>CM060426.1:139233372-145220372 GCA_030545235.1 Helianthus tuberosus | reverse complement strand
TTAAATCCTTGCCAGGCTTAGCTGCTTTTCTCTTGGCAGCCTTAGGGCAATTAGTACTGATGTGGCCCTTTTCGCCGCAGCCATGACAATTTGCATCCTTTATATCCCTACATTCGTGGGACTGGTGGCCAGCTCTTTTACAGATGCCACATTGCTTTATCTTTTGATTTGATCGACACTGACCCCAGTGTCTTCTTTTGCAGGTTTTACATGTGGGTTTTGCCTCCTTTGGCTTGGACTGGTTATAGCTTGAACCGGTCTTACTCTTTTTGTAACCTTTATTTGGAGCATCATCGCACATTCGTTTATAATCCTTCAACACACGGTCCATGGCGTTGCTTACGGCGGTATTCATCACAGCCTGTAACTCGGTGCTTATTAAGTTTAGTCTTGCATCATCATTCTGATTAACTGGATGATGGTGAGCTTCAGAGGAGTCAGCCATGGTGAAACTTTGAAGGCTACTATCCAAGTAGAAACAATTTTGTTTAATCATATAGTGAATTGTCGAATTTGATGAATAAATAGCCATGGCGTAATTAAACCATATAGGCCAATAGATAGAATTTAATTTATTTGATTATGTTTTGCCTAAGTTTAAATAACCATCTTTGGCATTTAAGCGGAATATAATCCTTCATATTTATTAGGCAGGGGACATAGTCACGACTGCCAATGTCATACTGACATCTTTTATATATAGCACAAGGGCTTGTTCCAAAGGACTTATGATGGCTCAGAGACCTTGTCACTAGGGAAATTTTAAAACATAATCGATGATTCCTTTGGGTCGGAAAATTTCATAGTTCATTGTCTTGACAAGAAGTTATGAAATAAAACTATCTTTTTCATGTATTCATCTTTACTCGTTTATATACATCCCAAATGGATGTTTTGATGCGTACTTCATTTTCGACGTTTTCCAGCCATGATTCCTATTGATCACTTACACTAGCTAAGAGATATGGAAAAATCTTAATATAGGGATGACAAGTGTGATTTTATCCTATCATTGTTGTCGGGAGTGTCAACACATTTTAAAGCGTTAACAATGATCTGAATCTCTTTTTAACCAGGTTTTACCATCTTAGCAAGGTCTATAATAACATTCAGGCTAGGTCAAACCTTTTAAGATTCTCTTTTAATATTTAAACTGACAGGAAGAGAATGATATTTATCTTATTCAGGATGCTCACTTATTAATACTAAATTATAAGTTAGTAATAGTACAAAAGGCTTAGTCAAGTAGACGAGTTTAATTTATAAGCCATGATTTCAGAGAATCAAAGCATTTAGGTTTGAACATAGTTCATTATCTTTCCTGGACAGAGAGTCAAAGACTACTACTGTCGTTGTCAAATTGACGATACAATATGGCCCGTAGGCGGATCAATTGACATTACAAAACGATTTTTGAGAAATTAATAATCATCACACTGGTGATAGTAGTCATGATAATGTTGATCATATTGACTATGAGGCTTGGGCATAGCCCACTGCCTTAGACAAGAACCCTAAGATTTACTACTGTCATTGTCGTAGTGACAATATTATAAAGTATAGCCAGTAGGCACTTCATCACTAAGGATGTCAATAATATGATCATCATATTGATGATATTAGTCATGATCACATTGATCATATAGACTAATAGGCTTGAGCATAGCTCACCACCATAGACAAGGAATCATAAAGATCACAATGTCAGAGACATATTAGTCATGATCACATTGATCATTTAGGCTAATAGGCTTGAGCAGAGCTCACCACCATAGACAAGGAATCATAAAGATCACAATGTCAGTGTCTCAGATGGACAATACGTTATAGCCCGTAGGCACTTCCCTTCTAAGGGATGGTTATAATATGATCATCTTATAGGATGCTATAAGCTATGATTTCTAAATCAATAGACTAAATAAGAAAATTGGAAAAATCCATTATTAAAAAAAAATAAAAGTACAGAGTTGCCCTAAGCGGGACTTGAAAGGAATAATGTTGTCCTCGTAGGGACTGAAAAGATAAATACGTCCTTATAAGGACTATTGAGGAAATGATCTTTAGCGAAGGAGTTTCTTCTTTATTCAATTCCTGAATGCTTTCTCCTTGGTTGCACGTTTCATCCTAGCCGATGTACGAAGGTCAGCAATATAGGGCTTCAGGTGTGGAGGATTCCTATTATGGCTTCTTCGCTTGGCGACGTATCCAATATATAAAGATTTGGAAGAAAATTTCCAGATGAGGATTAAGAGTATTCCTATGTTAAGTCTAGACTCAGAAGGTCAAGGTATGTGCTAATGTGTCATTGAGATTAAACACAAAAAGATAGTGTTTAATTCACTCAATGTTGGCTCTGATACCAACCTGTCACACCCCAAATTTCCACGTGTTACCGGTGGGCCCGGTAGGGGAGTAACGTGACGTGGTTGGCAACATCAAAGTCAAACAACACAATATATAAATGCACAGCGGAAGCAAAAGGATAAATATATTACAATCCGTAATAGTGTAACATCAAAGTATTACAACGGAAGTAAAGGATCCACAGGCGGATCGTAAATAAAATAACATGGTTCAACAGACTTTAGGCATCTAAGCTTGCGAGACTCTTTATTGATGCTAGGAGTAGCCAGCCAATTCCAATTAGTACCTGCACTTAGCTTTTTTTTGGGAAAATACGTCAGTTTACACTGGTAAATACAATCAACCGACTCATTTTGAAAAGGGTTTAAGAAAATGATTGATTTGAATGCACATGGCACAAATAATATTTTTATAACTTGGGATAATTATTTAAATATATAATACTTGTATGGATTTACATGTTCCTTATGCGTTCAGTAGCCCGGATCGAGCCGGGTTAAAGATTAATCGACACACCACTATAATTATGAGACACCAACGGCGTACGCCTACGCCGGGTGCCGAGGTCGTGGCCATTCGTAGAATGATGCCAGGGATATCCGGGACAACGGTCATTAACCCCCCAAAGGCTTTAAGTAAACAAAACAATGTTAAACGAGACGTCTCAATACTTTCATTATCATTTATTCAATCAAAGATTCAACGTCCCGACCAAGCGGTATTTTATATACCGTACCCCAAGCCCGTATAGGGAAAATAAGTTAAAAGTATTTACCTGAGCTTAAATATAAATTCAATCCCAGCCGTATCAAATCAGCAAGTACAGATAGCTTTTACTGAGCTCCTAAATCTGGAACGAAGGTTTTTAATAACCTATTAGAATCCTAACGGGTCTTTAATTAAGCCTTGACTTAGACCGGTTAGTTTTCAAGAGGGAGATATGGTTCGTACGCTTGATTAAGCGAAGACCGGATAGAATGTGATTTAGACCCGACAAGTTTGAAGACTTGCTTAATATGGGTATTTCATACACATTCTGGATTTTGAGACGAAACTGATAAGTCTTGACCCGTTTCGGCCAATTTATGTAAACTAGTTACATAAACCGAACCGAACGCATATGACGCGTAACGGGTAACCATAAGAGTCCTAAACAGGTTTCCTAAGTTAACATGCCCTAATATGTTGTGATATCAGTAGGATACCTTCCATAATGCCCAAAACGAGTTTAATCTTATTTTAAGCCCCTTAGGGGTATTTTGGTCATTTTAAAGATTATAAAAGGGTTTATTAAGTTTCTGTGAACCGGGTCTGAATACATCAGTAAAATAGTTTATTTTAATAGGTTATAACATTTGGTTATAAGTCTTATATGTCAAAATAGTTTTAAACCCAAACTATGCGTTAAATACGCGTATAAAGTCGTTTTAAGCGATGTACGGGTTAAAATACGATTCTGAGTTTTCTGATCAAATAAACAGGCTCAAAATACTCCATTTATTATTTAAAATCAGTAGCAATTGGATTGGCGTTAAAAGGATTTGTAAAACTCATTTTATGGCCTAAAAGGGTATATTCGGTATTTACCGAATTAAGGCGCTAATCCAAGCTTATGATCAGTCTAAAAATAATTAAAAATCTTTAAAAATCCTAGAATATTATTTAACATCAGTGGTTAAAAGATTTGGTGTCACAACTGAGTTTAGATAGGTTTTACGCTAATGGCGCCGTTTAATTAATAAACATGTTTATAAATACGCCATTAAGCATAACTCCTAATCTAGACTTCCGATTGACGTGAAATTTTGCAGACATGTTCAATAGTCAGTATTAAAGACTTTTGCACTTTTACATTTTCTAAAATCTCGTTTTATGGACATAAGGGCATTACGGTCAATATTTAGGCGTTTAACGGAAACATCGGACGATTAGGGATTCGAGTGGTATAAACGCAGAGGCTTATACACACATACAACTAGATCCTAATGGAACTTTAAGGCATGTCTAAATCTATATAAATCGGGTCAGAACTGAGGTCAAAGCAAAAGTCAAACTTTTGCGTATCTCGGTTCCGAATCGGTTCTAAACATAAAGTTGTCGAATCAAGCAAGCGTATACAAGTTTTTATACTTATTTTCAGTTGGTAAGAATGATAAAATAGGCTATACGCCATTTACATCGCTAATCAAGCATTAAACCAAACATAACAATTCTGTTGACTTTTTCGGAAGTAGTTTGACTCGATAAACGACCTAGTTAGGATTCGAATTAGCGAGTGCCCTTTTAGGGGTTTATTAACCATATAAATACCAACTTATAACAACCTTTGATTCGACAAATCTCTGGACCATTTATTTATTATCGAAAGGTCAAACCGTAGTTACGACGGTTTGATTTCTAGGCCATAAACTAAGTATGAATGAATTAGGAAAGATCAAAGGTACTTACACAAGTCTTATGGATGCTATGGCATGTTTGTGATCTGTTGGAAAGCTCCTCAAAATGACCAAAAGTGAATGCAAGATGAATGATCAAGTTTGCAAGGAATGTGGGTCATTTAAACAACTTCAAACAAGCTTAGATGATTGACAACTAAGTCTAGGATGAAGTAATAACATCCACATGCATCCTACACACTATAAACCACCTTAGGGCAGCCCAAGGTATCAAGAAATTTGATCAAAGTCGGTTTAAACATCAACCCACAGCTGCACATAACATTCTGATCAGATTAAGGCAGTCGCGTAGCGCGACTGCCAAGTGCTTTCAGTCTCGCGCTACGCGAGGGTGTTGGTAACCAGCTTAGCAAGTTTCCTTTAATTGCATTTTCAGTCCCTGGTCCCCCGAAAGGTCGTTTTCACTACCCAACTTGCATGTGAAGCTTTGTTATTTAACATATGGGGCTTTAAGACTTATACCCTCTTTGTTAAGTCCTCGGGTAACTTCGTGATCACCCGAAAAGCCCTAAATTTCAACGTTGACACTTATAACCCTCGAACACGAATTTTATCACAACTTGCTCATACGATATCGAAACTTCATGAAATTTTTGTGGTACATTCTAGTGAGCATAATTAATCGTTACAAAGCTTCGGGTTTGTCAAAAGGTCACTCAGAGGTATAACTTAAACATGTTGGCACATTTAACCCCTGTAGTTTGTAATCTCTCACTTTCTTTCACAATTCGCTTCGTATGATCCATGATCTATTCATTTAAGGTTATAAACATCATGTAGAGTTATTGCAAAGTATATTTATTCATTGTTGACACTTTGAACCCTTATACTTACATAGTTTCACTGTTTGTCAACTTTAGTCCTTCAAGAACATTCTTTCACACGTTCAAACCTATGACACGTGTCAACACATTATAGGACGCAAATTTTCGGGGTGTTACATCCTCACCCCCTTAAAAGAAATCTCGACCTCGAGATTTGTTAGAATGCTGGAAGTACTCTTTGTCGCATAAGGGACTTAACTTTTATAGCATATCTGGAGTCTTTCCAAGCTCCCAAAGTGGCCCTCATATTAGTCGTATGTATCCTTTTTGGAGCTTCTTGACTTGTTGTCGGAACACATCCTCCAATCACTAGTGTGCAATGTATTGCGAGCTCCGTCAAACTCCTTAAGTAGGTTTTAGCTTACAAGCTACTTGATCTTGATACATTCGATTTCCTTCGAATGATTTACATATATTCAGAGCTTAACTAGCCTGCTAATTTAGCAAATTTGGTACACCCCTCCTGGGTGATATCTTTTGTTAAACCATTTTCCTTAACAAGAACTTAGAAAGTTTGCTATTTTCATAACTCCTTGATTTCTTGCCATATACTGGCAAATCCTAAAATTGATTATGGATTTGTATAATCTTATTTGTTGTTCCCCAGGCAACTTTCAGATCTTGCTAATTGGACTTACCAATTCTCTATCTAATACTATACATTTAATATTCCATCTATTCAAGGTCTCCAAAGGAGTAGCCTTATTACTTACATATCCATTATTATAGAGAAGCTTATTTTTAAGGTGAGATGGTTATTCCAACCACTGCTTAGCTAATGTTTAGGGAATAGCTAATCCTTGTCGTTAGTCGAACAGATCGACGATCCTGGGCAGTTGATGGCAATTTCTTAATCGTTACCTAATTAGGGTTGCGGTGATAATGCATAAGCAAAATGAACCGTTTTTCATAATTAACTATACCGGATTTCCGGGATATTGAGTTAAGCTTTATGAACTCTCTATTTTAAACTTAGTTAATCAGGGTTTTGATTCTTTCACTGATGGTACTAGCCGTCTTGGAGATTCCAAAGTAATACAACCTTAATGGGATATAACTCTTAATTCTACCTGCCTCTCAGGGGTAACAGAATAATATTAGGAGAAAATAAACAAGATATAAGGAGGTTACAGAGATTTTCCAAATCTCAGGCTCCAGTTCATCCACCATTGTTTGTGTCAATTAAATGACACATTTATGTTATGAGTCCACGAGTTCTTTAGTCGGGAACATTTACTTGGACAATTTCATTCTGGATATCTCCTTTGAATACTACTAGTCGACATTAGTATAATATGACCATTGGGATATCTCCGGGGTTCCATGTATTAAACCTCCATACTGATCAGGCATGGAAGCAATCTATGGAATTTATTAAGATACCCAATCCTCATATGATGCTTTTATCAAACATAGTTTGGCATTCGCAGGCGATAAAAACAATGAGAAAATAATTAAAATAACATATGTTGTCGTACTCTATTGTAACACCCCGAAAACGGGCTTGGTAATCAATCTCTGTTCATACTAAAAGACGGGTAAAGTACCGTTAGCAGTAAAAATAACCCGTTAACTATTTGGATTTAAATAAGAAATCCTAATAATTAAATACAAGCGAATCAAAGAATTTAAGAATTTAGTTTATAAGAGCCCGAGTCAACGGGACTTAAAATACAACGGGTTTTTAACTCCCGGAACCCACTAAGTTAACTAGGTAAGATTAACCTAGTTAGTAATGGGTAATTAAATAATAAACTATGAGTTATAGTTTCATTTATGAATATCTAAACTTGAGGGACCAAAATCGTGAAAAAGGAAACAAGTTTTATTTAATAAAAAAAAAATAACACACCACACACACTAAGTGTGTGTGGATCGATCTCCAGGAGCGACCAGGAGGGTGAAAACCCTAGAACTCAACAAATCTTGCAAATTGAAGGTTCAATTCAAGTCCAAATCGAATTCTAAACATAGATTCCTGATCCTCATCACAAGGGGATTACAAGGTATGTAAAATTTTGAGAAATCTTTCAACTTGAAATTCTCATGAATTTTGAATAATCTGAGATTCTAGTTGCATGTTTGTTATATGGATAGAATAGGAACATAGTAGTGTCTAGGAGTAAACCCTAGACAAGTATATGTTGAAATCATGCTTAGCTCAAGTCTTTGTTGATACCAAATTCATGTATGAGATGTTTTTAGGGTTTTGATTTCAAAAGAATAGTGTTATGATGTCAAGAACAAGCTTAAACTGAAAGCTGAATTCAAACGATTCTTGATCAGAATTTACAGCCGATTTGTATTGGCTGTAACCTGGACAAAACCTGATAAAATCATGTATTTCTTGAGTCTAAAATGTAATTCCAGGAAATATCTTTAAAACCCCACTGGAATCGCATTTTTTCGACGAAAATTGAGCGTTTTATGAATTTTTCCGTATCAAAGGTTCAAGCTGCGTTTTCTGGCAGAATTTGCAGCCCATTACGAATGTCATAACTCAATTTAGGAATTGAGTTATGATCTCAAATTTGTACTGTAGAAAGTGCTAAGTGATTAGAAAAATCGCCAATTGGAATTTCGTCAATCGGATAAACGAGGAATTTTAAATGAATTTTTCCGTAAGCTGCAGTCAGAAGTGACGAATCTGATTGCAGCTTAGTAAATGAATTTTCACGAATTTTTGGTAAAGAGTTAGATCTTGAAATTTTAACTCAAGGGCTAACCCTCCGAGAGGTACGCCACATAAAAAAATCATAATTTTTGAAGACTTGTAAACAGGTTAAACAAGTCACCAAAAACAGCAAATTTTCATTGATATGAAATGCCTAAATGAAATCGCGGCTTACTAGTTAGTATGTAAAAATTGATTTTTTGTTAAGAGTTCGGATGAAATATGCCTAAGTGAGTACAAAGAACCAAATGTGCATATGAATATATTGGTAAGTCAATTGACTTTTAAAAGTCAAACTAACCAATGATAAAGTCAAATAGTAGTTTCGACATAGAAGATACGTGAGGTGGAATAGTCGTGAATTGAAATGACTAATCTAACCACCTTGTGAATGATGATAGTTTGTCGCCTAACGAGCTAGGTGGAGGCTTGGGAAAGAAGCGGTCAAACGAATCAAGCACGAGAAGAAAAGCATATTCGGATACGAGGTAAGTAAAGCTTACACATTTGTCAATTCCTGGAAAATATCTTATTGTATTGATTTCGGGTAAGATAGACAAACACTAGAAAAGTGATGTTCCGACATATAGTTGTATGGAACAATATAAGTGAAAATGATAGGAAACCACATTGATGGTTAAAAAGGATTTAAATTGATTAATCGTTTATACCATAACGATTAGAAAGATGAAATTTTATGGTTACCTCATAAGGTAAGCCAAACGAAAAATAAGGAAAACAGTAATTTGGGGATGCGTTAACAATAAACATTTGTTTTTGAAAGACACATTTGGCATAAGCCATAATGGGTCAAAGGAGTTGAGAAATGGGTTATAGGTGGACAACCATACGGTGTAAACCGTAGTGCGTCAATTGCATGAGACGGTAATAAATATCGTCTTGCAAAGATAAACGGATATTTAGACCAAACGGGTCAAAAGGTGAAAATATCATCTTTTGACAAAATTGACTAACGATTACCGTTGAGTTGTATGATTTCAGGAGCTTATATAGAATGGATATTTCCTTCACTATTAATTAGTGATTTCTAAATCAAGGTATTAAAACGGGTTAATGCATTGATCCGAGTCAGGTATGTAAAAGGGTTTAATTCATCTTTTAGAACTTGAGGTTCTCGAAGAGTTAAACAAGGTCAAAATTTGATATTCGGTTATCTAAAAGGTAAACCGAATAAGTTAAGTTATAATCGTAATGTTTTAGAAATATAATGGTTTCTAAACAGATTTATAGTTAAAAGATAGGATTTTGGAGTCAAACAAACATGTTTGTTTGATAAATACACGAATGGGTCAAATTTAGTAAAAAGGGTAATAAGCCAAAGACTTAGAAGTCTGAAATTTTATTTAACCGGATGTGAGATTTTAACTCCATATGATGGAGAATTAAATTACAAACACGTAGGAAGAAACGGTAGGTCAAACGGATAAACGGATTGAAAGATACGAAAGTCCTCGTGTCAAAAACGGCAAAATGGAAGAAGCTGATGCAGAGTCCACCGTAACTTAGGGTGGTACCGTAAGTTACGGTGGGGATTAAAAATGTTACGGCGGTTAGCTCCTGCTTTACGGTGGAGTGTTTTCAAATCAGGGCTACCGTAAATTACGGTGTCCACCGTAATTTACGGTGGACCCTGATCAAAAATGTATTTTGATTAGTTTTGTTTCCCGGACTCGTTTAGATACATATTAAATCCCGTATGACTAAAACATTTCATGTTTTTATAAAATGTAGGTACTTTTGGATGCCGGCAGACGATCAAGCTCAGCGAAGAACCGAACACGATAAAGATACACGCTTCCGCACTTTGTAACGTTGTAAATTTTAAACAACGAATTCGATCACGTTTTGTTGAATAACTTATAATTTGTAAAAGTTTTAACAAACCCGCATTTTTGATGTATATGTAATCATTAATCACATGATTATTTTCGCAAAATATACGTTAAACCTAGATTTATAACAACGGGTGTTACAAGTTGGTATCAGAGCCAGGTTTAAGAGATTCGAGTATGGTGGGGAGGAACCATGCTTGGACTTAAACCTTATGCTCTTAACAAAGAATAGTGTTCGGTTCGAGGCTTGATCGCAAATCCGGTAAGTACAAGTACGTTAATAGTTAGTATGCTAAAGTGTTGTAAACAACACATAGGGCTATCGTGTGGTATATGTTACCCCAATTTAAATGATTGATATGGTTGACGAAAATACGCGCGTTGACGCGTATAGTAGAAAAAGCCTTGTATTATAATACGGGCGATTATTGAAGTTGACATTACTAACTCTTGTGAATGTTTTAATTGAAGGACACTCGCGTCTGAAGATGACGGGAGTTGAACGAATTATGGATATGATGATGGAACGGTCCGAGGTATGACAGGAAGAGCATACTCATCAAGGACCAAAATCGCGTAACGGTCGCGAACAAGACTAATGACAAGAGAAGCCTGTTAGGGCAAGCATTACCAGGTGCACACTTTTAAATTTAATCGCACGAATTGTTATATGCAACAAACACGTAAGTAATAACGGTTGCATACACATATGATAGAACTTGGAAAACCTGATTTCCAAGAGAAATTTAATATGAAATGTGTTATTCACAATGATGAATAACAAATGAATAACAAGACTTGTTTATATAGAAACTTGGACGAGAGTGATCATCCAAGTAAGTATTCTCAATATAAATCCTATTGAGAAAAGTAATGATCACATCAATGAATGTGAATAAATGTTTATAAAAAGGGACATTGTACATGTTCAAGGATAAACGACTAAAACTAATAATTGTTAACTAACAATTAAATAAAGTTTTACCAAATGAAACCATAAACATGGAGATAATTTGAGGAGTTACTTACATGGGACGTGATGTGGTAATTATAATAAGGTCACGCGTACCACGTGTTGATCGCTTACTCTGGCCAAGTAAGTAGTGAACACATGATAGCATGAGCTTCTTATAATGAGCGCAGTTATGTCCGATGTAGTAAGGTCAAGATGAATGAAATTTAAAGGATCCTTAGGGTCAAGAAATCTTATGGAACCATAAAAACGATGTATGGCGCACATAGAAATAAAAGACCCAAGGAAATTCGTGACATAAGTCATTTTGATGAAACAACCATGGTAGACAAAAAGGGCAATGTAAAATCAAAGTATAAATGACCCGCGGGGTCATAGAAACAAAGGTATTGCCCACAGGGGGAAAAACGATCAAAAAACCATGTTAGACAAAGAGGGCATTGTAAAACCAAAGTATAAATGACCAGCGGGGTCATAGAAACAAAGGTATTGCCCACACGAGAAAAAAAAAAACGATCAAAATCGTTGACTTTGGTCGTAGTAAAGAAATGATGATGATGATAATCATCATTCATAGTTTAAAAGACTGTCAAGGATGGTCAAATAAAGAATAAAGGTTTGGTTGAATAAAGGCGAGGGCTTCCGCTAAGACAACCAAACAAATTAAAACGAAAACTTGATGTATACCAGAATGCTTGCACTAATAATGACTTCGGTAAAGTACCCGGTTGATGGGTAAGGATTTAAACACATGCGTATACCGAGAAACGAGAACACGAATTTAAAGTCAAAAGACTCGGATTATGATTTATGACTAAAAGACCATAAAATTTTGTAAATAGAAATTTTGATAATTATATTCAACTATTTTGAGAATGAACGGGTTGAATAAAGTATAATGCTTGAAGGCATAAGTAAGCGCAAGCCGGATAACGGTAAGCTTGAGACAAATGATTTTCAAACGTAAAAAGAGTGCTTTGACACCAAATATATATTTTAATAAGACACGAGTAAAAAGAGTGATCTACGGGATCAACATAACCTTTAGGGTTATAAACAAATGAGAGATCTACGGACTAAAACGACCCACGGGTCATGATTAGAAAGAAGTTATAAGGACTTCGCCCTAAAGAGGTGAATGTCTAATCAAAAATAGCCCATAAGGCTAAGTGATAAAACCTACGGGTTAGATTGGATAAAGCGAGGAAATCAGTTAAGAATCCCCGCATAAAACTAAGACTGTAAAGGATTAAATTACGGACTGTCAATATCCCGGTATGGATGATTGACACAAGTTAAAGAAAAGATCCTAAAACTAAAACTTCGGTTTCAGTAAGAAATAATGTTTTTACAAACATAAATTCTGATAGGAATTTAAATAGTAAGCATGAAAGATACAAGTCTTGACACTGATAGGCGCAAGATGATATATTCGAAAAGTGATAAAAAAAATGAAAGGTTGATACAAATTAAACATGATGTGACACGATCACGGTTAGGAAATGTAATGTGAAGTAAAATCACATTATAACCAAGCGAGTGATAAAAGTAACTGAACTAATAAGACTAGTTAATGAGACCGGTTAAGGTCACCAATTCAAATCAAGAAATTTGGTTTGCTTGTAAGCGGTAGATTCGGTATAGCTGAACCGAATAGATAAATTTGAAAACAAAAGAATTTGTTGCTAAAAGTGAAAGATTTCACTAAAGATCTTTAAACGGGTCAAAATAACGGATTCGTAAGGAATTCGATAGTATATGAAAGCGATGGATATCGCTAAGTTAACTAAACTAGTGGAAATAACGAGATTACGTTATTTTAAGTTGCACTAAGTCATATGAGTTACGTAGACAATTAGTGACCAAAAAGATGTTACCATGCTTATCTGGTAATACTAATAATTGGTTAAAAGTATAAGTAATGTTTAAATGATATCTCTGATCAAATGCATTGAGTTTAAATTCAATGAATTATGTAAGAAAAGGTTTCGAGGACGAAACCTCTTTAAGGGGGGTAGACTTGTAACACCCCGAAAACGGGTTTGGTAATCAATCTCTGTTCATACTAAAAGACGGGTAAAGTACCGTTAGCAGTAAAAATAACCCGTTAACTATTTGGATTTAAATAAGAAATCCTAATAATTAAATACAAGCGAATCAAAGAATTTAAGAATTTAGTTTATAAGAGCCCGAGTCAACGGGACTTAAAATACAACGGGTTTTTAACTCCCGGAACCCACTAAGTTAACTAGGTAAGATTAACCTAGTTAGTAATGGGTAATTAAATAATAAACTATGAGTTATAGTTTCATTTATGAATATCTAAACTTGAGGGACCAAAATCGTGAAAAAGGAAACAAGTTTTATTTAATAAAAAAAAAATAACACACCACACACACTAAGTGTGTGTGGATCGATCTCCAGGAGCGACCAGGAGGGTGAAAACCCTAGAACTCAACAAATCTTGCAAATTGAAGGTTCAATTCAAGTCCAAATCGAATTCTAAACATAGATTCCTGATCCTCATCACAAGGGGATTACAAGGTATGTAAAATTTTGAGAAATCTTTCAACTTGAAATTCTCATGAATTTTGAATAATCTGAGATTCTAGTTGCATGTTTGTTATATGGATAGAATAGGAACATAGTAGTGTCTAGGAGTAAACCCTAGACAAGTATATGTTGAAATCATGCTTAGCTCAAGTCTTTGTTGATACCAAATTCATGTATGAGATGTTTTTAGGGTTTTGATTTCAAAAGAATAGTGTTATGATGTCAAGAACAAGCTTAAACTGAAAGCTGAATTCAAACGATTCTTGATCAGAATTTACAGCCGATTTGTATTGGCTGTAACCTGGACAAAACCTGATAAAATCATGTATTTCTTGAGTCTAAAATGTAATTCCAGGAAATATCTTTAAAACCCCACTGGAATCGCATTTTTTCGACGAAAATTGAGCGTTTTATGAATTTTTCCGTATCAAAGGTTCAAGCTGCGTTTTCTGGCAGAATTTGCAGCCCATTACGAATGTCATAACTCAATTTAGGAATTGAGTTATGATCTCAAATTTGTACTGTAGAAAGTGCTAAGTGATTAGAAAAATCGCCAATTGGAATTTCGTCAATCGGATAAACGAGGAATTTTAAATGAATTTTTCCGTAAGCTGCAGTCAGAAGTGACGAATCTGATTGCAGCTTAGTAAATGAATTTTCACGAATTTTTGGTAAAGAGTTAGATCTTGAAATTTTAACTCAAGGGCTAACCCTCCGAGAGGTACGCCACATAAAAAAATCATAATTTTTGAAGACTTGTAAACAGGTTAAACAAGTCACCAAAAACAGCCAATTTTCATTGATATGAAATGCCTAAATGAAATCGCGGCTTACTAGTTAGTATGTAAAAATTGATTTTTTGTTAAGAGTTCGGATGAAATATGCCTAAGTGAGTACAAAGAACCAAATGTGCATATGAATATATTGGTAAGTCAATTGACTTTTAAAAGTCAAACTAACCAATGATAAAGTCAAATAGTAGTTTCGACATAGAAGATACGTGAGGTGGAATAGTCGTGAATTGAAATGACTAATCTAACCACCTTGTGAATGATGATAGTTTGTCGCCTAACGAGCTAGGTGGAGGCTTGGGAAAGAAGCGGTCAAACGAATCAAGCACGAGAAGAAAAGCATATTCGGATACGAGGTAAGTAAAGCTTACACATTTGTCAATTCCTGGAAAATATCTTATTGTATTGATTTCGGGTAAGATAGACAAACACTAGAAAAGTGATGTTCCGACATATAGTTGTATGGAACAATATAAGTGAAAATGATAGGAAACCACATTGATGGTTAAAAAGGATTTAAATTGATTAATCGTTTATACCATAACGATTAGAAAGATGAAATTTTATGGTTACCTCATAAGGTAAGCCAAACGAAAAATAAGGAAAACAGTAATTTGGGGATGCGTTAACAATAAACATTTGTTTTTGAAAGACACATTTGGCATAAGCCATAATGGGTCAAAGGAGTTGAGAAATGGGTTATAGGTGGACAACCATACGGTGTAAACCGTAGTGCGTCAATTGCATGAGACGGTAATAAATATCGTCTTGCAAAGATAAACGGATATTTAGACCAAACGGGTCAAAAGGTGAAAATATCATCTTTTGACAAAATTGACTAACGATTACCGTTGAGTTGTATGATTTCAGGAGCTTATATAGAATGGATATTTCCTTCACTATTAATTAGTGATTTCTAAATCAAGGTATTAAAACGGGTTAATGCATTGATCCGAGTCAGGTATGTAAAAGGGTTTAATTCATCTTTTAGAACTTGAGGTTCTCGAAGAGTTAAACAAGGTCAAAATTTGATATTCGGTTATCTAAAAGGTAAACCGAATAAGTTAAGTTATAATCGTAATGTTTTAGAAATATAATGGTTTCTAAACAGATTTATAGTTAAAAGATAGGATTTTGGAGTCAAACAAACATGTTTGTTTGATAAATACACGAATGGGTCAAATTTAGTAAAAAGGGTAATAAGCCAAAGACTTAGAAGTCTGAAATTTTATTTAACCGGATGTGAGATTTTAACTCCATATGATGGAGAATTAAATTACAAACACGTAGGAAGAAACGGTAGGTCAAACGGATAAACGGATTGAAAGATACGAAAGTCCTCGTGTCAAAAACGGCAAAATGGAAGAAGCTGATGCAGAGTCCACCGTAACTTACGGTGGTACCGTAAGTTACGGTGGGGATTAAAAATGTTACGGCGGTTAGCTCCTGCTTTACGGTGGAGTGTTTTCAAATCAGGGCTACCGTAAATTACGGTGTCCACCGTAATTTACGGTGGACCCTGATCAAAAATGTATTTTGATTAGTTTTGTTTCCCGGACTCGTTTAGATACATATTAAATCCCGTATGACTAAAACATTTCATGTTTTTATAAAATGTAGGTACTTTTGGATGCCGGCAGACGATCAAGCTCAGCGAAGAACCGAACACGATAAAGATACACGCTTCCGCACTTTGTAACGTTGTAAATTTTAAACAACGAATTCGATCACGTTTTGTTGAATAACTTATAATTTGTAAAAGTTTTAACAAACCCGCATTTTTGATGTATATGTAATCATTAATCACATGATTATTTTCGCAAAATATACGTTAAACCTAGATTTATAACAACGGGTGTTACATCTATGCAAAGAAAGAGTGCTCTTAGATTTTCGAAAGGATTCCTTGCCGATCTATAAGAATCGGTTACTATGGTTTCCTTGGTAGTTATACCTTGTGGATGATAATAAAAATTTTGCTAAATTTATGGTTCAGGAAGATTTATTATTGCCTGTATTAAAACAGGACACTTAGCAGGAATTATCATTGATAAATGATAAGGAAGTTTATTGTACAAGTGCTTATATCTAATAAATAATGGAAGTTTCACAAACTAGGCACCTAGCTCAGTTGGCTAGGCGCGCGAAAGGGTGCGGCCGGCCTAGACCCAGGTTCGATTCCGGGGACGGCCAGTTCCACCATTTTTTTATGTTTAAAATTAATTACTCGTACGAATACGTGTAATTATGAGAGTGGTCTCATACGGAGTCTTGATAATTAATTGCTTCTTAACACTCCCAATATGGGCTTGATTTTTAAGGCAACCAAATCTTTCCTATTACTATATAAAGTCCTCTTATTAACGCAACAAGGACAGCGGAGAAGAGTAATTCCTAATGGATATTAAATATCCATTTAATATTGCTGAATTAGTCTCCGAGGTGTTATCGGTCAATTTTTACTTTATACTTAACGCTTAGAGTTGTTAACAGGCAGATTTAATGATTTACAATATCTATTGTCTATGAGAGACTTAACCGAACCTGAATTAAATAATACTCTAACATAAGCGTTATTGATATAGAAAGTACCTGTGGTGACCTTGTCATCTTGGATAGCCTCTTGAGTATCCATTTGGAAGTTTTCGGTTTTGGTATTTTTAACTTCCTCAAGCTTTTTAGCATACTTAGGGCAGTTGGTCTTAATGTGCCCTCTTTCATTGCAACCATAGCAGGTTGCGTCCTCCATCTTCCTGCAGTCCAAAGTCTTATGCTCCTTGGACTTGCAGATCCCACATGCAAAAGTTCTCGACTGTGTAGGCGAGTTCGATCCATTCCTGCACTTCCCGAAGTGCTGCTTCTTGCAGGTTTTGCATTTGGGTTTTTCACCTGACTGCTGGTTGTCCTTTAAATCCTTGCCAGGCTTAGCTGCTTTTCTCTTGGCAGCCTTAGGGCAATTAGTACTGATGTGGCCCTTTTCGCCGCAGCCATGACAATTTGCATCCTTTATATCCCTACATTCGTGGGACTGGTGGCCAGCTCTTTTACAGATGCCACATTGCTTTATCTTTTGATTTGATCGACACTGACCCCAGTGTCTTCTTTTGCAGGTTTTACATGTGGGTTTTGCCTCCTTTGGCTTGGACTGGTTATAGCTTGAACCGGTCTTACTCTTTTTGTAACCTTTATTTGGAGCATCATCGCACATTCGTTTATAATCCTTCAACACACGGTCCATGGCGTTGCTTACGGCGGTATTCATCACAGCCTGTAACTCGGTGCTTATTAAGTTTAGTCTTGCATCATCATTCTGATTAACTGGATGATGGTGAGCTTCAGAGGAGTCAGCCATGGTGAAACTTTGAAGGCTACTATCCAAGTAGAAACAATTTTGTTTAATCATATAGTGAATTGTCGAATTTGATGAATAAATAGCCATGGCGTAATTAAACCATATAGGCCAATAGATAGAATTTAATTTATTTGATTATGTTTTGCCTAAGTTTAAATAACCATCTTTGGCATTTAAGCGGAATATAATCCTTCATATTTATTAGGCAGGGGACATAGTCACGACTGCCAATGTCATACTGACATCTTTTATATATAGCACAAGGGCTTGTTCCAAAGGACTTATGATGGCTCAGAGACCTTGTCACTAGGGAAATTTTAAAACATAATCGATGATTCCTTTGGGTCGGAAAATTTCATAGTTCATTGTCTTGACAAGAAGTTATGAAATAAAACTATCTTTTTCATGTATTCATCTTTACTCGTTTATATACATCCCAAATGGATGTTTTGATGCGTACTTCATTTTCGACGTTTTCCAGCCATGATTCCTATTGATCACTTACACTAGCTAAGAGATATGGAAAAATCTTAATATAGGGATGACAAGTGTGATTTTATCCTATCATTGTTGTCGGGAGTGTCAACACATTTTAAAGCGTTAACAATGATCTGAATCTCTTTTTAACCAGGTTTTACCATCTTAGCAAGGTCTATAATAACATTCAGGCTAGGTCAAACCTTTTAAGATTCTCTTTTAATATTTAAACTGACAGGAAGAGAATGATATTTATCTTATTCAGGATGCTCACTTATTAATACTAAATTATAAGTTAGTAATAGTACAAAAGGCTTAGTCAAGTAGACGAGTTTAATTTATAAGCCATGATTTCAGAGAATCAAAGCATTTAGGTTTGAACATAGTTCATTATCTTTCCTGGACAGAGAGTCAAAGACTACTACTGTCGTTGTCAAATTGACGATACAATATGGCCCGTAGGCGGATCAATTGACATTACAAAACGATTTTTGAGAAATTAATAATCATCACACTGGTGATAGTAGTCATGATAATGTTGATCATATTGACTATGAGGCTTGGGCATAGCCCACTGCCTTAGACAAGAACCCTAAGATTTACTACTGTCATTGTCGTAGTGACAATATTATAAAGTATAGCCAGTAGGCACTTCATCACTAAGGATGTCAATAATATGATCATCATATTGATGATATTAGTCATGATCACATTGATCATATAGACTAATAGGCTTGAGCATAGCTCACCACCATAGACAAGGAATCATAAAGATCACAATGTCAGAGACATATTAGTCATGATCACATTGATCATTTAGGCTAATAGGCTTGAGCAGAGCTCACCACCATAGACAAGGAATCATAAAGATCACAATGTCAGTGTCTCAGATGGACAATACGTTATAGCCCGTAGGCACTTCCCTTCTAAGGGATGGTTATAATATGATCATCTTATAGGATGCTATAAGCTATGATTTCTAAATCAATAGACTAAATAAGAAAATTGGAAAAATCCATTATTAAAAAAAAATAAAAGTACAGAGTTGCCCTAAGCGGGACTTGAAAGGAATAATGTTGTCCTCGTAGGGACTGAAAAGATAAATACGTCCTTATAAGGACTATTGAGGAAATGATCTTTAGCGAAGGAGTTTCTTCTTTATTCAATTCCTGAATGCTTTCTCCTTGGTTGCACGTTTCATCCTAGCCGTTGTACGAAGGTCAGCAATATAGGGCTTCAGGTGTGGAGGATTCCTATTATGGCTTCTTCGCTTGGCGACGTATCCAATATATAAAGATTTGGAAGAAAATTTCCAGATGAGGATTAAGAGTATTCCTATGTTAAGTCTAGACTCAGAAGGTCAAGGTATGTGCTAATGTGTCATTGAGATTAAACACAAAAAGATAGTGTTTAATTCACTCAATGTTGGCTCTGATACCAACCTGTCACACCCCAAATTTCCACGTGTTACCGGTGGGCCCGGTAGGGGAGTAACGTGACGTGGTTGGCAACATCAAAGTCAAACAACACAATATATAAATGCACAGCGGAAGCAAAAGGATAAATATATTACAATCCGTAATAGTGTAACATCAAAGTATTACAACGGAAGTAAAGGATCCACAGGCGGATCGTAAATAAAATAACATGGTTCAACAGACTTTAGGCATCTAAGCTTGCGAGACTCTTTATTGATGCTAGGAGTAGCCAGCCAATTCCAATTAGTACCTGCACTTAGCTTTTTTTTGGGAAAATACGTCAGTTTACACTGGTAAATACAATCAACCGACTCATTTTGAAAAGGGTTTAAGAAAATGATTGATTTGAATGCACATGGCACAAATAATATTTTTATAACTTGGGATAATTATTTAAATATATAATACTTGTATGGATTTACATGTTCCTTATGCGTTCAGTAGCCCGGATCGAGCCGGGTTAAAGATTAATCGACACACCACTATAATTATGAGACACCAACGGCGTACGCCTACGCCGGGTGCCGAGGTCGTGGCCATTCGTAGAATGATGCCAGGGATATCCGGGACAACGGTCATTAACCCCCCAAAGGCTTTAAGTAAACAAAACAATGTTAAACGAGACGTCTCAATACTTTCATTATCATTTATTCAATCAAAGATTCAACGTCCCGACCAAGCGGTATTTTATATACCGTACCCCAAGCCCGTATAGGGAAAATAAGTTAAAAGTATTTACCTGAGCTTAAATATAAATTCAATCCCAGCCGTATCAAATCAGCAAGTACAGATAGCTTTTACTGAGCTCCTAAATCTGGAACGAAGGTTTTTAATAACCTATTAGAATCCTAACGGGTCTTTAATTAAGCCTTGACTTAGACCGGTTAGTTTTCAAGAGGGAGATATGGTTCGTACGCTTGATTAAGCGAAGACCGGATAGAATGTGATTTAGACCCGACAAGTTTGAAGACTTGCTTAATATGGGTATTTCATACACATTCTGGATTTTGAGACGAAACTGATAAGTCTTGACCCGTTTCGGCCAATTT
This sequence comes from Helianthus tuberosus, assembly GCA_030545235.1. Taxonomy (NCBI): domain Eukaryota; kingdom Viridiplantae; phylum Streptophyta; class Magnoliopsida; order Asterales; family Asteraceae; genus Helianthus; species Helianthus tuberosus. The sequence goes on along the minus strand of CM060426.1, from coordinate 145,199,528 downwards.
ATGTAAACTAGTTACATAAACCGAACCGAACGCATATGACGCGTAACGGGTAACCATAAGAGTCCTAAACAGGTTTCCTAAGTTAACATGCCCTAATATGTTGTGATATCAGTAGGATACCTTCCATAATGCCCAAAACGAGTTTAATCTTATTTTAAGCCCCTTAGGGGTATTTTGGTCATTTTAAAGATTATAAAAGGGTTTATTAAGTTTCTGTGAACCGGGTCTGAATACATCAGTAAAATAGTTTATTTTAATAGGTTATAACATTTGGTTATAAGTCTTATATGTCAAAATAGTTTTAAACCCAAACTATGCGTTAAATACGCGTATAAAGTCGTTTTAAGCGATGTACGGGTTAAAATACGATTCTGAGTTTTCTGATCAAATAAACAGGCTCAAAATACTCCATTTATTATTTAAAATCAGTAGCAATTGGATTGGCGTTAAAAGGATTTGTAAAACTCATTTTATGGCCTAAAAGGGTATATTCGGTATTTACCGAATTAAGGCGCTAATCCAAGCTTATGATCAGTCTAAAAATAATTAAAAATCTTTAAAAATCCTAGAATATTATTTAACATCAGTGGTTAAAAGATTTGGTGTCACAACTGAGTTTAGATAGGTTTTACGCTAATGGCGCCGTTTAATTAATAAACATGTTTATAAATACGCCATTAAGCATAACTCCTAATCTAGACTTCCGATTGACGTGAAATTTTGCAGACATGTTCAATAGTCAGTATTAAAGACTTTTGCACTTTTACATTTTCTAAAATCTCGTTTTATGGACATAAGGGCATTACGGTCAATATTTAGGCGTTTAACGGAAACATCGGACGATTAGGGATTCGAGTGGTATAAAGCAGAGGCTTATACACACATACAACTAGATCCTAATGGAACTTTAAGGCATGTCTAAATCTATATAAATCGGGTCAGAACTGAGGTCAAAGCAAAAGTCAAACTTTTGCGTATCTCGGTTCCGAATCGGTTCTAAACATAAAGTTGTCGAATCAAGCAAGCGTATACAAGTTTTTATACTTATTTTCAGTTTGTAAGAATGATAAAATAGGCTATACGCCATTTACATCGCTAATCAAGCATTAAACCAAACATAACAATTCTGTTGACTTTTTCGGAAGTAGTTTGACTCGATAAACGACCTAGTTAGGATTCGAATTAGCGAGTGCCCTTTTAGGGGTTTATTAACCATATAAATACCAACTTATAACAACCTTTGATTCGACAAATCTCTGGACCATTTATTTATTATCGAAAGGTCAAACCGTAGTTACGACGGTTTGATTTCTAGGCCATAAACTAAGTATGAATGAATTAGGAAAGATCAAAGGTACTTACACAAGTCTTATGGATGCTATGGCATGTTTGTGATCTGTTGGAAAGCTCCTCAAAATGACCAGAAGTGAATGCAAGATGAATGATCAAGTTTGCAAGGAATGTGGGTCATTTAAACAACTTCAAACAAGCTTAGATGATTGACAACTAAGTCTAGGATGAAGTAATAACATCCACATGCATCCTACACACTATAAACCACCTTAGGGCAGCCCAAGGTATCAAGAAATTTGATCAAAGTCCGTTTAAACATCAACCCACAGCTGCACATAACATTCTGATCAGATTAAGGCAGTCGCGTAGCGCGACTGCCAAGTGCTTTCAGTCTCGCGCTACGCGAGGGTGTTGGTAACCAGCTTAGCAAGTTTCCTTTAATTGCATTTTCAGTCCCTGGTCCCCCGAAAGGTCGTTTTCACTACCCAACTTGCATGTGAAGCTTTGTTATTTAACATATGGGGCTTTAAGACTTATACCCTCTTTGTTAAGTCCTCGGGTAACTTCGTGATCACCCGAAAAGCCCTAAATTTCAACGTTGACACTTATAACCCTCGAACACGAATTTTATCACAACTTGCTCATACGATATCGAAACTTCATGAAATTTTTGTGGTACATTCTAGTGAGCATAATTAATCGTTACAAAGCTTCGGGTTTGTCAAAAGGTCACTCAGAGGTATAACTTAAACATGTTGGCACATTTAACCCCTGTAGTTTGTAATCTCTCACTTTCTTTCACAATTCGCTTCGTATGATCCATGATCTATTCATTTAAGGTTATAAACATCATGTAGAGTTATTGCAAAGTATATTTATTCATTGTTGACACTTTGAACCCTTATACTTACATAGTTTCACTGTTTGTCAACTTTAGTCCTTCAAGAACATTCTTTCACACGTTCAAACCTATGACACGTGTCAACACATTATAGGACGCAAATTTTCGGGGTGTTACATCCTCACCCCCTTAAAAGAAATCTCGACCTCGAGATTTGTTAGAATGCTGGAAGTACTCTTTGTCGCATAAGGGACTTAACTTTTATAGCATATCTGGAGTCTTTCCAAGCTCCCAAAGTGGCCCTCATATTAGTCGTATGTATCCTTTTTGGAGCTTCTTGACTTGTTGTCGGAACACATCCTCCAATCACTAGTGTGCAATGTATTGCGAGCTCCGTCAAACTCCTTAAGTAGGTTTTAGCTTACAAGCTACTTGATCTTGATACATTCGATTTCCTTCGAATGATTTACATATATTCAGAGCTTAACTAGCCTGCTAATTTAGCAAATTTGGTACACCCCTCCTGGGTGATATCTTTTGTTAAACCATTTTCCTTAACAAGAACTTAGAAAGTTTGCTATTTTCATAACTCCTTGATTTCTTGCCATATACTGGCAAATCCTAAAATTGATTATGGATTTGTATAATCTTATTTGTTGTTCCCCAGGCAACTTTCAGATCTTGCTAATTGGACTTACCAATTCTCTATCTAATACTATACATTTAATATTCCATCTATTCAAGGTCTCCAAAGGAGTAGCCTTATTACTTACATATCCATTATTATAGAGAAGCTTATTTTTAAGGTGAGATGGTTATTCCAACCACTGCTTAGCTAATGTTTAGGGAATAGCTAATCCTTGTCGTTAGTCGAACAGATCGACGATCCTGGGCAGTTGATGGCAATTTCTTAATCGTTACCTAATTAGGGTTGCGGTGATAATGCATAAGCAAAATGAACCGTTTTTCATAATTAACTATACCGGATTTCCGGGATATTGAGTTAAGCTTTATGAACTCTCTATTTTAAACTTAGTTAATCAGGGTTTTGATTCTTTCACTGATGGTACTAGCCGTCTTGGAGATTCCAAAGTAATACAACCTTAATGGGATATAACTCTTAATTCTACCTGCCTCTCAGGGGTAACAGAATAATATTAGGAGAAAATAAACAAGATATAAGGAGGTTACAGAGATTTTCCAAATCTCAGGCTCCAGTTCATCCACCATTGTTTGTGTCAATTAAATGACACATTTATGTTATGAGTCCACGAGTTCTTTAGTCGGGAACATTTACTTGGACAATTTCATTCTGGATATCTCCTTTGAATACTACTAGTCGACATTAGTATAATATGACCATTGGGATATCTCCGGGGTTCCATGTATTAAACCTCCATACTGATCAGGCATGGAAGCAATCTATGGAATTTATTAAGATACCCAATCCTCATATGATGCTTTTATCAAACATAGTTTGGCATTCGCAGGCGATAAAAACAATGAGAAAATAATTAAAATAACATATGTTGTCGTACTCTATTGTAACACCCCGAAAACGGGCTTGGTAATCAATCTCTGTTCATACTAAAAGACGGGTAAAGTACCGTTAGCAGTAAAAATAACCCGTTAACTATTTGGATTTAAATAAGAAATCCTAATAATTAAATACAAGCGAATCAAAGAATTTAAGAATTTAGTTTATAAGAGCCCGAGTCAACGGGACTTAAAATACAACGGGTTTTTAACTCCCGGAACCCACTAAGTTAACTAGGTAAGATTAACCTAGTTAGTAATGGGTAATTAAATAATAAACTATGAGTTATAGTTTCATTTATGAATATCTAAACTTGAGGGACCAAAATCGTGAAAAAGGAAACAAGTTTTATTTAATAAAAAAAAATAACACACCACACACACTAAGTGTGTGTGGATCGATCTCCAGGAGCGACCAGGAGGGTGAAAACCCTAGAACTCAACAAATCTTGCAAATTGAAGGTTCAATTCAAGTCCAAATCGAATTCTAAACATAGATTCCTGATCCTCATCACAAGGGGATTACAAGGTATGTAAAATTTTGAGAAATCTTTCAACTTGAAATTCTCATGAATTTTGAATAATCTGAGATTCTAGTTGCATGTTTGTTATATGGATAGAATAGGAACATAGTAGTGTCTAGGAGTAAACCCTAGACAAGTATATGTTGAAATCATGCTTAGCTCAAGTCTTTGTTGATACCAAATTCATGTATGAGATGTTTTTAGGGTTTTGATTTCAAAAGAATAGTGTTATGATGTCAAGAACAAGCTTAAACTGAAAGCTGAATTCAAACGATTCTTGATCAGAATTTACAGCCGATTTGTATTGGCTGTAACCTGGACAAAACCTGATAAAATCATGTATTTCTTGAGTCTAAAATGTAATTCCAGGAAATATCTTTAAAACCCCACTGGAATCGCATTTTTTCGACGAAAATTGAGCGTTTTATGAATTTTTCCGTATCAAAGGTTCAAGCTGCGTTTTCTGGCAGAATTTGCAGCCCATTACGAATGTCATAACTCAATTTAGGAATTGAGTTATGATCTCAAATTTGTACTGTAGAAAGTGCTAAGTGATTAGAAAAATCGCCAATTGGAATTTCGTCAATCGGATAAACGAGGAATTTTAAATGAATTTTTCCGTAAGCTGCAGTCAGAAGTGACGAATCTGATTGCAGCTTAGTAAATGAATTTTCACGAATTTTTGGTAAAGAGTTAGATCTTGAAATTTTAACTCAAGGGCTAACCCTCCGAGAGGTACGCCACATAAAAAAATCATAATTTTTGAAGACTTGTAAACAGGTTAAACAAGTCACCAAAAACAGCCAATTTTCATTGATATGAAATGCCTAAATGAAATCGCGGCTTACTAGTTAGTATGTAAAAATTGATTTTTTGTTAAGAGTTCGGATGAAATATGCCTAAGTGAGTACAAAGAACCAAATGTGCATATGAATATATTGGTAAGTCAATTGACTTTTAAAAGTCAAACTAACCAATGATAAAGTCAAATAGTAGTTTCGACATAGAAGATACGTGAGGTGGAATAGTCGTGAATTGAAATGACTAATCTAACCACCTTGTGAATGATGATAGTTTGTCGCCTAACGAGCTAGGTGGAGGCTTGGGAAAGAAGCGGTCAAACGAATCAAGCACGAGAAGAAAAGCATATTCGGATACGAGGTAAGTAAAGCTTACACATTTGTCAATTCCTGGAAAATATCTTATTGTATTGATTTCGGGTAAGATAGACAAACACTAGAAAAGTGATGTTCCGACATATAGTTGTATGGAACAATATAAGTGAAAATGATAGGAAACCACATTGATGGTTAAAAAGGATTTAAATTGATTAATCGTTTATACCATAACGATTAGAAAGATGAAATTTTATGGTTACCTCATAAGGTAAGCCAAACGAAAAATAAGGAAAACAGTAATTTGGGGATGCGTTAACAATAAACATTTGTTTTTGAAAGACACATTTGGCATAAGCCATAATGGGTCAAAGGAGTTGAGAAATGGGTTATAGGTGGACAACCATACGGTGTAAACCGTAGTGCGTCAATTGCATGAGACGGTAATAAATATCGTCTTGCAAAGATAAACGGATATTTAGACCAAACGGGTCAAAAGGTGAAAATATCATCTTTTGACAAAATTGACTAACGATTACCGTTGAGTTGTATGATTTCAGGAGCTTATATAGAATGGATATTTCCTTCACTATTAATTAGTGATTTCTAAATCAAGGTATTAAAACGGGTTAATGCATTGATCCGAGTCAGGTATGTAAAAGGGTTTAATTCATCTTTTAGAACTTGAGGTTCTCGAAGAGTTAAACAAGGTCAAAATTTGATATTCGGTTATCTAAAAGGTAAACCGAATAAGTTAAGTTATAATCGTAATGTTTTAGAAATATAATGGTTTCTAAACAGATTTATAGTTAAAAGATAGGATTTTGGAGTCAAACAAACATGTTTGTTTGATAAATACACGAATGGGTCAAATTTAGTAAAAAGGGTAATAAGCCAAAGACTTAGAAGTCTGAAATTTTATTTAACCGGATGTGAGATTTTAACTCCATATGATGGAGAATTAAATTACAAACACGTAGGAAGAAACGGTAGGTCAAACGGATAAACGGATTGAAAGATACGAAAGTCCTCGTGTCAAAAACGGCAAAATGGAAGAAGCTGATGCAGAGTCCACCGTAACTTAGGGTGGTACCGTAAGTTACGGTGGGGATTAAAAATGTTACGGCGGTTAGCTCCTGCTTTACGGTGGAGTGTTTTCAAATCAGGGCTACCGTAAATTACGGTGTCCACCGTAATTTACGGTGGACCCTGATCAAAAATGTATTTTGATTAGTTTTGTTTCCCGGACTCGTTTAGATACATATTAAATCCCGTATGACTAAAACATTTCATGTTTTTATAAAATGTAGGTACTTTTGGATGCCGGCAGACGATCAAGCTCAGCGAAGAACCGAACACGATAAAGATACACGCTTCCGCACTTTGTAACGTTGTAAATTTTAAACAACGAATTCGATCACGTTTTGTTGAATAACTTATAATTTGTAAAAGTTTTAACAAACCCGCATTTTTGATGTATATGTAATCATTAATCACATGATTATTTTCGCAAAATATACGTTAAACCTAGATTTATAACAACGGGTGTTACAAGTTGGTATCAGAGCCAGGTTTAAGAGATTCGAGTATGGTGGGGAGGAACCATGCTTGGACTTAAACCTTATGCTCTTAACAAAGAATAGTGTTCGGTTCGAGGCTTGATCGCAAATCCGGTAAGTACAAGTACGTTAATAGTTAGTATGCTAAAGTGTTGTAAACAACACATAGGGCTATCGTGTGGTATATGTTACCCCAATTTAAATGATTGATATGGTTGACGAAAATACGCGCGTTGACGCGTATAGTAGAAAAAGCCTTGTATTATAATACGGGCGATTATTGAAGTTGACATTACTAACTCTTGTGAATGTTTTAATTGAAGGACACTCGCGTCTGAAGATGACGGGAGTTGAACGAATTATGGATATGATGATGGAACGGTCCGAGGTATGACAGGAAGAGCATACTCATCAAGGACCAAAATCGCGTAACGGTCGCGAACAAGACTAATGACAAGAGAAGCCTGTTAGGGCAAGCATTACCAGGTGCACACTTTTAAATTTAATCGCACGAATTGTTATATGCAACAAACACGTAAGTAATAACGGTTGCATACACATATGATAGAACTTGGAAAACCTGATTTCCAAGAGAAATTTAATATGAAATGTGTTATTCACAATGATGAATAACAAATGAATAACAAGACTTGTTTATATAGAAACTTGGACGAGAGTGATCATCCAAGTAAGTATTCTCAATATAAATCCTATTGAGAAAAGTAATGATCACATCAATGAATGTGAATAAATGTTTATAAAAAGGGACATTGTACATGTTCAAGGATAAACGACTAAAACTAATAATTGTTAACTAACAATTAAATAAAGTTTTACCAAATGAAACCATAAACATGGAGATAATTTGAGGAGTTACTTACATGGGACGTGATGTGGTAATTATAATAAGGTCACGCGTACCACGTGTTGATCGCTTACTCTGGCCAAGTAAGTAGTGAACACATGATAGCATGAGCTTCTTATAATGAGCGCAGTTATGTCCGATGTAGTAAGGTCAAGATGAATGAAATTTAAAGGATCCTTAGGGTCAAGAAATCTTATGGAACCATAAAAACGATGTATGGCGCACATAGAAATAAAAGACCCAAGGAAATTCGTGACATAAGTCATTTTGATGAAATAACCATGGTAGACAAAAAGGGCAATGTAAAATCAAAGTATAAATGACCCGCGGGGTCATAGAAACAAAGGTATTGCCCACAGGGGGAAAAACGATCAAAAAACCATGTTAGACAAAGAGGGCATTGTAAAACCAAAGTATAAATGACCAGCGGGGTCATAGAAACAAAGGTATTGCCCACACGAGAAAAAAAAAAACGATCAAAATCGTTGACTTTGGTCGTAGTAAAGAAATGATGATGATGATAATCATCATTCATAGTTTAAAAGACTGTCAAGGATGGTCAAATAAAGAATAAAGGTTTGGTTGAATAAAGGCGAGGGCTTCCGCTAAGACAACCAAACAAATTAAAACGAAAACTTGATGTATACCAGAATGCTTGCACTAATAATGACTTCGGTAAAGTACCCGGTTGATGGGTAAGGATTTAAACACATGCGTATACCGAGAAACGAGAACACGAATTTAAAGTCAAAAGACTCGGATTATGATTTATGACTAAAAGACCATAAAATTTTGTAAATAGAAATTTTGATAATTATATTCAACTATTTTGAGAATGAACGGGTTGAATAAAGTATAATGCTTGAAGGCATAAGTAAGCGCAAGCCGGATAACGGTAAGCTTGAGACAAATGATTTTCAAACGTAAAAAGAGTGCTTTGACACCAAATATATATTTTAATAAGACACGAGTAAAAAGAGTGATCTACGGGATCAACATAACCTTTAGGGTTATAAACAAATGAGAGATCTACGGACTAAAACGACCCACGGGTCATGATTAGAAAGAAGTTATAAGGACTTCGCCCTAAAGAGGTGAATGTCTAATCAAAAATAGCCCATAAGGCTAAGTGATAAAACCTACGGGTTAGATTGGATAAAGCGAGGAAATCAGTTAAGAATCCCCGCATAAAACTAAGACTGTAAAGGATTAAATTACGGACTGTCAATATCCCGGTATGGATGATTGACACAAGTTAAAGAAAAGATCCTAAAACTAAAACTTCGGTTTCAGTAAGAAATAATGTTTTTACAAACATAAATTCTGATAGGAATTTAAATAGTAAGCATGAAAGATACAAGTCTTGACACTGATAGGCGCAAGATGATATATTCGAAAAGTGATAAAAAAAATGAAAGGTTGATACAAATTAAACATGATGTGACACGATCACGGTTAGGAAATGTAATGTGAAGTAAAATCACATTATAACCAAGCGAGTGATAAAAGTAACTGAACTAATAAGACTAGTTAATGAGACCGGTTAAGGTCACCAATTCAAATCAAGAAATTTGGTTTGCTTGTAAGCGGTAGATTCGGTATAGCTGAACCGAATAGATAAATTTGAAAACAAAAGAATTTGTTGCTAAAAGTGAAAGATTTCACTAAAGATCTTTAAACGGGTCAAAATAACGGATTCGTAAGGAATTCGATAGTATATGAAAGCGATGGATATCGCTAAGTTAACTAAACTAGTGGAAATAACGAGATTACGTTATTTTAAGTTGCACTAAGTCATATGAGTTACGTAGACAATTAGTGACCAAAAAGATGTTACCATGCTTATCTGGTAATACTAATAATTGGTTAAAAGTATAAGTAATGTTTAAATGATATCTCTGATCAAATGCATTGAGTTTAAACTCAATGAATTATGTAAGAAAAGGTTTCGAGGACGAAACCTCTTTAAGGGGGGTAGACTTGTAACACCCCGAAAACGGGTTTGGTAATCAATCTCTGTTCATACTAAAAGACGGGTAAAGTACCGTTAGCAGTAAAAATAACCCGTTAACTATTTGGATTTAAATAAGAAATCCTAATAATTAAATACAAGCGAATCAAAGAATTTAAGAATTTAGTTTATAAGAGCCCGAGTCAACGGGACTTAAAATACAACGGGTTTTTAACTCCCGGAACCCACTAAGTTAACTAGGTAAGATTAACCTAGTTAGTAATGGGTAATTAAATAATAAACTATGAGTTATAGTTTCATTTATGAATATCTAAACTTGAGGGACCAAAATCGTGAAAAAGGAAACAAGTTTTATTTAATAAAAAAAAAATAACACACCACACACACTAAGTGTGTGTGGATCGATCTCCAGGAGCGACCAGGAGGGTGAAAACCCTAGAACTCAACAAATCTTGCAAATTGAAGGTTCAATTCAAGTCCAAATCGAATTCTAAACATAGATTCCTGATCCTCATCACAAGGGGATTACAAGGTATGTAAAATTTTGAGAAATCTTTCAACTTGAAATTCTCATGAATTTTGAATAATCTGAGATTCTAGTTGCATGTTTGTTATATGGATAGAATAGGAACATAGTAGTGTCTAGGAGTAAACCCTAGACAAGTATATGTTGAAATCATGCTTAGCTCAAGTCTTTGTTGATACCAAATTCATGTATGAGATGTTTTTAGGGTTTTGATTTCAAAAGAATAGTGTTATGATGTCAAGAACAAGCTTAAACTGAAAGCTGAATTCAAACGATTCTTGATCAGAATTTACAGCCGATTTGTATTGGCTGTAACCTGGACAAAACCTGATAAAATCATGTATTTCTTGAGTCTAAAATGTAATTCCAGGAAATATCTTTAAAACCCCACTGGAATCGCATTTTTTCGACGAAAATTGAGCGTTTTATGAATTTTTCCGTATCAAAGGTTCAAGCTGCGTTTTCTGGCAGAATTTGCAGCCCATTACGAATGTCATAACTCAATTTAGGAATTGAGTTATGATCTCAAATTTGTACTGTAGAAAGTGCTAAGTGATTAGAAAAATCGCCAATTGGAATTTCGTCAATCGGATAAACGAGGAATTTTAAATGAATTTTTCCGTAAGCTGCAGTCAGAAGTGACGAATCTGATTGCAGCTTAGTAAATGAATTTTCACGAATTTTTGGTAAAGAGTTAGATCTTGAAATTTTAACTCAAGGGCTAACCCTCCGAGAGGTACGCCACATAAAAAAATCATAATTTTTGAAGACTTGTAAACAGGTTAAACAAGTCACCAAAAACAGCCAATTTTCATTGATATGAAATGCCTAAATGAAATCGCGGCTTACTAGTTAGTATGTAAAAATTGATTTTTTGTTAAGAGTTCGGATGAAATATGCCTAAGTGAGTACAAAGAACCAAATGTGCATATGAATATATTGGTAAGTCAATTGACTTTTAAAAGTCAAACTAACCAATGATAAAGTCAAATAGTAGTTTCGACATAGAAGATACGTGAGGTGGAATAGTCGTGAATTGAAATGACTAATCTAACCACCTTGTGAATGATGATAGTTTGTCGCCTAACGAGCTAGGTGGAGGCTTGGGAAAGAAGCGGTCAAACGAATCAAGCACGAGAAGAAAAGCATATTCGGATACGAGGTAAGTAAAGCTTACACATTTGTCAATTCCTGGAAAATATCTTATTGTATTGATTTCGGGTAAGATAGACAAACACTAGAAAAGTGATGTTCCGACATATAGTTGTATGGAACAATATAAGTGAAAATGATAGGAAACCACATTGATGGTTAAAAAGGATTTAAATTGATTAATCGTTTATACCATAACGATTAGAAAGATGAAAATTTATGGTTACCTCATAAGGTAAGCCAAACGAAAAATAAGGAAAACAGTAATTTGGGGATGCGTTAACAATAAACATTTGTTTTTGAAAGACACATTTGGCATAAGCCATAATGGGTCAAAGGAGTTGAGAAATGGGTTATAGGTGGACAACCATACGGTGTAAACCGTAGTGCGTCAATTGCATGAGACGGTAATAAATATCGTCTTGCAAAGATAAACGGATATTTAGACCAAACGGGTCAAAAGGTGAAAATATCATCTTTTGACAAAATTGACTAACGATTACCGTTGAGTTGTATGATTTCAGGAGCTTATATAGAATGGATATTTCCTTCACTATTAATTAGTGATTTCTAAATCAAGGTATTAAAACGGGTTAATGCATTGATCCGAGTCAGGTATGTAAAAGGGTTTAATTCATCTTTTAGAACTTGAGGTTCTCGAAGAGTTAAACAAGGTCAAAATTTGATATTCGGTTATCTAAAAGGTAAACCGAATAAGTTAAGTTATAATCGTAATGTTTTAGAAATATAATGGTTTCTAAACAGATTTATAGTTAAAAGATAGGATTTTGGAGTCAAACAAACATGTTTGTTTGATAAATACACGAATGGGTCAAATTTAGTAAAAAGGGTAATAAGCCAAAGACTTAGAAGTCTGAAATTTTATTTAACCGGATGTGAGATTTTAACTCCATATGATGGAGAATTAAATTACAAACACGTAGGAAGAAACGGTAGGTCAAACGGATAAACGGATTGAAAGATACGAAAGTCCTCGTGTCAAAAATGGCAAAATGGAAGAAGCTGATGCAGAGTCCACCGTAACTTACGGTGGTACCGTAAGTTACGGTGGGGATTAAAAATGTTACGGCGGTTAGCTCCTGCTTTACGGTGGAGTGTTTTCAAATCAGGGCTACCGTAAATTACGGTGTCCACCGTAATTTACGGTGGACCCTGATCAAAAATGTATTTTGATTAGTTTTGTTTCCCGGACTCGTTTAGATACATATTAAATCCCGTATGACTAAAACATTTCATGTTTTTATAAAATGTAGGTACTTTTGGATGTCGGCAGACGATCAAGCTCAGCGAAGAACCGAACACGATAAAGATACACGCTTCCGCACTTTGTAACGTTGTAAATTTTAAACAACGAATTCGATCACGTTTTGTTGAATAACTTATAATTTGTAAAAGTTTTAACAAACCCGCATTTTTGATGTATATGTAATCATTAATCACATGATTATTTTCGCAAAATATACGTTAAACCTAGATTTATAACAACGGGTGTTACATCTATGCAAAGAAAGAGTGCTCTTAGATTTTCGAAAGGATTCCTTGCCGATCTATAAGAATCGGTTACTATGGTTTCCTTGGTAGTTATACCTTGTGGATGATAATAAAAATTTTGCTAAATTTATGGTTCAGGAAGATTTATTATTGCCTGTATTAAAACAGGACACTTAGCAGGAATTATCATTGATAAATGATAAGGAAGTTTATTGTACAAGTGCTTATATCTAATAAATAATGGAAGTTTCACAAACTAGGCACCTAGCTCAGTTGGCTAGGCGCGCGAAAGGGTGCGGCCGGCCTAGACCCAGGTTCGATTCCGGGGACGGCCAGTTCCACCATTTTTTTATGTTTAAAATTAATTACTCGTACGAATACGTGTAATTATGAGAGTGGTCTCATACGGAGTCTTGATAATTAATTGCTTCTTAACACTCCCAATATGGGCTTGATTTTTAAGGCAACCAAATCTTTCCTATTACTATATAAAGTCCTCTTATTAACGCAACAAGGACAGCGGAGAAGAGTAATTCCTAATGGATATTAAATATCCATTTAATATTGCTGAATTAGTCTCCGAGGTGTTATCGGTCAATTTTTACTTTATACTTAACGCTTAGAGTTGTTAACAGGCAGATTTAATGATTTACAATATCTATTGTCTATGAGAGACTTAACCGAACCTGAATTAAATAATACTCTAACATAAGCGTTATTGATATAGAAAGTACCTGTGGTGACCTTGTCATCTTGGATAGCCTCTTGAGTATCCATTTGGAAGTTTTCGGTTTTGGTATTTTTAACTTCCTCAAGCTTTTTAGCATACTTAGGGCAGTTGGTCTTAATGTGCCCTCTTTCATTGCAACCATAGCAGGTTGCGTCCTCCATCTTCCTGCAGTCCAAAGTCTTATGCTCCTTGGACTTGCAGATCCCACATGCAAAAGTTCTCGACTGTGTAGGCGAGTTCGATCCATTCCTGCACTTCCCGAAGTGCTGCTTCTTGCAGGTTTTGCATTTGGGTTTTTCACCTGACTGCTGGTTGTCCTTTAAATCCTTGCCAGGCTTAGCTGCTTTTCTCTTGGCAGCCTTAGGGCAATTAGTACTGATGTGGCCCTTTTCGCCGCAGCCATGACAATTTGCATCCTTTATATCCCTACATTCGTGGGACTGGTGGCCAGCTCTTTTACAGATGCCACATTGCTTTATCTTTTGATTTGATCGACACTGACCCCAGTGTCTTCTTTTGCAGGTTTTACATGTGGGTTTTGCCTCCTTTGGCTTGGACTGGTTATAGCTTGAACCGGTCTTACTCTTTTTGTAACCTTTATTTGGAGCATCATCGCACATTCGTTTATAATCCTTCAACACACGGTCCATGGCGTTGCTTACGGCGGTATTCATCACAGCCTGTAACTCGGTGCTTATTAAGTTTAGTCTTGCATCATCATTCTGATTAACTGGATGATGGTGAGCTTCAGAGGAGTCAGCCATGGTGAAACTTTGAAGGCTACTATCCAAGTAGAAACAATTTTGTTTAATCATATAGTGAATTGTCGAATTTGATGAATAAATAGCCATGGCGTAATTAAACCATATAGGCCAATAGATAGAATTTAATTTATTTGATTATGTTTTGCCTAAGTTTAAATAACCATCTTTGGCATTTAAGCGGAATATAATCCTTCATATTTATTAGGCAGGGGACATAGTCACGACTGCCAATGTCATACTGACATCTTTTATATATAGCACAAGGGCTTGTTCCAAAGGACTTATGATGGCTCAGAGACCTTGTCACTAGGGAAATTTTAAAACATAATCGATGATTCCTTTGGGTCGGAAAATTTCATAGTTCATTGTCTTGACAAGAAGTTATGAAATAAAACTATCTTTTTCATGTATTCATCTTTACTCGTTTATATACATCCCAAATGGATGTTTTGATGCGTACTTCATTTTCGACGTTTTCCAGCCATGATTCCTATTGATCACTTACACTAGCTAAGAGATATGGAAAAATCTTAATATAGGGATGACAAGTGTGATTTTATCCTATCATTGTTGTCGGGAGTGTCAACACATTTTAAAGCGTTAACAATGATCTGAATCTCTTTTTAACCAGGTTTTACCATCTTAGCAAGGTCTATAATAACATTCAGGCTAGGTCAAACCTTTTAAGATTCTCTTTTAATATTTAAACTGACAGGAAGAGAATGATATTTATCTTATTCAGGATGCTCACTTATTAATACTAAATTATAAGTTAGTAATAGTACAAAAGGCTTAGTCAAGTAGACGAGTTTAATTTATAAGCCATGATTTCAGAGAATCAAAGCATTTAGGTTTGAACATAGTTCATTATCTTTCCTGGACAGAGAGTCAAAGACTACTACTGTCGTTGTCAAATTGACGATACAATATGGCCCGTAGGCGGATCAATTGACATTACAAAACGATTTTTGAGAAATTAATAATCATCACACTGGTGATAGTAGTCATGATAATGTTGATCATATTGACTATGAGGCTTGGGCATAGCCCACTGCCTTAGACAAGAACCCTAAGATTTACTACTGTCATTGTCGTAGTGACAATATTATAAAGTATAGCCAGTAGGCACTTCATCACTAAGGATGTCAATAATATGATCATCATATTGATGATATTAGTCATGATCACATTGATCATATAGACTAATAGGCTTGAGCATAGCTCACCACCATAGACAAGGAATCATAAAGATCACAATGTCAGAGACATATTAGTCATGATCACATTGATCATTTAGGCTAATAGGCTTGAGCAGAGCTCACCACCATAGACAAGGAATCATAAAGATCACAATGTCAGTGTCTCAGATGGACAATACGTTATAGCCCGTAGGCACTTCCCTTCTAAGGGATGGTTATAATATGATCATCTTATAGGATGCTATAAGCTATGATTTCTAAATCAATAGACTAAATAAGAAAATTGGAAAAATCCATTATTAAAAAAAAATAAAAGTACAGAGTTGCCCTAAGCGGGACTTGAAAGGAATAATGTTGTCCTCGTAGGGACTGAAAAGATAAATACGTCCTTATAAGGACTATTGAGGAAATGATCTTTAGCGAAGGAGTTTCTTCTTTATTCAATTCCTGAATGCTTTCTCCTTGGTTGCACGTTTCATCCTAGCCGCTGTACGAAGGTCAGCAATATAGGGCTTCAGGTGTGGAGGATTCCTATTATGGCTTCTTCGCTTGGCGACGTATCCAATATATAAAGATTTGGAAGAAAATTTCCAGATGAGGATTAAGAGTATTCCTATGTTAAGTCTAGACTCAGAAGGTCAAGGTATGTGCTAATGTGTCATTGAGATTAAACACAAAAAGATAGTGTTTAATTCACTCAATGTTGGCTCTGATACCAACCTGTCACACCCCAAATTTCCACGTGTTACCGGTGGGCCCGGTAGGGGAGTAACGTGACGTGGTTGGCAACATCAAAGTCAAACAACACAATATATAAATGCACAGCGGAAGCAAAAGGATAAATATATTACAATCCGTAATAGTGTAACATCAAAGTATTACAACGGAAGTAAAGGATCCACAGGCGGATCGTAAATAAAATAACATGGTTCAACAGACTTTAGGCATCTAAGCTTGCGAGACTCTTTATTGATGCTAGGAGTAGCCAGCCAATTCCAATTAGTACCTGCACTTAGCTTTTTTTTGGGAAAATACGTCAGTTTACACTGGTAAATACAATCAACCGACTCATTTTGAAAAGGGTTTAAGAAAATGATTGATTTGAATGCACATGGCACAAATAATATTTTTATAACTTGGGATAATTATTTAAATATATAATACTTGTATGGATTTACATGTTCCTTATGCGTTCAGTAGCCCGGATCGAGCCGGGTTAAAGATTAATCGACACACCACTATAATTATGAGACACCAACGGCGTACGCCTACGCCGGGTGCCGAGGTCGTGGCCATTCGTAGAATGATGCCAGGGATATCCGGGACAACGGTCATTAACCCCCCAAAGGCTTTAAGTAAACAAAACAATGTTAAACGAGACGTCTCAATACTTTCATTATCATTTATTCAATCAAAGATTCAACGTCCCGACCAAGCGGTATTTTATATACCGTACCCCAAGCCCGTATAGGGAAAATAAGTTAAAAGTATTTACCTGAGCTTAAATGTAAATTCAATCCCAGCCGTATCAAATCAGCAAGTACAGATAGCTTTTACTGAGCTCCTAAATCTGGAACGAATGTTTTTAATAACCTATTAGAATCCTAACGGGTCTTTAATTAAGCCTTGACTTAGACCGGTTAGTTTTCAAGAGGGAGATATGGTTCGTACGCTTGATTAAGCGAAGACCGGATAGAATGTGATTTAGACCCGACAAGTTTGAAGACTTGCTTAATATGGGTATTTCATACACATTCTGGATTTTGAGACGAAACTGATAAGTCTTGACCCGTTTCGGCCAATTTATGTAAACTAGTTACATAAACCGAACCGAACGCATATGACGCGTAACGGGTAACCATAAGAGTCCTAAACAGGTTTCCTAAGTTAACATGCCCTAATATGTTGTGATATCAGTAGGATACCTTCCATAATGCCCAAAACGAGTTTAATCTTATTTTAAGCCCCTTAGGGGTATTTTGGTCATTTTAAAGATTATAAAAGGGTTTATTAAGTTTCTGTGAACCGGGTCTGAATACATCAGTAAAATAGTTTATTTTAATAGGTTATAACATTTGGTTATAAGTCTTATATGTCAAAATAGTTTTAAACCCAAACTATGCGTTAAATACGCGTATAAAGTCGTTTTAAGCGATGTACGGGTTAAAATACGATTCTGAGTTTTCTGATCAAATAAACAGGCTCAAAATACTCCATTTATTATTTAAAATCAGTAGCAATTGGATTGGCGTTAAAAGGATTTGTAAAACTCATTTTATGGCCTAAAAGGGTATATTCGGTATTTACCGAATTAAGGCGCTAATCCAAGCTTATGATCAGTCTAAAAATAATTAAAAATCTTTAAAAATCCTAGAATATTATTTAACATCAGTGGTTAAAAGATTTGGTGTCACAACTGAGTTTAGATAGGTTTTACGCTAATGGCGCCGTTTAATTAATAAACATGTTTATAAATACGCCATTAAGCATAACTCCTAATCTAGACTTCCGATTGACGTGAAATTTTGCAGACATGTTCAATAGTCAGTATTAAAGACTTTTGCACTTTTACATTTTCTAAAATCTCGTTTTATGGACATAAGGGCATTACGGTCAATATTTAGGCGTTTAACGGAAACATCGGACGATTAGGGATTCGAGTGGTATAAAGCAGAGGCTTATACACACATACAACTAGATCCTAATGGAACTTTAAGGCATGTCTAAATCTATATAAATCGGGTCAGAACTGAGGTCAAAGCAAAAGTCAAACTTTTGCGTATCTCGGTTCCGAATCGGTTCTAAACATAAAGTTGTCGAATCAAGCAAGCGTATACAAGTTTTTATACTTATTTTCAGTTTGTAAGAATGATAAAATAGGCTATACGCCATTTACATCGCTAATCAAGCATTAAACCAAACATAACAATTCTGTTGACTTTTTCGGAAGTAGTTTGACTCGATAAACGACCTAGTTAGGATTCGAATTAGCGAGTGCCCTTTTAGGGGTTTATTAACCATATAAATACCAACTTATAACAACCTTTGATTCGACAAATCTCTGGACCATTTATTTATTATCGAAAGGTCAAACCGTAGTTACGACGGTTTGATTTCTAGGCCATAAACTAAGTATGAATGAATTAGGAAAGATCAAAGGTACTTACACAAGTCTTATGGATGCTATGGCATGTTTGTGATCTGTTGGAAAGCTCCTCAAAATGACCAGAAGTGAATGCAAGATGAATGATCAAGTTTGCAAGGAATGTGGGTCATTTAAACAACTTCAAACAAGCTTAGATGATTGACAACTAAGTCTAGGATGAAGTAATAACATCCACATGCATCCTACACACTATAAACCACCTTAGGGCAGCCCAAGGTATCAAGAAATTTGATCAAAGTCGGTTTAAACATCAACCTACAGCTGCACATAACATTCTGATCAGATTAAGGCAGTCGCGTAGCGCGACTGCCAAGTGCTTTCAGTCTCGCGCTACGCGAGGGTGTTGGTAACCAGCTTAGCAAGTTTCCTTTAATTGCATTTTCAGTCCCTGGTCCCCCGAAAGGTCGTTTTCACTACCCAACTTGCATGTGAAGCTTTGTTATTTAACATATGGGGCTTTAAGACTTATACCCTCTTTGTTAAGTCCTCGGGTAACTTCGTGATCACCCGAAAAGCCCTAAATTTCAACGTTGACACTTATAACCCTCGAACACGAATTTTATCACAACTTGCTCATACGATATCGAAACTTCATGAAATTTTTGTGGTACATTCTAGTGAGCATAATTAATCGTTACAAAGCTTCGGGTTTGTCAAAAGGTCACTCAGAGGTATAACTTAAACATGTTGGCACATTTAACCCCTGTAGTTTGTAATCTCTCACTTTCTTTCACAATTCGCTTCGTATGATCCATGATCTATTCATTTAAGGTTATAAACATCATGTAGAGTTATTGCAAAGTATATTTATTCATTGTTGACACTTTGAACCCTTATACTTACATAGTTTCACTGTTTGTCAACTTTAGTCCTTCAAGAACATTCTTTCACACGTTCAAACCTATGACACGTGTCAACACATTATAGGACGCAAATTTTCGGGGTGTTACACGTAGCGACAATGGTACTGAATTCAAAAATCATGCCATGGCGGAGTTTTGCACTTCAAAAGGTATTCTTCACGAATTTAGTGCAGCTTATACTCCTCAACAGAATGGCGTCGCTGAACGTAAGAACCGCACATTGATCGAGCCTGCTAGGACAATGTTGGTAGAGTCACAGTTACCGATTCCCTTCTGGACTGAAGCTGTGGCCTCTGCATGTTACACGTTGAATCGAGTCCTTACAGTCAAAAGGCACAACAAGACCTGCTTTGAGCTTATTAACAAACGGAAACCCGATTTGTCATATCTTGAACCGTTTGGAGCTCCATGCACAATAATCGATCCTAATGGAAAGTTTGGGGCAAGAGCAATTGAGGGATACTTTCTTGGGTATTCCACCCCGAACTTAAGAGTCTGGAATCTAGAGACTAAAAGGGTCGAGGAATGGTCTGAAGTCAGAGTACAAAGGCACACTTTACCAGTCAAATGTCCTGGTCAGCCTTGGATGTTTGAGTACGATGACTTCTTCAATTCGATCAATGTTGAAGCAGTTGAAGAAAATGCTGCGGCAAGGATGTTTTTCGAGAGTGATAATGCAACAGATTCACCGTTGGTTCGTCCAATTATTGTCAATCAAGAACCATCTTCGGTGAACAATAATGCTCTCGACAATGAGGATTTTCACGATGCTACCGAATTGAACGAATCTTCAGAGGATGATGAATTTCTAGATGCAGATCAAGAAGTTCCAATAACAGCAGTTCATGGTACTTCAGAAGGTACACCTCCAGTGGATGTCCCTAGAACAGCTGAAGCTACTGCATCATCCTCTTCGTCAATTCCGGGCCTTGAATTGATTGTTGATCTCAATCTCAACAATCTGGGTACAAATATTCCAGTTCAAGATAATCCAGAGACAAGGATTCACAATACCCATCCTCAACAAAACATCATCGGAAATGTACAGAGTGGCGTTCAAACAAGAAACATGTTGCGAAACAACAACAATGCAGGCTTGTATGCAACTATCCGAGAATCTGGTCAACAAAATGATTGGTCTTTCGCGTGTTATGTCTCACAGGAAGAGCCAAGAACTTGGAAAGAAGCTTTGAAAGATAACTCATGGGTTGAAGCGATGCAGGAAGAACTGCAACAATTCCAGAAGCTTGGTGTCTGGAAACTCGTAGAGAAACCTGCTGGTTACAAGAAGATTGGTACCCGTTGGGTGTTTAAATGCAAAAAGGACGACCGTGGAATCGTTATTCGAAACAAAGCAAGACTAGTCGTTCAAGGTTTTCGTCAGATAGAAGGGATCGACTACAACGAAGTGTATGCACCTGTTGCACGTCTAGAAGCAATTCGGATTTTTCTGGCTTATGCCTCATTCAAAGGTTTCAAGGTATACCAGATGGACGTGAAAAGTGCATTCTTACATGGTGTGGTAGAAGAAGAGGTGTACGTCGAACAGCCTCCAGGTTTTGAAGATCCTATCCATCCCGATCGGGTTTGGTTGCTCAACAAAGCTCTCTATGGTCTTCATCAAGCACCGCGAGCTTGGTACGCAACCTTATCTAATTATCTGCTGGAGAATGGTTTTCACAGAGGTCTTATCGATTGTACTCTTTTCATCAAAGAACAAGATGGAGATCTTCTACTGGTACAGGTATACGTTGATGATATTATATTTGGTTCTACTAATGATGTTTTGTGTAGGGATTTCGAGCGTGTAATGCAGGATAAATTCGAGATGAGTGCTATGGGGGAAATGACTTTCTTTTTGGGCCTACAAGTACAACAAACCGAGTCTGGGATATTCATCCAACAGACTAAATATGTTGGTGACATCTTGAGCCGGTTCCAGATGTCTGATGCAACGCCCATCGGTACCCCATTGCCGCAAAATCACGAAATTACTCCAGACTTGAAGGGTGAAGCTACTAGCCCCTCATACTACCGCGCGATGATCGGATCTCTTATGTACCTCACAGCGTCAAGACCAGATATAATGTACCCAACGTGCCTGCTTGCCAGATATCAAGTCAACCCGAAGGCCTCACATCTTGCAGCTGTAAAAAGGATTTTTCGTTATTTGAAGGGTTACCCTGACACCGGTCTATGGTACCCTAGGGATAATAACTTTGACTTGATCGCATTCAGTGATTCTGATTTTGGCGGATGCAAAATCGACGGCAAATCCACAACGGCTGGATGTCAGTTTTTGGGAAATCGCCTAGTCACATGGCAGTGCAAGAAGCAGACGTGCGTCGCTACATCAACATGCGAAGCTGAATACATTGCTGCCTCAAGTTGTCGCTCCCAAGTCCTATGGATCCAACAACAAATGCGTGATTACGGTTTTGAATTCCTAACTACTCCTATTTACGTTGATAATTCTGCTGCCTTACAGATCACTAAAAATCCTGTGCAGCATTCAAAGACTAAGCACATCGAAATTAAGTATCACTTCATACGTGATTGCTTTGAGAAAAGGCTAATCGATGTTGCTTACGTCCACACCGATGACCAACGTGCCGACCTTTTTACCAAAGCATTTGACAAATCAAGATTTGACTATTTATTATTGGTAAACGGCATTAAGGTCAAGCAAGAGTAATACCAACATCGGAAAATCATTTTTGTAAATACCTTTGTGTTTTTAATTTATCTTAGTTTGTTGATTTTAGGGGGAGTAAATCCAAAAATTTGAAAATCCAAAAACATCGAAAAATCTCAAAAACACAAAAACAATAGAAAAACAAAAATGAGTTTCCTGGCGAGCAAAAGAGAAAATGATAGTACATCAGTGGTATGTCCAAACCTCTTTAAACCTTAAATGAAAAACGATAAGCAGCTCTATATAAGATGTATCGGTAGGCTCACAATCATTTTAAAGTGTGCAGGGTGATATAAATCTTAAATCGACTGAAGACTGGGTGGGAACCATTCATTGGCATATGGTCTTAGTACCGAAATTTCGTTTGAGAGATTGCCGAGGTTCTGAGATATTCGGTCTTTATGCTGCTTATCATCTGGGTATCATGGTTGTATCTTTTACCGAAAAATAACGGGGACGCAAGTCTAGATCTTCCATGATACTATACATACGTGTACATACTGCATACGACCTCAATAAGTGATCAACAATCACATGTCCAAACAAAATAAGTGATAATATATCACATTTATCCGGGAGTCAAGTTCGTCTCTCTGCTGTACGAAAGTACTGACCTGTTCACGGACTTGCTCTTGTGCCCTCATGCATCGAAAATCAAGTTCCTCATCAATAAGTGATTATATCACAAAGGGCTTGTTTTCAATCAAAATAAGTGAGAATCTCACATCATATACGGTCAAACAGATGATAATCGGTATACTCACCGGTAAGATGAACCCTCGTGCATACCTTGATACGGGAATGTGTCGTGATGTGGATGAACACCGGTCGGTAAGTATAAATCATACCTTAACGTATCCCCTCGCCATGATTACATCTGATAAGTTGAGCTTATGTGGACAACAATACCGATAATCGTTATAGGATGCTTATCTTAATGTTAACTAATTGAAGAACAAGAGCGTTTTGGCATGACCGTACACTGATATGATTCTCTTACCCTCGAAACTCGCAAAAAGAATCTTTGTATATATTTATTTACTGCTTTCTGTCTTTACATTTGAAATATTCAAAAATACCAAAAAGATTTTAGGTGTGTTTTAATATAAAATTTCTAAAAGCCAAAAAGATTTTATTTTTATTTTATTTTCGATCGTACGATGTTGGAGCTCGAGTCTTCGTTACCTGAAACCTGAACGAAAACCGAAACGACTGAATCTTCATAAACGGTCGAAATTTGCAAGTTTTGAAAGTTAAAAACTGAAATTGATAAATTTTATTAAACTTTCAAACTGTCGGACGGTGTTTGATTAAACAATGGTCACATGTGTGTCGTTTGCTTATGATATTCCAGGCAGTTGTTCTCATTACGCGTTTAGATTTCTTGCATGTGCAGATTCTAAAGGCAAGGAGAACATGGTCGATGACAAGCTTTGGAATGAAGACACGACGTGAAGGCACTCAAATGATGAAGATGATCGAGCTGCCGCTGACCAACATCAACACCTCAAGGATCTCAATTCATAAAGATCAAGATATTCACGAGCATAACTCAAGGGGGAGCTTATGTTAAGGGGGAGTTTGTCAACACACTTCCTACATGAAACGGGGAGTTTGTTGATACACTTTCTGCTTTCAAGACGTGAAGACTTTAAAGATCCTCCGACATTGAAGACTTTAAAGGACGTCAAAGACTTGAAGTCACAAAGATCGAGACAAAGCTACAGCCAGACAAAGCTACAGCCAAGGGGGAGTTTGTTGGTGCATTTGTGTCTGTACCATGTCTGTATTTCGTCTTGATTCAAAACGATGTCTTTGTTAGTACTGTAAGTTTGACCAAGTCAACCATCCTCCTGGTTTGACTTGGCCAAACAGTTCGAAAGATGGTTGTAATATGGCTGTGTCGAAGGATGTGTCATCGAAGGATAGTTTAGATCCTTCGATGAGCTCGAAAGATAAGCATTCGATAGATGGACCACGAAGGATGTCATCCTTCGAGGTACATGTGCATCCTTCGAGCTGTTTCTGGTCGATAGACGATCCTTCGATCATTCTATCTGATCCTTCGACCAGAACAAGCTGTGTCGGGTATAAATACCCATGTAGTGTGTTCACTTCAAAGTTAGTGAAAGAATTAGACATCTAGAGAGAACACACACACTGAGAGAGTTTGCAAAACTGATTTGTAAACATTGCTTTGTAACCGGACCTTTCATACGCATTAATACAAGTGGTGTTAATCGTTGAAGATTGTGTGTTGTGTTTGTGCTTGTTCTTTCTCGGTTTGCATGCTAGCTTGGATTCCGCACTCGCTAGTGTGTTAGACATAACAGGGAATAGGTTAAACCTCAACCTCTGAGGGACCTACAACCCGACATGTCTGTGTGCACGATATCAGTCGAATCCGAAGCAATCACACCTGACGATCGTTAAACGCATTTTACGGTATTTGAAGGGTTGCCCAAGCATCGGCTTGTGGTATCCTCGTTCGGGTGTTTTTACATTATCCGGTTTCGCTGATTCAGATTTTGGTAGCTGTAAACAGAACGCAAAGTCCACCACTGCTGGGTGCCAGTTCTTCGGAACTCGACTCGTTACCTGGCAGTGCAAGAAGCAAACTGCAGTTGCGCTCTCCACGTGTGAGGCTGAGTACGTCTCAGCCTCTAGCTGTTGCTCGCAGATCCTCTGGATCCAACAGCAGATGCGCGACTTCGGTTTACAATTCTTGGATACTCCGATATTTGTGGACAATGAAGCGGCCATAAATGTTACTAAAAATCCGGTTCATCATTCGAAAACAAAACACATTGAAATCCGTCACCATTTTATTCGAGATTGTCATGAAAAGAAATTAATACGGATTGAACATGTGGGCACCGATGATCAGAAAGCTAATTTTTATACTAAACCGTTTGACAAAAAGAGATTTTATTATCTTTTAAAATTGAATGGGTTGAAAAATCTGCAATCTGGGAGGGTTATTGAATGTGAAGCCGAGATGGGCGGCGATCTGACGTGAACCATATCGAGTTGTCAATTTGTTTGTACAGTTTATTTTCTGCTTTTCGTTAAAAACAAAAACACAAAAATATGTTTTTCTTTTTAGGGGGAGAAAGTTTGCAGAAAAATACAAAAACATGATAAAATCTATAAAAACCAAAAACATTTGAAAAAGTAAAAATGAGTTTGTGTATAAAAGGGAAATGATAGTACATCAGCTAGACAGGTGCAGTACGCTAAAGAATTGGAATGTATAAAATGCAATTAAGCAGTCTCGCTAAAGATGTGCCGATAGGTTTTCACAAAATTAGTAGATTAGTTTGGGATATAAACATAAAATTTACTTGCATCTAAGTGGGGAACACCTCCAGGATATATAGGTAACCCCTGAAATCCTGTTTGAAGGGTCCCGTATTCTGAGATACTAGGTCTTTATGCTTAGTGATATCTGGGGTATTATCCCGGGACTTCTGATTTTGCGGAAGCAATGGCCTAGTCCCCGGAGAATACTTTACGCTGCTTTGAAATATAAGCCTCCCCTCAGCAAATTGATGAAACAATAAAATTGATAGTCATTGCTGTTGTAATGCAAAAGATCCTCTAAAGGGGACCCACCAAAAGTCGAAGCCGTCATCTCTCTGCGTATCGAAAGATCGACCTGAGCTCTCACGGCCCTCGTACTATAATTTATTCCCTGACAGATATCATCTAGGTATACTCACCTGTAAGACTGAATACTGGGGTCTGGATACGGGAGTATATACTGAGGTGGGACACATATAGATGTTTAAGTCCTAAAACACTAATTCTGTATCTCGAGCAGATTGAAAGTTTTGTGAGAATTTAAGAGGATCAATATATCGGCAATCTACGTGAATTGTTTAATGCTTAAAATGATATAACAGCTTAACGGTACTTGTATTTCGTCGGCAGCTGATATGATCCCTTGACACGCTCACAAAAAGATTGTGTGTACAGCTTTCAGTTTATTTAGTTAAAAATCCAAAAAGATTTTAATTTCTCATTTTATTTTAGACAACCGACATTGGGAATCGGAAGATCAAAGCCTAAGTGCAGCACATGTTAGTGTTTGATGAGGTTTGGGAAAGCTGTGATTGCAAACAAAGAATTGGTATGATGTTTGAAAGATAAAATGTGAAAAAGATTGAAACGTTGAAAAGTTCATTAAGTTGAACTGTTTTTAAAAAAAAAAAAAAAACAAAATGACAGAGAACTTCATAATTCAGTCAACCAAGGTCATTAACTTGGACTTGGTGGACTAAGCAGGTTAACTAAGGTCATTAACTTGGACTTAGTTAACTAGGTGTGATGGTGTTTAATCTGAAAAGTGTCAAAATGTAAAATTTTTGAAAACAACACCCTGATTTTGCTCATGTGTCATTAAGAAAATAATTTTGAAAATTAAAAGGTTCAAAATTTAATTGAAAAGTGAATAGTTTAGTTGTTTGGATTCTTTATATAGTCAAATCTTTATAGAATTGTGAAAGAACCAGATTATCAATTCTGAACATTTAAAATGTCTATTCTTATAAATGTTTGAGATTTGCAGGTGAAAGTTCCAGATAAAGATCCCTATAGCAGAGCCTTAGGGGGAGTCTGAAGACGAGCTTGATACAAAAGGAAGCTTGTTGCTGGTAATCAAAGTGTTGATTCTAAATGCTTGGAAGATTGATGAAAGGGGGAGCATAGAGGAAGATAAAGAATGAGAAGATCAGGGTTGCGCTGAGAAGAAAGCCGAAACTGAAGGAAGAGAAATTCAAAGCTATCTGAAGGCCTACATTCAAGACAAAGACTGCGGCTTCATCCAAGGGGGAGTTTGTTGATGCACAATGTCTAAAGCCTGCGTCTTTGTAATGCTAGTTTAATGTATAGGGTTCAGATAGGTCTTTTTATGTTAGTACAAGGGGTAAAAGTGTAATCTTATAACTTTCAAGTTTGAGGTCCGCTTATATGGCATGTGTTCACATAAGCGAACCAGCCTTGATGTCTGGATCGCTCTTATGGTCATGACATATGAGCGGACCAGGTTCTCTATAAATACCCCTGATGTAGTCTTCATTTGTAACGTCTGGGTGAACTCAAAGTCGAACTGCTGTCCGTGTGAAAAGCGTTATCAAGTGAAGAAAAAGTATTATTAAGTGTGAATCTTCTGTTTCTACTCATTTCTGTTGCGTTTTTCTTCGTATCATGCTGAAAATGTGTTTCCGCCACATTTTCAGTAGGTACTAGCTCTGATTGACTCACTCGAAAGGTCAAAACTGATCCTACAATTGTTTCCAGTGGCGGCGCCGCCGCTCACCAACAACTGATTCCGTTCGAAACCCAAACCATTATTATCCTCATGCGATGTGATTTGCGGAAAGTTGAAGATGGCGACGGTGACGGTTTTGTGGAGGTGTTTTGTGGTTGTAGTCTTTTGTGGTGGTGGCATTATTGATGGTGGTTGTGATATGGCTTCTTTTCAACAAAAGCCAAGAAAACCATGGGTTTGCTTTATTGCCCGTAGGTTTTCTTTGAAGAACACAGATATAGCACGTGACCTGTTGTACAAAACTTGATTTTTTAATAGTTTTAAAATTTAACCGGCTACTTCAACTATTAATTTTCTTTTATCAAATTTACGAAACAAGGAAATATAACTAAGACACGTCGATGTGGGCCTTTGCTAAATAACAAGTTTTCTAATAGTAATAAAAAAAATTTGGTAACAAGTTAGCAGCATAGTAGGTCATGTTGTATTATGTATTTTCATTTACTTATTTTTTGAGAAAAATGTTAGATTAATTAATAGCATGTTAACGAAATTTATGATATGAGCCTATAACTTATAACTTTTAACTGAGTATAAATTCTATTGTTGAGTTCAATAATAATAATTTAATGCCAATGTGACTTAGGTGGTGTTTGTTTTTGCTTAAAACATCTGCAAGGAGCCTATGTCTGCAGGCGGGCAGACATAAGGGCTTGAAGACTGTTTGTTTTTTTTCTTAAAGAAGATCTGAAAATGGCTTATTTCTTCTTAAAAGAAAAGCTATAAACCCTTGCTTCAATCTTCTTCACACAACTCCTTCAACAAATCTCCAGCATCCTCTTCATCTTCTTCTTATATTCTGTAACTTCCGATCCGAAGGCTTTGAAACGTCTAAACCACTTTCGCTTTGTAATCGACGAGCACTAACATTCATTGAAGATAAATGAAGGAAAATATAAATTAAACGATTCTTATTCAACCTTTCAGTTGGTTCTCGCAAGCCATAACACCTCCATCTCTACAAAAAATATACTGAGCCTCTGATACGCCGATCCAATTTTTGGAAACTGCCACCGCCATTTGTTTGAACGAACCCAATAGTCGCCCAGTATCAAAATGATACGTAGTTCAAAATTATAACCAAGCCACTACAAGCCTTGCTCCTTTGCCATTTGTTGGAAACTGCCACCGCCATGTATCTCGAAATATGCTCCAATATTTGATTTTGTTCATATGCAAATGTGGGTGAAGCATAAGAACTCTTCTGTAGTATTAGGACACTCCAAATTCTTTTGATAAATTATTATTTTAGTAATATTGGAAAATAAAAAAAAGTCCATGTAGTTTGTACAGACAGTATCAATTTATATGTTAGTAATATTGGAAAATAAAAAAAAGTCCATGTAGTTTGTACAGACAGTATCAATTTATAAAAACAAACAGTCTTATATTTTCAGCTTGAAGAGCTTCAGACCACATCTTCAGTTGCAGACATGAAAACAGATGAAATCAGCTTGCAGACAGTTTATGTCTGCAAAAACAAACAGCACCTTAATTGTTTACTAAAGTTTAAAATATGTTGTATAAAATTCCGTCTTTATTGTTTTAACGAATTTTTTTTATCAGCGTCGCGATGGAGCCTACCGCCGCAACGCACGATCAATAACACTAAAAGTTTCGCTAAAATTTGTACTTAAAATTGAAAAGGTCATGTATGATTTATTTATTTATCATGACAACTTCATTTTTTGGGTTATATATTTCAATTGCTATACCGAGTGAGTGACAGTATTAAACCGATATCATAATGAACCGAATCGCTACCGATTGAACTTCCTCCGCAACGCGGCGAGGGAATCCACTAGTATGGTTAAAACTGGAAACTTGTTTTTATTGTACAAAAAAATATAATATCCATTGGTGATCATAAAAATAAGACGTGAATCCAAGGGGTGTAGAAATGAATAAGCAAACAAATTTTGTTTTTCTTATGGTTAATCATGTGGGTGTAATTTTTTTTTGAACGGCAAATTTGGATCACTGACGGACCACTGGAGTATCATCGTACCACCAACGGAACCACCCGATCATATCAATCTCCAGTAGGCATAATGCCTATACAACAAATCAGGAGGAAATCCAATAAATATAGGAAAAACCCCTTGTGGGAATCGAACCCAATACCTATTGGTCTCAAAATCTCATCCCATCACTAAAATGCCACTAGGCTATAAAGCCATGGGCCATCATGTGGGTGTAATAAGTATTTGCATGGGCATATAAAGGGTTGTAAATCAAAAGTTCAAAACCACTTAAATTCACCAAAATTGACTTGTGTTTTTGCAAAGTTAGAACCAATCAATCACTGATTCACGGTAGTTTTTTCGAACGGCAAACTTTTTAAAAAAACGGCATACTAGCAAGATACAGTAGAAACTCTATAAAATAATACACTTGGGACCACCAAAATTTATTAATTAAAAGAGTTATTAATTAATCGATAAATTAATAATTATTAATTTATATATTAGATGTAATGAATCTTGCAATTTTAGCATGGACTATGGATGTTCGTGCAAATACAATTGCGAACTGCTTTCGTCATTGTAAACTTCGATCAACCGATAAGATGACTTTTGAGAACTCAGATGAAGGTGGTGAAAGCACTCAAGAACTCCAGAATTTGATCAAAGAGTTGGGTTATCGCAATGCAATGGATGTCGAAGATGTTCTAACTCACCCAGAAGAAAATGTAGTTGCACAGTTGTTGACTGATGAAGAAATTATTGAAAGCTTTATTGGAATTAATAAAGATGATATCGATGAAGAAGATGATGAAAGTTCTACAATGGAGCCCCCTTCGCGAAACGAAGCTATTAAAGCAGCAATCACATTGAACAATTTCTTGTTGAGCTATGAGAAAACAACACCAGAAGTTCTTACCATGCTAAGGAAAATTAGAGACGAGATTCAAGGGGAAATTGATTTCAACAAAAAAACAAAAGACAATTGAGTCATTTTTCAAGAAACCTTCATAAATCATTCATGTAATATGCTATATATAAGGAATTATTAATTTATATTTTATATGGGGTCTAAAGAAATTATCAAAAATGTATTATCTTATAATTTTAGCGAATTATTAATTTAGCACCCTATCCCCGAGTCGGGACCGGCAAAAAATATTATCTTACAGAGTTTATTAAATAATCGAGTATTAATTTATTGAGTTTCTACTGTACTAGTAGTCAAAAGACAAGCATACAATCAAAAAGAGAAATTATATCACTGTCTCCACCTTAAAGCTTTAAACGGGGACCTATTTTTAATCCATAAAAATCCTAGAGGCTTAACGTCTTCCATCACTTTTGGGCCTGTAACCTCTTGCCCGAGAAAACCGTCTCGTTTCTAGTCTTCCAAATGCACCAGCAAGCTATCATAAAAATCCCTTGAAAAACTTTGCCTTTCACCAAATTGATATTGCTAGAACTGAAAAAGCATAAATTAGGGTTACCTTACACCAATTTGATATTGCTTGCCAAATATACGTTGCCAAAGAACATGAAATAAGAAGATGCCAGGATGATTCAGTATCGTAGTTGCATAACCCACATAGAACCGAATCCATAGGAATGTTCCAAATGAACATTCCTATGTGCGAGCCCCTCCCTAGTCGGTGTACGATCCAAACTAGCTTGCCATGAAAAAATGTTAATTGTGTTGGGATGATTCACGGTAATTGACCAACACTTTTGCAAATCAGAACCAGTGGATCACTTAATCATGTGGAGTAAGAAACAAGGGACCATAGAATTTTGTCAGTTGCACTAAAGTTGACCTTTGATTTTCAGATTGACCATTCATGATGATGTACATGTGTTTATAAGAATCTAGATAAAGCTCGTTAGGTTGTACGTAAAGCATCTTAGATTGTACATGAAGCTTTTTTTTCATTATATTGTTTTTAGTGTTCAAGAATTGATAAATTGGTAAAAAAAAAAAAGAACTACAATTTATTACTTTATAAATACCATATGAATACCAACTTTTATATCACACCTCGACCGCGTAAAACAACGAACCGCGGCGAAAACGTCGGGGAGTGTCGTAACAGAATCATTGTTTCACAACACATGGTGATTTAAGTTTTGTTTTATTCTATTAATGGACTCATTGTTTTAATACAAACCAGATAAATACAAATAATTGTCTTTCAAGTTTTAAAGTCGCTAAGGCACGAGTCCATCCTATGTGTAGCATGCGTCAACAATCATCACAAAGTAGAACCTGAAACATATGTGAAAATAAAAAGTCAGCATAAAAATGCCTATGAGTGACATAGGTTTTGTGAATTAGATTCATGGCTTTGGATAACATAAGAAAAAGTTTTATGTTTACAAAAATAGCCATGAATCCTTGTAAAAAGTTTGGTTTCTAAAACACATTGCTTTGATAAAAAGGTTTGTAGTATATACAAAAATATACTTTGTTTTGAAATAATCGGTTAAATAGTATATCAAAATATACTTTAGTTTCAAAATAGTTGATTTAGTAGTATATCAAAAGTATACTTTGATTTAGGATTGAAAGCATCAGTAGTATATCAAATTATACTTTGGTTTGGAAATAGCATATTAAACTATGCTTTGGTTTTAGAAATAACGATAGTATATCAAACTATACTTTGGATTTGAAAATAGCATATCAAACTATGCTTTGGTTTGAAAATAGCATATTAAACTATGTTTTGATAGTATATCAAAATATACTTTGGTTTAGAAAATACAGAGACAGTAGTATATCAAATTATACTTTAGTTTTGAAAATAACATAGCAAACTATGCTTTGGTAAACAATATCACATTGGGAGCATATCAAACTATGCTTTGGAAGTATATCAAAATATACTTAAATTGTGATTTGGTAATATATCAAACTATACTTTAGTAAAACAGTATCACGTAGCATATCAAAATATGCTTTAGTAGTATATCGAAATATACCTTAATCGTGATTTGGTAGTATATCAAACTATACTTTAGTAAACAATAGCATATCAAACTATGTGTCACACCCCCAAAATCCACACGCGGAGTATCACCGCTTGGAGGCGTGACATGACCAGGATCAAGCCACCAATCATATTGAACCATGTATGTAGTAAAAATAATTCAACCAAACAATATGAAAGGTGTTCAAAACCAAAGCATAGTTAAGTGTTTTGCGGAAGCATAAATGTAAAACCCAACATAAGCAATAAGTTTGAAATGTCATAAACGTTTAACATGGCATCCTCGATCCATGTCCCACAACGACTGTGCCTCCCCGTGCAAGCTCCATGAGTACCTAACGACCTGCAAGGCATGTAACAACGAGTCAACAACAAAGTTGAGCGAGTTCACAGTTGGTTGTTTAGTTATAGTATTCGTTTCGTAAACCGTATGTTTGTTTAGTAAACTATGTATCGTATTTATTTGTATCACGGCCTTCCAGGCATGTTGGCGAAGATTTGTGGGGGTTTCCCATGTATTCTAGACTAGTTGTATTTGTATCGCGGCCCTCCAGGCATGTTTGCGAAGTTTAGTATTCGTATCGCGGCCATTCCAGGCATGTGTGCGAAGATTAGTATTTGTATCCCGGCCATTCCAGGCATGTGTGCGAAGATTAGTATTCGTATCGCGGCCATTCCAGGCATGTTTGCGAAGATTAGTGGGGGCTTCCCATGTGTTACTAGTCTAGCTGTATCTATAAGTGACCTTCCCCTAAAGAGGTCAGTGGTACGTATTCCAGTAACGATGAAAGTACAAGTAATCATTTAACCCCATTCCCAACCCCGGGAATCCCATGCCTTGGTAAGAGTGTGAACTCACCTCGGTTTGCTCGGTAAGATAATCAGTCTTAAGTACACACAATTCACATATTCCAATTGTTCAAACACGCCCTAGAATCGTTACCAACATAATCAGTCTTAAGTACACATAATTCACATATTTCATGTTCAAACAAGTCATATATTCCTTGTTCAGTTGTCACACGGTCAGGATACACGTATTACACACATATAATCCACATCACACTAGGTTAATCTATCAACCCATTATTACCAAGAAATCACTTAGTATATATATATATATATATACTCTTCTAATGAGTAATTCATTTCATGATTCACTTCACCATAAACACTATTAACTTTCATAAACATATGATAACTTAATAAAGATAGCCGGCATAAATTCAATTAGTGTAACACAATCACATGGGCCGCCAAACAGTAGTGTCATCTAATGAGGTCTACACATATCCATACGTATTTAAATGAGGTCTACACATGATCATTCATTATTAAATTGTTCCAAATCATATTCTGTTTGTGAGGTAACATGATGGCCGACCACTGTTAAAGCATACAAGTAATTATTGGACGGATCACATTAATTTAGTGGGCTGACAATTTATTCATTAATCTATATCATCTTGCGCATGAACATTGACTTTGCTATTCTGATCATCACATGGAATAGGGACGAAATCAACAACAATAAACCCAGTTCATTAACGTACACGTCATGTAATATCATTACCAAGCAATCATCATACAATCATTCGACCAGGTCTATTCATGAAATCATATATTACTAAATCCCTGTACAATCGTGATTACCATTCCATCTTCATTCAATCATCACTAAGTTATCGTGGTCATCAAATATTCATCATATCTTTAACATAGAATCCTATTCTGCTAAACATCTATTATCATACCATCAACATATCAATATCATCAACGCCAAATCAAACATATACATGTAGACACGTATTGATTTTTGCTAAAGAGTCATGCATAAATCAAACAACATTGCAAACTAACCGAGATTGAAGGGTCACCAGGTTGATCGAAAGGAAAAGGGCTTGAAAGCTTGTAGTTGCCGTCGCACAGGGAAAACAATAGGGTTTCTATTCGGTAGCATATGTAACCTTCACTCATTATACAAGAGTTACAAAAGGTTGGGCCCATAGTGGGCTTTGGCGAAAACCAGGCCAGCGTAACCAAGGGTATTCGTGTGAGGGGTGTTTCGGGTGGGGTAGATGTTTGGCAAAGACTCCACTTTTTAATTAATTAAACAAAGCATAGTGTTTCGGGTGGAGGGTGTTTTCGGTCATGCTCCATTATTTTGTGTTGTTCTTAATTAAACAAACACATCATCAATACCAGCATGTTATTTACACATCAACATATACACACACACTATGATGCACACCAATATAAATAAAACACACTTAATACACACCGGATATAATATATCAGTCACAATACGATTTAACATATTACAACGTGTACAGTTGTGAAACAAACAAGTCATGTCAACAAACAACTTAAACAGTTAACGTGCAATTAATGCGAAGATGGAAATCTTGGAAACTCGAAATATGCCTTAGTAGTATACCGAAATATACCATAGATCGTGATTTGGCAATACATTCAAACCTTAGTGTATCAAACTACACTTTGGTAACTATAGATTTACCACAAAGGCAAAATCTATTTGGTTTAAAACTTGGTTTCTGACATTCCATACAACAGGAATGGTGTAACACCTCGCAAAATCATGTCCAATATAATGAAGACACGTGTCATGAGCTTTAAACGTGTAATGGATTAAATATGAGGGACTAAAGTTGACAAACAAAGAATGTATATGTGTAAAAGGATTCAAAGTGTCAACGTTTGATAAATATACCTTTCAACAACCCTACACGATGTTTATACCCTTAAACGAATGAATTATGGATCATATGAAGCCGTTTGTGGAAGAAAGTGAGAGTTTACAAACCGCAAGGGTTAAAAGTATCAACATGTTTAATTTATACCTCTGAGTGACCTTTTTAGCGAACCCGAAGCTTTGTAACGATTAATTATGCTCACGAGAATAAGTGATAAAAATTTCACAAGGTTTCGATACCGTATGAAGAAGTTATGCTAACATTCGTAAATAAAGGGTTAAAAGCGTCAACATTGAAATTTAAGACTTTTCGGTGATCAAATAAATAACCAGGGACTTAACGAAGTTGGTTTATGACTTAGAGTCCTTAAAAGTCAAGTTTGGGAATTAAAACGTAATAAAAACAAGTTAAAATCAAGTTTGGAAGGACCAGGGACCTAATATGCAATTCTGGCAAACTTGTGACCGGATCTGGGGAGCCATACCAGCCGCGTAAGACCTTATGGTCTCTTACGCGGGCCGCCTAAAACCTGCCAGCTCCCAAAAACTTGGCAGATGTCTGTATTAGCAGGTTACACCGACTTTAAGGCCTGATTTTCGATTATAGGGGCTTGTTTGGTGGTTTATATTGGCCTAGGGACACATGTGATGATCAGGAATCATCTCATAGACTTGTTTGGCATGATCTTGATCAATTAAAATCCCTATATAAAGAGTCCTAGTTGCAACATTGTTGCATACACTTGAAAAATCATTCTAACTCAAATGTTGGAGTCTCCTGGAGATCAAGACCATTCCCTAAGGATCATTAGTCGTGCTTAGGACCCTTGTAAGCTTCCTTAACCTCCTGAGCTCTGTTTTTATTAGTTTAATGGCCTAAAGTCAACCCGTCGTAATTAAGGTTTGACTTAGTGATTAATCACTAATGGTCCAGTCAATTCTCGAATTGAAAGTAGCTTTGAGTTGATAATTATATGGGTAATAAACCCTTAAAAGGGCACCCTCTGATTTCCACTCTAACTAGGTCAATTGTCGGGTCAAACTTGATTATAAAAAGTCAACAGAAAGTTAATTTTCAAATAAACACATGATTAACAATATAGAAGCCATGAAACCTGTTTTGTCACTTGTATAACTTAATAATTAATGTAAGAACATGTCTAAGCATGTTCAACCCGACAATTTTCAGTTTAAGCTCAGTTCGGAACCAAAAGTCGCAAAAGTAGAATTTTGCTTTGACTTTTAGTTCTGACCCAATGTAGCATGTTTTAGAAATGCCTTAGAATTCTATTAGGACCAGGTTATAGGTTAGTGTAACCCTTTGAGGTTATACAACTTGGTTTATTAGTTATTCGATTCATGTACATGTTTCCGTTATATGTCTAAATATTGACCATAATGCCCTTTTGACCTTAAAACGAGATTTTTGAAAATGTGAGAGGAAAAAATCTTTATTACTGATTTATAAACTTGTCCTAAAAATTTGACATCAGTTTGAGGTCTAGATTAGGAGTTATGCTCAATATCGTAATTAAGAAGCTTTTTATTAATTAAACGACGTAATTAGCATAAAGCCTATCTAAACCTAAATTTTGACACCAAAATTTTTACCCACTGATGTAATATAATATTTTGGGATTTTTTAAGATTTTTAGTTATTTTTAAGCTGAGCATAACATAGGGTTCTTGCTTTAATTCGGTAATTGTCGGTTATGCCCTTTTCTTGAATAAAATGGGTTTTACATAACATATTGATACCAAACTTTCTGCTACTAATTTTTTATGATAAATAAAATATTTTGAACTTTATAAACTGATCAAAAACTCAGATTTCCTATTTAAACCCGAAAATCGCTTAAAACCGACTTTTACGCGTTTTAAGCACATAGTATGAGTTAAAACTATTTTTGGCATATGAAACTTAATACCTACTGATGTTTTAAGTAATTTTTTATAAGTAAACAGTAAGCAAAAGTTTTGAACTCAGAATTCTAATTTTGACCTTTAAAGCTTATGTGAAATTACCAAAATGCCCCTACGGTGCATAGTTTGGTTATAAAAGATAAATTTCACAGATATGCAATACCCTACTGTTATGACTTATAAAAATAAATATTTTTACTGATTATATAAGATCTGAAACTCAGATTAGTATTTAAACTCTTTTATAACCTTTAAAATGACCAAAATACCCCTACGGGGCATAGTTTGAGTTTAAATCCATTTTGGGCATAATGGAATGTATCTTACTGATATCACAACATATTTAAGGCATATTAACTTAGGAAACCTGTTCATGACTCATTTGGTTACCCATTACGCATTATTCGCGTTTGGTGCGGTTTATGTAACTAGTTTGCATAAATTAGCCGAAACGGGTCAAACCTTATCGTTTTTATCTCAAAATCCAGAATGTGTTTAGTTTACCCATATTATACAAGTATACAAACTTGTCAGGTCTAAACCACACTCTAATCCGGTCATCGCTTAATCGTGCGTTTTGAACCGTATATCTTCTTTTAAAACTAACCGGTCTAAGTTTAGGCTTAATTAAGACCCGTTAGGAATCTAATAGGTTATTAAAAACCTTCGTTCTAGATTAGGAGACCAGTAAAAGATACTTGCACTCGCTGATTGTGATATATACTTGC
Source organism: Helianthus tuberosus (assembly GCA_030545235.1). NCBI lineage: Eukaryota > Viridiplantae > Streptophyta > Magnoliopsida > Asterales > Asteraceae > Helianthus > Helianthus tuberosus. The sequence continues at coordinate 145,161,569 of CM060426.1, read as the reverse complement.
TCATGTAAATACTTTTAACTTATTTTCCCTTATACGGGCTTGGGGTATGGTATATAAAATACCGCTTGGTCGGGCATTGAATTGTTAATCATATGAAGGTTAATTTATTGAGATGACCCGTTTAATCTGTTTTGTTTGCTTAAAGCCTTTGGGGGGTTAATGACCATGTCCCGGATATCCTTGGCATCATTCATTGAAATGGCCATGACCTAAGCACGAGGTGTAGGCATACACCTGACGGTGCATATAAATAAAAAGGTATAACCGTTTGTTTGAGAATAACTCGTCACGGGATTATATCATGTGGTGTGTCTATTAATCTTTAACCCGGTATTCAGCCCGGGCTACTGAACGTATAACGAACATGTAATTCTTTTACAAGTTTATATTTAAATAATTATCCCAAGTTATAAAAGATATTTTGTGCCTTGTGCATTCAAATCAATTTTCTTAAACATTTTCAAAATGAGTCGGTTAATTGTATTTACCAGTGTAAACTGACGTATTTTCCAAAAAGGCTAAGCGCAGGTACTAAACAGAATAGGCTGGCTACTCCTAGCATCAATAAAGAGTCTTGCAAGCTTAGATGTTATAAATCTGCTGAACAATATTTCTTTTTAACTTTGATCCGCCTGTGGATCCTTTGCAACCGTTTTGTAATAAATGATATTACTTTCATTCGGTTTGTAATGATTTTATCTTTCGACTTCCGCTGTGTATATAAACTGTGATAAATTGTCTATGATGATATCAACTACGTCACGATACTCCCTACCGGGCCCACCGGTAATACGTGGAAATATCGGGGTGTGACAAATGGGGTGTCAACCTATAGCGCTATATCGTACTGCCAATCGGCTTGATCATAGTTAATGAATGCATAAGTAAAAATATGAACCAACAAATAGTTTTACAAACTTTGAAAATCAGTGTTTAAGCCATGGATAATAGTTCAATTCGTCAAAAGATAATTACTATGCATGTGTAATCATATAGTTGAAATCATGAAAATAATGAATAGGCACATATGTTTCACCCCAAAACATTTGAAAACATAAAATAGGGGACTACGTACTCACTTGAGATTGCAAGTATCCTTGGTTAAGTGACCTAACAAAGCTCGGGAAATCAAGGAATCAAGTGGTACTTGTGTTGAAGAACACTTGAAGAGCTCAAGGAAGAAGAATGCTCAGATGGGAGGCCTCCACTGTAACGCCCTGCGTCCCTGAACTTTTAGCTATGGTCAATTTTAGCCCTCATACTATATGACTCTTCACACTTTTGATTCTTGGGAATCTTTAAGCTATGATACTCGAGTCTTAGTGATATTTGATACTTAATTCTATGAAGCTAGATTCTTGATATTTAATACTATGAGACTTGATTTTTGATAATTGATACTTGGAAACTAGATTCTTGACTCTTGATACTTGGTGCTCGACTCTTGAGACTCGTGAAACTTGAGACTTGGTTGAACGAGATACTGGAGACTTGTCACTGGCGGAAACTATGAAACTTGGAAACTTGGAAACTTTGTGTTGATGATGCAAACTAGTTATGTGATACTATTACACAATAATACGCAACGCAACGCATAATCTAACTCACAAAACGAATCAAAGATGGAAAATGGCAAAAGGATGGGATTGACCTAGTGGCAATCCGATCGGAGGACCACTCGATCGAACGACCATCTAAACCAAATGTCACACCGCCTTAACTCCTCTCTTGCACTATAAGTAGGCCTGTCACATCATTCTTCACTGATTTGACAGCCTCACTCGACCAGACGGACGCCCTCTGACATTTCTTCCATTTCTCGGCGATTTCGGTATGTTTTACACTAGATTCTTGTACATCCTTGATCTACACATTATTCTCTACAAGATTCTTCTTCTAAATCACACTTTTCACCGTGAAATCTCTAAGATTTGAACTCTAAGGAATTTCATGTGTTCTTACACCGAATCTTTACTAAATCTAGACTTTTTCAACTAAAACTCATGTTTTCTTCATCTTTTCTTAAACTTTTACTTAAAACGGTGGAATCCGGGTCTAAATGGGCTGTAGACTTGATGATTAGTCTGGAGTCGGCTTGGAAATGGATTGTTACCGAAAAAGATGGCCGGAGTACGGATTCCAACATAAACACTGTCAAAGAACAGACACCTGAACGGACTGGGGTGATTCCCATCCGATCAGACCGGCTGAACATTGATGTGTTTACCGTTGTCTCAATACGTACCATGTCGTCACCGTTAAACTCGAAACTTGGAAATGTTACAAGGTTGCAAAGGAGACAAGGACAACTCAATCGAATGGCAATCCGATCGGACTACCGTCCGATCGAACTGCCATCCGATCGAAGTGACATGTGCCTTACAACCTTCCATACTTAAACTATTTTGAATCAGAAACTTTGAACTTGAAACTTGAATCTCAACACTTGGATCGAGTGACCATTCGATCGAATGGCCATCCGTACGGATGATCATCCGATCGGATGGCGGTCCATCCCATCACACATATGTCCTCCGACCGGATGATCATCCGTTCGGATGACCATCCGATCAAGTTACTGATCCTACACTTTGCACGGCTCTCGTTATTTCGTCCGACGCTTATCTATTGTACTCTAATCAGGCTAACTCTAAGAGCTCCCTTTGATCCAATAACAGTTTTGCTGTTAAGCAATCACTATGAGTATACTCGATCCCTTTTTGTTTTAAACTTTTGGGATGCAACATGTATTCTATTAAACTATGAAACTTGATACTTTGGAATCCAAACTCTATCCTATGTGTATATGAAACTTGTGATTCTTGATTCTTTATGCTATGTGAACGTTTAATCCAGAGTGTGTAGTTCCGCCTTAACAATAGTAGCGCTATAGGAAGATGAACCTCCCCATTATTCTCGGGGGTATTGTTAGGAGGATTCTAGTTTTCCTTGAGTCTTGGGAAAACACTAAAGCATCGGGACACTTGGGCTATCACTTGGACTGCGAACACTAGCATGGCTGAAACTATTTTTTATCATTTACATGATGGATATGAGTCTTTTAATCTACTATGCTATATACTCAAACTTGTATACTCGCCAATACTTTTGTATTGATACTTTAATACATGTTGTAGGCTGATAGGATGCTGATCAAGAAACAAGCTAGGTTGCTGCTAGAAACACACGCCTAGATAATCTAGAGTCTTTTGAACATTATTTGAAATGGTTGTATTTGATATTCTATGGTTGTGACAATTGATGTTTAGACAATGTTTGAATCTACTTAATTTATAATGAAACGATAATGTTATGGAATCTCATGAGCAATCTGAACGCTTAGTGCCGCACCCCGATGTTTCCGCCATCGGTTGGGGTGTGACATCCACAAAGGTGGTAGCACTCCAACTTAGAGCAAGGAGAAGAAGAATGAAAGGTGCAAGTTTGAATGAGCAATGGAAGCACCTATTTATACTAATCTTGGAGCTCACCATCACTGCTACCACCACTAGCCACCCACCATCATCAGATCTAACCACCACCACCCACCACATCCACCTGCCGCCGTCAACCTCTCTGTGACACCCCAAGAAAAACCAGAAAACCACGCAACCTAACTAGCTTCCTCAGTAACTACGTGCTAAATTTCGGGACGAAATTTCTTTCAATTTGGGGATGATGTGACAACCCGTACCTCTGAGGTTAGCCCCGTTACACTAATCTTATTTAAATGCATGAACGTGTGTGACAAACTAATTTCACTTGCTTAATGTATTTTCATATAAACGAATACTTGAAGCCTAATTGTTATCGTGACGGGTTATACCGAGCCATAACTTGGGTAGATTACACTAGGGTATTTGTGTTTTATGATAATAATAGTAATAAATGGTAATACTAATGATATTTCTTATAAATAAAATAAATAAAATATGAATGAATATTGGGATCCTATCTTAACCGAACCCTTTCCCCACCTTTACGAAGCCCACCCCTCAATAACTCAAGTAACCCAAACCTTCAGCCCACCCCACCCCATGTATCGGCCCACATGCAAAAGTTTCCACCGCCTCCCATGATCAGTTACAAAGTTGCGTGGATATGTATATATATTCATAAGAGTCACCTTCATGGATAACACGCAAACCCTACGGCGATCGACGGTAACTTCCTTCACCTTCACGAACGTCACCTCTCGTCTCTCTTCCTCCCTCGGCAACCGGAGCACATCATCACTCCTCCGTCACCGATCGCCGGTAAGCCCCACATATCTCGTTACTCCGTTTTGCGAACGTGTTGTCTCGGTTTTGGTTCAACCTTAGTTTTCGTTTGGTGCTTGTGATTAGTGATTTCATGAAACTGTATGGAAGTATATATATATATTTGTTCGATGATATGTATATGTTTGGTGAACTTGAACTATTGTATGAATGAGCATGCTACGTGATATTCGTTACAGAAACTGTGATTTATATATGATGTGTTTGTATATGAATCTTGATCTCTACATGTTCATAAGATAGACAAAGTACATGAAAACCCGAATGTTTGCCTTGAAACTGAAAGTGTGTCGTGTGTGGATGAATTATGCTTTAGAATGGTTGCAAACTAAGATTTGTTGTGAATGAGTTGACGAAGATATGATTATGCGTCCGATTATGTGTTTTTTTGTATGATGCTAGTGTTAATGGATGGGATGCTTATTAATTGATAAAAGGAAATTGTGATTTCTGAGTTTTGAACCATGATTGTTGTATTGATCTTGGGTGATGATGGTTTGACCGATAGTAATAGTGTGCGATTTAATGAATTGGGTTTTGGTTTTCTTCCTTGCTTGAGACTGTATTTTCATGGTGGGTACAACCTAACATGTAAAAGGGTACAAGTTAGTGATGCATGTTGTATTTGGAGAAGGAAGATGATAAAGTAGCATGTGAGTGATTTAAAAATTAGTTAGTATCATGTGCTTTTGTCTTATTCAGTGGATTTAGAAAACAACAAGGGTTGCATTTTATTGGTGACTTGTGTTTGGGCCTGCAATTTACTTGGGATATCATACGTGTATTAATTGTGTATGTACAAGGTTATGTGGTATGTCTAACTGATGAGTGGTAGGCGAACTAAAAGTGCAATACATATGTTTTACGATAATTCTCTTGTGTGATGACGTGATCAACTTGGATGCAAACTGATTGTTGTATATATGCACATCATAGGCTTTGATTGAATAAATTGAACGAGTAGATAAGCATACCGAGCAAACCGAGGTGAGTTCACACTTTCTACAAGGCATGGGATTCCCAGGGGTTGGGAATGGGTAAAGGATTTGAACTGCAACTGCGTGATCTCCTGGTTTGGAACACGTACACACCCTCTTTATTGAAGGGTGACAACACGTACTAAGAACTTAAACGGAACCTGCGTAATCTCCTAGTTTGGGGATTTCGTACACACCCTCTTTATTGAAGGGTGACAACACGGATACTAGACCAAAACTCTCTATCATGAAGTCCCTCATTTTATATCGACTTAATCGCCGGGCCAATGGCGAGCGAGTCATTAGTTAGATAGCGCTATTTAGGTTTGATAAGCCTCACACCGTGCCGCAGAGGACGGGCGTGAACTAATGGATCTGGGCACTAGTCAATGATGATAGACATTGACGTCAGGGCACCAACTTACTTTAGTCAGTGGTCGATATGGTAAACAGGTCTAGTGGTTTACATGGGGAAGCCCCCACCAACTATGGATATGTTTGGAAAACAGGGTAAACGGATTAACTTACAACTTACAAATGAACTCCTGGTTTTGAAACAACTTAATCATGAACACCAACTGTGAACTCGCTCAACTTTGTTGTTGATTCGTTGCTACATGCCTTGGAGGTCGTTAGGTACTCATGGAGCTTGCACAGGGAGGCGCAGTCGTTGTGGGACATGGCAGTGTGTGCCATGCTAAGAACATTACTTTATTTCGTACTTAATACTTACATTGGGTTTTACAATTATGCTTCCGCTAAACACTTAGCTACGTTTTTGGTTTGAACCACCTTTCATATTGTGTGGTTGATTTTTACTTATTACTTGTTATGTTCAATATGATTGGTGGCTTGATCCTGGTCAGTCACGCCTCCAGGCGGTGATACTCCGCGTGTGGATTTTGGGGGTGTGACAGATTGGTATCAGAGCCATTGGTTATAGTGAACTTGGTTTTAAAAAGGGGAAAAACTTTTTGATAAAACCAGACTATAACCTGTACAGTGCTCAACGATCCACAATGACGCTTCGCTCCACGTGCAAGACTCAACACTCTAGGTGGTATGATTTATTTTTGTATTGCCTACTTGCTAGTTTACATTTACATTGCGTGTTGCATATGGTATGCCCAGTTAGAGTAGTAGCATGTTATCTATTAACCCTGATGCGTTATATATGACACCCGAATGTTTACTTGAAATTTGACAAGTGGTGGTCAAATTCTTTTCTGTTCCCTCGTCACCGCACTACGACCATTGTTTAGGTGTTCTAGCTAGTCATACGCTTATCTAGACATGACGTCGCCATCTGACCCTCCGTACATTCGGATTGTACGTCAACATTCACGAAGACCAGACCTGGCTCAAACGTACTTGGATTTAGGAGAACTATACGTACGCATCCCTGTTGACGAACCTTATCACCTTCGCCTGTCATCGTCACCAGAAACGAAGCAGCCACAGTTACACGCCTTCGTCGTTTTGCAGCTCGCAACCTTACCCACCAAACTCTATTTTGGACAAATGATACACTCGCGCGACCGCGATGCAACGAACTTCCCTTTTTGTGCCATGCCGCCAAGCACCACTACTGGAAATTACTTCTAGACAACAGATTAGCTGGTCGAGTCCTTCGGTTATTGATGGACCCCTGTTTTCGCTCGATTCTTCGTATGAACCTCATTAATTCCCCGTTTCTTTGATTGGCAACTGATTTAACGAAATGCCAACAACCATACCATGATTTTCAACGATCACAAGACTACCTTATTACCTTGTTGGATGGTTTATTCTTATTCTACTTGATTAGCCCTCACATATACCCAACTTAGCGAATGGAAGACATTACTGGTGAAATAGTCTTCAGGACAATTGGGGACAGAGTTGTGGATCACTCAACCTACCGGAAAACACGATAATTTATACGTTTACCTGAACCACCTTACACTACAAGAGACGTACTCCAATGTCATGATAGTTTTTCTTTCATATGCGGAATCTTTGCACTAGGTCTTGCACCAACATGTGAATATTGATTAATGATATGTCCAATTTCTACCATTGGCTTAGACCAAACCATCGCTCTCTTACCACAGTGACCTTACGTTCTCACTACTCCATGCTGAGATACTGAAACGAACACGCTCTAGCTTAAAGAAAGTGGAAGGCTCGACTTTCGATCATTGGTGATCACTCCTCGAAACTTTGACAGTGGCGATGTATTGTTGATACGATCATACTCCCTTGAACACGTTTTCGCATTTTTTTCCTTTGGAACCTCACAACTACACAGACGTAAGTTGGATTCATTCGCACGACCCAAGGAACTATCTAACTACTGGTTTTCGAATGAACTTATGGTTTTTGAAAACAACTTTAAACTGAACATACCTGAAGAACTCAGTGCAGTTCACAACGTTTTCCACGTGTCGATTCTGAAGAAGTGTCTGTCAGATGAGACCCTCATAGTTCCTTTGAAGGAGCTCACTATCGACGATCAGTTGCGATTCATCGAGGAACCGGTTGAAATCACGGACCTAGACGTTAAGGTCCTCAAGCATACCAGAATACCTCTTGTTCGAGTTCGCTGGAACTCCCGTCGTGGCCCAGAGTTCACCTGGGAACGAGAAGACCAAATGAAACTCAAGTATCCCCAGTTGTTCGAGAAAAGTGCAACCACTACTGAGGCTGAAGCTACGGAATTTCGGGAGATGTGACACCCCAAGAAAAACCAGAAAACCACGCAACCTAACTAGCTTCCTCAGTAACTACGTGCTAAATTTCGGGACGAAATTTCTTTCAATTTGGGGATGATGTGACAACCCGTACCTCTGAGGTTAGCCCCGTTACACTAATCTTATTTAAATGCATGAACGTGTGTGACAAACTAATTTCACTTGCTTAATGTATTTTCATATAAACGAATACTTGAAGCCTAATTGTTATCGTGACGGGTTATACCGAGCCATAACTTGGGTAGATTACACTAGGGTATTTGTGTTTTATGATAATAATAGTAATAAATGGTAATACTAATGATATTTCTTATAAATAAAATAAATAAAATATGAATGAATATTGGGATCCTATCTTAACCGAACCCTTTCCCCACCTTTACGAAGCCCACCCCTCAATAACTCAAGTAACCCAAACCTTCAGCCCACCCCACCCCATGTATCGGCCCACATGCAAAAGTTTCCACCGCCTCCCATGATCAGTTACAAAGTTGCGTGGATATGTATATATATTCATAAGAGTCACCTTCATGGATAACACGCAAACCCTACGGCGATCGACGGTAACTTCCTTCACCTTCACGAACGTCACCTCTCGTCTCTCTTCCTCCCTCGGCAACCGGAGCACATCATCACTCCTCCGTCACCGATCGCCGGTAAGCCCCACATATCTCGTTACTCCGTTTTGCGAACGTGTTGTCTCGGTTTTGGTTCAACCTTAGTTTTCGTTTGGTGCTTGTGATTAGTGATTTCATGAAACTGTATGGAAGTATATATATATATTTGTTCGATGATATGTATATGTTTGGTGAACTTGAACTATTGTATGAATGAGCATGCTACGTGATATTCGTTACAGAAACTGTGATTTATATATGATGTGTTTGTATATGAATCTTGATCTCTACATGTTCATAAGATAGACAAAGTACATGAAAACCCGAATGTTTGCCTTGAAACTGAAAGTGTGTCGTGTGTGGATGAATTATGCTTTAGAATGGTTGCAAACTAAGATTTGTTGTGAATGAGTTGACGAAGATATGATTATGCGTCCGATTATGTGTTTTTTTGTATGATGCTAGTGTTAATGGATGGGATGCTTATTAATTGATAAAAGGAAATTGTGATTTCTGAGTTTTGAACAATGATTGTTGTATTGATCTTGGGTGATGATGGTTTGACCGATAGTAATAGTGTGCGATTTAATGAATTGGGTTTTGGTTTTCTTCCTTGCTTGAGACTGTATTTTCATGGTGGGTACAACCTAACATGTAAAAGGGTACAAGTTAGTGATGCATGTTGTATTTGGAGAAGGAAGATAATAAAGTAGCATGTGAGTGATTTAAAAATTTGTTAGTATCATGTGCTTTTGTCTTATTCAGTGGATTTAGAAAACGACAAGGGTTGCATTTTATTGGTGACTTGTGTTTGGGCCTGCAATTTACTTGGGATATCATACGTGTATTAATTGTGTATGTACAAGGTTATGTGGTATGTCTAACTGATGAGTGGTAGGCGAACTAAAAGTGCAATACATATGTTTTACGATAATTCTCTTGTGTGATGACGTGATCAACTTGGATGCAAACTGATTGTTGTATATATGCACATCATAGGCTTTGATTGAATAAATTGAACGAGTAGATAAGCATACCGAGCAAACCGAGGTGAGTTCACACTTTCTACAAGGCATGGGATTCCCAGGGGTTGGGAATGGGTAAAGGATTTGAACTGCAACTGCGTGATCTCCTGGTTTGGAACACGTACACACCCTCTTTATTGAAGGGTGACAACACGTACTAAGAACTTAAACGGAACCTGCGTAATCTCCTAATTTGGGGATTTCGTACACACCCTCTTTATTGAAGGGTGACAACACGGATACTAGTCCAAAACTCTCTATCATGAAGTCCCTCATTTTATATCGACTTAATCGCCGGGCCAATGGCGAGCGGGTCATTAGTTAGATAGCGCTATTTAGGTTTGACAAGCCTCACACCGTGCCGCAGAGGACGGGCGTGAACTAATGGATCTGGGCACTAGTCAATGATGATAGACATTGACGTCAGGGCACCAACTTACTTTAGTCAGTGGTCGATTTGGTAAACAGTTCTAGTGGTTAACATGGGGAAGCCCCCACCAACTATGGATATGTTTGGAAAACAGGGTAAACGGATTAACTTACAACTTACAAATGAACTCCTGGTTTTGAAACAACTTAATCATGAACACCAACTGTGAACTCGCTCAACTTTGTTGTTGATTCGTTGCTACATGCCTTGCAGGTCGTTAGGTACTCATGGAGCTTGCACAGGGAGGCGCAGTCGTTGTGGGACATGGCAGTGTGTGCCATGCTAAGAACATTACTTTATTTCGTACTTAATACTTACATTGGGTTTTACAATTATGCTTCCGCTAAACACTTAGCTACGTTTTTGGTTTGAACCACCTTTCATATTGTGTGGTTGATTTTTACTTATTACTTGTTATGTTCAATATGATTGGTGGCTTGATCCTGGTCAGTCACGCCTCCAGGCGGTGATACTCCGCGTGTGGATTTTGGGGGTGTGACACTCTCCCACTGCAACCGTCACACAACCACCACTGCACCCATCACACCACCAGATTTAACCATAAAAACCCATTATTCAAATTAAAAACCCAAATATGAAAACCCACCCTGAATTATTTGCTTCGGTTATGAGTTAATTACGCAACTCAGGATCTTGTGGATGTTGGAAACTCAGGGGTATGTGTTTGGGAGCCTCCTTGCTACTGGTCGCCTATTCCACCTCCCGAGTTAAGAGGCGAATCTTTGAAAGGTTTGAGCACTATCTGAGGATTCATATCATTTGGTATTTAACTGAGCCTGATAATCACATTTTTAATGATTTAATACTCATTCTTTACATGAATACATATCATAAGGCTGCACAATATGGGGTTAGTCCTCGGTGCTTCTAGGGCCGGCGACGGTCCACACACCGTGCCACCCCCTCCGTCCCCGTCTTGACCGTCCGCCTCTAGCCGTTTGAGACGGTCCACAAAATGACAAAACATTGTGGGTTTCGAGGACTTTTGACCGTTTGATTAAAAAAAATTCCAATTTCAATTAATAAACGGCCATTTTTTAAATTTATACCAAATTCACTCCAACTTTTATAAATACTCACCACTTTTACACCATTTTTCACACTTTTTCACCCACTACAATCTCATATCTATCTCACATTTTATAAACACTCTTCCCTTTTTATATAAACTCAACATTTTTATACCATTTTTTACCCACTACCACCCCATCTTTCTCTCAAAATTTACCATGGCTTCACCTTCTTCCATTTCTTCATCTTCTTTGTCTACGTGGAAATTATGTTCCAGTTAGTTTGGAACAACAAGATTTGAACATGTTCTCTCTACGTAACGAGTACAGATATCATAATCTACAAGCGGACTTGGTGGAGTACATTTGAAACAACGCTCAAAACGAACCAGACGACCACATGCAGGACGAAGACTAGTAGCTTTTTTTAATATTTATTTGGATTTTTTTTTAAGTTTATGTTTTTTTAATTTATTAGGATTTTTTTTAAGTTTATGTTTCTTTTAAGTTTATGTATTGTGTTTTAATATTAATGAAAATATTTTCTTAATTTATTTGTTAAATGTTAAAAATAGTGGAAGATTAAAAAAATAGTGGTGGGGTAAGATCATCCTCCCATTTCCACTAAAATTGTGGGATTGACCATCCTCCCAAGGATGGTGATGTGGCGATGACGTGGCGGATCATCCTCCCTTGAAGGATCATCCCCATACCATGTAGCCTAAGAAAACTAGTTGAGCATTCCAGAAATATCTGCACGAGATATTGAAGGCAAGAAAATAGACAAGAACGTATGGAACCTGCTCAACTTTAATGCATTTGTATATTATCATGTAAAGGTAACATTAGGGGGGGGGGGATATTCCACGGTCCTCCCAACCGCTGGAGTGTATCACACTCCACAAGCTAGGTTAGCCCCATAGCTGCCTGGGGGTGAATACCCAACCGAGAGCGAAGAGCTTGGCTGTGGGATGCAGACACCAAGATTCGAACCCGGGACCTCTAGGGAGAGGGTGGGTGGGGCTGGCCAACTGGGCTACCCCAGCTGGTTGTAAAGGTAACATTAGAGTAATTATTAATCACCGAATTTTCATATCGGATTTTGGTTTTTAATTTGAAAAGGGGGTTTTCATGGTTAAATTTGATGGTAGTGGTGTGATCGCAGAAGTGGTGGTTGTGTGACGGTTGCGGTGGGAGAGGTTGACGGTGGTAGGCGGGTGGTGGTGGTTAGGTTAGGTGATGGTGGGGGTGGCTGGTGGTAGGAGTGGAGGTGGTGGTGAGTGTGTGAGAGATAGATGGAGAAAGAGAGAGAATTGAATAAATAGCTAAAATATCTATTTAAAATGTTTTATATAAGTATAGGGGTAAAAAGACTAATTTGCCCTCACATGGGGTCCACTTGTTCATATTTTAACTATGAAAATAAACTGAGTTAGGGTTAAAAGACGTAATGTGCAAGGGTTTGCAAACATTAAGTACGTTTTTTTGTACGTTTTAAAGATAAAGGATATAGTTTGTATTTTAATGTCAACGTAAAGGACGATTTTTATAATTTACTCATTTGTTAATGAAGTGTATGGATAATGCTCTACAAGAAACCCCATTTTTTTTAGAAAACTTAGCAAACTCAATGCATGGTCTAGATTTTGCCATGTGTCCATAGTAAATATTATATTCTTTTTATCCTTGAGGGCATTATGGTATTTTCACCTCTATCTTAGATATTTCCCCTTTTTGATTTGACAATAATTAATATCCCATCACATCCAAATTTACTTTCAAAACCCAAGATCCACCATTCAAAACCTCCATTTTGTCATTAACTTGGTGTTTCAAGATCCACTCTTTCAAAACCTCCATTTTCCATTAACTTCATATCTGTTTCAAGTTCTACCCAAGATCCATTTCCATGAACTTCATTTCGGTTTCAAGATCCACCATTTCAAAACATCCATTTCAAGATCCCCACTGACGGGAACGTCATTCACAACGAGTTCCCTACTGACGATGACAAGAATAATCAAGGTTTTTCATCCTTTTTTTATGGGTTCGAGTTTTTTTTTTCTTTTTTACACCCCAAATTCAACTTTACATGTTAATTTCTTAAAAGAAATCGAAGAACCAAGATACTGTCGAAGAATCAATATCCTGTCAATAATAAGTTGGTTTTCATTTTTTAATTGTCATTTACTTTGATTTTTCGTTCTTCACAATTGGTTTTATTTTTTTCCAGAATTAAGAATGTTGCCAAAAGATTAATTATTTTTCAATACCATTGATTATTGTTTCAAAAAAAAAAGAATGACGTTTATAGGTAATAAATTTCAATACTATTGATCTTAGTTTGGTTTTCATTCTTCTGGTGTTTATAAATTTTGATTTTGATTCATGGATTACTTGTTTTGGTTTCAAACTCGTTTGATTTTGATTCATGGATTAGTTATTTTTGTGTTAAAAAATGTGTTTGATGGTTTGGGGATTTTGATCTGAACAGTAACTGTTTTTTTGTTGGTTTGGTTGCCTTGTTTGGTGCTTTTTGATCTGAATAGTAACTGTTTTTTGTTGGTTAGGTTGCTTTGTTTTGGGCTTTTGATCTGAATAGTAACTGTTTTTGTGCGTTATAGTACAGAAACAGACCCATAACATGTGTTAATCCCCTGTTAGAATGATATATAACGTGTGTTGATTTACAGAAACAGACCAATAAAGATATTCAATCGACAAGCTGGATGGATGTAGGCGACGTTAATGCGGGGACATGTGTTAAAAAAAAAGATATTCAATAGGTCACATTTTTTGGGAAGGAACTATTCGTTCATTTATAACATGTGTTAGTGGTTCATGCTGTAACAGAACTCCATGATGTAACCTGACATGTGTTCATGTATAACATGTGTTAAGCCCCTGATAGAATGATATATAACGTGTGTTAACCTTTGTTAATTTAAAAAGTATGTACAAAGGACAAAAAGAACATGATTACTTCTTTGACCATGTGGATAAATGTAGACCATGTATTTTATTTCATTTGACTAGATTGACATTCGAAACCATTGTGAAATTCTATGAAGCCAAACATCAACCATTGATTATGTTCTATTAACTAGATCTATGGCTGTCATTTTATTGGTATATTTTTATAACATTTAAATAAAGCAGTAGTTCAAAAGCAAACATCCCGAACCATGGCGCCAACACAAAACATTTTTGTTGGTGAGTTTACAATAAAACAGTAGTTCAAAAGCAAACATCCTGAACCAGGGGATATTTGGTGGTTCATGTGTTACTGGTACGTGTGTATAAAATCTTAGGTGGTTCATGTGTTACTGGTACGTGTTGTTGAATCCAAAAAATATCATTTTTGTTTCTCTAAGGCCGAATGGATCGCACGATGGAAAAATGACTGCCCTCAATAGTTGGTCAGATACTAACATGTGTTAGTGTACATGTAAGGTCACATTTGTTTTCATTAACATGTGTTACGTTTATGTCAGCGTTTGTTTTCACATTTGTTTTCATTAACATCCGGAACATATGATATATAACGTTTGTTAACATGTTAGCATGCGTCAAAAACGGGTGACTCCAACACAAAACATTTTTGTTGGTGAGTTTACAACAAAAATGGATGCATAGAGCCCAATAGTAACACAAATATCCTTTTTTGCTTGTTGGTGAGTCTCATGGCGGACTAAGAAGGGATGGATCTTCCGTTGACGGTCTGTCTTTGCTGTTTATCTGCTAAATTTGCTGACTCGTCCTTTGCATGAAATTGTTATACATTCCAAAATGTGCAAAACAAATTGTAACACATGTTAGATCAGTATATACATATCATGGTGTTTTGTAAACCACTAGCTTATACATGAATACATGTCAGGTTACAAAAAGATTATAACAGAGTCTTAACACATGTTATACATTTACAAGATGTGCAAAACAAATGACCCGTTTCATATTACATATTCCAAAATTACCGGTACATGTGTTACCATAAATGGCTCGTTTCATATTGCACGTTACATACTAACTTGTACTTTTATTACTTGTACATGACACCATGTTGGGTTAAACCAAGATTATACAAGTTAATATTGTTTTGGAAACCACTAGCTTATACATGACACTATGTTGGGTTAAACCAAGATTATAGCAGAGGCTTAACACATGTTAAGCAATTACATGTTCCAAACAGAAAAATTGTAACACATGTTAGATCAGTATATACACATCATGGTGTTTTGTAAACCACTAGCTTAAACATGAATACATGTCAGGTTACAAAAAGATTATAACAGAGGCTTAACACATGTTATACTTCCAAAATTGTGCAAAACAAATGACCCGTTTCATATTATATATTCCAAAATTACCGATACACGTGTTACCATAAATGGCTCGTTTCATATTACACGTTACATACTATCCACATTACCGGTACATGTGTTACTATAAATGACTCGTCTCCAGAATCCGTGACCATGTAAAACCGTTAAGTCGTTGCCTCCAATGGCATTCCGCCCAAAACCGATACCACAGTCTGCAAGGCGCATGCGGTTCTTTTGGCAGTTCGGGGCACACGTCCAGCAGTCATCAATGGGATTACCAGTTCCACATGAGAAGAATCCTAGTTTCCTTTCTTTCAGTGCTGTTTTCTCAAGCTCCTGCTCATCACAACAAACTAATATGTTGAATATGCAATCCCAATTTACCGAAAAAGTAACATTGCCTCTAATAAACAAAATGAGTAATTGTTATCATAATCAACAGATTATGATTAACACGCGTTATATATCATTCTAACAGGTGCTTAACACATGTTATGGGTCTGTCTTTGTAAATCAAGCAACCCAACAAAAAAAACAATTATTGTTAACAAAAAAAAACACTTACTGTTCAGATCAAAAACCCAAACAAGCAACCCAAACAAGCAACCTAAACCTTTATGGGTTTGTTTTTGTAAATCAACACACGTTACATAACATTCTAACAGGGGGCTTAACACATGTTATGGGTCTGAGTCTGTGAATCAAGCAACCAAACAAAAAAACATTTACTGTTCAGATCAAACACCCAAACAAGGAACCCAAACCAACAAAAAAACAGCTACTATTAAGATCAAAAGCATCTAACAAGCAACCAAACCAACAAAAAAAACTCGTTCAAAATCTCATCCTAAAGTTTTTGATTTATTTAAAATACAAAATCATATTAACAACCATTACTAAAACATTTTCAGCACACAAAAACATATTAATAACCATTTCAACAAAAAATCAAGTGTGAAATGATATTTCAAGAACACTTACCGGATCTATAACCGTCTGATGAACATGAAGAAGATCTTCAAACTTTCTTCTCACACACACACTCGTGCGTGTGTCATCATTCTCTCTCTAAAACAACATACTTCAAACTTCTTCTCTCTCACACACTTGTATGTGTGTTCTTGGCTGGAAACATACCAGTTTTCTATCTCTCTTTCGATTTCTCTGGACATCTCTTTCTCTTTCGATTTCTCTGGTACTCTCTCTCACGGCTTGCAGGTTGTAAGTGTTGTGTAGAGAGAAGGGAAAGTCATGGGGGCTAGGGTTTTGATTCGGGGGAGGAGAAGATGAGATCTGTGATATTTAGAGAGATGGATTGTGATTTTGAATTGGATATGAAGAGAGAGAAAGATGATTGCATTAAAGAGAGATGATAAGACTAGCCAGTGGAGAGAGAAGGAAATGTTCTACCCAAAATGCCCTTTTCAGTTGACTAATGTGTATTATTACATTTATTTTAAATCTAATTGTTACCAAAATTATGAGAGCCATTGATCAAGTGTGATGAGAGACAATCAATGGCTCACATTGGGTTTCCAAGGTTTCTTAAAAAAGATGGGGTTTCTTGTATAGCCAAGCCCTGAAGTGTATAGCCTTATTGCAAGAATAATTCCCATTTCATTCTTAATTTCTTATATCCGTGATTTACATAACTTGAATCTTCAACTACAGTACCTAACTCAATTATGATTACACCATTGCTAATTTGCTATAGAAAATAAGATAAAGACTCACACATACCTTTTGTTAATTATTATTATTACTATTGTATACTGTTGATAGACAAAGTGAATGAATAGTGACTATATTTGTTTTAAAGGTTTTTTTATATATGTTATTTAGTGGTTTTTTATATGTGTTATGTGGTTCTTTTATATATCTTATGTAACTTGCGTTTTTTTATGGATGTAATTCACGTGTCAGTATTTTTTTATCATATCAAGATTTTTTTTCTCTACGGGTTGATGTAACGAGTGTAGGCGGCATAACAAAATAAACCGATACCGATCAAATTCCCGCCGTGTTGGTATATTTTTTGTCATATCATGATTTTTTTCTCTATTAGTTGCTATAATAAGTGTCAGTACCGTAGTTAAACGAACAGATATCCACCCACCGCGCAACGCGCGGATTTAATAACACTAGTATATATAAAAAGGCATTGATCTTTGAACAAAGATATACATGTGCACTACTTCTTACTGAGAAATGACAACAAAAAAATAAGTGAATTAAAAAAGAAATAGGCAACAATCAAATGGTGTGTATGCAAAGTTTCAGCTTAATCTGCTTATTAAGTACAAAAGGAAAAACTTACATTTTGCGAGATCCATTCGTTGTAGCTGCTTCAAAGCCTCATTAAAGTGAAAGTTATCATCCAAGTCGAATCAAATAAATCAAACTTTTAACAATTTACCTCTAAGATAGAGGGAATGAAAGTTATTACTGTAACAAATAGAAGCTAATGAACAGTAGTTTTAATATAATATATAGTTTTTTTATAATAATAGTTATTTTCTTTACTTTTTAACTTTAATCATTTTTTTAATATCATGGGTTAGGATAAGCTTGGTGTCAACCGGTATCGAGCCAGTACTTGTATCGAAAATACCGGTACGGTCCTGTTCGGCCGGTACATGAAGGTAAAAACCGGCACTAGTACAGCAAATGCCAAAAGTTGGTGTCGAATTGATATTGGAAATCTTTTGGTTCGGGAAATTCAATGCTACTACCCGGTACCATTTGCTCATCCCTGATCACGGGTACCGTACGAACAACGGTATCGTACAACTTTTTTTGTTGTTGATTTTTTTCTTCAATTTTTTATTTTTTTAGTTTCAGGGGTAGGGATGAACAACGGTATCGTACAATTTCATAATTCGTAGATGCTGCATTTTTTTGGTAATTTATTAAAAAATATAATTATCATTTTAAATTATAAATAACTTAAAGATATATTTGAAATATGGGGCAGATTTGTGGGAAGGTGTAACATATTTAATCTAACAATAAATATTGGTAAATTTAAAGATTTATTATTTAAAATAAGTATTTCAAGATATGCATTACATTTTATTAGGGGGTAGGGGCGCCCTTCACTCATCACTCACAACTTCCAATAGAGCTTTTTTACTTGATAGCGTTTGGGGGTATTGCTATTGTTGTTGCAACAATGGAGCTCAGCAAGAACAACGGTCAACAAGCAACAACAACGTTCAAAATTTTCAAACATATAACGCGTGAAAAAGATGACGCGTTTTAAGTTTGACGAGTTTTCAAAACCAGGGGCGGCGGTGTGCGTGATGGATCCACGCGTGGTGGAGGTGCCATCACGTGGCGCCCCGTCCCCCTTATGTGTATCTATTGTTTCCTAACTTTTTTATCAATCTAAAAAGGAGCTTAATTATTGGGGATGACATA
The DNA here is from genome assembly GCA_030545235.1 of Helianthus tuberosus. Classification (NCBI taxonomy): domain Eukaryota; kingdom Viridiplantae; phylum Streptophyta; class Magnoliopsida; order Asterales; family Asteraceae; genus Helianthus; species Helianthus tuberosus. The sequence goes on along the minus strand of CM060426.1, from coordinate 145,142,729 downwards.
CATGTAACAAATCTCACATAAGTTAGGTACAAGAAATATAAAGAAGTGATATTAATTTGATTTAAGAAATAATAAAAAAGTTGATTAACATGAAATCTTTTGTTATAAGTTAGATTAGACGTAAAATGGCCAATGCTTAAAAAAGTTATTTTATTGTTGTGTCACCCATAGACATAGTCCGATTAAAGAAATCATTTGATTGTGCTTGAATGACTACAAACTAATATTAAGTTTGTTTATGATTGGCAAACTTGACCGTTCAACATTGTTTTAGTTTCATTCAGTGTTTTAATGTTAACTGTAATTCAAAAGGCATAAATGGCATTCATTATTTGACTTGGTTTAGTGTAAACGAACACAATTGCATAGTTATTCCATGCCTTCTTAATAACACTACGGACCCGAGCCACTGTTGACCCGTTACAAACAAGCTTTACTTGTTGTACTGGATCTAACAACTTATTGTCAACCATCTTTAGGTGGTTACGTTTACAGTACAATAATTTATGCATGTGCTCTTATCCACGGTGCTAAGGACTGGTGTTATTAAGTCCGTAAGGTGTCCCTTCACCCACCCACCATATAGGGGAAACTAGATAATCATTTGAGATGGCAAGATGGTCGCATGGTTGGGTTAGGTATCGGGATTGGGTCATAATGGATATGAGTTGGATCGTAATAGAAATTTTGGTATTGTTAAAATAGACCAGATCAGGTTGAGTTGACTCGAAAAACTATTTTGTCCATTTTCAAAGAAAAAAATTTGTTAATAATATAATGCATTAATCAGGAATACAAAAGGCTAAAGGTTTAGACTAGTAGTGTGTATGAGATGGCGAAAACGTTTGACTCATTTAAGGTAAAACATAATCAATAAAAAAAATGTTATTAACTAAACGGGTCGAACTCCATATCTATGATCCGTTTTAAAAGCATTCCGTATATACATGCATGGAAGAAGGGCAAAAAGGGTATTCAAAATTTGAAGCTTTTCTTATTCACATTTTGCCAAAAGATGACCAACACAGCCAAAAACTAAACAATGATTTCTGCAATTGTTATGACGAACGTTTCTTTCTTTTTTTAATAATATAGTGCATGTTCTCGCCGGCAGCCAAGAGGAGCTGGTAGTCACAAAAAAAAAATTCCCATGTGTATTTTTATAATATTTGATGGATGACAATGACGAAGACAATATTTGGATATATCCTTATAAAATAGTTATATACTATAAATTATAACTTTATACAACATGTTGTATGAGATGGCGAAAACGGTCATATGGGTCGTATCACATAGAAAAATGGTCATACATGCCGTATACGACACCGAATGACTAAATGACTGATGTGATCATTGACAAAATCATACGGTCCGGGTGACAATTTGCTCCCTATCATATAACTTGTTTGATGTGGTTCAGTTACACAAAAGTGACTGACGTTGACCACTAACAAAGTCATACAAACCAACCGTATGATGTGGTGCATTGACAATAATGCGATTGACATTGACCACTGACAAATTCATAAGACCCGCATAAGACATTTTTTCCCTCACACACTAGTCACTACCCATATGATATCTGGTGTATATGTAGTAGGACCCTTAAGAAAATAAGACATGAGCATAATGGATTTTGAGTAAAACCTGAAACTAGAAATTGTTTATCCGCGTTTAAAATGAACAGGCAAGACACATATAAAAACATACAGAGCACTTATAAAATCAGCTTTTCTTTAAACTTCATAAACATCACCATATAATTGCCCAAATACAAAATCAAACTAAACAACTACAACCATTGTTTGTTTTGTGATTGCTGCAAACGCTATGTCAAAACTTTATTATTATTATTATTATTATTATTATTATTATTATTATTATTATTTTGCATGCCCTGGCCGGCAGCTATTAGAGAAAGGAGTAGGTAGTCATTAAAGGAAACCCACTTGTATATTTTCATAATTTTTTATTGATTGCATTATTACAATGACGATGGCAGTATTTTGTCACATCCTAATAATAAGGTTAAAATTTAAAATGTATTTTTATGGTACATATTTTTATAATATCCATTGATTATTAAAAATAAAGACGCCCCAATAGGCCAATTTGTATTATATTATATCTTTAACTATACTATAACAAAATTGCTACAAATAAACAAGTCATATAGTTCAAAAGTTGCAAAATTTATATTTTTTTAACGGATAAAGCCTTCAAATCAATTGGAGTTAAAATATCATATTGCTAGTCAAGTAACACAAATTTTGTAAACCATCCCGAACAAATGAGTTAAGAGCTATAAATATGCATGACTTATTGTACTCTTAGAGAGACCTTGCATACCTGATCCAAGAATCATCTAGTAAGCTACCCAGAGCCACTTAAAAGGACCTCAGTTCTTAATTTCAATTTAGGAAAATTGGTTTTTAATAAACCAGCCTTTGCCCCAATGATAAATAATAATCCTACCTACGTAATTGGTATACAATAATCCTGCCTATCAACATGTTGGTACTCAATGAACTTCCGTTAATTTTTTTTAGAGTTAAATGCTTGGTTGGTCCATGTGGTTTGCAAAAATTTCATACTTGGTCCTAGTGGTTTACTAATTACACGCGTGGTCCCAAAACTTGTCAAAAATGCACTCGGTTGGTCCCTAGCCCTAACCTCTGTTAAATTTCTCAGTTAACTATGTGTGAAATGACTATATTACCCTTGAACAATTAAAAACCTAAAAATAAGAATAAAAAAATAAAAAAACAGGATATATATGAAAGCTCTGCATTTCATCTTCATCACCATCGTCACCTTCAACCCACCACCACCTCCACCGTCACCTTCAACCCACCACCACCTCCACCGTCACCTTCAACCCACCATCACCACCTCATTTTGAGATTTAATGGAATCAGACAACACGGTGGAGAAAAAAACCGACCACCAAGCTTACAGTTTAAACGGCTTCAGTACAGCGGCTGTTGATGAATCGGAAGTCGAAGCGGACGCTACCTAAATCGAATTGGTGTCTCCATCACGGTCGGAAGTCGAAACAAAAGCTCCCTGAATCGAATCGGTGTCTCCATCACAACAGTTAGATCTGAACAGATTTGATCTGAATCGAATCGGTGTACAATCGTTGATCTGAGAGGCTGTGATTCAGGTGAGGTTTGTTGGACAATTGTGGATCTTGGTGGATCTTGTGATCTGTGTATGATGAAATTGGGGAGATTGGTTAGAATTAGGGTTAGGGTTTGTTGTTTATGGTTGTTGAGGAATTAGGGGATTGTTGATTCATTATGCAGCTACACTTCTCACCTAGCATGAGAAGTGTAACGATATCGAGCAGTAATGGGCTTATTGATTTTATGAAGATCAAGGTTGCAGCTCGTCATATTCTTACATTCTTACATGACTTTGTTTCATACTATTTTGTTTATTGCTTTCTTGTTGCCGTTTGTGTTTATTCTTACTGCTTTGGTTACCCTTGAAGGTGTCAACAAGTGCTCATCTATAGGTATGTTGTCTTGATCTGCTTTTTCTTTTGTGTGTGTGATTATTGTGATATTGGGATTGGTTTCTAGATCTTGAAAAGTTGTGGTGGTTGTTTCTTGATTTCATCAGTTTGGTGTTTCTAGATCTTGATTTGGTTTATTGACATTGGTGATGAAGATGATGATGGTGATGAAGATGAAATGCAGAGCTTTCATATATATCCTGTTTTTTTATTTTTTAATTCTTAGTTTTAGGTTTTTAATTGTTCAAGGGTAATATAGTCATTTCACACATAGTTAACTGAGAAATTTAACAGAGGTTAGGGCTAGGGACCAACCGAGTGCATTTTTGACAAGTTTTGGGACCACGCGTGTAATTAGTAAACCACTAGGACCAAGTATGAAATTTTTGCAAACCACAGGGACCAACCAAACATTTAACTCTTTTTTTTAACTGAAGTTAGTTTTTAAGTTTTATTTATTACATAAACAGTCCCTGCAGTTATAATTTACTAGTTTTAACTATTTTGTAAAACAAAAAAACGTCAAGGGCCATGTAATTAAATTTTATAAAATAGTTAAAACTAGTAAATTACAACTACAGGTGTTTGTGTAATAAATAAAACTGAAAAACTAACTTCAGTTAAAAAAATTAACGAAAGTTCATTGAGTACCAACATGTTGATAGGTAGGATTATTGTATACCAATTACGTAGGTAGGAATATTATTTACCAATGGGGCAAAGGTTGGTTTATTAAAAACCAATTTTCCTTCAATTTATATATAAAAATATAGAATTTGTTAAGAGTAAATTACAAAAATCGTCTTTACGTTAACATCAGATTGCAAATTATGTCCTTTATATTCAAAAAGTACAAAAAATATAGTCGATATTTACAAACCATTACACGTTGCGTCCTTTGACTCTAACTCGGTTGATTTTCATAGTTAAATATGAACAAGTGGACTTCATATGATGGCAAATTAGCCTTTTTACCCCTATATTTATATAAAACATTTTAAATATATATTTTAGCTATTTATTCAATTCTATCTCTTTCTTCCACCTCTCTCACACACACTCACCATCACTGCTACCACCCCTAGCCACCCCACCATCATCGGATCTAACCACCACCACCCACCACATCCACCTGCCGCCGTCAACCTCTCCCACTGCAACCGTCACACAACCACCACTGCACCCATCACACCACCAGATTTAACCATAAAAACCCATTATTCAAATTAAAAACCCAAATAGAAAACCCACCCTGAATTATTTGCTTCGGTTCTGAGTTAATTACGCAACTCAGGATCTTGTGGATGTTGGAAACTCAGGGGTATGTGCTTGGGAGCCTCCTTGCTACTGGTCGATTGTCACACCCCTAATTTCCACGTGTCACCGGTGGGCCCGGTGGGGGTATCGTGACGTCGTTGGTATCATCATAGACAAACAACACAATATAATAATGCACAGCGGAAGCAAAAAGATAGATTCATTTCAACTTTAAATAAAATGCAATATTAATTATCACAAATAGTTGAAACGGATCCACAGGCGGATCGAAAATAAAATAGGATAATTGTTCAACAGTTTATTGTCGCCCAAGCTGCGAGACTTATTGTGGACGCTCTAGAAGCCTGCCAGCCTATTACGTGTAGCACCTGCACTTAATCTTTTTGGGAAAAATACGTCAGTTTACACTGGTAAATACAATTCGACTGACTCATTTTGAAAAGGTTGAAAATTGATTTAAATGCACAAGGCACAACACATTTTTATTAACTTGGGTCAATTATTTAATATTATAATCTTGTGAACGAATTACATGTTACTTGTGCGTTCAGTAGCCCGGATCTTGTCCGGGTTAAAGATCAATAGACACACCACATAAATGAGTTATACACTGACGGGTGTACGCCTACACCCCGTGCTCTGGTCGTGGCCATCTCGTAAGATGATGCCAAGGATATCTGGGACATGGTCATTAACCCCCCAAAGGCTTTAAGTAAGCAAGACTGTTTAAACGAGCCAAACAAATTATTCAAACTAAACACCCAAGGGTGTAGGATTTAACGCTCGATCAAGCGGTATTCTATATACCGTAACCCAAGCCCGTATAGGGAAAATAAGTCAAAAAGTATTTACCTGAGTAAGTATCAAACACAATCAAGAGAAATGCAAGTAGCTTTTACTGGTGCTCCTATTCTGGAACAAAGGTTTATAATAACCTATTAGACTTCTAACGGGTCTTTATTTAAGCCTAAGCCTAGACCGGTTAGTTTTAAGGAAGATACGGTTTACGCACGATTAAGCGAAGACCGGATAGAATGTGATTTAGACCCGACAAGTTTGGATACTTGTATAATATGGGTATACTAAATACATTATGGATTTTGAGACAAAAATGATAATGTTTGACCCGTTTCGGCCAATCTATGCAAACTAGTTACATAAACCGAACCGAACGCGAAAAGAGCGTTACGGGCGACCATAAGAGTCATATGCAAGTTTCCTGAGATAATATGCTCTAAATATGTTATAATATCAGCAAAGTATTTTCTATTATTCCCGGAACGGATTTAAACTCAACTTATGCCTCATAGGGGCATTTTGGTCATTTAAAAGATTATAAAAGAGTTTATTTGTAAATCTGAGTTACGGGTCTGATTTATACAGAAAATATACTTAACTTATTATGTTATAACAGTAGGGTATGACTCATATGTAAAACTTATCAATTAAAATCAAACTATGCACCCTAGGGGCATTTTGGTAATTTCACAAGAGCTAAAAATGCCAAAACTGGAAATCTGAGTTTATAAGGTTGTACTTACTGTTTTTATATGAAAATATGCTAATTACATCAGTAGGTATAATTCTTATATGCTTGATATGGTTATAGTATATACTATACGTTAAAAATGCCTAAAAAGGCGATTTGGAGCCGTTTCTGGGTTTGTAAAGGAAAACTGAGATTTTTAAAGTTCCAGAAGGCTTAAAATACTTAATTTAATAAATAAAATCAGTAGGAAAAGGTTTGGGGTCGATCGGATTTATAAAACTCGTTTTATTACCCAAAAGGGCAAATTCGGATTCCCCCCATACAGAAAGAGAGGCCTTCCTGTACGAGTAGTGAAGAACTAAACGATTTTGTTTTGTTGGTTGTTGACCAACGGAAAGAAAGGGATTGTGTCAACTTTGTTCCTTCATCTTTCTATTTTGATTCTCTTTTTCTTTTTTATATTGTGTAAGGCAAAGCGCATTCCTTTAAGAATGTATCTGGTTCCATTTTTCTTTCGTTAGTTAAGCCACCTTTTTCTAAAATGGATTGTAGTAATTCTGTTTTTATACTCTTTAAAATGGCTCTCTCATATTGAGAAATTCTGTCTAGTGGCATTCGATCACAGAATCCATTGACAGCTGCATAAATGACTAAAATTTGTTTTTCAATTGGAAGTGGTGCATATTGTGGTTGTTTCGGTACTTCTGTAAGCCTTGCACCTCGGTTTAAAGACCTATGTTATGCTTATCCAAAAATTTAATAAAAATCTTTAAAAAATCCCAAAATATTATATAACATCAGTGTATAAAAAGTTTGATACCAAAAAGTGGGTTAAAATAGGTTTTGCGCTAATTGCGCCATTTACTTAACATAAAGCTTGTAATTCACGATATTGAGCATATCTCTTAAACTAGGCCACAAGCTGATATGAAATTTTCGGTGCATGTTTATAAATCAGTAACAAATGATTTTACTCTTTCACTTTTTCAAAAATCGCGTTTTATATTAAAAAGGGCAAAATAGTCATATTTAAGCATAACCCGGTAACATGCATATGAATCGGTTAAACATGGAACCAAGATGTAAAATTCCAGAGGGTTAAACATATATGAAAGTTGGTCCAAAATATGCTCTAATGCAGATCTTAACATGCATGTACGGATCAGAACTGAAAGTCAACTAAAAGGTCAATTTATGTGACTTTCGGTTCCGATTGGGGTTTTAAACTGAAAATTGTCGAGTTGATCATGAAGAAACATATTTTTACATTAATTACAAAGTTATTTTGATGATCAAACAGGTTGCATGTGGCCTACATTGTTAATCATGCTTATTTTTGCAAAAACACTTCCTGTTGACTTTTTAAGAAAAGCTTTGACTCGACAATTGACATGTTTAGAGTGTGAATCAGAAAATACCCCTTTGGGGTTTTGTTACCCACATAAATACCAACTTGTTGGTACTTTTGATTCGAGATATAACTGAGCACATTTCGTTTAATTGCAAAGTCAAACTATATTTACGATATGTTTGACTTTTAGTAAAAACACTAAGCTAGAATGGATTAGAGGGTGATATAAACACTTACAAAGGTCCTAACAAGCTTAGTGATCACTTATGAGGCTGCCTTGTCGATCAGAATGCTCCAGGAGAAGTCTTGTGAGTTTTTGAAAGTTCAAGTGTTCTTGGTTTTGCAACAATGGTGAACTTTATGCAACTATGATCTGATTTAGAGCTTTCACAGATGTTTTATGGTGTTGTGAGAAGTGTCCAAGGGTCCCCACTTGCATGAAATATGATTGGTGAGCCTCTTTAGTCGACAACAGCTGTAACCAATGCATAACAGGTCTGAAACTGGCAGCTGGTCGTATTTTTGTATCTGGGCGGGTCATGCGCATCGTAGGGATGTTTGGCCTACGATGCGCAGGGGTTCATCAAGGGCAAAACTTGTTTCTTTGTTTTGCAAATTCAATCCCTGTACTTTGTAACGTGTTTAGGCTATTTATTTTTGCACTCTTGGCCCTTATATCTGACTTTTAAGAGTCTTGGGACTTTTATAAACATGGTAAAGTCCTTGAATGACTTTGTGCTTACCCGAAAAGTCATGAAAATCAACGTTGACGTATTTAACCCTTCTTGTACGGTTTTGGCCATAACTTTCTCATACGATAACGAAACTTCATGAAATTTTTACTACATAATCTAGTGAGTATATTTTATCATTACAAAGCTTCGGGTTTGCCAAAGGATCACTCAGAGGTATACTTTCAACATGTTGACACATTTAGCCCCTGTAGTTCGTAATTCCTCACTTTCTTTCATTTTTCGCTTCGTACGATCCATGATCTACCCGTTTAAGGTTATAAACACCATGTAGGGTTATTGTAGGGCTTATTTATCAATTGTTGACACTTTGGACCCTTATGTGCACATAGTTTCTTCGTTTGTCAACTTTAGTCCTTCTAAAGTATGTTTTCACATATTCTGAGTCCATGACACGTGTCACCACATTATTGGACGTAAATTTTCGAGGTGTTACATCCTCACCCCCTTAAAAGAAATCTCGACCCCGAGATTTACTGAAACAAGTGAGGGTATTTTTCTTTCATCGTGGATTCTACCTCCCACGTGTATTCGGGACCTCTTCGGGCATCCCATTTGACCTTAACAATAGGTATGTGCTTCCTTCGAAGCTTCTTTACCTTTCGGTCTTCAATCAACAACGGCTTTTCCACAAATTTCAAGCTTTCATCTATATGTACATCCGTATACGGTATAGCCAGTGGTTCATTAGCGGAACATTTCTTCAAATTACAGATGTGGAACACATTATGGATAGCGCTAAGTTCTTCAGGCAAGTTTAACTTATAAGCAACTGACCCGACATGTTCGATAATCTCGAAAGGTCCTATGCAGAGCCGGCCCAATGGGCTTCCAACCCTAGGCTTAGGCCTAGGGCCACCCAAAATGTAAGGCCTCCAAATTTTTGGATGGTTCATTGTATACTAGGCCCATTTTCTTTTATTTTATACTAAACAATAATATGAAGCCCAAAGAAATAAAGCCTAGTGAATAAAAGGCCCAAAAAACTCCCTTGTCTCGGTCTTCCACAAAATTGAGGAAACAGAAACGTCGCATATCTCAGAGAAGAAATAATGAACGGCTGCAGGTTGGAAAATGGAAATCATGCTGTCTTCCCCTCAATCGTCGCCTCAATCCCCTCAATTGCCATTGGTTACAGGTATTAATATCAGTTCTTGATTTGATTTGATATACGTTCTCACTTCTCGATTTGAATTGAATCATTGATATAAGTTCCTTGTCTTCTTGATTTGAATCGTCGATCAGTTTTCGATTTGTATTGATATAAGTTCCTTGTCTTCTTGAATCTTGATTTGAATCGTCGATAGTTCTTGTCTTCTTGATTTGTGGCAGACGTGGTCCCGTGGTTTATCTGTTCTCGGAACTCAGTGGGCATTGGCATCGGGTCTCAACACTCAGATTCTCGGAACTCGGAAGTCAGTGGCACAACCGAACAGGTTAGATATCTGATTTTTTTCCTGAATCAAGTTGTTGTTTAGCAGTTTATTCTTCTTTCATAGTTTGCTATTTTTCTGAATAAAGTTGTTTTTTAGGGAATTAGGGCTTATTATCCATCTCTTAAATAGATTTATATTTTAGCAATGTCAAATCGAATTCGATCTTTTGAATCCGGTCATTCAAAAAGGCTAAAAAAACGTAAACAAGAAGCTTTAATCGAATCACAAAAGGGAGCACTTTTAAAATTTTGTACACCTACAACAAGTCAACCTACAAACGATAGTGATACACCTACAAATAATGAACCTACAAACGATAGTGACACACCTACAAACAATATTGATACACCTACAAATAATGAACCTACAAACGATAGTGATACACCTACAAATAATGAACCTACAAACGACGAAAAACCTACGAATGATGAATTTACAACCGATGAAATACCTATAAATTTTGTTGATCCAAGTCAATGGAATAATATTAGTATTGATCTAAGAGATATACTCGTAGAAAAATGTCCGATTAAAATTCATGATTACGATTTTCCACAAGATGAAAACTCAAGAAGCTTTAATACATCTCACTATATGCGAACATTACCAAATGATGAAACGCTAGAAAGAAAATGGTTGATTTATTCTATAGATTTAGATAGAGCGTTTTGTTTTTGTTGTAAATTGTTTAACGTGAATCAATGTACTAGTAGCTTAGCTAAAGAAGGTAATAACGATTGGAAAAATATTAGTAGTAAATTAAAAGAACATGAAAAAAGTAAAGTACATATTAACAATATGAGAACATGGATGGAATTAGAGATAAGATTGGCGAAAAATAAGACAATCGATAAACAAAATCAAAATCAAAGAAATAAAGAAAAAGAACATTGGAGAAATGTGCTAAAAAGAATTATTGCCCTTGTAAAGAGTCTTGGTACACATAATTTAGCATTTCGTGGGACAAATGAACAATTGTATGAAGAAAACAATGGTTTATTTTTAGCCGGTATTGAGATGATTGCAGAATTTGACCCGATAATGCAAGAACATGTTAGACGCATACAAAATAAGGAAATTCATAATCATTATCTTGGACCCAGAATGCAAAATGAACTAATACATTTATTATCAAATGAGGTCAAAACAAAAATTATTAAAAAGGTTAAAGAAGCTAAATATTTTTCAATTATTCTTGATTGCACACCCGATATAAGCCACAAAGAACAAATGTCCATTATCTTACGATGTTTAGATATTTCGCCAACTTCAATAGAAGTTAAAGAATACTTTTTAGAATTTTTAATAGTGAATGATACAACCGGTAAAGGTCTTTTTAATTCTATTATTGAGGAACTTAATAGAATAGGACTTAATGTGGATGACATTAGAGGTCAAGGTTATGATAATGGTTCGAATATGAAAGGAAAACATAAGGGGGTACAAAAACGATTGTTAGAAGTTAATCCTAGAGCCTTTTATGCTCCATGTGGTTGTCATAGTTTAAATTTAGTTATTTCTGATATGGCTAGCGCTTGTGACAAAGTTCAAGATTTTTTTGGAACCATACAACGTATTTATTCTATTTTTGCATCATCCACTAAAAGATGGAAAATTTTACAAGATAATATACCTTATTTAACTCTTAAATCATTATCACAAACACGTTGGGAAAGTCGATTAGAAAGTGTTAAAGCAATTAGGTTTCAAGCTCCAAAACTAAGAGATGCATTAATGGATTTGTATCGTGATAGTACCGAGGCTAATGTTAAAAGCGAGGCTAAATCTTTAGTTGAAAATGAGTTGGAAAAATTTGAATTTTTATTAGCGATGGTTATTTGGTATGATGTTTTACATGCTATTAATGTAGTTAGTAAAAACTTACAATCAAAAGATATGTGTATTGATATTGCTATAAAACAACTAGATGGACTTATTATTTATTTTAAAAAGTTTAGGGATGAAGGATTTGAAAATGCTATGATTGTGGCTAAAGAACTTGCTTTAAAGATGGGCATTGAACCTAGTTTTCGTGAAAAACGTGTTATTCGTAGAAATAGAAGATTTGATGAAAATGTTGATAATGAGACTTTGAAAACTCCTATTGATTGTTTTAGAACGGATTACTTTTTATACATAGTAGATCAAGCTAGTGTTTCACTCGAAACTAGATTTGCTCAGTTTAAAGAGTTCGAACAAATTTTTGGTTTTTTGTTTAGTATAAAAAAGTTAAAATCTTTAAATCTTAATGTTTTAAAAGAGAAGTGCATTTATTTGGAAAAGTTTTGGAACTATGATAATCATATTGATATTGATGGTTTAGATTTATTTGAAGAACTAAAAATGCTAAGAGAAATTATACATGTAGAATCTGACACACTTACTAATATATTAACTTATATCAAAAACTTTAATTCTTTTCCAAATGCATATATCGCCTATAGAATTGTGTTAACCATTCCTGTAACCGTTGCTACCGCAGAACGTAGCTTTTCCAAACTAAAACTAATAAAAAGTTACTTAAGATCTACAATGTCACAAGAAAGGTTAAACGGTTTAGCTATTATGTCAATCGAAAAAGATTTTTTAGAAGAACTTGATTACGATAATTTCATCAAACAATTTGCCTCGGTTAAAGCTAGAAAAGTAGATTTTATTTAAACATATACTATAATTATAGAAAACATATGACTTTCAAAAAAAAAAATTTTAACTACGCCAATTATAAACTTTTTAGTTTATAATTGCCAGTCCCAAGCCCGGATAAAGGAGGAGGGTTTTTGTTACTAAATATGTTGAAAATGATAATTTTGCAAAAGGGCCACCACTTCGTAGTTCGATTAGGGCCTCTAAAAACGTAGGAACGGCTCTGGTCCTATGTATCTCGGGCTTAGCTTGCCTTTCTTCCCAAATCGCATCACCCCTTTCCAGGGCGATACTTTAAGCAACACTTTATCACCTACTTCGAAGTGAAAATCTTTGCGTTGTGGATCCGCATAACTTTTCTGCCTATCCCTGGCAGCTTTCAAACGATCGCGAATCTGGACAATCTTGTCCGTCGTCTCAAAAACAATTTCTGGTCCTGATAGTTGGACATCTCCAACCTCTGCCCAACAAATAGGCGATCTACACTTTCTACCGTATAAGGCCTCAAAAGGCGCAGCTTTTATGCTGGTGTGGTAGTTATTGTTGTATGAGAATTCGATTAATGGTAGGTTCTTATCCCAACTACCACCCAAATCGATCGCACATGCACGTAGCATGTCTTCCAAAGTTTGAATAGTACGCTCACTCTGACCGTCAGTCTGTGGATGATAAGCCGTACTAAAATTTAAACGAGTGCCCAAAGATTGTTGGAAACTTCTCCAAAAATGTGACGTGTATCTAGTATCTCTGTCAGAGATAATAGACACAGGTATTCCATGCAAAGCTACAATCTTATCAACGTATAACTGGGCTAACATATCTGAGCTATAAGTCTCCTTGATGGGTAGAAAATGTGCTGACTTCGTCAGTCTATCTACTATGACCCATATAGTATCATTTCCCTTTCTCGTCTTTGGCAATTTGGTGATGAAATCCATCGTCACCATTTCCCACTTCCATTTGGGAATTTCAGGTTGTTGTAACAAACCTGACGGCTTCTGGTGTTCCGCTTTGACTTGCGCACAAGTCAAACATTTAGACACGTAAGCAGCTACGGACTTTTTCAAACCAATCCACCAGTAGTTTGCTTTTAGATCCTGATACATCTTATCAGCTCCGGGATGTACGGAATATCTAGAACTGTGGGCTCCCTGAAGGATAACATCTCGAAGTCCTCCAAAAACTGGAACCCATATTCGTCCATTCAGTCTTAGCATTCCGTCTTTGTCATGGGATAACTGCTCCTCAGTTACTCCCAATTTTTCTTCAGGATAGTTGGCCTCTAACACAGCTTCCTTCTGTGCAGCCAATATTCTTTCATTCAAATCATTCTTGATTTCAATGCGCTTGGCATTGATTCTTATCGGCTTTACCCTTTCTTTTCTGCTCAAGGCGTCAGCAACCACATTTGCCTTGCCTGGATGGTACTTTATTTCACAATCATAATCGTTTAGAGTTTCCATCCATCATCTTTGTCGCATGTTCAAGTCCTTCTGATTAAACAAATGTTGAAGGCTCTTGTGATCTGAATAGATCACACACTTGGTTCCATATAAGTAATGCCTCCATAGCTTTAATGCAAATACCACGGCACCCAACTCCAAATCGTGGGTGGTGTAGTTCTTTTCGTGTATCTTCAGCTGTCTTGAGGCGTAGGCAATAACCTTGCCTTTCTGCATGAGTACACAGCCCATACCAGTGTGTGATGCATCACAGTACACCACGAATTCATCTATACCATCTGGCAATGTCAACACTGGTGCATTGCTTAACTTTTCCTTCAGAACGTCAAAGGATTCCTGTTGCTTAGGGCCCCAATCAAACTTAACCTTCTTACGCGTCAACGAGGTAAGGGGCGCAGCAATCCTTGAAAAGTTTTCGATGAAACGCCTATAGTATCCGGCTAAACCCAGAAAACTGCGAATTTCCGTAGGCGTCTTTGGCTCTTGCCAATTCATAACAGCTTCAACTTTAGCGGGATCCACTTGGATACCACGCTCGCTAACAACGTGTCCAAGAAATTGGACTTCTCGAAGCCAGAATTCACACTTCGAGAACTTGGCATAGAGCTTCTCTTGATGAAGTAGTTTGAGAATACAACGAAGGTGTTTCTCGTGGTCAGCTTTGTTCTTCGAATATATGAGAATGTCGTCAATGAAGACGATGACGAATTTATCCAGATAAGGCTTGCAGACGCGATTCATGAGATCCATGAATGCGGCTGGTGCATTAGTGAGCCCGAAAGGCATCACTAGGAACTCGTAATGTCCATAACGAGTCCTAAACGCTGTTTTCTGCACGTCTTCATCTTTGACCTTTAACTGGTGATAGCCCGACCTCAAATCGATCTTGGAAAAATAGCTTGCCCCTTGTAACTGATCGAACAGATCGTCGATCCTGGGCAAAGGGTACCTGTTCTTGATAGTGACTTTATTGAGTTCACGGTAATCGATGCACAGGCGCATTGATCCGTCCTTCTTCTTGACGAACAAGATAGGCGCTCCCCAAGGAGACGAACTAGGTCTAATAAAACCTTTAGCTAACAGATCATCCAACTGCGTCCTTAACTCCTTCATCTCCGTTGGTGCTAACCTATAAGGTGCTCTTGCTACCGGTGCTGCACCCGGGATAATGTCAATGCGGAATTCCACTTGCCTATCTGGTGGTAAACCAGGTAGTTCTTCTGGAAAAACTTCAGGATATTCTGATATGACAAGGATGTCTTCAATCTTGGGTTTTGGCTCATCAACAGTAACTTGTGCCATATAAATGACACAACCCTTCTGCATACATCTGGATGCCTTGAGCATGGACACTTGCTCAGGCAATCCATGCTGGGTATCTCCTTGAATAGTGAGTGACTCACCTGAAGGAGTTTTCACTACCACTTGTTTTCTATTGCACACAATCTGGGCTTGGTTATGTGATAACCAATCCATGCCTATTACTATGTCAAAACCGGCTAGTTTAAAGGGAAGTAAAGATAATGGGAATGAGTGATTCCTAATGGATATAACACATCCATCTAGAACAGTCGAGGCGGTTTCTATGGTTCCATCAGCTAACTCCACTTCATATTTTATACTCAAGGGTTTTACAGGCAATTTCAACAAGTCACAGAACTTATTATCTACAAATGATTTATCGGCTCCAGAATCAAACAGGACTCTAGCAAAAACATTATTTACAAGAAACGTACCGGTAATCACGTTGTCGTCCTGGATAGCCTCTTTAGCGTCCATCCTGAAGACCCTCGCATTGGTCTTCTTCCCGTCTTCGGCTTTCTTGGCATACTTTGGGCAGTTAGGCTTAATATTCCCTTTTTCGTTGCAGCCGAAACATGTCGCGTCCTTTAGATTCTTACACTCCGACGTCTTATGATTCGTGGATTTGCAAATTCCACAGGGTCGCGGGCGAGATTGGGTGTTCTGCTCCAACCGACATTTCCCGAAGTGTCTCCTCTTGCAAGTTTTGCATTTGGGTTTTTCCCCTGATTGTTGCCCATCTCTCTTCGATCCCGACCCTTTCCTGTGGTCGTCATTCCCTCTGTGTTTCTTCTCTGACCTTCGTGAGGTATCATCCTCACGCTTTCTCTTGTTCTCGGCCTCTTTGTTCCTCAGCGATCTTAGTCGGACCGCGTCCATTGTGAGGGACAAAGAGAGGTCAGTTACTGACCTGAAATTCGTTGGCCGAGAGGCCTTCACACTTGCCTTTATTGCGGGTTCTAACCCCCCGATAAAACGAGCGATTCTCCTTGGTTCCGGGGTTACTAGATACGGAACTAATCGAGACATCGTGTTGAAGCTCGTTAAGTAGGCTTGGCAGTCCAGGTTTGTCATTACCAATGATACAAAATCGGACTCTATCTTCTCCACCTCATGCTGCGGGCAGAAATTTTCCTTGATGAGAGCAACGAACTGCTCCCAGGTCATGCTGTACAAATGTACCTTTCCGGTGGCCTGGATCAGTGACCTCCACCATGCTAAGGCTTCGCCTTTAAAGGACTGGGACACGAACTTCACAATGTCCCTTTCAGCACATCCACTTATGTCTACCACTGTATCAATCTCGTCTAACCAGGTTATGCAGTCGACAGCCCCTTTCTCCCCAGTAAAGTCTCGGGGCTTACACGAAACAAAGTACTTGTACATGCATCCTCTAGCAGGAGGCGCATCATTTCTCACAATCTTCTTAGAGGGGACACTGTTCTGGTTGGAGGAGTGTCTGTCATTGTCTTTCTTGGGTTCCTCCTTCTTAGGTATAACCTTCATAGAGGGCGGCTTACTATGAGCCTCTGACTGAACCCTGGGTTTCGACTTGGGATGAGATGCAGATCGGGTCCTACTATGGGTCCCGTTGGATTCACTATACTGTCTATTCATTGCTTCGACAACAGCCTCATTTACTAGTGCTTTCAATTCGGCACAAGTTACTAGTATCTTCGTGTTATCAGGGTCATTTGCTGGATGACTATTCATTTCTTCAGACTTAGTCATGTAGTCTTAAATGCTACATAAAACACGGACAAAGTCTATTTAGAAATCTAACCAGTATTATCGTTCTTGACGATTTATTAACCATGGTAATTAAAAGCCATATCAGTTAATTTGTTAAGTAGTTTCATTTAGGACTTTTATCAATAATTTTATCCTACAATGAAATATATATATATATATTGGCACAATAGGCCTAGTCACGTAGACAGTTTCTAAATTATAAATTTAGATTTTTATAGGATTAAGGTTTGAATAATCAAAACGAATCAATCCTTTTTCTTGGCAGGGAGTCTATAAGCTACGGCCGCCTTTTTGTTTTATATGACATTTATTATGACCCGTAGGCATTATGTCACTTTCAATTATATATAAAAATATAAGTTGGATAATTTATTAAAAGGGTGACATGTGTGATTTCACGGATCACTTTAGTCAAGAATGTTAACATGTTTACAGATGTTAACAGGGATTGAATCTTTTTAAGCAGGTTGTACCGTCTTGGCTAGGTTTATGACAACATAACAGCTAGGTTTTACCTTTTAAGATCCTTATTATTAAAATGGTTAATTACAATAATAATGCTATTTTCCATTTATTCATTTATTATATTTATGCATATAATTTAAAAATGAAGAGCTGAAATTACCATTCTAATTTAAAATTAACGAGTACATGCTTGCCCTAAACGGGACTTTTCATAAATAACATGCCCACGCAGGGGCCAACAAATAAACAAACCCTCGCAGGGGTTAAAAAAAGATATGCCCACGCAGGGGCTAAACAGAAAGAAAAATTACCCACGCAGGGGTAGAGTACATAAATATATGTCCACGTAGGGACATGATTAAACAATTAGCAACAAAGGATTTAATGATCCTTCTTGCTTTTACCCTTGAGCAAGCTCACTACCTTGTTAAACATCCCCTTCCTACGCCTCCATTCATGATCCAACCCCTGCCGCATCTCGTCTCGCACCTCATGTATCTCATGTACGATTTCTTGCATTTGGGGCGGTGACATTGTCGGCGCCTGAGGTGGTTGCTGGTAGTACGACGGCTGAGGAGGCTGATAAAGCGGAGGTTGGGGCGGTTGCGGCTGCTGATACTGTGGAGGTTGAAGAGGCTGCGACTGTTGATACCCATATGATGGATACCCATAGGTCGAGGGTCCTGTAGCCCAGGGACCTCCATATGAACCTCCCGGTTGGGGAACATTGAAGCTTGAGGATAACCAGTAGGGATCCTCAGAAAAGTTGTAGCCGGTGGGGAACTGCTGCTCGAAGGGGTTGAATGCAGCTGCTCCAGTGTAAGTGGGTATTGGTTCACCAAAACCCAGTGGTGGTTGTGGCTGTAGCTGTGGCTGGGGCGCGACTGGCGCCGTGTTCACCTCTGAGACAGGGTGTGAGGATTCCCCCATCTCTTCTTCTTCTTCAACTGGCGAGTACCAGCTGCTGCTTGAATGTGGAGGGGTGCGGATGCGCACTCCTCCTCGCGAGGACATCCTCGCGTTCGTTCCTCTCCTTCGCCTCGGGGGCGAGGGAGGCTGAACCAGAGGTGGTGGTGGCGGTGGAGTAACCGCCACAAATCGAGAATCCGCAGATGGATTCTGCTGCTCTGGCTGCTGCTGCAGGTGGTGCAGGGGGGAGCTGTGGTAGGACTGGTGGAGAGGAGAGTGATGAGGCTGGTGTAGGGAGGAGCTATGGTGAGACTGGTGAAGAGGAGTGTTATGATAACTGGGGGTAAATACCCAGTCATGCTGCCTAAAGTTCGCCTCAAAACTATCGGGACCATTGTATGGTGATCCCACGTAAGGTGACCCATCAGATATCTCAATGGGATGGTTTGGTGTCCCTGAGGGTGGCATAGCAGGATCAGCATCCTCATCAACGTCCATCGGGTTGCCACCCGAAAAGTGGTCTTCTGGTCCAAGTGGGTTAAAACCCACTGGTTCTTGGAGGTAATTGTCAGGGTCGTATAGGCCCTGAAAGACGGGTGACGTGTTGTCAAAAGGTGATGAGGGTCCTAGAGGAATGTAGGACTGCTGTGAGTGGTGGGGCTCATTCTCCGAACGAGGCCCAAAGGAGTGCGGGATCGATGGAGAGGTGCTTAGTGAGACTGAGCGTCTCGCTGGTTCGGTGAAAGACCTCCAAAGGTCTTGAGCAGCAGTACGGCGAGGATCCGAAGGTGTCCGCCGGTGTGATGGTCCGGCCTCATGATCATTTGCTGCTCCTCTTCCATTACCTCTACCTCTCATTCTTGGCGGCATGATGACAACCTGTCACAAACAACAAGTGATATAGCAAAAATATATAATTAAGACAAGGTTAGAAAATTTAAACAAAAATTTGGAAATTTCCTAAGTTCTTTGTCTAGACTCGAGATTCGAGGAATGTGCAATTGTGTAACTGAGATTAAACACAAAAGGCTAGTGTTTAATTCACTCAGAGTTGGCTCTGATACCAACCTGTCACACCCCTAATTTCCACGTGTCACCGGTGGGCCCGGTGGGGGTATCGTGACGTCGTTGGTATCATCATAGACAAACAACACAATATAATAATGCACAGCGGAAGCAAAAAGATAGATTCATTTCAACTTTAAATAAAATGCAATATTAATTATCACAAATAGTTGAAACGGATCCACAGGCGGATCGAAAATAAAATAGGATAATTGTTCAACAGTTTATTGTCGCCCAAGCTGCGAGACTTATTGTGGACGCTCTAGAAGCCTGCCAGCCTATTACGTGTAGCACCTGCACTTAATCTTTTTGGGAAAAATACGTCAGTTTACACTGGTAAATACAATTCGATTGACTCATTTTGAAAAGGTTGAAAAATGATTTAAATGCACAAGGCACAACACATTTTTATTAACTTGGGTCAATTATTTAATATTATAATCTTGTGAACGAATTACATGTTACTTGTGCGTTCAGTAGCCCGGATCTTGTCCGGGTTAAAGATCAATAGACACACCACATAAATGAGTTATACACTGACGGGTGTACGCCTACACCCCGTGCTCTGGTCGTGGCCATCTCGTAAGATGATGCCAAGGATATCTGGGACATGGTCATTAACCCCCCAAAGGCTTTAAGTAAGCAAGACTGTTTAAACGAGCCGAACAAATTATTCAAACTAAACACCCAAGGGTGTAGGATTTAACGCTCGATCAAGCGGTATTCTATATACCGTAACCCAAGCCCGTATAGGGAAAATAAGTCAAAAAGTATTTACCTGAGTAAGTATCAAACACAATCAAGAGAAATGCAAGTAGCTTTTACTGGTGCTCCTATTCTGGAACAAAGGTTTATAATAACCTATTAGACTTCTAACGGGTCTTTATTTAAGCCTAAGCCTAGACCGGTTAGTTTTAAGGAAGATACGGTTTACGCACGATTAAGCGAAGACCGGATAGAATGTGATTTAGACCCGACAAGTTTGGATACTTGTATAATATGGGTATACTAAATACATTATGGATTTTGAGACAAAAATGATAATGTTTGACCCGTTTCGGCCAATCTATGCAAACTAGTTACATAAACCGAACCGAACGCGAAAAGAGCGTTACGGGCGACCATAAGAGTCATATGCAAGTTTCCTGAGATAATATGCTCTAAATATGTTATAATATCAGCAAAGTATTTTCTATTATTCCCGGAACGGATTTAAACTCAACTTATGCCTCATAGGGGCATTTTGGTCATTTAAAAGATTATAAAAGAGTTTATTTGTAAATCTGAGTTACGGGTCTGATTTATACAGAAAATATACTTAACTTATTATGTTATAACAGTAGGGTATGACTCATATGTAAAACTTATCATTTAAAATCAAACTATGCACCCTAGGGGCATTTTGGTAATTTCACAAGAGCTAAAAATGCCAAAACTGGAAATCTGAGTTTATAAGGTTGTACTTACTGTTTTTATATGAAAATATGCTAATTACATCAGTAGGTATAATTCTTATATGCTTGATATGGTTATAGTATATACTATACGTTAAAAATGCCTAAAAAGGCGATTTGGAGCCGTTTCTGGGTTTGTAAAGGAAAGCTGAGATTTTTAAAGTTCCAGAAGGCTTAAAATACTTAATTTAATAAATAAAATCAGTAGGAAAAGATTTGGGGTCAATCGGATTTATAAAACTCGTTTTATTACCCAATTGGGCAAATTCGGTATTTACCGAATTTGGTTTAAAGACCTATGTTATGCTTATCCAAAAATTTAATAAAAATCTTTAAAAATCCCAAAATATTATATAACATCAGTGTATAAAAAGTTTGATACCAAAAAGTGGGTTAAAATAGGTTTTGCGCTAATTGCGCCATTTACTTAACATAAAGCTTGTAATTCACGATATTGAGCATATCTCTTAAACTAGGCCACAAGCTGATATGAAATTTTCGGTGCATGTTTATAAATCAGTAACAAATGATTTTACTCTTTCACTTTTTCAAAAATCGCGTTTTATATTAAAAAGGGCAAAATAGTCATATTTAAGCATAACCCGGTAACATGCATATGAATCGGTTAAACATGGAACCAAGATGTAAAATTCCAGAGGGTTAAACATATATGAAAGTTGGTCCAAAATATGCTCTAATTCAGATCTTAA
This sequence comes from Helianthus tuberosus, assembly GCA_030545235.1. Lineage (NCBI taxonomy): Eukaryota > Viridiplantae > Streptophyta > Magnoliopsida > Asterales > Asteraceae > Helianthus > Helianthus tuberosus. The sequence goes on along the minus strand of CM060426.1, from coordinate 145,121,134 downwards.
CATGCATGTACGGATCAGAACTGAAAGTCAACTAAAAGGTCAATTTATGTGACTTTCGGTTCCGATTGGGGTTTTAAACTGAAAATTGTCGAGTTGATCATGAAGAAACATATTTTTACATTAGTTACAAAGTTATTTTGATGATCAAACAGGTTGCATGTGGCCTACATTGTTAATCATGCTTATTTTTGCAAAAACACTTCCTGTTGACTTTTTAAGAAAAGCTTTGACTCGACAATTGACATGTTTAGAGTGTGAATCAGAAAATACCCCTTTGGGGTTTTGTTACCCACATAAATACCAACTTGTTGGTACTTTTGATTCGAGATATAACTGAGCACATTTCGTTTAATTGCAAAGTCAAACTATATTTACGATATGTTTGACTTTTAGTAAAAACACTAAGCTAGAATGGATTAGATAGTGATATAAACACTTACAAAGGTCCTAACAAGCTTAGTGATCACTTATGAGGCTGCCTTGTCGATCAGAATGCTCCAGGAGAAGTCTTGTGAGTTTTTGAAAGTTCAAGTGTTCTTGGTTTTGCAACAATGGTGAACTTTATGCAACTATGATCTGATTTAGAGCTTTCACAGATGTTTTATGGTGTTGTGAGAAGTGTCCAAGGGTCCCCACTTGCATGAAATATGATTGGTGAGCCTCTTTAGTCGACAACAGCTGTAACCAATGCATAACAGGTCTGAAACTGGCAGCTGGTCGTATTTTTGTATCTGGGCGGGTCATGCGCATCGTAGGGATGTTTGGCCTACGATGCGCAGGGGTTCATCAAGGGCAAAACTTGTTTCTTTGTTTTGCAAATTCAATCCCTGTACTTTGTAACGTGTTTAGGCTATTTATTTTTGCACTCTTGGCCCTTATATCTGACTTTTAAGAGTCTTGGGACTTTTATAAACATGGTAAAGTCCTTGAATGACTTTGTGCTTACCCGAAAAGTCATGAAAATCAACGTTGACGTATTTAACCCTTCTTGTACGGTTTTGGCCATAACTTTCTCATACGATAACGAAACTTCATGAAATTTTTACTACATAATCTAGTGAGTATATTTTATCATTACAAAGCTTCAGGTTTGCCAAAGGATCACTCAGAGGTATACTTTCAACATGTTGACACATTTAGCCCCTGTAGTTCGTAATTCCTCACTTTCTTTCATTTTTCGCTTCGTACGATCCATGATCTACCCGTTTAAGGTTATAAACACCATGTAGGGTTATTGTAGGGCTTATTTATCAATTGTTGACACTTTGGACCCTTATGTGCACATAGTTTCTTCGTTTGTCAACTTTAGTCCCTCTAAAGTATGTTTTCACATATTCTGAGTCCATGACACGTGTCACCACATTATTGGACATAAAATTTCGAGGTGTTACATCGATTATTCCACCTCCCGAGTTAAAAGGCGAATCTTTGAAAGATTTGAGCACTATATGAGGATTCATATCATTTGGTATTTAACTGAGCTTGATAATCACATTTTTAATGATTTAATAATCATTCTTTACATGACTACATATCATAAGGCTGGACGGTATGGGGTTAGTCCTCGGCGCGTCCAGGGTAGGCGACGGTCCACACACTGTGCCGCCCCCCTCCATCCCCGTCTTGACTGTCCGCCTCTAGCCGTTTGAGACGGTCCACAAAATGACAAAACATTATGGGTTTCGAGGACTTTTTGTCACACCCCCAAAAATACCACTAGCGGAAACTCCCGCGAGGCGCGTGACGTACCAGGATCTAGCCACTAATCACATTGAACCATATACATATAACATAAAATAAAACCTTTCATTAAATGTAAATGTATAATTCAAACACCATTTAATAAAGTCAACATGTTCAGCGGAAGCATAATAGTTTGTTTAAATAAAGCGTTCAACAATGCAACATTGAGGAGCGTTCCAAATGCCACGACCCATGACCACTCCAGCTTCCTAGACAGCAAGTTCCATATCAGTGTACCTAGGGGCCTGCAAGCATGCAGATAAAGTGTATCAGACAGGCTGGTGAGTTCACAGTTTGCTTTAACCGTTTAATACCAAATAGTGATTTATGATTTGTTAAGTTGATAATAACTCGATACCGCAGACGGCCCTTTTTACCCTTCTCCAATGCTCTATCAAACATTGGTCATGATTTAAAGTTATTAGTTCACGCCCGTCCTATCCAGGTACGTCATGAGGGTGCCAAACCTAATAGCGCTATCAACTAATAACCCCGTTGCCCTACAAGCAACTAACCCGGTAGTATGATGGGACTTAGATGATAGAGAGTGAGTGTATTATCCAACACTAACGTTTACTGAAAACCGTTGCATATCCCCTGCAAAGATATGCGTTTATGAAATCCGCCTCACATCGCCTGCAAGGATGTGGGTATTTGAAAACCGCCTCATATCCCCTACAAGGAAATGGGTTTATGAAAATCCGTTTATAAGTTTTGTCTTTTGATTGTCCCCACCGGACGCATGCTTGTTTTAAGGGAAGTGAACTCACCTTGGTTTGCTCGGTATGATTTGTTACTTGTTCACACTTAAACAGTCACATCCTTTGGTATTCACGTATGCAATATCAGTTTACATTTATAAGGTTCACGTATAAATTGTAATCATGGTGTGCATTCAAACAACAGTTTCCGAATAACACATAGCAGTTATATAACTCAATCAAATCCACAATTCATATGTATGTTTCGTATGCAAATTCATGTTTCCTCAATCATGATTAACATCATTAACAGGCAGGTAATAATCACTCAGGTTTCATACACATGATAGACCACACTCTGTTGTGAACCATCCACTACGCGGCGAAATTCCAAATGACGAAACACTAAAGTGTTTCATCGGCATGACGGGTGACGAAATACCATGACTTTCGTCAACAATGAAAGTGATGAAAGATCTAGTGTTTCGTCGACAGTGAGTTTCGTCGACTTGAGGGTTTCGTCGAGACCTTACAGTTTCATTCTTAATTGTTCACACGATAATCCCGTAAACACGTTCCATATTTGAAACGGATCAAATCATGTTATTTAATCAATTACAAATCATGATCATACGTAGTTCATAGCAATAGTTGTCCTTAATTCTCATGGATTAATCATAAGTAACCCTAAACATTAACCTAATACCACTACAACAACCAGGATTGTTGAACCGCATAGTGATCGTGAACAACACAAACCATCGAATTCTTGTCATGCATATTCTAGTTTCCTTGATTAACAATAACACATCAAACCCTAGTTAATAACATATGATAGCACAGCTTCTAACAAAACCCTATGTTCCCAACAGATCCCAATCAACACATAACAATCATCAACCATGTATCGAGCAGATCAAGTAAAGTAATTACATACTAACCGGTTGTAAGATGAGACTTAGGAGCACTTCGAAGGGAACAAGGATTGTCGCCGAGTGCAAGGGAGGGGAAATATAGTCTAGGGTTTCAATTTTCGCTGAATGTGATTTTTTTCGTGATGTTATGCGAATAGAGTGAATATAACTGATTCGTATATGGGCCTCACCTGGGCCACAAACCCATACGGAGAAAAACCCATGTTTCATCGTGTTCAAGGTGATGACGAAACCCATGTTTCGTCGTGCATGGTTTTTCGTAAGGTGAGATTGCATGGACTATATCTTTTTATTTTTAAATGGTTCAAAACTTTATATTAACTAACCAAACCCATAATGTAACTCATACGTAAACAAATTACAGAAACATAGTTTGTAAACAGGTAACATGTCGTGGAAAGACCTTGAAAGTTCGGGTTGTCACATCATCCCCAACTTGAAAGAAATTTCATCCCGAAATTTAATAAGTACTCCGAAAGCGGCGAAGTGTCAAATCAGGATGACTGTGGATTATCCCCAGGTGCCACATCATCCCCAACTTGAAGGGGAATTTTTTCCCGAAATTCATTAGTTACACTAGGTTTAGATTGCTACTTTGGAAAAAAGGTGAGGATACTTGAGCTTCATCTGATCCTCGCGTTCCCACGTGAACTACAGTCCACGTCTTGCATTCCAACGAACTCTCACAATCGGAATACGGCTGTGCTTACGAACCTTGACTTCCCAGTCCATAATTTCAATTGGTTCTTCAATAAACTGCAACTTGCCGTCAACTTTGAGCTCTTGAAACGGTACTATAAGTGTCTCATCGGATAAACACTTCTTCAACTGTGAAACATGGAAAACATCATGGACGTTACCCAACTCGGCGGGTAACTCGAGTTTGTATGCCACCTTACCGATCCGTTCCATGATTTTGAATGGCCCGACATTACGTGGATTAAGCTTGCCACATTTCCCAAAACGTACCACACCCTTCCAGGGTGAGACTTTTAACATAACGCGATCGCCCACAGCAAACTCCAAGGGTTTCCTACGCTTGTTAGCGTAGCGTTTCTGACGGTCACGCGCAGCCGCCATACTATTTCTGATTTGCACTATCTTCTAAGAAGTTTCGAGCACAAGCTCCGGGCCTGTGATTTGGCTGTCACCCACTTCAGCCCAGTAGAGAGGAGATCGACATTTCCGCCCATATAAAGCCTCGAACGGAGCTGCCTGAATACTGGTATGGTAACTATTATTGTAAGAAAACTCCACCAAGGGCAAGTGTCTTTCCTAACCTTTACCAAAGTCGATAACACATGCTCGCAGCATGTCTTCCAATGTCTGGATGGTTCGCTTACTCTGACCATTTGTAACAACTCTCATCAAAAGTCATAATTATTAAATTAATTTGATCAATAGGAAACCCTAATTAAGACACCCAAGTGATTCTGCACAAACCCTAAAATTTTCAGAACAATCGGAATCAGGACCAGGGCCCCTAAAACTAAGGGGGGGGTAAACCCTAGTCACGATTATCTAAATAAAACGTTGTCAAATTTTCAATTTCGAATTCTGTCAAGTCAGCAAGCCTACACCCACACGTGGCCACCCTATAATGAAAATGTGACCCTTGCGCACCGTAAGGGTCTTAGGCTTACGGTGCGCAAGCAAGGTGAAATTTTGGGTATAAATAGCAGAGTTTGGGACTTGATTCTGGGCGCTTGAACGACGAACAAAGTCGAAATATACACGGAGTTATGCTCTGTTTATCACAATTAACACACACGGGTCACTAATCGACGCCGCAATCAGGGTATTAACTCGATCGCTATTACGATTCATTGTCCGATCGATCAATGTACTCAATGGATGTTTAAGTGCTGCCCACATTAGGGTGATGCTTTGTCATTAGTCATTAATTCGATGGATGTTTAAGCATAGCACTTTGTCATTCGTTGTGAGGGTTGATCTCGTGAGTTATCGTAAATGCTGTATTGATTACTAACCCAGAATTGTGTGTCTGTTATTAAATTTAGGTTAAAAAGGCTAATCAGTAGGCTAAACTCTGTCCGTATAAATTCTGCAATGTGAGTCATTCTCTTTTTATCAACTGTTTTACAATACCTCCAAATATTTAAAAATGTTATAATTACAGGGACTAAGTCGTGGATATCTTGAATCACTGGTTAGTGGGGTATTGTGCACATTACTAATTTTCTCCCAGTTAGGTTCATTGACCTACTAGGGATAATCGTTACTATTTAGGTTCATTGATCTAATAGTGGTATGACCATCGTTACCATTGTGACATGTCACCATTGTGACAGAACGCCAGATAAAAATAAGATAGAAGTCATTGTAATCGCTCTTATGCTGTAATTAATAACTATGCATCATTATGCAAAATAGAATGATTCACTCAGTATTTCCCGCTGACAAAACCTTTTTTAAACATGTTTCAGGTGATCTGTTATGATCCAGGAAAAGTGCCGTGAAGCACTTCAAGCTCAAAGAAGTGGCTCAGTATAAAATAAAGAAACATGTTTTGTAAAATAAAAGATTTCTTCGTGAAATCAAATTATTGTAAATTACCGGGTTTTATCCCGCGTTGTGAAATAAAACAAGTGGGAAATATTTCAGAGTTTTTAAAAGATCCTGATGAAAACTTCCGCTGTTAAACTCCATTAAATAAATACCACGGGATTTCTGTCCCGCGGCTCCTGAAACGGGTCAAACCGGGTCGGGGGCCGTGACACCATTCGTTTGAGGGTGATAGGTAGTGCTCATGTCGAGACGTGAGCCAAATGATTTGTGCATCGCTTGCCACAGATCGGATATGAAACGCGGGTCACGATCGGAGATAATGGAGGTTGGCACCCCGTGCCTGGAAACCACTTCCTTTAGATAGATACCAGCCAGCTGCGAGAACTTGTCAGTTTCTTTAATTGCGAGGAAGTGTGCGGATTTCGTGAGACGGTTGATAGGGTCTAAAATATACATATTTTATGTCAATATTTCCTACACTTTTGAGTAGCTTAAGGGTGGTTTTTATTAAATTGTACTCGTAGTTGGTTTGCATTTGAAGTTTGATTATTCTAAATGAAAACGAGCCAAAATGATTAACATGTGATAAAATCTCCTAATATTTGTATATACTATTAATTTTAATTTTAATTGAGTTAATCTTAATAAATAGGATGATAAATGAAAAAAATAATAAAAGAAATTCAATCCATTACAATCGAATTGTGTTCTGTATTGTTGGAAGTTTCAAACTTTGATTTAAATATATTATTTCATCAAAATTAGTGGACACGAGAATTGAAAGAAAAAGGCTGGTGAAGACTTACGTGGACCATGCACATGTACAAATATCTTTTAATGTATTGCAAAAGGCTAATGGCCCATGAAGAAAGTTTGTTCGGTTGACTGGTTAATTTAGAGTTGGGCCTAAAAATTTACAAGAAGAGGTCGGTGGTGAGAATTATAAAAAGACAGGAGAGTGACGGCTGAAGAGATTCTACGACAACAGACGAACAGGAGTTCGACGATCAAGAGAAAGAAAAAAAAAGGATTGGTTCGAGGGTTCAAGCCGCGATCAAGTTTCAAGTTCGGGTTTGCAATTTATTATTTTTGGTTTTGTTAGACTTTGTGTTTTACAAAATTATAAACATGTTTTGCTACTCGGTTCAGACTTGTTTCTTTTTCATGACTATGATTCTTGGCTAAACTTTTTATACTACCTAGGTTTAGATGAACTTGATGATTGTTATGCGATTTTGACACGATTATGGTTATTTGATGTGATTTACATAACTTTTCCTTGAAATTGATCTTAATATTGCATGTTGGTATGTTTTGATTGTTTTATTAGTTAATAAATTCAGCGGTTTAGGCACGAAGAAATTCCCCCTAGACTTAGGATTTAATTTAATTCGTTTATCTTAGGATTTTCGGGTTAGGTATTGTGTTGAGAAATTGACCAAGTTGACTAATAATTAAAATCACTATATTAAAACTTGCATCCTCATCTTGTGACTCGAAAGACGATTAAGGTGAGCTAGGTTATTAGCTAATCATTGGTGGGTAGATTGGGTGACCGATAGCTCGGGCTCGTTTATTACATCGTGGTTAAGGTTTCCTAGGATTTCAATCTTCAAGGTTTGGTTTGCTTTGCGTTTTTGGGATCTTCTCTTAACATAATTGTCTCTGAGGTCAAAAGGATTCTATTTTCGTGGGATTTGGTATCGATAGGTCGAGCCAGTTCGTTCTAGCACTTCACATTTAGTCTTGCTCTTTCGTTTGAGACATCTCTAGCGGGGGGTCAATCGAGGGAAATAGATATTTAACCATCATCATTGTCACATTAGCATTGCATGATTCTAGGGATTCAAAGCCTGGGTAGTTCTTTCTCATCATTGTCTCCTTCCTATCACTTCTTGCTTGCTTGCCCTGTTATCCTGTTTTCTTGCTTTATTAGTCTAATTAGTTAAAACCACAAATCCAAAACAATTAAAACCAGTTAAGTATTTAGTTTAGTCGGAGTCTAGTTTAGCGTCGCTAGTGTCTCGTGGGTTCGATACTCGGACTTCATTAGGCTTTACTACGTACGATAGGTACACTTGCCTGTCAGTGGTCTAGCAGTTAGAGAGTCTTAGTTTATAAATTTAAAACTAGGGTGTCTAGATTAGGTTTAGTTTTTACAGACCACATTTACCACATCAAGTTTTTGGCGCCGTTGCCGGGGACGCTTAGGCGGTTGCGTTATTAGCTTTGACTGATCTTATTTGTTTAATTGGTCTTATTTGTAGTTTGAGTCTTAGGGTTTGTGTCTAGTAGTAGTGTGTCTAGTCGTATTTGTAAATATATTTTTATTAGTTAAATTTATATATATATATAAATTTTATCATGTGTTTTATCTGTGGAGGGCCCCATTACACCAAATATTGTCCAAATGATTCAGGGTGTTCCATAGATTTCGATGTTAACCCTCTAGTGCAGCCACAGTCATATCAGTCTTGGAATGGGCAACCTGAACGAACACCAGAGGACTTCCGTGACTGGGTTAAGGCTGCTAAGGAAGAAAGAGAAAGGGGAATTCGAGCCGCACTTGATAGGTTAAATTCACAGAGCTTGAAGAGCCAAGGCCGTTACACGTATGATGTGAATGGGAATTATCTAGGATATCAAACGGCTGATGGTGAGATGGATTATACGATTTTAGATCCGGGGGGAGAAATGTGCATTGAGAGTCCACTGCAAGGTAAATATTACGATTCTACTTTTAATTATTATAATTCTCATGAATCAGATTTACCCTTGTCTTGTGAGAATGATGTCGTGCAGGTTTCACATTCTGAGCCCTTGTATGAAGAAGATGAGGATCACACTCATGAACCGGAGACGATAATGGACGTTGAAGTCCCACCTCCGGTTCAGCAAGTCGTTAATTCCAGCTATTGGTGTCCCACGCCATGGAATATCGATGATGGCTTTTGGAGTGATGATGAGGTGGTAGTAGAAGAGGCAGAGTTAGAGGTGCCCGACTACACCGTAGTTGAAGAAGTTGAAAATGAGCTACTTGACAAGATGGAGGATGGGAAAGGTGAGCATGTACCATCTTGGGAGGAAGAGTTTGGTGATGAGTTGGTAGGTTTACCAACTCTTGAAGATAAAGAATTTGACCCGGTTGGTGATCTCGCCTATCTAGAGACGTTACTTGTAGAGACGCCGACCATGGAGATCAAATATACACCAAACGTAGAAGAGGAAGTGGCTAAAGAGTTGGATAGCCGGCCCGTAGAGAAGTTAGAAGATGAATCACCACCACAGTTACTAACACGGGAGAAGGCACAAAAACGCTTGGATCGACATAGTGCGAGGATTCAGAGATGGTGCAAACGAAGGCGCAAGGCAAAATTGAAGTACAAAGATGACCATCCTCCTCATTACATGCCTCGAATCAGGTTTGGTCCAGGTAAGTTTAAATATTGGTGGTCCGACCCATTCAAGAACTTTAAACGGTTTATCAATTCCATTCTAAAAATATTAATCAACAATAAAGAACGAGTGGAACTAAACGGGTTGGACCGGGTCCAGATAAAGGAGAAACCTCCTGATTAAATTCAAGTGTGGGGAGGTTTGTAGAGTTTGTATTTTTAGTCATTTATTTTGTACCATGAGTCTAACTTAGTAGTTTGAGTCATTTTTTTAGAGTCGGTACTGCTTTGGTTTTGCTTGTTTTTGTTAATGCAGGTTTGGATATGTACCACCCGTACTCAATCTCCATTCGGGTGATTTTGGAGCTGCTTATCAGATATCAGGCATTTTCCAAGTGTACTAGTTAGAGTCAGAGCCGATCGCGAATGGAATGCTATACGATCGAGCTGGATTGGACGAGAGTTTGGAGCTTACGCGTCATAAAACCAGCTAAGTCCTTTCCAATTATGCCCTTAGTCTTTTTATTTTTTATTTATTTTTAGTCTTTTAAGTCGGTTTCCATCCTACATTGAGGGCAATGTAGAGTTTAAGTGTGGGGATGGGAAACTTTCGTTTAGTGTCTTAGTTAGTAGAGTCTTGAGTCTTAAAATATGAAAAAATCAAAAAAAAATTGAAAATTGAAAAAATATAAAGTAAGTTTGTTGCGAGTTCCGGTCCTTTAGCGCCTAGAAAACAAGAACCTTTTCAAAACGTCGGTCAAAAGCAGTTTAATTGTCGAATTTACGAGTCAGAGAGCACATGTTTCTTTAAGTTGCGGGATAGTAGGTTGGCTGAATCAGTTTTGGGAGTAAAAGGTTTTGGGATGCCTAGGATAGTGGATTGAGCCGGAGAGTTAATTAGTTGTGCATTGTCAATATCGGTAGCCTTATTTTCCAAATGATAGTGAGATTTGAGCCTTTACTTCTTTCATGTATATATGATCACTATTTTCGTTTCATGTGTGTTTACCAACTTTGTTGCATTGCTTTAGAACTTGTGCGTTTTGATACGGTTTGAGACCTTCGGTTAGGATTTGATATGGATATGGATATGATAGAGGCATTAGGATCACCTTGTTTGTGTTACCTTTGTGTTTGACCTGTTTCACCACTACCCTTAGCTACACCACGTTGAGCCTAGCCTTTCGTTTGTTACCCATTTGTGATTTGATAGCCGGATCGTGATACGTGATTATTAAAAAAATGAAAAAAAAAATGAAAAACGAAAAAAAGAGAAAAAAATTGAAAATGAAAAAAAGAATATAAAAAAAAGAGCAAAAGATGAGAAAAAGAAAAAAAAGAATAAAGTTGTGGGTCGAAATGACCAATATGTTAGTATTTGTTTCGTGCTTATCCGGTTTATTGTGTGATTTCGTTTTTAGCCACTTCTTCCCAAATTAAATAAAAAAAAACCCTACCTTTAGCCCTTACCTACCCAATAAAGCCCTCTTAATACATGTCGAATTTTAACATTTAGGTGGAGATCTGATTGATGTACAAGCTTATGATAGTGTGTTTCATAGTTCGGTATTGAGAGTTCACTCGAATTTACATATATATTAGCCGAGAGATGAGTGACATTGTGAGGGGTATTGACATTGCATGATTGGTAGCTTGAAGGTGAGAAAAGCTTGATTAGGTAGGCCCGTTTTCATTTAAATATTATGATTCATCAACCTTTTGAACGGTGTAAGTCTTGCGAAACCGCTGTGTTTGATGATTTCGTAGTTCGCGTTATAACTTGTTTGAGACTTGCGTTGTTGTGGGCGTTTAAGTTGGACATTTTGCTTTGGATTTTGCTTAGGGACAAGCAAAAGGTTAAGTGTGGTGATATTTGATAGGGTCTAAAATATACATATTTTATGTCAATATTTCCTACACTTTTGAGTAGCTTAAGGGTGGTTTTTATTAAATTGTACTCGTAGTTGGTTTGCATTTGAAGTTTGATTATTCTAAATGAAAACGAGCCAAAATGATTAACATGTGATAAAATCTCCTAATATTTGTATATACTATTAATTTTAATTTTAATTGAGTTAATCTTAATAAATAGGATGATAAATGAAAAAAATAATAAAAGAAATTCAATCCATTACAATCGAATTGTGTTCTGTATTGTTGGAAGTTTCAAACTTTGATTTAAATATATTATTTCATCAAAATTAGTGGACACGAGAATGGAAAGAAAAAGGCTGGTGAAGACTTACGTGGACCATGCACATGTACAAATATCTTTTAATGTATTGCAAAAGGCTAATGGCCCATGAAGAAAGTTTGTTCGGTTGACTGGTTAATTTAGAGTTGGGCCTAAAAATTTACAAGAAGAGGTCGGTGGTGAGAATTATAAAAAGACAGGAGAGTGACGGCTGAAGAGATTCTACGACAACAGACGAACAGGAGTTCGACGATCAAGAGAAAGAAAAAAAAAGGATTGGTTCGAGGGTTCAAGCCGCGATCAAGTTTCAAGTTCGGGTTTGCAATTTATTATTTTTGGTTTTGTTAGACTTTGTGTTTTACAAAATTATAAACATGTTTTGCTACTCGGTTCAGACTTGTTTCTTTTTCATGACTATGATTCTTGGCTAAACTTTTTATACTACCTAGGTTTAGATGAACTTGATGATTGTTATGCGATTTTGACACGATTATGGTTATTTGATGTGATTTACATAACTTTTCCTTGAAATTGATCTTAATATTGCATGTTGGTATGTTTTGATTGTTTTATTAGTTAATAAATTCAGCGGTTTAGGCACGAAGAAATTCCCCCTAGACTTAGGATTTAATTTAATTCGTTTATCTTAGGATTTTCGGGTTAGGTATTGTGTTGAGAAATTGACCAAGTTGACTAATAATTAAAATCACTATATTAAAACTTGCATCCTCATCTTGTGACTCGAAAGACGATTAAGGTGAGCTAGGTTATTAGCTAATCATTGGTGGGTAGATTGGGTGACCGATAGCTCGGGCTCGTTTATTACATCGTGGTTAAGGTTTCCTAGGATTTCAATCTTCAAGGTTTGGTTTGCTTTGCGTTTTTGGGATCTTCTCTTAACATAATTGTCTCTGAGGTCAAAAGGATTCTATTTTCGTGGGATTTGGTATCGATAGGTCGAGCCAGTTCGTTCTAGCACTTCACATTTAGTCTTGCTCTTTCGTTTGAGACATCTCTAGCGGGGGGTCAATCGAGGGAAATAGATATTTAACCATCATCATTGTCACATTAGCATTGCATGATTCTAGGGATTCAAAGCCTGGGTAGTTCTTTCTCATCATTGTCTCCTTCCTATCACTTCTTGCTTGCTTGCCCTGTTATCCTGTTTTCTTGCTTTATTAGTCTAATTAGTTAAAACCACAAATCCAAAACAATTAAAACCAGTTAAGTATTTAGTTTAGTCGGAGTCTAGTTTAGCGTCGCTAGTGTCTCGTGGGTTCGATACTCGGACTTCATTAGGCTTTACTACGTACGATAGGTACACTTGCCTGTCAGTGGTCTAGCAGTTAGAGAGTCTTAGTTTATAAATTTAAAACTAGGGTGTCTAGATTAGGTTTAGTTTTTACAGACCACATTTACCACATCAAGTTTTTGGCGCCGTTGCCGGGGACGCTTAGGCGGTTGCGTTATTAGCTTTGACTGATCTTATTTGTTTAATTGGTCTTATTTGTAGTTTGAGTCTTAGGGTTTGTGTCTAGTAGTAGTGTGTCTAGTCGTATTTGTAAATATATTTTTATTAGTTAAATTTATATATATATATAAATTTTATCATGTGTTTTATCTGTGGAGGGCCCCATTACACCAAATATTGTCCAAATGATTCAGGGTGTTCCATAGATTTCGATGTTAACCCTCTAGTGCAGCCACAGTCATATCAGTCTTGGAATGGGCAACCTGAACGAACACCAGAGGACTTCCGTGACTGGGTTAAGGCTGCTAAGGAAGAAAGAGAAAGGGGAATTCGAGCCGCACTTGATAGGTTAAATTCACAGAGCTTGAAGAGCCAAGGCCGTTACACGTATGATGTGAATGGGAATTATCTAGGATATCAAACGGCTGATGGTGAGATGGATTATACGATTTTAGATCCGGGGGGAGAAATGTGCATTGAGAGTCCACTGCAAGGTAAATATTACGATTCTACTTTTAATTATTATAATTCTCATGAATCAGATTTACCCTTGTCTTGTGAGAATGATGTCGTGCAGGTTTCACATTCTGAGCCCTTGTATGAAGAAGATGAGGATCACACTCATGAACCGGAGACGATAATGGACGTTGAAGTCCCACCTCCGGTTCAGCAAGTCGTTAATTCCAGCTATTGGTGTCCCACGCCATGGAATATCGATGATGGCTTTTGGAGTGATGATGAGGTGGTAGTAGAAGAGGCAGAGTTAGAGGTGCCCGACTACACCGTAGTTGAAGAAGTTGAAAATGAGCTACTTGACAAGATGGAGGATGGGAAAGGTGAGCATGTACCATCTTGGGAGGAAGAGTTTGGTGATGAGTTGGTAGGTTTACCAACTCTTGAAGATAAAGAATTTGACCCGGTTGGTGATCTCGCCTATCTAGAGACGTTACTTGTAGAGACGCCGACCATGGAGATCAAATATACACCAAACGTAGAAGAGGAAGTGGCTAAAGAGTTGGATAGCCGGCCCGTAGAGAAGTTAGAAGATGAATCACCACCACAGTTACTAACACGGGAGAAGGCACAAAAACGCTTGGATCGACATAGTGCGAGGATTCAGAGATGGTGCAAACGAAGGCGCAAGGCAAAATTGAAGTACAAAGATGACCATCCTCCTCATTACATGCCTCGAATCAGGTTTGGTCCAGGTAAGTTTAAATATTGGTGGTCCGACCCATTCAAGAACTTTAAACGGTTTATCAATTCCATTCTAAAAATATTAATCAACAATAAAGAACGAGTGGAACTAAACGGGTTGGACCGGGTCCAGATAAAGGAGAAACCTCCTGATTAAATTCAAGTGTGGGGAGGTTTGTAGAGTTTGTATTTTTAGTCATTTATTTTGTACCATGAGTCTAACTTAGTAGTTTGAGTCATTTTTTTAGAGTCGGTACTGCTTTGGTTTTGCTTGTTTTTGTTAATGCAGGTTTGGATATGTACCACCCGTACTCAATCTCCATTCGGGTGATTTTGGAGCTGCTTATCAGATATCAGGCATTTTCCAAGTGTACTAGTTAGAGTCAGAGCCGATCGCGAATGGAATGCTATACGATCGAGCTGGATTGGACGAGAGTTTGGAGCTTACGCGTCATAAAACCAGCTAAGTCCTTTCCAATTATGCCCTTAGTCTTTTTATTTTTTATTTATTTTTAGTCTTTTAAGTCGGTTTCCATCCTACATTGAGGGCAATGTAGAGTTTAAGTGTGGGGATGGGAAACTTTCGTTTAGTGTCTTAGTTAGTAGAGTCTTGAGTCTTAAAATATGAAAAAATCAAAAAAAAATTGAAAATTGAAAAAATATAAAGTAAGTTTGTTGCGAGTTCCGGTCCTTTAGCGCCTAGAAAACAAGAACCTTTTCAAAACGTCGGTCAAAAGCAGTTTAATTGTCGAATTTACGAGTCAGAGAGCACATGTTTCTTTAAGTTGCGGGATAGTAGGTTGGCTGAATCAGTTTTGGGAGTAAAAGGTTTTGGGATGCCTAGGATAGTGGATTGAGCCGGAGAGTTAATTAGTTGTGCATTGTCAATATCGGTAGCCTTATTTTCCAAATGATAGTGAGATTTGAGCCTTTACTTCTTTCATGTATATATGATCACTATTTTCGTTTCATGTGTGTTTACCAACTTTGTTGCATTGCTTTAGAACTTGTGCGTTTTGATACGGTTTGAGACCTTCGGTTAGGATTTGATATGGATATGGATATGATAGAGGCATTAGGATCACCTTGTTTGTGTTACCTTTGTGTTTGACCTGTTTCACCACTACCCTTAGCTACACCACGTTGAGCCTAGCCTTTCGTTTGTTACCCATTTGTGATTTGATAGCCGGATCGTGATACGTGATTATTAAAAAAAATGAAAAAAAAAATGAAAAACGAAAAAAAGAGAAAAAAATTGAAAATGAAAAAAAGAATATAAAAAAAAGAGCAAAAGATGAGAAAAAGAAAAAAAAGAATAAAGTTGTGGGTCGAAATGACCAATATGTTAGTATTTGTTTCGTGCTTATCCGGTTTATTGTGTGATTTCGTTTTTAGCCACTTCTTCCCAAATTAAATAAAAAAAAACCCTACCTTTAGCCCTTACCTACCCAATAAAGCCCTCTTAATACATGTCGAATTTTAACATTTAGGTGGAGATCTGATTGATGTACAAGCTTATGATAGTGTGTTTCATAGTTCGGTATTGAGAGTTCACTCGAATTTACATATATATTAGCCGAGAGATGAGTGACATTGTGAGGGGTATTGACATTGCATGATTGGTAGCTTGAAGGTGAGAAAAGCTTGATTAGGTAGGCCCGTTTTCATTTAAATATTATGATTCATCAACCTTTTGAACGGTGTAAGTCTTGCGAAACCGCTGTGTTTGATGATTTCGTAGTTCGCGTTATAACTTGTTTGAGACTTGCGTTGTTGTGGGCGTTTAAGTTGGACATTTTGCTTTGGATTTTGCTTAGGGACAAGCAAAAGGTTAAGTGTGGTGATATTTGATAGGGTCTAAAATATACATATTTTATGTCAATATTTCCTACACTTTTGAGTAGCTTAAGGGTGGTTTTTATTAAATTGTACTCGTAGTTGGTTTGCATTTGAAGTTTGATTATTCTAAATGAAAACGAGCCAAAATGATTAACATGTGATAAAATCTCCTAATATTTGTATATACTATTAATTTTAATTTTAATTGAGTTAATCTTAATAAATAGGATGATAAATGAAAAAAATAATAAAAGAAATTCAATCCATTACAATCGAATTGTGTTCTGTATTGTTGGAAGTTTCAAACTTTGATTTAAATATATTATTTCATCAAAATTAGTGGACACGAGAATGGAAAGAAAAAGGCTGGTGAAGACTTACGTGGACCATGCACATGTACAAATATCTTTTAATGTATTGCAAAAGGCTAATGGCCCATGAAGAAAGTTTGTTCGGTTGACTGGTTAATTTAGAGTTGGGCCTAAAAATTTACAAGAAGAGGTCGGTGGTGAGAATTATAAAAAGACAGGAGAGTGACGGCTGAAGAGATTCTACGACAACAGACGAACAGGAGTTCGACGATCAAGAGAAAGAAAAAAAAAGGATTGGTTCGAGGGTTCAAGCCGCGATCAAGTTTCAAGTTCGGGTTTGCAATTTATTATTTTTGGTTTTGTTAGACTTTGTGTTTTACAAAATTATAAACATGTTTTGCTACTCGGTTCAGACTTGTTTCTTTTTCATGACTATGATTCTTGGCTAAACTTTTTATACTACCTAGGTTTAGATGAACTTGATGATTGTTATGCGATTTTGACACGATTATGGTTATTTGATGTGATTTACATAACTTTTCCTTGAAATTGATCTTAATATTGCATGTTGGTATGTTTTGATTGTTTTATTAGTTAATAAATTCAGCGGTTTAGGCACGAAGAAATTCCCCCTAGACTTAGGATTTAATTTAATTCGTTTATCTTAGGATTTTCGGGTTAGGTATTGTGTTGAGAAATTGACCAAGTTGACTAATAATTAAAATCACTATATTAAAACTTGCATCCTCATCTTGTGACTCGAAAGACGATTAAGGTGAGCTAGGTTATTAGCTAATCATTGGTGGGTAGATTGGGTGACCGATAGCTCGGGCTCGTTTATTACATCGTGGTTAAGGTTTCCTAGGATTTCAATCTTCAAGGTTTGGTTTGCTTTGCGTTTTTGGGATCTTCTCTTAACATAATTGTCTCTGAGGTCAAAAGGATTCTATTTTCGTGGGATTTGGTATCGATAGGTCGAGCCAGTTCGTTCTAGCACTTCACATTTAGTCTTGCTCTTTCGTTTGAGACATCTCTAGCGGGGGGTCAATCGAGGGAAATAGATATTTAACCATCATCATTGTCACATTAGCATTGCATGATTCTAGGGATTCAAAGCCTGGGTAGTTCTTTCTCATCATTGTCTCCTTCCTATCACTTCTTGCTTGCTTGCCCTGTTATCCTGTTTTCTTGCTTTATTAGTCTAATTAGTTAAAACCACAAATCCAAAACAATTAAAACCAGTTAAGTATTTAGTTTAGTCGGAGTCTAGTTTAGCGTCGCTAGTGTCTCGTGGGTTCGATACTCGGACTTCATTAGGCTTTACTACGTACGATAGGTACACTTGCCTGTCAGTGGTCTAGCAGTTAGAGAGTCTTAGTTTATAAATTTAAAACTAGGGTGTCTAGATTAGGTTTAGTTTTTACAGACCACATTTACCACATCAAGTTTTTGGCGCCGTTGCCGGGGACGCTTAGGCGGTTGCGTTATTAGCTTTGACTGATCTTATTTGTTTAATTGGTCTTATTTGTAGTTTGAGTCTTAGGGTTTGTGTCTAGTAGTAGTGTGTCTAGTCGTATTTGTAAATATATTTTTATTAGTTAAATTTATATATATATATAAATTTTATCATGTGTTTTATCTGTGGAGGGCCCCATTACACCAAATATTGTCCAAATGATTCAGGGTGTTCCATAGATTTCGATGTTAACCCTCTAGTGCAGCCACAGTCATATCAGTCTTGGAATGGGCAACCTGAACGAACACCAGAGGACTTCCGTGACTGGGTTAAGGCTGCTAAGGAAGAAAGAGAAAGGGGAATTCGAGCCGCACTTGATAGGTTAAATTCACAGAGCTTGAAGAGCCAAGGCCGTTACACGTATGATGTGAATGGGAATTATCTAGGATATCAAACGGCTGATGGTGAGATGGATTATACGATTTTAGATCCGGGGGGAGAAATGTGCATTGAGAGTCCACTGCAAGGTAAATATTACGATTCTACTTTTAATTATTATAATTCTCATGAATCAGATTTACCCTTGTCTTGTGAGAATGATGTCGTGCAGGTTTCACATTCTGAGCCCTTGTATGAAGAAGATGAGGATCACACTCATGAACCGGAGACGATAATGGACGTTGAAGTCCCACCTCCGGTTCAGCAAGTCGTTAATTCCAGCTATTGGTGTCCCACGCCATGGAATATCGATGATGGCTTTTGGAGTGATGATGAGGTGGTAGTAGAAGAGGCAGAGTTAGAGGTGCCCGACTACACCGTAGTTGAAGAAGTTGAAAATGAGCTACTTGACAAGATGGAGGATGGGAAAGGTGAGCATGTACCATCTTGGGAGGAAGAGTTTGGTGATGAGTTGGTAGGTTTACCAACTCTTGAAGATAAAGAATTTGACCCGGTTGGTGATCTCGCCTATCTAGAGACGTTACTTGTAGAGACGCCGACCATGGAGATCAAATATACACCAAACGTAGAAGAGGAAGTGGCTAAAGAGTTGGATAGCCGGCCCGTAGAGAAGTTAGAAGATGAATCACCACCACAGTTACTAACACGGGAGAAGGCACAAAAACGCTTGGATCGACATAGTGCGAGGATTCAGAGATGGTGCAAACGAAGGCGCAAGGCAAAATTGAAGTACAAAGATGACCATCCTCCTCATTACATGCCTCGAATCAGGTTTGGTCCAGGTAAGTTTAAATATTGGTGGTCCGACCCATTCAAGAACTTTAAACGGTTTATCAATTCCATTCTAAAAATATTAATCAACAATAAAGAACGAGTGGAACTAAACGGGTTGGACCGGGTCCAGATAAAGGAGAAACCTCCTGATTAAATTCAAGTGTGGGGAGGTTTGTAGAGTTTGTATTTTTAGTCATTTATTTTGTACCATGAGTCTAACTTAGTAGTTTGAGTCATTTTTTTAGAGTCGGTACTGCTTTGGTTTTGCTTGTTTTTGTTAATGCAGGTTTGGATATGTACCACCCGTACTCAATCTCCATTCGGGTGATTTTGGAGCTGCTTATCAGATATCAGGCATTTTCCAAGTGTACTAGTTAGAGTCAGAGCCGATCGCGAATGGAATGCTATACGATCGAGCTGGATTGGACGAGAGTTTGGAGCTTA
This sequence comes from Helianthus tuberosus, assembly GCA_030545235.1. Taxonomy (NCBI): domain Eukaryota; kingdom Viridiplantae; phylum Streptophyta; class Magnoliopsida; order Asterales; family Asteraceae; genus Helianthus; species Helianthus tuberosus. Next base: position 145,101,686 of record CM060426.1, on the reverse strand, counting down.
CGCGTCATAAAACCAGCTAAGTCCTTTCCAATTATGCCCTTAGTCTTTTTATTTTTTATTTATTTTTAGTCTTTTAAGTCGGTTTCCATCCTACATTGAGGGCAATGTAGAGTTTAAGTGTGGGGATGGGAAACTTTCGTTTAGTGTCTTAGTTAGTAGAGTCTTGAGTCTTAAAATATGAAAAAATCAAAAAAAAATTGAAAATTGAAAAAATATAAAGTAAGTTTGTTGCGAGTTCCGGTCCTTTAGCGCCTAGAAAACAAGAACCTTTTCAAAACGTCGGTCAAAAGCAGTTTAATTGTCGAATTTACGAGTCAGAGAGCACATGTTTCTTTAAGTTGCGGGATAGTAGGTTGGCTGAATCAGTTTTGGGAGTAAAAGGTTTTGGGATGCCTAGGATAGTGGATTGAGCCGGAGAGTTAATTAGTTGTGCATTGTCAATATCGGTAGCCTTATTTTCCAAATGATAGTGAGATTTGAGCCTTTACTTCTTTCATGTATATATGATCACTATTTTCGTTTCATGTGTGTTTACCAACTTTGTTGCATTGCTTTAGAACTTGTGCGTTTTGATACGGTTTGAGACCTTCGGTTAGGATTTGATATGGATATGGATATGATAGAGGCATTAGGATCACCTTGTTTGTGTTACCTTTGTGTTTGACCTGTTTCACCACTACCCTTAGCTACACCACGTTGAGCCTAGCCTTTCGTTTGTTACCCATTTGTGATTTGATAGCCGGATCGTGATACGTGATTATTAAAAAAAATGAAAAAAAAAAATGAAAAACGAAAAAAAGAGAAAAAAATTGAAAATGAAAAAAAGAATATAAAAAAAAGAGCAAAAGATGAGAAAAAGAAAAAAAAGAATAAAGTTGTGGGTCGAAATGACCAATATGTTAGTATTTGTTTCGTGCTTATCCGGTTTATTGTGTGATTTCGTTTTTAGCCACTTCTTCCCAAATTAAATAAAAAAAAACCCTACCTTTAGCCCTTACCTACCCAATAAAGCCCTCTTAATACATGTCGAATTTTAACATTTAGGTGGAGATCTGATTGATGTACAAGCTTATGATAGTGTGTTTCATAGTTCGGTATTGAGAGTTCACTCGAATTTACATATATATTAGCCGAGAGATGAGTGACATTGTGAGGGGTATTGACATTGCATGATTGGTAGCTTGAAGGTGAGAAAAGCTTGATTAGGTAGGCCCGTTTTCATTTAAATATTATGATTCATCAACCTTTTGAACGGTGTAAGTCTTGCGAAACCGCTGTGTTTGATGATTTCGTAGTTCGCGTTATAACTTGTTTGAGACTTGCGTTGTTGTGGGCGTTTAAGTTGGACATTTTGCTTTGGATTTTGCTTAGGGACAAGCAAAAGGTTAAGTGTGGTGATATTTGATAGGGTCTAAAATATACATATTTTATGTCAATATTTCCTACACTTTTGAGTAGCTTAAGGGTGGTTTTTATTAAATTGTACTCGTAGTTGGTTTGCATTTGAAGTTTGATTATTCTAAATGAAAACGAGCCAAAATGATTAACATGTGATAAAATCTCCTAATATTTGTATATACTATTAATTTTAATTTTAATTGAGTTAATCTTAATAAATAGGATGATAAATGAAAAAAATAATAAAAGAAATTCAATCCATTACAATCGAATTGTGTTCTGTATTGTTGGAAGTTTCAAACTTTGATTTAAATATATTATTTCATCAAAATTAGTGGACACGAGAATGGAAAGAAAAAGGCTGGTGAAGACTTACGTGGACCATGCACATGTACAAATATCTTTTAATGTATTGCAAAAGGCTAATGGCCCATGAAGAAAGTTTGTTCGGTTGACTGGTTAATTTAGAGTTGGGCCTAAAAATTTACAAGAAGAGGTCGGTGGTGAGAATTATAAAAAGACAGGAGAGTGACGGCTGAAGAGATTCTACGACAACAGACGAACAGGAGTTCGACGATCAAGAGAAAGAAAAAAAAAGGATTGGTTCGAGGGTTCAAGCCGCGATCAAGTTTCAAGTTCGGGTTTGCAATTTATTATTTTTGGTTTTGTTAGACTTTGTGTTTTACAAAATTATAAACATGTTTTGCTACTCGGTTCAGACTTGTTTCTTTTTCATGACTATGATTCTTGGCTAAACTTTTTATACTACCTAGGTTTAGATGAACTTGATGATTGTTATGCGATTTTGACACGATTATGGTTATTTGATGTGATTTACATAACTTTTCCTTGAAATTGATCTTAATATTGCATGTTGGTATGTTTTGATTGTTTTATTAGTTAATAAATTCAGCGGTTTAGGCACGAAGAAATTCCCCCTAGACTTAGGATTTAATTTAATTCGTTTATCTTAGGATTTTCGGGTTAGGTATTGTGTTGAGAAATTGACCAAGTTGACTAATAATTAAAATCACTATATTAAAACTTGCATCCTCATCTTGTGACTCGAAAGACGATTAAGGTGAGCTAGGTTATTAGCTAATCATTGGTGGGTAGATTGGGTGACCGATAGCTCGGGCTCGTTTATTACATCGTGGTTAAGGTTTCCTAGGATTTCAATCTTCAAGGTTTGGTTTGCTTTGCGTTTTTGGGATCTTCTCTTAACATAATTGTCTCTGAGGTCAAAAGGATTCTATTTTCGTGGGATTTGGTATCGATAGGTCGAGCCAGTTCGTTCTAGCACTTCACATTTAGTCTTGCTCTTTCGTTTGAGACATCTCTAGCGGGGGGTCAATCGAGGGAAATAGATATTTAACCATCATCATTGTCACATTAGCATTGCATGATTCTAGGGATTCAAAGCCTGGGTAGTTCTTTCTCATCATTGTCTCCTTCCTATCACTTCTTGCTTGCTTGCCCTGTTATCCTGTTTTCTTGCTTTATTAGTCTAATTAGTTAAAACCACAAATCCAAAACAATTAAAACCAGTTAAGTATTTAGTTTAGTCGGAGTCTAGTTTAGCGTCGCTAGTGTCTCGTGGGTTCGATACTCGGACTTCATTAGGCTTTACTACGTACGATAGGTACACTTGCCTGTCAGTGGTCTAGCAGTTAGAGAGTCTTAGTTTATAAATTTAAAACTAGGGTGTCTAGATTAGGTTTAGTTTTTACAGACCACATTTACCACATCAACGGTCAACGATCACCCATATGGTATCATTTCCGTTTTACGTTCTAGGTAGCCCAGTGACAAAATCCATGACGATTTGTTCCCATTCCCACATAGGTATTTCTGGTTGTTGAAGTAGGCCTGAGGGTTTCTGATACTCCACCTTGACCTTTGAACAAGTCAAGCATTTACTTACGTAAGTCGCGATGTGGGCCTTCATCTTCGGCCACCAGTACAAAAACTTGAGATCCTGATACATTTTATCCGAACCTGGATGAACAGAGTATCGGGACTTGTGCGCTTCGTCCATCACAAGTTCCCTAAGGTTTCCAAACAAAGGAATCCATACACGCTCCATGAAGTAGAGAATACCATCCGATCTCTCTACAAGTCGTTTTTCCATGCCCCTTAAGTACTCTACTTCAATGTTTTCTTCTTTCAGTGCCTCAGTTTGTGTAGAACGGATCTGATTTGGGAGGTTTGAGTGAATGGTGAGTTGTAAGGCGCGAACACGTTTGGGCTTTGATTCCTTTCGACTAAGAGCATCAGCTACAACGTTTGCTTTACCTGGATGATATTTGATAGCACAATCATAGTCGTTTAAGAGTTCTACCCAGCGACGCTGTCGCATATTCAATTCCTTCTGGTCGAAAATATGCTGGAGGCTGTTGTGATCGGTATAAATAGTGCATTTAGTACCGTACAAGTAATGCCTCCAGATTTTGAGTGCAAAAACCACGGCCCCCAACTCTAAGTCATGAGTCGTGTAATTCTTTTCATGGACCTTCAACTGTCTAGAGGCGTAAGCTATAACTTTCTCGCGTTACATCAACACGCAACCGAGACCTTGAATAGAGGTGTCACAATACACTACTAAATCTTCGATACCCTTAGGTAAAGACAAAATCAGTGCACTGCAAAGTTTTTGCTTCAGAAGCTGAAAAGCGTCTTCCTGTTTCGTTCCCCAGGTATAAACTACACCCTTTTGTGTTAGAGCGGTGAGAGGTTGAGCGTTCTTTAAAAAAACCCTCAATAAACCTTCGATAGTACCCAGCGAGGCCAAGGAATTGTCGTACCTCCGAAGGATTCTTTGGTGCTGCCCAATTCCTGATTGAGTCAATCTTAGCAGGATCCACGTGTATCCCCATTTTGTTAACGATATGGCCGAGGAAGTGTGCTTCTCGAATCCAGAAGTCACACTTAGAAAACTTCACGTAGAGCTGCTCCTTCCTCAGGAGCTCCAAAATAAGACCCAGGTGCCGTTTGTGGTCCTCCTTGCTCTTAGAATAAATCAGTATGTCGTCGATAAACACGATGACAAAATCGTCAAGATATGGTTTACATACGCGGTTCATGAGATCCATGAATACCGCTGGTGCATTGGTTAACCCGAATGGCATGACCAGAAACTCGTAATGGCCATAAAGTGTGCGAAAAGTTATCTTTGGAACATCCTCTTCTCAAACTCTCATCTGATGATAGCCCGATCTTAGGTCAATCTTCGAGTAGAAGCTCGACCCTTGCAACTGGTCGAACAGGTCATCAATGCGAGGTAAAGGATAATGATTCTTGACCGTCACCTTGTTCAGTTCGCGATAATCAATACACATGCGAAAGGATCCGTCCTTCTTCTTTACAAACAACACCGGGGCTCCCCAAGGCGAAGAACTATGTCGAATAAAGCCCTTATCTAACAGTTCTTGGAGTTGATTGGAAAATTCTTGCAACTCCCCAGGTGCAAGATGATATGGTGCGCGAGCAATTGGAGCTGCTCCTGGTGTAAGATCAATTTGGAATTCCACCTGACGATGTAGGGGTAAACCTGGAAGCTCCTCGGGAAAAACATCAGGAAACTCCCGTACGACTGGTATATCATCGATTTTCTCCTTTTCAGGTCGGGTATCAGTAACAAGAGCAAGAATAGCAGGGTAGCCCTTCCTTAAACATTTCCGGGCTTTCATGGATGAAATGATGTTGACAGTTACACCGCTTCAATGACCCTAGACAGATAATGTTTCCCCACTAGGGAGAGGTACACGCACGATCTTCTCCTTGCAAAGTATGTCTGCTCCGTGTTTGGACAACCAATGCATACCAACGACTATATCAAAACTACCAAGAGTGATGGGAAGAAGGTCAATGTCAAACACTTGACCTAAAAGATCGAGTTTACACCATAAGAATACATGTGTAGCTTATAACAACTTGCCATCTGCTAATTCCACTAAATGCTTGTTCACAAGAGACGCAGGAGTCAATCCTAGCCGACGACTGAACCCCAACGACACATAACTCCAGACGGCACCAGAGTCAAATAACACAAAAAAATAATACCATTAACAGAGAACGTACCTGCTCTAATTGTGAATGCTCTCCCACGAGCGCCATTTCCTCCGTTGTTCCCATTATTATTATTATTCCCCCCGTTGTTGTTGTTGTTGTTGTTCTGACGGTTACCCCCATTATTGTTGTTGGTATTCTGATTCAATTGTGGGCAATCCTTCTTGAAATGCCCTTCGCTGCCACACTGATAACATCCCCTCTTATTACCCCGATTCTGCTGGGGTTGTTGCCTCTGTTGTTGTTGCTGAGGTTGTTGTTGTTATTGCTTGGGGGTGTGGAGCTCTATAATCTTTCGCCATGTGACCCAGCTTGTCACACCTTTGACATGCTCGACTACACTGACCATAGTGATTGTAACCATACTTATTGGACTTCGGCTGTTTCCCTGCGTAAACCGGAAGTCTGACTGTGGTTTTGATTCTGATTAACCGAAGATGATTAACTATAGCTGCGGCTGCTGTTGTTAGCAGGCTTCTTCTGCGATTGATTCGAGTTTGTTGCCTTATCTGCATCATTCCACTTACGCTTGTTGTCAGTGGTGGGGGCGGCAGTAGTAGCTGTGACAGCGGTAGTAGCAGCAATACGGGGTGGCAGCGAGCCACGCTCCACCTCCTGATCAGTGATCTTGTGAGCCAGCCTGATAATCCGTGGTAGGTTGTCGAGATTCACTGCAGTGACTAACCCTTTAACTGATGGTGCCAATCCCTTAATGTAGAGCTCAATCCTGCGAGATGGTGGTCGAAATAAATTAGGACACATGTTTGCCAGCTTGTGAGATTGTTTCGTATAAGCCTCGATCTCAGATCCTTCCATATTCAGGTTATAGTACTCGTTTTCCAACTTTTGAATTTCATCCCGAGGGCAATGCTCCTCCCGAATCAGCTATTTGAAATCATCCTAAGTGGCCGCGTTTGCCATCTCGACGCCTAGCCATCTGCACTTGAGCATTCCACCAAGTCAGAGCACCATCCTCCAAGGTTCCAGAAGCAAACTTCACCCTGTCCCCCTCTAGACAATTACACATTGCGAAAAACGGATTCGACTTTCTCGAACCAACGGAGCAGTCCCACGGGACCTTTAGCTCCACTGAAAGTTTGGGGCTTGCAATCCATGAACGTTTTGAACGTACACACAGGTGGATTTCTCTGGTTTTGATTCGCTTGGAGACCTACGGACGAAAGAAATTACAATACATGGGTAAGAATTGGGTACGCGACACAAGAATAGAGAATAATTGGCACATATCGTACCAGCTTGATAGGCTGCCAAAGCCTCAGCCACACGGGTGTTAATCAGATTTGTTAACTCGGCCTGAGTCATTTCAATGTGTCCACGTCCGCTCATGATTCTATATAAGAAGAGGGAACAAGTTTAAGAATCGAGTTATGGTAGGAGTCAATCCTCACGTTGACACCTACAACTACAAAGTTTACACCAAACAACAGAGCGGAACCCTTCTCACACTCGTTAAGCCTCACTGGGACTCACATGCACCTCACGTTATTATTATGTGTGTACCCACAATAATAAGGCAATTTGCATGCTTATCTCAGTGCCTCTTAACTTGTGCTAAAAGTTTCCCCCACATTCAACTAGCAAAACGAAAGGCATCACAGGATTAATAATCACAAAATTCGAAGAGTAGTGTCACACTATCGAATTTTAGTAAAACATGCAGCACAGGTAATCACATCATGGGATCTGGTATGTAGTTTCATGCAAATCGTGAGTGTGTGACTACTAAACAAGTAATACATAAAGTAAACAGAGGACGAACCTTGCAATCTGGAGCTGAGTGTCATGGTCGCTTCGATATTGTTTGGTTATAGTCTGGTTTTATGAAAACGTTTTAAAACCTAGTTCACTATAACCTGGCTCTGATACCAAACTGTCACACCCCCAAAAATACCACTAGCGGAAACTCCCGCGAGGCGCATGACGTACCAGGATCTAGCCACTAATCACATTGAACCATATACATATAAGATAAAATAAAACCTTTCATTAAATGTAAATGTATAATTCAAACACCATTTAATAAAGTCAACATGTTCAGCGGAAGCATAATACTTTGTTTAAATAAAGTGTTCAACAATGCAACATTGAGGAGCGTTCCAAATGCCACGACCCATGACCACTCCAGCTTCCCAGACAGTAAGTTCCATATCAGTCTACCTAGGGGCCTAAGCATGCAGAAAAAGTGTATCAGACAGGCTGGTGAGTTCACAGTTTGCTTTAACCGTTTAATACCAAATAGTGATTTATGATTTGTTAAGTTGATAATAACTCGATACCACAGACGGCCCTTTTTGCCCTTCTCCAATGCTCTATCAAACATTGGTCATGATTTAAAGTTATTAGTTCACGCCCGTCCTATACAGGTACGTCCTGAGGGTGCCAAACCTAATAGCGTTATTAACTAATAACCCCGTTGCCCTACAAGCAACTAACCCGGTAGTATGATGGGACTTAGGTGGTAGAGAGAGAGTGTATTATCCAACACTAACGTTTACTGAAAACCGTTGCATATCCCCTGCAAGGATATGCGTATGTGAAATCCACCTCACATCCCCTGCAAGGATGTGGGTATTTGAAAACCGCCTCATATCCCCTACAAGGATATGGGTTTACGAAAATCCGTTTATAAGTTTTGTCTGTTTGATTGCCCCCACCGGACGCATGCTTGTTTTGAGAGAAGTGAACTCACCTTGGTTTGCACGGTATGATTTGTTACTTGTTCACACTTAAACAGTCACAACCTTTGGTATTCACGTATGCAATATCAGTTTACATTTATAAGGTTCACGTATAAATTGTAATCATGGTGTGCATTCAAACAACAGTTTCCGAATAACACATAGCAGTTATATAACTCATTCAAATCCATAGTTCATATGTATGTTTCGTATGCAAATTCATGTTTCCTCAATCATGATTAACATCATTAACAGGCAGGTAATAATCATTCAGGTTTCATACACATGATAGACCACACTCTGTTGTGAACCATCCACTGGGTGGCGAAATTCCAAATGATGAAACACTAAAGTGTTTCGTCGGCATGATGGGTGACGAAATACCATGAGTTTCGGCAACAATGAAAGTGATGAAAGATGTAGTGTTTCGTCGACAATGAGTTTCTTCGACTTGAGGGTTTCGTCAAGAGCTTACAGTTTCATTCTTAATTGTTCACATGATAATCCCGTAAACACGTTCCATATTTTGAAATGGATCAAATCATGTTATTCAATCAATTACAAATCATGATCATACGTAGTTCATAGCAAAAATTATCCTTAATTCTCATGGATTAATCATAAGTAACCCTAAACATTAACCTAATACCACTACAACAACCAGGATTGTTGAACTGCATAGTGATCGTGAACAACACAAACCATCGAATTCTTGTCATGCATATTCTAGTTTCCTTGATTAACAATAACATATCAAACCCTAGTTAATAACATATAAGAGCACAGTTTCTAACAAAACCCTATGTTCCCAACAGATCCCAATCAACACATAACAATCATCAACCATGTATCGAGCAAATCAAGTCAAGTAATTACATACTAACCGGTTGTAAGATGAGACTTGGGAGCACTTCGAAGGGAATAAGGATTGCCGCCGAGTGCAAGGGAGGGGAAAGATAGTCTAGCATTTCAAGTTTCGCTGATTGTGATTTTTTTGTTGATGTTATGCGAATAGAGTGAATATAACTGATTCGTATATGGGCCTCACCTGGGCCACAAGCCCATACGGCGAAAAACCCATGTTTCGTCGTGTTCAAGGTGATGACGAAAACCCATGTTTCGTCGTGCATGGTTTTTGGTCGGGTGAGATTGCATGGACTATATCTTTTTATTTTTAAATGGTACAAAACTTTATGTTAACTAACCAAACCCATAATGTAACTCATACGTAAACAAATTACAGAAACAGAGTTTGTAAACAAGTAACATGTCGTGGAAAGACCTTGAAAGTTCGGGTTGTCACACTTTTGACCGTTTGATTAAAAAAAATCCAATTTCAATTAAATAAACCAACAGCCATTTTTTAAATTTATACCAAATTCACTCCAACTTTTATAAATACTCACCACTTTTACACCATTTTTCACACTTTTTCACCCACTACAATATCATATCTCTCACATTTTATAAACACTCTTCCCTTTTTATATAAACTCAACATTTTTATACCATTTTTTACCCACTACCACCACATCTCTCTCTCAAAATTTACCATGGCTTTACCTTCTTCCATTTCTTCATCTTCTTCGTCTACATGGAAATTCTGTTCCAGTTTGTTTGGAACAACAAGATTTGAACATGTTCTCTCTACGTAACGAGTACACACATCATAATCTACAAGCGGACTTGGTGGAGTACATTTGGAACAACGCTCAAAACGAACCAGACGACCATATACAGGACGAAGACTAGTAGCTTTTTTTAATATTTATTTGGATTTTTTTTAAGTTTATGTTTTTTTAATTTATTAGGATTTTTTTTAGAGTTAATTACTGTTTTCGTCCCTGTGGTTTGTCAAAATCACTATTTCAATCCATTAGTTTAAAAATTGCGATTTCAGTCCCTGTGGTTTCACTTTTGTAGCCATTTCAGTCCACCTCATAACCATTTCAGTCCTTGTACTAACATAATAAATGGATTGAAATGGTTACGAAAGTGAAAGCACAGGGACTGAAATGGTTACGAAAGTGAAACCATAGGGACTGAAATCGCAATTTTTAAACTAATGGACTGAAATAGTGATTTTTGACAAACCACAGAGACGAAAACTGTAATTAACTCTTTTTTTAAGTTTATGGTTTTTTTTAGTTTATGTTTTTTTTTAAGTTTATGTATTGTGTTTTAATATTAATGAAAATATTTTTTTAATTTATTTGTTAAATGTTAAAAATAGTGGAAGATTAAAAAAATAGTGGTGGGGTAGGATCATCTAAGATCATCCTACCATTTCCACTAAAATTGTGGGATTGACCATCCTCCCAAGGAAGGTGATGTGGCGATGACGTGTCAGATCATCCTCCCTTGAAGGATCATCCCCATACCATGTAGCCTAAGAAAACTAATTGGGCATTCCAGAAATATCTTCACGAGATATTGAAGGCAAGAAAATAGACAAGACCGTATGGAACTTTAATGCATTAGTATATTATCATGTAAAGGTAACATTAGAGTAATTATTAATCAGCTAATTTTACCGAATTTTCATATCGGATTTGGGTTTTTAATTTGAAAAGGGGGTTTTCATGGTTAAATTTGATGGTAGTGGTGTGATGGCAGCAGTGGTGGTTGTGTGACGGTTGCGGTGGGAGAGGTGGACGGTGGCAGGCGGGTGGTGCTGGTTAGGTTAGGTGATGGTGGGGGTGGCTGGTGGTAGGAGTGGAGGTGGTGGTGAGTGTGTGAGAGATAGATGGAGAAAGAGAGAGAATTGAATAAATAGCTAAAATATCTATTTAAAATGTTTTATATAAATATAGGGGTAAAAAGACTAATTTGCCCTTACATGGGGTCCACTTGTTCATATTTTAACTATGAAAATAAACTGAGTTAGGGTCAAAAGACGTAATGTGCAAGGGTTTGCAAACATTAAGTACGTTTTTTGTACGTTTTAAAGATAAAGGATATAGTTTGTATTTTAATGTCAACGTAAAGGACGATTTTTGTAATTTACTCATTTGTTAATGAAGTGTATAACCTTATTGCAAGAATAATTCCCATTTCATTCTTAATTTCTTATATCCGTGATTTACATAACTTGAATCTTCAACTACAGTACCTAACTAAATTATGATTACACCATTGCTAATTTGGTACTGAATATAAGATAAAGACTCACACATACCTTTTGTTAATTATTATTATTACTATTGTATACTATTGATAGATGAATAGTAACTATATTTGTTTTAAAGTTTTTTTTATATATGTTATTTAGTTGGTTTTTTATATGTTTTATGTGGTTCTTTTATATATCTTATGTAATTTACGTTTGTTTTTTATCGATGTAATTCACGTGTCAGTATTTTTTGATCATATCAAGATTTTTTTTCTCTATGAGTTGCTGTAACGAATGTAGGCGGCATAACAAAATAAACCGATACCGATCAAATTCCCACCGTGTTGGTATAATTTTTGTCATATCATGATTTTTTTTCTCTATTGGTTGCTATATTAAGTGTCAGTACCGTAGTTAAACGAATAGATATCCACCCACCACGCAACGCGCGGATTTAATAACACTAGTATATATAAAAAGGCATTGATCTTTAAACAAAGATATACATGTGCACTAGTTCTTACTGAGAAATGACAACAAAAAAATAAGTGAATTAAAAAAGAAATAGGCAACAATCAAATGGTGTGTATGCAAAGTTTCAGCTTAATCTGCTTATTAAGTACAAAAGGAAAAACTTGCATTTTGCGAGATCCATTCGTTGTAGCTGCTTCAAAGCCTCATTAAAGAGAAAGTTATCATCCAAGTCGAATCAAATAAATCAAACTTTTAAAAATTTACCTCTAAGATAGAGGGGATGAAAGTTATTACTATAACAAATAGAAGCTAATGAACAGTAGTTTTAATATGATATATAGTTTTTTATAATAATAGTTATTTTCTTTACTTTTTAACTTTAATCATTTTTTAATATCATGGGTTGGGATAAGCTTGGTGTCAACCGGTATCGAGCCAGTACTTGTATCGAAAATACCGGTCCGGTCCTGTTCGGTCGGTACATGACGGTAAAAACCGGCACTAGTACAGAAAATGCCAAAAGTTGGTGTCGAATTGATATTGGAAATCTTTTGGTTCGGGAAATTCAATGCTACTACCCGGTACCATTTGCTCATCCCTGACCACGTGTACCGTACGAACAACGGTATCGTACAACTTTTTTTTGTTGTTGATTTTTTTCTTCAATTTTTAATTTTTAATTTTTTTAGTTTCATGGGTATGGATGTATCGGTGCCAACCGATACAGAATCTGTACTGATACCGAAAATACCGGTTACGATACCGGTATATGAAAGTAAAAAACGGTAGTGAACCAGTACCAGGAACGCTAAAAGTCGGTACCGAATTGGTACTTAAGATCTTTCGGTTCACCAAATTTGGCACCGGTACCCAGAACCATTTGCTCATATTTGACCATGGGTTTCATACAACTAACATTGTTACTATACAAATTTTTTGGTTGATTTTTTTTCGGTTATCTTTTAGTCTTTTTTTCTACATTTTTTTTATTCCTGTCAGCAGTTCCGTTCGCAACGCGCCCGTAGTGATTTCAAAACACATGTAAACACAAACTAAATAACAAAAGAAATTCACCGCGTTACGGCGAATTTATTTAAACCTAGTTTGCTATAGAAAATAAGATAAAGACTCACACATACCTTTTATCAAGACTCACACATACAATTTAACTCAATTGCTCACCCTAATTGTTCAAGATTTCCGTTTAAGAAGAATAACATAAAACTTTTGGAGTTCGAGCACTATGGGCATGTTTGGGATTCCTTCTCAAAACAACTTATTACTTATATTTCACTATTCAAGAAGTTAATAAGTCAGGATTTCCTGACTTATTGACTTCTACACTCACATCAAAAGAAATCCCAAACACTCAAAAAGTCCTTTTTCACTATTTAATAAGTTAATAAGTCAATAAGTTGATAGAATAAGGAATCCCAAACACCCACTATAATACACGAACTCTTGTGAATAAAATGTTGGAACCGACCTAGAAAAAAGCGGATGGAACTAGAGATGCAACCCTAAACCGAAGACCCGACCTGAACCGGTTTTGGTTTGGAACAGATGATAAGACGAACCGATTGAAACCGATGGTTTGGCATTCTGCACATGAACTGCACGCTTTGAGCCCACTGGTTTAAGAATCAGTTTGGGATTGCAGCCAAACTATTACCATCTGAGATTAATTTGTGACTGAAACTGGTGTAGATTCGAGAATCACTCGACCCTTAGCATTATGCGAACCCAACATCTTTTTTGCACCAAGACTTTATAATAGCAATTGCAGACTAGAATTTATAGCAGCAGTTGTGGAAAACGAATGCATGAGATTAGGATATTTATATGAATCTTGTTGAGTAGTAGCTAAAAACATCATGATTGACCCCTGACAAAAAGATGTGCCAAAAAAAGTTTCCTTGAGAAACACCTGATGCCTTCAAAAGACTAGATTCTCAGATGTTAACACTTCATAAAAATGCAACCCTTACTAAAAGATGTGCCAAAAGCTTTTCCTTGAGATACGCCTGACTTCTGTGACGAACATGAGGATAAACAGAACAAAAGAACCAAAATTTCGCCAAGAGTCCCACGTCCACAGGTTGTGTTGTGTTTGGATCTGTTTATCACCCATATGAAATAAATCTCCGTTATATCGTCCACACATTTGTGAACAGAAGTAGCTTTATTTTCTAATCTTCTTTCATTTCGCAGTAGCCAAATTTTCCATAAAAAAGCAAGGAAAATGACATGAGTGAGTTTCTTCCTTGCACCCGATATTTTTTTATCCCTCTAACGCCTCCAGCATGCCTCTTACTGCTGATATATTTGCCATCACCGGGATTTTAAACCATGTGCAAATCGACCACCACACCATATTTGCGTACAAACAAGAGACGAGTAAGTGGTCTGGGTCCTCATTATGAATTCCACAGTTAGTGCACAACAAGGAATGCAGGGTGATTCCTCTAGCCTGTAAAGAGAGAAGGGTCGCTATTTTTCCTTACACTGCTCTCCAGGTGAAGTAACGAACGTTAGGTGGCACCCAATTATTCCATCTATATTTACAAGTTAACCTTATACTGTCCCACGAGCCTCTTCCATGACCCTTCTAATAAGATTCGTCAAAAACAAAACACCTTTATTATTCACCGAATTCCAAGAATCACCTGTTGGTTTTAATAAACTCCGCCTTCTCAGCATCGTTCCATTGCTAATTTTCTATAGAAAATACGGTAAGGGCATGTTTGGCTAAGCTTATTTAACACATATGAAGAGAAGCCATGAAGCTGCAATTTGAAGTACAAATGCATCTAACGAAACAATGTTGATGAAGATTAATATTCATTTGCTTTTTCTTTGTAACTTAACTCACAGCTTCTAAATAAAGAAACATAAAATGCTTTGCATACAGATTTCTAAGGTTCAAAAATACAAAACAGAGACACACAGATACATACACCTCAGTGTGTGTCAGTGAAGAGAAGACCTTGAAGCTGCAATTAGAATTACAAATTCATGTGAAAAAGATAAATGATTCACGTTTTGAGTCACATAGGCTGCTTTAATTGGGCCCAGTCCACCTTCTTAAACAAGCCCAACTTAATATTACTTGTGACATGTATAAAAGGTCATTTGATATCTTAAACTAGTTACGTAAGCGAAACTTAATATTACCTGTAACATTCATAAAAGGTCATTTGATAATAGAGTCATTAAAATAAAAATTAAGTAAGGGATAATTAAGTTGGGTTAATCCACTTCTTTTTTTAAAAAACTTTTAGTTTTATAAAAATATAAGAATTTCGTAATAGAGTGAAATTAATAGAAAAGGTGTTACTATAAGACTAAATGAAGTGTATTTACTATACATGAGAATGAGAAATAGCATGTAAAAATTATGAAGACAGGATGAATGAGGCAAACTCTCAAGATTGCTTATGGTGAATGTTGGGAACGAAATGGAAACAAAATCAACCAAAATAACTAAATTTGGGGATAATCATAAAGTCAAAATCGGGCTCGAGATATAGTGAATTTGCATTACATCTCTCCAAGTATTTTCGAATAGAGCCTAAATTTTTTATCTTAAACAGGGGCAAAAAGATTGTGATTTTCAGAGACGGCCCTGATTAAAAACACATCCATTCATATTACCAGCAACCACATGTAAAAAACAGAAAAGAATACAAATTCATTCTCATTCATATTGCCCGCAACCAAAATAGAGAAAGGGCAGGGGCGGAGGGCAAAAGGTTCCTACAACGAATTTTGAATTTTGACCATTCATTCGTATTGGACTTCAAAGAAAAGGAAATTGTTTTCATCTATGGGCTAAGACCATCCTTATTCACACCCAACCCAACCAAACTATTCATTAAAAACTAGACATGGTCCAAACCAACATCAAAGCCTTATAAGAATTTCGTTATAACCCGTAAATATTTTTACCCTCATATTTTGTTTTATTTTATTTTACATACTTACCGTTTCCAAAAAAAAATGATATTAAAAAATGATGAACTAATAAGTATTTACATTTTACAAAATCATTTACCGAGTTTGTAACTAATTGAAAAATAAAAACTCAATAAAGTGTTGTAACCAGGTTTGTAAGTTGTAAGAGCATCCACAATAAGACCCATTAAAAACACCTAAAAACATGTCCAATCAGCTGGCACATCAGAAAAACACTCACCCTTCAAAAACATTACAAACCCACCCAATAAGAAAACACAAAAACACATAAAAACATTGTCACATCATCACCACCTTTTACATTTAATTTTAATTACATATCATTTTCTTTCAATAAAATATTTAAGGATCCTATAAATTATTTTGATGGATAAAAATTAAAAAAAATTAAAATTTGAAATTTGAAAATTTTAATTTATTTTTAGTTATCACTTTTTTACTTTAATATTTAAAGGTTTTTTTTTAATTTATCACCCAACCCCCCACCCTTTGGCCCCACCACCCGACAACATGCATCTCAAATATGCATTCTTCAACAAATATGCATCTCAAATACACAGGGAAAAAATGATACCCACAATAGGAACAAATGGATGAGGTGGACAAATGGCAAAAAACAACCCAAAAAAATGAGCTATTGGGGATGGTCTAACTATCATTTAAAATCAATGTAGGTAAACAAGTGATCATTGCACGTCAAATTAAAAACAAATTTTTAACATCAATCTTTCTTCTCTAGTCCTGAATAACACCGCTTAACTTCTCTACTCCTAAGACTAGAGGGTATGGTGATGGTCCTCCAAGGGAGGATGATCCGCCACGTAGGCGCCACGTCATAGTCCTCCCAAGGATGGTCCATCCCCCAAAACTAGAGGGTATGGAGGATGGTCCTAGTCATAGTCCTCCCACCACTTTTATATAAATATATTTTTAATCTTCTACTTTTTTTTACATTTAACAAATAAACTAACAAAATATTTTCATTAATATTAAAAAACATTACATAAACTTAAAAAAAAAATAAACATAAAAAAATAAACTTAAAAAAACATAAACTTAAAAAAAAACTTAAAAAAAAAACATAAACTTAAAAAAATCCTAATATATTAAAATAAGCTACTAGTCTTCGTCTTCCATGTCGTGGTCAGGTTCGTTTTGAGCGTTGTTCCAAATGTACTCCACCAAGTCCGCTTGTAGGTTATGATGTGTGTACTCGTTACGTAGAGCGAACATGTTCAAATCTTGTTGTTCCCCACTAACTAGAACATAATTTCCAGTAGACGCGTTTTCGTCGTACTCGCATATCGCTCTACCTTCGTCTTCAATGACCATGTTATGAAGGATGATACAAGCGTACATAATGTGTCGTAACCTCTTTGGTGTAGCAGAACGTGCTGGATGTTCAATGATTTGCCATTTTTTTTGTAGAACACCAAAAGCCCGTTCAATATCTTTTCTCGCACCCTATTGATACTTCGCAAATTTTTTTCTTTTTTCGTCTGTCGGGTGTGGAATAGTTTTAACGATTGTTGAGTACGTTGGGTATATTCCATCGGCTAGGTATCTCTTGCTATACAATTTGACAACCCATTCGCAAAACTTGTGCAAACATAGACGTGCGGTTCTTTCAGACATCCTTATATACTCGTCTAATGCATCAGGTGCGTAACCGTATGCCAGTTGGCGAATGACCGACGTACATTTTTGTAAATTACTGAAACCCCTTAGCCCCCTAGCGTCGTTTCGCAGTGTAAAAAATGGATCAGACTGGGCCATGTCGCCTGCGATACGTAAAAACAGTGGACGACTCATGCGGAACCGATGTCGAAAAATCTCGGCTGGGTACACGGGTTCGTCGGCAAAATAATCGGCTACTAGCTTAACGTGGGCGGCTATAAATTTAAAACGAAACATAAATGAAATTAATTATAAAATACATTTTCAAATCTATATAAAACATAAGGAAAAAATAGTAAAATACCTTCTTGGTCTCGGTTTAATTTTGCTAGTCTAGTTAGACGTTGGGACAACGCTTCATCACCTGCCGTGAAGACCTGAGTCGCATTCATAATCATGTTGTGCATAATAGTTTCCTCTTCCGAATATGATGAATACCATGTAGACGAAGATGATGAAGAGATGGAATAAATTGAAGATATGGAAGAAATGGGTGAGTTCATGATAATTTTTGAGAGAGAGATGGGGTGGTAGCGGGTAAAAAAAGGTATAAAAATGATGAGTTTTTATAAAAAGGGAAGAGGGTTATAAAATGTGAGAGAGGTATGAGATTGTAGTGGGTGAAAAGTTGTGAAAAAAGGTGTTAAAGAGGTGAGTATTTATAAAAATGGGAGTGAATTGGGTGAATTTTTGAATTATAGCCGTTATTTAATTAATATAAATTCTGAATTTGATTTTTTTAAACGGTCATATGCAATGGTCCCCACTTGTTTTTTGTCATTTTGTGCTCGTCGAGAACGTCTAGTTGCTGCCGTTTAGGACGGGACGTGGGGGGGGCGGCACGGTGTACCACTCGGCGACGATCCAAGACGGTAGGGGGACGTCCCCAATACCGTGTAGCCTAAATAACACCACTTAATTACTCCGACCAAGATTCCTCCCTCGGTCAAACCAAAGCAACTTTTTGTTGCCTATCACTGGGTTGTACGACACATCTCAAATTTAATACCTCGACATTTCTTTAGTTTGTAAAAAAGTTTAGTTTATTTAATCAAACTAATTAACCATCTGTTAAATAGTAACACGAAGTAGTGAAAATTAATATATCAATATAGCTTTATTAATTTTATTAGTGAAATACAACTTGTGGGAACTGATTTTTCTACTTAGCTTAAACTTAGTTCCGTGAGATGTGGGCCTAGAAGTTGGGCTTAAAAATTAATGGATTCCGTGAGATGTGGACCCATAAGCTGGGCTTAAAAATTAATGGAAATTGCGACCCAACTTACAAACATGGACAACAAAAGTCTAAACTCTAAATGAAATATCTAAAGACCATCCCGTTCGACACCGGTTGTTTTCTTTCACAACTCCACGTATCAAAACCAGCCAACTAGCCACTGGGTGTGCAATATTTGACGGACTAACTCAAAAGTAAACCGAACCAAATTACATACTTATATCCCACTCCTCTCTCCTCTACATCGGTGTCCGTAATGTTTGACAAACACCACTAGAACATCTTATATGAAAATGCATGACCTAATCTCACCAAATCCATGACTTTGTCATCTCATTTGTCGATCACTTAAAGCACGCACACACACTTGGCTTTAACTTTGTCATCTCATGTTTGAGTGAACTGATTTATATTCTTGCTTTTAACAATTCATTTGGATTTATAATGGTTATAAAAATATCCTAGTGATGTCTTTTAATAATTCTTAACTACATAATTTGATATTATTGGTTATATTAGTACTGGTGTTTTCTGATCAGAAATTACACGTTTTGTCCTTTATTATAATACCATTTTTCAGGCGGTGTCATTTTCAACGAATTTTGAGAGGTTTTGGCCTTTATAGGAAAAATCCATGCATGTTACTTCCTTTGGCCCTAATCCAGCTAGTTTTTCTTGTTAAATCTGATCATGTGGACCCCATATAACGGGGTTATGGTGTCCTCAACCACCATCCAGCAACATAATTACCATCCAGCACCGCAACCACCATCATCAACTGCATCTCAACCATCCACCACTCTCATCAGCCTTCAAATTAAAATGTAGAGAGAGAGATTGTGTGTGAGATAGAGAGATAAACCGAGAGTGAGACTAGAGAGAGAGACAGTCGGATGGAGAGAGAGATAAACCTGAGAAGGGGTGGGTTATGGTGGCCGATTTGGGGTTAGAGTTCCGATTTGGGGTTAGTTTTGGTTTGAAATAGGGGTTACGATTTCGATTGCGGTTTGAAATTGGGGGTAAGGTGGTTGTAGTGATGAACTGAAAGAAGGGGATGGTCAGAGAGAGAGGGAGAGAGAGAATAGACAATCGAGTGGGTTGTGATGGTTGGAAAGAGAGAGAGTGGGTTGTGGTGGCCGTTGAAGGCTAAGGTGGGGTGGTTTGGGCGGAGAATGCAGAGGTGGTAGTGGGAAGGGTGGCGATGAAGGCTAAGGTGTGGTGGGTGGGGGCGGTGAAGGTTGTAGTGGTAGGAGGTGGTGGCGTGGGAACGTTGGTTGAGTGCATTTACATGGATCCATATTTGTTTATTTTACAGGTGACGACTAGAAGTTGTAGGGATTTCTAAGGCCGTTCAATTCTCCGATTAAACTCCGGTGGAGGTGGTCGTGGGTTAGGGGTGGCTTGAGAGAGAGAGAGGTGAGAGGGGAGAGATAAGTAATATATGGATAGATATTTGTTATTTGTATATATTATAAATATAAATTTTTAAACTTTAATTTTTATTTAGTAATTTAAATATTTTAACTAAATATTTTAATTTTTGATTTATTAATTTAGTCCTTTTAGGGGAAATGACAAAAATGCCCTTACACGATCAGATTTAACAAAAAAAAATTTGATTGCGTTAGTGCTAAATGACAAGAAATGCAACAACTTTTCCTATAAGCAGAACCTGTCAAAATTCGTTGAAAATGACAACGCCTGAAAAAGGGTATCAAGATAAAGAACCAAACTTGTATTTTTTTCCAAAATCTTAATAATAATATAACCCTTTATGAATACAATTGCCTAATAATCCAATTATCAAATTATATATATATATATATATATATATATAGGGGAAGGTTAAAATGAGAACCACCTCGAGTTGTAAGAACCCGCGAGAACCACCCCCGCGGGGGGCCGTTGACCACAATTTTTTTTTACAACTAGATGTGTATATTTTAACAACCTACGTAAAGTTTGGGTTTAAACGGCGCGCCCGAGGGGGTAGTTTTTTACGCCCAAAGTTTGGTTAAAAAAAATAAAAAAAACCCAAACTTTGGGCGTAAAAAACTACCCCCTCGGGCGCGCCGTTTAAACCCAAACTTTACGTAGGTTGTTAAAATATACACATCTAGTTGTAAAAAAAAATCGTGGTCAACGGCCCCCCGCGGGGGTGGTTCTCGCGGGTTCTTACAACTCGAGGTGGTTCTCATTTTAACTTATTCCTATATATATATATATATATATATATATATATATATATATATTATGTGATCATATCGGGCAAAAGTATTGTAAGCTAGAAAGCACCAGTAGAGGTGCACAAAATAACGGTAAAATAACTGAAACCGTTCATTAACTGAAATTGTAATTGGTTAATAACTGATTAGTGTTTTTTAGCCATAGGTTCGTAACCGGTTTGAGAATTTTTAAAAGAAACCGGTCTTAATTGATTTACCAGTTAACCAAAAAAATAAGAAAAAACCGGCCAAAGGAATAACCAAAAAAATGTGAAAAAAAACGGTTAAAGAAAAAATGAGATAAGCCTGCTTGTTCGATTAACCGAACCGACTAGAGAAAAAACCATTTTAACCGAACCAGCTAGAGAAGAAACCATTTTGTGCACCTTTGCACCTCTAGACACTAGGCTTCCGGCAATTTACTGGGCATCCTCCCGGCTCATTGAGGGATGAAACACACCCTTTATAAATCTTAAAGTATATATTGATACAAATTCTTTTCTTTATCAAAAACACATTAATTATTTCACTTAATTAATATAAAACTTTTATTATAATTTACTTTTTTTTTCTTTTAGAGATATTTTGTTTTTGTCGATTTACTTAAGTTACCATTATTTATTTACGTTACGTAATTCATCAATTCAATTTATCAATGAGTAAATTGTCAAAATCGTCCCTGAAGTTTAGGTATGTTTGTCAGTTTCATCCAAAATAACTTTTTTGTACCATATTGTCCTTCACTTTTTAGACTTTTTGTCATTTTCATCCAAACATCTAATTTGCTTTGTTTTTTCTATCAGACATTTGGATGAAAATGGCAAAAAATCCCAAAACTCAAGGACGATTTTGGCAAAAAAGTTAGACGTTGGATGAAAATAGCAAAAAGTCTCAAAAGTGAAGGGCAATATGGTCCAAAAAAGTTGTTTTGGATGAATCTGACAAAAATGCCCAAACCTCAGGGACGATTTTGGCAATTTGTATGATTAAATTAGATGGGAATCATTATTGTACAGAAGATCCAGTTTGTACGAAGTGTATAAGGTTTTCAAAGGCAAGGGCAATATAGATTTGTAAATCCACTTTCAAACAGATATAACTTTTTCATATGATAATAACTTTAAGAAAAAAAATTACACCATATTAACGAGAATTTCATTATTTTTAATTTGAATAGATTATAATAGTGTATAAACTAGAACTCATGTAGGTAATTTTACCATTTCATATACACTAGGTTGTTGCAATAGGCCGTGCGTTGTAGTGGCAACTCCTTAGTTGTTTATAGTTGGCAGCACGTTATGTGATGTGTTAACCATATGAAAACGAATGTTTCAATGTATCCAATCTAACTGAGTGTAACATATATGAGCATTGTGGTTACATTGTACGATGATGACATTAGTTTGTGGTACCAGCACGCGACATTACACGTTGTATACTTTTTACACACGTTATGTGCGTATCATTAACATAAAAAGAGTGTGTGTCGGTCATTGCGGGGTAAAGTCATAAAAATATTTTAGATAGGGATAAAAGAAAGTATAGTCATGTGTTATCAAGAAGTGGATTAAAGTTGTTAATTATCAAAAGCTAAAAGTGAATATGTAACTTGCTTAAAGACGAGACGAGACGAGACGAGAGACTGAAGTTGTAAAAGTTTGGTGGTATTATTGTGAAAGTTTGGGGGAGTTTTGTTTATATGTTAAAAAATGTTTGAAGGTGTTTATGTCCTATGTGTGTCTTGGTCGGTGACACACACACCGTCTTCTTTTCCCTTCCCTGTTCCATTCCAGGTGAGTTTAGTAGATGAGAAAAACACTGCTGGAATGGAGGAGAGATTCAGTTGATTCATCCCTGCAAATGTTCTTCACATTAGGTGCATGCGTGCGTTCGAACCACCACTTTTCCCCATAATCACGCTCCCAAAAAGTAAACTATACCTCTGTTCTAGTTCTAGTTGCTGTTTTAATTTCAATCGTTGCCCCCTTTGTGGGTTTGCTTTTGATCGTAAATTTCTGCTATTTCTTGTTCGTGTTTTTTTTTTCCTTTTGCGATTGATTTATGAACTAGAGGGTGTTTTGTGTTCAGTTCGTAGGGTTTTTTTTTCCGCAGATGTGAAATTGGGGACGTTTGTTGCGCTGTTGTACATTTATTAGTTTTGTTTTTGCTTGTTTTGGAAGAGATTTTTAGGTATTGAGTTTACATGCACACCAGGTGTTTGGTTTAATGCCTCAATGAAAGATGTGTCTTTTTTCATTCATGTGTATTCCCTAGCTTCTTTTGTATACTAGATCGACATTCATGTTGTAGTATCCAGTAGATCATTTTTCATGTCCAAATTGGGGATGAGTGCTAAATTAGGGTTCTTGAACCTAAAAGTCGAGGTTTTTGATTTAATTGATTCAAAGAAAAAAAAGTTAGTAAATAACAGGTTATATGGATGTTGATATATACCTAGACTCATATTTATATATGGATAAATTTCACATACCCTTGAACGAGTGACCCACTGACCCGTTTCTTTTTCAGGAAAGTTTGTGAGCTTTTATTAACTAATTATGTTATTTGTTCATAAAAGTAGAACTTTAGTTTGATGGCTGTGTGTAGATTTGTATGTTGCATCATACGTACCATGCATGCAGATTGCTTTTGGAAATGGTCACTTAATCTGTTAATTGGACTATATCTATGTGATTCATTTGGATATTTTAGGCCTTGGTTTTAAAAAGCATGCCTTAGGCGCGCCTAGGCGCAAGGCGACATAAGGCGCAGGGTCTGGGGCTTTTCGCCTTCTCAACTTGTGTTTTTACAGGAAGCGCCAAAAAAGCGCATTTTTTGATTATTTTTTGTGGGCTTTTTGGCATGAAAAGCGCGCCTCATGTACCCTAAGCATTTTACTGCATAAAAATGTTGTACCTTGGGTTTTTTGACTTGTACATGTAATTAAAATGGTATAAAAGCCTTACTTATAGCTATATTTTGATTAAAGGAAGCTAAAAACCTATGGGATATGTATGGGATATATAAAAAAATTATTTAAATATCTTGCGCTTCGGGTACGAAAAGCCCACCGCTTTTGCGCTTTGCGCTTCGCGCCTCAATTTTAGACCTCGTCGCTTTTGTGCGCCTCTCGCTTTTTAAAACCAAGTTTTAGGCTGCTAATGTTCACTTTGAAAGTAGTTTAAAAAGTAGGTATGTTCTGATTTTTTATTTTCTACATCAGTTAGTTGTTAGCTGTTATTCATACAAACCCTATTGGTTCTTTTATATCCATATTTCATTTTATTAGATTAGATTACTTTTTGCTATTTGTTTTATTAATATACAACACCTTAATTATTTTTGTGTCCTAGGTTACCTTTCTAATACTGCTATCTTTTACATGACCACTCACTCTCTGTTCGATTAGGTTAAACTGAGAGTTGTGTGTGTGTATAGGGATACCGATGGGAGTAATGGTCAAGTCATCAGTCAACATCGGATTGAAAACAGGGTACTCTGTTTTGGTCACCGTAGCAGCCGGTTTCGTCGGAATCCACATCAGCGCCGCCTTGAGATGCCGTGGTGACTACGTTTTAGGGTTAGACAATTTTAACAGTTATTACGATCCTACCCTCAAAAGGGCTCGTCAACATGTGTGGAAAAAAAGTGGGATTTTCATTGTGGAAGGGGACATAAAGGACACCGGTTTGCTGAACAAACTCTTTGAGGTAGTTCATTTTACTCATGTTATTTATTTAGCTGCTCAAGCTGGTGTTAGATATGCAATGAAGAAACCCAAAATCTTATACTCATAGTAATATTGCTGGTTTTATTATTAGCTGCTCAAGCTGGTGTTAGATATGCAATGAAGAAACCCAAAATCTTATACTCATAGTAATATTGCTGGTTTTATTATTGTTCTTGAAGTATGCAAAAATGCAAATCCACAGCCTGCAATTGTTTGGGTATCTTCTAGTTCTGTTTATGGGTTGAATACAGAAGTACCCTTTTCGGAAAAAGATTTCGGAAAAAGATCGAACTGATCCTATACGCTGCAACGAAGAAAGCGGGTGAAGAAATCGCTCATACGTATAATCATATTTATGGGTTGTCTTTGACGGGTTTGAGGTTCTTTACGGTTTATGGACCATGGGGTAGACCCGATATGGCTTATTTTTTCTTTAGTAAAGATATCTTGAAACGAAAATCGATTCCCATTTTTGAGTCTAGTAATCATGGGACTGTTGCGCATGATTTTACTTTTATTGATGATGTTGTAAAGGGTTGTTTAGGTGCTTTAGACGCCACTGAAAAGAGTATAGGAAGTGGTGGGAAGAAAAAAAGGGGTGGCTCAGTTTAGGATTTTTAATTTAGGGAATACTTCGCCTGTGCCTGTTTCGGAGCTTGTTAGTATTCTGGAGAAGTTGTTGAAAGTGAAAGTGAAAGCGATAAGACGTGTGATGAAGTTGCTTAGAATTGGTGATGTCCTGTTTACTCATGCGAAAATTAGTTTGGCGCAAAGGGAGTTTGGCGTTGAGGAAGTTTGTTAGATGGTATGAGAAGTATTATGGTTCAGGAAAAAGAGTGATCACTGAGGCGCAATACAACACATTGATGCAAAAAGTTGTAAGCTTGTTCTTGAATTCTTGTTTCTTTTGATATATTCGCATGATTGATTTATTACTCCTGCACTTTCCGAAAACAAATTATCTTATTTTCAGCTGTTGGTATATGATTATGCATCAAGTAAGGAGGAAAGAGGGATCTCACACGATGAACAAGTTTTTGTGGTCCACGGTGTCTTCTTATGAGAACTTTGTGTTCTTGTTAACTCGCGCGAATGTAATTTATTGTATCAGTATTATTGTAGGATTCATGGCTAATAGAGCAAATTTTATTTGGTTGGATTTGTATCATTTTATGGTATTCAAAAATATAGAACACATTAGTTTAAGTGTTGTGATGTTACTTGTTTTGTTTCTTGATTGAAGGTTGACTTGCTGTGTGTATGTGTTTTTTTCTTTTCTTTTTATTATAAATTTCTTGATATGAGTTTGGTTTTTGTGATCTCATGATACATTTTTACATTCAGCATGACTTTATGATTTCCTTTGTTTTGTTACCTCTTTACTAATCTTTCTTTTTATTGTAATTTGTCAACTGAAGTTGCTAGTATAGGGTTATCAAACAATCTGTCGTAATAGTAGCTGTGCATTCTTGCCATCTAAATCGCAATCACCAGTTGTTACATAAATCTATTAACAACCTAGGGCAATAGTTGTGTAAACTTTGTAGGTCATGTCTACTTTATTTATCCATTATTTATAAGATATTGCAACTACATGAATACCTTCCGAGTTACTACCAAGAGAATTAGATCTTTCTAGGATACAATGTTGTTGGGAGATTAAATTTGTGTGCATCACAATCAAGCTAAAACTTAGCTAATACCCTACATTCAATGTGAGTTTGCAGCGGGATATTAGTTAATCATTGTGTAAGGTATCACTGTTTCATCGTCAACTGATTCACAATATGCGCAAAACAATAAACAAGAGTAGAACAATTGCTATAAGCACAAGGTATTCATCAAAATCGATTGTTTCAATACATCATGTAAAACTAGTTATAAATTAAAATTGAATTTACGGATGGTTTTCTAGCTAACGCTCTAGCTATGACGAGGGTGACATGCAAATTTTCTCTGAATTTGCACACATTAAACTATGGGGTCAAGTGATAATAATATCAATGCAGACTCGTGTATCTATATTCTTGTTGAGACGTACGGAATTGACAAGTGACAATTATGTATAACATCCTCTCAACAGATTGTCTTCGTCAAATGATAGGCTAACACGTGGCATCTCTTCTTCATTAGCGAGACTTCATCAATCTTCACTAGAGGTAACTCGCTTCAGTGGTAAGTTCCATAATCCTCATTAGTGGTAACTTGCTGTCAGAGGTAATCTCCATTAATTCTTCAACAATTATAAGTTCCAATCAGAGTTACATAACTTAGCCCAAGGGTTCCTTGAAATTAACAGCCTAAAAAACAACGAATAAATATCTAGTTAAAAAAATCCATTACTTATCCTCGTATAACTTCAAACGTAATGAAAGTTATGCCCTTTTTACCTTGAATCATTTTCCAGTCCACTTCTCTGTGTCTAGTTGCAACAAATACGATTATGCCCTTTTTAGCTTGAATCATTTTCCAGTCCACTTCTGTGTGTCTAGTTGCACCAAATAAGATTCTGCAGTCTGCTAGATCATGGATTAGCTCCGTATCCCTATCACTTAAAAATAATAATGATTAAAATAATAATAATCATTATTATTTTTATATAAATTTAGACAAAAAGTTCTTTGGATTGATCCAATCTGATCCATTTTGAACAACTCCAACAACTACTAGTAACCATGTTGATTAGTCAAAGGCTTGGTTAAGTTAAAGAATGAGAAATTGCTGAATATTTGAGTTGCATACCACTGAGATGCAGGATAGACTCGCGAGAGTTTTGTTCCAAGTTACATGAAGCTACTTATCATTTCTAGGCTTTCTTCACTCGCACTGTTTGCAAAATCTTTAACACCTGTGACTTCATTTGTTTCTCATGTTTGTTGCTTCTTCTTTCTTCAACTGCAATTAAAAAACTTCAAGGGTCAAACAATACACTTCGATATTAATGGCCAAACCCATTGCTTCGTATGCTTAAATACTCACGTATGCTTCGTACAAGACTCGTCTTGTATGCAATTAAAAGATCAATGGCTTAAATACTCACGTATGCTTCGTACAAGACTCGTCTTGTATAGAAGCCAACCTCTATTTATTTTATATTCAATTCAATTATATACAACAAATAAGCTATGGCCTCAACCAAATAATATGGGTGTGTAATATAATTCTGTGATATTTTGATGGGCTCAACCAAATAATGTGTGTGTAATATAAATAATATGTGTGTGTAATATAATTCTGTGATCTTTTAGGCAAAAAATATATATTAGGAGGGGAACCTTATTTACATTTTACCCCAAAACTTACAAAAGAATAGGAACAACCATACAAGTGGTTCTAAAGTTATTAAAACATAATCAAAACACATGTTACTTTTTAAACACTCCTTTAGGAAAAGTTTAGACGACTATTCTAAATAGTATATTTTTTTTAATCATAGTTAAAACATTAATTTGCCATAAGGACAAAAGAAAATTAAAATGTTTGTACCAGAGTCCAACACTCCAACCCGCCTTAGTTCAACCCTACTAAAAAGTCAACAATATTATTAACCCGAACCTGTTTTGACTCGTTATCCAACCCACCCATAATTTTATGGGAAAAATGTATAAGCTTACCAGAAATGATCTTGTCCATCATCAAGCACTTTGACCCTTTCCTTTAACTTAGCCTCTGGTCCGATGTTTGACAATTTCTTAAGACCTTCACTTTGAATATTGAATCCAACTGATTTCCATGAATAAATCCTGTGTTATATCATGAATACAAATAATCAAAACCAGTTTGTTATATTATGGTGTAGTCAAATGTTGTTGACTTAAAAGGAACTTACACTTATGTCATTGACACTTTGTCTGTTATTAGCTGATTCAGTAATTATATGCGCGGGTTTTACTGCACTTTACTCAAGATACTTTCCCTGAAAATTCACACCTTGAGACTTTTCTCTGTTCTTGAATTTGACCTGGTCAACTGTGAATGTTCCATCACCCAGAAGATCCTTTATGATATGATCCTGCAAGTATTATATATAAGTTATTCAGTTCTTCACAGACTTTATATCAAGTATTAATACAACTAATCAAATTAGCTATGTTTTCTTTATCATAACTCCACAGTAAACAAAATGCCTAAATTAATCAAATCAAATGCAGATCTAAACCCTAATTTGTATCTTCAACTTGTGAATCAGATTCAACTTTGTAATCGAGACTCAAAGTAACTTCAATCAAATTCCATTCTCTATTTACTATAACACTTCAATAATTCCACAAACCACACCAAAACCCTAACTAAAGTCAACTCACATCCATCGGATAAACTAGCAACCAAAAAAACAAAATTAACCGTACAATCACAAAAATCAACTGATTAACAACTTAAAATCGCAACCTATCAACCTACAAAAGCAAGATCAACAAAAATCACAAACAAAACAAAACAATAACAATAATAATAATAATAATAATTATTTGGCATGTTTAACTCACGAAAATCAAAATTAGTACACATTGTGAAATCAGTTCCAATGTATAAATTAATGTGATCATTAAAATTCAATTTTAGGTTTTGAGCAACAAATCCTATTCCAACAAAAAAAAAAAAAAAAAACAGGCACATGTCTGAGAATACCAGTTTATCATATGGAAATCAGAGGGTATTAATTAATAAACAAGTACCTGCCGTCCATGTAGATGCAGGAGATGTCCGTCGGCTGTGATGGGTTTAGAAATCCGATAGGATGTGAAGATGGTGGTACGATGTCGTTTTCCCCCAGTGATTGGGTATTCGTGGCAGGGAATCTCTTCTCGGTGACTACAGAGAAACAAGAAGAAGGTAAGGGTTGTTTGTTTAAAACAAACGACTAGCAATAATTTCCAAGTAAGAAACAATTGCTATTTAATTAACAACTACCTTTCTTTCAATTAGTCTTCAATTTAGATGCAGGGGATATGAGAGATTCGGGGCCAGTAGTGGGAGCCTCTTCCTTTACACCTTTCTTTCAATTTTGGACATTCTTCTATTCTCAAACTCAAAAGTGAAGGTAACAGCGTCTCTGGTAGATCGTTCACCTTTGGGCAATGCCAAATTCCAAGATGTTGAAGAGATGTGAGGTGTTGGAGTCCTGTTGAAACTGATTCCAGATTATCAAATTCGGATATGTCCAGAGACGTAAGAGAAGAAGGGAAAAGGTGGGACAATTGACTGAAGTTCCTCACATCTGGTTCGTCCCATAACTTTAGGTTAACAAGGGAAGCAGGGAAATTCTGATTGCCCCATTCTGAGATGGGCTTTTTAAACCCCCCTACATCAAGGGAACGCAAATTGGGAGGCCAAAGCCCACGAGGAAAGGAAGCATCAATCATTGGACATCTGCTGATTTGTAGATCTTTTAACATGGTGAGATTGGATAGCTGAAGGTCAGGAAATGACTCCAGATTTTCACAATCGTCTATCCACCATCTGATTAGATTTGGTAGCTGCAGGTCACCAAATGCCTTCATGTTTTTGCAACTTCCAATATTCAAATGTGTGAGATTTGGCAGATGGAGGTTAGGAAATGACTCTATGCTTTCACAACCTTCTATTTCCAACCTGGTGAGATTTGATAGCTGATGAAGATCAGAAAATAACTCCATGTTTTGACAACAACTTATTGACAAAGAGGTGAGGTGAGTGGAGTTACTCAATTGATTTATTGATTTTAGATTTGGAAAACCATATATAGTAAGTGACTTGAGATTCTGCCCTCCTCCACCTGTTGTTGTCGCTCTTGGGAAGGAGACATCTCTAACTGAACAACACGATTTGATAACTAAACTCTCAATGCTATTTGGACAACACAAACGCTCCATACTATCACATGATTCTATACCCAACTTCTTAAGAGATGATAGGAGGTTGCTCCCAATGTTATCCTCATCCTCCTCTTTCTCTCCTAAACTCACCAATCTTTTACAAGCCCATACCTTCAATTCCTTTAAATTTACAAGAACTTTACTTGCCTCTGCATCTGATTCCCATAGGTATCTTATCTCATTACAACGATCTATGCGTAGTTCTTCAACCGCCCCAAAATTCACTATGACACCTCTCCACACCTCATCAGTAAGCCCTAAAATTGATTCTATTTCCAATTTAGTGGTTGATGAAGCTGCTTGAACCAGACTTCTCAGCACACTTTCACCACATCCCTCTATCCTCAAAATTCTTAGTGAAGGTAATGCTTCAAGTGAGACATCAATCAAATTGGGACATTTGATTATTTGAAGCTCTCGAAGGCATGGAACCATTAGCTCGCTATTGGTTGACCATACCTCCCAACTCGACATATCTTCAAACCTTAGAATTTCAAGTGAAGGGAAGGTAACATCAGTACTCCTACTTAACTCCAAACTTATGACTTTAACCTCATTCATTCCTTGAATCAACAACTCCTTAAGTGAAGGTAACCGCCCAAGCAGCGGTAGAGATGTACATTTTCTACAACCCCGTAGCGACACATGAACCAATTGATGAAAAGACGAATCCCCAACCCAATTCGGAAACTCTATTCCCTTATAATACTTAACCTCAAGCATTTTCAACTTATCACTACATGGCATTAACTCACTGAGAACCTCCTTCTCAATTGTTTCCCTTCCAAAACCATCATTCCATTCCAACTTTAACTTATTAATCCCTTTTAAAGATAACTTCGCCTCTCGTGCATGCATTGAGCTTTGCACATTGTTCAACCCCTTGATGGAAATTTCCCCGTGCAGATCCTTTAATCCCTTAAGCTCGGTTAGTGCAAAGCCACCGTGTCCTTCAATGAAAATTTTAGTGAGAGTTTGTAGGCTTTTCAACTCACCAATCCCCAAGGGCAACTTTTCCAGACATGGAGTATCTCTCATGTCAAAATGCCTCAACTTTTTTAGCTTTAAAAAGCTTTTAGGCAACTTGGTCAAACTCTTACATCCAAAAACTATCAATGTTTCTAAATTATAAAGATTACCAACATTGTCCGGCAACTCTTTGATATCAGTTTTAGACAGATTAAGATACCTCAGGTGCTTCAAACTACCAATGGAATTCGGTACCTTATTTATACTAAAACGACTCAAACTAAGAACCCTTAATAACGGTAACTCAGGAAGTAAGTCAACCAAAATCTTGCTGGATAAGTAGAACCAGTCCCAACTTTGATCGACCCCAACATATACCGCTAACAATGTTCTCAAACCTTTAGCTCTCGTGAAGGCCTCAAACTTGTGGTAAGCTACATATTCATCACGAATAAATGACATGTGGCGGTACTTTGCTAAATCTTCCGTCGCCATCCGATTGTCATCCCTTGAAAAGAACTCTCCGGCAACAAATGTGGCCAAATCATTCATCAGGTCATGCATCACAAATAACGGTTCCTCATTTGGTGATTGTTGAAAAAATGACCTTGATAACAACTCTTCAAAATATTCATAACCAAGGCGTTCTGGTGACTTGGCTGCATTTGATTTGTACAAAAACCCTTCGGCCAGCCACAACAGGACTAACTCTTTTTTGTCAAACAAAAAGTCCTTAGGAAACAAGGAGCAATATGCAAACAACCGCTTCAAATTTGCAGAAAGTTCATGGTAGCTTAACATAAGGGCAGGAAAAATCACCTTCCAATCTGCAGAAAGATCACCAACACTTTTTGAATCCCATATCTTACTATTCAACACCTCATCCCATTTTTCTTCATCTGTTGTAGCTCTCAGCAGCCTTCCAATTGCCTTTAAAGCCAAAGGCAAACGACCACACTTTTCCACAATACCCTCACCCTTTGGTCTGAGTGTTGGGTGTGAATCAAAGTTGTCTACGCCCAATGCATGTAAAGCAAATAAAGACAAAGCATCTTCAGATGACAAAGTCTCAAGATGGTCTAGATTATCAAAACCTAGCATCTTAAGCAATTGCACTTTGCGAGATGTCATGATTATCTTACTTCCACGAGCTCCTGAATGAAATGGGAGCACTAGGGTTTCCCAATCGTCATAGTTTTCATGCCACACATCATCTAGTACTAGTAGAAACCGTTTGTCCTTAAGTTTCTCTTTAAGAGCCACTTGAAGCTGATTTAGATCAGCAAATTCCTTGTTTTCGTTGGACACAGCTTGAAAGATGGTTTTGGTTATCTTAGAGATATCAAAATCATCAGAGACACAAACCCATGCATGGAGTTCAAACCGACCCTTCACTTGTGTATCATTGTACAAAAATCTAGCTAGAGTGGTCTTACCAACCCCACCCATACCAACTATGGGTAAGACACTGAAGTTTTCCTTAGATGGCCCATCCTGCAACAACTTGTTGAGCAATTTCTCTTTCTCACTTTCTCGCCCAACAACTTCAGATTCTAGCAAAGAGGTTTCGTTTCTTCTACTACTACTTTTTGGCTTATCATCTCTCACAATCAAACCCAGATCAGACTTTTGGTTCTCTAGATGTTGTAACTTGGTGTTGATACTATCTAACTTGTGATGCAGACGTTCACTTAGTGAGAATTTTGTGCAGCAAGCTGGGACGATGAGGTCTCTTACTTTGCTGGTGATTGCTCCCGATTCCTGGGTCAGCTCACGACGCATAGCTTCCGTAGCCACATCATCTAGTACGTCATCGATGTCGTAAGCCAAATGTTGCAGACTGTTGAGCCATTGTTTAACAGATTTTTCGGTTATTTCTTTCTCAGAAGCATCACTAAGCAGATCTTGGATATGGGACAGTGTGCTCTGCAGTTCATTGAGCTCAGAATCAATCTTCTGAGAGCGAGCATATTTCTTGAAGGCTTCATCGGCTAGCTTCTCAAAAATGACTTTGACGAGGGCAGCAGCAGCGGCTTCAGCCATTGTTAACAGACAGTGAAGATGAAAAAGGAGAATATTTGGTATGTGTGATATTGATAGAATGACAAGAGTGTAGATACTGTTAGAACTCCCAGCTGCTTATAGTGATTGTATCCATGTTCTTGCTTAGCTAGTGGACATTTTTTAACAATTCTTTTGTAAGGTATAGCCTCTTGGTTAGTGTGTTTTATAATGGATGAAGTTAACCCAGTAGACTAAAATGACAACAGTGAAACCTTTTTGGACCCACAGACGAAAACGAAACATTTGTACTAAATTGACAAAATAGCTCAAACCACATAGACTAAAATGACATTTAACTCAAAAAATTATTAGGTTTTTTTATTTGGTTAATGTTCTAAGAGTTATGCTAGTGGTTCTAAAAGTTATGCAAATCATTTGTAGTGTGTTTCCTTTAGAAAAAAAAAAAAAAAAAAAATCAAAAGTGTGCTCCTTTTTTGTAGTGGGTTTTCCTTTAGAAAAAAAAATCAAAAGTGTGCTCCTTTATTTGTAGTGGGTTTCCTTTAGACAAAAAAATTAAAAGTTAAAGAGTTGGTGCTCCTTTTACAATAATTTAATCTTCTGGATTAAATTAATGTCAAGTTGCCAACGGTTACTTTACATGCACATGCTTTCCCGTGTATTGTGGTTGTATTTAAGCTCATCGATTTTTAATGAATATTTTAGTATAGTATTTATATTAAATTAAATTAAATTCTTATGCAATTCACATACTCATTGAATAGTCTTCACAACTAAAATCATAAAGCAAAACCAGTGACACTTGAAGAATAAAAAACATAATGACATTATCCTATATATTAATAAACCAAACTTGTGAATAGTGCAAGGGTTATTTTTGGTATTGCATCTTATAACACGCATCTTCATCGTCACTCCTCAGTCACCATCTGATCCCACATATACAACTGAAACAGAAAGAGAAAGATATGAGATAAGGGAGACGTTGATGGCAGCGATTTTGGTTACAAAGCGATGATTATGACGGAGATGGCTGCGATAAGGTTCAGTGGTTAGCAGCGGCGGCGGTTAGGGTTCCGCCATGAAACATGGTATTGGCGGTTTTCTCTATCAGAATCGCTATCGGGTAGGCTAAGTTTCAGGGTTCCGGCCGCCGATCCATTGAAGGTAATGACGATTAAGAAGGCAATGATGGAGGTTCAGGTTATAGGGATGGTGGTGACTTCAGAAACGAACTCCGGTGACTCGACTAGGGTTCTAGCAAGATTACGGTGCCTTTTTACACTATAAGTTTGGTTTTCTTGTTTTATAAATGCTAAAACCAAAAGCTTGATAGTATAATAGTGCTAGTTTAATTAAAAAGTTAGGTTAAGCGATTTTATATTAAATCGATGATAATCAGAGTTGAAGTGAGAGCGGTGGTGGTGAAGTGAGTGGAAACTGTAATTACAAGTATTACACGTCTGTCTCGACTAATATTCTTCACCTTTGCTTGTTATATAAGTCACTTAAGCCCAAACTAATATTAGACTATCCACGTTCAAAACCCAATCCAATCTTTAATAAAAAAACTAATTTTTCTTTCTTCCGTATACACAAGTTACAACCCAACACAACCCCAAGTCAATTTTTGATACACATTCACAACCCAACCCAACCTAATTTTTTATCAATTAATTGTAACATATGGTTATTTTTATTGTATTAAAAATAATAATATTAAAAACAATTAGTTTTATTTCAAAACAAATGGTTATTTTTATTGTCCCAAATTTCAGGCGTTGTCCTTTACCTTTAAAATTGATGACTTTTGTCCTTAATGTTTGAAAATGTTGCACGTTATGTCCTTTATGGCAAACCCAGTTATAATTTTCAGTTAAATTAAGTCATGTGCACTGCACATGAGGGTAGAACTATCATTTCACCTCCCACTTGTCTTTCCCCCTTATTTAATACCCTGATATACCCCCAACCGTTTCACTTATGCACATTCATCATCCCTCACCTTTCAATCTTAGGGTTTTAGCCTCTGAAGAACGACGATCAGAATTCCCAATGTCGCAGGATGAAGAAGGTTTGTTTATCCGGGATAACCTTGACATTGAAAGTGTCGTTGAACTGTATGGTAAGTTACAAACTCCGTTCATAACCCTAGTTTCGATTTTGTGATAAAATGTTGTGGTTTTTGTTGATCATGAGTTGATTAATAACATAAATGCTGAAAATTTGCAGATGGTTTTCCTAATTTCTTTAGCATTTGCTTTCATCATGGTGGTAGGCTAACATCACTTCCTGGACGCACATATGTAGGAGGCAAGATCAGTTATGTTGACTTGATAGATATTGATTAGTTTTCTATACATGAAGTCGATCTTATGTTGGATCAGTTAGGGTATAATAGCTTGAACCCAATGTATTACCAGTTTTTAAATCCTGAAAAAACCCTAGATGATGGTCTTGAACACCTAAGCAGTGATCAAGACTGTCTGAACTTGGCTAGGTATGTTGAAATGCACAAGATTATCAATGTATATACCACTCATGGCTTGAAAAACATGAAGAAACTGTTTAGCTCACCTAGTAAACCTAGCGTTACCATTCAAGAGATAGATGAAATTGGACCATATGCCATAGTTCCTATGAAGGAAAATGCAAATGTTGGACATAATATTGGCCATGGGGAATCTAGCAGGGTGGTGCTAGTTAATGTGGTAGATGAAATGGATGTTGGGCAATATGATTCTGCAAAGAAAGCATGGGTTGAGACTGACGTGAATGTTACTGTGGATAGGGATGTTACCGAGGATAGGGATGTTACCGAGGAAAGGGATGTTAGTGAGGATAGGAATGATGATGGTATTGAATATATGCATGATAATGGTAATGAGGATAAGAGTGATAATGGTAGTGAAGATATGAGTGATAATGATAGTGATTACATTATGGATGCAGTGAATAATATGAGTGATCATGAAGTGGACATGAGTGACTACAGGGCTAATGTTGATATGGAAGTTGAGGACAATATTAATGAACATATGAATGTTGATGAAGACATGGATGGGGATGTATTAGATACTGATAAGTTTAACAATGGATCTGAATATGATGATAATCATACAGGAACCAGGAAACATTTGTTGCACAAAATAAGAAGATCAAATGAGAACTTGGTAAACTTTTACCTTGGGCAGGTGTTTGGCAGCAAGCAAGAAGCAAAAAGGCTGATAAAAAAACATGCTGTTGAAACTAGAATGGTTATAAAGATTATCAAAGATGATCACAGCAGGGTTAAGGCAGTCTATCAAGGCTCTAAACCAAACTTTGAGGTAGATGACAATGGGGTGTATGTCAGCCAAGCAAAAGGTAAAGAAAAAACTGGTGAGATGGAAAAAAAGCGAAGACAAGGGGGTAAAAGGTAAGAAAAAAAGGGAAGGGGGTTTCTGTTGAAAAAAATCAAGACACAGGGACCAATCAACAAAAAAGGTGAAATAAATGTGGGTGGTAGGGGGAATAGGACAAACCCCCATCAATATCAATGTCCTTGGGTCTTGTTGATTTCAAAGGAAAAAAATTTAGAATCTTGGGTGGTCAAAACCCTAATTACTGACCACACATGTATTACAACCCAGAAGCATTATGCATGTACGTCAAAGTTCCTGTCACAAGAGATGCTAGAGCAGATTGAAGAGAACCCAGAAATTCCTTTTAAGGTTGTACAAGAATAGTTTCAAAGGAGGTTTTCTGTTGGAATTTCAAGAATGAAGGCATATAGGGCTAAATGCATAGCCAAGAAGCATGTAGAAGGAGACTATGCTGAACAGTATACACTGTTGAGGGATTATGCTAATGAACTCATCCAACAAAATCCAGGTACTACTGTTAAGATAGAGGTTGATGGTAATTGTAACACCCCAAAAAGGTTTATTATGAAAATAAGTTAAAATATTAAAAACATAACTTAGTTAGTTAAAAAAAATGTTTGTGTTACAAATATTAGTTAAGTGATGGCAAGGGGCTAATTAAAAGAAATGAAAACACTAGAAGAGTTAAACTTGGGCAAAACTAAAATAGAGGTATTAGAAGATGAAAACCCCAAAACACACACTCTGGTGTGTTGTTGAGATCGGCCAGAGCAGGGGAGAAACAAGGAACCCCTTGTTCTTGCCAATTCATTCAACTGACTAAGGAATTCAAGGCTAATCAGTTGTATGGCTCAAATTTTTCGATCATCTAAACATAATTAGTAAAGTGGTAAGTCAAATTTCTTGATTTGATGAATTATAGGAAATGGGCTTCAACCCAATCATGATTTTGTGGTATGATTTGTGTAAATTGGATGTTAGGGCCACTCTCTAGAGTAGAAATCATGTTTGATTTTAGTATGTTTACAAATGTCCGTTACGACGGATTAAGGAATGATATGTTTTATCTCAATTGTGAGATAGTATGTTTTGACCCGTTTCATCGGGAAAGAAAGTGTATGTATGAAATGAAAGTATGAATCGGTTCGGTTGAATTATTAGTCAAGAATTAATGTAACAAACGAAATTTATTTATATGTTGATGTAGGTAAATCCTCAACTTAGGCAGCTTGGCGACATGGAGCGAACACACGCACAAATTATGACCATTATGTGCTTCCGCTATTTTGTATTAAAGTTATGGGTCGAAAATACTTTGTTATGAATAACCTTGTTAGTAGCTAGACTTTTAAAACATGAATTTATGGTTTTTGGTAGTGTCTTTTGAATGGGTCGTAGAATTTTTTTGTAATGTTGATGGTTAAAACAGGGATGCGCTCGTCATATGGACGAGTCATGCCCAAATTTTGTCAAATTTGCATATTAATATTATTAATATCTCTACTTCCTAATGTAAAAAAGAATGGGTATTTCTAAAAGTTCAATTCTCTAATGTCTTTTGGTCGCCATTTTGTTATGTTGTAAAAGCGAGCCTTTTCAGTAATCCAGATCCAGGGAATAATACCAGACAATTTAGAAGGATATATGTGTGTTTGGCTGCATTAAAGCAGGGCTTCAAAGCAATTGGAAGGGATTTCTTAGGTCTAGATGGGCAAAAGGTACTCTCTTTTACTTTCATGACTAACTCAATATCTATGTTTATTGTTGCTTCTAATTGCAATATATTGTTTGTGCAGGGAATACTTCCTGCAATCACAAAACTGTTTCCTTGTGCTGAGCATCGATACTGTCTTCGCCACATACATGAAAATATGAAAGTTAGTTTCAAAGGAGATCTTTACAAGGAGAAGCTTTGGAAGTGTGCTGCTGCAACAACGGTTCCAGAATTTACACTTGCTATGGATGACTTGAAGGCTTTCAACAAGAAAGCTCACTTATGGTTGTCAAAGATTCCTCCTTGACATTGGTCAAGGTCTCATTTTTAAGGTATTTTTTAGTTTTCAAACTTTGGTTGTCAATTAATCCTGTTTAACAAGAAAGATAACTTATGTATTCATTTGTTCCAACTTTGGGCACAGGGAGGGTTGTTTCTGATATAGTGCTTAATAACATGTGTGAGGTTTTCAATGGAAAGATAGTAGAAGGCAGGGACAAACCTATCATATCAGCACTTGAATACATAAGGGAGTATCTAGTGAGGAGAATAGTAATTGTGTTGAACTTAATGGTGAAAAGTGAAGGCTTGCTTACACCCAAAGCAACAGCAGTTTTTGAGGGGATCAAAAGAGATGCAACCTCTTACCATGTTCAGTGGAATGGAGGGGATTACTATCAGGTTAGTGGAAAGCCAAATCGTGCTCGTGTGGTGAATTTGACTGCAAGGACATGTAGTTGCAGAGGATGGGAAATAACAGGTAATATTTGATTTTTTGAAGTTGGTTTTTGTTAACTGGATGTTGGTTTAAAGGTTTAGTATGTTTTATAGGAATGCCATGAAAACATGCTGTGGCTGCAATTTGGGAGAAAGCTGCTAATGGAGGCAGGGTGGGTGCTTTGGTGTCACACCCCAAATTTCCACGTATTACCGGTGGGCCCGGTAGGGGAGTATCGTGACGTGGTTGCTAACATCATAGTCAAACAACACAATATATAAATGCACAGCGGAAGCAAAAGGATAAATATATTACAATCCGAAATAATGTAACATCAAAGTATTACAACGGAAGTAAAGGATCCACAGGCGGATCGAAAATAAAATAACACTGTTCAACAGACTTAAGGCATCTAAGCTTGCGAGACTCTTTATTGATGCTAGGAGTAGCCAGCCAATTCCGATTAGTACCTGCACTTAGCCTTTTTGGGAAAATACGTCAGTTTACACTGGTAAATACTATCAACCGACTCATTTTGAAAAGGTTTAAAAATAATGGATTTGAATGCACATGGCACAAATAATATTTTATAACTTGGGTTACTTATTTAATTATATAAACTTGTAAAGGATTTACATGTTCCTTATGCGTTCAGTAGCCCGGATCGAGCCGGGTTAAAGATCAATAGACACACCACTTTATTTAGATGAGACACTGACAGGTGTACGCCTACACCTGAGTGCTAAGGTCGTGGCCATTTCGTAAAATGATGCCAGGGATATCCGGGACACGGTCATTAACCCCCAAAGGCTTTAAGCAAACAAAACAATTTAAACGAAACATCTCAATACTTTAACCATCATACAATTAAAGATTCAATGTCCGACCAAGCGGTATTTTATATACCGTACCCCAAGCCCGTATAGGGAAATAAGTTAAAAGTATTTACCTGAGCTAAATATAAATTCAATCCCAGCCGTATCAAATCAGCAAGTACAGATAGCTTTTACTGGGCTCCTAAATCTGGAACGACTGTTTTTAATAACCTATTAGAATCCTAACGGGTCTTTAATTAAGTCATGACTTAGACCGGTTAGTTTTCAAAAGGAAGATACGGTTCAAACGCATGATAAGGCAAAGACTGGAATAGAATGTGATTTAGACCCGACAAGTTCGGAGACTTGTATAATATGGGTATATTATACACATTCTGGATTTTTGAGATAAAACCGATAAGGTTTGACCCGTTTCGGCTAATTTATGTAAACTAGTTACATAAACCGAACCGAACACGTATGAAGCGTAACGGGTAACCATAAGAGTCCTAAACAGGTTTCCTAAGTTAACATGCCTTAAATATGTTGTGATATCAGTAGGATACCTTCCATTATGCCCAAAACGAGTTTAATCCCATATTAAGCCTCGTAGGGGTATTTTGGTCATTTTAAAGATTATAAAAGGAATTAATTTATCTTCTGTGATCCGGGTCTGATTAAATCCGTAAAATGGTTTATTTTAACAGGTTATAATATTTGGTTATAAGTCTTATATACCAAAATAGTTTTAAACCCTAACTATGCGTATAATACGCGTATAAAGCCGTTTTAAGCGATGTACGGATTAAAATAGGATTCTGAGTTTTCTGATCAGTTAAACAAGTTCAAAACACTCCATTTATTATTTAAAATCAGTAGCAATTGGATTGGCATCAAAAGGATTTGTAAAACTCATTTTATGGACGAAAAGGGTATATTCGGTATTTACCGAATCAACGCACTAATCCTAGCTTATGATCAGTTTAAAAAATAATTAAAAATCTTCAAAAATCCCAAAATATTATATTACATCAGTGGGTAAAAGGTTTGATGCCAAAAATTGGGTTTAGATAGGCTTTACGCTAATGACGCCGTTTAATTACTAAGAAGCGTTCTAATTACGTCATTAAGCATAACTCCTAATCTAGACCTCCAACTGATGTGAAAATTTACAGACATGTTTAAAAATCAGTAACTAAGATTATTGTACTTTCACATTTCCAAAATTCTCGTTTTATGGTCATAAGGGCATTACGGTCAATATTTAGGCGATTAACGGAAACATCGGACAATTAAGGATTTATGTGGTATAAACGCAGAGGGTTATACCAACACGTAACTAGGTCCTAATGGAACCTTAAGGCATGTCTAAACCTATCTAAACCGGGTCAGAACTGAGGTCAAAGTAAAAGTCAAACTTTTGCGTCTTTCGGTTCCGAATCGGTTCAAAACAGAAAGTTATCGAATCAAACAAGCGTAGACAAGTTTTTATACTTATTATCAGGTTATATGAATGATAAAATATATTACACGCCTTCTGTATCGTTAATTACATGATTAATGATTCTGTTGACTTTTTCGAATGAAGTTTGACTCGACAAACAACCTAGTTAGGAATGGAATCAGTGGGTGCCCTTTTAAGGGTTTAAAGCCCACATGATTACCAACTTATAACAACTTTCATTTCGACAAAACCCTGGACCGTTTGTGTTTTATCGCTAAGTCAAACCGTAATTACGACGGTTTGACTTCTAGGCTATATACTAAACAAAACTTAATTAAGAAGGGTTAAGGGTACTTACACGTGACTAATGGATGATTAGGAAGGCTTGGAAGATGATCTTGAGTTCCAGAAATGCTCAGAGATGAAGTATGGAATGAATGTTCAAAGTTGTCAACATTAGGAGCTTTATATAGTGATCCAAACTCCTTAGATTGTTGACATGCAAGGCTATAATTGATACAAGATGCATACAAGTGCCTTCTATAGCCTAAAAACCAGTATAGGAAGCCCATGGTATTGATAAATGGCAAGTAAGTCGGTTAAATGGGCTGAACTCACACCTGTGCACACATTCTGATCAGACATGGCCGTCGCGTAGCGCGACGGCATATGGTGTTAGGCTCGCGCTACGCGAGCATGTTGATGACCAGCTAATCAAGTTTCATTTAATTGCATTTCAGTCCCCGGTCCTCCAAAACGTCGCTTTCTCATTCTTTCTTTCATTTTAAGACTTTATATTTGACATATGGGGCTTTAAGGCTTATACCATCTTTGTCAAGTCCTCGGGTAACTTTGTGATCACCCGAAAAGCCCTAATTTTCAATGTTGACGATTCTAACCCTCACACACGAATTTTATCATAACTTTCTCATACGATAAGGAAACTTGGTGAAATTTTTATGGTACATTCTAGTGAGCATATTTAATCGTTACAAGGCTTCGAGTTTGCTAAAAGGTCACTCAGAGGTATATCTTAACATGTTGACACATTTAACCCCTGTAGTTTGTAATCTCTCACTTTCCTTCACAATTCGCTTCGTATGATCCATGATCCATTCATTTAAGGTTACAAACATCATGTAGGGTTATTGTAAAGTATATTTATTCATTGTTGACACTTTGAACCCTTATATTTACATAGTTTCATTGTTTGTCAACTTTAGTCCTTCAAGAACATTCTTTCACACGTTCAAACCTATGA
This sequence comes from Helianthus tuberosus, assembly GCA_030545235.1. Lineage (NCBI taxonomy): Eukaryota > Viridiplantae > Streptophyta > Magnoliopsida > Asterales > Asteraceae > Helianthus > Helianthus tuberosus. Next base: position 145,058,922 of record CM060426.1, on the reverse strand, counting down.
CACGTGTCAACACATCATAGGACATAAATTTTCGAGGTGTTACATCCTCACCCCCTTAAAAGAAATCTCGACCTCGAGATTTACTGAAATAGATAAGGGTACTTTTCTTTCATCGTGGACTCAACCTCCCACGTATACTCGGGACCTCTACGGGCATCCCATTTGACCTTTACAATTGGTACATGCTTCCTTCGAAGCTTCTTAACCTGTCGATCCTCAATCGATATAAGATGTTTATCACATCATAAAACCGCATACCATTTTGTGATAGTGCTCCTTGACTTATTGGCGGAACACCTCCTTCAGTCACTAGTGTGCAATGTACTTCGAGCTCCGCCAAGCTCCTTAAATAGGTTTTAGCTTACAAGCTACTTGATCTTGATACATTCGATTTCCTTCGAATGATTTCCATATATTCAGAGCTTAACTAGCCTGATAATTTAACAAATTTGGTACACCCTTCCTGGGTGATATCTTTTGTTAAACCATATTCCTTAGCAAGAACTTAGGAAGTTTGCCATTTTCATAACTCCTTGATTTCCTGCCGTATACTGGCAACCTACAATCGATTATGGATTTGTATGATCTTATTTGTTGTCTCCCAGGCAACTTTCAGATCTTGATAATTGGACTTACCAATTCTCTATCTAACAATAGATGTTTAACATTCCATCTATACAAGGTCTCCAAAGGAGTAGCCTTAATACTTACATATCAATTATTATAGAAAAGCTTATTTTAAGGTGAGATGGTTATTCCAACCACTGCTCAAAACTAATATTAAGGAATAGCTAATCCTTGCCGCTAGTCGAACAATTCGACGATCCTGGGCAGCTGATGGCAAATTCTTAATCGTTGCCTAATTAGGGTTGCGGTGATAATGCATAAGCAAAATGAACCGTCTTTCATACTTAACTATACCGGATTCCCAGGATATTGAGTTAGGCTATATGAACCCTCTATTTTAACTTAGTTAATCAGGGTTTCGATTCTTCCAATGATAGTACTAGCCGTTTTGGAGATTTCATAATAACACAGCCTTAAACGGAATTTACCTTAACTCTACCTGCCTCTCAGGGTAACCAGGGTAATATTAGGAGAAGATAATCAAGGTACAAGGAGTTTACAGAGATTTCTTTTCTTTTTTTTTTTTTACAAATCTCAGGCTCCTATTCATCCACCATTGTTTGTGTCAATTAAGTGACACATTTATGTTATGAGTCCAAGAACTCCTTAACCGGGAACATTTACTTGGACAATTCCATTCTGGATATTTCCTTTGAATACCATTAGTTGACTTTAGTACCATATGACCTCTCGGAATATCTTTGTGGTCCCATGCATTAAACCTCCATACTGATCAGGCATGGAAACAATCTATGGGACTTATTAAGATACACCAATCTTCATATGGCGCTTTTATCATACCTTCTGGGATTCGGAATCGACAGAGATTAAAGAGATATCACTATATATGCTGACGCACTTCCTCTTAGAGAGAGGACATTTCGAGAACTCTATGACTGAAGGTTTCTGATAGGAACAAAAGAAATGGTTCTTATGATTTCGCAGGTAAGTTTTATCTTACGCTTAATATCTGGAGTTCTTACGGGAAAATTTATAAAAGTTTTCTAAGTTTATGATCTTGTGAGAGACTTAACAGCACCCGAAACCACCTGTAATTTATAGCAATAAATTTACAAATAAGGGTTTATCTGGTGAAATTCCTAATGTGAGTTGTCTCTAATTATTCAACAGGAGGGTTAAACGCCTCCATTATTAATCCTTCTAAACTTAGCTGTAAAATTTTAGAAAATTTTAGGGCAGTCTCAGCTTTGACTGATTTCTTCTTAATCATTATAACGTGGGTAGCTGAGGTAGATCCTTAATGGATTTTTAATGAGTAGGTTTTGAAACCTTAGTGTGCCCTCTTATTGCCAATGCTAATCACTAATAATTATGTGCTTTAATAGGATACTATCTCAGCCAATGAATTAAAATTTTCGACATACTGTCGACAGCCTAGAACTTTTATGGCGAGAGTCAGAAATTTCCTATTCCATCTTTTCCCTTTCCGCTAAATGGATACTAGGTTTTTCTAATAAGGTCCTTAAAACTTGGACCATTCCACAATGTATAAGATGATCCTTCTTGAGGATTTCATTAATGTCCTTACTAATTAAGAGTATTGCCATCGAATGACTGTGATGTATACCTTGCCATGTCCTTTCTAGCATAACCACTGATATACTTAATGGTTTCTACTTCATCCTTTCTAGTGTTTAGTCAACATAAGCAAGCCAAGAGTAACTAAAACATAGAGGTAAAATCTTGGATTCTAATACTTAGTCAACATAAGGAGGATAAGTAGGTGACTTATAGTAAGAAGTAAGGAAGTCATTGTACATGTGCTTATATTTAATCAAAATGGATATTTCACAAACTAGGCACCTAGCTCGGTTGGCTAGGCGCGCGAAAGGGTGCGGCCTAGACCCAGGTTCGATTCCAGGGACGGCCAATTCCACCATTTTTTTATGTTTAATATTAATTAATCGTACTGATACATGTAATGATGAGGGTTGTCTCATAAGGAGTCTTGATAATTAATTGCTTCTTATCACCCATAATATGGGCTTGATTTTCAAGGCAACCCATCGATTTTTATCACTATATTGCGTCCTTATATTTTAACGGAAAAATAGGACATCGGAAAAATGATTTCTAATGGATATAAAACATCCATCTAATATTGCTGAAGTAGTTTCTGAGGTACTATCGGCCAATTTTACTTCACACTTAACGCTTAGAGTTTTAACAAGTAGATTTAATGATTTACAATATCTATTGTCTACGAGAGACTTATCTGAACCTGAATCAATTAATACTCTAGCGTGAGCGTTATTGGTAAAGAAAGTTCCTGTTGTGACATTGTTATCCTGAACAGTCTCTTGAGCACCCATTTGAGAGCTTCCAGCTTTGATCTTTTTAACTTCCTCAAGCTTTTTAGCATATTTAGGGCAGTTGGTCTTAATGTGCCCTCTTTCATTGCAACCATAACAGGTTGCGTCTTCCATCTTCTTGCAGTCCAAGGTCTTATTCCCCTTGGACTTGCATATCCCACATGCAAAAGTTCTCGTCGGTGTATGCGAGTTCGATCCATACCTGCACTTCCCGAAGTGCTGTTTCTTGCAGATTTTGCATCTCAGTTTTTCACCTGACTGCTGGTTGTCCTTTAAATCCCTGCCAGACTTAGCTGCTCCTTCCTTGGCAGCCTTAGGGCAATTGGTACTGATGTGGCCTTTTTCGCCGCAGCCATGACAGGTCGCATCTTTCAGTTCCTTGCAATCCAAGATCTTGTGACCCTTGGTTTTGCAAATTCCACATAATTTAGCACGTGGGTCGATTGTGCATTTTCCAGCATGTTGCTTCCTGCAGTTATTGCATTTGGGCTTTGCCTCCTTTGGCTTGGACGGGTTATGATTTGAACCGGTCTTACCCTTTTTATGACCTTTATTTGGGGCATTATTGCACTTTCGCTTATGATCCCTTAACGCTAGGCTCACGGCCTTGTTTACAGCTGTATCCAACATAGCCTGTAACTCGGCGCTCGTTAAATTCAGTCTTGTATCATCATTCTGATTAACTTGATGATTGTGAGCTTCAGAGGAGTCAACCATGGTGAAGCTTTGAAGGCTACAAACCAGTAGTAATATTTGATTTAATTATATGGTGAATTGTCAAATTTGTTGATTAGATAGCTATGGTGTAAATAAACCATATAGGCCAAAAGATAGTATTTAAGTTAATTGATTATGTTCTGCCTAGGTTTTTAAATAAACCATCCTTGGCGTGTAAACAGAATATAATCCTTCATATTTATTAGACAGGGGACATAAATCACGACTGTCAATGTCGTACTGACATTTTATATAGCACAAGAGCTTGTTCCCAAGGACTCTTGATGGCACTGGGCCTTGTCACTAGGGAAAAATCTAAAACATAATCGATGATTCCTTTGGATCAGAAAATTTCATAGTTCATTGTCTTGACAAGAATTTATGAAATAAAACTATCTTTTCATGTATACACCTTTTCCCGTAGGTATACATCCCAAATGGATGTTTTGATGCGTACATCATTTTCGACGTCTACCAGCCAAGATTCCTATTGATCATTTACGCTAACTAAGGGATTTGGAAACTTCCTATTAAAAGGATGACAAGTGTGATTTTATCGCATCACGGTTGTCGGGAGTGTTAACACATTTTCAGATGTTAACAAGGATCTGAATCTCTTTTTTAAACGGATTTTACCATCTTAGCTAGGTCTTCAATGACATTCAAGCTAGGTCAAACCATTTAAGATAATTATACTAGCAGGAAAGGAATGATATTTATTTTTATTCAGGATCCTAATTTATAAGTTAATAATAGCACAAATGGCCTAGTCGCGTAGACAAGTTTAGTTTATAAGCCATGATTTCAGAGAATCAATGCATGAAGGTATACTGGCACAACAGGCCTAGTCACAAGGACATTTATAAATTATAAGCTATGATTTCAGAGAATCAAAGCATGAAGGTTTGAACCTAGTTCATTACCTTTATCTGACAGGGAGTCATCGCTACCACTGTCTTTTGGTTCATATGGAAATGAGCAGGGCCTGTAGGCACTATATTACCACGTATAGTCAAAATATGATCATCTCAAGTGATGATCTAAACCCATGATTCAGAGATCATTACTTTGGGTTAGGAATCTTTTGAAGAATCCAATTATAAGAATGACGTGTGTGATTTTAATGAATCACTTCTGTCAGCAGTGTTAACATATTTTCATATGTTAACTGGGATTTGAATCCTTGAATAGGTCCTACCATCGTGGCCTCGTCATATAGGCTAGGTTTACCTTTAAGATTCATTTTTAATAATAAACGCAGAATAATCCTAACTCAGGATGTTAATAAGGATCTGAATCTAGTTGTGGGACTACCATCTTGGCCCTGTCTTAAGGTGACATATGGCTAGGTCTTTGTCCTTTTTAGATTTTGCCACTTTTACTAAATAATGGTAGATCATATAATATAGGAATGATATTTTAAACATAATCGTTCCTTTAAAACTTAAACAAGTATAGGGTTGCCCTAAACGGGACTTCAAAGGAATAATGTTGTCCTCGAAGGGATTAAAAGATAAATATCGTTATAAGGACTTTTAAGGAAACGATCTTTAGCAAAAGGAGTTTCTTCTTTATTTTATTTCCGAATGCTTTCTCCTTGGTTGCATGTTTCATCCTAGCCGTTGTACGAAGGTCAGCAATTCAAGGCTCCGGGTGTGGAGAATTCCTATTACGGCTTCTTCGCTTGGCGACGTATCCAATATATAAAAAAAAAAATTGGAAGCAGAATTTTCCAGATGAGGATTGAGAATATTCCTATGTTAAGTCTAGACTCAGAAGGTCAAGGAATGTGCTAATGTGTCATTGAGATTAAACACGAAAGGCTAGTGTTTAATTCACTCAATGTTGGCTCTGATACCAACCTGTCACACCCGAAATTTCCACGTATTACTGGTGGGCCCGGTAGGGGAGTATCGTGACGTGGTTGGTAACATCATAGTCAAACAACACAATATATAAATGCACAGCGGAAGCAAAAGGATAAATATATTACAATCCGAAATAATGTAACATCAAAGTATTACAACGGAAGTAAAGGATCCACAGGCGGATCGAAAATAAAATAACACTGTTCAACAGACTTAAGGCATCTAAGCTTGCGAGACTCTTTATTGATGCTAGGAGTAGCCAGCCAATTGCGATTAGTACCTGCACTTAGCCTTTTTGGGAAAATACGTCAGTTTACACTGGTAAATACTATCAACCGACTCATTTTGAAAAGGTTTAAAAATAATGGATTTGAATGCACATGGCACAAATAATATTTTATAACTTGGGTTACTTATTTAATTATATAAACTTGTAAAGGATTTACATGTTCCTTATGCATTCAGTAGCCCGGATCGAGCCGGGTTAAAGATCAATAGACACACCACTTTATTTAGATGAGACACTGACAGGTGTACGCCTACACCTGAGTGCTAAGGTCGTGGCCATTTCGTAAAATGATGCCAGGGATATCCGGGACACGGTCATTAACCCCCAAAGGCATTAAGCAAACAAAACAATTTAAACGAAACATCTCAATACTTTAACCATCATACAATTAAAGATTCAATGTCCGACCAAGCGGTATTTTATATACCGTACCCCAAGCCCGTATAGGGAAATAAGTTAAAAGTATTTACTTGAGCTAAATATAAATTAAATCCCAGCCGTATCAAATCAGCAAGTACAGATAGCTTTTACTGGGCTCCTAAATCTGGAATGAATGTTTTTAATAACCTATTAGAATCCTAACGGGTCTTTAATTAAGTCATGACTTAGACCTGTTAGTTTTCAAAAGGAAGATACGGTTCAAACGCATGATAAGGCGAAGACTGGAATAGAATGTGATTTAGACCCGACAAGTTCGGAGACTTGTATAATATGGGTATATTATACACATTCTGGATTTTTGAGATAAAACCGATAAGGTTTGACCCGTTTCGGCTAATTTATGTAAACTAGTTACATAAACCGAACCGAACGCGTATGAAGCGTAACGGGTAACCATAAGAGTCCTAAACAGGTTTCCTAAGTTAGCACGCCTTAAATATGTTGTGATATCAGTAGGATACCTTCCATTATGCCCAAAACGAGTTTAATCCCATATTAAGCCCCGTAGGGGTATTTTGGTCATTTTAAAGATTATAAAAGGAATTAATTTATCTTCTGTGATCTGGGTCTGATTAAATCAGTAAAATGGTTTATTTTAACAGGTTATAATATTTGGTTATAAGTCTTATATGCCAAAATAGTTTTAAACCCTAACTATGCGTATAATACGCGTATAAAGCCGTTTTAAGCGACGTACGGATTAAAATAGGATTCTGAGTTTTCTGATTAGTTAAACAAGTTCAAAACACTCCATTTATTATTTAAAATCAGTAGCAATTGGATTGGCATCAAAAGGATTTGTAAAACTCATTTTATGGACGAAAAGGGTATATTCGGTATTTACCGAATCAACGCACTAATCCTAGCTTATGATCAGTTTAAAAAATAATTAAAAATCTTCAAAAATCCCAAAATATTATATTACATCAGTGGGTAAAAGGTTTGATGCCAAAAATTGGGTGTAGATAGGCTTTACGCTAATGACGCCGTTTAATTACTAAGAAGCGTTCTAATTACGTCATTAAGCATAACTCCTAATCTAGACCTCCAACTGATGTGAAAATTTACAGACATGTTTAAAAATCAGTAACTAAGATTATTGTACTTTCACATTTCCAAAATTCTCGTTTTATGGTCATAAGGGCATTACGGTCAATATTTAGGCGATTAACGGAAACATCGGACAATTAAGGATTTATGTGGTATAAACGCAGAGGGTTATACCAACATGTAACTAGGTCCTAATGGAACCTTAAGGCATGTCTAAACCTATCTAAACCGGGTCAGAACTGAGGTCAAAGCAAAAGTCAAACTTTTGCGTCTTTCGGTTCCGAATCGGTTCAAAACAAAAAGTTGTCGAATCAAACAAGCGTAGACAAGTTTTTATACTTATTATCAGGTTATATGAACGATAAAATATATTACACGCCTTCTGTATCATTAATTACATGATTAATGATTCTGTTGACTTTTTCGAAAGAAGTTTGACTCGACAAACAACCTAGTTAGGAATGGAATCAGTGGGTGCCCTTTTAAGGGTTTAAAGCCCACATGATTACCAACTTATAACAACTTTCATTTCGACAAAACCCTGGACCGTTTGTGTTTTATCGCTAAGTCAAACCGTAATTACGACGGTTTGACTTCTAGGCTATATACTAAACAAAACTTAATTAAGAAGGGTTAAGGGTACTTACACGTGACTAATGGATGATTAGGAAGGCTTGGAAGATGATCTTGAGTTCCAGAAATGCTCAGAGATGAAGTATGGAATGAATGTTCAAAGTTGTCAACATTAGGAGCTTTATATAGTGATCCAAACTCCTTAGATTGTTGACATGAAAGGCTATAATTGATACAAGATGCATACAAGTGCCTTCTATAGCCTAAAAACCAGTATAGGAAGCCCATGGTATTGATAAATGGCAAGTAAGTCGGTTAAATGGGCTGAACTCACACCTGTGCACACATTCTGATCAGACATGGCCGTCGCGTAGCGCGACGGCATATGGTGTTAGTCTCGCGCTACGCGAGCATGTTGATGACCAGCTAATCAAGTTTCATTTAATTGCATTTCAGTCCCCGGTCCTCCAAAACGTCGCTTTCTCATTCTTTCTTACATTTTAAGACTTTATATTTGACATATGGGGCTTTAAGGCTTATACCATCTTTGTCAAGTCCTCGGGTAACTTTGTGATCACCCGAAAAGCCCTAATTTTCAATGTTGATGATTCTAACCCTCACACACGAATTTTATCATAACTTTCTCATACGATAACGAAACTTGGTGAAATTTTTATGGTACATTATAGTGAGCATATTTAATCGTTACAAGGCTTCGGGTTTGCTAAAAGGTCACTCAGAGGTATATCTTAACATGTTGACACATTTAACCCCTGTAGTTTGTAATCTCTCACTTTCCTTCACAATTCGCTTCGTATGATCCATGATCCATTCATTTAAGGTTACAAACATCATGTAGGGTTATTGTAAAGTATATTTATTCATTGTTGACACTTTGAACCCTTATATTTACATAGTTTCATTATTTGTCAACTTTAGTCCTTCAAGAACATTCTTTCACACGTTCAAACCTATGACACGTGTCAACACATCATAGGACGTAAATTTTCGAGGTGTTACATTTGGAGAGTTGGGTACATCCGGTTTATACAATGGAGAGGTGGAAACATGTGTACTCTTTTAGGGTGAACCCTATCAATGGTTGGACTTTATGGAAAAAGGTACATGCTCCTACAACAATTACACCCCCAAAACACCACACCTAGGTGGGTAGACCAAAGAAGTTGAGGAAAAGATCTGCAGTGGAGCTTGAAGAGATGACCCAATCAGGAAGGCTGTCCAAAAAACATACTAAAGGGGCATGTTCAAAGTGTAAGAAGACAGGACATAATTTCAGGACTTGCAAGGGTCAAGGTGAAGCTGTGAAGAGTGGGAAGGCAGTGAAGAGTAGGAAGGCAACAACAAAGTGAACTTGTGTTTATGTGCCTTTGAACTTGTTTTATGGCTTTTGAACTTGTATTATTCTTTTGGAACTTGTGGTTGCTACTTTTTAGATGTTTGTGAACTTTTGGTAGCTACTTTAGGTGTTTGTGAACCGGTGGTTTTTTTTTGGATCATGAATCAGGTTTGGTTATAATATGGTAAGAAGTTATGATGTTTTGGTCATTTTCTTTTGGACATTTTGATTGTCATTTGCATTACTATAAAGTTTGGTCATTTTGAATGTCAACTGCACTTTGTTTGGTCATTATAGGTTATGGTCATTGTGGCCATTTACAGTTTGTTTGGGTTATCTTGTTTTGGTCAGTTTGTTTTGGTAATTTTGTTTTGGTCAATTACAATGAAAACTGCAAACTGGACATTCCACTTTGCCATTCATACACATCACAAATACTGGACATTCCACTTGGCCATTCATACACATCACAAATACTGCACATCACATATAACACACTAAAAAGCCAAAACATACATCACAAACTTAGATCTTTTCATTCAAAATTAGATCTTGTCATTTTACACATACTGCACATCACAAATAACACCATAAAATGCCAAAACATACATCACAAAACAGATCCAACTGCAACCAAACACCTTTTCAATTTTCTTGACTTTGCTTCAACATCTTTCACTTTGGTCAAAAGCAACCAGTTTGATTGTTCCAACTTCATGTTTTCTTGTTGCAGCTTCATGTTATCCGATTCCAAGTTGTTCTTTGCCCTAAGCAATCTAGTTATGTTATCTATGCACCTTTGGCACCTTTCCTGATCGAACCATCCAATAAATGGACAATTTGAACCCTACATTTTAGCAAATCAAAACATTAAAGTAAAAAACGACATTACCTTTCCTGATCGAACCACCCGGCCATGAGGTTAACATTACCTGTACAGGACAAGAATAAAAACGACGACCTAGATTCTTCTTTGTCCATGAAGTTTGTATTATCGCCTCCCTTCCACAATGGCAGTTCACCATGGCGACGAACCCTAATTTGATGGGTGATGATGAACCCTAATTTGCATAGGTGAAAGGATTGGGATGTTATCAGGATATTAAATAAGGGGGAAAGACAAGTGGGAGGTGAAATGACAGTTCTACCCTCATGTGCAGTGCACATGACTTAATTTAACTAAAAATTATAACTGGGTTTGTCATGAAGGACATAATGTGCAACATTTTCAAACATTAAGTACAAAAGTCATCAATTTTAAAGGTAAAGGACATCGCCTGAAATTTGAGACAAACATAAAGGACAAAACTTGTAATTTACTCTATTATTTAAAAAGAACAACACATTTACGTCATAATAACTTGTATTTATATATCTAACCTTTGATGCATGTTTTAATTAGCCCAAGTTAAGTATGGTCTCGTAACCCCTACGAGTAATACGTATTTTTGTAATCTATCCTATATAATAAGGCCATGTGAAGTCATAAAGCCCCTTTGGGGGCGTTATGCGACAAATGGCGAAATGCGTAAGAGAGGGGCTTTATGGGGCTTTATATCACAAGAGGGTGTAGTGGTAAGGGGGTTATATAACCCCTTAAATTATACATACATATATATGTATATATATGTGTGTGAGTGGGGGGAAGATTGTGCAGACTTCAAGGTGCGAAGATGGTCACGGGAACTCCATTTTTATCCCCCATAGTGATCCCTGTAATGGTGTGGGCCGGCGCTATGGGGCGCCATAGCCTCCCAAGGCGTGATGTAGCGCTGCATTACGGATGCTCTAAAGCAAAACAACTATATGCCACTTGACATCTTCTTAAGCAACCTTAATTGCATTTAGGAGGGAAAACTTAAGCTTTTTTTCTCCTCCTATAATTAAATCGAAAACTAAAGAAATTGGACTTTTCGTTTTTTTTTTCTAATACATTTCCTTTTTAAATATTGAAAATTAAAGAAATTAGACTTTCCTTTTTTTCTAAACCGTTTCCTTTTTGAATTTGATTGCAAATCACAAACCATATCTTTCTTCGATTTCCCCAGTGGTAATTTACTCTTGCAACCGCATTCATCTCTTGCTTTCTATGATTTTGATTTTGTCTTGAACATTTATGTTTGTTTTGTGCTTATTTCGTGAATGATCTATGTTCTTAATGCAACTTTTCAAAGTTTAAGAATTATCTGTATTTTTAATTTATTAGCACCGATTGATCGTTCTTTTGATTCAAAGTTTAATTATATTTGTGATTCATGCATTTATTACATTTTTAGGGTTTTTTTTAATTCTAAGTTAGAGGAAGAACGAAGCTAGAATTAGGTTTTTTTCCTCAATGGTGAAAATGATGATGATATGAGGAATTGCAATTTGATTTTATTATTACGATTCACTGATTTTATTTCTCTTTGATTTTTTTCAATTATTGATTTGATTTGAGGCGCTTCAGGATGAAAGAAACAAGTCAAACACCCCAAAAATGAATTTAAGGGTTTTGGGTTTGTTCAATTTTATTTAGAGGAATCGACTTTGTATGCTCTCTCTGTTGTCCACATAAAATAAAACTTCTTTTTATTGAAATGAGAAATTTTGGTTTAGAAGTGTAATTTTTTTCTTGCTAATGTGGAAATTCATGTGTAGAAAAGGAAGAAATGGACCGCCATGTTGCAAAGATGTAACATAGGTTCTACTTCTACACCTTACTGTAAAACATAGGTTCTACTTCTACACCTTACTGTAAATCCTGCAAGAAAAAGCACTTAGGGAAATGTTCCACATACTGGAACTTCTACTAAATACCGGGACATAAGGAAGAAGACTGTAGGAAGAAACCCAGTAATGGAATATGCTTTAATTGTGGAGAAAAGGGGCATATCAAACCGAACTGTCCAAAACTAGCTCCAGCCATAAACAACAAGACTACCAAGAATGCTAGAGCATTTGTTCTAACTGCAGAAGAAGCCAAGCTGATTCCGGACGTGATTGCTAGTACATTTTTAGTTAATGATGTTTTTGCTAAAGTATTATTTGACTCTGGTGCGAACCAAAGTTTCATTAATACTTCATTTTGCAAACTTCCCAATCAACCATTAACTAAACTTCAACAAGAATGTCCGGTAGAAACGGCAAATGGAGAGTCCATTAAGATCACTAAAATCTTGCAGGGAGCAAGAATAGAAATTCTAAATCATAATTTTATTGCTAACCTTTACCCAATGAATCTGGCTGGATTTGATATTGTATTAGGAATGGATTGGTTAGTAGCCAATAAAGCCAGTATTCTATGTGATCAAAAGTCAATACAAGTAAATTCACCAAAAGGTAAAAAGATCACAATTAAAGGAGATAAGCCATCTAGATCCACGAAATTCATCTCTGTGATGAAAACAGCAAGCTATGCAAGAAAAGGGTCACTAGTATATATGATTTCCATAAACAATAACACTAAAGGAAAAAAGTTGAAATATATTCCTGTGGTATCTCAATTCTCAGATGTTTTCCCAGAAGAATTACCGGGACTACCGCCAGATAGGGAAGTCAAATTCAGAATTCACCTAATACCAGGGACAACACCAATTGCCAAGGCACCTTACCGTTTGGCACCAGCAGAAATCCAAGAACTGAAGAAACAGTTGGACGAACTTCTGGAGAAAGGATTCATACAGCCTAGTTCATCGCCATGGGAGCACCAATTTTGTTTGTCAAGAAGAAAGACGGATCAATGTGTATGTGCATTGATTACCGAGAACTGAACAAGGTCACGATTAAAAATCGGTACCCATTACCGAGAATTGATGATCTGTTTGATCACTTGCAAGGAACTCGATTCTTTTCTAAGATCGACTTACGCTCAGGATATCATCAACTGAAAGTACAGGAAGAGGACATTCCTAAAACTGTCTTCAGAACAAGGTATGGCCATTATGAATTTACCGTCATGCCATTTGGTCTAACCAATGCCCCAGCCACATTTATGGACATGATGAACAGAATATGTAAGCCATATCTGGATAAATTCATAATTGTCTTTATAAATTTTCGGGAGACAATAGAAGACATTGTCGTATGTGGGGGTCCTTTTTTTGGTGAACTACAGTGGCGGATCGTGACCTTGCCAATGCGGCTTGGTGGGTTGGGCCTTCTCTCGGCCCGGGATGTGGCTGCCTATGCCTTTGTGGCTTCCAGGTCTCAATCTTGGGAGTTGCAGGACCACATCTTACGCAACAGCGGGGTTGTTAACATTGATCCGGATTATGCTAGCGCCTTGGAACGCTTCCATGAATCTCTACCTGACTTTGATCTCGGCGGTTTCTCTAACAAGGACACCGCCCCCAAAAAGCCACAGAAAACTTTGGCGAATGCCCTTTGTTGTCGAATCGCACAAAGTTTGAGAGAAGATTTTCATTTGTCCCCCCGCCAAAAAGCCGTCATTGAATGCCTACAGAGGCCTCATGCTCAGGATTTCTTAACTGTTATTCCTATTGAAGGTTTGGGTCAACGTATGTCAGCGGTGGAGTACCGGTCAATCCTTAAGTACCGTTTGATGATCCCCATGTTCCCGAATGATGAAACTTGCCCAGTCTGCCGTAAAGCATGCCTGGATAAATACGAGGAGCATGCGTTACACTGTAGAGAGCTGCCGGGGTTTAAGTATCGCCATGACTTTGTTCGAGACGCGTTAATGGATATTCTCAGACGAGCAGGGATCTCGGCAAAGAAAGAGGCACCGGTTAATTTTCTTACAGACCCATCGAATGGGAGATCCACCCTACGCCCGGCTGACGTGCTAGTTTTTGGTTGGGAGTGCGGAAAACATGCTTGTTTCGATCTCACATGTGTATCCCCCCTAGCCGGGTTCCGGGAAAATGGGTTTGTGGCGGGCAAGCGGTACTGAAAGCAGAGTCGAAGAAGGTGGAAAAACACGCGAAAGCTTGTGAGGATAATCAGCATGCCTTTGTCCCCCTGGCGTTTGACACGTTCGGCTCCTTGGCGCCAGAGGCAGTTCAGTTCTTGTCTAGAGTTCAGCGTGTGGTCCACAGCAACTTTTTGACCCCTCAGGGGCGAGGCTTTATTTTTAGTAGATTAGGGTTTTCTATTCAGAAAGGGATGGCGGCGCAGTTTGTTGCTCGTCTACCTGCTATCCTTATGTAATTTGCCCTGATGATTGGAATGAAAATACCTAATTCCTTGGACATTTGGTTAATCATGAAGGAATTCATGTGGATTCCACAAAGATCGAGGCAATTACTAAATGGAAAGTCCCTGAATCACCAACGGGGGTTAGAAGTTTTCTAGGACTGGCAGGTTATTATAGACGGTTTATCCGAGATTTCTCTAGAATAGTCATTCCCTTAACAAAACTGACCTGTAAATCTGTTAAGTTTGAATGGGGACCAAAACAGTAAGAAGCCTTTAGAATCCTGAAGCAAAGATTAACCAACGCACCCATATTAGCATTACCAGAAGGAGCTGAAGACTTTGTAGTCTATTGTGATGCTTCTAAATTAGGTTATGGATGTGTGTTAATGCAACGTCAAATGGTTATAGCCTATGCCTCTAGACAACTTAAGAATCATGAAGAGAACTATACAACCCATGATCTAGAGTTTGGAGCCATAATTTTTGACCTTAAGATTTGGAGACATTATCTTTACGGTAGTAAGTTTACCATTTTCACCGATTATAAAAGTTTAAGATATGTTTTCGGGCAAAAAGAGTTGAATATGAGACAGAGACGCTGGATGGAAATTCTTAGTGATTATGGTTGTAGTATCCAGTATCATGCAGGAAAGGCTAATGTAGTAGCTGATGCTTTAAGTCAAAAGTATCATGAAAATCCAAAACGAGTACGTTCTCTCAAATTAAATCTGCAGATAGATTTAAATGAACAAAATAGAGAAATGCAAGAATCAGTAATCAATGACGATACTGAGAAATTGAAAGGAATGATTAAGGAATTAGAACAAGGAACAGATGGAATTTGGAGATTCCATGGGAAAAGAATTGGGATACCTAAACAAGGAAACCTACGCCACCGAATATTGGAAGAAGCCCATAAGTCTAAGTATACGATGCATCCTGGAAGTGATAAAATGTATCAAGACTTAAGAAAGAATTTATGGTGGATAGGAATGAAAAAGGATATAGCAGTTTATGTTGCCAAGTGTCTAACCTGTTCACAAGTTAAAGCTGTGCATCAGAAACCCTCGGGTTTATTGCATCAATTAGAAATGCCAATATGGAAATGGGAATTGACAACAATGGATTTTGTTACCAAATTACCCAAGACGCAAAAAGGAAATGATACAATCTGGGTGATTGTAGACAGGCTAACCAAGTCTGCTCATTTCATTCCGATGAAGGAATCTTTCAGTATGGAGCTGTTAGCTAAGTTGTATGTAAATGAAATAGTTTCATTACATGGAATTCCTTTATCTATTGTTTCTGATAGAGATAGCCGTTTTACTTCTCATTTTTGGACTAGTTTCCAAAAAGCAATGAGAACCAAGTTAAATCTAAGCACTGCTTATCATCATCAAATGGATGGACAAAGCGAAAGGACAATTCAAACAATGGAAGATATGCTTAGAGCTTGTGTAATTGATTTCGAAGGAAATTGGGACGATCATTTACCATTAATAGAATTTTCCTACAACAACAACTATCATACCAGTATCAATGCTGCACCATTTGAAGTACTTTATGGACGAAAGTGTCGAACTCCAGTCTGTTGGGCAGAAATTGGAGAAAAGCAACTGTCTGGACCAGAGATAGTACAAGAAACAACGGACCAGATTATTTAAGTCAAGGAAAGACTAAAAGCAGCACGCGATCGTCAAAAGAGTTATGCTGATAACAGGCGAAAACCATTGGAATTTCAAGTAGGAGATAAGGTATTATTAAAAGTTTCGCCATGAAAAGGAGTGGTTAGATTCATAAAAAGGGGAAAGCTAAGCCCCAGGTATATTGGACCCTTTGAGATTATTAGAAGAATAGGACCCGTAGCTTACCAGCTACAACAGCTAGAGGAAATGGCAGTAATACATGATGTATTTCATGTATGTAATCTCAAGAAGTGCTTAGCAGATGAACCATTAGTGATACCTCTTAAGGACATAGAGGTAAATGAGAAACTTAAAGTTATAGAGAAACCCCTACAGATTGAAGACAGAAAGATCAAGAATTTCAAACACAAGAGATTAGTTCTAGTTAAAGTAAAATGGGATTCCAAGAGAGGACCAGAATACACTTGGGAGCTTGAATCCGAGATGCAGAGGAAATATCCACACCTGTTCCAGTAGACCTCGAGGACGAGTTCTAAAACAACGTGGGGAGGATATAACAACTCTCCCAAAATTTCTTAAAACACCCCTATACGTCCTAAAATATACCCCGTATATGAAAACTGGGCCCGAAATACCTTTATTTTTCAAAAATTAAATAAAAACAAAGTTTATGGGGCGCTCGTGGGCCGCAATCCCCTTGACTAAACCTGTCGCGGGGCGTGACAGCTTGGCCACCAGATCGCACCCCATGCTGCCATGTGTCTCATCGTGTCAAGGCTAGTGGTCGATGCAGCAAGGCTAGGGACTACCCTAGAGTAGGTCGCGGGCCTCGAAGGCTTTGCCTTCTGTTCTCGTGGGACGCGACAAGGTGCTCAATCAGGACTATAAATAGGAGCCTCAGGCTTCACTTCCAACTGGTTCAAAATTCAAATCTCTCTCTAAATTTCTGAAGTAATAGAAATAATTCCTGGGGAATGTACCCACTAAAATAACGAAGCTCTGCCTCGATGTAAGTATCATAACCCCCGGTTACGTATTAGTTACGCTGCCCGATTGATCTTGTGCTCCGTAACGCATGTCAAGGCTCTGCCTGACTCAGTCATTGGAGTTCTGTCTCGGGTATGGTATAGCTAATGTAAATTGGGTTATTATACTAACGCGTGTGCATTGTTTAATTTAATGGATTATAACCAGGAAGTCACACAAAAATACCTAAATTAGCAATGTGAGTAATTCCTCTTTTTATAAACTGTTTTTTACAAAACCTCAATTATTTAAATTACAATTCACAGTGATTGAGTATTTGTAAATCTACAATTATCGTCGGTATGTTGGGGTTTTTTATACATAACTTGTTACTAGTAGTAACATTACCACAAGTCTGGATTGATAGTACTGTGGGTGGTAATTAAAGTAGAGGTAAACAAATGTAAATGCTGGTTGCCCTCAATGCTGTAAAATGATAAAACTTTTCTTGATTAAACTGGGATTCACTCGCCAGTATTTCTTGCTGATAAAATGTTTTTAAACGCGTTTCAGGTAACAAAATGTGAAAGCCAATTAGAAGCCAGTTGGAGAGCACTGAAGGCATAGAAAAGTGGCTATAAAAGTTACCTAAATAAAGAAGAAGTTTTATTTTAAATAAATTAGGGTTTATCCCTATAAACATGTTTGTAATGGAAACTTGGGTTTATCCCATGTATTTATTATTATGAAAAATGTGGTGTTTTACTCTGATAAACTATTTCCAAACTACGATCCTGATGTAAATTCCGCTGCCAAATTAATAAACACCGATACCACCAGCTCTGAGTAGCTCGCAGCCGCCCGCCTCCCGGGACAGGGGTCGGGGGGTTACGACACTGTCAGACCAACGTTATCGCTCCCAACTTGCTTCAAATCCCAAAACTCGCTTTCGAGCTTTTGAAGCTCGTGTGGAGGACAAAACTGGTTCTTCATCAATTGCTTCGGTTCATCCCAGGGCAAGGCGTGGGTTACTTCATTCCCTCATTTGTTATGCTTAGAGGTCCACCATTCGAGAGCCCTCGAACGGAATACCCCTGTCGCATTCAGGGTTTGCAGGTTATCGTGACACCCACTTAGAAGGAAGGTGAGCTCGATAGCATCAAACCAGTTCATCATGGCAGTGGCACCGTCTTTGCCAGTAAACTCAAGAGGCTTACAGGCCATGAACTGCTTAAATTGGAACGTCGATCTAGGTGTTTCCACCTTCGAGTGAACGGAACCATGGGGTGAATCAGGGTTGGTTTGAATCTTGATGACTATGTCGGGTATGACCTTTGCCATTTGCTTGGCCATAAACTTCGTACAATCCTTCATAGACATCGTGTTGGAGTCGGAACCCTTCTTGGTCTTCTTAGACGTATCGTTGGACGACATCTAAAGAATCCAAAGAGAAGGAAAGGATGAGACTTGATCATAATTCAAGATAAGGTTTTGCATGTATAAGCATGTAAGTATTTCATGTAGCACGTAAGTTTCACATAATTTGCAAGTATTCAACAAGTATTCACCAAGCATAATCACGTATGAATGTGTAAAAGAGTATAAATTTAGTTTGTTCATGAGAATTATCATTGCTTGTGATTGCGAGAGACGTGCGAATTGTGTCACGGTTTTGAAATGAACGAGGTAACAAGTATAAAATCACATATAATTTGAATTAACATAAAAGAGAGGCTCATAAAACATTGGATTGTTTCGGGTTTAGAAACCCTGACTATTCCAAAGTGAATCGAAAGTCCTTTCAAATTAGGGAAATGTGCTTTGGCCTATAGGTAAGATACTCTCGTCGAGAAGCGATTAACGGTATCTTACCTTTCCAGTTACTACACGTCCCTAATCGATTGAAACAATCGAAACTTTGGCCGATTGAAAATCGAGGAATGGGACTTAATCGACAAGATGCGGGTTTCACCCCTAACTTGACGATTTCGTACCCTAAGTGTGGTTGGTACTCGTCAGGTCAAAATTTAATTTCGACACTTTGACGAGGGTCCAATAGAATTTGAATTGGAAATTTACCATTAAGATGTGGATTTCACTCCTAACTTAATGGTGAAATTTCGTGCAAAAATAGAATGAGCGGAATGAGAGTCGTTCACCAAATTGTGGGTTTCACGCCTATTTTGGTGAACTCATCTCGTTTATATTACGAGTGTCTTCAAGTCTTCCAGTGTATTGTGTAAAATTTCTTAGGAAAGACATATTGTAAGTATTAAGACCAAAAAGAAGAGAAAGGAACAAATAGGTAGAATAAACATTTTAACAAATAACAAGAATGGTCAAAAATAAGGTACCTACTATAAACTAGGTCGAACATGGTAATTCTACCTAATTCCCTATAGTTATAGCTCTGATACCAATCTGTCACACCCCAACCAATGGCGGAATCATCGGAGTGAGACGAAAACAAGATTGTTCATTACATCATAACACTATGTAACAATAATTAATTCAAAACTGATTTTCGTTAATAATCAAATTGTCAAATACATTACAAGGAAATTCAAATTACAACATCAAAATGAGATAAGTACAACAATTTAACATAACAAAATAAACAAAACTAGTAATTCAAGTGTGTTTCTAAGTCGTCCCTACTAGTTTCGTCATAGCATCATCAATCATCAATGTCGCAACCCCCGACCCCTAATCCCGGGAGCGGTGTCGCGAGATCCAGATTAGTGGTATCGGTGTTTATTAATTTGGCAGCGGAAATTTACATCAGGACCGTAGTTAGGAAATAGTTTATCAGAGTAAAACACCACATTTTATAAATAATAAATACATGGGAAAACCCCAAGTTTCCAACCCTATTTTATTGAAATAAAACTTCTTTCTTTTTTAGGTAACTTTTATAGCCACTTTTCCAAGCCTTCAGTGCTCTCCAGCTGGCTTCTATTTGGCTTTCACATTGGTTACCTGAAACGCTTTTTAAAACATTTTGTCAGTGGAAAATACTGGTGAGTGCATCCTAATTTAATCATAACAATTTTTATATCTTTACAGTATTGAGGGCATCCGCAATTACATTTGTTTATATCTACCAAATTACCACCCACAGTACTAGGGTAATACCTTAGTTGCAGCCATCATGGCACAATCACAGACATGTTCACTTTCTTCTGGCTTCTTCTCTTCATTTTATTCTTGCTTCTTCTCTTCTTCAACAGACCAGGGATCAGACAGTGGTTCTATCAGTGGTCCTGAATTTTCTCCCAACAGTTGTTCATTAACAATAGCAGTAACCACTGCTTCAGCAATTGTATCCATTGTTTTTGCACTGGATTCCCCCTCTTCGGTTTCCAGCCCTTCAGGGATAGCCTCTAATGCTACAAAACAGAATTCATCACTAGAAGCATCATTTTTAGCATATAGAGCAAAGTTTTCATCAGCTAAATCTTCAGGCAAGCTACTCTAATCAACAAAGCCTTGGGTAAAGAAGCTTTGCTGATCTGGTTGAACAGGAGTTTGAGTAGCTTGTTGAGGTGTAACTTGTTGCACATGAACCTGAGGAGCTGGGGCCTGGACATACTGTATCTGTGGAGCAGGGGTTTGGACATCATGCACTGGAACAGGTGTTGTAGGGTGTGCATAGTAAGCAGTGTTTACATGAGCAGCAGGGGTTTTTTGGTAATAGTGCACAGTGTTTTGTTGAGGTCTAGGGCTAGGGTGTGTTATGATAGTTCCACTATTTTGGTTGCTTCTACACTCTCTAGCAAAGTGTCCTAGCGTATTACACTTGTAACACTTAAACTTTGACTTATCCAACCCAACTTTCAAATTCCCATGCACCCCTGGAAATTTTCTCCCTGTCCTTTTATAGAACTTGCTAGTTCTGACACTCAGTAGTGCCAATTGATGCAATATGTTCATTTCCTCCGGATCAGTGGGATCAAAATACTGGAGATCATTGAGTTCAAAGCATTGATTGTCAGAATTCTGGTTTTCACTACTAGCTATGAAAGCATAGTTAATTGAGTAAGAATTAGAGTTATTAAAAGCTCCACCAGCAGTTATGTCAATATAATGATCATAACCTTGATCCTTACTACTACCAGATTCCTCTTGACCAAGAAGTGCTGTGCTACCAAATGTGTAGTCATCAGCAACCTTCCCTGACTCTTGTAACTTCTTTTTCTGGTTCAACTCTCTCTCATAGGTGAGGAGTCTACCATGAAGTTGAGTCAGTGTCAACTCTTTAAACCCAACTGAATTTCTGGTTACAAAAGCAATTGTGTCCCATTTTCAGGAAGTGACCTTAGAAACCTACTATTTAGAGTTGATTTAGTAAATTCAACATTAACAAGTTTCAGTTCACTTATGAGACAACTAAAACATTCAAACTGTTGTGTTAATGATTCACCCTTGATGTGACAAAAGGTTTCATATTGTTGATTCAAAACCTCCCTACTGTTTTCAATTACTTCTTCAGTACCACCAAACTGTTCCTTAAGTGCATCCCACAATTCCTTGCCACTGTTACAGTGTAACAGCCTAGCATAAATTTCATTGAAGAGTGCTGATGCAACTATGCTAAAGGCCTTTACATCTAGTTCAATTTTTTGGAAATCCTGTTCGGAATAGTTTTCAATTTTCTTAGGTACAAAGGTTTTTGGATGTTCAGCACTCGGCACCATTGGAACGTGTGGTCCAAAGACAACCGACTTCCAACATCTTGTATTTTGTTGAGCTAAAATGTGACCCATCCTACGCTGCCAGATGTTGTATTCGGATCTGACCAACATAGGTGGTTTAAAGAGTGAGCCAGTGTTATGAATGTCTTGTGATTATGACGTCATTCTGGTTGTTTTACAAGTATTGAATAATCAACTTTGTACGTGATTATCCCTTACTCTGTTTTTCAACTAAAAACGAACAATCGAAAGTATCAACGAAATTGAGCTGAACTTTTATGTCAAAATGATTGTTAGATCAAATTTGACTGTCCTGGCTCTGATACCAATTGTTAGGATCTGAGTTTCTTAGATTGTGTTTGTTTAATTAAAATGAGATGAAACAGAGATATGAATTGCAGCGGAATATGAAAGTAAACTTTGAATACACAATCAATGGAAGAAAGGTTTAAACAAATATGTTTAACATTGAGTCGAATGATTGTATTTAATTACAATAATCAAATCAAATGCATGCATGCACAAGTCTCCCCCTCAGCCTGAGCTCAATAATTTTTCGTACAGAATGACTTAGAAGAAGAGAGCTACTAGAACAGTACAGAGTACTGTTCTATTTATAGTACAACACAACCACTGAGCATCTTCGGCTGATGTCACCATGAAAGTGAAATCTAACCTCCTAACAAACTCTAAGGACTGATGCATACAACCACTGAATACTAAACTACTAATTACATAAAACAATGCATAAGTAAACCATTGATTCTTCATTCCACTGTTGTAGCCTAAGCACTGATGTTGAGCATCAGTGCTTTCTTCAAAGGATGATTAGTTCTTTGGAGGAGCAGTGGTTTAGTCTTCAACAGTGCTTTGGATACATCAGTAGATTGAGCTTCAGTACTTTAATCTTCTTCAGTGCTTGGTCTGTCAGCGGTTGTAATGAGCAGTGCTTGGAGTCTATCAGTTGTTGAAGCCACTGTCAAGGGGAAAGACTTGTACAAACACTGCTTATGAGGATCCACTGTTCAGAACCAGTTTTGGCTTTTATCATCTATTCCTTTGTAGGGTTCAATCCCAACACCTTTGGTCCCTTATGTTTGTAATTGATAGGTTTTATTGTGTTTTAAGTATAAAAAGCATAGTGTAAGGGTGTATTATCTAATTTTAGTATATGAACAAGTATAAACAAGTATGATTAGGCATATGAATCGTGAATAAGTATCATATAAGTTCAAATCATGCGTGGAAAGCGTATAATTCATGTATGTCACGTATTTGCAAGTTTATCGCACCTTTTCAAGAATTACGAATAAAGTATCATAGGTATAATGGATTAAATCATATAAGCATGTATGAATAAATAAAGTATGAATTATAAGAAATAAGAATTTTATTATGATCCAAGTCTCGGATTTTACAACGATACAACGAAACGACGATTACAAGGAATACAAGTTTCAAAAAATAGAAATACAAGACAAACTTTCTAATTAAGGAAAGTTACAAAAAGCAGGGTGTCGCATAACAAGTTTTGTTTTCAATAATTCAAAAGCTTTGAGACACTCCTCATCGAAGATGAAAGGAACGTCCTTTTCAAGGAGTCGTTGGGCGTGTGATCTTGGAAAAATCTTTAATGAAACGCCTATAGAAGCCCGCATGACCAAGGAAGCTTCGAATTGATTTCACATTTTTCGGTGGGGGAAGCCTACTAATGGTGTCTATCTTCGCTCTATCTACCTCTATACCCGCTCAGGAGATGTTATGTCCTAGAACGATCCCCTCCGTCACAATAAAGTTACACTTCTCCCAATTTAACATCAACTTCGTCTCCACACATCTCTCCAACATCCTCTCAACTTCCATGGACTTCTCAACCATACCTTGGAAGATCGCAACCATACACCGTTGAAATGTCGCCGGAGCATTACATAGTCCAAACGGCATACGTCGGTACACGTACATGCCATAGGGACATGTAAAGGTTATCTTCTCTTGATCCTCCGGTGCAATGGGGATTTGGAAGTAACCCGAAAATCCGTCAAGAAAACAGTAAAACTGTTGACCCGCCAGACGCTCTAGCATTTGGTCAATGAACAGAAGCGGAAAATGGTCCTTTCAGGGTGGCGTCGTTCAATTTTCGGTATCGATGCATACTCGCCAACCGGTGACCGTACGAGATGGGATGAGTTCATTTTTCTCATTCATAACTACCGCCATCCCCCCTTCTTCGGGACGACTTGTGTCGGACTCACCCAAGCGAAATCAGAAATCGGGTATATCAACCGGCATCCATCAATTTCATCACCTCCTTTCTTACTACCTCTTGCATGTTTGGATTGAGGCGCCTTTGCGGTTGCACCACCAGTTTGTAGACCTCCTCCATGAGAATCCGGTGAGTGCAAAAAGTGGGGCTAATCCCCTTTATGTCCGATAGCCTCCATGCAATAGCCTCCTTATACGTTCTCAACACCTCAAGCAACTTCAACTTCTCCTCCTTCGTCAATCTAGAAGAAATGATGACGGGCATACTTGGTCGCTCCCCTAAAAATGCATACTCTAAGTGTGAAGGAAGGACCTTAAGCTCTAAAGGGGCTGGAGTATCTACCGGTTCACTAGTCTAACTAATCTCATTTAGTTCCATCGTTTCGGGAACCCACAATGCATCTTCCCCTACATCTTCAACTTCAACCTCTTCATCCACCGTGCTCTCACTCACCAAATTGACTCCACTAATGTATTCGAGACACATATCCAAGCACAAAATGAACGAGTTTAGGAAATAAACAGAATGACACGTACCACTATCCTCATCTCTACCACTCGGGTGTTGTGTGGCCCTATCAATCTCAAAAGTGATATTCTCATCACCCGCACGAAGTGTGATCTTCCCGTCAAAGACATCTATAATGGCCTTTGCGGTGCGAAGGAATGGATGACCTAATATGATTGGAACTCTCTCGTCGTCCTCCAAATCTAGAATAACGAAATCAACGGGGAAAACAAACTTATCAACCTTAACGAGAAAGTTTTCTATGATCCCACGTGGATACTTGACCGAGCGATCGGCCAAAGACAGTGACATGCATGTGGGAGTGAGCTCTCCAAAATCAAGCTTTTCATAAAGAGAGAATGGCATCAAGTTGATGCTGGCACCTAGATCGGCTAAGGCATGAGCGGGAGCAACGGCACCCCCGAATAGACACGGGATGGTAAAGACGCCCGGATCGGTTAGTTTCTCCAGTAGCTTGTTCAAAACCACCGCGGAACAACCTCCGGTCAATGGAATGTTTAAGATCTCCCCCAGCCTATCCTCTCATTTAAGAAGATCCTTCAAAAACTTGGCGTATTTTGGCATATGCTGGAGTGCCTCAATGAATAGAAGATTGATTTTGAGTTATGTGAACATTTCAAGGAAATTCTCGTATTCCTTAGTGTACTTTTGCTTCTTAAGACGACCGAGGTACGGAAGATGTGAAAGATCTACGTACGGTGACGGCCTAACCTTTATCGATTTCTTTTATACCCTACTCTCAACCTGAGGCTCACGGTTTGACGCTGTACTTACTGGGTCTAGCCTTATTTGCAGCTTCCCCGGGGCCTCCATCTCTATCTCCTCATCTACTACCTCCTCATCCTCATCCTGAACCCTCTCTCTAACTACCTCTCCTAACTTGTTCCCACTTTGACTAGTGATTGCCTTTGCTTGATGATCCGGGTTGGGTTGTGTGTTACCCAAGAACTGACCCGGCTGATGTTCTTCCAACTGCCTAGCAATACCACCTACGGACCGCTGAAGATCTAAAAGCGCGGACTATTGATTCTTCAACATAAGGTCGTGGTCCGCTAAGGTTTTCTGAGTGACCTGGTCCTTAACCAGTAATCGAGAAAGAAGTTCTTCAATTCTATCTAGACTACTCCCTGACCCCCCACTCCTAGTTTGACCCTCTTAGTTTGAACCCCCACTAGCACACTGACCTCCTGAACCTGAACTACCAAACTGATTTGAACCCCCACTAGAATAATAACCCTACCCCCTGTTTTGATTTGAACCTGACTGGAAACCAGGGGGGTTACCGGAAGAACGGAAATTATTATTATTATTTCACCAGTTAGAATTATAATTATTATTATTATTGAAATGGTTCGAGGGACCTCGGTTTTGACCTGCGATGAACTCGACTTGCTCAAGAGTGAGCGTGGGATACTCGATAGTATCATGACCTCCTCGACATACATTACATCTATCAAACTTTGCCTTCAACTCCAGCATCTCCTTGGTGAACTTTCTCTCAAGATTTTCCATCACCGTAGCTACTGTGACCGACCGAGGAAGTACTAGACACAGGAATGCAAGTCCTGGTGGTAGCACGATGATCGATATCAGAATGCGCGAAACTCTCGAAAAGGTCATTGCATTCAGCCACTGATTTCTTTCCCATGAGGTGGCCTCCTGCTGAAATGTCAAAAAGGGCTCTAGTCTCATGAGTGAGACCGTTGTAGAATTTCTCACAAGTGCCCAATCAGATAACCCGTGCTGAGAACAACGGGGAGTTGATACGTGGTCGAAAACCGGTGATCGTTTGTGCTTAAGTTGATGTTTTTATATAGCTTTTAATCTTGAATAGCCTACTTTCAATGGGATTTGTGTTTTACAGGTCTAAAAGAGTTTAAGGAGCTAATCGGGAGCTAAACGGAGCACCGGGGATGTGAAATGAACAAAACTGGGTTAATCATGAAGATTGGATGTGTTTTTTGGAATGTTAATGGATTTAAAATGAATATATTGGAAGACGGCATGATAGAGGGCTGAATTACGAGAACGTGGGCGAAACGGTGAGTAAAACGGAGCTATAACGAAGAAGTTATGAAGAAAACAGTTTCGTACAAAACCGGCAAAACCAGAGGCCGTCGGGGACGCCCCTATGGCCGTCGGCGACGGGCCTCCGTTTGCTGAGTCGTGAGGAGTAGGGTTTGGACTCTTTCCCAAGCAAGGTGGTAGGGCTTGTCACGCTCCATCCGGACCGAATGGATCTGATCACGAAGAGGAGATGCTTTGGCAGGTGGGAAGTATTTGGCGAGGAAAGCGTCTCTAAGGGTAGCCCATGTGGTGAATGTGCTGGCGGGCTGGGAATCAAGTCGGGTGGCTGCGCAGCCCACAAATGAAAATGGAAAGACTTGAAGGAAGCGGGCGTTGAGATTGGCACCTTCAATTAGAAAAGGCGTTGTAGAGGCGGGTGAGGTGACTAATGTGGGCTGGGGCATCTTCATCGTCACGACCTAGAAATTGGCACGAGTTGGTAATGGCGGTCATGATGTAGGAAGGGATCTGCCATGATTTCTCATTGTTAATGGTGGGAATGGTGATACGTGAGTTCCCACCAGTGAAACCGGCAGTAGAGCGTTGGTGAACGGTCTGATGACGGTCGTCCATTTGGACGACGGGTGGCGGACTCGAAGAACGGGAGGGTGGTGGGGAGTTGTGTGGTGATGACTTCGGAATGAAGTTAAAGACTGGTGGTTTAGATTGGAGGGTAAAGTCAGAAGGGGCGATGGATGATGAAGAAGTACTAACCTTAAAGCTTGAAGATGATGAGATTGGAATCGGTGGTGGTTCTTGCGAACGCGTATGGGGCATCCACTGCAAAACGACAAGGAAACAAGTAAGACGACTCTAACGAAAGACTCGACAGAAATATAAAAGACACTATAATTATTTAGACTCCTACAACTCAAACAAATAGCACGTAAGATGTCAAACAAGTCCAAACAAAGTAATTAACGCAATTGCCAAAGAGTCCCCAGCAACGGCACCAAAAACTTGATGTTCTAAAAGTAGTTTAATAAAAACAAATTAAAATAACCTAACTTAGACAATAAGTAATACTCTAGACTCTGTAAAACTCGACTAAACTACTAACCGGCAAGTGAACCGATCGACTCTAGTAAAGCTAAGTAAGTCCAGATATCGAACCCACGAGACTCGATTTAACTACGTTAACGACTCTATCTAGACTGACATGGACGCGACACTAATTGTTTTTATGTTTGGGGGGTTTTCTAAAAATTCCTAAAATTTGCAATTAAATAAAATACTAAGTGATTAGATTAACTAGAACTCGACTCGAAATGAAGGTTTTGCTTAGTGATGATGAAGGACTACCTAGGTTAGAATCCCACTTGTTATTGAATGGCTTCCTATCAGTTCTAATACATTATGGAACTGGGATCTTTAAGAGCTAAATCCTAAGAGATACCGAAGAGAACCCCCAACCCTTCTCGGGAAGACACCTATGTAACTCTAAAGGATTGTTACGAATACCGGTTATCTAAACTCCCTTACGGTTGTCTAATTTCCTAGAAAAGTGCCCTAAGTGCCTAACTACTTCTCAGGGGAAAGTCTAAGGCAACTAAGGACTCAATTTGGTTCAATAGACAAGAAATTGGCAAGGAAACTAAAACCAGTTTTTTAAGACCTAATCCTAGCAATTTACCAACCAATACCTATTAATAACCTAGCACTTTTCAGCGACTAAGATTAGTAGAATATTTAGACCGAATTAATTCTTGATTATTGTTTCTATGGTTTATTGGCCAATTTACCACAAGATCACCCGAACCCGCTAAGACCCGATAATCAACACAAACTCATTAAATGAAAGACATTCAATAGAATTCATGTGAACAATAAACAATCATTAATCAAGTAAAAATACGCAAACACACCAAATTGATAAACCAGCGTCTTTTACTTTTCAAAGGAAATCCATAAACATAATAGAAACTGATAAAATCAAATCTTTAATCAAGTTTTCATCTTAACCTAGGTAGTTATATGAGTTTAGCCAGAAACATGTTCAAAAACCAATCAACAATAGTAAACATATGAGAATTCACCTTAGTAAAAGCAAGAAATGGAAGAAACAAGGAAAACGAGATGATAAAATCCGAATTCTTCAATCTCTAAGCTTCAAACGTCCGCCAAGTGATTCCGAATGCTTCCTTGCTTTCAAAACTAGCTAAAACAGAGCTCTGAGGTGCACAGTATCGTCCAAGAACTTCTCGGTTTCGAATTACGACAATAAGATTTTTTTATAGTAACAAAACTCTATAAACCTTTGCTATTCATGTAATTTTATGCCGACAATAGCCTGTGGCGGCCCGCGTGGCACTTTGCTTCACCCGTCTCAGGTAGCGGCACACTATAATGAATACAAATCAACTTTTAGTCTCTGGCGGCCCGCGTAACAATCAATTAAACCCATCGCGGGTAGCGAAAATCTCCCAAACTTGGTTTTTTTCGTTGTTTCAACTCCCGAGCTTTCGTTTTCAATCCGACACTCCATTATATCAACTTTTAGCTCATATTTCATCACCTTTTAGCTGCTTTTCTCTACCATGGTCTGCCAAACACAAATGATTCAAAAGTATATACAATCTAAATAAAACGAAACTGAATCTAACTAAAAATGCGTAAACTGAACAAGAATAATAGATGTATTTTACAATACATCATAAGGCGTCATTAGGTGTTTCTGCGTTTGCCATAACCTGTTCAAAAACCACCAAAAAGAAGCCCATCATTTTGAAACTCTATTGTCTATACTACATGTGTGGAAATATCCGACATAACATGAAAATAATCAGTTTTTGGGTGGTCATTTAATCTTTTTAATAATAATCTGTTTTGTGATAGGGTTCATATATTTTATAACATTGTGATAGTGTAATAATCATTAAGCCCCAAATTAAATATAAAATAAAAGATTAACTGAGACAGAATGTAAATTAAAGGGTTATTGGATTTTAAGAATCCAAACTTTGATAAATTGGCCGACAATAATCCGAACTTAAAAAATTCCCTCTGCCAGTCCCAACTTTCAAGCTATTTTCCTCCACCGAGCCTTTACTAACTAGGTTATAACCTAGTTAGTGTTTTGCATATGTGGCAGTTATGTGGCACACAACTAGGTTAAATGCTGACGTGGAAGCTTACGTGGCTGGAGTAGTGGATGGTAGTTTAACGGTGGTAGCGGAGGTTCCTGCGAACCTCCGACCACCTCCATTAAACTACCGTTCACAACTCCAACCTCACCAGAAAAACATGAAACAAGGCGATTGTGGTAATTTTGAAGTTCTGAGCGGTGAAGAAGGTCACATGAGGTTGGAGATGACTGGTGGTTGCCTTGTTCGGTGGTTTCATAGGTAAAGAATGTCGTCGGAACAAGTTGCAGGTCATCGGAGTATGTTGCAGGTCGCGAGAACAAGTTATAAGGTCGCTGGAGTAAGTTGCAGCTCGTCAGGAAAAGTTATAAGGTCGTCAGAAGAAGTTGTCGCGGTGTGTGGTGGTGATGGTGGTGGCAGATGGTAGTTGTGGGTGGTGGTGATGAAGGTGGTGATGGTGTTGATGTCACGTAAGCTTCCACATCAGCATTTAACTAGGTTGTGTGCCACATAAGCTGCCACGTATGTCAAACACTAACTGGGTTGTAACCCAGTTAGTAAAGGCTTGGTGGAGGAAAATAGCTTGAAAGTTGGGACTAGCATGGGGAATTTTT
Organism: Helianthus tuberosus; assembly: GCA_030545235.1. Taxonomy (NCBI): domain Eukaryota; kingdom Viridiplantae; phylum Streptophyta; class Magnoliopsida; order Asterales; family Asteraceae; genus Helianthus; species Helianthus tuberosus. Next base: position 145,028,667 of record CM060426.1, on the reverse strand, counting down.
TAAATTGGGATTATTGCTGACTAATTGGTCAAAGTTTGGATTATTAAAATCCAATAACCCTAAATTAAAAATAAACCAAATTATAATAGCAAGAAAAAAATTACACATCTCGATAGTTTCTTCGATGGTTTGTGGTCTAGCCGCATTGACTACGTGTCTAATCTCACTGATTAATCCCCAGATGTAACGGGAGATTAATACGGGTTCTGGTGAAGCTAGGGTTGGTACTATTCTAGCATATTCGAAGAATATGGTAGTGTAACTCTTACAGTCCACTCCAGTCATTCTAAGGTTTAAGAACTTATTAGCTATTTGTTCTTTTTCATTGGGAGGACAGAATTTTCTTTCGACCATGTTTTTAAACTTAGTCCATTCCATATTATAAACTTTGTCACTTCCCCTAGACTGGAGGATAGTATTCCACCATTCTAGAGCTGCATTCTTAAAAAGATTGGAAGCAAACATGATCTTATCCTCTTCTGCACAATTGCTTATTTTTAAGACTGCCACAGTCTTTTCTATCCAATGTAGAGCTGCAATGGCTCCCTCATTTCCAGAGAATTCCATTGGTTTGCAAGACCAGAATTATTTGTAAGAACAACCATAGGACATGGTTCTTCTTCTTTTTGGAATAGGCAATTGAAGTAACGGTCCATTGTTTACGCTGTAACTGGGTTTAGTAGGTGGTCGTTTACTTCCACTGTGAGTTTTATTATTTTCCACTTCCTTAACCGTTTTGATAATATATGGCATAGAGTCTATGGTTCCTTGTGACACTATATGTTGGATGGCACTATTATCTAATGGGTTCCCGTTGTTATCGTTATTCGGGTTTTCCTGATTCACTTCGTTGTCCTTCTGGATTATAAACATTTACCACGTATTAATATCATAGAACAAGATTTAAGGCGAACAATTGCACAAACAACACATTGATCAAAACCGTCGTACATTGCGACATTTACTCTATTTCATATATATATATATATATATATATATTACAAGCTGCAACTGGAATTTAAAACACAACACTAGTTATGCATCAGTAGGTATTGGATTATCTATTTTAGTTGATTTTTTTCTACTACACACCTATATATATATATTGTTATTATTACTATTATTATGACTAGGGGTTCATCCAATATTGCATATTTCGCTCGTCGTACTTCCAACGAGCTTTTCCCCTATTTGTCTGATTATTTCCCCTTCATCTACTAACTCCTCAACAAATGTGCGGAGTTCCTGCACGTTTTCAGTACTCATGGGTGGTGATGGTGCGGGTATTGGGTCAGGGTAATGTGGTACGGGTTCTCTATATGGGTATGGGTTTTCTAGTATTTCCTGAACATACTGATCAGCATCCCAATATGGATCTAGAGGTCAAGGTTGGGGTATGGTGCTACAGGGTTTAGTATGGGTTCCTCCTGTGGGTAGAGTTCTCGATAATCCCTATGTTCATCCTCCCATGGGTCATAAGCTAGAGGATTCGGTGCTGGGATTCTAGGGATCTCGTTTGGGTCGAAGGCGGGTATGGGAACCTAGTCTCCTGGGTTAGGTTCTATTTCCATGGGTTGGGTTGGGAACAGTGGCAGTGGCTGTGGTGCAATGTTTTGGTCTAAGTTTGGGTCTGCGGCAGTGATAGCTAGTATGTGAAAGTTAGCCAATTGCCTACTAACTATGTCTTGGGTCTGGGCATTCATTTCCCTATTTGATGCTGCTAAAGCCTTTTGCTGCTGTAACTTCCTCATTCTCTTCCTACGCTCATGTGCTCCCCGACTGAACCATCCTCTCTTTTTCGTAGGGAATGGTTCTTCGGATTGCGCCTTAAATATGAAAATCCCCTCTTCTGTGTCAGCTAAATACCCCGAAGGAGTAGGCTGGGAGGAAGTTCCTTCATCTCTAGGAGAACTAGACAGGTGACGATAGGCGTCGGATGGACCTTGATCACTCATACTGTAAACTAACAAATTGTCAAATAACACGAAACAATAATATATAGATATGTACATAATCATGTAGATTATTTCCTAACGCAATTAAAATTTTGGTGTCAGCAGAACACTTATGTGGCTGAAATCAGTGGTTGTAGCTCTGATACCTCCTTCTGTCGCAACCCCCCGACCCCTGTGAGCTACTCAGAGATGGTGGTATCGATGTTTATTAATTTGGCAGTGGAATTTACATCAGGATCGTAGTTTGGAAATAGTTTATCAGAGTAAAGCACCACATTTTTCATAATAATAAATACATGGGATAAACCCAAGTTTCTATTACAAACATGTTTATAGGGATAAACCCTAATTTATTTAAATTAAAACTTCTTCTTTATTTAGGTAACTTTTATAGCCACTTTTCCAAGCCTTCAGTGCTCTCCAGCTGGCTTCTAATTGGCTTTCACATTTTGTTACCTGAAACGCGTTTAAAAAAAATTTATCCGCAAGAAATACTGGCGAGTGAATCCCAGTTTAATCAAGAAAAGTTTTATCATTTTACAGCATTGAGGGCAACCAACATTTACATTTGTTTACATCTACTTTAATTACCACCCACGGTACTATCAATCCTGACTTGTGGTAATGTTACTACTCACAGTGTAGTAACAAGTTATGTATACAAAACCCCAACATACCGACGATAATTGTAGATTTACAAATACTCAATCACTGTGAATTGTAATTTAAATAATTGAGGCTTTGTAAAAACAGTTTACAAAAGGAGGAATTACTCACATTGCTAATTTAGGTATTTCTGTGTGACTTCCTGGTTATAATCTATTGAATTAAACAATGCACAAACGTTAGTATAATAACCCAATTTACATTAGCTATACCCTCCCCGAGACAGAACTCCAACGACTGAGTCAGGCAGAGCCTTGACATGCGTTACGGAGCACTAGATAAATTGGGCAGCGTAACTTATACGTAACCGGGGGTTATGATACTTACATGGAGTTACCGTAGCGAAATTCTTGGGTAAGCTTTTGGACTAGGTTTTTCCTCTGGCTTTCTTCTTGTGTGCGTACCAATTCATCAGTCAAGGTATTTGCTAGTTCTATAGTTTCTTCGATGGTTTGTGGTCTAGCCGCATTGACTACGTGTCTAATCTCACTGATTAATCCCCAGATGTAACAGGAGATTAATACGGGTTCTGGTGAATCTAGAGTTGGTACTATTCTAGCATATTCAAAGAATATGGTAGTGTAACCCTTACAGTCCACTCCAGTTATTCTAAGGTTTAAGAACTTATTAGCTATTTGTTCTTTTTCATTGGGAGGACATAATTTTCTTTCGAGCATGTTTTTAAACTCAGTCCATTCCATATTATAAACTTTGTCACTTCCCCTAGACTGGAGGATAGTATTCCACCATTCTAGAGCTGCATTCTTAAAAAGATTGGAAGCAAACATGATCTTATCCTCTTTCGCACATTTGCTTATTTTTAAGACTGCCTTAGTCTTTTCTATACAATGTAGAGCTGCAATGGCTCCCTCATTTCCAGAGAATTCCATTGGTTTGCAAGACCAGAATTATTTGTAAGAATAACCATAGGACATGGTTCTTCTTCTTTTTGGAATAGGCAATTGAAGTAACGGTCCATTGTTTACGCTATAACTGGGTTTAGTAGGTGGTCGTTTACTTCCACTGTGAGTTTTATTATTTTCCACTTCCTTAACCGTTTTGATAATATATGGCATATAGTCTATGGTTCCTTGTGCCACTATATGTTGGATGGCACTATTATCTAATGGGTTCCCGTTGTTATCGTTATTCGGGTTTTCCTGATTCACTTCGTTGTCCTTCTGGATTATAAACATTTACCACGTATTAATATCATAGAACAAGATTTAAGGCGAACAATTGCACAAACAACACATTGATCAAAACCGCCGTACATTGCGACATTTACTCTATTTCATATAGATATCTATATCTATTACAAGCTGCAATTGGAATTTAAAATACAATACTACTTATGCATCAGTAGGTATTGGATTATCTATTTTAGTTGATTTTTTCTACTACACACCTATATATATATTTTGTTATTATTATTACAATTATTATGACTAGGGGTTCATCCAATATTGCATATTTCGCTCGTCGTACTTCCAAACGAGCTTTTCCCCTATTTGTCTGATTATTTCCCCTTCGTCTACTAACTCCTCACCAAATGTGCGGAGTTCCTGCACGTTTTCAGTACTCATGGGTGGTGATGGTGCGGGTATTGGGTTAGGGTACTGTGGTACGGGTTCTCTATATGGGTATGGGTTTTCTAGTATTTCCCGAACATACTGATCAGCATCCTAATATGGATCTAGAGGGTCAAGGTTGGGGTATGGTGCTACAGGGTTTAGTATGGGTTCCTCCTGTGGGTAGAGTTCTCGATAATCCCTATGTTCATCCTCCCATGGGTCCTAAGCTAGAGGATTCGGTGCTGGGATTCTAGGGATCTCGTTTGGGTCGAAGGCGGGTATGGGAACCTAGTCTCCTGGGTTAGGTTCTATTTCCATGGGTTGGGTTGGGAACAGTGGCAGTGGCTGTGGTGCAATGTTTTGGTCTAAGTTTGGGTCTGCGGCAGTGGTAGCTAGTATGTGAAAGTTGGCCAATCGCCTACTGACTATGTCTTGGGTCTAGGCATTCATTTCCCTATTTGCTACTGCTAAATCCTTTTGCTGCTGTAACTTCCTCATTCTCTTCCTACGCTCATATGCACCCCGACTGAACCATCCTCTCTTTTTCGTAGGGAATGGTTCTTCGGATTGCGCCTTAAATATGAAAATCCCCTCTTCTGTGTCAGCTGAATACCCCGAAGGAGTAGGCTGGGAGGAAGTTCCTTCATCTCTAGGAGAACTAGACAGGTGACGATAGGCGTCGGATGGACCTTGATCACTCATACTGTAAACTAACAAATTGTCAAATAACACGAAACAATAATATATAGATATGTACATAATCATGTAGATTATTTCCTAACGCAATTAAAATTTTGGTGTCAGCAGAACACTTCTGTGGCTGAAATCAGTGGTTGTAGCTCTGATACCTCCTTCTGTCGCAACCCCCCGACCCCTGTGAGCTACTCAGAGATGGTGGTATCGGTGTTTATTAATTTGGCAGCGGAATTTACATCAGGATCGTAGTTTGGAAATAGTTTATCAGAGTAAAACACCACATTTTTCATAATAATAAATACATGGGATAAACCCAAGTTTCAAGTACAAACATGTTTATAGGGATAAACCCTAATTTATTTAAATTAAAACTTCTTCTTTATTTAGGTAACTTTTATAGCCACTTTTCCAAGCCTTCAGTGCTCTCCAGCTGGCTTCTAATTGGCTTTCACATTTTGTTACCTGAAACGTGTTTAAAAAAATTTAATCAGTCAGAAATACTGGCGAGTGAATCCCAGTTTAATCAAGAAAAGTTTTATCATTTTACAGCATTGAGGGCAACCAGCATTTACATTTGTTTACATCTACTTTAATTACCACCCACGGTACTATCAATCCTGACTTGTGGTAATGTTACTACTCACAGTGTAGTAACAAGTTATGTATACAAAACCCCAACATACCGACGATAATTGTAGATTTACAAATACTCAATCACTGTGAATTGTAATTTAAATAATTGAGGCTTTGTAAAAACAGTTTACAAAAAGTGGAATTACTCACATTGCTAATTTAGGTATTTCTGTGTGACTTCCTGGTTATAATCTATTGAATTAAACAATGCTCAAACGTTAGTATAATAACCCAATTTACATTAACTATACCCTCCCCGAGACAGAACTCCAACGACTGTGTCAGGCAGAGCCTTGACATGCGTTACGGGGCACTAGATAAATTAGGCAGCGTAACGAATACGTAACTGGGGGTTATGACACTTACATGGAGGCAGAGCTTCGTTATTTTAGTGGGTACAATGCCCGGGAATTATTTCTATTACTTCAGAAATTTAGAGAGAGATTTGAACTTTGAACGAGTTGGAAGTGAATCCTGAGGCTCCTATTTATAGTCATGATCGAGCACCTTGTCACGCCTCGCGAGAACAGAAGGCAAATCCTTCGCGGCTCGCGAGCTAGTCTAGGGTAGGCCCTAGCCTTGTTGCATCGACCACTAGCCTTGACACGATGAGACACGTGGCAGCATGGGGTGCGATCTTGTGGCCAAGTTATCGCTCCCCGCGACAGGTTTAGTCAAGGTGGTCGCGGCCCGCGAGCGCCGCATAAACTTTATTTTTATTTAATTTTTGAAAAATAAAGGTATTTTGGGCCCACTTTTCGTATACGGGGTGTATTTTAGGACGTATAGGGGTGTTTTAAGAAATTTTGGGAGAGTTGTTATAGACAGCGCGCTTCAAACTACTCAGTGTTCTTTGCCCTGGTCAGGTCGACATCGTCCCCAAAGCCGTTGCTAAGTACATTCGTTGTCTCCCACTCAGTTTGATGAACTATGTTGCGTCTGCTTGCCCCAAAACCCTCGAGGATGTATTCCGTATATCCGCTGAGCTCAACAACAACTCTATTCTTCATGGAACTTTCGAGAAGGTTTCAATAAAGAATGCACACCAAGCTACCACCGACACCACCTGTCACACCCCGACCACGTAAAACATCAAATCGTGGCGGAAACATCGGGGAGTGTTGTAACAGAATTATTGTTCCACAACCATGGTAGTTAAAATTACATTTTTATTCGATAACCAAAGGTGGAATACATTGTCTCAAAACAAGAACGAAAGAGTACATAACATAATTAAACATAGACTATCTTTATTTTAAGTCTCTACGGCATAGGTCCGCCCTAATGTCACGATCATCATCCTAAGCAACAGCTCCTGAAAACACATGTGAAAATAGGTACGTCAGCATAAAAATGCCTGTGAGATACATAGGCTTTGTGAAAATAGGATTCATGACTTAGGTTTAAGAAAATGCTTAAGCCCGATGCTCACCACTATCTTGCTTCAAATCATCAAATTCCCTTTTCAAAGCTCGCAGTTCGTGACAAGGGCAAAACTCCTTCATCATAAGGGCCCTAAGTTCGGCCCAAGTCTATGCTAAAGCAACCTCAGCACCGCGGTCTCTCATAACCCCGTTCCACCATGTAAGAGCCCTCTTCTGAAACACACTGGAAGTAAACTCGACCTTGCGATTATCAGGACACTGAACGTGGCGAAACGTACTCTCAGTGCTCTCGAACCATTGCAGGAGCCCAGTTGCTCCTTCAGTACCACTAAACTTGAGTGGCTTAGCCGAATTGAAACTCTTGAAATTGCATGGAGCATGATTGTTGTTGTTGGCTTGGTTCAGTTGAGCAATAAGATTTGGGAAAGCAGCAGCCATTTGCTGCGCGATGATTTCTTCCAGTTCGGCATTTGTTATCTGATTGTCGCGTCATCGAGGCATTCTAAAAGAGGAAACATGAAAGGAAACGAGTGAGATGATTGGATGAAAAGAATGAGATGAAACAAAAACTGACAACAGCAAAGATGGTGGTCATTTGTTCATTACCACAAGGCAAACAAACAACACATTGTGACTAATCAAAGTATATGGGTAAAAAATAATGTATCGCGAAGACATGCTCGCCTATAAGTGAACACTCACCCCAAGAGTTCCCAGGTAAGAGTGACTGGTCCGATTATGTGGATTTGTACGAACACTCTAGCCTTAGACAGAAAACCCAGGGTACAGGCATTCACTCTTCCAGTTTGCACGTGTTCACACTATTTAGAACCCAAAACTTTGACGAGATTTTGAAAATTCAAAGGGGTTCAAAACCTTACAACAGAGGGTTCAAAACCTAGTAATCAATCATCCAAGAACATATGATAAATTTTCAAAGCGGATTCAGAATTGATGTTCTCGTTGTGGTTATCACCTAAGGATAGGTGAAGTGCATGTTTTAAGATCTAAACACAAGATAACTTGTGTTGGGGTCCTAGAAAGTTATAGTCTAGGTCAAAGCATTACTAATAACCTAATTCCCTATAACCATTGGCTCTGATACCAACTTTTCTGTGACACCCCGACCACGTAAAACATCAAATCGTGGCGGAAATGTCGGGGAGTGTTGTAACAGAATTATTGTTACACAACCATGGTAGTTAAAATTACATTTTTATTCGATAACCAAAGGTGGAATACATTGTCTCAAAACAAGAACCAAAGAGTACATAACACAATTAAACTAAGTCTATCTTTATTTTAAGTCTCTACGGCACAGGTCCGCCCAAATGTCACGATCATCATCCTAAGCAACAGCTCCTGAAAACACATGTGAAAATAGCTACGTCAGCATAAAAATGCCTGTGAGATACATAGGCTTTGTGAAAATAGGATTCATGACTTAGGTTTAAGAAAATGTTTAATAAAATTTAGTCATGAACCTTGTAAATTGTTTTGTTTTGTAAATCCTTTGAAAAGCGATAAGATCAGATGATGTGTATGAATAAAAGAGTAATATATGGTTAAATGAATAAGCAAGTAAAATGAGTTGTATAAGATAACTGTTTTGTAAACCAAAGTCTTGTGAGAGACATGTTACTTGTGTAAAATGTATAAGTCCAAATTGAGTGATTTAAATAACGCTATGATATGTAATATTATACAAGCACTTATATATAGGAAGTACCAGCGGCGTATCCACCATGCTTGTATCATACTACTCACATCTCGTTACTTAAGTCACTTAAACAAACCACCAATGTATAAAGTTCATGTTTAAACCAATTGTCAAAAAGTCCTTGTATAAACTATGTCAAATGTTAAAAAGTCCAAATGGAGTCAAGTAATGTGTAACAAATGTTATGTATGGTAAGTAAAGTGTTGTCACATAAACTGAATGTAAAAAAATGTACAAAACAAAGTATTCTGAATATATCAAAAAGTTATGTTTTGCAAAGTAAATGCATGTTTTATTGATACAAACACTTATGTGGTAAGTTAACGCATACATTCAAGCCTTGAGACAGACGGATAACCCTAAGTCAAGGTTATCAAAAGAAATGTTTTCGGATTCGGTCATTCCTTACACCCAAACAAACCTAGGATGTCAGGAACGGGATTTGTCAAGTCCTATGGTACCATTACTTACTACCGAGCGGCGTAGCTAATGTTAACGAACGTATATAAGTCCCGTTTGTACAAACCAAATGTTATACCAAAAACAAACATGTAATGAAAGTAATGTACTAAGTATGCTAAGTCAACATACATAGCAGAAAAGTCATGTAAATCAATGTGCTAGCATGCTCAGTCAACATACATAGCAGAAATATAAGGTAAAACAATGTACAAAGTATGCTAAGTTATCATACAAAGCAAAGCAAAACAATGTAATGTAAATCATGTACTATAAGTGTACTAATGAATAATAGCGAGTATATGATGTGAAAACAGGAAAGCACGAAAGTAACAAGTAGGCACATGTGTTTCACCCCAAAATGTTAAAAAAAACAGTAAAAGTGGGGATTATGTACTCACTTGAGATTGCTCAATAGACTTTAGATATCCACCAAGCAAAGCTAGAAGATCACGGATTCAAACGGCACCTAATATAGGTATCTACATTAATAAACGGACCTATTTGGAGGATCGGGTAGCATGAGGGTTCGTAAACCAAATAAGCGTGGGAACTTATGTAATATGGTTTAACAAAGCCTACATACTAAAACGAAACCTATCCTAAGTGCTTTTGACTCGTTATGACCCGTTTAGGTAGCTTATGCTACTTTAACGCGTCGTTCACGTAAAACGCGTTCGAAATGCCTAACTAGCCCTATGATAAGTAAAATATGCCTTAACATGTCTAATATTGTTGCTAAATCAGTTTAGATATCAAGAATTATGTTACATAGGCTTGAAATGAATTTTGGCGTAAAAAGGGCATTTTGGTAATTTACCTAAGGCATATAAACTACCTATCATACAACTAACTAAACGTCGTGACCATAAGGTATAACCTCGGAAGGTTATTCCCTATACAACTATGGTCACCTAATGTATTTGGTCGGATCCTAAGGATCGACCAAACGGGTCGGGTTCAAAAGTATAAGCGATTGATTGGATCGCTTACCTTTACGACCCTAGATAAGCACAAAACTAAAAGTGAGGAGCTAAACATGTTAGAACATGTTTAACGTGGTTAGAAAACAGGTTTGGTATCAAAACAAACGGTTTTGATACCTAAAAGTAGTTTGGTTACAAAATACGCAAGAATACGTATTCTGGCCGAAACTATGACTCGTCACTGAGCCTAGTTAACGTGGTAATCAGTAGGTATAGTCACAAGGGACTATAACCATCATGATTACGCTCACGTTGCGAAGTTCAACCGAACTTCGTGTTGACCATAAACTGGTCAACGCAGAAAACGCTAAAAGAACGAAAGAGGACTTACAACGGGTCCAAGAACGAAAGTTTTGATCCGAATATTCTCAGGTATGAAGTGATCAAATTCAGATTCAAAGGTGTGGGTTTTGAAAATGAGAATGGAGGGGTATTTATAGATGTAGTAGAACCGTTAAGATCGTTCCTCGTTAACCGAGATTCAATCCTAGCCGTACACATCAAGCCCATGGTTTTATGAAACCATTAGAGCCCCTAGTATTACCCAAAACCATGTGCAAGTGAGCTTAAAGGTGGGTAACAGCTGGATCAAGCTGGAAAACACTTTCTGCTGATCTGGGTGTGCTTTACAGACCGTATGAGGTCCCTTACGGTCCGTAAGGACCCTGCAGACCAGCCATTTTTGCATTTTGACAGTTTTGGTCCCAGTGCGCGTATAGTCGTGTTTTGGCACTTCTAACACCCGTCAAACCCATTTTTAAGCTCCACAAGGATGTTAAAGCATAGGGAACATGAAACATGCTCAGAAATATGTCGGATGTTGGTTCGTTTGGCCGTACGATTGCGTAGTTCGGTTAATTACGACGGAAGTCGTAACGGACGCAAAAACGGTCCAAATCAAGCGACGAATGGATTTTTGACAAGACAATCACTAAAACATAATATTTTAATGATTACATAAATTTTTGGATGTCCGGATGTATTCAGAACGTAAGTTATGCGCGAAAATGCAAACTTGTGCACTTGTTGACGCTTTTAGTCCCTGAATGACCCAAAAGTTTATTTTAGCACACCGAACCCCTCAAAGCCTATTTCTAAGCTATGTAAAGGATATTTATGGTATGTTTAACTTATGGTCATGTTCTGGAATGTTCGTTACAGTTCAAATTGGCATACTTTCACAGTTTGTCAAATTTAGTCCCTGTAGGCGAATTAACTTGATTTTGCCATACCAAAGCCTTCAAAACTTTTTCCTAAGTTATGTAAAGGTTATTTAAGGTATGTTAAGTATATGTTGATGTTCCGGAGTGTTTGTCGTGTTAAACTGATTACGTTTACGCACCAGTTTACGTATAACTCCCCAGAAAGTGATGTAGAGTTTAAAATTGAACAAAAGTCAAAACATGAAAGATGTTAAACATAAATAAACAAACATTGGGATCAAATAACATTATTTTATTGATAACTGAACTGTTTACAATGATTACAAACACAGGTGTCACAGTCTCCCCTACTTGTGGAAATTTCGTCCTGAAATTTATTTAGAGGAAACTCGTGGGAATAGATGTGGATACTTCGCCTTCATTTGATCTTCACGTTCCCAAGTAAACTCAGGTCCACATTTAGATTCCCAGCGAACTTTGACCAATGGAATGTGCTTGCGTTTGAGCCACTTGACTTCATGTTCCATGATTTCCACAGGTTTCTCAACAAAATGCATCATGTTGTCCACACGAATTTCATCAAGCGGTATGTGGAGGTTCTCTTCAGCAAGACACTTCTTGAGATTGGACACGTGAAAGGTTGGATGAATATTTCCAAGTTTAGGAGGTAACTCAAGTTTGTAGGCAACCTTACCGATTCTTTCGACGATCTTGAATGGTCCAACGTATCTAGGTGCAAGTTTTCCTTTCTTTCCAAATCTGATCACACCTTTCCAAGGTGAGACCTTAAGTAATATGCGATCACCGACTTGAAATTCCAAGGGCTTGCGTCGTTGGTCCGCGTAACTCTTTTGACGGCTTCTAGCTGTCTGAAGGTTATCACGAACTTTCTTAACCTTATCAGTAGTTTCTAAAATGAGGGCAGGTCCAGTAAGCTGAGCCTTACCGATCTCATTCCAGCAGACTGGTGAATGACATTTTCAACCATGGAGAGCTTCGAAAGGAGCCATGTTAATGCTAGAGTGATAACTGTTGTTGTAGGAGAATTCAATTGACGGAAGATGTGAATCCCAGCTACCACCAAAATCGATCACACAAGCTCTAAGCATATCCTCCATAGTCTGGATTGTTCTTTCAGATTGACCATCCGTTTGCGGATGATAAGCTGTGCTCAGATTAAGTTGGGTCCCCATAGCAGATTGCATGGTTCTCCAAAAATGAGAAGTGAAGCGAGCGTCTCTGTCAGAAATGATGTTCATAGGAACACCATGTCGAGATACAATTTCATCCACATAGATTTTAGCAAGTTTGTCAACAGAAAAATCCTCACGGATTGGCAAGAAATGCGCTGACTTAGTAAGAAGATCAACAACTACCCAGATGGCATCATGACCTTTCTTTGTGCGTGGAAGTTTGGTAACCAGATCCATAGCAATGTTTTCCCATTTCCAAACTGGAATCTCTGATTGCTCCATTAAACCAGAAGGACGTTGATGTTCAGCCTTAACCTCAAGGCAAGTAAGGCATTTTGATACATATAAGGCAATGTCTTTCTTCATACCAGGCCACCAATACTGAATACGAAGATCCTTATATATCTTATCTGAGCCAGGATGAATAGAATAACGAGACTTATGGGCTTCATCCATAAGCAAGGTGCGAAGATCATCTTGGCTCGGGACCCACAAACGGTCCATGAAGTAATACGATCCATTGTCCTTCAGTTCCAGATCAGGTGTTATGTGATAGGGTAACTCCTTACCTATCAAACCTTGTGAAACACAAGTGTGTTGAGCCTGAGAGATGCGGGTTTGGATATCGGATCGAGCTTGAATATCAGATTGAACACGAACACAATGAAGCTTAGTACGTTCCTTACGACTCAAAGCATCGGCTATGACATTCGCCTTACCAGGATGGTAGCGTATTTCGCAGTCATAGTCGTTTAGAAGCTCAACCCAACGTCGTTTCCTCATGTTGAGTTCTTTCTGATTGAAGATATGCTGAAGACTTTTGTGGTCCGTGAAAACCCCACATTTTGTACCATACAAATAGTGTCTCCAGATTTTAAGAGCGAAGACAACTACACCTAACTCAAGATCATGAGTGGTGTAGTTTTTCTCATGTATCTTCAACTGCCTCGATGCATATGCTATGACTTTGTTCCTTTGCATGAGAACACAGCCAAGACCCAAGTTTGATGCATCACAATACACGACAAAATCATCATTACCCTCAGGCAATGATAGAATAGGCGCATCACAAAGCTTTTGCTTCAAGTTTTGAAAAGCTTCCTCTTGTTTGAATCCCCAATCAAAGGGTTTGTTCTTCTGAGTTAGAGTAGTTAGAGGAACTGCAATCTTTGAGAAATTTTCAATGAAGCGGCGGTAATAACCTACAAGACCAAGAAAAGAACGAACTTCAGTAGGAGTAGTAGGCGCATCCCAATCCTTAATTGCACTGATCTTGGAGGGATCTACATGAATACCTTGTTCGTTGACGATATGCCCCAAAAATTGAACTTCCTTAAGCCAAAATTCACACTTGGAGAATTTGGCGAAAAGTTGCTCTTTCTTCAGGAGTTCCAGAGTGAGACGAAGATGTTGCTCGTGATCAGCTTGCGTCTTAGAGTATATCAAGATGTCATCAATGAAAACGATGATGAACTTATCTAAATAAGGCTTGCAGACCCTATTCATTAAGTCCATGAAAACAGCAGGAGCATTAGTCAACCCGAAAGGCATAACTGTGAACTCATAATGCCCATAACGAGTGCGGAAAGCAGTCTTGGGAATATCTTCTTCATGCACACGAAGTTGATGATACCCAGAACGAAGATCAATCTTCGAAAAATAAGAAGCACCCTGTAACTGATCAAAGAGATCATCAATGAGAGGTAGGGGATATTGATTCTTGATGGTAAGCTTGTTAAGCTCACGATAATCGATACACATCCTAAAAGATCCATCCTTCTTTTTGACAAAAAGAACGGGAGCACCCCAAGGTGAAAAGCTAGGACGAATAAAACCTTTGTCAGCGAGCTCTTGAAGCTGCTTAGACAACTCTTGCATCTCAGACGGTGCAAGACGATATGGAGATCTGGCAATGGGATTTGCACCAGGTACGAGATCAATACGGAACTCGACTTGGCGTGCTGGGGGTAGACCAGGTAACTCTTCAGGATAATCCCGAACAACAGGGATATCTTGAATAGACTTACCTTTGCCCTTATCTGCTACAACATGTGCTAAAAAGGCCACATAGTTCTTTCGTAGATACTTTCGAGCTTTAAAACAAGACATGAGTTTGTGACTACCAGCAGGTTTCTCACCACGAACCTTTAGGATCTCCCCTGTCGGAAGCGGCACACGAACAATCTTCTCGAAACAAACTACCTCTGCGTGATGCTTGGCTAACCAATCCATACCCACTATAACGTCGAAGCTTCCAAGTTGCATTGGCGTGAGGTCGATTGGAAAAAGATGGTTATTAAGGTTTAACTGGCAGTTGCGAAGAACAGAATCAAGAACAATGGGTTCACCACTAGCAACTTCTACTGTCAAGGGTTTTCCTAGTTTCGTTCTAGACATGCGAAGAAATGGCTCAAAAGATAATGACACAAAACTCTTATCGGCACCCGAATAAAAAAGAACAGATGCAGGCTGATTATTAATAAAGAACGTACCGTTGACCACATTATCGTCTGCTTGCGCCTCTTGTGCATTCATGTTGAAGACTCGACCTCGAGCCTGAGCCTGATTCTGATTTGGATTTGCGTTAGCTAGTCTTGGACACCGGTTTCTGTAGTGGGTCAGATCCCCACAATTGTAGCACGAACCAGGAGGAAAATGAGGTCGTGCAGCTTGACCTTGTTGCTGAGCAAGAGGCTGAGCAACTAGTTGGGCTTGGTTCTGAACTACCTGATTCTGGTTGACAGGAATGCGGCATGTAGCGGCAAGATGACCATTTCTTCCACAGTTAGTGCAATGACGACATTGGAGATGTGGTAGGTGATGGCCGTTACACCTGTTGCACAAAGGTGCGTTGCCAAGATAAGGCCTCTTGGCGGGTGGTTGCGCAGGCTGATTTGGTGCAGCTTGAGACTGTGCAGTAACGGCATAGTTTTGGGAAGCCTTTCGCTTCCTAGACCCCTTTGAGGAACCAGAATCCTTTCCCTTCTTGTTTTTACCTTTCTTGCCATCCTCTTTGTCAGACGCCTGCTTCTTACCTTTGTCACCCTTTTTATGCAGCTTTCCCTTTCGAACCTGCGACTCGGTTAATGTCACTGCTAACTCGATCGCCTGACGGACTGTGGTAGGGTTACTACCAGTAATGATGTCTTGCACTGAGTCAGGTAGACCATCGGTACCTTTCGATAGCCTTGTCGAGTGGGGTAACCATGGTTGGGCAAAGCAGACTCAATTCTTCATACCTATCAGTGTAAGCCCGATGCTCACCACTATCTTGCTTCAAATCATCAAATTCCCTTTCCAAAGCTCGCAGTTCGTGACGAGGGCAAAACTCCTTCATCATAAGGGCCCTAAGTTCGGCCCAAGTCTATGCTAAAGTAACCTCAGCACCGCGGTCTCTCATAACCCCGTTCCACCATGTAAGAGCCCTATTCTGAAACACACTGGAAGCAAACTCGACCTTGCAATTATCAGGACACTGAACATGGCGAAACGTACTCTCAGTGCTCTCGAACCATTGCAGGAGCCCAGTTGCTCCTTCAGTACCACTAAACTTGAGTGGCTTAGCCGAATTGAAACTCTTGAAATTGCATGGAGCATGATTGTTGTTGTTGGCTTGGTTCAGTTGAGCAATAAGATTTGGGAAAGCAGCAGCCATTTGCTGCGCGATGATTTCTGCCAGTTCGGCATTTGTTATCTGATTGTCGCGTCGAGGAGGCATTCTAAAAGAGGAAACATGAAAGGAAACGAGTGAGATGATTGGATGAAAATAATGAGATGAAACAAAAATTGACAACAGCAAAGATGGTGGTCATTTGTTCGTTACCACAAGGCAAACAAACAACACATTGTGACTAATCAAAGTATATGGGTAAAAAATAATGTATCGCGAAGACATGCTCGCCTATAAGTGAACACTCACCCCAAGAGTTCCCAGGTAAGAGTGACTGGTCCGATTATGTGGATTTGTACGAACGCTCTAGGCTTAGACAGAAAACCCAGGGTACAGGCATTCACTCTTCCAGTTTGCACGTGTTCACACTATTTAGAACCGAAAACTTTGACGAGATTTTGAAAATTCAAAGGGGTTCAAAACCTTACAACAGAGGGTTCAAAACCTAGTAATCAATCATCCAAGAACAGATGATAAATTTTCAAAGCGGATTCGGAATTGATGTTCTCGTTGTGGTTATCACCTAAGGATAGGTGAAGTGCATGTTTTAAGATCTAAACACAAGATAACTTGTGTTGGGGTCCTAGAAAGTTATAGTCTAGGTCAAAGCATTACTAATAACCTAATTCCCTATAACCATTGGCTCTGATACCAACTTTTCTGTGACACCCCGACCATGTAAAACATCAAATCGTGGCGGAAACGTCGGGGAGTGTTGTAACAGAATTATTGTTCCACAACCATGGTAGTTAAAATTACATTTTTATTCGAAAACCAAAGGTGGAATACATTGTCTCAAAACAAGAACCAAAGAGTACATAACATAATTAAACTAAGTCTATCTTTATTTTAAGTCTCTACGGCACAGGTCCGCCCAAATGTCACGATCATCATTGTAACACCCCAACCCGGAAGGGCTGACGTGTCACAATAACAGTGATATCATAAACAAAAGTCATAATTCCATTTATTTATTTACTAAGGATACAACCACACAACAACTAAACTTAAGGTTAATATACAAGCGGAGACATTCGATTTAGTTAACTAACATCTTCAGATTTATTCCTAGGCTTTAAGCTTCTCTCTCTTTCCCGCCCAAAGTAATCTGCTGACCTGTATATACAAAAATTTATACGGAATGAGCCAAATGCTCAGTACGGAATTATAGGCTCAAATAACAAATAATGCTTTATGCGAAAATTATACGATGCAAGAACATAATTTCATAATCATATCTTACGGATGTACCCATGAGCAAACTTAAAACGTGACAATACACAGGTAGCTACTCCTGCATAATTATCACATGAGATGGCGAATTGGCATACCCGTTATCCACCTCCTTATACTTAAATCCTAGGATCGATCCATACGCCTCCTAATAGCCTTATGTACCACACTTGTACTTAAGAGACGCCGTGAACTGATCTCTCCGTCACGGATGGAGCACATGATGTCGATGCCGCAACAACATGCTCGTGGGACACTCCACGAGAAGCGATACTCAGGGTATCAGAGTACAAATGGTCTTATTCACATAACTTATAAAACTTATTTTCATAACAAAACGGAACATATATTGGAACATGCGATAATGAGTATAACAACATAATACTATCGCATGACATGAAAGCTAAATCAAATGATTAGAATATGAATTCAACGGACTGTCAAATGAATCGATAATCAAAGACGTGAAGAGTGTATGAATTTAATGGTTTATAATAATTTGAATATGAAGCAATAAGGAGTGGTGTAAGGATCCGTACCTTAACAATTCCAAAGTTATGCTACCTTATGATAATATTTCGGATTTATACGGGCAGAGCTTAGACTACTGATTAGTCTTTTAACCTAATTTAAATAACATGCACACAACTAGGTTAGTAACTTAATACAGCATTGACGATAACTCACGAGATCAACCCTCACAACGAATGACAAAGTGCTATGCTTAAACATCCATCGGATTCACAACGAAGGACAGAGTATTCCCCGTATTCGGGTGGCACTCAACATCCGGTCGGAATCACAATTAATGACAAAACATCACCCTAATGTGGGCAGCACTTAAACATCCATTGAGTACATTGATCGATCGGACAATGAATCGTAATAGCGATCGAGTTAATACCCTGTTCTGCAGCACCCCGCTATACTAATTAGTGTTTTTGTGTGTGTTTGGAGAGTATTCAGACGAAATCTCAGCGTGTATTTGGAGTTTCTTCGTCGTTTTTGTGCCCAGAATCAAGTCCCAGACACCCCTATTTATATACGAAAAATGGTCCCTGTCGCGTGGCGCGACAGGTCTCCTTGTGCCCTTCGCGTGGCGCGAGGGGTTGCTTTTGACATACGGTTTCCGTGTGTATTTGTAGCCTAGGTGAGTCGACAGAACTAGAAAATTCGATTTTAATAATAAACTGTGATGATTATCATCAATGGGGAATATCCCCCCCTGAGTTTTAGGGGCCCTAATCCTGATTCCTATTGTTATGAAAATTCTAGGTTTTGTACAGAATTACTTGGGTGTCTTAATTAGGGTTTCCTATTAACTAAAATAAATAATAATAATAATGGTTTTAAATTTATGGTTATTACAACTATTACCCCCTTAAAAGAAATTTCGTCCTCGAAATTTTTCAAAATAAGAATATAACCTATCGCATAAGTAACAGAAACGGAACTTTCATAGCAGAGTTACTAACTTATATAACCAGAATCTCCTAAACACACATGTGTATCTGAAATTCATAACTAAAGTCATGACTATAATTGTCAATTACCTTACATATGTGCCTAATGGTCCTCCTATAACACATCTTAATAAAATATCTTACCGTACGAAAAGTCAATAGAGACTTATAGATACTAGAGTGACTATTGGTACTGATATTTCCTACATAGATATGCTTAATCATAGCTAAGATATATTCACATAAGGTAAAGCATAAATGACCGTAAACAGAAACAAATGAACATATATCAAAGAGCAAGATTTACCGTTACTCGACTAAAATTCTATTACTAAAATAGATTAGGGTATAGAGAGCGAATTGATTCTTCAGATTCCCATGTTGCTTCGTGTTCAGAGTGATTTTTCCAGAGAATTTTAACAAACGGAATTACTTTCCTACGCAAAACCCTTTCTTGTCGATCTAAGATGGCTTCTGGTTCCTCTTCGTAGGACAAATCTTCGTGAATTATAAGTAACGGATAACTAATGATATGAAGTGGATGATAATTATATCCTCTTAACGAGGAGACATGAAAAACGCTATGAACGTGAGAGAGTTGAGGCGGTAAAGCTAGTCGATATGATACTTCTCCAATTCTTTCAAGGATTTCAAACGGAGCGATGAAACGGGGACTAAGCTTCCCTTTAATTCCAAATCTACGAACGCCACGCCAAGGTGATACCTTTAAGAAAACGTGGTCACCAATTTTAAATTCTAGTGGTCGTCTATCTTGATCTGCATAGCTCTTTTGTCTGCTCTGAGCTTCTTTCAGTTTTTCTCGGGCCATAGTGACTTTTTCGTTTGTAATCTGAACTAGTTCTGGCCCTTCAATAATCTTTTCTCCAACTTCATCCCAGCATATCGGTGCATGACATTTCCGACCATACAAAAGCTCAAAAGGTGCCATGCCAATACTTGCTTGCCAACTATTGTTGTAAGCGAACTCAACAAGGCATAGATATTCATCCCAGTTTCCAGACCATTCAAGTGCACATGCTCGGAGCATGTCTTCCAAGGTCTGAATCGTACGTTCTGACTGCCCATCTGTTTGTGGATGGAAAGCCGTACTAAACTTTAGTCTTGTGCCCCAAGCTGCCTGAAAACCTTTCCAAAATCGTGAGGTGAATCGTGGGTCTCTATCTGAAACAATGGAAGATGCTGTGCCATGGAGTCGAATAATCTCTTGAAGAAATATTTCGGATAACTTATTAACCGAAAATCCTTGCTGAATCGGTAGAAAATGTGCTGACTTTGACAATCTATCGACAACAACCCATACAACATCATTCTTTTTGAAAGTCTTAGGCAAACCGGTAACAAAATCCATTGTGATCTCATCCAACTTCCATATGGGAATATCCAATGGCTGCAACAGATCGCTTGCTCGTTTGTGTTCAATTTTCACTTGTTGGCAAGTGAGGCATTTACTTACGTATCGAGCAACGTCTTCCTTCATGCCATTCCACCAGAAGTTCTGTCTTAGGTCTCGATACATCTTGGTAGATCCTGGGTGAATTGAAAATGGTGAGCTGTGAGCTTCGGCTAACAATGACTCACGAAGGCTATAGTCATCGGGTACACAAAGTCTTTTACCGCACCAAATCACCCCATGATGGTCTATACGAAATTCAGATTGCTTACCCACCTCAAGATTTTGCACAATTGCCCAAAGTTCTCCATCTTGCTTCTGTGCATCTTTGATCCGTGATATGAGGTCGGGTTCAATCTGCATTCTAGCTAGATATCCATCAGATTTACTAACCTGAAGCCAAATGTTCATTTTTTCGAGATCCCTCCTAATACGAGGTTGAATTTGTAAGCAAGATATAATTCCGGAATTCTTTCGTCTCAGTGCGTCAGCTACAACATTGGCTTTGCCTGGATGGTATTGAATATTTGTGTCGTAATCTTTTAGAAGTTCTAACCACCTTCTTTGCCTCATATTTAGCTCCTTCTGCGTAAATATGTACTTGAGGCTCTTGTGGTCGGTAAAGATGTCACAACTCTCACCATACAGATAGTGTCGCCAAATCTTAAGTGCAAAGACGACTGCGGCTAGTTCTAAATCATGTGTAGGATAGTTAACTTCATAAGGCTTCAACTGACGGGAGGCATAAGCGATAACCTTCCCATGTTGCATTAGCACACAACCTAATCCTTTCTTTGAGGCATCACTATAGACTTGGTAACCTCCTGATCCAGAAGGGAGAGCGAGTATCGGAGAGGATACAAGTCGTTTCTTCAATTCTTCAAAGCTTTTCTCTTGTTCCTCATTCCATGAGTACTTCACCCCTTTCCTTAGGAGTTTTGTGAGTGGTAAAGCAATTACCGAGAATCTTTCAACAAATCTTCGGTAATAGCCAGCAAGACCCAAGAAACTTCGTATTTCGGTAACAGAAGTGGGTCTTGGCCATTTGGTAATAGCTTCAACCTTTGTTGGGTCTACCATAATTCCCTCTGCTAATATGACATGACCTAGAAATGCCACTTGGCTAAGCCAAAAGTCACATTTGGAAAACTTCGCGTACAGCTTCTCATGCCGCAAGGTTCTAAGTACTGCATGTAGATGTGCTTCATGCTCTTCGTGACTCTTAGAATACACTAGAATGTCATCGATAAAGACAATAACGAATTTGTCTAGGAATTGGTGAAATACGCGATTCATCAAATCCATGAAGACTGCGGGTGCATTAGTTAGCCCGAAAGGCATAACCAAAAATTCGTAATGACCATAACGAGTACGAAAGGCGGTCTTGGGAACATCATCATTTTTTATCTTTAGCTGATGGTACCCGGACCTCAGGTCGATTTTTGAGAAGAACTGAGCCCCCTGAAGTTGATCAAAGAGATCATCAATGCGAGGCAAAGGATACTGATTACGAATAGTAATCTTGTTCAACTCTCGGTAGTCAATACATAAACGCATACAACCGTCTTTCTTCTTTACAAATAAGACCGGAGCACCCCAAGGTGAAACACTGGGTCTTATGAATCCTAGATCTAACAATTCTTGCAATTGTTCCTTCAACTCCTTCAGTTCCATTGGAGCCATACGGTATGGAGCTTTAGAAATAGGTTCAGCACCAGGGATCAAGTCGATGGTGAATTCTACCTGACGGTCGGGTGGTAATCCTGGTAATTCATCCGGAAATACATCAGGATATTCACGAACAACGGAGTGGCTATCGATACTCTTAACACTAGCAGAAGTATCCTTAATCGATGCTAGGAATCCCTCACAGCCGTTTGATAAGAATTTTCGAGCTTTGAGCGTAGAAATAATTTTAAGAGATTTATGAGCTTGAGTTCCCTGATATATAATATCAGGATGATGAAGATCACCAAAAATAACACGGCGAGAATGACAATCTATAGTTACATGATGTCGAGACAACCAATCTATCCCTAGAATAACATCAAAGTCACACATATGTATTGGAAATAGGTCTGCCTTACACACAATAGATTCAATACGGATCGGACAATCCTTATATACGTAAGTGATTACGGATGAATTTTCCATGGGAGTGGAAATGGTTAAGGTATGATTTAAGAGAGTTGGTCTTATCGGAAGGTACTTAGTAAACGAGAGGGATACTAAAGAATGAGTCGCTCCTGTATCGAATAACACATAGATACCATGTTTACCAAGCTGAAGGGTTCCCGACACAGTACCTGGGACATTAGCAGCATCAGTAGCAGAAAGTGCGAAAACTCTTCCTCCAACATTGGGTTGGTTATTCTTCTTAGTGTCTTTCTTAGTACACTCCTTAATCATGTGTCCAGTTTGGCCACATCTAAAGCATGCTCCTGTACTTCGGTGACATACGCCCTGATGTCTCTTACCACAAATATTACATAAAGGATATGTAATTTGATTTGGGTTTACAGGTTGATTCAGTGGTTGAGCTCTAATAGGTTCTGCATACAACTGAATCTGGTTTTGAACAGACCTCGGGTTTTGTGGTCTAGGTTGCCATGGACGTGCCTGATTTCCAGAGTTTTGATTTCCTTGCACTTTGCGGTCTTGATGCTGTGGCGTAGTGGATGATTGGCCGATTTCCTGCTTAAATTGTCCTTCCCTGTTTCTCTTCTTATTATCCCCAGTTCGAGATAAAAATTCTTTCCTCTCGAACTCAAAAGTTTTGATTGCATCAGCAATTTCGGTGATATCCTTAAATTTCATGTACATGATCGACTTCCGAATTCGATCATTGACTGCCCACTTGCATTTTTCTGCCTGGACTTCTGCTGATCCTGCAACGTCTCCTACAATACTAGCCAACCTTGAAAATCTAGTAATGAACTCATAGCTGGTTCATCACTCCCCTGTCGAATTACTGCATACTCCCTGATATAAGCTTCTTTATCAGCGGTCGAAAAATACTTGTCGTAAAAGATGGTACGAAAGTCGACCCATGAAAGATTAGCGTCAAAATCATCCCCTCCTTTGACTTGCTTATATCCTTCCCACCAAGTTTGTGCGTCATCTTCAAATTTGTAGGTAGCCAATCTAACTTTGTATTGCTCCGGAACTCCAAGAACTCCAAAGATCTTTTCAACATGAGCTATCCAGTTTCTGGCATCGACTGGATTAGTAGCGTGACTAAAGGATATCGGCTTTTGTTTTTGGAATTTAGCGATCCATATGTCTATACTATAGGTAGTATGGTTCGTGGTATTTTCACGAGTTTCTTCACCAGAGATTGGATTCGTGTTATTACGTTCTGGATGACGAGTTTGTTGAATAACGGCCTCAGCTGTTTGAGCAACAAGGTTTGGAAGCAACCCGGCAACAGCCTGGTTGATAGCATTAATTACGTTTGGATCAACTGGAGTCTCATTCGAAGAAGTGTTGTTACGCACATGGTTAGTGCGAGTACTCCTACGTAGCGGACGACGAGGAGGCATATCTATACGAATAAACATAGGAATTAAACCAAATAAGAGATCAAATTGGATCCTATCATAGATATCTACCCATTCCTCACAGGTTTTAATTACTATCTTCAAGTTTTCTACAGGAAAGAGCCTTTGCTCTGATACCATACCTGTAACACCCCAACCCGGAAGGGCTGACGTGTCATAATAACAGTGATATCATAAACAAAAGTCATAATTCCATTTATTTATTTACTAAGGATACAACCACACAACAACTAAACTTAAGGTTAATATACAAGCGGAGACATTCGATTTAATTAACTAACATCTTCAGATTTATTCCTAGGCTTTAAGCTTCTCTCTCTTTCCCGCCCAAAGTAATCTGCTGACCTGTATATACAAAAATTTATACGGAATGAGCCAAATGCTCAGTACGGAATTATAGGCTCAAATAACAAATAATGCTTTATGCGAAAATTATACGATGCAAGAACATAATTTCATAATCATATCTTACGGATGTACCCATGAGCAAACTTAAAACGTGACAATACACAGGTAGCTACTCCTGCATAATTATCACATGAGATGGCGAATTGGCATACCCGTTATCCACCTCCTTATACTTAAATCCTAGGATCGATCCATACGCCTCCTAATAGCCTTATGTACCACACTTGTACTTAAGAGACGCCGTGAACTGATCTCTCCGTCACGGATGGAGCACATGATGTCGATGCCGCAACAACATGCTCGTGGGACACTCCACGAGAAGCGATACTCAGGGTATCAGAGTACAAATGGTCTTATTCACATAACTTATAAAACTTATTTTCATAACAAAACGGAACATATATTGGAACATGCGATAATGAGTATAACAACATAATACTATCGCATGACATGAAAGCTAAATCAAATGATTAGAATAGGAATTCAACGGACTGTCAAATGAATCGATAATCAAAGACGTGAAGAGTGTATGAATTTAATGGTTTATAATAATTTGAATATGAAGCAATAAGGAGTGGTGTAAGGATCCATACCTTAACAATTCCAAAGTTATGCTACCTTATGATAATATTTCGGATTTATACGGGCAGAGTTTAGACTACTGATTAATCTTTTAACCTAATTTAAATAACATGCACACAACTAGGTTAGTAACTTAATACAGCATTGACGATAACTCACGAGATCAACCCTCACAACGAATGACAAAGTGCTATGCTTAAACATCCATCGGATTCACAACGAAGGACAGAGTATTCCCCGTATTCGGGTGGCACTCAACATCCGGTCGGAATCACAATTAATGACAAAACATCACCCTAATGTGGGCAGCACTTAAACATCCATTGAGTACATTGATCGATCGGACAATGAATCGTAATAGCGATCGAGTTAATACCCTGTTCTGCAGCACCCCGCTATACTAATTAGTGTTTTTGTGTGTGTTTGGAGAGTATTCAGACGAAATCTCAGCGTGTATTTGGAGTTTCTTCGTCGTTTTTGTGCCCAGAATCAAGTCCCAGACACCCCTATTTATATACGAAAAATGGTCCCTGTCGCGTGGCGCGACAGGTCTCCTTGTGCCCTTCGCGTGGCGCGAGGGGTTGCTTTTGACATACGGTTGCCGCGTGTATTTGTAGCCTAGGTGAGTCGACAGAACTAGAAAATCCGATTTTAATAATAAACTGTGATGATTATCTTCAATGGGGAATATCCCCCCTGAGTTTTAGGGGCCCTAATCCTGATTCCTATTGTTCTGAAAATTCTAGGTTTTGTACAGAATTACTTGGGTGTCTTAATTAGGGTTTCCTATTAACTAAAATAAATAATAATAATAATAATAATAATAATAATGGTTTTAAATTTATCGTTATTACAATCATCCTAAGCAACAGCTCCTGAAAACACATGTGAAAATAGGTACGTCAGCATAAAAATGCCTGTGAGATACATAGGCTTTGTGAAAATAGGATTCATGACTTAGGTTTAAGAAAATGTTTAATAAAATTTAGTCATGAACCTTGTAAATTGTTTTGTTTTGTAAATCCTTTGAAAAGGGATAAGATCAGATGATGTGTATGAATAAAAGAGTAATATGTGGTTAAATGAATAAGCAAGTAAAATGAGTTGTATAAGATAACTGTTTTGTAAACCAAAGTCTTGTGAGAGACATGTTACTTGTGTAAAATGTATAAGTCCAAATTGAGTGATTTAAATAACGCTATGATATGTAATATTATACAAGCACTTATATATAGGAAGTACCAGCGGCGTATCCACCATGCTTGTATCATACTACTCACATCTCGTTACTTAAGTCACTTAAACAAACCACCAATGTATAAAGTTCATGTTTAAACCAATTGTAAAAAAGGCCTTGTATAAACCATGTCAAATGTTAAAAAGTCCAAATGGAGTCAAGTAATGTGTAACAAATGTTATGTATGGTAAGTAAAGTGTTGTCACATAAACTGAATGTAAAAAAATGTACAAAACAAAGTATTCTGAATATATCAAAAAGTTATGTTTTGCAAAGTAAATGCATGTTTTATTGATACAAACACTTATGTGGTAAGTTAACGCATACATTCAAGCCTTGAGACAGACGGATAACCCTAAGTCAAGGTTATCAAAAGAAATGTTTTCGGATTCGGTCATTCCTTACACCCAAACAAACCTAGGATGTCAGGAACGGGATTTGTTAAGTCCTATGGTACCATTACTTACTACCGAGCGGCGTAGCTAATGTTAATGAACGTATATAAGTCCCGTTTGTACAAACCAAATGTTATACCAAAAACAAACATGTAATGAAAGTAATGTACTAAGTATGCTAAGTCAACATACATAGCAGAAAAGTCATGTAAATCATTGTGCTAGCATGCTCAGTCAACATACATAGCAGAAATGTAAGGTAAAACAATGTATAAAGTATGCTAAGTTATCATACAAAGCAAAACAATGTAATGTAAATCATGTACTATAAGTGTACTAATGAATAATAGCGAGTATATGATGTGAAAACAGGAAAGCACGAAAGTAACAAGTAGGCACATGTGTTTCACCCCAAAATGTTTAAAAAAAACAGTCAAAGAGGGGACTATGTACTCACTTGAGATTGCTCAATAGACTTTAGATATCCACCAAGCAAAGCTAGAAGATCACGGATTCAAACGGCACCTAATATAGGTATCTACATTAATAAACGGACCTATTTGGAGGATCGGGTAGCATGAGGGTTCGTAAACCAAATAAGCGTGGGAACTTATGTAATATGGTTTAACAAAGCCTACATACTAAAACGAAACCTATCCTAAGTGCTTTTGACTCGTTATGACCCGTTTAGGTAGCTTATGCTACTTTAACGCGTCGTTCGCGTAAAACGCGTTTGGAATGCCTAACTAGCCCTATGATAAGTAAAATATGCCTTAACATGTCTAATATTGTTGCTAAATCAGTTTAGATATCAAGAATTATGTTACATAGGCTTGAAATGAATTTTGGCGTAAAAAGGGCATTTTGGTAATTTACCTAAGGCATATAAACTACCTATCATACAACTAACTAAACGTCGTGACCATAAGGTATAACCTTGGAAGGTTATTCCCTATACAACTATGGTCACCTAATGTATTTGGTCGGATCCTAAGGATCGACCAAACGGGTCGGGTTCAAAGTATAAGCGATTGATTGGATCGCTTACCTTTACGACCCTAGACAAGCACAAAACTAAAAGTGAGGAGCTAAACATGTTAGAACATGTTTAACGTGGTTAGAAAACAGGTTTGGTATCAAAACAAACGGTTTTGATACCTAAAAGTAGTTTGGTTACAAAATACGCAAGAATACGTATTCTGGCCGAAACTACGACTCGTCACTGAGCCTAGTTAACGTGGTAATCAGTAGGTATAGTCACAAGGGACTATAACCATCGTGATTACGCTCACGTTTCGAAGTTCAACCGAACTTCGTGTTGACCATAAACTGGTCAACGCAGAAAACGCTAAAAGAACGAAAGAGGACTTACAAGGGGTCCAAGAACGGAAGTTTTGATCCGAATATTCTCAGGTATGAAGTGATCAACTTAGAGAACAAATTCAGATTCAAAGGTGTGGGTTTTGCAAATGAGAATGGAGGGGTATTTATAGATGTAGTAGAACCGTTAAGATCGTTCCTCGTTAACCGAGATTCAATCCTAGCCGTACACATCAAGCCCATGGTTTTATAAAACCATTAGAGCCCCTAGTATTGCCCAAAACCATGTGCAAGTGAGATTAAAGGTGGGTAACAGCTGGATCAAGCTGGAAAACACTTTCTTCTGATCTGGGTGTGCTTTACGGGCCGTATGAGGTCCCTTACGGTCCGTAAGGACCCTGCAGACCAGCCATTTTTGCATTTTGATAATTTTGGTCCCTGTGCGCGTATAGTCGTGTTTTGGCACTTCTAACACCCGTCAAACCCATTTTTAAGCTCCACAAGGATGTTAAAGCATAGGGAACATGAAACATGCTCAGAAATATGTCGGATGTTGGTTCATTTGGCCGTACGATTGCGTAGTTCGGTTAATTACGACGGAAGTCGTAACGGACGCAAAAACGGTCCAAATCAAGCGATGAATGGATTTTTGACAAGCCAATAACTAAAACATAATATTTTAATGATTACATAAATTTTTGGATGTCTGGATGTATTCAGAACGTAAGTTATGCGCGAAAATGCAAACTTGTGCACTTTTTGACGCTTTTAGTCCCTGAATGACCCAAAAGTTTATTTTAGCACACCGAACCCCTCAAAGCCTATTTCTAAGCTATGTAAAGGATATTTATGGTATGTTTAACTTATGGTCATGTTCTGGAATGTTCGTTACAGTTCAAATTGGCATACTTTCGCAGTTTGTCAAATTTAGTCCTTGTAGGCGAATTAACTTGATTTTGCCATACCAAAGCCTTCAAAACTTATTCCTAAGTTATGTAAAGGTTATTTAAGGTATGTTAAGTATATTTTGATGTTCCGGAGTGTTTGTCGCGTTAAACTGATTATGTTTACGCACCAGTTTACGTATAACTCCCCAGAAAGTGATGTAGAGTTTAAAATTGAACAAAAGTTAAAACATGAAAGATGTTAAACATAAATAAACAAACATTGGGATCAAATAACATTATTTTATTGATAACTGAACTGTTTACAATGATTACAAACACAGGTGTTACACCACCACTACTGAACCTTCACCCTCCCAACTTCCCAAGAAAAATAAGAACACGAAGCGGAAGGCTTCTAGTCAAAATTGCGTGGTCGTAACTCCCCAAAACTCGATACCTTTACAGTCAGCTCTCACTATCTAAACCACTGCACCACAACAGAGAAACTACACTGGGTTGTGGCCCAAGTGTAACTAGTGTTCTTACCACCATCCCGCCAACACCCCATGTCGTAAATGCGCAAACTGTAACAGGTTTGGGAATTTCTCTGATTGTTGTCGCCTTAGCTCAAAACCTACCCAAGACTAAGCCATTGTTGCAAACCCTGCCTGAACCAAGCTCAACCCCAAGCCGATCTTGTGCGAGCATGCTTCAAGTGTGGCAATCTTAATCATCTCGCTAATGTTTGCCCTCAGCGCAGCCAACCACCGCCACATCAACTACAACAACAACAGCAGTAGCAGTAGCAACAATAGCCTCAACAATAAGCGCGAGGCCGAGCTTTTGTCATCACTGCCACTCAGGCACAGAATGCCAATGACATCATTACTGGTACGTTTCTTGTTATCCATGTTTATGCTATGTGTTTATTTGATAATGGCGCAGATAAAAGTTTTGTATATGTTGAATTCGGACCTTTGCTTAAGTGTAAACGCTCTAAGTTGCCTAGATCTTTCGCTGTCGAAGTCGCAAATGGTAAATCTGTCACTGTCGATTCTGCTCTTTCTAAGTGTTCCTTGATTCTTAACGATCAGACATTTCACATTGACCTCATACCTATGCAAATGGGTAGTTTCGACGTCATAGTAGGCATGGACTGGCTTAGGCGAGTTCGTGCTGAAGTTGTTTGTTCTGACAAGTTCATTCGTCCCCCTCTTCCTACTGGTGATTCCTTGCACGTCTATGGCAAGAAACCTTCTAAATGTCTCAAGCTTATGTCGTGTACTCGAGCAAACAAGTTCTTGATAAAGGCTTTATACGCCCTAGTACTTCTCCTTGGGGCGCTCCCGTTTTATTCGTCAAGAAGAAGGATGGATCGTTTCGAATGTGTATTGACTATCGTGAGCTCAACAAGCTCACTGTCAAAAAACCGATATCCTCTTCCTCGCATTGATGATTTCTTCGATCAATTACAAGGCGCGACTTACTTTTCTAAGATTGATCTCCGTTCTAGTTATCATCAACTTCGAGTTCTCAAAGAAGATATACCCAAAACAGCCTTTCATACACGCTATGGTCATTATGAGTTCATGGTCATGCCCTTTGGTTTGACCAACGCACCTGCTGTTTTCATGGATTTTGATGAACCACGTGTGTAAAGCTTACTTAGACCATTTTGTGATCGTCTTCATCGAAGATATTCTCATCTACTCCAAGACTCAAGAAGAGCACGAGCAACACTTGCGTCTTATCCTTCAGCTTTTATGTGCTGAATGTCTTTACGCCAAGTTCTCTAAATGTGAATTTTGGTATAAAGGGAGGTTCAATTCCTTGCTCATACCGTCAGCGAACTTGGTATTCATGTTGACCCTGCAAAAATCGAAGTTGTGAAGAACTGGATTGCACCTAAGTCTCTGTCCGAAATTCGTTCGTTTCTTGGTCTAGCTGGTTATTATCGCCATTTCATTTCTAACTTCTCAAAAATCGTCGTTCCTCTTACCTCCTTGACTAAAAAAGAGACACCTTTCGTTTGGGGTCCCGAACAAGAGGAGTCTTTCCAAGCGCTCAAGGATATGCTTTGCAATGCTCCTATCCTAGCTCTTCCCGATGGTAACAATGACTTCGTCGTGTATTGTGATGCTTCAAACCTTGGTCTTGGTTGTGTCCCTATGCAACGAGACAAGGTTATCGCTTACGCTTCAAGGCAACTCAAAATACAATAGAAAAACTACACTACACTACACATGACCTTGAACTTGATACAGTTGTTTTTGCCTTAAAGATATGGCGACACTACCTTTATGGTACTAAGTGTGTGGTCTTCACCGACCATAAGAGCCTTTAACAAATCTTCAACCAAAAGGAGCTGAACATGCGTCAACGTCGCCGGGTAGAGTTGTTAAACGACTATGACTGCGAAATTCGCTACCATCCAGGTAAGGCGAATGTAGTGGCCGACGCTCTAAGTCATAAAACTCATGTCATGGGTATTCGCTGTCTCCAACTCGTTAACGATCTTCAAACCCGCATTCGCGAAGCTCAATATGCATCTATTAACGAGGGCAACCTCTATAATGAAATGCGATGTGGTGCTGAAGAGAATCTTGTGTCTAAATCCAATGGTATTTTATATCATCTCAATCGTATCTGGATTCCTAATCGTGATAACCTTTGAGACTTTCTGATGAAGGAGGCACAAAAATCGAGATATTCTATTCACCCTGGTCCTGATAAGATGTACCACAATATGCGTACGTCATATTGGTGGCCTGGAATGAAGAAAGATATCACCACCTTCATTTCGAAATGTCTTACATGTTCAAAGGTTAAAGCCGAACACCAACGTCCCTCTGGCTTGCTCGAACAACCAGAAATTCTTGTCTAGAAATGGGAGAGTATTGTGATGGACTTTATCACCAAGCTTCCTCGTACTTCGTCTGGTCATGACAGTATTTGGGTAATCATTGACCGATTGACAAAATCCGCTCACTTTCTTCCCATTCGTGAAGATTTCAAAGTCGAGAGATTGGCTTGTATCTACACGGATGAAATCATCTGTCGTCATGGTATCCCCATTGACATCATTTCTGATCGTGATGGTCACTTTACGTCTCGTCTTTGGCAAACTTTTCAATCTGCTATGGGTACTCTTCTCAACCTTAGCACCTCTTTTCATTCTCAGTCTGACGGACAAACCGAGCGTACAATCTAAACTTTAGAGGATATGCTTCGTTCATGTGTAATCGATTTTGGTGGCAACTGGGATATGCACTTGCCTTTGATCGAATTCTCATACAACAACAGTTATCACGCGAGTATTCAAATGGCACCATTCGAGGCATTGTATGGTCGTAAGTGTCGTTCGCCTATTTGTTGGCAAGAGATTAGAGAAGCTCAAATCACCGGTCCCGAGCTTATATAAGAGACGACGGATAAGATTTTATAGGTTCAAGACAACTTGCTGAAAGCTCGAAGCCGACAAAAGATTTACGCTGACAAGCGTCGCAAGCCTTTAGAATTCGAGATAGGTGACTTTGTACTTCTCAAGGTATCCCCTTGGAAGGGTGTGGTTCGATTTGGTAAGAAAGGAAAACTCGCACCTCGCAACGTAGGTCCTTTCAAAATCCTCGAAAGGATTGGCAAGGTTGCGTATCGACTAGACCTACCTGAAGAACTCAACAACGTTCATCCTGTCTTCCACGTCTCCAACTTAAAGAAATGTCTAGCTGAAGAAGGACTTCAAGTTCCACTCGAAGATCTTCAAATCAATGAGACTTTGCACTTCGTGGAGAAACCTATCGAGATCATGGACCGAGGAGTCAAGCAATTGAGGCGCAGTCGAATTCCTATCGTCAAGGTTCGATGGGAAGGAAAACGTGGCGCTGAGTTTACTTGGGAACTCGAAAGTGATGTGGAAGCTAATTATCCGCATCTGTTCATTGCATCTTCCTAAATTTTGGGATGAAATTTCCTAAAGGAGGGGAGACTGTAACGCCCTGCTTTTTGTAACTTTCCTTAATTAGAAAGTTTATCTTGTATTTCTATTTTTGGAAACTTGAATTCCTTGTAATCGTCATTTCGTTGTATCGTTGTAAAATCTGAGACATGGATCATAATAAAATTCGTATTTCTTACAATTCATACTTTATTTATTCATACATGTTTATACGATTTAATCCATTATACATATGATACTTTATTCATAATTCTTGAAAAGGTGCGATAAACTTGAAAATACGTGACATACATGAATTATATGCTTTCCATGCATGATTTTAACTTATACCATACTTATTCACGATTCATATGCCTAATCATACTTGTTTATACTTGCTCATATACTAAAATTACAAAATACACCCTTACACTATGCTTTTTATACTTAAAACACAATAAAACCTATTAATTACAAACATAAGGGACCAAAGGTAACAAGAAAGCAAACTTGTGGCCCGGATACACTGGCTCACGGTCCACGACCAAGCCCCCGCTTCCCTCTCGCACCCCGCCAGAGACCACGATCTGCAGAAACTTGTGGCCAGCTCTTGGATTGTGTAATTATGTGTTAGTTTAGTTGTATTTTTCTCATTAAAACACCACCTAACCTCAACTATAAAACCTAGCTCATTCCCACACTTCTTCCACTTTGCAAACACTTCAATCTCACTCTCAAATCACTCTAAATCAGCTGAAAAAGTCAGTTTCAAGGCAGAAACATCTAAGTGCAAAAGTGAGTTAAATCTCACCTTTCTTCTATCTTTCTTCACTTCTTCTTCCTCTACAAAGTGTGGAACACCTCTAGGAGTGTTTTCACAGGTTTTCCATGGAAAACCAAGGTGGAACATCATTATATTGAGGTCCAACTTTCTGTTTTGGAAGAAAACTTATTAAAACATTCTTTAAACTTGTGTTTTCCTTCAACAAACCTATGTCCTTATGCTCCTAATCAAGTCTATGATTAGTAAGCTTAAAAAACAAGGTTGTTACATACAATTTCGGAGGTGTTTTATCACTCCAAACTTTCTGTTATGTAAGGGTTTTAACCCACAAGTGTTGTATCCACCAAGCTTGTTCTTGAAACCAAACTTGTGTTAGATGTGTGTGATTATTTGGAAGCCTTGGCTTCCAAACTTCAATCCACCACCTCACTTGATGATTTGTCCCTTGAGTAGTTAGTTCATTTCGTTTTCATTTATATTATCTTATTCATGACCATCCTTGTTGTTCTTGTGACAACTTGTGCATTGGTGAACATACAAAAGAGGTTAAAGGAAGGTTATCCTCCTACCTCCATGCATGACTTATATGAAATCCTTGAAATACATGATGAACTATACTTATACCATATACCATATACTATATAAAACATATATAAAACATATAAACCAAACCCGTGATGATAATCAAGTGATTGTTAGTCATGGTACTAAGTTACATCATCTAAATACTTAGTTTCTCGTTACGATTCTAATGGGCATCTAAACCCATGAAATCATTCTAACCCATACGGGTTTTATAGTGTGAAAAACGAGTATTAAGTCTAGATGATTATTTTATTGTGTACATACTTTTGTGTATCTAAATTCCTAATCCTCCGTTAATCATCCAAACACTCACACACCTATGTTTCCTCGTGTAGGAGAACTCTGTGTTCCACCTCCAAACCAACAACTCTTCACGGATTAACAAGTGGAAGCTTGCAAAACCGTGAGTACACTTGACCCATTTCTCTTTTTAAAACACTTTGGGTTGTAACATGTTAATATACAAAATACACAAACACACTTAAACAAACTTTATACACTCAATCCGTTTACATGCTTAATTGTTATGCTTAGGTTCATGCTACATTCATACATGCTTATGTCATTAACTTAGCTAGCCCAAACTTAACATGTATAGCTCTATAGGAGTAGCACGCCGCCCGTCGGGGTCATGTTAAGCTTTTATTCATTTTAGTCTCATTACTTTTGTGGAGAGGGACACTTAATTCTTGTGGACACTTGGGTTTGACATTAGTATTGCATGCTAGTTTACCTTGTATACAATTTCCATGTGGATTCGAGTAAAATTCTTTTATACTTATGCTATGTAATATAAAACTTGTGTACTCACCAATACTTTTGCGTTGAACCTTTATTTTAAACATGTTACAGGTTGATGATTGATGATGCTATGACGAAACTAGTAGGGACGACTTAGAAACGTACTTGAATTACTAGTTTTGTTTATTTTGTTATGTTAAATTGTTGTACTTGTCTCATTTTGATGTTGTAATTTGAATTTCCTTGTAATGTATTTGACAATTTGATTATTAATGAAAATCGGTTTTGAATTAATTATTATCACATA
The DNA here is from genome assembly GCA_030545235.1 of Helianthus tuberosus. NCBI lineage: Eukaryota > Viridiplantae > Streptophyta > Magnoliopsida > Asterales > Asteraceae > Helianthus > Helianthus tuberosus. The sequence continues at coordinate 144,993,720 of CM060426.1, read as the reverse complement.
GTGCTATGATGCAATGAACAATCTTGTTTTCGTCTCACTCCGATGATTCCACCATCGGTTGGGGTGTGACAGATTGGTATCAGAGCCATAACTATAGGGAATTAGGTAGAATTGTCATGTTCGACCTAGTCTATAGTAGGTACCTTATTTTTTACCATTCTTGTTACTTGTTAAAATGTTTATTCTACCTATTTGTTTCTTTCTCTTCTTTTTAGTCTTAATACTTACAATATGTCTTTCATAAGACATTTTACACAATACACTTGAAGACTTGAAGACACTCGTAATACAAACGAGACAAGTTCACCAAAATAGGCGTAAAACCAACAATTTGGTGAACGGCTCTCATTCCGCTCATTCTATTTTTTGCACGAAATTTCACCATTAAGTAAGGAGTGAAATCCACATCTTAATGGTAAATTTCCAATTCGAATTCTAGTGTGGGAATGTGTTGTTAATGTTCAAAAATTTGATTTTGGGAAGCTGAATTGAGTATCCGTTGAAACCGTTTGAATTAATGAAGAAATTTTTCAAAGCCGAACTAAACTTTTGACACATAAAAGTTTTTATCTTGTGATCTGGACTCGATAATTGGTTTGTTTTAGGCACTTGGGGTTTAACTGCGGACAATTAAAGTGTTGGGAGGAGGTAGTGTATATTGAGTCTAGTTTTAGGAAGTTGTGTAGTCCGTGGCTAGTATTGCGTCCGTTGTGTCGTTCGAGTCTTTGTTGAGTCTTGTTAGTGTCATTGGGCCATGTTTTGCTTAAAATTGAAGTCGACACCGCTCGCCCGTACTCAATCTCCATTCGAGCGAGGTTCGGTTGAAAATTGATAATGTTTTGCAAATGGCCACCCAATTTTACTTTGTAAACGTCGTTTTTGAATTTTGACCGCGAATGAAATGTTGTACGGTCATTTTTCCGTATAAAAAAAATCAGAAAAATTCTTAAAAATACAAAAAAAATTAAAAAAAACCCAAAAATACCAAAAATAGCTTGTGTTACTAATGATCTTCTCTATTTTGTGCTATTTGATTGAACCATTTCACAGGATGTCAGGTGAAGGATCATCAGCAGGAGCGGGTAGAAGGAAAAGAGGGCCGCAGACGAGGCTGGTACGGGTGTTCAACAAGAATTGCCACCGGATTTTGGAAAAAGAAAAATTCAATATCATACGGCTGAGATTATTCCGCATGGGAGGAGTACGCGTATTCGGGATAGTCCGTTGTTACAGTTTGCTATTAATACGGATGAGTATAAACGGTTGAGGGAGCTGATTAAGGTTAATTTGTTACCATTTAAAAGAATTGATTGGGATCTGTTGGATCAATTGGGGCAGATAGAGAGAGAGTCGAGCAGTTATTGGGTACTAAATTCCGATTGGCATTAGATTGTGATGCGCGGCAGTTCTCAAGGAGCTTACTTTAGATTTTCACGCTACCTTTCAGTACTAGCAAGGAAATTATGAGCAACCCAATGCCTTGTCTTTTAGCTTGGGTAGACAAGTTCCCGAGATGACGATTCCACAGTTCGCAGTGGCGACACAGTTATATACGCAGAAGGAAGTAGAGTCGTCGGCTTTTGCGACTAGTTTGCGCGGGGTGTTTGTGAAGTAGCATGAGAATAGTTTGTTAAAAAGTGAATTAGCAAGGTTCTAGAGCACGATCTCTCACGTACCATTCTCCGCAGCTTTAGTAGCATCTGATATTGTTGACCCCATCCACAGGTTCTTACATAAGATTCTTTCAGCTACTTTAGTGCATCAGGGTACTAGCAAGAACAAAGTGAACCATGTAGAGTTGTTTTGCTTGATGTGCATGGTCGAGCAAAGGCCGGCGAATGTGGCGAGTGTATTGGCTTGGTCTATGAAGCGATCATGTAGAGGAGGATCTGGAGCTGCTATTTACTATGGCCCGTATGTGACAAAGTTGGCAGAAAGTTTGGGAGTGTTTGATCGATATGAAGCTCGATTGATGCGTGAGGGGCCGGCCTCATGTAGGATGGGGTTGAAGGAGTTGCAGGCCTCCGGTATAGTTACTTTGACTGAGCCAGTTGCTTGGGAGCCGGTTCGGTAGGGTCCACAGGAACAGCAGCCACCAGATACTGATGCGGCAATAGAGTTGCAAGCGGGTATTCCTACCCGTTATCAGAGGCCCCTACAGAGGGCCGAATTACCTGAGTGAAGATATCCACTAGCTCAGCCTCATCCCGACCCATTGATACTAGATTCGCTTTACGACCGTATGGAGACGGGATTTATTCAATTGCATGGTTATATGGATGAACACATTAGGGGCGTGAGGCAGTTGATGGATGAGAGCCGCTGGAGTCACGAGGCGGGTCAGAGAAGGTTGGAGGACGGTATGAGGTTTATGATGGAAAGTCTCAATAGGGGGTCCTACCGTACTTTCAGCAGCAGACTCAGGCGGGGCCGAGTGGTATGGAAGGTGTGCAGCCTTCTCATGGGTTCGGTGGAGATAAGGAAGATGACTGGGATGAGGAGAATTAAGGAGACAACAGCTGGAGCTTACATGGAGTATCTTTAGTTTGTTTATTTTCTTTTTGTGCTGTTTTAATCCTCATTCTCGGTCTGTACTTAATATTTTGAATACTTGAACAGGTTGGTGGGACGGGTTGGTCGTATGTGTTGGTTGGTCTGAACACTTTATTATCTATATAATATGTTTGGTATGTTCATGATTGTTGATAGGTTTGGTGTTTTGGATGCCACTTCCGTTCGCATGTGAGAGATTAGGAACAGTGTGCTAAGCGCGTTCGGATTGGAGGACATATGTGGAATTGATTGGCACATTGACAGTCTCACATATTCAACTAAGTCGTTCCACTTGTATATTTTGTACATTTTTATTTAGTCGTTATTTCATTTGTAGCTTAGGTAGTTTGAGTCATCTTTCCATTCTTGCATTAGGGACAAGGCAAAATTTAAGTATGGAAATGGAACATTTGAGTCATAGTGATAATTCAGTTAGTTGAGTCAGTTTTGAGTCATGAAATTCGAAAAATACAAAAAAAATAAAAAATTAGAAAAATCCCAAAAAAAAATTGAAAATGTCCCTTGTTTTAGAAGTTTGCAAAAATAAAATCAGGTTTGTTCGGGTTTCAAATAATAATAATATGAGAATAAACAAATTAAGCGTGTGTCTAGCTTGGGATGTGTGAGTAGGCCTGGCCCGGTTTTAGGTTCCTTTGATCTTAACATACCTAATTGTTGGTCTGCTAGTGGGTTCTCATCTAGGAAAAGTAGGAAACTGAAACCGCCAAAAATAGTATAAGAAATGTCGTTATAAGCTAAAATTATTAGAATTTTTTATCAAAAAAAAAGAATAAAAAGCTAGACCTAATAAAAACAAGGCCTATGTAATCTTCGTTGGGGATGGTGATTCTGACTTAGATTGCCTCTGGGATTGTTAAAAAGAAAAATGCGAAATTACTGATGCCTACGCTGTCACTCTCGGGGATGGTGACTCTGGTTGAGACAGCCTCTGGGATAAGGTATGCATAGTCAAAAGCTAAAAAGAACAAAAAAAAAAAGATTTGATGATAAATTCTTTTGATTTTGGTATAAAAAGGTTAGGAAATAGTCCAGTGATTGTTCCTTTTGTTCTATAAGCTTGAGGCGGGATTAGGTGGACTGCGGTTTTTAGTGTAAGACCCTAGGTAGATTGACCGAACTTGAACCTAAATTGTATGATAAGGGCTTGGAACCGGGTTTGGGTTTAAGAGGATAAGTATACTTGCAATCGCGGCTAACATAAGTTTTAATTTAATAAGTAATCTAGACTTTTGATCCCGAATCTTATCTGATTCTGATTCCGTTTGCACAATTCTTTTTCAGGGACGTAAAAATGATAAGTGTGGGGATATTTGATGCATTGTAAAATACATGTATTATTCTTGTTCAGTTTACGCGTTTTTAGTTAGATCTAGTCTCGTTTTCTTTAGCTTGTATGTACTTTTGAATCATTTGTGTTTGGCAGGCCATGGTAGAGAAAAGCAACTGAAAAGTGATGAAATATGAGCTAAAAGTTGATACAATGAAGTGTCGGATCGAAAACGGAAGCTCGGGAGTTGAAACGACGAAAAAAACCAAGTCTGGGAGATTTTCACTACCCGCGACGGGTTTAATTGACTGTTACGCGGGCCGCCAGAGATTAAAAGTTGATTTTTATTCATTATAGTGCGCTGCTACCCGCGACGGGTGAAGCAAAGTGCTTCACTGGCCGCCACAGGCTATTGTCGTCAGAAAATTACGTGAAGAGCAAGGGTTTATAGGGTTTTGTTACTATAAAAACATCTTATTGTCATAATTTGAAACCCAAAACTTCTTAGACGATATTGTGCACCTCGGAGCTCTGTTTTAGCTGGTTTTGAAGGCAAGGAAGCATTCGGAATCACTTGGTGGACATTTGAAGCTTAGGGATTGAAGAATTCGGGTTTTATCATCTCGTTTTTCTTGTTTCTTCCGTTTCTTGCTTTTACTAAGATGAATTCTCTGATGTTTACTATTGTTGATTGGTTTTTGAACATGTTTCTTGGCTAAACTCATATAACTACCTAGGTTAAGATGAAAACATGATTAAAGATTGGATTTTTATTAGTTTCTATTATGTTTATGGATTTCCTTAGAAAAGTAAAAGACTTTGGTTTATCAATTTGGTGTGTTTGCGTATTTTTACTTGATTAATGATTGTTTATTGTTTCACATGAATTCTGTTGAATGTCTTTCATATAATGAGTTTGCGTTGATTATCGGGTCTTAGTGGGTTCGGGTGATCTTGTGGTGAATTGGCCAATAAACCATAGAAACAATAATCAATAATTAATTCGGTCTAAATATTTTACTAATCTTAGTCGCTGAAAAGTGCTAGGTTATTAATAGGTCTTGGTTGGTAAATTGCTTGGATTAGGTCTTAAAAACCCGGTTTTAGTTTCCTTGCCAATTTCTTGTCTATTGAAACAAATTGAGTCCTTAGTTGCCTTAGACTTTCCGCTGAGAAGTAGTTAGCCACTTAGGGCACTTTTCTAGGAAATAGACAACCGTGAGGGAGTCTAGATAACCGGTATTCGTAACAATCCTTTAGAGTTCCATAGGTGTCTTCTCGAGAAGGGTTGGGGGTCCATAACATATTAGAACTGATAGGAAGCCATTCAATAACAAGTGGGATTCTAACCTAGGTAGTCCTTCATTATCACTGAGCAAAACCTTCGTTTCGAGCCGTGTTCTAGTTAATCTAATTACTTAGTATTTTATTTAATTGCAAATTTTAGGAATTTTTAGAAACCCCCCCCCCCCCCCCCACATAAAAACAATTAGTGTCGCGTCCATGTCAGTCTAGATAGAGTCGTTAACGTAGTTAAATCGAGTCTCGTGGGTTCGATATCCGGACTTACTTAGCTTTACTAGAGTCGATTGGTCCACTTGTCGGTTAGTAGTTTAGTCGAGTTTTAGAGAGTCTAGAGTATTAGTTAGTGTCTAAGTCAGGTTATTTTAATTGGTTTTTATTAAACTACTTTTAGAACATCACCTTATTAGCCAGAAACAATGGTGCTTAAGAGATTGGACTTTGTAGGACCGAGCACCAGAAACAATGGTCTTAAAGTATTAAGAGAATGATCGCGGGTACTTGGTACATTAGTCCCTTTAGAAGTTCTGACCATTTTAACTGATTTGGAATTCTTCATTAATGTGACATAGGTACATTAATGCATCCAACTATCCAAGTGTTTATTTATCTTTTATAACATTGTGACAAAGTTCATATATGATGTTGTAAATAGGAAATAGAAAATGGGGTATTTGTTTGTCTAAAAATAGTGAATCTAAGCGGCCAGCCACACATGCTAACGTTGAAGCAGGACTTTCACTACTGGCCAACTTGGGAACTTAGGTTTGATCCAAAAACCACAATGTGGTAGTGTAAAACGATTAAATCATTGTGAGTTTTAAAAATCTTTGAAGACACAATGGCTATAGTATACACATAGAAACGTTAGAGATAGTAGCATCTACATCTATATATGTAAATTATTAAATCAATAGATTTATAAGAAGTATTTTTTTATACAACTTGTGTAACACATGAGAACTTAAATTAGTAAATAAATAATAGAAAAATATATCCAACTCTTGACACATGTTCTATATGCTCTTTTTTTCTAGGTATAGACACATGCTAGAATAGATTGATTCATTAAACACTATCATTTCCCCACTCCTAAACAAAAGTATAAAAAAATAATTTTACATTAGAGAAACAGAAATTTAACATGTAATTTATATAGACAAAATTTTCAAAGAATGAATTCTTTAACAAAATTGAGAATTGCATCAGCTCTTTTTGGATCAACAATCTCAATCCCATGAAACCCTACATCATCAAATCTTGCTTCAACCACAACCCCTTGCATCACCATCATTTGCACAAGTTCTTGTTGCCTATCAATCAATGGGTCCCCTCCAAAACCTATAACCAAACACCTCCCTAACTTCTCCATCTTTTTCTTTACTTGTTGATCCGCTAACGGGTTGCAAAATCTATGATCTCGATCTGTACCATTCGGCAACGCAAGCTCCCACAATAGATCAATCACCGGCAATGGAAACAACAAATCCGCAGCCATTTTTAGCTCTGACCTCGTCCGTTTTTTGCCCCCGATAAAGGGCTCACATAGTATGATTCCAGCTATCGTTAATGGCGATATATCCTGATATTAGAGAGAATATATTAGTCAGGGTTTATTGTAACAGTATATAATTTGATTAAGTTTTACTTGTAACTACCCGTTAACATATAAATAGGTCAAGTTGGGTCACGTAGTATCTCTAGTAGGTTTAATGAGTTAAGCTAAAGAAATTTTTTTTAACGACGAACTATAAAGGAAAGTAGAAAACAGGCCAAACAACGAGTTGAGTCATATGACACTATTCAACTATTCAAATGCTAAACTTTTGTGTAATTAAAGAGTTTATTTAGTAAAATTTATCACGAACAATTATTTATTCATAGAAACTAAGAACAATTATTTATTCATAGAAATTAAAAGAATGGATAAAGAAAAGTATGTTTGGGTCACCCCAAGTCCACAACCTGGCTCTTTTTGATCCACACTAAAAATTGTTAGTTTTGACTAAGGGTGTAAACGAGCCGTTTAACTTATGAAAGCTCTAGCTTGATTCGAGCTTTGTTTTTAAAGCTCGAGTTCGGCACGTATGTAATTTCTCAAGTTCGAGCTCGGCTCATTAACATTTATAATCAATTTATATTAATTATAATTTATATTCATATTTGATGTATAATTTAGTTATTTTTTCTTTATTTTATAAATATTAGTTATTATTATTTAAATATATATTTATTATATTAATAATAAATTATAAAAAAAAACTAAGCTCATTTAGGCTCGCGAGCCGGCTCGAACTCGATAACCAAAGCTCGTGCTCATTTACTAAACGAGCTTGTTTTTAGGCTTGGGCTCAGGTTCGAGCTTTTTTTTCAAGCCGTGCTTGAGTAGCTGATGTGTAGCTTGGCTCGTTTGTACCCCTAATTTTGACTTAAAACTCATTTTCATTTGTTGCCCAACGTGTCCAACAAACCCATTTTGCACCTCTTATATTTATATTTTTATGATAGTTCATAGTTGATTTAGATTTTTATTTTTCTATACCTGATTGATAACTCGTAAAGCTGTGTGCAAAACAATGTTAGCCCCACACGAAGTCCCGTAGAGAAAAACTCTAGAAAAATCCACATATTCTGTGATCCACGGTTCACCATTCGGGTCGGTGGCTTGTTTTTTCACCCAATTTAACGCGTCCATCGCGTCATCGTATTGGCCCGGGAGTCTAGTCTCCGGGGCCAGACGGTAGTTTACCGCGACTGCAATGACTGGAACCTCAAACGCGAGTTTGTTCATGGTTTCGTGGTTCACGCGATCCGAAACTTGGAAGTTAATCCAACCACCCGCGTGGAAGTATATAACCAATGGCAATCTTGCAATTTTGTTGTCATTGGAGGGTATTTTTACGGGTCGAAAAATTCGGACCCATGTGTTCTTGGTGGCATCAAGGGTAACATCCTTGCTAACGACTGTTTGACCCGGGAGAAGGTCAACGTCGCCGGTTGCTGGAAGTTGTGGGATTTTCATTAGGCGTGTGAGGGTACCATCTTGGTTTTTAATAATCTTGAGGTGTTCATATGGATCAAACTTTGACATCTTGTTTTGTTAATTAGATCAAGAACAAGTTTTGGAGTTGTACATGTTTTGGTTTGTGTTATTGTGAGATGTGTTGTATGATGTTTTGATTCAACGGTTTGTGAAGGGCTATGCTAAATTGTCGTGCATGTGGGGATCTTGACACCATATAAATTGAGCATTTTTTTTTTTTTTTTATAAATGTCAAAAACAAATATGGTTTAAATTAGGGGTGTCAATTGTGTCAGGTTGATGGATTAACATGTTGATGAATTGCGGATAGACCAGTTGAAGGGTTGAAATGTTCAACCTGAACCTAACCCATATTATTATTATTCGGGTCAGAGATTTCTGCCTTAACCCATACACATCCTTGAAGTTTGGTGGTCATCCTTGAAGTTGTTGCTAATTTCGTGGTCAATTACTCAATTTAATGAATTTATACATTACATTTCAAGAAAGGGATTATACTGTAGCCAGAGTCATGTAAAGGTTTTTTTTTATTTTTCTTTTTTTTTTATAGATTTTTGTCTTTTAGTTTAGTTTTTTTATCCTCAACATTCTGTATTGTTACTTACAACCATTAGCTTTGTAAAATGTCATTTTTATCCTCTCGAGTTTTACGTTTTGATATAAATCCATTGGTTTACGTAGGGCTGTAAACGAACCGAACGAACACGAACAAGGCCATGTTCATGTTCGTTCGTTAAGGAAATTAACATGTTCGCGAACTGTTCACGAACGCATACCGAACATAAGTTTATGTTCATGTTCGTTCGTTAAGAAAATTCAGTTGTTCACGAACAGTTCGTGAACACTGGTCTCGAACACAAACGAACACAAGCGAATAAAAAAGAACGCAAACGAACATTTAACTTGAAAATAAAAAAATAAAAATATTGTTAGCCTTAAACATTAGATATAACATATAAGTAGTTAAATACAATCATCAAATGATAAATCAAAACACGAGAAGTCTAATACACCACCAAACGATGAATCAACTTTAACTAACTTAGACATAATTATCCCAAAAATGTCTTAGCATGTCTAAATTTTAGCTAACTTAGAAAAAAATAGGGTTTTAAGTTTTCAATATATTTAGATAAAAGGTTTATTATTTTTTCATTTTTTAATATAATCAAACGAACATGAACGAACGTAACCGAACATATTACCGAACGTTCACGAACGCAGCCGAACGAACGAGACCTATGTTCGTGTTCGTTCGCTAAGCTAACCGAACGAAATTTTTTGTTCGTGTTCGTTCGTTAAGCTAATCGAACGAACATAAACGAACTTCCCGCCGAACGGTTCACGAACTGTTTGCTGAACGTTCGGTTTGTTTACAGCCCTAGGTTTACGTTTTAACGTAAATGATTTACGTTTTGTCATGAATCTTGTTTGGAAACGAAATATAATACATTTTCACTAGCCGGTATATAAGTTCGAGTCTATGTAGCACGGTGACCCCTAGAACCATTGGGTACCCGTCCCGGGGACGTTTTGGGGACGGAAACGCCATGGGGACGTTCCCTAAACGTTTCCGAGTATTGGGGATGACGACTACACGTTTTGAGGACAGCGACTACAAGTTTTGGGGACATATCCTATTATTTTTAGGGTAATCGTAGTGAAGAGTAGTTGGATTAAAAAGAAAAAGTGGGAAAAAGTCATCGGAAAATATTCGGATCGATCTCAGAGTTACAGGACTGGCTGTGAAATGGATCACTTATCTATAAGTGAAGGGTAATCTTGTAATAAACCTTCCCATTAAGAAAAGGCTACTAGCCTACTACCGTACAAAGAAAAATATCCACTGTCATGCCTTCTTGTCACGTTAATACTTTAATTTCCCACGTTTTTACTTTAAAACGCTTATGAGATTTTTTTTAATTTAGCTTAAAAATATCTAGATTTATTAATATATCTATTCTTTTTTTACTTTAGTTATTTAGTTGATTTAAAATATCTAGATTTATTATTATATTTATTCTTTTTTACTTTAGTTATTTAGTTGATTTACGTCTCTAATAACAATTGTTCTTAAAATATAAAATCAAAATTCAATTTTGTTGTGTAAAGCATAAAAACCCTTTTATATTTTTTTTGTCGTACCCGTATCTTGGATTTTTGAGTTTTGCCGTTCCCAGTACCCGTATCGTCCACGTACCCATTCCCCTGCTACATAGGTTCGAGTTACTTTATGTTTCAACGCTGTCGCAACGCGCGGTACCATTCTTTAACTTGAAAAATACTATTTTCTTACGTGTTTTTAAATTACGTTTCAGTATAAATCCAAGTTGGTTTACAGTCTGACATAAGTTTTTCTCGATAATAAGTCAGGTCAAATATAATACGTTTCGTGCTTATTTTATGTATGTTTCGGTTGGCTACGTTTTGACATAAGTTTTGTTTAAAAAACGAGTCGGGTCAGATATTTGACGATACAAATTCAAGTTACCTTAAATTTTGATGCCGCCGCAACGCGCGACAAGTCAAAATACTAGTTTGGAATGAAACTGAAAAATAAAAATAAAAATTCGAGGAAACCAGCTGCGAATTTAAATCAAGTATATTTTTCTTTTTTTACATTAATGTACTACTCCCCCCCCCCCCCCCCCCTCCCAATAATAATAATAAGGGGAAAAGATCAAATAGGAAGTTAATTTTGGCTAGGAAGGATATGAAGCCAAAAGATTATGACATGTGGCAAATTTTAAAATAAAGAGAAAGGGTATTTTAGTCAATCTCATCATTTCTTCTTCCTTCTTCTCCCCAGTTACTTCAAAACCCACCATTTTCAAAACCCACCATCTCCAACCTTTTCTTCACTTACTATCTCAATAATCACTACATTATAGTGTGATTTTCGTCATCAATCAATGATTCAACCCCCCGATCAACGTGTTCTTCAGCTTTTTTCGAAGAAAACCCAGTTTAATTTCATTCAAAATCTCGTTTTTTCTGGTGATTTTGAAGATAATCACTCGATTTGTTCGATTCAATCGCTGATAAGTGTTTTCAATCATTCAAAAATCGTCAATTGTTGAAGAAATCACTTCGATCCATGTAAAAAATTCTTTAATTTCATTTTTACGATATGGGTTTTTGATTTAGTCATTGCGTTTTACGATCTTGGCGGGGGTCCGGGGGCAGCGCCCCTGGTAGCGGGGGTCCGGGGGCGGCAGCCCCTGGCGGGGTCCAAGGGGCAGAGCCCCTGGCTGGGGTTGAGCAATTTTTTTTCGATTAAATTGCTGTACTAAAAACGCATCAGAAAATTTAATTTTTCAGAAATTGGCTCATTTCGAAGACAGTAATTCGTAGACAATTCAGACAGTTCACAAACAATTCACAAACAGTTCACAAACAGTTTTATGTGTCCATTGCGTTTTAGAAATAAGAGAGTTTTATGTGTTTTCTGGCTATTGCGTTTTAGAAAAAAAAAAACATTTTTAAGTATCTTTAGTCATTGCGTTTTAGGTAAAATACATTTTTGAAGTGTTTTTAGTCATTGCGTTTTAGGTAAAACACATTTTTAGATGTTTTCAGTCAATTGCGTTTTACAGAGAACACTTTCTTTTGTTTTTTTAGGTCATTGCGTTTTAGAAATGAGACATTTTTAAGTGTTTTCTGGCCATTGCGTTTTACAAATAAAACATTTCTTTGTGTTTTCTGACCATTGCGTTTTACAAATAAGACATTTCTTTGTGTTTTTTGTGCATTGCGTTTTAGGTAAAACACTTTTTATGTGTTTTCAGTCCATTGCGTTTTAGAAATAAGACATTTCTTTGTGTTTTCTGGCCATTGCGTTTTACAAATAAGTCATTTCTTTGTGTTTTTGGTGCATTGCGTTTTAGAAAAATGTCATTTTTTAGGTTTTTTTTTCATTGCGTTTTACGTAACTGGTGGTTTTTCTATTGCGTTTTACACAACTAGGTTTAAATTTTTTTTTTTTTAAATATAGCAATAGTATACTCGTTTTAAAGATAAAAAAACGCTCGTTTTTTTGGTGCAATTTTTATAAAAAAATAATGTCGCATGAAAGAGTTATTAACGTTTAAAAAATGGGGGGGAATTGGAGGAGAGAGAAACTATTGACTTGGATTGACTAGAATGCCCTTGAACAAACTCACGCGCCTCTTTTCTTTCTTTCAATTTCCCTGATTTAATCTTAGCCCTTGATTAACTTAATGGATGGTCAAGATCACTTCCTAGCCTTTCTAGCCAAATAAACTTCCTATTGTATCTCCACCCTAATAATAAGTACGTCACTTTTACAACATTAATAAAAACCTTTACTTTTGGCACCAAATTAAAAAAATAAAAAAAAATAAAAAAACAAAAACCTTTACTTTTGCCACCAAATAAAAACTAGTTAAAAGTAACTCTTTGTTTTCCTTGAAACTACTCTACTTCACATCATATGTTTATGGGTACTTTTGGAAAAAAAAAATTCAAAACTTTTGCTAAATTCATACGTAAGACTTTAGGTTTAAATGATTAAATTTATGAGCTTTTAAAACTCAAGTAAACAGTACCTTTTCATGAAATTTTCATTTCCTAAGTTAACAAGCTAGAAGATTAATCATAGAATAAAGACATCTTTAAAAGAATTCCAGATAATTTCTCCTCAAGTATTTAAAAACCAAGAGAAAAGAGAATTTAACCACATGACAAAGTAATTATCTCCATGTCTTTTTTGTTCTTTTACAAACTCTCTATGTTTTTAATTATGTGCAACGGTCACTTGAAAACTATAATTTCTACATAATACCACAAGTTGCAATGACTAGGATTTGATAAATAGATTCATCCAACTCCAATGTGCACAAAAAATGTTTATATCAAAAACTTTATAAAATCATCGTTTTAACAACCGAATCAGTCGCAAGAGTATACACAAGATCGGACAGAACAACAAGATGAAACAAAATTCATTTATGAAGTTGCAAATCTCAAATAATTGAGAAAACAATTCTATCAACATTCAAACTAAGATATAAGTAGCATAACTATGCACCAAGATTTACATAAATACGAAAATTTAAAGACGTTGAGCTCGAATCTTACACTTTGAGGGTAAAACTTCACTACCTCATCCGGACACGTGTGTTGGATCATCAATGGCATCCATGGTGCTATTGATGACACCATCATTTCTCATTTTTTCTTTATTTTCAAGCATCTTCTTCTCTTCGGCCAACGCTGCATCTTGTTCTTCTTTAGTGTAGTGATGATACTTTGCCTGCATATTCATATCAACACAACGGGTCGACCCAAAAGGCAAATTGCATAAAATAAAAACATAGTTTTGTTTGATCTTATTTCATTGCAACATTATAAAAGAGGTGTTATGATCAAATACATAGTCTCCTAAAAATAGAAAGTCGTAGGAAGGGTATCAAATGGACTCCGATTGACCTCGTTCAAGCGGCTTTGGAACCTTCTCATCGAACTCTACGATATGAGATTTTAGGTTTTGGATTTTAGCCTGTAGATTTTAGACTTCGTGTTTAGATCTGTTTAGATCATTGTGTCATTTCTATATTTGTGTCACTGTGTCTTATTTGCGACTCATGGTGTCTTTTTTCCCCGACATTCTGTTATGTTTTGCTTGACATTGTGTTATATTTTGTGATCCATTGTGTGTTTGTACCCTTCTCATTTTTAGGGGACTTTGTAGGATAACTTTACGCTATAAAAGAGAGTGATGAAGTATGCATTATTACTTACTTTGACTATAATATTTCCTCTATCCTTCTTATCTTTGATCTTGAGCATATCAAGTGAAGGCATCAGTCTCAAATTAATTTCTATCTCAATTTCAGGTTGAAGATCAACCAAAGGTAATTTTGCGATTCCCAGTCGTTGGTCGGCTCCAATGTCTTCATCAAAAACCTGTTTAATTCACATATATTATGACTACAAACTTGATAGAAATTAAGAAATTTTTGGGACGTGAGAATTAAACCTCAACAACTGCATATTGGGTCTCTTTATCTTCCACAGTTAGATGAAACGTTTGATCCCAAACAGGATTTAAGTTGTTCTCAATGACTTTTGTTTTGAATTTTTCCAATGGCCGAATGAATGCGACTGCGTAAGGATCAGACTTCCCCATCATTTCCATATTTTTCAAATGAGTTGCTTTCACAATTGTTAACATGAGCTTCCCTTGTGGTTTAAGCTCCAAATCACTACCTCATATAACAATATATATCACTTAAGTTTAGATATCGTAACAATTAAATATCGTTCTTACGAAAATGTCAATATATAAGCGGATTGAAAACATAAATAAGTATACTATTTTCGCATTAACGTTCACATGTAACGTTTTTGTGGTTTTGAAACTGCAATTTGAACCTACATATATATTATAGTGAAAGTTTAAATACAAAAGCTCTTAACCTCGCAACCACAACAATAACGTGCATGATTTGGGTTAACCCAACCCATGCATAATTATATATGCAAATAACATGCATAATTAGGGTTTAACCAAATCCATGCGTAATTATGCAAATCTAGGGGGGGGGGGGGGGGGGGCAATCATGACCCGCATGAATAAATATGGGTTGATTTGGGTCCTTTTTAATTTACTATGGGTCAATTTGGGTCCTTTTTAATTTACTATGGGTCAATTTGGGCTTTCTTTAAGTGATTAACGGGTCCAACTGGGTAATTCTAAAACTTTAAAAGATATTCACGGGTCCACTTGGGTTGATAGAATTAGAACAACGGGTCCATATGGGTCTTTAGGGTTTTAAAATAGAAGAAACCACGGGTCAAACACTGAACATCATCTTCATCATCGACGTTCATCGAGGATTAGAATCTTATACCAGTACTCACAGAGCATCATCTTCACCATCTTTCGTACGAGGTACATCATCTTCATTCTCCGGTACTTCATCGTTTATCTTCGATGTTCCTCCTTACATTCATACGCTTCAGCACCGTAGAAATTCATTCATCAATCGAGGTATGTGCTGACTAGGTTACAGTTGAGGGAGGCTTGAGTTGGATCTACTGAAATTCATTGATTTTTAGTTCGAATTAAGAGTTAGGATTGTTCTGTTTTTTAGTTTGTGATTCATGATTTAGCTAATGCTTGTCAAAATATGATGGATATTCTTATGATACAGATTGTTCTGTTTTTGAATTCATGATTTAGTTGAACAATAAGTTTGGAATTAGGGGTTGTTGTTGTGTAATTTGGTAAATGATGAGTCAGTCTTCGTACAGAGCTTGATTGGTTGGGGAGTATGTGGCTGGGAAACAGCTCGGGTCGGGTTCGTTTTCTGTGGTGTGGTATGCGAGGCATATGGTTTATGATACGGAAGTTGTGATTAAGGAGATTGTTACTGGAAAGTTGCGATTATGTTGATATGTTTCATTAAACGGGTTGATGGGTCGACATATTTAATTAAACGGCTTAAACCAGTCGATCTAAACATGACCCGTTTAATTAAACATGTAAATCTAAACACAACACGTTTATTAAACTGATTAAACATAAAGACCGAAAACCTAATTATTTTTCATGTCGTGATGAGTCAAGTGGTTAAATCACTCCTAAGAGTAAATTCAATGCTTCATACTTCAAAAACTATGCTTAATATCTAAAGTAATATAAGTCTTTATGTAATTCCATCTTTATGAATGATTGGTAGCTAATGTGACAGTTTTAAGGGGATAAACCATAAAAGTATTGGGCACACAAAATCACCAACCATTTTCAGTGAACTGACTTAATTGTGTATTTGAATTGAAGTTCCAGATCTGTTTTAAGTAGTGGTTGTTGTTCAGATCTGTAAAGCATTCCTATGTACTTATTTGTTGAGTGTTTGAAAGTGTAGATGATGTAGTGTATTACGAGGAAGAAAGATTAGATAAGTTGTTCTTTAGAGGAATAAGAAAATTGAATAAAAGTTGCAGGTTGTTTGTCGAATTTCAGACAATTTCAGTTGATTTTCGATAAGTTTCGGTATATTGTATGTGTGTTTCAGACTGATTCAATGTGTTTCGGTGTGATTTCGACGAGTTTTGAACTGAATTAATTGATTTTAGGTGAATTTTGAACAAGTTTTTGATCTGTCTCAGATCGATTATTGTTCATTTCGATCTGTTGCAGTGATTTTCGATAAAAATTTCAATCATTTTGAACCTGTTTTCAGGTTATAGGTGAATTTGATCCGAACCCGTCCCGACCCGAACCCATTCTCAACCCGAACCAACCTGGACCCATTTTAACCCGACAAAATTGCCCCTTGATGTACAATCTCTTTAAAAAAAACATGTTTTAACTAACCCGACCCGACCCGAAACCCGTTCCGACCCGAAACCCGTTCCGACCCTAACCCGTTCCGACCCGAACCAAAACAACCCTTTTTTTAATTGACCCGTTTTGACCTGAACCCATTTTGACCCTAACCCGTTTTGACCCATGACCCGACCCAACCCAACCCGACCCATTTGCCAGGTCTACGCAAATCCATGCGTAGTTATGTATTATATCCTGCGTATTTTAAAAATGAAATTATGCACGTTATTGTTGTGGTCGCGTACTGTCGTACGTTAAGGGGCTATTGTACGTTAACCTTCCCCTGTATTATAATACTATTTTGCTTAACATGTTTCATTATTAATGCTAATCTAAAGTACCTTGATGGCAATTTATGGATGCTATTATATATCCACTGTATAATTATTTGTGATCGATCGACATTACCTTGTATCAACGGGTACACCGCCAAGGGGAACAACAATCCTATGTGGCCATTGAAGCATATCGGTAATTATTGAATTTACAGTATCCTACACAGAATGACACGTGATTAGTATTTTAGTGATGCCAAAATGGTTTAACAGAATGTAATCTTGTAACAAAAAAAGCCTACTTCAATCATATCTGAAAGTCCAGGAATGGCTGTTAAACTCCCTCCAACCGCCTTTAATGTATAATCAAATCTTGGCTTTGGCTGATACCATAAAACATCAAGTTGCTATTAGTTGACCATAAAAAAAAGATTTCTTGACTTTATATCATGATATTTGTATATTCATAGAAAAAAGGGAAATGAACAATAAACACTAATTTGCAAGAATGAACCATTTTTAATATGAAGTGTCCAGTATTTTGACTTTCTCCCCATTTGTATTTTTAGTGGTTGACTTTTTAAACTAATGTATTTGGGGTTCTTTTTTGGTCATCATTCAAGTAGATATGCAAAAATCTCACCTTCCTTTTCAGAAATGAATGATTCTTGACTTATTTGACTATGATGTCTTTTTGTATTATGTTTAAATTTTTACAAGAGCAAAGTACATTTATGGCCTATGGTTAACCAAAATTTTGGATTTAGTCCTTAGTTTTTTTAATGTACACAGATGGTCCCTATAGTTTGCACTGTGTAACGAATTCAGTCCCCGACTTTTACCAAAAGTACATGTATGGTCCCTATGGTATGCACTTTGTAACGCATTTAGTTACTACATGTTGGGGACTAAATGTGCTACAAAAGTGCAAACCACAGGGACCATAAGTGTACTTTTGACAAAAGTTGGGGACTAAATACGTTACAAAGTGCAAGCTACAGGGACCATCCGTGTACTTTTGAAAAATGAGGGACTTAATCCAAAAGTTTAGGTAGCTACAGGGACCATCCGTATACTTTACTCTTTTTACAGTTTGACAAAGTTTAAAACTTTTCTTTTTACATTTCACAAGTATGATCTTTTATTTTCATTATAATAACATATACAACGGTTAAAATGTTCCAATAATTTTACATAAAAGTGTTCAATCATCATAGCTATAATTAGCAAAGTGACTAACCACTGCAAGTGGTTATTTGCTGCACATAAATCATTTTTCTTGATATGCAAACATACACAATTTTTTTTTGGCTAAAGTAAATGATTTTGAACAGAAAGGGTCTATTACATACATGTTTTTTGTTTGCAGAAACTACCAAAAAACATATATACCCCTCTCAATGATCACAAATGTGCCATCAAAGTCATTGAAAATACAATATTCCAGTATTAAGCATCTAACAATAGTTTAGTGTATGTATTACCTCAGAAAGTAAGGCCACAACAACAGCAGAGATGCAAGGTATTTCCTCACACAATTGAAAAATAACACGAATAATAGTAAAAACTTGAAGATCTTTCAGCTGCAACAAATAATATAATCTAGATTTAAAAAATGATTACAAAAATATCATAATTGTTGAATCAAATTTAACCTGAATAGGTAGCGAAACACCTGCTTCGATTCCTAAAACAATATCTGGATCACCACCCCATCGAAAATCCATGTCCATTGTTATTTGACCCTGCTTTTGGCTCTGAATTCGGATACCTGCACATATCAGTCAACTTTGACTATTAGTCAAATACACTAGTTACTTAAAACAACTTCTTAAAAAAAATAAATAAATAAATTATCACATAAGCAGATTGGATGAACATTCAAAATATACACTCAAAATTACATTAAAGAGTTATGGATATATTATTTAAAATACCTTCAATCTTTGGTGCAACATTTCCTAACGACAATTTGCTGAACTTCAAAGATGATATTCCTGATGGACGATATTCTTCCAATATTGGCTCGACAGATTCTCTTATTATTATAGTAGCAGCCTGCAAATAATACATGAGGTAATAATAATTATAACAACAATAGTCATATAGGTGAGGAATAACAAAGGTGGAAAAATTACTTCGGCTACATACGGCCACAGTTTGCTCAGTTGTTTGTTCAACCATTTCACCTGAAAAATGACCAAAAGGTAATTTCCGAGACATGTAAAGTTATCTAACGGATCAACAATGGTTCTTCAAACCACGATAATCACTTTCGAAAACACAACCTGCTCGTAAACAGGAAACGATATCCATTCCGGATAGTTATCACCACAAAGTTTCTTTAGGTCTTCTCTGTCAAGAGATCCAAGAAGCTTTATATCAGCTGCCTGGGGAAAAAGTAAAGCATATCCATTAAAATAGTCAAATGTTAACAGAAAATAGTAACTAGTTTAAAGCTCTAAAATTATAATTACCCATTACAATTTAATCTACTTTTATTAATTTTTGTAGGTTTAGTGTTCACATTTACTTCTTATTGTGTTCGTTGGATTATTTCCGTTCATCTATGCTCATTCGTTTGTGTTCGTGAACCCTTCGTTCATGACTATTGACAAACAGACATAAACGAACACAAACACCCTCAATTTCTTAGCATGAACAAGAAAACCTCGTTCATTTAATTGTTCGTGTTTGATCGTCTGTTCCATTAAGTTAAACGGACAAACACGAATATGCCCCGTTTTTGTCCGTTCGGGTTGTTTACAAGCCTATGTTTGGGTATGCTACATAGGCTACATCCAAAGACCCCCTTAATCATCACTCAAATTAATATTAAAACTATATGAGTGATGATCACATATCCCTAAATAAAACATGATTAATCTACACAAATACGCAAATCGTTCAGAACATTAACAAATCATAATCATATACGAATAATGACTAGACTACTAATGCATTACCTTGGCAGCTCGATTTCGGCTTCGATTCCTCATCATATAACGCCAACCCGCCATAATCGAAATCCCAAATAAAGCCCCCATAAACATCCCCGAAACAAATCCCATTTTCGATCAAACTCAGATTTCCTGTAAACATAAATCAGACCAAACAAATATTTGACTCAATAATGATCATAATGAGAGGGTGAGAGATATAAAGTGTATTCAGTTTATGTGTGTTTTTCTGTTTTGAAATCCGGATCGTTTACGTTGGATCTTAGCATTCAATTCCTTCTTAATAAGTGCACATATTCTTGCTGATGAAGAATAATGAGGAAATGGGTTAGCGTTTTTTTATAAATATGATGATATTTTGGATTTAAATCAAAGTTTTTGCATGCATGTAAATTTGTAGAGATGGTCTGTAATTGATTCAGATTAGAATGTGCTTTTGTGAAATTTTTGTGAAATTGTTATTTTAGTTTATCTCGTGTTCTA
Organism: Helianthus tuberosus; assembly: GCA_030545235.1. NCBI lineage: Eukaryota > Viridiplantae > Streptophyta > Magnoliopsida > Asterales > Asteraceae > Helianthus > Helianthus tuberosus. The sequence goes on along the minus strand of CM060426.1, from coordinate 144,973,460 downwards.
CATTGTTACTTTTACTTACAAAAATGAGTAAATTGCCAAAATCGTCCCTGAGGTTTGGGCATGTTTGTCAGTTTCATCCAAAACAACTTTTTGTAACGTACTGCCCTTCACTTTTGTGATTTTTTTTTGCCATTTTCATCTAAACGTCTGACTTTTTTTTGCCAAAATCATCCATGAGGTTTGAGATTTTCTGCCATTTTCATTCAAATATCTAACAGAAAAAATAACCCAGGTTAGACATTTGAATGAAAATGGCAAAAAATTCTAAAAGTGAAGGACAATATGGTACAAAAATTTGTTTTTGGACGAAACTGACAAACATGTCCAAACCTCAGAGACGATTTTGGTAATTTACTCTAAAAAATATATTAGATTGATAGATTTACTATATGATTCTAGTAACTTTTACTTACAAAATATATTAGATTGATAGATTTACTTTATGATTTTAGTTGGTTTCATGAAATTTTCAGGTCAAATTAAAACTATAATCAAATGTATGAGGTGGATTACAGGGATTAGCTCGCTAACGTATCAGTACTGTGAGTACCAATCCTGAAAATCACCATAAATGGGTATCAGTACCGGTACCGACAATGCTCGTTACGGTACGGTACCATAGGACGGTATTTGAAGATAAATAGTGGGTAAAACATCGTACTGTACCGAATCAACACCAATCCCGAAAAATGTCAAAAATAGGTACCAAAATTCGATCGATACGGTTACCAATTGCTCATCCCTAAGGTGAAATCTGGTACAAGATAGGTAGGGCGGCTCATCATTTTAGTGACGCAAAGCGAATAAAATTCCACGGCCCTTTTACAAAAAAACAAGTTCGTTCTTTCCAATATTTTATTTATTTTTGTTCATATTTAACTAATTTGAATAGAAAGTTTCATTTATCCTTTTATAACTTTAGCTAGTACATGATAATATTAGTTTTGTTTCTTAAAGGAACCAACCAAAATGTAAATATGTTAAACACGTCATGAATGTAAGTTACCCATCTATATGGTTTTGTAAAACACAAATCCATTATATAAAGTTAACATTACAAGTTCGGTTCAGTTTCACTTATATCTGTTAACCAAAGCTTCATAACCATAACCGATTGAGCGGTTATACAAAGTTTCATAACCATAACCATTGGTTATATTGGTTATCGGTTATTAGTGGTTCGGTTATGTCGGTTATGGTTCGGTTATCGGTTATGGTGGTTAATTTGCTCACCCCTAAATGTAACTATCCGCATTGGTCATTTTCAACATGGTTTTTACAATTACAATGCCCATATAATTTTGAGAAAAATGAGTTGGATAAACAATATAACGTTGAGTATAATGTAGTTGAAATACTAGAAAAATAGACTGATTAAGTTATTAATATAATCTTCATTTAAAAAATAAACTAAAACTAGGTGTAAGCCCCGCCGCGTTGCGGCTAGGGCTTACAAATTAAGGCGCGATGTGTTGTTGCTCACAACCTACTTTGAATGAACCCATTTTTTACTTGTCACTCAACCTGCTCATTTTGTGAGGCAATCTTAGAAGTTAGAACACTCATAATGTTATCGATCAAACCAGAATCCAACCCCACAAAGAGCACATAAGCAAGTGTTGTATAACTCCCTAAGAATACAACCCACAATTATAGAACTACTACTAAAACTTCTTGCTCTTTCTTCATCTGGGTACAACAATATTAACACTCACACAACCGAGTTCCGAAACATTTTAACTCAGCTTTACGGGCCCTATACTTGTTTCTCTGATGATTAGTCAGAAAGAATACAATATTCATCCCCCACCAGACTGTCTTTTTCAACCCAACCCCTTCTTTTAATCTTCATGGTCCTGGTAGGCATTGAGACACCAGATCCATCTTCATAAGAGTGAAATGGTAAAAAGAAAAGGTTGAAGAAGAAAGAGACTTGGTGAACCTATTGTAAACTATTGGATGCTTCTTGTAAATCTGCCTACTGTCACATTGCTGCATAGATAAATAAAAGACCTTTAAATCTATACAAGTTTTACCAAGAACAGTAAAAACAAAAAAATATCAAAAATATAAAATGTTTGGTATACAAAACATTGTACCTGGTTGGATTTTGCACTTCCCGTAGTTCAATTATTTAACCGGCTCAATCCCTGCTACTTTAACCATCTAACAACAAATGGGGGGGGGGGGGGGGGGGGGGCGTGAGTCATCGGCTGTTATCCCTTGTTTCTCATTGGACAACGCCACATTGTAACAAAGAAAATGTACATCAACAAACATAAAAATAATCCTTAAGAACTTGATCAATAAACAAATATGAAAACTTATTTTTATGTTTAATCGATAAACATATATGAAAACTTATTTGACATTAGAAAAGAGTGCTTAATTCAAAGTAGAAGGAAAAAGTACCAAAGGAATAACACAAAAGTATGGCATAACAACATCCAAAAATGCAGCAACCTTCTTCTCAGCCTTTTCTTTAGCTTTTATTAGTCCATCTAATTTTATAGGGAAAGAAAGGTTATTATAAAAGACAATTCGCTAGGTCCCTAAAATTCGGTACGCTCCTAGTATGAGATCCATACTCACATAGTTCGCGGTACGGTCGGGCACGGGAACGGGATCGCAATTCGCTAGGTCCCTAAAATTCGGTACGAGAGGGTAGGCTCATTTCAGATTGCTTCGGTAGATGTACCATGTAATGTGGTACGATTACAACATAACGAAGCACGGAAACTCTTTAATACATCCAATGTACAACTAACTAAGCTATATGTACAATAAATAAACTAAAAAACGAAAAAATAGAAAATATTAGGGTCAAATTTGACCAAAACAGACAAAAACATATGTTGTGATCTACACATAAAGGCATTACTTGCTCGTTCATACTTCTTGGTCAACTGACATGAGTTCACTTAAGATTAACCGAAGAACGTATCTTCTTTGACATAACTATTGTGTTTGTCTACATTTAAGATGGTCAAATAACATGTTAAAAAGCTGATAATAACTCAAAACACATAATATTGGACACTAATTCAATCGAAGATAAACCTAGAATACAATAATTCAAAAATTCGAAACTTCAAATTTAGAATGTAGGTTGTGCTTTTGTACCTGTTAGCCGGAGGCGAGAAGATGAAGTAGAGCATAAAGTTCCATATTCGAACCTCCGTCTTCTGCTTGCGTCATGACTACAAATTAGGGCCAGAATCCGTAATTTAGGTTCTATCAACGGAGAATCGAATAGGAAATTGGTGCAAGAATAAGATTGAGAGTGAGATTTGGTTTACTGATTGGATTGTGTGTGAGGATTTGTGTGTTCTTGTTTGGGGCTTCTTGAGGTTTGTGTCGCAGGTGGCAGAAGAGAAAGATATGTGGCTGCTGTTGCAATACATGTGTCTCTCTAAATTGAAGTTACAAACCACATAGCTCAAGATACACATACAAATAGCTGGGAAAACCTTAACAGTTGGAAGTACAACTACCTAATGCCTAACCTTGTTTTAAATTAATAGTATATAAATGTAGTTGAAATACTAGAAAAAATTGGATATTTACATATTTATATATATTATTAATTCATAACACAAAGGAGAAACAGTAAAATTTCTTTGTGTACATTATTATCCTTTAAGTTTTTATTTTGCCTCTTATGACCCTCTCAGTTTATAAGTTTTCACTGATATGATTAAACTTTCTTTGACTTTACTTAAATCTATTTCCTTTGCTGTATATTTATATTAATTTAAGTATCGGTGTCCGTTTTTATGGTTTTCGATCAATATAAAATACGACTTAAACATTTTTTATTGCTCTAGCAAGTGTTGTTGTCGTAATGAGCCGAATCGATAATAACTGAATTCCCGCCGCGTAGCGCGGAAAAATTCACACTAGTTCATATGTAATTTTGGGTTGTTAGGGTAGTTTAGTGGTGTATGGGTAGGGTCCAAAAGTAAGAATATGTGAGTGGGATGGGAATCGAGTTCCATTCCATAAGGGTGGATGCTCTAGAGAAGAGAATGGAATTTAGTGATTTAACCACTACACTATAGAATATTTGTGTGATACCAAAATCGTTTTTGTAAACATTATATGTTTATATATCAATAATATCACACACACACATATATAACTTTTTTTTGTGGGTGACAAAACACTATCTTCACTTCCTTGTATTGATGGGCCGGACATGCAAATAGGGGTTAGTGCATGAATTTGGATTCTAAATGAATCGAACGAACACGAACGATGTCATGTTCGTGTTCGTTCCATAAGGAAACACAAATGTTCGTGAACTGTTCGCAAACACATGTCGAACAGAAGTTTATGTTCATGTTCGTTTGTTAAGGATATACAGTTGTTCACGAACAGTTCGTGAACAATGGTCACAAAATAAACGAGCGCAAACGAACACAAATGAACACAAACGGATGTTAAACTTGATATAAAAAAGCACCATTAACCTTAAACATCGGACACAAGTAGTCAAATACAACCACTAAACTTGATATAAGTAGTACCATACGATAAATCAAGTTTTGCTAACTTGATAAATAATTAAGTTACTTGGACATAATAATCCCATGCCACAAAGTTTTTTTTTCGTGCGTTTACTCTACTTGAGTAATTATGTGCAATTACACTAGAGTGATAAGATAATTACTCTACTATTGTAAATACACGACTGTTTTTTTTAATTTTGTGACTAAAATACGTGCTTCACACGATCGGAAAAGAAATTCAAAACAAAGTTTTTTCCTTCACTTTTCACGTTTAGTATGTTAAGCCCATTTATACAATAACCATATCCTACATATAATATGTGATTGTGATATGAATAACTAAATGCTATACGTTTTTTCTTTCCAAATTAATGTATAACATGCATGATCACATCTCCTATCCTTAATTTTAGGGATCATGTTAACTACGTGATGCTATTCATTTCATATGCATCCTTAGCTGTGGTAATACTAAACGTTTAGTTTAATTTTTATGCAATCCTCTATATATAATAACAAAAAATGACAATCTTAAAAAGGTCACAATGAGGATGATGATGAAACATTCACTTTCATTACGTTTTTTGTCTATAAAATTGATTATGGTCTTTGCCATCATCATCATTTATGGTGTTTCTTTTAGGGGCTGTTTGGCAACTTCTGAATGGTTAAGTGCTGAATCAGTAAGAGGTCTGAACCATTAAGGGGCTGTTTGGTAGCCTCTGAATGGTCATTAAAAGGCTACCTGTTAATGGAACCATTAAGAATTTTACCAATGAGAAGGTAGAAGAATGTGACATGTGATGATTTACCATTCAGAGGTTACCTCTTAACCATTCAGACTTGAGGTTACCTCTTATTCATTCAAAGGTTTTAAACCATTAAGAGGTAGTATCTGAATGGTCATTAAGAGGCTACCAAACAGCCCCTAAGTGCTGAACCAGTAAGAGGTCTGAACCATTAAGAGCCAGGGGCGGACTCAAAGTGTTAGTAGGGGTAGCACGGGCTACCCCTCAACCCCGTCTACGTAGTGTAAAAATACCCCTTAACTCCATTTCCGTAGTGTAAAAATACCACTCAACTTGGTTTCTGTTATATAAAGGATATCCCTGATCCTAAAAAAAATTAGGATACCCCTAACCTTTTGGGCTAGTTCCACCACTGTTAAGAGCCAGTATAATGTTTAACCCTTCAGAGACAAATATCTGACCAATTTAGATTAGAGGTCTTAACCATTCAAACTCTGTATAATACTTAACCATTCAGAGGCAAATGTTTGAACCATTCAGATATATGCTCACGAAACAAACAGTCTGAACCATTAAGTGCTAAACCAGTAAGTGCTAAACCAGTAAGAGGTCTGAACCATTAAGAGTCTCATTAAGAGCTAAACAAACAGCCCCTTAGTTCTCCTGGTGGTTTTTCTAAAAGAGATTTCAATATCTTTTACATCATTTGATTGCAGTTCTTAGTATTTGCTAAATCATTTTACTTCATTGTTATATCAGTTAGTGTTGGTTTTGTAATTTGCAGTGATGGCAAAAAGCAATAGTATTGGCGAACACACAATTGCTTCTGCACCATGTACTCCTGAGTGGAGAAGTAAGAATTTCAAGGGGACTTGTTGGACAAATGTGGAAGAAATGAATTGTCATATGTCCTGTAAAGGTGAAGGTGCAAAAAAAGGAATATGTGTAGGTATGCCGGGAGAGTGTTCTTGTCGGAAGAAATGCGATGTTGGGAAACCTGTAAAGGTGAAGGTTCAAAAAAAGGAAAATGTGTAGGTGGCGAAGACTGTAACTGATGGATATTAGATGTCAACTATTTTACTCGTGATGTGAATAAGTTGTTAAAATAGAAGTTTTAAGTGAAACATGATCAATTTAGAGTTAATTGCTCGGATGGTCCCTGTGGTTTCACGTTTTTTGACGTTTAGTCCCCACATTTTGAAAATAGCATGTATGCTCCCTATGGTTTGTCATTTTGTTACTCGGATAGTCCCCCAACATTTACTCTGAGGACTATCCGAGTAACAAAATGACAAACCATAGGGAGCATACCTGCTATTTTCAAACTAACTGACATCTACTCAGGGATTATCCGAGTAACAAAATGACAAACCATAGGGAGCATACCTGCTATTTTCAAAAGGTGGAGACTAAACGTGAAAAAGTTGAAACCACAGGGACCATCCGAGCAATTATATACTCATGGTATAACATGAGATAGTATTCTTATCAAGTTATGTACTACAATCTTGGATTTTTGGATAATTATTGTACATGATAGCAATGTTTTCATTTGCACAATAATAAGAAAACGGGATTTAACAAAAATAAGATTCAAATATATTAGTAGATTTCATTTGCACTATCCCATTTCAAGTATATTTCATAGTTGAAATCACGAACCCTGATATGCACAAAATGCAACATATAAATTATATCAAATAAGGTATAAAATCAACCATTTTTATATACGGCAAATTGGAAAATAATAATCCCATCTTTCTGAAATTGGCCGATAATAATCCTAAGTCAGTTATTAGCCAATAATAATCCGACCTCGTCCAATTTTTTTGTAAATTAGTCCGCCATTAAAATAGCTTAACGGAGTTAAGTGTTTTTCCGAATTACAAACCGATGTTTTAGGGCTTTTGATCAGAACGAGGATACGAGTCGATTGATGTAAAACTTACCTCAAAATACTGCCCCCAACCCACGAAAACGGTGCTTCAATTTGGGTGTTTAACTTCCAATTAACAAAACTCAAGTCATTTCGAACACAATTTTGATGTAAGTTTTACATCAATCGACTCGTATACTCGTTCTGATCAAAAGCCCTAAAACATCGGTTTGTAATTCGGAAAAACACTTAACTCCGTTAAGCTTATTTTAACGGCAGACTATTTTACAAAAAAAAATGGACGAGGTCGGATTATTATTGGCTAATAACTAGGGGTGCAAACGAGCCGATCTACTCGCGAGCTACTCGAGCTCGGCGCGAAAAAAAGCTCGAACGAGCCGAGCTTAAACGAGCTCGAGCTCGAGCCCGAGCCTAAAATCAAGCTCGTTTACTAAACGAGCCCGAGCCCGAGCTTCGCTTATCGAGCTCGAGCCGGCTCGCGAGCCTAATCAAGCTTTCTGTTTATATATTTTTTATTAATATATTAAACATATATTTATATAATAATAATTACCATTTATATAAATATAAAAAATAACTAAATTATATGTATAATAATAATTATAATTAATATAAATTAATTAATAAATACTAAACGAGCCGAGCTCGAGCTTGAAAAATTACCTTCGAGCCGAGCTCGAGCTTCAGAAATAAAACTCGAATCGAGCCGAGCTCGAGCTCGAGCTTTCATATGTTAAACGAGCTCGAGCTCGAACCTGGTCGAGCTCGGGCTCGGCTCGGCTCGTTTGCACCCCTACTAATAACTGACTTTGGATTATTATCGGCCAATTTCAGAAAGATGGGATTATTATTTTCCAATTTGCCTTTATATACTAATGTTAGAATAAGTGTGTTTCTTTGTATACTTTTTTATTTTTAGGATTAAAAGAGCTTATATGTACAAAAGGAACAAATTAACGGCAAAAACTAACATAAATACAAAAGAAGAGAAGTTGACGCACCTACCCTTCAAGCTTCACCCCGAGACCAAAAACAACAAATCAGAAGCCAAACACGGGTCATGCCACCAAGGCATGGGGTCGTGCCCCATTCCAAAACCCGTGAAGGAAAAGACAAATAGAAGGAGACAAGAGACAAGAGACACGTGCCGTGGTCAACTCCCAGATATGAAAAATCTCCCAAAGTACAGCAAGTACAAGACCACGGGACCGTGCCCTCTGACACACGAGCCATGTGTGCGTATAGACCGACACAACTCATTAAATGAAGATAGATAAGAAAAGGACACGGGGCCATGCCCCCTGGGCACGGAGTCGTGTGAAGGGTCTGTTTCCAGCTATAAATAGAGGTGTTTGGTTTAATTGCAAACCATCATCTGTCACAACCTCAAATTCCACATGCGGAGTTCTACCATGAGGAGCGTGACAAACTAGGATCATAGTCATTGTCATACGGAACGACCACTATATGAGTTTAAAAATTTTTCCTGATTTGCTCAATAATGAGAAAATATTGTTTATACGAATGAGTTGCGGAAGCGTAACAATTACAAAACCAAAATAGTTAACGTAATTTAAAACTGAGTCTATTTGTTTGATGAAATCAATGCGACTCCAAAATGCATCCTAGTCCTGATGTGTGCTACCTTAGCAACCTGAGAAAGACATGCAAGAACAAGTATTAACATATAATGATGAGTGAGTTCACAGGTTTTAGGTTACAATTATAAAGTAAGTTGTTTCCCAAAAGTTTCCATGTTTCAACCCGAATAGTAAGTTGTAGTGTTTAGCAGTTACTTGTTATATTTGTAGGTAGCTAACCTATGTTATGTCATGAAAGAGTTCGAAACCGAAGCTGATTGCTGTTGCCTCTGAGTTCCAGGTTTGTCACTGACCATGGCGAGAAGTTAGGCCAATTCTACACCCGTTAACCATTACCAGTCTAGCTAGCACGACTAGCTCGAGTGGGGCTTATCAGGCCCAATAGTGCTACTCAAAATTCCCCCATTATCCACCCAATACTAACGGTCCGAGGTTTGCGAGGACTTTATGTGATAAATGCTACTTTGTGACCATAACTGTCACACCCCCAAAAATACCACAAACGGAAACCCCGCGAGGCGTGTGACGTACCAGGATCTAGCCACTAATCACGTTGAACCATAGACATATAAAATAAGATAAACTTCCCACTAAATGAAATTGTATAATTCAAACACCATTTAGAAAATCAACATGTTCAGCGGAAGTATAATAGTTTGTTTAAATAAAAGTGTTCAACATTGCAATAACGAGAAGCGTTCCAAAAGCCACGACCCATGACTACTCCAGCTTCCCAGACAGCAAGTTCCATAACATATTACCTAAGGACCTGCAAGCATGCAGAAAAGTGTATCAGACAACACTGGTGAGTTTACAGTGTGTTTTAACCGTTTAATACCAAATAGTGACTTATGATATGTTATATTGATAATAACTCGATACCGCAGACGGCCCTTTTTGCCCTTCTCCAATGCTCTATCAAACATTGGTCATGATTTAAAGTTATTAGTTCATGCCCGTCCTGTCCAGGTACGTCGCGAGGGTGCCAAACCTAATAGCGCTATCAACTAATAACCTCGTTGCCCTACAAGCAACTAACCCGATAGTATGATGGGACTTAAGTGATAGAGAGTGAGTGTATTATCCAACATCAACGTTTACTGAAAACCGTTGCATATCCCCTGCAAGGATATGCGTTGTGAAATCCGCCTCACATCCCCTACAAGGATGTGGGTATTTGAAAACCGCCTCATATCCCCTGCAAGGATATGGGTTTACGAAAATCCTTTTACAAGTTTTGTTAGTTTGATTGTCCCCAGCGGACGCATGCTTGTTTTGAGAGAAGTGAACTCACCTTGGTTTGCTCGGTATGACTAGATATTCGTTCACACTTAATCAGTCAAAGCCTATGATATTCACGTATACGTAATCAGTTTACATTCGTATGGTTCACGTATAAATTATAATCATAGTGTGCATTCAAGCAGTAATCGCCGAACAGCACGTAACAGTTATTCAAGCTCATCAAATTCCACTATCCACATGTATGATTCACCACAACACTTAACCGTTAAGTGTACTACTCATAACAACCAATTATGTTTCCACAGTCATAACTAACATCACCAACAGGCAGTAACATAATCATACATTATCATGCACATTCTAAACCACAGTCTATTGATCAGGTAACCTTCAGGGCGACAAACTATCAAGGTGTTTCGTCGGCATGTGGGCGACGAAACACTAATGTTATTCGTCGAGATATGGGTGACGAAACACTAAGGTATTTCGTCGACGGGGTAAATTCGTGGGGAGGGGACTTTCGTCGCCATACAAAACAGTTTCAAGATTCACAGCCCTAGACATGACAGTTCTTAACATCATCCAATCTAACTGACATTAATCTCATGAACCCTAATCAATCACCAACATCAAACTTAGCCATGAACTCTAGATTACCAAATCATCGTCATGTCCGTATTCGTATCACCTATTCTTAAACAACAGATAATATAACATACAAACATCGACTCTAAGTAGTGAACATGAATGAATACAAATCATAGAGTTCTCATCCTGCATGTTCTAGTCTAACTGATTAGCAATAAAACATCAAATCCCTAATTAGCATAGCATAAAAGTTTAGTTTCTAGCAAATCCCCATATTCACAATAGATCACAGTCAACCCATAACAATCATCAAACAATGTGAAGTGTAGTGGGATGCTAACCGATCGATGGGACGATTACGAAAGTGCAAGAAGTCTTCGAGGGAACAGATGGGTGCGGCCGACGGTTTGAAGAGAGAGCTAGGGTTTGTTAACTATTGCCTTACCTAAAATTGTGCGGATGTAAAACAATATAACCACTTCACTGCTGGGCCTTACTTGGGCCGAAGGCCCATCTCGGCGAAACTCTCTCCTTCGCCGAAATACACCTTTTTCGTCGAGTGGAGGTGATTACGAAATACAATTTTTCGTCGAGTGGGGTTTGTGGGGTTAAGTTTATAATCTTAAACAATTCAAAAGTTTCCAACACAAATCAAACAAAAACACAGTATATCAATCATATATCAAACGTGTACAATTACAATGCAAACAAATTATGAAAACACAGGTGTGAAACAAGTAACGTGTCGAGGAAAGACCTTGAAAGTTCGAGTTGTCACATCATCCCCAACTTGAAAGAAATTTCGTCCCAAAATTTGATAAGTAATCCAAGAGCGGCGAAGTGTCAGATCAGGATGACCGTGGATTTTCCTCGGGTACCACATCATCCCCAACTTGAAAAGGAATTTTGTCCTGAAATTCATTAGTTGCACCAGGTTTAGGTTGTTCAGTTGGGAAAATGTGAGGATACTTGAGCTTCATTTGATCCTCGCGTTCCCACGTGAATTCCGGTCCACGTCTTGAGTTCCAACGAACTCTCACGATTGGAATTCGGCTATGCTTACGAACCTTGACTTCCCGGTCCATAATTTCAATTGGTTCTTCGACAAACTGCAACTTTTCGTCGATTTTGAGCTCTTGAAACGGTACTACAAGTGTTTCATCGGACAAACACTTCTTCAATTGTGAAACATGGAAAACATCATGAACGTTACCCAGCTCAGCAGGTAACTCGAGCTTGTAGGCCACCTTACCAATTCGTTCCAGAATTTTGAATGGCCCGACATAACACGGATTAAGCTTACCGCGTTTCCCAAAACGTACCACACCCTTCCAGGGTGAGACTTTTAACATAACGCGATCGCCTACAGCAAACTCCAAAGGTTTCCTACGCTTGTCAGCGTAGCTTTTCAGACGGTCGCGCGCCGCCGCCATACGATTTCTAATTTGTACAATCTTCTCAGAAGTTTCAAGCACACGCTCTGGACCCATGATTTGGCTGTCACCCACTTCAACCCAACAGAGAGGAGATCGACATTTCCGTCCGTATAAAGCCTCGAACGGAGCTGCCTGGATACTGGTATGGTAACTATTATTGTAAGAAAACTCTACCAAGGGTAAGTGTCTCTCCCAACCTTTACCAAAATCGATAACACATGCCCGCAGCATGTCTTCTAGTGTCTGGATGGTTCGCTCACTCTGACCATCCGTTTGAGGGTGATAGGCAGTGCTCATGTCGAGTCGTGAGCCAAATAATTTGTGTATCGCTTGCCACAAATCAGATATGAAACGCGGATCACTATCAGAGATAATGGAGGTTGGCGCCCCGTGCCTGGAATCCACTTCCTTTAGATAAATACCAGCCAACTGCGTGAACTTGTCAGTTTCCTTGATTGCGAGGAAGTGTGCAGATTTCATGAGACGGTCAACGATCACCCAGATAATATCATTCCCGCTTTGAGTTCTAGGTAGCCCAGTGACAAAGTCCATGGAAATTTGTTCCCATTTCCACATGGGTATTTCTGGTTGCTGAAGTAGGCCTGAGGGTTTATGATACTCCACCTTGACCTTTGAACAAGTCAAACATTTACTTACATAAGTCGTGATGTGGGCCTTCATCTTCGGCCACCAGTACAAAACCTTGAGATTCTGATACATTTTATCCGAACCCGGATGAACTGAGTACCGAGACTTGTGCGCTTCGTCCATCACAAGCTCCCTAAGGTTACCAAACAAAGGAATCCATACACGCTCCATGAAGTAGAGAATACCATCCGATCTTTCTACAAGTCGTTTTTCCATGCCCCTTAAGTACTCGGCTTCAATGTTTTCCTCTTTCAACGCTTCAGTTTGGGCAGAACGGATCTGATTTGGGAGGTTTGAGTGAATGGTGAGCTGCAAGGCGCGAACACGTTTGGGCTTCGTTTCCTTTCGACTAAGGGCATCAACTACAACGTTAGCCTTACCTGGATGATACTTGATTGCACAGTCGTAATCGTTTAAGAGTTCTACCCAGCGACGTTGTCGCATATTCAATTCCTTCTGGTCGAAAATATACTGGAGGCTTCTGTGGTCGGTGTAGATAGTGCATTTGGTACCCTACAGATAGTGCCTCCAGATTTTCAACGCAAAAACCACAGCCCCCAACTCTAAGTCTTGAGTCGTGTAATTCTTTTCATGAACCTTTAATTGTCGAGAAGCGTAAGCTATCACTTTCTCGCGTTGCATCAGCACGCAACCGAGACCCTGAATAGATACATCACAATACACCACAAAATCTTCGGTACCTTCAGGTAGTGACAAAATCGGTGCACTGCAAAGCTTTTGCTTTAGAAGCTGGAAAGCGTTGTTTTGTCCCCCAGGAATACACAACACCCTTATGTGTCAGAGCGGTGAGAGGTTGAGCGATCTTTGAAAAGCACTCAATAAATCTTCGGTAGTACCCAGCGAGGCCAAGGAATTGTCGCACCTCCAAAGGATTCTTTGGTGCTGCCTAATTCCTGATGGAGTCGATCTTAGCAGGATCCACGTGTATCCCCAATTCGTTAACAATGTGGCCGAGGAAGTGTACTTCTCGAATCCAGAAGTCACACTTAGAAAATTTCGCGTAAAGCTGCTCCTTCCTCAGGCGCTCCAAGATAAGACGCAGGTGCCATTTGTGATCCTCCTTGCTCTTAAAATAGATCAGAATGTCATTGATAAACACGATGGCAAAATCGCCGAGATATGGTTTACATACGCGGTTCATGAGATCCATGAATACCGCTGGTGCGTTAGTTAACCCGAATGGCATAACCAGAAACTCGTAATGGCCATACCGCGTGCGAAAAGCTGTTTTTGGAACATCCTCTTTTCGAACTCTGTAACACCTCGTAAAATCACGTCCAATATAATAAAGACACGTGTCATGGACTTTAAACGTGTAATGAATTGATTACGAGGGACTAAAATGGTCAAACAGTGTAAATATGTTAATAAAAGGATCCAAAGTGTCAACATGCCATTCTTGTGCCTCTGATTGACCTCACACGACGTTCGTATTCTTAAATGAATAAATTATCGAACATAAAAAGTCGTTTGTATTTAAATTACGGGTTCTACGAAGCGTAGGGGTTAAAATTGTCGACATGTTAAAATTTACCTCTGAGTGACCTTTTAGCATTCCCGAAGCCTTGTAATGTATTAAAATACCCTCATGAATATCTGATGATAAGTTACAAAAAGTTTCAACTAAATCTTGTGATGATTAATTCAAATTCAAGAAATTGGGATCCTATGTGCAAACACGACAAATCTTCACTTAATGGCCTTTTCACAAGACTCCAAGGCAACACTAATGCATGGAATGCATTCTGAATGTTACAGACCTGATCATGAGGGCCCTTACTACTGATAATGACCAGAGATTCGAGATATGATAGGTTGCATGGTCAAATGTTAAAAGTTCTCAAATTTTTTGTCTTCTGACCAAGCTTACGGACCGCAAAGAGACCACCTTACGGACCGTAAGGTGGCAGATCTGGGCGGGTAAAGTTTAAAAAGCGGATACGGACCGTAAGGCCCTAAGCTTACGGTCCGTAAGACCTGTAACTGGGCAAGAAAATGGACAGCTGCAGGTTGCAGCCATTCCACCGCCTTTGTAACCTAATTTTTCGATACCAGGGACTTTGCAACTAGTTTTAACATTGTAGGGACACCTGGAATCATCAGGGATCAATTGTAGGGGCATGTGGATCAATCTTGGAGCTCTAGAAACACTATATAAGGCCTTGTTCATTCACTTGTCATTTGCACACTTGAAATTTTATTTCAAAACTTTATCTCTGGAGCCTCCTGGAGCTCAAGGAAGTTTTCTAAGTGTAACAACTCTCATCAAAAGTCATAATTATTAAATTAATTAGTCCAAAAGGAAACCCTAATTGAGACACCCAAGTGATTCTGAACAAACCCTAAAATTTTCATAATTTTCAGAATCAGGATTAGGGCCCCTAAAACTCAGGGGGGGTTAAACCCTATGGACGATTATCTACTTAAAACGTTGGCAACAAGGAATTTACGAAAATTGTCAACTCAGTAAAGCTAGTGCCAACCGTGGCTACCTATACCTAGAAAATAGGTCTCACGCGGCCCGCCTCAGGTTAAGCTTAATTCTCACGCGGGCCGCCTCAGGGTAAAATTTCACCTATAAATAGTGGACAGTGGGACTTGAATTCTGAAAGAAAAACGACGTAAAAATTCACTATACACTGCAAGTTACGTTCGAATTACTACCAAAACAATCACAGTTCACAAATCGACGCCGCAAAACAGGGTATTAGCACAATCGCTGCTACGATTCATTTATCCGACGATCAATATATCCAATGAATGTTTAAGTGCCGCCCACATTAGGGTTATACTTTATCGTTCGTCATTAATTTGACGGATCATCGTTAATTCGATGGATAAAGTATTACACTTTGTCGTTCGTCATTAAATTGACGGATCATCGTTAATTCGATGGATGAAGTATTGCACTTTGTCGTTCGTTGTGAGAATTTGATCTCGTGAGTTATCGTAATTGCTGGATTGATTACTAACCCAGTTTTGTGTGCATTGTTATTTAAATTAGGTTAACAAGGCTAAATCATAGACTAGACTCTGTCCGTATTAAATCAGCAATGTGAGTCATTCTCTCTTTTTATCAAATCTATTTACAAAACCCTATTTATTTCAAAGTTATAATTGCAGGGATTAAGTTTATGTAATCACCATATTACAGCCGGTATGTGGGGTTTTGTATACATTACTTGATAATCTTCACCATTGGGGCAGCCAAGGGGTGATATGACCATAGTCACAGACACCATTGGACGGAAGGGCCAATGGGTCGAGTGACAAAGTACTGTGGGTAATTGGTTTGATATCAGAAACATTGTAATTTTCCTTAATACTGTAAATTATAACAAACGTGTCATTTTAGTAAATAGAATGATTCACTCAGTATTTCCCGCTGACAAAACCTTTTTCAAACATGTTTCAGGTGATCTGTTGTAATTCAGGAAAAGTGCTGTGGAGCATTTCAAGCTTAAGATAGTGGCTCATTATAAAAATAAAGAAATAAGTTTTGTAACATAACGATTTTATAGTAAAATCATACTATTGTAAATTATCGGGGTTTTATCCCGAATTGTGAAATAAAATAATCGGGGAAAATTATAGCTTTAAACGATCATGATGAAAACTTCCGTTGTTAAACTCAATTAAACAAATACCACGGGATTTCTGTCCCGCGGCTCCTGAAACGGGTCAAACCGGGTCGGGGGCCGTGACACTAAGGTTCCAAATTCGTGCTAAGAGTCCTTGTAAGCATTCTTAGCCTCTCTAGTTCAAGTTTTATTAGTTTAATGACCAAAAGTCAAAGCCATCGTAATTAAGCTTTGACTTAGTGATTAATCACTAATGGTCCAGCCATTATTCGAATTAAAAGTGTCTATGAGTTGGTAATTATGTAGGTAATAAACCCTCAAGAGGGCACCTACTGATTATCACTCTAACTTGGTCAAATGTCGGGTCAAACTTATTATTAAAAAGTCAACAGAAGCAATTTTTACAAATAAATTCATAACCGATAATGCAGAGGTTATGGAACATGTTTTAACACTTAAATAACTTGGTAATTAATATATGAACTTGTCTAGGCATGTTCACCCGACAATTCTGAGTTTAGGCTCGGTTCGCAACAGAAAGTCGCAAAAGCTGACTTTTGCTTTGACTCTCAGTTCTGACTCGAATTGACTTGTTTTAGATATGCCTTAGGGTTCCTTTAGGACCATATTACATGTTAGTATAACTCTCTGAGATTATACTATATGGTTCCTATTTAATCTGATTCATATGCATGTTCCCGTTAATTGCTTAATTGTTGACCATTATGCCATTTTAATATAAAAACGAGATTTTTGAAAACATAAAAGGACAAAAACCTTTATTACTAATTTATAATCATGACCCAAGAATTTGACATCAGTTTATGGTCTAAATTAGGAGTTATGCTCGATATCGTAAAATGCAAGTTTTTTATTAATTAAACGGTATTTTCGGCATAAGACCTATTTAAACCCAAATTTTGTCGCCAAACTTTATATCTACTGATATAATATAATATTTAGGGATTTTTGGAAATTTTTATGGAATTTTAAACTGATCATATCATAGGGTTCTTGCATTGACTCGGTAATTGATGGTTATGCCCTTTTTGCTAATAAAATGAGTTTTACATATCCTTTACATATTAAACCTTTTGCTACTGATTTTATACAACAAATAAATTATTTTAAATAGTAGAGGTTGATCAAAACCTCAGATTTTCTTAATCAACCCGAATACCGTCAAATACCGACTATTAGGCGATTTAGGTGCATAGTATGGTTTAAAACCATACTTAGCACCTAAGACTTGATACCTACTGATATTATGAATAAATTTTTATACTTAAACAGTATGTAAAAGTTTTGAACTTAGATTTCCAAATTTAACCTTTAAAGCTTATGTGAAATGATCAAAATGCCCAAACGGTGCATAGTTTGGTTATAAATGATAAATTTCACATATATGCAATATCTTACTGATATAACTTGCAAAAATAAATATTTTTATTGATCATTTTAGACCAGGATCTCAGATTGTCATTTAACCTCTTTTATAATCTTTAAAATGACCAAAATACCCCTACAGGGCTTAAATTGATTTTAAATCCGTTTTGGGCACAATGGAAGGTATCCTACTGATATCACAACATGATTAAGGCATATTAACTTGTGAAACCTGTACATGACTCATTTGGTTACCCGTTATGCATTATTCGCGTTCGGTACGGTTTTTGTAACTAGTTTGCATAAATTAACCGAAACGGGTCAAACCTTATCATTTTTACTTCAAATCCAGAATGTGTTTAGTTTACCCATTTTATACAAGTCTTTAAACTTGTCGGGTCTAAATCACATTCTAATCCGGTCTTCGCTTAAATATTGCATTTTGAACTGTAAACCTTTCATTAAAACTAACCGGTCTGAGTTTAAACTTAAGTAAGACCCGTTAGGAATCTAATAGGTTATTAAAACCTTCGTTCCAGATATAGGAGACCAGTAAAAGATATTTGCACTTGCTGATTGTTATACGGCTGAGATTAAATTATATTTTGCTCAGGTAAATACTTTTAACTTATTTTCCCTTATACGGGCTTGGGATACGGTATTATAATACCGCTTGGTCGGGTATGTAGTTATTTAAATCAAATGGTGATTAATACATTTACATAACCCGTTTTATTCGGTTTTGTTTGATGCAATGCCTTTGGGGGGTTAATGACCGTGTCCTGGATATCCTCGGCTCATTCATTTGAAATGGCCACGACTTAAGCACGGGGTGTAGGCATACACCTGACAGTTGCGTATGTAAAAAGGTAGCCCATTCGGGAGGAAACTTCATGTGGGTATTATACCAAGTGGTGTGTCTATTAATCTTTAACCCGGTGTTAGAACCCGTGCTACTGAATGGATGGCAAACATGTAAATCTGTATACAAGATTATTTTTAAATAATTATCCCAAGTTATAAAAGAACATTTGTGGCTTGTGCATTTAAATCAATTTTTATAAACCTTTTTCAAAAGAGTCAGTTAATTGTATTTACCAGTGTAAACTGACGTATTTTCAAAAAAAGGTTGAGTGAAGGTACTACACGTAATAGGGTGGCTACTCCGAGTGTCAATAAAGAGTCTTGCAAGCTTTTGATGCTTAAAATCTGTTGAACAATATTCCTTTTGTTTTAGATCCGCCTATGGGTCCATCTACATTCCGTTTGTATAATATTTTATTGTACTTTCAATCGGTTTGTAATATTATTACTTTCAGACTTCCGCTGTGCATTAAACTGTGATTAATTGTCTATGATGATATCAACTACGTCACGATACTCCCCACCGGGCCCACCGGTAATACGTGGAAATATCGGGGTGTGACAAGTTGGTATCAGACCCAACATTGAGTGAATTAAACACTAGCCTTTTGTGTTTAGTCTCAATGACACAGTTGCACATTCCTTGACTTTCGAGTCTAGGCTAATGACTTAGGACTAATCCTAATCTTAATTATTTTTGTCTTTGTTGTTACTTTTGTTTGTTTTGACAGGATCAAAGAAAATGCCACCAAGATTCAGAGGAAGAGGCGGACGAGGCAAGGCGCCAATCACTGCTCCAAGTGATCACGAGGCCGGGCCATCGCACCGGGGAACTCCTTCAGCAACCATGAGCTCTAGTCCCCAGGAGGACTGGAGGACTTACCTAGAGCCTGCGAGGCGTTCTGTCTCGCTTAGCTCCTCGCCTTCGTACCAGGATTCATTCGGACTCCATCAAGGCAATGAGTCCGATCATTCTCACCATTCCTTCATATCGCTGCAACGGTCGCGGTCAAGCTCTCATCGGGCCTTCCAGGACCCGACACCGTATGTCCAGAGTCGGTTCAACCCGGCAAATCAGATTGAAGAGCCAATGGGTCATAACCCATTGGGCCCAGAAGACCATTTTCCTGAAGCTCAGGATATGGATATGGATGATGACCCCGATCCCGATATGCCACCGAGTGGGACGCCGACGCATCCCATTGAAATTTCTGACGGATCGTCTTTTCACGGTTCACCATACCGGGGTCCAGACAGCTATGAAGCAAGGTTTGCCTCGTACCCCTGGGAGTTCACTCCCCCTTTCAACCCATTTCCACAACAGCAGCAGGATCCCTCTGAGAATTCGCATTTCCAGGCGGTTACGCCACCACCACTGTCGCCGCCAGTACAACAACCGCCTCCAGAACCACCGAGGCGGAGAAGAACAGGTGCACGGATGTCCGTGCGAGGAGGGGATTTTCACTTCAGCACCCATCAACACTCCAGTGGCAGTCACTACCTGCCACTGTATGAAGACCCGCAGTTGGGTGGGCCTTCAAACCCAGTTTCTGAGGTGGACTCTGCGCCAGTAGCACCACCACCACCATCACACATGGGTTATGATAACCCAATACCTTCATACTCCGGTGCAGCGGCGTATAACCCCTTTGAGCAGCCAGCTTACCCTGGCTACAACTACTACAATGCCCCTGCCGTCGACCCGTACCTCAAGGCGGCCAACTACAATGCTCTCCATCAGAAGGGCCTTTCGCAGCTTCCTACCAGTCTGGGTACCAAGCATATGGGTATCAATACCCACCACCTCCTCAACCTCCGCAGCAGCAGCCGCCACTGATCCGACCACCGCAGCAACAGGAGATTCTTCAGAGATTGAGCCAGGTGGAACGAGAGGTTCAAGAGGAGCGTAGAAACCACCGGGGATTTCTTAAGGGTTTGGAAAATCTGATAAAGGGGAAGAAGAAGAGGGATTATTAAAATCCTTATTTTATTTATTTGTATTATTGTTTATTTCAATTAAGTCCCTGCGTGGACATTTATTTATGTATTCAGTCCCTGAGAGGACTTGTATTTTTTCTTTTAGTCCCTATGTGGACAAGATATTTCTTTTAAAAAGTCCCGTTTAGGGCATCTATGTAATTCATTTAAAAATTTATGGGAATGTTTTATTTAAATTTCATTTGTCATCATATGCATGAATATATTATATGAAATAAATCAAAATATCATTCTTTTTTATGATTGATCTGCCAGTTTATATTAAAAAGAATCTTAAAAGGTATAACCTAGCTTATATGTCATTATAGACTTGGCTATGATGGTAAAACCTATTTCAAAAGATTCAAATCCTTGTTAACATCAAAAAAAAAAAAAACATGTTAGCACTCCTGACAGATGTGATTCGATAAAATCACACATGTCATTCTTATATTGTATTCTCCCAGATTTCCTTATCTAGCCTAATGATTTAGAAATCATGGGTTCAAATCATCAATTAAGATGATCATTTATTAAACATCCATTAGTGATGAAGTACCTACGGGCCATAATAATTGTCAAATAAGACAAAAGACAGTTGTAGTCTACGACTCCCTGTCAAGAAAAGGTAATGAACTATGTTCAAACCTTAATGCCTTGATTCTCTGTAATCATGGCTTATGATTTAAAATTTTCCTTGCGACTGGGCCTTTTGTGCCACTTTAATATCTTTAAAGATTTATAATAAAGGATACTTTATAATGAAAATCCCAAATAAATATGATTAACAAATTAACCAAATATGGTCTATGTTTACCATGGTTAATAAATCATCAAGAAATGATGATTCCATAATAACCTCTGAATAAAATATTGTCAATTGTTTTGTAGCAAATCAAGCTACATGGCTGAATCAGAAGAGGTTAACAGTCACCCGAGAGAGATTAATGATACCACCAGGGTAAATGTAACTGGTGTAGATCTTCAAGCATTAATAGATAATGCGGTTACTCGAGCTCTAGACAGACAGTTTAAAGAAACAAGTGGTACTCATTCAAAGACTTTATCAGTGGCTCATAGTAAGCCCCCTTAAAAAACACACAAGTCGAAGAAAGACGATTCCCACCACTCATCAAACCAAAGGAGTATTCTATCTAGACAGATTATGCTCACTCAAGAGCCACGCGTTAAGACCTGCTCTTATAAGTATTTCGTCTCCTGCAAGCCCAGAGACTTCACAGGGGAGAAATGAGCCATCGATTGTATGACTTGGCTCGATGAGATTGATACTGTGGTTGATATTAGTGGTGGTGCAGAGCAGGACATTGTGAAGTTTGTTTCACAATCTTTCAAAGGTGAAGCATTAGCTTGGTGGAGATCCCTAGTCCAAGCTACAGGAAAGATCCCGTTGTATAACATGTATTGGGATCAGTTTGTTGCGTTGATCAAAGATAATTTCTGTCCACAGCATGAAGTGGAAAAGATTGAAACTGACTTCTTGACCTTGGTCATGAGGAATTTAGACTGTCAAGCATACCTTACAAGTTTCAATACCATGTCACGATTGGTTCCTTATCTGGTGACGCCGGAACCAAAACGCATCGCTCGTTTTATTGGGGGTTTAGCTCGGGAAATCAAAGCAAGTGTAAAGGCATCTAGGCCTACTACCTTTAGGTCAGTGGCTGATCTGTCCTTGTCCCTTACTCTAGATGCGGTTAGGCAGAGATCGCTTAAGAATTCTGAAGGAGGGAAAAGGAAACGTGAGGATGAGAACTCACGTCGTTCTGATAAGAAACATAAGGGGAGCTCTAAGTACAAGAAGGGTTCTGGGTTTAAAAAGGACAGCCAACAGTCGGGTGAGAAACCCACATGCAAGACCTGTCAGAAACGTCATTTCGGAAGTTGTAGGTTCGAGATACGATCGCAGTCACAGTCCAAACCTACTGGATGTGGGATCTGCAAGTCCAAGGAGCATAAGACCTTGGATTGCAAAAAGATGAAAGATGCAACTTGTTACAACTGTAACGAGAAGGAGCATATCAAGACTAACTGCCTAAAATATGCAAAGAAGCCTGAGGAGGCTAAAAAGACCAATGCTAGGGTCTTTCAAATGAATGCTCGGGAAGCCATTCAAGACGACAATGTGATAACAGGTACCTTTCTCATCAATGATATTTATGCTAGAGTATTATTTGATTCGGGTGCAGACAAGTCTTTTGTAGACAATAAGTTTTGTAAGTTGTTAAATTTGCCTATTAAAACTCTAAGCATAAAATATGAACTAGAATTGGCTGATGGTACCCTAGAAACTGCCTCAACTGTTCTAGATGGATGTTTTATATCCATTAGGAATCACTCTTTTCCACTATCCTTGCTTCCATTGAAATTAGCAGGATTCGACATAGTTATAGGCATGGATTGGTTATCTCATAACCAAGCCCAGATTGTGTGTGATAAGAAACAAGTGGTTATCAAGACTCCTTATGGTGAACCACTTACGATTCAAGGAGATACTCAGTATGGATTGCTGATGTGCACGAAGTGGTTAACTAAAAACAACTCAAATTAACCCTAATCTAGACTCTCTAAGCTTTAAATTTATAAACTAAGACTCGATCTAAAACTAAAACCACACAACTGGCAAGTGTACCGATCAATGTAGTATAGCTAAAGTAAGTCCGAGTATCGAACCCACGAGACTCTACTGATTACGCTAAGACTCTATTTAGACTACAACTGACACGACTTAACTAAACGTTTGTTGATTGGGGGGGTTTCTAAAAATCCTAAAAAAAACAAATAACGATTAACTAATTAGCTAGATTAACTAACACGAACTCGAATGAAGACTTTGACCAGTGGTGATGAAGACTACCTAGGCTAGACGCAAGCTTAACTCGGAATGGATTTCTATTCGAAGTAATGTGGTATGGAACCGGGATCTTTGGATACTAAACCTATTAAGACACCACTAAGCCCCTCGACCCTTCTCAAGGCGATTCTTGTGGCACTACCTAGGCTGTTACGATTACCGGTTGTTAGATTTCCTCACAGTCCTCTAACTTCTTGAAAGTGCCCTAATATGACAATCTACCTCACAGCGCGAAAGTCTAAGGCAACTATGGGTTTCAACTTGGTTTAATAGACAAGAGAATGGGTAGGGAACTAGACCGATTTCTCACAAAACCTAAATCTAGCTATAATCCAAACCAAGACCTATTAACAACCTCGAGCCTCACAGCGACAAGATTAGTAGAACACTTGATTTTATAAGATTACCGAATATTACTTCTAAGGTTACTTATGCAATTTTCACCCTAAAGGATTAATGACTTATTACGTGATATAGACACTCACCTAAATCAAGAACCCTAATATAACCCTATTATGTGATATAGACCGTCACCAAGGATTATACGAAGCAACAAACAGCGATCAAACAGAAACAAGCATGCATATACACCAAGTTAAAATTCCATAGCCGTTTACAATACAAGAAAATCCATAAACCGCATTAAAACCGAATAAAAATCCAAACTTTCATTAAACCCTTGTCATGCCTAGGTAGTTAAAGGTTTTTAGCTAGAAAACATGATCAGAAACAAAGTATCATTCAATAACAAGTCTAAATTCATCTTGCAACAATGTAAAACAAATGAAAAACAAAGAAACAAGAAGTTTAAACCTGTAATCTTTACTCCCGAGCGCTCCAAAGTGTTACCCGATGATTCCAAGCTTCCCAAGATGCTCCAAAACCTTTAACAGCCTTCAATGGTGCTCCAAAATCCTCAAATTCGTAACTCCCACGGCTGTTGATGAAGACGATCATTTATAATCCAAGAAAACCCTATAGCCGTTGCTGATTCAAGTCGGTGTCTGTTTTTATGTCTCTCGCGGCCCGCGTAAGGTGTAAGGCTAAGCTTACGCGGCCCGTTTGGCTCCTTTATACCAAAACAATTCTTTAAGTTGAGGCGGCCCGCGTAACATATAAGCATAAGCTTACGCGGCCCGCCTGAGACCTTCTGAATGATTTTTCGCTTTGTTTCCTCTCCCGAGCTCTCGATTTCCGTTCCAGCCTTTTGCCTTTCCAGATTTCGACTCAATTCTGCTCCTTTTGGCTGCAAAGACCTGGAAAACACAAAATATCAAAAGTATGTACATTCTACGCTAAAAACGGACAAAAACGAATATCTATCGACTAAAACGGACGCGAATAAAGATGTATTTTACAATACATCAATTGCCTAAGCAAGTGTCTATGCTTAAGGCATCGAAGTGTATGAAGAAAGGTTGTGTCATCTACATGGCACAGGTGACCATTGATGAACCAAAACCAAAGATTGAAGACATCCCCGTTATCTCTGAATATCCAGACGTTTTTCCTGAAGAACTACCTGGAGCAGCACCGATTACAAGAGCACCATATCGATTGGCACCAACTGAGATGAAAGAGTTAAGGACTCAATTAGATGATTTATTGGCAAAGGGATTTATTCGACCTAGTTCGTCCCCTTGGGGAGCACCGATTCTGTTCGTGAAGAAAAAGGATGGGTCAATGCGTCTGTGCATTGACTATCGCGAGTTAAACTAGGTTACAATCAAGAATAGATATCCGTTACCCAGGATCGATGATTTGTTCGATCAGCTTCAAGGAGCAAGTTACTTCTCGAAAATTGATTTAAGGTCTGGTTATCACCAATTGAAGATCAGAGACAAAGACGTGCACTGCGTTCAGAACGCGCTACGGCCACTATGAATTCTTAGTGATGCCTTTCGGGCTCACTAATGCACCAGCAGCATTCATGGATCTCATGAATCGCGTTTGCAAGCCATACTTGGACAAGTTTGTCATTATCTTCATCGATGACATACTCATATATTCAAGGAATCAAGCCGGTCATGAAAAGCACCTTCGATGTATCCTTAAACTTCTTCAACATGAAAAGCTCTACGCCAAGTTTTCTAAATGTGAGTTTTGGCTTCGAGAAGTCCAATTTCTTGGACATGTGGTAAGTGAGCGTGGAATCCAGGTGGATCCCACTAAGATTGAAGCCATTATGAATTGGCAAGAGCCTAAGACACCCACTGAGATTCGCAGCTTCTTGGGTCTAGCAGGATACTACAGACGTTTCATTGAAAAATTTTCAAGGATTGCTGCACCTTTAACTTCATTGACCCGCAAGAATGTCAAGTTTGATTGGGGTCCTAAGCAGCAAGAATCCTTTGATATTCTCAAGCAGAGATTAAGCAATGCTCCTGTGTTGACATTGCCAGAAGGAATCGAAGAATTTGTTGTATATTGCGATGCATCGCACACAGGCATGGGATGTGTGCTTATGCAGAAGGGCAAAGTTATTGCAAATGCCTCACGATAATTAAAAGTGCACGAGAAGAATTACACCACCCACGATTTGGAGTTAGGTGCCGTTGTATTCGCACTAAAGCTTTGGAGGCATTATCTTTATGGAAGCAAGTGTGTGATCTATTCTGATCACAAGAGCCTTCAACATATGTTTAACCAGAAGGCTCTTAACATGAGACAACGTCGATGGATGGAAACACTGAATGATTATGATTGTGAAATCCGATATCATCCAGGCAAAGCGAATGTAGTCGCTGATGCTTTGAGCAGAAAGGAAAGGGTTAAGCCTATTAGAATCAATGCCAAGAGCATTGAATTAAGAAACAACTTAAATGAAAGGTTGTTAGCCGCTCAAAAGGAAGCTATATTAGAATCTAACTATCCGAATGAAAAGTTAGGCGTCACTGCTGATCAACTATCATGTGGTAAGGATGGAATCCTTAAGATGAATGGTCGAATCTGGGTTCCAATCCATGGAGGGCTTAGAGATGTGATTCTCCAAGAGGCTCATAGTTCTAAATATTCGATACATCCTGGCAGTGATAAGATGTACCAGGATTTAAAGGCAAATTATTGGTGGATAGGTTTGAAGAAATCTATAGCCACTTATGTAGCTAAATGCTCGACATGTACACAAGTAAAAGCCGAGCATCAAAAGCCGTCAGGCTTGCTACAACAGCCTGAACTTCCCACTTGGAAATGGGAAATGGTAACTATCGACTTTATTACCAAGTTACCAAAGAAGAAACGCGGGAATGATACTATTTGGGTTATAGTTAATAGATTGACTAAGTCAGCCCACTTCTTACCTATTAAGGAAACACAAAGCTCTGATAAGTTAGCTCAGCTGTACATGGATGAGATTGTATCTCTCCATGGAGTGCCAGTATCTATTATCTCCGATAGGGATACTAGATACACGTCTCACTTTTGGTAAAGCTTTCAGCAATCATTAGGCACTCGATTAAACTTCAGCACTGCGTATCATCCTCAGACGGATGGTCAAAGCGAGCGTATAATTCAAACGCTGGAGGATATGCTTAGGGCTTGTGTTATTGATTTAGGTGGAAGTTGGGATGATCATCTTCCGTTGATTGAATTCTCATATAATAATAGCTATCATTCGAGTATTCAAGCTGCACCTTTCGAAGCTTTGTATGGAAGAAAGTGTAGGACGCCCAGTTGTTGGGCAGAAGTTGGAGATGTCCAACTAACAGGACCTGATATAGTCCTGGAGACGACAGATAAAATTGTGCATATACGTGATCGTCTCAAAGCTGCCAGGGATAGGCAGAAAAGCTACGCAGACAAAAGGCGTAAACCTCTAAAATTCGAGGTAGGTGACAAAGTGTTACTTAAGGTATCACCCTGGAAAGGGGTGATGCAATTTGGCAAGAAGGGCAAGCTAAGCCCAAGATACATAGGACCATTCGAGATTATCGAATGTGTCGGAACAGTGGCTTACAAGCTAAATCTCCCTAAAGAACTATGTGGAATTCACAATGTGTTCCACATCTGCAATTTAAAGAAATGTCTAGCCGATGAATCGCTAGCGATGTCGCATAAGGACGTGCAGATTGACGAAAGTTTGAAATTCGTTGAAAAACCTTTGTCGATCGAGGATCGACTGGTTAAGAAGCTTCGAAGGAAGCATGTGCCGATTGTGAAGGTAAAATGGGATTGATGTAGGGTAAAATACACATATTTGTCCCGTGTAAATTGTATATTTTTTGTATAGTTTTTATTTAGTTTTTAGTATTATATTATATTATTTTGTGTTGGGCCAGGTCCTGGTGCAAATGAAGCAAAAAACGAGTAATATGAAAATAACCAGCCACTTGGGCAGAGTGGGGTGCCAGTGAATGAATTAAAATTGCCGCTATTTTTCTTGAGTGAGCCAAGCCCGCTATCTCTATGTCACCTATTAAGCGCTGCCATATATAAAAGAATCATCATGTATATAGTGGAGTTGTGACTTATGTAGGTGATATGAGCCCTTACCTCAAAATGAAGATATCTAATGGTACTATAAGAGAAGATATATGTTTGACTCATGTCCAATATGGGCTGGGTTTTAATATTAGAGTTGGACAGCATGCATGAACTAATTAAATCACTAATGGGTATGGTCCACAATAAGAATAAGGCTTGGACGTTGGGCTGCAAAGGAGTAGAAGCAATACCAATGAATTGATCTTGAGAAGGCGGCCATATTGTTTTACTTGGGGGCTGGACGAAAAGAACAAATATATTTATTAAGAGAAAGCCGTAATATAAAGGGGGGCGATTACTGTTTAATATATCAGACGGCAGACAGGGGTCGCACAAGATCAGGGACGAACAACAAGAAGGAATTATTGGGGTTGAAGATCAAGAAGCTTGGAACTCAAGGGATTACGGTTTTAGCTTAACGGGTTCTTTTATTTTCTAGTTTCTTTTATTCTATGTCAATAAATTCTTTATTTGAACATTGTTTATTTGTTTTTAAAGTTATGATGCTCGGCTAAACTTTTATACCACCTAGACTTTGATGAATGGATTGATATAAAGTGTTTACCTTTTTCGTTATTTGCATGAATTTTATAGATTAATTGTGTTTAGTAAAAGGTTTAGTTTATTGATTTGATGTATATGCGTACTTTAATTTGGCTTATTATTGTCAATTGCTTCGTATGATTCTTGGTGACGGTCTTTATCACATAATAGGGTCGTGCTAGGGTTTTAGATTTTGGTGAGTGTCTATATCACATAATAAATCTTAACTCTTTAGGGTGAAATTGCGCAAATAACCCCTACAAGTAATTGTTAGTGATTTGCTAGGTTTTAGTGTTCTGCTAGTCCTTATAGCTGGAAGGTGCGGGGCTATTGATAGGTCTTACCCGGCGAATTGCTTTAGACAGTCTTTGGAAAAAGTCGTGCCTTAGTTGCCCCGTCGGTTTATTAGTCTATCAAGTCAAGTTAAGAATCCAAACTACCCTTGATCTATGATTAAAGAGTAGGTCAATATTAGGGTACTTACACAATAATTAGACAACTGGAAAGATGTCTAATAACCGGTAGGATTAACGGCCTAGGTAGCGTCATAAGTTTCACCTCGAGAAGGGTTGAGGGGCTTAGTTGGTGTCTTAATAGGTTTAGTATCATAAGATCCCGGTTCCATAAATCATGCAGTTAACCTAATTGGTAATTTCTTAAAATCAATCCAGGATTCTAGTCTAGGTGGTCTCGTTCATCATATAAGAAAAAGCCTCCGTCTTCTTTCGTATTAGCTTAGTTCTAGTTTTATATTTAGTTTAATAACTTAGTTTAATAGATTTCCCTAGATTTTCCGTAACCCCCCCCCCCAATCAACAGTTAGAATCCGTGTCAGTCTAAGTCTAGATAGAGTCTAATTAGCGTAATCAGAGAGTCTCGTGGGTTCGATACTCGGACTTACTTAGGCTATACTGCATTGACCGGTACACTTGCCGGTGGTGTGGTCTAGGTTTTAGAGAGTCTGTTTTTATAAATTTAAAACTTAGAGTGTCTAATTTACGGTTAGAATTAGTTAGTTTAGTTATACCACTTTTAGCACATCAGGGATGCCCGAAGAGGCCCAGAATACACTGGGAGGTTGAATCCACGATGAAACAGAAATACCCTCATTTATTTCAATAAATCTCGAGATCGAGATTTCTTTTAAGGGGGTGAGGTGTAACACCTCGTAAAATCACGTCCAATATAATAAAGACACGTTTCATGGACTTTAAACGTGTAATGAATTGATTACGAGGGACCAAAATGGTCAAACAATGTAAATATGTTAATAAAAGGATCCAAAGTGTCAACATGCCATTCTTGTGCCTCTGATTGACCTTACACGACGTTCGTATTCTTAAATGAATAAATTATCAAACATAAAAAGTCGTTTGTATTTAAATTACGGGTTCTACGAAGCGTAGGGGTTAAAAGTGTCGACATGTTAAAATTTACCTCTGAGTGACCTTTTAGCATTCCCGAAGCCTTGTAATGAATTAATTTACCCTCATGAATATCTGATGATAAGTTACAAAAAGTTTCAACTAAATCTTGTGATGATTAATTCAAATTCAAGAAATTGGGATCCTATATGCAAACACGACAAATCTTCACTTAATGGCCTTTTCACAAGACTCCAAGGCAACACTAATGCATGGAATGCATTCTGAATGTTACAGACCTAATCATGAGGTGTAACACCTCGTAAAATCACGCCCAATATAATACAGACACGTGTCATGGACTTTAAACGTGTAAGGAATTGATTCTGAGAGACTAAAGTGTTAAACAATGTAAATATGTTAATAAAGGGATCCAAAGTGTCAACATGCCATTCTTGTGCCTCTGATTGACGTCACACGACGTTCGTATTCTTTGAAGAATAATTTATCGAACTTAGAAAGTCGTTTGTGCTTAAAATAAGGATCTTATGAAACATAGGGGTTAAAAGTGTCAACATGTTGAAAGTAACCTCTGAGTGACCTTTTAACGATCCTAAGAACATTGTAATAATTATATTTTACGCTCTCAAGAATATCGGATATTAATTTCGTGGAGTTTCTAAGAAAACAAGACGTTTCGGGTGACCGTACAACTAACCGGGAGCTTAACGGAGTTAGTTTATGACCCAAGGTCCTTAAAAGTTAACTATGGGGGTCCAATATGCAATAAATGGAAGTAAAATAAAGTTTAATTACACCAGGGACTGAAATTGCAAAGTTGCAAACGTGTTTATCGGAGATAGCCCTTTACGCGGGCCGCGTAGACCCAAGGCCAACTCTTACGCGGGCCGCGTAAGAGTGCCAGATGCAGAAAGATGTGGACAGCTGCATGTCCAGCCAGTTCCACCGCCTTAAAAGGCTTTTTTTCGATTCCAGGGACTGAGCCAACACTATTACATGTATAGGGGACACCTGGGATCATCAGAAATCAGTTGTAGACTTGTGTGGAGTGATCTTGTGAAGTATTTTTGGCTATATAAGAACTTGTTGGTTTGCTAGTTCATTGCTCATTCACAAAATTATTCACAACACTCTCTTTGGAGCTCTCTAGACTTCAAGCAAGTTTTCTTAAGTTCCAATTTCGTGCTAAGGACCATTGTAAGTGTTCTTAGCTCCTTAAGTTCAAGTTTTAGTAGTTTAATGACCAAAAGTCAAAGCCATCGTAATTAAGCTTTGACTTAGTGATTAATCACTAATGGTCCAGTCATTTTTCGAATTGAAAGTGGCTATGAGTTGGCAATTATGTAGGTAATAAACCCTTAAGAGGGCACCTACTGATTATCACTCTAACTTGGTCAATTGTCAAGTCAAACTTAATCTTAAAAAGTCAACAGAAACTATTTTTACAAATAAATTCATAACTAGAAATGCAGAGGTTATGGAACATGTTTTAACACTAAAATAACTTGGTAAATAATGTAAGAACATGTCTAAGCGTGTTCAACCCGACAATTCTGAGTTTAGGCTCGGTTCGGAACCGAAAGTCACAAAAGTGGACTTTTGCTTTGACTTTCAGTTCTGACCCGATTTAGCTTAGTTTAGATATGCCTTAGGGTTCCTTTAGGACCATGTTATAGGTTAGCATAACCCTCTGAGGTTATACAACTTGGTTCCTTAGAAATCGTAGTTCATTGCATGTTTCCGTTAATTGCTTAATTGTTGACCATTATGCCCTTTTGATATTAAAACGAGGTTTTTAAAAATGTGAGAGGACAAAAATTTTTTTTACTGATTTATAAACATGTCCTAAAAATTTGACATCCGTTTGAGGTCTAAATTAGGACTTATGCTCAATATCGTAATTTGAAAGCTTTTTATTAATTAAACGGTATTTTTGGCATAAAGCCTATTTAAACCCAAATTTCGACACCAAACTTTTTACCCACTGATGTAATATAATATTTTGGGATTTTTGGAGATTTTTATTAACTTTTTAAACTGATAATAACACGGGGGCTTGCTTTGATTCGGTAATTGACGGTTATGCCCTTTTTTACCAATAAAATGAGTTTTACATAACATTTTGATACCAAACCTTTTGCTACTGATTTCATATGATAAATAATATATTTTGAACTTTATAAACTGATCAAAAACTCAGATTTCTTTAAATAACCCGAAAATCGCCAAATAGCGACTTTTTACGCGTTTTAAACACATAGTGTGGGTTAAAACTATGTTTAACATTTAAGACCCATTACCTACTGATATTATAAGTAAATTTTGATACTTTAACAGTAGGTAAAAGTTTTGAACTCATATTTCCAAATGTGACCTTTAAAGCTTATGTGAAATGACCAAAATGCCCCTACGGGGCATAAATTCATTCTAAACTCGTTTTGGGCATAATGGAAGGTATCCTACTGATATCACAACATATTTAAGGCATATTAACTTGTGAACCTTGTATATGACTCTTTTGGGTACTCGTTATGCATTTTTCGCGTTCGGTACGGTTTATGTAACTAGTTTGCATAAATTGACCGAAACGGGTCAAACCTTATCATTTTCACTTCAAAATCCAGAATGTGTTTAGTTTACCCATATTATAAAAGTCCTCAACTTGTCGGGTCTAAATCACATTCTAATCCGGTCTTCGCTTAATCATGTGTTTTGAACCGTAAACCTTTCATTAAAACTAACCGGTCTAAGTTTAAACTTAAGGAAGACCCTTTAGGAATCTAATAGGTTATTAAAACCTTCATTCCAGATTTAGGAGCCCAGTAAAAGATATTTGCACTTGCTGATTGTTATACGGCTGAGATAAATTGTATTTTGCTCAGGTAAATACTTTTAACTTATTTTCCCTTATACGGGCTTGGGGTACGGTATATAAAATACCGCTTGGTCGGGTATTGAATTTTTAATCGTATAATGGTTAAATCATTGAGATAACCCGTTTAATCTGTTTTGTTTGTTTTAAGCCTTTGGGGGGTTAATGACCATGCCCTGGATATCCTCAGCTCATTCATTGAAATGGCCACGACTTAAGCACGGGGTGTAGGCATACACCTGCCGGTGCGTATGTAAAAAGATATACCCGCTTGTTCGAGAATAACTCACCGTGGGTTATATTATGAGGTGTGTCTATTAATCTTTAACCCGGCATTACTAACCCGGGCTACTGAACGTATAACAAACATATAATTCTTTTACAAGTTTATTTTTAAATAATTATCCCAAGTTATAAAAGAACATTGTGCCTTGTGCATTTAAATCAATTTTTATAAACCTTTTTCAAAAAGAGTCAGTTAATTATATTTATCAGTGTAAACTGATGTATTTTCAAAAAGGTTGAGTGCAGGTACTACATGTAATAGGCTGGCTACTCCGAGTGTCAAATAAAGAGTCTTGCAAGCTTTTGATGCTTAAATATGTTGAACAATATTTCCTTTTCTTTTAGATCCGCCTGTGGATCCACTTTACATTCCGTTGTATAATATTTTATTGTACTTTTAATCGGTTTGTAATATTATTACTTTTAGACTTCCGATGTGCATTAAACTGTGATTAAATTAACTATGATGATATCAACTACGTCACGATACTCCCCACCGGGTCCACCGGTAATACGTGGAAATATCGGGGTGTGACAGGTTGGTATTAGAGCCAACATTGAGTGAATTAAACACTAGCCTTTTGTGTTTAATCTCAATGACACAGTTGCACATTCCTTAATTTCCGAGTCTAGGCTAATGACTTCGGACTAATCCTAATCATAGCTATTTTTGTCTTTTATGGTTTTCCTTTGTTTCTTTCTTTGTTTGTTTTGAAAGGAACAATAAAATGCCACCAAGATTGCGAGGACGAGGCGGACGAGGCAAGGCGCTATTCACCGCTCCAAACGATCATGAAGCCAGGCCTTCCCACCCGCGAACGCCCTCAGCAACCATGAGCTCTAGTCTTCAAGAAGATTGGAGGACATACTTGGAACCTGCGAGGCGTTCTGTCTCGTTCAGCTCGTCGCCCTCATACCATCACTCCTTTGGGCCACATTTAGGGGACGAGCCCGAAGTTTCTCACCACTCTTTCATACCGCTGCAGCGGTCGCGGTCAAGCTCACATCAGGCCTTCCAGGACCTGACACCGTATTTTCAGAGCCGGTTTAACCCGGCAAATCAGATTGAAGAGCCAATGGGTCATAACCCATTGGGCCCAGAAGACCATTTTCCTGAAGCTCAGGATATGGATATGGATGATGACCCCGATCCTGAGATGCCACCGAGTGGGACGCCGACGCATCCCATTGAAATTTCTGACAGATCGTCTTTTCACGGTTCACCATACCGGGGTCCAGACAGCTATGAAGCAAGGTTTGCCTCATACCCCTGGGAGTTCACTCCCTCTTTCAACCCACTACCACAACAGCAGCAGGATCCCTCTAAGGATTCGCATTTCCGGGCGGTCACGCCACCGCCACCGCCGCCACCAGTACAACAACCGCCTCCAGAACCACCGAGGCGGAGAAGAACAGGTGAACGGATGTCCGTGCGAGGAGGGGATTTTCACTTCAGCACCCCTCAACACTCCAGTGGCAGTCACTACCCGCCACTGTATGAAGATCCGCAGTTGGGTGGGCCTTCAAACCCAGTTTCTGAGGTGGACTTTACGCCAGTCGCACCACCACCGCAATACATGGGTTATGATAACCCAATACCTTCTTACGCCGGTGCAGCGACGTATAACCCCTTTAAGCAGCCAGCATATCCTGGCTACAATTACTACAATGCCCCTGCTGTCGACCCGTACCTCGAGGCGGCCAACTACAATGCTCTCCATCCAGAAGGGCCTTTCGCAGCTTCGTACCAGTCTGGGTACCAAGCATATGGGTATCAATACCCACCACCTCCTCAACCTTCGCAGCAGCAGCCGCCACTGATCCAACCACCGCAACAACAGGAGATTCTTCAGAGGTTATGTCACGGCCCCGACCCGGTTTGACCCGTTTCAGGAGCCGCGGGACAGAAATCCCGTGGTATTTATTTAACAGCGGAAGTTTTCTTCAGGATCTTTTTAAAACGCAAAATATTTCCTGATTATTTTATTTCACAACTCGGGATAAAACCCAGTAATTTACAATCATAAGATTTCACGGAGAAATCTTTTATTTTACAAAACATGTTTCTTTATTTTATAATGAGCCACTTCCTTAAGCTTGTAGTGCTTCTCGGCACTTTTCCTGGATCACAACAGATCACCTGAAACATGTTTGAAAAAGGTTTTGTCAGCAGGAAATACTGAGTGAATCATTCTTTTTACTAAAATGACTCTTTTGCTATAATTTACAGTATTAAGAGAGATTACAATGTTTCAGATATCAACCAACTACCCACGGTATTTGTTACTCGACCCATTGGCCCTCCCGTTGTCCAACGGTGTCTGTGACTATGGTCATATCACCCCTTGGCTAACCCGTTGTCCAATGGTGAAGATTATCAAGTAATGTATACAAAACCCCACATACCGGCTGTAACTTGGTGATTACATAAACTTAATCCCTGTAATTATAACTTTGATAATAAAAGGGTTTTGGAAATAATTTGATAAAAAGAGAATGACTCACATTGCAGATTTAATTTGAGCAGAGCCTAGCCTACTGATTAGCCTTTTAACCTAAATTAATAACAGGCACACAATTTGGTTAGTAACTTAATACAGCATTTACGATAACTCACGAGATTAAACCCTCACATCGAATGACAAAGTGCGATACTTAAACATCCATTGAATTAACAACGAATGACAAAGCATAAACCCTAATGTGGGCAGCACTTAAACATCCATTGGATAGTTTAATCGATCGGACATTGAATCGTATCAGCGATCGAGTTATTACCCTGTATTGCGGCGGCGATTAGTGATCCGTGTGTGTGTATTTAGACTGTTCCTATTATAACTCAACGCACAATTTGAATTTGAACGTCGCACAGAAGCCAGAAATCAAGTCCCAAAGTTTGCTATTTATACATGAAATTGGCCAGGCTTACGGACCGTAAGCCTTAACCCTTACGGTCCGTAAGGGATACATAATCTTTATAGGTCAGCCACGTCTGGGACTAGCCTAGCTGAATTGACAGTTTTGTAATTTCGATTTTTGACAACGAGATTTTAAG
The DNA here is from genome assembly GCA_030545235.1 of Helianthus tuberosus. Lineage (NCBI taxonomy): Eukaryota > Viridiplantae > Streptophyta > Magnoliopsida > Asterales > Asteraceae > Helianthus > Helianthus tuberosus. The sequence continues at coordinate 144,937,462 of CM060426.1, read as the reverse complement.
ATAATCGTAACTAGGGTTTTACTCCCCCTGAGTTTTAGGGGCCCTGATCCTGATTCTGATTGTTCTGGAAATTTTAGGGTTGTTACAAAATCACTTGGGTGTCTCAATTAGGGTTTCCTGTTGGACAAATTAATTTAATAAATATGACTTTTGATGTGAGTTGTTACATTCTCCCCACCTTAATAAAAATCTCGTCCTCGAGATTTCCTGGAATAAGTAGGGATACTTTTTCTTCATCTCAGATTCCAGCTCCCAAGTGTATTCAGCTCCTCTCTTTGAATCCCACTTGACTTTAACTAGCACTAGTCGTTTGTGCTTGAGAAATTTCACCTTTCGATCTTCTATCTGAAGAGGTTTCTTAACAAATTTTAACTTTTCGTTTACCTCTATGTCTTAAAGAGGTACTACCGGAGATTCGTCTGCTAAGCATTTCTTGAGATTGGATACATGAAATACATCATGTACTCCAGATAACTCTTCTGGTAGTTTTAAACGATAAGCAACTGGTCCTATACGTTGGATCACTGAAAATGGTCCTACGTATCTGGGACTTAGCTTTCCTTTCTTACCGAATCGAACTACTCCTTTCCAAGGAGAAACTTTCAAAAGTACTTTATCTCCGACTTGAAATTCCAGTGGCTTGCATCGATTATCAGCATAACTCTTTTGACGATCTCGAGCCGTCTTCAGCCTTTCCTTGATTTGAGTAATCTTATCAGTAGTTTCTTGCACTATTTCAGGACCTGACAATTGACTTTCTCCTATTTCTGCCCAACAAACTGGAGTTCTGCACTTCCTTCCATACAGTGCCTCGAATGGGGTGGTTTCAATACTTGAATGATAACTATTGTTATAGGAGAATTCGATCAGAGGTAAGTGATCGTCCCAATTTCCACCAAAATCTATCACACATGCTCGGAGCATGTCTTCTAGAGTTTGGATTGTCCTTTCACTTTGCCCGTCTGTTTGTGGATGATATACGGTGCTTAGGTTTAGTCGAGTTCCCATTGCTTCTTGGAAACTTTTCCAGAAATGAGAAGTGAAACGACTATCTCTATCTGATACAATGGAGAGTGGAACTCCATGTAGAGATACGACTTCATCTACGTACAACTTTGCCAATCTTTCCATGCTAAAGGTTTCTTTCATTGGTAGAAAGTGAGCTGATTTGGTTAATCGATCACCAATTACCCAAATCGCATCATTACCTTTTCTGGTTTTGGGTAACTTAGTAACAAAATCCATTGTTATGAGTTCCCATTTCCATACAGGCATTTCTAATTGTTGTAGTAGACCTGAAGGTTTCTGGTGTTCTGCCTTAACTTGTGAACAAGTAAGACACTTAGAAACATATCTAGCTATATCCTTCTTCATTCCTATCCACCAGAAATTCTTTCTTAAATCTTGGTACATTTTATTGTTTCCTGGGTGCATGGTATATCTAGACTTATGGGCTTCTTCTAAAATTTTATTCCTTAATTCTCCCTGCTTAGGTACCCAAATTCTACTTTTGTGGAATCTCCAAATTCCATCTACTCCTTGCTCTAATTCTTTTATTTGTCCCTTCATTCCTTCAGCATTATCCTTGATTGTTGTTTCCTGAACATTCTTTATTTGTTCCATTAAATCTATCTGTAGATTTAATCTAAGAGCACGAATTCGCTTTTGCTTTTCATGGTACTTACGACTTAAGGCATCTGCAACTACATTTGCCTTTCCTTCATGATATTGAATATCACAGTCGAAGTCACTTAGGATTTCCATCCATCTTCTTTGCCTCATATTTAACTCTTTTTGCCCAAATATATATCTTAAACTTTTATGATCTGTATAGACAGTAAACTTACTTCCATACAGATAATGTCTCCAGGTTTTCAAGGCAAAAATTACGGCTCCTAATTCTAAGTCATGAGTCGTATAGTTTTCTTCGTGCTTCTTCAATTGTCTTGAAGCATACGCAATTACCTTCTTGCGTTGCATCAGCACACATCCAAATCCTAGTTTTGAAGCATCACAATATACTTCAAAATCTTCAGTTCCTTCTAGTAAAGCTAAGATTGGAGCATTGGTTAACTTCTGTTTCAAGATTCTAAAGGCTTCTTCTTGTTTAGGTCCCCATTCAAACTTAACTGCTTTACAGGTTAGCTTAGTTAATGGTACAGCTATTTTGGAAAAATCCTTAATAAACCGTCTATAATATCCGGCTAAACCTATAAAACTTCGAATTTCCATTGCGGTTTGCGGAACCTTCCATTTGGTAATTGCCTCTATCTTAGCAGGATCTACGTGAATACCTTTATGATTTACCATGTGTCCTAAGAATTGTACTTCTTGCAACCAAAATTCACACTTTGAGAATTTGGCGTACAGCTTTTCTTTTCTTAACAAGGTTAGGAGTGCATGCAAGTGCTGACAATGTTCGTCTTGACTTTTGGAATAAATAAGTATATCGTCGATAAAGACAATTACAAATTTATCCAAGTATGGTTTACAGATTCTATTCATCATGTCCATGAATGCGGCAGGTGCATTCGTTAACCCGAAGGGCATGACTGTAAACTCGTAATGACCATACCTAGTTCTGAAAGCAGTCTTAGGTATGTCTTCTTCTTGTACCTTCAATTGATGATATCCGGAACGTAAGTCGATCTTAGAAAAATATCTAGCTCCTTGAAGTTGTTCGAAAAGATCATCAATCCTAGGTAATGGGTATCGATTCTTAATTGTAACCTTATTTAATTCTCTATAATTGATACACATTCTCATCGAACCATCTTTCTTTTTCACAAACAACACTGGTGCTCCCCAAGGGGATGAACTAGGTTGTATGAAACCTTTACTTAGTAATTCATCTAATTGCTTTTTCAATTCTAACATTTCCGTGGGTGCTAACCGATAAGGTGCCTTGGCTATCGGTATAGTTCCTGGAATTAGATGAATTCTAAATTCTACCTCCCTATCAGGTGGTAATCCTGGTAATTCTTCTGGGAATACATCTGTGTATTCTGAGACTACAGGAATCTCCTTAAGTTCTTTACACTTAGTGCTAATGATTACCTAAATCATATACACTATTCCTTGCTTTCGTTCATAACTAGCAATTTTCATTACTGATATGAACTTCATGGGCTTACGTGGTTTATCTCCTGTAATTATGATTACTTCTCCGTTGGGTGCTTGAATTTCTATGGAATTCTGATCACAAAGAATTGGAGCATGGTTGGCTACTAACCAATCCATTCCTAATACCACATCAAATTCGGCTAATTTCATAGGTAATAGGTTTGCAAAGAATTTCTGACCTGAGAGTTCTATATTTTCTTTTTGCAAAACTTTATCTATGCTAACCGAATTTCCGTCTGCCGTTTCTACTGTAAAAATCTGCCTAAGGTTGGTTAAAGGTAAATTAAGAGCTTGGCAGAATGAAGTATTTATAAAACTTTGGTTTGCACCAGAGTCAAATAATACTTTTGCATACACGTTGTGAACTAGGAACGTACCAGCTATCACATCTGGAATGAGTTCTGCTTCTTGAGTGGTTAGCTGAAATGCTCTGACATTCTTTTTAGTAGCTCCATCGGCTGTCTTAGCTTTGTTGTCTGCTAGTTTGACCAATTTCGGGCAATCTGGCCTGAAATGTCCAGTTTCTCCACAATTGTAACAAATTGTGGATTTCTTCCTGCAATTTTCTTCCCGATGTCCTATAGCTTTGCAAAAATTACAGGTTATATTACATCTTCCAAAATGTTTCCTTTTGCAATTCCTGCAGAAAGGCGGAGTTGAGGATTGCCCTGTTCCTCTTCTCCTGAAACTGTTATTATTACCCGTACGAAATCCTTGGGTGATTTTCTGAGCCAGCTCCTTTTTCCTGTTATCATCTCTTGTGCGCACCAGTTCGTCGGTTAGGGTATTAGCTAATTCCACAGCATCGTCAATAGTGCGCGGTCTCGCAGCTTTAACGATATTGTGGATTTCACCAATTAATCCCCAAATATAACGAGAAATGAGTACCGGTTCTGGCGAAGCCAGTGTTGGTACCACTCTAGCATATTCAAAGAATGTCGAAGTATAACCGCGACAATCTACATCTATCATTCGATGGTTTAAAAACTTATTTGCCATTTGATCTTTTTCATATTCGGGACAGAATTTTCTTTCTACAAGACTCTTAAATTCTTCCCAGTTCATTGCGTAGGCCCTATTTCTTCCTTTAGCCTGTAGCACCGTGTTCCACCATTCTAGCGCCCCTTCTTTGAAAAGATTTGACGCATACATGACATTGTCGTCTTTGTCACATTTGCTTATGGAAATTACTGCCTCGGTTTTCTCTAACCAACGCAGTGCCGCAGTCGCTCCTTCATTGCCTGCAAACTCAATGGGTTTACAAGCAAGAAATTCTTTATAAGTGCAACCAGGTGTTGCAGCTTTCATTTTCTTAAGGAGCGGAGCTTTCCGTGGTTCCTCATCATGATTAACATGATCATTGCCTCCGTTTATGCTATTACTGAAGTTATCTTCAGAAATACGTTTGCTAGGAACGATTTGTTGCGGTTCTATTGGATTTTTAACAGCAGCAACAATTCCTGGAATAGCATTGGCTATCCCTTGAGCAACAATATTTTCTATATCCTGCCTAGTCATATATTGATCCCCCGGTTGTTGCTCAGATTGATTAACCTCATTAACTGGTTCATTATTAGCGTTTTCCATCTGATAATTAATTTATAAATAATTAGTATAAAAGAAATAATCCAATGTCACAATTAATTGCACATAATCAAGTAAACGAATATACAAACAAAATTGTAATTTTTTTTCTAAAATTTCATTTGTTTTATAAATTATATCATGCTTCTATATACAACCGTTTTATTATTTATTTTACACATACTGATTTTATTATTACTATTTATTGTTTATTATACAAACACAACTTCACCAACTCACTATCTCTCATCATCTGTCTTCCTAAAAACGAAGCTCCCTTTCATCATACTTCCAGGCAATTTGTCCCCCTATCTCCCGGATTCTATTTCCCGCATCCATTAACTCTTCGCCAAAATGGCGGAGTTCTGCTAAATTCTCGTTACTCATGGGTGGATTTGGTAATGGTTCCGGGTCAAACTGAGGAAGAAAGGAATAAGGACTGTTGATCAGGTTTTGAAACTGCCAATCATTTGTCCACCATTCATCTATCCCTAAAGGCTGGGTGTGGATTATAGGTTCTGGGATTGCAGGGTCCAAATTTATTGGTAGTTGTGTTTCAAGAGTAGGGTATAGATTATTATTAATTGGCCTGATGACATCACAGCTCGCCAATGCCCGATCTAATTCCTCTTGAAAAGGTAACTCCTCAACCTGTCTAGAACTTTCACCAACTTCCCTCTGGGTTTGCCTAGAACCTTCTCCAGATTCTATTCCTGGTGGCCTAGAATCTCTTCCCAATTCCGTTTCTATCTGTTTAGAGTATTCCTCAAACTGTACTTCCATCTCCCTAGATTCTTCCCTGGCTTCAATCCCTTTCCCTTTGTCTAAAGGGTTTTCTATTTTAGGGATCTTCCTAGTTGTAGGCTTCCTTCTACGCACACGTCTCCATCCAACAAATCTCCTCTTTTTCTTGGGTTTAGGTTTTTCTGGCGATGGAGCATTAAATTCAATAGGTTCTTCTATGTCTGATATATACCTATTGAGATCTCTGGAAACCTCAATTTTTACCGGATAGAGATTTAAGTTTTGAAGAGCGTCAGATAAGTAATTCATGCTGTTTTAGCAAAATACACACAATTAGAAATTTTATAACAAAATTTTATAGATAACCTTTAAATATTATTTTATACTGGTTAACTACAAAACAACTGAAAATTAAAACACACTAAGGTTTATTGTAACTTTATTTATTTACTGGAAAACGTTTCTGGGTGATAAGGGTGCTAAAACTGAAACAAGTTATTTAAAGATTTTCATTTACTGCTACGGTGGCTAGCATATAAAGATTTGCCCATTTTTCATCTAACTTGTCTTCCCAAGGTGGTTTACTGGTTATTTCCTGGTTAACTTTCTTTTCACGAAATTTCTTTATTTTCTCTTTACTTTTCCTAATAATCAGACTTCTTTTACTAGGAGGAAGTGGTTCCTCATATTGTGCCTTTCGCACAAATATTCCTTCTTCAGGGATTGCAAAGTGATTTGAGGGTTTGGTTTGGGATGAACTTCCCTTCTCGTTGGATGACCTATCTAATTTAAGATAGATGTTTGACAGCTTTTGTTTACCCATACTGTAACTAACAATTAGTCAGTTAATAAAACACATAATCACAAAATGGCAATCAGTAAAAATTAAGTATTTTCTAAATACTTAATAGGCTTAAATCAGTGGCTCTGATACCACCTTTTTCTTTCACGGCCCCGACCCGGTTTGACCCGTTTCAGGAGCCGCGGGACAGAAATCCCGTGGTATTTATTTAACAGCGGAAGTTTTCTTCAGGATCTTTTTAAAACGCAAAATATGTTTACAATCATAAGATTTCACGGAGAAATCTTTTATTTTACAAAACATGTTTCTTTATTTTATAATGAGCCACTTCCTTAAGCTTGTAGTGCTTCTCGGCACTTTTCCTGGATCACAACAGATCACCTGAAGCATGTTTGAAAAAGGTTTTGTCAGCGGGAAATACTGAGTGAATCATTCTTTTTACTAAAACGACTCTTTTGTTATAATTTACAGTATTAAGAGAGATTACAATGTTTCAGATATCAACCAACTACCTACGGTATTTGTTACTCGACCCATTGGCCCTCCCGTTGTCCAATGGTGTCTGTGACTATGGTCATATCACCCCTTGGCTAACCCGTTGTCCAATGGTGAAGATTATCAAGTAATGTATACAAAACCCCACATACCGGCTGTAACTTGGTGATTACAGTGTTCAGGATATGGCTCAGGATATTGAGCTGTATCTACGATCAAACAATGAGCAAAAAATAAAAGGGGTGACACGAGATATACGAGGAAAGCCCTTGATCAATGTAGATCGCCGGCATAAAACCTCGGGAGCTAACAATCGCAGCTGCCTTGTTCTTCTTATTGCTTTGAACTTCAGGATACAGTGCAGGATATTGACCAGATCTCTAAGTGTTACAATGCTTTTGTGCGAAAGTGAAAATTGCTAGAGAGCGAGTGTGAGAGTGTAGTGAGTGTTAATGTGATGTCCTATTCGATCTGGTATACCCACCTATTTATAGTAACGAATTACAAACGAAAATTCCTATAAATATGGGATGCTCCGAATATTCCATTGTAAACGTTGTGGACCGAGTAATATGGCTTCAACGTCTTTATTTGAACGACTTGGACCGAGTCTTCCGCGGAATGAGTCCTTGTGAACATTGCTAGCTTCTAACCCACGTACCTGCACATAATCCGTTAGTGATCCTGAGGATACCATCCAGGATGTTACCAATATCCTGAATCAACATCCCGGATCTGAACAGACATCATATAAATCAAGATATTTCTCAGGATATGGGCTCAGAATTTCACCCATACAGTTCCTATTATAACTCAACGCACAATTTGAATTTGAACGTCGCACAGAAGCCAGAAATCAAGTCCCAAAGTTTGCTATTTATACATGAAATTGGCCAGGCTTACGGACTGTAAGCCTTAACCCTTACGGTCCGTAAGGGATACAGAATCTTTATAGGTCAGCCACGTCTGGGACTAGCCTAGCTGAATTGACAGTTTTGTAATTTCGATTTTTGACAACGAGATTTTAAGATAATCGTAACTAGGGTTTTACCCCCCCCCCTGAGTTTTAGGGGCCCTGATCCTGATTCTGATTGTTCTGGAAATTTTAGGGTTGTTACAGAATCACTTGGGTGTCTCAATTAGGGTTTCCTATTGGACAAATTAATTTAATAAATATAACTTTTGATGAGAGTTGTTACAGGTTGAGCCAAGTGGAACGCGAGGTTCAAGAGGAGCTTAGAAACCACCGGGGATTTCTTAAGGGTTTGGCAAACCTGATCAAGGGGAAAAAGAAGAAGGATTATTAAAAATCCTTATTTTTTTTATTTGTATTGTTGTTAATTTCAATTCAGTCCCTGCGTGGAGAATTTTATTTATGTATTTAGTCCCTGCAAGGACTTGTATTTCTTCTTTTAGTCCCTATGAGGACAAGTTATTTATTTCAAAAGTCTCGTTTAGGGCAATTATGTACTTCCTTCATTTAAAGTTTATTGGAATGTTTTATTAGAATTTCATTGTCATCATATGCATGAATATATTATATGAAATAAATCAAAATATCATTCCTTTTTATAATTGATCTGCCTTTATATATTAAAAGGAATCTTAAAAGGTATAACCTAGCTTATGTCATTAAAGACCTAGCTATGATGGTAAAACCTATTTAAAAAGATTCAAGTCTTTGTTAACATCTGAAAACATGTTAACACTCCTGACAACAGTGATACGATAAAATCACACATGTCATCTTTATATTGGGAATTTCTAAATCCCTTATTTAGCCTAATGATCTAAAATCATGGGTTCAAATCATCAATTAAGATGATCATATATTAAACATCCATTAGTAATGACGTGCCTACGGGCCATAATAATTGTCAAATGAGACAAAAGACAGTTGTAGTCTATGACTCCCTGTCAAGAAAAGGTGGTGGACTATGTTCAAGCCTTAATGCCTCGATCTTATAAAATCATGGCTTATGAATTAAAATTGTCCTAGTGACTAGGCCGTTTGTGCCACTCTTGATACCTTTAATGATTAATAACGAAGGATAAATTATAATCAAAATCCTAAATGAATGTAAATAGCAAATTAACCGATGTGGTTTCTATTACCATGGTTAATGAATTGCCATAAAAGACAATTCCATATTAAACTTCTAAATAAATCATTGTCAATATTTTATGTAGCAATCAAGCTACATGGCAGAATCAGAAGAAGTCAACAGTCACCCGAGGGAAAATGATAATACTACCAGAGTTAACATAGCTGGTGCAGAACAACAGGCATTGATAGACAATGCCGTTACTCGAGCTCTGGACAGACGAGATAATGAATCAACTGGTACTCATAGCAAGACACTATCTGTACCTCATACAAAGCAACCCTCCAAGACTCATACAGCTCGCAAGAGCGATTCTCATCATTCTTCGAATCAAAAGAGTGTTCCGTCTAGACAGGTTGTGCTTAACCAAGAACCACGAGTTAAAACCTGTTCGTATAAATATTTTGTCTCCTGCAAGCCTAGAGACTTCACAGGGGAGAAAGGAGCCATCGATTGCATGACTTGGCTCGATGAGATGGATACAGTGGTTGATATTAGTGGTTGTGCAGAGCAAGATATTGTGAAGTTTGTGTCGCAATCGTTTAAAGGAGAAGCTCTAGCTTGGTGGAGGTCATTGATCCAAGCTACTGGGAAGATCCCGTTGTATAATCTGACATGGGATCAGTTTGTTGCTCTTATCAAAGAAAATTTATATCCTCAACACGAAGTTGAGAAGATTGAGACTGACTTCTTGACCTTGGTCATGAGAAACTTAGACTGTCAGGCATACCTTACCAGTTTCAATACCATGTCTAGATTGGTTCCATACTTGGTTACACCGGAACCGAAACGTATAGCTTGATTTATTGGAAGTTTAGCTCCTGAAATTAAGGCAAGTGTGAAAGCATCAAGGCCTACTACCTTTAGGTCGGTGGCCGAATTGTCGTTATCTCTTACTCTTGATGCGGTCAGGCAGAGATCGCTTAGGAATTCCGATGAAAGGAAAAGGAAACGTGAGGATGAGAACTCACGCCATTCTGATAAGAAACATAAGGGGAACTCTGAGTACAAGAAGGGTTCCGGGTTCACAAAAGATAACCAACAGTCGGGTGAGAAGCCCAAATGCAAGACCTGCAAGAAGCGCCATCTAGGGAAGTGCAGGTACGAACCAAAATCCCAATCGCAGCCTAGGGCTTGTGGGATCTGCAAATCTAGTGAGCATAAAACATTAGAATGTAAGAAGATAAGAGATGCGACTTGTTACAACTGTAACAAGAAGGGGCATATCAAGTCCAATTGCCCAAAATATGCAAAGAAGCCTGAAGAAGTTAAGAAGACCAACGCTAGGGTCTTCCAGATGGGTGCAAAAGAGGCCATACAAGATGACAATGTTATAACCGGTACGTTCCTTATCAATGATGTATATGCAAGGGTATTTTTGATTCGGGTGCAGATAAGTCGTTTGTGGATAATAAATTTTGTAAGTTATTAAATCTGCCTGTTAGAACCCTAAGCATAAAATATGAAGTAGAATTAGCTGATAGAACCATAGAAACTGCTTCAACAGTGTTAGATGGATGTTTTATATCCATTAGGAACCACTCTTTTCCACTGTCTTTACTTCCATTGAAACTAGCAGGGTTTGATATAGTAATAGGCATGGATTGGTTGTCTCATAACCAAGCCCAGATCATTTGTGATAAGAAGCAAGTGGTTATCAAGACTCCTTATGGTGAGCCTTTAACAATTCAAGGAGATACGCAGTACGGGTTACCAAAGCAAGTATCCATGCTTAAGGCATCAAGGTGTATGAAGAAGGGTTGTGTCATCTACATGGCACAAGTAACTATTGATGAACCAAGGCCCAAGATCGAAGACATACTTGTTATTTCTGAATATCTAGATGTATTCCCTGAAGAACTACCTGGTTTACCCTCAGATAGGCAAGTGGAGTTCAGAATTGATATCATTCCTGGTGCAGCACCCGTTGCAAGAGCGCCTTACCGGTTGGCACCGACTGAGACGAAAGAGTTGAGAACTCAGTTGGATGATTTGTTGGCGAATGGATTTATTAGACCTAGCTCATCTCCTTGGGGAGCACCAATTCTGTTTGTGAAGAGGAAGGATGGATCGATGCGTCCATGCATCGATTATCGAGAGCTGAACAAGGTTACGATCAAGAACAGATATCCATTGCCCAGGATCGACGATTTGTTCGATCAGCTTCAAGGAGCAAGTTACTTCTCCAAGACTGATTTGAGGTCAGGTTATCACCAACTGAAGGTCAGAGATGGAGATGTGCATAAAACTGCATTCCGAACTCGCTATGGTCACTATGAGTTCTTAGTGATGCCTTTTGGGCTCACTAATGCACCAGCAGCGTTCATGGACCTCATGAATCGCGTTTGCAAGCCATATTTGGACAAGTATGTCATTGTTTTTATTGATGACATACTTATATACTCGAAGAATCAAGTCGACCATGAGATGCACCTCCGATGTATTCTCAAACTTCTTCAGCAAGAAAAGCTCTATGCTAAGTTTTCCAAATGCGAGTTTTGGCTTCGTGAAGTCCAATTTCTTGGACATATGGTAAGCGAGCGTGGTATCCAGGTGGATCCCGCTAAGATTGAAGCCATCATGAATTGGCAAGAGCCGAAGACGCCCATAGAGATTCACAGCTTTTTGGGTCTGGCAGGATATTACCGGCGTTTTATTGAAAAATTTTCAAGGATTGCTGCACCCCTAACTTCATTGACCTGGAAGAATATCAAGTTCGATTGGGGTCCTAAGCAGCAAGAATCCTTTGATATTCTTAAAAAGAAGTTAAGCAATGCACCTGTGTTGACATTGCCATAAGGTATTGAAGAATTTGTGGTTTACTGCGACGCATCGCACACTGGCATGGGATGTGTGCTTATGCAGAAGGGAAAAGTTATTGCATATGCTTCTCGACAATTAAAAGTGCACGAGAAGAATTACACCACCCATGATTTAGAGTTGGGTGCCGTTGTATTTTCACTAAAGCTATGGAGGCACTATTTATATGGTACCAAGTGTGTGATCTATTCTGATCATAAGAGCCTCCAACACCTGTTTAACCAAAAGGATCTGAACATGAGGCAGGGCCGATGGATGGAGACGCTGAATGATTACGATTGTGAAATCCGATATCATCTAGGCAAAGCGAATGTAGTCGTTGATGCTTTGAGCAGAAAGGAAAGGGTTAAGCCCATTAGAATCAATGCCAAGAGCATTGAGTTGAAAAACATTTTAAATGAAAGGTTGTTAGCCGCTCAAAAGGAAGCTGTGTTAGAAGCTAACTATCCTAATGAAAAGCTGGGCGTAACTGCTGAACAGTTATCGTATGACAAGCATGGAATCCTAAGATTGAATGGGCGAATATGGGTTCCAATCTATGGAGGGCTTAGGGATGTGATTCTCCAAGAAGCCCATAGTTCGAAATACTCAGTCCATTCTGGTAGTGATAAGATGTATCAGGATTTAAAGGCAAATTACTGGTGGATAGGTTTGAAGAAATCTATAGCCACTTATGTAGCCAAATGTCTGACATGCGCGCAAGTTAATGCCGAACACTAGAAGCCGTCAGGATTGCTGCAACAGCCTGAACTTCCCACTTGGAAGTGGGAAATGGTAACCATGGATTTTATCACTAAGTTACCAAGAACAAAGCGTGGGAATGATACTATTTGGGTTATAGTAGATAGACTGACCAAGTCAGCCCACTTCTTACCAATTAAGGAAACACACAGCTCAGATAAGTTAGCTCAACTATACGTGGATGAGATTGTATCTCTCCATGGAGTGCCAGTATCTATTATCTCCGATAGGGATACTAGATACACGTCTCAATTTTGGAAAAGCTTCCAGCAATCATTAGGCACTCGATTAGACTTCAGCACTGCTTATCATCCTCAGACGGATGGTCAAAGCGGACGTACAATTCAAACGTTGGAGGATATGTTAAGAGCTTGTGTTATTGATTTAGGGGGAAGTTGGGATGATCATCTTCCGTTGATTGAATTTTCATATAATAATAGTTATCATTCCAGTATTCAAGTTGCACCTTTCGAAGCTTTGTACGGAAGGAAATGCAGAACGCCCGTTTGTTGGGCGGAAGTTGGAGATGTTCAACTAACAGGACCTGATATAGTCCTGGAGACGACAGATAAGATTGTGCAAATACGTGATCATCTCAAAGCTGCCAGGGATAGGCAGAAAAGCTACGCAGATAAAAGGCGTAAACCTCTGAAATTCAAGGTAGGTGACAAAGTACTACTTAAAGTATCACCCTGGAAAGGGGTGATGCGTTTTGGAAAGAAAGGCAAGCTTAGCCCAAGATACATAGGACCATTCGAGATTATCGAATGTATCGGAACTGTGGCTTACAAGCTAAATCTGCCTGAAGAGCTCAGTGGAATCCACAATGTGTTCCACATTTGCAACTTGAAGAAGTGTCTAGCTGATGAATCGCTAGCCATATCACATAAGGATGTGCATATCGATGAGAGCTTAAAGTTTATTGAAAAACCTTTGTCGATCGAGGACCGACAGGTTAAGAAGCTTCGAATGAAGCACGTACCGATTGGGAAGGTTAAATGGGATGCCCGTAAAGGTCCCGAGTATACGTGGGAGGTTGAATCCACAATGAAGCAGAAGTACCCTCATTTATTTCAGTAAATCTCGAGGTCGAGATTTCTTTTAAGGGGGTGAGGATGTAACACCTCGTAAAATCACGCCCAATATAATACAGACACGTGTCATGGACTTTAAACGTGTAAGGAATTGATTCCGAGGGACTAAAGTGTTAAACAATGTAAATATGTTAATAAAGGGATCCAAAGTGTCAACATGCCATTCTTGTGCCTCTGATTGACCTCACACGACGTTCGTATTCTTTGAAGAATAATTTATCGAACTTAGAAAGTCGTTTGTGCTTAAAATAAGGATCTTATGAAACATAGGGGTTAAAAGTGTCAACATGTTGAAAGTAACCTCTGAGTGACCTTTTAACGATCCCAAGAACATTGTAATAATTATATTTTACGCTCTCAAGAATATCGGATATTAATTTCGTGGAGTTTCTAAGAAAACAAGACGTTTCGGGTGACCGTACAACTAACCGAGAGCTTAACGGAGTTAGTTTATGACCCAAGGTCCTTAAAAGTTAACTATGGGGGTCCAAAATTCAATAAATGGAAGTAAAATAAAGTTTAATTGGACCAGGGACTGAAATTGCAAAGTTGCAAAAGTGATTACCAGAGAGAGCCCTTTACGCGGGCCGCGTAGACCCAAGGCCAACTCTTACGCGGGCCGCGTAAGAGTGCCAGATGCAGAAAGATGTGGACAGCTGCATGTCCAGCCAGTTCCACCGCCTTAGAAAGCTTGTTTTAGATTCCAGGGACTGAGCCAACAGTATTACATGCATAGGGAACACCTGGGATCATCAGAAATCAGTTGTAGACTTGTGTGGAGTGATCTTGTGAAGTATTTTTGGCTATATAAGAACTTGTTGGTTTGCTAGTTCATTGCTCATTCACAAAATTATTCACAACACTCTCTTTGGAGCTCTCTGGACTTTAAGTAAGTTTTCTTAAGTTCCAATTTCGTGCTAAGGACCATTGTAAGTGTTCTTAGCTCCTTAAGTTCAAGTTTTAGTAGTTTAATGACCAAAAGTCAAAGCCATCGTAATTAAGCTTTGACTTAGTGATTAATCACTAATGGTCCAGTCATTTTTTGAATTGAAAGTGGCTATGAGTTGGTAATTATGTAGGTAATAAACCCTTAAGAGGGCACCTACTGATTATCACTCTAACTTGGTCAATTGTCGGGTCAAACTTAATATTAAAAAGTCAACAGAAACTATTTTTACAAATAAATTCATAACTAGCAAAGCAGAGGTTATGGAACATGTTTTAACACTAAAATAACTTGGTAAATAATGTAAGAACATGTCTAAGCATGTTCAACCCGACAATTCTAAGTTAAGCTCGGTTCGGAACCGAAAGTCGCAAAAGTGGACTTTTGCTTTGACTTTCCGTTCTGACCCGATTTAGCTTAGTTTAGATATGCCTTAGGTTTCCTTTAGGACCATGTTATAGGTTAGTATAACCCTCTGAGGTTATACAACTTGGTTCCTTAGAAATCCTAGTTCATTGCATGTTTCCGTTAATTGCTTAATTGTTGACCATTATGCCCTTTTGATATTAAAACGAGGTTTTTAAAAATGTGAGAGAACAAAAACTTTTGTTACTGATTTATAAACATGTCCTAAAAATTTGACATCGGTTTGAGGTCTAGATTAGGAGTTATGCTCAATATCGTAATTTGAAAACTTTTTATTAATTAAACGGTATTTTTGGCATAAAGCCTATTTAAACCCAAATTTTGACAGCAAACTTTTTACCCACTGATGTAATATAATATTTTGGGATTTTTGAATATTTTTATTAATTTTTTAATCTGATAATAACTCGGGGTCTTGCTTTGATTCGGTAATTGACGGTTATGCCCTTTTTAACCAATAAAATGAGTTTTACATAACATTTTGATACCAAACCTTTTGCTACTGATTTCATATGATAAATAAGATATTTTGAACATTATAAACTGATCAAAAACTCATATTTCTTTAAATAACCCGAAAATCGCCAAATAGCGACTTTTTACGCGTTTTAAACACATAGTGTGGGTTAAAACTATGTTTAACATTTAAGACCCATTACCTACTGATATTATAAGTAAATTTTGATACTTTAACAGTAGGTAAAAGTTTTGAACTCAGATTTCCAAATTTGACCTTTAAAGCTTATGTGAAATGACCAAAATGCCCCTACGGGGCATAAATTCATTCTAAACTCATTTTGGGCATAATGGAAGGTATCCTACTGATATCACAACATATTTAAGGCATATTAACTTGTGAAACCTGTATATGACTCTTTTGGGTACCCGTTATGCATTTTTTGTGTTCGGTACGGTTTATGTAACTAATTTGCATAAATTGACCGAAACGAGTCAAACCTTATCATTTTCACTTCAAAATCCAGAATGTGTTTAGTTTACCCATATTATACAAGTCCTCATACTTTTCGGGTCTAAATCACATTCTAATCCAGTCTTCGCTTAATCATGCGTTTTGAACCGTAAACCTTTCATTAAAACTAACCGGTCTAAGTTTAAACTTAAATAAGACCCGTTAGGAATCTAATAGGTTATTAAAACCTTAGTTCCAGATTTAGGAGCCCAAATAAAATATATTTGCACTTGTTGATTGTTATACGGCTGAGATAAATTATATTTTTCTCAGGTAAATACTTTTAACTTATTTTCCCTTATACGGGCTTGGGGTACGGTATATAAAATACCGCTTGGTCGAGTATTGAATTTTTAATCGTATAATGGTTAAATCATTGAGATAACCCGTTTAATCTGTTTTGTTTGTTTTAAGCCTTTGGGGGGTTAATGACCATGTCCTGGATATCCTCGGCTCATTCGTTGAAATGGCCACGACTTAAGCACGGGGTGTAGGCATACACCTACCGGTGCGTATGTAAAAAGATATACCGCTTGTTCGAGAATAACTCATCGTGGGTTATATTATTTGGTGTGTCTATTAATCTTTAACCCGACATTACTAACCCGGGCTACTGAAGATTGGAGGACATACTTGGAACCTGCGAGGCGTTCTGTCTCGCTCAGCTCGTCGCCCTCATACCATCACTCCTTTGGGCCACATTCAGGGGACGAGCCCGAAGTTTCTCACCACTCTATCATACCGCTGCAGCGGTCGCGATCAAGCTCACATCGGGCCTTCCAGGACCCGACACCGTATTTCCAGAGCCGGTTTAACCCAGAAAATCAGATTGAAGAGCCAATGGGTCATAACCCATTGGGCCCAGAAGACCGTTTTCCTGAAGCTCAGGATATGGATATGGATGATGACCCCGATCCCAAGATCCCACCGAGTGGGACGCTGACGCATCCCATTGAAATTTCTGACGGGTCGTCTTTTCACGGTTCACCATACCGGGGTCCAGACAGCTATGAAGCTAGGTTTGCCTCATAACCCTGGGAGTTCACTCCCTCTTTCAACCCACTACCACAACAGCAGCAGGATCCCTCTGAGGATTCGCATTTCCGGGCGGTCACGCCACCGCCACCGTCGCCGCCAGTACAACAACCGCCTCCAAAACCACCGAGGCGGAGAAGAAAATGTGCACGGATGTCCGTGCGAGGAGGGGATTTTCACTTCAGCACCCCTCAACACTCCAGTGGCAGTCACTACCCGCCACTGTATGAAGACCCGCAGCTGGGTGGGCCTTCAAACCCAGTTTCTGAGTTGGACTTTACACCAGTCGCACCACCACCGCCACACATGGGTTATGATAACCCAATACCTTCTTACGCCCGTGCAGCGATGTATAACCCCTTTGAGCAGCCAGCATATCCTGGCTACAATTACTACAATGCCCCTACTGTCGACCCGTACCTCGAGGCGGCCAACTACAATGCTCTCCATCCAGAAGGGCCTTTCGCAGCTTCGTACCAGTCTGGGTACCAAGCATATGGGTATCAATACCCACCACCTCCTCAACCTCCGCAGCAGCAGACGCCACAGCCGCCACTGATCCAACCACCGCAACAACAGGAGATTCTTCAGAGGTTGAGCCAGGTGAAACGCGAGGTTCAAGAGGAGCGTAGAAACCACCGGGGATTTCTTAAGGGTTTGGCAAACCGAATAAAGGGGAAAAAGAAGAAGGATTATTAAAAATCCTTATTGTTGTTCTTAAGGGTGGACAATTTTATTTATGTATTCAGTCCCGGCAAGTGTTTCATCGGACAAACACTTCTTCAATTGTGAAACATGGAAAACATCATGAACGTTACCTAGCTCACCAGGTAACTCGAGCTTGTAGGCCACCTTACCAATTCGTTCCAGAATTTTGAATGGCCCGACATAACGCGGATTAAGCTTATCGTGTTTCCCAAAACGTACCACACCCTTCCAGGGTGAGACTTTTAACATAACGCGATCGCCTACAGTAAACTCCAAAGGTTTCCTACGCTTGTCAGCATAGCTTTTCTGACGGTCGCGCGCCGCCGCCATACGATTTCTAATTTGTACAATCTTCTCAGAAGTTTCGAGCACAAGCTCTGGACCCGTGATTTGGCTGTCACCCACTTCAGCCTAACAGAGAGGAGATCGACATTTCCGTCTGTATAAAGCCTCGAACGGAGCTGCCTGGATACTGGTATGGTAACTGTTATTGTAAGAAAACTCTACCATGGGTAAGTGTCTCTCCCAACCTTTACCAAAATCGATAACACATGCCCGCAGCATGTCTTCTAGTGTCTGGATGGTTCGCTCACTCTGACCATCCGTTTAAGGGTGATAGGCAGTGCTCATGTCGAGTCGTGAGCCAAATGATTTGTGCATCGCTTGCCACAAATCAGATATGAAACGCAGATCACGATCAGAGATAATGGAGGTTGGCTCCCCGTGCCTGGAAACCACTTCCTTTAGATAGATACCAGCCAACTGCGTGAACTTGTTAGTTTCCTTGATTGCGAGGAAGTGTGCAGATTTCGTGAGACGGTCAACGATCACCCAGATGGTATCGTTCCCGCTTTGAGTTCTAGGTAGCCCAGTGACAAAGTCCATGGAAATTTATTCCCATTTCCACATGGGTATTTCTGGTTGCTGAAGTAGGCCTGAGGGTTTATGATACTCCACCTTGACCTTTGAACAAGTCAAACAATTACTTACATAAGTCGCGATGTGGGCCTTCATCTTTGGCCACCAGTACAAAACCTTGAGATCCTGATACATTTTATCCGAACCCGGATGAACAGAGTACCGAGACTTGTGCGCTTCGTCCATCACAAGCTCCCTAAGGTTACCAAACAAAGGAATCCATACACACTCCATGAAGTAGAGAATACCATCCGATCTCTCTACAAGTCGTTTTTCCATGCCCCTTAAGTACTCTGCTTCAATGTTTTCCTCTTTCAAGGCTTCAGTTTGGGCAGAACGGATGTGATTTGGGAGGTTTAAGTGAATGGTGAGCTGCAAGGCACGAACACGTTTGGGTTTCGTTTCCTTTCGACTAAGGGCATCAGCTACAATGTTAGCCTTACCTGGATGATACTTGATTGCACAGTCATAGTCGTTTAAGAGTTCTACCCAGCGACGCTGTCGCATATTCAATTCCTTCTGGTCAAAAATATGTTGGAGGCTTCTGTGGTCAGTGTAGATAGTGCATTTGGTATCGTACAGATAGTGCCTCCAGATTTTCAACGCAAAAACCACGGCCCCCAACTCTAAGTCGTGAGTCGTGTAATTCTTTTCATGAACCTTTAACTGTCGAGAAGCGTAAGCTATCACTTTCTCGCGTTGCATCAGCACGCAACCGAGACCCTGAATAGATGCATCACAATACACCACAAAATCTTCGGTACCTTCAGGTAGTGACAAAATCGACGCACTACAAAGCTTTTGCTTTAGAAGCTGGAAAGCGTCTTCCTGTTTTGTCCCCCAGGAATACACGACACCCTTCTGTGTTAGAGCGGTGAGAGGTTGAGCGATCTTTGAAAAGCCCTCAATAAATCATCGGTAGTACCCAGCGAGGCCAAGGAATTGTCGCACCTCCGAAGGATTCTTTGGTGCTGCCCAATTCCTGATGGAGTCGATCTTAGCAGGATCCACGTGTATCCCCAATTCGTTAACGATGTGGCCGAGGAAGTGTACTTCTCGAATCCAGAAGTCACACTTAGAAAATTTCACGTAAAGCTGCTCCTTCCTCAGGAGCTCCAAGATAAGACGCAGGTGCCGTTTGTGATCCTCCTTGCTCTTAGAATAGATCAGAATGTCATCAATAAACACGATGACAAAATCGTCGAGATATGGTTTACATACGCGGTTCATGAGATCCATGAATACCGCTGGTGTGTTAGTTAACCCGAATGGCATAACCAGAAGCTCGTAATGGCCATACCGCGTGCGAAAAGCTGTTTTTGGAACATCCTCTTCTCGGACTCTGTAACACCTCATAAAATCACGTCCAATATAATAAAGACACGTGTCATGGACTTTAAACGTGTAATGAATTGATTACGAGGGACTAAAATGGTCAAACAATGTAAATATGTTAATAAAAGGATCCAAAGTGTCAACATGCCATTCTTGTGCCTCTGATTGACCTCACACGACGTTCGTATTCTTAAATGAATAAATTATCGAACATAAAAAGTCGTTTGTATTTAAATTACGGGTTCTACGAAGCGTAGGTGTTAAAAGTGTCGACATGTTAAAATTTACCTCTGAGTGACCTTTTTGCATTCCCGAAGCCTTGTAATGTATTAAAATACCCTCATGAATATCTGATGATAAGTTACAAAAAGTTTCAACTAAATCTTGTGATGATTAATTCAAATTCAAGAAATTGGGATCCTATGTGCAAACACGACAAATCTTCACTTAATGGCCTTTTCACAAGACTCCAAGGTAACACTAATGCAGGGAATGCATTCTGAATGTTACAGACCTGATCATGAGGGCCCTTACTACTGATAATGACCAGAGATTCGAGATATGATAGGTTGCATGGTCAAATGTTAAAAGTTCTCAAAATTTATGTCTTCTGACCAAGCTTACGGACCGCAAAGAGACCACCTTATAGACCGTAAGGTGGCGGATCTGGGCGGGTAAAGTTTAAAAAGCGGATACGGACCGTAAGGCCCTAAGCTTACGGTCCGTAAGACCTGCAACTGGGCAAGAAAATGGACAGCTGCAGGTTGCAGCCATTCCATCGCCTTTGTAACCTAGTTTTTCGATACCAGAGACTTTGCAACCGGTTTTAACATTGTAGGGACACCTGGAATCATCAGGGATCAATTGTAGGGGCATGTGGATCAATCTTGGAGCTCTAGAAACACTATATAAGGCCTTGTTCATTCACTTGTCATTTGCACACTTGAAATTTTATTTCAAAACTTTATCTCTGGAGCCTCCTGGAGCTCAAGGAAGTTTTCTAAGGTTCCAAATTCGTGCTAAGAGTCCTTGTAAGCATTCTTAGCCTCTCTAGTTCAAGTTTTATTAGTTTAATGACCAAAAGTCAAAGCCATCGTAATTAAGCTTTGACTTAGTGATTAATCACTAATGGTCCAGCCATTATTCGAATTAAAAGTGGCTATGAGTTGGTAATTATGTAGGTAATAAACCCTCAAGAGGGCACCTACTGATTATCACTCTAACTTGGTCAAATGTCGGGTCAAACTTATTATTAAAAAGTCAACAGAAGCAATTTTTACAAATAAATTCATAACTGATAATGTTGAGGTTATGGAACATGTTTTAACACTTAAATAACTTGGTAATTAATATAAGAACATGTCTAGGCATGTTCAACCCGACAATTCTGATTTTAGGCTCGGTTCACAACCGAAAGTCGCAAAAGTTGACTTTTGCTTTGACTCTCAGTTCTGACCCGAATTGACTTGTTTTAGATATGCCTTAGGGTTCCTTTAGGACCATATTACATGTTAGTATAACTCTCTGAGATTATACTATATGGTTCCTATTTAATCTGATTCAAATGCATGTTCCCGTTAATTGCTTAATTGTTGACCATTATGCCCTTTTAATATAAATACGAGATTTTTGAAAACATGAAAGGACAAAAACCTTTATTACTGATTTATAATTATGACCCAAGAAGTTGACATCAGTTTATGGTCTAAATTAGGAGTTATGCTCGATATCGTAAAATGCAAGCTTTTTATTAATTAAACGGTATTTTCGGCATAAGACCTATTTAAACCCAAATTTTGTCGCCAAACTTTATACCTACTGATATAATATAATATTTAGGGATTTTTGGAAAATTTTATGGAATTTTAAACTGATCATATCATAGGGTTCTTGCATTGACTCGGTAATTGACGGTTATACCCTTTTTGCTAATAAAATGAGTTTTACATATCATTTACATATCAAACCTTTTGCTACTGATTTTATACAACAAATAAATTATTTTAAACAGTAGAGGCTGATCAAAACCTCAGATTTTCTTAATCAACCCGAATACCGTCAAATACCGACTATTAGGCGATTTAGGCGCATAGTATGGTTTAAAACCATACTTAGCACCTAAGACTTGATACCTACTGATATTATGAATAAATTTTTATACTTAAACAGTATGTAAAAGTTTTGAACTCAGATTTCCAAATTTAACCTTTAAAGCTTATGTGAAATGACCAAAATGCCCCTACGGTGCATAGTTTGGTTATAAATGATAAATTTCACATATATGCAATATCTTAATGATATAACTTGCAAAAATAAATATTTTTGCTGATCATTTTAGACCAGGATCTCAGATTGTCATTTCACCTTTTTTATAATCTTTAAAATGACCAAAATACCCCTACGGGGCTTAAATTGATTTTAAATCCGTTTTGGGCACAATGGAAGGTATCCTACTGATATCACAACATGATTAAGGCATATTAACTTGTGAAACCTATACATGACTCATTTGGTTACCCGTTATGCATTATTCGCGTTCGGTACGGTTTATGTAACTAGTTTGCATAAATTAACCGAAACGGGTCAAACCTTATCATTTTTACTTCAAAATCCAGAATGTGTTTAGTTTACCCATTTTATACAAGTCTTTAAACTTGTCGGGTCTAAATCACATTCTAATCCGGTCTTCGCTTAAATCTTGCGTTTTGAACCGTAAACCTTTCATTAAAACTAACCGGTCTAAGTTTAAACTTAAGTAAGACCCGTTAGGAATCTAATAGGTTATTAAAACCTTCGTTCCAGATATAGGAGACCAGTAAAAGATATTTGCACTTGCTGATTGTTATACGGCTGAGATTAAATTATATTTTGCTCAGGTAAATACTTTTAACTTATTTTCCCTTATACGGGCTTGGGATACGGTATTATAATACCGCTTGGTCGGGTATGTAGTTATTTAAATCAAATGGTGATTAATACATTTACATAACCCGTTTTAATCGGTTTTGTTTGATGCAATGCCTTTGGGGGGTTAATGATCTTGTCCTGGATATCCTCGGCTCATTCATTTGTAATGGCCACGACTTAAGCACGGGGTGTAGGCATACACCTGACAGTTGCGTATGTAAAAAGGTAGCCCATTCGGGAGGAAACTTCATGTGGGTATTATACCAAGTGGTGTGTCTATTAATCTTTAACCCGGTATTAGAACCCGGGCTACTGAATGGACGGCAAACATGTAAATCTGTATACAAGATTATTTTTAAATAATTGTCCCAACTTATAAAAGAACATTTGTGCCTTGTGCATTTAAATTAATTTTTATAAACCTTTTTCAAAAGAGTCAGTTAATTGTATTTACCAATGTAAACTGACGTGTTTTCAAAAAAGGTTGAGTGCAGGTACTACACGTAATAGGCTGGCTACTCCAAGTGTCAATAAGGAGTCTTGCAAGCTTTTGATGCTTAAAATCTGTTGAACAATATTCCTTTTGTTTTAGATCCGCCTGTGGATCCATCTACATTCCGTTTGTATAATATTTTATTGTACTTTCAATCGGTTTGTAATATTATTACTTTCAGACTTCCGCTGTGCATTAAACTGTGATTAATTGTCTATGATGATATCAACTACGTCACGATACTCCCCACCGGGCCCACCGGTAATACGTGGAAATATCGGGGTGTGACAGACTCTCATCTGATGATAGCCCGATCTTAGATCAATCTTCGAGTAGAAGCTCGACCCTTGCAATTGGTCGAACAAGTCGTCGATGCGAGGTAAAGGGTAACGATTCTTGATCGTCACCTTGTTGAGTTCTCGATAGTCAATACACATGCGAAAAGACCCGTCTTTCTTCTTCACAAACAAAACTGGTGCTCCCCAAGGCGAAGAACTGGGTCGGATAAAGCCTCTATCCAACAGTTCTTGAAGTTAATTTGACAACTCTTGCAATTCCCCCGGTGCAAGACGATATGGTGCGCGAGCAATCGGAGCTGCTCCTGGTGTAAGATCAATGTGGAACTCCACCTGACGATGTGGAGGTATACCTGGAAGCTCCTTGGGAAAAATGTCAGGAAATTCATGAACAACATGTAGATCTTCGATTCTCTTTTCCTCAGACAAGTTGTCGGTAACAACTGCTAAGATAGCAGGGTAGCCCTTTCGTAAACATTTCTGGGCTTTCATGGATGAGATGATGTTAACAGTTGCACCACTTCGATGACCCTGGACAAATAATGATTCCCCGCTTAGGAGAGGTACTCGCACGATCTTCTCCTTGCAAAGTATATCTGCTCTGTGCTTGGACAACCAGTCCATACCAACGACTATATCGACACTACCAAGAGTGATAGGGAGAAGGTCAATGTTAAACACTTGACCCATAAGATTAAGTTTACACCCTAAAAGTACGTGCGAGGCTTCCATCGATTTGCCATCGGCTAACTCTACTACGTGTTTGTTTACAAGAGGTGTTGGAGCTAATCCTAACTGACGACTGAACCCCAAAGACACATAACTCCAGTCGGCACCAGAGTCTAATAATACAGTAGCTAAAATACCGTTGATAGAGAACGTACCAGTCACGACATTGCCATCGTTCCTTGCATCACCTGCTCCAATCGTAAATGCTCTCCTGCGGGCACCATTCCCACCGTTGTTCCCATTGTTATTATTCCCCGCGTTGTTGTTGTTGTTCTGGCGGTTACCCCCATTGTTATTGTTGGCATTCTGATTCAATTGCGGGCAATCCTTCTTGAAATGCCCTTCACTGCCGCACTGATAACATCCCCTCTGATTACCCCGATTCTGTTGGGGTTGTTGCCTTTGTTGCTATTGCTGGGGCTGTTGTTGTTGCTTGGGGTGTGGAGCCCTACAATCCTTCGCCATGTGACCCACCTTGTCACACCTTTGACATGCTCGACTACACTGGCCATAGTGATGGAAACCACACTTATTGCACTTCGGCTGTTTTCCTGCGTAACCGGAAGTCTGGCTGTGGTTCTGGTTCTGATTGACAGAAGACGACCGGCTGAAGCTGTGAGTGTTGTTGTTGTCAGGCTTCTTTTGCGACTGATTCGAGTTGGTTGCCTTATCTGCATCATTCCACTTACGCTTGTTGTCGGTGGTAGGGGTGGTAGTAGTAGCAGTAATAGCAGTAGTAGCAGCAACACATGGTGGCAGCGAGCCACGCTCCAGCTCCTGATCAGTAATCTTGTGAGCCAGCCTGATAATTCGTGGAAGGTTGTCGAGATTTGCTGTTGTGACTAACCCCTTAACTGGTGGTGCCAATCCCTTAATGTAGAGCTCGATCCTGCGAGGTGGTGGTCGGGATAGATTCGGACACATGTTTGCCAACTCGTGAGACCGTTTTGTGTAAGCCTCGATTTCAGATCCCTCCATCTTCAGGTTGTAGTACTCGTTTTCCAGCTTTTGCACTTCATCACGAGGACAGTACTCCTCTCTCATCAATTCCTTAAAATCATCCCAGGTAGTAGCGTTTGCCATTTCAATGCCCAGCATCTGCACCTGAGCATTCCACCAAGTCAAAGCACCATCCTCTAGGGTGCCAGAAGCAAACTTCACCCTGTCCCCAACTGGACAGTTACACATGGCAAAAACGGATTCGGCTTTCTCGAACCGACGGAGCAGTCCCACGGGACCTTCAGCTCCACTGAAAGTTTGAGGCTTACAATCCATGAACGTTTTGTACGTACACACAGGCGGATTGTTCTGATTTGGATTCGCTTGCTGACCTAAAAATGAAAGAGAATACAGTACACAGGTAAGAGTTGGGTACGCGACACAAGATTGGAGAGTATTTGGCACATTTCTTACCAGCTTGATAGGCCGCCAAAGCCTCAGCCACACGTGTGTTAATCATGTTCGTCAGCTCAGCCTGAGTCATCGCAATGTGACCACGCCCGTGGCCTCGTTCGCTCATGATTCTATATAGGAAAAGGGAAAAGGTTAAAAGTCGAGATAAGGTAGGAGTCAAACCTCATGATGACTTCCACAAACCACTAAGTTTCCATCAGATAACAGAGCGGAACCCCTTTCACACTCGTTAAGCCTCACTGGGACTCACATGCACTCCACATTATTATTATGTGTGCACCCATAATAATAAGGCAACTTGCATGTTTATCTCAGTGCCTCTTAACTTGCGCTAAAAGGTTCCCCACATTCAAATAGCAAAACGAAAGATATTACAGGATTAAGAATCACAAAAGTCGAAGGGTAGTGTGACACTATCATACTTCACTAAAACATGCAGCATGGGAAATCACATCATGGTATCTAGTATGTAGTTTCATGCGAGTCGTGTGTGCGTATCTACTAAGAAAGTAATGCATAAAGGTAAACAGAGGACGAACCTTGCAATCTGGAGCTGAGTGTCATGGTCGTTTCGATATTGTTTGGTTATAGTCTGGTTTTATGAAAACGTTTTAAAACCTAGTTCACTATAACCAGTGGCTCTGATACCAAACTGTCACACCCCCAAAAATACCACAAGCGGAAACCCCGCGAGGCATGTGACGAACCAGGATCTAGCCACTAATCACGTTGAACCATAGACATATAAAATAAGATAAACTTCCCACTAAATGAAATTGTATAATTCAAACATCATTTATAAAATCAACATGTTCAGCGGAAGCATAATAGTTTGTTTAAATAAAAGTGTTCAACATTGCAATAACGAGAAGCGTTCCAAAAGCCACGACCCATGACTACTCCAGCTTCCCAGACAGCAAGTTCCATAACATAGTACCTAAGGACCTGCAAGCATGCAGAAAAGTGTATCAGACAACGCTGGTGAGTTCACAGTGTGTTTTAACCGTTTAATACCAAATAGTGACTTATGATATGTTATGTTGATAATAACTCGATACCGCAGACGGCCCTTTTTGCCCTTCTCCAATGCTCTATCAAACATTGGTCATGATTTAAAGTTATTAGTTCACGCCCGTCCTATCCAGGTACGTCGTGAGGGTGCCAAACCTAATAGCGCTATCAACTAATAACCTCGTTGCCCTACAAGCAACTAACCTGGTAGTATGATGGGACTTAAGTGATAGAGAGTGAGTGTATTATCCAATATCAACGTTTACTAAAAACCGTTGCATATCCCCTGCAAGGATATGCGTTGTGAAATCCGCCTCACATCCCCTACAAGGATGTGGGTATTTGAAAACCGCCTCATATCCCCTGCAAGGATATGGGTTTACGAAAATCCGTTTACAAGTTTTGTTAGTTTGATTGTCCCCACCGGACGCATGCTTGTTTTGAGAGAAGTGAACTCACCTTGGTTTGCTCGGTATGACTAGATATTCGTTCACACTTAATCAGTCAAAGCCTATGATATTCACGTATACGTAATCAGTTTACATTCGCATGGTTCGCGTATAAATTATAATCATAGTGTGCATTCAAGCAGCAATCACCGAACAGCACGTAACAGTTATTCAAGCTCATCAAATTCCACTATCCACATGTATGATTCACCACGACACTTAACCGTTAAGTGTACTACTCATAACAACCAATTATGTTTCCACAGTCATAACTAACATCACCAACAGGCAGTAACATAATCATACATTATCATGCACATTCTAAACCGCAGTCTGTTGATGAGGTAACCTTCAGGGCGACGAACGATCAAGGTGTTTCGTCGGCATGTGGGCGACGAAACACTAATGTTATTCGTCGAGAAATGGGTGAAGAAACACTAAGGTATTTCGTCGACGGGGTAAATTCGTGGGGAGGGGACTTTCGCCGCCATACACAACAGTTTCAAGATTCACAACCCTAGACATGACAGTTCTTAACATCATCCAATCTAACTGCCAATAATCTCATGAACCCTAATCAATCACCAACATCAAACTTAGCCATGAACTCTAGATTACCAAATCATTGTCATATCCGTATTCATATCACCTATTCATAAACAACAGATAATATAACATACAAACATCAAACAGAAACATCGACTCTAAGTAGTGAACATGAATGAATACAAATCATAGAGTTCTCATCCTGCATGTTCTAGTCTAACTGATTAGCAATAAAACATCAAATCCCTAATTAGCATAGCATAAGAGTTTAGTTTCTAGCAAATCCCCATATTCACAATAGATCACAGTCAACCCATAACAATCATCAAACGATGTGAAGCGTAGTGGGATGCTGATGCGGGTCCAAGTGTGGAGGAGCGGGCCATCATGTATTTGGAGGCCCAAGATCGTGTAACAAAAGGGGCCTCACTAAAACGGCTCTAACTTGGGCTACGGGGGTCCGTTTTGGGCGTACGACCAGGCGAAACGAACGTGAGAACGAGCTCCATCTTGCTGCAAATGCCTATGGCAGTTTGGGTCATCGTCCGAGCCAAAAAAACGCTTATTTCTATTAGTTATTTACGCTTTTATGATTTTGTAGTGTTTTTGGCATCTTGTTTGTGGGCTTGTGTTTGGCCCGTTGTCTTTTTTAGGCCCGTTTCGAATTTTTGTTCCTATTTATATGTTTCTCTAGTAATTGGAAAAGGCAGACTTGAATTTTGGTATAACTCATTTTTTCACTTCAAATTCTGTGGCCTTTGGGTTGCAATTTGGGGGTTGGGGAAGAACTACACGGGTATTCGTAGAATCAACGTGTTTGATCTTCGTTTTTCGTAACACACGCTGCATCAGATGCTAACCGATTGATGGGACGATTACGAAAGTGCAAGAAGTCTTCGAGGGAACAGATGGGTGCTGCCGGCGGTTTGAAGAGAGAGCTAGGGTTTGTTAACTATTGCCTTACGTAAAATTGTGCGGATGCAAAACAATATAACCACTTCACTGCTGGGCCTTACTTGGGCCGAAGGCCCATCTCGGCGAAACTCTCTCCTTCGACGAAATACACCTTTTTCGTCGAGTGGAGGTGATGACGAAATACAGTTTTTCGTCGAGTGAGGTTTGTGGGGTTAAGTTTATAATCTTAAACAATTCAAAAGTTTCCAACACTAATCAAACAAAAACACAGTATATCAATCATATATCAAATGTGTACAATTACAATGCAAACAAATTATGAAAACACAGGTGTGAAACAAGTAACGTGTCGAGGAAAGACCTTGAAAGTTCGAGTTGTCACAATAACAATATAATAAAAACCCTGATAGTTATAATGTTACCTTACCATAACATTATGACATTACTTTACCGTAATGTAGCGCATGCTTTCTCCCCCTGTGTTTTAAAAACATTTAAAAGAGTAGGGGTCATGAACTCACCTGATGTGCAAAGCTTAAAACTCCATATAGCACATAAAGACAAGCAAAGCCTGAATATTGAAATATCCAACTTTCTTGTGCCCTACTACAAATAAAGGACACCTTAAAGTCTATTGGAAATAACTCTAGTTCACGTCTTGGTTGTAAAGATAGTTTACCCAACTACTTGACCTCGATCGAACACCACTCGATCTAAACGAGTTAACTCGACGAACCGATAGTAATTTAGGTGGGTTTCTCATGAATATATTTAAATAAAATAAAAAATAAATATAACAAAATATATATATATAGTAAATATATTCTAGGTATGATGCTTATGACAATGTATACTTGGCGGTTTTAGAAGAAATCCAATTTCTAAAACGTTTAACAGTTTGTTTCACACGTTTATTTATGAATATACGTATATATGTACATCCCAACATCTACAACATCACCAATTGGTTCGTTTTGGTCGTCCAACACGAGTCAACTTTAATACTTAATATATTTATATATAAGTATACAAATAAAAAATTTGTTAACTCGATATACGTGTAAATCAATCTGACCTTGTTGACCGGGTCCAAAAAACACCAGATTGCTAAATCATTATTCATGACTCGATATACGTGTAAATCAAATCTTTTGGTGAAGTTCCGTCACTGATTTGAACCCATGACCTCCAAACCTTAGGTGCTCTAGAGGTTTGCCGCCAACCCCAATTGTTCTAGCATAGTAATTGTATAACTACCTTATAAGAGTAACATCATTTTTTTTTTTCTAAAGTTTTATGACTAAAAACATGCTTCAATATATAGAAAAAAAAATTCTTCATTTTTTCACATTTAGCACGTTAAGATGCATTTGTAGAATAACCTTACCCCTAATAATTATTTTAGTTAAAATATAATTACTCTAGTTATTTAAACCATTCACACTATTAAATAGATCTCTATCGACTTCTTGATGTGTCCTTTCGCTAAGATAGGTACAAACCTTGTTAAATGTTAACTGTACCAAAGTATGGTTTCACAATCATGCCTCCATGAATCCTATATTTGTTCATTTCTCATTATATATATTGGCCATCACGTTAAAAGAATGGTCAGCTCAACCATTTTGAGAGTTCAAATTAAAATAAACATACAGGCCCCTTTTCACTTTTATCTTTTTTTGGATTTGTCTTTTTAGTTTTTATTTAACATGGAAATTACTAAGTATAAACTTATATAACATCAAAGAATTTATAAACTAAGTAGTTTTTTGTCAAATAAAGTTGTCAAAATCAGGGGCGAAGCATTGAAGGGGACGGGGGGGGGGGGGGGGGGCGACCGACCACCCGAACTTTTCGCTCAGTAGTGTTATATATGTACGTTTTGTACATAATTTTTTAGGTATATACGTTTTCGACCCCCCGGTTTTATAAAAAAAATAGGTATATACTTTTAGGTCTGGTGACTTCCGACCACCCAGTGGAAATTTTCAAGCTTCGCCACTGATCAAAATACGATAGTCTCATATTTGTAGCATATGAAAAACACGAGAAAGCCATGAGTATGTATGTGTTCAATATTACTAGATGTGAGGAAATTTAGAGGTATCCAAAGACTTTTAATTTACTTTACTAAAATTGTTTAACGTAGATATGTGGGTAGGGATAGTGTACATTAACTCAAAAGTGTGAGAAGTGTTTTAAACCATTGAGACCAATAAAGACCAAATTATAAATTGTGTTTTAATTATTTGGACTGATTGAAAATTGTAGGGGTAATAGTGTCTTTGTATATGTTTCAAATTAGGTAACCTCTCCTAAATTCTAGCGATTCACTCCTAAATTCTAGCGATTAAATTTTAAACTTATTCAAAAATTCGGACATTCTAAAAATCCAGAAATATGTAACTGCTACAAGAAATATATAACACTATATAACACCATATAACACCGTATAACACTATGTAACACCATATAACACTACGTAACACTATATAACAATATATAACACTATACATCTATCATAGACATGCTATCAGAAAAATATAACACTATAACACTATATAACACCATATAATACCATATAACACCATATAACACCATATAACACTATACATTCATCATATAATACTATATAACACTATATAACATCATGTAACACTATATAACACTATACAGTTCCGAACGAGATGACACAAATTCGTAGATTAATTCTTAATTCGTACTCCTATAATTAAGGGTGGCGGTTATGGAAGATTATCAATTAATTAAATCAATAAGAAAATTACTTGTTTATCATTTTGAATTAATTTAGATTAAGGACACATGTCATCTCCACAATATTTCTTACACTTTTGAATTAATGTACAGAATCTTCAACCGTAGATATGTTATAGCTTATGAGGATATATATAGGTTCAACCGATTACACATAAACTTTTTCTAATATTTGATACATTTTAACTATTTTTCTTTGAAATCAAAAATCGTAAAAATGGATGTCTAACACAAACAATATTAATATTTATAAAAATAATTCACTAGTATAATAGCAACAATATGCAGCTAAATATTTAAGATTTTGTTATTGAAACTAAATAGATGACAAAACTCAATGCTTTTAACTAAAATATAATGAATTTATAAATGATTTTAATTAAAATATAATGAATTTATAATTGAGTTTTAAATAGATGACAAAAAAAGCATAATGCTTTTATATTTGTAGGGACTCAAATGCTAATGACTAAGGACGGAGCTAAAAAATACATGGCTAAAAGTTGGGACTTTTGGGATTCGAACCCACGTCTTAGTAGTGGTCAAATAATCTTAACTAGTCTTAAGCCCCTCATGTTACAGAACGAGTGGGCGTAAAACCGTACTACCAGCGTTGCGAGGTTAGGGGTGTAAAACCATGTTAAATAGCAACCCAATAATGACCAAAACCGGGAAAAGGCGTAAAACAAAAACACAAATTTTGAACACGAAGTGACTCATGTGACTTAAAAAGCAAACGAAGTCAAATTTATACTGACACGTATTAAAAAGTCGATGGGGTAAAAAAAACATGAGGGGCCAAATGTGACAATCAAAGTATCAAACACCCGCTAAGTAGCAACCAAACGAAAAAAGAAAAATATGAGGGACCAAATGTGACCACCAAACACCGTTCTAAGTAGTAATCAACCGATGACCAAATCAAGGAAAAACGTAAAACACAAACTAATGAAAAAAACTAAACTCATTTACCTTCTGTGACAATTAAAAAATCAAAATTTTGTTACAAAGCTGAAAAAAGTGTAAAGTTTACTTTAAAAAAAAAAAAAAAAAAAAAAAAAAAACTAAAAAAGACAAAATAGTCCTTTAAAAGGTTATAGTAAAATCATATCCTATTGATATACAACTCTTAAAAGTCATTAATGGTATACTTGTTTGATCGGTTTCTAGAAACCTTTGAACCTCGAATCAGTTTAGAAAACACACGATCATTAATTGGGCAAAGACAGAAGACACAAGTCATACTTTTAGTAACTATTTATAACCTTACATGATAGCTCGAAGCATCGACGGCTGTTACACAACATACACTAAGCAAATTATACAAATCTACAACAACCCGTCTTGATACCTCAAACGCTAACGCCTTTGTAGGCGTTAGATCCTTCTCTCTCTTTATTGCTTATGGGTTACACTTTATAATATAAAACAAGATGAAACCCGAAATCAAAAGTACTTCAAATGAGTGCATGGTACTTTGTTTAAACTTGATCTTATCATGAACTTCTTGGAGTTGCAAGAAGATGAAGACCTCCGTCGATGTGAAGAGTAAACATGGTTCGATAAGTCACTTTTCTTGATTCGTCAGCTAACTTAAACACGAAGAAATGTAGAAGAGCAATCGACACTATCTTCATCTGACGATAAGCAAAGTCCTTTCCCAAACAAATCCGTGGGCCCGCCTGCAAAGTTAGTTTGTTAGAATAAGGGTCCTAATAATCACACACCCCAAAATCTTAATTTCACACCCTGTATACGGGCCGTATAAAATAATTTGACATGACAAATATTGAGCCATATAATGTTATACGGCTCGTATACATAGAGAAAATATTAGGTCGTATAACATTTTATACGGGTCGTATAACATTATACGAGTCGTATAGCATTACATGAGATTTGGGCCGTATAACATTATAAGGGTCGTATAGCATTCTATACGGGTCGTATAATGTCATACGGCCCGTATACATAAACAAAAAAACATTCTCTGACATTTTTTTTTTTGTATAACTCTATACGGACCGTATACATGTAGGAATGTGAAAATAAGATTTTAGGGATGTGGGAATAGAGGGAGCCTAGAATAACCACTATCCTAAACTTGTTATAAAGCTACCATGTCATCAACCTATAAATCTTTACATTTTATATACTTCCTGAAGATTTATAGCAGTTGCAGCGCATCCACTCCAATATACATTAGTTAATACAGAAGTGCAATGTTTCTTTTTGTATAGAAACCGAATAATTAATAATTTCACCCCGTAAAATAAGAAGGTAACCATTTTGTAAACGGTGTCCTTTGAAGTTTTATTACTCCCTTGAATTTTCTAGGGGTGCAAACGAGCTCGAGCTCGATTAACTTATGAGAGCTCGAGCTCAGCTCGGTTTGAACTTTGTTTTCAAAGCTCGAGCTTAGCTCGTTGGTAGTTACTCAAACTCAAGCACGACTCGTTTGTTATCTATTAGTTAATATATTAAATAAAAATAATATAAATAACAGACTTGTTTAGGCTCACGAGCTCGATAAGTGAAGCTCTTGCTCGGGATCGTTTACTAAGCAAACTTATTTAAAGGTTCGAGCGCAGCTCGTAAACAAGTTTAAATAAGCTCGGCTCGGCTCGTTTACTAGACAACTTTAAATAAGGGGTAAATGATAGTAAATATTAATAAAAAGTAATATAATAGTAAGGCTCGATAAAGCTTGACAAGCCTGACGAGCTTCACATGCCAGGCTTGAGCTCAGGCTCGATAAATAAACGAGCTTTATTTTAGGCTCAAGCTCATAAGACTTGGCTCGTTTCGAGCTTTTTCTCAAGCCCCGCTCGGCTCATTTGCACCTCTGCGGATAAGTTGACTCTTAGTAAATTTGACTTTCAAAGTCAAAAATTAAGTAAAGATAAACAATCAAAGGCATTTACTTACATGAAATGCTATGAATTTGAAAGGAGATTCAGGTTGAAAAACACCATTATCATTAAGCCATCTTTCAGGTTTGAAATCATAAGCATCATCTCCCCAAATGTGCGCCATTCTTCCCATCGCGTATGAAATATAGTACACGCCATCGCCTTTTTTCAACTTGAATCCATCTGGAAGAGTGTCATCCATGTCAGCAACTCTTCCATCCTAGCATTTACAAAAGAAAACACAACAAAATAGAACATAAATTGTTCTAGAAGTATGAATAAACCATCATTCTTGCAAAGAATGCAAACAGAAATGTTACACTCGCATAATAAGCGATTTTGGAGAGAAAAAACGTGAATTGTAATGTATTTTTGCATCAACATGTTCAGCATTTTTCCAAAATCACGAGTTTTTGAAAACTATCGCGTTGTTTTACCATTTTCACAGGAAACAAATATAAGTTTAAAACAAAATACAAGTGCAATGGTCTAAAAGTAGGGGTTTGAATTTTTAACACGACCCAAAAACACGACATGAAGCTAACACGAAATTTGCGAGTTTGGGTTTAGTCTAAATGAGTTCGGATCAGTTTCAGTTTGAACCTACAAACCCGTTTAGCTAAAGTGTCGGGTTCGGGTCAACCCAATCGGGTTGGCGGGTTGACCCATTTATATTACAATTTATTTTTTTTACAATATGTTTTATGTCATGTCATAATTATAACTTAAAAAGAGAAATTGACATAAAATTTTATAATTAAAATATAATTGTATCGTATACATTTGTGTTGTAGTAAAAATTTAATTTTAATATATTATTTTGCAAAAAAAAGTTAAAAAATAAAAAATTCGGGTTAAACAGGTTGTGTTCAGGTCAACCCACGAATATTCGGGTCGTGTTCGGGTTTATATGTATGACAGGATTTTTGGGTTCGGGTCGGGTTGAACCCGACAACCCACCAACTCGACCCGTTTAGCACCCGTATCTAAAAGTTAATTGCTTAAGAATCTTTGTAGTTACCACAGGTACTGCAGGGTATAGTCTCAAGGTTTCAGTCAAAGCTGCATGAAGATAATGCATTTTCTCAAGTACTTGATCATCTATTCTGTCCACAAAATCTTGGATTCTAGATCCGTTTTCTTGTTTTCCCACAACGTTTTCAATTTCCGAAACAACTTTTTCCTGCACAAGCGGGTTCTTGCAAAGCATGTAGAAGAACCACGAAAGAGTATTCGCACTAGAATCTTTTCCAGCTAACAGGAAGTTCAGGATTATGTCCATTAGATACCGATCATTCATACGTGCATCCTTCTTGCTCTCGATCAGAAATCTCGAAAGTATGTCCTCTCTCTCATTCTTGAAGTCAATAAAATTATTATCAAGTTATAGTCAAAGTCAGTGTTGTAAGAATCGCTAGGCACTAGTCGGCCGATCGGGATTAATAAGGATTAATCGCATTGGGATTTTATATGTAATTTTCAGTTTTTATATGTAATTTTTCTAAGTAGTCATGTTTTAACAGCTTCTTCGACTAATATTTTGAAGTAGATAGGATTAATTGCCAGAATTTACAGGTTTTGACTTCGGATTTGACCATTGTTGACCGCCTAGCGATTAATTGGCCGACCAGATGAAAATTACTCGATGAACCCAGGACTAGCGACTAATCAGAGGCTACGCGCGATTTTTACAACCATGGTCAAAATTAGAATGGTAAACAAGAAATGTCAACAGAGATGAAATAAAACTCACACAATGTTGGTTTGTTTCAAGTTGTTCTCTTCTCTTGCTGATCAAATTGAGAACAAAATCGTTTATTAATCTGATGTTGTTCCGTAAAGAAGCTTCGCAGCCAATGTTAAAGAATCTTTTGAGCTTCCATATGGGATCTACATAGCGCCAATATGTGAATGCGTTTGAGTCGTCAAAAGCCTTGATAAATGCACTCCCTTCTTTGCTAGATCCTTCAAGGCAATTCAAGTCTACTCCAAACCCGACTTTGAATATTGAATCCAAAGCGGATTGCATAAGCAAATTCTGCAATTTTTAGGGAAAAAATGATCCAACTTAGCATTGTTATAAACTTATACGTGTCGATGTCTTCCCCCCATTCATAAGCAAATGGGTCAAACCCATTGGTTAAACCTTTATTTTGACGTAATTTGGTTTAACTTTTGGTTAAACAGAATCGACCCATTCATAAGCAAACGGGTCAAACTGCCATCTCTACTTCCTAATAATAGCACGCTAATAAAAGTTATATTGCGCAAAATAACGCTGGATATTAAAGGATCATGACTGAAAACACTTAGCAAACACTTACTTGTACATCAAAATCTTTATTAGCCTCGGAAAACTTAGAAACAACTCCAACCAATTTTACCGCATTTTTTCTAAAAACCGAACAGCTAAAGTCTCTCAAAACTCTTGTCGAGAACTCAAAACTCGCAAGCTTTCTCTGCTGTTTCCACATAACACCATCAACCGCAAAGATCCCGTCGCCAAATAAGTCTGTTATAATATCCTTGTTACTCTCTCCTTTCGAGTAGTTATCAAAGTTGGTTTTAAGTATGTACTCAATATTTCGAGTATCAGTAGTGTATAACTCAGAATGATCAGGCGCAAGAAACCTGAAAGTAGGGTGTTTGAGCGCAACTTCGGTATGATAGTCGTGAAGTTTACTGAAGTAGAACAGTTGATTGAAAACAGTTCCAACTACTGGGGCGTGTTGCGGATTTTTGATTGATTTTCCAATGAAAATTTTTAGTATGAGCGATAAAAAGGCTAGGATGATTAATAGTAGTGTTGTAGCTAAAGAGGTGAAGATGATATAGAAAAAGTCCATTTTGGATACTAATACAAGAATGACAATATACTGCATATGCAATATATATGCAAGTTAGAGGGGTTTCCAAAGCATTGAATCTGTCGTTTTCATTTTCGTTTGACTTTTTTTAATATAGACGTTACTCCTTCGTCACCTAAACTCATCACCGAATGATAATATTCTAATATGGATGCAAGTAAATTGTTGAACCAGATAAATATTGTGTATAATGTTCTTTTATTTTATGCAGTTTGCTACTTTGTATCCAAAGTAAAACACGAGCAGCGTGCCCACATACTTGTCTTCTTTCGAGACTCGTGAAGTGGAAAAACAAGAAACAAGAAGAAAACTTATGATTTCTATGTACATCTAATTTTAATCTGAATCATTATCAAAGGCTGGATATTCTTCTGCAGAATATATATAAAGAAGACAAGCATATGGGTTAAGTTTTTAAAAACTTTAATAAGTGTTTTATCTGTAATGAAAAGGACTAATATTAGTTTATTATTATAAATGTTTTTAAAACCATATGGGTCAAGTATTACCAGCCATCTAACTTCCCCCTTTGTAATAATAAATAAGAATAATCATATAAATTAAGTGATAGCTCACCAAAC
This sequence comes from Helianthus tuberosus, assembly GCA_030545235.1. NCBI lineage: Eukaryota > Viridiplantae > Streptophyta > Magnoliopsida > Asterales > Asteraceae > Helianthus > Helianthus tuberosus. The sequence continues at coordinate 144,899,722 of CM060426.1, read as the reverse complement.
AATATTATATTTATAATTCACTTTGAGAATGATAATATAATGTATATATGTGTGGGCGCTCACTCCATTCCCTGCTTGCGGTATGCGCATATAATGTATATATGTGTGGGCGCTCGGGGGCAAAAGTGAAAGTGCACTAATTTTAACGTTATTTTACTAATATCGTGTAAATAATGTTAATAGAGGGGGATGGTTGGTGGCATCGATAGCCGAAAGACAAGGGAGTACATGGCACTAATTGGCGTTTGTCTTAATTGCCGAGTGTTATGTGCCTTATGTCCAAGGCTTGATACAAAACTACCATGGAGCTGGGGGACTCACTGGAAGCAGCCTCTCTATTCCTACGGGGTAGAGGTAAGGCTATCTACATCTTACCCTCCTCAGACCCTACCTTAGCTTTGCTATTGGTGGGATTTACTAAGTATGATGATGATGATGATGATGATGACGACGACGACGACTTTGAGAATGATAACTTTTATACAACTTATGAATCATGATCGATGACTAAGAGGTGTTTCAGTTTTGCAATGTTGAGCAAATCCAGTTCTGACTCCGGTTTTTAGGCGAATATAACAAGACTAATATACAGAGTCTAATGCAAGGAGTATTATGCTATAATCATGAAAAAATACAAGGAATAACAGTTACTGATGACGCAGAACGGAAGCACGAAAATAAACTACCCACACCACCTTTTCAAAACCAAAATCCCAACAACACCCAAAGAACACCCCAACAACAAAACCTTCATCGACACAATTCCTTACCCCTCAACATGGATGACCGGAATGTTAATTCCGACCGTCGAGGTAATCGAGATCGTGACAATCCCGCGAACGAAGACCCATTTTTCAACATAGATAATTTGAGGAACGCCATCCCCGATGACGAACCATATAGTGTTCCCGGTTATCAATCGCCAGAACATGTGAGCGTGCATAAGGAAAATTCGGACGATGGGGGCTATTATGATGATCGGGCTAACGATGACGAAGATTGGGGATACGTGAATCAGGGTAACATCTACAATGCAAGAGGGTATGAAGATGAGGAGTTTGGCTACCAAAACGCCAACTATGTGGGGAACGATGATTATGGGTATGGGGATAGGAGGAATGACGGTTACGGAAATAACCGCCAACCACGAAACAATAACCAAAGAAACCGAGATGATGGGTTTTACAATAACAATAACAATGTCAACCCTAATCGGATTCCTCGTTTCGTGGGAGGAGGAAATCAAAGAGGTAATCAAGGTAGGAATCAAGGCGGAGATAGAAGGGGTGATCGAAGGGATAACCGAAGGCCGGTCGATCAAGAGGTTAATGGTCCACAACGTCGTCAACAACCTCCACGGGGAGTGAATGACCGTTTTCGACCGGTAGTTACCGATAATGACTCTCCTATAGTGTGCGAAAGGAGAATGTTTGATTGTAAACCTCATTACATCAATATACTTCCCCACTTCAATGGGAGGTCTAATGATGAGCCATACACGCACTTGGCGGAGTTTTCGTCCATTTGTAATACTATCGGGGGGCACAATTTCGCATTAGAGGAGGTCAAACTTCGCTTGTTCCAATTTTCGTTGAAAGACAAGGCAAAGCAATGGTTTCTCACACTTCCGGCGAATAGCATCCGGACATGGGGTAAGATGCAACAAGTCTTTTTAGATGAATACTATTCGATGGCGAAGACCGACGACGCTAGGGATGAAATAAGGTCGTTTCGGCAACTATCGAGTGAACCGTTACATGAAGCATTCACTCGATTCAAAGAATTGATCCGAAAGTGCCCACATCATCAAATCGAAAGGTGGGAGTTGGTTAAATGCTTCGTGAGGGGTTTAGATGATGAGACGTGGAACCGCCTTGAATCGACCAGCAATGGAACTCTATTAAGCAATCACGAGGATGACGATTGGGAGTTCCTAGAAAGAATGAGTAAAAGGTCAAAAGCGAAAGAGTCAGCTGATCAAGCCAAAAAGCACCCCACCTCAAGGTCTTGGCCCGATCGTGATGTGAATTCTAAGGATCGAATTGAAACGTTAGAGCGGGAGTTGGCTCGCATGAAGAAAAGAGAAGTGAATGCGGTGCAATACGCCGTATGTGAGGAATGCGGAGACATCGGTCACCGGACCGAGAATTGTCAAGCCACCGTGGAGGTGAATCAAGTGTATGGGGACCGAAGGCAATATGACATGAACTCCAATTCTTATCACCCCGGGTTGAGGAACCATCCTAACTTTAGGTATGGTAATTCCTCCAACCAAATGAACCTGAATTTCCAATCGGGAAATCAAGGTGGGTATTCGCACCAAACTCGCCAAAGAGGTTACAACCAAGATGGTCACGGGTCGACGAATAATCAAGGAGGTGGTGGTGATTTGAATGCAAAGATGGATGTAATGCTTTCGATGATGCAAGAGTCCAAGAAAGAGAATGAAATTCGGGACAAATCGCATGAAGCATTAGCAAAACAAGTGGGCCAACTTGCGGAGGAAATGGCTCAAATGAGGGGAAGCATGGGAAAGCTCCCAAGTGACACTACAGTGAACCCGAAGCATCAAGGTTCAAACACAAGCAACGTGAGGAATGCATGCCTTAACGCGGTAAGTATTCTTTTAAATGATGAAGTTTGTAGTGTTGAAAGCATTCCACCACCACAATTAGTTGATGGTGTAGTGGAAAATATAAATGATGAGCTGGAAATTGAAAATGAACAAGAAATGACTTCACAAAGTAAAATTGAAAATGTAACTAAAAAATCTTTTTGTGAAAATTGTTTAAATCAACTTAACCCGATTAATGCATCAAAATTTGAAGAACGTTGCCCACCAAAGGACGAGAGGTGGGAAAATTTTAAACAAGCAAAAATTAATTTACCATTACTCGATGACATTAAAAAGGTTCCGGCTCATGTGGAATGCTTAAAGGAGTTAAGCATCAAAAAACGGCACAACAAATTACCCGAACCGGTTGATTTGATATCTCATGTTAGTGTCGTTCTATCGAGTGCCCTTCCTCAAAAAGCTCAAGATCCGGGAGACCCTCTTATTCCAATTCAAATTGGAACCTTCAAAATTGAGAGGGCGCTCCTCGATCTTGGAGCTTGTGTGAGCATTTTACCCGGGAGTTTGTATGACCAATATGATTTTGGTCCATTAAAAAAGTTTGATACTCCCGTAGTATTGGCCGATCAGACTCCCACGCATCCACGGGGGATGGTGGAGGATGTGATTGTTAAAGTGGATGATTGTTACTACCCAGTTAACTTTTTGGTAAGGGAAGTATGTTGGGTGTGTTGAGGACACCCAACCGATAGTCATACTGGGTAGACCATTCCTTGCAACAGCTAATGCCATAATAAATCGTGCAACGGGAACGGTAAGCATGAAGTTTAGGGACCAGGAATTAAATTTAAATGTTTTTCCAAATTTCACTAACCCGCTCGGTGAGGATAAGTGTCCTAAAAAGGACATGAATCCAAACAAAAAGGTATGTGCTATGTTTGGTAGGTTTGGAGAAACAAAGAAGAAGACAGTCAAGAAAAAGAAGGCAAAGAAGCCACCTCTAGAAAAGAAAAAGGAAGAGGAGGTGAGGAAGTTTGGACCGTTTGGCAACAAATGGTATGAATCACCGGTGGGTGACTTCGAGGAGTTCGTAGGCGGCAAGCACGCCATTCGACCACCATGAGGTGGTAAGTCAATTGTTGTTGTATATTTTCTTTCACAATTAGTTTTAGTTTTTCTTTGTAGTTTTGTTGTTGTTGTTGTTGTTGTATGATGCTGTTATTTCATTTTAGTAGTTAAATGAACGTTGTGGGTGTGTTCCCTATATAACCCTCACGAGACCTTCTCGTCCTCCCGAGCTATCGGGAGGTTTAAAGGGCTTGCGTGCATATGCTAAATGCCGCCGTGATTCCTACGAAAGTGAGTTAGGATTGTTATTGTTGTAAATTATTTTCCACATAAATCAAGGTAAACTAACGCATAATTTGGTAACAATTTCATAAAAATGGTAGAACTAAGTAGCAAACAAATTTTAATGATTGTGAGAAGCATGCTTCTACACAAGGGTTTAGATTTGTAGGTACACCATGTTTGCGAGACAACCGTTTTTATGAAGAGAAGAAGAAGATATGGACATTAAGAGGAAAAAAAAACCAGGTGCATGCGTTTCCTTTTACCTTGATTCTTAGAGTAGTAATAAGTGGATTGTAAATTGTATTTTAATTTCCGGGGTGAAATTTTGGGGAGGTTAGCCGTGTCACGTCCCTTGTGCGTTTTAAAACTCTAGTTCCTACACATTGAGGACAATGTTTACCTCAAGTGTGGAGATGGGGGAGTAGTAAAAGTTTTCGATTTTGACCCGTTCATTTAAATACTACACATTGAGGACAATGTTTACCTCAAGTGTGGGGATGGGGGAAAATTTCAAAAAATTTTCAAAAATTCTTGTTTCAAAAGCGATCTTAAAAGCACAAGTAACTAAGTCAACGAGGGATGGCACAACCCATGTGGTCTTTTGTCATGGTCAAGTTCAAATTAATAAGCATAACAGGTATTTAACGGGTGGTTATTTGGGAATAATTCGCCTAAGGAACTAGCCTTTGATGCATATCACATATCATACCCTTATACGTGAGGTTTTGAGCCACTTTTATATCATGGATTTACATTTACATGTTTCTTTGTTTGAGTGGACCATTAGTCGTGTATTGTAGAACTTGCAACTTTTGATACGTTTGAGTCCATAGACCGAATTCAAGCACGAGAATGATTAAGGCATTAGGTAAACCTTTTCCGTTTACACCATTTATATATCCTTACCCTAAAATTATCCCTTAGTAGCCAATTTTGAGCCTAACCCTTTCGTTTGACCACCCTTTAGCCCATAACCTTAAACCTTTTTGTTTTTAACCCGTGTGATGGAAATTCGATTATAGGAGTCAAGTTTGTATAGTTGTTTGTTTGTTTGCATATAAAAAAAAGAAAAAAAAAAAGAGAAAAATCAGAAAATGTTATGAAAAAGACGAGAAAATTGTTGAGAAAAGAACAAAAATATGTGTTCTTAGTTTGAGAAATAAAAGGCGAAAGTTTGTTGCCTTCTTCTTTGATTTTGATAGTTAGTTGTGCATAGTATAGTTGTTTGTAAGAAAAGTCGAATTTTCATCACCTTAGCCACTTTAAAATATCCTATTTCCTACCCTTAGCCTAGCCCCGTTACAACCCTTACAAAGACCTTATGACTTGTGCTTAGTATTCGTGTTCGGTGGTGGAGAATGATTGAGTTGCAAGCTTATGCGGGTACGTGTTCTGATCGGTTTTGAGCGATTAATTGTTGAAGTATTAATACATTATACATATTAGCCAATTTATAAGTCGAGTGGAGAGAACATTGTGAGTGATGTGCTTGACTTGTTAGTTCTACGGGCGGGTTAATCTTGGATAACCATTTTTTTGTGTAGGATCGGTTTGCGACCCGAATGAGTCGTTCAGAAGAGATTTATCAGTTTCAGAGGCGGAAACTAAGAAACCGATTGTCGAAACAGCTTGCGTATCACTTTAACACTGATTATATTGATATACTATCGATTACAATCAGTCTTCACACCGGCAACACCTCGGTATGGAATTTCAGAACTGTTACAAATGAAATATAACACTAGCCTATTTATAGTCTCCTAGTTTCGCTTGAAACTATTCATTATCACTTCAAGCGAAAACCTTATCTTTGTCTTGAAGCGAAACCCACAAGTTTGTCTTGAAGCGAAACCGTCAAAAACATATAAATCTGATTTCATTTTCATGCATTTCACATGATGATGTCATGTGATGATGTCATCATTTGTGTCACCATTATGATGTCATCATTTGATATGATGACATCATGCTCGATCAAATCTGCAACGAACCCGAGACTCGATATTAAGACGAAGACGACAGATGAATGCACCAACAGACTCCCCCTCAGATGTTGACGAGTCTTAAGTGTCGAGTCTTCGCATCTTCAGTCTTTATCAGTCTTTTTTCTTTCTTAGCATATACCAGGATCTTCTCTTTGGCTCTAACCTCGTCAGACTCCCCCTCTCATCATGATGGGATCGCCGTCTGGAATTAGCTATCACCTTGAGATCAATCCCTGGCTTTATCTCTGATCAGCTCATTTCCTGCACACATTTTCTCATCAAAAACATAAGTTTTCACTTAAATCAATAAGAAAAAACTTACTAGAAATAGTTACATCAAGTTCAAATTAATGACCCTGATTAACTAAACTCAATTTCTTTCTCAAAATTAAAATTTTTCAATTCAGCATTAAAAACCAACCCTGTTCATCATGTTCAGCACTTGGAATTTTGAAAATCAGCTCTTCAACATCAGTTGTCGAAAATCTTTTTGTACTTTATCAAAATTTTATGCTAAAACACACTAAAATCTTTTTGGATTTTTGAATGTAAATGAAATGCAGTAAAGAAATATTTACATACAATATTTTTGTGAGTTTGTGCAAGAGGATCATATCAGTTTCTGAGACAAATCACCAACACCGTTAAGCTTCATTACATTTTAAGCTCTAAACGATTCACTTAGATTGTCAGTATACTGGTCCACTTAAATTTTCACACAAAGTTCAATTGATCCGAGATACGATATTAATGTTTTAAGCACTTGAACTTATCCGTGTGTCCCACTACTTGAATATACTCCCGTATCCAGATCCCAATATTCAGTCTTACAGGTGAGTATACCACAGATGATATCTGTCAGGGGAATAAATTATAGTACGAGGGCCGTGAGAGCTCAGGTCGATCTTTCGATACGCAGAGAGATGACGGCTTCGACTTTTGGTTTGTCCCCTTTAGAGGATCTTTTGCATTACAACAGCAGCGACTATCAATTTTATTGTTTCATCAGCTTGCTGAGGGCGATGCTATGTTTCAAGCATTTGCAGAAAGCATTATCCGGGGACTAGGTCAGAAATTTCTTTCAGCAGAAGTCCCGGGATAATACCCCAGATATCACTGAGCATAAAGACCTAGTATCTCAGAATAAGGGACCTTTCAAACAAGATTTCAGGGGTTACCTATATATCCAAGTTTGTGTTAACCCACAGAACAAGCAAGTTTGAAATTTAGGTTTATATCTCGTCACAATCTACTAAATGTGCAAAAACCTACTGGCACATCATCAGTGAGACCGTTTATCACTTTTTAACTTTCCAATTCTTTAGCATGTTGTGATAGTCCAACTGATCTACTATCATTTCCTCTTTTTGACAACAAAACTCATTTTGAATTTTTTCAATGTTTTTGACATTTTCAAATTTTCAAATGTTTTTGGATTTTCTAAAAATTCTTACTCCCCCTAAAATGCAAACACATTTTAGGAAATTTGAAAACAAACTGTACAATAAAAAGACAACCGATATCAAATCACCTCAATTCGCCATCCTCTTGGCATAAACAATCAGAACTCCTCCTCACAACAAACTATTTTCCCATTATGATTTCAAAACACTTAAGTTTGTTTTAATCAAAATGGTTTTTCCGGAAAATAAGTTTTGTGTGATTTTTTTTTACAAATACAGGGAACTTTCATCACTTTGTTTTCTTCAACCACTTGTAAAGATTTAACATTTATCGATTTTAACAACACAATCACATGTAGAAAATCAAGTACAACTTAATGTCCCTGATTTACCACTTGTAAGTCGAAATATCACATTCGTGAATTTCTCAAGAAATGTGCCGATTCATGTTCCACGCTTACCAACCTGGGAACTCCGGCAAGTCAGGTTTTTCATTTAAACAGATTCACCCAAGCCTGACTGTCCTTGGGTGATTTTGAATTCTTGTTCAACAATGGTGGAAAATTTGCATCATCCATTGTTAAACCAGAATTCTCCTTTTTTACCTCAACCAACGGCTCCTCTGGCTTTGACGAACCAGAATCATTGCCTGCACATGACTTGTCTGACTTTGACCTGTCAGATTCATCGCCTGATGGTGGCTTATCTGATTTCGACATGTCAGATTCATCACCGACCATTTTCTTCTTCTTCTTTTCCTTTTTCGTCCTCAGATTTGTATCTGATGAATTCGTCTTGCTTGACTTTGCAGTTGAGGGAGTTGATTCATCAGAACTCTTATTCGATCTATTCGGTGAACCCGAGGACAAAATCTTCTCCAGATACTCTCTGGCCTTCTTCCTCTTTTTTCTCAGTCTGTCTTTCTGCCCTTGAGAAAGCTTCACTTTCTTTTCTTGAACTTTAGGTTCTTGAACCTTCTGTTCTTTGGGCTTGACAGAGACTGGTATCTTTACCTTCTTCTGAGATTCAACCCTCGATCTTCTCATTGATCTCATTGAGAAATCTCTAGCAATGTGGCCTTTGATATTGCAATTAAAGCATCTCCTCGTCTCATAACTCCAATCTTGGCAGTTAACAGCAATGTGTCCTTGATAGCCGCATCTGTAACACACTCTGTTATCATACCAGTCACCATTTTCAACCCAAACATTTAGATCATAACACTGTTTGGCTTGGTGATATCCATCTTTCCTCTTGTAAGCTGGATTTGACTTTTGAGCACTGTGGTCAAACCTGCACCACTTATTACCAATAGTTGTTGAATTTTCATTTTTCAATTTTTGTGATTTTTGATTGCGATTGGATGATTTAACTAATGAGCTTTTATTTTCTTTTTGAACATTTTTCTCATTTTTAATTTTTTGTTTCTGTTCCACTTTCTTCTTCAAAGGTTTTTGCTTAGAGCATTCTCCCCTTTCAGTCGATTGCATAACAGTTTCTTGAAATTTTTCTTTTAATTTCAAAAACAATTTTTGTTTTTCACTTTTATCTTTTTCATCATCAGATTTCTCATCACAATCTTCAACTTTGACTTTATCAAAGTTTGTGACATTGTCACTTATTGGAACAGAATTGATTGGTTTTGGACAGGGAAAATTCAAACTATCTGATGAAGTCACAAAACCTTTCAATTTCCTTTCATGTTCATCAATCTTGTTTCTTGAATTCTCAGCTTCGTTTTCAAGCTGAGATATTCTTTCAAGATGAGACTTGATTGATTTTTCATTCTCATTCTTCATGTTTTCAAGAACAGATTTTTCATTTTCCAAAACATTTATCTGTTCTTGAAATTTTGTCTCATTTTCTTTTAGATTCTTGTTCTCAAGCTTTATCCAGAAATCCTCATTTTCTAAAGATTTCATTTTGCTTTCAAAATCCTTTTCCTTTTCTTTCAAAATCTTGTTTTCCAATGTCAAACTCTCTGCTTGTTTTAAGAGTTTGACATTTTCTGCTCTAGATTGATCACATTCTGAGCAATTTCCAGACATTTTTTCAACTTCAGCTTTCTTCTCAGTCTTGAGAGCTGGAATCTCTTCAACCTGTTCTTTCATCACTTGAACATTTTCTTCCACATTTTCTACATTTAGATCCTTCATTTTTGCAGCTCGTTTTGTTTTGAGTAACTCCATTTTTGCTGCAACAAGCATATTAAACAAATCAGGTGCCATCAAAATTCTATAAAATTCAAGTTGACTAATTTCTTTACTGTCATCATCACTCTCTTCATCTGATGAGTTATCAAACACTGGTACTTTCTCCGAAACAATCTCTGAAATATTTTCAGCTTTTTCTGAATCAACTTCCAAATTATTTTCAACCTTATCTAGATCAGTTTCTGAATCCATTTTTACTGAAATTGATTCTTTTGAAATTGATTCTTCAAAAACTGGTTCTTCTTTAATCACATTATAACTCTCTTGTTGAGATCCATAGTAATACAATGCAATATCTTCTTCAGTTTCCATGTTTCGGTGTCAAATGTTCACTTTAAATGTTGATTGAGCCGAGAATATGACTTTTGATTAATGAAATTGATTAATGATTGTAACAAGCCTACAACAACTAAAAAATATGATATGTGATTGGACAGCAGATTTATATCACATGTATAGGATAATTCAACACAAAAAGATTGGATTCCAATTACTTGCCGACAACCTTTTAACTTGTGAAAATGGCTGACACCTTATCTTTCAACACATGTGCATTAATATCCGACAAACACTTTTCAAAATGATTGGGTCATGTGATGGGCTGACAAATTCAAAGATGAAACAATATCATTGGGCCGATACACTTTAGTGGGCTGACAACAACATTTAAAACTATTAGATCAATGATGACTTCAGTAGTTCACATGAATTTTTTTTCTAAATCTCGTGGCCTGCACTTTTGTCTTTGAATCACATGCAAGAATTTAACAAAGCACTCATGTGACAAACTTTGATCTGATCACATGTAATTGAACCAAAATAACCACAAATCTGACAACCACAATTGTTTCACATGATGTACCAAACAATTTTAATATCCGGCAACTTTAATTGATCAAATAAGCTGATTGGGCCACGACTTTATCAATTTGTAGAATTGAATAATATTGCTTTATCACTTGTGATCACAACGTGCAATCTGACACTTAAACACACGATTTCTTTTCCCACTACCAACGACCTGACACTGTGTCAAATTTGTAAATCCAATTCACATGCGCCTGACAAACACTCATGCAAATTATTTAAATCGAGGTATTCAACATGCAATCTGACTTTCAATTTACGAGATTCACATAAATCGATGTACTCAGTCAACTTATTTCAAGCGAAATCCACACGTATTTCAAACAAACTGCTGTTTTTCAAGCGAAATACTCAATTTCGCTTCAAACTCTCACTTTTTTCAAGCGAAATCCAACATGATGTCAGCAAATAACGATCAACTTTCAAGCGAAACACTAATTTTAACCAGTTTTTAGGTCGATTTTAACGTTGAAACTTCACAGGATTTGTTTAAACATGATTACGCACAATATGTGAAATTTTGAGCCGTTTTTACCGTGAAAATTTTTTTCGATTTTGAAAGAAGGTGTAGAAAATCAGAAAAAGTGACAAAAACGAGCTGTTTTGGCGAAATCTCTTCCTCCTGAGCTCTGATACCACTTGTAGGATCGGTTTGCGACCCGAATGAGTCATTCAGAAGAGATTTATCAGTTTCAGAGGCGGAAACTAAGAAACCGATTGTCGAAACAGCTTGCGTATCACTTTAACACTGATTATATTGATATACTATCGATTACAATCAGTCTTCACACCGGCAGCACCTCGGTATGGAATTTCATAACTGTTACAAATGAAATATAACACTAGCCTATTTATAGTCTCCTAGTTTCGCTTGAAACTATTCATTATCACTTCAAGCGAAAACCTTATCTTTGTCTTGAAGCGAAACCCACAAGTTTGTCTTGAAGCGAAACCGTCAAAAACATATAAATCTGATTTCATTTTCATGCATTTCACATGATGATGTCATCATTTGTGTCACCATTATGATGTCATCATTTGATATGATGACATCATGCTCGATCAAATCTGCAACGAACCCGAGACTCGATATTAAGACGAAGACGACAGATGAATGCACCAACATTTTGTGATTAGTCACTTCACCGTTAAATATGTTGAAAATTGTAAAGAGTTTGAACTTTAGTATGACAATTGACCTTAACCTTCGTCTCGGGAATGGGGAGTGTATTCGTTGTTCGACCCACGTGAAAGTGAAAAACAGATTTGCTTGAGGGCAAGCAAAAGACAAGTGTGGGGATGTGATACGTGGTCGAAAACTGGTTATCGTTTGTGCTTAAGTTGATGTTTTTACATAGCTTTTAATCTTGAATAGCCTACTTTTAATGGGAAGTCGTAAGTTACACTTGTTTTTTAGTTTGAAACTTGTTCTTGGAGCCGAATTCACCTACCAATATCATCATTCATCTCCAATCCATTTATCATCCACAGAACAACCCGAATCATCATCCACAATCACCAATCGATCCAAACCCTAACCATCACCATCAATCTTTCCTCCATCATCCTTCACAAAACCTTCATCATTCATCAATTCTCCATCATTGAAGCTTCAAGATGACTTCCTTCAAGTTCCAAGCATCCGGTGATCAAGTTTCCTCAACCATGAGCGGCTAATCACCTCGGTTTCACCCCGGTGTAGGTAGTTGTTAACTTTAGGGTTTCGAGTTGTTCTTGTTTCAACTTTGTGACAATTTGTGTTTGATTTTTGAAACCATTGACAATAGTTTACATTTGTTTCGTATTCGTAAATTGTCGAACGATGTTAAAAGTTATGACTTTACGAAATGGTTATGTGTAGTTATGCATTGTCGTGGTTAGGTTTTACTTGTGTTGATTATAAAGTGTATTCTTGTCCGTTTTTCGAAACGTTGATAGTTATTAGCACCTAAGTCATGGTACACTAAATCCGCTAATCATACGCAATTGAGTTGAATCTAAAAACTTGTAGAAACCCTAGGTTGGCAATTACCGAAACCGGGTGTGATCCCTTTTTCTTATTATTGTTTAGCAATCAATCTTTCTTGCAATCGTTACTCATTAGTTGTTAATCAATTCAATCTATTTCAGTAGTTTAAATTCACATTCTCCAACAAAACAAAAAGAAAACAAATATCATAGCAAGCTTCATAATTGTGACACTTCTCTATAATTCAATCGAATCCACACACAAACCACATACTCTTCGTGGTTCGACCCCTTGCTACCACTAGCTATTTGTTAAGGGTAAATAGGGTTTATAAATATTATCTTTGACCGGAGCGCGACACTCCGATCACCACCCCACAATATAGAGCCTAAGACCAGACAGTGTCGAAGCATTGTTTTGGTGTTGAGGCCTCAACTATGCTGACACACTCTGCCCCGTGCTATGATATGGTTACGGCGTGGAAGACTTCACCGGCGTGGAGGGGGTATTGGGTGGTGAGATGGAGCGATGTGCTTAGTGGGTGGTGTTTGGGTAGTGAGGTGGAGCGATGTGCTTGGTGGGTGGTGTTTGGGTGATGAGGTGGGGCGATGTGATTGGTTGGTTGGATTTTTTATTGTTTATTTTTTTTAAAACACCCCCTTTCAAGCCCCTTACACCCGTGCTTATTTTAAAACGCCCCCTGTTGACGTGGCTGCCACGTGACGCTTCATGCCCCTCCCACACTGTCCAAGCTAATTGTACAAGAAGTTAGATGGACACTAAAATAGCAAAATTAGTACCTTCATATAGGAGATCAAAGTTAGGTTAGAATTTAGAACCGAATCAGGAATGGGCATGGACGGTTACTCAATTACGACTTTCGTTTTTTAAGAAGAAATGTTCCGATTCCATCAGATAACCTAGACACATGTTTCTCGCTTAGATTTCGCCTACGTGTTCCTTCTAACCTAATTCGCATACCGCCTAAGTTGAAATTACTAATGAGTCACGACCTCCTCAGTCCTCACCATACATTCTCTTAGGCCACCCGGGGTGATTGAAATTTTGCACGTTATAAAAGAGTTTCACTCGTGAAACTTAACAAAACACCACCGCCACTATTGAAGTATAACGAGTGAATTAGATAATGCGTTAAGAATATGACGCGTGATGAAATGATTGTTGTGAGGGAAATTGTTGGTTGGGGGGAAATTGTTGGTGTGGTGGTGAGTGATGGGCATTTTACTAAAAAAGGTTGTGAGTGATGGAATAAAGCTCGATGACGTGGCGGAACTTGATTGGAAGTTGTGAGTGATAAATGGGTGGTGAGTGATGACCACCCCTACCCCCATTAGGTTGGATAAGTGACCAAAACCCAGTTTAACTTAAATGTTTTATATGATTTTTGATTTTTTTTTCTCTAAATGGAGCCTCAAAAGAGTGGGGAGCAACATATGCTATCCACCCTTCCTCATAGAGTTAATTACTCGAATGGTCTTTGTGGTTTGCCCAAATTGCATGTTTAGTCATTGAGTTTGGAAGCTTACGTAGATACTCTCTGTAAGGGCAGAGAATTCATTGTCGTGTCTGTGCTACCGGAGGCTCTGAGGAAGTCGGAACAAGATAGCACTCATCTTTGGATGGGCTTACAGTTTAAATGCTTTCAGCAGTTATCCGCTTTGCACTTGGCTACCGAGGGTTTACCGTGAGCAAGATAATTGGTATCCATTTTGTAACACTAATGGTTCTGGGAGTGGATGGATATTAAAGTTTTATAATAAACGCATGTAAATTATATTACTTGTTTACCCTGAGTGATTGTGAAGAGCTAGTGGGAATAGGTCGAGAGGCCATCCAAATATTTAAACTAGATGGACCCGAATTTTAATTTATTTGCAATCCATCCCCTCTAGAGGTGTTCTTTGGGTTAACGATTAATTCAATTTATTTGGATCGATTTGTTTGGATATGATTTTTTCTGGCTATAATCGAACCTCAATTTATTTGGATCGATTTGTTTGGATATGATTTTTTCTGGCTATAATCGAACCGAATTCAGCAATGGTCTAATCGATCCAAACAAATCAAATTCAATCTGGATCGGTTTCGTTTAAAAACCAAACTAACTAAATTCAATCAAATTGAACCAAAAAACATTTTTGCCTAGTTTTACTTCTTTTTTTGTTGTTCCGGATAACCATTTGGGTTCCAAGCAACAACAAAATATTCAAACAAACACAACATATGAACCATTATAAATATAAAAACCGGAAAATAGTTAAGCATACATATAATAATAATTAAAAGGGTTAAGTTCACGTATAAAGTGCTTTAGCGTATAAACGTACGAAAGACATGAAAAAGCCAAAAAAACACGGTAGCATTTTCGAAATTATTTTCTCGTAGGGTAATTATCAAAATTACTCTAAAAATGATCTTGTAGAGGAATTTGATCTTCTATGGTAATTATCAAAATTACTCTACAAATGTATCTTGTAGAGTAATTTTGATCTTATATGGTAATTATTAAAAATACTCTACAAGTGTATCAAAATTACTCTGCATCAAAATTACTCTACAAATGTATCAAAATTACTCTGCAAGTTTATCAAACAACATATAATTCAAAATTAGTCTACAAAATCATTTGTAGAGTAATTATGATATTCTACAAAATTATCTTACAAGATCAAAATTATCGTATAGGATCATTGATAGAGTAATTATGATACTCTACAAGATCAAAATTACCATACAAGAACATTTTACAAAAATTACTCTACAAGATCAAAATTACCCTACAAGATCATTTGTAGAGTAATTTTGATAATTATTCTACGAGTAAATAATTACGAAAATGCCAGCATGTTTTTTTTTTACATTTTCACCCTATTCGTACGTTTTGTATGATAAGTGGTGTATTTGTATGATATTTTGTGAATTAAAAAAGAAAACATTTAATTCACGAATTCGGTTGTCAACTAAAAAAGAAAACATTTAATTCAAGAATTCGGTTATAACCCGATCATTATAAATCCAAAACGAAAAACCGATCCAATATCCGAACTTGGAATACGGATCCGATTATAACCAATCTGAAAACCGAATTAAAATCGGATTCAGCTTTTTAGGCTTTGGTTTTCCTCTTTTTAGGATGGTTTAACCGGGTTCCGGTTCGGATCGCTGGTCCACCTGGTTTGGTACCGCACTTACCACTAATATATAAAATTCTAAAGAGTAAACTGCAATTTTACCCCCTGGGGTTTAGGCCAATTGGCACTCTGACCCCCCTCTAACGAAATAATTGCAATTTTCCTCCCCAACGTTGTTGTTATGTCGCAAGATTACCCCCTGCCGTTAACTTCTGTTAAAAGTCAACATAGTTAAGTAACGGTCAAAGGGTATATAGGTCATTTCCACTATACTTTTGTATCTTACACATTACAACCCCCTATACATTTGAGACTCCTAGCACTCTTACCCCCCCCCCCCCCCACCTTCCCACAACGCTCATCCACATCTCCGGCGATCTTCATCTCCGGCCATTTTAAAATATTAACTGCATTTTGTGTCAAACTATTGACCATTTGACTTACTGTTGCACATAATTTGGGCCACTTTCAGATGCGTTCATCTTCTTGTGACTTTTAAGAAGAAACGAATCCACAACAGAGTTTTCAACAGAGTTTTTGGTTGGAAAAAATGGAGGAAAAAGGTTCAGTCTTTTGTTGATTACATTGAGTTTTCAACCATATTTCCATGTGGGTTTCTTGTAATTTGTTTAATCTCAGTTGGGTTTTGGTGAATTTGAAGTGGGTCTTTTTGTATTAAAAAAAGAAAAAAAGATTTTGGTTGGAGAAAATGGAGGAAGAAGGTTCAGCAGTGAGGTTTGTTTGTTGTCCTAAATGTGAGAATCTGTTTCCTGAGCTTCCTGAGTACTTTGCAATGGTCCAGATCCATAAACAACTGCTTCATAATTCTTTCGAAACACTACCTTGTTCTCAAATCTTAAAGGAGATCCATTGATACCATTGTTGACATTTGACAAAAGATTGCATGATTCTAGAGGAGATGTGTAACACCCCGTGTTTCGAAAGTCAAAGTCAAGATTGAAGTCAAAGGAAAGAAAAGATTGTTAATTGCGATCTGTCTCTCCTTACTCAATTCCTGTTTTGACTTCTTTGATTTGTAGATAGCCTATTTTATTATCGCTTTAGTTGTATTATGTGGAGTATCTATTAATAATCGCATAGTAGTCGCTGTTTATCGCATGTTTAATCGCCTTATCGCTATCGCAATCGCACTCGCAACTCGAATTTCGCATTTTGGTTATTGTTATACGTGTGTGTGCCTTATGTGTTACTTGTGCATGTTTATTTATGTTATGTGTGCTAATCAATCGAAACTCGATCGCAGTCGAATCGCAAACGCTAAACGAACACAAAATAAGGATGCTTGTATGTTGATATAGTAGTTGAGATTAAAAGTAATTTGATTAGGAAATTTTATCGCATCGCAACGCTCGCAATCGCAATCGAAACAGCAAAACTTGTCGCGCCGAACACTTGAACCAAGCGACTGATCGATCAGGAGACCAGCCGATCGACCAGCCGTTCGATCGGGCTGCCGCTCGATCGGCCAGCTGTTCGACCGGGCTGCCAACCGATCGACCAGCCCCTTTCCTCTTTGGGAAACCGTAAAAATACCCCTTGTCACCATCATACTTTCCACTTTTGCTCTCTGACGTCCAACCAACGCTCTAACCTTGCTTTTTCTCCGATTCCTCGTAATTCCGGTAAGATCTCGTCCTAAATCTTGTACTTCCTTAATCTACACGCACTCCTACACCCTTCTATCTTTTGAATCTTAACTTTTAACCGTGAAATCATCAAGATTCAAGGCATTCTAGGATGATGTCATCATGTGTTCTTGAGAACTTCATGTTTTGGCCTCAATCCACCAAGAACAACTTAGATCTAACCGATTTTCACATAAACAAACAAAGATCTTTCATAGATCTAAACATGTTCACCATGAAAAGGGATTGAAAGATGGTTTTCCAACTTTCTTTCAACTCTTTTACACTAAATGCATTCAAAACCGATAGAATCGGAGCTTGTGCCGACTTACTACTCATTCTTGTGGTTGTGTTGGTTCAAGATCTGGATTCTATCCACGAGGTTTACCGATTTCAGGTTAAACATGGAATACCGTCTCGAACAGTTAACTAATCGGATTTGGGTGGTTCCTGTCCGATCAGGAGTACCAAGTATTGACGAGGTTTCTGTTGCTTAACACGTTATCAAAACATCTTGATAAAACGACAAACTATCAAAACAACCAAGTGTAAGACGAACGGAACGAACAGGACAGAATGCCGTCTGATCGGACTACCGTCTGATCGGACTGTCGTCCGAACGGGTTGTCACCTGTTCGATCCACACCTTGGTCCCACACTTAACTTTTGTTTTCAAAACCTTGAAGGATGAACATTGAACGAAGGGCTGACCGATTGGGTTACCATTCGATCGGACTACCACTCGACCATGTAATGTTCTGACTTCAACACTTAAACAATTTTCAACACCAGCAGGTTGCCACCCGATCGGACTACAATTCGATCGAACAACAAACTGCTGTGAACTTGTTCTCGCTGAAGTGCCCAACCTATCGGACTGTCGCCCGATCGAACGGTCGTTCGATCGATCGACCTGAAAGGTAGAGATACTTCAATGTTTTCAAAATGTTACAACGAAAACTTCAAAAGTCAAGCCATCATACACAAACACATCATTCCCAAAGGAAGTAACAATCCACTCGAACGATCATCCGACCGGACGACCGTAACGGATTGTCACTCGAACGACCGGCTGTCCGATCGGACTACCATCCGATCGAACTGCTGTCCTACCCACTTGCACTCTGTATGTAACACCCCAAAACCCGAATGTTTATATTTGTCGTATGTTCCTATATGACTTAGTATGAAATAACTAACTAGGCTATTTAACCTAGTTAAGTGTGTGGTTAAAAGTCTTAAATGACTAAAGTAGTGCAATTTATGTTAAGTGACAAACATGAGGGGCCAAATGGAACAAGATGAAAGTTAAGTTACTAAATAACAAAACTCTCACACACAAACACACACATCGTGTGTTCGAGAATGAGCAGGAAGCTCCCATGGAGCCAAGAACCCTAACTTCATCCTTTTCATCAAATTGAAAGGCAAAATGAAGCTTAAATTCATAACCGAGCATAGATTAATGATCACCTTCACAAGGGGATCGCTAGGTATGTCTTAAAAGTTAGTTTGGTGATTATGCATGAAGCGGGTTATGTTGTAAATCATGAATTTGTATGAAATTGAGTATGAGTATGTATTAGAATCATCATTTGGAACATGGATTATGCATGAATTCGGTTAATTTGATGTTTAAGGGTGAAACCCATTAGTTATGGTGAGAATGATGATTTGAATCATCATCCATGTCTAATTCTTGTTGAATGTTGATGTATTTTGATTTGTATGATGGATTCTTGTTAGAGGAATTGAATGAAATGTGATACTAATATGTTTGATGTTTATGCATGTATGATTCATGTTGATTAGAAGGAAGAAATTGATGAATTATGTATGAGATTTGAAGGATATGCATGAACTAGTTGTACACTATGCTTAGAAGGTAGTACACATATCAAAAGTATGATGAAATTATGAAGAACTTAAGATTAGATCACTTGTAAGTGATTAACAAGTAGTTATGAAGTGGGTTTTGGATGATGTAATGTAAATTGATGATTTACTTATGTTAATAATGTTTGGAATCATACATGTGTGTGAATGTTTAAAGAAATCGGGTAAGAAATGATGGATTAGCATGTTATAAGGTTGAATGATAAATTCCATATAAGATCCGTGTAATGAAAAAGCTGTGATGAATGATGAATAAGCTAACTATCTTGAGAATGATATATGATAGTTGATGCTTGATAAGCGACATGGAAGCTTGGGAAAGAAGCGGGTCAAATGGAACATATGTGCACGGGAAGCGTACTCGGATGCAAAGTAAGTTAAGCTTACACCCTCCTTGTAGAATACCTATTCATGTTATAGATTATGAATATGATAAGTTTATAAATGAGGTATGAAGTTTCGACAAGTTTTGATATGGATCGAAACATGTGTTCATTACAAGAAACTAAGTTTGATGGTTAAAAAGGGATAAAAGGGTATTATGGTAATTTTGGTTGCAAGTTAACAAAGTAATAAGTTACATGGATGGGATGATGAATAACTAACATCCCACAAGGATAAAATGGACATTTAGACTTAACGGGTCAAACGGTGAAGATGTCACCCTTTGGCGTTATCGACTAATGAATTTCTTTGTTAAGTATTATGAATTTGTAGAATGTATAGAAAAAGGATTTGCGTTGCTATTATCTAGCAATTCAGCGGATGAAGTATTAGAACGGGTCATAGCTTTGATCCGAGCCAGGTATGTGCATTTACCATTGTAGATAAGTCGCATGATCGGTAATTTATGAAATGAAGTCTTTAGTAGTAAAGGATGGGTCAAAGTTGACAAAAATGCCCTTGATGGGTAAAATGAGCAAATGGTCCTAAAAGTTGATTACAAACAAGCTATTTGATTAAATGAATGTTTTGAAAAAGTAAGAAAGCGAGAAGTATGATTTTCGTAAGCTAAGGACCTTAAAATGCGCAAATACCCTTAACGGGTCAAAATAAGCTTTTGAGAGAAAATGGGTTAAGAGGATGCAAAACATCCGAGAACTTAATCTTTTATGATAGACAATGTTGAAACTATAGGGTTCATGAGGAATTTAGGTCAAACAATCAAGTTATGTTGATGAATGCATGAACGGGTCGAATAAGTGAAAGCGGGTATATAAAGCCGAGAGCTTTAAGTCAATAATTTCCTTAAACCGGACAATGGATTTCAAGTTTATATGATAGAATGTGAATTTACAAGCATGTAGGAAGAAACGGGAGGTTAAACGGGTAAACGCTTCAAAAGTTATGCGCGTTTTCGTGCGTACGGACGACGAAACGGAACTGCAGAAAAATGCAATTTCTAGAGGGGGTCGCCGACGGGTATGGGGGCGTCGCCGACGGGCACGGGAAAGTCAGTTTTTTTGCTGACGGGTTATTTGCCTGTCTACGGGATTTTTGGGCTACGGGCAGTTGCAAGGGCCGTCGCCGACGACCCTAGGGCCGTCGCCGACGGCCTCCCCATGTTCAAAGACCTGAAAAATGTTTTCTAAGTTGATTTGGGTATAGTAGGCTTCGGTTTATCATTCGTGGACCACGACGGGCCTCCCAAACATGATTTTGATCATTCCTTTG
This sequence comes from Helianthus tuberosus, assembly GCA_030545235.1. Lineage (NCBI taxonomy): Eukaryota > Viridiplantae > Streptophyta > Magnoliopsida > Asterales > Asteraceae > Helianthus > Helianthus tuberosus. Next base: position 144,878,989 of record CM060426.1, on the reverse strand, counting down.
ACGTTTATGGGCTATAAATCTAAGTCTAAGTACCATGTAATTAATGTATGGATATATAAGAGGTATGTAAGATCTTGATCGTGTACGTATGTAGATATGCATTCATGTATATGTGAAGATACGTATGTGTATATGTACGTATGTAGAGACGTAGTAATGTATGTGCGTATGTAGATGTATGTTTGGTATATGTGAAGGTACGTATGAGTGTATGCTCGTTTGTAGAGTTCTAGGAAGGTGTGTACGTATGTAGATATGCATTCATGTATATGTGAAGATACGTATGTGTATATGTACGTATTTAGAGACGTAGTAATGTACGTGCGTATGTAGATGTATGTTTGGTATATGTGAAGGTACGTATGAGTGTATGCTCGTTTGTAGAGTTCTAGGAAGGTGTGTACGTATGTAGATATGCATTCATGTATATGTGAAGATAGGTATGTGTATATGTACGTATGTAGAGACGTAGTAATGTATGTGCGTATGTAGATGTATGTTTGGTATATATGAAGGTACGTATGAGTGTATGCTCGTTGGTAGAGTTATAGGAAGGCATGTACGTATGTAGATGTGTATGTATGCATGTAAGAATGTATGTATGCATGATTTAGATACGTCGAGTAATACGTTATTAATAGTGTGCCTTGAGAATGAAAAGTAATGCAGGTACATTATTGAAGCCTCACCAGGATATGGATACGCAGATGAAATGCTTAAAGTTAGAAAGATAACGAAATGGGAAGTAAACGAGATTGAATCTTGTTTATGTATTATGTACTAATGTTATGAATGTATGTGGTGAGTGCAGGTTGTACGAATCACGGGCGGTTAACACGAGGAATAGAGATCAAAGATCGGGTCACAAGATAGATTGTACGGGAATAATTGAGTATGTACTTTAGTAAACAGGATTTATACTTTATTTTTGTAAAAGATACATATTAAAATGAACTTTCAAGTAAGTCAAGAAGTTTGTAATGAAAGAAATTTTATGGCGTGAATTTCCGCTGCGACTTTTTATCAAATACGTATTAAGGTCTTACACTGTAACATTTTACGCATCACTTATCGTTATGCTATCAATCTGTTCAGGCTAATCCTACTCTCTAGCGCTCCCTTCAATCCATCAATCGCTGTGAGTATACTCGATCTCTTTTGCTTTACGCACTTTTGGGTGTTACATACGTTACTTATACAAAATCACATCGAACACACTACGCAATACTTTAAACGCTAACCGTTATCGCATGTACACGTGACTTAATGAATGCTTGTTTGTTATGTTTACACATGGAATGCTGTCTACCTGCCTTAGCAACGATAGTACTATTAGTTTGGACTCAGCACCTGTTTACTCAGGGGTTGTTAAGGACAATTACCTACATGGCTCACAGTGGTGAGTGTGTATCGCGAACTGCCTTGGGCAGTCAACCCGCAGTCATTGGTATCGATAGGTTCATGTCGATAACTAACATGCCTCATTTTACACTGTGTACGTGCTGGTTATGCGTAACGCTTTCGAACTCTATATGCTATTATCAAACTTGTATGCTCACCTTTACACTATATGTATTGACTTTTACTTTAACGTATGTGACAAGTGCTTAGGATGCTTATTTGCTTACTTTGCTGTGAAATCGAGGCTAGGAAAGACCTAGGTCAACAATAAACGATTGTCTGTAATAAAAATCTGAGTTGTTGGAACAGAACAATTTGACTAGATCTTTTCTGTAATAATTGTATTATCACTTAGGACATGGTATGGGACGTGTTGCTTTAAATATTTGGTAAATATAGTTGTTATGGAAATTTCTGGACAATCTGTTTCGCTCAGTGCCACGCCCCGATGTTTCCGCCATCGGTTGGGGTGTGACAAGATGACCCCAGTTTCACATGGCAAGCATGAAGAGGATGGTCTAATAAATAATGGGTCATCTTGAAATCCTTGAGTTCTGCATAAAAGTAACCATTTTTATCGGTCTCAAACGCGTTATAATAGCTCACTCGTTTCTTGTGGTTTTTGCATATAATACTAACTTTGGCAGCCGGGATTGGATCAGCGTCGGTGAGAGACCATGATCCAAAGTATTTATAACTCTTGCAATACACTTTTCCTTCCACTACAACGGTGGCGGTCTTGTCTTGTTTGGCGGTGGCGGTTGCCGCTAGGAAGGCTAGATAGAGGAGGATGGAGATGATGAGGATGAATTGCTTGTTTGCCATTTTTTACGAGTGTTTTTAACTTGAAGGCAATAAAAATGGAAGCTGTTTTTGAGATGAAAATTGATTAAGGAATGCTACGTTATATATAGTTTCCTAAGATGATGAAAAGAGAGGAATAATAAGAAAAGCTAGATATGAAACCTTCTTCAACTTCTCGTGGTGGATGAATGATATCATCTGCAAATGAGCAAACTACTTGTGGTGGCGGCTGATAATGGTGGAGGTGGGTGATGGCGGCTCATGGTGGTTTAGGCGGGAAATGCTTTTTTTTCTGCAGGGGGTAAGGTTTGCAAGAACTATTTAACACTGGGGGTAATATTGCAGAGTACAATAAACCACATGAGGTAATACGAAAGGACAATTTAGTCATTTTACACCAGGGGTAACATTACAGAGTAGAACAAACCATAGGGGGTAATATGAAAGGGTAACATAGTCATTTCACATTCCAGTTAACAGATCTGTTAACTTATTTGACGTCAGGGGGTAATCTTGCGACATAACAACAACGTTGGGGGAAAATTGCAATTATTTCGTTAGAGGGGGTCAGAGTGCCAATTGGCCTAAACCCCAGGGGATAAAATTGCAGTTTACTCAATTCTAAAATAATCTATACTATATAATAAAAGAAACCACTTTGGGGACACTTGTCATTAGGGCTGGCAATTTATACACGACACGTACCTACACGACTTTAACAGGTAACAGGTACGACCTTAACAGGTTTCGTGTACTAAACAGGTAGACACGAAATTACCTGTTAATTTTCGTGTCTAAACAGGTATAATACCCGTTTACCTGTTAAGTACCTGTTAGTACCTGGTTATTTTTAAAATTAAATAAATATATATAATATATATAGGGTAGGGATATGGTAAAAAGTGTCTAAAATGTAAGAAGGGTAAGAAGTGTTTTAAACCATTGGATATTTGATCTAATGGTTGAGATCAATAGGGTATAAAAATGTAAATTGTGTTTTAATTAGAGGGACCTTATGTAAAATTGAAGGGCAAGAGTGTCTTTTTCAATGTTTGAAATATGGTAACCATATCATACACGACCAAAACCTCCTACATTCACTCTTTTTTCCTTAAATATAGGAATTAATGATTCACCTTAATTGTAGGAGGTCTTTGGTTACATATTCGTCATACATTATCATAAAGAGAACTGTAATCAGATTCATGGCGTGGTGTTTTAAACAACTGGATAAAATTGACTATGATTCAAGTCATGGTGTTTTATCTGGAGACATTGTTCATGGCGTGGTGTTTTAAACATCTATGATTCAAGTCATGGTGTTTTATCTGGAGACATTGTTCATGGCGTGGTGTTTTATCAAAACAAAACATTCCCAGATTTTAAAACACCATGACTATGATTCAAGTCATGGTGTTTTATCTGGAGACATTGTTCATGGCGTGGTGTTTTAAACATCTATGATTCAAGTCATAGATAAAACACCACGCCATGAACAATGTCTCCAGATAAAACACCATGACTTGAATCATAGTCAATGTCTCCAGTTTTTTAAAACACCACGCCATGAACAATGTATGATTCAAGTCATAGATAAAACACCACGCCATGAACAATGTCTCCAGATAAAACACCATGACTTGAATCATAGTCAATGTCTCCAGTTTTTTAAAACACCACGCCATGAACAATGTATGATTAAAAGATGTTGCGATTAAAAGATGATGAAGAATATAAAACAATCAGATGTATAATGTTTCCTAAAATTTCTCCTAATTCAAATTCGATTCAAACCTTAAAAAACTCATCGGCAGTTTTTTTTTTTTTGGCAGTTATTCTTGGAAATCAATTAAATGATAAAAATGTCAAATTACTAATATACCCTTTTGAATTAATTAGGATAAAGGACACTTGTCATTCCCAAATTATTTCTCACACTTCTCACAAAAGTCCCACTTTTTACAGGATCCTCTACCGATATATATATATATATATATATATATATATTAACCTAACCCTAATTCTTTCATGTCCAGCCGTCACTCTCAAAGTCTCAACTCTGTCTCTTCTTCAACTCTCAACACAGCCACAGGTATTAAACAGCCGATTGAATCAAGCCCGACTCCGAGTCCGTCACTGCCCGGCGCCGCCGTCGCCAGCCTTCCCTTTCACGGGTATGATGTATCAATTTATGTTACTTTGTTCTTGTATATGGTATGATGGTATGAGGTATCGAATCGGTTTATGTATCGATTTATGTAACACCCATGTTCTTGTAAATCCGATGATGTATCGAATCGGTTTCTTGATGTATCGAATCGGTTCTTGTTCGGGTATGTATCGATGATGTTGGTTTGTTCGAATCGATTCATCATCAGATTCTTGATAGTTGATGTTGGTTTGTTCGAATCGATTCATCATCGGATTCTGTTACTTTGTTCGAATCGATTATCATCGGATTCTGTTACTTTGTTCGAGTCGATAACTTTTCAAACAACGTTTGCTCTCTATACATTGCCATCGTCAAATTGAAATGATTTGTTTACCAGTTGTAGTTTCATTATGAACCATTGATGGTGTTGATTATGACATACATAATTCCTTCAATTTTGTTGACTAGTCACTGCAACTTTTAGGATTGAGCCAACACTTAGAACATTTAAGGTCAATGGTTGCAGTTTCTATGGAAATAGGGGTATCATTAAATTATGTTTGGTTCACTTGGTTTACGACACATAGGAGCTCATAGGTATAGAAATTCAACATCACAATTCATGACATGTGTATTTAAAATGAAAACAATTTATCAACTATTACTACATTATTACCAATTATTTACCAAGTGGAAATTGTTACAAGTTAAAATTCATAGTATTTTTACGTTTCTTATTTCTTAACGAGTTTATATGTAATTTCTGTTTGAGCAGGCAGCACATGGGATCAACTGTTTGGAGCTTCCCCTTATTCAGCATACACATCTACCTGATCTTGAAAGACTTTCTGCTCTATTGAGTGGTAAATTCCTCTTTTTATGATCCAACTTGTAGCTGCAAAACATTTTTTTCTTGAAATTCATAATCCTTTTGTTCCTTTAATTCCAATTATATGCTTGTATTAGAAAGTCATGAAGCATACCGTATGAATCAATGTAATGAATCATAATACCATCTAAGATTGCCACAGTATAGGTGAATTAATTTGTAACAGTATTCTTGTAATTATATGGTGACAGCCACTACTTTTGATTGGATCATCATAACTTCACCTGAAGCGGCTTTGGTATTTCTTGATGCCTGGAAGTAAGTACAGAACCTTGCTGCAGATAATATTAAGAGTAAAATGCCATTTTCGTCCCTGAGGTTTGGCCAGTTTTGCAATTTTCGTCCAAAGGTTTGTTTTTCAGTAGATAATATGAATATGAATATGTCCAATTATCCATGATTAATATGACTAATTGACTATACTTATTTTGTGTGTAGGTTTGATTGTTTGAAATTGAAGATTTGAGAAGAAAGACCAATTGGAACTTGGGAAGTTTGGGACTTGATATTGTTTTCAATATATGTTTTGATTATAATTCTATGTGTTTTTGTCTTAAATTTGTTAAGGAGCATGGATTTATGTTTTATTTTAAGACTTTTATGAACTTTCGTCGACTTTTGTTTCGCTGAAAGGTTGTCTAATATGTGTTTCTAAACAGCTATTATCGTGTACTATCGTGTATTATCGTGTATACCAGGTATAAGCAGATTCGTGTTTGGGTTACAGGTACACGATAAATTTTCATGTCGTGTACATGTATACCCATTTCGTGTTCGTGTCTTATCGTGTTCGTGTCTTATCGTGTACGGGTATACACGATATGCCAGCCCTACTTGTCATCATATTAGGCCATCTCTTATAGATAATTATTATTTTAGTTTAATCTCATCTAATTAATTACAGATAATCCTCCTACTAACTATTATTTAGTTTAATAACTTATAGATAATTATTATTTAGTTTAATCTCCTTCTCATTTATAATACTGTTTATTTGAATTAATTAGAGTTAATTACTGTTTTCGTCCATGTGATTTGTCAAAAATCACTATTCAGTCAATTAGTTTAAAAATTGCGATTTCAGTCCTTATGGTTTCACTTCCGTAACTATTTAAGTCCACGTCATAACTATTTCAGTCCCTGTAATTAACAGAATAATGGATTGAAATTGTTACGAAATTGAAACCATAAGGACAGAAATTGTTACGAAAGTGAAACCACAGGGACTGAAATCGCAATTTTTAAACTAATGGACTAAAATAGTGATTTTTGACAAACCACATGGACGAAAACAGTAATTAACTCAATCAATTATTACTTTTATATTTATCTATTTACTTCAAATTCAAACTTAGTTATCTAATTTGATCTTAACTATATATTTGAACGTTTTGTTTAGTTTGGTATCAAATAGATTTTACGAAACTTGAAATAAAATTAACTAATATTATTTATCATTTATATATTTACGGAGTTTAAATAAAGGGTTAAATGTATTGAGACTTCGTTAACAAATTTTGCAACAACAGAATAATCTATTTTTATCACGAAAACCAAACTTTGTATTAATATATTAAATATTTTTATTTTCACTATACAAAATTACATTTACTCGACCCATGTAATACATGAGGTGTTTTAAGATATAACTTTTTTATTATTTGATATATAAAGTTAGATTTATTCAATTCGTACAATACACCGGGTTTTTTAAGGATATATATTTATTTATTATTTAGTATATAAAATCACATTTATTCAACCCGTGTAATAAATGAGTTTTTTTAAGATGTATTATTTTATTATTTAGTAAAAAATATTACATTTATTCAACCCATGTAATACACGTGGTTTTAAAGATATAACTTTTTTATTTGTTATATAAAATTACATTTATTCAACCCGTACAATATGGTTCTTATAGATATAACTTTTTATTATTTAATATATAAAATTATATTTATTAAACCCGTGCAATAAAGGAGGTTTTTAAAGATATATTGTTTTATTATTTATATATAAAATTTATTTATTCAACCCGTGTAATACACGGGGTTATAACCTAGTTAATCTTATAAGGGGGGTGGCGGCGCAGCTTTTTGCCTGTCTACCAACCCATGATTTGTAATTTGCTCTAACCTTCTAATATATTATTCTAAATACTATATTAATAAAATCTTATAACAAAATATTGTCTATCGTAAATCTTAGGGGGTGTTTGGCCTAGCTTTTTTATCAAAGCTTATAGCTTTTTTAGCTTATTTTTATAAAATAAGCACTAATGGGTGTTTGGTTTAGCTTTTTAAGCTTATGCTTATTAGCTTATATAAGCTAATTTTAAGAAGCTTATGGGAACATGGTTTTTTAGCTTATTTGAATAAGCTTATTTGAAAAAGATAGTTTTTTACTCATTACATACAATGATATTATACCCCTTCCCATAATACAAAATAACTTAACAAACAACTAAAGATTAATTATTAATTATCAACTTATAGAATATAAGCTAATCCAAACACTTAAAAATAGCTTATCAAATGAAAGAAAATAAGCATAAGCTACTTTAAAATATAAGCATAAGCCAAAAAAATAAAAGCTAGGCCAAACACCCCCTTAGGCAACTTGAAAAGTCATCATTCAGTTCTTCTTCTTCTTCCAACCAAAAACCACCAAATCGAAACCGATCACATGAAATTTCAACAATAATCATCATCCAGATGTCAAATTACACTCTAAATTCTTCAAAACATGAGTTTCTTTAAAGAACTAATCGACAATTTCAACTCATATTTCATTAATCCACCATCCGACACCTCAAATCAAAACCCTAGTTCATCGAACAACAGCAGTTATCGCGATCGAGCAGCAATGGAAGGCGTGGAGAACGAACGGGCGGCGTATAAGCTTAAAGGATACTTTGATCTGGCGAAAGAGCAGATTGATAAAGCGGTTAGGGCTGAAGAGTGGGGATTAGTTGATGATGCTGTGTTGCATTACCAGAATGCTCAACGGATATTGGGCGAAGCGATGGCTACGCCTGTGCCGTCGTATATTAGTTCCAGGTATACGGTTTGTTGTTTTGTTTGGATGATTTTGTGTTGGAGGATGATGTGGTTGTGTGGTTTAGCGACTTTGAAATCAAAATCATTACAGTTTTAGTGTTATATAAGTTTTTGTGCATTTAAGTGACTTTATAATCAAAATCTTTACGCCCCGCTATGCGCATATAATGTATATATGTTTGGCCCGGGGGAAAGTGAAAGTGCACTAATTTTAACGTTATTTTACTACTTTCGTGAAAATAACGTTAAAAGCTGAGGACGGTTAATCAGGCATCATGTGGTGGCGTTGATAGCTGAAAGACAAAAGGGTGCATGCACTAATCGGTCTTTGTCCCGATTGCTGAGTGTTATGTGCCTTATGTCCAAGGCTTGATGCAAAACTACTATCGAGCCGGGGGTCTCACTGGAAGCAGCCTCTCTATTCCTACGGGGTAGAAGTAAGGCTGTCTACATCTTACCCTCCTCAGACCCTACCTTTGCTTTGCTATTGGTGGGATTTACTGAGTATGATGATGATGATGAGTAGTAGTTCTAGGTATTAGTTTTGTTATTTAATTTGTCTGTTTTTGTGGTGAATGATACTGCGTTTGTGTGTTTTTAGTGACTTTGAAATCATAATTGTTATAGTTTTAGCATATTTGTAACTTTGTAATTAAAATCGTTACAAGTTTAGCATTGCATAAGTTTAGTAAAGGTAAAGGTAAAGGTATCGGTGACTTACAACCCGAGGGGATAGTGAAATGTGTACACAATAAACTAGTAATTTGTTTTAGTAACTTTGTAATAAAAAAATTATTATGATTTTAAAGCATCGTATAAGTTTTGTAAAGGTATTGGTGACTAAAAAATGAGGGCATAGTCAAATGTGTACACAATAAACTAGTAATGTGTTTTAGTAACTTTGTAATAAAAAAGATTACGATTTTAGCATAGTATAAGTTTAGTAAAGGTATTTGTGACTAAAAATGTGAGGGTATAGTAAAATGTGTACACAATAAACTAAGAATTTGGTTGCATAATGAACTTTTTGCATTGTTAAATCATAGAAGTCTAATGCGTGTTTGTAATCAAAATCGTTACAGTTTTAGCATCATATATAAGTATAGTAAAGGTACTTGTGACTAATGGTGACTAAAAACCTGGGAATAGTCAAATGTGTACAAATTAAACTAGGAATTTGGTTGCATAATGAACTTTTAGTATTGTTAAATCACAGAAGTCTAATACGTGTATTTCTATGTTATAAGTTTGTAATGAAAATCATTACAATGTTAGCATTATATAAGTCTAGTAAAGATATTGGTGGCTAAAACATTACGGCATAGTCAAATGTGTACAAAATAAACTGGTAATTTTGTTACACAATGAACTTGTCTATGTTGTCAAAGACGCAAGGCGCATCGGCCTCGCCCGGAGCCTAGGCGCAAGGCGCAAAAAAAGCGTGGGCTTTTTTAAGAAAAGCGCACATAGAGAAAAAAATATAAAAAATATGTGAGTTTCTGAGCTTGAATTTAGTTGAACTCGTGCGTGCCCACACGAATGCAGCTCCGGAAACCCGGGCCCGCGTGAGCCAGTTTTTGCACGCACTCGGTTTCTGTTTTACCTTTTTTCCCTGCGCCTCAACCACGTTTTTTGCGCCTAGGCGTGCGCTTTTTGCGCCTCAGAACCGTTTTTTCAAAAAAAGCCCGTTTTTGCGCCTAGGCTACCACCAGGCGCTGTAGGTGCGCCTCGCTGCGCCCGGGCGCCTAGGCGCGCGCTTTTGACAACATAGGAACTTGTAACATTGCTAAGAAGTTAAATCATAGAAGTTCAATGTCATCAAAGATAACAATTGTGGTTTCAGCCTTACTGCCATGTGAAGCATTAGTTTCTGTTTTACAAAATTTTGTCTTATCATTCACAACTCCTATTATAGTTCTCAAAGCATGATCACTAAATTTGTACTTTTTTCAATAGAGAACAAGAAAAGGTGAAGTCTCATCGTCAAAAGATATCAAAATGGCAGGGTCAAGTATCTGAGAGACTATCCACTTTAAACAATCGATCAGGTTCTAACATTTTATACTTCTTTAAAATGATTATATTATATTCTTTTGATTTTTATGCTATCTTTTTTTCTTAAATTTCTGATGCTGCCTTTTTTCTTGCTTTTAATTCGGTCAGGCAGCACCTCAATAAACAAGGTACGGATTGGTCTATCTCAACTGTAAGTTTATAGATCTAGTTTATTCATCATCATTAAAATGAGTATTTGCAAAACGTAAAATATATGAATAGAGTAAAGTACATAGATGGTCCCCATGATTTGCACTTTGTAACGTATTTGGTCCCCAACTTTTCCAAAAGTACACGGATGATCCCTGTGGTTTGCACTTTGTAACGCATTTAGTCCCCAACATTTAGTGACTAAATGCGTTACAAAACGCATACCACAGGAACCATCCGTTTACTTTTGGCAAAAGTTGGGGACTAAATGCGTTACAAAGTGCAAAACCACAGGGACCATCCGTGTACTTTAAAAAACTAGGGACTAAATCCAAAATTTCAGTTAACCACAACGACCATCCATGTACTTTACTCATATTAGTATTATCATGTAACGTGTACATCCTGTTTCGAGTGCTGTATATATCTTCAAACTACGTGCAGAAAACATCACCTCAGTTACAAACAAATTTGGTCTCTCCATCAAGAACTAATGCTACAAAAGTGGTGTCGCAAAAGTCTTCGGGTCCCAGTTTACATGGTGCTATGACACCGAATCGGAGCAATAAACCGATGAACTCAAAGCCTGTTCAAGAACTAAACGGTGGTCTTGATCCAAAGTTAGTTGAGATGATAAATTCTGTTATTGTAGACAGAAGTCCGTCTGTGAAATGGGAAGATATTGGTTAGATACTATCATATTATTCGTCTTCTGGGTTGTTAATTACTTTATTTATGAGTAAAGTACACAGATAGTCCCTGTGGTTTTTCAACATTTTGAATTTGGTTTCTAGCTTTTCAAAAGTACACGGATGGTCCCTGTGGTTTGCACTTTGTAACGCATTTAGTCCCTAGTCAACAAATCTTAAGGTTGCAGGAGGTCTAAGTAAGGGACTAAGGGTGTTTCAAAGTGCAAACCACAGGGACCATCCATGTACTTTTGGCAAAAGTTGGGGACTAAATGCGTTACAAAGTGTAAACCACAGGGACTATCCGTGTACTTTAGTCTTACTTTATTGCTGGTTACTTTTTAGTTTGCAGAAATGTTTTTGCTAATAGCTGATTGTGATTGCAGCTGGCCTTGAAAAAGCTAAACAAGCTTTGCTGGAAATGGTAATTTTGCCAGCTAAAAGAAAAGATTTATTTACGGGCCTTCGTAGACCAGCTAAAGGTATTTTTTGGCAACTAGCATACGTGTACACTAGATTTCTTATGCATCATTTGTTAAATCATTCATCAATTTGAACTGAAGTTACACTATTATGCACATTATCGACCCGCTGCAATGCGCGACCGTCGTGCTTATCTTGGCTTTTGTATGCAACGACGTAATTTTTGGTGACTTTCAAATATACCGTCACGACGTGGTTTTTATCGTCACATAAAATGTCCCGTCACAATTTTCTTATTTTTATGTATGTTTCGAACCTGCCGCGGAGCGCGGGTGGTAACCTACTAGTATTAATAAAAATGTATTTAATTGTATTTCATAATTTTGATAAGAATTTACACTAACAAACATATGGTATAGTAATCCAAGCCAAACTTACTTGAATGACCATTTCATTCCTAAAGGTCACCAAAGATGATGAATTGATGATGCAATGAAATGACTCATTTCAGTTGTATTGTCCGTTTCATTTATTTCCGTTCTACCAAACATACCTAGTGTTGTGTTTTTCTTTCTGGTTTTGTTTCTCTTAGGTTTGCTTCTGTTTGGTCCACCTGGCACTGGTAAGACAATGCTTGCCAAAGCGGTTGCTTCGGAATCACAAGCAACGTTTTTCAGCATCTCGGCTTCCTCTTTGACATCCAAATGGGTATGATTTTCTTATTCTTTCTAGTTTCTAAGCCCTGCCAACACAATACACATATATTTTCATAGTTCATACACATAAACACACACATATAGGGGTGGGTCAATTGAGAACCATCAAATAAGAGTGAATTGCAAGTTTTGTCCTTTATCTTTAGGCCATTTTGCAAGTTTTGTCCTTTATGTTTAAATTTGACGAGTTTTGTCCTTTATGTTTGAAAATCAAGCACGTTTTACCCTTTGAGGCTAAACGTACTTGATTTTTAAGGACAAAACGTGCTTGATTTTTTAAACATAAAGGACAAAACGTGCTTGATTTTTAAACATAAAGGACAAAACGTGCTTGATTTTTAAGGCCCAAAGGGTAAAACGTGCTTGATTTTCAAACATAAAGGACAAAACTCGTCAAATTTAAACATAAAGGACAAAACTTGCAAAATGGCCTAAAGATAAAGGACAAAACTTGCAATTCACTCCATCAAATAATTATGAATCGAATGAACTGTTTTTTGGCCCTTGATTATGAAGAGGGTGATCTTGATTCATTAATGGAAGGGAAGAGACATGATAGCTTTACATTGAATTATGATTCAAGGGTCAAAAGGTGGTTGTGGTTATTGGTTCTCATATGATCTTCCATCTCTATATGTATGTGTGTGTATGTATATTTATATATTGATATTTATTTATTCATATATTCTCATGTGCAACTGGAATGGAACAGGTGGGAGAGGGTGAAAAACTTGTTCGGACACTTTTTGCAGTTGCTGTTTCCCGACAACCTTCGGTGATATTTATGGATGAAGTATGCTACTACTTTGTGTTAATTATACATAGTTTATCGCTATGCAGTTAATATCGGAGATATATTGCTTATCGGTCTCTATGTAAAATATCGGTTAGAATATCCGTACCGATATTTTCAGCGATATTGACCGGTATTTGACCGATATATGACTGAATTGTTAGTGTTAAATTGCTATATATGTAAATTCTGCATGATATTAAAATTACCGATATCCAACTGATATCTCACCGAGATAACCTATATCTCAAATATCGGTCCTTGACTGATATCCGATATTTTACCGCATTAACTGCATAGGTTTGTCGTCTGAGTGTCTGGGATAGACCTCTATTCTTATTTCATCATCATCATCATACTCGGTAAATCCTACCAATAGCAAAGCTGTAGACAGCCTTACCTCTACCCCGTAGGAATAGAGAGGCTGCTTCCAGTGAGACCCCCGGCTCGATTGTAGTTTTGCATCAAGCCTTAGACATAAGGCACATAACACTCAACAATTGAGACAAATGCCGATTAGTGCATGTACCCCTTGTCTTTCGGCTATCAACGCCACCAGCCCACCACATGATGCATGATTAACCATCCGCCTCTTTTAACGTTATTTTCATGAAATTAGTAAAATAACGTTAGAATTAGTGCACTTTCACTTTTGCCACCCGAGCGCCCACACATATATACATTATATGCGCATACCAGGGCCGACCTTTATTCTTATTTATACTTTACAAAACAAGTAATAAGCTAAAACCTTGTAATTTTAAAGCATAAATCACCAATTTACACTTATTGCTGATAAGGATATATAATATACTATCTCCAGATGTCTAAAAATATTCAGTTTTGGAATATATGAAAAGCCTGTGGTCGGCATCTCATTGGTTTAACGTTTTTATTTATAGATTGATAGTGTGATGTCAGCAAGAACATCTAACGAGCATGACGCTAGCAGAAGATTGAAGTCAGAGTTTCTTGTTCAGTTTGATGGGGTGACTTCAAACTCTAACGATCTAGTAATTGTTATCGGTAAGCTTTATAAGTCATCAAAATTTAAACCTCACTACATATTGTTTCTAGAGTTAATTACTGTTTTCGTCCCTGTGGTTTGTCAAAAATCACTATTTCAGTCCACTAGTTTAAAAATTGCGATTTCAGTCCCTGTGGTTTCACTTTCGTAACCATTTAAGTCCCTGTGGTTTCACTTTCGTAACCATTTCAATCCATTTATTCTGTAAGTACAGGGACTGAAATGGTTACGAGGTGGACTGAAATGGTTACGAAAGTTAAACCACAGGGACTGAAATGGCAATTTTTAAACTAATGGACTAAAATAGTGATTTTTGACAAACCACAGGGACGAAAACAGTAATTAACTCTTGTTTCTAATATCATATTGTTTTAACTAATGCAAGTCCTCATGTTTATGCAGGTGCAACAAATAAGCCACAAGAATTAGATGATGCTGTCCTTAGAAGATTGGTGAGCGTGATAGTGGCTATTATGATTCTCGTTGTAGAATAATAGCGCCCCTTGACAGTTATTTTTTTAATTTTTGTTTTGCGACGGTGATTTGTATATAATAGAAGTTTAACTCGTGAATCAGGTGAAGAGAATATACATCCCGTTACCAGATGCAAATTCTAGGAGAAATCTTTTGAAGAACAAGCTTAAGGGTCAACAGTATTCTTTGCCAAGTGAGAATAGTCTCCGCTTGTAACACAATTTTAATTATTACAAGGATTAATTTCATTTATATGCTTCTAAAACTCCAAAGTGACATATATATGTGTATGTATATATGTATATATATATATATATATATATATATATATATATATATAGGGTGGGGTTCTAGAGTGAACACTAGTGTATTTGCGAACCGAGTGAACAAATCCTGGCCATTGATCTACACACGTGTATGGCCAGGATCTCATCATCAAATCGTAAAATACACTAGTGTATATTTCAACATCAAATCCTGGCCATTGATCTACACACGTGTATGGCCAGGATTAGTTCACTCAGTTCGCAAGCTACGCTAGTGTTCACTCTTGAACCTAATCCTATATATATATATCGTTCTAATTTTTGTTATCATATATATTCTTTTAAACACTAAAGATATCATATGAAATAAATTAGTTACTTGTGACAGTGTGTACCACTGAATAAACAAATAGGAAAACAACATTATTATTTCTCAGTTTATAATGTTCTCTTTGTTCTTCGTTGAAACAGTCTGTTACAAGTAAATTTGACTTTACTTATAATGGAATATTGGAATGTATAAATATGACATTTCAGTGTTTTAAAAGGATAATTATAATACTTTAAATGATATATAAGAAAGTTTGAACTTTTAGGTTATATGTGAAATTGCCTTATTGATAATTCTGTTTCATATTACTTTATTACTAACGGTGATTTCTGGAACAGGTGGGGATTTGGAAAGACTTGTGAAAGACACAGAGGGTAAGATGGTCTTTAATAGTGTGCATAAATTTGTTGTACAACTGTGAAGGAAATTGGGGATCATGATTATAGAGCAAAAAATAAATTACATGGTCTAAACAAATTCGGGTCATACTGTATTTCTAGTACCGGTCAAAACAGTCGGGTTGGGTTGACCTGTCAAACACTTTCTTGTTCATTTTGTTTTTAATGTGATAACACAAACTATATTCTTCAAATAATAATATTTTTTTAGATAAAGTGATATACTTTTGGCCGTTATTATATTCTTACTGGTTACTCATTTGACCCGTTAGAGATCAAACATAATCTAAGTTGATCCATCTGTAAGTAATGACTCGAAATTGACGTATCTAAATTGCATTCCCTAGTTTTTTTTTTCTCATTATTTTGCCCTAATTTCGTTCTGCATCATCAGATTATCTATGAATTTATGTTCATATATAAATAATGATTTGATCGTGTAGGATATTCTGGGAGTGATTTGCAAGCTTTATGTGAGGAAGCAGCCATGATGCCTATAAGAGAGCTCGGTTCCAACATTCTCACCGTCAAGGCTGATCAGGTAACTCTTCTTGTAACTTTTCGAATTTCGATGTTTAGTAGCTAGGGCTGCAAACGAACCAAACGTTCGGCGAACAGTTCGTGAACCGTTCGGTGGGAAGTTCGTTTGTGTTCGTTTGTTTATTAAACAAACGAACACGAACAAGAAATTTCGTTCATTTAGTTAAATGAACAAACATGAACAGAGGTCGTGTTCGTTCGTTAATGTTCATGAACGTTCGGTAACGTGTCCGTTTGTGTTCGATAGTTCATTAGTGTTGTTAGTTTTTATATCTATTTAAATACTTCAAAATTCCAACGAAATAAATATCTAATAAGTGTCAGTGTATTATATATTCTGTTCATGAAACGATTGTTTGTGTTCGTTTATTTCCATTTGTGTTCATGAACATTAGCTTGTGCTCATTTGTATTCGCCAACGTTCGTTTTTATTCGTTGCCTAAAATTAACAAACAAACACAAACGAACACGAACAAGTTCATTTCCTTAACAAACGAACACGAACATAAAATCTCGTTCGATAAGTGTTCGTGAACGGTTTGCGAACACATATATTTCTTAACAATCGACATGAACAAGGTCTTGTTCGTGTTCGTTCAGTTCGTTTGCAGATTGTTTACCTTCGAATATAATTATGTTGAAATGGACATTGATGTAAAAATTAGTTATTATGTTTAATGATGCTATGACCTGATTATTCAATTCATATTATCAGTTGAGACGATTAAACTACGGAGATTTTCGGAGCGCGATGACTGTCATACGACCTAGCATTGTAAAAAGCAAGTGGGAAGAGCTTGAACAATGGAACAAAGAGTTCGGCTCTAACTAATAGCGAAAGATAATTCATGTATTCAGCTACTTGAAGCAAGATCAAGAGTTCAAGACCTAAATTAAACAGCTAAATGACCATATAATTTGGGGTCAACTTCGGCTGGGCTGGATGAAAGTACACCTTCTGTTTCATGAGGTACAAGTCACCGATGACTTGTAAGTTATGCATAGATTATTGTACGGTCCGTTGGGTTAATCGCCAATATTTTGCATATTCAAGAACAGGCTTTTTATTAACCTTTGATGACATTTGGAAGTTGTAAACATGTACAGAAAATGCTTTTATTTGGGTTCTACTTTATTTTTAATCAGTGTAATGTATAGAATTAGATCCTTTCTGGATTAAAAACAAATTAAGCAATAATTAATATTTATTAACATAACAGTCTTCCTACCAAGAACAAGACTTGTGCATCGAGATTTCGAGATCTTGACGTTTTGTTGAGCTTTTGAAAACGGTGTTGTGTTCTCGATGGCGGGTTGCGATCTTTAAATCTTGACAATATTGTGGAGATTTTGATGGATGGTTTGTTTTAAATAAAAAAATAGTTTAGAACGGAAAACAAACATCTTTAAAATAATTATTTTGTGATTTTCATTAAGTTTGCCTCATAAAAAGGTCATTTAATATATAAAAAGGTTTATTGGCTTCGCCCGGGTTCGAACCGGAGACCTTCAGTGTGTTAGACTGACGTGATAACCAACTACACCACGAAACCATTTGTGTATCTAAATCTCTATTCTAATTATTGTATATTTATTGCTTCAATTATTAATATTGTTTTAGATTTGATGCATTGTTTTAAATTTGTATACAATATTAAGTTTGGAGAGATAAAGTGATAAAAATAAACCAAAGTTTTGGTAATTGTTTAGGAGTCGTATTAATTAGCTAGCTTCTATTCCAAGTTATGCAATCCTATAAACATTCGATATTTTTCTTTGAGTTTAATATTATGACCAGAAAGGGCGTCGTGGGATAGTCCCCCATAGGATATGATCATGTGTGATGCGTTTGTGTTTTGCATTGTGTTGATTACCTTTTGTATCAAACAAGATAAAGACCTAACTATGTTAGCCTTAAATGATGATCAAGTTTGATACAAAAATTTAAGGGTTTATTATGTAATTACTTTATATTTAGTGTCTATTTATAACTATGATAAGTTTAAGGGTTAGTTTGTGATTAGGGGGTAGTGCTTTCACGGTGGGTCAGACTGCTTTAAAGGCTGCTTCGGGTAAAGTGATCAAACACGAGAAAGCGTGCCTTGACAACCAACACGTGTTTATCCCATTTGCTTTTGACACTTTTGGTTTCCTGACGACAGAGACTGTGGACCTTAGTCGAGTTCAAAGGGTAGCGGCACATCTCGTTGCCCGTTAACTATCTATCTCGATGTAAATTATTATTATTATTATTATTATTATTATTATTATTATTATTATTATTATTATTATTATTATTATTATTAAAAAAAGGCAGATACATAAACGGTAAGTTAAGGTTACATTGCTTCACAAAATGTTGCGACATGAACATCTTGTAAACATGGGGTTTGATATGTAATTCTTGTGTTTCTTGATTATGGGATCGTATACATTAAACAAGAAACTGAGCATATTATTTGGGGGTCACGTTCGGCTAGTCTGTGAATGTACAACTTTTGTTTCATAATGTGTACAGTTCACTGATGTCGCGTATTCAATTGCGGGTCATGATCTTCAAATCTTGGCAATATTGTCAAGATAGGTTTGTTTGTTTTAAATGAAAAGAAAATTATGTATAAGGATAAATATAAATGTCTTAAAAAACTTAAGTGATTATTTTGTGAGTGTCTTTAATGTTGCCCTATAAAAAGTCACCTAACAAAAAATATGGAGGCAATGTTAGAGGGGCTACTTAGCTGTTTATTTATAGTTAAAGGGTTGCAAAAATGACGAAAAACAATTTTTGGCTTCGCCCGGGTTCGAACCGGAGACCTTCAGTGTGTTAGACTGACGTGATAACCAACTACACCACGAAACCATTCGTGTTTTTGAAGCTCATTTTATATATTTTAATTAACACTAGGAAAAAAAATGTTGAAATATTGGATCATTTTGTGCGTCTAAACTCAGTTTATCTTAACTTTTTTTTAATTTGCCAGTTTAAATTAGTGTTGTAAAAAGGTATCCATCTTGGTTATTTGTTATAAGGAGAAAACTGATTGCGGAATGACTACTTTGTTGCATATAGCCCTCGCCACTGATCTGTGGCTTGTTGTTGCTGGAAGCCAGTTGCAACAAAAGAGCTGTATTATAACCCATTCAATTGACCTACCATCGTCATCGAAGTCACCACCATATAACCCACCTTCATCTACACCTACCTACAAACCACCACCTACTTCCCTTTGCCGAAAAAATGGCAGTGGGTCGTTATTACCGTGGTTGTTGCTGTTGGCTAAGCTTTCAACAACACTCGTCGTCGTCATGTCTTCCTCGAGGCCATCATAAACGCCACCGCTAGCACCGACCAGTGGCGGATCTAGGATTCCGACCAAGCGGTAACGTTTTATAAATAAGCGGTAACGAAATCGGAAAAACGTCAAATTTTTTCAAAATTTACACTAAAAACGTCAAAAAATTTCCGACCAAGCGGTAGCGGAGGCTACCCCTTGGTCCCAAGTACATCCGCCCCTGGCACCGACCTTCCACCACTATATCTGAAGACCATCATCGGATCTAAACCATAGATGACAGATACACACCAATCCACTCTAAAACTACACATATGACTATGGGACCAAAGATGTAAATAAGAGAAAGTAACATGGTCATTCTCAAAAAAACAGGAAACTTTACTGGTGCACGAAGTTGTATTTTACTAATAATAAATAATATAATAATAATAATAATAATAATAATAATAATAATAATTTGAATTTCCACTCAGACCACCCGTAGTGGGGGCTTTTTGGCGTTTCCCCCCCAAAAAAAAACGCCCGATAACCGCCCCTAGGGCGTTTTTTATGAAAAAAATGGGTGAAGCGTGCCTTTTTAACCCCTTGAACTTTATCTTTGGCCAATAGCATTTTTTATAGTTTTTATTTAATTCTATAATGCCCCACAAGATTTCAAGCCACACTACACCCCTTTTAACATAATGCCCCACAATGTCCACATGCTAACTGGACCGCCACATGACACAAAACGCACAAGGTACTTCCCCCTCCTACTACACATGGTCTTAGCGTGCTTTCAATTTCTTCTCGAATAACGCCACACGTCTAACCCTACTCATTTTTTTTGTTAATCTTGTACTTTCTTTTCCTAGTTTGAGTCAAATTGTTCGAGTAAAAAGTGACAGACATACAAACTCAAAAGTCTTTTTTTTAAATAATTTTTTATCCTAGTTTGAGTTAAATAAGTTACTTGTTAAATAAGTTACTTGTTAATTAAGTTACAGGCTTATAAATAGAGGAATATTTGTAAACCTTATTAACTGGAAAATCAATCTATGTACGCTACTTTCTGAACCAATTCTAACAGCCAACACCATGCCTTGTAATATTATCTTGTACCCAGGTCTGAAGTGTCTACTAGACGGTGTAAGTTTATACATAAATCTTGTTTATTCATCATCTTTTTTACATGAATGTTTTAAAACACGTAACATAACATAACATGATCATGTATAAACATTATCTCAGTTACCAGAGCCTTCAGCGATTGATTCAAAGCTTGTTCGAGAATTAAGTGGTGGTCTAGATCCAAAGTTAGTTGAGATGATAAATTCTGTTATTGTGGATAGGAGTCTATCTGTTAAATGGGAAGATATTGGTTAGATACTTACTGTTACATTGATATCCAGAAAAATTACAAGAATAGACAAGTTGACCTTCAAAGTTAACGGAATAGACATGCATATTCAACTTTCAACCTTAGCAAAATAGACAAAGACAAAAAGAGCCAGAGGACCGCCAAACAGGATTAGTAGGCTAAGACGGCTAGGCTTGGCCTACACAAAAACTCATGGTGAAGTACTATGGGGTCCACAAAAAATAAACTAATAAGAAAAAAACACTTATAAAGTTGGGGCTAAATATCCGGCGGCAAGGGCGGATCTTAGAAGGCTTGTGCCAGGGCGCACGTTTTTCGGCCAGAAGTGCTAATTTTCGCGATTCGATCGAAATTGTTTATACCTACTATGTTCGGCACGGGCATGTTTTTAGTGCCCGTGGCTTTCGGCCTTGGGATGTTCAACGGGCAAGATCCGCCACTGTCCGGCGGACGAAATAACACCGACAAATGGAAAAAATGACGGGCTAAATAGCCTGTGGCTAAAAACTAAAGGCTAAATCCTTGCGGTCGGCTATTTAGCCTTCACTTTACGCGTTACTTCACCATGAGTTGTTTTTGCAGGCTAAGCTCTAGCCATCTAAACCAGTGGCGGACCCATGAATTATTTTTGGGGGTGCGAACGAAGGGTTCAACCAAATTTTCAAGGAGTGCAGTCGGGATTTTTACCTCGAAAATACACTAATTTTTTTTTCAAGGGGGGCGCCCGCCCGCCCATCCAACCCTTGGTCTAGAAAATGGATCCAATTTGGCATTCCCCTTATTGGTTCTTTTTGTCTTTGTCTATTTTGCCAAAGCTGGATATGCATGCGTATTCTGTTAACTTTGAAAGTGCACTAATTTTAACGTTATTTTACTAATTTCGTGAAAATAACGTTAAAAGAGGGGGACGGTTAATCATGCATCATGTGGTGGCGTTGATAGCCAAAAGACAAGGGGGTGCATGCACTAATCGGCGTTTGTCTCAATTGCTGAGTGTTATGTGCCTTATGTCCAAGGCTTGATGCAAAACCACAATCGAGCCGGGGGTCTCATTGGAAGCAGCCTCTCTATTCCTACGGGGTAGAGGTAAGGCTGTCTACATCTCACCCTCCTCAGACCCTACCTTAGCTTTGCTATTGGTGGGATATACTGAGTATGATGATGATGATGATGATGATTCTGTTAACTTTGAAGATCAACTTGTTTATTCTAGTAACTTTCGCTTAATATCCGTCTTTTATTTTTTACTAGTAGCTAATTGTGATTAAATTTGATGCAGCTGGCCTAGAAAAAGCTAAACAAGCTTTGCTGGAGATGGTAATTCTGCCAACTAAACGAAAAGACCTATTTACAGGTCTCCGTAGACCACCTAAAGGTAGTTTTTTTTTTTTGGGGGGGGGGGGGGGGGGGGGGGGGGGGGGGGGGGTGGAATTAGGATATCTTATGCATTCATGTTAACATAGAAACTGTTTGATCTTATGCATTCATGTTAACATAGAAACTGTTTGTATTGAAAAACCACACATAGAATCTGATACACACGTCTTTATATAGGCATTGAACCGACAACTACTATAACCGAAATAACTGTTCCTATGACAGTTAAATAACTGTCATTTAACCGACATATTAACTGCATTATCCTACGATTTATAAACCAGATATAACTTATTGGTTGGGTTGACCCATTTGACCCGTTCATGATAATATACTAACAATAGTACTTCAATAATATTCGGTTTAATTTAGTATCTTCTATTCATTGGAATGAGGGAATCAGAGAACGACTCGCTCCACTTACCTTGTTCGTTTCATTCGTTTCAGTCAAACGAAACATACATAATCTTGTTTTTTCTTTGTGGTTTTGTTTCTCTTAGGTTTGCTTCTATTTGGTCCACCTGGCACTGGTAAGACAATGCTTGCCAAAGCGGTTGCTTCAGAATCACAAGCAACGTTTTTCAACATCTCGGCTTCCTCTTTGACATCAAAACGGGTATGTTTTTCTTCTAGATCATTATAGTTTCTATCAGTGGCGGACCCAGGAATTTTTTCATGAGGGTGTGGAACATTTTTTAAAATTTTAGGCCCCTAGGTATGTGAGTAAAAAAAAACGGTTCGTATCGGGTCAGGTCATGTAAAACAAACGAACATCAAACTAAATTTATATAATAATCAAAAACATGTAAACTTTGTTACAAACATAATTAAAACGTCGACGCCCTACAGGTTTTCATTTTTTAAAATCTATCCAAAACATCATGAAAACTAATTTTTTAAACAATTCTTTCTCTATATAACATAAGTTCATCGCTCCATAACATAATGTTTCAATTTTAATTTTCAACTATTCAAGCCTAGAAATCATAACTTAGTTGTAATCACCCTAAAAATATATAAACAACATAATCACCCTAAAAATCATCTAAACAACCATAAACAACGTCAAAACACACAAAATTTCAAACCTATTTAATTTTATTACCTTTTTTTCTCTTATAATATCAACCAAAATCATCAAAATAACAAAGAAACTTACCCGTGTTCGGATTCCGGTTAGATTTGGTGTCAAACGACGGTGGTATGGTGGCTGATTACGGTGGTCGCCAGCTGCTGGACTGTTGTCGCTGGGTGATGTTGTTCGTTGGCAGTGCAGGGACGCAAGAGAGAGAGAGAGAGCGGGAGAGAATTTCTAAAGGTTTTGGGCTTTAATTATTTTATTATAGTTTGAAATATTGTTGGGTTTGGTTAATGGGCTAAGACTTAGTGGGCTAGCTAGTTAGGAATTATAAATGGGTAAATGTATGGGTATTTGGGTTTAGTTAGTTAGGTATTAAAAGTTATATAATTTGGGTTGTATTTTTTTAAATAAGAGTTTACTAAAAAAATTAAAATATAAATTGATAACACTTTTTACCTAAGGGGTGCGGACGAAAAATTTTAAGGGTGCGGTCGAAAAATTCCAAGGGGTGCGAACGAAAAATTCCAAGGGGTGCGTACAGGATTTTCGACGGAATTTAACACTAATTTTTTTTTTCGCGGGGATGCGCCCGCCCACCTTGGAGTGGGCTTGGGTCCGCCCCTTGTTTCTATGTTATGCCAACATAATACACATATATATCCTCACACACACGCGCGCACTCACTCATATATGAATTGAAGGCTCGAAGGAACCGCTTTTTGGTCCTTGATCATAGCTCTTCCTATTCATGATCATTAAATGGTTCTTATATTTATATATATGTATATGTATTTATGCATTGATATTTTCTTATTCATATATTTTCATGTGTAACTGGAACAGTTGGGAGAGGGTGAAAAACTTGTTCGGACACTTTTTGCGGTTGCTGTTTCTCGACAACCCTCGGTCATATTCATGGATGAAGTATGCTATTTCTTTGTGTTAATGATACATATTCTATTGTCTGGAATTTCTTTGTGGTCAGCATCTAATCGATTTAAGTTTTTTGTAGAGTAAACTGCCAAAATGGTCCTTGAGGTTTGGTTACGTTTGCAATTTTAGTCCAAAACTCAAATCTTTTGAATCTGGGTCCCTGTGGTTTCAATTTTGTTGCCATTTTCATCCAAAAGCAAAATTTGATCAAATTTTTCAGTTAACATCCGGTATTTTTGTCTTTTTCCTCCCTTTTAATGAAGGGCAAAATGGTCAGGTTTTTTTTAATTTGTTATAATAAAACGTTAAAAGACCAATTTGCCCTTCATTAAAAGGGAGAAAAAAGACCAAAAAAAAACTGGATATTAACTGAAAAATCTGACCAGATTTTGATTTTGGATGAAAATGGCAACAAAATTGAAACCACGGGGACCCAGATTCAAAAGCTTTAAGTTTTGGACTAAAGTGGCAAAAGTGATCAAACCTCAGGGACCATCTTGGCAGTTTACTCTTTTTTGTATATAGATTGATAGTGTGATGTCAGCAAGAACATCTAATGAGCATGAAGCTATGAGAAGATTGAAATCAGAGTTTCTTGTTCAGTTTGATGGGGTGACATCAAACTCTAACGACCTTGTAACTGTTATCGGTAAGCGCTCATAAGTCATCTGTCATCATAATTTAAACCACACAGCAATGTTTCTAAACGACCCTAAATTTGGAACGAAACAAGTCATTTTTCTAGTCATTCCAGACTGCATTATCATATTGTTTTAACTAATGCGCGTTCGCTTGTTCATGAATCATGCAGGTGCTACAAATAGGCCACAAGAATTAGATGATGCTGTCCTTAGGAGATTGGTAAGTGTGCTGGTGCTATTATAGTTTTCGTTGTAGGATAATAACACCTTTGTTGGTTTTTTTTTTTTTTTTTTTTTTTTTTTTTTTTTTGTGCTGCAACATGTGATTTGTACATAATAGAAGTTAAAACTCATGAATCAGGTGAAGAAGATATACATCCCCTTACCGGATGAGAATTCTAGGAAAAATCTTCTGAAGAACAATCTCAAAGGCGAACAGTATTCTTTACCGAGTGAGAATATGCTCCTCTTAACACATTTCTACTTATAATGATTAATATCATTTATATCCTTGAAAACACTAATTATATCATATGAATAAATCAATTACTTGTAACAATGTGTTTCACAGAATAAACAGCTAGGAAAACAACATTATTATTAAAACCAGTGGCGAAGCTTGCCGGAGAAAACGGAGGGGGCTAAAACATATATACCCAAAAATTTCTATAGAATCGGGGGGGTAAAAACGTATATATCCAAAAATTTCTATACGAAAACTACATATATAACACTACTGAGAGAAAAATCCCGGGGGTCGGGCGACCCCCCCCCCCCCGCCCCCAAGAAGCTTCGCCCCTGATTAAAACCCTTAGTGCATAATGTTCTCTTTGTTTATTTAGGTGTTGTTTGTTTTTTCTGAAAAGCTTTGTGCAAGCTCTTCTGTTGCGCCGCGCAGACATTGCCATGCGCAGACTGTTTGTTTTTCTGAAGATGTTTCCTTAAAAAACGTCTGCGCGAGCTCTTCTTGGTGCAGACTTGGCCCAGCCACTTCTAAGATCTTCTAAGGTCTGCCCATGCGCAGACTATTTGTTTTTCTGAAGATGTTTCATTAAAAAACGTCTGCGTGAGCTCTTCTTGGTGCAGACTTGGCCCAACCACTTCTAAGATCTTCTAAGGTCTGCAGAGAGTTAACACCACCACTCACCACCACCGCGCATCACCACCACTACCACCGTCCACCACTCACTACCGTCCACCACCACTACCACCGTCCATCACCACCATCACCGTCCACCACCCACTACCGTCCATCACCACCACCACCGTCCACCACCCACCACCACCGTCTACCACCATCACCGTCCAGCACCACCACCACCGTCCGTACACCACCACCATTTTATTTTAAAAGTCTGCGTACGTTAAAAAACAAACAATCTTCTTCTTGCAGACTACAGAGGTTTGGTCCACCTCATGAAATGGTTTCTTCTAAGTATGTGACTTTATTTTGTATATCATGGAATGTGTATATGTGACATTGCAGTGTTTTGGAAAGGTTAATATGAAATTTAAAAGGATATATAAGAAAGTTTAAACGTATAGGAGGATATATATGAAATTGCCCCTCTTGATATTTTGTCCATATTACTAACAGTGATTTCTGGCGCAGGTGCGGATCTGAAGAAAATTGTGAAAGAGACTGAGGGTAAGATGGTCTTTAATAGTGCACATTAAGAAAACATGTTCTGCCTAGAGTCGTTTCTTTAATATTACGTTAATTTGTTGTACAATACAAGGAAACTGAGGATGATCATTGATAATAACGCGAACGATGTATTATCTTGTGTTGTTGTGTACATTCTTCTAATAGCAAAACAGTTGGGTTGGGTAGAGTCAAAACAGATTCGGGTCAAACTGTGTTTTTAGAACTGGTCAAAACAGTCAGGTCAGGTTGAGCCGTCAAGACTTTCTTCTTAATTAATTTTTTAACTATAGGATTAACTAATGTGATAACTGATAACATAAACTATATTGTTTAAATAATAATCTTTACTCTATTAATAAGGTGATATAGTTTGGGGTACTTTCGACATCGTTCTAGTTACTCATTTAACCATTTCGAGATCATATATTACGTAAGTTGGCCCATTTGTAAGTAACGGGGTCGAAATTACCACCTCTAAATTGCATTACTTTTGACTTCGTGCATCAGATTATCTATGAATTTTTATTGTTATATAAGAATTGATTTGATCCCGTAGGATATTCTGGGAGCGATCTACAAGCTTTATGTGAGGAAGCAGCCATGATGCCTATACGAGAGCTTGGTTCCAAAATTCTCACTGTCAAGGCCGATGAGGTAACTCTTGTTATAACTTATCATCGGTTAAAAAATAAGTCTACTTTTATTCAAAGTTTACTTCGAAATATTACATGGATAAATAATGATGTTACGATAAGATTATTCAATATATATTATCAGGTGAGACGATTAAAAAAAGGAGATTTTCAGAGCGCGATGACTGTAATACGACCTAGCATTGTACGAAATAAGTGGGAAGAACTTGAAGAATGGAACAAAGAGTTTGGCTCTAACTAATAGCAAAAGATTTATAATTTTTTCAGCTACATGAAGTAAGATCAAGACCTAATTAAACAGCTAATTGAGCATGTTCTTGTCAAGTTGGAACTTGTAAACATGTACATAAAATGCTTTTATTTTGGGTTGTACTTATTTTTAATTAATATAATGTTTACAATTAGATCTTTTCTGGATCTAAAACAAATTAAGTGATAAAATCTTTTAGATTTCACAGTTGTTAGGGAACAAGACTTGTGCGTTGAGATTTCGAGATCTTGATGTTATGTTGAGCAATTTAAAAAAAAACAGGTATAAGGATCAAATACAAATAACTTTAACGTACAAAACGTACGAACTGAAGGTGTTTGCTTAACGTACAAAACGTACGAACTGAAGGTGTTTGCTTTTTCATGCCTTTCGTACGTTTTGTACGATAAGACATTTGTACGTGAACTTAACTCTAAATATATAAATGTTTAGAAAAACTTAAGTGATTATTTTGTGAGTTCCTCATAAAAAGTCAATTAATAAGAAGTATAGAGGCGAGTTTATAACATTTTTAATGTTAGAGGGGGCAATTTAGTGTTTGCTTATAGTTCAAGGGTTGCAAGGATGTTTAGAAAATCATGTAAAAGTGACAAAAAAACATTATGTGGCTTCGCCCGGGTTCGAACCGGAGACCTTCAGTGTGTTAGACTGACGTGATAACCAACTACACCACGAAACCATTTGTGCTTCTAACAACTTGTATTATATCTTTAATTCAGGTTAAAGCTATAAAGAAATTTGAAAACTTGGATTATAACGTGCAAATTGTCTGGTACCATTTCTATTTCAATGCAGTATTATTTTCAGATTTGTTTAGGTCAGATTGTTGTGTTTTTAATTTGCCTATTTTAATCATTTCTATTTCAAGCTTGTTTATATTTGGCTTGATTATGGCTTTTAACAGTCAATCTTAAGTAACTCATGAGCAGCTTAACTTGTGTACCCATCATTCTCTTTGTTAATGCTAGTTTTTGGAGTGTTACATTTCATTCTTAGTCGAACGAGACGTGTGTGTTATTTCAAGATGGTGCATGTAATTCATTCTTCATTCATTGTAATATATTAAGCCACCTACTATGTGGAGAGTTTAACTCGTATTTTTATTTATTTAAAAAACCTTAGATTATATAAATGAAAAAATTTGACGAATTCCAATGACCGAGGGATCAACAGGCTCTTGAACTACCCGTTCCACCCTTGGTAGCAAGCATACTTGTTTGCATTGAATTCATGATCATGTATATATTCTTTACAAAATATAAATTATAGACAACTAAAGTTTTTAAAGTTTCAAATAATCATAACTAGGGGTAGTTCCCGCGCTTCGCAGCGGGAGCGGCTCACGCTTAACAAATTTTAAATGAAAACGAAAACACAGTGATAACATGAATGATGGGAATTTGGTCGGTATCTGTTCGCTTTATTACGGTACCAGCACTCACTCGTTATAACAACCAAAAGAGAGACATAAAATAAAGTCATAATATAACTAAAAGAATATCGACACGTGTTTTACATTGATTGAAAACAATAAAACTGAATACCAATAAAGATTCTAAATTGATAATATGACCAAAAGATATAGACACGTGTTTTACATCGCTCTGAAACAATAAAAACAAATACCAATACCAGTATTAACGTCGTATGATCGGTATCGGTAGTTAAAGTATAAAGGTGGGACTAAAACTTAAAAAGAAAAGCAAAACAATATAACAACTTAAAAGAAAAAAAAGGAAAAGGACAAAAAAAAATTAACACTGTAGCAAAACATGCTATATCATTTGATATATATAATAATGTATATGTTACATGTTACATGTTGCATTTGATTTGTTTTGTTTGTTATAGCAAGCATAACATGAAACACTTTCATCTTTTTACACACGGGCTATGTATAATTTTGTGATATGGGTAAAGTTCATGTGTGGTCACACTATTGTGTGAAATATAAGTTATACGGTAATCATGAGAAATACAAAGGAGAAAAAAAAAGTTGTATCGATATTGTGTGAAATATAAGTTATACAAAAATCATGACGTATAAAAAATAAAGCCTTATTTTATATATTTATATTTATAATATAATAATTCTGAAATAGTTTTCCACTGTAGCAAATGTGATTTCCAGCTACTAGGTCTTGTTTTTTTTCTTTCTTTTTATATCCTCAACATTCAAGCATTTTCATTACCAGCTTTATAAAAACTTTTTAAAAATGTCATTTT
Source organism: Helianthus tuberosus (assembly GCA_030545235.1). Taxonomy (NCBI): domain Eukaryota; kingdom Viridiplantae; phylum Streptophyta; class Magnoliopsida; order Asterales; family Asteraceae; genus Helianthus; species Helianthus tuberosus. The sequence goes on along the minus strand of CM060426.1, from coordinate 144,849,333 downwards.
GATCCTTTCGAGTTTTACGTGCTAATTTTTATGTATGTGAGTCAAATATAATACGTTTTCGTGCTTGTTTTTATGTATTTTTTTCGGTTGTTCTACATTTTGTCAATACGTTTTCGTGCTCATTTTTATGCATGTTTTTAGTGGGTTTACGTTTAGTCATATATGATATATGATACGTTTTAGCTAGTTGATATAAATTCAAGTTACTTTACGTTTCAACGTTGCCACGTGTGATACCACTCTTTAACATAAAAAACATTATTTTATTACGTGCTTTTTTAAGTACGTGTCGGTATAGATCTAAGTTGGTTCACGTTTTGACGTAATGGTTTACATTTTGTCATACATTTTGTTCAAAAACGAGTCGGGTCAAATATAATACGTTTTAGTATAGATTTAAGTTGGTTTACGTTTTGACGTAAATTTTTCTCGGCCACGAGTCAGATCAAATATAATACGTTTTCGTGCTTATTTTATGTATGTTTTTAGTTTGTATACGTTTTGACAAAAGTTTTGTTTGGAAACGAGCGGAGTCAGATATTTGACAGTACCAATTCAAATTACTTTAAGTTTCAACGCCGACGTAACACGCGACGGGTTAAAATTCTAGTTGATATAAAAACATGTGATTCTCAACTCATCCCCTTTAGACCTTGAAACTAAACACGCATTTTTTAAACGATATAGTACCCTTTTAAGCTAACATTTTTATTTATTATTTTAAGTAAGAATGTGGAGTACTTGTCTTTATTTTATGTTTTTTTACAGAATGATTTTATTCGTTATATAAAATTGAATAAATTACGATTTTGGCCCCTGTAGTTGTATCATTTTTACTCTATTAGTCTAAAATGGAAAATTTTGTCATATGTACCATCAACGTCTCTATACTAACTATTTTGGCCCCTGCTACTAACTTCATCCATAACCCAGGTCAATAATTTGTCACATGCTCCTCACTATGAACATCTATGGTCGCCAGAATGTATAAATGAGGGAGGGAAAACAAAATTTACCTCGTCATTGAATATTTATTTAGGTAGGTGAAATTACTTAATTGCCCATCATGTGAGGAGCATGTGACAAATTATTAATCTGGATTATGGATGAAGTTAGTAGCAGTGGCCAAAATAGTTAGATATAGAGACGTTGGGGGTACATATGACAAAAGTTTCCATTTTGGGCTATTAGGGTAAAAGTGGTATAACCACAGGGACCAAAATCGTAATTTACTCTACATAATTTTTTAAAGTTGTAGTTTTTTATATTATAACTATGTTATTACCTGGGATTGTTTTCCGAACTCAAGAAAGTTACTTTTATCAAAAACTATTTACGAGTAATAAATAATAAAAATCATACAAAACACCCATTCGTTATTTAAAAGAATGCATTACAGAATTATAATTTTACATATAGTAAGATGACTCATGTTTTTCTTCAAACAAAATCACATTTTCATCTATAACGATGACAATCGAATAATACGACTCACATTTTTTTCCCTCATTTTCGTCTATGATGATAATCGAACAATACGACTCACATTTTATTTTCTCAAAACAAGAATCATGTTTTTACATAGCATGTCACATTTTCTGTATCAAAACTTTTTTTCTAATGTGCAAATTACATGTTCGTCTTAAAAAGATAAAAGGAAAAGAATAATTTCTCGAATAAAAATGTTGAGAGTAAAATAAATCACTTTTGTAAGCTTTAATACGATTTTCTCTATTTATCTTAGGATTGTTCAATTTCTAATTTGATTTGGCCAGTTTTAAAAAAGTTTTAAAGTGAATAGCTAACTATGGTTTCTAAAAATGTTAAACTAAATCTGCCGGGTTGGTCAAAATAAGTAGAGAGGGTAGTTCTCAAATGATGTTCCGCCACGTAGGATGGGTGAGAGAATAGACCTTAAGGGGATAGACCTAGGGAAATGGAGGATGGGGCTAAATATATATCTTATATATATATATATATATATATATATATATAATCACGCTAAAATGAGAACCAACTCGAGTTGTAAGAACCGTGAGAACTATACCGTACGAGGCGAGGTGGACCAAAATTTTTTTCACAAACGTAGATGCATGTATTATAAACACATTTGTAAAAAAAAATAAAAAAAAAAGTTTTTAAGCACCACAAGTGTGTGTTTACGGGTACCGTAAATTTTCCGGTAGGATTTACGGTACCCGTAAACACAAACTTGTGGTGCTCAAAACTACACACACCACATTTTTTTTGAATTTTTTTTTACAAATGTGTTTATAATACACGCATCTACGTTTATGAAAAAAAATTTGGTTCACCTCGCCCCGTACGGTGTAGTTCTCACGGTTCTTACAACTCGAGGTGGTTCTCATTTTAGCGGTCCCCTATATATATATATATATATATAGGGCAAGGATAAATCGAAAACCCACTCCAGTTGACTAAACCCAAGAAACCCAACATCTACCATTGATTAGAAGAGATAGATGGTTGTAATGTGTTTGGGTATTATCTCTCCTACTTTTTATTATATTAATCAATAAATGGTACATCTAAGGGTAGGTAAAATGGGGATAGAATCATTTGTGCATCTGACTTCTTTTGATGTGTCCCATTTTTCAATGTGTCCCCTTTTTCAAAGTGTCCCAATTCTCGTGCATCCTTTTCAACATATAATTCAAAAATACATATTAAAAAAAAAAAGGCTCTGACAAATTCTTTTTCCAATGTGTTCTCTTTCTCTTGCATCTTTTTCTTATTAGAAAACACTAAAATCTTATTCATGAAATGATGGTTTTTTTTAATTCATATATATTAACGAAAAAAAAGTGTCAACTTCTTAATACAGTTGTTTTGGGCCACTGGTGTAGTATATAACAAAATAAATGCAAAAACATTAAGTGAAAAACTGGATATACACGTTGAATAAGGTTACATTATATGTACCATCTTATTAATGTTACATTCTACAAATAACGTTACATTTTCTGTATAATTTCAAAAAATGTACAAAAACGTTACCATTTAAAGGATATCGCCCTACATAAAAGTGTAACGCGTTTTCTTTTCTTTATCGTCCGACACAAAGTGTTATATTACATCACATGTTTACAAAAGTCGTCTTCCTACTAAAAGATGTTACATGTTGGTACGTACACTACAATTTTTACATGATCAATTTTACGTCACATATGTAACACTTTTTTTGTTACATGTAAATGACATTATTTCTGTAACACAAAAAAAAAATGTAGCAGCCATTTTTTTACAGTAATTTAAAAAAGTGTATATGACAATCTATTTTTGTAACATATTTTTTTTTTGTTACATGTGTTACATAGAAATGTAACATACAACCTGGAAAAAAATGTAACAAAAGACTTTATTTTTACAGTAATTTAAAAAAGTGTAACAATGCACTTTATTTTCTTTAACGTGCATTATTTCTGTAACACAAAAAATGTAACAGACATTTTTTTCTTTGATTGTTACATTTTTTATGTAACAAAAAAAAATGTAACAGACATTTTTGATTTGATTGTTACAAAAAATGTAACGGGCATTATTTATGTAACACAAAAAAACGTAACTGCCATTATTTAGGTAACACAAAAAAACGTAACTGGCATTATTTATGTAACATGCTTTTTTTCTTCGATTGTTACATTTCTAACACCCGGTTACATAGTGTTACATAAAAAATGCCTAGATCTTGGAGTTTCATAACTAAGGGGCTGTTTGGTAGCCTCTTAATGACCATTCAGATGCTACCTCTTAATGGTTTAAAACCTCTGAATGAATAAGAGATAACCTCAAGTCTGAATGGTTAAGAGGTAACATCTGAATGGTAAATCATCACATGTCACATTCTTCTACCTTCTCATTGATAAAATTCTTAATGGTTCCATTAAGAGGTAGCCTCTTAATGACCATTCAGAGGCTACCAAACAGCCCCTAAGACGCAAAGAATTGTTATGAGAATTGTTACATCAAAAATATAACATGTATATAAAAAATATAACTTTATTAACAAGAATCCAACAACAACAAGTTTTTTTAGATTCAATCATCATAACAATAAACAAGAAAGTAACTTAGATTTTAATTCATTCAATACATAAGAACTTAAATCAAATTGTTTCCATTTGTTCAGATCTAAAAACAAATTTTACACAAAAAAAATGAAAAAAAATAAGTAATAAAAAACAATATATCCAGAAAACAAGAACTAAAAAACATTCATCTTCTTGAACAAAAAAAATAAAAAAAGTTGCAGATCTACAAAACACAAGAAATGAAGATCTACAAAACACAAAAAAATGCAAATCTGAAAAAAAAAAAAAAAACTTGAAAACAAACATACTTATGGATCTGGAGGATCTTTTAGATCTGGAACATCATGTTCAACATAAAACATCTTTTAGATCATCTTCAATAATGAATCGTCATCTGAAACATCATCTTCAACATCAGATTTGTTGACCACCGCCGAATCTTGAAACCACCATCGGATCTTGAAACCCTTGTCGAGGAACTACCCGAGCCCACCTTACAAATCTATTGAACCACTGAAAGCACTAAATCCGCCAAGAAAACCAATGGTTTTGGTGATGATTTGTGGTGGATCGATGGATATTTCGTTCGCCAAGAAACCGGATCTTGAACTACACCGTCACCGGGGTGTTACGCTTGTAGATCAAGAGTTTTGGTGGTTGATTATGAATGATTTTGATAAGAAGAAGAATTTTGATGGTTGATTATGAATGATCTTAGATTTGGAAAAATGGTTATCTAGAGAGAGAGAGAAAGAAAGAGATAAGTGTGTGTGATTTTGTGGTTATGATGAGAGAAGAATCAAGATGAGGTAGAGTTAAATGTCTGCACAAAAAAGCTTTTCATGTCTAGTACAAAAAGTATGTCAGGCAGGGAAATTACATATATGCCCTCAACACCCTTTTCAAGACTTGATACGTGGCACACTGGTGTCCATCTAATGGGTTTTCAGGGTTTAGTCAACTGGAGTGGGTTTTCTCCTTATAATTAGCCTATATATATATATATAGTGGAGAGTTCAAATGAGAAGAATTTTTTTGTAAGAAGAAAAAAGAAGAAGTTTCAACCAATAAGAATGCTTCATTTTACTTCATTTAATATTTGCATTGAATTTTAATATAAGGGTATATTGGTAAATTTACATAAATCATTAATTTGTAATCTTCCCCTTTAATAACTAACTAAATTAAATTTGTAACTCTTTTTCAAAATATATACTTTTTCCAAGTTAAAAAAACAACTTAATTCAAAGTGTAGGATAAATTACGAGTTGTGTAGGATATATTCAAGGTGTGTAGGATAAATTTCGACTGTGTAGGATAAAATTCTATAATGTGTAGGGTATATGTAGGAAAATTTTGATATGTGTAGGTTTTATAGATTATATGTAGGATAATTAATGATTAGTTGACTAATTAATTAAAGAGAAAAAAATTAATGATATGAGTTATAAATGAAATAGTATTTTACTAATATGCCCTTTATTCTTTTTCTTCTCACATTAAATTTCTTCTCAAATGAACCTTCCCATATATATATATGGTAAGGATAGTGTAAAAAGGGCCTAAAGTGTGAGAAGTGTATTATAACACTATATATAATACTATATAATACCATATAACAATATGTAACATCATATAATACCATATAACACTATGTAACACTATATATCATTATATAACAAATATAACACTATACATCTATCATAGACATGCTATCAGACAAACTATAGTGTTATATTTGTTATATAATGATATATAATGTTACATAGTGTTATATGGTATTATATGGTGTTACATATTGTTATATGGTGTTATATAGTATTATATATAGTGTTATAATACACTTCTCACACTTTGAGCACTTTTTACAGGATCTTCTACATATATATATATATATATATATAGGGTAGGGATCCTAAGAGAAGTCCACCTTATTTGAGAAACTTGAGAAGCAATCTGGACCACACATTTTCCCTAAGCAAAAAATGCAAAAAAAAAGGTGAAAAAAAGCAAAAATTTTTTTTTTTTTTTTTTTGAAAAATCGCTGCTTTTTCTTTAAGGATTAAAAAAAAAAATTTAATCTTTAAAATTGAAAAAATGTATATACATCTTTAACTATACATATATGTATAGGGTAGGGTTCCAGCGTGAACAACCTCCCAAGAGTGAACTGCGTGAACAAATCTGGACCCTTGATTTCCTTTTTAGTTGTTAAGGGTAGGATTGTAATTGTGTAAAAAAATAGATTTAAATCATTATTTTAAGAATTGAATTAAGTTACATCTTTCCTAATTTAAATTCATTATCCACATTATGTTTTATTTATTAATAAGATAATTATCAAAACAAACAACAAATCACCATATTTCAATTTTAATTTTTATTTCAGATTCATCACCAGAATTCGAATTTTGATTTTTAAGATCCACGTAACCTTCGTATTTCAACGGTATACACATGTGCACTTGGATATAAATAGAACAGTACACATGTGTACTCAGCATCGTACATATGTGTAATTAGCTACATAATACATACATAGAAACAATACCCGTAAAACTATTTTATATTTAACAAATTACAAGTTCCATAATGTTTTCCAAACCAAACAAAAAACATATAATTACAAGTTCCATTTTCGTAAAAACAATAAACCCAACATAATCGAAAAACAAAAAACATAATCTTTTACAACTATTCGCCACGTATGCTGAATCATCCTTATCGGCCAAGCAAACAAACATACGTGAATCATCCTTATCGACCTCATACGTGAATCATCCTTATCGACCTTTCATCTCCACTTTTCTCGTTAACGACATTTCCTAAAATAGCACAAAAAAACTCAGTAAGTAATACTTTGCATAATTCACAAGTGTACGTCAACAACTTTACACATTCAATACACCAAAAATTATGAGATATCACAAAAGCAGACGCTATACACATGTGTGCATTGGGTTAAAATTAGAGCAAAAAGTAGAATACACATGTGTACATTGCATTAAAAACAGAGCAAAAGCAGAATACACATGTGTACATCGCGTTAAAAACAGAGCAAAATCAAAGAATTGAACAAAAAAAAAACTCAACAACTAATACTTTGCATAATTCACAAGTGTACATCAACAACTTTACAAATTCAATACAAAAAAAAAAAAAACTAAGATATCACGAAAAATGGATGCTATACACATGTGTACATCGCATTAAAAACAGAGCAAAGTCAGAATACGCATGTGTACATCGCATTAAAAAAAGAGCAAAAATGAAGGGCCCGGATCTTATTATTATTATTAAGTTTGCAGAGTTGTGGTAGCACTTAAAACATGTTCAACTCTTTTATTATTAATTATTATGAACCGGAAAGCACAAAATCCCACATTGCATTGACCCTAAACCCTCTATTCATATTTCATACTGACCATTACTACATCTCACCCAATTCCAACTCTATTACATAAATAGATTAGCTGCTACCAATAACCCTACTAATTAAAACAATTAATAATCTAATCACCAACTATTATCTTTTAAACTCTTTTGAATTTCATTTTTTTTTCTTTTTTTCCTTCAGAATTATTGGCTCACATAGCAATCAAAATTAAATGACCACATACTGTTTTTAACTTAATGATTCTATTTATGTATTTGAGGTTTCATTTAATGTTAATAGTTAATAGATTGTTCATGAAGATTACTAGATGGTAATTCATATATTATTATATTCATATGAAGTAAATTCATCATGAATTTGTGTAATGCTGTGTATTCATGTCAGCTAAGACCGTGGGGTATGGGGGGCTTGGGTTGGGGCATTTGTTGACACGTGGAATGGGGGCCCCTCCACCACCAAAACCCACGCCCATGGGGTATGGTGGGGCTTGGGTTGGGAGCTTGGGTTGAGGGCATGAGTTGACACATAGCCATTAAGAGCCCGCCATGTCACCTTGCTAGGTGCCCCACGCCCGGCTTCAAACCCACGCCAAAGGGGGCCACGCCCAAACCCAAGCCCCCGGGGTGGTGACTTGGACGTTTTCCCCCAACCCACGCCCCAACCCAAGCCCCATACCCCATGGCCTAAACACCTTCTAAATGTGGCAAACAGTGTACATTGCACTTGACATAAAAATTAATGGCCAATACTACCAACATTCAATGCTCTGAAATACTATGTATCGCTATGATGTAGGCATTAAATTCCGCTGGGAAAAAAAACAAAGACTACAAAATAGAAACCCAAGACTACAATTTGTTAAACAAGCAGGTTCTGAACTACAAATACAAACTTCAGTCTTCATTATATGTGCAGTCGTGTAAAAGTATAACAAATAAGCAGGTTCAATAAGTAACCTAATCCCAATCGTACCAAAATCTGACCAAATTATGAACCCTAGACGAAAATAAGCAGGTTCGGAACTACGAATGGAAACAAATGATGAACCATAAACCAAAATATGATCAAAATCGGACCAAAATTTGACCAGGTTTAAACGATGACGAACCTGGGTGTGCGTTCTTACATGGCTGCGTTCTTGCGTGACCAAAATCGACCAAAAGCTGGATTAAAACAATGACGAACCTACATAATTGCGTAATTAGGTTAGTCACCACACACGCGCACAAAGAAGAAACAACATTATTCGAATATGAAACGGATAATCGACGGAGATAGGTATGTAATGAAGGACCGTTGTGGATGTAGGGTTCGGATTCGCTGCGAAGATGGCCTGCTATCAGCCATTCAACCTCCATAGGCACAAATTACGTATCTGTTTGAGTTAGGGTTTGGTTGGGTATCTTCTAGACGAAAGAGATAGGATTAAAACTGACAATAAAGAGGCAATTTTGGAATGGAGAGGGAATCTTGTTTTGAAAGTTTTGAAACTCATACAGAGATTTTAGGGGATTACAAATGAATTAGTTTCCATATTTTTTTAATATGAAAGTTCCCTATTTTACCCTTTAGATTAAAATTTAAATTAAATTTATTATACCTTTAATTACAATTGTGCCATTGATCTAAGATCTATCATCAACAAAATCAAGGGCCCATATCAGTTCACGCAGTTCACGCTGGAGAAAATGTTCACGTTTGAACCTAATCCTATATGTATATTCTCAATTATACATATATGTATATTGTCAATTATACATATATGTATATACATCTTTAAAATTGAAAAAATGTGTATATTGTTAATCTTAAACCATAAACACTAAAGCTAAATCCTAAAGCTAAACCCTAAACTCTAAACCCTAAAGCTAAACCCTAATGCTAAACCCTAATTCTAAACCCTAAAGCTAAACCCTAATGCTAAACCCAAAAGCTAAAACTAAACACTAAAGCTAAACCCTTAATGCTAAACCCTAATACAAACCCTAAAGATAAAGCTAAACCCAAAAGTTAAAGCTAAACCCTAATGCTAAACCCAAAAGCTAAACCCTAAATACTATTGCTAAACCCTAATACTAAACCCTAATGTTTAAACCCTAAAGCTAAACCCTAAACCCTAATGCTGAACCCTAAATACTAATGATAAACCCTAAATAACACTTATTTTTCAATTTTAAACATGTATATACATATATGTATAATTGACAATATACATATATGTATAGTTAAAAGATTACAATATACACATGTGTATAAATCCAAAAAAAAAAAATTTAATTCTTAAAGAAAAAGCTGCGATTTTTCCAAAAAAAAAAAAAAAAAAAAAAAAAAATTTGCATTTTTTCACCTTGTTTTTGCATTTTTTTGCTTAGGGAAAATGTGTGGTCCAGAATGTTTCTCAAGTTTCTCATTTAGCCTACTACTTCTCACATGATCCTTATCCTATATATATATATATATATATATATATGGTAAGGTTCATGCGAGAACCACCTTTATTGCGAGAACCGCGAGAACCACTGTGAACACAACCTAAAATAGCGATTTTTTATAAAAAATATTAAAAAAAAAATTGTGTGTTTTTTAGCTATTTTTGGTTGTGTTTACATTGGTTCTCGCGGTTCTCGCAATAAAGGGTGGTTCCTAACGGATCTTTGTCCTATATATATATATATGTGTGTGTGTGTGTGTGAGAGAGAGAGAGAGAGAGAGAAGAAAGAGGGACTCCTTGAACGGCGAGCAGAGGACGATCTCGACGCGGACGCCCCACTGGAAATGGTGTTGAGAGCCGGCGCCGGTCCAAGACAGGGTAGGACGTCCCCTATACCGAGTAGCCTAATGAATTGTTAAATGTTTTATATATGTCATGATATATTCTCTAAAGTATGCATAATATTAAATGAGTTTAATAGTTGTTTATATTTAGAATATAAATAATTAAATATCATAGATACAAAAGGGAAGTATGTACCAAAATCAATGACATTGATATCTTCCAACGATCTTCGATTAACCGAAAATAGAATATACGTGAAGCAAATCATAAAAAAAAAGTCATTTTATCAAATCTTTATAAATCATATACTATATTTCATTGAGCTTCAATATTTTAGTTATAATATTACAAAGTTATTAAAATACTTATGACATCATTAAAATTTTAAAACTGGCCCAACTAGTTTAACCAAAGAATCACATCGGTTCAATGAGTAGCGATTAAAAATATATCAGTTAATATTGTTTCAAATGATTTCAACTCTCTTCTTAAATTAACATCGGTTCAAATGATTTTCTAAAAACCAATTGAAAATAGCATAACTAATTTTTTTAACGGCAAATTTGGATCACAGACTACTGGAGTATTATCGTTCTACCAGCGAAATCATCTTATCATATTCATCTCCACTAGGCAATAATATCTATACAACAATTTAGGAGTAAACTCAAAAATATTGGAAAAAAACCCCTTATAGGAATCGAACCCAGAGCCTAATGTTCTCTAAGCCTCATTTCACCCCAAGATGGCAAGATGCCATTAGGCTAAAAAGCCATGGGAACATAAGTAATTTACAAACAAAATAACACACTCAACTCACTTAATAAAAGTCCATGACTATAAAGCCTAGTGACATCTTAAAGGTGGGATAAGGCTTTGAGGCCAATAGGTTCTGGGTTCGATTCTCACAAGGGGAGTTTTTCCCATATTTATTTAGTTTTTTTTTTGAATTGGTATATAGTCATTATGCCTAGTGGAAATGGATATGATCGGGTGGTTCTGTTGATGATACAATGATACTCCACTTTCCGTAAATGATCCAAATTTGCCGTTAAAAAAAACCCACTTAAGGGTGGACGGTATCATGCGGTAACCATCATCGGGGAGTGGCAGTTACCGCACGGGGAACGATTGCCGACTTCAAATCGGTGAGTGGGGAGTGGTGATTTCTTGACTACTCACCGATGCGGGAAGATGAGGGAAGGAGGAGAGGGGGTGGGGGGGGGGGGGGGGTTTAATGGTGGGTTCCAACCCCTTTCAACCAATCACAATTTTTTTAAAATTCTTTACCACTCTCTAGGTGTTTGAACCATTGCCAGTGATTGAGTGCAAAATGAGGAGTGGAATAGGGACTTGACATATCATGATATTATTGGCTAGAGAATAACTCAAACACCATAAGTGATTGAACGATACACTCCACCATAATATAAAAATACGTATACATGATACATGGTTGATAAATATTTTCACTAAACAAAAAAAAAAACGTACACATGATACATGCTTGATAAATATTTTCACCAAACACAAAAATAGAAAAAAATTAATAACATTTTCATGTATAACATGTTTCTTTTACTAGTTCATAACACCCCCATTATACTCGCCTCACTTAACTACAACTTAACCATAGTTAAACTTAAACCCTAATTTAAACCCATACAATTCGCCACCTTTTCCATAACCCCTTTCATCTTCTTCCCAAACCATAACCCCAAACAATCACAAACCCTTACACTACCCTCAAATGGCTACCTTACGCCTCATCATCATCCTCACACTATCCTTCACCGCCACCGTGATCTCCGTCACCGGCCACAACATCACCGAAATCCTTAACGAGTTTCCGTCCTACACTTCGTTCAACAACTACCTAACACAAACAAAACTTAACGACGAGATCAACCGCCGTGAAACGATCACTGTTCTCGTGTTTAACGACACAATTGTGTCGGAATATTTGTCGGGTCTTGATATTTCTGTTGTGAAGAATGCTTTAAGTGTTCATGTTTTGTTGGATTATTTTGATCTGCCGAAGCTTCAGACGATCGGCGGTGGTAGCGTGATGACGACTACGCTGTTTCAGACTACTGGAGAGGCGGAAAACGGGGCCGGATTTGTTAATATTACGGATCTGGTTGCAGGTAAGGTCCGATTTGTGTTTAAAAGTAAATATAATAATAAAATAAAAGGATCTGGTAATAGGAAAAATAAAACAAAGCTATTAAAAATTATATCTGGTGGAACAACAAATTTTTAGTTATTTTTTAAATAAAAAACGCAAGTTATTATATTAATTTACGTTACTTTTCGTCAGAACCCTTGATGTTAGCTTTTTATAACATGTATGTTGTGATTCGATTAATTTATTGTTGCATATAAGGTTGGATTTTGATTGGAATGTTGGAAAATGATAATCAGGTGTTGGAATTTTTTTTTAAAAAAAGCTATGTTTTTAGTAAATTTTTTAGTTTAGTTTTTGTTTGTGATTTGATTAATTTACTGTTGCATATGAGGGGATTTGGATATAATGTTGGAAAAGCAATTAAAATAAAACTATGTTTTTAGTAAATTTTTTAGTTTAGTTTTTGTTTGTGATTCGATTAATTTACTGTTGCATATAAGGTCGGATTTGGATCGTAATGTTGGAAAATGATAAGTTGGAAAAAAATAGATTAAAATGACTACGTATTTAGTAATTTTTTTAGTTTTCTAATTAAAAAACGCAAGTTAGCAGATTAAATTACACTACTATTCAAGAGAACACCTTGAGATTAACTTTTTATAACATGTACGTTTGTGATTTGATTAATTTTCTGTTAAGTTATTAGATTAAACTACACTACAATTCATGAGAACGGTTTGAGATTAAAGTTTTATAACATGTACGTTTATGATTCGATTAATTTTCTGTTAAGTTATTAGATTAAATTACACTACTATTCATGAGGACCGTTTGAGATCAACTTTTTATAACATGTACGTTTGTGATTCGATTACTCTACTGTTGCAGGCAAGGTCGGATTCGGATCCGGTGGTTCCGGATCCAAACTCAACGCTCTATTTTCCCGATCCGTGAAGCAAATTCCATACAACATCTCAGTGATCGAAATCACATCGCCAATCATCGCGCCAGGCGTTCTAAACCGATCTCAGCCGTTGGATGTAAACATCAGTAGCTTGTTGGAAAAGTCAGGGTGCAAAACATTTGCAAAATTAATTTCAGACACCGGAGTGTTACAGATCTACGAAACGACCGAGCCGAGAGGCCTCACGGTGTTTGCACCGTCGGATGCAGCGTTTAACGCTGCATCCTTACCAGATTTTAAAAACTTATCGAATAACGATCTCATTTCGCTGTTGTTGTATCATGCCCTTCCAGTTTATGTTCCTAAAGGCAGTTTGTTAACTGTGAAGGATCCAATGGGAACTCTGGCCACAAATCAGGTTCAGAAGTTTGATCTAACGGTCCGAACCAACGGTGATTCTGTTACGCTTGATTCTGGTGTGGATAATTCGCGCGTCGAAAGCACGCTTCTCGATAAGGTGCCTTTAAGCATCTTCAAAATCGATCATGTTTTAATTCCGGCAGGTTTTTTACCTCACTCGCCGGAATCTGCTCCAGTTAAGTCGCCGGAAAGTTCGCCGCCGGCACCGGTCATGCCGGTTACCGCTCCTGTTTCGACTCCGGTTCAGGCTCCGGTTCCGGTTCATGGACCGGTTGCGGCGTCTCCGGCACCGGTGGCGAGAAATTCCCCGGTGAAATCTCCTCCGGTGTCGTCGCCGACGTCATCGTCTCCAGGAGCTGGACCCGCTCCGGCGGATAGTCCGAATGCGGATACGGGGAATAATGATAATAATAATTCGAGCGGCGGAGTTAAAGCTTCGGTGATGTTTCTAGCCCTAGTTACGGTGGCGGTTTCTGGTATGATTTCGTCTGTTTTTGGTTAATGGTTAATTGTGGTAGTTTGTTAATTTATGATTTGATTTTGTCTGTTTTGATGTTTATGATCTACTGTTTTTTTTATATGGAGATTAGTGGTTAATTAGACTATGATTTGGGAAGTTTAATGGTTATTAACGTTTTTGAAGTTATATCATGTTATTATTATGTAACGTTTTTGCATGTGACCAATTTGGAAAATTATGATCCGATTGATTTCAAAGTTTTGCCAGTTACGTCATGCATTTAACATTTTGATTTGATATGATTTGGTTTCAGTTATTCATTGATTTGTGGTTTGAGTGTAGGACTAAGGAGTTGCATTGTTAATGGGTGCTAACGAGCTAAGCTGAGCCTGAGCTTGCTCGATTAACTTATAAGAGCTCGAGCTCGGCTCATTGCTAATTTCTCGAGCTCGACTCGCTTATTATCTACTGATTAGTATATTAAATAAAAATAATAGACTCGTTTAGGTTCGTGAGTTTGATAAGTGGTAAATGGTATTAAATGTTAAAAGGCTTATTTTTAGGTTCGGGCTCAGCTCGTAAACAAGTTTAAATAAGTTCGGCTCGGCTCGTTTACTAGACAACTTTAAATAAGAGTTAAATGTTATTAAATATTAATAAAAACTAATAGTACACTAAGGCTCGACGAGCTTCACATGTCAGGCTCGAGCTCGGACTCGATAAATAAACGAGTTTTATTTTTACTCGGCTCGAGCTTGGGCTCGATAAAGTTTGGCTCGTTTCGAGCTTTTTCTCGAGTAGGTCTGCTCTTTTGCACCCCCTGATTGTAAATTTGTAATCCCTCTCTTAAAGTGGTGAGTATTGACGATATACTCATACTAATCTGAGACAAGCCGACCCGACGTAATATGCCGTTCAATAAAAGATAGCGCGATTGGTCAAGATTTAGTTGTTAGGCGTTGGGGTATGTTTTAACCCTCCTTAACTTCACCTAAATGACACATCACCTATTTTCCCCCATTTCACTATATCTTACTCCATAGAAATGGTTTAATCTCATCAACTTTCATCTAACCCTATTTTTAGTGGTTTTTGGTTTAAAAAATAAGACAAATAGCCCATTGGAAGCTGTTTCTCTATTCCTACGGGGTAGAGGTAAGGTTGTCTACATCCTACCATCCTCAGATCATACCTTTGCTTTGATATTGGTGAGATTTACTGAGTATGATGATGATGATGATGGTTTAAAAAATAAAAGATTAGCTAATTCAATATCTTAACATGTTAACAAATAACCCATCAATACTCCTTAACATAAGAAGGGAGTGATTTACAATGCCGATTAACATGCCATGTCACCATTAACACTTTAAACATTAGAGTACACTCCATGTCTTTATAAAAATTAACTATAAATTAAATGGATTAAACAAATTGGATATTGAAAAGTTAACTAAAGAGTAACTAAATACATACATCTTTCTAAATTATTTATGGGTAACAAGTAACAATATAAAAAAATTATAAAAAAATAACATAACTTATTATATGTGAAAAAATCACAGTTTTGGTAAATTAATATTATTGAATGAATTTGTCTAAAATAGGTGTTCACAGTCGTTAAATATGTAGATGACATTAGATGGTTTTTTTGTTGCATGAATGTCTGAAATGAAACATTATTATATTGTTAGTTTTTTATTTTACGTGTGTTCTATTATCGTTTCGACTTAGTTATTCTTTTCTACGATAGTGTTTTACGTTTCGGCTTTGATATTTCACTTTTCAATACGCCGTAACGCATGGGTTAATGTGCCGCATCGTACATGTGTTTTTCAACGTTTTCACATCTATTTTTTGTTTGGTTTAGCGGTCCCAATGCAACGCACGGGTCCAAAATTCTAGTTTATTTAAAGGCAACAAGTCATTACTTTATTTCTATTTTTCTATATATGTGTATTACAGACATTTTCAGAAACTTTTATATATCAGAACTAGGTTAAGTAGGTTTTTTATAGAATGAATAAAATTATTGATTTCGATAGTGCTAAACTTTGTTTTATTACAAAAATGTATTGTTATTTTATAAGTAAAATTTTTTGAACATGTTTAATATGTTACTCTTTTATAATTTAAACCACAGACATCAGCTTCTGTTTCTCTACAATGAGTTCGCCATTGTCATCGCCACCCATGTCAATATTCACTATGGGTCTTGATTTCTCTCTCATCGTGTTGATAAACACACGTGGTGTACTTGTGGGCTAAGGAAAAGAAGAGATGTATTGTTTAGTCTATTAGTTAAACCAACTAAGTTAAATAAAACCCTGTCCATTTAACTTGGTCTATTAATAGATATAAAAGGTTAGGATATAATAGGAAGTCTTTTTGGCTAAGAAGGCTGGAAAGTAATTGTAACACCTCGAAAATTTACGTCCTATAATGTGTTGACACGTGTCATAGGTTCGAACGTGTGAAAGAATGTTCTTGAAGGACTAAAGTTGACAAACAATGAAACTATGTGAATATAAGGGTTCAAAGTGTCAACAATGAATAAATATACTTTACAATAACCCTACATGATGTTTATAACCTTAAACGAATGGATCATGGATCATACGAAGCGAATTGTGAAAGAAAGTGAGAGATTACAAACTACAGGGGTTAAATGTGTCAATATGTTAAGATATACCTCTGAGTGACCTTTTAGCAAACCCGAAGCCTTGTAACGATTATTTATGCTCACTAGAATGCACCATAAAAATTTCACCAAGTTTCGTTACCGTATGAGAAAGTTATGATAAAATTCGTGTGTGAGGGTTAGAATCGTCAACATTGAAAATTAGGGCTTTTCGGGTGATCACAAAGTTACCCGAGGACTTAACAAAGGATGTATAAGCCTTAAAGCCCCTATATATCAATATTAAGGGTTTAAGATGCAAAGAATAGTGCGAAAACGATGTTTAGAAGGACCGAGGACTGAAAGTGCAATAAAAGAAAGTTTGGAAACCTGCTGCAGAAGGCTTGCGCACCGTAGGGGTTTTTACCCTACGATGCGCAAGGGTTGACCAGATGCAGAAAAACCCACAGGTGGCTGTATCAGCCTTGTAACCGACTTAAACTTCAAGATATCGATTCTATGGGCTGCCTAAAATGGTTTTTAGGCTTAGGGACACTTGTTTGACATCTGATAACACTCCTAGACTTATGTGTTGATGATCCAAGATGTTTGAATTCATATAAAAGACCCACATTCTTTGCATTCATCTTGCATTCACTTCCTGATCATTTCTGGAGCATTCAAGCAGATCCCAAGCATTCCTAGTCATCCATTAGACAAGTGTAAGTATGTTTAACCCTTCTTAATCAAGTTATGCTTAGTTTATAGCCTAGAAATCAAACCGTCGTAACTACGGTTTGACCTTACGATAAAACACAAACGGTCCAGGGTTTTGTCGAATCGAAATTTGTTATAAGTTGGTAATCATATGGGCTTTAAAACCTTAAAAGGGCACCCACTGATTCCAATCCTAACTATGTCGTTTGTCGAGTCAAACTTCTTCCGAAAAAGTCAACAGAACCATTAAACATGTAATTAACGATACAGAAGGCGTGTAATCTGTTTTAACATGCATATAACTTGAAAATAAGTATAATAAGTTGTCTAAGCTTGTTTGATTCGACAACTCTCTGTTTTGAACCGATTCGGAGCCGAAAGTCGCGTAGTTTGACTTTCTGCTTTGACTTTGATTCTGACCCGGTTTTGATAGGTTTAGACATGCCTTAAAGTTCCATTAGGACCTTGTTACATGTTAGTATAATCCTCTGCGTTTATACTACCCGAATCCTTAACTATCCGACGTTTCCGTTAAATGCCTAAATAATGACCGTAATGCCCTTATGATCATAAAACGAGATTTTTGAAGATATGAAAGTAAAATAATATTAGTTACTGATTATTAAACATGTCTGTAAATTTTTACATCAATCGGAGGTCCAGATTAGGAGTTATGCTTAATGACGTAAATATAGCGATTCTTAGTAATTAAAAGACGTCATTAGCGTAAAGCCTATCTAAAACCCATTTTTGACACCAAACCTTTTACCCACTGATGTAATATAATATTTTGAGATTTTTGAAGATTTTTAATTATTTTTAAACTGATCATAAGCTAGGATTATCGCCTTCATTCGGTTAATACCGAATATACCCTTTTCGGCCATAAAATGAGTTTTACAAATCCTTTTAATGCCAATCCAATTTCTACTGATTTTAAATAATAAATGAAGTGTTTTAAACCTGTTTAACTGATCAGAAAACTCAGAACCCTATTTTAAACCGTACGTCGCTTAAAATGGCTTTATAAGCGTATTATACGCATAGTTGGGTTTAAAACTATTTCGCCACATAAGACTTAACACCAATGGATATAACCTGTTAAGTTATGGTGTTTTACTGATAAAATCAGACCCGTGATCACAAGAATTTAATTAATTCTTTTATAACCTTTAAAAATGACCAAAATACCCCTACGGGGCTTAATATGAGATTAAACTCGTTTTGGGCATAACGGAAGGTATCCTACTGATATCACAACATATTTAAGGCATGATAACTTAGGAAACCTGTTTAGGACTCTTATGGTTACCCGTTACGCTTCATGCGCGTTCGGTTCGGTTTATGTAACTAGTTTACATAAATTAGCCGAAACGGGTCAAACCTTATCGTTATTATCTCAAAATCCAGAATGTGTATAATATACCCATATTATACAAGTCTCCGAACTTGTCGGGTCTAATTCACATTCTATTCCAGTCTTCGCCTTATCATGCGTTTGAACTGTATCTTCCTTTTGAAAACTAACCGGTCTAAGTCATGACTTAATTAAAGACCCGTTAGGATTCTAATAGGTTATTAAAAACATTCGTTCTAGATTTAGGAGCCCAGTAAAAGCTATCTGTACTTGCTGATTTGATACGGCTGGGATTGAATTTATATTTAGCTCAGGTAAATACTTTTAACTTATTTCCCTATACGGGCTTGGGGTACGGTATATAAAATACCGCTTGGTCGGACATTGAATCTTTAATTGTATGATGGTTAAAGTATTGAGATGTTTCATTTAATTTGTTTTGTTTGCTTAAAGCCTTTGGGGGTTAATGACTGTTGTCCCGGATATCCCTGGCATCATTTTACGAAATGGCCACGACCTTAGCACTCAGGTGTAGGCGTACACCTGTCAATGTCTCATAATTAAAGTGGTGTGTCAATTGATCTTTAACCCGGCTCGATCCGGACTACTGAACGCATAAGGAACATGTAAATCCTTTACAAGTTTATAAATTTAAATAATTATCCCAAGTTATAAAATGTTATTTGTGCCATGTGCATTAAAATCCTTTATTTATTAAACCTTTTTAAAATGAGCCAGTTGATTGTATTTACCAGTGTAAACTGACGTATTTTCCAAAAGGGCTAAGTGCAGGTACTAATCGGAATCGGCTGGCTACTCCTAGCATCATTAAAGAGTCTCGCAAGCTTAGATGCCTAAAGTCTGTTGAACAGTGTTATTTTATTTTCGATCCGTCTGTGGATCCTTTACTTCCGTTGTAATACTTTGATGTTACATTATTTCGAATTGTAATATATTTATCCTTTTGCTTCCGCTGTGCATTTATATATTGTGTTGTTTGACTATGATGTTGCCAACCACGTCACGATACTCCCCTACCGGGCCCACCGGTAACACGTGGAAATTTGGGGTGTGACAGGTTGGTATCAGAGCCAACATTGAGTGAATTAAACACTAGCTTTTTGTGTTTAATCTCAATGACACATTTGCACATTCCTTGACCTTCTGAGTCTAGACTTAACATAGGAATATTCTAAATCCTTATCTGGAAATTCTGCTTCCAAATTTTTATATTTTGGATACGTCGCCAAGCGAAGAAGCCGTAATAATAATTCTCCACACCCGGAGCCTTAATTTGCTGACCTTCGTACAGCGGCTAGGACGAAACATGCAACCAAGGAGAAAGCATTCAGAAATAAAATAAAGAAGAAACTCCTTTTGCTAAAAATCGTTTCCTTAATAGTCCTTATAAGGACATAATTACCTTTCAGTTCCTTCGAGGACAACATTATTCCTTTCAAGTCCCGCCTAGGGCACATCTGTATTTTTTAATTTTATAGTGGAATAATTAACTTTAAATTTTCATTCAAGACATTCCTTTTATAAGATCTACCATTATAATAAAATGGCAAAATCTAAAAAAGGACAAGACCTAGCCACGTGTCATTTTAAGACCGGGCCAAGATGGTAGTTCCATAATTAGATTCAGATCCATATTTAACACCTCAATTTAGGATTGTTCTGCGTTAAATATTAATAAGAATCTTAAGAGTGAAACCTAGCCTTCGGGTCATTTTAAGGCCGGGCCATGATGGTAAGACCTGTTTAAAAGAGTCGAATCCCTGTTAACATCTGTAAATATGTTAACACTCCTGACAGACGTGATTCATTAAAATCACACACGTCATTCTTATTAATGGATTCTTCAAAAGATTCCTAACCCAATGTGATGATCTCTGAATCATGGGTTTAGATCATCACTTGAGATGATCATATTTTGACCATACGTGGTAATATAGCGCCTACAGGCCCTGCTCATTTCCATATGAGCCAAAAGACAGTGGTAGCGATGATTCCCTGTCAGATAAAGGTAATGAACTAGGTTCAAACCTTCATGCTTTGATTCTCTGAAATCATAGCTTATAATTTATAATTGTCCTTGCGACTAGGCCTGTTGTGCCAGTATACCTTCATGCCTTGATTCTCTGAAATCATGACTTATAAATTAAACTTGTCTACGCGACTAGGCCATTTGTGCTATTACTAACTTATAAATTAGGATTCATGATAAAAATCCTGAATAAAATAAATATCATTCATTTCCTGCCAATATAGTTATTAAAAGAGAATCTTAAAAGGTTTAACCTAGCTTAAATGTCATTGAAGACCTAGCTAAGATGGTAAAACCTGTTTAAAAAGAGATTCAGATCCTTGTTAACATCTGAAAATGTGTTAACACTCCCGACAACCGTGATGCTATAAAAAATCACACTTGTCATCCTTATATTAGGAATTTTTTTCCAAATCCCTTATTTAGCGTAAGTGATCAATAGGAATCATGGCTGGTAAACGTCGAAAATGAGGTACGCATCAAAACATCCATTTGGGATGTATATATACGAGTAAAGATGAATACATGAAAAAGATAGTTTTATTTCAGAACTTCTTGTCAAGACAATGAACTATGAAATTTTCCGATCCAAAGGAATCATTGATTATGTTTTAAAATTTCCCCAGTGACAAGGCCTCTGAGCCATCATAAGTCCTTTGGAACAAGCCCTTGTGCTATATATAAAAGATGTCAGTATGACATTGGCAGTCGTGACTTATGTTCCCTGTCTAATAAATATGAAGGATTATATTCCGCTTAAATGCCAAAGATGGTTTATTTAAACTTAGGCAAAACATAATCAAATAAATTAAATTCTATCTATTGGCCTATATGGTTTAATTGCGCCATGGCTATTTATTCATCAAATTCGACAATTCACTATATGATTAAACAAATTGTTCTACTTGGATAGTAGCCTTCAAAGCTTCACCATGGCTGACTCCTCTGAAGCTCACCATCATCCAGTTAATCAGAATGATGATGCAAGACTGAATTTAACGGGTGCCGAGTTACAGGCTATGTTAGATACAGCTGTAAACAAAGCCGTGAACCGAGCACTAAGGGATCACAAGCGAAAGTGCAATAATACCCCTAAGCAAGGTTGTAAAAAGGGTAAGACCGGTTCAAACCATAACCCGTCCAAGACAATGGAGGCAAAACCCGAATGTAAAACCTGCAAGAAGAAGCACTTCGGAAAATGTTTCTATGATCGGACTTTAGGATGTGTCATCTGTAAGGGGGCGGATCACAAGACCCATGAATGCAAGAACTTGAAGAACAACCAACAGTCAGGTGAAAAACCCAGATGCAAAATCTGCAAGAAACAGCACTTAGGGAAGTGCAGGTATGGATCGAACTCGCATACACAGTCGAGAACTGTTGCCTGTGGGATATGCAAGTCCAAGGGACATAATACCTTGGACTGCAAGAAGATGGAGGACGCAACCTGCTATGGTTGCAATGAAAGAGGGCACATTAAGACCAACTGCCCTAAATACGCTAAAAAGCTTGAGGAAGTTAAAAAGATCAAAGCGGGAAGTTCTCAAAAGGATACTCAAGAGGCTATTCAGGATGACAAGGACACAGCAGGTATTTTCTATATCAATAACGCTCATGTTAGAGTATTAATTAATTCAGGTTCAGATAAGTCTCTTGTAGACAATAGATATTGTAAATCATTAAATCTGCCTGTTAAAACTCTAAGCGTTATGTATGAACTGAAAATTGGCCGATAGTACCTCAGAAACTGCTTCAGCAATATTAGATGGATGTTTTTATATCCATTAGGAATTACCCTTCTCCGCTGTCCTTGTTCCGTTAATAAGAGGACTCGATATAGTAATAAAAATCGATGGTTTGTCTTAAAAATCAAGCCCATATTATGGGTAATAAGGAGCAATTAATTATCAAGACTCCTTATGAGACAACCCTCATCATTTCATGTATCCGTGCGATTAATTAATATTAAAAAAAAATGGTGGAATTGGCCGTCCCCGGAATCGAACCTGGGTCTAGGCCGCACCCTTTCGCGCGCCTAGCCAACCGAGCTAGGTGCCTAGTTTGTGAAATTTCCATTTTGATTAAATATAAGCACACGTACAATAATTTCCTTACTTCTTACTACAATCACCTACTTATCCCTCTTATGTTGAATAAGCACTTGGTGAATTCGGTATTTAATACCAAAACTTCGAGTATGGAAAAACTCAGAAAGAGATTTCAATAATAAAAAGGGGGCCATCAATTTCAAGAAAATTGATGGATGAAGTAGAAACCATTAGGTGTATCAGCGGTTATGCTGGAAAGAACCTGGTAAAGCATACATCACAGTCATACGGTGGCAATACTTTTAATTAGTAAGGACATTAAAGAAATCCTTGAGAAGGATCCTCTTATACATTGTGGAATGGTCCAAGTTTTAAGGACCTTATTAGAAAAACCTAGTATCCGTTTCGCAAAAAGGGAAAAGACGGAATAAGAATTTCTGACTCTCGCCATAAAAGTTCTAGACTGTCGACAGTATGTCGCAAATTTTAATTCATTGGCTGAGACAGTACCCTATTCAGTATACCCAAATATCTAAGCTTAAAACACATAATTATTAGTGGTTAGCATTGACAATAAGAGGGCACGCTAAGGTTTAAAAACCTGCTCATTAAAAATCCATTATGGATCTACCTCAGCTACCCACGTTATAATGATTAAGAAGTAATCAGTCAAAGCTGAGACTGCCCTAAATTTATCTAAGATGTTACAGCTAAGTTTAGACGGATTAATAGGGGAGGCGTTTAACCCTCCTATTGTATAATTAGAGACAGCTCACATTAGGAATTTCACCAGATAAACCCTTATTTGGGAATTTATTGCTATAAATTACATGTGGTTTCGGGTGCTGTTAAGTCTCTCACAAGATCATAAACTTAGCAAACTTTTAGGTATTTTCCCGTAAGAACTCCAGATATTAAGCGTAAGATAAAACTTACCTGCGAAATTATAATAACCATTTCTTCTGTTCTTGTCAGAAACTTCCAGTCATAGAATTTTTTTTTTCCTCTCTCAAGAGGAAGTGCGTCAGCACATGTAGTTGATATCTCTTTAATCTCTATCGATTCCGAATACCAAATGGTATGATAAAAGCATCATATGAGGATTGGTGTATCTTAATAAATTCCATAGATTGCTTCCATGCCTGATCAGTATGGAGGTTTAATAGATGGGACCATAAAGATATTCCGAGAGGTCATATGGTACTAAAGTCAACTAATGGTATTCAAAGGAGATATCCAGAATGGAATTGTCCAAGTAAATCTTCCCGATTAAGGAGTTCTTGGACTCATAACATAAATGTGTCACTTAATTGACACAAACAATGGTGGATGAATTGGAGCCAGAGATTTGTAAAAAAATCTCTGTAACCTCCTTGTACCTTGATTATCTTCTCCTAATATTACCCTGTTTACCCCTGAGAGGCAGGTAGAGTTAAGGTTTAAATTCCGTTTAAGGCTGTGTTATTATGAAATCTCCAAGACGGTTAGTACCATCATTGGAAGAATCGAAACCCTGATTAAATAAGTTTAAAATAGAGGGTTCATATAGCTTAACTCAATATCCTAGAAATCCGGTATAGTTAATTATGAAAGACGGTTCATTTTGCTTATGCATTATCACCGCAACCCTAATTAGGCAACGATTAAGAATTTGCCATCAGCTGCCCAGGATCGTCGATTTGCTCGACTCACGACAAGGATTAGCTATTCCCTAAACATTAGCTAAGCAGTGGTTGGAATAACCATCTCACCTTAAAAATAAGCTTTCCTATAATAATTAATATGTAAGTATTAAGGCTACTCCTTTGGAGACCTAGTATAGATGGAATTTTAAATATCTATTGTTAGATAGAGAATTGGTAAGTCCAATTATCAAGATCTGAAAGTTGCCTGGGGGACAACAAATAAGATCATACAAATCCATAATTGATTGTAGGTTGCCAGTATACGGCAAGAAATCAAGGAGTTATGAAAATAGCAAACTTCCTTAGTTCTTGTTAAAGAATAAAGTGCAACAAAAGAGATCACCCTGGAAGGGTGTGCCAATTTGTTAAATTATCAGGCTAGTTAAGCTCTGAATATATATAGAATCATTCGAAGGAAATCGAATGTATCAAGATCAAGTAGCTTGTAAGCTAAAGCCTATTTAAGGAGCTTGGCGGAAATCGCAATACATTGCCCACTAGTGACGGAAAGATGCGTTCCGCCAATAAGTCAAGAAGCACTATCACGTAAGGATATACAGATTTATGATATGATGAGCAACCTGTGTCGATTGAGGATCGACA
This sequence comes from Helianthus tuberosus, assembly GCA_030545235.1. Classification (NCBI taxonomy): domain Eukaryota; kingdom Viridiplantae; phylum Streptophyta; class Magnoliopsida; order Asterales; family Asteraceae; genus Helianthus; species Helianthus tuberosus. The sequence goes on along the minus strand of CM060426.1, from coordinate 144,824,116 downwards.
GGATTAGAAGCTCCAAAAAGATACATGTACTTATTATAAAGGCCAATTGGAGTGCCTTAGAGGCTCAAGAGTACCGGGGAAGATTAAGCCCAATATAAAGGCAGAAAATACTTCCTTTACTTTAACAAATCTCGAGGTCGAGATTTCTTTTAAGAGGATGAGGATGTAACACCTCGAAAATTTACGTCCTATAATGTGTTGACACGTGTCATAGGTTCGAACGTGTGAAAGAATGTTCTTGAAGGACTAAAGTTGACAAACAATGAAACTATGTGAATATAAGGGTTCAAAGTGTCAACAATGAATAAATATACTTTACAATAACCCTACATGATGTTTATAACCTTAAACGAATGGATCATGGATCATACGAAGCGAATTGTGAAAGAAAGTGAGAGATTACAAACTACAGGGGTTAAATGTGTCAATATGTTAAGATATACCTCTGAGTGACCTTTTAGCAAACCCGAAGCCTTGTAACGATTATTTATGCTCACTAGAATGCACCATAAAAATTTCACCAAGTTTCGTTACCGTATGAGAAAGTTATGATAAAATTCGTGTGTGAGGGTTAGAATTGTCAACATTGAAAATTAGGGCTTTTCGGGTGATCACAAAGTTACCCGAGGACTTAACAAAGGATGTATAAGCCTTAAAGCCCCTATATATCAATATTAAGGGTTTAAGATGCAAAGAATAGTGCGAAAACGATGTTTAGAAGGACCGAGGACTGAAAGTGCAATAAAAGAAAGTTTGGAAACCTGCTGCAGAAGGCTTGCGCACCGTAGGGGTTTTTACCCTACGATGCGCAAGGGTTGACCAGATGCAGAAAAACCCACAGGTGGCTGTATCAGCCTTGTAACCGACTTAAACTTCAAGATATCGATTCTATGGGCTGCCTAAAATGGTTTTTAGGCTTAGGGACACTTGTTTGACATCTGATAACACTCCTAGACTTATGTGTTGATGATCCAAGATGTTTGAATTCATATAAAAGACCCACATTCTTTGCATTCATCTTGCATTCACTTCCTGATCATTTCTGGAGCATTCAAGCAGATCCCAAGCATTCCTAGTCATCCATTAGACAAGTGTAAGTATGTTTAACCCTTCTTAATCAAGTTATGCTTAGTTTATAGCCTAGAAATCAAACCGTCGTAACTACGGTTTGACCTTACGATAAAACACAAACGGTCCAGGGTTTTGTCGAATTGAAATTTGTTATAAGTTGGTAATCATATGGGCTTTAAAACCTTAAAAGGGCACCCACTGATTCCAATCCTAACTATGTCGTTTGTCGAGTCAAACTTCTTCCGAAAAAGTCAACAGAACCATTAAACATGTAATTAACGATACAGAAGGCGTGTAATCTGTTTTAACATGCATATAACTTGAAAATAAGTATAATAAGTTGTCTAAGCTTGTTTGATTAGACAACTCTCTGTTTTGAACCGATTCGGAGCCGAAAGTCGCGTAGTTTGACTTTCTGCTTTGACTTTGATTCTGACCCGGTTTTGATAGGTTTAGACATGCCTTAAAGTTCCATTAGGACCTTGTTACATGTTAGTATAATCCTCTGCGTTTATACTACCCGAATCCTTAACTATCCGACGTTTCCGTTAAATGCCTAAATAATGACCGTAATGCCCTTATGATCATAAAACGAGATTTTTGAAGATATGAAAGTAAAATAATATTAGTTACTGATTATTAAACATGTCTGTAAATTTTTACATCAATCGGAGGTCCAGATTAGGAGTTATGCTTAATGACGTAAATATAGCGATTCTTAGTAATTAAAAGACGTCATTAGCGTAAAGCCTATCTAAAACCCATTTTTGACACCAAACCTTTTACCCACTGATGTAATATAATATTTTGAGATTTTTGAAGATTTTTAATTATTTTTAAACTGATCATAAGCTAGGATTATCGCCTTCATTCGGTTAATACCGAATATACCCTTTTCGGCCATAAAATGAGTTTTACAAATCCTTTTAACGCCAATCCAATTTCTACTGATTTTAAATAATAAATGAAGTGTTTTAAACCTGTTTAACTGATCAGAAAACTCAGAACCCTATTTTAAACCGTACATCGCTTAAAATGGCTTTATAAGCGTATTATACGCATAGTTGGGTTTAAAACTATTTCGCCACATAAGACTTAACACCAATGGATATAACCTGTTAAGTTATGGTGTTTTACTGATAAAATCAGACCCGTGATCACAGGAATTTAATTAATTCTTTTATAACCTTTAAAAATGACCAAAATACCCCTACGGGGCTTAATATGAGATTAAACTCGTTTTGGGCATAACGGAAGGTATCCTACTGATATCACAACATATTTAAGGCATGATAACTTAGGAAACCTGTTTAGGACTCTTATGGTTACCCGTTACGCTTCATGCGCGTTCGGTTCGGTTTATGTAACTAGTTTACATAAATTAGCCGAAACGGGTCAAACCTTATCGTTATTATCTCAAAATCCAGAATGTGTATAATATACCCATATTATACAAGTCTCCGAACTTGTCGGGTCTAAATCACATTCTATTCCAGTCTTCGCCTTATCATGCGTTTGAACTGTATCTTCCTTTTGAAAACTAACCGGTCTAAGTCATGACTTAATTAAAGACCCGTTAGGATTCTAATAGGTTATTAAAAACATTCGTTCCAGATTTAGGAGCCCAGTAAAAGCTATCTGTACTTGCTGATTTGATACGGCTGGGATTGAATTTATATTTAGCTCAGGTAAATACTTTTAACTTATTTCCCTATACGGGCTTGGGGTACGGTATATAAAATACCGCTTGGTCGGACATTGAATCTTTAATTGTATGATGGTTAAAGTATTGAGATGTTTCGTTTAATTTGTTTTGTTTGCTTAAAGCCTTTGGGGGTTAATGACCGTTGTCCCGGATATCCCTGGCATCATTTTACGAAATGGCCACGACCTTAGCACTTAGGTGTAGGCGTACACCTGTCAATGTCTCATAATTAAAGTGGTGTGTCAATTGATCTTTAACCCGGCTCGATCCGGACTACTGAACGCATAAGGAACATGTAAATCCTTTACAAGTTTATAAATTTAAATAATTATCCCAAGTTATAAAATGTTATTTGTGCCATGTGCATTAAAATCCTTTATTTATTAAACCTTTTTAAAATGAGCCAGTTGATTGTATTTACCAGTGTAAACTGACGTATTTTCCAAAAGGGCTAAGTGCAGGTACTAATCGGAATCGGCTGGCTACTCCTAGCATCATTAAAGAGTCTCGCAAGCTTAGATGCCTAAAGTCTGTTGAACAGTGTTATTTTATTTTCGATCCGTCTGTGGATCCTTTACTTCCGTTGTAATACTTTGATGTTACATTATTTCGGATTTTAATATATTTATCCTTTTGCTTCCGCTGTGCATTTATATATTGTGTTGTTTGACTATGATGTTGCCAACCACGTCACGATACTCCCCTACCGGGCCCACCGGTAACACGTGGAAATTTGGGGTGTGACAGTAATATTGACCATCAGTTGATTTAATCAAGGGCTAAAATTAAAGGGGTGAAATTGAAGAAAAGAAAGAGACGCGTGAATTTGTGTAAGGGCATTGTAGTCAATTCAGGACAATAGTTTCTCTCTCCTCCAATTTCTCCCAATTTTTTAAACCTTAATAACTTTTTAATACGTCATTATTTTTTTATTAAAATTGCACAAAAAAACGAGCGTTTTTTTATCTTTAAAACGAGTATAGTATTGCTATATTTTCGAAAAAAAAATTTCGACAACCCAGTTGCGTAAAATGCAATGGAAAAAGCCCAGTTGCGTAAAACGCAATGAAAAAAAAAACGTAAAAAATGACTTTTTTTAAAACGTAATGCACAAAAAACACAAAGAAATGTCTTATTTGTAAAACGCAATGGCCAGAAAACACTTAAAAATGTCTTTTTTCTAAAATGCAATGGACTGAAAACACATAAAAATGTGTTTTACCTAAAACGCAATGCACAAAAAACACAAAGAATTGTCTTATTTCTAAAACGCAATGACAGAAAACACTTAAAATGTCTTTTTTCTAAAACGCAATGGACAAAAAACACATAAAAATGTGTTTTACCTAAAACACAATGGACTAAAAACACTTCAAAAATGTTTTTTTTTTTTTTTTCTAAAACGCAATGGCCAGAAAACACATAAAACTGTCTTACCTGTAAAACGCAATGGCTAGAAAACACTTAAAAATGTCATTTTTCTAAAACGCAATGGACTGAAAACAAATAAAAATGTGTTTTACCTAAAACGCAATGGACTAAAAACACTTCAAAAATGTGTTTCGCAATGGCCAGAAAACACATAAAACTGTCTTATTTCTAAAACGCAATGGCTAAAAAACACTTAAAAATGTCTTTTTTTTTTGTTTTAAACGCAATGGACTGAAAAACATAAAAATGTGTTTTTACCTAAAACGCAATGGACTAAAAACACTTCAAAAATGTGTTTTTCTAAAACGCAATGGCCAGAAAACACATAAAACTGTCTTATATCTAAAATGCAATGGCCAGAAAACACTTAAAATGTGTTTTACCTAAAACACAATGACTAAAAACACTTTAAAAACTGTCTGAACCAAGAAGTAGGAGATCAAAAACTGTCTACGAAAATGAGGTAATTTCCAGAAAATTAAATTTTCTAATCCAGAAAATGAGGCAATTTCCAGCTCGACCCTAGCCAGGGGCTCTGCCCCTTGGACCCCGCCAGGGGCTGCCGCCCCTTGGACCCCGTAGGGGCTGCCGCCCCTTAGACCCTGCTCCCAGGGACGCTACCCCCGGACCCCTGCCAAGATCTTAAAACGCAATGACTCAATTCAAAAACCCAGATCGTAAAAATGCAATTAAAGAATTTCTTACATGGATCGAAGCCGATTTCTTTAACGATTGACGAAATTTGAATGATAGAAACACTTATCAGCGATCGAATCGAACGGATCGAGTGATTCACTTCAAAATCAAGGGAAAAAAATGAGATATTGTATGAAGTTAAACTGGGTTTCTTCAAAAAAGTTGAAGAACACGTTGATTGGGTGTTTGAATCATTGATTGGTGACGAAAGTTGCACTATAATGTAGTGATTATTGGGATAGAAAGTGAAGAAAAGGTTAAAGATTGTGGGTTTTGAAAATGGTGGGTTTTGAATTTACTGGGGAGAAGAAGGAAGAAGATTGGATGCTATTAACTAAAATACCCTTCCTCTTTATTTTAAATTTTGCCACATGTCATGATCATATTGCTTCTTATTCTTCCTAACCAAAATAAATTTCCTATTTGATCCCCACCCTAGATATAAATAGATAATTACATATCATCAAACGTTTATTTTTGATTTAGACTGAAGTATAAAAGTATACTTTATAATTTATGTAACAAATTTTTTGAAATAGTTAAGACAAATAAAAGTATAATTCATTATAAAATAACATAAATATGTAATCATATTAAATAGACTCTTGCATGTTGTTGTAACCGGTGTTTTAAAAACCAAATAGACTTTTAGGGGCTGTTTGGCAACTTCTAAATGGTTAAGTGTTGAATCAGTAAGAGGTCTGAACCATACTGAACCAGTAAGTGGTCTGAACCATTAAGAGCCAATGTAATGCTTAACCGTTCAGTAACAAATGTCTGACCAATTCAGATTAGAAGTCTTAATCATTCAGACTCAGTATAAAATTTAACCATTCAGAGGCAAATATCTGAACCATTCAGACATCTGCTCACGAAACAAACAGTCTGAATCATTAAGTGTTGAACCAGTAAAAGGTCTGAACCATTAAGAGTCTCATTAAAAGCTAAACAAACAACCTCTTAGCTTTCTAAGCTTGTGGCTTTACAGGTAAGCCCAACACATAGGCAAGTGTCACACCCCAAATTTCCACGTGTCACCGGTGGGCCCGGTGGGGAGTATCGTGACATCATGGTTGGCAACATAATAGTCAAACAACACAATATATATGAATGCACAGCGGAAGCAAACGGTAATCATTATTACATTCCGAATATAAAGTAATATTCAGTATTACAACGGAAAGTAAAGGATCTACAGGCGGATCTTTAAAACATATCATTTGTTCAACAGACTTTAGACGCCTAGAACTTGCAAGATTCCTTATTAGCGCCCTGAGCTTCCAGCCAATTTCGTTTAGTACCTGTCACTTAACCTTTTTGGAAAATACGTCAGTTTTCACTGGTAAATACACTCAACCGACTCATTTGAAAAGAGTTTAAGAAAATTGATTTAGATGCACCAGGCACAAAACCTTTCGACACTTTGATTAAAATGCACAGAGGCAAAATTAATCTTTTATAACTTGGGAAAATTATTTGTATATAATCTTGTATACAGTTTTACTTATTTGTCGTCCGTTAGGGCCGGTTTGTAGGGCCGGACTAGATTAACAGACACGCCACATGTATAATGCCCACGGGCTATCATCCTCTAAGTGGATTACCAGTTCCGGTATAATGCCCACAAGGATGATACCTCGGAGTGGATTACCAGTTTTTACATAATGCAGCTGTCAGGTGTATGCCTACACCCCGTGCTTAAGTCGTGGCCATTACTTCGAATGATGCCAAGGATATCCGGGACATGGTCATTAACCCCCAAAGGCCATACACCAAATACTAATAAAATAATACATATTAAACAGGTTATGTAAGTACATCAATCACAATCCGATTTAAATGACTACATACACCCGACCAAGCGGTACTTTTATAGTACCGTATCCCAAGCCCGTATAGGGAAAGTAAGTTAAGAGTATTTACCTGAGCTAGCTCCTGTCTTAAATAGCAAGAATTAATAACTCAGCCGTATTCACTTAAGTAAGCGTAGGTACAATTTACCGGAAAGCTCTAGTCTGGAATGATGGTATAAATAATTAATTAGAATGCTAACGGGTCTTTAATTAAGCCTAAGCTTAGACCGGTTAGTCTTATAGGAAGATACGGTTCGTACGCACTATTAAGCGAAGACCGGAATAGAATGTGTTTTAGACCCGACAAGTTTGGAGACTTGTATAATATGGGTAAACTAAACACATTCTGGATTTTGGGATAAAACCAATAAGGTTTGACCCGTTTCGGCTAATTTATGTAAACTTGTTACATAAACCGAACCGAACGCGTAATAAGCGTAACGGGTATTCATTAGAGCCATCTACAGGTTTCCTAAGTTAATTATGCCTCAAATATGTTGTGACATCAGTAAGATGTCTTTCATTATGCCCGAAACGAATTTAAACACAAACTATGCCCCGTAGGGGTAGTTTGGTCATTTTAAAGGTTGTAAAAGAGTTTAAATTTTTAACTGAGTTACAGGTCTGATGTAAACAGCAAACATACTCAATTTGATGAGTTATAACAGTAGGCTAAAGCATATATGTGAAATTTATCATCTTTAACCAAACTATGCCCCGTAGGGGTATTTTGGTAATTTCACATAAGCCGAAAAGCTCAAAAACGAAGTCTGAGTTAATCAACCTTTGCTTTCTGTTAAAATATCATAATTTGCCTCATATATCAGTAGGTATCAACCCGGGTATGTCCAATATGATTTTAAGACATACTATGCGTTAATAACGCTCAATTAGGCGACTAAGGCCATTTCCGGGTTCGATGCTTAAATTTGATATTTTTATATTTCCAGAAGGCTTAAAATAATTTATTTAACATATGTGATCAGTAGCAAAAGGTTTGGAGTCGTTTAGATAAGTAAAACTCATTTTATGGCCCGTAAGGGCAAAACCGACAATTACCGGATTAAGCCTACGACTACTAGTTATGCTCAGCCTAAAATTAATTAAAAATCTTTAAAAATCCCAAAATAATATATAACATCAGTGGGTAAAATATTTGATATCAAAAAGTATGTTTAACTAGGCTATACGCTAATTACGCCATTTTGTTAATATAAAGCTTTAATTTAGCGACAATGAGCATAACTCTATATCTACAAGTCAAACTGATGTCAAACTTTGCATACAAGTTTATATATCAGTAACTAAAGTTTCTACACTTTTACATTTTCATAAATCATGATTTAAGGTAATAAGGGCATAATGGTCAACATATGAGCAATTAACGGAATCATGCGTATTAATCGGATAACTAATGAACCGAGGTGTATAATCACAGAGGGTTATACTAGCATGTAACCTGGTCCAAATGAAGCTCTAAGGTATTTCTAAAACATACCTAAACGGGTCAGAACTGAAGTTAAAGCAAAAGTCAAAGCTTTGCGACTTTCGGTTCCGAACCGGGTCTTAAACAGGAAATAGTCGGGTTGAACATGTTTGGACATGTTCTTACACTTATTACTAAGTTATATCAATGATCAAACAGGTTATATATGATCTAGATAGCTAATTATGCCTAAATGATATTTTAAGCATTATGTTGACTTTTTAAGTAAAGGTTTGACCCGACATTTGACCTGGTTAGGATGGTGATCAGGGGAAACCTTTTTGGGGTTTTATTACCCACATAAATACCATCCTATAACTACCTTTAATTCGAGATATGATTGAGTCATTAGTGACTAATCTCGAAGTCAAACCGTAATTACGACGGTTTGACTTTTAGTTAATTAACTAAGCTAAACACAACCAAATAAGAACTAGTAGACTTACAATAGTCCAATGCACAACTTATGATCAGAAGGGAGAGTTCCTATGCTCCAGGATGTTCCAAAGATCAAATGCAAGTGTGAAGAAATGTGGTTGCATCAAGTGGCCTTATATAGTGCTTGGATCCACCACAACTAAGTGACAACTAACTCTAGGACCAACCACAACCATTGGACACTTGTCCTAGTGCTCTAGGATAGTTTAGGGGTCGTTTATAACTGATAAAAACCGGTACAATCGGTCATAATCGCGTAAAACAGCCAACAGAAGGTTTCTGCTGCATCTGGGCACCCCTAGCGCACCGTTACATGTATATGGTAGCGGTGCGCTAGCCCGCTACTTTGGGCCAATTGACCTTGTGTGGTAGCGCACCGTTACGCTATCAATGTAGCGGTGCGCTACCCCTTCTCAGAGGCTAAGTTCATGTTGTTTGTTGAAGTTTCGAAAAGGAATCCCACTTGCACGAATTTTGGGGCCTCAATTATCAACTTAGGACCCTCACAAAGTGTATGATCCTGTATAATACCCTACCATATGAACTTGTCCCATTTGAATGCATTTTCAAAACCCGAAAACATCGGTTTACCATTCAATTTATTCGTGGGATCAAGTCATGCATTATCAATTCCATTATTAACGATAAATCTCTGCATTGAGGGCATAAAAGATGTGTATAACATTTAATCGGGTCTTGGGATTTATAATTGAGGTCGTTCAGAGGTAACAGTTTAACATGACGCCACTTTAATCCTGTCGAATCATCTTTATTAAATCCGGGTTTACGACGCGTTTTGTCTGACATGACACGTGTCGTTTTATTATTGAACCCGAAATTTTCGAGGTGTTACATCCTCACCCCCTTAAAATAAATCTCGACCCGAGATTTACTGAAACAAGTAAGGGTACTTTTCTTTCATCGTGGATTCAACCTCCCACGTGAAATCGGGACCTCTACGGCATCCCATTTGACCTTAACAAAATGTATATGCTTTCTCCGAAGCTTCCTTACCTGTCGATCTTCAATCGACACAGGTTTTTCCACAAATTTTAAGCTCGCGTCTATATGCACATCTGTATGTGGTATAACCAGTGATTCGTCAGCGAAACACTCCTTCAGATTTCAGATGTGGAGCACATTGTGAATTCCACTGAGCTCTTCCGGTAAGTTCAACTTATAGGCAACTGACCCGACACGTTCAATAACCTCGAAAGGTCCTATATATCTCGGGCTTAGTTTGCCTTTCTTACCAACCCGCATTACTCCTTTCCTCGTCTTGGGTAACTTGGTAATAAAATCCATAGTTACCATTTTCCACTTCCACGTAGGAAGTTCAGGCTGTTGTAGCTAGCCTGGCGGCTTTTGATGCTCGGCTTTGACTTGCGCACATGTCAAGCATTTAGCTACATGGGTGGCTACGGACTTTTTCGAGCCTATCCACCAATAATTTGCCCTTAGATTCTGGGTAGCTGATGGAAATTCTTAATCGTTGCCTAATTAGGGTTGCGGCATGTATGCATAAGCAATATGAACCGTCTTTCTTATTTAATAACATAAAACCCTCAGAATATTGAGTCAGGCTTTATGTGCCTATGTTTTTAAAACTTACTTAATCAAGGTTTTGACTAAATATGGAGTTTTCACAATACTCCATCCCACAGCGGGATGCTAATCTTAATTCTACCTGCCTTCCAGGAGGCAAGCAGGGAAAACTTATGAAAAAATAATTAAGATACAAGGAGGCTACAGAGATTTTCCATATCTCAGGCTCCAATTCATCCATCATTATTCGTGTCAAATGAGTGACACCTTTATGTTATAAGTCCCCGAATTCCTTAATCGGGAACATTTACTTGGAAAAAAAAAATTTCCATTTTTGGATATCTTCTTTGAATACTACTGGTCGACTTTAGTACAATATGATCATTGAGATATCTTAGGGTTCCATGTATTAAACCTCCATGCTGATCAGACATGGAAATAATCTATGGGACACACTAGGATGCGCCAATCCTCATATGACACTTTTATCAAACATAGTTTGGCATTCGCAGGCGATAGAAAACAATGAGAAAAATAATTAAAATAACATATGTTGTCGTACTCTATGCAAAGAAAGAGTGCTCTTAGATTTTCGGAACGATTCCTTGCCGATTTATACGAATCGGTTACTATGGTCTCCTTGGTAGTTATACCTTGTGGATGTTAATAAATTTTTTTTTTTTTGCTAAGTTTATGGTTCATGAAGATTTATTATTGCCTGAAAAAAAAACAGGACACTTAGCATAAATTATTATTGATAAATGATAAGGAGGTTTATTGTACAAGTGCTTATATTAAATTAGAATGGAGATTTTTACAAACTAGGCACCTAGCTCAGTTGGCTAGGCGCGCGAAAGGGTGCGGCCGGCCTAGACCCAGGTTCGAATCCGGGGACGGCCAGTTCCACCATTTTTTTTTGTTTAATATTAATTACTCGTACAGACACCTGTAATTATGAGAGTTGTCTCTTAAGGAGTCTTGATAATTAATTGCTTCTTATCACCCACGATATGGGCTTGATTTTTCGAGGCAACTATCGATTTTTATCACTATATTGAGTCCTTATGTATGCAACCAAAAGTTTGCTATAAGGGTATTAGAAAGAGTGATTTCTAATAGATATTAGATATCAATATAGGATTTGTTGAAGCATTTTCTAAAGTATCATCGGCCAATTTCTACATCGTATTAAATGACCGGAGTCTTAATCAGACGGAGACAACAGTTCTCAACATTTATTATTCATAATATATTTATATGTGCCAATATCAAATAAGTTTTTGCATAACTGTTTGATAAGGAAATGTACATATTATACTTTTATTATTCTGCATCATCTCTTGGGCGTTCCTCCTGATAACTCGTGCGTTTGTTCTCTTGGCCTATTCGGGCTTCTTCGCGTACTTAGGGCAGTTGGTCTTTATGTGCCCCTTCTCGTTGCAGTTGTAGCATGTAGCATCTTTAATCTTCCCGCAATCCACAGTCTTGTGCTCCCTAGACTTGCATATCCCACATGCAAGTGGTCCTGATTTAGAATTGGACTCCATTCTGCATTTTCCAAAGTGGCGTTTTTGGCAAGTCGAGCACCTTGGCTTTTCCTCTGTCCGCTGACCATTCTTTCCAGACCCAGACCTCTCAGAGTCAGTGTTTCCCTTGTGTTTCTTCTCTGATCCTCGTGAGTTATCATCCTCACGCTTCTTCTTACTTTCTTCAGATTTCTTTAGCGACCTTAGCCTGACCGCATCTAAAGTAAGGGACAGAGAGAGATCAGCTGCTGACCTAAATGTAGCAGGTCTTGAAGCCTTAACACTGGCTTTGATTTCTGGGGCTAAACCCCCAATGAAGCGTGCAATTCGCTTGGGCTCTGGTGTTACAAGGTAAGGGACCAGTCTGGACAGGGTATTAAAACTGGTGAGGTAAGCTTGACAATCTAAGTTTGTCATCACCAAAGATAAGAAATCTGACTCGATCCCCTCAACCTCGTGTTGAGGGCAGTAATTCTCCTTAATGAGAATAACAAACTGTTCCCATGACATGCTGTAGAGCGGAATCTTCCCAGCAGCTTGAATGAGAGACTTCCACCATGCCAGTGCCTCTCCTTTGAACGATTGGGATACGTACTTCACGACATCCCTTTCAGCGCAACCGCTGATATCGACAACTGTGTCCATTTCATCCAACCAAATCATACAGTCAACCGCCCCTTTTTCCCCAGCAAAATCTCGGGGCTTGCAGGAAACAAAGTACTTATAGTTACAGGATTTGGTATGTGGTTCATTATCGAACTCTATCTTCTTGGATGGAACACTGTGTGGAATAGATGATTGTCGATCATCATCTTTCTTTAACTCATCTTTCTTTGGAGGTGGCTTGCTGTGAGCCTCCGAATGAGTCTTAGGGACAGACTTAGAGTGGGGTACAGATGAGGCTTTACTATTAGTCCCACTATACTCCCTGAACTGTTCCTCCACAGCTTTAGATACCGCTGAGTTAATCAATGAACGTAGTTCTCCTTTGGTTATATTAATCATATCATTATCATCGCGGTTATCCAAAGGATGACTGTTCCCTTCCTCCGACCCAGCCATGTAGTCTTAATTGCTACATAGAAATTAAACAAGGACAAGGTTTATACGGAAGTTTAAACAGTTTTATCTTTTTGAACGATTTATTAACCATGTTTTTAATACACATATTGGTTAATTTGATAAATATATAATTATTCAGGATCTTTATTATAATCCTAAATTATAAGTTAATAATAGCACAAAAGGCCTAGTCACGTAGACAAGTTTAATTTATAGGCCTTGAATTTATAGAATCGAGGCTTCAAGGTTTGAATCAAAGTTCATTACCTTTTCTTGACAGGGAGTTGTAGGCTACCACTGTCTTTAGTCCAAGAGGACGTTAGTTATAGCCCGTGGGCACTTCATCCATAAGGGATGATTATATAAATAAGGGAATTTAGTATATCCCAAAATGACTTATGTGATTTTATCATATCACATTTTGTCGAGCATGTTAATATGCTTTTATATGTTTAATAAGGATTTGAATCTCTTGAATAGGTTCTACCATCTTGGCCTTATATGTCGTGACATTTAGGCTAGGTTTTACCTTTAAGATTCTTTTTAATAATTAACGCAGAGCAATCCTAAATTGAACTGTTAACAAGGATCTGAATCTAATTATGGAACTACCATCTTGGCCCTGTCTTATTGTGACACATGGCTAGGTTTTGTCCTTTTTAAATTTTTGCCATTTTATTATAATGGTAGATCTTATAATATAGGAATGATATTTTAACTATAATCGTTCCTTTAAAACTTAACAAGTATATGGTTGCCCTAAACGGGACTTCTATAGCAATTGACTTGCCCATGCAAGGGCTAATCAGAAAATAACAAAGGAACCAAATAAGGTAAAATGAAACAAATTTGGATTTTTCCTATGTTCTTGTCTAGACTCAAGAATGTGCAATTGTGTAACTGAGATTAAACACAAAAGACTAGTGTTTAATTCACTCAGTGTTGGCTCTGATACCAACCTGTCACACCCCGAATTTCCACGTGTCACCGGTGGGCCCGGTGGGGAGTATCGTGACATCATGGTTGGCAACATAATAGTCAAACAACACAATATATATGAATGCACAGCGGAAGCAAACGGTAATCATTATTACATTCCGAATATAAAGTAATATTCAGTATTACAACGGAAAGTAAAGGATCTACAGGAGGATCTTTAAAACATATCATTTGTTCAACAGACTTTAGACGCCTAGAACTTGCAAGATTCCTTATTAGCGCCCTGAGCTTCCAGCCAATTTCGTTTAGTACCTGTCACTTAACCTTTTTGGAAAATACGTCAGTTTTCACTGGTAAATACACTCAACCGACTCATTTGAAAAGAGTTTAAGAAAATTGATTTAGATGCACCAGGCACAAAACCTTTCGACACTTTGATTAAAATGCACAGAGGCAAAATTAATCTTTTATAACTTGGGAAAATTATTTGTATATAATCTTGTATACAGTTTTACTTATTTGTCGTCCGTTAGGGCCGGTTTGTAGGGCCGGACTAGATTAACAGACACGCCACAGGTATAATGCCCACGGGCTATCATCCTCTAAGTGGATTACCAGTTCCGGTATAATGCCCACAAGGATGATACCTCGGAGTGGATTACCAGTTTTTACATAATGCAGCTGTCAGGTGTATGCCTACACCCCGTGCTTAAGTCGTGGCCATTACTTCGAATGATGCCAAGGATATCCGGGACATGGTCATTAACCCCCAAAGGCCATACACCAAATACTAATAAAATAATACATATTAAACAGGTTATGTAAGTACATCAATCACAATCCGATTTAAATGACTACATACACCCGACCAAGCGGTACTTTTATAGTACCGTATCCCAAGCCCGTATAGGGAAAATAAGTTAAGAGTATTTACCTGAGCTAGCTCCTGTCTTAAATAGCAAGAATTAATAACTCAGCCGTATTCACTTAAGTAAGCGTAGGTACAATTTACCGGAAAGCTCTAGTCTGGAATGATGGTATAAATAATTAATTAGAATGCTAACGGGTCTTTAATTAAGCCTAAGCTTAGACCGGTTAGTCTTATAGGAAGATACGGTTCGTACGCACTATTAAGCGAAGACCGGAATAGAATGTGTTTTAGACCCGACAAGTTTGGAGACTTGTATAATATGGGTAAACTAAACACATTCTGGATTTTGGGATAAAACCAATAAGGTTTGACCCGTTTCGGCTAATTTATGTAAACTTGTTACATAAACCGAACCGAACGCGTAATAAGCGTAACGGGTATTCATTAGAGCCATCTACAGGTTTCCTAAGTTAATTATGCCTCAAATATGTTGTGACATCAGTAAGATGTCTTTCATTATGCCCGAAACGAATTTAAACACAAACTATGCCCCGTAGGGGTAGTTTGGTCATTTTAAAGGTTGTAAAAGAGTTTAAATTTTTAACTGAGTTACAGGTCTGATGTAAACAGCAAACATACTCAATTTGATGAGTTATAACAGTAGGCTAAAGCATATATGTGAAATTTATCATCTTTAACCAAACTATGCCCCGTAGGGGTATTTTGGTAATTTCACATAAGCCGAAAAGCTCAAAAACGAAGTCTGAGTTAATCAACCTTTTCTTTCTGTTAAAATATCATAATTTGCCTCATATATCAGTAGGTATCAACCCGGGTATGTCCAATATGATTTTAAGACATACTATGCGTTAATAACGCTCAATTAGGCGACTAAGGCCATTTCCGGGTTCGATGCTTAAATTTGATATTTTTATATTTCCAGAAGGCTTAAAATAATTTATTTAACATATGTGATCAGTAGCAAAAGGTTTGGAGTCGTTTAGATAAGTAAAACTCATTTTATGGCCCGTAAGGGCAAAACCGACAATTACCGGATTAAGCCTACGACTACTAGTTATGCTCAGCCTAAAATTAATTAAAAATCTTTAAAAATCCCAAAATAATATATAACATCAGTGGGTAAAAGATTTGATATCAAAAAGTATGTTTAACTAGGCTATACGCTAATTACGCCATTTTGTTAATATAAAGCTTTAATTTAGCGACAATGAGCATAACTCTATATCTACAAGTCAAACTGATGTCAAACTTTGCATACAAGTTTATATATCAGTAACTAAAGTTTCTACACTTTTACATTTTCATAAATCATGATTTAAGGTAATAAGGGCATAATGGTCAACATATGAGCAATTAACGGAATCATACGTATTAATCGGATAACTAATGAACCGAGGTGTATAATCACAGAGGGTTATACTAGCATGTAACCTGGTCCAAATGAAGCTCTAAGGTATTTCTAAAACATACCTAAACGGGTCAGAACTGAAGTTAAAGCAAAAGTCAAAGCTTTGCGACTTTCGGTTCCGAACCGGGTCTTAAACAGGAAATAGTCGGGTTGAACATGTTTGGACATGTTCTTACACTTATTACTAAGTTATATCAATGATCAAACAGGTTATATATGATCTAGATAGCTAATTATGCCTAAATGATATTTTAAGCATTATGTTGACTTTTTAAGTAAAGGTTTGACCCGACATTTGACCTGGTTAGGATGGTGATCAAGGGAAACCCTTTTGGGGTTTTATTACCCACATAAATACCATCCTATAACTACCTTTAATTCGAGATATGATTGAGTCATTAGTGACTAATCTCGAAGTCAAACCGTAATTACGACGGTTTGACTTTTAGTTAATTAACTAAGCTAAACACAACCAAATAAGAACTAGTAGACTTACAATAGTCCAATGCACAACTTATGATCAGAAGGGAGAGTTCCTATGCTCCAGGATGCTCTAAAGATCAAATGCAAGTGTGAAGAAATGTGGTTGCATCAAGTGGCCTTATATAGTGCTTGGATCCACCACAACTAAGTGACAACTAACTCTAGGACCAACCACAACCATTGGACACTTGTCCTAGTGCTCTAGGATAGTTTAGGGGTCGTTTATAACTGATAAAAACCGGTACAATCGGTCATAATCGCGTAAAACAGCCAACAGAAGGTTTCTGCTGCATCTGGGCACTCCTAGCGCACCGTTACATGTATATGGTAGCGGTGCGCTAGCCCGCTACTTTGGGCCAATTGACCTTGTGTGGTAGCGCACCGTTACGCTATCAATGTAGCGGTGCGCTACCCCTTCTCAGAGGCTAAGTTCATGTTGTTTGTTGAAGTTTCGAAAAGGAATCCCACTTGCACGAATTTTGGGGCCTCAATTATCAACTTAGGACCCTCACAAAGTGTATGATCCTGTATAATACCCTACCATATGAACTTGTCCCATTTGAATGCATTTTCAAAACCCGAAAACATCGGTTTACCATTCAATTTATTCGTGGGATCAAGTCATGCATTATCAATTCCATTATTAACGATAAATCTCTGCATTGAGGGCATAAAAGATGTGTATAACATTTAATCGGGTCTTGGGATTTATAATTGAGGTCGTTCAGAGGTAACAGTTTAACATGACGCCACTTTAATCCTGCCGAATCATCTTTATTAAATCCGGGTTTACGACGCGTTTTGTCTGACATGACACGTGTCGTTTTATTATTGAACCCGAAATTTTCGAGGTGTTACAGCAAGTAAGTCAAGAACACACTTTTATAAAGTGAGTGGTCCAACCAATTGCTTGTTACTGAACCAAAACGTCCAGTCTTGTTCATCTTGTGTGTGGCCCAATTGCTCAAAACATTCACAACCTAATTAAACAGGTCGGTCCATTCCAGTTTTTCTTTTTAAACAATGCTTGAATGAGTAAAACTACAATTTTTTAGTCTACAAACTTACAATTCCATCCCCGAATAAAATAACTTAAAGGTGGTTTGTTATGTTAGAATTCAATAATTGTATACTATTAATAGAAGAACTTAATGAATAGTAACTATACTATATATTATTAATAGAAGAAGCGAATGAATAGTAATACTATCAATGAATAGTAACTATACTATACTATTAACATGTTATAATTCAAAGTATTGTATACTATTAATAGAAGAACTTAACGAATAGTAACTATACTATACTATTAATAGAATAAGCGAATGAATAGTAACTATATTTGTTTTAAAGGTTTTTTAATATATGTTATGTAGTTCTTTTATATATCTTATGTAACTTTCGTTTGTTTTTATCGATGTAATTCACGTGTTAGTATTTTTTGATCATATCAAGATTTTTTTGTTTTAAAGGTTTTTTTATATGTGTTATTTAGTGGTTTTTTATATGTGTAATGTGGTTCTTTTATATATCTTACGTAACTTGCGTTTGTTTGTGATCGATGTAATTAACGTGTCAGTATTTTTTGATCATATCAAGATTTTTTTTCTCTATGGGTTGCTGTAACGAGTGTAGATGACGTAACAAAACAAACTGATACCGATCAAATTCCCGCCGTGTTGATATATTTTTGGTCACATCATGATTTTTTTCTCTATTGTTTAGTTAAACAAACTGATACCCACCCACCGCGCAACGTGCGGATTTAATAACACTAGTTATATTGAAATCTGAATTTAAATGATAACATTATGTTTTTCTTGAAAAATCAAATAAAATTATAATTAGAATGAACTTTTTTAAGTAAAGGAATTCGACATTCATTTCAAATTGAAACGAGTTAAACCAAACTAGTTGAAATATCTCTCACCATCACCACCACCTTTACAATAGCCGCCCCTGCCGCCACACCGCTTCAATTGTTGTCACAATTTGTCCATGCTTATTTTAATTAAGTGTAATATCGTCATGTCACCCTCACTTTCGAGACACAAATGAAACACAACAACCGAAAATGCTCATATAACTTAGTTACAATCTCTTATTCCTAAATAACAAAACCAACAAAGCAGATAATTTATATAAGATTGAACCACATGACACCATCTGATCATTACAACCTCCATAAAAAAATCCCGAAAAATCATTCAGCATTGGGTACATACTCTGCTGTTTCATTAAAAGATGCAACCAATATTTCAGCAAGGCTAGGTTGTGAACTAGACTGTCTTTGAGATTCTGAAACTCTAGGTTTTTTTCGCATTAAGAGAAGGTGGAAGCCACTGCTTTTTGAGTGACTTCCAAATTACTGGTTCCAGAAACTTCCAAAGGTCTTCCAGCATTGACTTGTTGAAGAAACAATCAGGCCGTTGTTCTTCTGCCGATACATGATTATGGCCCCGCCCTCGCCCTCCACCCTGTCCTGACCCATGGCCTCTCCCTCTTCCATATCTTGAACCACTGGTGAAGTGACTTTATGGGCTAGGAAAACCAACATCTCATGGGCCATGGTAACCTCTAGGGTGAGGACTATTGCCCCTCCAACTCGGGTTGGGTAATTATGGTTGGTTAGAGATTTGCATAATATCCTTATGGTTGTTACATTTGTGGATTTAGCAATTGGTTTATATGGGGTTGGACAGAAGGTGAGGGCAATATTTCGTTGTTCCATGGCCCTATTGAACAAAGAAAATAAGTATATTGATAAGAAACACCTTTTACTGCATGCCAACAACTATAGTTAAGTATTAAGAAAATCAAATACTGATGTAGGCATAAATGGCAATTTCAACCCACTTTCTTATATATGGGTCAAGTGAAGGTTCAAATAAGAAGAAATTTTTTGTAAAAAGAAAAAGAGTAAACTGCCATTTTGGTCCCTGAGGTTTCGTCACTTTTGCCACTTTAGTCCAAAACTCAAAACTTTTGCATCTGGGTCCCTGTGGTTTCAGTTTTATTGCCATTTTGGTCCAAAAGTGAAATCATGTCATATTTCTCAAATAAAATCATGGTTTTTTTTGTCCTTTTCCTAAGTTTAATGAAGGGCAAAATTGTAACACCCCAACCCGGAAGGGCTGACATGTCACTTTTACAGATATCAATCCCACAAATCTATAAATGAATCCTAATTACATTTTCTTACATTAGTGTAATGAAACAAAACTTGATCTTTAAGTCACTCCTCACTTATTTCCCCAAGTTTCCCATATTACTTGTCACACAAATAAGACTAGGCTGAGCCAAATAGTTGTTCAGTAACGGGGAAATCAATAGTACTTGTAAAGACGAACAAATGAGAACGAAACACCACATAACGGAAGCTGAACCGAGACTGACATTGAACCACATTTAAAACTAAAACAATTTTCCTTCTCTCAAATAGTTTTACTTATAATATAATATTGTTTAAAAACCCCAATTCCTTTGAAACAAGAAAATTATCAGAATCACTATATTATGAACAAACATTTAGATTTAAATCAAAATCTAATTGTAACTCGAATTTCGTAACAAATCATTATTTAGTCAAAACAACTATATTTGAAAATATATATATATATATTTAATTAACAAAATAGCTTAGACAACCTGAGTTTTGAAAACATAGTAATCTAATACATGTAAAGATTATGCAAAACGATACTGGAAACAAAACAATTCTAAAACAAATACTGAGGCGGACACCGTATAAATGCTGAAAACAGAGGCCAAAATTCTGGCACTGAAACAATTACTTATGTAACTTGAAATCCCAATACTTATACAGAACAGATACCCAGAGGCATATAAACATATCATAACAGATACAAGACATACGTGACTACACATAACAATAACACAAGTCACGTAATATAGAAGCACCTACGAGCCTAAACAGAGGGGTACACAACTATAGTCCATGTACTCAACAGGAGTCAGAGCTAAGATTGATCTATTCGCCTCTAGGGGCCAGGTGCTACACAAGCACAAACTAGAGACGCCGTGAACTTTAGTTACGCACCGTCACGATGAGTGCCATGTCATTGACGCCCCAACGACAAGTACTTATAATTGCTCGGGTGACAGAGTACAAAGCGTATCAGAAATAAATGTATATATACTGACATAAGTCTAAGGGGAACATGCAATAACGAGCACAAAATCTAAGGTCTATCGCATGCTACAATAAGTACTAATTATATAACAATACGAACCGAAACATCTAACGAAACATCCGTACTACAAAGTAACGGATATGAATAAAATACCATGATGACAAGGACAGGAACCGTACCAACGAGTAACGAAAAATAAAAGTATACTACGATGAAAAGAAAACAGAATCCGTACCTTATTAGCAAGCAAACATAGTAGCACAATTCAAGTCCTCCTCAAAACGTACGAGAGCCTATATTCCATTTTTTTTATATTTAAATTACATGACACAAAGTTAATTATCTGATTCATTGACGATCAATTTTCCCGGCGACTAATACGACTCTTGACTAATTACTTTAAACGGATTAGAACATGTTCAAAGATGTAAAAAAATCATATCCATCCCAAAAGAAGTTTAAGACCCATATATTATATTAACACGCCAAAATTCATTTATATACTACCCCATTTCATTATTTTCATAAATATTTTTAGCCAACAATCTAACTAAATAATATTTATACAAATTGAACATACATTAACGTAATATCTTATTTTATTCTAGGAAATAAGAAAGTGTTTCTAACCATATGATTTATTCAAGGTTTAAGTTTCTCATCCATTTTAACCACACCTAACTCAAACCGTTAAATGTAAGCACCATATTGAATTCATGTTCAAAATAACCAAACACGTAACTACGTACCATAATAGTCAATCCCATGCACCATATGATGAATATGGATCTTGACACAAGCAGATTTAATTTGCATCTTAACGGATTCAAATAAAACATATATTTAATTCGATTAACATGAACTCCTAACGCGGTGATCTTTTGAGACTTGTTGATTATTTAGAAACATATATATGGCGGTCTATATCTATAACTACTTTTATTAAGAGAAAATCGGATATTGGATATGTAAAGATATGTACTTTTAACAAGTTTATGGTGGTGCATATTTCTAATCTTAACATCGATCAACACCTGTGGTTAAACTACAAATAAAGGAAATTCCAAACTAGCTTATGTGTTGACCTTAGAGCCAAGATTAAACTAGAGCAAGAAGATACATCATTATCTCATGCATATTACGGTTTGTTACTTAGTCGCCGGAACCAAATCAATCGTCACAAAAGATATACAATGATGGAGGCTCGAACCATTACCTCAACTAATCAGACGGAGCAGCGCCAATCTAAATGCGACGGTGCTGGTTAAACTTGTGCGGAGGTGGCTGGCTAAACTTACTTGAACGGAAACAAGCGGAGAGGGGCGGTTACTGCGGAGTTGTGGCGGCGGTACGACGGTGTGTGGCGGCGGTACGACGGTGTGTGGCGGTGACGAGGTGGTATTGAACATAAAGCAAAGCAGAAACCGATGCGTGGAGTTCGAATGCGGTGCCAACGCTTAAAACTAAATTGAAGATCGACTGGAACAAGTAATTCCACAATTTTGGTCATGTTCGTTTGAAGGAGATAAGTATGAAACGGAATGAAATAATGGATTGTTTTTTTTTTTTTTTTTCAAAAGGAATGGACGGTGGATGTGGTGATTTATTATTGCCATGGCTGAAGATCTCAATTTTTGAGTTTACAAATCAAACTTGTCACATATGGATTTTATTATTTTAAGGCCAATTATTTACATCTATTTTTAGAACAATCTGATATATAACCAAAGAAAATAATCGTTGAAAAAAGTATACATTTGATAATAGACAAAATCTTTTACATATATACATATACTCATTTAGTTTATGACAAAGTTTACATCTTAATTGGTCTAACTATTTATTAAATTGCCAAACTTTCAATAATAATTATTATTATTATAAAAAAAAATATTTCGAATGTTACAAAAATGGTCATTATAAGCTTTCTTTCTACCCTAATTCTCTCTAGCCGTTACTCCAAACTTGGATTAAACTCCCCTGAGTTCATATATTCATGCTGTGATTCATATATTCATGCTTGCTGTTGTGGTATTAAAGGCTTTGAATTCGTTATCTTTCCTGCGGTTATGAGGATCCAACCCTTAACATGCCTTAACATGGATTAAACTCCCCTGAGTTCACACTCCCCTGAGTTCACAGTAATAGGGGTTGTAGGTTGTAACCCATCCGATATTGTGGTATCAGCATTGCTATTCATGTCCATCTCAATATCTAAATTGGAACTAAGATTTTCAATAGGATTCAGACTACTTGTGGGTTGGACAGTCAACAACAAGGAGTTATCACGGTACTCAGAATTGGGATTCAACATATTACCTAGGTTTGCGTCTGAGGGTGTAGAACAGGGGAATCCACTCCCTGAATTAATCGCTGAGTTTCATTTCCTGCTTTCGTCACGTACAAGCCCTCAGATTGCTGGTTTCCTTCAGACATACGTTTCACCCAGGACCCAACGGCCGCAACGAAGTTGGAGCTGGCCAGTTCATGTATAACAACCTCCAAAATTATTTCCGACACCCCTAATATGTTTAGAGTGCCCCTATACGTCTTAAAATACACCACGAATACGAAAACCGAGCCCAAATACCTTTATATAATTAAAAATAAAATAAAAACAATTAAAATGGGTCTGCCGAGGGCGCGACAGACTACCCTTAGTTCTACGCGGGCCGCGAGCGCCTGGACAAGAGGCGGCACCCGGAGCTGCCACGTGTCGTGTGCGTGTCAAAGCTAGGCCGCTGAGTGGGCAAGGCTAGGGCCTACACCCCCTAGCTCGCGGGGCGCGTAAGCCCCTTGTGTGGTCTACGCGGGGCGCGAGGGACGGCCGAACCAGCCCTATAAGAAGAGGGCATCGGCAGTTCAAATTCGTCGTCCATTTTCTTTCAATTGTCTCTCATTTCTCTATAGTAGGCACTATACCCGGGCATAATACCCCCCTAAATAACGAAGTTCTGCCTCGTTGTAAGTATCATAACCCCCGGTTACGTATTAGATATGCTGCCCGATTGATCTAGTGCTCCGTAATGGCTGTCGTGGTTATTTGACAATTTGTTCTGCTGAGACCAAAATTTTATCTGTTACGTTAGGAAATTATCCACGGAATTATGTGTGTATATTATTATTGTTGTGTGTTATTTGACAATTTGTTAGTTTACAGTATGAGCGACCAAGGACCTTCAGGCGCTTACCGTCAGTTGTCCAGCTCACCTAGGGACGAAGGCACCTCTTCACAGCCTACCCTCTTAGGGTATTCGGCTGACACTGAAGACGGGATTTTCGTGTTCAAAGCACAATCTAAAGAGCCATTCCCTCCTAAGAAGAGAGGATGGTTCAGCAGAGGAATATATATATATATATATATATATATATATATATATATATATAGGGGATGGATCATGAGAAAACTAGTTTAAATGAGAAAACAAAAAAAACTAACTAAAAAAGCTAAAAAACATACCAAATTTTTTTTTCTTAAATTTTTATAAAAAAATCGCAGGTTTTTATGCATGGAAATTTTTTTTAAAAAAAATAATTTTTTTTGTTATATTGCATATGTGCACTATTACGGATATAGTGCACATGTGTAGTATACGTATGATGCACATGTGCAGTACAACAAAAAAAAATAAAAAAAATTTTTGTATATAAAAACTAGCGATTTTTTTATAAAAAAATTGTAAAAAAAAATTGGTATGTTTTTTAGCTTTTTTCTAGGTTTTTTTAGTTAGTTTTCTAGTTTTCTCATTTATATGTAGTTTTCTCATGATCCTCTCCCTATATATATATATATATATATATATATATATATATATATATATATATATATATATATATATATATATATCTAGACAACAGCTACGGATGCATACTAGTATTGTATTTTCAATTCCAGTTGTATTTGTAATATATATAGATACATAATATAAAATAGAGTAAAGGTCGCAATGTTCGACGATTTTGATCAATATGCTTGTTGTGTGATTGGTTGCATTAAATATTATCTTGTGATATTAATAAGTGGTAAATGTTTAAAATTCAGATGGACAACGAAGTGAATCAAGAAAACCAGAATAACGGTAATAATGGAAACTAAGTAGATAACAGTGCCATCCAACACATAGTGGCACAAGGGATTATAGACGCAATGCCATATATTATCAAAACGGTTAAGGAAGCGGATAATAAAAGTAATAATGGCAGTAAACGACCTATTGAACCAGAACACAGCGTAAACAATGGACCAATACTTCAAGTGCCCATTCCTAAAAGAAGAACTATGTCTTATGGTTGTTCTTATAAAGAATTCTGGTCTTGTAAACCAATAGAATTCTCGGGCAATGAAGGACCCATTACAGCTCTACACTGGATAGAAAATGCTGAGGCAGTCTTAAAAATAAGCAAATGCGCGGAAGATGATAAGATAATGTTTGCTTCCAATTTGTTCAAGAACTCAGCTTTAGAATGATGGAACACTATCCTCCATTCTATGGGAAGTGACAGGGTTTACAATATGGAATGAGAAGAATTTAAGAATATAGTGGAAAGGAAATTCTGCCATCCCAATGAAAAGGAACAGATAGCAAATAAGTTCTTAAACATTAGAATGACTGGAGTAGATAGTAAAGGTTACACTACTACTTTCTTTGAATATGATAGAATAGTGCCAACCCTTGCATCACCAGAACCAGTATTAATCTCCCGCTACATCTGGGGATTAATCAGTGAGATTAGACATGTAGTCAAGGCAGCTAGGGCTCAAACTATAGAAGAAGCTGTAGAATTAGCAAACACCTTGACTGATGAATTAGTGCGTACACGAGAAGAGGACCAGAGGAGAAACCTAGCTCAAAGGCTTACCCAGGAATTTCGTTATGGAAATTCCAACTGTGGGAAAAATGTAGGTTCTACCTCTGCACCTTACTTTAAAGCCTGCAAGAAAAAGCATTCAGGAAGATGCTCCACTTACTGCAACTTCTGCAAGATACCAGGACACAAAGAAGAAGATTGTAGGAAGAAACCTAGTAATGGAGTGTGCTTCAACTGTGGAGAAAAAAGGCACATCAAGCCACACTGTTCGAAACTAGCTCCAGCCATGAACAACAAGACTACTAAAAATGCTAGAGCATTTGTGCTGACCGCAGAAGAAGCAAAGATGATCCCGGACGTGATTGCCGGTACGTTTTTAGTTAATGATGTTTTTGCTAAAGTATTATTTGACTCTGGTGCAAACCAAAGTTTTATTAATATTTCATTTTGCAAACTTCTCAATCAACCATTAACTAAACTCCCACAAGAATGTCTAGTAGAGACAGCAAATGGAGAAACCCTTAAGATTACCGAAATCTTGCAGGAAGCAAGAATAGAATTTTTAAATCAAAGTTTTATTGCAAACTTTTACCCAATGAATCTGGTAGGATTTGATGTTGTATTAGGAATTGATTGGTTAATAGCCAATAAAGGAAGTATTCTATGTGATCAAAAGTCAATCCAAGTAAATTCACCAAAGGGTGAAAAAATCACAATTAAAGGAAATAGCCCGTCTAGATCCACAAAATTCATCTCTGTGATGAAAATAGCAAGTTATGTGAGAAAAGGATCATTAGTGTATTTGATTTCTATAATCATTAACACTAAAGGAAAAGAACTGAAGATATTCTAGTAGTATCTCAGTTTCCAGATGTGTTTCCAGAAGAATTACCAGGACTACCGCCGGACAGGGAAGTCGAATTCCGAATTCATCTACTACCAGGAACAACACCAATTGCCAAAGCACCTTACCGTTTGGCTCCGGCAGAAATGCAAGAGTTAAAGAAACAATTGGACAAATTGTTGGAGAAATGATTCATACAGCCAAGTTCATCACCATGTCGAGCACCAATCTTGTTCGTCAAAAAGAAAGACGGGTCAATGCGAATGTGCATTAATTATCGTGAATTAAATAAAGTCACGATTAAAAATCGGTACCCATTACCGAGGATCGATGATTTATTTGATCAATTGCAAGGTGCTCGATTTTTCTCTAAGATCGATTTACGCTCATGATATCATCAATTAAAGGTACAGGAAGAGGACATTCCTAAGACCGCTTTCAGAACAAGGTATGACCATTATGAATTTACTGTCATGCCATTCGATTTAACCAATGCCCCAGCTGCATTTATGGACATGATGAACCGAATATGTAAGCCATATTTGGATAAATTCATAATTGTCTTTATAGATGATATTCTCATTTACTCCAAGAATAAAGAGGAACATGCAGCGCATCTGCATGCACTCCTAAATTTGCTGAGAAAAGAAAAGCTTTATGCCAAGTTTTCGAAGTGTGGATTTTGGTTAGAAGAAGTACAGTTTCTTGGGCATCTAGTCATTCATGAAGGAATTCATGTAGATCCTACAAAGATTGAAGCGATTACCAAATGGAAAACCCCTGAGTCACCAACCGAGGTTAGAAGTTTCCTAGGATTGGCCGGTTATTATAGAAGATTTATCCGAGATTTTTCTAGAATAGCCATTTCCTTAACTAAGCTAACTTGTAAATCTGTTAAATTTGAATGGGGACCAAAACAAGAAGAAGCCTTTAGAATTCTTAAGCAAAGATTAACCAATGCACCCATACTAGCGTTACCAGAAGGAACTGAAGACTTTGTAGTCTATTGTGACGCTTCTAAGCTAGGTTATTGATGTGTGTTGATGCAACGTCAAAAGGTTATAGCCTATGCATCTAGACAACTTAAGAATCATGAAGAGAATTATTCAACTCATGATTTAGAATTAGGAGCCATGATTTTTGCCCTTAAGATTTGGAGACATTACCTTTACGGTAGTAAGTTTACCATTTTCACCGATCATAAGAGTTTAAGGCATGTCTTCGGGCAAAAGGAGTTGAATATGAGACAAAGACGCTGGATGGAAATTCTTAGTGATTATGATTGTAATATCCAGTATCATGCAGGAAAGGCAAATATATTAGCCGATGCTTTAAGTCAAAAGTATCACGAAAAGCCAAAAAAAGTATGTTCTCTTAAATTAAATCTACAAGTAGATCTAAACGAACAGATTAGAAAAGCACAAGAATCAGTAATCAAGGATGATACTGAAAAATTGAAAGGAATGATTAAAGAACTAGAACAAGGAACAGATGGAATATGGAGATTCCATAAGAAAAGAGTATGGATACCCAAATTAGGAAAACTACGCCACCGTATATTAGAAGAAGCCCATAAGTCTAAGTATACGATGCATCCTGGAAGTGATAAGATGTACCAAGATTTAAGAAAGAATTTTTGGTAGATAGGAATGAAAAATGATATAGCAACTTATGTTGCCAAGTGTCTAACCTGTTCACAAGTTAAAGCTGAACATCAGAAACCCTCAGGTTTGTTGCAGCAGTTAGAAATGCCGGTCTGGAAATGGGAATTGATAACAATGGATTTTGTTACCAAATTACCCAAGACAAGAAAAGGTAATGATACTATCTGAGTGATTGTAGATAGGTTAACTTAGTCAGCTCATTTCTTACCAATGAAGGAAACTTTCAGTATTGAACAATTAGCTAAGTTATATGTAAATGAAATAGTTTCATTATATGGAATTCCTTTATCAATTGTTTCTGATAGGGATAGCCGTTTTACCTCTCATTTTTGGACTAGTTTCCAAAATGCAATGGGAACCAAGCTGAATCTAAGCACCGCTTATCATCCCCAAACGGATGGACAAAGCGAAAGGACAATTCAGACAATGGAAGATATGCTTAGAGCTTGTGCAATTGATTTCAGAGGTAATTGGGACGATCATCTGCCACTAATAGAATTTTCTTGCAATAACAGCTATCATACCAGTATCAATGCTACACCATTCGAAGCACTTTATGGACGGAAGTGCTGAACTCCAGTCTGTTGGGCAGAAATTGGGGAAAAGCAACTATCTGGACCCGAGATAGTACAAGAAACAACCGACAAGATTGTCCAAGTCAAGGAAAGACTGAAAGCAGCACGTGATCGACAAAAGAGTTATGCTGATAACAGGCGAAAGCCGTTGGAATTTCAGGTAGGAGACAAGGTGTTATTGAAAGTTTCTCCTTGGAAAGGAGTGGTGAGATTCATCAAAAGGGGAAAGCTAAGCCTCAGGTATGTTGGACCTTTTGAGATTATTAAAAGAATAGGACATGTAGCCTATCAGCTACAACTGCCAGAGGAAATGGCAGGAATACATGATGTATTTCATGTATCTAATCTCAAGAAATGCTTAGCCGATGAATCATTGGTGGTTCCTCTTAAAGATATAGAGGTAAATGAGAAGCTTAAGTTTGTAGAAAAGCCTCTACAGATTGAAGACAGAAAGGTCAAGAATCTTAAACACAAGAGATTAGTTTTGGTCAAAGTGAAATGGGATTCCAAGAGAGGACCAGAATACACTTGGGAGCTCGAATCAGAGATGCAAAGGAAATATCCACACTTATTTCAGTAGACCTCGAGGACGAGTTCTAAAATAAGGTGGGGAGGATATAACAACCCTCCAAAATTATTTCTGACACCCCTAATATGTTTAGAGTGCCCTATACGTCTTAAAATACACCACGAATACGAAAACTGAGCCCAAAATACCTTTATATAATTAAAAATAAAATAAAAACAATTAAAATGGGTCTGTCGCGGGCCGCGACAGACTACCCTTAGTTCTACGCGGGCCGCGAGCGCCTGGACAAGAGGCGGCACCCGGAGCTGCCATGTGTCGTGTGCGTGTCGAAGCTAGGCCGCTGAGTGGGCAAGGCTAGGGCCTACACCCCCTAGCTCGCGGGGCGCGTAAGCCCCTTGTGTGGTCTACGCGGGGCGCGAGGGACGGCCGAACCAGCCCTATAAAAGAGGACCTTGGCAGTTCAAATTCGTCGTCCATTTTCTTTCAATTCTCTCTCATTTCTCTATAGTAGGCACTATACCCGGGCATAATACCCCCCCTAAATAACGAAGTTCTGCCTCGTTGTAAGTATCATAACCCCCGGTTACGTATTAGATACGCTGCCCGATTGATCTAGTGCTCCGTAACGGCTGTCGTGGTTTTGCCCGACGTAGTTGTTGGAGTTCTGTCTCGGGGAGGGTATTACTAATGTAAATATTAGGTTATTATACTAACGCGTGTGCATTGTGTAATTAATAGATAATCACCAGGAAATCACAAAGGAAAACCCTAAGATAGCAATGTGAGTAATCTCCTTTTTGCAATCTGTTTTTACAAAAACCTCAAATGTTTTACATTACATTAAATAGTGATTGAGTATTTGTATTCTACAATTATCGTCGGTATGTTGGGGTTTTGTATAAAAAATTTGTTACTACACTTTGAGTAGTAACATGACCACAAGTCGGGTTGACAGTACCGTGGGTGGTAATTAAAGTAGAAAATAAACAAATGTAATTGCGCGACCGCCCTCAATGCTGTAAACGGTTTTACTTGTCTTGATTAAACTGGGATTCACTCACCAGTATTTCCCACTGACAAAATGTTTTTTAAACGCGTTTCAGGTAACAAAATGTGAAAGCCAAATAGAAGCCAGCTGGACAGCACTGAAGGCTTGGAAAAGTGGCTATAAAAGTTACCTAAACAAAGAAATGTTTTTATTTAAATAAAATAGGGTTTATACCTATGAAAATGTGTGTACTGGAAACTTGGGAATTTCCCACGTATTTAATATTATAAAAGTGTGGTATTTTACTCTGATAAAATATTTCCTAACTATGGTCCTGATGAATTTTCCGCTGCCAAACTGATAAACACCGATACCACTGAAACTGGCAGCGGCCGCCCGTTCCCAGGCAAATAGGGGACGGGGGTTGCGACATCATGGTCCGATTTGTGCAGGGCAGAGGTATGTTCCCCCAAATTCAAGTCGAAATCCTCCAGATTGAGGTTAAGAACCATTCGATTGTTGGATTTCGGTTGCTGATTGGATCCAATTTCAAGTGTATCATTGTTTTGCAAAGGGTTTGACGAGTTATCATGCTTTTGAGTGCGACTTGAGGTTTCAAGATGAGGAGATTTAGCCGGGTTTGGGAGATTAGGGGAATCAGGGGGCTTAGATGGTGGGGTGAGCTCTATTTTCTTGTGGAACTATAATTTGAAGTGAATTAGGGTTAGGGTTTTGGGTGTTCTAGATGAGATTATAATAGAGTCTTTTATAAATGGATTATTTAGTTTATTATTTTAATTAAGAAAAATTAAAATGTCTATTTTGCCCCTGAGGAAAAAAGGACAAAAAACCATAATTTTATTTGAGAAATATGACATGATTTCACTTTTGGACCAAAATAGCAATAAAACTGAAACCACAGGGACCCAGATGCAAAGGGTTTGAGTGTTGGACTAAAGTGGCAAAAGTAACCAAACCTCAGGGACCAAAATAGCAGTTTACTCAAAGAAAAAAGAAGAAATTTCAGTCAATAAGAAAGTTTCCTTTTGCTTCATTTAATATTTGTATTTAATATTAGTAGTCTTTCATTTTAATAACTAATTACATTAAATTTGTAATTTATTTTCAAAATATATATGTTTTCAAAGAAAAAAAAATATTTAGAGTGTAAGATGAATTACAAGTTGTGAATGATAAATCTCAATATGTGTAGGATAAATTTCGATGTGTAGGCAAAAAAATTTAGTGCGGATGATGATAATCTTTATGACTAATTAATCAAAGATAATAATGAATGAAATGGGAGAAACATTATTTAATGTTTTACAATCGTACCATTTGTTTTCAATTTTATAACCGGTGGGGCATATTGTCGGGCTGGGATTTTGTTAGGGTTTTCTTTGTTGACCGGAACACAGTCTTGGTTTCTCTCTTGCTGGGTTGGTGTAGCAAATGAAAATGTACCCAACATTATTAAGTTAGCATGATGTTCTTTTTAATGAATGATTGTTTTTTGTGACTGTACGCCTTTTTTTTAAAGGTGTGAGTTATTCGCGAATGTCGGGAGGTCTAGCATACATTGTCTTAACCGGGTCCGCGCTAGAGAGCCCCCTCGCACAATAGATCACCAATTTAAACCCCTCAATGAGAAACCCCTATCACCAAGACTTGAACTTGAGATCTGGAGGGGAAAACTCACCCGGAACCACCATAGGTGGAACTTTGATACCTGTGGCCACCACTAGAGCACTAATGATGGTTTGACTATACGCTTTGACTTATTAATGTTATGTCTATGAGATCCGATAGCTTATAGTAAAGGCCTTGTAGTAACAAGGGTAAATAGCAACTTTAAAAGCATGGGTGACAATTTAAGTTTGAGTTGTCATAGGTTGACTTGTTTGACCTGTTTCATTAATGATAAGTTGACATGTATAACCTGTTTTTTTTAAAACAAGCCGTGCAGACTGATTTAGATAAATTACTTACTGGAGCCCAAAAAACGTCCCGCTTGCGGTATGCGCATATAATGTATATATGTGTGGGCCATCGGGGGCAAAAGTGGAAGTGCACTAATTTTAATGTTATTTTACTAATTCCGTAAAAATAACGTTAAAAGCTGAGGACGGTTAATCATGCATCATGTGGTGGCGTTGATAGTTTGAAAAACAAAAAGGGTACATACACTAATTGGTCTTTGTCCTGATTGTTGAATGTTATGTGCCTTATGTCCAAGGTTTGATGCAAAACTACTATCGAGCTAGGGGGTCTCACTAAAAGCAGCCTCTCTATTCCTACGGGGTAGATGTAAGGCTGTCTACATCTTACCCTCCTCAGACACTACCTTTGCTTTGCTATTGGTGGGATTTACTGAATATGATGATGACTTACTGTAGCCCAAAAGTTGTTCTATTTATAATGAAACCATAATGCATATTTTTAGGCTCGTCTCTCAAAAAATGTTCAAAAATCTTTAGGCCATGTGCGAGCAGAAAATACGGGCCCTAATTAAATATATGAAAATGAATCAATGTCATTTGAATCAACACCAATCAATTTATGTAACTTGACAATTAATGTCATTTGCATTTAATAAATAGATAAGAAACAAAAAAAAAACAAAACAAAACTGAGGAACCAGGATTAGAACCCGTGTCTTCTTATTATTAAAGTGACTTTCAAACTACCAAACCAAGTGCTTCAGGATGGTATTTTTCTGATTCATTACATATATATTCTAACTTTACAATGTAAAAATCATACAAAAAACAAAAAAATTTGGGCCCCCGATGGGTTTGGGCCCTGAGCTGTCGCCCATCCCGCACACCCTTCGGTCCGCCCCTGCGATTTACATAGTAGTCTTCGATCTTCGGTCTAAATGCACAATATCTCTTGATCGTTACAATATTGCAATATAGTCCTTAGAGTTATCAACAGGTTTGCCTGAAGAAACAAATAACCACAACACATTATATCAATGCTGCGCCTTAAAGTGAATTAGTGCTTTCAACAAATCTCAAAACGCTAAGCACGTATATTATGAAGTTTATAGTCTTGTCCATTTTCTTCTACTCAGCTATATACTTAGTTAAGTAGAGTAGCCTGAGACACAACATTCAGAATTAGGTAGATGGGTGGATGAGTCAGGTAATGGGTCAGACTCGCTAGGTTGGGTTGACTCGCATGTGCTTATTTGTCCCTTTTTAAAAGTTTAATATAATAAATCTTTAAATAGAATAATTTAGGAGGTTGGATGCATTGTGTAGCCTCAGTTAATTTTAATTTTCACGTTCTTCATCATTTTAAGCCATTATGTCAATAAATCCGCAGGTTCAGAAATTTATTTAAGATAACTGAACCTTCTTAAATTGTTTTGTTTTAGGAACAAAAAAAAATATTTGTGCCAAAAATAAGAACAATATGTCTTATTCATGTAATAGAACTTGAAGTATTATTTATGCATGTCGTTGACCAAATCCGCCCACATTATGAAGTCTATAAAACAAGGTGCTACTAAATGTACCCCCCTCCTCTCACATACTTACGGGTGGGGCTCACTATTTTTTCCGAGGAAGAGGGGGGGTTAATCACTAGTAAGAAGGGGGTACATTTAGATAAGCCTTATTGCTAAAGCTTAGTCACCTAAGCAAAAGCTGCTCCTTGAACCGTGTTTCCTAGCCATTCTTTTCATGGGTACATTTAGATAAGCCTTATTGCTAAAGGTTAGTCACCTAAACAAAAGCTGCTCCTTGAACCGTGTTTCCTAGCCATTCTTTTCATCTATGATTCTTGCGATATGTCAACTGTTAGTCTTCTACAAATTCAGAGTTGGTGCCCAAAGACTTACAATATGAATTAACTAGAATAGCCCAAAAATTACAGTGTGATACATAAGATGTTTAGTGTTTTAGGCAGCCAACCAATACTATAGTCAAGTTCAAAAATGTCTCAAGTCGCACATGTTAAATAGGGATTTTAAATTTATTGGTTTGAATGTGCTTTTTTTTTTGTAGCCTGATCATCATACTTTGAGAAGATAACTTTCTTTTTACTTTAAGAGTATGTGTGACAAGTGGTAAGGCATTTTATAAGGGGGGCTATGTGACAATTGACGAAATTTGTAAGAAATGGGGGTTATATAACTTGAGTGTGTAGTGGAAAGGGGCTATATAACATGTATGCATATATATATATATATATATATATATATGTGTGTGTGTGTGTGAGAGAAATTATAGATATATATGCATGTATATATATGTGTGAGAGAGAGAAACAAAAGTTCACGACGCTATGCATATCACGTCATGGTCCATAACCCCCCCCCCCCCCCCCCTCTCATAACGCAGAGCGGGGCGGTGTTCCGGGGTGCCATAGGGCGCGATGGGGGATGGTGGTGCCATATGAGCTGCGGCTATGGATGGCCTAAGATGTTACCTTAAATCTATCATTTCAATTTATTCCTAGGTTTTTTTTATTTATACTAAAAAGACTAATTGTATAGTTTATTCTTTCTATATTCTTTTTATTTACAAAAATAGTAAACTGCTTTCTAACAGCAACACAAGCAATAAAAATGAAGCATCTCAAAATATAATTGTATAATCAATAAATCGTAACAAAAATGTGCTGGCCATACCCTACAACCTTAGACCAAGACATTTGGTTCACATGTCTAAAAAACTAATCCTTTCTTATGTCCACTCATTTCTTATCTCCAATCAGACTAAAGGGTATGGGGGCCGGCTTAGGCCCGGCCTGGGCCGGCACCGGTCCCCCACACCGCCCCCCTCATGCCCGGCGCGTCGTCTCCGTCCTCCACAAGCCGGGTTCGACAGGCCTCTCTTCTCTCTCCTCACACACACACACAGCTATACATACATACATATATATATATAAAGGGGTTCATCCCCCACCCCCTAGGTCCATCCCCTTCAAGCACCGCTTACGTGGCGGTGACGTGACGGCCCATCACCTTGGGGATGAGGCTCTCCATACCCTCCGGTCTCACAACACAACACAGCACAACACTCCTTTTTTCTTTCTTATCTTCACTTTGATCTTGTTAACATTCATAGCATAAAGACCAGACCAACCACTCTCATAGCATACCAATTTCCAGTATTTTTAAAGGTTGCAAATAGTCCCTAACAAAAATATAAAGTTGCATCTTAATATTGCAATAAATTTAACATAATTATAAATTGGAAAATATCGGTATATCAATATAGATAAGGGTCGTATTATTGGCACACCTTGGGGGATTAAATCGACACCCTCAATACGCATCGTACATGCCTATACGATGCGTATTGAGGTGGGTTCAAACTTCTATGTCTGCCAAAGGCTGCCATTGTCCCCTAACAAAAAAGTAATACGCATCGTATAGGCCTATACGATGCGTATTGAGGGTGTCGATTTAATTTTTTAATTTTTGCAAGGTAGCTTCCTGTCACGCGGTAGCTTTCCGTCACGCGAACGAAAAAGCAGCACTTTGGACATTTGTTGGTCTTCAAACATCTACGAAACATTATTTTGAGAATACCCCTGAATTTATTGAAGCTGTAGAATGAGATCCTCCACTGTTGGGTTATCATCTTTCAACCCCATTTTCCCTGAATTTATCGATTATGTTTTTCAACAGGGATGTAATGCAATGATTCCTCTCAATTGAATAGACCGACACTTGCTTCATATGACTCACTTGGATCGTCTCGGATGTAATAACAGTACGTTTAGCATCCGTGCCTGCTTGAATTGCAGAAAGCAAAGGATAACGAAGATGAACATTGTATTTAGCACGAAAGTACTGAACAACCAAGATAACAGCTCCGGTTTCATTTGCTTCGTCGACTAGAACTATTTGTGTATGCATTATGGTTGGTACTGAACAACAGAATCAGGTTCTCAAAACAAGGATCGTTCTAATAGATTAAAGATAACTATTTCAGTTATTTCTGTTGATCCACAAATTACAACAAATTGTGTCTAATGCAAGGATCTTCGAATGCGGTGGGTACGTTATATATCGTTCACCGCTTTTTTAGTTGCTTCTCTTGTTAAGTTTTTGAACCAACCGAAATCCACAAATAAAAACAGTTTCTTCGTCGCTAATTTCTCCACTCACCGTGAAATCGAAGAGTTTCTTCATAGATTCCAACAAAGTTAATATTCACTGTGGCGGATGCAAGCATAAAGTTAGAAACCGGTGGTATTGAACCAACATTTCCTTCAAACATTCTAAACCCTACAAGGATGTTGGGAATTAAACGCATGTACGTGACAAAACAAGGATCGTTCTAATAGATTAAAGAGAATAAACCAAGTACAAAATCATCTGCTTTCTGACTCTCAATCTGAATGTTAACTTTGACTCATAAACCCTTGAATCCCAACGCTTCTATGATGATATCAGCGTTGTTTATCACCCTATGTGAGTATTGGAAGCCCGACCACTAGTAGAAGAACCCGACACGTCTTCTATGATGATTCGAAACATTCACGAACAACAATGGACTCAGACTAATTGTTGCGAATTTGGTTTCTTCGGGCTCTTGTTGATGGATAACGCAAACAAGTTCTCCACAGTTTGTTATTCAAATCTCTATTCGGTCATCTTTCCAAACTGCAACACACGATAAGTTCTCCAAAAGAATGCATACACAAATAGTACCGGGACCACTAATAGACATATGTCACATAGTTTGAACGAGTCTAGAACACTCGTAATCCTCAACCGGCTTTGAAACCGGACGAAATCTACGAAGAAACTTTCTTCGTAGATTTCGTCCGGTTTCAAAGCCGGTTGAGGATTACAAGTGTTCTAGGACTCACTAGAACATATTTGTGTATGCATTCTTTTGGTACTTAACGATATCAATTGCTATAACAGGATGGATGTGACACACACAGAAAGATAAGCTATCACAGTTGTCAAGACTGTTTGTCGGGTTTCCAATGCTCACACAGGGTGATAAACAACGCTGATACGAACACATGTGTTTTGAAAATAGGCTTTGTTATTGGTTTAATGAAGTTACACGTAAGATCTAATTATATTCAGATTTAAACAATGCACGCCTCAATTGAGATAACGTACATCCATCAAGCTCAAAAAGAAAACTTGTATTTCGCATAGCCACCGTTTCTGTAGTAAAAAACGGTTGCGGTACTATTTGTTGAAATCGAATAAAAGAGTAAAAAAGATGAATTGAGGCGTACATTAAGAACAACAAGTCCAACAATCCGTTCATTATCTGTTGTTGTCTAAAATACGTTACAATACGTTAAAATATGCTAAAATACGTTACAATACGTTAAAATACGCTAAAATACCCTAAAATATGTTAAAATACGCTAAAATACGTTAAAATATGCTAAAATATGCTAAAATACGCTAAAATACGTAAAATACGCTAAAATACGTAAAAATATCCTAAAATACGCAACAATATGTTAGAATACGTCAAAATACGCAAAAATACGTCAAAGTACGTGACTAACGATATTTCCACACACGGATACATATAATACGGCACTATGGAGTTCAAGTGGATTTCAAACAAAACTGTACGTAATCATAGAATAAGATATTCGCACACAACCGAACGGCACCGAAACGACTTATGTTAAAGGTATACGTAATAAAACGACAAAATATGCGAAAGTTCGGCAAAAAACGAGACGTATACGCGTCGAACCGAGGGAAACACGATAACACTAAATTTGAAATAATGCCATATACGATCGTATAGGCCTATGTTGTATCATATATCAGCTTAATACGAATCGTATAGGCCTATACGATTCGTATTAAACTTTGAATTTTCTCAAAAATACCCCTGAATTAATCAGAAAACCAGGGGTATTTCAGTAAAATCATCGATTAATACGCATCGTATAGGCCTATACGATGCGTATTGAAATATAAATTTCTCAAAAATGTTT
The DNA here is from genome assembly GCA_030545235.1 of Helianthus tuberosus. Classification (NCBI taxonomy): domain Eukaryota; kingdom Viridiplantae; phylum Streptophyta; class Magnoliopsida; order Asterales; family Asteraceae; genus Helianthus; species Helianthus tuberosus. The sequence continues at coordinate 144,786,071 of CM060426.1, read as the reverse complement.
TTTCAAATCAAGGGTTCCATCATTACAACCACTTGTTTTCAACGGAGATGTAATGCAATGATTCCTCTCAATTGAATAGACCGACACTTGCTTCATAGGACTCACTTGAATCGTCTCGGATGTAATAACAGTACGTTTAGCATCCGTGCCTGCTTGAATTGCAGAAAGCAAAGGATAACGAAGATGAACATTGTATTTAGCACACGAAAGTACTGAACAACCAAGATAACAGCTCCGGTTTCATTTGCTTCGTCCACTAGAACTATTTGTGTATGCATTCTGTTGGTACTGAACAACAGAATCAGGTTCTCAAAACAAGGATCGTTCTAATAGATTAAAGAGAACTATTTCAGTTATTTCTGTTGATCCACAAATTACAACAAATTGTGTCTAATGCAAGGATCTTCGAATGCGGTGTGTACGTTAAATACCGTTCATCACTTTTTTAGTTGCTTCTCTTGTTAAGTTTCTGAACCAACCGAAATCCACAAATTCAAACAGTTTCTCCGTCACTAATTTCTCCACTCACCGTGAAATCGAACAGTTTCTTCGTAGATTCCGTCCGGTTTCAAAGCCGGTTGAGGATTACGAGTGTTCTAGACTCGTTCAAGGCATGCAATGTTTCCTCTCAATTGAATAGACCGACACTTGCTTCATAGGACTCACTTGAATCGTCTCGGAAGTGGATTTCGGTTGGTTCAGATCTCTTTGGGTATATTCGTAACCAACTAAAATACGTTGAAGTACTGAATCAACAGAAATAACTTGAATCGTCTCGGAAGTACTGAACAACAGAAGGATGAGATATCGGCGGTTAGCTCGAAGAAGTTTCTCTTAATCAGGTGTTCCATTATATTTCCCCTTTTATCATGTGTCATACGTTACGAAATTCTTCGAGAATTAGAAAAGGAGAAAATACGGAACGACAAGGGTAGTATGAGTCTGAGTCCATTGTGGTTCGTGTCAGGTTTGTATTTCCCATAGCCACTGTTTCCGTAGTAAAAAACGGTTGCGGTTTTGCACATTCAATCTTCATTGCTTCATTAATAATGCGGTCTCGATTGAAGATGTAATTGCAAGACTGTTTGTCGGATTATTGTACCAAGAAAGTTATTGGACTGCCGCAGATGAAGTCAAATGTGATCAAACTTGGACATCAGTCGTAAATCTTGAAGAAACGGAACATAATCCCAGATTGTCTAAAGAAGCGCTTTTATCATGTGTGATCCAGAGGTCGGTCTCGGGTGGGCATAAGATCCGTGGGCCCTATTGTCGGATATGTGACACAAGAAAGTCATTGGACTACCGCCGATGAAGTCAAATGTGATCAAACTTGGACATCAGACGTAAATCTTGAAGAAACAGAACATAATCCCAGATTGTCTAAAGAAGTGCTTTTATCATGTGTGATCCAGAGGTCGGTCTCGGGTGGGCATAAGATCCGTGGGCCCTATTGTCGGATATGTGACTCAAGAAAGTCATTGGACTGCCGCAGATGAAGTCAAATGTGATCAAACTTGGACATCAGACGTAAATCTTGAAGAAACAGAACATAATCCCAGATTGTCTAAAGAAGCGCTTTTATCATGTGTGATCCAGAGGTCGGTCTCGGGTGGACATAAGATCCGTGGGCCCTATTGTCGAATATGTGACTCAAGAAAGTCATTGGACTGCCGCAGATGAAGTCAAATGTGATCAAACTTGGACATCAGACGTAAATCTTGAAGAAACGGAACATAATCCCAGATTGTCTAAAGAAGCGCTTTTATCATGTGTGATCTAGAGAAGACGTATCGGGTGAGTTGTGGTTGATTTATAGGAGGAGGTTATGAAACGAATATATGTTTATGCGAATTTAAAGGACAATACTGACAGAGGTGCTGGTCTTTTCTCCCACTGTACAAACTTGAAAAATCTCACCATAACACATCTAATATGACACATGATAAAAGCGCTTCTTTAAACAGTCTGGGATTATGTTCCGCAAATTGGGAACCACATATTCGTGTGTAAAAGCTTGGAAAGATGACCGAATAGAGATCTGTATACACCCTTGGTATTTGTTTAGCACATGACACATGATAAAAGCATTTATTTAGATAATCTGGGATTATGTTCCGCAAATTGGGAACCGCATTGTAGACTGGTTGGCTTGAATGGTTTTAATAATACTTGAAAATGGAAATAATCGTGTCAAGATCTTTATCAATCATATCATCGACCAACTGCTCGAAATCCCTTTCGTTTCTCGGGTTCGCATTCGACACAACACAACAAAAAATAAATTAAAAAAAAAAACAGCGGCCTGATACGCATCGTATAGCGTATCAGGCCCGCCGCCAAACATAACTTGCACCTGTCAGTCTGCCATGTTTTTTACTTTAATTCAATACCCATAGTAGGCCTATACGATGCGTATTGAATTGAAAAAGCGTGTTGATAGGCAGGGGGTGTGCCATTAGAAAATCCCTATAGATAATAAAGATAAGATTAAAATAAGGTAGGTGGTTAACAATTATTAAATGATATTGTAGAAGTATATGAATTCAACTGACATGTGAAAAACGAAAATATGTATTAGACCTTCAAGGATGTGGTTGTAGAAAGTCGAGTCACGTGTGTGTTTTCAAGTGGCAAATGAGATGAAGAGGTCATGGGTGTAGTGTCATCATGCGTAGTCGTTAGATGAATAATGCCCTCACCCTGGGGCGTTTTCTGCCATATGGCAGTCCAGTCAGCATGGGAGCATTATTGGGTTATTGCAAAAATGACGTAGTGGGAATAATGCCCAATAACGCCCCTTCCAATCATATCACAATTATTATTTTTTAATTAAAAACTTAAAATACTTCATTAAAAAAAATACAATACTAGAAATAAAAAAAATCGGAAAAAGTATTTTTGAAACTTTAGGGACTGATTCAGAATTTTTGAAACTTGAAATATTAAAGGTTTTGAAGTTTAAATCTCTTTTTTAAATACAATCAAAGTGCAGGGACTGAATGTGCAAAATCACTTTCTTCTTCTTTGTCACCCACAAGTTACAACCTGCAACTTTCTTCTTCCTTTTTTTTAATTAAATCTTCAAAAAAAAAAAAAAAAAACCTTTGCCAAAATCACACAAATATTATACACACAAAAATATTATACACATATGGCAATGTTTTACTGGGCAAACAAATGAAGTTTTGGGGGGCTTCGGCGTGTTTCAAAAAACGCCAAACACCTTTTTTTCTCGAATCACGACCCAAAACGCCGAGGGGGGCGGCACCCAGGCGTTTTCCGGCGTTTTTGGGCAGTTTTGTTGATGAATCACGCCCGAGTACGGGTGATCTTAGTGATTTTCAAATAAGATGTATGGTGATTGGTGAAAGAATAAAAAAAGGAAACGACACTCAGAGTTCTAAAAATGTATTAAATTATACATGTTTAATAAAACGGGATAATAAGTCAACTTTAATTGTATTAGTGGCTTATATAATATAGAATGACCGGTTTTATCAAAACATCCAATACAAGCACGACTTGTTTACCAAACAAGAAACATGCCAATTCTGTTATATAATACATCCTTTTTATCAATGTTTTAAAAACCGGTTTAAACCGGCCGGCAGTACCGTTTGAACTGTCCGATACACCCGGTTAAACTGTTTTCGAGTCTAATCCGGTACGGTATAAAAACCGGATTTTAAAACATTGCTTCTTATGTCCTTGGCTTTATAGCCTAGTGGCATCTTGGGGGTGAGATAAGACTTTAGGACCAATAGGTTCTGAGTTCGATTATCACAAGGGGGTTTTTCCATATTTATTGGGTTTCCTCCTGAATTGGTGTATAGGCATTATGCCTAGTGGAGATGGATATGATCAGGTGGTTCCGCTGGTGGCACGATGATACTCCAGTGGTCCGTCAGTGATCCAAATTTACCGTTCAAAAAAAAAAAACATTGCTTCTTATGTAAATGAGTGTCGGCAACTTGGCATTTTAAATCATAAAATGTTTCAAAAATACATTAAATAGTGAACTACCCCTTAAATATGTTATAGAATAATGTTGACCAAGACCATGAACAGAGTCGTTGTTTCTATCCACTCATATCTTATCTCAACTCCTCTTGTCAGACCACTATAAAACCATGACTACATTCTGTGCACTCCACTCATACCTTATCTTATCGTACACTCCTCGATCTCTTCATCTTCAGACCAACTACCCTCATTCCCATTTCACTGTTAACCATGGCTGAAACTCTTGCAAATGAACTCCTCAAAGTCCTTGTTAAGAAGATGACCGATGAAGCCTTCAAGCGAATTGCTCGTGCTCAGGGTATTCACAACGAGCTGAAGGACTTGAAGACCACACTGTCCAGGATCCAAGATCTGCTTACTGATGCTTCCCAGAAGGAGGTGACTCATAAATCTGTCAAATCATGGCTGAATGCTCTCCAACATTTGGCTTACGATATCGATGACGTACTCGACGATTTGGCTACTGAAGGCATGCATCGTGAGCTCACCCTGCAGGAACCTGCAGCATCCACCAGCATGGTAAGAAAGCTCATCCCATCATGCTGCACAAATTTCTCACTAACTCATAGGTTGTCTCCCAAGTTAGATCGTATTAACAGAGAGTTAGAAAATCTAGAAAAACGAAAAACGGATCTAGGTTTGCTTAAGATAGATGAGAAGCCAAGAAATACTAGTAGAAGAAGCGAAACCTCTTTGCCAGAACGCGATGTTGTCGGAAGAGAAGTTGAGAAAGAGCAATTGCTTAAAAAGTTGTTGGGGGATGATGGGTCATCTCAGGATAACTTTAGCGTCTTACCTATAGTTGGTATGGGTGGGGTTGGAAAGACCACTCTAGCTAGACTATTGTATAATGATACAAAGGTGCAGGATCACTTTGAACCCAAGGCATGGGTTTGTGTTTCAGATGATTTTGATATATTCAAGATAACTGATGCTATCCTTCAAGATGTGACTAAAGAAAACAAGGAATTTAAGGATCTAAATCAGCTTCAAAAGGCTCTCACTGAGCAATTTAAGGACAAACGATTTCTACTAGTAGTTGATGATGTGTGGAGTGAAAACTATGGTGATTGGGAAAACCTAGTGCGCCCATTTCTATCATGTGCTCCTGGAAGTAGGATAATCATGACAACGCGTAAGAATCAATTGCTCAAACAGATAGGTTTGCATAATGTAGACCGTCTCGAGAGTTTGTCGAATGAAGATGCATTGCGTTTATTTGCAATACATGCATTGGGGGTAGATAACTTCGACTCACACACGACACTTAAACTGCAAGCTGAAGGTATTGTGAAAAAGTGTGGTCGTTTGCCTTTGGCTTTAAAGGCAATTGGAAGGCTTTTAAGGACAAAAACAGATAGAGAAGACTGGGATGACGTGTTGAATAGCGAGATATGGGATGTAGAAATTGGTATTGCCACTGAAAGCGGTAAAGATGTGGAAAATAGTGATAAGATTGTTCCGGCACTTAGAATAAGCTACCATGAACTTTCTGCAGATTTGAAGCAGTTGTTTGCATACTGTTCCTTGTTCCCCAAAGACTTTTTGTTTGACAAGGAGGAGTTGGTATCGTTGTGGATGGCAGAAGGGTTTTTGAACCCATCCAAGTCACCAGAACGCTTGGGCCGTGAATATTTTGAAATTTTATTATCAAGGTCATTTTTCCAGCATGCACCTAATGATGAATCATTGTTTATCATGCATGATCTCATGAATGACTTGGCCACTTTTGTTGCCGGAGATTTTTTTCTAAGGTTTAACAATCATATGAAGACAAAGACAGAAGCTTTGGCAAAGTATCGCCATATGTCATTTACTCGCGAGGAGTATGTAGGTTACCAAAAGTTTGAGGCATTCAAAGGAGCCAAAAGCTTGAGAACATTTTTAGCAGTATCTCTCGGTTGGGGAGTTTATTACTTATCCTCTAAGATTCTGGATGACTTACTTCCAGAGTTAACATTGTTAAGGGTCCTTTCTTTGAGTCGTTTTGAGATAAGTGAGGTACCGGAGTTCATTGGTACTTTGAAACACTTGCGGTATCTTAACTTGTCTCGAACAAATATAAAAGAGTTACCGGAGAATGTTGGCAACCTTTATAATCTACAGACATTGATTGTTTCTGAGTGTCGGAGGTTAACTAAGCTGCCTAAAAGCTTCTTAAATCTAAAAAGGTTACGAAATTTGGACATAAGACATACTCCGTTGGAGAAGCTGCCATTGGGGATTGGTGAGTTAGAAAGCCTTCAGACTCTCACCAAGATCATCATTGAAGGAGATGATGGCTTTGCAATAAATGAGCTCAAGGGATTAACAAATCTCCATGGGGAAGTTTCCATTGAGGGATTGCACAAAGTGCAAAGCGCAAAGCATGCACGGGAGGCGAACTTATCTCTAAAAAAGATTACTGGATTAGAGCTGCAATGGGTTGATGTGTTTGATGGCTCACGAATGGATACACTTGAAGAGGAAGTTCTCAATGAGCTGAAACCTAATAGTGATACGTTGAAAACGCTTTCAGTCGTGTCATACGGGGGAACACAAATTTCAAATTGGGCTTGTGATCGCTCTTTTCATGAGTTGGTTGATGTGTCAATACGTGGTTGTAAAAAATGCACATCTCTACCCCCATTTGGGTTGCTCCCTTCACTTAAGAGGTTGCAGATTCAAGGCATGGATGAGGTTAAAATCATAGGTTTGGAGTTAACCGGAAATGATGTTAATGCCTTCCGTTCACTTGAAGTTCTAACATTGGAAGATATGTCCGGATGGGAGGGGTGGTCGACTATAAATGAGGGTTCAGCAGCAGTGTTTACGTGCCTTAAAGAGCTTTATGTAAAGAAATGTCCACAATTGATTAATGTCTCACTTCAAGCACTGCCTTCACTCAAGGTTCTTGAAATAGAGGTATGTGGTGATGGTGTGTTGAGAAGTCTGGTTCAGGTAGCTTCTTCAGTCACTAAGTTGAGAATAAGTTCTATCTTAGGGCTTACATATAAGGTGTGGAGAGGAGTTATAGGGTATCTTAGGGAAGTGGAAGATTTAAGTATTGATGAATGTGATGAAATAAAATACTTGTGGGAATCAGAAACAGAGGCAAGTAAGCTTCTTGTGAGATTAAAGGAATTGAGGTTATTGGGATGTTCAGGTTTGGTAAGTTTAGAAGAGAAAGAGGAGGATGACAATTTTGGGAGCAGCACCCTGTTATCTCTTAGAAGTTTGTATGTACACTCTTGTGATAGCATAAAGCGTTTATGTTGTCCAAATAGCATTGAGAGTTTGGAAATTATTGGTTGTTCAGTTACAGATGTCTACCTCCCAAAAGGAGGAGGGAATAAGCTCAAATCACTTCGTATAGTCAATTGTGATAAACTTGAGGGAAAAATCAACAACACAAGCATGCCAATGCTTGAAACCCTACATATTTATAAATGGGAAAATCTAAGATCAATCAGTGAATTGAGTAACTCCACTCACCTCACCAGGCTGGTTATAATGCGATGCCCACATATCGTGTCACTTCCAGAGCTTCAGCTATCAAACCTCACCCATTTGTCAATTAGTGATTGTGAAAGTCTGGCGTCATTACCTACGCTATCGAATCTCACCAGTTTGTCAGTTAGTAAGTGTGAAAGTCTGGTGTCATTACCTACGCTATCGAATCTCACATTGTTAAAAGATCTAAAAATCATAAGGTGTCCAGGTATTGATGCTTCCTTTCCTCGTGGGCTTTGGCCTCCCAAATTGGTTAGCCTTGAAGTAGGGTTGAAAAAGCCCATCTCAGAATGGGGCTATCAGAATTTCCCAGCTTCCCTTGTTTACCTAAGATTATTTAATGAACCTGATGTGAGGAATTTCAGTCAATTGTCCCACCTTTTCCCTTCTTCTCTTACGACTTTGGTAATATTCCAATTTGATAATCTGGAATCACTTTCAACGGGACTCCAACACCTCACATCCCTTCAACATCTCACCATTAACACATGTCCAAAGGTGAAGGATCTACCAGAGACGCTGTTACCTTCACTTTTGAGTTTGAGAATATATTATTGCCCACAATTGAAAGAAAGGTGTGAAGGAAGAGGCTCCCACTACTGGCCACTCATCTCTCATATCCCCTGCATTGAAATAGTACACAGGTGCGTGTTTATTAAATACCCTCTGATTTCCATATGATAAACTGGTATTCTCAGACATGTGCGTGTTTTTTTGTTGGAATAGGATTTGTTGCTCAAAACCTAAAATTGAATTTTAATGATCACATTAATTTATATGTTGAAATCAAGTTATCACTTTTCATGAGTTTAAACTATTTTGATTTTCGTGAGTTAAACATGCCAATTAATTATTATTATTATTATTGTTATTGTTTTGCTTGTGATTTTTGTTGATCTTGCTTTTGTAGGTTGATAGGGTGCGATTTTAAGTTGTTAATCAGTTGATTTGTGTGATTGTACAGTTAATTTTGTTTTTTGGTTGCTAGTTTATCCGATGGGTGTGAGTTGACTTTAGTTAGGGTTTTGGTGTGGTTTGTGGAATTATTAAAGTGTTATAGTAACAGATAATGAAATTTGATTGAAGTTACTTCGAGTCTCGATTACAAAGTTGAATCTGATTCAGAAGTTGAAGATACAAATTAGGGTTTAGATCTGCATTTGGTTTGATTAATTTAGGCATTTTGTTTACTGCGGAGTTATGATAAAGAAAACAAACATAGCTAATTTGATTAATTGTATTAATACTTGATATGAAGTCTGTGAAGAACTGAATAACTTATATATTACAACTAAACTTTTGCAGGAACATATCCTAAAGGATCTTCTGGGTGATGGAACATTCACAGTGGACCAGGTCAAATTCAAGAACAGAGAAAAGTCTCAAGGTGTGAATTTTCAGGGAAAGTATCTTGAGTAAAGTGCAGTAAAACTCGCGCATAACAGACAAAGTGTCGATGACACAGACTACCCCATAATATAACAAACTGGTTTTGATTATTAGTATTCATGATATAACACAGGATTTATTCATGAAAATCAGTTGGATTCAATATTCAAAGTGAAGGTCTTAAGAAATTGTCAAATATCGGACCAGAGGCTAAGTTAATGGAAAGGGTCAAAGTGCTTGATGATGGACAAGATCATTTCTAGTAAGCTTATACTTTTTTCCCATAAAAAGTATGGGTGGGTTGGATAACGAGTCAAAACAGGTTCGGGTTAATAAAATTGTTGACTTTTTAGTAGGGTTGAACTGAGGCGGGTTGGAGTGTTGGACTTTGGTACAAACATTTTAATTTTCTTTTGACCTTATGGCCAATTAATGTTCTAACTATGATTACAGAAAATATACTATTTAGAATAGTCGTCTAAACTTTTTCTAAAGGAGTGTTTAAAAAGTAACATGTGTTTTGATTATGTTTTAATAACTTTAGAACCACTTGTATGGTTGTTCCTATTCTTTTGTAAGTTTTTTTAGCTGGTACAGAAATGCAACAGGACCCACATCATCTTCAATGGAAAAAGTTGTTGCTGTAACATTCTTGTTATATTGAATTTGAAAAGCAATGGGTTTGGCCATTAATATCAAAGTGTATTGTTTGACCCATGAAGTTTTTTAATTGCAGTTGAAGAAAGAAGATATTCTGCAAATCAACAACACACATCCAAAATACTTCATAATTGGTGGAAAGGAGGCTACATCTATTGCCATAATTTGGTTCATTTACATGCTCTGCAAACATCCTGAGATTCAAGATAAGGTTGAATAAGAAATCAAAGAAGCAACAAACAATTATTTTGACTATTGACTTATGACTTTTTAAAAAGTAGTTTAAAAAAATGTTTGGATTAGCTTATGGGGTGGGGAAAAAGTCAATAAGTTAATAAGTTTTTTTTTAAAAAAAAAATGTTTGGATTAGCCTATGAGTGGATTAGCTTAGGGCAGGGGGTAATTCTGTAATTGTGTTTTGAAAAGTTATAAAAAGTTCCAAAAAGTCACAAAATACTAACTTAATTCTGTAATTGTGTTTTGAAAAGTTATAAAAAGTTCCAAAAAGTCACAAAATACTAACTTTTCAAAACTGACTTTTCCTTCTCCTTCTGTACAAAAATTGTTTCAAAAAGTCATTTTTAATTACCCAAACATTATTTTGAATTCTTGGCTTTTGAAAAAGCCAATAAGTCAATAAGTTGTTTCAAAAAGCTTAGCCAAATATGCCATAAATCGCCGGCAGCCTAGTGTCTAGAGGTGCAGAGGTGCACAAAACGGTTTCTTCTCTAGCCAGTTCGGTTAAAATGGTTTTTTCTCTAGTCGGTTCGGTTAATCGAACAAGCAGGTTTATCTCATTTTTTTCTTTAACCCGTTTTTTCACATTTCATCATTAGCAGATGTCCAAAGGTGAATGATTTACCAGAGATGCTGTTACCCTCGCTTTTGAGTTTGAGAATCAGAGGATGCCCAAAATTGAAAGAAAGGTGTGAAGGAAGATGCTCCCACTACTGGCCCCTCATCTCTCATATCCCCAAAATCGAAATTGACTGGAGTCTGGAGGTACTTTTGTATTGAAGACCCTCAGATTTCCATATGATAAACTGGCTTGTCTTATGCGTGTTTTTGTTGGACTAGGTTTTTTGTGCTCAGTAATCACTTTTCATGAGTTTAAACTAATATATTGCTGATAAGTTGAAATAAAATGTTGAATGGGACAACTGATAATCTTATACATTACAAATAAAATGTTGCAGGGACATATAACCATTACATCCAAAAGGATATTCTAGGTGATGGAACACTCTGCAGTTGAATGGGACAAATGTGAGAACAGAGAGACAGGATTCATTCATGAAAGCATGTTGGATTTGACATTCAAAATTGCTTTGGGAATTGATCTTGACAGCAATTAGCATAACCAGGAAATTTAAGGAATTTTTAAATGTCACACCAGAGGCTAAGCTAAATGCATGAAGATCAAAGTGGTTGATGAGTTTGTTTATTAGCTGATCTAGACCAAGACTGAACAAATGAATAGGGGACAAGATGATTTCTAGTAAGCGGATACTTTTTTTCCCATAAAATCATTGGTGGGTTGAGTAACGAGTCGAAAGAGGTCTGGGGTTTTGAAAAATGGTTACCTTTTTAGTAGGGTTGAAATGGGTCGGGTCAGGTTGGATTGTTTGACTGAGATGAAAACACTTTAATTTTCTTTAAACCTTATATCTAGTTAATGTTTTAACTATGATTACAAAAAACAAACCACTTTTAATATTAGTCTAACTTTCTTTTAATAGTGTTTAGAATGTGATGATTATAATCTTGTTATTAATGGGTTTGCCTACTTTTAATAATAGTCAAATTGTGTTGTTTGACCGTTGACTGCAGTTGAAGAAAGAAGACATTCTATCAAGGTTTCTGCATATCAACAACACACGTCCAAAGTCACAGATGTTGCAATTTTTCATATGTTGTTGTCTATTAGGATAAAACAATACCATCATATGCCCAATTTACATGCTTCACAGATATGGATACTGCAGCTTTATCAGAAAAATGGTTTGGTCAAATTGTTGTTTCTCTGAAAGCTTCTTTAAGTTTAAGGCTTTTAAGGTCAGTACAATATAACCCATATCGACCATTTCCTTTTCATTTGGATCATGTAACTGAACTCTTGATTTGTAAATTTTTTTGTGGTCTGGTTTAAAAGTCAACCTTCATGTTATGTCATTTGACCAAAGCAAAAGTATCTAGATTATCATAAAACGTATATTAATAATTATTTAGTGAACCTGATGTGAGGAATTTTAGTCAACATGGTTACTAGTAGTTAGAGTAAACTGTAAAAGGGTCAAAGTGGTTGATGAGTTTCATGCAGATTTTAACAAAACTCTCAAGAGTCTTTCATGCAGTTCCAGTGGTACGCAATCTCAAATCTTTATCAATTTCTCATACTATGATTTAACTGGGCCTTTGACTAATCAACATGGGGTTACTAGTAGTCAGAGGTTCAAATTGGCAATTTACTCTTGTAATGATAACAATAATTTATATGTTGAAATCAGTAATCACTTTCCATTAGTTTAAAATAATACATATATTGCTGCATAGAATGTATGGTGTAAGATTCTGTTTATTACTCTGTTTATTTTCAAGTTGACTTTCAATTTTGCTTTTTTTTTTTTTTAATCTTAGCCATTTTCATTATCCTTTTTTTGCAACTTGGTGATTGAGTATGTTCAATGATTACATTTCAATACGGAAATTACGTTAGCTGATTTGATTTTGGTAAACATGTAAATTAAGCATTTTCCTCGTTAGCTTAGATCAGAAGCTTCTGTATAGCGGAACAACAGAATATCTTATATATTACAACAAAATTTTGCAGGGACTTAAGACCATGACATCCTAAAGGATCTTCTAGGTGATGGAACATTCACAGTTGACCAGGAAAAAATTGAGATAAGAGAGATTTTAGCAGTGTAAGTTCCTTTCAGTCAAAAAAAAAACATATGACTACTGCATAATGCTATGACCTGGTTTTGACTATTGGCATTCATGATATAACACAGGGTTTATTCATGTTGGATTTGATTTTTAAATTTGCTTTGGGAATTGATATTGACAGCAATTAGATACAGTATCTTCATGCAGATTTTAACGAAACTCTCAAGACTCTTTCATGCAGTTCCAGTGGTATGCAATCTCAAATCTTTATCAATCTCTCATACTTTGACTTAACTGGGCCTTTAACTAATCAACATGGGTACTAGTAGTTATTGGAGTCAGAAGTTCAAAATGGTACACAATATTGGGTCAACCCAAAAGCTCTTTCTGTCTAAATTTCTAAAAAAATATTGATAATTAACGTGTCAACTAAACAAATATTATTTCAATGATAGTCTAATTTTGTTTACCAAAATGATTTTAAGGGTTTTATGTTTCAAAAAAACACATTGGGTAACTTCACATCTTAAAAAGGAAATAAAAAAGTGAAGTAATACAGATGTTGCAAATTTGCATATATGCTCTTGTGTAGTAGGATAAGATAATACCATCATATGCAAAATTTATATGCTTCGCAGATGATGATGCATGATGTATCTGGTGGTTATGCTGTGAATGAAGGGGATATTGCAGCTTATCAGGACACGCGGGACAAAGAATTTGTTTTTGTGTAGAAAGCACACGCAGGACAAAGAATTTGTTTTTGCGTATTGGCTGATGAAGATCTTTGCTTTCATTCTGCTAAGTTGTTTCAGTTTCAAGCTGAACAACTAAAACAAAACTGCAAAGTTTGAAATGATGCTTAATCTTCACGTTGACAAAAGGTTACTACTTATAAAGACTTGTCACTAATAAGGTTTTGTTGCTAATGAAGAAGACTCACCAAAGGAACCCTTGAGCTGTTGCAAGTTGTGTCTGGTGGCATTTGTCGCTCATGGGCGAAATTACCTTGATGGCAACTTATAAGCGATGAAGAATCAATGGTTAAGAAACTTGCATATGATGACAAGTTACCAACTGATGAAGAGAAAAGGAACTGGCCAATGAAGCAAATCACCTCTACTGAAGATTAATGAAGAAGTCTCGCCAATGAAAAAGAGATGTCACATGTAGGGCTGTTCAAAAAACTCGCGGCTCGCAGTTCGCTCGAAGTTCGCTCGAAAAAAGTTCGAAAAAAGCTCGGCTCGAAAAAAGCTCGACTCGAAATTGGCTCGGCTCGAAATTGGCTCGATCTAAACGAGCCGAGCCCGAGCCAAGGTAGGTTCGGTTCGTGGCTCGCTCGAGAGTTGGCTCGTTGGCTCGCTCGTTTGGCTCGTTATCATTATATATATATATATATATATATATATATATATATAGGGTTAGGTTAACGTACAAAACTGCTTAACGTACATTACGTACGCGACGAAATTACAACATGCGTGATTAAGTTTACAACGTGCGTGATTATATTTTGAACAATTTTGCCATGCGTGATTATGCACACTTATGCGTTATTATGTACAAAGCGTGATTAGGGTTTAAACTTCATAACTTGCGTGATTTTCAAATGAACTAGCGTAATTTCGTCGCGTACGTTATGTACGTTAAGCCGTTTTGTACATTATACTTTCTCTCTATATATATATATATATTATAGACGTAAATAATTCACTTTGTTATATTCAATTAGATAAAAATAAAAGTTATATGTTTTGCTATTATTCATCTGACATGATATCATCATGTCTTAGCTGTACCTATGCATCATCATTTAACTTTTTTTACTTTAATTTAAAAGAAAAACAATTTTATTAGAAAACAACCAGAAGAACCCGTACAACCCCCATTTACCTACTATACATCACTACTTTCCTTCTCAGTTTTCTCCTCCCATCAACTGCACCGCCGGTCAACCGGTTTTCAAAACGTTGATAAAATCAACACACAGTCCCGAGATGATATGCGGCTGCCGAGTGCCGATTCACTTCCCTTTTACCTTTTCATCTTCAAATCTCTATTATATATTGATCTAACTTCTAAGTTCTAACTCATAATCATTCTTCTTCTACGCAGGGCAGGCTCGTCGAGGTATAAAAGTTAGTTTTTGAACATTTTTTTTTAAAACCGAGCTGGCTCGTCGAGCCGCGAGCTGGCTCGAACTTTTTTCGAGCCGAACTCGAGCCCGTATTTCCGGCTCGCTATAATTATCGAACCGAGCCCGAGCCGGCTCGTTTAGCTTCGAGCCCGAGCCCGAGCCCACACTGGCTCGGCTCGGCTCGTTTACACCCCTAGTCACATGTCAGCCTATCATTCGATGAAGACAGTATGCTGAGAAGATGTTATGCGTAACTGTCACTTGTCAATTCCGTACATCTCAACAAGATTATAAACACATGTCCGCATTAAATTTATTTATCACTTGACCCCGTAGCTTAGTTTGTCAAGCTTTTGAGTGTGAGTTCAGTGTGTGGCCTATATGTGTAAAACCTTCCAAGGAAATTTGTAAGTCACCATCTTCATAGCTAGAGTGTTAGCTAGGAAAGTGTATGTAATTATAACTTTAATCTGCAACTAATTTTACATGATGTATTGAAACACCCACAAGGCGACAACCATCCCTCAATCTCCTCTTCTCCTTTTTATCTCAAATACACCACACCACCCCCATTCCGCCTCGATTTAATGGCCGGCCACCACTGTGGTGGTGGCAACGAGAGAGAGAGAGAGAGAGAGAGAGAGAGAGAGAGAGAGAGAGAGAGAGAGAAGACGGAGGAGACGCTGATTTCCCGACAACTGCTCGTCGACGTTGGAAAGGTAGCAGTGCGGCGGTGGTTTTAGGTATTCGGTGGTTTGTGGTGGACGAAGGTGGTTCAAGGGTGTTTGTTCCGGTAGTGGACATGGGTGATGGGTTCAAGGGTGTTTGTTCCGGTGGTGGTTGTGGGACCCAAACCCACCGATTATCACTGTTGAAAATAAATCAAAGCTTCAATCCACCATCGACACACTTCAATATCACTGTTGAAAAATAACTATGCATCCATCAACGTCTTTTGAAGGTACTCCTTAGTGATACATAGAAAGTCGAGTAGTTGAGTGTTTTTAGAGTAGTTGGTATGTTTTGATCACCATTCCGTTTAGGTTTACGTCAAAACTTCCAGGTCTATAATGAAAATGAAGATGCATTTGAGTTGTTTAATTTGAATATAATTGATTAACTAGGTTAGTTACCCGTGTGATACACGGAGTTGTATACCAAATATAATGTAATTAATAACCATTTATAAAAAATAAGTACATGTTATTTTATAATGAAAGATGATTAATGTTACATTTACAAATTTACCTGTCATTTGGTTGATTGAGTATTTAAATGTAAAGAAACGGAAACTGGTTTATACATTTAGAAACTGTCAGAGGCGTCTCTGAAAATTCACGTACCTTGTTCGAGATTGAAAAAATGTGTCATTCCGTTATGTTTTGTTATTATTTAAAAAAAAAATCAAATTAGCATTGGGCTCAATAAACCTAATTCCAAGTGAGCTAAATTCTAAACCATAAAAAATGATTTGTAAATGAGCCTATATTGGAAGTGGTATGTGTTTGCTGTTTAAAAAAATAACATATACGTATCAGATTTTTTTTTTAAATTGCATGCCCCTCGAAATTGCGAACCTTGTGCAGAGGTCCTCCCCGCACACCATCAAAGCCTCCCATGGAAACTGTAACATGGCACACAAAAAAAAATCAATTAGTTTACACACGTGGATTTGATACACCTCTACTTCAGGATCGCTTACCACTGTGCTACTCTTTAGTTATGTACGTTGTGTAGTATTTTGAGATAAAAATTATGAAATAGTATTAAACAAATACAAATGTCTAAAATCAACTTTTGAGGCAAATATGGTAACTGAAGCTTCTCTATTCACACCAATCTGCAAATATCCCAAACATTTCTCTTATTGATATCTTCTCTTTGAGCTCCAAAATCCCTCCCACTCCCACTCCCATTCAACCATCTTCTTCCTTGGTTGTTGTTTCTCCTCTAACGTAACAAAATCATAAAAGAATGAAAATTTAAAAAAAAATCTGAAATAGAAATATAAAAATTAAGGATCATGACTATGATTAAAGAAAATAATCTACAAATAGCAAAAACCCCAAGAACCAAAATTTATAGGGTTAATTGAACCACATACCATGCGATTATGGGTGTAACCTTCGATGGTATCCATAGGAGAGTTAAGAAGTAAAATCATGGTCCAAAGTTAAAGAACGAATACTGAAGATATTTTTATTTTTAACACTAATCTAGTAGTGACTCATCATATGCATAAGCTATGTTTAACAAAAAAACATACCGGCCAATACAGAAGTAATAGAAGACAAATTGATGCAAATGAAAAAATATGAACCATTCATAACCAATCAAGCAGATCTACCTGTTTGGTTCACAGGCTGAAACAATAATCTCCATGAGGTGGATAAACCTATTTTTTTCCATTATCATACTATTTAGTACTACAGACTCCAATTTAACCCATTTGCCTAAGTGGGTCGATTTAGCCTGTTCACAATAATACACATGGGCCAAACAAATAAAAGATTACAGAAGGCCAAACTAATAAAAGGTCAGCCAAAGTATTCTCAACCGCACAAAGACCCAAAAATCACTATTTTATATATGAATGAATAGATTTGACATTTGGCCGATTTAGTTTTAAAGATGAATCAACACATTTCTAATTAAAAATTAAAAAATATGGATAAAAAGTGCCAAGGCTTGACCCCATCCAATCTGTTTGGACCTATATTAAAAAAATGTTGACCCGAGCTGGTCCAATTTGCCTACAATTAACCCGATCTTCTGTTTTAATACATACCAAAACTATAAGCTTCACACTGATTCTTGCAGGCAGATGTACCATTGTTGTCTTTCTAGTACCAGTTTCACCAACCAAACGAACACGCTCGTCAAATTTGACAGATCCGGCTATTCTATCCAAGATATGAAATGAAGTACGAATCTCAACGAATGATCTGATCACGCGAAACACTTTATAAAAGCAAGTTGAATAAACTAAAACGAAAAACAACATTAGAAATAATGTAAATAACATAAAATGGGAACCCACATGTTTTCATGTTCTCTGAAGAGCTACTCATCCAATATGTACCTTAGACCGCAAGTCCTGCATATAAATATAGAATGTTAAGAAAAAAAAATTAATTACACACTATGCCGTACGAATGTAGTTAGTTACAGAAATCGAAACCTTGACAAGAACAAAAAATATTGTATTGGCATTTGAAATATGCATTTCCCAAATCTCGAACAACTCTCTCATATTTCTTAAGCGCATTTCCACTAAACTTGTAGAGGTTGAGAAAACATCCACAGTCTGCTAAAACACAAATTTGTTAACAACCCACGATTTTTACAAATGTAATCAATATAGAAAAGGGAGGAGAAGAACTGATAATATGAAAGCCTCTTGATAGATGCACTTAGCCACATCAACTGGCAAATTATCCCATGCCCCCAAATCAACAATTCTCTTGCACTACTTTAAAACATGCCTGCCAGTACAAAAAGATAACTGAATACATCAAAACGCAATCGGCCAAGAGAAAAATACAGGCGTAAGATGCAACAGGAGTGGATGATATGCATTTAAGAAACCCCAAACATTCATAAATCGATTAGAAATGCGAGAAACTACAACGATTTAATAAAACAAAATACGGAACAAAACACTAAAACAGAAAAGGGAACCACCAAAATCATAACTAACTTACCTTAGCAGAAATCTTCTAAGGTTCAGACGTCGGCGATCGAATAGGTGATGAGACTTCAATCGAAGAGCGTGGACAGAGAAGAGAATAACTGTGGCGGCCTAGGGCTCGAGAGAAAAAGGGTTACGAACTTATGATAAGGGAAATCGATGTTATTGATTTAAGGGGGAGCTGCTGATTCAGATGAAAAGAATTGGGTTTGGGGGTGTTGTGATTGATTTATTAGGGTTTTAATCATAGGGGTGGCTGAAGGTAGGAGAAGGGTTGGGAGGTTTGTGTATGTCTATAACAATATCAAAGAAGAGAACAGGTGACCTGAGAAGAAAATACGCCACGTGTGTGAAAAGTGCCATATGGCAGCAAGAGGGTTCTATAAACGTAGGAGAAAATTAGAGATGTATGCTGAAATTCACCCAAGTGTACAAACATTTTTATTTATAAGACTACTAGGTTATCACCCGGGATTGCTTCCCGGGCTCGAGAAGAAGTATGACATATTAAATGTCTTGGCTACAAAAGAGTTATAAACTTTTCATAAAGTTAATCATAGATGTAATAAAAGGTATAAATTTATTGATTTCTTAGGATTCGTGTTTAAAAATTACTTTGTAAAAGGAACAATAATCACTTTCATCAAATAACTTCAACCGATATCAAATAACTTCAACCGATGGCATCATACCTAAAAGGAACAAAATATTATAAATACTTATGTTTATTAATAAGGCGTGTATAATTATTAATCATAAGTATATAAATTATCTGACTCACTCACTATTCAAGATTAAAAGTTCCAAATGATATGGTGGCATGACACATGTAACTAAAGCATCGACACATGAACCATTTTTAGTAAAATTTCAACATTGGTCAGGAATATGGAATGCATGGCGGACTTATCCATATTCGTGGGTGGACAGGGACACCATTTAAAAAAAACTAATGTATATTTTAGGCAAAAAAATCCGACCGCACCCCTGAAAAATATGGTTGAACGCTTTATCCGCACCCCAGCAATCATGAGTTTCATGATATTTCTCTATTTCATCCTCTGCACACCAAAATTGTGTCTAATTATTATTATATAACATTAAATTGAGTGATAAAAACACAATAATTAATCCTTAAAGAATGTGACATACCCGCATGTCAGCTCAATCAAAGTGAGCAATTATGTCTGGTATAACAACACAAACTTGCTCATATAATGAGGTGTCTTTTGTAATATCTCGCTCGGTCCCATGTAATGTTGTTGAGCTCTTTATTAACCTTCAAAAGAGTTCTTAGACAACTATGTTATCCTCGGACATACGAACGCACACCTCGACTAAACTTGAGACAGTGCACAAGCCAATGTCTGCATACATTTCAAGGTGGAGGTTGCTTTACATTTAACTGTTTGACCTTGAGTACGCAATGCCCGAGCCCTCTCAGAGCACGCAACGCCCTCCAAGCCTGAAAACAATATTAGCAAAGAGATCAAAAAAATGTTTTATATCTTTTTAAAATGGAGGTCTAAAGTTCATGAGATAATATTTTACCAAGTGCCATATGGATGTCTGATTCTCGGAATGAAGCCATTTCTTCTGTGAATTTTGCAGATAAATTGGTAGTGGATGTCAAGCAAAACTGATTACTACAATTTGCATGTGTCAGATTCATCAAGAGAACAGAAGGTATCATACTCTCACCCCAGGCAAAACGTCTCACCTCTTGCAGTGCATCCTTATAATCCTATGAAGTATGAAGTAAAACATCCTACTATATTCAATGCATCCTAAAAACGAACCTTAGAGAAGTTTCCTTTATCGCTCATAAGAGAATCCAACATATTAACAAAGTAAATACATGAAAAACTCATAGGCTCATCGTACAAAAGTAAACTTTATTATGTCAAGTTCTGCCCTCTTTTCCTTGACCTGTGATAGAATTAATAGAGTCTGTGAGTTTACTTAACCAAGTCAAATTCAATAGAACAACATTTGCAAAATGAAGAAATACCAATCAAGTACAATGTACACAAAATGAAGGTAAACCATTGTTCATTTACATATTCAGTTCAATCACAAAATACCTATGTTTCTACAACAGAACATGCAAGAATAAGCAAAAAGTGTGTATAGAGTTTGATGAAAGTAAGAACCAGACCCAGACGGGTAGGGTTTATATCAAGATGATTCAACTACAGAAACGTGTTGGCACAAATAGACGCCGTATCACACCGGGTCGGCAGCGACCCGGGCACCCGGCCCTGCCACTTGTCTAAACGGAGTGACCCAACAACGTTGAATGGGTCACCCATCTCGATCCCATCGTCACGTTGCATACCCTTGAAAATTCATTTGTTCATCACGAATTGAAGAGATACCCAGATGTGATTAATCCGAATAGAGCTGAATTTGGAAGAAAGAAGTCAAGAGTTTGCAAGTTTATGTTAATCATAAAAGAAAATAAGACCAAGACATACCTTTAAGCTTTGCCATATAAATGAAACACCTGATGACCTTCTCCATGCTAATGCTTATCCACTATTGCATTAAAAACCTTGCTGTCAAACCATGAGGCGATAACAAATTAACATATCCTTCATGCTTCCTTAATGATAATCAATATTCAAAAATATGTATTATATGTATCAAAATAAACCTGAGCAATGACAGTGTGTGATCGAGTCGGAAAGCAATATTAGATCCATGCTCAGACAGCCATATATCAACTCGAAGTCCAGCACTTCCTGCCCTAACCACCACCGCATCATAAACTGCATGAAAATATACAGACATCCACATATGAGATATATTCTAGCTAAAACACTTAAACACAATTTGGGTTCATAATAATTCAACTAATTATGGCCTTGGTAATTTTAATTGGCCATGTATCGTGTGTCACACTTCCACAATGATCAGGTGGTACAATAATGTACCCTTCATAAAATTATCTAAATTACCAAAAAGCCCCTTAAAGCACCAGCTATGTAGGTTTTTCTCATGCAAGCAATCTTGTTAATGCTCCTCGACTCCTGTAGTGGACATCACTACCAGAGTGGTCATTCAGATGCAAACTCAGGGTATTCAGGTAAATTACAATGGTTACAATGGTTATTATGGTCAATCTTTATATTTTCAATACTACTGTAGTGGACATCATTACCTTCTCGTAATCATCTTTAACAATTATATTAGTTGCAAAAAATGTTATGGGCCAATCCGGCCCGATATATATTGACTGGTACAAAAACTTACCCATTTTGACCCATTACCCACCCGGTCAATGAATTAAAGAAAACTACCCAAGGGTGGCCCGGCTGATCTAGCATCCATCTGGCAAGAAACACAGCCGCTGCAGTGATATTTGATGGAACAAATACCAAGAAATTATAGTCAATCAGGGTCAACTCAGCTAGATAACTTGCCAAACACTCCAATTCAAGACTCAGGCTCTAACAAAACGTAGAAAACAACAATTAAAACTGCGAACAAAAAGGATTATTAAACCCACATTACAAGCAAAGAGACAATATGTACCTGATGGGAAGCTTGTGCTGCTCTTATAAATCTCCTGTAAACAATAAATATTCATAATAGTGCTCTCTTTACAAATAACATACGCAAAACATAACTTTTTTAAGCTTACCTGAGAAATGTTTGTGTTGTTGGTGGTGAAAGGTGAAAATTCAAAATGTTCAGAACTTGACTCTCCATTTTCAGAACCTACAAAACTTATTTGACTAAATACTCTGATGATATAGTTAAATAAGTTATACAAGAGTCAAATAATTATAGAAACTAAACCTCTGATTTTGTGTAAGTACCGTCTGTGATGCTACAAAAATCCTCAATACTTGGTGCAATGGTTTCTTCATATTTCCTTCAAACGAAAAGTTTTGTTAATATAGTAAGAAGCACAGAAAGATAGTTTAATGCAAGAAAAAAAAAGATGTTAGAGCTTACGAAGCTATTAGCATACAAATGATGCCTAACAGTTGAAGTTTTTGTCGTCCAATATAGTTTTTAGAAAGAAACATGTCAATGAGATAAATCGTGCGATGGAGTGTGTATGGCTCCAGTTTATATTCCACACTTACCTGAAAGTAAAAAATATACACACGAAAAACAACTATTGATTTGAACCTAACTCAACTTTTTATCGGCCCGTTTAAGATTAAACAAACAACCCAAATCGACCGATATATAACTTATAAGTAAATGGGTCAAAACCAATTTCTTATAAATAGAAGTAAAACTAACCTCTACAAGCCAATCAACTAAGACTCCCCTCATACTCTGAGTTACATAAGACACTTGTTTAAAACTAAGACTCCCCTCAACTAATGCACTATAAGACGTTTGTTTAAAACTAAAAGTTCCAAAGTACAAATTGTATTTAAGGAAAAAAAATAAATTATGTTAAAATGCCAGATAAAATCCAGTAAATACATGAGGATAGCAGTGCTATCAAGCTGCATATTCGTTAACTTACTCAACAAATGCTTGAATTGTTTCAGTTGCAGTATCTCTAGAAAATTCAAGATATGGCTGCCATATAAAGTTACCATATAATTTTAAATGCAGAAATGACCAAATAATATTCAACTATCGTAAATTTGATGAATATTCAGTTCAGTTTTATGGGTTTTACCATTTGTAGACCGAGAACCTGAACTCATATAAAATGCAAACCAATTACAAGACCATAAGGCAACAACCACCTATCACCATCAAAAGCCCAGACCTGTAGAATTCAGAAATGAGTAAGAACAATAAATCTGCACATATTTAACTCATTACCTTTCAAAGTCGAATCCAAACGCATTTCGTTCAAACACTTCGGTCTCATTTTCAAATCCTAAAGATTAAGAAAACTACATTCAATTAACCCAAATAATAGAAAATTAAAAGAACCATAATTATGATCCTAACAGTAGATGATGGAATGGATTTTGTGGTTACTTATACAGTTATACAAACCAAATATTCGAGCTATAGTATCTAGCTAATCAACTAATTTGAATCATTTTAAAAATAACAAATTAACAAACCCTAGATCTATGAAATGAGATTAAATGCACAATACATCAAGTGGTTTTTATAAACCATAAACTTAAAGAACAAAACAATTGAGCATAATAAACTCCACTGGCAGTATGAAAAGCCGAACACATAGATTGCAAATTAAAAAAAAAACATATTTAGGGTAAGAATCAAACGCCAGACATTTCATCGAACACCTGATGGGTAATTATTTCAGTACCTGTTTGTGATAAGTTGTTGTTCCCTTGATTTTGAAGACATGTTGGTCATTATCTTCATCAGAATCTCCAGCGTAACTATCCAAGTCCAATGAAACAACTGAAACAAAAAAATTAAAATCGTAAAATTGATGTCAAAATCAATTAGAGAAGAAGCGTGGTTTCATAATCGATATTATCATAATCGAAGGAGGAAGAAATACAAAATGAATTAATCTCCTTCTTTAGGAAATGGAGTAATCTACAACAGCGAAAACGAAAGACTGTTGTGTTAGGGTTTCCCACGCATATAATAATTTTGTATAACAAATCAGAGATAAAATCGAAAGGCCTTTAACTTACCTTGAACATAATCATCAGAAGATGGATGTGGTGCCGTCGAATGTGGGAAGAAGAGCGGCGATTTCTTGATTTCGGAGTAAATTAGGGTAGGCGATTAAGGAATTAGGGTTTTTTAGATGTTTTATATAACCGGGTCACAATCCGGATCCCGTGTTAACCCGTTAACAAATAACATTTACCCATTTATTTTCCCGCCAAAAATCAACCTAAGAAGCCCTAATACAGTGACACGTGTCCCATATTTTTTTCATTTATTATATATAATAGATGGGGTGTGGATGGAGCCCCATGGGGCTTTATAGGTGCCACGTAGGATCCCCGTCAGCGATGGAGCCTCCCTTTAATTTGGAGGGTGTGGATGGAGCCCCTATTAAACAAAATTTAAAAAAAAAAAACTTTCATTGGTCCTGGCCCCACCTGAACCCGCGTTGCAGCTCGCTATGGCGGTGGCGGGCGATGAATGGCGCCCCTTCAATGGCGGCGGGGGTGTGGTGGTTGGGCGCTATACTTGCTTGTGTGGCAGGTGGTGGCGCCTTACACCCCATAGCCTAAGTATAAAGATAAAGATATATTTGATTGTTATCATGTTGAAAAACCTTGGAATTGTTAATGGTGGTTTTGAATGTGATGAATAAAATGAGAAGAAATAGAGAATTTTCATTTTTAACTGGCGGGCCGAGCAGCTAGGCTGTGGAGGCTTTGTTTAGGCATTCTTTATTGGGCCTAAACCTAGTCATGGTTTCTTTGCTAATGGGCTTGAAGCCCACCTATTATAAGATAAAGAAAAAGGGGTGGCGACGGCCACGATTTGGACTTTGGGGACTGCTTAGGTTAATTTCCTATATAAAGTAATTAATATATATGATTAAGTTTCAATAATTAATGATTGTTATATTGAAACAAGCAATTGATTTGTATGAGTATTAAATCTAATTATTCATTTTTTATTTTTTTCTCACCATAAAACCTAACTAATTTAGTTAAATTGTTTTCTTGTATTTCTTTCCCAATTTAAAGTTATTATTTCAATAAAATAAACTTGTTAATGGTTTGAGTTAACAAGGGTCAAAACCTGCTTTGTTTCGAACTGGCTTTTTAGGCGAAAAAAAAAAGCCGTTTCAAAATCGGGTTTTACCATTCGATGTAGATGTTCCCACACCAATTACAACCATATGCTTGGGTCGATTCAGAACCAATTTCAATATCAGTCCCGGTTCCGAATTACAAACATGCTCTTGTTAACCAGTTTTTTTTTTCACTTCCTTAACCCTAGTAATATTAAGCTGAGCTCAAATGACTTGTTTAAGAAGCTGGACTTGGCCTAACTTAATCAGCAATGACCTATGTTACTCAAACCACTTAAATCTTCTCCCATTTGGAGACGGATGGAGTTCACGTTCGGCCACCATGCCGCCGTTATCCCTTACTTTTTTTCATGTTTTTTTTCCAAACCAGTTCAGGTTTGAGTCAACAAAAGTCAAAACCAATTTCTCTTGGAAGTACAACTTATGTCTCTGTGGTTTACATGAAATTACAGGTTGAGCCCCTAACATTTTTTTTTCATACCATGCCATCTAAAAGTTTCCTTGGTTTGCATTGTTGACCGTTTATTGAAAGGGGTATATTCGTCTTTTTAACTTGATAACTAAGGGCATTTGTGTCATTATACCAGTGGCCCTAAAATTACACAAAATCTTCATCTTTTCATGAAATCTCTTCCTCTCTCATGGGTGTCGGTTTCAATAATTGATGGAGAAATAGCAAGTGTTGATTGAAACTAAAGCGGTAGGGTTTTGAATAGGTGGAGAATTGAGAGGTTTGTGATGAGAATGAGGGGATGAAATTAGGGTTTAGAGAGTACACGAGAAACCATCCACATACGCACCCTGTAAGTATCAGTGTATCACCTCAATTTTATGAATTCCAATTGCGTTTATGTGCTCGATCTCTGATTTAGATACAATTGGGTTTATGGGTTTGTTGATAATTGGAATTTCGATTAGTAATTTACTATTTTTTGTGCCCTGATTATGATACTCTGTTTGCACTGTTTAAATTGAATCTCAATTGATGATTGATGGGGTTGATTTTCTGATTAATACTTCAAATTTTATGAATTTTGATTGCATTTGTGTGTTTGAATTCTGATTTTGATTGAATTGTGTGCTGGTCATTTGGGTTATCTTCCATTTCCTTAAGAGTCGAATGGGCCAAAGCATAAGATTTTTCTATAAAGGGAAACTGTTAATTTGGTGTAACGTAGACTCGTACTCTAGTTTTACTGCAGACATCTTATTTGCTTCATCTGGAAAATTAGATTAGTGGTATATAAATTTTATTATTGTAAATTGTGATCTTCTTTAAAGCAGTAGTGGACCAACCGAATATCTTATATGTTACTACTAAACTTGCAGGGAACTTATACCCATGGCATGCTAACGGATATTCAGGAAAATGGAGTAAACGGTCGCATGAGTTCATTGAATCAGCAAATTAATAACAATCAACCTCTAAGTGTAAGTTACTATAAGTCTACAGCATTTGACCACCCATAATATAACAACTTGATTTTGATCTTGATAGGATGTGTTGATCAAAATCCAATGACTCTCAAACAGGTATGTTGACATAACATTCATAATTAAGAAAATTTTCAAATATTAGACCGGAGGCTAAGTTAAAGACAAGGGTCAAAGTGGTTGATGAGTTTGTTTATAAGTTGATCCAGAAAAGGTTGAACTGACGTTGACTGAATCAGCAAATAACAATCAACGAAAGTCCAGATTTTAGCAGTGTGTGTACATTCAGAAAAAATGCAGTAAAACTCGCGCATACGTTGACTGAATCAGCAAATAACAATCAACGTGTCGATATAAGTGTAAGTTCCTTCAAGTCAACATCTGACCACCTCATAGTATAACAACCTGCTTTTTGTTATTCGTATACATGATATAACACGGGATTTGTTCATGAAAGCAACAGGTCGATTTAATATTCAAACGTCCTTTTGGAATTGATCTGACAGCAATTCTGGCTCAGTATTCGAAGTTATTTTCCGCATAGTTTATTTGACTTTGCATTCATTTAAACAACAAATTTTACATATTTTTACAAGACAAGTTAATTATTTATGAAGTGTTTGAACTGTGAGAATTAGATTTAAGTTATGCAGAAAATATGACATTCATTGGGTGTTGGGTTTAATCTTGATGTTACCGGTCATGTACAGGTCAAGTCGGTTACCGGTTTTGTTTAAATGGGTCACAGAATAGCAAACGGGTCATGGGTTGGCAGGTAAATGGGTCTTTAACCATCCAACGGGTCAACGAAGAAACGGTCTAAGTGTTGACTGAGTTTGCTGGATGTGGATTTGAGAAAAAGTGAACGTTAGAAGTGTTTATTTTAGCATGTGTTTTTATTTATAGTTGGGTCAAATGGGCCAGTTGAGTTTGTCTATTCCTTAGCAATGATTTAGAGTCACGAGTCTTGTGTTACTTTGCCTATGTAAGGCTTTCTTTGGTTATTGAATATAGATGTAGCTTTCCATTTTTCTTTTTTTCTTCTGCCAGTCCCCTTCTTTGTCATACAAATTTGAGTGCAATTTTGTGAGTGGAAGTTGGCCTGAACCAACATTGGGATCTTTCTAATAGTTAACTATAATATTATTTTAATGTTAAACAGAGCAACTCTAAACACCTGAAGACCAACAAACTCTGATTGGAGCATGTTTTAGGCTTTATGGGGAGGGACACCATACATCATAATACCATTAGGCTAGAAGCCCATCTGTATGAGGTTTTAAATGCTTTTTTTTTTGGTTTTTATCACTTGGAGATAAGTAGTTTACCTTGGCCATTGAGATATATAATGGATATTTGTATACATTGTTCTTGCTTGTCTTGTTTCTTGAGTTTGTTCTTTTTGTTTCTGTTTGGATGGTAACTTTTGCTTTTTTATATGTTTATTATTATAATAGCTTTTTATATGTTTATTATTATTAGAATAGTTTTTTATATGATGAAAACAGAGGTAACAAAATATCTGGGTTTTTTACTTTTTTGTATCGGTTGGTGGTTA
Source organism: Helianthus tuberosus (assembly GCA_030545235.1). Taxonomy (NCBI): domain Eukaryota; kingdom Viridiplantae; phylum Streptophyta; class Magnoliopsida; order Asterales; family Asteraceae; genus Helianthus; species Helianthus tuberosus. Next base: position 144,758,107 of record CM060426.1, on the reverse strand, counting down.
AACCGGCAATCTTTTGATATCCTATGATGTTGATTCTCAAACAGTTTTTTATCCTTTTTGTCTTTAAACGAGTTGACGCCACCCCGTACGTTGCGCAGCGGGGTGTTGATTTAAAAGTTTTTAGTATTATATGCCAAAGAGTAAATTACGTTTTTGGCCCCTGTGGTTGTATCACTTTTACTATATTAGCTCAAAATAAGAATTTTTAACATATCTGCCCCCCATGGTCTCTATAACTAACCATTTTGGTCCCTAAGTCTAGAGATCATGGGGGCCAAAATGGTTAGTTATAGAGACCATGGGGGCTAAAATGGTTAGTTATAGAGACCATGGGGGCATATATGTTAAAAATTCTTATTTTGGGCTAATATAGTAAAAGTGATATAACCACAGGGGCCAAAAACGTAATTTACTCTATGCCAAAAAATTTGTATAAGCAAAATAGTTATCTTCTATCTTACAGCATTTGGATTAATCATCAAACACAAAATTTGGCACAACCATTAATACATACACAACACCCATCTTAAGTATTATTATGCACAACATCATGTTATCATTTAATAGCATGTGTGATACCATGTTCGATACCAATAAATGGGGCACAACATACATATACAATTGTACTGTAGCATCTTAACATTTGATAGCATGGCAAGATTGTTGTGTTATAAGGGAATTAAAATGCGGGTGATGGTTTAGGTCGGCTATTGCTTAAGTAGCATCTGCGAAGAGAAGAGAAATTTAATTGTGAATGCGGGTGATGGTTTAGGTTGGCTATTGCTTAAGTAGCATCTCCGAAGAGGAGAGAAAATTAATTGTGAAGATAATAACAAATTATTTGAAGTGTTAGAGAAAGGCAATGTACTGGTTTCTAAATCATATACTGGATTAGGCTTAGACATGGTTTGATCGGTTGAACCGGGTTATACGGGGCAGTTCAACCAGGTGATTAGTTAATCCTATAATTCCATAAAATGCAACTTCAACTTGAAAAATAATCTAAAAGTAGATGATTCCATAATAAAAAACAATCTAAAAGTTAATCCATAATTCAAAAAATAATCCAAAAGTACTCAGTTTTCCAACGAAGTTTTTTTAAATAAAAATGTACATTAAGTTAATGTCATTGAAGGAGTGTATCAAAATATCAGATTTTTTAAAATTTAAAAATTAATTTGTAGATTCTGTAAACCGGTTTAATGGTTACGAGTATAACCGGATTTACCTACGGTTTAGACCTTATGCCGTCTCCTTGTTTTACCAGTCTTAAACGTACTGCAGACGTGTCCAGTATTCGGTATAACTGGTCGGTTTATACAGATATTTAAAACATTGGAGAAAGGAGCAGGTTCAAATTTTCTTTTAACCTTTCTTTTTTGTGAAGTTAACATATTGAATCCAGATGAATTATTTGGGTAGAGCAGTGACAAAATAACTACCGGATAGGGCTGCAAACGAACCGAACGAACACGAACAAGACCTTGTTCGTGTTCGTTTGTTAAGAAATATATGTGTTCGTGAACCGTTCATGAACACTTATCGAACGAGATTTTATTTTCGTGTTCGTTTGTTAAGGAAATGAACTTGTTCGTGCTCGTTTGTGTTTGTTTGTTAATTTTAGGCAACGAACAAAAACGAACGTTGATGAACACAAATGAGCACAGCTAATGTTCATGAACACAAATGGAAACAAACGAACACAAACAATCGTTCATGAACATAATATATAATAATATATAATGCACTGACACTTATTAGATATTTAATTTGTCGGAATTTTGAAGTATTTAAATAAATATAAAAACTAAAAACACTAATGAACTATTCAACACAAACGAACACGTTACCGAACGTTCACGAACATAAACGAACGAACACGACCTCTGTTCATGTTTGTTCATTTAACTAAACGAACGAAATTTCTTGTTCGTGTTCGTTTGTTTAATAAACGAACGAACACAAACAAACTTCCCGCCGAACGGTTCACGAACTGTTTGTTGAACGTTTGGTTCGTTTGCAGCCCTACTACCGGATGATGCAAGGAAAGAATGTAGTTTTATGATGTAAGGAAGAAGATATTTTCAAAATTTAACTATTTTAGCATGAAACTCACAAAAAAACCATATAGCAATATAAAACATACCTTAAATAATTATGGAAGTAGAATGTGGAGCAAAACGGTAATGATATTGAAAATGGTAATGATAAAAAAATGGAGACATGCTAAACCGGTCGTAGAATTCTAAAAAATGTGTTAAACTATTCGATGGGTCGACCTATTTGATAATACGGGATGACGGGTCAACCTATGTAATTAAATTAACGGTTTAAATAGATCAAACAAACATAACCGGTTTTATCATAACATCAAACACAAGCACGACGTGTTTATTAAACCAGAAACATGTGGATGTTTTTACTAATAAATGTAAATGAGTGTTGGCAACCTGGCCATTCAATTCATAAAATGTTACAAAATATATAAATGTCATTGAAATTGTGTTGAATCTTAACGGACAAATATTAGTGACCGATCATCAAACATAACCTAATGATGTGAAACTTAAGAAGTTTATATACTTTGTATAACAGTGGAGAGTTCAAATGAGAATACATTTTTTGGAAGAAGAAAAAAGAAGAAATTTCAACCAATAAGAATGCTTTATTTTACTTCATTTAATATAAGTATTTAATGTTACTATGAGGGTACATTGGTAAACCTATATAGGTCATTAATTAGTAGTCTTTCTCTTTAATAGCTAGCTACATTAAATTTTTTGTAACTTATCTTTTGAGTATATATATTTTTTTTTCAAAAAAAATAATAATTTAAAATGTAGGATAAATTACGAGTTGTGTAGGATAAATTTCAACGTGTCAGATGAATTTCGAAATATGTAGAATAACTTTTGATGTGTGTAGCCAAAAAATTTAGTGTGGAGGATAACAATATTTATGACTAATTAATTAGTCAAAATTGATAATAAATGAGATAAGTGAAAAAACTATTTAATGTTTTACAAAATTACCCTTTATTCTTTTTGTTCTCAATTAAATTTTCTTCTAAAATAAACTTCCTCGTAATAATAGATACATCTATACTCTATAAATGTATTATCAAAAAAGGTAAAAGAGTAGTAAATTATCGTTAGTATTCTAAGGGCATGTTTGGCTAAGCTTTTCTAACCCAACTTATGACTTAATTAAAAATCTGAAAAGGAGTTTTAGTGTTTGGCAAACCTAAAAGTCCTTTTCAAAATGACTGAAAAAGTCATCAAAAAGTCATTTTTGAAAGGTTAGGGGCTTGTGACTTTTTGATTAGCTTATAGCTTTTCAAAGGCCAAATTATCATATTACCCCTGAATTAACACTCCTTATATTTATTGACTTATGAAAGAATGCCCATTTTAGTCATTTTACATCGATAAGCTAATCCAAACACTTTTTAAAAAACAACTTATTGACTTATTCGCTTTTCCCACCCCATAAGCTAGTGGTGCACAAAAAACCTGAACCCGGACCCGGACCCGAAAAAAAACCCGGAACCGGGTATTATAAAACCCGGGTTTTTTATACCTGAACCCGACCCTACCCGTAGGGTAGGGACCGGGTATACATATTTGATCTAAAACCCGAACCCGGAACCGGTTTTTTTTATACCCGGTTTATACCCGAAACCCGGTTTTATAAATACCCGAACCCGAACCCGGAACCGGGTTTTATAAATACCCGGAACCGGTTTTTAAAAAAACCCGATTTTGATGTAATCTTGTTTAATTATGTATGCATTAAGACTTCTAGTTCTTATGATTTAACAAAATTATGTATGCACTTTGATGTAATCTTGTTTAATTATTAGGTTTCTAATGATATTTGCCACCGCTACTTAATTATTTAGTATATTTCATTACAAGTGGAAACAAATATGCCAATATATGTTGGCCCTTCTATTTTTTTGTTTGTTTAATATCATTATTAGTTTTTGTATTTAATAAATTGTGCATCTGTTTATAAAGTTCAAGAATAACCACATGAAGAACTATAAATTGTGCCTCTGTTTATAAATTGTGCCTCTGTTTATCAATAGATTTGATGTCTATGTGTGAGAGTTATGTTTGATACATTTTATAAGCATAGTTCCGGTCGGGTTTTTTTAATACCCGGTGCGGGTTTTTTCCCAACCCGATGCATACCCGAACCCTACCTGATGAATACCCGAACCGGACCCGAACCCGGAAATAGGGTATTATAATACCCGGGTTTTATAAAACCCGACCCGAACCCGGGCATATAGGGTATACATTTTTGGTAGAGAACCCGGACCCGACCCGGTTTTTAAAAAAACCCGATTTTGTAAAACCCGATCCTACCCGAACCCGATCCTACCCGAAACCCGATTTTTAAAAAAACCCGATTTGTGCATCACTACCATAAGCTAATCCAAACACTTTTTTAAAAACTCATTTTCAAAAAGTCAATAAGTCATTTTCACAAAAAGTCATTTTTAGGTAAAATAAGTTTAGCCAAACATGCCCTAAATTCTAGTAATATTAGTTTGGGCTTAAGTGACTTATGTAACAAGCTGGATTGGGCCCAACTCAACCAGCAATCCCCAATGTCACTCAAATCACTTCCATTTTCCAACACTTCTTCTGTTTCTTCCGACGATATAGAGATGGCGGAGGTGTAATACTTGTAATTACAGTTTTCATTCCTTTCAGGATCAGTGGTTTCACTTCAGGTCAGATTTTCATCGATTCAAGGTATGTTCGATTTTAACCTAACTTAATTAAATTTCATTCTGTAATTTTTTTTTTCATCAAGTGTGTGTTGTGTTGCTGGTTTTACATTATGATTTTAGCTATTTATAGAGACGACTAAACAATGCGTATTTTAAGTGCATAAGAATTTAACCTAAATACTACTATTATGTTACTACTGGTTACTTGGAATATTCGTACCAACTTATAATAAGTAGAATGCCTGTTTCTTTTTTACATGAATTTCTAATTCATATATCCATATGTGTTCATGTATCTACTAACTAGTTTATATTGGTTCAATTTATATGTATCTATGTCTCCTCTGTTTTCAACCTATGAAATCCAAATTGGGGTGGTATCACAAAGCATTCTGTGAAATAAATGGTAAAAAAACACATTACAGTAAACAGCAATCTTCATCAACATTGTTGTTTTGCTATTAAGACAATGGGATATAGATGCTCATTATAAGACCCGCTTCACTAATAACTTGTAAACTTTAAAGCCATATGACCCTATATGTCTGATCAGTTTGAGATAGAAAAGGTGAAAAACAAACCAAACCGACCCGTCTTGACATTCATAAGTAAATGGGTTGAAATTGTCCTTCATTCTCACAGCTTCTGACGAAATTATGTGTACAAGATAATATGATATGGTATCAAGGCAACAAGCTTTTATACACAGTTTTAGCTCTATAGTTTCACTTCTACTTGAAATTCTTTGTTGTATGACTAAACTGCCCTGCTGCCTGTTTTGTATGGTCAGTTGGGAAAAATGCTAAAAATGCTACCTTTTTCTTGTAGATATGTAGTAAGGGCAAAAGCTGGTAAGAAGCAATTAACAGAAGATGCTGGTGGCAAAGTGGCACATTCTGCAGGAGCTTCAATGAGCTTGCCTTAAATAAGGTGTGTTTTAACATACATACATATTAAGTTTTTCTTAGAAAATTTTAATGTATTCATATCAGTTCTTATTTTGGAAAATTGCTGGTACTTTTGACCTTTATAGTCAAAGTAGGACAGGTAAAAGAGCAAAGATGAAATATATGACTTGGTTCACCCAGCTGTTGAAATTAAACTAAACTTATTACTTACAAGTGAAGGGGCATAAGTAGAGCGGGCGATTCTGACCCAAATGTATAAAATGGGTCGTTTTGGGTCTTTTTAAATCACCATGGGTTGATTTGGGTTTCTTTTTAGTAATTAACGGGTCCGGTTGGGTCATCCTAAAATACAAAAAGATGGTCAAATTGGGTTTGGAAATAAAAAGAAACGGGTGGAATGGGTTAGTGGGTTCGGAAGAAAAAAGAAACGGGTGGAACTGGTTAGAAGAATTCTAGTGTTTTTTCTCATAAGTTTTTCTTTTTCTTCTCTCTAAATCTGAGATCATCACTCTCACACAAAATTGGTTCTTAGAAAAATCTCACCAAACCACCATATTAGAAGCTTACAGATTCTCCTCTACTCTCCTCTCCTTTACGCACTATCTCTGTGTTCCGACTAGCGAAGCCGACCACCATTAAGTTGGTGACATAGCAAACGATGGTGTTTCTGTCTTCCGGTAAACTAGCGACGCCGACCACCATAAAGTTGGTAACATATTAAACGACGGTGTTTCGATGTTTGCGGAGGTCGTAACGTAACGGATCGATTGTGTAACTGGTGGTGTGTAAATGATCACTCAATGGCTGACAGTTACAAACCCAAACGGGTTGACATATGCGAGAGATCAGCTGGAGCGATTACTGAATTGAAACCGCATGAATTATGAATCGTTGCTGCCTCACCAGACGAAACAGAAACGATCATTGGTTGTTCTTTTCTCAATCAGTATGTTTTAATATTTGATTTGTGTTTATTTGCTTTTTTTTTCCCAAAATAAAACTGTTTTCTTTTAAGTTTAACTGAATTTTAGTTTTTCAATTAAAATGAATTTCTATTCAACATCTGTTACAATTTCAATTTCTATTTTAGTTAAGAAAGCAAAGGTTTAACCGTAGGGAATAGAGATTCTATTACAGCTGGGTGCAGACATCAATCTGTAAAATGACCGTTCTAACCCGAACCCAATCTGACCCGAACCCATTCTGATCTAAACCCAGTCTGATCTAAACCCAATCTGACCCAAACCAAAATGACCCTTTCCTTAACATGACCCGTTCTGACCCGCACCCATTCTGACCCGAATCCGTTTTGATCCGTCACTACACCCAATCTGACCCGCTCATTTTGCCAGGCATAGGTATAAGCACTATCATTGTAAAGTGTGTTTAAGGTCTATAGTTTATTATGTAAGGGGTTTAGGGTGTCATTTAAGTACATCAGTATATCTCAATCGCTGCGTCAATTGTTTCACGCCGGTTCACTATGTATAAGTAGGGAACGATTGTCAAACATCATTCAGTAATCAGAAATTTAGTTTGTGTAAAATTCATTTGTTAATTTTGTTCTTATTCTTTGAATTCAATCAATTGTGTCTTTGATTACCAACAACCTTGGGCTATAGAATCTCACCTTGTTAAAATGTCTTTTTATCATAGACCGTCCAATTATGGATGGAAACCTATGGATGCCAAAATATTGAAGAAAGGTGTAATGGAAGAGGCTCCCACTATAGTCTGCAGGCCCATCATCTCTCATATCCCCTGCATCAACACCAGAGACTACTACTGGTACTTGTTTACTAAATACACTTTTGACTCTTTCAATATGCATAAATTAAATATTTTGTTTTTGTTTTCATTCAGGCACCAAATTTTACGGCTTGACAAATGGTTTATTTGGAAAAATATGTGATTGACTTAATGCCTTTTTTTCACTTTCTTGCAAGATATATATTGATCTTCTTTTCAAATAAATCACCTTGCAGAAATAGGAGATTTATTGGGATCTTTATATTATATACTTCTTTATCTTGAATTTTTAACTGGTGGGCCGAGCAACTAGGCTCTGGTTTTTCCTAGTCATGGGTTTATGGGTTTGTTGATAATTGGAATTTCGATTAGTAATTTACTATATTTTGTGCCTGATTCTGATTGATGATTGATGGGTTTGATTTTCTGATTAGTACTTCAATTTTATGAATTCTAATTGCAATTATCTGTTTGAATCTTGATTTTGATTAAATTGGGTTTGTTGGAAGTTGGACATTGGTTACACAGGAACCGACAATTTTAAGGTTTCTTGTTCATGATTTTCATGGATTCAATGTAACTTTGCTTAACCTAACTTACTTAATTGTCATTCTGTGTTTTGTTCATCAACTGTTGTTACTGGTTACTTTGGATTTAAACTAACTTATGAGTAGAATGCCTGTTTCTTTTTTACATGAATTTGTAATTCAAAGTGCAGCTTCATGGTCTTCTCTTCACATATGTGTATGTGTTCATGTATGTACTAATCCGTTTATTGGTTCAAATTATATATATGTATGTATGTCTCTGTTTTCAACCTAATAAATCCGATTTGGGGGTAGTAGTTAGGGCAAAAGCTGGTAAGAAGCAATCATCAGAAGATGCTGGTGGCAAAATTGCATGTTCTGCAGGAGCTTCAATGAGCACTAAACCCAGAAGGTGATGGTAACTTTAACTCACATGCAACACCAAAACCACAAGGTGATGGTATTGTGAAAAAATGTGGTTGATCAAAATCCAATGACTCTCAAACAGGTATGTTGACATAACATTCATAATTAAGAAAATTTTCAAATATTAGACGGACCTGAGGCTAAGTTAAAGAAAAGGGTCAAAGTGGTTGATGAGTTTGTTTATAAGTTGATCCAGAAAAGGTTGAACTGACGTTGACTGAATCAGTAAATAACAATCAACGAAAGTCCAGATTTTAGCAGTGTGTGTACATTCAGAAAAAATGCAGTAAAACTCGCGCATACTTTGACTGAATCAGCAAATAACAATCAACGTGTCGATATAAGTGTAAGTTCCTTCAAGTCAACAACATTTGACTACCTCATAATATAACAACCTGGTTTTAGTTATTCGTATACATGATATAACACGGGATTTGTTCATGAAAGCAACGGGTCGATTTAATATTCAAACTTCCTTTTGGAATTGATCTGACAGCAATTCTGGCTCAGTATTCGAAGTTATTTTCCGCATAGTTTATTTGACTTTGCATTCATTTAAACAACAAATTTTACATATTATTACAAGACAAGTTAATTATTTATGAAGTGTTTGAACTGTGAGAATTAGATTTAAGTTGTGCAGAAAATATGACATTCATTGGGTGTTGGGTTTAATCTTGATGTTACCGGTCATGTACGGGTCAAGTCGGTTACCGGTTTTGTTTAAATGGGTCACAAATCCGACGGGTTAGCGAAGACACGAGAAAAAGTGAACGTTAGAAGTTTTTATTTTAGCATGTGTTTTTATTTCTAGTTGGGTCAAATGGGCCAGTTGAGTTATGTTGCCTGTAATTGCCTATATAAGACTTTCTTTGGTTATTGAATATAGATGTACCTTTCCATTTTTCTTTTTATCTTCTGCAAGTCCCCTTCTTTGTCATTCTGCATATGCACGTCATACACATTTGAGTGCAATTTTGTGAGTGGAAGTTGGGGCCTGAACTAACACTGGGATCTTTCTAATAGTTAACTATAATATTATTTTAATGTTAAACAGAGCAACTCTAAACACCTAAAGACCAATAAACTCTGATTGGAGCATGTTTTAGGCTTTATGGCGAGGGACACTGCTTTATACATCATAATACCATTAGGCTAGAAGCCCATATGTATGAGGTTTTAAATGCTTTTTTTTTGTTTTTTTTTATCACTTGGAGATAAGTAGTATACCTTGGCCATTGAGATATATAATGGATGTTTGTGTACAACTAGTAAGATTACCCACGCTATGGTGCGGGGTTTCAGTCGATTTCTATTTTGGTTCAATATAGCAGCCGAAAGAAATATGCTCAAAAGAATGTCTACACGTGTTTTACATCCACCAAAAACCATAAAAATAAATTAAATTGGACAGCAGTACGGTCTGATTTTAAATTAATTGTAAATGAAAGCATAAATGCTATCTTTAAAATGACTTTAATGAAAATTTATGTCTAAACGTAAACCAACTTGAATTTATACCGACATGTGCATAATAATAAGCACATAAGAAAATATTGTTTTAAGTTAAAGAATGGTAGGGCCCGTTGCGACTTTGTCAAAACGTAAAGTGACTCGAATTTATATCGTCTAATGAAAACGTATCATATTTGAGCCTAGTCGTTTCTGAACAAAATTAACGTCAAACATAGACTGAAAACATCATAAAAATAAGCATAAAAACATATTATATTTGACCCGACTTATTTCCGAAAAAGATTACGTTAAAACATAGAACTGAAAATGTATACAATAATAAGCATAAGAACAAATTATATTTGACCCAACTCATTTTTGGAAAAAAATTATGTCAAAATGTAAATAAACTTTAATTTATACTGATACGTACATAAATATAAACACGTATAACTCGATTAGAAAGTCATTAGAAAATTAAAGGGTTGTAAGCATCAAAGCCGAAAGTTGAGGAACAAAAGTATAAAAAGACAAACAGACAAAAAGACAACAATTCAAAAAATTGAATACACTATTCACATAAGTTCCTAATGTATTATGGATAAAGCCGAAAGAAAGTTGAGGGACCAAGGTATAAACAAACAGACAAAAAGACAAAAAAAATTTCGAAAAATTGAGAACACTTTCAAATAAGTTCCTAAATGTATTATAGATAATGTTCTTGCTTGTCTTGTTTCTTGAGTTTGTTCTCTTTGTTTCAGTCTGGACGGTAATGTTTGCTTTTTATATGTTTATTATTGCTTTTTGTATGTTTATTATAGTAGTTTTTGTTGGGTGATTTGGTGTGGAGGCCCGATCAAGGGAGAGCGGACGGCCGTAGTCTTGGGTCGGTCCACACGTCTTTTATTTAATAGTTAAATTAGGGTTCTAATTTAGCCGGCCCTAGTTATCTCTACGTGGGTTTGGGCCTAACTTGGGGACTAAGTTTCATAACCCTAATATTATTGTACTTGTAATTCTTTGAGCACATGAATAATAAAGACATCCTAGTTGCAAGGACTCGAACACAAAACACAGGGACGATACACAGAATTTACACACACAAACACACTAATATAATATGTATCGTACAATTACAAATGATGAGTTCTATCCTATTTATACGTACAAGATGCCTTGGAGAACAAGGCAAATAACTAACATAAAATAACTAACTTAATTACTTGTTCATCACGTTTGATTTCTGCACAGTTGACTTTTTATATGAACAAGCTGACTTTTGTGTTTGACTTCTAAAAATCCAGATTTCTTGATTAACAATCTTCCAACAGTTGCAAACAGTCCCTAACAAATATAAAGTTGCATCTTAATATTGCAATAAATTTAACATAATTATAAATTGGAAAATATCAGTATATCAATAAAGACAATGATGATAAGATTAAAATAAGGTAGGTGGTTAAAAATTATTTAATAATATTGTAGTAAGGGTACTCGGGGCGCATACCGAAAGGGGAATGGGGAGTTGACGTGGAGGGGGTTGCCGATCGGGAAGGGGGCTGCCAACAAAGCGGGGAGGGAAATCGGTGAGGGAAATCGGTGGGGATTCACCGCAAGGAAGGAGAGAGAAGATGGTGGGCCAGCCTTTTTTCAACCAATCAAATTGTTTTTTTTTTTTCTTTTTGAATAAAAAAAACAATTCACCTAAAAGGGGGAGTGGCGCCATCAAATTGGGGTGTGAGGGAAGTTTAAGAGGAGAGTTGACGTGGCATAACCTGATTGGGTGTGCGTAAGAGAGGGGACTCCCCTCTTAGGGGAGTGCCCCTTACACCCTAAGTATATGAATCCAACTGACATGTGAAAAACGAGAATATATATTAGACCTTGAAGGATGTGGTTGTAGAAAGTCAAAGTCACGTGTGTGTTTTCATGAGGCAAATGAGATGAAGATGTCATGGGTGTAGTGGCATCATGTTAGTGATTTTCAAATAAGATGTATGGTGAAAGAATAAAAAGGAAATGACAGTCAAAAGAGTTCTAAAAAATGTATTAAATTATACATGTTTAATACAACAGGATAACAAGTCAACTTTAACTGTATTAACGACTTATATAGAATGACCGGTTTTATCAAAACATCAAACACGACTTGTTTACCAAACAAGAAACATGCCAATTCTGTTATACAATACACCCTTTTACTAATTTATGTGAACTAGAATTGCGACCCGCGGGGATTCTTTAGTTATAATTAAGTCGATCTAGGACCCGAACGTTATGTTAAACTTGTCAAACGGGAAAAAAATAGACGATGTAAAAACGTTCACCCACACACGCACGTTGCGTCGTGTTAACTCGCAAAATTTAGAACGAAACGTAAAAACGTTAAACCAAAGACGAACGTTGCGATGTGTTAAGTCACAAAATTTAGAACCAAGCATAAAGCGAAAAATTTGCGGAAAATGAAAACTATAAAGGACCAAAGTTGAAAGTAAAAAAAATTGTGAGGATAGATTGCAAAAGATAAAAAGTTTTGGGTTAAAAGTAAAAAAAACAAATAGTTTTGGGTTAAAAGTAAAAAAAACAAATAGTTTTGGGTTAAAAGTAATTTATGAAATACTTTTGGATGAAATGTAAAAACATCAATTTTTTTTTTTTGGAGAACCCCCAAAGCCAAGATTACAACAACCATATGCATAACCATTTTTTCTTTGAGAAACCCTCAAAGCACACCCCGTGTTGCGGCGGGGCGTAAAACGGTGTCAAATAGTACTAATACCACACAACCGTCATCGACCACCAACACTGACTCGACCTAGGATCTGCGTGTTGCGACGAACCTGTCAAACATGAAAAAATAGAGGTAAAAACGTTGAACCACACATGCACGTTCCGCCGTGTTAACTTGCAAAATTTGAAACAAAACATAAAAAGGTTGAACCACAGTTGTACGTTGCGTCGTATTAACTCAAAAAATTTTGAACTATACGTAAAACGAAAATTTGCAAAGGTGAAAAGTATAATTGACAAAAGCTGTGAAGTTAAATTGCAAATAATGAAAAGTTTTGGGTTAAAGTTAAAAAAACAAATTATATAGGGTTAAAATTGCAAAAAGGTAAAAACCTTTGAATTAAAAGTAAAAAATAATTTTTTTTTTTTTTTTTGAAAAAGTCCCAAAACACAAGATACAATTGTATCGTATATTTTTGTTGCTTGTTTATAGTAATAAAATAAAATGAGTGTCTGCAACTTGGCATTTTAAATCGTTTCAAAAATACATTAAATAGTGAACTACCCCTTATGGAATATGCTAGAGAATAATGTCAACACTGTAGATAAAAGCACGAACATGAACAGAATCGTTGTTTCCATCCACTCATATCTTATCTCAACTCCTCTTGTCAGACGACCACTGGTAGAAATGACTGACTATAAAACCATGACTACATTCTGTGCACTCCACTCATATCTTATCTACACTCCTCTCTTCATCTTCAGACCAACTACCCTCGTTCCCATTTCACTTGTTAACCATGGCTGAAACTCTTGCAAATGAACTCCTCAAAGTCCTTGTTAAGAAGATGACCGATGAAGCCTTCAAGCGAATTGCTCGCGCTCAGGGTATTTACAACGAGCTAAGGGAGTTGAAAAGCACACTGTCCAGGATCCAAGATCTTCTTAACGATGCTTCCCAGAAGGAGGTGACTCATAAATCTGTCAAATCATGGCTGAATGCTCTCCAACATTTGGCTTACGATATCGATGACGTACTCGATGATTTGGCTACCGAAGAAATGCATCGTGAACTCACCCTGCAGGAACCTGCAGCATCCACCAGCATGGTAAGAAAGCTCATCCCATCATGCTGCACAAATTTCTCACTAACTCATAGGCTGTCTCCCAAGTTAGATAGTATTAACAGAGAGTTAGAAAATCTAGAAAAACGAAAAACGGATCTAGGTTTGCTTAAGATAGATGAGAAGCCAAGAAATACTAGTAGAAGAAGCGAAACCTCTTTGCCAGAACGCGATGTTGTCGGAAGAGAAGTTGAGAAAGAGCAATTGCTTAAAAAGTTGTTGGGGGATGATGGGTCATCTCAGGATAACTTTAGCGTCTTACCTATAGTTGGTATGGGTGGGGTTGGAAAAACCACTCTAGCTAGACTTTTGTATAATGATACAAAGGTGCAGGATCACTTTGAACCCAAGGCATGGGTTTGTGTTTCAGATGATTTTGATATTTTCAAGATAACTAATGCTATCCTTCAAGATGTGACTAAAGAAAACAAGAAATTTGAAGATCTAAATCAGCTTCAAAAGGCTCTCACTGAGCAATTTAAGGACAAACGATTTCTACTAGTAGTTGATGATGTGTGGAGTGAAAACTATGGTGATTGGGAAAACCTAGTGCGACCCTTTCTATCATGTGCTCCTGGAAGTAGGATAATCATGACAACTCGTAAGGAGCAATTGCTCAAACAGATAGGTTTTCATAATGTAGACCGTCTCGAGAGTTTGTCGAATGAAGATGCATTGCGTTTATTTGCTGTACATGCATTGGGGGTAGATAACTTCGACTCACATACGACACTTAAACCGCAAGCTGAAGGTATTGTGAAAAAGTGTGGTCGTTTGCCTTTGGCTTTAAAGGCAATTGGAAGGCTTTTAAGGACAAAAACAGACAGAGAAGACTGGGATGACGTGTTGAATAGCGAGATATGGGATGTAGAAATTGGTAATGCCACTGGAAATGGTAAAGATGTGGAAAATAGTGATAAGATTGTTCCGGCACTTAGGATAAGCTACCATGAACTTTCTGCAGATTTGAAGCAGTTGTTTGCATACTGTTCCTTGTTCCCCAAAGACTTTTTGTTTGACAAGGAGGAGTTGGTATCATTGTGGATGGCAGAAGGGTTTTTGAACCCATCCAAGTCACCAGAACGTTTGGGCCGTGAATATTTTGAAATTTTATTATCAAGGTCATTTTTCCAACATGCACCTAATGATGAATCATTGTTTATCATGCATGATCTGATGAATGACTTGGCCACTTTTGTTGCCGGAGATTTTTTTCTAAGGTTTGACAATCATATGAAGACAAAGACAGAAGATTTGGCAAAGTATCGCCATATGTCATTTACTCGCGAGGAGTATGTAGGTTACCAAAAGTTTGAGGCATTCAAAGGAGCCAAAAGCTTGAGAACATTTTTAGCAGTATCTCTCGGTGTGGATAAAGATTGGGGATATTATTACTTATCCTCTAAGATTTTGGATGACTTACTTCCAGAGTTAACATTGTTAAGGGTCCTTTCTTTGAATCGTTTTGAGATAAGTGAGGTACCGGAGTTCATTGGTACTTTGAAACACTTGCGGTATCTTAACTTATCTCGAACAAATATAAAGGAGTTACCGGAGAATGTTGGCAACCTTTATAATCTGCAGACCTTGATTGTTTCTGAGTGTCGGGGGTTAACTAAGCTGCCTAAAAGCTTCTTAAATCTTAAAAGGTTACGCCATTTGGACATAAGACATACTCCGTTGGAGAAGCTGCCATTGGGGATTGGTGAGTTGGAAAGCCTTCAGACTCTCACCAAGATCATCATTGAAGGAGATGATGGCTTTGCAATAAATGAGCTCAAGGGATTGACAAATCTCCATGGGAAAGTTTCCATTATGGGATTGCACAAAGTGCAAAGCGCAAAGCATGCACAGGAGGCGAACTTATCTCTAAAAAAGATTACTGGATTAGAGCTGCAATGGGTTGATGATGTGTTTTATGGCTCACGAATGGATACACTTGAAGAGGAAGTTCTCAATGAGCTGAAACCTAATAGTGATACGTTGAAAACGCTTTCAGTCGTGTCATACGGGGGAACACAAATTTCAAATTGGGTTGGTGATCGCTCTTTTCATGAGTTGGTTAATGTGTCAATAAGTGGTTGTAAAAAATGCAAATCTCTACCCCCATTTGGGTTGCTCCCTTCACTTAAGAGGTTGCATATTCAAGGCATGGATGAGGTTAAAATCGTAGGTCTGGAGTTAACCCGAAATGATGTTAACGCCTTCCCTTCACTTGAAGTTCTAACATTTGAAGATATGTCTGGATGGCAGGGGTGGTCAACTATAAATGAGGGTTCATCAGCAGTGTTTCCATGCCTTAAAGAGCTTTCTATAATCAATTGTCCCCAATTGATTAATGTCTCACTTCAAGCACTGCCTTCACTGAAGGTTCTTGAAATTCACAGATGTGGTGATGGTGTGTTGAGAAGTCTGGTTCAGGTAGCTTCATCAGTCACTAAGTTGGAAATAGATTCTATCTCAGGGCTTACATATGAGGTGTGGAGAGGAGTTATAAGGTATCTTAAGGAAGTTGAAGGATTAAGTATCTGGGGATGTAATGAAATAAAATACTTGTGGGAATCAGAAACAGAGGCAAGTAAGCTTCTTGTGAGATTAAAGGAATTGTGGTTATGGATATGTTCAGGTTTGGTAAGTTTAGAAGAGAAAGAGGAGGATGACAATTTTGGGAGCAGCACCCTGTTATCTCTTAGATTTTTGTCTGTAAATGATTGTAGTAGCATAAAGCGTTTATGTTGTCCAAATAACATTGAGAGTTTGGGAATTTTTGATTGTTCAGTTATTACAGAGGTCTACCTCCCAAAAGAAGGAGGGAATAAGCTCAAATCACTTCGTATAAGCAACAGTGGTAAACTTGAGGGAAAAATCAACAACACAAGCATGCCAATGCTTGAAACCCTAGAGATTTATAAATGGGAAAATCTAAGATCAATAAGTGAATTGAGTAACTCCACTCACCTCACCAGCCTGGATATAATGCGATGCCCACATATCGTGTCACTTCCAGAGCTTCAGCTATCAAACCTCACCCGTTTGGAAATTTTTAAATGTGAAAGTCTGGAGTCATTACCTGAGCTATTGAATCTCACATTTTTGTCAATTATTGGTTGTAAACGTCTGGTGTCATTACCTGAGCTAAAGAATCTGGCCTTGTTAAAAGATCTGAAAATTGAAAGGTGTCAAGGTATTGATGTTTCCATTCATGGTGGACGTTGGCCTCCCAAATTGTGTTCCCTTGAAATAGAAGGGTTGAAAAAGCCCATATCAGAATGGGGCAATCAGAATTTCCCAGCTTCCCTTGTTCACCTAAGATTACATAATGAACCTGATGTGAGGAACTTTAGTCAATTGTCCCACCTTTTCCCTTCTTCTCTTACATCTCTGGAAATATTTGGATTTGATAATCTGGAATCCATTTCAACGGGACTCCAACACCTCACATCCCTTCAACATCTCACCATTTACAGCTGC
Source organism: Helianthus tuberosus (assembly GCA_030545235.1). Taxonomy (NCBI): domain Eukaryota; kingdom Viridiplantae; phylum Streptophyta; class Magnoliopsida; order Asterales; family Asteraceae; genus Helianthus; species Helianthus tuberosus. The sequence goes on along the minus strand of CM060426.1, from coordinate 144,740,970 downwards.
CCAAAGGTGAACGATCTACCAGAGACGCTGTTACCTTCACTTTTGAGTTTGAGAATTGTTGGATGCCCAAAATTGAAAGAAAGGCGTGAAGGAAGAGGCTCCCACTACTGGCCCCGAATCTCTCATATCCCCTGCATCAGAGACTATTAAAGGTACATGTTAATTAAAGAGCAATTGTCTCTTACATAGAAATTATTACTAGTCGTTTTTTCAAACAAACAAACCTTACATTCTTCTTGTTTCTTCTGCAGTCATTAAAAACAGACTTCCTGCCGTGAATACCCAATCACCAGAGGATAAACAAACGACATCGTACAACCGTTTTCACACCCTATCGGATTTCTAAAGCTATCAAGCCGATGGCTTCGTAGACGGCAGTAATTTTCCGGCAACCCGTCATCGAACCTCAGGTAACCCTCTAATTATTTATTTTCTAGTTTGGGCCTGGCCGACCCAAAGCTCTTTTTGTCTAAAAATTATAAATTAATTATTTTTAAGAATAAGGGTCTCAACAAAAGTAATATTTCAATGATAGTCTAATATTTTTTTTAAATAATTTCAAGGATCTTATTTTTTTAAAATACACTTTGGGTATCTTTATACCCTATTAAGATAGGTAATTAAAATGTTGCAATTTTCATATGCTCTTGTTTACTTAGATGAAATGTTTTGGTGGAAACAATACCATCAGATGCCATATTTATGTATGCTTTCCGGTGTGATGATGTATGCTGAGGGGTCGAAAAGTTGCTGTGGACCACATGCTGAACTCTAGCCAAGAACTGAACCGCCTCCGACGCCAAGGAGCCGAACGTGTCAAACGCCAAGGGGACAAAGGCATGCTGATTATCCTCACAAGCTTTCGCGTGCTTTTCCACCTTCTTTGACTCTGCTTTCAGTACCGCTTGCCCCGCCACAAACCCATTTTCCCGGAACCCGGCTAGGGGGGATACACCTGTGAGATCGACACAAGCATGTTTCCCGCCCTCCCAACCAAAAACTAGCACGTCAGCCGGGCGTAGGGTGGACCTCCCTTCCGCCGGGTCTGTAAGAAAATTAGCCGGTACCTCTTTCTTTGCTTTCGTCCAGAAAGATCCTTTAAGTTTATAGCTTTGCAGGTAAGTAAAAATACTACCCATATCGATCATTTCTTTTTCATTCAGATCATGTAACTAAACCCTTGATATATAAAATTTTATGTCCGGTTTAACAGTCAACCTTCAAGTTATGTCATATGACCAAAGCAAAAGTATCTAGATTATCATAAAATGTATATTGTTTGTTTACGATTTTGACATGATTTACTGCTTTGATGCAGAAACACAAGTGGGACAGAATTTATTTGGCTCAAGAATCTGCGTATGTGTAGATGATCTTTTCTTCTATTTAGTTAAGTTGTTTCATTTTCAAGGTGCATGAAAACAAAAGTGCAAGGTACAGATTGATGCTTAATCTTCACATTGATGATGATACAAACTTGATCCATGATCTAGCATACTCGTATTTGGTGCGACTAGACACACGGAAGTGGACTGGAAAACGGTTCAAGCTAAAAGGGCATAACTTTCATTACGTTTGAAGTTATATGGGGATAAGTAATGGACACAAACGCCTCAACTGGCCACATGAATGGACAAATGCTATAGGCGGGTTTTCTGATTCTGAATCTCGGCACCCAATTTCGAAATCTAGAGCTCCAATTTTGAACTCAAGGTTTTCCCCAATTTTAGCATTTTTAACTAATTTCGACTGTTTGTAAAAAAGGGCTTGATTTTTTAACTAGATATTTATTTGCTGTTTTTTAGGCTGTTAATTTCAAGGAACCCTTGGAGCGGTTACAAGTTGCGTCTGATGGCACTTGTCGTTTTTGGTCTAAGTTACATACCTCTTATTGGAACTTATAACCGATGAAGAATTAATGGAATTTTGCCTCTAATGGCAAGTTACCGCAAATGATGATTATGGAACTAGCCTATGATGTCAAGTTACCATCTGATGAAGATTAAAGGAACTTACCATTGAAACAAGTTACCTCTAGTGAAGATCGAGGAAGTCTCGCTAATGAAGAAGAGATGCCACGTGTTAGCCTATCATTTGACGAAGATAATCAGTTGAGAAGATGTTATACGTAATTGTCACTTGTCAATTTCGTACATCTCAACAAGATAACAAAAACATGAGTCCGCATTGAATTTATTATCACTTGACCCCATAGCTTATTGTGTCAAGTAGTTGAGAGTGAATTCGGTGCATGAACTTATGTGTGGAAACTTAAGAGGAAATTTGCAAGTCACAGAACCTTGCATAGCTAGGAAATCGTCTTGAATTTCAATTGTGATTTGTGACTAACTTTACATTATGTATTGAAACATTCGATTTTAATTACCCGAGTTCAAAGGGTCATGCACAGTAATGTTATGACCCCGAGATCTATGGATATAGTTTTTAAAAGACTTAGTTTTGTTATTCAAAAAGGGATGGCAGTGCAGCTTGTTGCCCGTTTACCTTCTATCTCGATGTAATTTTTCATTGACAAGTAAATTTCAAAATAAATAGAAATTAGAAGCTGAAAACGAAAAACATTTTTTTAACTAATACCTCTTTCTTAGAACAGTTCTTCACTTCTTCTACTCTCATTTATTGCTTTGTTCAATCGATTGACGACGAAACAGTGATACTTGACATATTGATTAACTAATATTTCATTGCAAACTAGCTAGTAATGAATCTAGGGTAGTCGCTAAGTCTTAGTTTGATTGTGATCCACAAAGTCAATCTCCCTACAACATTTTATCCTGGAAAGATGTAATTCTCTTAGTAGTAACTGGAAAAGTATCCATTCATGTTGCAATGTCTTAATATTAGAATCAATATATAAGGTAGACATGACCTGTAAAGTTTACAAAAATATTGTCCTAGGTTATTAATAGATTTATGTTACAACCAATGAATGCGATTTAGATAGTAAGAATGCACAACTACTATAATGACATGATTGTTTGATGCCCTATACTATTGCAACTTTAGTTTACAATAATAAGTTTAGATGCAGGTAATGAGGTAATAGAACAAAAGTAATCATAAAAGTCAAACCTGAATGAAAAAAATTATCATCAAGAGATCACAAAAACCAAACACATATCAAGAAATTTATATAAATAAACAGCAAGTCAAACTCCAATCAAGAAATTAAACAATAAAGCATCATAAACATTCAAACTAATGTGTTCTATTTATTTGAATACCATAAAACGATAGAAGTCCAACCACATAAACTTGCTTTGTTAGTCAACAATCCTACAATAATACTGCTACATAAAAATTACATTCGCGCGAGTTAACAAGAACACAAAGTTCTCAAATGAAGACCACGATGTTTGAGATCCCTCTTTCCTCCTAACTTTTACAGACTTCAAGAATACTAACAAAACCAGCAATATTACCATGTAGTACCTCAAAGAGTTTATTCAGCAAAACAGCATCATTTATGCCCCCTTCTACAATAAAAATCCCACTTTTTTCAAACAATTGTTGACGAGCCCTTTTGAGGGTAGAATTGTAATAATCGTTAAAATTATCTAACCCTAAAACGCAGTCGATTCAAGGCGGCGCTGATGTGGGTTCTGACGAAGCCGGCTGCTCCGATGACCAAAACAGAGTACCCTGTTTTTTATCGGATGTTGACTGATGACTTAACCGTTTTTCCCATCTGGATCCCTATACACACAAACAGCTCCTGGTTTAACCTAATCGAACAGAGAGTGAGTGGTCATGTAAAAAATAGCGATATTAGAAATGTAGGGTAAAGTTCTTGTACAAATAATCTTAACATACTAAACATACAAATTGAAGGAAAACTCAAAAAGACAAGGTGACATTTTTGTAATTATCAATAACTATCAAAGTTACTCTACAAATATACCTAAAAAAACCTAACCACTCCCCCCCCCCCCCCCCCCAAAAAAAAAACCTAAACCCCCCCCCCACCCCCCAAAAACCTAAAAAAAAAACCTAACCCCCCCCCCCCCCCCCCCCACCCAAGCTAAAATGCTAAAAACTAAACCCCCAAAAAACCTAAAAAAATCTAAAAAAAAAAAAAAACACACAAATTATTTTATTTTATTTTTTTAACATTTTTTATTAAAAATCGCTATTTTTAGTAGCAGCAAAAAAAAAATTTTTTTTTTTTTTTTTTTGCTAACGAAATGTAGCGATTTTTTAATAAAAAATGTTAAAAAAAAATTTGTGTTTTTTAGGTATTTTTGGTTGTAACTTTGATAGTTGGTGGTAACTGTGCTTTAGCCAGTTTAACCATTTCAGCCCAAAAAGAAATCTTTTAACATATCAGACCCTGAGGTTGCATTTTATTACGGTTTTGGCCCCTAACACTAACTTTGTTACTTATTTACAGTTAAGTGTAAGGGTAATTAGGTCATTATATACCTTAGAGGCTGTTTTTGATAATTACAAAGTTCTTTTAATATTTAAGAGATTATTAATGTAATTACTCAAGTTTTTTTTATTATTTCGTTATTTTCACAATTATTAGTTCACAAAATACGTTTTAAATATACAGATGAATATGTATTTTCATTAACTGTTTGTTTTTATAAAAGTAGTCTTAAAAAATAATTTGTTTTTTACATTTTGTTTGTTTAAACCATCTATCGTTTTTAAATTTTTTCCTTTTTAAACCATTAGTTTTTTAAATCGTTCTTTTTAAGGTCGTTTCTCTTTTAAAGTTTTTTTAAACACTTCATTTTATACCGTTATTTTTAAAATCATTTATTTTTTTAAAATTTCTTAAACAACTCACTTTTTTAAGTCATTCATTTTTTAAAATTTTACAAAACGACGTGTATAAAAAACAAAAGAAATGTAAGATTTGCAAAAAAAAAAAGAAATATTCAAATAAAAAGTTTGCAAAAGATCGTTCATTTTTCAAAAAAAAAATAAATAGAATGGTTTATTTCTTTTTCAAATATTCCATTTCATTGGACCGTTTGTTTATTCAAAATTCGTTATTTTTTAACCTTTCGTTTATTAAATTCGTACGTTTTTTAGTGCCTTACACTTGTTAACTTATTATTTTAAGGTTTTGTTTTTTATAAACGTCCTTTTTTTAATCTTCGTTTTTTAAACCACTCATTCGTTTAAAATCGATCGTTTTTAAATTCCTTTGATTTTTTAAATCGTTCATTTTTAAGTTCTTTTTCCCTAACGACTATAAGTAAATTGAATTCAAAGTTTAAAAAATGAACGATTTCAGAAACGGTTCTAAAAGGAATGGTTTAGAAGGAAACACTTTTAAAAATTAACGACTTAAAGAAACGAATTGTTTAAAAAAATTAAAAAGAACTGTATATTATGAATCATTTTAACAAACTATAAAAGACAAACAATTTTAAAAAGAACGATTTTAATAAACAAGCGGTTTAAAAATGTATAATTTTAAAACGATAGACGGTTTAAAAAAAGGTTAAAAAAGAAATTATTTTAAAATGACGTTTATAAAAAAACAAACGCTTAATTAAAATGCATATTTTTTGCATATATAAAACATATTTTTGTTAAATAATAATCGTGAAAATAACAAAATAATAAAAAAAATTGAGTAATTGCATTAATAATCCCTTAAATATTAAAAGAACTTGATAAATATCAAAAACAGCCCCTAAGGTATATAATTACCTAATTACACTTACACTTAACTGAAGAAAAGTAACAAAGTTAGCGTCAAGGGCCAAAACCGTTATAATATGCAACCTTGAGGTCGGATATGTTAAAAGATTATTTTTGGGCTGAAAGAGTTAAATTGGCTAAACCACAGGGGCCAAAACAGTAATTTACTCAAGTATTAAAAGCGCATTAAAAAAAATATCCGAATTTACTTTAATCTCAAACCACCTATTCTAAAAGCGGATAACAAAATATTGTGAAACCAAGGGTGTTACTTTGGTCGGTTCAATCATTTTACCAAGTGTTCAAATTCGATCTATGAACGAGCGGAAGTTGAACATTTAAACTTGAACGAAATTCGCTAAAGAAAGGTGATGAAAAGCCCTCTATGAAGATGTTAGCATACTAGGTGTTCGACATGACATGAAGAATGGTAGTAGACATATTGCTATTTTTATATGTTTCAGATAAACCCAAATCACCTTACACATTCAAACCTGGTACTCATATAGTCATATGTTACAGCATTAACACCAATATTTTCGGTATTCACAGTAATATTACAAAATGGTAGTGTAGAAAGATTCACCTAAAACTTTATATGCAACAGGGAAGGTACACACAGATATTATGTGAAAAAAAAATAAAAAAAAAAGAAGTGATATCAACCACCAGAAGAGTAAAGAAGCCACACAGATTCAGAGATCAGGAAATATCAGAAGAGTACGAGTACTGACCTTTTGATCAGAGAACTTCCGTTCCAGAGGCTCATGTGAGAAATCGCTCAGGATTTCAAAACATACATTGTTGAAACATACATTGTTGGACCCTAATCTGTGCGTGATTCATGCTAAAAGAGTAACAATCAAGCCCAATGATATCTAGCTTGAACCCTATCATTCTGCGTTGGGTTTATCGTCTGTAGCTTCATTTAAAGACGCAACCAAGATTTCAGCAAGGCTAGGTTGTGAACTAGACATTCTTGGAGATTCTGAAACTCGAGGTTTTTTCGCATTAACAGGTGGAAACCACTGCTTTTTGAGTGACTTCCAAATTACAGGTTCTAGAAACTTCCAAGGGTCTTCCACCATTGACTTATTGTAGAAACGATCGAGCCGGTCTTCTGCAGATGCATGATCATGGCCCCGTCCTCGCCCTCCACCCTGTCTAGGCCCACCGCCTCTCCCTCTCCCGGAACTTGGACCTGAGCTAGGGTACCCTCCTTGACCCGAGGCATGGTTGGGGCTATTCCTGAAGTTGGGTCCAGGACTAAGGTAGCCGCGTCCTGGACCATGACCTGGGCTGTTGGCAAAATGGGGACTATTTCTGAAGTTGGGTCCAGGGCTGTTGGTGAAATGCGGACTAGAGCCAGGACTAGGGTAGCTGCCTTGTCCTGAACCACTGGTGAAGTGGGTTTGCGGGCTAAGAAAACTGACACCTTGTGGGGCAGAGTAACCTCTAGGGTGAGGACTATTGCTCCTCCAACTCGGGTAGGTTAAAGAGCTACTTTGTGGTGGGTTAGATGAATAAGCATGATTAGAACTTGTATAGGATCCCTGTGGTTGTTGCATTTGCGCATTTGGCGAGTGGTTTATATGGGGTTGAAGGAAAGGTGAGGGAAACGTTTCATTGGTCTGCAAACCTGTTGAACCAAAAAATAATTATGTAAATTAATAAGAAAGGCAATTTAATGCATGCCAAAGATAAAAGAAAAATGAATATAAAAAAAAATCAAACTACTGTTGCATCATAAGTGGCAATTTCAACCCATTTACTTATTGTTGGATAAATTTCAGTTTCAAATGAGTAAAATAATGTTTTTTTTAATGGCTTGAAACTTAAAAGGAAACGGGTCAAACAAAACTGAAAGTTGCCCAAAGTGTAATTGTAATGCATAAACCCTCCTAAATCAATCACTCAAAATTAAAGAATATTGCTGTAATAATACAATTTAACTAAGATGTGGATAAAACCGACCCGTTTAGGTTCGCACAACATGATCAACCATTTGATACTCATATTGCTACCTTATAGAAACAGAGCATCAATTTTAATTTTTTCATACTTGTTTCGTGACAATATTAGAAGTTATGCGCCTCCAGTCCAATCCTCTTAAAAGGTCAATTAACTAAGCACAAATTCAATAATTATTTGTTTAATCCACAATAAGTCATGGCAAGAGGTAAAATTTAATGTTCAAAAAGAGAAATTAAGAATATAAAGAAAGCACTAATGAACTAGCAACATAAAGAAATTCAAAATTGTGTGATAACAATATGGTAATATGGTATTACGTGGATGAGTGGATGAAAAATTCTGTGATAGCTGAGGACTGACCTGGCACCTGTGCTTGTTCCCATAATACGCAGCCATTGGGTTGGTGTAATAGTTGAAGCTTTGAGAAGTTGTCTGCGTCTGAGTTTCAGAGGTTGTTGTGGATTCAAGTAACGGGTTTGCAAGACTAACAGCTGAATGGTCATTATTATAAGTTGCATCCTCCTGTGAAGCTTCCATTCGCATAGCTTTTAGTATTTCTCTTCTCTTAGTTGACTCTTCCATTGACCTTGCTGTGAATTATCCTAGAGAATACATAAAAAAAATGCATGATTGTATACAGCAATATAAGGAATGTGAAATAAGGATGTGTTAGTGATATTAGAGGCGTCGAATAGGTGAAATTTTACAACTTGGCTAGAAAGGAATAGGAAACATGTTAAAGGGGTAACAAGAAAACTCGTCCTAAATGGACAAGTTGCTTTATATTTTTGAATTTTGACAGACAGCAGACTATATTATTAAAATAACAATTCCAATCCATTTGGACCCGTATAAAACTTTACCGATGTGACCAGTTAGCCAACCGACCCACTTTACCAACTGAGGAAACTACATGATATATACATGACAATATTACTTTGGTCTTACTTTGATTGAAATATAATGCAGTTACATAAACACACAAAGGTGGTGTTTGGGATTCCTTCTCAAAATGACTTATTGAGTTATATGGAGCTAAAAGTCCTTTTTGAGAAGGAGAAGCTTAGCCAAACATTGTTGAGAAGTTAGGAAGATGAGAAAGCTTAGCCAAACACAAGCATAAAAAGGACTTTTCAAGGTGGTTTTTTGTCTTAAGAAGGAGAAAAGGAGAAGTCACAAATTGTGACTTCTTGAGAAGGAGAAGTCCTTCTGAGAAGGAGAAGTGAAAAAGCTTAGCCAAACACCCCCAAAGAAGCACCAATAAGAAAAATAAGAAAATCACTGTGTTTAACAAATGATGTGCACTTATGCTTTTAGGTAAAACCAAATTACCTTACACATTCAAAAGATTCACAGTAATATCACAAAGCTGTCGTATCGAAAGATTCACTTTAATTTACATTAGTTGAAGCAATTTTGCAACAAATTAGGGCTTGAATGAGAAATTAGCGAACCCTAGAACACATACGGAAACATATTAATTATATGCATAACAATTAGAAATTGAACAAGCTTGTAAACAGATACGAGAGAGAGAGAGAGAGAGAGATTACTAAGTCTGCCCGTAGTGGGGCGTTTTTTTTTTTAAATTCAAAAAAAACGCCGCAAAACGCCCCCTCCCCCATTACAGTAGGCGTGTTTTGGCGTTATTTTTGAAACAAAATCAGTTTGGCATTTTAAAAAACACGCTCAAATTTGCTTTGGGGCGAGAGATGAACATTTGACCCACCAATCACACCCCACATGTCTGACTTTTGAGCCAACTTTTGTCTTCATATGCCACTTTTTAGCTAATATTAATAAGTTTGTCTGACAACTTAAATTGAAAAAAAAAGTGAAATGATTGCATGGGGGTTATTGGAATAATGCCCCACTACACCACTTTTTGCTATAATGCCCCATGCTGACTAGGATGACACGTATCGGATAATGCCCCATGGTGGGGGCATTATAAGTTGTTACCACTACACATGGTCTAACCAGAAATCAGAGCAACAAATCTTCAAAAACGGAAGATTTCAAGGTCGTTTTATGAGAACATCGTTTACATTAACTTCGTTACAAGTTTGGTCCAAATTTATAGTGTATATACACAAATGACCCTGAAGTATCAGTGATTCGTATTTTTTTACTTAGTTGTGTCAATAATGTTAAAAAGCGAGTATATTTATGACTAGAGTTATAGGGTGTTTGGGATTACGTTTTGAAGTGATTATTTGATTATTGTGTTTGTAAAACATTAATCTAAAAAAGTGTTTGGATGAAAAAGTGATTATCTGCCTCCAAAACGCAGGTTTGGAGAAACATGTACATACATGCTTTTTCAAAACGCAAAATTTATTTTAAAAACGAATAATCTATTTTGAAAACGCAACACCAAACACCCCTTAGTTGTGTTTGTTAAAAAGTGATTATGTTTATGACTAGACTTTCACATCATAAGAAAAATGTTGACATGCATGGTTGATGATGTGAATGATCACTAAAACTAGGTGTAGTTGGTTGACGCCATATTCCACCTCAGATTAGGCGCTTATTAAACTTTTTTCAGGGTAAATTACACTTTTCGTCTTTTATGTTTGTATTAGATTGCATTGGATGCACTTTAACTTTAATAATTACAGTCACAATCCTTTATTTGTAAAACATATTACATCATACGTCCTTTAACACTAACCAGGCTAAAAAATTTAAGTTAACTATAACATGTGCCTTACACATGAGCGTAAATTTGTAATTTTACTAGGTATATTTAATTATATATATATTTAAACAAAACCATATCTCAGTCCTCTCTTCCTCGCCACTCTGTTTCTCTCAAACCAACCCTCACTACCACCACCACCATCAAATCCCACCACTGCTATGACAGCCACCAAATCCCACCACCACTGTCAATCTTTCTCTCTTTCTTCCCATTCTCTTTCCTGTTCAATTACCAACAAGTTAACACAATTATCACATAAAAATCTCATTCATATATTGTCTAAGTCAGAAAATTTATAAAAAAAATTTGAGGAATTTACAAACAAATAACAAAATTTCTTGCTTTATTTTGTAGGTACTAAAAGTTTCAAGTGTATCATCTGTTCTAAAAAAATCGACTGTAACATAAAAATATGTTCTATTAAATTGATAATTGAAAAGAAACTTTAGAATATGTAAAGATGACTCCACGAAGACTCTTAATATACAAAATTCCTTAATATGCAAGCACCCTACTTTGACTCTAATACTACATAATATTTAATTAATACAATAAATTAATTTATAACAAATAAACCAATCCCAATTTGTTACTGGATCCATATCCGATTTGGATTATCCTTATCCTTCCAGTTGCTAATTTAATCCTTTTCACAGATTATTTGTGTTTAGAACTTTAATTACCAATTGAAGCCTTAATTGATGGAATTATGGACTGACAGTTGGGCCAAACCGACTATAGTTGTTTGTCACATGATCCGGCGCATTGAGACCTTCTTACCCGGTGCTTCTAGGCCCTGTAACTTCAGTCGTTACTGATCAACGTTTTTTTTTTTTTGATAGCTATGACATAAACCGTTTTATTTATATATAAAATACTGGCCGAGTTACATCAATATCGCAGGTAAGCGAGCAACAAGCTGCGCCGCTACCCCTTTCTGAATAGCAAACCCTAGCCTATTAAAGACAAACTCCTGGCCTCCTGTTGATGAGCAACTGCTGTGGACAACCTTTTGGACCCTAGTCAACAAACGGATAGCTTCTGGAGCTAGGGAGCCAAAGGTGTCGAAGGCGAAGAGGACAAATGCATGTTGGTTATCAGCACATGCTTTAGCGTGTTTATCCACCTTTTTTGATTCCGCTTTCCTTATAGCATGTCCTGCTACAAACCCGATTTCCCTTAAACCAGCTAAGGGGGAGACTCCTATGAGATCCACACAAGCATATTTCCCTCCCGCTCAGCCAAAGACGAGCAGATCCGTTGGTCTCAATGTAGATCTCCCTTCCATCGGATCTGTAAGGAAATTCACAGGGGCCTCCTTCTTGGCAGAAATCCCCGCTCTCCTCAAGATGTCCCCCAAAACATCTCTCACCTAGTCGTGCCTATATTTGAAACCAGGGAGCTCGTTACAATGAATAGCATGCCCCCCGTATTTATCCATGCAGGCTTTATGGCAAACTGGGCAGGTTTCGTCTTCTGAATACATAGGGATCATCAGCCGGTATTTGAGGATAGCCCTATACTCAACAGCCGACATGCATTGCCCCAGCCTCTCGATCGGGATAACAGTAAAAAAATCTTGCGCGTGGGGGCCTTTCAAGCACTCAATCACCGCCTTCTGGCAGGGAGACAAATCGAATGTTTCTCCCAGACTCCGAGCGATTTTGTCAAATAGGGCATTCGCCAAAGTTTTTTGTGGCTTTGGGGGGGCGGTGTCCATATTAGAGAAACCGCCAATATCAAAGTCTGGAAGAGAGATACTTAAGTACTCAAGGGCCTGTTGGTAGTCTACGTCAAGCTTAACAACCCCACTGTTCCGAATGATATGGTCTTGCAATACACACAACTGAGCTCTAGACGCCACAAAAGCATAAACTCCAACATCCCGAGCTGAGAGGAGGCCCAAACCACCCAGATGCATCGGCAAAGATGCCAAACACCACTGAAGGTCACCGAAGTAGGACCCCCCGCAAACAACAATGTCTTCGATAGCCTCTCGAAGACCATCATCAAAACAGGATACCGCATTGGCCATCAAGTGGGTTTGGCAGGTCCGCAGCCCAAACAGTAACTTTGCTACCCCCATGCATGACCTTAAAAGAAGAAGCTCGCACTAGGGGTCCTGGAGGCAGGGCAAGAGTTTCATAAGGTTAACCACTGTCAATGCCCGCCGCCCTGCTAATTCCCCGATAAAAACAGAATGTCGGCTAACCGCCCCCCCCCCCCAAAGAGCTTGATGCATGTGAAGTGTTATATATATTAGGTGTATATTTTAAGCCCCTTTAACACTTATTTTTAGCCAAGTTTTAAATTTATAAAACACGATATTTTACTAACACTAAACACACATATGGGCAAGTGCACCCATCGTGAGCGTAGTATAGTGTTGGCAAGATACCGAGGTCGTCCAAGGACACAAGAGCTTTTAGTACCGGTTTATCCTCAACGTCTAATCAAAATAAAAAGTTTAGAAAAATGTTTTAAACTAAGAAAAATAAAAACTAACTAAAATGCTGAAAATAAAAATAAAAAGAAAAACAGATAGACAAGATGAATCACTTGGCTCCGACTCGTATCTAGTGTAACCTTTGATTATTTCCGCACTTTTGCACTATTTTAAGAGATTATCTTAGTTATTGTAGTAGGCCCCTCTTTTGAAGGTGACGTTACCCTCACCCCAGTAGTTTGAGTCAGCAAGGATACAATCCTAAAAGGGTGGATTATTGGAAGATAATTAATTAAGTTATTAATGCAAATTATGGTAGGCCCCTCTTTTGGAGGTGACGTTACCCTCGACTAAGTAGTCTGAGTCAGCAGGGATACAGTCCTAAATAGTCGGGTTATAGTATTAATAGTAGTTAACTTATGAGGGGATCAAAGAGTTTGGAGCCCCGCCATCCAATACCGTTAAGTATTGAAGGAGGTCCTACTAAATTTGACCCATGTCCATTGCAGGACCTCTAAACGCTGAACAATGGCAAGACCTTTACCAAACCGTTCCCTTAACCCCCGACCAGGTAGCCAACATACCTCCATATAGACCGTGGAGATATGAATGGTGAAAATCTTTTATTTTATATAGACAGTAAAATAATGCCAAGACACCACGGACAAACGATAAGGAAAGATCACCTTCAACATAAGAAACTAGTTATTAAAGTCATTAATACAAAACCAAGTAAAAAGTGCGAAAAGATTAGAAATAAAAAGTATTACACTAGACACTTTGTCTTCACCAAGTGATGTAAGAGACTTAGGCAAACATGGCCTTGATTGTCAAGAACTCTTACGATCAATCTTGGATCCCGAGACGACTCACACACTCTACGATGGACAATGGATGATGGTGGTGGATGATGGTGTTATGGTGGTGGTGGGTGGTGGGTGAAGTGTGAGAGAGGTGGTGTGCCAATGGATGGTTTGAGCTTGAGCCAAGCACTCCTATTTATAGGCTGAACAGAAGCTCGGGCACGGCCCCGTGTCCAGTGGGCACGGCCCCGTGTCCACATCCTTCTCTTTCTTCATTTAATGCAGTTTTGTCTTTTTAGTTGACCACGCCCCCGTGTCCGCTGAGCACAACCCCGTGGTGCAGAAGAATCTTTGTACTATGAAGATTTGCTGGATTGTGCGAATCTTATAGTTGACCACGGCCCCGTGTCCGCTGAGCATGGCCCCGTGGTGGGCAATAGAAGCTTCTACCACTTTGTCTTTTCTGCTGACACTTGGGCACGCCCCCGTGCTGGCTGAGCACGGGGCGTGTTCAGTCTTCTGTTATCTTGTTTTGCTTGGGAAGATGTTGTCGTGGGGTCGGGCATGTCACGTCGTGTTCCTTTTCTTGTATTTATGTTAGATTTTGATGTCTTTTTGCTTCTTTTGTTAATTTGAGCTCATTTAATCCTGAAAATACAAAAGGAAGACAAAAGCACACTTTTTCCAACATTAGTACTAAAAAAGGGTTAGTTTTATACCACAATTGATGTAATTTATATGTTGCATTTTGCACACATCAAATACCCCCACACTTGAATCTTTGCTTGTCCTCAAGCAAAACTCTTTAACAAGTGGCTATTACACACCCAAATGGAATGGGTAGAGAAGAAGGTTTTTGGGCTTGTCGTAGAGTGTCGGGATTTCCAAGATTCTTTATTTAGTTTTATTTTTATTTATTTACAATCCTATTCGACATGATTTATTTAAAACTCTTCATAAGAAAAATTACTTAATAGGGCATAACATGCCTCTTTAAAATTCTATTTATATACAAGTTCACATACCTCACGGGGATCACTCAATACTCGGCCGAAAATGTATTTTTGTGGATCACTCGAGAGCGGCATGGAACTTACTCCTACCATAGGCTTGCCAAGCAATCAATCCTCCTCCTTTTTAACTTATATACCTTTGTAAATATCAAGAGGACTTTTGGGTGAAGGGTTAGGCTTGGGTTAAAGGTAGGTGGTTGGGTTGGTGGTTAGTGGTTAGTAGAAAAAGGGCGAAAAGCGTAACGAGCGTCGGTTTTCGTAAGACTTTTTATTTTTCCACTTTTATTCTTATGAAGCTATTTTCCAAACAAAGTCATTTTTGAAAAACTTGTTTGTTTATTTGCTTTTGCTTCATAATCAACAAAAAATTTTATTTTTTTTGAAAAGTCATACGAAAGACCGAGCTAGTTACTAAAACAAAGGATTAAAAATAAAAAAAAAGGTTTTGGTGGGTGAAAGGGTGTTTGGTTTGGGTTATGAAATGAAAAGGTTTAGGCTCAAAGGGGCTAACTAGGGGGATTTTGGGTAGGTGGTTAAAAAAAAAAGAAAAATAATGGTGTAGAAATAAAAAGGGTTAGTCCTAATGCCTCCATCATTTACTTACTCGGCTTTTAAGTTGGTAAGGACTGGGAATGTATCGTCATGGCAAGTTCTAGAGTCGTAAGAACCAAGCGGCTATTCACACAAGAAACGAAAGATGAGCATTTAGTCTAATGATATGTAATTGTATGCTCAATAAAGGCTCAAAACTCACTTTTGTGGGAATGGGTTTTTATGTGATCAAGTATATATAATTAAATTTTAACTAAGCTTGTCATGCCTTTTTCATAATTTTCTCATGTTGGTTCTTTTTATCACGACGCTATCAGTTGTAAATTCGTAAAAATATAACCTTTTTAGAACTTGAAATTCCCGAGTTAAACTTAGACAAGTAAAAAAAATGAAAAGTGATTAGCGGTTCCAATAGAGTTTTGTGTAAGGCTTGTATTTAGGACTTGCAAGATTCAAGGTTTTAGCATCCCCCCCCCACACTTAAATTACACATTGTCCTCAATGTGTCCCAAAAATAAGTTTTTAGGTTGATTGAATGTGTAACAAGGTGTAAAAAGCAAAAGTTTTGTGTTACTGGGCACTGAACATGGCCCCGTGTTATCCGGGCACGGCCCCGTGTTCAAGTGCCAGTAACAAAATTGAATCAAGGGAAACAGAAGCCTGGACACGGGGGCGTGTTGGGTGAACACGGCCCGTGTCCAGTTACCTGAACTGGGTCTTTTTCTGCAGACTGTGCAGCACGGGGCCGTGTTGGGTGGACACGGCCCGTGCCGAGCTTACTATAAATGAAGAAAATTGTCGGACGGTCCTGTTTTCCTGCATGGAGTGCTGGTTCAAATTTCCCTTGTATCCTTTGTCATCTCAAGTGTGTTTTATTCCTGAAAATTAAAACTAACTAGAAAACATGAAAATTAATCTAAACTAAACTAAGGATAGTTCCGCGGAATGCCTCCGTGGTGCGCCACGTTTATAAGGGTCCTTGGCTAGACCCAAAGCCTGGTCATATGTTACCCAAGTGGGATGTATTGCATCCCATGTTACACCGTCGGAGAGCGTCATCCAAGCTTGAGTCTATGACCTTCATGTAGTTGACCGGGTCTTCGTCCTCTACTCTTTTTCCACATTCAAACTTCACTTCCTTGTCTCCAAACTTCAATGTTAACGTTCCGTCATTCATATCCACCACCGCTTGGGCGGTGGCGAGAAATGGCCTCCCGAGGATGAGAGGGACATCGGTGTCTTCTTCCATGTCTAGGATAACAAAGTCGGTTGGGAAGACGAAGTTGTCTACTTTTACCAATAGATTTTCAGCGACACCTTGTGGGAATTTGACGGATCTGTCGGCGAGTTGTATGCTCATCTTTGTAGGGCTTGTTGTTCCTAGTCCGAGTCGTTTGAACATCGATGTAGGCATGAGGTTAATGCTAGCCCCAAGATCAGCTAATGCATTACGAACGGGGGATTCCCCAATCGAGCAAGGAATTGTGAAGCTTCCAGGGTCGATTTTCTTTTGTGGAAGTTTGTGAGTACTAAGGCGGAGCATTCTTCGCCTAAGTTAACTAATTGCAATGATTCAATTTTCCTTTTGTTAGCGAGGAAATCCCTCATGAATTTTGCATATTTAGGCATTTGGGTTAGGACCTCAATAAAAGGAATATTAACATGCAATTGTTTTAGTAAATTTTCGAACTTTGCGAATTGCTCATCGGTCTTTTGACGATTTAACCTACCGGGGTACGGAATTGGAGGAGTCTTGGCGGGCTCTTGATTTGGTAAAGAAGCTTTTTCTTGTGCGGGTGGAATTGTGGTTTGGCTAGAATGGCTTCTTTCATCTGGTGGTGATGGAGCCTCCTCGGGACCCACGGTTCGGTTTCTCAATGTGATGAGGTGTACCTGCGCCTTTGGGTTGGTTTCGGTATTACTTGGTAACGCGCCTTGTGGTCTCTCGGAGAAATTTTGAGCTAGTTGATTTAATTGTTTTTCAATGTTCTGAATGCTAGCTTGTTGATTTCTAAAATTCGATTCCAATTGTTGAAATCGATCCGAGTTTTTCTTTTCGGTGTCGAAAATGAGGCGAGATACAGTATCTTCAAGCCTTTCTCTTCCACCTTGTTGTTGAGAGAAATTTTGTGGTTGTTGAAAGTTAGTTCATTGGTTTTGTTGGTTACTACTATTGTCGGGATCTCTCCAACCAAGATTTGGGTGGTTACGCCATCCTTGGTTGTAGATACCCATTGGAGGACCCGACGGCCTAGGTCTATTATCAATGTAGTTTACCGTTTCTATTTGTTCATCTAATTCTTTCATACAACTCCAATTTTCATGTGGCCCACCACACCCTTCACAAGCCATAACCGAGGCCGTTTTTGTCATTTCTAGCTTTTTGATTTTCGAAGAGAGGGCCTCGATTTGGGCTTGTAAAGAAGTGCTTTCATCAACCTTATGGGCGCCCGGGGCAATAGATTTATTACCTCGGGGAGTGTGCCATTGAAAATTGGTTTGAGCAATTTCCTCAATTTGATTATATATTTCATTTGGGCGACGATTACCGAAAGGTATCACATATTTCTAAGAAATTAGTAATATGTAGATGGGGATCCTCGTCCGCAAGCCCATGGAAGGTTGCGGAGTTTTGAAGCATTTGTATCAAATGCGGCCGAAGTTCGAAGTTGTTGGCTTCGACATTTGGTGCATTGATAGCGGCGCCGAGATTACCTACGGTGGGCCCTAGGTAATCCATGAGGGTACGTTGGTCCGCCATTGGAAGTGGGTACCCCGAAACTTTCTCTTGATTTTTAGCTTTAAGTCTTTTTCTGAGAAAGCGTTTGGGTTCTTCTAGAGGTTCTTTTATGTCTCTACTAGAACTGGAGCTCATGCACTACGTAGGAGGTTCAAATGTGGCGCCTGGGTTCCAAGTCCTGCAATAAAAACAGAAAAGAACGTTGGTCAGAATGTTCACCACGGCCCCGTGCTCAGTGAACACGGCCCGTGGTCAGAGGTACAGTAATTGTTTTCCGGATCCCTGTTACTGGGAGTTGGACACGGCCCCTTGTTGCACCGACACGGCCCCGTGCTCAGCTCTCTGTAACTCAGAAAATAAAAACTGCCAGTGAGGATGCTGGGCACGGCCCGTGTCCGACCAGGCACGGCCCGTGCTGAGCTCTGTAGAAACAGAAAAACTAAAAAAAATATCCTAAAAAAATGGAAAATAAGAAAAACGATTAGGCCGTTGATTCCTAACTTTCTTAAAATCCTTGTGTCCCCGGCAGCGGCGCCAAAAACTTGATGCGTGTGAAGTGTTATATATATTAGGTGCATATTTTAAGCCCCTTTAACACTTATTTTTAGTCAAGTTTTAAATTTATAAAACAAGATATTTTACTAACACTAAACACACATATGGGCAAGTGCACCCATCGTGAGCGTAGTATAATGTTGGCAAGATACCGAGGTCGTCCAAGGACACAAGAGCTTTTAGTACCGGTTTATCCTCAACGTCTAATCAAAATAAAAAGTTTAGAAAAATGTTTTAAACTAAGAAAAATAAAAACTAACTAAAATGCTGAAAATAAAAATAAAAAGAAAAACAGATAGACAAGATGAATCACTTGGCTCCGACTCGTATCTGGTGTAACCTTTGATTATTTCCGCACTTTTGCACTATTTTAAGAGATTATCTTAGTTATTGTAGTAGGCCCCTCTTTTGAAGGTGACGTTACCCTCACCCCAGTAGTTTGAGTCAGCAAGGATACAATCCTAAAATGGTGGATTATTGGAAGATAATTAATTAAGTTATTAATGCAAATTATGGTAGGCCCCTCTTTTGGAGGTGACGTTACCCTCGACTAAGTAGTCTGAGTCAGCAGGGATACAGTCCTAAATAGTCGGGTTATAGTATTAATAGTAGTTAACTTATGAGGGGATCAAAGAGTTTGGACCCCCGCCATTCAATACCGTTAAGTATTGAAGGAGGTCCTACTAAATTTGACCCAGGTCCATTGCAGGACCTCTAAACGCTGAACAATGGCAAGACTTTTACCAAACCGTTCCCTTAACCCCCGACCAGGTAGCCAACATACCTCCATATAGACCGTGGAGATACGAATGGTGAAAATCTTTTATTTTATATAGACAGTAAAATAATGCCAAGACACCAGGGACAAACGATAAGGAAAGATCACCTTCAACATAAGAAACTAGTTATTAAAGTCATTAATACAAAACCAAGTAAAAAGTTCGAAAAGATTAGAAATAAAAAGTATTACACTAGACACTTTGTCTTCACCAAGTGATGTAAGAGACTTAGGCAAACATGGCCTTGATTGTCAAGAACTCTTACGATCAAGCTTGGATCCCGAGACGACTCACACACTCTACGATAGACAATGGATGATGGTGGTGGATGATGGTGTTATGGTGGTGGTGGGTGGTGGGTGAAGTGTGAGAGAGGCGGTGTGCCAAGGGATGGTTTGAGCTTGAGCCAAGCACTCCTATTTATAGGCTGAACAGAAGCTCGGGCACGGCCCCGTGTCCAGTGGGCACGGCCCCGTGTCCACATCCTTCTCTTTCTTCATTTAATGCAGTTTTGTCTTTTTAGTTGACCACGCCCCCGTGTCCGCTGAGCACGACCCCGTGGTGCAGAAGAATCTTTGTACTATGAAGATTTGCTGGATTGTGCGAATCTTATAGTTGACCACGGCCCCGTGTCCGCTGAGCACGGCCCCGTGGTGGGCAATAGAAGCTTCTACCACTTTGTCTTTTCTGCTGACACTTGGGCACGCCCCCGTGCTGGCTGAGCACGGGGCGTGTTCAATCTTCTGTTATCTTGTTTTGCTTGGGAAGATGCTTTCGTGGGGTCGGGCATGTCACGTCTTGTTCCTTTTCTTGTATTTATGTTAGATTTTGATGTCTTTTTGCTTCTTTTGTTAATTTGAGCTCATTTAATCCTGAAAATACAAAAGGAAGACAAAAGCACACTTTTTCCAACATTAGTAATAAAAAAGGGTTAGTTTTATGCCACAATTGATGTAATTTATATGTTGCATTTTGCACACATCAGAGCTTAACCCCCCTCTCAGGTCTACCTATCCCTCTCGGGAAAAGGTCGTCATTAACCTTGAGACCATCACACGATGGCCAGTACACTTCCGTTTTCTTAATATTGAGATGGAGCCCTAAGGATGGTCCCTTCGTGTTGATGATGTCCAAGGCTTTAGCAACTTCCATTGCATTACCTATAATCGTGCCATCATCCAAATACCAAGCATGAAAGGGGAGGTTACAGTGCTCCTGAACACGGAGAATAAGTGGGTGTAAGGCTGGGGCAAAGAGAAGGGGCCCCAAGGGATCTCCTTGTTGCACTCCAGTGGTGGCCCCAATACAATCGCTGCCAACATACAACCTAGCGGGTTGGGCGTACAGGAACTTGACCCACTGATAGATAGATGGACAACGTTGGTGGACCTGTTGGAGGAATGCTGAGCGGTCAACCATGTTGGAAGCATTGGTGAAGTCTACCGTGAGCAAGGCCATGGACCCATCTTCATGAAAAGAGTTCAGGAACCTGTTCGCACAATGAAGCACCGCCTCCGCCCCATTTGGTGTACCAACCCCGAATTGAAAATCCCCCAAATACTGGGCCATGTCCTTCCCAACCTTCTTCATAGCCACCTTAGAGACCAACCTACGCCAGATGCCCCCCACGGCGATAGGCCTAATACCATTATCAGGTTTCAATAAAGGGGTGAGGGGGGACTGAGGCCACAAACTCGGCCAATACCTTAGGGCAAAGCCCCTCAAGCCATAGGTTGACAACTCCAGCAATGGCTGTAAGCACACCCGAGGAACTTACCGAACCCTCACAACCAATAGCGTCCAACAAGTGTTGGGCCCGCATCCCATCTCTGCCACAAGATGTCCCTCTAGGGAAGGATTGGATACATTCAAGTACGCAATCCTCTGCTGCAATAACACTGGGCTGGACAATAGGGTTGGAAGGCAATGATGGGGGTGGCACCACAGGGTGTTTATCAATAAGAGCTTTCATGGTCGATTCTACAAAGGGGGCAACCCCACTAGAACATAAAACTTTGACCGCCGCCATAAAATGCCCATCCCTGACCTTCCGCAGGCATTGCTTGATATTGGGATCCTTTTTATTGTCTTCGCCCCTTTCGGAATCCCTCCTAAGAACCCCAGCATCCCCCCCACTATTCAAGAGAGAAGAGACCAGATCTGTGAAACCAAACCCATCTTTCCACAATGCAAGCGCCTGCAAGATGCTGCTGCACTGCAGGGATTTTCTATTACCTGATCTCCGCTCTTGCCTGGAAGAAGGCCTGACAACCTTCAGTGTACAACACGGCGACAAAAGCAATTGAACCCAGTTTTCAACTGAGCCTGGAGATTCCACCACTTTACGTAGGTCACCCGTTAAGACCTGAGCGAACGCCAGTCGACAACTGGGGGGAATGCATCTAACGGTTTGAAAACGGAGTGAAAAAACACGCTCGAGAAGGGCAACATCGGTTACCACCCCTTCCGGGGAGAGTGTAAAAGTGTCGGCTACCACTTGACATGGCTTCCTAATCCCAACAATGAAATCGTCCACGTCCCCCGAGTTTGGAGCAAAAGAAACCATCTCATCACCATTACTAAGGGCATGCATAACCATGCACTTCCCCACATAACCATTTGCCTCCTGCCCTTAGGACTTCCCCCACATCCAGAAAAAGGTCAAAATTCTTAGTGATAGCCTCCTTCACATAAATCTTCTTGTTTTCAGTCTTAAGGTGGTTGCTTTGCATGTGTTCAAGAAGGCGAAAAAACCCACTAGACCCCGGTTTACCATCCTTGCATTCGTGGAAATGCTTAAGGGGGCAATCCCTTAAGCCACTATCACACGCTGACGCCAATCCAACAGTCTTGACCGAATTGAACAGTGAAGAAAACTAAAGCATACCGATCAGAGCCGAAGAGAGCTGCAACGGATGGAAGTGGTTCTTTGCAGATCTGAAAAATCAGATTTCACAGATTGTTTACCAGTGCTTCTTTGCAGATCTGAAAAGGATGGAAGCGATGGTGGTGGGGATCTACAGAGAGGGGGGGGGTGAGTGAGTATTGGCCGGAGTGACGGTTGAGAGGCGTTTAGGTGGTGGCTGATGGCAGGAATGGTGGTGGTGTGGACAGAAGTTACAGGTGTTTGATAGAGAGAGAGAGAGAGAGAGATATGAGAGTGTGTGAGTGTTGGTTTATAAATATATTTTCTTTTTTTTTCTCATTTTTTAAATGTATTTTTTAAGTAAAAAGGTAAAATGACAAAACTACCCTCATTTGAATAGATTTAACTTATTTTTTTAACCTAGTTAGTGTTAAAGGACGTATGGTGTAATATGTTTTACAAATAAAGGACTGTGACTGTAATTATTAAAGTTAAAGTGCATCCATTGCAATCTAATACAAACATAAAGGACGAAAAGTGTAATTTACCCCTTTTTTTATATGCATGTGGAGGGCATGAGTTGGGCAGCACCCCTTGCCCCCTTTTTGTATACTGACGTGCTGTCGTAGTACACGCAAATTTAATCCAAATTACAACTAGTAGATAGCAGTAAATGGGCATCGAACACAGGGAGTTTGTGGAAAATGTGTTGATTCTATAGTCTTGCAAATTAACTACAATTAACCTAATGTGCAGAAATTAAAGATCAAGAATTTGTATTGTTTGATTTAAAAACTAGGTTATTAACTAATAGCTAATCAAGATTGGATTTTAATTCAGATTATGAGAACAATGACCATCTTAGGTTTCGGTTTCTTTTAACACTTGTGCAAAATTCCAACTAGAAAGAGTTACATAGACATAACTCATGTATACACATTTGTTGTGATAAAAGGGAACAAAGTACTCGGATTATATTAATGCGAGGCTGTTTCCCGATGATCAATCAATCAATATCCAACCCTAACCCTTCCCGTGATATCTCGATTGTCAACGACACCAAGAACGTACGATTTAGACTAGAATTGAAACATCAATTAACAAGCTACAATCAAATATTCATACACCATGATAATCAAAGCAAACACACAAAGTTATCATTCTAGAAATTAAGGAAAAACACACAAAAGTTGTAGAGAAACCTTCACCTAAGATGATCACCACAAATTTAGCCGGACATTGTTCGGTGGATCATCATAACATCAAAGTTGAAGTTCATACGAATCAAAAACTAAAACCGAATGTTAGAAATTGTTCCCAAGTGATATCCAAAGCTAAAATTCGCCCAAGAACTGATAAGAAACGTCCCCCAATGATGAATGACATGAAAAGACACTTCAAAACGGTTTTTAATGAGCAGTTACGTTTTTTCCTCGCTGCCTGTACTGTAACTTACAGTAGCTACCGTAAGTTACGGTAGCCTTCAACTTGTTACGCTGGGACTCTACTGTGTTACGGTGGTGAAATGGGAGTTTCAGGGCTACTGTAATTTATCCTACCCACCGTAAATTACGGTGGACCCCTGATTCTTCTGTTTTGTTTCTTCTTTCCTTCCATGCTTGACCGGTTCCACTCCAGTCCATCCAAAGCAGCGATTTATCCATTTTAAGCTCCAAAACGTACCTCAAAACATAAGCAACTGTAGTCATCTAATTCAAGATAATTACGCAATCAAATGAGGGATAAACTCGTCTTTTAACACCATTAAGGGTTGTCCTATGGACCACCCGTCACATCCCCGCACTTAACCGTTGCTTGTCCCAAGCAACTCATCAAAACCATTTTCAACACAAGCGATCAACATAAACCAAGCATAAACATTATGTCCTTTTACTAACCCTTTCTTAACACCCAAAATAACACACCCCTCGCTATATCTCTCCTCTCGGCAACAAGTAAGCACTAGCATTTGTAAGCTAGCCACACAAAAGGCAAACGGGTGATTGCACAACTATAAGCTTGTACCTAAATCGGTCCTCCTCCTACAAGTGCCAAACATGAATGCAAATCAAAGGGACTTTAAGGTTGTAACGTGGCTAGGCGAACGGGTATGAAATAGAATATATATATGTTGTAGCGAAGGACTTTACCTGGTCTTTTATTACACAATAAACAAACACTAAACAAAACGTAACTTCTATATACAAAACAACTCACACTTCTTTTTCTTCTTTTTCATTGCTTTTTTCCCTTTTTTTTTCTTTTTTGCTTTGTTTTTCTTTTCTTCTTATCTTTTTATTTCTTTTATTTCTTTTTTTCTATTCATTCAACAAAATATCATAGCATATCTACACACTACTAAACAACTACTAACACTATAAGACCGGGTCAAGTCGGGTAAATGTTTAGGAAACTAGCTAAGGGGTAACAAATGATAGGCTTTAAGCACAAAATGGGCAACTACATGTCCAAACCCCCGCCCCTCTCACTACCAAGCTCATATATATAATTAATGAGGTCCAACCCCCCAAATCCCACACTCGCACTCACCAAGACGAGGCTACCTAATTTCCCTTATCCTTTCTACATTCATATTCAACTAAGGATTCGAACCATATTCAAGCACAAGTTCTAATGCACCCCCACCCGTTGCCACTCTCATCAAAGACAAGTATTATTTATATACAAGTGTGGCTTTAACTCTCACCAAGAATAAAGGGTATTAGGGGTTGCCGGTGTGTCACTTGGGGTTAGTCCAAGGTGTTCAAATTCTCACATTGTTTTGCTCGATTTAAAAATTTTTAAAAACCTCAAAATTTCCCCCATCCCCACACTTGGGATACATTAACCCCAATGTATGGTTTTGGGAGGATTTGATCGCTAAAACTCTTTAACATCAACCAAAAGTTCATCATCTCAAACCACAACTCTCTTTTTGGTATTTTTTATTTTATATTTTTTTTATATTTTTTTTTTCAAAACATCACACCACCAACTCGCCCAACCCAAAACATAACATCACAAACTAAACACCACCCATCCACCCGACCATAAACATAACAAACCAACAAATATTCACAAAATATACAAGAAGGAGCACGACCTGACTAATAGTAGCGTGGCTGAGGAGGCCTGAAAATGGAAGACATCATCTCATTCCATTCTCTGAAAGCAAATGCGCCGCTACCACTTCCACTTTGTTGCGAAGCTCCTTGTTGTTGACGCGGGTCTATCCACTGTGAATGATGGAGCAGCGGGGTCGGATACGATATACTACCATCGTATGGTGGTAGAGACGCATAATCCACCGGAGGTGGATCCACAACCACGGGCCGCCCCGCATGCCAATCCGCATGCATCCTTCGGGCTTGATCATCATTGTTTCGGTTATTCATCTCTAACTCATGGGAATAAGTATGTGCACGGTTCCACGATTCGGTTCGGTCAAAGTTGTGCTTTAAGGCTCGCTCCATACTAGCACCCATCATCGTTTGGTGATCAAAGAAAGTACGCTCCGACCCCGACCATGAATCAAAAAACGGATGCCGGAGGACGTTGGTTCTCAATTACCTCTTGCATAGTACCATCGTATGCCAAATTCGGCTCGTATGAGCGCTCCGTATAGTCAAAGAAAGCACCACCATGTCCCCTACTTGGGCCCCCTTGGCCCACATACACATGCTCACCGTGAGGCTCATCCGCGTAGTCCTTATCCCCACTCGGGGGTTCCGCTTCACTCTCTGGTTCATCCTCTTCACCCGGTAAGAGTGCCCTTGCATCACCTTTCAACACTCTCCATCTTTGACCCTACGATTTGAGCTTGTGATATCTTTCCGATTGATTGTAGGTCCATCCAATACCCATCCTTTGTATATCAAAAGGCTTGTGCCTTTTTGGTGCTCCTCTATCCTCCGATGTGATCACCTTAAACTGCTTCAACAACCCCGTAATAATTCAGCAATACGGGATGATGCTCCTCCCCACCTTGTTTCGGCATATCCAAAGATGGTTCATGATCAAATACCGTATCGGAAAGTGAGGAGACCCATGGAGCAACGAATAAAGGACGGGTATCTCCGGAAACCTTACCTCTTGCTTATCTCTTCTTCGTGGAATGACATTCAAGATGCAAATAGTTAGCAACAATTTTGCTTCAATCTTCATGTTTTTTCGGTACAATATGTCACTATAAGTACCAGGCAAGAACAAGGCCGCTAACATGTCATTCCACCTCGGATGTTTCTCCGGTTTAATCAATAGATCATCAAGACTAGGGATTGTATAATCACGAGCAAGTAGATTGTTATATTTCGCCAATTTCCGTAGTGTATCAAACGACATTTCCACCTTTATCCCATTAACCTCGCCAGTCAACTTCATCTGCGATGGCATATCATACTTGTTGCATTTCAAGGTTGCCATCCATTCTTGAATCTCGTCCATAAACAAGTTCTTGTTGTCTTTGTCGTAACAACTGAGCGCCGCCTCCCATCCTAAGGCGCGAAACTGGGCAATCACATTAAACGTGCCCAAACTCAACCTCTCTAACTTCCCTCTCACAGATAAATGCAGCAGCCTTGTTTTTTAACCGGTTCATTCGATCATGAAATAGTGTCGGCTGCCACTCCTCCGGCTGCTCGTTCAATGGACCCGCTTCCCACCTTGGTTTATCAGCCGGGTCCAACTCCATCATCTCTTCCTCATCACTTTCACTATCATCATCCCTACCCAAATACATCCTCTTCTTTGGTTGTTGTTCCGGCTGTTTGCCTTTGCCTTTTGAAGAAGAACTCGCTCCGGCTCTTTCCTTAGTTCTTACCATTTTCCTACACACACCACAAAAACAAACAACATAACCAAACACAAAATCAGTCCCTTTTTCTCCAAAACATCCCCACACTTGCTTGTTACTATGGTTGTAGGTGCTTGTGAACACAAAATTTCATAAGTCATTTTCAAAAATTGGGCATGGTGCCTCTACAATGTAGAGGTTCCCAAAAGTTCACAACTTTAACATCAATCCTACATCTACAACCAAAACAATGTTCAAGTAACAATTTTTCATGATAAAATCTAAGAACAAGCAAGTGTGTATGAACAAGTAGCAAAAATAACCTTCATCTTCACAATGCATCATCAAAAGTAAAACATAAACGTCACATACCTTAGATTGAAGATGCTAGAACACAAGAAACTCAAAAACTTCAAAAACCCCCAAAAATTTCGGCTCTAGGGTTTTTCAGTCGGACCAGAAAATGAGTTTTTCTTGCAAATCTCTCCTCAAAATCGGCAAGTATGTGAAATTTCAGTCAAGATAGACCCAAATTTCATAAGATTTGACCAGGGATTGAAGAAGATATGAAGAATTGAAGGTTTGAAGAGTTATGGGGTTTTTTAGATCTTGTGGGCAAGATGATAGAGATAGATGAGATGTGTGGTTAGGGAATGAATGCAGAAAATGAGTGGAAGGGATTAAAGTCACGTGAGTTTTTTTTTATGTAACTGCCGACTCCAAGCGACCCATTCATCGCCAGAGGCTACCGTAAATTACGGTAGCCACCGTAATTTACGGTGGACCTCTGGCAAAAATTCCTACCGTAATCCAATAGCTTTCTACCGTAAAGCCAAAAAAATTTTAAAGCCACCGTAATTTATGGTGCCTACCGTAAATTACGGTAAGCACTGGGCAGTCACATTTCGCCAAAAATGTCAGTTTTTCAGTGATTTTCTTTTTATTTTTCAGTTTTATTTTTAATTTTTTTATGTTTTTATAATTTTTTAAAAACATGGAAAAATTACCCTACCCCCTCGAAAATCCCGTGTTGTCCTCAACACAATGCTAGAACTATTCGTGACCCGAACGTCCCCACACTTGTTTCAAACACAAGATTCAAGCGAATACGGTAATGTGTAACTAAACAAAACAAACGAAATAAAAATACTGACTATGTACACTACCAAACCTGGGCCTCTCATGGTTGTTCATCATCTACCGGGCGTAGAATGTAGCCCGCTTTGTCAAGCTCCAAGTTGTTGATGTCGTTCCCTTCCAAGTATGGCTTTAACCGATGTCCATTCACTGTTTGTTGTTTGTTGGTTTGCTCATCTTGGATATCCACATCACCAAATCTCCTGACTCGCCGAACGACATATGGGCCCATCCATTTGCTTTTAAGTTTGCCCGTAAACATCTTTAGCCTTGAGTTGTACAACCATACCTTTTGACCCACTTCAAAAGTCTTCTTTCTCAACTTTGCATCATGAACCTTTTTGAGCTTGTCTTTGTAAGCCGATGCACACTCGTACGCTTCGTCTCTAATTTCTTCTATTTCACTCAATTGCAACTTCCTCATCTTCCCCGCTTCATCATAGTCCGCGTTCACCGTCTTGATTGCCCAATGCGCCCGATGAGCTAACTCCATTGGCAAGTGACAACCCTTTCCATACACCATCCGGTAAGGTGTTGTGCCAACTGGAGTCTTGTAGGCCGTCCGGTATGCCCACAACGCATCATCCAACTTACTAGACCAATCCTTCCTATCCGTTCGAACCGTCTTCATGAGAATTTCTTTAATTTGACGGTTGGACACTTCGACTTGTCCACTAGTTTGCGGATGGTAAGGTGTGGCAATCCGGTGGTTCACGCTATACCTCTTCAACAGTTTTTCGAAATTAAAGTTCTTGAAATACGAACCACCGTCACTTATGATAACTCTCGGAATACCAAAACGGGCAAAGATGTTGGATTGAACAAATTTACAAACAACCGAATGGTCATTTGTTCTTGTTGCAATAGCTTCAATCCACTTCGAGACGTAGTCCACCGCCACCAAAATGTATAAAAACCCATTGGAAATCGGGAAGGGACCCATAAAGTCAATGCCCCATACATCGAATATTTCCACAACCAAAATTGGTTGCAATGGCATCTCGTCCCTCTTTGAAATGCTTCCCATTTTTTGACAATTCACACAATTCCTTGCAAACTCGCATGCATCCTTGAAAATTGTGGGCCAATGAAACCCACACGAGAGAACCCGGTAGCCCGTTTTATGCCCGCTAAAGTGACATCCACAAGCGGATGAATGGGCATGAGTTAAGATCTCTAGCACCTCCGTTTCGGGCACACACCTCCGAATGACTTGATCTGGCCCGATCTTGAAAAGATCCGGTTCATCCCAAATGTATTGCTTCACTTGGACCATAAATTGTTGTCTTCGCTTCTTGGTCCAATGACTTGGGATGGCACTCGTGGCTAAGTAATTTACGTAGTGTGCATACCACGGTGCAACAAAAGTGGACACGGCTAGTAGTTGCTCATCGGGAAACCTTTCATTTATATCGCTCAAATCATCAATCCCTTCCTCTGGAATCCGAGACGAGTGATCCGCCACTACGTTCTCACTTCCCTTTTTGTCTCGAATCTCTAAATCAAACTCTTGTAACAACAACACCCACCGGATTAAACGAGGCTTCGCATCTTTTTTCTCCATTAAATACCGGACCGCACTATGATCCGAGTATACAACCACTTTGCTCCCCCAAGTATACGAACGAAACTTATCCAAAGCATACACCACCACTAATAACTCCTTTTCGGTTGTGGTGTAATTCAGTTGCACTTCGGATAAAGTCTTACTTGCATAGTAAATCACCACCGGTTTTTTGTCAACTCGTTGACCCAAAACTGCACCAATTGTAGTGTCGCTTGCGTCACACATGATTTCGAATGACTTGGACCAATCCGGCGTTTGCAAGATGGGAGCTTTGACCAAATGTTCCTTCAAAACAGTAAATGCTTGCAAACATTCGTCAGTAAAGTCAGATGGAACATCCTTTAACAACAAATTACATAAGGGTTTAGTGATAATACTAAAGCCTTTTATGAAACGTCTATAAAAGCCCGCGTGTCCCAAAAATGACCGTACACCCTTAACATTTTTCGGTGGTGGCAAAGATGATATTACCCGTATTTTTGCCTTATCCACCTCCATACCCCTTTCCGAGATCGCATGGCCTAACACAATTCCCTCTTGCACCATGAAATGACTTTTCTCCCAACTAAGCACTAAATTTTTCTCAACACATCTTTTTAAAATTTTTGTAATTCGTTGAGACACGATTCAAAACTAGTGCCAAAAATCAAAAAGTCATCCATAAACACTTCAAGCAACTCTCCAACCATGTCCGATGTCACACCCTGATATTTCCATGTATTGCCGGTGTAACACCTCGAAAATTCACGTCCTTTAATGTATTGACACGTGTCATATGTTTGAACGTGTGAAAGAATGTTATAGAAGGATTAAAGTTGACAATCATGGAAAGTATGTGAATATACGAGTTCTAAATGTCAACAGTGAATAAATATATTGTACATTAACCCTACATGATGCTCATCCCTTCAAACGAATAAATCATGGATCATACGAAGCTAAATATGAAAGAAAGTGAGAGATTACAAACTACAGGGGTTAAATGTGTCAACATGTTTAAGTTATACCTCTAAGTGACCTTTTGACAAACCCGAAGCTTTGTAACGGTTAATTATGCTCACTAGAATACACGATATAAATTTCATAAAGTTTCGTTATCGTATGAGAAAGTTATGATCAAATTCGTATACAAGGGGTTAAAGTGTCAACGTTGAAAGTTGTGACTTTTCGGGTAACAATAAAGTTAACCGAGGACTTAACAAAGTGGGTATATGTCTTTGTAACAACTCTCATTAAAAAGTCCTAATTATTATTTTAATTGTCCAATAGGAAACCCTAATTGAGAAACCCAAGTGATTCTGAATAAACCCTAAAATTTTCAGAGTAAACGGAATCAGGATCAGGGCCCCTAAAACTCAAGGGGGGTAAAACCCTATTAATGATTATCTTTATAAAACGCTGTCAAAAATTTAAAATTCACGCAACGTCGACTCATCAAGGCTAGATAGGTGACGAAGCAGGCCTACCCTACTTTGACACCCCAGGTGACACGCGACAGGAACCATGGTGTCCTTCGCGACACGCGGGCAGCTCAAATTTTGGGTATAAATGCAGGGGCTTGGGGCCTGGACTATTTGCTCAGTTCGACGGTCTAAAACGTCGTCCTACTCTTTGTATCTCCGTTTCTTTCTATCAATGCCCTAAAACCTCGAAACTCTGCTCGTTATTAGGGTAATAACTTTAATCACTGGTACGATACTTTATCCGATCGATTGAAACTATCCGATGGATGTTTAAGTGCTGCTCAAACTCGGGTTATACTTTGTCATTCGTCGTGAATTCGATGAATGTTTAAGTATCGCACTTTGTCATTCATTGTGAAGGTTTCTATCTCGTGATTGTCGTTAAAGTTAAATTGAGTTAATACACTAATACGAGTTCCATTGTATCTAGAAATTAGAACTCGTAAGCAGGTAGCTGCTAGAATACTTAAAAGCTAAGCAACTTAATAGTTAAATAAACTTAGCAGTTAAGTTAACTGAGTAGATTAATTAATCTGTTAATCAAGTTAAGTAAGATTAATTAATCAGTTAAGAATGATTAATTAAGTTAAGTATGATTAATTAATCAGTTAAGCAAGATTAATTAAGCTAAGCAAGATTATTAAGCTAAGCAAGATTAATTAAGCTAAGTAAGATTTATTAATCACCTAAGTAGATATACATGAAAAATAGATATATATGGGGTAAATATTATCTAAGGAATATTTTATCTAAGGAAAGTGTTATCTAGGGAAGATATTATCTAAGGAAAGTGTTATCTAGGGAAGATATTATCTAAGGAAAGTGTTATTCAGGGAAGGCTTTATCTGGGGAAAACTTATCTAGGGAAAATCTATATAGGGTAAGGCTTATCCTATTGCCTATAAATAGGAAGCTTAGGAATTCATTTTCCTTTGCTCATTTCTCTTCTTCTTTACTCTATACGTTGGTGTTATAACCAATAATCACCAAAGCGAAGTTCTGTCCGATCGATTCAGGAACCAACGAACGAATGCCAAAGTGTTATACTTTGTGAATTTCGGTAAACGGAATCCAAAATACTGTACTTTGTGAATTTCGGTAAACGGAATCCAAAATACTATACTTTGTGAATTTCGGTAAACGGAATCCAAAGTGTTATACTTTGTGAATTTTGTTAAGGTTCGAATCTCGTGACTACCGTTAGGTTTGATTTGGGTTTTACACAAATACGTATTCCATTCTGTTAAACTATGTGTTTAACTACCAAGAATACTCCCAACTACACACTTACAATCAAACAAACTATTAAATCATCAGAAGATTCAGAATAATAAAGTGCATGCTTAATTATCGGAAGAAGTAGAATCAAGAAGCTTGTTAACTCAATCATGCATACTTATAAAGTGAGTCATTCTCCTTTTCTCACAGTTTGTGAGTCATTCTCTTTTTATCAAATTACTTTCAAAATCATGTTTATTTTCAAAGGTTATAATTACAGTGATTAAGTTTATGTAATCACCAAGTTACAGCCGGTATGTGGGGTTTTGTATACATTACTTGATATCCGTCACTATTGGACAACGAGTTAGCCAATGAGTGATATGACCATAGTCACAGACACCATTGGACAACGAGATAGCCAATGTGTGTTCGAGTGACAAGTACTGAGGGTAGTTGGTTTGATATCTGAAACATTGTAATCTCTCTTAATACTGTAATTTATAACACTGTTTTCTAGTTATAATTTGCAGTGATTAAGTCTTTGCCAATCTTTAAGAAGCAAATGTAAAAACTCTTAATGCTGTAAATTATAACAAATATGTTTTAAGCAAAATGAATGAACTCACTCAGTATTTCCCGCTGACAAAAATTTTTTAAAACGCGTTTCAGGTAATTACTGTAGATTGGAGTAAGAGATGGATACGGCACTGAAAGGCATCAAGAAGTGGCTTATTTTATTAATTAAATCAAATTAAGAAATATTGTTTTATGTAATCAAATTTATCTTTATTAAAGCTACCATTTTAAAACATGGGTTTATCCCATCTATTTAATAAATAAAATCCGGTGTTTTCTAAACTCTGATATTTTCCTAACTCACGGTCCTGATGAAATTCCGCTGCAACGTTTTCAAAATAATCACCGGTACCACTGGGCTGTTCACAACTTCCGATTCCGTCCAGGGTGGGTCGGGGGTCGTGACAGTCTTGGAGCCCTTATACATCAAATTAGAGGGTTCAAAGTGCAATAAATAAAGTCGAAACAAAGTTTTCAAGAGCCAAGGACCAAAGTATAAAAAATCAAAAGTTAGGATTTTATCAGAAGGGCTTTGCGGCACGCGAAGGCCCCTAGGGGGGGCTACGCGTCGCGCGAAGGCCCCTCTGATCCGAAATCCTTGGGTTTTTGCCTGCCATAGCTCTTGTAACCAACTTTAATCCGATTTTCCTCATATTGGACGACCCCTAAACAACCCCTAGACATTTAGGGACACTTGTTAGTGATCAAACATCAATGGTAGACCTTGTTGTCAACAATCTATGAAGATATGAACACTATAAAAGGCCACAAGGTTGCAACCATTTCTTCACACCTTCATTCTGCAATTGAGGAGCTTTCTGGAGCTTAAGATCAGACCCAAGTCCTTCCTAATCAAGCATAGGACTTCAGTAAGTATGCTTAACCTTTCTTAGTTAAGTTTTTGCTTAGTTTTGGCTTAAAAGTCAAACCGTTGTAATTAACGGTTGACTTCACGATTAATCACTAATGGTCCAGTGATTAGTCGAATTGAAAGTAGTTATAAGTTGGTAATTATGTGGGTAATAAACCCTTAAAAGGTTTCCCCCTGATTCCCACTCTAACTAGGTCAAATGTCGGGTCAAACTTGTTATTAAAAAGTCAACAGGATACTTAATTTTCAATTTATGCATAATTAGCAATGTAGAACACATACAACCTGTTTGATCATTAATATAACTTGGTAATTAGTGTAAGAACATGTCTAAGCATGTTCAACCCGACAATTTTATGTTTAGACCCGGTTCGGAACCGAAAGTCGCAAAGCTTTGACTTTTGCTTTGACTTCAGTTCTGACCCATTTTGGTATGTTTTAGAAATACCTTAGAGCTTTAATTGGACTAGGTTACATGCTAGTATAACCCTCTGTGATTATACACCTTGGTTCATTAGTTATCCAATTAATATGCATGTTTCCGTTAATTGCTCATATGTTGACCATTACGCCCTTTTCACCTTAAAACGTGATTTTTGAAAATGTAAAAGAGTAGAAACCTTAGTTACTGAATTATAAACTTGCACCCAAAGTTTGACATCAGTTTGAGGTGTAGATTGAGAGTTATGCTCATTAGCGTAATTAGAAAGCTTCTTTAGCGATTAAACGGCGTAATTAGCGTATAGCCTATCTAAACATACTTTTCGATATCAAAATCTTTACCCACTGATGTAATATATTATTTCGGGATTTTTGAAGATTTTTAATTAATTTTAGGCTGAGCATAACTTATAGTCATAGGCTTAATCTGGTAATCGTCGGTTTTGCCCTTACGGGCTATAAAATGAGTTTTACATATCTAATCGACTCCAAACCTTTTGCTACTGATTAGATATGATAAATAAATTATTTTAAGCCTTCTGGAATAATGAAAATATCAGCTTTATGTATAGAACCCGGAAATGGCTTCTAATCGCCTTTTTAAGCGTTTTTAACGCATAGTATGTACTAGAACTATTTTAAACATACTCAAGGGTTGATACCTACTGATATTTTAGGTAAATTAAAATATTTTAACAATAAGAAAAAGTTGTTAAACTCAGACTTCAGTTTTGAGCTTTTCGGCTTATGTGAAATTACCAAAATGCCCCTACGGTGCATCGTTTGGTTATAATTGATAAATTTCACATATATACTTTACCCTACTATTATAACTTAGTAAAATAAGTATTTTTGCTGATTATATCAGACCTGTAACTCAGGTTAATACTTAAACTCTTTTATAACCTTGTAAATGACCAAACTACCCCTACGGGGCATAGTTTGTGTTTAAATTCGTGTCGGGCATAATAAAAGACATCTTACTGGTGTCACAACATATTTGAAGCATATTAACTTAGGAAACCTATATATGGCTCTTACGGATACCCGTTACGCTTATTACGCGTTCGGTTCGGTTTATGTAACTAGTTTACATAAATTAGCCGAAACGGGTCAAACCTTATCGGTTTTATCTCAAAATCCAGAATGTGTATAATGTACCCATATTAAGCAAGTCTTCAAACTTGTCGGGTCTAAATCACATTCTATCCGGTCTTCGCTTAATCATGCGTATGAACCGTATCTTTGAAACTAACTGGTCTAAGCTTAAGCTTAATTAAAGACCCGTTAGGATTCTAATAGGTTATGATAAACCTTCGTTCCAGAATAGGAGGACCAGTAAAAGCTACTTGCATTTGCTTATTGTGATTATTACTTTGCTCAGGTAAATACTTTTAACTTATTTTCCCTATACGGGCTTGGGTTACGCTATATAAAATACCGCTTGGTCGGGCATTAAATCTTCCATCGTTTGGTGGTTAATTGAATAATTTGATCGGCCCGTTTAAATATGTTTTGTTTACTTAAAGCCTTTGGGGGGTTAATGACCATGTCCCGGATATTCTTGGCATCATTTTACGAAATGGCCACGACTTAAGCGCGGGGTGTAGGCGTACACCCGTCAGTGCATAAAAGAATAATGTGGTGTGTCTATTGATCTTTAACCCGGACACGATCCGGGATACTAAACGCATAAGGAACATGTAATTCTTTTACGAGATTATATATTTAAATAATTATCCCAAGTTATAAAATGTTTGTGCCATGCGCATCCAAATAAATTTTTAATCATTTTTAAAATGAGTCAGTTGATTGTATTTACCAGTGTAAACTGACGTATTTTCCCAAAAAGATTAAATGCAGGTACTAAGCGTAATAGGCTGGATTCTCTCCTTAGTATCAATAAAGAGTCTCGCAAGCTTAAGATGCCTATCGTCTGTTGAACTACTGTTTCTTATTTATTTCGATCCGTCTGTGGATAAACATTCGACTATTGTGATACTTGATATTACAAATTATAAAAGTTGAATTGTATCTTTCTTTTGCTTCCGCTGTGCATTTAAATGTTGTGTTGTTTGACTATTATGTTGCCAACCACGTCATGATACTCCCCACCGGGCCCACCGGTGACACGTGGAAACCGGGGTGTGACAGGTTGGTATCAGAGCCAACACTGAGTGAATTAAACACTAGCCTTTTGTGTTTAATCTCAGTTACACAATTGCACATTCCAAATTTTCGAGTCTAGACAAAGAACATAGGAACAATCCAAATTTGTTTCAATTTATTTTTAACTTTGTCTTTTATTTTATATATTCTTATCGTTATCTTATGTTGTATTGATTGGATTAATTATGCCGCCAAGATTCTTTCGACGTAGAGGACGAGGCAAGGGGCCAATCACCGCCCCCAATGAAGACGAGGCAGGACCTTCGCACATGCGAGCTCCTTCCACCACTGCGAGTGATGACCCTAGAGAAAACCGGAGGAACCTTTTTGAGCCTGCAAGACGATCTGTCTCGCACAGTTCGACACCTCCCATTCACAACTCTTATGGGCCACATTCGGAAAATGAGCCCGACAACCCTCAACCATCTTACATACCTCTTCAGCGATCCTTATCGCATCATTCTTTTGGTGACCCTACACCTGTTTTTAGGGGCCGGTTTAACCCGGCAAATTACATACAAGAACCAGTGGGTTTTAACCCAATGGGGCCGGAGGATCATTTCTCCGGCGATCATGCGGAAGATATGGACGAGGACACC
Organism: Helianthus tuberosus; assembly: GCA_030545235.1. Taxonomy (NCBI): domain Eukaryota; kingdom Viridiplantae; phylum Streptophyta; class Magnoliopsida; order Asterales; family Asteraceae; genus Helianthus; species Helianthus tuberosus. The sequence continues at coordinate 144,704,017 of CM060426.1, read as the reverse complement.
CATCCAATCGAGCCCGCAACCGGAACTCCGAACCATCCTATCGAGGTCTCAGATGGTTCATCTTTTCACGGATCACCCTACCATGGTCCGGACAGTTATCAGGGGCGATTTAACCAGCACGAGTGGTATTTTACACCCTCGCATCATTCGTCACCTCATCAGCAGCAGGATCCCTCTGAGGATTCACGATTTGTGGCAGTCACGCCACCACCACCACCGCCACCAGTTCAGCCGGCACCTCCGCAACCGCTGAGGCATAGGAGAACCGGAGCGCGGATGTCCGCGCGAGGAGGAGATTTTCATTTTAGCTCTCCTCGACAATCAAGTGGCAGTCATTATCCGCCACTTCAAGAAGATCCACAAATGGGTGGGCCTTCGAACCCAGTTGCACCGCAACCACCACCGATGGGTTTTGATAACCCAATCCCTGCATATACGGGTTCAATGATGTACAACCCGTTTGGGCCGCCGGTTCACACCAACTACAATTACGCTAAAGTCGACCCATACTTGGTAGCGTCCAATTACAACGCCATTAACCCTGAAGGACCGTATGGAGCTCCTTGGGGAGCAGGGTACCCAACTCATGGGTACCAGATACCTGCCAGACCTATAATTCGGACACAATCGCAGCCGCCACGGTTTTCTCCCCCAGAACGGGAGGAAATTCTTCAGAGATTGGACCAGGTCAAGCGAGACTTTCACCGAGATCGCAGGGAGCGACAAACTTTCTTCCAAGGATTGACAAGCCTAATAAAAGGGAAGAGCAAGAAGGACCATTGAATCCTTCCACTGTTGTTGTAATTTCCTTGTATCAGTTGAGCCCCTGCGTGGGCCTGTCTTGCTGTATTAACCCCTGTGTGGGTATGTATGTTTGTTTGTTTTGACCCCTGCGCGGGTCTATCTTTCTGTTAGCCCCTACGAGGGTATGTTGTTGTTTAAGTCCCTGCGTGGACTAGTATTACAATTTGACCCCTGCGTGGGTATGTTGCTTGATTAAAAAGTCCCGTTTAGGGCGACGTGTAACCTATTAATAATTAATGGAATGTTTAATTTATAAATTTCAGTTTTGCCACTATATGCACAAATAAATTATATATGAAATAAATAAATCAAAATCATTCCTTTTAAAATAATCTGCCTATATAAATATTGAATAAGAATCTTAAGAGTGAAACCTAGCCTGAGTGTCATTGTGAAGACCTGGCCATGATGATAAGACCTGTTTAAAAGATTCGAATCTCTGTTAACGTCTGAAAACATGTTAACACTCCTGGCAGATGTGATTAGTTAAAATCACACACGTCATTCTTATATAAGGATTCTTTAAAAGATTCCTAACCCAACTTAATGATCTCTGAATCATGGGTTTAAATCATCAATTGAGATGATCATATTTTGACCATACGTTGGTAATATAGTGCCTACGGGCCTTGCTCATTTCTACATGAGCCAAAAGACAGTGGTAGCTATGACTCCCTGTCAGAAAAGGTAATGAACTATGATTCAAACCTTAAAGCCGTGATTCTCTGAAATCATAGCTTATGATTTAAAATGTCCATGTGACTAGGCCTTTTGTGCCACTAATAAAACTGTTATAGTTTTATGATTAGGATAAATTTTAATGAAAATCCTAAATAAATATGATTAACAAATTAACCAAATATGGTTTATGTATACCATGGTTAATGAATTGCCATAAAAGACAATTCCATAATAAACTCCCAATAAACTATTGTCCTTGTTTTCTGTAACAGTTTAATTAAAATGGCTGACTCAGATGAAATTAATAGTCACCCAGTGGAGAATAATGATAACGCCCGAATTAATCTAACCGGTGCTGAATTGAAAGCGTTAGTAGACGACGCTGTTACAAAGGCCTTGGAGCGGCAGTATGAAGAATATAGTGGGACTCGGAGTAGGACCCTATCTACACCGCATTCAAAGCCACCTTCCAAGAAGGAAGAACCAAAGAAAGATGATGATCGACTCTCCTCAAACCACCACAGTGCTCCATCTCAGCAGGTAGTACTAAATCAAGAACCCAGTAATAAGGATTGCTCCTATAAATACTTTATATCATGCAAACTGATGTATGTAAAATGCAACATATAAATTACATCAAATGAGGCATAAAACTAACCCTTTTTAAGTACTAATATTGGAAAAAGAGTGTTTTTGTCTTCCTTTTGTATTTTCAGGATTAAATGAGCTCAAAAACGCAAAAGAAGCAAAAAGACAGCTAAATCCAACATAAATACAAGAAAAGGAATATTAGTGGACTGCCCGACCCCTCAACGGCACCTTCCAAAGCAAAGTAGAGAAATCAGAAGACTGAACACGCCCCGTGCTCAGCCAGCACGGGCCGTGCCCAAGAAGCAGCAGAAAAGACAAACCTATAGAAGCTTCTATTGCCCACCACGGGCCGTGCTCAGCGGACACGGGGGCGTGTCGAAAGTACAGCAGGCGCATTTATTGTAATTGCGAATTACAATTAATGAGGAGAGAGATTGTCAGACGGACACGGGGTCGTGCCCAGCGGACACGGGGCCGTGCCCAGCTCTCTGTTCAGCCTATAAATATGAGTGCTTGGATTCATTTCATCTCATCCCTTGACACACCACCTCTCTCACACTTCATCCACCACCCACCACCATCACAACACCATCATCCACCACCATCATCCATTGTCCATCGTAGAGTGTGTGAGTCGTCTCGGGATCCAAGATTGATCGTAAGAGTTCTTGACAATCAAGGCCATGTTTGCCTAAGTCTCTTACATCACTTGGTGAAGACAAAGTGTCTAGTATAATACTTTTTATTTCTAATCTTTTGCACTTTTTATTTGGTTTTGTATTAATGACTTTAATAACTAGTTACTTATGTTGAAGGTGATCTTTCCTTATCGTTTGTCCGTGGTGTCTTGGCATTATTTTACTGTCTATATAAAATAAAGGATTTTCACCATTCATATCTCCACGGTCTATATGGAGATATGTTGGCTACCTGGTCGGGGGTTAAGGGAACGGTTTGGTAAAGGTCTTGCCATTGTTCAGCGTTTAGAGGTCCTGCAATGGACCTGGGTCAAATTTAGTAGGACCTCCTTCAATACTTCACGGTATTGGATGGCGGGGGTCCAAACTCTTTGATCCCCTCATAAGTTAACTACTATTAATACTATAACCCGGCTATTTTGGACTGTATCCCTGCTGACTCAGACTACTTAGCCGAGGGTAACGTCACCGCCAAAAGCGGGGCCTACCACAATACTGCATTAATAACTTAATTCATTATCTTCCAATAATCCACCCTTTTAGGATTGTATCCCTGCTGACTCAAACTACTGGGGTGAGGGTAACGTCACCTTCAAAAGAGGGGCCTACTACAATAACTAAGATAATCTCTTAATTATGTGCAAAAGTGCGGAAATAATCAAAGGTTATACTAGATACGAGTCGGAACCAAGTGATTCATCTTGTCTATCTGTTTTTTCTTTTATTTTTATTTTCAGCATTTTAGTTAGTTTTTAATTTTCTTAGTTTAAAACATTTTTTTCTAAACTTTTATTTTGGTTAGACGTTGAGGATAAACCGGTACTAAAAGCTCTTGTGTCCTTGGACGACCTCGGTATCTTACCAACGCTATACTACACTCAACGATGGGTGCACTTGCCCATATGTGTGTTTAGTGTTAGTGAAATATCGTTTTTTATAAATTTAAAACTTGGCTAAAATAAGTGTTAAAAAGGGCTTAAAATATACACCTAAAATAAGTAACACTTCGCACGCATCACAAACCCAGGGATTTCACTGGGGAAAAAGGAGCCATTGACTGCATGACGTGGTTAGACGAGATGGACACAGTAGTGGATATCAGCGGATGCGCTGAGAGGAATATAGTCAAGTTTGTGTCTCAATCTTTCAAGGGTGAGGCCTTAGCCTGGTGGAGATCGTTGATTCAAGCCACCGGGAAGATCCAATTGTATAACATTGTATAACCGTAGGGGCATTTTGGTAATTTCACATAAGCTTTAAAGGTCAAATTTGGAAATCTGAATTCAAAACTTTTGCTTACTGTTAAAATATAAAATTTTACTTAAAATATCAGTAGGTATTAAGTCTTATATGACAAAAATAGTTTTAACTCTTACTATGCGTTTAAAACGCGTAAAAATCGGTTTTAAGCGATTTTCGGGTTATTTAAGGAAGTCTGAGTTCTTAATTAGTTTATAAAGTTCAAAATATTTTATTTATCATATAAAATCAGTAGCAAAAAGTTTGGTATCAAAATGTTATGTAAAACTCATTTTATTAGCAAAAAAGGTATAACCGACAATTACCGAATCAAAGCAAAAACCCTATGTTATGCTCAGCTTAAAAATAAATAAAAATCTTTAAAAATCCCAAAATATTATATTACATCAGTGGGTAAAAATTTTGGTGTAGAAATTTGGGTTTAAATAGGCTTTATGCCAAATATGTCGTTTAATTAATAAAAAGCTTTCAATTTACGCTAATGAGCATAACTCTTAATCTAGACCTCAAACTGATGTCAAATTTTTAGGACAAGTTTATAAATCAGTAACAAAGGTTTTTGTACTCTCACATTTTCAAAAATCTCGTTTTTAAATCAAAAGGGCATAATGGTCAACTTTTAAGCATTTAACGGAAACATGCAATGAACTAGGATTTCTATGGAACCATGTTGTATAACCTCATAGGGTTATACTAACATATAATACGGTCCTAAAGGAATCCTAAGGCATATCTAGACTAAGCTAAATCGGGTCAGAACTGAAAGTCAAAGAAAAAGTCAACTTTTGCGACTTTCGGTTCCGAATCGAGCCTAAACTCAGAATTGTCGGGTCGAACATGCCTAGACATGTTCAATTAATATTTACCAAGTTATTAAGGTGACAAAACTGATTTAATTGCCTTTATATCATTAATTATGAATTTTATTTAAAAACCGACTGGTTAGACTTTTATTTTAATTATTTTGACCCGACAATTAACTAAGCAAACGTGGTAATTAGGAGGTGCCCTTTTGAGGGTTTAATACCTACCTAATTACGATCACGTATCCATGTTCGTTGCGAACAATGGCTCGACCGTTTAAAAGTCAAAGCGTTTATCGAAAACGCTTGACTTTTCGGCTATAAACGCTAAATAAAACAAACTAGTCACGAAAGGACACTTACAAGGGTCCAATGGACTGAGGGAGGTTCTCAAAAGAGTTCAAGATCCTCTTAATATCAGAAGCATAGCAGATTTGAAGAAAATGTGAGTTGCAAATGGAAGTGGGGAAGGGTATATATAGGTTTTTCAAGACTGTTAAGATCGTTCCTCCATAATCGAGCCTTGATCTGGACCGTACACATAATACCCACTGTTTTGGCAATCTATGGGTGCTCAAAACAGCCCATAGGATGAAGAAACCCAGGTGTGAAAACCAGAAACCAGGCTGCTGAATGTTACAAGATGTTTTGCAGGTCTGGGGACTCTCGCGGCCCGTGTAGGCTGAGTCCCCATCCTTACGCGGCCCGCCTAATAACTCAGATCAACAACAGATTTTCAGAAAATGCAGTTTCAGTCCCTGTACTTGTTTAAATGTCATTTCTGACTCATTTGAGGCCCGTTAACCTCATTTCAAGGCTCTAATATGATGCCCAAACATAGGGAACATAAAACATGCACAAAAATATCTCGGATGTCGTTTCGTTTGGTCGTACGGTCACGTTGTTCGGCTAGTTACGACGAAACACGAACGGATGCGAAAAACGACCCAAATTACGCGACGAATGAAATTTTATCATGCCGATCACTAAAATAAAATATTTTAATGATTATATAAATTTTTGTATGTCCGGATATTTCCAGAGCGTTGATATACAAAAAGAAACCCATAAAACTCAAGTAACAAAAAATTCATAAAAAAAAAACTCAAAATGATAACTTTATTAAAGTTAGAGGTTGTAGTGTAAATTGTTGAAGACAAAGGAAAAAAAAAACAACCAACTAAAATGCATGAGTGTAAACAAAAATTAAACTTAAGTGTAGGAGATAAAATAAATTTATTAAACTTGAAGGGCTATATGAAATAAATAAATATTAAAGATTAGCGATGTAATAGAAAATAAAATAGAAAAAGATAAAACAAAAAAAAATCACGAAACCTATACAATTTGAAACCTGTGACTCGTATACAACCAATTCACCCGGGATGAAACACAAAGGTTTTGTTGAAATTCCATTGTCACAGACATAATATCTTCCGGTAGTTCCAACCAAGATCACCATGTAGGTCAACCTGTCCGAAACAAGCGCAAGAACAAAGATCAAATTAATTAAAGGTCTCCTACAAGAAACCCATCATTCACAAACCCAACAACCCAGTGGAAATAACGGGGATGCAGACCAATACACCGTACCCAATGACGACCACACCATCGCAGCCCCATTGCTCGGCCTAAGGAAGGCTAATTATGAACAACTCGACAACCCAAAAACCCGCGTACCTCACAAGAGTGCAAAAGAAGGAGACTCACTATACCACCCAACAAAGTCAGATAAGGACTTGTTTCCTCTTTTTCATCACAAACCTAAGCCTTTGATCTTTGGTGATAACTCCCATTTTGTTGTAAAATAAACTTAACAACCTATGACAATAATAAACATTATTTTATATAAAACCATTATAAAATTAGGGACTACATATTCCCACACCCAACAATCGATTCACAGACCGACCAATACCACGTGTAGAACCCTTTATGCCTCGTATAGGATTTTTGTTGATTCCCACGCTAGACCATTTGGTCAAACCTAGTACTCAGTCACATCAGTCTTATATACGCCATATAGCCCCAATACGTGGCGTATATAAGACTGATTTGACTATGATACGATGTTGTCTGGGCACGTGAATAAAGGCATGCGACGCGTATAGGTATATACGCGGTGTATACGTTTAAAATGCATTTTATAAATAGTTGCATGCAGACGGTTCTTCCATTCAAATCCCTTCATTCTTTTATTCCTCCTTCATTGTTTGATCAACTGTCGGTTTCATTATTCATTCAACACTTTACAAATGTTGTCGTTTTGGGACGACAGCTATTTCTTTGGGCAATATTCTAACGAGTCGTGGATGCCTGAAACCGATCTGGTAACTTTTATTAGCTTAACTTCCTTATTGTTTTGATTATTAAATATTTATCATACCGTTGTTATTGGAGGAATCTGGAGTTCCTGATTCTAACACGGAGGAGGGGGTTTGTGTCTATCGTTCATTTTGGTCAAAACATATTGTTGCTAGATTTGAACAAGCCTCCCCCTGTTGATGAACCATATTATCCGGCACAACAAAGGTATCCAGATTCGGACACATCTGTCAATCTTTTTACGTGCAACAAGACTATCTGGATGGCGGAGGATACAGTGGTTAGCCACCGAACACACCATTGTATCAGGATGAGCAACACCTTAACCCAGGCAATCCGTATAAACTAACAATGTTTTGAAAACCATTGTTTGTTTAGACACATTGGTGGGTGATTATCCAAATGACCATATATGTATTCTAGCTACATATATACATGTATCCTTGTTTGTATAATGTACAGGGCCTAGTCCCTTGTATAACTTCATGTCCCACACGATTATTTCGTTTAGGGTAAATAAGATATTTTTATTGTCCAAAAATATATTCTTGTATCATGTACCATTGTTTCACTAGATCCATGGTTAATCAATATATATTTATCCTTAAATTTAAATATATCTTTCCAAGTTTGATATTTTGTTAAAAATAATATTTTTAACATTGTCCTTGTAGTGTCTCCTTGTATATTTATACATGTATATATACTTGTTTGTATACTTTTCCAATTCAGGTGTTTGTTGTGTATTTGTACATATACATATATATATATATATATATACTACTTATAACCTTGTATTCTACTAAGTGTGTTATGATATACGTAGATACGTATTTGTACGTATATGTCTATATATATATAGTGGAGAGTTCAAATGAGAAGAAATTCTTTATAAGAAAAAAAAAGAAGAAATTTCAACCAATAGAAATGCTTCATTAGACTTCATTTAATATTTGTACTTAATGTAACTATAAGGGTATATTGGTAAACTTACATACATCATTAATTGGTAGTTTCATCTTTAATAACTAACTATATTAAATTTGTAACTTATTTTTAAGATATATATTTTTCTCAAAAAATAAAAATAAAAATTCATTTATAGTGTAGGATAAATACGAGGCGTGTAGGATAAATTACGAGTTGTGTAGGATAAATTTCAATATGTGTAGGATAAATTTCGAAATGTGTAGGATAACTTTTGATGTGTGTAGGCAAATTTTTTTAGTGTGGAGGATGATAGTCTTAATGACTAATTAATTAGTCATACATAATAATAAATGAGATGAGAAAAAACTGTTTAGTGTTTTACCATTGTACCCTTTTGTTCTTTTTATTCTTAATAAAATTTTCTTCTCAAATGAACCTTCCCCTATACTTGTATTCCTTGAATTAATCCACACTTAGTATTTAGTTGGTTTTTCTAGAAATATAATTTAGGAAATATATTCTCATGATCACTTACAAATATAATATTCCTTTGATCGGTTTTGAAATATATAAAATCCTTATACAACCCGAAAATATATATTTTCATTACTTGTCTGAAATTATATATATATTCTTACCGAGCCTCGTTAATATATACTTTTCATCAAATGTGTGTGTGTGTATAGGGGTTGGTTAACGTACAATATTCCTTAACGTACGATGCGTACGAGATGAAATTACGCACGTTATAAAACTCAAAAACCTAATCACGCATGTTAAAAACCATAATCACACGTGAACATAATCACGCAAGTACAAAATCAGAAATCATGCATGAGATAAAAACCTAATCACGCATGTTATTAAACTAATTACGCATGTTATAATTACATCTCGTACGTATTGTACGTTAAGAAATATTGTATTTTACACTTTCACTATATATATATATACACAGTAGGTTATAACCCGGGAACTTCCCGGGCAAGAAAAATTAATTTATATTAATTGTATTATGTCGTGAAATAAAATAAAAACACATGTTTTCAAACGTTCTTGATGAACACGTTTGAGAGAGAGTAGGAATGAATTCGTGATTTCTTGATGTTATTGTGATTGTGTGACCTTTATCTCTCTAATTATCTCTTCTTATATACATCCAAGTGGAAATCATTGATTAGATAATAAGGGTAATTACGTTCATCAAATAACTATAGCTATTTCCTGGTCAAAAAATAGTAATTTTACTCCGGCTCTATTTTTTTCTTGAAAGCGTAACATGCTAAATAAAAGAAACTAGGATTAAGCACCCTCGCGTTGCGGCGGGGGCGAACACCAATGCCACACTACTGCCAACGATCACCAACACTAAAGTTGCGGCGTGTTAATGCGAAGAAATTAAACCGAAACGTAAAACATATAAAAGAATAACTAATTCGATCTAGGACCAGCGCATTACGATGAACCTGTCAAATGGAAAAAAATAGACAACGTAAAAATGTTTTACCACACACGCATGTTGCTTCGTGTTAACTCGCAAAATTTAGAACGGAACGTAAAGAGAAAATTTCGCGAAAAATGAAAAGTATAGAGGACCAAAGTTGAAAGTAAAAAAGTTGTGAGGTTAAATTGTAAAAGATGATGTACAATAGTTTAATGCATACAAGTGTTACAAATTATATCTATACTAGGAGCCACGTGGGAGGAGCTTGAAGTTCAAGCCCCACTACACATGGTCTTATGCTTGCTATAGACTCACACATTATCATGGGCTACCCTATGCAATAATCACTTGTACTTTCTTGTGGCTCAAAGTTGTAAACCCACATTCGGTACAACCATAAAATGCATAATACATTTACAAAGCTTGATGTACAAGCTTTAATGCAACAAAATGTCTACAAAGCTTGATGTACAAGCTTTAATGCAACAATTGAAAGTATAAAAGCCAAAACATAAAACACAATATAAACAAAGGGTTAGGATCAAATACAAAGGATAAAATAAATAAGAAGGGTAAGAAGGATTCTAGTCCATTGATCTTAGATTTGGAGGGTTGAGATTAGTTGTAGGGAAAACATAATAATAGAAGGGCATAAAGGGAATCTTATATTTATGGATTTTCTCTCTCCACATGCAAGGCACATGCCAATTCCCCCATCGATTTAAAACGTCCATAACTTTTTCATACGACATTTTTTTTTTAAAAAAATTCACCATAATAACGAGCGTTTTTTATCTTTAATATGAGTACCATATTATCATATAAAAATAAAATAAAAATTTTCATTTTTACTGGATTTTTTTTTTTGCATTGTGTTAAAGGTTCAGGTCATTGTGTCTTTTAACTGGGTTTTGGTCAGTAGAGTTTCTATACATTGTGTTATTATCAAAACCTATAACACAATGTTAATTTGGGTTCTATCCATTGTGTTTTTATAAGAACCTATAACACAATAAATGACACAATGAAGATGGTGTTATATCTGGATTTTCTATAAATTGTGTTATTAGTTCAGGTCATTGTGTTTAATATGTTATTCATTGTGTTTTAATATGTTGTCCATTGTGTTTTAATAATTTGTTCAATTTTTTTTTATTATCTTTGTTCATTGTGTTTTAGTTTGTTTTGTATTGTGTTTTTAGTTTGTTTTTCATTATGCCTTTATCTGCTCTCCATTGTGTCTTTAATCTGTTGTCATTAATTGTGTCTTTTATCTGTTGTCATCAATTGTGTTTTTATTTAGTCTGATACTTATTGTGTTATATGTTATCGCCATTGTGTTATACGTTATGGTCATTGTGTTTTAGTATGTTGTCCATTGTGTCCTGTTGTCATTGATTGTGTTTTTGATCTACTTTACATTGTGTTTTACATCATGTCCATTGTGTTATTATCAAAACCTATAACACAATGTTAATTTGGGTTCTATCCATTGCGTTTTTATAAGAACCTATAACACAATGAAGATGGTGTTATATCTGGGTTTTCTATAAATTGTGTTATTAGTTTAGTTCATTGTGTTTAATATGTTATTCATTGTGTTTTAATATATTGTCCATTGTGTTTTAATAATTTGTTCAATTTTTTATTATCTTTGTTCATTGTGTTTTAGTTTGTTGTGTATTGTGTTTTTAATTTGTTTTCCATTGTGTCTTCATCTGCTCTCCATTGTGTCTTTTATCTGCTGTCATTAATTGTGTCTTTTATCTGTTGTCATCAGTTGTGTTTTTATTTAGTCTGATAATTATTGTGTTATATGTTATCGCCATTGTGTTTTACGTTATGGTCATTGTATTTTAGTATGTTGTCAATTGTGTCTTTATCTGTTGTCATTGATTGTGTTTTTGATCTACTTTACATTGTGTTTTACATCATGTCTATCGTGTTATTATCAAAACCTATAACACAATGTTAATTTGGGTTCTATCCATTGCATTTTTATAAGAACCTATAACACAATATATGACACAATGAAGATGGTGTTATATCTGGGTTTTCTATAAATTGTGTTATTAGTTTAGTTCATTGTGTTTAATATGTTATTCATTGTGTTTTAATATGTTGTCCATTGTGTTTTAATAATTTGTTCAATTTTTTATTATCTTTGTTCATTGTGTTTTAGTTTGTTGTGTATTGTGTTTTTAGTTTGTTTTCCATTGTGTCTTCATCTGCTCTCCATTGTGTCTTTTATCTGCTGTCATTAATTGTGTCTTTTATCTGTTGTCATCAGTTGTGTTTTTATTTAGTCTGATAATTATTGTGTTATCTGTTATCGCCATTGTGTTTTACGTTATGGTCATTGTGTTTTATTATGTTGTCAATTGTGTCTTTATCTGTTGTCATTGATTGTGTTTTTGATCTACTTTACATTGTGTTTTACATCATGTCTATTGTGTAATATGCAACTGGGTTTTTGAATTTTTTTTTTAAATATAACAATATGGTACTCATATTAAAGATAAAAAAAACGCTCGATTTTATGGTATAATTTTTTTTAAAAACAAATGATGTATAAAAAAGTTACGGACGTTTAAAAATTTGGGGGGAAATAACATGTGACTTGCATGTGCATATTCTCTTTCCTCTTATAGACAAAATTACCTTTTCTATTTAATTCCTCCTATGACACTTGTCACTCTCTGGTGGCTTCTTACCCTTCTTATTTTTAAATACTTTGTATTATAACTCAACCTAACAAACAAATGTTATAACAACCTAATGCACCAACATGTTACAAAATAATAATATATAATATTAAGTTGGGCTTAAGTGACTTTGTTTAACAAGTTGGACTTGGCCCAACCTAATCATTAATTGCCCTATGCGACTCATACCGGTTACCCTTTTGGAGACGAACGGAGTTCACTTCCGGCCACCCTGCCGCCGTTGCCGATTCAGACGAACCTAATAAACCTAAACGAATAAATATTCGATCTTCGAGCTTCATAGGTTCCTTCCGTTTTATCGAATTGCTTTCAGCATCACAACACACTTCTTCCACCACCGGAACTACTTCCAACGAAATCGAAACGGCGTTGATGAGGAGTAGTGGTCTTACCGAGAGACTTACTTGTAATTACCGTTTTCATTCACTTCAGGATCAGATTTTTATTTATTCAATGTAAGTTCGCTTTAACCTAACTTAATTAAATGTCGTTCTCTATTTTGTTCATCAAGTGTTTCTGGTTTTACATATTGATTTTAACTATTTATTGAGGCCACTAAACAATGCTGATTAAATGTGATTGTGTATTTTGTTCATGTAGTACTATCGCTTATTAGTATAATGCCTGTTTCTTTACATGAATTTGTTCTTCGAATTACACCTTCATGGTCACATATCTATATGTGTTCATGTATGTACTAACCGGTTTATTGGTTCAACTTATACATATGTATGTATGTATATGTCTCTGTTTTCAACCTAACCGGTTTATTGGTTCATCAACGTTGTTGTTTTTGCTATTAAGATGATGGAATATAGATGCTCGTTATAAGACCCGCTTCACTGAAATTAGAATAAACAAATAGAAAGATAGGTTACTCAATGTTTGATAAGTCAATTGGTTACTCTAAGTGGTAAACTGACTATCCCAGTGATGTCAAATCACTAATTATTATAAATCATTCATAATAAAGTTAAAACTTTAAAGCCATATGCCCTTATATATCCTATCAGTTTGAGATAGACAAAGTGAAAAAACAAACCAAATCGACCCATCTTGACATTCACAAGTTTCGGACGAAATTTTGTGTACAAGATAATATAATATGGTATCAAGGCAACAAGCTCTTATACGCAGTTTTAGTTCTCTTAGTTTCACTTCTACTTGAAATTCTTTGTTGTATGACTAAACTGCACTGCTGCTTGTTTTGTATGGTCAGTTGGGCAAAATGCTAAAAATCCTACCTTTTTCATGTAGATATGTAATAAGGGCAAAAGCTGGTGGCAAAATTGCACATTCTGCAGGAGCTTCAAAATTGCACATTATGCAGGAGCTTCAATGAGCTTGCCTTAAATAAGGTGTGTTTTAACATGCATACATATTAAGTTTTTCTTAGAAAATTTTAATGTATTCATATCAGTTCTTATTTTGGAAAATTTTGGTTTTGACCATTATAGTCAAAGTAGGAGAGGTAAAAGAGCAAAGATGAAATATATGACTTGGTTCACCCAGCTGTGGATACAAGATTGTTCGAGTAAAGGGGTATTAGTAGAGCGGGCAATTCTGACACACATGCATAAAATGGGTCGTTTTGGGTCTTTTTTTAAATCACCATGGGTTGATTTGGGTTTTTTTTAGTAATCAATGGGTCTGGCTGGGTCACCCTAAAATACAGAAAGATTTTACGGGTCAAATTGGGTTTGGAATTAAAAGAAACAAACGGGTGGAACAGGTTAGTGGGTTCAGAAGAAAAAAGAAACAGGTGGAACTAGTTAGAAAAAATCTCGGGTTTTTTTTTTCTCAAAAGCTTTTCTTTTTCTTCTCTCTAAATCTGAGATCGTCACTCTCACACAAAATTAGTTCTTAGAAAAATCTCACCAAACCACCATATTAGAAGCTTACAGATTCTCCTCTACTCTCGTCTCCTTTACGCACTATCTCTGTGTTCCGGTAAACTAGCGACGCCGACCACCATTAAGTTGGTGACATAGCAAACGACGGTGTTTCTGTCTTCCAGTAAACTAGCGACGCCGACTGTCACACCCCGATATAATCAGAGCTGGCGTGACTGGACTGGTATCTTCATTGCACAGCGGAAGCAAATACTCTAAGTCTTTTAGAAATTTAACGCCCACTAAGTACTCGACTCCACATGGTTCTCCTATTCCAACCGTGCCTTAACTTTGAAATGCAACCTGAGAAAGAACATGCGAGAAAAATCAACAAAAAGTTGAGCGAGTTCATAGTTTGTTTGTAAAAGATTTGAAATAAATCTTTTTGAATAACCGGTTTTTGAAACAGTATTGAGAAAATGAATTTAAAAATCATTTTCTTGCCAAGTTATATGGAAACGTTGTGTTTGTAACACATTATGTTCATAAAAACCATGTATTTGTAACGTCTTGTATTTGTAATGTTCGTATAACCGTCAATGCCCACCCTGACTTTGACTCCATGCCCGCATAAATTCTATGCTTTGAATTTGTATAAAACCCTTAGAGTATGTCTTGTATGTATAAACCTTTTTAATGTGTCTGTATGTATGAAAATCCCTGGTATGTAGCAATTAAGGAAATAAAAGAGATCACCAATGGGTTGCAAAGCCACTGATATGTGTGAAACGGTGCAGGAAGTACTCAACCCTAGCAAATTTGTACCGGGCTTCCGGCTGGAAGACATAGTCACCTCTATGGGTCACCCTGACCTCATGGGTGTGGGCTCGCTACACCCAAATAGATCTATCACTCATGTCCCTCGGTCCTACAATGAGGATTAATGGCCTTAAGCGTTGTACCCACCTTTCACATGATCTAAGCGTCTGTATTAAACCCTCCTTAAGCTAACCATACCATGTATAAAAGCGTCTGTAAGTGTCTGTAATAATTGTAACATGTACTTTACCCCAGCCTCTAAGGCTGAACCTCCCTAGCCTCTAAGGCTGAACCTCTAGTATAATCCATTCGTAACATAATTTAGAAATATGAGTTTTCGTTCGTTCAAAACTTTATATTTTCTTGCAAAACGTGCATGTCTTTCCACCCCGAAAACATAAATAAAAATGTAAAACCGTAAAAAGTGGGGTTATGAACTCACCTGAATATTCCTGTGCAAAGCTAGCTAATTACGACTTCGATGATGTCGTTTCCAATACTTGACTTGCTAGCGTGCGTTCTACAATATTCCTAACATGGAATATCTTATAAGTTCCTAAATAACGCAGTAACTAAACTACATGTCATCGAGCTCTACCGAATCGTTGATAATAACTAGTAAGTCTTGGAAAGACTTAATTCTCGAGGTATTTAAAAATAAGTAAATATTTATATATGCCGTTTAGGCTTATAAAATAAATAGGAAAAGTTATATTTATTTTATAAAAGAATCGCCGAGTTGCTGTGTTTGAAAATAAATATGACTATATTTATTTTATAAAAGAATTCGACTTGTTTTTGTCGGAAATAAATATATAGCTATATTTATTTATAAAAGGATCCGTTTTGTACGATATTGGAAATAAATATATAAACCATATTTATTAATAAAAGAATTTGTTTTGTTTATTATTGAAAATAAATATATAACTATATTTATTTTTATAAAACGAGTTCATGTTGGAAATTTGAAATAAATATAAAAACTATATTTATTTTATAAACGAATTTCGAAACGTCGTCTTCGTGAGTTGAAAAGTATCGTCGCACTTGTATGTTGTTTTTCTAAAAGTTTTTAATTGAATCCGATAGTTCATTGGTTAATAAAACGCGTTGTGTTTTACATATTTTCTCGAAAAACGGGCAGAGCTTCCTCTGTTTTTGGACGTCCCGGACAACACAAGTTGTCGTTATTTATCAAAATTCAATCAATTCAACACATATAATATAGTTTACGCGAAATATGTCAAAACGCTAAATATTTAAAACCAAGTCACTAAGTGTAAATTCGTTAGTCGGGTCGAGCTCGTTCACGTTAGTAAATAATGAAAGTTAATAAATAATGATCGGGTCCTAAATCTTTACCAATCCTTGCGTCGAGAAGCTGAGCTGACCGAGTCAACTGAGTTGACTCGGTTTGACCGAGTCACCCGAACCGAGCTGTCTGACCGAACTGCGAGCTTTGACCTGCGAGACTCGTTCAGGAATCTGAACCGAAACCCACTTTAACTGTGTTGACCCGAGTTGACTCGGGTGTTGACCGAGACCGAGTTGAACCGAAACTGAATCTGACTTTGTTGACCGTTGTTGACCGTCTGTTGACAGAGTTAACTGGGGTTGACCCGAACCGACTGTGCCGCGAAACCCGAACCAAATTCTGACCCGAAACCAATCCCTTGACTGATGTTGGCTGTTGATGACCGAAAACGAGACCGAGACCCCAGTTGACCAGCGTTGACTGAACCCGAACAGATCCACGGCTGAGTTGACTCGGTTTGACCGGGTCAAACCGAGTTGAACCAAACGTTAACCCGCAAAAACTGAACTCGAACCTGCACTGAAACAAACCATGACCCGACCCGCTTGAACACGAAACCTGCTGAATGTTGACCCAGTCGAACACATACAAAATCTGAACCGAGCATTATCAGTCATAACACAATCGTCATCCTCTTCAATCTTCAAGAGAACAAAAGAGGAGAAAGGGAACCTTACCGGAATTTTTTTTTTCAGCGAGAACACACCACCGCCATACTTCCACTGTCCCGTGAAACTCATCGGAATACGCTGCCACCACACGCCACCGGTTCTCTCTCCTGAACACCCTCTCTCTCACTAGTCTCTCTCCGTCTCTCTCGCTGCTGCCGCTGAACGCCACCACCAAACGGTGGTGGTTGGTCGATTTACAGGAAAACCGAGATGGGAACAGCTGTCGTCTTTACCTTCCCGTCGGACGTCACTGGCCTAACCGGCCTCCGCCGCCACTTGCCGCATAGTCGCCGGCTCTTGTCGGCTCAGGTGTGGGGTTCATAGAGTAACCGAGTGAAGGGGGGTGTCGATGGTGAGTGTCTCCGGAAAGGGGAGTCGCCGGCTCCACCGGCTCTGCTCCGGTAACCGGAGAGGTGAAAGGGAACGGGAGGGTGTTTGGGTTTTTGTCTTGTGCAGGTGACTAAATCCCTGTGTTGTTGCTTTGCATATATAACCGAAAGAGAGAGGAAGGGGAGTGGGTATTTGAGAAGTGGATGGCAGATAGTGTATGGTGTTTGGTTATCTGATACATAACCGAGAGAAAGGACAGACTAAAAGTCTGTGTAACAAAAAAAATAATAATAATAATTTTAGGTAGGATATAATTTGTGGGTATTGGGCTCGGGCCCAAGGCCCACATGCTCAATTCCCGTGTTTAAACGGCCCGTAATTTCTACGAATCCGCTAACGCACCCGATTAGTGTAAAAATATCGTAAAAATTTAATATTCGTCGGTGTTGTCAGTATTTTGTACAGCATCAGTTCGTTGTCGCTTAATATTTACCGGATCTTTCCGTAAACCACCATACGCGCACTGTTCCGCCGAATAAACGTTCCTGGGTATTCCAAGGGCCTAATTAAGTTAATTTGCGTCTCAAACACTATTCATTATCGCGTTAATTACTTGTTAATCAAGTAATTAGGTTCCGTAAATCACCGGTTGTCACATTCTCCCCCTGTTAATGAAATTTCGTCCTCGAAATTTAGACTACGTTAACTCCTTAGAGTTACGTTATGTATAGGTAAATACGAATAATGTCAAAGGAAACAAGGTGTATAGATACGGTCACTAATGTGACTAAGTTAACAAGGATCCAACAATGAATAGGAACTTCGACCAATCGAATTCCATATGAACGTTTATAACATGTAAATGAGTTCTAAAAGCAATAACATCCACTGGATGAACCTGGAATCAACAATCTCAAATGTAATAGTTTGCATGAAACGCTCGATCATAATTAGCCCAAGCTACAAGTTTGTACCGACACCACAAGGTGTCGCAATGAATGAAACAATTCAATAATAGGGGTGATCGAACAAGTATCACCTGTGTTTTGCAATCAAATGAAAGCGTAATATAGTGAATCTGAAAGTTTGTTTCAAATGACATTATAGAATTTTCAATTGAAAATGAAACCTCAAAGAAATAATGTTTTCGATCGAAGGTGAAGAAGCAGTGAATGTCACAAAGCATTCGATCAATGTTGAAAGAACCGTTATGAAGTACACCGGAATATGAAATGAATTTGTGTACCATTGTCTTAACACACAATTGTATTAAGACTGTCGTAATGTGATAAATCAAAGCGGATTTAATCTGAATCGATAAATAAATAATTAAATCCGTGCATAAGATATGTAAACGAGTTTAGCGCAAGGTTCAAATAAGTGATAATACCACAACAAGGTGTCGAAATCAACAAACAATTTAATGGAGTCGAATACCAAACAAGTTTACCATGACTCGGAACAACTGAAGTGCTCGTTAAAATTTATTTGAATATGATGCTCCCAATACATCATATGGTGTCTCGAATCGAATACGTGTAATGAACAAGTTCAAACAATTGAACTTGGTTTCAGCGCAATATGACAATAAATACATGTATCGACAAGAAAACTTTCGGCATGGTCACAACGAAAAACCATGTATGTATCTTGAAAAGAAAAGAAATTTCAAGAAAATGTGTTGACTTGATAACAAAGGAGCCAACAGTTGTTATAATGAGGGTCATTCGAATCACAAATCAATAATTAGGTTTAGCGAAACAATGTTTGAATTTTGATGAAACGCTTATTCGAAACGAAACCACATGCGTAACAAACCGATGCATGTGTAACATATGGATTTTCAATAAATGAAGCAAATGAATATTCTCTATACTGAAAGAAATGACCGTGATACAATGACCATTAAGAGGAGTAGAGATGTGAAAATCTACTCAATAAATGTGAAACTCGAAATTTCAATAAAAGAAATTTGAGGACTTTACCTGGGGTTTCATGTGATGACCGGTTGTTAGTTGACATTACAATGGAATGTCGAACATAGCGTATTCGTCGTTAATAAGATAGGGGGAATGAGGAGACATACGTCTTCTCCTTGGCGTGTTTCGTGTCGTTTGCAGGACCGCGTGCCCACTGCCGCTTCCTGACCGATAGTTCTCCTGCTGACAGGAATCTAGAGCCGTCGTTGTATTGCGTCATCATGTCTTTTCAAAGGCCTCGCCTCGATAGTCGTATGTGTCATACTTCAACCTTCGTTGACGTTCATTTTGAGTTTCGCGTATACATGTGCACTAGCGTTTCGTTCCACGTAGAATGTGATGTACCCCGACATCCGTTGACGTAAAATTTAAGTTCCATGTATTCTCGTGTATTGTATGTAATTGTTTTATGTACCGTGTGTGAAACACCATAATAGCGTATGTTTGGAAACAAAATTTTTACTGTTTGTTTGTCAGCAACGGTTGGAGACCATATTCGAGTACTAGGCGTTCTGTATTCAATGTCTTAATAGTCTAAATCCCAGAGAAAAGTGAGGTTAGAGCCTAGGTATTCCTACAGAAAACCTTATTCGCTGTAACCTATAGCTCTGATACCAATCTGTCACACCCCGATATAATCAGAGCTGGCGTGACTGGACTGGTATCTTCATTGCACAGCGGAAGCAAATACTCTAAGTCTTTTAGAAATTTAACGCCCACTAAGTACTCGACTCCACATGGTTCTCCTATTCCAACCGTGCCTTAACTTTGAAATGCAACCTGAGAAAGAACATGCGAGAAAAATCAACAAAAAGTTGAGCGAGTTCATAGTTTGTTTGTAAAAGATTTGAAATAAATCTTTTTGAATAACCGGTTTTTGAAACAGTAATGAGAAAATGAATTTAAAAATCATTTTCTTGCCAAGTTATATGGAAACGTTGTGTTTGTAACACATTATGTTCATAAAAACCATGTATTTGTAACGTCTTGTATTTGTAATGTTCGTATAACCGTCAATGCCCACCCTGACTTTGACTCCATGCCCGCATAAATTCTATGCTTTGAATTTGTATAAAACCCTTAGAGTATGTCTTGTATGTATAAACCTTTTTAATGTGTCTGTATGTATGAAAATCCCTGGTATGTAGCAATTAAGGAAATAAAAGAGATCACCAATGGGTTGCAAAGCCACTGATATGTGTGAAACGGTGCAGGAAGTACTCAACCCTAGCAAATTTGTACCGGGCTTCCGGCTGGAAGACATAGTCACCTCTATGGGTCACCCTGACCTCATGGGTGTGGGCTCGCTACACCCAAATAGATCTATCACTCATGTCCCTCGGTCCTACAATGAGGATTAATGGCCTTAAGCGTTGTACCCACCTTTCACATGATCTAAGCGTCTGTATTAAACCCTCCTTAAGCTAACCATACCATGTATAAAAGCGTCTGTAAGTGTCTGTAATAATTGTAACATGTACTTTACCCCAGCCTCAACCTCCCTAGCCTCTAAGGCTGAACCTCTAGTATAATCCATTCGTAACATAATTTAGAAATATGAGTTTTCGTTCGTTCAAAACTTTATATTTTCTTGCAAAACGTGCATGTCTTTCCACCCCGAAAACATAAATAAAAATGTAAAACCGTAAAAAGTGGGGTTATGAACTCACCTGAATATTCCTGTGCAAAGCTAGCTAATTACGACTTCGATGATGTCGTTTCCAATACTTGACTTGCTAGCGTGCGTTCTACAATATTCCTAACATGGAATATCTTATAAGTTCCTAAATAACGCAGTAACTAAACTACATGTCATCGAGCTCTACCGAATCGTTGATAATAACTAGTAAGTCTTGGAAAGACTTAATTCTCGAGGTATTTAAAAATAAGTAAATATTTATATATGCCGTTTAGGCTTATAAAATAAATAGGAAAAGTTATATTTATTTTATAAAAGAATCGCCGAGTTGCTGTGTTTGAAAATAAATATGACTATATTTATTTTATAAAAGAATTCGACTTGTTTTTGTCGGAAATAAATATATAGCTATATTTATTTATAAAAGGATCCGTTTTGTACGATATTGGAAATAAATATATAAACCATATTTATTAATAAAAGAATTTGTTTTGTTTATTATTGAAAATAAATATATAACTATATTTATTTTTATAAAACGAGTTCATGTTGGAAATTTGAAATAAATATAAAAACTATATTTATTTTATAAACGAATTTCGAAACGTCGTCTTCGTGAGTTGAAAAGTATCGTCGCACTTGTATGTTGTTTTTCTAAAAGTTTTTAATTGAATCCGATAGTTCATTGGTTAATAAAACGCGTTGTGTTTTACATATTTTCTCGAAAAACGGGCAGAGCTTCCTCTGTTTTTGGACGTCCCGGACAACACAAGTTGTCGTTATTTATCAAAATTCAATCAATTCAACACATATAATATAGTTTACGCGAAATATGTCAAAACGCTAAATATTTAAAACCAAGTCACTAAGTGTAAATTCGTTAGTCGGGTCGAGCTCGTTCACGTTAGTAAATAATGAAAGTTAATAAATAATGATCGGGTCCTAAATCTTTACCAATCCTTGCGTCGAGAAGCTGAGCTGACCGAGTCAACTGAGTTGACTCGGTTTGACCGAGTCACCCGAACCGAGCTGTCTGACCGAACTGCGAGCTTTGACCTGCGAGACTCGTTCAGGAATCTGAACCGAAACCCACTTTAACTGTGTTGACCCGAGTTGACTCGGGTGTTGACCGAGACCGAGTTGAACCGAAACTGAATCTGACTTTGTTGACCGTTGTTGACCGTCTGTTGACAGAGTTAACTGGGGTTGACCCGAACCGACTGTGCCGCGAAACCCGAACCAAATTCTGACCCGAAACCAATCCCTTGACTGATGTTGGCTGTTGATGACCGAAAACGAGACCGAGACCCCAGTTGACCAGCGTTGACTGAACCCGAACAGATCCACGGCTGAGTTGACTCGGTTTGACCGGGTCAAACCGAGTTGAACCAAACGTTAACCCGCAAAAACTGAACTCGAACCTGCACTGAAACAAACCATGACCCGACCCGCTTGAACACGAAACCTGCTGAATGTTGACCCAGTCGAACACATACAAAATCTGAACCGAGCATTATCAGTCATAACACAATCGTCATCCTCTTCAATCTTCAAGAGAACAAAAGAGGAGAAAGGGAACCTTACCGGAATTTTTTTTTTTCAGCGAGAACACACCACCGCCATACTTCCACTGTCCCGTGAAACTCATCGGAATACGCTGCCACCACACGCCACCGGTTCTCTCTCCTGAACACCCTCTCTCTCACTAGTCTCTCTCCGTCTCTCTCGCTGCTGCCGCTGAACGCCACCACCAAACGGTGGTGGTTGGTCGATTTACAGGAAAACCGAGATGGGAACAGCTGTCGTCTTTACCTTCCCGTCGGACGTCACTGGCCTAACCGGCCTCCGCCGCCACTTGCCGCATAGTCGCCGGCTCTTGTCGGCTCAGGTGTGGGGTTCATAGAGTAACCGAGTGAAGGGGGGTGTCGATGGTGAGTGTCTCCGGAAAGGGGAGTCGCCGGCTCCACCGGCTCTGCTCCGGTAACCGGAGAGGTGAAAGGGAACGGGAGGGTGTTTGGGTTTTTGTCTTGTGCAGGTGACTAAATCCCTGTGTTGTTGCTTTGCATATATAACCGAAAGAGAGAGGAAGGGGAGTGGGTATTTGAGAAGTGGATGGCAGATAGTGTATGGTGTTTGGTTATCTGATACATAACCGAGAGAAAGGACAGACTAAAAGTCTGTGTAACAAAAAAAATAATAATAATAATTTTAGGTAGGATATAATTTGTGGGTATTGGGCTCGGGCCCAAGGCCCACATGCTCAATTCCCGTGTTTAAACGGCCCGTAATTTCTACGAATCCGCTAACGCACCCGATTAGTGTAAAAATATCGTAAAAATTTAATATTCGTCGGTGTTGTCAGTATTTTGTACAGCATCAGTTCGTTGTCGCTTAATATTTACCGGATCTTTCCGTAAACCACCATACGCGCACTGTTCCGCCGAATAAACGTTCCTGGGTATTCCAAGGGCCTAATTAAGTTAATTTGCGTCTCAAACACTATTCATTATCGCGTTAATTACTTGTTAATCACGTAATTAGGTGCCGTAAATCACCGGTTGTCACACCGACCACCATAAAGTTGGTAACATTTTAAACGACGGTGTTTCGATGTTATGCGGAGGTCGTAACGTAACAGATCGATGGTGAAACCGGTGAGTGTGTAAATGATCACTCAGTGGCTGACAGTTACGAACCCAAACGGGTTGACATATGCCGGAGATCAGGTGGAGTGATTACTGAATTGAAACCGCATGAATTATGAATCGTTGCTGCCTCACCAGAAGAAACAGAAACGATCATTGGTTGTTCGTTTCTCAATTAGTATGTTTGAATATTTGATTTGTGTTTATTTGCTATTTTTTTTTTCCAAAATAAAACTGTTTTCTTTTAAGTTTAACTGAATTTTAGTTTTTCAATTAAAATGAATTTCTATTCAACATCTGTTACAATTTCAATTTCTATTTTATTTAAGAAAGCAAAGGTTTTACCGTAGGGAATAGAGATTCTATTGCTGCTGGGTGCAGACATCAATCTGTAAAATGACTGTTCTAACCCAAACCCAATCTGAACGAACCCATTTTGATCTAAACCCAATCTGACCCAAACCAAAATGACCCTTTCCTTAACATGACCCTTTTTGAGCTGCACCCATTCTGACCCGAACCCGTTTTGATCCGTCACTACACCCAATCTGACCCGCTCATTTTGCCAGGCATAGGTATAAGCGCTATCATTGTAAAGTATGTTTAAGGTCTATAGTTTATTATGTAAGGGGTTTAGGGTGTCATTTAAGTAAATCAGCATATCTCAATCGCTGCGTCGATTGTTTCACGCCGGTTCATTAACAAGTAGGGAACGATTGTCAAACATCATTCAGTAATCAGAAATTTAGTTTGTGTTAAATTCATTTGTTAATTCTTGTTCTTATTAATTTGACTTTTAACACGTTTTATGAATTCATATGGTTTTGGCTTTGAATGCTTTAGCATACATTCCCTAACTGGTTGCCAATTTTATTAACCGGATTTCAGTTTGTTTAATCCCTTTTATGTTAAAATTTGCAGAGATAAATACAAAGCATCAACAAACAAACAGAGTACAACGAACACTCAACTAGAATAACTAACGACCAAAAAAGGAAAAATTTCATGCCTCTCTTGTCATTGGTTTCGAGAAGACATGTTTTACTCACAACTTTAGTTTGTTCTAGTCAATCAAGCAGTTTAACTTGTTTAGTTGTTTTCTACAAAATGAATTTGCAAGTTATACTCCAATAATTCCACGCCAATGTGCAAATTGTGGTTGGAACTGTGAAAAGGTAAGAGTTAGCTCATATTATACCCTTTTTCTTCTAATTAGTGTAAAGTTCACGATTTGTTCTTATGGTTTTGTCAAAGCTACAAATTTTATTCTCCCATTTTAAAACTTTCAGAAATACCCCCTTGTTTTCGAAACCTGTAACATCAGTGGTCATTTATTAATACTAGTGTGATTAATCCCGCACGTTGTGGCAGGTGGGAACTCGATTGGTTTCAATTTGGTTTTTGTTTTGTGCTCTAACTAGGTTTCGTGTTTTTTCCCCTTTTACCTCCTCTGTAATAAAAACTTTTCAAGTTCAAATTGATAACCAGGGGTCGAACCAGAGAATTCAGGTTCTCTGTCCAAGCCCGGAAAATACGTGCCCCTCACCGTAACGAAATAGATAATGTAAACTTATTTTGCCACTCATTGATGTTATTATTATGATTACTATTAATTTGAAGCCAAAATGGGTATTGGGCTAATACCTAACGAGCTTAAGTTATAAATTTCGAGATCCATAGTTTAAAATGGGCCTAAAATATAAGTTTATGTTTTATATGGGTTTTCTATTTTTTTAAATATATATAATATTTTTTTTAATGTGCCCTGGCCGTTGGTCCTCCACGCTCACCTGAGTGTCGGCTGTGTTGATAACGAGGTCATTGGATTGATAAACATATTTTTTTTTTTTTGAACGGCAAACCACTTTATATATAAATATAAAGAGCCAGCAAGAAACTGGGATACAAACAAGCAACAAAAAACAGACCGAAACAAAACAAACCCAACGAAAGTTACAAAATATCAGACACTTCGAACGCCGACCATTTATTCCACGAAGGCTTTTTTAGCTTAGACCGGTTGCAAATCCACAAGAAGACGTCTTCCTTCACCAGCTCGACGGTTTTCGTTATGGGAATAAAACAGCTCTCAAAAATTTTTGCGTTTCTGGCACTCCATATCCTCCAAACCGTAGCCAAAACAACCGCTCTAACCAGCCTTTTCCAAACCTTTCCACCCGGCGTCTCCTTCAAAACATTGAGAAGGTCATCCATGGATAAACATATTATATACAAAGAAAAGGGGACAGGGAATTTAGATTTTGGAGTTACAAAACTCCTCTTAACTACCTTCATTTCACTGAATTAATCATAAAAAAAGTTATTAAGGGAGCTCAAGATACCAGACCAGGCAAACTAAATCTAGCCCACTGCACTTTAGCATAGTGAAAGTCTCTCTTAATTATGCATTAGCTTGAAGTGAAACTTCCGTCTATGTAAAGTCTTAACCTCCCTTACTTTGTGGGCGCACTGACCAAAGACCTACTCCTGCTTAGCGCAGGAGACTCACTTTAGCCTTGCTTAGAGGGGTGAGCAAATGCCAAGAACCGACCCGATTAGGAACCGAACCGACCCAATACCCGAAAACAGTATAAACTGATAGCCGAAAACAATACCCTATCTAATACCTCGGTTCCATGGTTCTCGGGTAGGAGACCCGAACCTGAATTGATGTTTATATCTCTCTGTTTCTCAAACCTACAATCACATCATTAATGTTTCATTCGATCAGCTGTAGTTAGATTTCTGCAGTGAATCAAGATGTGCTCCATTGACATTCCACTCTAAAATACGGCTTCACATTGGATGTTAGAAATAAAGGTACTTCATGTGAATCAAGAATGTTTAATTGTTTTCGATTCTTATATTTTAAAATAGCTTATAGCTTATTTTCTATCATTTGATAAGCTATTTTTAAGTGTTTGGATTAGCTTATAGCTTATTTATATCATTTGCCCTCACACAAAGAAGGCTTCTTCAAATAAGCTAAAAAACCATCATCAAATAAGCTTGTTCAAATTAGCTTATATAAGCTAATAAGCATAACCTTAAAAAGCTAAACCAAACACCAAATTAAGCTTATTTTGTAAAAAAGCTAAAAAAAGCTATAAGCTTTGTTAAAAAAGCTAGGCCAAACACCCCCTTTGTGTTGTGTATAAATTTGGTTAGGTTTCTTGATTAATAGGTAGTGTATGATTATTATGAACTTGATGGGTTATGCTTGATTATAATGGTTAGTATAATATAATGTCTGAAATGTTTGCACGCCAAATGTTCGATTAAATGTCCAAGTGAAAAATATTGTAAGAAAAGATTAAATTATTATAAACGATATCCAAAAAATCATTCAATGCTTCTTGAA
The DNA here is from genome assembly GCA_030545235.1 of Helianthus tuberosus. NCBI lineage: Eukaryota > Viridiplantae > Streptophyta > Magnoliopsida > Asterales > Asteraceae > Helianthus > Helianthus tuberosus. The sequence goes on along the minus strand of CM060426.1, from coordinate 144,677,161 downwards.
TAAAAAATCCAAAACATATCCAATAACTAAAACACAAAACCAAACAAATGTAATAATCCAAACGAAACGTGATAAATTCAACAAAGAAACTTAAATCAAAATTACTCTACTTTCTTTCGTCTATTCAATAATCGTATTCAGCTACTGCTTAATCGACCTCAATATTCATGTGATCCGGTTCCACCCGAACAGGAAACATTATGAATCCTAAGAACCGATTTCAGAACCTACCAGATACGGTTCGGGTCGGGTCGGGTCGGGTCGGTCTGAGTCTTTTTTCATTTCGGTTCTCGGGTAATTTCGGTCCGAATCCAATTATGCTCAGCCCTAAGCTCAACTAGGAACATGTATTTAGGAGGTATGGTATAACTATGCAACTGTGTTCGTTTACACTAAATCAAGTCAAATAATGAATGCCATTATGCCTTTTGAATTACAGTTAATATTAAAAACTGAATGAAAATTAAAACAATGTTTAGTTTATAGTCATTCAAGCACAATAAAACAATTTCTTTTAATCGGACTATGTGTGACACAACAATAAACAACTTTTCTAAGTGTTGATAACTTGACATGAATAATAATAGTCCCTAAAATATTATAAAAAAATAAAAAGTACTAACCAAGTTGTTATGTGGCTAACAGCTATAGAGTGTGGTACGGTAAAAAAAAGGAAAATGGGTACCGGTACTCAATATACCGGTACGGTACCTATTTTGGTTGATTTACCGGTAAATATCGGTATCGGTACCAAAAAATGGAAAAAAATGGGTACCGGTACTGAACTTAACGATACGGTACAGGTTCCTAGTATCAAATGCTCATCCCTAGCTATATATTAATATATACCTACTCCTTACAAAAGAATTGTAAAAATATGTTGACCAAGAGGACCAAGAACATGAAGAGAGAGGTAACCTGAATTAAGTTGAAGAAATCAAAGCAAGTCTTCAACAAACGGAAGATTTCAAAGTTTTTTATGCGGATATTGTTTACATTAATGGATTTGCTTCTATTGCTTTGATTATTTTCTTTTCTCTTTTCACCTAGACGTGACAAAAATGTAAAGTGATTATGACTCGACTTCACATAAGAAAAAAAATAAAAATAAAATGTAGGCATGGTTGGTGAAGTAGATTGTTAATGCGCACTTACCAAGTGGTTGATGATGTGGAATGCGACATTAACAAAACTGACGAGTTAGATTGTGGAATAAAAAAATAAAAACTAACGTGAATTGTTAAATAAGTATATTGCAAATAAGTAACTTATATTTTGCTAAAACTAACTTTCAATCTTATTAATGTGATAGAAAATGTTTGATTTCTATCATTAGGAAATGCAATTTTTATGTACCATGTTTTATATTTGCCCTTTGTTTTTATTGTAGCGTTCCATATTTAAAAAAAAAATCAATTGCAAAGTCTCATATTTGCTCATTAAAAATTGCTGATATTCTTATAAAAACTTAGAGAAATATTACAATAAATTAGTTTTATTACAACAACTTCTCAATTATATGCCAATCAAATCTATTTATTTTGATTAATAAACATTTAAAAACGTATTATTTTGTTTTCTAGTAACAATGATCAAGTAAATGTCAAATTAATCTCTGACTTGAAACTAAGGGCTCTGGGTTTTGGATTAAAAAAACAGTCAATTAAGAAAAATTAACTAACAACCATAAACAGGTTATATAACACAACTTTTTGCTCATTTTTCTCAAGTCATATATCTTCATTGCAACTTGAATTCAAGCCGGTTACACCCTCAAAACCACGAGTCTCTCAGGTGATGGATGTAACATCATCCAATGACGATCCCTGTTGCCTCTCTCTGTCATGATATTAATGTGATGATGCTAATGATAATTGTATCGACAATGCATTGCGAACGCTCATGTATAAGTCAAGAAAATTAAAGCCAAAACAGATCAAAGAAATTAATATGCCATGACAATAAAAAGTTGGATTTTTTCAAAGAAATCTGCAGATGATCTTTAACACGGAACTATGTAACAAACTGCATTGTCTGACTAACTTTCAACTCGATACAGGCATTTGAGTAAAGGATTTTGACAGGTAAAGTAAACCCATTTTTCTTTCTGCTGCCTACTAATGTCATGAAGAGATACAAAAACAGTTGAGAGTAAAAGAATAGATAGTAAACTGTTTTCTAAAAGCAACACAAGTAGTAAAATTGCAGCTGGTTTTTAGCATTCTTGTTAATTTGAACTTGGAAAGCAATGTGTTTGACCAAAAATTGTTTGACCCTTGAATTTTTAAAATTGCAGTTGAGGAAAGAAGACATTCTATCAGGGTTTCTGCAAATCAACAAGACACATCCAACATACTAAGAGAGACATTCTATGATTCTATCTAATTAGATTGATTGGCACCAAGCCTTTGATCAAGAGATTTCAGTTCCAGAGGCTGGTGAGAGAAATCACTAAGGATTTGACAGATGCTCCGCAATGACTGCTCTCCAGGGGCAACTGAAGCATACCTTGTTGAGGATGCTGATCTGTGCGCAAATCATGTCTAAGGATATCCAGCTTGCACGTAGGATTAATGGTGAGAGGGTTCAAAGTATGTATATCTGAACTGTTTTATTATGCTCTTATAATTCTTATTGATTCATATTGAATGAAACTTTTCAGTTTAGTTATGTTATATGATAATATATAAGTTGGTTGTTATGATGTCGAACTACTTTTTAGTTGTATTTGATCTTCTATCTAACTATGCATCCATGAACTTGTAATGAAGGTACTCATTAGTGATACATAGAAAGCCGAGTCGTGATACATAGAAACCATTCCGTTTAGGTTTTAATGGAGGTTCACAATTAAAATGAAGATGCATTTGAGTTGTTTTAATATGAATATAACTGATTGATATATCTAATTGTTTAGATCATGTTAAAAAAGCTTGGAATCGTTAATGATGATTTTGAAGCTGACGAATAAAAGGTAAATGTAACAACTCTCATCAAAAGTCCTATTTATTATTTTAATTTGTTCAATAGGAAACCCTAATTAAGACACCCAAGTGATTCTGCATAAACCCTAAAATTTTCAGAATAATCAAAATCAGGATCAGGGCCCCAAAAACTCAGGGGGGGTATTCCCTATTAACGATTATCCTTATAAAATGCTGTCGAAATTTAATTTTCATGCAACGTCGACTCATCAGGGCTAGATAGGTGACGAAGCAGGCCTAGCCTATTTTGGATGTCCCCGCGACACGCGACAGGTGCAGGTGATCCTGTCGCGACACGCGGGAGGTGCCAAATTGGGGTATAAATCCAGGGGCTTGGGACTTGAATTGTTTGCATGTTTCGATGTTAAAATTCATTACGTATACTCACTTATACACTGTTTCGTTCAAAAGTAGTTATAATCTCGAAGTTCTGCCACGATAACAGGGTAATAACTCGATCGCTGCTACGATTCAATGTTCGATCGATTAAACTATCCAATGGATGTTTAAGTGCTGCCCACATTAGGGTTTATGCTTTGTCATTCGTCGTTAAATCGATGGATGTTTAAGTATCGCACTTTGTCATTGTTGTGAGGGTTTAATCTCGTGAGTTATCGTAAATGCTGTATTAGTTATTAACCTAGTTTTGTGTGCATTGTTATTTAAACTAGGTTAACAAGACTAATCAATAAGCTAGACTCTACCCGTGTTAAATCTGCAATGTGAGTCATTCTCTTTTTTATCAAATTACTTTCCAAAGCATGTTTATTTTCAAGGTTATAATTACAGGGATTAAGTCTTTGTAATCACCAAATTACAGCCAGTATGTGGGGTTTTGTATACACTACTTGATAATCTTCACCATTGGACAACGGGGTAGCCAATGGGTGATATGACCATAGTCACAGAAATGAGTCGAGTGACAAATACCGTAGGTAGTTGGTTGATATCTGGAAACATTGTAATCGCTCTTAATACTGTAAATTATAACAAACGTGTCATTTTAGTAAATAGAATGATTCACCAGTATTTCCCGCTGACAAAACCTTTTTCAAACATGTTTCAGGTAATCTGTTGTGATCCAGGAAAAGTGCCTTGAAGCACTACAAGCTTAAGGAGGTGGCTCAATATAAAATAAAGAAACATGTTTTGTAAAATAAAGATTTCTCAGTGAAATCATATGATTGTAAATTACCAGGGTTTTATCCCGAGTTGTGAAATAAAATAATCGGGAAATTTCAGCTTTAAAAAGATCCTGTTAAAATCTTCCGCTGTTAACTCAATTAAATAAATACCACGGGATTTCTGTCCCGCGGCTACTGAAACGGGTCAAACCGGGTCGGAGGCCGTGACAGAAAAAGGTGGTATCAGAGCCACTGAGTTAAGCTAATTAAGTATTTGAGAATTACTTAATTTTCCTGATTACTATTTTGTGATTATGTGTTTATTAACTGATTATTTGTTAATTACAGTATGGGTAAGAAAAAGCTTTCGAACATCTATCTTAAATTAGATAGTTCACCAAAAGAGAAGGGAAGTTCATCCCAAACAAAATCCTCAAGATACTCAGTAGATACTGAGGAGGGAATATTTGTTCGAAAGGCACAATATGAGGAACCACTTTCTCCTAATAAAAGAAGCTTGATTATTAAGAAAAGTCAGGAGAAAATAAAGAAATCACAACCAACAGAAAAGAGAGTTAATCAGAAAACCCAAGAACTAGATAGTAAACCACCATGGGAAGACAAGTTAGAGGAAAAATGGGCAGATCTCTATATGTTAGCCACTGTAGCAGTAAATGCAAATCTTTAAATATTCTGACTCAAGTTTTAGCAACCTTATCACCTACCAAAAAAAAAAAAAAAACTTTATCCAGTAAATAAATAAGTTTTACAGTAAACCCTAAAATGTGTTAATTGTCAGTGGTTTTTGTATTAGTCATACGGTATGCAATAATATTTAAAAGTTATATATGAAACTTTAAAATTTTAACTTAGCTTTTTGTGTATATTTTTGCATATCTGCTAAACAGCATGAATGACTTATCTGAAGCCCTTCAGAATCTCAACCTTTATCCAGTACACATAGAAGTTTCTAAAGACTTTACGGGTTATATAGCTGATGTAGAAGAACCCATGGAATTTAACGCTCCACCTCCGGAGAAACCCAAGCCTAAGAAAAGAAGAAGATTTGTAGGATGGAGGCGTGTACACAGGAGGAAACCCACAACTAGGAAGATCCCTAAAATAGAAAATCCCTTAGATAAAGGAAAGGGGATTGAAGTTGGGGAAAGTATTAGGCAGATGGAAATGGAGACTGGGGAAGGTTCTAAGCAGACAGAAATAGAAGTTGGGGAAAGCTCTAGGCAAATTGAGGAGTTGCCATTTCAGGAGGAATTAGATCGTGCATTGGCGAGCTGTGATGTCGTCAGGCCTATTAATAATAATATCTACCCTTATCCTGCTGAAAATCAAATTCCAATAAACTTGGAACTAGTAATCCCAGAACCTATAATCCACACCCAACCTTTAGGAATGGACGAGTGGTGGACTAATGACTGACAGTTTCAAAATCTGCTTAATAATCCTTATACTTTTCTCCCTCAGTTTGACCCGGAACCTATACCAAACCCACCAATGAGCAATGAAAATTTAGCTGAACTCCGCCACTTTGGCGAGGAACTGGTGGATGCAGGAAATAGGATCAGGGAAGTGGGAGAACAGATCTCCTAGAAGTACGACGAGAGGGAACGTCGCTTCTAAAAAGTACCCAGAGATAGGATGGTGGTGAAACTATGGTAGTGTAATAATAGTAATACTAATAAAATCAGTTTGTAACATAACTACAAATAAAACCTTGTAAGATAATGGTGTGTATTGACGCATATATATATAAATATAAAAATGGAATCGAGAAATCGATAGTTTTGATTATATATGTGTTGTGAAATTTTATGATTGTTTTGTGTATGATTGTTATTTATTTGATACTAATAATTTATTTAAATTAATTAACAGATGAAAAACGCTAATAATGAACCAGTTAATGCGGTTAACCAATCTGATCAACATCCGGGGGATCAATTTATGACTAGGCAAGATATAGAAAATATCGTTGCTCAAGGGATAGCCAATGCTATTCCAGCAATACTTGCTGCTGCCCAGAAACCAGTTGAACCTCAACAAATCATTCCTAGCAAACGTATTTCTGAAGATAACTTCAGTAATAGCGTAAACGAAGGCGATAATCATACTAATCACAATAATGAACCACGGCAGGCTCCGCTCCCTAAGAAAATGAAAACTGCAACGCTTGGTTGCACTTTCAAAGAATTTCTTGCTTGTAAACCCGTTGAATTTGCAGGAAATGAAGGAGCAACTGCGTCACTGCGTTGGTTAGAGAAAACCGAGTCAGTGATTACAATAAGTAAATGTGCCAAGGACGACCAGGTCATGTACGCTTCAAATCTTTTCAAAGAAGGGGCGCTAGAATGGTGGAATACAGTACTACAAGCCAAAGGAAGAAATATGGCCTATTCCATGAACTGGGAAGAATTTAAGAGTCTTGTAGAAAGAAAATTCTGTCCCGAATATGAAAAAGATCAAATGGCAAATAAGTTCCTAAATCATCGTATGACGGGTGTAGATTGTCGCGGTTATACTTCGACATTCTTTGAATATGCTAGAGTGGTACCAACATTGGCTTCGCCAGAACCGGTACTCATTTCTCGCTATATTTGGGGATTGATTAGCGAAATCCGTAATATCGTTAAAGCTGCGAGACCTCGCATGTAACAACCTGCACTTTCGTGCGTTGTTACTACTCGATATACTCGTTACGCCTAGCACCAGAGATTCGGATCATAATGTAACTATATCGCATGCATCGCTATTCGAAGGATAATCGAATATTTTCGCAATATGTTACCACTACGTTACATCACGAACACTAACACTCACGATGGCACTGAGTGAGGACCTATTCTACCCTCCTCGGTGGCCGTGATGTGTCGAAACGCAGACAATTAACGCTAACAAAGACTCCCGGGTGAGTGCTATAGCTCCAGTCGTCGTGACGATGATGACAATACGAGTAAGTGGTACCCTGTCAGTCGTTGTGGCACAACACACAATAACGTTCACTATGACATCGAGAAAGGACCTATACTACCCTCCTTGATGGCTGTGAAACGTTGCTAATAATCGCATACTCGAATCGAAAAAAAAACCGATTGTTGTATCGAAACTTTAGATTATGGATACGTAAATACGACCCCTAGTGATATATATACATATATAATAATAATAATATAAATTAAAAATGGAAAGCACGTACTTCGAAAAGTATCAAAACGATCGAAAAAGGAGAAACTCACCGCGCCGGAGTAGCCATCCGGATGGACAACTTCATCCGAACGGATGGCCATCCGACCCAGTAACTCCCTTCACCTCATTTTGCCTATAAATAGCCTGCCACACCACTGTTCAAGTGATGTGACAGCTCCCACTCGACCAAGCACGCTTCAGGACCCTTTTTCCTCGATTCCTCGTAATTCCGGTAAGATTTCAACCTAAAACTTGTACTTCTATGATCTGCGTCCAAATCTACATCTTTCTGTCTTTCAAAACTCAAATTCTAACCGTGAAATCCACTGATTTGAGGTGTTTTATGGTGATGTCACCAAGAGTTCATATGAACTTCAAGTTGTGATCTCATCCCACCATAAACAACTCAGATCTAGGTGATTTTCACATGTTTTGATAACAAATCTCACCTAAAACTCCGAATTTAACCTAGGAACTGTGTGATTTCGAGTTAAACATGAGAAACCGTCAAGCACGACCAGATCTGGTGGAACGGGGTGATTCCCGGCCGTTAGAACGGGTCGAAACTGACGAAATATCATTGTTTAAAATGATACCGTATCATCTCAGTGAAACCACACGTATTTCTTCCGGAAACACACGAAAACCGTTGATCGGGACGCTAAAAACAGACGCGTCAGACAACATGTCATCCGACCGGATATCATGTTATTCGACCGGATGACAATTCGACCCAATCAACAGTTATTCGACCGGATGACAAGTCGACCCAATCAACAGTTATTCGACCGGATGACAATTCGACCCAATCAACAGTTATTCGATCGGATAACTATCATTCGACCCAGTCAACTTCCATTCGATCGAGTAGCAATTCGACCCAGTTAACTTCCATTCGATCGAATAGCAATTCGACCCAGGCAACTTCCATTCGATTGGATAGCAAATCAACCCAATCACGTGTCATTCGATCGGATAGCCTGTCATCCGACCGGATGACAGCCATCCGACCCAGATCCATATGTCATCCGATCGAATGAGCCCATCCGACCAGATAACTGACTTTTCGATGCAATTCTCGCTTAACCATACATCGTTTACCATATCTTTCAATGATTAACGCAGACGTACTCGCAACCGACCCTATCAAGTTGTATTCTCGCTAAATATGCACTGTGAGTATACTTGAACCCCCTTTTAATCGCATTTTGGGTGTAACATACGTTTATAACAAATCAAACTTATCAACGAATTATTCAATCAATCGAATTATCACTTGCGAATGACTGTTATGCATAGATATACGTGATGCTAGTTGCATATATGCTAGGGCTTATACTCGCGACGTCCCACCATGACTAGTATAGTACTATTGCGCCCGACGGGGTCTAGTTTGCCATCGCATATTCGAGCATCGAGGACTTAGTTGGTAGTATCAGCTTTGTGAGTATATATGTCGTGTGTTACGTTTATGCATGTGAAAATTCGCTACACGTTTTAATCTATTATGCTACTTATCAAACCTGTATACTAGCCAATACTTTCGTATTGACAAATATTTTAACGTATGTTGCAGGTTAGATCGCAGACTATATCAAATCAAGCTAGGAGGTCTAGAAACTCAACTAAAATCTAGGTCGTCGGATTTGTATTGTTCGAGAGGACAAGAAATCTGTGATAACTTATGTGATTGTATTATTTGTTAGTATGGGATAACGAATGTATTAAATATTATCGCAATATAGTTGTTATGGATTCTCTTGAGCAATCTGATTCGCCTAGTGCCGCGCCCCCGATGATTCCGCCATCGGTTGGGGTGTGACAGATTGGTATCAGAGCCATAACTATAGGGAATTAGGCCAGACTCGACCTAGTTCGGGTCGACGTCTTAGAAATTGACCTAGTCTATAGTCTAAGTACCAACAGGCCGACTCGTACGAACCCAGTAGGGTTTGTATCGGGCTTACTTGATACTCTAGAATCGAAATTGCTAAGAGCTACAACTTTGTGTGAACACCTCGTACTACAGCTTCACACGAAGAAGCCTTTCCTAAGGCCGGAATACTACTTAGCCTTTCCTAAGGCTGACACAATACACATGTTTTCGAAAATACTCGCATAACGAAACCGAGCGATCCAGTCGAGATCAGGTGTGAAAACCAAGAACTCTCGATAGGATTGCTCACTCAGCGTATTTTTCTAGCACGAGAACCTTTCATCGAGTTAGGAGTGACATCCACATCTCGACGAAAGTCTCCATTTCAAAATCTAGTGGAACTCATGAATTTATTCGAAGAGCATAACCACAATTAGGGACAAAGTTGTTAAGTCAGGGGTGAAACCCGTACCTTAATAAGCCGTTCCACTCTCTATAAATCGTTTTCAAAAAGCTCTCACCAAGGACTCGACTATCATGACAACTCGAGCCATGCGATGACTAGGAAGATGAATGCCATGAGCTGCATCCCAGTGGAAGCATGAAGCCTTCTAGGTCAACGCGTGTGCACGAACTTGTTAAATATAGTTGGGTTACCTTGGGTAGTCGACGCCTAAACACCCAAGGCACTCTATCATACGAACCGCCGATCTTGCAAATGGTTGGAACCTATTTACGTTTTGAAACTTTACGCTTCATCGATTTCTCGATTTAACAATTTTCACTCCCTTCTTTATAAACGCACAATTCGCACAGCCATCGCAATCTAAAACGAAACCCGAATGTTCGCAACAAAACTAATCTATCGTCTTCGCTCTCGCTTTATCACCTCGACGCGTCCTCGCAAATTCTAAGTCAACCTGTATGTGTATGATTACAAATTACAATTATATAAATACGTATAAACAACAAGTTATTATGTGAGAACTTAGGGATTTCGTGTCTCCTATGTGGCTCCTATGTGATTCGCATTACTAACATACTATCGCATCCAGTTTTGAACGCGCTCAATCGCATCGCAAAACTCAAAAATCATTATGATCGAATCTCATTCCAAGTCTCTTCCTGTCTAGATGCCTTCCAACAAATCTACCTCGAGACGAGTAGCTTGGAGAAGAATCAAAAGAAGCGCCGATAAGAGGATTGCATCACTTGTGACTAAGGAAGTGGTTAAGCTTATTCCTCAAATTGCCGCTCGAGTGCATTCTCTCAGCAACTCTCGAGCCTCGGAAGACTCCAAGACGGAAGCGCCGCAATCTGCTTTTCTTTACAAACACTTCAAAGCCTGTGACCCGATGGGATTCACGGGTGAAGGAGGTGTGACTCAACTACTCCAGTGGCTCGATTCTATCGAAGTTACCCTTCGTCAAAGTGGGTGTCCCGATAGTTTCCGTACTACTTGCGCTACCGGAGTATTTCAATCACGAGCACTCGACTGGTGGACCGCCGAACGTAACAAACGTGGAATCTCCGCAGCTTACGCTCTCTCTTGGGATGAGCTGAAAGAGCTCATGAAGAAAGAGTATTGTCCCCCTCACGAAATTCAGAAGCTGGAAGACGAATTCTGGAAAATCAAGCAAGTCGAAAGTGACAACGCTGGCTACACCGCAAGGTTCAAACAGCTTAGCATAATCTGCCCAAGTCAAGTCAACACTTCAGAAAAAGCCATTTCGAAGTACATTCGCGGCTTGCCTGAGTGTGTGGGTGATTTTGTCGAAGCTGCAAGACCTGCTACCATCGAAGAAGCCTATCGCTTAGCCGCAGAAATAAAAAACAAACGACTCATGGAAGGGTTCTTCTCAAGGAATCCTGTCAAGCAAGCTTATCAAGCAATCGCCATTAATTCTTCAGGCGATCCTGTTGACGATTCTCCTGACGAATCTGCTGACGATTCTCCTGACGAATCTGCTGACGATTCTCCTGACGAATCTGCTGACGATTCTCCTGACGAATCTGCTGACGATTCTCCTGACGAATCTGCTGCCGATTCTTCTGACAGATCTGCCGACGGATCTTCCGACAAACCCAACCGCAAACGAATGACTTCAAGCCCGAACTCATCAACCACCGAACTGCCACAGCCGAAGCCTCTTCAAGCAGTTCCGATGCTTCCAAAACGAGCCTACACTGGAGCTCATCCCCAGTGTTACTCATGTACCTATCATCACCCAGTTGGGGCTGACTGTCGCTATTACAATAACTGCAACTGTTACGGTCACTTCACCCGCAACTGCCGCATCGAACCGCGAACTTGAGTACTGTGACAACCCGCACTAAACCAGGTATCCGTACGACTTAACTAATGATTAATTACTGCTTAATTACTGTGCTTGTTTGAACTAGCTGATGAACTGCTACTTGATATCTGATACATGTACTTACTTGCATCATACTTTACTTATCGTCACTACATTATTTACATGCTGAACCCTAGTGACAACCATGATGCACAAAAAGCACAGTAGCACTATAACGGATAACCTATTGAACATGCTGATAAAGCCAGCATCAGGCATACACTGCCTCCAAGGCCTATAAGAGCCTGAGATATTTTGCTACACTAGTGGTGAGTGTAGGGATACAAGGGTTGTGAAACTGCGTCTCTAGGGATAAGTTACAATGAACGGATGTGCCTAAAACGTACTTTAAGTACAAATCACAGCACTTTAATAAATAATCCAGCTTCTAGCTGACTAGTAAAGTGCCAAAATATGGGGAAAATACTACTAGACACTTTCTAAAGTGTTGGAATTAAATTGTGTCACTAAAAATAACAATAACGACACTTTAAAGCTTTAGTAACGCTTTAACGGATTATTATCCAACCGAACAACCGGACTATACCCGGAACATAAAAATATTGACAATAATATTATTGGTCTTTTTCTGAGCCAGTTAGGGTCCCTGAATACCCTAACACCCGCGTTAAAGCACTACACATAACTAACCGGGTTAAGCACTTAACTAACTTATCTAACCTAACCATGTGCCTAACTATTTAGTTAGAAATGGACTAGAACCCCCCCCCCCCCCCTTAACCGAAACCGTCCCCAAGGGGACATACCTTGTCCTTGCAAGATTCTTGTAATCTTGTGTGTTTAATATCTAGGAGGCATATGATTTTTTGGTTAATACCCACCCTAATTGTCTATAAGTTGCAAGATAAATCCCACCATATCATTCCCTCAACATTTCACCCAACAACACTCCCTCTCTCTCTCTCTCTCAAAGGCTACGGCCAAACATCACCCACCATCCATCCATCATTTTCGATCTTGAACATCTCATTCCAAGCTTGCACAAGTGTTAAGGGTCTCGTATTAGGAAGCTTGGTGCAAGCGGAACGCGAAGGACCTCTCTACTTTGCTTTTATCCACGCCATTTCCGTCAAGATCCTTCCCTAGCCTTGAGCTAGAGGTATAATACTTAAAACTCGTATTTGAACTATTCTAAAGTGGTTAAAAGGATTTTTGTCGGTTAAAACTCGTTAACATACAATATGATGCATAAAAGTCTACTAAGAACACATAAAATGGTGGTTAATAGCATTTATGTTGTGTAAAGGTTGTAGTATTTGAAATATATGGTTATTTAGACCCGATCTATGATGTGGTAGCTCGGATCATCATTTAACCCGGTTTGGTAAGGTCATGGATCTTAACATAAGCTTGTTTTGAATGATACACGGGTTAAAAGGAGAAACTCTACCACACATGAAACATGAACTTGTGTAAAAATGTTTTAACTTGTATAAAAGTTGTTTTCTTGTTTAACTCGCTAATCGGACACTTATAACACGATTTAATAACATCTAAACCACAAAACAGCAAGCTGGGTCACTGTTTCAGCCGCCTTCATCAGGCTGTAAACGGACTTTAAAAACTCGAAAAACGGAATTTCAAAAGCCTAAATCGTGTCATTTCGAAAAACGAAGAAAATGGCGCTGGAATCGTATTTTTCTGATGTCGGTTACTATTTTAAAAACCTGTTTTCGTGACAGCAGCTAAGGCTGTTTGTTACTGCAGTAAATTGGGCTGTGCGTTTTCGATCACAACTTAAAACCCGAACCGAACCAGCCCCTGAAACTTTTATCTAAGATGGTCACGGATGTATTTGTGACCCTCAAACTGGAATTTCGATAAACGGACATACGAGGAATTTTTGACGAATTTTTCTGTAAACTGTGATCAGAATGTGACAAATCTGATCACAGTTCGGTAAACGATTTTCTATAAATTATTGGTAAGAAACTGGACCCCGATATTTTTATACAATCATTTTTGGGTCGATTAGGACGACCCGTAAAAATTAGGGAATTTTTGGAAAGGGTTAAGTATTTTATTTAGTCGTCCGAAAACAGTCCAGTTTCCACATATTGAAACTGAAACGACAAGAGTAGCGTTTCGCGTGTTAAAACGTAAGGGTTGATTGTTGATGATCATGGGTTGTTTTTCAAAAAGAAAATGATGTGCGCATTAGCACGGACACTCCCGTTTTTAGGGGATACTCTGGCGAATTTTTCTAAAAATACCAAGACTTAGAAAAATTATTATTTTTCTAACAAGTATATTTAACCTCATTTCTCGGAATTAAACCTCGCCACGAGTTTGGACATAAATCTTTAAAGTGTTGGTTATGAGACTTGAAAATGTATCTTGTCAATACTTAAAGTCACCACATACATAATACTTGTACAAATCCCCCATCCTTGGGAAGGAGATTAACTACCAAGTATAGACAGAACGTGAACACGAAATAGTTGTCTAACTATTTCCCAAGAACTTAAACTATAAAGCTAAGGCACGGCCGTCCGTCTAATAAAATTAGCACTTGTAGGTCGACGCACAGCTTTCTGATTTGGAGTACTTGGTAGAGACGCACCGACTGTGAGTTCATGTCCCCCTTTTCTCTAACTGTTTTCAGTTTTCTTAACTGCGGGGGTGAAATACATGTTACTATGATTACGAGTACTTTTTACATGGTATGGTTAGCGTAAGGAGGTTTACTACTTAGATCATGTGAGTGGGTAGGCGAAACTTGAGGCCATTAATCCTCATTGTAGGACCGAGGGACAGTAGCGGTAGATCTATCTGGGTGTAGCGAGCCCAACCCCTGAGCCCGCATAATGGACCAGGCGGTGACTTTGTGCCCCAACGCGAAATACGCTAGGTTTGAGTCTTCCTACTTGCACTTCACATACATCAATGGCTTTGCAACCCATTGACGATCTCTCTTTTCCTTACACTGCTACATACCAGGGAACTTTTATACTTACAAGTGTTTTACATACTCACTTACACATGAACTCGCTCAACATTATTGTTGATTTTTCAACTTACATGTATTTCAGGAAATTAACGGATCTGGCACGGTATGGCACGTTTTCCCGCTGCACTAGTTACGAGATCATCTGGGTTTGGGGAATGTGACTCTTTCCTGGACAAGTCACAATTCTTAAACTGTGTTTATGTCATGTTGACGTTTGTGGTTGTTGAACAATGTCGTTAGAATGCGTCTTCGTTAAGACAATGTTATGGTACTTGGTTTTCAAAACTTAATCTATGGATGATCTTGCATTATTTTATTTCATATAGCTTTGTTATGGTTAAGCTATGGTATTAAGAAGTCACACCAAATTTAACCACGCTTCCGCAAAGCCAGGGTGTGACAGCTTGGTATCAGAGCTCTGATCATAGCGAACTAGGATTCTCTCTCGAGTCTAGACTATGATCACTAGGGCTCTCACGAAAACATTTTACTGCATACCACTTAAGTCCAGATCCAAAACTTTTACAAACAAATGTTGAGCACATTTTATTATTTTAGGCTCAGCCTGGAGGGTTGAGGCTCGATCTGGAGGATCGAGGCTCGGTCTAGGTGACCGAGGTAGTTGGGCATGTTGATTTATTGTAGGCTCAGCCTGGAGGGCTGAGGCTCGGTCTGGAGGATCGAGGCTTGGTCTAGGTGACCATGGTAGTTGGCTAGCAAGGCTAGGAAGAGTAGGCTCAGTCATGAAGGCTGAGGCTCGGTCAAGGGACCGAGGCTCGATCTGAGTGGTCGAGGTGGAGGATAGAGCAGTCTTAAAGACTGGGAGAAATTGGCTAGTGAAAACTAGGAGAATTATGTGATACCTTACTTGGTGACTTATGTGATTATATGATTATATGATTGATTATTATACGTATATGAGTTTGTGTTACAAACGTCATGCTTTCATCATATACTAGAAAGATGGGCACTACGAGTCCCATGGCCATAGTATCAGACGACATAGTTTCATTGAAGCACGAGGTGTACATTTCCGATACTACCGGCACAGACAATGACGACTTTCAGCCCTTTTGCGCTGCCTGAAGTCGTAGCAGAGCCTACTGATGGCCATCTTGTTGGGAATTTGCCCCCTTGCCGCTTATTCTGTTGATGATATGCCCTCCCAACGTGGCCTCTAACGACGATAACGACCTACTAGAGGAGGACCCATTCGAGGGCGGGACCCTATTGCTGCTGGTATTAGACTACTGCATGCGGACGCTTCTGCAGGGGAAACTCATGCCAATTCCCCTATCCCAGACTCATTTGAGTTTCTGACATCCGCATCTTTGCACATACAGGGAGTGCAGCACCACTCACACGACGCTGACCCTGATATGGCGTCATCAGCTGCCCCAGTTCTCGCCCACAGCTTTGAGTTTGATTACGATATTGAGGTTGATCCTGCTTTTCCACCTGGTTTTGATCCAGACCATGACCTTGAGTTCATACACTTAGACAAGCCCTTGGAGGATCCTGTAAACCCTGTGTTTGTTGATCTAGCTGATCTTGAGATGGAGTTTTTGATCCGGAGCCAGCCGTGGCCCCTGAGCCAGGCGTTGCTCCTGACCCCGCATTGTAGCATGACCCTGTTCATGCCGATGCACCTATTGTTGCTCCTTGATTGATCATCTGCTTGGACGAGAGAAAATTTGGGGTAACTGTGCAAGACAATTTATTATTATGGGGGCCCACGTAATAACGATTTGTAGTGCACAAGAATCCTGGTGGACTCTGCGGGTCAGGCTAATGATAACCAATGCAGCAGGAAATAACTTATACACGAATGACCAAGGCGAGGCGATGTAGCCTCGAGTTCATTCTATTACAAGCAACAAGCCAAATTGGCAAGCCTATGTGAAGGCTCAGAAATTTACCTCCCCACTCATACAGTGAGTATATTTGCGTGTGAAATTGGGTGATTACATGATGACTTATGTTGCTTTATACACCTCATAGACAATTGAAACGTTGTCTAGCCCGCTTCACACCACTTCGACAAAAGGGAATGTCACCCAGACGTGACACAAACACCAGTACGTTGCCAAGGACAGAAGCCGAGCTGCAATAACGCATCTCACAGATAAATGCACGACATGAAGCCCTCCGCTCTAAGTACAACGATGGCATTACTGGAAATAACCAACTGGCTGCACCGATAAACAGTTCCTGAACTGCAAGCCTTTAAACTTTGACGGAACAGGAGGCACCGTTGCATTTGTTCGTTGGTCCGAAGAGACCGACTCCATTCTAAGAACGAGTAACTGTTCGCCCCAACAGAGTGTTACCTATATCTCGGGGATATTTCTAGATGGCACACTCTCTTAATGGAACCTCTAGGTTCAAACCCTTGGCACAGACGCTGCTTATGCACTGAGCTGGGACGAGCTCAAGGAAACGATTGAGAAGAAATGTTGCTTTAAGACTGGAATTTAGAAGCTTGAGGTGGAGTTCAGGAATTTGAAAATGGACGAACCAGAAATTCCTGAACTTGTCCAGCGATCGCACGACTTATCTAGGGTCGCCCCCCCCTACTTAGTCAAACCGGAGTTCAAAAGGATTGAACGATTCATTTGGACACTTGCACCCCAGATCAGGGGTATGGTTACTACCTCAAAGCCCTCAACCATTGCAGAAGCTATCAATATGGGTGATCTATTTATAACATAAGATGTTATGTGATTGATAACATGAGATATTATGTGTTGATATTGTCGTATACTTACACTCCACTTATTATGACCTGACCAACGTAAACCATCTTTTAGAAGATGCCGCCGAGACTCGAGACACACACGCCTACTAATGAGGCAGAACTCCAGCAAATTATCGCTGCTACCATTGCACAATACGCCGCCTCTCAAGGAGGGACTAGTGAAAGCAACTCTGGCAACACTGGCAACAATAATCCACCTCATGGATGCACCTACAAGCAGTTCTTAGACCACAAACCTCGAGAGTTCGACGGCACCGGAGGTGCCTTAGCCTTTGTGCGCTGGGTTGAAAAGACAGATTCTGTCTTACGATTGAGCCAATGTGACCACGAACATCAAGTCAAGTATATAACTGGACTATTGATGGATGAGGCTCTGTCATGGTGGAACCATCAAATTCAAACGATGGGCGAGACCGCTGCGTATGCTATGACGTGGGACGAACTGAAAAATCTAATGCGTGAAAGATATTGCTCGAGGGCAGAAGTCCAGAGATTGGAGACAGAACTGTGGAACTTGAAAATGAAAGGACCGAAGATAGCAGAATATGTGCAGAGATTTAACGAATTATCACAAGTTGCCTTTCTCCTGGGGACACCAGAGTTTAAGAGAATCGAACAGTTCATAAGGGGATTGGCACCTCAGATTCTAAGCCTGGTAACAGCATCAAAACCCTCAACGATCACCGAGGCTATCAACATAAGCATAGCACTCACGGAAGAAGCAGTTAGACAAGGAAAATTTTCCACTGCAGAGGAGAAAAAGGAGACTGCCATAAAGGCATCTGGGGATAACAAGAGGAAGCTCGCAGATTTCAAGATGGTTACTCGGGTAAGTAACAAGAAGAAGGCCAAAAAGGGAAAAGATTACAAGGGTATCCTACCTAAGTGTGACAATTGTTTACGTTATCATGTCGGGCGATGCAAATATGGAAATTGTGGTAACTGTGGCAAGGTGGGACATGTTAAGGAAACTTGTTGGCAAAATACTGAACATAGTAATGGGGGCCAAGGCGGTAGTGAGAATCACGAAGGGGACAACGACAATGATAATCCTCGAGGCAGAATGAGTGATAAACAGAAGCGTGCTCAAGGATGTGTAAACTGTGGAAGCAAAAAGCATTTCAGGAGATATTGCCCGAAAAACAATCAGGCGCAAGGAGGAAAGCTCCCCATCGGAGCTAGAAAGGCACGCCGGAGATCCAAGCATGGATAGCGGTACGTCCCACATTACTCAATATTATGCATCTGTATTGCCAACTACCGTTGCAAAATTTTACGATTCACAATTCTAGTGTTCAAGGACATAATTGGTTTACGTAGCGAGTGAGTAGTTATTCCAGTACCCATTAGAACTAGCTTAGGGGAAGCTAGTAGAGACCAACGCAGTAACTGGAATCGGCACGATAGAACCCGGAGAGCATAAGTTTACGCTAGATCTATTGCCAGTTGAGTTTGGAAGCTTCAACGTGGTAATTGGATGTATTCGTTGGCAAGCGATCAAGCGGAGGTTGGTATCCGCACCTCGATGTTGAATGAAGGAATGATTGTGACTCATGAAGCAAGATACGCCACCGCCGATCACAAATTACGTAGGGCTCGGAAGTTGTTGTGGGAAGGATGTGTTGTTTCCTGGCTCATATCGAGGACAAGAGAGCCGAAGAACTAAAACTTAACGATACCCCCGTGATCGGAGTATACTCTGAAGTCTTCCTCGAAGACTTGCCGGCGTAATCTCCTGGACGACAAGTCAAATTTTGGCTTCAATTTGATTCTAGGCGTCGCGCCTGTAGTTAGGTCACTTTATAGACTTGAACCACCTGAGAGGCAGGAATTGTCAACACAACTTCAAGAGTTGCTAGACAAAGGGTTCATCAGACCAAGCTTCTCACTTTGGGGAGCTCCGGTCCTGTTTATTAAGAAGAAAGACGGTAGTTTTCATATGTGCATCGACTACCGGGAGTTGAACAAGTTGACTATCAAAATAGGTATCCCCTGCTGAGGATCAATGACTTATTCGATCAGCTGCAAGGTTCAAAGCTTTTACTCAAAGATCGATTTACGATCTGGATACCATCAGATAAGGATACAAGAGGAGAGTATCCCAAAGACAGCCTTCAGAACTCGTTATGGACACTACGAGTTCCTTGTTATGCCGTTTGGTTTGACAAACACACCTGCAGTCTTTATGGATTTGATGAATAGAGTTTGCAAGCCGTACTTGGACAAGTTCGTGATTGTGTTTATCGACGACATCTTGATCTATTCAAAGACAAAGGCTGAACACGAGCAGCATCTTAGAGCCATTCTAGAGCTGTTGAAGAAGGAACAGCTGTATGCCAAATTCTCCAAGTGCGAATTTTGGCTACGTGAAGTCCAATTCCTTGGGCATGTGGTAAATGGAGATGGAATCCACGTGGATCCAACAAAGATCGAGGCGATCAAGGATTGGGAAATGCCAAAGACGCCAACCGAGATTCGGCAATTCTTGGGTTTGGCTGGCTATTATCGAAGATTCATTGAGAATTTTTCAAAGATCGCTCAACCATTGACGCTCCTCACGCAGAAGGATAAGAAGTTTGATTGGGGAATCAAACAGGATGAAGCGTTTCAGATATTGAAGGATAAGCTTTGTAACGCGCCAATTTTAGCTCTACCAGAAGATACTGATGATTTTGTGGTATACTGCGACGCATCGCGTCAAGGATTGGGTTGCGTGTTGATGCAACGCCAAAAGGTTATTGCTTACGCATCGCGTCAAATGAAAGTGCACGAAAAGAACTATACCACACACGATTTGGAGCTCGGCGCAGTGGTTCTTGCTTTAAAGATCTGGAGACACTACCTTTATGGTACGAAGTGTACAATCTTCACAGATCACAAGAGCCTACAACATATATTTAACCAGAAGGAGTTGAATATGAGGCAAAGACGATGGGTTGAGTTGCTGAACGATTACGATTGCGAGATAAAGTATCATCCAGGGAAGGCGAATGTAGTCGCCGATGCCCTAAGTCGTAAAGAGAGAATCAAGCCCATAAGGGTTAGAGCTTTGGAAATGATTATTCGAACCGATCTTTCCTTGCGCATTCGTGCCACACAAAAGGAAGCTCTCAAGGAAAGGAATCTTGAAGAGGAATATCTCCGTGGGATGGAGAAGCTACTGGTACCAAACGAGGAAGGAACATTATGTTTTGAGAAAAGGATTTGGGTTCCTCTGTTTGGTGATTTAAGGAAAGTTATTTTCGATGAATGCTCACAAATCACGGTACTCTATCCATCCTGGAGTGGATAAGATGTACCAAGATCTCAAAGATTATTATTGGTGGCCTAGGGTGAAAGGCGATGTTGCTGTTTACGTGAGCAAATGTTTAACGTGCGCTAAGGTTAAAGCGGAATACCAGAAGCCTTCAGGACTTCTGCAACAACCTGAAATTCCCAAGTGGAAATGGGAACAAATCTCCATGGATTTCATTACGAAATTTCCAAGAACGCCAAGAGGCCATGATATGATTTGGGTGGTAGTTGACCGCCTAACAAAGTCCGCACACTTTCTGCCAATAAAGGAGAAAGACAGCACTAGTAAACTTGCGGAAATTTACATGAGAGAAATCGTTGCACGCCATGGAGTGCCTCTCTCGATCATCTCTGATAGAGACGGAAGGTTTGTGTCAAGAATATGGCAATCCTTCCAAGAAGCTTTTGGCTCACAATTGAATCTGAGCACTGCGTTTCATCCGCAAACTGACGGCCAGAGCGAGCGAACGATACAGACTTTGGAAGACATGCTGAGGGCATGTGTTATGGATTTGGGCGGTAGCTGGGATAAACATTTACCTTTGGTCGAATTTTCATACAACAACAGCTACCACACCAGTATTGGTGTCGCGCCATTTGAAGCCCTTTACTGACGCAAGTGCCGATCACCCCTATGTTGGTCTGACGCAGGTGATAGGCAGCTTGCTGGTCCCGAAATCGTCCAAGAGACGACAGACAAGATTGCGCAAATTCTTAAACGCATCGAAGCAGCTCGCCACAGACAAAAGGCCTATGCGGATCCAAACCGGAAACATGTGGATTTTCCAAGTTGGAGAAATGGTGTTATTGAAAGTTTCACCCTGGAAGGGGGTGGCACGCTTTGGAAAGCGTGGGAAGTTAAATCCGCGCTACATTGGTCCTTTCAGAATTCTGGAAAGAATAGGACTAGTAGCATACAAGTTGGACCTACCTGCTGAACTAAATGGTGTTCACGATACATTTCATGTATCCAATCTAAAGAAAAGTCCAACTCAAGTTGACGTTACCATTCCCATCGACGAGATTCATATTGACGACACGCTCCACTTTGTTGAAGAACCTGTTGAGGTCACGGATTGGAAAGTTAACAAGACCCGCCGGAGCAGTGTCAAACTCGTCAAAGTTCGTTGGAATGCCAGACATGGTCCTGAGTTCACCTGGGAACGTGAGGACCGGATGAAAGAGAAATACCCCCACCTTTTTCCTAAGAACTATGCATCTAGTAGCAGAACTTAAATTTCGGGACGAAATTTATTTAACGGGGGGAGAATGTGACAACCCGCACTAAACCAGGTATCCGTACGACTTAACTAATGATTAATTACTGCTTAATTACTGTGCTTGTTTGAACTAGCTGATGAACTGCTACTTGATATCTGATACATGTACTTACTTGCATCATACTTTACTTATCGTCACTACATTATTTACATGCTGAACCCTAGTGACAACCATGATGCACAAAAAGCACAGTAGCACTATAACGGATAACCTATTGAACATGCTGATAAAGCCAGCATCAGGCATACACTGCCTCCAAGGCCTATAAGAGCCTGAGATATTTTGCTACACTAGTGGTGAGTGTAGGGATACAAGGGTTGTGAAACTGCGTCTCTAGGGATAAGTTACAATGAACGGATGTGCCTAAAACGTACTTTAAGTACAAATCACAGCACTTTAATAAATAATCCAGCTTCTAGCTGACTAGTAAAGTGCCAAAATATGGGGAAAATACTACTAGACACTTTCTAAAGTGTTGGAATTAAATTGTGTCACTAAAAATAACAATAACGACACTTTAAAGCTTTAGTAACGCTTTAACGGATTATTATCCAACCGAACAACCGGACTATACCCGGAACATAAAAATATTGACAATAATATTATTGGTCTTTTTCTGAGCCAGTTAGGGTCCCTGAATACCCTAACACCCGCGTTAAAGCACTACACATAACTAACCGGGTTAAGCACTTAACTAACTTATCTAACCTAACCATGTGCCTAACTATTTAGTTAGAAATGGACTAGAACCCCCCCCCCCCCCTTAACCGAAACCGTCCCCAAGGGGACATACCTTGTCCTTGCAAGATTCTTGTAATCTTGTGTGTTTAATATCTAGGAGGCATATGATCTTTTGGTTAATACCCACCCTAATTGTCTATAAGTTGCAAGATAAATCCCACCATATCATTCCCTCAACATTTCACCCAACAACACTCCCTCTCTCTCTCTCTCAAAGGCTACGGCCAAACATCACCCACCATCCATCCATCATTTTCGATCTTGAACATCTCATTCCAAGCTTGCACAAGTGTTAAGGGTCTCGTATTAGGAAGCTTGGTGCAAGCGGAACGCGAAGGACCTCTCTACTTTGCTTTTATCCACGCCATTTCCGTCAAGATCCTTCCCTAGCCTTGAGCTAGAGGTATAATACTTAAAACTCGTATTTGAACTATTCTAAAGTGGTTAAAAGGATTTTTGTCGGTTAAAACTCGTTAACATACAATATGATGCATAAAAGTCTACTAAGAACACATAAAATGGTGGTTAATAGCATTTATGTTGTGTAAAGGTTGTAGTATTTGAAATATATGGTTATTTAGACCCGATCTATGATGTGGTAGCTCGGATCATCATTTAACCCGGTTTGGTAAGGTCATGGATCTTAACATAAGCTTGTTTTGAATGATACACGGGTTAAAAGGAGAAACTCTACCACACATGAAACATGAACTTGTGTAAAAATGTTTTAACTTGTATAAAAGTTGTTTTCTTGTTTAACTCGCTAATCGGACACTTATAACACGATTTAATAACATCTAAACCACAAAACAGCAAGCTGGGTCACTGTTTCAGCCGCCTTCATCAGGCTGTAAACGGACTTTAAAAACTCGAAAAACGGAATTTCAAAAGCCTAAATCGTGTCATTTCGAAAAACGAAGAAAATGGCGCTGGAATCGTATTTTTCTGATGTCGGTTACTATTTTAAAAACCTGTTTTCGTGACAGCAGCTAAGGCTGTTTGTTACTGCAGTAAATTGGGCTGTGCGTTTTCGATCACAACTTAAAACCCGAACCGAACCAGCCCCTGAAACTTTTATCTAAGATGGTCACGGATGTATTTGTGACCCTCAAACTGGAATTTCGATAAACGGACATACGAGGAATTTTTGACGAATTTTTCTGTAAACTGTGATCAGAATGTGACAAATCTGATCACAGTTCGGTAAACGATTTTCTATAAATTATTGGTAAGAAACTGGACCCCGATATTTTTATACAATCATTTTTGGGTCGATTAGGACGACCCGTAAAAATTAGGGAATTTTTGGAAAGGGTTAAGTATTTTATTTAGTCGTCCGAAAACAGTCCAGTTTCCACATATTGAAACTGAAACGACAAGAGTAGCGTTTCGCGTGTTAAAACGTAAGGGTTGATTGTTGATGATCATGGGTTGTTTTTCAAAAAGAAAATGATGTGCGCATTAGCACGGACACTCCCGTTTTTAGGGGATACTCTGGCGAATTTTTCTAAAAATACCAAGACTTAGAAAAATTATTATTTTTCTAACAAGTATATTTAACCTCATTTCTCGGAATTAAACCTCGCCACGAGTTTGGACATAAATCTTTAAAGTGTTGGTTATGAGACTTGAAAATGTATCTTGTCAATACTTAAAGTCACCACATACATAATACTTGTACAAATCCCCCATCCTTGGGAAGGAGATTAACTACCAAGTATAGACAGAACGTGAACACGAAATAGTTGTCTAACTATTTCCCAAGAACTTAAACTATAAAGCTAAGGCACGGCCGTCCGTCTAATAAAATTAGCACTTGTAGGTCGACGCACAGCTTTCTGATTTGGAGTACTTGGTAGAGACGCACCGACTGTGAGTTCATGTCCCCCTTTTCTCTAACTGTTTTCAGTTTTCTTAACTGCGGGGGTGAAATACATGTTACTATGATTACGAGTACTTTTTACATGGTATGGTTAGCGTAAGGAGGTTTACTACTTAGATCATGTGAGTGGGTAGGCGAAACTTGAGGCCATTAATCCTCATTGTAGGACCGAGGGACAGTAGCGGTAGATCTATCTGGGTGTAGCGAGCCCAACCCCTGAGCCCGCATAATGGACCAGGCGGTGACTTTGTGCCCCAACGCGAAATACGCTAGGTTTGAGTCTTCCTACTTGCACTTCACATACATCAATGGCTTTGCAACCCATTGACGATCTCTCTTTTCCTTACACTGCTACATACCAGGGAACTTTTATACTTACAAGTGTTTTACATACTCACTTACACATGAACTCGCTCAACATTATTGTTGATTTTTCAACTTACATGTATTTCAGGAAATTAACGGATCTGGCACGGTATGGCACGTTTTCCCGCTGCACTAGTTACGAGATCATCTGGGTTTGGGGAATGTGACTCTTTCCTGGACAAGTCACAATCCTTAAACTGTGTTTATGTCATGTTGACGTTTGTGGTTGTTGAACAATGTCGTTAGAATGCGTCTTCGTTAAGACAATGTTATGGTACTTGGTTTTCAAAACTTAATCTATGGATGATCTTGCATGATTTTATTTCATATAGCTTTGTTATGGTTAAGCTATGGTATTAAGAAGTCACACCAAATTTAACCACGCTTCCGCAAAGCCAGGGTGTGACAAGTACAACAACAACAGCTCCAGCGAAAGTCTTCAGCATCAAGCACCTAGCAAGCGCAGGATGAAGTTGTAATGACACGATTTTCGATGTTAATTTCTAAGTTTTAAACCTACTATATTACTCAATGTTGCCACTATGTGTAATACTAACTCTCGCTCTCGTGTTCTCTTTCACTCTCTAGTCGTCACACTTAGACTAGATCCACACACATACTATATACTATATCACGAAATAATGTGTTTTACCCTCACTACACTCTTAGAACGAGGTACGATAAACGTGCAAGGAACGATTAATCGCGGGTGCACACGGGATTATTTGGGCCAGTGCACGGAGATCGTAGTGAATTCTAAGGTGTCATAAGCGTTTTGACAAAAGGTGACGCCAAATCACGGGATGAAAGTAGTAGGGGTCAAGCAAGGTGTGCTTTATCATACTACTAAAGTTCCGTGAAGAAAGCGCCACGTGGAGTTGAACGTTATTAGACCTATTATACTATTGTGATTATTTTCAACGAACTACACTAAATCGCAAGGCGTAACAACTAAATCGCATCATCGCAAGACTTGTCGTAAGTCTGCGGACGCAATGCCACCGCCTCATCAATGGACTCTGGAGAGTCTACCTCACAGGACAATTGCATCGACGCAAGACTGGTCGTAAGTCTGTTGCAACAAATCTCGTCAAGTACATAAACGCTCACGATATTGTTGAGTGAGGACCTATTCTACCCTCCTCGATAACCGTGATGCGTCGCAACGCAACGTTAAACTTATTCGAAACAAAACTCGGCTAATCGCAATCGCTTACCATGTGTAACTCGCAATCTCTACCGTTTATTATGTGAATCTATATCGCTTGTTGTGTATCAATCCATCGCTATCGCCTACCGTTATCTGTGATGTTAGCACACATGACCTCGCTTCACGAGATGAAGCTCATATGGTTAAAGCAAGGTGTTTTAGTCATACCAGCGGACTTTCATGGAAAAAGGCCATGTGGGGTCTGATGTTAGTTAAACTTTGTGGTGTTAATCAATCAAATCGAATCGCATAAATCGCGCATACTTCCATCGCTTGCAATGCAACAACTGCCGACTATCGTAATTCGTTTATCGTCACCGTCATTATTGGTGTTGTGTTATTCGCTTAATCACCAAATCGCTTATCGCTCATCGTGTATAGTCTACCGTTTATTCGCTAGTTTGATGTTCATTGCAGTCTGTGTGGTATTAATACGCATGACATCGCTTCACGAGGCAAAACTAACCTGGTTAAACGTGGTGTTTCACCGTGTTAGCAAACCCTCGTGAAAACGTGCCATGCGGGTTCAATGTGTAATCTAATCGACATCACGCTAATCGCTTATCGTCTACCGCTCGACGCCTATCTAGACACGACACGTAAGCGTTTCGTGTCATCAGGCTACTCGCGCACGCTGTTGTAGCTACGTTCGTAATTCAACTCGCCGGCTTAACTTATTCGATCCTATCTTATACTTGGTCTGACTTTCTATCGATTGGGCCGAGTAAGCGCAATTCTATCCATGTCGTATCGGCACACATGACACCGCCTCACGAAACGGAAGTAATATGGGCAAAACATGGTGGATACGCCGCTGGTACTTCCTATATATAAGTGTTTTAATCATATTAACGAACTCCCGTGGGAAGGTGCCAAGTGGGGCTTGATGCTAAATTATCTTTTTCAAACGGTTAAAACTGATTTTTATAAAACTTTTATTAAAACCATGGAACAAGTGAAATTCCTCACAATGAGGAGGTAACATCGAATCAGCTTAACTCCATGTTCAAGGGGAGCTTTCATGAGTCCAATTTTTTTAAAACCTTTTGCAATATAAAAAACAAGACTTTCTTGAGACGTTGGTTCAACATCGAGTTCAGCTTGAACCCATGCCATAGAAGAGTTTTCGTAACCTCAGTTTTCATCTTGAATTCCTTAAAATGTTTAAAACTTAAACTTTCTTGTAACGTTGGTTAACGATCGACTCAGTTAACCCTACGTCACGAGAAACCTTTCAAGTTCTTTAAGTTACAATCGCATCGAACTAACGGATTCTTCACAACACGAGGTACTTTGGAATGCCAACTCGTGGGATATTACTTTTTGTCGTTTACATCGCCTTCTTGCTATCATAATCGATCTCTCTTATTCGAAACGCCCTCGCTTGTCAACTCTCAAAGGTCTACCTAATGGATTAATTTCGGGACGAAATTTCCTAAAGTAGGGGAGACTGTAACAACCCGCACTTTCGTGCGTTGTTACTACTCGATATACTCGTTACGCCTAGCACCAGAGATTCGGATCATAATGTAACTATATCGCATGCATCGCTATTCGAAGGATAATCGCATATTTTCGCAATATGTTACCACTACGTTACATCACGAACACTAACACTCACGATGGCACTGAGTGAGGACCTATTCTACCCTCCTCGGTGGCCGTGATGTGTCGAAACGCAGACAATTAACGCTAACAAAGACTCCCGGGTGAGTGCTATAGCTCCAGTCGTCGTGACGATAATGACAATACGAGTAAGTGGTACCCTGTCAGTCGTTGTGGCACAACACACAATAACGTTCACTATGACATCGAGAAAGGACCTATACTACCCTCCTTGATTGCTGTGAAACGTTGCTAACAATCGCATACTCGAATCGAAAAAAAACCGATTGTTGTATCGAAACTTTAGATTATGGATACGTAAATACGACCCCTAGTGATATATATACATATATAATAATAATAATAATATAAATTAAATATGGAAAGCACGTACTTCGAAAAGTATCAAAACGATCGAAAACGGAGAAACTCACCGCGCCGGAGTAGCCATCCGGATGGACAGCTTCATCCGAACGGATGGGCCATCCGAACGGATGGGCATCCGAACGGATGGGCATCCGAACGGATGGGCCATAAGAACGGATGGGCCATCAGAACGGATGGGCCATCCGAACGGATGGGCCATCCGAACGGATGGGCCATCCGAACGGATGGCCATCCGACCCAGTAACTCCCTTCACCTCATTTTGCCTATAAATAGCCTGCCACACCACTGTTCAAGTGATGTGACAGCTCCCACTCGACCAAGCACGCTTCAGGACCCTTTTTCCTCGATTCCTCGCAATTCCGGTAAGATTTCAACCTAAAACTTGTACTTCTATGATCTACGTCCAAATCTACATCTTTCTGTCTTTCAAAACTCAAATTCTAACCGTGAAATCCACTGATTTGAGGTGTTTTATGGTGATGTCACCAAGAGTTCATATGAACTTCAAGTTGTGATCTCATCCCACCATAAACAACTCAGATCTAGGTGATTTTCACATGATTTGATAACAAATCTCACCTAAAACTATGAATTTAACCTAGGAAGTGTGCGATTTCGAGTTAAACATGAGAAACCGTTGTCACACCCCGATTTCCACACGTGTCACCGGTGGGCCCGGTGGGGAGTATCGTGACGTGGTTGGCAACATAATAGTCAAACAACACAATATTTAAATGCACAGCGGAAGCAATATAAAAGAAAATTTTCAATCGAATATAATATCGTAATATCAAGTATCACAACATTCGAAAGTTTATCCACAGAAGGATCGAAAATAAGTAGGAAACAGTAGTTCAACAGACTTCAGGAATCTTAAGCTTGCGAGACTCTTTTATTGATGCTAAGGAGACAATCCAGCCTATTACACTTAGTACCTGCATTTAATCTTTTTGGGAAAATACGTCAGTTTACACTGGTAAATACAATCAACTGACTCATTTTGGAAAATGATTTAAAATTGGTTTGGATGCACATGGCATAAACATTTTATAACTTGGGATAATTATTTAATATTATAATCATGTGAACGAATTACATGTTCCTTATGCGTTCAGTAGCCCGGATCGTATCGGGTTAAAGATCAATAGACACACCACATTATTTATTTATGCACTGACGGGTGTACGCCTACACCCCGCGCTTAGGTCTTGGCCATTTCGTAAAATGATGCCAAGGATATCCGGGACATGGTCAATAACCCCCCAAAGGCTTTAAGTAAACAAAACTGTTTAAACAGGCCGATCAAATTATTCAATTAACCACCCAACGATGGAAGATTTGATGCCCGATCAAGCGGTATTTTATATACCGTAACCCAAGCCCGTATAGGGAAAATAAGTTAAAAGTATTTACCTGAGCAATGTAATAATCACAATAAGCAAATTGCAAGTAGCTTTTAGTGGTTCTCCTAATCTGGAACGAAGGTTTATAATAACCTATTAGAATCCTAACGGGTCTTTAATTAAGCTTAAGCTTAGACCGGTTAGTTTCAAAGATACGGTTCGTACGCACGATTAAGCGAAGACCGGATAGAATGTGATTTAGACTCTACAAGTTCGGAGACTTGCTTAATAAGGGTATTTAATACACACTCTGAATTTTGAGATAAAACCGACAAGGTTTGACCCGTTTCGGCTAATTTATGTAAACTTGTTACATAAACCGAACCGAACGCGTAATAAGCGAAACGGGTATCCGTAAGAGCCATATACAGGTTTCCTAAGTTAATATGCTTCAAATATGTTGGGACATCAGTAAGATGTCTTTTATTATGCCCGAAACGTATTTAAACACAAACTATGCCCCGTAGGGGTAGTTTGGTCATTTAAAAGGTTATAAAAGAGTTTAAGTGATAATCTGAGTTTACAGGTCTGATGTAATCAGCAAACATACTCAAATTTATAAATTATAACAGTAGGGTAAAGTATATATGTGAAATTTATTAATTATAACCAAACTATGCACCGTAGGGGCATTTTGGTAATTTCACATAAGCCGAAAAGCTCAAAACTGAAGTCTGAGTTAATCAACTTTTGCTTACTGTTAAAATA
The DNA here is from genome assembly GCA_030545235.1 of Helianthus tuberosus. Classification (NCBI taxonomy): domain Eukaryota; kingdom Viridiplantae; phylum Streptophyta; class Magnoliopsida; order Asterales; family Asteraceae; genus Helianthus; species Helianthus tuberosus. Next base: position 144,647,012 of record CM060426.1, on the reverse strand, counting down.
TTCTAATTTGCCTAAAATATCAGTAGGTATCAACCCGGGTATGTTTAAGGTAGTTTTAGTACATACTAGGCGCTAAAAACGCTTAATAAGGCGATTAGAAGCCATTTACGGGTTTGATAGATAAAGCTGATATTTTTATTATTCCAAAAGGCTTAAAATAATTTATTTATCATATCTAATCAGAAGCAAAAGGTTTGGAGTCGTTTAGATATGTAAAACTCATTTTATGGCCCGTAAGGGCAAAACCGACAATTACCGGATTAAGCCTACGACTACAAGTTATGCTCAGCCTAAAATTAATTAAAAATCTTCAAAAATCCCAAAATAATATATTACATCAGTGGGTAAAGATTTTGATATAAAAAAGTAGGCTTAACTAGGCTATATGCTAATTACGCCATTTTATTAACATAAAGCTTTCATTTTGCGCTATTGAGCATAACTCTCAATCTACATCGCCAATTGATCTCAAATTTTGGGTACAAGTATATATATCAGTAATAAAGGTTTCTAGTCTTTTACATTTTCAAAAATCACGTTTTAAGGTGAAAAGGGCATAATGGTCAACATATGAGCAATTAACGGAAACATGTGAATGAATCGGGTAATCAACGAACAAGTACAGAGGCTTATACTATCATGTAACCCGGTCCTAATGAAGCTCTAAGGAATTTCTAAACTCATCTAAATCGGGTCAGAACTGAAGTCAAAGCAAAAGTCAAAGTTTTGCGACTTTCGGTTCCGAACCGGTTCAAAACTGAAAGTTGTCGAGTCGCACGTGCTTAGACATGTCCGTACACTTATTACCAAGTTATACGAATGATAAAAAAGGTTACACGCCTCTTACATTGTTAATTATGCGTTAAATCAAAGTTTACAATTCTGTTGACTTTTTAAGTACAAGTTTGACTCGACATTTAACATAGTTAGAGTGGGAATCAGGGGGAACCCTTTTAAGGGTTTATTACCCACTTAAATACCTACTTATAACAACTTTCAATTCGACAAAACACTGGACCGTTTGTGTTTTATCGCTAAGTCAAACCGTAATTACGACGGTTTGACTTTTAAGCTAAATACTAAGCTAAACTCAATAAAAGAAGGTTAGGCAAACTTACAAGAGTCCTATGAACGACCAGAGATCACTTGAGAGGAGTCTTGAGTTCCAGGAATGATCAGGAAGGCAAGAGAATGGTGTGAGAACAAGGTTGCAACTCATTGGCCTTTTATAGTGATTTAATCACCACAAGATGTTGACACACAAGCCTATCAACTGACCACAACATTCCCACAAGTGTCCCTAGTGTCTAGGACTGTTTAGGGGTCGCCCATGTTGCAATAATATATGTTTTTGGTCGATTAAGCGCGAAAAACGGCTGCTGTCTGAACTTTCTGTTACTGGGTGTCTGACGCGGCCCACGTAAGACTTTAAGATGTCTTACACGGCCCGCCTGAGCCTTGTAATCAGATTCAAATCTTTTCAATTAATGCAAACTTGTCTCTTGGGTTTTCGAAAGGGCAACCAACATTATTTCTTGCATTTTGAGCCCTCCATATTTACCTATAAGGGCTTTAGGACTTATACCCTAATTGTTAAGTCCTTGGCCACTTGGTTACTACCCGAAAAGTCATAACTTTCAATGTTAACGCTTTAACCCCTCGCATACGAATTTGATCATAACTTTCTCATACGTTGACGAAATTTTATGAAATTTATGTCGTGCATTCTAGTGAGCATACTTAACCGTTACAAAGCTTCGGGTTTGTCAAAAGGTCACTCAGAGGTATAACTTAAACATGTTGACACATTTAACCCCTGTAGTTTGTAATTTCTCACTTTTAGCTTCGCATGATCCATGATTTATTCGTTTGATGTTATAAACATCATGTAGGGTTAATGTTCAATATATTTATTCACTGTTGACATTTAGAACTCGTATATTAACATACTTTCCATGATTGTCAAATTTAGTCCTTTCAGGACATTCTTTCACACGTTCAAACATATGACACGTGTCAACACATTATAGGACGTGAATTTTCGAGGTGTTACATCCTCACCCCCTTAAAATAAATCTCGACCCGAGATTTACTGAAATAAATAAGGGTACTTTTCTTTCATCGTGGATTCAACCTCCCACGTGAATTCGGGACCTCTACGAGCATCCCATTTGACCTTTACGATAGGTACATGCTTCCTTCGAAGCTTCTTAACCTGTCGATCTTCAATCGACAATGGTTTTTCCACAAATCTTAAGCTCTCATCTATATGCACATCTGTATGTGGTATAACCAGTGATTCGTCAGCGAAACACTTCTTCAGATTGCAGATGTGGAATACATTATGTATACTACTGAGCTCTTCAGGTAAGTTTAACTTATAGGCAACTGACCCGACACGTTCGATAATCTCGAAAGGTCCTATGTATCTCAGGCTTAGCTTGCCTTTCTTACCAAATCGCATCACCCCCTTCCAGGGTGATACTTTAAGCAACACTTTGTCACCCACTTCGAGGTGAAAATCTTTACGCTTTGGATCAGTGTAACTCTTTTGCTTATCCCGGGCAGCTTTGAGACGGTCACGAATCTGGACAATCTTGTCCGTTGTTTCGAACACTATCTCTGGTCCTGATAATTGGACATCTCCAACTTCTGCCCAACAAACTAGCGTTCTACACTTTCTACCGTATAATGCCTCAAAAGGCGCAGCCTTGATGCTGGTATGGTAGCTATTGTTGTAGGAGAATTCGATTAATGGTAGGTGTTTATCCCAACTACCACCCAAGTCAATCACACATGCACGAAGCATGTCTTCCAACGTTTGAATAGTACGCTCACTCTGGCCGTCTGTTTGAGGATGGTAAGCCGTACTAAAATTCAAACGTGTGCCCAAATATTGCTGGAAGCTTTTCCAAAAATGGGACGTGTATCTAGTATCTCTGTCAGAGATAATAGACACAGGTATGCCATGTATAGCTACAATCTTTTCCACGTATAACTGGGCTAACATATCGGAGCTATAAGTCTCTTTGATGGGTAAGAAATGTGCTGACTTAGTCAGTCTATCAACTATAACCCGTATTGTATCATTGCCTTTCCTTGTCTTTGGCAATTTAGTGATGAAATCCATCGTCACCATTTCCCACTTCCACGTAGGAAGTTCAGGCTGTTGTAGCAAACCTGACGGCTTTTGATGTTCTGCCTTGACTTGAGCACATGTCAAGCATTTTGCCACATAGGCGGCTACAGACTTTTTCAAGCCTATCCACCAATAATTTGCCCTTAGATCCTGGTACATCTTATCAGCTCCAGGATGAACGGAGTATTTGGAACTATGGGCTTCCTGCAGGATGACATCTCGAAGTCCTCCATAAATTGGAACCCATATTCGTCCTTTAATCTTAGAATTCCGTCCTTGCTAAGAGTTAACTGCTCCTCAGTTACCCCTAGCTTTTCATTAGGATAGTTAGCTTCCAACACAGCTTCCTTCTGTGCAGCTAACAACCTTTCAATCAAACTGTTCTTTATCTCCATGCGCTTGGCATTGATTCGGATGGGTTTCACCCTTTCCTTCCTGCTCAAGGCGTCGGCGACTGCATTCGCCTTGCCGGGATGGTATCTGATTTCACAATCATAATCATTTAAAGTTTCCATCCAACGGCGCTGCCTCATGTTTAATTCCTTCTGATTAAATAGATGCTGGAGGCTCTTGTGATCAGAATAGATCACACACTTGATACCATACAAATAATGTCTCCACAGTTTTAGTGCAAATACAACGGCACCCAACTCCAAGTCATAGGTGGTGTAATTCTTTTCATGCACCTTTAACTGTCTTGAAGCATAGGCAATAACCTTGCCTTTCTGCATAAGCACACACCCCATGCCGGTGTGTGATGCATCGCAGTAAATTACAAATTCTTCGATTCCATCAGGCAATGTCAACACAGGAGCATTGCTCAACTTCTGCTTCAAAATATCGAAAGCTTCTTGCTGCTTAGGCCCCCAGTCAAACTTAATCTTCTTCTTAGTTAGAGAAGTTAAGGGTGCAGCAATCCTTGAAAAGTTTTCAATGAAGCGCCTGTAGTATCCTGCTAAACCTAGGAAGCTACGAATTTCCATAGGCGTCTTTGGCTCTTGCCAGTTCATAACAGCTTCGACCTTAGCGGGATCCACTTGGATACCATGCTTGCTAACCACATGTCCAAGGAATTGGACTTCTCGAAGACAGAATTCACACTTGGAGAATTTGGCATAGAGCTTCTCATGATGTAGAAGTTTAAGGATACAGCGAAGGTGTTTCTCATGGTCAGCTTGGTTCTTCGAGTAGATAAGAATGTCGTCGATGAAAACGATGACGAATTTATCTAAGTACGGCTTGCAAACGCGATTCATGAGATCCATGAATGCGGCCGGTGCATTAGTGAGCCCAAAAGGCATCACCAGGAACTCGTAGTGACCATAACGAGTCCTAAATGCAGTTTTGTGCACGTCAATCTTTGAGAAATAACTTTGAGAAATAACTTGCCCCTTGTAATTGATCTCTAACCTTCAGTTGATGGTATCCTGACCTCAAGTCAATCTTTGAGAAATAACTTGCCCCTTGTAATTGATCGAACAAATCGTCTATCCTGGGCAAAGGGTATCTATTCTTTATCGTGACCTTATTAAGTTCACGATAATCGATGCACAGACGCATCGATCCATCCTTCTTCTTGACAAACAAGACTGGCGCCCCCAAGGAGACAAGCTAGGTTTAATGAAACCTTTAGCCAGCAATTCGTCCAGTTGCGTCCTCAATTCCTTCATCTCTGTTGGCGCCAACCTATAAGGTGCTCTAGCAACAGGTGCGGCTCCAGGGATGATGTCGATTCTGAATTCGACTTGCCTATCTGGTGGTAAACCAGGTAATTCTTCAGGAAAAACTTCTGGGTATTCAGAAATGACAGGAATATCTTCCATCTTCGGTTTCGGCTCATCAAAAGTCACCTGTGCCATGTAGATGACACAACCCTTCTTCAAACATTTAGAAGCCTTGAGCATGGTCACTTGCTCAGGCAGTCCATACCGGGTATCACCCTGAATGGTCAGTGCTTCTCCAGATGGAGTTTTGATCACCACTTGTTTCTTATAGCAAACAATCTGGGCCTGGTTATGAGATAACCAGTCCATACCCAACACAATGTCAAAACCAGCTAACTTTAAGGGAAGTAGTGATAATGGGAAAGAGTGGTTCTTAATGGATATGAAACATCCATCTAATATGGTTGAGGCGGTTTCTATTGTGCCATCAGCCAATTCCACCTCATACTTCACACTTAAAGTTCTAACAGGTAAATTCAGCAGATTGCAAAATTTATTATCTACAAACGATTTATCTGCGCCTGAATCAAAAAGTACTCTTGCATAGATATCATTTACAAGGAAAGTACCTGTTATAACATTGTCATCTTGAACTGCTTCCTTAGCATCCATTCTAAAGACCCTAGCATTGCTCTTCTTTCCTTCATCAGTTTTCCTTGCGAGTTTTGGGCAGTTAGTCTTGATATGCCCCTTCTCGTTGCAACTATAACACGTTGCATCTTTCAGCTTCTTGCACTCCAGGGTCTTATGTTCTAAAGACTTGCAGATCCCACAAGGCCTCGACTGAGATTGGGAATTTGACTCAAATCTGCACTTCCCGAAGTGTTGTTTCTTACAGATCTTACAATTCGGTTTATCACCCAATTGACGATTATCCTTCTTAAACCCAGAACTCTTTTTATGGTCTGTATTACCCTTATGCTTCTTCTCAGACCTTCGTGAGTTATCATCCTCACGCTTCCTCTTACCTTCTTCAGAATTTTTGAGCGATCTTAGTCTGACCGCATCCAAGGTAAGAGATAGAGCTAGATCAGCTGTTGACCTAAAAGTAGCAGGTCTCGATGCCTTAACACTGGCTTTTATCTCCGGGGCCAAACCCCCAATGAAGCGAGCAATTCGCTTGGGTTCCGGTGTTATCAGATACGGAACTAGCCTAGACAGGTTCATCACCAATGACAAGAAGTCTGTTTCAATCTTCTCAACCTCATGCTGAGGGCAGTAGTTCTCTTTGACGAGAGCAACAAATTGATCCCAGGACATATTGTACAATGGGATCTTCCCAGTAGCCTGGATTAGAGACCTCCACCAGGCTAGTGCTTCTCCTTTGAACGACTGGGATGCATACTTCACAACATCCCTTACAGCACAACCACTGATATCCACCACAGTATCCATCTCATCCAACCATGTCATGCAGTCGATGGCTCCTTTTACCCCAGTGAAATCCCTGGGTTTGCATGAAACGAAGTATTTATACGAGCATCCCTTATCATGGGTTCCTTGTTTCGGTACGACCTCCAGAGATGGAACACTTTGATGATTGGTAGACTGACGATCGTCATCATCTTTCTTGGAATTTTCCTTCTTGGGAGGAAGCTTGCTATGAGCCTCAGAATGTGTCTTGGGCTTTGAGTGCGGCGTAGATAGGGTCCTACTCCGAGTCCCACTATACTCTTCGTACTGCCGCTCCAAGGCCCTTGTAACTGCTCCATCTACTAGCGCTTTCAATTCAGCACCCGTCAAATTAATTCGGGCATTATCGTTTTCCTCCACTGGATGGCTATTAATTTCGTCAGAGTTAGCCATTTTAATTGAACTGTTACAGAAAACAAGGACAAAAGTTTACTTGGGAGTTTATTATGGAATTGTCTTTTATGGCAATTCATTAACCATGGTAAACAGAGACCATATTCGGTTAATTTACTAATCATATTTATTTAGGATTTCTATTAAAATTTTATCCTAATTATAAAACAATAAAAGTTTTATTTGTGGCACAAAAAGGCCTAGTCACAAGGACATTTATAAATTATAAGCTATGATTTCAGAGAATCAAGGCTTTTAAGGTTTGAATATAGTTTATTACCTTTTTCGGACAGGGAGTCATTGCTACCACTGTCTTTTGGCTCATGTAGAAATGAGCAAGGCCCGTAGGCATTATATTACCGGACAGGGAGTCATCGCTACTACTGTCCTTTGGCTCATGTAGAAATGAGCAAGGCCCGTAGGCACTATATTACCAACGTATGGTAAAAATATGATCATCTTAATTGATGATCTAAACCCATGATTCGGAGATCAATAAATTGGGTTAGGAATCTTTTAAAGAATTCTTATATAAAATAAAAATGACGTGTGATTTTAACGAATCACGTCTGCCAAGAGTGTTAACATGTTTTCAGATGTTAACTGGGATTTGAATCTTTTGAACAGGTCTTATTATCTTGGCCTGGTCTTATAATGACCCGGAGGCTAGGTTTCACTCTTTAAGATTCTTATTTAAAAATTTACATAGGCAGATTATCATTAAAAGGAATGATTTTAATTTATTTATTTCATATATCAATTATTTATGCTCATAAGGCAACATGAAATTTATAAAACAAACATTCCATTAATTTATTATAATATTACACGCTGCCCTAAACGGGTCTTTTCAGCAAACAATTACCCACGCAGGGGTCAAGCAACATACTAGTCCACGCAGGGACTTTAAACAAACACACTAGTCCACGCAGGGACTTTAAACAAACATCATACCCTCGTAGGGGTTAACAGAAATATAGACCCATGCAGGGGTTCAAAAGAAGTAAACATACCCACGCAGGGGTTTAAACAAAGACACATACCCACACAAGGGCTAATACAGTAAGACGGGCCCACGCAGGGACCAAATGCACCAATAATTGTCCACGAAGGGACTTAATTGAAATACAATAATATATATAGGGATTTAATGATCCCTCTTCTTCTTCCCATTTAATAAGTTCGCTAAACCTTTCATGAATCCTCGGTTGTTCTGGCGCTCCTCCTGAAAGTCATGTTCCACCCGGCTTAGTCTTTGGAGGATCTCCTCCCGTTCCGGTGGGGAAAATCGTGGCGGCTGCGATTGAGTCCGGATTATAGGTCTAGCAGGTATCTGGTACCCATGAGTTGGGTACCCTACTCCCCAAGGAGCTCCATAGGGTCCTTCCGGGTGAAGGGCATTGTAGTCTGTTGCCACTTGATATGGGTCGGTCTCGGCATAACCGTAGTTGTTGTGAGCCGGCTGCTCAAATGGGTTGTATGCCCTTGAACCAGTGTAGGCAGGAATCGGGTTATCAAAACCCATAGGTGGTGGTTGTGGTGCAACGGGGTTTGAAGGTCCACCCATTTGTGGATCTTCTTGATGTGGCGGGTAATGGCTGCCACTCGATTGCCGAGGAGAGCTGAAATGAAAATCTCCTCCCCGTGTAGACATACGCGGTCCAGATCTCCTACGCCTCGGCGGTTGCGGAGGTGCCGGCTGAACTGGTGGCGGTCGAGGCGGTGGCGTAACTGCCACAAACCGTGAATCCACAGAGGGATCCTGTTGCTGCTGTTGCTGCTGCTGAGGCGGTGAATGGCGAGGAGGTGTATAGTACCATTCGTGCCTGGTAAACATAGCTTGAAAGCTATCTGGACCAACATAAGGTGATCCGTGGAAAGAAGATCCGTCAGAGATCTCTATCGGGTGGTTTGGTGTACCACTGGCAGGTTCGACGGGGTCCGTATCCTCGTCCATATCGTCCGCGTGATCGCCAGAGAAATGATCCTCTGGCCCCAATGGGTTAAAACCCACTGGTTCTTGTATAAAATTTTCCGGGTTAAACCGGCCCCTAAAAACTGGTGTAGGGTCACCAAAAGAATTATGCGATAAAGATCTCTGTAACGGTATGTAGGAGGGTTGAGGGTTGTTGGGCTCGTACTCCGGCTGTGGCCCATAAGGGTTATGAACAGGAGGTGTTGAACTGTGCGAAACCGACCGTCTAGCCGGCTCGAAGAGGTTCCTCCGGTTCTGCCGGGGATCGTCACTCTCTGTGGTAGAAGGAGCTCGTACATTCGAAGGTCCTGCTTCGTGATCTTTGGGGGCGGTGATCGGCCCCTTGCCTCTTCCTCTACGTCTAAAGAATCTTGGTGGCATTTTCAATCCTATCAAAATAGCATGAGATAACAACAACAATATATAAAATAAAGAATAAAACAGAAACCAAACAAAGTGGAATTTGTCCTATGTTATATGTCTAGACTCGAAAGTTTAGAAATGTGCAATTGTGTAACTGAGATTAAACACAAAAGGCTAGTGTTTAATTCACTCAGTGTTGGCTCTGATACCAACCTGTCACACCCCGATTTCCACACGTGTCACCGGTGGGCCCGGTGGGGAGTATCGTGACGTGGTTGGCAACATAATAGTCAAACAACACAATATTTAAATGCACAGCGGAAGCAATATAAAAGAAAATTTTCAATCGAATATAATATCGTAATATCAAGTATCACAACATTCGAAAGTTTATCCACAGAAGGATCGAAAATAAGTAGGAAACAGTAGTTCAACAGGCTTCAGGAATCTTAAGCTTGCGAGACTCTTTTATTGATGCTAAGGAGACAATCCAGCCTATTACACTTAGTACCTGCATTTAATCTTTTTGGAAAAATACGTCAGTTTACACTGGTAAATACAATCAACTGACTCATTTTGGAAAATGATTTAAAATTGGTTTGGATGCACATGGCATAAACATTTTATAACTTGGGATAATTATTTAATATTATAATCATGTGAACGAATTACATGTTCCTTATGCGTTCAGTAGCCCGGATCGTACCGGGTTAAAGATCAATAGACACACCACATTATTTATTTATGCACTGACGGGTGTACGCCTACACCCCGCGCTTAGGTCGTGGCCATTTCGTAAAATGATGCCAAGGATATCCGGGACATGGTCATTAACCCCCCAAAGGCTTTAAGTAAACAAAACTGTTCAAACAGGCCGATCAAATTATTCAATTAACCACCCAACGATGGAAGATTTGATGCCCGATCAAGCGGTATTTTATATACCGTAACCCAAGCCCGTATAGGGAAAATAAGTTAAAAGTATTTACCTGTGCAATGTAATAATCACAATAAGCAAATTGCAAGTAGCTTTTACTGGTTCTCCTAATCTGGAACGAAGGTTTATAATAACCTATTAGAATCCTAACGGGTCTTTAATTAAGCTTAAGCTTAGACCGGTTAGTTTCAAAGATACGGTTCGTACGCACGATTAAGCGAAGACCGGATAGAATGTGATTTAGACTCTACAAGTTCGGAGACTTGCTTAATAAGGGTATTTAATACACACTCTGAATTTTGAGATAAAACCGACAATGTTTGACCCGTTTCGGCTAATTTATGTAAACTTGTTACATAAACCGAACCGAACGCGTAATAAGCGAAACGGGTATCCGTAAGAGCCATATACAGGTTTCCTAAGTTAATATGCTTCAAATATGTTGGGACATCAGTAAGATGTCTTTTATTATGCCCGAAACGTATTTAAACACAAACTATGCCCCGTAGGGGTAGTTTGGTCATTTAAAAGGTTATAAAAGAGTTTAAGTGATAATCTGAGTTTACAGGTCTGATGTAATCAGAAAACATACTCAAATTTATAAATTATAACAGTAGGGTAAAGTATATATGTGAAATTTATTAATTATAACCAAACTATGCACCGTAGGGGCATTTTGGTAATTTCACATAAGCCGAAAAGCTCAAAACTGAAGTCTGAGTTAATCAACTTTTGCTTACTGTTAAAATATTCTAATTTGCCTAAAATATCAGTAGGTATCAACCCGGGTATGTTTAAGGTAGTTTTAGTACATACTAGGCGCTAAAAACGCTTAATAAGGCGATTAGAAGCCATTTACGGGTTTGATACATAAAGCTGATATTTTTATTATTCCAAAAGGCTTAAAATAATTTATTTATCATATCTAATCAGAAGCAAAAGGTTTGGAGTCGTTTAGATATGTAAAACTCATTTTATGGCCCGTAAGGGCAAAACCGACAATTACCGGATTAAGCCTACGACTACAAGTTATGCTCAGCCTAAAATTAATTAAAAATCTTCAAAAATCCCAAAATAATATATTACATCAGTGGGTAAAGATTTTGATATCAAAAAGTAGGCTTAACTAGGCTATATGCTAATTACGCCATTTTATTAACATAAAGCTTTCATTTTGCGCTATTGAGCATAACTCTCAATCTACATCACCAATTGATCTCAAATTTTGGGTACAAGTATATATATCAGTAATAAAGGTTTCTAGTCTTTTACATTTTCAAAAATCACGTTTTAAGGTGAAAAGGGCGTAATGGTCAACATATGAGCAATTAACGGAAACATGTGAATGAATCGGGTAATCAACGAACAAGTACAGAGGCTTATACTATCATGTAACCCGGTCCTAATGAAGCTCTAAGGAATTTCTAAACTCATCTAAATCGGGTCAGAACTGAAGTCAAAGCAAAAGTCAAAGTTTTGCGACTTTCGGTTCCGAACCGGTTCAAAACTGAAAGTTGTCGAGTCGCACGTGCTTAGACATGTCCGTACACTTATTACCAAGTTATACGAATGATAAAAAAGGTTACACGCCTCTTACATTGTTAATTATGCGTTAAATCAAAGTTTACAATTCTGTTGACTTTTTAAGTACAAGTTTGACTCGACATTTAACATAGTTAGAGTGGGAATCAGGGGGAACCCTTTTAAGGGTTTATTACCCACTTAAATACCTACTTATAACAACTTTCAATTCGACAAAACACTGGACCGTTTGTGTTTTATCGCTAAGTCAAACCGTAATTACGACGGTTTGACTTTTAAGCTAAATACTAAGCTAAACTCAATAAAAGAAGGTTAGGCAAACTTACAAGAGTCCTATGAACGACCAGAGATCACTTGAGAGGAGTCTTGAGTTCCAGGAATGATCAGGAAGGCAAGAGAATGGTGTGAGAACAAGGTTGCAACTCATTGGCCTTTTATAGTGATTTAATCACCACAAGATGTTGACACACAAGCCTATCAACTGACCACAACATTCCCACAAGTGTCCCTAGTGTCTAGGACTGTTTAGGGGTCGCCCATGTTGCAATAATATATGTTTTTGGTCGATTAAGCGCGAAAAACGGCTGCTGTCTGAACTTTCTGTTACTGGGTGTCTGACGCGGCCCACGTAAGACTTTAAGATGTCTTACACGGCCCGCCTGAGCCTTGTAATCAGATTCAAATCTTTTCAATTAATGCAAACTTGTCTCTTGGGTTTTCGAAAGGGCAACCAACATTATTTCTTGCATTTTGAGCCCTCCATATTTACCTATAAGGGCTTTAGGACTTATACCCTAATTGTTAAGTCCTTGGCCACTTGGTTACTACCCGAAAAGTCATAACTTTCAATGTTAACGCTTTAACCCCTCGCATACGAATTTGATCATAACTTTCTCATACGTTGACGAAATTTTATGAAATTTATGTCGTGCATTCTAGTGAGCATACTTAACCGTTACAAAGCTTCGGGTTTGTCAAAAGGTCACTCAGAGGTATAACTTAAACATGTTGACACATTTAACCCCTGTAGTTTGTAATTTCTCACTTTTAGCTTCGCATGATCCATGATTTATTCGTTTGATGTTATAAACATCATGTAGGGTTAATGTTCAATATATTTATTCACTGTTGACATTTAGAACTCGTATATTAACATATTTTCCATGATTGTCAACTTTAGTCCTTTCAGGACATTCTTTCACACGTTCAAACATATGACACGTGTCAACACATTATAGGACGTGAATTTTCGAGGTGTTACAACCGTCAAGCACGACCAGTTCTGGTGGAACGGGGTGATTCCCGGCTGTTAGAACGGGTCGAAACTGAAGAAATATCATTGTTTAAAACGATACCGTATCATCTCAGTGAAACCACACGTATTTCTTCCGGAAACACACGAAAACAGTTGATCGGGATGCTAAAAACAGATGCGTCAGACAACATGTCATCCGACCGGATATCATGTTATTCGACCGGATGACAATTCGACCCAATCAACAGTTATTCGACCGGATGACAATTCGACCCAATCAACAGTTATTCGACCGGATGACAATTCGACCCAATCAACAGTTATTCGACCGGATGACAATTCGACCCAATCAACAATTATTCGATCTGATGACTATCATTCGACCCAGTCAACTTCCATTCGATCGAGTAGCAATTCGACCCAGTTAACTTCCATTCGATCGAATAGCAATTCGACCCAGGCAACTTCCATTCGATCGGATAGCAAATCGACCCAATCACGTGTCATTCGACCGGATAGCCTGTCATCCGACCGGATGACAACCATCTGACCCAGATCCATATGTCATCCGATCGGATGAGCACCATCCGACCAGATAACTGACTTTTCGATGCAATTCTCGCTTAACCGTACATCGTTTACCATATCTTTCAATGATTAACGTAGACGTACTCGCAACCGACCCTATCAAGTTGTATTCTCGCTAAATATGCACTGTGAGTATACTTGAACCCCCTTTTAATCGCATTTTGGGTGTAACATACGTTTATAACAAATCGAACTTATCAACGAATTATTCAATCAATCGAATTATCACTTGCGAATGACTGTTATGCATAGATATACGTGATGCTAGTTGCATATGTGCTAGGGCTTATACTCGCGACGTCCCACCATGACTAGTATAGTACTATTGCGCCCGACGGGGTCTAGTTTGCCATCGCATATTCGAGCATCGAGGACTTAGTTGGTAGTATCAGCTTTGTGAGTATATATATCGTGTGTTACGTTTATGCATGTGGAAATTCGCTACACGTTTTAATCTATTATGCTACTTATCAAACCTGTATACTCGCCAATACTTTCGTATTGACAAATATTTTAACGTATGTTGTAGGTTAGATCGCAGACTACATCAAATCAAGCTAGGAGGTCTAGAAACTCAACTAAAATCTAGGTCGTCGGATTTGTATTGTTCGAGAGGACAAGAAATTCGTGATAACTTATGTGATTGTATTTTTTGTTAGTATGGGATGACGAATGTATTAAATATTATCGCAATATAGTTGTTATGGATTCTCTTGAGCAATCTGATTCGCCTAGTGCCGCGCCCCGATGATTCCGCCATCGGTTGGGGTGTGACATCGCACTATTGACGATGCGGTGGAATTAGCTAACACCTTAACTGATGAATTGGTACGTACAAGAGATGAAAATCGGAAGAAGGAACTGGCTCAGAAAATTACCCAAGGATTTCGTGTGGGTAATAGTAGTAACTTCAAGAAAAGAGGAACAGGGCAATCCTCAACTCCTCAGTTCTGCAGGAATTGCAGAAAGAAACATTATGGAAGATGTAATGTAACCTGCAACTTTTGCAAAGCATAGGACATCGTGAAGAAAACTGCAGAAAGAAAACCATAATCTACTTTAACTGTGGAGAAGCGGGGCATTTCAAAACAGAATGTCCTAAATTGGCCAAACCAGCAGACAACAAAGTCAAGCCAGCTGACGGAAATACCAAGAAGAATGTTCGAGCCTTCCAGTTAACTACTCAGGAAGCCGAGCTAATTCCTGATGTGATAGCTGGTACGTTCTTAGTTCACAACATTTACGCAAAAGTATTATTTGACTCTGGTGCAAACCAAAGTTTTATTAATAATGCATTCTGCCAAGCTCTTAATTTACCTTTAACTCAACTTAGGCAGATCTAGGCAGTCGAAACGGCAGACGGAAATTCTGTCAAAATAGATAAGGTTTTGCAAAAAGAAAATATATAACTTTCCGGTTATACATTTCATGCAAACCTGTTACCAATGAACCTAGCTGGGTTCGATGTTGTGTTAGGAATGGATTGGTTAGTAGCCAACCATGCTCGAATCCATTGTGATAAGAATTCTATAGAGATTCAGGCACCTACTGGAGAAGTAATCGTGATTACAGGAGATAAACCACGTAAACCCATGAAGTTCATATCAGTAATGAAAGTTGCTAGCTATGAATGAAAGCAAGGAATAGTATATATGATTTCAGTAATCATTAGTACTAAGGGTAAAGAACTTAAGGAAATTCCTGTAGTCTCAGAATACCCAGATGTATTCCCAGAAGAATTAGCAGGATTACCACCAGATAGGGAAGTAGAATTTAGAATTCATCTAATTCCCGGAACTACACCGATAGCCAAGGCACCTTATCGGTTAGCTCCTACAGAAATGTTAGAACTGAAAAAGCAATTAGATGAATTACTAAGCAAAGGATTCATACAACCTAGCTCATCCCCTTGGGGAGCACCAGTGTTGTTTGTAAAGAAAAAGGACGGTTCGATGAGAATGTGTATTGATTATAGAGAATTGAATAAGGTTACAATAAAGAATCGATACCCATTACCTAGGATTGATGATCTTTTCGATCAACTTCAAGGAGCTAGATATTTTTCTAAGATCGACTTACGCTCTGGATATCATCAATTGAAGGTACAAGAAGAAGACATACCTAAAACTGCTTTCAGAACTAGGTATGGTCATTACGAGTTTACAGTCATGCCCTTCGGATTAACGAATGCACCTGCCGGATTCATGGATATGATGAATCGGATCTGTAAACCGTATTTGGATAAATTTGTGATTGTCTTCATAGACGATATACTCATTTATTCCAAAAGTCAGGAAGAACACTGTCAGCACCTGCATGCACTCTTAACTTTGTTAAGAAGAGAGAAACTTTATGCCAAATTCTCAAAATGTGAATTTTGGCTAAAGGAAGTGCAATTTCTAGGACACATGGTAAATCATGAAGGTATTCACGTAGATCCTGCTAAGATAAAGGTAATTACCAAATGGAAGGTTCCGCAATCTGCAATGGAAATTAGAAGTTTTATAGGTTTAGCTGGATATTATAGACGGTTTATTAAGGATTTTTCCAAAATAGCTGTACCATTAACTAAGCTAACCTGTAAAGCAATTAAGTTTGAATGGGGACCTAAGCAAGAAGAAGCTTTTAAGATTCTAAAGCATAAGTTAACAAATGCCCCAATCTTAGCATTACCAGAAGGGACTGAAGATTTTGAAGTATATTGTGATGCTTCAAAATTAGGATTTGGATGTGTGTTAATGCAACGCAAGAAGGTAATTGCGTATGCATCAAGACAATTGAAAAAGCACGAGGAGAACTATACGACTCATGATTTAGAATTAGGAGCCATAATTTTTGCTCTTAAAAATTGGAGACATTATCTGTATGGAAGTAAGTTTACTGTCTATACTGATCATAAAAGTTTAAGGTACATATTTGGGCAAAAAGAGTTGAACATGAGGCAAAGGAGATGGATGGGAATCCTAAGTGACTACGACTGTGATATTCATTATCACGAAGGAAAAGCAAATGTAGTTGCAGATGCCTTAAGTCGTAAGTATCATGAAAACCAAAGACGAGTTCGTGCTCTCAGATTAAATCTACAATTAGATTTAATGAAGCAATTAAAGAATGTTCAAGAGACAGCAATAGAGGATGCTGCTGAAGGAATGAAGGGACGAATAAAAGAATTAGAGCAAGGAAAGGATGGAATTTGGAGATTTCATAAGAAAAGAATTTGGGTACCTAAGCAGGGAGAATTAAGAAATAAGATTTTAGAAGAAGCCCATAAATCTAGGTATACCATGCACCCTGGAAACAATAAGATGTACCAAGATTTAAGAAATAATTTCTGGTGGATAGGAATGAAAAAGGAAATAGCTAGATATGTTTCTAAGTGTCTAACTTGTTCACGAGTTAAGGCAAAACATCAGAAACCCTCAGGTCTACTACAACAATTAGAAATGCCTGTATGGAAATGGGAACTCATAACAATGGATTTTGTTACTAAGTTACCCAAAACCAGAAAGGCTAATGACACAATTTGGGTAATTGTAGATCGATTAACCAAATCAGCTCATTTCCTACCTATAAAAGAAACCTTTAGCATGGAAAGGTTGGCAAAGTTGTATGTAGATGAAGTAGTATCCTTACATGGAGTTCCACTCTCCATTGTTTCAGATAGGGATAGTCGTTTCACTTCTCATTTTTGGACAAGTTTCCAAAAAGCAATGGGAACTCGACTAAATTTAAGTACGGCATATCATCCTCAGACAGACGGACAAAGTGAAAGAACAATCCAAACTCTGGAAGACATGCTTCGAGTATGTGTAATAGATTTTGGTGGGAACTGGGATGATCACTTACCATTAATTGAATTCTCCTATAACAATAGTTATCATGCAAGCATTGAAACTGCCCCATTTGAAGCACTGTATGGAAGAAAGTGTAGAACTCTAGTTTGTTGGGCAGAAATAAGAGAAAGTCAATTATCAGGACCAGAAATTGTTCAAGAAACTACAGACAAAATTACACAAATCAAGGAAAGATTAAAGACGGCTCGAGATCGTCAAAAGAGTTATGCAGACAATAGAAGGAAACCATTGGAGTTCCAAGTTGGAGACAAAGTGTTATTGAAAGTTTCTCCTTGGAAAGGAATAGTACGGTTCAGTAAGAAAGGGAAACTAAGTCCAAGATACGTAGGACCATTTTCAGTGATCCAACGTATAGGACCAGTTGCTTATCGGCTACAACTACCAGAAGAATTAGTTGGAGTACATGATGTATTTCTTGTATCTAACTTCAAGAAATGCCTATCAAGATGAATCTTTGGTAGTACATCTCCAAGATATAAAAGTGAATGAGAAATTGAAATTTGTTGAAAAACCTATTCAAATCGAGGATCGAAAGATTAAGTTTCTCAAGCACAAGCGACTAGTTCTAGTCAAAGTCAAGTGTGATTCAAAGAGAGGATCTGAATACACTTGGGAGCTGGAATCAGAGATGAAGCGAAAATACCCCTACTTGTTCCAGTAAATCTCGAGGACGAGATTTTTATTAAGGTGGGGAGAATGTAACAACTCTCATCAAAAGTCCTATTTATTATTTTAATTTGTTCAATAGGAAACCCTAATTAAGACACCCAAGTGATTCTGCATAAACCCTAAAATTTTCAGAATAATCAGAATCAGGATCAGGGCCCCTAAAACTTAGGGGGGGGGGGTATTCCCTATTAACGATTATCCTTATAAACTGCTGTCGAAATTTAATTTTCATGCAACGTCGACTCATCAGGGCTAGATAGGTGACGAAGTAGGCCTAGCCTATTTTGGATGTCCCTGCGACACGCGACAGGTGCAGGTGATCCTGTCGCGACACGCGGGAGGTGCCAAATTGGGTATAAATCCAGGGGCTTGGGACTTGAATTGTTTGCATGTTTCGACGTTAAAATTCATTACGTATACTCACTTATACACTGTTTCGTTCAAAAGTAGTTATAATCTCGAAGTTCTGCCACGATAACAGGGTAATAACTCGATCGCTGCTACGATTCAATGTCCGATCGATTAAACTATCCAATGGATGTTTAAGTGCTGCCCACATTAGGGTTTATGCTTTGTCCTTCGTCGTTAAATCGATGGATGTTTAAGTATCGCACTTTGTCATTGTTGTGAGGGTTTAATCTCGTGAGTTATCGTAAATGTTGTATTAGTTATTAACCTAGTTTTGTGTGCATTGTTATTTAAACTAGGTTAACAAGACTAATCAATAGGCTAGACTCTACCCGTGTTAAATCTGCAATGTGAGTCATTCTCTTTTTATCAAATTACTTTCCAAAGCATGTTTATTTTCAAGGTTATAATTACAGGGATTAAGTCTTTGTAATCACCAAATTACAGCCGGTATGTGAGGTTTTGTATACACTACTTGATAATCTTCACCGTTGGACAACGGGGTAGCCAATGGGTGATATGACCATAGTCACAGAAACGAGTCGAGTGACAAATACCGTGGGTAGTTGGTTGATATCTGGAAACATCGTAATCGCTCTTAATACTGTAAATTATAACAAACGTGTCATTTTAGTAAATAGAATGATTCACCAGTATTTCCCGCTGACAAAACCTTTTTCAAACATGTTTCAGGTAATCTGTTGTGATCCAGGAAAAGTGCCTTGAAGCACTACAAGCTTAAGGAAGTGACTCAATATAAAATAAAGAAACCTGTTTTATAAAATAAAGATTTCTCAGTGAAATCATATGATTGTAAATTACCAGGGTTTTATCCCGAGTTGTGAAATAAAATAATCGGGAAATTTCAGCTTTAAAAAGATCCTGTTAAAATCTTCCGCTGTTAACTCAATTAAATAAATACCACGGGATTTCTGTCCCGCGGCTACTGAAATGGGTCAAACCGGGTCAGGGCCGTGACAGTAAAGAAACAGGGAATTTTCATATTTTTAGCTGGGGCAAAGTCATATTTTTATTTTTACTTGGAGGAAAAATCAAAATTTTTTTCCCGAGGGTAAAATCCTAATTTTTAGCTAGGGGAAAACCATATTTTTATTTTGCACCGGGGAAAAACGTAATTTTGAATTGAGGGTGATATAGTAATTTTGAACGAGGGTAAAATCGTAAATTTTAGCTGGGGGCAAAAACATAATTTTATTTTGAACTGGGGGTAAAGACGTAATTTTAAACTGGGGGCAAAACCGTAATTTTAA
Organism: Helianthus tuberosus; assembly: GCA_030545235.1. Taxonomy (NCBI): domain Eukaryota; kingdom Viridiplantae; phylum Streptophyta; class Magnoliopsida; order Asterales; family Asteraceae; genus Helianthus; species Helianthus tuberosus. The sequence continues at coordinate 144,627,481 of CM060426.1, read as the reverse complement.
AGTGGGTATAAAATAATAAACTGTGTAAAATCGTAATTTTGAGCCAGGGGGAAAACATATTTTTATTTTGAACTGGGGCGAAAACGTAATTTTAAAGTGGCTATAAAATAATAAACTAGTTGGTCCAATGGGTATTGATCGCCGCCCATTTGAACCAATGGTAGGGAAACACTATTTCGGGGCAAAAATGTAATTTTAAAGTATGTATAAAATAATAAACTGGTTAGTCCAATGGGGGAGGGCTGGCCGCCCATTTGAACCAATGACAGGGAGATACTATTCCCTGCCATGTTCATTGTATATGTTGAAAATGAAAATTAAGCTTAAAAAAAATTAAAAAAAAATTGGGGCAGCCGCCCTTTTTAGCAAATAGGGTGGTAGAACTATTGCCTCCCATCTGTTTTGTATATGTAGGATAATACGATATGATTAAGTTTCAATAGTTAAACCTCTGTATACTTATTATTCATTGTTTTATTACATGATTTTTCTCACCATAAAACCTTAACTAATTTAGTTAAATTGTTTTCTTGTATTAATTTCCCACTTTAAAGTGATTATTTCAATAAACTTGTTAATGGTTTGAGTTAACAGGAGTCAAAACCGGCTTTGGTTGAAACTGGCTTTTTAAGCTGTAAAAATCAATTTCAAAGTTTTAACTAGTTCGGTTCAGGTTTGACTGTTCGAAGTATATGTTCACACACCGATTACAACCCATTTTGTGGGTCTGTTCAAAACCAGTTTCAATACTGGTCCCGGTTTCGAATTACAAACATGTTCCGGTTCCCAAACCAGTTTTTTCACTTCCGTAACCCTGGTAATATTAAGTTGGGCTTAATTGACTTGTTTAAGAAGCTGGACTTGGCCCAACTTAATCAGCAATGGCCTATGTGACTCAAAACCAATTGAAATCTTCTCCCTCCTTCTGAGACAAATGGAGTCCGCTTCCGGTCACCATGCCGCCGTTATCCCTTACTTTATTTTCATATGTTTTTTTTTTCCAAACCGGTTCAGATTTGAGTCAAGGAAAGTCAAAACCAGCTTCTCTTGGAATTGGTTTTTGAGGGGGAAAAAGATTGGTTCCAAAAATGGGTTTAACCAATTTGGTTCGGGTTTAACCGGTCTCAAAGTATAGATTCCAAAACCGATTACAACCCGTCCTTTCGGGCCAGTTTAAAACCAATTACAAAAAAGCAGTTTTTCCCCATCCCTATACCCTAGTAATATTAAGTTGGGCTTAAGTGACTTTGTTTAACAAGTGGGACCTGGCCCAACCTAATCACTAATTGCCCAAACGACTCATACCAGACTACCAGTTCCCCTTTTGGAGACGAACGGAGTTCACTTCCGGCCACCCTGCCGCCGTTGCCGATTTAGACGAACATAATAAACCTAGGCGAATAAATATTCGATCTTCGAGCTTCATAGGTTCCTTCCGTTTCATCGAATTGCTTTCAGCATCACAACACACTTCTTACACCACCGGAACTACTTCCAACGAAATCGAAACGGCGTTGATGAAGAGTAGTGGTCTTACCGAGAGACTTGTAATTACCGTTTTCATTCACTTCAGGATCAGATTTTTATTTATTCAATGTAAGTTCGCTTTAACCTAACTTAATTAAATGTCGTTCTCTGTTTTTTTCATCAAGTGTTTCTGGTTTTAAATATTGATTTTAACTATTTATAGAGGCCACTAAACAATGCTGATTAAGGGCATGTTTGGCTAAGCTTATTAGAGTTAAAAAGGACTTTTGGGAAAAGGACTTTTTGAAAATGAGTTTTTAAAAAAAGTGTTTGGATTAGCTTATTGGTGTAAAATGACTAAAATGGGCATTCTTTTAAATATAAGGGGGTAAAGAAGGGGTAATTTAGTAAATTCATTTTTGAAAAGTCACTTTTGGATCCAAGGGCATGTTTGGATTGGCTTCTCAAAATAGCTTATTAGCTTATTGACTTATGGAGAAGTCAATAAGCTGTTTTTGTGTTTGGATAGGCTAAAAGGACTTTTGGAAATAGCTTTTTGCAAAGAAGGAAAATGAGATTTTGAAAAGCCAAGAATTCCTGACTTTTGGATCCAAAAGTGACTTTTCAAAAATGAAATTACCAATATACCCCTTCTTTACCCCCTTATATCTAAAATAATGCCCATTTTAGTCATTTTACATCAATAAGCTAATCCAAACACTTTTTTTAAAAACTCCTTTTCAAAAAGTCCTTTTCCCAAAAGTCCTTTTCCCAAAAGTCCTTTTTACCTCTAATAAGCTTAGCCAAACATGCCCCAAAAGTCATGAAATCTTGGCTTTTCAAAATCTGATTTTCCTTCTTTGCAAAAAGCTATTTCCAAAAGTCCTTTTAGTCTATCCAAACACAAAAACAACTTATTGGCTTATTGACATCAATAAGCCAATAAGTTGTTTTGAGAAGCCCATCCAAACATGCCCTAAATGTCATTCTGTATTTTGTTCATGTAGTACTATCGCTTATTAGTATAATGCCTGTTTCTTTACATGAATTTGTTCTTCGAATTACACCTTCATGGTCACATATCTATCTATATGTGTTCGTGTATGTACCAACCGGTTTATTGGTTCAATTTATACGTATGTATGTATGTGTATGTCTCTGTTTTCAACCTAATCGATCCATATTGGGGGTAGTATCACAAAGCTGTGAAGCAACTTTAAAAAAAAAACACATTACTGTAAACAGCAATCTTCATCAACATTGTTGTTTTTGCTATCCCAGTGATGTCAAATCACTAATTATTATAAATCATTCATAATAAAGTTAAAACTTTAAAGCCATATGCCCTTATATATCCTATCAGTTTGAGATAGACAAAGTGAAAAAACAAACCAAATCGACCCATCTTGACATTCACAAGTTTCGGATGAAATTTTGTGTACAAGATAATATAATATGGTATCAAGGCAACAGGCTCTTATATGCAATTTTAGTTCTCTTAGTTTCACTTCTACTTGAAATTCTTTGTTGTATGACTAAACTGCCCTGCTGCTTGTTTTGTATGGTCAGTTGGGCAAAATGCTAAAGATCCTACCTTTTTCATGTAGATATGTAATAGATGCTCATTATAAGACCCGCTTCACTAATAAATTGTAAACTTTAAAGCCATATGACCCTATATATATGTCTGATCAGTTTGAGATAGAAAAGGTGAAAAACAAACCAAACCAAATCGACCCATCTTGACATTCATAAGTAAATGGGTTAAAACTGCCCTCCATTCTCACAGTTATTCACTTCTACCTGAAATTCTTTGTTGTATGACTAAACTGCCCTGCTGCTTGTTTTGTATGGTCAGTTGGGCAAAATGCTAAAAATCCTACCTTTTTCATGTAGTAAGGGCAAAATCTGGTAAGAAGCAATTAACAGAAGATGCTGGTGGCAAAATTGCACATTCTGCAGGAGCTTCAATGAGCTTGCCTTAAATAAGGTGTGTTTTAACATACATACATATTCAGTTTTTCTTAGAAAATTTTAATGTATTCATATCAGTTCTTATTTTGGAAAATTTTGGTTTTGACCATTATAGTCAGAGTAGGAGAGGTAAAAGAGCAAAGATGAAATATATGACTTGGTTCACCCAGCTGTGGATACAAGATTGTTCGAGAAAAGGGGTATAAGTAGAGCAGGCACTTTTGACCCAAATGCATAAAATGGGTCGTTTTGGTCTTTTTTAAATTACCATGGGTTGATTTGGGTTTCTTTTTAGTAATCAATGGGTCCGGCTGGGTCACCCTAAAATACAGAATGATTTTACGGGTCAAATTGGGTTTGGAATTAAAAAGAAACGGGTGGAACTGGTTAGTGGGTTCAGAAGAAAAAAGAAACAGGTGGAACTAGTTAGAAGAAATCTCGGGTTTTTTTTTTCTCAAAAGCCTTTTTTTTCTTCTCTCTAAATCTGAGATCGTCACTCTCACACAAAATTGGTTCTTAAAAAAATCTCTCCAAACTACCATATTAGAAGCTTACAGATTCTCCTCTACTCTCGTCTCCTTTACGCACTATCTCTGTGTTCCGGTAAACTAGCGACGCCGACCACCATAAAGTTGGTAACATATTAAACGATGGTGTTTCGATGTTATGGGGAGGTCGTAACGTAACGGGTCGATGGTGTAACCGGTGAGTGTGTAAATGATCACTCAATGGCTGACAGTTACGAACCCAAACGGGTTGACGTATGCGAGAGATCAGGTGGAGCGATTACTGAATTGAAACCGCATGAATTATGAATCCTTGCTGCCTTGCTGGAAGAAACGATCGTTGGTTGTTCTTTTCTCAATTAGTATGTTTTAAATTTTAATATTTGATTTGTGTTTATTTGCTTTTTTTCCAAAATAAAATTGTTTTCTTTTAAGTTTAACTGAATTTTAGTTTTTCAGTTAAAATGAATTTCTATTCAACATCTGTTACAATTTCAATTTCTATTTTAATTAATTAAGAATGCAAAGGTTTTACGGCAAGCCGTCTCCGATAATTATAAAAAAAATTTGGGCCTCGGACGAGAGAAAATTAGGTCCACTACTTGTAATATAAACCCATCAAATATATATCATGAAATCACAATACGCCGATAATTGTTGTAAAATAAACAAAATAATAGTGTAACAAAATAATCAAACTTATTTGAGCGAATCGTACGGCTCTTTTAGCGTTTTTAGAAATATGATAATATTTAACAATCAATTTATATATTAACCTTGTATGGTTCATTGGTTTGTGTGAAATTGTGAAATAAATGAGATTGTAATAAATGAGTAAAAGAGGAACTATTTGATCCAAACTTCTAAAAGTTCGTCATTCATTTTCTTCCTTCATCTTCTGAGATCTGGCTACTGTTGAACCATCCATGCGGTTGTTTAAAAACATAATGTGAAGCACCATAACTATGGAGGTTTGCCCACAACTAAGAACCAACCACAATTTTAAACCAAAAAAGGTCATACATGTAACAATAATCATGTCGAAATTAAATTTGACCAATTCAATCACACCCATTGCATAACATGTTTCACATAATTTATTTTTAGTACTGATTTGCTAAGACAATTAATATAGAAAGTAACAATAGAACATTGTAGTTTGTTAGTTGCATTTTTAGGCACGTTTTTACAACATGTTAATATTAAATTTCGTTACATATCATGCATATTTCATAGTTATACCTCATTATTTTGCGAAACACTTGTTTTGTGGAATGGAATCTACTTTGGTTGTATTTTGGTTGATATTGTAGGTGCGGAGCGCTTGCTAAGGACGACATAGGAGTTGGAAGGATTTATGAAGGCAAAGTTTCAAGACGGGAACGAAAACGAGCTGAAGGGATTATGAAATTTTCATATTAGTACATGGGCCAGATTAAAGTAATTGCAAAATTATTATATGGGCTCATATTTAATCAAGTGGGCCAAAACTTGAGGAGCCCAATGATAAGGTTTTTTTTTTAAAACGTAGAGATTTGAAAAAGAAAAAAAAAAAGATGGGAGGACAAAAAATCTCTTCATCAACAAACTGGAGGAGAATTGGCAAAAGAAAACACAAGGAACCATCTTTTGACGGTTACAACTTGGAATCAAAGAAAGCATATTCTAGTTGGTGATTTTGGAAAAAACAACAAAACTTGTTTTGAGTTTGTTTTCTTTTCGTGAGTTTTAATTTTGTGATGATTTGAATTTCTTTGTTATTTAAATTGATTGTTATAGTGATCATGTTCGGCTAGACTTTTATAGTTTCAACATCGGGGTTTGTTATCTTTGATTTGGTTCATAAACTTATGTGAAACGGTTATGTTAGATCTGATTATTTTAGTGGTTTGTTTGTATGATTCTAGTTTTTATACGGATCTTATCCGGAAAATATTAGATTGTTAATAGACGTGATCAACTTATTAATTTTTCTAATAAAGTTCAATCAATTTTTAGAACTCTAATAAAATTTTAATTTTTGATACTAGGAACAAAATAATAATTTGAGTTAAGGCGTTAAATCTTTTGATTTTGGACCCAAGTGGTTAAAACCACTAAAACACAGGGACTCAAAAATTAATTTAATATGTTCATAAGTTAGTTCGATATTGCATTTTCATCATATAAAGTCTAGCTCCATTAATACTTGTTTGTTTTCAAATATTCACCGAAGAATATTGATAAGATAAAATTATTTATTTTGATTATTTAATAATCAAAATTTATTAAACTATTAAATTAACAAATTATTGAATATTGAGGGATAATTTAGTTTATGTTAGAAAATATTAAAATAGGCGTTCCTTTTTAATACATTAAGTATTTTATGAAGTTAAAGATCTTATTCGGTTTTGTCCTTTATTTTAAAAAAAGGTTTAACCGTAGACACTTATTTTTTCACTTATAAACATATAATCAAAAGTGAAAGCCTCTCATCCCCAGATATCCCACCTCTTTTAGCTGTCCCATTGAAGCACTCCAACCCCAATGACCCAAGCCCCAATCATCAATAAAATATATGTATACAACGTTTCAAATTTTGGGCCCCTTTTAATTTTGGGCCTTGGCATTCGTCCGGGCTGCCCAGCCCAATAACCGGGCCTGTTTTATGGTAGGGAATAGAGATTCTATTACTGCTGGGTGCAGACATCATTTGTAAAATGACAGTTCTAACCCGAACCCAATCTGACCCAAACCCATTCTGATCTAAACTCAATATGACCCAAACCAAAATGACCCTTTCCTTAACATGACCCGTTCTGACCCGCACCCATTCTGACCCGAACCCATTTTGATCCGTCACTACACCCAATCTGACCCGCTCATTTTGCCAGGCATAGGTATAAGTGTTATCATTGTAAAGTATGTTTAAGGTCTATAGTTTATTATGTAAGGGGTTTAGGGTGTCATTTAAGTAAACCGGTATATCTCAATCACAGCGTTGATTGTTTCACGCCGGTTCAATATGTATAAGTAGGGAACGATTGACAAGCATCATTCAGTAATCAGAAATTTAGTTTGTGTCATTTGTTAATTTTGTTCTTATTCTTTGAATTCAATCAATTGTGTCTTTGATTACCAACAACCTTGGGCTATAGAATCTTACCTTGTTAAAATGTCTCATATCCCCTGCATCAACACAAGAGACTACTACTGGTACTTGTTTATTAAACTAGTGAAATTCGCCGCGCTACGCGGCGGGGAATTCGAACGTTATCGATTCGTTTCGTTTTGTAACAGGATGAGCATGGTATTCGTTCGGTTCGTTACTTACCGGTGTTTTACCCGTAAATACCAGTACCATACCTGTTGGTTATAAAAAATACAAATTTAGAAGCAGAGAAAACAACATAAAAGTGAAAAAAGAAGAAGAAATAAATCACGGGAAATATTATTAAGAATGATAGATACTTAAACTTTTATTTAGCAGCAGGTAATAAAAAAATTTCTTTCTCATGAAGGGTTCGAACCCGAGACACTCACTATATTTAAATGTTCATACAACCAACTAAATTGCGAAATTTTTTCTTAATAGTTTCGCGCAATAATAACTATAATATATACATAAAGCGGAAAAGGGAAAAAAACAGCAAAGCAAAGAAAAACGATGACAAAAATGTAAATTTAAATTGAGAGCAAAATCGTAATTTTGGCTAGGAAGAGAAAAACAAAACTAATTGCAAAACTGTAAATTTAAACGTTCTGATGCTATGCCTGAGCATGTAGAGAAAGAGCAAACTACTGAGAAGTCTCCTACTGCAACTTCTTCTCCTAAACCTTTTGATGCTATGCCTGAGCATGTAGAGAATGTTGCTGCTGAGGAGCAAAACGCGTTTTCTGATGCGGGTCCGAATTCTCCAATCCGCCCAGAGGAAACTCTGGGGGATTATTACTATAGAACTTATTCAGAAAGAGATGCTTCCGAGCCTCATGCCCCTGCTTGGAACTTGAGAAAAGGTGATACTTTGTCGGATTGGCGTGTGTGCCGAGATTGGTTGCAGGGGATATTTCCGCCTGGTGAAATCAAGTTTCAAGAAAGCCGGTCCTATGAACAAACTTATCAAGCTTATCTTGAGGAGACTGCTTCTCATGCTTCTACTACTCATCGCATAGTGCGTGAGTGGTATAGTATGCATAAAGATTGGGAAACTCTTAGGGTATCCCAGAAGAAGCTTGCTAGTGATGAGAAGCGTTTTGCCCAGCTAAAAGCTAAATTGGAAGCTGATCAGGCCAAGTTTGAGGCTGATCGTAAAACCAGGAGTGGTCTGTTGCAGGTTGGAAGAGGAAAGCGGAGGCTGAAGTTGCTATCCTTTCTGAAGAACGCAAAAACTGGAGGAGAATTTGCGAAAAAGACAATGCTGAAAAGGCAAACCTCCGTAATATCATTAATAACCTCAAGGCTGAGGTTGAAAAACTGAAAAATCAGGATGCGGAGGTAGAAAAGTTGAAAAAGGAGAAAGCTGATGCAGAAGCTGCTTTGGCAGAAGCGCGTTCCCATAGGGAGCGAAGTAAGCAACGAGAGGTACGAGCTTGCGCCACTCTTGCCCTTAGAGATAAAGAGTTAGAAGAACTTACTGCTTTGCTTTCTGGCCAGGAACAACTTAAAAAGGATCTAGAGCTTGCGCATTCTGAAAAGGTTGAAACCTCTCGCCGTTTGACCGAAACTGAAGAGAAATTGAAAAACTCTGAAACGGCGCGAGCCACGGCGGAGAGCGAGCTTGAACATTTAAAGAGTGATATGGCATGGCTAAAAGATCGTGGGATTGCTTGTGTAAGTTGCTTGTTTGGTTTCTGTTTATGCGCTTTCTTGTTTATTCATCCTTTCATTCTTCCGCAGGTTGCTGAGTCGGTGTTAAATTCTGAAGAGCTGGATAAAACCGTTGCTCGTTTAGTTGTTGCTGCGCGAAGAGTTGGGTATGCCCAAGGATATGTTGAATGCTCCCATCATGTAAATAGCGCTTTAAAGGTTGACTAGGATGTTAGTAAATCTGCAACTTTTGGCGTGAATACTGGTGCCGCGCTTGCTGACTTGAAGACAGAGTTTAACAACTTGCAACTTCCAGTTATGGATCTGATAAATGTTGCGCTGCAATCTGATGATCACGTAGCACAACTAAAAGAAATCTTTCCGGATGAGGGTGAAGATTTGTCGTAAGTTGGAAAATGTATTTGAACAGTTTCCTTGTAATATTTGGGATGTAAATCCCTCTTTTTTTTGTTGGTACGCTGCTGCGCAAGTAACTAAAACACTGTCGTGTTTGATAGTTTTTTTAGGCGTATTTGTACGCCGAGGATAGTACGCTATGTTTTTTGTTTTACAATATTTTACATGAGTACGATTACTTTTATTGAGTAAGGCGAATGAAGTTGGTATAAAGCTCATGTGTGAACTTATGGTCGTTTGTGACGTGATCACTGACCGTTCATGAAGCTTGTTTTATAACTACCATAATGTTTTTGCGCTTACTAAAAGAAATTGCAAGCACTTTGTAAGAAAAACATAGGAATAATAGAAACTTTGCAATTTTATTTAGGGATAGAGCACAGAGGCTTTTACAAAGTTTGCTAATATAATTATATGAAACTTAACTTACTCTCTAATATTTCCGCTTCACTTGGTAGATCATGTTTTTCCGCGGGAGATTCATAGAGTTTAAGTTTTTGCCCTTTTGCTTGGGCCCTCCTCTCCCCGAGTTATCTGCTTAATCTCTTTACGCACATTTTGGAGTAAATGTGTTAACTCGCCGCTTTTGAGGGCTTTCTCTATTTCTATGCGTAAAGAAATGCAGTTGTTAGTGGTATGCCCGTTGTCCTTGTGATACTCGTAGTATTGGGCAGGGTCTTGTCCGCGCTTATTTTTCATGGGGATCGGAGGTTTGAATTGGTAGTCTTCAGTACTCAAGACTTCCGCCGGGGTCTTAGTTAGGGGAGTCCACTGCCTCTCCCTATTCTCCTGTTTAGACTCCCTTTGCGCGGTGAGTTTGTTGATCGTTGTGCGAGCATCTTCAGACGAACGACTTCCTGAACCAGACTTACGCCATGATTTCTTAAATCTTCTTTCGCCGATTGAGCTTAAGTCCGCGGGTCTATTATGTGGTGGCGGTGGCCTGTTTGTGGTAAGGTTCTTTTCGGTTTGCGCTTAAACCTTGGCCGCCGCCATTACCTTTTCCCAACTTTTTGGAAGGCCCTCTGTTCCGGATAAGACCTTAATCATGTCGTCGCATCTAACCGCGTACTTGAATTGAGCGCGGATTAGTTGCTCATGAACTCCGCCAATCTCCAATACCTCTTTATTGTATCTGGTGATGAAATCCTCCAGATTTTCGTCATCACGTCGCCAAATGTTCATGACGTCAGATGTATCGTGAATGGAACGCCGTTGTTGGCTAAAATGTGTTAGAAACTTTTCGCGCAGATCTTTCCAAGATTCAATCTGTCCGATTGGTAAGTTATCGAACCAGATCCTCGCTGCGCTTGTCAGGGTCTGTACGAACAGATGGCACCATAGCGGGAGGGTCCAACCCCAACCAGACCTGCGCTGGTAAACACTCTCAGGTGATCATCGGGGTCTGTCAGCCCATTAAACTTACCCACGTTGGATGGTAGTTTAGCTTTCTCAAGCGGAGCCAAAGCTATCTCCATGATGAACTTTGAATTTTCCGCAGCTTCCGCAGGGCGGTAAATCAAATCATAGTTGTTGTCACACCCCAACCAATGGCGGAAACATCGGGATGAGACGAAGTGTGAAGATTGCTCGAGACATCATAACGCTAATTGTGACAATAGAATTAAAAATAAATTGATTTCTTTCATAAATAAATGTTACAATACATGAAAGTTGAAATACAACATGTTAAATACAAGAAAAACAATACGACAACAAATATGACATTTATACAATGTATTCGACCTAAACGTCTATATGTGTATCTAGGCATCAACGCTACTTCATTTCATAGCATCATCATCCTCAACCTGTAACATGTTTAAAATAAAGTTCAATGCAAAAGCAAAGGCGAGTATACAAGTTTGGTACATACATAGCAAAAGATAAGTTTCGAACAATTCCTCATAGCAAGCATGTGATTCAAGATAAACATAAAAACATGGCATGTGTCTAACATATCAAACCAAAAGAGACGCAAGATGCTCATGACATAACCACAAGTTACGGGCGGTGGGTCGTCAATCCTATAGCGCTACATATGTCACGGTTAGGCTTGTACGAAGTTAATGATAAGTTCAACACATAAGTTTCACCCAAGTTTAAAGTATCAAGCCATCACGTATACAAGCATGTTATAGGAATGTTCATGTGTTTAAGCAAAATGTTCATGTGTAAGTTGTTGATAAGTAAACATGTTACACCCCAAAAGTGGTAAAAGTAAAAAGGGGAATTACGAGTATACTCACAAAGTTGGCATATGCTTTCCAATTATCCAATTATTGACGAGTTGATGAGGTTAAAAGATTTGACGTGTAAGGGTTAAAGTTCAAGTATGCTTAGAGTCGAGATTCGGTATTTAAAACAACATAAAAATAAGATATGAGAATAACATGTGAAAATAATCATTTTCAACACTTAACACTTGTATGACACTTGGTAACCACAAGGGTTATGATAATGTTTTCATGAGTTGAACACCCATAAGAATCACAACAAGGTTTAGGTCTTATATGATGTTCTACTACTTTAACATGTAAACACAAGTTCAACATCAAAGGTTCGAATTAGTGTATATATATATATATCTAGGTTAAGTATTACATATTATTTAGTCCAATAATTCAAGTAGGAGTTAGAAGATTAGGATCTTCATTTAGGCACCTCGAGTTATCATAGATGTCATGTACGGGGTAGGAAGAACATGCTTCCATTTAGGAACCCCTTGAATGTTCACCACTTCACTTGATGTAAAAACAACCAAGGAGGGTCACGAACTAGGATTAGCACAATAACATAAACAACCTAACTAAAGAGAAATCATCAAATCATGTGAGGATTGTATGTAGGACAACCCAAGTTGTTCCATAATCACTCATTCATCAAGATCTACGCTTGACATGATTTGTGGGCCAAATACCCTAACAAAACAGAAAGTATTTGAGGTTTAATCCTCTGATTTCAAGTGTCTCAACCATGTTTTTAAGCTTAACCAACCATAAGAGAGGTTGTAAGCATTAGGACATTGGTGTGAGATGTGTTAGACACAAGTTGAATGAAGTTTAAACAAGTTTGAAAGAGTATGTAACAAAACAGAAAGTTTTTGGATCATTTCAGGGGATTTCCAGGTCTGATTTCTCCAAGGAGAAGTCAAGGAATCATACCCTATGATTATCCAAGCAAGTAGGAAGAAGAATCAAGTGATTTCGTTGAGAAATGAGCAAGTTATGCTCTCTTTTGTAAAGGTGTATGAATCTGTCCGAAAATACAGCTTCTTGCAAGAACTTGAGAGTGTTTAGGAGAGGTTTGAGAGTGTTGAAAGTGTTCAAGTGCTTGGAGGACCTTGGGTACTTATAGGGGAGTGATTAGGGTTGTTTTGGGGGGATAATTAAGGCCAAAACTCGGTTTAAACAAGGTTATCCCGCTCAAAAATGAATCTGGTCGCGAGCTGAAGTGTTTTCTGATCTGGGCACCCTCAGGCGGCCCGCCTGAGATATCAGGCAAGTTGAAGCGGGTCGCCCGGGCCTTCTAATCCGGGCATAAGTTTCCAAAAGTTACAATTTGGCCCCTAGAGTTGTGTATTTGATGTTTTTAGGGCTTTTAAGGACCATTCTTGCCACAAAAGCATATTTTAAGATAAATCCAAGTATGAGGAGTATAACCCAAGTATAATTAAGCGTATGAGTATCAAAATCAAGTGTCATTCTCATTCAAAACATGTTTTATGCATATGTTTAGATTAATTACAAGTTAGCGCATAGTTTCCAAGAAGAATGATTAAACACCAATTGATTCACCAATTCGAACATACGAGCATATATGAAGTGTGTATAACATATTTGTAACAAAATACGGGTTTCATTAATGATCCAAGTATCGGATTTTACATCGTTTTTAATGAAAGAACGATTACAAGTCTACGAAGTTTCCGAAAATAGTTTTACAAACGATGGTTTCTAAATATAGAAAGTATGAAAACGCGGGGCGTTACAGTCTCCCCTCCTTTAGGAAAATTCGTCCCGAAATTTATTCAAGAGGTAGACTTGAAAAGTTTTAGTAAAAATTTGAGACTTGAAATTTTGAAACATTTTGAAAGGCACAAAACTTTGGAGAACGACAAGGTAAATTTGTGAGTGAGTTCATTGTTCCAAATGATTTGAGGTATCTATCACAGTTGAAAACATGTAGGTGCGTATATAGGTGCAGTGAGTCTAAGCAAGTTGAATAACTTAAATTGGCGACGTATTTAAAAAGGTGACGTAATAATAGAAAGTGACGTATTAAGAAAGAAGATGTTCACAAACGGCTTGTATTTTGATGGGACGTGGTAACGAAATCACCTTTGTAGAAGATTGTTTATTGAGTGAAACGAGAAGGTTTGGTACTTTACATAAAGCATTAAAGGTATACTAAGTATAGTTACACAAGAACCCAGGATAGGAAGACTATTTTATAGGTAACGTGGTAAGTTAGGACTCGAAGGTTTAAACAAGCCTGATTGCGAACGAGGTTTGTATGAATTAAAAGGATAAGGAGAATAATTCGAGTATAGAATGAACGAATGACTCTTAAAGAGTGCAAGTATAAGAATACCATAAGTGTTGGTTAGATGGACGCAGTGTGTTAAGGATGAAGTCTCGTCATGGATAATCGGATATAATGCGTTTGTGAGTTGTATAAAGTTTGTATTAGGTCTAAATAGGTCTGTAAAGCACTGAATTTCTCATGGCACGTTTTACGAAATTTGGTAATATGGTGAAAACACTTATATATAGGAAGTACCAACGGCGTATCCACCATGTTTTAACCACATTACGTCCGTTCCGTATTCGGTGCCATGCTACGTTTTGTGTCTTACCATACACAGTAGTACACTCTATGGTTCTCATACGCCTATCACTATAATCCCGTGTGCACCCGTGATTATATTGATCGTCGCCTGATCCGCATAGCTTGTACTAGTTGTGTATGAATTAGGGTATCCATAATTTGAAAATTAAGAATGTGCACGTGTAGAATGTAGTATGTAAGCAAGTCCATGCTTAAGTACGTATGGGACCCACGCAAGCGAATCACTCGGATTACGCTCGCGTATGGGTACGAATGTATGGATCATGAGTATGAATGAAAGTGTGAGCATAAGTATAAGTTTAGGTATGAATAAGCACGCAAGTATGTGTATTGACATAACACGTACGAGTAGTATGTGTATATGTATAAGCACGCAACGTATGAGTATAAGTGAAAACATGAAATATATGAGTGTAGGTAAAATCATGAAACGTATGAGTATAAGTATGAGTACGATTATAAGTATAGGCATAAAACGTATGAATGTAAGTGTAGGTATGAATATTTAAATTTACGTATATAGTGTACGTTGGAACATCACGAATTTAGGTGTATAAAATCGTCCAAAAGGTTAAGTATGTAAATACGAATGATTATGAGTGAATTGTTGCGTTAAAATGACTAAAACGTGTATGATGAAATGTGTGTATAGTTGTTTAAACGAAACGTTGAGTTTATCGTATCAAAATTGGATGAGCTTGGTATGAAATGTAGAATATAGTTGCATATGTAAAAGGATATATGGTACTCGTTGGTTAAGCATAATGCATTTTGTAATGAATGGAAATGCTACTTTTTGTTTTAAAAGAGTTTACGAAATCCAAGGATGGTCGGTCTCCAAGAAGTCTTCTTGCCCACGTGTTTTGTAAATTGGTGTAAAAAGGTTTTCAATCAAAAGTAATTTCATTTCATTAAACAAGAAGTTATGAATTTAGGAGGTTTTTGTGAAAACGAGGGTCCTTAGAAAAGAATTTTAGCAAAAGGACTTTGTGATTGTTAAAAGTTCTAACAATGATTTGTTGACGTTAAAAAGAGTCGTTGGTAAAACGATCATATAACATCCATAAGATCTTGTAGGTGTAAAAGAAAAGTTGGTTTGATCCTCTGATTGAGAATGATAGTCCTTAGTTTCGTGATATATATCATGAGTGCGTTTTAGTGATTAAATTGAATAAGAGGTTTATGGGCAAGAGATTTGTTGGACCGATCAAGTTGATAGGTAGCATTTCGTAAGGTTTGGAAATTTGTGTAATAAAACGTTTAAGATAAGTTTAAGAATCTCGTGTATATGAGTTAAGTAAAAAGGAACTAGGTCGTAGGATAGAAAGTACGCTTGATAAAGCAATGTATTTCGAAATCGTGTACGCATGTATTTAGAATAATGATAAATAATTTAGGTATAAAACATGATCGAGTTTGAATAATAAGATATTTTGCAGAGACGTTTTGGTAACGACCACCTAGGTAAGGGAATCACCCCTAACTCGTTGGTGATGTCGTTTTAAGAAAAAGGAGAGTGGAGTTAATCGTCAAGGTAAGGAAATCACTCCTATCTCGATGATTTGTCTCCATCTTTCGTTACAAGAAATATAAATTTAAATTATATGAAATCATGCATATGTATAAATGTATGGAAAAGATTCAATATGTTGTGTGTGTGAGAAGAAAATATCGAAAGTAAATTCGAATTTGAAAGATTGCATCATATAAAATAAATAATAGAAACACACGTTTGATTAAAATTCGGATGGTTCCTAAACGGAACTTTTGACTAACCAAAGTGGTCGAAAAGTCTTTCGAACTTGAGGAGCATGCTTTGGCCTAATAGGTGAAATACTCTCGCCGACAAGTCGGTTGACTGTATTTACCCTTCCAGTTACTACATGTCCCCAATTCAATTGAAATTTCGAGACTCGGCGGGATTAATGAAAATCAAAGAATGGAACTAGTCGACAAGGTGCGGGTTTCACCCCTAACTTGGCGATTTAGTATCCTAAGTGTGGTTGGTACTCGTCGGGTCAAAAGTTAATTTTGACACTTTGACGAGGGTCCACTAGAATTCAAAATTTGAATTTCTCCATCAAGGTGAGGATTTCACTCCTAACTTGGTGGTGAATTTCGTGTAAAAATAAAAGTAGAAGGATTGAGAGTCATTCACCAAATTGTGGGTTTCACGCCTATTTTGGTGATGTCGTCTCGTTTGTGTATTATGAGTGTTTTCGGATTTAGAAATACCGAGTAAAATGTATGAGGGAAGGGTATGTCAAAGGGATACGCAAACAAGTATAAACACGTAGGAGGGCATTTCAAGAATGGTACATAAATAATGAAATGATAAATCAAGTATTAACACATAGAGAAATAGGTCAAGAATAACACACAAAGGATCGAACAACGAAACAAGTATTAACACATAATAAGACAAGCATTAATGCATAAGAATAACATGTCGAATATTTCTCACGAGTGATACACATGTTTAAAATAGCATAAATAAGAAACAAATAAGGTATCATGTAGTAGTTCAAGCAAACATACGAATAAGGTTCTAAAACTATAGACTAGGTAAAAGCATTCATACTTTTCCTAATTCCCTATAGTTATGGCTCTGATACCAATCTGTCACACCCCAAACAATGGCGGAAACATCGGGATGAGACGAAGTGTGAAGATTGCTCGAGACATCATAACGCTAATTGTGACAATAGAATTAAAAATAAATTGATTTCTTTCATAAATAAATGTTACAATACATGAAAGTTGAAATACAACATGTTAAATACAAGAAAAACAATACGACAACAAATATGACATTTATACAATGTATTCGACCTAAACGTCTATATGTGTATCTAGGCATCAACGCTACTTCATTTCATAGCATCATCATCCTCAACCTGTAACATGTTTAAAATAAAGTTCAATGCAAAAGCAAAGGCGAGTATACAAGTTTGGTACATACATAGCAAAAGATAAGTTTCGAACAATTCCTCATAGCAAGCATGTGATTCAGGATAAACATAAAAACATGGCATGTGTCTAACATATCAAACCAAAAGAGACGCAAGATGCTCATGACATAACCACAAGTTACGGGCGGTGGGTCGTCAATCCTATAGCGCTACATATGTCACGGTTAGGCTTGTACGAAGTTAATGATAAGTTCAACACATAAGTTTCACCCAAGTTTAAAGTATCAAGCCATCACGTATACAAGCATGTTATAGGAATGTTCATGTGTTTAAGCAAAATGTTCATGTGTAAGTTGTTGATAAGTAAACATGTTACACCCCAAAAGTGGTAAAAGTAAAAAGGGGAATTACGAGTATACTCACAAAGTTGGCATATGCTTTCCAATTATCCAATTATTGACGAGTTGATGAGGTTAAAAGATTTGACGTGTAAGGGTTAAAGTTCAAGTATGCTTAGAGTCGAGATTCGGTATTTAAAACAACATAAAAATAAGATATGAGAATAACATGTGAAAATAATCATTTTCAACACTTAACACTTGTATGACACTTGGTAACCACAAGGGTTATGATAATGTTTTCATGAGTTGAACACCCATAAGAATCACAACAAGGTTTAGGTCTTATATGATGTTCTACTACTTTAACATGTAAACACAAGTTCAACATCAAAGGTTCGAATTAGTGTATATATATATCTAGGTTAAGTATTACATATTATTTAGTCCAATAATTCAAGTAGGAGGTAGAAGATTAGGATCTTCATTTAGGCACCTCGAGTTATCATAGATGTCATGTACGGGGTAGGAAGAACATGCTTCCATTTAGGAACCCCTTGAATGTTCACCACTTCACTTGATGTAAAAACAACCAAGGAGGGTCACGAACTAGGATTAGCACAATAACATAAACAACCTAACTAAAGAGAAATCATCAAATCATGTGAGGATTGTATGTAGGACAACCCAAGTTGTTCCATAATCACTCATTCATCAAGATCTACGCTTGACATGATTTGTGGGTCAAATACCCTAACAAAACAGAAAGTATTTGAGGTTTAATCCTCTGATTTCAAGTGTCTCAACCATGTTTTTAAGCTTAACCAACCATAAGAGAGGTTGTAAGCATTAGGACATTGGTGTGAGATGTGTTAGATACAAGTTGAATGAAGTTTAAACAAGTTTGAAAGAGTATGTAACAAAACAGAAAGTTTTTGGATCATTTCAGGGGATTTCCAGGTCTGATTTCTCCAAGGAGAAGTCAAGGAATCATACCCTATGATTATCCAAGCAAGTAGGAAGAAGAATCAAGTGATTTCGTTGAGAAATGAGCAAGTTATGCTCTCTTTTGTAAAGGTGTATGAATCTGTCCGAAAATGCAGCTTCTTGCAAGAACTTGAAAGTGTTTAGGAGAGGTTTGAGAGTGTTGAAAGTGTTCAAGTGCTTGGAGGACCTTGGGTACTTATAGGGGAGTGATTAGGGTTGTTTTGGGGGGATAATTAAGGCCAAAACTCGGTTTAAACAAGGTTATCCCGCTCAAAAATGAATCTGGTCGCGAGCTGAAGTGTTTTCTGATCTGGGCACCCTCAGGCGGCCCGCCTGAGATATCAGGCAAGTTGAAGCGGGTCGCCCGGGCCTTCTAATCCAGGCATAAGTTTCCAAAAGTTACAATTTGGCCCCTAGAGTTGTGTATTTGATGATTTTAGGGCTTTTAAGGACCATTCTTGCCACAAAAGCATATTTTAAGATAAATCCAAGTATGAGGAGTATAACCCAAGTATAATTAAGCGTATGAGTATCAAAATCAAGTGTCATTCTCGTTCAAAACATGTTTTATGCATATGTTTAGATTAATTACAAGTTAGCGCATAGTTTCCAAGAAGAATGATTAAACACCAATTGATTCACCAATTCGAACATACGAGCATATATGAAGTGTGTATAACATATTTGTAACAAAATACGGGTTTCATTAATGATCCAAGTATCGGATTTTACATCGTTTTTAATGAAAGAACGATTACAAGTCTACGAAGTTTCCGAAAATAGTTTTACAAACGATGGTTTCTAAATATAGAAAGTATGAAAACGCGGGGCGTTACAGTTGTGTTCTGCCTCAGGGTTATAAACCGCTCGAGGCCTGCATTTATTGTAATTTGGCTGCAATCGGTTGAACACACTGGTATTTGCACTTAAACGGTGTGTTGGATCAGACTCGTCGGTGTGGGTATCCCGTTGGGAACCCAACCTGTCGTGAACCGATTGTCTTCGGTGAGGGTGTGGTCTACCATGATTTTCTCTCTGGTGACTTCCTGTCTGAGTGTATTCACGTTTTGATGTGGATCTGGCATAAACTTCTGTATCTTCGTAAGTTGAATTCTCCCGTTGGGAAGTGTTGGCACGAGATCCTGGTCTACGGGATTGAGTTAAGGGAGCAGTCTGAGCACACAGCTGTGTGTATACTGCGTTTAGTGCCCCTTGAGACCTGACGTACCAGGAAATTGGAGTTTCTCCTGATGGCATAATTGATTGAGCAGGGTTTGCTGGTAACACTCCTGGAGTGACAGGGTCGTTTGCTCGATTGGATTGAACCTCGTTGTCATCCGAGGCATCCTCTGGGATTCCTTCTACTTGAAAATTGTTTTCGACGTTCGGTCGAGGACTGGTTTGCCGATGGGATGATGAATTTTCTGCCATGTTAAAACAGAGAATGAAAGGGATTGAATCAAAACGAGATGAAAACTGATAAGACAGAGGAATCGGTGGGCGCCAATGAAGAAACACTAGATAAATGGTCGGAACCGAAATATCTAGGGGGTTTGAATCCGCATAAAAAAGGTAAGTTTCCTCTCGTCTGATTCGATTACAACTGATCTCCTTCTCCGATAACTCTGCAAAAAAGAAGCACCGTTAGCCTCGCCAAGGGGAGAAAAGGGTTCTCTCCTTGACCCGACTCCGGTGTGAGAATAAGTATGGGTTATGAAGAAGAAGATGTATTTGAGAAGTGTGTGTCACTTGAATTTCATACCTGAGTAGTTCTCATATTTATAACCGGGAGTCTTTGGGCGGGAAAACCCGTTAGTGAAAAGTTGACGGAAGATGCTAACGCCGTAAGCGGTTGCATTTCCTTCCGTCCAGCTCCTTGATCCGACGTGAGAGCACACGGATCGTGGTTTAGATCGATGGCTGGGGATTTGCCACGTGTAAAGTGATTAAGTGGAGATTACTCTCCAATTGCATGCTATCATTGTGATTTCAGGGACGTCTGGGGAGTTGACACGTGTCCAGACGGTTATAACCGTCTTAGTGGTGCATGATTGAAACCCTTCTAGAAGATTGCTGGTGTAATCTGGTGTGACTCCTTATTGTGTGGAATCAGCTAAATAAATAAATCCCAAGCCTGGGTAAATAATATCCAAGTCTGGATGTCGGGCGGAAGTGTTTAATGTAGGATTTTCATCCTTTGCTTTGTGGGAGAAAGCGCAAGGACTTATGATTTCCCTTTGGCGCACAAGTGTTGACTGTTGCTTGTTTCTTGAGCCTTCCTTTTGTAAGACCAGTGCGCGGCCATGCAAGGTAAAAAAGAGACGGTCTCAAGCACTTATTATGAGGTTTTTGGGACCTTACCCCTTCAGGGGCAAAATTGTAATTTTTAGTTGTGGGAAAAAGCAAAATTTTATTTTGACTGGGGTAAAAACGTAATTTTGATATGATGGCAAAATCGTAATTTTAAAGCGAGGATAAAATCGTAAATTGGTTGGGCCAATGGGGGAGTTCCAGGCACTTGCCTCGCACTATGCCCCCATTTTGTGTCTGTAGTTATACATTGGGGGCAAAATCGTAATTTGACTGGGAAAGCAAACAAAACCGATGACAAAAATGTAAATTTAAATTGAGGGTAAAATCGTAATTTACCTGGGAGGAAGAAAACAAAACTAATGGCGGAACTGTAAATTTAAACGGAGCAAAACCGTAAATTTGAACCGAAGGGAAAATTGTAATTTTTCACTGGGGCAAAAGCATAAGTTTATTTTGAACTGGAGGTAAAAACGTAACTTTAAACTGATGGCAAAATCGTAATTTTAAAGCAGGGCAAAATCGTAATTTGACAGGGAAAGTAAACAAAACCGATGACAAAAATGTAAATTTAAATTGAGGGCAAATTCGTAACTTATCTGGGAGGAAGAAAAAAAAAACTAATGGGAAAACTTTAAATTTAAACAGGGCAAAATAATAATTTTGAACCGAGGGCGAAAGTGTAATTTTTCACTGGGGCCAAAAGCATAATTTTATTTTGATCCGGAGATAAAAGCGTGATTTTAAATTGATGGCAAAATCGTAATTTTAAAGCGAGATAAAATCGTAAAATGGTTTGGCCAAATTTAATAACTAAGGGCATACTTGTAATTTCAATATTTAAAATATTATATATCAAGTGTTCATCCATCTTCCAAAATGTTATAGAGTTAATACACTTTTGACGCTTTCAATATGCATAAATCAAATATTTTGTTTTGTTTTCGTTCAGGCACCAAATTTTACGGCTTGACAAATGGTTTATTTGGAAAAATATTTGATTGATTTAATGCCTTTTTTTCACTTTCCTTCAAGCAGTGGCGAAGCTTGACTCGAATGATGAGGGGTGGGGGGAGTCGAAAACGTATATACCCAAAAATTTCTATACGAAAACTACATATATAACACTACTGAGCGAAAAGTTCAGGGGGTCGGGCGCCCCTACCCGCCCCTTCTATACTTCGCCCCTGCCTTCAAGATATATATTGATCTTCTTTTCAAATAAATCACAAATCACGTTGCAGAAAAAGGAGATTTATTGGGATCTTTATATTATTTACTTTTTTATCTAGAACTTTTAACTGGTGGGCCGAGCAGCTAGTTTCTGGTTTTGTTTAGACATTCTCCATCGGGCCCAAACCTAGTCATGGTTTCTTTGCTGATGGGCTTGAAGCCAGCCTGTGAAAAGATATAGAAAAAGGGGTGGCCACGAGGGTTTGGACTTTAGAGACTGCATAGGTTAATTTCCTCTCTTAACTAATTAAATATGATTAAGTTTTAATAATTAATGATTGTTATATTGAAATAAGCAATTGATTTGCATGGTTATTAAGCTTAATTATTCATTTTTTTTATTACAAACCACCTTTTCAGGCCGGTTTGAAACCAATTTCAAATAAACCCGTTTTTAATCTGCTCCCTAGACCCTAGTAATATTAAGTTGGGCTTAAGTGACTTTGTTTAACAAGTTGGACTTGGCCCAGCCTAATCATTAATGGCCTATGCGACTTAAACTAGTTAATCTTCTTCCCGCTTTGGAGACGAACGGAGTTCACTTCCGGCCATCGTGCCGTCGTCGCCGATTCATACGAACATAATAAACCTAAACGAATAAACTATTCGATCTTCGAACTTTCCTCGAAGTTTATCGGTTACTTCCATTTCATCGAATTGCTTTCAGCATCACAACACACTTCCTCCACACCGGAATACTTGTAATTATAGTTTTCATCCACTTTAGGATTAGGTTATTGTTTATTCAATGTAAGTTCGCTTTAACCTAACTTAATTTAGTCATTCTATATGTTGTTTATGAAGTGTTAGTGCTTTTACTTGTTGATTTTAACTATTTATAGAGACCACTAAACAACGATTATTAAATGTGATCCTGTATTTTGTTCATGTAGTACTACTGATTAGTATATTGCCTATTTCTTTACATGAATTTGTTCTTCAAATAATTTTCCTTGCGAGAAAACCTAAATAATTTATTTAATCTGTTTTTTTATGTATTTAATTCCAACTTAAAAGTTATTACATTACGAGTATAGTACAATTTACGTCTTTATGGTTTACATGAAATCATAGGTTGAGCCCCTAACTTTTTTTTTCATACCATGCCATCTAAGTCTCCTTGGTTGCATTGTTGACCGTTTATTGAGAGGGGGTATATTCGTCTTTTTAACTCAATAACTAAGGGCATTTGTGTCATTATACCAGTGGCCCTAAATTACACAAACCCAACTCTGTTTATCATCTTCTTCTTCTTCTTCTTCTTCTTCTTCTTCTTCTTCTTCTTGGGTGTTTGGGATTCCTTGTCAAAAGTGACTTATTAACTTATATAAGTCAAAAGTGAGAAGTTAGAAATACTAACTTCTCAAAAATGACTTCTCAAGACACAAAATCCTTCAAAATAAGACTAAAGGGTATGGGGCCCGGCTAGGACCGGTGCCGGTCCCCCACACCGCCCCCCTGAGGATCGGCTCGGCCCAAACGGCTCCCCACAGCCGGGTTAGACGGGGCCCCAATTGAAGATTATAGCCGTTTGTAACGGCTCTTTTATATAAAAAAATTTCCTTTTTCAATTTAAATACCCTCTATCTCATCCATTTTTATACAATTCTATCCTATTCTACTCCCATTCTTCTCCAATTCTCTTCCTTTTTTATAAAAAAACACTCCATATTTTTTATACCTTTTTCTCTAATCATGCATCCTTTCAACCCAAACAACCCCAACCCAAACAACCCCAACCCGAATAATCACAACCCGAACCAACCTAACTTTTTTTCGACTCCCGCTTACACTCCGAATATATATCATTCGTGGGGGGCTCCGCAATTTCCTTTTTCGGGTTTCCAACAAACACCCAACGCATTCTCACAAATGTCTCAAGTTCAACAACTCCAACAATACCAAGCACTACAACAAATCATGCAACGCAACTCGTTTGAACAACTCCAATCGCAACCGCCAACTTCCCAACCGGTTCAACTTGACGATGATGATGATGAAGAAGTCGTCCCCGAATCGCCACCGCAAGAGCTCAACCGAAAAAAAACAAGGGGAAGGGGAAGAAGGTTGAAAACGTACCCGAAACCGCGCCAAAAAGCGGTTCGAGAGCAAAGGGGAGACCTTGGACGAAAGTAGAGGAGGAGGCGCTAGCAATGGCGTTTGCTAAGTCCTCTACTTGCCCGATAGTCGGTATGAACCAAAGTTTAAATTTTTAATTTAAATTTTAAAAGTTTTTATTTTTTATTTTTACTAATGCATTATTTTTTAAAATTTAGGAAACAATCAAATGGGTACTAGTTTTTGGAAGAAGACAACGGCTAGATTTCACGAGCTTATGGAGCATGGCTCGGATCGTGATATAGAAGTCGTCTGGCAAGTGGCGTAAAATGAGCAAGATCATCAATAACTTTAACGCAATTTATAACCAAATTTACACTTGTCCTCCTAGCGGGAGTAACGAGGCGGACATTCTTAACCTTGCTATCGCTAAGTGGGACTCTCAAAATTCAAAGCCTTTCCCGCACTTCCGAGCATGGAACGTTGTAAGGAAACAACAAAAATGGACGCCGATTCCAAATGAGGTCGCAACCGACAAACGGACTAAAACTTCCGAGTCCGGAAGTTATAGTGCGGGAGGCTCCACCGCTCGTTGTCAAATCGACATAAACGACGACCCGGAAGATGACGAGGACGTGTTGCCCATTCACGAGTTGGAACGTCCCACCGGGAGGGACAAAGCAAAAAAAGAGGCGGCCGGAAAGCGCAAAGGGGGCGGCTCGAAGGCATCGGCGAAAATGGACGACTTGATAAACGAATTCCGTTCGTTCAAAGAGTTCGCGACCGAAAAATACACTCACAAGAAAACTGTGTCGGCCGACTATGCTCGAGCGGAGGATTTTAGGATTATGAGGTTGGATCTCGACTCGGTTCCGGAGGATGAACGCGAGGTTTATCGGAGGATGAAAGAAGAGGTGAAGAAAAAATGGACGTCGTAGGTTGTTTAGTTTTTTAATCGTATCGTAATTTTTTTTTGTTTTTTATGTTTTTAGGAAATGTAATTTTTTTTTCGGAAATGTTTTTTTATTTTTAGGAAATGTAATTTTTTTATGTTATGAAATGACTTTATTTATGTTGTTTTATGTTGTATTTTTTAACTTTTATAAATTTTATATTAAGTTAATAAAAAAAACACTTAGAAAATTATAAAATAATGAAGTGGGGTAGCCCCATCCTCCATCCCCTCAAATGTGAAGGAGACCCATCCCTCACGAGCCGCATACGTGACGCCTACGTGAAGGCTCATCCCCACCATACCCTTTAGTCTAAGCTAACCCAAACACTCAAAAAATAACTTGTTAACTTTTATAAGTCAATAAGTCATTATTTTATAAGTCAATAAGTCATAAGTTCTCCAAAATAAGCTAACCCAAACACCCCCTTCTTCTTCTTCTTCTTCTTCTTCTTCATCTTTTCATGAAATATCCTCCACTCTCATGGGTGTCGGTTTCATGGGTGTCGGTTTCAGTAATTGGTGGAGAAATAGTAGCTGTTGATTGAAACTAAAGAGGTAGGGTTTTGAATAGGTGGAGAATTGAGAGATTTGTGATGAGAATGAGTGGATGAAATTAGGGTTTAGAGAGTACACGAGAAAGCATCCACACACGCATCCTGTAAGTATCACCTCAATTCTATGAATTCCAATTGCGTTTATGTGTTTGATTTCTGATTTAGATACAATTGGGTTCATGGGTTTGTTGATAAATGGAATTTCGATTAGTAATTTACTATATTTTGTGCCCTGATTATTATGTTACTCTGTTTGCACTGTTCGATTTGAAGCTCAATTGATGATTGATGGGTTTGATTTTCTGATTAATACTTCAAATTTTATGAATTTTAATTGCATTTATGTGTTTGAATTCTGATTTTGATTGAATTGGGTTTATGGGTTTGTTGGAAGTTGGACATTGATTACATGGGAACCGACAATTTTGTGGTTTCGTGTTCATGATTTTAATCGATTCAAAGTACTATAGTAGAGGGACTAATATGGTGTTCTACTGCATAGACTAATGGGGTAGTATTTCACTTTACATGAATATGTGATTCAAATGGCAGCTCTTAGTAGTCCCTATGCAAAGCATTTTTATATTTCTTTATTTACAAGCTGTGAATTAAATGGTAAAAAATACACATTACAGTAAACAACAATCTTCATCAACATTCTATTTATGCTATTAAGACAACGGAATATAGATGCTCATTATATGACCCGCTTCACTAATAAAGTGTAAACTTTAAAGCCGTATGCCCCTATATATCTGATCAGTTTGAGATAGAAAAAGTGGAAAACAAACCAAATCGACCCATCTTGACATTCATAACATGGTATCAAGGCAACAGGCTTTTTTATGCAATTTTAGTTCTATTAGTTTCACTTCAACTTGAAATTCTTTTTTATATGACTAAACTGCGCTGCTGCCTATCAAAATATGCATAGTCCGTTGGTAAAATGCTAAAAATGCTACCTTTACATGTAGATAGATAGATATGGAGTAAGGACGAAAGCTGGTAAGAAGCAATCATCAGAAGATGCTGGTGTCAAAATTGCACATTCTGCAGGAGCTTCAATTCGACGGCACAATGAACTTGCCTTAAATAAGGTATGTTTTTACATACATATTAATTTATTTTTTATGAAAATCAAAATATATTCATATCAATTCCAATTTTGGAAAATTGTTGTTTTGACCTTTATAGTCAAACTGGGACAGGTAAAAGAGCTATACGATGAAATATGACTTCGTTAACCTCACTGAGCGGTGGATACAGTTAGACTATGATTTGTAACGCCAGTATGTAGAGGTGACCTAATTTGATGTTGTTGTGGTCCCATCTGATTGTATTAAACGAACATTTGAAATTTAGTGACGTTATATGACTGGGTTGTTAAATTACTCTTCATTTGTATGATGTCAGTTTACTGTTTCGTTGTTGTTTCTGATGTTCTATCAAACTCTGCATTCATCACCTTCAATTATTAGAGCTAATTGATTTGGCTGTGTAGGATTCTTGAACTCTGTTATGCATTTTGATCTAGCTCATTGTATGGTTTGGTTAAGATGGACACGCTTATGTATCCATTACGTGTATCCATGAGCGGGCCCACCTTATCAAGACTAGGTTGGTTGGTTGGCTGGCCGGCTGGCCGGCTTGAAAGTTGAATAACAGGTCAAAATAAGTAAACTTTGTACTGGTCAAACATGTCGTGTACTGGGTTGACCCAAAAATACTTTATGTCAAAACATTTTAAATACGTTTATAAACTATTAGTGTTTTCAAGTCTCAAATCTGATTACAAAAACTATTTTAGTTGGATAGTGTATTCTGTGCTTCAATCAGGTTGTTTAGATCGATTGTTCTATTTTAACATGACTTCTATACGATCTTGGTAGTAGTATGGATTAGGGTTTCGCTAGTTTAGGGTTTTCTTTTATTTCGTGCTGTTTGGTTTTCTGGTTTTCTATTTCGTCGTGCATGGTGTGTTTCTTCTTTGCTGATAGTGAGAGTTGACTTTACTAGTATGGATGAACGTACGAAACCTGCTGTTAACAATCAGGGGGATCGGGGTAAGCCTCCTTTGCAGTTCAAGGGTTTGTCTAGTCGGGGTTTGAATATTGGTGGTTTCACATCTGGCCCTCGTCGAGGTACTGTGGTTTCGGATACAGTGGGTTCAGATCGACCGGATCCTAAGATGATTAATGTTATTGATGAGCTATCCAAGATTACGGTACCGGTTACTGTGGAAAATAAGCAATCGGATTATTTGGGCATGCATAATAGTCTAGATGGAGTAGAAAGTCTTCTTGGAACTCAACAGGAACGCGGAAGCACATCAGCAACAAAATCTTATGTTGAATCTGTTGTTGCAGACAAGACAAGTAAGGTTAATTTTCGTTCCCTTGCTAATACAACTGTTCAAGAGGGGTGTGATGTAGTCTTGCCGAGGGAGTCAGTTCGGGCGGTACAAGACAAACTGGCTAACACGCTTTATGGCTATTTTTTGGGTGATCGTTTGGCCTTTCCTGTGGTAGAATATTTTGTGAGGATTAACCGGAAACAATTTGGCCTACAAAAATCTATGATGAATGCGAACGGATTTTTCTTTTTTAAATTCAATGATGAAGTAGGTATGCTCAATGCTTTGAAAGGGGGCCCTTGGATTATTAGATCTCAACCTCTCATTTTAAATGAGTGGAAACCTACGATTAAGCTGGAAAAAAAGGAGGTAAAGAAGGTTCAAGTTTGGGTGAAAATCCATGAGGTTCCGTTAGCGGCTTATACTGAAGATGGTCTTAGCTTAGTGGCGACAACTATTGGTGATCCTAAGATGCTAGATACGTATACCACGGCTATGTGTAATGACGTATGGGGTAGAAGTAGTTATGCCCGGGCGTTGATTGAAATTTCTGCTGATAACGAATTGAAAGAAGAGATTACTATAGCTATTCCAGAACCAGAGGGGGAGGGGTTTGTAAAAGAGACTATGTATGTTGAGTATGAGTGGAGTCCCCATCGATGTACTTCTTGTTGTGTATTTGGTCACTCGAATGAATCTTGTCCGAAGCAACCTAAGAAGATTGGTAAGTCCATTAATGATAATCTATATCGGAACAACATGAGTCAACCTCGTTCAGTTAAGAAGCAGCCTGTTATTGATGAGGATGGATACATTGGAGTATATGGTAAAAAGGCGGCTAAAAAGAATGGGATCCAAGTTAATAAGCAGAAGTCGAAATTTGAATATAGGCCTGTTATGCCGAAGCAAAAGGGGGAGATTAAAGGCAAGAAAACCGAGAACAGGTTTGAATCTACCAATCCGTTTGATGTGCTGAATAAAGTGAACACAGAAGATAAGGATGGGAGCAAAAAGGTAGGGGAGGATGATGGGTATGAAGACTCAGATGATGATGAAGTAACTGAGGTTTATAATGAGACGAATGATTTTATTCTTAATGGTACTCAGAAGCCGACTTCCAATACGGGGCCAAGCACTCCGAGTCAAGCAGTTCCTGATGATTAGTCTTGCAGCCTGGAATATAAGGGGGTTGAACCGCCCTCTGAAACAAAAGGAGGTTCGGCAGATTGTGAAAGAGAGTAATTTGAGTTTTTGTGCTATTTTAGAGTCGCATGTTGATGTGGGTAACCTTAATAAAGTTTGTAAGTCTGTTTTTCGTAATTGGGACTGGACTTCGAATGGTGGCATATGTGATAAGGGTACTAGGATTATTATCGGCTGGAATCCGGATGTGCTTGAAGCTATGGTTCTGAATCAGTCTTCGCAGGTTATGCATATTCAGATTAGATTTAAAAGTGACAAGAAGATGATGTTTTGCTCGATAGTCTACGCGGCTAACTATTATGTGACAAGAAGAGAATTATGGCAACAACTTTCGATGCATAAGGTGTTGGTTGGTAATCAGCCGTGGATTATAATGGGTGATTTTAATTCAGCTCTAAATAGTGAGGACAATTCTATGGGAACTTCTTCATTCTCGGCTGGTATGAGAGAGTTTCAAAATTGTGTTGATGATATAGAGGTTTTTGATATCAACCGATCAGGTCTTCACTTTACTTGGAATCAAAAACCTAAGGTGGGAGTGGGATTGCTTAAGAAAATTGATAGAGTGTTGGGAAATACTCAGTTTGTGGTTGAGTATCCTAGTTCGGTTGCTTATTTTCACCCGTATAGGTTGTCGGATCACTGCCCTTGCATCCTTAAAATCCCTAAACCGGAGGTTTGTAAACGTAAATCTTTTAAATTTGCTAATTTTCTAATTCACAAACCTGAATTTTTGGATATTGTGAGACGGTCATGGGAGTTGAATGTTGATGGTGTGCACCAGTTTCGGGTTGTAAAGAAGCTCAGGTTGCTTAAGGGTCCGCTTAGAGGCCTTCTTTTTAAACAGGGGAATTTACATCGAAAGGTTAATGAGCTTCGAGCTAAATTGGATGGGTTACAAAGTCTTATAGATGCTGACCCGTCTAATGTTGACTTACGTGCTGAAGAATCTTCTATTACGCATGATTTTCAGGAAGCTTCTTTGGATGAGGAACGCTTTATTAAGCAAAAATCTAAGGTTGATTGGTTACAAGCTGGTGATATGAATACGGCATTCTTTCATTCGTCTCTTAAAACTAGGAATCATCGGAGTAGAATTGATGTCATAAAGGACTCGAGTGGCGTTTTGTATGAAGGTGATAATGTGCAACAGCCTCTAGTTCAACACTACGAAAATTTTTTGGGGTGTCAGGGTGATATGTCTCTTGTTCCCTCGCCTGAGCTTTTTGGTAATTCGTTGGATCCTGTAGTTGCTACTCATATGGTTCGTCAGGTCACGGCGGATGAAGTTCGTAAGGCTATGTTTTCGATTGGAATTGACAAAGCTCCAGGGCCAGACGGGTATTCTTCAGCTTTTTTCAAGGGAGCTTGGTCGGTTATCGGGGAAGATGTATCAAATGCTGTTATTGATTTCTTTTCCTCGGGTAAGCTTTTGCGTGAATTAAATCATACTCTTGTTGTACTTGTGCCGAAAATTGCTACCCCTTCTAGTGTTACAGACTACCGTCCTATAGCATGTTGCAATGTGTTATATAAATGTATTAGTAAGATTCTGGCGGATCGTCTTAAAGTGGCGCTAAATATGCTGGTTAATGTTAATCAGTCGGCTTTTGTCCCGGGTCGGAAAATATCGGATAATATCTTACTCACTCAGGAGCTCATGCACAACTATCATAGAAACGTTGGCCCTCCGCGGTGTGAGTTTAAAGTAGACATTCAGAAAGCTTATGATACTGTTGATTGGAGATTCTTAAGGAGTGTGTTGCTGGGGTTTGGATTCGATATTAAGATGGTGGATTGGGTTATGACTTGTGTGTCAACGCCATCTTACTCTATTTGTGTTAATGGCAATGTTCATGGTTATTTCAGAGGGAAACGGGGGTTACGTCAAGGAGATCCATTATCTCCTTATCTGTTTACGTTGGTTATGGAGATTCTAACGGGTATTCTTAATCATGAAACTAAGATGGATGCATCTTTCAGATTTCATAACAGATGTGAGAAGCAACAGATTATTAATCTTTGTTTTGCAGATGATCTTTTTATGTTTGCTAGAGGAGATGTTGGTTCGGCGAAGTGTATAATGGCGGCTCTTTCTAAATTCACTAATATGTCCGGATTGGTCCCTAGCGTTCAGAAGAGCACGGTTTTCTTTTGTAATGTTACCCAACAGGTGAAGAATGCTATTCTTAATGTTATGCCTTTTGTGGAAGGCTCCCTCCCTGTTAGATATTTGGGAGTTCCTCTTATCTCTACACGGCTTTTATATAAAGATTGTGGAGTCCTTGTTGAAAGACTAGAGAAGCGTATTTCGAACTGGAAGAACAAGCTGATCTCGTTTGCGGGGCGGTTACAGTTTATTTTGGCGGTCCTCTCTTCTATGCACATTTACTGGTCGTCGGTCTTTATTTTACCATCTCGGGTGACTCATGATCTTGAAGCTAGAATGCGCAATTTTTTATGGAGTCAAGATAGCTCGTATCAAAAAGGGAGGGCAAAGGTTTCATGGAATTCTATTTGCACTCCAAAATATGAAGGAGGGTTGGGTATTAGACGTATAGGTGATGTAAACAAAGCGCTTATGGCAAATCATGTTTGGAGTGTTATTACTAAACGGAAGTCGCTTTGGGTCGAATGGGTACATGCCTATAAATTAAAAGGTAAGAGTTTCTGGGTTGTTAAAATTCCCACCAATTGTTGTTGGAGCTGGAGAAAACTTCTTCAACTCCGGCCGATGATCAGAAACTATATGTGGACTTCGCTTGGAGATGGGAGATCTACATCTGCTTGGTATGATTTTTGGAGTGTGGTAGGGCCGCTAGGTAATATATTGTCGCCCAGAATGATTACAAATGCAGGTTTTAGACTGGAAGATTCTGTTGCGGATATTTATTCTGAGAATGGTTGGCAATGGCCCACGGCTTGGAGGGATTTGTTTCCTGTGCTTATTCAGTTGGATCAGGTCCAACCGGTGACAGGTAAACGAGATATTATTCAGTGGCGGGTGGGTGATAATGTTCATGAGGTATCGGCTTCAAGTATTTGGGATTCTATTCGGTATAGAGAGCAGGAGGTCGAGTGGAGTAACGTAGTCTGGTTTGCTCATTGCATCCCGAGACATTCTTTTTTAATGTGGCTGATTATGAGGAGGAAGCTACTCACACAAGATGTTATTCTTAGCTGGGATTTGTCGAGGAGAAAAAACATGAATATGATGTGCTGTTTACTTTGCTATGAGAATCATGATTCGCATGCACATCTGTTCTTTGAATGCAAGTTCTCTAAGCAGGTTTGGGAGATGGTTCGGATTAAAGCTGGTATGGATAATGTTAATTCGAAGTGGGATGATATTGTTTCTTGGTTGATGGTCAGAGCTCGTTCTAAGTTAGCAGCGGATTATGTTAGTAGACTTGTGGTGGCGGCTAGTGCTTACTTCATATGGCAGGAACGAAATTCTAGATTATTTAAAAATCAATTGAGACCTCCGGAGCAAGTTTATGAGGTGATTGTCAAGACAGTTCGTTACAAGCTTATGGGAATGAAGTTGAAGTGGACGGATAGAGTTCGAAAGCTTCTTGGTGAATGGGAGATTGAAGTTAGTCATGAAGATGAACCGGGTGGCTGATTAGTTTGTTAATCCGTGTCTAGAGTTTAGTCTAGTTGTGTTTATTTGGTAGAATGGTCGTTTGTGGTTTGTTTTTTTGTTTACTTTCATGAGGCATGTCTCATGTTTGAATTAGTGTAGACTTTCTATGCTACTTGTTTTATTTGGTTGTGAATATATAGAATCACCGGGGTAACCCCTTTACCCAAAAAAAAAACTATTTTTGGAGGTTTAATGCATAGAGATTACATTTGGGACTTTAATTTCAATTAGTTGGATAGACAACTTTTGACCCGTTCCAGTCATTTTCAATTTAATTACCCATTTGACCTTTTCGAAAATAAAACATAGCCCTAGTCTACATGTTCTTAAGTAGTGCATTGGAATTGTCATCTCTACCTTAACCCATCAAATTCTAATCTTGGTTTGTTCCCACCAATTTTTTATTAAAAGATTCTCATGTCAATCATACCATTTTGCATGATCCAGGATTCCCGAATCACCTCTTGCGACACAAGCAGTCCAGGTGGTGACAGCTACGGTGCCGCATCCCAAAGCCAGTACACCAAAGAAGATGTTCTTACCAGAGCCTAGAAAACACGCAATATCTTCATGCAGCTTTAAATGAACAGTTCCAATGGTATGCAATCTCAGATATCGCAATCTCTCATACTTTGTCTTAACCGGACCTTTGACTAATCAACATTGTTACTTAGGCTAAAGGTTGTGGTCATGACCCTCCACATAGGCGTCATGTCACTCACCTCTAATCCACCATCCAAAACCACTAATCTAAGGGTGTGGTCATGACCCAAACCACTATCCCCTTTATTATTGTAATATATTTTTGTCTCAAAGTTATCAAATGGAGGGTCTCTCACGGAGCATAGACCGAACAAGTTACTATAGGACTGGTTTAGTCACCATTCGACCTGGTCTCTTTGATTTAAGTGCATTTAACCGACCGTCTCCGTTGGTTTTTATACACTATTTTTCACCCTCTTCTATAGTCATATTACCAAATTACACTTTGTTTGGAGTAACTACCACTTTTTACTTTTAACAAAGTCGATTAACCCAACCTAATTAACAATTATCCCTAGTTTATTATCATAAGATGATATATCATGAAGTGAAATCGTGTTGAATTTTAACAGTTTAGGTCGACAAATATTATTAGTGACCGATCATCAAATATAACCTAATAATGTGAGACTAAAAAAAGTTCATATATTTTGTATGATAATATTAAAGTAGATACATGTATTATGTATATGTATAAAAAAAGAATAGTAAAAGAGTACTAAATTTAGTTACCCTAGTTACCACACTATAAATAAGCAACATATTGTTGCTTCATATACTTGTACCCTATGCATAGGGTGTTTCCCAAAAAAAAAACTTAAATTTTCACTTTCAACCTATAAGTTTTTTATCTTTTACATTTTCATCTTTTTGAATTTTTTTACTTTTAACCTTAAAACTTTTTATTTTTTACAATTTAACACAAACACTTTTTTCTGTTCAACTTTAGTCCCTCATACTTTTATCTTTCACGAGTTTTTCGTTTTATTGCGTGTCGACACGCCGCAACGTGCATCGAGGTTCAATGTTTTTCGTCAATTTTTTTTTAGTTTGACACTCCATGTCGCAACGCATCTATTTTTTTCCGTTTGACAAGTTTATCGCAACGCTGAAGTCCCAGATGGACTTAGTTATTTTTTTCTACGTTTTACATTACGTCTAACTTTTGCATTAACATGACGCAATGGGTGTGCGTGGTTCAACAATTTTACGTCTATTTTCCGTTCGATGTTATCTATTCCTTTTTTATTTATTTTATTTTTACGAGCTTTTCTGATGTTAATGGTTGCCGGCAATGGTGTGGCGTTAGTGCTACTTGGCATGATTTTACGAACGTATTTAACCTATTAAGCTTTCTATTAATAATTTGTTTCGAGTTTACCTCTATACCTCCTTTACTTAAAAAAATATATTTTTACGTGCATATTTTTTATGTATGTGTTGGTATGAATTCAATTTGCTCTACGTTTCGACGTAAACTTTTTCTGAAAACGAGCTAGGTCAAATATAATACATTTTCCTATAAGAAAACCATTTTTAGGTACATATTTTTATGTACGTTTCAGTATAAATTCAAGTTGGTGTATCTTTTGAATAAACTATTTTGGGAAACGAGTCAGATCAAATTTAATATGTTTTCGTGCTTATTTTATGAATGTTTTGTAAAATTTGTTTCGAATCGAGTAGAGTCAAATCAGAGTTTCTTTTTTTTCCCGTTTTTTTTCAAAAGCTCTAATTAATCTCTTTTAATTATACGTGTCAACTTTTCCGTTACATGTGTTACGCTTTATATGTATGAGTCGAGTCATATATAATACGTTATGATTGTACGGTATAAATTTGATTTACTTTATGTTTTGATCCAATCACAATGCTTATATAGGTTACATTGAGTTCAATCGGAAATGTCGAAGCACGCGTTTTCATATGATTAACACATCACATAACATTTGGACTAATCCATTCGATGTTTGCGACGTACCCGCGCGGCAACGTGCGCGGGTCTTATTCCTAGTATTCTATTATCTAGTAAGACTATCATCATTATCATTGGTGACGTTCTCCCAACCTAAGTTGCCCAAATAACTAAAAAAAAGAGTTAAATGCCGAATAGTCCATGTGGTTTGTTATTTTTTCACCTTTAGTCCCTAACTTTTTAAAAGTACAGCTATAGTCCCCAACTTTTTCAATTGCGTTCCCGGATAGTCCCTAGCGTGGATGGGGGTTAGTTTTTTCAGTTAAGATGATGTGAAATGACCAAAATACCCTTATTATTAAAAACCCCAAAAGACATCTTCTTCTTCACCAGCACTTCACTCAGCCATCAGTGCCACAACCACATTCATATACGCTGTGTAATCATATACGCTTCATCTTCTTCATTCATCTACCCCCAAATCGACATCTTCCTCTTCTTCCTTACATCAACATCATCACCACATTCATTGTAGCAAATAGAATTCATCTCTTAATTTTGTAACTGAATTCATCCATAATTTCCTTAAACATTGATAGATAGATCTCCAATCGTCCGGCAGTATGTCGAGCGGCAGCCCTGGAGCTATCGGGTACGATGGGTAGCCGGCGGCCTCGTTGTACAAGTACCCGCACGACCGACACTCGTAAATTCCGGTGTTTAGGACTGCGAATTTCTCCTCTAACCTGCGTTTATCGAAGTCGTCGGTTTCAGCTACGGGTTCTGATGTAGATTTTGCGGCGATTTGGAGCTTTGGATGTTTGTGTAAGGGGGAAAAGGTGAGGAGGGGTTTGAAAGGAAAGGTGAAATGAGGTTTTGATTTGAGAGAATGGGATTGGGAGGGCTGATTTAGGCAAAATGTCACCGATGCTGCTGAAGCCATTTTTGTTTGGTCTGAATATGGTTTGGTTTGTCCTCAACTTTTAATGATAAGGGTATTTTGGTCATTTCTCACCCACTTAACACCAAAAACTAACCTCTAGCTGTGCCAGGGACTATCCAGGAGCGAAATTGAAAAGTTGTGGACTATAGCTGTAATTTTAGAAAGTTATAGACTAAAGGTGAAACTATCCGGGCATTTAACTCAAAAAAAATCAATTTTTCTCCACAGCCCGATTGGCCAAGCAACCCAAGGTTGCAAGAGGTTACCCTGTTTTTTGCCACTTATCAAAATTGGATTGGTTCCATCTTCTAATTTTTATTTCTTAACTATCAATTCCCCCAATAATTATTTACTCAAATACTTTATAATATTTAAACATAATAATTTGTTAAAAACGCATTAAAAATATATATTTTCTAGTATATTATATATATTGACCGTTTAACTTTTATATTAAAAATAAATAACTTTTGTTTGTTTTGAAATAAAAATAATTGTTTTTAATATTATTATTTTTAATACAATAAAAATAACCATATGTTACAATTATTTTATAAAAATTTTGGTTTGGTTGGGTTTGGTTGGGTTGGGTAGGGTTGGGTTGGGTTGGGTTGAGTTGTGAATGTGTATTCAAAATTGACTTGGGTTGTGTATACGGAAGAAAAAAAAAATAGTTTTTTTTATTAAAGATTGGATTAGGTTTAATGTGGATAGTCTAATGTTAGTTTGGGCTTAATTGACTTATATAACAAGCTGGACTTGACCCAACATAACCAGCAATCTCCAATGTGACTTAAATCAGTTCCATTTTCCAAGGGCGGAGGTGAAGAATATTAGTCGAGACGCACGTGTAATACTTGTACGAAAGTGAAGAATATTAGTCGAGACCGATGTGTAATACTTGTAATTACAGTTTCCATTCACTTCACCACCACCACTCTCACTTCAACTCTGATTATCATTGATTTAATGTAAGTTCGCTTAACCTAACTTTTTAATTAAATGTCATTATGTTTTTTATTCTTCATGTGTCACTGGTTTTGCTTTATGATTTTAGTTATTTATGATGACTATTCAATGAGTATGTGAATTGCGTAAGAATTTAATTTAATATTTAATCTAAATACTATACTAAAATATTCATTAAAAAAACGATGACCATAAATACAACCACAATACACGGGAAAGCATGTTCATGTAAAGTAACCGTTGGCAACTTGACATTAATTTAATCCATTAAGTATTATTAAAAGTAATAATCAAGACAGTGTCATGTGCCTTACAATTATACTTTACAAAAGAATTGTTAAAAAATGTTCACCAAGCAAGAACATCGACAAAATCACTATAAGCAGGAATAAAGTAGCAGGAATCAAAGCAAATATTCAAGTATCACACCTTAATCTGTAGCGGAATAGGTGATCGGGGCATGATTAGTTGATCCAAAGCTTATGACTTGCTATTACTTTAAATAATAATTAATCCGTATTGAATGTTCCACAAAACAGATAATCCAAATAAAACAATTTAATATATGAGACATTGTTCATAACAATTAAACTACATTTATCCGTTTCTTGTTAACTAAGACTGGTGAGTAAATAAATATATCTAATTTGTGTATTGAGAAAATGTGCATTAACCAATGTAAGTAAATATGTTACAGGTCCGTGTATCACACGGGTTGAATAAAGCTTTCTTATTCATGTATTCGTAAAATCGTATAGATTAAACATTCATACTTTCTTCATGTTTATATGATATTTCTTTTGACCTAAACAAAAAAGATGATATATTAAATAATATATTTAAAAAGAAGAGTTAAATGCTTGGTTGGTCCCTGTGGTTTTCAAAAATTTCACACTTGGTCCTAGTGGTTTACTAATTACACTCGTGGTCCCAAAACTTGTCAAAAATGCACTCGGTTGGTCCGCAGCCCTAACATCAGTTAAATTTCTCAGTTAACTATGTGTGAAATGACTATATTACCCTTCAACAATTAAAAACCTAAAACTAAGAATCTTCATCACCATCTCTGCTCTCTCTCTCTCTAAACATCTCTCTAAAAATCCTTCAACATCTTCATCACCATCATCATCTTCATCACCATCTCTGCTCTCTCTCTCTCTCTCTCTAAAAATCCTTCAACATCTTCATCACTATCTCTGCTCTCTCTCTCTCTAAAAATCCTTCAACATCTTCATCACCATCTCCCTGAACTCTAACCCGTCGGACCAAATTACCCACAAAAGATCACTTATTATTACCATGAATTCAAAAATCAAGAATTACAAACCCGTCATACCTGCAACCTTATTCCACCTTCCCTGAACTCTAACCCCATTACGAATCTGATCTGCAACATCAAACCCGTCAGACTTGCAACCTCAAACCCCAATACGTATCAGATCTGCAAACTCAAACAAACCCCTTCCCTTCCCAATACGTATCAGATCTGCAACCTCAAACCCCACCCTTCCCAATACGTATCAGATCTGCAACCTCAAACCCCAATACGTATCAGACCTGCAGCCAATACATATCAGGTTGCGCGTTGTGTTTAAACCCGTCGGACCTGCAACCTTATTCCACCTACAATTCCGAATCAGATCTCGTTTAAACCCGTCGGATCGGAGACCCGTCGCCCGGAAAGGCGGAGGCACGGGGAACTGTGAGAGGATGATTGTGGTGATGGTGGGTGTTCAGTGGGGGGGGGGGTGTTTGAGAAGAGAGAGAGAGAGAGATCTGGTAGAGAGATGAGAGGGAGAAAGAGGGGCGGATGTGACAGGGTGAGACGATGATGGTGATGAAGATGATGCAGGTTGTGGTGGATTTATAAAGAGAGTTAATAAGCAGAGGGTATTTTGGTCATTTAACATGAACTTAACTGAGAAATTTAACTGATGTTAGGGCTGGGGACCAACCGAGTGCATTTTTGACAAGTTTTGGGACCACGAGTGTAATTAGTAAACCATTAGGACCAAGTATGAAATTTTTGAAAACCACAAGGACCAACCAAGCATTTAACTCTAAAAAGAACTATGGGTAAATTACACTTTTCGTCCTTTATGTTTATAGCGTGTTACAATGGATAACATTTAACTTTAATAATTACAGCTACAGTCCTTTATTTGGAAAACTCATTACACCTTAGGTCCTTTAGCACTAACTTAATTAGATTTTTCAGTTAAGTATGGCATGTGCCTTTCACATGAGGGTACTTTAGTAATTTTACTAATATATTTAAATAAATAAACAAAACCAAATTTTTAAAAAATAAAACAATAACTAAATTAGATGGATTGGAAATAAAAACCTGAGTTAACTGCCATTTTCGTCCCTGTGGTTTGGTCACTTTGGCCATTTCAGTCCATTTTTCAAAAATGCGCCATTTTCCTCCCCGACGTTCTGGAAAGGTGCCATTTCAGTCCAAAAATCATAACACAGTTAAGTCGGTTTGTAAATAAGGACAGATTGTGTAAATTTGTAACATAAAGGACCATTTAAGGAAAATGGTGCATTTTTGAAAAATGGACTGAAATGGCCAAAGTAACCAAACCACAAGGACGAAAATGGCAGTTAACTCTAAAATCTATATTATACAAAATATACACACATTCTGTAACCTGTAACCACACCATCACCGCCTCTCTCTCTCTCTAAACCACCACCACCACCATCACCTTCACCTCCACCGCCGCCGCCACACCAGACCCCACCCACATCCCCTTCCAACACCAACACCAACACCACCACCATCCACCAAAACCAAACCTGTTCTATCTCTACACTCTCCACCACCTGCATCACCAGTTCCCACCACCGCCACCACAGCCACTGCCACCAACATCTCATACCACCATCTACACCTCGTTCACCACTAACACACCACCACCACCACACCTGCCGCCTCCCTTTCTCTCCCTACTCTATATAAAAACACCACCACCACTAACATCTCATACCACCATCTCCACCTCGTTCACCACTAACACACCACCACCACCACCACCACCACACCTACCGCCTCCTTTTCTCTCTCTACTCTATATAAAAACACCACCACCATTAGCCCTGGCCGCCATCAACATCTCAGGCCACCGTCACCGCCTCGTTCACCACCGTCACCATCCAATCCATAACCACCGTCCCACCACATTACCCTTTGTCTCTCTACTCTCTCTCTCTCTCTCTAACTCCAGTAACAACAACATCTCAGACAACCATCACCAGTTCACCACCGTCGCCGCCGGAACCACCACCATCAACGTCATCATCATCATCATCATCTGTTATCATCATCATCGATCATCATCGACCTTCATCATCATCATCGCGATCTTCATCATCATCATCATCATCAGACCTTCATCAATACTGCCACCGCCTGCAACTCACCGGAAAAACGGCACCACCACCGTCGCCGGTTCTCTCTCCCGCCTCCTTCTCTCTCTCTCTCTCGTCGTTATCTCTCTCTCTCTCTCCTACTTTCTCCCTCTCTCGTCTGATCTGTGAGATGTGGAGGGGTGTGTGGTTAGTTTGGTTCGTGGGGGTGTGGGGTGTCGGAAAGATGGCCGGATTTACTCCGGTCACCGGAGTAGAGAGGTAAAGGTGATGGTGGTGGTGATTGCAGAGCATAGAGAGAGAGAGAGAGTAGAGAGAGTGTGTGTGTGTATACATTATATATATATATATTTTCCTTAAATGGTCCTTTATGTTACAAATTTACACAATCAGTCCTTATTTACAAACCGACTTAACTGGGTTATGACTTTTGGACTGAAATGGCACCTTTCCAGAATGTCGGGGAGGAAAATGGCGCATTTTTGAAAAATGGACTGAAATGGCCAAAGTGACCAAACCACAGGGACGAAAATGGCAGTTAACTCTAAAAACCTTTGACTTTTCTGTTTTCATTTCCAAATAACTTATTTCCAGATAACTTATAAGCATGTTCCTTTTTTCTTCCCTTAAAATACAAACATGGTGGGTGTTTGGGATTCCTTATTCTCCCAACTTATTGACTTATTAACTTATTGAATAGTGAAAAAGGACTTTTTGAGTGTTTGGGATTCCTTGTGATGTGAGTGTAGAAGTTAATAAGTCAGGAAATCCTGACTTATTAACTTCTTGAATAGTGAAATAGAAGTGAAAAGGAGTTTTGAGAAGGAATCCCAAACACCCCCATGAAACTCATTGCCTCAATACCCTGCAACTTAAATTTCAGAAGTCACGAGATTTAAACAGTTGCTGTTCTTGGAAACACTATCTTCGCCAAAGTTGTTGAAGATTTGAGAGTTAGGGTTTCATTCATGCTGATGATGGTCGGGTCAGGTGTGGGTGGCACAATGGTTGTCAGATTTGGTGGGTCAGCCAAATTTGGAGGTGTATGGTGGTGGTTTAACGACATCACCAACTCCCTATGTCCTAGATCTGAATCTTCATTGGTGGGTTTCATTCGAAATCGACCCTTTAACTGAATCTGAATCACCCACCCTTTAACGACATCAACAACCCTCTACGTTTCAGATCCGAAATCGACAAGGAACGGTAATCATCTGGTGTGGATTTTGTGTTTCAGATGGTTTGCGAGGGTGTTTGTAAGTGCGATTTATGATTTTTGAAGATGGAAGTAGTTGGAGATGGTGATGTTGACGAGGATGATAGTAGTGACGAACTCTAATTTTGGTGGAGGGACTGTGGTGGCCGCGAAGATGGGTGAGGTGGTGGTTGTGGTGTTGGTCGCCGGAGGTTGGGGTTTTTAGGCGGTGGTGGCTCTGGCAGTGGGTAAATATAATAGTGGTTGGTGGTGACTAAGTTCTTTTTGTGTTATTTATTAAAATATTTTTAAATTTACAAGACTAAATTACCCATTGTGATCAAAGTTAACTGAAAAATTTAATTGAGTTAGTGCTAAAGGATCTATGGTGTAATAAGTTTTCCAGATAAAGAACTGTAACTGTAATTATTGAAGTTAAATGTCATCCATTGCAACCCGCTACAAATACAAAGGACGAAAAATGTAATTTACCCAAGAACTATTTTAATGTTTTTTCTTTGTATTATTTTTACTTTTAACCTTTTTATTTGTTTAAAAAAGAACCATCAAATTAGGGGTGCTAAACGGGTCGGGTTTGTGGGTTCAACCCGATCCGAACCTGAAAATTTTAGATGAACTCGAACCCGACCCGAAAATCTTGTCATATATATGAACTCAAACACGATCTGAATATTAGCGGGTTGACCCGAACACAACACGTTTAACCCGAATTTTCAAATTGTTTATTTTTTTCGCAAATTAATATATTAGAATTAAAATTTTACTAAAAAAACACAAATGTATATTTTGCTTTTTAATTATAAAACTTTATGTCAGTCTCTCTTTTTAAGTTATAATTATGCGTACAATACACAACCAAATTAATTTATGTTATATAACATATTGTAAAAAAATAATAAAACATGATATAAATGGGTTAAACGTCAACCCGACTGGGTTGACCCGAACCCGACCCATTTAGCTAAACGGGTTCACGAGTTCAACCTGAAACTAACTTGAACCCTTTTAGACTAAAACTAAACCCGCGAATTTCGTGTTAGGTTCGTGTTGTGTTTTCGGGTCATGTTAGAAATTCACACCCCTACATCAAAGACAGTATGTGAAAAATGTAAACTCATAAATAAACAAAGAAAAAAAAATAATAGCTGTTTTTTTTAACGGTTAATTTCATACTGAATGGTATAATAATGGAAGAGGATAGCGCCCCCGATGAAGTATGATTAAATATAATGCCTTATCCCGATGCTTATATTATTATTATATTAATATAATTCATCTTCTTCATTTTTTATCAACATGTGACACTGGAAACTTCCGGCGACCAGAAAATTCTTGTTTTCGTCAACCATATAACTTTCGTTCATCTTATATTCACCTACACGCTCAGGGGTATCCTAGTATTTGCTTAGAAGTATCCCCAATAAATAAAACGGAGATTAAAAATAAATTTACACTCGTCAAAAAAGTTGAGGGGTCTCCCATGCAACCCCTCACCACCACATAGATCAGCCCCTGGTTCTAACCATACTAGAACTAGTAGTATATCCGTCCGATGGACTGGTTTTTTAGCATCATAATGACAAAAGTTTTTATTTACATTTATATGTATAATATGAACTCATCACATGAATTCACATTGACATGTATAATATGCTTAAAAACGAAAAAGCAAGATCGAAGACAATTTCAATAACTCAGTTTGCATTGAGTCTTTAAGTGGACTATGGACTTATAAAACATAAAAACATAGATAATCCATTGAAATAAAACACCAGATAATAGTTATGTATGGGAGACAACCCCTAAAGTTGGCCATATGTAAATATGATTGAATATTTGATTTGTGTTTATTTGTTTCTTTTTTTTCCAAAATAAAATTGTTTTCTTTCAAGTTTCCAATGCTATTCACATGATGTTTCTCTTTTCTTGCATTCGTTTTTGTTAATTGTGAATCGTTCAACCTAGCTGCGTGTGGGTCATGATGACCCATAAAAGTGAATGTGCATCTTACTTGCATTCATTTTTATGAATCCAAATTTTGTATTTTAATAATGGTGTAGTTTGTGATTAAACAAAAAATGTTGACCCAATCAAATTAGATATTTTTAAGAACCGACCTGGTTTAGCCTTTACCTATTTTTGTCAAAAACCAGTTTCGACCTTTTACCCGTCCGATCTGACCGATCCGTTTGCAAGGTATTAAAAAGCATCATCTAAAGTGGAATTGTGGCGTGGAAGCCTCTACACGGGGGTGTGTGGGGTAGGGAAATCTTCACCGGTGTGTGGGCTTATGGCCTTTTCATTGGTTGGTGGATTTTGGTTGGTTTTGATTGGTTTTGATTGGTTCTTGTTTTTTTATTAAAAAAAACCACTAACCACGCCACTCACACTCCTTTTTGCACCACGCCACTTTTTTGACTCGTACTGACCTGGCAGCCACATGTCGAATAACATCACTGTTCCACGCCTCTCCACTCCGTATAGTCTAAAGAGTGCCTCAACATGTGACATGTTGCACCAATCAACCCCGGTCAATAGTCAAACTAAGGAATTCTTTTAAGACCACTCCACGTCATCATCATAGGAAAAACCAAATTTGTTTGCTTATTCAATTATGCACCCCTTGGATTCTCTAAATGCAGGTTATTATTTTAAGCAAACCCTTAAATATTATAACATTTACGTCCTGTTTTTTAATCTGTAAAGTTCCCAATGAATACCATTAAAATATATATTTCTGTACTATGTAAACATTTTATTAAGATCTAACCACTTTTCTATTAAAAACAAGTTTTAAACATAGATACATACTAATACTCATGTATGTACACATCCATGCATGCATCTATGTGGTAAAACTGTCGGGTCAGTTAAAGTTTGGGGTCAAATTTGTTTCCGGTTAAAACGGGCTAAAGCTAGATGGATTATGAACAAAATGGGCTCCGCCTTTGTTGGCAAACACTAAAGCGAATCTTATTAGGAAGATTTAAACATTTTTCATAATAAAAAAAAACAAATGTGGTTGAATCCAGAATCCATAAATATTTGATTTGTTTTGTCTGGAACACATTTACACATGTGATCCATCAAATATTAAGTAAATAAATACACAAGTGGTTTTTTTTAATGACTACCTACTCCCTCTCTAATGGCTGCCAGCCAGAACATGCACAATAAGATTAAAAAAAAGAAGATAAAAGTTTGACCAAAAAAATTGCAGAATTCACTATAAACAAACACAGTT
The DNA here is from genome assembly GCA_030545235.1 of Helianthus tuberosus. Lineage (NCBI taxonomy): Eukaryota > Viridiplantae > Streptophyta > Magnoliopsida > Asterales > Asteraceae > Helianthus > Helianthus tuberosus. Next base: position 144,582,723 of record CM060426.1, on the reverse strand, counting down.
TCAATCGTTGTTTCTGTGCACTCATCATTTCATTCAGATCCCTATTACACACACAAACACAGCTCCCAGTTTAAGTAATCACTATAAGCCATGGCCGAAACTCTTGCAAATGAACTCCTCAAAGTTCTTGTTAAGAAGATGACCGATGAAGCCTTCAAGCGAGTTGCTCGTGCTCATGGAATTTACAACGAGCTCAAGGAGTTGAAGAAGACACTGTCCAGGATCCAAGATCTACTTCAAGATGCCTCTCAGAAGGAGGTGACTCATAAAACTGTCAAAGAATGGCTGAATGGTCTCCAACATTTGGCTTACGATATCGATGACGTACTCGACGATTTGGCTACTGAAGACATGCATCGTGAGCTCACCCTGCAGGAACCTGCAGCATCCACCAGCATGGTAAGAAAGCTCATCCCATCATGCTGCACAAATTTCTCACTAACTCATAGGCTGTCTCCCAAGTTAGATACTATTAACAGAGACTTAGAAAATCTAGAAAAACGAAAAACGGATCTAGGTTTGCTTAAGATTGATGAAAAGCCAAGAAATACTAGTAGAAGAAGCGAAACCTCTTTGCCAGAACGCTATGTTGTCGGAAGAGAAGTTGAGAAAGAGCAATTGCTTAAAAAGTTGTTGGGGGATGATGATGGGTCATCTCAGGATAACTTTAGCGTTTTACCTATAGTTGGTATGGGTGGGGTTGGAAAAACCACTCTAGCTAGACTTTTGTATAATGATACAAAGGTGCAGGATCACTTTGAACCCAAGGCATGGGTTTGTGTTTCTGATGATTTTGATATTTTCAAGATAACAGATGCTATCCTTCAAGATGTGACTAAAGAAAACAAGAAATTTGAAGATCTAAATCAGCTTCAAAAGGCTCTCAGTGAGCAATTTAAGGAAAAACGATTTCTACTAGTAGTTGATGATGTGTGGAGTGAAAAGTATGGGGATTGGGAAAACCTTGTGCGCCCATTTCTATCATGTGCTCCTGGAAGTAGGATAATCATGACAACTCGTAAGAATCAATTGCTCAAACAGATAGGTTTGCATAATGTAGACCGTCTCGAGAGTTTGTCGAATGAAGATGCATTGCGTTTATTTGCAGTACATGCATTGGGGGTAGATAACTTCGACTCACACACGACGCTTAAACCGCAAGCTGAAGGTATTGTGAAAAAGTGTGGTCGTTTGCCTTTGGCTTTAAAGGCAATTGGAAGGCTTTTAAGGACAAAAACAGATAGAGAAGACTGGGATGACGTGTTGAATAGCGAGATATGGGATGTAGAAATTGGTAATGCCGCTGAAAGTGGTAAAGATGTGGAAAACAGTGATAAGATTGTTCCTGCACTTAGAATAAGCTACCATGAACTTTCTGCAGATTTGAAGCAGTTGTTTGCATACTGTTCCTTGTTCCCGAAAGACTTTTTGTTTGACAAGGAGGAGTTGGTATCATTATGGATGGCAGAAGGGTTTTTGAACCCGTCCAAGTCACCAGAACGCTTGGGCCGTGAATATTTTGAAATTTTATTATCAAGGTCATTTTTCCAGCATGCACCTAATGATGAATCAATGTTTATCATGCATGATTTGATGAATGACTTGGCCACTTTTGTTGCCGGAGAATTTTTTCTAAGGTTTGACAATCATACAAAGACAAAGACAGAAGCTTTGGCAAAGTATCGCCATATGTCATTTACTCGCGAGGAGTATGTAGGTTACCAAAAGTTTGAGGCATTCAAAGGAGCCAAAAGCTTGAGAACATTTTTAGCAGTATCTCTCGGTGTGGATAAAGGTTGGGGCTATTGTTACTTATCCTCTAAGATTTTGGATGACTTACTTCCAGAGTTAACATTGTTAAGGGTCCTTTCTTTGAGTAGTTTTGAGATAAGTGAGGTACCGGATTCCATTGGTAGTTTGAAGCACTTGCGGTATCTTAATTTATCTAGAACTAATATAAAAGAGTTACCGGAGAAAGTTGGTAACCTTTATAATTTACAAACATTGATTGTTTCTAGTTGTTGGAACTTAACTCAGTTGCCTAAAAGCTTCTTAAATCTTAAAAGGTTACGGCATTTTGACATAAGAGATACTCAGTTGGAGAAGCTGCCATTGGGGATTGGTGAATTGGAAAGCCTTCAGACTCTCACCAAGATCATCATTGAAGGAGATGATGGCTTTGCAATAAATGAGCTCAAGGGATTAACAAATCTCCATGGGGAAGTTTCCATTGAGGGATTGCACAAAGTGCAAAGCGCAAAGCATGCACGGGAGGCGAACTTATCTCTAAAAAAGATTACTGGATTAGAGCTGCAATGGGTTGATGTGTTTGATGGCTCACGAATGGATACACTTGAAGAGGAAGTTCTGAATGAGCTGAAACCTAATAGTGATACGTTGAAAGCGCTTTCAGTCGTGTCATACGGGGGAACACAAATTTCAAATTGGGTTGGTGATCGCTCTTTTCATGAGTTGGTTAATGTGTCGATACGTGGTTGTAAAAAATGCACATCTCTACCCCCATTTGGGTTGCTACCTTCACTTAAGAGGTTGCAGATTCAAGGCATGGATGAGGTTAAAATCATAGGTTTGGAGTTAACCGGAAATGATGTTTACGCCTTTCGTTCACTTGAAGTTCTAACATTTGAAGATATGTCTGGATGGGAGGGGTGGTCAACTAAAAATGAGGGTTCAGCAGCAGTGTTTACGTGCCTTAAAGAGCTTTATGTAAAGAATTGTCCACAATTGATTCATGTCTCACTTCAAGCACTGCCTTCACTCAAGGTTCTTGAAATTGATTTTTGTGGTGATGGTGTGTTGAGAAGTCTGGTTCAGGTAGCTTCTTCAATCACTGAGTTGAAAATACGTGATGTATCAGGGCTTACATATGAGGTGTGGAGAGGAGTTATAAGGTATCTTAAGGAAGTTGAAGGATTAAGAATATGGGGATGTAATGAAATAAAATACTTGTGGGAATCAGAAACAGAGGCAAGTAAGCTTCTTGTGAGATTAAAGGAATTGAGTTTATTGGGATGTTCAGGTTTGGTAAGTTTAGAAGAGAAAGAGGAGGATGACAATTTTGGGAGCAGCACCCTGTTATCTCTTAGAAGGTTGTATGTAAGTTCTTGTAGTAGCATAAAGCGTTTATGCTGTCCAAATAGCATTGAGAGTTTGGGAATTGTTGATTGTTCAGTTATTACAGATGTCTACCTCCCAAAAGAAGGAGGAAAAAAGCTCAAATCACTTTTTATAAGAAATTGTGATAAACTTGAGGGAAAAATCAACAACACAAGCATGCCAATGCTTGAAACCCTAAATATTTATAAATGGGAAAATCTAAGATCAATCAGTGAATTGAGTAACTCCACTCACCTCACCAGCCTGGAGATAATAGAATGCCCACATATCGTGTCACTTCCAGAGCTTCAGCTATCAAACCTCACCCGTTTGTCAATTGGTAAATGTGAAAGTCTGGAGTCATTACCTGAGCTATCGAATCTCACCTTTTTGTCAATTATTGATTGTGAACGTCTGGTTTCATTACCTGAGCTGAAGAATATCGCCTTGTTAAAAGATCTGAAAATCAGAAGGTGTCCAGGCATTGATGTTTCCATTCATTGTGTGCATTGGCCTCCCAAATTGTGCTCACTTACACTAGATGGGTTGAAGAAGCCCATATCAGAGTGGGGGGATCTGAATTTTCCAACTTCCCTTGTTGACCTAACGTTATATGGTGAACCCCATGTGAGTGATTTTAGTCAATTGTCCAACCTTTTCCCTTCTTCTCTTACATCTCTGGACATAACTGGATTTGATAAACTGGAATCACTTTCAACGGGACTCCAACATCTCACATCCCTTCAACATCTCATCATTTGGTTTTGCCCAAAGTTGAACGATTTACCAGAGACGCTGTTACCTTCACTTTTGAGTTTGAGAATAGAAGAATGCCCAAAATTGAAAGAAAGGTGTGAAGGAAGAGGCTCCCACTACTGGCCCCGAATCTCTCATATCCCCAGAATCCACATAAGAGACTAATTGAAAGAAAGGTACATACATGTTAATTAAATATCAGTTAATTATTGCTAGATGTTGTTTTAAATAAATAACCCTTACCTTCTTCTTCTTTCTCTGTAGTCACTGAAAACAGATTTTCTGAACAAATCACCGGAGGTAAAACGACATCATACCACCATCTTCACACATCCTATCGGATTTATAAAGCTATCACAGCCGATGATTTCGTCGACGGCTGTAATTTTTCCGGCGACCTGTCTTCGAACCGCTGCTCACACCCTCAGGTAACAATTAACATCGTCAAACCTCCAATTATTAATTTTCAAAGTTTTGGCTACTGGTTTCTTTCTAGTTTGGGCCTGTTTTAATGTTGGAAGCCCAACTGGTTTACAATTAAGGAATGTTATTAAGCCCAACATAAACTATTTCATAATTCATAATAGTGTTCATTTGGGTGTTTACCAAAACCAGCTCGGTTTGGTTAAAACCGTTTTGAGTCAAAATCAGTTCGCTCGTAAGCCGGTTATGAAGTAAAATATTTGATCCCATACAAATCGGTTTGGGTCGCGTTGAAAGCGTTTCACCTTTTTAAACCCCTATTTTTCTAATATTACGTACCATGGCCGGCTCTTAGGGGTGGATGGGCCGGGCGACCACATGAGGCCCAAATCTCCCGCGGCCATAAATTTTAAAAAAATATGATTTTTAATATATATGTTTTAAGCTTTTTAATACATTTTAAGCTTTTTATATAATTATTTCAAAATTGATTACTACTCTTCTTCGTTGTTTTGAGAATAGTTTTATAACTGGGATAGAAATGCAACAGGTTTCACATCATCTTTAATGGAAAAAAGTTGTTTTTTAACATCCTTGTTATATTTATTTTTAAAAGCAATGGGTTTGGACACTAACGTCAAAGAGTGTTGTTTGACCCTTGAATATTTAAAATTGCAGTTATAGAAAGAAGAAAATCTATCAAGGTTTCTTCAAATCAACAAAACAGATCCAAGATACATCATAATTGCTGGATAGGGGACTACATCTACTGCGTTAACTTAGTTCACTTACATGCTTCAAGATTAGGCTGCAACAGAAATCAAAGAAACCACAAAAATGAGAAACAATGTCACAAATGTTGTAGAATTTGCAAAGGGTGTGAGTGAAGAAAGCCTCAAAATGATGCAGTATCTTCATGCAGATTTCAACAGAACTATCAAGACCATCATCCAGTTCCAGTGGTATAAATTAATAATTATTAATAATTAGTGTCTCAACAAAAGAAGTACTATTTCAATGATAGCCTTTTTTTTTTACTAAATCAATTTCAAGGGTGTTATTTTTTAAAAACACACTTTGGGTAACTTTACATCCTCTAAAGTTGATTAAAAAAAGTGAAGTACTACAAATGTGGCATCTTTTCATGTGCTCTTGTTTACTAGACTGAAATGTTTAGGTGGAAACATTACCATCAGATGCCGATTTATATGCTTTGATGTTGTCTGTTGGTTATGAGGTGAAGAAAGGGGATAGTGTACCTTATCAGCCATATGGAATAGTAAGGGTCAAGTTTGATAAGTTTGAACCAGAAAGATGGTTTCATCACATTGTTGCATTCATCCAGAAAGCTCCTTTGTTTCCAGCTTTGCAGGTTAGTAAAATACAACCCTTATCGATCATTTCTTTTTCATTAAGATCGTTTCTTTACGATTTTGTCATGATTTACTGTTTTGATGCAGAAACACAAGCAGGACAAAGAATTTATTTGGCTCAAGAATCTGCGTATGTGCAGATGATCTTTTCTTCTATTTAGTTAAGTTGTTTCATTTTCAAGGTGAATGAAAACAAAAGTGGAAAGTACAGATTGATGCTTAATCTTCACATTGATGGTGATACAGAGTTGATCCATGATCTAGCACACTCGTATTTGGTGCGATTAGACACACGGAAGTGGACTGGAAAATGGTTCAAGCTAAAATGGGCATAACTTTCATTACGTTTGAAGTTATACGGGGATAAGTAATGGACACAAACGCCTCAACGAGCCACATGAATGGACAAATGCTATAGGCGGGTTTTTTGACTCTCGGCACCCAATTTCGACATCTAGAGCTCCAATTTTGAACTCAAGGTTTTCCCCAATTTTAGCAGTTTTAACTAATTTCGACTGTTTGTAAAAAGGGGCTTGATTTTTTAACTAGATATTTATTCGTTGTTTTTTAGGCTGTTAATTTCAAGGAACCCTTGGAGCGGTTACAAGTTGCGTCTGATGGCACTTGTCGTTCATGGTCTAAGTTACATACCCCTTAATGGGACTTAAACCGATGCAGAATTAATGGAATTTTGCCTCTAATGGCAAGTTACCACTAATGAGGATTATGGAACTAGCCTATGATGTCAAGTTACCATCTTATGAAGATTAAAGGAACTTACCACTGAAACAAGTTACCTCTAGTGAAGATCGATGAAGTCTCGCTAATGAAGAAGAGATGCCACGTGTTAGTCTATCATTTGACGAAGACAATCGGTTGAGAGGATGTTATACATAATTGTCACTTGTCAATTTCGTACATCTCAACAAGATAACAAAAACATGAGTCCGCATTTAATTTATTATCACTTGACCCCATAGCTTATTGTGTCAAGTAGTTGAGAGTGAATTCGGTGCATGAACTTATGTGTGCAAACTTCAGAGGAAATTTGCAAGTCACAGAACCTTGCATAGCTAGGATATGGTCTTGAATTTCAATTGTGATTTGTGACTAGCTTTACATTATGTATTGAAACAATCGATTTTAATTACCCGAGTTCAAAAGGTCATGCACAATAATGTTATGACCCCGAGATCTATGGATGAAGTTTTTAAAAGACTTAGTTTTGCTTTTCAAAAAGGGGTGGCAGTGCAGCTTGTTGTCCGTTTACCTTCTATCTCGATGTGTTTTTTTATTGACAAGTAAATTTCAAAATAAATAGAAAGTAGAAGCTGAAAACGAAAAACATTTTTTTTAACTAATACCTCTTTCTTAGAACAGTTCTTCACTACTTCTACTCTCATTTATTGCTTTGTTCAATTAATTGACGACGAAACAGTGATACTTGACATATTGATTAACTAGTATTTCATTGCAAACTAGCTAGTAATGAATCTAGGGTATTTGCTAAGTCTTTGTTTGATTGTGATCCACAAAGTCAATCTCCCTACAACATTGTATCCTGGAAAGATGTAATTCTCTTGGTAGTAACTCGAAAAGTATCCATTCATGTTGCAATGTCTTAATATTAGAATCAATATATAAGTTAGACATGACCTGTAAAGTTTACATAAACATTGTCCTAGGTTATTAAGAATGCACAACTACTATAATGACATGATTGTTTGATACCCAACACTATTGCAACTTTAGTTTACAATAATAAGTTTAGATGCAGGTAATGAGGTAAAAACCAAACACATAACAAGAAATTTATATATATAAAAAAAAACAGAAAGTCAAACTCCAATCAAGAAATTAAACAAGAAAACATCATAAACATTCAAACTAATGTGTTCTATTTATTTGAATACCATGAAACCATACAAGTCCAACCACATAAACTTGCTTTGTTAGTCAACAATCCTACAATAATAATGCTACATAAAAACTACATTCGCGCGAGTTAACAAGAACACAAAGTTCTCAAATGAAGACCACGACGTTTGAGATCCCTCTTTCCTCGTAACTTGATGCAACATCATATACCAACAGTTGAAAACAATATAAGTTGTTTTCAAAAAATGCAAAATTAACAAAAGAATCACGCTGAGTATATCAAAACGAATAAGAATTCAAGAACAAGTTTATCACTTTTTGCCTCAATGATCACTTTTATTCCCCGAACCATAATACTTCTCATACCATCTAACAAACTTCTTCAACCCCATTTGAAAATCCGTCGTTGGTTTATACCCAAACTCCCTTTGCGCCAAACTAATATTCGCACGAGTAAACGGGACATCACCATTTCGCTCACTTTCAACAACTTCTCCAAAATACTTGCAAGATCCGAAACAGGCACAGGCATAGTATTCCCTAAATTAAAAATTTTAAACCGTACAGCCCCTTTTTTCTTCCCACCACTTCCTGTACTCTTTTCAGCAGTGTCTAACGCACCTAAACAACCCTTTACAATATCATCAATATACGTAAAATCATGCGCAACCGTTCCATGATTACCCGATTCAAAAACGGGTATCAGTTTTCCTTTCAAGATATCTTTAGTGAACAAAAAGTAAGCCATGTCCGGTCTACCCGACGGTCCATAAACCGTAAAGAACCTTGAACCCGTTAGCGACAACCCGTAAATATGATTATATGTATGCGAGATTTCTTCACCCGCTTTTTTCATTGCAGCGTATAGGCTTGCGGGTGGGGTTGATCTGTTCGGTCTTTTTCTGACAGAACTAGAAGAGGCCCAAACAATTGCAGGCTGTGGATTTGCATTTTTACAGACTTCAAGAATATTAACAAAGCCAGCAATATTACCATGTAGTACCTCAAAGAGTTTGTTCAGCAAAACAGCATCGTTTATGCCCCCTTCCACAAATGTTGACAAGCCCTTTTAAGGGTAGGATCGTAATAATTGTTAAAATTATCTAACCCTAAACCGCAGTCGTTTCAAGGCGGCGCTGACGTGGGTTCAGACGAAGCCGGCTGCTCAGATGACCAAAACAGAGTACCCTGTTTTTGATCGGTTGTTGACTGATGACTTAACCGTTTTTCCCATCCGGATCCCTATACACACACAGCTCCCTGTTTAACCTAATCGAACAGAGAGTGAGTGGTTATGTAAAATTTAGCGATATTAGAAATGTAACCTAGGACAAAGTGACAAACAAATTACTAAGGCGTTGTATAATAATACACTAGAAGGAACCCGCGCGATGCAGAAGGTTCAAAAGGTTTTGACTGGATTGAGCCAGGATGAAACTAAAATCAAATATATAATCAAGTACACTCATTTCACAAAACCTTAGTTATTCCCAAAATGTTAAATGTCTGTTTTGGTCATTTTACCTATTAATATCAGAAATAAACAGCGCTTGCCTAACATTTAAGTATCTAAATTTTACAACTTCTAACATAAGCATGTCGAAACGCATCCAAAAAGAGGTGTATAGTTTCAATATTTTTAGATCAAGGTGTGATTTCTTCTTATTAACATTACCACAAGAAAAGTAATAGTTCACCATCAAAAATCAGCATGCAATACAATAACCATCTATAAAACCATATGTGACAACTCAGCAATTGAAACTCAGTTATAGCTAGAGGTGGCAAATTCGACCCGATTACTTATAAATGAATGATTAGTGGTGTATTTAATCTAAACGTACTTAAAAGATGAAAGGGCTGAGAGTAGCCAAATGTCTATTTAAATGCATGCATCATCCTAAATTAACTTAGTCGAATATTAAGATTACTAATGCAGCATTTAGTTAAAAAAAAGAAATGAACTATAAATGTTTGCGGTTTAACCTATATAATCTGTTGAGGACACATTTAACTGCTATGATCAAATGTATTTAAGTTCAAATATATGAAAACGAAGAACCAACCTCTACAATCTGAGCCTCTTATGAAATTGAGTCTTTATGCTCTTTGGTTGCCAATTTCAAGTCAACCTCTACTTGTGGCTTGACTTGATTCGAGTCTTTAATATTTTCTCAAATGTCATTCCTCCCAATCTGTAAGCTGAAAAATACACAAAACAGCTTTAGAAAGTTAATAACACTAAAATTAATAATATCGCATTCAAAAAAATATCTGAATTTTGATTTAATCTCAAACCAGCCTATTCTAAAAGCGGATAACAAAACATCGTGAAACCAAGGGTGTTACTTTGGTCTGTTCAATCATTTTACCAAGTGTTCAAGTTCGATCTATGGTTTAGATATGAACAGAACAAAATACCCAAAGAAATCAGCTGATGTTCTAAACAAATTAACAACCTGAGATATGCCCCAAAACCCCACATGGTTAAACACCGAAAACAAAGTCGTTTCAAAAATTGAAACAAAAAGACATCTTTCATTGAGGCATTAAAACAAACACCTGGTGTGCATGTAAACTCAATAGCTAAAATCCCTTCCAAAACAAGCGAAAGCAAAACTAATAAACATACAACAGCGCAACATACGTCCCAAATTTCACATCTGCGGAAAAAACCCACAAAGGGGGCAACGATTGAAATGAAAACAGCAACTAAAACGGAGGTATAAATTACTTTTGGGGAAGGTGATTATGGGGAAAAGTGGTGGTTCGAACGCAAGCACGCACATGATGTGAAGAACAACTGCAACAGATTAGAAAGATCAATCAACTGAACCTCTCCTCCAGCTGTGGTTATCTCATTCATACTAAACTCACCTGAAACAGGGAAGGTATATAGAAGAAGACCCTCTTATGTTCAGTGGCGGACCCAGGATTTTTTTCCAGGGGGTGCGGAAATTTTTTAAACATTTTAGACCTCTAGCTATATAAAAAAAATCGGTTCATAGCGGGTCGGATCGGGTCGGGTCATGTAAAACAAGTAAAAACAAACAAACAAAGTTTGATAGCGGGTCGAATCATGATCTTGTGTTCAACCATAGCCCATGTTCCTTAATTTTCAATTTAAAATTTTGAATTTCAAGCCCTGGTAATTATTATTTGCCAACCAACAATCATATAATCAACAAACATGTTTGCCAACCAAAATTTTGAATTTCAAGCCCTAGTAATTATTATAAGCCCTAGTAAAAAACATGTACCTTTCAGGGGCGGCCTGAATTAACCAGTTTGCAGCCGAAATTTTGCAGTCGCCGGCCGGAATTATGCTGTCGCTGGGCGCTGAAGTGAGGCAGAGGGAGGGCGGGAGTCGCTGGCAAGTGGCAGCGATTTGGGTTTTTTTATTATGTGGACTGGTTTGTTTAACAAAACTAGTAGTTGGGTTGGGCTTGAATGGGTATTAAGTTATTGGGCTTGATGGATTGAATTTAAGTTTTATTAAAGGAGTTAGTAGGCTAACTTGTTTACATAATTTGATCGGGTTTCAATCCGTGTTCACATTTTTTTACATAAATTCCTAACATTTTTTTCTAAGGGGTGCGGACGAAAATTTCCAAGGGGTGCGGTCGGAATTTTTCAAGTGGTGCGGACAAGGGTGCGGTCGGAATTTTTCAAGGGGTGCGGACGAAAATTTCCAAGGGGTGCGGTCTGGATTTTTCGCGAAAAATACCACTAAATTTTTTTTTCAAGGGGTGCGGCCGCCCACCCACCCCATAACTTAGGTCCGCCCCTGCTTATGTTGCACACGATGTTAGAATCAAATGAAGGGGCGATTTAAACACAAATTCAATAATTATCTGTTTAAGCTCCAAAAAATCATGCAAAGAGGTAAACTTTAACGTTCCTGAAGTGAAATTGAGAATATAAATCTAGCACTAACAAATTAGCACACATAAGAAATTCAAAACTATGTGATAACAATATGGTAATATGGTATTACGCGGATGAAAAATTCTGTGATAGCTGAGGACTGACCTGGCTCCTGTACTTGTTCCCATAATACACAGCCATTGGGTTGGTGTAATAGTTAAAGCTTTGAGAAGTTGTCTGCGCCTGAGTTTCAGAGTTTGTTGTGGATTCAAGAAACGGGTTTGCGAGACTAACAGCTGAATTGTCATTATTATAAGTTGCATCCTCCTGTGAAGCTTCCATTCGCATAGCTTTCAGTCTTTCTCTTCTCTTAGTTGACTCTTCCATTGACCTTGCTGTGAATTATCCTAGAGAATACATAAAAAAAATGCATGATTGTATACAGCAATATAAGGAATGTGAAATAAGGATGTGTTTGTGATATTAGAGGCGTCAAATAGGTGAAATTTTACAACTTGGCTAGAAAGGAAACATGTTAAAGGGGTAAAAAAAAAATTCCTCCTAAATGGAGAAGTTGCTTTATATTTTTGAATTTTGACAGACTGCAAACTATATTATTAAAACAACAATTCCAATCCATTTGGACCCGTATAAAACTTTACCAATGTGACCAGTTAGCCAACCGACCCACTTTACCAACTGAGGCAACTACATGATATATGCATGACAATATTACTTTGGTCTTACTTTCATTGAAATATAATGCACTTCCATAAACACACAAAGAAGCACCAACAAGAAAAATAAGAAAATCACTGTGTTTAACAAATGATGTGCACTTATGCTTTTAGGTAAAACCAAATTACCTTACACATTCAAAAGATTCACAGTAATATCACAAAACTGTTGTATCGAAAGATTCACTTTAATTTACATTAGTTGAAGCAATTTTGCAACAAATTAGGGCTTGAATGAGAAATTAGCGAACCCTAGAACACATACGGAAACATATTAATTATATGCATAACAATTAGAAATTGAACGACCTTGTAAACAGATACGAGAGAGAGAGAGAGAGAGAGTACTAGATTTAAGTATCTGGGGTCGTTTGTACAAAGAGATGGTGACATAGATAGTGATGTAACCCATCGCATACAGGCCGGCTGGTGTAGATGGAGGGCAGCCAGTGGGGTATTGTGCGATAGGAGGTTCCCAACTAAACTAAAGGGGAAATTTTACAGGGTAGCAGTTAGGCCCGCTATGCTATATGGAACAGACTGTTGGGCTATTAAGAAGACACAAGTGCGCAAGATGGAGGTAGCAGAAATGAGGATGCTGAGGTGGATGTGTGGACACACGAGGTTAGATCGGATAAGAAACGGGGTTTTTAGGGAAAGATTAGGAGTGGCTAGTATATCGGAGAAGATTAGGGAGGGGAGATTGAGATGGTTTGGGCATGTGAAGCGGAGGGAAACGACGGCACCGGTTAGAGTAGTGGAAACCCTTACGGTGGAAGGGAGGAGAGGAAGAGGCAGACCCAAACTGACATGGGATGAGCAGATTAGACATGATTTATTAGAGTTGCATCTTTCTGAGGACATGGTCCAAGATCGGACTTCGTGGAGGCATAGGATTAGGGTTAAGGACTTTTAGAGGATATTGCAGTAAGGCCTTGGGTGTATTTTAGGGTCGTAGGTTTCTCTTATCTTTAAGGGACCTTTCCGGTGATTGCCTCTTGTGTTTATGCCCAAATGATGTTGTATGCTATTATACATGATTTACATAATATTCTATCACTTTGATCACTTTCTTGGTATGTTTGACTTCTTATTTTCTATATTTTGACTTGGTGTGTTGGTATGCTGTTCGTTTTCGAGCCGAGGGTCTCTCTGGAAGCAGCCTCTCTATCCATATGGATAGAGGCAAGGTCTGTCTACATCCCACCCTCCCCAGACCCTATAAGTAGCTTTGCTATCTGTGGGATTTACTGGGTATGGTTGTTGTTGTTGTTTATGAGAACATCGTTTACATTAACTTCGTTACAAGTTTGGTCCAAATTTATAGTGTATGACAAAAGACCCTGAAGTATCAGTGATTCATATTTTTTACTTAGTTGTGTCAATAATGTTAAAAAAGTGATCATATTTATGACTAGAGTTATAGGGTGTTTGGGATTACGTTTTGAAGTGATTATTTGATTATTGTGTTTGTAAAAATAAATAATCTAAAAAAGTGTTTGGATGAAAAAGTGATTATCTGCCTCCAAAACGCAGTTTTGGAGAAGCATGTACCTACATGCTTTTTCAAAACGCACTTTTGAAAACGCAAAATCAATTTTGAAAACGAATTAATTTATTTTGAAAACGCAACACCAAACACCCTTAGTTGTGTCTGTTAAAAAGTGATTATGTTTATGACTAGGCTTTCACATCATAAGAAAAATGTTGGCATGCATGGTTGATGATGTGAATGATCACTAAAACTAGGTGTAGTTGGTTGACGCCATATTCCACCTCAGATTAGGCGCTTATTAAATTTTTTTTATATGCATGTGGAGCGCATGAGTTGGGCAACACCCCTTGCCCCCTTTTTATATACACATTTAATTTTCTTAACAGAAAAAAAATAGACATCACGCCTTTTTGCCATAATTTATTTTTTATTTATCTATTTTAATTAAATATTTAAAAATTGTTCATTAAAACCATTACACAGTTTTGAGGGTTAGTTTATGAAAAACCCATACCACGTGGAGTCACTTTTTTACTTTTTAGTTAAATCACTAAAAATATTCTAACCCTGATCATCTTAGAATGTAACATTTTTTTTTTACTTTTTAGTTAAACCACTAAAAATATTCTAACCCCCTGATCATCTTAGAATGTAACATTAACAAATATACTAATGTGGGTTGTGTTTCACCTAAACCTTAAAGCGATACATTTTCTTTTAGGATACATTACACTTTTCGTCCTTTATGTTTATACCGAATTGCGACGGATAGCCTTTAACTTCATTAAAATTACAGTCGCAATCCTGTTGATTCGAGGATCCGGCGAGTCTGACGGAGCTTCGGTCCAGATCCGACGTGTTCGGTGCGTTTATTACGTCTAAGAAAGGAGTAGAAACAGAATACGACACCGATCGGTCAATTTCAATCTGGTCTCTATTGATTATTCAACGTTTACAGCACCACGAGACCAGTTGGACAGCATGTCCCCTTTGAGAACCAAAAGCTTATCCAAATGGGAGCCCCAACCCCCTATTTATAGACATCACACACTATGTGTCCATCCGATCGGATTGCCATCCGATCGGATTGACCTTTGACATTTACAAAACCTGTCCAACCAATCCTAATCTATACAATATTCAACACACGCTCTATCTAACTATTCGCACAGTGGCAGACGTATGAAATATGCATTAACAAATCCTTTATTAGCAAAACCCGTTACACCCTACGTCCTTTAGTACTAACCAGATTAAAAATTTCAGTTAAGTTTATTCACTTAAGGGTATTTTGGTCAATTCATGTTTTTATCTAAATGTTTAATAAATAAAGTCTTTGGTATTGATCACTAGTAAATGTGGTTTTTATGGGATTAGGGTCAAATACAAAAGACAACATAAATAAGAAGAGTAAGAAGGATTTTAGTGCATTGTTCTTAGATTGGAGGGTCGAGATTAATTTTAGAGAAAAGAAAATAATGTAGGGGGTGCCCGACCCCCCGAACTTTTCGCTCAGTAGTGTTATGTATGTTCGTTTCGTATATAATTTTTTAGGTATATACGTTTTCGACCCCCCGGTTTTAAAAAAAATAATGTTTTTAGGTATATACTTTTAGGTCTGGCGACTTCCGACCCCCGGTGGAAATTTTCAAGCTTCGCCACTGTTTCAAGCCCAATTTGATATCAAGGTAATACAAAAAAAAAATGATTAGTTTTCTTTTTGGACCTTTTCTCTTCATGATGGAAAGTTGGGTCATTAGTTTCAAGCCCGGTTTGATAAGCTCACAATTAATTGAACATAACTGAGCCCAAAAAAAGGAAAAAAATCAGTTTACAGTTTTCAAATTGTATTTAACAGCCATTCAAAATTAATTGATTTATTTAATCGACTCTTCCTGCAATCGTCAATCAGGAGCGTGTAATTGTTTTTAAGTCTGCTATTATATATATGTACTAGGTTATATACCCGTGAGCTTCACGGGTTATGGGTTATTTTATAAAAATTTATATTTACAAAAGAATTTTATATATATGATTTCTTATAATTGGATAATCTCTTCAGGGGTAAGATCGGTAAGATCAAATAAAAATTTATTTTGACTAAGTAGGATGAGAATGAATCTTAACCATTCATTTTTCAAATCAATGATTAAGATGAAAGTGTAAGAGAAAAGAAGAGTGTAAGGGTATCTTGGGAAAATACTATTTATAGACTTTCTCTCTCCACATGCAAGGCACATGCATATTCCACCCTCATTTCTTAAACATTCATAACTTTTTTATACGACATTATTTTTTCATAAAAATTTCACCGTAAAATCGAGCGTCTTTTTACCTTTAATTTGAGTACCATATTGGTATATAAAATATGAAGACTAAAAAAACCCACTAAAATGTGTTGTATTTCTATGTTGTATAACATTATTTTGTGTTGTATTTTTGTACTATATTTTTGTGCTTAATTTTTTTGTCATATTTTTTTTTCTCAATTTTTTGTGCTATATTTTTTTGTACTATATTTTTTTGCTGAATTTTTTCGTGCTATATTTTTTTGTACTATATTTTTTTGTGCTATATTTTTTTGTACTACATTTTTTGTGCTATATTTTTTTTACTAGATTTTTTGTGATAGATTTTTTTATAGTATATTTTTTTGTTGTATTTTTAAAAAACAAAAGGGGTGACATATGTCATTTTCACTCCTATTTGTAAGGACCAAAATGCCCTTCATTCCTACTTATTAGGAGTGTCACATGTCATCATCATAATCCCTCTTACTTAGGCAAAATCCACTTTTTAGTGGATCCTTCCCCAACCTCTTCATACTAAAATTTTATTGGTTCTGGATTTTCTAAAAAAACACCACTTTAACGTCCCTTCTACCACGTGTTTTTCCTACCACGCCCCCTGCTAACGTGACTGCTACGTGACGCTTAATGTCTCCTGTTTATACCCTCCCACGCTTAATGTTTCAACCTCAAAGCACACCCAACAGTTTATATACCCATGACCTTCACGGGTTATGGGTTGTGTTTAAAAAATCTATGTCTATAAAAGTATTTTTTTGTATGATTTATAACCTGATATCTTTTTCATGCTAAGACCCATGTTTGGCAAACCTTACCAATAAGAAAAAAAAATAGAAATTGAATTACTTAGGGCATTTACTTCAATATGGCAATAAGTAATAGAAATTGCAATACTATTAATTCTCTACAAAATACCTATTTAATTTTAGATGGACACGAATCCGAATGAATATGGATCGGACCTTTTGATTCGGATAATCCAACTTGTACTAACGGATTACGAGTTCTAACTATTAAACGGTGGAAATTGAAGTTATTTAAATTAAATATTACAAAATAATTTAATAATGATATTTTAATAAATATAATTGAAATTATCACAAAAAACAATAAAGCAATTATCTCAGAAGTTCTCCTTCTTCAACGTCTCTTCACAATTTCTCTCAATAGATCCTCTATACTACCGCCTCCAAAATCGCCTCCGAAATCATCTGCGAAATCATCTCCAAAATCATATGGATTGCAAACTTCGTTAGGTATATCTCCAACTGATCCTTATTTCTTGATTTTATTTTCTATTTTGTACTTTATCTGTTTGTTAGGGTTTCATCTGAATCTTAGTGTCAACAAACCAACTAATAATGATCCGAACATAATAGTTTACTTCACATTTTTTTGTGTTTTTTTTTGTTGATTTGTTCACCTATTGTACAAATTTGATGTTTGATCTTTTTTATTGTGACTTTTTTCCGATTTGGTTCTTCTTCGTTTTGATAAAACATTCATCGGAATGTTAGAGTAACAGTTTACTTCAACTGTTTCTGTTTTATGTTGATTTGTTCAGTTGTTTTCCGATGTAAGTAGTGTTTAGTTTATGTTTGCTTTTTGATGAAACCCTAAATCCATGATAACGATCAAACGCCTTAACTTCCGATGATATAGCAGATTATTAAATGTTTTCTTACTGGTTGTTGGTTTTGATCACTTGAAACCCTACATTCCGAGATTTGGATTGTTTGCACTTCATTAGTGCCCTGTTTTTGTTTATTTGTTTTTGTGCAATATTCGGATCATTATTAGAATGGAATTTTCAGTATCTTTATGAAAGTATAACTACATAACATTCTATGCAGAAATGGATCCAACCAAGATTGCTCCTTCCTTCTTAACATTTATTGGAGAAGAACCTATATTTTTGGTATGTTTTTTTTTTCCTTTCGTGGTAATGTGATATTAGTATTTGACATTATCATCTCACATGTTTGCTATTACTTTATGTTTTCTATTGCTTTATTAGATCATACCATCTGATTTTGCAACTAATTTGTGGGGAGATAAAGTCCCCTATGGTAAAACAGTACAAATAAGGGATGGTGACACTTTAAGGTTTGTACGGGTCAGGAAGAGAAATGAAGAGCCTATATTTACTGATGGCTGGATTATGTTGGTTTGAGATAATGGTTTGAAATTAAAAGATGGAGTATTAATAAAAGCCACTCGGCCGTCCACATTCGATGTTTCATGTTTCAAAGAATATGTATGTGAGAACTCTTATTTTACAGCACAATTAAATATTTTACCTGGAATGTCTGTAAGTGACTTTATATTAGTTCAGTACTCGTTTTTAACAACTGTTTCATTTTTTGTAATTCTGTACTAATGATTTTTTTAATTTATTTTATAGCTTATGCCTGAAAAATTTTGGAACAACTTTTACGGTAAAAACTACAAGGGTGAAATGGCAAGGGTATATGTTGGACAAAGATTTTGGAATGTCAAGATGGAAGGATGGTCGGATTGCTGTTGTTTCACAGATGGATGGCTTAAAGTGGTTGAAGAGGTCCCTTTGAAGAATGAACCTTACTTGGTTTTTACAAGGATTGATTCAAAAAGCTTTGAAATTTCTGTTTTTGATCCGGACACTGGCACTGAAGTGGTTTTCAAAAAAGTTGACGTGGTAAGTACATCATCTGTTTTATTTTTACGAATTTATTTATTACTCTTATTATTAAACTTTTACATATTAATACTTATGACTTTTTTTGTGAAGGATAAAGGCAAGTCTAAGATAGATGCTGGTGAGGTTTTGATAACCAAGAATAAAAATCCCGTCCGTCATTTTACGTTTTATATTTTATAGTAATAAAAGTCTTTTCAACTTAGTACTTATTTGTCTTAATTTCTGTTGAATATATATCTATAATATGTTCAAATTAATTTAATTATGTTCAGACGAAGCACACTCTTCGTAGTAGAACTATTGTGGCTGCTGAAAAACAATGCTATGATAGGCCTGCTAAAGTTCGAAAAGTTAATGCAGAACTATCCATTGCTTCACCTGTATATCTCTTAAATGTCAACATATACAGCCTCCTGGAAGCAGCTTTTATTGCCACCAGACCTTTCTCCATCAATTAGGAATCTGATGCCGTCACTAAACACATTCCTTAAATTGTAGCCATTTTTTGAGTGTTTATTTTTTGGTGTCTAACCCGCATATATATCACCATTGTTCTTGATTTTCTTGACTGTATATCTCTTAAATGTCAACATATACACGTGTGATTTAGTTTACGAAGATTTTTCAATGTCGAGAACCTCGATCAGAGAGTGAAAGAGGAGTAAGGTTCGCAATGGTGTAAAACTAAAATGGGATATACCGGGCTAGGATTCGAGTTACATGAACAAGGGCCAAACCAACCACCCAATAATGGAATCATCGAGCGAAAACACTTGACAACCTCCAGGAAGCAGCTTTTCTTGCCTCCAGACCTTTCTCCATCAATTAGAAATCTGATGCCGTCACTAAACACATTCCTTAAATTGTAGCCATTTTTTGAGTGTTTATTTTTTGGTGTCTAATCCGCATATATATATATATATATATATATATATATATATATATATATATATATATATATATATATATATATATATATATATATATATATATATATATATCACCATTGCTCTTGATTTTATTGACTGTATATCTCTTAAATGTCAACATATACACGTGTGATTTAGTTTACGAAGATTTTTCAATGCCAAGAACCTCGATCAGAGTGTAAAAGGGGAGTAAGGTTCACAATGGTGTAAAATTAAAATGGGATATACCAGGCTAGGATTCGAGTTACATAAACAAGGGCCAAACCAACCACCCAATAATGGAATCGTCGGGCTAAAACACTTGATAACCTCCTGGAAGCAGCTTTTCTTGCCACCAGACTTTCTCCATCAATTAGGAATCTTATGCCGTCACTAAACACATTCCTTAAATTGTAGCCATTTTTTAGTGTTTATTTTTTGGTGTCTAATCCGCATATATATCACCATTGCTCATGATTTTCTTGACTATATATCTCTTAAATGCCAACACATACACGTGTGATTTAATATACGAAGATTTTTCAGTGCCGAGAACGTCGATCAGAGAGTAAAAAAGGCGTAGGGTTCAAAATATTGTAAAACTAAAATGGGATATACCAGGCTAGGATTCGAGTTACAGGAACAAGGGCCAAACCAACCACCCAAGAATGGAATCGTCGAGCGAAAACACTTGACAACCTCCTGGAAGCTGCTTTTCTTGCCACAAGACCTTTCTTCATCAATTAGGAATCTGATGCCGTCACTAAACACACTCCTTAAATTGTAGCCATTTTTTGAGTGTTTATTTTTTGGTGTCTAATCCACATATATATCACCATTGCTCTTGATTTTCTTGACTGTATATCTCTTAAATGTCAACATATATACGTGTGATTTAGTTTACCAAGATTTTTCAATGCCGAGAACCTCGATCAGAGAGTAAAAAAAGCATAAGGTTCACAATGGTGTAAAACTAAAATGGGATATACCGGGCTAGGATTCGAGTTACAGGAAGAAGGGCCAAACCAACTACCCAAGAATGGAATCGTCGAGCGAAAACACTTGACAACCTCCTGGAAGCAGCTTTTCTTGCCACCAGACCTTTCTCCATCAATTAGGAATCTGATGCCGTCACTAAACACATCCTTAAATTGTAGCCATTTTTTGAGTGTTTTTTTGGTGTCTAATCCGCATATATATATCACCATTGCTCTTTATTTTCATGACTGTATATCTCTTAAATGTCAACATATACACGTGTGATTTAGTTTACGAAGAATTTTCAATATCGAGAACCTCGATCAGAGAGTAATAGAGGAGTAAGGTTCACAATGGTGTAAAACAAAAATGGGATATACCGGGCTAAGATTCGAGTTACATGAACAAGGGCCAAACTAACCACCCAATAATGGAATCGTCGGGCGAAAACACTTGACAACCTCCTGGAAGCAGCTTTTCTTGCCACCGGACCTTTCTCCATCAATTAGGAATCCGATGCCATCACTAAACACATTTCTTAAATTGTAGCCATTTTTTGAGTGTTTATTTTTGGTGTCTAATCCGCATATATATCACCATTGCTCTTGATTTTCTTGACAATATATCTCTTAAATGTATACACATACACGTGTGATTTAGTTTACGAAGATTTTTCAATGCCCAGGACCTCGATCAGAGAGTAAAAAAGGTGTTGGGTTCACAATGGTGTAAAACTAAAATGGGATATTCTAGGCTAGGATTCGAGTTACAGGAACAAGGGCCAAACGAACCACCCAAGAATGGAATCGTCGAGCGAAAACACTTGACAACCTCCTGGAAGCAGCTTTTCTTGCCACCAGACCTTTCTCCATCAATTAGGAATCTGATGCCGTCACTAAACACATTCCTTAAATTGTAGCCATTTTTTGTGTGTTTATTTTTTGGTGTCTAATCCGTATATATATCACCATTGCTCTTGATTTTCTTGATTCTATATCTCTTAAATGTAAACATATACACGTGTGATTTAGTTTACGAAGATTTTTCATTGCCGAGAACCTCGATCAGAGAGTAAAAGAGGAGTAAGGTTCACAATGGTGTAAAACTAAAATGGGATATACCGGGCTAGGATTCGAGTTACATGAACAAGGGCCAAACCACCCACCCAATAATGGAATCGTCGGGCGAAAACATTTGACAACCACCTGGAAGCAGCTTTTCTTGCCACCAGAACTTTCTCTATCAATTAGGAATCTGATGCCGTCACTAAACACATTCGTTAAATTGTAGTAATTTTTTGAGTGTTTATTTTTTGGTGTCTAATCCGCATATATATATATATATATCACCATTGCTCTTGATTTTCTTGACTGTATATCTCTTAAATGTCAACATATACACGTGTGATTTAGTTTACGAAGAATTTTCAATGCCAAGAACCTCGATCAGAGAGTAAAAGAGGAGTAATGTTCACAATGGTGTAAAACTAAAATGGGATATACCGGACTTGGATTCGAGTTACATGAACAAGGGCCAAACCAACCACCCAAGAATGGAATCGTGGCACGAAAACACTTGACAACCTCTTGGAAGCAGCATTTCTTGCCACCAGACCTTTCTCCATCAATTACGAATCTGATGCCGTCACTAAATACATTCCTTAAATTGTAGCCATTTTTTGAGTGTTTATTTTTTGGTGTCTAATCCGCATATATATCACCATTTCTCTTGACTGTATATCTCTTGAATATCAACATATAAACGTGTGATTTAGTTTACAGAGATTTTTCAATGCCGAGAACCTCGATAAGAGAGTAAAAAAGGCGTAAGGTTCACAATGGTGTAAAACTAAAATGGGATATGCCGGGCTAGGATTCGAGTTAAAGGAACAAGGGTCAAACCAACCACCCAAGAGTGGAATCGTCGAGCGAAAACTCTTGACAACCTCCTGGAAGCAGCTTTTCTTGCCACCGACCTTTCTCCATCGATTAGGAATCTGTTGCCGTCACTAAACACATTCCTTAAATTGTAGCCATTTTTTGAGTGTTTATTTTTTGGTGTATAATCCGCATATATATCACCATTACTCATGATTTTCTTGATTGTATATCTCTTAAATGTCAACTGTAACACCTCACAAAATCATGTCCAATATAATAAAGACACGTGTCATGGACTTTAAACGTATAATGAATTGATTTCGAGGGACTAAAGTTGACGAACGAAGAAATATGTATGTAAAAGGATCCAAAGTGTCAACATGCCAATATTGTGCCTCTGATTGACCTCACACGACGTTCGTATTCTTTAATGAATAAATTATCGGAAATAGAAAGCCATTTGTGCTTAAATTTAAAATTTTACAAAGCATAGGGGTTAAATGTGTCGACATGTTGAATGTTACCTCTGAGTGACCTTTTAACAATCCCAAAAGCATTGTGATATTTTATTTTTGCTCTCACGAATATCGGATAGTAATCTCTTGGAGTTTCGATGAAAACAAGACGTTTCGGGTGATCTCACAACTTACCGGGAGCTTAACGAAGTTAATTTGTGACCCAAGACTATTAAAAGTTAACTATGGGGGTTAAAGGTGCAATAAAAGAAAGTTATTTAAACTTAAAATGGACCAGGGACTGAAATTGCAAAACTGGAAAACTTTTTACTGGAATAACAGGTCTTCGCAGGGCGCGAAGACCCTCTTTGATGCCTTCGCGGGCCGCGACAGTAGCACCAGCGACCAAAAACTGCACAGCTGCATGTTGCAGCCTGTTCCACCGCCATTGCATGCTTGTTTTTGATACCAGGGACGGAGCAACTGGTTTTCACTGCCCTAGGGTGCAATGATCTTAGAACACTCAAATTTTCTATATAAGGAGCTTGTTTTGGGTTTTTCATTTGCACACTTTCATTTTTACTTCACAACTCACTCTGAAGCATCCTGGTGTTCTAGGAAGCTTTCTCAAGTTCAATTTTCGTGCTAAGGACTCTTGTAAGCATCCTTAGCTTCTGTAATTAATATTTTGTTAGCTCAATGACCGAAAGTCAAAGTTAGCGTAATTCTGCTTTGACTTTGTGATTAATCACTAACGGTCCAGCCATTATTCAAATTGAAAGTGGCTATGTGTTGGTAATTATGTAGGTGTTAAACCCTTAAAAGGGCACCTCCTAATTATCACGTTATCTCAGTCAATTGTCGGGTCAAAGTTATAAACAAAAAGTCAAACGAGTCAGTTTTTACAAAATAATTCATAACTGATAATGCAGAAGTTACAAAACATGTTTTAACACTTAAATAACTTGGTAAATAATATAAGAACATGTTTAGGCATGTTCAACCCGACAATTCTGAGTTTAGGCTCGGTTCGCAACCGAAAGTCGCAAAATTAGACTTTTGCTTTGACTTTCAGTTCTGACCCGATTTAGCTTAGTTTAGTTATGCCTTAGGGTTCCTTTGGGACCATATTATATGTTAGTATAACTCCCTGAAGTTATACTACATAGTTCCTTAGATATCATAGATTACATGCATGTTCCGTTATTTGCTTAAAATTGACCATTATGCCCTTTTGTCGTTAAAACGAGATTTTTGAAAATGTGAGAGAACAAAAATCTTTATTACTGATATATAAGTATGTTCTAAAAATTTGACATCCGATTCTGGTTTGAAATAAAAGTTATGCACGATATCGTAAAACAAAAGCTTTTTGTTAATTAAATGGCATTTTCAGTATAAATCATATTTAAACCCAACTTTTGGCACCAACCTTGCTACCCACTGTTATGATATAATATTTAGGGATTTTTGAAAATTTATGTTAAATTTTATACTGATCATAACATAGCGTTCTAGCATAAATTCGGTAATTGACGATAATGCCATTTTAGCTAATAAAATGAGTTTTACACATCATTTACATGTCAAACCTTTTTTTACTGATTTTATGTGTTAAATAAAATATTTTAAGCAGTTGAGACTGATCAAAATCTCAGGATTCCTTAAACATATCAAATATCGTCAAATACCGACTTTTATGCGAATTTGGAGCATAGTATGGTTTAAAACCACATTTAGCACCTAAGACTTGTTACCTACTGATTTAAAAATAAATTTTTATACTTTAACAGTAAGTATAAGTCTTGAACTCAGATTTACAAATTTGACCTTAAAAGCATATGTGAAATGACCAAAATGCCCCTATGGTGCATAGTTTGTCCATAAAAGATAAATTTCACATATGTATGATATCTTACTGATGTAACTTGATAAAATAAATATTTTTACTGATTATTTTAGACCAGAACCTCAGTTTATTATTTAACCTCGTTTATAAGCTTTAAAATGACCAGAAATACCCTTACGGGGCTTAAATTGGTTTTAAATTCGTTTTGGGAATAATGGAAGGTATCCTACTGATATCACACCATATTTTAAGCATAATAACTATTGAAACTTGTTCATGACTCATCCGGTTACCCGTTATGCATATACGCGTTCGGTACGGTTTATGTAACTAGTTTGCATAAATTAGCCGAAACGGGTCAAACCTTATCATTTTAACTTCAAAATCCAGAATGTATTTAGTTTACCCAATTTATACAAGTCTTCATACTTTTTGGGTCTAAATCACATTCCAATCCGGTCATCGCTTAATCTCGCGTTTTGAACCGTAAACCTTTCTTTAAAACTAACCGGTCTAAGTTATAACTTAAATAAGAGGAAAAATTACAAGTTTTTTCCTTTATCTTTATACCACTTTTCAGGCGGTGTCATGTTTAACGAATGTTGACAGGCGGTGTCCTTTACTAGGTATGTTGTTGCAAGTTTAGTCCTTTACACCCAACCCAGTTAAAAAACCCTGTTAATTGTTGGGTGTAAAAGACTAAACTTGCAACAAAATACCTAGGTAAAGGACTAAACTTGCAACAAAATACCTAGTAAAGGACACCGCCTGTCAACAATTAACAGGGTTTTTTAACTGGGTTGGGTGTAAAGGACTAAACTTGCAACAAAATACCTAGTAAAGGACACTGCTTGTCAACATTCGTTAAAAAGGACACCGCCTGTCAACA
This sequence comes from Helianthus tuberosus, assembly GCA_030545235.1. Classification (NCBI taxonomy): domain Eukaryota; kingdom Viridiplantae; phylum Streptophyta; class Magnoliopsida; order Asterales; family Asteraceae; genus Helianthus; species Helianthus tuberosus. The sequence goes on along the minus strand of CM060426.1, from coordinate 144,557,129 downwards.
TTCGTTAAAAAGGACACCGCCTGAAAAGTGGTATAAAGATAAAGGACAAAACTTGTAATTTTTCCTAAATAAGACCCGTTAGGAATCTAATAGGTTATTAAAACCTTCGTTCCAGACTAGGAGCCCAGTAAAAGCTACTTGTACTTGCTGATTTGAATATACGGCTGAGAATAAAATTACATTTTAGCTCAGGTAAATACTTTTAACTTATTTTCCCTTATACGGGCTTGGGATACGGTATTATAAAAATTCCGCTTGGTCGGGTATGAAATCATTTAATCGGATTGTGATTAATAAATTGCATAACCCGTTTTAATCTGTTTTGTTTGGTGCAATGCCTTTGGGGGGTTAATGACCGTGTCCTGGATATCCTCGGCTCATTCATTAGAAATGGCCACGACTTAAGCACGGGGTGTAGGCATACACCTGACAGTTGCGTATGTATAAGGTATAACCACACGTGAGGATAACTCCTTATGGGACTATATTAGTGGTGTGTCTATTAATCTTGTCTCGGCTCTTCTAACCGGGCCCTGAACGGATGACAAACATATAAATCTGTATACAAGATTATTTTAAATAATTGTCCCAAGTTATAAAAGATTTTATGCCTCGTGCATCCAAACCAATTTTATAAACACTTTTCAAAAGAGTCGGTTAATTGTATTTACCAGTGTAAACTGACGTATTTTTCAAAAAGATTAAGTGCAGGTACTACACGAAATGGGCTGGAAAACTCCTGAGTATTAAATAAAGAGTCTTGCAAGCTTTTAATACTTAAAGTCTGTTGAACAATACTTTCTTTCTCTTTTAGATCCGCCTGTGGATCCACTTACAACCGTTGTGTAATATTTTATTATACTTTCAATTCGGTTTGTATTATTACTTTAGACTTCCGCTGTGCATTAAACTGTGATTAATTGACTATGGTGATATCAACTACGTCACGATACTCCCCACCGGGCCCACCGGTAATACGTGGAAATATCGGGGTGTGATAGGTTGGTATCAGAGCCAACATTGAGTGAATTAAACACAAACCTTTTGTGTTTAATCTCAATGACACAGTTTGCACATTCCTTGACTTCCGAGTCTAGGCAAATGACTTAGGATTAATCCTAATCTTAAATTGTTTTCTTTTGTTTGTTTTCACAGGATCAAAAACAAGATGCCTCCAAGAGTAAGAGGAAGAGGTGGAAGAGGAAAAGCCCCAATCTTGACAAGAAATGACCATGAGGGCGGACCATCGCACCGACGTACACCATCAGCAACACTTAGCTCTAGTCCTTAAGAAGATTGGAGAACTTACTTGGAGCCCGCGAGACGCTCCGTCTCACTCAGTTCCTCACCATCCTACCACCATTCATTCGGGCCACATCAAGATGAGGAGCCTAATGATTCGCATCATTCTTTTATCCCGTTGCGGCGTTCGGGTTCTCACAGTTCTTTCCAGAACCCAACTCCTTATTTCCAAAGCTGGTTCAATCCGATGAACCAGATCGAAGAACCAATGGGTTATAACCCATTAGGACCAGAAGATCATTTTTCCGGCGACCAAGACATGGATATGGACGAAGATCCGGATCCTGCCGAGCCACTATCTGGGACGCCGACGCATCCCATCGAGATTTCCGACGGATCATCTTATCATGGTTCGCCATATAGAGGCCCCGACCCATGGGCCCTAAGGTGGAGTACTTTCAAGTGGGAGTTCACACCTCCCCATAACCCAGCACCTCAACAACCGGTCCCTTCAGAGGACCCACACTTTGAGGCGGTCACGCTACTGCCACCGCCGCCGCCAGAACAGCAACTGGCTGCAGAACCGCTGAGGCAAAGAAGAGGAGCACGGATGTCCGTGCGTGGGGGATTTCACTTCAGCACCCCCCAACACTCAAGCAACAGCAACTACCCGCCGCTGTATGAAGACCCACAAATGTGTGGGCCTTCAAACCCAGTTTCTGAGATCAATTCTGCACCAGTCGATCCAGCACCACAAATGGGTTATGATAACCCAATTCCTTCATACCTAGGTGCAGCTGGGTATAACCCTTTTGAGCCGCCAGCTTATTCTGGCTACAACTACAACAATGCCCCTGCCGTAGACCCGTATATCGAGGCGGCCAACTACAATGCTCTCTACCCTGGACCCTTTACAGCTACGTACCCAACATATGGGTATCAAAACCCATCACCTCCTCAACCTCCGCAGCAGCAGCCGCCGCCGCAGCCACCACAGATTCAACCACCGCAACAACAAGAAATCCTTCAGAGGTTGAACCAGGTGGAACGACTGGTAGACGAGGAGCGTAGGAGCCGACGCGGTCTACTCAAGGGTTTGGCAAACCTTATAAAGGGGAACAAGAAGAGGGATTATTAAAAATCCTTATTTTATTTTTTTTGTTATTTATTTCAATCAAGTCCTGTTAGTGCAGTATGTCTATCGCCTCCGTCATCTCAAGTCGTAGCTGAAACTAAAGTAAACTAGCCTTACATTGTAATATTAGATAGAAAAAGGCAAGGTGGCATTATTGTAAATAAGGGAAAATCCCTTATTACCCTTGGCCTATAAATAGATGTGTTAGGGTTAGCTTTAGGGACTTTTGACACTTTTGCTCATTTTGCTACATTTGAGAGCTCTAGTTCTAGAGAGAGAAACTAGAGAGAGAAAGTGTCTAGGTGATTCACGGTTCGTGTACGATATCAGATCTTTGAATAGAATCACAGTTATAATTACTGTTCGTGTGTTCGGTCTCGGTCGTGCAACGGATTCCGCACGTCGCACGGTCGGTTCGCAATCGAAACGGAGTCAAAACCGGTCCTAAAAAGTGGTATCAGAGCAGGTGATCGGTTGCGAGCATCAAACGCACGATTTCGTTCAAGATCTGATCAGATTCAGAGCCTAAATCATCCAGATTTGTCAAAATTCTCATATTTTTCTTGTTCTTCACGTTCTTATCTGATTTTTGTCAATTTGAATAGGTTTTTACGGTCGAAAATTGCTGAATTTTAGATATGATATGCGAAAGTACCTGATCTACAAGCATACAAATTTTCAGCTCTTAATTTGAAGCCATTTGGGAGAAATTTGAGATTTTTTGATCGAAAAAATGTTGAAAGTTGCTGCTGTTCACCGCACGGATAGCAATCCGTGCGGATAACAAATCCGCGTTGACTTGTTGACCCTGCCACCCGCACGGATAACAATTAGACTCAAGATTCCTTTGTTGACTTGTTGATTAGTTACCCACACGGATAACGTTTCATTTATTTCATCCGGATAAGTCACCCGCACGGATAAACTATCCGCTTTGACTTTAGTTGACCAATCCGGACGGATAACGTGTCCGCACGGATAGCATTTTCAATCCGTGTCATTGCACCTCACTCGACCGACCCACAATTAGTCAACATTATCAGTCTTTAACAAGTTGTCCGGGTGAGTTATCAGTCAACAATAGTCAACATTATCATATTGCATGTGAAGTAGTGTCAACTTCATTAATAGCATTTCAGAATTTGCATAAGTCTGTCAGTATACATGTGATATAATAATTCGTATCAATTGTGATTTCGTGATCACGTGATTATAAATTGAAGAGGTCCAATTGAAACAAAGTAATGACAGTCTGTATTGTGAATCAAATTTGAATTTGTTTTTGAGTGATTAAGTGTCAGATTCAAGGTATTGTGTCACCCGTGCGGATAACATCATCTGGATCATCACCCGTACGGATAGCACCCACCCGTGCGGATAACATCATCTGGATCATCACCCGTACGGATAGCACCCACACGTGCGGATAACATCATTTCCCACCCGCACGGACAACAATCCGTGTCATAGCAACCCACTCGCACGGATTACTTTCAGCCATCCGTGTTGACTTGCTGGCTTGCCACTCGCACGGACAACTTGTCCACGCGGATAACATCACCATCCGTACAGATAACAATCCGTATTGACTTGATTGACCTACTCGCACGGATAACAATCCGTGTTGACTATTCGTTGACCTATCCGCACGGATAACTTGTCCGCGCGGATAACAATACGCGTCATAACAATCCGTGTTTGTCATTTTAGTCAACATATTCAGGTTTGTTAGTCAACCTTGTCAGCAGCACATGTGAATCATTAATAGCAATCGGTGTGAACTATAAAGACCAATATCCATGTGTTTGTTTTGAACGGCCATGTTCTTATTATTTTAATCTAGATTGCATGTGATAACATCAAGATTGTCTGCCATTATCATATTGCAAGAAACCATCATTGATTTGTGCATGTTTTGTGAAAAGATAAAGATGGCAGTTTAAATGTGAGAATTTTGTGAATATCAAAGCTCATCGTTGAAGTTTATCCGATCGGACAAACAGTTTTGTCTTTTTGTGCCATCAAACGAGAAAGTAATCCGCTCAAATAACTCACCCGAACTACATTGAACAAGTCCACAAATCTTCGACACGAGTCTTAGATTAGTTCCACGTCGCATACTTTCACATATTCACTTCGTTTAAACTGATTGTTTGATTGTTTGTTTGCAGGTGATTCGAGGGGATTTACAAGGCAAAATATCAAGAAGTTGAAATCTTGTGGATTCTTAGCTAAAAACATTTTTTAAACCAAGTCACTTAACAAAGAATTTGTGGTTAAAATGTTTGACGAGAAGGAAAACGTTAAATTTGAAAGACTAAACAATTGGTATAGTGGTTGTTATCTTGAGAAAAAGGAGATTGTGGTTGAAAGATTTAAATATTTTATGTGTAGTAAATATGAGAACTTTAATGATATGGAAAAGAGATATGATGATTTACTTAAAGGTTTGAGAATGAATGAGATAAAGATATCAAATGCTGAACAGATATCTAAATTTGCAGATGCATTACCTTCAGAATGGGATGAATTTTTGTGTAAGCTGAAAAAGGATTCTAGGTTCTCAAAATTTAGTCCAGGTGACTTCATCAGAGAGCTTAGAACATACAATTGTGAAATTGAGAAGAAAAAGAAAGAGTTGATAGAGGAATTAGAAAGAAGCTCAAAATATATAAGTTTGGATGTGATTCTTGAAATAATCAAAAGAATTAGAAATGGTCTTAGTGCAAGAAGTAGGATGAAATATGATTACAAGAGAGGTTGTGTTTTAAATGAAGATTTGAATCCTGCTGATATGGTTAAAATTTTTCTTGCAGGAATGACAAAGATTGAAGAATCCAAGAAGGATGAAATTTCAAAATGTGAAGTTGTATGCTCAAAATGCGAAAAATCCGAAGCAGAAAATGTCAATCTATTGAAAGATGTGGAGAATTTGACATTGGAAAACAAAGCTTTGAAAGACGAGAAGAAAACTGAAAATGAACAGATTTTGGAGTTGCACTTGAACTGGGAAAAACTAAAATCTGAAAATGACAAACTTTTGAAGAATGTTGAGAGTTTGTCATTAGAAAACAAAAATTTTAAAGAAAAAGAAACAGATTTTCAAAATCAAATAAAAGTTTTAGAAAATGAAAAATCTGTTTTTGAAGAAAATAAAATTGCAAATGAAAAGGTAATAAATTCTCATCTTGAGAAAATTTCTCAACTTGAAAAAGAAGTTGAGAATGCTAGAAATAAAATTGATGATTTTGAAAAGAAATTGAAAGGTTTGGTGACAACTTCAGCAAAGTTTGATCAATTATGTCCAAAACCAATCAATTCAGTTCCAATAAGTGACAATGTCACAAATTTTGACAAAGTCAAAATTGAAGATTGTGATGACAAAGCTGATGATGAAAAAGAAAAAGAAAAGAAAAATATTTTTAGATTTACAAGAAAAATTTAAAAATACTGTTTTGCAATCGACTGAAACAGGTGAATGTTCTAAACAAAAACCTGTTAAGAAGAGTGTAGAACAGAAACAAAAAGTTAAAAATTCGAAAAATTTTAAAAATAAAAATAAAAGCTCATCAGTTCAGTCATCCAATCATTATAAAAAATCACAAAATTTTAAAAACCAAAACTCACAAAATGTTGGTAATAAGTGGTGCAGGTTTGACCACAGTGCTCAAAAGACAAATCCAGCATTAAAGAGGAGAAATGATTATCACCAAGCCAAACAATGTTATGATCTGAAGGTTTGGACTGACAAAAGTGGATGGTACGATAACAGAGTGTGCTATACTTGTGGTGTTAGAGGACACATTGCTGTTAACTGCCAGAATTGGAATTTTGAGACAAGAAGATGCTTTGAATGTAATATCAGAGGACATATTGCCAGAGATTGCCCAAGGAAATCGATGGGAAGATCGAGGGTTGAATCTCAGAGAACGGTAAAGAAACCAGTCACTGTCAAGCCCAAGGAACAGAAAGTGGAAGATAAGAAAGTAAAGCTTTTACAGGGGCAGAGAGACAGACTGAGGAAGAAGAGGAAGAAGGCGAGAGAATACTTGGAGAAGATTTTGTCTTCGGGTTCACCGGTTGGTTCGAATAAAAGTTCTGATGAATCGATTCACTCGATTGCAAAGTTAAGCAAATCGAATTCTTCAGATACAAATCTGAGGATAAACAAGAAGAAAAAGAAAGTTATTGGTGATGAATCCGGCTCATCCAAGTCAGACAAGCCAAGTTCGGGCAATGAATCTAATTCCACGAAATCAGATGAGCCACAAGTTGAGGTAAAAAAAGGAAGAAACAGTTCCTTTAATGAATGATGAGAATTTTCCACCATTACGAGCTGCAAACATAAAATCAAAAGGTGTTGATGCTGGAAAAATGTTTAATAGCAATGTTAAACATATTTTTAGCAAGATGGCTGATGGAAAGGTAAAAGGGGCAAAAGAATTTTATGAAGAAAAGAGAAATGTTCAAAACACACTCAAGACTGGTCAGGCTTGGGTACATAAATCTGTTGGTTGAATTTCTGACTTGCCGGAGCTTCCAGGTTGGTAAGTGTGAAGCAGGTATCGGCATCATTCTTGAGAAATTCACAGGATGGTAACTGTGATATTTCGTCTTACAAGTGGTTAATCAAGGACATTAAGTTGTACTTGATTTTCTACAAGTGATTGTGGTGTTTGACCTAATAATGTTAAATTTTCAAAATGGTTAAAAGAGAACAGGGTGATGTGATAACCCCGAACCCACAAGTGATGGGTAAACAAACTAATTTTTCTGGAAAAACCATTCTGATTAAAACAAACTTAAGTGTTTTGAAATCATTATGGGAAAATAGTTTGTTGTAAGGGGGAGTTCTGATTGAATACGCCGAAACCCTCACGGCTGAACAAACATGATTACTTTCACAAGATTGAAAAACGGTTTTCAAACTGTCAAAAATCAATGGGTTGTAAATCATGGGGGCACATTATTTTTCTGCAAATCAGTGCATAAAAAGCAGAAAATGGATGGCGAGACAAAGCTATCTACATCGGGTTGTCAAATTCTCTTTAAATGGTTTTGCATTTTAGGGGGAGTAATATTGTTAGAAAATACAAAAACATTTGAAAAATTTGAAAATGACAAAAACATGATAAAATTCAAAATTGAGTTTTTGTGTAAAAAGAGGAAATGATAGTACATCAGTAGACAGTTACAGTATGCTAAAGAAATGTAATGATTAAATAGCGTTAAACAGTCTCACTGATGATATGCCGATAGGTTTTTATACATTTAGTAAACTTTTTCGGGATATAAACTTAAATTCAAACTTGCTTATTTCGTGGGGAACACTACTTGGATATATAGGTAACCCCTGAAATCTCGTTTGAAGGACCCCTCTTTCTGAGATACTAGGTCTTTATGCTTAGTGATATCTGGGGTATTATCCCGGGACTTCTGATTTTGCGGAAGCAATGGCCTAGTCCCCGGAGAATACTTTCCGCATTGCTTGAAACATAGCACAGACCTCAGCTAAAAAATGATGAAACATTGAAAAATGCTATTCATGGCTGTTGTAACAAAAAGATCCTCTAAAGGGGACACACTAAAAGTCGAGCCGTCATCTCTCTGCTGAACGGAAGTTCTGACCTGAGCTCTCACGGTTTCGTACTATAATTTATTCCCCTTACAGATATCATCTAGGTATATTCACCTGTAAGACTGAATATTGGGATCTGGATACGGGAGTATATTCAAGAGGTGGGACACATGAATAGGTTTAAGTTCTTAAAACACCTAATTCGTATCCTGAATCAGTTAAAATTTGTATGAAAATTTAAGTGGATCAGTATATCGACAATCTAAGTGAATTGTTTAATTCTTAACGTGTAACTAAGCTCAACGGTACTTGTGACTTGTCAGAAACTGATATGATCCTCTAACACGAACTCAAACAAAAATATTGTCTGTAAATATGTTTGTACATATTTCTTTACTGCTTTATATTTTCAGAAAAATACAAAAAGATTTTGATTTCTGCTTTATTTTCGACAACCGATGTCTGAGCGCTGAGTTTTAAAATCTGAGTATGCTGATCGTGTTTCTAAAAAATAAAACAAGTTCATTAATTTGAAACTTGAAGTTTTTAAAAAAAAAAAATAAAAAACAGTTTGTGATATCTCCAAGGTCATTAATTTGGACTTGGATGATTAACTGTGAGGGATTTGGATGCTTATATTGCTAAAATCTGTAATAGAGTCAGTTTCCGATCCGGTTCGTTGAAACTGCCAAATCTTTAAAGATTGTTGATAGGGGGAGAGATTCAAGTAATCCTGGATATATTCATATTATTATATCTTAGTCCCAGGATCTTGATTTAGAAAGTTTAATAGAGCCAGGTTACGATACCTGGACAATCGAAAATGCATTCATTGTAAAATATTTTAGCAAAAGTTGAGAGAGCCATGTTTTCAATCCTGGATGTTCAAAACGTTGTTACTTATAAACGTTTGAGTGTTGAAGATGTTGTACCAGACTACGATCCCGATAGCCGAGACTAAGGGGGAGTCTGAAGACGAGCTCAACGCAAAAGGAAGCGTGCATAGGAGCCAGGATACTTTTCCAAAAGAGCTTGTAACCGAAAACCAGGTGTCGATCCCAAAGCACGGAAGCTTGACGAAAGGGGAGCCTGAAGAATCTACTGAAAGAAAGAAGCTGAAGCTGAAGACAGATCCACGGGGATTCTGTTCGAGCTAGAGAGAGAGAAAGAAAAGAGGCTACGAGTTTGACTCAATGATTGAGATTGACTGCGGCAATATCCAAGGGGGAGTCTGTTAGTGCAGTATGTCTATCGCCTCCGTCATCTCAAGTCGTAGCTGAAACTAAAGTAAACTAGCCTTACATTGTAATATTAGATAGAAAAAGGCAAGGTGGCATTATTGTAAATAAGGGGAAATCCCTTATTACCCTTGGCCTATAAATAGATGTGTTAGGGTTAGCTTTAGGGACTTTTGACACTTTTGCTCATTTTGCTACATTTGAGAGCTCTAGTTCTAGAGAGAGAAACTAGAGAGAGAAAGTGTCTAGGTGATTCACGGTTCGTGTACGATATCAGATCTTTGAATAGAATCACAGTTATAATTACTGTTCGTGTGTTCGGTCTCGGTCGTGCAACGGATTCCGCACGTCGCACGGTCGGTTCGCAATCGAAACGGAGTCAAAACCGGTCCTAACAAGTCCCTACGTGGACATTTAATTTATGTACTTGGTCCCTGCGTGGACTTGTATTTTCTTTATTTTAGCCCCTGCGTGGGCAAGTTATTTATTTAAAAGTCCCATTTAGGGCAGCTATATACTTCTTTAAATTTATGGAATGTTTTATTTCAAAATTTTTATTTGTCATTATATGCATGTACTATATAAAACAAATCAAATATCATTCCAATTTACAATTGATCTGCCATTAAATATTAAAAGAAAATCTTAAAGGTATAACCTAGCCTATATGGCATGTTAGACATGGCCATGATGGTAAAGCCTTTTTAAGATTTAAATCTTTGTTAACATCTGAAAACATGTTAGCACTCCTGACAACAGTGATACGATAAAATCACACTTGTCATCCTTAAATTGGATTTTCCAATTCCTTATTCTTACCTGATAAGTTAAAAATCCACTAGTAATGAAGTGCCTACGGGCCATACTTATTGTCCTATAAGAAAAATGACAGTTGTAGTCTATGACTCCCTGTCAAGAAAAGGTGATGAACTATGTTCGAGCCTAAATACCTCGATCCTATAAGATCATGGCTTAAAACTGTCCTTGTGACTAGGCCTTTTGTGCCACTAATAATATCCTTAATAAATTACAACTGGGATGAGTTATAATGAAGAATATGAAATAAAACTTAATTATAAAAAATTAACCACTATGGTCTATGCTTACCATGGTTAATGAATCATCAAAAATGATGATTCCATAATAAACCTCTGATCAAACCATTGTCAATTTGTTTTATAGCAATCAAGCTTCAGCATGTCTGAATCAGAAGAGGTTAACATTCATCCAAGGGAAAGAAATGATACCACCAGAGTAAACGTAGCTGGTGCAGATCTTTAAGCATTAATAGACAATGTTGTTACAAGAGCCCTTGACAGACAGTTCAAAGAACCAAGTGGTTCTCGCACTAGGACCCAGTCTGTACCTCATACGAAACCACCATCTAAGACACATACAGCTCATAAGGATGATTCTCATCACTCATCAAATCAGAAGAGTATCCCATCTAAACAGATTGTGTTTAATCATGAGCCACGGGTTAAGACTTGCTCCTACAAATACTTCGTCTCTTGCAAGCCAAGGGACTTCACAGGAGAAAAGGGAGCCATTGACTGTATGACATGGCTCGATGAGATGGATACGGTAGTTGATATCAGTGGTTGTGCGGAACGGGATATTGTAAAATTCGTTTCGCAGTCATTCAAGGCAGAAGCATTAGCATGGTGGAGATCATTGATCCAAGCCACAGGGAAGATCCCATTGTATAACTTGACTTGGGATCAGTTTGTTGCACTGATTAAGGAAAACTTCTGTCCTCAGTATCAGGTGGAGAAAATCGAAACCGACTTCTTGACTCTGGTCATGAAGAACTTGGATTGTCAGGCGTATCTTACAAGCTTCAACACCATGTCCCAATTGGTTCCTTATTTGGTCACACCGAAACCAAAGCGCATAGCACGTTTTATTGGAGGTCTAGCTCCAGAAATCAAGCGAAATGTGAAAGCATCCAGACCTACCACATTCAGGTCAGTGGTGGATATGTCTCTATCTCTCACACTCGATGCAGTAAAAAATAAAGCTGCCAAAGCTTCTGAGGAAGGGAAACAGAAACTGGAGGATGAAAGTTCTCATTGCTCCGACAAGAAAAGAAAAGGGAACTCTGAGCATAAGAAGGGTTCTGGATTTAAAAAGGATACCCAGCAGACCGGGGAGAAGCCCAAGTGTAAAGTCTGCAAGAAACATCATTTTGGAAAATGCAGATTTGAATCGCAATCACAATCGCAATCGCAGCCTAGAGTTTGTGGGATCTGCAAGTCTAAGGAACATAAAACCTTAGATTGCAAGAAAATGAAGGACGCAACCTGTTATGGTTGCAGCGAAAAGGGGCGCATAAAGACTAATTGCCCGAAAAACCAAAAGAAACCTGAAGAGGCTAAAAAGACCAATGCTCGGGTCTTTCAGATGAATGCTCAGGAGGCGGTACAGAACGACAATGTGATAACAGGTACTTTGCTTATCAATGATGTTTATGCTAGAGTGTTGTTTGATTCTGGTGCAGATAAGTCGTTCGTAGACAATAAATTTTGTAAATTGCTAAATCTGCCTGTTAAAACCCTAAGCATAAAATATGAAGTAGAATTGGCCGATGGTACCGTAGAGACTGCTTCGACAGTCTTAGATGGATGTTTCATATCCATTAGGAATCACTATTTTCCGCTGTCCTTGCTTCCGTTGAAATTGGCAGGATTCGATATAGTGATAAGTATGGATTGGTTGTCTTGTAACCAAGCCCATATTGTATGTGATAAGAAGCAAGTGGTAATTAAGACCCCTTATGGTGAGCCACTAACAATTCAGGGAGATACACAGTATGGATTGCCTAAGCAAGTATCTATGCTTAAGGCATCAAAGTGCTTGAAGAAAGGTTGTGTCATTTACATGGCACAGGTGACTATAGATGAACCAAAGCCAAAGATCGAAGATATTCCTGTTATCTTAGAATATTCAGACATTTTTCCTGAAGAACTACCTGGTTTACCTCCAGATAGGCAAGTGGAATTCAGGATCGATATTATTCCTAGAGCAGCACCAGTTGCAAGAGCACCTTATCGATTGGCACCAACAGAAATGAAAGAATTAAGAACGCAACTGGATGATTTGCTAAAAAAGGGCTTTATTCGACCAAGTTCATCTCCTTGGGGAGCACCTATTCTATTTGTGAAGAAGAAGGATGGCTCGATGCGTCTGTGCATCGATTATCGCGAGCTGAACAAAGTTATGATCAAGAACATGTATCCATTACCCAGGATCGACGATCTGTTCGATCAACTTCAAGGTGCAAGTTACTTTTCAAAGATCAACTTGAGGTTGGGATATCATCAGTTGAAGGTTAGAACCGAAGATGTGCATAAGACTGCATTCAGGACTCGATACGGCCACTACGAGTTCTTAGTGATGCCTTTCGGGCTCACTAATGCACCTGCAACGTTCATGGATCTCATGAATCGCGTTTGCAAGCCATATCTAGACAAGTTTGTCATTGTCTTTATCGATGACATACTCATTTATTCAAAGAATCAAGCTGATCATGAAAGACACCTCCGGTGTATCCTTAAACTTCTTCAGCAAGAAAAGCTCTACGACAAATTTTCCAAATGTGAGTTTTGGCTTCGTGAAGTCCAATTTCTTAGACATGTGGTAAGCGAGCGTGGTATCCAGGTGGATCCCGCTAAGATTGAAGCGATTATGAATTGGCAAGTGCCTAAAACACCTACAGAAATTCACAGCTTTTTGGGTTTAGCAGGATACTACAGACGTTTCATTGAAAACTTTTCAAGGATTGCTGCACCTTTGACTTCGTTAACGCACAAGAATGTAAAGTTTGATTGGGGTCCCAAGCAACAAGAATCTTTTAAGATTCTTAAGCAGAAATTAAGCAATGCTCCGGTGTTGACATTGCCAGAAGGGATTGAAGAGTTTGTTGTGTACTGTGACGCATCGCACACCGGTATAGGTTGTGTGCTCATGCAAAAAGGCAAGGTCATTGCCTATGCTTCACGTCAATTAAAAGTGCACGAAAAGAACTACACCACCCATGATTTGGAATTAGGTGGCGTTGTATTTGCACTAAAGCGTTGGAGACATTATCTATACGGAACCAAGTGTATAATTTATTCTGATCATAAAAGCCTTCAACACTTGTTTAATAAAAAAGATCTTAACATGAGGCAGCGTCGTTGGATGGAGACTTTAAACGATTATGATTGCGAAATTCGCTACCATCCAGGCAAAGCGAATGTTGTAGCTGACGCTCTAAGCAGGAAAGAAAGGGTTAAGCCCATTAGAATCAACGCCAAGAGCATCGAACTAAAGAACAGCTTGAATGAAAAGCTGTTAGCTGCTCAGAAGGAAGCTGTGTTAGAAACTAACTATTCGAATGAGAAGTTAGGCGTAACTGCTGAACAATTGTCTCATGGCAAGGATGGAATCCTTAGATTAAATGGTCGAATATGGGTTCCAATCCATGGAGGGCTTAGAGATGTGATTCTCCAAGAAGCTCATAGTTCAAAATATTCAGTCCATCCAGGCAGTGATAAGATGTATCAGGATCTGAAAGCAAACTATTGGTGGATAGGTTTGAAGAAATCTATAGCCACTTATGTGGCTAAATGTCTGACGTGCGCATAAGTTAAAGCCGAGCATCATAAGCCGCCAGGTTTACTGCAACAGCCTGAACTTCCCACTTGGAAGTGGGAAACGGTAACTATGGATTTTATCACCAAGTTACCGAAGACGAAACGTGGGATACAATATGGGTTATAGTCGACAGACTGACCAAGTCAGCTCACTTCTTGCTGATTAAAGAAACGCACAACTCCGATAAGCTAGCTCAGCTGTATGTGGGTGAAATAGTATCTCTCCACGGTATGCCAATATCTATTATCTCTGATAGGGATACAAGATACACGTCTCATTTTTGGAAAAGCTTTCAGCAATCCCTAGGCACTCGATTAAATTTCAGCACTGCTTATCATCCTCAGACGGATGGGCAAAGCGAGCGTACGATTCAAACGCTTGAGGATATGCTCAGGGCTTGTGTTATTGACTTGGGTGGAAGTTGGGATGACCATCTTCCTTTGATTGAATTTTCATACAACAACAGTTATCATTTGAGCATTCAAGCCGCACCTTTTGAGGCTTTGTATGGGAAAAAGTGTAGAACGCTTGTTTGTTGGGCGGAAGTTGGAGAAACCCAACTGTCAGGACCTGATATAGTCCTCGAGACTATGGATAAGATTGTTCAGATCCGCGATCGTCTCAAAGCTGCCAGAGATAGGCAGAAAAGCTACGCGGATAAAAGGCGTAAACCTCTGAAATTCGAGATAGGTGATAAAGTGCTACTCAAAGTGTCACCCTGGAAAGGGGTGATGAGTTTTGGCAAAAAGGGCAAGCTAAGCCCAAGGTATATAGGACCATTCGAGATCATCGAATGTGTCAGAACTGTAGCTTACAAGTTGAATCTACCTGAAGAGCTTAGTGGAATACATAATGTATTCCACATCTGCAATTTAAAGAAATGTCTAGCCGGTGAATCACTAGCAATATCGCATAAGGACGTGCAGATTGACGAAAGCTTGAAGTTTGTTGAAAAACCAATGTCGATCGAGGATCGACAGGTAAAGAAGCTTCGAAGAAAACATGTGCCGATTGTGAAAGTAAAATGGGATGCCCGTAGAGGCCCAGAATACACATGGGAGGTTGAATACTCGATGAAGCAAAAATACCCTCATATATTTCAGTAAATCTCGAGGTCGAGATTTCCTTTAAAGGGGTGAGGATGTAACACCTCACAAAATCATGTCCAATATAATAAAGACACGTGTCATGGACTTTAAACGTATAACGATACGATTTCGAGGGACTAAAGTTGACGAACGAAGAAATATGTATGTAAAAGGATCCAAAGTGTCAACATGCCAATCTTGTGCCTCTGATTGACCTTACATGACGTTCGTATTCTTTAATGAATAAATTATCGGAAATAGAAAGCCATTTGTGCTTAAATTTAAAATTTTACAAATCATAGGGGTTAAATGTGTCAACATGTTGAATGTTACATCTGAGTGACCTTTTAACAATCCCAAAAGCATTGTGATATTTTATTTTTGCTCTCATGAATATCGGATAGTAATCTCTTGGAGTTTCGATGAAAACAAGACGTTTCGGGTGATCTCACAACTAACCGGGAGCTTAATGAAGTTAATTTGTGACCCAAGACTCTTAAAAGTTAACTATGGGGGTTAAAGGTGCAATAAAAGAAAGTTATTTAAACTTAAAATGGACCAGGGACTGAAATTGCAAATCTGACAAACTTTTTACCGGAATAACAGGTCTTCGCGGGGCGCGAAGACCCTCTTTGATGCCTTCGCGGGCCGCGACAGTAGCACCAGCGACCAAAAACTGCACAGCTGCATGTTGCAGCCTGTTCCACCGCCATTGCGTGCTTGTTTTTGATACCAGGGACTGAGCAACTGGTTTTCACTGCCCTAAGGACACTAGTGAACATCTGGTGACCTTATAGGACAGCTGCAATGATCTTAGAACACTCAAATTTCCTATATAAGGAGCTTGTTTTGGGTTCTTCATTTGCACACTTTCATTTTTTACTTCACAACTCACTCTCTGAAGCATCCTAGTGTTCTAGGAAGCTTTCTTAAGTTCAATTTTCGTGCTAAGGACTCTTGTAAGCATCCTTAGCTTCTGTAATTAAGATTTTGTTAGTTCAATGACCGAAAGTCAAGGTTAGCGTAATTCTGCTTTGACTTTGTGATTAATCACTAACGGTCCAGCCATTATTCAAATTGAAAGTGGCTATGTGTTGGTAATTATGTAGGTGTTAAACCCTTAAAAGGGCACCTCCTAATTATCACGTTATCTCAGTCAATTGTCGGGTCAAAGTTATAAATAAAAAGTCAAACGAGTCAGTTTTTACAAAATAATTCATAACTGATAATGCAGTAGTTATGAAACATGTTTTAACACTTAAATAACTTGGTAAATAATATAAGAACATGTTTAGGTATGTTCAACCCGACAATTCTGAGTTTAGGCTCGGTTCGCAACCGAAAGTCGCAAAATTAGACTTTTGCTTTGACTTTCAGTTCTGACCCGATTTAGCTTAATTTAGTTATGCCTTAGGGTTCCTTTGGAACCATATTATATGTTAGTATAACTCTCTCAAGTTATACTACATAGTTCCTTAGAAATCATAGATTACATGCATGTTCCGTTATTTGCTTAAAATTGACCATTATCCCCTTTTGTCATTAAAACGATATTTTTGAAAATGTGAGAGAACAAAATCTTTATTACTGATATATAAGTATGTTCTAAAAATTTGACATCCGATTCTGGTCTAAAATAAAAGTTATGCACGATATCGTAAAACAAAATCTTTTTGTTAATTAAATGACATTTTCAGTATAAATCATATTTAAACCCAACTTTTGGCACCAAACTTGCTACCCACTGTTATGATATAATATTTAGGGGTTTTTGGAAAAAAAAATTCAAATTTTATACTGACCATAACATAGAGTTCTAGCATAAATTTGGTAATTGACGATAATGCCCTTTTAGCTAATAAAATGAGTTTTACACATCAATTACATGTCAAACCTTTTTCTATTAATTTTATGTGTTAAATAAAATATTTTAAGCAGTTGAGACTGATCAAAATCTCAGGATTCCTTAAACATATCAAATATCGTCAAATACCGACTTTTATGCGAATTATGCGCATAATATGGTTTAAAACCACATTTAGCACCTAAGACTTGTTACCTACTGATTTAAAAATAAATTTTTATACTTTAACAGTAAGTATAAGTCTTGAACTCAGATTTACAAATTTGACCTTAAAAGCATATGTGAAATGACCAAAATGCCCCTACGGTGCATAGTTTGGCCATAAAAGATAAATTTCACATATGTATGATATCTTACTGATGTAACTTGATAAAATAAATATTTTTACTGATTATTTTAGACCAGAACCTCAGTTTATTATTTAACCTCTATTATAGGCTTTAAAATGACCAAAATACCCTTACGGGGCTTAAATTGGTTTTAAATTCGTTTTGGGCATAATGGATGGTATCCTACTGATATCACACCATATTTTAAGCATAATAACTATTGGAACTTGTTCATGACTCATCCGGTTACCCTTTATGCATATACGCGTTCGGTACGGTTTATGTAACTAGTTTGCATAAATTAGCCGAAACGGGTCAAACCTTATCATTTTAACTTCAAAATCCAGAATGCATTTAGTTTACCCAATTTATACAAGTCTTTATACTTGTTGGGTCTAAATCACATTCCAATCCGGTCATCGCTTAATCTCGCATTTTGAACCGTAAACCTTTCTTTAATATTAACCGGTCTAAGTTATAACTTAAATAAGACCCGTTAGGAATCTAATAGGTTATTAAAACCTTCGTTCCAGACTAGGAGCCCAGTAAAAGCTACTTGTACTTGCTGATTTGAATATACGACTGAGAATAAAATTACATTTTAGCTCAGGTAAATACTTTTAACTTATTTTCCCTTATACGGGCTTGGGATACGGTATTATAATAATACCGCTTGGTCGGGTATGAAATCATTTAATCGGATTGTGATTAATAAATTGCATAACCCGTTTTAATCTGTTTTGTTTGGTGCAATACCTTTGGGGGGTTAATGACCGTGTCCTGGATATCCTCGGCTCATTCATTAGAAATGGCCACGACTTAAGCACGGGGTGTAGGCATACACCTGACAGTTGCGTACATATAAGGTATAACCACACGTGAGGATAACTCCTTGTGGGATTATATTAGTGGTGTGTCTATTAATCTTGTCTCGGCTCTTCTAACCGGGCCCTGAACGGACGACAAACATATAAATCTGTATACAAGATTATTTTAAATAATTGTCACAAGTTATAAAAGATTTTATGCCTCGTGTATCCAAACCAATTTTATAAACACTTTTCAAAAGAGTCAGTTAATTGTATTTACCAGTGTAAACTGACGTATTTTTCAAAAAGATTAAGTGCAGGTACTACACGAAATGGGCTGGAAAACTCTTGAGTATTAAATAAAGAGTCTTGCAAGATTTTAATACTTAAAGTCTGTTGAATAATACTTTCTTTCTGTTTTAGATCCGCCTGTGGATCCACTTACAACCGTTGTGTAATATTTTATAATACTTTCAATTCGGTTTGTATTATTACTTTAGACTTCCGCTGTGCATTAAACTGTGATTAATTGACTATGATGATATCAACTATGTCACGATACACCCCACCAGGCCCACCGGTAATACGTGGAAATATCGGGGTGTGACATCAACATATACACGGGCGATTTAGTTTACAAAGATTTTTCAATGCCGAGAACCTCGATCAGAGAGTAAAAAAGGCGTAAGGTTCACAATGGTGTAAAACTAAAATGGGATATACCGGGCTAGGATTCGAGTTACAGGAATAAGGGCCAAACCAACCACCCAAGAATGGAATCGTCGAGTGAAAACACTTGAGAACCTCCTGGAAGCAGCTTTTCTTGCCACCAGACCTTTCTCCATCAATTAGGAATCTGATGCCGTCAGTAAACACATTCCTTAAATTGTAGCCATTTTCTGAGTGTTTATTTTTTGGCGTCTAATCCGCATATATATATCATCATTGCTCTTGATTTTCTTGACTGTATATCTCTTAAATGTCAACATATACACGTGTGATTTAGTGTACCAAGATTTTTCAATGCCGAGAACCTCGATCAGAGAGTAAAAAATGCGTAAGGTTCACAATGGTGTAAAACTAAAATGGGATATACCGGGCTGGGATTCGAGTTACAGGAACAAGGGCCAAACCAACCACCCAATAATGGAATTGTCGAGCGAAAACACTTGACAAACTCCTGGAAGCAGCTTTTCTTGCCACCAGACCTTTCTCCATCAATTAGGAATCTGATGCCGTCACTAAACACATTCCTTAAATTGTAGCCATTTTTTGAGTGTTTATTTTTGGTGTCTAATCCGCATATATATCACCATTGCTCTTGATTTTCTTGACGGTGTATCTCTTAAATGTCAACATATACAAGTGTGATTTAGTTTACGAAGATTTTTCAATGCCGAGAACCTCGATCAGAGAGTAAAAGTGGCCTAAGGTTCACAATGGTGTAAACTAAAATGGGATATATCGGGCTAGGATTCGAGTTACAGGAACAAGGGCCAAACCAACCACCCAATAATGGAATCGTCGAGCGAAAACACTTGACAACCTCCTGGAAGCAGCTTTTCTTGCCACCAGACTTTCTCCATCAATTAGGAATCTGATGCCGTCACTAAACACATTCCTAAAATTGTAGCATTTTTTATGTGTTTATTTTTTTGGTGTCTAATCCGCATATATATCACCATTGCTCTAGTTTTTTCTTGATTGTATATCTCTTAAATGTCAACTTATACACGTGTGATTTTGTTCACCAAGATTTTTCAATGCCGAGAACCTCGATCAGAGAGTAAAAATGGCGTAAGGTTCACAATGTTGTAAAACTAAAATGGGATATACCGGGCTAGGATTCGAGTTACAGGAACAAGGGCCAAACCAACGACTCAACAATGGAATCGTCGAGCAAAAACACTTGTCAACCTTCTGGAAGCAGCTTTTCTTACCCCCAGACCTTTCTCCATTAATTAGGAATCTAATGCCGTCACTAAAAAGATTCCTTAAATTGGAGCCATTTTTTGAGTGTTTTTTTTTTTGGTGTCTAATCCGGATATATATCACCATTGCTCTTGATTTTCTTGACTGTATATCTCTTAAATGTCAACATATACACGTGTGATTTAGTTTACGAAGATTTTTCAATGCCGAGAACCTCGATCAGAGAGTAAAAAAGTCGTAAGGTTCATAATGGTGTAAAACTAAAATGGGATATAACGGGCTAGGATTCGAGTTACAGGAATATGGGCCAAACCAACCACCCAAGAATGGAATCGTCGAGCGAAAACACTTGAGAACCTCCTGGAAGCAGCTTTTCTTGCCACAAGACCTTTCTCCATCAATTATGAATCTGATGCCGTCACTAAACACATTCCTTAAGTTGTAGCCATTATTTTAGTGTTTATTTTTTGGTGTCTAATCCGCAAATATATCACCATTGCTCTTGATTTTCTTGACTGCATATCTCTGAAATGTCAACATATACACGTGTGATTTAGTTTACGAAGATTTTTCAATGCCGAGAACCTCGATCAGAGAGTAAAAAAGGCGTAAGGTTCACAATGGTGTAAAACTAAAATGGGATATACCAGGCTAGGATTCGAGTTACAGGAACAAGGGCCAAACCAACCACCCAAGAATAGAATCGTCGAGCGAAAACACTTGACAACCTCCCGGAAGCAGCTTTTCTTCCCACCAGACCTTTCTCCATCAATTAGGAATCTGATGCCGTCACTAAACACATTCCTTAAATTGTAGCCATTTTTGAGTGTTTATTTTTTGGTGTCTAATCCGCAAATATATCACCATTGCTCTTGATTTTCTTGACTGTATATCTCTGAAATGTCAACATATACACGTGTGATTTAGTTTACGAAGATTTTTCAATGCCGAGAACCTCGATCAGAGAGTAAAAAAGGCGTAAGGTTCACAATGGTGTAAAACTAAAATGAGATATACCGGGCTAGGATTCGAGTTACAGGACCAAGGGCCAAACCAACCACCTAAGAATGGAATCGTCGAGTGAAAACACTTGACAACCTCCTGGACGCAGCTTTTCTTGCCACAAGACCTTTGTCCATCAATCAGGAATCCGATGCCGTCACTAAACACAATCCTTAAATTGTAGCCATTTTTTGAGTGTTTATTTTTTGGTGTCTAATCCGCATATAGATCACCATTGCTCTTGATTTTCTTGACTGTATATCTCTTAAATGTCAACATATACACGTGTGATTTAGTTTACCAAGATTTTCAATGCCGAGAACCTCGATCAGAGAGTAAAAAAGGCGTAAGGTTCACAATGGTGTAAAACTAAAATGGGATATACCGGGCTGGGATTCGAGTTACAGGAACAAGGGCCAAACCAACCACCCAAGAATGGAATCGTCGAGCGAAAACACTTGACAACCTCCTAGAAGCAGCTTTTCTTGCCACCAGACCTTTATCCATCAATTAGGAATCTGATGCCGTAACTAAACACATTCCTAAAATTGTAGCCATTTTTTGTGTGTTTATTTTTTGGTGTCTAATCCGGATATATATCACCATTGCTCTTGATTTTCTTGACTATATATCTCTTAAATGTCAACATATACACGTGTGATTTAGTTTACGAAGAATTTTCAATGCCGAGAACCTCGATCAGAGAGTAAAAAAGGTGTAAGGTTCACAATGTTGTAAAACAAAAATGGGATATACAAGGCTAGGATTCGAGTTACAGGAACAAGGGCCAAACACCCAAGAATGGAATCGTCGAGCGAAAACACTTGACATCCTCCTGGAAGCATCTTTTCTTGCCACCAGACCTTTCTCCATCTATTAGGAATCTGATGCCGTCACTAAACACATTCCTTAAATTGTTGCCATTTTTTGAGTGTTTATTTTTGGGTGTCTAATCTGCATATATATCACCATTGCTCTTGATTTTCTTGACTGTATATCTCTTAAATATCAACATATACACGTGTGATTTCGTTTACGAAGATTTTTCAATGTCGAGAACCTCGATCAGAGAGTAAAAAAGGCGTAAGGTTCAAAATGGTGTAAAACTAAAATGAGATATACCTGGCTAGGATTCGAGTTACAGGAACAAGGGCCAAACCAACCACCTAAGAATGGAATCGTCGAGCAAAAACACTTGACAACCTCCTGGACGCAGCTTTTCTTGCCATAAGACCTTTGTCCATCAATCAGGAATCCGATGCCGTCACTAAACACAATCCTTAAATTGTAGCAATTTTTTGAGTGTTTATTTTTTGGTGTCTAATCCGCATATAGATCACCATTGCTCTTGATTTTCTTGACTGTATATCTCTTAAATGTCAACATATACACGTGTGATTTAGTTTACGAAGATTTTTCAATGCCGAGAACCTCGATCATAGAGTAAAAAAGGCGTAAGGTTTACAATGGTGTCAAACTAAAATGGGATATACCGGGCTAGGATTCGAGTTACAGGAACAAGGGCCAAACCAACCACCCAAGAATGGAATCGTCGTGCGAAAACATTTGACAACCTCCTAGAAGCAGCTTTTCTTGCCACCAGACCTTTCTCCATCAATTAGGAATCTGATGCCGTCACTAAACACATTCCTAAAATTGTAGCCATTTTTTGTGTGTTTATTTTTTGGTGTCTAATCCGGATATATATCACCATTGCTCTTGATTTTCTTGACTGTGTATCTCTTAAATGTCAACATATACACGTGTGATTTAGTTTACGAATATTTTGAAATGCCGAGAACCTCGATCAGAGGGTAAAAAAGGCGTAAGGTTCACAATGTTGTAAAACTAAAATGGGATATACAAGGCTAGGATTCGAGTTACAGGAACAAGGGCCAAACACCCAAGAATGGAATCGTCGAGCGAAAACACTTGACATCCTCCTGGAAGCATCGTTTCTTGCCACCAGACCTTTCTCCATCTATTAGGAATCTGATGCCGTCACTAAACACATTCCTTAAATTGTTGCCATTTTTTGAGTGTTTATTTTTGGGTGTCTAATCTGCATATATATCACAGTTGCTCTTGATTTTCTTGACTGTATATCTCTTAAATATCAACATATAAACGTGTGATTTAGTTTACGAAGATTTTTCAATTTCGAGAACCTCGATCAGAGAGTAAAAAAGGCGTAAGGTTCAAAATGGTGTAAAACTAAAATGAGATATACCGGGCTAGGATTCGAGTTACAGGAACAAGGGCCAAACCAACCACCTAAGAATGGAATCGTCGAGCGAAAACACTTGACAACCTCCTGGACGCAGCTTTTCTTGCCACAAGACCTTTGCCCATCAATCAGGAATCCGATGCCGTCACTAAACACAATCCTTAAATTGTAGCCATTTTTTGAGGGTTTATTTTTTGGTGTCTAATCCGCATATAGATCACCATTGCTCTTGATTTTCTTGACTGTATATCTCTTAAAAGTCAACATATACACGTGTGATTTAGTTTACGAATATTTTTCAATGCCGAGAACCTTGATCAGAGAGTAAAAAAGGCGTAAGGTTTACAATGGTGTCAAACTAAAATGGGATATACCGGGCTAGGATTCGAGTTACAGGAACAAGGGCCAACCACCCAAGAATGGAATCGTCGTGCGAAAACATTTGACAACCTCCTAGAAGCAGCTTTTCTTGCCACCAGACCTTTCTCCATCAATTAGGAATCTGATGCCTTCACTAAACACATTCCTAAAATTGTAGCCATTTTTTGTGTGTTTATTTTTTGGTGTCTAATCCGGATATATATCACCATTGCTCTTGATTTTCTTGATTGTATATCTCTTAAATGTCAACATCTACACGTGTGATTTAGTTTACGAAGATTTTTCAATGCCGAGAACCTCGATCAGAGAGTAAAAAAGGCGTAAGGTTCACAATGTTGTAAAACTAAAATGGGATATACAAGGCTAGGATTCGAGTTACAGGAACAAGGGCCAAACACACAAGAATGGAATCGTCGAGCGAAAACACTTGACATCCTCCTGGAAGCATCTTTTCTTGCCACCAGACCTTTCTCCATCTATTAGGAATCTGATGCCGTCACTAAACACATTCCTTAAATTGTTGCCATTTTTTGAGTGTTTATTTTTTGGTGTCTAATCTGCATATATATCACCATTGCTCTTGATTTTCTTGACTGTATATATCTCTTAAATATCAACATATACACGTGTGATTTAGTTTACGAAGATTTTTCAATGTCGAGAACCTCGATCAGAGAGTAAAAAAGGCGTAAGGTTCATAATGGTGTAAAACTAAAATGAGATATACCGGGCTAGGATTCGAGTTACAGGAACAAGGGCCAAACCAACCACCTAAGAATGGAATCGTCGAGCGAAAACACTTGACAACCTCCTGGACGCAGCTTTTCTTGCCACAAGACCTTTGTCCATCAATCAGGAATCTGATGCCGTCACTAAACACAATCCTTAAATTGTGGCCATTTTTTGAGTGTTTATTTTTTTGGTGTCTAATCCGCATATAGATCACCATTGCTCTTGATTTTCTTGACTGCATATCTCTTAAATGTCAACATATACACGTGTGATTTAGTTTACGGAGATTTTTCAATGCTGAGAACCTCGATCAGAGAGTAAAAAAGGCGTAAGGTTCACAATGGTGTAAAACTAAAATGGGATATACCGGGCTGGGATTCGAGTTACATGAACAAGGGCCAAACCAACCACCCAAGAATGGAATCGTCATGCGAAAACACTTGACAACCTCCTAGAAGCAGCTTTTCTTGCCACCAGACCTTTCTCTATCAATTAGGAATCTGATGCCGTCACTAAACACATTCCTAAAATTGTAGCCATTTTTTGTGTGTTTATTTTTTTGGTGTCTAATCCGCATATATATCACCATTGCTCTAGTTTTTTCTTGATTGTATATCTCTTAAATGTCAACTTATACACGTGTGATTTTGTTCACCAAGATTTTTCAATGCCGAGAACCTCGATCAGAGAGTAAAAATGGCGTAAGGTTCACAATGTTGTAAAACTAAAATGGGATATACCGGGCTAGGATTCGAGTTACAGGAACAAGGGCCAAACCAACGACTCAACAATGGAATCGTCGAGCAAAAACACTTGTCAACCTTCTGGAAGCAGCTTTTCTTACCCCCAGACCTTTCTCCATTAATTAGGAATCTAATGCCGTCACTAAAAAGATTCCTTAAATTGGAGCCATTTTTTGAGTGTTTATTTTTTGGTGTCTAATCCGGATATATATCACCATTGCTCTTGATTTTCTTGACTGTATATCTCTTAAATGTCAACATATACACGTGTGATTTAGTTTACGAAGATTTTTCAATGCCGAGAACCTCGATCAGAGAGTAAAAAAGTCGTAAGGTTCATAATGGTGTAAAACTAAAATGGGATATAACGGGCTAGGATTCGAGTTACAGGAATATGGGCCAAACCAACCACCCAAGAATGGAATCGTCGAGCGAAAACACTTGAGAACCTCCTGGAAGCAGCTTTTCTTGCCACAAGACCTTTCTCCATCAATTATGAATCTGATGCCGTCACTAAACACATTCCTTAAGTTGTAGCCATTATTTTAGTGTTTATTTTTTGGTGTCTAATCCGCAAATATATCACCATTGCTCTTGATTTTCTTGACTGTATATCTCTGAAATGTCAACATATACACGTGTGATTTAGTTTACGAAGATTTTTCAATGCCGAGAACCTCGATCAGAGAGTAAAAAAGGCGTAAGGTTCACAATGGTGTAAAACTAAAATGGGATATACCAGGCTAGGATTCGAGTTACAGGAACAAGGGCCAAACCAACCACCCAAGAATAGAATCGTCGAGCGAAAACACTTGACAACCTCCCGGAAGCAGCTTTTCTTCCCACCAGACCTTTCTCCATCAATTAGGAATCTGATGCCGTCACTAAACACATTCCTTAAATTGTAGCCATTTTTGAGTGTTTATTTTTTGGTGTCTAATCCGCAAATATATCACCATTGCTCTTGATTTTCTTGACTGTATATCTCTGAAATGTCAACATATACACGTGTGATTTAGTTTACGAAGATTTTTCAATGCCGAGAACCTCGATCAGAGAGTAAAAAAGGCGTAAGGTTCACAATGGTGTAAAACTAAAATGAGATATACCGGGCTAGGATTCGAGTTACAGGACCAAGGGCCAAACCAACCACCTAAGAATGGAATCGTCGAGCGAAAACACTTGACAACCTCCTGGACGCAGCTTTTCTTGCCACAAGGCCTTTGTCCATCAATCAGGAATCCGATGCCGTCACTAAACACAATCCTTAAATTGTAGCCATTTTTTGAGTGTTTATTTTTTGGTGTCTAATCCGCATATAGATCACCATTGCTCTTGATTTTCTTGACTGTATATCTCTTAAATGTCAACATATACACGTGTGATTTAGTTTACCAAGATTTTCAATGCCGAGAACCTCGATCAGAGAGTAAAAAAGGCGTAAGGTTCACAATGGTGTAAAACTAAAATGGGATATATCGGGCTGGGATTCGAGTTACAGGAACAAGGGCCAAACCAACCACCCAAGAATGGAATCGTCGTGCGAAAACACTTGACAACCTCCTAGAAGCAGCTTTTCTTGCCACCAGACCTTTATCCATCAATTAGGAATCTGATGCCGTAACTAAACACATTCCTAAAATTGTAGCCATTTTTTGTGTGTTTATTTTTTGGTGTCTAATCCGGATATATATCACCATTGCTCTTGATTTTCTTGACTGTATATCTCTTAAATGTCAACATATACACGTGTGATTTAGTTTACGAAGAATTTTCAATGCCGAGAACCTCGATCAGAGAGTAAAAAAGGTGTAAGGTTCACAATGTTGTAAAACAAAAATGGGATATACAAGGCTAGGATTCGAGTTACAGGAACAAGGGCCAAACACCCAAGAATGGAATCGTCGAGCGAAAACACTTGACATCCTCCTGGAAGCATCTTTTCTTGCCACCAGACCTTTCTCCATCTATTAGGAATCTGATGCCGTCACTAAACACATTCCTTAAATTGTTGCCATTTTTTGAGTGTTTATTTTTGGGTGTCTAATCTGCATATATATCACCATTGCTCTTGATTTTCTTGACTGTATATCTCTTAAATATCAACATATACACGTGTGATTTAGTTTACGAAGATTTTTCAATGTCGAGAACCTCGATCAGAGAGTAAAAAAGGCGTAAGGTTCAAAATGGTGTAAAACTAAAATGAGATATACCTGGCTAGGATTCGAGTTACAGGAACAAGGGCCAAACCAACCACCTAAGAATGGAATCGTCGAGCAAAAACACTTGACAACCTCCTGGACGCAGCTTTTCTTGCCATAAGACCTTTGTCCATCAATCAGGAATCCGATGCCGTCACTAAACACAATCCTTAAATTGTAGCCATTTTTTGAGTGTTTATTTTTTGGTGTCTAATCCGCATATAGATCACCATTGCTCTTGATTTTCTTGACTGTATATCTCTTAAATGTCAACATATACACGTGTGATTTAGTTTACGAAGATTTTTCAATGCCGAGAACCTCGATCATAGAGTAAAAAAGGCGTAAGGTTTACAATGGTGTCAAACTAAAATGGGATATACCGGGCTAGGATTCGAGTTACAGGAACAAGGGCCAAACCAACCACCCAAGAATGGAATCGTCGTGCGAAAACATTTGACAACCTCCTGGAAGCAGCTTTTCTTGCCACCAGACCTTTCTCCATCAATTAGGATCAATTAGGAATCTGATGCCGTCACTAAACACATTCCTAAAATTGTAGTCATTTTTTGTGTGTTTATTTTTTGGTGTCTAATCCGGATATATATCACCATTGCTCTTGATTTTCTTGACTGTGTATCTCTTAAATGTCAATATATACACGTGTGATTTAGTTTACGAATATTTTGAAATGCCGAGAACCTCGATCAGAGGGTAAAAAAGGCGTAAGGTTCACAATGTTGTAAAACTAAAATGGGATATACAAGGCTAGGATTCGAGTTACAGGAACAAGGGCCAAACACCCAAGAATGGAATCGTCGAGCGAAAACACTTGACATCCTCCTGGAAGCATCGTTTCTTGCCACCAGACCTTTCTCCATCTATTAGGAATCTGATGCCGTCACTAAACACATTCCTTAAATTGTTGCCATTTTTTGAGTGTTTATTTTTGGGTGTCTAATCTGCATATATATCACAATTGCTCTTGATTTTCTTGACTGTATATCTCTTAAATATCAACATATAAACGTGTGATTTAGTTTACGAAGATTTTTCAATCTCGAGAACCTCGATCAGAGAGTAAAAAAGGCGTAAGGTTCAAAATGGTGTAAAACTAAAATGAGATATACCGGGCTAGGATTCGAGTTACAGGAACAAGGGCCAAACCAACCACCTAAGAATGGAATCGTCGAGCGAAAACACTTGACAACCTCCTGGACGCAGCTTTTCTTGCCACAAGACCTTTGCCCATCAATCAGGAATCCGATGCCGTCACTAAACACAATCCTTAAATTGTAGCCATTTTTTGAGGGTTTATTTTTTGAGGGTTTATTTTTTGGTGTCTAATCCGCATATAGATCACCATTGCTCTTGATTTTCTTGACTGTATATCTCTTAAAAGTCAACATATACACGTGTGATTTAGTTTACGAATATTTTTCAATGCCGAGAACCTCGATCAGAGAGTAAAAAAGGCGTAAGGTTTACAATGGTGTCAAACTAAAATGGGATATACCGGGCTAGGATTCGAGTTACAGGAACAAGGGCCAACCACCCAAGAATGGAATCGTCGTGCGAAAACATTTGACAACCTCCTAGAAGCAGCTTTTCTTGCCACCAGACCTTTCTCCATCAATTAGGAATCTGATGCCTTCACTAAACACATTCCTAAAATTGTAGCCATTTTTTGTGTGTTTATTTTTTGGTGTCTAATCCGGATATATATCACCATTGCTCTTGATTTTCTTGATTGTATATCTCTTAAATGTCAACATCTACACGTGTGATTTAGTTTACGAAGATTTTTCAATGCCGAGAACCTCGATCAGAGAGTAAAAAAGGCGTAAGGTTCACAATGTTGTAAAACTAAAATGGGATATACAAGGCTAGGATTCGAGTTACAGGAACAAGGGCCAAACACCCAAGAATGGAATCGTCGAGCGAAAACACTTGACATCCTCCTGGAAGCATCTTTTCTTGCCACCAGACCTTTCTCCATCTATTAGGAATCTGATGCCGTCACTAAACACATTCCTTAAATTGTTGCCATTTTTTGAGTGTTTATTTTTTGGTGTCTAATCTGCATATATATCACCATTGCTCTTGATTTTCTTGACTGTATATATCTCTTAAATATCAACATATACACGTGTGATTTAGTTTACGAAGATTTTTCAATGTCGAGAACCTCGATCAGAGAGTAAAAAAGGCGTAAGGTTCATAATGGTGTAAAACTAAAATGAGATATACCGGGCTAGGATTCGAGTTACAGGAACAAGGGCCAAACCAACCACCTAAGAATGGAATCGTCGAGCGAAAACACTTGACAACCTCCTGGACGCAGCTTTTCTTGCCACAAGACCTTTGTCCATCAATCAGGAATCTGATGCCGTCACTAAACACAATCCTTAAATTGTGGCCATTTTTTGAGTGTTTATTTTTTTGGTGTCTAATCCGCATATAGATCACCATTGCTCTTGATTTTCTTGACTGCATATCTCTTAAATGTCAACATATACACGTGTGATTTAGTTTACGGAGATTTTTCAATGCTGAGAACCTCGATCAGAGAGTAAAAAAGGCGTAAGGTTCACAATGGTGTAAAACTAAAATGGGATATACCGGGCTGGGATTCGAGTTACATGAACAAGGGCCAAACCAACCACCCAAGAATGGAATCGTCGTGCGAAAACACTTGACAACCTCCTAGAAGCAGCTTTTCTTGCCACCAGACCTTTCTCTATCAATTAGGAATCTGATGCCGTCACTAAACACATTCCTAAAATTGTAGCCATTTTTTGTGTGTTTATTTTTTGGTGTCTAATCCGGATATATATCACCATTGCTCTTGATTTTCTTGACTGTATATCTCTTAAATGTCAACATATACACGTGTGATTTAGTTTACGAAGATTTTTCAATGCCGAGAACCTCGATCAGAGAGTAAAAAAGGCGTAAGGTTCACAATGGTGTAAAACTAAAATGGGATATACCGGGCTAGGATTCGAGTTACAGGAACAAGGGCCAAACCAACCACCCAAGAATAGAATCGTCGAGCGAAAACACTTGACAACCTCCCGGAAGCAGCTTTTCTTCCCACCAGACCTTTCTCCATCAATTAGGAATCTGATGCCGTCACTAAACACATTCCTTAAATTGTAGCCATTTTTGAGTGTTTATTTTTTGGTGTCTAATCCGCAAATATATCACCATTGCTCTTGATTTTCTTGACTGTATATCTCTGAAATGTCAACATATACACGTGTGATTTAGTTTACGAAGATTTTTCAATGCCGAGAACCTCGATCAGAGAGTAAAAAAGGCGTAAGGTTCACAATGGTGTAAAACTAAAATGAGATATACCGGGCTAGGATTCGAGTTACAGGAACAAGGGCCAAACCAACCACCTAAGAATGGAATCGTCGAGCGAAAACACTTGACAACCTCCTGGACGCAGCTTTTCTTGCCACAAGACCTTTGTCCATTAATCAGGAATACGATGCCGTCACTAAACACAATCCTTAAATTGTAGCCATTTTTTGAGTGTTTATTTTGTCACACCCCTTTTAAAGGCAGAAGCACGAGGTGTGATCCTGAAAGATTCTCATTGCATACGAATGGTAAACATACTACATGATCATAAAACAACTCCAAGATGCCATTGACATTAAATATTCAAAACTTAATTTGAGTTAAGTGTTTACTTCACAACATAGATAATTGTTTGAAAGTTTACAACTTTATTCCCAAGACAAACATCAAGGTTTTGATCCTTATATCACCACACGGGATGGGATATAACAACCAAATCCCACAAAATAGGCATAGGAGTCTTGACACGACATGACTAAAAACATAAACAACATCCAGGAGCAAGAGTGAGACCGTACGTACATCCACTTTACTTACCTGAAATACATGTAAGTTTTAGAAAATCGTCGACATAATGTTGGTGTGAATTCATGTAGTTTTGTGTAAAACATATAAGCATTCGCTGTAGAAAACATGGTATGTAATTGTACTGAAACAAGTATTTCTGTAAATGTAAGGAATACGAGTTCGCTAATGGTTCACGAGGCCACTAACATATGTAACGACATAGGAAGCATCCAAATCATAGGCATTCTTACTTGTCGATTCATGACTAGAGATACAAAAGAACTCTTGGTAAAAGTGTGGCTAAGAGTGTGGCTGCCTGAAACCCATTAGATCTAACCTTTTGTTCCGCGGTCTAGGTATATAGTTGATTAATGGTGCTTATGGCACCCTATACGTTACATGATCTATGTATCATTCCTTAGTTTTTGTATTCTACATACCATAGTACATGTATTTTCCCCAAGTTTAGAAAACAAGTAAAAGTTTAAAAGCGGGACATGAACTCACAATTTTGCGTAACTTGCGTCGTAAACTTCACCGGTTGGTTTTGTAGCGTCGTGACCTATACGTGTTCTATGTATGCTAGTCACTAGACTTGTATCACATAAGTACAAGTCACCGTCTTTAGCTTATGTAATTGTTCTTTGTATGTTCATCTTTTGTGAGGGTCGTGCCCTTGTTCGTCGGGTCTTGCCCGTTCGTTGTGTCTTGCACTTTGAGTATGTATTGTTTATTGTAAATATATATTTCACTCCTTAAAATATATATTTGTTTATGAAGTCTTTGTCAAGGTAATTAGTTGTTAAAAACAATTTATATTTTTAACTTTTCATATATGTTACTTATTTTATTTTCCCAAAAATAAATATAAGTATTTTGTGAAATAATATTCCCAATATTATTTTTGTACAAGTATTCTTAGGAAAGTATACTCGTATTTTATGTAAATACTTGTGTATTTTGTATTATTCACCAAAAATCAATACTTTGATTTTTATTACTTTCCGGAATTATATTTCTTAAAAATAATGTATTTTTAAGTCTTGTAGGAAATATATGTATTTTGTCATGCAATAAAATATATATAATCATTCTCGTTATTCACCCGTTCTTGTATAAATTCCATTACTTGGTAATGGTAATATATTTGCCCAAAATATATATTTAAGTCCATAAGTGTCCATAAATTGTCCAAATTCAATAATATGTTAAGGAATATATTTTCGTAAATATATTTTCTTGTATTTGTCCATGTACTTCCTTGTGAGGAATTTTGTATACTTTAGTATTCTCATGTATTTGTATGTGTATTTTGGTATTTATACTCCTTGGGAGTATTTAGTGTATTTTCAAGTCCTTAATACACTACTACATATAATACACATAATATACACTTAGCACAAAATTTGGTGATCACTATATATATATATATATATATATATATTTTTCCTAAAAAATATATACTTAATATAAATTTTACTTGAAGAAAACATTATCTTTTAACTTGTAATTTTCATACAAAAACTAGGGAAACCTTGGTAAATATTTTTAGGTAAATTTTTGGGGAACAAGTTTCATCAAAACTTATATATTTCTAAGTGTCAAAATTTTATAAAAATTTTGACATAGTTTCCCCTAAAAATGGAGGTTTCCCATGTTTTCAAAACATGCGTTTATTTTCTTTTCAACACCAAAAACAATTTTCAACAAAAATCACCAACAACATACACTAATGTCTTCATATGAAACATCATGGTGAACTTGATTTTTGTTAAAAATGTGTAGTCTTTTAGATCTACACTTCACATACAAGGACCTTTTGAAATCAAGTATTTTTGTAAATTTTTAACCAACTTTTTATGAAACTTTAATTTACTAACTAAATCATCCATGTCAAACCCTGACTTTTGCGGAAGCGTGATTATGTGTGACTTGCTTAATATCATTGCATTCAATTATACCAAACACCTATATGATAAAACTAAAGATGTTCATCCATTTCATAAGTTTAAAGTATCACAACAACATTGTTTTGAAGACCCAACACAGACTTTGAATCCATAATACAAACCATGCAAAGTGTTTTAGAGTTCCATAAGGACTCGACAAAAGATATTACCAAAAACTAGGTATTGGTATATGTATCTTATCTAGGATATGATACACAACCCCAAACCCTTAGACACCGGATGACATCTTTTATTCCAAACAACCCTTGAAAACTTCCAACGCCCGCCAGATCCATACTTAATTTCCTGAAATACATGTAGTTTGAAAACATCAACAAAAGTTGAGCGAGTTCATGTGTTTAGTGTGTGAGCTTGAATAAACCTTGAAATCATTATAAGTAAGTATGTACGTATGTTTGTAAATCCCGGTATGAAAGCAACAAGGAAAACAGATCATTAATGGTTTGCAAGGCCATTAATATGTGTGACGTGATGCAGGAAAACTCAAACCTAGCAAATTTGTCTCCGGCAACAAGACATAGTCACCTCATGGGCCACCCTGGTCCACATGGGTGTGGGCTCGCTACACCCAAATAGATCTATCACTCATGTCCCTCGGTCCTATAATGAGGATTAATGGTCTTAAGCGTTATACGCACCACTCACATGATCAAGCAGTACCCTTCCTTAGCTAACCATACCAAAGAAAAATGTTTGTAAACAGTTTGTAACATGTATTTCACCCCCGAAGTTATAAAACCAAAAACAGTTAGAGAAAAGGGGGACATAAACTCACAGTCTTGCGTCTTCGTATCACAGTAACTCAAGCTTTGCCTGGCGTACACGACTACCTACAATTGTACTAACGTCTATTAGACGAGCGGGTCGTGCCTTGACTTAGTATTAATTAGTGTCTTTGAGTTACGTTTCTTCGTGTCTTCGATATTATTCCAAGTTATATAATTATTTGTTAAAATAATAAATATTTTAACTTAAATTATATTTATTAAATTTTGGAATAATTGTTAAAACAATATATTTTAACTTAATACTTTTCAAGTATTTTTACTTGTATATCCTTCCCAAGGATGGGTGTATTTGTATTTACAAGACTTTAAACTTACTTTGCTCATTACTTAATAAGAAAACAATTTATTCATTCAAGTTCATGACTTTCAAGAGGATGATCTATGAATCTTTAACACTTTCACCCTCTCATCTTGCTAGATTATGTTTTTAATCGTGATCTAGCAAGATCATATGATGATCTATATCATTTACACAAGTAAACAACAATCAACAAGTAAATCAACACATATACATCAAGATTTCTTCATGATTTAAGCTTATGTTCAAGTTTCATTCTTGTGATTCTTAGTGTTCTTCATGATATTCAACATGTATAATTCTTTAACCACTTGAAATAGATGTAAAATGGAAGGATTTGTGTTCTTACCACTAGCTCAAGGCTAGGGATGATCAAGAGGATATATGAAGTGGATAAAAGCAAATGGTGAAGGTCCTTCAACTTCCGAAAGCTCCAAGCTTCTTTGTATAGCCCCTTACACCTTTGTATATATGTAGAATGGTTGAAGAATGAAGGATGATGGTGGGTGTGGGTGTGGGTGTGGTTAGTCATGGCCGTAGGTAAGAGGGAGGGGAAGGAGATGAGTTTTTGTGTAGAATTGTGAAGGTTATGTGCTTAGGATAATCCTTATAACATGCCACCATTTATAACCAATGTATATTGTGTTTAGTAAAGCATAAACAAGATCTAATTAATTAATCAAATAAAATCAAATGGGACCCACATGTTGGGCCGTGAACTAGGTGGGGGGGGTCTAGGCTTAGGTTGTAAAGATAGTTAGGTTATCTAGTCCAAATCCAAGTGTATTAGTTAGGTGTTTAGTTAGTTGATATTTATATAGTGTGTTATGGTGTTCGGGGACCATAACTAGCTTGGTAATGTTAAAACAGTGTTTCTAGTAAAAACTTGGTGTTTCGGGTAGTGTCCGGTTGTTCGGTTGGTTATCGGTTTGTTAAGGTGCTAAACTATGCAGTTTAGTGTGCTTTATGTTACCTTTTGTGACAGTTTTAATTCCCGACACTTAGGAAAGCATTCAGGACCATTTAACCATATTTCTGCTTGATATTAGTGTGATTAAATGTTGAATTTTGCTGAATTCTGCAGTTTATGTGAGTTTTAGGCACTTTCCGGCACTTAAACTATCACTAGGAAGGCAGTTTTGTGATCCTTACTTTCCTACACACTATACTAGTGTAACTCTTGGTTTCTGGCCCATTCTGTACCTCAATACCATATCCGTCTATGTACTGAACTCCGTCATCATTTTTCTGATTTGTCTGATAACTGTGCTGCCGGTGTTCGTGCATCATTTGAATCAACAAAGTTTGTATGTAGTAATAATATGTTATTTGCAATATATGATGCACATGTATGTATATGGTAAATGTCAAAAGGTAATTCAAGTAAATAAATTGAAATTCGGCACAATCATTAAGCACTAATCTTTATTTAATAATTGTACGGATACCCGGAAATTTTGACAGTTGTCACATTCTCCCACTGTTAAGAAAATTTCGTCCTCGAAATTTAATCTACATTAACTCCTTAGGGTTACCTTATGCGTGTATGGATATGAATAATACTAAAGTGATTAACCATGAAATCGAATCAAAACTTATTCGAATCAGATAAATTCAGGGGCATATTACAACAGCAAGAACCCAATGGTTAAAAGGTATGTGTTCCGGAATTTGATGTCAAAGGATACGAGACGTATAGATGTATAACCTAGTGTAACTTAGTTGACAGGGGTTCAGTAAAAGAGATGTTTCAACCAATAGAATCCTAAACGATCGTTCACAATATGCAATTGAGCTTTCAGAAACAATAGCATCCGCTAGATGAGCTCAAAATCAACAACTCGAATATGGTAGTAACATGAAAATGATCCGTCGAATTTTGAACAAATGAATGAATAAAATTAGTGTGTTGACAGTATTGAATTGTGAGAATACACCGGAATGAATTTCAACCGAATCCGATGTATTATTGACTTGATTCGTGGTTGCATTAAGTATGTGTAGTTTTGTGTGAAACGGTTGACCATGATTAGCACAAGCTACAAGTTTGTACTGACACCACAAGGTGTCGCAATGACATAATTCAATAATAGCGGTGACCGAACAAGTTCACCGCGTTTGAAATCAAATGAAAGTGTAATGAAGCAGACCTGCAAATTTGATTCAAACGGCATCGTAGGATTTACAATCGAATACAGGACACAAAAGAATTATTGTTTCTGATCGAAGATGGAAAAGCAATAAACACTGCAAGGTATTTGATCGATAATGAAAGAACTGTTAATAGGTACACTGGAATATAAAATTATTTTATGTACCATTGTCTTAACACACGATTGTGTTAAGACTGCCTTAATCATGATGAAATAGAACGAATCTAAAGCAAATCAGTAAATGAACAATTAAATCCGTGTATGAGATGCGTAAACGAGATCAGCGCAGGCTTCAAATTAACGAGAGAAACCTCACGAGGCGTGGGAATCAACAGACGTTTCAATGGAGCCGTAGACCAAACAAATCTACTACGAATTGGTACAAAAGAGACATTTGCAAAAATGCAGTTGAATATGATGCTCTCAATACATCATATGGTATCTTAAATTGAATATGCTAAATGGTCAAGTTCAAGCAATTGAACTTGGTTTCAGCGCAATCCGACAATAAATGTATGTATCAGCAAGGGAATTTCGGCATGGTTACAAGGATAAGCCATGTATGTAACTTGAAGAGAAAAGGAGTTTCATGAAAGTGTGTTGACTTGGCAACAAGTGAGCCAACAATTACAATGATGTAGGTCATTCGAATCACAAATCAATAATTAGATTTAGCAAAATAATATTTGAACTTTGTTGAAGCGCTTATTCGAAACGAAACCACATGCATAACAACGGTGCACGCGTAACATATGAATTTCCAAGAAATGAAACAATGAGTATTCCCTATAATGAAGAAATGATCAAGTATTGAGACAAAGAAGTGTTTGCTTTAATGTAGAAAATTGTCGTGATGCAACCACCATTAAGAGGGGTAGAGATGTAAAAATCTACTGACTAGATGTAAGAGTGGGAATTTCAATAAAAGGAATTCGAGTACTTCAACTGTTCAGTTGACTAAAATAGCATATATGATAGAATACTGGTGTTTGCCCGAATTTAATAGGCGTGGTTCCTAAGTGACAACCTTTAATGAGTTTTGACCTATATTCCCAGAGGTCCTAAGTACTTGTTTCCAAAGTTCTCAAAGTTTCGTATTCTGTGTACAATTGTTTTGTGCATCGTGTAGAAAACACAATTTTAGCGTACGTTTAAAATAAATTGTTGACTCACTGTTTTCGGTACACTTTCTTCCTGAATCCGCAGCTGGCGATAATCCGTCAAAAATAAATCTTAGATTGGTAGTTGGATCCTCGTAGTTGGTTGAATAAATCGTTAATTCTCAGTAAGGGATACCGATTCTTATTGGTTAACTTGTTTAGCTCCCGGTAATCGATGCACATACGAAAACTACCGTCTTTCTTCTTGGTAAACAGAACTGGAGTTTCCCCAAGGCAAGAAGCTTGGTCTTATAAATCCCTTATTTGGCAATTCCTGAAGCTGTGCTGTCAACTCTTGCATCTCTGACGGCGCAAGTCGATAAGGTGCCTTGGCTACAGGCGCGGCGCCTGGAACCAAGCCAATGTGGAATTCGACTTGGCGTTGAGGAGATAATCCTGGCAAGTCTTTGGGGAAGACTTCGGGATATTTCCTTACCACAGTGATACCTTCTAGCTTTGGTTTTCTGGCTTCTTTGTCCACGACATGAGCCATGAAGGCGACACATCCTTTACGCAAAAACTTTCGTGCCTTCAAACAACTAATGATCCGTAGAGGCGTATCCTGCTTCTTTCCATGAATCACGATCGTTTCTTCATTCGTCATCGGAATGCAGATAATCTTCTCATGGCATACTATCTCAGCACGATCACTCGACAACCAATCCATCCCAATTACTACGTCAAAGCTTCCTAAATCAACTGGTAGAAGATCCATCGAAAACTCATGCTCTCCAAGTTTTATAACACAGCCTCTAATCACTTCGTTGGTTTCTACTAACTTCCCATTAGCTAGTTCTATCGAGTACGGAATATCTATCTTTCTTGCTACTAAATTATGTATATTCTTAGACTCTAGGGATACGAAGCTATAGTCAGCACAGGTATCAAATAGCACAGATGCAAAGTGTTGGTTAATAGGGAACGTACCAGTGACGATGTTTGGATCCTGGCGTGCTTCCCCAGCTCCAATGTAGAACATTCTTTCGCTCGCCTGTTCGTTGTTAGGGCAATACTTCCTAAAGTGCCCCACATCACGGCAGTTAAAACACCCTGGATCACGCCCTTGATCATCACCATTTCCGCCTTGATGGTTGTTGTTGTCGTTGTTTCCTTCGCGATTTCCGCTACCATCTTGACCTTCATTTCCATGCCCAGCACCGTACCAACACGTCTCCTTGGCATGCCCCACTTTGCCACAGTTATCACATTTTCCATACCTGCATGGCCCGGTATGATGAAATAGGCAGTTGTCGCACTTAGGCAGTTTACCCATGTACCTTTTTCCCTTTTTGGCCTTGTTCTATGTATTCGCCCGAGTGCCCTTTGGAAATCAGTGAGCTTCCTTTTGTTCTTTCCAGATGGCTCCACATGAGTCTCCTCCTTCTCTTCAGGGTTGAAAATCTTTCCAATCTAAGTGCTTCTTTAGCGAGCGCCACGCTCAAGTCAATTGCATCGGCAGTTGCTAAAGGCTTTGATGCTGTCATCAAGCTCAGAACCTGGGGCGCCATTCCCCAAATAAGTTGTTCTATCCTCTTAATCTCTGGTTCCACCGGGTATGGGACAACTCTCGCCAAATCATGAAGTCTCTGTACATATTCCGCCACCTTTTGACCTTCCATCTTCAGTTTCCAGAATTCAATTTCCAGCTTCTGGATCTCCATCTGAGAACAATACTCATACACATTAATTCTTTCAACTCATCCCATGTCAAAGCATATGCAGCAGCCTCGCCCATTACCTAAACCCGAAGGTTCCACCGTGACAGGGCCACATCTTGAAACAGTCCAGAAATGTATGTGACTTGTTGCTCTGGAGCACATCCGCTTATTCGCACAACAGAATCCATGTTCCCGACCCATCTTACAAAAGCTACGGCATTTTCAGTGCCATCGAAGTTCAGAGGCTTGTAGTCCAGAAACTGCTTATAGGTACAGCCTACAATCCCAAGCAGCAACATTCACATAAAGCATTAATTAAGCACACTCAGAAATGTCCAAACGTATTGTAATGTGTCTTAGATGACTTAAACATTACCGTTAGGTGGGTTATTTCCCGAGGTACCGCCGCTGTGTCTGCAGCGAAGAGCCTCGTGCTGTGCGATGGCCTGTGCGATGTGCACTTGTAATTCTACCTCGGTCAGCCGAATGATCTCTTGAGGAGGCATCTCTTAAGAAAGAGATCGGATTAGTCAGGTCTTATTTGTTCAAGAAATGTATATAGTTGTCTAGAGGTCGTATGTACGTACACATAATAATTCATTATATCAAACAATCGTATAACATCGCAATCATAGCACAAACATGCAAATGGGAATATGTTTAATGAGAACAAGACAATTGTGCTTTCATTAATCATCGACCACAAAGTATTATCACATGTTTTACAAAGTGTATCATATCAAAGGGAACACAGGGTCACACTACCCTTGTCCAACAGGTCTACCAATCTATAAAAGTCATATAATCAAAGGTGATACCCAAAAGGCTTTACAAGCTCAGCTCAATAGTGGTGCTTTCATCACAGGTAATGCATCTGCATAAGACCAAAAACCTACTGTACTGATGGCGGAGGAGGAGGAGGGAGGAAGATCAAACTGAGAACATGTGCGAGCTCCTCCTCGAGTTTGCACACATGACGAAGCAAATAGCGGACCTGTTGCTCAACAGTAAAAAATCGAGCATCAAGCTCTGGAAAAGGAGTAAGTGGAGCAGATGAACGAGCAAAAGGAGGCAGCGATGAACGAGGGGGGAACAAAAGTAGACCGACAAGGACACGGTGAAGGGCGCGATGTCGACTCAAGCTCCAAGACTCTGCGACTCATAACTTCAAATCGAAACTGAAGCGAATAAAGTAACTAATCCTGTGTATAGCCAGCATAATGCGAGGGATGGTAGGGGTCTGAAATCGGCATAGAGTATGGTGGGAACCATTGGAATGGCTCATCAAGTGTTGAAGAAGTAAATGGAACAAAAGGTGCAGACTGAGGGATCTGTGGAAAAGTTGTTGAAACAAAAGGGTCATGATTAGGCTGCTGGCCTGAAGTACCTTCCCCTAGACGGGGTGCGGGTATGTCCTGCAAGAAAATGAAAGATAAGTCAACGCGATGAACATCAGACTCCACAGGGTGAAAAGGAGCAATATCAGCAGGTGCGGGTGCAAGTGGAGGAATGAGTGGCTCAATAACAGGAGGGTCTATGGGTGCAGGAACTGGATCAGGTATGAGGGGTGCAATGTCAGGTAAGCCAAAAGGAATAGGGTCATGATCAGGTAAAGGCTCAGGATCAGCAGGTGCAATATCGGGCTGATCATCAGGAATAAAGTCTAGCTCAAGACCAGGCTCGGGGTCATGTGGAGGAGATGGTGCAGCTGACATGGCCGTATCATCATCAAAATCAGTGGCGTAACGTCGTAATCCAACTACCTGCAAGGCGGAAGAAGTCACAGACTCAAAAGAATCTAAGACAGAGTGTAAACTAGAGTCAGAGGAAATCTCAATAACAGGGATCTCGAGAAGTGGAATAGCAACAACGTCCTCATCTAGCTCTCCATCACCATGGGCATCATCAGGGGGACCATCAACAAACAAATCAATGTCAACATCAATCAAATCGTCAGAAGGCCAATCCTCAGGAGGGATGACCACAGGAGCGAGGATCGGTGCCACAATATGCTCACCATCAGGATGATC
The DNA here is from genome assembly GCA_030545235.1 of Helianthus tuberosus. NCBI lineage: Eukaryota > Viridiplantae > Streptophyta > Magnoliopsida > Asterales > Asteraceae > Helianthus > Helianthus tuberosus. The sequence continues at coordinate 144,516,051 of CM060426.1, read as the reverse complement.
AATGATAAGATGATCATGGACTGGGGTGGAAAAAACAAAAGGATCCTCATCTGGAATGCCATCAGTAAGCGGTATGTCATCTCCAAAGTCAGGCAAAGCCAACGGCTGAAAGTCGTCGTCGTCGTCTGATATCATGTCTGGGTTGCTCTCAGTATCAGATGTAAGGATCTCCGTCTCTGAGGCAAGCTCGTCATCTGAGACCACAACCATAGGGTCATCGGTATCGAGTAATCCGCTCTCGGATGAAGACATAGCGTTTGTAACAGAACAATTATAACATATGCACATATATTAACCACTATCATTTAGCATGTAATCAAAGACAATGAAATCATGTAATCATGTATCCTTCCTAGTCTCTCAGACTAAACCACCCAGTCTCCCAGACTATTTCACCTAGTCTCTCAGACTAAACCACCTAGTCTCCCAGACTATATCACCTAGTCTCTCAGACTAAACCACCTAGTCTCCCAGACTATATCACCTAATCTCCCAAAATAAACACATAAGTAAACCTTGTAATCGTGTTTCGTGTCTTTCTGTTTGTAAAAATGTTTGTTTCCCTGGATCTGGGCGTTTCGTGTATGCAATGAAAACATGTTGTAAAAATATTTTCGTGAGAGCCCTAATGATTGTAGTCTAGACTCGAGAAGGAATCCTAGTTCGCTACAATCGAAGCTCTAATACCAAACTGACTTTTGCGGAAGTGTGATTATGTGTGACTTGCTTAATATCATTGCATTCAATTATACCAAACAACTATATGATAAAACTAAAGATGTTCATCCATTTCATAAGTTTAAAGTATCACAACAACATTGTTTTGAAAACCCAACACAGACTTTGAATCCATAATACAAACCATGCTAAGTGTTTTAGAGTTCTATAAGGACTCGACAAAAGATATTACCAAAAACTAGGTATTGGTATATATATCTTATCCAGGATATGATACACAACCCCAAACCCTTAGACACCGGATGACATCTTTTATTCCAAACAACCCTTGAAAACTTCTAACGCCCGCCAGATCCATACTTAATTTCCTGAAATACATGTAGTTTGAAAACATCAACAAAAGTTGAGCGAGTTCATGTGTTTAGTGTGTGAGCTTGAATAAACCTTGAAATCATTATAAGTAAGTATGTACGTATGTTTGTAAATCCTGGTATGAAAGCAACAAGGAAAACAGATCATTAATGGTTTGCAAGGCCATTAATATGTGTGACGTGATGCAAGAAAGCTCAAACCTAGCAAATTTGTCTCCGGCAACAAGACATAGTCACCTCATGGGCCACCCTGGTCCACATGGGTGTGGGCTCGCTACACCCAAATAGATCTATCACTCATGTCCCTCGGTCCTACAATGAGGATTAATGGTCTTAAGCGTTATACCCACCACTCACATGATCAAGCACTACCCTTCCTTAGCTAACCATACCAAATAAAAATGTTTGTAAACAGTTTGTAACATGTATTTCACCCCCGAAGTTATAAAACCAAAAATAGTTAGAGAAAAGGGGGACATGAACTCACAGTCTTGCGTCTTCGTATCACAGTAACTCAAGCTTTGCCTGGCGTACACGGCTACCTACAATTGTACTAACGTCTATTAGATGAGCGGGTCGTGCCTTGACTTAGTATTAATTAGCCTCTTTGAGTTACGTTTCTTCGTGTCTTCGATATTATTCCAAGTTATATAATTATTTGTTAAAATAATAAATATTTTAACTTAAATTATATTTATTAAATTTTGGAATAATTGTTAAAACAATATATTTTAACTTAATACTTTTCAAGTATTTTTACTTGTATATCCTTCCCAAGGATGGGTGTATTTGTATTCGTATTCTTATACTTGTATATTTTTGCCATGTATGTGGGGTCGTATTCCGGAGAGTAATTATACGTACGAAAATACGTATCTCTTGTAATTGTGAAGTATCCTTAGTAAAAATCCATATATATTTCCAAAATATATATATTTTAAGAAACACTACTTAGAAAAATTATTTATAATTTTTCCTTGGTAAAAAATATTTGTATTTTCATATAAGTTCCAAAAATAATATATTTTCAAGTCTAAATTGGAAAATATACATATATATATATATATGCTTATTTTTCTCCAAAATACTATATTCGGTTTTTGTTTAAGGAAATATACATTTCTTCCAAAAATAATATATCTTCTAATATTTCCAAGAAAATACATATCTTTATTCACCCAAAAATAATATATTTTCTTCTTGTAAAAAATATGATATAACTTTGTAACAATTGTAAAAATCATATTTTTGTTCCCTTTGGTGTCCAAAATATTGTTTGCCAAAATGTACACATGAATATTATTTCCGGAGTATTTTGTAAGTTATATAACTTAGTTCGGTTTCACCAATATTTTGAGTATAACTTGTATATTCATATTCTTGGAATTTTGGTAATATTTTGGATTGTAACTTTCGGTATTTTGATGATTTATATTATTTCATGTCCTAAAATAATATAACTAATACACAAAGTATACAAATAATCACACACATGGTGACTTCTAAATATATATTTCCTAAATACATGTTTAGTCACTTTTATTTATAAAAACCAACCTCCAATATTTATAATTTTTGTAACAAAAATTATGGCAAAGTTTATGTAAATATTTGTTTAGAAATATTTTTTTTCTTTTGTAAGTCAACACAATCAATCCACAATCAACAAGAAACAATCTACACTTACCAATTTTGCCAAAAACAAGCGTAAACTATCACTTCATGAACTTGAAAATTTATAAAAATTTGTAGTAATTTACTAGTGTATTCAGTAAGCCTTGTTACCCTTTAAAGCATAAACAAGATCTAATTAATTAATCAAATAAAATCAAATGGGACCCACATGTTGGGCTATGAACTAGGTGGGGGGGAGGGTCTAGGCTTAGGTTGTAAAGATAGTTAGGTTATCTAGTCCAAATCCAAGTGTATTAGTTAGGTGTTTAGTTAGTTGATATTTATATAGTGTGTTATGGTGTTCGGGGACCATAACTAGCTTGGTAATGTTAAAACAGTGCTTCTAGTAAAAACTTGGTGTTTCGGGTAGTGTCCGGTTGTTCGGTTGGTTATCGGTTTGTTAAGGTGCTAAACTATGCAGTTTAGTGTGCTTTATGTTACCTTTTGTGACAGTTTTAATTCCCGACACTTAGGAAAGCATTCAGGACCATTTAACCATATTTCTGCTTGATATTAGTGTGATTAAATGCTGAATTTTGCAAAATTCTGCAGAATTCTGCGGTTTATGTGAGTTTTAGGCACTTTACGGTACTTAAACTATCACTAGGAAGGCAGTTTTGTGATCCTTACTTTCCTACACACTATACTAGTGTAACTCTTGGTTTCTGGCCCATTCTGTACCTCAATACCATATCTGTCTATGTACTGAACTCCGTCATCATTTTTCTGATTTGTCTGATAACTGTGCTGCCGGTGTTTCGTGCATCATTTGAATCAACAAAGTTTGTATGTAGTAATGATATGTTATTTGCAATATATGATGCACATGTATGTATATGGCAAATGTCAAAAGGTAATTCAAGTAAATAAATTGAAATTCAGCACAATCATTAAGCACTAATCTTTATTTAATAATTGTACGGATACCCAGAAATTTTGACAGTTGTCACAATCCATGAGTTTTATGGTTTCAAAGCTTTGTAAATCATGTTCTAAAACCACTTTTATGTTTATTAGAAAGATCTCCATGTTCAACATCATGTTTCACCATGGATCTTTCAAGATCCATGTTTAACATCTTTATATCTTTCATAACCAAGCTTTATGTTGAACTTTTAACAAACTTTTCATGGGTTTTAGTTTTCAAAAATTAGTTTTAGATACACTTTATTATTTCAAGATTACAAATTCATGCATAAAAATTCATTTTTCATGTTCACATAAATGTTTCATATGTTCAACTTCAAGTTTAACCATGGATCTTTCAAGATCCATGCTTAAACTTGTTAGATCTAAGCTTCTAACAAGCTTAACATACTTGATCTAATCATATACACAAGATTCAACATCAACAACTTCATCACATACACCAAAAATTACTATAATCACTTGTTTTCTTCATAAATATGTTAGATCTTCTCATTTTCATCTTTAAAAGTATAGTTGTTTAGATGGTGAGACTTGTACATAACATAAACATGAACTAATATAGTTATCAAGAGGCATACTACTAGCTCTAATGGCTAGGGAAGTGGCACAAGAATGATGAAGACGAATATGGAAGAAAATGAGAGGTTAAAGGCTCCACAAAGAGGTCCTTCAAGTTCTAGCACTTCAAACCTTCCTAGATAGCCGCCATACACCTTCTAGTGACCTTGGATTGTTAGTTTGAAGCTTGAAAATGATGGATGTATGTGTGTGTGTTTGAGCCGAGACCAAGGAGAGGAGGAAGGAGGCGTAGGGTGTTCTTGAAATGATGGTGATGGTTATGATAATATTTTGTGGTTTTTATAAAGTTCCACCAACATTTGCTTTACTTCTTGGTCATTATGTTTCTCATTATTTAGACATATCTCTTAAATATTGAAATAAAATCCAACATGTGGGACCCATGTCCCAATCGGTTATGGGGGGGGGGGGGTCTTGGTTCCATTTTAAATGTTAGTTACATAAATTAGTTAGGTTTTAAGTGTTTAGTTTAGGGATTTAGGTGTTTAGTGTTTATAGGATGTGTTATGATGTTCGGTGACCATAACTAGCTTCATAACACTAAAACAATGTTTCTAGTGAAAATTTGGTGTTTCGGGTAGTGTCCGGTTGTTCGTTTCGTTACGGTTCGTTAAAGTGCTAAATTGCGCAGTTTCACTAAGTATGAAGCACCTTTTGTGGCAGTTTCAAATCCGACACTTTGTAAGTTATTCTGGACATTAAATCATAAATTCTGCATGATATTTTAGTGTTGAAATGCTATTTATAGCTGAATTATTGCTGAATTATGCAGAATTCAGCATTTTAGGTAAGTTTCGGGTGTCTTTTAGTGCATAGTTTAGCTTCCGGAAAGTTTATATGTTAACCCTTGTATCCATACTTGGGTTTTAATGTATTTTAGATGTTGGGCCTATTCCTAGGCCCAAAATCTATTCTCTGACTGCTTTCTACAGAAATGCTGACACAGTGTGCCTTACTGGTGAGTTTACTAGTCTTTCTGATGCAACGCTTAAAGTAATGCATTAAGCAATATTTAAAGTATAAAAGGTGCATGAATTCATATGTATAGCAAGTAATCAGACAATGTTGACGTTTAAGCACATAATTGCAGATAATAAATAATATTAAAATAGTACAATAATTACCGGTTTTGTGCCAGTTGTCACATATTTTTTGGTATCTAATCCGCATATATATCACAATTGCTCTTGATTTTCTTGATTGTATATCACTTAAATGTCAACATATACACGTGTGATTTAGTTTACGGAGATTTTTCAACGCCGAGAACCTCGATCAGAGAGTAAAAAAGGCGTAAGGTTCACATTGGTGTAAAACTAAAATGGGATATACCGGGCTAGGATTCGAGTTACAGGAACAAGGGCCAAACCAACCACCCAAGAATGGAATCGTCGAGTGAAAACACTTGACAACCTCCTGGAAGCAGCTTTTCTTGCCACCAGACCTTTCTCCATCAATTAGGAAGCTGATGCCATCACTAAACACATTCCTTAAATTGTAGCCATTTTTTGAGTGTTTATTTTTTGGTGTCTAATCCGCATACATATCACCATTGCTCTTGATTTTCTTGACTGTATATCTCTTAAATGTCAACATATACACATGTGATTTAGTTTACGGAGATTTTTCAATGTCGAGAACCTCGATCAGAGAGTAAAAAAGGCATAAGGTTCACAATGGTGTAAAACTAAAATGGGATATACCGGCCTAGGATTCGAGTTACAGGAACAAGGGACAAACCAACCACCCAAAAATGGAATCGTCGAGCGAAAACACTTGACAACCTCCTAGAAGCAGCTTTTCTTGCCACCAGACCTTTCTCCATCAATTAGGAATCTGATGCCGTCACCAAACACATTCCTTAAATTGTACCAATTTTTTGAGTGTTTATTTTTTGGTGTCTAATCCGCATATATATCACCATTGCTCTTGATTTTCTTGACTGTATATCTCTTAAATGTCAACATATACACGTGTGATTTAGTTTACGGAGATTTTTCAATGCCGAGAACCTCGATCAGAGAGTAAAAAAGGCGTAAGGTTCACAATGGTGTAAAACTAAAATGGGATATACTGGGCTAGGATTCGAGTTACAGGAACAAGGGCCAAACCAACCACCCAAGAATGGAATCGTCGAGCGAAAACACTTGACAACCTCCTGGAAGCAGCTTTTCTTGCCACAAGACCTTTATCCATCAATTAGGAATCTGATGCCGTCACTAAAAACACATTCCTTAAATGGTAGCCATTTTTTGAGTGTTTATTTTTTGGTGTCTAATCCACATATATATCACCATTGCTCTTGATTTTCTTGACTGTGTATCTCTTAAATGTCAACATATACACGTGTGATTTAGTTTACGAAGATTTTTCAATGCCGAGAACCTTGATCAGAGAGTAAAAAAGGCGTAAGGTTCACAATGGTGTAAAACTAAAATGGGATATACCGGGCTAGGATTCGAGTTACAGGAACAAGGGCCAAACCAACCACCCAAGACTGGAATCGTCGAGTGAAAACACTTGACAATCTCCTCGAAGCAGTTTTTCTTACCCCCAGACCTTTCTCCATCAATTAGGAAGCTGATGCCGTCACTAAACACATTCCTTAAATTGTAGCCATTTTTTGAGTGTTTATTTTTTGGTGTCTAATCCGCATATATATCACCATTGCTCTTGATTTTCTTGACTATATATCCCTTAAATGTCAACGTATACACGTGTGATTTAGTTTACGAAGATTTTTCAATGCCGAGAACCTCGATCAGAGAGTAAAAAAGGCGTAAGGTTCACAATGGTGTAAAACTAAAATGGGATATACCGGGCTAGGATTCGAGTTACAGGAACAAGGGCCAAACCAACCACCCAAGACTGGAGTCGTCGAGCGAAAACACTTGGCAACCTCCTAGAAGCAGCTTTTATTGCCACCAGACATTTCTCCATCCATTAGGAAGCTGATGCCATCACTAAACACATTCCTTAAATTGTAGCCATTTTTTGAGTGTTTATTTTTTGGTGTCTAATCCTCATATATAACACAATTACTCTTGTTTTTCTTGACTGTATATCTCTTAAATGTCAACATATATACGTGTGATTTAGTTTATGGAGATTTTTCAATGCCGAGAACCTCGATCAGAGAGTAAAAAAGGCGTAAGGTTCACAATGGTGTAAAACTAAAATGGGATATACCGGGCTAGGATTCGAGTTACAGGAACAAGGGCCAAACCAACCACCCAAGAATGGAATCGTCGAGCGAAAACACTTGACAACCTCCTGGAAGTATCTTTTCTTGCCACAAGACCTTTCTCCATAAATTAGGAATCTGATGCCGTCACTAAACACATTCCTTAAATTGTATCCATTTTTTGAGTGTTTATTTTTTGGTGTCTAATCCACATATATATATCACCATTGCTCTTGATTTTCTTGACTGTATATCTCTTAAATATCAACATATACACGTGTGATTTAGTTTACGAAGATTTTTCAATGCCGAGAACCTCGATCAGAGAGTAAAAAAGGCGTAAGGTTCACAATGGTCTAAAACTAAAATGGGATATACCGGGCTAGGATTCGAGTTACAGGAACAAGGGCCAAACCAACCACCCAAGAATAGAATCGTCGAGCGAAAACACTTGACAACCTCTTGGAAGCAGCTTTTCTTGCCACTAGACCTTTCTCCATCAATTAGGAAGCTGATGTTGTCACTAAACACATTCCTTAAATTGTAGCCATTTTTTGAGTGTTTATTTTTTGGTGTCTAATCCGCATATATATCACCATTGCTCTTGATTTTCTTGACTGTATATCTCTTAAATGTCAACATATACACGTGTGATTTAGTTTACGGAGATTTTTCAATGCCGAGATCCTCGATCAGAGAATAAAAAAGGCGTAAGATTCACAATGGCGTAAAACTAAAATGGGATATACCGGGCTAGTCATCATCAAACTGTGGTACCTGAAACATATGTGAAAATACGTTAGCATAAAAATGCCGGCGAGTACATAGGTTTTGTGAGTGTGTCAGATTCATGGCCTTAAGTTCATATTGCAATACCTCGTCCAACTGCGAGAGTTGTCGAGTGTGTACCTTGAAAACAAAAGAGTTTGATATTGCAGTATGTTTCTATCAACTTAAAATAAGTTGATATATGTGTAAACCAAAACCATTGTAGCCATGAATCTTAACTGGAAACATTTGTCTTTGTAAACCAAATAGTAAATCGTCGTTGAAAGTAAACATTGTATGGTTTATATCTTTAAGTAAACCTTGTAGTGTAACTTTGTTTTGAAAACATTTGTCCAAGTGATCTAGATAACGTAACGACATGTAATGTATGAAAAGCACTTATATATAGGAAGTACCAGCGGCGTATCCACCATGCTTTTATCACATTACACCCGCCCCGTTACCTAATCACTTACCATAACCCAATCGTTCAATAGTTCAATTAGTTCCAATCGTTCAAATAGTTCAAATATTTCACATGGATCAAATAGTTCCAATGGTTCAAATAGTTCAAATCGTTCAGATAGTTCCAGTGGTTCAAGTAGTTCAAATAGTTCACAGAGATCAAATAGTTCCAATAGTTCAAATAGTTCAAATCGTTCACATAGTTCAGATAGTTCCAGTGGTTCAAGTAGTTCAAATAGTGAAAACTAACTTTTGGTCGTTTTATTGAATACATTCAAACCTGTGTGACTAGTCCTAACCGTTCAACTCGTATTAACAAACCACCAAAGGGTAAGTTAACAATTATCAGGTTCTATCGTTACCCACATTACTCCCATAACCATGGTGAAAGTTCGATAACGGGATTTGTCAGATCCTATGGTATCATAATATCCTATGGTACCAGAACGTACTACTGGTCGGCTTAAAAGTAGTTAATGAATGTCATTCAATGTCCTTTGACCAACACCCCAACAAGTTCGCTCACATTATAGAAATCATTGTGTTTAATATAAACCATAACATTTGTTTCGAAAGCTCGAAAATCATTTAGCACATATGAGTCACCCCAAAACAATTGAAAACAGTAAAAGAGAGGAACTATGTACTCAAATTGAATGCGAAGTATCCTCGATTAAATGAACTTAACAAAGCTCGGGCAAACCAAGGAAATCAAGTGGTACCTAGTAATCAGATCGCTAAGTTAATAAATCGACACCTAAATCGGGAGATCGGGTAGAATGAGGTCTCGTAAAACAAATGAGTATTGGAACTCATATGATATGGTTTAACAAAGCCTACATTCTAAATCGGAACCTATCCTAAGTGTTTACGACCCGTTAAGGTAGTCTATGCTACTTTAACGCGTCGTTCGCGCGAAAGCGTGTTCGAGACGCCTAACTAGTCCTATGACAGGTATTATATGCCCTAACACGTTCAAATATGTTGCATAATCAGTTTAAGTGGCAAAAATTATGTTACATATGCTTAAAATCAAATTATGCATGAAAAGGGCATTTTGGTCATTTTCCTAAGGCATATAAACTACCTATCATACAACTAATTAAACTAAGTGACCATAAGGTATAACCTCGGAAGGTTATTCCCAATTCAACTATGGTCACAAAACATGCTTGGTGGATCCTATTGATCGACCAAACGGGTCGGGTTCGAAAGTCTAAGCGGTTGTCAAGACCGCTTGGCTTACGACCCTATACAAGCACTAGACTAAAAGTGACGAGTTAAACATGTTAAAACATGTTTAACTAAGTTAGAAAACAGGTTTGATATTAAAACAAAGTGTTTTGATACCCGAAAATAGCTTCGTCTCAAAATACGCATAAATACGTATTTTGACCGAAACTTTGACTCGTCACTTCGACTAATCAATGTGGTAATCAGTAGGTATAGTCACAAGGGACTATAACCATCGTGATTATGCTCACGTTGCAAAGTTCGATTGAACTTTGACTTGACCAATTCATGGTCAAAGCAGAAAGACACTATTTGACTTTCATACTTGAAAAGCATAAACAAGCATGAAAGAAGCTTACAAAGGGTCCAAGCTAGGAAGAATTGAACTAAAATGCTCAGGTATGAAGCCTTCACAAGCGAGAGCTTCAACTTAGAGCAGATTTGATTCAATTTGAGCAAGGAACAAATGAGAAAACCCAAGCTATTTATAGGAAGTCTTGAGTTTCTAGGATCTTTACATGTGTTTTTGAGCAAATCAAAGTATGATTTAAGCCATACACTTGTGGCACATTGTTTCTAATACAATGGGAGTCCAAAAACAAGCTCATGGTATGCAAATTCAGGGATTAAAACTAGTGGAAACAGGTTGTTCAGCCAAATTCATTGAATCTGCCAGATGTCTAGGTCGCGCCCCGTGTAAGAATGGACCTGGGCTTACGCGGCCCGCGAGGTCTACTTTGACAGATTGTCAAGTTTAGTCCCTGCAAGCTAAAAAGTCAGATTTTGATGTTTTTAAGCCCCGTTAACCCTATTTCAAGGCTCTACAATGAAGTTAAAGCATAAGGAACATGAAATATGCTTGAAAACATCTCGGATGTTGGTTCGTTTGGCCGTACGGTCGCGTTATTCGGTTAATTACGACGAAACCTCAAACTGACGCGAAAACGATCCAAATTACGCGACGAATGATATTTTTGCATTCCAATCACTAAAATAAAATATTTTAATGATTACAAAAATTTTTGGATGTCCGGATATGTACAAAACGTAAGATATGCGCGTAAATGCAAACTTATGCACTTTTTGATGTTTTTAGTCCCTATTGATCAAATAAGCATATTTTCGCATAACGAACCCCTCAAAGCCTATTTCTAAGTTTTGAAAAGGATATTTAGGGTATGTTTAGCTTATGATCAAATTCTAGAATGTTCGTTACTATATGAATCGGCATACTTTCGCAGTTTGTCGCAAATAGTCCCTACGATCGAATAAACTTGTTTTCGACACACCAAACCCTCCAAAACTTATTTCTGTAACAACCCGCACATTCGTGCGTTGTTACTACTCATTACACTCGTTACGCCTGGCACCAGAGATTCGGATCATAATGTAACTATATCGCATACATCGCAATTTCACAGTATATTCGCATATTACGTATATTTTATCGCTATAACACATCACATCGCACATACTAACACTCACGATGACGTTGAGTGAGGACCTATTCTACCCTCCTCAATAGCTGTGAAGTGTCTCAACGCAACGCATATTCGAAACACGCAACTCGATTATGATATCACAATTTGGAAATGTGGATATTTATATACGACCCTTTGTGACTAGTTATAATAAATATATATACATATATATATATGGAAATGTTCAAACAAACCATCGCAACGCTTAACGCATGAAACAAAACGCCAAAACGCAACACGTCGAAGCAACTCGATCGAATGGCCAATCGATCGAGTGGCCATCCGATCGGATTGCCATCCGATCGGACACTTGTGCATCTTCCTCTTTTGGCAACCTATAAATACCCCTCTTGTCACATCATTTGAAGTGACAACTCCCTCGCTCGACCAGCACGCTTGGGGGCTATTTTCTCTCGATTTCTCACGATTCTTGTAAGTTTTCAACCTAAATCTTGTACTTCTATGATCTACACGCACTTCTTCATCTTTTTCACCTTCGAATCATAACTTTTAACCGTGAAATAAGTGGATTTGAGGTGTTCTAGGGTGATGTCATCATGGAGTTCTTATGAACTTCAAGCCTTGACCTCATTCCATCAAGAATACCTCAGATCTGAAGGATTTCCACATGATTAAACAATGTTTTCGCATAGATCTAAACATTTTCAAGTTAAAAAGGATTCAAAGATACTTTTCAATTTTCTTTCAACTCTTTTACACTCAATGCACTCAAAACCGATAGAATCGGAGCTCGTTCTGATCTTCTACTCTTTCTTAGTGATGTATCGGTTCAGGATCTGATCCCTCCCTATCCGATCACCTGGTCTCAACACTTAACAACCTTCAACATGTTCAAAGCAAAGTCAATTCTAGCGGATCGCTATCCGATCGGTAGACCATCCGATCAGGTGACAATCCTGCTGTGAACTTGTTCTATGAGTGTCACACCCTGATATTTCCACATATTACCGGTGGGCCCGGCGGGGAGTATCGTGACGTAGTTGATATCATCATAGTCAATACACATAATATTATAGCACAGCGGAAGGCTTGGTGAATAAACTATTACAAACCATAGTGTCTGAGTGTTCGAGTTTATGAATATACAGATTGGAATGTAATAAGATCCACAGGCGGATCATAAATGTACAAAGAAACAAAAAAAAAACAACAGACTTCAGGTATGTCATGGATTTGCAAGATCCTCTAATGACACCCTATAGCTCCAGCCTATTACGAGAGGTACCTGTCAAATCAGTCTTTAAGAAAATACGTCAGTTTACTCTGGTAAATACAATTAACTCACTCTTTTGAAAACATTTATAAAAATTGATTTAAATGCATATGGCACAAATCTTTTATAACTTGGGACAATTATTTAAATATAATCTTGTATACAGATTTACATGTTTGTCTTACAATTGGGGCCGGTTGGAAGCCGGTCGTGATTAACCGACTCACCACTTATAGAACCCACCAATGAGTTATCCCCAACATGTGGGTTTATATATTATTTTAGCATTTGCATCTGTCAGGTGTATGCCTACACCCCGTGCATAGGTCGTGGCCATTTTCAATGAAATGAGCCGAGGATATCCAGGACACGGTCAGATTAACCCCCAATGTTTATGTTATCAAACAAGACATATTAAAACGGGTTATGCAAATTTATTAATCACAATCCGATTAAATGATTTCATACCCGACCAAGTGGGATTATTATAATACCATATCCCAAGCCCGTATAAGGGAAAATAAGTTAAAAGTATTTACCTGATGCTAGCAGTAAAATCCTAAAGCTTTTTGAAGGCACCTTCTACTGGAAGCTATTTAAACTGTATAGAAGGTTTATTAACCTATTAGGATGCTAACGGGTCTTTAGTTCAGTCAAGGACTTAGACCGGCTAGCTAGAAGGAAACTTTATGGTACTAAACGCTCGATTAAGAGGAGACCGGGATAGAATGTGGTTTAGACCCGACAAGTTTGGATACTTGTATAATATGGGTAAACTAAACATATTCTGGAAATTGAGGATTTAATGATAAGGTTTGACCCGTTTCGGCTATTTTATGTAAGCTAGTCACATAAGCCGATCCGAACGCGTAAACACGTAACGGGTAACCAAATAAATTATATACAGGTCTTAATCATTATTATGCTCAAAATATGTTAATACATCAGTAAGATGTTAACATATATGCCCAAGAAGTAATTTAAACCAAAATAAATCCCATAAGGGCATTTTGGTAATTTTAATGCCCATAAAAGAGTTTAATTGTGCAACTGAGTTTCAGGTCTGATTTAATCAGTAAAAATATGTATTTTTATAAGTTATATCAGTAGGGTATTTTATATATGTGAAATTTATCTTATATTACCAAACTATGCACCGTATGGGCATTTTGGTAATTTTACATAGGCTTTAAAGGTCAAAATAGACTTCTGAGTTCAAAAACTTTAGCTTACTGTATAATTATATAAATTAGCTTAAAACATCAGTGGGTAATAAGTTTTGCATGTCAAATATAGTTTTGACCCATACTTGGTGCTAAAAATGCTTAAAAGTTGGTTTAAAGGGGTATTCGGGTTAAAATAGGAAATCTGAGTTTTTGATCAGTTTATAAAGTTTAAAATACTTTATTTATCATATGAAATCAGTAGCAAAAGGTTTGGCACTAAAAAGTTATGTAAAACTCATTTTATGCATGAAAAGGGTAAAACCGACATTTACCGAAATCAAGCTATAATCCTATGTTATGCTCAGCCTAAAAATAATTAAAAATCTTTAAAAATCCCAAAATATTATTTTACATCAGTAGGTAAGAAGTTTGGTGTCAAAAATTGGGTTTAGATAGGCTTCATGCTAATTACGCCATTTAAATAATAAAAAGCTCCTTAATTACGCTATTGAGCATAACTTCAATTCTAGACCACAAACTGAAGTCAAATTTTCAGGACATGTCTAAATATCAGTAGCAAAGGTGTTGGTCCAATCACATTGTTAAAAATCTCAGCTGTATGTAAAAAGGGCGTTTATGGCATTATCAAGCATAATTATGATCAAGTGCATATAATTCAAACCACTAGACACCATGCAATATAACTCCAGGGAATTATACTACTAAGTAATGTGGTCCTAATGGAAGCTTAAAACATGGGAGAATTAAGCTTGAACGGGTCAGAACTGAAAGTCAAAGCAAAAGTCAAGCTTTTGCGACTTTCGGTCATAAACTGACCTTAGACTAATTAATTGTCGGGTTAGGACTGATAAAACATGTTTTAATATTAATTACTAAGTCATTAGAATGTTAAAATATAATTTAGAACCTCTGATTTATTAATTTTAATTATTTTCAAACATTCTGTCCAGTTTGACTTTTTGTCGAACTACTTTGACCCGACAGTTGACCAGTCAAACGAGATAATTTGGAGGTGCCCTTTTAAGGGTTAATCACCTACACTAATATGGTTCTATAACCACTTTCAATTTGATAAGTGGTTAAGCCATATGTAATTAAAACGAAAGTCAAACTAAATTTACGATAAGTTTGACTTTAGAGTAAGCTAAATTAAACGACTAAACAAGAAATTAGAGGCTTACTAAAGGTCCTAGCAAACTTTTCTACACTTCAAAGTCTTCTCCTTGTCCTTAGCAAGCTCCAGATGTTGTAGAGTAGCAATTGTTGCAATTGTGTTTCAAAACTCAAGAACTAGCATTCCTTATATAGCCAAGTTCATGAATCTAGATCATTTCCAGGTGTTATTGGAGGCCTTGGGATCACCCCAGGTGTCCTAGCTAGTGTGATAAACCGACTTATATCTCCATAGATCGTTACAAACTAGGTTAAGGCGGTGGAACAGCCAAAACCTGCACCTGTAAAAAATTTTCTGTTACTGACACTCTCTGGCGGGCCGCGTAAGACTTAAGGGTGTCTTACGCGGGCCGCGCCGGCTAAACTGGCCAAACAAGTTTCAAAGCTGGCAGATTCAGTCCCTGCTCGTTTTTAACCCTTTTTAACCTTGTTGTTGACATGTAGGGCCCTTGTAGTCAGTATGTTGAGGCTCTAGGATGAATATACTAACTTTGTTAGGCTCCGGTTCGTTAAATACCTCTATGAAAGCAAGTTTCATCAAGTTGACACTTTTGGCCCAAAGTCTTGAAAACATGCGTAGCAATCTCGAAACCACGTGAAATTTATACCACTTATTCTTGAGAGTATATTTGAATATTTCGAAGCCTCGGTTTCATTAAAAGGTCACTCAGAGGTCAGAATTGACATGTTGACACGTTTAACCCTTGTAATTTAATAATATTTCGATTATTTTCATAGATGGCTTCTTATATCCAATCAATCACTCGTATAAGAATATATTCATCCTGTGTGGTCATTCAGAGGCACAAGTTTGGCATGTTGACACTTTTAATCCCTGTGGTTTCATAGATTCATTGATTGACAACTTTGGTCCTTCAAACTCAATCTTTCACACCTTTAGAGTTTAGGACACGTGTTTTTACATTATTGGACACGTTTTTACGTGGTGTTACATCCTCACCCCCTTAAAAGAAATCTCGACCCCGAGATTTACTGGAATAAGTGAGGGTACTTTTGTTTCATAGTGGACTCGACTTCCCACGTATATTCGGGACCTCTGCGGGCGTCCCATTTGACCTTTACTATAGGTACATGCTTTCTTCGGAGCTTTTTAACCTGTCGATCTTCAATCGATATAGGTCTTTCAACGAATCTCAAGCTTTCATCAATCTGTACGTCCTTACGAGACATTGCTAGAGATTCATCGGCTAGGCATTTCTTGAGATTACAAATGTGAAACACATTATGAATCCCACTCAGCTCCTCAGGCAAGTTTAGCTTATAAGCTACACTGTCGACACATTCGATAATCTCAAATGGTCCAATATATCTAGGGCTTAACTTACCCTTCTTACCAAAACGCATCACACCTTTCCAGGGTGACACTTTCAATAGAACTTTATCGCCTATCTCAAACTTTAGAGGTTTTCGCCTCTCATCGGCATAACTTTTCTGCCTATCCCTGGCAGCTTTTAGGCGATCATGAATCTGGACAATCTTGTCCGTTGTTTCAAGGACTATATCAGGTCCTGACAGCTAAGTTTCTCCTACTTCTGCCCAACAGACATGCGTTCTGCATTTCCTACCATATAATGCCTCAAAAGGCGCAGCCTGAATGCTCGTATGGTAGCTATTGTTATAGGAAAACTCGATCAATGGCAGGTGGTCATCCCAATTACCACCTAAATCAATAACACATGCACGAAGCATGTCTTCTAATGTCTGAATCGTACGCTCACTTTGTCCATCTGTCTGAGGATGGTAAGCAGTACTAAAATTCAAACGTGTGCCCAAAGATTGTTGGAAACTTTTCCAAAAGTGTGAGGTGTATCTAGTATCTCTGTCAGAGATAATAGACACCGGTACGCCATGAAGAGCTACAATCTTGTCTACGTATAACTTGGCTAACTTGTCGGAGCTATGAGTCTCCTTGATGGGCAAGAAATGAGCTGACTTAGTCAGTCTATCAACAATTACCCATATGGTATCATTTCCATGCCTTGTTTTAGGCAACTTGGTTATGAAATCCATGGTTACCATCTCCCACTTCCATGTAGGGAGTTTCGGTTGTTGTAGTAGACCTGAAGGCTTTTGATGTTCAGCTTTAATCTGAGCACAAGTCAGGCATTTAGCTACATGTGTGGCAATAGATTTCTTCAAACCTATCTACCAATAATTAGCCTTCAAATCATGATACATTTTGTCACCACCAGGGTGAACTGAGTACTTGGAGTTGTGGGCTTCCTGGAGGATTACATCCCGAAGTCCTCCATGAATAGGAACCCAAATTCTTCCATTCATTCTGAGGATTCCATCCTTCCCAGGTGCTAACTGTTCAGCAGTTATACCTAACTTTTCATTTGGAAGGTTAACTTCCAAAACAACATCCTTCTGTGCAGCTAATAGTCTTTCATTCAGACTATTCTTCAACTCAATGCTCTTGGCATTGATCCTAATTGGTTTAACTCTTTCCTTTCAGCTTAGAGCATCTGCGACCACATTCACTTTACCAGGATGGTAGCGAATTTCTCAATCATAGTCATTTAAGGTTTCCATCTAACGACGCTGTCTCATATTGAGCTCTTTTTGATTGAACAAATGTTGGAGACTTTTGTGATCTGAAAAGATCACACATTTAGTTCCATACAAATAATGTCTCCATAACTTTAGTGCGAATACAATGGCACCCAACTCCAAATCGTGGGTGGTGTAATTTTTCTCATGCACTTTTAATTGTCATGATGCATAGGCAATCACCTTGCCTCGCTGCATAAGCACACAACCCTTACCGGTGTGTGAAGCATCACAGTATACGACAAACTCTTCAATTCCATCAGGTAAGGTTAGCACTGGAGCATTGCTCAATTTCTTCTTAAGAATCTCAAAGGATTCTTGTTGTTTCTGACCCCAGTCGAATTTTACATTCTTACGGGTCAAGGAAGTTAATGGTGTTGCTATTCTTGAGAAGTTTTCGATGAATCTTCTATAGTAACCAGCCAAACCTAGAAAACTTCAGATTTCAGTAGGAGTCTTGGGTGCTTCCCAATTCATTACGGCTTCTACCTTAGCGGGATCTACTTGGATACCTCGCTCACTGACAACATGTCCAAGGAATTGGACTTCGCGAAGCCAGAACTCGCACTTGGAGAATTTAGCATACAATTTCTCCTGTCGAAGCAATCCTAAAATGCATCGAAGGTGCTTCTCGTGATCCATTTGATTACGAGAGTAGATAAGTATGTCATCGATGAAGACGATGACAAATTTATCTAGATATGGCTTGCAGACCCTATTCATGAGATCCATGAATGCTGCTGGCGCATTTGTGAGTCCGAAAGGCATTACTAAAAACTCAAAGTGTCCATATCTCGTTCTGAATGCCGTCTTAGGCACATCTTTAGTCCTAACTTTGAGTTGATGATACCCAGATCTCAAATCAATCTTTGAGAAAAAGCTCGCTCCCTGAAGTTGATCAAATAAATCATCGATCATGGGTAAAGGATAACGATTCTTGATCGTTACCTTATTCAATTCACGATAATCAATGCATAGGCGCATTGATCCGTCTTTCTTTTTCACAAATAAATTGGAGCTCCCCAGGGCGAAGAACTAGGTTGTATGAAACAGTTCTCCAATAGTTCATCCAATTAAGTTCTGAGCTCTTTCATTTCTGTAGGCGCTAGATGATAAGGAGCTCGTGCTATAGGTGCTGATCCTGGAAGAATGTCTATCCTGAACTCTACTTGCCTCTCAGGAGGTAATCCAGGTAATTCGTCAGGAAAGACATCAGGATATTCGGAGATAATTGGAATATCTTCAATTTTAGGCTTCGGATCATTCACAGTCACTTGTGCCATGTAAATGACACATCCACTTTTCATATACTGCGATAACTTGAGAATAGACACATTGCTGGGCAATCCGTATTGTGTATCCCCCTGAATGGTGACTGATTCGCCAGAATGGGTTTTGATAATAACTAGCTTTTTATCATATGCAATTTGGGCTTGGTTATGCGACAACCAATCCATGCCTAAAACTATATCAAACCCAGCCAATTTCATTGGCAAGAGAGATAGCGGGATAGAATGATTCTTAATGGATATAGAACATCCATCAAGAAGAGTGGAAGCTGTTTCTAAGGTACCATCAGCAAGTTCTACCTCGTATTTTATGTCTAGGGTCTTAATAGGCAGATTCAATAACTTACAGAACTTATGGTCTACAAAAGACTTATCAGCACCGAAATCAAATAAGACTCTAGCATAATTATCATTGACGAGGAAGGTACCTGTTATGACGTTCTCGTCATTCACCGCTTCCCTCCCTTGCATCTGGAAAACTCTCGCGTTGTTCTTCTTTGCCTCCTCGGGCTTCTTTGCATTCTTGGGGAAATTGGTTTTGATGTGCCCCTTTTCATTGCAACCATAGCAAGTTGCATCCTTTATATTTCGGCAGTCAATAGACTTGTGCCCTTTCTTTTTACAGATCCCACATGGTTTGGCCTGTGGGTCTTGGTTACATTTTCCAAAATGCCTTTTGTTGCAAGTTTTACACCGGGGCTTGTCACTCGACTGCCCCTTTTTGGAACCAGAGTTCCCTTTGCCCTTTTTGTTCGACTGAGGAGACTTGTCTTCCTCTCTTTTCCTTTTCCCCTCATCGGTCGTCCTCTTCGCCCTACTCCTCACAACATTCAAAGTGAGGGACAAGGATAGATCCACAGCGGATCTATAAGTGGCTGGCTTAGAGGCCTTAACATTTCCCTTTACTTCAGGGGCTAAGCCACCGATGAAACGCGCAATGCGTTTGGGTTCAGGAGTGACTAAATATGGTACAAGCCTTGACATTGAATTGAAGCTAGTCACATAGGATCTACAATCCAAATCCTTCATTACCAGGGTGAGGAAATCAGTCTCTATCCATTCTACCTCGTGTTGAGGACAGAAAGTGTCCTTTACTAAGTCAACAAACTTTTGCCAAGAAAGATTATACAGGTGAACCTTCCCAGTAGACTGTACTAGAGCTTTCCACCATGTAAGGGCATCACCCTTGAAGGATTGTGATACAAACATAACCACATCCTCCTTAGCACATCCGCTAATGTCTATCACAATCTCCATCTCGTCTAACCATTTTATACAGTCAATCGCTCTCTTTTCTCCAGTAAAATCCCTAGGCTTACAGGAGACAAAGTACTTATAGGTACAACCTTTGGTGTACCTAGGAGTCGGCTTGAGGACTATCTGCCTCTTGGGTTCACTACCCTGGTTAGATGAGTGCTGAGACTCACTTTTCTTATTAGTATGGGGTTGAGAATGGGATTTTGACTGAGTTTGAGACCTAACAATACTAGGCTCTTTAAACTTAGCATCTACCGCTTAAGAAACTGCTGCGGTGATCATTGCTTGCAGTTCGGCACCAGTGATATTAATCCTGGTGTTGTTGCCTTCTGTAGGATGACTGTTTGCTTCATCCAACCCAGCCATTTCTGAATACTATATCAAACATAAATGATATATTTAAATGACACATTAGATCATCGCATTGATGTCTAGATGGTCGTGGTATTATTAAACAATATAGACCATATAAAAATAATAATAATCAAAGAGATAATCATATTACACAAAGCTCGTCTCGAAGGACATTTAGATGGCACAAAGCCTTGTCAAAAGGATGATTATAATCATTGCTTTCTTTAAGGGTCGAACAAAGTTCATCGCCTTTTTGACAAAAAGTTTATAAATAGAACTTTCATTGTCATTATTACACCTTGGCTTATAAGCATACATCTCTAATGGATGTTGTGGTGTATACATCATATTGATGTTTACTAGCCATGATTTATATTGATCATTCAGGCTATACATAAGTGACTTGGAAAAACCCAAGCACATTTAGGAAGCTTGTGTGGTTTCTCGTACCGCACATCTAGGAATGTTAACATGTTTTCAGATGTGAACAGAGATTTACTATCTTAAAAAGGTTATACCATTATAGCCATATAATATTTTTGGCTAGGTTATACCTCTAAGAAAATTTATTGACTGATCAACTAAATTTGAAAGGATATGGCATGATGTAATAAAATACAGATTTAAAATAGAAAATAGATTCATTAAACAACGAAACGATTACAACATTGCCCAAAAAGGGACTTGAGAAATACAACACAAACTACCCACGCAGGGGCTACTGAAAACACTGCCCACGCAGGGGCTACTGAAACAGAAATAAATCCACGCAGGGACTTGGTACATGAAAACAAAATAAATGTCCTCGCAGGGACTTTATTACAAACAAAACAACTCAACATCATCCTATTTCTTCTTGCCCTTGAGAAGGTTCATAAGACCCTTGACAAAGCCATTGTGCTTCTTCTTAGTTTCATGGGTCTCATGTTCAACCCTGTCTAACCTCTCTAAAATCTCTTGAGTTTGCTGCTGCTGAAACGGAGGAGGTTGTTGGTATGGAGGGAATTGAAAATCCTGCGCCGGGTATCCAGTGGGATAAACTGGAGGGTAAGAAGAAGGGTAAAGATGATGGTATTGTGCAGCTGTAAGGTACGGATCATGAGTCCCATAGTCAGATGGGTATCCCGACGGATTATACCCAGATGATCCTGGGTATGTCGGGATCGGGTTG
The DNA here is from genome assembly GCA_030545235.1 of Helianthus tuberosus. NCBI lineage: Eukaryota > Viridiplantae > Streptophyta > Magnoliopsida > Asterales > Asteraceae > Helianthus > Helianthus tuberosus. Next base: position 144,494,449 of record CM060426.1, on the reverse strand, counting down.
TCAAAACCCAACGGTGGCTGTAGTGGTGCGTGTGAAACTGGCGGAAGGTTGACTTCCGGCACCGTGTGTGAGGGTCCACCCAACTGAGGGTCTTCTGGGATAGGAGGATACGAACTTGAGCCACGAGGAGATGCAAACCGTGGTCCCCCACGTACGGACATTCTAGCATTTCTCCTCCGCCTTGGCGGCTTGGAGGCTGTTGAGGTGGTTCCTCAACTGGCAAGGGTGGTGGGGTAACAGCTCGAAGCTGTGGTTCATCCAAGGGAGGTTGGACTGGGGAGTTATGGTATGATGGTGTAAAGAACCAGTCATACTGAGCTATCCTCTCCTGGAATGAGTCGGGCCCATGGTACGGTGATCCCTGAAATGGGGAACCGCTTGAGATACTTATTGGGTGGCCTGGTGTTCCTGTTTGCAAATCCGGGTCCGGGTCGTCATCTATCTCCATTTCCTGGGAAAAGTGATCCTCAGGTCCCAAAGGGTTGTAACCCAAAAAGTCGTTAACATAAGCGTTAGGATTAAATTGAGTTGGGGAGTAGGTAGATTCTGAATGATGAAAAGGATGAGATTGAAAGGAGTGGTGTGATTGGTTTGAGTGATGAGTTCCCTGGGAAAGAGGGGAATGATGGGGTTCGATAGGAATGGGCAACCCAAAATAAGGAGGGTCAGATGGTGAAGATCCCAGCGAGACAGAATGTCTTGCTAGTTCAAAGCTGTGGCTCCAATTATCCTTTGAGTCTGAGCCGAAAAGCGAGTCGGATGGTGTACGTCTGTGGGAGGGTCCCGTGCTGCTAGACGGTCCTCCACGCATGGGTCCTTTGCCTTTTCCTCTTACTCTAGGTGGCATTCTTCCAAGTGATAACCTGTCAAGACAAGTAACTATAATAAAGCAATAAAAGGAAAGTTAAGAGTAAAACCCTAAGTCATTTGCCTAGACTCGAGAGTCTAAGGAATGTGCTTATTGTGTCATTGAGATTAAACACAAAAGGTTAGTGTTTAATTCACTCAATGTTGGCTCTGATACCAACCTGTCACACCCCGATATTTCCACATATTACCGGTGGGCCCGGCGGGGAGTATCGTGACGTAGTTGATATCATCATAGTCAATACACACAATATTATAGCACAGCGGAAGGCTTGGTGAATAAACTATTACAAACCATAGTGTCTGAGCGTTCGAGTTTATGAATATACAGATTGGAATGTAACAAGATCCACAGGCGGATCATAAATGTACAAAGAAACAAAAAAAAAACAACAGACTTCAGGTATCTCTTGGATTTGCAAGATCCTTTAATGACACCCTATAGCTCCAGCCTATTACGAGAGGTACCTGTCAAATCAGTCTTTAAGAAAATACGCCAGTTTACACTGGTAAATACAATTAACTGACTCTTTTGAAAACATTTATAAAAATTGATTTAAATGCATATGGCACAAATCTTTTATAACTTGGGACAATTATTTAAATATAATCTTGTATACAGATTTACATGTTTGTCTTACAATTGGGGCCGGTTGGAAGCTGGTCATGATTAACTGACTCACCACTTATAGAACCCACCAAGGAGTTATCCCCAACATGTGGGTTTATATATTATTTTAGCATTTGCATCTGTCAGGTGTATGCCTACACCCCGTGCATAGGTCGTGGCCATTTTCAATGAAATGAGCCGAGGATATCCAGGACACGATCAGATTAACCCCCAATGTTTATGTTATCAAACAAGACATATTAAAACGAGTTATGCAAATTTATTAATCACAATCCGATTAAATGATTTCATACCCGACCAAGTGGTATTATTATAATACCATATCCCAAGCCCGTATAAGGGAAAATAAGTTAAAAGTATTTACCTGATGCTAGCAGTAAAATCCTAAAGCTTTTTGAAGGAACCTTCTACCGGAAGCTATTTAATCTGTATAGAAGGTTTATTAACCTATTAGGATGCTAACGGGTCTTTAATTCAGTCAAGGACTTTGACCGGAATAGAATGTGGTTTAGACCCGACAAGCTTGGATACTTGTATAATATGGGTAAACTAAACACATTCTGGAAATTGAGGATTTAATGATAAGGTTTGACCCGTTTCGGCTATTTTATGTAAGCTAGTCACATAAGGCGATCCGAACGCGTAAACGCGTAACGGGTAACCAAATAAATTATATACAGGTCTTAATCATTATTATGCTCAAAATATGTTAATACATCAGTAAGATGTTAACATATATGCCCAAGAAGTAATTTAAACCATAATAAATCCCATAAGGGCATTTTGGTAATTTTAATGCCCATAAAAGAGTTTAATTGTGCAACTGAGTTTCAGGTCTGATTTAATCAGTAAAAATATGTATTTTTATAAGTTATATCAGTAGGGTATTTTATATATGTGAAATTTATCTTATATTAACAAACTATGCACCGTAGGGGCATTTTGGTAATTTTACATAGGCTTTAAAGGTCAAAATAGACTTCTGAGTTCAAAAACTTTAGCTTACTATATAATTATATAAATTAGCTTAAAACATCAGTGGGTAATAAGTTTTGTATGTCAAATATAGTTTTGTCCCATACTAGGTGCTAAAAATGCTTAAAAGTTGGTTTAAAGGGGTATTCGGGTTAAAATAGGAAATCTGAGTTTTTGATCAGTTTATAAAGTTTAAAATACTTTATTTATCATATGAAATCAGTAGCAAAAGGTTTGGCACTTAAAAGTTATGTAAAACTCATTTTATGCATGAAAAGGATAAAACCGACATTTACCGAAATCAAGCTATAATCCTATGTTATGCTCAGCCTAAAAATAATTAAAAATATTTAAAAATCCAAAAATATTATTTTACATCAGTAGGTAAGAATTTTGGTGTCAAAAATTGGGTTTAGATAGGATTCATGCTAATTACGCCATTTAAATAATAAAAAGCTCCTTAATTACGCTATTGAGCATAACTTCAATTCTAGACCACAAACTGAAGTCAAATTTTCAGGACATGTCTAAATGTCAATAGCAAAGGTGTTAGTCCAATCACATTGTTAAAAATCTCAGTTGTATGTAAAAAAGGCGTTTATGGCATTATTAAGCATAATTATGATCAAGTGCATATAATTCAAACCACTAGGCACCATACAATATAACTCCAGGGAATTATACTACTAAGTAATGTGGTCCTAATGGAAGCTTAAAACATGGGAGAATTAAGCTTGAACGGGTCAAAACTAAAAGTCAAAGCAAAAGTCAAGCTTTTACGACTTTCGGTTATAAACTGACCTTAGACTATTAATTGTCGGGTTAGGACTGATAAAACATGTTTTAATATTAATTACTAAGTCATTAGAATGTTAAAATATAATTTAGAACCTCTGATTTATTAATTTTAATTATTTTCAAACATTCTGTCCAGTTTGACTTTTTGTCGAACTACTTTGACCCGACAACTGACCAGTCAAACGAGATAATTTGGAGGTGCCCTTTTAAGGGTTAATCACCTACACTAATATGGTTCTATAACCACTTTCAATTTGATAAGTGGTTAAGCCATATGTAATTAAAACGAAAGTCAAACTAAATTTACGATAAGTTTGACTTTAGAGTAATTAAGCTAAATTAAACGACTAAACAAGAAATTAGAGGCTTACTAAAGGTTCTAGCGAACTTTTCTACACTTCAAAGTCTTCTCCTTGTCCTTAGCAAGCTCCAGATGTTGTAGAGTAGCAATTGTTGCAATTGTGTTTCAAAACTCAAGAACTAGCATTCCTTATATAGCCAAGTTCATGAATCTAGATCATTTTCAGGTGTTATTGGAGGCCCTGGGATCACCCCAGGTGTCCTAGCTAGTGTAATAAACCGACTTATAGCTCTATAGATCGTTACAAACTAGGTTAAGGCGGTGGAACAGCCAAAACCCGCACCTGTCAAAAAATTTATGTTACTGGCACTCTCTGGCGGGCCGCGTAAGACTTAAGGGTGTCTTATGCGGGCCGCGCCGGCTAAACTGGCCAAACAAGTTTCAAAGCTGGCAGATTCAGTCCCTGCTCGTTTTTAACCCTTTTTAACCTTGTTGTTGACATGTAGGGCCCTTGTAGTCAGTATGTTGAGGCTCTAGGATGAATATACTAACTTTGTTAGGCTCCGGTTCATTAAATACCTCTATGAAAGCAAGTTTCATCAAGTTGACACTTTTGGCCCAAAGTCTTGAAAACATGCGTAGCGATCTCGAAACCACGTGAAATTTATACCACTTATTCTTGAGAGTATATTTGAATATTTTGAAGCCTCGGTTTCGTTAAAAGGTCACTCAGAGGTCAGAATTGACATGTTGACACGTTTAACCCTTGTAATTTAATAATCTTCCGATTATTTTCATAGATGGCTTCTTATATCCAATCAATCACTCGTATAAGAATATATTCATCATGTGTGGTCATTCAGAGGCACAAGTTTGGCATGTTGACACTTTTAATCCCTGTGGTTTCATAGATTCACTGTTTGACAACTTTGGTCCTTCAAACTCAATCTTTCACACCTTTAGAGTTTAGGACACGTGTCTTTACATTATTGGACACGTTTTTACGTGGTGTTACACTGAGAAATACCTCACCGATCAGATCGTCATCCGATCGAACTACCGTTCGATCGAGCGACCTGAAAGGAAGAGATACTTCTCTGTTTTCAAATGCTACAACAAAAACTTCAAAAGTCAAGCCATCATACGCAAATACATCATTCCCAAACGAGTGTCAATCCGACCGAGTGGCCATCCGATCGAATGACCACCCGAACGGATTGACATCCGATTGAATGGCCATCCGATCGGATAGCCATCCGATCGGATTACCACTCGACACTTAGTCACCTTGCACCGTTTTGCTCGTCGTTCATCGCTTATACTATTGTTCTACAATCAGGCTAACTCGGGCGCACTCTCAATCAATCCAATCAAGTTGTGTTTACTTGCTGAACACCTACGGTGAGTATACTCGAACCCTTTTTATCGCACTTTTGGGTGTAACATACGTTTCTATCAAATTAAACTAATTAAATGCTTAAACTATTTATCACTTGCGAATGACTAAATTACATATTAACACGTGATGCTAGTTACATATGTGCTAGGACTTTTACTCGCGACGTCCCGCCTTAACTAGTATAGTACTATAGCACCCGACGGGGTCTAGTTAGGATGAATAGCAATCGCAATCGCAGCTCGAGTGACTTAGCTGGTAGTATCTGTCTTGTATATATGTTGTGTATCTCGTTTATGTATGTGGTAATTCGTAGTACTTTTATCTACTGTACTACTCTATCAAAACTTGTATACTCGCCAATACTTTTGTATTGACGTTGTTTTAACGTATGTTGCAGGTTTAGTCACAGTCTACATCAAATCAAGCTAGGAAGTCTAGAAACTCACCTAAAATCTAGGTTGTCGGATTTGTATTGTTCGAGAGGACAAGAAATCTGTGATAACTTATGTGATTGTATTTTTTGTTAGTATGGGATAACAAATGTAATAAATATTGTCGCTTTATAGTTGTTGTGGATTCTATTGAGCAATCTGATTCGCCTAGTGTCGCGCCCCGATGATTCCGCCATCGGTTGGGGTGTGACAGATTGGTATCAGAGCCATAACTATAGGGAATTAGGCCAGACTTGACCTAGTCCGGGTCGATGTCTTAGAAACGACCTAGTCTATAGTCTAAGTACCAACGGGCCGACTCGTGCGAACCCAGTAGGATTTGTACGGGCCTACTTGATACTCTCTTTCGAATCCGCTAAAAACTACGACTTTGTCTGAACACCGAATACTACAGCTTCACACAAAGAGCCTTTCCTAGGGCTGGAATATTACTTAGTCTTCCCTAAGGCCAACATAATACAAAAGTTTTTCGAAAATACTCGCATAACACAACAGAGTGATCCAGTCGAGACCAGGTGTGAAAACCAAGAACTCTCGATAAGATCGCTCACTCAGCGCATTTTTCTAGCACAAGAACCTTTCGTTTCGAAATCTAGTGGAACTCCCGAAATTGTTCGAAGAGCACAACCACAATTGGGAACGAAGTTGTTAAGTCAGGGGTGAAACCCGTATCTTAACAAACCGTCCCACTCTATAAAAAATGGTTTTCAAAATGGTTTTCTAACCTACGATCGCCGATTTTACGTTTCATCGATTTTATTTATGCATATGTGTTGATGATTTAAACTTTACATTTTATCGATTTATCGATTTTCGCTCCCTGTTTTATAAATGCACAACTCGCACAACCATCACAATCTAAAACGAAAACCGAATGCTCGAAACGAAACTAATGTCTAATTTCTCGCCCTCACATTCTCCCTTCAACGCATCCTCGCGCATTCTACACCGACATGTATGTGTATAAGTATGGAGTATAAGTATTTATATATACAAACAAATCAATTGTGTGAGAACTTAGGAATCTCATGTCTCCTATGTGGCTCCTATGTGATTTCGCATTACTATTATACTACCGCAACAAGTTTTGAACGCGCTCAATCGCATCGCAAAACTCAAAAATCATTATGATCGAATCTCACTCCAACTCTCTCTCTGTCTAGATGCCTTCCAACGACTCTACCTCGAGACAAACAGCTAGGAGAAGAGCCAAACGAAGAGCCTAGAAGAGGATTGCTGTAGGATCGTTTTTAGACCCGAACGAGTCGATCAGAAGAGTTTATCTCAATACGAGTGGCGGAAACAAACGTATCGAGTTCAATTCAGCTAGATTCACACTTTAAACTGTCCGTATATTGATTTCAGATCAAATACAAGGCTGTGGACACTTCGGCAGCACTTCGTTACACTGACCGGAATGAATGATACAGATTTCGCTTGGAAATACCTATTTATAGAGTTAGGATTCCGCTTGAGAGTGGCAAAGGTTCAGTTCAAGCGAAATCTCAACATGTTGATTTCGCTTGAGACTGCAAAGCCTCTTTCAAGCGAAATCTAATCCTTCAAGCGAAATCACCTACAACATACCCTAAAATCTCATATTTTCTTGTATGACGCATCCTGATCTATCATACTATGTACAAGACTCGATACAAGACGAAGTCGACAGACGCATGCACCAACAGACTCCCCCTCGAATGTTGACGAGTCTTCAGTGTCGAGTCTTCGGTTGTCAAACCTTCAGTCTTTATCAGTCTGCTCGCTCTCTCCAAAGATTCTCCATTGTAAGTATCCTCAATCAATATCTTTCTCTTTCTCGAAATCTTCAGGATCTGAAACTGTCTCTACAATCTTCAAACTCCCTCTTGACGTCATCAGACTCCCCCTTTCGCTAAGCCGGGATCGCAGTCTGGAATTCTCTTTCCACAGGTTCTTAGATCGAAACCTGGTACTCATCTATCTCAGGTATCGGAACCTGTCTAACCTGCATAACTCAACCCAGAAATAAGTTTCTAAAATTTTAAAATTTTCAAATTTAGAAACCACTTGCAGATATCATTCAAAAATGATTTAATCTTTGATAACCACTACAAAAACACAACTTCTTCATTCATTTTTCCCAAACCTGTTCATCAAGTTTAGCACTTGGAATTTTGAAAATCAGCTCTCTAACATCAGTTATCGAAAATCTTTTTGGATTTTTCAAAATTTATGCTAAAACACACTAAAATCTTTTTGGATTTTTTGAAATATTTACAGACACTATTTTTGTGAGTTCGTTTAAGAGGATCATATCAGTTTATGAGACAAATCATCAACACCGTTAAGCTTTAAACATTTTAAGCTCTAAACGATTCACGTAGATTGACGATATTGTTATCCACTTAAACTCAATCTAAAAACTCTCGAAATGCTTACAGATACATTAAGATATATTAATTTTGCACTAAGTTCTTATGAACCCCACGATCTCAGCATAACCCCTCATCATGCAATACACTAACTCAAGTAATGCCTTTAAACTTTTATCAACTGTGATTTGTGCGAAGACAAAGCAGAATGTTTAAACATTAACAATCAGGTCGATACTTCCGTATACGCAGAGAAAGTCCAATGTTTAAACAAAATAAGAAAATAAAAATAAGTTGAAGTTGTTTAGGCTTTAACCACCAGGTCGATACTTCTGTATACGCAGAGGAGGTCCAAAGCTTAAACGAAACATCAAAGAAAATAAAGCAGAACATTTAGGCAATAACATCCAGGTCGATACTCACGTATACGCAGAGGATGTCCAATGCTTAAACAAAATAAAGAAATAAGACAAGTTTAAATCTTTGCAAAATAAAATACACAATCACTGCGACATTTCAGCAAAGTTGTGAAAGTTCACAAACTCAACCAGTTTTATGTCTTACGACAATCAGCGATTACTGAGTAGGCACACAGTCAAGAAGGACAAAACTAAGTACTATGCTTTTGACCATGTTTCCCACTAGAACTAGGCTTTTTCATTTAAGTTTGTATCATTATCGCAAATCTACTAGTCTAGTTGAGCCTACCATCACATCCTTAGTGAGATCATTTATCACATTTTATCTTTCCATTTCTTTAGCACGTTGTGATAGTCCACTGATGTACTATCATTTCCTCTTTTTTACAACAAAACGCATTTTTGATTTTATCATCTTTTTGGCTTTTTCAAATTTTCAAATGTTTTTGGATTTTCTGAAATTCTTACTCCCCCTAAAATTCAAACACATTTAACAGAAATTTGAAAACAAACTGTACAAATAAAGTGACAACTGATATCGAATCACTTCAAATCGCCATTGTCTTGGCATAAACAATCAAAACTCCCCCTCACAACAAACTATTTTCCCATTGATTTCAAAACCCTTAAGTTTGTTTTAATCAAATGGTTTTTCCGGAAAATAAGTTTTGTTGATTGATTTTACCATTTGTAGGTTAGGGGTTTGGTTCATCACATTGTCTTTCAACCATTTGTAGGAAAATGCAAGTACAACTTAATGTCCTTGATTTACCACTTGTAAGAATAGTCTAATCAAGTTCAAATTAATGATCTTGATTTTACCACTTATAGGTAAAAACCTTTTTCAACCACATGGCTTACCAACCAATATTACATGTACGTTACCATATGTAGGTTGAATTCTCAAAATGCCGATTCCTACTCCTTGCTTACCAACCTGGGAGTTCCGGCAAGTCACACTTCTACAAAAACAATTTTTATCAACAATGAAAGATGCCGATTCATGCTCCACGATTACCAACTTGGGAGCTCCGGCAAGTCAGGTTTTTATTCTTTGAAAAATATTGACACCCAGGCCTGACCATCCTTGGGTGTAACCACTTCTTTTTCAACCTCACTTTCAACAGACTTGTGAACACTCTTTTTGGAAGCATAAAATTCTTTAACACTCTTGGCCTTACCATCGACCATTTTTCCAAAAATGTGTTTCACCTTTCCATTGAAAGCCTTTTCAACATCAAATTTATTCTTTTCAGAATAAAATTGATTTGAAATTTCCACTTTTCCAACTTTCCTTTTAAAATTTTCAGCCCTTAGTAATGGAAAATTTTCATCATTCACAATCGGGACAGATTTCTCATTTTTATCAGCAACCTGTGGCTCCTTTGTCTTTGTGGAGACAAATTCATCGCCAGTAGATAGCTCCTCTGATTTTGACAAATCAGATTCATCACTAGAACTACCTCCTGAACCCTTAACCACCCACTTCTGATTTTTCAGATTTTCTTTTCTTTTTAAAACATTCCTTGAACATTCACCAATTTCAAAAATTGAATTTTCAAAACCTGTAAATTTTCTGGTTTTTAGTTCAGTTTTCTCAACAACTTTTTCTTTTTGTTTACCAGAGACTCCCTGTTTTGTTTGTATTGTCTTGGGACAATTTCTGGCAATATGACCAACTGTTTTACATTGAAAACAGGTTCTTGTCTCTGTCTTCTTCTGAACAACACTATTCTTCATCTCTTCTTGCTTCTTTGCAAGGAATTCTCCATTCGTTTGTTTCCAGAATGAACTCTTCTGTTCTTTCTCAGCACTTGTTCCTGAAATAAAAATAGTTTTTGGTTTATAAATTTTCTCATTTTTATAGTTTTTCGGTGGAATAAAACCCAATCCATTCTTTTTGAAATTACCATTATGGTTTGGTTTCTTTCGATAACCATAACCAGAACTGTAACCCATTTTCTAGTTTAAACGTTGTTGAACTCTTGAGGTGTAAGATTTAGGTTTTTCAGAAAGAGTTGCATTCTTTATTTCAGAAATATTAATTTCTGTTAGTTTGAAAACCTTTTTATTCATTTCTGGTTTAACACCTCTTATTGGAAAAGTTTCATCAGAATATAATTTGTCGGAATCATTCAAAGTATACGCAACTTTGAATGTTTCGTCATTCAAATTAAATTTTGATAAAAGAAATTCTTTATTGTACTCCCGTTTTTCCTGTTTGACTTTTTGACTTGACATGTTGGACTTTGACTTGGACTCTGATTTGGACTCCGACATTGACTCCTCTGATTCATCCTTATCCAACACCTGATCGACCACCTTTTTTATTAACTCGGACTCATGATCAGTATCAGACGACATGAAAGTGACATCTATACTTTCTGGCAAATTAACTGACGACTTAGACTCCCACTGTAAATTCGTTGCCTTTTTGACACTTTCAGAATTAGCATTTCTCGGAGAATATGCATTTTCAACAGGAGGCGGACATTTGTTATAAACCACACTTGGTTTCTTACCAGATGTATTCACTTCATCATCTTCTTTTGTCATAGATTTTTCTTCTTCCGAAGTCTTCTCTTCTTAAATGTCTTCAATTTTTCCACTATGGGGTAAATCCTGTCAACAACAAAATTAGAACATGAGTAACTTTTTAATAAATTGTTAACTCTTTCAGTTTCAATTCTTTGTGTTGCCAACTTCAATTCAAGCTCAGCACACTTCTCTGTGTAGTAGTTGACATCGTCAAGCTGTCTCATGTAAGCTCCTTTGAGTGTATTCATTGCTACAGCTTGTTCACTACTTGACTCGTTGTACTTATTCATCTCGCTATTCAAAGTATCATATGATTCTTTCAGCCTTTTTATGTTGTGCAGCAATTCATTGTTCTGCATTATCAGAGAGTCACAATTCATACACTTCTCAGCAACCTTGACTACATCAGCATCTGTTTTGATTTCAAATGCTGGAACTTCTTTAACTACTCTCACTGGAACTTCTTCGACAACTTCTTTCTTTTTCTCAACTTCACCATGTAAACGTTTTCTGACTTTTTCTGCCCAATAATCATCAGTATAATCATTGATAACCTGAGCCACAAATCCTTTAGCCAGGAATTCTTTGTCTGGGCAATAATTATCCCAACTGAAACCTTCTGCCAATTTTTCATCTTCTTGTTCTGCCACACATACTTTACTATCTGTTGAAATGTATTTATCCCAACTGAAACCATTTCCTTTATCTAGATTAACAAGACATGCTCTCTTTGAATCTTCAATTTCTTTCCTACCATGAGCTGTTTGTGGCTGTTGTTGTTGATGTGGCTGTTGAGCAACTTGATGATATAACGCTTTCGATAGTAATCATTATTTCCAAAGGGATTTTGAGCTCCACTTGCTTCACGATTTGTGCACTCCCTTTTGAAATGCCCTTTTTCCCTGCATCGAAAACAAGTAACTTTAGACTTATCAAATCCTAAAGCTGAAACATGTGCATCGCGAAAATCATCTCTGCCTGTAATTTCTTTAAACTTTTCAGCTCGTCTCATCACACTAGCCATACATCATTTTATATACATCAATTCCATCTCCTCAGCATCAATTTGATCGTAATCCTCCTTCGTGAGCATTGGATTCCCGATCCTCCCAGCAACTAAACCTCCATAGGATTCGAGTACAGTTACCAACAAAGACATGTGGCTTTTAGAAACTTCCTCGGTATAATTCTGATCATTTTCAAGGTTTAAAGCAATGTTGCATTGAAGTACTTTGCCGCTCTTTGTTGTAGAAAAATGTGGATCAAATGTTGGAAATGAAGAAAATCCCATTTTGTTACTCGATCCTTGAGATGGCTTTTCAGAAGATCCCGTTGTATTGAAAGCAGTTTCAACTTTTGGCGAAAACTTGGTTTTGTCATTAACACCACTTTTGTAGTACAAACCAATGTCTTGCTCTCCATCATAATTCTTCATTCTCGCTATCTTTCGTTGCTCCATTTCTTGAGCTTCAAGCTGTTTAATAAAATGACTCAATGTTAGATCATTAAAACCCGGTTTGTTTTTCAACATCATAAGATACGTGCCCCACTCATCATGTGGCAACGCATCAGCTAACTTCTCAATCAACTCATCTTTATCCTTTCTGATACTCAATCTGTTCATGTTTTTCAATAAATTGCAGTATCTTTCAATGATCTGCTTGGTGCTTTCATTTCTTAAACCTCGGAACAAATCGAATTCCTTCTTCATCAATGACTTTTTGTTCTTAAGCATGTCATCACTACCAAGAAATTTTGCTTCTAATTATGTTCATATCGAATGTGCAGTTCCATTATGTTGAAGTAAAATCAAGATGTCTTCTTTAATCGCCTGCTGCAACAAACTAACCATCAACTTCTCATCTTTGTATTTCTTTTTCTCTTCAGCACTCAAATATCTAACTGGTATTTTCTCTGGATCGCTACCAACTGGTCTAAATTATTGAACTTTAGTATGTTCCCATGCATCTAAATGATAAGCTTCAACCCAGTTACCAAATCGTTCAGCCCATCCACTAAAATCATCAATATCCAAAAGCTTAGGCGGTTTTTGTGTTGGTCCAGTTTCATTTTCAAGCATTGTATTCAGTGTAATTGATATCGGACTAGCAAAAGCATTATAAAACTCGTTCTCCATGTTTCAGTTTTCACAAGTTCACAATCTGTCAATCTCAAGCGAAATCACAATCTTCAAACTGAATCCTAATTCAAGCGAGATCCTTGTTCAAGTGAAATACCAACTCAAGCGGAATATCCAATTTCGCTTGAACACACACTACTTTCAAGCGAAATAAGGGTTTTGAAGCTGAATAGGTGATTCAAGCGGAATCACTCAAACTTTCAAGTGGAATGTCAAATTCAAGCGGAACCAATACCAATTCTCAAGCGAAATCAGATCCAAACTATAATTTTAAACGGAATCAACCAGTCAATTCAAGCGGAATCAGCATGATGTCAGTAAATCGATCTGATTTTGGTCCAATTGGTCAAGCAAATGGTCAAATTTTGATCTGAAACTCACTAGGGTTTGTTAAAATACAATTACGCACACATTGTGAAAGTTTTAGCCGATTTTAACCGTGAAAAGTTGTTCAATTTTGAAAGAAGGTGTAGAAATCAGAAAAATGAAGCTGAATTGGTATGAACTCTTCCTCCTGAGCTCTGATACCACTTGTAGGATCGTTTTTAGACCCGAACGAGTCGATCAGAAGAGTTTATCTCAATACGAGTGGCGGAAACAAACGTATCGAGTTCAATTCAGCTAGATTCACACTTTAAACTGTCCGTATATTGATTTCAGGTCAAATACAAGGCTGTGGACACTTCGACAGTACTTCGTTACATTGACCGGAATGAATGATACAGATTTCGCTTGGGAATACCTATTTATAGAGTTAGGATTCCGCTTGAGAGTGGCAAAGGTTCAGTTGAAGCGAAATCTCAACATGTTGATTTCGCTTGAGACTGCAAAGCCTCTTTCAAGCGAAATCTAATCCTTCAAGAGAAATCACCTACAACATACCCTAAAATCTCATATTTTCTCATATGACGCATCCTGATCTATCATACTATGTACAAGACTCGATACAAGACGAAGTCGATAGACGCATGCACCAACAATTGTCTCGCTTATGGCCATGGAGGTGGCCAAGGTCATTCCTCAAATTGTCGCTCAAGTGCACTCTCTCAGCAACTCTCGAACCTCAGAAGACTCTAAGATGGAAGCGCCGCAATCTGCTTTCCTCTACAAACACTTCAAAGCCTGTGACCCAATGGAGTTTACAGATGAAGGAGGTGTGTCCCAGCTACTTCAATGGTTCGATTCTATCGAAGTTACCCTTTGCCAGAGTAGGTGTCCCGATAGTTTCCATACTACTTGCGCAACCGGGGTATTTCATTCGCAAGCACTAGACTGGTGGACCGCTGAATGTAACAAACGTGGGATCTCCGCAGCTTATGCTCTCTCTTGGGATGAGCTGAAAGAGCTCATGAAGAAAGAGTACTGCCCTCCCCACAAAGTCCAGAAACTAGAAGACGAATTTTGGGAAATCAAGCAAGTCGAAGGTGACAATACTGGCTACATCGCAAGGTTCAAACAACTTAGCGTAATCTGCCCAAGTCAAGTCAATACTTCAGAAAAAGCCATTACGAAGTATATTCGCGGCTTGCCTGAATGTGTGGGCGATTTTGTCGAAGCTGCAAGACCTGCTACCATCGAAGAGACCTACCGTTTGGCCGCAGAAATCAACGACAAACGAGTCTTGGACGGATTCTTCTCCAAGAATCCTGTTGAGCACTCTCATCAAACAATCGTCATCAATTCTTCTGACGATTCTTCCGACGATTCCTCCGACGATTCTACCAATGATTCTTCAGGTGAGTCCTCAGACGAATCCTCCGGCGATAACGCATCGCTTCCGGGAGCTCAGCCCAGCAATAAACGAAAGACCATGAGCCCGAACTCTTCAACAACTGGACTGTCGCAATCAGAACCTCTCCAAGCAGTCCCAGTTCACTCGAAACGCACCTACAACGGAACTCATTCCCTGTGTTTAACGTGTACGTATCATCACCCACCGGAAGCTAACTGTCGTTATTGCGCAAATTGCAACTGGTATGGTCATCTTGCCCAGCACTGCCGCACGGGGCCGCAGACTTGAGGAATTTTAGCAACAATCGCAGTTTTCGTAGAAGTCCCCCACAGCAACATTAGTTATGCTTCCAATGTTGTTGTAATGCTACGACTTTAGCCATTAATTTCTTTTATGTGTTGAATTTGTTCTATTTCTTGACGCAAGTGGACTCTACTTCCTCTCATTCTCGCTCCCGCGCACGAACTATATACCAGCACTAAATACTATATAATGTGTTTTACCCCTACTATGCGTTCTTGAGATAAAGTACGATAAACGTGCAAGGGTCAAATTAATCACCTGTGCACACGGGATTATTGTGACCAGTGCACGGAGATCGTAATGAGTTTCAATGATGCCATAACGTTAAAAGCATGGTTAAGCGTGGTGGATACGCCGCTGGTACTTCCTATATATAAGCGTCTTGACCATGTCGACACAGTGTGACATCTAACCACGGGGCAGAGGCGTGTGGTTGAAGCATGGTGGATACGCCGCTGGTACTTCCTATATATAAGTGCTTTGCCATGCCAACCAATGTCTTGTGAAGAAAGTTCCATACAAGTTGAACGTTATTAGACCAAGTATACTATTAAATCTATTTTCGACACACTAAACTATATCGCAAGGCGTAACAATCTCAATCGCAACTCAAAGCGTGTCATCGCTAGACTTTTCGTAAGTCAACACGCTCGCAATCGCATTATCGCTAAAATTTATCTCGCAATCTCTATCGCTTATTATGTGTACCTCTCAATCTCTATCGCTTGCTATGTGAATCTCTATTGCTTATTATGTGGATCGCTATCGCTTATTGTGTGTATCGCTATATCGCTTGTTGTGTATCGCTTATTCGCTCGCACTATCGCTCGTCGCCTATCGCTATCGCTTACCATTATCTGTGTTATCTGTGTTAAGTTAGCACACATGACCTCGCTTCACGAGACGAAACTCCTATGGTTAAAGCATGGTGGATACGCCGCTGGTACTTCCTATATATAAGTGTTTTAGCCATATCAGCAGACCTTCGTGGAAAGAGGCCATGTGGGGCCTAATTTTAGTTAAATTTTATGGTGTTGATCAATCCAATCAAATCGCATTTCTCGCACATATCACCATCGCTTGCAATGCAACAATCATCGCTTATCGCTCGACGGTTGTCGCTATCGCTCACCGCTTATCGCTTTTCGCTTATCGCCGCCGTCATCGCTTGTTGTGTTGTGTTATTCTTTGTGCTGTGTATATGTTATCGTTTATCGCTTACCGCTATCCCTCTCGCTTGCATCACTGAACTGAGTTCGTAAACGACTTCATCGCTCAGTTTGCTCAATCTATCTCTTACACTTGGTCCGACCATCTTTCGCTTGGACCGAGGGAATCGAAATCTATCGGTACTATGTCGACACACATGACACTGCCTCACGGGACGGAAGCCATATGGCTAAAACATGGTGGATACGCCGCTGGTACTTCCTATATATAAGTGTTTTAGCCATATTGTCGAACTTTCATGGGAAAGTGCCATGCGGGGCCGACTTTAAATTTAAAATCTTTGATATTATTTAAAACCCTTGTGTAAACAAATCTTTTTCTTACAAAATTTTTCCAAAAAAAAAAAATTAATCAAAATAATTGTGCAAAACAATATTTCCTTATGACGCCGGCGTGACACTCGACTCAAAGTTGACGCCGCGTGATGAGAAAATTTTCGTAAAACGAGCTTTATCACCCTGAAATCTTTTTGTAACTTAACAAAACTCCTCTTATGGCGCTAGTGTGAACATCGATGCAGTTCAACACAGCGCTGTGAGAAAAATTTTCATAAACAAGTATTTTTCAAAACCTTTTCGCATCAAGTTAATCAATTTTGAATCGACTTTTGTGAGTTGTCATCTTTTGTTATACTAATCGTCTTACTCGCCGCCACCGCCCAGTCTTCGCAAGGCTCTCGCTCGTCGAATTTCAATTGATCGCTCGTTATCTTGATGTTTTATCACTACTCTCACTCGCATAAATCCTCGTAACCCTTCTTGTGGATTAATTTCGGGATGAAATTTACTAAAGCATGGGAGACTGCAACAACCCGCACATTCGTGCGTTGTTACTACTCGTTACACTTGTTACGCCTGGCACCAGAGATTCGGATCATAATGTAACTATATCGCATACATCGCAATTTCGTAGTATATTCGCATATTAAGCATATTTTATCACTATAACACATCACATCGCACATACTAACACTCATGATGATGTTGAGTGAGGACCTATTCTACCCTCCTCAATAGCCGTGAAGTGTCAAAACGCAACGCATATTCGAAACACGCAACTAGATTATGGTATCACAATTTGGAAATGTGGGTATTTATATACGACCCTTTGTGACTAATTATAGTAAATATATATACATATATATATATGGAAATGTTCAAACAAACCATCGCAACGCTTAAAGCATGAAACAAAATGCCAAAACGCAACACGTCGGAGTAACTCGATCGAATGGCCAATCGATCGAGTGGCCATCCGATCGGATTGCCATCCGATCGAGGTGTATCCTATCCGAAACTTGTGCATCTTCCACTTTTGGAAACCTATAAATACCCCTCTTGTCACATCATTTGAAATGACAGCTCCGTCGCTCGACCAGCACGCTTGGGGGCTATTTTTTCTCGATTTCTCACGATTCTTGTAAGATTTCAACTTAAATCTTGTACTTCTATGATCTACACGCACTTCTTCATCTTTTTCACCTTCGAATGTTAACTTTTAACCGTGAAATCAGTGGATTTGAGGTGTTCTAGGGTGATGTCATCATGGAGTTCCTATGAACTTCAAGCCTTGACCTCATTCCATCAAGAATACCTCAGATCTGAAGGATTTCCACATGATTAAACAATGTTTTCGCATAGATCTAAACATTTTCAAGTTAAAAAGGATTGAAAGATACTTTTCAATTTTCTTTCAACTCTTTTACACTCACTGCACTCAAAACCGATAGAATCGGAGCTCGTTCTGATCTTCTACTCTTTCTTAGTGATGTATCGGTTCAAGATCTGATCCCTCCCTATCTAAGAGACAACTGATTTTGAGTTGAACATAAACACCCATCTTGAACAGTTAACTGACTAGATTGGGGTGTTTCCCGTGCGATCGGATAACTTGGGTCATGATGGAGTTTCCGTTGTTCAGTACGTCGTCATACCGTCTCAATCAAGCCGCAAAACGAACCAGGTCGCAAAATGGTCAGATCACGGGACGGATTGCCGTCCGATCGGATTGCCATCCGATCGAACCGCAGTCCGATCGGATTGCACGTGGTCTCAACACTTAACAATCTTCAACATGTTCAAAGCAAAGTCAATTCTAGCGGATCGCTATCCGATCGGTAGACCATCCGATTAGGTGACAATCCTGCTGTGAACTTGTTCTCTGAGAAATACCTCGCCGATCAGATCGTCATCCGATCAAACTACCATTCGATCAAGCGACCTGAAAGGAAGAGATACTTCTCTGTTTTCAAATGCTACAACAAAAACTTCAAAAGTCAAGCCATCATACGCAAACAAATCATTCCCAAACGAGTGTCAATCCGACCGAGTGGCCATCCGATCGAATGACCACCCGAACGGATTGACATCCAATCGAATGGCCATCCGATCGGATAGCCATCCGATCGGATTACCACTCGACACTTAGTCACCTTGCACCGTTTTACGCGCCGTTCATCGCTTATACTATCGTTCTGCAATCAGGCGGGCGCGCTCTCAATCAATCCAATCAAGTTGTGTTTACTTGCTGAACACCTACGGTGAGTATACTCGAACCCTTTTTATCGCACTTTTGGGTGTAACATACGTTTCTATCAAATTAAACTAATCAAATGCTTAAACTATTTATCATTTGCGAATGACTGAATTGCATATTAACACGTGATGCTAGTTACATATGTTCTAGGACTTTTACTCGCGACGTCCCGCCTTAACTAGTATAGTACTATAGCACCCGACGGGGTCTAGTTAGGATGAATAGCAATCGCAGCTCGAGTGACTTAGCTGGTAGTATCTGTCTTGTATATATGTTGTGTATCTCGTTTATGTATGTGGTAATTCGTAGTACTTTTATCTACTGTACTACTCTATCAAAACTTGTATACTCACCAATACTTTTTTATTGTCGTTGTTTTAACGTATGTTGCAGGTTTAGTCACAGTCTACATCAAATCAAGCTAGGAAGTCTAGAAACTCACCTAAAATCTAGGTTGTCGGATTTGTATTGTTCGAGAGGACAAGAAATCTGTGATAACTTATGTGATGGTATTATTTGTTAGTATGGGATAACAAATGTAATAAATATTGTCGCTTTATCATTGTTATGGATTCTTTTGAGCAATCTGATTCGCCTAGTTCCGCGCCCCGATGATTCCGCCATCGGTTGGGGGTGACAATTTCTAAGTTATGTAAAGGTTATTTAAGGTATGTTAAGCCTATGTCACTGTTCCGGAGTGTTTGTCGTGTTAAACTGATTACATTTACGCATCTGTTCGCGTATAACTTTCCAGAAAGCGATTTAAAGCTCGAAATTGAACAAGAATTGATATGTGCAAATGATACACGTATTTATACAAATCCCAAATATGAAACACAAGATTTCATTGGTTTTGTATTTGTATGATGGTCGTAGAGGAACAAATGTCACAGTCTCCCCTATTTTAGGAAATTTCGTCCCGAAATTTATTCAAAGGAGTCTGTCTGTATAGTTGTGTTACACAATCGTCTTGCAGGGAATCTAGGGCGTTATCTATTTGCATAGAGTAATCCATCAAGGATTTCTAAGTAAGGCATAACTTTATCGTTCCCTAGTGGGTGCTTCCTTAGATAAAGTAGGAAGTGGGAACGAGAGATTCGATTAAATGATAAGATTAAATTAAACAATAGTGTCGAGAGTATCCTTTAAGAATCTAACTATTAAACAGAAAGATCTTGTAAGGATTTGTATTTCATTTCTCTAGTGGATATTCTTCAGAAGCGAAAATGAATGGATGATTCATTTTCCTCAGTGGGTACTTCGTCAGAAGTGAAAATGAAGGGTAATTGAAA
This sequence comes from Helianthus tuberosus, assembly GCA_030545235.1. NCBI lineage: Eukaryota > Viridiplantae > Streptophyta > Magnoliopsida > Asterales > Asteraceae > Helianthus > Helianthus tuberosus. The sequence goes on along the minus strand of CM060426.1, from coordinate 144,474,486 downwards.
AGGATATTCATTTCCCCGATGGATATTTCTTCAGAAGCGAAAATGAATGGATGATTCATTTTCCTCAGTGGGTACTTCGTCAGAAGTGAAAATGAAGGGTAATTGAAAAACATATTGATTTCCCCGATGGATATTTCTTCAGAAGCAAAAATGAATGGATGATTCATTTTCCTCAGTGGGTATTTCTTCAGAAGTGAAAATGAACGGATGATTCATTTTCCTCAGTGGGTATTTCTTCAGAAGTGAAAATGAACGAGTGGTTCATGTTCCTCAGTGGGTACTTCATTAGAAACGAAAATGACGAAATTATGCAGGATTATTCATTCCCTCAGTGGGTATTTCTTTAGAAGTGAAAATGAATGATCAATTCATTTTTCCTCAGTGGATACTTCACCAGAAATGGAATGAATTTCTTCATTTTCCTCAGTGGGTATTTCTTCAAAAGTGAAAATGAACAGATAGTTTATTTTCCTCAGTGGTTACTTTGTCAGAAACGAAAATGAATCTATTCATTTTCCTCAGTGGATATTTCTCAGAAGCGAAAATGAATGGATAATTCATTTTCCCCAGTGGGTAATTCATAAGAAACGAAAATGAACACGGTTCATGAATAGATTATTCATTTCCCTCAGCGGATATTTCTTTCAGAAGCGAAAAATGAATAGCCAGTTCATTTTTCCTCAGTGGGTACTTTATCAGAAACGTAAATGAATATAGTTAACTTTTGTTTCTAGTTTAGGTTGGCACATGACAAAACTTGTTGTGGTTTCTGTGCACTGAATTCCATAATTATGTATGCATCCATAATTACGTAATTCCTTGCACAGTCTGCACAGTTTATTTTATAATGTGTAGGGTAGAATTGGTCGAACAACCATGTGATAACTTTGATTAGGTCAACACATAAACATGTAAGCACATAATAGTCACACAATTGTCCACTTGGTTATTAATTCGTTATTAGCTTGTTATTAACTTGTCGTCAATTTGTACGTGTGCATTCAAAGTACACTAGGAATCCAATCAATGGACTTCAACTAGCACTTTAAACATCCTCAAGAATCTATCTGTAAAGATAGGATGATCTTATAAGGATTCGATTTCCTTCTCAAAGAATCGTAACATTAGTATTTAAGCACACAAAGAATCCAATTAAGAACTTTGATTTTGCGCTTTAAACATCTACAAGGATCTAACTATAAAGAAGATCCTATAAGGATTTGGAATTTGTATAGCGGAAAAAGTTTAGGAACTTTGTACTAGGTATGCTAAGACCACATACGAAGTATAGTGGTTATGAAATCAAGGTGCTAGATATGCTAAGATAACATATGAAGCAAATGGATCCTGGAAATCATTACGCTAAGCATGCTAAGTCAGCATACAAAGCAGGGTGTTCTTGAAAATCGCGTATCACGTATGCTAGGGCAACATACGAGCAGATTGTTTTTTGAAAGCTATGCTTGGAATCGTTAAAAATATGTTTTTGAAAACCTTTTGTAATTGTTTTTGAAATCATGTACTACGTATATTAGGTAAACATTTTTATGAAATGTTTTAAAACCATGTGAGATGGTTTTGAAAACATGTATGAGGTTTTTGAAAACATGCATAATCTTTTGAAATCATATGTTGTTGTAAAATATCGTGAAGTTGGGAAGATATGATATGTAAGACCAATCAAGGGCTTACGGAAGTACCCTTGGGTATCCTTTTAAGGATTTAAAATGGTACTTTGGGTATTCGTCCAGAGTTGTAACTTGCACCTTGTACTTCGTTTCTTTTAGAAGAAACGAGTACTTAGGATTTTCGTAGAGATCACGAGCGATCACAAGAATGGAAGAACTACGAGAGTAGTTTGTTTTACAAGGAACACAGTTCCTTGATCATCTGTGTTGTAGGGGATATGTAATCACATTTGTACATCGTAATGTAAATAAAGATTTATTTATAAACCAAAATAACTGTTTCATAGACTTGGATAACAAAAGAAAATAATACATAAAGTTTGGGCAATTGTCTTATTTATAAACCAAAATAACAGCATCGTCTTCCAGTCAGTCGAATGCTCATCCATGTGCTGGATTTGCATTAGCAAGCTTTGAGCAATTGTTTCTGAAATGGCCCATCTCGCCACAGTTGTAGCAAGAACCTGGTGGAAAACGAGCTTGAGCAGGGTTATTGTCAACTTGATTTTGTGCAGTTGCAGCTTGGCAAACCCTAGCTGTATGACCAACAAGTCCACAATTTAGGCATTTGCGGCACTGCACACTAGCATGATGAAGAAGGTTACATTGGTTGTACAAAGGTGCAGTTCTGTTGTATGGCTTCTTAGTAGGGGGTTGAGCTGGTTGGTTAAGGACAGCTGGATTGTTTTGAGCAACCACGACAAAGTTCTGAGAAGCCTTACGCTTCTTTGACTTCTTGGAGGATTCAGTCTGCTTATCCTTTGGTTTTGCTTCATCGGTTGGTTTCTTGTCGCCTTTTCGGAAAAATTTACCCTTCCTGGTCTGAGATTCAGTCAGGGTAGCGGATAGTTCGATGGCCTGTCTAACTGTAGTAGGGTTGCTACCAGTAACAATGTCTTGAACTGAGTCAGGGAGGCCATCAATATACTTTTCAATTGCCTTATCCAAAGGCGTAACCATGGTCGGACACAATAGACTTAGCTCCTCATATCGGTCTGTGTAGGCTCGATGCTCATCGCTATCTTGCTTAAGATCGTCGAATTCCCTTTCCAATGCCCTGATTTCATGACGAGGACATAATTCCTTCATCATTAGAGCTCGAAGCTCTTCCCAAGTTTAAGCCAGTGCCACATTGGCACCCCTATCTCTCATAATGACATTTCACCATGTTAAAGCTCGTTTCTCAAAAACACTAGATGCGAATTCAACCTTTCGCTCATTTAGACACTGAACATGTCTGAATGTGTTTTCTAGACTCTCGAACCATTGTAGGAGTGCAGTTGCTCCTTGAGACCTAGAAAATTTCAATGGCTTAGCTGAATTAAACGTTTTGAAGTTACACTAAGCATTGTTATTATTGTTATTGTTATTCGCCTTGTGTATCTGAGTAATGAGGTTCGGAATCACAGCAGCCATCTACTGAACGATTGTGGCTGCGAGGGCAGCATTTTCAGTTTGATCGCGTCTAGGAGGCATTTTCTAAAAAGAACAAGAAAACATGAGAAACGAGTGAGATTGACATTTGTAAGGACAAAAGAGGTATCGAAGATATTGAGGAAACAATAGGAAGGCGATCATTTGTTCGTTACCTCGAACAAACAAACGACGTACAGAAGCTGAACAAAGTAAACAGGTTCTTATAATGTATCGCGAAGACATGCTTTAGCCTATAAGTGGACACTCATCCCAAGAGTTCCCAGGTAAGAGTGACTGGTCCGATTATGTGGATTTGTACGAACACTCTAGCCTTAGATAGAAAACTTGGGATACAGGCACCCACCCTTCCAGATTGCACGTGTTCACATTAATAAGACCCAAGCTTTGACGAGATTTTGAAAACTTTGAAGGTTCAAAACCTTATAACAAATCATCTAAGAAGAGATGATTAGTTTTCAGGTCGGATTCGTAATTCGTGTTCTTGTTGTGGTTGTCACTTAAATATAGGAAAAAGTATTGTTTTAAAAGTAACACAAGATAACTTGTGTTAGGGTCCTAGGAAGGTTATAGTCTAGGTCAAAGCATTACTAATAACCTAATTCCCTATAACCATGAGCTCTGATACCAACTTTTCTGTCACACCCCGACCGCGTTAAAACAAAAAACCGCGGCGGAAACGTCGGAGAGTGTGGTAACAGAATCATTGTTTCACAACACATGGATTGAAGTTTTGTTTTATTGAATTAAGTTTATTACATTGTCTCGAATATTAAAAACAAAACATGAACATATTGTCCTTCATTGTTATTAAGTCACTAAGGCCTCGTCCATCCCTATGTGAGCAGGCATCATAATCATCATCAAACTATGGTACCTGAAACATATGTGAAAATACGTCAGCATAAAAATGCCGGCGAGTACATAGGTTTTGTGAGTGTGTCAGATTCATGGCCTTAAGTTCATATTGCAATACCTCGTCTAACTGCGAGAGTTGTCGAGTGTGTAGCTTGAAAACAAAAGAGTTTGATATTGCAGTATGTTTCTATCAACTTTTACAAGTTGATATATGTGTAAACCAAAACCATTGTAGCCATGAATCTTAACTGGAAACATTTGTCTTTGTAAACCAAGTAGTAAATCATCGTTGAAAGTAAACATTGTATGGTTTATATCTTTAAGTAAACCTTGTAGTGTAACTTCATTTTGAAAACATTTGTCCAAGTGATCTAGATAACGTAACGACATGTAATGTGTTAAAAGCACTTATATATATGAAGTACCAGCGGCGTATCCACCATGCTTTTATCACATTACACCCGCCCCATTACCTAATCACTTACCATAACCTAATCGTTCAATAGTTCAATTAGTTCCAATCGTTCAAATAGTTCAAATAGTTCACATAGATCAAATAGTTCCAATGGTTCAAATAGTTCAAATCGTTCACATAATTCAGATAGTTCCAGTGGTTAAAGTAGTTCAAATAGTTCACATAGATCAAATAGTTCCAATGGTTCAAATAGTTCAAATCGTTCACATAGTTCAGATAGTTCCAGTGGTTCAAGTAGTTCAAATAGTGAAAACTAACTTTTGGTCATTTTATTGAATACATTCAAACCTGTGTGACTCGTCCAAACCGTTCAACTCGTATTAAAAACCCACCAAAGGGTAAGTTAACAATTATCAGGTTCTGTTGTTACCCACATTACTCCCATAACCATGGTGAAAGTCCGATAACGGGATTTTTCAGATCCTATGGTATCATAATATCCTATGGTACCATAACGTACTACTGGTCGGCTTAAAAGTAGTTAATGAATGTCATTCAATGTCCTTTGACCAAAGCCCTAACAAGTTCGCTCACATTATAGAAATCATTGTGTTTAATATAAACCATAGCATTTATTTCGAAAGCTAGAAAATCGTTTAGCACATATGAATCACCCCAAAACAATTGAAGACAATAAAAGATGGGAACTATGTACACACATTGAATGCAAAGTATCCTCGATTAAATGAACTTACAAAGCTCGGGCAAACCAAGGAAATCAAGTGGTACCTAGTAATCGGATCGCTAAGTTAATAAATCGACTCCAAAATTGGGAGATCGGGTAGAATGAGGTCTCGTAAACCAAATGAGTATTGGAACTCATATGATATGGTCTAACAAAGCCTACATTCTAAATCGGAACCTATCCTAAGTGCTTACGACCCGTTAAGGTAGTCTATGCTACTTTAACGCGTCGTTAGCACGAAAGCGCGTTCGAGATGCCTAACTAGTCCTATGACAGGTATTATATGCCCTAACATGTTTAAATATGTTGTATAATCAGTTTAAGTGGCAAAAATTAAGTTACATATGCTTAAAATCAAATTATGCATGAAAAGGGCATTTTGGTCATTTTCCTAAGGCATATAAACTACCTATCATACAACTAATTAAACTAAGTGACCATAAGGTATAACCTCGGAAGGTTATTCCCAATTCAACTATGGTCACAAAACATGCTTGGTGGATCCTATTGATCGACCAAACGGGTCGGGTTCGAAAGTCTAAGCGGTTGTCAAGACCGCTTGGCTTACGACCCTATACAAGCACTAGACTAAAAGTGACGAGTTAAACATGTTAAAACATGTTTAACTAAGTTAGATACCAGAAAATAGCTTCGTCGCAAAATTCGCATAAATACGTATTTTGACCAAAACTTTGACTCATCACTTCGACTAATCGATGTGGTAATCAGTAGGTATAGTCATAAGGGACTATAACCATCGTGATTACGCTCACGTTGCAAAGTTCGAATGAACTTTGACTCGACCAATTCTTGGTCAAAGCAGAAAGTCAAACAGTGTTTGACTTTCATGCTTGAAAAGCATAAACAAGCATGAAAGAAGCTTACAAAGGGTCCAAGATTGGAAGAATTGAACTAAAATGCTTAGGTATGAAGCCTTCACAAGTGAGAGCTCCAACTTAGAGCAGATTTGATTCAATTTGAGCAAGGAACAAATGAGAAAACCCAAGCTATTTATAGGAAGTCTTGAGTTTCTAGGATCTTTACATGTGTTTTTGAGCAAATCAAAGTATGATCTAAGCCATACACTTGTGGCACATTGTTTCTAATACAATAGGAGTCCAAAAACAAGCTCATGGTATGCAAATTCAGGGATTAAAACTAGTGGAAATAGGATGTTCAGCCAAATTCATTGAATCTGCCAGATGTCTAGGTCGTGCCCCGCGTAAGAATGGACATGGGCTTACGCAGCCCGCGAGGTCTACTTTGACAGATTGTCAAGTTTAGTCCCTGCAAGCTAAAAAGTCAGATTTTGATGTTTCTAAGCCCCGTTAACCCCATTTCAAGGCTCTACAATGAAGTTAAAGCATAGGGAACATGAAATATGCTTGAAAACATCTCAGATGTCGGTTCGTTTGGCCGTACGATCGCGTTATTCGGTTAATTACGACGAAAACTCAAACGAACGCGAAAACGACACAAATTACGCGACGAATGATATTTTAGCATTCCAATCACTAAAATAAAATATTTTAATGATTACAAAAATTTTTGAATGTCCGGATATGTTCAGAACGTAAGATATGCACGTAAATGCAAACTTATGCACTTTTTGACGTTTTTAGTCCCTATTGATCAAATAAGCATATTTTCGCATAACGAACCCCTCAAAGCCTATTTCTAAGCTATGAAAAGGATATTTAGGGTATGTTTAGATTATGATCAAATTCCGGAATGTTCGTTACTATATGAATCGGCATACTTTCGCAGTTTGTCACAAATAGTCCCTGCGATCGAATAAACTTGTTTTCGACACACCAAACCCTCCAAAAGTTATTTCTAAGTTATGTAAAGGTTATTTAAGGTATGTTAAGCCTATGTCACTATTACAGAGTGTTTTTCGCGTTAAACTGATTACGTTTACGCATCAGTTCGCGTATAACTTTCTAGAAAGCGATTTAAAGCTCGAAATTGAACAAGAATTGATATGTGCAAATGATACACATATTTATACAAATCCCAAATATGAAACACAAGATTTCATTGGTTTTGTATTTGTATGATGGTCATAGAGGCACAGATGTCACAAAGCAGCTTTTCTTGCCACCAGACCTTTCTCCATCAATTAGGAATCTAATGCCGTCACTAAACACATTCCTTAAATTGTAGGAATTTTTTGAGTGTTTATTTTTTGGTGTCTAATCCGCATATATATCACCATTGATCTTGATTTTCTTGACTCTATATCTCTTAAATGTCAACATATACACGGTGATGAGCAATGCTCATGTCTAGACGCGAGTCGGGGGTGTTGTGTTTTGTCTGCCATGAATCAAGTATAAATCAAAATCAAAGGTATCAGGAGTGGGCACCTCGTGCCTAAAATCCACCGCTCTCAGAGGAAAATCAAAGGTATCAGATTCCTTGATTGCAAGAAAGTGTGCTGGTTACGTGAGACAATCAACGATCACTCAGGTAATATTGGTTTCGTTCTGAGTTTTAGGTAGGCCAGTGATAAAATCCATGGAAGTCTGTTCCCATTTCCAAGCGGGTGTTTCTGGTTGCTGACACAACCCCGGAGGTTCCTGATACTCCACCTTGTCTTTCGTATAAGTCAACATTGATCACCTACATTGCTATGTGGGTTTCATGCCCGGTTGCCAGTACAAGATTCATAGGTCCTAATATCTCCTGTCAAAACCCAGACGACTAGGATATCAAGGCTGGTGTGCTCTGCTTAACACAAGTTCCCTACGGTTGCCTTTTAGTGGAATCCATACTCGTTCCATGAGGTAGAGAATACTCGCTAGAAGTTGCTCCTCCATGCCCCGCATGGTCCCAGCTTGAAAATTCTCTTCCTTCAATGCTTCGGTTTGAACAGGGCGAATCTGATCGGGTAGGCTAGAGTCGATGGTGAGCTGCATGCTCATACGCATTTTGGTTCCATAGTCGTAATCACTCGAGAGTTCCATCTAGCGATGCCATCACGTGTTTTAGTTCTTCGAAACCAGGGTACACGGGAAGCCCTTGTGATCGATCTAAGTAGTGCATTTGGTACCGTCCAAGTAATGCCTCTAACTCAAATTCAAAGACCATGGTTTCCACCGTAAGTTGTGACTTACACAATCCTTCTCGTAAATCCACCACATAAGTCATCACTCTCTCGTGTTGCATCAGCGTGTAACTGGGACTCCGATTCAAACCATCATGGTATACCACTAGATCACCCGCATTGTAGAGTTGGATTTCAAAAGCTGAAAAGACGTTCTCCTGTTTTGTCTCCCAAGAATTCACAGCACCCCTCTGTGCTAAAGAGGTTACAGCGGCGCAATCTTCGAAAATCCCATGATAAATCTACGATAGAATCTAGCGAAACCAAGGAATTGCTGTATCCCCGACGGAATCTTTGGTGTCGATCAGTTTCCAACAAAATGGATCTTAGCGAGATCCACGTGTATTCTCACTTCGTTGATTATATGACCAAAAATGTACCTCTCGAATCCAGAAGTTACATTTAACAAGACTTCGCGTGGAGTGGCTCCTCCCTCAGGAGCTCTAAAATAAGATACAAATGTCGCCCATGATGTTCCTTTCTCCTGGAAATGAAACTAAACGTCATCAATAAACACGGTCGATTCATGTGGTCCATAAAGCTGCTGGTGTGTTGATTCACCCAAAGGTCATGGAATACAAAGTTGCAATGGCCGCACTGCGTTCGGTATGCCGTTTTAGGAACATTCTCCCCTTGGACTTCCGTCTGATGATAGTTCGTTCGTTAGTCTATCCTAGAATGGAAGCTTGACCCTCGCAACTGGTCAACAGGTTGTCAATACATGGTCAAGGCAGACGGTTCTTGCCTGTCACCTTGCTGAATTCTCGATAGTCAGTACACATACGAAAGGCTTATCTTCACGGATATAACTGGGGCTCCCCAAAGCGAAAACTAGGTCCGACAAAACTTCTGTCCAACAGTTCCTGTAGTTGATTAGACAATTCTTGCAACCCTCCTGGTGCAAGATGGTAAGAAGTACGAGTAGTCAGGGCTGCCTCTTGGTCGTGAGGTCAAACTGAGATTTTACCTAATCAGTCATGGAAGTAAACCTGAAAGTTCCTTGAGTAGCACACTGAGAAGAATCACGAACAATTGGTGGATCCTCGATCCTCTTTCCTTAGCCTTAACATTAGTAACGGTTGCCAACATAGCGGGGTAGTCCCTCCGTAGGCACTCCTGGGTTTTCATTGCTGAAATGATACTAACCTTTACACCATTCTGATGCTTTAGGACAGACGACGAGTCTCTACTAGGGAGAGGGATACGCAAAATTTTCTCCTCACCGGGTATATTTGCGCGATATCTGGATAACCAATCCATGCTAACTTCCGCATCGAAACCATCAATGATAGTGGAAGGAAGGTCGATGTTGAACACTTGTCCCACAAGGTCGAGTTTTCATCCCAACGAACATAGGAGGTTTCCATTGACTTACCATCAGTCGGTTCCACAACAGGTTTGGTTTCCAGAAGCATCAGGGTTAAACAGAACAGAGACGAAGCGATTAGTTACAAAGAACGTGTAGGCCACCATGTTGCTATATTCCTGGCGTCGTCCATGCCGATCCTAAATGCTCTTCCACGAGCATCATTTCTAGTGTTGCTATTACGATCACGTGGATTCCCAATTACTGTCATTGTTCCCTTGGTTGTTCACATTTTGACTTAATACCAGTCAATCCTTGTCGGAATCACCTTCGTTTTCCTACTGTAAGCTACGATTACGAGCACCTCGATGTCGCCGTGACTGTTGCCCCTAATGTCGCTGCTTGTAACGGGGTCCTGTGACCTTTCACCAACAGGGTACAACCTTCACATTCCGTGTCACGTACTAAGGCACTACTCACTGCGTGGGAAGTTACACATTCCACTCTTTAGTCAATTGTCATCATTCATGTCCCGATTGATTCATAGGAGTTGACTCCCATAAGTCACTGGCTAGGGTTAAGGATTCGATTAAAGTCAATTTACAAGTGTTCGTTGCGGGTAATCGGGGTTGTCCAAATACTGAGGTCGGTAAAGTACTAAGCTCAACCTCTTGTCCATCGATCTAGCAAGTTAATTGAGTAATACATGGTATGTTACGAGAGTGTTGCAGAAGTGATCGCACTTTGGGATCTAAGACGTCAATACATTGAGTTCCAGCAAACGAAGAGAAGTGAGAAAGGTATCGATTATTCATTCGACACTGCGACATCCAACTCATGGACGTTCGTACTTGCACCTAGCATTCTACACAGTTCGCTAAACGTTCAGATGAGTGTTAATGTAATACCCGATAGCATCGCGATTCGTAAGGACTCAGAGAGAAGTTAAAAGATCACGTTTGAGTAGGAGACAATCACTGCTATGACTCCTATAGATTTGTTACGTTTCTCATTGATTAAATAACAGAACAGAACCCATTTTTCACTTGTTAAGCCTCACTGGGACTCACATGCACCCCAAATTATTATTATGTGTGCACCCATAATAATATTGTGTTTTGCATGCTCATCTCAGTTCCTCCTAACTCGTGTCAAATGGTTCTTCAACCCAGATATCAACGGAGGTTATCAAAGTAATAAGATCACAAAAATCCAAGGACTATGGCATACTATCAACGCATCAAAAAGTAAGCAAGCAATCCATGCCATCATGCTATAGTGACGAGTGTGTGTTCGTATGTAACGTCATAAACAAATGTGTACTAGTCATGTAATGTATGCAACAAGTGAGAAAGACGAACCTTGTAATCTGGAGCTGAGTGTCATGGTCGTATTCATGTCTTCAGAACTATTCGGTTATAGTCTGGTTTTACAAAAACATTTTAAAACCAAGTTCACTATAACCAGTGGCTCTGATACCAAACTGTTACACCCCCAAATTACCACATGCGGGAAACCCCGCGAGGCATGTGACGTACCAGGATCCAGCCACCAATCATATTGAACTCATAATATTAATTCAAATAAAACTTTCATTTATTAAAATATTCGTTACAAAACATTGTCTACATTTCAGCGGAAGCATACTACATTAATTAAGAGTTTCGTAACCCAAGTGTATAAAAGCCTTTAGACGTGTCTCATGATTCCATGCAAGTCGACCCATGACCACTCCAGCATCCCAGACAGCAAGTCCCAATGATATAACCCTATAGACCTGCAAGCATGCAGACAAGTGTATCAGACAACGCTGGTGAGTTCAAAGTTTGTTAACACGTTTAGTTACCAGATATGAGTTTAAAACATTTCAGAGATTTGATGTTGTTAATAACTCGATTACCGCCGATGGCTCCAGATTATTTGCCCTATTCCCCAATGCCTCTATCAAAGCAATGGTCAAGACTGGGGTCATTAGTTCACGCCCGTCCTCCCCGGTACGGTATGAGTGTGCCAAACCTAAATAGCGCTATTAACTAATACCCCGTTGCCTCCCCGGCAACAAATCGGTAGAAGGGACTTAAATGATAGATATGAGTGTATTAACCAACATCCCAAGTTTAACATTCCAGTTAAACCCAACAACCCGACATTCCTCCCCGGAAAGTTTACCAGATGTCCCTCCCCGGGACGCATGTTTGGAAAAAGAGCAGTGAACTCACCTTAGATTTGTTCGGTACTTAATAAGTTACCCATTCCAGTTAATCAACCAACCCTACCGTGGTTACCAATCAAGATTAGTTTCATAAACAACTAGGTCACACATATTCACAGTTTGAATATATCACAAGAACACCATATGATATGTAGGAATTACTCGGTTTTCATGCTAGTCCACATTCTACGTGCATGTCATGCAATAGTATCCAACAATTAAAGTGATTGTTCCCATTAATACATACAAGTTTCCTTATTTCTATTCATGGTTGCATCTATCACATGATCATCTCAAATTGCATATCAGGTACTCGGTTATCAGAATAACATTTAACAGATGGATTGACTACCCATACAAGTCGGGTCAAGACCCTCACAACCAGTTTACATTACTATATGCCTTAAACTGAACATCACAACACATGCTAATAACATAAACAGATGAAACGAAGTATCAAATCACATGAGAGCTGTTCTGACCATGCACCACCTTGACGAACAATCAGATGTGACAAAGAACCAATCTTCGTCAAAACTAGGTTGTGACGAAATATGAATTCTTCGTCAAGACCAACAGTGACGAAATACCAATTCTTCGTCGAGACCAGAATGTGACGAAATATGGGTAGTTCGTCGTGACAAGGTTGGACGAAACATCACATGGTTCTTCGAGGGTCACTCTGCGTCGTCCCTCATCAGATAATGAAACAGTTACAACCTCTCAATTCCGTAACAGCAGTTAGCACATTACAGCAGGATTAATGGATCACAGAATAACAGTTTCTTAGATCATCAACATTGACACCCTACATATTCTAATTCATCGATTAATCATTATGAGTATTTCCAGATTCTATACTTCATTGTGATATCACAAACAATTTTAATGTTCCTGTTACCCAGATTCGTACTATCCTCATATTCATACCAAATCGACAGAACAATCATCGCATCCTATCATTGTAACGCAACATCAGTTTAGCACACAACAGTTTAACGCACATCAGTTTAATACCCTTACAATCATAAACAAATATTGCAAAAGAACATAAATCATTCGATCAGTATCTCGCTAACTAGATATCACAAAGAACACAAATCGATCAAACAGTGACTTACTAACCGTGATATCGAGTGTTTAGATAAATCAAGGTGGAGAGCTTCGAGGTTCTACGATTATTTCAGCACAGGAAGGAAGGAATTAGGGTTGCAGTTTTGGAACGTTACGCGAATAAAAGAAATAATATTACCAACATGTTGGGCCGTGAACTGCTCTGGGCCAAAGCCCATGTATGACGAAGAACCATCCTCGACGAATATCCATTCTTCGTCAAGATTACATGTGGCGAAAGATCCTATTCTTCGTCGGGAAGGACTTGTGACGAAGAACCTTATATTATGTTACATTTAACACAACACTTTCAACAGCCAAGTATTACACACACACAATTAACAACCAAACATTACACATAGATATTAATCATTCAGATAACTGCACACGACATCACCTAAATCAAATTGTAAGAACAGGATAGCAAAATAAATGATATGCATAGGAAGGACCTTGAAATCCCGGGTTGTCATATCATCCCCAACTTGAAAGAAATTTCATCCCGAAATTTGACAAGTAATCCAAAATAGCACGGGGTTAGATCAGGCTGACTGTATATTTTCCGTGGGTGCCACATCATCCCCAACTTGAAAGGGAATTTCGTCCTGAAATTCGCTATTGACATCAGGAGTTGCTTCAACCATTTGAACAATCGAGGATACTAGAGCTTTGTCTGTTCTTTGCGTTCCCACGTGAACTCCGGTCCACGTCTTGAGTTCCAACAAACTTTCGCGATTGGAATTCGACTGTGTTAACGAACCTTGACTTCCTGGTCCATGCTTTCAATGGGTTCCCCAACAAACTGCAACTTGTCGTTAATCTTAGGCTCTAATAAGGGTATCTCAAGTGTTTCATCGAACAAACGCTCCTTTAGGTTCGAGACATAAATGACATCGTGTACGATACTCATTTCACAGGGTAATCTCGAGTTTATAGGTCACACTTCCGATTCTTCCCAGAATTTGAATGGTCTAACGTAACGTAAATTAAGCTCTCCACGCTTCCCAAGCGTACCAAACCCTCCCAGGGTGAGACTTTCAACATGATACGTTCACCTACGGCGATCTTTCAGCGCTTCTTAAGCTTATCAGCTTTCCTGACGGTCACGCGTTGCAGACAAACGATTCCCGATCCAAACAATCTTCCCAAGAGTTTCGAGTACAAGTCCTGGACTCGTAATTAAGTTGTCAATCACCTTAGTCCAACAAGGAGGTTGGCATTATCATCCATGCAATGCCTCAAACAGAGCTGTCTGAATACTAGAATGGTATCTGCTGCAGTAGGACTCGTCCAAAGGTAAGCGTCCTTCCAGTTTTACTAAAGTTAATCATACACATGCTCACAGCATGTCTTCGAGTGTCAGGATGGTTCATTTACTCAGACCGTTTGTCCTACGGTGATGAGCAATACTCATGTCTAGACGTGAGTCAGGGGTGTTGTGTTTTTGTCTGCCATGAATCAGGTATAAATCAAAATCAAAGGTATCAGGAGTGGGCACCTCGTGCCTAAAAACCACCTCTCTCAGAGGAAAATCAAAGGTATCAGTTTCCTTGATTGCAAGAAAGTGTGCTGGTTACGTGAGACAATCAACGATCACTCAGGTAATATTGATTCCCTTCTGAGTTTTAGGTAGGCCAGTGACAAAATCCGTGGCAGTCTGTTCCAATTTCCAAGCGGGTGTTTCTGGTTGCTGACACAACCCAGGAGGTTCTTGATACTCCACCTTGTCTTTCGCATAAGTCAACATTGATCACCTACATTGCTATGTGGGTTTCATGCCCGGTTGCCAGTACAAGATTCATAGGTCCTAATATCTCCTGTCAAAACCCAGACGACTAGGATATCAAGGCTGGTGTGCTCTGCTCAACACAAGTTCCCTACGGTTGCCGTTTAGTGGAATCCATACTCGTTCCATGAGGTAGCGAATACTCACTAGAAGTTGCTCCTCCATGCCTCGCATGGTCCCAGCTTGAAAATTCTCTTCCTTCAATGCTTCGGTTTGAACAGGGCGAATCTGATCGGGTAGGCTAGAGTCGATGGTGAGCTGCATGCTCATACGTGTTTAGGTTCCATAGTCGTAATCGCTCGAGAGTTCCATCCAGTGATGCCATCACGTGTTTTAGTTCTTCGAAACCAGGGTACACGGGAGGCCCTTGTGATCGGTCTAAGTAGTGCATTTGGTACCATCCAAGTAATGCCTCCAACTCAAATTCAAAGACCATGGTTTCCACCACAGGTTGTGACTTGCACAATCCTTCTTGTAAATCCACCACATAAGTCATCACTCTCTCGTGTTGCATCAGCGTGTAACTGGGACTCTGATTCGAACCATCATGGTATACCACTAGATCACCCGCACCCTCGGGTAAAGACGATGCTCAGTGCATTGTAGAGTTGGATTTCAAAAGCTGAAAAGACGTTCTCCTGTTTTGTCTTCCAAGAATTCATAGCACCCCGTTGTGCTAAAGAGGTTACAGTGGCGCAATCTTCGAAAATCCCATGATAAATCTGTGATAGAATCTAACGAAACCAAGGAATTGTTGTATCCCCGACGGAATCTTTGGTGTCGATCAGTTTCCAACAAAATGGATCTTAGCGAGATCCACGTGTATTCCCACTTTGTTGATTATATGACCAAAAATGTACCTCTCGAATCCAGAAGTTACATTTAACAAGACTTCGCGTGGAGTGGATCCTCCCTCTGGAGCTCTAAAATAAGATACAAATGTCGCCCATGATGTTCCTTTCTCCTGGAAATGATTCTAAACGTCATCAATAAACACGGTCGATTCATGTGGTCCATAAAGCTGCTGGTGTGTTGATTCACCCAAAGGTCATGGAATACAATGTTGCAATGGCCGCACTGCGTTCGGTATGCCGTTTTAGGAACATTCTCCCCTTGGACTTCCGTCTGATGATAGTTCGTTCGTTAGTCTATCCTAGAATGGAAGCTTGACCCTCGCAACTGGTAAACTTGTAGTCAATACATGGTCGAGGATAACGGTTCTTGCCTGTCACCTTGCTGAATTCTCGATAGTCAGTACACATACGAAAGGCTTATCTTCACGGATATAACTGGGGCTCCCCAAAGCGAAAACTAGGTCCGACAAAACTTCTGTCCAACAGTTCCTGTAGTTGATTAGACAATTCTTGCAACCCTCCTGGTGTAAGATGGTAAGAAGTACGAGTAGTCTGGGCTGCCTCTTGGTCGTGAGGTCGAACTGAGATTTTACCTAATCAGTCATGGAAGTAAACCTGAAAGTTCCTCGAGTAGCACACTGGGAAGAATCACGAACAATTTGTGGATCCTCGATCCTTTTTCCTTAGCCTTAACATTAGTAACGGTTGCCAACATAGCGGGGTAGTCCCTCCGTAGGCACTCCTGGGTTTTCATTGCTGAAATGATACTAACCTTTACACCATTTTGATGCTTTAGGACAGACGACGAGTCTCTACTAGGGAGAGGGATAAGCAAAATTTTCTCCTCACCAGGTATATCTGCGCGATATCTGGATAACCAATCCACGCTAACTTCCGCATCAGAACTATCAAGGATAGTGGAAGGAAGGTCGATGTCGAACACTTGTCCCACAAGGTCGAGTTTGCATCCCAACAAACATAGGAGGTTTCTATTGACTTGCCAACAGTCGGTTCCACAACAGGTTTGGTTTCCAGAAGCATTAGGGTTAAACAGAACAGAGACGAAGCGGTTAGTTACCAAGAACGTGCAGGCCACCATGTTGCTATATTCCTGGCGTCGTCCACGTCGATCCTAAATGCTCTTCCACGAGCATCATTTCTAGTGTTGCTATTACGATCACGTGGATTCCCAATTACTGTCATTGTTCCCTTGCTTGTTGACATTTTGACTTAACAACAGTCTATCCTTGTCAGAATCACCTTCGTTTTACTACTGTAAGCTACGATTACGAGCACCTCGATGTCGCCGTGTCTGTTTCCCCTAATGTCGCTGCTTGTAACAGGGTCCTGTGACGTTTCACCAACAGGGTACATCCTTCACATTCCGTGTCACGTACTAAGGCACTACTCACTGCGTGGGAAGTTACACATTCCACTCTTTAGTCAATTGTCATCGTTCATGTCCCGATTGATTCGTAGGAGTTGACTCCCACAAGTCGCTGGCTAGGGTTAATGATTCGATTAAATTCAATTTGCTGGTGGTCATTGCCGGTAATCGGGGTTGTCCAAATACTGAGGTCGGTAAAGTACTACGCTCAACCTGTTGTCCATCTATCTAGCAAGTTAATTGAGTAATACATGGTATGTTACGAGAGTGTTGCAGAAGTGGTCGCACTTCGGGATCTAAGACGTCAATACATTGAGTTCCAGCAAACGAAGAGAAATGAGAAAGGTATCGATCATTCATTCGACACTGCGACATCCAACTCAGGGATGTTCGTACTTGCACCTAGCATTCTACACAGTTCGCTAAACGTTCAGATGAGTGTTAAGGTAATACTCGATAGCATTGCGATTCGTAAGGACTCAGAGAGAAGTGAAAAGATCACGTTTGAGTAGGAGACAATCACTGCTATGACTCCTATAGATTTGTTACGTTTCTCATTGATTAAATAACAGAACAGAACCCCTTTTTCACTTGTGTATCAGACAACGCTGGTGAGTTTAAAGTGTATCAGACAACGCTGGTGAGTTTAAAGTTTGTTAACACATTTAGTTACCAGATATGAGTTTAAAACATTTCAGAGATTTGATGTTGTTAAAAACTCGATTACCGCCGATGGCTCCAGATTATTTGCCCTATTCCCCAATGCCTCTATCAAAGCAATGGTTAAGACTGGGGTCATTAGTTCACGCCCGTCCTCCCCGGTACGGTGTGAGGGTGCCAAACCTAAATAGCGCTATCAACTAATACCCCGTTGCTTCCCCGGCAACAAATCGGTAGAAGGGACTTAAATGATAGATATGAGTGTATTAACCAACATCCCAAGTTTAACATTCCAATTAAACCCAACAACCCGACATTCCTCCCCGGAACGTTTACCAGATATCCCTCCCCAGGAAGCATGTTTGGAAAAAGAGCAGTGAACTCACCTTTGATTTGCTCGGTACTTAACAAGTTACCCGTTCCAGTTAATCAACCAACCCTACCGTGGTTACCAATCATGATTAGTTTGATAAACAACTAGGTCACGCATATTCACAGTTTGAATATATCACAAGAACACCGTATGATATGTAGCAATTACTCGGTTTTCATGTAGCAATTCTACGCATGTCACGCAATAGTATCCAACAGTTAAAGTGATTGTTCCCATTAATACATTAAAGTTTCCTTATTTCTATTCATGGTTGCATCTATCACATGATCATCTCAAATTGCATATCAGGTACTCGGTTATCAGAATAACATTTAACAGATGGATTGACTACCCATACAAGTCGGTCAAGACCCTCACAACCAGTTTACATTACTATATGCCTTAAACAAAACATCACAACACATGCTAATAACATAAACAGATGAAACGAAGTATCAAATCACATGAGAGCTGTTCTGACCATGCACCACCTTGATGAACAATCACATGTGACGAAGAACCAATCTTCGTCAAAACTAGGTTGTGACGAAATATGCATTCTTCGTCGAGACCAACAGTGATGAAATACCAATTCTTAATCGAGACCAGAATGTGACGAAATATGGGTAGTTCGTCGTGACAAGGTTGGACGAAACATCACCTGGTTCGTCGAGGGTCACTCTGCGTCGTCCCTCATCAGATAATGAAACAGTTACAACCTCTCAATTCTGTAACAGCAGTTAGCACATTACAGCATGATTAATGGATCACACAATAACAGTTTCATAGATCATCAACATTGACACCCTACATATTCTAATTCATCGATTAATCATTACGAGTATTTCCAGATTCTATACTTAATTGTGATATCACAAACAATTCTAATGTTCCTGTTACCCAGATTCGTACTATCCTCATATTCATACCAAATCGACAGAACAATCATCGCATCGTATCATTGCAACGCAACATCAGTTTAGCACAAAACAATTTAACGTACATCAGTTTAATACCCTTACAATCCTAAACAAATATTGAAAAAGACCATAAATCATTCGATCAGTATCTCGCTAACTAGACATCACAAAGAACACAAATCGATCAAACAGTGACTTACTAACCGTGATATCGAGTGTTTAGATAAATCAAGGTGGAGAGCTTCGAGGTTCTACGATTGTCGCCGCACAGGAAGGAAGGAATTAGGGTTGCAGTTTTGGAACGGTACGCGAATAAAAGAAATAATATTACCAACATATTGGGCCATGAACTGCTCTGGGCCAAAGCCCATGTATGACGAAGAACCATCCTCGACGAAGATCCATTCTTCGTCGAGATTACATGTGGCGAAAGATCCTATTCTTCGTCGGGAAGGACTTGTGACGAAGAACCTTATATTATGTTACATTTAACACAACACTTTCAACATCCAAGTATTACACACACACAATTAACAACCAAACATTACACATAGATATTAATCATTCAGATAACTGCACACGACATCACCTAAATCAAATTGTAAGATCATGATAGCAAAATAAATGATATGCATAGGAAGGACCTTGAAATCCCGGGTTGTCACATATATCACCATTGCTCTTGATTTTATCGACTGTATATCTTTTAAATGTCAATATATACACGTGTGCTTTAGTTTATGAAGATTTTTCAATGCCGAGAACCTCGATCAGAGAGTAAAAAAGGCATAAGGCTCACAATGGTGTAAAACTAAAATGGGATATACCGGGCTAGGATTCGAGTTACAGTAACAAGGGCCAAACCAACCACCCAAGAATGGAATCGTCGAGCGAAAACACTTGACAACCTCCTGGAAGCTGCTTTTCCTGCCACCGGACCTTTCTCCATCAATTAGCAAGCTGATGCCGTCACTAAACACATTCCTTAAATTGTAGCCATTTTTTGAGTGTTTATTTTATTGGTGTCTAATCCGTAGTTATATCACTATTGCTCTTGACTTTATTGACTGTATATCTCTTAAATGTCAACATATACACGTGTGATTTAATTTAAGGAGATTTTTCAATGCCGAGAACCTCGATCAGAGAGTAAAAAAGGCGTAAGGTTCACAATGGTGTAAAACAAAAATGGGATATACCGGGCTAGGATTCGAGTTACAGGAACAAGGGCCAAACCAACCACCCAAGAATGGAATCGTCGAGCGAAAACACTTGACAACCTCCTAGAAGCAACTCTTCTTGCCACAAGACCTTTGTCCATCAATTAGGAATCTGATGCCGTCACTAAACACATTCCTTAAATTGTAGCCATTTTTTGAGTGTTTATTTGGTCTCTAATCCGCATATATATCACCATTGCTCTTGATTTTCTTGACTGTATATCTATTAAATGTCAACATATACACGTGTGATTTAGTTTACGAAGATTTTTCAATGCCGAGAACCGCGATCAGAGAGTAAAAACGGCGTGACGTTCACAATGGTGTAAAACTAAAATGGGATATACCGGGCTAGGATTCGAGTTACAGGAACAAGGGCCAAACCAACCACCCAAGAATGGAATCGTCGATCGAAAACACTTGACAACCTCCTAGAAGAAGCTTTTCCTTACCACCAGACCTTTCTCCATCAATTAGGAATCTGATGCCATCACTAAACACATTCCTTTAATTGTAGCCATTTTTTGAGTGTTTATTTTTTTGTGTCTAATCCGCATATATATAACCATTTCTCTTGATTTTCTTGACTGTATATCTCTTAAATGTCAACATATACACGTGTGATTTAGTTTACGGAGATTTTTCAATGCCGAGAACCTCGTTCAGAGAGTAAAAAAGGCGTAAGGTTCACAATGGTGTAAAACAAAAATGGGATATACCGGGCTAGGATTCGAGTTACAGGAACAAGGGCCAAACCAACCACCCAAGAATGGAATCGTCGAGCGAAAACACTTGACAACCTCTTGAAAGCAGCTTTTCTTCCCACCAGACCTTTCTCCATTAATTAGGAATCTGATGCCGTCACTAAATACATTCCTTAAATTGTAGCCATTTGTTGAGTGTTTATTTTTTGGTGTCTAATCCGCATATATATCACCATTGCTCTTGATTTTCTTAACTGTATATCTCTTAAATGTCAACATATACACGT
Organism: Helianthus tuberosus; assembly: GCA_030545235.1. Lineage (NCBI taxonomy): Eukaryota > Viridiplantae > Streptophyta > Magnoliopsida > Asterales > Asteraceae > Helianthus > Helianthus tuberosus. Next base: position 144,453,415 of record CM060426.1, on the reverse strand, counting down.
GTGATTTAGTTGACGAAGATTTTTCAACGCCAAGAACCTCGATCAGTGAGTAAAAAAGGCGTAAGGTTCACAATGGTGTAAAACTAAAATGTGATATACCAGGATAGGATTCGAGTTACAGGAACAAGTACCAAACCAACCACCCAAGAATGGAGTCGTCAAGCGAAAACACTTAACAACCTCCTGGAAGCAGCTTTTCTTGCCACCAGACCTTTCTCCATCAACTAGGAATCTGATGCCGTCACTAAACACATTCCTACGAGGATTTTTCAATGCAAAGAAACTCGATCAGAGAGTAAAAAAGGTGTAAGGTTCACAATGGTGTAAAACTAAAATGGGATATACCAGGCCAGGATTCGAGTTACAGGAACAAGGGCCTAACCAACCACCCAAGAATGGAATCGTCGAGCGAAAACATTTGACAACCTCCTGGAAGCAGCTTTTCTTGCCACCAGACCTTTCTCCATCAATTAGGAATCTGATGTCGTCAGTAAACACATTCCTTAAATTGTAGCCATTTTTTAATTGTTTATTTTTTGGTGTCTAATCCACATATATATCACCATTGCTCTTGATTTTCTTGACTATATATCTCTTAAATATCAACATATACACGTGTGATTTTGTTTACGAAGATTTTTCAATGTCGAGAACCTCGACCAGAGAGTAAAAAAGGCATAAGGTTCACAATGGTGTAAAACTAAAATGGGATATACCGGGTTAGGATTCGAGTTACAGGAACAAGGGCCAAACCAACCACCCAAGAATGGAATCGTCGAGTGAAAACACTTGACAGCCTCCTGGAAGCAGCTTTTCTTGCCACCAGACCTTTCTCCATCAATTAGGAATCTGATGCCGTCCTAAACACATTCCTTAAATTGTAGACATTTTTGAGTGTTTATTTTTTGGTGTCTAAGATTTTTCAATGCCGAGAAACTCGATCAGAGAGTAAAAAGGTGTAGGGTTCACAATGGTGTAAAACTAAAATGGGATATACCGGGCCATGATTCGAGTTACAGGAACAAGGTCCAAACCAACCACCTAAGAATGGAATCGTCGAGCGAAAACACTTGACAACCTCCTGGAAGAAGCTTTTCTTGCCACCAGACCTTTCTCCATCAATTAGGAATCTGATATCTTCAATAAACACATTCCTTAAATTGTGGCCATTTTTTGAGTGTTTATTTTTTGGTGTCTAAACTGTATATATATCACCATTGCTCTTATTTTCTTGACTGTATATCTCTTAAATGTCAACATATACACGTGTGATTTAGTTTACGAAGATTTTTTGTTGGACCGTGTGCGTGACCCTAAACAGTCAGTAAAGGCAGTTCATCTTTATTTACTAAGGCGGAATCAAAGTAAACAATGTCACACAACTTGTTTCCTTTTCAATTCTTCTCTATTACTGATTTCTGAGTCTTTACAATGATTTCTGATGAAATTTTGGCAGCACCTCGACTCTCACACACAATCAAGTTCGCTTCAAATGACGACACACATCAACTATTTATAGATGTTGCTAGTTTGCTTGAGATGTCACCATGTCTGTTCAAGTGGACTACCATGATGTTGGTTTCGCTTGAAGATGTAACAGGTCGGTTTCAAGCGAACTCACATAATATGTTTTCGCTTGAACTGCTCCTGGTTACTTTCAAGCGAACTACCTCACTAATACATGTACAAATCCTAATTTCTACCCTGTTGTGTGCTCGTTCATCCTATCTAGACATAAGACTCGATTAAGACGTAGTAAACAGACATTCAATGCACCAACAGACTCCCCCTTGGATGTTGATGAAGACTTCGGCGTCAAGTCTTTAGTCTTTGACTTTCTCCAAATTAATTTATCATTGTAAAAGCTCTCTTCAATCTTTATCTACAAACTTTAATCTTCAATCTCCCCTTTGAATGTTGATCCAGAATTCTGACTCCCCCTTTCACAGACTCCCCCTCTCGATAAGCTAGGGCTTAAATTCTGGTTCAAACTTTGACATTTTGATTACCATGGGAATTCTTGTTACTTGCATATACTTTACCCAAATATAAGATATATGACAAGAACAGTATCAATCCATACTTACCATTCAACCACAATTGATAGTCTAACCAGTGTTTAGAAATCCACTTAAGTATTCAGGTCCAAACTAATGACCCTGATTACTCAATTTATCTACCAAGTCCAAATTAATGACCTTGGTTGATGAGAGATAAATCACACTGACATTCAGTTCAATTTGTTTTTTCTGAAAATTTACAAGTTTCAAATTAATGAACTTGCTTTGATATTTCAACTTCTCAAACTTATCATGTTTTAGCTCACGACTCATCTTCCAGTCCAGAAACTTCCAGCATCTACTTCAATTTGAATCTGAAGATCAACTCTCTACTTTGGTTTGTCAAAAATAAAGCAGAAGTGTAAAATCTTTTTGGATTTAAAAAAAAAACTTTGTAAGACCCTAACACGTATTTGACAAAAGTCGCAGCGGAAATTCGTGCCATAAAATTTCTTTCATTACACACGTCTTGACTTACTTGAAAGTTTATTTTAAAAAAATAACTCTTTTACAAAACAAAGCATAACTCCCGTTTACTAAAATACATACTCGATTATTCCCGTACAATCTATTTTGTGACTCGGTCTTCGATCTCTATTCCTTGTGATAATTACCCGTGATCCGTACAACCTGCACTCACCACATACATTCATAACATTAGCACACATTATATAAACAAGATTCAATCACGTACACTTCACATTTCGTGTCTTTTCAAACTTTAAGCATTTCATCTGCGTATCCATTTCCTGGTGAGGCTTCAATAACGTACCTGCATTACTTTTCATTCTCAAGGTACACCATTAATAACGTTAACACTCAACGTGTCTAATTCATGCATACAAACGTACTTACATACATACATACATATATACACATCTACATACGTACATACCTTTCCTACAACTTTACATACGTGCATACACTCACATAAGTCTTTATACCTACATACATACACAACTACATACGTATATACCTTCCCTACATCTTTACATACATGTATACACTCATACATATCTTTATACATACATACATACACATCTACCTACGTACATACCTTTCCTACATCTTTACATACATGCATACACTCGTACATATCTTTATACATACATACATACACATATACATACACGTACAAGATCTTACATACTTCTTACATACTCATACGTTAATTACATGGGACTTAGACTTTGATTTATAGCCCATAAACATCTAAGGATCGATCAAAATCATGTTTAGGAAGCCCGCCGTAGTCCACGGATAACAAACCGAAGCCTACGATACATAAATCAACTTAAATAACAATTTTCATGTTTTTGGACTTGGGGACGGCGTCGGCGACGGCCCTAGGGCCCGTCGGCGAGGGGCCGTGGTTCTTCCCGTAGCCAAAAACCCCGTAGACAGGTAAATAACCCGTCAGCAAAAAAATTAACTTTCTGAAGCCCGTAGGCGACGGCCCCCTTGCCCGTCGGCGACTGACTCTAGTTTTTGCAGTTTTCTGCAGTTCCATTTCGTCGTTCGTACGCACTAAAACGCGCGTAACTTTTGAACCGTTTACCCGTTTAACCTCCTGTTTCTTCCTACATGCTTGTAAATTCACATTCTATCATATAAACTTAAAATCCCACCTCCGGATTAAGGGAATTCTTAACTTATATGCATTCGACCTATTATCATTTTCTAATTATTTGACCCGTTCGTGCATTTATCAACATAATCTGTTCATTTGACCTTAATCTCATATGAACTTAATAATTTCATTGACGCCTATCATAAAAGATTAAATTCTCGTATGCCTTGCATCCTCTTAACCCATTTTCGCTTAAAAGCTTATTTTTGACCCGTTATGGGTTTTTGCGCATTAAATGGGCTATGACATACAAAACCCTATACTTCGCTTCCATACTTGACAAAGACATTACTCTAATCGAATAGCTCGTTACCAAACGACTTTTAAGGTCGTTTGCCCGAAATACCTATCAAGGGCGTTTTTGACAACTTCGCTCTATCCTTAACAACAAAGGACTTCCTTGCATAAGTAACCAATCCTACTACTTAGCTACAATCCTTAATCACACATACCTTGCTCGGATCGAAGCTAAGATCCGTTTAATACTTCATCGATATCATACAATTCATTCCTATTTGACCTCGATTATCATACTTAATCAAGTTGCACATAACTTTACATAATCAACTAAGAAGTGATTACGAAAATCACTTACCTCATGCGTCCATGTTTATTCTCGTTTCCTCACCACTTCTTGACCCGTTAGCCTTCCGTGCTTGATTCCATCTCGACATGATTCCTATACTTCCATGTCATCGAAATCACATTCTTATTAGCATACATAATTGTACATGTTAACGATCATATCAATCGCATAATTTCCATTTGACTTTCATTAGTTACTTCTAACAAGCATAATACATGTGACCAAATTCATATCATTTCAAACTCATGTAAACCATCATGTCATCGCATTAAACACACATTCGTCAAACACGATCCATATAACTTAACTTAATCTTACAATTATGACAACACGTCTAACCATCCTTCTTATACACGGTTGACTTTTAGAAGTCAACGGTTCATTTAGTTTAACTTTCGACTTATCATTATATACCCGTAACATCATAATAGCCTATGCGGACAACACTATATACATATCATCTTCTACTTACATACAATTTCATCTATTAAGCTCACCTAGGCATTTCATCAAACGCTTGGTGTGCGTACCACTATGTTAGCACAATGTACAACTAATTTATGCATATTCTTCTAACCTTATACATAATTCATCAAATTCCACTTCCTAATCAACACGAATCATTCATGCATAAACATCAAACATACTTGTATTACATTTCTTTTAATTCTTCTAACAAGAACCCATCATGCAAATCAAAATACATCAATATTATGCAAAATTGGACATGGATGATTCACCCATGTCATCATCTTCATCATAACAAATGGGTTTCATCCAAAAACATCAAATTAACCTAAATCATGCATAACCCATGTCCAATATGATGATTCTAACACACACCCTTTCTCAATTTCATACAAATTCGCGATTTACATCAAAACCCACTTCGTGAAAGATCACCAATCTAACTTCTAAGACATACCTTACGATCCCCTTGTGATGGTGATCATTATTCCATGTTTATTTGCGAATTTGAGCCTTGAATCATCCCTTGATTTGAAGCTTTTGAAGAATTAGGGCTTGGCTCCTATGGAGCCCCTTCTGATCGTTCCAGAACACACACGAGATGTGTGTGTTTGTGTGTGTTTTTATTAATTTAAAACATAGCTTTCCCCTTGTCCATCTTTGGTCCCTCAAGTTTATACCTTTGCTTGTTTTGCTAAACATTTGACTAGGTATAATAACCTAGTTATTACATTCTATTTTATTAGACATGGGGTCTTACTAACAATTTTAATAATTCGAGTTTTGGGGCGTTACAAGTCTACCCCCCTTAAATGAGGTTTCGTCCCCGAAACCTTCCTTATTCGAATCAAACCAATTCTACTCTTACCCCTTTCAAGTTGTTCATTCACAATACTTATGTAAGACTCTATTCCAGAGCTCTTATTAGTGTCCTTCATTTCATATTGCTAGTTTCTAGCACATATCATCCCTAGCATGTAACACCTGTGCCTCCACGGCCATCAAACAAATACCAAACCAATGAAATATTATATTTCATACTTGGGATTTGTAAAAATATTGTGTATCATTTGCACATATCAATTCTCGTTCAATTTCAATCTCTAAATCGCTTTCTGGAAGGTTATACGCGCACCGATGCGTAAATATAACCAGTTTAATGCAACGAACACTCCGGAATAGTGAAATAGGCTTGAAATACCTTAAATAACCTTTACATAACTTAGAAATAAGTTTTGAAGGCTTTGGTATGGCAAAATCAAGTTAAATCGCTTACAGGGACTAAAGTTGACAAACTGTGAAAGTATGCCAATTTGAACTGTAACAGACATTCCGAAACATGACCATAAGTTAAACATACCATAAATATCCTTTACATAGCCTAGAAATAGGCTTTGAGGTGTTCGGTATGCTAAAATAAACTTTTGTGTCATTCAGGGACTAAAAGTGTCAAAAAGTGCACAAGTTTGCAATTTTACGCATAACTCACGTTCTGAATACATCCGGACATCCAAAAATTTATGTAAGCACTAAAATATTTTATTTTAGTGTTCGCCATAAGAAAAATCCATTCGTCGCGTCATTTGGTTCGTTTTTCGCATTCGGGACCAGATTCGATGTATTAGCCGTTGTTTAATTCACAACCACACATTCTAAACTTGCTTAGTCAGCGGATAAGGATGGAATTTAAACACCTAAACACCATAACTTTGCAACACATGTATGGATGGAATTTAAACACCTAAACACCATAACTTTGCAACACATGTACGGATGGGATTAAGGCACGTTTTCCATGAAACAATCTTAACGGTTCGGGTATTCCTATAAATACCCCATACCTAAAATCACTAGAAACTTGATTTGAGAAACTCTAAGTTGAAACATTTGTTTCATACCTGAGATTTTTGAATCGATTTTAGCATTCGGGGACCCTTCGTAAGTATTCTTTCGTTCTTTTCCTTATTTTACTGCTTTTCGAGTCAGAAAGTCAAACTTTGTTTGACTTTCAGCGTTGACCAGTAATGGTCAATGCGAAGTTCGTTTGAACTTCACAACGTGAGTGTAATCACGTTGGTCATAGTCCCTTGGGACTATGCCCACTGATTACCACGTTGTCTAGAGTCGTAGGGTAGGCGATTTGATAAATCGCCTATACCTTCGAACTCGACCCAGTTTGGTCGATCATTAGGATCCGACCAAATACTTTAGGTGACCCTAGTATAGGGCATAACCTTCCAAGGTTATACCCTATGGTCACATCGTTTAAGTAGTTGTATGATAGGTAGTTTATATGCCTTAGGTAAATTACCAGAATACCCTTTTCATGTATAATTGGTAATTAAGCATATGTAACCTAAACTTTTGTCACATAACTGATTATGTAACATGTTTAGGCATATAACACTTGTCATAGGACTAGTTAGGCGGTCCGAACGCGTTTCACGCGAACGACGCATTAAAGTAGCATAAGCTACCTAAACGGGTCGTAATGGGTCGTAGACACTTAGGTTAAGTTTCATTTAGTATGTAGGCTTTGTTAAACCATATCATATGAGTTCCTACACTCATTTGGTTTACAAACCCTAATACTACCCAATCTTCCGATTTAGGTCCGGTTAATTAACATAGTTACCTATATTAGGTGCCGTTTGATTTCCGTGATCTCTAGCATTGTTTGGTTGTTACTCAAGGACTACTGAGCAATCTCAAGTGAGTACATAGACCCCTCTTTTACTGTTTTCCAAACATTTTGGGGTGGAACACATGTGCCTACTTGTTACTTTCATGCTTTCCTGTTTTCACATCATATACATGCTATGTTTGTTAGTACATTATAGTACATGATTTCATTGTTTTTATGCTAGGTGTGCCCATAGTGTGCATTACTTAGTACATTGTTTTACATCACATCACATCACATCACATCACATCACATGCTATGTATGTTTATTTGTTGCATACTTAGTACAGATTCATTTCATCACATGCTTACATTTTGGTATGACATTTGGTTTGTTTAAATGGGACAATACATTCATTAACATTAGCTACGCCGTTCGTTAGTAGGTAGTGGTACCATAGGAATTGACAACTCCCGTTCCGGACATCCCGGTTAGGTGGGGATGAAAGGAATGACCGAATTCGATGATATTTACACAGATAGACCTTTAATTTGTTTAAGGGTTTATCACCTCAGTCGCAAGGCTTGGATGTATGCATTATAACAACACCGCATAAATGTTCATATTCAGTATAGCATGCATTTACACAAGACATAATATTGATTTAAACCAAGTTTTACTTCAATACTTTGCTTTTGTGCATATGGTTTAGTTGAGACATTTCGCTAGCCATACATGACATTTTGACATAGACATTTGACATAGACATTTTGACATAGACATTTTAACATGATTGACATTGATCATGCATTTACACAAAACATAATGTTGATTTAAACACAGTTTTACTTCAATACTATGTTCTTGTGCATATGGTTTAGTGATATTTATCACTAGCCATACAGATCAGTTTGGTTACACATTACATGATTTACATTGATCATGCATTTACACATTACATGATTTACATTGATCATGCATTTACACATTACATGATTTACATTGATCATGCATTTACACATTACATGATTTACATTGATCATGCATTTACACAAGACATAATGTTGATTTAAACCAAGTTTTACTTCAATACTTTGTTTTTGTGCATTTCACCTATGGTTTAGTTGATGCGTTTTCACTAGCCATACATATCATTTAGGTTACACATTACATGATTTACATTGATCAAACATTTTGACATATTATTCAATACATTTGGCAATTGGTTTAAACATAGACATCTTACATTGTTTGGTTTGGTTTGATTAAGTGATTAAGTAACGATGCGTGTGTAATATGATACAAGCATGGTGGATACGCCGCTGGTACTTCCTATATATAAGTGTTTGTATGGTATTACATATCGTAGCATTATTTGAATCATTTCAGTTTGATACATATAACATTTTATACAAATAACATACTTTTCACAATACATTATTTTACAAGCAACTTATCTTATACAAACTCATTTTACTTGGTTATTCATTTAACCATACATTATTTATACATATCATCTGATCTTATTGTTTTTCAAATGATTTACAAAACAAAGCAAATAACAAGGTTCATGACTAAACATTTTTCTCAAACATAAGTCATGAAACCTATTTTCACAAAACCTATGTATCTCACCGGCATTTTTATAATGACGTACCATATTTTCACATGTGTTTTTCAGGAGCTGTTGCATAAGATGATCAAGATACACATAGGCAGACTTGGGCCTTAGTGACAATAAAAGATGCAGACTAGTTAATTATGTTGTATTTCCTTGTTTGTTAAGACATTGTAACACTTCTTATGAATAAAACGAAATTTCAATTGCCATGGATTTGAAACATTAATTCTGTTACCACACTCCCCGATGTTTCCGCCACGTTTTGTATGTTCCACGTGGTCGGGGTGTGACATAGCATTTCATTTATTGAACTTAATCCAAAAGTATACAATCCTTACTCGTATTGATTTTAAGTTTACGGCTTGTCTCCAGCTTCCTATTTAAGCATATTACCTTCATATATCGAAATAAATCGATTTATTTCATTCTACTCATACATCATGTACAAGCTTTCATTTTATTCGCTTTGAGACCTCCTTAGCATCCCATTACTAATGTTACTTCTAATTATCTTAATGTTTATACGAGAGGTCAACATATCATCATAGGCATACTATAATCATTTATTTATATCAATACTTACACATAATCACAAGCTAAACATCTTACTAACCTTGACTTCGTCGTGTATGCCAACGGTTTGTGGCCCGAGTCGGCCCGTTTCTTCATGGGTTCATGTAATACTTTCATTGATTGCTTCCATTGATTTGTTGAGCACCCGCCTATGCGCATCCTTTCAATAATGCCTTGTTCAAATGAACATGGCCAATAAGCCCAACATCAAAATTAGCACTTTCCATCGATACTCGTCATTATTACTTTTTCTCCATACTTATTTTATTTGGGGTTTTAAATGCTCCTAATTCTTTTATTCTTAGAATTATTTCATTAACCTTTTCGCAAAACTTCCCCTTCCCGGCCATACTTAAGTTATCATTCGGGTTGTATCCCGTCATTTATTCCGACTCACACGAGTCAATTAACAACATGTCTAGTATGTGGCTTAATCAAAATTTTCTTTTCTTGACTCAAATTTTAAGTTCGCATATCATTTAGGGTCATTCTTTCGTCCTTAAACCCGTCTCGCGGATTCATACTTATCATTTGTACACTTAATTGCTTTTATGTTTGAATCCGTCTAGCGGATTCAAATATTGCATTCATATCCTTCATTCCTTGAATCCGTCTCGCAGATCCAATTTTTTGCATTCATACATTTCATTTCTTGAATCCATCTTGTGGATTCAAGCATTGCATTCACATCTTTCATTCCTTGAGTTCCGTCTCGCGGATTCAAGCATTGCATTCATACATTTCATTCCTTGAATCCGTCTTGCGGATTCAAGCATTGCATTCACATCTTTCATTCCTTGAGTTCCGTCTCGCGGATTCAAGTATTGCATTCATACATTTCATTCCTTGAATCCGTCTTGCGGATTCAAGCATTGCATTCACATCTTTCATTCTTTGAGTCCGTCTCGCGGATTCAAGCATTGCTTTCATACATTGTTGATCCGTACCGTCTTACAGTTTCAACATTCTTCATTCTTATCACTCACACTTTTCATTCCTACATAGTACTCTCAATTTCCCGAGAGTCTTACTACCCACTTCACCCGCATGCCCACCTGCTACCCAATACTAACAGACATACCTGCGATAAATACCACGGTCTCACGAATGTCATATGCTTCTTGCGTACTGGCCAGGTGCGCAATTCACATACTAATTTCGTGCCTTCAGGTAATCATCGCCTTATGCCTGCAGTAGTGGGTCTCAATTCGTGCTACATTTTTACAACCTTATCAAGACACCATCGTTGTCTTCCATTTAGTACTTACCCTCCCAAGGAGATTTCTTCCTTTTTCTTTTAACACCGGTACCATACATACTAACATTGTGTACCTGGGTCCGTCTGTCCATTCGCATCCTTGCCTGCCTTAGCATTCATCCTAGACTGCATTCAAGGGTCATCTTCTTCAAACACTAATACTTACCTTGCACATAACATACCGCCAGTTTCTTTATACGTATACATAAGTACATACTTACATTCGCTTCTACCTTTGGATCTTGATCAAGTCTTAGATTGTACGGGTTCCTTATCATAAGAGCACACAAGTTTGAGTTCAAGTACTTACTTTCTTGTACTTGATTCTCTCAAACCAGGGCTCTGATACCAACTTGTAAGACCCTAACACGTATTTGACAAAAGTCGCAGCGGAAATTCGTGCCATAAAATTTCTTTCATTACACACGTCTTGACTTACTTGAAAGTTTATTTTAAAAAAATAACTCTTTTACAAAACAAAGCATAACTCCCGTTTACTAAAATACATACTCGATTATTCCCGTACAATCTATTTTGTGACTCGGTCTTCGATCTCTATTCCTTGTGATAATCACCCGTGATCCGTACAACCTGCACTCACCACATACATTCATAACATTAGCACACATTATATAAACAAGATTCAATCACGTACACTTCACATTTCGTCACTTTTCAAACTTTAAGCATTTCATCTGCGTATCCATTTCCTGGTGAGGCTTCAGTAACGTACCTGCATTACTTTTCATTCTCAAGGTACACCATTAATAACGTTAACACTCAACGTGTCTAATTCATGCATACATACGTACTTACATACATACATACATATATACACATCTACATACGTACATACCTTTCCTACAACTTTACATACGTGCATACACTCACATAAGTCTTTATACCTACATACATACACAACTACATACGTACATACCTTCCCTACATCTTTACATACATGTATACACTCATACATATCTTTATACATACATACATACATACACATCTACCTACGTACATACCTTTCCTACATCTTTACATACATGCATACACTCGTACATATCTTTATACATACATACATACACATCTACATACACGTACAAGATCTTACATACTTCTTACATACTCATACGTTAATTACATGGGACTTAGACTTTGATTTATAGCCCATAAACATCTAAGGATCGATCAAAATCATGTTTAGGAAGCCCGCCGTAGTCCACGGATAACAAACCGAAGCCTACGATACATAAATCAACTTAAATAACAATTTTCATGTTTTTGGACTTGGGGAGGGCGTCGGCGACGGCCCTAGGGCCCGTCGGCGATGGCCCGTGGTTCTTCCCGTAGCCAAAAACCCCGTAGACAGGTAAATAACCCGTCAGCAAAAAAATTAACTTTCTGAAGCCCGTAGGCGACGGCCCCGTTGCCCGTCGGCGACTGCCTCTAGTTTTTGTAGTTTTCTGCAGTTCCGTTTCGTCGTTCGTACGCACTAAAACGCGCGTAACTTTTGAACCGTTTACCCGTTTAACCTCCCGTTTCTTCCTACATGCTTGTAAATTCACATTCTATCATATAAACTTAAAATCCCACCTCCGGATTAAGGAAATTCTTAACTTATATGCATTCGACCTATTATCATTTTCTAATTATTTGACCCGTTCGTGCATTTATCAACATAATCTGTTCATTTGACCTCAATCTCATATGAACTTAATAATTTCATTGACGCCTATCATAAAAGATTAAATTCTCGGATGCCTTGCATCCTCTTAACCCATTTTCGCTTAAAAGCTTATTTTTGACCCGTTATGGGTGTTTGCGCATTAAATGGGCTATGACATACAAAACCCTATACTTCGCTTCCATACTTGACAAAGACATTACTCTAATCGAATGGCTCGTTACCAAACGACTTTTAAGGTCGTTTGCCCGAAATACCTATCAAGGGCGTTTTTGACAACTTCGCTCTATCCTTAACAACAAAGGACTTCCTTGCATAAGTAACCAATCCTACTACTTAGCTACAATCCTTAATCACACATACCTTGCTCGGATCAAAGCTAAGATCCGTTTAATACTTCATCGATATCATACAATTCAGTCCTATTTGACCTCGATTATCATACTTAATCAAGTTGCACATAACTTTACATAATCAACTAAGAAGTGATTACGAAAATCACTTACCTCATGCGTCCATGTTTATACTCGTTTCCTCACCACTTCTTGACCCGTTAGCCTTCCGTGCTTGATTCCATCTCGATATGATTCCTATACTTCCATGTCATCGAAATCACATTCTTATTAGCATACATAATTGTACATGTTAACGATCATATCAATCGCATAATTTCCATTTGACTTTCATTAGTTACTTCTAACAAGCATAATACATGTGACCAAATTCATATCATTTCAAACTCATGTAAACCATCATGTCATCGCATTAAACACACATTCGTCAAACACGCTCCATATAACTTAACTTAATCTTACAATTATGATAACATGTCTAACCATCCTTCTTATACACGGTTGACTTTTAGAAGTCAACGGTTCATTTAGTTTAACTTTCGACTCATCATTATATACCCGTAACATCATAATAGCCTATGCGGACAACACTATATACATATCATCTTCTACTTACATACAATTTCATCTATTAAGCTCACCTAGGCATTTCATCAAACGCTTGGTGTGCGTACCACTATGTTAGCACAATGTACAACTAATTTATGCATATTCTTCTAACCTTATACATAATTCATCAAATTCCACTTCCTAATCAACACGAATCATTCATGCATAAACATCAAACATACTTGTATTACATTTCTTTTAATTCTTCTAACAAGAACCCATCATGCAAATCAAAATACATCAATATTATGCAAAATTGGACATGGATGATTCACCCATGTCATCATCTTCATCATAACAAATGGGTTTCATCCAAAAACATCAAATTAACCTAAATCATGCATAACCCATGTCCAATATGATGATTCTAACACACACCCTTTCTCAATTTCATACAAATTCGCGATTTACATCAAAACCCACTTCGTGAAAGATCACCAATCTAACTTCTAAGACATACCTTACGATCCCCTTGTGATGGTGATCATTATTCCATGTTTATTTGCGAATTTGAGCCTTGAATCATCCCTTGATTTGAAGCTTTTGAAGAATTAGGGCTTGGCTCCTATGGAGGCCCTTCTGATCGTTCCAGAACACACACGAGATGTGTGTGTTTGTGTGTGTTTTTATTAATTTAAAACATAGCTTTCCCCTTGTCCATCTTTGGTCCCTCAAGTTTATACCTTTGCTTGTTTTGCTAAACATTTGACTAGGTATAATAACCTAGTTATTACATTCTATTTTATTAGACATGGGGTCTTACTAACAATTTTAATAATTCGAGTTTTGGGGCGTTACAAACTTCTAAACTAGAAATGAAATACAGAAATAAAATGCAGTAAACGTAAACTATTTACAAACATATTTTTGGCGAGCGTGTTAGGGAATCATATCAGCTATTCAACAAGTCACAAGTACCGTTAAGCTTCAATTACATACTCAGAATTAAACAATTCGCTTAGATTGTCGATATACTGATCCACTTTAAATTCTCACACACATTTCAATATGTCCAGGATACGGATTTAGTAATTTAGAGACTTAAACTTATACATGTGTCCCACCTCTTGAATATACTCCCGTATCCAGATCCCAATATTCAGTCTTACAGGTGAGTATACCACAAATGATATCTGTAAGGGAATAAATTATAAAACGAAAACGTGAGAGCTCAGGTCAGAACTACCGTTCAGCAGAGAGATCACGAATCGACTTGGGTATGTCCCCTTTAGAGGATCTTTTGTTACAACAGCATTGATTAGCAATTTTATTGTCTTATCATTTATGCTGAGGGTGATACTATGTTTCAAGCATTGCGGAAAGTATTATTCGGGGACTAGGTCAGAATTTCCATTCAGCAGAAGTCCTAGAATAATACCCCAGATATCACTAAGTATAAAAACCTAGTATATCAGAAAAAGGAATCTTTCAAACAAGATTTCAGGGGTTACCTATATATCCAAGTAGTGTTCCCCACGAAATAAGTAAGTAAAGATTTAGATTTATATCCCGAACAAACCTACTAAATGTGTAAAAACCTATCGGCATATCATCAGCGAGAATGTTTAACGCATTTAAACATTCCATTTCTTTAGCATACCGTAACTGTCAAGCCAATGTACTATCATTTTCCCTTTTTTCACAAGCTCTTTTCTGGTTTTCTAATGTTTTTTTTTTATTTTGAAAATATCTCATGTTTTTGTATTTTTGTCATTTTTTTAATGTTTTTGTATTTTCTGAAAATATTACCCTATACCTCCCCCTAAATACCAAAACAGGTAAAAAATTGACAAACCATTGCAAATTGCTTCTCAACATCATCTACAATGTCTCCTTCATCAATGCCAATAATCTCCTCCAACACCGATAAAAGCTTTATACCATTCAGTTTTAGCAAATACTGAAAACGTGTTTTATCAAATGCTTTGGTATGTAAATCAGCTTTTTGCTCGTCAGTGTGGATTTTCTCAATTCGTATCAACTTCTTCTCGAAACAATCGCGAATGAAGTGATGACGAATTTCAATGTGTTTCGTTTTAGCGTGATGAACTGGATTTTTAGTAATCTTAATCGCTGCCTCATTATCAACAAAGATATGGGTGTTTAGAAATTGCAAACCGTAGTCGCGCAACTGTTGCTGGATCCATAAGATCTGTGAGCAGCAACTGCTAGCAGATACATACTCCGCTTCACATGTGGATAAAGCCACAGAGGTCTGCTTTTTGCATTGCCAGGTAACCAGTCTTGGTCCGAAAAACTGGCACCCTACTGTTGTTGATTTAGCATTAACTTTGCAGCATCCGAAATCTGAATCGGAATACCCTTCGAGCGTGAAATCGCCTTCTCTTGGATACCACAACCCCAATGATCGAGTTCCTTTTAGGTAACGTAATATCCTTTTCACAATCACCATATGCGAAGCTCTTGGGTTATATTGAAATCTTGCTGCGAGGCAGGTTGGGTACATAATATCGGGTCTTGAAGCTGTCAAATACATCAGCGAACCGATTATAGAACGATACATCGTTTCATCTACCTTCTCTCCGGTGAGATCAGGATTTATCCCATGATTCATTGCTAATGAGGTGGAAGCTGGAGTAGAACCTGACATCCCGAATTTCTCCAAGATATCATGAACGTACTTCGTTTGATGTATGAAAATTCCTTTGGGTAGTTGATCAACCTGCAGTCCCAAAAAGAATTTCATCTCACCGATCGATGACATTTCGAATTTCTGCTTCATCACTCTTTCAAAATCTTTACATAGATTCTCATTTGTTGACCCAAATATGATGTCGTCCACGTAAATTTGAACTATCAGAAGATGTCCGTCGACCTCTTTGGTGAAGAGAGTGGCATCCACTTTTCCACGGATGAAGCTGTTGGGTAGTAGGTGTTGAGACAATGTCTCGTACCAAGCTCTCGGGGCCTGGTGTAAACCATACAGCGCTTTGTCTAACAAATAGACCTTGTCTTTGTGGATTGGATCAGTAAAGCCCGGTGGCTGACCGACATATACCTCCTCTTTTACCTTCCCATAGAGAAACGCCGATTTAACATATAACTGATATACTTTGAAGTTTTTCCAAGATGCCAATGCTAGGAAGATTCTGATCGCTTCTAGTCGAGCTACAAGAGCATATACTTCAGTAAAATCTATACCCTCCTGCTGACTGAAACCCTGGACTACGAGTCGAGCTTTGTTACGAACAACAACTCCTCTATCGTCTCTCTTACATTTGAACACCCACTTGGTGTTGATCTTCCTTTGACCATCAGGCAAGTCTACTAACTTCCACACACCTAACTTCTCGAATTGACTCAGCTCCTCCTGCATCGCATTGACCCAAGAATCTTCAGTAAGCGCCTCTTTATAAGTCCTTGGCTCAATCTGCGAAATAAAACAACTCAATGAGAATTCAGTTTGTAATGGAGCAACTTTTGTATAAAAACATGTAAGCCCTTGATCAAGCTGTCTTCGAGTGCGGACGCCTGTTTGCAATTCTCCAATGATCAATTCCTCTGGATGGTATGAAAGAGTTCTTGGTATCACTTCGCCTGGAACATCAACATCGCCTTCTAGATTAGTAACATTCTGATTTGTACCTTGTTCACTGACTGGGTTTGTTTGACTTGAGGTCTGAATTTGCTCCCCCTCAGAATCTGAATCACCACGATTAAATACTGGCATGTTCTCAGATTCTTGATTATCATTGTTGGACCCCGTGTGTGACCCTAAACAGTCAGTAAAGGCAGTTCATCATCATTTACTAAGGCGGAATCAAAGTAAACAATGTCACACAGCTTGTTTCCTTTTCAATTCTTCTCTATTAGTGATTTCTGAGTCTTACAATGATTTCTGATAAAATTTTGGCAGCACCTCGACTCTCACACACAATCAAGTTCGCTTCAAATGACAACACACACCACCTATTTATAGATGTTGCTAGTTCGCTTGAGATGTCACCATGCCTGTTCAAGCGAACTACCATGATGTTGGTTTCGCTTGAAGATGTAACAGGTCGGTTTCAAGCGAACTCACATAATCTGTTTTCTCTTGAACTGCTCCTGGTTACTTTCAAGCGAACTACCTCACTAATACATGTATAAATCCTAATTTCTACCCTGTTGTGTACTCGTTCATCCTATCTAGACATAAGACTCGATTAAGACGTAGTAAACAGACATTCAATGCACCAACAGACTCCCCCTTGGATGTTGACGAAGTCTTCGGCGTCAAGTCTTTAGTCTTTGTCTCTCTCCAAATTAATTTATCATTGTAAAAGCCCTCTTCAATCTTTATCTTCAAACATTAATCTTTAATCTCCCCTTTGACTGTTGATCCAGAATTCTGACTCCCCCTTTCACAGACTCTCCCTCTCGATAAGCTAGGGCTTTAAATTCTGGTTCAAACTTTGACATTTTGTTTCCATGGGGATTCCTGTTACCTGCATATACTCTATCCAAATATAATATATATGACAAGAACAGTATCAATCAATACTTACCATTCAACTATAATTGATAGTCTAACCAGTGTTTAGAAATCCACTTAAGTATTCAGGTCCAAGTTAATGACCCTGATTACTCAATTAATCTACCAAGTTCAACTTAATGACCTTGGTTGATCAGAGATAATTCACACTGACTTTTTTTCAACATATTCAAATATTTTCTAAAAATTACAAGTTTCAATTTAATGAACTTGCTTCAACTTTTCAATTTTCACAAACTTATCATAATAAGCTCCAAACTCATCTTCCAGCCCAGAAACTTCCTGCAACTGCTTCAAATTGAATCTGAAGATCAACTCTCCACTTTGGTTTGTCAAAAATAAAGCAGAAGTGTAAAATCTTTTTGGATTTTTAATAAAACTTCTAAACTAGAAATGAAATACAGCACTAAAATACAATGAAAATAAACTATTTACAAACATATTTTTGGTTGAGCGTGTTAGGGAATCAAATCAGCTATTCGACAAGTCAAAAGTACCGTTAAGCTTTAATTTCATACTCAGAATTAAACAATTCACTTAGATTATCGATATACTGATCCACTTAAATTCTCACACAATTTTCAATCTGTCCAGGATACGGATTTAGTGTTTTAGAAACTTAAACTTATACATGTGTCCCACCTCTTGAATATACTCCCGTATCCAGATCCCAATATTCAGTCTTACAGGTGAGTGTACCACAGATGATATCTGTAAGGGAATAAATTATGAAACGAAAACGTGAGAGCTCAGGTCAGAACTACCGTTCAGCAGAGAGATCACGAATCGATTTGGGTGTGTCCCCTTTAGAGGATCTTTTGTTACAACAGCATTGATTAGCAATTTTATTATCTTATCATTTATGCTGAGGGTGATGCTATGTTTCAAGCATTGCGAAAAGTATTATTCGGGGACTAGGTCAGAACTTCCATTCAGTAGAAGTCCCGGAATAATACCCCAGATATCACTGAGTATAAAAACCAAGTATATCAGAAAAAGGAATCTTTCAAACAAGATTTCAGGGGTTACCTATATATCCAAGTAGTGTTCCCCACGAAATAAGTAAGTAAAGATTTAAGTTTATATCCCGAACAAACCTACTAAATGTGTAAAAACCAATCGGCATATCATCAGCGAGACTGTTTAACGCATTTAAACATTCCATTTCTTTAGCATACTGTAACTGTCAAGCCGATGTACTATCATTTTCCCTTTTTACACAAGCTCTTTTCTGGTTTTCTAATGTTTTTGGATTTTGAAAATATCTCATGTTTTTGTATTTTTGACATTTTTTATTGTTTTTGTATTTTCTGAAATATTACCCTATACCTCCCCCTAAATACCAAAACAGGTAAAAAATCGACAAACCATTGCAGATTGCTTCTCAACATCATCTACAATGTCTCCTTCATCAACGCCAATAATCTCCTCCAACACCGATAAAAGCTTCATACCATTCAGTTTTAGCAAATACTGAAAACGTGTTTTATCAAATGTTATGTAAATCAGCTTTTTGCTCGTCAGTGTGGATTTTCTCAATTCGTATCAACTTCTTCTCGAAACAATCGCGAATGAAGTGATGACGAATTTCAATGTGTTTCGTTTTAGCGTGATGAACTGGATTTTTAGTAATGTTAATCGCTGCCTCATTATCAACAAAGATAGGGGTGTTTAGAAATTGCAAACCGTAGTCGCGCATCTGTTGCTGGATCCACAAGATCTGTGAGCAGCAACTGCTAGCAGATACATACTCCGCTTCACATGTGGATAAAGCCACAGAGGTTTGCTTTTTGCATTGCCAGGTAACCAATCTTGGTCCGAAAAACTGCCACCCTGCTGTTGTTGATTTAGCATTAACTTTGCAGCATCCGAAATCGGAATCGGAATACCCTTCGAGCGTGAAATCGCCTTCTCTTGGATACCACAACCCCAATGATGGAGTTCCTTTCAGGTAGCGTAATATCCTTTTCACAATCACCATATGCGAAGCTCTTGGGTTAGATTAAAATCTTGCTGCGAGGCAGGTTGGGTACATGATATCGGGTCTTGAAGCTATCAAATACATCAGCGATCCGATCATGGAACGATACATCGTTTCATCTACCTTCTCTCCGGTGAGATCAGGGTTTATCCCATGATTCGTTGCTAATGGGGTGGAAACTGTAGTAGAACCTGACATCCCGAATTTCTCCAAGATATCATGAACGTACTTCGTTTGATGTATGAAAATTCCTTTGGGTAGTTGATCAACCTGCAGACCCATAAAGAATTTCATCTCACCCATCGATGACATTTCAAATTTCTGCTTCATAACTCGTTCAAAATCTTTGCACAAATTTTCATTCGTTGACCCAAATATGATGTCGTCCACGTAAATTTGAACTATCAGATGATGTCCATCGACCTCTTTGGTGAAGAGAGTGGCATCCACTTTTCCACGAATAAAGTTGTTGGCTAGTAGGTGTTGAGACAATGTCTCATACCAAGCTCTCGGGGCCTGGTGTAAACCATATATCACTTTGTCTAACAAATAGACCTTGTCTTTGTGGATTGGATCGGTGAAGCCCGGTGGCTGACCGACATATACCTCCTCTTTTACCTTCCCGTAGAGAAATGCCGATTTAACATCTAACTGATATACTTTGAAGTTTTTCCAAGATGCAAATGCTAGGAAGATTCTGATCGCTTCTAGTCTAGCAACTGGAGCATATACTTCAGTAAAATCTATACCCTCCTGCTGACTGAAACCCTGGACTACGAGTCGACCTTTGTTACGAACAACAACTCCTCTATCGTCTCTCTTACACTTGAACACCCACTTGGTGATTATCTTCCTTTGACCATCAGGCAAATCTACTTACTTCCACACACCTAACTTCTCGAATTGGCTCAGTTCCTCCTGCATCGCATTGACCCAAGAATCTTCAGTAAGCGCCTCTTTATAAGTCCTTGGTTCAACCTGCGAGATAAAACAACTTAGTTAAAAGTCAATTTGTAAAGGAGCAACTTTTGTATAAAAACATGTAAGCCCTTTATCAAGCTGTCTTCTAGTGCGGACGCCTGATTGCAATTCTCCAATGATCAGCTCCTCTGGATGGTATGAAAGAGTTCGCAGCATCACTTCGCCTGGAATATCTACATCGCCTTCCAAATTAGTAACATTCTGATTTGCACCTTGTTCACTGACTGGGTTTGTTTGACTTGAGATCTGAATTTGCTCCCCCTCAGAATCTGAATCACCACGATCAAATACTGGCATGTTCTCAGATTCTTGATTATCATTCTGTGCCGACTGGTTATCTTGAGCAACTTCATTTTGTTGGACATCATCATGTTCACCAGCATTGCTTGGACCTGCTTCATCATCGTTCAAAGCTTGTCGTGGTCGCCTTGAATACTCAGCTGGAAACCTTTCCTGCGATTCTTCGTACTCTCTCAGAATATCCAACTCATCAAAGAAATCTTCTTCTTCTTCTGGTTCTTCCATCATGTCAAACGAATCCCACAACTTGTCATAATGATAACGCCATGAATCTCTAGGATTCTGCGGCGGCATTGTATAACCTTGACATTCAACATTAGGAGCTTCAATAATCCACTTCAGACTTGGAACGAAGACTCGTCGTAATGGACTTGCATAACCTATGAATATCCCTTCAATACTTTTCGGACCAAACTTTCCAAAAGGCTCTAGAACAGTACAGGGAGACCCAAACGGTTCTAAAAACTCCAGGTTCGGTTTGCGGTTATTGATCAACTCAAAGCATGTCTTGTTGAATTTCTTGACAGTGAGAACTCTGTTGAGCGTATAGCATGCGGCGGAAACTGCTTCTGCCCAAAAATTTATCGGTAGCTTTGAATCAGCAAGCATTGTTCAGGCCGTTTCGATTAGTGTCCTATTCTTTCTTTCAGCGACTCCATTCTGCTGCGGAGTGTACGGAGCACTAAACTCATGCAATATACCTCTTTCATCACAAAATTCTTCCATCTTGTTGTTCTTGAATTCAGTACCATTATCACTTCTAATTCTTTTGATACGCCTTTGGTACAGATTTTCAATCTTTCTGAACAACGCCATCAAACTATCAAACGTTTCATCTTTCGACTTCAAGAATGACACCCATGAAAATCGGGAATAATCATCAGTAACCACAAGACAATAGAGATCCCCTATAACACTTTTGACGTTTACTGGACCAAACAGATCCATATGAAGTCTCTCTAAAGGTCTGGAAACTGAATTGACTTGCTTTTTAGGGTGTGACTTTTTCTTCTGCTTGCCTTTGATGCAACTAATGCACTCCCCTTCCAGATGAAAATCTTTAACATGAACACCTATAACCAAATAATTGTGCACCAGGTGATTCATTTTTCGTAAGTGAATATGTTCCATTTTTCGGTGCCACAACTGCGATTCTTTTTCCGTTGCCTTAGACACAAAACAATGAGCCTGACCCGTGGTTGTAGTAGCTACACTCATGTCCAACACGTACAGATCATTGACTCTAGGTGCCCTCATGATAATCCATTCTTCAGGGATAACAAATCCTGGCTTCAAGATCAAACATTCTTTGTCTGTGAAGTGAGTGGTATACATACTGTCACAAATCTGCGAGATACTCAGCAAATTATTCTCCAGCTCAGCAATGTAGTTAACTCTCTCAAACGTAACAATCCCATTGGATAACGTTCCTTCACCAACAATTCTACCAACTTGGTTACCTGCGAATCCCACATAACCACCATTAAAATTTCTAACATCGTACAACAATACAGTCTTCCCTGTCATATGTCGAGACGCTCCACTATCCATAATCCATCGTGAAACAGCTCTCGGAAGATCCTGCACATATCACAAATAATTCAATAAAGATGCCGATTCATGCTTCACAATTACCAACTAGGAAGCTCCGACAAGTCCAAAATTTTTAGTGAGATTTTGATATTACCCAAGCCTCTTTCGACTCAGGTAACTGGACTTTAATGTGAGATTTTCCGATGTAAAGTGGCGGAAAATTTTTATCATTCATTTTTAAGCTTTCATCTGATCCAACCTCAGCCTTTTTGTATAAGAAAAACTCATCTATCTTAAGTTGACCGGTTGGTTGATTTTTCTTTTGAACATTCTTCTTCTCTGGTTGAGTAGAAGATTGTTTCTCCAACTTTTCATAATAATCCAAAGGAACATCCATCTTTACCGGTGTAGTAGAAGATGATTGTTTTTCCAACTCTGAAACCTTTGGTTTTTCAACAACTTTTGGCTTCCATGTTTGTTGAGATGAAGCAATCCGTTTATAAAATTTGTCATTTTTATTTACCACATTCTTAACAGGTTCAATTTTGACTTTTGTTTTCTCATTTTTCAAAATTTTCTCAACAACCAATGGAGCTTTTCCTTTTGCATCAACCTTCTTCTTTCGATTCTCA
Source organism: Helianthus tuberosus (assembly GCA_030545235.1). NCBI lineage: Eukaryota > Viridiplantae > Streptophyta > Magnoliopsida > Asterales > Asteraceae > Helianthus > Helianthus tuberosus. Next base: position 144,430,027 of record CM060426.1, on the reverse strand, counting down.
ACAACTTCAGTCTTAGGCTTGAAGTTGGTGCAATTTCTTGCAATGTGACCAACTTTGTTACATCTAAAGCATGTACGAGTATCAACTACCCGACTTGTGCCTTCAGACTGAGGTTGTGAGGCTTTCTTTTCAAAAAATTCTTCATTTGATTTTGAAAAAAATTCATTTTTCTCATCAGAAAGTGAACTTGAACCGTTCACAAACACCTTCTTTTCAGCAAACCTTTTGTTTTGAAAATTCTTTCTTTGATAGTTCTTACCACCCTGATATCCACCCGACCAATTGTTTCGATTGTTGTTATAAAAACGTGGTGGAACAACAGGTTTCTTGTAGTAAGCTTTATCTTTCTCAAAATTCATTTGCCTTTTTGTTTGTTTTAAACTTTTTACTTCAGACAAATCAATTTCAACCATTTTGAACACATTTGTCAATTTTGAAACATTTACATTCTCCAGAGGAAAATCAGAATCCGAATACAACTTATCAGATCCAGACATCTTGTACATGACAAGAGTAAGTTCATCATTTAAGTTGTTTTTGGATTTTGGTTTCGGAATGTAATTGTCCAGAAAACATTCATCATCTCCAGCTGAATCATTTTCAGACATTAAAACACTTTCAGCTGTGCTTTTAACAATCTCTGTCTGAACACTATCATCAGATGATGAAGAAGAAAATGTCACATCAATTGAATCAGGAAGTTTCACTTCATTTTCTTCCTCAAGATTAACCAACCCAGATTGCTTTTTCGAATAATTGTCTAGAACTGGTGGTGGTACTTGATGAAAACCCACCCCGGTTCCATCACAATATACATCTTCGCCTGCTTTGTTTTTCCCGATGGGTTTGGGAACAATGTGTTGCAAAACAAAGCTTGCAGAGCTGTAACTGTTCAATTTCAAATTGATATGCTCATTCTCAATCTTAGCTTCTTCAAACTGAAGTTTTAATTTAGCAATCTCATCCAATTGTTTGTTGATTAATTCTTCTTTAATTCTCAAAACACTTTGCAAGTGACAATTTTCTTTGTATGTTTTACCGTTTCTATCATCATTATCTTTAACCGTGCTTTTAAGCTTTTCAATTTTTTCAATAATCTGACGATTTTCAAGAACTAACCTCTCATTTTCTTTCCTAACCTTTTCTTGATCAATTTTACCAGTTTCAATTTTGTTAGTTAATTCTTTTACTCTTTCAGTTGAAGCTTTCACCATTTTATCACGATCAAGGATTTGATCTTCAACACTTCTGACTCTAGCAGTCAGATCATCAATCTTCTTACCTTTGAGATAAGTGTTTGTACTACAAACTTTGCATTCTTTGATGCAATTTTTGCAGTCAACATCACCACTGACTTTCTTACCTGACTCAGTTGTTGACACGTTTGAACTGACCTGTCTTTTAGACTCAGAAACGGATTTAGAGTCTACTTCAAGTGCCTTAGCAGCCAGCACCTTGTCAGCCATCTTTCCCATGTTTTCAGCATTTAACTTTTGAGTCGTGTCAATGATTCCAGTATCAACCTTCTTTGGCTTCTCTTTTTCTTCTTTTTCCTTCTCTTCTTTCTCTTTCTCTTCTCCGCTTCCCCACCATTTTCTTTGCCAATAATCATCTTCTTCTTTCATTTCTTTAATTATGGTTTCCATATCAAGAGTGTTATGATCAATGGCTATATTTCCATCAGGGTCAAGATAACATTCTCTGTCTGGATCCCATCTCCTCGCTCTTTTTGCTTCAAGATAGATACCAGATATTCTGATCATTCTTTGTTGAGCTATCTGCTTTCTATAAGCATACCTCTGTTCTTCAGGTCTGGTGTCTTTCCAAGGAACATGTTCAGATTTTGCCATGAATGCATATCCAACCGCATCCTCCTCAGGTAACAACTCGCTCCAGTCGAAACCTTCATCGTCATGAATCACCGTAAGAGCTCTAGATTTCTCTTTGTTATCTTCAAGCTGCTTCATTCTTGGTGGTTCTGATTTATTCTGATGATAAATCGCCTTCTTATAGTAATCTTCTCTGAACGTGTTTTTAGACTCATCAGTATACGCATTTCGGCATTCTCGTTTAAAGTGACCTTTCTGTTTACACTTAAAGCATGTCACTTTAGACTTGTCAAAGCCCAACTTGGTAGATGGTCCACCAATAGACTTTCTCCCAGTTATCTCCATGAAACGTTGTGCCCGACGAACTGCACTGGCCATACACCACCATATGTCGATCAATTCCATCTCCTCAGGATCTATCTGATCATAATCTTCTTTTGTCAGGTTGGTGTTGCCAATCTTCCCTGCCACTAAACTTTCATATGATTCTAGTACAGAAGCGAGAAAAACCATCTGTTGCTTTGCCGACTCCTCGCTGAAGTTTTGAGCGTTCTTTAAGTCTACAGCGATGTTGCATTGAAATAGGTTCTTTGCATCTGATTGACTTGAATGTGATGAAGAACCACTGTGAAATCCACTGCTTTGACTTTCTTTGTTTGAAATGTTGGAATTCTCAGCAGAAAATGCAGTCATGGGAGAAGTGTTCTTTGGCATCATGCTTTTTGGATAATACAAATCCAAGTTCTGTTGATAAGATGAGTGATTGATTTTGTGTGCTTTCTTTAACTCCAGCTCATGACTTTCTAGTCTCTCAATCAGCAAGTCTACAGTCAACACTTCGGGCGGCTTGATTGTATTTTTCAGCATCAAGGCATATTATTGCCAATCCATCTCATCTGGCAATGAATCAAACAATTTGTCGACCAGTTCTTCTTGAGAATAGAAAATTTCGTGTCTCGCCAGTTCCAGCTTTAGATGCCTAAACCTCTCAATCATTTTACAAACTGATTCATTCTTTAAACTACCAAATAAATCAAATTCTTTTCTAAGCAGTTTCTTTTTGTTTTTCACTATTTCTGCACTTCCCAAACATTTAGCTTTCAATTTTTCCCAAAGATCTTTAGAACTTTTGTACTCGATCAAAGATATTATATCTTCTCGAACAGATTGAAATAGTAGTGCGATGCACTTTTTCTCAGCAACAAACGATTCTATTTCTTCAGATGTTGTCAAGCTTTCACCAGTTTTGCCACCATCAAGATATCCGTTTTTTAAACTCTTCCAGCTAGGATACGCAAAGGCCCTCAACCAATCGTCAAACTTCTTGGCCCACCGACTATATTCTTCGATAGCCATCAACTTCGGGGGTTTGTTATATGTTCCGAAAGTACTCTCCACACCCAAGGCATCCGATATGCTTTTCTTCGTACTAGGCGTGTTCTCATTGGTGTTGTTCGAAGAAGTATCGTCTCCAGAATTTCCAGCAAAAGCATACATATCGCTAAACGGATTCATGAATAGATCATCCATCTTGTACGTACCTGAAAAATCAGCAAACACTTAGAAATTTCTTGATTTTGAAAAATACAGATTCAAGCAGAAACACTTGAAGCGAAATCAGCTTTTAAAGCAATATAGCTTTTCAAGCGAAATGGTAATACAGGCTCAAGCGAAACACTTCAAGCGAAATCAAAACACTTGAAGCGAAATGGCAATATCAACTCAAGCGAACCACACTCAAGCGAAACCAGACAAAAATGTATATTTCAAGCGAGATCCCAAGATATTTCAAGCGAACACAATTTTAAAGAGGTTTCGCTTGAAATTTTCAAGCGAAATGTGATGATGTCAGCTTTTTCGAACCAGTTTTCAAGCGAAAAGTTAAATTTTTATATGAATTTGATTGATTTTAAGTCCAATTAACTCAGGGATTTGTTAACTCTATGTTTCGCTCAATATATGTGAGTTTCAGGCCATTTCAACCGTAAAACAATGTCCAAATCAGAAAAGAATGAGTAGAAGTAAGAAAATTCGATGATTTCAAGCTGCAATGGTATGAACTCCTTGTCCTGAGCTCTGATACCACTTGTTGGACCGTGTGCGTGACCCTAAACAGTCAGTAAAGGCAGTTCATCTTCATTTACTAAGGCAGAATCAAAGTAAACAATGTCACACAGCTTGTTTCCTTTTCAATTATTCTCTATTACTGATTTCTGAGTCTTTACAATGATTTCTGATGAAATTTTGGCAGCACCTCGACTCTCACACACAATCAAGTTCGCTTCAAATGACGACACACATCAACTATTTATAGATGTTTCTAGCTCGCTTGAGATGTCACCATGTCTGTTCAAGCGAACTACCATGATGTTGGTTTCGCTTGAAGATGTAACAGGTCGGTTTCAAGCGAACTCACATAATCTGTTTTCGCTTGAACTGCTCCTGGTTACTTTCAAGCGAACTACCTCACTAATACATGTACAAAACCTAATTTCTACCCTGTTGTGTGCTCGTTCATCCTATCTAGACATAAGACTCGATTAAGACGTAGTAAACAAACATTCAATGCACCAACATTTTTCAATGCCGAGAACCTCGATCAGAGAGTAAAAAAGGCGTAATGTTCACAATGGTGTAAAACTAAAATGGGATATATCGGGTTAGGATTCGAGTTACCGGAACAAGGGCCAAACTGTAACACCTCGTAAAATCACGTCCAATGATGTGTTGACACGTGTACTAAACCCTAACAAGGTCAAACGTTGACTATGAGGAACTAATTTTGCGAAAAATCAAAAACTTCGATTATGGAAGGACTGGAAGTGTTAACATGCTTAAACTAAGCCTCTGATTAACCTCACACGATATTCGTATTTTCATATTAAGCCACTTGTTGGATAAGCGAAGCCGTTTGCGTAATAAATTGAAAGTTTGCACGTCGAAGGGTTAAAAGCGTCAACATGCTTAATTATACCTCTGAGTTACCTTTTAACAAAACCGAAACGTTATTATATCTAATAATATTCTTGGGAATACAAAACATTGGCCATTTAGGGCTTTAATGCCGATAAACAACAATACGCACAAGTTTGTGCGTTAAAAAGGGGTTAAAAGTGTCAACATGTAAATTCTTACCTCTGATGTAACACCTCAAAAATTCACGTCCTATAATGTGTTGACACGTGTCATAAAGTTTGAACGTGTGAAAGAATGTTATAAAAGGACTAAAGTTGACAAACATGGAAAGTATGTGATTATACGGGTTCTAAATGTCAACGATGAATAAATATACTTCATAATAACCCTACATGATGTTCATGTCATCAAACGAATAAATCATGGATCATGCGAAGCTAAAAGTGAGGAATTACAAACTACAGGGGCTAAATGTGTCAACATGTTTAAGTTATACCTCTGAGTGACCTTTTGACAAACCCGAAGCTTTGTAACTGTTAATTATGCTCACTAGAATACACGATTTAAATTTAGTAAAGTTTCGTTATCGTATGAGAAAGTTATGATCAAATTCGTGTGCAAAGGGTTAAAGCGTTAACGTTGAAAGTTATGACTTTTCGGGTAACAATAAAGTTAACTGGGGACTTAACAAAGTGGGTATATGTTTTAAAGCCCTTATAGATCAATTGTGAGGGTTCATAATGCAAGAAACAAGTGCCTAATCGAATTTTGAAGAGCCAAGGATCAAAACGCAAAAATAAAAAATTTGGATTTGAGTCAGAAGAGGGGTCGCGCGACGCGAGGCCCAAGGGGGGTCTGTCGCGTCACGCCTAGGCCTACCTGATGCGAAAATTTTGCTTCCTTGTCTGCCACAGCCATTGTGCTCGACCTTTAACCGATTTTTCACATTTTTCTTGGCCCCTAGACACCCCCTAAGCACTAGGAACATGTGTTGATCAGTTGTGGTGGGTTGTAGACTCATGTGTCAAAGATTTGTGGTGGATTAAACACTATATAAAGGACCATGATATGCACCATTGTTCTTCACACCTTCCTCTTGCAATCTGATCATTTCTGGAGCTCCAAGGCACTCTCAAGTGATCACTAATCAAGCTTAGGACTTTTGTAAGTTTGCTAATCCTTCTTTAATTGAGTTTAGCTTAGTTATTTAGCTAAAAGTCAAACCGTCGTAATTACGGTTTGACTTCGAGATTAATTAATAATGGCTCAGTCAAATCTCGAATTAAAAGTAGTTATAAGTTGGTAATTATGTGGGTAATAAACCCTTAAAAGGGTCCCCCCTGATTACCACTCTAACCAGGTCAAAAGTCGGGTCAAACTTGCTAAGAAAAAGTCAACAGAATGTTTAAATTACAATTTATGAATAATTAGCAATGTAAATCATATACAACCTGTTTGATCATTGTTATAACTTGGTAAAAAGTGTAAGAACATGTCTAAACATGTTCAACCCGACAATTTCTTGTAAAGACCCGGTTCGGAACCGAAAGTCACATAGTTTGACTTTCACTTTGACTTTCAGTTCTGACCCGTTATGGTATGTTTTAGAAATGCCTTAGAGCTTTATTTGGACCAGGTTACATGCTAGTATAACCCTCTGTGATTATACACCTCGGATCATTAGTTATCCAATTAATATGCATGATTCCGTTAATTGCTCATATGTTGACCATTATGCCCTTATTACCTTAAAACGTGATTTTTGGAAATGTAAAAGAGTAGAAACTTTAATTACTTTTATTTAAACTTGCATACAAAATTTGACATCAGTTTGAGGTGTAGGTTAAGAGTTATGCTCGTTAGCGTAAAATTAAAGCTTTATGTTAATAAAACGGCGTAATTAGCGTATAGCCTAGTTAAGCCTACTTTTTTGTAAGGACTCTCAAAATTTTCCTAATAATACCGTAAGTGAAAACTCGGACCCCTGAAACCCTAAACCATATTAAAAATCAAGAAAAAAACAAAATTAAAAGTCTCAGGCGGGCCGCGTAAAGGATGGCTAGACCTTTACGCGGGCCCCGCCAAACACCGGTTGACTGGATAAGTGTTCCGGATACACGTATAAGCCAACTGTCAAACCTATGCATGACCATGCAAAGCTATACGTAGACTAGGGCTGCCACATGGGCCGCGTAAAGTATATGTTGTGGTTTACGCGGGTCGCGTGAGGACTCAAAATCAGCTATAAATAGCTTAGCTCCTGAGTAGTTCGATGGTGTCGAATTCACTTCACAAAAACGAATTAATAGCTCTCTGAAGTCGAAATTACTTCAATTATAGTGTAGTGCTGCTCAAATACCGGGTATTAACTCGATCGCTGCTACGATTCATTTTCCGATCGATCAATATATCCATTGGATGTTTAAGTGCTGCCCACATTAGGGTTATCCTTTGTCATTCGTTGTGATTCCGACAAGATGTTTGAGTACTACCTGAACTCGGGGAAATACTCTATCATTCGTTGTGAATCCGATGGATGTTTAAGTGATTGCACTTTGTCATTCGTTGTGAGAGTTTGATCTCGTGAGTTATCGTAAATGCTGTATTGATTACTAACCTAGTTTCGTGTGCATTGTTATTTAAATTAGGTTAACAAGGCTAATCTATAGACTAGATTCTATCCGTGTTAAATCTGCAATGTGAGTCATTCTCTTTTTATCAAATCTATTTACAAAAGCATATTTATTTTCAAAGATTATAATTACAGGGATTAAGTCTATGTAATCTGAAATTACTGCCAGTATGTGGGGGGATGTGCACATAGCTACTAATTATTTATCACTTGGGGTGAACGGACCCAGCAAGTGATATGTCCACAGTCACTAGTTTGGTCAAGTGACAACTGGGTCAGTTAATTCAAAAGATAGAAACATTGTAATCACTCTTAATACTGTAAATTATAAACAAACAGGTCTGTTTTATTAAATAGAATGATTCACTCAGTATTTTCCGCTGACAAAACCTTTTTCAAACATATTTCAGGTGATCTGTTGTGATTCAGGAAAGGTGCTATGGAGCACTGAAAGCTTAAGAAAGTGGCTCATTATAAAATAAAGAAATATGTTTTGTAAAATAAAGATTTCTTCGTGAAATCAAAAGATTGTAAATTACCGGGGTTTTATCCGGAGTTGTGAAATAAAATAATCGGGAAAATTTTAGCTGTAAAAAGATCCTGATGATAAACTTCCGCTGTTAAACTCAATAAAATAAATACCACGGGATTTCTGTCACGCGGCTCCTGAAACGGGTCAAACCGGGTCGGGGGCCGTGACAGAAAAAGGTGGTATCAGAGCCACTGAGTTAAGCTAATTAAGTGTTTAGAAATACTTAATTTTTTTTTCCTGATAACCATTATGTGATTATGTGTTTTATTAACTGACTATTTGTTAGTTACAGTATGGGTAAACAAAAGCTTTCCAGTATCTATCTTAAGTTAGATAGGTCATCAAATGAAAAAGGAAGTTCATCCCAAACTCATGAAGAAGGAATATTCGTTCGAAAATCTCAATACGAGGAACCACTTTCTCTTGAGAAAAGAAGTTTAATTATTAGAAAAAGTCAGGAGAAATTAAGGAAAGCTCGAGAAAAGAAAATTAAAAAGGAAACTCAGGAATTAATCAGTAAATCACCTTGGGAAGACAAGTTAGACGAAAAATGGGCAGATTTATATATGTTAGCTACAGTAGTAGTAAGTGCAGAAATCTAAATAAATTGATTAGCAAATCATATCACTTACAAGCTAGAAATTCCATCTAATAAATAAATAAATCTACAATAAAACATAGTATGTTTTAAATTTTAGTTGTTTTGTAAAGTAATATGGTATGTAATAATATGTGAAGGTTATTTTTGAAAGTTGTGATTAATTATTTTTACATATATATTAAAGCAGCATGAATGAATTATCTGGAACTTTAGAAAATCTCAACCTTTATCCGGTAAACATAGAAGTTTCTAAAGAGTTTACTGGATATTTTCCTGATGTGGAACAACCAATAGAATTCAACGCTCCACCTCTGGTAAAGCCAAAACCAAAGAAAAGAAGGAGATATGTGTGGGGGAGTCGGTTACGTAAGAAAAAGCCAGCTAAGAGACTTCCTAAAATAAACAATCCCTTAGAAAAAGGAAAAGAAATTGAAGCTGAGGAAAATTCAAAACCACAAGAATTGAAGATAGAAGTGGGGGAAGATGCTAGAGAAATGGGAATACAATTTGAGAAATATTTCAAGGAAATAGAAATGGAGGTTGGAAAAGGTTTTAGACCAACTCAGATGGAAGTTGGAGAAAGCTCCAAACAAAACCAGGGAATGACTTTTCAGGAGGAAATAGATTTTATATTGGCAAGCTGTGAAACTATTCAGCCTGTTAATACAAATGTTTTTAATCGTTCTATTGAAACCCAAATCCCTATAAATCTTGAACCAGCAATTCCAGAACCAATAATCCATACTCAACCTGTAGAAATGGACGAGTGGTGGACAAATGATTGGCAATTCCAAAACATTGTCAACAGTCCTTATTCTTTTCTTCCGCAATTAGATCCAGAACCATTACCAAATCCACCTATGAGTAACGAAATTTAGCAGAACTTCGCCATTTTGGTGAAGAATTAATGGATGCGGGAAATAGAATCTGGGAGATAGGGGACAAATTGCTTGGAAGTATGATGAAAGGGAGCTTCGTTTTTAGGAAGACAAATGACGAGAGATAGTGGGTTGGTAAAACTATGGTTGTGTAATAGTAATAGTAAAATCAGTACTTGTAAAATAAATAATAAAACGGTTGTATATAGAGGCATAATATAATCTATATGGAATTTTAGAAAATTTACAATTTTGTTTGAATAATTGTTTACGTGGTTATGTGTAATTAATTGTGACATTGGATTATTATTTTTTATATACTAATTATTTATCTATAAATTAATTATCAGATGACAAACGTTGGTAATGAACCAGTAAATGAAGTAAATCAATCAGAGCAAATTCAGGAAGAACAATTGTTAAATAGGCAAGATATAGAGGATATCGTTGCACAAGGAATAGCCAACGCTATTCCAGCAATTGTTGCTGCTGTTCAAAAACCTGTTAAACCGCAATCAATCATTCCTAGCAAACGTACTCAAGGCGACAACTTTAGTAATAGTGTAAACGGAGGCGAAAACCATGTTAATAATAATAATGATTTGCAAACCCCAATTTTCAAGAAAATGAAAGCTGCAACACCTGGTTGCACTTACAAAGAATTCCTTGCCTGTAAACCAACTGAGTTTGCAGGTAATGAAGGGGCTATTGCAGCATTACGTTGGTTAGAGAAAACTGAGGCAGTAATCGCTATAAGTAAATGTGCTGAGGAAGATCAAGTTATGTATGCGTCGAATCTTTTTAAAGAAGGGGCGTTGGAATGGTGGAACACTGTGATACAAGCTAAAAGGAGGATTGTGGCCTATGCCATGAACTGGGAAGAATTTAAGAGTCTTGTAGAAAGAAAATTCTGTCCCGAGTATGAAAAAGATCAAATGGCAAATAAGTTCCTAAACCATCGTATGGTGAATGTGGATTGTCGTGGTTATACTTCGACATTCTTTGAATATGCAAGAGTGGTACCAACGCTGGCTTCGCCAGAACCAGTACTCATTTCTCGCTACATTTGGGGATTAATTACTGAAATCCGCAATATCGTTAAAGCTGTGAGACCTCGCACTATTGACGATGCAGTGGAACTAGCCAACACTCTAACTGATGAACTGGTACGCACGAGAGATGAAACCAGGAAAAAGGAACTGGCTCATAAAATTACCCAAGGATTTCGTGTGGGTAATAGTAATAATTTCAAAAGAAAAGGAACAGGGCAATCTTCAACTTTGCCGTTCTGTCAAAATTGCAAAAAGAAACATTTTGGAAGATGCAAGATATATTGTAATTTTTGCAAAATGGTAGGACATCGTGAAGAAAATTGCAGGAAGAAATCCATAATTTGTTACAATTGTGGAGAAAGAGGACATTTCAAAATAGAATGTCCTAAATTGAACAAACCAGCAGACAAAAAAGCTAAACCAGCTGACGGAGCTACAAAGAAGAATGTCAGAGCATTCCAGCTAACTACTCAAGAAGCAGAACTCATTCCAGATGTAATAGCTGGTACGTTCTTAGTTCACAATGTATACGCAAAAGTATTATTTGACTCTGGTGCAAACCAAAGTTTTATCAATACTTTATTATGTCAAGCTCTTAAGTTACCTTTAACCAACATTAGGCAGATTTTTACAGTTGAAACCGCAGATGGGAATTCAGTTAAAATAGATCAGGTTTTGCAAAAAGTAGAAATAGAACTTTCAGGTCATAAATTTTCTGCAAATCTGTTACCTATGAAATTAGCTGAATTCGATGTTGTGTTAGGAATGGATTGGTTAATAGCCAACCATGCTCGAATTCTTTGTGATAAAAATTCTGTAGAAATTCAGGCAATTACTGGAGAAGTAATCATGATTACAGGAGATAAACCACGTAAGGCCATGAAATTCATATCAGTAATGAAAGTTGCTAGTTATGAACGAAAGCAAGGAATAGTATATATGATTTCAGTAATCATTAATACTAAGAACAAAGAACTTACGGAGATCCCTGTAGTCTCAGAATACCCAGATGTATTTCCGGAAGAACTTCCGGGATTACCACCTGATAGGGAAGTAGAATTTAGGATTCATCTAATTCCTGGAACTACACCGATAGCTAAGGCACCTTATCGGTTAGCACCCACAGAAATGTTAGAATTGAAAAAAGCAATTAGATGAATTACTAAGTAAAGGTTTTATACAACCTAGTTCATCTCCGTGGGGAGCTCCAGTGTTGTTTGTAAAGAAGAAGGATGGTTCGATGAGAATGTGTATTGATTATAGAGAACTGAATAAGGCTACAATTAAAAATCGATACCCATTACCTAGGATTGATGATCTATTCGATCAACTCCAGGGAGCTAGATATTTCTCTAAGATTGACTTACGCTCCGGATATCATCAATTAAAGGTACAAGAGGAAGACATACCTAAAACTGCTTTCAGGACTAGGTATGGTCATTACGAGTTTACAGTCATGCCCTTTGGGTTGACGAATGCTCCTGCTGCATTCATGGACATGATGAATAGAATCTGTAAACCGTATTTGGATAAATTTGTAATTGTTTTTATAGACGATATACTTATTTATTCCAAAAGTCAGACAGAACATTGTGAGCACTTGCATGCACTCTTAACTTTGTTAAGAAAAGAAAAGCTTTATGCAAAATTTTCAAAATGTGAATTTTGGCTAAAGGAAGTGCAATTTTTAGGACACATGGTAAATCATGAAGGTATTCATGTAGATCCTGCTAAGATAGAAGCAATTATCAATTGGAAGGTTCCTCCAACCGCAATGGAAATTAGAAGTTTTATAGGTTTAGCTGGGTATTATAGACGGTTTATCAAGGATTTTTCCAAGATAGTTGTACCATTAACTAAGTTAACCTGTAAAGCCGTTAAATTTGAATGGGGATCTAAGCAAGAAGAAGCCTTTAGAATATTGAAGCAGAAATTAACAAATGCTCCAATCCTAGCTTTACCAGAAGGGACTGAAGATTTTGAAGTTTACTATGATGTTTCAAAACTAGGATTAGGATGTGTGCTAATGCAACGCAAGAAAGTAATTGCGTATGCTTCAAGACAATTGAAAAAGAACAAAGAAAATTTTAGGACTCATGATTTAGAATTAGGAGCCGTAATTTTTGCCCTTAAGATTTGGAGACATTATCTGTACGGAAGTAAGTTTACTATCTATACAGATCATAAAAGTTTAAGATATATATTTGAGCAAAAAGAGTTAAATATGAGGCAAAGGAGATGGATGGAAATTCTAAGTGACTACGACTGTGATATTCAATATCACGAAGGAAAGGCAAATGTAGTTGCAGATGCCTTAAGTCGTAAGTACCAGGAGAAACAACGACGAGTTCGTGCTCTCAGGTTAAATCTACAATTAGATTTAATGGAACAAATAAAGAATGTTCAAGAAACAGCAATCAAAGATGATGCTGAAGGAATGAAGGGACGAATAAAGGAATTAGAGCAAGGAGCTGATGGAATATGGAGATTCCACAAAAGCAGAATTTGGGTACCAAAGCAGGGAGAATTAAGAAATAAGATCCTAGAGGAAGCTCATAAATCTAGGAATACCATACACCCAGGAAACAATAAAATGTACCAAGATTTAAGAAGAAATTTCTAGTGGATAGGCATGAAGAAGGATATAGCTAGATATGTTTCTAAATGTCTTACTTGTTCACAAGTTAAGGCAGAACATCAGAAACCTTCAGGTCTACTACAACAACTAGAAATGCCTGTATGGAAATGGGAACTCATAACAATGGATTTTGTTACTAAGTTACCCAAAACTAGAAAAAGGTAATGACGCGATTTGGGTAATTGTGGATCGATTAACCAAATCTGCTCACTTTCTACCTATGAAAGAAACCTTTAGCATGGAAAGATTGGCAAAGTTGTATGTAGATAAAATCGTATCTCTACATGGAGTTCCACTCTCCATTGTATCAGATAGAGATAGTCGTTTCACTTCTCATTTCTGGAAAAGTTTCCAAGAAGCTATGGGAACTCGACTAAACCTAAGCACGGCATATCATCAACAAACAGATGGACAAAGTGAAAGAACAATCCAAACTCTAGAAGACATGCTCCGAGCATGTGTAATAGATTTTGGTGGAAGTTGGGACGATCATTTACGTTTGATCGAATTCTCCTATAACAATAGTTATCATTCAAGTATTGAAACTGCCCCATTTGAAGCACTGTATGGAAGAAAATGCAGAACTCCAGTTTGTTGGGCAGAAATAGGAGAAAGTCAATTGTCAGGTCCTGAAATAGTGCAAGAGACAACTGACAAGATTACACAAATCAAGGAAAGACTGAAAACTGCTCGAGATCGCCAGAAGAGTTATGCAGACAATAGATGCAAGCCGTTAGAATTCCAAATTGGAGACAGAGTACTGTTGAAAGTTTCTCCTTGGAAAGGAGTAGTCCGATTCGGTAAGAAAGGAAAGCTAAATCCCAGATACGTAGGACCATTTCCAATAATCCAACGTATAGGACCAGTCGCTTATCGTTTACAACTACCCGAAGAATTAGCTCGAGTACATGATGTATTTCATGTATCCAATCTTAAGAAATGTCTATCAGATGAATCTTTGGTAGTACCTCTCCAAGATATAGAGGTAAACGAAAAGTTGAAATTTGTGGAGAAACCTCTTCAGATAGAAGATCGAAAGGTGAAATTTCTCAAGCACAAGCGACTAGTTCTGGTTAAGGTCAAGTGGGATTCAAAGAGAGGACCTGAATACACTTGGGAGCTGGAATCAGAAATGAAGCGAAAGTATCCTCAATTATTCCAGTAAATCTCGAGGACGAGATTTTTATTAAGGTGGGGAGAATGTAAGGACTCTCAAAATTTTCCTAATAATACCGTAAGTGAAAACCCGGACCCCTGAAACCCTAAACCATATTAAAAATCAAGAAAAAAAAACTTAAAGGTTTCAGGCGGGCCGCGTAAAGGATGGCTAGACCTTTACGCGGGCCGCGTCAAACACCGGTTGACCGGATAAGTGTTCCGGATACACGTATAAGCCAACTGTCGAACCTATGCATGACCATGCAAAGCTATACGTAGACTAGGGCTGCCACGCGGGCCGCGTAAAGTATATGTTGTGGTTTACGCGGGCCGCGTGAGGACTCAAAATCAGCTATAAATAGCTTAGCTCCTAAGCAGTTCGATGGTGTCGAATTCACTTCACAAAAACGAATTAATAGCTCTCTGAAGTCGAAATTACTTCAATTATAGTGTAGTGCTGCTCAAATACCGGGTATTAACTCGATCGCTGCTACGATTCATTTTCCGATCGATCAATATATCCAATGGATGTTTAAGTGCTGCCCACATTAGGGTTATCCTTTGTCATTCGTTGTGATTCCGACAGGATGTTTGAGTACTACCTGAACTCGGGGAAATACTCTATCATTCGTTGTGAATCCGATGGATGTTTAAGTGATTGCACTTTGTCATTCGTTGTGAGAGTTTGATCTCGTGAGTTATCGTAAATGCTGTATTGATTACTAACCTAGTTTCGTGTGCATTGTTATTTAAATTAGGTTAACAAGGCTAATCTATAGACTAGATTCTATCCGTGTTAAATCTGCAATGTGAGTCATTCTCTTTTTATCAAATCTATTTACAAAAGCATGTTTATTTTCAAAGATTATAAGTACAGGGATTAAGTCTATGTAATCTGAAATTACTGCCAGTATGTGGGGGGATATGCACATAGCTACTAATTATTTATCACTTGGGGTGAACGGACCCAGCAAGTGATATGTCCACAGTCACTAGTTTGGTCAAGTGACAACTGGGTCAGTTAATTCAAAAGATAGAAACATTGTAATCACTCTTACTGTAAATTATAAACAAACAGGTCTGTTTTATTAAATAGAATGATTCACTCAGTATTTTCCGCTGACAAAACCTTTTTCAAACATATTTTAGGTGATCTGTTGTGATTCAGGAAAGGTGCTATGGAGCACTGAAAGCTTAAGAAAGTGGCTCATTATAAAATAAAGAAATATGTTTTGTAAAATAAAGATTTCTTCGTGAAATCAAAAGATTGTAAATTACCGGAGTTTTATCCCGAGTTGTGAAATAAAATAATCGGGAAAATTTTAGCTGTAAAAAGATCCTGATGATAAACTTCCGCTGTTAAACTCAATAAAATAAATACCACGGGATTTCTGTCCCGCGGCTCCTGAAACGGGTCAAACCGGGTCGGGGGCCGTGACATTTTTGATATCAAATATTTTACCCACTGTTGTAATATATTATTTTGGGATTTTTAAAGATTTTTAATAAATTTTAGGCTGAGTATAACTAGTAGTCGTAGGCTTAATCCGGTAATTGTCGGTTTTGCCCTTACGGGCCATAAAATGAGTTTTACATATCTAAACGACTCCAAACCTTTTGCTACTGATCCCATATGATAAATAAATTATTTTAAGCCTTCTGGAAATATAAAAATGTCAGATTTAAGTATCGAACCCGGAAACGGCTTCTAATCGCCTTTTTTAAGCGTTTTTAACGCATAGTATGTACTAAAACTATTTTAAACATACCAAGGGTGATACCTACTGATATATGAGGCAAATTATAATATTTTAACAGTAAGCAAAGGTTGATAAACTCAGACTTCAGTTTTGAGTTTTTCGGCTTATGTGAAATTACCAAAATACCCCTACGGGGCATAGTTTGGTTAAAATTGATAAATTTCACATATATGCTTTAACCTACTGATATAACTTAGCAAATTGAGTATATTTGCTGATTACATCAGGCCTGTAACTCAGCTTAACACTTAAACTCTTTTACAACCTTTAAAATGACCAAACTACCCCTACGGGGCATGGTTTGTGATTAAATTCATTTCGGGCATAATAAAAGACATCTTACTGATGTCACAACATATATGAAGCATATTAACTTAGGAAACCTGTAAATAGCTCTCATGAATACCCGTTACGCTTATTACGCGTTCGGTTCGGTTTATGTAACTAATTTACATAAATTAGCCTAAACGGGTCAAACCTTATCGGTTTTATCTCAAAATCCAGAATGTGCATGAAGGACCCATATTAAACAAGTCTCTGAACTTGTCGGGTCTAAATCACATTCTATCCGGTCTTCGCTTAATCGTGCGTACGAACCGTATCTTTGAAACTAACCGGTCTAAGCTTAAGCTTAATTAAAGACCCGTTAGGATTCTAATAGGTTATTATAAAACCTTCGTTCCAGATTAGGAGGACCAGTAAAAGCTACTTGCAATTTGCTTATTTTGAATTATACTTTGCTCAGGTAAATACTTTTAACTTATTTTCCCTATACGGGCTTGGGTTACGGTATATAGTATACCGCTTGATCGGGCATCAAATCCTCCACCGTTGAGTGGGTAATTGAATAATTTGATCGGCTCGTTTAAACAGTCTTGTTACTTAAAGCCTTTGGGGGGTTAATGACCATGTCCCGGATATCCTTGGCATCATTTTACGAAATGGCTACGACTTAAGCGCGGGGTGTAGGCGTACACCCGTCAGTGCACAAAAGAATAATGTGGTGTGTCTATTGATCTTTAACCCGGACAAGATCCGGGCTACTGAACGCACAAGGAACATGTAATTCGTTCACAAGATTATAATATTAAATAATTCTCCCAAGTTAAATAAAATGTTTATGCCACGTGCATCCAAACCAATTTTCAATCATTTTCCAAAATGAGTCAGTTGATTGTATTTACCAGTGTAAACTGACGTATTTTCCCAAAAAGATTAAATGCAGGTACGAAGCGTAATTGGCTGGGATTTCTCCTTAGCATCACTAGAAGTCTCGCAAGCTTAAGATGCCTGAAGTCTGTTGAACTATTGTTTCTATTTTATTTTCGATCCATCTGTGGATAAACTTTCGAATATTGTGACACTTGATATTACAATATTAAATTCGGTTGTATTATATCTTTTAAATTGCTTCCGCTGTGCATATTAAATATTGTGTTGTTTGACTATTATGTTGCCAACCACGTCACGATACTCCCCCACCGGGCCCACCGGTGACACGTGGAAATCGCGGTGTGACAGGTTGGTATCAGAGCCAACTTTGAGTGAATTAAACACTAGTCTTTTGTGTTTAATCTCAATGACACAATTGCACATTTCTAAACTTTCGAGTCTAGACATATAACATAGGACAAATTCCATCTTGTTTGTGCTGTCCTTTATTTTGTATATATTTTTGTTTTGTTATCTCATGCTATATTGACAGGCTTAACAAAATGCTGCCAAGATTCTTCAGGAGAAGAGGAAGAGGCAAGGGGCCAATCACCGCCCCCAATGATAATGAAGCTGGACCTTCAAATGTGCGAGCTCCATCTACCGCGGAGAGTGATGATCCCCGGCAGAACCGGAGAAACCTCTTTGAGCCGGATAGACGGTCGGTCTCACATAGTTCAACACCTCCTAACCCTTATGGGCCTCAGCCGGAGTACGAGCCTAACAACCCTCAACCCTCATATATACCATTACAGCGATCCTTATCGCATCATTCTTTTGGTGACCCTACACCAGTTTTTAGGGGCCGGTTTAACCCGGCAAACTTCATACAAGAACCAGTGGGTTTCAACCCATTGGGACCGGAGGACCATTTTTCCGAAGATCACGCGGACGATGTGGACGAGGATATGGACCCCGTCGAACCTGCCAGTGGTACACCAAACCACCCGATAGAGATCTCTGATGGATCTTCTTTCCACGGATCACCTTATGTTGGTCCAGATAGCTTTCAAGCCATGTTCACCAGGCACGAATGGTACTATACACCTCCTCACCATTCGTCGCCTCAGCAGCAGCAGCCGCAACAACAACAGGATCCCTCTGTGGATTCCAGATTCGTGGCAGTCACGCCACCGCCTCCACCGCCGCCAGTGCAGCCGGCACCTCCGCAACCGCCGAGGCGAAGGAGAACCGGTGCGCGCATGTCGTCACGAGCAGGGGATTTCCATTTCAGTTCCCCACGGCAATCCAGTGGCAGTCACTATCCGCTACATTAGGAGGACCCACAAATGGGTGGACCCTCTAACCCAGCTGTACCGCAGCCGCCACCAATGGGTTTTGACAACCCAATTCCAGCATATACGGGTTCCATGGCATACAACCCGTTTGAGCCACCGGTTCACAACAACTACGGGTACGCAGAGGCCGACCCTTACATGGTAGCGGACAACTACAATGCCCTGCACCCGGAAGGACCGTACGGAGCACCATGGGGAGTAGGTTACCCGACTCATGGGTACCAGATACCTCCTAGGCCTATTATTCGGACTCAATCGCAACCGCCTAGGTTCTCCCCACCTGAGCATGAAGAACTCCTTCAGAGGCTGAATCAAGTTGAATGGGAAGTTCACAGAGACCGCAGGGAGAGACAAACTTTCTTCCAAGGATTAACAAACTTGATCAAAGGGAAGAGCAAGAAGGATCATTGAATCCTTCCACTGTTGTTTTTCCTTGTATCAGTTGAGCCCCTGCGTGGGCCTGTATTTGCTGTATTTGATTAAGCCCCTGCGTGGGTATGTGTGTTATTAAGCCCCTGCGTGGGTAAGTACTTGTTTAAACCCCTGCGAGGGTAAGTTTGTTATTTGAAAAGACCCGTTTAGGGCAGCGTGTAATAATTTAATAAATTAATGGAATGTTTGTTTTATAAATTTCATATTTGCCATTATGTGCATAGATAAATTATATATGAAATAAATAAATTAAAATCATTCCTTTTGAAATAATATCTGCCTATGTAAATTTTTAAATAAGAATCTTAAAGTGTGAAACCTAGCCTTCGGGTCATTATAAGGCCGGGCCAAGATGGTAAGACCTGTTTAAAAGATTTGTATCCCTGTTAACATCTGAAAACATGTTAACACTCCTGGCAGAAGTGATTCGTTAAAATCACACACGTCATTTTTATATAAAAGGATCTTTCTAAAGATTCCTAACCCAATTTATGATCTCTGAATCATGGGTTAAGGTCATCAATTAAGATGATCATAATTTAACCATACTTGGTAATATGGTGCCTACGGGCCCTTCTCATTTCCATATGAGCCAAAAGACAGTGGTAGCGATGACTCCCTGTCAGATAAAGGTAATGAACTAGGTTCAAACCTTCATGCTTTGATTCTTTGAAATCATAGCTTATAATTTATAAACGTCCTTGTGACTAGGTCTATTATGCCAATATACCTTCAGGTTTTGATTCTTTGAAATCATAGCTTATAGATTAAAAATGTCCACGTGACTAGGTCTTTTGTGCCACAAATAAAACTGTTATTGTTTTATAATTAGGATAAATTATTATAGAAATCCTAAATAAATATGATTAATAAATTAACCAAATATGGTCTCTGTTTACCATGGTTAATGAATTTCCCTAAGGGGCAATTCCATAATAAACTCCCAAATAAACTATTGTCCTTGTTTTCTGCAACAGTTCAATTAAAATGGCTAACTCGGACGAGGGTAATAGTCATCCAGTGGAGAATAACGAGAACGCCCGAATTAATTTAACGGGTGCTTAATTGAAAGCAATAATAGACGGCGCAGTTACACAGGCCTTGGAAAGGCAGTACGAAGAGTATAGTGGGACTCGTAGTAGGACCCTAACTACACAGCCTTCAAAGCCACCGTCCAAGAAGGACGACTCAAAGAAAGATGATGATCGACACTCCTCGAACCACAGCGCTCCATGTCAGCAGGTTGTACTAAACCAGGGACCCCGTGACAAGGGTTGCTCTTATAAATATTTCGTTTCCAGCAAACCCCGGGATTTCACTGGGGAGAAAGGAGCCATTGACTGTATGACGTGGCTGGATGAGATAGATACGGTCGTGGATATCAGCGGATGCGCTGAGAGAGATGTGGTCAAGTTTGTGTCGCAGTCTTTTAAGGGTGAAGCTTTAGCATGGTGGAGATCTCTGATTCAAGCCACCGGGAAAATCCCATTGTACAATATGTCATGGGATCAATTTGTTGCCCTTATCAGGGAAAATTACTGCCGTCAGCATGAGGTGGAGAAGATAGAGTCTGATTTTCTATCATTGGTGATGACAAACCTTGACTGTCAAGCTTACCTAACGAGCTTCAACACGATGTCCCGGTTGGTTCCTTATCTGGTAACCCCAGAACCAAAAAGAATAGCTCGTTTTATCGGTGGTATAGCCCCGGAAATCAAGGCAAGCGTGAAGGCTTCTCGGCCAGCTACTTTTAGATCTGTAGCTGACATATCCTTGTCCCTCACCTTGGATGAGGTCCGGCAGAGATCGCTGAGGAATAAGGAGGCTGAGAAGAGAAAACGTGAAGATGATGGTTCACGAAGATCGAACAAGAAGCACCGTGGGAACGGTGACAACAAGAAACGATCAGAGTCAAGGAAAGATGGGCATCATTATAGTGAGAAGCCCAAATGCAAAATTTGCAAGAAACAGCACTTTGGAAAGTGCAGACTGGAGTCGAACTCACAGACTCAGTCAAAAACCTATGCTTGTGGTATATGCAAGTCCACGGATCACAAAACCTTGGATTGCAAGAAGATGAAGGACGCAACGTGCTACCGTTGCAATGAAAAGGGGCACATTAAGACCAACTGCCCTAAATACACCAAAAAGCCTGAGGAGGCCAAGAAGACTAATGCCAGAGTCTTCAGAATGGACGCAAAGGAAGCGGTTCTAGACGACAACGTTATTACAGGTACCTTCCTTGTAAATGACGTCTATGCTAGAGTACTTTTTTATTCAGGCGCTGATAAGTCTTTCGTTGATAATAAGTTTTGTGAATTGTTGAAATTACCTATCAAAACCTTAAGTGTGAATTATGAGGTGGAGTTAGCAGATGGTACACTAGAAACCGTCTCAACTGTGTTAGATGGATGTGTTATATCCATTAAGAACCATTCTTTTCCTCTGTCTCTACTTCCCTTTAAGTTGGCCGGTTTTGACATAGTTTTGGGTATGGACTGGTTATCTCGCAACCAGGCCCAAATCGTCTGCAACAGAAAGCAAGTGGTGATAAAGACTCCGTCTGGTGAATCACTGACCATTCGGGGAGATACCCAGTATGGGCTGCCTGAGCAAGTGACTATGCTCAAGGCTTCAAAATGTTTAAAGAAGGGTTGTGTCATCTACATGGCACAAGTGATTATTGACGAGCCTAAACCGAAGATAGAAGACATCCCTGTCATCTCTGAATTTCCAGAAGTTTTTCCGGAAGAACTACCTGGTTTGCCACCAGATAGGCAAGTGGAATTCAGGATTGATATCATCCCCGGAGCAGCACCAGTTGCTAGAGCACCTTATAGGTTGGCGCCCACATAAATGAAGGAATTGAGGACACAACTGGACGAACTGCTAGCTAAAGGTTTCATTAAGCCTAGTTCGTCTCCTTGGGGAGCGCCAGTCCTGTTTGTCAAAAAGAAGGACGGATCGATGCGTCTGTGCATCGACTATCGTGAACTTAATAAGGTCACGATCAAGAATATGTATCCTTAACCCAGGATCGACGATTTGTTCGATCAGTTACAAGGGGCAAGTTATTTCTCGAAGATTGATTTGAGGTCAGGCTACCATCAACTGAAGGTCAGAGATGAAGACGTGCATAAAACTGCATTTAGGACTCGTTATGGTCATTACGAGTTCTTAGTGATGCCTTTTGGGCTCACTAATGCACCAGCCGCGTTCATGGATCTCATGAATCGCGTTTGCAAGCCTTACTTAGATAAATTCGTCATCGTTTTCATCGACGACATTCTTATCTATTCGAAGAACCAAGCTGACCATGAGAAACATCTTCGTTGTATTCTCAAACTTCTACATCAGGAGAAACTCTATGCCAAATTCTCTAAGTGTGAGTTTTGGCTTCGAGAAGTCCAATTCCTTGGACATGTGGTGAGTGAGCGTGGTATCCAAGTGGATCCCGCTAAGGTTGAAGCAGTTATGAACTAGCAAGAACCAAAGACGCCTACAGAGATTCGTAGTTTCTTGGGATTGGCAGGATATTACCGGCGTTTTATCGAAAATTTTTCAAGGATTGCTGCACCCCTAACGTCCTTAACTAAGAAGAAAGTAAAGTTCGTTTGGGGCCCTAAACAGCAAGAATCCTTTGATATCCTAACGCAAAAGTTGAGCAACGCCCCAGTACTGACATTGCCAGATGGAATAGAAGACTTTGTGGTTTACTGCGATGCATCGCACACTGGCATGGGGTGTGTGCTTATGCAGAAAGGCAAAGTTATTGCCTACGTATCACGACAGTTAAAGGTGCATGAAAAGAATTACACCACCCACGACTTGGAATTGGGTGCCGTTGTATTCGCACTAAAACTGTGGAGGCATTATTTATATGGTATTAAGTGTGTGATCTATTCTGATCACAAGAGCCTCCATCATCTGTTCAATCAGAAGGAATTAAACATGAGGCAACGCCGTTGGATGGAAACTTTGAATGATTATGATTGTGAAATCAAGTACCATCCTGGCAAGGCGAATGTAGTCGCTGATGCCTTGAGTCGAAAGGAAAGGGTGAAACCCATCCGAATCAATGCCAAGCGCATGGAGATAAAGAATAATTTGATTGAAAGGTTGTTAGCTGCACAGAAGGAAGCTGTGTTGGAAGCTAACTATCCTAATGAAAAGTTAGGAGTAACTGAGGAGCAGTTAACTCTTAGCAAGGACGGAATTCTGAGATTGAATAGACGAATATGGGTTCCAATTCATTGAGGACTTCGAGATGTTATCCTCCAGGAAGCCCATAGTTCCAAATACTCCGTTCATCCTGGAGCTGATAAGATGTACCAGGATCTAAAGGCAAATTATTGGTGGATAGGCTTGAAAAAGTCTGTAGCCACCTATGTAGCTAAATGCTTGACATGTGCGCAAGTCAAAGCCGAGCATCAAAAGCCGTCAGGCTTGCTACAACAGCCTGAACTCCCTACGTGGAAGTAGGAAATGGTAACCATGGATTTTATCACCAAGTTACCTAAGACAAGGAAAGGAAATGATACGATATGGGTTATAGTTAACAGACTGACTAAGTCGGCACATTTCTTACCCATCAAGGAGATTTATAGCTCCGACATGTTAGCCCAGTTATACGTTGATAAGATTGTAGCCTTACATCGCATACCTGTGTCTATTATCTCTGACCGAGATACTAGATACACGTCACATTTTTGGAAGAGTTTCCAACAATCTTTGGGCACACGTTTGAATTTTAGTACGGCTTATCATCCTCAGACTGACGGTCAGAGTGAGCGTACTATTCAAACGTTGGAAGACATGCTACGTGCATGTGCGATCGATTTGGGTGGTAGTTGGGATAAGAACCTACCATTAATCGAATTCTCCTACAACAATAGCTACCATACCAGCATTAAGGCTGCGCCCTTCGAGGCATTATACGGTAGAAAATGTAGATCGCCCATTTGTTGGGCAGAAGTTGGAGATGTCCAATTATCAGGACCAGAGATAGTCTTTGAAACGACGGACAAGATTGTCCAGATTCGTGACCGTCTCAAAGCTGCCCGAGATAGGCAGAAGAGTTACGCAGATCCAAAGCGTAAAGCTTTTCACTTCGAAGTAGGTGATAAAGTGTTTCTCAAAGTATCACCCTGGAAAGGAGTGATGCGATTTGGTAAGAAAGGCAAGCTGAGCCCGAGATACATAGGACCTTTCGAGGTTATCGAATGGATTGGGTCAGTTGCCTATAAGTTAAACTTACCAGAAGAGCTCAGTGGAATTCACAATGTGTTCCACATCTGCAATCTGAAGAAGTGCTTCGCTGATGAATCACTGGTAATACCGTATACAAATGTGCATATAGATGAGAGCTTAAAATTTGTGGAAAAACCTTTGTCGATTGAAGATCGACAGGTAAAGAAGCTTCGAAGGAAGCATGTACCTATTGTAAAGGTCAAATGGGATGGCCGTAGAGGTCTCGAATTCACGTGGGAGGTTGAATCCACAATGAAAGAAAAGTACCCTTATTTATTTCAGTAAATCTCGGGTCGAGATTTATTTTAAGGGGGTGAGGATGTAACACCTCGAAAATTCACGTCCTATAATGTGTTGACACGTGTCATAAAGTTTGAACGTGTGAAAGAATGTTATAAAAGGACTAAAGTTGACAAACATGGAAAGTATGTGATTATACGGGTTCTAAATGTCAACGGTGAATAAATATACTTCATAATAACCCTACATGATATTCATGTCATCAAACGAATAAATCATGGATCATGCGAAGCTAAAAGTGAGGAATTACAAACTACAGGGGCTAAATGTGTCAACATGTTTAAGTTATACCTCTGAGTGACCTTTTGACAAACCAGAAGCTTTGTAACTGTTAATTATGCTCACTAGAATACATGATTTAAATTTCGTAAAGTTTCGTTATCGTATGAGAAAGTTATGACCAAATTCGTGTGCGAAGGGTTAAAGCGTTAACGTTGAAAGTTAGGACTTTTCGGGTAACAATAAAGTTAACTGGGGACTTAACAAAGTGGGTATATGTTTTAAAGCCCTTATAGATCAATTGTGAGGGTTCATAATGCAAGAAACAAGTGCCTAATCGAATTTTGAAGAGCCAAGGATCAAAACGCAAAAATCAAAAATTTGGATTTGAGTCAGAAGAGGGGTCGCGCGACGCGAGGCCCAAGGGGGGGTCCGTCGCGTCACGCCTAGGCCTACCTGATGCGAAAATTTTGCTTCCTTGTCTGCCACATCCATTGTGCTCGACCTTTAACCGATTTTTCACATTTTTCTTGGCCCCTAGACACCCCCTAAGCACTAGGAACATGTGTTGATCAGTTGTGGTGGGTTGTAGACTCATGTGTCAAAGATTTGTGGTGGATTAAACACTATATAAAGGACCATGATATGCACCATTGTTCTTCACACCTTCCGCTTGCAATCTAATCATTTCTGGATCTCCAAGGCACTCTCAAGTGATCACTAATCAAGCTTAGGACTTTTGTAAGTTTGCTAATCCTTCTTTAATTGAGTTTAGCTTAGTTATTTAGCTAAAAGTCAAACCGTCGTAATTACGGTTTGACTTCGAGATTAATTAATAATGGCTCAGTCAAATCTCGAATTAAAAGTAGTTATAAGTTGGTAATTATGTGGGTAATAAACCCTTAAAAGGGTCCCCAATGATTACCACTCTAACCAGGTCAAAAGTCGGGTCAAACTTGCTAAGAAAAAGTCAACAGAATGTTTAAATTACAATTTATGCATAATTAGCAATGTAAATCATATACAACCTGTTTGATCATTGTTATAACTTGGTAATAAGTGTAAGAACATGTCTAAACATGTTCAACCCGACAATTTCCTGTAAAGACCCGGTTCGGAACCGAAAGTCACATAGTTTGACTTTCACTTTGACTTTCAGTTCTGACCCGTTATGGTATGTTTTAGAAATACCTTAGAGCTTTATTTGGACCAGGTTACATGCTAGTATAACCCTCTGTGATTATACACCTCGGATCATTAGTTATCCAATTAATATGCATGATTCCGTTAATTGCTCATATGTTGACCATTATGCCCTTATTACCTTAAAACGTGATTTTTAGAAATGTAAAAGTGTAGAAACTTTAATTACTGATATTTAAACTTGCATACAAAACTTGACATCAGTTTGAGGTGTAGGTTAAGAGTTATGCTCGTTAGCGTAAAATTAAAGCTTTATGTTAATAAAACGGCGTAATTAGCGTATAGCCTAGTTAAGCCTACTTTTTGATATCAAATATTTTACCCACTGATGTAATATATTATTTTGGGATTTTTAAAGATTTTTAATAAATTTTAGGCTGAGCATAACTAGTAGTCGTAGGCTTAATCCGGTAATTGTCGGTTTTGCCCTTACGGGCCATAAAATGAGTTTTACATATCTAAACGACTCCAAACCTTTTGCTACTGATCCCATATGATAAATAAATTATTTTTAGCCTTCTGGAAATATAAAAATATCAGATTTAAGTATCAAACCCGGAAACGGCTTCTAATCGCCTTTTTAAGCGTTTTTTACGCGTAGTATGTACTAAAACTATTTTAAACATACCAAGGGTGATACCTACTGATATATGAGGCAAATTATAATATTTTAACAGTAAGCAATGGTTGATAAACTCAGACTTCAGTTTTGAGCTTTTCGGCTTATGTGAAATTACCAAAATACCCCTACGGGGAATAGTTTGGTTAAAATTGATAAATTTCACATATATGCTTTAACCTACTGATATAACTTAGCAAATTGAGTATATTTTCTGATTACATCAGGCCTGTAACTCAGGTTAACACTTAAACTCTTTTACAACCTTTAAAATGACCAAACTACCCCTACGGGGCATGGTTTGTGATTAAATTCATTTCGGGCATAATAAAAGACATCTTACTGATGTCACAACGTATATGAAGCATATTAACTTAGGAAACCTGTAAATAGCTCTCATGAATACCCGTTACGCTTATTACGCGTTCGGTTCGGTTTATGTAACTAATTTACATAAATTAGCCTAAACGGGTCAAACCTTATCGGTTTTATCTCAAAATCCAGAATGTGCATGAAGGACCCATATTAAACAAGTCTCTGAACTTGTCGTGTCTAAATCACATTCTATCCAGTCTTCGCTTAATCGTGCGTACGAATCGTATCTTTGAAACTAACCGGTCTAAGCTTAAGCTTAATTAAAGACCCGTTAGGATTCTAATAGGTTATTATAAAACCTTCGTTCCAGATTAGGAGGACCAGTAAAAGCTACTTGCAATTTGCTTATTGTGAATTATACTTTGCTCAGGTAAATACTTTTAACTTATTTTCCCTATACGGGCTTGGGTTACGGTATATAGTATACCGCTTGATCGGGCATCAAATCCTCCACCGTTGAGTGGGTAATTGAATAATTTGATCGGCTCGTTTAAACAGTCTTGTTACTTAAAGCCTTTGGGGGGTTAATGACCATGTCCCGGATATCCTTGGCATCATTTTACGAAATGGCCACGACTTAAGCGCGGGGTGTAGGCGTACACCCGTCAGTGCACAAAAGAATAATGTGGTGTGTCTATTGATCTTTAACCCGGACAAGATCCGGGCTACTGAACGCACAAGGAACATGTAATTCGTTCACAAGATTATAATATTAAATAATTCTCCCAAGTTAAATAAAATGTTTATGCCACGTGCATCCAAACCAATTTTCAATCATTTTCCAAAATGAGTCAGTTGATTGTATTTACCAGTGTAAACTGACGTATTTTCCCAAAATGATTAAATGCAGGTACTAAGCGTAATTGGCTGGGATTTCTCCTTAGCATCACTAGAAGTCTCGCAAGCTTAAGATGCCTGAAGTCTGTTGAACTATTGTTTCTATTTTATTTTCGATCCATCTGTGGATAAACTTCCGAATATTGTGACACTTGATATTAAAATATTAAATTCGGTTGTATTATATCTTTTAAATTGCTTCCGCTGTGCATATTAAATATTGTGTTGTTTGACTATTATGTTGCCAACCACGTCACGATACTCCCCCACCGGGCCCACCGGTGACACGTGGAAATCGGGGTGTGACATCTGAGTGACCTTTTAATAAACCCGAAGCATCGTAATGTCTGATAACACTTTAGGGAATGCCCAATTTAGATAACATAGGGCTTGACGTGATAAAACGATAATACACGCAAGTTTGCGCGTTAAAAGGGCCAAAAGCGTCAATATTTAAAACTACACCTTTAAGTGACCATTTAAGTGAACTGGTGTGAACTGGGGTGTCGTAATACTCCATTATACTCTTGGGAATGCTTGTTATTAACTTTGTAAGACTTTTACGCCATTTCGTGATAATACACGCAAGTTCGCAAATTAAAGGGTTAAAAGCGTTAATATGTCAAACTAGGCCTTTGACTGACTCTTTTAACATATCAAGAAGTTTATGATGTTTTGTTATACTCTTGGATGTGCCTAATGTTGGAAATACAAGGCCTTGTGTGCTAAAAACATCGTTTCGGAAGAGTTCGGGAGTGTAGGGACCAAATGTGACAACAGATGAAACTTTGTGTGAGCTGTACTGGTCCTTACGGACCATATACATAGGACCATATGGTCCGTATGCTACTGCCAGCTACAAAAAAAAATATGTTTTCCATTCCAAGCAGCTTTAAAAACCATTAACTCGATTCAAGGGGCTTGTAACTGGTATTAGACACTTGTTAGGGCACTTGGCATGATCCTAGAAGACCCATAACACTTGTTGATCATCCATACAACCTCCAAACACTATAAATAGAGGTGGGTTTTTGTTGAACTTGCACCTTTCATTCTCATAATCTTCTATCTGCACACATTGGAAGCTCCTGAGTTATGAGGAGCATACCATTGAGCCATTTTCAGTCTTAAGGACCACTTGTAAGTGTTCCTTTCGTGCTTAGTTACTTTATTTGGCTTTTAAAGCCGAAAAGTCAAGCGTTTACGATAAACGCTTTGACTTTTAGTTAGACCTTGTATGGTCAAGCCATGGTTCGCAACGAACATGGCTACGTGATCGTAATTAGGTAGGTGTTAAACCCTCAAAAGGGCACCTCCTAATTATCACGTTTACTTAGTTAATTGTCGGGTCAAAATAATTAAAATAAAAGTCAAACGGGTCAGTTTTTAAATAAAATTCATAGCAGAAAATATAGATGTGACAACTCGTATTTTAGAGATTTTCGCTGTGCTTAGATGTACAGTACGTAACTAGTGGATGTGTTAATTCTTAATTGAGTGCTTATAGGTTGTTTATGTAATTGTTAATGAATGACTGAGAATATTCTAGAGTTATGTGAGTTATAAGATGTGACAACATATTCTAGAGTTATGTGAGTTATAAGATGTGACAACCCTGACGAAACATGTTCCTCATTAAGTCTAGAAGTCGACGAAACATGAGCTTTGGGCTCACCGAAACATGAGTTTCGTCGTCCATCTTCACGCGACGAAACATAGAGCTTCGCCAAAAAGGGCTTCGGCCCAGTCTTACTTCTCGGCCGACACCCTAAAAGCCCACATGCACTATTGTGTTATGCGTAATATATGTGGTGTCGTCCCCATTATTTTTCTAGTCGCACATGAGATTGCAAACCCTAGCTTTCCTTCTTCCTTGGCGGCAGCCTTCTACCCTTACCTTGAAGTTCTTTGTTTCGGGCGTCCATGATTTCCACCGTCTAACTTGGTTATTGTCTCATGCTAGTCCACTTAATATTAATCAATACATGAAGCATGTGCTCGTTTGTGTTAAATATGTTGTATATTAAACTGTTTCTTGCATGATAAGTGATAAATAGAGTTGAATGTTAACAGATTATTGGTGAATAACAATGATTTTAAACTGTTAGTGGTTTTTATCGGTTGACATTCATAATTGTGGGATATTGTTCATATGTGATATCAAATGAGAATTGAATCTGATTGGGCCAATTGAAAACAATCATTATTTCATTAATTGTATAGCATGTGATCTACTGACAATTGAAGTAGCATATGAATCCTTTTGATATTGAAAGAATGGAAAATGTTTTTGAATGTTTACTATTGGACCGATCATAGAAAAAATAGTGCATGATTGGTGTGGTTGCATATGATAGTGGTCATGTGATTGCACGATAAAAATCAATGATTTAGGGTAACTGTGAACATTTGGGTAGACGAATGATGTAACTGTTATAGGTGCGACGAAAGTTATTGACTGTGATGATTTGATCTAGATTATAATAAGATGATTAGGGTTGCAGGTTCACTAAACTTGGGGTTTCGTCACACATATCAATCCGACGAAACTTGGGGTTTCGCCACACTTCAATTCGACGAAACTGAGGGTTTCGTCAAAGCATTTGCCGACGAAAGTTGGGATGTTTCGTCGGACGGGAGGACATGGGTTAGTAGTGATGTTTATGTTAGTAAGTGTTGATGTTTTAATGCACTGTTATTTTATGACTAATTAAAATAATAGGGTTGATTTAACTAGCATGGATAACAAACTTACTTGTTATGTTTTGGGTCACTTTATGACACTCACATGAGATGTGAACTAGTGTTGGAGATGTGTAATTGCTTCATGCTATGCTGTGTTCCTGTAATAGAGTGGAACTGTATGACATGTCGCACACTTATAATCAGACACACCACTCACTGCTGAATCATATTACCTTGGGCCGCACACTGTTATGTTTGGACTTTATAGGATGACCGCACACTATAGACTATGCCGAACACCCCCGTATTGGGTTATAAACTAGTTGGCCCGCACACTTATGTTATACTTTTGGCTATCTAAATCATTGTTAATTATATACACCGTACGTGTACTCATGTGATGTGTGTACCTTGTATGCTACGTGATTTGTAATGTGTGCCCATACGTGAAATACTTGTATACGAATCTGATTAAAACTTGGTAACCATAAAAACGACATGGTTGATCAAAACTGTTAAGCAAGTAAACTACCTGCCGAGCAAATCGAGGTGAGTTCACACTCTTTATAAGGCATGGGATTCCCGGTGGTTGGGAATGGGTTAAAGAACTAAAACGGAACCTATATATCCTCCTTGGGTAGGATATGTACCTCCATCCTCCATGGGTAGGATGCCAATATTAAATCTGCGTATTCTCCTTGGGTAGAATACGTACGTACGTTCGTCCTCCTTGGGTAGGACAACAACCTTAAACTTACTAGACAAAACTCTATCATTAAGTCCCTCATTTTTATATCGACTTAATCGTCGGGCCAATGGCGAGCGGTTCATTAGTTAATAGCGCTATTAGGGTTGACAAGCCTCACACCGTGCCGGTAGGACGGGCGTGTACTAATGGATCTGGGCACTCAGTCAATGATGATAGACATTGACTTAGGGCAAAACTTACTTTCGTCAGTTGTCGATATGGTAACGGTCTAGTGGTTCACATGGGGAAGCTCCCACTGGTTATGGACATGGTTTGGGAAACAAAGATACTGGTTAACTCGTGGTTTACAAAACAACTTATGGTTTTCGAAACAAACATTAAAACTAAACAACCAACTGTGAACTCGCTCAACTTTGTTGTTGACTCGTTTTTACATGCCTTGTAGGCCTTTAGGTGCAAATCATTGGAACTTGCTGTCTGGGATGCTGGAGTGGTCATGGGTCAAGTTACAAGGAATCACAAGACGAGTCTTATGGACTTTATACACCTATTTTATGAAACTCATGACAAATTGTAATATGCTTCCGCTGGATAATAACTTTTGTAATGTAACACTTATTCTAAATAAATGAAAGTTTTATTTTATCTTTATAAGTTCAAGGTGATTGGTGGCTAAGATCCTGGTCAGTCACGCCTCCTGCGATGATACTCCGCTTGTGGATTTTGGAGGTGTGACAATAGAAGCTATAAAATTAGTTTTGTCACTTTAATAACTTGTTAAATATTAGTTGAACATGTCTAGCCATGTTCAACCCGATAATTCTGAATTTAGGCTCGGTTCGCAACCGAAAGTCGCAAAAATTGACTTTTGCTTTGACTTTCAGTTCTGGCCCGATTTAGCTTAGTTTAGTTATGCCTTAGGGTTCCTTTGAGACCATATTATATGTTAGTACAACTGTCTGAAGTTATACTACATGATTCCTTAGAAATCATAGATTACATGCATGTTCCGTTATTTGCTTAAAATTGACCATTATGCCCTTTTGTCATTAAAACGAGATTTTTGAAAATGTGAGAGGACAAAAGTCTTCATTACTGATTTATAAGCATGTCCTAAAAATTTGACATCCGTTTCTGGTCTAGAATGAAAGTTATGCGCGATATCGTAAAACAAATGCTTTTTATTAATTAAATGGCATTTAAAGTATAAATCATATTTAAACCCAAATTTTGACACCAAACTTTCTACCCACTGTTGTAATATAATATTTAGGGATTTTTGGAAATTTTTGTCAAATTTTATACTGACCATAGCATAGAGTTCTAGCATAAATTCAGTATATGACAATAATGCGCTTTTTGTTAATAAAATGAGTTTTACATATCATTTTGATACCAAACCTTTTTCTACTGACTTTATACATTAAATAAGTTATTTTAAACTGTTGAGACTGATCAAAATCTCATATTTCCTTAAACAACCCGAATATCGTCAAATACCGACTTTTATGCGACTTAAGCGCACAGTATGGTTTAAAACCATATTTAACACCTAATGTCACACCCCGACCACGTATAACATACAAAACGTGGCGGAAAACGTCGGGGAGTGTTGTAACAGAATTAATTGTTTCATAACCATGGCATACAAAGTTGTATTTATTTATCAACACAAGAGTTTCATTGTTTTAAACAGGAATCAAAGAGTTTATAACATAATTAAACTAGTGCTATCTTCATTTTTTAGTCTCTAAGGCACAGGTCCGCCCTAGTGTCACGATCATCATCCAATGGAAAAGCTCCTGAAAACACATGTGAAAATAGGTACGTCAGCATAAAAATGCCTGTGAGATACATAGGTTTTGTGAAAATAGGATTCATGACTTAAGTTTAAGAAATTGTTTAATAACAGTCAGTCATGAACCTTGTAATTTGTTTTGTCTTGTAAATCATTTGAAAAACGACAAGATCAGATGATATGTGTAAATAGGATCATAAAGTATGGTTAAATAAATAACCAAGAAAATGAGTTTGTATAAGATAAGTTGTTTTGTAAAACAATGTCTTGTGAAAAGTATGTTATTTGTATAAAATGTCATATGTCCAAATTGAAATGATTTAAATAACGCTACAATATGTAATACCATACAAACACTTATATATAGGAAGTACTAGCGGCGTATCCACCATGCTTGTATCATATTACACATGCCTCGTTACTTAAATCACTTAAACAAACCACCAATGTATAAAGTCTATGTTTAAACCAATAGTCAAAAGTCCTTGTATAAGCCATGTCAAATGTTTATAAGTCCAAAAGTAGTCAAGTAATGTGTAACAAAAGTTATGTATTGTAAGTAAAGCATTGTCACATAGTCCAAAATGTATAAATGTACAAAACAAAGTAATTTGAATATATCAAAAAGTTATGTTTTGCAAAGTAATGCGTGTTACATTGATACAAACATTTATGTGGTAAGTTAACGCATACATTCAAGCCTTGAGACAATCGGATAACCCTTTCAGTCAAGGTTATCAAAAGAAATGTTTTCGGATTCAGTCATTCCTTACATCCAAACAAACCCGGGATGTCAGGAATGGGATTTGTCAAGTCCTATGGTACCAGTACTTACTACCGAGCGGCGTAGCTAATGTTAATGAACGTATAATAGTCTCGTTTGTGCAAACCAAATGTCATAGCAAAAGTGAACATGTTATATGAAAACAATGTACTAAGTATGCTAAGTTAACATACAAAGCAGAAAAGTCATGTAAATCAATGTGCTAGCATGCTATCAGTTAACATACATAGCAGAAATGTAATGTAAAACAATGTACTAAGTATGCACACAATGGACATACATAGCATGAAATGTAATGAAATCATGTACTATAATGTACTAACAAACATAGCAGGTATATGATGTGAAAACAGGAAAGCACGAAAGTAACAAGTAGACACATGTGTTTCACCCCAAAACAGTTTGGAAAACAGTAAAAGAGGGGTTCTATGTACTCACTTGAGATTTCTCAGAAGTACTAAGATAACCACCAAGCAATGCTAGAGATCTCGGAATCAAACGGCACCTAATATAGGTAACTATGTTAATGAACCAGACCTATATCGGAAGATCGGATAGAATGAGGGTTTGTAAACCAAACGAGTATGGAGACTCGTGTAGTATGGTTTAACAAAGCCTACATACTAAATGAAACTTAACCTAAGTGTTTGTGACCCATTACGTCCCGTTTAGGTAGCTTATGCTACTTTAGCGCGTCGTTCGCGTAAAACGCGTTCGGAACGCCTAACTAGTCCTATGACAAGTAAAATATGCCTTAACATGTCTAATATGGTTGTCAAATCAGTTTAGATGTCAAAAGTTATGTTACATATGTTTAAAATGAATTTTGGCATCAAAGGGGTATTTTGGTAATTTACCTAAGGCATATAAACTACCTATCATACAACTACTTAAACGAAGCGACCATAAGGTATAACCTCGGAAGGTTACTCCCTATATACTATGGTCACCTAATGTGTTTGGTTGGATCCTAATGATCGACCAAACGGGTCGGATTCGAAAGTATAAGCGATTGTTTAGATCGCTTACCTTACGACCCTATATAAGCACTAAACTAAAAGTGACCGAGCTAAGCATGTTAAAACATGCTTAACTAAGTTTAGAAAACAG
Source organism: Helianthus tuberosus (assembly GCA_030545235.1). Classification (NCBI taxonomy): domain Eukaryota; kingdom Viridiplantae; phylum Streptophyta; class Magnoliopsida; order Asterales; family Asteraceae; genus Helianthus; species Helianthus tuberosus. Next base: position 144,395,200 of record CM060426.1, on the reverse strand, counting down.
GTTTGGTATCAAAACAAACGGTTTTGATACCCATGAGTAGTTTGGTTACAAAATACGCAAGAATACGTATTCTGACAGAAACTACGGCTCGTCACTGAGCCTAGATAACGTGGTAATCAGTAGGTATAGTCACTAGGGACTATAACCATCGTGATCACGCTCACGTTATGAAGTTCAAACGAACTTCGCATCGACCATAAACTGGTCAATGCAGAAAGTCAAACAAAGTTTGACTTTCGGACTCGAAAAGCAATAAAAGAACGAAGGAACACTTACGAATGGTCCCCGAATGCTAATCTAGATCAAAATAACTCAGGTATGAAACAATGGTTCCAACTTAGAGTCTTTTTTATCAGATTCTTGTGAGTTTGAAGCAAATGGGGGTGGGGTATTTATAGTTTTCGGTCCACCGTTAGGATCGTTTCTTGGAAAAGAGGGAATGATCTAGCCCGTACACTTGTCAAGATGATATGGTAACTGATTTTGGCCACCATAGGAGGTTAACATGTGGCACTTGACCTTTGGAGAGTTGAAAGGCTGTTAAAAACGAGTTTCTGCATTTCTGCTGATCTGGGGACTGCTTACGGACCGTAAGCATATACCCTTACGGTCCGTAAGGACCTTGCAGACCAGCAACTTTGATTTTTGGCAGTTTTGGTCCCTGTGCGCGTATCATCGTGTTTTGGCACTTCTAACACCCGTTAGGCCCATTTTTAAGCTTCACAAGGATGATAAAGTATAGGGAACATGAAACATGCTCAAAAATATGACGGATGTTGGTTCGTTTGGTCGTACTAACGCGATGTTCGCTTAATTACGACGGAATGCGCACAAGCGCGAAAAACGATCCAAATGACGAAACGAATGGATTTTTCTTATGCCAAACACTAAAATAAAATATTTTAGTGCTTACATAAATTTTTGGATGTCCAGATGTATTCAGAACGTAAGTTATGCGCGAAAATGCAAACTTGTGCACTTTTTGACACTTTTAGTCCCTGAATGACCCAAAAGTTTATTTTAGCATACCGAACCCCTCAAAGCCTATTTCTAAGCTATGTAAAGGATATTTATGGTATGTTTAACTCATGGTCATGTTCCGGAATGTTCGTTACAGTTCAAATTGGCATACTTTCGCAGTTTGTCAAATTTAGCCCCTGTAAGCGAATTAACTTGTTTTTGCCATACCAAAGCCTTCAAAACTTATTTCTAAGTTATGTAAAGGTTATTTAAGGTATGTTAAGTATATGTTGATGTTCCGGAGTATTTTTCGCGTTAAACTAAGTAAGTTTACGCACCAGTTTGCGTATAACTCTCCAGAAAGTGATATAGAGTTTGAAATTGGATAAAAGTCAAAACATGAAAAATGTAAAACACAACCAAACAAACATTGGGATCAAATAACATTGTTTTATTGATAATAGAACTGTTCACAATGATTACAAGCACGGATGTTACAGTCTCCCCTACTTGTGGAAATTTCGTCCCGAAATTTATTTAGAGGAAACTCGTGGAAAAAGATGCGGATATTTCGCCTTCATTTGATCCTCGCATTCCCAAGTAAACTCAGGTCCACGTTTAGCTTCCCAGCGAACTTTGACTAAAGGAATGCGCTTGCGTTTGAGCCACTTGACTTCACGTTCCATGATTTCCACAGGTTTCTCAACAAATTTCAGTGTTTTGCCAACACGAATTTCGTCAAGCGGTATGTGGAGGTTCTCATCAGCTAAACACCTCTTAAGATTGGACACGTGAAAAGTTGGATGAACATTTCCAAGTTCAGGAGGTAACTCAAGTCTGTAGGCTACCTTACAGATTCTTTCGACGATCTTGAATGGTCCAACGTATCTAGGTGCAAGTTTTCCTTTCTTTCCAAATCTGATCACACCTTTCCAAGGTGAGACCTTCAGTAATACTCGATCACCGACTTGAAATTCCAAGGCCTTGCGTTTTGGGTCCGCGTAACTCTTCTGACGGCTTCTAGCTGTCTGAAGGTTATCACGAACTTTCTTGATCTTGTCAGTTGTCTCTAAAATGAGGGCAGGTCCAGTAAGTTGAGCCTCGCCGATCTCATTCCAGCAGACTGGTGAACGACATTTTCGACCATAGAGAGCCTCGAAAGGAGCCATTTTGATGCTGGTGTGATAACTGTTGTTGTAGGAGAATTCAATCAACTTAAGATGTGAATCCCAACTACCACCAAAATCGATCACACAAGCTCTTAGCATATCCTCCAGATTCTGGATTGTTCTTTCAGATTGACCATCCGTTTGCAGATGATAAGCTGTGCTCAGATTAAGTTGGGTCCCCATAGCATATTGCATGGTTCTCCAAAAATGAGAAGTGAAACGAGCATCTCTGTCAGAAATGATGTTCAAAGGAACACCATGTCGAGCCACAATTTCATCCACATAGATTTGAGCAAGTCTGTCAGCAGGAAAATCCTCGCGAATTGGCAAGAAATGCGCTGATTTAGTAAGACGATCAACAACTACCCAGATGGCATCATGACCTTTCTTTGTGCGCGGAAGTTTAGTAACAAGATCCATAGTAATGTTTTCCCATTTCCAAACTGGGATCTCTGGTTGCTCCAATAAACCAGAGGGACGCTGATGTTCAGCCTTAACCTTAAGACAAGTAAGGCATTTTGATACGTATAAGGCAATGTCTTTCTTCATACCAGGCCACCAATAGTGAATACGAAGATCCTTATACATCTTATCTGAGCCCGGATGAATAGAATAACGAGACTTATGGGCTTCATCCATAAGCAAGGTACGAAGATCATCCTGGCTTGGGACCCACAAACGGTCCATGAAGTAATATGATCCATTGTCCTTCAGTTCCAGAGCAGGTGTTATGTGATAGGGAAATTCCTTATCCATCAAACCTTGTGCAACACAAGATTGTTGAGCCTGAGAAATGCGTGCTTGGATATCGGATCGAGCTTGAATAACAGATTGGACACGTACACAATGAAGCTTAGTACGTTCCTTACGACTCAATGCATCAGCTACGACATTCGCCTTACCAGGATGATAGCGAATTTCGCAGTCATAGTCGTTTAAAAGCTCAACCCAACGTCGTTGCCTCATGTTGAGTTCTTTCTGGTTGAAGATATGCTGAAGACTTTTGTGGTCCGTGAAAACCACACATTTTGTACCGTACAAATAGTGTCTCCAGATCTTAAGAGCGAAAACAACCGCACCCAACTCAAGATCATGAGTGGTGTAGTTCTTCTCATGTATCTTTAACTGCCTCGATGCATATGCTATGACTTTGTTCCTTTGCATCAGAACACGACCAAGACCCAATTTAGATGCATCGTAATAAACGACAAAATCATCATTGCCCTCAGGCAAAGTCAGAACAGGCGCATCACAAAGTTTTTGCTTCAAGTGTTGAAAAGCTTCCTCTTGTTTGTATCCCCAATCAAAGGGTTTGTTCTTCTGAGTTAGAGCAGTTAGAGGAACTGCAATCTTTGAGAAGTTCTCAATAAAGCGGCGGTAATAACCCGCTAGACCAAGAAAAGAACGAACTTCAGTAAGAGTAGTAGGCGTATCCCAATCCTTAATCGCACTGATCTTGGAGGGATCTACATGAATACCTTGTTCGTTGATAATATGTCCTAAGAATTGAACTTCTTTAAGCCAAAATTCGCACTTGGAGAATTTGGCGAAAAGTTGCTCTTTCTTTAGGAGTTCCAGAGTAAGACGAAGATGTTGCTCGTGATCAGCTCGCGTCTTAGAATAAATCAAGATGTCATCTATAAAAACAATGATGAACTGATCCAAATAAGGTTTGCAGACCCTATTCATCAAGTCCATGAAAACAGCAGGAGCATTAGTTAAACCGAATGGCATGACTGTGAACTCGTAATGCCCATACCGAGTGCGGAACGCTGTCTTGGGAATGTCTTCTTCATGCACCCGAAGTTGATGATACCCCGAACGAAGATCAATCTTCGAAAAATAAGAAGCGCCCTGTAACTGATCAAAGAGATCATCTATGCGAGGTAGGGGATATCGATTCTTGATGGTAAGCTTCTTAAGCTCACGATAATCGATACACATCCTAAAGGATCCATCCTTCTTCTTGACAAAAAGAACGGGAGCACCCCAAGGTGAAAAGCTAGGACGGATAAAACCTTTGTCGGAGAGTTCCTGAAGCTGCTTAGACAACTCTTGCATCTCAGATGGTGCAAGACGATATGGAGCTCTGGCAATAGGATTTGCACCAGGTACGAGATCAATGCGGAACTCGACTTGGCGTGCTGGAGGTAGACCAGATAACTCTTCAGGGAAAACTTCAGAATAATCCCGAACGACAGGAATATCTGAAATAGACTTACCCTTGCCTTTATCTGCTGTAACATGTGCTAAGAAAGCCACACAGTTCTTCCGCAGATACTTCCGAGCTTTAAAACAAAACATGAGTTTGAGACCACCGGCAGGTTTCTCACCTTGAACCTGTAGGATCTCGCCTGTCGAAAGCGGCACACGAACAATCTTCTCAGAACAAACTATCTCTGCGCGATGCTTAGATAACCAATCCATACCCACTATGACGTCGAAGCTTCCAAGTTGCATAGGCGTGAGGTTAATAGGAAAAAGATGATCGTTAAGGTTCAACTGGCAGTTGTGAAGAACAGAATCAAGAACAATGGGTTCACCACTAGCAACTTCTACTGTCAAAGGTTTACCTAGTTTCGTTCTAGACACGCGAAGTAATGGCTCAAAAGACAATGACACAAAACTCTTGTCGGCACCCGAATCAAAAAGAACAGATGCAGGCTGATTATTAATAAAGAACGTACCGTTCACCACATTATCGTCCGCCTGCGCCTCTTGGGCATTCAAGTTAAAAGCTCGCCCTCGAGCCTGAGCCTGATTTTGGTTCTGATTCTGATTTTGGTTGGCTAGCCTTGGGCACCGGTTCCTGTAGTGGGTCAGATCCCCACAATTGTAGCATGAACCAGGAGGAAAATGAGGTCGTGCAGCTTGACCTTGTTGCTGAGCAAGAGGCTGAGCAACTTGTTGGGCTTGGTTCTGAACTGCCTGGTTCTGGTTAACAGGAATGCGGCAGGTGGCAGCAAGGTGACCAGGCCTTCCGCAGTTGGTGCAATGACGACACTGGAGGTGTGGTTGATGATGGACATTACACCTGTTGCACAAAGGTGCATTGCCAAGATAAGGCTTCTTGGCTAGTGGTTGCACAGGCTGATTTGGTGCAGCTTGAGCCTGTGCAGTAACAGCATAGTTTTGGGAAGCCTTCCGCTTCCTAGACCCTCCAGAATTCTTTCCCTTCTTGTTTTGACTTTTCTTGCTATCTTCCTTATCAGACACCTGCTTCTTACCCTTGTCACCCTTTTTATGCAGCTTTCCCTTACGAACCTGCGACTCAGTTAAAGTCGCTGATAACACGATCGCCTGACGGAGTGTGGCAGGGTTACTACCAGTAAGGATGTCTTGTACCGAGTCAGGTAGGCCGTCGATGTATCTTTCGATAGCCTTGTCGAGTGGGGTAACCATAGTCGGGCAAAGCAGACTCAACTCTTCAAACCTATCAGTATACTCCCGATGCTCACCACTATCTTGTTTCAAAATATCAAACTCTTTCTCCAACGCTCGCTGTTCATGACGAGGACAGAACTCCCTCATCATAAGGGCCCTGAGTTCAGCCCATGTCTGTGCCAAAGCAATCTCAGCACCCCTATCTCTCATAACCCCGTTCCACCATGTCAAAGCCCTCTTCTGAAATACGCTTGAAGCAAACTCGACCTTGCGATTATCCGGACACTGCACGTGGTGGAAAGTATTTTCAATGCTCTCAAAACATGGAAGAAGCCCAGTCGCTCCCTCAGAACCACTAAACTTAAGTGGTTTAGCCGAGTTAAAATCCTTGTATTTGCATGGAGCATTGTTGTTGTTGTTGGCCTGTTGCCATTGAGCAAAGAGATTTGGGAATTGAGCAGCCATCTGCTGTGCAATGATTTCTGCCAGTTCGGCAGTCGCTATTTGGTTTTCGCGTCGAGGAGGCATTCTAAAAGAGGAAAACATGAAAGGAAACGAGTGAGATGATTGGATGAAAAGAATGAGATGAAACAAAATTAACAAAAGCAAAGATGGTGGTCATTTGTCCGCATTACCAAGCAAACAAATGACGCACAATGACTAATCAAAGTAAATGGATCAAAAATAATGTATCACGAAGACATGCTCGCCTATAAGTGAACACTCATCCCAAGAATTCCCAGGTAAGCACAACTGGTCTCGCGTCTGATGAGATGTATACGAAGTGCTTGCCTAGACAGAAAACCCAGAATAGAGGCATTCACTCTTCCAGTTTGCACGTGTTCACATTATTTAAAACCCAAAACGTTGACGAGATTTTGAAAATTTGAAGGCACAAGGCCAAAAATTTACTCAAACTGGAAGGGTTCAAAACCTTACAAAAGAGGGTTCAAAACCTTGTAATAAATCATCCAAAAACATAAGATTGTTTTTCAAAAATCGTTTCGAAAAATTTGGTTTCTTGTTTTGATAATCACCTAAGGATAGGTGATGTACATGTTTTAAGATCTAAACACAAGATAACTTGTGTTAGAGTCCTAGAAAAGTTATAGTCTAGGTCAAAGCATTACTAATAACCTAATTCCCTATAACCATTGGCTCTGATACCAACTCTTCTGTCACACCCCGACCACGTATAACATACAAAACGTGGCGGAAAACGTCGGGGAGTGTTGTAACAGAATTAATTGTTTCATAACCATGGCATACAAAGTTGTATTTATTTATCAACACAAGAGTTTCATTGTTTTAAACAGGAATCAAAGAGTTTATAACATAATTAAACTAGTGCTATCTTCATTTTTTAGTCTCTAAGGCACAGGTCCGCCCTAGTGTCACGATCATCATCCTACGGAAAAGCTCCTGAAAACACATGTGAAAATAGGTACGTCAGCATAAAAATGCCTGTGAGATACATAGGTTTTGTGAAAATAGGATTCATGACTTAAGTTTAAGAAATTGTTTAATAACAGTCAGTCATGAACCTTGTAATTTGTTTTGTCTTATAAATCATTTGAAAAACGATAAGATCAGATGATATGTGTAAATAGGATCATAAAGTATGGTTAAATAAATAACCAAGAAAATGAGTTTGTATAAGATAAGTTGTTTTGTAAAACAATGTCTTGTGAAAAGTATGTTATTTGTATAAAATGTCATATGTCCAAATTGAAATGATTTAAATAACGCTACAATATGTAATACCATACAAACACTTATATATAGGAAGTACTAGCGGCGTATCCACCATGCTTGTATCATATTACACATGCCTCGTTACATAAATCACTTAAACAAACCACCAATGTATAAAGTCTATGTTTAAACCAATAGTCAAAAGTCCTTGTATAAGCCATGTCAAATGTTTAAAAGTCCAAAAGTAGTCAAGTAATGTGTAACAAAAGTTATGTATTGTAAGTAAAGCATTGTCACATAGTCCAAAATGTATAAATGTACAAAATAAAGTAATTTGAATATATCAAAAAGTTATGTTTTGCAAAGTAATGCCTGTTACATTGATACAAACATTTATGTGGTAAGTTAACGCATACATTCAAGCCTTGAGACAGTCGGATAACCCTTTCAGTCAAGGTTATCAAAAGAAATATTTTCGGATTCAGTCATTCCTTACATCCAAATAAACCCGGGATGTCAGGAATGGGATTTGTCAAGTCCTATGGTACCAGTACTTACTACCGAGCGGCGTAGCTAATGTTAATGAACGTATAATAGTCTCGTTTGTGCAAACCAAATGTCATAGCAAAAGTGAACATGTTATATGAAAACAATGTACTAAGTATGCTAAGTTAACATACAAAGCAGAAAAGTCATGTAAATCAATGTGCTAGCATGCTATCAGTTAACATACATAGCAGAAATGTAATGTAAAACAATGTACTAAGTATGCACACAATGGACATACATAGCATGAAATGTAATGAAATCATGTACTATAATGTACTAACAAACATAGCAGGTATATGATGTGAAAACAGGAAAGCACGAAAGTAACAAGTAGGCACATGTGTTTCACCCCAAAACAGTTTGGAAAACAGTAAAAGAGGGGTTCTATGTACTCACTTGATATAGGTAACTATGTTAATGAACCGGACCTATATCGGAAGATCGGATAGAATGAGGGTTTGTAAACCAAACGAGTATGGAGACTCGTGTAGTATGGTTTAACAAAGCCTACATACTAAATGAAACTTAACCTAAGTGTTTGTGACCCATTACGTCCCGTTTAGGTAGCTTATGCTACTTTAAAGCGTCGTTCGTGTAAAACGCGTTCGGAACGCCTAACTAGTCCTATGACAAGTAAAATATGCCTTAACATGTCTAATATAGTTGTCAAATCAGTTTAGATGTCAAAAGTTATGTTACATATGTTTAAAATGAATTTTGGCATCAAAGGGGTATTTTGGTAATTTACCTAAGGCATATAAACTACCTATCATACAACTACTTAAACGAAGCGACCATAAGGTATAACCTCGGAAGGTTATTCCCAATATACTATGGTCACCTAATGTGTTTGGTCGGATCCTAATGATCGACCAAACGGGTCGGATTCGAAAGTATAAGCGATTGTTTAGATCGCTTACCTTACGACCCTATATAAGCACTAAACTAAAAGTGACCGAGCTAAGCATGTTAAAACATGCTTAACTAAGTTTAGAAAACAGGTTTGGTATCAAAACAAACGGTTTTGATACCCATGAGTAGTTTGGTTACAAAATACGCAAGAATACGTATTCTGACCGAAACTACGGCTCGTCACTGAGCCTAGATAACGTGGTAATCAGTAGGTATAGTCACTAGGGACTATAACCATCGTGATCACGCTCACGTTATGAAGTTCAAACGAACTTCGCATCGACCATAAACTGGTCAATGCAGAAAGTCAAACAAAGTTTGACTTTCGGACTCGAAAAGCAATAAAAGAACGAAGGAACACTTACGAATGGTCCCCGAATGCTAATCTAGATCAAAATAACTCAGGTATGAAACAATGGTTCCAACTTAGAGTCTTTTTGATCAGATTCTTGTGAGTTTGAAGCAAATGGGGGTGGGGTATTTATAGTTTTCAGTCCACCGTTAGGATCGTTTCTTGGAAAAGAGGGAATGATCTAGCCCGTACACTTGTCAAGATGTTATGGTAACTGATTTTGGCCACCATAGGAGGTTAACATGTGGCACTTGACCTTTGGAGAGTTGAAAGGCTGTTAAAAACGAGTTTCTGCATTTCTGCTGATCTGGGGACTGCTTACGGACCGTAAGCATATACCCTTACGGTCCGTAAGAACCTTGCAGACCAGCAACTTTGATTTTTGGCAGTTTTGGTCCCGGTGCGCGTATCATCGTGTTTTGGCACTTCTAACACCCGTTAAGCCCATTTTTAAGCTTCACAAGGATGATAAAGTATAGGGAACATGAAACATGCTCAAAAATATGCCGGATGTTGGTTCGTTTGGTCGTACTAACGCGATGTTCGCTTAATTACGACGGAATGCGCACAAGAGCGAAAAACGATCCAAATGACGAAACGAATGGATTTTTCTTATGCCAAACACTAAAATAAAATATTTTAGTGCTTACATAAATTTTTGGATGTCCAGATGTATTCAGAACGTAAGTTATGGGCGAAAATGCAAACTTGTGCACTTTTTGACACTTTTAGTCCCTGAATGACCCAAAAGTTTATTTTAGCATACCGAACCCCTCAAAGCCTATTTCTAAGCTATGTAAAGGATATTTATGGTATGTTTAAATCATGGTCATGTTCCGAAATGTTCGTTACAGTTCAAATTGGCATACTTTCGCAGTTTCTCAAATTTAGCCCCTGTAAGCGAATTAACTTGTTTTTGCCATACCAAAGCCTTCAAAACTTATTTCTAAGTTATGTAAAGGTTATTTAAGGTATGTTAAGTATATGTTGATGTTCCGGAGTATTTGTCGCGTTAAACTAAGTATGTTTACGCACCAGTTTGCGTATAACTCTCCAGAAAGTGATATAGAGTTTGAAATTGGATAAAAGTCAAAACATGAAAAATGTAAAACACAACCAAACAAACATTGGGATCAAATAACATTGTTTTATTGATAATAGAACTGTTCACAATGATTACAAGCACGGATGTTATACATAAGACTTGTTACCTACTGATGTTATAAATAAATTTTTATACTTTAACAGTAAGTATGAGTCTTGAACTCAGATTTCCAAATTTGACCCTTAAAGCATATGTGAAATGACCAAAATGCCCATACGGTGCATAGTTTGGCCATAAATGATAAAATTAACATATGTATGATATCTTACTGATGTGACTTAATAAAATTAATATTTTTACTGTATAATTCAGACCAGAACCTCAGTTTGCCATTTAACCTCTTTTATGAACTTTAAAATGACCAAAATACCCCTACGGGGCTTAAATTGGTTTTAAATTCGTTTTGGGCATAATGGAAGATATCCTACTGATATCACAACATAATTTAAGCATTATAACTAATGGAACTTGTTCATGACTCTTTTGGTTACCCGTTGTGCTTATACGCGTTCGGTAAGGTTTAAGTAACTAGTTTGCATAAATTAGCCGAAACGGGTCAAACCTTATCATCTTTATTTCAAAATCCAGAATGTATTTAGTTTACCCATTTTATACAAGTCTTCATACTTGTTAGGTCTAAATCACATTCTAATCCGGTCTTCGCTTAATCCTGCGTTTTGAACCATAAACCTTTCTTTAAAAACTAATCGGTCTAAGTTATACCTTAAATAAGACCTGTTAGGAATCTAATAGGTTATTAAAACCTTCATTCCAGATTAGGAGCCTAGTAAAAGATACTTGTACTTGCTGATTTGATATACGGCTGAGAATAAAATTACTTTTAGCTCAGGTAAATACTTTTAACTTATTTTCCTTATACGGGCTTGGGATACGGTATTATAATAATACCGCTTGGTCGGGTATGAAATCATTTAATCGGAATGTGATTAATAAATAGCATAACCCGTTTTAATCTGTCTTGTTTGATGCAATGCCTTTGGGGGTTAATGACCATGTCCTACATATCCTCGGCTCATTCAATAGAAATGGTCACGGCTTAAGCACGGGGTGTAGGCATACACCTAACAGTTGCGTATGTATAAACGGTATCTCACTATCTTGTGGGCCTATACTTGTGGCGTGTCTATTAATCTTGTCTCGGCTCTTCTAACTGGGCCCTGAACGGACGACAAACATATAAATCTATATACAAGATTATTTTTAAATAATTGTCCGAAGTTATAAAAGATTTTATGCCTTGTGCATCCAAACCAATTTTATAAACACTTTTCAAAAGAGTCAGTTAATTGTATTTACCAGTGTAAACTGACGTATTTTTCAAAAAGATTAAGTGCAGGTACTACGCGTAATAGGCTGGAAACTCCGAGTATTAAATAAAGAGTCTTGCAAGCTTTTAATACTTTAAATATGTTGAACAATATTTCCTTTCTGTTTTAGATCCGCCTGTGGATCCACTTACAACCGTTGTATAAATTTTGTTATACTTTCAATTTGGTTTGTATTAATACTTTAGGACTTCCGCTGTGCATTAAACTGTGATTATTGACCATGATTATATCAACTACGTCACAATACTCCCCACCGGTAATACGTGGAAATATCGGTTGTGACAGGTTGGTATTAGAGCCAACGTTTGAGTGAATTAAACACTAGCCTTTAGTGTTTAATCTCAAATGACACAGTAGCATATTGCTTAGACTTTCTGAGTCTAGACTTAACATAGAAATGCTCTCATCCCTAATAAGTAAACATTGTTTTCGATTTTATGTGTTTTTAAATGTGTCGCCAAGCAAAGAAGTCTTTGATGGAGATTCTTCCCGTCCGAAGCCAAGAAATGCTAAGCTTCATACCACGGCTAGGATAAGCGTGCGACCGGTTGAAGGAAAGACCTTTATGGACCCATTCCCGAAACCAAACCTAATTAAACTATTAACCAGACTTCGAAGTCCATACCGGAGGTCCCTGAGGCTCAAATCTTGAAGTCTGTACCGGTGGAGTCCATAGCAGGAGATCTCTGAGGCTCCCATATTGAAGATGATACATGTGGATGCTATAAATCCCTGTTTCCTATTTCCAAGTTTTGGAATTCCAGACTTGGACTATACCAGTCAAAACCTAATCCGTGATCCATGTCATTTCTTTAACCATTGAATCCTTAGATTCTACTTCTACAATGGATCCTGATTTGAATTGTATACTTTATTCATTAAAATCTTCAGATTCGTTACTACGCACGATAAAAAGAAGAAGAAGAAGAAGAAGAAGAAGAAACAATCAGAATAAAGCAAGGAAGACATTAGAAACCCTTCTTCCATCACATTTAAATTTTTACCTTTAAGTCCCTATATGGGCATTTGATTACTAATGTCCTTTGTGGACATATTATTTTATCATAATCCTTGTGGACATACCTTTTCACTTAAGACCCTGTATTGGGCATTTGCTATATAGTCCTTACATGGACGTGTTATTTCAATAAAAATCTTTATGTAAACATATTATTTCATTAAAAATCTTTTGTAGACATGTTATGTCATCAAAGTCCCCTTTCGAATATAATAATTCATAACAGTCCTTTCGAGGACATATCATTGCACTATAGTCCCAATGTTAATATAACTTATAGTCCCTATAAGGACTTATATTTTCCTTTCAATTCCCACATGGACTAGTATCGCTTCAAAATCCCTATTAGGACCTATCTCATATATATAGTCCCAGTATGGACATTTGTTTATTATAACCCCTACATGAACATATCTTTCGATTTAAGTCCCTGTGAGGACATCTGTTCAGCAAAACCCTTTTTGTACGCACGCTGTATCAATATAGTCCTTTTATGGACATGTTATTTAATTAAAATCCCTTTGGGGATATGCTGTTTCGGAATAGTCCCTTGTGGACATGAGATTTCACTATAGTCCCTTAGTGGACATAACATTTCATTATAGACCCTTCGTGGGCAAGTTGTTTCGATATAGTCCCTATACGGACTTATAATATTTTAAATAGTCCCCATACGGACTTGTAATTTCCTTTTAAGTCCTCTGTGGACAAATATGATACTAAAGGTCCTGATTAAGGCACTGTTGTAGATTTCTTAATGATTTATAGAAAGTTTTGAAAATTTTATATAGGTATTCATTTCGTCCTTTATCAAGCAATAGTATCAATTTTATTCGAACTTTATCAATTCGCTAAATAATCTCAAAAGATCTTCTTAATGGTATAACCTAGCCAATATGTCAATACAGATATGCTATGATGGTAAAACCCTCTTAAGAAAAATTAATCCTTGTTAACATCTAAGAACATGTTAACACTCCAGGCAGTTTGACTTGAGAAACCACACCAGCCGTCAAAGTATTTGGACTATGTCCAAGCCTTAAAGTGTAACACCTCGAAAATTCACGTCCTATAATGTGTTGACACGTGTCATATGTTTGAACGTGTGAAAGAATGTTCTGAAAGGACTAAAGTCGACACACATGAAAAGTATATGAAAATACGAGTTCTAAATGTCAACAGTGAATAAATATATTGTACATTAACCCTACATGATGTTTATATCACCAAACGAATAAATCATGGATCATACGAAGCTAAAAGTGAGAGATTACAAACTACAGGGGTTAAATGTGTCAACATGTTTAAGTTATACCTCTGAGTGACCTTTTAGCAAACCCGAAGCTTTGTAACGGTTAATTATGCTCACTAGAATGCACGACATAAATTTCATAAAGTTTCGTTATCGTATGAGAAAGTTATGATCAAATTCGTATACAAGGGGTTAAAGCGTCAACGTTGAAAGTTATGACTTTTCGGGTTATAACAAAGTGATCAAGGACCAAATAAAGTGGGTATAAGTCCTAAAGCCCTTGTAGGTAAATATGGAGGGCTCAAATTGCAAGTAATAAAGTCGGTTGACCCTTCGAAAGGCCAAGGGACAAGTTGCAAAAGTTAGAAAATGAAAAATCTGAAAATGAGGCTTAGGCGGGCCGCGTAAGAGTTCTTATGATCTTACGCGGGCCGCGTCAGACGCCCAGTTGCAGAAACTTTTGACAGCTGCCTGTTTTCGCGCATAATCGATCTATAAACGATTTTCCTCATCTTGGAGGACCCCTAAATGGCTCCTAGACACTAAGGACATGTGTTAGTGATCAGGGAACATTGCTAGAGTTGTTTGTCAACAATCTATGATCTCTTTAACACTATATAAAGGGCCAAGGTTGCAACCAAATTCTTCACACCTTCCATCTGCACTTTGGATCATTTCTGGAGCTCAAGACTTCTCTCAAGTGATCACTAATCGTGCTTAGGACCTTGGTAAGTATGCTTAACCTTTCTTAGTTAAGTTTTCGCTTAGTTTTAGCTTAAAAGTCAAACCGTCGTAATTAACGGTTGACTTAACGATTAATCACTAATGGTTCAGTGATTAGTCGAATTGAAAGTAGTTATAAGTTGGTAATTATGTGGGTAATAAACCCTTAAAAGGGTTCCCCCTGATTCCCACTCTAACTAGGTCAAATGTCGGGTCAAACTTGTCATTAAAAAGTCAACAGGATACTTAGTTTCTAATTTATGAATGATTAGCAATATAGAACACATACAACCTGTTTGATCATTAATATAACTTGGTAATGAATGTAAGAACATGTCTAAACATGTTCAACCCGACAATTTTATGTTTAGACCCGGTTCGGAACCGAAAGTCGCAAAGCTTTGACTTTTGCTTTGACTTCAGTTCTGACCCGTTATGGTATGTTTTAGAAATACCTTAGAGCTTCATTTGGACCAGGTTACATGCTAGTATCCTCTGTGATTATACACCATGGTTCATTAGTTAACCAATTAATACGCATGATTTCGTTAATTGCTCATATGTTGACCATTATGCCATTTTCACCCTAAAACGTGATTTTTTAAAATGTAAAAGAGTAGAACCCTTATTTGCTGATATTTAAACTTGCACCCAAAATTGGACATCAGTTTGAGGTGTAGAACGAGAGTTATGCTCATTAGCGTAAATTGAAAGCTTTATGTTAATTAAACGGCGTAATTAGCGTATAGCCTATTTAAACATACTTTTTGATATCAAACTCTTTACCCACTGATGTAATATATTATTTTGGGATTTTTGAAGATTTATAATTAATTTTAGGCTGAGCATAACTTATAGTCAGAGGCTTAATCCGGTAAATGTCGGTTTTGCCCTTACGGGCTATAAAATGAGTTTTACATATCTAATCGACTCCAAACCTTTTGCTACTGATTAGATATGATAAATAAATTATTTTAAGCCTTCTGGAATAATAAAAATATCAGCTTTATGTATAGAACCCGGAAATGGCTTCTAATCGCCTTTTAAGCGTTTTTAACGCATAGTATGTACTAGAACTATTTTAAACATACAAGGGTTGATACCTACTGATATTTTGGGTAAATTATAATATTTTAACAGTAAGCAAAAGTTGTTAAACTCAGACTTCAGTTTTGAGCTTTTCGGCGTATGTGAAATTACCAAAATGCCCCTACGGTGCATAGTTTGGTTATAATTAATAAATTTCACATATATACTTTACCCTACTGTTATAACTTAATAAATTAAGTATTTTTGCTGATTATATCAGACCTGTAACTCAGGTTAATACTTGAACTCTTTTATAAACTTGTAAATGACCAAACTACCCTACGGGGCATAGTTTGTGTTTAAACTCGTTTCGGGCATAATAAAAGATATCTTACTGATGTCACAACATATTTGAAGCATATTAACTTAGGAAACCTGTATATGGCTCTTATGAATACCCGTTACACTTATTACGCGTTCGGTTCGGTTTATGTAACTAGTTTACATAAATTAGCCAAAACGGGTCAAACCTTATCGGTTTTATCTCAAAATCCAGAATGTATATGAAATACCCATATTATGCAAGTCTTCGAACTTGTCGGGTCTAAATCACATTCTATCCGGTCTTCGCTTAATCATGCGTACGAACCGTATCTTTGAAACTAACTGGTCTAAGCTTAAGCTTAATTAAAGACCCGTTAGGAATCTAATAGGTTAATAAAAACCTCCGTTCCAGATTAGGAGCCCAGTTAAAGCTATCTGTACTTGCTGAATTGATATACGGATGGGATTGAATTTATATTTAGCTCAGGTAAATACTTTTAACTTATTTTCCCTATACGGGCTTGGGTTACGGTATATAAAATACCGCTTGGTCGGGCATTAAATCTTCCATCGTTTGGTGGTTAATTGAATAATTTAATCGGCCCGTTTAAATATGTTTTGTTTACTTAAAGCCTTTGGGGGGTTAATGACCATGTCCCGGATATCCTTGGCATCATTTTACAAAATGGCCACGACCTAAGCGCGGAGTGTAGGCGTACACTCATCAGTGCATAAATAGTTGATGTGGTGGGTC
Organism: Helianthus tuberosus; assembly: GCA_030545235.1. NCBI lineage: Eukaryota > Viridiplantae > Streptophyta > Magnoliopsida > Asterales > Asteraceae > Helianthus > Helianthus tuberosus. The sequence continues at coordinate 144,378,625 of CM060426.1, read as the reverse complement.
TATTGATCTTTAACCCGACACGATCCGGGCTACTGAACGCATAAGGAGCATGTAATTCTTTTACGAGATTATATATTTAAATAATTGTCCCAAGTATAAAAGATTAATTTTGCCTCTGTGCATTTAATCAAATTATAAAAGATATTTTTGTGCCACGTGCATCCAAATCAATTTTCTTAAACCATTTTCAAAATGAGTCAGTTAATTGTATTTACCAGTGTAAACTGACGTATTTTCCAAAAAGGCTAAATGCAGGTACTATACGTAATAGGCTGGCTACTCCAGGCATCAATAATCAAGTCTCGCAAGCTTTAGATGTTAAAGTCTGTTGAACGATATTATATTTCTGTTAAAGATCCGCCTGTGGATCCATCTTACGTTCCTTTGTAATATTTGATATTACTTGAATCGGATTGTAATATATTTTATCTTTCTTTTGTTTCCGCTGTGCATTTAAATATTGTGTTGTTTGACTATGATGATATCAACTACGTCACGATACTCCCCCACCGGGCCCACCGGTGACACGTGGAAATCGGGGTGTGACAGGTTGGTATCAGAGCCAACATTGAGTGAATTAAACACTAGTCTTTTGTGTTTAATCTCAATGACACATTAGCACATTCCTTGACCATTCTGAGTCTAGACTTAACATAGGAAAATTCTCAATCCTAACCTGGAAATTTCTGCTTCCAATTTTTATATATATTGGATACGTCGCCAAGCGAAGAAGCCGTAATAGGAATTCTCCACACCCGGAGCTTTGAAATGTTGAGCTTCGTACCGCGACCAGGATGAAACGTGTAATCAAGGAGAAAGCATTCAGAAATAGAATGAAGAAGAAACCCTTTTGCTGAAGATCGTTTCCTTAATAGTCCTTATAAGGACATAATCATCTTTTTGTCCCTTCGAGGACAACATTATTCCTTTCAAGTCCCGCTTAGGGCAACTCTGTACTTTTATTTTCATATAGTGGACTGATAAAATTTAAGTTTTCATTCTAAACATGAAATATGAAATAAATGGAAAATAACATTCCTTTTATAAGATCTACCATTATAATAAAATGACAAAATCTAAAAAGGGACAAAACCTAGCCACGTGTCATTTTAAGACCTGGCCAAGATGGTAGTTCCATAATTAGATTCAGATCCATATTTAACACCTCAATTTAAAATTGTTCTGTGTTAAATATTAGAAAGAATCTTAAAGGTAAAACCTAGCCTAAATGTCACTGCAGACAAGGCCAAGATGGTAGAACATATTCAAGAGATTCAAACCCCTGGTAACATCTATAACATGTTAACATTCCTGGCAGACGTGATTCGTTAAAAATCACACACGTCATTTTTATATAAGGATCTTTCCAAAGATTCCCAAACCCAACTTAATGATCTCTGAATCATGGGTTTAAATCATCAATTAGATGATCATATTTTGACCATACGTGGTAATATGGTGCCTACGGGCCTTGCTCATTTCCATATGAGCCAAAAGACAGTGGTAGCTATGACTCCCTGTCAAGAAAAGGGTAATGAACTTTGATTCAAACCTTAATGCCTCGATTCTCTGAAATCATGGCTTATAAATTAAACTTGTCTACGCGACTAGGCCATTTGTGCTATTATTAAAACCTTAATGCCTCGATTCTCTGAAATCATGGCTTATAAATTAAACTTGTCTACGCGACTAGGCCATTTGTGCTATTATTAAAACCTAAATGCCTCGATTCTCTGAAATCATGGCTTATAAATTAAACTTGTCTACGCGACTAGGCCATTTGTGCTATTATTAACTTATAAATTAGGATTTAGGATAAAAATCCTGAATAAAATAAATATCCTTCCTTTCCCTGCCAGTATGCATTTTAAAAAGAATCTTAAAGGTGAAACCTAGCCTACGCGGCCAAGATGGTGAAACCTACTCAAGGGATTCAGATCCTTGTTAACACCTAAGAACGTGTTAGCACTCCTGACAAATGCGATTCGATAAAATCACAACAGTCATCCCTATATTGGAAATTTTTAAATGCCTAATTTGCCTTATGATCTAGAAATCATGGCTTATATCATCTTATAAGATGATCATATTATAAACACCCGTGAGTGATGAAGTGCCTACGGGCTAAATTTGTTGTCTGATAAGACAACGACAGTGGTGGTCTTTGACCCTGTCTAAAGATGTTGGAATATGTCCAAGCATAATAGTTGGTAGGGTCCATACGATCCTGACTAATATCATCTGAAAGGATGATCATACCATAAATATCCCTTAGGAGGGAAATGCCTACAGGCTATAATTAACGTCCTCCGAGACTAAAGACAGTGGTAGCCTACACCTCCCTGTCAAGAAAAGATGTTTTGCCTACGGGCTATAATAAATTGTCCATCTGAGACGTAGACATTATGATCTTTATGATTCTTTGTCCAAGGTGGTGAGCTATGCTCAAGCCAAATAGTCAATATGATTAATGCAATCCTGACTTATATCATCTAAAATGACGAATCCATTATAAACATCCATTAGTGATGTTTCGCCTACGGGCCATATTATATTGTCCATTTGTGACACAAACGTTATGATCTCTATGATCCCCTGTTTAAGGTAGTGAGCTGCGCTCAAGCCTAATAGTCTATATGATCATTGCGATCCTGACTAGTATCATCAGTATGATGATCATAAATTCATAATATTGACATCCCTAGTGATGAATTGCCTACGGGCTATACTTTACTCTATTGTCGATAAGACAAAATAGTGGTGCTCTTTATGATCCCCTAATCAAAATGGTGGGATTATACCCAAACCTAATAGTCAATATGATCGATGTGATCATGACTAATATCATTAGATATGATAATTATATATAAACATCCATTAGTGATGTTAATTGGTTTACCTTTCTGTCAAGTGAATCGCCTTTCAAGACGATGACAGTTGTAGTCTATGACTCCCTGTCCAAAGGTGAAGAACTATGTTCAAGCCTTAAAACTCCCGATCTAATAAGATTGCAGCCTATGAATTGATGTCCTTGTGACAAATCCACAAGTTATATTTCAAGTCACCCATAACAAGCCTCCGTGCTATAATTCGTCGTTCGTGACAAGTTAACATACTAAATGTTAACATCCCTGGTGACAGGCCTTAGTGCCATATCCTATAATGTCCTAGAGACAAGGCCATTTGTGCCGTATCTAAATGTCATTACGACAAGGCCTTCGCGCCATATGATTACTTATGTCCTTCATGACTGGGCTTTATGCCATATCTTTCTACGTCCTCGCGACAGGCTTCTATGCCATATATGTATATATATATATAACCAAAGTCATGTAAGGCTAGCCTTTGAGCTATTTATAATCATCCTTGTGACAAAGACAGTTGTGACATTATGGTCCCCTGTCAAGCAGGTATTGGACTCGCTCCAAACCTTGAATGCCATTGATAGTCCTTTTGTGACCTAAGCTAAATGTAATATATATATACATTCAAATAGCATTCATTAAGAATGTTCGGAACATAATGGCCTATACGGTTCATGGATGCCGTGGCTAATCTATGTCAGGTCATCAGGATGATGACTAATAATGGTTTAATTTGGTAGTTAGTACCAAGTTTTGAGTATGGAAAACTCGGATGAGATAGGCAATAGTCGCGATGCTATTAATGCGACAAAAGCAAATAATGTCTCAAACGTAAACCTCAATATTAATGGAGTTAATCTCCAAGCGGTGGTTAACGCAGCAGTTTGAAAGGCCATGGGAAAAGGTCATGAAACAATCCAAAGAGCTGAATGCTTCTCGCTCTAAATTTCATTCAAAACCATGTTCAATTGCTCATGAGAGGAGCTTTGTTCACACTTCGAATATGAAGGATGAACCAAAGAAGGAGGATAACTCCCAGAAATCTAAGAAAGAGAGCAAGTACAGGCTTAATAAAAAGCAACAAAAGTTCAGTCAGAAGCCTGTATGTAAGAATTGCTATAAAAGACACTAGGGACAGTGTCGAATAGAACCAGGACCAAAGCAGGGTGACATCTGCTAAGGAACAGGTCATCATTTCCCAGGAATGTAGGGACATAAAGAATGCAGTCTATCACGGCTGTGGCAAGTAAGGTCGCATCAGAACTAGATTCCATAAAGCTGCCAAAGAAGGTGCAGCTAAGCCTAGAAAGGCTAAAGGAAGAAATGCCTGAACTCACCTGATGAATGCCAAGAGGCAGTTCATGATGTCATCAAGTACATTCCTTATCATTTACCAATGATAACTTCTGCTAAGTGTCCTGATTTAATACAGGAAATAATAAATCTTCATAAACCATAAGCTTAGCAAACTTTTATATTATCCACAAGGTATAACTTACCAAGGAAACCATAGTAACCGGTTCTTCTAGTATCGGCAAGGAATCCTTCCAAAAAATCTAAAAGTACCCTTTCTTCGCATAGAGTACGACAACATATGTTATTTTAATTATTTTTCTCATTGTTTTTCTATCGCCTGCGAATGCCAAACTATGTTTGATAAAAGTGCCATATGAGGATTGGCGTATCCTAGTGTGTCCCATTGATTACTTCCATGCCTGATCAGTATGGAGGTTTAATACATGGAACCCCTGAGATATCCCAATGGTCATATTGTACTAAAGTCGACTAGTGGTATTCAAAGAAGATATCCAGAATGGAATTGTCCAAGTAAATGTTCCCGATTAAGGAATTCATGGACTTATAACACAAATGTGTCACTTATTTGACACAAGCAATGATGGATGAACTGGAGACTGAGATATGGAAAATCTCTGTAGCCTCCTTGTATCTTGATCACCTTCTCCAAAGATTACCCTGTTTACCTCCTGAGGCTAGTAAAGTTAAGATTAACATCCCGCTGTGGGCTGGAGCATTGTGAAAAAAAAAACTCCATGTTGATTATGGAATAATCGAAACCCTGACTAAGTAAGTTTTAAGATATAGACTCATATAGCCTGACTCAATGTTCTGAGGGTTTGATATTGTTAAATAAGAAAGACGGTTCATTTTGCTTATGCATTAATTACCGCAACCCTATTAAGGCAACAATTAAGAATCGCCATTAGCTGCCCAGGATCGTCGATTTGTTCGACTAGCTGTAAGGATTAGCTATTCCTTAAGATTAGTTTTGAGCAATGGTTGGAATAACCATCTCACCTTAAAGATAAACTTCTCTATAATAATTGCGATATAAGTATCAAGGTGGCTCCTTTGGAGACCTTGTATAAATGAAATATCGAAACATCCGTTGGATGGACGAGACTTTGAGAAGTCCACATATAAGAATCTGAAAGTTGCATTGGAAACAACGAATAAGATTCATACAAATCCCTAATCATTCGTAAGCTGCCAGTATTCGGTAGAAAATCAAGAATTTATGAAAGTAGCAAACCTCCTAAGATCTTGTTAAAGAATATGGCTCAACAAAAGATATCACCCAGGAAGGGTGTGCCAAATTTGTTAAATTTTCAGGCTAGTTAAGCTCTGAATATATAGAACCATTCGAAGGAAATCGAGTGTATCAAGATCAAGTAGCTTATAAGTTAAAACCAATTTAAGGAGCTTGGCGGAGCTCGCAATACATTGCACACCAGTGATTGAAGGATGTGTTTCGCCCAAACACAAGGGAAGGCAATGATACGATATGGGTTATAGTTGATAGACTGACTAAGTCAGCACTTTTCCTACCCATCAAGGAGACTTATAGCTCCGATATGTTAGCCCAGTTATACGTGGATAAGATTGTAGCCTTACATGGCATACCTGTGTCTATTATCTCTGACAGAGATACTAGATACACGCCACATTTTTGGAAAAGCTTCCAACAATCTTTGGGCACGCATTTAAATTTTAGTACGGCTTACCATCCTCAGACGGACGGTCAGAGTGAGCGTACTATTCAAACTTTGGAAGACATGCTTCGAGCATGCTTGATTGATTTGGGTGGTAGTTGGGATAACCACCTACCACTAATCGAGTTCTCCTACAACAATAGCTACCACACCAGCATAAAGGCTGCTCCTTTCTAGGCCTTATAAGGTAGAAAGTGTAGAACGCCCGTTTGTTGGGCGGAAGTTGGAGATGTCCAATTATCAGGACCAGAGATAGTCTTTGAAACGACGGACAAGATTGTCCAGATTCGTGACCGTCTCAAAGCTGCCCGTGATAGGCAGAAGAGCTATGCAGATCCAAAGCGTAACTATTTTCACTTCGAAGTAGGTGACAAGGTGTTGCTTAAAGTATCACCCTGGAAGGGAGTGATGTGATTTGGTAAGAAAGGCAAGTTAAGCCCGAGATACATAGGACCTTTCGAGGTTATCAAACGTGTCGGGTCAGTTGCCTATAAGCTAAAATTACCTGAAGAGCTCAGTGGTATTCATAACGTATTCCACATCTGCAATCTGAAGAAGTGTTTCGCTGACGAATCACTGGTCATACCACATACAGATGTGCATAAAGATGAGAGCTTAAAATTTGTGGAAAAACTATTGTCGATTGAAGATCGACAGGTTAAGAAGCTTTATCAAGCAATAGTATCAATTTTATTCGAACTTTATCAATCCGCTAAATAATCTCAAAAGATCTTCTTAATGGTATAACCTAGCCAATATGTCAATACAGATAAGCTATGATGGTAAAACCCTCTTAAGAAAAATTAATCCTTGTTAACATCTAAGAACATGTTAACACTCCTGGCAGTGTGACTTGAAAAACCACACCAGCCGTCAAAGTATTTGGACTATGTCCAAGCCTTAAAGTGTAACACCTCGAAAATTCACGTCCTATAATGTGTTGACACGTGTCATATGTTTGAACGTGTGAAAGAATGTTCTGAAAGGACTAAAGTCGACACACATGAAAAGTATATGAAAATACGAGTTCTAAATGTCAACAGTGAATAAATATATTGTACATTAACCCTACATGATGTTTATATCACCAAACGAATAAATCATGGATCATACGAAGCTAAAAGTGAGAGATTACAAACTACAGGGGTTAAATGTGTCAACATGTTTAAGTTATACCTCTGAGTGACCTTTTAGCAAACCCGAAGCTTTGTAACGGTTAATTATGCTTGCTAGAATGCACGACATAAATTTCATAAAGTTTCGTTATCGTATGAGAAAGTTATGATCAAATTCGTATACAAGGGGTTAAAGCGTCAACGTTGAAAGTTATGACTTTTCAGGTTATAACAAAGTGATCAAGGACCAAATAAAGTGGGTATAAGTCCTAAAGCCCTTGTAGGTAAATATGGAGGGCTCAAATTGCAAGTAATAAAGTCGGTTGACCCTTCGAAAGGCCAAGGGACAAGTTGCAAAAGTTAGAAAATGAAAAATCTGAAAATGAGGCTTAGGCGGGCCGCGTAAGAGTTCTTATGATCTTACGCGGGCCGCGTCAGACGCCCAGTTGCAGAAACTTTTGACAGCTGCCTGTTTTGGCGCATAATCGATCTTTAAACGATTTTCCTCATCTTGGACGACCCCTAAATGGCTCCTAGACTCTAGGGACATGTGTTAGTGATCAGGGAACATTGCTAGAGTTGTTTGTCAACAATCTATGATCTCTTGAACACTATATAAAGGGCCAAGGTTGCAACCAAATTCTTCACACCTTCCATCTGCACTTTGGATCATTTCTGGAGCTCAAGACTTCTCTCAAGTGATCACTAATCGTGCTTAGGACCTTGGTAAGTATGCTTAACCTTTCTTAGTTAAGTTTTCCCTTAGTTTTAGCTTAAAAGTCAAACCGTCGTAATTAACGGTTGACTTAATGATTAATCACTAATGGTTCAGTGATTAGTCAAATTGAAAGTAGTTATAAGTTGGTAATTATGTGGGTAATAAACCCTTAAAAGGGTTCCCCCTGATTCCCACTCTAACTAGGTCAAATGTCGGGTCAAACTTGTCATTAAAAAGTCAACAGGATACTTAGTTTCTAATTTATGCATGATTAGCAATATAGAACACATACAACCTGTTTGATCATTAATATAACTTGGTAATGAATGTAAGAACATGTCTAAACATGTTCAACCCGACAATTTTATGTTTAGACCCGGTTCGGAACCGAAAGTCGCAAAGCTTTGACTTTTGCTTTGACTTCAGTTCTGACCCGTTATGGTATGTTTTAGAAATACCTTAGAGCTTCATTTGGACCAGTTTACATGCTAGTATAACCCTCTGTGATTATACACCATGGTTCATTAGTTAACCAATTAATACGCATGATTTCGTTAATTGCTCATATGTTGACCATTATGCCATTTTCACCCTAAAACGTGATTTTTGAAAATGTAAAAGAGTAGAACCCTTATTTGCTGATATTTAAACTTGTACCCAAAATTGGACATCAGTTTGAGGTGTAGAACGAGAGTTATGCTCATTAGCGTAAATTGAAAGCTTTATGTTAATTAAACGGCGTAATTAGCGTATAGCCTATTTAAACATACTTTTTGATATCAAACTCTTTACCCACTGATATAATATATTATTTTGGGATTTTTGAAGATTTTTAATTAATTTTAGGTTGAGCATAACTTATAGTCATAGGCTTAATCCGGTAAATGTCGGTTTTGCCCTTACGGGCTATAAAATGAGCTTTACATAACTAATCGACTCCAAACCTTTTGCTACTGATTAGATATGATAAATAAATTATTTTAAGCCTTCTAGATTAATAAAAATATCAGCTTTATGTATAGAACCCGGAAATGGCTTCTAATCGCCTTTTTAAGCGTTTTTAACGCATAGTATGTACTAGAACTATTTTAAACATACAAGGGTTGATACCTGCTGATATTTTGGGTAAATTATAATATTTTAACAGTAAGCAAAAGTTGTTAAACTCAGACTTCAGTTTTGAGCTTTTCGGCGTATGTGAAATTACCAAAATGCCCCTACGGTGCATAGTTTGGTTATAATTATTAAATTTCACATATATACTTTACCCTACTGTTATAACATAATAAATTAAGTATTTTTGCTGATTATATCAGACCTGTAACTCAGGTTAATACTTGAACTCTTTTATAAACTTGTAAATGACCAAACTACCCTACGGGGCATAGTTTGTGTTTAAACTCGTTTCGGGCATAATAAAAGACATCTTACTGATGTCACAACATATTTGAATCATATTAACTTAGGAAACCTGTATATGCCTCTTATGAATACCCGTTACGCTTATTACGCATTCGGTTCGGTTTATGTAACTAGTTTACATAAATTAGCCAAAACGGGTCAAACCTTATCGGTTGTATCTCAAAATCCAGAATGTGTATGAAATACCCATATTAAGCAAGTCTTCGAACTTGTCGGGTCTAAATCACATTCTATCCGGTCTTCGCTTAATCATGCGTACGAACCGTATCTTTGAAACTAACCGGTCTAAGCTTAAGCTTAAATAAAGACCCGTTAGGAATCTAATAGGTTATTAAAAACCTCCGTTCCAGATTAGGAGCCCAGTAAAAGCTATCTGTACTTGCTGAATTGATATACGGCTGGGATTGAATTTATATTTAGCTCAGGTAAATACTTTTAACTTATTTTCCCTATACGGGCTTGGGTTACGGTATATAAAATACCGCTTGTTCGGGCATTAAATCTTCCATCGTTTGGTGGTTAATTGAATAATTTAATCGGCCCGTTTAAATATCTTTTGTTACTTAAAGCCTTTGGGGGGTTAATGACCATGTCCCGGATATCCTTGGCATCATTTTACGAAATGGCCACGACCTAAGCGCGGAGTGTAGGCGTACACTCATCAGTGCATAAATAGTTGATGTGGTGGGTCTATTGATCTTTAACCCGGCACGATCCGGGCTACTGAACGCATAAGGAGCATGTAATTCTTTTACGAGATTATATATTTAAATAATTGTCCCAAGTATAAAAGATTAATTTTGCCTCTGTGCATTTTAATCAAATTATAAAAGATATTTTTGTGCCACGTGCATCTAAATCAATTTTCTTAAACCATTTTCAAAATGAGTCAGTTAATTGTATTTACCAGTGTAAACTGACATATTTTTCAAAAAGGCTAAATGCAGGTACTATACGTAATAGGCTGGCTACTCCAGGCATCAATAATCAAGTCTCGCAAGCTTTAGATGTTAAAGTCTGTTGAACGATATTATCTTTTTGTTAAAGATCCGCCTGTGGATCCATCTTACGTTCCATTGTAATATTTGATATTACTTGAATCGGATTGTAATATATTTTATCTTTCTTTTGTTTCCGCTGTGCATTTAAATATTATGTTGTTTGACTATGATGATATCAACTACGTCACGATACTCCCCCACCGGGCCCACCGGTGACACGTGGAAATCGGGGTGTGACATAAAGCCTATATGATCGAATTAGGTCATGGCAAGTATCATCAATACGATGATCAAAATATAAACATTCGTTAGTGATGAAGTGCCTACGGGCTAAACTTGTTGTCCAATAAGACAACGACAGTTGTGGTCTATGACCCCCTGTCTAAAGATATTGGACTATGTCCAAGTATAATAGTCTATATGATCAATATGATCATGACTAATATCAGCTGATACGATTATCATATTATTTTATAGGATATTTGAAGTACAGTCTTAGGTCTTCCTATCTTCATAGTGAGATTTTTAAGAAGTACTTTACGACTCGATGGTTATGGTTTATGTGTAGATTGGCGGTGATTTAGATAACGAAACTAGAGTAATACAATAAACACATGGTAGATACGCCGCTGGTACTTCCTATATGTAAGTGTGCTTGTTGTATTACCCTTCGTAGCGTTATCCCGAATCACCATTAGGATTTATGTCGCCTACGGGCTATATACTATATTGTCCATTAGAGACATTGTCAAGTGTGACCGTTATGGTTCATCATCAAAGGTGATGGGCAATGCCCAAGCCCTATAGTCTATGAGATCGATAAGATCATGACTAATATACTCAATTACGATAATTATATATATATATACATAAATGTATATATGTAAACATCCATTAGTGATGTCCTATGATTTGCCTATGTGCCAAAATGAATCGTCTTTCAAGACGATGACAGTTGTAGTCTATGACTCCCTGTCCAACGGTGAAGAACTATGTTCAAATCTTAAAGTCCCTGATCAAATAAGATTGCAACTTATCAATTTAAAATGTCCTTCGTGACAGGCCTTTTGTGCCATATCCTATATGTCCCTTGCGACAAGACCTTGGTGCCTTATGGCTATTAATGTCCTTCATGACAAGCCTATGTACTACATTTATATGTCCTTCATGACGGACTTATGTCCCATATGTAAAATTCCGTGTGGCGAACTTTCGAGTTATACAAAATCGTCAATATGACAAAGACAGTTGTGACATTTTGACCCCCCGTCAAAAAGGTAATGGACTCGGTCCAAACCCTAAATGCCATTGAGGGTCCTTTTGTGACCTAGGCTAAATATAAATGATATACATTCAAATAACATTCATTAGGAATGTTCATACCCTATTAGCCTGTATGGTTTAATAATACCATGGTTAGTGTATGTTAGGTCATCAGGATGATGACTAACTGTTGTAGTGCAACTAAGTAATTGTTTCGTTTGGTGTTAGGGACCCAGTCTCAAGTATGGCAAACTCGGATAAGACAACCAACACTCGCGTCATTGATGATGCGACACATACTAATGATGCTACAATTGTGAACCTCAAAATTAACAAAGATGATCTCCAAGCTATGATTGACGCAGCTGTTGGAAAAGCTATGAGGAAGATCATGAAAAATTTCAAAGAGCCAAATGCTACTTGCTCTAAATCACATTCCCCTGCTCATGAAAAGAGCTTTGTTTATACTTCGAATGCGAAGAACGAACCAAATAAGATGATATATAGTGAGAAGCCTCGTTCCTCTAAAGAATGTACTTAAAAGTACTTTGTCTCTTGCAAGTTAAGAAACTTCAATGGCGAAAAAGGGGCCATCGATTACAGGAAACGGATGGATAAATTGGAAACCATTATGTGTATCAGCAGTTGTGCTGGGAAGGGCATTGTGAGGTATGTATCACAGTCATTCATTAGCGATGCCCTTAGTTGGTAAGAACATTATTAAAGTCCACAAGAAAGATACTCTCATACAATATGGAATGGTTCAAGTTTACGAACCTTATCAGAAAATCCTATTGTCCGCAACATGAAATGGAAAAAGTGGAATCAAAATTTTCTGACTATCACCATAAAAGTTCTAGATTGTCGACGGTATATTGCAGACTTTAATTTATTGTCTGGGATAGTGCCCTATTCGGTTAACCTAGAATCTAAGCTTACTGCATTAATTATTGGTGTTTAGCATCGGAAATAAGAGTGCAAAATTAAGGCTTCAAGGCCTGCTTCTTGTAAATCCACTATGGATCTATCTCAGCCACTCACATTAGATGAGTTAGGAAGTAAATCAGTCGAAGCTGAGGCTATCGGAAAAAGGAAAAAGGGGAGAAGGATAACTCCCAAAAATCTAGGAATGCCTGTATGCAAGACCTGCAACAAAAGGCACTAGGACAGTGTCTAACAGACTGAAGGTCAAAACAGTGTGGCATCTGTAATGCCCTAAGTGTAGAAACAAAGAATGCAATCTGTTTAGGCTGTGGCATTAAGGGCCACATCAGAATTAACTGCCCTAGAACTGTCAAGGATGGTATAGCTAAGTATAGAGAGACTATGAATGGAGGCATTTAAACCCTCCTGATAAATGTCAGAGGCGGTTCATATCAATAAATGACACCAGGTACATCCCTTATCATGAATCAAGGATAATATCGCTAAGAGTTCGGTTTTGATTCAAGTACTAATAAGTCTTTCATAGATCATAAGCTTAGCAAACTTTTAGAATTTTCCCTTAAGGACTCCAGATATTGAGTATAAGGTAAAACTTACCGACGAAAATCATAGGAACCATTTCTTCTATTCTTGACGTAAATCTTCATTCATTAGATCTGGAATACTCTATCTTCAGATAGAGTGCAACAATATGTATTACTTTATTTTGTTATCTCATTTGATTTCTATCAACTGCGAATGCTAGACTATGTATGATAAAAGTGCCATATGAGGATTGGTGTATCTTAATGTGTTCCATAGATTGCTTCCATGCCTGATCAGTATGGAGGTTTAATGCATGGAACCACTGAGATATCCCAATGGTCATATTGTACTAAAGTCGACTAGTGGTATTCAAAGAAGATAGCCAATATAGAAATGTCCTTGTAAGTGTTTCTATTTAGGGCACCTATGCATTCGTAAAGAAAATGTGTCATTTATATGACACAGGTAACGATAGATGAACCAAAGCCTGAGATTTAGAATATCTCTGTTATCTCTGTAAATCTCATTTGACTTCTTCAAAGAACTACCCTATATATTTTCCTAAGACAAGCAGAGTTAAGATTAATATCTCGCTTAGGGCTGCATTTATTGTAAGAACTCCATATCGGTTTGTACCAACGGAAATAGAAGAACTAGGAGTCAATCATAAAAGCTTTTGGAGAAGATTTCATTAAGCCCAGCTCATCATTCTTAGAGCTCCAGTATTATTATTTAAGAAAGACGGTTCAATGCACTTATGCATTGATTACCGCAACCCTAGCTAGGTAACAATTGAGAGTCGCTATCAGCTACCCAGGATCGTCGACTCGTTCAACTAACTGTGAGGTTAGCTATTCTTTAAAAGATTGGATTAAACAGTAGTTGGAATGACTATCTCACCTTGAATAAGCTTTCCTAAAATTAATAGTTGGTATATAAGTACCAAGGCTTCTCCTTTGGGGACCTGGTATAGATGGAACGACAAACGTCCGTTTAATGGACAGGAGTTTGGTAAATCTAATTATCAGGATTTGAAAGTTGCCCTGGAGACGATGGATAAGATCATATAAATTTATGATCGTCTGGAAGCTACCAGTAATTGGCGGAAAAATCAATGATTGAAGAAAGTCGCAAACCTCTTAAGTTCTTAACAAGGAATAAGATTCAATGGAAAGTATCACCCTAGAAGGGTGTGTTGAATTTTAATATAACGGGCTAGTTAAGCTCTGGATATATAGGATCATTCGAGAAAATCGGATATGTCAAGATCGGTAACCTATAATCTAAAACTTACCTAAGGAGCTTGGTGGTAATCACAATATGTTCCACACTGATGATTTAAGGATATGTTTAGCCGTTAAGTCGATAGCATTATGATGTGAAGAGTAATGAAAACTTATGGTTTGTTGAGAAGCCAGTATCGATTAAGGATCGACAGGATTAAAAGCTCAGAAAGAAAACATGTACCTATTATAAAGGTCAACTAGGGTGGGCATAGAGGCCCAAGTATATTATGGAGATTAAGTCCATTATACAACAGAAACATATTTCTATATTTTTAAGAAAATCTCGAGGTTGAGATTTCTTTTAAGAGGGTGAGGATGTAACACCTCATAAAATCACGTCCAATGATGTGTTGACACGTGTACTAAACCCTAACAAGGTCAAACGTTGACTATGAGGGACTAATTTTGTGAAAAATCAAAAACTTTGATTATGGAAGGACTGGAAGTGTTAAAATTCTTAAACTAAGCCTCTGAGTAACCTCACACGATATTCGTATTTTCATATTAAGCCACTTGTTGGATAAGCGAAACCGTTTGCGTAATAAATCGAAAGTTTGCACGTCGAAGGGTTAAAAGCGTCAACATGTTTAATTATACCTCTGAGTGACCTTTTAACAAAACCAAAAAGTTATTATATCTAATAACATTCTTTGGAATACAAAACATTGGCCATTTAGGGCTTTAATGCCGATAAACAACAATACGCACAAGTTTATGCGTTAAAAAGGGGTTAAAAGTGTCAACATGTAAATTCTTACCTCTGAGTGACCTTTTAACAAACCTGAAGCATTGTAATGTCCGATAACACTTTAGGGAATGCCCAATTTAGATAACATAGGGCTTGACGCGATAAAACGATAATACACGCAAGTTTGCGCGTTAAAAGGGCCAAAAGCATCAATATTTAAAACTACACATTTAAGCGACCATTTAAGTGAACTGGTGTGAACTGGAGTGTCGTAATACTCCATTATACTCTTGGGAACGCTTGTTATTAACTTTGTAAGACTTTTACGCCATTTCGCGATAATACGCGCAAGTTCGCAAATTAAAGGGTTAAAAGCGTTAATATGTCAAACTAGGCCTTTGACTGACTCTTTTAACATATCAAGAAGTTTATGATGTTTGGTTATACTCTTGGATGTTCCTAATGTTGGAAATACAAGGCCTTGTGTGCTAAAAACATCGTTTCGGAAGAGTTCGGGAGTGTAGGGACCAAATGTGACAACAGATGAAACTTTGTGTGAGTTGTACTGGTCCTTACGGACCGTATACATAGGACCATATGGTCCGTATGCTACTTCCAGCTACAAAAAAAATATGTTTTCCATTCCAAGCAGCTTTAAAAACCATTAACTCGATTCAAGGGGCTTGTAACTGGTATTAGACACCTGTTAGGGCACTTAGCATGATCCTAGAAGACCCATAACACTTGTTGATCATCCATACAACCTCCCAACACTATAAATAGAGGTGGGTTTTTGTTAAACTTGCACCTTTCATTCTCATAATCTTCTATCTGCACACATTGGAAGCTCCTGAGTTATGAGGAGCATACCATTGAGCCATTTTCAGTCCTAAGGACCACTTGTAAGTGTTCCTTTCGTGCTTAGTTATTTTATTTGGCTTTTAAAGCCGAAAAGTCAAGCGTTTACGATAAACGCTTTGACTTTTAGTTAGACCTTGTATGGTCAAGCCATGGTTCGCAACGAACATGGCTACGTGATCGTAATTAGGTAGGAGTTAAACCCTCAAAAGGGCACCTCCTAATTATCACGTTTACTTAGTTAATTGTCGGGTCAAAGTAATTAAAATAAAAGTCAAACGGGTCAGTTTTTAAATAAAATTCATAGCAGATAATATAGAAGCTATAAAATCAGTTTTGTCACTTTAATAACTTGTTAAATATTAGTTGAACATGTCTAGGCATGTTCAACCCGACAATTCTGAGTTTAGGCTCGGTTCGCAACCGAAAGTCGCAAAAGTTGACTTTTGCTTTGACTTTCAGTTCTGGCCCGATTTAGCTTAGTTTAGTTATACCTTAGGGTTTGGGACCATATTATATGTTAGTATAACTCTCTGAAGTTATACTACATGATTCCTTAGAAATCATAGATTACATGCATGTTCCGTTATTTGCTTAAAATTGACCATTATGCCCTTTTGTCATTAAAATGAGATTTTTGAAAATGTGAGAGGACAAAAGTCTTCACTACTGATTTATAAGCATGTCCTAAAAATTTGACATCCGTTTCTGGTCTAGAATGAAAGTTATGCGCGATATCGTAAAACAAATGCTTTTTATTAATTAAATGGCATTTTCAGTATAAATCATATTTAAACCCAAATTTTGACACCAAACTTTCTACCCACTATTTTAATATAATATTTAGGGATTTTTGGAAATTTTTGTCAAATTTTATACTGACAATAGCATAGAGTTCTAGCATAAATTCGGTATACGACAATAATGCCCTTTTTGTTAATAAAATGAGTTTTACATATCATTTTGATACCAAACCTTTTTCTACTGACTTTATACATTAAATAAGATATTTTAAACTGTTGAGACGGATCAAAATCTCAGATTTCCTTAAACAACCCGGATATCGTCAAATACCGACTTTTATGCGACTTAAGCGCATAGTATGGTTTAAAACCATATTTAGCACCTAAGACTTGTTACCTACTGATGTTATAAATAAATTTTTATACTTTAATAGTAAGTATAAGTCTTGAACTCAGATTTCCAAATTTGACCTTTAAAGCATATGTGAAATGACCAAAATGCCCATACGGTGCATAGTTTGGCCATAAATGATAAAATTCACATATGTATGATATCTTACTGATGTGACTTGATAAAATTAATATTTTTACTGTATAATTCAGACCAGAACCTCAGTTTGCCATTTAACCTCTTTTATGAACTTTAAAATGACCAAAATACCCCTACGGGGCTTAAATTGGTTTTAAATTCATTTTGGGCATAATGGAAGATATCCTACTGATATCACAACATAATTTAAGCATTATAACTAATGGAACTTGTTCATGACTCTTTTGGTTACCCGTTGTGCTTATACGCGTTCGGTAAGGTTTAAGTAACTAGTTTGCTTAAATTAGCCAAAACGGGTCAAACCTTATCATCTTTATTTCAAAATCCAGAATGTATTTAGTTTACCCATTTTATACAAGTCTTCATACTTGTTGGGTCTAAATCACATTCTAATCCGATCTTCGCTTAATCCTGCGTTTTGAACCATAAACCTTTCTTTAAAAACTAACCGGTCTAAGTTATAACTTAAATAAGACCCGTTAGGAATCTAATAGGTTATTAAAACCTTCGTTCCAGATTAGGAGCCCAGTAAAAGATACTTGTACTTGCTGATTTGATATACGGCTGAGAATAAAATTACTTTTAGTTCAGGTAAATACTTTTAACTTATTTTCCATATACGGGCTTGGGATACGGTATTATAAAAATACCGCTTGGTCGGGTATGAAATCATTTAATCGGAATGTGATTAATAAATAGCATAACCCGTTTTAATCTGTCTTGTTTGATGCAATGCCTTTGGGGGGTTAATGACCAAGTCCTGGATATCCTCGGCTCATTCAATAGAAATGGCCACGACTTAAGCACGGGGTGTAGGCATACACCCGACAGTTGCGTATGTATAAACGGTATCTCACTCTCTTGTGGGCCTATACTTGTGGCATGTCTATTAATCTTGTCTCGGCTCTTCTAACCGGGCCCTGAACGGACGCAAACATATAAATCTGTGTACAAGATTATTTTTAAATAATTGTCCCAAGTTATAAAAGATTTTATGCCTTGTGCATCCAAACCAATTTTATAAACACTTTTCAAAAGAGTCAGTTAATTGTATTTACCAGTGTAAACTGACGTATTTTTCAAAAAGATTAAGTGCAGGTACTACGCGTAATGGGCTGGAAACTCCGAGTATTAAATAAAGAGTCTTGCAAGCTTTTAATACTTTAAATCTGTTGAACAATATTTCCTTTCTGTTTTAGATCCGCCTGTGGATCCACTTACAACCGTTGTATAAATTTTATTATACTTTCAATTTGGTTTGTATTATTACTTTAAGACTTCCGCTGTGCATTAAACTGTGATTATTGACCATGATGATATCAACTACATCTCGATACTCCCCACCGGGCCCACCAGTAATACGTGGAAATATCGGGTGTGATACAAACCAACCACCCAAGAATGGAATCGTCAAGCGAAAACACTTGAGTACCTCCTGGAAGCAGCTTTTCTTTCCACCAGACCATTCTCCATCAATTAGGAATCTGATGCCGTCACTAAACACATTCCTTAAATTGTAGACATTTTTTAGTGTTTATTTTTTGGTGTCTAATCCGTATATATATCACCATTACTCTTGATTTTCTTAATTGTATATCTCTTAAATGTCAACATATACACGTGTGATTTAGTTTACGAAGATTTTTCAATGCCGAGAAACTCGACCAGAGAGTAAAGAAGGTGTAAGGTTCACAATGGTGTAAAACTAAAATGGGATATGCCAGGCCAGGATTCGAGTTTCAGGAACAAGGGCCAAACCAACCACCCAAGAATGGAATCGTCGAGAGAAAACACTTGACAATCTCCTGGAAGCAGCTTTTCTTGCCACACGACCTTTCTCCATCAATTAGGAATCTGATGCCGTCACTAAACACATTCCTTAAATTGTAGCCATTTTTTGAGTGTTTATTTTTTGGTGTCTAATCCGCATATATATCACCATTGCTCTTGATTTTCTTGACTTTATATCTCTTAAATGTCAACATATACACGTGTGATTTAGTTTACGAAGATTTTTCAATGCCGAGAACCTCGATCAGAGAGTAAAAAAGGCGTAAAGTTCACAATGGTGTAAAACTAAAATAGGATATACCGGGCTAGGATTCGAGTTACAGGAACAAGGGCCAAACCAACCACCCAAGAATGGAATCGTCGAGCGAAAACACTTGACAACCACCCGGAAGCAGCTTTTCTTGCCACCAGACATTTCTCCATCAATTAGGAATCCGATCCCGTCACTAAACACATTCCTCAAATTATTGCCATTTTTGAGTGTTTATTTTTTGGTGTCTAATCTGCATATATATCACCATTGCTCTTGATTTTCTTAACTGTATATCTCTTAAATGCCAACATATACACGTGTGATTTAGTTTACGAAGATTTTTCAATGCCGAGAACCTTGATCAGAGAGTAAAAAAGGCTTAAGGTTCACAATGGTGTAAAACTAAAATGGGATATACCGGGCTAGGATTCGAGTTACAGGAACAAGGGCCAAACCAACCACCTAAGAATGGAATCGTCGAGCGAAAAAACTTGACAACCTCCTGCAAGCAGCTTTTCTTGCCACCATACCTTTCTCCATCAATTAGGAATCTGATGCCGTCACAAAACACATTCCTTAAATTGTAGCCATTTTTTGAGTGTTTATTTTTTGGTGTTTAATCCGCATGTATATCACTATTGCTCTTGATTTCCTTGACTGTATATCTCTTAAATGTCAACATATACACGTGTGATTTAGTTTACAAAGATTTTTCAATGCCGAGAACCTCGATCAGAGAGTAAAAAAGGCGTAAGGTTCACAATGGTGTAAAACTAAAATGGGATATACCGGGCTAGGATTCGAGTTATAGGAACAAGGGCCAAACCAACCACCCAAGAATGGAATCGTCAAGCGAAAACACTTCACAACCACTTGGAAGCAGCTTTTCTTGCCACCAGACCTTTCTCCATCAATTAGGAATCTGATGCCGTCACTAAACACATTCCTTAAATTGTAGCCATTTTTTGAGTGTTTATTTTTTGGTGTCTAATCCGCATATATATCACCATTGCTCTTGATTTTCTTGACTTTATATCTCTTAAATGTCAACATATACACGTGTGATTTAGTTTACGAAGATTTTTCAATGCCGAGAACCTCGATCAGAGAGTAAAAAAGGCGTAAGGGTCACAATGGTGTAAAACTAAAATGGGACATACCGTGCTAGGATTCGAGTTACAGGAACAAGAGCCAAACCAACCACCCAAGAATGGAATCGTCGAGCGAAAACACTTGACAACCTCCTGGAAGTAGCTTTTCTTGCCACTAGACCTTTCTCCATCAATTAGGAATCTGATGTCGTCAGTAAACACATTCCTTAAATTGTAGCCATTTTTTGAGTGTTTATTTTTTGGTGTTTAATCCGCATGTATATCACTATTGCTCTTGATTTCCTTGACTGTATATCTCTTAAATGTCAACATATACACGTGTGATTTAGTTTACAAAGATTTTTCAATGCCGAGAACCTCGATTAGAGAGTAAAAAAGGCGTAAGGTTCACAATGGTGTAAAACTAAAATGGGATATACCGGGCTAGGATTCGAGTTATAGGAACAAGGGCCAAACCAACCACCCAAGAATGGAATCGTCAAGCGAAAACACTTCACAACCACTTGGAAGCAGCTTTTCTTGCCACCAGACCTTTCTCCATCAATTAGGAATCTGATGCCGTCACTAAACACATTCCTTAAATTGTAGCCATTTTTTGAGTGTTTATTTTTTGGTGTCTAATCCGCATATATATCACCATTGCTCTTGATTTTCTTGACTTTATATCTCTTAAATGTCAACATATACACGTGTGATTTAGTTTACGAAGATTTTTCAATGCCGAGAACCTCGATCAGAGAGTAAAAAAGGCGTAAGGGTCACAATGGTGTAAAACTAAAATGGGACATACCGTGCTAGGATTCCAGTTACAGGAACAAGAGCCAAACCAACCACCCAAGAATGGAATCGTCGAGCGAAAACACTTGACAACCTCCTGGAAGTAGCTTTTCTTGCCACCAGACCTTTCTCCATCAATTAGGAATCTGATGTCGTCAGTAAACACATTCCTTAAATTGTAGCCATTTTTTGAGTGTTTATTATTTGGTTTCCAATCCGCATATATATCACCATTGCTCTTGATTTTCTTGACTGTATATGTCTTAAATGTCAACATATACACGTGTGATTTAGTTTACAAAGATTTTTCAATGCCGAGAACCTCGATCAGAGAGTAAAAAAGGCATAAGGTTCACAATGGTGTAAAACTAAAATGGGATATATCAGGCTAGGATTCGAGTTATAGGAACAAGGGCCAACCCAACCACCCAAGAATGGAATCGTCAAGCGAAAACACTTGACAACCACCTGGAAGCAGCTTTTCTTGCCACCAGACCTTTCTCCATCAATTAGGAATCTGATGCCGTCACTAAACACATTCCTTAAATTGTAGCCATTTTTTGAGTGTTTATTTTTTGGTGTCTAATCCGCATATATATCACCATTGCTCTTGATTTTCTTGACTGTATATCTCTTAAATGTCAACATTTACACGTGTGATTTAGTTTACGAAGATTTTTCAATGCCGAGAACCTCGATCAGAGAGTAAAAAAGGCGTAAAGTTCACAATGGTGTAAAACTAAAATGGGACATACCGGGCTAGGATTCGAGTTACAGGAACAAGAGCCAAACCAACCACCCAAGAATGGAATCGTCGAGCGAAAACACTTGACAACCTCCTGGAAGCAGCTTTTCTTGCCACCAGACCTTTCTCCATCAATTAGGAGACCTTTCTCCATCAATTAGGAATCTGATGTCGTCAGTAAACACATTCCTTAAATTGTAGCCATTTTTTTAGTGTTTATTTTTTGGTGTCCAATCCGCATATATATCACCATTGCTCTTGATTTTCTTGACTGTATATGTCTTAAATGTCAATATATACAAGTGTGATTTAGTTTACGAAGATTTTTCAATGCCGAACACAAGTAGGATAGGAGGATATCCGACTTGGTCGACGGCGAATACAGACACGATAATACGACAAAGACCGTAAATTATGTCGTTAATAATAAAGACAAGTTACAGACACAAAAAATGCACCAACACAAACATTCAAGCCCTAGTATTAAATGTCGATTACTTGTAACTAATCATTTAAACAAATAATGCTATAAATAAAACAACAAAATCATTTAACTACAAGTATAGAACAACAACAAAAATCAAAAAACATAAAAAGATCAAACCCTTATACATCTATATTTTCTCCTAATCATCGCATAAAAGAACAAAGAAAAAACAATAAAGAAACTATACTAGTTTTATATTGGAGAATTCTGGCGTAATATGGATTTGTCTTGCCGAAATTTTGGTTTTTCCGAAAAAAAGGCGTCCGGTCGTGAGTAATGACGTCAAGTCGCTGGGGGTTTCTTTTTGGGGCGAGATTTGGAATTGGAACGGGTGGATGGGTTTGGGTTATTTTATTTAGTTCAAATTTGTTTGGGTTGGATTTGGGCTTGGGTTAATAAAAATAGATTGTAGATTGGGCTTTGATTGGGTTAAGTAATTAAGTGAATAAGTGGTTAAAGAATAATTATATAAATTGTGTTATATACTTATATATTAAATAATAATCAGTGTTTAATTTTTTTTTATGAATTCATAATATTTTTTTTCTAAATTCATAATATTTTTTTTCTAAGTGGGGCGGTTGAAAATTTTCAAGGGGTGCGGTCAGAATTTCCGACCAAAACAACACTAAAAATTATTTTTCCAAAGGGGTGCGCCCACCCATCCACGACTTGGGGTGCTCTGTTTATTGGTTGATAATGAGTTAGGAAGGTGAATTGACTTGATTTAGTTAGATATAACTGATAACATCTAAGAGATTAAGTTATTTAGATCTCGAAAATTTGGAAAAGCTTGGGATGGTTAGTGGCGGTGGTCAATTTGACTAAGAATATGAAGTAAAAACCAAAATTTCAATTTTATAACTGTTGGAAGATTTATAATCAAGAGATTCAGGATTTTTAGAAGTCAATTATAAAAGTCAAACTTGTTCATAAAAAAGTCAACTGCAGAATTGAAACGTGATGAAAAAGAAATTCATATATGTGGTTATGTTGTTAAATAACTGTCGTATTGTAAGGGCATAAATACCCACTGATGTCTTCATTTGTATGTGTGAAATTAGAAGTTTATATTGCATATCTTCTTTGTCTCTGTTTCACCAAACGAGTCCCTGCACATATTTTGTGCATGCTCAAACACATTAAATCAATGCTGCAACTGAAATTGAATTAATACTTTTTAACAAATCTTAAAACGCTAAGCACGTATATTTCTGAAAGTTTATAGTCTTGTCCATTTTCTTTTGCTCAGCTATATACTTGGTTAAGTAGAGTAGTCTGAGACCACAACATTCAGAATTAGGTAGATGGGTGGATGAGTCAGGTAATGAGTTAGACTCGCTAGGCTGGGTTGACTCACTACTACTGATTTTTCAAATGGAGCTATGTGATTTTGTGCCTTTTAGAAATCATATAAAAAATATGTTATCATATTTTCACGTGTTAGGATCCTAAGAAAAAAAATACGAAAAGGGTCCTAATTATAAAACTTGTTTAGACCTCCAACCTTGTCTCAGACCAGAAAATATCATGTATGATGTTTACTTGTCCTTTCTTGTATTTCTACAACTCAAATATTCACCATAAAGAAATTTGCAAGTGCTTTTTAATGCTGAACTATATAACAACCAGTATTGTTAATAAGGATTGATATCCTCAAATCTGCGGATGTTTTAGCCTGTCAACTACTCAGCCAGTATTCTAGTCCTCTCACGTGTTATCTGTGAATTTAAATTTATTGACTTGAATATGATCATTTTTATTTAGATTATAACTTGTTTTTAGTTTAAGATGTTACATTAAATCTATCTTTTCAGTGTTTTTTTTCCTAGGTTTTACTCAATCATTATCCTCTTTTAGTTTTACATCATATAACACTATTCATGCTTTAAAGAC
This sequence comes from Helianthus tuberosus, assembly GCA_030545235.1. Classification (NCBI taxonomy): domain Eukaryota; kingdom Viridiplantae; phylum Streptophyta; class Magnoliopsida; order Asterales; family Asteraceae; genus Helianthus; species Helianthus tuberosus. Next base: position 144,354,575 of record CM060426.1, on the reverse strand, counting down.
TATCTGTATACTTTACTCTTTTTATACTTTTTTTTTTACAAAAATAGTAAACTGTTTTCTAACAGTAGTACAAGTAGTAAAATTGAATGTTGGCAACTGGCATCTCACAATATTAACATATAATAATCAATATATTAGAGCATTCACATCCAAGGCATCATATTGTGAGTGTGCGGTTTTTAAAAGGAATAATTGCATATTTCCCCTTAAAAACACCCTTAATTGCATATTTACCCATTGCCTAAATAAAAATTGCATATTTCCCCTTCTCTATTAAAATTACAAAACTACCCACCTCTAAATTAAAAAATCTTCTCTCAATCCTCTGAATCATACAACACCAGCAACTTTAGGGTTCAAAATGGCAATGACAGCTTACCTTTCAAGAATGTTCAGACTCTCCACCACCCAACAAACCCAACTACGAAACTTTTCCTCACCATCTACATCTCACCCATCATTTCGCGCATTGAAATCAGCAATCAAATCAGAGCAAGTCCCTTTAAAGATCGCTAAATTCTTCTAATCATCCATTTCAATACCCACATTCAGACGCTACAAACCCCTGTTCACTCTTTCAGTCCACAAACTCACTCGATCCAAATGATTCGACCTAATCGATCACATATTATCCAAACCAATCGCTGATTCACCCGCCCCACAACTCGCTTCAGAAGGGTTTTGGCTCAGAATTGTCATGTTATACTCACAAGCTGGAATGGTGGACAATGCACTCAAGGTGTTCGACGAAATGCTTCAGAGAAAAACCTGCACGTTGACTGAAAAATCGCTTTGTGGGGTGCTTTCTGTGATGCTGGATAACAAGATTCATGATGATAAGTTTCATCAGACTTATGAAACATTCGTAAAAAAGAAGGGTGTTTCGCCGGTGAAAAAGGTAAATATGCAATTTTCTAAAGTTTAGTAAAATGAAGGGTAAAATAGTCTTTCTATAATTTAATTTTAATAAATTAAATCAAAATGGGTAAATTTGCAATTTTACTAGTTAATCTAGGGGAAATATGCAATTTAATTTTTGGCTTGGGTATATATGCAATTTCAAAGTTTTTTAAGGGGAAATATGCAAAAAACCCTTTTTAAAATGTAAAGAGTATAAAAAGTGGTTGTGAGTGGAGGAGAGAGAAAATATTACTGTTCATCTGTATATTTGGGGGGACACTGTTCACCCACTATAATTTTTTAATATATATTGAAAGTGGTTGTGAGTGAAGGAGAGAGAAAAATGTAATATATATTGAAAAGGAGAGAGAAAAAATATTTGTTTTTAGTGGAAATATATTGATATAGGAGTTGTTTTTTAGTGGAACTATGTATAATTTTAGTGGATTGGATGTGAATGCTCTTACAATTTCAAAACTGTATGTTGACCAAGACAATTGGTTCAAATGTCTACAAAACGTATCCTTCTTTCTTGTCCACTCATTTCTCATCTCCAATCACAACACTCCTTTTCTTATCTTCACATGTGTCTTGTTTACTTACATTCATAGCATACAGATCAACCAACTACTCTCATTCCAATTTCCAGTTTTTACCTCTTCACTGTCTGTTAACAATGGCAGAAGCTCTTCTCAATGTCATCTTTGACAAGCTAACCGATGAAGCCTTCAATATATTTGCTCGCTCTCAGGAGATTGATTCTAAGCTCAATGACCTGAAGATCACACTGTCCCAAATTAAAGCTCTGCTTAATGATGCTTCTCAAAAGGAAATAACCAGTGAATCTGTGAGACTATGGCTGAATAGTCTCCAACATTTGGCTTACGATATCGTTGACGTACTCGACGATGTGGCTACCGAAGCTATGCATCGTGAGTTGACACAGGAATCAGGATCAGTCATCAGCAAGGTAAGAAAGCTCATGGTCCCAAGTTTCTTCACAAAATTCTCACTAAGTCAAAGTTTGCATCACAAGTTAGATAGTATTACCACCCAGTTACAACAACTAGAAAAACAAAATCCTGGTTTGATTGTGAAAGGTGAAAAGCCAAAAATTAATACTAGTAGAAGAAATGAAACCTCTTTGCCAGATGGGTCAAGTGTTATTGGAAGAGAAGTTGAGAAAGAGAAAATGTTGAACAAGTTGTTAGGGGATGCTGGGTCATCTAAGGAAAATTTTAGCATCGTACCCATAGTTGGTATGGGTGGGGTAGGAAAAACCACTCTGGCTCGACATTTGTATAATGATGCACAAGTGAAGGATCACTTTGAACCCAAGATATGGGTTTGTATTTCTGATGATTTTGATGTATTTAAGATAAGTGATATCATCCTTCAATCTATGACTAAAGAAAGCAAAGAATATAAAGATTTAAATCAGCTTCAAATGGCTCTCACAGAAAAGTCTAAGGACAAACGATTTCTACTAGTACTTGATGATGTGTGGCATGAAGATGATGACGATTGGGAAAAGCTAGTGCTCCCATTTCGTTCATGTGCCCCTGGAAGTAGGATAATCATGACAACTCGTAAAGAAGAATTACTAAAAAAGCTACGTATTGGTCACCTAGATTCTCTTAAGAGTTTGTCACATGAAGATGCTCTATCTTTATTAGCTCTACATGCTTTAGGCGTAGAGAACTTCAATTCACACACAACACTTAAACCACATGGTGAAGGCATTGTGAAAAAGTGTGCTGGTTTGCCTTTGGCTTTGAAGTCAATTGGAAGGCTATTGGGAACAAGAACAAATGTAGAAGACTGGGAAGACGTGTTGAACAGTGAGATATGGAATTTAGAAAATAGTGATAAGATTGTTCCGGCTCTCAGACTTAGCTACCATGATCTTTCTGCAGATTTGAAGCAGTTGTTTGCATACTGCTCCTTGTTCCCAAAGGACTATTTGTTTGACAAGGAAGAGTTGGTATTATTGTGGATGGCGGAAGGGTTTTTGAGCCCATCAAATGCAACCAAGTCACCGGAACGCTTGGGCCATGAATATTTTGAAATATTGTTATCAAGGTCATTTTTCCAACATGCACCTAATGATGAATCACTGTTTATCATGCATGATTTGATGAATGACTTGGCCATGCTTGTTGCCGGAGAACGTTTTTTAAGGTTTGACAACCATATGAAGATAAGCACCGAAGATTTGGCAAAGTATCGCCATATGTCATTTTCTCGCGAGAAGTATGTAGGTTACCATAAGTTTGAGGCATTCAATGGAGCGAAAAGCATGAGAACACTTTTAGCGGTATCTATTGATGTGGATAATAGTTGGAAGTTCTTATCTAATAAGATTCTGGTTGACTTACTTCCTAGCTTAACATTATTAAGGGTTCTTTCTTTGAGTCATTTTCAAATAACTGAGGTACCAGAGTTCATCGGTAGTTTGAAGCACTTGCGGTATCTTAATTTAGCTAAAACTACGATAAAAGAGTTACCGGAGAATGTTAGCAATCTTTATAATTTACAGACATTGATTGTTTTTGGTTGTGAAAATTTGAGCAAGTTGCCTAAAAGCTTCTTAAAGCTTAAACGGTTACGGCATTTTGACATAAGGAATACTCCGTTGGAGAAGCTGCCATTGGGGATTGGTGAGTTGGAAAGCCTTCAGACTCTCACCAAGATCATCATTGAAGGAGGTGATGGCTTTGCAATAAATGAGCTCAAGGGATTAACAAATCTCAACGGGGAAGTTTCAATTGAGGGACTGCACAAAGTGCAATGCGCAAAGCATGCACAGGAGGCGAACTTATCTCTAAAAAAGTTTACTGGATTAGAGCTGCAATGGGTCAATGAATTTGATGGTTCTCGAATAGGTACACATGAAAATGATGTTCTCAATGAGCTGAAGCCTAACAGTGATACGTTGAAAGCAGGGGCGGATGTAGTATGTTAAGACCGGGTTCCCAGGAACCCAGTCTTTTCGGAAAAAAAACGTTTTTTTGTAGTGTAAATCTTGTATGATTTGGAAAAAAACGTTTTTTTGTAGTGTAAACCTTGTATGATTTGGAAAAAGGAACCCAGTGATTTCTCCGGCTGGATCCGCCACTGGTTGAAAGAGCTTTCAATTGTGTCATATGGAGGAACACAGTTTTCAAATTGGGTTGGTGATCCCTCTTTTCATAAGTTGGTTTATGTTTCTATACGTGGTTGTAGAAAATGCACATCTCTACCTCCATTTGGGTTGCTCCCTTCACTTAAGAGATTGCAAATTCAAGGCATGGATGAGGTTAAAATCATAGGTTTGGAGTTAACCGGAAATGATGTTAACGCCTTCCGTTCACTTGAAGTTCTAACATTTGAAGATATGTCTGGATGGGAGGGGTGGTCAACTAAAAATGAGGGTTCAGCAGCAGTGTTTACGTGCCTTAAAGAGCTTTATGTAAAGAATTGTCCACAGTTGATTAATGTCTCACTTCAAGCACTGCCTTCACTCAAGGTTCTTGAAATTCACAGATGTGGTGATGGTGTGTTGAGAAGTCTGGTTCAGGTAGCTTCTTCAGTCACTAAATTGACAATAAGTTGTGTATCAGGGCTTACATATGAGGTGTGGAGAGGAGTTATAACGTATCTTAAGGAAGTTGAAGAATTAAGTATCAGGGGATGTGATGAAATAAAATACTTGTGGGAATCAGAAACAGAGGCAAGTAAGCTTCTTGAGAGATTAAAGGAATTGAGATTAGGGTATTGTTCAGGTTTGGTAAGTTTAGAAGAGAGAGGAGGATGACAATTTTGGGAGCAGCACCCTACAATCTCTTAGAAGATTGTATGTAAATGCTTGTAGTAGCATAAAGCGTTTATGTTGTCCAAATAGCATTGAGAGTTTGGAAATTGTTGGTTGTTCAGTTATTACAGAACTCTACCTCCCAAAAGAAGGAGGGAATAAGCTCAAATCACTTCGTATAAGAAATTGTGATAAACTTGAGGGAAAAATCAACAACACAAGCATGCCAATGCTTGAAACCCTATATATTGATAAATGGGAAAATCTAAGATCAATTAGTGAATTGAGTAACTCCACTCACCTCACCAGCCTGGATATAATGGGATGCCCACATATCGTGTCACTTCCAGAGCTTCAACTATCAAACCTCACCAGTTTGTTAATTAGTAATTGTGAAAGTCTGGAGTCATTACCTGAGCTATCGAATCTCACCTTTTTGTCAATTACTGATTGTAAACGTTTGGGGTCATTACCTAAGCTGTCGAATCTCACATTGTTAAAAGATCTAAAAATCAAAAGGTGTCCAGGTATTGATGCTTCCTTTCCTCGTGGGCTTTGGCCTCCCAAATTGGTTAGCCTTGAAGTAGGGGGGTTGAAAAAGCGCATCTCAGAATGGGGCAATCAGAATTTCCCAGCTTCCCTTGTTGACCTAACATTATGGGATGAACCTGATGTGAGGAATTTTAGTCAATTGTCCCACATTTTCCCTTCCTCTCTTACATCTCTGGACATATCCGAATTTGATAATCTGGAATTACTTTCAACGGGACTCCAACACCTCACATCCCTTCAACATCTCACCATTTACAGCTGCCCAAAGGTGAACGATCTACCAGAGACGCTGTTGCCTTCGCTTTTGAGTTTGAGAATACTTGATGATTGCCCAAAATTGAAAGAAAGGTGTGAAGGAAGAGGCTCCCACTACTGGCCACTCATCTCTCGTATCCCCTGCATCTTCATGGACGGCGGGTACTTGTTTATTAAATATCCTCTGATTTCCATATGATAAACTGGTATTATCAGACATGTGCGTGTTTTTTTGTTGGAATAGATTTGTTTCTCAAAACCTAAAATTGAATTTTAACGATGACATTAATTTATACGTTGGAACTGATTTCACAATGTGTACTAATTTTGATTTTCGTGAGTTAAACATGCCAATTAATTATTGTTGTTGTTGTTGTTGTTGTTGTTATTTGTTTGATTGTACGGTTAATTTTGTTTTTTGGTTGCTAGTTTATCCGATGGATGTGAGTTGACTTTAGTTAGGGTTTTGGTGTGGTTTGTGGAATTATTGAAGTTACTTTGTGTCTCGATTACAAAGTTGATCTGCATTTTTTTTTATTAATTTAGGCATTTTGTTTACTGTGGAGTTATGATAAAGAAAACATGGCTAATTTGATTAATTGTATTAATACTTGATATGAAGTCTGTGAATAACTTATATATTACAACTAAACTTTTGCAGGAACATATCCTAAAGGATCTTCTGGGTGATGGAACATTCACAGTTGACCAGGTCAAATTCAAGAACAGAGAAAAGTCTCAAGGTGTGAATTTTCAGGGGAAGTATCTTGAGTAAAGTGCAGTAAAACTCGCGCGTATAATTACTGAATCAGCTAATAACAGACAAAGTGTAAATGACATAAGTGTAAGTTCCTTTTAAGTCAACAACATTTGACTACCCCAGAATATAACAAATTGGTTTTGATTATTAGTATTCATGATATAACACAGGATTTATTCATGAAAATCAGTTGGATTCAATATTCAAAGTGAAGGTCTTAAGAAATTGTCAAATATCGGACCAGAGGCTAAGTTAAAGGAAAGGGTCAAAGGGCTTGATGACGGACAAGATCATTTCTGGTAAGCTTATACTTTTTTCCCATAAAAATTATGGGTGGGTTGGATAACGAGTCAAGACAGGTTCGGGTTAATAATATTGTTGACTTTTTAGTAGGCTTGAACTGAATCGACATTCAACAATTGAAGACTAATTGAAAGGAAGGTACGTACGTTTTAATTAAATATCAGTTAATTATTGCTAGACGTTGTTTTAAATAAATAACCCTTACCTTCTTCTTTCTCTGTAGTCACTCCTGTCGTGAATACCAAATCACCGGAGGAAAACGACATCATACAACCATCTTCACATCCTATCGGATTTCTAAACCCATCACAGCCAATGGCTTCATTGACGGCAGTTATTTTTCCGGCGACACGTCATTGAACCGCTGCTCACACCCTCAGGTAAACAATTAACATTGACACACCTCTAATTATTTATTTTTAAAGTTTTGGGCTCCTGCTTTCCTTCTAGTTTGGGCCTGGCCCAGTACTGTTCTAATGTTGGAGGTTGGAAGCCCAACTGATTTACATTTAAGGAATGTTATTTAGCCCAACTGGTCTCATCTATAGAATATAGTAGAGGTGTACATTTATTTCGCAAAATCGGCTCAGTTTGGCCAGGTTGTTTGGTTAAAACCGTTTTGAGTCAAAATCGGTTGGGTAACTTTTTTTATTCCCCTACCAGTCTCACCTTTCAACTATTTTTCCTTCACCGGTCCTCAGTTAAAAAACTTAACGGAGTTAAGTTTTTTTCCGATTTACAAACTGACATTATAGGGCTTTTGATCAGAACGAGGATACGGGTCTATTGATGTAAAACTTACCTCCAAATGACTTGATTTTTGTTAATTGGAAGTTTAAACACCCGAATTGAAACACCGTTATCGTTGTTTGGAGCACAATTTCAAGGTAAGTTTTACATCATTCAACTCGTAGCCTCGTTCTAAACAAAAGCCCTAAAACTTCAGTTTGTAATTTGGAAAAAAAAAACTTAACTCCGTTAAGTGTTTTTTTAATTGAGGACCGGTGGAGGAAAAATAGTTGAAAGGTGGGACTGTCAGGGGTAATAGAAAAGGTGGGACTGCCAATAGCCAATGACGTCTAGTAGGGATTATTAAAGGCAAATATCCCTTATTTATATCACCATGACTTTTGGTATGATTAATTCAATAATCTGTTCAAATCAGAGGGGGCTGAATGGATATTTCTTGAATTGAGTGTGTTCAATCATGAATTGAGTTAGTTCAATGACGCATTTTTAGGAATTCCATTCAAAATATGGCATTTTGTAAAACATGTAAATCAAGCATTTTTCTCATTATCTTAGATCAGAAGTGTCAATTTAGTTGGACAATCGAATCAAATATCATATATGATACAACTATGTTTTGCAGGTTTCCTCTAACCATGACATTGTAAAGGATATTTTGGGTGATGTTGGAACATTCAGAGTTGAATGAGAGACTTTGGCAGTGTAATCTTCAGGAAACTGGTGTAAATCTCGGGGCATATGATGACTAAACCAGCAAATAACAATCAAAGCATCAATGACATAAGTGTAAGTTCCTTTTAGTCTACAACATTTGACCACCCCATTATCATATAACAACCTGGTTTTGATTATTCCTATGCATGATATAACAGAGGATTTATTCATGATAGCAGGTTGGATTCATTATTCAAAGATGCTGTTGGAGTTGATTTTCACAGCATGTGTGGTTCAAGTGAAAAAGGTTAATCTAAATATAAAAGAATTATGTTGCACACATATTATATACATACACACACACACACAAATAAGTATAAATAACACATTTTGAGTATACTTTTTCAATAATACTGTTTGATCCATTTGAGATAACAACATGAACCCTTGTATTATATATAAATGAGTTGAGATTGTCACATCCACAAAATATAAACTACAGTTTGACTCTTGATGTCAAACGGATTATATTTATTTCAAAATTGATTACTACTCTTCGTTGTTTTAAGAATAGTTTTATAACTGGTATAGAAATGCAACAGGTTCCACATCATCTTTAATGAAAAAAGAGTTGTTTTTTAACATTCTTGTTACCATCTGTCTCGATGTAAATTCATAACACTAATGTCAAAGAGTGTTGTTTGACCGTTGAATATTTAAAATTGCAGTTACAGAAAGAAGAAAATCTATCAAGGTTTCTTCAAATCAATAGAAATCAAAGAAACGACAAAAACGAGAAACAATGTCACAGATGTTGTAGAATTTGCAAAGGGTGTGAGTGAAGAAAGCCTCGAAATGATGCAGTATCTTCATGCAGATTTTAACAGAACTATCAAGACCATCATCCAGTTCCAGTGGTATAAATTAATAATTATAATAATTAGCGTCTCAACAAAAGAAGTACTATTTCAATGATAGCCTAATTTTTTACTAAATCAATTTCAAGGGTGTTATTTTTTTAAAAATACACTTTGGCTAACTTTACATCCTCTAAAGTTGATTAAAAAAAAAAGTGAAGTATTACAAACTTGGCAACTTTTCATATGCTCTTGTTTACTAGACTGAAATGTTTAGGTGGAAACAATGCCATCAGATGTCGATTTATATGCTTTGCGGGTGATGATGTTGTCTGTTGGTTATGAGGTGAAGAAAGGGGATAGTGTACCTTATCAGCCATATGGAATAGTAAGGGCCAAGTTTGATAAGTTTGAACCAGAAATTGATGGTTTCATCACATTGTTGCATTCATCCAGAAAGCTCTTTTGTTTCCAGCTTTACAGGTTAGTAAAATACAACCCTTATTGATCATTTCTTTTTCATTCAGATCATTTTGTTGGGTTAATCTTGATGGGTAGGGTCAAATTCGGGTTTTCGGATACGGGTCGAAGCTATGGATCGATATCAACATAGTCAAAGTTGTTTTAAACGTGGGAAAAGATTAAAATCTCGGGGACAGAGTAATGGGGTTTGACCTGGTAGTGGATATTAACGTTGTAGGTTGTGGCTGATTTCATGGAGATGTGGACTGAGTTTCTTTTTTGCATGTGATGGTTATTATTTTAGTATAAATAGTAGTATTCTCTTATTTGTGATGTACTCTTTAGATTATTGAATACAAAATTTTCTTTCTGCAACTCTACTTTCTTATACATACGTGTGTGTTGTGTGTGTAATCAAAGGGACCTGAACCAACACGTTTCTTTACGATTTTGACATGATTTACTGTTTTGATTCAGAAACACAAGCAGGACAAAGAATTTATTTGGCTCAAGAATCTGCGTATGTGCAGATAATCTTTTCTTCTATTTAGTTAAGTTGTTTCATTTTCAAGGTGAATGAAAACAAAAGTGCAAAGTACGGATTGATGCTTAATCTTCACATTGATGGTGATACAGAGTTGATCCATGATCTAGCACACTCGTATTTGGTGCGACTAGACACACGGAAGTGGACTGGAAAATGGTTCAAGCTAAAATGGGCATAACTTTCATTACATTTGAAGTTATACGGGGATAAGTAATGGACACAAACGCCTCAACGAACCACATGAATGGACAAATGCTATAGGCGGGTTTTCTGACTCTCGCACCCAATTTCGACATCTAGAGCTCCAATTTTGAACTCAAGGTTTTCCCCAATTTTAGCAGTTTTAACTAATTTCGACTGTTTGTAAAAATTGGCTGGATACTTTAACTAGATATTTATTCGTTGTTTTTTAGGCTGTTAATTTCAAGGAACCCTTGGAGCGGTTACAAGTTGTATCTGATGGCACTTGTCGTTCATGGTGTAAGTTACATACCTCTTATTGGAACTTATAACCGATGCAGAATTAATGGAATTTTTCCTCAAATGGCAAGTTACCACTAATGAGGATTATGGAACTAGCCTATGATGTCAAGTTACCATCTGATGAAGATTAAAGGAACTTACCACTGAAACAAGTTACCTCTAGTGAAGATCGATGAAGTCTCGCTAATGAAGAAGAGATGCCACGTGTTAGCCTATCATTTGACGAAGACAATCGGTTGAGAGGATGTTATACATAAGTCTCTTGTCAATTTCGTACATCTCAACAAGATAACAAAAACACTAGTCCGCATTGAATTTATTATCACTTGACCCCATAGCTTATTGTATCAAGTAGTTGAGAGTGAATTCGGTGCATGAACTTATGTGTGCAAACTTCAGAGGAAATTTGCAAGTCACATAGCCTTGCACAACTAGGAAATCGTCTTGAATTTCAATTGTGAATTGTGACTAACTTTACATTATGTATTGAAACATTCGATTTTAATTACCCGAGTTCAAAGGGGCATGCATAGTAATATTATGACCCCGAGATCTATAGATGAAGTTTTTAAAAGACTTGGTTTTGCTATTCAAAAAAGGGTGGCGGTGCCGTTTGTTGCCCGTTTACCTTCTATCTGGATGTATTTTTTTATTGACATGTAAATTTCAAAATAAATAGAAATTAGAAGCTGAAAACGAAAAACATTTTTTTAACTAATACCTCTTTCTTAGAACAGTTCTTCACTTCTTCTACTCTCATTTATTGCTTTGTTTAATCAATTGACGACGAAACAGTGATACTTGACATATTGATTAACTAATATTTCATTGCAAACTAGCTAGTAATGAATCTAGGGTATTCGCTAAGTCTTAGTTTGATTGTGATCCACAAAGTCAATCTCCCTACAACATTGTATCCTGGAAAGATGTAATTCTCTTGGTAGTAACTCGAAAAGTATCCATTCATGTTGCGTCTTATAAAGAATCAATATATAAGGTAGACATCACCTGTAAAGTTTACAAAAATATTGTCCTAGGTTATTAATAGATTTATGTTACAACTAGTGAATGCGATTTAGATAGTAAGAATGCACAACTACTATAATGACATGATTGTTTGATACCCTATACTATTGCAACTTTAGTTTACAATAATAAGTTTAGATGTAGGTAATGAGGTAACAGAACAAAAGTAATCATAAACGTCAAACCTGAATGAAAAAAATTATCATCAAGAGATCACAAAAAACCAAACACATATCAAGAAATTTATATAAAAAAAAAAGCAAGTCAAACTCCAATCAAGAAATTAAACAAGAAAACATCATAAACATTCAAACTAATGTGTTCTAGTTATTTGAATAACATGAAACGATACAAGTCCAACCACATAAACTTGCTTTGTTAGTCAACAATCCTACAATAATAATGCTACATAAAAATTACATCCGCGCGAGTTAACAAGAACACAAAGTTCTCAAATGAAGACCACGACGTTTGACATCCCTCTTTCCTCCTAACTTGATGCAACATCAAATACCAACAGTTGAAAACAATATAAGTTGTTTTCAAAAAGTGCAAAATTAACAAAAGAATCATGCTGAGTATATCAAAACAAATAAGAATTCAAGAACAAGTTTACCACTTTTTGCCTCAATGATCACTTTTATTCCCCGAACCATAATACTTCTCATACCATCTAACAAACTTCTTCAACCCCATTTGAAGATCCGTCGTTGGTTTATACCCAAACTCCCTTTGCGCCAAACTAATATCCGCACGAGTAAACGGGACATCACCATTTCGCTTTCACTTTCAACAACTTCTCCAAAATACTTACAAGATCTGAAACAGGCACATGCATAGTATTCCCTAAATTAAAAATTCTAAACTGTGCAGCCCCTTTTTTCTTCCCACGACTTCCTGTACTCTTTTCAGCAGTGTCTAACGCACCTAAACAACCCTTTACAATATCATCAATATACGTAAAATCACGCGCAACGATCCCATGATTACTCGACTCAAAAATGGGAATCGGTTTTCCTTTCAAGATATCTTTAGTGAAGAAAAAGTAAAGCCATGTCCGGTCTACCCCACGGTCCATAAACCGTAAAAAACCTTAAACCCCTTAGCGACAACCCGTAAATATGATCATACATATGCGAGATTTCTTCACCCGCTTTTTTCGTTGCAGCGTATAGGCTTGCGGGCAACTTCTTTCACATCCAAACACAGATTTAGATCAGTGTCGCATTACAAAACCACAAAGATTGCAATTTCAAAACAAAAATGCGCATTCAATTCCAAATACCTCCATAACAATTACCTAATCTCATATGCAACAATCAATTGGATACGGAATAAGTTACCAATTGACATTAGGTTAAGCAATTTTACAAAATAAACATGCCCTAAATGGGGTTTAAATCAGGAAGAAGTGAACCAGGCCTTCTCTGAAAATCTTTGAAAATTTGTGGCCCTGTGAGAAGATAATATATGGGCCCCTAAAATATAAACTTTTAGAAAATACACAAATTTATTTAGAAAATACACAGAGTTGAAAAAAAAAACAAAATAAAACTTTTTTCATAAAAAAAATGAAACACACAACTAGTTATAGATTGAATAAAAATTAACATAAATTATCATTTTTAAACTAGATTTGAAAAAAAAAAAATAGTCAATTAATGTCATTTGCATTTAATGCATATGTAACAAACATTAAGAAAAAAATCAACTAAAATTGAAGCTATCAATAGTAGAACCCAAGGTCTGTTTGCTAATAAAGTGACATGGGAACCACCAGATCATGCACCCCATCATGTCATTTTCCAATTCAGTACTTATATATTCTAAGTTCTATAGCGTAACTTTATTATAAAATAAATAAATTTTCGGGCGGTTTTAGCCCTTAGCCGTCGCACACCCCGCACTCCCTCCGAGCCGGCCCTGAAGCGAACCCTAAAACACATACAGAAACATACATATACATACGTCGCTTTTCGTCTAACGTCGGTCCCTGGGTAAATAATTTTATGAACACAGCCCAATCCCGGTATATATTGTCCGTTAGATAATAACCATAATTATACTCTGCACCGTTAACAAAAAAATTATTTCGGCCCAACACCATTCATATGGTCATTTAAAATGGGTGATTGATTAAGAATATTTATATTTCCGGTAGGCATACCAAAGAATGCATGCCAAATCCAAGGATCTTGATATGCAACTGCTTCGAGCATCATAGCGGGTTTTTTTTATGAAAACCGCTACTGTGTTGCCCCACCCACGATATTGGACAATTTCCCCACTCCCATTTCATACAATCTAAACTACCGATCATCCCTGGGAAACAATGTCACTCTTCATGAGCCTCCAAAAGTTGTATGTCACTAAACGTAGGTTTTCTCAAATATTTATTTAAATATAGTTCGATAAGACACTCACAAAAATAATGGAGACTTTAATTCACCACCCGTTACGACATTTTTATATACTCATCCATAATGTCGGAAGCCGTCCCATAAGCCAATTTTCTAAGCGCGACCGTGACTTTTTGCAACATGCTAAAACCTAGACGACCAGGGCATCCTTTCTTTGTCGAAAAAATTCATATTTACTTGATAAATCGTTCGATATTCTTAGAAATAATTCACGGCTCATACGAAATCGACGTCTAAAGGTACTATCATCATAAGTAGGGTTCGGTGAAAAATAATCACTTACCAATAAATCATGTGCGGTGACTCGGTCACGTAATATGTATTTTCTCCTCTTGAGTTCCGAGGAGCAACATTCGTCTTCCGTTGTAGGTGGAAAAAGTAAATAGAAAACCACCAAACGTTTGTCATGGATGTATTTATCCTTTAAACTTAATTGTTTGATTTTTGGAATCATTTTACTTCCTTTTTGGTGTTATTTAGCATATCTAAAATGTTTAAATAACATGTCTTATATAAGGAGTGCAAAAGTTCTTAAGATTTTGGCAACTTCAAGACTCTTGCAGTCATTTATTTCAATTATACATTGAATAGTGTGTGCAATCATAAATATTTTAACTTTATGTAATTTCAGAAAGGGTTGGCGGCGCAGCTTGTTGCCCGTCTACCTTCTGTTTTGATGTAACTTAACAAGTTTTCTGGTTATATCAATCGTTTGTTATCATAAAAAAAAAATCTTATAATCATAAATATTTTAAAAATTCAGGGGCAAAACAGAGAATTCATCTTACCATGGTGTACCAAAAGCTATAGATGGAGTCTCGACATAGAGCCATAGAGGTATGCTTTGTTGAATCTCAACATTGAGGTTTTCTTTTTCTTCTGAATAATACACAAACTGTTCACAACGTTAGTAGAAGAGAAAGTTGTGGATGATGAGCACTTCTTATATGGTTGCTCTTTTTTTAAGAACATGATATGTTTGCAGTATTGCTATGTGATCTTTTTATGCGTGCAGACTTTGATATTTTGTTTTTTGTTGGTTGGTTTAAATGGGTTGGTTATGGGCACTGTTGTTGTTGTTGTTCGATCTGCTCATTCTTTAGGTAAGGTAGGTTTAGTGTGTGTGGTGCCTTATTTATGTATCTTCTTATTTGTGTTATGTTATTGATGCTTTGGTGTTCATATTGTTGTGTTATTTCAGAGTAGGTGTTGTTGTTCACAATTGTTGTGTTATTTAAGAGCAGGTGCTATTGTTTACATGATGTATGTGTGTAGGAGTCAGGGCCGGCTCAACCATTTTAGTGGCCTAAGGCGAAGTAAAATATTGTGGCCTTTTTCCCAAAAAAAAATGTATGTAACTGAAAGTTAAACTTGAAGGGCCTAAGTGTAATTATTTGAAAGATTGTGTTAAAATTTAAAAACAAGGAAAAAAAAAGCTGAAACAGGGATTCGAACCTGTGTCTAACCAACATCCATACATACACAAAAACCACTACACTACCAACCATTAATCTATTGAAACCCACACCCTAAATCTTTTATAAATGGATTGTGGTTTCATCAAATAATTGAGGCCCTATAGTTTTGGTGGCCCAAGGCCCAAGCCTCATTTGGCTTACCCTTGGGCCGGCCCTGGTAGGAGTATATCGTTTTGTATACATTGTTTGTTATATGGGCAGTCCACATAACTCATTGAAAGTCTTTCTTCCTCTCATCCAGGTCGCCGCCTTTATTCTTCTCAAACAGTTCATTTAAAGAACATTGAAGCAGTTAGTTAGCTGATATGGGACAATCCACGCCGAATTTATATTTTTTTTTTCAGTTTTAATGATAGATTATTCTATTTCTTATAACATGTTATGCGCCTAACAAAATTGATCTTTTCTAAAACGCTTGATTTGACCCGCACCCGCTTTTTCAAAAATCCATTTTGATGTGTACCAAAATAATCATTTTTTATAACGGCCCGTTCTGACTCGACCAATATGACTACTTTTAAAATGGCAATTAACATTTGACCTAAATTATCTCCCTGCAGTGGTGGTGTTGCTGATGGTAGCGAGTTGTTTTTTTCGACGGCGGGTTTTGGGAAGAGATCGAGGGTTGACCACCTGGTTCTTTGAATAAGCAACATTCTGCTGCTTTAGGTACACGGTTATTATGTTTTTAAGTGATTAGTTACATGTGTTTTGACATTCGTTTAGTTGTTTAGTTAGTTAGTTGAATGAGATGAATATTATGTTAGGATATCTGTTTAGGTTTATTTTATTTGAGTGTGTTATAATATGTATGTTGCATACTTTAAGATGGTTATAAAGTATAAACATCAGTTTGAGACTACTTTTAGAGTTGAGAGTATGAAACCTAGCTGTGAAATGATTGAAAATTACCATAAATATGATTACCAAGTTAGGAAAATGAGTTTTTTAAGCTCGAGTAGGTCCTTATGTTTAGAAAGCTCCAGTTTCATAAACCTACATTTTTTATTTAATTGATTACGTATTATCGTTTTTATTTTCCCTTTTTTTTGTTGAATTTCTGGTTTGGATGCTTATATCAACCAGAATCAAGTTCAGTTTCAACGGACTCCCTCTGTTTTTTGTTTGTTGGCAGCTTTATAAAAGCAAATGCGTACATATACCTGATGTGATGGAAGATGTTTTGAATTTTGAATTTTCTACGTCGATTTTGAATTTTGGTTGTTCTTTATACAGCCTATGTAACACACGTTTTGAATTTTGAATTTTCTACGTCGATTTTGAATTTTGGTTGTTCTTTATACAACCTATGTAACACACAGGAACTTAAACTAGTAGGTTATATATCATGGCCCGTTTTAATCCCACACCCAAACCCTTGTTTACTACCAATACATAATAATAGTTATATGTCTTATGTTATAAAAAAACTGGAATAGATAACTTTCAAGTGGGTTTGTTTTGGTTAACAGTTTTTTAAGATTTCAATACTTCGAAACCACATATATCCCATACAGAAACTTTCAAGTTTAATCATGCCGAATGCAAACACAATAGTAAATTCAACCACATGTCTATATGTCTAATGCAAAAGCAAGTAAATCTCTAAACCACGTATTGCTTTATCTCACATATACAATTCATTTGCAAATGCTTCAATGTACTCCACCTTGGCTGGAGAAGGGGAAACCTTGGTACAGACATCCAACTTTGTCATCGCATCAAAAAAATCAACAGCAAAAATATAGTTGGATGGAGCAAAATGGATGATAATAGTACCTTCACCGGTCATAAAGTTCTTCAATTTTTGGACTGCTTCAGGTGTTTGACAGCTCTTTAATGTCATCGATGATGATTAACTCAAAGCTACTGTAGAGGTAGGGTATTGGACCCGACTCAAACGATCTGTCGTTTCCATTATCACATTTTATTATGTTATTTATTTTTGTATAGTAACCCACCCGAGAAGCCCAGCGCGATGTAGTTTACACTACACTAGGTTGTGGGCTTGTGGAGACAACCCCTAACTAGGCCTAGCCCATTGAGGTTAGGGTTGCCCATGTATCCTATATAAGGAGGTCTTCACCTCATTATTAGGGGACATAGAGCAAACACACCTTTTGTAGCTGGAAATAGAGGATTCTTCCTCTATCGGTCGTCTTTTCATCCCCACTTTCTCTTCTTCTTTGTAGATCTGGATTTGACTAGAAAAACAAGGTGTGGTTCTCGGTCTCTTATGGAAAGCGGTTCTAATCCCTCCTCGGGTGAATCTGTGTTTCTACATTGGCGCCATCAGTGGGGCCGTTAACAATGACATCTTGTTTTCTCCACGTTAATCTCCAGATTTAGGTTCTTTGAGTTAACTTTCGATCTCTGAATCAAGAAACTCCAACTGTGCCCATTCAAGCTCTAAATGGTTTACAAGTTTCGGATCTGTAGTCGTCGAACTTTTTGGTTTTTTTTTTGGTGGGGGGGGGGGGGGGACATCCACCGTCAGATCTGTTGAAAATAGCTATCTTTTTGCGGCCATCCTAAAAATTCAGATCTGTAGACATCATGAGGTGATTTTTTAAATAACCTTTTACCAGATCTGACCAATGTGGTAAGTTTCTACCCTCCTAAAATTTATACTACATGTTTGTCGTCTTTTGCCATTTACCCTATCTCATATCCAAATATTCTCAAGAAAATTGAATAAATTAAAAGTGAGACAACTTTATAGGGCATATTTTGAAAAACTTTGCTTGTATGAGTTGAAATCAACCAGGTACTTCTGAGTTCTCACGCCAACTCTAGCCGAAGCTCTTATTAAACCTGCCACTTCTGGCGGAATCCCTTATTCAACCCGCCACCTCCAGCGGAAGCTTTTAGTCAACTCACCAACTCCGGCGAAAGCTATTACTCAACCCGCCACTCCGGGGAAGATTTACTCGACTCGCCTCTCCGGCGGAAGCCCTCTATACACCTTTGCCAATTCTGGCGGACAACTCTCTTCACCGCCAACTCCGTGCCTGACAAGCCCCGCAATACTACGGGCCAAAGCGAATGATTTTCTTTGTCATGCCACCTCTTGAGCATATTTTGGTAAGCTTCAGCGCGTGGGAAAGAATGGGATATGTAATGCATATCTCTCAAAATTAGGTGACATCAAATTGCATAAGTCACCCTGCGGATATTATGAATCGACAACTTTAACCGTACACTAATTTGACACGTCTTGTTATTCTTGTTATGGACAAAATTTGGGGGCTGACTATCCTATATCTTTTTTTTGCGGAACTCGAGAAGTTCACATCCAACGTCTGGCTGGCTCAGGGTTATCTAGGATTTCCATAGGAGTTTTTCCATACATGATTAATGTTCCATAAATACCAAACATATCTAAGATTCCTCCGGTGTCGATACCATGCCCAACTAAAATTACATTACATCCACCCTTCAAGAATGTCAAAACCAGAAACCCTATGAACCTAAAGCATAAACATTTCCTTTTTTCTTGTTCCACAGCTTTTGGGCGTTTTAGAAAATACCTAAGCTTCTTTTTGTTTCTTCATCTTTTTCAACAAAGTTTATTCAATGGCAAACCAAATAGCCTTCCAACGTGGCTCCATGATTGTAGTTGAATCAAACTTGAATAGATTCTCATTGCTTAATTCTTTGGAGGACTTAGCATATGTGATATTAGCATTGGTGGTCATACGGGTTTCAAGAAAAATTTTATTCGGTGTGCGGTCAAAGCGCATTCTCCTACTTTCAAATTCACCATTTTTGTTACGTATAACCTCATCACTAATGGTATATCTTCCCCAGTTTAACAACTCGCCACTATCTTGTTTTTTTCCTATGAACTAAGCTATCGAAATAGGCTACACATCTTGTTATTGTTTGAGAAGACCGAAGACTCAAAGGAAGTATAGGTCTTAAGAAATTATTCAGAAAGACCGAAGACTCAAAGGAAGTATAGGTCTTAAGAAATTATTCAGATAGTCTTCTGCATTCTTTTGGTCTACCTCAATTATTTCAACCACTTGATATGGAACATTGCGGCCGGCTGCTGTATTGTTAGCCACAATAAACAACCTCGAAATGTTGAAAAACTTTTGAAGCAGCTCCCTATTACCCGCTTCTGAAGCATATAACAAGTCATATTCACGACCTATTGGAACAATAATAGCTGCTTCAAGAGGCGGTTGAATGTCACTTGTAGAATCAAACACAATGATCTTTAGAAATGGGGCGTGTAGCGTTGCATTTTCCTCGATCGAATTCCGATAATGAACATAGTCTGTGCCATTGGATGGATCTCATCAAACATTGTGGAGTGAATAAAGCTTTCCATTTTTTTTGTGTATGTGAAAAAAAAGAGTAAGAGAGCATGTTATAACTTATATATTATGTAGTAATCATAACAAAATTATATTGAATGTGTAACGAGCATTTTGGTTTATTTGTGTAGTAATCATAAAAGAATGGCTATATTGCCAATTTAAAATTTAATCAAGTATTGTTAGTAAATTATAAATGATAACTGAGAGTGTAGCTATGTTGTTCGATAAATGTGAATTAAG
Organism: Helianthus tuberosus; assembly: GCA_030545235.1. Taxonomy (NCBI): domain Eukaryota; kingdom Viridiplantae; phylum Streptophyta; class Magnoliopsida; order Asterales; family Asteraceae; genus Helianthus; species Helianthus tuberosus. Next base: position 144,334,767 of record CM060426.1, on the reverse strand, counting down.
GAAGATGTAATTTCAATTTTAATGAGGTGTAAACCTTAAATCATATAGTGAGAAAGCACCATCTAAGTGTACTAAATCAAAGGTTTGCTAGTGTTGACTTGGTACATTGTTAACTATAGTATAAGTGCTATATGACAAACTGAAAGAGAACATAACACTATAATTTGTGGTGGATTTCAAAATAAAACTAATGGGTATAATAAAGTAGTAAACTCATTTTAGAAGTATATTGGAAAAAAGTAAAAGAAATTCATAACATGGGAAATAATATAATAGGTGTTAACGGCTAAAAGAAATGATGACTGAGTAAATCAAATGGAATAAAATCAGGGCCGGTTTTGGGCATGTGCAAGAGGTGCCATCGCACTAGGCCCAAAACATCTAAGGGCCCAAAATGATTTAAAAAATAATATATACTTTATATATAAATTTGAAATTTGTTGAAGGAAAAAATATACCAATTAGCCCTTTGGCCCAATGGATGCAACAATTAACTTGAGAGCCAGACAGACAATCTGGGTTCAAATCCCTCTGTCCTCTTTTTGTTATTAATTCATGTTTTGTTTCAGCTTGTTTTATCAATAGGGGGAAAAGCCCCATTTACTCACACCAATTTAAACTTATAAGCTTATTTTTTAGTTTTACTTTTGATTTATGCTTACACTAGTTGCAACTTTGCAAACTTATTTTTTAATTTTAATTTTGATTTTTCACATCTAAATTTGGGACTCTACAAATTTACAAGTTCATTCATTTTTTCTTCTCACTTAATCATTTACCTAACAAACTTTACATGTTTTCTTATAGGTTATTTTATTTCTCATTTAACCATTTACAATATAAACTTAGAAGAACTCAATATATAATTCTATTTTTTTTTATTTATATGAAAAGGTTCGTGTTGCCAAACTAATTTGGGTATGTTTACATATATTCGGTTCTTTTTGCTACATTACTTTTGTTTTGTTTATTTTATAACAATTATAGTCGTATTGTGTTTTTTTTAAATATATGATTGATGCGTTTATATTATAGGGAAGGGCTCAATTTTTTTATTTCGCACGGAGTCCAAAAGTATTTTATCATTCTCGGGGACGGCCCTGAATAAAATAGCCCCAAAAGGTTTTAAATAGTGCATGATATGATATGATAAGTGATTTGGATCATAATTTGGTATGTAAATGGTTTATAAAGAATATATTTTGAACCGGTCAAAATGGTTATTTGGTAGCTAAGTTGTCTATGGCCAAACTTAGTGACCCATTATATATTATTATTATTATATTATAGTATATTATATTATATTATGTATATTATATATATTGTTGACGAAGATCATGAATAGTAATTTTAATTTTATAATAATATATAGTTTTTTTAATTATTTATTATTTTAATAGTGTCATATTTAATTATTATATTTGCTTTTCACTTTTTAATATATTTTCATTTTTTTTTCTTAAACCATATTTTCTCTATCATTTATTTTCTATTTTTAATAATTATTTTTTCCTTTTCTAAATCATATTTCCTTTTTTAATTAATTAGATATTATATTAATAACTTAGATTCGTTATTTTTTTTTGTTAAAAACAAACATGTATTCAAAATAGAGTATTTATTTGTTATCATAAAACGGTACGATGATAAACAGAACCGATTTTCTTACGGTTTGGCTTTCTAAACAAGTTGCTTCTTTTTCAAATAACGTTTGTTTTACCTTATCATTTTCTCCTTTTCGCCGCAACACGCAGCGTCAACAAATCTAGTTATGATTAAAAAGCAATAGAGTAAACTTCCGTTTTACTCCCTGTGGTTTGGTCGTTTTAACGTTTTTTCTTCAATCCTTTAAAAATAGCCATTTTACTCCCTGATCTTGAGAGGTTTGAAAAATGAATGTGAAGATGAAAAGGATTTCGTTGGAGTCTCTTTTTTTTTTTGTTGTGGGGTGTTTGTGGTTTGTTCATACAGTTTGTTATACAGATGATGATGATGATGATGAAAGTTGTATGAAAAACAAAAATGTTGGTGGTGATGTCCGGTGGTGGTGCCCGGGTGGTGGGTGGCAACGGTGTGAGGTGGTAGGTGGTGGTGTAGAAGAGGGAGAATGATATTGTAAGAAAGAGAGTAAAGGTTGTACTTGTGTGTGTATTAATAATTTACATTTAAACATAAATTACCAATACTTGAAATTACCAAAATACCCTTTCAGTTAACATATAATATGGATGGAGTTAAGACCATGGAGCAAACTGGCTACAAAACCGAAACATCAAGGAGTAAAATGACTATTTTTAAAGGATTGGAGCAAAATCGTTAAAACGACCAAACTACAGGGAGCAAAATGGAAGTTTACTCAAAGCAATATAAGTCATAAACAAGAGGCAAAATTCACCCCATTTTACTTTTCACACTTTCTTTCTAATAAAAAAAGTTTTCAAGCTGTCAAAGTTAACCCTTATAAAAATTCTTATTTTTAATTCTATACATAAATAATTGATATGTATTCGTACAAAACTTTGGATACGACATAGTTATATAATTTAATAAATTTATTAGAAATGTTTAAAATTTTTTGATAGACTTGGTTATATAATTTATTTAAGTTTTTATACGTTAAAAACCTCATCTAACTATACTTTTTTAATTATAAATATATATTAATACTCAGTTTATACTTTTTTTAATTATAAATATATATTAAAACTCAATTTATCTATGTATAATTCTTACTAAATTACGTTGTTCAATTTTATTTGATTATCGAACATAGTCATCTTTGTTAAATTACGACAGTGTCTGTAGGCCATAGTTATGTGTTTAGTCGAGTAGGATTTGCAATTCAAAAGGGGGTGGCGGCGCAGCTTGTTGCCCGTCTACCAACCCATGATTTGTAATTTGCTCTAACCTTCTAATAAAAATATAAAATCAAATCATAAAAAAATAAGGTTAAATTTACCCCAAAAAAAAAAAATCTTTGTTTTAATATAACTAACTAACATGTGTGCTTAAAACTTGACATATAACTAGCCCAACACAACATATACGGATCAGCTTTGCTTTGAAAAAAAAAGTGTAGGCTCCTCTCTCTTTTGTTTACTAAATTTTAGTGGTTGAAAATGACGATTTAAACTCCTATCTTCACTTTGCTTCTTTTAACTTTTACACATATTTACTTCTCAGGGCGCTTAATTTCCATAGTTTTCACGCCATAATATAAACATAAAAGATAACAATCTTTCAGATTACCTATTGTCATTCATAGTACGTTTTCTTACAGACTCGATGTGTGAATTAAAACATTAGATAAACAACAAATAAGTCATGTAAGATTAGTTTATTTGATAACAATCTTAATCTTTCTGGTTAAATACATTTTCTTATAGACTCAATGTGTGAAGTTAAAACATTACATAAATTAGAACCAGTAATTACCACTCAAAATAAACACAATCAAACAAACATACAACACACCTATTTGGGTTGTTCTCCGTTTGCACACGTCACCGGTTAGGGCTTGTCGTCGTTGACAGTTACGGTTGGTTGCAGGTGGAGATTTTGATAATGATAGTGGCAAGGTAGGAAATAAGAGTAATGAATCTTAAAAATGAAGAGGTATCAGTTTTTTTATGTTTAAAATGGTATTTTTGTCATTTTGTTAAAAGAAGGGGATATATCATATATGTAACTAAAGTTTTAGGGTGGGTATATGTAGGTCCACCCAGAGGATCGAGTTAAACCTCTATTCCCTGTTGTTGGGATTGAACCCTATCAGAGGAACAGATAATTAAAGGCAAAACTGGATCAGAGCAGTGGATCCAGAATAAGCAGATGTTTACATACAAGTCTCTCCCCTTGAAAGTGATTTCAACATCTGCTGACCTCCTATCTACTGATCTTGCAAACTGCTGACCTACAACTGCTGCTCAAGTAAAGAACTGATGAAAGACTAAAGCCCTGCTGATTCATTCTACTGCCTTGAGTCAAGCACTGCTGATCCGGACAAGTACTGCTGGGTTCACAGCAGTGGAAGGTTGCAGCAGCTGATCTATAGTCTGTTGTGTAATGTAATGTAATAGCAGTAGTTAACATAGCAGTGTTTGTATAGATCAGAGGTTAGAGTTTGTTAGGAGGTTAGATGTCACTTTCATGGTGACGTCAGCTAAGATGCTCAGTGGTTTGCTAGTGCCTATAAATAGTTCAGTACTTTGTACTGTTCTATTAGCTCTTTTGCATCATCGTCATCTTTGCACGAACAGACAACTGAGCTCTGGCTGAGGGGGAGTTTGCATTCATTCATCAATCATTGTAATCGTTATTGAAATAAATTCAATCTTCCGGTTCATTGTGAAAAGATGTTTGATCAAAGTATTACTCTCGTTTGATTGTATGCAAAGTTTGTTTTCATCATAATTCCGCTGCACACTCATCCATTTTCATTTTAATTACAAACACAAAATACAATCAGAAACAAACTCAGATCCAACAATTGGTATCAGAGCTTGGACAGTCAAATTTGATTTAACAATCATTTTGACGTAAATAGTTCAGCTCATAACAATTGATACTGATTGTTTGTTCGTTTGTTGAAAAACAGAGCAAGGATTAATCACCATTAAAGTTGATTTCTCAGTGTCTGTAAAACAACAAGAATGACGTCACAATCTCAGGATGACAAAAACAACATCGGTTCGCTTTTTAAACCACCTATGCTAAAAAGAAATGAGTACAACATCTGGCAGAGGAGGATGGGTCACATCCTCGCTCAACAAAGCACAGGTTGTTGGAGGTCTGTCGTCTTTGGTCCCCACGTTCCCACAGTGCCAAGCGCTGAAGATGCTAAAAAGTTCGTTCCAAAACCAGTTGAAAATTATACCGAAACTGACTATCAAAAGTTCGAACTAGATGCTAAAGCGTTTAGCATCATAGCATCAGCGCTGCCCAATGAGATATATGTTGGACTGTTACACTGTAACAGTGCCAAAGAGTTATGGGACTTGCTTAAGGAACAGTTTGGGGGGACTGAAGAAGTCATAGAAAACAATAGGGAAATCCTGAACCAACAGTACGAAACATTTTGTTACGTTAAAGGTGAATCACTAACGCAACAATTTGAGCGTTTCAGTTGTCTCATCAGTGAACTGAGGCTTGTTAACACCACTTTTACAAACTCAACTCAAAATAGCAGGTTCCTCAGGTCACTGCCAGAAAAATGGGACACCATAGCTTTTGTCACCCGAAACTCACCTGAGTTCAAGGATCTGACCTTGACCCAACTTCACGGTCGACTCCTGACCTACTAAATGGAGTTGAACCAGAAAAAGAGGTTGCAAGAGTCAGGAAAAGTTACTGATGATTACACTTTCGGTAACACTGCTCTTCTGGGTCAAGAAGAATCTGGGAGCAGTGGTAAGGATCAGGGTTTTGATCACTTCATTGACATAACTGCTGGTGCAAATTTTAACAACCCTGGTCCTCACTCTGCAAGCTATGCATTTACAGCTAATGAAAACCAGATGTCAGATAATCTGTGCTTTGAACTCAACGATCTACAGCATTTTGATCCCAATGACTTAGAGGAAATGGACATCCTGCACCAACTGGCCTTGCTAAGTGTTAGAACTAGCAAATTTTACAAAAGAACAGGGCGAATATTCCCAGGTTTGCATGGGAATCTAAGGGTTGGGTTGGATAAATCGAAAATCAAGTGCTACAAGTGTAATAGGTTGGGACACTTCGCTAGGGAATGTAGGAGTCAAACTACTGGTCCCATAATCACTCATCCTAGCTCAAATCCTAGACCTCAAAATCAAGGCACTGTGCACTATGCCCAATATGCCCCAGCAGCTCAAGTGAACACTGCTCACTATGCTGCTGCCCCTGTGCCAGTGCACTATGTCCAAACTACTGTTCCACAGATCCAATATGTTCAAACCCCTGTCCCCCAGGCACAAGTGCAGCCTGCACCTCAAACCACTGCTCCAGCAGCAGTACAACCAGATCAACAAAGTTTTCTCACTCAAGGGTTTGTTGACTGGAGCAGTATGCCTGAAGACCTTAGTGATGAAAATTTTGCACTCTATGCTTCTAATGATTCTTCTCATAATGAATTTTGTTTGATGGCATTAGAGTCGATACAGGAGGGGGTTGAAACTGAAGAGGAACAGCTGAGTATTGAAACAGTGGATGAGGTGACTGAAGCAGTGGTTACTGCTGTGGCTGGTGAACTACTGTTGGGAGAAAGTTCAGGTACCCTGATTGAACCACTGACAGACCCATGGTCCGAAGAGAACAAGGAAGAAAAGAAAGAAGAAAAAGTAGGTGAGAAAGAAGAAAGAGCTGAAGATGAAGAAAATCCTCAATGTGATTGTGCAATGATGGCTGCTGCCAAGGGAGCTTCTGCATCCTTTGATAGTCTTTGGTATGTAGATAGTGGAGGCTCCAGGCATATGACAGGATGTAAAGCCCTCCTCAAAGACTTTAAAATCCATGGAGGGGGTGATATATCCTTTGGGAATAATAGTAAAGGGAAAGTACTGGGGTCTGGTACAGTGCAGTCTGGAAATGTAAAATTTGAAAATGTCAATCTGATAGACAATCTAAAATTCAACCTTCTGAGTGTATCACAAATGAGTGACAAAGGGTTTGGGTCATTCTTCACAAAAGATTGTTGTAGGATTGTTGGAGCAGAAATGGTCAAAAAGATTGAAGCAATAATCAAAACTGGTCAAACTAAACTTATTGCTCAAAGAAGTGGCAAAGTTTATGTTGTTGACATGTCAAAAGAGTGTCCCAGAGCTGATACCTGTCTGTTCTCAGCTGCCTCTAACAAAGAGACAGAACTTTGGCACAGAAGGCTGGGGCACACAAATCTTAAGACAATCACTGAAATTTCAAAAAATGGTTTGGTGAGAGGCCTACCACAAAAATTGTTTTCATGTCCTGAACATTGCATTTCCTGTTTAAAAGGAAAACAGCATAAAAGTTCTTATAAGTCCATTGAAGAGTCCAAAACAACCCAGTGTTTGCAGATGCTACACATGGATTTGTTTGGCCCAGTTCAAGTCATGAGCCTCAAGAAGAAAAGATATTGTTTGGTTATTGTTGATGACTTTTCTAGGTTTACATGGACTTTCTTTTTACACTCAAAAGATGAGACTGCAAGCATTTTGCAAGACTTTGTGACACAGGTTGAAAAGCAATTTGACCTTCCAGTGAAAAGCTTCAGGAGTGACAATGGCACAGAATTTAAAAATAAGGAGTTGGATGCCTTCTGTGTGAAGAAAGGGATTGTAAGGCAGTACAGCATTCCTAGAACACCAGAGCAAAATGGGGTTGTTGAAAGAAAGAACAGAACTTTGATTGAGGCTGCCAGAACTATGCTTGCAGATTCAGGTTTGCCATTAACTTTCTGGGCAGAGGCAGTAAACACTGCCTGCTATGTCCAGAACAGAGTTTTAATAAACCCCAGGCACAAAAAGACTGCTTATGAAATTCTGTATAAAATCAAACCACTGATCTCGTATTTCAAGGTGTTTGGTTGCCCATGCTTTATTTTAAACCTAAAAGATTCTATTTCAAAATTTGCAGCCAAAATTGATTATGGTTATCATCTGGGATACTCAACCACTGCCAAGGCCTACAAAGTGTTCAATACACGGACCAAGGAAGTGGAGGAGACTTTGAATGTAAAGTTCAATGAACTTTCATCAATGAAAATCCCAGCAAATCCTGCAGATCTGTTTGATCTTGAAAAATTTACTTTTGAAAATACTGCTGTCAAGACTAACAGTGCAGGTCCATCAGAGGATACAACACCAGACTATGGGTATGAAATCATCATCCCCAAAGGTCTGCCACAAAGGGAAAAGCACCAGCTGTTCAAAACAGTTGTCAAAGCTCAACCACTGCTACCTCAACAGTAGTTGACCAAAGTAGCCCATCCACCACTGCTTCCACATCCTCAAACACTGCTGACAAAAGTCCCCAAACAATGGATAAAAGTCAGCAGGTTTCCACTTCATTACCTCCTATTCCACCACCTTTTGAAGCCACTGCTGGATCATCAAAGTCCCCAGCAGTGGTTAGCTCAGATGATACACATTTGCAGCCTTCACCAACAAATGCCATCATACCATACCAAGGAGATTTAATCTTCTTGAGATCTCATCCACCTGATCAAATCATTGGCAACATAAATGAAGGGGTGCTCACAAGAAGCCAAACCCAAAACATTTGTCTTTTTGTTGTTTTTTATCACTCCATCAGCCTGTCAAGTACCAAGAGGCACTGAAAGACAACAGCTGGGTAGAAGCCATGCAAGAAGAGCTCCAACAGTTTAAAAGACAACAAGTATGGGAGCTTGTACCACTGCCAGAAGAGGTTAGTCCCATTGGCACAAAGTGGGTCTTCAAGAACAAAACTGATGAAAGGGGTATTGTTGTCAAGAATAAAGCCAGGCTTGTGGTTCAAGGTTACAGACAGGAAGAGGGGATTGATTATGATGAAACATTTGCCCCTATTGCAAGATTGGAAGCCATTAGACTGTTCCTGGCCTTTGCTGTCAACCACAATATGAAGGTGTTTCAAATGGATATCAAAAGTGCTTTCCTCTATGGTACAATTCAAGAAGAGGTGTATGTTTGTCAACCTCCAGGTTTTGAGGATCCATTTTATCCAGATCATGTCTACAGGCTGAACAAAGCCCTGTATGGCCTGAAACAAGCACCAAGGGCCTGGTATGAAACTCTTTCCAACTTCCTACTTTCAAATGGTTTCAAAAGAGGTACCATTGATAAAACACTGTTTCTAAAATGGAGAGGGAAGGATTTAATGATTGTCCAAATTTATGTGGATGACATTATTTTTGGAAGCACATGTAACACAATGTGTGAAGAGTTTAGAGAACTCATGACAGCTGAGTTTGAAATGAGTGCAATGGGTGAGCTGCAATACTTTCTTGTTCTCCTAGTACAGCAAATGCAAAATGGAACTTTCATTCATCAAAGTAAATATGCTAAACAACTTTTGACCAAATTTGATATGAATGATTGTAAACCATGCAGCACACCCATGGCAACAAATAAGCTTGTCATGTCTGATGAAAAGGATGAGCTGATTGACCAAACTTTATATAGAAGCATGATTGGGTCTTTATTGTACCTAACTGCATCTAGACCAGACATCATGTTTGCAACATGTGTTTGTGCAAGAAGTCAATCAGCTCCCAGAAAATCAAACCTCATTGCTGTAAAAAGGATCTTCAGATACATAAAAGGTGCTCCCACACTTGGTATCTGGTATCCAGCTAATGGGAACATCAAGCTTTCAGGTTTTTCAGACAGTGACTTTGCTGGATGTCACACCACAAGGAAGTCCACATCAGGAGGGTGCCAGTTTCTAGGTGATTGCTTGGTTTCTTGGCAAAGCAAAAAGCAAGCAGCAGTTTCAACATCCACTGCCGAAGCTGAATACATTGCTGCTGCAAGCTGTACAGCCCAACTCCTGTGGCTTCAAAATCAGTTACTGGATTTTGGTATCACTGCCTTAAAGACACCACTCATGTTGGACAGCCAGGCAGCAGAAAATATCATCAAAAATCCAGTTTCCCATTCAACCACCAAACACATCGACATCAGACATCACTTTGTGAGGGATTGCTATGAAAAGGGTTTGATTTCTCTGCATCATGTCCCAACTAAAGACCAGTTGGCAGATGATCTCACAAAAGCACTTGATACAGCCACCTTTGAAAGCTTGGTCTCTAGAATTGGGATGCTAAACATGGAATAACAAGCAACATCTTGTTTTTCTATGTATAAAAGCACTAAAATGTTTTCAGAAAATCAAAAATCCATCCTTAAAAATAGCTAAAAATGAAAATTTTCATTAAAATCCTTAAAAGTCTGCCATTAGCCACTGTTTGTTCAAAAGTCTGCTCTGCTTCAAAGTCTGTCCACTACTGAAAGCCATCCTCTGCTCTCTCATTTCCTTGATAAACTCTGTTGTTCAAAAGCAGTGTCTTATCCACTGATATGCTATCCTCTGATAGTGAAAATCATCCACTGCTTTCATTTTACTGTTGTAACCACTGCCTTCATCAGTAGCTTTCACAAAAGTACTGTCCTTCATTTCATCAGAGTTTGGCATGTGGGCAGTACATAGTGGTCAGTACTTTTGTAACCGCTGCCACGCCAGCCTTCACTTTTTCCTCTATAAAACCCCCACTTCACATCAAAAACAGGGTTTTACTGTCGAATTAAATTCTTACAAATTCTCTTCTCAAAACAGTTTTTCATCTCATTTCTTCACAACTTTCTTCGATCTTCATCTTCAAAATGACAAAATCGAAGCCATCTGCAAAACCCTCATCCAAATCCACATCGAAAACAGTCTCTCAAAAGGCAATCTCCACTGAAATCCCATATAAACCATCTCACAATCTCCTGGGTCTTCTCACAAAACCAGGAACCACAAATGTTTTCGATTCCATCATTGACACCATGGCAAAATCAAAGTACAAAACTTTGTTCACCGCTGATGCACCAATCTATTTGGAGACCCAAAGGGAGTTCTGGAAGAATGCAACCCTTGAAAAACAAGGAGACACTGCAACTACCATACACTCTTCTATAAAGGGTAAAGCTGTCCAAATCACGCCACAATCCATTTCAGAGGTCTTTCAACTCGCTGATCATGAAGGTAAAACTTCTTTCACTAAAAACGAGTTACAAACTGACTTCATTGAGAGAGGGTATGAAGCCACAATGATGAAGAAACTTACCTTACAAAAAGGTTATTTTCCTTCTGCAACCAGATTTTTATTTCATACACTCCTACTATGTGTTTCAAACAAAACCACTTCTTTCAATGAAATCCCTTTAAAGATTCAAAATCTGGGATATGCAATTCTTCAAGAAGAAAATTTTAACTATTCTCGGGAAATCTTTAAAGATTTGGTTAATAATGTTGAAACAAAATCATTCTTACTGTTTCCAAGGTTTTTAAGTTACTATTTTGAAAAGAAATTCAGTAAGGATGATTTAGCTGTAATAAACCAAGGTGATTATACTCAAATAAACAGTTTAACAACTGAAACTTTTTCAAGAATGTTAACACCTTGAAAAACACAAGCAGAGGTGCCTGAGCAGACTTTAGCAGTTACAACTGATCCTTAGGTATCTGCTGCTGAGCCCACTGCTCAAGGTGATCAAAGTGGCAGCACAACCGCTTTGAAACCCACACCTAAAATCACCAAAATGCCAAAAAGAAAAACTCAAAAACCCCCCAAAACCATCAAAAAGGCATCTCTGGAGGATGAGATACCAGAGCTATTGCCAGTGACAACACAAAAGTCACAAGAAACCACTGCTGCTACTTCCTCACAGCAGTTGGTACAAATATCTCAACCCATACCCAAAACTCCTCCTGCTTCTTCACAAAAAGATCAGGTTGTACACATAGGGCCACCACATCATGATGCTCTGGAATCACTTGATTCCATCATCCACAGTCCAATGCCCGGGGCAAATCCTCTTTCTACACCAAACATCACATCCACAATTCCCTCACCAATTAAACCGCTGTTGGATGCAATTGATTTGAACCAGGCACTAACCAGTCCTTCTCAATCACCTATTAATGAGAATATACCTCAGCAACTGACTGGGTCTGATGTATCAATCCTTGCTAACCCACCAACACAACCTGAGGAGGTTACACCCCTTGAGTTACAAGTAACTCTTTGTGGTAATCCAAGTGAAGCAGCCACTACAACTGTTGAACCCACTGGTTTACAGTTGGACAGTGGTTACATTAATAAGACTTCCTTAGAGGCAATTCCTTACATAGCACCTCTGCCAACCACCAGTGGATTTATTTATCCTACTGGCAACATCAAAAGGTTGTCAAGTGTTGAAGGAAGAAGACCCCAGTACCAAGACAAAGGGGCATCAGTGGTTAGTGTTTGGAGTACACTCCCTACCTCAACCACTGATAAAACCACTGCTAGTCAGAAATCAGATGATCCCATTAAATTGGGTGATGATTTAAAGTACCAGAAATTGACGGATCGTATTGAAAAGCTTAATAACTCTGTTGCAGAACTCAAAGATATGCTACAACAGGTGTTACAAGTACAAAAGGTACAAACAACTGCTATTCCATCTCAAGCACCTGCTCCACAACAGGCACCTGCTACACAACAGGCACCTGCTACAAATGAGCTCTGGAATTTATTTCAACCTTTTCTCCATCAACACGCACAAATAGCATATCAGCAACATGAAAAACATGTCCAACAGCTGAGACATGCAATGGAGTCAAGGTTCAAGAACACTCAGGCTGATCTAAAGGCTCTCAAAACTCAGATCCTGCACACCACTGGCACTGCTCCTCCAACAGTAGTTTTCATTGATAAACTCCCAGAAGATAATGCCAAAAAGGGGGAGAAAATTCAGGAGTGGAAGAAGAAAGGAATAGATGATGGTCTCTACATTGAACCTGAAAGGGATGCTATGACCAGAAAAATTCCTGTGCCAGATGGTAGTAAAAAGGTTGATGCAACTCAAGATGAAGGAGTAGCATGTGTTAAAAGGGATAGAGTGGCAAAGGATATTTCAAGGTGGAATGAGGAGAAAAGAGCTTACATGGAGCTGTATGCGCAGGGTAGTTCTGGTTCAAAGGATACTAAAAATCCTAAGACAAAAAGGAAACCTAAGTCCATCCCATCCCGTATTCCAAAGCATATTCCAAAACCACCATCCAAAAGCCATCAGCATCAAACCTTCACCCAAACAGCTGTTGTAACTCCTGTTGTATCAACTACTGCTGGTACTTCAGTAGTTTCAACATCTGTTCTCACTTCAACACACACCACCTCAACACACACCACAACTACTACTTTACCACCACCACTGTCACCACCAAAAACAATCTCATCTCCACTTTCACCTGCTGATAAAAAGCAGAAGACAACAGATGTTATAACATCTATTGTAATGGCAACAGTGGTTGAAACACCAGTTGTTTCAACAACTGTTAGTCAATCACAAACCACTGCCACTACATCCACCACCACTGTTCCTTCCAAAACATCATCAGCCCCTCCTCAAACAAAGAGGAGAAGGCTAATTCTCAAAGATGATGACACTTCACCACCACAAACATCTTCAAAATCTTTAGCTCTTGTCACAATACCAAAACCAGTTCCTCTCTCTTCAGTTCGAATGCACAAGCCCTTACCTCCTGCAGGTATTCAATTTCCTCTTGAACTAGCAGCTGTTAGAGAAGAAATAAAATCTTTTTACTATGAGGATGACCCTGCCAAAAAGAGCTTGCCATCAATAAAAGGATATCCCTGGCCTAAAAATGTTGATGAATATTTGAAGATTAAGGCCAAGCAAGCAGAGGATATCTCAAAAAGAAACACAAAAGGGAAATCTGACAAAGAAATTTCTAGAAACTATCAATATCTGCTCACACAGGTCAGATCCCTAGAACAATTTGCAACAAATGTCAGTCAACAAATTTCAGAAAGAGCAGCTGAAACTTTGAAGAAATACTACATTGAAAGCATCATGGCTCACAAGAAGTACAAAGGAGAGAGATATATGTTCAAAGAGTGGACTGTTCCTGAACTTGAAAATGAAGCAGCAAGAATTCAAGACATGACAAAAAGGAAGGTCACTCACACTCCTCCTGACTGGGCAAAGTTTAGAAAGAATGTACCTGACAAACAGGTAGAACTGAAAAGAATGAAAGAGGAACTGGTTGCTGCTGAATATGGAAACAAAAGACAAATTGCTAGATGGAAAGAAGATGTGGTCAGGATCACCTACAAAAGGTTGGAGGAATTAAGAAAGAAAGATCCAAAAGTTCCTCAAAAGCCTGACTATCCTGAAGCAGAGGTTTCAAAAAGACCATCAAAGCTGCAAATCAGGAGAGCCACTGCTCCAACTGGTGCTGCCATCTATAAAAGAAGGACACACAAACAGTTGGGAGGTGAAACCATCCAAGAGATGATAAAAGGAGATGACCTTGTAAAAGAAGGCATAAAGAAAATGATCATTGAAACTCTTGGTTTGGATCAAACTGCAAATACTGCTCAGCCAGTTATGAATAGGCCAGCCTCACCAAATACCTCTGCAAATAAACATCTCCCAAGAAACCCACCAGGCTCAAAAATACAAAAGTGGGAAACTGACAAACAGACCTGCGTATTGACTTTGCTCAGGTCTGGTGGAGAAGTGGAGAAAATATCAAGGGAACAAGCTCTTGGCCTGAGTCTTGAAGATTTGCAGGATCTCCTTGATCTTCTACTTAGCAGGGATGATGAAGACACAGATGCCCTAGACTTTGAACTACAATTTAAAGGTCAGATAAGGGAACTGTTGATGAGGCAATAAACTTCCACAATAATGAGGAGTTTTGGCATTATCTGTTCCAGGGGGAGATTGTTGGGATTGAACCCTATCAGAGGAACAGATAATTAAAGCCAAAACTGGATCAGAGCAGTGGATCCAGAATAAGCAGATGTTTACATACAAGTCTCTCCCCTTGAAAGTGATTTCAACATCTGCTGACCTCCTATCTGCTGATCTTGCAAACTGCTGACCTACAACTGCTGCTCAAGTAAAGAACTGATGAAAGACTAAAGCCCTGCTGATTCATTCTACTGCCTTGAGTCAAGCACTGCTGATCCGGACAAGTACTGCTGGGTTCACAGCAGTGGAAGGTTGCAGCAGCTGATCTATAGTCTGTTGTGTAATGTAATGTAATAGCAGTAGTTAACATAGCAGTGTTTGTATAGATCAGAGGTTAGAGTTTGTTAGGAGGTTAGATGTCACTTTCATGGTGACGTCAGCTAAGATGCTCAGTGGTTTGCTAGTGCCTATAAATAGTTCAGTACTTTGTACTATTCTATTAGCTCTTTTGCATCATCGTCTTCTTTGCACGAACAGACAACTGAGCTCTGGCTGAGGGGGAGTTTGCATTCATTCATCAATCATTGTAATCGTTATTGAAATAAATTCAATCTTCCGATTCATTGTGAAAAGATGTTTGATCAAAGTATTACTCTCGTTTGATTGTATGCAAAGTTTGTTTTCATCATAATTCCGCTGCACACTCATCCATTTTCATTTTAATTACAAACACAAAATACAATCAGAAACAA
Organism: Helianthus tuberosus; assembly: GCA_030545235.1. Taxonomy (NCBI): domain Eukaryota; kingdom Viridiplantae; phylum Streptophyta; class Magnoliopsida; order Asterales; family Asteraceae; genus Helianthus; species Helianthus tuberosus. The sequence goes on along the minus strand of CM060426.1, from coordinate 144,319,592 downwards.
ACTCAGATCCAACACCTGTTTTCCGACAAACCCGAGAGTGCGGAATCCAAACGGGTAAGTTAGACCAAGTTAGAACACGAAATACACAAACACGATTCAACGATTAACACTCGATGTATTAATACGTATCCGTTACAAAGCAATGTTTACAAGATCTCCTTATAAACTCTGAGTGTGTGTGTGTTCATACAGTGTATTTTCTCTCTAGTCTCACACTTGTATATGGGCAGAGTTCAGATTACAAGATTATGCAATACAAAGCTCTCACACTAAACTCTCTCTAGTCTGTTTAGACTTCTGTCTTGTGTCTTCTGTCTGTTCAGTATATATATATACTGAAAGGGTTGACGAAGGAACTGCAGTCGATGAACAATCCATGACGAAGAGCCAAGACTGACAAAGATTGAAGACTTCGTCGTGTGGTCTTTGGTGAGCAAACAAGTAACGAAGTCTTGGCGAACCTTATAAACTTCGTCGTGTTGAGTATGTGACAAACCTTATATACTTCGTCACACATGAACCTTCGTCACACATGAATGTTCGTTGGAGACCATGGACGAACATTTAAACAGCAGGTTTACTTGCAGCACTTGAACAAACAGTAGTAACATCAGAAACATGATTAATCACCAAGACTTGATGGAGGATATCAAGTCTTGGTCTTCAACTCGTTGCGATGTCGAACCGAACGGGCCGCGTCCACATAATATGTATCAACAAACTCCCACTTGGACGCTGGTCGTGAGGTTCGTCTTCACGATGTCGTAAGTAGAAAGTGTATCAACAAACTCCCCTTTTTATTTAGGAAGTGTGTTAACAAACTCCCCCTTAAAATAAACTCTCCCTTGAGTTATGCTCGTGAATCTTTTGATCTTCAATTACTTTTGGTGTTGATGAGTGGTCAGCTGCAACTCGGTCATCTTGATCTTCTGATTGCATCCATGTTGTGTCTCCATTCCAAAGCTTATCATCTGACATGTTCTCCTTGCCTTTAGCTGGTTGGATGTCGCATCTGCACATACAAGAAAGCTAAACGCGTAATGAGAACAACCACTTGGAATATAGTTGACATTTAAACAAATGACACACATGTGACCAGTTGTTTATCAACTACCGTCCGACAATTTGAAAGTTTAACGTATTTTTCAATTTTAGTCCGACAATTTGACCGTTTTATGAAGATTCAGTCGTCGTGGTTTTCAATCAGGTTTCAGGTATCGAAGACTCGAGTTCCAACATCGGATTATCAAAGATAAAAATAGAAACAAAATCTTTTTGGCTTTTATAAAGTTTATATTAAAACACACTTAAACTCTTATTGGAATTTTGAATATTTTAAATGTAAAGACTGAAAGCAGTAAATAAATATATACAAAGATGCAGAACTGAAAGCATTAAATAAATATTTACAGACATTCTTTTTGCGAGTTTCGAGGGTAAGAGAATCATATCAGTGTACGATCACGCCAAAACGCTCTTGTTGTTCAGTTAGTTAACATTTAGATAAGCATCCTATATCGATTATCGATATTGTTGTCCACTTAAGCTCAACTTATCAGATGTAATCGCGGTGAGGGGATACGATTAGTGTATGATTTATACTTACCGACCGGTGTTTATCCACACACGACACATTCCCGTATCGAGGTATGCACGAGGATTCATCTTACTGGTGAGTATACCATTTATCATCTGTTTTGACGTATATGAAATTGTGAGATACTCACTTATTTTGAATTGAAAACAAGCCCTATGTGATAGAATCACTTATTGATGAGGAACTTGATTTTCAGATGCATGAGGGCACAGGAGCAAGTCCGTGAACAGGTTAGTACCAACGTACAGACAAAGAGACGAACTTGACTCCCGCAGAAAAGCTGTGATATATTATCACTGATTTTTGTGGACATGTGATTGTTGATCACTTATTGAGGTCGTATGCAATATGTACACGTATGTATGGTATCATGGAATATCTAGACTTAGTCTCCGTTATATTTCGGTAAAAGAAAACAACCATGATACCCAGATGATAAACAACATAAAGACCACATATCTCAGAACCTCAGCAATCTCTCAAACGAAATTTCGGTACCAAGACCATATGCCAATGAGCGGTTCCTACACAGTCTTCAGTCGATTAAAGTTTATATCACCCTGCACACTTTAAAATGATTGAGAGCCTACAGATACATCTTATATAGAGATGTTTATCGTTTTTCATTTTAGGTTTAAAGAGGTTTGGACAGACCACTGATGTACTATCATTTTCTCTTTTTCTCGCCAGGAAACTCATTTTTGTTTTTCTATTGTGTTTGTGTTTTTGAAATTTTTCGATGTTTTTGAATTTTTCAAATTTTGGATTTACTCCCCCTAAAATGTAAAAACTATGATAAATTAAAAACACAAAGATATTTACAAAAACGATTTTCCGATGTCGGTTTTACTCATGCTTGACCTTAATGTCGTTTACCAATAATAAAAAGTCAAATCGTGATTTATCAAATGCTTTGGTAAAAAGGTCGGCACATTGGTCATCGGTGTGGACCTTAACAACATCGATTAGTCTTTTGTCAAAGCAATCACGTATGAAGTGATACTTAATTTCGATGTGTTTAGTCTTTGAATGTTGCACAAGATTTCTAGTGATCTGTAAGGCAGCAGAATTATCAACGTAAATAGGAGTAGATAGGAATTCAAAACCATAATCACGCATTTGTTGTTGAGTCCACAAGACTTGGGAGCAACAACTTTGTCACACCCCCAAAATACCACATGCGGAAACTCCCGCGAGGTGTGTGACGTACCAGGATCTTAACCACCAATCACATTGAACTCATAGGTATATTTAAATAAAACTTTCATTTATTAACAATAAGTGTTACAACATTACAATAATTCACAGTTTACAGCGGAAGCATAATTCATTCGTTAAGTGTTTATAAACCATATGTAAAAACCATTAGTCTTGTATTGCGATTCCATGTATCTCGACCCATGACCACTCCAGCCTCCCAGACAGCAAGTTCCAACGATAAGCACCTAAAGGCGTGTAAGGCATGTAACAACGAGTCAACAACAAAGTTGAGCGAGTTCATAGTTGAGTGTTCGTTTTAAGTTGTTTCAAAACATAGTTTTTCTTTAGCTGGCATACTTGCCGTGGGGGTTACCCCATAGTTGAAAATATGATAAACCAGTTCCTTCTTTCCCAAACCATATCCTTAATCAGTGGGGGCTTCCCCATGTGAACCACTAGACCGTTACCATATCGACTACTGACGAAAGTAAGTTGGTGCCCTAGTCAATGTCTATCATCATTGACGTGCCATAGTCCATTAGTCCACGCCCGTCCTCCACGGCACGGTGTGAGGCTTGTCAAACCTAATAGCGCTATTTAACTAATGACCCGCTCGCCATTGGCCTCGGCGATTAAGTTGATACAAAATGAGGGACTTAATGATAGAGTTTTTGGTCCAGTAACAATGTTGTCACCCTTCAGTTAAGAGGGTGTGTACGAAATCCCCAAACCAGAAGATTACGTAGGTTCCAAATTAATTCCTTATCACATGTTGTCACCCTTCAATAAAGAGGGTGTGTACGTGTTCCAACCCAGGAGATCACGCAGTTTCTGTTTAAATCCTTTACCCATTCCCAACCCTTGGGAATCCCATGCCTTGTGGAAAGTGTGAACTCACCTCAGTTTGCTCGGTATGCTTAAATTACTTGACCACAATTAGTTCAATCAAAGCCTATAATTTGCACGTATACACAATCAGTTTATGTTCGTAATGACTCGCATGCAATTCTAATATCACATAGAGTGTTTGGCAGTTAACATCATGTATCACGTATAAAGTAAATCAAATTCATACAATTCATGCTTCACATAAATGTTTCTCTCAGTTTATTCTAACATAGTTACCAATTAACAGGCTTAACATAGTTAACAAGCTCAACTTAACAGAGTTTACAAACTTAACTTAACAGAGTTACTGTGTCATAACATTCGACGAAATCACCTTCAGCGAAATCCCTTTTGGCGAAATCCCCCCCCCCAGGCGACGAAATCACCCAGGCGAAATCCCATTTGGCGAAAACCCCTTACTAGCAAAAACCCTTAGGCGACGAAATCCCAAGGGTTTTCGTCGGCACACACATCATCATCACCAACAGTTACACAAACCAGGATCCTAATGATCGTCTAACTGTTACATCGGCAATAACAATCATTTGCTCAATCAAATCTATTCATGTAACCATGTAAATTACTTACCCACCATACAATCAAGGTCATCATTCAATCATCATGCAATTCAGAATCATAATTCACTTAAACATTCAGATTATACATATATATCATCAAGTCGAATCATGAGCAGTAGCATAAATAACCAGGTCTAGTCCGAATGATTTACATTAGGATCATCAAATCCTACCCATTAACCCAATAGACTAACAACCCGTTATAACCAATCTCATCATCTAATCATGATCCACACATTATTATAAAACCGTAAACAAGGTTTTCTATTAAACAGTAAATGGAGATTTCAAGCAAGCAATTATGCAAAGGTTAAACACTAACCGGAATAGAAAAACTAATGGATTGATCGGGAAGAAAGGTTCCAAATGTTGCAGTTGCCGTCGCACAAGAGAAGAGTAGTTTAGGGTTTCCTAAAAGTGTTCTAACATAACTGATCTCACAAGTTATATCGTAAACACCATTGGGCCAGCTGAACACCCTTGGGCCAAAGCCCAATCCTGACAAAAACACTGATTTCGTCGGAGAGGTGGGTGTTTTCATCGGGTGGGTGTTTTCGGGTGTGGGTGTTTTCGGCCAAGGCTCCAACTTTCTTCACAAGGTTTAAAATAATAATTCACAACTTTTATTTATTGAATTAACACTAACATAAGTCAACATAAAAACTTAAAAACTAATCACAATGCACAGTTTCAATGCAATGAACCACAAAACACAGTACCTAATAAGTAATGCGTAAAGGAGAAACCTTGGAAACTCGAGTTGTCACATTATCCCCAACTTGAAAGAATTTCGTCCCGAAATTTAGCACGTTGTTACTGAGGAAGCTAGTTGTGTTGCGTTGTTTCCTGGTTTTCCTGGGGTGTCACATCATCCCCCCGTTGGTTTGGAATTTCGTCCCAAAATTCCGCAGTAGCTTCGGCCTCAGTACTGGTTGCACTTTTCTCGAACAAGAGGTATTCTGGTACGCTTGAGAATCTTAACATCTCGGTCAGTAATCTCTACTGGTTCCTCGATGAATCGCAGCTGATCGTCGATAGTGAGCTCCTTGAGAGCAACTATGAGGGTCTCATCTGACAGACACTTCTTCAGATTCGACACATGGAATACGTTGTGAACTCCGCTGAGATCTTCAGGTAGATTCAATCTGTAGGCCACCTTGCCAATTCTCTCTGTGATTTCGAAAGGTTCAACATATCGGGGTTTGAGTTTTATCTCGTATACCAAAACGAAGTACAGCTTCCCAAGGTGAGACTTTAGGTAGTACTCGATCCCCAACTTGGAACTAGAGTGGTTTCTTGCGCTTATCAGCGTAGCTTTTCTGGCGGTCACGAGCTGCCACCATTTGTTGTCGTATCTGAACAATCTTCTCTGTTGTGTCTATGGTGATGGGTACTTCCGTCCGTACAATTCCTCGAACGGAGCAGCCTAGATGTTGGTGCGGTAACTGTTGTTATACGAAAACTCCACTAAAGGTAGATGCCACTCCCAGCCGTTACCAACGTCGGTTACACATGCATCAAAGCATGTCTTCAGGAGTTTGGATGGTGCGTTCAGTCTGCCCATCCGTCTGTGAATGATATGCTGTGCTTATGCCTAAACGCGAGCCAAAGAATTTGTGCACCGCTTGTCGCAAATCAGATGCTAATCGTGGGTCGCAATTAGAGGTAATGGAGGTTGGCACCCCATTCCTAGCAACCGCTTCTTTTAGGTAGATGACTGCAAGTGTAGAAAACTTATCCGTTTCCTTGCTGGCTAGTAGCGTGCTGGTTACGTGAGATAATCAACGATCTTCCAGGTGATATTGTTTCTGTTTCGTTGTAAGTAGGCTATCGACCAAATCCATGGCAGTCTGTTTTTATTTCCATGCGAGTGTTGTCGGTTGCTGATACTACACCTTGACTTTCCACAAGTCGATCCATCATTCCCATACCTAACTAGGTGAACCTTCATGTCCGATCACCGGTACAAGGTTTATAAATCCTAATGCCTCTCATCAAAACCCAGATGGCTAGAATGTCGAAACTGGCGTGCTTGCCCAACGCGAGTTCCCTACAGTTGCCGTGTAATGAGACCCGCATTCATTCCGGGAGGTAACGAGTATCGTCCGACCGGTCAAAGGTTGCTTCTCCACGCCCCGCATGGGTTCAACTTGACAATTCTTCTTCCTTCAGTCCTCCAGTTTGAACAGAGCGAGTCGGATCCGGTAAGTTCAAGTCGATAGCGAGCTGCGGAGCTTGTGTAAGTTCAGGTTTCACAGTCGTATTCATCCAGGAGTTCCATCCAGCGATGTCATTGTATGCTTTAGCTCTTCCAAACATCGGTACATGGGAGGCCCTTGTGATCGGTCTAAATAACGCATCTGGTACCGTCCAAGTGATGCCTCCATCCCAAAATCCCAAAGCCACGGTTTTCACTGCCCGTCGTGTGTGTCGCGCAGTTCCTCTTTGTAACTCTATCACGTATGTCATCACTCTCTCGTGTTGGGTCGATGTGCGGCTGGGACTCTGATTCGGACCATAGGGATATACCACTGAATCACCCGCACCCTCGGGTAAAAACGATGCTCAGTGCATTGCAGAGTTGGGATTCAAAAGCTGAAAAGACGTCATCATGTTCTGTCCTTCACGAACACAGCACCCTGCTGTGCTAGAGATATTTAAGCTGTGCGACCTTCGAAAATCCTGTGATTTATCTGCGACAGCATCAAGTGAGACCAAGAAACTGCTGTATCCACGAAGGACTCTTGGGTGTCGATCAGTTTCCAACCAAAACGGATTTTAGCGAGATCCACGTGCATTCCCACTTCGCTGATTATATATCCAAAAGGTACCTCTAGAACCCAGAAATTAAATTTATCAAGACTTTGAGCGGAGTGGCTCCTCCCTCAGGAGTTCTAAAATAAGATACAAATGCTACCCCTGGCATTCCATTCTCCTGGTCAGGATTCAGAACGTTGTCAACAAATGCGGTCGATTCATCTGATCCCTGAAGCTGTTGGTGTGTTGGTCAACTCAATGGTCATGGTGTATAACGTTGAGATGGCTGCATTTCCTTCAATATGCTGTTCTAAGAACATTCTCCCCTTGGACTTTCATCTGACGATAGTTCGTTCACTAGCCAATCCTCGAATGGAAGCTTGTTCCTCGCAACTGGTCGACGGGTTGTCGATACGTGGTCGAGGCAAATGGTTCTTAACTGCCACCTTGCTAAGTTCAACAAAACTCCTGTCCAATAATCCTTGTAGTTGATTAACTCAGCTCTTGAAACCCTCCTGGTGCAGGGCGGTAAGGGTACGAGTATTCAGGGCTGCCTCTGACCTGATACTGATCTGATACTCCTCCGGACGATGTGAGGGTACACCAGATAGTTCTTCTGGTAGCACATAGGTAGAAATTACGAACAAAGGGTGGATCCTCGATCCTCTTTTCCTCAACCTTAACATCAATAATAAGTGCTAACATAGCGGGATAATCCTTCCGTGGATACTTCCAAGCCTTCATTGCAGAATTGACGCAAACCTTTGCACAATTCCGATACTTTGAAACAGATGACGATTCTCCACTAGGGAGAGGGATACGCGAAGTTTTCTCCTCACAGGGTATATCTGCGCGATGTATGGATTACCAATCTATTCTAACTACTGCTTCTAACTATCAAGGATAGCAGAAGGAGGATCGATGTCGATCGCTTGTCCCACAAGGTCGAATTTGCATCCCAACTAACATATGAAATATCAATTGTCTTGTCGTCAGCCGATTCAGGTTCAATTTTAAGGAGCATCAGGGTCAAACAGAGCAAAGAGGAAGCGGTTAGCTACTCATACTAGCTACCATGTTGCTAAAGTCCTGGCGTCGCCCATGCCAATTCTAAATGCCCTTCCATGAGTATCATTTCTAGTGTTGCTGTTTTCATTACAAGTATTTCAAGTACTGTCATTGTTCCTTTGGCCGTTGTCTTCTTAACTTAACCACGGCCAATCCATGTTGTAGTCACTTTTATTTCCTTAATGTAGGCTAGGGTTGCGAATACCCTGTTGTCGCTGAGACTGCTCCTCCCAATGTCGTTGCTTGAAACGAAGCCCTACGATTCTTCGCCATCGATGTCCATCTTTCCACATTCTGAGCCACGTCCTAATGTGCTACTCACCATGATGGCAGTTACACATTCCACGCTATAGTTGATTGTTATCGCTTATGTCCGGATTGATTCGTAAGAGTTGACTCCCATGAGTCGCTGATAAGGGTTAAGGATTCGATTGAAGCCAATTCGCTGGTGCTCATTGCCAGTAATCTGGGTCGTCAAAGTACTGAGGTTGGTAAAGTGCTACGCTCATCCTCCTGTCCATCGATGTTGCAAGTGGTTCGAGTAATGCTCAGTATGTTACGGGAGTGTTGCAGAAGTGATCGCACTTCAGAATCTGAGGCGTCAATACATTAAGTTCCAGCAAGCGAAGAAAGGTGAGAAAGATATCGACCAATCATTCGACGCTGCGACTTCCAACACATGGACGTTCGTATAAACAACTAACATTCTACACGGTTCGCTGAGTTCAGATGGGTGTTCAGGTAACACTCGATAGCATCGGGTTTCGAAAGGATCCAGAGATAAATGAAAAGTTCACGTTTGAGTTTGAGTAGGGGACAATTACTGCTATGACCCCTATAAGTTTGTTATGTTTCACATTGATCAAATGACGGAACTGAACCCCTTTTCCACTTGTTAACCCTCACTGGGACTCACATGCACCCCACATTATTATTATGTGTGCACCCACAATAATATTGTGATTTGCATGCCCATCTCAGCTCCTCTTAACTCATGTCAAATGGTTCCTCAAACTCGAGTCGCAAACAAAGAGTATCACGAAGCGTAAGTCATGAAGGTTTAGGGAAATACCACCCTATCAGTCACATAACACATGCGAGTATACATGAATTCATACTGTTGTGCTAAACGTGCAATCACATGCAATATCATATGTAGGCGTTCACTAGTTATGCAGTACAATGAGTATACGAGAGACGAACCTTGCTATCTGGAGCTGAGTGTCATTGTCGTATTCACGTCTTCAAAACTGTTCGGTTATAGTCTGGTTTTACAAAAACGTTTTCCTCTTTTTAAATCCAAGTTCACTATAACCAATGGCTCTGATACCAATCTGTCACACCCCCAAAATACCACATGCGGAAACTCCCGCGAGGCGTGTGACGTACCAGGATCTTAGCCACCAATCACATTGAACTCATAGGTATATTTAAATAAAACTTTCATTTATTAACAATAAGTGTTACAACATTACAATAATTCACAGTTTACAGCGGAAGCATAATTCATTCTTTGAGTGTTTATAAACCATATGTAAAAACCATTAGTCTTGTGTTGCGATTCCATGTATCTCGACCCATGACCACTCCAGCCTCCCAGACAGCAAGTTCCAACGATAAGCACCTAAAGGCCTGCAAGGCATGTAACAACGAGTCAACAACAAAGTTGAGCGAGTTCACAGTTGAGTGTTCGTTTTAAGTTGTTTCAAAACATAGTTTTTCTTTAGCTGGCTTACTTGCCGTGGGGGTTACCCCATAGTTGAAAATATGATTAACCAGTTCCTTCTTTCCCAAACCATATCCTTAATCAGTGGGGGCTTCCCCATGTGAACCACTAGACTGTTACCATATCGACTACTGACGAAAGTAAGTTGGTGCCCTAGTCAATGTCTATCATCATTGACGTGCCATAGTCCATTAGTCCACGCCCGTCCTCTGCGGCACGGTGTGAGGCTTGTTAAACCTAATAGCGCTATTTAACTAATGACCTGCTCGCCATTGGCCTCGGCGATTAAGTCGATACAAAATGAGGGACTTAATGATAGAGATTTTGGTCCAGTAACAATGTTGTCACCCTTCAGTTAAGAGGGTGTGTACGAAATCCCCAAACCAGGAGATTACGTAGGTTCCAAGTTAATTCCTTATCACATGTTGTCACCCTTCAATAAAGAGGGTGTGTACGTGTTCCAACCCAGGAGATCACACAGTTTCTGTTTAAATCCTTTACCCATTCCCAACCCTTGGGAATCCTATGCCTTGTGGTAAGTGTGAACTCACCTCGATTTGCTCGGTATGCTTAAATTACTTAACCACAATTAGTTCAATCAAAGCCTATAATTTGCACGTATACACAATCAATTTATGTTCGTAATGACTCGCATGCAATTCTAATATCACATAGTGTGTTTGGCCGTTAACATCATGTATCACGTAAACAGTAAATCAAATTCGTACAATTCATGCTTCACATAAATGTTTCTCTCAGTTTATTCTAACATAGTTACCAATTAACAGGCTTAACATAGTTAACAAGCTTAACTTAACAGAGTTTACAAACTTAACTTAACAGAGTTACTGTGTCATAACATTCGATGAAATCACCTTCGGCGAAATCCCTTTTGGTGAAATCCCCCCAGACGAAATCCCCCAGGCGACGAAATCACCCAGGCGAAATCCCATTTGGCAAAAACCCCTTACTGGCGAAAACCCTTAGGCGACGAAATCCCAAGGGTTTTCGTCGGCACACACATCATCATCACCAACAGTTACATGAACCAGGACCCTAATGATCGTCTAACTGTTACATCGGCTATAACAATCATTTGCTCAATCAAATCTATTCATGTAACCATGTAAATTACTTACCCACCATACAATCAAGGTCATCATTCAATCATCATGCAATTCAGAATCATAATTCACTTAAACATTCAGATTATACATATATATCATCAAGTCGAATCATGAGCAGTAGCATAAACAACCAGGTGTAGTCCGAATGATTTACATTAGAATCATCAAATCCTACTCATTAACCCAATAGACTAACAACCCGTTATAACCAATCTCATCATCTAATCATGATCCACACATTATTTCAAAACCGTAAACAAGGTTTTCTATTAAACAGTAAATGGAGATTTCAAGCAAGCAATCATGCAAAGGTTAAACACTAACCGGAATAGAAAAACTAATGGATTGATCGGGAAGAAAGGTTCCAAATGTTACAGTTACCGTCGCACAAGAGAAGAGTAGTTTAGGGTTTCCTAAAAGTGTTCTAATGTAACTGATCTCACAAGTTATATCGTAAACACCATTGGGCCAGCCGAACACCCTTGGGCCAAAGCCCAATCCTGACGAAAACACTGATTTCGTCGGAGAGGTGGGTGTTTTCGTCGGGTGGGTGTTTTCGGCCAAGGCTCCAACTTTCTTCACAAGGTTTAAAATAATAATTCACAACTTTTATTTATTAAATAACACTAACATAAGTCAACATAACAACTTAAAAACTAATCACAGTGCACGGTTTCAATGCAATGAACCACAAAACACAGTACGTAACAAGTAATGCGTAAAGGAGAAACCTTGGAAACTCGAGTTGTCACAAACTTGATGCAGCAATGTATTCAGCTTCACAAGTTGATGTAGCGACACAAGTCTGTTTCTTGCACTGCCATGTGACTAGGCGATTTCCTAAAAACTGGCATCCAGCCGTTGTGGATTTGGAGTCGATTTTGCATCCGCCAAAATCAGAATCATTGAAAGCGATCAAGTCAAAGCTATCATCCCTAGGGTACCATAGACCGGTGTCTGGGCATCCCTTCAAAAGTGAAAAATCCTTTTCACAGCTGCAAGATGTGAGGCCTTCGGGTTAACTTGATATCTGGAAAGCAGGCACGTTGGATACATTATATCTGGTCTTAATGTTGTGAGGTACATAAGAGATCCGATCATCGCGCGATAATATGAAGAGCTAACAACTTCACCCTTCAAATCTGGATGAACTCCGTGATTTTGCTGAAGAGGGGTGCCAATGGGCGATGTGTCGGACATCTGAAATCGGTTCAGGATGTCACTCACATACTTAGTCTGATGGATGAATATCCCAGACTTTGTTTGTTGTACTTGTAGGCCCAAAAAGAAGGTCATTTCCCCCATAGCGCCCATTTCAAATTTCTCCTGCATAACACGCTCGAAATTCCTACACAACACATCGTTAGTAGAACCAAAAATAATATCATCTACGTATACCTGTACCAGTAGAAGATCTCCATCCTGTTCTTTTATGAAGAGAGTGCAATCAATAAGACCTCGGCGAAATCCATTCTCCAGCAGATAATTAGATAAGGTTGCATACCAAGCTCGTGGTGCATGATGTAGACCATAGAGAGCTTTGTTCAGCAACCAAACCCGATCAAGGTGAATAGGATCTTCAAAACCTGGAGGTTGTTTGACATACACCTCTTCTTCCACTATACCGTGCAAGAATGCACTTTTGAGGTCCATCTGGTAAACCTTGAATCCTTTGTATGAAGCATAAGCTAGAAAGATCCGAATGGCTTCCAGACGTGCAACTGGTGCATAGACTTCGTTGTAGTCAATCCCTTCAATCTGTTAAAAACCTTGAACGACTAAACATGCTTTGTTTCGGATGACAATTCCACGGTCATCCTTTTTGCATTTATACACCCACCGGGTACCAATCTTCTTGTAATCATCAGGTTTATCAACAAGTTTCCAGATACCTAGCTTCTGGAATTGCTGCAGTTCTTCCTGCATAGCTTCAACCCAAGAATTTTCTTTCAAAGCTTCTCTAATAGATTTTGGTTCTTCTTGTGAAACATAACACGCAAAGGACCAATCATTCTGCAAACCCGATTCTCGAATAGCTGCATACAAGCCCGCATTGTTGTTGTTGCGCAACTGGTTTCTTGTTTGTACGTCACTTTGTACATTACCAATGGTGTTTTGTTGAGGATGGGTATTATGAATTCTTATTTCTGGATTATCTGGAACTTGTATATTTGTACCCAGATTGTTGAAGTTGAGATCAACAACCAAATCAATACCCTGAACTGGCGAAGAGGATGATGCAGTAGCTTCAGCTGTTTTAGGGGTGTCCATTGGAGCACTAGCCTCAGAAGTACCATGTACAGCTGTTGTTGGAGCTTCTTGATCTGCATCGAGAAATTCATCATCCTCTGAAGATTCGTTTAGTTCGGTAGCATCATGAAAATCCTCATTGTCGAGAGCATTATTGTTAACTGAAGATGGTTCTTGATTGTTGACAATAATTGGACGAACCAACGGTGAATCTGTTGCGTTGTCACTCTCGAAAAACATCTGTGCCGCAGCACTTTCTTCGACTTCTTGAATATTGATCGAATTGAAAAAAGTCATCATACTCAAACATCCAAGGCTGACCAGGACATTTGATTGGCAATGTGTGCCTTTGTACTCTGACTTCAGACCATTCCTCAATCCTTTTAGTCTCTAGATTCTAGACTCTTAAGTTCGGGGTGGCATAACCAAGAAAGTAACCTTCAATGGATTTTGCCCCAAACTTTCCATTAGTATCGATCATTGTGCCAGGAGCTCCAAACGGTTCAAGAAATCCCAAATCTGGTTTCTGTTTGTGAAGAAGCTTAAAGCAGGTCATGTTGTGTCTTTTAACTGTAAGGACTCGGTTCATTGTGTAACACGCAGAGGCCACAGCTTCACTCCAGAATGGAATGGGCAACTGGGACTCTACCAACATAGTCCTAGCAGTTTCGATCAATGTACGGTTCTTACGCTCAGCGACGCCATTCTGTTGAGGAGTGTAACTTGCACTGAATTCGTGAAGAATAACTTTGGATGTGCAAAACTCCGCCATTGCATGATTTTTAAATTCAGTTCCATTGTCGCTGCATATCTGTTTAACCTTCAAAGTGTCACACCCCGATATTTCCACGTATCACCGATGGGCCTGGTGGGGGAGTATCGTGACGTAGTTGATATCATCATAGTCAAATAATCACAGTTAAATGCACAGCGGAAGTCTTGGATAAAAATAATATTACAAACCGAAATTTAAAGTGTAATTAAACATTATAGCAATGGTTGTACTTGGATCCACAGGCGGATCTTAAAACAGAAATATAATATTGTTCAACAGACTTTAGACGTAAGAACTTGCAAGATTCCTTATTAACGCCCCGAGCTGGGGCCAATTTCGTACGGTACCTGTCACTTAGTCTTTTTGGAAAAATACGTCAGTTTTCACTGGTAAATACAATTAACCGACTCTTTTGAAAACATTTATGAAAATTGATTTAAATACGTAAGGCACAAACATTTTATAACTTGGGACAATCATATTAATAACAATCTTGTATCAGATTTACATGTTTGTCCAACATTTAGGGCCGGTATAAAAGCCGAACAAGATTAATCAACACACCACAAATATAAACTAACAAGAAGTTTCCTCACGAGTAAGTATATCTTTTACATACGCAACAGACAGGTGTATGCTTACACCCCGTGCTTAAGTCGTGGCCATTCACGCTTTTTGAATGAGCCAAGGATATCCAGGACACAGTCGTTAACCCCCAATGTTATTTGTTATCAAGCAACAATGATTAAAACAGGATTATACAATTTAAACATATTCGATTAAAAGGTTTCTACACCCGACCAAGCGGTAATATTTTACCGTATCCCAAGCCCGTATAAGGGAAAATAAGTTAAAAGTATTTACCTGAGCTAAAATATAATTTTATTCTCAGCCGTATATCAAATCAGCAAGTACAAGTACCTCTATCAGGGGTCTCAATCTGGAACGAAGGTTTTAATAACCTATTAGATTCCTAACGAGTCTTATTTAAGTCTTAACTTAGACCGGTTAGTTTTAATGAAAGGTTTACGATTCAAAACGCAAGATTAAGCGAAGACCAGATTAGAATGTGATTTAGTCCCAACAAGTATGAAGACTTGTATAAAATAGGTAAACTAAACACATTCTGGATTTTGAAGTATAAATGATAAGGTTTGACCCGTTTCGGCTAATTTATGCAAACTAGTTACATAAACCGTACCGAACGCGTATATGTATAACGGGAAACCGAATAAGTCATGAACATGTTCCATAAGTTATTATGCTTAAAATATGTTATGATATCAGTAGGATATCTTTCATTATGCCCAAAATGAATTTAAAACCAAATTAAACCCCGTAAGGGTATTTTGGTCATTTTATAGTTTATAAAAAGGTTTAAATAGTAAACTAAGGTTCTGGTCTTAAAGAATCAGTAAAAATATTTATTTTAACAAGTTATATCAGTAAGATATCTTACATATGTGATATTTATCATTTATGGCCAAACTATGCACCGTAGGGGCATTTTGGTCATTTCACATATGCTTTAAGGTTAAATTTGAAAATCTGAGTTCAAGAGTTATACTTACAGCTAAAGTATAAAAATTTATTTTTAAAATCAGTAGGTAACAAGTCTTAGGTGCTAAATATGGTTTTAAACCATACTATGCGCCTAAATCGCCTAAAAGTCGGTATTTGACGATATTCGGGTTATTTAAGGAAAGATGAGATTTTGATCAGTTTTAACTGCTCAAAATATTTTATTTAATATATAACATCTATGGAAAAAGGTTTGACATGTAAATGATGCATAAAACTCATTTTATTAGTGAAAAGGGCATTATCGTCAATTACCGAGTCCATTCAAGAACTCTATGTTATGATCAGTTTAAAATTAAACAAAAATTTTCAAAAATCCCTAAATATTATATTATAACAGTGGGTAGAAAGTTTGGTGCCAAAATTTGGGTTTAATTATGATTTATGCCGAAAATACCAATTAATTAACAAAAAGCTTTCATTTTACGATATCGCGCATAACTTCTATTTTAGACCATAAACTGATGTCAAAATTTTAGGACAAGCTTATAATTCAGTAATAAAGGTTTTTGTCCACTCACATTATCGAAAATCTCGTTTTTTATAAAATAAGGGCATAATAGTCAATTTTAAGCAAATAACGGAACATGCATGAAATTTATGATTTCTAAGGAAACATGTAGTATAATCTCAGAGGGTTATACTAACATGTAATGTGGTCCCAAAGGAACCCTAAGGCATAACTAAACTAAGCTAAATCGGGCCAGAACTGAAAGTCAAAGCAAAAGTCTACTTTTGCGACTTTCGGTTGCGAACCGAGCCTAAACTCAGAATTGTCGGGTTGAACATGCCTAAACATGTTCTTATATTATTTACCAAGTTATTTTAGTGTTAAAACATGTTCCATAACTTTTACATTATTAGTTATGAATTAATTTATAAAAATTGACTTGTTTGACTTTTTATTAAATAGTTTGACCCGACAATTGACCAAGTAAAAGTGATAATCAGTAGGTGCCCTTTTAAGGGTTTATTACCTACATAATTACCAACTCATAGCCACTTTCAATTCGAATAATGGCTGGACCATTAGTGATTAATCACCAAGTTAAAGTTTAATTACGATAGCTTTGACTTTCGGTCATTAAGCTAATAAAACTTTAACTAGGGAAGCTAAGAACACTTACTAGAGTCCTTAGCATGAATTTAGAACAGAAGAAAGCTTCCTTAAGCTCCAGGAGACTTCAGAGAGTGAGCTTTGAAGTAAAACTCAAATGTGCAAATGAACAAGAACAAAACAAAGGCCTTATATAGGAAGTTTGATGCTTCAAGATCAATCCATTTGTCCCTATGTTGTTATCAGATGTTCACAAGTGTCCCTAGGGCAGTAAAAACCATGTACAAGCCCCAGGTATTGCCCGGAACCCATGCAAAGGCGGTGGAACAGGCTGCAACATGCAGCTGTCCACTTCTGCTATTGCTGGCACTCTTACGCGGCCCGCGTAAGAGTTAGAGCCGGTCTACGCGGCCCACGACGATGGGTTGATTCGGTAAACAGTTTCCAAACTTTGCAATTTCAGTCCCTGGTCCATTTTAAGTTTAAATAACTTCCATTTATTGCACTTATGACCCCCATAGTTAACTATTAAGGGCCTTGGGTCACATATTAACTCCGTTAAGCTCCCGGTTAGTTGTGAGATCACCCGAAAAGTCTTGTGTTCATCGAAACTCCATGAGATTACTATCCAATATTCTCGAGAGCAAAATATACAATTGTTACAATGCTTTTGGAATTTTGAAAGGTCAATCAGAGGCACAAGAATGGCATGTTGACACTTTGGATCTTTTTAATTACATATTTACATTGTTTGACAATTTTAGTCCCTCGGAATCAATTCATTACATGTTTAAAGTCCATGACACGTGTCTTTACTATATTGGACGAGATTTTGTGAGGTGTTACATCCTCACCCCCTTAAAAGAAATCTCGACCTCGAGATTTTACTGAAATAAATGAGGGTATTTCTGTTTTATTGTTGATTCAACCTCCCACGTGTATTCTGGGCCTCTTCGGGCATCCCATTTTACCTTCACGATAGGCACGTGCTTCCTTCGAAGCTTCTTAACCTGTCGATCCTCGATCGACAAAGGTTTTTCAACGAATTTCAAGCTTTCATCTATCTGCACGTCCTTATGTGATATGGCTAGCGATTCATCGGCTAGACATTTCTTCAAATTGCAGATGTGGAACACATTATGTATCCCACTAAGCTCTTCAGGTAGATCTAGCTTGTAAGCTACAGTTCCGACACATTCGATGATCTCGAATGGTCCTATGTATCTTGGGCTCAGCTTGCCCTTTTTGCCAAAACGCATCACCCCTTTCCAGGGTGACACCTTAAGTAGCACTTTATCCCCAACTTCAAACTTTAAAGGTTTGCGCCTCATATCAGCATAACTTTTCTGCCTGTCCCTGGCAGTTTTCAGACGATCACGGATTTGGACAATCTTGTTCGTCGTCTCCAGGATTATATCAGGTCCTGACAGTTGGACATCTCCAACTTCCGCCCAACAAACTGGCGTTCTGCACTTTCTTCCGTACAAAGCTTCGAAAGGCACTGCTTGAATACTCGAATGATAGCTATTATTGTACGAAAATTCGATCAAGGGAAGATGGTCATCCCAACTTCCACCCAAGTCTATAACACAAGCTCGTAGCATATCCTTAAGCGTTTGAATTGTACGCTCGCTTTGCCCATCCGTCTGAGGATGATAAGCAGTGCTAAAATTTAATCAAGTGCCTAAAGATTGCTAAAAGCTTTTCCAAAAGTGAGATGTGTATCTAGTATCCCTATCGGAGATGATAGATACCGGCACTCCGTGAAGAGATACTATCTTATCCACGTACAGCTGAGCTAGCTTATCGGAGCTATATGTTTCTTTAATAGGCAAGAAGTGAGCTGACTTGGTCAGTCTATCGACTATAACCCAAATTGTATCATTTCTGTGCTATGTCTTTGGTAACTTAGTGATAAAATCCATGATTAGATTTCCCATTTCCAAGTGGGAAGTTCAGGCTGTTGTAGCAAGCCTGACGGTTTCTGATGCTCGGCTTTAACCTGTGCACATGTCAAGTATTTAGCCATATAAGTGGCTATGGATTTCTTTAAACCCATCCACCAATAATTCGCCTTTAAATCCTGGTACATCTTATCACTGCCAGGATGAACTGAATATTTCAAACTATGAGCTTCTTGGAGAATCACATCTCTAAGCCCTCCATGGATTGGAACCCAGATTCGACCATTCATCCTAAGGATTCCATCCTTGCCATATGATAATTGATCAGCGATGACGCCTAACTTCTCATTCGGATAGTTAGCTTCTAATACAGCTTCCTTTTGAGAGACTAACAATCTTTCATTCAAGCTGTTCTTTAATTCAATGCTTTTGGCGTTTATTCTAATAGGTTTAATCCTTTCTTTCCTGCTTAAAGCATCAGCGACTACATTCGCTTTGCCTGGATGATATCGGATTTCACAATCATAATCGTTCAGAGTCTCCATCCAGCGACGCTGCCTCATATTAAGGTCTTTCTGATTAAACAGATGTTGAAGGCTCTTATGATCAGAATAGATCACGCACTTTGTCCCATAAAGATAATGCCTCCAAAGCTTTAGTACAAATACAATAGCACCCAATTCCAAATCATGGGTGGTGTAATTCTTCTCGTGCACCTTTAATTGACGGGAAGCATATGCAATAACCTTGCCCTTCTGCATAAGCACACAACCCATATCGTTGTGCGATGCGTCGCAATAAACCACAAACTCTTTGACTCCTTCTAGCAATGTCAACACAGGAGCATTGTTTAATTTCTGTTTAAGAATCTCAAAAGATTCTTGTTGCTTGGGACCCCAGTTAAACTTGACATTCTTACGAGTGAACGAAGTCAAAGGTGCAGCAATTCTTGAAAAGTTTTCAATGAAACGTCTATAGTAACCTGCTAGACCCAAGAAACTACGAATCTCTGTAGGTGTTTTGGGCGCTTGCCAATTAATAATCGCTTTAACCTTAGCGGGATCCACCTGGATACCATGCTCACTTACCACATGTCCAAGAAATTGGACTTCACGAAGCCAAACCTCACATTTGGAAAATTTGGCGTAGAGCTTCTCTTGCTGCAGAAGTTTAAGGATACACTGAAGGTGTTTTTCATGATCGGCTTGATTCTTTGAATAAATGAGTATGTCGTCGATGAAGACAATGACAAACTTATCTAAATACGGCTTGCAAACTTGATTCATGATATCCATGAAGGCTGCAGGTGCATTAGTGAGCCCAAAAGGCATCACTAAGAACTCATAGTGGTCGTAGCATATTCTGAATGCGGTCTTGTGTACGTCTTCATCTCTGACCTTCAACTGGTGACAGCCTGATCGTAGATAGATCTTTGAAAAGTAACTTGCTCCTTGAAGCTGATCAAATAGATCATCGATCCTGGGTAACGGATACCTGTTCTTGATTGTAACCTTGTTTAATTCGCGATAATCAATGCATAAACGCATCAAGCCGTCCTTTTTCTTCACAAATAGAATTGGTGCTCCCCAAGGGGACGAGCTAGGTCGAATAAAACCCTTTTCCAATAAATCATCCAACCGTGTTCTCAATTCTTTCATCTCAGTTGGTGCCAATTGATAAGGTGCTCTTGCAATTGGTGCTACTCTAGGAATGATATCGATTCTGAATTCTACTTGCCTATCTGGAGGTAATCCAGGTAGTTCTTTAGGAAAAACATCTGGATATTCAGAAATAACGGGGATGTCTTCCATCTTGGGCTTCGGTTCATCAATGGTTACCTGTGCCATGTAAATGACACAATCTTTCTTCAAACATCTTGATGCCTTAAGCATAGACGCTTGCTTAGGCAAACCATACTGCGTATCCCCTTGAATGGTGAGTAGCTCATCTGTCACACCCCGATTTCCACGTGTCACCGGTGGGCCCGGTGGGGAGTATCGTGACGTCATGGTTGGCAACGTAATAGTCAAACAACACAATATCAATATGCACAGCGGAAGCAATTTAAAGTATGATACAACTGAATTTATTATTGTAATATCAATTGTCACAATATTCGGAAGTTTATCCACAGAAGGATCGAACATAAAATGGAAACAATAGTTCAACAGACTTTTAGGCATCTTAAGCTTGCGAGACTTCTATTGATGCTAAGGAGACATATCCAGCCAATTTCGTATAGTACCTGCATTTTTGCCTTTTTGGAAAATACGTCAGTTTACACTGGTAAATACATTCAACTGACTCATTTTGGAAAAAGAGTTTGTAAATTGTTTTGAATGCACGTGGCACAAAATATCTTGACACATTGATTAAAATGCACAGAGGCAAAATTAATCTTTTTAACTTGGGAGAATTATTTAATATTATAATCTTGTGAACGAATTACATGTTACTTATGCGTTCAGTAGCCCGGATCTAGTCCGGGTTAAAGATCAATAGACACACCACGTTATTGAGTTATACACTGCCAGGTGTACGCCTACACCCCGTGCTCAGGTCGTGGCCAATCTCGTAAGATGATGCCAAGGATATCCGGGACATGGTCATTAACCCCCCCGAAGGCTGTAAAGTAAACAAGACTGTTTAAACGAGCCGATCAAATTATTCAACTACCCACTAAGCGTGGATATTTGATGCTTGATCAAGCGGTATGCTATATACCGTAACCCAAGCCCGTATAGGGAAAATAAGTTAAAAGTATTTACCTGAGCTAAATATAAATTCAATCCCAGCTGTATATCAAATCAGCAAGTACAGATAGCTTTTACTGGGCTCCTAATCTAGAACGAAGGTTTTTAGTAACCTATTAGAATCCTAACGGGTCTTTAATTAAGCTTAAGCTTAGACCGGCTAGTTTCAAAGATACGGTTCGTACGCACGATTAAGCGAAGACCGGATAGAATGTGATACTGAACCGACAAGTTTGAAGACTTGTTTAATATGGGTTTATTATTCACATTCTGGATTTTGAGATAAAACCGATAAGGTTTGACCCGTTTCGGCTAATTTATGTAAACTTGTTACATAAACCGAACCGAACGCGAAATAAGCGTAACGGGTATCCGTAAGAGCCATATACAGGTTTCCTAAGTTAATATGCTTCAAATATGTTGTGACATCAGTAGGATGTCTTTCGTTATGCCCCGAACTAATTTAAACACAAACTATGCCCCGTAGGGGTAGTTTGGTCATTTTAAAGGTTGAAAAAGAGTTTAAATGTTTAACTGAGTTACAGATCTGATGTAAACAGCAAACATACTCAATTTGATAATTTATATCAGTAGGTTAAAGCATATATGTGGAATTTATCATTCTTAACCAAACTACGCCCTGTAGGGGTATTTTGGTAATTTCACATAAGCCGAAAAGCTCAAAAATGAAGTCTGAGTTTATCAACCTTTGCTTACTGTTAAAATATTATAATTTGCCTCATATATCAGTAGGTATCAACCCGGGTATGTCTAATATGATATTAAGACATGCTATGCGTTAAAAACACTAATTATGGCGATTAACGGCCATTTCCGGGTTCTATACTTAAATCTGATATTTTTATATTTCCAGAAGGCTTAAGATAATTTATTTATCATATGTGATCAGTAGCAAAAGGTTTGGAGTCGTTTAGATAAGTAAAACTCATTTTATGGCCCGTAAGGGCAAAACCGACAATTACCGGATTAAGCCTACGACTACTAGTTATGCTCAGCCTAAAATTAATTAAAAATCTTTAAAAATCCCAAAATAATATATTACATCAGTGGGTAAAAGATTTGATATCAAAAAGTATGTTTAACTAGGCTATATGCTAATTACGCCATTTTGTTAACATACAGCTTTAATTTAGCGACTATGAGCATAACTCTTAATCTACAAGTCAAACTGATGTCAAACTTTGCATACAAGTTTATATATCAGTAACTAAGGTTTCTACACTTTTACATTTTCATAAATCATGATTTAAGTTAATAAGGGCATAATGGTCAACATATGAGCAATTAACGGAATCATGCGTATTAATCGGATAACTAATGAACCGAGGTGTATAATCACGGAGGGTTATACTAGCATGTAACCTGGTCCAAATGAAGCTCTAAGGTATTTCTAAAACTTACCTAAACGGGTCAGAACTGAAGTCAAAGCAAAAGTCAAAGCTTTGCGACTTTCGGTTCCGAACCGGGTCTAAACAGGAAATAGTCGGGTTGAACATGTTTGGACATGTTCTTACACTTATTACTAAGTTATAACAATGATCAAACATGTTATATATGTTCTAGATAGCCAATTATGCATAAACGACATTTTAAGCATTATGTTGACTTTTTAATTAAAAGTTTGACCCGACATTTGACCTGGTTAGAATGGGAATCAGGGGGAACCTTTTTAGGGGTTTATTACCCACCTAATTACCAACTTATAACTACTTTTAGTTTGACTAATCGCTGGAACATTAGCGATTAATCGTTAAGTCAATCGTTAATTACGACGGTTGACTTTTAAGCTAATAACTAAGCAAAAACTAAACCGAGGAAGGTCTAGCATACTTACCCAAGTCCTAAGCTCGAGTAGGAAGGTATTGTGTCTGCTCCTAAGCTCCAGAAGTGCTCAAGAAATGCAGATGAAGGTGTGAGTGAATGTTTGCAACTCATGGCCCTTATATAGTGTTTTAAACACCACAAAAGATTGACACATAAGTCTACAACCCACCACAACTCACTTACAAGTGTCCTAGATGTTCTAGGGGTTGTTTAGGGGCCAAGGGTGATGAGGAAAATCGATTAAAAGTCAGTTGCAACGCTTAAAACAGCCAACAGCCAAGTTTCTGTTACTGGGCATCCCTAGCGCACCGCTACGCTTCTGAGGTAGCGCACCGCTAGCCCTCCTCAGGGGCAATTCTTCCATTTTTCAGTTTGCATCCCTGACTCTTGGTGCTCCGAAAGGTCAACCAAGCTTAATTCTTGCATTTTGACCCCTTATTATTTATATACAAGGGCTTTATGACTTATACTCACTTTGCCAAGTCCCTGGACACTTCCGGTTAACCCGAAAAGTCATAACTTTCACCGTTGACGCTTTAACCCCTCGTACACGAATTTGATCATAACTTTCTCATACGATAACGAAACTTTATGAAATTTTAATCATGCATTCTAGTGAGCATAATTTATATTTACAAAGCTTCGGGTTTGTCAAAAGATCACTCAGAGGTATATCTTTAACATGTTGACACATTTGACCCCTGTAGTTTGTAATCTCTCACTTTTAGCTTCGTATGATCCATGATTTATTCGTTTGATGTTATAAACATCATGTAGGGTTATTAAGAAGTATATTCATTCACTGTTGACACTTAGAATCCGTATAATTACATACTTTCCATGTTTGTCAACTTTAGTCCTTTTATAATATTCTTTCACACGTTCAAACTTTATGACACGTGTCAACACATTATAGGACGTGAATTTTCGAGGTGTTACATCATCATAAGGGGTCTTGATAACCACTTGCTTCTTGTCACAAACAATTTGGGCTTGGTTATGAGATAACCAATCCATACCTATCACTATGTCGAATCCTGTTAATTTCAACGGAAGCAAGGACAGCGGAAAAGAATGATTCCTAATGGATATGAAACATCCATCTAGGATTGTCGAAACAGTCTCTATGGTACCATCGGCTAATTCTACTTCATACTTAATGCTTAGAGTTTTAACAGGCAGATTTAACAATTTACAAAATTTATTGTCTACAAAAGATTTATCTGCACCTGAATCAAACAATACTCTAGCATAAACATCATTGATAAGAAAGGTACCTGTTATCACATTATCGTTCTGTACCGCTTCCTGTGCGTTCATTTGAAAGACCCGAGCATTGGTCTTCTTAGCCTCTTCAGGATTCTGCGCAAATTTGGGGCAATTAGTCTTGATATGCCCCTTCTCGTTACAATTGTAACAAGTTGCATTCTTTAGTTCCTTACATTCTAAAGTCTTGTGCCCCTTGGTCTTGCAGATTCCACAAAGTTTAGCATGTGGGTCAATCGTGCACTTTCCTGAATGGCGTTTTCTGCAGTTCTTGCACCTGGGTCTGTCATCAGTCTGATTCGAGTTTTTCTTAAACTCAGATCCCTTTTTATGCTCGGAGTTCCCTTTCTTTTTCTTGTCAAAGCAGCGTGAATTCTCATCCTCCCGCTTCCTCTTTCCCTCATCAGAAGTCCTTACAGACTTATTCCTTATTGCATCGAGGGTGAGGGATAAGGACAGGTCAACCACTGACCTAAAGGTGGTAGGTCTGGATGCTTTCACATTTCCTTTTATCTCTAGTGCTAGTCCTCCAATAAAACGCGCTATGCGTTTAGGTTCAGGGGTGACTAAATAGGGAACCAGGCGGGACATGGTGTTGAAGCTTGTGAGATACGCCTGACAATCTAAATTCTTCATGACCAATGTCAAGAAGTCAGTCTCGATTTTCTCAACCTCGTGTTGGGGACATAAATTTTCCTTAATCAATGCTACAAACTGATCCCAAGAAAAGTTATACAATGGGATCTTCCCTGTGGCTTGGATTAGTGACCTCCACCATGCCAAAGCTTCACCTTTAAACGATTGTGAAACAAATTTCACAATATCTTGTTCTGCACAACCACTAATGTCAACAACGGTGTCCATCTCATCGAGCCATGTCATGCAATTGATGGCTCCCTTTTCTCCTGTGAAGTCCCTTGGCTTGCAGGAGACGGAGTATTTGTAAGAACAGGTTTTGACACGTGGTTCTTAAGTAAGTACAATATGCTTGGATGGCTGACTTTTCTGGTTTGACGAGTGCTGTGAATTGTCTTTCTTTGATTCGTGTGTTTTCGAATGGGGCTTACTATGAGCCACAGAT
Source organism: Helianthus tuberosus (assembly GCA_030545235.1). Lineage (NCBI taxonomy): Eukaryota > Viridiplantae > Streptophyta > Magnoliopsida > Asterales > Asteraceae > Helianthus > Helianthus tuberosus. The sequence goes on along the minus strand of CM060426.1, from coordinate 144,294,139 downwards.
AGAGTCTTTGAGCGGGTATTACTTGGTTCTTTAAATTGCCGGTCAATGGCTCGAGTGACAGCATTATCTATCATTGCCTGTAAGTCTGCACCCATCACATTCATTCTTGCATTGTCATTCCTCACGTTGGGATGATTGTTAACCTCGTCTAATTCGGACATGCTGAAGCTTGTTTTCTATAAAAATAATTAACAATAATTTGTTCAGATGTTTATTATTATGGAATCATCATTTTTGATGATTCATTAACCATAATAAACCATATTTGGTTAATTTGATAATCAAGTTTCTATTTTAAACTTTTCGTTATAGTTTATCCCAGATATAAATCTTTAAGGATTTTGTAGTGGCAAAAAAGGCCTAGTCACAAGGACAGTTTAATTTATAAGCCATGATCTTATAGGATCGAGGCATTAAGGCTCGAACATAGTTCATCACCTTTTCTTGACAGGGAGTCATAGACTACAGCTGTTATTTGTCATACAGGACAATAAGCATGGCCCGTAGGCACTTCATCACTAATGGATGTTTAATATATGATCATCTTAATTGATGATTTGAACCCATGATTTCTAAATCATTAGGCTAGATAAGGGATTGGAAGAACCCAATATAACGATGACAAGTGTGACTTTATCGTATCACTGTTGTCAGGAGTGCTAACATGTTTTCAGATGTTAACAAAGATTTATTTTCTTAAAAGGAATTACCATCATGGCCATGTCTTAAAATGACATATGGGCTATGTTTTACCTTTAAGATTTTCTTTTAATATTATTGGCAGATCAATTATAAAATGGAATGATATTTTTTATTTGTTTTATATAATATAGTCATACATATAATGACAATGAAATTTTGAACTAAAACATTCCATAAATTTGAAAGAAATACATAACTGCCCTAAACGGGACTTTAATGAAATAACTTGTCCACATAGGGACTAAAATAAGAAACACAAGTCCACGCAGGGACCAAATACATAAATAAAATGTCCACGCAGGGACTTAATTGAAAGATAAAAATTACAAAACAATAAATAGGATTTTTAATAATCCTTCTTCTTCTTCTTCTTCCCCTTTATTAGGTTTGCCAAACCCTTAAGTAGACCCCGGCGGCTTCTACGCTCCTCCTGTACCTGTTGTTCCACCTTGTGCAACCGTTGAAGGATTTCCTGCTGCTGTGGTGGTTGGATCTGTGGCAGTTGCTGCTGCTGAGGTTGAGGAGGTGGTGGGTATTGATATCCATAGGTAGGGTACCCAGTTGGGTACGTAGCTGGATAGGGTCCAGGATAGAGTGCATTGTAGTTTGCCGCTTCAAGGTACGGGTCAATGGCAGGGGCATTGTTGTAATTATAACCCGAGTAAGCTTGTGGCTCAAACGGGATGTACCCGGCTGCACCTGGGTACGATGGAATTGGGTTATCATAACCCATGTAAGGTGCTGGTTCGACTGGTGCAGAGTCAACTTCAGAAACTGGGTTTGAAGGCCCACCCAATTGTGGGTCTTCATACAGCGACGGGTAGTTGCTGTTGCTGGAGTGTTGGGGGGTGCTGAAGTGAAAATCCCCTCGCACGGACATCCGTGCATTTCTTCTCCGCCTTGGTGGTTCTGGAGGCAGTTGTTGTTCTAGCGGTGGCGGTGGCGTGACCGCCTCAAAGTGTGGGTGCTCTGAGGGGACCTGTTGTTGTGGTGCCGGGTTATGAGGGGGAGTATACTCCCACTTATATGTGGCCCATCTTTCAGCAAAGATGTCTGGGCCCCTGTAAGGCGAACCATGGAAGGATGATCCGCTAAATATTTCGATGGGATGCGTGGGCGTCCCAGATGGCGGCTCGACAGGATCTAGATCTTCGTCCATCTCCATATCCTGGGCTTCAGGAAAATGGTCTTCTGGTCCCAATGGGTTATAGTCCATCGGTTCTTCATTCAGGTTTGCCGGGTTGAACCGGCTTTGGAAGTATGGGGTAGGGTCATTGAAAGAATGGTGTGAGTTGGAGCGTTGTAGGGGAATATAGGAGTGATGTGAGTTGTGGAGCTCGCTCTCTGATTGTGGCCCGAAAGAGTCATGGTATGAAGGTGAAGAGCTAAGCGAGACAGAATGTCTCGCGGGTTCGATGTATGTCCTCCAGTCTTCGCGGGGACCTGGCCCGTACGAGGCAGATGGTGTACGCCGGTGTGATGGTCTGACTTCGTAGTTGTTTCTTGCAGTAATTGGCGCTTTTCCTCGCCCTCCTTGGCCTCTCACTCTCGGCGGCATTTATGTCTTTGATCCTGTCAAAACAAATAAAAAGACAAACCACAGAAAACAATTATGATTAGGATTAGTCCTAAGTCATTTGCCAAAACTCGGAAGTCAAGGAATGTGCAAACTGTGTCATTAAGATTAAACACAAAAGGCTAGTGTTTAATTCACTCAATGTTGGCTGTGACAACCCGAACTTTTGAGGTCAGTGTCGTTTAATCTTGTGATCCAAATCTTCAGTTATTTATTCCTCTACTTGTGCTGAATGTCTTGTGCTATTATAAAACTTGCTAATATTAGATTAATACACATTATGGTTGGGCCGAGTACTAGTTTGCACATGTTGGACACTTTGGTTATGTGATATGTTTGGGCTTAGCATGTATACACTCATAGCTTATTTGTTAGGATAAACTGATTGTTTGAATGGGCTTGAGCCCATTATCGGCCAAAGAGGGAACCACCCCAAACATGTGTTAAATAGGTATACGTAATATGTTGTTGATAAAAACCACAAAACTCAAACAAACCCCACCCTTCCCTATCTCCTACGAACGGCAGTAGAACACTCCCCCCCCCGGTCGTGATCACCATCATTATATTCTCCACACTCTTTTGGTTAGTATTATCTTATGTTTATTTAACTTGTTGATCGTTTTGATTATATGTGAACAAAGTATGAGTTCTTGGTCGATGCATGCTTTTATGATTGAGAGTAGTTTTAGTTTGCAATACATGAATACATCTTGTGTAATAATAGAACTTTGTATGCATGATGCTCGTATGATTGATTTAAAAAGATAATGATCCGATAGTGATTCGATGTTATGATGATTACATGTGGTTAATGCCTAATTGAATATTATGTTCGGTCAGATTGTTATGAGCCGAGAGACTCACGGTTATGATAATTCCATATAGGTATGGCGTGACATAATTAATGTATTGTGATAAGTTGTAATGATAATAATCAAGTATTATGATTGTTCTTGTAAGATTAACTACTCCTCTAGATGGCTGGGATATTATTAGCCGATTAAAAGGATCCTGTGTAACATAGTTAGTATAGATTGATAATGAATTAAATATATGGACAATTCATAGTATATGCAATATGTGTTATACAGTAAGTTAGGGTGATTTGTTTTGAATTGGAATCAATGGGTCAAGAAACCATACTTGGGCCACTCACACATGGGCCGAACTACATATAGTCCCCTGGTTGATTTTACTATGGACTTGACATAAGAATTGGGCCTATAGTGCTGTTGGGCTACTCTAGTTTAATAGAATATGCATGAACTGCTTGGGCCGGTTAATTGGGATAAGAGATAATTTCAATTGGGCTTCACATTAATATCTAGGCTGCATAACATTTACGAAAGGGGGCAGCAGCATGATCCAATCATGTTGGGGTGTTTAGTCAATATGTAAGCAGCTGGGCTGCGTGACTTCGGGTCACCAGCTGAGCCCAAACTTTGGGTTCATTTAGTTGTCACTTGGGCCAATCGGTCACACACACATTTACTGAAGGCCAAGTCGAGTGGGCCTGGGGGTCAGCGGACCGGCCTGTTGGGTTAAGGATGACACACACCCACTAATAATAAGTTGATAAATTGGAAATTGTACATGGGATTGGGCCTCACACACACACAACTTGCTGTACATTGATTCGGGCTTTGAATTATTTGTGAAACATACTTGCATGATGAAGGTTAGGAACTGTTAACATGGATTGATGGGCCGCATAGTTGATCACACTTTTGGTTGGGCTGGAAACTAGTTGGGCCGCACCTTAATTCAAATAGTGCATTGTGTTGTCGAGTGTTGTTTAGTCAGTAATGCTCGTGATATGAAACCATTTGTGATCCGAATGTGAATGGTGTATTATGTGAACTTGTATCATAAATGTGCTATGACCAGAATACTTGTTATGATATATGTGATGTTATATGTTTTGCTTGAGCAATACGTGTGACTAGATACGTGAATTATGAATTCATGAAACTGACTGCCTTTGGTAACCACAATAGGGTTGATTGATCATTGTGTGAAACATGTACTTAATTCTACCAAGCAAAACTAAGGTGAGTTCACACTCTTTCTAAGGCATGGGATTCCCGGTGGTTGGGAATGGTTAAAGAACTAAAACGGAACTTGCATATCCTCCTTGGGTAGGATATGTACCGCCATCCTCTGTGGGTAGGATGCCAATGTTAATCCTGCGTATTCTCCTTGGGTAGAATACGTACGTTCGTCCTCCTTGGGTAGGACAACAACCTTAAACTTACTAGACAAAACTCTATCATGAAGTCCCTCATTTTTATATCGACTTAATCGTCGGGCCAATGGCGAGCGGGTCATTAGTTAATAGTGCTATTAGGGTTGATAAGCCTCACACCGTGCCGGTAGGATGGGCGTGTACTAATGGATCTGGGCACACAGTCAATGATGATAGACATTGACTTAGGGCACAACTTACTTTCGTCAGTTGTCGATATGGTAACGGTCTAGTGGTTCACATGGGGAAGCCCTCACTGATTATGGATATGGTTTGGGAAACAAAGATACTGGTTAACTCGTGGTCTACGAAACAACTTATGGTTTTCAAAACAAATTTTTAAAACTAAACAACCAACCGTGAACTCGCTCAACTTTGTTGTTGATTCGTTGTTACATGCCTTGCAGGCCTTTAGGTGCATATTGTTGGAACTTGCTGTCTGGGATGCTGGAGTGGTCATGGGTCGAGATACATGGAAACGTGAGACGAACTTAATGGCTACACACACTTGGTTTATGAATTTCTTAATTAATGTATTATGCTTCCACTGAACGTTAAATAATGTTTTGTAACACTTCTATCAATAATAAATGAAAGTTTTATTTGGAATAATTGTTATGAGTTCAACATGATTGGTGGCTTGGATCCTGGTACGTCACACACCTAACAGGGACATTCCCTAGGTGGTATTTTGAGGGTGTGACAGATTGGTATCAGAGCCATTGGTTATAGTGAACTTGGTTTTAAAAAGGGGAAAAACGTTTTTGTAAAACCAGACTATAACCGAACAGTTCTGAAAACGTGAATACGACCATGACACTCAGCTCCAGATTGCAAGGTCCGTCTCTCGTATACTCATTGTACTGCATAACTAGTGAACACTTACATATGATATTGCATGTGATTGCACGTTTAGCACAACAGTATGAATTCATGTATTACTGGCATGTATTATGTGACTATTAGGGTGGTTTTTCCCTAAACATTCATGACTTACGCTTCGTGATACTCTTTAGTTGCTACTCGAGTTTGAGGAACCATTTGACATGAGTTAAGAGGATCTGAGATGAGCATGCAAATCACAATATTATTGTGGGTGCACACATAATAATAATGTGGGGTGCATGCGAGTCCCAGTGAGCCTTAACAAGTGGAAAAGGGGTTCCGTTCCGTTATTTGATCGATGTGAAACATAACAAACCTATAGGGGTCATATCAGTGATTGTCCCCTACTCGAACGTGAACTTTTCATTCATCTATGGATCCTTTTGAATCTCGATGCTATCGAGTATTACCTGAACACCCATCTGAACGCCTAGCGAACTGTGTAGAATGTTAGGTGCTTGTACGAGCGTCCCTGAGATGGATGTCTCCGCGTCAAATGATTGGTCTATACCTCCCTTACCTATCTTTGTTTGTTAGAACCTAGCGCGATAACGTCTTAGACTCTGAAGTGCGATCACTTCTTCAACGCTTAGGAAACATATCGTGTAATACTCAGCCAACTTGCAAGAACGATGGATAAGAGGATGAGCGTAGTGCCATACCAACCTTAGTATTAGAACGACCTTGACTACCGGCAACGGACACCAGCAGGCTGACTTCAACCAAATCCGTAACCCTAGTCAGCGACTTATGGGAGTGAGCTCCTACGGAATAATCGGGACATAAACTAGGACAACTGACCATGGTGTAGAATGTGTAACTGCTAGCACAAGGAGTAGCGCCTTAGGACGTGACATGGAAATGTGACAAGATGGATCATGCCTCCGTTTCAAGCAACGGCATGAGAGGCAACAGTCATGGCGACATCAAGGTACTCGAAATCGTAGCCTACCGTATGGAAACAAGGGTGACTTCGACAAGGATCGATTGTTGTTAAGCCAAAATGTCAACAACCAAGGGAACGATAACAGAATTTGGAAATCCACATGATCGTAACGACACAGAAATATAATATTGTTCAAAAGACTTTAGACGTAAGAACTTGCAAGATTCCTTATTAATGTCCCGAGCTCCCAGCCAATTTCGTACGGTACCTGTCACTTAATCTTTTTGAAAAAATACGTCAGTTTTCACTGGTAAATACAATTAACCGACTCTTTTGAAAACATTTATGAAAATTGGTTTAGATGTGTAAGGCACAAACATTTTATAACTTGGGACAATATATTAATAACAATCTTGTATCAGATTTACATGTTTGTCCAACATTTATGGCCGGTATAAAAGCCGAACAAGATTAATCAACACACCACAAATATAAATTCACAAGAAGTTTCCTCACGAGTGAGTATATCTTTTACATACGCAACAGACAGGTGTATGCCTACACCCCGTGCTTAAGTCGTGGTCATTTACGCTTTTTGAATAAGCCAAGGATATCCAGGACACGGTCGTTAACCCCCAATGTTATTTGTTATCAAGCAACACCGATTAAAACGGGATTATACAATTTAAACATATTCGATTAAAAGGTTTCAACACCCGACCAAGCGGTAATATTTTACCGTATCCCAAGCCCGTATAAGGGAAAATAAGTTAAAAGAATTTACCTGAGCTAAAATATAATTTTATTCTCAGTCGTATATCAAATCAGCAAGTACCTCTACTGGGGCTCTCAATCTGGAATGAAGGTTTTAATAACCTATTAGATTCCTAACGGTTCTTATTTAAGTCTTAACTTAGACCGGTTAGTTTTAATGAAAGGTTTACGGTTCAAAACGCAAGATTAAACGAAGACCGGATTAGAATGTGATTTAGTCCCAACAAGTATGAAGACTTGTATAAAATGGGTAAACTAAACACATTATGGATTTTGAAGTATAAATGATAAGGTTTGACCCGCTTCGGCTAATTTATGCAAACTAGTTACATAAACCGTACCGAACACGTATATGTATAACGGGTTACCGAATAAGTCATGAACACGTTCCATAAGTTATTATGCTTAAAATATGTTATGATATCAGTAGGATATCTTCCATTATGCCCAAAACGAATTTAAAATCAAATTAAACCTCGTAAGGGTATTTTGGTCATTTTATAGTTTATAAAAAGGTTTAAATAGTAAACTGAGGATCTAGTCTTAAACAATCAGTAAAAATATTTATTTTAACAAGTTATATCAGTAAGATATCTTACATATGTGATATTTATCATTTATGGCCAAACTATGCACCGTAGGGGCATTTTGGTCATTTCACATATGCTTTAATGTTAAATTTGGAAATCTGAGTTCAAGACTTATTCTTACTGCTAAAGTATAAAAATTTATTTTTAAAATAGTAGATAACAAGTCTTAGGTGCTAAATATGATTTTAAACCTTACTATGCGCCTAAATCGCCTAAAAGTCGGTATTTGACAATATTCGGGTTATTTAAGGAAAGATGAGATTTTGATCAGTTTTAACTGCTCAAAGTATTTTATTTAATATATAAAATCTGTGGAAAAAGGTTTGACATGTAAATGATGCATAAAACTCATTTTATTAGTGAAAAGGGCATTATCGTCAATTACCGAGTCCATGCAAGAACTCTATGTTATGATCAGTTTAAAATTAAACAAAAATTTCCAAAAATCCCTAAATATTATATTATAGGGAAAAGATCAAATAGGAAGTTAATGTTGGCTAGGAAGGATAGGAAGCCATAGGATTATGACATGTGGCAAATTTTAAAATAAAGAGAAAGGGTATTTTAGTCAATCTCATCATTTCTTCTTCCTTCTTCTCCCCAGTTACTTCAAAACCCAACATTTTCAAAACCCACCATCTCCAACCTTTTCTTCACTTACTATCTCAATAATCACTACATTATAGTGTGATTTTCGTCATCAATCAATGATTCAACCACCCGATCAACGTGTTCTTCAGCTTTTTTCGAAGAAAACCCAATTTAATTTCATTCAAAATCTCGTTTTTTCTGGTGATTTTGAAGATAATCACTCGATTTGTTCGATTCAATCGCTGATAAGTGTTTCTATCATTTCAAATTTCGTCAATTAATGAAGAAACCGGCTTCGATCCATGTAAGAAATTCTTTAATTTCATTTTCACGATCTGGGTTTTTATTTAGTCATTGCGTTTTACGATCTTGGCGGGGGTCCGGGGGCGGCAGCCCCTGGTAGCGGGGTCCCAGGGGCGGCAGCCCCTGGCGGGATCCAAGGGGCAGAGCCCCTGGCTGGGGGTGACAATTCAGACAGTTTTATGTGTTTCCAAGGGGCAGAGCCCCTGTACTAAAAACGCATCAGAAAAATTAATTTTCCAGAAATTGGCTCATTTCGAAGACAGTAATTCGTAGACAATTCAGACAGTTCACAGACAATTCACAAACAGTTTTATGTGTCCATTGCGTTTTAGAAATAAGAGAGTTTTATGTGTTTTCTGGCTATTGCGTTTTAGAAAAAAACACATTTTTAAGTATCTTTAGTCATTGCGTTTTAGGTAAAACACATTTTTGAAGTGTTTTTAGTCATTGCGTTTTAGGTAAAACACATTTTTAGGTGTTTTCAGTCCATTGCGTTTTACAGAGAACACTTTCTTTTGTTTTTTTAGGTCATTGCGTTTTAGAAATGAGACATTTTTAAGTGTTTTCTGGCCATTGCGTTTTACAAATAAAACATTTCTTTGTGTTTACTGGCCATTGCGTTTTACAAATAAGACATTTCTTTGTGTTTTTTGTGCATTGCGTTTTAGGTAAAACACTTTTTATGTGTTTTCAGTCCATTGCGTTTTAGAAATAAGACATTTTTTTGTGTTTTTGGTGCATTGCGTTTTAGAAAAATGTCATTTTTTAGGTTTTTTTTTTCATTGCGTTTTACGTAACTGGTGGTTTTTCTATTGCGTTTTACACAACTGGGTTTAATTTTTTTTTTAAAATATAGCAATAGTATACTCGTTTTAAAGATAAAAAAACGCTCGTTTTTTTGGTGCAATTTTTATAAAAAAATAATGTCGTATGAAAGAGTTATTAACGTTTAAAAAATGGGGGGGAATTGGAGGAGAGAGAAACTATTGGTTTGGATTAACTAGAATGCCCTTGAACAAACTCACGCGCCTCTTTTCTTCCTTTCAATTTCCCTGATTTAATCTTAGCCCTTGATTAACTTAATGGATGGTCAAGATCACTTCCTAGCCTTCCTAGCCAAACAAACTTCCTAATGTATCTCCACCCTTATATTATATTAGTGGGTAGAAAGTTTGGTGCCAAAATTTGGGTTTAATTATGATTTATGCCGAACATACCATTTAATTAACAAAAAGCTTTCATTTTACGATATCGCGCATAACTTCTATTTTAGACCATAAACTGATGTCAAAATTTTAGGACATGCTTATAATTCAGTAATAAAGGTTTTTGTCCACTCACATTATCGAAAATCTCGTTTTTTTATAAAATAAGGGCATAATAGTCAATTTTAAGCAAATAACGGAACATATAGGAAATTTATGATTTCTAAGGAACCATGTAGTATAATCTCAGAGGGTTATACTAACATGTAATGTGGTCCCAAAGGAACCGTAAGGCATAACTAAACTAAGCTAAATCGGGTCAGAACTGAAAGTCAAAGAAAAAGTCTACTTTTGCGGCTTTCAGTTGCGAACCGAGCCTAAACTCAGAAATGTCGGGTTGAACATGCCTAAACATGTTCTTATATTATTTACCAAGTTATTTTAGTGATAAAACATGTTCCATAACTTCTACATTATCAGTTATGAATTAATTTATAAAAATTGACTTGTTTGACTTTTTATTAAATAGTTTGACCCGACAATTGACCAAGTAAAAGTGATAATCAGTAGGTGCCCTTTTAAGGGTTTATTACCTACATAATTACCAACTCATAGCCACTTTCAATTCGAATAATGGCTGGACCGTTAGTGATTAATCACCAAGTCAAAGCTTAATTACGATAGCTTTGACTTTCGGTCATTAAGCAATTAAAACTTTAACTAGGGAAGCTAAGAACACTTACTAGAGTCCTTAGCACGAATTTAGAACAGAAGAATGCTTCCTTAAGCTCCAGGAGGCTTCAGAGAATGAACTTTGATGTAAAACTCAAATGTGCAAATGAACAAGAACAAAACAAGGGCCTTATATAGGAAGTTTGATGCTTCAAGATCAATCCATTTGTCCCTATGTTGTTATCAGATGTTCACGGGTGTCCCTAGGGCAGTATAAACCATGTACAAGCCCCAGGTATTGCTCAGAACCCATGCAAAGGCGGTGGAACAGGCTAAAACATGCAGATGTCCACTTCTGTTGTTGCTGGCACTCTTACGCGGCCCGCGTAAGAGTTGGAGCCGGTCTACGCGGCCCACGACGATGGGTTGATTCGGTAAACAGTTTCCAAACTTTTCAATTTCAGTCCCTGATCCATTTTAAGTTCAAATAACTTCCATTTATTGTACTTATGACCCCCATAGTTAACTATTAAGGGCCTTGGGTCACATATTAACTCCGTTAAGCTCCCGGTTAGTTGTGAGATCACCCGAAAAGTCTTGTTTTCATCGAAACTCCATGAGATTACTATCCAATATTCTCGAGAGAAAAATATACAGTTGTTACAATGCTTTTGGGATTGTTGAAAGGTCAATCAGAGGCACAAGAATGGCATGTTGACACTTTGGATCCTTTTACTTACATATTTACATTGTTTGACAATTTTAGTCCCTCGGGATCAATTCATTACACGTTTAAAGTCCATGACACGTGTCTTTACTATATTGGATGAGATTTTGCGAGGTGTTACACAAAGTATACAAATTCTCAATCTGAATGATCAAGTTTTTGATAATACCGAAAGTTTCACTCTTGTGAGCCATGAACGCCACCCAAGAAATAATTGAATAATCATCTGTTATCACGAGGCAGTATTGATCATTCCGAATGCTTTTATGCTTGATAGGACCGAACAAATCCATGTGCAAATGTTTAAGCGGAACGGCCACCGTGTTGATCTTCTTAGTCGGGTGTCGCTTCTTGCTTTGCTTTCCTTTTTGCCATGAAACACAAACGTCTTGAAGATGGAATTTTTTAAGAGGAACACCATTCACTAATTCATTCAACACCAAATGATTCATTTTGCGTAAGTGAATGTGACCCATCCGTCTATGCCAAGAGATTGAGTCTTTTTCAGTGGCTTTGGTAATAAAACAAGTTGCTTGTGAAGACGTTGTGATTGCTTGGGTCATATCAAGGACGTACAAATCATTTATCCTTGGAGCTGATAAGAGAATCCATTCTTTTGGAATCTTGAAGCCGGGTTTTAGCACATAACATCCATTAGCATCAAAATGTACTGAAAACTGCTTATCACAGATTTGTGAAACGCTGAGAAGATTGTGATCAAGTTGTTGTACAAAGTTGATCTTGTCAAAGCTTACAACCCCATTGGATATCGTTCCTTCTCCCGTTATATATCCTCCTTTATCTCCAGCAAAAGCAACATAACCTCCTCTAATAGATTTAATGTCGTAGAGAAGCTTCATGTCGCCGGTCATGTGCCTGGATGCCCCACTATCAACAATCCAATGACTGCTGAAAGTTCCTCCTGGAACACCCTGCACATGTACTCACATGATTAGTTGGAGATGGGGACCCAAGCCTTTGTGGTCTTGCATCGACATAAGTTACTTCAACTTCTCGATGTTTTGGAAATTGTAATGTTCCCCCTGAATCAGTAACCATTTTAGGTTTCCATGTCTGTTTTGTTTTACCAGTTTTATTCTTTAAAACTTTAACTTCATGATTGTCTGAAGTTTTTGAATTTTCTGGTTTGACAGAAACAGATTGTTTGTTAACCACATCGATTTTAATTGCTTTTTCAATAACCTTGACTTGTTGGCGTTTCTGTTTCTTTTCCCTTTCTTTTACAAGACGGGGATATTATTTTGAAGAAACAGATCGCTTTCGGTCATTTTGGTCATGGGGATCATCAACTTTGGCTTTTTGTTTATGAAGGTGTGGACAATTTCGAATAATATGTCCAAATGTACCACATGAAAAACATGATCTTCGTTCAACAAACCCCGAAGTATCATGTGATTGTCTTGTTGATGATGAACTTTGTGATCCCGAGGTACTTGGTTTGGAACTGTTTTGTTCATTTCTTTTCAAAAATTTAGCTTGGTTGATATGATCAATATTAGATTTATTTTGAAAAGTCTCCAATTTATCCGTTCCCTTCGATTTTACAAAGTTCACTTTTTGATTCTTTTTCTTGTCTTGTTCCTTTCGACCTTGAGTAGGTGATTTACCTTTTGGTCGAGTATGGTTTTGCTGCTTCTTCTCTGTTGGTAATTTTTTATTGCCATTTTGTTTTCTAATTTCAGCTTTCGGAATTAACGGACACTGTGTTACCACAACGTGTAAACCCGACTTTCCCAAAAACCTACTTGTTGATTCTTCAAAAACTTTACTGATTAATGATTGATTAACATTTTTAATCGGAAAAACTTTGTCAGAATAAACTCTATCATCACCAACAAGAGTGTACAGCAAATTCACACTCTCAGAAACTTGAGTGGGCGTGGACTCGGTCAGAACAGTCGTAGCAGGTTTTGCGGAAGGATCACATAGAATATGATTCTCGAGAGTTATGTCCTCTTCTTTGATTACCGCATCTGACTGTGCTGAGTCAGTATCATTAGATTCATCATCAGAAGAATCAACATCCTCAACAATTGTAACGCCCCGCGTTTTCAAACTTTCTATACTTAGAAACCTTTGCTTGAAGTTCTATTTTTAGAAACCTTGCATTCTTGTAATCATCCTTTCGTCGTAATCATTTTAAAATATGGGATTTGAATCATAAATAAAACTTGTGTTTTCTCCAAACTTGTGTTATACATACTTCTTACATATTCATATGTTTAACTCATGAAACAACTGACACATATTCGTGATGCTTGCAAACGTGTTATAAACCTACCAATACGTGACATACATACCTCATACCATACTTACATACAAGTCCTATGCTTAGTCATATTCATTTTATACTTGTGTAACCCTTAGAACATGCCTTATACACCTAAATACCCTAAAATGGTCATAAAACACGTAATATATATCAATGGAACATGTTACAAATCATTAAATTGAAGAAATAAAATTTGTGCCTTCTGCCTGTGGCTTACGGACCGTAAGCCTCCCACCATTATGGTCCGTAAGGGTGTCTGGCGGGCATATTTTCAAACAGCTTCATTTCTCCGCGATTTTGCACGAAATCCCATATTTCTTTCTCCTCCAATCAGCTCTAAACCACCTCTAAACACCTCCAATCAACCCTAAACTCATCCCCTATAAATACCCATCTTCTCCAAGCCATTCTACACTTTTAACAATCTCAAATCTCTCCAAAATCACTCTCAAGTTCTTGCAAAATTCTGAAATTCGGACAGATTCATACCTTCATACAAAAGTGAGCATAACTTGCTCAAAACTCAACCAAATTACTTGATTTTTCTTCCTACTTGGTTGGATAATCATGGGGTTTGATTCCTTGATCTCTCCTTGGAGAAATCAGACCTGGAATTGCCCTAAAAATGTCCACAAACTTTCTGTTGTGTTTTAAGTTCTTTCAAAACTTACTTAAACTTATCAAACTTGAGTCTAACTCATCTCACACCTATGTCCTAATGCTTACAACCTATCTTATGGTTGGTTAGGCTTAAAAACAAGGTTGAGACATACAAAATCAGAGGTTAAACCTCAAATAAATTCTGTTTTGATTAGGGTTTTTAACCCACAAGTCATGTTCAAGTTGCAAACTTGATGTAGGAGTGATTATGGAACAACTTGGGTTTTTCCAACATAAAATCCCCACATGAATTGATGATTTCTCATAGCTTAGATTGTTTACATTCTTGTACTAGTCCTAGTTCATAACCCTCCTTGTTTGTTGTTACAACAAGTGTAGTGGTGAACACATACGAGGTGCCTAAATGGAAGCTTGTTCTTCCTACCTCCTACATGACTTCTATGACACATTTTGAGGTACCTAAATGAAGATGTAATCTTCTACCTCATGCTTGAAATACTTGAACATTTGGACTTAATACTATATACTATACTACCTAAATAATATTTATGTACATTCGAACCCTTGATGTTGAATTCATGTTCAATTGTCAAGGTAGTAGAACACCATCTAAGACCTAAACCTTGTTATGATTCTTATGAGTGTCAACTCATGAAAACATTATTATAACCCTTGTGGTTACCAAGTGTCATACAAGTGTTATGCGTTGAAGATGATTATGTTAATATAATACTTTCATGTTGTTTTATTCCGAATCTCGACTCTAAGCATACTTGAACTTTAACCCTTATACATTCGGACTCTAAATCTCTATTCGTCAATAATTGGATAATCGGAAGGCATATGCAAACTTTGTGAGTACACTCGACCCATTTATTTTTAAACCACTTTTGGGTTGCAACATGTTACCATACAAAAATTACACTTACACACACTTAAACATACTTTGTGAACTCAATCCGTTATACATGCTACTTGTTATGCTAGATAATACATGCTTCATGCCATTACTATGTTATACCCTCGCTTAACAATTATAGAGCTATAGGAATAGCACACTACCCGATGGGGGATTGTTAGGTCATTATACTATACGGTCTCATCACTTTTGTGGCGAGGGATGCTAAATACTAGTGGACACTTTGGGTTTATACGTAATGATATGCATGCTAGTTACCTCGCTTACAAATTTCCATGTGGATTCGAGTAAAATGCTTTTATACTTATGCTATACTTATTCAAACCTTGTGTACTCGCCTTTGCTTTTGCATTGAACTTTATTAAAACATGTTGCAGGTTTAGCGATGATGTTGATGATGCATGGAATCTAGTAAGATGCTTAGATACACACTTTAAACTTTGTATTTTATTTGTATTGTATTCCATTATTCATGTTGTACTTGTTTCAAACTCTTGTAATTGATTCTTTAGAATTGAAATGAAATTTACTATTTAAATACTTGTCACGATTATTAGTGTTATGATGTCTCGAGCAATCTTCACACTTCGTCTCATCCCGATGTTTCCGCCATTGGTTGGGGTGTGACAACAATGACCTGAGGTTCCTGATTCTGTTCAGCAGTTACATACGTATCTGCTGACACATCCGAATCTGATGATACTTCTTGTTTGTATCCAAGTCCAGTTGTAAACTCCTCAAAGTTTAAAGAAACAGATGATGCAAAATGAGTTCTATTTTTCTCATCAGGCATTGCGTCATAATTGTGTCTAACCGGTGGTGGACATTTTTTATATTCAATGCACGTGACATCCTTTTTCTCTTTCTGAACATCTATGATGTGATCCAGCACATAACTAGAGTTTAAATAACTATTTAGCTTAAGATGGATCGCCTCACTTTCAGATTTAACACAAGCCATTTCTTTTTGCATTATCTCGAGCCTATTGATGTAACAGTTAATGGTTGTTTGTTTTCTTGAAACCATTTTCGTTAGCTCGGATTTGTTTTCCCTTAATGTTTCAATCATTGTTTTATACTCATTTTCATGGTTTGTATGAAACATGTTGGCTTCTGTGCATTTAGAAAGATCCACGATCAATTTCTGATTGTGGATAAATGTCACACCATACTTACTTAGCAAATCATCATATTTGCTTTGCAAGTCTGACAACTTATCACCTAAGTCGGCATAATTACTACTTAAATCAGCACATTTATCACATTTAACTACAGTTGCTTCATCGACACATACCTGACTTGATGAACTGCCAACATTAGCCATAAAGGTTGAATGAAGAGAAGAAGAAGAAGAATAAGCAGCTTGATCCACCAGAATAGATCTTCTATCATTCCCTGCTGCAGTTTCTTCCAATAATTCATCGATGTCGGCATCGACTGTCACCCTCGATAAATGGTCATCGCCTGACGTTGAGGTTTCCTCATCTGAACTTCTAGAATAGCCTGAACTTTCTTCATCTGAAGATTCACCACCACTGGCGGAAGATTCTCCACCACTGGTGTGATTCAAATCCTTAGCAACTTCAGCAAAACAAGCTGCTCCTCCCTGATCACCAATGCCTAATTGCATTGACCAGTCACAACCTTCATCCACTTGTACCACAAGAGCTTGATTGTTGTTGTTTGATGGTCCTGCTGCTTGATTGTTTACAGGTATCAAGGTGCGTTCATCATTCCTGTTTTGATGTTGATTCTGCTGGTTGCCTTGACTTCTGAAAGGGTTTTGGTTTCCATGCTGAGCTGGCTGCGTGCATTCTCTCTTGAAGTGGCCATGTTCACCACAATTAAAGCACTTTATAGATTGCTTGTCAAACCCATACTTGGTATCTTTCTTGCTTTCGAAGCTGGTTCGACCAGTCCTTTCCATGAAGTCCTTTGCTCGCCTTACAGCACTGGCGAAAGCCCATTTGATGTCCATCATATCCATCTCCACTTTATCAATCTGTTGATAATCTTCTTGAGTTAGATTGATGTTTCCAATCTGCCCTGCTATCAATCCACAGTATGCGCTCACAAAAGTGTTCAGTATCTCCATGGTTGACCAGCAGATGACGTGCTTCCATAACAGGCTTGCTATTGAACAGGTTGTGGATTTCCGTACATATTTGTTGTTCCAGTAGATCGATAGCTTTGCTGTTGAGGAACTGATTGTACTGGTTGTATTGGATTTCCATACAAGTCTGTTGTTCTTTGCGGTTGGACAACTATCTGTATCGGATTTCCATACAAGTCAGTGCTTGTGACAAACGCTGTTTGTAGCGGAGCATGTGGAGCGGGTTTTGCAGCTGTGTTAGAACCTCCACGGTTACCATAATACATATCCGGATTCTGTTGCACAGGAATTCTTTTCGCCTTCCGGGTTTCTTCTTGATCTTTGTTCTCCAAGTGCTGAACGAAATCATTGATGTTTGTCGTAGCCAAAGTGCCATTGTATTTCAAGATTTCTAAGAAACCATTCCATTGAAGTGGCAGCGCATCGGCAAACTTTGTGACAACCTCTGCTGGAGTTGTTGCTACCCCATAATTATTCAATTCAGTCAACAAGTGGTAAAATCGACTTGTCAATTCTCCCAACGACTCCTTTTCCATGCTCATGAAGCCATCAAACTCTTTCTTGAGTAAATCATGTCACAATTTGCGTGACGCTTCATTTCCTTCACCTCTCGTCTTTAATGCATCCCATAAACGCTTTGTTGTCTTGAAGCTTACAAACTGATGATAGATATCCTTGTTTAGTGCTTGAGTTAGAATAGAAAAAGCCTTCTTTTCTAAATCATAAATTTTCTTATCATCTGGAGTAAGATCTGCAAATGACGCGGCAGTTGAAGCGGCATATAACAACCCTCCAAAATATTTCTGACACCCCTAATATATTTAAACTATCCCTATATGTCTTAAAATATGCCCTGTATGAGTAAAACCGAGCCTAAAATACCTTTATTTTATTAAATTAAAATAAAAATCAAGTTTTTAAAGGCTGTGGCGGGCCGCAAAGACCCAGCCTTGGTCTTACGCGGGCCGCGAGCTCTCATCAACGAGGCAGCACCCTGAGCTGCCACGTGGCAGCCACACGTCAAAGCTAAAGCGGTGACCCGGATCAGCTAGGGCCTAAGGACCCTAGGTCGCGGGCCGCGTAGCCCTTGGCTACCATCTACGCGGGGCGCGACGAAACCCAGGTCAGGCCCTATAAATTGAGGGCATCGGCCTTCAGTCGAATTCGCTCATCTTTCTTTTCTCTCTCGAAATTCTAAAGAGTTAACATAATTTTCGGGCATAATACCCCCCTAATTAATGAAGTTATGCCCCGTTGTAAGTATTATAACCCCGGTTACGTATTAGATACGCTGCCCGATTGATCCAGGGTTCCGTAACGGCTGTCATGGTTGTCACACCCCGATATTTCCACGTATTACCGGTGGGGAGTATCATGACGTAGTTGATATCATCATAGTCAAATAATCATAGTTTAAATGCACAGCAGAAGTCTGAAAGTAAATTATTACAAACCGAGTTGAAAGTACAATGAAATATTATACAACGGAATGTAGATGGATTCACAGGCGGATCAAAACAAAAGAAAAATATTGTTCAACAGACTTAAAGTGATAAAAGTTTGCAAGACTCTTTATTTAATCACTCAGGAGTCTCCAGCCCATTACGTGTAGTACCTGCACTTAACCTTTTAAAAATACGTCAGTTTACACTGGTAAATACAATTAACTGACTCTTTTGAAAAGTATTTATTAAAATTGATTTAAATGCACAAGGCACAAATATTCTTTTATAACTTGGGACAATTATAAAAATTAAGCTTGTACACAAATTTATATGTTTGTTTTACATTTAGGGCCCGATATAGAAACCGAGACAAGATTAATAGACACACCACTAAAATAGTCCCACCGGGAGTTATCCTCACATGTGGTTATACCTTATACATACGCAACTGTCAGGTGTATGCCTACACCCCGTGGTTAAGTAGTGGCCATTTGCATTTTAAATGATGCCAAGGATATCCAGGACACGGTCATTAACCCCCAAAGGCTTTGTTTCAAACAAAACAGATTAGAACGGGTTATCTCAATGATTTAACCACTAATGGATTAAATATTCAATACCCGACCAAGCGGTATTATTATAATACCGTATCCTAAGCCCGTATAAGGGAAAATAAGTTAAAAGTATTTACCTGAGCTAAAATATAATTTTAATCCCAGCCGTATATCAAATCAGCAAGTACAAGTATCTTTTACTAGGCTCCTTAATCTGGAACGAAGGTTTTAATAACCTATTAGATTCCTGACGGGTCTTATTTAAGTCTTAACTTAGACCGGTTAGTTTTAATGAAAGGTTTACGGTTCAAAACGCATGATTAAGCGAAGACCGGATTAGAAGGTGATTTAGACCCAACAAGTATGAAGACTTGTATAAAGTGTGTAAACTAAACACATTCTGGATTTTGAGGTAAAAATGATAAGGTTTGACCCGTTTCGGTTTATTTAGGCAAACTAGTTACATAAACCGTACCGAACGCGATAATGCATAACGGGTAACCAAAAGAGTCATGTACAAGTTCCACAAGTTAATATGCTTTAAATATGTTATGATATCAGTAGGATATCTTCCATTATGCCCAAAATGAATTTAAAACCAATTTATGCCCTGTAAGGGTATTTTGGTCGTTTTAAAGTTTATAAAAGAGTTAAAATAGAAATCTGAGGTTCTGGTCTAAAATAATCAGTAAAAATATTTATTTTAATAAGTTATATCAGCAAGATATCATATATATGTAAATTTTATCATTTATGGCCAAACTATGCACCGTATGGGCATTTTGGTCATTTCACATAAGCTATAGAGGTCAAATTTGGAAATATGAGTTCAAAACTTTAACTTACTATTAAAGTATAAAAATTTATCCATAACATCAGTAGGTAACAAGCCTTAGGTGCCAAATATGGTTTTAAGCCATACTATGCGCCTAAATCGCATAAAAGTCGGTATTTGACGATATTCGGGTTGATTAAGGAAATCTAAGATTTTGATCAGCCTCTATAGTTTAAAATAATTTATTTAATATATAAAATCATTAGAAAAAGGTTTGATATGTAAAGGATGTGTAAAACTCATTTTATTAGCAAAAAGGATATTATCGTCAATTACCGAGTCTATGCAAGAACTCTATGTTATGATCAGTTTAAAATTTAATAAAAATCTTCGAAATCCCTAAATATTATATTACATCATTGGGTAGAGAGTTTGGTGTCAAAATTTGTGTTTAAATGTGATTTATACCAAAAATGCTATTTAATTAATAAAAAGCTTCTATTTTACGATATCTCCCATAACTTCTATTTTACACCATGAACTGATGTCAAATTTTTAGGACATACTAATATATCAGTAATAAAGGTTTTTGTTCACTCACATTTTTAAAAATCTCGTTTTATTGATAAAAGGACATAATGGTCCATTTTAAGCATTTAACGGAAACATGCATATGAATCAGATTTCTAAGGAACCATATAGTATAATCTCAGAGGGTCATACTAACATGTAATATGGTCCTAAAGGAACCCTAAGGCATATCTAAAACAAGCTAAATCGGGTCAGAACTGAAAGTCAAAGCAAAAGTCTACTTTTGCGACTTTCGGTTGCGAACCGAGCCTAAACTCAGAATTGTTGGGTTGAACATGCCTAAACATGTTCTTATATAATTTACCAAGTTGTTTTAGTGTTAAAACATGTTCCATAACCTCTGCATTATCAGTTATGAATTTATTTGTAAAAACTGATTCTGTTGACTTTTTATCAATAAGTATGACCCGACATTTGACCAAGTTAGAGTGATAATCAGTAGGTGCCCTTTTAATGATTTATTACCTACATAATTACCAACTCATAGCCAATTTCAATTCGAATAATGGCTGGACCGTTAGTGATTAATCACCAAATTAAAGCTTAATTACGATAGCTTTGACTTTCGGTCATTAAGCTAATAAAACTTGAACTTAGGAAGCTAAGAACCCTTACTAAAGTACTTAGCACGAATATAGAACTTGAGAAAGCTTCCTTTAGCTCTAGGAGGCTTCAAGGAGTGAGTTGTGAAGTAAAACTTCAAGTGTGCAAATGAAGTGTTGCAACAAGGCTCCTTATATAGGAATTTTGAGTCTCTTAGATCAATCCATATGTCCCTATTTGCTTTCAGATGTTCCCAGGTGTCCCTAGTGCATGAAAAACCATTTGCACAGTCCCTGGTATAAAAATCAAGCATGCAAAGGCGGTGGAACTGGCTTAACCTGCAGCTGTGCAGGTTTCTGTCGCTGGCAGTCCTCTCGCGACCCGCGTAAACAATCCAGGAGATCTTCGCGGCCCGCGAGGATCCTTGAATCCGGTAAAAAGTTGGTAAATCTTGCATTTTCAGTCCCTGGTCCATTTTAACTTTATTTAACTTCCATTTATTGCACTTAGGACCCCCATAGTTAACTATTAAGGGCCTTGGGTCATATTTTAACTCCGTTAAGCTCTCGGTTAGTTGCGAGATCACCCGAAACGATTTGTTTTCTTTGAAACTCCATGAAACTAATATCCAATATTCTTGAGAGCAAAATATATAATCATTACAATGTTTTTGGGATCGTTAAAAGGTCATTCAGAGGTAACATTTAACATGTTGACGCTTTTAACCCCTATGCTTCGTAAAATTCACAATTTAAGCACAAACGGCTTTCTATGTCCGAAAATTTTATTCATTAAAGAATACGAACATCTTATGAGATCATTCAGAGGCACTAGTTTGGCATGATGACATATTTGATCCTTTTACTTACATATTCACATTGCTTGACAATTTTAGTCCCTCCAGATCAATCTATTACACGTTTAAAGTCCATGACACGTGTCTTTATAATATTGGTCGTAATTTTTACGAGGTGTTACAGTGGTTCTGCCTGACGTAGTCGTTGGAATGCTGTCTCAGGGAGGGTATTACTAATGTAAATATTGGGTTATTATACTAACGCGTGTGCATTTGTGTAATTAATAGATAATCACCAGGAAATCCTTAAAGAAAACCTAAGACAGCAATGTGAGTAATCTCCTTTTTGTATAAACTATTTTACAAAATCTCAATGTTTTACATTATATTGCCAGTGATTGAGTATTTGTAATTCTACAGTTATCATCGGTATATTTGGGGTTTTGTATACAAAATTTGTTACTACACTGTGAGTAGTAACATGACCATAAGTCGGGACGACAATACCGTGGGTGGTAATTAAAGTAAGAATTGGAAACAAATATAATTGCGAGATCGCCCTCAATACTGCGAATGATAAGAAAATCTGTCTTGATTAAACTGGGATTCACTCACCAGTATTTCCCACTGGCAAAATGTTTTTAAACGCATTTCAGGTAACAAAATGTGAAAGGCAAATAGAAGCCAGCTGGACAGCACTGAAGGCTTGGAAAAGTGGCTATAAAAGTTACCTAAATAAAGAGATGTTTTATTTGAATAAAATAGGGTTTATCCCTATGAAAATGTGTGTAATAAAAACTTGGGATTTTCCCATATGTTTAATATTATAAAAGCGTGGTATTTTACTCTGATAAAATATTTCCTAACTACGGTCTTGATGTAAATTCCGCTGCCAAAATGATAAACACCAGATACCACCAAGACTGGCCGCGGCCGCTCGTTCCCAGAGTAATTAGGGGACGGGGGTTGCGATAGAAGGTGGTATCAGAGCTAAGCCAGTGATTCAGCCACAGAAGTGTTCTGCTGACACCAAAATATTATTCAAAGTGTTAGGAAATAAACTATGGAAATACGTGCATATCTGTATTTTATTATTGTGTGTTATTTGACTATTTGTTAGTTTACAGTATCAGTGACCAAGGACCTTCCGACGCCTACCGTCAGTTGTCCAGCTCACCTAGGAGCTAAGGCACCTCTTCACAGCCTGCCCTCTCAGGGTATTCAGCTGACATTGAAGATGGGATATTCGTGTTTAAGGCTCAGTCTGAAGAGGTATTCCCTCCTAAAAAGAGAGGATGGTTCAGTAGAGGAGCGCATGAACGTAGGAAAAGAATGAAAAAGTTACAACACCAGCGAGAGTTAGCATCCATTAAGAGAGAAACAGATGCTCACACCCAGGATATGCTCAATAAGAGTCTAGCAAAATTCCATATTTTAGCAACCACAGCTGCAGACCCTAACCTGGAGCAAATCGTAGCACCTCAGCCTTTACCACTGTTTCCCACCCAACCAATGGAAATCGAAAACAACCCAGAAAACCAAATCCAAATGCATGACTTTGACCCAATGGAGATACCTAGGGTACCAGCACCCAATCCCTTAGACCCAGACTATGACCCGTGGTTAGACGACCATAGGGATTACCAGCAACGTTACCCAATACCAGAAGACGAACTCATGCCAAATCTAGCAGCCTAACCAGGTTTGGACCCTCTAGATCCCTACTATGATAGCAATCAATACATCAGGGAAATTTTAGAGAATCCTTACCCGTACCAGGAACCCATGCCCCAGTTCCCAAACCCAGTCCCACCACCTGCTCCCCCAATGAGTGCAGAAAATGTGCAAGAGCTCCGAACCTTCGGAGATGAGATTTTAGAAAATAGTGAGAGGATGAGGCAGGTAGGAGAACGACTCGTCTGGAAGTATGACGAGCGTAATATGTAGTTCTGGATGAACCCATATCAGTGAAGGTGATGGTGGAAGTAATAATAATAATAATAATATAATAATAAATATATAAAATGTGTGTATGTTTGAAAAAAAAAACCCTTAGACAATAGCTATTGATGCCTAATAGTATTGTAATTTTTAAATTCTAGTATCAGTTTGTATTAGATGCATACTATATATAAGAAAGAGTAAGTCGCAATGTTCAACGCTTTTGATCAGTATGTGTGTCATATGATTGGTTATATTAAATACTATCTTGTGATAGTAATACGTGGTAAATGTTTACAATTCAGATGGCTGACCCAGTGAATCAGGAGAATCCGGATAATAACCCGGAAAACCAGAATAATGATAACCTGGATCATGATAACCAGAATAACAATAACAATGGAAACCCAGTGGATAATACTGCCATCCAACACATAGTGGCACAAGGAATTATAGACGCAATGCCATTTATTATCAAAACTGTTAGGGAAGCTGATAATAAAAGTAACCGTGATAGTAAAAGACCAACTGAACCTGAACACAGCGTGAATAATGGACCCATACTTCAAGTGCCCATTCCCAAAAGAAGAAAACCATGTCTTATGGTTGTTCTTATAAAGAATTTTGGTCTTGTAAACCAATGGAATTCTCGGGCAATGAAGGGGCCATTGCAGCTCTACGATGGATAGAAAAGACTGAAGCAGTCTTAAAAATAAGCAAGTGTGCGGAAGAGGATAAGATAACGTTTGCTTCCAATCTGTTTAAGAACTCAGCACTAGAATGGTGGAACACTATCCTCCTGTCTAGGGGAAGTGCCAGGATTTACAATATGGAATGGAAGGAATTTTAAAACATGGTAGAAAGGAAATTCTGCCATCCCAATGAAAAAGAACAGATAGCAAATAAGTTCCTAAACCTTAGAATGACTGGAGTGGATAGTAAGGGTTACACTACATTATTCTTTGAATATGCTTGAATAGTGCCAACCCTTGCATCACCTGAACCAGTCCTAATCTCTCGTTACATCTGGGGATTAATCAGTGAAATTAGGCATGTAGTCAAGGCAGCTAGACCTCAAACTATAGAAGAAGCGGTAGAATTAGCTAATACCTTGACTGATGAGTTAGTGTGTACACGAGAAGAAGACTAGAGGAGAAACCTAGCTCAAAGGCTTACTCAAGAATTTCGCTACGGAAATTCCAACCGTGGGAAAAATATAGGTTCTACATCTGCACCTTACTGTAAGGCCTATAAGAAGAAGCATTCAGGAAAATGCTTCATTTACTGCAATTTCTGCAAATACCAGGACATAAGGAAGAAGATTGTAGGAAGAAACCAAGCAATGGAGTGTGCTTCAACTGTGGAGAAAAAGGTCACATCAAGCCGAACTGTCCAAAACTAGCTCCAGCCATGAACAACAAGACTACCAAAAATACTAGAGCATTTGTTCTGACTACAGAAGAAGCCAAGATGATTCCGGACGTGTTAGCCGGTACGTTTTTAGTTAATGATGTTTTTGCTAAAGTATTATTTGACTCTGGTGCAAACCAAAGTTTTATTAATACTTCATTTTGCAAACTTCTCGATCAACCATTAACTAAAATCCAACAAGAATGTCTAGTAGAGACAGCCAATGGGGAAACCGTTAGGATTTCTTAAATCTTGCAGGGAGCAAGAATAGAATTTTTAAATCAAAAGTTCATTGCAAACCTTTATCCAATGAAATTGGCAGGATTTGATGTTGTATTAGGAATGGATTGGTTAATAACCAATAAGGCCAGTATTTTATGTGATCAAAAGTCAATCCAAGTAAATTCACCAAGGGGTGAAAAGATCACAATTAAAGGAGATAAACCCTGTAGATTTACAAAATTCATCTCTGTGATGAAAACAACAAGTTATGTAAGAAACGGGTCATTAGTGTGTTTGATTTCTACAATCATTAACACTAAAAGGAAAGAACTGAAAGATATTCCTGTAGTATCTCAGTTTCCAGATGTGTTTCCAGAAGAACTACCAGGCTTACCGCCAGATAGGGAAGTTGAATTCAGAATTCACCTATTACCAGGGACAGCACCAATTGCCAAAGCACCCAATCGTTTAGCACCAGCAGAAATGCAAGAACTAAAGAAGCAATTAGATGAATTGTTGGAGAAAGGATTCATACAGCCAAGTTCATCACCATGGGGAGCGCCAATCTTATTCGTCAAAAAGAAAGACGGGTCGATGCGAATGTGCATTGATTACCGTGAATTGAACAAAGTCACGATTAAGAATCGGTATGCATTACCAAGAATCGATGATCTGTTCGATCAATTACAAGGAGCATGCAGAGCATTTGCACGCACTTCTAAGTTTATTAAGGAAAGAAAAGCTTTATGCTAAGTTTTCAAAGTACGAGTTTTGGTTAGAACAGGTACAATTTCTTGGTCATTTAGTTAACCATGAAGGAATTCATGTAGATCCCACCAAGATTGAGGCAATTACCAAATGGAAAACCCCTGAATCACCAACTGAGGTTAGAAGTTTCTTAGGATTGGCCGGTTATTATAGAAGATTTATTCGAGATTTTTCTAGAATAGCCATTCCCTTAACTAAGCTAACCTGTAAATCTGTTAAGCTTGAATGGAGACCAAAACAAGAAGAAGCCTTTAGAATTCTTAAGCAAAGACTAACCAACACACCCATATTAGCATTACCAGAAGGAACTAAAGATTTTGTAATCTATTGTGACGCTTCTAAATTAGGTTATGGATGTGTGTTGATGCAACGTCAAAATGTTATAGCTTACGCATCTAGGCAACTTAAGAATCATGAAGAAACTATTCAACCCATGATTTAGAGTTAGGAGCGATAATTTTTGCCCTGAAAATTGGGAGACATTATCTTTATGGCAGTAAGTTTACCATTTTCACTGATCATAAGAGTTTAAGGTATGTTTTCGGGCAAAAGGAATTGAATATGAGACAAAGACGCTGGATGGAGATCCTTCGTGATTACGATTGTAATATCCAGTATCATGCAGGAAAGGCTAATGTAGTAGCCGATGCTTTAAGTCGAAAGTATCATGAAAAGCCAAAGAGAGTACGTTCTCTTAAATTAAATCTACAAGTAGATTTAAATGAACAGATTAGAAAGGCATAGGAATCAGTAATCAAGGATGATACTGAAAAGTTAAAAGGAATGATTAAGGAATTAAAACAAGGGACAGATGGAATTTGGAGATTCCATAAAAAGAGATTGTGGATACCTAAATTAGGAAACCTACGCCACCGTATATTAGAAGAAGCCCATAAGTCTAAGTATACGATGCATCCTGGAAATGATAAGATGTATCAGGATTTAAGAAAGAATTTTTGGTGGATAGGAATGAAGAAAGATATAACAGCTTATGTAACTAAGTGTCTAACTTGTTCACAAGTTAAAGCTGAACACCAGAAACCCTCAGGATTGTTGCAACAGTTGGAAATGCCAGTTTGGAAATGGGAATTGATAACAATGGATTTTGTTACCAAATTACCCAAAACAAGAAAAGGTAATGATACAATCTGGGTGATTGTAGACAGGCTAACTAAGTCAGCTCATTTCCTACCAATGAAGGAAACTTTCAATATGGAACAATTAGCTAAATTGTATGTAAATGAAATAGTTTCATTACATGGAATTCCTTTATCAATTGTTTCTGATAGAGATAGCCGTTTTACCTCTCATTTTTGGACAAGTTTCCAAAAAGCAATGGGAACCAAGCTAAATCTAAGCACAGCTTATCATCCTCAAACAGACGGACAAAGCGAAAGGACAATTCAGACAATGGAGGATATGCTTAGAGCTTGTGTAATTGATTTCGGAGGTAATTGGGATGATCATTTACCATTAATAGAATTCTCTTATAATAACAGCTATCACACAAGTATCAATGCTGCACCCTTCGAAGCACTTTATGGACGAAAGTGCCAAACCCCAGTCTATTGGGGAGAAGTTGGAGAAAAGCAACTATCTAGACGTGAGATAGTGCAAGAAACAACAGACAAGATCATTCAAGTCAAGGAACGACTGAAAGCAGCACGCGATCGACAAAAGAGTTAAGCTGATAACAGACGGAAACCCTTGGAATTTCAGGTAGGTGACAAAGTGTTATTGAAAGTCTCTCCTTGGAAAGGAGTGGTAAGATTCATCAAAAGGGGAAAGCTAAGCCCCAGGTATGTTGGACCTTTTAAGATTATTAGAAGAATAGGACCTGTGGCCTATCAGCTACAACTGCCAGAGGAAATGGCAGGAATACATGACGTATTTCTTGTATCTAATCTCAAGAAATGCTTAGCTGATGAATCACTAGTTGTGCCTCTTAAGGATATAGAGGTAAATGAACAGTTAAAATTTTTAGAAAGACCTCTACATATTGAAGACAGGATAGTAAAAAAATCTCAAACACAAGAGATTAGTTCTAGTCAAAGTGAAGTGGGACTCCAAAAGAGGACCAGAGTACACATGGGAGCTTGAATTGGAAATGCAAAGGAAATACCCACACCTGTTCCAGTAGACCTCGAGGACGAGTTTTAAAACAAGGTGGGGAGGATATAACAACCCTCCAAAATATTTCTGACTCCCCTAATATATTTAAGTTGTCCCTATATGTCTTAAAATATGCCCCGTATGAGTAAAACCGAGCCCAAAATACCTTTATCTTATTAAATTAAAATAAAAATCAAGTTTTTAAAGGCTGTGGCGGCCGCGAAGACCCAGCCTTGGTCTTACGCGGGCCGCGAGCTCTCATCAACGATGCAGCACCCTGAGCTGCCACATGGCAGCCACACGTCAAAGCTAGAGCGGTGACCCGGATCAGCTAGGGCCTAAGGACCCTAGGTCGCGGGCCGCGTAGCCCTTGGCTACCATCTACGCGGGACGCGACGAAACCCAGATCAGGCCCTATAAATTGAGGGCATTGGCTTTCAGTCGAATTCGCTCATCTTTCTTTTCTCTCTCGAAATTCTAAAGAGTTAACATAATTTTCGGGCATAATACCCCCCTAATTAACGAAGTTCTGCCCCGTTGTAAGTATAATAACCCCGGTCACGTATTAGATACGATGCCCAATTGATCCAGGGTTCCGTAACGGCTGTCGTGGTTCTGCCCGACGTAGTCGTTGGAATGCCGTCTCGGGGAGGGTATTACTAATGTAAATATTGGGTTATTATACTAACGCATGTGCATTTGTGTAATTAATAGATAATCACCAGGAAATCCTTAAAGAAAACCTAAGACAGCAATGTGAGTAATCTCCTCTTTGTATAAACTGTTTTTACAAAACCTCAATGTTTTACATTATATTGCCAGTGATTAAGTATTTGTAATTCTACAATTATCGTCGGTATATTTGGGGTTTTGTATACAAAATTTATTACTACACTGTGAGTAGTAACATGACCATAAGTCGGGACGACAATACCGTGGGTGGTAATTAAAGTAAGAATTGGAAACAAATATAATTGCGAGATCGCCCTCAATACTGCGAATGATAAGAAAATCTGTCTTGATTAAACTGAGATTCACTCACTAGTATTTCCCACTGACAAAATGTTTTTAAACGCGTTTCAGGTAACAAAATGTGAAAGCCAAATAGAAGCTAGTTGGACAGCACTGAAGGCTTGGAAAAGTGGCTATAGAAGTTACCTAAATAAAGAGATGTTTTATTTGAATAAAACAGGGTTTATCCCTATGAAAATGTGTGTAATAAAAACTTTGGATTTTCCCATATGTTTAATGATAAAATATTTCCTAACTACGGTCCTGATGTAAATTCCGTTGCCAAAATGATAAACACCAGATACCACCAAGACTGGTCGCGGCCGCTCGTTCCCAGAGTAATTAGGGGACGGGGGTTGAGACACGGCAACATCAAGGGCTTGATCGAAGTCTATAATGAATCGTAACCATAACTCCGTGTTTTGCCCAAGAATATATGTATGGAATCTTTCTTCCCATCCAGGATATTCATTCATGTGCATTAGCTTCGGTGGACGATTATTACTTTTGGTTTCATTTTTGCTTAAAAGTATACTTTGAATACTTTGATTTTGATTTGAAACGAACGCCCATTGACTTGACGAAACTTGAGATGAAGACGATGGTGCTGAAGGCTCGGCCCATGATGGAGATAAACCCGTGCTTCTATACTTACTCTCCGTATTGGATGGAATACCCCACCAATCTGAACTCATATTAGTTGTATATTGATGAATACCTGATAAAAAATCTCAGAACAAACTGTTAAGACTGATTTAAAATGCTTGTGTTAAAAATTGAAAGAGATGTCAACGAAGAACAATGGTGTAACACCCTAAAACGTTATGGCCATAAGAGACGCAGCGGAAATACCGACTCAAAAATTCTTTCTTATATTGTCTATATGACATACTTGAAGGTTCATTTATAATCTGTCGGACACTTCTTGAAAGGATTTACAACATTCATTCTTGATTAACGCGTTAAATGTGATACCATAAATACAAGCTATGAGACCACTCTTCCCGTACAATCCTTGCTCTTCGACTCGATCTTCAACCTCTTAGTCTCCACAATGATGTTAATTCCGTGCAACCTGCAATCACCACATACATGCATGTCATTAATATTTGTTGACATCATTCTTAATCTAGACATACGCAATTAAATGACCATTCCGGATTCTTCTATTCATGCTAGTCTTTTATGTTTATCTTTCCGAGTACAATCTTGCATCCAATCATCAAATCTTCATAAGGACACAATAGTATACCTGCATTTTCATTTCATTCTAAAGGCACACGATTAGTAACATGAATACTCAAATGTATTGAAGCCATGTATACATATATACAAGCCCCATTCTTTCATAAACAATAAATTCTACTTCATGCATACGTACATTCATACGTATATTTCTTACACACATACATACCTAATATATGCATACATCCATACAAGCTCTTACATACCACTTACATTCCCACATGATTATACTAACACATCCTAGTCACAAACATCCATATAAATAAGTCTCATACGTATCAACCTACATGCATACTTATTTCTAATCGTGCTTACCTATGGATTCCATTACTAACATATAAGTAAATCCATACCCATACTTATACATACCTCTAGACTTAATTCATTCTCACACATACTTTTGTACACGCTCATCACACCTCATAAACACTCTTCAATGAATTTGTGTAATGATAATCCTTTCTTTAACATTCCTTCAATCATACTTTCTAACGGGTATAAATGTCAAATCCCTTCTAACTTCTATATCTGGTTCAACATCAATTCCTTATCAGTTAATCACTGAGGTATAACCCAAACAAGTTACCTGGTCGTCTAGGTTATCAGGCATAACCCAGACTCTTTACATGGTCATCTAGGTTATCAGGCATAACCCAAACGAGTTACATGGTCATCTAGGTTCAGGCATAACCCAGACGAATTGTCACAGCCCATACGTTTATTTCACCCTGTCGGTATGCTAGCCATATGCTACGGCAAGCATCAACAAAGAATTCAAACCTTGTACAAATCGAACTTCCATGTACTTTCATTTAATCATAATCAAGCTCCATATCCTTCTAAATCTTAATCTCGTGATCAAACCAACTACTACATCACGCCATACTTCTTTCTACATTTTGACCCGTTCGTTTATACTGTGTAGTTTTGACATAAACAACTATCTTCGACTTACCATAACACTTCTTACTTTAGTACTTACTCTTACCCATAATCTTCTTACACGGTTCCCTATATTCAACACACCAAACTTCATTTATTCAAGAAGTGATTCCAGAAATCACTTACCTTAAACGTTTGTATTCGTATCTGTTTCCTTGCTTCCTTTTGACCCTTTAGCCTTCCATGCTTCCATCTATCTTGACATGATCCCTATAATTTCATGTCATTGCATTCACATTCTTGTTAGTATACATGATTGTATATATTAATGATCATATCAAATTCATATTCCACATTTGACCTTCACTAGTTAATTCTAACAAACATAAGGCATATTCCCACAATCATATCTCTTCAACTCATATAATTCATCACATCGTCACATATAACACACATTGATATAACACGTACCATATAAATTTCTATAATCTTACAATTGTGACCACAAGTCCAACCATGCTTCTTTTGCGCAGTTGACTTTCAGAAGTCAACAGTTTATCATATGAACTTTCGATTTAACCTCATACATCTGTGACATCATAATAGGCTATAGAAATGACGCTATATACATTTCATATTCACAACGCAAATGTGCTTACAACCACATTCAAACTAGTACATAATCTCAGCATCATTATCATATTTCATTCATATATATATATCAAGTCGTTTCATACAATTTCGCACCCTAACTTCACTTAGACATTTCATCATACACCTGGTGTGCATACTACTTTCTAAGCACAATGTACAACTAATTCATGCATAATCTTCTAAGCTCTTACTTAGTTCATCAAATCTTCTTACTAATCAACAAGTATCATTCACACATAGACATAAAACATATCAAACACCAATTTCTTTCAATTCATCTAACAAGAATCCATCATACATAACATGATACATCAATATTGAACAAGAATTGGACATGGATGATATATCCATGTCACCATCTTCACCATAACAATTGGGTTTCACCTTAAAACATCAAATTAAGCAAAATCATGTATAATTCATGTTCTATATGGTGATTCTAACACCTATACATGATCAATTCATACTAATTCACGGATTAAACATAACTCACTTCATACAAGATCATCAATCTAAGTTTCAAGACATACCTCATGATCCCCTTGTGTAGGTGATCATTAATTCATGTTCATTTATAGGTTTGAGCTTCGATTCACCCTTTAATTTGAAGATCTTTCATAACTAGGGTTTGGCTCCCCTTGTGTTCTTCTGAACATTCCAGACACACACAAATACGATGTGTGTGTTGTGTGTTAAATTCATGTTTTATAAAACAAGGGTTTTCCCATGTTACAATTTAGGCCCTCTAGTTTGCCATATTATCTCTTCTCCAATAACTTTCTTCCTTACTCTTAAAAGTTAACATTGCATTTAACTAGGTTATTTATTCCTAGTTATCCAACATCATGTTAAATTATTTAAACACCCACTTGGGTCAATAAAGGGATTTTGGGGCGTTACAAATGGTTCTTCGTCAAAAGATACTACGACAAAAGACTAGTTGTTCGTCTAATCCAATTTGACGAAGACTAAGGAAGTTCGTCCAAGACATGTGTGACGAAGTACTGAATAGTTCGTCGATATCAGATATGACAAAGGATAAGAATCTTCGTCGATGACAAACTTGACGAGGAATAAGGAGGTTCGTCGATGACTCTTTTGACAAAGAAATGGATAGTTCGTCGCTCTGGTAGTTCGCTGACTTATGTGTATAGACAACAAAGATATTTTCCAAACCAATCAAATCTTATCTTATCTTCTGACACAATAAGCCCAATTTGTCAAACAGTCATGCCTTGGAACCACTTTTTCAAACAACACATCATTAGAAAGCCAAGAATGTCAAACAAATATATTATATTCAATCAACAATAATGCAAACATTCAAATCTTCAAACATCAAACCCATAACTGATGAACAACATGAACTCGTTGAAGATGTTTATGAACTGGATGTGTTTTCTGGTGCCGGACAAATTTTCGAACATCAATTTTTGCACAAAAGTTTAGTAAAAACCAAATCTTAACATGTATACATGCGTTTTAACAATGGTTTTATAAAAACTAATAGTAAAGACACAAGATTTTCAAGATTTTTTAAATGGTTTTTCTAGAAAACATATTCTTCAAAATCAAACTTTAAGAGAAACACATGAAAATCTTTGAAAAATCAAGATAACAACTTGGTTTTAACAAGGAATCGAGTCAATGCTCTGATACCAATTGTAGGTCCACCCAGAGGATCGAGTTAAACCTCTATTCCATGTTTTCCGACAAACCCGAGAGTGCGGAATCCAAACGGGTAAGTTAAACCAAGTTAGAACACGAAATACACAAACACGATTCAACGATTAACACTCGATGTATTAATACGTATCCGTTACAAAGCAATGTTTACAAGATCTCCTTATAAACTCTGTGTGTGTGAGTTCATACAGTTTGTTTTCTCTCTAGTCTCACACTTGTATATGGGCAGAGTTCAGGTTACAAGATTATGCAATACAAAGCTCTCACACTAAACTCTCTCTAGTCTGTTCAGACTTCTGTCTTGTGTCTTCTGTCTGTTCAGCATATATACTGAAAGGGTTGACGAAGGAACTGTAGTCGACGAACAATCCATGACGAAGAGCCAAGACTGACGAAGATTGAAGACTTCGTCATGTGGTCTTTGGTGAGCAAACAAGTGACGAAGTCTTGGCGAACCTTATAAACTTCGTCGTGTTGAGTATGTGACGAACCTTATATACTTCGTCACACATGAACCTTCGTCACACATGAATGTTCGTTGGAGACCATGGATGAACATTTAAACAGCAGGTTTACTTGCAGCACTTGAACAAACAGTAGCAACATCATAAACATGATTAATCACAAAGACTTGATGGAGGATATCAAGTCTTGGTCTTCAACTCGTTGCGATGTCGAACCGAACGGGCCGCGTCCACATAATATGTATCAACAATATATGTGTAATTACCGTTGGAATAAAACGATATATGTAATTTTCTAAAAAAAAAGTTAAAGTAGATGCAATTTAAAAATAATACAATATAAAAGGTTTAATTGTATTTAGTTTAAAACTAGAAAAGTAACCCGTCGCGATGCGGCGGGGGCTAGATTTTTATTTATGTTAAGGTAGTTGTGATCGCAATAATGTTACCTGGTCCGAGAAAAGATTAACCAGTCGGACAAGCCTTTTACAAGCAAGTTATTTAAACTATACAACGTGAAAATAACTAAGTTTTATTAGCACCCGTTTTTTTAAACCGGTTTCAACCCGAACAGAACCGACGTTTTGTATACCGGTCAACATTCTCGATCTCTGAAACTGGTTTTAGAGCAGTTTAAACCGGTAAGAAACAATTTTTTGGCCCAAATCAGTTTTTAACCAAGCCCCCCGCCGCAACGCGAGGGAGCCTACATCTACTTTTATATAAAGAGAAAAGATTAACCAGTCGGGCAAGCATTTTACAAGCAAATTATTTAAACCGTACAACATGAAAATAACTATGTTTTATTAACACCAGTTTTTTTTTAAACCGGTTTCAACCCGAACAGAACCGACGTTTTGTCTATAAAAAAGATTCTTAAATCTTGGATTATACTTTATATTTTTTAATTGTCATAATTTTGTTCCAAAAAACGAACATTTCGGTTTCGGTTTTACCAAAAAACCAAACCGAACCATGCAAACCATTATTCATTTGATTAGTAGTATTCAACATATACCTGCGGTTTGAGCTCGACACAGCTCTGCCCTCTTTTCACTGTAACGGGTTCGTTTGCAAGCACACTTTCGAGATGATCTAGAAGGTCTTTGGCTTGACAAGTTCCGAAATCAGGGTCAGCATCTTCATAAGACCAGACCATGGCAGTTTCTTTATCTTCAATGGTTGACCCGTCAGTGGTCTCGGTATAAAGGGTCATAACGGGTCGAGCGTTCTGTTTCCACCCACATTCTTCAATTTGTACGCATGTTTCTCATTCCTCGTCACGCTTCAGCCTGAATTCACCACACAAAATGTAATCAGTAGCTTGTAAATTCAACGCATTCGCTCCGGGTTATCTTTTAACCCTTTAACCTTCTAAATCATTTTATCCATACTATTTGTCAAAAAAAACCTAAGATTTTTTTGCTGAATTAAGTCTCTAGACTTTATTATTACATTATCTAAATCCTTTAGTTTTTTAAAACTTGATGATTAAGTCTACATTTTGTTTTTAGCATAAAAGTCCTTTATCAAAATTAAATCCTTGAACAGTTTTTTAAAGTTTAACAAAAAGTTCCCTTTTGCATGATTTAAGTCCCCATACTTTGTTAAAAAAAGGCATGTTTGCATAATTTAAGTCCCTATACGATTTTCTTGACATATATCCATATAAAAGCTTTTAAGACCGGCACTTAAATATATAAATGAGGTATGTTATGTTTTATTTTTTTAACAGCAAAGAATCTCACATGTAAACTCCCCCTGCTCGGGGTTATGTCAAATGTCGACTCCTCAACCGCCATGAGACCGTGCCCCAATGTCCCTCAAAAATGGCCCAAGCGAGAATCGAATATGCATGTTCTTTTTTTTTTATTGTAGCAACCTTCTTGTAATCACCTGTAAAGCAAGTACAAAGCTTACAACACGAAGTACTATCTGGCATCTTGCATATAATTTGGAGTGTACATACTAATGAACTTAGATTGTATGTTAACTTAGCTTATCAGAGTTGATTATTGATTCAAAATTGCTTGTATCAAGTTATTTGGTGTTTTTTTTTTCAGAAGAATTCACTCTGCCTTCAAAGACAATCAGGAAACAAATAGTCATTTTAAAGGGCTGTGCAAAACTGGGAACATCAATCAAGATTATCTTTCAACAAAATTAAACCTGACAACTTATTTCCATAAACAGTTTTTACTAATTAATACAGCATACATTAGGTTAAATTTTGACCCAATTACTATTATTCGGTTGATTTGAATTGTATATTATCATCTCCTACATGGTACAAAGATATCAAAATAGCCCCACTATATCCAAATAACCAGTGCAAAAGGGGCAAGGAAACTCATCCCTCATATCATCATCCACCTTTTCTTTAAACCCCGTAAACATCTCTGCATCATATTCACCCAGTTCCAATAAAAATTAGAATTTGATAATCACCCCCAATTTCAAACCCTAATTTGTAGGTTGAATAGGTAGCGTAACTTAAAATTTTGATAAATTAAAATACAAATGCATCAACAATAGTAAAAGAAGTACCTTCTAGATCTGTCATGAATTTTGGATGATTAAAAAAAAACATACCCATCCAGAACCAAAAGGATGATATCTAAAGAAACATAACCAGAACCAAAAATCACTCCCCTTCCACACTTTCTTCCCCAATTCCAAACCCTAATTTTATTTTGTACCTGATGTCATTGCTCGAGGTTTGAAGGAACGATCAGACGAGCGACATGCAATACAATAAGCTCAAGCAGAAGAAGCCTTAGAACCGCCATCAACCGTTGACACCCAGACATCACCTTGGAACCGCCGTCAACCATTGATGTGACTGAAAATATCGGGTTAGAGAGAAGAAGCCGTTGCCATCGTCATTAGGAGACGAAAGAGGTGGTCGCGAGGTGTGAGGAATCCGCCACTCTTTCTGTCCAGCTCAAACTCTTGTTAGGGAGGTGAAGGATGCGACCATATCTCTGCCGTTGTCGGAGGTTGAAACCACCAGGCTGCCGTCTGTTACCTCTCCCTTCTACTTTCTCTCTCTATCGTATTCTGTCACAATCTATTTCTAGAAACTTGTGAGTGTTGTGGCAAAATTTGAGACTCACGCCCACTTATTGATAAGTGAGTCATCATGGTACAAGCATATGTTTTTTTTTTTTCACAAACCAGTGTCCCACTTGCTAAGCAGACTTTACAACAAACAATAACATAAAACAACATTAAAGCCAAATGTACAAGTAACATTGCATAGCAATGTTATAAATTAGAGTATATATAAATTTCATAAAGGGGTGGGGGGCCACTAAAAAGGAGAGTGCATATGACACGGCAATGATCAAAATTGTTGACTATAAAACACACATGCAAAGGCATAAATAACCCAAGTATGTCTTTGAAAACTACTAATTTGAAATCGAACCACCAAAGCATTAAACGTAACTAAAGCATCAAACCACAAAAATGTTAATTGTTTGTTTCGTTAAATCATTATAATCTTTTGAATAATATTTTTCTTTAAAAACTACGAAGTTGAAAAAAATAGAAAAGATTAACAATTATATATCTATACATAGGGCTGTAAACGAACCGAACGTTCAGCGAACAGTTCGTGAACCGTTCGGCGGGAAGTTCGCTTATGTTCGTTCGTTTAATAAACGAACGAACATGAACAGGAAATTTCGTTCGATTAGTTAAATGAACGAACATGAACAGAGGTCTCGTTCGTTCGATTGTGTTCGTGAACGTTCGGTAAGGTGTCCGTGAATGTGTTCGTGAACATTCGTTGATTTGCGTTCGTTTATGTTCGTATGTTTTTGTTTTAATTGAAGATCTTTGTACTTTCTTATATTTTATTTGTACTTTTTATATTATTAAACTTTTATTTATTTTATTACCCTAACAATTAAACTAGGAAACTCACTTTCACCTTGTTATGCATCATTTCCCTTTCATTTCTCATTATTTACATTGGCGAATACGATCGACCTCCGTTCCACAATAAGGGATTCAAGTTCGAGTGCTACTCTCTGGGCCATCTATCTTTATCTTTCGTCGCGTTCGCCAAATTTATTTGTGTTCGTTTGTGTTCGTGAACCGTTCGCGAACACGCTCATTTCCTTAATGAACGAGCATGAACATAAAATCTCGTTCGGTATGTGTTCATGAACCGTTCGTGAACACATTTATTTCCTTAACGAACGAACACGAACAAAGCCTTGTTCGTGTTCGTTTGGTTCGTTTACAGCCCTACTATACAAAAAGCAACTAAGAGTCACCACCAATTGACTCCTACCGTTTCACACACACCTCTTCGTACACATACATTGTCCTCAGTGCGATGCACCAAAAAAAACCGATGCGTCAACCAGAAATAACCGTCACATGAGAAGTCAACCAAAAAAATAAACCGTCATCAATGCAACGCACCCACTGAATTGATATACGTTTTGGTTCAGCGTATCTAAAATATGAAACGGTGTGTCGCATTTAAAATACGAAGCGGTGTGATTTACTTAAGCAATACGTCACTTCCGTTCATCATATTTGAATGGCTTTTAACTTCCCTTTGACATATTTGAATGGCTTTTGGGCAGTTTCTTGAATCAAATATTTTAGGGTTGTTTAATACATTAAAATCATACTTCCTAAACCAGAGTATCAACATATTTTGGCAAGTTCTTGAATCAAATATTTTAGGGTTATTTAATACATTAAAATCATACTTCCTAAACCAGAGTATCAACATATTTTGGCAAGTTCTTGAATCAAATATTTTAGGGTGTTCTATTACACCATAATTTGAACGCCATATACACTCTTCCACCGTTTTCTACTATCTTAAGGCCCACCATTTTCATGCAAGCATTGTCATTCGTTACTTTGAATGTTTTTTTACTTGAATTTCTATGTAATTTTCTTCGTATCTTTGCATTTAATTTTCTTCTTCGTATCTTGCATTTAATTGATTCATTCAATTGGTTGTGAATCGATTCAGTAAAGTTTCTTTCGGTTTATATGCAAATCTTCACACACCAAATTAATCGCTGGAAAACAAATTTACTGGTCTTCGAGAAAAAAAAACAATACTCAAACCTACTTATTTTCTTGACGAATCTTTTTTTTTTTATTGAAACTTTATGCTCAATGTTGAATTGAATGGGTTTTTCTTCAAGATGTTTAAAGACATGCATTACGATTAACAGGAAAACGATTCGAAATGGTTTTTCATCAATATTAGTATTCTATTTGTCGAAATCTGATTTTCTAAACTCTATTTACTTTTCAAATATTCATTGTATTTGCTTCGTACCAAATAATAGGCTTTGTTTGAAAGTGTGAAACCATGATCTCGGTTACAAAATCTTGATTTAATTTATTTGGTACC
Source organism: Helianthus tuberosus (assembly GCA_030545235.1). Taxonomy (NCBI): domain Eukaryota; kingdom Viridiplantae; phylum Streptophyta; class Magnoliopsida; order Asterales; family Asteraceae; genus Helianthus; species Helianthus tuberosus. The sequence continues at coordinate 144,254,540 of CM060426.1, read as the reverse complement.
AAACAATAGCCTTTGCGTGATATCGTGATCCCGGTTCAGATGTATGGTATTAACGCAAGCATTTCATAGGAAACCGGTTCTGTTTTACGGTGGTAATACGTTCTCTTATATATTTTGCTCCATCTCCAAACAGTAGCCTTTACAAAACAAGTTTGACCTCTTATTTTTTTGATTAATTGAAACTTCATTTCAATGTGAGTACACTGTTGAATGAATAATTGATGCAGTATGATTTAAAGAATGGGGATTAACATTTTTTGTGATATCAAGTTATCTCAAATTCGGTTTACTTTTTTTATGCTTATTGCTAATCCTCAATAAATTTGCGATATATGTGACTAATTCTCAAATATGAATTTTGAAAAAAAAAAAATTGTTTGTCAAATTTTAGTTTGACATCCCCAATCTGCTTTTTTGAAACCAAATTGGGAAATAATGATTTATTTTTGACGTCAAATATGGTTAATCTTGAAATAACTATATGACAATTATCAAAACTTATGCACATAAATACATTGAATGTTTTTTTGCCTATGTTAACTGTCTATTTCTACACTCATATGGGTATAAGTATTTTCAAACAATCTGGTCAAATAAATACTCTATGAAGGGTTTAAGATTAACTATTCTATGTGAAAATATGATGATGAATGGTTTAGTAACATTTCAAGCATGGTTATGAGATTGTATTTGTCCAATATTTTGTTATGTACAGATTGAATTTATTTCCTTTATAATTTTTGTATCTCATGTATTGACACTAAACATTTATAATCAACATCCCGCCGCAACACGTAGGTTAACATCAACTCGTTATAATATAAAAAGTCAAAAAATAAAACCCTCTTTGTAAGACAATGGAATAAAAAAGTTAAATAGTTTTTGTTTAAAAAAATCTGAGTAATAATTTAAAAAAGAAAAAAACTGAGTTAATAATTAAAAAAAAAGCAAGAATTGAAGTTAGAAAGATGCTTAAAAAACCTAAAAGTTGTTTTGGGCCTCAAAGCGGTCAAAGCCAATCTAAGTCAAATTCCAATCCAAAACCAAGAAGAACATGAATGAATGAATTAACTAACAGTTAAAAACAAAAAAAAGGTTAAATCAATCATATTATACCGCAATTTATGTATAAATAACCGTTTAATGGTGTCTAAATATCCTAACCCTTTAGTTTTATGTATAAAACCGTTTGATGATGTCCAAATATCCTAACAAATTTGTAGTAACAAAAACATTACAAATCAATCTAATAGTTTAAAACATTTATTAGGCAAAATATATAGTTTAGGGTTAAGATCCTGTACAAACAGTGTTAACTGTAAGAACCGTAATAACAGATCTGAGCGATTGATAGTTTAAATTAAGGGTTGATATTGATTACAAATAAAACCCCTATAATTAATAATCAATACTATGAAGTTAGGGTATTTTAGTCATTTAGTCATTTCCTATAAAATACTAATTCCACCAAGTTTTTTAAACTAAAATAACTTTTATATATTTTATTAATTTTGGAAAAAAAATTATACCATAAAATCAAGTATTTTTTATCTTTAATATGAGTACCATATTGCTATATTTTTTTTTATTTATAAAAATGACTTTTAAAAAAGTTACAAAAAGATGTTTTATAATTGTGCTAGTTACGTAGTTGGAATGTGCTAATATAAAAATGTATTGTGTTAATTTTAAATCTATACGTATGTTCTTATTTTATTATGTAATTCTTATGTGTTGTTATTTTTTTTCTTTTGTTTTGTTATTGGGAGCCTATTTATAAATAAATTTGTTTTCTACTAGTTATGTAATAGTATGTGTTATTTACAAAATTAAAACAAAAATATGAAATTGTACTAGTATGTAACAGTATGTGTTGTTTATAAAATTAAAAAAAAATGAAATTGTGCTAATTATGTAATAATTATAAAGTTGTGCTAGTATGTGTTTATAAAATTAAAAGACAAATAAAATTGTGCTAGTATGTAACAGTATGTGTTGTTTATAAAATTAAAAAAAACGAAATTGTGCTAGTTATGTAATAGTATATGTTATTATTTTTTTCCTTTTGTGTTGTTATTGGGAGCCTATTTAGAAATAAATTCGTTGGAATGTCGTATTTTTATTGTGCTAATGTTGTTTTGTTGGTATTACCGTCGGATGCCCAGACGGTGGTGTTAAGAGAGTGCTAATGTCGTTATTAATGTCGTTTTTTGATTGTGCTAATGTCGTTATTTGATTGTGCTAATGTCGTTTTTTAATTGTGCTAATGTCGTTTATTTGATTGTGCTAATGTCGTTTTTTTATTGTGCTAATGTCGTTGATAATAGAAGTTCCTTTTTTTATTGAAACAAGAATGCTGATAATGTGGATGGTCTTACGTTATGCTAATGTCGTTTTTTGATTGTGCTAAGGTCATTGATGATGGAAGTTCCTTTTTTTTATTGAAACGAGTGTGCTAATAATGGAAGTTCCTTTTTTGATTGTGCTAATGTCGTTTATGTGGGTGTGCTTATGTTTTTTGTATTGGTGGTTCCTACAGGTTGGTTTGATCTGAATATGTTACAAAAATTCAAATTTTGGTTTGAATTAATCTGAATGGATTTAGGGATATTTGATAATTAATTTTAATTAGTTATAAATAAATAGGGTCAAAATGTCTAAATTACCCCTAAACTAATTTTTAATTGAATAACACTTGTCATTTATGTATTGGTTCTTATGGTTCTTACAAACATAAGAGTTTGTATTTGATCCCATGCCATATAGTTTAAACCATAATTTTATGACCTACACAAAAGGAACTTCTCATAACATGCATAGAAGTTTCCCTAGAAGATCAAAATCACAAGAAACTGACATAAATAGTATTTAGGCGGATCTGTGTGTGTATAATCTCACAAACTAAGAACAAATAGTAATGTAAAGGAATCATGTTGAGAAACACAAAAATTTCAAGTTGTGCTAGTTAAATCGCATTAATTCAACATATAAAGCGAAAATAAGATATGTTCGAAATACCTGAAAGAAGGAAAAGCTAAATGACGAAGTTGAACTAGTGTTGAAGGTTGTTGAAGGCTATAGTAATCTGTTGAATAGATTTTTAGAGAGAGAGAGTCAAGCAACCATAAATGTCACATCCTGATTTCCCGGTGGGTCCGGACTTAGGGTTTATGCGTGACGATTGATAACAGATATTCACATATAGCACAGCGGAAGTCTTAGGATTATAAATTACATATTACAAATTACAATCATCCGAAAGTTCAAAATAAATATACATACAGAAAGTACTAAAAGATCCACATGCGGATCGAAAATGACAAAAAGAAACTTTAGACTACTAGGCCTTGCGTGGAGTTGCAAATTCCAATATGCATAACCGAGCAGCTCCAGCCTATTCCATATTTGCTATAAAACTTGCGCTTAGTCTTTTGAAAATACATCAGTTTTCACTGGTAAATACAATTAACCGACACATTTTACCATTTGGTATATCATTTTCATAAATAACCTGGGACAAAGTAATATCTCTTGTTACTAGTTTTACATGCTTGTCAATACATATGGGGCCCGGAACTAAACTCTGATACATAATTAACCGACACGCCACATTTTCAATAAAAATATAATATAGCATTAGCGTCTGTCAGGTGTATGCCTACACCCCGCGCTTAGGTCGTGGCCACTTGCAATTAAGTGAGCCGAGGATATCCAGGACACAATCGTATTAACCCCCAATGTTTAAGTTATCAAGAAAAACGGATTAAAAACGGGTTATTTAAATTTTAAGCATCATTCGCCATTGTTTTAAGCACAACTGTTAATCAAAACAAATAATACAAGCGCAATTTACTAGAGGCTCCTAGACTGCAATGGATGGAATTATGATCCATTAGAACGTTAACGGGTCTTATTCAAGTCATAGGACTTGGACCAGTTAACTTAAATAAAAAGATACGGTTCGCTAGAATGTGGTTTAAGCACTCACGAGTATAATGACTCGTATAATATGGGTCAAATAACCAAACATTCTGATTAGAACTGATTTGGAAAGGTTTTGACCTGATTCGGCTAACTTATATAAACTATGCTATACACGTCAACCGTACACGAATAGGCGGCATCGGGTGGGTCTATGATAAGTCCAATATGCCAAAACATGTTTATTATGTTACCATATCAGTCTATAATTCAGATTATATGTTCATTATGTTTCAAAATCAATTTATGCGCAAAAAAAGGTGTTTTAGGCATTATTAGGCATATTGTAAAAACTTTGCATAAGACCCGACAAATGATATGATCAGAAGGTATAACCCTTAGGGTTATTCCTTACAATAATATGATCATATTACAACTTCAAATCAGTATCTAAACTATCCTAAACGGGTAAGAATCGAAAGTCAAAGCATAAGTCAAACTGTTTGACTTTCGGTTACGAAACGAGCTCTAAGCAGGAAATGACGGGTTGGACATGATCTAACATGTCCTAATATGTTATATAAACTGTCATAATGTCAAAAATTAAGGTATCGATACTTAGAAGTTCATTTAACGTTAATTACGAAAATCTGCATTTTTTACTTTTATTTAATAAAACTTTGACCCGTCATTTGACCAACTTAACGTGATTTTCAGAAGGTGCCCTCATAGGGGATTAACACCTACATTATTACGATCACGTAGCCATGTTCAATTCGAACATTGCCTTGATCGAAATGGTCATAACAGAAAGTCAAAGCAAAAGTTAATTTGCTTGACCTTCGGCTAATAACTAGCATAATAAATGAAATAAGACTGAGTTAGAACACTTACAAGTGTTCAAGGAATGCTAAGCTTCAAGTAGGAGGCCACTTTAGATTAGAAGCACTCCAAGAGATAGAGAGAAAGAATTTAAGAGGCGCAAGTCCAAGTGAAGCGAAGCAAGAACATGGTTATTTATACTTGAGTTCATGCCCTCAATTCTTGCCAAGTGTAATCAGGGATGCTAGGGAGGTGATTAGTGTCATCATACATGTCCAAAGCAGGAGAAAGGTGGAAAAATAGCGGTATTGGTGGCAGGCACAACAGCTGCAACTGCCAGCTGCACATGAACTGCCAACGACCCTCTTACGGACCGTAAGAGGTGAAGCCTTGCGGTCCGCAAGAGCTTCTGGGGCCCACAGGATTCAAATGTCTTACCGACCGTAAGGCATTATGCCTTGCGGTCCGTAAGGGACCGTCAGAGGCCAAAACTTTGGCATTTCATCATATTTGACCCCTCAACCTTCATTTTTCCACTTATTTATGTATTTGGTCCCTCTCTTCCGACTTACTGGGATTATTTGAGAGTTAAATGGACACGTCACGCCATACTGTTCGTCAAGAATTTCCGAGGTGTTACAATAAGTTATTTCAAAATCTAACTAAAACACGTTGATGATGATGATGAAGATTTACCTGAAATTTCAAGGAAACCCTAGAGGGGGAAAGAGAGGGGAGAGAGTAACAAAAATGCAAGCTGTAATAATGTTTCAAATTCTTGGTTTGTATACATAATTCTTTTTATGCTTTCACAAATCTGTTGCTTACACGTGTCTTCAATTAGGGAAATTTTTAAATAGAATTGTTGGTGATGTGTGTAAGTTAATTTGCATTAATGAAACTACAAATATGATTAATATTATTCTTTTTATTTATTATGACTAAGTGATTTTCCTAACAAAATAATTACTAGGGGTGCAAACGAGTTAAGTTACTCGAGCTTGACTAAAAAAATTTGAAACGAGCTGAGGCTAAAAACAAGCTCGTTTAATAAATTAGTCCACGGGCCTGAATTTCGCTTATCAAACACGAAATGATTCACTGGTGTCGCAACCCCTGATCCCTAATCCCCGAGAACGGGCGGCCGCGAGCTAGTTTCGGTGGTATCACGTGTTTGTCTAATTTGGCAGCGGAATTTTTCATCAGGACCGTAGTTAGGAAATATTTGATCAGAGTAAAATACCACATTTTCATAGTATTAAACAAATGGGATAAAACCCAAGTTCGTAGTACACACGTTTTCATAGGAATAAATCCTATTTTATTTTAGGTAACTTTATTGCCACTTTTCCAAGCCTTCAGTGCTGTCCAGCTGGCTTCTAATCGGCTTTCACAGTTTGTTACCTGAAACGCGTTTTAAAAACATTTGTCAGTGGGAAATACTGGTGAATGAATCCCAGTTTAATCAAGTTTAAATAAAAACCATTGTACAGTATTGAGGGCGATCTCGCAATTATATTTGTTTCCAAGTTATACCAATTAACATCCATGGTACTGTCAGACCCGACTTGTGGAAATGTTACTCCTTGACCAGGTGGTAACAAATTTTGTATACAAAACCCCAACATACTCATGATAATTGTATTCTTACAAATACTCAATAACTGCTTAATATATAATTAATCATGTGAGGTTTTGTAAAAACAATTCACAAAAAAGTTTACAAAAAGCTGATAAACTCACATTGTTGTCTTAGATTTTCCGTAAGGGTTTCCTGGTGACAATCTATAATTTACACAAATGCACACGCGTTAGTATAATAACTCATTTTAACATTAGTAATACCCTCCCCGAGACGGCATTCAAACGACTACGTCGGGCAGAACCACGACAGCCGTTACGGAACCCTAGATCAATCATGCAGCGTATCTAATACGTATCTAGGGGTTATAATACTTACAACGGAGCAGAACTTAGCTAATTAGGGGGTATAATACCCGTAGATTATGCCTACAATTCAGAATTTAGAGAAAGAAAACATTTTTGAACGAATTCGAACGAAGATCCGATGGCCTGCTTATATAGGGCTTCACTTCGGTTTTTACACGGCCCGCGTAAATGTAGACAAGGGTCTACGCGGCCCGCGTCAAACCCTGGTCAACGTGTAGCTTGGCTGGGTCATCGACTAGACTTGCCGTGTGTTTGGGCCATGTGGCGGCCCAAGGTCGTGCCAGGTTTTAAGTTGTCGCGGCCCGCGCAAGGGTTAAGGGTCCTTTACGCGGCCCGTCTAAACTTAAATTTTCTTGTTTTTTATTTATTTTTAATGCTATATTGTATTTCGGGCTCGGTTTTCACATACGAGGTGTATTTAAAGACATATAGGGATATTTTAAAATATTTTGGGGTGTCGGAAAAATATTCGAGTGTGTCGGTTTATTTAGGATTGTTACATCCTCCCCACCTTGTTTTAGAGCTCGTCCTCTACTGGAACAAGTGTGGATATTTCCTTTGCATATCTGATTCAAGCTCCCATGTGTACTCGGGTCCTCTTTTGGAGTCCCACTTCACTTTGACCAGAACTAATCTCTTGTGTTTGAGATTTTTGACTTTCCTGTCTTCAATCTGTAGAGGCCTTTCTACAAACTTGAGTTGTTCATTTACCTCTATATCCTTAAGAGGCACTACTAGTAATTCATCAGCTAAACACTTTTTGAGATTAGATACATGAAACACATCATGTATTCCTGCCATTTCCTCTGGCAGTTGTAGCTGATAGGCTACAGGTCCTATTCTTCTAATAATTTCAAAAGGTCCAACGTACCTGGGACTTAGCTTTCCTCTTTTGATGAATCTTACTACTCCTTTCCTAGGAGAGACTTTTAATAACACTTTATCTCCTACTTGAAATTCCAATGGTTTGCGTCTATTATCAGCATAGCTCTTCTGTCGATCACGTGCTGCTTTCAGTCGTTCATTGACTTGAATAATCTTGTCGGTTGTTTCTTGCACTATCTCAGGTCCAGATAATTGTTTTTCCCCAATTTCTGCCCAACAGACTGGGGTTCTACACTTTCGTCCATAAAGTACTTCGAATGGTGCAGCATTAATACTTGTGTGATAACTATTGTTATAAGAAAGTTCTATTAATGGTAAGTGATCATCCCAATTACCTCCGAAATCAATTACATAAGCTCTAAGCGTATCCTTTATTGTCTGAATTGCCCTTTCGCTTTGTCCGTCCGTTTGAGGATGATAAGCTATGCTTAGATTTAACTTGGTTCACATTGCCTTTTGGAAACTTGACCAAAAATGAGAGGTAAAACGACTATCTCTGTCAGACACAATTGATAGAGGTATTCTATGTAATGAAACTATTTCATTTACATATAATTTAGCTAACTGTTCCATACTGAAAGTTTCTTTCATTGGTAGGAAATGAGCTGACTTGGTTTGCCTATCTACAATCACCCAGATTGTATCATTACCTTTCTTTGTTTTGGGTAATTTAGTAACAAAATCCATTGTTATCAATTCCCATTTCCACACTCACATTTCTAACTGTTGCAACAGACCTGAGGGTTTCTGGTGTTCAGCTTTAACTTGTGAACAGGTTAAACATTTAGAAACATAGGCTGCTATGTCCTTTTTCATTCCTATCCACCAGAAATTCCTTCTTAAATCCTGGTACATTTTATCATTTCCTGGATGCATCGTATACTTAGACTTATGGGCTTCTTCTAATATCCGATGACGTAGGTTTCCTAATTTAGGTATCCACATTCTCTTCTTATAGAATCTCCAAATTCCATCTGTTCATTGTTCTAATTCTTTTAGCATACCTTTTAATTTTTCAGTATCATCCTTGATTACTGATTCTTGTGCTTCTCTTATCTGATCATTTAAATCTACTTGCAGATTTAATTTAAGAGAACGTACCCTTTTTTGGCTTTTCGTGATATTTTCGGCTTAAAGCATCTGCCACTACATTTGCTTTTCCTTCATGATACTGGATATCACAATCATAATCACTAAGCATCTCCATCCAGCGTCTTTGTCTCATATTCAATTCTTTTTGCCCGAAAACATACCTTAAACTTTTATGATCAGTGAATATGGTAAACTTACTACCATAAAGGTAATGTCTCCAAATTTTAAGAGCAAAAATTATAGCTCCTAACTCTAGATCATGGGTTGAATAATTCTCTTCATGATTCTTAAGTTGTCTAGATGCGTAAGCTATAACCTTTTGGCGTTTCATTAATACACATCCATAACCTAACTTAGAAGCGTCACAATATACTACAAAATCTTCAGTTCCTTCTGGTAACGCTAATATGGGTGTATGGGTTAATCTTTGCTTAAGAATTTTAAAAGTTTCTTCCTGTTTTGGTCCCCATTCAAACTTAATGGATTTACAGGTTAACTTAGTTAAAGGAATGGCTATTCTAGAAAAATCTCGAATAAATCTTCAATAATAACTGGCCAATCCTAAGAAACTTCTAATCTCTGTTGGTGACTCAGGGGTTTTCCATTTAGTTATCGCCTCGATCTTTGTTGGATCCACATGAATTCCTTCATGATTGACTAAGTGTCCAAGAAACTGTACCTGCCCTAACCAAAATTCGCACTTTGAAAATTTAGCATAAAGCTTTTCCTTTCTTAATAGACTTAAAAGTGCGTGCAAATGCTTTGCATGATCTTCTTTACTCTTAGAGTAAATTAGATTATCATCTATAAAGACAATTATGAATTTATCCAAATATGGCTTACATATTCGGTTCATCATGTCCATGAATGCGGCTAGGGCATTGGTTAAACCAAATGGCATGACAGTAAATTCATAATGAACATACCTTGTTCTAAATGCGGTTTTAGGAATGTCTTATTCCTGTACCTTTAATTGATGATATCCTGACCTTAAATCAATTTTAGAGAAAAATGGAGCTCCTTGCAATTGATCAAACAGATCATCGATTCTTGGTAATGGGTACCGATTCTTAATCGTGACCTTGTTTAATTCACGGTAGTCAATGCTCATACGCATTGATCCGTCCTTCTTTTTAACGAATATAATTGGCGCTCCCCATGGCGATGAGCTCGGCTGTATGAATCATTTTTCCAGTAATACATCTAATTGTTTCTTTAGTTCTTGCATCTCGGCGGGTGCCAACCGGTAAGGTGTTTTGGCAATCGGGGCCGTTCCTGGTAGCAGGTGAATTCTGAATTCAACTTCTCTATCCGGCGGTAGTCCAGCTAATTTTTCTGGAAATATATCTGAAAACTGGGACACTACTGGAATGTCTTTTAGTTCTTTTCCTTTAGTGTTAGTGATTATGGAAATCAAATACACTATAGATCCTTTTCTTATATAGCTTGCAGTTTTCATCACAGAGATGAATTTAGTGGATCTGGATAGTTTATCTCCTTTAATTGTGATCTTTTCACCTTTTAGTGAATTTACTTGAATTGACTTTTGATCACATAAAATACTGGCTTTATTGGCTATTAACCATTCCATTCCTAATACAATATCAAATCCTGCCAGATTCATGGGATAAAGATTTGCCATAAATTTCTGGTTTAAAATTTCTATTCTTGCTCCCTGCAAGATTTCAGAAATCCTAACAGTTTCTCCATTTGCTGTCTCTACTAGACATTCTTGTGAGAGTTTAGTTAATGGTTGATTAAGAAGTTTGCAAAATGAAGTATTAATAAAACTTCGGTTTGCACCAGAGTTAAATAATACTTTAGCAAAAACATCATTAACTAAAAACATACCGGCTATCACGTCCGGAATCATTTTGGCTTCATCTGCTGTTAAAACAAATGCTCTAGCATTTTTAGCGTTCTTGTTGTTAGTGGCTGGAGCTAGTTTTGGACAGTTCGGCTTGATATGACCTTTTTCTCCACAGTTGAAGCATAGTCCATTACTGGATTTCCTCCTGCAATCTCTTCCTTATGTCCTGGCATCTTGTAGAAATTACAGGGAATGGAGCATTTTCCCAAATGCTTTTTCTTGCAGACCTTGCAGTATGGTGCAGAGGTAGAACCTATATTCCTACGGTTGAAATTCCCAGAACGGAATTCTTGAGTAAACCTTTGAGCTAGGTTTCTCCTCTGGTCTTCTTCTCTAGTACGGATTAAATCATCTGTCAAGGTATTTGCTAGTTCTACAACTTCTTCTATAGTTTGAGGTCTAGCTGCCTTGACTACATGCCTAATCTCTCCAATTAATCCCCAGATATAACGGGAGATTAATACCGGCTCTGGTGATGCAAGGGTTGGTACTATTCTGGCATATTCAAATAATAACTTTGTGTACCCCTTACTATCCACTCCATTCATCTTAAGATTTAGAAATTTGTTTGCTATTTGTTCCTTTTCATTAGGAGGGCATAATTTCCTTTCTACCATATTCTTAAATTCCTCCCATTCCATATTATAAACCCTATCACTTCCTCTAGACTGAAGGATAGTGTTCCACCATTCTAAGGCCGAATTCTTAAATAAATTGGAAGCAAACATCATCTTGTCCTCTTCCGCACATTTACTTATTTTCAGAACAGCCTCAGTCTTTTCTATCCAGCGTAGAGCTGCAATAGGTTCTTCATTGCCTGAGAATTCTATTGGTTTACAGGACCATAATTCTTTGTAAGAACAACCATAAGGCATGGTTCTTCTTCTTTTAGGAATAGGCACTTGAAGTACAGGGCCATTGTTCAAGCTGTGTTCTGGTTCAATTGGTCGCTTACTGCTATGTTTACTTTTATTATTTGCTTCCTGAACCGTTTGAAGAATAAATGGCATTGCGTCTATAATTCCTTGTGCCACTATGTGTTGGATAGCACTATTATCCACTTGGTTTCCATTGTTATTGACGCTTGGATTCTCATTAACCAAGTTAATGTTACTCTGGTTATCGTTATTCAGATTTCCTTGATTTCCTTCGTCGGCCATCTGAATTTTAAACATTTACCATATATTAATATCACAAAATAATATTTTAATATAGCCAATCACATGACACGCATTTTGGGCAAAATCGTCGATCATATTTTATTATGCATCTATTACACACTGGTACTGAAATTAAAAATTACAATACCAACTGAAATTTAAAACTACACTACTAGTAGTAGGCATCCGTACACACATATTTTATTATTATTATTATTATTATTATTATTATTATTATTATTACTACTACTATTACCGTTTCCACCAACACATTCATGGATATGGATTCATCCAGAAATCCATATTGCGCTCGTCATACTTCCAGATGAGTCGCTCTCCCACCAGTCTCATTCGTTCGATACTCTCTAAAATTTCCTCACCAAATGTCTTAAATTCTTGTACGTTTTCTGCACTCATTTGGGGTGCAGGTTCTAGGACTGGGTTCGGAATCTGGGGTGCGGGTTCCTGGTATGGAGGTGTAGGTGCTAGGAATCGGTAGGGATCTTCTAAAATCTCCCTAATGTATTCATCATGGTAATAGGGATCTAAAGGGTCCAAACCTGGGTAGGCCCCTATGTTCTGCATGGGTGTGTCTTCATGTATCGGGTAACGTTGCACATAGTCCCTAACGTTATCCCACCAGGGGTCGTAATTTGGGTCTAGGGGGTTTGGTGCAGGTACCCTAGGTATTTCCTCCGGATTGAAGTCATGCATCTCTACTTGGTTTTCAGGGTTTTCTATTTCCATCGGTTGGTCAGGGATTGGTGGTTGTGGTTGTGGTTGGGGTGCTATTATTTGCTCCAGATTAGGATCAGCTGCGGTGGTTGCTAGGATGTGGATGTTGGCTATACCCCTATTGATCATGTCCTGGGCATAGGCATCTGTCTCTCTCTTGGCTGATGCTAGTGCTCTCTGGTCTTGTAACTTTTTCATACGTTTTCTACGCTCATGTGCCCCTCTACTGAACCATCCCCTCTTTTTCTCAGGAAATGGCTCTTCTGACTGAGCCTTAAACACAAAGATTCCTTCTTCCGTATCAGCAGAGTACCCTGAGAGGGCAGGCTGAGAAGAGGAGGTGCCTTCGCTTCTAGGCGAACCAGACAATTGACGGTACGCGTCAGATGGTCCTTGGTCGCTCATACTGTAAACTAACAAATAGTCAAATAACACATAACAATAAATACAGTTATGCACGTATTCCCATTATTTATTTCCTAACAAATTAAATTTTGATGTCAGCCGAACACTTCTGTGGCTGAATCAGTGGCTTAGCTCTGATACCACCTTCTGTCGCAACCTCCGATCCCTAATCCCCGGGAACGGGCGGCCGCGAGCCAGTTTTGGTGGTATCGCGTGTTTGTCTAATTTGGCAGCAGAATTCTTCATCAGGACCGTAGTTAGGAAATATTTGATCAGAGTAAAATACCACATTGTCATAGTATTAAACAAATGGGATAAAACCCAAGTTCGTAGTACACACGTTTTCATAGGAATAAATCCTATTTTATTAAATAAAAACATCTATTTTATTTTAGGTAACTTTATTGCCACTTTTCCAAGCCTTTAGTGCTGTCCAGCTGGCTTCTATTTGGCTTTCACAGTTTGTTACCTGAAACGCGTTTAAAAACATTTGTCAGTGGGAGATACTGGTGAGTGAATCCCAGTTTAATCAAGTTTAAATAAAAACCATTGTACAGTATTGAGGGCGATCTCACAATTATATTTGTTTCTAAGTTAGGGGTGAGCAAGTTTAGGTCTGGACTGAAAATAACCGAGAACCGAACCGAAAATATACCCAACCCGACCCGAACCCAAGTACCTAGGTATTTAGATCGGTTCCAATTTTTCATATAAAATCGGGTCGGGTCGGGTTGGTTCTCGGTTCTTTTCATGGTGAAACCCGACTTGGACATATGGACCAGAACCGACCCTATATTTAGGGTAGTGAATCGGTTCTGTATCTTATGTTTGATCGGTTCTCGGATCGGGTCGGGTAATGGTCGGGTAGGGTCGGGTTTTTCCTTTTGCTCACCCCTATTCCAAGTTATACCAATTAACATCCATGGTACTGTCAGACCCGACTTGTGGAAATGTTACTCCTTAACCAGGTGGTAACAAATTTTGTATACAAAACCCCAACATACTCATGATAATTGTATTCTTACAAATACTCAATAACTGCTTAATATATAATTAATCATGTGAGGTTTTGTAAAAACAATTCACAAAAAAGGTTTACAAAAAGCGGATAAACTCACATTGTTGTCTTAGATTTTCCGTAAGGGTTTCCTGGTGACAATCTATAATTTACACAAATGCACACGCGTTAGTATAATAACCCATTTTAACATTAGTAATACCCTCCCCGAGACAGCATTCCAACGACTACGTCGGGCAGAACCACGACAGCCGTTACGGAACCCTAGATCAATCAGGCAGCGTATCTAATACGTATCCAGGGGTTATAATACTTACAACGGAGCATAACTTCGCTAATTAGGGGGGTATAATACCCGTAGATTATGCCTACAATTCAGAATTTAGAGAAAGAAAACGTTTTTGAACGAATTCGAATGAATATCCGATGGCCTGCTTATATAGGGCTTCACTTTGGTTTTTACGCGGCCCGCGTAAATGTAGACAAGGGTCTACGCGGCCCGCGTCAAACCCTGGTCAACGTGTAGCTTGGCTGGGTCATCGACTAGACTTGCCGTGTGTTTGGGCCACGTGGCGGCCCAGGGTCGTGCCAGGTTTTAAGTTGTCGCGGCCCGCGTAAGGGTTAAGGGTCCTTTACGCGGTCCGCCTAAACTTAAATTTTCTTGTTTTTTATTTATTTTTAATGCTATATTGTATTTCGGGCTCAGTTTTCACATACGAGGTGTATTTAAAGACATATAGGGATATTTTAAAATATTTTGGGGTGTCGGAAAAATATTCGAGGGTGTCGGTTTATTTAGGATTGTTACAACTGGCTTATTATTTATATACAATTAGGATAGGTTCTTATTTATTAATAATGTTTAGATTTCTTTTTGACTTTTATGTTTGTCTTATGTGTTTAGGTTTTTTGACTTTTTTTGTCTTATAGTGGTTTTCTTTTAATCTATTATCATTTTCGTTTTGTAGTAAATGTGGTTTTCATTTCCAGTTCCTCAAGTTTGTACGTTTCACTTTTTGCCTTTTAAGTATTGTTTTTGTTATGTTTAAGTTCAAATTTTATTGATATAAATTTGAGTTTGTCTACGTTTTACGTCAACTGGTGGAACAAATTTGTGTTTTTGTTTTACGACTCTTTTCAGTTTTGGTGTTCGTTTACTTAATACTTAGCACGGTTTGACGACCCCGCACCTGCAACGCGGTGGCTAAACACTAGTTATAGAACAAGTTGGGTCACATTGGAGCTATAATAACTTTTTTCTTTCTTTTTTTTTGTTGATTTTTGTTTTTTTAAACTTTGAACCCTTAACTTTCAATCTTATTACTTACACCCCCTTAGCTTTCTAAAAACTTTATAAAATTTCATTTTAACCCCCTTGAGTTTTAAGTGCTTAACTCTATATATGTACGTGTCGGTATAAATTCAAGTTGATTTACATTTCGACTTAAATTTTGTCGGGTCAAATATAATACGTTTTAGCACATATTTTTATGTATGTTTCGGTTGGTCTACGTTTTGATGTAAATGCTATTTGGAAACAAGTCGGGTCAAATAAAATACGTTTTCATTAGATGGTATGAATTCGAGTTACTTTACGTTTCGTTGCCGCCGGAACGCGGTACCATCCCTTAAGGCCGGAGGGTGTGGGGGCGCCACCCAGGCCATGTCAGCCTCTATAGCGCCCCGGGGCGCTATACCACCACACCCTCAAAGTTAAGAGGGGGCGCTATAGAGGGGGATCCATGGTGGTAACGAGGGAGAAGGGGGTTATCAGGTGGGGCCCTCAACTTTTCATCCAATCAAAAATTTTTTTTTTTATTTTGTTTAATAGGGGGCTCCATCCCACACCGTGCAAATTAAAGGGGGGCGTTATAAAGCCCCATGGCTGACGTGGATCCTACGTGGCGCTTACGTGTCTTGATAAAGCCCCTAGGGGCTCCATCCCACACCCTCCAGCCTAACTTAAGAAAAAACACTATTTTCTTACGTTTCGATGTAATTATTTTTAAAAAATAAGTTGTAACATCCAAGAAATTCTAAACCCGTATTATTTGGTGAATAACGGACAAAACTTGCAAGCAACAAGACGAAGTATAGTTTGTAACACGTCCGTTTCAGTTTAATAGAACTCGATGGGGGTGTTATGTAAATAATAAAACTTGGTTTTTAACACTTGATCATCATCAAACCTGCACCACATCAATTTGAACTACCTGCACTACCATCAATTTCCAGAACTTAATACCAGAATTGAATACAGCAACCTGGACTTAACACTAGGACTATACATCAAACCAATTTCGTAATCATGGACTTAAATGTAACAAATAGATAGTGGACTTGCATACTACAATCCTGCACCAATAGTAATGAACCAATACTGACCTTAATCATTGCTAATGAACCAATCCTGCACCAAACCAATTAACTATGCACAATCTGAACAAATCCACATCATGAACCTGTTTGCCTAAACCTGGATTTAAATGTAACAAATACACATCATGTTCATCCCCCCAGAATGTTAATTTAAACCAATGACCTGGACTTGCATAATTATACAAATTGTGTTCAAAACACTAAACCTTAATTATAGATAGATATCATGAAACCTAGTTAGTCGCATAATTATACATATATCAAATGTTCGTCAAACCAATAGTAGCAAAATAAGCATTCTAAATTTACATATAAGTGAATACAAGCCTAATACTTTACCGTAATCAAAAGAAGCAGAACCACTCTAGTCTCGGTAAATGTGGTTCTTGGTGATGACGGATCTGTGATGGCGGTGGTGGTGGCGATAGCATTGCGGCGGTGACGGCGGTGGTCACGACAGGAGTGATGGCAGTGATTTGATGGTGACGGCGAGAAGACGACATCAAGGTTGAATGCGGAATCGTTCAGCCACCTCAAAACCACCATAACCCGCAACACTGTGTGGTGATTCTGGGTCTCCGACACCTGAAATCCGACTACATTGTACAAAGAAATTGGAACAAAGCTTAATTAGGTGTTCATAAATGAGGGTGTCAGAATGTGAACCCAAGAAGATAATGGAGTTTGTAAAGTGTGGTTCATAAGCTTCAATGATGAAATGACTAACATACCCCTCAAAGTAAGAGTCAATCTAACGGTGTGTGGCATGTTGAAATGAATAGCCCATCTCATGGTTTCATACAACAAAAAGTAAAAGATAGGATGTCATTATGCAATCTGGACCAAACCACAGGGTAGCAAATTGCACTTTACTCTAAGATTTAATTAGAATTGTATGTAAATTAATTATTATATAATAAACGAGCCGAGCTCGAACTTAAAAAACTGGTCACGAGCTGAACTTATATATTAAACGAGCTCGGCTCTGCTTGACCTCTAACCAAAACTATGATTTGATTTATTTTTATTTTCCTTAAATAGTTGATTATAGTTATAGTTAATTACAAATTTACAATCACCATCTTTAAATTTGCATTTTTAAAGACACACATGTGTCTGTCACAAATGTGCAATAAACACATTAACCTGCCTTAGTTCAACCTCTATCTCTCTCTCTTCACTGTACTGTACATTTACATTGATTATCTCTTCATTCTTCATTTCCCCCTTTCTACCACCTCACATTTGGGCCCAACTTTACACCTTTTGTTTGAACTCAAAAGCAACACCAACACTCCTTACAATAACACTTCAAATTTTTCACATTAGGTTTTCAATTTTCATGAATTTCTCTCCGGTAGCGGCGGTGTAGCGGCGGTGTTCAGTTTCAGGTTGTACTGATGGCGTCGTATCGCAACGGCAGAGGTCCGGCGAAAGTAGATCGAGTTCAACTGGCTTCTTCCGCGAATCTCAGAGCATCTTCTTCGTTTAAATCGAAGACTTCTAATGTTCGCCGTAGTGGCTCCGGTGTCGGAGTTAGAGATTCCGATGATTCCGGTGAGTTTTGAGCTCTATTAAGTTCTATTAAGCTGTATTAAGATACTGTGTGCTGTATGTTATGTTTCGGTTTTGTAATTGCGGATCTCGAATGTGAATGCTGATCTCGAATGACAGTGTGATGTATTGAAGTTGTTGTTTAGATTGTTTTAGTTAGGTTTTTGTTGAAGTTTGTGATGAACTGATGATAGTTTTTCACGATGTTGATGGACTGTTTGGACTAGAGTATGGTATGATGAGTATTTGAGATCTTTTAGGGCTAGTTGTAGGACAGTACTGTTTTTGCACATGGATTGGCGGGGCCAGGGTTATTGATGATTGATTGATAATGTTGTAATAGATGTTTTATGTATGGTACAACTAGTAATGTGTGATGTACAGAAATGTAGCAATGTGTAGACAGATTGTGTTTTATGATGAGAAATATTAAAGTTTGAACACGTAAAATGTAACGGCTCAGAGCTGAATGGGAAGGAGGGATACGTTGATATTGGTGTTGTATTTCTGTGTGCTTGCTACATGCTTGGGGATGCTTAAGAATACATGTACAGTGGATGTAACTTAGTAAACTTACTGACCTAAAGATAATTTATAGAACCACAGGTTGTTTATTTTACTTGCAAGCAACTATGTGCTGTGTGTATATGTTGGAGTTGAATACGGGTAAGTATGTGCAATAATCTCACTGTACTCTTATCCCGATCTTATTAATAATTTGAAGCTGGCTAACCATCGAATGCCTGAATCCCGTACCAGTACACCTGCACCTGTAACCTAGTTTCTCATACAGATTGTTCAGTACAATCCTGTATGTTGGTTTAGATTGAATAGTGATTTTATAAGTGTTGATATTGGGTTGCATCCAAAGAGTTTTTAGTTTAGCATATAAGTAGTTCATAGCTAGCTTTAATGCACAGATGTTTAGTTTTACAGAGTTTAAAGGTAATATCTTGAGTTGATGTTGCAGTTTCTGGTCGTGTTCGAGTTGCTGTCAGATTGAGACCTCAAAATGCTGAGGAGATGGTTGCAGATGCTGATTTTGCCGATTGTGTGGAATTGCAACCAGAGGTGTGAAAATTATACATCTTACAAGTTATGATTCAAGGAACATTGAATTACATTCTTTTATACAGAGTTTGGTTATTCATGTGATTACTCATGGTGACAGTTTTATATTTGTCTCAGTTTCAACGGTTGAACTTCGAAAGAACAATTGGGATTCAGATACTTACGAATTCAATGAAGTGCTAACTGAATCTGCATCACAGAAGCGTGTTTATGAAGTTGTTGCAAAATCTGTAGCGGAGGTTCGTAATGTTACACTATTTTTTTCTTTCAGTTTCATTACTTATGGTTCTATAAAGACATGTTTATGCATTTCAGAGTGTGTTCTAGATGGTTACAATGGGATAGTGATGGCTTATGGTCAAACGGGCACGGGGAAGACTTTTTTTCTAGGACGATTGGGTGATGAAGACACATCAGCACGTGGAATCCTGGTCCATGCAATGGAGGATATTCTCGCTAATATATCTCGGGATTCTGATTCTGTCATGATCTCGTACTTGCAGGTACATATGTCCTTACAAATAAACTACAACAATGAAGCTAGGGTTTTATTGTTGAAATGGATAGCCCACCTCATGGTTTCATACAACAAAAAGTGAAAGATAGGGTGTCATTATGCAATCTGGACCAAACCACAGGGTGACAAATTGCACTTTACTCTAAGATTTAATTAGAATTGTATGTAAATTAATTATTAAATAATAAACGAGCCGAGCTCGAGCTTAAATAACTGGTCACGTGCCGAAGTTAAGCTTTAGAAATGAAATTCAGACTAAGGCGCACTCGAGCTTGAGCTCTTATATATTAAACGAGCTCGGCTCTGCTTGACCTCTAACCAAAACTATGATTTGAATTATTCTTATTTTCCTAAGTAGTTGATTATAATTATAGTTAATTATAATCAATCACCATTTTTAATTGTCTTAAAAACCAAATTTAAAGTTACAACGACAGCAGCAGCGGCAGCGTAGCGGCGGTGTTCAATTTGAAGTTACAGCCATGGTTTTAAAAAACGGCTGAGGTGTGCGCCTCGAGGCGCGCCTCAAGGCGAAACGCCCAAAAAATGACTCTGAGACGCGCCTCAGGAGGTTTCTAGTGTACGTGCGCCTCAGAGAGGCTGAGGCGCTAAAAAAGCTGCGCCTCAAGTGCGCCTCAGGGGTTTCCGATATTTGTTTTTGATGTTTTTGACTTTTTATGTCAATTTCAAGCAATTTATGTCTTTTTTATGTGTGTTTTTGATGATTTTGATGAATTTGATGATGAATTTAGTTAGTATTAATGTATTATTGTTTTTATAAGATATACAATTTTATATTTATTTTTTGAATTCCGCCTCGGGCTTACGCCTCGAGGCTTACGCCTCGTGAGGCGAAGGGAAAACACCTCGAAACTCGTTTCCGTTTTTTTAAACCTTGGTTACAGTGATGGCGTCGTACCGAAACGGCAGGGGTCCGGCGAAAGTAGATCGAGTTCAACCGGCTTCTTCCACGAATCTCAGAGCGTCTTCTTCCTTCAAATCGAAGAGTTCTAATGTTCGCCGTAGTGGTTCCGGTGTCGGAGTTACAGATTCCGATTATTCCGGTGAGTTTTGAGCTCTATTAGGTCGTTCTTAAGCGATTGTGTGTTATATACTTATATGTGATGTTAAGGTTTCGGTTTTGTATATGTGGATCTCGAGTGTGAATGATGAATGATGATCTCGAATGACAGTGTGATGTATTGGAAGTTGTTTTAGTTAGGTTTTTGTTGAAGTTTGTGATGAACTGATGGTAGTTTTGCATGATGTTGATGGACTAGAGTATGGTATGATGAGTGTAAAGTGTTGTTCTAGTGGTATGATAGTATTTGCGATCTTTTAGGGCTAGTACTGTTCGTTTTTGCACATGGATTGGGGGCCAGGGTTATTCATAATTGATTGTTAATGTTGTAATAGCTAGATGTTTTATGTATGGTACAACTAGTAATGTGTGATGTACAGATATGTAGCACTGTGTATAGAAGTTATGTTTAATAATGACAAGTATTGAACGTGTACAATGTAACGGCTCTGATCTGAAAGGTAAGGTAAGGTAAGGAGGGATACTAGGAGACTGGTGTTGTACTGTTGTATGCTTGTTACATGGTTAGGGATGCTTAAGAATTAATTTACAGTGGCTGTAATGTATTGACCTAAAGATAAATTAACAAAGATGCAAGTTATAGAACCACAGGATGTTTATTATACTTGCAACTATGTGTTGTGTGTACATACATGTTGGAGTTGAATGTGGTTGGTTACATATGTGCAATTTTCTCAGTGTACTCTTAATTAAGCTGATTTTTGTTAATAATTTCAAGTTGGCTAATCGTTGAATGTCATACCAGTACGTACACCTGCACTTGTAACCTAGTTTCTTGTAAAGTTGGTTTAGTACAAAATTTTAAAACTCTATCCTACTTTCATAACCAAAATAAGACAAGTAGTTGACTAAATTAGTTATTTTCACCTTAAATTGAAATCACTCTTTATACCATGTTAATGGGTGTAAAACTTAAAAGGTACACCCAGTAACCTTTTCATGAACTAGCATTTTGATCTATCTTTTTTTTGTATGGCTAATGTTAATATCTCCAACCTTGTATATTTACAAATAAATCACTTTAATCTGGGATTGAACTCAGAACCTCCCATTAAGATGTAAAAGCCTCTACCAAGTGAGCTAGCCCCACTTGAGAGCATTTTGATCTATCTAATTTTTTACAAAACAAAACAAACCACATTACTTTAATCATTCGATATATTTGTTAATTTAGAATGTTATAATATAGTACTGGTTATTAATAAAATACAACTGTAATTAAACAATTTTCAAAATGAACTAAATTTTATTAAAAAAATAATTTTTAATATACTTTATCGATTGAGCATTTGATAAATTTCAAAATGAACTAAATTTTATTAAAAAATAATTTTTAATATACTTTATCGATTGAGCATTTGATAAATGTTATTTTTTTTTCTTTTTCTGATTATTATATTTATAACAATAATTTATTTGCTCTGAAATAAAATTTAATTTAATTTATTGGAATAAAAATAATCGTAAGATAGTTATTTAATAAAAAATTGATTTGGGACCTTTGGGTTGGATTGAATTGGACTTAGAATGGGAATGGTCTTAGCCCACAAATGATAACAATTACGTTATCTTTGAAGAGCCCAATATGAATGAATGGTCAAACTTCAAAAGTCAAAATTCAGTGAAGCCACACCTTTTCCCCTTCTTGGCGGCTAGAGGTCTTCTGCATTTGATTTTTATGATTAAAGGAATTATTGGTTGCGGATAATATGAATAAATTCTATATTCTTTTCACTTTTAATAAATACATGTCTTGCTTGTAATCAAATTGCAAATTGTGAAATTGTAGGGTCTTATGAATTTAGTTGAATTTGTTTAATAATTGATTCTCAGGAATTCCATTAACTTTGAAAGTTTGTCTTTAATCTTGATAAATTTGTTTTCAACTTTGATTGATTTATGGAATAACTGATTTGACCTCAAAAGTCTCATTCCTTTTGAATGCATTAGACTATATAATTTGAGTAATAATTACCCAATAGGAGATTTTTACCCATTTTTGAAGCCTATGTGACATGCATGTTGTTTTTAGCTACCGTGGGCTTCATTTTTACCACCCATATTTGTGAATCATTTGCGTACACAAATGAGAAAAAATAAGAAGTGGTGGGTTGTGTGAGAGGGTAGGTCCGGGTGGGAGGGTTGGGTGGTAATTTAAAAAACAAAGAAGTTTTTATTAGAAATAATGATGAGGTGACATTGGTTTTGGGTGTTTTTAGATTTTGTTATTGGGTGTTTTTATAGAATAATGTTTTTATGATGTGGCAGCTTTTTAGTGTTTTTAAGGTTTTTTTTATTGTGGATGGTCTAAACAACAAAGATTGAAAATTAACTTAGGCCGTTGATATTTTGGGAGATGGGTCCCTCCTAGCTATTTGAATGTATTTGAGACCAGTGGGTATGGGGGCCGGCTTAGGCCCGGCGAAGGCCGGCGCCGGTCCCCCACACCTCCCCCCTCGGCCAAGCATGTTAAACCCGGCGAGCCCAAGACGTTGAAAACGGGCCATGATTTTGAATATATAGCCGTTCAGCGGCTATATTTATTTAATAAATTTTTTTCCCTTTTTTCTTTAAAACCATCCCATTTTATACCATTTTTCGTCACTTTCTCCCTACTTTTAACCCAAAACACTCATTTTTATACCACTATTTTATAAAAAAAAAATATTTTCATCCACAATGGCATCTAATTCTTGGTGGTCCTCGGGTTCTTCGGACGAAGAGGAGATGTTTTTCGCAAACGTTGTGGTAAAGGCGGCCCAGATTCTTATGGAGGAGGAAGAGGAAGAGGAAGACGTCTCGTCTGAAAACGTTATTACCAGACGAATACGGCTTAACAGAGACCGCGAAGGAGCGCACGAGAAATTGATGAATGATTATTTTTTGGATGCACCCCTTTACAACGCCGACATTTTCAGACGAAGGTTCCGAATGAGTCGCTGGTTATTCACACGGATTGCTGATGATTTGGCAGGGGTAGACCCGTTTTTCACGCAACGACCCGATGCTCGGAATTATGAAGGGTTCACCACGTTACAAAAGTGTACTGCGGCCATTCGCCAACTGGCGTACGGGACAGTGGCCGACGCTTTGGACGAGTACTTACAGATGTCGGCAAGAACTACGCGGGAATGTTTGTATCGGTTTTGCCATAATGTGGTAAAACTGTATAGCAAAAAATATTTGAGGAAACCAAACGCGTATGATGTTCAACAGTTGTACCAAGCTCATGAAGCACGGCACGGGTTTCCGGGAATGCTTGGTAGCATTGATTGTATGCATTGGGCGTGGCATAACTGCCCGACTGCGTGGCGCGCCCAATACACGCGAGGTGATCACGACCATCCAACCTTAATACTTAAGGCCGTGGCGTCACAAGATTTGTGGATCTGGCATTCTTTCTTTGGTCTCCCAGGTTCACTCAATGACCTCAACGTGCTATACCAATCGGCGATCTTTAGCGATGTCGTTAATGGAACCGGTACGGAAACCCGTTTTACAGTTTCTGAGGTTGAGTATAGACGCGGGTATTATCTTGCTGACGGAATATATCCGTCTTGGTCTACAATTGTCAAGACTATTCCATTTCCCGAGGAAGAAAAAAGGAAAAAATTCGCCAAGCGTCAAGAAGCTGCAAGAAAAGACATCGAACGTTGTTTTGGTGTTTAAAAAAAAAATGGGCCATCATTCAACAACCGGCACGTGCGTTCACACCGAAGAGGTTGCGCCTTTGTATGTACGCTTGCCTTTTGCTCCATAACATGATTATTGAAGACGAAGGTCGGGCGATTTGTGAGTATGATGAGAATGCATCTTACGGGAATATTGTCCCGGTAGAGCCGACGCAACAGGATTTAAACTCGTTCGCGCTAACCAACGACTACGCGCATGCAAACCTTCAACAGGATTTGGTAGAACATATATGGAACAATGCAAACGACGCGGACGGTGACGAAGACGAAGACGAGTAGTGTAGTTTTTATAAATTTTAGGTGGTGTAATTTTTTTTAGGTTATGTAATTTTTATTTATGTTATGTAATGGATTTTATGTCTTATTTTTAAATATTGAATTTTTTTATAAAGTTAAACAAATAAGAAAGAGAGAAAAATGCCCGGATAGTCCCTGTGGTTTCACCTTTTTTCACCTATAGTCCCTATCTTTCTAAAATGACCCGGATAGTCCCCAAGGTTTACCGTTTTGTTCTCGGATAGTCCCTGGGTCTAACTTCAGTTACTTTTCTCTGTTAAGTGGCTGTTAAGAGGGTGTGAAATGACAAAAATACCCTTTCCTTAAAAGGCCAAACCACATGGACTATCCGGGCATTTTTCTCTTTTTATTTATAATTCCCTACCACATTCATTCTTCATCATCAGTTCATCACCTTCAGACCCTTTGCTCTCTCTCTAAACCACCATCTCCTTCATCTCCACCACCACCACAAAACACCACCGCCTGTCAACACCTCCATCACCAACCCATCATCCTCGCCGTCTCTCACCGCCAAGCCACCACTGCCATAACCACCACCAACCACCATCATCCGCCACCACCACCCTTCATCACCGTAATCAGCCACCACCGCCTCCTCTACCCACTGTGCCTTCTTCCATGTGTAAACCCTTGAAATCGCCATGTGATTTCATTTCAGAAATTCTTGTTCAATCGGTACGAATACCACTCAAAAACTATAGGGCTTTTATTCAGGCCATGAATACGAGTAGAATGGTATAATTTTCACCTCAAATCGGTGCCGATTTGACAGTCCGGCGGTTGAAGACGGCCGGCGGTTGAAGTGTGAAGAGGATGGAGGTGGGCAGCGGCTGATGTGTGGAAGGCCGGTTCAGGTTGGAGGCGGAGATGGAGGTGATGAGTCCGGCGGTAACATCTGAACTCGTCATCTTCTTCGTCTCGTTTTTCAGTGTGTTTCGTGAATTCTGGTTAAAGTGTCATATATTTCGAACTAATTCAGTGTGTTTCGAATCAAGTTTTGAAAGTTTCGGACTGATAAAATTCAATTTAATTCAGTTACTTTAGTGTGCGTATGAGTATGCAGATCTGACTTGGTGTTTTTCTGAGTCAAAATCGGATTATTGGTTGTTCTGCAAGTAGATCTGAATCAATATATTGTTGTTTTTGTCCGAAGAAATTAGAGTTGCAATAGAACTGATTAAAAAAGAAGTTGCAGATTTGCTCGATTCAGTTGTTTGGTGATGAGTTGTTTGAAGAGTTTTAATTGAGTGTCTGTTCAAGGTTTATAGATTTTGGATTGTTTCAACAGTTAAAATTCAACTGAAAGTTTAATTACATTGATAATATTGTCTAAATCAACTATAAATCATTGAACAAAATCTGAGTTTCAGTCATATAAGAAGTGAAATCGATTTGAGTTGTATTACGGCTGGATCTTATTCGATTTTTGTATTGACTGATTGGTGTTATTTGAAGGCATTGTACTCGAGAAGATAGCTCGAATCAGTTAAATGTTATTGATAAAGGATTTCAGATTCGTAGTTGATGTTCAGTAGTTGATTGGTTTATGTCGCTGAAGAAGATAGTTGGGTGTGAGGTTATCATCGAAGAAGGAGAGGGCACAGGGGTTTTGTCTGGTGTGCGGGTTATGATTCACAGGGTGGTGGGGGAGGGTGGAGGAGGGTGATGGTGGCGGTGATGGTGGAGGGTGGAGGTTGAAGATGAAGTGTGGTGGTGGAGTTTTATAAATAAAAATGAAGAAGACGCCCGGATAGTCCCTGTGGTTTGGCCTTTTAAGGAAATGATATTTTTGTCATTTCACATCATTTTAACAGAGAAAAGTAACTGAAGTTAGACCCAGGGACTATCCGAGAACAAAACGGTAAACCTTGGGGACTATCCGGGTCATTTTAGAAAGATAGGGACTATAGGTGAAAAAAGGTGAAACCACAGGGACTATCCGGGCATTTTTCTCTAAAAAAGATAAACAATAAAGATTAAATATTAAAAAATTATGTGGGGTAGCCCCATCCTCCACCCCCCTCAAAAGTGAAGGAGGCCCATCCTCAATGAGCCGGTGATGTGGCGCCTATGTGGCGGCCCATCCTCATGAGGATGAGCCTCCCCATACCCACTAGTCTTACAAATTACAACTAAGGGTATCTTTGGAAGAGCTTTTCCATTTCTCCTTATTGACTTTTTAACATCCTTATCTTCTTTTTGGAATAGTCACAATCAAATAACTTTTTCATTTCTCTTTTTCAATGCCTAAAAAGCTCATTTTCACCTTGTTACCCAAACATCATTTCACAAAACTCTTTTTTCAAAAAGTCAACAAGTCATAAGGAGATAAAATAAGCTCATCTAAACATGGCCTAAATAAATATTGCCGGGAATCTATAACCATGACATCCTAAACAATCTTTGTGGCGAGCAATTGAGTTGAATTGTAAGGGTGTCCGGGGCACTTAGCGGGGAGGCCAGCGGTGAGCCAAGTCCCCGAGCGGGAACACCGCCGCCATCAACGCGGTGAGGCTAATCGGTGAATGGGATCGGTGTGTATTCACCGATGAGGGAATCAAGTTTAAACGGCTATATAGCTGTTATACATTTAATTTTTTTTTTCCTAACCCCTATAAATAATTAATTACTACCAGTTCAATCTTTTTATTTTTCAAACCCAAAAAACATTTCCTAACCCCTAATTTTTTTTAACCAATCTTTAAAAAAAATGGATTCCAAGTTCCCGTTTTTTTCTCCCCTGCCCGACTTTCCAGACGATGAAGATTCATCGTCAAGCGATGGTAGTTTAATTTTCTTCCAAAATCTCATCAAACAAGCGGAGCTACTAGACACGGCATCGTCTAGTAAAAAAAAATTGTCCGTCGAGATCGTGTGGGAGGCCACGAAACCCTCATGGCCGATTATTTTGTCGATAATCCAAAATTTAATGCCGATATTTTTCGTCAGAGATTTCGTATGTCCAAGTCTTTGTTCCAAAAAATTGTTAGTGACGTGGAAGCGAATAACGAGTGGTTTCAAGAGGGCTTGGACGGGAGAACGAAGAAAAGTTTCACAGCGTTGCAAAAGGTTACTTCTGCGATTAAACAACTTGCAACCGGTAACCCACCAGACGAAAACGACGAGTATTTAAATATGACTGAAAGGACCTCTCGTGAGTGCCTTGAATATTTCTGCGAGACGGTCTGTAGAATGTATGCCGGTGAATTCTTACGTAGACCAACGAGCCACGACGTGGCGCTATTGTATCAGGCTCATGAGGCTCATGAGGAGAGACATCACCTACCTGGTATGTTGGGTAGTCTGGATTGTACACACTTCGTCTGGAGAATGTGCCCCACAAAATTGCGTGGACAATATATGAGAGGCGATCATCAATACCCGACAATTATGTTAGAGGCGGTGGCATCTCAAGATTTGTGGGTTTGGCATGCTTTTTGTGGCCCGGCGGGTTCACAAAACGACATCAACGTGCTCCAACAATCTCCGTTATTTCTTACTCAACGAAACGGAACGGCGCCAAATTGTCCATTTCAGGTGAACGACCACTTATACAAACGCGGGTATTATCTTACTGATGGGATCTACCCTAGCTGGTCCGTGTTTGTGAAGTCTTTTCCATATCCTCACATCCCGAATGAAAAAAAGTTCAAGAGGCAACACGAGGCCACAAGAAAAGATGTGGAACGGGCGTTTGGTGTGTTAAAGGCGAAGTGGGGAATACTAAATCGTCCAATGCATTCCAAAACGGTGAAAAATATAAGGTCCATCGTGTATACGTGCATTGTTTTACATAACATGATTATAAAAGACGACGGAAGGGCGATAGCACCGGTACACATTCAAGATCCTCCAGTCGAATCCGTCTTCGATGATACAGCTTTTAGCGAGCTCATTGACGAAGAAACACATTGGAGACTAAAACACGATCTCGTTGAGCATCTCGGGCGTTTAGATCTACCTCACCTTAAAGTGAATTCCGACGACGAGTAGTTTGTTTTTTTATTTTTCTAGTTTGAATGTAATTTTTATTTTTAATTTAATGAAATGTCTTTTATTAAATTTTATTAAATTTTTATTAATATTTGTTTAATTTATAAACATGCATAATTACAACAAATAAAAAAAACAAAAAAAAAACAAGTCCCCCAAGAGAGGAGTGCCGCCATCAAATTGAGGGTGTGGGGGCAGTTAAGGGGGGAGTTGACGTGGCGCGTGCTGATTGGCCGTGAGTAAGAGAGGGGACTCCCCTAAGAGAGGAGTGCCCCTCTCACCCTAAGTAATACATTAAATGAACACCACCAGTTGGATAAAAGGTATGTGTTAGCTTTTACCTTATTTTTTATAGCAATGATGTAATTTGACTTGGGTACTGTAGATGAATACTCAAGTTATGAAAAACATAAAGATACGAATTTAAGAATGAAACGGGAATTATTGTTGCAATACTGATACACTTAATCATAACCTCCTAAAAATGGTTGTTGATAAGCTGTTAAGAGACTTAAAAGGAGTAGAGTAAACTGTCATTTTGGTCCCTGAGGTTTGGTCACTTTTGCCATTTTAGTCCAAAACTCAAACCTTTTAAATCTGGGTCCCTGTGGTTTCACTTTTATTGGCATTTTGGTCCAAAAATCAAATCACCTGATATTTGGCTAATAAAATCTTGTTATTTTGTCTTTTTCCTCAGGGGTAAAATGGTCAATATGAATTTATTATAACATATTATTAATTAAATTAGAGTAAACTGTCATTTTGGTCCCTAAGGTTTGGTCACTTTTACCACTTTAGTCCAAAACTCAAACCTTTTACATCTGGGTCCCTGTGGTTTCAGTTTTATTGTCATTTTGGTCCAAAAGCAAAGTCAGCTCAAATTTCTAAAAAAAACCTGGGTTTTTGTCCTTTTCCTCAGTTTGTGAAGGGTATTTTGGTCATTTTGCCCACCTGCCCACCCCACCCCTTTTCTTCTCTCTTTCCCCTTCTGATCTACACGACCAAAACCACCATCATCACCTTCACACCTCCACTCCGTCACTTGTTACGACGCTGTTGCCACCACCGTCGTCGTCCCTGTCATCACGACCAAACCACCATCCCCTGTTCATCACCGGTAAAGGACACAATCGATCTCTCAACAAAACCCTAAAATTCGACCCATATGCACCATAGATCACTCAATTTCAGTTCAAACACCTTCAAACCTACAACAAATTCAGCACCGTGTTCAAAACTGAACAAACCTCAATGACGAAAATGACATTTTATTCATTTGTAAATCTTGGAAAAATTTACTAAATTCAACAACTTTTTTTTTTAAAACCCAGATGGTTCTTAGCAAATCTTGAAATAAATCCTACTGTAAATTCAGTAACTTTTTATTGAAACCCAGATGGGTATACGCAAATCTTGGAAAAACTTACTTCAAATTCGGGAACTTGAATCTTATTTGCGAGATCACCAAAGAGTCCTACTTCTTTGTACATTTCAAGGATGAAAACAACACAAGAAGTCGATTTCCGTCAACGTATATCCAGTCATCCTGCTCGGGAATCGTTAACAACTGTGCAAAAGAAGAACCACGCCTTTCATCCTCTACCAAAATTTCAGGAAGGTCAAGATCCTGCAAATAAGACACACTATTATTAACCATCGAGAACTGCCTCAGAACCGCCATCAGAGACACCTTCAACACCGGTGGGGATGGTGGTGGTGCAGTGCTGGTGCGGTGGTGTTAATGGAAGTGGTAGGGGTCTCGAGAGATTGCAGGTGTGTGTGATAGAGAGAGAGACAGAGGGGTGTGTAGAGATAGAGTAGAGTTTGAGGGGTGATACGTGGTCGAAAACCGGTGTTCGTTTATGGTTAAGTTTATGTTTTTATATAGCTTTTAATCTTGAATAGCCTACTTTTAATGGAATTATGTTTTGTAGGTCTTGTGAAGATTAAGGAGCTAATTGGGAGCTTAATGGAGCATTGGGACGTGAATTGGATCAACCGGAGATGAGAAATGACAAAGACCGGGTTAACCACGAAGATTGGATGTGTTTTAGGGAATGTTAATGGAGTCAACATGAAGACATTGGAAGATATTATGATAGAGGGCAGAATTACGAGTATGTGGGCGAAAACGGTGCGTAAAACGGAGATATAACGAAGAAGTTATGAAGAAAACAGTTTCGGACAAAACAGCAAAATCTAGAGGCCGTCGGGGACGCCCAAAATGGCCGTCGGGGACGGTGCCTGCAAAATGGTTCCGAGAAAAAGTCTTCTTGGATGCCTTCAATTATTGCTAAACTTATCTTCTTGGTCAAATACGAGTTTAGAGCAATTGGGAGGTCAAGATCAATTAAGTTGAAGACTTTTGTGAGCAACCAACCTCCTCCAAATTCATTGAGCATTCAATTCTCAATGGAGACACAACCAATCTCTTCCAAGTTCATATGGAGAAGTGAATGCTCCGAAGTGTAAATGCTCCAACTCTTCCATGGCTATATAAAGAAGCTCATCATCCAAGATGAAGATATCCGGGAGCCATACCGGAGGTCGAAGGACCAACGACGGTTCATAATCACTCATTTCCAACATTCATCATTCTCCATCCTCCAAGCTCCAACATGACTCCCGTCAAGGTTCATTCTTCCGGTGATCAAGCTCCGTCAACCATGAGTGGCTAATCATCTTGGTTTCACCCCGGTGTAGGTAGTTGTTTAATTTATGGTTTTGAATTGTTCTTGCTTCAATTTGTGACAATTTGTGTATGATTTTAGAAACCTTTGACAATAGCTTGCATTTGTTTCGAATTCATAAACTGTCGAGCGATATTAAAAGTTATGACTTTATGAAATGGTTATGTGTAATATGCGTTGTCTTGGTTAGGATTTACTTGTGTTGATTACAAAGTGTATTCTTGTCTGTTCATTGAAACGTTGATAGTTATTAGCACCTACGTCACGGTACACTAAATCCGTTAATTGTATGCATTTGAGTTGAAGTCTAAAACTTGTAGAAACCATAAGTTAGCAATTATCGAAACCGGGTGTGATTCCTTTTCTTATTATTGTCTAGTACTAAATCTTCATTGCAATTGTTAATTAGTAATTGTTAATCAATTAAACCGATTCACTTAGTTAAATTCATATCTTTCAACAAAACAAAAATACAAGAATATCATAGCAAGCTTCATAAATTGTGACAACCATTTTAGTTTTAGTAAATCCATTCGCAAACCACATACTCTTCGTGGATCGACCCCTTGCTACCACTAGCTATTTGTTAAGGGTAATTTGGGCTTATAAATATTATCTTTGATTGGAGCGCGACAGTACGATCAAATTTTGGCGCCGTTGCCGGGGAGTTAGTGCGCTTTGTGTTTGGATAATTGTTAGAATTTAGTAAATATTTTTTTTAAGTTGTTTATTTTCTTTTTCTTTGTATATTTGTGATTTTATTTCGGGTGGTCGAGCTTGTTTGTGCAGGAACATGTTTTGCAGGTACCATCTTTCAATATGAATTGGGTGGATGATGATCCGTGTGCGTGTTGCGGAAGCGGAGAGCACTATTTAGAGGATTGTTTTGTTTTCTACGAAAAAGTTCAAGCCAACAAGGAACGGGAAGACTACCTCATCGGATTGTTTGATTATAGGAGGGCGGATTATGAAGATTTCAATGGTCCATCCTCACCTTATCCATACACTAGACCACCTCCACCACCGGAGCAAGAAAAGTCATGCCCTTGTTGTGGAAAAGTTCACATACATGAAGATTGTCCAGTGTTTTGGAAAGATCCAGTGTTTTGGAAAGGAAAAATAAAGTCCGGTTACAAGCCACCTTCATATCAAGATTACAACAATTATGAACCCGAATTGCCACATTTCTCAAGTTACCGGGAGGAGGAGTATGATGATTATTATAATGAATACCCTCAACCGGTATATGAGAAACCACAAGATTCGATGCATTCCAAGCTTGATACTCTCATGAACATGATGAAAGAATATCACCAGGATATCAAAGATATGAAGAAAGCGAATGAAGTGAGAGATAAAGCCCATGAAGCATTGGTGGTGCAAGTGGGTCAATTAGCGGAGGAATTAGCCCAACTTAAACGAGACCAAGAGGTTTGGGCCAATGGTACAATAGTAGATGGTGATGTGGTGGAAGAGGTTATCGATCTTCCCGAGCAAGAAAATGAATGCTTGAACCGAGCGAAAGACATCACACCGCGAGACGAGACGAGTTGGATCCGAAAGATGCCCACATTCATATCCATCTTTCTCCCATACTTATCACTCCAACCAACAAAGTTGGGAATGAAGGTCCGGGTATAAGGATTCGAAGGGTGGCGTTGCAAGACATTGGCCAATTTGTTAAGAAACGACCCCAAAGTTGCTTAATACGTGTGCCGAGCAAAATAAAAAGAGAAAGGATCCGGCATGCCAAATACCGAGCGTATGTAGGCAACTCGGTAGGAAAATGTGCACTTCGACCACCATGAGAGGTAAGTCGGTTAAATGAACGTTGTGGGTGTGTTCCCTATATAACCCTCACGAGACCTCTCGTCCTCCCAAGCTATTGGGGGGTTTAAAAGGACTTGTAACATTTTAGTTAGAATTGTGTATAGTTTTAAATTTTTGTGTATTTTAGATATTATCGTAATCGTTTCCTACTAACCTTATTTGATTATGTGAAGTCCGAACATCATAAATGACTATTGAAGACATAAGGTATGTTTTAGATTTCGTTTTGTGCATTGAGGAAAATACACGTTTATTTTAGGGGGTGGTAGAATCGTTACGATTTTTCGTATTTTTAATTTTAATATTTTAGCTAATAAATTTTTACAAAAGTTTTTTTTATAATTTTTAGGAATTTTTTATGTATATAGTCCCTTTATTAAAAGTTCTTATTTTTAAACATATTTTTTAAAAAAAAAAAAATTGAAAAAAAAGGATAGCCGTCGGCGACGGGCTTCAAAGCCGTCGGCGACGGGCTACAAAAAACAGCCGTCGGCACAAAAAGCCCGTAGCCAGTAGCTTAAGCCGTCGGAAGATTTTGCTCAAACCACAAGCCGTCGCCGACGGGCTTAAAAAAATATTAGAAAAATTAAAAAAATTAAAAAAATTAAAAAAAAATCGTTTTTAATAAAAAATAATAATAATAAAAAAAAATTAAAAAAATAAAAAAAAAATTTCGTTTTTATTAAAAAAAAAAATAATTTCGTTTTTAATTAAAAAAATAAATAAATAAAAATATTTCGTTAAAAAAATAAATAAATAAAAAAAATTTAATAAAAAAAAATTCGTTTTTATTAAAAAAAAATTCGTTTTTATTAAAAAAAATCGTTTTTAATAAAAAAAATAAATAAAAAATGAAAAAAAAAATTAAATTCGTTTTTAATGAATTCGTTTAAAAAAAATATATATAAAAAAAATTCAAAACCCATTTTAAAAATTCTCAATAACCTTCAAAACTTCATAACTTCTTCAATTCTCAACCAAGTCAGTTGATTCTTGAGCCTAAAGTGTGTAGTTTTTCGAGAGGAACAAAACCCTTATATCGGTTTCCATCAATTCTTGCTCGTTTGCAATATTTCTAGTTGTGAATTTTTAGGGTTTTGAAGAGTGTTCATCCAAGTCTCTTATTTTGCAATATTTAGGGTTTTGAAGAGGTATGGTATGTTTGTTTTTGTTTATGTTGGTTATTTTATTTTGTGTGCTTTATTTTTATTTCGTCTTTTATTTTTTTCTTCCACATAAATAAAGGTAAAATAATGCATGACTTGGTAATATTTTCATAAAAATGGTAGAACTAGGTAACTAACAAATTTTGATGGTTGTGAGAAGCATGCTTCTACCCAAGGGTTAGAATTTGTAGGTACATGAGATTCGTGAGACAACCGTTTTTATGAAGAGAAGAAGGAGATATGGACATCAAGCAACAAAATCAGGTGCATGCGTTTCCATTTTACCTTGACTGTTAGTGTGATAATAAGTGGATTGTATTTCGTATTTTGTATGTTCCGGGGTGAACTTTGGGAGGGTTAGCCGTGTCACATCCCTTGTGCGTTTTAAAACTCTAGTTCTTACACATTGAGGACAATGTTTACCTCAAGTGTGGGGATGGGGGAGTAGTAGAAGCTTTCGATTTTGACCCATACATTTAAATACTACACATTGAGGACAATGTTTACCTCAAGTGTGGGGATGGGGGAAAATTTCAAAAAAATTTCAAATGTTTCTTGTTTCAAAAGCAATAAGTCAACAAGGGATGGCACAACCCATTTGGTCTTTTGTCATGGTTAAGTTCAAATTAATAGCATGAAGGGTATTTAGTGGGTGGTTATTTGGGAATAATTCGCCTAAGAAACTAGCATTTGATGCATATCACATATCATACCCCTATACGTGAGATTTTGAGCCACTTCTATATCATAAAAGATTTACATTTACATGTTTCGTTGTTTGAGTGGACCATTAGTCACGTATTGTAGAACTTGCAACTTTTGATACGTTCAAGACTATAGACCGAATACGAGCACGAGAATGATTAAGGCATTAGGTGAACCTTTTTCCTTTTACACCATTCTTATACCCTTACCCAAAAATTATCCCTTAGTAGCCAATATTGAACCTAAACTTTCATTTGACAACCCACTTAGCCAACAACCATAAGCCTTTTTGTTTAAACCCGTGTGATGGAATTTCGATTATTTAGCAAAGTTTGTATAGTTGTATTTGTTTGTTTACGTAAAAAAATAAAAAATAAAAAAAAATAAGAAATTGTTGTGAAAAAGAATAGAAAAATGATTGAGAAAAGCACAAAAATATGAGTTAGTAGCTGTTGAATAAAAGGCGAAAACTGTTGCCTATGAGATTGATGTTGGTAGTTAGTTTGTTTAAATAGTTGTTTTGTAATAAAAATCGATTTTTTCATCACCTTAGCCACTTTAAATATCCTATTTCCTACCCTTAACCCTAGCCCCGTTACAACCCTTTCAAAGACCTTATGACTTGTGCTTAGTATTCGTGATCGATGGTGGAGAATGATTGAGTTGCAAGCCTATGCGGGTACGTGTTCTAATCGGTTTTGAGCGATTATTTGTTAAAGTGCTAATACATTACATATTAGCCAAATGTTAAGCCGAGTGGAGAGAACATTGTGAGGGATATGTATGATTTGTTAGATTTATGGGCGAGTTAATCTTGGGTAACCATTTGTATATGTGAAATCACATTACCATTAGATATATTTCGAATTGTAAAAAATTTGAACTTTAGCATGACATTGGACCTTAACTTTGTCTCGTGAATGGGAAGTGTGTTCATTGTTCGACCGAAGCGAAAGTGAAAAACAGAATTTGCTTGAGGGCAAGCAAAAGACAAGTGTGGGGATGTGATACGTGGTCGAAAACCGGTGTTCGTTTATGGTTAAGTTTATGTTTTTATATAGCTTTTAATCTTGAATAGCCTACTTTTAATGGAATTATGTTTTGTAGGTCTTGTGAAGATTAAGGAGCTAATTGGGAGCTTAATGGAGCACTGGGACGTGAATTGGATCAACCGGAGATGAGAAATGACAAAGACCGGGTTAACCACGAAGATTGGATGTGTTTTAGGGAATGTTAATGGAGTTAACATGAAGACATTGGAAGATATTATGATAGAGGGCAGAATTACGAGTACGTGGGCGAAAACGGTGCGTAAAACGGAGCTATAACGAAGAAGTTATGAAGAAAACAGTTTCGGACAAAACAGCAAAATCTAGAGGCCGTCGGGGACGCCCAAAATGGCCGTCGGGGACGGTGCCTGCAAAATGGTTCCGAGAAAAAGTCTTCTTGGATGCCTTCAATTATTGCTAAACTTATCTTCTTGGTCAAATACGAGTTTAGAGCAATTGGGAGGTCAAGATCAATTAAGTTGAAGACTTTTGTGAGCAACCAACCTCCTCCAAATTCATTGAGCATTCAATTCTCAACGGAGACACAACCAATCTCTTCCAAGTTCATATGGAGAAGTGAATGCTCCGAAGTGTAAATGCTCCAAGTCTTCCATGGCTATATAAAGAAGCTCATCATCCAAGATGAAGATATCCGGGAGCCATACCGGAGGTCGAAGGACCAACGACGGTTCATAATCACTCATTTCCAACATTCATCATTCTCCATCCTCCAAGCTCCAACATGACTCCCGTCAAGGTTCATTCTTCCGGTGATCAAGCTCCGTCAACCATGAGCGGCTAATCATCTTGGTTTCACCCCGGTGTAGGTAGTTGTTTAATTTATGGTTTTGAATTGTTCTTGCTTCAATTTGTGACAATTTGTGTATGATTTTAGAAACCTTTGACAATAGCTTGCATTTGTTTCGAATTCATAAACTGTCGAGCGATGTTAAAAGTTATGACTTTATGAAATGGTTATGTGTAATATGCGTTGTCTTGGTTAGGATTTACTTGTGTTGATTACAAAGTGTATTCTTGTCCGTTCATTGAAACGTTGATAGTTATTAGCACCTACGTCACGGTACACTAAATCCGTTAATTGTATGCATTTGAGTTGAAGTCTAAAACTTGTAGAAACCATTAGTTAGCAATTACCGAAACCGGGTGTGATTCCTTTTCTTATTATTGTCTAGTACTAAATCTTCATTGCAATTGTTAATTAGTAATTGTTAATCAATTAAACCGATTCACTTAGTTAAATTCATATCTTTCAACAAAACAAAAATACAAGAATATCATAGCAAGCTTCATAAATTGTGACAACCATTTTAGTTTTAGTAAATCCATTCGCAAACCACATACTCTTCGTGGATCGACCCCTTGCTACCACTAGCTATTTGTTAAGGGTAATTTGGGCTTATAAATATTATATTTGATTGGAGCGCGACAGTACGATCAAGGGGTGTTTAAATCTTTGTATATTATATAAATTTTCTATATAATGACTATTTTGTCCCTGAGGAAAATGACAAAATAGCATGATTTAATTTAAGAAATCTGATCTGATTTCACTTTTGGATCAAAATGGCAAAAAAAAAATGAAACCATAGAAACCCAGATGTAAAAAGTTTGAGTTTTGGACTAAAATGACAAAAGTGACCAAACCTCAGAGACCAAAATGACAGTTTACTCATTAAATTAAATACCCTATAAACTCATAAAAGATTAGATTACATCTTCACCAAATTATATCATCTTCCCCAAAATCATGTCCCAAACCCTCCGAACTACGATTTGGAAGAACAACAAGAAACCCATCTTGATAGAAGCCTTCAAAGCTTAAAACTTTATTTATTTTCATTGGGTTTTGATCAATCTTCTGTTTTGAGATGTGGGATTTGTTAGGTAGTATTTTTTATGTTTGGGCTTGTGATTCCGGTGGTTATACTTTTGTTAACTGCTAACTGTTTGAGTTGTAATCAGTACCAGATTAAAGGGATTGAGCTTGTTATTGTGGTTTCACATGCTTGTTTGGCAACTGTTGCTCTGCTCTGTCTTTCACATAATTTGAGGAAGTATGGGATTAGAAAGTTTCTGTTTGTTGATCAGTATAATATAATGGGCATGTTGAAAGGTTTTCAAAGGAGTATATTCAGATGATCTCTATAAGTAATTTCTCAATTCCAACACACACATAATTGTTAATCAATTAAACCGATTCACTTAGTTAAATTCATATCTTTCAACAAAACAAAAATACAAGAATATCATAGCAAGCTTCATAAATTGTGACAACCATTTTAGTTTTAGTAAATCCATTCGCAAACCACATACTCTTCGTGGATCGACCTCTTGCTACCACTAGCTATTTGTTAAGGGTAATTTGGGCTTATAAATATTATATTTGATTGGAGCGCGACAGTACGATCAAGGGGTGTTTAAATCTTTGTATATTATATAAATTTTCTATATAATGACTATTTTGTCCCTGAGGAAAATGACAAAATAGCATGATTTAATTTAAGAAATCTGATCTGATTTCACTTTTGGATCAAAATGGCAAAAAAAAAAAAAATGAAACCATAGAAACCCAGATGTAAAAAGTTTGAGTTTTGGACTAAAATGACAAAAGTGACCAAACCTCAGAGACCAAAATGACAGTTTACTCATTAAATTAAATACCCTATAAACTCATAAAAGATTAGATTACATCTTCACCAAATTATATCATCTTCCCCAAAATCATGTCCCAAACCCTCCGAACTACGATTTGGAAGAACAACAAGAAACCCATCTTGATAGAAGCCTTCAAAGCTTAAAACTTTATTTATTTTCATTGGGTTTTGATCAATCTTCTGTTTTGAGATGTGGGATTTGTTAGGTAGTATTTTTTATGATTGGGCTTGTGATTCCGGTGGTTATACTTTTGTTAACTGCTAACTGTTTGAGTTGTAATCAGTACCAGATTAAAGGGATTGAGCTTGTTATTGTGGCTTCACATGCTTGTTTGGCAACTGTTGCTCTGCTCTGTCTTTCACATAATTTGAGGAAGTATGGGATTAGAAAGTTTCTGTTTGTTGATCAGTATAATATAATGGGCATGTTGAAAGGTTTTCAAAGGAGTATATTCAGATGATCTCTATAAGTAATTTCTCAATTCCAACACACACATACTTATATGTATATATAGGCTGTATTTATTGTTTGAGTTGGGAGTTGGGACAAGATTTTGGGGGAAGATGATATAATTTGGAGAAGATGATATAATCTGACTTTTTATGAGTTTATAGGGTATTTAATTTAAGTAATTTAATTAATAATATGTTATAATAAATTCATATCAACAATTTTGCCCCTGAGGAAAAGGACAAAATAACAAGATTTTATTAGCCAAATATCAGGTGAATTGATTTTTGGACCAAAATGGCAATAAAAGTGATACCACAGGGACCCATATTTAAAAGGTTTACGTTTTAAACTAAAATGGCAAAAGTGACCAAACCTCAGGGACCAAAATGGCAGTTTACTCAAAGGAGTATAATAACTGATGCATGTTTGTAGCTCTCAAGTCTTAACACATATGTTCGTGATGATTTATATTAGAGTAAACTTCTGGTTTGCTCCCTGTGGTTTGGTCACTTTAACGATTTTGCCCCAAACCTTTAAAAATAGCCATTTTCCTCCAATAGTTTGCTATGATTTTTCCATTTTGCTCCCTGCAGGGAGCAAAATGAAAAAACA
The DNA here is from genome assembly GCA_030545235.1 of Helianthus tuberosus. NCBI lineage: Eukaryota > Viridiplantae > Streptophyta > Magnoliopsida > Asterales > Asteraceae > Helianthus > Helianthus tuberosus. The sequence continues at coordinate 144,214,893 of CM060426.1, read as the reverse complement.
GACAATTTGGAAGGAGTTAGATGAGGGGAGCAAAATGGAAAAACCATAGCAAACTATTGTAGAAAAATGGCTATTTTTAAAGGTTTGGGGCAAAACCGTTAAAGTGACCAAACCACAGGGAGCAAAACGGAAGTTTACTCTTTATATTATTTCAGTAGCAACTAGAGGGCTTTCCTCACCGCTATGCGGCGGGATTTTCGACAACATCAGTTCGATTAGCCAGGGTAACGGGCTTTCCCCAAGCTACGTAGCAAGAATTCGGATGACATCAGTTCGATTCGCTACAATAACGGTACTTGCTATAGCATCTAAAAAAGTTATAACGACTTTTATGTTAACACGCTTTACATTTCATAAACATGTAATATTAGAAATTTAACTAAATCGTAATATAAACATAAAGATGATTGTATAATTAACTCTATAATATATTCCATTTCAAATTTCAAACTATTTTGAGTTTTTGTCCCTCACATCACATGTGAGGACCCTTTCCTAAAAACGCTAAAGTGCACACCGTACAATCATTTCCCTACACAAACATCTTCATTCAGACCTTCATTTCTCACTTCTACTCTCACTATTAAATCAAGCACATAAACAACCTCAGATTTCACACCATCGTCAGCGGACCAGTCCACTTTTGTCTCCACCATAACCACCCGCCATCTTAAAAGCCTCTACAGCCTCCTCCGTAACAACCCATCACTTCACTATCTCCTCTCTCTAGAACGATCATCTTCTCCAGGTAGTGGGTGACATATTTTTCGTGACCACAGAATAAATTAGTGGTGGCAGCGGGTTGATACGCGCCGAGAGAAACAGCCAGAAACAGCGACTCTCGTCTCTCTCTCTCTCTCTCTCTCTCCCGGCTTCCTTTTTCGAAACAACGCCATCATCTAACCTCCTCCGCATACCAACTAAACTCCGACGTCACATGCAAGGGTTTCCGGAGTCTATTTTCTCTTCAAAAAATCTTTTCTGACTGCGTCGCCACCACATGCAAGGGTCTCCAGCGGTGGTGGTTGGCCACTATGGTCACCGCTAGAAAGCCTGGTGGTCGGGTACTTTTAGTGCAAAGCGGTTAGTTACGTTGGTAAATAGAAAAGCAAGAAAAGAAAAGTTCAGTAGCAAAATCTATAAAGGGGCAAACTTTACTGTTGCACCGACAGTTGTGAATTAATATATAGAGATAATATGATATTTTAACTACAACGGATTTGAAGGCTTTATGGTTTAAAATATATATGTATATAATATATATTTTGGTAGACTTTGACCCGGTGTCTCCTTTCTAGCTACTTTTTTATTTTATATAATAACAATTGATGAAAGGCCTTAGGAATAGTTCCTGTTTCCCGGTTTTTCTGACCTACATCTGCCGGTCATTGTATTTATTTTCTTGACAGTGTGGTGGAGAGAAGTGAGAGGCTAGAGAGGGAGCAAACAATCGCCGACGACAATCTGTTGGTTCTTAGGCTAGAGAGCCACTGTCACCGGCAGTGTTCGTGTTGTCAATCCACCGGTTCCTATGGCATTCGTCGAAATCCCCGATTGTGGCATAACATCTGGATTTTGGGGCACGGCGTTCGTCGGAACCCTAGATTGTCACATACCCCCTGGTCTTGGGGGTTTTCACTGTGGCCACTCAACCTACATTTGTCGGTCTGTGGGGTGTGCTTGGAAGCTTTGTACAACAAACAAAGACTCTGTGGATGCCACGTTGATGGTGAATCAATACGATTCAAGAGAACTCTCCTTTTGGTTCGCATAATAAATATTAGGATTTACCTGGATCAAGAAAGAATCAAGAGGATCTCAGATGGTTGTCAGCGCGACAGACGTGGGCGGAGGCCGTACTGAGCTCCGATGATGGGACCTGTGCTGGTATCGATGTTTCCGGCCGCGTCTGGGGTTCAATTCTAACGGCGGTGGTGACAACTAGACTCAGTTTCATGGTTTTCCAGGTGGTACCATGTGCTTGTGGTGGTGGTAAAATTCCGGCCAGTGGCGCATCTCCCTTTTTTTGTTTTCGCAAGATCACATAAGTATTATGTGTGTCATCTAGAATTACTCTTACCTAAATTTATAATCAGAAATTGTTTTTGTTTGCTTGAAATTTGATGTGATTAGATAAGGTGGACGAACATGCTAAATTGAAGCGTCTGAGAGCGGAACGAGTCGTAATATTAGGTTTTGTGTGTTAAGTCTGCCGACCGGAAGTTCTAGAATTACAACAAAATAAAATTACCTCTGGTGAGAACCTGGTGACCTGAACCAGGTATGTATGTATCCTTTTTAGTTAGATCTGTTCTTTTTTTTTTTTTACTTTTAATCAGAAGTTAAAAAAGAACAGTGGGAGATTATGGGTTTTCAAAGTGAAATATGAATGAACCTTCAAAATTTAAAATGTTTTGCATTAACCAATGATTGATAGAAGAAAGATGTGCATTATGTGTTTTGTTTATCCCATTAAAAAGATTAAGACTAATGCAAAAAAGCAAAAGTTGCCACTGGGTGTCTTGAACACACTAAATAAATGCATAACCTTTCACTGTAAATCTTTGCATTTAATATTGGAGAACAGTTGACTGTTATTGAGTTTGAAATGGACTATACTTCATTTTTTAATAATCAAATATGAAGAGTAACATTATTTGGATGTTGTAATAAGTGGGGCTTCTAATCTTGGAAATTTTTAGCTATGAGTCCATGATTGATGTCGTTGAACGATTGTAGCTGTTCATCTGCATCCTCTTTTGCAGCCATGGTCGGTACATCGTGTTAGGATTTTTGGCTATATGAAAAATGTGCCCATCCCACATCGGTGCAAGGATGAAAGCTTGGGAGGACTCCAAGCTTATAAAAGGAGTCCAAGGCTTTGGTTTCAAAGGGCCCCAACCAATAATACACTTGAAGTGTTTGGTTCTTTCCTTCTTTCTTTGTTCTCTTGTCTTAGAGTGTAGAAAGGTTTTGGTTAAACGCTTCGGAGAAGTGTGGTTGTAATTGGGCGGGGGGAGGCTTGAGAGATTAGTCTGTGTGATTGTAAAAATTTGTCGCATAGTGGATCTTTCTCTCTGGAGGCCCGTGGTTTTTCTCCGGTTTTGGAGTTTCCACGTATATTCTTGTGTTCAGTTATATTTCTCTATTGTTAGCTTTGGGAGGGTTGTTGGGAATCTTTGAGACCGCTTGTTTTCCCAACAAGTGGTATCAGAGCTCCAGGTTTTGGGGGAGGTCTCGGTTTAGAAGGTTCGTAGTATGCTCTGTGGTTGCAGCTTAGTCTGATCTTCCACATCAGAAACGAATTTTCTTGGAGGGTGTCCTGGTATTTTGAAGGTTCGTAGTATGCTATGTGGTTGCAGCTTAGTCTGATCTTCCACATCAGAAACGAGGAGTCGGTTGTCTCGATTGACTGTTTGTATACGGTAGAATTATACAGGAGCTGGATATACGCATTTTGCCCTGGGAAGGTTCTGGCTAGGAAAGACTTGGTACTTAAGTGTGTCCATTGTACCCACCTCTCTTTCCTGGGAATCCTTTGTTGGGTGTACTGCTTATAGGCTTGGTGTTCTAGTATACAATACTGTTTTTGAAGATACGGATACGATGTCGAAATACAGTCCCATGAGGTTCGACGTAGAGAAATATGATGGAAGAATCAACTTTGGTTTGTGGCAAGTTCAAGTCAAGGATGTGTTGATTCAATCTGGGTTACACAAGGCGTTGAGGGGGAAACCGACCCCTGTTCCAGGCAAGGATTCAAGCGGAACCAGTAAAGACGATGATGAAGAATGGGAAGATCTGGATTTGAGAGCGGCAAGTGCGATTCGTTTGTGTCTAGCAAAGAATGTTCTTGCAAATGTGCATGGGTTATCACCTGCAAAGGATTTGTGGGAGAAGCTTGAGCAGTTGTATCAAGGCAAAGGCATCTCAAATCGGTTGTATCTCAAGGAACAGTTTCATACCCTTCGTATGGATGGAGATACAAAAATTTCAGATCATCTAAGTGTTCTTAATAATATCGTGTCAGAACTGGAGGCTATTGGAGTGAAGGTTGAAGATGAGGATAAAGCACTAAGGCTCATATTATCTTTGACATCTTCCTATGAGCATATGAAGCCCATTCTGATGTATGGGAAAGAGACCCTGAAGTATGCGGATGTTACTGAGAAGCTATTGTCTGAAGAGAAAAGACTGGGTAGTAGCGGTCATACTTCGTCAGAAGGAACGGTTTTAATATGCGGGAACGGGAAGAAGAAGCACTCACAGAAGAATCCTGTATGCTGGAAGTGTGGACAGTCTGGGCATGTCAAGAGAAATTGTCCAGGTGGAGCAGATTCGGCAAGTAGCTCCAAGTCAGCTAACAATGTCTCCGTCGTTGATGACGGTAATGATTTCTTTTGAAGTTATGTCATCCCTATGGTATGCCCGCGCTACCATGAAAGGGGATGAAATTTTGTTAGCGGGTTCACGGATTTACACATGGGCATTGGGTTGGCATAGATGCAAGATGTGTGGTGAAGAATTGATGTTGATGGCTGATGAACTTCCGGGTATGCCAAGTGGGGAAGTTGCACCATAAATTTTCAGCAGGTTTTTTCAACATGTGCCGAGAAGAAATTCTTAGAATGGTCTATTCTAAGTGGAGATACTCTTTTATGGTGGAGTATGATCGTCGGTTGAAGACGGTGTTCCTTTGATGTGATTGTTTTTTTTTCATATATCCAAGGTGGAGATTGTTAGGATTTTTGGCTATATGAAAAATGTGCCCATCCCACATCGGTGCAAGGATGAAAGCTTGGGAGGACTCCAAGCTTATAAAAGGAGTCCAAGGCTTTGGTTTCAAAGGGCCCCAACCAATAATACACTTGAAGTGTTTGGTTCTTTCCTTCTTTCTTTGTTCTCTTGTCTTAGAGTGTAGAAAGGTTTTGGTTAAACGCTTCGGAGAAGTGTGGTTGTAATTGGGCGGGGGGAGGCTTGAGAGATTAGTCTGTGTGATTGTAAAAATTTGTCGCATAGTGGATCTTTCTCTCTGGAGGCCCGTGGTTTTTCTCCGGTTTTGGAGTTTCCACGTATATTCTTGTGTTCAGTTATATTTCTCTATTGTTAGCTTTGGGAGGGTTGTTGGGAATCTTTGAGACCGCTTGTTTTCCCAACACATCGTTTGGTTAACTCTTAAGACTCCCAAAAGTATATTTGGTCGCCCAAGGTTAGAAATTTGTTATGTAGTTTCTCGATTCGTTAACTTTTTATTATTTGCTCTATTTATCAATGTGCGAAAATGACATATAGATAACTTTTTTTTTGTTAGAAGGGTTTGTTTTAGGTGCACGACATCGGAGCTATCAAATGTGTGTGCACAAAATTTTATGAGCTTTGTGCACATCCAACAACCATTTCATCGGTTATGGTTTGTGATTCTAAACCCATTGTTGGTGTGTAGAAGGGAGATCATAAAACAGTGGTTACTGAATGCAAATAGTTGTATGCTATTTGTCTTATTTCCCCTTTTAAGGTTGGTTGGTTGTACACACAGTTACTTCCATTGTCACATTGTGACTTTTGCCAGACACGAGGCTTCAGATGAGCGAATAGATTCGACTGAAAATTGTTAAGAGATCAACCTATGGCGTGGCAAAATTAAAAGATGGCAGGTCCTCACCTGCAACTTATTTTGCAGCCATAGAAGTTTGATACTTCTGTAAAATCTGAGCCTCAAAGGTTTTCTAGAATGGCAGCAACTACACAATTAACCAAATCAATGACAATGGGTAGCTAATGCATAGTGAATGCAACCACAACTAAACAATACGACTCTTAAATAAATTGAAAAAACAACCAACCGTGCATGGTAAGTAAAAAAACTAAACAACTATATTTTAAATATGCTTTTATGTTTATGAATACGCCTCTAATTACTCTTAAATTTTAGGTTCAGTTATTTAGTTATTAATTTTATATACTTTATTCTTAGGATCTTAATTCAAAGATCTGGAATTTCAGGCTAGCAAGGTTAGGTCCAGCCAGTGACGAGTCTCATGTCACGACGCGTTTAATGGGTGCCCGGGGTTATGCGGCTCCCGAGTATTTAGCTACTGGTTAGTTCTCTTGTCTCTTTGTACAAGCACATATTTTAGTGGTTGATATAGTTACCTAAATCTAATGGTTTAGGGGGTTGTATTTTTTAGCCCATTCGACACATTTGAACTCCTACACTTTTAGCTTTTTTTTAATTACCCATTAGAGATCGGTTTACTATCTCTATAATCCAGTTTCTATGATTTCTAAGTGATAATAATCATGTAGTACCTGAATCCTTGGTGCAGTTTCACTCTTTTCTTCATCAGTTTTGTTTCTGAAATCAGGTCCTTCAATAGCAACTCCGTTAGTGACTATAACGCATTCTTTTGCAATACGCACAGTAGTACCATCTGCTAAATCTGTTTCAACTACCTCTTTTACCCCTGGCCTAAGTGGATCCTTAATACCCACAACCGCAATCAAAGTATACTCAAAGGCAGGTATGTCTTTTTGCATATCAAACTCTCCTTCCACATCAATATAAGCCAAACAAAGAGTTCCTAAAGCCTTATCAGCGAACTCATTAATCACATTTGTAATTGCTTTTGCTTTCTCTTCTGACAGTTGAACAGGTTCTCCACTGTCATCTATGATCTTGTCACATATTCCAAAACTATTTCTGATGCACCTTTTGGTAAATTGGTAATAACATACGTGTTATTTTTCTTAGAATTAAACTGCGTACGATAACCAAATTCGACACCCATCTTTGACCACTTCAGAGCATGTACATTCAAGTATACATTGCAGGAGAGGTTGACACATTTTCAGGTAACTCTGAAGGTTCTTTAACATCTTTTATTTGACCTGCTGTTGGAGAGTCTCATGTCACGACGCGTTTAATGATCACCCTTTCTTCAAACCAACTGGCCAGTGGAGAGTCTCATGTCACAATGCATTTAGTGACCATCCCTTCGTTAAACTAACTGACCCATTTACTATTTTACTTGGCAATGAGCACATGTTACCCTTTTTGAGTAATGAGAGTTAAAATTTCTTATATATGAGCGTACGGTATATATAATCTTTTGTATGCCACAGGTTGAAGGGCTTATGAAGTGACAACCCAACAAGAAGCTGAAAGCAGTGGAACAAGATTATGTAGCAAAGGTATACTCACAGTTAATTTTCAGTTTTTGTGTGATCTTTAATCTGTTGAGATAACCACTTGGGCTAGCTCAAGTGGCCACCGACATCCTTGCGAAGTCTCTCGTGGCCTCCCATTGCGTGGAGGTCTTGGGTTCGATCCCGAGCGAGTATGTCATGAGGATATTTACAGCCAGGAAGCTCTGTCGGGTAGTGACCTGGGAAGGGAGAACCCTTCCGCGGTTGGGGATACCGTGCAAATTATCCTTTTTTTTTTAATCTGTTGAGATATATACAGTTTATTTTGTACTAGATAAGATAATTTGTTCACCTATCTCTGCTTTGATAGCGTTCATAAACAATTGGTCAGGTCTGTAAGTGTAAACCTTTCCTTTGTACTTTCTCATTCGAGAACAGAGGAACCTGACCGTTGCACGCCTGCACAACCATTCCGTCAGTCGTCGCCGCACCGAAACCGATGCAGAGATCAACTTTGGTGCTCTACAGTTATGGCTTTCAAGCATGACATGAATTCAAGCCAATCCGCTCAAGCATGACTTGAATTTAAGTTGGTCAGCTATTGTAACATACGATTTAGTACACTATTTGCTTACCAATTATCTCATTGTAACACATGTAGTCTACTGTTAACGAAAAAACAAACCCGCCGCGAAGCGCGGGCGTTATTTACTAGTTTATTTCAAATTTAGTGCCAACCCTGAGAATTCGTATATACCCTGTTTAAGCTTGAAAAAATGTGCCCTTAGACCTTAACGAAATTGGGTATTGGGCTCACTAAAGGTCTAAACCAAATATCAAAGGGGTTAATAACTAATCTAAGACATAAGAATAGTTTTGTAAGGAGGTCTGTGTTGGTGTTTGTATGAGTGTACCCTATTATAAAATATTTTACATATACATATCGGATTTTTTCATAAAAAAACGTGCCCCTTAAAATATCGGGCCTTGGCCGGTGGTCCTCCCCACCCACCCCCAGGGCCGGCCATGTTCAAATTCTTATAAACTGGCAGTCAATTTTTAAACATGAAAACTTAATGGACTTTCAAAATATCAACCGGTGTTCATAATATTGTCTTATGACGTGCTTGTCGTGGTATACGCAAATTTAATCCCAATAACAACTATAGATAGTGGTAAAAAGGTATCGAACACAGGGAGTTTGTGGAAAGTATGTCGATTATGTAGCTTTGCACTTAAACTAATATTAAACTAAAATTGCAGAAAATAAAAATCAATAATTTGGATTGTTGTTTTAGAAAACTAAATTAATAACTAATTGCAAATCAAAATTGGTTGTTTAACAGATTAGGAGAACAATGACCATCTTAGGATTCAGTTTCTTTTAGCAATTGTGTGAAATTCCAACTAGAAAGAGTTACATAGACATAACTCGTGCATACATAATCGAAGTGATAAAAGGGAACAAAGTACTCGGATTTATAAACGCGAGGTTGTTTCCCGATGATCAATTAATCAATAACCAACCCTAACCCTTCCCGTTATATCTCGATTGCCAACGGCACCAAGAACGTACGATTGAGACTAGAAATTGCAATATTAATTAACAAGCTACAAACAATTATGCATATACCATGATAATCAAGCAAACACAAGTTATCATTCTAGAAATTCAGAAATAAACACACAAAAGTTCAAGAGAAACCTTCACCTAAGATGATCACCGAAAGTTTTAGCCGGACATAGCTTGGTGAATCATCATAACAATAAGGGGTTGTTTGGCTAAGCTTATTTTAGTGACTTATTTACTTTTTGAAAAGTTAAAAGGTGTTTGGGTTAGCTTATTATGTGAGATGAATAAGTAAATAAGTCATTCCATTATGACTTATTTGCTTTTCAAATAAGCAAATAAGTAAATAAGTCATTCCAATAAGCTTAGCCAAACAGCCCCTAAGTTCAATGTTCATACGAATCAAAATCACAACCCGAATGATAGAAATTGTTTGGAACCAAGTACCATCAGCCAAAATCGCCCCTAGTGTCTTCCAAAACCGACCAATGATGAGAATAAATGAAAAGACACCATAAAACTGATTTTAATGAGGCAGTTACACATTTTCGCGTCATGTCCACCGTAACTTACGGTGCCACCGTAAGTTACGGTGGCCTTCAGGTTGTTACGGCAGTAGCTTCCTGAGTTACGGTGGGATTCAGGTGCATTTCAGGTCCACCGTAATTTACGGTGGTACCGAAAATTACGGTGACAACCTGAATTTTATGTTTTGTTCCTTTGTTCCTTCCACGCACGACCCGTTCAACTCCAAACCGTCCAAAGCTGCGTTTTATCCACTTTAAGCTCCTGAACCGCACCTGAAACATAAGCAACCGTAGTTATCTAATTCAAGATAATTACACAATTAAATGAGGGATAAACTTGTCTTTTAACATCATAAAGGGTTGTCCAATGGACCACCCGTCATCTTAACCGGACCCGCGCTAGAGAGCCCTCTCGCACAATAGATTCTTAATTTAAATCCCTCAATGAGAAACCCGTATCACTCAGACTCGAACTTGAGACCTAGAGGGGAAATATCACCTGAGCCCACCATAAGTGGAACTTAAATACCCGTGACCACCACTAGAGCACTAATGATGGTTAACTAAGGACTTTTTTTAAGCAAAGAGAACTAGCAAGTATATTACAATCACCAACAATCCAATTTTTACGTGTTAAAGAGTAAAAATTTCACTATATAATTTCCATTATTCATTCATTCACTACATATACATTCACTAACTTAGGGGAATAGTGCCAGACAGCTTGCCTGGCACCCCTCTATTTGACCAACTTATTTTTAATTTAATTTTATTATCAGTTTAAAATTACGCTTTCGTCCTTTGCTTAAAATTACGTTTTTGCCCCAGCTCAAAATAAAATTATACTTTTGCCCCTAGCTCAAAATTACGCTTTTGCCCTCGGTTCAAAAACTCACTTTTAATTTTATTCCCAGTTTAAAATTACGCTTTCGCCCTCCGTTCAAAATTACGTTTTTGCACCAAGTTCAAAATAAAATGTTGTTTTTTTCCTCTAGCTCAAAATTACGATTTTGCCCTTAGCTCAAAATTACGATTCTGCCCTCAACTCAAAATTACATTTTTGACCACAGCTCAAAATAAAATTATGTTTTCCCCCTAAGCTCAAAATTATGATTTCGTCACCGGTTCAAAATATAATTACGATTTTACCCTCTGTACAAACATACATGTTATGAGAGAAAAATATTCGGCTTATTGCCCCGCAACGCGGGCGGGGCAAAAACTAGTTTTATAACTAAAGATGAAACATAATACAAAATGACTTGTTCATAATTAAAAAATACGCAAAAATGACCGAGACTGATATTTAACTCTCAAGTTCATATCATGTGTGTCATCATAACATGTCATCCTTCGTATTAAAACTTAAAAGGCACGAGATGTACTGATGTGTTTAGGTCGAGAAAACTGAGGCACAAGCTTCATGTACATGAGACGCTCTACATTCATATGATATTTATAAAGTAATAAATTGTAGATCATTTTTACTAATTTATCAATTCTTGAACACTAGAAACAATATAATGAAAGAAAAAGCTTCATGTACAATCTAAGATGCTTTACGTACAACCTAACGAGCTTTATCTAGATTCTTATAAACTTATAAACACATGTACATTACCATGAAAGGTCAATCTGAAAAATCAAAGGTCAACTTTAGTGCAACTGACAAAATTCTATGGTCGCTTGTTTCTTACTCCACACGGTCCACTGGTTCTGATTTGCAAAAGTGTTGGTCAATTACCGTGAATCATCCTAACACAATTAACATTTTTGCATGGCAAGCTAGTTTGGATCGTATACCGACTAGGGAGGGGCTCGCACATAGGAATGTTCATTTGGATTCGGTTCTATGTGGGTTATGCTACTACGATACCGAATCATTCTCGCATCTTCTTATTTCATGTTCTTTGGCAACGTATATTTGGCAAGCAATATCAAATTGGTGTAAGGTAACCCCCATTTATGCTTTTTCAGTTCTAGACCTTTTGAACTTTCATAAGTTTAGTTCTTCAGACAAAAAGAAAGGCAGAGTTCTTCAAGGGATTATTATGATAGCTTGCGTGCATTTGGAAGGCTAGAAACGAGGTGATTTTTTCAGGCACAGAGGTTACAGGCCCAAAAGTGATGGAAGACGTTAAGTCTCTAGGAATTTTGTGGATTAAAATTAGGTCGCCTTTTAAAGCTTTAAGGTGGAGACAGTAGTGCAATTTCTCTTTTTAATTGTATGCTTGTCTTTTGGCTACTAGTATCTTGCTAGTATGCCGTTTTTATAAAAGTTTGCCGTTCGAAACAAAAATATTACCATGAATCAGTGATTGATTGGTTCTAATTTTGCAAAAAGATTGTCAATTTTGGTGAATTTAACTGGTTTTGATTTACAACCATTTATATGCTCATGCAAATACTTATTACACCCATATGATGGCCCATGGCTTTATAGCCTAGTGACATTTTGGTGGTGGGATAAGACTTTCTTGGGTTCGATTCCCACAATGGGGTTTTCCCATATTTATTGGATTTCCTCTTGATTTGGTGTATATGCATTATGCCTAGTGGAGATGGATATGATTGGGTGGTTCCGCTGGTAATACGATGATACTCCAGTGGTCCGTCAGTGATCCAAATTTGTCGTTCAAAAAAAATTACACTCACATGATTAACCATAAGAAAAACCAAATTTGTTTGCTTATTCGTTTCTACACCCCTTGGATTCACGTCTTATTTTTATGATCACCAATGGATATTATAATCTTTTTGTACAATAAAAACAAGTTTCCAGTTTTAACCATATTATAAGGATGTGACAAAATATTGCCATCCTCATTGTAATAATTTAATCCATCAAATATTATGTAAATATACAAGTGGGTTTCTTTTAGTGACTACCTGCTCCTTCTCTAATAGCTGCCAGCGAATCATGCTGCACAATAATAGACAAAAAGAAAAAAAAGTTTGACCATAACAATTTGTAGAAATCACTACAAACAATGGTTGCAGTCGTAGTTTAGTTTAATTTTATATTAAGGTAATTACATGGTGATTTTTGTGAATGTAGAAGAGCCATTAATTTTATAAGTGCTCTGTATGTTTTATATGTTGTTTTACCGTCCGTTTTAAACCTGGATAAAAGTTTCAAGTTTTAACCAAAATCCATAATGATCAAGTCTATTTTCTTAAGGGTCCTACTACATATACACCAGGTGATGGGCCGTGTGTAAGGGTAAGAGTGTCTCTATTCATGATGATATTCAGGCCATAATTCATAAATATGTATTAATTCATCACATTCCAATGAATATTTGATGACTGTCGTAAGAGTCATGCAAAAACCTAATTAAACTAAGTGGATAGCGTAAGTAGGATATGGTATCTATGGGGAATTTGTGGTTAGTGTAGAGATTTTGTAGAGATTTTAACTGAACTAAAATTATATAATTGGGGGGTTGATTAATTGATTTAAAAAAACACAAAAACTAATTAAGAAAGTTGTGATCAAGATGAGACAAGTAACCTCCACCCGGAATCCCAATTGCCCGTTTTAACATAAAAACTCGTTTACAGATTCATAACACCACATAGACATGGCATTGGAATTAATGATTTTGATTAATTATTAGGGATAGTTTTTAAGACTCACCATACAACCTAATAAACCGTTTAATTATATCAATTACCCATCAATTTACCAACCCGCTAGCGATGCAAGGAAATTGCCAATACGCTTGATAAACGACAAACAATTCAGATATAATAAACATTTCACAAAATCAACACAAGTGGCCAAGATTTACCAGTTAAAAAGAATCTGAAAAACAAAGTTTCAATGTAAAACGAGACAATCCTTCATCCGGGTGGAAACCACAACCGTTTAGCTGCGCATAGAAGTCATCGCAGCTTTAGTTGTATCGGGAATTGATCGAACATGAAAGAAAAACTTGAAAGATGGAAGAATACTGTCCGAATAGCCTAAAATCGCCTCTGAATTCGTCTCTGACGGTTGGGAATAAGATTAGCTACTCAAAACGCGAATTAGATCGATATTTATACTTTCCCGTAAATGACCTCTCTCGCGCGTCGCGGGAGAGTCCTTGCCTTCTCTCGCGTGGCGCATGGGTTATTTAAACCGACTCACAAGTTAACATCCCTAGCGTGTCGTGAAGATGATGAAGGTATCCCCCGCATGGCGCGGGGGCTTCTCTCTTTGACTTTTCCTGCTACAGGTCCCATTCTGACCCTTCACTCTCGTTTTCCTGCTTGTATGCTCTTATACCATATTTTGCACAAAAACCCTGTATATAATAAGCAAGTATACCATTACTAATAAACATATTAACATCCTTAAAACTACTAACGCGAAGTATACAAAATACAATGTGTTTTCACACGCACATCACATCCCCACACTTATCTTTTTTTTCGTCTCGAAAATAATTCTCTGCAATGGAATCACAATCAGAAACTTCAGTTCTCAATATATGCTATTAAATTATAAACAAATCAAAACACACATTAACCAAGATTGTGGTATATCCACCTAAACCCAACCACCCGGTTTCCTAATCACAATTCATTAAGTTCAAGTGAATTATTCATCTATGGATCTCACACTCAAAAGACCACAATGCTACCTAACCCCGCTTTGAACTTATTAGATTACCATCTTATATAAAAAAACTTATATATATTTCCGATTAAACTTATAATGGATAATGGATGATGTTTATGAGCTTCGACATGCTTTTGCTTATGATCAACTTAGCAGACATACCCCACCCGAGTCACCATCCCAGTAGTTAATGCCATAAGCTTCACATATTTATCATTTTTTTTCTAACTTTACCTAGAGGGTGTGTACCACCTGAGTCACATATTTATCGGTTCCTAAGTTAGAAGGAAATGAAAACAAAAGGTAGGATTTAATGTATTATAAATCATTTTCTTTCAATCTCTCCAATTTGAAAGGATTTACAATGAATGAAATAAAAATAAGTTTTTTTTTTCATTGCTCTCCATTTTCATCCTTAAAAAAATATGTAACACGACTTTTTTGACATCCTTTCAAAAAATCGGGAACACAACATAAGAGTACAATAAGTCATGCATGTTTAGCTGTTAACACATCGGATGGTGTTATTTCACTAGCAATGTGATATTTTAACTACAACTAATTTGAAGGCTTTGTCCTTTAAAAGATATAAATTTGACAACTTTTGAACCATAAGACATGTTTATTTATAGCTACTTTGTTATATTATGGTTAAAAGTGCAATACAAATTGGCCAATCCATAAGTAGGGTTAGGATATAATAGGAAGTTTATTTGGCTAAAAAGGCTAGAAAGTAATCTTGACCATCCATTTAGTTAATCAAGGGCTAAGATTAAATGAGGGAAATTGAAGGGAAAAAAAGAGGCGCGTTGGTTTGTTTAGGGGCATTCTAGTCAATTCAAGGGAATAGTTTCTCTCTCCTCCAATTCCCCCTATTTTTTAAACGTTAATAACTCTTTCATACGATATTATTTTTTTATAAAAATTGCACCAAAAAAACGAGCGTTTTTTTATCTTTAAAACGAGTATACTATTGCTATATTTAAAAAAAAATTAAAACCCAGTTGCGTAAAACGCAATGAAAAAAAAAACTTAAAAAATGACATTTTTCTAAAACGCAATGCTCAAAAAACACAAAGAAATGTCTTATTTGTAAAACGCAATGTCCAGAAAACACAAAGAAATGTCTTATTTCTAAAACGCAATAGCCTAAAAACACAAAAGAAAGTGTACTTTCTAAAACGCAATAGACTGAAAACACATAAAAATGTGTTTTACCTAAAACGCAATGCACAAAAAACAAACAGAAATGTCTTATTCCTAAAACGCAATGACCAGAAAACACTTAAAATGTCTGTTTTCTAAAACGCAATGGACTGAAAACACATAAAAATGTGTTTTACCTAAAACGCAATGCACCAAAAACACAAAGAAATGTCTTATTTATAAAACGCAATGGCCAGAAAACACTTAAAAATGTCTCCTTTCTAAAACGCAATGGCCTAAAAAAACAAAAGAAAGTGTTCTCTCTAAAACGCAATGGACTGAAAACACCTAAAAATGTGTTTTACCTAAAACGCAATGACTAAAAACACTTCAAAAATGTGTTTTTCTAAAACGCAATGGCCAGTAAACACATAAAAATGTCTTAGTTCTAAAACGAAATGGCCTAAAAACACCAAAGAAAGTGTTTTCTCTCTAAAACGCATTGAACCGGGACAATAGTTTTGTCTGTGAATTGTCTGAACCAGGAAGTAGGAGATCAAAAGACTGTTTACGAATGCAACTCAACCCCAGCCAGGGGCTCTGCCCCTTGGACCCCGCCAGGGGCTGCCGCCCTTGGGACCCTGCTACCAGGGGCGCTGCCCCCGGACCCCCGCCAAGATCGTAAAACGCAATGACTAAATCAAAAACCCAGATAATAAAAATGAAATTAAAGAATTTCTTACATGGATCGAAGTCGGTTTCTTCAACGATTGACGAAATTTGAATGATTGAAACACTTATCAGAGATCGAATCGAACGGATCGAGTTATTATCTTCAAAATCACCTGGAAAAACGAGATTTTGTATGAAATTAAACTGGGTTTTCTTCAAAAAAAAAAAAAAAAAAAAAGCTGAAGAACACGTTGATCGGGTGTTTGAATCATTGATTGGTGACGAAAATCGCACTATAAAGTAGTAATTATTGAGATAGAAAGTGAAGAAATGGTTGAAGATGGTGGGTTTTGAAAATGGTGGGTTTTGATGTTACTGGGAAGAAGAAGGAAGAAGAAAATTATAAGATTGACTAAAATACTCTTTATTTTAAATTTTGCCACATGTCCTAATCCTATTGCTTCCTATACCTTCTCGCCAAAATAAACTTCCTATTTGATTCTCACCCTCTATAAGTAATGTGAAATTGACCCTTTGTTGGCGTCTTAATTTTTTAATCACCTACGGATATTATAAAAATTATGTAGAGTAAAATACATTTTAAATTTTAACTTTATTATTAATAGGATGTGATAAAATACTGCCATTATCATTGTAATAATGCAATCCATCAAATATTATGAAAATATACAAGTGGCATTCTTTTAAAGACTACCTACTCTTTTTTTTCTAATAGTTGCCGACATGAAAAATAATACAAACAAAAGAAGAATTTGACATGGCAATTGTAGCAATCACAAAAAACAAGTTGTAGTCATTATTTAGCTTCATTTTGTATTACGGTAATTATATGGTGGTTTTGGTGAAGTTTAAAGAAAAGTTGGTTTTATAAGTGCTCGATCTGTATTTTTTATATGGTGTTTTACCCGTCCATTTTAAACCCAGATATAATAGTTTCAGCTTTTACCCAAAATCTATTATGATCATGTCTTATTTTCCTATGGGTCCTACACTATATACACCGGGTGATGTTATCATATGGGCGGTGTGTGAGGGTAAAAATGTCAATACGGTCCTATGACTTTCGTAGTGGTCAATGTCAATCACTTTTGTGTCACTGCACCACATCATACAATCTATATGACTCTGTCTCAGTCATTATTGTGTAAGTGAACCACATCACACTAGCTATATGATAGGGAGAAAATGGTCATACTTGCCGTATGATTTTGTCAATGATCACATTAGTCATTTGGTGTCATTTAATACGACCCATATGGCCAACTTTCCCTTCTGATATGACCCATACGACCATTTTTGCCTTCTTATATGGCTCGTATGACATGTTAGCAGTGTCGTGTCGGTGTGTTTAGACCAACCTTTTTTCTTAATCAACAAATTCTTAAATTGTTGTTGTATATAACCAATTTATAACGATAAATCCAAATATTGCCTTAGCCATTCTCATCAATGTGGATTTTTTTATGACTACCAACTCCTCTTGGCTGCCGCCCTGTATTATTTAAAAGAAAGGAACATTGACCATAACAATTGCAGAAATTATTGTTTAGTTTTTGGCTGTGTTGGTCATCTTTTGGTAACATGTGAATAAGAAAAGCTTCAAATTTTGAATTCCCTTTTTGCCCTTCTTCCATGCTGGTATATACCGACTGCATTTAAAAATGATTTCCACCCATTTAGTTACAAATAAACTCATTTTGTATTGTCTTTTACCATAAATGGGTCATCCCTGAAAGTAAAGATAAAAAGGTTAATGGGAAAACTAGCATGAAAGCCGTCCAAAGTTTTTTGAAAAATGGACAAAGCCTTTAGTCTTTTGTATTCCTGATTAACGCATTGTCTAAACCTTATTCTTATGTATTCCCACTAACGCATTATATTATTAATAAAAGTCTTTTGAAAAATGGACAAAACAGTTTTTTCGAGTCAACTCAACCTGATCTGCTCTGTTCTAACCATACCAGAGCTAGTAGTATACCCGTCCGTCCTGGACGGGTTTTTAGCGTCATAATGACAAAAGTTTTTTTTATTTACATTTACATGTATAATATGAACTCATCACATGAGTTCACATTGTCATGTATAATATTTCTAAAAAGGAAAAAAACAAGGTTGAAGACAATTTCAATAACTCAGTTTGCATTGAGTCTTGAGGTGGACTATGGACTTATAAAACATAAAAACATAGATAATCCGTTGAAATAAAACACCAAGTTATTTACATTTATATATATAATATGAACTCATCACATGAGTTCACATTGACATGTATAATATGCCTAAAAAGGAAAAAACAAGGTTGAAGACAATTTCAATAACTCAGTTTGCATTGAGTCTTTAAGTGGACTATGGACTTATAAAACATAAAAAAACATAGATAATCCGTTGAAGTAAAACACCAAGTAACAGTTATGTATAGTTATGTATGGGAGACAACGCCTAAAGTTGGTCATGTGTAAATATGATTGAATATTTGATTTATGTTTATTTGTTTCTTCTTGGGTCCTATTAAATTCACATGGTATCATCTTATTCTCATATGGTTGATACGGGCCGTATAAGGTTATACGGCCCGTATCAACCATGTGAGAATAAGATGATACTGTGGTCGTATATATATTATACGACGATGATATACGGCTCGTATATATGTATACGACCCGTATACAATGAATTTCGTTTTTTTATTATTTTATTACTATTTGACGCGACGTATTATTACTCGATTCACGTGTGATTAGACGTAAGGTTCTCCGATTCGATGTTATATTCCTCGAATCTCGTGCGAGTTATGTGATTAGACGTTAGATTCCTCGATTCGCGTGTTAATCATTTGAAACGATGTAATATTCCGTAAAATTCTCTATATAAACGACACTAATTTCATTCATTTTCATTCAACTTCTCTTCGTTTCTTCTATTTTTCTCTGTATTCAAATTATTTACGTTATAATGTCGGGTTGGGGTGACATTTTTAATGTGTTTGGTAACGAGGCGAATCAGGGGAATGAAGATAACAAAGCGGGCATGTTTGATCTGAATGCTCCGTTCGATCCCATTTTTGCGTCTGGTTCAGGTCAGGATACTTGGGGTTTGGATGACATTCAGCCTAATTATGCTGGTTATTATCCATCGCAACACCCGGTTAATTTTGAAGCCCCTCCTGTTAGTGTTCGACCGCCGACTGATAGTTCTCATTCTTCTCCCATAAGTTGTGGACCGCCCGAGGGTCCAAATGCTGAAGAGGAACGTACTGAGTTTCAAAACAAGGAGGTATAACATTTAATTACACGTTTATTTGTTGTATGTTAACTATTTTAGTGTTTTTACGTTTGATGTTGTTTTTACACAAACCCAAACCCGACCCGAACTCGAAAATCGTATCATATATAAGAACCCGAACACGACCCGAAGTTTCATGGGTTGACCCGAACACGACCCATTAAAGGCGAATTTTTTTATTTTATTTTCTAAAATTAATATATTAAAGTTAAAATTTACTTAAAAAACACAAATATATATACATATATATATATAGGGGACCGTGGTTGACCAAAATTTTTTTTTTACAACACATTCGTAAAAAAAAAAATTTAAAAAAAAGGCCGAGGGGGGTAGTTTTTTACACCACAAGTTTGGTGTAAAAAAAAAAAAAAAAAAAAAAAAAAAAAAAAAAAAAAACCAACCCGTTAATTTATATATATTGTAAAAAAATATAATATAGTATAAATGTGTAACGGGTCAACCCGCCATCCCGACCAATGTTGACCCGAACCCGACCCGTTAATCCAAACGGGTTCGCAGGTTCAAGCTGAAACTGACCCGTACCCGTTTATACTAAAACTAAACCTGGGTTAATCATTTGAGTTAATCATTAATTGACACATATAAGTGTTTCCGTTAGAAATTCGCTAGCATGGATGAATTGATGTGGTGTAGAGACGTCGGACGCGTAAATGGCTACGCCCTCGTCACCAAACGCACCATCTACGATAAACCCCATAGTTGTCAGCCGGTAAAAATTTGGCTTACGTGCGATTGTGCCGGCAATTACAAATCAACAGCGACGGTCAGACGCAGCGGGACTAGGAAAACCGGTTGCAAGTTCCAACTGGTCGGGACATACAGAAAGAGGTTAGGTTACTGGGATCTAAGGGTTGAGGAAGGTAAACATAACCACGAACCATTTCTGTATCCAGAGGGTCATCCGTCCCTAATGAGGCTGACTCCATCGGAAAAGAGGACGGTGGAGCAAATGACGCATCAGAACATCAAACCACGAGACATTCTTGCTGCCATTAAAGAACAGAACCCCCATAATGTCTCAACAAGAAACACCATATACAACGCTCGAGCCAAATTGGGTCGAATGGAACAAGTCGGCGAGACTCCAATGCAGATACTTTTTGACCGGTTGAAGAAGGTTGGGTTTGTTTTTTACCATAGAACATCTCAAAACGGCGAACGGGTCGAGGATGTTTTCTTCATCCACCCGGAGTCGAACATGTTGTGGCGCGCTTTCCCGCATGTGTTGCTTATAGACGCCACCTACAAGACGAATCGGTACAAAATGCCTCTAGTCCAGATTATCGGTGTTACATCAACGTTGATGTCGTTTTGCATTGCTCATGCGTTCGTAAGCCACGAGAAACAGGAAAACTTCACATGGGTTCTACAGAGGTTGAAACACTCATTAGACAGTGTTATGGAACCCCGTGTAGTAGTAACGGATAGAGATCGCGCCCTAATGAACGCATGTGCAACCGTGTTTCCCAGGGCTAGACATTCATTGTGTAGGTGGCACATACATCAAAACATATTCAAACATTGCAGGAGAAGCTTTAAAACAGATGATAAATGGGAGAGGTTTCTTTTCAAGTGGGGCGAGCTAATTCAATCAACGACCGATCATGACTACAACTACTGGTACGAGCGAATACGATCAAACTTGCCACGAAAAAAAACCGACGGTAAGTTTTATATAATTTTTGTTTAATAATCGTATTTATTTGACTTGTCTTAACTGCACTTGACTTTGATTACAGAGATTATGAACTATTTGGATTCAATCTGGTTACAACCATATAGAGACCGGTTTGTTTCGTTCTGGAGCGACCAACATTTGAACTTCGGTCAACGTACAACGAACAGGGCAGAGGGTCAACATGCCCTTTTGAAGCAGTACCTAGGCGACTCTAATTACACCCTGGAGAAAGTGGTACCACTTATCGATAAGCTCATAAGAAACCAGGTGACAGAAATCAAAGGCAGCATTGAAACAAGCAGGAGCCGAACATTGGGTCATCATAACAAACCAATATTTAATCTCCTACTAAAGAAGGTTTCACATGCCTGCCTAGAGGTGATATCAGACGAAGTAAATGAAATAGAAAAATTAAAGTTATATAACCGTACATGCGCGTGTCGTTTGTATACAAGCAGTGGGTTGCCGTGCGCGTGTCGGTTGGATGCGTATATAACGAATGGTAATACATTATTCGACCAACCACATTTTATAATCATACCCTTTCATCACGCAAAATCTTATTGACGTTTTATGTTGTTTGTTGATATGTTCCTTAGGTCAAATGATCCCGTTGGAGATGATAGACCCTTTTTGGAGAAAGTTAAATTTGGATTCCATAGTGGAACCGAGCAAGGTGGACTCTTTTGACTTAGACGGCGAATTTGCGCTTCTCAAACAACATTTAAGTGCTCAGCCGAGAGAACTCAGGAAAAACTTTATTCAAAAGATGAAGGAGTTGGTACAACTCAATAAGACAAAGCTTAAACAACCAGTTGTGCAAAAAAACACACGGGGTCGTCCAACTTTGAAAGCTCAGCAACAAAGGAAGGATGATTCGTTAACGGAGCCTTCAAGACACAGCTTTTTAACAACGCAGGACCAGTATAGTGATTCAAAAGATGGGTTTCGCACACAAGATGCGTTTGGCACACAAGAGTCAAATATCGAACCTACCAGGCACAGCTCGTTTGTCGAGTCACAAAGTTATTGTACTGAAACACCTATGTTCTTCGGCGAGATTGCGAAAGGGGCTAAGAATTCGAAAACAAAAAAGAAGGTCGCAAAATCAAAGGAAGAGCCACCACACATACCTTTGCTGCCTGTCGGACAAGTTAATCTGTTCACGCACTACAAAAAGTTCATTCCACCGTGCTTCTATCCACACCTCAGTCACATACAAAATGTGCAGGGTGATGGTAATTGTGGGTTTCGATCTATAGCGGTCGGCTTATCGCTTAAAGAGTATCAGTGGCCGTTTATACGGGAGCAGCTTCATGATCAGTGCAACCGGTTCGACGAATTATGGAAAAGTATAAATGGACCTCAGTATCAAGAAGTTCTGGAGTCATTAGTTTGGTCAAAAGACCATATAGACGGAGCACCTCGACATAAGTGGCTACAAATGCCATTCACGGGTCTTCTGATAGCAAACCGGTGGAATGTCATTTGTCTCTTATTAAGTGACCTTGGTTGTGATTCATTTTTTCCCATGTTCACAACAGCCGAAGAAAGTATTCCGCATCGAACAGTCGCGCTTGTACATGTACACAGGAACCATTTTATTCACGTCATATTAGAAGGGGAATATCCAATGCCAACCCCATCAGGATACTGGCGACAACCGACACGGAATACGCCTGCAGAAAGTTGGTATCACTATTACAAGGAACGTATTGACCAATATAATACGATCGTTGATGAATATAGGACCAGGGATTACATAGATTTAGGTGGCCTATGAATATAAAATGTTATTTGCATGTTTTGACAATTTGTAATGATCAACATATTAGTTATATAAATGTTTTGGCAACTTTTTGAGACTGAATTTGAAAAAATGTTTAAACGAATCAACGTTAACGCATAACGACTGTATTTTCGTCAGTTCCGCATATAGTAATTGAAAAAAAATGAAAAAAACTGAATTGTATACGGGCCGTATAAAAGTATACGCCTCGTATACTGTGATCGTATATTAAGTATACGACAGAATTAAAATAAATTAAATCACTGTATACAGGCCGTATACTTTTATACGGCCCGTATACAAAAAAAAGGTCGTATAAGTTTTATACGACCTCATTTCCACCATACGGCCTCAACTTTCAACCAAAAATTCTCTCGGATCGTTCTTGGACAGCGTTCTTCGGCGTTTTTGGCGTTTTCTTCACGTTCTTCCTATACGGTACGTTTTCGTATAGTGAAATTTTAAATTACGTAACTTGTTAGATTATGGTCTTGTATAGTAAAGCGTAGATAGGCGTAACGATCGATTGTATAAGTAAATTTGAAAAAAAAAAATTTGAAACAGGAAATTGTAAATGATTATTATGTCTATACGGTCGTATAAATTGTATACGATCGTATAGTGTTTGAATATTCAAATAATATACGATCGTATACAATTTATACGATCGTATACACTTGAATATTCAAAAGGTTATACGATCGTATACATTATATACGCTCGTATAATGTTTGAATTTTCAAACAATATACGCTCGTATATTTATATACGATCGTATAACGTTTGAATATTCAAACAATATACGCTCGTATATAATGTATACGGTCGTATCCTTGTTGAATCTTCAAACATTGTACGAGCGTATATCATATGTACAGTACGTTCGTATACAAGAATAGTATTCGTATAATACGTTAACGATAATCGTATAGTGATTGCTAAGTTGTAATTGTTATTTGTTACAGACGATATGGCTGAGTCATCAGCAGCTGCTGCGGCCCGTAGAGGTCGAGGTCAGGGTCAGGGTCGGGACCGTGGACGTGGACGCGTACAGGGACGTGGACGTGGACATGAGGAGGAGATTGTGCCCGATTTTACTGAGACGGGGCAGTTTGTTAGAGATATCCCCCGAGGTACGGTTGCCTATAGGATTTTGGGCAAATTACGGGAGATGGTGCTGGATGCGCCTCGGACCATAGATTTTCAGTTTTTGACAGATATTGGAGCGATTGGTCGGGTCCGGGAGCTCATGCCAGCTAACTCCCCGTGGGACCGCTTATTTGATGCCGCCGCAGAGCGGGCCCACAGGGAGATTACTTTAGAGTTTTTATCTACCTTTACATTTACGGACACCCGGGGTGGGGGTTTTCAGCATTTTTTGACGACAGACGCCGTAACTTTTACTATTTGCGGCACGCCTCAGAGGATGACACTTCCTCAGTTCGCTGTTGCCTTGGGTCTGTACTCAGCGGATGACTCAAGGTCACGCGCATTTTTTGATGCGCCAGTCAGCACGTCCACTGACGTGTTGTGGCCGTATTGGAAGACTATTGGGTTCGGGGAGTTCGCGAAACCGAGACAGCGATCCCCGAAGGCACGGGCGACTGATCTTTACGACCCGTTACACCGATACCTACATCGGTGTATCGCCGTGACGATCGCCGGTCGTCATGATAGCAGGGAATGGGTCACCCAAAGTGACCTATTCTTCTTGCACGACTTACTTACCGGCGGGGGGGCCAACTTGGCGTACAAGTTGGCCGCATATCTCGCCGAGTACGCTTTTAAGCGTACCTCTTCCCACATCAGCTGTGGGGCCTTCGTCACCCGTCTGGCGAAGGGTTACTTGCGCCTCCTGACCCCGCAGGTGGCAAGGGATATGACGCAGACACGCCAGCTTGACAGGGTTGGGAGGGACACAGCCCTATCGATGGCTTTGGCTCGCGAGGTCGAGGGAGGGCAGCTGGTTTGGGCTTATGGTGTGGGTGAGGGACCCCGTGGAGAGGGTGGTGATGAGGAGGGAGACGAGGGAGAGGGAGACGAGGGCGAGGGCGTGGGAGAGGGAGGCGACGGAGAGGGGGTCGCTCATGCTGCCGATCGATCACAGGTAGTTGAGGAGGAGTTACGGGGTGATCGCCCGTACGTTCGACGCAGCGTGAGACAGCGTGTGATGCCTCCACCGGGGGTGGAGGAGAGACTCGTTCAGGTCGAGTCGGCTGTAGCTGCAGTCAGAGGGGATTTAGCTGCAGTCAGAGGGGATTTAGCTGCAGTGAGAGATGATGTACAGTGGATGGTCGGGGCGATTGTGGCTATGCATTCTGCCACGCCCCTACCTCCACGAGCTGGCGCTGCCCCACCACCATCACCACCGCCGTAGCTGCTTATTGTATTATTATTTTTTTTTTTTGTTATTTTACGTTTGAAACTTTGTAAAAGTTTATCTTTTTTTTAGATGTAAAACATTATAAATATTAATCTTTTGTTTAGATGTTATGTTGTTTGTTTAATAATTGTTGTCATAATTTATCATAATCATATCACATATTTATCGTTTTACATAGTGGAAACTTACTAAACATTATAAATACGTTTAACTAGAAACTCGTAACATAATCCGATATATACAATACTATTTTAAAATTTATAAAACTTATTAAATGGTTTCCCGATTGCAACAAAAATTAACTTTTCTATACATATTTATCGTTTTACAAATAGAAAACTTATTAAACATAATAAATACGTTTAACTAGAAACTCGTAACATAATCCGATATATACAATACTATTTTAAAATTTATAAAACTTATTAAACGGTTTCCCGATTGCAACAAAAAATTAACTTTTCTATACATATTTATCGTTTTACAAAGAGGAAACTTATTAAACATAATAAATACGTTTAACTACAAACTCGTAACATGATCCGATATATACAACACTATTTTAAATACAAAAATTTATTAAACGGTTTCCTGGTTGCAACAAAAAATTAACTTTTCTATACGGGCCGTATAACATTATACGGCCCGTATACATATTTCAAAACTAAAAACCCTTGGCAAACCTTCGAAACAAAATTATGCAAATATGTATACGGCCAGTATATAAGTATACGTCCCGTATACATATAAAAACAAAAAAAACATTCCACCGCATAAAATTCTGTGCATAAACATTCTATACGGCCCGTATCATTTTATACGGCCCGTATAGGTATAGGGATGTGAAAATAAGATTATAGGGGATGTGGAAATAAAGCAACCCTTCTTTTTTTCCAAAATAAAATTGTTTTCTTTTAGGTTTCCAATGCTATTCACATGATGTTTCTCTGTTTTTGTTAATTGTGAATCGTTCAACCTAGCTGCGTGTGGGTCATGATGACCCATAAAAGTGAATGTGCATTTTACTTGCATTCATTTTTATGAATCTAAATTTTGTATTTTAATAATGGTGTAGTTTGTGATTAAACCGAAAAGGTTGACCCAACCAAATTAGATATTTTTTAGAACCGACCTAGTTTGGCCTTTACCTATTTTTGTCAAAAACCAGTTTCGACCTGATACCCGTCCGACCTGACCGATCCGTTTTGCAAGGTATTAAAAAGCATCATCTTAAGTGGAATTGTGGCGTGGAAGCCTCTCCACGGGGGTGTGTGGGGCGGGAAATCTTCACCAGTGTGTGGGCTTATGGGTGGTGAGGTGGCGCCTTTTCATTGGTTGGTGGATTTTTGTCTGTTTTGACTGGTTCTTGTTTTTTTTATTAAAAAACACCACTAACCACGCCGCTCACCAGTGGCGGAACTAGCCCAAAAAGTTTAGGGTATCATATTTTTTTTTTAGGATCAGGAGTATCCTTTATATAACGAAAACGGAGTTGAGGGGTATTTTTACACTATGGAAATGGAGTTAAGGGGTATTTTTACACTACGGAGACGGGGTTGAGGGGTAGCCCGTGCTACCCCTACTCATACTATAAGTCCGCCACTGCCGCTCACACTCCTTTTTTGCACCACACCACTTTTCTAACTCGTACTGACCTGACAGTCACATGTCGAATAACACCACCCTCTCCACTCCGGTCAATGGTCAAACTAAGGAATTCTTTTAAGACCAATCCACGTCATCATCCATAGGAAAAACAAATTCGTTTGCTTATTCAATTATGCACCCCTTTGGATTCCATAAAAGCAGTTTATTATTTTAAGCAAACCTTTAAATAATATGACATTATAGCCTAGTGGTATTTGGGGGTGGGATAAAGTTTATGACCATTAGGTCATGGGTTCGATTCCCACAAAGGAGGTTTTCCCAGATTTATTGGGTTTCCTCCTGAATTAGTGTATAGGCATTATTGCCTAGTGGAGATGGATATGATCGGGTGGTTCTGCTGGTGGCACGATGATACTCCAGTGGTCCGTCAGTGATCCAAATTTACTGTTCAAAAAAAAAATATGACATTTATGTCTTTTTTTAACCAGTAAAGTTCCCAGATTTCAAAAAAATATATATTTCTGTACTATGTACACATCCATGCATGCAAGTTTTAAGACGGGTCAGTTAAAAGTTTGGGGTCAAATATGTTTCTGGTTGAAACGGGTTGTTTTATGAAGTGTTAATTTGGTTCAGATTAAAGTAGATAGATTAAGAACAAAATGGGCTCGCCTTTGTTGTCAAACACTAAAGCGAATCTGATTGTTTTATCTGGGAACGCATGTGATCCATCAAATATTATTAAGTAAATACACAAGTGGTTTTTTTAAATAACTACCTACTCCCTCTCGAGAAAGTAAACAAGTGGTTTTTTTTTAATGACTACCTACTCCCTCTCTGATGGCTGCCAGCCCGAAGATGCACAATAAGATTAAAAAAAAAAGATAAAAGTTTGACCAAAAAAATTGCAGAATTCACTATAAACAACAGTTTCAATCGTTGTTTGATCTGTGCACTCATCAATTCATTCAGATCCGTATCACACACACACACACACAGCTCCCAGTTTAAGTAATCACTATAAACCATGGCTGAAACTCTTGCAAATGAACTCCTCAAAGTTCTTGTTAAGAAGATGGCCGATGAAGCCTTCAAGCGAGTTGCTCGCGCTCAGGGAATTCACGACGAGCTGAAGGAGTTGAAGAAGACACTGTCCAGAATCCAAGATCTACTTCATGATGCCTCTCAGAAGGAGGTTACCCATAAATCTGTCAAAGAATGGCTGAATGCTCTCCAACATTTGGCTTACGATATCGACGACGTACTCGACGACGTGGCGACTGAAGCTATGCGTCGTGAGCTCACCCTGCCGGAACCTGAAGCATCCACCAGCATGGTAAGAAAGCTCATCCCATCATGCTGCACAACTTTCTCACTAACTCATAGGGTGTCTCCCAAGTTAGATAGGATTAACAGAGAGTTAGAAAATCTAGAAAAACGAAAAACGGATCTAGGTTTGCTTAAGATTGATGAAAAGCCAAGAAATACTAGTAGAAGAAGCGAAACCTCTTTGCCAGAACGCGATGTTGTCGGAAGAGAAGTTGAGAAAGAGAAATTGCTTAGAAAGTTGTTGGGGGATGATGGGTCATCTCAGGATAACTTTAGCGTCTTACCTATAGTTGGTATGGGTGGGGTTGGAAAAACCACTCTAGCTAGACTTTTGTATAATGATACAAAGGTGCAGGATCACTTTGAACCCAAGGCATGGGTTTGTGTTTCAGATGATTTTGATATTTTTAAGATAAGCAATACCATCTTTCAGTCTGTGACTACTACCAAAAACGAGAAATTTGAAGATTTAGATAAGCTTCAAATAGCTATTGTAGAGCAATTTAAGGGCAAACGATTTCTACTAGTAGTTGATGATGTGTGGAGTGAAAAGTACGGTGATTGGGAAAACCTAGTGCGCCCATTTCTATCATGTGCTCCTGGAAGTAGGATAATCATGACAACTCGTAAGGAGCAATTGCTCAAACAGATAGGCTTTCATAATGTAGACCGTCTCAAGAGTTTGTCGAGTGAAGATGCGTTGCGTTTATTTGCAGTACATGCATTGGGGGTAGATAACTTTGACTCACACACGACACTTAAACCGCAAGGTGAAGGTATTGTGAAAAAGTGTGGTTGTTTGCCTTTGGCTTTAAAGGCAATTGGAAGGCTTTTAAGGACAAAAACAGATAGAGAAGACTGGGATGACGTGTTGAATAGCGAGATATGGGATGTAGAAATTGGTAATGCCACTGAAAGTGGTAAAGATGTGGAAAATAGTGACAAGATTGTTCCGGCACTTAGGATAAGCTACCATGAACTTTCTGCAGATTTGAAGCAGTTGTTTGCATACTGTTCCTTGTTCCCCAAAGACTTTTTGTTTGACAAGGAGGAATTGGTATCATTGTGGATGGCAGAAGGGTTTTTGAACCACCCATCCAAGTCACCAGAACGCTTGGGCCGTGAAAATTTTGAAATTTTATTATCAAGGTCATTTTTCCAACATGCACCTAATGATGAATCATTGTTTATCATGCATGATCTGATGAATGACTTGGCCACTTTTGTTGCCGGAGAATTTTTTCTAAGGTTTGACCATCACGTGAAGACAAAGACAGAAGCTTTGGCAAAGTATCGCCATATGTCATTTACTCGCGAGGAGTATGTAGGTTACCAAAAGTTTGAGGCATTCAATGGAGCCAAAAGCTTGAGAACATTTTTAGCAGTATCTCCCGGTGTGGATGAAGATTGGGGGCGTTGGGGCAATTATTACTTATCCTCTAAGATTTTGGATGACTTACTTCCAGAGTTAACATTGTTAAGGGTCCTTTCTTTGAGTCGTTTTGAGATAAGTAAGGTACCGGAGTTCATTGGTACTTTGAAACACTTGCGGTATCTTAACTTGTCTCGAACAAATATAAAAGAGTTACCGGAGAATGTTGGCAACCTTTATAATCTACAGACATTGATTGTTTCTGAGTGTCGGAGGTTAACTAAGATGCCTAAAAGCTTCTTAAATCTTAAAAGGTTGCGAAATTTGGACATAAGCCATACTCCGTTGGAGAAGCTGCCATTGGGGATTGGTGAGTTGGAAAGCCTTCAGACTCTCACCAAGATCATCATTGAAGGAGATGATGGCTTTGCAATAAATGAGCTCAAGGGATTAACAAATCTCCATGGGAAAGTTTCCATTGAGGGATTGCACAAAGTGCAAAGCGCAAAGCATGCACGGGAGGCGAACTTATCTCTAAAAAAGATTACTGGATTAGAGCTGCAATGGCCGGTTGATGTGTTTGATGGCTCACGAATGGATACACTTGAAGGGGAAGTTCTCAATGAGCTGAAACCTAGTAGTGATACGTTGAAAACGCTTTCAGTCGTGTCATATGGGGGAACACAAATTTCAAATTGGGTTGGTGATCGCTCTTTTCATGAGTTGGTTAATGTGTCAATACGTGGTTGTAGAAAATGCAAATCTCTACCCCCATTTGGGTTGCTCCCTTCACTTAAGAGGTTGCAGATTCAAGGCATGGATGAGGTTAAAATCATAGGTTTGGAGTTAACCGGAAATGATGTTAACGCCTTCCGTTCACTTGAAGTTCTAACATTTGAAGATATGTCTGGATGGGAGGGGTGGTCAACTAAAAATGAGGGTTCAGCAGTAGTGTTTACGTGCCTTAAAGAGCTTTATGTAAAGAATTGTCCACAATTGATTAATGTCTCACTTCAAGGACTGCCGTCGCTCAAGGTTCTTGAAATAGAGGGATGTGGTGATGGTGTGTTGAGAAGTCTGGTTCAGGTAGCTTCATCAGTCAGTAAATTGAAAATAGATTCTATCTCAGGGCTCACATATGAGGTGTGGAGAGGAGTTATAGGGTATCTTAAGGAAGTTGAAGATTTAAGAATTGATGAATGTAATGAAATAAAATACTTGTGGGAATCAGAAACAGAGGCAAGTAAGCTTCTTGTGAGATTAAAGGAATTGAGATTGGAGAATTGTTCAGGTTTGGTAAGTTTAGAAGAGAAAGAGGAGGATGACAATTTTGGGAGCAGCGCCCTGTTATCTCTTAGAACTTTGTATGTAAGGAATTGTTATAGCATAAAGCGTTTATGTTGTCCAAATAGCATTGAGAGTTTGGAAATTATTCATTGTTCAGTTACAGATGTCTACCTCCCAAAAGAAGGTGGGAATAAGCTCAAATCACTTAGTATAAGCTTATGTGATGAACTTCAAGGAAAAATCAACAACACAAGCATGCCAATGCTTGAAACCCTAAAAATCAATACTAGGGGTTGGGAAAATCTAAGATCAATCAGTGAATTGAGTAACTCCACTCACCTCACCAGCTTGGATATAATGCGATGCCCACATATCGTGTCACTTCCAGAGCTTCAACTATCAAACCTCACCTGTTTGTCAATTATTGATTGTGAAAGTCTGGAGTCATTACCTGAGCTATCAAACCTCTCCAGTTTGTCAATTTGGAGATGTGAAAGTCTGGAGTCATTACCTGAGCTATCGAATCTCACCTTTTTGTCAATTACTGATTGTGAACGTCTGGTGTCATTACCTGAGCTAAAGAATCTGGCCTTGTTAAAAGATCTGGTAATCAAAGAGTGTCCAGGCATTGATGTTTCCATTCATGGGGGGCGTTGGCCTCCCAAATTGTGTTCCCTTGAAATAGGGTGGTTGAAGAAGCCCATATCAGAGTGGGGGGATCTGAATTTTCCAACTTCCCTTGTTCACCTAAAGTACGTATATGGTGAACCCCATGTGAGGAATTTTAGTCAGTTGTCCCACCTTTTCCCTTCTTCTCTTACAAGTCTGTGGATAAACAATTTATTTAATCTGGAATCACTATCAACGGGACTCCAACACCTCACATCCCTTCAACATCTCACCATTTCCTTCTGCCCAGAGGTGAACGATCTACCAGAGACGCTGTTGCCCTCACTTTTGAGTTTGAGAATATATGGTGTATGCCCAAAATTGGAAGAAAGGTGTGAAGGAAGAGGCTCCCACTACTGGCCCCAAATCTCTCATATCCCCTGCATCGACATACAATAGAGGTTTGAAACTTCCAAACCGGTTTTTAAATACGTTTCTAATAATTTATATGTTGAAATTAGTAATCACTGTTCATGAGTTTAAACTACTATATTGGTGAAAATGATTTCACTATTAGTTATATAAACATAATTATATTTATTGTATGTATTAAACTTATACTTATTAGATATGTATGTAAATGGACGGATAGAATTGAATGGGTATGTTGGTCGGATAATACCGTTTCAAATAAGCGGTTATTCCCGCCAAACATAACTACTCGTATAACCGTTCTAGTGAAGACATATATATAGGGCTTGCCGGCAATAATTACCGGTTACCAAGACATTCATAATTCCTATTATTGTTTGTCCATTTGTCTCTTAATTCCACTGTAACAATCATGTCTTCTAATCGTGAGAGTAACCCCCTGTTTCGTGCCAAAACACCAAAACCTCATCATAATGAAGATAATAATCAACGACTTCCGCTAACAAGTGGTATCAGAGCCGGTTATGTAAGTGATGATGATTTAAAGCCATCTTCAACCATGATGCCATGCATGCACTGCACTGAAGAAAAACGTGAACGGAAATGGATGCAGCGATGTTGTTACTATTGTAACAGACCAGGCCATAAAATTTCTACATGTCAAGAGAAGGAGAAGGATGAAGAAAGCCAGTTACTTCGCCTAGCGATTAATACGGGTACGCAGAAAGATCAAGAAGCCGAAAAGGATACACAATCCGATCAGAGACAAGAATTCGTGGTGATCGGAACCGACGGCGGATACTGGTCGGAAATATGGTATGTAAGTAAAACTTTCAAACATCACTTTTCTGGTAATTTAGACATGTTTAAGCGTATGAAGAATATGTTGTGTGTTGAAACGGAGACGGGGGAAAACAATTTCCTCTTCATTAGAGGAATCGGTGTTGTTGATATAATAACTGGGTCAGAAAAAATTCGAGTACAAAGTGTGTTCTACGCACCCGACATTGAAAGAAATGTCTTAAGTCTCGATCAACTAATGATTCAAGGATTTACAGTAAAGTTTATGGGTGATGTATGTAAAATATTTCCAACATTTAGTGTTCCTATATATAATAAAAGGAACAATCATACCGGTTTAACGAAAGAGGAAGAGATCGGAGAATTAGAAAAACAATATGTGGTTAGTAAGAATTCCGATCATGAGAAATTCAAAACAGAATTTCTAAATGAATACTTCGAAAATTTGAATATTTCAACCAACGAACCGGACTGGAATATTCTGATTTTACAAGCAATGGTCTTCAAAGATTTTCAAGATTGCAAGGCCTTATTACACATGCTTGAAGATGAAGACTATGTCATCAAGTATAAATGCTATCTTGAAACTGTTTTTGAAAACATGATAGAGTGGTTTATTAAAGAAAAACTGGAGATTCAATCAAGACCGTTACCAGCATATGCAACAAACAATCGGAAAGTGGGATTATTAGACCTGTATATGGCAGTAAAGAGAGAAGGGGGCCACCGGCGAATCACAGAGAATGGTATGTGGTCGATGATAGCAAAAGACACAGGATTCGAGTATGAGGATGGTGAATACATGCGTCTGATATACGCTATGTATTTGGACGTACTTGTATACTACTACAAGTTCAAGTTAACACAGGAAAAAGCAATCGGAATAGAGGAAGAAAAGGTGGTGGATCCCAGGCAGTGCATGAGTGAAGGCGATAAGAAAGATATAACTGGTGCAGGTCAATCAGAAATGGCTGAATGTTCGAGTAGTTCTGGAGCGGTGGAGAAGGAAGTAAAACAATATGCCTTGTTTACAGATGCAGGATTACAAGAACAATCGGAAGCCACTCAAGACATAGCTGAAGATCATTATGCATTTTATGGTGGGGGTGACTGGCATGGAATCAAGAAACTGAAACAAAGAAAAAGGTTCGATTTCACAAGGGCAAAGAAAGCAATCACTGAAGCTAATTACAGTGTCATCAAGACCTCCCTTAAACCTAATTATGTTTAGGGGAGAGTATTAGTTATATAAACATAATTATATTTATTGTATGTATTAAACTTATACTTATTAGATATGTATGTAAATGGACGGATAGAATTGAATGGGTATGTTGGTCGGATAATACCGTTTCAAATAAGCGGTTATTCCCGCCAAACATAACTACTCGTATAACCGTTCTAGTGAAGACATATATATAGGGCTTGCCGGCAATAATTACCGGTTACCAAGACATTCATAATTCCTATTATTGTTTGTCCATTTGTCTCTTAATTCCACTGTAACAATCATGTCTTCTAATCGTGAGAGTAACCCGTAACCCCCTGTTTCGTGCCAAAACACCAAAACCTCATCATAATGAAGATAATAATCAACGACTTCCGCTAACATTCACAATGCGTACTAATAATATCTTAACATGTTTAATATCTCTCAAAGGATTAAGTGGATGGAACTCCATTTTGACACAACTGAATAAGATTCGTTTTATTCTTAGAATTGTTGCAGTTACAGATCTTAATATTGATATTGATATTTTCTACACTTAGTAAATTTCTATTTTGTTTACAATATATGATTGACATCTAGTTGACTTTCGGTTGACATGCAGTTAGTATTTACTTTCAATTTTATAAATTCAAGAATCTACTCACATCAGAGGTTATGGAAAACAAACTGATTATGTTGAAATCAGTTTTCACTGTTTATTGTTAACTCAAAGGGTTAAGTGGATGGAAGTGGATGTTTACACAACTGGATATGATTTTTTTTTAATATTTCTTCACTATTAAATATCTATTTTTTACAACATTTTGATTGAAATCATGTCTTACTCTGATGTTTTCTTTTCTTAATTCAAATTTATTTCAATTAGACATGCAGTTATTATTTATATCACCTTGACTTTCGGTTTGATAAATTCAAGAATCTGTTCAATCAGAAGGGGGGCTGAAAGGATATGTTGTTTTTTTTCCTAGCCAGATTCATTATCCTTTTTGCAATTTCTTGAATTGAGTTTCTTCAATGATTCATTTTTAGTAATCCCATTAAAAACTTGGCCTTTCAATTTCAATCCTTTTGATTGTAAAACACATAAATCAAGCATCTTTCTCATTATCTTAGATCTCAAGTTTCAATTTAGTGGGACAATCGAATCGAGTATCTTATATATACAACTCTGTTTTGCAGGGACATATATTCTGTGTGATGGAACATTCACATCAGAGAAAAGTCTCAACCTATGAACGAGAGATTTTGGCAGTGTAATCTTCAGGAAAATGGTGTAAATCTCAGGCATATAATGACCAGATCAGCAAATAATAATCAAACTGTCAATGGCATAAGCGTAAGTTCCTTTCAGTCTACAACATAACAACCTGGTTTTGATTATTCGTATTCATTCATGATATAACACAGGATTAATTAATGATAGCACGTTGGATTCACTATTCAAAGATGCTTTTGGAATTGATTTTGACAGCATGTGTATACTTTATAAGTATACACATAACACATTTTAAGTATTAATTTATAAGTATACAAATAACACATTTTGAGTATACTTTTTCAATAATACTATTTGATCCATTTGAGAAAACCACATGAACCCTTGTATTATATATAAATGAGTTAAAATTGTCGCATCCACAAAATATGAAGTACAGTTTGACTGGGATAGAAATGCAACAGTTGTTTGACCCTTGAATTTAATTTGAAAAGTTGTTTTTATAACATTCTTGTTATATTTAATTTGAAAAGCAACGGGCTTGGCCACTAATGTCAAAGAGTGTTGTTTGACCCTTGAATTTTAAAATTTGCAGTTAAAGAAAGAAGAAAATCTATCAAAGCTTCTTGAGTTTTTTTTTAACATTCTTGTTACATTACTGAGATTCAAGATAAGGCTGCAACAGAATCAAAGAAACAACAAAAATGAGAAACAAGTCACAAATGTTGTAGAATTTGCAAACGGTGTGAGTGAAGAAAGCCTAGAAAAGATGCAGAATATTCATGCAGATTTCAACGGAACTATCATGCAGTTCCAGTGGTATGCAATCTCAGATATTTAGCAATTTCTCATAACTTACAGGAGAGTCAGAGGCTCATATCGTAACAGGTTGGGCCTACCGAAAATTCTTTTTGTCTGAAAGTTATAAATTAATTATTATTAATAATTAGCGTCTCAACAGAAGAAATAATATTTCAATGATAAGCCGATTTTTTACGAAAACAATTTCAAGGGTTTTAATTTTTTTTATTACACTTTTGGTAACTTTACATCTTATAATACAAATGCAGGGTGATGATGTATCTATTGGTTATGATGTGAAGAAAGGAGATTACCATACCTTATCAGCCCATATGCAATAGGCAGGGTCAAGTTTGATGCATTCGAACCAGAAAGATGGTTTCATCACATTGTTGCTTTCATCCACAAAGCTTCTTTAAGTTTACAGCTTTGCAGGTTAGTATAAACACAACCCATATTGATCATTCCTTTTTCGTTCAGATCATGTAACTGAACCATTGATTTGTAAAATTTTATGTGGTCTGGTTTAACAGTCAACCTTCAAGTTATGTCATATGACCAAAGCAAAAGTTTTGACATGATTTACTATTTTGATGAAGAAACACAAGAGGGACAAAGAATTTGTTTGGCTCAAGAATTTGCGTATGTGCAGATGAAGATCTTTGCTTCTATTTAGTAAAGTTATTTCATTTTCAAGGTGAATGAAAACAGAAGTGCAAATGCTTAATCTTCACATTGATGGTGATACAGAGTTGATCCATGATCTAGCATACTCATATTTGGTGCAATTAGACACACGGAAGTGGATTGGAAAATGGTTCATGCTAAAAAAGGATTAACTTTCAGTACGTTTGAAGTTATATGGGGGATAAGTATTGGACATAAACGTCTCAATGAGCCACACGCATGGACAAATGCTATAGGCGGGTTTTCCCAAATCTGCCCCCAATTTCTTCATCTAGAGCTCCAATTTTGAAGCCAAGGTTTTCCCCAATTTTAGCAGTTTCAATTAATTTGGTCTGCTTGTAAAAAACGGCTGGATTTTTTAACTAGATATTTATTTGTTGTTTTTTAGGCTGTTAATTTCAAGGAACCCTTGGAGTGGTTACAAGTTGCGTGTGATGTCACTTGGCGTTCATGGGCTAAGTTATGCACCTCTGATTGGAACTTATAACCAACGAAGAATTAACGGAAATTGCCTCTAATGGCAAGTTACCACTAATAAAGATTA
This sequence comes from Helianthus tuberosus, assembly GCA_030545235.1. Classification (NCBI taxonomy): domain Eukaryota; kingdom Viridiplantae; phylum Streptophyta; class Magnoliopsida; order Asterales; family Asteraceae; genus Helianthus; species Helianthus tuberosus. The sequence continues at coordinate 144,178,129 of CM060426.1, read as the reverse complement.
TGGAACTAGCCTATGATGTCAAGTTACCATCTGATGAAGATTAAGGAAACTTACCACTGAAGCAAGTTACCTCTAGTGAAGATTGATGAAGTCTCGCTAATGAAGAAGATGCCACATTACCTCTAGTGAAGATTGATGAAGTCTCGCTAATGAAGAAGATGCCACATGTTGGTCACTTGTCAATTTCGTACATCTCAACAAGATAGCAAAACTAGCCTATGATGTCAAGTTAACATCTCTTGAGAGGAAGTTATACGTAACTGTCACTTGTCAATGTTATACATAATTGTCACTTGTCAAGTAGTTGAGTGTGAATTTGGTGCATGAACTTATGTGTGCAAACTTCAGAGAAAATTTGCAAGACACCCAACCTTGCATACCTAGGAAATCGTCTTGAATTTCAGTTGTAATTTGTGACTAGTTTTACATTATGTTTTGAAACATTCGATTTTAATTAATACCTCGTGCTTAGAACAGTTGTTCTTCACTTCTTCTACTTCATTTATTGTTTTGTTCAATCGATTGAAATGGCGATACTTGACATAACGATTAACTAATATTTCATTGTAAACTAGCTAATAATCAATCTAGGGTATTCGCTAAGTCTTCGTTTGATTGTGATCCACAAAGTCAATCTCCCTACAACATTGTATTTCTTGGAAAGATGTAATTCTCTTGGTAGTAACTCGAAAAGCATCCATTCATTTTCAATGTCTTATAGTGAATCAATATATAAGGTAGACATGACCTGTAAAGTTTACAAAAATATTGTCCTAGGTTATTAATAGATTTATGTTACAACTAGTGAATGCGATTTAGATAGTAAGAATGCACAACTACTATAATGACATGATTGTTTGATACCCTATACTATTGCAACTTTAGTTTACAATAATAAGTTTAGATGCAGGTAATGAGGTAACAGAACAAAAGTAATCATAAAAGTCAAACCTGAATGAAAAAAAAATTATCATCAAGAGATCACAAAAACCAAACACATATCAAGAAATTTATATAAAAAAAACAGCAGGTCAAACTCAGATAAACTTGATAACAGATTGTATTGTGATTGTTATTATTATTGTGTGTTTGAATACAAGCTGATACACTGATATATAAAGACACACTAGACAACTACTAAAGGGCAGTCCATGTTAGACAGCTCATGGAGGACAGCTTAAAGTGCACAGGTAATACAGCAATCAAATGAACTTTAATCATGACTAATTATGTTAACTTTAATCATGACTAATTATGTTGTCTAATACTAATATTCCCCCGCAAGCTAAGGCCGGGGAGCGACCTGTAGCTTGGATCTAAGAAGAAAGAACCGTTTTGAAGATAAGGGCTTGGTGAACACATCTGCAATCTGATCTTCTGTCTTTATAAACTGAACCGAGAGTTGTTTTTGAGCCACCTTCTCTCTAACGAAATGAAAATCAATTTCCACATGTTTTGTACGGGCATGAAAGACGGGATTTGCTGAAAGATAGGTAGCCCCTAGATTGTCACACCATAAGATGGGAGCTGATGTCATAGAAACGTGAAGTTCTTTCAGAAGAGCCTCTAGCCATGTTAGTTCAGCGACAGTATCTGCTAAGGCTTTGTATTCTGCTTCTGTGGATGACCTAGAGACGGTGCGTTGTTTACGGGCACGCCATGAAATGAGATTGGAGCCAATATAGATGGCATATCCTCCCGTGGATCGACGGTCATCAAGAGAGCCAGCCCAGTCGGCATCAGAAAAGGCAGTAAGAGAGTGGTCATGAGCATCCGTGTATGCATGGATGACAGGGGCTGAATTTTGCTGAATCAAAAGACCAAAATTAGAAGTGCCATGAAGATACCGAAGAATCCTTTTGACTGCAGACCAGTGATTTTCAGTTGGAGAGTGCATAAACTGACAAACTTTGTTGACTGCAAAGGTAATGTCTGGTCTAGAGAGAGTCAAGTACTGTAAGGCTCCAACTATCTGTCTAAATTGAGCAGGATCAGCAAGCTGAGGGCTGTCACCAAGGGCTAAATTGGAATTGATGTCCATTGGAGAGTTAACTGGTTTGGATTGAGAAAGGCCTGCCTTGTGAATAAGGTCTGAGATATATTTCTTCTGAGAGAGAATCAGATCATTACCTTTGGGAACTACCTCAATGCCCAAGAAGTATGAAAGTTGACCCATGTCTTGGATCGCAAACTTGGTGCTTAATTGTTGAATGATATGATTGATCAGCCTCGGATTGTTACCGGTGAGAATAATATCATCTACATAGACAAGCATATAAAGTAAGGCACCATGATGGGAGTAAATAAATAAGGATGGATCCGTCTTAGAACCCGAGAACCCAAGCTGTAATAGTGCCCCCGAAAGGCGATTAAACCAAGCCCTTGGAGCTTGTTTGAGACCATATAAGGACTTGTGAAGCAAGCATAGATGATCCGGTTTTTGGGAATCTATAAAACCTGGTGGTTGGCGCAGATAAACAGTTTCTTTAAGATCACCGTGTAAAAAGGCATTCTGCACATCAAGTTGTCTAAGTGGCCATTTCCTTGAGACGGCAAGAGATAAAACCACACGGACCGTAGTGGATTTAACCACGGGGTTAAATGTCTCATGATAATCGATTCCCTGTTGTTGGTTGAAACCCTTTGCTACTAGACGAGCTTTGTAGCGTTTGATGTTGCCATGTTCATCACGTTTTATCCTGTACACCCACTTACAATCGACAATATTGGCATTAGGGACAGGTGGTACTAGAGTCCATGTACCATTGCTCCTTAAGGCTTTGAATTCCTCGATCATGGCAGCGTGCCAGTGAGGATTTTTGTTGGCAACAGCGAAGGTTGAAGGTTCGGTTGGTGGCAGTATGAAAAGCCGAGGCATTGTAGGGAGTCCTAGGTTTAGGATTTTGTCTTAGGTTGGATGGTCGGGAACGAGTTTGAGGTCCAGGGTGTGGGTAATCGGTGCTAGATTGGGTGGTGGAGATTGGTTGAGTGTGACGACGGCTGTATGTGTATTGGAGAGGTGGTTGTGGTAAGGGTGGTGGTTCGGGAATGGTGGATAATGGAGAGGCAGATTGGGAAGCCTCAAAGTGTTCTTGGTTTTGATTTGTAGAGGTGGATTTTGGTGGGTTAGTGTCAGGTTGTATTGCGGGTGAGCTGATTGGAGATGTTGGTGGGGTGGTGGCAGGTTGTACGTCTGGTGAACTTGTGGCTTCAGGCTGGGCCGTGTTGGTGTTAGATGATTGGGGGGATGGTGTAGAAGGGGGGGCATGAGATGGATAGGAGGAAAAGTAAGGATCAGGTGAAGGTGAGGGGTTGGAAGATGCACGTGGTTGGAGAAATGGAAAACATGCCTCGTTGAACCGGACATGCCGAGCAATGTAAAGACGGTTGGTAGTGGGATCAAGACATTGGTAGCCATGGTGAGATGAGCTATACCCGAGAAATATACAAGGTAGAGAGCGAAAATCCATTTTGTGTGGATTATATGGACGTAGGTGAGGGAAACATTGGCATCCAAAGACGCGTAAGAAAGAAAGATCAGGTTTATGATGAAAGAGTTGTTCTAGAGGTGAGATGTGTGAGGAAGTGCGAGAGGGCATGCGGTTAATCAGGTATGCTGCAGTTTCAAATGCAAAATTCCAGAAGCGCATTGGAACACCAGATTGTGCCAATAGTGTGAGGCCAGTCTCGACCACATGACGGTGGCGTCTCTCAACAAAGCCATTTTGCTCGCTTGTGTGCGGGCTTGAGAGACGATGTATGATGCCAAGGGTTTTAAAAAATGAGGACAAGTTGCGAAATTCCCCTCCCCAATCTGTTTGGACAGTTTTTAAGTGCGTTTTAAACTGTCGTTCAGCCATTGAATGAAACTGTTTAAAGGTGGTGAAAACATCAGATTTTTGTTTAAGAGGAAAAAGCCACATGTATCTGGTGTAATGGTCAACACAAAGCAAAAAATAACGATGTCCATAAAAGGAAGCAACTGGGGCTGGACCCCAAACATCACAAAACACTAAATCCAAAACACATGAACTTTTATAGTTTGAGGAGGACAAATGCATTTTTGAAGATTTTCCCATAGGACATGAGTCACAAAAAGGAAAAACAGAATTTGTAACAGGAAGACTATGTTTTGAAATCATCGACTTTAAAAGTTGAGAGTGAGGATGTCCAAGTCTTTGATGCCAAGTTGTAGGAGATGCTCGAATAGTTGAAAATGCAACATGTGAAACAAGATGAAACTTTGGAAAATGAATTGAGTAGAGCCCGTCTTTACTTGGACCCGTGAGAAGGATAGTGCGGGTAACCGTATCCTTCACACAAAAAAAGGTAGCATGAAATTCAAAGAAGACATTATTGTCTTGACAAAAACGTTGTACAGAAAGAAGGTTTCGTTTGATTTCAGGAACATGAAGAATTTTGTTAATGGAAAGGGTTTTATTGGGTGATTCAAATTTTGTAGAGGCAATATGAAGAATGGGTAAACTTGTGCCATTACCAACAAATAGAGAATCCTTACCGTGATAAGGTTCAAAGTCCTCAAAGCCATTGAGATTAGGTGCCACATGACTGTTAGCACCAGTATCTGGCAGCCAAGATGATGTTTGTGACTGATGATCAGCATGGTTTGCTTGAGGAGGCTGTCGTGGTGGATGAATAGTGCCTGGGTCACGGTTGGGACATTGAGACGGTATATGACCGATGCCACACCTGTTACAAGTACCATACACAATATTTTGATTAGAAGCCCAACTGAATTGATTTCGATTACTTCCTGTGTTGGAATGATTGTTGGAGCTGTTATAATTGCCACGTCCTCCACGGTTGTTTCCTTGTCTATTGTTTGGGTTGCGGTTTGTGTTGCGGGCTGTATAGTTGGCCTGTGGGGACGGGGAAGAAGGCAATTGTAGTTGTAACCCTAGCTGGGCAGCCAACTGTTGGACAGCTTTAACTGCATCAGAATGAGGCACTGTACCGGTCGAAGCAGCTGGTTCACGGGCTGCAGTAAAGGCTTGTGTAGGAGGCATAGCAGTTGTTGTTGTTGCAACTGTTGATCCAGATTGCAATTGTTGTTGCTGCTGTTGTTGCAGTTGTTACTGCTGCTGTTGTTGCAGTTGTTACTGCTGCTGTTGTTGCAGCTGTTGTAGCTGTTGTTGAAGTTGTAGAACACTTTTTTTGCAAGTGTTTGATTGATCAGATTTTGCCTAACCGTTTGTTGGGTCAGGTCAGTTAATTGTAGGCGGCAATTAGAGTTGGATCAGGAAGAGCTGTGAAAATAGGACAGCAGAGAGAAAAAAAAAAAAAAAAAAAAGAGATGGCAGTGTTTGATCCTCCGCTCTGATACCAAGATAAACTTGATAACAGATTGTATTGTGATTGTTATTATTATTGTGTGTTTGAATACAAGCTGATACACTGATATATAAAGACACACTAGACAACTACTAAAGGGCAGTCCATGTTAGACAGCTCATGGAGGACAGCTTAAAGTGCACAGGTAATACAGCAATCAAATGAACTTTAATCATGACTAATTATGTTAACTTTAATCATGACTAATTATGTTGTCTAATACTAATAAACTCCAATCAAGAAATTAAACAAGAAAACAGCAGGTCAAACTCCAACCACATAAACTTGCTTTGTTAGTCAACGATCCTACAATAATAATGCTACATAAAAATCACATTCGCGCGAGTTAACAAGAACACAAAGTTCTTAAATGAAGACCACGACGTTTGAGATCCCTCTTTCCCCCACTTTTTTCAAACAATTGTTGACGAGCCCTTTTGAGGGTAGAATTGTAATAATTGTTAAAATTATCTAACCCTAAAACGCAGTCGATTCAAGGCGGCGCTGATGTGGGTTCTGACGAAGCCGGCTGCTCCGATGACCAAAACAGAGTACCCTGTTTTTGATCAGATGTTGACTGATGACTTAACCGTTTTTCCCATCTGGATCCCTATACACACAAACAGCTCCTGGTTTAACCTAATCGAACAGAGAGTGAGTGGTCATGTAAAAAATAGTGATATTAGAAATGTAACTTAGGACAAACATATTATTAAGGCGTTGTATAGTAATACACTAGAAGGAACCCGCACGATGCAAATGGTTCAAAAGGTTTCGACTGGATTGAGTCAGAATGAAACTAAAATCAAATATATGATCAAGTACACTCATTTCACAAAACCTTAGTTATTCCCAAAATGTTAAATGTCAGTTTTGGTCATTTTACCTATTCATTTCATAAAGAAACAGCGCTTGCCTAACAATTAAGTATCTAAATTTTACAACTTCTAACATAAGCATGTCGAAACGCATCCAAAAAGAGGTGTATAGTTTCAATATTTTCAGATCGAGGTGTGAATTCTTCTTATAGTGTAACATTACCACAAGAAAAGTAAGCTCATAGTTCACCATCAAAAATCAGCAATTGAAACTCAGTTATAGCAAATTCGACCCAATTACTTATAAATGAATGATTAGTGATGTATTTAATCTAAACGTACTTAAAAGATGAAAGGGCTGAGAGTAGCAAAATGTCTATTTAAATGCATGCATCATCCTAAATTAACTTATTCGAATATTAAGATTACTAATGCAGCATTTAGTTAAAAAAGGAATGAACTATAAATGTTTGCGGGTCAACCTATATAATCTGTTGAGGACCCATTTAACTGCTATAATCAAATTTATTTAAGTTCAAATATATGAAAACGAAGAACCAACCTCTACAATCTGATCTTCATGCTCTTTGGTTGCCAATTTCAAGTCAACCTCTACCTGTGGCTTGACTTGATTCGAGTCTTTAATATTTTCTCAAATGTCATTCCTCCCAATCTGTAAGCTGAAAAATTAACAAAACAGCTTTAGAAAGTTAATAACACTAAAAGTAATAATATCACATTCAAAAAAATATCTGAATTTAATTTAATCTCAAACCAGCCTATTCTAAAAGTGGATAACAAAACACTGTGAAACCAAGGGTGTTACTTTGGTCTGTTCAATCATTTTACCAAGTGTTCAAATTCGATCTATGATTTAGATATGAACAGAACAAAATACCCAAAGCAATCAGCTGATGTTCTAAACGAATTAACAACCTGAGATATACTCCAAAACCCCACATAGTTAAACACCGAAAACAAAGTCGTTTCAAAAACTGAAACAAAAACAGGCATCTTTCATTGAGGCATTAAAACAAACACCTGGTGTGAATGTAAACTCGATAGCTAAAATCCCTTCCAAAACAAGCGAAAGCAAAACTAATAAACATACAACAGCGCAACATACGTCCCTAATTTCACATCTGCGGAAAAAACCCACAAAGGGGGCAACGATTGAAATGAAAACAACAACTAAAATGGAGGTATAAATTACTTTTTGGGGCCGTGATTATGGGGAAAAGTGGTGGTTCGAACGCAAGCACGCACCTGATGTTACGTGGATGAGTGGATGAAATATTCTGTGATAGCTGAGGACTGACCTGGCTCCTGTGCTTGTTCCCATAATACGCAGCCATTGGGTTGGTGTAATAGTTAAAGCTTTGAGAAGTCGTCTGCACCTTAGTTTCAGAGTTTGTTGTGGATTCAAGTAACGGGTTTGCGAGACTAACAGCTGAATGCCCTTAATTATGAGTTGCATCCTCCTTTGAAGCTTCCAATCGCATAGCATTTAGTCTTTCTCTTCTCTGAGTTGACTCTTCCATTGACCAGAGAATATATACATATACTGCACGATTGCATACACACATATAAGAAATGTGAAATCAGGATGTGTTTGTGATATTAGAAGTGTCGAATAGGCGAAAATTTACAACTTGGCTAGAAAGGAATAAGGGGTCAAAAAGTCATCCAAAGTGATTTTAAATTCTTAAAATCCTCCTAAATCAACAAGTTGCTTTATATTTTAAACAGAATATATATTATTATGATAACAATTCTAACCCGTATAGAACTCTACCCATGTGACCCGTTACCCAACCCACGCACTTTCATTAAAATAAATATAATGCACTTACATAAACATGAAAAGAAGCACCAACAAGAACAATAATGTGGATCAGAAAAGAGGTGATGTATCAACCACTATGAGTATTTAAGCTGAAACAGGGTCATATTTCTAAGAAAAGAAACCTATGCTTAATCAACTAATTAATACACTCAAAATTTCACAAGAATTTAATCAATTTAATAATAATAATAATAATCATAATAATAATAATAATAATAATAATAATAATAATACTAATACTAATACTAATACTAATACTAATACTAATACTAATACTAATACTAATACTAATACTAATACTAATACTAATACTAATACTAATACTAATACTAATACTAATACTAACAACAACAACAATAATAATAACCCAAACGCGTATGCAGCAATCAGACTGGAAACGTTATAAGTTACCAGTTTACATTAATTTAGGGCTTAAATGAGGAATTAGCGAAGAACCCTAGAACAATAGGGAAACATACATATATATACATATTATAAGTATACTACCAATTAGAAATTTAACCTCAAATTATTAATATTTGAGTAAACAGGAACCAGAGAGAGAGAGAGAAAGAGGTAACCTGTATTACGTTGCAGAAATCAAAGCAACTCTTCAATTCAACAAACAGAAGATTTCAAAGTTTCTTTATGCGGACATTGTTTATATATTAATTTTGTTACTGGTTTGGTCCAAATTTAAAGTGTAATTACCTAGAAGACCCTGAAGTATTGCTACATTTTGAAACCATCCATAGCTTTGAGTTTATTTATTTTTTAATTTGTTGTGGAAAAATGTTAAAAAGTAACTGTGACTTGATTGAGAAAATTATTTTTTGAGTCACTTTGTTTTAGGGGTATTAATCAGTTGAGTTCAAAATCAAAATGTTCAACACCTTAAGTCGCTAACCACTCTTTTGATAACTCTTTGAGTTCAAATTTTTAACACCATCCAGAAGGTCGGTTAACTCGAATGGCATTTCGGTCAATTACACCAAATGTACAAGTCAATAATGCACAATGTATTTACATGTTAATTTTACCCATTTATAATTATATAGACACACACTAAACACACAAACAAACACACACCTGTCTTTTTCTTTCTCTTCGCTGAATTTGATCTGATTTCCATCTAATGTGGCATTCAAATAATGTTGACCACTCATGGCATGGGTTTGCGTATCCGATAATTGTTAAAATTATCTAACCCTAAAATACAGTCTTTTCAAGGCGGCACTGATGTGGGTTTTGACGAAGCCGGCTGCTCCGATGACCAAAACATAGTACCTTGTTTTTGATCGGATGTTGACTGATGACTTAACCGTTTTTCCCATCTGGATCACTAAACACACAAACAGCTCCTGGTTTAACCTAATCGAACAGAGAGTGAGTGGTCATGTAAAATATAGCGATATTAGAAATGTAACTTAGGACAAACAAATTATTAAGGCGTTGTATAATAATACACTAGAAGAAACCCGCACGATGCAAATGGTTCAAAAGGTTTCGACTGAATTTAGTCAGAATGAAACTAAAATCAAGTATATGATCAAGTACACTCATTTCACAAAACCTTAGTTATTCCCAAAATATTAAATGTCAGTTTTGGTCATTTTACCTATTAATTTCATAAATAAACAGCGCTTGCCTAACATTTAAGTATCTAAATTTTACAACTTCTAACATAAGCATGTCGAAACGCATCCAAAAAGAGGTGTATAGTTTCAATATTTTTAGATCAAGGTGTGATTTCTTCTTATTAACATTACCACAAGAAAAGTAATAGTTCACCATCAAAAATCAGCATGCAATACAATAACCATCTATAAAACCATATGTGACAACTCAGCAATTGAAACTCAGTTATAGCTAGAGGTGGCAAATTCGACCCGATTACTTATAAATGAATGATTAGTGGTGTATTTAATCTAAACGTACTTAAAAGATGAAAGGGCTGAGAATAGCCAAATGTCTATTTAAATGCATGCATCATTCTAAATTAACTTATTCGAGTATTAAGATTACTAATGCAGCATTTAGTTAAAAAAGGAATGAACTATAAATGTTTGCGGGTCAACCTATATAATCTGTTGAGGACACATTTAACTGCTATAATCAAATTTATTTAAGTTCAAATATATGAAAACGAAGAACCAACCTCTACCTGTGGCTTGACTTGATTCGAGTCTTTAATATTTTCTCAAATGTCATTCTTCCCAATCTGTAAGCTGAAAATTAAACAAAACAGCTTTAGAAAGTTAATAACACTAAAAGTAATAATATCGCATTCAAAAAAATATCTGAATTTAATTTAATCTCAAACCAGCCTATTCTAAAAGCGGATAACAAAACATTGTGAAACCAAGGGTGTTACTTTGGTCTGTTCAATCATGTGTTCAAATTCGATCTATGATTTAGATATGAACAGAACAAAATACCCAAAGCAATCAGCTGATGTTCTAAACGAATTAACAACCTGAGATATGTTCTAAACAAATTAACAGCCTATAAACAAATGTACGCACGTTTGGAAAGTAAAGAGGGGGAGCATGATATGTTCAAGATTATTTAAGTTCTAAACAAATTAACAGCCTATAAACAAATTAACAGCCTATAAACAAAATACCCAAAGCAATCAGCTGATGTTCTAAACCTATATAATCTGTTGAGGAGACATTTAATTTAACTGCTATAATCAAATTTATTTAAGTTCAAATATATGAAATTGAAGAACCAACCTCTATAATCTGAGCCTCTTCTGAAATTGAGTCTTCATGCTCTTTGGTTGCCAATTTCAAGTCAACCTCTACCTGTGGCTTGACTTGATTCGAGTCTTTAATATTTTCTCAAATGTCATTCCTCCCAATCTGTAAGCTGAAAAATAAACAAAACAGCTTTAGAAAGTTAATAACACTAAAAGTAATAATAGCGCATTCAAAAAAATATCTGAAGTTGATTTAATCTCAAACCAGCCTATTCTAAAAGCGGATAACAAAACATTGTGAAACCAAGGGTGTTACTTTGGGCTGTTTGGCAACATCTGAACCAATAAGTGCTGAATGAATAAGAGGTCTGAATGGGTAAGAGGGTCTGAATGGGTATGTGCTGAACCAGTAAAGTGCTGTTTGGTTCCATATCTGAATGACAGTGTAAAATGACATTTTTACCCCTCCCCACAAAATAAACCCTAGATTTTTTTTCTATAAACCCAATATCATCATCATCATTCATCAGTATTATCACCCCCCTCTTCCCCTTTCTCTCCCTACCTGCAACACCGCCACCACCACCATCATCATCATCATCTCCACCACCAAACCTCCGCCATCATCATCATCATCATCATCATCTCCGCCATCATCATCATCATCATCATCACGGCCGGATATGTGAGAACAAACCTCCGCCATCATCATCATCATCTCCACCGCCATCATCATCATCATCATCACGGCGGCGCTGAACCTCCGCCGCTGTGTGCCACCGCCATCTTCACTTTTGTGCTTCTTTTTTATTAGAAAAAAAGTAGAACCGGCCAAACGAATTCCCGATTTGGTCTGTTTCACCGGAAATGGACGGTGCTGGTGGCGGCGGCGGTGGTTCGGAGAGGGAGAACAAGATTCCGATGATGTTGTTGATGATGATGATGATAGCGATGGTTGATGGCGAAAGTGGTGGTGTCGGACAGCGGGTTCGAAGCAGGAAGAAGAGAGAGAGATCAGTGAGCTTGTTGTTTTACCGGAGTGGTGGAGGGCGGCGGAGTTGTGGAGGAGAGGAGAGGAGAGGAGGGGAGGAGATGATGGTGTCTGTGTATTGAGGAGATGATGTTTGTATTGTTAGGTCAAGGGGCATGAGTGTCAAATTTCTCATTCAGCATACAAAAGAAGCTGAACCATTCAGCTCTGAACTGAACCATTAAGAGGAGAACTTTTTGTGAACCAAACAGCCCATGCCTCTGACCGATTCAGAGGTAGGCTCTGAATGAATCCATTCAGCGCCAAACAAACAGCCCCTAAAAGTAATAATAGCGCATTCAAAAAAATATCTGAAGTTGATTTAATCTCAAACCAGCCTATTCTAAAAGCGGATAACAAAACATTGTGAAACCAAGGGTGTTACTTTGGTCTGTTCAATCATTTTACCAAGTGTTCAAATTCGATCAATGATTTAGATATGAACAGAACAAAATACCCAAAGCAATCAGCTGATGTTCTAAACAAATTAACAACCTGAGATATGTTCTAAACAAATTAACAGCCTATAAACAAATGTACGCACGTTTGGAAAGTAAAGAGGGGGAGCATGATATGTTCAAGATTTCTAAAGCTAGGGAGCGAAGAAGACAAGATCTAGGAGTAGTAAAGTTTATTAAAGGAGAGGATGGACGTGTTTTAGTCAAGGCACGTGACATTAAGTTGAGATGGCAAACCTACTTCCACAATCTTTTCAACCATGGTAGGGCATACCAACAAGATAGCAGCAATCCTAGGATTCAAAGGCGACAACAGAATAATTGCTACTGCAGGAGGATCACACATGACGAGGTGAGGATGGCACTTATGAAGATGGGAAGAGGAAAGGCAGTGGGTTTGGACAACATACCGATTGAGGTGTGGAAGTGTTTGGGGGAAGAAGGAGTCCGATGGTTAACACTTTTGTTCAATTGTATTTTCAAGACTGGAAAAATGCCAGATCAGTGGAGGAGTAGTGTCGTGATGCCTTTATACAAGAATAAAGGAGACGCTCAATGTTGTGGGAACTACAGAGGAATCAAACTGCTAAGTCACACTATGAAGCTCTGGGAGAGGGTAATTGAAACTAGAATTAGAAGAGAAACTCAGGTTTCAGTAAACCAATTTGGATTCATGAAAGGGAGGTCAACTACAGAAGCGATACACATTCTAAGGAGGTTGATGGAAAAATATAGAGCGAAGAAGCAAGATTTACATATGGTGTTTATCGACCTAGAAAAGGCATATGACACTGTCCCACGACAACTGATTTGGGATAGTTTGGAGGGTCGAGGTCTACCGGGGAAATATATAGACATAATTAAGGATACATACGATAGAACGGAAACTAGTGTCCGCGCGCCTGTAGGAGACACAAACTTCTTTCCTGTGGAGGTAGGACTCCACCAGGGGTCTGCGTTGAGCCCTTTTCTTTTTGCGGTTGTCTTGGATGAGTTGTCCAAGTTGATTCAGGAGACAGTTCCGTGGTGCATACTTTTTGCAGACGATATTGTTTTGATTGCAGAGACCAAACAGTGCCTGAACGCGAGGGTAGAGGAGTGGCGAGTAGCCTTAGAGGGCAAGGGCCTAAGGATTAGTCGATCTAAGACTGAGTATCTACACTGTGATTTCAGTGGTGTAGCCGATGACGATGACACCTAAATCACCATTGAGGATCAATTGGTGCCGCATGTAACTAGATTTAAGTATCTGGGGTCGTTTGTGCAAAGAGATGGTGACATAGATAGTGATGTAACCCATCGCATACAGGCTGGCTGGTGTAGATGGAGGGCAGCCAGTGGGGTATTGTGCGATATGAGGTTCCCAACTAAATTAAAGGGGAAATTTTATAGGGTAGCAGTCAGGACCGCTATGCTATATGGAACAGACTGTTGGGCTATCAAGAAGACACAAGCGCGCAAGATGGAGGTAGCAGAGATGAGGATGCTGAGGTGGATGTGTGGACACACGAGGTTAGATCGGATAAGAAATGAGGTTTTTAGAGAAAGATTAGGAGTGACTAGTATATCTGAGAAGATTAAGGAGGGGAGATTGAGATGGTTTGGGCATGTGAAGCGGAGGGAAATGACGGCACCAGTTAGAGTAGTGGAAACTCTTACTGTCGAGGGGAGGAGAGGAAGAGGCAGACCTAAACTGACATGGGATGAGCAGATTAGGCATGATTTAGTAGAGTTGCATCTTTCTGAGGACATGGTCCAAGATAGGACTTTGTGGAGACGTAGGATTAGGGTTAAGGACTTCTAGAAGATATTGCAGTAAGGTCTTAGATGTATTTTAAGGAGGTAGGTTTTTCTTACTCTTTAAGGGACTTTCCCACTGATTGCCTTCTTGTGTTTATGCCCAAATGATGTTGTATGCATGCTATTATACATGATTTACATTATACCGTGTCACTCGGATCAATTTCTTGTTACGAGGGACTTCTTATTTCTATATTCTTTGACATGGTGTGTTGGTTTGTTATTCGTTTTCGAGCCGAGGGTCTCTCTGGAAGCAGCCTCTCTATCCCTATGGATAGAGGCAAGGTCTGCCTACATCCCACCCTCCCCAGACCCTATAAGTAGCTTTGCTATTTGTGGGATTTACTGGGTATGGTTGTAGATATGCTCCAAAACCCCACATAGTTAAACACCGAAAACAAAGTCGTTTCAAAAATTGAAACAAAAAGAGGCATCTTTCATTGAGGCATTAAAACAAACACCTGGTGTGCATGTAAACTCAATAGCTAAAATCCCTTACAAAACAAGCGAAAGCAAAACTAATAAACGTACAACAACGCAACATACGTCCCTAATTTCACATCTGAGGAAAAAACCCACAATGGGGGCAACGACTGAAATGAAAACAGCAACTAAAACGGAGGTATAAATTACTTTTTGGGGCCGTGATTATGGGGAAAAGTGGTGGTTCGAACGCAAGCACGCACCTGATGTGAAGAACAACTGCAACAGATTAGAAAGATCAATCAACTGAATCTCTCCTCCAGCTGTGGTTTTCTCATTCATACTAAACTCACCTGAAACAGGGACGGTATATAGAAGACTCTATGTTGTACACGATGTTAGAATCAAATGAAGGGACGATTTAAATTCGACATACTGTGCATATAAGGGTGTTTTGAGTGTTTCATCCCTCAATGGGTCGGGAGGAAGCCCAATAAATCATCGGGCAGCCTAGTGTCTAGAGATGCACAAAACGGTTGTTTCTCTAACCGGTTCTGTTAACCAAATCGTCGGTTTATCTCATTTTTGCTTTAACCGGGATTTATCTTTTTTTTGTTGTCCACTTTGGCCGGATTCGTTTTGGTTAATTAACCGGTTTTTTTCTTATTTTTTTAATTTCTTTTGTTAACGGGTAAATAAGTTAAAACTGGTTTCTTTTAAAAATTCCTTTACAGGTTACGAATCTACGGTTAAAAAAATCACTAATTGGTTGTTAACCAATTACAATTTCGGTTAATAAACGGTTTCAGTTACGTAACTGGTTATTTTGTGCAATGGCGTAGCTTAAGAGGGGCCGGGAGGGGCGCCCGACCCCCCGAACTTTTCGCTCAGTAGTGTTATACATGTAGTTTTTGTATATAAATTTTTGGGTATATACGTTTTTGACCCCCCGGTTCTATAAATTTTTTTGGGTATATACGTTTTCGACCCCCCCCCCCCCCCCCGGTTTTCATGGTCAAGCTTCGCCACTGATTTTGTGCATCTCTACTTGTGATTTCTAGATTACAATACTTTAGCCCTTAATTGGTGAGCCCAGTATGATCACATAATATAGGGGTATTGGATTTTAATAATCTCAAGTTTCACTAATTGGCCGGTAATAATCCCAACTTCAAAAATTGCCTACAACAGTCCCAACTTGTAAGATTTTGGCCACCAATGATCCTTGTCTAACTGGGTTATAACCCAGTTAGTTTTATTGAAGTTTTGAGCGGCGGAGAAGGTCACTAGAGGTTGGAGATGACAAGTGGTGGTCTCCTTTGGTGGTTTCAGGGGTAAAGAAGGTCGTCGGAATAAGTTGCAGGTCACCGGAGTTGCGTAGATGGTGGAAATTTTAAACTTTTGAGAAGCGAAGAAGATTACAGGAGGTCGGAGATGATTGGTGGTGGTCTCGTTTGGTGGTTTCAGGGGTAAAACGGGTCGCCAGAATAAGTTGCAGGTCACCAGCCCAACAAGGTTATAACCCAGTTAGACAAGGATCATTGGTGGCCAAAATCTTACAAGTTGGGACTGTTGTAGGCAATTTTTGATGTTGGGATTATTACCGGCCAATTAGTGAAACTTGGGATTATTAAAATCCAATACCCCCATAATATATTCTAAATATAATTTTACAATTGGATTTTACTAAATGAGTTATATAATAATGTTATTAGAAAATTGTATATATAAAGGGTTATATGATTATAAAGATTTATAAATATAAATATGAGCCTGGTATCAGTAAATTATATAAAGTTGTTTCTTAGTTTGTTAATAGTTAAACATATTTAACTTAAACAGAAAAAACTAGTATTAATATAACTAATAATATCAAATTATGTTGTTAAGAATTATTAAGAGGCTTTGCTATGCTAGATTATGGTCTAGTGGGTGTTGAATTGTGAGTTAGAGTTTCGTTTTTTCTTGTTTACTTTCATGGGGGATGTCCCATGTTAGAACTAGTATGGGTTTTCCATACTACTTGTGTTTTTTGTTTTGTGAATATATAGAATCACCGGGGTAACCCTTTACCAAAAAAAAGAGACTTTGCTATGATAGGTCATGTGTTCAAGGTTGCCACCTGCCACCGGCCCACTGTGATTGTGGTTCCTTTCTTTTTAAAAATATGTACTGCATTTGGGCTGCTGGTTTGAGCCCAGCAACAGCTATCTGTCATGGGAAAATGGCCACTTGATTTTCTGTTTTCAGCCCATGTACAAATAGCAGGCCCAAATTGTATACAGGTATAGGATCTATATACACATTGATTATTACTACAAGTTACCATGATAAAATGCTTAACTATGTAACAACCAGTTTTGATAAAAACAATGTTTATAGACATCATCAAATCTCCTGTTGCATAACACATTACCAAAAGAAAGTGTATTATAGTATTTTAGACAGTCAACCAGTATTGTATTGATTTTGATGCCTATAGATACTCTGAGAATGAGTGAATTAAGAGAAGTTCAAGAATATCTCATGAAATCTCACGTGTTATATGTGAATTTAAATTCATTGGTTTCAATACGCTCAATTTCTTTTAGCCTGATCATACTTCAGATTATTACTTTGTTTTAGTTTAAGATGTTACCCTAAATCTCTCTTTCTACATTTTCCTAGGTTTTAGACAATATTCATCCCTTTAAAATCTTTTAGTTTCACATCATATGACATTATTCATACTATAAAGCCTATTTGTATAGTTTACGCTTGTTTTTTTTTTTCTATACAAATGTGTAGCTCATTTAAGGGGTAAGATCAAATAAAAAGTTGATTTTGCCTAAGTAGGATGAGAAGTAATCTTAACCATTCATTTTTCAAATCAATGGTTAAGATGAAAGTGTAGGAGAAAGGAGGAGTGCAAGGGTGTCTTGGGAAAATCATATTATGGACTTTCTCTCTCCACATTCAAGGCACATGCATATTCCACCCTCATTTTTTAAACGTTCATAACTTTTTTATACGACATTATTTTTTCATAAAAATTTCACCATAAAATCGAGCGTCTTTTTATCTTTAATTTGAGTACCATATTGCTATAGAAAATACGAAGACTAAAAAAACCCACTAAAATGTGTTGTATTTCTATGTTGTATAACATTTTTTGTGCTAGATTTTTGTACTACATTTTTGTGCTAAATTTTTTGTGCTGTATTTTTTTATCTTAAATTTTTTTTTTCTCAATTTTTTGTGCTGGATTTTTTTGTACTACATTTTTTACTGAATTTTTTCGTGCTATATTTTTTTGTACTAGATTTTTTTGTGCTATATTTTTTTGTACTAAATTTTTTGTGCTATATTTTTTTGTACTAGATTTTTTGTGCTAGATTTTTTTGTACTAGATTTATTTTGTTGTATTTTTAAAAAACAAAAGGGGTGCCACATGTCATTTTCACTTCTATTTATAAAGACCAAAATACCCTCCATTCCTACTTATTAGGAGTGCCACATGTTATCATCATAATCCTTCTTAGGCTACTTAGGCAAAATTCACTTTTTAGTGGATCCTTCCCCGCTCATTTAATACTCGCAATTAATCCTTGTACAATATAATAAAAAAAGAGTTAAATGCCATTTTAGTCCCTTTGTTTTGTGCTATTTTGGCAGTTTAGTCCAAATGTTTTATTTTTCGCCTGTGGGTTCAAAAAGGTTTCACCGTTGCCGTTTTAGTCCACTGGGCTAACTTCACCCATTTTTTCTGTTAACGAAAAGGACAATTCAGTCATTTTATATAGCCGAATTACCCTTCTAGTTAACAGAATTACATATAAAATGACCGAATTGCACTTCTTGTTGACAGAAAAAATGTATGAAGTTAACCCAGTAGACTAAAATGGCAACGGTAAAACCTTTTTGGACCTACAAGCGAAAAATGAAACCTTAGAATTAAACTGGTAAAATGGTCCAAACCACAAAGACCAAAATTACATTCAACTCTAAAAAAAAACTGTTGACCAAGACTATTGGTTCAAATGTCTATAAAACGTATAATTCTTTCTGTCCACTCGTTTCTTCTCTCCACTCAGACCGCTCCCATCTTATCTCCACTTGTGTCTTGTTTACTTGCATTCATAGCATACAGATTACACACCAACTACTCTCATTCCAGTTTCAAGTAAACCTCTTCACTGTCTGTTAACAATGGCAGAAGCTCTTCTCAATGTCATCTTTGACAAGCTAGCCGATGAAGCCTTCAACAAATTTGCTCGCTCTCAGGAGATTGATTCTAAGCTCAATGACCTGAAGATCACACTGACCCAAATTAAAGCTCTGCTTAATGATGCTTCTCAAAAGGAAATAACCAATGAATCTGTCAGACTATGGCTCAATAGTCTCCAACAATTGGCTTATGATATCGATGACGTACTCGACGATGTGGCTACCGAAGCTATACATCGTGAGCTGACACATGAATCAGGATCAGTCATCAGCAAGGTAAGAAAGCTCATGGTCCCAAGCTTCTTCACAAAATTCTCACTAAGTCAAAGTTTGCATCACAAGTTAGATAGTATTACCACCCAGTTACAACAACTAGAAAAACAAAAGTCTGATCTGGGTTTGATTGTGAGAGATGATAAGCCAAAAAGTAGTAGTAGAAGAAACGAAACCTCTTTGCTAGAATCTGATGTTGTTGGGCGAGAAGGTGAGAAAGAGAAGTTGATCAACAAGTTGTTGCAGGATGAACCATCTAAACAAAACTTTGTTATTGTGCCCATCGTTGGTATGGGTGGGGTGGGGAAAACCACTCTGGCAAGAATATTGTATAACGATACACAGGTGAAAGATCACTTTGAACTCATGATATGGGTTTGTGTTTCCGACGTGTTTGATATATTTAAAATAAGTGAAACCATCTTCCAATCAGTGGCTACAGAAAACAAGCAGTTTAAAGACATAAATCTGCTTCAAACTGCTCTGAGAGAGCAACTTAAGGACAGAAGATTTCTTGTGGTACTTGATGATGTTTGGAATGAAAACTATGACGACTGGGAAAACCTAGTGCGTCCATTTCATTCTGGGGCTACTGGAAGTAGGGTAATCATGACAACTCGCAAGCATCAACTGCTTAAAAAGATAGGTTTTAATCATTTAGACCATCTTGAGAGATTGTCGCATGCAGATGCTTTGTCTTTATTCGCTCTACATGCATTGGGTGTAGATAACTTTGACTCACATACAACGCTTAAACCACAAGCTGAAGGTATTGTAAAAAAATGTGGTGGTTTGCCTTTAGCTTTAAAGGCAATTGGAAGGTTACTGAGGGCAAAAACCGAAGGAGAAGAATGGAATGACGTGTTAAACAATGAGATATGGAATTTAGAAAATGCTGACGAAATTGTTCCTGCCCTTAGGCTAAGCTACCATGATCTCTCTGCTGATTTGAAGCGCTTGTTTGCATACTGCTCTTTGTTCCCAAAGGACTGTTTGTTTGACAAGGAGGGGTTGATATTATTATGGATGGCTGAAGGGTATCTGAACAAGTCAACTGTAAACAAGTCACCAGAACGCTTGGGCCATGAATATTTTGATAAATTGCTATCAAGGTCCTTTTTTCAACCCGCGCCTAATGGAAAATCTTTATTTGTGATGCATGATCTCATGAACGACTTGGCCACATTTGTTGCTGGAGAATATTTTTTAAGGTTTGACAATCAGACGAAGATGGCAGAGGGAGCTTTAGGCAAGTACCGACATATGTCATTTATGCGTGAGGACTATGTAGGTTTCCAGAAGTTTGAGGCATTTCAAAGAGCAAGAAGTTTGAGAACACTGTTACCTGTATATGTTGGGGTAGAACAAAGCTGGAACATGTTTTACATATCCAATAAAATTTTGGTTGACTTACTTCCTCAGCTACCACTGTTACGGATTCTTTCTTTGAGGCGTTTTGAGATAAGTGAGGTACCAGATTCCATTTGTAGTTTGAACCACTTGAGGTATCTTAATTTGTCTCAAACTAAAATCTTAGAGTTACCAGAGAATGTTGGTAATCTTTATAATTTACAAACATTGATCGTTTTTGGTTGTGGGGGCTTGACTACGTTGCCTAAAAGCTTCTTAAAGCTCAAAAAGTTAAGGCATTTTGACCTCAGGAACACTCCACTTTTAAAGAAGCTACCCTTGGGGATTGGTGAGTTAAGAAACCTTCAAACTCTCACCAAGATTATCATTGGAGGAGATGGTGACTTTGCAATAACCGAGCTGAAGGGATTAGAGAATTTACGTGGGGAATTTTCCATTGAAGGATTGCACGAAGTGCAAATCCCAATGCATGCAAGGGAAGCTAACTTATCTCAGAAAAGGCTTACTACGTTAAAGCTGAAATGGGGTAATGGTTCACAGAGAGGAACACTTGAGAAGGAGGTTCTAGCTGAGCTCAAGCCACATACTGATACGTTGAAACATTTTGTAGTTGAGTATTACGAGGGAATACAGTTTCCAGGTTGGGTCGGGGATCCCTCTTTTCGTGAGTTGGTCTATGTGTCGATAGTTGGTTGTAGAAAATGCACTTCTCTACCGCCATTTGGGCAGCTACCTTCACTTAAGGCGTTGTTGATTCAAGGCATGGATGAGGTTAAAGTCATAGGTTTAGAGTTAACTAGGAATACTGATGTTACCTTTCCTTCACTTGTAATTCTAAGGTTTGAAGATATGTCGAGTTGGGAGGTATGGTCAACCAATAGCGAGACAATGTTTCCATGCCTCCGAGAGCTTCAAATAAAAAATTGTCCCAATTTGATTGATGTGTCACTTAAAGCATTACCTTCACTAAGAGTATTGAAAATAGATGGATGTGGTGAAAGTATGCTGAGAAGTCTGGTTCAAGCAGCTTCATCAATCGCTAAATTGAATATAAGATCAATTTTAGGGCTTACGGATGAGGTATGGAGAGGTGTTATAGAGTATCTTGGGGCAATTGAAGAACTAAGCATACAACATTGTGATGAAATAAGATATCTGTGGGAATCGGATGAAGAGGCAAGTAAAGTTCTTGTAAATTTAAAGGAATTGGAGGTATCTGAATGTAAAAATTTGGTGAGTTTAAGTGAAAAAGAAGAGGGTGAGTATAACACTGGGAGCAACCTCCTATCATCTCTTAGGTTCTTGGATATAAAAGAATGTGAGAGTATGGAGCGTTTGTGTTGTCCAAATAGCATTGAGAGTTTAGATATCTATAGGTGTAGTTCAGTTAGAGATGTCTCCTTCCCAAGAGCAACAACAACAGGTGGAGGAGGGCAGAATCTCAAGTCACTTGATATATCTGATTGTGGAAATCTAAAATCAATAAATCAATTGAGTAACTCCACTCACCTCACCTCTTTGTCAATAAGGGATTGTCAAAACATGGAGTTATTTTCTGATCTTCATCAGCTATCAAATCTCACCAGGTTGGCAATAGAAGGTTGTGAAAGCATAGAGTCATTTCCTAACCTCCACCTTCCAAATCTCACAGAACTGGAGATATTACATTGCAAAAACATGAAGGCATTTGGTAAC
The DNA here is from genome assembly GCA_030545235.1 of Helianthus tuberosus. Lineage (NCBI taxonomy): Eukaryota > Viridiplantae > Streptophyta > Magnoliopsida > Asterales > Asteraceae > Helianthus > Helianthus tuberosus. The sequence goes on along the minus strand of CM060426.1, from coordinate 144,156,153 downwards.
CTGCAGCTACCAAATCTAATCAGGTGGAGGATAGAAGATTGTGAAAGCATAGAGTCATTTCCTAACCTCCAGCTTCCAAATCTCACAGAACTGAACATAGCAGGTTGCAAAAACATGAAGGCATTTGGTGACCTGCAGCTACCAAATCTAATCAGTTGGATCATACAAGATTGTGAAAATCTGGAGTCATTTCCTGACCTTCAGCTATCCAATCTCACCATGTTAAAAGATATGAGTATCAGAAACTGTCCAATGATTGATGCCTCCTTTCCTCGTGGGCTTTGGCCTCCCAATTTGTGTTCCCTTGATATACGGGGGTTGAAAAAGCCCATCTCAGAATGGGGCTATCAGAATTTCCCAACTTCCCTTGTTAAACTAGAGTTATCGTGTGAACCCCATGTGAGGAACTTTAGTCAATTGTCCCACTTTTTCCCTTCTTCTCTTACATCTTTGTTAATATCCGAATTTGAGAAACTGGAATCACTTTCAACGGGACTCCAACACCTCACATCCCTTCAACATCTGTTCATTTGGAGATGCCCAAAGGTGAATGATTTACCAGAGACGCTTTTACCTTCGCTTTTGAGTTTGAGAATCATTGAATGCCCAAAATTGAAAGAAAGGTGTGAAGGAAGAGGCTCCCACTACTGGCCCCGAATCTCTCATATCCCCTACATCCAAATATAAGAGACTAATAAAGGTACATGTTTATTAAATAGCAAGCAATTGTTTCTTACATGGACATAATTGCTAGTCGTTGTTTCAAATAAATAACCCTTACTTTCTTCTTCTTTCTTCTTCTGTAGTCAATGGAAAGAAATTTCCTGCCGTGCACTGGAGGAAAAACTACATCGTACCACCACCTTCACATCCTATCGGATTTCTAAACCCATCACAGCAGATGGCTTCGTTGACGCCATTATTTTTCCGGCGACACCCTCAGGTAACAATTAACATCGTCACACCTCTAATTATTTATTTTTAAAGTTTTGGGCTCCTGCTTTCTTTCTTGTTTGGGCCTGGCCCAGTACTGTTCTAATGTTGGAGCTTCGAAGCCCAACTGGTTTACAGTTTGGCCAGGTTGTTTGGTTAAAACCGTTTTGAGTCAAAATCGGTTGGGTTGTAGACCATTGATCCTATATATACTAGTCTGTTTGGGTCGCGTTGAAATTGTTTCGCTTTTTTAAACCCCTAGTTTCCTAATATGATACCGGATTTTCAAACAGGTTCGAGTTGGTTTTTGTAACAAGAGTAGGAACAGATATACAAATTGGTGGTTTGGGTTGGGTTGGAATCAGTGTGGGTCAAACCGATTCAAGGTGTTGTGTCAGGTCGGGTTATCCAAACCAGTATCTTTTTTTATTTTTTTTGTACTTCTACCATATTTGACTTAAATTAAGCAAATAACAATTGCCAATTTCTAAAATTTTACTTAAAATAGTTTTGATAAACCTAGATAGGATGTATATAATTCTTAAATGTTAATCTGCATAATTTTACAAATATTATGTTGGTCAACAAAAAATAAAAGATTGCTCTAAGACCATGTGCAGTGGTAATGCCCACACCCTTGGGCGTTTTGCGTCATTTGGCAACCCAGTCAACAATGGGGCATTATGTGGCGTTTTCTAAAATGGGTGTAGTGGGAATGTGGGCATTGTGAGGCATTATGGTAAAGAATTAAATAAATAAAAAAAATTTATCAAAAAAAAGCGATTGGCCAAAGAAAAAGAAGGTTACCTGTGATTGGCCAAAAATATCTTCATCAGGCGTTTTATTTTGCACGCCCCAACCAATTTTTTGAAGAAAAACGTCCCGGGGTGGTGTCCGGGCGTTTTGGGGCGTTTTTTAGGCAAAAAACTCCCAAATACTGCCCCACTACGGGTGGTCTAATATAAAAGGTGGGACTCTCAGGGGGAATTAAAAAATGTGGGACTACCAATGGCCAATGACGTCTAGTATGGATTATTAGATGTCAATATCCCTTGTTTATATCACCTTGACTTTTGGTTTAATTAATTCAATAATCTGTTCAAATCAGAGGGGGCTGAATGGATATGTGTTTTTTTTCTTGAATTGAGTTTGTTCAATAATTCATGAATTGAGTTAGTTCAATGACGCATTTTTAGGAATTGCATTCAAAATATGGCATTTTGTAAAACACGTAAATCAAGCATTTTTCTCATTATTTTAGATCAGAAGTGTCATTAGCTTCATTAACAGAAAAGCCGACCCAATTCGGGCCGGCCACACGGAACAACTACGGAATTACATATTCATAAACGAGCACCACTCGTTCCAACCTATATCTTTATATTTAGATCTATTGTCAAACCAATGAAATCCCAAAGCCTTGACCTCACTAATAATGCAATCGATCTTAATCACTTTATTAGGGAAAATCAAATTGTTCCTAGCACGCCATAGGCTCCAACACACTATCATTATAATGCCTTGCACCGCTCCCTTCTTTTTGCCCGACGCCCTGAGCTCCTTGTGAATACCGAAGAGGTCTTTTATCGAAAACGCAAAGATATTGGGAATCTTGCACTACGAGCTAATACCGTTCCAAATTATCGAAGCAACTTGGCAAGCGATGAAGAGATGCTCCGATGTTTCTTCGTCCGAGCTACACAAAGGGCACAACGAGTCTCCCAACTGCACATTTCTTTTCTTTAAGGCGGCACCGGTAGGAATTTTGTCCATCTCCAATCTCCACGCATCTATATTGCATTTAGCAGGGATCCAACTGCACCACTCCATAATGAACCTGTTCTCGGACCCGAACTCAGCGTTGAGGAGGCGTTTGACCGTCAATTTAGTTGGAAAATATCGGGTTAAGTTATTCTACAAAGTCTCCTAATTGTAAGAAGTGTAAGAAGGATTTATAGAGTGAAAAGTGTCCAATAACCTAAAACCTAAACCCACTACACCACCACCCAAAACCTAAACACCCACCCCCACCCCACCACCACCCAAAAACCTAACCCCCCCCCCCCCCCCCCCCCCCCCAAAAAAAAAATTTGTTTAGGTTTTTTTATATATTTTTTTTGTGTTATGGGTTTTTTTAGGAGCCTTTGTACACTTCTTATTTTAAGGAGCCTTTGTATTTGATCATAATCCGGACAATATCATATATGATACAACTATGTTTTGCAGGTTCCTCTAACCATGACATTGTAAAGGATATTCTGGGTGATGTTGGAACATTCACAGTTGAATGAGAGACTTTGGCAGTGTAATCTTCAGGAAAATGGTGTAAATCTCGGGCATATGATGACTAAATCAGCAAATAACAATCAAAGCATCAATAAGTGTAAGTTCCTTTTAGTCTACAACATTTGACCATCCCGTTATCGTATAACAACCTGGTTTTGATTATTCGTATTCATGATATAACACATGATTTATTCATGATAGCACGTTGGATTCATTATTCAAAGATGCTTTTGAAGTTGATTTTCACAGCATGTGAGGTTCAAGTGAAAAAGGTCAATCTAAATATAAAATAATTACATATTATATACATACACACACATATTATATACATACACACACATATATAAGTATAAATAACATATTTTGAGTATACTTTTTCAATAATACTATTTGATCCATTTGAGATAACCACATGAACCCTTGTATTATATATAAATGAGTTGAAATTGTCACATCCACAAAATATGAACTACAGTTTGACTCTTGATGTCAAACGGGTTGTATTTATTTCAAAATTGATTACTACTCTTCGTTGTTTTGAGAATAGTTTTATAACTGGGATAGAAATGCAACAGGTTGCACATCATCTTTAATGGAAAAAAGCAATGGGTTTGGACACTAACGTCAAAGAGTGTTGTGTTGTTTGACCCTTGAATATTTAAAATTGTAGTTATAGAAAGAAGAAAATCTATCAAGGTTTCTTCAAATCAACAAAACAGATCCAAGATACATCATAATTGCTGGAAAGGGGACTACATCTACTGCGTTAACTTAGTTCACTTACATGCTTCAAGATTAGGCTGCAACAGAAATCAAAGAAACCACGAAAATGAGAAACAATGTCACAAATGTTGTAGAATTTGCAAACGGTGTGAGTGAAGAAAGCCTAGAAAAGATGCAGTATCTTCATGCAGATTTCAACGGAACTATCAAGACCATCATCCAGTTCCAGTGGTATAAATTAATAATTATTAATAATTAGCGTCTCAACAAAAGAAGTACTATTTCAATTATAGCCAAATTTTTTTACTAAATCAATTTCAAGGGTGTTATTTTTTTTTAAAATACACTTTGGGTAACTTTACATCCTCTAAAGTTGATTAAAAAAAGTGAAGTACTACAAATGTGGCATCTTTTCATATGCTCTTGTTCACTAGACTGAAATGTTTAGGTGGAAACAATGCCATCAGATGCCGATTTATATGCTTTGTCGGGTGATGATGTTGTCTGTTGGTTATGAGGTGAAGAAAGGGGATAGTGTACCTTATCAGCCATATAGAATGGAAAGGGTCAAGTTGATAAGTTCGAACCAGAAAGATGGTTTCATCACATTGTTGCATTCATCCAGAAAGCTCCTTTGTTTCCAGCTTTGCAGGTTGGTAAAACACAACCCATATCGATCATTTCTTTTTCGTTCAGATCATGTAACTATACCCTCGATATGTAAAATTTTATGTGGTCTGGTTTAACAGTCAACCTTCAAGTTATGTCGTATGACCAAAGCAAAAGTATCTAGATTATCATAAAATGTATATTGTTTGTTTACGATTTTGACATGATTTATTGTTTTGATGAAGAAAAACAAGCGGGACAAAGAATTTGTTTGGCTGAAGAATTTGCGTATGTGCTGCAGATGAAGATCTTTGCTTCTATTTTGTTAAGTTGTTTCATTTTCAAGGTGATTGAAAACAAAAGTGCAAAGTACAGAATGATGCTTAATCTTCACATTGATGGTGATACAGAGTTGATCCATGATCTAGCATACTCGTATTTGGTGCGACTAGACACACGGAAGTGGACTGGAAAATGGTTCAAGCTAAAATGGGCATAACTTTCATTACGTTTGAAGTTATACGGGGATAAGTAATGGACACAAACGCCTCAACGAGCCACATGAATGGACAAATGCTATAGGCGGGTTTTCTGACTCTCGGCACCCAATTTCGACATCTAGAGCTCCAATTTTGAACTCAAGGTTTTCCCCAATTTTAGCAGTTTTAACTAATTTCGACTGTTTGTAAAAAAGGGCTTGATTTTTTAACTAGATATTTATTCGTTGTTTTTTTGGCTGTTAATTTCAAGGAACCCTTGGAGCGGTTACAAGTTGTGTCTGATGGCACTTGCCGTTCATGGTCTAAGTTACATACCTCTTATTGGAACTTATAACCGATGCAAAATTAATGGAATTTTGCCTCTAATGGCAAGTTACCACTAATGAGGATTATGGAACTAGCCTAAATGGACAAGTTGCTTTATATACTTGAATTTTGACACACAGCAGACTATATTATTAAAATAACAATTCAAATCCATTTGGACCCGTATAAAACTTTACCCATGTGACCAGTTAGCCAACCGACCCACTTTACCAACTGAGGAAACTACATGATATATACATGACAATATTACTTTGGTATTACTGTCATTGAAAAATAATGCAGTTACATAAACACACAAAGAAGCACCAACAAGAAAAATAAGAAAATCACTGTGTTTAACAAATGATGTGCACTTATGCTTTTAGGTAAAACCAAATTACCTTACACATTCAAAAGATTCACAGTAATATCACGAAACTGTTGTATCGAAAGATTCACTTTAATTTACATTAGTTGAAGCAATTTTGCAACAAATTAGGGCTTGAATGAGAAATTAGCGAACCCTAGAACACATACGGAAACATATTAATTATATGCATAACAATTAGAAATTGAACGACCTTGTAAACAGATACGAGAGAGAGAGAGACCACTAACCAGAAATCAGAGCAACAAATCTTCAAAACGGAAGTTTTCAAAGTCCTTTTTATGAGAACATCGTTTACATTAACTTCGTTACAAGTTTAGTCCAAATTTATAGTGTGTATACACAAAAGACCCTGAAGTATCAGTGATTGATATTTTTTACTTAGTTGTGTCAATAATGTTAAAAAAGTGATTATATTTATGACTAGAGTTAGTTGTGTCTGTTAAAAAGTGATTGTGTTTATGACTAGACTTTCACATCATAAGAAAAATGTTGGCATGCATGGTTGATGATGTGAATGACCGCTAAAACTAGGTGTTGTTGGTTGACGCCCTATTCCACCTCAGATTAGGCGCTCATTAAACTTTTTCTTATATGCATGTAGGACTGTAAACGAATCGAACGAACACGAATAAAGCAATGTTCGTGTTCGTTTGTTGAGAAAATTAACATATTCGTGAAATGTTCACGAACGCATACCGAACACAAGAATATGTTCGTGTTCGTTCGATAAGGAAATTAAGTTATTCACGAACAGTTCGTGAACACTGGTCTCGAATACAAACGAACACAAGCATATACCAACAAATGTAAACGAACATTTAACTTGAAAATAAAAAATAAAAAAAACATTGTTATTCTTAAACATTGGATATAAGTAGTTAAAACCATCAAATCATAAATCAAAACACAAGAAAGTCTACTAAACCACTAAATGATAAATCAAGGTTAACTAACCTAGACATAATTATCCCAAAAAATGTTTTTAAGTGTCCAAATTTTAGCTAACTTAGAAAAAGACAAGGTTTCAAGTTTTAAATATGTTTAGATAAAAGATTTATTATTTATTATTTTTAATATAATCAAACGAACACGAACGAACGAACATGAACAAATGTAAACGAACTTATTACCGAACGTTCACGAACGCAATCAAACGAACGAAACTTATGTTTGTGTTCGTTCGCTAAGCTAACCGAACGAGTTTTTTGTTCGTGTTCGTTCGTTAAGCTAATTGAACGAACATAAACGAACTTCCTGCCGAACGGTTCACGAACTATTCGCTAAACGTTCGATTCGTTTACAACCCTATATGCATGTGGAGGGCATGAGTTGGGCAACACCCCTTGCCCCCTTTTTATATACACATTTAATTTTCTAAACAGAAAAAAAAAAATAGACATCACACCTTTTTGCCATAATTTATTTTTAATTTATCTATTTTAATTAAATATTTTAAAAATTGTTCATTGAAACCATTACACACTTTTGAGGATTAGTTTATGAAAGACCCATACTACGTGGAGTCACTTTTTTACTTTTTAGTTAAATCATTAAAAATATTCTAACCCTGATCATCTTAGAATGTAACATTAATAAATATACTAATGTGGGTTGTGTTTCACCTACACCTTAAAGCGATACATTTTCTTTTAGGGTACATTACACTTTTCGTCTTTTATGTTTATACCGAATTGCAACGGATAACCTTTAACTTCATTAAAATTACAGTCGCAATCTTTTATTTGCAAAACCCGTTACACTCTACGTCCTTTAGTACTAACCAGATTAAAAATTTCAGTTAAGTTTATTCACTTAAGGGTATTTTGGTCAATTCATGTTTTTATCTAAATGTTTAATAAATAAAGTCTTTGGTATTGATCACTAGTAAATGTGGTTTTTATGGGATTAGGATCAAATACAAAAGACAACATAAATAAGAATGGTAAGAAGGATTTTAGTGATTTGTTCTTAGATTTGGAGGGTCGAGATTAGTTTTAGGGAAAAGAAAATAATGGAGTGTTATGTATGTACGTTTCGTATAGAATTTTTTAGGTATATACGTTTTCGACCTCCCGGTTTTATAAAAAATAATGTTTTTAGGTATATACTTTTAGGTCCGGTGACTTCCAACCCCTGGTGGAAATTTTCAAGCTTCGCCACTGTTTGAAGCCCAATTTGATATCAAGGTAATACAAAAAAAAAATTATTAGTTTTCTTTTTGGACCTTTTCTCTTCATGATGGAAAGTTGGGTCATTAGTTTCAAGCCCAGTTTGATAGGCTCACAATTAATCGAACATAACTAAGCCCAAAAAAAGGAAAAAAATCAGTTTACAGTTTCCAAATTGTATTTCACAGCCGTTCAAAATTAATTGATTTATTTAATCGACTCTTCCTGCAATCGTCAATCAGGAGCGTGTAATTGTTTTTGAGTCTGCTATTATATATATGTATTTAACAGTTCTGGTACAGGGTATTTTAGGGTACAAATTAAACCAATTGTGTTGAAGGGCTAGTGCTCAAACTCCTAAAGTTTCATTTTTCTTCTTCTTAACGAGAATCTTGAACAATTAGGGTGAGCAATTGAGTTGAACTATAAGGAGTGTGGTTAATGCACACCACCTGTTCGATAAAAGGTCTGTGTGAGTTTTTACCTTATTTTCTATAGCAGATTAACAATGGTGTAACCATAATTGACTTGGGTACTGTATTTAAAACTCAAGTTATGAAAAACTTAGATATAAGAAATTAAGAATGAAATGGGAATTATTCTTGGAATAAAGTTACACTCCATTAACAAATTCTATCTTTTTATACATTAATCATAATCTTATATAAGAAATGAGGTCTCTTTCAATTAGCTTCTTAGTATGAAGTGTTGGGTTGTAGGGTGTCCGGGAATTGAGAATGGAAGAAAGATGTGGGGTGGTGGAATGATGCTGAAAAGGCGGATCTTATCAAACCAACAGGTGATTCTTGGAATCGTATTAATGTTCTAATACGAGATTAAAAAGTAATGTCATATTAAATTTGAATGAATGTAAAAAATATAAATAGAGAATGGTGGACATATGGAAGCTAGTAATCTTTCAATTTTCGTTTTCATTATCTATACTATATTATAATACATGAGGGAAGGATTCCCAAAAGTTAAGAACTTCTTCCCCCATTATTTATAAATAAACCTCTAGAATGAGGGTAAAGTGGTATTTTAAACCATAATTATTTTTTAGTCCCTCAATCTATTACATTTAAATCCTTGACATTTAACATAATTATGAGTAATTAGTTACACTCCCCCCCCCCCCCTCTTTAATTCTTTAATGTATTCCTGCGATATCTTACAACCCGTAATGTTTTAAAAAAATCAGAAGGTACCATGACGATCGGCACATTTTTTTAAACGTTTCGATAGTTGTCTTTTTTAGTTTCGCCGTGCGTGCATAAAGTACAAATAGCCGATGCGTAAATGTACAATTGATTAAAGCCAACATTTGTTTTTTACCCAAGCCAGCTTTGACCATTACCTGGCTACCGTGCATTAACATTTGTTTTTTACCCAAGTTTTTTGTTTTGAACGACATTAATAAACTAAAATATTCCTTAATTTTACTTGTACAGAGTCAGTTTGTTGTGACATGTTTAATATAGTATAGATAAAACTCACAACAAACTTCCTATTAAACATGCCACAACAAACTAAACAGGATATGTGCATCTTATTTTAAAAACTTAAAACTCACAACAAACTTCCTAAATAAGTGGATGACCAATCTAAAACTAAACCCTAATGGACTACTATAAATACATAGCAAACACTCACAATTCTACATTTCTATTGCTAAACAGATTTAAAATATGGAGCCAGTTCTGAATTCACTTGATGCGAAAAACAAGCATGCGATATTGAAAAATCTAAGGTCGGTTCTATGATAAGTTTTGTTATATCGCAATAATGAATAATTGTTTTCTTTTATTTACTTTTATGTGAATACTAACTTATTTGATTTTTCAGATTCAACACACCAATTTAAACACCCCAGTTGTCGAACAAGCTTTTGTTAGTTTTTAAGTAATATTTTCGCTTATAATCTTTCATATTAACAAGTTCGTTATGTTATTATTTGGTGTTTTATTGTAGGATGATGGTGATAATAGTGTTGAAATTATTTCTTATGGTGCAATGTTCAGTCCATAAAAGTCTAATCTTCAACGTCAATTTAGTAAAGAGGTAATTTTAAAATTTATTTAACCTTTTTAAAATTTTATATTCAATATTTGTTTTTTTTATAAAATTTATTTAATCATTTTTTAACTTTTTTATTAAATTTTTGTTTTTTAAGGATCGGAAGTATGAGAATCAAAAGAAAAGATCTAAGAGACTCTTTGAATGGAAATAGGTCGAGGTTATAAATTTAGATGATTCTGAGGACGATGAGAAAGAAGATGAATTAGATGATACTGCTGATTCGAGCACAAACAAGAAAAACGGATCAAAAAAGAAGAGAAATTAGATGAAATATATCAAGTGTTTTTATGTTTTTTTCATTTTCAGTTGTTTTTGTTTGATCTAGACTATCCCATGAATAAAAAAAGTTTATTTTATATTTGAAGTTTATGTTTTGTGTTATTTTATTGCACTTATAATTTACATCTCGATTGAACTCATATACTTTTGTCATTTGTTTAGTATTTTTTATTAACAAACGAATCTTTACATGTTTAAAACAGTTTTTCTATACTTTATTTATTATTAATTTTTATAACAAAACAAAACTTTGATATTTAGTAGATAGAAGATAAACTATGTTCCAAAATTTTAGGAATTATTTAATACTAATTTACGATATTAGTAGATAGATAGTAAACTATATCCCAAAATTTTAGGAATTATTTAATACTAATTTACGATATTTATTTAATACTAATTTACGATATTTAGTAGATAAATAGTAAACTATGTCCCAAAATTTTAGGAATAATAAGTCAACTAATTAGGTCCTCCAAGTTAATTATATGGGATGAGGCATCAATGGCGAAACGTCAGGCGATAGAGGCACTTGATCGAACATTGCAAGACATTATAAGTGTTAGGCTCCCATGTGTAACACTTATGACATATATCCACCAGAAAAATGTTATCATATACAAATAAGAAAACTACCAGCAACGAGTGCCGCAATCCAAAGTGTCGCCCCCCGCCGCATCGCGCGGGCACCCTACTAGTATATTATCATATATGGATTTTGGGCTTAACTGTTAGATGGGCTTTAGATGTTGGATATTATTTGGTATAGATGTGGGCTTGTAATAATATTAAAGAGGGGTGACATAAATTTTTTAGGGTAACGAAATCGAAAAAAGTCAAAAAATAATTTTTTACACTACCGGACGAGTGGTTAAGAGGTAGCGGAGGCAACCTCTTATTACATTGTATGTCTGCCACTAGTCGGATGACGAACTTGAAGACATTTTTAGAAAATAATAGAGATAATTAAAAGAGTTTGAATGTTCAGAATATTTTTTGAATTGTGATTGCGTTGAATGTGATTTTGGTTGTAAGGTTTTTGTATATAAATAAAGAAAATAATTTTTTTAACTATTTGACAGTTGGCAATGGTCTAAACATCCAAATCACCACAATTCAAGTGTTGCAGTTCGCCAACCCTCTGGCGATTTCATTGATAGCACGCCCCCTTTACTTCTACCAAGCAGATGTGCGGGGCACCATCATGTCTTAGTAGGCATGGGACGTCACCCGACACTGTTCAGCCTAATAAACATTCAACCAATTTTAAGGACACGCAGAGCCGTCCTCGAGTACTCACAAAAAAAATTGGGTCTCGGGCGACAAAAAGAATTGGGCCCAAAATTGTGGTTAAGGGGAAATGAATTAAAAAACTAAAAACTTATTGGTGGAGCCAAGACTTGAACTTGAGACCTCTATATTATCTTAGGATGGTTTTTCCACTCCACCACCAACATTTTTTTGCATATCAAATGGATATATATACTAAATTTTATAATTTAATAAAACCTTATAAAACCTTTCGGGCCCTTTGAAAATTTGAGCCTCGGGCGACGGCACAGGTTAGCCGGCCCAAGAACCGCCTGGACACGTAAGGTTTAGCCATAAAAGCGGTAAAATGTACGTTTGCATTTTGGTCCAGTTTTCAAAAGCTCATTTATTGGTTGTGTGAAAGAGAAGACCCTTGTTTCGATTGGACATGCGAATAATTTTGTTTGGGCGTGAAAAGGAAAATAATTGTTTTGATGTTAGGGTGAATGGAGTGGTTAAACAGGTGAAAGTGACAAACTTTAAAATGGACCAATCAGAGTGTGCCATGTCAGCAAGTGTGAAGAGTTTAAACTTTGGTGAAAAGTGTTGGCAGTGGTGTAGACACTTGAAAGTGACAAACTTTTTTTATTTTTTTTATCTTTAACCACCCCTTCACCACCACCACCACCGGTTCCACCACCACCACCGGTTCCACCAAATACCCATCACCTTCTTCAATCATCATCAGCATCATCACCACTGGTACCACCACAGTCACCTCCACCGCCACCATCACCACTCGCCACCACCACCACCACCGGTTCCACCTCCATCTTCAGCATCATCCAATCATCATCAGCATCATCCAATCATCATCAGCATCATCAGCCGCCGTGGCTCCGCCCATCGCCACCGCACCCGTTCGATCGCCGCCCATCAACAGCCGGCTATATTGCCGTTACACACAAAACAAGGCACCAATCATCATCCAATCATCATCAGCATCATCTCTCTCTTCTTTGTCGATCGTCAAAGGTTCACCGAAGACTTTGGTTTGCCTATCGGCAAAGGTGGCCGGCGGCGGTGTTGCAGCGCGGCAAACACCTTTGCCGCATGTTTTACCGCACCACTCCCTTCACCCTTAGACCGATCCATGCTAATAAATTATTTTGATGTGACAATACAACTTTATGAACATACATGTGAATAAGATATGGTGTAATTATATTGTCTGTTGGTCATGTCTGCATTATTGTCCAGTTTATCTTTATCTGTACAAGATTTAATGATTTATGGTCACTTTTATTTACATGTATTATGTGTGTAATTCGTATCACGTAACTGGCTGTTCTAAATGCACCTCTCCTTACTAATTATGCCTTCTTGTGAGCGAAAAAATGCAGGTCTCACACAGGCCCCACACATAGGTATATAAGAGGAGGAATGTGTATTTAGTAATTGGAAGAGTGTAATACGTGTTTGATCCCCACCCTATGTAATACGTGTGAAATTTGATTACAACATAATTTTTAATCTTATAGGTCATTTTTTTATTTAACTCATTTAGTTAATTTACAGATAGGGACAATTCGGACCAATCAAATTAAATACATGACTTATTTACCAAAAATGTAATCTTATTTTGCTAATTCAACTTTTTCTTATTCATAATATTTGTTTAATTAACTTATGGTATATGGTGTTTTGTAGCAGCAAACTCGTATTAGAACATTAATAAAAATGTTGAAAGTTAAACTTCAAATAGATATTAATGGCCGACATAATTTAATGCTTCACATGCAAAAAGGGAAATGTGAACATATTTAATGTTTCACATGCAAAAAGGGAAATGTGAACATATATAATGCATAATGTGAACCAAATATCTGATATATTTATTATATATAGACAAGGACATCTGATGTATTTATAGAGAGAGACAAGGACACAAAGGCACATCGAAAAATTGTAAATCAGATCAATTATTGTATTCTTTGAGTTACAATTCTATCATGGTATTCACTCTCTGCCACTCAAGAACACAAGGATTTACGTGGTTCGGTCTAAACTGACCTACGTCCACGGGTAACCAGGAGGTTTACATTACTTGATGAGGTACAAGTTTTACAAATACAGAGATATTTCTTATATAGAGATTGGATACAAGGAATTGTCAACAAAGAAATGTGAAACAGCAGAAAGAATGGTGTCTGCAGCTTCTTCTTTTGACTGGCCGCAAATATGGCTGCGCCTACATTTTATGCCGTACTTTGACAAACCACAACGGTGGCTTCATACTCAACAATCTCCCACTTGAAGCCACGGAACAATCTTCACCTGCGCTTCAACTGTGTATCTGTATTTCTGTAAATAAGATCCCCCTTGATCTTAGCTCCTTCCTAGTTACCCGGCCTTCTCTTCAATTATCCTGAAGGCCCGTTGAAGCTCCGACTGAGCCTCAACTCATCAGTCACAACCTGTGACTCGTTCTCTATCCCTTCCGGCTCCCACTGACACGAACTGCCGTACTCTGAGAAAACCTGAGAACTAACACTCTCCATCATAAGCATGCATTTCACAGGAGAGACTTTCACCGCTGGAATACTGGTTCTCTTAACCCACTGTCTTCTGGTAACTCTGACCTGACTGAAGCACCACCTGTGCTCCCACTGTCACGAATACCCCTGACTGGTTTTCCTGAACCTTTCCTAGCACGTTCAACCTGAATCTTACCTGTGACTCTGGGTTTATCTCCTGCAAAAACAAACCTTCTTCTGTCATGAGATTCTGTGAACCGGACTTTGTTTCTCTTCTGAACTGGGACGGTCACTCCCTCAGACAGTAATCTGACCATATACAGCAAACATTCCTCGTTCGCAAGTCTTACCTTTCCAAAGTCTCCAACTTTCAGATTCTGCAGTGCTTCACTGCTGTGGGTAGCGTGAAATGAAGCACCAGAATTCTTGACCCAGGAATCCACACTGCTCTCCACTCTACAGATCATCTTCTGAGTGGTCTTCTGCAGCATTAACTTCTCTCTGGTTATTTGGGCACTGATTCCTGAAGTGTCCAACCTGTTTACAGTTCCAACAAGTCACATCATTTCGAGTCCTCGACTGACTCCTCTTTCTGTTCTTACTGCCACTACTTCTGTTATTCTTTCTTCCTCTGCCAACATGCATTAAATCACCCGAAGATCCACCTGAATTTCTTCTTCTGACATCTTCGCCCAGAATAAGATCCCGCATCTTCACGAACGTAAACTTGCTCGTATCTGAAGAGCTCGTAACAGCAGTTACGGTTCCGGACCAACTATCGGGTAATGTGGACAATAACAATAGGGCTTGAACTTCATTGATGTGCTCTGTGACTGAACTGTCGTCCCTCATCTTAGTATTCACCAGCTCTCGAATCAGAAAGACCTCCTGTCTTTTAATTCCCAATCTGCTGGTTCCACCTTTTCTGGTCTAACTCCTGATAACACAATATCAAGATCTTTTTGAACCAATAATGCCCAATCTGCATCTTCCACCAGCTAAAATCTGTACCGTTAAACTTTTCGATTTGAACTTTCCCGTCTTCTGCCATGTTAACGAACACGACTAACCGAAATTTAAATCGAAATATAAACCGAAAATCAACACTGAAACAACCGAACCACGTCTGGTCTACGGTTCTGTTTCTTCGATCTTCAACGAAACGATACTCTGAAAATTACTGCTGGTTCAACCGGACAAAAACTGATCTTGAAATTATAAACCTTCAGCCCAATGCCCCAAAAAAAACTTAGTTCTTTGACAAATAAAAATTTGGCTAGAACTGCCAAAGGATTAAATAAAAGAACTAAACCCAATTTTCTTTTAAGTTGAGGGGCCCTTCTAGCAAATAAAGGAAACTTGATTCCCTTAAAGAAAGACAAAGAAAAAATGACAATCCCCCCCCCCCCCTTTTTTTTTAAATCCAGAGAAAGAATAAACATTTTCTCACCTCGTCCGCAAAAAGAAAAAGTAATCCGGTGATCTCCAAGAGTTTACCCGGCTCTAGTCGACTAAAAAATTAATCAACAACCACAAACTCTAAATCACCAACTGATCACTTCTCCCACAACAAAAAAAAATACCCCTTTATTCTTTTGTTGGACCTAGAAAAGAAAAAAAAAACAAAAAAATAATCTTTTTTTTTCTTTTCTCTTCCCACTTCCCGTGACTTAGTCCATCCACCTACCAAGGTTCCCTTTTTTTTTTCTCACCTTTTCCTTACTTCTTTGTTTCTTCTTTTCTTCTTGTTTCTTCTTCAAAAGAACAACAACCAGAATAGAAAAAAAACTCTGCACTCCTCCTCTTCTTAATCCGGTGACCCAAGGCAAAATCGAGAACTTGGTCCCTACTGGAAGAGAACGAAGACTACTGGGTCAACAGACCCTAGTCTCGACGCTGAAAAGAAGGATGGCGGTGGTGGCTAGCGGCGGCGGCGGCAGGTGACGACTTCACCTTCTTCTTTGTTCAGTTTCTGTTCGGTTTCTGTTCAGTTTCTGCAAATTGGAGTGTTCGTTTTCATCATGTTCAGTCTGGCGAACTCTTGCATGTACTCCTGGATATAGCCTGTTTGTCTTATGCTGCAAAGATTATTTGACAAAATAGAGTGTCAAATGTCAAATGATACCATGTTGCAGAAGACCACTAAGAAGATGATCTGTAGAGTGGAGAGCAGTGTGGATTCCTGGGTCAAGAATTCTGGTGCTTCATTTCATGCTACCCACAGCAGTGAAGCACTGCAGAATCTGAAAGTTGGAGACTTTGGAAAGGTAAGACTTGCGAACGAGGAATGTTCGACCGTCTGAGGGAGTGACCGTCACAGTTCAGAAGAGAAACAAAGTCCGGTTCACAGAATCTCGTGACAGAAGAAGGTTTGCTTTGCAGGAGATAAACCCAGAGTCACAGGTCAGATTCAGGTTGAACGTGCTGGAAAGGTTCAGGGAAACCAGTAAGGGGTATTCGTGACAGTGGGAGCACAGGTGGTGCTTCAGTCAGAGTTACCAGAAGACAGTGGGTTAAGAGAACCAGTATTCCAGCGGTGAAAGTCTCTCCAGTGAAATACCTGCTTATGATGGAGACGGGTTATCTTTCCCACTTCCTGATTTCATGCCTTCTTTCCAGCCACCCTTTTTGACCACCTTTAACTGTTTCTTTCCAGCCACCCTTTTTGACTACCAATTTTGGCTTTAACCAGGATTCTATCAATACATCCTGCCCGGAGAATCGACTTGCCCTCAAGTCGGGTGTAAGAAAACTGAGCTGCTAGTCCATTGTTGTGCACCAGAACATTGTTTCCGGGGTCCCACACTATGTTGGAAAACACAGCCACGAGGGTGGTTGTTGAGCCCGGGGTGGGAACTTTGATCGGCTCCAGAACATTGTTTCCTGGATCCCATACTATGTTGAAAAACACAGCCACGAGGGTGGTGGTTGAGCCCGGGGTGGGAGCTTTGATCGGCTTCTTGCCGGCAACGGTAGGCTGAACAAGGCAGGCTTTTCTCGGTGCTGGGGTCTGCCTCTGTATGGGTGTGGTTGTAAACAACACGGGAGAAGGGACTCGTAGAACCAATGTGATTGTTGGTGATGGCGGAGATTTGATTGAGGGCACAGTATGGTGAGGAGAAGTGTAGGTAGCGGTGTGGTTTGGTGGCAATTCAACACTAATATGTGGTGGGGTGGCAGAAGCAGGTGGTGTAGATGCTATTGTTGGGGGGTTGTGCTAGAGGAGATGGTGGTGCGGAGGCGGAAAAGGGTGGGGAGGATGGTATGGTCCCCTCGACCAGATCTTCATCCTCAGGTTCGGAATCAAGTGGTGTTGCTTGGTTGGTGGTTGGTTTTCCAAACATCACCTTGAGTTCTTCAACATCTTTCTTCATTTGAGACAATATGTCATCAAGTTTAGTAGCGATTTCTGCCAATTGAACAGCCACAAAATCGGGATAGTTCCGAGTCTGAACCATGTCGATTTCCCGGCAATGGAACCAAATGATAGAACCCAGAAAACCAAACAAGGAAAACAATTGATTAACTCAATGAAAACTGAAAGATTACAGGATAGTTGGCCAATTCGAGAAGGCTAATCTCCAATTACAAACATAAGTTTGTTAACTTAGATAAACAAAAATACAAGACACCAAAATAAGATGAAAACATGAGTATTTAAACTTAGAAAAGCTAGACCCTTCACATCTCTCTCCCACTCCTGAATTTGCGGGTTATCTTTCCCACTTCCTGATTTCATGCCTTCTTTCCAGCCACCCTTTTTGACCACCTTTAACTGTTTCTTTCCAGCCACCCTTTTTGACTACCAATTTTGGCTTTAACCAGGATTCTATCAATACATCCTGCCAGGAGAATCGACTTGCCCTCAAGTCGGGTGTAAGAAAACTGAGCTGCTAGTCCATTGTTGTGCACCAGAACATTGTTTCCGGGGTCCCACACTATGTTGGAAAACACAGCCACGAGGGTGGTTGTTGAGCCCGGGGTGGGAACTTTGATCGGCTCCAGAACATTGTTTCCTGGATCCCATACTATGTTGAAAAACACAGCCACGAGGGTGGTGGTTGAGCCCGGGGTGGGAGCTTTGATCGGCTTCTTGCCGGCAACGGTAGGCTGAACAAGGCAGGCTTTTCTCGGTGCTGGGGTCTGCCTCTGTATGGGTGTGGTTGTAAACAACACGGGAGAAGGGACTCGTAGAACCAATGTGATTGTTGGTGATGGCGGAGATTTGATTGAGGGCGCAGTATGGTGAGGAGAAGTGTAGGTAGCGGTGTGGTTTGGTGGCAATTCAACACTAATATGTGGTGGGGTGGCAGAAGCAGGTGGTGTAGATGCTATTGTTGGGGGTTGTGCTAGAGGAGATGGTGGTGCGGAGGCGGAAAAGGGTGGGGAGGATGGTATGGTCCCCTCGACCAGATCTTCATCCTCAGGTTCGGAATCAAGTGGTGTTGCTTGGTTGGTGGTTGGTTTTCCAAACATCACCTTGAGTTCTTCAACATCTTTCTTCATTTGAGACAATATGTCATCAAGTTTAGTAGTGATTTCTGCCAATTGAACAGCCACAAAATCGGGATAGTTCCGAGTCTGAACCATGTCGATTTCCCGGCAATGGAACCAAATGATAGAACCCAGAAAACCAAACAAGGAAAACAATTGATTAACTCAATAAAAACTGAAAGATTACAGGATAGTTGGCCAATTCGAGAAGGCTAATCTCCAATTACAAACATAAGTTTGTTAACTTAGATAAACAAAATACAAGACACCAAAATAAGATGAAAACATGAGTATTTAAACTTAGAAAAGCTAGACCCTTCACATCTCTCTCCCACTCCTGAATTTGCGGGTTATCTTTCCCACTTCCTGATTTCATGCCTTCTTTCCAGCCACCCTTTTTGACCACCTTTAACTGTTTCTTTCCAGCCACCCTTTTTGACTACCAATTTTGGCTTTAACCAGGATTCTATCAAATGTCAAATGTCAAACAGCTGCTATCTAATCCAGTATAGTTCGGCAACCACGTTTGCGACCCCACGGTATTCCGCCTCGGCACTAGAACGCGAGACGACGGCTTGGCGTTTAGAAGACCAAGATAGTAGGTTTGGACCGTAGTAAACACAATAACCTGATGTCGATCGATGAGTGTCTGGACATCCGGCCCAGTCTGCGTCAGTGTAAGCTCGAAGCGTTTTGTCATTGGACGATGTGAGAGTAAGACCATAAGAATAGGTACCTTGAATGTAACGGATAATACGTTTTAAGGCGTTCCAATGATCAACCCGTGGAGCGTGCATATGTATGCATACCTGTTGAACAGCATAACTAATGTCTGGACTGGTGAAAGTGAGGTACTGTAAAGCACCAGCCAGGCTGCGATATAGGGTAGGATCTTCAAATTCTGGACTCACGTTGGCACTAAGCTTTGGTTTAGACTCGACCGGAGTAGCTGCGGGCTTACATGAAGACATCCCAGCCCGTTCAATAATGTCTTTAGCATAGGTCTGTTGAGAAAGAAACATAGTGGAACCACTTCGAACTACATGTAACCCCAAAAAGTGACTTAGCGGCCCCAGATCTTTCATGTCGAATTCTTTTGCCAAACGTGATATGAGCTGAATACGAAGTTCGTTCGTAGAGGTGGTAAGAATAATATCATCGACGTAGATTAGTAAGTAGGCTGTCAAATGATCTTTGTGAAATATGAAGAGCGAGTTATCACATTTACTTTGATAGAAACCAAGTGTCATAACAAAATCTGTGAACCTTTGATACCACGCTCGAGGAGCTTGCTTCAACCCATATAATGATTTCTTGAGGCGGCAGACATGATTTGGAAGGTGACGATGTCGATAACCCATTGGCTGATACATGTATACCGTTTCAGATAGATTACCGTGTAGAAAAGCATTGGTAACATCAAGTTGATGAATTGGCCAGGATTGAGATATTGCAAGAGTGAGGACGGTGCGAATCGTAGTGGGTTTGACCCCTGGACTGAAAGTCTCACCACAATCAATGCCAATCTGTTGGGTGCTACCATCACATACTAACCGAGCTTTGTATCGTTCCAAAGTTCCATCCGAATTAAATTTGTGCCGAAAAATCCACATACTACGAATGACATTCATGTTTGACTCCCGTGGAACTAACTCCCAAGTCCTGTTTTTAATAAGGGCATTAAATTCTGTGGTCATGGCGTCACGCCATTCCGTTATGGACAAGGCATCCTTTGGGTTTTTAGGTATAGGAACAATGGTAGATGAAGAGAGATTAAGAATTCGTTTAGGTTTCGAAATACCATCCATTGCTCGTGTTCGAATGGTACGAGTAGGAGGGGGTGGTGGAGTGGGAATTGGTGATGAAGTGGGAGATGAAGTAGTCTGTGTTGATGAGGAAACATTTGGAGAATGAGGTTGGGTGGGCAGGTTAGGTAGTTGGGCTTGAGTAGTGGTGATGTTGGGCCTAGGTCTGCGTGAGTAAGTGTGTAAGATAGGAGAGGAATGGACAATAGGTTGAGTAGACTGTGGAGTAGGAGGTGAAGGTGTTGTCCAATGTCGGCTTGAAGGGAAGTCGGTTGGGCCGCCGGTGGAGGGAGTGGAAGGAGAGGGCATAGCGGCCCATGGTATGTTGTTTATGGGCTGAGTAAGAAAGTCATAGGAGTGGAGGGATGGTGTTGGATTATTTGCGAATGGAAACACGGATTCATCAAATATCACATGTCGATTTATGATGATTTTGTGGGTAGCCAGGTCGAGACACTTGTAACCCCTATGGTTAGGGGGGTAACCGAGAAAGACGCACGGCATGGAACGATAAGCTAATTTATGTATTGTGGTGGAGGGTAGTAAAGGATAGCAAAGGCATCCAAAAACACGGAGATGTGTGTAAGATGGGGTACGATGGTATAATCGTTGGGTGGGAGAGTGGTTGTTTAGAAGTTTACTAGGTAAGATGTTGAGAAGATATGTGGCTACTTCGAGGGCATGATGCCAATAATTGTTAGGTAAAGACGAATGGGCAAGAAGTGTCCGAATAATATTATTGATAGTTCGGATTTTACGTTCGGCCTTGCCGTTTTGAGAAGAAGTGTGTGGGCACGAAAATCTAAATTGCATGCCGTTTTGTTTACAAAATTGTTGAAACATAGAATTAGCGTATTCTCTTCCATTGTCACATTGGAATTGTTTAATGTGACGTTCAAATTGAGTTTTAATAAGATTATAGAAAATAGTGAAGGTAGAGAAAACATCAGATTTGTTACTTAACGGATATGTCCACAGAAAGTTACTAAAATCATCAAGAAATAAGATATAATAACGATGACCGCCCATGCTTACAACAGGGGAGGTCCAAAGATCACTATGGATGATATCAAAAGGCAAGGAAGTAAAATGCATAGAATTAACAAAAGGAAGTCTGATATGTTTCCCAAATACACAAGATTGGCAAACTTTATTTTTTAATGTTTCACACTTAATAAATTCAGAATTTTTAAGAGAATGCATTAAATTAAATCCCGGGTGACCGAGACGTTGGTGCCATGTGTCTTGAGTGGTAGCGGTGAGGGCGGTAGGTGAGGTGATCTTGAGAACTTGTGTGGGATCGAATGTGTAAAGATCCCCGTAGCTATTGCATCGTAGGATAGGGGTCTTGGTCTTGAGGTCCTTCACCAAAAAACCAAATGGATCAAATTCAATAGATAGTTTATTGTCGGTAGTGAAACGACGAACAGACAATAAATTTTTAATCAAGGAGGGGGCATATAGGACTTGGTTTAGCTTAAAAGGAGGAAGGGGAGGTGGTAGGGTAAGGTTGCCTTGTCCATAAACAGGAATGGTGTTACCGTTGCCCACAATTATATTTTTATTAATGCCAGTATTAAAAGTAGACGAAAGAGTAGAGTTAGGAGTCATGTGACCTGTAGCACCAGTGTCCATAGTCCATGATTGATCGGCTGAGTTGAGTGACATGCCATGGAAAGCTTGGTCAATGTCCGTTGGAGCGTAGCTCGGTGCATAACTGGCAGCATATGACTGGGCTGGACGTGGGCCTAAAATACCCTGGCCTGAAGCAGACGAGTTGGGTCTTGGTGCAGTTGGTGCAGTTGGATATGGACAAGGCGGGTAGCGGGCCCCAAGTAGCCCACTGTCGGGCCTGGTTGCTATTCGGGTAGGAGTTGGGCCAGGAAGCAAAAGAGTTGGGTTGCCATGGCATGTAATTTTGAGACTGGTGTGGTGAAAAAATTGACCCGCGTCCCCGGCTAGACCCGCGTCCCCTGCCGCGGCCTCGTCCGCGGCCTCTTCCCCTGCCCCGCTCTGTAGTATCAGCCGTCTGAGCAGAGCGTGGAGGAGATTCAACAGTGTTGAGAGCGGTACCTGCTGCCTGGGCAGCGTGCTTTGCCTGACTGATTTTTCGGGTTTCGGCCATGCACAAACGGGACCTGGTTTCATAGAAATCCGGTAGAGGTTTGGTTTGTTGAATAAGGAGGCCGATTCCTTCATATTGTTCTGTCAACCCGGTGAGAATCTGTAAAACAAGCTGCTCGTCGGATATCTGAGATCCAACATTCGTTAATTGGTCGAAGATGACCTTCATGGCCTGGAAATATGCTGACATTGAAGAGAACTGGTCAAGGCGGGTATTAGCAAACTTGTTGTTTAGATCAATAATACGGGTAGCTTTATTATCTTGAAAAAGATTGGCGAGTGCCGTCCAAGCATCATAAGCCGTAGTGTTAGGTTTGAGAATGGTGTGAAGCAAATCAGTAGAGATAGTACCATATATCCACTGCAGAACGATAGAGTCTAGCCGCTCCCAAGTCTCTGTTTGGGCTGCCGTTTTGTCTTTGTCAGATCCTTTTTCTGTTCCGGAAGAAGATGTTGCGGGTTTCGGCTGAAGGTGATCGAAGACTTGATAAGCCTTGCACTGTATTTTGAAAAGCTCCGACCATGTTGTGTAGTGGCCAGTCTCGATGTCAAGGGTGACAGGAAACAGTTGTTTGAAGTTCGAGACTGTGACAGCAGGGTGTAGGTTAGAAGCCATTGAAGAAGGGTGAAGGAGATGGTGAGTGGAAAACGGATGAGGAGGAGGGCGGCGGCACTGTGGAGTGTCGGCTGAGGAGTAGGGCGGAGGCGCTGTGGAGGTGCCTGTTGTGAAAGAAGGCAGCGACTTGTGGAGGAGATGAGAGGAGAGGAAGATGGGGGTTGCTTAGGATCGGCGGCAGTAGGGTGGTCTCGATACCATGATAGAATTGTAACTCAAATTCAGGAGATGAGAGGAGAGGAAGATGGGGGTTGCTTAGGATCGGCGACAGTAGGGTGGTCTCGATACCATGACCAACTATCCTGTAATCTTTCAGTTTTCATTGAGTTAATCAACTTTATTCTGGGTTCTATCATTTTTTTATCTGCTAAAAAAAAAAGGCCAGAAGCAGTAATGGGTGGAAGCAAGGTGGAGAAGAATGAAGACCTACTATCTTTATTCTTTTGTCATGTTTATTTTATTTTTAGATTTCAAACAAAGTTTCTCCCGCGCTTGGTTTGCAGGGGAGTATTAGACAAACTATCATAGTATAGGGACTAGATGTGTAATATGGTGTTCTAAGATGTGTGATGAAAGGAGGCGATGATGAAACAAGACAGCAGTGAACTAGTGGAGAAGAATATGGTGGTCACAAAACCATTACCATCAGATCGTTTTCTGTTGCTGAAGTCCAAGCTAAAGGTCCGGTCCCGGCCTTAGCTTGAGGGGGAATATTAGTCAATAATATCAGGTGGTCAATAATACCAGCCGTAGTCAATAATATCAGCTGGTCAACATCAGCCAAAGTCAATAATATCAGCTGGTCCTAGTTGTCTAATCTAAGTCTATATATATCCATCTATTGTTATCAGTGTAATACACAATTACACAACACACAATTATACAATTACACAAACATAATACAAAATTACCAAGTTTATCTTGGTATCAGAGCTTAGGTAAACATCACCGGAGGGGTAAATGATAGAACCCAGAAAACCAAACAAGGAAAACAATTGATTAACTCAATGAAAACTGAAAGATTACAGGATAGTTGGCCAATTCGAGAAGGCTAATCTCCAATTACAAACATAAGTTTGTTAACTTAGATAAACAAAAATACAAGACACCAAAATAAGATGAAAACATGAGTATTTAAACTTAGAAAAGCTAGACCCTTCACATCTCTCTCCCACTCCTGAATTTGCGGGTTATCTTTCCCACTTCCTGATTTCATGCCTTCTTTCCAGCCACCCTTTTTGACCACCTTTAACTGTTTCTTTCCAGCCACCCTTTTTGACTACCAATTTTGGCTTTAACCAGGATTCTATCAATACATCCTGCCCGGAGAATCGACTTGCCCTCAAGTCGGGTGTAAGAAAACTGAGCTGCTAGTCCATTGTTGTGCACCAGAACATTGTTTCCGGGGTCCCACACTATGTTGGAAAACACAGCCACGAGGGTGGTTGTTGAGCCCGGGGTGGGAACTTTGATCGGCTCCAGAACATTGTTTCCTGGATCCCATACTATGTTGAAAAACACAGCCACGAGGGTGGTGGTTGAGCCCGGGGTGGGAGCTTTGATCGGCTTCTTGCCGGCAACGGTAGGCTGAACAAGGCAGGCTTTTCTCGGTGCTGGGGTCTGCCTCTGTATGGGTGTGGTTGTAAACAACACGGGAGAAGGGACTCGTAGAACCAATGTGATTGTTGGTGATGGCGGAGATTTGATTGAGGGCGCAGTATGGTGAGGAGAAGTGTAGGTAGCGGTGTGGTTTGGTGGCAATTCAACACTAATATGTGGTGGGGTGGCAGAAGCAGGTGGTGTAGATGCTATTGTTGGGGGTTGTGCTAGAGGAGATGGTGGTGCGGAGGCGGAAAAGGGTGGGGAGGATGGTATGGTCCCCTCGACCAGATCTTCATCCTCAGGTTCGGAATCAAGTGGTGTTGCTTGGTTGGTGGTTGGTTTTCCAAACATCACCTTGAGTTCTTCAACATCTTTCTTCATTTGAGACAATATGTCATCAAGTTTAGTAGCGATTTCTGCCAATTGAACAGCCACAAAATCGGGATAGTTCCGAGTCTGAACCATGTCGATTTCCCGGCAATGGAACCAAATGATAGAACCCAGAAAACCAAACAAGGAAAACAATTGATTAACTCAATGAAAACTGAAAGATTACAGGATAGTTGGCCAATTCGAGAAGGCTAATCTCCAATTACAAACATAAGGCTAAAAAATTGTAAATCAGATCAATTATTGTATTCTTTGAGTTACAATTCTATCATGGTATCGATACCACCCAACTGCCGCCGATCCTAAGCAACCCCCATCTTCCTCTCCTCTCATCTCCTCCACAAGTCGCCGCCTTCTTTCACAACAGGCACCTCCACAGCGCCGCCGCCCTACTCCTCAGCCGACACTCCACAGTGCCGCCGCCCTCCTCCTCATCCGTTTACCACTCACCATCTCCTTCACCCTTCTTCAATGGCTTCTAACCTACACCCTGCTGTCACAGTCTCGAACTTCAAACAACTGTTTCCTGTCACCCTTGACATCGAGACTGGCCACTACACAACATGGTCGGAGCTTTTCAAAATACAGTGCAAGGCTCATCAAGTCTTCGATCACCTTCAGCCGAAACCCGCAACATCTTCTTCCGGAACAGAAAAAGGATCTGACAAAGACAAAACGGCAGCCCAAACAGAGACTTGGGAGCGGCTAGACTCTATCGTTCTGCAGTGGATATATGGTACTATCTCTACTGATTTGCTTCACACCATTCTCAAACCTAACACTACGGCTTATGATGCTTGGACGGCACTCGCCAATCTTTTTCAAGATAATAAAGCTACCCGTATTATTGATCTAAACAACAAGTTTGCTAATACCCGCCTTGACCAGTTCTCTTCAATGTCAGCATATTGCCAGGCCATGAAGGTCATCTTCGACCAATTAACGAATGTTGGATCTCAGATATCCGACGAGCAGCTTGTTTTACAGATTCTCACCGGGTTGACAGAACAATATGAAGGAATCGGCCTCCTTATTCAACAAACCAAACCTCTACCGGATTTCTATGAAACCAGGTCCCGTTTGTGCATGGCCGAAACCCGAAAAATCAGTCAGGCAAAGCACGCTGCCCAGGCAGCAGGTACCGCTCTCAACACTGTTGAATCTCCTCCACGCTCTGCTCAGACGGCTGATACTACAGAGCGGGGCAGGGGAAGAGGCCGCGGACGAGGCCGCGGCAGGGGACGCGGGTCTAGCCGGGGACGCGGGTCAAATTTTTCACCACACCAATCTCAAAATTACATGCCATGGCAACCCAACTCTTTTGCTTCCTGGCCCAACTCCTACCCGAATAGCAACCAGGCCCGACAGTGGGCTACTTGGGGCCCGCTACCGCCTTGTCCATATCCAACTGCACTAACTGCACCAAGACCCAACTCGTCTGCTTCAGGCCAGGGTATTTTAGGCCCACGTCCAGCCCAGTCATATGCTGCCAGTTATGCACCGAGCTACGCTCCAACGGACATTGACCAAGCTCTCCATTGCATGTCACTCAACTCAGCCGATCAATCATGGACTATGGACACTGGTGCTACAGGTCACATGACTCCTAACTCTACTCTTTCGTCTACTTTTAATACTGGCATTAATAAAAATATAATTGTGGGCAACGGTAACACCATTCCTGTTTATGGACAAGGCAACCTTACCCTACCACCTCCCCTTCCTCCTTTTAAACTAAACCAAGTCCTATATGCCCCCTCCTTGATTAAAAATTTATTGTCTGTTCGTCGTTTCACTACCGACAATAAACTATCTATTGAATTTGATCCGTTTGGTTTTTTGGTGAAGGACCTCAAGACCAAGACCCCTATCCTACGATGCAATAGCTACGGGGATCTTTACACATTCGATCCCACACAAGTTCTCAAGATCACCTCACCTACCGCCCTCACCGCTACCACTCAAGACACATGGCACCAACGTCTCGGTCACCCGGGATTTAATTTAATGCATTCTCTTAAAAATTCTGAATTTATTAAGTGTGAAACATTAAAAAATAAAGTTTGCCAATCTTGTGTATTTGGGAAACATATCAGACTTCCTTTTGTTAATTCTATGCATTTTACTTCCTTGCCTTTTGATATCATCCATAGTGATCTTTGGACCTCCCCTGTTTTAAGCATGGGCGGTCATCGTTATTATATCTTATTTCTTGATGATTTTAGTAACTTTCTGTGGACATATCCGTTAAGTAACAAATCTGATGTTTTCTCTACCTTCACTATTTTCTATAATCTTATTAAAACTCAATTTGAACGTCACATTAAACAATTCCAATGTGACAATGGAAGAGAATACGCTAATTCTATGTTTCAACAATTTTGTAAACAAAACGGCATGCAATTTAGATTTTCGTGCCCACACACTTCTTCTCAAAACGGCAAGGCCGAACGTAAAATCCGAACTATCAATAATATTATTCGGACACTTCTTGCCCATTCGTCTTTACCTAACAATTATTGGCATCATGCCCTCGAAGTGGCCACATATCTTCTCAACATCTTACCTAGTAAACTTCTAAACAACCACTCTCCCACCCAACGATTATACCATCGTACCCCATCTTACACACATCTCCGTGTTTTTGGATGCCTTTGCTATCCTTTACTACCCTCCACCACAATACATAAATTAGCTTATCGTTCCATGCCGTGCGTCTTTCTCGGTTACCCCCCTAACCATAGGGGTTACAAGTGTCTCGACCTGGCTACCCACAAAATCATCATAAATCGACATGTGATATTTGATGAATCCGTGTTTCCATTCGCAAATAATCCAACACCATCCCTCCACTCCTATGACTTTCTTACTCAGCCCATAAACAACATACCATGGGCCGCTATGCCCTCTCCTTCCACTCCCTCCACCGGCGGCCCAACCGACTTCCCTTCAAGCCGACATTGGACAACACCTTCACCTCCTACTCCACAGTCTACTCAACCTATTGTCCATTCCTCTCCTATCTTACACACTTACTCACGCAGACCTAGGCCCAACATCACCACTACTCAAGCCCAACTACCTAACCTGCCCACCCAACCTCATTCTCCAAATGTTTCCTCATCAACACAGACTACTTCATCTCCCACTTCATCACCAATTCCCACTCCACCACCCCCTCCTACTCGTACCATTCGAACACGAGCAATGGATGGTATTTCGAAACCTAAACGAATTCTTAATCTCTCTTCATCTACCATTGTTCCTATACCTAAAAACCCAAAGGATGCCTTGTCCATAACGGAATGGCGTGACGCCATGACCACAGAATTTAATGCCCTTATTAAAAACAGGACTTGGGAGTTAGTTCCACGGGAGTCAAACATGAATGTCATTCGTAGTATGTGGATTTTTCGGCACAAATTTAATTCGGATGGAACTTTGGAACGATACAAAGCTCGGTTAGTATGTGATGGTAGCACCCAACAGATTGGCATTGATTGTGGTGAGACTTTCAGTCCAGTGGTCAAACCCACTACGATTCGCACCGTCCTCACTCTTGCAATATCTCAAGCCTGGCCAATTCATCAACTTGATGTTACCAATGCTTTTCTACACGGTAATCTATCTGAAACGGTATACATGTATCAGCCAATGGGTTATCGACATCGTCACCTTCCAAATCATGTCTGCCGCCTCAAGAAATCATTATATGGGTTGAAGCAAGCTCCTCGAGCGTGGTATCAAAGGTTCACAGATTTTGTTATGACACTTGGTTTCTATCAAAGTAAATGTGATAACTCGCTCTTCATATTTCACAAAGATCATTTGACAGCCTACTTACTAATCTACGTCGATGATATTATTCTTACCACCTCTACGAACGAACTTCGTATTCAACTCATATCACGTTTGGCAAAAGAATTCGACATGAAAGATCTGGGGCCGCTAAGTCACTTTTTGGGGTTACATGTAGTTCGAAGTGGTTCCACTATGTTTCTTTCTCAACAGACCTATGCTAAAGACATTATTGAACGGGCTGGGATGTCTTCATGTAAGCCTGCAGCTACTCCGGTCGAGTCTAAACCAAAGCTTAGTGCCAACGTGAGTCCAGAATTTGAAGATCCTACCCTATATCGCAGCCTGGCTGGTGCTTTACAGTACCTCACTTTCACCAGACCAGACATTAGTTATGCTGTTCAACAGGTATGCATACATATGCACGCTCCACGGGTTGATCATTGGAACGCCTTAAAACGTATTATCCGTTACATTCAAGGTACCTATTCTTATGGTCTTACTCTCACATCGTCCAATGACAAAACGCTTCGAGCTTACACTGACGCAGACTGGGCCGGATGTCCAGACACTCGTCGATCGACATCAGGTTATTGTGTTTACTACGGTCCAAACCTACTATCTTGGTCTTCTAAACGCCAAGCGGTCGTCTCGCGTTCTAGTGCCGAGGCGGAATACCGTGGGGTCGCAAACGTGGTTGCCGAACTATGCTGGATTAGAAATTTGCTGTTAGAATTACAACGACCAGTTACAACTGCCAGTTTAGTATACTGTGATAACATCAGTGCCATATACTTATCCGGGAATCCAGTGCAACATCAGCGAACCAAGCATATTGAACTCGATATTCATTTTGTGCGAGAGCTTGTTAA
This sequence comes from Helianthus tuberosus, assembly GCA_030545235.1. Classification (NCBI taxonomy): domain Eukaryota; kingdom Viridiplantae; phylum Streptophyta; class Magnoliopsida; order Asterales; family Asteraceae; genus Helianthus; species Helianthus tuberosus. The sequence continues at coordinate 144,126,390 of CM060426.1, read as the reverse complement.
ACGCGGGGCTCTTCGAGTGCTTCATGTTCCAACTCGCTGTCAAGTTGCCGACATCTTCACAAAGGGGCTCCCAAAAGTGTTTTTTGATGACTTCAGATCCAGTCTCGGCATTCGACCTCATCTCGCTTCGACTGCGGGGGTGTAATGGCCGACATAATTTAATGCTTCACATGCAAAAAGGGAAATGTGAACATATTTAATGTTTCACATGCAAAAAGGGAAATGTGAACATATATAATGCATAATGTGAACCAAATATCTGATATATTTATTATATATAGACAAGGACATCTGATGTATTTATAGAGAGAGACAAGGACACAAAGGCACATCGAAAAATTGTAAATCAGATCAATTATTGTATTCTTTGAGTTACAATTCTATCAGATATCTTAACCTTCAAGGCAAACTCGTATTAGAATTTTAATAAAAAGGTTAAAGTGTAAGACACCAGTATCGTACCGGTACCGAAAAACATGAAAAATAAGTATCAGTGCCGATACGAAATATAACGGGTACAGTTTGGTACCGGGTATGGTACATGGTACCAAATGTGCATCCCTATACATTAGTGGATTCCTTGCTCGGACCACCGGCCAACACTAAATGATGATTTGGGTGATACAAACTATCAACATTTAACACCGTTTTTATTTTCATACAACACTATGTATATCACATAAACATGTTTGATTTCACTAAAAATATTGTGTTTTCATTTCTTAATATGATATGTATGTAAATAAAACGGCTGACATGTGAGTGCAAGTCATTTACATATTGATAGGGAGGACAATTGAACCTAAACCCGAACCCGATATAGCTGGGATGAATGTTGGGTTAATATGGTATAGGATCGGGTTTGAGATTAGTGTTTATTCTTTTGCAGGTTTGGGGTTTTGTGATATACTTGTTTACCTGATAAAATTTACCCATTTACCATATTGTATACCCGATATAATTTCTTTTATTTTTTTTAAAGAATATGATATATCAACTTTTTTGTCATCTATGTATTTGAGTATTTTTTTTATATACATTTAGGTATTTTATATCTATTTACATTGTAGTTATTTGATATATTTTTCTATTTATCTTAAATGTAAGTGATTAGCAGTTACCTTATAGATACCCGACAGATTTTGGGTCTGGCATATCCGATGGATAATTTTGTTAATTAACGAGTATACCCGATACTTGATGGGTATTTACCTCTTAGAAACCTGACGGGTTTAAAACAAACTTTTTTAACCGGGTTTGAAGTTAAAATTACCTAAATCCGCCCCTTGCCATCCCTATATACTGATTTTTTGAAACCTAACTCCCACCGAATGGACATTTTCTAATGATACGATATAGTCAAAAGTTAATACGTGACATGGTTAGTAGTAAAGTCTCGTAAGTTGGTAGAAGTGGATACACAATTGTATTTTAAATTTGTCTAACTTTATGTATTGTAGACCTGAAAAATGGCTATTGAGTTTCAATTTTGGAGCATAAGATACTTTTAATTTTTCCTCTTTAATTTCATTTATTCTAACTAGAAATTAGTTTAAGTTATGGCTTAAATTACATGATCAACTAGAGGTGATGATGATTCATGCATATACATGTAGATCATAATCTCATATGATGTTATATTTTATTCTAACTTGTCAAATGATTAGACATTGAAAATGGTAAAGTGAATCCAACATGTAATCTATTGTTTAAAATGTTTTAGTAAACTGCAATTTTGGTCCCTCAGGTTTGGTCAGTTTTGCCACTTTAGTCCAAATCTCAAAACTTTTACATCTGGGTCCCTGTGGTTTCAGTTTTATTGCCATTTTAGTCTAAAAATGAAATCAGGTATTGTTTGTCTTATAAAACCCTGCTATTTTGTCCTTTTTCTCAGGGGCAAAATGGTCATTTCATTTTTATAAATAATTACCAGCCGACATCTCCTTTCCTCTGCATTCTTCATTCTTAAAGAAACCCTAATCTACAACACCTCCACAGCCGCACCCCATCTCTCTCTGTCTCTCCGGCGCCTCGTCTTGCCGACAACGAACACCCACAACCATCCCTCAATCTCCTCTTCTCCTTTTCATCTCAAATACACCACACCACCCCCATTCCGCCTCGATTTAATGGCCGGCCACCACTGTGGTGGTGGCAACGAGAGAGAGAGAGAGATCGGAGAAGCAGAGAAGACGGAGGAGATGCTAATTTCCCGATAATTGCTCGTCAACGTTGGAAAGGTGGCAGTGCGGCGGTGGTTTTAGGTATTCGGTGGTTTGTGGTGGACGAAGGTGGTTCAACTGTGTTTGTTCCGGTGATGGACATGGGTGATGGGTTCAAGGGTGTTTGTTCCGGTGGTGGTTGTGGGACCCAAACCCACCGATTATCATTGTTGAAAATAAATCAAAGCTTCAATCCACCATCGACACACTTCAATATCCCTTTATGCTAGGGAAAATGGCATGGCTTGGCGACTAGATCTAAGTCTCTGACGACGTCCTCGACTTCCGTGTGACCACCACCACTCGATTTCAAACCCTAGCACCTCCACACTGTCGCCGCATTACCTCCGAACACCAACACTTTTACATCACCTCAATGCCTCCGCCCCATCCATCCGTTACCACCATTACAGGTTCGAGTTCACAGTGGTTACAGATCTGTACAGGTACGAGTTCACAGTGGTTACAGTCAACCTGCACTGGATTTGTTGAGATTAAGCTTAGGAGTTGCTTTTGTAATTGATTTGTCTGCAAGGCTGAAGTTGTTTTTGTAATTGATTTGTCTGCACTCGATTGGTTGTTGATATAGTGCAAGTTCTAGGTATTAAAATGACCATTTTGCCCCTGAGAAAAAAATACAAAATAGTATGGTTTTATAAGACAAACAAGACCTGATTTCATTTTTGGACCAAAATGGCAATAAAACTGAAACCACAGGGACCCAGATGTAAAAGGTTTGAGATTTGGACTAAAGTGGCAAAACTGTCCAAACCTCAGGGACCATAATGGCAGTTTACTCAAAATGTTTGCACATGCATTGAAAAAAAAATAACCCTTAAAAAACCTCTGATTATAAAGTTTATATATTCTCTTTTGGATGACACACTTTTAGTGATTATACGTATTTATAACATGCAGCTTAATAATTCTAAATTTGAAAAGTAGTTAAACAAACCATTTGTCGTTGTCACTCAAGTTGAGACGAACATGACCCTTTCCCTTTTTTGATCGTGATTTATGTGATGACGGATCATGTTGAAATAGGCTTTACCCGAACAAATCCATTTTTATTGAAAAGTTCAATGCAAACGTAAATTGTTTATTTAACTAGTTTATGCCCGCGTTACGGGGCCTTAGGCCAAATATTTCTCTAACAATTAAAAGAAAACGATATTTTAGTTTTGCTAGAAAGAAAACTAAAACGATGATAAAATTGTAATTTAACTGGGGCAAAACTGTAATTTGTCATGACCAATGTGTAACACCCCGTGTTTCGGAAGTCAAAGTCAAAGTCAAGATTGAAGTCAAAGAAAGAAAAGATTGTTAATTGCGATCTGTCTCTCCTTGCTCAATTCCTGTTTTGACTTCTTTGACTTGTAATTAGTCTATTTTATTATTGCTTTAGTTGTATTATGTGGAGTATCTATTAATAATCGCATAGTAATCGCTATTTATCGCATGATTAATCGCCTTATCGCTATTGCAATCGCACTCGCAACTCGAATTTTGCATTTTGGTTATTGTTATACGTGTGTGTGCGCCTTATGTGTTACTTGTGCATGTTTATTTATGTTATGTGTGGTAATCAATCGAAACGCAATCGAACTCAATCGCAATCGAATCGCAAACGCTAAACGAATATGAAATATAGATGCTTGTATGTTGATATAGTAGTTGGGATTAAAAGTAATTTGGCTAGGAAATTCTATCGCATCGAAACGCTCGTAATCGAAATCAAAACAGCCAAACTCGTCGCGCCGAACACTCGAACCAAGCGACTGATCGATCAGGAGGCCAGCCGATCGACCAGCCGTTCGATCGACCAGCCGCTCGATCGGACAGCTGTTCGACCGGGCTGCCACCCGTTCGACCAGCACCTTTCCACTTTGGGTAACCCTATAAATACCCCTTGTCACCATCACACTTTCCACTTTTGGCAACTGAAGTCCGACCAGCACTCTAACCTTGCTTTTTCTTCGATTTCTCGCAATTCCAGTAAGATTTCGCCCTAAATCTTGTACTTCCTTAATCTACACGCACTCCTACACCTTTCTATCTTTTAAATCTTAACTTTAACCGTGAAATCATCAAGATTCAAGGTGTTCTAGGATGACGTCATCATGTGTTCTTGAGAACTTCATGTTTTGGCCTCAATCCACCAAGAACAACTTAGATCTAACCGATTTCCACATAAACAAACAAAGATCTTTCGAAGATCTAAACATATTCACGATGAAAAGGGATTGAAAGATGGTTTCCAACTTTCTTTCAACTCTTTTACACTCAATGCACTCAAAACCGATAGAATCGGAGCTTGTGCCGACTTACTACTCATTCTTGTGGTCGCGTTGGTTCAAGATCCATATTCTATCCATGAGGTTATCGATTCCGGGTTAACCAAGAACAACCGTCTTGAACTGGTGGACTGACTGAACTTGGGTGGTTCCTGTTCACTCGGGTCACTAGAGCTTAGGATGGGGTTCCGTTGGTTGGCACGATATCAACACATCTTGATAAAACGACAAACGATCAAAACAGCCAAGTGTAAGACAAACGGAACGACCAGGACGGAATGCCGTCCGATCGGACCACCGTCTGAACCCGTCAACCGAACGTGTTGTCAACCGATCGACTTGCACCTTGGGTCCCACACTTAACCGTTTTTGCCAACATGTTCAATGAACAAAGGATGCCACCCGATCGAACAACCGTCCGATCGAGTGACAACCTGCTGTGAACTTGTTCTTGCTGAATTGCTCAACCTATCGGATTGTCGCCCGATCAAACGGTCGTTCGATCGATCGACCTGAAAGGTAGGGATACTTCGATGTTTTCAAAATGCTACAACGAAAACTTCAAAAGTCAAGCCATCATACACAAACACATCCTTCTCAAAGGAAGAAACAATCCACTACAAGGTCACCCGACCGGATGACCATCCGAGCGGACTGTCAACCGAACGACCGGCCGTCCGATCGGACTACCATCCGATCGAACTGCTGATCGACCCAACCTTCACTTGTTCCATTTTACGCGTCGCTTATCGTTATGATATCATTCTGATCAGGCTAACCCTATTCTCTAGCGCTCCCTTCAATCCATCAATCGCTGTGAGTATACTCGATCCTCTTTTGCTTTACGCACGTTTGGGTGTTACATACGTTACTTATACAAAATCACATCAAACACACTACGCAATACTTTAAATGCTAACCGTTATCACATGTATACGTGACTTAATGAATGCTTGTTTGTTATGTTTACACATGGAATGCTGTCTACCTGCCTTAGCAACGATAGTACTATTAGTTTGGACTCAGCACCCGTTCACTCGAGGGTTGTTAAGGACAATTACCTACATGGCTCACAGTGGTGAGTATGTATCGCAAACTGCCTTGGGCAGTCAACCCGCAGTCATTGGTATCGATAGGTTCATGTCGATAACTAACATGCCTCATTTCACTCTGTGTACGTGCTGGTTATGCATAACGATTTCGAACTCTATATGCTATTATCAAACTTGTATGCTTACCTTTACACTATGTGTATTGACTTTTACTTTAACGTACGTGACAGGTGCTTAGGATGCTAAATTGCTTTACTTTGCGGTGATGAAATTGAGGCTAGGGCAAGTCTAGAAACCAAAAATAAACAATTGTCTGTAATAGAAATCTGAGTTGTCGGAACAGAACAATTTGACTAGATTTGTCTGTAATAATTTGGTTACCTTTTGAGACATGGTATGGGACATGTTACTTTAAATTGATTGGTAATGATAATTGTTATGGAAACTTCTGGACAATCTGTTTCGCTCAGTGCCATGCCCTGATGTTTCCGTCATCGGTTGGGGTGTGACACAATGAGCGAGCGCTAGGGAATAAAAATTAAACTGAGTCAACCAATTAAAACAAAACACTACTATAGGTTTTCAAAAAAAAAAAAAAAAAAACGATGGCAAGACTGTATTTTTGAACTGAGGGCAAAATCGTAACTTTTCAAAAGCTAAAACGATGGCAAAACTGTAAATTTGAACCGGTGCAAAAGCGTAATTTTGAACTGGGGTAAATTCGTAATTCAAAACTAGGGTAAAATCGTAATTTGTTCGGGCCAATGGGGAATGCCAGACAGCTGCCTACCACTATAAGTTTACTGGGGTAAAGTCGTAATTTATCAAAAGCTACAACGATGGTAAGATTGTAATTTTGAACTGGGGGCAAAATCGTAATTTTGACTAGGGTAAAATCGTAATTTGTACAAAGCTACAACGATGGCAAAACTGTAATTTTACACTGGGGACAAAAGCGTAATTTTGAACTGGATGTAAAATCATAATTCTAACTGAGGTAAAATCGTAATTTGTTTGAGGCAATGGAGAAGTGCCAGACAACTACCTAACACTATTCTCATCCGTGGCTATTGTATATATAAAATAAAATGAAATACGAAGACTTCATATAAATTTTCTACTTTATCATATAAATACTAGGGGTGTAAACGAGCTTGGCCGTGCCCGACTAGGCTCGAGCTCGGCTCGTCAGTTTTTTATGAAGCTCGAGCTCAGCTCAGATCGAGCCTACTTATTTGAGCTCGAGCTCGGCACGTAAATAAAAATGTAATATTTATATTGGTAAACTGCTAGATACAGCTGCTAAAGAGTATGAACATTACCAGAAAAACCATTCATGTTCTCTTGTCGTTGTACACATACAACAGACACCTTTTGGGTGAAAATGGTGAAAGAAACTATGAGCTAATTACTAGTAAAGACATTACCAGAAAAACCATTCCTGTTCTCTTGTTGTGGACCACATACAACAGACACTTTTTGGTGAAAGTGGTGAAAGAGACTACGAGTCTCTTACGTATTGAAATATCTTTGTTTAGGGTTTTATATGGGTTGTTCTAGTTAGGTGTTTCATGGTGTCTGAGTTCTAGACTTCTTGTTTTATGTGACAACTAGTGTCATGTTGATAATTCATGCTTCAATCTTTGCACTGTTTATGGTTTATTTATGGGGAAATCACAAGAATGGCCTTGACCCGGTCAAAATTTCCAAACTAGCCATTCGAAACGTCTTACTGAGACGCCACGAATTCCTAAGACGTCTCAACTATTTACCAACGAAAGGGTTGCACGTGGCTGAGCCATTTGACGTCTTTCATGTAACATCCCCCAAATATGAATCGTAGAAAACCCGACTCGTTTGTAAACCAGATCCAAAATGAATAAAAGAGTCTTTTTATTTGTATATTTTTACACTATGGTGTTGTAAATAAGTTAAAATAATTATTTCCGAGTTTAAAGAGATTAATTATATATACGTATGAAAATCTAGTCGTAATTTTTTATTATTATTATTATTATTATTATTATTATTATACATTATAAATTAGGAACACCTTTTGGCATATAGTTGTTGTACTAAGAGCTTAGGGGGTTTTCCAAAAAATAATTGGTTTTATACACTATAAATTTATATATTATTTATTTGAAATATTTGTATGCATACTTGGTTGTAAGTTGAGCTTAAATAGTTGTACCTTAAGCAAATATTTGTTGTAAGTTGTGCGTAAGTGTTTGGTTGTAAGTTGTGCTTAAATGATTGTACCTTAAACAAATATTGGTTGTAAGTTATGCTTAGGTGGTTGTACCTTAATCAAATACTGGTTGTAAGTTGTGCTTAAGTGGTTGTACATTAATCAAATAATGGTTTCATTACCTTACCAAATTCAATCTGTTTTGTATGCATGTATGGCTGTAAATTGTGCTTACGTAGTTGTACCATAATCAAATAATGGTTTCATTATCTTACCATATTCAATCGGTTTGATCTATTCAAAGTTGTGTTGTTTTATTTGTAAATTATTATTATTTATAATAATCTAATTAATTTAGCCAAAATCTTGTATAAATATAATTTGCAACATATTGATGCAATGGTTGTTGTAATGTATGCATTATGGTTTGTATAGTGGTATTGATATATATTATATATAGATTACGATGAACATGTCAAACGGGAAAAAAAGACGCGGGTTCATCGTAACGCGCGAGTCCTAGGTCTACTTAGTTATTTTATTATGTGTTTTACGTTTCAGTTTAATTTCTTCGCATTAACACCGCAACTTCAGTCTCGGTGGTCGCTGACAGTAGTGTGGCATTAGTGCTCGCTCCTGCCCCAACGCGGGGGGTGCTTAATACTAGTTATTATTATTTTCATAAAATGCCAAAATTATCAAGTTAGATAGTTTACTAAATTTAGTTAGAATGCACAACATTTATAATGAAACAAAGTTCCTTATTGTATTGAAACTAACTAATAGTCTAGGGTCCTAAGTGTATATAATTTAAAGAAAGCTGCATATTAACTTACGATTTTGTAATCCAATCTAACATTGCAAACAGACGAGTATGTGGAGGACACAAAGGTCGTAGTGCATAATGGAGATGTGTTTGCCTTAAATGATAAGCGTATCTTACAAAGACATATATTATAACCAGATTCAGATGGCCACTGAGGTTATAGTCTTAGAAGTTGATAATAGGCAAAATTAACTTACGAGTTAAGAACACATCATGACAACTGATCTCAAATACGCAAAGTTATTTGTTAATGTTATGGATCCAACAACCTGAGGGTTTATTAGAGATCAAGTTATGAATGAGACTGAAGCCCATGGAAAAAGGGTATGTGAAGGACACCTAACTTAGTTGACTGGAGATCCCAAGATCTAAGTTCAATAGGACAACTAACTCACATGCCTAAAGGTGGTCACTGTGGGGGCATAAATGATATGCATAAGCCAGTATATATGGTTATACATACCCCCAAAGCATAATAGGGTGTTTAAATACGTCCTAGTCTATTCCTATGATATTCAGTGACAAAGAGTGAAGCTAAGCATAATATGTGGTAAATGATTTGGATAAATCACGATAACCACAATGCTTTTAATGATCTAAGGAGAATCACCTATGTTAGAGAGAAGTGGGGTCGCTTCGAATGGAATTGAGGGCACAATTCCTAGAGCTCTCGCAGAACCAGGAAAGTGTTCCATGACCATTATTGGACACGACCATGAGGAGATGACCCGGCTAGGGAGAGTCTTCTGTGAAGTGTATTGTCATCTACACAAACGGCAGACGAGTTCAAAGACATCGAGATCTACTCAAAGCTAGTGGGCTAAGTGCATTTCATGAGCGAAGGTTCAAAGGGTAACACCTACCTATTGTATGCAAAACTCAACTGTCGAGGTTCCATTCGAAACTTTGTGTGTTTAGAACGATCTCCATTCATGTGGGGGATTGTTGGAAATTTAGATGGTGTGAATGGATATGAATTTAGTGAAATTATAATTTAGTAAAATGATAATTATTTACTAGACTCTTCATATGGGTGATAAACTCTTAAGTAGAGTTTTTATGTCAATTTATTAGTTCTTATTAGAGTTTATGTCTCTAATAAAATCTCTAATAAAGAAAGACTTTTAGTAGCGTTTTTATGTCAATTTACTAGTTTTTATTAGAGTTTATTTCTCTAATAAAATCTCTAATAAAGTGAGACTCTTCTCTACCCCATATCTCTTGTATGCAAAGTAGGTTATGTGCCTAACTTGATGAAGCTAATTACAAGTGGAGATTTGAAAGTAAAATTTTAGAAAAAAAAATTAGAAGAGTTATTGGAGATACTTGAAGACCCATGTTTTGGGTACTTAGAGAGATATGTTGTCTCTATTCTATTTCATCATCTTCATATCATTATTTTCCACAAGTTCTGACACTATAATTTTATCCGGTGTAACCTCGAGCGCGTAGCCATCTCCGGCAGTACATACTGCTTCGGCTGTTGTACCCTGGGAGACAGACGCGTCGTCTTTAGTAGAGGCGCGAAATCTGTTTTAAGGGAAGCGTGTTGAACACGTGCCTCAACCAAAATCGTCAACGTTTTAGTGTGATCTTTGTTGCAGTCAAGGAGTATTTTTCAAGACTCAAGATGATGAATACTCGAGTCTAGGATGCTATCAAATGCGCGTGAAGGACCCACCAGAGATGCGGCTTGAATCAAGATTGGTATATAAAATATATTTTATATTCTTTTTATTTAGTTATTGCAACCGGTATTGTACTATGATATTTCCTACGAAGAACGAGAGTCTCGTTATTATATATTTTGTAATTTTATAAAAAGTGAACCTAGTTCCTACATATGTTACATGACAAACAAGGGTCAGACATCGATTTGATTAGGTGGTGAGAGATCTATTTTAATAATTATTTGTAGTATTTCATTTCATGTACAAGAACAAACAATAAGCATACAACCACACTTTCTTTATTTTTGTTCTATATTGGTTTTTCTATAGTGGTTTGTCGGCACCATGGCTTGCTTCTAGCTTCTGGGAGTGGAAAAGGAACTTGCTTTACATGCCCTAATCATGTGAGTTAACTTCTACAATCTGGGAATTGTATTTTCTTGGTTAGTTGGCGAATCTTGAAAGTACAAGCATGTACGAGCTTAGTTCTTTGCAGGTCTTTTGTGGCAGTTACTTATTATATGGCGGGTATCGTGTACCTTTCGCACATAAAGATCTTGCATCAGGTCTTAAGCTTGACTCGTATTACACTACATTTGCATTATGGTTGTGCTCTTTCTAAGTGTTTCTTGTTTTTGTGTGCCCAGGATAAGTAGTGTCTATGGATGGACACCAATGAAGAATGGTATTTTGGAGAATCTTAAATCGAGAATTTAGTGGTAGATTTAATGTTGGGATTTATTAAAAAGATGTTTTGATGTTGTAAGCATTAGTTTGTGTTTCAGTGAGACTTTTAATTTGTAATTCGATATACTTGAACGGGTTGTTTAATACTAGTTAACTTTTTTTGTCGTGAGCATGTCTATTTGTGTGTAATTGGAATTATATTGGGAAATATTACTTAAAATTCTGGAATTTTGCAAAAATATTAAAAATTTATGTTTTTTTCTTGTCTAATTTTTTGGTGCTATGGAGATATGTTTTTTTGGTGCTATGTAGATTTGTTATTATTTGACACGTGTTAGTTTCTATATTGATTTTTTGGTGGTGTGTTTGTAGATTTAATGGTGCTGGGACTTCTGTTTCTATCAATAATTTTTTGGTGGTGTGTTTAGAGATTTAATGGTGCTGTTATTGAAAAGCACCAACAAATCCCATTATTTGGTGGTATATTTGTTGGTGCTCTATGGTACAACATAAAATAAAGCATAAAATACAGCACCAAAAAAGTTATTTTGTACTAGTGTTTATGTATATAAAGCGTGTGAACATGTATATTTTAACTATAGATATATATTAAAAGCCTTTTTTTTCTTGTGTATATTTTAACTAGATATATATATTAAAAGCATGTTTTTTTCTTGGTTCGGTTCGGTTAATGTTTGGTTATGGGACACCCTTAATCATAATCATAATAGATTATTCGGTTAATCAAATAACCTTAAACATAACAATTAATCTTGGTTAATTCGGTTCGGTGACGGTTCAATTATCAGTTACTTTTGCTTAATGGTTAAGGTTTTCTCACCACTAGCAGCAGGTCAGTTCATGCTACTAGATTCGACAAATCTTTCCATTCACAACCAAAGACTTGCACTCACATGTCAGCCGTAAATTTCATATTCCAAGATTAAATATTATAGTAAATTTCATAGCATGTTACACTAACTCAATTTATTCATCTTACATATAACCTTTATTTCCTCGATAAGAAAAAAATTAAATGTGTGTGTAATTAGCTTAATTGGTTATAATTTTTAGGTTATTATACTTCTCTAAAATACATTTTTTTTAACGGTCAGGGCCAACATATGTTAAAACAAGTTTATATAAGCTGTTAAGTTCTAAAGCTTAAATTTCTCTACTAATTAAATTTGGCGACATAATTAAAAATGCAAAAATAGTGTTTTAAGGATTAAAAAAAAAGTTAAACTTAAAACCTTGTTTGGAATAAGAATGTAATATTTATATTGGTAAACTGCTAGATACAGCTGCTAAAGAGTACAAACATTACCAGAAAAACCATTCATGTTCTCTTGTCGTTGTACACATACAACAGACACCTTTTTGGTGAAAATGGTGAAATAGACTACGAGCTAATTACGAGTAAAGACATTACCAGAAAAACCATTCATGTTCTCTTGTTGTGGACCACATACAACAGACACTTTTTGGTGAAAGTGGTGAAAGAGACTACGAGTCTCTTATGTATTGAAATATCTTTGTTTAGGGTTTTATATGGGTTGTTCTAGTTAGGTGTTTCATGGTGTCTGAGTTCTAGACTTCTTGTTTTATGTGACAACTAGTGTCATGTTGATAATTCATGCTTCAATCTTTGCATTTATGGGGAAATCGCAAGAATGGCCTTGACCCGGTCAAAATTTCCAACCTAGCCATTCGAAACGTCTTACTGAGACGCCACGAATTCCTAAGACGTCTCAACTATTTACCAACGAAAGGGTTGCACGTGGCTGAGCCATTTGACGTCTTTCCTGTAACATCCCCCAAATATGAATCGTTGAAAACCCGACTCGTTTGTAAACCAGATCCAAAATGAATAAAAGAGACTTTTTATTTGTATATTTTTACACTATGGTGTTGTAAATAAGTTAAAATAATTATTTCCGAGTTTAAAGAGATTAATTATATATACGTATGAAACATTAGTCGTAATTTTTATTATTATTATTATTATTATTATTTTCATAAAATGCCAAAATTATCAAGTTAGATAGTTTACTAAAGAGTAAACTTCCGTTTTGCTCCCTGTGGTTTGGTCACTTTAACGGTTTTGCCCCAAACCTTTCAAAATAGCCATTTTACTCCCTGATCTTTCAAGGCCTTCATGATTTTGCTCCCCGCCCCTTAATGTCATCCATTTAAGCAGTTAAATTATGTCAGGTGCAAAACACCTGAGGGGCAATTAGGTCTTTTCCCAACCCCTGATTAATGAATCACATTTAAAACCCTAACAACCCATTATCTGCTTCCCCATTCTAGTTCATCCACTGATTTGTTGTAACACCTCGAAAATTTACGTCCAATAATGTATCGACACGTGTCATGAGCTTTAAACGTGTAAAAGAGTACTTTAGAGGGACTAAAGTTGACAAACAAGGAAAGTATGTAAATATAAGGGTTCGAAGTGTCAACAATGGATAAATATATCTTGCAATAACCCTACACGATGTTTATACCCTTAAACGAATGAATCATGGATCATACGAAGCTAATTGTGAAAGAAAGTGAAAGATTACAAACTACAGGGGTTAAATGTGTCAACATGTTTAAAGTATACCTCTGAGTGACCTTTTAGCAAACCCGAAGCTTTGTAACGATAAATTATACTCACTAGAATGTGTGATAAAAATTTCACCAAGTTTCGTTATCGTACGAGAAAGTTATGATAAAACTCGTATACGAAGGGTTAAAAGCGTCAACGTTGAATTCTAGGGCCTTACGGGTGATCACAAGGATAACCAAGGACTTAACAAAGTTTGGTTAATTCTTGAAGCCCTTAAAAATCAAGTTAGAGGGCCAAAAGTGCAAGAAACAAGCTTAAAACCACGTTAGAAAGGACCAGGGACTGAAATGTAATTAGCTGAAACTGGTTTGGCTGGTTCTGGGAAGCCAGGCCGCCCGCGTAAGATGTCTTAAGGACTTACGCGGCCCGTGTGAGCAGTACAGCGACAGAAAACTCCTGACAGCTGCCAGTTCAGGTCTGTAACCGACTTAAAAGGCTTGTTTTCTTATACCAGGGATTCCCCCACTTATTTTACATGCACTAGGGGCACTTGGCTTGATCTGGAATCAGTCATAGACTTGCTTGGCATCATCCTAAGCAATTGAATTCACTATATAAGAAGAACAATGTTGCAACTCTTGTGCCATTCATTTGCAAACTTTCACAAGTGTTTTTCTGGAGCTCTCTGGTCAGCAACCAAAGTTTCTTAGGCTTCCTAGTCGTGCTTAGGACCCTTGTAAGTGTCCTTAACTTTCTTTAATTCAGTTTAGCTTAGTTAATTAACTTAAAGTCAAACCATCATAATTAGAGTTTGACTTCGTGATTAATTAAAATTTGTCCAGTCAAATCTCGAATTGAAAGTATCTATGAGTTGGTAATTATGTGGGTAATAAACCCTTAAAAGGGCACCCTCTGATTCCCACTCTGAAGAAACACTAACTAAATGGTCGGAACCGAGATAGTTAGGGGGTTTGAATCCGCATAAAAGGTTAGCTCTCTCTCGGTTGATTCAGTCGTAATGGTTTAACTTCTCCGGTGGTTCTGCAAAAAAGAACACCGTTAGCCTCGTCAAGGGGAGAAGGGGGGTTCTCTCCTTGACCCGACTCCGGCGTGAGAATAAGTATTTGTAACGGAGAAGACAAGTATTTGAGAAGTGAGAGTGATCTGAGTTTATACCTGAATAGTTCTCCTATTTATAGCCGGGAGTTTGGGAGGGAAAATTTGTTATTGAAAAGATGACGGAAGATGCCTAACGCCGTAGCGGTTATTTTTCTTCCGTTTGAATTCTTTGATCTGACGTCCCTTAACCTCGATCCGATGTGAATGCACACGGATCGTGGTTTGATCTGTGGCTGGGGAATCGCCACGTGGAAGGTGATTAAGTGGAGATTATTCTTCAATTGCATGCCTTTGTTGTGATTCCAGGGTTGTCTGTGGTAATGACACGTGTCCAGACGGTTATAACCGTCTGGGTGGTGCATGATTGTATTTCTTTCTAGAAGATTACTGCCGTAATCTGGTGTGATGCCTTACTGTGTGGACACAGGCAAATAAATCCCAAGCCTGGGTAAAATAATATCTAAGTCTGGGTGTTGTGGCGGAAGTTTTGTACAAAGGCTTTTTAACCCTTTATTGAACGGGAGAAGGCGCAAAGATTTATGTTATCTTTTGGGCGCGTGATTACAAGCTACTGATTTCTTTGTTCCTTCAGCAGGACCAGTGCGCAGCCGCGCAAGGTCAAAAGGCTAGAAAAGTTAGTCTGTGGTATGGTCTCAAATCCTTTTTATAAGGTTTTTGGGACCTTACCCCTTCAAGTCCCCCCAGTCTAGTGTTGTACTTATGCAAGTAAGTGGAGCACTGGACTTAGGAGAGGGAAATGTTTTTTGGGCGCGAAAAGAAATCTTTTCTGAAAAGATTTGAATTTACTGAGTTTGTAAATATTTTTTGTAAAAAATCTTTGACTTGATATTGTACCAGTAAATTGATTTTGACAACCTGTCATTGTCAGTTGTTTTTTACCATTCGTGTCTTACACGCGCGCGTGTAAACGCGTGTATGTTCTGACATCTGCTTTTTCTGTTGCTTGGGTAATCGTGATATCCGGAACAGTACTGCGACGGTTACCGATGCTTATTTATTGCGATGGGTATATAATCGTTTGGGTGACCCCTGCTGTATAATCATTGTTCTTTTTGAAAAAACTTTTCTTCTTCTTTGTCTTCGAGAAATCCTCCTATCATTCTCTTGCTTATGACAACCGGAGAACATCAAGAAGAACTTGTTGAAGATATGTCGACTGAACTTCCACCATTGAAGTGGCCCAGGGCATCTTTCGAAGGTTTGATTCGGAACCTTAAGTTTCCGGAAAACTGGGGTGCTTTATATCCTGAAGAAGGGCAAACGGCGGCGAATGCTCCGGCCGGGTACATTACCCTTTTTTGGGATTTCTTTTGTGATGGTAACTTTCGCTTGCCTGTTACCAAATTTTTTCTTGACATTCTTGGATTCTACAATATACATATCTCCCAACTTCACCCTATTGGTATGGTTAGGGTTCGTCACTTTGAATTCGTATGTCGGACTATGCATGTAGAGCCAACCGTTCCTCGATTTAGGGTTTTCTATCAGATGCACTGTACCCAGGGGTTTTACTCGTTCGTTCAGAGGGCTTCTGCAAAGAAAATTCTTCATCAGCCCCCAAAATCATTTCATGATTGGAAACAGAAGTTTTTCTTCATCAAGGCTGGTGTGATTCCGATGAAGATGACGCTAAGAGGGAAGGATGATGTTCCGATTGAATCGAGTCAGACTCCTGTTGATGAGAACTGGTACCAAGATCTAAAGGATGTTCCCAATATTGCTCTGCCGGAGAAAGCCCTAGTCGGAGCCGGTATGAGTTTGAATTGGAAGATGGAACGTGATGATAAACCCGTGTACACTGAGGATGGTCATAGTAAGTATTGGGGCTTTGTCGCTGGTCTTCTTCTCTCTTTTGCTTTTTTTTTTTTTTTTTTTTTTGACCTGCTTTCTCTTCAATGTAGTTGTTTCTCTATATGTTGTTGCCTTCCAGAGGGAAGGCGGGAGAATGGGCACTATCAAGAAGAAACCTGAAGAAGAGCTCTGGTATCATCGGATTGTGAAGAATTTTGTTCTTCCGCGGGATGCGGACTTATCTGTTCAACTGGCAGCTGGTGCTGGTGAGTTTATCCGTTTTGTCCTTTCTTTGTTACTTTGAGTAATCTTTTGTTCTTGCGCTTTTGTAGGTGAATTGTTAAACTTGGGCATAGGCCCTGAGAAGAAAAAACGCGCAACTTCGTCCACTTCCGCGCCGAAGAGAAGTGAAACTGTTAAAACTCAACCGTTGAAAGCGAAAAATGCTGGAGAGAAGAAAGGTACGCGCCGTTCCTCTGTTTCCAGGTGTGACTATGTGGTGGTTTCTGACACTTTGGAGGGTCTTGCTCCTGTAGTGACCATGCGGGAACCGAAGCCGGAACCGAAGGATTCTGCGGATATACCTCCCTCTAACCCAAATGAGCCTATCGATCTGGATTCCAGTCCCGAACGTTTGGTTCATAGGAAGGCCGGTAAGAGAAAACCAGCTGATGCTGATGCGGAGGGTCAACCTCCCAAGAAAGTGCAAAGGAAGAAAATCACTAGAAAAGGAAATCTTGATGCTTTTGTTTCAGAATCTGTTCCTGGTAAGTATTTACTTCTTTTTGTTTTCTTTAAACGGATGGAATTCTTACAGACTTTTATTTGAGTAGAGGTTCCTGTTTCCCCTGTTCTTGTGGAAGAACCATCTGTGGTTAATAAAGAACTTCCTCCTACCCCTCCGCGCGCTGTAGTTGCAGATCCGTTGGAGTCTATAAAGACAACTGGAGAGGGTGTTGAGAAAACTGCTGAGGCTGAGGAGCCTGTTGATGCTATAGAAACTGAACGGATTGTTGAGCCTAGTGTGGTGAATGATGATATTCCGATATTGGAAAAAGAAACTGCTGAGACAATTCAGTCTTCTCCCCCCAGACCTTCTGAAACTGTACCGGAGTACTCTGAGAAGGCCGCTACTGAGGAGGCAGGTTCATCTGCTGGTGTTGGGAAGCAATCTCCGATTCGTCCCGAAGAAACCTTGGGAGAATATTATTACCGGATGTATGCGGAGAAAGATGCTGCCGACCCTCATGTTCCTGTGTGGAATATAAAGAAATGCGATACCTTTTCAGATTGGCATGTATGCCAAGATTGGTTGCAGGGGATACTTCCTCCTGGAGAAATCAAATTTCAGGAAGATCGGTCGTATGAACAGACCTATCAGTCTTATCTTGCAGAAACTGCTGCACATGTCTCTACTACTCACCGCATAGCGCGCGAATGGTATAGCATGCATAAGGAGCGGGCATCTTTTAAAGCATCCCAGAAGAAGTTTGCAAAAGATGAAAAACGTGTAGCGCAGTTGAAGGCTAAATTAGAAGCTGATCAAGCCGCGTTTGAAGCTGAACGCAAGACTGAGGAATGGTCTGCTGCTGGTTGGAAAAGGAAAGCAGAAGCTGAAGTTGCTCTTTTGTCCGAGGAGCGCAAAAACTGGAGAAGAATTTGCGAAAAAGACAATGCTGAGCAGGCAAATCTTCGTAATATCATTAATAACCTCAAGGCTGAGGTTGAAAAACTGAGAAATCAAGATGTGGAGGTGGAAAGATTGAAGAAAGAAAAAGCGGATGTAGAGGCTATGCTGATGGAGGCGCGTTCTCATAGGGAACGTAGTGAGCAAAGGGAGGTACAAGCTCTGGCTACTCTTGCCCTTAGGGATAGAGAGTTAGAAGAACTGACCGCTTTGGTTTCTGACCAGGAACAACTGAAGAAGGAATTGGAGCTTGCGCATTCCAAGAGTTCTGAAACCTCCCGCCGTTTGACTGAAATTGAAGAGAAACTGGAGAATTCAGAAATGGCGCGGGTTTCAGCAGAAAGCGAGCTTGAACCTTTGAAGAATGATATGGCCTGGTTGAAAGATCGCGGGATTGCCTGTGTAAGTTTCTTTCTTCCTTTTTTGTTCATGTATGCGCATTTCTTGTTTTGATGCGCTTTTCTTGATTTTGAAGGTTGCTGAATCTGTATTGAACTCTAAAGAACTGGATAAAACTGTTGCAAATTTGATGGTTGCTGCGCGACGAGATGGTTACGCGCAAGGTTATGCAGAATGCTCCCAGCATGTGACTAGCGCTTTAAAGGTTAACTGGGATGATAGCAAGTCTGCTACCTTTGGCGTTAACACTGCTAGCGCGTTTGCTGCTATGAAGATGGAGTTTAATAACTTGCAACTTCCAGTGATGGAGTTGATAAATGTGGCGCTGCAATCGGACGATTCTGTTGCGCAACTTAAAGAAATCTTTCCGGATGGGGGAGAAGATTTAGAGTGAGATGAAATTGTATGTGAACAATTTTTTGTAGGATGATGATCCTTGTTCTGATGGTGCGCTGTTGCGCGAGGATTTAAAACACTGCTGTGTTTAAACTTTTTAAGACGTATTTGTACGCCGAAATATTATGTTTCTATTTGTTTTTGTTAAATGTCTTTACAATATTTTGCATGAGTACAATTACTTTTTGCTTTGAGTAAGGCGAATAAAGTTGGTATGAAGCTCATGTGTGAGCCTTATGGTCGTTTGTGACGTGATCACTGACCGCGCATGTAGCTTTGTGTTGTGCTACCATAATGTTTTTGCGCTTACTAAAAGAAATTGCATGCATTTTGTAAACACAAAAATAATAGAAACTTTGTAATTTTATTCATGATA
Source organism: Helianthus tuberosus (assembly GCA_030545235.1). Lineage (NCBI taxonomy): Eukaryota > Viridiplantae > Streptophyta > Magnoliopsida > Asterales > Asteraceae > Helianthus > Helianthus tuberosus. The sequence goes on along the minus strand of CM060426.1, from coordinate 144,107,102 downwards.
GTGCGCAGAGGAATTACAAAGCTTTTTGGATAATTAACTGGAACTTAACTTACTTCCTGATAACTCTGCCGCTTTTGATAAGTCGTGTGTTTTTCGCGGATATCGTACAGAGTTCTCTAAGTTTTAGCTCGTTTGCTTGAGCTTTCTTCCCCCCGGGTAATCTGTTTAATCTCCTTGCGCATGTTCTGGAGCAAGTGCGTGAGTTCTCCATTCTTGAGAGCCTTTTCGATTTCCATGCGCAGAGATATACAGTTGTTCGTGGTGTGCCCGTTATCCTTATGATATTCGCAGAACTGCGTCGGGTCTTGACCACGTTTACTCTTCATCGGGATCGGAGGTTTGAATTGGTGATCCTCAGTACTTAGCACCTCCGCCGGGGTTTTCGTTAGGGGGGTCCACTGCCTCTCCCTATTTTCGTGTTTATTTTCTCTTTGCGCAGAGAACTTATTAGTCGATGTGCGGGGATCTTCCGCAGATCGACTTCCTGATGCTTCGCGCCATGACTTTTTGTACTTTCCATTTGCGCTTAAATCTGCCGGCCTATTGTGTGGTGGTGGCGGCCTGTTTGTGGTAAGGTTTTTCTCGGTCTGCGCATAAACCTTGGCTGCCGCCATTATCTTTTCCCAACTCGTGGGGAGGCCCTCTGTTCCCAATAGCACCTTGACTATGTCGTCACACCTAACCGCGTACTTAAACTGAGCACGGATTAGTTGTTCGCTAACACCTCCAATTTCTAACACTTATTGTATCTGGTAATAAAATCTTCCAGATTCTCATCATCGCGACGCCAGATATTCATAACGTCGGATGTATCACGTTTTGACCGCCTTTGTTGGCTGAAGTGTGTTAAAAATTTTCTTCGGAGATCCTTCCACGATTCGATCTGCCCCGTTGGTAGGTTGTCAAACCAGATTCGCGCTGGGCCAGTTAGTGTTTGTACAAACAAATGACACCACAGCGGAAGGGTCCAACCACCGACCAACCCTGCACTGGTGAATACCCTTAAATGATCACCAGGGTCGGTTAACCCATTGAATTTCCCAACATTAGATGGTAACTTGGCCCGTTCCAACGGAGCCAAAGCTATCTCTAATATAAACTTCGAGTTTTCTGCCGCTTCGTCCGGGCGATAAACTAAATCATAGTTATGCTCGGCCTCGGGGTTGTAAACCGCTCGAGGCCTGCATTTGTTATAGTTTGGCTGTAGTCTGTTGAAGACGCTGGTGTTTTCACTCAAACGGTATGTTCGATCTGATTCATCGGTGTGAGTATCCCGTTGGGAACCCAACCTATCATGCACCGATTGTCGTTGACGAGGACGAAATTCATCATAGTGTTGTCTTCGGTAACTGCTTGTATCATCATAAGTTGATTCTTCTCTCTGAGAGGCATGAGCTCTTGATCCCGGCCTCCGGGATTGGGTTACAGGAGCAGTTTGAGCACATAACTGTGAGTATACCGCGTTTAATGCTCCTTGAGACCGGACATACCATGATATCGGGGTTTCCCCTGGTGGTAAAATTAATTGTGCAGGATTTGCTGGTAACGTTCCTGGGGTTACAGGATCATTTGCTCGATTGGATTGGACCTCATTATCGTCCGAGGCTTCCTCAACGATCCCTTCTATCGGTAAATTGTTTCCGACGTTTGGTCGAGGACCAGGTTGCCGGTGAGATGACGAATTTTCTGCCATGTGCAAAGACAGGAAATGGAATGAACTGAATCGAAACGAGGTAGAAACTAGAAAAACTGAGAAATCGGTGGGCGCCAATGAAGAAACACTAACTAAGTGGTCGGAACCGAGATAGTTAGGGGGTTTGAATCCGCATAAAAGGTTAGCTCTCTCTCGGTTGATTCAGTCGTAATGGTTTAACTTCTCCGGTGGTTCTGCAAAAAAGAACACCGTTAGCCTCGTCAAGGGGAGAAGGGGGGTTCTCTCCTTGACCCGACTCCGGCGTGAGAATAAGTATTTGTAACGGAGAAGACAAGTATTTGAGAAGTGAGAGTGATCTGAGTTTATACCTGAATAGTTCTCCTATTTATAGCCGGGAGTTTGGGAGGGAAAATTTGTTATTGAAAAGATGACGGAAGATGCCTAACGCCGTAGCGGTTATTTTTCTTCCGTTTGAATTCTTTGATCTGACGTCCCTTAACCTCGATCCGATGTGAATGCACACGGATCGTGGTTTGATCTGTGGCTGGGGAATCGCCACGTGGAAGGTGATTAAGTGGAGATTATTCTTCAATTGCATGCCTTTGTTGTGATTCCAGGGTTGTCTGTGGTAATGACACGTGTCCAGACGGTTATAACCGTCTGGGTGGTGCATGATTGTATTTCTTTCTAGAAGATTACTGCCGTAATCCGGTGTGATGCCTTACTGTGTGGACACAGGCAAATAAATCCCAAGCCTGGGTAAAATAATATCTAAGTCTGGGTGTTGTGGCGGAAGTTTTGTACAAAGGCTTTTTAACCCTTTATTGAATGGGAGAAGGCGCAAAGATTTATGTTATCTTTTGGGCGCGTGATTACAAGCTACTGATTTCTTTGTTCCTTCAGCAGGACCAGTGCGCAGCCGCGCAAGGTCAAAAGGCTAGAAAAGTTAGTCTGTGGTATGGTCTCAAATCCTTTTTATAAGGTTTTTGGGACCTTACCCCTTCAAGCCCCCCCAGTCTAGTGTTGTACTTATGCAAGTAAGTGGAGCACTGGACTTAGGAGAGGGAAATGTTTTTTGGGCGCGAAAAGAAATCTTTTCTGAAAAGATTTGAATTTACTGAGTTTGTAAAGATTTTTTGTAAAAAATCTTTGACTTGATATTGTACCAGTAAATTGATTTTGACAACCTGTCATTGTCAGTTGTTTTTTACCATTCGTGTCTTACACGCGCGCGTGTAAACGCGTGTAAAAGATTTGAACATACACGCGCGTTTACACGCACGCGTGTAAGAACATACACGCGTTTACACGCGCGCGTGTAAGACACGAATGGTAAAAAACAACTGACAATGACAGGTTGTCAAAATCAATTTACTGGTACAATATCAAGTCAAAGATTTTTTACAAAAAATCTTTACAAACTCAGTAAATTCAAATCTTTTCAGAAAAGATTTCTTTTCGCGCCCAAAAAACATTTCCCTCTCCTAAGTCCAGTGCTCCACTTACTTGCATAAGTACAACACTAGACTGGGGGGACTTGAAGGGGTAAGGTCCCAAAAACCTTATAAAAAGGATTTGAGACCATACCACAGACTAACTTTTCTAGCCTTTTGACCTTGCGCGGCTGCGCACTGGTCCTGCTGAAGGAACAAAGAAATCAGTAGCTTGTAATCACGCGCCCAAAAGATAACATAAATCTTTGCGCCTTCTCCCAATCAATAAAGGGTTAAAAAGCCTTTGTACAAAACTTCCGCCACAACACCCAGACTTAGATATTATTTTACCCAGGCTTGGGATTTATTTGCCTGTGTCCACACAGTAAGGCATCACACCGGATTACGGCAGTAATCTTCTAGAAAGAAATACAATCATGCACCACCCAGACGGTTATAACCGTCTGGACACGTGTCATTACCATAGACAACCCTAGAATCACAACAAAGGCATGCAATTGAAGAATAATCTCCACTTAATCACCTTCCACGTGGCGATTCCCCAGCCACAGATCAAACCACGATCCGTGTGCATTCACATCGGATCGAGGTTAAGGGACGTCAGATCAAAGAATTCAAACGGAAGAAAAATAACCGCTACGGCGTTAGGCATCTTCCGTCATCTTTTCAATAACAAATTTTCCCTCCCAAACTCCCGGCTATAAATAGGAGAACTATTCAGGTATAAACTCAGATCACTCTCACTTCTCAAATACTTGTCTTCTCCGTTACAAATACTTATTCTCACGCCGGAGTCGGGTCAAGGAGAGAACCCCCCTTCTCCCCTTGACGAGGCTAACGGTGTTCTTTTTTGCAGAACCACCGGAGAAGTTAAACCATTACGACTGAATCAACCGAGAGAGAGCTAACCTTTTATGCGGATTCAAACCCCCTAACTATCTCGGTTCCGACCATTTAGTTAGTGTTTCTTCACACTCTAACTAGGTCAATTGTCGGGTCAAAGTTAATCTTAAAAAGTCAACAGAAAGCTTATTTTCAAATAAACGCATAATTAACAATGTAGAACCCATGCAACCTATTTTATCATTAATATAACTTGGTAATTAATGTAAGAACATGCCTAAACATGTTCAACCCGACAATTTTCAGTTTAGGCTCGGTTCGGAACCGAAAGTCACATAATTTGACTTCTGCTTTAACTTTCAGTTCTGACCCGTTTGAGCATGTTTTAGAAATGCCTTAGAGCCTTATTTGGACCAGGTTTCATGTTAGTATAACCCTCTGTGATTATACAACTTGGTTCGTTAGTTATCCGATTCATATGCATGTTTCCGTTAAATGCTTAAATGTTGACTATTATGCCCGTATGACCTTAAAACTTGATTTTTGAAAAAGTAAAAGAGTAGAAACCTTCATTACTAATTTATAGACTTGTCCCTAAAATTTGACATCAGTTTGAGGTCTAGATTAGGAGTTATGCTCATTAGTGTAAATGAAAGGCTTTTATTAATTAAACGGCATAATTAGCATATAGCCTATCTAAACCCGATTTTTAATACCAAATTTTTACCCACTGATGTAATATAATATTTTGGGATTTTTGAAGATTTTTATTTAATTTTAGGCTGAGCATAACATAGAGTTCTAAGCTTAATTTGGTAATTACCGGTTTTGCCCTTTTGGGCTATAAAATAAGTTTTACAAATTATTTTGATACCAAACCTTTTTCTTCTGGTCTAATATGATAAATAAAATATTTTGAGCCTTCTGGAATAATAAAAATATCAGCTTTCTTTCAAAAACCCGGAAATAGCTCAAAATCGCCTTTTTTAGCGTTTTAACGCATAGTATGTATTAAAACTATATAAAACAGATAAGGTTTGATGTCTACTGATTTTTCAGTAAATTTTTATATATTAACAGTAAGAAAAAGTTTTAAACTCAGATTTCCAGTTTTGACCTTTTAAGCCTATGTGAAATTACCAAAATACCCCTAAGGTACATAGTTTGGTTATAAATGATAAATTTCACATATTTTCAATACCCTACTGTTATGACTTATAAAAATAAATATTTTTACTGATTAAATCAGACCTGTAACTCAGATTATTATTTAAACTCTTTTATAACCTTTAAAATGACCAAAATGCCCCTATGGGGCATAGTTTGAGTTTAAATTCGTTTTGGGCATAATAGAAGATATCTTACTGATGTCACAACTTATTTAAGGCATATTAACTTAGGAAATCTATATATGACTCTTATGGTTACCCGTTACGCATCTTTCGCGTTCGGTTCGGTTTATGTAACTAGTTTGCATAAATTAACCGAAACGGGTCAAACCTTATCATTTTTGTCTCAAAATCCAGAATGTGTTTAGTTTACCCATATTATACAAGTCTTCAAACTTGTCAGGTCTAAATCACATTCTATTCTGGTCTTCGCTTAATCGTACGTTTAAACCGTATCTTCCTTTAAAACTAACCGGTCTAAGTTTAGGCTTAATTAAAGACCCGTTAGGAATCTAATTGGTTATTAAAAACCTTTGTTCCAGATTAGGAGACCTGGTAAAAGCTACCCGCACTTGCTATTTGTGATTATTACTTGCAAAGGTAAATACTTTTAACTTATTTTCCCTATACGGGCTTGGGGTACGGTATATAAAATACCGCTTGGTCGGGCATTGCAACTTTAATTGTATGAAGGTTAAATCATTGAAATGTCCCGTTTGAAAATGTTTTGTTTGCTTAAAGCCTTTGGGGGGTTAATGACCATGTCCCGGATATCCTTGGCATCATTTTACGAAATGGCCACGACCTAAGCACGGGGTGTAGGCGTACACCCGTCAGTGCATAAATAAATAATATGGTATAACCGCTAGGTTCGGGAATAACCTACCCCGGGACTATATCATGTGGTGTGTCTATTAATCTTTAACCCGGTCTACAGATCGGGCTACTGAACGTATAACAAACATGTAATTCTTTTACAAGTTTATATATAAATAATTATCCCAAGTTATAAAATGTTTTGTGCCACGTGCATTCAAATAAATTTTTAAACCTTTTCAAAATGAGTCGGTTAATTGTATTTACCAGTATAAACTGACGTATTTTCCCAAAAAGGTTAAGTGCAGGTACTACTCGAAATAGGCTGGCCTCTCCTTAGCATCAATAAGAGTCTCGCAAGCTTGGATGCATTTAAGTCTGTTGAACTATGTTTCCTTTTTATTTGATCCGCCTGTGGATCTGTTTCAACTATTTTGTGATACTTACTATTACAATTTATTCGGTTGAAATAAATCTACCTTTGCTTCCGCTGTGCATATTAAAATTGTGTTGTTTGACTATGATGATATCAACTACGTCACGATACTCCCCACCGGGCCCACCGGTAATACGTGGAAATATCGGGGTGTGACAGGTTGGTATCAGAGCCAACACTGAGCGAATTAAACACTAGCCTTTTTGTGTTTAATCTGAGTTACACAGTTGCACATTCCTCGATTCTCGAGTCTAGACAAAGAACTTAGGATTTATCCAAATTTGTTTTATTTCTAACTTTGTCTTTTATATTTTCTTGTTGTATCCTTGTTTGTTTTGACAGGTTGAACAAGATGCCACCAAGAGTGAGAGGGAGAGGAAGGGGCAAGGGGCCACTCGTCGCCCTGAATGATCATGAGGCCGGACCTTTGCACCGGCGAACGCCGCTGATTCTCAAAACCGGAGTCCTCAAGAAAACTGGAGGACCTATATTGAACCAGCAAGGCGCTCAGTTTCGCTGAGCTCCTCCCCTTCTTTTCAACACTCCTTTGGGCCTCATTCCGAAAATGATCCCCATAATTCCCACCAATCTTACATTCCTCTCCAGGGCCACAACTCAGCTTTTGATGACCCAACGCCCTTTTTCCAGAGCCGGTTCAACCCGACAAACTACCTTGGAGAACCAGTGGGTTTTAACCCACTAGGACCCGAAGACCATTTCTCCGGCGACCATGCAATGGACATGGATGAGGACACCGATCCAGCTGAGCCACCGTCCGGAACCCCTAACCACCCCATCGAAATTTCGGATGGGTTACCTTTTGTGGGATCACATTATAATGGTCCCGACAGCTATGAGGAGAGGTTCAGACAGATCGACTGGGTGTTTACTCCCAGTTACCACAACTCTCCGCAGCAACAGCAGCAGCAGCAGGATCCCTCCGAGGATTCTCGTTTTGTCGCGGTCACCCCGCCACCACCAACAGCTCAGCAACAGCCTCCGGAGCCACCAAGGCAAAGAAGATCGAACGCACGGATGTCCGTGCGAGGAGGAGTGCGTATCAGCACCCCTCAACCTTCGAGTGGCAGCCGCTACTCGCCACTCCATGAAGAACCGCAGATGGGGGAATCTTCAAACCCCGTCTCGGAAGTAAACTCTGCGCCTGTCGCGCCACCACCGTTGGGCTTTGGCAACCCTATACCTACATACACCGGTGTGGCGGCGTATAATCCCTTTGAGCAGCCGATCCACACCAACCACAACTATGCCGAGGCCGACCCTTACCTGGTAGCTACGAATTACAATGCTCTCCATCCGGAAGGACCCTATGGAGGTCCCTGGATGACGGGATACCCGACCTATGGGTACCCACCATATGGGTATCGGCAACCGCCGCCTCCTCAACTGTCACACCCCAACCGATGGCGGAAACATCGGGATGAGACGAAGTGCGTAGATTGCAAGAGACTTCGTAACACTATTTGTGACAATATTTAATTCAACCGATTTCATAACATAGATAGATTGTCAAATATTACAAAGAAACTCAGATAACAACATTGTTCAAAACATGATATAACAATATTGATACAACACTTTAAACCTAAACGTCTAAGTGAGTATCTAGGCATCTTTGCTATCCATTTTCATAGCATCATTAATCCTTAACCTGTAACATGTTTAAAATACAATTCAATGCAAAAGCAAAGGCGAGTATACAAGTTTAAGCATAAGTATAAGTATAAAAGTTTAAAAATGAATCCACATGGCAACTTTGTTTATACAAGATCTAACATGGCATGCAATATTTCTAGCCAATCCTCTGTTTACGCAAGAAAGTTTAAGTAATTCGACATGACCCAAGTTTAAAGGGGGCGGTGCGTTACTCCTATAGCGCTATACATGTCAAATGGAGGCTCCTGAAAGCTAATGACTAAAACATATCACATAAGTATGGTCCATGTAAGCATCAAGTATCATAACATAGTATTCATGTATAAGGATTGTTTTGTGCATTGCATAAAGAATAAGCTTAAGTGTATTTAAATAAGGTAAACATGTTATACCCCAAAAAGTGGTAAACATAAAAAAGGGGGTTGCGAGTATACTCACGGTTTCTCAAAGTTATTCCTTTGGTAATCCCGTGACGAGTTGAAGGTTGGAAACTTCAAGCCTATAAGCGGTACAATTCTACCGTATACAAAACAGTCAACCGAATCCCCGTTTCTGATGTGGAAGATCAGACCAAGCTGCAACCACAGAGCATACTATGAACTTTGTTGGGTGTACTGTTTTATTTAGAACTCTTCGAGTTCTCTTTCTTGCTTAGAAGATTTTATGAGAATTAGAGAGAGAGGAGAATGGTTAGAACACTTAGTGTTCTTTTAGAATTCTTAGGATTCTTAGAATTAGAGAGATTGAGAGAAGATTGAGAAGATTTGGTGTGAAGAAAATGGTAGGAGAAGGTTGGTATTTATAGGTGAATGAGGTGAATGGTGATTGGTGGAGATAATTAAAATAAATAAATAGAAAAGATAAATAAAAAAATAAATGAAAAAGAAATTAATAATGGTGAATGGAGGTGGAAAAGGTGATTGGAGAAGAAAAATGGGTATAATCCGTATGGCACTATTCACGGTCACTATTCATCTTTTTTTTAATACTATGGATTAAAACATGTACTTTTTACAAAAGGGACCTAAGCTAGAAAAATTCTTAAAAATTATTAAAAATTCTTTTGTATAGTTTTACGCTAAAAATTATTAGAAAAATATCTTTGTATAGTTTTTCAGTTTTCTTATAAAAATCTTGTGTTTATCCATTAACAATGTGATAAAAAAATATATTACCATTATGATTAACGCCTCGAAAAGTAAAATACAAATATTAAAATACGAGGCGTTACAGTCTCCCCTACTTTAGGAAATTTCATCCCGAAATTTATTCAAGAGGAAGACCTTGGAGAAAAAGCATTTTGGCTAAAAGAGTGATTGTCTAAAATCGAGACTTGGATGTTTGGATACGTGTTGAAGAGTATGAAGTTTCGAGGAACGAAAAGATAGATTTGTAAAAGGGTTCGTTTGTCTAAAATGATTCGAGGCATTGAGCCTAAGTAAAACATGCATGTGTGTGTATAGATAAGCGATGTGTTAAGAATGGGGTCACGTCGTGGATAATCGGATATAATGCGTTTGTGAGTTGTTTAAAGTTTGAATTAGGTCTAAAAGGTCTGCAAAACACTGAATTTCTCATGGCACGTCTTACGAAAGTTTGGTAACATGATGAAAACACTTATATATAGGAAGTACCAGCGGCGTATCCACCATGTTTTGACCATGTTACGTTCGTTTAGTATTCGGTGTCGTGTTACGTTCCGTGTCTTACCATACACAACAGTACACTCTATGGTTCTCATGAGCCAATCACTATAATCCCGTGTGCACCCACGATTATTTTGATCGTCGCATGATTCGCATATCTTGTACAAGTTGGGTATGAATCAGGGTATACTTAATTAAAAAAAAATGTGTACGTATAGAAATTTAGTATATAAGCAAGTTCATGCTTAAGTTTGTTTGGGACCCACGCAAGCGAATCCCTCGGATTACGCTCACGTACGGGTACGGATGTATGTACGAGCATAAGTATAAGTTTAAGTATGAATATGCACGTAAGTATGGGTATCAACATAAAACGTACGAGTAGTATGAGTATACGTATAAGCATGAAACATATAAATATAAGTATAAGCATAAAACGCATGAGTATAAGTATGAATACGATTATAAGTATAGGCATAAAATGTATTGTTACGAATATGAGTGAGAGTGTGAGTACGAATACTAATGATTATGTATATAGTATTAATTGAAACATAACAAGATTAAGCATGTAAAAGTGCTCAAAAGGTTGAGCATGTAAATACGAACGATATAAGGGACATTGTCGCGATGAAACGACTAAAACGTGTATGATGATATGCATGTTGTAACATCCCGAAAATACAAATTTTTAAACTCGTAATTTAGTTGCAAATAAATTGTGAGATAATCTAGTTAGTAAAGACACTAACTTAGTTAGTGTATCAATTATTAGTAGCTTGAGACATAGAAATAAAAATAAAACAAACAAGAGGGGCCAAAAGTGTTAAAATTGAAAATATTTTTTATAAAGCTATTTTATTAAAACACAATCTAAAAATCTGGAAGTGGGGTATCGACCAGAACAAGGAGTGGGGCGACCTGGACTCCTTCAAAACCATGGTTCATGTTAAATCTCACAAATTGAAGATCCAATTGGCTCCTAAATCGAAATCTGGGTTAAGATTAGTAATCCCCATCACAAGGGGGTTGTAAGGTATGTAAAATTCTATGAAAATCCTCTGTTTGAAATTCTCATGATTTTGGAAAATCCGAAATTAGATGTTGCATGTGTGTTATTTGGTTAGATTAGGGATGATATAGTGTCTAGAAGTGAAACCTAGACAACTACATGTGAAATCATGTTCAAATTCAGGAAATTCCATGAACACCTTGAAGGTGGGTTGTGGGTTTTACAATATGATGATGAACACTAGGGTTTAGAATGATTATCCTAGTGTAATTTGATGATAGAAAGTGATTTCAGAAAGTATGATGTTTAAATGCTATATGAAGGCTTTATTGATGTTAAGTTAGATAATTAGCAAGCTAAGAACTTGAATATGAAAGATATAAAAAAAATTATGCCCTTATAGTGTTTGTAGAAATGCCTCAAAGAAGGCTTGAAACTGAATTGTTAAATTAAAACGCATAATTATGATGTATGACAAAATGTGCGTTATGTATGTAAAACAAAGAGTTCTAAACATAAGATGATTGAACTCTATAGGAAAGGAAGCCGGGGCATCTAGCGGGCAAACCGGTGTGGACGCACGTTTGAAGGGCTTGCTTTGAAGGTATGTAACTTGAATTGTTACTTTTGAGTAAATTCTTGTTGTTTAGTATATATGTAATTGATTGGTGAATAAAAGTCGAGTTGGAATTAAGCGATGGTGTTCGCTAGTTCGAATAATAGGCCGAGAAATTGGTTAGACCTCATTGGTTGTCGTCAAAATTGGAGGATTCCTTAGATGAGCTAAATGGGTCAAATTACCAATTAAGGCGTGGAATGCATTGTAGCACTGTTGTTCGGTCTTTGTTAACAATTATAAAAGACCTATTTGATTATGAAAACTCAGTGTATTGGTGGGTTAGAATGAGGAATTTGAGAAAAGGGTTTGGGCAAAACAAACAAGAAACCAAAACAGAATGTTCCAGAGACTACCGTAATTTACGGTGTCACCGTAACTTACGGTAGAGGTCAGAAGCTTACGGTGTGAGTCTACTGCTTTACGGTGGACCATTATTGAAAATTGACCACCGTAACTTACGATGGAACCGTAAGTTACGGTAAAGTCTGAATTCTTATAAATTTTGTATAATTGTAAAATTTCAAATTCACTTCAATCGTAGTTTCGATCAAGTATTATTTCTAACCATTCTAACATAAATGTTTATGTAAACATTGCAGTTTTAGGTACTCAAAGACTTACGGATGACGGTCAAGCAACTTTTCAAGAACCGAACACATACTTTTGAAGCTTCCGCATAAATTGACTAGGTTTAAACAATGTTTATGATGTAAACTGTTTGCTAAACAACTTTTAAAATGTTTAAATTAGTCTGTAGAAAACTAATGTTGATACTTTAATACTCTACTTTTGGATCTTATTATATAAAATGATCGTGGTATTTACATATATCGTATATTTACATAAAATAAAAATATGGGTGTTACACATGTATAGTTGTTTAAACAAAACGTTGAGTTTATTAAATCAAATTTAGATTGAGCTTGGTTTGAAAGGTAGAATACTGTTTGCATATGTAAGATATTTTGAAGAGACGTTTTGGTAACGATCACCTAGGTAAGGGAATCACCCCTAACTCGTTGGTGAGGTCGTTTTAAGAAAAAGGGGAGTGGAGTTAATCGTCAAGGTAAGGAAATCACTCCTATCTCGATGATATGTCTCCACTTATTGTTACAAGGAATATGAATTTAAATTATATGAAATCATGCATATGTATAAGTGTATGAAAAAGATTTAGTATGATGTGTGTGTGAAAAGAAAATATCGAAAGTAATTTCGAATTTGAAACGAGAGAATTGTATTATATAAAAAAATGATGATAGTAAAACATATGTTTGATTAAAACTTGGATTGTTCCAAAACGGAACTTTGACTAAACCGAAATAAATCAAAAGTCCTTTCGAATTAGGGAAACGTGCTTTGGCCTATAGGTATTTTGTACTCTCATCGATGGTCCCCAGGTAAGCAAACTCGTCCGTTAATTTGGATTTGTACGAATTGCCAGCCTAGACAGGACGTCCCGACTACCGGTACTTACCCTTCCAGTTACTACACGTTTCCATTCGATCGAAAATTTGAAACTTTGGCGAAATTGAAAATCGAGGAGTGGAACTAGTCGACAAGGTGCGGGTTTCACCCCTAACTTGGCGATTTAGTATCCTAAGTGTGGTTGGTACTTGTCGGGTCAAAAGTTAATTTCGACACTTTGACGAGGGTCCACTAGAATTTGAAATTTGAATTTCTCCATCAAGGTGAGGATTTCACTCCTAACTTGATGGTGAATTTCGTGTAAAAGAAAAGTAGATGGATTGAGAATTGTTCACCAAATTTGTTGGTGCAGTTGTCTGTCGACTTCATCTTCGTTCAAGTCTCAGATTGTGAAAGAGCCCAAAGACCGGTAAAGACTGAAGAATGAGAAGACTTGATACTTCAGACTCGTCAACATTCGAGGGGGAGTCTGTTAGTGCATAAGTCTGTCGACTTCGTCTTGTATCGAGTCTTATACTAGAATTGATAGATCAGGGCACATTATACGAGAAATAGGGTAGGTTTTAGATGTGATTGAGCTAATTCCGTTTGAGGAGTGCCATTCCGTTTGAGGAGTGCCATTTCGTTTGAGGAGTGCCATTCCGTTTGAAGAATGTCATGCCACTTTCAAACAGAATAGCAATCCCTATAAATACCCTTCAAACGATTTCATTTGTAACCTTCTTGATTCCGACGCCAAGGTGCTGTCGAAGTGTCTCCAGATTGTAAATTGTTCAAAGATCAATAAACGAGACAGTTAATAGTGAATACAAGCTAAACAAAGACATAATCAATGAATTCCGCCTTTGATTCTGTCCGAGCACTCTTCTGATCAAATCGTTAGGTCGTTTCACGATTCTACATGTGGTATCAGAGCACAGGAGGAAGAGTTCTTACCGTTTAGCTCGTTTTCGCTGGAAAATTCTGATTTCTACACCTTCTTTTCAAAATTGAACAAGTTTTCATGGTTAAAATCGGTTGAAACTTTCACATTGTGTGTAAAATTGTGTTTTAACAAACCCTGGAGAATATCAGATCTAAACTCGAAGTATAACTGGTAAAAATGGACTGAAAACTGGATTTCGTTTGAACGAGGCTTAGTATTCCGTTTGAAAAATTAACCTTTCGTTTGAAAAACAGTGTTGTTTCCGTTTGAACAACACTATCTCGTTTGAAAAGTGTAAAAGTCTCAAACGTAATCTCCTATATCGTTTGAAAAGTGTGATCCGTTTGAAATTCTCGTTTGAAGAAAGCTTGTTTTGGTGATTTCGTTTGAGGTATACACCTATTCCGTTTGAAGGTTGCCAGTCCGTTTGAAAATAATCTGTCCACGTAAAACAACAGTTTCTGAATACGTCATCTTATTCATTAATTGAAATTGAATACATGTGATAAAGTAATAAAAGTTGTCGGCTAATTCATTAGAATTATCGGCCAATTGTGTTTCATGCAACTTTAAGTTTGTCGGCCTCATTAATCAACAGTCAATGTTCGGCCCAATTAAATCAAGTATCCATTTAGAGTTGTCGGCTAGGTTTAATTGAAGATATCGATTTTCTTGAGAATAAAAGATAATATCAAAAGTCAATTAGGGTTGTGTGAAACATGTGTCAGGTCGTATAAAGTGGTCAATTTGTTTTGAGATTGCTTCAGGTTGCAAGGTTTGTTAAAACAGTTCGCACAAGGTGTTTGAACATGTTGTGTTTGAAATACGGCAAAAATGTTTGATGAACAAGAAAACGATTATCTTGAAAGGTTAAATGATTGGTATATGGGGTGTTTGGAAAGTAGTTATAGAAGTGAAAATGTGGATATCTGGGTTAAACGATTTGAACATTTTTTGTGTCAAAAGAATGAAACATTGAATCAGTTGGGAGATCGGTTTGAAAGTTTAATAGAAAATTTGTGGAAAAAGGGTATAGGAGTGCCAAAAGATGAACATATATCAAAATTGGCAGATGCATTACCTGCTAAATGGGATGAATTCTTGATTGAACTAAAAAAGAATCCTATTTTTCCAGAACTTCATCAAAAACAGTTCATCAATGAGGTTAATGCAGAGTTTCAAAAGGAATGTTTAAAAAAGAAGGAAGTGATAAATGAAATGGAAAAGAATATACAAAAATTGGATTTGGATGTAATTGTTGAAATAAACAGAAGAGTTTGTATATGTCTTGCAGCAAAAAGTGTCATGAAATACGACATTAAGAGAGGTTGTTATATTGATGAGAATGCGAATCCTCTTGATTTCGTTAAAATTTTTTGTGCAGGCAAATTCTGGACAGACACAAAGGAAATCTCAAAGAATGAAGAATCTGTGAAGATTGGATCTTCAAATTCTGGATTAGTTTGCTCAAAATGTGATAAATTTGAAGCTGACAATGCCAAACTCTTGAAGGATGCGGAAAGTTTGACATTGGAAGTCAAAAAGATGAAGGATGAGAAGCAATCTGATGTTAAACAAATTCTTGAAATGCAAGAAAAGTGTGAGAAGTTGAAATCTGAAAATGACAAACTGTAAAATGATTTGGACAGTTTGACATTAGAAGATAAAATTTTGAAAGAAAAAGAAAAAGTTTTTGAAGGTGAAAAATTAAAAATTGAAAAAGAATTTCAAAGTCAAATAAAGATTCTTGAAGATCAGAAATCTGTTTTTAGCAAAAATAATATTGAAAAACAACGTGCAATAAACTCTCATCTTCAGACAATTATTCGACTTGAAAAAGAAGCAGAAAAAGCTCAGAATATAATTGATGAGCTTGAGAAGAAATTGAAAGGTTTTGAGACTTCGTCATCAACACCAGATTATCCATGTCCAAAACCGATCAATTCTGATCCAATAAGTGACAATGTCACAAATTTTGACAAAGTCAAAATTGAAGATTGTGATGAGAAAACTGATGATGAAATTGAAAAAAGAAAAATATTTTTGAAATTAAATGAAATGTTTAAAGAAACTGTTTTACATTCTACTGAGAAAGGTGAATGCTCAACGCAAAAACCTGTAAAGAAGAATGTGGAACAAAAACAAAAGGATAAAAAACCGAAAATTGTTCAAAAAGAAAATAAAAGCTCATCAGTTCAATCATCCAATCGCAATCAAAAATCACAAAAATTGAAAAATGAAAACTCAAAAACTGTTGGTAATAAGTGGTGCAGGTTTGACCACAGTGCTTCAAAGTCAAATCCAGCTTTTAGGAAGAGTGATGATTATCACAAAGCCAGACAATGCTATGATCTGAATGTTTGGTGTGAAAGTGGTGATTGGTATGATAACAGAGTGTGTTATACTTGTGGTGTTCGAGGACACATTGCTGTTAACTGCCAAAATCAGTGGTTTGAGACGAGAAGATGCTATAATTTCCATATCAAAGGTCATATTGCCAGAGACTGCCCAATGAGATCAAAGGAAAGATCGAGGGTTGATTCTCAGAAATTGGCAAAGAAATCAGTCAATGCCAAGCCCAAAGAACAAAAAGTTCAAGAACCTAAAGTTCAAGAACAGTAAGTTCAAGAAAAGAAAGTAAAGCTTTCTCAAGGGCAAAAAGACAGACTGAGGAAAAAGAGGAAGAAAGCGAGAGAATATCTAGAAAGGATTTTGTCCTCGGATACAAAAGGAAAATCAGATAGCAGTTCTGATAAATCGTCTTGCTCACCAAAGAATGACAAATCAAGCAAAACGAATTCATCAGATACAAATCTGAGGACGAAAGAGGGAATGAAGAGAGATAAAGGGGTTAATCAAGATATTAACAAACAAAAGAAAGTGAAATCTTCACTTTCTGGTGATGAATTTGTTTCTTCGGAAACAAAGGAGCCACGTTTTGGCGATGAATCTGACTCTTCAAAGTCAGACAAGCCACGTTCAGGCGATGAATCTGGTGTGGTAAAGCCAGAAGAGCCATGTGTTGAGGTAAAAAATGAGAATTCTGGTCTAACAATGGATGATGCAAATTTTCCACCATTGTTGAACAAGAATTCAAAATCACCCAAGGACCGTCAGGCTTGGGTGAATCTGTTTAAATGAAAAACCTGACTTGCCGGAGTTCCCAGGTTGGTAAGCGTGGAACATGAATCGGCACATTTCTTGAGAAATTCACGAAAGTGATTTCGATTTAAAAGTGGTAAAATCAGGGACATTAAATTGTACTTGATTTTCTACAAGTGATGTTTATGGATTGATGTTAAAAATGTTAGTTTTTTACAAGTAGTTGAAGAGAACAAGGTGATGAATGATCCCCATGTTTGAAAAATGGCTCACAAAACTAATTTTCCGGAAAAACCATTTTGATTAAAACAAACTTAAGTGTTTTGAAATCACTATGGGAAAATGTTTTGTTGTCAGGGGAAGTTCTGATTGTTCAAGCCAAGTGAATGGAGAATTGAAGTGATTCTCATCATGTTGTCAGTTTATCTTGTACAGTTGGTTTTCAAGTTTTCCCAGAAAATCAAAATTGAGATATATTTTGATTTTAGGGGGAGTAAAAATTTTTAAAAAATTAGAAAATTACAAAAACATTGAAAAAGGCAAAAATGAGTTTTGTTGTCAAAAAGAGGAAATGATAGTAGATCAGTTGGACTGTCACAGCATGCTAAAGAATTGGAGAGATAAAATGTGATAAGCGATCTCACTAAAGATGTGACGATAGGCTCAGCTAGACTAGTAGATTTGCGATAACGATACAAACCTAAATGAAAAAGCCTAGTTCTAGTGGGAAACATGGTCAAAAGCATAGTACTTAGTTTTGTCCTTCTTGATTGTGTGTCTACTCAGAAATAGCTGATTGTCGAAAGACATAAAACTGGTTAAGTTTGTGAACTTTCACAACTTTGCTGAAAAGTCGTTGTGTTTGTGCATTTTATTTTGCAAAGATTTAAACTTGTCTTATTTCTTTATTTTGTTTAAGCATTGGACATCCTCTGCGTATACGTGAGTATCGACCTGGATGTTATTGCCTAAACGTTCTGCTTTATTTTCTTTGGTGTTTCGTTTAAGCTTTGGATCACCTCTGCGTATAAGGAAGTATCGACCTGGTGGTTAAAGCCTAAACAACTTCAACTTGTTTTATTTTTCTTATTTTGTTTAAACATTGGACTTTCTCTGCGTATACGGAAGTATCGACCTGATTGTTAATGTTTAAACATTCTGATTTGTTTTCGCACAATTCACAGTCGATAAAAGTTTAAAGGCATTACTTGAGTCAGTGTATTGCATGATGAGGGGATATGCTGAGATCGTGGGGTCCATAAGAACTTAGTGCAAAATTAATATACCTTAACGTATCGGTAAGCATTTCGAAAGTTTTTAGATTGAGTTTAAGTGGACAACAATATCGTCAATCAACGTGAATCATTTAGAACTGAAAATGTTTAAAGCTTAACGGTGTTGGTGATTGGTCACATAAACTGATATGATCCTCTTACACAAACTCATAAAAATACTGTTTGTATATATTTCTTTATTGTATTTCATTTCTGTTCTGCAATTAGTTTAGTTTTAATTTTGAAAAATACAAAAAGATTTTCGACAACTGATGTTGGAGAGCTGATATTCAAAATTTCAAGTGCTGAATATGATGAACTGGTTTGGGAGTGTGTGTACTGATTTGAAAATTTTATTTTGAGAAAGAATGTTTGATTAGTTAATCGAGATCATTAATTTGAACTTGATGTAACTATTACTAGTAAGTTTTTCTTATTGATTTAAGTGAAAACTTATGTGGTGGTGAGAAAATTTGTGCAGGAGATGAACTGAACAGAATTAAAGCCAGGATGTGATCTCAAGGTGATAGCTAATTCCAGACAGCGATCCCAGCATGATGAAAGGGGGAGTCTGACGAGGTTAGAGCCAAAGAGAAGATCCTGGTACATGCTAAGAAAGAAAGAAGACCGATCAAGATTGAAGAGTCGTTATGATGAAGACTCTCACTGAAGATTCCGTCAACATTCAAGGGGGAGTCTGTTGGTGCAGTTGTCTGTCGACTTCATCTTCGTTCGAGTCTCAGATTGTGAAAGAGCCCGAAGACCGGTAAAGACAGAAGAATGAGAAGACTTGATACTTCAGACTCGTCAACATTCGAGGGGGAGTCTGTTAGTGCATACGTTTGTCGACTTCGTCTTGTATCGAGTCTTATACTAGAATTGATAGATCAGGGCACATTATACAAGAAATAGGATAGGTTTTAGATGTGATTGAGCTAATTCCGTTTGAGGAGTGCCATTCCGTTTGAGGAGTGCCATTTCGTTTGAGGAGTGCCATTCCGTTTGAAGAATGTCATGCCACTTTCAAACGGAATAGCAATCCCTATAAATACCCTTCAAATGATTTCATTTGTAACCTTCTTGATTCCGACGCCAAGGTGCTGTCGAAGTGTCTCCATATTGTAAATTGTTCAGAGATCAATAAACGAGACAGTTAATAGTGAATACAAGCTAAACAAAGATATAATCAATGAATTCCGCCTCTGATTCTGTTTGAGCACTCTTCTGATCGACTCGTTAGGTCGTTTCACGATCCTACAAAATTGTGGGTTTCACGCCTATTTTGGTGAAGTCGTCTCGTTTGTGTATTACGAGTGTTTGTGGAATTAGAATAGTCGAGTAAAATGTATGAGGAAAAGCGTATGTTGAAAACAAACATGTCAAGAATGACACATAAAGAATGACGTATTAAAACAAATGTTAACACGTAATAAAACATGTGTTTAACACATAAGAATAGCATGTCAAGTATGATACATAAGGATAAAAATGACATATACGTTCAAAAAGGCCCAAAGAGAATGTATAAGAAACACATAAAGTGGCATGCATGTAGTTTCAAATATAACATAAGAATAAGGCTCTAGAACTATAGACTAAGTAAAAAGCATGGCAATTCTACCTAATTCCCTATAGTTATGGCTCTGATACCAATCTGTCCACCCCAACCGATGGCGGAAACATCGGGATGAGACGAAGTGCGTAGATTGCAAGAGACTTCATAACACTATTTGTGACAATATTTAATTCAACCGATTTCATAACATAGATAGATTGTCAAATATTACAAAGAAACTCAAATAACAACATTGTTCAAAACATGATATAACAATATTGATACAACACTTTAAACCTAAACGTCTAAGTGAGTATCTAGGCATCTTTGCTATCCATTTTCTTAGCATCATTAATCCTTAACCTGTAACATGTTTAAAATACAATTCAATGCAAAAGCAAAGGCGAGTATACAAGTTTAAGCATAAGTATAAGTATAAAAGTTTAAAAACGAATCAACATGGTAACTTTGTTTATACAAGATCTAACATGGCATGCAATATTTCTAGCCAATCCTCTGTTTACGCAAGAAAGTTTAAGTAATTCGACATGACCCAAGTTTAAAGGGGGCGGTGCGTTACTCCTATAGCGAGCGCTATACATGTCAAATGGAGGCTCCTGAAAGCTAATGACTAAAACATATCACATAAGTATGGTCCATGTAAGCATCAAGTATCATAACATAGTATTCATGTATAAGGATTGTTTTGTGCATTGCATAAAGAATAAGTTTAAGTGTATTTAAATAAGGTAAACATGTTACACCCCCAAAAGTGGTAAACATAAAAAAGGGGGTTGCGAGTATACTCACGGTTTCTCAAAGTTGTTCCTTTGGTAATCCCGTGACGAGTTGAAGGTTGGAAACTTCAAGCCTATAAGCGGAACAATTCTACCGTATACAAAACAGTCAACCGAATCCCCGTTTCTGATGTGGAAGATCAGACTAAGCTGCAACCACAGAGCATACTACGAACTTTGTTGGGTGTACTGTTTTATTTAGAACTCTTCGAGTTCTCTTTCTTGCTTGGAAGATTTTATGAGAATTAGAGAGAGAGGAGAATGGTTAGAACACTTAGTGTTCTTTTAGAATTCTTAGAATTCTTAGGATTCTTAGAATTAGAGAGATTGAGAAGATTTGGTGTGAAGAAAATGGTAGGAGAAGGTTGGTATTTATAGGTGAATGAGGTGAATGGTGATTGGTGGAGATAATTAAAATAAATAAATAGAAAAGATAAATAAAAAATAAATGAAAAAAAAATTAATAATGGAGAATGGAGGTGGAAAGGTGATTCAAAGAGGTGGAAAAGGTGATTGAAGAAGAAAAATGGGTATAATCCGTATGACACTATTCACGGTCACTATTCATCTTTTTTTTTTTTTTTGAATACCATGGATTAAAACATGTACTTTTTACAAAAGGGACCTAAGCTAGAAAAATTCTTAAAAATTATTAAAAATTCTTTTGTATAGTTTTACGCTAAAAATTATTAGAAAAATATCTTTGTATAGTTTTTCAGTTTCTTATAAAAATCTTGTGTTTATCCATTAACAATGTGATAAAAAAAATGTATTACCATTATGATTAACGCCTCGAAAAGTAAAATACAAATATGAAAATACGAGGCGTTACATCAACCTTCGTTTTATTAGCAACCCCCGCAGCCGCCAGCGATGTCACCACCGCAGCATCAAGAGATTCTTCAAAGGATAAATGAGGTGCAACAGGAGGAACGGGAAGACCGTAGGCAAAACCGAGGGATGTTCAAGGGTTTGGTGAATTTAATCAAGGGAAAAAACAAGAAGGATCATTAAATCCTTTATTTGCTTGTTTGTTTTAGTGTTGTAATCATGTCCCTGCGTGGACATTTGTTTCTGTATTCTGCCCCCCGCGTGGGTATGTCTTTATGTATTCTGCCCCTGCGTGGGCATGTCTTTCTGTTTGACCCCTGCGTGGGTATGGTTGTAGTTTAGCCCCTGTGTGGGCATGTTATTTTTGTAAAAGTCCCGTTTAGGGCAAAATTGTACTTTTTTAATTTGATTAATGGAATGGTTCAATTTAAATTTTCATATTTATTAAATTATATGCATAAACATAAAATATGAAATAAATGAAAATAACATTCCTGACAAATTGTGATTCGATAAAATCGCATAAGTCATCCCTATATTATTTCTTCCAAATCCTCTTATTATTAAACACCCAATAGGGATGTAATGCCTGCGGGCTATACTCATTGTCATATAAGACAAAAGGCAGTAGTGGTCTTCGACCCCCTGTTAAGAAGAGGTAATAAATTATAATTAAACCCTCAATACCTTGATCCTATAAGATCATGAATGAAAATTTTAAAACTATCCATGTGACTTGACCTTTTATGTCGTTAATAAATTGATTATAACTAGGTATTATAATAAAAATTCCTGAATATATATGCTTAGCAAAATTAATCAAAATGGCTTCTAAACACCATGATTAATAGACCATCTAGAATGATAAAACTGTTATAGACCCCTGAATAAACTAGAATCATTATTTTATGTAGCAATCAAGCTATATGGCGGGGTCTGACGAGGTCAACAGTCACCCCAGAGATAATCATGACATCTCCAGGGTCAACGTAGCAGGAGTAGATCAAGCATTGATAGACAATGCTGTTACGCGAGCTTTGGACAGGCAGTTCAATGAATCCAGTGGTACTCATGCCAGGACCCAATCAGTACCACACTCCAAACCACCCTCAAGAACCCATACTGCTCACAATAGTAATTCCCATCACTCATTTAACCAAAGGAGTGTGCCATCTAAGAGAATTGTGCTGAAACAAGAACCTCGTGATAGGGGTTGCTCCTATAAGTATTTTGTTTCATGCAAACCCAGGGATTTCACTGGGGAAAAGGTGCTATTGACTCCATGACATGGTTGGATGAGATGGACACAGTAGTTGATATCAGTGGTTGCGCTTATAAGGATGTGGTAAAGTTTGTATCTCAGTCATTCAAAGGCGAGGCACTAGCATGGTGGAGATCTTTGATTCAGGCCACTGGGAAGATTCCATTGTACAATCTGTCTTGGAATCAGTTTGTGACATTGATAAAGGAAAACTACTGCCCTCAGCATGAGGTTGAAAAGATTGAGTCTGATTTCTTGTCTTTAGTTATGAAAAACCTAGATTGCCAAGCCTACCTTACAAGATTCAACACAATGTCAAGGTTGGTTCCATATCTTGTGACACCGGAACCCAAGAGAATAGCTCGTTTTATCGGGGGTTTAGCCCCATAGATCAAGGCCAGTGTGAAGGCCTCCAGACCAGCCACTTTTCGGTCTGCAGCTGATATATCATTGTCTCTTACTTTGGACACGGTCAGGCTGAGGTCGCTGAGAAACACAGACACTGAGAAGAGGAAGCGTGAGGATGACAACTCACGACGGTCAGACAAGAAGCGTAAGGGAAACAATGACCACAAAAAGAGTTCTGGAACTAAAAAGGATGGTCATCAGTCGGGCGATAAACCCAAGTGTAAAATCTGTAAGAAGCACCATTTCGGGAGGTGCAGACTCAAGTCGAAATCCCAATCGCAGCCAAGGCCTTGTGGGATTTGTAAATCCTCTGAGCATAAGACATTAGACTGTAAGAAAATCAAGGATGTGACGTGCTATAATTGCAATGAAAAAGGGCACATTAGGTCCAATTGCCCAAAGTATGCAAAGAAGGCTGAAGATGGGAAGAAGACCAATGCTAGGGTCTTCCAGATGAACGCACAAGAAGCGATCCAGAATGATAATGTCATAACAGGTACCTTCCTTATTAATGATGTTTATGCAAGGGTGTTATTTAATTCTGGAGCAGATAAGTCATTTGTTGATAATAAGTTTTGTATGTTGCTAAACCTACCTGTTAGAACCCTAAGCATAAAATATGAGGTTGAATTAGCCGATGGCACCTTGGAAACGGCATCAACCGTGTTAGACGGATGTGTCATATCCTTTAAGAACCACTATTTTCCATTGTCCTTACTTCCTTTGAAGTTATCCGGTTTTGATATAGTTATAGGCATGGACTGGTTATCCCATAACCAGGCCCAGATTGTTTGCAACAAAAAGCAAGTGGTGATCAAGACTCCGTCTGGTGAGTCACTTACCATTCAGGGAGATACCCAGTATGGACTGCCTGAGCAAGTGTCTATGCTCAAGGAATCTAGGTGTTTGAAGAAGGGTTGTGTCATCTACATGGCACAAATGACTATTGATGAGCTGAAGCCTAAGATTGAAGATATCCCCGTCATTTCTGAATATCCCGAAGTATTCCCTGAAGAACTACCTGGTTTGCCACCAGATAGGCAAGTAGAATTCAGAATTGGCATTATTCCAGGAGCAGCACCTGTTGCAAGGGCACCTTACAGGTTGGCACCAACAGAGATGAAAGAGTTAAGGACTCAGTTAGATGATTTGTTGGCGAAAGGTTTCATTCGTCCTAGTTCATCTCCTTGGGGGAGCACCAATCCTGTTTGTGAAGAAAAAGGATGGATCGATGCGTCTATGCATCGATTATCGTGAACTTAACAAAGTCACTATCAAGAATAGGTATTCATTGCCCAGGATCGAAGATCTGTTCGATCAACTTCAAGGGGCAAGTTACTTCTCTAAGATTGACTTAAGGTCAGGCTATCATCAACTGAAGGTTAGAGATGAAGACGTACACAAGACTGCATTTAGGACTCGTTATGGTCATTACGAGTTCTTAGTGATGCCTTTTGGGCTCACTAATGCACCACCAGCGTTCATGGATCTCATGAACCGCGTCTGCAAGCCATACTTGGACAAATTTGTTATTGTCTTCATTGACGACATTCTGATTTATTCAAAGAATCAGGCCGACCATGAGAAACATCTTCGATGTATTCTGGAACTACTTCAGCAGGAGAAGCTTTACGCCAAATTTTCAAAGTGTGAATTTTAGCTTCGTGAAGTCCAATTCCTTGGACATGTTGTCAGTGAGCGTAGTATCCAAGTAGATCCCGCTAAGGTTGAAGCTGTTATGAATTGGTAAGAGCCGAAGACGCCTACTGAGATTCGTAGCTTTCTAGGTTTAGCAGGATACTACAGGCGATTTATTGAAAACTTCTCAAGAATTGCAGCACCCCTGACTCTTCTAACACGAAAGAATAGCAAGTTTGACTGGGGGCCTAAGCAGCAAGAATCTTTCGATATTTTGAAGCAGAAGTTGAGCAACGCTCCAGTACTGACGTTGCCAGATGGAATTGATGAATTTGTAGTTTATTATGATGCATCGCACACAGGTATGGGATGTGTGCTTATGCAGAAAGGCAAAGTTATTGCCTAAGCTTCTCGACAATTGTAAGTGCATGAGAAGAATTACACCACCCATGACTTGGAGTTGAGTGCCGTTGTATTTGCACTAAAACTATGGAGACATTACTTATATGGAACCAAGTGCGTGATCTATTCGGATTACAAGAGCCTTCAACATCTGTTTAATCAGAAGGACTTAATCATGAGGCAGCGACGATGGATGGAAACTCTAAATGATTATGATTGTGAAATAAGATACCATCCTGGCAAGGCGAATGTAGTCGCCGATGCTTTAAGTCGAAAGGAAAGAGTGAAGCCTATAAGAATCAATGCCAAGAGCATTGAGATAAAGAATAGTTTGAATGAAAGGTTGTTAGCTGCACAGAAGGAAGCTGTATTGGAAGCTAACTATCCTGATGAAAAGCTAGGAGTAACTGAAGAACAGTTATCCTATGGCAAAGACAGAATTCTAAGGTTAAATGGACAAATATGGGTTCCAATTTATGGAGGACTTCGAGATGTTATCCTCCAGGAAGCCCATAGTTCTAAATACTCCATTCATCCTGGAGCTGACAAGATGTACCAGGATCTGAAGGCGAACTATTGGTGGATAGGCTTGAAGAAGTCTATAGCTACCTATGTAGGCAAATGTTTGACGTGCGCTCAAGTCAAAGCTGAACATCAGAAGCCGTCAGGTTTGCTACAACAGCCTGAACTTTCCACCTGGAAGTGGGAGATAGTGACAATGGATTTCATCACCAAGTTGCCAAAGAAAAAGAAAGGAAATGATACTATATGGGTGATAGTAGATAGACTGACTAAGTCAGCACATTTCCTACCCATTAAGGAGACTTATAGCTCTGACATGTTAGCCCAATTGTACGTAGATAAGATCGTATCTCTGCATGGCGTACCAATGTCTATTATCTCTGACAGAGATACTAGATACACATCACATTTTTGGAAAAGTTTCCAACAATCTTTGGGCACGCGCTTAAATTTCAGTACGGCTTACCATCCTCAGACGGACGGACAGAGTGAGCGTACGATCCAAACTTTGGAAGACATGCTTCGTGCATGTGTGATTGACTTAGGTGGTAATTGGGATAACCACCTGCCATTGATCGAGTTCTCCTATAACAATAGCTACCATACAAGCATTCAAGCTACGCCTTTTGAGGCATTATATGGAAGGAAGTGCAGAACGCCCGTTTGTTGGGCAGAAGTTGGAGATGTCCAACTAACAGGACCTGATTTAGTCCTGGAGATGACAGACAAGATTGTACAGATAAGAGATCGTCTGAAAGCTGCCAGAGATAGGCAGAAAAGCTACGCAGACTTAAGGCGTAAACCTCTAAAGTTCGAGGTTGGTGACAAAGTGTTGCTTAAAGTATCACCCTGGAAAGGAGTGATGCGTTTTGGTAAGAAAGGCAAATTAAGCCCAAGGTACATAGGACCATTCGAAATCATTGAATGTGTCGGATCAGTAGCTTATAAGTTAAACTTTCCTGAAGAGCTCAGTGGTATTCATAACGTATTCCACATCTGTAATCTGAAGAAATGTCTAGCTGATGAATCGCTAGTCATATCACATACGGATGTGCACATAGATGAGATCTTGAAATTTATGGAAAAACCCTTGTCGATTGAGGATCGACGGGTAAAGAAGCTTCGAAGAAAGCATGTGCCAATTGTCAAGGTTAAATGGGATGCCCGCAGAGGTCCCGAATATACGTGGGAGGTAGAATCCACAATGAAAGAAAAGTATCCTCATTTGTTTCAGTAAATCTCGAGGTCGAGATTTCTTTTAAGGGGGTGAGGATGTAACAACTCAAAAATTTACGTTCAATAATGTATCGACACGTGTCATGAGCTTTAAACGTGTAAACGAGTACTTTAGAGGGACTAAAGTTGACAAACAAGGAAAGTATGTAAATATAAGGGTTCGAAGTGTCAACAATGGATAAATATATCTTGCAATAACCCTACACGATGTTTATACCCTTAAACGAATGAATCATGGATCATACGAAGCTAATTGTGAAAGAAAGTGAAAGATTACAAACTATAGGGGTTAAATGTGTCAACATGTTTAAATTATACCTCTGAGTGACCTTTTAGCAAACCCAAAGCTTTGTAATGATAAATTATACTCACTAGAATATGTGATAAAAATTTCACCAAGTTTCGTTATCGTACGAGAAAGTTATGATAAAACTCGTATACGAAGGGTTAAAAGCGTCAACGTTGAATTCTAGGGCCTTACGGGTGATCACAAGGATAACCAAGGACTTAACAAAGTTTGGTTAAGTCTTGAAGCCCTTAAAAATCAAGTTAGAGGGCCAAAAGTGCAAGAAACAAGCTTAAAACCACGTTAGAAAGGACCAGGGACTGAAATGTAATTAGCTGAAACTGGTTTGGCTGGTTCTGGGAAGCCAGGCGGCCCGCGTAAGATGTCTTAAGGATTTACGCGGCCTGTGTGAGAAGTACAGTGACAGAAAACTCCTGGCAGCTGCCAGTTCAGGTCTGTAACCGACTTAAAAGGCTTGTTTTCTTATACCAGGGATTCCCCCACTGATTTTACATGCACTAGGGGCACTTGGCTTGATCTGGAATCAGTCATAGACTTGCTTGGCATCATCCTAAGCAATTGAATTCACTATATAAGAAGAACAATGTTGCAACTCTTGTGCCATTCATCTGCAAACTTTCACAAGTGTTTTTCTGGAGCTCTCTGATCAGCAACCAAAGTTTCTTAGGCTTCCTAGTCGTGCTTAGGACCCTTGTAAGTGCCCTTAACTTTCTTTAATTCAGTTTAGCTTAGTTAATTAACTTAAAGTCAAACCGTCGTAATTAGAGTTTGACTTCGTGATTAATTAAAATTTGTCTAGTCAAATCTCGAATTGAAAGTATCTATGAGTTGGTAATTATGTGGGCAATAAACCCTTAAAAGGGCACCCTCTGATTCCCACTCTAACTAGGTCAATTGTCGGGTCAAAGTTAATCTTAAAAAGTCAACAGAAAGCTTATTTTCAAATAAACGCATAATTAACAATGTAGAACCCATGCAACCTATTTTATCATTAATATAACTTGGTAATTAATGTAAGAACATGCCTAAACATGTTCAACCCGACAATTTTCAGTTTAGGCTCGGTTCAGAACCGAAAGTCGCATAATTTGACTTCTGCTTTGACTTTCAGTTCTGACCCGTTTGAGCATGTTTTAGAAATGCCTTAGAGCCTTATTTGGACCAGGTTTCATGTTAGTATAACCCTCTGTGATTATACAACTTGGTTCGTTAGTTATCCGATTCATATGCATGTTTCCGTTAAATGCTTAAATGTTGACTATTATGCCCGTATGACCTTAAAACTTGATTTTTGAAAAAGTAAAAGAGTATAAACCTTCATTACTAATTTATAGACTTGTCCCTAAAATTTGACATCAGTTTGAGGTCTAGATTAGGAGTTATGCTCATTAGCGTAAATGAAAGGCTTTTATTAATTAAACGGCATAATTAGCATATAGCCTATCTAAACCCGATTTTTAATTCCAAAATTTTTACCCACTGATGTAATATAATATTTTGGGATTTTTGAAGATTTTTATTTCATTTTAGGCTGAGCATAATATAGAGTTCTAAGCTTAATTCAGTAATTACCAGTTTTGCCCTTTTGGGCTATAAAATAAGTTTTACAAATTATTTTGATACCAAACCTTTTTCTTCTGGTCTAATATGACAAATAAAATATTTTGAGCCTTCTGGAATAATAAAAACATCAGCTTTCTTTCAAAAACCCGGAAATGGCTCAAAATCGCATTTTTAAGCGTTTTAACGCATAGTATGTATTAAAACTATATAAAACAGATAAGGTTTGATGTCTACTGATTTTTCAGTAAATTTTTATATATTAACAGTAAGCAAAAGTCTTAAACTCAGATTTCCAGTTTTGACCTTTTAAGCCTATGTGAAATTACCAAAATGCCCCTAAGGTACATAGTTTGGTTATAAATGATAAATTTCACATATTTTCAATACCCTACTGTTATGACTTATAAAAATAAATATTTTTACTGATTAAATCAGACCTTAACTCAGAATATTATTTAAACTCTTTTATAACCTTTAAAATGACCAAAATGCCCCTACGGGGCATAGTTTGAGTTTAAATTCGTTTTGGGCATAATAGAATATATCTTACTGATGTCACAACATATTTAAGGCATATTAACTTAGGAAATCTATATATGACTCTTATGGTTACCCGTTACGCATCTTTCGCGTTCGGTTCGGTTTATGTAACTAGTTTGCATAAATTGACCGAAACGGGTCAAACCTTATCATTTTTGTCTCAAAATCCAGAATGTGTTTAGTTTACCCATATTATACAAGTCTTCAAACTTTTCGGGTCTAAATCACATTCTATTCCGGTCTTCGCTTAATCGTACGTTTGAACCGTATCTTCCTTTAAAACTAACCGGCCTAAGTTTAGGCTTAATTAAAGACCCGTTAGGAATCTAATTGGTTATTAAAAACCTTTGTTCCAGATTAGGAGACCCGGTAAAAGCTACCCGCACTTGCTATTTGTGATTATTACTTGCAAAGGTAAATACTTTTAACTTATTTTCCCTATACGGGCTTGGGGTACGGTATATAAAATACCGCTTGGTCGGGCATTGCATCTTTAATTGTATGCAGGTTAAATCATTGAAATGTCCCGTTTGAAAATGTTTTGTTTGCTTAAAGCCTTTGGGGGGTTAATGACCATGTCCCGGATATCCTTGGCATCATTTTACGAAATGACCACGACCTAAGCACGGGGTGTAACCCGTCAGTGCATAAATAAATAATATGGTATAACCGTCGGGTTCGGGAATAACCCGCCCCGGGACTATATCATGTGGTGTGTCTATTAATCTTTAACCCAGTCTACAGATCGGGCTACTGAACGTATAACAAACATGTAATTCTTTTACAAGTTTATATATAAATAATTATCCCAAGTTATAAAATGTTTTGTGCCACGTGCATTCAAATAAATTTTTAAACCTTTTCAAAATGAGTTGGTTAATTTTATTTACCAGTGTAAACTGACATATTTTCCCAAAAAGTTTAAGTGCGGGTACTGTTATGGGTGAAATTCTGAGCCCATATCCTGGAAAATATCTTGATTTATATCTTGGTTATATAGTATCTGTTTACATCCGGGATGCTGGTTCAGGATATTGGTAACATCCTGAATGGTATCCTCAGGATTACTAACGGATTATGTGCAGGTACGTGGGTTAGAAGCTAGCAACGTTCACAAGGACTCATTCCACGGAAGATACCGGAGGATTTTAAGGCCGACAGGTGGGCACTGTCAAAGGTGCATATATCCTTCTCCGGTTCTTGGAGAAGGTTCTGTTGGATAAGCGTGGGAGCCGAGTCGCCTGAACTAGATCTTGTTTGTCTAGGCATTTGGTCACCTGAGTTTTTACCGGAGAATGAAGATGAATATGGAGATGAGAGAGAGAATGTTACCTTTTCCTTGTCGATTATGATTAAAAAAGAGATGAGGATGAGAAGATATAGGGTATGATGAGTAAATATAGGCCGGGTAGTTGAAAACGGTCACATCATTGGTCTTATCTATTAATTACCTCGGTCTTCGTGAAAAATGTAACCGTTAGTGCAGGATAACAAACGGTAACATTTTTTGGGACAATTGTTATGGGTGAAATTCTGAGCCCATATCCTGGAAAATATCTTGATTTATATCTTGGTTATATAGTATCTGTTTACATCCGGGATGCTGGTTCAGGATATTGGTAACATCCTGAATGGTATCCTCAGGATTACTAACGGATTATGTGCAGGTACGTGGGTTAGAAGCTAGCAACGTTCACAAGGACTCATTCCACGGAAGATACCGGAGGATTTTAAGGCCGACAGGTGGGCACTGTCAAAGGTGCATATATCCTTCTCCGGTTCTTGGAGAAGGTTCTGTTGGATAAGCGTGGGAGCCGAGTCGCCTGAACTAGATCTTGTTTGTCTAGGCATTTGGTCACCTGAGTTTTTACCGGAGAATGAAGATGAATATGGAGATGAGAGAGAGAATGTTACCTTTTCCTTGTCGATTATGATTAAAAAAGAGATGAGGATGAGAAGATATAGGGTATGATGAGTAAATATAGGCCGGGTAGTTGAAAACGGTCACATCATTGGTCTTATCTATTAATTACCTCGGTCTTCGTGAAAAATGTAACCGTTAGTGCAGGATAACAAACGGTAACATTTTTTGGGACAATTGTTATGGGTGAAATTCTGAGCCCATATCCTGGAAAATATCTTGATTTATATCTTGGTTATATAGTATCTGTTTACATCCGGGATGCTGGTTCAGGATATTGGTAACATCCTGAATGGTATCCTCAGGATTACTAACGGATTATGTGCAGGTATGTGGGTTAGAAGCTAGCAACGTTCACAAGGACTCATTCCACGGAAGACTCGGTCCAAGTTGTTCAAGGAAAGACGTTAAGCCCGCTTTATTTGGTTCCAAACGGCTATTTATGGAATATTCGGGAGCATCCCATATTTATAGGAATTTTAGTTTCTATTTTGTAACTATAAATAGGTGGGTATACCAGATCGAATAGGACATCACATTCACACTCGCTACACTCTAACACTCGCTCTCTAGCAATTTTCACTTTCATACAAAAGCATTGTAACACTTAGCGATCTGGTCTATATCCTGCACTGTATCCTGACGTTTGAAGCAATAAGAAGAACAAGGCAGCTGCGATTGTCAGCTCCCGAGGTTTTATGCCGGCGATCTAGATTGATCAAGGGCTTTCCTCGTACATCTCGTGTCATTTACTTTACTTTTTGCTCATAGTTTGATCATAGATACAGCTCTATATCCTGAGCCGTATCCTGAATACTGATTTTCTAAATAACTTAACCGACATATTTTCAACACACTTTCTAGCACACTACCTCACTTTACTAATTTGATCACTAAATTGCTTCGGTAATTTTTGACCAAAACAATTTGGCGCCCACCGTGGGGCAAGTGGTGCTCTCTTTACTAAAAATCTTTGTGAAATCGCTAATCGGTTTTCTATTTTCAAAACTTTTTGCCACATTGTCCATAATGGCCTCAAGATCAAACATGAGTTCCTCCACTGTGTCTGCTATGACTTCTGCCACTACCGGTTCGGTGCTTCCACCACCTCCTCCAAGGATGCCAGCCTCTTCACGACCTCAGGATATTATCCCTACTCGCAGTGTTCAGGAATCTGCTCCCGTTTTAGCTTCTAATGATGAAATTCTAACCTTATTTGGAAGTGTGCAGGAACAAATGAGGCAGCAACAGGAAACAAACCAAATGCTATTGAGGGAAATACAACTCCTGAAGTCTGGCTTGAGCAGATCTGCTGAGGATATTGTCACTCCATTACATCCCAGAACTTTGAACTTCAGTTCAGCTGTGTATACTGAGGATAACAGGGGGAATATTGTGCCCAGCCTTCCTCAGAATCATACTCCTGAAATACCCCCCTCGGTCAGGATGTCAACCATGAGGAGCTCAGGATATGCTTCATGATATGGGCAAAATCCTCCAACGGGTAACATGTCAAATAATAATAATACTCATGCTACTAACAATAGTGGATCTTTACAGGATACAGGTGTAACATCAGCACTTACTAGGGAACTTCAGAAGTTGAAGGATATGATATCTAGTGTACCTGGAGTGGTCCAGCCAATCCCGGAAGTGTCCCAAGACAGCCACAAGATATCTCGTTTTGCATATCCTATCTGTGATGCTGAGATCCCAAAGAGATTTCAAACCCCCAACATGAAGCTTTACGACGGAACTACGGATCCTGAGGAGCATATTGCTCAGTATAGGGAAAGAATGGAGATTAACCCTATCCCTCCGGATCTCAAGGAAGCATGCTTGTGCAAGGGTTTTGGTTCTACCTTAACAGGATCAGCCTTGAAATGGCTCTTGAATGTTCCTCCGCATTCGATTACATCTTTTGCTCACTTAGTAAATTTATTTAATAGTCAGTTTTCTTGTAGTAGAAGCTTTGAGAACTAACAAGTGACCTCTACAGGATAACACAGGGGCCTCCGGAATCCCTTAGGAATTATGTGAACAAGTTCAGCCGGGAATCCCTAGACATTCCACATCTTGATGTTGCAACAGCTGTGCAAGCTTTCAAGATGGGGCTGCAAAAAGATTCTCAATTTTATCAAAATGTTGTAATGAACCCATGCAGGAACTTGGATGAAGCTCGAAACAGGGCCCTAAGATATATTCGATTGGAGGATGATAGGAAGATGCAAGAGAGAATGAACTCATCCAACGCCTATGAGTCGACTAACAGGAAGTCTGAATCCTCATTCAAGCCATATCGGCCTAAGCCATATGGTAGAAATGAAAATAAGATAGTGAATGCTGTCGAAGATGAGGATCCTGAAGAGTATCCTGAGTTGTCTGAATATTGCTTTTCTGTTAACATTCCTGAATTGATGTATGCCATGCAGGGTCTAGGAGACAAGGCTAGGTGGCCTCGAAAGAGTCAACAAAAAGCTGATTGGAAAGATAAGTCAAAATGGTGTGCTTTCCACGAAGATTTCGGACATGTGACTGAGGATTGCATTGCTCTAAGGAAAGAAATAAGCTATCTTCTAAGCAAGGGATATCTGAAAGATCTCTTAGGAAGAAAGAAGAATAAGGGTCAGGATACTGAGAAGGATCCTGAGCGAGCAGCATCACCTCCCTCGGATGCCAATATAATCAACTTCATTTTGGGAGGATCCGACATTTGTGGGACTTCGTATTCGGCGGAAAAGAGACATGCAAAAGAAGCTAAGGCCGAAAGGGGAGACAAACCTGTCAGGATGACTACACTCACAACTGACAAAGTGATCACATTTGATGCTGATGACAGGGATACTGTCTAGGATCCTCACCATGATGCTCTGGTAATAACGTTATATGTGGCTAACCATTTTGTACGCAGGATATTGGTTGATAATGGCAGCTCCGTTAACATAATCCAACTAGAGACTCTGAAGAGAATGAATGTATCTCCAATGGATATCACTTCAAAGTCTACCGTGCTTGTTGGGTCAGTGGAGAGGCTAGAAACACAGTGGGAGAGATAAAGTTACCAGTATACGTTGAAGGAGTCAACTCGATACAACGTTTCTGTGTGATGGATTCTCTATCCTGCTATAACATCATACTGTGAAGACCATGGATTCACGATATGAAGGCTGTGCCATCAACGTATCACCAATGCATCAAGATCCCTACCCCTTGGGGAGTTGTCAAAGTTGATAGTGATCAGCAGGAGGCGAAAGAATGCTACTCATCCTCGATGAAATCCTCAACCAAGCCTAGTGCAGCATAGCAATTAAAGACGCGGGCCCAGGATATCGTGGAGGATCCGGAGCAGGATGTGAAGAAAATTATCCTGGACCAGGATAATCCCGATATTTCGGTGCTCGTAGGAACCAATATCCCTCAGGATATTGAAGAACAGTTAATTAACTTTTTGAAATGCAGGATGTCAACGTTTGCATGGAAGCATGAGGATATGATAGGCATATCCAAAAACATTATCACTCACAAGCTTGGAATTGATAAATCATTCAAGCCTGTTCAGCAAAAAAGAAGGAAGTTTGCTCCTGAGCGGAATACGATTATCCAAGAGGAAGTTGAGAGATTATTGAAGTCCAGGATGATCAGAGAGGTTAAGTTCCCAAGGTGGCTAGCAAACATGGTTGTGGTACAGAAGAAAAATGGGAAATGGAGAGTTTGTGTAGACTACACAGACTTGAACAAAGCTTGTCCTAAAGACCCATTTCCTCTTCCCCACATTGATGCAATGGTAGATGCCACTGCCGGGCATGAAATGCTGACCTTCATGGACGCATCCTCAGGATTTCAACAGATCCAAATGGAGCCTTCTGACCAGGAGGATACTGCCTTCATGACACCAACAGGTATTTATTGTTATACAGCTATGCCTTTTGGTTTGAAAAATGCAGGTGCAACATACCAAAGATTGGTAAACATGATGTTCAAAGACAAACTGGGGGACACCATGGAGGTGTACATTGACGATATGGTGGTAAAATCAAAGAAAGCTCAGGATCACCTCCAGGATATTAAAGGAGCATTTGATATCCTGGATCAGTATAACATGAAGCTAAATCCTGCTAAGTGCCATTTTGGAGTGGGGGCAGGAAAATTTCTAGGATATATGGTGACCAAAAGAGGAATAGAGGCGAGCCCGGAGCAGATTAAAGCCATCTTGGATATTAAATCGCCCTCAAATATGAAGGATGTTCAACGATTAACAGGGCGAGTGGTAGCATTAAACAGATTTATCTCAAGATCCTCAGAGAAATGCGAAGATTTTTATGATATCCTGAAGAAGAACAAAAAATTCGAATGGGGTGAGAAGCATGAAGCGGCCCTACAGGATTTAAAGCAATATCTTTCAAACGCACCTCTACTGATGAAGCCTGAGAATGGTGAACCATTATCCCTATACCTCGCAGTATCAGGGAATGCTGTAAGTGCTGTCCTTGTAAAGGACCATGAAGGTCAGCAATATCCTGTTTATTATGTTAGTAAAAGCTTGTTAAATGCTGAAACTAGATATTCTCATTTAGAAAAATTGATACTAGCATTAGTCATGGCATCAACGAAACTTAGACATTACTTTGAGACACATAGGATTCATGTTAAAACAAATTATCCTGTTAAAAATGTACTTAGGAAACCAGAAATGTCAGGCATGATGGCTAAGTGGTCAGTAAAGTTGAGTGCTTATGATTTAGTATATGAACCTAGAAATGCCATAAAGTCTCAGGCTTTAGCTGACTTTGTGGCTGATTTTAGTAGTGACAATCAGGATGAGGTAGACCTAGAAGTTCAACAGTTAGGAGAATCCTCAGGATCCTGGACATTATATACTGATGGTGCATCTAATGTAAGAGGAGTAGGATTGGGAATACTACTAAAATCGCCACAGGGGGACATATTACCCCAGGCTATTAGATGTGAATTTCCTGCTACTAATAATGAAGCAGAGTATGAGGCTTTAATTGCAGGATTAGAGTTGGCTAAGAGCATGAGTATCAAAAATTTGCAAGTATATGTTGACTCTTTGTTAATTACTAACCATTTTAATGGATCCTATGCAGTTAAGGGTGAGAAATTAATTGAATATCTCGATATTCTCAAAAAATTAGCAGGATATTTCGATGTTTTTACACTTGAACAGGTACCAAGGGAGGATAATGCTGAAGCGGATGCCTTAGCAAATTTGGGATCATCGATATTGTGAGATATCTCAAAGAAGGACACATCCCCGGAAATGAAAATCCTAAGGCATTTAGGATGAAGGTATCACTGTTAGGGGTGGATTTCTAAATGGCCCGTGATCCTTAGCTATTATCCTCTTTAGTGATCCTTGCTTCTGTGACAGATAGTGATCCTCAGAAGAGCTTCAGGATCAGGATCAGGATCATGGATCACCTTAAGGATCCTCATACTAACAATTGTTCACTTTTGTTTCGTATTGTTTTGCAGGAGTAACAAGTCGGACCAAGTCTTGGCGACATTCCTGGAGAATATTCCCAAACTATCCCGCACGTGCTTAGCTAAAAATGGACGTTGTGGAGAACGTGGAGGCTTGGCACGAAAGTAGGACAGTTAGTTAGAGTAGTTTATTTCTATTTTAAAAGGGAGTAACGAGCTAGTAGAAAAACACTTAGTCATTCCGCAGTTACACACACTCGTACAAACGCTCATACAAGCTCTCGTTCAAACACTTAGCAATTTCATACACTTTTTACACATTTCACCGTAGTGATCCTTGTACCTAGCTCGTTACTATCCAAAGTTGTAAACATTTAATCATTTATTTGAGCTTGGTGATCGGTAGTTTCCATCACCCGGGGTTTTTTGTGCCGGAGATCAACTCTTGATCAAGGGCTTTTTCCCCGTATAAATCCTTGTGTTGTTTGTGCATTTTACATTGAAGTGATCCTCATCGCTGTTACATATTTGAAGCATCATTCCCCGATACAGAGAGTTTGGTTGCATATTATAGACAAAATTTTTAACCAAAACAGTTTGGCGCCCACCGTGGGGCAATTGGTGCTTCGTCCTTAGAAAGATTCGCGTTTCTGTGCTCATTTTGGTTCACTACAACCAAGCAAATGGCTTCCTCAGCGAAGAATGCTTCAAATTTGATGCCCGCATTCACTTCCTCACAAGGCGTTCCTCCTTTGCCTCCACCACCTTCTGGATCCCAGAAGAACGCTGAAAATGCTGCGAAGAAACCAACTCCCATTTTCTCAAAACCTCCAACTTCTTCTGCTTCTTACACTCCTACTACTAGTGACATGTTTACTTTGATTTTGCAGATGAAGGATCAGATGCGGCAACAGGATAAGACCAATGAGATGATTCTCAAAGAAATTGGAGATCTCAAGAAACAAAAGACAACGGCAGAGGATCATTCCCCACTAGTGCCGAAATCCTTGAATTTTGATACTCCAGTGATCACTTCTCAGCCATCAGTGGCTCCAGATGTTCAATACGTGGGTGGACCAAAAGGAGTGCACTACGGAACAGCAACAATGACTCAGGCATCAGGTTCATATTTCCAGCCAGCGGGATCCTATCCTCAGCATATGGGATCCCTCACGAGTTCAGGAGGATATTCAGGATTGCAGCAGGTTCAAGGATCCTCCTTTGTTCCAGGATCATCCCAGGTTCAAGGATCCTCCTTTGTTCTAGGATCATCCCAGGTTCAAGGATCCTCCTTTGTTCCAGGATCATCCCAGGTTCAAGGATCCTCCTTTGTTCTAGGATCATCCCAGGTTCAAGGATCCTCCTTTGTTCCAGGATCATCCCAGGTTCAAGGATCCTCCTTCGTTCCAGGATCGTCTCAGTTTCAGGGATCCTTCCAGATGCCAGGATCCTTTAGGAGTTTGCAAACAGGAAGTTTAGATGTCCATCAGGGAGATTTTATCCCAATGCAGACCAATGCTTCTGCTGGTCCCTCGATCATTCCAGAGCCTCAACAATATGGATTAACATCCAATCTTCCTAATCTGAATCCAATGGGAGGTAACCCTTTTAATAATTCTTATACTAACCATGGTCTTATGCAGGATCCAGGTATCAATCATGCCATGGCTAGAGAATTGCAAAAGCTAAAGGATATGATATCAAGTGTTCCGGGAGTAGTCAAACCTATCCCAGAGATTGAAGATGGGAGCCACAAGATATCTCGCTTTGCACCACCAATCTGTGATGCTGAGATACCCAAGAGGTTCCATGTACCCACAATGAAACTGTATGATGGTTCGACGGATCCTGAAGAACACATAGCACAATACAGGGAGAGGATGGAGATCAATCCAATCCCGGAAAAGTTAAAGGAAGCATGCCTGTGCAAAGGATTCGGGTCCACTCTTACTGGACCAGCTCTCAAATGGCTGCTAAGTCTTCCTCCCTATTCTATTACCTCATTTGCAAACCTAGTTAACTTGTTTAATAATCAGTTTTCTTGTAGTAGAAAATTTGAACGATTAACTAGTGATTTATATAGGATAACCCAGGGTCATAATGAATCATTAAGGGATTACATTACCAAATTCAGTAAAGAATCCTTAGACATTCCCAACTTAGATATTGCCACGGCTGTTGAGGCCTTTAAGATGGGACTGCTTAGGGATTCGTCTTTCTATGATGACCTTGTTATGACACCATGCAGGAACTTAGATGAGGTAAGAACCCGAGCACTCAGGTTCATCCGGCTAGAGGATGACAAGAGGATCCAGGAGAGGTTAGCAGGATCCTCAAAGCAGGATAAGCAAGGATCCTCATTCAGGAACAACAAGTTCAGATCTTACAATAGATCTGATAATCAGAACGTGCATTCTGTTGATCAAGAAGAGGATGATGAGGATTATCCTCCAATTTCTGAATATTGTTTTAGTGTTGATAACAATGAACTAATCCTTGCTATGCAGAACCTAGGTGACAAAGCTAGATGGCCGAGAAAGAATGATAGGCCAGCTGCAACTAAGGATAAATCTAAGTGGTGTGCATATCATGAAGATTTTGGGCACCTCACAGAAGAATGCATTGCATTAAGAAAGGAAATTGGATACTTATTGAGCAAGGGGCATCTAAAAGAATTGTTGGGAAGAAAAAAGTCAAGAACTCAGGATCCTGAAAGGATCCCTGAGAAGGCTCCAGCCCCTCCAGCAGATGCACAAGTGATAAACTTTATTTCCGGAGGATCCGATATTTGTGGGACATCCTTCTCAGCAGCTAAAAGGCATGCGAAGGAAGCTAAAATGGATAATGGAGAAAGGCCAGTTCGAACATCAAGTCTCTCCGAGGGAAAAGTCATAACCTTTGATGAAGAGGATCGTGTTGATATCCAGGATCCTCATCACGATGGTTTAGTTATTACTCTTTTCATATCTAACCATTTTGTCCGCAGGATCCTTATAGACGGAGGAAGTTCAGTGAACATTATCCAGCTGGATGTTCTAAAGAAGATGGGTATTCCTGAATCAGAGATCATACCAAGATCCTCCGTGCTCGTTGGATTTAGTGGCGAAACTAAGAACACCCTGGGGGACATTAAACTCCCAATATATATTGAAGGCTTACACTCTTATCAAAAATTTTGTGTTATTGACTGTTTATCTTGTTGTAATGTTATCCTTGGCAGGCCTTGGATACACGATATGAAAGCAGTCCCATCTACTTACCATCAATGTGTGAAGCTCCCTAGTCCTTGGGGAATAGTGAAGATCGATAGTGATCAGCAGGAGGCTAAGAATTGCTACACTTCATCGATGAAACCAGCCTCGAAGTCAAGGGAGCAATAGCAATCAAGGTATCCTCCAAGGGATGTCTTGGAGGCCAGAGAGCAGGATGTGGTAGAAATCCTCATGGATCCTGATGATCTTGAATCCAAAATATATATCGGATCAGGGATCCTTGGCGAAATGAAAGAAGACCTCATATCCTTCCTCAAAAGGAGAAAGACTACCTTTGCATGGAAACACGAAGACATGACTGGTATAGCCAAGGATGTTATCACTCATAAACTCGGCATTGACAGATCCTTCAAACCAATCCATCAACGGAGAAGAAAGTTTGCACCAGAAAGGAATGCCATCATCCAAGAAGAGGTAGAGAAATTGCTCCGGGCAGGTATGATTAGAGAGGTCAAGTATCCAAGATGGTTGGCCAATGTGGTTGTTGTTCAAAAGAAAAACGGAAAGTGGAGGGTATGTGTCGATTTTACCGATTTAAATAAGGCATGTCCTAAGGATCCTTTCCCTTTACCCCACATTGACTCCATGGTGGATGCAACAGCGGGTCATGAACTGTTAACTTTTATGGATGCTTCATCTGGATTTCAACAAATCCAAATGGAACCATCCGACCAAGAGGATACAGCCTTCATGACTCCAACTGGTATATACTGCTATATTGCTATGCCGTTCGGATTAAGAAATGCAGGTGCAACATACCAAAGGCTGGTGAATATGATGTTCAAGGATCAGATGGGACAGACTATGGAGGTTTACATAGATGATATGGTGGTGAAATCCTTAAAAGCTGAGGATCACCTAAGAGACTTGAAGGAAGCATTCGATATCCTTGACAAATATAATATGAAACTTAATCCTTCAAAATGTCACTTTGGTGTTAAAGCAGGTAAATTCTTAGGATATATGGTGACAAAGAGAGGCATTGAAGCTAGCCCGGAACAAATCAAAGCAATAGTGAACATCAAATCTCCGGCCAATGCTAAGGATGTTCAGAGGCTAACAGGAAGGATAGCAGCTTTGAACAGATTTATATCCAAGTCCTCCGAGAAGTGTAAAGAATTCTATGATATCCTAAGGAAGAACAAGAAATTTAAGTGGACGGAGAAGCATGAAAATGCTTTAAAAGCCCTCAAAGACTACCTATCCTCGGCCCCGGCTTTGATGAAACCAGAAAAAGGTGATGTGTTATCCTTGTATCTTGCAGTATCCTCAAAAGCAGTAAGTGCGGTCCTTGTTAAGGATCATCAAGGTACACAACATCCTGTCTATTATGTAAGTAAAAGTTTACTTGGTGCCGAATCCAGGTACTCACACCTTGAAAAGCTTATTCTTGCGTTAATTATGGCATCTACCAAGTTAAGACATTATTTTGAAACTCATGTTATCATTGTTAAAACTAATTTTCCAATTAAGAATGTCCTCAGGAAACCAGAGATGTCAGGAAGGATGGCTAAGTGGGCAGTGAAGCTGAGTGCATATGATATAAGATACGAGCCTAGGACAGCCATCAAATCCCAAGCATTAGCTGACTTTGTGGCTGATTTCAGTAGTGATTTACAAGAAGAAGCTGAGCTAGAGGTCCAGCAGCTGGAAGAGACCAAGGATCCTTGGATACTCTATACGGATGGATCCTCAAATGTCAAAGGCACAGGGCTTGGAATACTACTAAAATCGCCACAGGGGGACATAATACCCCATTCTATAGCTTGTGAGTTCCAAACCACTAATAATGAGGCTGAATATGAAGCCTTAATTGCTGGTTTGCAAATTGCAAAGCATATGGGGATCAGGTATCTTGAGGTACACGTAGATTCTTTGTTAATTACAAACCACTTTAATGGATCATACGCTGTTAAAGGTGAAAAGCTAACCAAGTATTTGGAGATAGTCAAAAGTTTGGCACTCTCTTTTGTTTCCTTTAGTTTGTCACAGGTACCAAGGGAAGAAAATACAGAAGCTGATGCATTGGCTAACTTAGGATCATCCTTGAAGATCCCGGAGGATATCAAGATTCCTATTATCCATATCCTGATACCAGCTATCGAGGATCATTTGGCTATGGAGATAGGGAATAATTCTGCAATGATCCCTAGTGAGGATACTCGATCCCATTCAGAATCAGGATCATGGATCTCACCAATTATGAGATACTTACAACATGGAGAGATTCCTACAGGAGAAAACCCTAGGGCTTTCAAATCTAAGGTATCTCAATTCACAATTTTAAATAATATGTTGTATAGACGATCTCTTGCAGGACCATACTTGAGATGCATTGAGGATCCTGAAGTTCAAGAAGTTTTAAAAGACTTCCATGAAGGAGATTGTGGAAACCACACTGGGGGCAGGGCATTATTCTCAAGGATCCTGAGGACAGGATACTACTGGCCAACCATGAAGAAAGATGCTGTGGAGTATGCCAGAAGATGTGATCCTTGCCAGAGACACAGCAATATCCTTCATCAACCAGCTGAATTATTGCATCCTATACCCTCCTCTTGGCCGTTTATGAGATGGGGTATGGATATAGTTGGAAAGCTCCCTAAGGCACCTGGTCGAAAAGTATTCATGCTAGCTGTTAGGGGTCATTTTCTTAACATATGTATCCTGACCAATATCCTGCCTTTGTTTGTTTATTTGTAATCAGGATGCTGGAAGAGGATATTGCTGACATCTTGGGCGATATCCTGAAGCTTATTGAATTAACCACGTACAGGTTAAGGGCAGAAGCTTGCTAACGGTCACAAGGACTTCTTCTCCTCAAGACTCGGACGAATTTGTTGAGAAAGAGACGTTGAGCCCGAAAGACCAGGTCTGCAACGTTCCAAGAAGGAATATTCGGTGAATCCCGCGAGTTTAGGGTAGTTAGTTGTTTTATCTTTACTATAAATAGATGAGGTCGGATCAGCTTAGAACACACATCATTTCACACTTACACTCTCGAACACAATCACATTCTAGCTAGTTGCAAACACCACACTTGTATTTCATTTTCGTTGTAACACTTAGTCGATCCGTACCACATCCTGCACTGTATCCTGATTTCTGAAGCAATTGAAGAACAAGGCAGCTGCGATTGTCAGCTCCCGAGGTTTTATGCCGGCGATCTAGATTGATCAAGGGCTTTCCTCGTACATCTCGTGTCATTTACTTTACTTTTTGCTCATTATTTGCTCATTGTTTGATCATCCATACAGCTCAATATCCCGAGCCGTATCCTTAAACCGTTTTTGCAAGTAATTTAATCAACACATTTTTGACACTTACTTCTAGCACACTACCTCACTTAACTAATTTGATCACTTAATTACTTCGGTAATTTTTGACCAAAACAATTTGGCGCCCACCGTGGGGCAAGTGGTGCTCTCTATACTAAAATTTTTTGTTAAATCGCTAATCGGTTTTTTATTTTCAAAACTTTTTGCTACATTGTCCACAATGGCCTCATGATCAAACATGAGTTCCTCTACTATGTCTGCTACGACTTCTGCTACTACAGGTTCGGTGCTTCCACCACCTCCTCCAAGAATGCCAGCCTCTACACAATCTCAAGATGTTATCCCTACTCGGAGTGTCCAGGGATCTACTCCCGTTTTAGCTTCTAATGATGAAATTTTAACTTTATTTGGAAGTGTGCAGGAACAAATGAGGCAGCAACAGGAAACAAACCAAATGCTTTTGAGGGAGATACAACTCCTGAAGGCTGGCTCGAGCAGATCTGCGGAGGACAATGTCACTCCGTTACACCCCAGAGCGTTGAACTTTAGCTCAGCTGTTTATACCGAGGATAATAGGGGGAATATCGTGCCCAGTCTTCCCCAGAATCATACTCCTGAAATACCCTCCTCGATTAGGATGTCAACCATGAGGAGCTCAGGATATGCTTCAGGATATGGGCAGAACCCTCCAACGGGTAACGTGTCAAATAATAATAATACTCATGCTACTAACAATAATGGATCTTTGCAGGATACAGGTGTAACATCAGCACTTACCAGGGAACTTCAGAAGTTGAAAGACATGATATCTAGTGTACCGGGGGTGGTCCAGCCGATCCCGGAAGTATCTCAAGATAGCCACAAGATATCTCGTTTTGCATACCCTATATGTGATGCTGAGATCCCAAAGAGATTCCAAACTCCCAACATGAAGCTTTATGATGGGACTACGGATCCTGAGGAGCATATTGCCCAGTATAGGGAAAGAATGGAGATTAACCCTATCCCTCCGGAGCTCAAGGAAGCGTGCTTGTGCAAGGGATTTGGTTCTACTCTAACAGGATCAGCCTTGAAATGGCTGTTAAACGTTCCTCCTCACTCAATTACTTCATTTGCTCATTTGGTTAATTTATTTAACAGTCAATTTTCTTGTAGTCGGAGTTTTGAGAAACTAACCAGTGATCTTTACAGGATAACTCAAGGGCCTCAGGAATCCTTGAGGGATTATGTGAACAAATTTAGTCGAGAATCCTTGGATATCCCACATCTTGATGTTGCAACAGCTGTGCAAGCTTTTAAGATGGGATTACAAAAGGATTCTCAGTTTTATCAGGATCTTGTAATGAATCCCTGCAGGAATCTTGATGAAGCTCGTAACAGGGCCTTGAGATATATCCGTCTGGAAGATGACAAGAAGATGCAAGAAAGGATGAACTCGTCCAACACTTATGAATCGACTAATAGGAAGTCAGAATCCTCATTTAAGTCATATCGGCCTAAGCCATATGGTAGAAATGAAAACAAGAGAGTGAATGCTGTCGAAGATGAGGATCCTGAAGAGTATCCTGAGTTGTCTGAATATTGCTTTTCTGTTAATATTCCTGAATTAATGTATGCTATGCAGGGCCTAGGAGACAAGGCTAGATGGCCTCGAAAGAATCAACAAA
This sequence comes from Helianthus tuberosus, assembly GCA_030545235.1. NCBI lineage: Eukaryota > Viridiplantae > Streptophyta > Magnoliopsida > Asterales > Asteraceae > Helianthus > Helianthus tuberosus. The sequence goes on along the minus strand of CM060426.1, from coordinate 144,062,407 downwards.
AGGCTGACTGGAAAGATAAGTCGAAATGGTGTGCTTTCCACGAAGATTTTGGACATATGACTGAGGATTGCATTGCTTTAAGGAAAGAAATAAGCTATCTTCTAAGCAAGGGATACCTGAAAGATCTCTTAGGAAAGAAGAAGAATAAGGGTCAGGATACTGACAAGGATCCTGAACGAGCAGCGTCACCTCCCTCGGATGCCAAGATAATCAACTTCATTTCGGGAGGATCCGACATTTGTGGGACCTCATATTCGGCAGCAAAGAGACATGCTAAGGAAGCTAAGGCCGAAAGGGGAGACAGACCTGTCAGGATGACTACCCTCACGACTGACAAAGTGATCACATTTGATGCTGATGACAGGGATACTGTCCAGGATCCTCACCATGATGCTCTGGTAATAACGTTATATGTGGCTAACCATTTTGTACGCAGGATATTGGTTGATAATGGCAGCTCCGTCAACATAGTCCAGCTAGAGACACTTAAAAGAATGAATGTATCTCCAATGGATATAACTTCGAAGTCCACCGTGCTTGTTGGATTCAGCGGAGAGGCCAGAAACACAGTGGGAGAGATAAAGTTGCCGGTATACGTTGAAGGAGTCAACTCGATACAACGTTTCTGTGTGATGGACTCTCTATCCTGCTATAACATTATCCTGGGAAGACCATGGATTCACGATATGAAGGCCGTGCCATCAACATATCACCAATGCATCAAGATACCTACCCCTTGGGGAGTTGTTAAAGTTGATAGCGATCAGCAGGAGGCGAAAGAATGCTACTCATCCTCGATGAAATCCTCAGCCAAAACTAGTGCAGCATAGCAATTAAAGATGCGGGCCCAGGATATCGTGGAGGATCCGGAGCAGGATGTGAAGAAAGTTATCCTGGACCAGGATAACCCCGATATTTCGGTGCTCGTAGGGACCAATATCCCTCAGGATATTGAGGAACAATTAATTAACTTTTTGAAATGCAGGATATCTACATTTGCATGGAAGCATGAGGATATGACAGGCATATCCAAAGATATTATCACTCACAAGCTTGGAATTGATAAATCATTCAAGCCTGTGCAACAAAAAAGAAGGAAGTTTGCTCCTGAGCGGAACACAATTATTCAGGAGGAAGTTGAAAGATTATTAAAGTCAAGAATGATCAGAGAGGTTAAGTTCCCAAGGTGGCTAGCAAACGTGGTTGTAGTACAGAAGAAGAATGGGAAATGGAGAGTTTGTGTAGACTACACAGACCTAAACAAAGCTTGTCCTAAAGACCCATTTCCTCTTCCCCATATTGATGCAATGGTAGATGCCACTGCTGGGCATGAAATGTTGACCTTCATGGATGCATCCTCAGGATTTCAACAGATACAAATGGAGCCTTCTGACCAGGAGGATACCGCCTTCTTGACTCCAACAGGTATTTATTGTTATACAGCTATGCCTTTTGGTTTGAAAAATGCAGGTGCAACATACCAAAGATTGGTAAACATGATGTTTAAAGACAAACTGGGGGACACCATGGAGGTGTACATTGACGATATGGTGGTAAAATCAAAGAAAGCTAAGGATCACCTCCAGGATATTAAAGGAGCATTTGATATCCTGGATCAATACAACATGAAGCTGAATCCTGCTAAATGCCATTTCGGAGTGGGGGCAGGAAAGTTTCTTGGGTATATGGTGACGAAAAGGGGGATAGAGGCAAGCCCGGAGCAGATTAAAGCTATCCTGGATATAAAATCACCCTCGAATATGAAGGATGTACAAAGATTAACAGGCCGAGTAGCAGCTCTAAACAGATTTATCTCAAGATCCTCGGAGAAATGCAAAGACTTCTATGATATCCTAAAGAAGAACAAAAGATTCGAATGGTTGGAAAAGCACGAAGCAGCCCTACAGGATTTGAAACGGTATCTCTCAACCGCACCTCTATTGATGAAGCCGGAAAATGGTGAACCACTATCCCTGTACCTTGCTGTATCAGGGAATGCTGTAAGTGCCGTTCTTATAAAAGACCATGAAGGTCAGCAGTACCCTGTTTATTATGTTAGTAAAAGTTTGTTAGATGCTGAAACTAGGTATTCTCATTTAGAAAAATTGATACTAGCATTAATTATGGCATCAACGAAACTTAGGCATTATTTCGAGACACATAGGATTCATGTTAAAACAAACTATCCTATTAAAAATGTGCTTAGGAAACCAGAGATGTCAGGCAGGATGGCCAAGTGGTCAGTAAAGTTGAGTGCTTATGATTTAGTATATGAACCTAGGAATGCCATAAAGTCTCAGGCTTTAGCTGACTTTGTGGCTGATTTTAGTAGTGACATTCAGGATGAGGTAGACCTAGAGGTTCAACAGTTAGGAGAATCCTCAGGATCCTGGACATTATATACTGATGGTGCATCTAATGTAAGAGGAGTAGGATTAGGAATACTACTAAAATCGCCACAGGGGGACATATTACCCCAGGCTATTAGGTGTGAATTTCCTGCTACTAATAATGAAGCAGAGTACGAGGCTTTAATTGCAGGATTAGAGTTGGCTAAGAGCATGAGTATCAAAAATTTGCAAGTATATGTTGACTCTCTGTTAATTACTAACCATTTTAATGGATCATATGCAGTTAAGGGAGAGAAATTAATCGAATATCTCGATATTCTCAAAAAATTAGCAGGATATTACGATGTTTTTATACTTGAACAGGTACCAAGGGAAGATAATGCTGAAGCAGATGCCTTAGCAAACCTGGGATCATCGGTCAGGATACCTGAAGGGACACAAATACCAATAGTACATGTCTTATATCCTGCAACGAATCCTCGGGATAAAGAAGTAGCTGGTATTCAGGATCCTGGGGCGGAATATCCTGAAGAGGATCCTAGAACCTGGACGGCCCCAATCATGAAATATCTCAAAGAAGGACATATTCCTGGAGATGAAAATCCTAAGGCATTTAGGATGAAGGTATCACGATTCACTATTATAGATAATATTTTGTACAAGAAATCTCTTGCAGGACCATATTTAAGGTGTTTGGAGGATCATGAAGCTAAAGAAGTACTTCAAGATATACATGAAGGAGACTGTGGTAATCACACGGGGGGCAGATCATTATTCTCGAAAGTATTAAGGACAGGATACTTTTGGCCAACAATGAGAAAGGATGCTGCAGAATATGCTCGAAGATGTGATGCATGTCAAAGGCATAGTAACATACTACATCAACCAGCTGAACCACTATATCCTGTAGTTTCCCCTTGGCCATTCATGAAGTGGGGGATGGATATAGTAGGGAAGTTACCAAAAGCTCCGGGAGGAAAGGTATTTATGTTAGCAATGACGGATTATTTCTCTAAGTGGGTCGAGGCTGAAGCATTCGTTCAAGTAAGAGACCAAGAAGTAGTATCCTTCATAAAGAGGAATATCCTGACTAGGTTTGGAGTGCCAGCTGAGATCATTTGTGATAATGGGTCTCAGTTCATAAGTAAGAGGACTACTGACTTTTGCAAGAGTTGGGGAATCAAAATGATCACATCAACTCCGGTACATCCTCAAGCAAATGGACAAGCAGAATCCTCTAACAAGATAATTGTCAACAACTTAAAGAAAAGGCTTGGAGCCAAAAAAGGAAGATGGGCAGAAGAATTACCCTTTGTTTTATGGGCTGATAGGACAACGGTAAAGAATGCAACAGGTCAAACCCCATTTTCGTTGGTCTTTGGAGCAGAAGCAATGATTCCAACAGAAATGACAATACCTACTGCAAGATCTATCTTAAGTGATCCTGAGAAGAATCCTGAAGCCTTGAGTCAGGATTTAGACACTATAGATGAAAAGAGAGATGCAGCAAGGCTAAGGATGGCAGCATATCAACAGAGAATATCCAGGGCATACAACAAGAATATTAGAACCAGAAGATTTAAGGTTGGAGATTGGGTATTAAGAAAGGCCTTCCAAAATACTACTAATCCTGCCGATGGCAAGTTAGCTCCAAAATGGGAAGGACCATATGAAGTTGAATTAGAAGCAGGGAAAGGAGCGTATAGACTCAAGAATATGGAGGGAGATATGCTACCGAGATCTTGGAATGCTATACACCTTAAGCTCTATTTCAAGTGAGTTTAGAATTAATTTCTAACTCAAGATGGTATGAATTCTTACTTCTTTTTAATATGTTTTGATATTATTAATTCTTTTGAACCCAATACTGACTTAAGCATCGGAGGGGTGTTAGCCAAGCTAACACCCACCTTAGTTTACATTTGTTTTGCAAGATATGTCCCAGGATGTAGCTCCAGAATATGCACTCGGGATAACTCAGAAGATTAGAGGATTGGCCCCCTCTCTCACGTTTAAGGGATACTGATCCCTTCACAGGTTTAAAGGTATTCACCTTTCTTCCGAATTGGGTTTAAACACCCCGCCTGGAGCGCAAGTTATTCAGGGATAGTTCAAGGTGGCGGGACCAGTCCATGTAAAAGTGGCTGACAATTTCGTTACCATTGGCTATATCCTGAATTCTAACGGTATATGAGGATTGATCACCCTCTCTCACGAAAGGGTATTTTCATACTCTCTAAGGTTTAAAGGTTTTCACCTTTCTAAGTCTTGGAGTTTATACACTCCCGCCTGTAGCGCATGAAAAATTGGGATTTTCCCCAGGTTACAAAGGATTTATCTCCAGTGCATCCTTGGGTTCTACCCTTGAGACGTAAAATATTGCTTATGCAATGCAAACTGACATTAAATAAATTTCTAAGATACTTGAAGACATTGTACACAGGGGACATCCCTGCCAAGATGATGGTGTAAAGCTAAAAGAATGAAGTTTGCGACTAATGCACTAAGTACCTTGCACTGGGGACATCTTCATTGGAAGAGTTGCAAAGGGATTGAAGTTCGGTAATAGGTTTATATCCTATGTCTGGTATGATCTTTCCTTTGTAAGCCTCATTTAAATTTTTAGTAACATCATGTTAAGTATCTTGACATATATCCTCAAAGTCCTTTTAAGGATATCTGATTAGGATGTTTAAAACTAGTATTGGCTTGGAACTTGGATCATCATCAAAACCTAGTTTTGAAGAGATAAACTATTTCTTACTTTCTAAAGAAATTTTTATAAAGTTAAAGGAATGTCTGGAAGATCTATTTAATAAAAGGCTTTTGCAGTATGTTGCTGAGCATACTAATCAGGATATTTTGCAAAATAACAATATGAAATTTTTACAAAGCTAAAACTTACACTAAACAATGTAAAGTAACAAAAAATAAGTCAAAAGATGAAATTATTCTTAGAGCAATCAATACTGGTTGATAACCGAAGGTTTCATCCTGAAACCCAGGACCCATCCACCTTCGGCTATCAAATTGTTTAGAGACAGAAATGAAAATTGTTGATAAAAACATAAAATTGTTCGAAAGATTTAAAGAAAACAAGCACTAGGGGGTAGTGCCTTCTTGGTCCAAAGCGGTTTCAGCAACATCCATCTTGGGATCCGCCTCAGCATCCTTGTCAGCATCGACTGCCTTTTCAACTGTTTTAGAAGGTTCATCGGCAGATTTGGAAGAGGTACCGCCAAGATTCTTCAGCTTGGTCTCCCAAGCACCAACGTCCCAAGAAGGGCGTTCGAAGCCTAATGTTTTGGCTTCATGAGCCATCTTCAACCTAGCCTGGAGAAGGGAAATGACGACGGAACTTTTGAGGCTTTCTCAGTAACTGACCATATCCCGTTCGTACTGCACATGGGCAGCTTCCAGATCGGCTTGGGCTTGAAGAGTAGCCTTGTTGAGAGCAATTTGGTGTTCCTGGGTCATAGCTTTGTATTTCTCTTCGTAGTGACGAGACTTGGCGGCTGCGATCATGCCTTGGTCTGAAATTGTGATTTCTGCTTCCTTTAGCTTGGATTCAAGTGTTTTGTTAAGCTTGCAGGATTCTTGATATAAGTGAACCAAACGCTCAAGACCCTGCAAAGGTAAAAGGACAGGGATCAATATTATTATTAAGTCTTTGAAAATAGTCTAAATTGCAGGATATGGTATAAAGATACTAACCTGGTTGAGAAAAGAAGTCATAAAACCACTGGCTTCGATGAATCCATGCTTTTCGTAAGGAAATGTGTCAGAGACGAAAGGGGAATCGGGTTCTTTCCTTTTGCGGGAACTCGAACTCCGAGGTTTGGTAGCCGGTGAAGGTTTAGGAATGATGATGGCTTTGGAGCTGCTGGGTTTGGATGTAGCAGTGGTCTTGGAGCCAGGTTCTTTCTTGACTTGGATCTGGTCGGAATAGCTATCCAGTTCGTCAAGATCAAAGACTTCAGGGATCTTAGCTGGTGCTGTGTAAAGGGAAAAGTTTTACTTTTTATCATTATATTGTTTTGACTAATTATTCTGAAAGGAATTCTTACCAGACATCTCGGATGATGAGTACTGACTTGAACTCGGAACGTGTGTGGTAAAAGTCCTGTCTATTGCAGGTAACCGGTAAACGGTATTGATTCTCTCTTCTGACTCAGCGGTAGGAGGAGCGACTTCCTTAAAGTTCACTGCAGAAAGGTCAAAAAGAAGAATATTAATAGAGGATAACAATCAAATCGTCTATGAGGATATTTATGATCCTACCGGTGGTTAACCACTCCACCGGAAGGTTAGCACCCTCAGCAATGGAATCTCGTTTGACAAAGAAGAATTTGCGTTGCCATCCGTCTTCATTTTTGGTGGCTTTGAGGATCAGGGGTTTGCTGGAGGTTGAAAAAAGCAAAAATCGGCTAGAGCCGTGGGATCGGAGGCGATAAGCAATAGGTAGATCCTCGATGCAGAGGTCAGAACAGTGGAGGTTTTTGATTTGGTTGAGTACAATTAATACTCTCCAAACCATGGGCATGGTTTGAGCAAAAGAGATGCCAGTAATACGAAAGAATTGCATCATGAATTCTGGGAAGGGGTATCGAAGGCCTAGTGAAAAAGGATATGCTGGAAAACAGATCCATTCGGTAGAACTAACATCCGATCGGATTGACCGATCAAATGGCCTGAAGACTGTGCTATCAGGGAAAGCGCCGGAGGATCTTAAAGCTGCAATATCTGCGTTGTCAAATGCGCAGATCTCCTTTTCGGGATTTTTGAGAAGATTCTGCTGGGTGAAGGTCTCGGCGGCCATTGCTAGAAAGATGAAGTAAATTGACAGAAAGAAAGTCGAAAATGGAGAATTACCTGAAGGGACTGTTGATGATATCTGCTTTTCAAACAAAAAAAGAGAAGATATAGGGGCATTGTGGATCTCCATGGAGTAAAAAACGCGTTGGAAGTTATGATGTGATCTTGACCGTCGCTTCATTTTAAATGCCTTGAGTTGTGGGATAAGGTTTTTGAAATATATCCGTTGGATTGGTATCCCAACTGATATATTTGGGGACAATTGTTAGGGGTCATTTTCTTAACATATGTATCCTGACCAATATCCTGCCTTTGTTTGTTTATTTGTAATCAGGATGCTGGAAGAGGATATTGCTGACATCTTGGGCGATATCCTGAAGCTTATTGAATTAACCACGTGCAGGTTAAGGGCAGAAGCTTGCTAACGGTCACAAGGACTTCTTCTCCTCAAGACTCGGACGAATTTGTTGAGAAAGAGACGTTGAGCCCGAAAGACCAGGTCTGCAACGTTCCAAGAAGGAATATTCGGTGAATCCCGCGAGTTTAGGGTAGTTAGTTGTTTTATCTTTACTATAAATAGATGAGGTCGGATCAGCTTAGAACACACATCATTTCACACTTACACTCTCGAACACAATCACATTCTAGCTAGTTGCAAACACCACACTTGTATTTCATTTTCGTTGTAACACTTAGTCGATCCGTACCACATCCTGCACTGTATCCTGATTTCTGAAGCAATTGAAGAACAAGGCAGCTGCGATTGTCAGCTCCCGAGGTTTTATGCCGGCGATCTAGATTGATCAAGGGCTTTCCTCGTACATCTCGTGTCATTTACTTTACTTTTTGCTCATTATTTGCTCATTGTTTGATCATCGATACAGCTCAATATCCCGAGCCGTATCCTTAAACCGTTTTTGCAAGTAATTTAATCAACACATTTTTGACACTTACTTCTAGCACACTACCTCACTTAACTAATTTGATCACTTAATTACTTCGGTAATTTTTGACCAAAACACTAGCTATGACTGATTACTTCTCGAAGTGGATAGAGGCTGAAGCTTTTGCCCAAGTTAGAGAAAAGGAAGTTATATCCTTCATTAAAAGAAATATTATAACTAGATTTGGAATTCCTTCTGAGATTATATGTGATAATGGTTCCCAATTTATTGGGGGCAGAACCACTAACTTTTGTGACAGCTGGGGGATTAAGATGATAACATCAACACCAGTCCACCCACAAGCTAATGGTCAGGCAGAATCATCCAACAAGATCATCATCAACAATTTGAAGAAGAAGCTTGGATCCAAGAAAGGGAAATGGGCAGAAGAACTACCTTATGTGCTTTGGGCTGACAGGACAACCCCTAAGAATGCAACTGGTCAAACACCATTCTCTTTGGTGTTTGGGGCAGAATCAGTGATCCCAACAGAAATGGTGGTTCCAACTGCTAGAACAAGTACTCGTGATCCTGAGAAGAATAATGAAAACTTGGCTCAAGACCCGGATACTATTGAAGAAATCAGGGATATGGCTAGGATAAGGATGGCCAGTTATCAGCAAAGAATGGCTGGTGCTTACAACAAAAATGTCAGGATCAGGAGGTTTCAAGTTGGAGATATGGTATTAAGGAAAGCATTTCAAAATACTACCAATCCTGCTGATGGGAAGTTGGCTCCAAAATGGGAAGGCCCTTATTTGATTGAAGCTGAAGCAGGAAAGGGGGCATATAGATTGCTAACCATGGAAGGTGATTTGCTACCAAGAGCTTGGAATGCTGTCCACTTGAAGAAATATTTCATGTGACAAGGATCCTCATGGCAGAGGTAATCCTAGCAAAAGGGATATCCTTAGAGGATCCTCAAAGTATCGGTGATCCTTACTTAGGTAATATCCTAAACTTAAGCTATTTCATTTCATTATTTTCTCTTATAAGGGTAAGGATCATGTATCCTTTATCCATCTCTCACGTGAGTTTAAGTTTTGAAAGTTCAGGTATCCTTAGCATAACGTTGGTTATCCACAGAAGCAATTCGTCCTTTGGGTTTAACCCCAGTTATTCGGGCTTGTCCCCAGATTCCGCCTGTAGCACACGATGATCCTGGTGTAGTTCAAGGCTTTGGGACCAGTACTCGTTCTAGGGGCTGATAATTCCATTGTTCTGGCTATGCTTAGGATCCTACGTATAATGGTAGACGTACCATACATCCGTTCATAAGGTTTCTAACGTTTTCACGTTAGCTAAGGTTTCTAACGTTTTCACGTTAGCTAAGGTTTTGGCATCTTCATGTCACTAAGTTTGGATAGTCGCCAGTTAGGGCCATACTCCAGTTTACATATGATCCTTGGGCTTGTCCCCAGTTATCCTTGGGCTTGTCCCCAGTTATCCTCGGGCGTGTCCCCAGTTATCTTTGGGCTTGTCCCCAGTTGCTAACTCTTTTCTTATGATGGCTTAGTCCCAAGTTATGCTCTATTTCAGGTTTTTGAAGATAGGCAACTAGGGATCCTAGATCCTTACTTTATTCTAAGGTTTATCTTATAGTTATCCTTGTTATGATCAGGATCCTAACTTGGATCCTCAGGTATGATCCTTAACTATTTTCAATTCTATTCATTATTTATTTGAATAACCCTTATACTTGACAACTGAACTTGTGATTCTTAAACTATATCACTTTTTAGAACTTATCGGTTATGGGCTTGATAAGTATAAACAAAATGAATATTACAACAGTTGGAAAGTAAGACTTTATAAAGGATAATAACACAAGATAAGCGACAAAAAGTTAAGTTTTTATTTATTAACAAAAAGACTAACCCTTAAAGGTTGTCAAAATTACCTACCCGAGCATCTACCAGCAAAACGTGGCCCGTCCGCTGGGGTAGGTAAAGGGTGTCCATGATAATGAGTTCAAAGATAGTGCAGGAATATAAAGGCGGCAGGATCACAATGGCTTCATCCCCCAAACAGAGGATCCCTCCACCAATTGCAATCCTGCCTATTGTCTAAAGGATCATACATGATCCTTAAACCTAAGAACTATTGTTTAGAGTTATGACAGACCCACCATTGTTCAAAAACATCAACAATCCAAAAAACTACCAAACCATAAAAAATGGGCTCCGGCCACGTCTAGAAATTTCCATCATCGCCCATTTTTGCAGCTCACACCTTCGCTGCATTATCATCACCACCAGCCGCTGCATCCTCAGCTTTATCCTTCAACCCGCTGCCACTAGCCTCAATTGCCAGAATCTCCTCGGCCTCCTCTTCATCACCTAATTCAGCCAACCTTGCCTTCCACTCTTCAATTTCCCAGCTACTTTTGTCAAAGGCAGGATCCTGAGCTTCCAAAGCCATTTGAAGCTTGGTTTTGTACATTGCTATGGCAGCGGAGACTTTAGCATCATCTGTGATCTCCTGCCTTTCATAGTCAAAGTTAACCAGCGCCTTAGCCATCTTCTGCTTGGTATCCTGGAGTTCCTTCTGAAGATCAGCAAGTGCAAGATCCTTGAGAACAGCAACCTGCTGGAGATCGGCAATCTTCTTATCTTGATCCTCAACATGGCCGACGTAATCCTCGATCTCAGCAAATTTCTGCAAAAGAAAAGGATAAAGCAGTTCAAGAGCAAGTGATCCTTAGATCAGCAGGATATACAAGCAGAGACAGTGATCCTTACATCATTGAAGTACTCAAGGAACTGGTGGCGAATTAAGGGCAGACCCTGCAAATCCTCAGCCTCGGAAGTCTTTCTTTTCTTGATTCCCTTCCCTTTGAGGGGTGCCTTGGGGATTGAGGTTGTCGGGCTAGTAGGGACCTTTCTTTTGGAGGATTTGACAGTGGTGAGATCGGTGACACTGAACCTTGAAGCAGCTTTGGCAGATTTTCCAGCACCTACACAACCAAAACAAGATAAGTATCTTTTCGTAATATACATCTAACTATTTATTTAAGTTTTAAACAAGGATACTTACTTGACATTGTGACAGAGCCTGAGGATACCTCCTGTGAGTCTTGGGTTATTGTCTTGAAAGTTCTAGTTTCAGGGTCGAGTCCCCAGAAAGCAGCAAGTCTTTCCCTGGTTGCGGGTGTTGTGATGAGATGTGAAACAGTGATGGCTGCATGACACAAGACAAAAAAGGGGTTAGTGATCCTATTACGAAGACATGAACATCTGGTGATCCTTCCCAGGATCCTCCGGCCTACCATGGGTGGACCATGTTCTTGGTAAATGCTCTCCATCTGAAATGCTATCCCTTCTTACAAAGAAGAAGCGAAGTTTCCAATCTTTGTCGTTTTTGGTGACTTTGAGAAGAGGATGATCTGCACCGGGTTTTCGTTTGAACAAATAACGGTGGGATCCAAAGGTAGTAAGATCATACAGTTCCGCCAGTTCTGACATTCCTAAATCAACGCCTTCTTGCTCGATGATCCTCTCTAGGGTGTATAAAACCCTCCAAATCATCGGCATGGCTTGAATGTAAGATATGCCGGTAAGGGAAAAGAAGGATTGTGTGAATTCCGGGAAAGGATAGGTGTACCCTATAGCAAATGGAGTAACTGGAAAGGCAACCCATGTTTCTGAAACATAGTCGCTCAGGGTAGTTGGATCGAAAGGTTTGAAAAAGGCATTCGCCGGAAAACGATGACGGATGTTATCTATTTGTGCATCGTTAAAGCAACACCTCTCGTTCACTGAGTCCTTGATGATTTTCTGACTCTTCAAAGGGCTATCTTTTTTGTGATCCTTGGCCGGAGAACTTCGGAGCAACATTTTTGAAGTGATGACGATAAAGAAAGAAAAACAGAGTAAGAGAGGAAGAAAGAGGAGAAAGAGATACCTGATTGATCTTCAACTGAGATTATAAAGGGAGTTTCTTTCGAATTTAAATGCATAATGATCCTATCTATATCTCTATTTATAATTATGATTCTGCAGGATTGTCACTTCCGTGACATCATCATCGCAACGGCTAGTTCTATTTTAACGGCTATATATCCGTTAGTTAGTTAGTTACCGATAAGATCAAGAAAATATAACTCACATATTTACAATTTAACTCCTTATATTTTGGGGGCAATTGTTAGGGGTGGATTTCTAAATGGCCCGTGATCCTTAGCTATTATCCTCTTTAGTGATCCTTGCTTCTGTGACAGATAGTGATCCTCAGAAGAGCTTCAGGATCAGGATCATGGATCACCTTAAGGATCCTCATACTAACAATTGTTCACTTTTGTTTCGTATTGTTTAGCAGGAGTAACAAGTCGGACCAAGTCTTGGCGACATTCCTGGAGAATATTCCCGAACTATCCCGCACGTGCTTAGCTAAAAATGGACGTTGTGGAGAACGTGGAGGCTTGGCACGAAAGTAGGACAGTTAGTTAGAGTAGTTTATTTCTATTTTAAAAGGGAGTAACGAGCTAGTAGAAAAACACTTAGTCATTCCGCAGTTACACACACTCGTACAAACGCTCATACAAGCTCTCGTTCAAACACTTAGCAATTTCATACACTTTTTACACATTTCACCGTAATGATCCTTGTACCTAGCTCGTTACTATCCAAAGTTGTAAACATTTAATCATTTATTTGAGCTTGGTGATCGGTAGTTTCCATCACCCGGGGTTTTTTGTGCCGGAGATCAACTCTTGATCAAGGGCTTTTTCCCCGTATAAATCCTTGTGTTGTTTGTGCATTTTACATTGAAGTGATCCTCATCGCTGTTACATATTTGAAGCATCATTCCCCGATACAGAGAGTTTGGTTGCATATTATAGACAGAATTTTTAACCAAAACAATCACGATTCACTATTATAAATAATGTTTTATACAAGAAATCTCTTGCAGGACCGTATTTGAGGTGCTTGCAGGATCCTGAAGCCCAAGAAGTACTTCAGGATATACATGAAGGGGATTGTGGTAATCACACTGGGGGCAGATCATTGTTCTCGAAAATATTAAGGACAGGATATTATTGGCCAACGACGAGGAAAGATGCTGCAGAATATGCTCGAAGATGTGATGCATGTCAAAGGCATAGTAACATACTACATCAACCAGCTGAACCACTATATCCTGTAGTTTCCCCTTGGCCATTCATGAAATGGGGGATGGATATAGTAGGGAAGTTACCAAAAGCTCCGGGAGGAAAAGTCTTTATGTTAGCAATGACGGATTATTTCTCTAAGCGGGTTGAGGCTGAAGCATTTGTTCAAGTTAGAGACCAAGAAGTAGTATCCTTCATAAAGAGGAATATCCTGACTAGGTTTGGGGTACCAGCTGAGATCATTTGTGATAATGGGTCCCAGTTTATAAGCAAAAGGACTACTGACTTTTGCAAGAGTTGGGGAATCAAAATGATCACATCTACTCCGGTACATCCTCAAGCGAATGGGCAAGCTGAATCCTCAAACAAGATAATAGTCAATAACTTAAAGAAGAGGCTTGGAGCCAAAAAAGGAAGATGGGCGGAAGAGTTACCTTTTGTTTTGTGGGCTGATAGGACAACGGTAAAGAATGCAACCGGCCAAACCCCGTTTTCCTTGGTATTTGGAGCAGAAGCAGTGATTCCAACAGAAATGACGATACCTACTGCAAGATCTATCTTACAGGATCCTGAACAGAATCCTGAAGTCTTATGTCAAGATTTGGATACTATAGATGAAAAAAGAGACGCGGCAAGACTAAGGATAGCAGCATATCAACAAAGAATATCCAGAGCATATAATAAGAACATAAGGACTAGAAGATTTCGAGTTGGTGATTGGGTGCTAAGAAAGGCTTTTCAAAATACCACTAATCCTGCCGATGACAAGTTAGCTCCGAAATGGGAAGGACCATATGAAGTCGAGTCAGAAGCAGGGAAAGGAGCATATCGACTCAAGAATATGGAAGGGGATATGCTACCAAGATCCTGGAATGCAATACATTTAAAGCTCTATTTCAAGTAATAGTAGAATTTATTTTCTATCTCGGAATGGTAGGTATTCTATTTTAAATATATTTATCTATTATCTTGAACCCAATACTGACTTAAGCATCGGAGGGGTGTTAGCCAAGCTAACACCCACCTTAGTTTACAATTGCAGCATATGTTTCAGGATATAGCTCCAGGATATGTACTCAGGATAGCTCGAAAGATTAGAGGATTGGCCCCCTCTCTCACGTTTAAGGGATCCTGGTCCCTTCAAAGGTTTCAAGGTATTCACCTTTCTTTCGAATTGGGTTTAAACACCTCGCCTGGAGCGCAAGTTATCTAGGTATAGTTCAAGGTAGCGGGACCAGTTCATGTAAAAGTGGCTGACAATTTCGTTACTGTTGGCTATATCCTGGATCCTGAAGGTATATGAGGATTGATCACCCTCTCTCATGAAAGAGTATTTTCATACTCTCTAAGGTTTAAAGGTTTTCACCTTTCTAAGAATTGGAGTTTATACACTCTCGCCTGTAGCGCATGAAATTTAGGGTTTATCCCCAGATATCAGGGTTTATCCCAAGTATGCTAAGGATTCATTTCAGGATATCAGGGGTTTTGCCCTGGGGTATTCGGAATTTATTCAAGTAAAAGTATGAATACATTTGCGTTTCTGTGTCGAACACAGGGGACATACATTATACTATTCAAAGGATGGATCCGAGTTTATAAGTATGCACTGGGGACAAACTTATAATGGAGGATTGAAATTGATTCTCTAAGAATCTCTGGTATGATCTCTCCTTTTTATTTGGACAATTTATAGGTTGTATTTCAATATCCTGATCAAGATATCTTTCAGGATATCTTCTAGGATACGTTTATAATATATTCCTAAGAATGTTCAAACCAAACAGTTTTCACAAGTAAAATTTGTACATCAATGACAACAATAATAAAGTCAAAAGAGAAGTTATATTATTAACATACCAAAAGATGTGCTCTTAGTTTCACCTCAAAACAAGGCCCATCCACTAAGAGCACTGATAGTTCCTTACCATATTTACCCAACAGTTGAAGGTTTCATCTCAAACCGAGACCCATCCACCTCCAACTGTTGTATTGTTCAAAAAGCATGCATGAAATGTAAATTGTTAAGGTGCAGAAAAGTAAATTGTTTAAGGGATTACAGACCAACATTCAAATTTAAAAAGGTGGGCTCTGGCCTTGGCACGTATATCCGTCATCGCCCACCTAAATGCCCTCACACAGCGGCATCTTCTCCAACCTTCTCAGACTTCTCAGCACCAGCATCCTGAGCAGCATCCTCACCAGTATCCATCCCAGCATCTGCTCCAGCATCCTTCTTGTCTCCAGCCTGGATCACCACCTCTGCTGACTTAGAAGACTCACCAGCTTCAATAAGAAGTGGCACAGCTTTGCCTCCGAGCTCCTTTAGCTTGGCCACCCAGGATTCAACTGGCCAAGATGGACAAACAAGGCCCGTCTCCTTGGCCTCGTAGGCCATCTTGATGCGTGCTTGTAACAGGGAGACGATAGCGGAAGCCTTGATTCCCTCCCGGAAATTGACCAAGGCTTGATCATGATCCATTTGAACGGTGGCAAGTTTGAGCTCAGCGTCTTGGGTGACCTTCTTCAGCAGGCTTTCGTAGTGCCGGGTCTTCGCTTCGGCAATGGCACCTTGGTCAGCAACGGTGCTTTCAAGCTGTTTGATCCTGGCTTCATGGAGTGCAGCAGTACCACAGGCATCATTATACAGGTGGAGCAAGTGCTGGAGGCCCTGCACATCAATTTCAGGTATAAGTTAGAATATATTGACCAGGATATCCTGTCAGGATATCCTATTAGGATATACGTGCAGGATATATGTGCAGGATATGCGTCAAGATATTACCTTGTTAAGGAAGGATGTCATTGGCTCTAAGGAATCAGAGAAACTGAGTTCATCATAGGAGAACCCTTCTGAACCTGGAGCACTGACTTCAAGACCTTTCCTCTTTTTTGCTGTGGAAGCACGAGTTCTTGGATTGGCCTTGGGAGCCGGGAGTGGCTTGGAGCTAGTAGCAGCAGGAGTTTCTTTCTTGACTGTGGCTGGAGTTGGGTAGCTGTCGAGTTCGTCGAGGTCTAGATAGACTGGAACTTTGCTGGAGTCTGCACACAGGGAGTAAAATTCTAAATCTCTCCTAAGGATATCAAATGAAAACATATATGTACAGGATATTTTGCAGGATCCTTACCAGACATGTTTGCACTTGAAAGAGGACTTGGAGTTGGTGGGGATGGATTGAAACTTCTTTCAGCCTCTGGAAGGAGTCTGATGGCGTCTATTCTTTTTTGAGAATCAGCAAGAGGAGGTGCGATCTTCCTGAAATCAGCTGCATGCACAACAGAGAAAATAAAATTGGTCAGTTCAGGATATAAAGTAGGATAAGAGGTAGGATCATCTTTAAACCCTAAATCCTACCCTTCTTCAACCATTTTATCGGATAATCCGTTCCACCAGGGATTGAATCCCTTTTTACAAAGAAAAACTTGGATTGCCAACCATCCTCGTTCCTGGTGGCACGAAGTATCAGTGGGTCACCGGAAGTAGAATAAAACAGAAATCTACATGATCCATGGCATCTAAGTTTGTAAGCTAAGGGGAGATCATGGACGGAAAGATCAGGAATGTGGTTTCTTTTGATCTGGTCAGGAACAGACAAAACACGCCAGAGCATTGCATGGTTTGGCTGAAAGAGATTTTGGTGATATTAAAGAATTCGGTGATGAAGTCCGGAAAGGGGAATTGTAGCCCTAGGGTAAAAGGGAAAGCACTGAAGCATATCCACTAGCTGGAGACCATATCTGACCGGATTTCCCGGTCAAACGGTCTAAATACGGTTCCTTCTGGGAAGATACCGGAGGATTTTAAGGCCGACAGGTGGGCACTGTCAAAGGTGCATATATCCTTCTCCGGTTCTTGGAGAAGGTTCTGTTGGATAAGCGTGGGAGCCGAGTCGCCTGAACTAGATCTTGTTTGTCTAGGCATTTGGTCACCTGAGTTTTTACCGGAGAATGAAGATGAATATGGAGATGAGAGAGAGAATGTTACCTTTTCCTTGTCGATTATGATTAAAAAAGAGATGAGGATGAGAAGATATAGGGTATGATGAGTAAATATAGTCCGGGTAGTTGAAAACGGTCACATCATTGGTCTTATCTATTAATTACCTCGGTCTTCATGAAAAATGTAACCGTTAGTGCAGGATAACAAACGGTAACATTTTTTGGGACAATTGTTATGGGTGAAATTCTGAGCCCATATCCTGGAAAATATCTTGATTTATATCTTGGTTATATAGTATCTGTTTACATCCGGGATGCTGGTTCAGGATATTGGTAACATCCTGAATGGTATCCTCAGGATTACTAACGGATTATGTGCAGGTACGTGGGTTAGAAGCTAGCAACGTTCACAAGGACTCATTCCACGGAAGACTCGGTCCAAGTTGTTCAAGGAAAGACATTAAGCCCGCTTTATTTGGTTCCAAACGGCTATTTATGGAATATTCGGGAGCATCCCATATTTATAGGAATTTTAGTTTCTATTTTGTAACTATAAATAGGTGGGTATACCAGATCGAATAGGACATCACATTCACACTCGCTACACTCTAACACTCGCTCTCTAGCAATTTTCACTTTCATACAAAAGCATTGTAACACTTAGCGATCTGGTCTATATCCTGCACTGTATCCTGACGTTTGAAGCAATAAGAAGAACAAGGCAGCTGCGATTGTCAGCTCCCGAGGTTTTATGCCGGCGATCTAGATTGATCAAGGGCTTTCCTCGTACATCTCGTGTCATTTACTTTACTTTTTGCTCATAGTTTGATCATAGATACAGCTCTATATCCTGAGCCGTATCCTGAATACTGATTTTCTAAATAACTTAACCGACATATTTTCAACACACTTTCTAGCACACTACCTCACTTTACTAATTTGATCACTAAATTGCTTCGGTAATTTTTGACCAAAACAGGTACTACTCGAAATAGGTTGGCCTCTCCTTAGCATCAATAAGAGTCTCGCAAGCTTGGATGCATTTACGTCTGTTGAACTATGTTTCCTTTTTATTTGATCCGCCTGTGGATCTGTTTCAACTATTTTGTGATACTTACTATTACAATTTATTCGGTTGAAATAAATCTACCTTTGCTTCCGCTGTGCATATTAAAATTGTGTTGTTTGACTATGATGATATCAACTACGTCACGATACTCCCCACCGGGCCCACCGGTAATACGTGGAAATATCGGGGTGTGACATTTGTCCATCCGCAGATTTTGATTTCGTCCGCTGAGTTCATCCGCTGTTTATAAATCAGTTCATCCGCTGGAATCAGATCAGTTCATTCGCTGGAATAAGTTCATTCGCAGAATCGGTTCATCCACAGAATTGGGTTTTGTTGTTCATCCGCAGCTACTTTAAATCCTTCATCCGCTCGAACCCGTAATTCTCCATCCGCTCGAATCTGAAATTGGTTAGGTTAATTCAAACGAATCAAGGATAGTTGTATTCGAAGGAATCTGGAACTGCATAACTAATCACGGATCAACTGAATAACTAATCACAGATCTAAATTGATTGCTGGTTATCAAGGTTGGAACGGATCCAGGAGATTATTCGTGGATCTGGGAATAGAAGGTTATCACGGATCTGGATTTAGAAGTCCAAGATGTCACATACGAGGTTGGAGATCCACAAGCACAATGGAAGTCTGCCATGGAAGTTAGGGTTTTGAATGTGACGGGGAAGAAGATGAAATGGGGAAGCAGATAATGGGTTGTTAGGGTTTTAAATGTGATTCATTAATCAGGGTTGAGAAAGGACATAATTGCACCTCAGGTGTTTTGCACGTGACATGCTTTAACTGCTTAAATGGATGACGTTAAGGGGCGGGGAGCAAAATCATGAAGGCCTTCAAAGATCAGTGAGTAAAATGGCTATTTTGAAAGGTTTGGGGCAAAACCGTTAAAGTGACCAAACCACAGGGAGCAAAACGGAAGTTTACTATTAGAATGCACAACATTTATAATGAAACAAAGTTCCTTATTGTATTGAAACTAACTAATAGTCTAGGGTCCTAAGTGTATATAATTTAAAGAAAGCTACATATTTTTTTCTTTGCCCTGCGTATTGCTTGCTGTTGACCGCCCGTTCAACGGCGGGTAACCTGGCCATGAATAACCAGCTCTTTCCACTTTCAGTGATTAAGTGCGATTTTTCACCTTCCGAATCATAACCGAACAGTTTAATACACTATTAATTGCTTCATGATTTCTAATTAAAGTTTTTGTAACTGACTCGAAATCAAGTTCTCGTGTAACTGATTATTCGTCGAGATTAGTATAAAAGGATATCATAGGACTATCATTCGGTTTAACTATCACACCCAATTTCTCGTTTTAAATATCTGCGATCGGTTGGAGAAGCACGGCGGACCAAGAAACTCCGGCCACTCTCCTAGGACTTCATTCCTTAGCCATCGGTAATGTTTTTTTTTTTTACGTCTTTATTCATTACTTTGATCTAATCGAAAGCCCCACATCAACAGTTTGAGGTTATATGTATTTGGATCCATTCGTTCATAGATTTGGGAATTTGGTTGTGATGCAGATTAGTAAATAAATATAAATAACACTCATCTTGTTCACAAAAAAAAAAAAAAAAAAAAAAAAAAAAAAAAAAAAAAAAAAACCGTTGTTGCCTAGGTAGGTTTGGTTGAGTTTTTGTTCTCTTTTCATCTTTAATTTTAACAACCCTCCTTTCTTTTTATTCAAATGTTTATAAACATATATTTATAAACTGTATAACTTATTCCAAGAAAACTTTGATTCAAAGGATTTTTTTTTAGAGAATCATCTCATATAACTAAATGGTAATATATGTTATTATGATCTATCATTATCCTGATAAAACTTTTATGAAAGTTATTGTCAATGCAATTTTTCTTTTAAAGGTTAATCAATTAGTAAAAAAAATAAATTCTATTTTTATCAAAATAACTATACGATGTTCTAAACTAAAGAAAAGTTGCTTTAACTAGTATAATTCGAATCATAAGCTATAGATTTAGTATATAAGTTATTTAAACTCTATAAATTCTCTTCATCAAAACATAACCATTTAATTTTATTTAATAAAATTTTATATAAAATATTTGCCCTATTAACCTTAAATAATTAAATTGTATTTTAATTTAGTATTATTTATTCTCTAATTAACATGTTCCAATTTTATATGTATGTATATCATTGATATCGTTTAAAAACAAACAACCCAACTCTTGTATTTTATCTAGCACACACTAAATAGTTTCTTAAGTATTTTGTAAGTTATTTTGACACCTGTTAATCTGTTAATCAAAACCGTTAGCTATTCCCAAATTAGATCGAGGGATCCCTATCTGCCTATAGTCCTAAGATACCCAAAATGTTAATTCAATTCCATTACTTAAACAATATTATATGATTAACTTAGGACGACTCTTTTGGTTTCCTCTCGACATCCTTATTACAAGACTTGTGCTTATTCATTTTTGCTCGCTAAGGTGAGTAAACTCTCTCCCCTTTTTATCATTAACTTTTTTTGGGGTGTATCAATGTGTCTCGCTCAATTATTTTAATCTAAATTCAAGTATGCAATATTTGATGTGTCGTATATGCATTTATTGGATGTTGATGTTGTTGTTTGTTAAGGTTATTGTTGTTGTTGTTGTGTTGGTCATTATAGTCAATAGTCATTCATTCAGTGGATCCACGGCTGACATTTCCTCATGACCTGGAGATGTCGGTATCGCCCCATTAGTCTTGGGCCGACCTTTCCTCCTAACTATGGGACGTTGGTATCGCCACAGTCACACCCTTTATGGGTGAGGGACGCAGGGAGTCGGTTTTGGTTTTGGCGTCGGTCTTGGTCTTAGTCATTACTCTCTTACCATTCTATGTTCATATTACTTGTGCATTGCTTCCACATGATTAATTGCATGCTTAATTTTCAAATTAATATTTGGAACTAAAACATATTACTTTTATTTCTAAATTTTAAAATGGTAAACCTGTTTTACTTAACCAAAGTTTACTCGCTAGCTCTTGTAGCTGACCCAAAAATACTATTTTACACATGATACAGGTGTAGAGGATTGAAGATTGGACTGGATCAGGATCACATAGGAATAGGGCTGTTCATGAGCCGAGCCGAGCCGAGCCGAGCCAGGCCAAGCTCGGGCTCGGCTCGATTATAATCCGAGCTGGCTCGGATTTGAAATCGAGCTGAAAATCTAAGCTCGGGCTCGGCTTGGTTTTAAACCGAGCTAGCTCGGCTCGGCTTGGCTCGATTTTATAAAAAAAAACTAATATATACCTCTTAAAATTTAATAACCTAAATTATTATTCAATAATTTAAAAGAATATATTCAAAATAAGTTCAACCTAATACAATTCAAACCAAAATCAAGTTTAATAACACAAAATAAGTTTTAATTTCAATAAAATACAATATTAGTTCATTAGTATGGTAATCAATCTTCAAATATGCCATAAATATCAAATTACAAACCTATATACATGTAAATAATAATCAATTTTTTTTGTAATATATTATAATGTATATAAAATTAAAACTTATTATAAGTAAAATAATTCGAGCTAAACTGAGCCGAGCTACAAAGCGAGCCGAACCGAGCCAGCTTGGCTCGTTACGAGCCGAGCCGAGCTAGGCTCACTTTCTAACCAAGCCGAGCCGGCTCGGCTCACTTTTAAACCGAGCCAAATCGAGCGAGCTTTTTCTGAGCTAAATCCGAGCGAGCTTCGAGCGAGCTCCGAGCCGCGAGCTTTTTGAACAGCCCTACGTAGGAACTTTGCCTTAGTAATTAAAAAGACAAGTTTGATGTTTTATTTGAATATTTGAAACTATTATATGGAAAGTGTGACATTTAATCATGACATGTTTAATTATGAAATTTTAATAGTATCATAAGCTTTGGGCAATCATCATACCCCGTACCATTCCGTTGCGGGTCGGGGTGTGACATTTCCTAAGACGTTTCAGAGACGTCTCAAGCCGTTTCACGAATTCCTAAGACGTTTTCAGATTTCAACTGGTTTTGTGCAAATACAGAATGATCAAATTTTTTTATAACTTATAAACATTATAACATGGGATCCCTTATAACATACATGTTAACGGAGTCAAAAATTTAAGGATATAAACATGTTCTTTTTTAGTTATTTTTTTAACTTATAAATGTTAACGGAGTCAAAAAAAAATTATATTGAACACTATTAAACATCAAACATAACATATAAAAATAAAAACCAAAATAACAACACATAATATTCTAAAACCATATCCTAATAGCCTCCCACTCCGCGACATGTTTGAATTCATGTCCTTTTTCATGACGGTAGTTGATGAGGGCCACGTCCTTCTGATCGTCCTCACCAAGGTCCGGCATTTCTGTCTCCACTTTCTTGAAATATCAATCAAACTTCTCGTATTCCAACCGCAGGACACGGAACCTGGAGGATAGTGCATCAACGGTCTGGTTGTGGTTCGGACCACGTAGTTGGGCGAAATTCTGTTGAACACGAACCCAGAGCCCACCATGTCCTCGTCGTGGAGGATCGATCATGGCCTCCTCCCATGCTTCGCACAGAGCAATATCTTCAACATCAGTCCAGGAGTTGGCCATTTTCGGGTCGTTGACGGCGTCAGAGTTATAGTGAAATGGCTGAGAAAATGTTTGCAAACTTTGAAAACGGCGGGTGGGTGATAAGTGAACGGGGTGGGGGGTTATATAGTGGTAAGTGTGTGCAACGGTAAAGTTAAACGGCTTTTGAGTTTCCCTCTTTTTTTTCCCATCTTAAATTCTAAAAACGTCTTAGGAATTCGTGAAACGGCTTTAAAACCAGTTGAAACGTCTTAGGAAAGAAGTCAAATGGCTCGGCCACGTGCAGCCCTTTCGTTGGTAAATAGTTGAGACGTCTTAGGAATTCGTGGCGTCTCAGTAAAACGTTTTAAATGGCTAGTTTGGAAATTTTGACCGTATCAAGGCCATTCTTGCGATTTCCCCTTTATTTATTGTGAGTGAGACATAAGCAGGTATATTAATGATTATCAAAAATCCATCTAGAACAAAAGCAAGAGTCGCATTCTTTTTCGTTTTTTTAGAAGAGTAAATTTCCATTTTAGTCTAAATAGTTTTTTTTTTCTCCTCTGGGTCCCTAACTTTTTCATTTTCTTGCAATTTTGATCACATTGGCTAACTCAGTCTAAAAAGTTGGTTATAACCAGGGGTATTTTTGGCATAACTGTTGTGTAGTGATAACTAGGGGTAGTTTACAACACAATTTATAAACCTCATAATAATTTAATGCAAAAAATACCCCTGATTATAACCAGATTTTTAGACTGAGTTAGACAATGTGATCAAAATAACAAGAAAATGAAAAAGTCAGAGACCCAGAGGAGAATAAAAAACTATTTTGACTAAAATGTCAATTTGGGCAAAAACTCAAGGACTAAAATGGCAATTCACTCTTTTAAGAACAAATTAAACAAATCAAATGATAGAAAGCAAATTACATAATATAATATTAGTTCTTATATTTTTTTATGTTCATATAAATTAATATCTGTTAGTTTAACTGTTCATGGTGTAAAAAGTTGACTGTAATTACCGATATAAATGCCTTTCAAAAAAAAAAAAATTACCGATATAAATGTAGTATTAATAATACAAACTTATATGTTAAGTTATGTAATAACGGGCAGGTCGTGTAAAGTATCAAACAATATGCGTCTATATGTAACTTGTATATTAGGGGGGTCATCACTCATCACTCACAACACCCAATCAAGTTTCGCCATGTCATCAACCATTTTTCCATCATTCACAACCTTTTTAGTGGCAATGGTCATCACTCACAACACCTAACAATAAACCCACGCACCCCCTCACATCCATCCATTTTTCACGCGTGAAAAAAATCACGGAAACCCATCACGGACCATCCCCACTGCCCTTATGGTTATAGTTACTTGTTAAACACCGTTTAATGTAAACGGTGTGTATAGTCGTGTCGCTTCACATAGCGACGGTTAGTATGTATATAAACAATCTCGTACAGATGAACGTAATCAGTTCATTCCCGTGTGTAAAATCTTGTATTCATAAAATTTGAACTAATTCATGTACAACAAAGTCTAAAATTTGAACTAAACGGTAACAAACATGAAAAAAGAATTGATAACAAAACGGGAAAGCTACCAAAAAATACAATGCCATGATCATGATGCACTTCAAAACATACACTAAGGGGCTGTTGACTCCTAATTTCGAACTAAATAATCATACTTAAACCATGCGTAGTGGGGCGTGTTTTTTTTCAAAATTTAGCCCAAATAATGCCCAATATTGCCCCTCGACCGCCCCCTGGGCGTGTTTGGGCGTGATTTTGCAATAAAAGCCCCTCCGGCGTGATTTAAAACACACCTTGCCCCTATTTCATTGTCCAATCACCTTCCATCTCCCTTTTTGTTAACCAATAGGATTTTTTGAGGGTTTTTGTTTTATTTAATTATTTTACATCTCATTTAACATAATGCCCCAGATCCCCACTACACCCGTTTTGTAAAAACGCCCAATAATGTCCCATTGCTGACTGGGCTGGCACATGGCGCAAAACACCATAGGGTGGGACATTATTCACTCCAACGACTACACATGGTCTTATAAAGAAAAAAAGAAAAAATAGACCATTAACATGCATGAAATGAGTCAAATTTTACATAATGATTATATATTAAACCTTTTCAAACTAATTATATTGCATAAAAAACTTATATATATATAAAGCGTGTGAACATGTATATTTTAACTATAGATATATATTAAAAGCGTTTTTTTTCTTGTGTATATTTTAACTATAGATATATATATTAAAAGCATGTTTTTTTTCTTGGTTCGGTTCGGTTAATGTTTGGTTATGAGACACCCTTAATCATAATCATAATAGATTATTCGGTTAATCAAATAACCTTAACCATAACTGTCACACCCCCAAAATACAACATGCGGAAACCCCCGCGAGGCATGTGACGTACCAGGATTCAAGCCACCAATCACATTGAACTCATAAATGTATTTAAATAAAACTTTCATTCATTAACATAAAGTGTTACAAACATTACATGTCGTTCATTGTATACAGCGGAAGCATAATTCATTTGTTAAGTGTTTCGTAAAACATGTGTATATAAACCGTTAAGCTTGTACTGCAATTCCATATATCTCGACCCATGACCACTCCAGCCTCCCAGACAGCAAGTTCCAAATGATATAAGCCTATAGACCTGCAAGCATGCAGACAAGTGTGTCAGACGACGCTGGTGAGTTCAAGGTTTTGTTAACGTGTTTTGTTACCAGATGTATGTTAAGCCAATTCAACGTTGTGATACGATGCTGTTTATGACTTGTTGAGATACCCTAGGGAGTGTGCCCATATGTATCCGGGAAGTGTGTCCCTTAATAACCTGGAAGTGTGTCCAGTCCCCAATGCCCCTAACCAAGCATTGGTAATGATGCCCAGATAATTAGTTCGCGCCCGTCCTTACGGCCCGGTGCGAGGTATCAAACCTAATAGCGCTATCAACTAGTTACCCCATTGCCCTACAGGCAATCCGATAATGATAGATTCCATGTTCAATAACCAAAACCCAATTTAACTGTTTACCCAAGATTCCCTTCCAAATGTTTATTAGTTGTCCCAAACCACCGGGACGCATGCTTGAGAAATGCAGTGAACTCACCTTGGTTTGCTCGGCAGATAATTTACTTGTTTAACAGTTTTGATCAACCACGTCCTATTTATGGTTACCAAGTCTTAATCAGATTCGTATGCACATAATCCACATCTTACACGTACAAATAGTTTATTCATCCCTTATTCACACAATAAACCGTTACGTTACATATAGCACTCACGTGTGATTCATATCATAATAGTTAACCTATCAACCCAGTGTCACCAAAATAAATAATTTAACATGAATTCATTAACCATTGCGAACAGATATTGTATGACCGACATGTCGCAAATCAACTTTCAATACATGAAAACTATTAATTGGTCCAAGGTTTTTGATAATTATGATCACATACCAACTTGAAATACTAACCACTGTTCTGACCATCTTCTAATACTTTGCACATGTTTTGATTCGATTAAGACTTCAAGCATTCACACACATGGGCCGCCACTTACTACATTTATTATATATATATGTCGGTTCATGGAATAGAAAACACATTGCACCACATAATAAATTTCATGCAGTCTAGTCGCATGGTTTCACATACACATGTAGGGTTAACATCTTATTTACATGCAACAATAATGACCCTTCAATACGAGCCTGACACTTGATGTCATGATAAAGGAACAAATCATAGTCAAATGAAATCAATATGGCCGACAACCCTTAAAAACTATTATGTAATTGGACCTTCATAAGCCACTGACAATCGTTTATTACTTTATCATCGGTTCAATACATCTCACATGAGTTTACTTGTTCCATGCAACATTGACTAATGTGCACTGCAACTTTGACACTACAAGCATTTAATGTGAACTAACACTACCATGCAACTTTGACCAATTCATCACTTCACTTGTTCCACTTTTCTTCTAATTTGCATAAACATGGATTGTCAACAACAGTTAGCATAGAATCATCGAACACACATCAATGAGCATTAATACATTCATGTTAATCACCACAAATTATATATGGACAACTCTAGGTTATCAACGTTAAGATCAAGCCACAAGTTTAATTCATTGGTTCATTGTATCCAAGTAACACACACATAACATCAACCAGCCATGCTACCTATTTAATCAGCCATCAAAACCATCTAACCCCTAGTACATGTACTGATCATCGGCCCAATTGTTGATTGTTTCTTTCTTATAAGTTCTATCATTATTAATCAATATGTACAACAACTAAAACAACTAACAGCAACGAAAGGCACCCATCGAATCAGAAAATTACACTTTGATTTCGTATACATATCGATATCACACGGCACATATTTTCATACACAAGTGAAACAGGGATAAACATACTAACCCGACAAACAAAACAAGAAGATATAGCTAGTTAACACACAAGAAGGGGGCGGGGGTGCGACGAAACTGGTTCTCCTTTCCTTCCTGTTGCCGTTCACCCAAAAGACTAGGGTTTGTTGTGTTTTGTCAAATATTAATACTCCGTACACAAGGGTGTGATTATGTATTTCCATGCAAGAGGGTTGGGCTTAGTTGGTTATGTTTGATTTGGGCCAGACCCACCGATGAAACCACACAACCGCCAAAAGGGTTGCACGGCTTCGGCTTGCAAATTGTTTGACAATTAATCTATGTAGTTTATACTATGTCCTCAATTATAAAATGTATATCCCAACAATAATAATAATAAATTATCCTTAACGCGTTTAACGTAATAACAGAAAGTGACCTTGAAGTACAGGTTGCCACAATAACAATTAATCTCGGTTAATTCGGTTCGATGACAGTTTAATTATCAGTTAATTTTGCTTAATGGTTAAGGTTTTCTCACCACTAGCAGCAGGTCAGTTCATGCTGCTAGATTCGACAAATCTTTCCATTCACAACCAAAGACTTGCACTCACATGTCAGCCGTAAATTTCATATTCCAAGATTAAATATTGTAGTAAATTTCATAGCATGTTACACTAACTCAATTTATTCATCTTACATATATCCTTTATTTCCTCGATAAGAAAAAAATTAAATGTGTGTGTAATTAGCTTAATTGGTTATAATTTTTAGGTTATTATACTTCTCTAAAATACATTTTTTATTAACGGTCAGGGCCAGCATATGTTAAAACAAGTTTATATAAGCTGTTAAGTTCTAAAGTTTAAATTTCTCAACTAATTAAATTTGGCGACATAATTAAAAATGCAAAAAATAGTGTTTTAAGGATTAAAAAGTTAAACTTAAAAGCTAGTTTGGAATAAAAATGTAATATTTATATTGGTAAACTGCTAGATACAGCTGCTAAAGAGTACAAACATTACCAGAAAAATCATTCCTATTCTCTTGTCGTTGTACACATACAACAGACACCTTTTGGGTGAAAATGGTGAAAGAGACTACGAGCTAATTACGAGTAAAGACATTACAAGAAAAACCATTCCTGTTCTCTAGTTGTGGACCACATACAACAGACACTTTTTGGTGAAAGTGGTGAAAGAGACTACGAGTCTCTTATGTATTGAAATATCTTTGTTTAGGGTTTTATATGGGTTGTTCTAGTTAGGTGTTTCATGGTGTCTGAGTTCTAGACTTCTTGTTTTATGTGACAACTAGTGTCATGTTGTTATGGTTTATTTATGGGGAAATCGCAAGAATGGCCTTGACCCGGTCAAAATTTTCAAACTAGCCATTCGAAACGTCTTACTGAGACGCCACGAATTCCTAAGACGTCTCAACTATTTACCAACGAAAGGGTTGCACGTGGCTGAGCCATTTGACGTCTTTCCTGTAACATCCCCCAAATATGGATCGTAGAAAACCCGACTCGTTTGTAAACCAGATCCAAAATGAATAAAAGAGACTTTTTATTTGTCTATTTTTACACTATGGTGTTGTAAATAAGTTAAAATAATTATTTCCGAGTTTAAAGAGATTAATTATATATACGTATGAAACATTAGTCGTAATTTATTATTATTATTATTATTATTATTATTATTATTATTATTATTATTATTTTTAATATTTTAGTATGGTACAACACTTAGCCTGAGCCAATCATCGGGTTGACCTCCCCTGATGCACACCCAGGTTCCTTTAGATCGACCCTCCGCATCGATGATAAAGACCCAATACTGAGCTGGAGTCAAGCATCTAGTGGTTCTTCATTAAGATCCAAATCCAACCTAGCCATTTGCTAGTTATTCAGGGGTGGCGAGGCACTGGGTGATATTAATCTAAACAGTGAAAGAGAAGATGTTTTTAAACAGTGAAGATGTTTTATTTGCTAGTGGTTCTTCGTTAAGATCAGAGTGTTGGTATGTTGGTATATTACTTTTTTTGAGAATCTATTTGTCTCCTTTTCAAATAAATTACATTTGAATAATAAGTACTTTTTTTGTTCTATAAATATGATCTTACAGATTGATTAGTCCTTTCCGCAACAAGGTTTATACATCTGACCCAGCCAATGTTTAAGACCGATGACAAAAGTTATGTTAAGGTATGTTGGATTACAGTTTCTAAATCTGGACAAAAGTTACTTTTTTTTGTTTGAGTTTGCTCAGTGATTTGAATTTTGTAAAATATTACTTCCACATTCTGTGAATTCATAAGTTCTGACTTTTAACAATTTCATAAGTATGGTCAAATGATTGATATTTAGGAATTCCACTCAAACCACTGCCATAAACTTTTCATCATAGGAAGCGCAGTTTCACTCTTCATGTCAAACAAACTATATTTGAATTCAAATTTATTACTATTCTTCAGTATTTTGACCATAACTCAAATGGAAAAAGTTGTTTTTTAGCATTCTTGTTAATTGGAACTTGGAAAGCAATGTGTTTGACCAAAAATTGTTTGACCCTTGAATTTTTAAAATTGCAGTTTAAGAAAGAAGACATTCTATCACGGTTTCTGCAAATCAACAAGACACATCCAACATGCTAAGAGAGATATAATCCGAATTCACTTATTTCCAGCCCGGATGACAACCTGTGCGTAGTGGCGGACATACCTTGTATTAAGGGGTAGCCTCCGCTACCCCTTGACGATCCGACGGTAGTGTAAATTTTGGAAAAATTTGACGTTTTTTCGATTTCATTACCCATTTTATTGAAACGTTACCCCTATAAGGATTTTCTAGATCCGCCACTGCCTGTGCGGTGTTGTTACTCTTACTTTGGGCTTGTGTTGGGCCTTCAACAGTCATGTTTCAATAAAATAAACTTGTTAATGGTTTGAGTCAACAAGGGTCAAAACCAGCTTTGTTTCAAAATTGGGTTGGTTTGATCATTCGATGTATATGTTCCCACACCGATTACAACCCATATGTTTGGGTCGATTCAGAACCAATTTCAATATTGGTACTGGTTCCGAATTACAAACATGCTCTTGTTAACCAGTTTTCTTTTTTTCACTTCCTTAACCCTAGTAATATTAAGCTGGGCTCAAATGACTTGTTTAAGAAGCTGGACTTGACCTAACTTAATCAGCAATCTCCTCCTCTCTCATGGGTGTCGGTTTCAGTAATTGGTGGAGAAATAGCAAGTGTTGGTTGAAACTTAAGAGGTAGCGTTTTGAATAGGTGGAGAATTGAGAGGTTTGTGATGAGAATGTGGGGATGAAATTAGGGTTTAGAGAGTCCACGAGAAAGCATCCACACACGCACCCTGTAAGTATCACCTCAATTTTATGAATTCCAATTGCGTTTATGTGCTCGATCGCTGATTTAGATACAACTGGGTTTATGGGTTTGTTGATAAATGGAATTTCGATTAGTAATTTACTATATTTTGTGCTCTGATTATTATGATACTCTGTTTGCACTGTTTAAATTGAAGCTCAATTGATGATTGATGAATTTGATTTGCTGATTAATACTTCAAATTTTATGAATTTTAATTGCATTTATGTGTTTGAATTCTGATTTTGATTGAATTGGGTTTATGTGTTTGAATCCTGACAATTTTAAGGTTTCTTGTTCATGATTTTCATGGATTCAATGTAACTTTGCTTAACCTAACTTAGGGTGAAGGGAGTGGTTAAACACTTTGGAGTGGCAAACTAAAAAACCGACCAATTAGAGTGCGCCACGTCAATCAGGCAAAAGTGTTTAAACTTTGGTGAAAAGTGTTGGCAATGGTTTAAACATTTGGTGAAGTGGTAAACTTTTTTTAGAAAAAAAGGAAAAAATGTGTGATTGGTTGAGATTGGATTGGACCCCACCTACACACTCCATCTCTCTCTCCTTTCTCCCCTCACCGATTCGGCATGCCACCACCGATTTGGTAAACTTTCAGCGGCAAACTAGTGTTGGCGGCGGTGTTGCCCCGTGGCAAACTCCTTTGCCGTTTGGTTTGCCGAGCCACTCCCTTCACCCTTAGTTAATTGTCATTCTGTGTTTTGTTCATCAACTGTTGCTGGTTACTTTGGATTTAAACTAACTTATTATGAGTAGAATGCCTGTTTCTTTTTAACATGAGTTTGTAATATGGTGTTCTACTGCATAGACTAATGGGGTAGTATTTCATTTTACATGAATATGTGATTCAAATGACAGCTCTTATTACTCCCTATGCAAAGCATTTTTATATTTCTTTGTTTACAAGCTGTGAATTAAATGGTAAAAAATACACATTACAGTAAACAGCAATCTTCATCAACATTCTATTTATGCTATTAAGACGACGGAATATAGATGCTCATTATATGACCCGCTTCACTAATAATGTGTAAACTTTAAAGCCATATTCCCCTGTATATCTGATCAGTTTGAGATAGAAAAAGTGGAAAACAAACCAAATCGACCCATCTTGACATTCATTAGTAAAGGGGTTGAAATTGCCCTCCTTCATTCTCACAGTTTCTGACGAAATTTTGTGTACAAGATAATATAATATGGTATCAAGGCAACAGGCTTTTTTATGCAATTTTAGTTCTATTAGTTTCACTTCAACTTGAAATTCTTTGTTATATGACTAAACTGCTCTGCTGCCTATCAAAATATGCATAGTCCGTTGGTAAAATGCTAAAAATGCTACCTTTACATGTAGATAGATAGATATGGAGTAAGGACGAAAGCTGGTAAGAAGCAATCATCAGAAGATGCTGGTGTCAAAATTGCACATTCTGCAGGAGCTTCAATTCGACGGCACAATGAACTTGCCTTAAATAAGGGATGTTTTAACATACGTATTAATTTTTTTATGAAAATCAAAGTGGGACAGGTAAAAGTGCTTCGTTCACCTCACTGAGCGATGGATACAGTTAGACCATAGTTATTAAAGGCGTTAGGCGCACTCAAGGCGCATAGGCCTCGCCTTAGGCCTAGGCGCAAAGCGCAAAAAAAGCGAGGGCCTGAGAAAAATAAAGCGCATAATGAAAAAAATATATTATGTATATGAAAAACAACTATGAGTTAGACTATGATTTGTAACGCCAGTATGTAGAGGTTACCTAATTTGATGTTGTTGTGGTCCCATCTGATTATATTAAACGAACATTTGAAATTTAATGACGTTATATGACTAGGTTATTAAATTACTGTTCATTCTTATGCTGTCAGTTTACTATTTGGTTGTTTATGATGTTCTATCAAACTCTGCATTTTGATATAAGATTCTTGAACTCTGTTATGCATTTTGATCTAGCTCATTGTATGGTTTGGTATAAGATGGACACGCTTGTGTATCCATTACGTGTATCCATGAGCGGGCCCACTTTATCAAGACTGTGTCACATGATACTTGTACTTTTTACGTGTATCCATGAGCGGGCCCACCTTA
This sequence comes from Helianthus tuberosus, assembly GCA_030545235.1. Classification (NCBI taxonomy): domain Eukaryota; kingdom Viridiplantae; phylum Streptophyta; class Magnoliopsida; order Asterales; family Asteraceae; genus Helianthus; species Helianthus tuberosus. The sequence goes on along the minus strand of CM060426.1, from coordinate 144,029,671 downwards.
TCATCTTATGTTCTAAACAAATTAACAACCTGAGATCCGCTCCAAAACGCCACATAGTTACACACTGAAAACAGAGACATTTCAAAAATTGCAACAAAAAGAGGCATCTTTTATTGAGGCATTAAACCAAACACCTGGTGTGCATGCAAACTCAATAGCTAAAATCTCTTCCAAAACAAGCAAAAACAAAACCAACAAACATACAAGAGCGCAACATACATTCCCAATTTCACATCTGCGTAAAAAGCCCTACAGACTGAACACAAAAAACCCTCTAGTTCATAAATCAACCGCAAAAAAAACACGAACAAGAAAACACTAGTCACAAATAGCAGAAATTTACAATAATAAACAAACCCACAAAGAGGGCAACTATTGAAATCAAAACAGCAACTAAAACAGAGGCATAAATTACTTTTTGGGAGCTTGATTATGGGGAAAAGTGGTGGTTCGAACGCACGCACCTGATGTGAAGAACAATTGCAACAGATTAGAAGCCAAAGCCAGCATACGGAATAGGGATGGCAAAAACACCCGAGCCCGACAGGTATACCCGAAACCCGACACAAATGGGACGGGTATACCCGATACCCGACGGGTATTGGGCCGGGTATGGGATTAGTTTAAAAATTTTCACGGGTATGGGTCGGGTATGGGATTAGGTGATACCCGACCCGATTACACGAAACCACATACCCGTTTACCTACCCGATCATGTAACCGAATTTTTTAATTTATATTTTTATTTTTCATTGACATTTGTCTATTAATGATTTATTTTAGTATGTTCATAATGTGTAAGAAAAAATTCTTTTAGTATATGTTTTTGATAATACTATTTATATTTTATATGTTGTGAAGTATATACATATAAGTGTATAAGTATTATAAAGTTATTATTGATTTATGATATAACTTATATGTATGTAATGCACATTTTTTTTGTTTATAATAGTTGTTGTATGAATAAAATTACATAATAATTATATTAGTAAAGAAATGTATTTGGAAATCCCAACGTACATCTTTTAACAAACTAATGGGTATACCCGATACCCGACGGGTAATTAGCTGACAAATACCCGACGGGTATAGCGCCGGGTATGGGACACAGTTTTACAACCGGGTATGGGTATGGGATTACCAATACCCGGCCCATTGCCATCCCTGATACGGAATTCCATTCCCGTACCGAGCAGACCCTAATATGATATGATCTATTGGGGTGTGAATTTTTGACACGACCAGAAAACACGACACGAACTTAACACGAAATTCGTGGGTTTGGGTTTAGTCTAAACGGGTTGGGTCAGTTTCAGGTTGAACCCGCCAACCCGTTTAGCTAAACGGGTCAGGTTCGGGTCAACCCGGTCGGGTTGGCGGGTTACCAGTTTAACCAATTTCTATAATATTATATTTTTTACAATATGTTTTATGTTATAAATTAAATTTGGTGTGTATTTTATGCTATACTTATAACTTAAAGATAGAAATTGACATAGATTCTATGATTTTAATGTTATTTTATTATCTAGTTTGTGTTTATTTAGTAGATGTTAATTTTAAAATATTAATTTGCAGAAAAATAAAAAAAAATCGGGTTGAACCGGTAGGGTTCGGGTCAGCCTGCGAATACTCGGGTCAGGTTCGGGTTCATATGTATGAAACGATTTTCGGGTTCGGGTCGGGTTCGTCTAAAATTTCCGGGTTCGGGTCGGGTTCGTCTAAAATTTTCGGGTTCGGGTTGGGTTGAACCCGCAAACCCGCAAACACGACCCGTTTAGATTCTATATACATATACGAACGACGACGATAATGGTAATATGGAAAACATATTAAATTTGAGATTTGGGAATTCCGAACCATTAGGCTAGTAATTAGGGTTAATTGGGATTCAATTCATAATCAGTTTTTGATAAACCCGACCACCCTGCATTAGGGCTGGTATAACGGGTCAACCCGATCTGTTAAGATACGAACAATCGAACACGATAAGACACGAACCCGAAACACATAAACACGAACACGAAACGAAATCTTATTGTGTCAGATTTTCAAAACACGAAAACGAACCTGTTAATAAACAGGCTACACGAAACGACTTGTTAAGACACGAAAAAATTGCCAACATATCATACAACCTGTTTAAGACACGAACATGACCTGCTACGACATGGTTTAAGACACGAACACGACCTGTTTAAGACACGAACGCGACCGGATTGGGGAAGCTGTGAACCGAATTGGGAATGGTGGTGTTTGTGAGAAGATTTGAAAATTAGGGTTTGGATTAAACATGTTAAAAAATGGAAAGTTAATACCCAAGGATGTGATTTTATACTATTAGTACCTTAAATTGTTACTTTGTGTAAACCACAGGGACTAAGGGTATGTTTGGCATGGAGCTTTTAGGCGCTTCTAGCTTTAAGCTTTTAAGAAAAAGCAACTACTCAATAAAAAACATTGTTTGGTTGAAGGAGCTTGAAGCTTTTAAGTTAGGAGCTTGAAGCTTTTGGTTGAACGCTCATACTAGTAGCGTTTAGAAGGAGCTACAAGCTTTTAGGGAAAAAATGACTATTTTAACCTCTAAAGATAATGAACTTTTTAATGCACAAACTTTTTAAATTTTTTATTATGTCCATTTTGGTCATTTTATACATTTTATTAAAAGCTCAAGCTACTCTGTCAAATACCAAATATATCTAAAAAACTACAACAACTAGCTACCAGCTACCAGCTACTTTAGCCAAATATAACCCCTTAATTTTTTTTGGTATTTACTTCATTTTACAAATTAGCTTTTTTTGGTATTTACTTCATTTTACAATATAACCCCTTAAATGCTAATGTTTTAACTTTACCCATGTACGATACATAAGATTTACTTTACGTTTTGATCTAACCGTAATACTATATAGGTAACATTGAGTTTAATTGAAAGTTTTCATGTGGTTATTTAAAAAAAACTCGGACATAACGCTCGGACTAATATGTTCAACATTTGCGATGTACCCCTTATTACTAGTTAATTATTAAATTTGATCCCTCCTCACATTCTACTATTAAATTTTTAGTTTGTGTTGATTGGATTATGTAGTTTAACCATTCACAACCCAAAGCATTCAATAAGTGGGCTCATGTTTATAAGAACATCCGTAGTGGCGTTTTTCCCAAAATAAAAGGCCCAAACACGCCCCCCCTTACCCGCCCCTTAGGCGTTTTTTTTTTTTCAAATTTTTGGTCCCAGACGTTTTTAAATCCACGCTTTCCTTCAATTTTTTTTGGCCAATGACCACACACCTTCCCAATCTTTGTCCAATAACATTTTTGATGGTTTTTTTTTAATTTAATTTTATTACACCCCTTTTAACATAATGTTCCACAATGCTCACAACCCCACTACACTCATTTTAGAAAAAAAAAACATCCCATAATACCTGATTACTGACTGGACTACCATATGGCGCAAAACACCCAAGGGTGGGGGCATTATTCATGTGTACCACTACACATGGTCTAAGTATTTTTTACTATATAAAAAGAAATATTAACTATACATTTTCTTTTTCTTAATTTTTATTTTCACACCTTATATTATGTATATTATACATTTTAATCCCATTAACTTTTTACAAATATACATTTCGATGTAAGCTTCACTTAAAACGGAGTTGCGCATAATGATGTATTGGTCATCTAAGCATATACGAACAAGTCATTAAAGTTTTTTTTTTCTTATTTACTTTTTACGTGAGTTCTATTATCGTTTCGACTTAGTTATTCTTTTCTACTATAGTGTTTTACGTTTCGGCTTTGATATTTCACGTTTCAACACGCTGCAATGCACGGGTTAATGTGCCGCATCGTACATGTGTTGTTCAATGTTTTCACATCTATTTTTTTGTTTGGTTTAGTGGTCCCGGTGCAACGCACAGGTCCAAAATTCTAGTTTATTTAAAGGTAATAAGTCATTACTTTACTTCAGTTTTTCTATATTTATGTGTATTACAGACATTTTCAGAAACTTTTATATATCAGAACTAGGTTAAGTGGGTTTTTTTTATAGAATGAATAAAATTATTGACTTCTACAGCTCTAAACTTTGTTTTATTACAAAAACGTATTGTTATTTTATAAGTAAAATTTTCTGATCATGTTTAAGACGTTACTCTTTTATAAGTTAAACCACAGACATCAACTTCTGTTTCTCTGCGATGAGTTCGCCATTGTCATCGCCACCCATGTCAAAATTCACTATGGGTCTTGATCTCTCTCTCATGGTGTTGTGTGGTGTACTCGTGGACTGAGGAAAAGAAGAGATGTATTGTTTAGGTGCTGTTTGTTTTTTCAGAGGTAAAATGTCTGTAGTCTGCGTGCTTTTTTATGATTCCAAACTTACTTTTTATGTACGTTTCGGCATAAAGTTTGTTTTCATTTATAATACTTTTTCATACTTGCTTTTTATGTACATTTCGGCGTAAATTTTTGTTTGAAAACGAGTCGGGTCAAAAATTCAAGTTGGTCTATGTTAACGTAAATGGTCGATAATAAGTCATACATAATCATGTCGCATAGTCGGTACAATATTCGATTGTCTTGGTATACTTTTTTGTATAAATCCGAGTTTGTCTACGTCTTGATGTGAATTTGATGCACGCTTTCGTGCTTTATTTTGTACATTTCCTACGTATGAATCGGGTTGCATATAATACATTTTGACTTGATGATATAAATTAAGTTAGTCGGGTCGCATATAATACGTTATCATTATACGGTATAAGATTTACTTTACGTTTTGATCTAACCGTAATACTATATAGGTAACATTGAGTTTAATTGAAAGTTTTCATGTGGTTATTTAAAAAAAAACTCGGACATAACGCTCGGACTAATATGTTCAACATTTGCGATGTACCCCTTATTACTAGTTAATTATTAAATTTGATCCCTCCTCACATTCTACTATTAAATTTTTAGTTTGTGTTGATTGGATTATGTAGCAAGGTTTAACCATTCACAACCCAAAGCATTCAATAAGTGGGCTCATGTTTATAAGAACATCCGTAGTGGCGTTTTTCCCAAAAAAAAAGGGCCCAAACACGCCCCTTACCCGCCCCTTAGGCGTTTTTTTTTTCAAATTTTTGGTCCCAGACGTTTTTAAATCCACGCTTTCCTTCAATTTTTTTTGGCCAATGACCACACACCTTCCCAATCTTTGTCCAATAACATTTTTGATGGCTTTTTTTTAATTTAATTTTATTACACCTCTTTTAACATAATGTCCCACAATGCTCACAACCCCACTACACTCATTTTAGAAAAAAAAAAAAAAAAAAAAACATCCCATAATACCTCATTACTGACTGGACTACCACATGGCGCAAAACACCCAAGGGTGGGGGCATTATTCATGTGTACCACTACACATGGTCTAAGTATTTTTTACTATATAAAAAGAAATATTAACTATAAATTTTCTTTTTCTTAATTTTTGTTTTCACACCTTATATTGTGTATATTATACATTTTAATCCCATTAACTTTTTACAAATATACATTTCGATGTAAGCTTCACTTAAAACGGAGTTGCGCATAATGATGTATTGGTCATCTAAGCATATACGAACAAGTCATTAAAGTTTTTTGTTTTTTCTTATTTACTTTTTACGTGAGTTCTATTATCGTTTCGACTTAGTTATTCTTTTCTACTATAGTGTTTTACGTTTCGGCTTTGATATTTCACGTTTCAACACGCTGCAATGCACGGGTTAATGTGCCGCATCGTACTTGTGTTGTTCAATGTTTTCACATCTATTTTTTTGTTTGGTTTAGTGGTCCCGGTGCAACGCACAGGTCCAAAATTCTAGTTTATTTAAAGGTAATAAGTCATTACTTTACTTCAGTTTTTTCTATATTTATGTGTATTACAGACATTTTCATAAACTTTTATATATCAGAACTAGGTTAAGTGGGTTTTTTTATAGAATGAATAAAATTATTGACTTCTACAGCGCTAAACTTTGTTTTATTACAAAAAACGTATTGTTATTTTATAAGTAAAATTTTCTGATCATGTTTAAGACGTTACTCTTTTATAAGTTAAACCACATACATCAACTTCTGTTTCTCTGCTATGAGTTCGCCATTGTCATCGCCACCCATGCCAAAATTCACTATGGGTCTTGATCTCTCTCTCTTGGTGTTGTGTGGTGTACTCGTGGACCGAGGAAAAGAAGAGATGTATTGTTTAGGTGCTGTTTGTTTTTTCAGAGGTAAAATGTCTGTAGTCTTCGAACCACATCTGCAGGCATCTGCAAGAGAAGATGTGGCCCAAATGTCTGCAGTCTGCAAGGAGAAGAGGGTTTGTTTTTTTCCTTCAAAAACAACTTCACACCCAACACACACACACACACACACAAGAGTTCTCTCTCTGCTCTCTCTCTCTACAACCACCACCACCACCGCACCACCTCTGCCACCACCACCGCACCACCTCCGCCGTCACACCACCGCCTCTCTCTCTCTACGGCCTCTCTCTCTCTCTCTACGGTCTCTCTCTCTCACAGATCTCTCTCTCTCTCACATATCTCTCTCTCTCTACGGTCTCTCTCTACGGTCTCTCTCTCACCGATCTCTCTCTCTCACAGATCTCTCTCTCTCTCTCACAGGTCTCTCTCTCTCTACGGTGGTGGTGGGTTTTGACGATGGTGGTGGTAGAGGTGGTGGCTGAGAGGTAGGAGGTGGTGGCGGAGATGTGGTGGCAGGTGGAGGTGGTGGCGGAGAGGTGGTGGCAGGGGAGAAGAGGACACTACTAGAAAATTGTCAAGTTTGTGACAACCAAATTTGTAGCAAATTTGTCTGAAATTGGCTTTACCCACAAATTTCCTACAAAAAAAAATCGTAGGATATAAACTTGTGGGTAACCGGATTAGCTACAAAAATACGACAAAATCTGCTACAAAATCTCTCGTCGCAAAATTTGCTACAAAATACTGACAAATCGCTCTTCTTGCAAAATTCCGACAATTCTTCCACGTTTTTGCCTTTTTGTATATTATTTTATGATGTTTTATTTTTAATATTAATAACATTATTAAAAAATATATATTCATAATTTTTTATTTTCCCGACAAAATTCCTACAAATTATAAAACATTCTTGCGACAAAATTCCTACAAATTATAAAATATTCTTGTGACAAAAATTCCTACAAATAAAACTTTCCACAAGTTTCCTACAAATTTATAAATTTTCTCTAAACAATTTGCTACGAATTATCTACAAAACTAACGGTTTCCAACAAATTTCCTACAAAGTTATTAAACTTTCTCTAAACAATTTGCGACAAATTTCCTACAAATAAAAATATATTTGTTAATGTAGCTACAAATTTCCTACAACTTAGAAATTAAGATTTGCGACAAAATTCCTACAATTTTTTGCCACAGATTTGTGACAAAATAACAATATCAGTTAAAAAACCATTTTTTGTATAAAAAATGCAGCAAAATATAAAACATTCCAAAACAATTGCAACAAGCAAAATTATAAAACATTCCAAAACATTTGAAACAAGCAAGATTATAAAACATTCCAAAAGTTCCAGAACATTCCAATTTCCAAAACACACAAAATCCTAATTAAGAGCAAGTTTTTTGAATCAAAACTAATCCAACATTCAAATAATTAACAAAAGGAGAGCTTTGTTTACTTCTTTCCGATGTTTTTCACCATTTCTTCCATATTTTTTAACCATGCGTCTTGGTCGGCTCACTCTTTTTCACACTCTTGTTGAAATTGTTCAAAACGGGCTTCTATGTTCTGTCGGGCCTCACATTCTCTTTCTAGTTCCACCTGAACTTTTTGAAGCTGAAAATTATAAAACCATAATCATCACATATCAACACGAACAGGTTGATCAACACAACCCTACAAAAATCTAACTAACAACGTAAAAATCCCTTATAACAAAATACAAACACACATGGAATCAAAACCTCAAATGGACAAAAGACCCACCAAATCGACTAGAATGTATGTGTATTAAGCTAAAAAATGACAGAAATCTACTGAAATTACAAAAAACTTAGGAATGTACATACCGATTTTGGATGTTAGTGGGTGAGTGGTGACGGAGGCGGCAACAGAGGTGGTTGCGGTGGTGACGGCGGCAAGGGGGTTGCAATGGTGAGAGCGGAAAAATGTGGAAGTGGTGGTGACGGCGGTGCAATTACATATACATAAACTTCTAGGTTCATGAAAAGCATTAAGTTCTAATTCATCTTCTAGCCATTTTACGTAGCTAGCAACCTAAAAAGGAAGGGAAAACACATAAAACTCATGTTCTTACCCGAAATGAAAATAATGATGACCAAACTAAAAAACTCCGGTCAGACATACAAGAGTTCTTTGAGATATGTGTTAAATACAATAATTTAAAAATGTATGAAAGTCAAGATCGACTGAAATACAAATGTTTTGCATTATCATGAAACATGACAAATAAGAACATTTACCTTCTACTTTTAGACTCAGTAGTCAATCTCACATCTGAGCATAAAAAAAAAGTAGACGATAAGTCAACTCTATGTTTTGCATTTGTAAGACATCTAGCTTAGATACAAAATCTGCAGGAGGGGAGTCTTTAATGAAATTGAACCAATGAGCATGTATAGTAAACTTAATTAAAAAATCTCGTAGTCATGATCAATTTAAACAAACTCGTTATTAAACACGAAGTAACTGAGAAATTTTATAGTATACGTACCTAAACACGTTCGTTATTGGCATCTGGTGGTAAGATTCTACATATACTCAGCATAACCACTACGCCAAAACAGGGATACGACCACTATTCGCTAGTGTATCGCTATTTATAAAATAGTCGCCCGCTATTTATCGCTATTCGTTATGTAGCATATAGGTACCTTGCACTATTTGTCGCTATTGGCCATTAACAACTATGGTCCTGCGGACTGGAAATGGTCATAGTACCTGTAATTTGTAAAGATTTTTTTTACAAATTGGAAATTTTGAATAATATGAATAACCAAACAACAATAAAAGCACATGCTTAATTAGGATAATTAGTTTTAAATCTTTTTCCAAGAATGAAGATGTGGTTGTTAGACAAGCTAAGTTACATGTTCAAGGCTACGTAATCTTCTTAATTTTTAGATGATAGTAAAATCACTTCTCCATCACTGGATTTTATATAAACAAATACTTTGCAGCAATACTTACATTTTCATAATTCCCTTCACTACCTTCACTTGAACCTTCACTTCCACTCTCGCCACTGAATATCCAATAACAATTTCAAACATCAAGAAAAAAGTAATACGAAGCACCTTCCAATTGTAAAGACACATAATTAAACTAAAATGATTTATCAATCACACCTTTTGGGATGAACCCCATTAGCGGAACCACCTACTTTATTCGGTTCATTATTTTTTCCGGTAATCATATTTAAACTCCCCAGGTTTCCTTTCGACCTTTTAATAGGAAGTTTTTCCTTTCCATCCGGTGACTTGCGATCAGCTTCCGTATCGCCAGGCTTATTCACCTATACAAAATAGAAATTTCGTCATCATATACTTAAATTAGGTTATAACTTTAGAAATGCCATATATCATATCAACTCACAGAAGCTTCAGCAACACCGTTTGGAGAAGGCATTGCGTATGGACTGAAAGGGTTTCAACTGCATTAGATGAGCCCTCTATAGTCTATACGACATGTATAACATTATACGCGTTGTATAGAGTATGATGTAACCATTTCCTAAGGCCAGACAACGTTTTGCATATAGCTCTATACACCACGTATATACACCGCAATATATGGATCCAGGAGTGTCCAAATAACCAAAGCCTTTATTTTGTATTTATGTATTTATTTTTGTAATTTTCTATTGAAGGGGTGTTCTTGAAAGTCAAACCTGTATAACATGATTCTTGAAGCTGACATTCTCTTTCTCCTTCCTGGTTCTATATTCAACATACAAAACACTCATGAGATAAGCAGTCCAACTTCCAAGCAGACCATAGAACACTTGTATATATAAAATTTTCATCAGATGTTTATTAGCAAACAATCTAAATTAGGTTTTTGGGGGGTGGGTGGGTTTAGGCTTTTTTTTTTTTTCGGGGGGGGGGGGGGGGGTTAGGTTTTTTAGGTGTAGTGGGTTTATTTAGTTGTGTTCACATTGGTTCTCGTGGTTCTCGCAACAAAGGTGGTTCTCGCGTGAACCCTACCCTATATATAACACTTAAAGCATGTAAATAAAACCAAAAATCACAAATAATATTTATTTTCTTTCAATGATAATAGATTTTAAAAAGAGCTTATAAAATACATAACAGACCTTCAAGCTTTGAGAGCATGTCTCACCTTTTAAATTCATGTGCACTGTAACCACCTCACCATGACTTTTCTTGAAAGCTCTATATCTTGTTTAAGCACACAAATGACCTTGTAGTAGATCTATTTGATTAATGTGACCAACTCTTATCAAATAAAGTAAACAAGACTGAACAAGTTCTATTCATCAAGCATCTAATTGAGCCAGTTTCAGTTACAAAAGCATCTAATTGAACCATTTCCATTGATAATAAGCTAAGTGTTTCTTTAATTTGGTTCTATTCAGTTAAACTAAACCAGATTAATTATCATCTAATTGTCATGTTCTTTCTCAGTCTCCACTAATTAACATATACATATTATGGGTCTATGCATGGCATTGGTTTAACTAAATTGTTGATTTTGGTTTAAAGTCTTACCTTGGGTAATGAGAGCTTTGCAACAATTTTTGGTAATACTCCACAAGATCCACCTTTGTACCTTTCACTCTTCTACTAAACTCCTAAATAATTAACAAAATATTATATATACTTAGAAGAAATTAAAGTTTTTTTTTTTTTTTAAATTTGCACATTTCCTTAACTGTATATACTTAAATTATTTCATCATTATACAAAATTAAAAAGAATCTCTCTTTGGCATTACATCAAACACTTGGCGTGCTTTGATCAAGTGCACAGAATCCATCATACATATCAATTAAAGTGTTACCAATACACAAATTCATTCCAAAATTTCTGATCTCACACCAAATAAAACCAAGAATAACAAACTAGCATGTTAAGCACATAACAAGACCTCTCCCGATCAATCAAAATAAAATGTCATTTCAAGCACGTACCTAGTGATTAATGATTGGCCAAGAGTACAAATCAATTATATATATTGTCATCAGTCTATCGATAAATCTCCATTGATCTTTGTCCCTCCAATTCAGCCCCATTCTTCTTTCAATGTTAACCCTAACGTAGCGAAGATATAAATATATCCTGGGGCTGAGAAATTGGGGGAGTAAGCGGCCCTGCAGATGACATAATTCCCTACACACCTTTCCTCAATTTTGTGTGGTGGTGATTTCTAAATGTTCCATTAGAGGGATATGGGATGGGGAAGAAGTGGGAGACTGAAAAATTTTTGGGATGGGGAAGAAGCGGGAGACTGAAAAATTTTGGATGAAGAGGGAAAAGATAAATTTTGGGGGAGAATGAAAATTTAGGATTATATACATTTAAAGGGAAAGAAAAAACGTTCATTAGTTTATTTTTTTTAGAGTAAACTGCCATTTTGGTCCCTGTGGTTTGGGCATTTTTGTCATTTTAGTTCAAATCTCAAACTTTTTAAATCTGGGTCCTTGTGGTTTCATCTTTATTGCCATTTTAGTACAAAATTCAAAACCCCCCTTTTTTTTACTGTTCCAAAAAGTTTGAGATTTGGACTAAAATGACAATAAAAGTGAAACCACAATGACCAAAATGACAGTTTACTCTTAATTTTGGACTAAAATGGCAATAAAAGTGAAACCATAGGGACCCAGATTTAAAAAGTTTGAGATTTGGACTAAAATGGCAAAAGTGCCCAAACCACATGGACCAAAATGGCAGTTTACTCATTTTTTTAATTTAACTAAAAGAACTTATATACATTCAATAATATTTAGGTGTAAATATTATATCTTTTTATAAATATAAAATAATCTAACATACATTAGAAGTGCTGTTAATAAAACTTAGAGAAAATGTCTGGATAGTCCCTAAGATTTGCCCATTTTTTCACCTTGAGTAAACTTCCGTTTTGCTTCCTGTGGTTTGGTCACTTTAACGGTTTTGCCCCAAACCTTTAAAAATAGTCATTTTACTCCTTAACCTATTTAACTTATCTCTATTTCACTCACCGCCCCTAACCCTGTCTAAAATGTTTGTTAAAGATAAGGGTATTATGGTAATTCTATAAAACTGTATTTAAAATTGATTTTTTAAAATCCATTATTAATTCCTTAAATCCATTTTTTATTGATATTCATTATAAATAAAATACATAAATATATATAATCATTATTTACACTCTCTAACTCCTCTCTATCCTCTCTCTCTCTTCTTTCTCTCTCTCTACACTCTCTCTGTCTTCTCCATCACCGATAACCACCTCACCACCACCATGTGCACCACCCCCACCTGACCACCACCTTGAACCTGCTCCATTGGACCACCACCACCACCCCTACCCGACCACCATCGCCACCTTGCACCATCTCCGGCGGCACACTTTAAACCCAAACCACCAGATTTACATATATATATATATATACAAAAACCCTAAATTAGAGGGGAGATCGACGGAGTGATGGACAAATCGTTGGCCAGCGGCGGCGGAGTGATGGACGAAAGTCACCGGCGCTGGAGATTCCTTTGGCGTGCCGGTCTTTGTAAGTGATGGTGGTGGATCTGAACCAGAGCATTCAAGTCCAAAAAGCTTGAATCGGCGCTGGAGATTCATTTGGTATGGGTGCAGTCGGAGGTCAAAAAAGCTTGAATCAGCGCCAGAGATTCTTTGTCAGTGATGGTGGTGGATCTTTGTTAGTGACCTGTATTGTTCAGTCGATTCTAGTATGGCCGGTGGAAAACAGGTTAAATCAGAGATGTTCAAGTGTTGACAGGTTAGTTTAAGGCCCAAATCTGATGTTAGTGTTTGTAATGTAGACGATAGAGCAGAACGTGGTGGTGAAGGGCTAGCGACGGAGAGGAGACACAGGGGCGGCGGTGCCGCTATCAATAGAGCTAGGGTTCCGGTAACCCTTTTCAAACTCCGGTAGCCGGTGGTTGGAGATCTGGACGGCGGTTCAAGTGGTGGATGGAGGTGATGGTTGTCTAGGGAATGGGGGAGGGAGAAAAGTGAATGTGGTGGTCATATGGCAGTTGGTGGTGGCAGCCAGAGGTGATGGATGGTGGTGGTTGGCGATGGGGAGGAGGGAGGAAGCAGTGGATCGACAGGTTTCAATATGTAGGGTATAAAAAGATAGAAATATATAATATATGTAAATTACGAAAATACCCTTGTTTTATACTTGAAATTACGAAAATACCCTTTCAGTTAACATACAATATGGATGGAGTTAAGGCCATGGAGCAAAATGGCGAAAAAATCGAAACATCAGGGAGTAAAATGGCTATTTTTAAAGGTTTGGGGCAAAACCGTTAAAGTGACCAAACCACAAGGAGCAAAACGGAAGTTTACTCTTTCACCTTTAGTCTCTAACTTTCTAAAATTACAGCTATAGTCCCCAACTTTTGCAATTTCGTTCCAGAATAGTCCCTGGCGCGGACGAGGGTTAGTTTTTGGTGTTAAGTGGATAAGAAATTACTAAAATACCCTTGTTATTAAAAAAATAATTACTAAAAACAATGTTTTTCTTTTGAGTAAACTGCCATTTTGGTCCCTGTGGTTTGGGCACTTTTGTCATTTTAGTCCAAATCTCAAACTTTTTACATCTGGGTCCCTGTGGTTTGCATTTTGTTGCCATTTTAGTCCAAAATTCAAAAACCCTCTATTTTGACTGTTGAAAACTGATTATTTTGTCATTTAGTGCAGGGGCATTTTGGTCATTTTAATTTTATTATAACATAAATCATCTTGTTCAAAGTTCCCAAACCACAAACCCTACCTTTCATCTGCAGACCAGTCATCATCTTCATCATCGGCATCATCCTCATCCACAACCTTTAATGCACCTAACCAAACATATATCCTCCTGAAACCACAACCCTCGCCTCTTCATTACAACAAATCTTCACAGTTGTTCAACGAAACCTTCAAAATCATTCAACAATTCATTACACAATTCTTCAATCAATCCCATGAGGCCTCTATTCAAATCAAACAACACAATCAGCAACAAAAACCTAACCGATTCTTCACCATCCGATGCGATGTTCAGCAATCTATGGGTCGGAAACCTGACGACCGATGTTACAGAGTTAGATTTACGCAATTTGTTTGAGAAACACACTGTTGTTGATAGCGTTACGCGTTATCCTGCTCGTAGTTATGCCTTTATGAATATGAGGCGGACTGAGGATGCCAAGAGAGCCAAGGAGTCGCTTCAAGCTGTTGCGTTGCGTGGTGGATCGCTCAAGATTGATTTTGCTAAACGGGGGTTTGGGTTTGTTTGAAGATCTCTCTGATTTTTTTGTGGGTTAGGGTTTTTTTGGGGGGTTGAAGATCTCTCTGATTTTTTTGTGGGTTAGGGTTTTTTTTGGGGAAGATGAAACGGGGGTTTGGGTTTGTTTGAAGAAGAGACTTGTATGTTTTGAAGAAGATGATGGGTTTGTTTGAAGAGGTTTGCTAATTTAAGAAGATGATGGGTTTGATTGTTGTCCAGTAACATACAAGTCTCTGTTTTGAAGAAGGTGGCGGTGGTGCTATAGAGAGAGAGAAGAGAGAGAGAGAGGGAGGAGGTGGCTGTGGTGGTGGTGCTATAGAGAGAGAGAAGAGAGAGAGACTTGTATGCCGATGATGAAGATGATGACTGGTCTGCAGATGAAAGGTGGGGTTTGTGGTTTGGGAACTTTGAAGAAGATGATTTATGTTATAATAAAATTAAAATGACCAAAATACCCCTGCACTAAAGGACAAAATGATCAGTTTTCAACAGTCAAAATAGAGGGTTTTTGGATTTTGGACTAAAATGGCAACAAAATGCAAACCACAGGGACCCAGATGTAAAAAGTTTGAGATTTGGACTAAAATGGCAAAAGTGCCCAAACCACAGGGACCAAAATGGCAGTTTACTCTTTTCTTTTTATAAAAAAAAATTCTCTCCCATTCACACCAAATTCTCAACTCAATTTGATACAAATATAATAGTATTTAAATATCAAATGTCACTATACTATTTGAAAAACAATACTTTATATACTTATTTGTCACTAATGGATTGGTGGTTCATTGGTAAAGACAAAGCCTTTAAACACCTTGGGAGGAAGGTCTTGGGTTTAAGTCCCACAGATGACAAGAGTAAAAGAAATACGTCGTTCAAAAAAAATATACTTTTGTAACACCTCGAAATTTCATGTCCAATATTATATCGACACGTGTCATAAGCTTTAAACGTGTAAAAGATTACTTGTGAAGGACTAAAGTTGACAAACAAAGAAACTAGGTGAATAAAAGGGTTCCAAATGTCAACAATGAATAAATGTACTTTTAAATAACCCTACACGATGTTTATACCCTTAAACGAATAAATAATAAACCGTAACACCCCGTGTTTTCACAAGTCAAAGTCAAAACCAAGGTCAAAGTCAACGACCGATTTCGCGCAATTTGACTCGTAGAAGTTTCTTTATTTAATTCGTATTACGTGGAGTAAGTGTGTTAATGACAATAATCGATGTGTGTTAATCGTTAATAAATCGATCTACGACTGTGAATTATAGGAAGTAACAATGCGATAAAGTTAACTAATCAATAATCAAGCTATGCTAATCAAATCGACTTCTAATCGCAACTCGAGCTACGAATTTTACTTGTTATTATACGTGTGTGTGTGCCTTACGTGTTACCTGTGCATGTTTATTTATGTTGTATGGTGATAATCAAGCAAACTCAATCGAAACTCGAAATCTAACTCGAAATGCAATCGAACTCGAATCGTGAACGAACTGTGATAAATGGTGGAAAATAGATTATGCGAGATGGGAGTGTTTGGGACTAAAAGTAATTTAACCAGGAAACCCTATCATATCGCATCGATCGCAATCGAAATCGAATCAGCAAAAAAAAAACGTCACGACAAACACACTAACCAAGTGCCATCCGGCCGGATAGCCATCCGACCAGATAGCCACTTGGTGAAGGATGACAGGTGCCATCCGACCGAGATTCCATCTGACCGGACAGTCATCCGGGCGATGTGCTATCCGACCGAACAGCCCTTTCCTCTTTTGGCATCCTATAAATACCCCTGTCGTTGTCATCTTTTCCGCTTCTAGAAATCCCTGTTCGACCAGCACGCTTAACTCAACCTTTTCTCAGATTTCTCTCGATTCCGGTAAGATCTCGTCCTAAATCTTGTACTTTCTTGATCTACACGCACTCCTACACCTTTCTATCTTTTAAATCTTAACTTTTAACCGTGAAATCACTAGATTTCGGGTGTTCTAAGGTGACATCATCATGTGTTCTTCAAGAACTTCATGTTTTGACCTCAACACACCAGGAACAACTTATATCTAACCGATTTCCACTAAGATCTTGTAAAGATCTCGACATAAGTGTGGTGAAAAAGGATTGAATGATGGTTTTAACTTTCTTTCAACTCTTTCGCACCCAAAGTTACGCAAAACTGATAGGATCCGACCCTGAATTAGTCTTCTACTCGATTGTAGTGTTGTACTAGTTCAAGATCCGGATTCTGCTCAAGAGACTATCGACTTCGGGTTAACCAAGAACAACCGCCTCGAGCCGGTAACCGGCCGGACTAGGGTGATTCCTGGTCGGGTTGGTCAACTGGGTTGAACTAGGGGTTCCGTTGGCTAACACGTTGTCAAAGTGACTCGACATAACGACAGACCTTCAAAACGACCAAGTGTAGAACGAACAGGATAATCGGAGCGGATTGCCATTCGACTGAATTACCATCCGACCGGATAGGTTACCCGAACGAATTGCCACCCGAACGGATTACACTTGGGTCCCACCTTTAAACAATCTTAATTAAAGTTTGGGTATTGAACGAATTGCAATCCGATCGAACGACCCTCTAAAAGGATTACTCTTCGGATCATGAGATACTAAGACTTTAAAAGACTTAACAATTTCCAACATGTTCAATAGCACGGATTGCCATCCGATCGAATGACACTCCTGTAGTGAACTTGTTTTCAATAAGTAACCTCATCACTAAGTCACCGTTCTACCGGATCACCATTCTAACGAATTGCCATCCGCACGGCTAGTCATCCGATCGACCGACTTGAAAGATAGAGATACTTAATTGTTTTCAAAATGCTACAACGAAAACTTCAAAAGTCAAACCATCATACACAAACACATTCACCTATGTCAATAACTAACGTGCTTCATTTCACTATGTGTACGTGCTGGTTATGCGTAAACGAATTTGAACTCTATATGCTATTATTAAACTTGTATACTCACCTTTACATTATATGTATTGACTTTTATTTTAACGTATGTGACAGGTGCTTAGGACGCACACTTGGTAGGAATTTGAAGCTAGAATAACGCTTTAGAGCCCAACAAATAGTTGTCTGTAGTGGTCAAACTAAGGGTCTCTAGAAGCAGATAAACAATTGCTCTATTTTAAAATCTGAGTTGTCGGAACAGAATATTTGCCTAGTTTTTGTCTGTAATAATTGTTGTTACTGTTTGAGATACGGTATGGGACGTATTATGTTAAATTGAATGGTATTGATAATTGTTATGGAAACTTCTGGACAATCTGTTTCGCTCAGTGCCGCGCCCCGATGATTCCGCCATCGGTTGGGGTGTGACAGATTGGTATCAGAGCCATAACTATAGGGAATTAGGCAAGACTCGACCTAGTCCGGGTCGATGTCTTAGGAACCTAGTCTATAGTTAGGAACCAACAGACCGATTTGCGCATAACTAATAGGAATTATGTATGAGCTTATTCCTCGTTATTCTCGTTTATGCTACACCATCACTACACTCAAATTTACAGCTATAAGTAGACAATAAAGTCGAGATTAGGTGTGAAAACCGCAAACTCCCGACTAAATTGCTTAAGTAATGCTGTTTTACCAACTTATCAATGCTTTCTTCTTCAATAACGAACGGGGGAAATTAAACCAAATCAGGAGTGAAATCCATGTTTTGATGAATAATTTCCTCCATTTTATCAAAAACAGGGATGAAGTTGTTGAGCCAGGGGTGGAACCCTAACCTTGATGACTTGTTCCGCTCATTTTGCAAACTCTCACCAAAGTCTCGACGGACTCCAACGACCTGAAGTCACGACACGACTAACGGGATATGTGCCAAACGCCCAAGAATCGAGGCAAGGACACAGTCCTGAAAGTCAAACGCAGACGACAAGTCCTTGTGAATAGTTGAATCGCTTTGGTTAGTCGAAGTCTGCTAGCCACAGACAGTCTATCTTTCGACTTTTTATGCATTTCAAGCCCTGAACACGCAACCGTTGACTTTAATAATTCGTCGATTTTATGAGTTTATATGTGTTTTACCTGCTTAAGTGTTTAAATTTTGAGAACTTGCTCGATTTTTGCTTCTACTCCAATCGACACATACGACTCGCACTGCTTTTCTATCTCAAATCGCTAACAAATCATTGAATTGTGAACAATCTTAGGCTACGGTACGCTATTCGATATACTAAAACACGATCGCTATTGTCAAACGATCGCAAGCTTTGAATGATAGGTTTCTGTATTTTGACTGCCTCTTGTGTGAAAATGCCTCTGTGCTCTACGTGCTTATGTGTTAACGTGATTATGTGCTTTACATGCTTATGTGTTTATCTGATTTTATGTTCTACATGATTATGTGTCTATGTGTACAAGAATATGCGTATTCCTGAGCTTTAGTAAGTAGTAGACGTGTGAGGTGAGATTCGAATATGGTGTGTTGAGTCCTGTGACAATGTCTATTGCAGACAATGTCGGCTGGATCCCGTCATGCACTTTCTCGTCAGGAAAAGAGAGACAAATGTCTTGCTTCCATCATCGCTAAAAGTGTAGCAAAGGCCGTGAGTGATGTTTATGAGAATGCCAACAAATTGTCTGAGGAATCGAGAACCGAAGCTCCTAAAGTTGCCGCCAGACCCTTCAGTTTCAAGCAATTCAAGTCTTGTGGGCCAAAAGAATTCACTGGCGAAGAAGGTCCTACTGCATTATTTCACTGGTTTGACTCCATTGAGGTTACTCTTGTGGGCCAAAAGAATTCACTGGCGAAGGAGGTCCTACTGCATTATTTCACTGGTTTGACTCCATTGAGGTTACTCTGCGACAGAGTGGTTGCCCTGATGACCTTCGAACTCTGAATGCTACCGGCGTTTTCCAGTCCCGTGCACTAGACTGGTGGACGGCCGAGAGGAACAAGCAAGGGAACGATGCAGCCTATGGTCTGTCGTGGGACGAGCTCAAGGAAGTCATGCTAGAGGAATTCTGCCCTCCTCACGAGCGACAAAAGCTAGAAGATGAATTTTGGTACATACAGCAGAAGGATGGTGACAATGCTGGTCTCACTGCTAGCTTCAAGCAGCTCAGCATTATATGTCCCGACCAAGTCAAGACTTCAGATATGGCAATCAAGAAGTATATCCGGGCCCTGCCTGATTGCATTGCTGATATCGTGCAAGCGGCTAAGACTACGACGATCGAGGAAACTTACCTACTGGCCGCTGAAATCAACGACAAGCGGGTTAAGGCTGGTGTCTGGGATAAGACTTCAAAGCATCTGCATCAAGCTACCGCTACCGCACCAACTGCTGAACCCACCTCATCGAGCAATGTAGGATCGTTTTCTGACCCGAACGAGTCGTTCAGAAGAGTTTATCTCAGTTTCAGAGGCGGAAACTAAGAAACTGAGTTCAATTCAGCAAGCAATACACTTAAAACTATTGTAATATTGATTTCACAATGTTTTACAACCTGCCAACACTTCGGCAGCACTTCGTCGCTCTGGCCGGAAAGTTACAAATGAACTCAAGACATGAGGTATTTATAGGGAGGACCCTTCCGTTTGAAGGTGTCATGGCACCCTTCAAACGGTTACACTTTCAAACGGACAGGCCATCTTCAAACTTTATGGCACTCCTTAAACTTTTGTCACTCCTCAAACTTTTGGCACTCCTCAAACTTTTGTCACTCCTCAAACTTTTGTCACTCCTCAAACTTTTGTCTTCAAGTGTAGTAAACCGAGACTCGATATAAGACGAAGACGACAGATGTGTGCACCAACAGACTCCCCCTCAGATGTTGACGAGTCTTAAGTGTCGAGTCTTTGCATCTTCAGTCTTTATCAGTCCTCTCGAACTCTTTGAAGTGTCTGACGTTGTAAGAATCCTCAAATCTTCTCTCTTCTCTTTTCATCATCAGCAGACTCCCCACGAACAATCTCTACTCGAATGTCTTCAGACTCCCCCTTTCGATATGTTGGGATCGCAGTCTGGCATGTTGAAATCACAAAGACCTCAGGTATCGGAACCTGGTTCTCTATCATCTATCCAAGATCACCTAGCTCTTATCCTGCACATTCTCTACCCAAAAATAAATTTTCTGATAATAACTTGTAAATACAATCTCATCATCTAATGAATCACTTGCCGGAATTATACAATCAAAGAATGATTTTACAATGTTAATCATTGAAGAACCACTTGAAGATATATCATTTTTATTTTTAAAACAACACACTCTTCCAAACCATCTGTTCATCTTGTCTAGCACTCGGAATTTTGAAAATTAGCTCTCCAACACCAGTTGTCGAAAATCTTTTTGAATTTTTCAAAATTTATGCTAAAACACACTAAAATCTTTTTGGATTTTTAAATGTAATGAAATACAGAAAAGAAATATTTACAAACAATATTTTTGTGAGTTTGTGTAAGAGGATCATATCAGTTTCTGAGACAAATCACCAACACCATTAAGCTTTAGACATTTTAAGTTCTAAACGATTCACTTAGATTGTCAGTATACTGGTCCACTTAAATTCTCACACAAAGTTCAACTGCTTCGAGATACGAATTAATGTCTTAAGAACTTAAACTCAATCGCGTGCCCCACCTCAGAATATACTCCCGTATCCTGATCCCAATATTCAGTCTTACAGGTGAGTATACCACAGATGATATCTGTAAGGGGTTATAATGCGAGGGCCGTGAGAGCTCAGGTCGATACTTCCGTATACGCAGAGAGATGACGGCTTCGACTTTTGGTGTGTCCCCTTTAGAGGATCTTTTTTTACAACAGCAATGACTATCAATTTTATTGTTTCATCAATTCGCTGAGGGCGGCGCTATATTTCAAGCATTGAAGAAAGTATTCTCCGGGGACTAGGCCATTGCTTCAGCAAAATCAGAAGTCCCGGGATAATACCCCAGATATCACTGAGCATAAAGACCTAGTATCTCAGAAAGAGGGACCTTTCAAACAAGATTCCGGGGGTTACCCATATATCCGAAAGATGTTCACCCACGATATAAGGAAGTTTGAATTTAGGTTTATATCTCGTCACAATTTACTAAATGTGCAAAAACCTACCGACATATCATCAGTGAGACCGTTTATCACATTTTTACTTTCCAATTCTTTAGCATGTTGTGATAATCCACTGATATACTATCATTTCCTCTTCTTTGACACAAAACTCATTTTTGATATTTATCATGATTTTGACTTTTTCAAATTTTCAAATGTTTTTGGATTTTCTAAAATTTTCTTACTCCCCCTAAAATGCAAACACATTTTAGGAAATTTGAAAATAAACTGTACAATAAAGTGACAACTGATATCGAATCGCTTCAATTCGCCATCCACTTGGCATAAACAATCAGAACTCCCCCTCACAACAAACTATTTTCCCATTGATTTCAAAACACTTAAGTTTGTTTTAATCAAATGGTTTTTCCGGAAAATAAGTTTTGTTGAATGATTTTATCATTTATAGGTTAGGGGTTCATCATCTTGCTTCTCAATCAATCACTTGAATGTATGGCCGAATCAAGTTCAAACTAATAACCTTGATTAACCACTTGTAGGAAAAAGTAAGTACAACTTAATGTCCTTGATTTTACCACTTATAAGTGTAAATCTTCTTCAACCACTTGTAGGTTTTCCTACCAATCATACCATTTTGACTTCTTAAATTTTGAAAGAAGGTGTAGAAAATCAGAATTAACGGCTGAATTGGTATGAACTCTTCCTCCTGAGCTCTGATACCACTTGTAGGATCGTTTTCTGACCCGAACGAGTCGTTCATAAGAGTTTATCTCAGTTTCAAAGGCGGAAACTAAGAAACTGAGTTCAATTCAGCAAGCAATACACTTAAAATTGTTGTAATATTGATTTCACAATGTTTTACAACCTGACAACACTTCGGCAGCACTTCGTCGCTCTGGCCGGAAAGTTACAAATGAACTCAAGACATGAGGTATTTATAGGGAGGACCCTTCCGTTTGAAGGTGTCATGGCACCCTTCAAATGGTTACACTTTCAAATGGACAGGCCATCTTCAAACTTTATGGCACTCCTTAAACTTTTGGCAGTCCTCAAACTTTTGGCACTCCTCAAACTTTTGTCACTCCTCAAACTTTTGTCACTCCTCAAACTTTTGTCTTCAAGTGTAGTAAACCGAGACTCGATATAAGACGAAGACGACAGATGTGTGCACCAACAAGCAACAAGAAGAAGAACAAGAGAAAGAACAGCTCCAGCAACAAGAACTGTGCGATCACTGCTGCACTAGTTCAATCCGTACCAGCTCAGCAGCGTCAAGTAGCGGCGCCTGTGGCCAATGCACCGCATGCAAAGCGTGCATACACTGGGCCACATCCACTCTGCCCTACTTGTACCTACCATCACCCGACTACAATTCCTTGCCGCTTTTGTGCTCATTACAACGTATACGACCATTTTACTGCCAACTGCCGTATTCGTCAAGCTCCTGCCAATCAAGCTCTACTCACTGCCCCATAGGGTCAACAAGCTCCTCCGGCACCCGCAGTCAAAGCCAGAGCTTGCTTCGCATGTGGCGACCCAAACCATTTCGCCAACATGTGCCCAAATAGGGTTGTGAAACAAGAGCCTCAGCAACAGCAGCCACAGCAGCAACAACAACAACAACAGCAGCAGCAACAACAGGCCGCACGCGCCAGAACCTTCAACCTCAACGTGCGTCAAGCCCAGGCCGACAACAACGTGGTCAATGGTACGTTCCTTGTGAATGGTATTTATGCTTCATGTGTGTTTGATACTGGAGCCGATAACTGCTTTGTGTCGTTCGAATTTGAGAAACTCCTTAGTCGTAAACGTTCCCAACTCTCATCGGCATTCGATGTTGAAGTCGCTACAGGAAGAACCGTCGCCGTTAATTCTCTTCTTTGTGATTGTACTCTTGAGCTCAACAATCACATCTTCCCAATCGACCTTATTCCGATGCAACTCGGAAGTTTTGACGTCATAATAGGCATGGACTTTCTTCGAGAAAACCATGCTGAAGTTGTATGCTTCGACAAGTTGATTCATTTTTCGCTCGCAAATGGTGACTTATTGTGTGTTTTTGGCGATACTACTTCAAAGGGGCTCAAGCTTATGTCATGCGTGCAAGCCAGCAAGTATCTCCGCAAGGAATACGGGGCTTTCTTGGCTAACATTGTAGTAGCGGAGAAGGAAAAGAAAGAGAAGAAGGAAGTGAAAAACGTTCCTGTGGTTCGAGAATTTCCTAATGTTTTTCCAGAGGATCTTCCCGGACTACCGCCAAGTCGTGACATCGACTTTCGTATCGACCTCATTCCTGGAACAAATCCTATTGCCAAAGCTCCTTATCGACTTGAGCCGTCCAAAATGCGCGAACTCTCAGCCCAACTCCAGGAATTACTTGAGAAAGGCTTCATTTGCCCGAGCACCTCTCCTTGGGGCGCACCGGTCCTTTTCGTCAAAAAGAAGGACGGGTCGTTCCGGATGTGCATCGACTATCGGGAATTGAATAAGTTGACTATCAAGAACCGCTATCCCCTACCTCGCATCGACGATTTGTTTGATCAACTACAAGGCGCTACGTGTTTCTCTAAGATCGACCTACGTTCAGGATATCATCAGCTGCGTATTCAAGAAGAGGATATACCCAAAACCGCGTTTCGTACTCGTTACGGGCACTATGAATTCGTTGTCATGCCTTTTGGTCTAACCAACACACCAGCGGTTTTCATGGATCTGATGAATCGCGTGTGTAAACCATATCTCGACCGTTTCGTCATTGTATTCATCGACGATGTCTTGATTTATTCCAAATCAAAAACCGAACACGCGCAACATCTACGTTTGGTTCTCGAGCTACTCCAGGGGAACCAAATCTATGCCAAGTTCTCCAAGTGCGAATTTTGGTTAGAGGAAGTTCAGTTTCTGGGTCACATTGTTAATAGTCAAGGTATTCAATTCGATCCTGCCAAGATTGAAGCTGCCAAGAGCTGGGTTACACCCAAGAATCCGTCTGAAGTCCGCTCTTTCCTCGGACTAGCAGGCTACTACCGACGATTTATCGAAGGATTCTAGAAGATTGCTGTGCCACTTACCTTTCTTACGCATAAAGACAAGCCTTTTGTTTGGGGAACCAAACAAGAGACTGCCTTTCAAACCCTCAAGCACATGCTTTGCAACGCTCCTGTTCTCACTCTACCCGACGGAAACAATGATTTCATTGTCTACTGTGATGCTTCCAACCTTGGTCTTGGTTGTGTTCTCATTCAACGGGACAAGGTCATAGCTTACGTATCTCGTCAGCTCAAAATCCACGAGAAGAACTATACAACCCATGATCTCGAGCTAGGCGCAGTTCTTTTTGCGTTAAAGATTTGGCGACACTACCTGTATGGTACCAAGTGTACGATCTTCACCGATCATAGGAGCCTACAACACATCCTTAATCAGAAGGAACTTAATATGCGTCAACGCCGATGGGTAGAACTTCTCAACGATTACGACTGTGAGATCCGTTATCACCCAGGCAAGGCGAATGTTGTTGCCGATGCACTCAGCAGACGGAGTTATCTGCTTAGCACTCGTAATGTTCAAGCCCAACACGATCTCGAAGCCCTTATTCGTGAAGCCCAACATGCGTGTTTTAACGAACGCATGCTGAAGACGGAACGAATCTACCATGATGGAGCCCAACTTGTCAGCAAATCGAATGGGATATTCCACTTTTTAGACCGAATTTGGATTCCCAAACGAACGAATTTGCGACAGATCTTGATGGACGAAGCCCGCAAATCCCGATATTCTATTCATCCCGGTGCTGATAAAATGTACCAGGACCTTCGCTATAAGTACTGGTGGCCGGGTATGAAAAGGGATATTGCCCTCTACGTTGGAAAATGCCTAACTTGTGCTAGAGTCAAGGCTGAACATCAAAGACCCTCTGGCTTACTTGAACAACCACCAATTCCCATGTGGAAATGGGAGAGCATAGCCATGGACTTTACAACCAAGCTACCGCACACGTCATCAGGTCACGACAACATTTGGGTTGTGGTCGACCGTTTGACTAAATCAGCTCACTTTTTGCCGATACGAGAAGACTACAAGGTAGAACGATTAGCCCGAATCTACACCGACGAGATCATCTGTAATCATGGGACGCCTCGTGACATCATTTCTGATCGTGATGCTCGGTTTACCTCGCGACTATGGGAAACATTTCAAACGGCACTCGGTACATCGCTTAATCTAAGTACTGCTTTCCACCCACAAACCGACAGTCAGACTGAAAGAACGATTCCTACTCTTGAAGACATGCTCCGTTCATGTGTTTTAGACTTCGGCGGTAATTGGGATAAATACCTGCCATTAGTCGAGTTCTCGTATAACAACAGCTATCATTCTAGCATCCAAATGGCACCATTCGAGGCATTATATGGAAGAAGATGTCTATCGCCTATTATATGGCACGAGATCGGTCATTCGCAATTAACCGGTCCTGAGTTACTACAAGAAACGACAGACAAAATTTTCCAAATTCGAGACAATCTGGTAAAGGCTCGGGATCGACATAAAAGTTACGCCGATAAAAAGCGCAAGCCCCATGAATTTGACGTTGGTGATTACGTACTCCTAAAGGTATCACCTTGGAAGGGTGTAGTCCGATTCGGCAAGAAAGGGAAACTCGCGCCTCGATATGTTGGACCTTTTAAGATTCTGGAAAGGATCGGAAAAGTCGCCTACAGACTCGAACTACCGGAGGAACTTAGTAACGTCCACCCGACTTTTCACGTGTCAAACCTCCGAAAGTGCCTCGCCAACCACGATTTACATGTCCCTCTAGACGATCTATAAGTGAACGAAACATTACACTTCGTGGAAAAGCCTGTCGAAATCATGGATCGCCAAACCAAGCAACTTCGACGCTCTCGCATTCCTATTGTGAAGGTCCGATGGGAAGGCAAACGAGGCGCAGAGTTCACTTGGGAACTCGAAAGCGACATGAAGGCGAAGTACCCACAGTTATTCAAAGAGAAAGACTAGAAAGATAAAGTTCTCAAAACGTGATTCACGGTGATGTACAACTTCCAGCCTAATTTCGGGACGAAATTCCCTAAACAAGGGGTGTGACAACTGGCACAAACCGGTAATTTCCGTACACTATAATTATTGCTTAATGACTGCAATTATGAGTTAATTGTCAGCAATGGCTGAACACACAAGAAACAAGTGAATTCATGCATGTTGTATACTACAAAATATTTGCTTTATGCATAAACAAGAGCGTTGCGTCAATAGTAAACTCACCGGTAAGACACACTGTGTCGACTGAACTGCAGAAAGCAGTCAGACATTAGAATTGAGGCCTAGGTGTAAGTCCGACAACAAGGATGCATTAAAACCCAAGAGTACATACAAGGGTTAATATATATGCAATACGAAAGCAAAAATAAGCACTAAAAAGCACCCGAAACGCACTCTAAGTGCAGAATTTATAAAAATTCAGCAATAATCAGCATTTAGACACGTAAATATTATGCAGAAATGTCGTTTTATTATCCAGAATATTTCCCTAAGTGTTGGGAATTGAAAGAGTACAAGAAAGGTACTTAAACGACACTAAAAAGTGTAACTTAGCACTTTAACGAATCGGTATATAACCGAACAACCGGAGATTACCCGGAACATGAAAATATTGTTAATAACAATATTTATCTTCTTCTGAGCCAGTTAGGGTCTCTGAATACCCTAACACCCGTCATAACACCCGACACACCACTAACCGGGTTAACTACACTTAACCTAACTAATAAACCTAACTATTAGTTAGAAATGAACTAAGGACCCCCCCCCCCATTACAACCGTCCCCATAAAGGGGGACACCCCTTGTGTACTTAAAGATTTATATGATCCCAATGTCTAGTATCATCTAGACATAATTTCCAATGGATATTACACATTAGAAAGTCTCTATAAATGCACACTCACACATAGAACCATCACTTAACAAATCACCAACACCCAACCTCTCTCTTTCTCTCCCACAACCTACGGCCAACACCCCCTAAATCGCCATCATACTTTCGGTCCTTGATCTCTCCATTCCAAGCATATACAAGCTTCACAAGTCACGTATTAGGAGCCTCGGAGCAAGCGGAACACGAAGGACCTCCACCGTTAGCTTTTATCCACCCATTTTTCATCAAAGATCTTCCCTAGCCTTGAGCTAGAGGTATAACACTTAGAACTCTTGTTTGAACACATCTAAGATGGTTAAAAGAAATATTGCCGGTTGAATCTCGTTAAAATGAAAGATGATGATTAAAAGTCTACTAAAAACACTTAAAGTGGTGGTTAATAGCATATAACTTGTGTAAAAGTTGTAGTATTTGAGATTTGTGTTTATCTAGACCCGATCTATGATGTGGTAGCTCGGATCTCCGTTTAACCCAACTTTGTAAGATCATGGATCTTCACATAAGCTCGTTTTTGGTTACTACAAGGGTTAAAAGGCGAAACTCTACCACACTAGAGACATGAACTTGTGTAGAAATATTTTACTTGTGTAAAAGTAATTTAACTTGTACAATGGAGTTTAAAACTAGCAGATCTACGTATCTGCAAGTGGTATTTTTGAAGAACCACACTTTAAAGAAATCACATGTTCTAAACCGGGTCTTACACAAACAAAAGTGGTTTTTGTGAACAAACAAGTGTATGGATACTTGTGTAACAAGGGTTTTAACAAAGAAATAATTTTCGTAAAAACCGACTAGAAGTTGTAAAACTTCATACTCTTTAAAAATAAAGTTTTTTTTTAAGAAGTTAAACTTATTTTTAAAGATAACAAAACTTACTAAATGTGCTAGTAAGTTACTACACATTTTTGTAAATATTCAAGTTCATGAAAGTAGTGATTATTGTGACGATTATTATTGATAATTGTTGTTGCTGATTGTTGATGATTGATGATGATTTAAAAAGAAAATAAACACACGTTTTGAAAACGTGGGAAACCTCCATTCTTAGGGGAAACTCTGTCAAAATTTTTATAAATTTTGACACTTAGAAAAATATAAGTTTTTGAGAAACTTATCCCCTAAAAATGTAATTAAAAGCATTAACAAGGTTTCCCTAACTTTTGATGATAAGAAATGGTGATTTCTTGAAGAATAAAAATGGATAATAAGTATATATTTTTGAGAGAAAAATATATATTATTTTATCACCAAATTTTGTGCTAAGTGTATATAGTATGTGTTATACGTGCTAGTGTATTAAGACTTAAAAATACACTAAATACTCATGAGGAGTAGAAATATAGAAATACACATACAAAACACGAGATACACGATTCGGGTGCAAAGTGCAAAACATAAAAGACTTATATTTATTTTTGAAGAAAATAATATAAGTAAGATACATAGTTAAAAATATAGAATATTTTTAACACAAGAAAATATACACAAAAGAGAGTGACTGTACTTGTGCGACGCAAGTCTAGTAACTAACGATAAGAAAACGCGTATAGGTTACGACGTTAAGTAAGCAAATCCGGTGGAGTTTACGACGCTAGGAACGCAAAGTGGTGAGTTCATGCTCCCCCTTTTCTCTTTAACTGTTTTCAGTTTTTATAACTTCGGGGGTGAAATACATGTACAAAAGTACAATATTTATAAATGGTATGATATAAATACAAGAAGTACACTTGGTGAGAACGAGAACCAAGTGTGACGAAATATAAAATACAAGAAGTACACTTGGTGAGAACGAGAACCAAGTGTGACGAAATACATGAGTATGAGAAGCGCATTTGGTGAGACAAGAACCAAGTATAAGGCGCAATGAGAAATGATAACAAGAAACGCGCTTGGTGAGAACGAGAACCAAGTAGGAGGCGTTATGAGAAATAGTGTCACGAATAGGGTTCAGAAGCACCATTAATCAACGTATACATTCAGACCGCAGAACAAAAGGTTAGATCTAACAGGTGCCTGGCAGCCTCACACTCGGTCGGGGCGAGAATCGAGTGGTGCTTTTGTGTCTCAGAAAATACCAATTAAATGCCTTAGGTTTGGTGACTTCCTATGACGTGTCACATGTTAATGGCTTTGCAACCCATTAACAATCTGATAATTACAGAAATACTGTATTTACATAAAGTTCATACCATTCAAGAATTGATAAATAACTTGAAGTACGTGGGGTACTCAAGAGAATTGATAAATAACTTGAAGTACGTGGGGTACTCAAGAGAATTGACATATAACTTGAAGTACGTGGGGTACTCAAGAAGAAATTGAATTATACATAAGTACGCGATGTACACATGAAACTGGATTTATGAAAACTCGATTTACTCACAAACTATGTTTTCATACAAAGTATACAAACATGAAAAACCAAACTGCATGAATTCACACCAACTTTATGTTGACGTTTTTCCAAAACTCACATGTATTTCAGGTAACTAGGATGGATGTGCGCGTGGTCTTACTCATGCTCGTGGATGTCGCTTTGTCTATCTTTAAATAAAGTTGTGACTTTTAAGACAATATGTTAACTCGTATTGTAAACACTTGACATATGTTTTCAGTAATGTAAGATATTTTTGAGCATGTAGTATGTTTACTCTTCGTATGCAATGAGAACCTTTCATGATCACACCTCGTGCTTCCGCCGCAGAAAGGGGTGTGACAGATTGGTATCAGAGCTGCGATTGTAGTGAACCAGGATTCATTCTCGTGTCTAGTCTACAATCTCTAGGATCCATTCACGAAAACAATTTTCAAAGAGTTTTCATTGCATAAAACGTCCCGCGACATCCACTACCTGAAACTGCCTACATGAGTCTAGAAAAGACACTACGAGACTTAGAGTGCACATGAGTAGCACTTGTCGTTGACTAGAAACTACTTGCAATTATGTGTGATAATTAGCATGTACTAGAAGTAGAATGTCACAAGTATATGTGACTTTACCTGAAAGCGATGGCCTATCTGAAGGAAGAGATACGAGGATGAAACGAACTGTGCGGACTGTGCAAGGAGTTACGTAATTATGGATGCATACATAATTATGGAATTCAGTGCACAGAAACCACAGCAAGTCTTGTCACGTATAGATTCCCTCAGTACAAGCCTAATGAGTACTCTGCTAGAATAATAATTGTTTGATGTCACTTATGTGGTATATATATCTGTGAATATATGATACTACTGTCTAGTGTGACGGTATCAAACCAATGCCTAACCCTGCTGTGTTATGTTCTGTCAGAACATGGCACCCAGGAAAACTGTGAATGCTCGCAATGATGATCAACCTCCACCTCCCCCACTGCCAAGAACTGCTGAAGAGCTGAACGCTTTGCTAGAGGAAAGGATCTCCGCTGCTATCGCCCAGTACGAGGCGAACCGAACCCAAGACAGTGGAGGACCAAGCAACGCTAGGCGTAATGGGAATGGAGATTCGTCTGGAGGCAATGCAGCTCAAGGCTGCACTTTCAAGCAGTTCCTCGACTGCAAGCCGATGAACTATGACGGCACAGGAGGTGCAGTAGCATTTGTGCGCTGGACGGAGAAGACTGAAGCTACTTTCCGCATGAGCAAGTGTACTGCGGATCAACAAGTCACCTTTGCTACTGGGTTGTTTGTCGATGAAGCTCTGACTTGGTGGAACCTGCAAGCCCAAACTTTGGGTGATGATGCCGCTTATGGCCTAACTTGGGATGAACTGAAGGAAAGGATGAGAGAGAAGTACTGCTCTCGTGCAGAACTCCAAAGGCTGGAGACGGAATTCTGGCACCTGACTATGGAAGGTGCTGACATCAATGGTTACACTCGAAGATTCCACGACCTGTCCAGAGTGCTTCCCTACATGGTGACTCCCGAATTCAAGCGTGTGGAACGCTACATTTGGGGACTGGCCTCAGAGTTTCGTGGCATGGTGACGTCGGCCAAACCACAAACAATCACCGAGGCTGTAACTCTGGCTGTCAGCCTGACTGAAGATTGTGTTCGTATGAAGAAGCTCTCACTGAACCCAACAGAAAATGCCGAGACGCATGCTGAGTCGTCTGGCAACAAGAAAAGGAAACATGCAAACTTGAATCAAGCAACCCGTAACAACAAGGGTTTCAGCAAGAAGCGTGACACTAATCCGCCTCAGGAGGCGAACACCCATGCAACCAAAGCATACCAAGGCTCCATGCCTAGATGCCAAAAGTGTAAGTATCATCATGATGGAGCTTGTCGCATTCCAAGGTGCGACAAATGTGGTAAATTGGGTCATCAAACCGAAGACTGTTGGGGAAAAGGAAAGAACCGAAATGGAAACGGTGCTGGTAACAAGAATGGCAACGGGAAAGGGCAAGGATGCTTCAAGTGTGGAAGCAATGATCATTTTATGAAGAACTGCCCAGAGAGAAACAACGCTCCAGCTCGAGCATTTGTGATTGGAGCAAGAGACGCACGCGAGGACCCTAACGTGGTCACCGGTACGTTTCTCATTAACAATCACTTTGCATCCATATTATTCGACACTGGCGCCGATTATAGCTTCATGTCTGTGGAATTTAAACGCATACTCGGAATAGAATCTAGTAGATTAGAAATTCCTTATTCCATAGAACTAGCCAATGGGAAACTCGTTGAATCGGGCGAAGTTGTTAAAGGCTGCACACTGGAACTTGGCGAACGAAGGTTTAGCATCGACCTCCTACCTATCCAATTGGGTAGCTTCGATGTAGTGGTCGGAATGGACTGGTTGTCCAAGAACAGAGCTGAAGTTATCTGTCATGAGAAAATCATTCGCATCCCTCTAGCGAATGATGAAACTCTCATTGTACATGGGGAAAAACGAGACGCGCCTCTTCGAATCATCAGTTGCATGAAGGCACAGAAGTGCTTGAGGAAAGGATGTGTCGCTTTCCTAGCACACGTTATAGACAAGAAGGCTGTGGAACCAAAGCTCGAAGACATTCCTGTGGTGAATGAATTTCCTGATGTTTTTCCCGAAGATCTGCCAGGATTACCTCCGCAACGACAAGTCGAATTCCGTATAGACTTGGTTCCAGGAGCTGCTCCTGTAGCCAAGGCACCCTATCGACTTGCTCCATCCGAAATGCAAGAATTATCTACACAACTCCAGGAGTTGTTGGATAAAGGATTCATAAGGCCAAGCTTCTCACCCTGGGGAGCTCCAGTATTATTCGTAAAGAAGAAGGATGGAACACTGCGGATGTGTATCGATTACAGGGAACTGAACAAGCTCACAATCAAGAATCGGTATCCGCTACCAAGGATTGATGACTTATTTGATCAATTGCAAGGATCAAGCTACTATTCCAAGATCGACCTTCTATCTGGATACCATCAGCTGAGAATCCAAGATGAAAGCGTGCCAAAGACTGCATTCAGAACGCGATATGGGCACTACGAATTTCTTGTGATGCCGTTTGGATTGACGAACGCGCCAGCGGTCTTTATGGACCTAATGAACCGCGTATGCAAACCATATCTCGATAAATTCGTGATTGTATTTATCGATGATATCCTAATTTACTCGCGAACGAAAGATGAACATGAGCAACATCTCAGAACCATCTTGGAACTACTGAAGAAAGAGAAACTTTATGCAAAGTTCTCGAAATGCGAATTCTGGATTCGCGAAGTACAATTTCTTGGTCACGTGGTGAATGAAAAGGGCATTCATGTAGACCCGTCCAAGATTGAAGCAATAAAGAACTGGGAAGCTCCCAGGACCCCAACTGAAGTTCGTCAATTTTTGGGCTTAGCGGGCTACTATCGGCGATTCATTGAGAATTTCTCGAAGATAGCTCAACCGCTAACGACCCTGACTCATAAAGACAAGAAGTACGACTGGGTCACAAACAAGAAGAAGCCTTTCAGCTACTTAAGAACAAGCTCTGCGATGCACCGATACTATCATTACCCGAAGGCACTGAAGACTTCGTGGTATACTGTGACGCCTCACGACAAGGCTTGGGTTGCGTGCTCATGCAACGCCAAAAAGTCATCGCTTATGCTTCAAGACAACTGAAGGTTCACGAGAGAAATTATACCACTCACGACCTAGAGCTGGGTGCAGTGGTATTCGCCTTGAAGATTTGGCGACATTATTTATATGGTACTCGATGTACAATATTCACAGATCACAAAAGCTTACAACACATATTTGATCAGAAAGAATTGAATATGCGCCAGCGACGTTGGGTCGAGCTGCTGAATGATTATGACTGTGAGATTAAGTACCATCCTGGAAAGGCGAACGTTGTAGCAGACGCGTTGAGCCGAAAAGAAAGGGTTAAGACCCTAAGGGTTCGAGCATTGGAAATGACCATTCGAACGAACCTCACTACACGCATTCGTGATGCACAACAAGAAGCTCTTAAAGAAGAGAACCGTAAAGCTGAATACCTCCGAGGTGCATTGAAATACATGGTGCCAAACGAAGAGGGAGCCTTATACTTCAAGAAGCGTATTTGGGTCCCACTCTATGGTGGCATACAAGAAGTCATCCTTAATGAAGCCCACAAATCGAGATATTCGATCCATCCAGGATCGGACAAGATGTACCAAGACTTGAAAGAGTACTATTGGTGGCCGAGACTCAAAAGCGACGTTGCTGTCTATGTTGGAAAATGCCTAACCTGTGCGAAGGTTAAGGCCGAATATCAGAAACCGTCCGGCCTATTACAACAACCAGAAATTCCCGTATGGAAGTGGGAACAAATCTCGATGGACTTCATAACGAAATTACCCAGGACCCCGAGAGGGCACGATATGATATGGGTAATAGTTGATCGATTAACGAAGTCTGCACATTTCCTACCAATCCGAGAGAAGGATAGCACTGGAAAGCTGGCAGAGATATACTTAAGAGAAATTGTGGCACGTCATGGAGTGCCTATCTCAATCATTTCAGACAGAGATGGACGCTTTGTCTCAAGAATCTGGCAATCATTTCAGGAAGCCTTTGGATCTCAGTTAGACCTGAGCACGGCATTCCATCCACAAACAGACGGCCAGAGCGAACGGACTATACAAACATTAGAAGATATGCTTCGCGCATGTGTCATGGACCTAGGCGGCAGCTGGGATACTCATCTACCTTTAGTTGAGTTTTCCTACAATAACAGTTATCATACGAGCATAAAAGCCGCGCCGTTCGAAGCTCTGTATGGCCGCAAATGCCGGTCGCCCTTATGTTGGGCAGACGCTGGAGATAAACGTATGGTTGGTCCTGAACTTGTACAAGAGACAACCGACAAGATTGCGCAGATCCGAGAGCGCATTAAGGCGGCTCGAGAGCGACAAAAGAGCTACGCGGATCCAAATAGAAAATCGGTAGATTTCGAGGTGGGAGACAAAGTGTTGTTAAAAGTCTCACCATGGAAGGGCGTAGTCAGATTTGGAAAGCGTGGAAAGTTGAACCCACGATACATCGGACCATTCAGAATATTGAGAAGAATTGGTACCGTGGCATACAAGTTGGAGTTACCGGCAGAACTTAATGGAGTACATGATACGTTTCATGTATCCAACCTGAAGAAGAGTCCAACGCAAGAAAACGTGACCATCCCGTTGGATGAAGTGCATATTGATGAAGCCCTCCGATTTACAGAACAACCCGTTGAGGTTACTGACTGGAAAGTCAACAAGACCAGGAGGAGCAGTGTGAAACTTGTCAAAGTACGTTGGAGCTCTAAGCACGGACCCGAATACACGTGGGAACGCGAAGACCAGTTCAAGAAAAAGTATCCCCACCTATTCAAGGAGACTCCGGCGAGAGTTAGTTCAGTCTGAATTTCGGGACGAAATTCTTTTAACGGGGGGAGACTGTGACAACTGGCACAAACCGGTAATTTCCGTACACTATAATTATTGCTTAATGACTGCAATTATGAGTTAATTGTCAGCAATGGCTGAACACACAAGAAACAAGTGAATTCATGCATGTTGTATACTACAAAATATTTGCTTTATGCATAAACAAGAGCGTTGCGTCAATAGTAAACTCACCGGTAAGACACACTGTGTCGACTGAACAGCAGAAAGCAGTCAGACATTAGAATTGAGGCCTAGGTGTAGGTCCGACAACAAGGATGCATTAAAACCCAAGAGTACATACAAGGGTTAATATATATGCAATACGAAAGCAAAAATAAGCACTAAAAAGCACCCGAAACGCACTCTAAGTGCAGAATTTATAAAAATTCAGCAATAATCAGCATTTAGACACGTAAATATTATGCAGAAATGTCGTTTTATTATCCAGAATATTTCCCTAAGTGTTGGGAATTGAAAGAGTACAAGAAAGGTACTTAAACGACACTAAAAAGTGTAACTTAGCACTTTAACGAATCGGTATATAACCGAACAACCGGAGATTACCCGGAACATGAAAATATTGTTAATAACAATATTTATCTTCTTCTGAGCCAGTTAGGGTCTCTGAATACCCTAACACCCGTCATAACACCCGACACACCACTAACCGGGTTAACTACACTTAACCTAACTAATAAACCTAACTATTAGTTAGAAATGAACTAAGGACCCCCCCCCCCCCATTACAACCGTCCCCATAAAGGGGGACACCCCTTGTGTACTTAAAGATTTATATGATCCCAATGTCTAGTATCATCTAGACATAATTTCCAATGGATATTACACATTAGAAAGTCTCTATAAATGCACACTCACACATAGAACCATCACTTAACAAATCACCAACACCCAACCTCTCTCTTTCTCTCCCACAACCTACGGCCAACACCCCCTAAATCGCCATCATACTTTCGGTCCTTGATCTCTCCATTCCAAGCATATACAAGCTTCACAAGTCACGTATTAGGAGCCTCGGAGCAAGCGGAACACGAAGGACCTCCACCGTTAGCTTTTATCCACCCATTTTTCATCAAAGATCTTCCCTAGCCTTGAGCTAGAGGTATAACACTTAGAACTCTTGTTTGAACACATCTAAGATGGTTAAAAGAAATATTGCCGGTTGAATCTCGTTAAAATGAAAGATGATGATTAAAAGTCTACTAAAAACACTTAAAGTGGTGGTTAATAGCATATAACTTGTGTAAAAGTTGTAGTATTTGAGATTTGTGTTTATCTAGACCCGATCTATGATGTGGTAGCTCGGATCTCCGTTTAACCCAACTTTGTAAGATCATGGATCTTCACATAAGCTCGTTTTTGGTTACTACAAGGGTTAAAAGGCGAAACTCTACCACACTAGAGACATGAACTTGTGTAGAAATATTTTACTTGTGTAAAAGTAATTTAACTTGTACAATGGAGTTTAAAACTAGCAGATCTACGTATCTGCAAGTGGTATTTTTGAAGAACCACACTTTAAAGAAATCACATGTTCTAAACCGGGTCTTACACAAACAAAAGTGGTTTTTGTGAACAAACAAGTGTATGGATACTTGTGTAACAAGGGTTTTAACAAAGAAATAATTTTCGTAAAAACCGACTAGAAGTTGTAAAACTTCATACTCTTTAAAAATAAAGTTTTTTTTTAAGAAGTTAAACTTATTTTTAAAGATAACAAAACTTACTAAATGTGCTAGTAAGTTACTACACATTTTTGTAAATATTCAAGTTCATGAAAGTAGTGATTATTGTGACGATTATTATTGATAATTGTTGTTGCTGATTGTTGATGATTGATGATGATTTAAAAAGAAAATAAACACACGTTTTGAAAACGTGGGAAACCTCCATTCTTAGGGGAAACTCTGTCAAAATTTTTATAAATTTTGACACTTAGAAAAATATAAGTTTTTGAGAAACTTATCCCCTAAAAATGTAATTAAAAGCATTAACAAGGTTTCCCTAACTTTTGATGATAAGAAATGGTGATTTCTTGAAGAATAAAAATGGATAATAAGTATATATTTTTGAGAGAAAAATATATATTATTTTATCACCAAATTTTGTGCTAAGTGTATATAGTATGTGTTATACGTGCTAGTGTATTAAGACTTAAAAATACACTAAATACTCATGAGGAGTAGAAATATAGAAATACACATACAAAACACGAGATACACGATTCGGGTGCAAAGTGCAAAACATAAAAGACTTATATTTATTTTTGAAGAAAATAATATAAGTAAGATACATAGTTAAAAATATAGAATATTTTTAACACAAGAAAATATACACAAAAGAGAGTGACTGTACTTGTGCGACGCAAGTCTAGTAACTAACGATAAGAAAACGCGTATAGGTTACGACGTTAAGTAAGCAAATCCGGTGGAGTTTACGACGCTAGGAACGCAAAGTGGTGAGTTCATGCTCCCCCTTTTCTCTTTAACTGTTTTCAGTTTTTATAACTTCGGGGGTGAAATACATGTACAAAAGTACAATATTTATAAATGGTATGATATAAATACAAGAAGTACACTTGGTGAGAACGAGAACCAAGTGTGACGAAATATAAAATACAAGAAGTACACTTGGTGAGAACGAGAACCAAGTGTGACGAAATACATGAGTATGAGAAGCGCATTTGGTGAGACAAGAACCAAGTATAAGGCGCAATGAGAAATGATAACAAGAAACGCGCTTGGTGAGAACGAGAACCAAGTAGGAGGCGTTATGAGAAATAGTGTCACGAATAGGGTTCAGAAGCACCATTAATCAACGTATACATTCAGACCGCAGAACAAAAGGTTAGATCTAACAGGTGCCTGGCAGCCTCACACTCGGTCGGGGCGAGAATCGAGTGGTGCTTTTGTGTCTCAGAAAATACCAATTAAATGCCTTAGGTTTGGTGACTTCCTATGACGTGTCACATGTTAATGGCTTTGCAACCCATTAACAATCTGATAATTACAGAAATACTGTATTTACATAAAGTTCATACCATTCAAGAATTGATAAATAACTTGAAGTACGTGGGGTACTCAAGAGAATTGATAAATAACTTGAAGTACGTGGGGTACTCAAGAGAATTGACATATAACTTGAAGTACGTGGGGTACTCAAGAAGAAATTGAATTATACATAAGTACGCGATGTACACATGAAACTGGATTTATGAAAACTCGATTTACTCACAAACTATGTTTTCATACAAAGTATACAAACATGAAAAACCAAACTGCATGAATTCACACCAACTTTATGTTGACGTTTTTCCAAAACTCACATGTATTTCAGGTAACTAGGATGGATGTGCGCGTGGTCTTACTCATGCTCGTGGATGTCGCTTTGTCTATCTTTAAATAAAGTTGTGACTTTTAAGACAATATGTTAACTCGTATTGTAAACACTTGACATATGTTTTCAGTAATGTAAGATATTTTTGAGCATGTAGTATGTTTACTCTTCGTATGCAATGAGAACCTTTCATGATCACACCTCGTGCTTCCGCCGCAGAAAGGGGTGTGACAAGGGGAGGCTGTAACACCCCGTGTTTTCACAGGTCAAAGTCAAAACCAAGGTCAAAGTCAACGACCGATTTCGCGCAATTTGACTCGTAGAAGTTTCTTTATTTAATTCGTATTACGTGGAGTAAGTGTGTTAATGACAATAATCGATGTGTGTTAATCGTTAAATAATCGATCTACGACTGTGAATTATAGGAAGTAACAATGCGATAAAGTTAACTAATCAATAATCAAGCTATGCTAATCAAATTGACTTCTAATCGCAACTCGAGCTACGAATTTTACTTGTTATTATACGTGTGTGTGTGCCTTACGTGTTACCTGTGCATGTTTATTTATGTTGTATGGTGATAATCAAGCAAACTCAATCGAAACTCGAAATCTAACTCGAAATGCAATCGAACTCGAATCGTGAACGAACTGTGATAAATGGTGGAAAATAGATTATGCGAGATGGGAGTGTTTGGGACTGAAAGTAATTTAACCAGGAAACCCTATCATATCGCATCGATCGCAATCGAAATCGAATCAGCAAAAAAAAACGTCACGACAAACACACTAACCAAGTGCCATCCGGCCGGATAGCCATCCGACCGGATAGCCACTTGGTGAAGGATGACAGGTGCCATCCGACCGAGATTCCATCCGACCGGACAGTCATCCGGGCGATGTGCTATCCGACCGAACAGCCCTTTCCTCTTTTGGCATCCTATAAATACCCCTGTCGTTGTCATCTTTTCCACTTCTAGAAATCCCTGTTCGACCAGCACACTTAACTCAACCTTTTCTCAGATTTCTCTCGATTCCGGTAAGATCTCGTCCTAAATCTTGTACTTTCTTGATCTATACGCACTCCTACACCTTTCTATCTTTTAAATCTTAACTTTTAACCGTGAAATCACTAGATTTCGGGTGTTCTAAGGTGACATCATCATGTGTTCTTCAATAACTTCATGTTTTGACCTCAACACACCAGGAACAACTTAGATCTAACCGATTTCCACAAAGATCTTGTAAAGATCTCGACATAAGTGTGGTGAAAAAGGATTGAATGATGGTTTTAACTTTCTTTCAACTCTTTCGCACCCAAAATTACGCAAAACCGATAGGATCCGACCCTGAATTAGTCTTCTACTCGATTGTAGTGTTGTACTAGTTCAAGATCCGGATTCTACTCATGAGACTATCGACTTCGGGTTAACCAAGAACAACCGCCTCGAGCCGGTAACCGGCCGGACTAGGGTGATTCCTGGTCGGGTTGGTCAACTGGGTTGAACTAGGGGTTCCGTTGGCTAACACGTTGTCAAAGTGACTCGACATAACGACAGACCTTCAAAACGACCAAGTGTAG
The DNA here is from genome assembly GCA_030545235.1 of Helianthus tuberosus. Lineage (NCBI taxonomy): Eukaryota > Viridiplantae > Streptophyta > Magnoliopsida > Asterales > Asteraceae > Helianthus > Helianthus tuberosus. Next base: position 143,989,322 of record CM060426.1, on the reverse strand, counting down.
AACGAACAGGACAATCGGAGCGGATTGCCATTCGACCGGATTACCATCCGAACGGATAGGTTACCCGAACGAATTGCCACCCGAACGGATTACACTTGGGTCCCACCTTTAAACAATCTTAATTAAAGTTTGGGTATTGAACGAATTACAATCCGATCGAACGACCCTCTAAAAGGATTACTCTTCGGATCATGAGATACTAAGACTTTAAAAGACTTAACAATTTCCAACATGTTCAATAGCACGGATTGCCATCCGATCGAATGACACTCCTGTAGTGAACTTGTTTTCAATAAGTAACCTCATCACTAAGTCACCGTCCGACCGGATGACCATTCGAACGAATTGCCATCCGCACGACTAGTCATCCGATCGACCGACTTGAAAGATAGAGATACTTAATTGTTTTCAAAATGCTACAACGAAAATTTCAAAAGTCAAACCATCATACACAAACACATTCACCTTATAGGAAGAAACAATCCACTCGAATAGTCATCCGACCGGATAACCTATCCGACCGGATGACCATCCGAACGGATTATTATCCGCACGGATTGCTGTCCGCTCGGATCACCATCCGATCGAACTACCATCCGACCCACTCATACCTTGCCTCGTTTTACGCATCGCTTATCGTTATACAATCTAATCTATTCAGGCTAACCTTACTCGCTAAGCGCTCCCTTCAATCCATTAATCGCTGTGAGTATACTCGATCCCTTTTTGATTTAAGCACTTTTGGGTGTTACATACGTTACAACTATTCAAATCACATCAAACACACTACTCAATACTATTTGAATGCTAACCGTTAATGCATGTTATACGTGGCTTATGAATGCTTGTTTGTTATGTTTACACATGGAATGCTGTCTACCTGCCTTAGCAACGATAGTACTATAGTTTGGAGTCAGCACCCGTTCACACGGGGGTTGTTAAGGATCTTTTACTTGCATGGATTACGGTGGTAATCATGTATTGTGAACTGCCTTGGGCAGTCAACCCGCAGTCATTGGTATCGATGGATCTATGTCGATAACTAACGTGCTTCATTTCACTATGTGTACGTGCTGGTTATGCGTAAACGAATTCGAACTCTATATGCTATTATTAAACTTGTATGCTCACCTTTACATTATATGTATTGACTTTTATTTTAACGTATGTGACAGGTGCTTAGGACGCACACTTGGTAGGAATTTGAAGCTAGAATAACGCTTTAGAGCCCAACAAATAGTTGTCTGTAGTGGTCACACTAAGGGACTCTAGAAGCAGATAAACAATTGCTCTATTTTAAAATCTGAGTTGTCGGAACAGAATATTTGCCTAGTTTTTGTCTGTAATAATTGTTGTTACTGTTTGAGATACGGTATGGGACGTATTATGTTAAATTGAATGGTATTGATAATTGTTATGGAAACTTCTGGACAATCTGTTTCGCTCAGTGCCGCGCCCCGATGATTCCGCCATCGGTTGGGGTGTGACAAAATCGTATAAAGCCGTTTGTGGAAGAAAGTGAAAGATTACAAACTACAAGGGTTAAAAGTGTCAACATGTTTAATTTACACCTCTGAGTGACCTTTTTGCGAACCCGAAGCTTTGTAATGATTAATTATGCTCACTAGGATAAGTGATAAAAATTTCACAAGGTTTCGATTCCGTATGCGAAAGTTATGCTAACATTCGTATGCGAGGGGTTAAAAGCGTAAACATCGAAAGCTAAGGCTTTTCAGGTCACCATAAAGTTGACCGAGGACTTCACAATGATTGGTTATGTCTAGGAGTCCTTAGAAATCAATTTAGAGGGCTTATAGTGCAAAAAGAAAGGTTAAAACAACTTTTAGAAGGACCAGGGACTAAAAATGCAATAATTGGAAAGTTTTTGACCGGAGCTCACCCTCTCACGGGCCGCGTAAGGCCTCACCCAATTCTTACGCGGGCCGCCTGAGACCGCCAGAGACAGAAAACATGCACAGGTGTATGTTTAGCCCGTTTAACCGACTTAGATTGCTTGTTTTCAATACCATGGGCTGCACAAACATGTTTTTGGGCACTAGGGACACTTGTATACATCAGGGAACATGCCTAGACTTGTTTGGCACCATCTTGATCAATCAAGATCACTATATAAAGACCCTCATTGTTGCAACTTTTGATCATTCATTCAAACTCAACTTCTGAAGATTTTTGGAGTTCAAGATCAGTCCCTAAGCATCTCTAGTCGTACTTAGGACTTCGGTAAGTGTCCTTAACCTTCCTTAATCATGTTTTACTCAGTTTATTAGCTTAAAGTCAAACCGTCGTAATTAAGGTTTGACTTAACGATTAATCACTAATGGTCCAGTGATTAGTCAAATTGAAAGTAGTTATAAGTTGGTAATTATGTGGGCAATAAACCCTTAAAGGGATACCCTCTGATTCCCGCTCTAACTAGGTCATTTGTCGGGTCAAAGTTAGTTATAAAAAGTCAACAGAAACATAATTTTCGAATTAAAACATAATTGGCAATGTAGAAGCCGTGCAACCTGTTTTACCACTCATATAACTTAGTAATTAATGTAAGAACATGTCTAAGTATGTTCGATCCAACAATTTTCAGTATAGGCTTGGTTCGGAACCGAAAATCGTGAAATCTGACTTTCGCTTTAACTTTCAGTTCTGACCCGATTTAGATTAGTTTAGAAATGCCTTAGAACTTCATTAGGACAAGGTTACATGTTGGTATAACCCTCTGTGATTATACAACTTGGTTCATTAGTTATCCGATTCATATACACGTTTCCGTTAAATGCGTAATGTTGACCAATATTCCCATTTGACCTTAAAACAAGAATTTTGGAAATGTGAGAGGACAATAATCTTTGTTACTGATTTATAAACATGTCCCTAAATTTTCACATCAGTTTGAGTTCTAGATTAAGAGTTATGCTCAATAGCGTAATTAGAAAACTTTTTATTAATTAAACGGCGTAATTAACATAAAGCCTATCTAAACCTAATTTTTGACACCAAACCTTTTACCCACTGATGTAATATAATATTTTGGGATTTTTGAAAATTTTTAAACTGATCATAACATAGGGTTATTGCCTTGATTCGGTAATTACCGATTATACCCTTTTTGCTTATAAAATAAGTTTTACATAACATTTTGATACCAATTCTTTTGCTACTGATTTTATATAATAAATGAAGTATTTTGAACTTTGTAAACTGATAAGGAAATTCAGATTTCCTATTTTAACCCGGAAATCGCTTAAAACGACTTTTAGGCGTTTTAAACGTATAGTATGGGTTAAAACCATCCTTGTCATATAAGACTTATCACCAACTGATATAACTTATTAATTTAAGTAGTTTTACTGATTAATTCAGACCCGAACCTCATAATTATATTTAACCTCTTTTATAATCTTCAAAATGACCAAAATACCCCTGTGGGGCTTAAATTTGAGATTAAACTCGTTTTGGGCATAATGGAAGGTATCCTACTGATATCACAATATATTTAAAGCATATTAACTTAGGAAACCTGTTCATGACTCATTTGGTTACCCGTTATGCGTTATTTGCGTCCGGTTCGGTTTATGTAACTAGTTTGTATAAATTAACCGAAACGGGTCAAACCTTATCATTTTCACCTCAAAATCCAGAATGTGTTTAGTTTACCCATATTATACAAGTCTTCAAACTTGTCGGGACTAAATCACATTCTAATCCGGTCTTCGCTTAATCTTGCGTTTTGAACCGTATACCTTTCTTTAAAACTAACCGGTCTAAGTTTAAACTTAAGAAAGACCCGTTAGGAATCTAATAGGTTAATTAAAACCTTCGTTCCAGATTAGGAGCCCGGTAAAAGCTACGTGCACTTGCTGTTTGTGATTTATACTTTGCTCAGGTAAACACTTTTAACTTATTTTCCCTATACGGGCTTGGGGTACGGTATTATAATGATACCGCTTGGTCGGGTATGAAGTCGTACAATCAAATATTGATTAAAAAGACGCATAACCCGTTTTATTCTGTCTTGTTTGATGCAATGCCTTTGGGGGTTAATGACCGTGTCCTGGATATCCTCGGCTCATTCATTAGAAATGGCCACGACTTAAGCACGGGGTGTAGGCGTACACCTGACAGTTGCGTATGTAAAAAGGTAGTCCACAAGAAGAGTATCTTCTTGTGGGTATTATACCAAGTGGTGTGTCTATTAATCTTGTTAAACCGGCTCTTCTAACCGGGTCCTAAATGGACGACAAACATATAAAACTGTATACAAGTTTATTTTTAAATAATTATCCCAAGTTATAAAAGATTATTTGGGCCTTATGCATTCAATTCATTTTTCTTAAACTCTTTTCAAAATGAGTCGGTTAATTGTATTTATCAGTGTAAACTGACGTATTTTCCAAAAAGACTAAGTGCAGGTACTATACGAAATAGGCTCGCTACTCCAGGCATCAATAATCAAGTCTCGCAAGCTCTAGATGTTAAAGTCTGTTGAACAATGATCTTATTTATCTTTTGATCCGCCTGTGGATCCTTTACAGTCCGTTGTAATACCTTGATATTACTATTTATTCGGTTTGTAATGCGATTCATTTATCTTTTGCTTCCGCTATGCATTTAAATTGTGTTGTTTGACCATGATGATATCAACTACGTCATGATACTCCCCACCGGGCCCACCGGTAATACGTGGAAAATATCGGGGTGTGACAACTTTTTTGTCGTTTTATTAAATATATCAACCTAAATCTTTTTGGTCGTGAAATTTTGTAGGCAAATAAGTAATGACACGACATTGCATATGTTTGGATCTTTCTTGATAAAAGTTGCATTTGAATTTTCACAATCCAACCTTTCTAATGAAAGTTGTAAATTCAATTAAATTTGCAATCTTTTTCTCTTGCAATTTTTGATAAGGTTTGCAACTTTTATATAAAAAGGTTGCAAAAACAATATAAATTTGCAACTTTTTATGAAAAAGGTTGCATTAGATCTTCTACACAACCCTTATATTCAGCGAATTTGCATTAAAGTCAAATGCAACTCATTTGAGAAAAGGTGCTACTAAAAAGTTGCATTAGTCTTATTTTCTAGTAGTATTTGTTGTAAATCCAATATTATAATAATTTGCATATTCTATGTATGTATCGTGTGATGAAATATTGCAACCTTTGTAGCAAAAGTTGCGAATGTCAATAAAGTTTGCAACCTTGTAGGTAAAAGGTTACATTTTTTAGTAAATCGCAACTTTTAGATAGAGAGGTTGCGATTTCAATAAAATTTTGTAAAATATAAAAGGTTACATTTGATCTTTTAATGCAACTTTTATGTTGAATGAAGTTGCATTAGAGCCAAATGCAACACAATGAATAAAGGTTGCGTCCAAAAAGTTGCATTAGCCTCATTTTCTAGTAGTGTAACCTAAAACACCCAAAATAGTACTTTTGGTATTTGCAAACCAGTTAATCTAATCGCCTAGAATATTACCATTTTGACGATTTTAAATGAAGCCCAAAAAAATGGTTTTTCCAGCTAAATATTATTAGTCTAGCTAAAAAAAATGAGGTATTTTTCATAAAGTGTAGTATTTTCTAAGCTATTTTAGGAGACCGGCTAAAAATATGTATGTATGTACATGTATATGTATATGTGCAAAAAAAAATTGGTCGATCGCGTTTGACGTTATTATTAATATAGCGTGTAACAGGTTCATTAAGAGTCATCATAACTATTAGAGTGAAAAATTGGATATGGGAAGATGCGGGTAGGATTAGAGAAATCATGAGAGACCGACGAGAACATTGCCTCGTCGATAGGGTACCTTCCAAAACCAACACCAAACGGCATGGCCATATTGATGCGTGGTTGAAAACCGGTGTTCGTTTATGGTTAATTTAACATTCTTACACATGTTTAATCTCGAATAGCCTACTTGTAAAAGGAATTATGTTTTGTAGGTCTTATGAAGATTAAGGAGCCAATTGGGAGCTAAACGAACCACCGGGACGTGAAACAGATCAACCGGGAACGCAAGACGCGAAAAACAAAAAATGACCAAACGAGAGCCCGTCGGCGACGGGCATGCTAGCCGTCGGCGACGGGCACCAGAAACCCACTCCGGAACTTCTTTTTCTTGGATGCTTTTTAATAATTGAAAAGTTGTCTTCTTGGTCAAAGATCCGGGTTTTTAGCAATTGTGAGGACAAGCACATTTAATTTGAAGACTTTTGAGCAACCAATCTCTTCCAAACTCAAGAGCATTTAAGTCTCATGTGGAGACACACCATAAAGATGATCCAAAGTCCATCATCAAGAAGTAAATGCTCCAAGATGTGAATGCACCAAGTTCTTCCATGGCTATAAATGAAGATCATCATCAAAGAAGGTCCATCACCACATCCATATACAAATCAAAGAAGGTCCATCGCCACATCCATATCCAAGATGTGAATGCACCAAGTTCTTCCATGGCTATAAATGTGTTGATTACAAAGTGCATTCTTGTCCGTTCATTGAAACGTTGATAGTTATTGGCACCTAAGTCATAGTACACTAAATCCGTTAATTGTATGCATTTAAGTTGAAGCCTAAAACTTGTAGAAACCATAAGTTAGCAACTACCGAAACCGGGTGTGATTCCTTGACTTATTATTGTTTAGTAACCAAATATTCATTACAATTGTTAACTAGAAGTTGTTATCCAAGTAAACCAATTTATTTAGTTAAATTCATATCTTTCATCAAAAACAAAAATACAAGAACGTTATAAGCAAGCTTCATAAATTGTGACAATCGTTTTAGTTAAAGTGAATCCATTCGCAAACCACATACTCTTCGTGGTTCGACCCCTTGCTACCACTAGCTATTTGTTAAGGGTAATTTGGGCTTATAAATATTATCTTTGACCGGAGCGCGACAATCCGATCAAATTTTGGCGCCGTTGCCGGGGAGTTCGTGCGCTTTGTGTTTGGATAATTTTCAGAATTTTTTGTGATAATTTTCAAGATTTTTGTGATTAAGGTGCTTTGTTTCTTTTTGCTATTTTCTGTATTTTCTTGTTACTCGGGTGTGTTACTTGTGCAGATTATACTTACAAGTAGTGCATGCATACAAGGAATTCCAGTAGAACCTCACCACTAGTGTTCGAACCGGAGGTTGAGCGTTTAGTTCGAAGAAACTTAGCCACTCGGTTAGAGGCAACACTTGCTTCTAATCAACCTAACACCAATTCACCATCTACACCATCCGTTGGTCCTAGTCAAATGGAGCCTCAAAACCACAATAACAACCAACAACCACCCACACCGCCATTTCAAAACCTTAACCCACAAAACCCATTACCACCCAACTTAAACAACCGACATGCTCACACCAACCGTGGAACTAACCAAATCCATGGCATTCCCATGAATGAAGCCCTATTTCCCAATCTCAACGAATTGAGGAACGCCATTCCCGATGACGAACCGCATAGTGTTCCCGGTTATCAATCACCGGAACATGTGAGTGTCCATACGGAAAATTCGGATGACGGGGGCTACTATGATGACGAAGATTGGGGGTACGTGAATCCAGGATTTGAAGGTGAGGAGTTTGGCTATCCAAATGCCAATTATGTGGGGAGGAATGACGGTTACGGGAATAATCGCCAACCACGAAACAACAATAACAACAATGGAAATCCTAATCGGATTCCTCGTTTCGTGGGGGGAGGTTATCAAATGGGTGATCAAGGTGGGAACCAAAGAGATGATCGAAGAGGCGATAGAAGGGATAATCGAAGACCGGTCAACCAAGAAATTAACGGTCCACAACGTCATCAACAACCTCCACGGGGAGTAAATGACCGTTTTCGACCGGTAGTCACCGACAATGATTCTCCTATAGTGTGTGAAAGGAGAATGTTTGATTGTAAGCCTCATTATATCAATATACTTCCCCACTTCAATGGGAGGTCTAATGATGAGTCGTACACACACTTGGCTGAATTTTCGTCCATATGTAATACTATCGGTGGGCACAATTTCGCATTGGAGGAAGTCAAACTTCGCTTGTTCCAATTTTCGTTGAAAGACAAGGCAAACCAATGGTTTCTCACACTTCCGGCAAATAGCATCCGGACATGGGAGGAGATGCAACAAATCTTCTTAGACGAATATTATTCAATGGCGAAGACCGACGACGCTAGGTATGAAATAAGGTCGTTTCAGCAACTATCGAGTGAACCGTTACATGAAGCGTTCACTCGGTTCAAGGAATTGATGCGGAAATGCCCACATCACCAAATAGAAAGGTGGGAATTGGTGAAGTGTTTTGTAAGTGGGTTGGATGACGCTACATGGAATCGCCTAGAGTCAACTAGCAATGGGACTCTTTTGAGTAATCATGAAGATAACGATTGGGAGTTTCTTGAGCGAATGAGCAAAAGGTCAAAGGAGAAGGAATCGGCCAATAGAGCAAAGAAACATCCTGTTTCCCGTTCGCTTCCCGATGTTGATTCTAAGGATAGAATTTCTACCTTAGAACGGGAATTGGCTCGTATAAAAAAGAAGGAGGTGAATGCGGTCCAATTTGTAGTGTGTGAGGATTGTGGAGAAATTGGCCATAAGTCCAATCAATGTCCAACGGGACCGGGTGAGTACACCGAGGAAGTTAACCAAGTGTTCGGTGATAGAAAAGATAATGACATGAATTCGAACACTTACCACCCGGGATTGAGAAACCATCCCAACTTCCGATATGGGAACGCCGCGAATCAAATGAACCCGAATTTTCAACCAGGTAATCAAAGCGGGTCATCATATCCAAATCGCCAAGGTGGTAACCAAGGGGGTTATCAACGTCCTTACAACCAAGGATACCAAGGAAGAGATAATAATTATCAAGGTGGGTATCAAAGAAATTACAACAATCAAGGCGGTAATGGAAGTGGGTCAAACAACCAAGGGGGTGGCAATGATTTGAATGCGAAGTTGGATGCTATGCTTTCAATAATGCAAGAGTCCAAGAAGGGGAATGAAATTCGGGACAAGGCGCATGAGTTGTTAGCAAAACAAGTAACCCAACTCGCGGAGGAAATGGTTCAAGTGAGGGGAAGCGGAGGAAAGCTTCCAAGTGACACCACGGTAAACCCCAAACATCAAGGGTCGAGCTCAAGGAACACACATAAGGTACCAATTAATAAACTTACTTTACGTAGTGGTCGAGTAGTGGATAATGGTGTCAAACCACCACCACCCCAATTTGTTGAAGGGGTGGTGGAAGATGCTAGTGAAGATGAAAAAGAGGATGGTCAAACGGGTCAAAATAAAATTGACCTGAAAAAGAATACTAACACTCCCGTTGTGACCATACCCGTCCCTAAGGCTAAGGAAAAGGGTGTGGAGGCTAATACCGCCCCTTATCCTGAAGCATTGAAGGGACCCGTGAAAAAAGTTGTAAACAAAAGAAGTCCACAACAAGAAGAGTTGTTGGAAATTTTCAAACAAGTAAAAATAAATTTACCTCTTTTGGATGCAATTAAACAAGTACCATCTTATGCTAAGTATTTAAAAGATTTGTGTACTCAAAAGCGAACTCATAAATTTCCAAAGAAATTAGATTTAACCGATAATGTGAGTTCGATTCTTTTGGGTGCACTTCCACCTAAGCTCCAAGATCCGGGTGCGCCTATAATTTCAATTCAAGTAGGCGATTTTAAAATCAATCGGACACTTCTAGATCTTGGTGCTAGTGTGAGCATTCTACCGGGTAGTTTGTATGACCAATACGATTTTGGCCCACTCAAACCGTCGAACACCACCGTGGTGTTGGCCGATTTAACACCCAAACTACCCCGTGGAATTGTTTCGGATGTGATAGTAAAAATCGAGGATTTTTACTATCCGGTGGACTTTTTAGTACTTGATTATGTGGCCAAGGACCCAACCAAGCAACCTACGGTGATTTTGGGTCGACCGTTTTTTACAACCGCAAATTCTCAAATTGATTGCAAAACGGGAACGGTTGACATGACATTTGGAAACCGAAGGTTGAGGTTGCATGTTTTTTCCGGACTTATGAATCCTCTAGTTGGCGGTGAATGCTATATGGCGGACATCATTGACGAGTGTATACCTCTATGCGACATTCGTGTCGAAGAGGAAAACACAATAGAGGAATGTTTCATGTTTGATAGGTTACAAGGAGAAACGGATCGGAGCATGGATGAAGAGATGAAAGAGTTGGAGGTCATGGCAGCGAAAGAAGGAAGGCCCACTTGGACACATCAAGTGGAAAGTCTTCCGGAGAGCATCGATACAAAGTTGAAGCCATCATTGGAAGAACCTCCAATGCTAGAGTTGAAGGTGCTACCCAAGCATCTTAAGTATGCCTATGTGGGTAAAGGTAGCACGCTCCCGGTTATCATTGCATCTAATTTGACCGGGGAGCAAGAAGAGAAGTTGATGAGAGTTTTGGTCACTCATAGATCTGCGATCGGGTGGACCATTGCGGACTTGAAGGGAATTAGTCCCTCGGTAGTGATGCACAAGATCATCACGGAAGAGGGCATGAGTCCTTCTCATGACACACAAAGGAGACTAAACCCAAACATGCGAGAGGTGGTCAATAAGGAAGTACTGAAATGGCTTGATGCGGGTATCAGTTACCCAATCTCGGATAGCGAATGGGTGAGCCCAACACAAACAGTCCCTAAGAAGGCGGGTATTCAAGTCGTCACTAATGACGTAGGTGAAGAGGTAGCCACTCGGCCGGTAACCGGGTGGCGTATTTGTATTGACTATAGGAAGTTAAATGTTGCAACTTCCAAAGATCATTTCCCTTTACCATTTATTGACCAAATTGTTGAGAAATTGGCCGGACAAAAATTTTATTGTTTTCTGGATGGTTATTCAGGTTACAATCAAATTGCTATACATCCGGAAGACCAAGCAAAGACTACGTTTACTTGTCCATACGGTACCTTCGCATTTAGGCGAATGCCCTTTGGACTTTGTAATGCCCCCGCCTCCTTCCAAAGGTGTATGACGAGTATCTTTTCAGATATGGTGGGGGAATCCTTGGAAATCTTCATGGATGATTTCTCAATATTTGGGCCATCATTTGATACATGCCTTGACCAACTCGAAAAAGTTTTGAAAAGATGTGTTGAGAAAAATCTGGTTTTGAGTTGGGAAAAGAGCCATTTTATGGTTCAAGAAGGGATTGTGTTGGGGCATGTCATCTCGAGTCATGGGATTGAGGTGGATAGAGCAAAAGTGCAAGTCATATCCACTTTGCCTTATCCTACAACCATTAAGGGTGTTCGGTCGTTTTTGGGACACGCGGGGTTTTATAGGCGGTTCATAAAAAGCTTTACTGATATAACAAAACCCATATGCAATTTGTTGTTAAAAGATAAAACATTTGATTTTGATAATAATTTCCAAAACGCCTTTAACATTTTGAAGAAAAAGTTGGTGGAGGCCCCAATCTTGCAATCACTGAATTGGTCTTTACCATTCGAAATTATGTGTGTTGCAAGTGATTATGCGGTGGGGGCCGTATTGGGTCAAAGGGTAGACAAGAAACTGGTTGCCATTTACTACGCAAGTAAAACTCTCTCGGATGCACAATTAAATTATACAACTACCGAGAAAGAGCTACTTGCGGTGGTATATGTGTTGGATAAATTTCGTGCTTATATATGGGGTACTAAGGTCATTGTATATTCTGATCATTCTGCAGTTAGGTACCTTATGAACAAGAAGGATGCAAAGCCGAGATTAATCCGATGGGTTCTCTTGCTACAAGAGTTTGATTTGGAAATCAGAGACAAGAAAGGGAGTGAGAATGTGGTTGCTGATCATTTATCTCGGTTGGTTGTGGAGGATGACTCTTCCCGTGAAGAGATCAATGAGAACTTTCCCGATGAGCAAATTTTAAAAGTTGAAATATTACCATGGTATGCTAATATTGTTAATCATTTGGTTACAGGTGATTTGTCGGCTCATTGGGATAGAAGGAAGAGGTTGCACTTCCTATCTAAAATCAAGTACTACACGTTGGAAGGACCGGACTTATTCAAGTTTTGTCCGGATCAAGTCGTTCGAAGATGCATACCCGACGAGGAAATTCCTAGCGTCTTGATGCACTTGCATTCATTTGCTTGTGGGGGCCATTTCAGTGGTCACAAAACCGGGCACAAAGTGTTCAATAGCGGTCTTTATTTGTCACACCCCCAAAATCCACATGCGGAGTACCACCGCTTGGAGGCGTGACTGACCAGGATCTTAGCCACCAATCACATTGAACTCATGAGTATGTTTAAATAAGACTTTCATTGATTAACAATAGCGTTACAACGTTACAATATTTCACAATTTACAGCGGAAGCATATTCAATTCGTTAAGTGTTTATAAAACACATGTAAAAACTCTTAGTCTTGTGTTTCGTTTCCATGTAACTCGACCCATGACCACTCCAGCTTCCCAGACAGCAAGTTCCAATGTTATGCACCTAAAGGCCTGCAAGGCATGTAACAACGAATCAACAACAAAGTTGAGCGAGTTCACAGTTGGTTGTTTAGTTATAGTGTTCGTTTCGTAAATCATATGTTTGTTTCGTAAACCATGTATCGTATTAATTCGTATCACGGTCTCCCAGACATGTTTGCGAAGATTAGTGGGGGCTTCCCATGTGTGTTACTAGACCACGCGTATCGACTGCTACGAAAATGTAAGAGGTGCCCTAAGTCAATGTCTATCAGCATTGACCCTTTGCCCATAGTCCATTAGTACACGCCCGTTCGGACGACACGGTGTGAGGTTTGTTAAACCTAATAGCGCTATCTACTAATGACCCGCTCGCCATAGGACTCGGCGATTAAGTCGATAAATGAGGGACTTCAAGTGATAGAGTGATGGTCTTATGGTCGTACGTATCCTGTTGTATGGGGAATACGCAAGTTTGTAGTTACCGTTCAGTTCTTTAACCCATTCCCAACCCTTGGGAATCCCATGCCTTGAAAAGAGTATGAACTCACCTTTGTTTTGCTCGGTAGGTAAAGCGTTTGTGTTAAGTTGGTCAACCACACCCTATTATGGTTACCCCTTGTTAGGACTTTATTTAAATAATCATGTAAAGGCTACACGTATCTTACACGTATATGTCAAGTAGTGCACAAGTATTAACCAAGTAATAGTTTATACAAAGGATAACCGTATTCACAATCGTCAAGGTATCATATCAGTCATAAGTTAGTGCAAGTGTGCGATTATTTAATCACTTGTAATATTTACGCTCAAACACATATTATTCCAATTAGTTGTACCCCCTGCTTAAACAATTGTACCCTTCATCTAAACCCAGCATCAATTTCCAATACAAGATACCCACGATAACATGTAAGACAATTATCCCTTCCACGTTCAATCAATCACATGGTCATCATCTTCTAAATATAAAAGTATGCATTAAACAGTTGGAGGTATCAAAAGCAGTGGCGGATTTACACTTAGCTAGGGGGTTCCCGGGAACCTGTTCGATCCGTAATTTATAGTGTTAACGTATATAAAATATTCTGAAGGAACCCCTTAATATCTTGTAGAGGAACCTTATAAACAAATGTGTAGAGTGGTTCACTGGTCAATGTCCGCGCCGAGTAACTTGATGTCACCTGTTCGAGTCCTGTTAATCCCATTTTTTGCGTTTTTCTTTTTTTTTGGTTAAGTGAAAAACAAATCAGGGACTTAGGGTTTAGTTCTTATTCGCCTTTTGCCCCTTTCCTTTTTACTCACAAACCAAAAACACAGACATCATCTCCCCTCCCTCTAGCCACTCATCCACCATTATTGCTACCACTCATCCACCTTCTCCACTCTACAACCACTCGCCGGAGCAGTCACGCAGCCGGCAGCCGCCGCAACCCCTTCTCCACTCTCCAGCCACCATTATAAGCTGTAAGTTATGTAGTTAGTGCCTGTAATTGCTATCAGTTTGATTCTAGTTAGGGTTTAATATTCACATTTATAGTGTGATGCAGAGTGTGTGTGTGATACTGTGATAAGCTTGGATGAATAGGTAAAAGTGTGTTAGGCTTTAATTTTATTTTACTTGATGCTGTAGTTAAGTTGTTAGGGTCAAACATGGTAGTAGTTGATGTTGGTTTGATCTAGTTAGGGTTTAATATTCAAATTTATAGTGTGATTCAGAGTGTGTGATAAGCATGAATGAATTGGAAGAAGTGTGTATTGTTTCTTATGGTTAATTTTTACTTTTTTGTGTTTTTTTTTGGTTTTGAGAGAGTTAGTTAGGGCTTTAATATTACTTTACTACTGTATTTGGTTTGTTAGGGTTAAACATGGTAGTAATTGCTTCGTGTTTTTAACTTTACCATGACGATGTTTTTTTTTCATTATTGTATCGTATTTTTATTATGTTATGAACTTTACCCGACCCGAATCGTCGAACCGTTCCGAATTTTTTTATGTTCGGACACTTAAAAAAGTGAACCCCTTGGAAAAAATTTCTGGATCCGCCACTGATCAAAAGGGCGGTCAATATCAACACACACATGCAGACTTTTAGAGACAACTATATATACACGCATACATAGGATTTCTTTGGTGGCATCAAAAGTCAATAACGTTGGTCATCATCATCACAAGCATGCAGACAATAATATGATTAATATGCAGACTTAGTGGGCTTTGGGTAGAAGGCGATGGTTGGATGTTGACTTAGGAGTCATGCACATAAAACAAACAGCAACATCAATATATTCATACTCGCATAGAATTTTAAATCATTGGTTCACTAGCATGCAAAACCTCTATATTAACCAGCCATTCATCGATCACATCCATTTATTAATATTCAGTTAGTGCTCACATCTCATATAATTCAAACATGGTTTTTACTTTCTCTAATATCTTAAGAACTTACACGATCATAAGCATAAATCATACATATCAGATCACACATACTTGCGCATAGCCAGAAACAATCAATCAGAATGAAAGCAAACACGATTATACTAACCGATGGTCTGTAAACGTGTGGGCTGCCAAAACGCCGTCGCTGCTGTGGAACCCGTCGGAGTTCTGCCGAACAGCCGTGAGTTGAAACACCACCACCGGTGTTATTACTTCTTGCCGGACAATCGGTCAGCCGCCAGTCGCCCCTGATTCAATCACCTCCTCTCCGAACCACACGACTTCCACCATCGCAGCTCCGCTCATCCGTTGATGCTCTGTTCACCGCCGCTGTTGAAACTCGCCGAAGAAGAAACGGCTCAGCCGCCATTACTTTCACGGCCACCAGCATCTATCTCGCCTCTATCCCTTCTTCTCGGCTCTATCTCTCTCTCTCTCGGATTCAGGTTTGTATGCATGTGTAGTGGTACAAGAGTGTTGTGTCCGGGGTGTGGCTTGCTCGCCGGAGATCGTCACCGGAGTATCGGCTCCGGTCATCGGAGTTGCAGTAAGAGACGAAGGGGGTATAGGGTATGTGTGTGCGGCTGCCTTTAGTCTGCATTTAGGGTTTTATTTTATAAAAAGAGGGGTGATGATCATGAGGTTATATTTATATGTTAAGGTTTTAGTGGTTTAGGTGTGGGTTGGGCTCGTGCAAATGGATCCGTAATATATCGGGTATCACGTTTAACTGACCGACTCGTTTATCGTAACACTTAAATTTATAACGGTAATGAATAAATGATTAAATCAATCTTTCACCGCGTGTTATTATTATTAATTAGTAAACCATAAGAATAATAATAATAATAACAATAATAACAATAATAATAATAATATGATTATAATAATAGTGAATACGAATGTTAATACAATACCCTTCTCTCGACGATTAGGGTCGAGAGTACGGGTTGTCACATTATTGGCCGACGATTTTTAAAGATGCTTTTAATTTCGCTAAAAACTGAGTTAGGGGGTATTTCAAGAAGGGATGAAATGCCCATGCAACCGATCCTTATTATAGATATTTTTGATGTGTGGGGGATCGATTTCATGGGCCCATTCCCTAATTCGCATGGCAACTTATACATCTTGGTGGCGGTCGATTATGTATCCAAGTGGGTTGAAGCGATTGCCACCAAGACGAATGACCATACCGTTGTTTGCAATTTTGTACACACAAATATAATTTCTAGATTTGGGATTCCCCAGGTAATCATTAGTGATGGGGGATCTCACTTTAAGAATTTTAACTTTGGCAAACTCTTGAAACGGTATGGTGTTGACCATCGAATCGCTACCCCTTACCACCCACAAACAAGTGGTCAAGTGGAGGTCTCCAATAGGCAAATAAAAGAAATTTTGCAAAAGACCATTCGACCCGACCGAAAGGATTGGTCAACAAAGTTGAATGATGCTTTATGGGCTTATAGAACGGCTCATAAAACACCTATTGGAACCACACCTTATCGCTTAGTTTATGGGCGAAATTGCCACTTACCGGTCGAACTTGTACATCGTGCTTGGTGGGCTATCAAGGAGGTTAACATGAAATATGATGATGTAGGAAAAGAACGAAAGTTAAAGCTTTGGGAGTTGGAGGAGCTTAGGGAAGAAGCATATGAGTGCGCCTCGAAATACAAAGATGATATGAAGAGGGCACATGATGCCAAGCTGAGAAAGAAAGAATTTGAGGTTGGCCAAAAGGTATGACTTTACAATTCAAGGCTCAAGTTCTTTCCCGGAAAGCTCCGGAGCAAGTGGATGGGACCTTATGTGATCACCCGTGTCGGACAATTGGGTGATGTTACAATCGAGGACCCGAAGGATGGGTCAAGACAAACGGTAAATGGTCACCGATTAAAACCGTTTCTTGATGGTAACGAAAAGATGGACGAAAACAAAGAATCGGTAAGCTTCGTGGTAAGCATTCTGATTTATGAGGTCAATTAAAAAAGGACTTGTAACATTTTAGTTAGAATTGTGTATAGTTTTAAATTTTTGTGTATTTTAGATATAATCGTAATCGTTTCCAACTAACCTTATTTGATTATGTGAAGTCCGGACATCATAAACGGGTTTTGAAGATGTAAGGTATGTTTTTAGAATTTGTTTGTGCATTGAGGACAATACATGTTTTTATTTAGGGGGTGGTCGAATCGTTACGGCTTTTCGTATTTTTATTTTAATTTTTTTTAAATTTTGTAACTTATAATAAAAATCACAAAAAGATTTTTAATATTTTTTAGGTATATAGTGCCTTTATTAAAAGTTCTTATTTTTAAATATATTTTTCAAAAAAAAAATTAAAAAAAATACAACCCGTCGGCGACGGGGCGCCCTCTCTAACTAGCCCGTCGGCCAACAATTCCCGTAGACAGACTGATAAGCCGTCGGCCAAACATCTCAAAACAACAACCCGTCGGCGACGGGTGGGGGTGCCGTCGGCGACGGGCTTCCATTTGGGCTCCGGGCTGCTTTTTTTATACGCTAGGACTCGAACCAAACATCATTCCAACTTCATAAAACATGTCCCAAACTCGTTTTTAACCACATTTTTCAAACCAAAACACCCCATATCATTCAATATCACTAAAAATCCCTGCCATCTCCTTTCAAACACCACCTACCAACTTCATTCTTATACAAGCACGAGAATGATTAAGGCATTAGGTAAACCTTTTCCTTTTACACCATTCTTATACCCTTACAAAAAAATTATCCCCTAGTAGCCAATCTTGAGCCTAAACCTTTCGTTTGACAACCCACTTAGCCAACAACCATAAGCCTTTTCGTTTAAACCCGTGTGATGGAAATTCGATTATTTAGCAAAGTTTGTATAGTTGTATTTATTTGTTTTGATTAAAAAAAGCTATGAAAAAGAATAGAAAAACATTGAGAAAAGAACAAAAATATGTGTTTGTAGTTGTTGAATAAAAGGTGAAAATCATTGCCTTGTAGTTGATGTTTATAGTTTACTTGAGTTTGGAATAGTTGCGTTGTAATAAAAATCGAAATTTTCATCACCTTAGCCACTTAAAAAAAACATCCTATTTCCTACCCTTAGCCCTATCCTCGTTACAACCCTTACAAAGACCTTATGACTTGTGCTTAGTATTCGTGTTCGGCGGTGGAAAATGATTGAGTTGCAAGCCTATGCGGATACGTGTTCTAATCGGTTTTGAGCGAATTAATGATTGAAGTGCTAATACATTATACATATTAGCCAAATGTTAAGCCGAGTGGAGAGAACATTGTGAGGGATATGTATGATTTGTTAGTTTTAAGGGCGAGTTAATCTTGGAAAACCATTGTATATGTGAATATTCATGTTATCGTTAAATATGTTGAAATTGTAAAGAGTTTGAACTTTAGCACGACATTGGACCTTAACCTTTGTCTCGGGGATGGAAAGTGTATTCATTGTTTGACCCACATGAAAATGAAAAACAGATTTGCTTGAGGGCAAGCAAAAGACAAGTGTGGGGATGTGATGCGTGGTTGAAAACCGGTGTTCGTTTATGGTTAATTTAACATTCTTACACATGTTTAATCTCGAATAGCCTACTTGTAAAAGGAATTATGTTTTGTAGGTCTTATGAAGATTAAGGAGCCAATTGGGAGCTAAACGAACCACCGGGACGTGAAACAGATCAACCGGGAAAGCAAGACGCGAAAAACAAAAAATGACCAAACGAGAGCCCGTCGGCGACGGGCATGCTAGTCGTCGGCGACGGGCACCAGAAACCCACTCTGGAACTTCTTTTTCTTGGATGCTTTTTAATAATTGAAAAGTTGTCTTCTTGGTCAAAGATCCGGGTTTTTAGCAATTGTGAGGACAAGCACATTTAATTTGAAGACTTTTGAGCAACCAATCTCTTCCAAACTCAAGAGCATTTAAGTCTCATGTGGAGACACACCATAAAGATGATCCAAAGTCCATCATCAAGAAGTAAATGCTCCAAGATGTGAATGCACCAAGTTCTTCCATGGCTATAAATGAAGATCATCATCAAAGAAGGTCCATCGCCACATCCATATACAAATCAATAGCCATACCCGTGTACAAATCCGTGTCCAGAAATTCACTATTACGTACTTGCAATTTCCTTGTAATTATTTTGCATCAAGAGTATTCATCATTTTCTATCCTCCAAGCTTGAAGATGATGTTCATGGTGTTTTGTTCATCCGTTGATCAAGCCTCCTCAACCATGAGCGGCTAATCATCTTGGTTTCAACCCGGTATAGGTAGTTGTTTAATTTATGGTTTTGAATTGTTCTTGCTTCAATTTGTGACAATTTGTGTATGATTTTAGAAACCTTTGACAATAGCCTACATTTGTTTCGTATTCATAAATTGTCGAGCGATGTTAAAAGTTATGACTTTATGAAATGGTTATGTGTAATATGCATTGTCTTGGTTAGGATTTACATGTGTTGATTACAAAGTGCATTCTTGTCCGTTCATTGAAACGTTGATAGTTATTGGCACCTAAGTCATAGTACACTAAATCCGTTAATTGTATGCATTTAAGTTGAAGCCTAAAACTTGTAGAAACCATAAGTTAGCAACTACCGAAACCGGGTGTGATTCCTTGACTTATTATTGTTTAGCAACCAAATATTCATTACAATTGTTAACTAGAAGTTGTTATCCAAGTAAACCAATTTATTTAGTTAAATTCATATCTTTCATCAAAAACAAAAATACAAGAACATTATAAGCAAGCTTCATGAATTGTGACAATCGTTTTAGTTAAAGTGAATCCATTCGCAAACCACATACTCTTCGTGGTTCGACCCCTTGCTACCACTAGCTATTTGTTAAGGGTAATTTGGGCTTATAAATATTATCTTTGACCGGAGCGCGACAATCCGATCACATATCCCAAAACCACTATGACGAGCCTAACTGTAACGAGCTTGAACCTAAAAACAAGCTCGTTAAGTAAACTAGCCCAAACTCAACCCAGCTCACGATGCTAAACGAGACACAGTTAATATAATTTTTAATTAATATATTGGATATATATCACTTTTCATAAGTCCGTACAATTTGTTCTCTTTAACAGTTTTCAAGTTTTTCCCATGATTTGCTAACGGAAATTAACCATGATGTCCATATTACATAAACAATAATTGCTATAGGAAATTAACCCTTATGTTTATATAAGGTTTATGACGCTAAAAAGATGACACACAAAAACAATTTCATAAATTTATTAAATTTTGTACAACCATAATTTTTTTTACATGCATTTAAATGTTATAAAATAAGCGTGTGTCATTATTCGCGTGTCAATATAGATCTTGTTTTTTATGATGCTAAAAGGATGACACACAAAAAAGTGTCATAAATATATTGAATTTTGTAAAACCATGACATTTTTTTTGACAGGCACTTTCGAATGTCATAAAATGAGTGTGTGTCATTGTTTGCGTGTCAAGATGAATCTCGTTTTTTTATGACGCTAAAAACATGACACACAAAAAAGAATGTCATAGATTTATTAAATTTTGTAAACCATAACATTTTTTTCTTGACGTACGCTTTTGAATGTCATAAAATATGCGTGTGTCATTGTTCGCGTGTCAAGAGGAGTGTATTTTCTAGTAGTGACTAAACCGAAAACGATAAGGGGACAAAAAGAAATTAAGGCTATGTTAGTAAAGGTCCATTAGTTTACAATATGTTAAAAGGTGGGACCACAACTGGTTATTTTTGAAGTTGAGACCGTTGTCGGCCAATGGCTAATAGTTTGGATTATTAAAATCCATTATTTCAAATAATAATGCTACAATAAATTACATTCGCGTGAGTTAACAAGAACACAAAGTTCTCAAATGAAGAACATGATAGACCACAAAAACTTGTTCATCGTGTGAGATCCCTCTTTCCTCCTTACTTGATGCAACATCACATACCAACAGTTGAAAACAAGATGATTCGTTTTCAAAAAGTGCAAGATTAACAAAAGAATCATGCTGACTATATCAAAATGAATAAGGATTCAAGAACAAGTTTACCACTTTTTGCCTCAATGACCACTCTTCTTCCCCGAACCATAATACTTCTCATACCATCTAACAAACTTCTTTAACCCTGTTTGAAGATATGTCGTTGGCTTATACCCAAACTCCCTTTGCGCCAAACTAGTATTCGCATGAGTAAACTGGACATCACCATTTCTAGGCAACTTCATAACACGTCATTTCGCTTTCACTTTCAACAACTTCTCCAAAATACTAACAAGATCCAAAACAGGCACATGCGAAGTATTCCCTAAATTAAAAACTCTAAACTGTTCAACCCCTTTCTTCTTCCCACCACTTCTTGTACTCTTTTTAGCAGTGTCTAACGCACCTAAACAACCCTTTATAACATCATCAATATACCTAAAATCACACGCAACCATTTCATGATCACCCGATTTAAAAATGGGATTCATTTGAAGATATCTTTAGTGAAGAAAAGGTAAGCCATATCCAGTCCACCCCACGGTCCATAAACCGTAAAGAACCTTAAACCCGTCAATGACAACCCGTGTATATGATTGTACGTATTCGCGATTTCTTCACCAGCTTTTTTCGTGCCAGTGTATAGGCTCGCAGGTTGATCCATTTGATCTTTTTTCCGAAAAGGGTACTTTTGTACTCAACCCATAAACAGAACTAGAAGATGCCCAAACAATTGCAGGCTGTGAGTTTGCACTTTTACAAACTTCAAGAATATTAATAAAACCAGCAATATTACTATTAATATAAGACTCTGGATTCTGCATTGCATATCTAACACCAGCTTGAGCCGCTAAATGCATCACATGAGTAAAATTAATTACCTCAAAAAGTTTGTTTAGCAAAACGGTGTCGTTTATATCCCCTTCCACGATGAAAATCCCACTTTTGTCCAACAAATGTAGACGAGCCCTTTTGAGGGTAGGATCGTAATAATTATTAAAATTGTCTAATCCTTAAACATAGTCACCACGGCGTTTCAAGGAGGCGATGACGTGGATTCCGACAAAACCGGCTGCTCCGGTGACCAAAACAGAGTACCCTGTTTTTGATCGGATGTTGACTGATGAATTGACCGTTTTTCCCATCCGGATCCCTATACACACACAGCTCCCGATTTAACTTAATCGAACAGAGAGTGGGTGATCATGTAAAAAATAGTGATATTAGAAATGTAACCTAGGATACAAAAATTTTAAGGCATTGTATATTTATTAATAGATAATAAAAATTAGAAAAATGAACATATGGATATTGAAGAACCTATAGGTATAGGGTTTGTATGAATAACAGCTAACAACTAACTTTTAAAGTGAGCATTAGCAGCCTAAAAGATCCTATAAGTGACCCTTTCCAATAGCAATCTGCATGGTACATATGATGCAACATACAATTCTACACACAGCCATCAAACTAAAGTTCTACTTTTATGAACAAATAACATAATTAGTTAATAAAAGCTCATAAACTTTCCTGAAAAAGAAACGGGTCAGTGAGTGGGTCTGATGGGAACAGCTATGAGAGGGAAGTGAGTTATAGGTATTCTTAAGGGGCTACAGTGTAATATGGGGGTAGTATAAGTAATAGAGAATAAGGCATCATATCATCAGTCAAGGGGGCTCCTGCATTTGTGCAGTGAGAGAGGGCACGACCCTGGATTATATATGTTTATATTCGTCTTTTATCTTTTCGTATCTCATCATCTTGTAACCTGCCTTAGAATCATTCAATAAAACTGGTTGTCCACTATTGATGTGTACCTTCATGGCCATTTTTTCAGCAATGGGAGGAGTTTATCACATGGTGTTAGTATGTTTTTATCACCGATTGGTTAACAATAAAGATGGATTTGAGTTGGTCTAGTTGATCATAGTTGATAACATCTTAAAGATTAGTTTCTTTTAGATCATTAACTGGTACAGTTTTTGTTGAGTCGAGGCCTAGACTTGGTTTCTTTTCTACTTAGCTGAAGCCCACCCACGAAGAGGAAAGGGAAAGGGCTGGCCACGGCCCATGATCTTCCTTTGTAAATCATTGTTCTAATGTTCTTAATACATAACAAGTTGATTTGCATAGAAAAAAAAGGATTAAAAGAAACTTGCCGTTCAAAAAAAAAATATTTTTTCTAAGATGATTTCATTCACGTGCTAGCTAAAGGATTTAGTCAAATTGTTTTCTTAAATATGAGATCTTCCCTTTGTAAATATTGATATAATTATTGGTGTGTACCTTCATGGCCATTTTTGTTCCTACCAGCATTGCACAAATGGTTGTATGCTGTAGAGATCGTGCATTATTGGTGTGTACCTTCATGGCCATGGGCGTAGCATAGTTGGGGGGGGGGGGGGTGCGACCTCCCGAACTTTTCTCTCATTAGTGTCTGGTATGTTTTTTCGTATAGAATTTTTTAGGTATATACGTTTTCGCCCCCCCCCCCCCCCCTCGACGGTCAGAAATCTCAAGTTTCGCCACTATTCATGACCATTTTTCAGCAATGGGAGGAGTTTATTACATGGTGTTAGTATGCTTCGATCACCCATTGGTTAACAATAAAGATGGATTTGAGTTGATTTAGTTTTCTTTATTATTTTTTTAAATATTATGAATTACATCGCGATAGATGGTAAACAGGCAACAAGCTGCACTGCTACCCTTTTCTGATAACATCTTAAAGATCAGTTTCTTTTAGATTATATTAACTGGTACGGTTTTTATTGAGTCGAGAGCCAGTATTGGTTTCTTTTCCACTTGGCTGAAGCCCACCCATGAAGAGGAAAGGAAAAGGGCCGGTCACGGCCCATGACGGGTTTTGGACTTGGCCAATAAAATTTGTTTGTAAACTAGATTAATGTAGTTAAGTTTCCCATAGTTAATCATTGTTCTAATGTTCATTGTTCTAGTACTGGATTATGGAAGGGATTTTCTAATGGCACACCTCCCTGTCTATCTGCACACTTTTTCAATTCAATACGCATCGTATATTTTCAATTCAATACGCATCGTATAGGCCTATACGATGCGTATTGAATTAAAGTAAAAACATGGCAGACTGACAGGTGCAGGTTATGTCTGGCAGCGGGCTTGATACGCATCATATAGGCCTATACGATGCGTATCAGGCCACTGTTTTTTTGAATTTATTTTTTGTTGTGTTGTGTCAAATGCGAACCCGAGCTTTTACACACGAATATGTGGTTCTCAATTTGCGGAACATAATCCCAGATTGTTTAAAAAAACGCTTTTATCATGTGTCATATTAGATGGGTTATGGTGAGATTTTTCAAGTTTGCACAGTGGGAGAAAATACCACCACCTCTGTCAGTATTGTCCTTTAAATTCACATAATCATATATTCGTTTCATAACCTCCTCCTATAAATCAACCACAACTCACCCGATACGTCTTCTATGATGATTCGAAACATTCACGAACCACAATGGACTCAGACTCATACTACTCTAATATGACACATGATAAAAGCGCTTCTTTAGACAATCTGGGATTATGTTCCATTTTATGACACATGATACGGCACGCTTACCTTAATCACATCTTCCATGGAGTCACAGATCCGACAATAGGGCCCACGGATCTTATGCTCACCCGAGACCGACCTCTGGATCACACATGATAAAAGTGCTTCTTTAGACAATCCGGGATTATGTTCCGTTTCTTCAAGATTTACGTCTGATGTCCAAGTTTGATCACATTTGACTTCATCTGCGGCAGTCCAATGACTTTCTTGGTTCAATAATCCGACAATAGGGCCCACGGATCTTATGCCCACCCGAGACCGACCTCTGGATCACACATGATAAAAGCGCTTCTTTAGACAATCTGGGACTATGTTTCGTTTCTTCAAGATTTACGTCTGATGTCCAAGTTTGATCACATTTGACTTCATCTACGGCAGTCCAATTACTTTCTTGGTTCAATAATCTGACAATAGGGCCCACGGATCTTATGCCCACCCGAGACCGACCTCTGGATCACACATGATAAAAGCGCTTCTTTAGACAATCTGGGATTATGTTCCGTTTCTTCAAGATTTACGTCTGATGTCCAAAGTTTGATCACATTTGACTTCATCTGCAGCAGTCCAATGACTTTCTTGGTTCAATAATCCGTTCAATATCAGCGTTGTTTATCACCCTGTGTGAGCATTGGAAGCCCGACAAACAGTCTTGCAATTACATCTTCAATCGAGACCGCATTATTATATGGGAAATACAAACCTGACACGAACCACAATGGACTCAGACTCATACTACCCTTGTCGTTTCGTATTTTCTCCTTTTCTAATTCTTGAAGAATCTCGTAACGTATGACACATGATAAAAGCGCTTCTCTAGACAATCTGGGATTATGTTCCGTTTTATTACAATCGTGAGTTGGTCAAACCTTTCTAAAAGTAGAAAAAAATAAAACAGAAGAAAGTGTTCCTCTTGTTACCAAGCATGTCATCTGAAACAATTAACAGGACATTGTTAAAAGGGAGAATCTATTGGAACACCTGATTGAGAAAAACTTCTTCGAGCTAACTGCCGATATCTCAACCTTCTGTTGTTCAGTACTTCCGAGACGATTCAAGTGAGTCCTATGAAGCAAGTGTCTGTCTACAAATTCCAACAAATTGTGGGTTAATAGATTCCGAAGCTGTTATTTCAGTTATTTCTGTTGATTCAGTACTTCAAGGCATGCTTGTTTAAGCGATTCACAAAAATACGGATGCATTCCATGGTAAACGATGCAGCTGATGAAACCGAAGCTGTTATTTCTGTTGTTCAGTACTTCCGAGACAATTCAAGTGAGTCCTATGAAGCAAGTGTCTGTCTATTCAATTGAGAGGAAAGATGACCGAATAGAGATCTGAACCAACCGAAATCCACAAATTCCAACAAATTGTGTCTAATGCAAGGATCTTCGAATGCGGTGTGTATGTTAAATACCGTTCACCGCTTTTAAAGTATTTTAGTTGGTTTCGAATATACCCAAAGTAGTTGATCACGCTCTTATATACATTCAAAATTGTATTTTAATGGACACTACTAAATACGGATGCATTTAGTAGTGTTTGTTTGAGAACCTGATTCAGATACACAACGGTCTCTTTGCTTCGTCCACTAGAACTATTTGTGTATGCATTCTTTTGGTAGTTAACAACGCTAATTAGAAAAAAATACGTGAAGAGGAAAGATGACCGAATAGAGATCTGAACCAACCGAAATCCACTTCCGAGACGATTCAAGTGAGTCATATGAAGCAAGTGTTTGTCTATTTAATTGAGAAGAATCATTGCATTACATCCTCGTTGAAAACAAGTGGTTGTAATGATGGAACCCTTGATTTGAAAACCATTTTTGAGAAATTTATAGTTCAATACGCATCGTATAGCCCTATACGATGCGTATTGAACTATAAATTTACGGAAATACCCCTGGTTTTCTGATAAATGCAGGGGTATTTTTGAGAAAATTCAAAGTTTTATACGAATCGTATAGGCCTATACGATTCGTATTAAGCTGACATACGATACAACATAGGCCTATACGATCGTATATGGCATTATTTCAAATTTAGTGTTATCGTGTTTCCCTCGGTTCGACGCGTATACGTCTCGTTTTTTGCCGAACTTTCACATATTTTGTCATTTTATTACGTATACCTTGAACATAAGTCGTTTCGGTGTCATTCGGTTGCGTGCGAATATCGTATTCTATGATTACGTACAGTTTTGTTTGAAATCCACTTGTACTCCATAGTGCCGTATTATATGTATACGTGTGTGAAAATATCGTTAGTCGCATATTTTGACGTATTTTTGCGTATTTTGATGTATTCTAACATGTTGTTGCGTATTCTTGCTTATTTTTGACGTATTTGAGCGTATTCTAACGTATTTTAGCTTATTTTAACCTATTTTAGGGTATTTTTACGTATTTCGGCGTATTTTAACGTATTTTGGCGTATTTTAGCATATTATAATGTAATTTTAGCGTATTCTAATGTAATTTAGCGTATTCTAACGTAATATAGCGTATTTTAGCGTATTTTGGTGTATTTTAGCGTATTTTTACGTATTTTATCGTATATTAACGTATTTTAGCGTATGTTAACGTATTTTAGCTTATGTTGAAGGATAACGCAAACAAGTTCTCCACAGTTTGTTATTCAAATGTCTATTCGGTCATCTTTCCAAACTACAACACACGATAAGTTTAAACTTTATAGTGTGTGATTTGAACAGGAAATGATTGGAGGTGATTTATACTTTTCCTTCAATTTCGAGAACATTCTCCATAACATGAAGACGTTTCGGGTTCTTCTACTAGTGGTATTTTAATGAAGTATTGAAGATTGAATGTGCAAACTGCAACCGTTTTTTACTACGAAAACGGTGGCTATGCGAAATACAAACCGCAATCGTTTGTGACTATGGGAAACACAAGTTTTCTTTTTGAGCTTGATGGATGTCCGTTATCTCAGTTGAGGCGTGCATTGTTTAAATCTGAATATAACTAGATGTTACGTGTAACTTCAATAAAGCAAGAACAAAGCCTATTTCAAAACACATGTGTTCGTATCAGCGTTGTTTGTCACCCCGTGTGAGCATTGGAAACCCGACAAACAGTCTTGCAACTATATCGTGTCAAGATGTTTCTGTTTGCACATTCAATATTCATAGTTGCATTTGGAACAAGAAGTCCAACAATCCGTTTATTATCCGTTTGTTGTCTAAACAATATGAATGCACGCAACGAATTTGACAACCGTGACAGCTTATCTATCTGTGTGTGTCACATTCATCCTATTATAGCAATCGATATGATTAATTTTACAGATTTTTTTTCTAATTAGCGTTGTTAACTACCAAAAGAATGCATACATAAATAGTTCTAGTGGACGAAGAAAAGAGACCGTTGTGTATCTGAATCAGGTTCTCAAATAAACACTACTAAAGATGAGTTGGCGATAAATACCGGAGTTTTTATCTCGGTTGTTCAGTAATTTCGTGATACATACAATGTTCATCTTCGTTATCATTTGCTTTCTGCAATTCAAGCAGGCACGAATGCAAAACGTACTGTTATTACATCCGAGACGATTCAAGTGAGTCCTATGAAGCAAGTGTCGGTCTATTCAATTGAGAGGAAAGATGACCGAATAGAGATCTGAACCAACCGAAATCCACAAATTCCAACAAATTGTGTCTAATGCAAGGATCTTCGAATGCGGTGTGTACGTTAAATACCGTTCACCGCTTTTTTAGTTGTTTCTCTTGTTAAGTTTCTAAACCAACCGAAATCCACAAATTCCAACAGTTTCTTCGTCGCTAATTTCTCCACTCACCATGAAATCGAACAGTTTCTTCGTAGATTCTGTCCGGTTTCAAAGCCGGTTGAGGATTACGAGTGTTTTAGACTCGTTCAAGGCATGCTTGTTTGGGCGATTTACAAAAATACGGATGCATTCCACGGTAAACGATGCGGCTGATGAAACCGAAGCTGTTATTTCTGTTGTTCAGTACTTTCGAGACGATTTAAGTGAGTCTTATGAAGCAAGTGTCGGTCTATTCAATTGAGAGGAAACAATGCATCACATCCCTGTTGAAAAACGTAACCGAATTTTGGAAGTACACATTCTCCGATACCTGATCGTGTTTGGTTTTGTTTGCGATTGAATCATCGATGTCCTTTATGTCGATTTCAACTTCCATTGATCAAATAATAAAAACCCTAAGTGAAAATCCGATTTAAGAAACCCAAAGGAATCAGTTGTATAGCTGAGGAGAGAGAGATAGAGAGAGTGTTTGGGTACTTCTTCTAATGGCGCCTCATTAGCGCTTTAAATACCAAAAGAATGCATACACAAATAGTTATAGTGGACGAAGCAAAGAGACCGCCTTGTTAATTTTAATGAAGCAATGAAGATTGAATCTGCAAACCGCAACCTTTTTTGGCTACCGAAATGGTGGCTATGCGAAATACAAACCGCAATCGTTTGTGACTATGGGAAACTTGGACATCAGACGTAAATCTTGAAGCAAATATGTGGTCCCCAATTTGCAGAACATAATCCCAGATTGTCTAGAGAAGCGCTTTTATCATGTGGCATATGGTAACAAGAGTGTGTTGTTCCAAGATCAATTCCAATTGCAGTTTTTTCAACTCTCCTGTTCCAAATGCAGCTGATGAAACCGGAGCTGTTATCTTGGTTGTTCAGTACTTTCGTGATAAATACAATGTTCATCTTCGTTATCCTTTGTTTTTTGCAATTCAAAAAGGCACAGATGCTAAACGTACTGTTATTACATCCGAGACGATTCAAGTGAGTCCTATGAAGCAAGTGTCGGTCTATTCAATTGAGAGGAATCATTGCATTACATCCCTGTTGAAAAACATAATCGCTAAATTTAGGGAAAATGGGGTTGAAAGATGATAACCCAACAGTGGAGGATCTCATTCTACAGCTTCGATAAATTCAGGGGTATTCTCAAATAATGTTTCCTAGATGTTTGAAGACCAACAAATGTCCAAAGTGCTGCTTTTTCGTTCGCGTGACGGAAAGCTACCGCGTGACAGGAAGCTACCTTGCAAAAATTAAAAAATTAAATCGACACCCTCAATACGCATCGCATAGGCCTATACGATGCGTATTACTTTTTGGTAGGGGACAATGGCAGCCTTTGGCAGACATAGAAGTTTGAACCCACCTCAATACGCATCGTATAGGCCTATACGATGCGTATTGAGGGTGTCGATTTAATCCCCCAAGGTGTGCCAATAATACGACCCTTATGGAAAAGTATAGCTAAAGTGAACAGTGACTTTTGCAGCGCTGGTTTAGACCTGAATGACCACTTGTTTTAGGATACCTCAGGGGAGCACGAGGGTGAATGGAGATGGAAGAGTGGCTGGCAGATTCTGGATTTTTTGGTCAGACAAATCAGGGCTGATTTGGAAGAGATGGTGTAGCCGAGCACCCAGATTCAACAGCTCAAATGGAGTAAAATCACTGTCCCGAAGGTGAATCTTTTTGTTTGGCGGGTTGTGAATGAAAGGATTCCGACAACAGTAGCATTGGTGGAGAGGGGAGTTCATTTAGAGGATACACGATGCGGAGCCTGTGGTGTAGCGAACGAAACGGTCAGTCATTTACTTGCCTCTTGCGTCTTCGCACGAGCAGTTTGGTGGCAAGTTTTTGTCTGGTGCAAAATACCCATCCCGGCGTCGTTCGATACCCTTAGTCAAATTCTCTCCCACTGCTGCAGCCTTGATGTAGATGAGAAAAAGGAACAGATTCTGCATGCAATCTGTCTTATGACCGTGTGGTGTATATGGATGCATAGGAACAATAAACTCTTCAATGGGAAAAACAATTCAGCGAGTATGGTAGTGGAAGAAATAAAGACTGGCACTTTTTGGTGGATGAATAAAAGACGAAAACGGACGGACATCAGCTTGGAAGATTGGAACAGCTTCAGCGGTTTTAATTTTACTTAACTGTTGTTTTTTGTTCATTTTTGCTTTCTGTTCTTGGGCCTTTTAGCAGCTTGCTAAAGGCTGGTTGTTTTGTTTGGGTGAAATGAAAGTCTTCTTTAATTGGTAAAAAAAAAAGTAATACATAACAAGTTGATTTGCATATTTGTCAAATCTAATTATTCATTTTTTCTAAAATGATTTCATTCACGAGCTAGCTAAAGGATTTAGTTAAAACTGCTTTCATTAATATGAGATCTTCCCTTTGTAAATATTGATATAATTTTACGTGTGTAACAAAACTGGATTTGAATCGATTTAATTCCATGCTTATAATGAACCAGAAGATAATGGGTTTGAGTAATTTAAATTGAATATAAATGATTGATATATTGCATATACACATGCATACATAGGATTAGGTTCATGAGTGAACAACTTCTTGAGAGTGAACTGAGTGAACTAATCTTGGCCTTTGATCATTTTTTTAGATTAAAAGGGTAAGTTTGACATTAGCCAAGTACTTTTAATTAACATCCCTTAATTTTCTTCTCTCTTAACTCTCTCTCTCATTTTTAATTATTTCTCCATTATTTTAATTATAAGAGATTGATGGGCTAATGTTTTTTTTAAATAAACTCTTATGTTCCTTTTAAAATTAAATATTAAACCTAATTAAATTATGTTTTCTAACATATGTGTATACAGGTCAGTATATACAAGACTTATACACTTGTGTATTATTACATCTTGTTTCCACACGTCGGTATAAACTAGATTTATACACTTGTGTATTATTCAAGTACATATGTGTATACAGGTCGATATATACCAGACGTATAAACCTGTGTATTAGTCAAGTACATAGTGTATACATGTCGATATATACCAGACTTATACACTTGTGTATTACTACATATTGTTTCCACTATACAACTTTTCATCAAACATTGATCTAATACATATATGTATAGAGAATGTAATTAAATATTTTTAATCGTGTTCTAGATGGAACAATATTTGATAATGTTTGTATTTTTTTTAAAATTATCAAATATTAAGTTAGGTAATATGTGAGAGAAAAAAAATATAGAGAATGTAATTAAATATTCTTTTAATTGGAGAAAGAAATCAGGAGAGAGAAAAAAATCAATTAATTAAATGAAGATAAAAAATACAATTATATCCTTGTGTCTATTAAATACATGTAAGTTAGAAAATATAATTACAATTTTGCCACTAAATAAAAAATCTAGATCTACAAAATCAATGGTCAGGATGAGTTCATTCTGTTCACAAATAAATCATTGTTCACTCATAAACCTTATCCTGCATACATATTGAGAAATACTTGAAATCCTGACAAGTAGGAAAAGCTTGGAATTGTTAAAAGCAATTTTGAATTTGTCAAACACAATGAAGAGAAGCATAAATTTTCATTTTTAACTGGTGGGCCGAGCATATTGGGTTGCTTGGCTGCTGTTTTGTTTAGGCTTTTTTGTTGAGTCAAAGCCCAATCATGGTTTCTTTCCTGATAGGTTTTAAGCCCACCAATTAAAAGATAAAAAAAGGAGTGACCATAAGTGGTTAACTAATTAGATCCGATTAAGATTCAATAATTAACCAATGTTCATATTTGTTAAATCTAATTTTTCAGCTTTTATTACATTATTTTCCTCTCTAGAAAACCTAAATAATTCAGTGAATCTATTTTTTTTAATTTAATTCCCACTTTAAGGTTATTACATTACGAGTAAATTACAATTTATGTCTTTGTTGTTTACATGAAATTACAGGTTAAGCCCCCAATTTTTTTCATACCATCTAAGTCCCCGTGGTTGCATTGTTGAGTGTTGACCGTTTATTGACAGGGTATATTCGTCTTTCAAACTTGATTACGGAGGGCATTTTGTGTCATTATACCAGTTGGCTAGTCCAAGAAAAATACACAAACCCAACTCTGTGGGCATGTTTGGCTAAGCTTTTCAAAACAACTTATTGGCTTATTGACTTATCAAAAAGCCAATAAGTTGTTTTTGTGTTTGGCTTTAGAAATAGCTTTTTACAAAGAAGAAAAAAGAGGTTTCAAGAAGTCACAATATTATGACTTCTTAGCCAGCTTTTAACTTTTCAAACTACAAATTACCAATATACCCCTTCTTTACCCCCTTATATCTAAAAGAATGTTCATTTTAGTCATTTTACATCAATAAGCTAATCCAAACACTTTTTTTAAAAACTCCTTTTCAAAAAGTATTTTCCTCAAAAGTTTTTTTCCAAATGACTTTTTAACTATAAAATAATAAGCTTGCCAAACATGCCCTGTTTATCTTCTTCATATTTTCATGAAAGCTCTTCCTCTCTCATCTCATGGGTGTCGGTTTCACTGATTGGTGGAGATATAGCAGTTGTTTATTGAAACTAACATCATGTTTGGCTTAGCTTATTTTCAACTTTTGCAAAAGGACTTTTACCCAAAATAAGTCAGGAAATCCTGACTTTTGGCAAATCATAAGGACTTTTGCCTTCAAAAGGAAAGCCAAACACTTTTCAAAAGTCCTTTTACCTTCAAAACAAGGAACCCCAAACACCCGCTAAATAGGTAGGGTTATGAATGACTGAAGCATTGGGAGGTTTGTGATGAGAATGAGGGGATGAAATTAGGGTTTAGAGAGTACACGAGAAACCATCCTGTAAGTATCACCTCAATTTTATGAATTCCAATTGCGTATATGTGCTCGATCGCTGATTTAGATACAATTGGGTTTATGGGTTTGTTGATAAATGGAATTTCTATTAGTAATTTACTATTTTTTGTGTCCTGATTATGATACTCTGTTTGCACTGTTTAAATTGAAGCTCAATTGATGATTGATGGGTTTGATTTTCTGATTAATACTTCAATTTTGTGAATTCTAATTGCATTTATGGGTTTGAATTCTGATTTTGATTGAATTGGGTTTATGGGTTTGCCGGAAGCTGGACATTGGTTACATGGGAACAGACAATTTTAAGGTTTCTTGTTCATGATTTTCATGGATTCAATGTAACTTTGCTTAACCTAACTTACTTAATTGTCATTCTGTGTTTTGTTCATCAACTGTTGTTACTGGTTACTTTGGATTTAAACTAACTTATTATGAGTAGAATGCCTGTTTCTTTTTAACATGAGTTTGTAATATGGTAGTATTTCATTTTACATGAATATGTGATTCAAATGACAGCTCTTATTACTCCCTATGCAAAGCATTTTTATATTTCTTTGTTTACAAGCTGTGAATTAAATGGTAAAAAATATACATTACAGTAAACAGCAATCTTCATCAACATTCTATTTATGCTATTAAGACGACCGAATATAGATGCTCATTATATGACCCGCTTCACTAATAAAGTGTAAACTTTAAAGCCATATGCCCCTATATATCTGATCAGTTTGAGATGGAAAAAGTGGAAAACAAACCAAATCGACCCATCTTTACATTCATAAGTAAATGGGTTGAAATTGCCCTCCTTCATTCTCACAGTTTCTGACAAAATTTTGTGTACAAGATAATATAATACGGTATCAAGGCAACAGGCTTTTTTATGCAATTTTAGTTCTATTAGTTTCACTTCAACTTGGAATTCTTTGTTATATGACTAAACTGCTCTGTTGCCTATCAAAATATGCATAGTTCATTGGTTAAATTACTGTTCATTCTTATGCTGTCAGTTTACTGTTTGGTTGTTTCTGATGTTCTATCAAACTCTGCATTTTGATATAAGATTCTTGAACTCTGTTATGCATTTTGATCTAGCTCATTGTATGGTTTGGTATAAGATGGACACGCTTGTGTATCCATTACGTGTATCCATGATCGGGCCCATCTTATCAAGATTGTGTCACATGATACTTGTACTTTTTGTGTTATAGATGTATGTACATGACGTTGGAGTGACACTGTATATTTTCAGGCAACAACACCTACATTCAATCACAGTTTAACTTGAATCACCGGAAGCTTGTAGGCTTTACGTCACAAACTTGATGCATAGTTACTTCTTTAGAATTTTCCCAAGTTTTTGAAGAAGGTGATAACTCTATGAAGGTGATTACTAGCACTTGTTTTGTTTTGAAGCAAACATATCTCATGCATTCACATTTTGTAAGAATGTCATGATTACCTGGCTACGCAAGATGTTTATGCCTAGAGATTAGCATAGCAGCACTCTGGATTTTGGAAGGTGAGTGAACCGTTTAGATCGGCCTTGTGAAAGTTATGTTTTCACATGTCTAATTACTCTCTTATATTCACAGGTTATATCGTTCCCCGTTGATGCAGTGACAGATACATATGGAACATTTCTACCTGATGGAACAGCTTTACAGTTTCAGCAGATTCTGAGCTTAAGTGTTTTAGAGGTGCCAAAATGGGTTGGTTGGACGGGTTGAAATTTGAATAACAGGTCAAAGTGAGTAAACTTTGTACTGGTCAAATATGTCGTGTACTGGGTTGACCCAAAAATACTTTATGTCAAAACATTTTAAATATGTTTATAAACCATTAGTGTTTTTAAGTCTCAAACCTGATTACAAAAACTATATTAGTTGGATAGACAACTTTTGACCCGTTCCAGCCATTTTCAATTTAATTACCCATTTGACCTTTTCGAAAATAAAACATAGCCCCAGTCTACATGTTCTTAAGTAGTGCATTGGAATTGTCATCTCTACCTTAACCCATCAAATTCTAATCTTGGTTTGTTCCCACCAATTTTTTATTAAAAGATTCTCATGTCAATCATACCATTTTGCATGATCCAGGATTCCCGAATCACCTCTTGCGACACAAGCAGTCCAGGTGGTGACAGCTACGGTGCCGCATCCCAAAGCCAGTACACCAAAGAAGATGTTCTTATCAGAGCCTAGAAAAGACGCAATATCTTCATGCAGCTTTAAATGAATAGTTCCAATAGTATGCAATCTCAGATATCGCAATCTCTCATACTTTGTCTTAACTGGACCTTTGACTAATCAACATGGTTACTTAGGCTAAAGGTTGTGGTCATGACCCTCATGACCACCATGACCCTCCACATAGGCGTCATGTCACCCACCTCTAATCCACCATCCTAAACCAATACCCTAAGAGTGTGGACATGACCCAAACCACTATCCCCTTTATTATTTTAATATATTTTTGTCTCAAAGTTATCAAATGGCGGGTCTCTCATGGAGCATAGACCGAACAAGTTGTAAGAGTATTAAAGACTGAATGATTATTATTGAATGAGTAGGTTACATATATAGGGATTACAAGTAACCCTAGTAACCTAACCAAGCCCGTGGGCCCATAGTCTAATACTCCTCCGCAGTCGTAGCGGATGGAACTAGAAGCTTAGACTGAAAACAAAAAACAATAATAAACCCTAAAAAACTGTCTTCGATTTCGGTCAAAATTCAATAATCTTGCAATCTTCAATCCATAATCTTCGTGTTCGGTTTTGAATGATCTCGTAATCCAATAAGAGACGACCAATACGGCAGTGCAGCGGCGGCTGGTAGCGGCGCAACGGCGGATCGTAATCCTGCAGGCGGCGCGGCGAAGACCGTAGTCTAATGAGCGGCGGCACGGCGGCAAGGGGCGGCTTGACGGAGATGCGAAATCAACAGGATGAGCCGTAGCATCATCTGTGTGGTAAGAGACCGTAAGAAGACCGGTGAATCTAGAACCGAAGACGAAGCTTTATTTGAACACAAAACTGAAAAAAAATGGAAACGGAAAACGAACAAAGACCGGACAGGGCGGCAGTGACGGCACGCCGCCCTGTCTAGGGTTTTTCTCAAGTGGTGACGGCTAGGGTTTGTATATTTGTGTGTGGCGCAGCGGAAACGGTATAGAGCCTAGGTTGGCTCTGATACCATGTAAGATTATTAAAGACTGAATGATTATTATTGAATGAGTAGGTTACAATATATAGGGATTACAAGCAACCCTAGTAACCTAACCGAGCCCGTGGGCCCATAGTCAAATAACCAAATTACACTTTGTTTGGAGTAACAACCACTTTTTACTTTTATAAACTCAAAAGTTCCTATGTAAGTTCTAACAACAAAGTCGATTAACCCAACTTAATTAACAATTATCCCTACTTTATTATCATAAGATGATATATCATGAAGTGAAATCGTGTTGAATTTTAACAGTTTAGGTTGACAAATATTATTAGTGACCGATCATCAAATATAACCTAATAATGCGAGACTAAAAGAAGTTCATATATTTTGTATGATAATATTAAAATAGATACACGTATTGTGTATATGTATAAGAAAAGAATAGTAAAAGAGTACTAAATTTAGTTACCCTAGTATTCTATTATCTAGCAAGACTATCATCATTATCATTGGTGACGTTCTCCCAACCTAAGTTGCCCAAATAATTAAAAAAAAAGAGTTAAATGCCCGGATCGTCCCTGTGGTTTGTTATTTTTTCACCTTTAGTCCCTAACTTTTTAAAATTACAGCTATAGTCCCCAACTTTTTCAATTTCGTTCCCGGATAGTCCCTAGCGTGGATGGGGGTTAGTTTTTTCAGTTAAGTTGATGTGAAATGACCAAAATACCCTTATAATTAAAAACCGCAAAAGACATCTTCTTCTTCACCAGCACTTCACTCAGCCACCAGTGCCACAACCACATTCATATACGCTGTGTAATCATATACGCTTCATCTTCATCATTCATCTTCCCCCAAATCGACATCTTCCTCTTCTTCCTTACATCAACAACATCATCACCACATTCATTGTAGCAAATAGAATTCATCTCTTAATTTTGTAACTGCATTCATCCATAATTTCCTCTAACATTGATAGATAGATAGATCTCCAATCGTCCGGCACTCTGTCGAACGGCAGCCCTGGAGCTATCGGGTACGATGGGTAGCCGGCGGCCTCGTTGTACAAGTACCCGCACGACCGACACTCGTAAATTCCGGTGTTTAGGACTGCGAATTTCTCCACTAACCTGTGTTTATCGAAGTCGTTTGTTTCAGCTACGGGTTCTGATGCTGGTGGATGTCTTCTTTGGAGACATCGGTAGATTTTGCGACGATTTGGAGAGTTATCTATAATTAATTAGAAGAGATTAAACTAAATTAATAACTATCCATAAGACATGGCCTAATATGATGACAAGTGTCTTCCAAATGGTTTCTTTTATTATACAGTATAGATATTAATATAATTCATCTTTATTTTTTTATCAACATGTGACGTTGGAAGCTTCCGGCGACCAGAAAATTCTTGTTTTCGTCGACCATATAACTTCCGTTCATCTTATATTCACCTACACGCTCAGTGGTATCCTAGTATTTGCTTAGAAGTATCCCCAATAAATAAAACGGAGATTAAAAATAAATTTACACTCGTAAAAAAAGTTGAGGGGTCTCCCATGTAACCCCTCACCACCACATAGATCCGCCCTTGGTTCTAACCATACTAGAACTAGTAGTATACCCGTCCGATGGACTGGTTTTTTAGCGTCATAATGACAAAAGTTTTTTGTT
This sequence comes from Helianthus tuberosus, assembly GCA_030545235.1. Classification (NCBI taxonomy): domain Eukaryota; kingdom Viridiplantae; phylum Streptophyta; class Magnoliopsida; order Asterales; family Asteraceae; genus Helianthus; species Helianthus tuberosus. Next base: position 143,951,310 of record CM060426.1, on the reverse strand, counting down.
TACATTTATATGTATAATATGAACTCATCACATGAGTTCACCTTAACATGTATAATATGCCTAAAAACGAAAAAGCAAGATCGAAGACAATTTCAATAACTCAGTTTGCATTGAGTCTTTAAGTGGACTATGGAGTTATTGTAACACCCCAACCCGGAAGGGCTGACGTGTCACAATAACAGTATCATAAACAAAAGTCATAATTCCATTTATTTATTGAACAATGATACAACCACACGACCACTAAACTTAAGTTTAATATACAAGCGAACACATTCGACTTCATTAACTAACATCTTCAGATTTATTCCTAAGCTTTATTCTTCTCTCTTTTCCCCGCCCAAAGTAACCTGCTGACCTGTATATACAAAATTTATACGGAATGAGCCGAATGCTCAGTACGGAATAATAGGCTCAAATAACAATTAACGCTTTTATGAAATGTTATCCGAATGGAACTTTATGCGAAAATGATACGATGCAAAAACATAATTTCAGAATCATATCTTACGGATGTACCCATGAGCAAACTTAAAACGTGACAATACACAGGTAGCTACTCCTGCATAATTATCACATGAGATGGCGAATTGGCATACCCGTTATCCACCTCCTTAACTTAAATCCTAGGATCGATCCATACGCCTCCTAATAGCCTTATGTACCACACTTGTACTTAAAAGACGCCGTGAACTGATCTCTCCGTCACGGATGGAGCACATGATGTCGATGCCGCAACAACATGCTCGTGGGACACTCCACGAGAAGCGATACTCAGGGTAACAGAGTACAAATGGTCTTATTCTTATAACTTATCAAAAATATTTTAATAACAAGACGTAACATATATTGGAACATGCGATAATGAGTACAACTAACAAAATACTATCGCATGACATGAAAGCTAAATCCAAAGTTTAGAATAGGAATTAAACGGACTGTCAAATGAATCGATAATTAAAGACGTGAAGAGTGTACGAATTTAATGGGTTTATAACAATTTGAATATGAAGCAATAAGGAGTGGGGGTAGAATCCGTACCTTAATAATTTCAAAGTGATGCTACCTTGTGATAATATTTCCGATTTATACGGGCAGAGTTTAGACTACTGATTAGTCTTTTAACCTAATTTAAATAATATGCACACAAACTAGGTTAGTAACTTAATACAGCATTACGATAACTGTTGATGCACAAGAATGTCTGTTGACTTCATCTTCATCAAGTCTTAAGTCAAGAAAGTCAAGATAGAAGCTTGAAAGTCAAGATTAGGGTTTAAATGTTAATTTCGCTTATATGTACGTTGTTTAGAGGTGATTCCGCTTTTATGTCACATGGTGATTCCGCTTATACGGACATGCCATATAAGCGAAATCAGTTACAAGTGATTCCGCTTATATGGACATGCCATATAAGCGAAATCAGTCTTACTATATATATCAGACATGTGATCATTCATAGAGAACGGATAAGCGGAATTAGGTCATTAGCTTGGTAACGAAACTATGTCAAAATCATTCTAGTAAGCTAATAAAGAGAAGAAATTGAAAGGAAAAGCTGTTGTTACTTTACGTGCATTGATTCCGCCTTTACACGTGAAGATGAACTGCCTTGACTGATCGTTTAGGGTCACGACACGGTCCAACAAGTGGTATCAGAGCTTCAGGACGAGGAGTTCATACTACTTCAGCTGATTCGACATTATTCTCTCATTTCTACTCAATTTCTCTTTTATTTTTTTCGAATTAAACAAGTTCCTACGGACAAAATGAGTTGAAGTTCAAGTATATTGAGCGAAATTGTTTTTTAAACAATCCGTAACAGTTTTAGATCTTAAAACAAGGTAAAAATCAATCAATTTTAACAAAATCTCGATCTGTTTTCGAACCGGAACATTAATATCAGATCTGGAACAAATTTGTGGTCAAAATTGAACAATAAACATATCATTGTGATCGGAATTAAGTGTAGATCATTCCTTGAAAGTATCAGATTGAAACTTGGATTAAAACATGGTGAAATTTGGTTAAAACGTGATTCCGCTTTTGTGAACATCGAGAATTAATCAACTGATTTCGCTTTTACGGACATTAACAATCTGATTTCGCTCATACGGACATAGCTGATTTCGCTCATTTGTACATCTTGATTTCTCTTATTTGGACATAAGTGATTTCGCTCTTACGAACAACGTTTGATTTCGCTTATAGGTCACTCTGATTTCGCTCATAAGGTCATCCATACAGCTGATTTCGCTTTTGTGTCACTCAGAATTGTGATTTCGCTTTTGTGGCACATGATCATGGTGATTTCGCTCTAAGGGACATACACAGTCTAATTTCGCTTATTTGATCAAAGTGATTCCGCTCCAGTGTCAATGTATTAAGGGGTTTCGCTTTTAAGACACCTGATTTCGCTCTTGTGGACTATACATTGAGGTTTCGCTTAAGAGGACATTAGTTCTGTGATTTCGCTCATAGATCAAGTTTGATTTCGCTTGAAGTGGTTGGTATAGTGATTTTGCTCGAGATTGTTCAGACTTGAGATATAATCATGGCTAAAATGTTTGATGAACAAGAAAATAAGAATCTTGAGAATTTAAATAATTGGCCTAGGGAATCTTGGTGTGAGATGAGGTATGATAAGGATGTTTATGTTAAAAGATTCGAAAATTTTCTTTGCATGAAGAATGAATCAGTGGAGATGTTGAGAGAAAGGGTTTATGGGCTAATCATCAAGTTAGAAAAAGACAAGATATATCATTCAAATGATGAAAGAATTTCAAAATTTGTTGAAGCTTTACCTTTGGAATGGGATAAATTCGTGAATGAACAGAAAAGGGATTCTAGTTTATCACGCTTTGAGTTAAGAAGTTTTATCAATAAAATTACAAATCATAGAAGTGATGAAGATTCAAGAAAAAGGAAATTATTGGATGAAATAAGAGGAGAAGTAGAAAAGATAAATTTGGATGTATTCATTGAAATGAGAAAAAGAATCTCTGTGTGTCTTGCAGCGAAAAATGATATGAAATACGATATTAAAAGGGGTTGTTATATTGATGAATATATGAATCCTATTGATTTTGTTAAAAAATTTTGTGCAGGAACATACAAGACAGAGACACAGGATATTTCAAAGATTGAAGAATCTAAGAAAGATGAAATTTCAAAGAGTGAAGCTGTGTGCTCGAAATGCGAAAAATCAGAAGCAGATAATGTGAAATTCTTAAAAGATGTGTAGAATTTGACATTGGAAAACAAAGCTTTGAAAGATGGGAAGAAAGCTGATGATGAACAGATTATGGAGTTGCATTTGAACTGTGAAAAACTAAAATCTGAAAATATCAAACTGTTGAGTGACGTGGACAGTTTGACATTGGATAAAAAGTTTTTGAAAGAAAAAGAAAAAGAGTTTGAAAATGAAAAATTAAAATTTGAAAATGATTTCAAAAGTCAAATAAAGATTTTAGAAGATGAGAGAGATGTTTTTGGTAAAAATAATCTTGAAAAACAATGTGAAATAAATTCTCATCTTGATAAAATCATTCGACTTGAGCATGAAGCCGAAGGTAATAGAAAGAAAATTGCTGATTTAGAAAACAAATTGAAAAGTTTTGTGACTTCTGCATCATATGTTTGTCCAAAACCGATCAATTCTGTTCCAATAAGTGACAATGTCACAAATTTTGATAAAGTCAAAATTGAAAATTGTGATGAAATATCTGATGATGAAAAAGAAAAGAAAAGAAAAATATTTTTAGATTTACAAGAAAATTTTCAAAATACTGTTTTGCAATCTACTAAAACAGGTGAGTGTTCTAAACAAAAACCTGTTAAGAAGAATGCAGAACAGAAACAAAAAGATAAAAATTTGAAAAATTCTAAAATTGAAAATAAAAGCTCATCAGATAAATCATCCAATCATTATCAAAAATCACAAAAATTTAAAAATGAAAACTCACAAAATGTTGGTAATAAGTGGTGCAGGTTTGACCACAGTGCTCAAACGACAAATCATGTTTACAGGAGGAGTTATGATTACCACAAATCTAAACAATGTTATGATCTGAATAAGTGGTTTGAAGATGATCGATGGTACGATAACAGAGTGTGCTACACCTGTGGTGTTAGAGGACACATTGCTGTTAACTGCCAGAATTGGAGTTATGAAACAAGAAGATGCTATAATTGTCATATCAGAGGACATATTGCCAGAGATTGTTCGAGGAGATTGATGGGAAGATTAAGGGTTGAATCTCAAAGAATGGCAAAGAAACCAGTCAACGTCAAGCCCCATGAACAGAAGGTTCTAAAACCTAAAGTTCAGGATCAGAAAATTCAAGAAAAGAAAGTTAAACTTTCACAGGGGCAGAAAGACAGACTGCGAAAGAAAAGGAAGAAGGCGAGAGAATATCTGGAGAAAATTTTGTCTTCGGGTTCACCAGTTGGTTCGAATAAAAGTTCTGATGCATCGATTCACTCGACGGCAAAGTCAAGAAAATCGAATTCTTCAGATGCAAATATGAGGACAAACAAGAAGAAAAAGAAAGTTATTGGCGATGAATCTGGCTCATTCAAGTCAGACAAGGCAAGTTCGGGCAATGAATCTGATTCCACAAAATCAGATGAGCCACAAGTTGAGGTAAAGAAGGAAGAGACAGTTCTGTTAATGAATGATGAGAATTTTCCACCATTACAAGCCGCAAACCTAAAATCAAAAGGTATTGAAACTAGAAAAATGTTTAATAGCAATGTTGAACATATTTTTAGTAAGATGGCTGATGGTAAGGAAAAAGGAGTGAAAGAATTTTATGAAGAAAAGAGAAAAGCTCAAAATGCACCTAAGGCTGGTCAGGCTTGGGTGTCAAAATCTGTTGGTTGAATTTCTGACTTGCCGGAGCTTCCAGGTTGGTAAGTGTGAAGCAGGTATCGGCATCATTCTTGAGAAATTCACAGGATGGTAACTGTGATATTTCGTCTTACAAGTGGTTAATCAAGGACATTAAGTTGTACTTGATTTTCTACAAGTGATAGTGGTGTTTGATCTTATATTGTTAAAATTTTTACAAAAAGGTTTTAAAGAGAACAAGGTGATGTGATAACCCCGAATCCACAAGTGATGGGTAAACAAACTAATTTTTCCGGAAAAACCATTCTGATTAAAACAAACTTAAGTGTTTTGAAATCATTATGGGAAAATAGTTTGTTGTAAGGGAGAGTGTTGATTGAATATGCCGAAACCCTCACGGCTGAACAAACATGATTATTTTCATCAGATTGAAAAACGGTTTTCAAACTGTAAAATATCAATGTGTTGTAAATCATGGGGGTATGTATATTTTCTGCAAATCAGAGCACTTTAAGCAGAAAATGGATGGCGAGACAAAGCTATCAGTGTTGGTTGTCAAATTTTCTTTATATGGTTTTGCATTTTAGGGGGAGTAATGTTGTTAGAAAATCCAAAAACATTTGAAAATTTGAAAAAGTCAAAAACATGATAAAATTCAAAAATTTGAGTTTTTGCGTAAAAAGAGGATATGATAGTACATCAGTAGACAGTTACAGTATGCTAAAGAAATGGAAAGTTTAAATGTGTTAAAAGATCTCACCGTGGATGTGTCGGTAGATTTTTATACATTTAGTAAACTTTTTCGGGATATAAACCTAAATTCAAACTTACTTATTTCGTGGGGAACACTACTTGGATATATAGGTAACCCCTGAAATCTCGTTTGAAAGGTCTCATAATCTGATATACTAGGTCTTTATACTCAATGATGTCTGGGGTATTATTCCGGGACTTCTGCTGAACGGTAGTTCTGACCTAGTCCTCGAATAATACTTTCTGCAATGCTTGAAACATAGCATTAAACCCTCAGCATGCTGATGAAACAATAAAATTGATAGTCGCTGCTGTTGTAAGCAAAAAGATCCTCTAAAGGGGACATACCGTAAAGTCGAAGCTGATATCTCTCTGCGTATACGGAAGTATCGACCTGAGATCCCTCGGCCCTCGCATACCTAATTTATATACAGATATCATTGTAGTATACTCACCTGTAAGACTGATTATTGGGATTCTGGATACGGGAGTATATTCAAGAGGTGGGACACATGAATGAGTTTAAGTTCTTAATACATCTAATTCGTATCCTGAATCAGTTGAAATTTGTGTGAAAATTTAAGTGGATCAGTATATCGACAATCTAAGTGAATTGTTTAATTCTTAAAGTGTTTTTAAGCTCAACGGTACTTGTGACTTGTCAAAAACTGATATGATCCTCTGACGCATACTCAAACAAAAATATTGTATGTAAATATGTTTGTACATATTTCTTTACTGCTTTATATTTTCAGAAAATACAAAAAGATTTTTGATTCTGCTTTATATTCGACAACCGATATCTGAATTGCTGAGTTTCAAAATCTAAGTAAGCTGATTGTGTTTCTGAAAATAAAACAAGTTCATTAATTTGAAACTTGATTTAAAATCAAAAATTTCAAAAACAGTTTGTGATATCTCCAAGGTCATTAACTTGAACTTGGATGATGAACTGTGAGGGAGTTGGATTCTTTAATGCTTCCAAATCTATAAAGTTTGTTGATAGGGGGAGTGAATTAGAGAAGTTGATTGATAATACGAAAACATTGTATTTATGAATGTTTGAGTGATTGCAGATAGTTCAGACTATGATCCCGAGAGCAGAGTCTGAGGGGGAGTCTGAAGACAAGCTTGAAGCAAAGAGAAGCTTGTAGATGGAAAGCTAGGTGTCGATCCCAAAGCATGGAAGCTTGATGAAAGGGGGAGCCTGAAGCTGGAAAAGACTAAGACTGAAGACTCAGGAGCTGAAGACTTCGTCAACATCCAAGGGGGAGTCTGTTGATGCACAAGAATGTCTGTTGACTTCATCTTCATCAAGTCTTAAGTCAAGAAAGTCAAGATAGAAGCTTGAAAGTCAAGATTAGGGTTTAAATGTTAATTTCGCTTATATGTACGTTGTTTAGAGGTGATTCCGCTTTTATATCACATGGTGATTCCGCTTATACGGACATGCCATATAAGCGAAATCAGTTACAAGTGATTCCGCTTATATGGACATGCCATATAAGCGAAATCAGTCTTACTATATATATCAGACATGTGATCATTCATAGAGGACAGATAAGCGGAATTAGGTCATTAGCTTGGTAACGAAACTATGTCAAAATCATTCTAGTAAGCTAATAAAGAGAAGAAATTGAAAGGAAAAGCTGTTGTTACTTTACGTGCATTGATTCCGCCTTTACACGTGAAGATGAACTGCCTTGACTGATCGTTTAGGGTCACGACACGGTCCAACAATAACTCACGAGATTAAAATCCTCACAACGAATGACAAAGTGCGATACTTAAACATCCATCGGATTCACAATTAATGACAAAGTGAAATCACTTAAACATCCATCGGATTCACAACGAATGACAAAGTGTAAACACTTAAACATCCATCGGAATCACAACTAATGACAAAGTGAAATTACTTAAACATCCATTGGAATCACGACTAATGACAAAGCATAACCCAAATTTGAGCAGCACTTAAACATCCATTGGATTGATTTCAATCAATCGGACATTGAATCGTATCAGCGATTGAGTTATTACCCTGTTCTGCAGCACCCCGCTATACTAATTAGTGTTTCGTGTGTGTTAATTGAAGTAAACAGGGCATAACTCCGTGTATTTTTCGACTTTGTTCGTCGTTTCAGCGTCCAGAAGCAAGTGCCAATGTCTGCTATTTATACCCGAAGTTTGCCCCCCCCCCTTACGGACCGTAACAAATAACCCTTACGGTCCGTAAGGGTTACCTATTTTTTATAGAGTAGCCACGGTTGGGACTAGACCTGATGACTTGACAGTTTCTTCAAATTCGTTATTGACAGCACTTAATTTAGATAATCGTTAACTAGGGTTTACCCCCCCTGAGTTTTAGGGGCCCTGATCCTGATTCTGATTGTTCTGAAATTTTTAGGGTTTGTGCAGAATTACTTGGGTGTCTTAATTAGGGTTTCCTATTGGATAATTTATGAATAATAATAATAGGTTTGGTTGATATACAGAAAGATAGATCATAAGATAAATGTATATTTATTATTCTTTTATTTCTAGAATAATGATTTTTAAATTTAGGGTTATTACAACTATTACCCCCTTAAAAGAAATTTCGTCCTCGAAATTTTTCAGACATATCGCATAAGTAACGGGAACGGAATTTTCATAGCAGAGTTACTAACTTATATAACAAGAATCTCCTAAACACACATGTGTATCTGAAATGTCTTAATGGTTCTTTCTCTACGTTTCTTAATAACATTTTTAATCATGCAGAAAATCAACATAGACTTGCAGATAACAAGAGTAACGATTGACACTGATATCTCCTACATAAACATACTTAATCATAATTAAGATATATTCACATAAGGCAAAGCATGAATGACCATAAGCAGAAACAAATGAACATAGATCAAAGAGCAAGGTTCACCGTTATCTTGACTAAAATTCTATTGCGAGAATAGATTAGGGTATAGAGAGTGAATTGATTCTTCAGATTCCCATGTGGCTTCGCGTTCAGAGTGATTTTTCCAGAGGACTTTAACAAACGGAATTACTTTCCTACGCATAACCCTTTCTTGTCGATCTAAGATGGCTTCTGGTTCCTCTTCGTAGGACAAATCTTCGTGAATTGTAAGTAATGGATAACTAATGACATGGAGTGGATGATAATTATACCCTCTTAAGGAGAAGACATTAAAAACGTTATGAACGTGAGAGAGTTGAGGCGGTAGAGCTAGTCGATATGATACTTCTCCAATTCTTTCAAGGATTTCAAACGGACCTATGAAACGAGGACTAAGCTTCCCTTTAATTCCAAATCTACGAGCGCCACGCCAAGGTGATACCTTTAAAAATACGTGGTCACCAATTTTAAATTCAAGTGGTCGTCTATCTTGATCCGCATAGCTCTTTTGTCTGCTCTGAGCTTCTTTCAGTTTTTCTCGTGCCATAGTGACTTTTTCGTTTGTAATCTGGACTAGTTCTGGCCCTTCAATAATCTTTTCTCCAACTTCATCCCAGCAGATCGGTGCACGACATTTCTGACCGTACAAAAGCTCAAAAGGTGCCATGCCAATACTTGCTTGCCAACTATTGTTGTAAGCGAACTCAACAAGGCATAGATATTCATCCCAGTTTCCAGACCATTCAAGTGCACATGCTCGGAGCATGTCTTCCAATGTCTGGATCGTGCGTTCTGACTGCCCATCTGTTTGTGGATTAAAAGCCGTACTAAACTTCAGGCGTGTACCCCAAGCTGCCTGAAAACCATTCCAAAATCGTGAGGTGAAACGTGGGTCTCTATCGGAAACAATGGAAGATGGTGTGCCATGGAGTCGAATAATTTCTTGAAGAAATATTTCGGATAACTTATTAACCGAAAATCCTTGCTGAATCGGTAGAAAATGTGCTGATTTTGACAATCTATCGACAACAACCCATACAACATCATTCTTCTTGAATGTCTTAGGCAAACCGGTAACAAAATCCATTGTGATCTCATCCCACTTCCATACGGGAATATCTAATGGCTGCAACAGACCGCTTGCTCGTTTGTGTTCAATTTTCACTTGTTGGCAAGTGAGGCATTTACTTACGTATCGAGCAACGTCTTCCTTCATGCCATTCCACCAGAAGTTCTGTCTTAAGTCTCGATACATCTTGGTAGATCCTGGGTGGATTGAAAATGGTGAGCTATGAGCTTTGGCTAACATTGACTCACGAAGGGTGGAGTCATCGGGTACACAAAGTCTTTTGCCGCACCAAATCACCCCATGATGGTCTATACGAAATTCAGATTGCTTACCCACCTCAAGATTTTGCACAATTGCCCAAAGTTCTCCATCTTGCTTCTGTGCATCTTTGATCCGTGATATGAGGTCGGGTTCAATCTGCATTCTAGCTAGATATCCATTAGATTTACTAACCTGAAGCCAAATGTTCATCCTTTCGAGATCCCTCCTAATATGAGGCTGAATTTGTAAGCAAGATATAGTCCCGGAATTCTTTCGGCTCAATGCGTCAGCTACAACATTGGCTTTGCCTGGATGGTATTGAATATTTGTGTCGTAATCTTTTAAAAGTTCTAACCACCTTCTTTGCCTCATATTTAGCTTCTTCTGCGTGAATATGTACTTGAGGCTCTTGTGGTCAGTAAAGATATCACAACTCTCACCATACAGATAGTGTCGCCAAATCTTAAGTGCAAAGACGACTGCTGCTAATTCTAAATCATGTGTAGGGTAGTTAACTTCATAAGGCTTTAACTGACGGGAGGCATAAGCGATAACCTTCCCATGTTGCATCAGCACACAACCTAATCCTTTCTTTGAGGCATCACTATAGACTTGGTAACCTCCTGATCCAGAAGGGAGAGCGAGTATTGGAGAGGATACGAGTCGCTTCTTCAATTCTTCAAAACTTTTCTCTTGTTCCTCATTCCATGAGTACTTCACCCCTTTCCTTAGGAGTTTTGTGAGTGGCAAAGCAATTACCGAGAATCTTTCAACAAATCTTCGGTAATAGCCAGCAAGACCCAAGAAACTTCGTATTTCGGTAACAGAAGTGGGTCTTGGCCATTTTGTAATAGCTTCAACCTTTTTTGGGTCTACCATAATTCCCTCTGCTGATATGACATGACCTAGAAATGCCACTTGGCTAAGCCAAAAGTCACATTTGGAAAATTTCGCGTATAATTTCTCCTGCCGCAAGGTTCCAAGTACTGCATGTAGATGTGCTTCATGCTCTTCGTGACTCTTAGAATACACTAGAATGTCATCGATAAAGACAATAACGAATTTGTCTAGGAATTTGTGAAATACGCGATTCATCAAATCCATGAAGACTGCGGGTGCATTAGTTAGCCCAAAGGGCATAACCAAAAATTCGTAATGACCGTATCGAGTACGAAAGGCGGTCTTGGGAACATCATCATTTTTTATCTTTAGCCGATGATACCCGGACCTCAAGTCGATTTTTGAGAAGAACTGAGCCCCCTGAAGTTGATCAAAGAGATCATCAATGCGAGGCAGAGGATACTGATTACGAATAGTAATCTTGTTCAGCTCTCGGTAGTCAATACATAAACGCATACTACCGTCTTTCTTCTTCACAAATAAGACCGGAGCACCCCAAGGTGAAACACTGGGTCTTATGAATCCTAGGTCTAACAATTCTTGCAATTGTTCCTTCAACTCCTTCAGTTCCATCGGGGCCATACGGTACGGAGCTTTAGAAATAGGTTCGGCACCAGGGATCAAGTCGATGGTGAATTCTACCTGACGGTCGGGTGGTAATCCTGGTAGTTCATCTGGAAATACATCAGGATATTCATGAACAACGGAGTGGTTATCGATACTCTTAACACTAGCAGAAATATCCTTAATCGATGCTAGGAATCTAGCACAGCCGTTTGATATGGATTTTCGAGCTTTGAGCGCAGAGATAATTTTAAGAGATTTATGAGCTTGAGTTCCCTGATATATAATATCAGGATGATGAAGATTACCGAAAATAACACGGCGAGAATGACAATCTATAGTTACGCGATGTCGAGACAACCAATCTATCCCTAGAATAACATCAAAATCACACATATGTATTGGAAATAGGTCTGCCTTACACACAATAGATTCAATACGGATCGGACAATCTTTATATACGTAAGTGATTACGGATGAATTTTCCATGGGAGTGGAAATGGTTAAAGTATGATTTAAGAGAGTTGGTCTTATCGGAAGGTACTTAGTAAACGAGTGGGATACTAAAGAATGGGTCGCTCCTGTATCGAATAACACATAGATACTACGTTCACCAAGCTGAAGGGTTCCAGATACAGTACCTGGGGCATTAGCAGCATCAGTAGCAGAAAGTGCGAAAACTCTTCCTCCTACATTGGGTGGTGCAACGTTAGGTCGGTTATTCTTTTTAGTGTCTTTCTTTGTACACTCCTTGATCATGTGTCCAGTTTGGCCACATCTAAAGCATGCTCCTGTACTTCGGTGACATACGCCCTGATGTCTCTTACCACAAGTATTACATAGAGGATATGTAATCTGATTCGGGTTTAGAGGTTGATTAAATGGTTGTGCTTTAATAGGTTCTGCATACAACTGAATCTGGTTTTGAGCGGGCCTCGGGTTTTAAGGTCTAGGTTGCCATGGGCGTGCCTGATTTCCAGAGTTTTGATTTCCTTGCACTTTGCGGTCTTGATGCTGTGGCGTAGTGGATGATTGACCGATTTCCTGCTTCAATTGTCCTTCTCTGTTTCTCTTCTTATTATCACCAGTTCGAGATAAAAATTCTTTCCTCTCGAACTCAAAAGTTTTGATTGCATCAGCAACTTCGGTGATATCCTTAAATTTCATGTACATGATCGACTTCCGAATTCGATCATTGACTGCCCACTTGCATTTCTCTGCCTGGGCTTCTGCTGATCCTGCAACGTCTCCTACAATACTAGCCAACCTTGAAAATCGAGTAATGAACTCAAAGGCTGGTTCATCACTCCCCTGTCGAATCACTGCATACTCTCTGATATAAGCTTCTTTATCAGCGGTCGAAAAATACTTGTCGTAAAAGATGGTACGAAAGTCGACCCATGAAAGATTAGCGTCAAAATCATCCCCTCCTTTGACTTGCTTATATCCTTCCCACCAAGTTTGTGCATCATCTTCAAGTTTGTAGGTAGCCAATCTAACTTTGTATTGCTCCGGAACTCCAAGAACTCCGAAGATCTTTTCAACATGAGCTATCCAGTTTCTTGCTTCGACTGGATTAGTAGCGTGACTAAAAGATTTCGGCTTTTGTTTTTGGAATTTAGCGATCCGTATGTCTATACTATAGGTAGTATGGTTCGTGGTATTCTCACGAATTTCTTCACCAGAGATTGGATTCGTGTTATTACGTTCTGGAGGACGAGTTTGTTGAATAACGGCCTCAGCTGTTTGAGCAACCAGGTTTGGAAGCAACCCGGCAACAGCCTGGTTGATAGCATTAATTACGTTTGGATCAACTGGAGTCTCATTCGAAGAAGTGTTGTTACGTACATGGTTAGTACGAGTACTCCTACGTAGCGGACGACGAGGAGGCATCTATAAAATTAGATGTAGGAGTTAGAAAAGAAAACATAAGAGACCAAGTTGAATCCTATCATAGATATCTACCCATTCCTCACAGGTTTTAATTACTATCTTCAAGTTTTCTACAGGAAAGAGCCTTTGCTCTGATACCATAGCTGTAACACCCCAACCCGGAAGGGCTGACGTGTCACAATAACAGTATCATAAACAAAAGTCATAATTCCATTTATTTATTGAACAATGATACAACCACACGACCACTAAACTTAAGTTTAATATACAAGCGAACACATTCGACTTCATTAACTAACATCTTCAGATTTATTCCTAAGCTTTATTCTTCTCTCTTTTCCCCGCCCAAAGTAACCTGCTGACCTGTATATACAAAATTTATACGGAATGAGCCGAATGCTCAGTACGGAATAATAGGCTCAAATAACAATTAACGCTTTTATGAAATGTTATCCGAATGGAACTTTATGCGAAAATGATACGATGAAAAAACATAATTTCAGAATCATATCTTACGGATGTACCCATGAGCAAACTTAAAACGTGACAATACACAGGTAGCTACTCCTGCATAATTATCACATGAGATGGCGAATTGGCATACCCGTTATCCACCTCCTTAACTTAAATCATAGGATCGATCCATACGCCTCCTAATAGCCTTATGTACCACACTTGTACTTAAGAGACGCCGTGAACTGATCTCTCCGTCACGGATGGAGCACATGATGTCGATGCCGCAACAACATGCTCGTGGGACACTCCACGAGAAGCGATACTCAGGGTAACAGAGTACAAATGGTCTTATTCTTATAACTTATCAAAAATATTTTAATAACAAGACGTAACATATATTGGAACATGCGATAATGAGTACAACTAACAAAATACTATCGCATGACATGAAAGCTAAATCCAAAGTTTAGAATAGGAATTCAACGGACTGTCAAATGAATCGATAATCAAAGACGTGAAGAGTGTACGAATTTAATGGGTTTATAACAATTTGAATATGAAGCAATAAGGAGTGGGGGTAGGATCCGTACCTTAATAATTTCAAAGTGATGCTACCTTGTGATAATATTTCCGATTTATACGGGCAGAGTTTAGACTACTGATTAGTCTTTTAACCTAATTTAAATAATATGCACACAAACTAGGTTAGTAACTTAATACAGCATTACGATAACTCACGAGATTAAAATTCTCACAACGAATGACAAAGTGCGATACTTAAACATCCATCGGATTCACAATTAATGACAAAGTGAAATCACTTAAACATCCATCGGATTCACAACGAATGACAAAGTGTAAACACTTAAACATCCATCGGAATCACAACTAATGACAAAGTGAAATTACTTAAACATCCATTGGAATCACGACTAATGACAAAGCATAACCCAAATTTGAGCAGCACTTAAACATCCATTGGATTGATTTCAATCAATCGGACATTGAATCGTATCAGCGATTGAGTTATTACCCTGTTCTGCAGCACCCCGCTATACTAATTAGTGTTTCGTGTGTGTTAATTGAAGTAAACAGGGCATAACTCCGTGTATTTTTCGACTTTGTTCGTCGTTTCAGCGTCCAGAAGCAAGTGCCAATGTCTGCTATTTATACCCGAAGTTTGCCCCCCCTTACGGACCGTAACAAATAACCCTTACGGTCCGTAAGGGTTACCTATTTTTTATAGAGTAGCCACGGTTGGGACTAGACCTGATGACTTGACAGTTTCTTCAAATTCGTTATTGACAGCACTTAATTTAGATAATCGTTAACTAGGGTTTACCCCCCTGAGTTTTAGGGGCCCTGATCCTGATTCTGATTGTTCTGAAATTTTTAGGGTTTGTGCAGAATTACTTGGGTGTCTTAATTAGGGTTTCCTATTGGATAATTTATGAATAATAATAATAGTTTTGGTTGATATACAGAAAGATAGATCATAAGATAAATGTATATTTATTATTCTTTTATTTCTAGAATAATGATTTTTAAATTTAGGGTTATTACAGTTATAAAACATAAAAACATAGATAATCCGTTGAAATAAAACACCAAATAATAGTTATGTATGGGAGACAACCCCTAAAGTTGGCCATGTGTAAATATTATTGAATATTTGATTTGTGTTTATTTGTTTCTTTTTTTTTTTTCCAAAATAAAATTGTTTTCTTTTAAGTTTCCAATGCTATTCACATGATGTTTCTCAGTTCTTGCATTTGTTTTTGTTAATTGTGAATCGTTCAACCTAGCTGCGTGTGGGTCATGATGACCAATAAAAGTGAATGTGCATTTTACTTAGCATTCATTTTTATGAATCTAAATTTTGTATTTTAATAATGGTGTAGTTTGTGATTAAACCGAAAAGGTTGACCCAACCAAATTAGATATTTTTTAGAACCGACCTGGTTTGGGAAATCTTCACCAGCCAAATTCAAGTGGAAGCCTCTACACGAGGGTGTGTGGGGCAGGGAAATCTTCACCAGCGTGTTGGCTTATGGGTGGTGAGGTGGCGTTTTTCCATTGGGTGGTGGAATTTGGTCGGTTTTGATTGGTTCTTGTTTTTTTATTAAAAAACAGTAAAACACCACTAACCACGCCGATCATACTCCCTTTTTGCACCACGCCACTTTTCTGACTCGTACTGGCCGGCGGCCACATGTCAAATAACGCCACTGTTTCATGCCTCTCCACTCTGTATAGTCTAAGGAGTGCCTCAACATGTGAAATGTTAGACCAATCAACCCTGGTCAATGGTCAAACTAAGGAATTCTTTTAAGACCAATCCACGTCATCATCATAGGAAAAACCAAATTTGTTTGCTTATTCAATTATGCACCCAGCACCCCCACCCCCTGGATTCGCTAAATGCAGGTTATTATTTTAAGCAAACCCTTAAATATTATAACATATAGGTCCTGTTTTTTAATCTGTAAAGTTCCCAATGAATATCATTAAAATATATATTTCTGTACTATGTAAACATTTTATTAGGATCTAACCACTTTTCTATTAAAAACAAGTTTTAAACTTAGATACATACTAATACTCATGTATGTCCACATCCATGCATGCATCTATGTGGTAAATCTGTCGGGTCAGTTAAAAGTTTGGGGTCAAATTTGTTTCCGGTTAAAACGGCTTGTTTTATTAGGAAGATTTTAACATTTTTCATAATAAAGAAAACAAATGTGGTTCAGTGGTTGAATCCAGAATCCATAAATATTTGATTGTTTTATCTGGGAACACATGTGATCCATCAAATATTAAGTAAAGTAAATAAATACACAAGTGGTTTTTTTTAATGACTACCTACTCCCTCTCTAGTAAATAAACAAGTGGTTTTTTTTAGTGACTACCTACTCCCTCGGGAGTAAATTTTTTTTTTTAACGGCGACTTTCACAACAGACGGCAAGGCCGCTACTACCTATAAATCGGTAGCTACCATCGCCCCACTCCCGCAACCAAGACTATGTTGTCTTAACCGGGCCCACTTGTTTATTTACTCGAGACGGCAACAGACGGCAAGGCCGCTACTACCTATAAATCGGTAGCTACCATCGCCCCACTCCCGCAACCAAGACTATGTTGTCTTAACCGGGCCCTCTGGAGTAAATAAACAAGTGGTTTTTTTTTAATGGCTACCCTACTCCCTCTCGAGTAAATAAACAAGTGGTTTTTTTTAATGACTACCTACTCCCTCTCGAGTAAATAAACAAGTGGTTTTTTTTAATGACTACCAGCCAGAAGATGCACAATAAGATTAAAAAAAAAAGATAAACGTTTGACCAAAAAAATTGCAGAATTCACTATAAACAACAGTTTCAATCGTTGTTTGATCTGTGCACTCATCAATTCATTCAGATCCATATCACACACACACACACACAGCTCCCAGTTTAAGTAATCACTATAAACCATGGCTGAAACTCTTGCAAATGAACTCCTCAAAGTTCTTGTTAAGAAGATGACCGATGAAGCCTTCAAGCAAGTTGCTCGTGCTCAGGGAATTTACAACGAGCTGAAGGAGTTGAAGAGCACACTGTCCAGAATCCAAGATCTACTTCAAGATGCCTCTCAGAAGGAGGTTACCCATAAATCTGTCAAAGAATGGCTGAATGCTCTCCAACATTTGGCTTACGATATCGACGACGTACTCGACGACGTGGCGACTGAAGCTATGCATCGTGAGCTCACCTTGCAGGAGCCTGCAGCATCCACCAGCATGGTAAGAAAGCTCATCCCATCATGCTGCACAAATTTCTCACTAAGCCATAGGGTGTCTCCCAAGTTAGATAGGATTAACAGAGAGTTAGAAAATCTAGAAAAACGAAAAACGGATCTGGGTTTGCTTAAGATAGATGAAAAGCCAAGAAATACTAGTAGAAGAAGCGAAACCTCTTTGCCAGAACGCGATGTTGTCGGAAGAGAAGTTGAGAAAGTGCAATTGCTTAAAAAGTTGTTGGGGGATGATGAGTCATCTCAGGATAACTTTAGCGTCTTACCTATAGTTGGTATGGGTGGGGTTGGAAAAACCACTCTAGCTAGACTTTTGTATAACGATACAAAGGTGCAGGATCACTTTGAACCCAAGGCATGGGTTTGTGTTTCAGATGATTTTGATATTTTCAAGATAACTGATGCTATCCTTCAAGATGTGACTAAAGAAAACAAGAAATTTAAAGATCTAAATCAGCTTCAAAAGGCTCTCAGTGAGCAATTGAAGGACAAACGATTTCTACTAGTAGTTGATGATGTGTGGAGTGAACAGTATGGGGATTGGGAAAACCTAGTGCGCCCATTTCTATCATGTGCTCCTGGAAGTAGGATAATCATGACAACTCGTAAGGAGCAATTGCTCAAACAGATAGGTTTTCATAACGTAGACCGTCTCAAGAGCTTGTCGAATGAAGATGCATTGCGTTTATTTGCAATACATGCATTGGGGGTAGATAACTTCGACTCACACACGACACTTAAACCGCAAGCTGAAGGTATTGTGAAAAAGTGTGGTCGTTTGCCTTTGGCTTTAAAGGCAATTGGAAGGCTTTTAAGGACAAAAACAAATAGAGAAGACTGGGATGACGTGTTGAATAGCGAGATATGGGATGTAGAAGTTGGTAATGCCACTGAAAGTGGTAAAGATGTGGAAAATAGTAATAAGATTGTTCCGGCACTTAGAATTAGCTACCATGAACTTTCTGCAGATTTGAAGCAGTTGTTTGCATACTGTTCCTTGTTCCCCAAAGACTTTTTGTTTGACAA
Source organism: Helianthus tuberosus (assembly GCA_030545235.1). Taxonomy (NCBI): domain Eukaryota; kingdom Viridiplantae; phylum Streptophyta; class Magnoliopsida; order Asterales; family Asteraceae; genus Helianthus; species Helianthus tuberosus. Next base: position 143,932,844 of record CM060426.1, on the reverse strand, counting down.
GGAGGAGTTGGTATCATTGTGGATGGCAGAAGGGTTTTTGAACCCATCCAAGTCACCAGAACGATTGGGCCGTGAATATTTTGAAATTTTATTATCAAGGTCATTTTTCCAACATGCACCTAATGATGAATCATTGTTTATCATGCATGATCTCATGAATGACTTGGCCACTTTTGTTGCCGGAGAATTTTTTCTAAGGTTTGACAATCATATGAAGACAAAGACAGAAGCTTTGGCAAAGTATCGCCATATGTCATTTACTCACGAGAAGTATGTAGGTTACCAAAAGTTTGAGGCATTCAAAGGAGCCAAAAGCTTGAGAACATTTTTAGCAGTATCTCTCGGTGTGGATAAAGTCTATTATTACTTATCCTCTAAGATTTTGAATGACTTACTTCCAGAGTTGACATTGTTAAGGGTCCTTTCTTTGAGTCGTTTTAAGATAAGTGAGGTACCGGAGTTCATTGGTACTTTGAAACACTTGCGGTATCTTAACTTATCTCGAACAAATATAAAAGAGTTACCGGAGAATGTTGGCAACCTTTATAATCTACAGACATTGATTGTTTTTGGTTGTGAAAATTTGAGCAAGTTGCCTAAAAGCTTCTTAAATCTTAAAAGGTTACGAAATTTGGACATAAGATATACTCCGTTGGAGAAGCTGCCATTGGGGATTGGTGAGTTGGAAAGCCTTCAGACTCTCACCAAGATCATCATTGAAGGAGATGATGGCTTTGCAATAAATGAGCTCAAGGGATTAACAAATCTCCATGGGAAAGTTTCCATTGAGGGATTGCACAAAGTGCAAAGTGCAAAGCATGCACTGGAGGCGAACTTATCTCTAAAAAAGATTACTGGATTAGAGCTGCAATGGGTTGATGTGTTTGATGGCTCACGAATGGATACACTTGAAGAGGAAGTTCTCAATGAGCTGAAACCTAATAGTGATACGTTGAAAACGCTTTCAGTCGTGTCATACGGGGGAACACAAATTTCAAATTGGGTTGGTGATTGCTCTTTTCATGAGTTGGTTAATGTGTCAATACATGATTGTAGAAAATGCAAATTTCTACCCCCATTTGGGTTGCTCCCTTCACTTAAGAGGTTGCAGATTCAAGGCATGGATGAGGTTAAAATCATAGGTTTGGAGTTAACAGGAAATGATGTTAACGCCTTCCGTTCACTTGAAGTTCTAACATTTGAAGATATGTCTGGATGGCAGGGGTGGTCAACTAAAAATGATGGTTCAGCAACAGTGTTTCCATGCCTTAAAGAGCTTTATGTAAAGAATTGTCCACAATTGATTCATGTCTCACTTCAAGCACTGCCTTCACTCAAGGTTCTTGAAATTTACAGATGTGGTGATGGTGTGTTGAGAAGTCTGGTTCAGGTAGCTTCATCGGTCACTAAGTTGAGAATAAGTTACATATCAGGGCTTACATATGAGGTGTGGAGAGGAGTTATAAGGTATCTTAAGGAAGTTGAAGGATTAAGTATCTTGGGATGTAATGAAATAAAATACTTGTGGGAATCAGAAACAGAGGCAAGTAAGCTTCTTGTGAGATTAAAGGAATTGAGATTAGGGGGATGTTTAGGTTTGGTAAGTTTAGAAGAGAAAGAGGAGGATGACAATTTTGGGAGCAGCACCCTGTTATCTCTTAGAAGTTTGTATGTAAGTTATTGTGGTAGCATAAAGCGTTTATGCTGTCCAAATAGCATTGAGAGTTTGGAAATTGTTGATTGTTCAGTTACAGATGTCTACCTCCCAAAAGAAGGAGGGAATAAGCTCAAATCACTTCGTATAGACAATTGTGATAAACTTCCGGGAAAAATCAACAACACAAGCATGCCAATGCTTGAAACCCTAAATATTTATGAATGGGAAAATCTAAGATCAATCAGTGAATTGAGTAACTCCACTCACCTCACCAGCCTGCGTATATCATTTTGTCCACATATCATGTCACTTCCAGAGCTTCAGCTATCAAACCTCACCCATTTGTCAATTAGTAATTGTGAAAGTCTGGAGTCATTACCTGAGCTATCGAATCTCACATTGTTAAAAGATCTAAAAATCGAAATGTGTCCAGGTATTGATGCTTCCTTTCCTCGTGGGCTTTGGCCTCCCAAATTGGTTAGCCTTGAAGTAGGGGGGTTGAAAAAGCCCATCTCAGAATGGGCAATCAGAATTTCCCACCTTCCCTTGTTGACCTAAGATTATTTAATGAACCTGATGTGAGGAATTTTAGTCGGTTGTCCCACCTTTTCCCTTCTTCTCTTACAACTTTGGTAATAATCGGATTTGATAATCTGGAATTAGTTTCAACGGGACTCCAACACCTCACATCCCTTCAACATCTTCACATTTGGGAATGTCTAAAAGTGAACGATCTACCAGAGACGCTGTTTACCTTCACTTTTGAGTTTGGATATATATGAATGCCCAAAATTGAAAGAAAGGTGTGAAGGAAGAGGCTCCCACTACTGGCCCCGAATCTCTCATATCCCCTGCATCGACAATTGAAGACTAATTGAAAGAAAGGTACATACATGTTAAATATAAGTTAATTATTGCTAGACGTTGTTTTAAATAAATAACCCTTACCTTCTTCTTCTTTCTCTGTAGTCGCTCAAAACAGATTTCCTGTCGTCAATACCCAAAATTGAAAGAAAGGTGTGCAGGAAGAGGCTCCCACTACTGGCCCCGAATCTCTCATATCCCCAAAATCGAAATAGGCTGGAGGTACTTTTGTATTGAAGACCCTCTAATTTCCATATTATAAACAGGCTTGTCTTATGCGTGTTTTTGTTGGACTAGGTTTTTGTTGCTCAAAACCTAAAATTGAATTTTAATAATGACAATAATTTATATGTTGAAATCAGTAATCACTTTTCATGAGTTTAAACTAATATATTGCTGTTTATTACACATGTAATTAATATCAAGTTGACTTTCAGTTTTGTGTGTTATTTTTTTTTTTTCCTTAGCCATTTTCATGAGTTTAAACTAATATATTGCTGTTTATGACAACCGATAATCTTATACATTACAACTAAATGTTGCAGGGACATGTAACCATTACATCCTAAAGGTTCTTCAATTAAGGTGATGGAACATTCACAGTTGAATGGGACAAATGTGAGAACAGAGAGATTTTAGCGGTGTAAGTTCCTTTCAATAAACCTGGTTTTGATTATTGGTATTAATGATATAACACAGGATTCATTCATGAAAGCATGTTGGATTTGACATTCAAAATTGCTTTGGGAATTGATCTTGACAGCAATCAGCAAAACCAAGAAATTTAAGGCATTTTTAAATATCACACCAGAGGCTAAGCTAAATGCAAGAAGATCAAAGTGGTTGATGAGTTTGTTTATTAGCTGATCTAGACCAAGACTGAACAAATGAACAGGGGACAAGATGATTTCTAGTAAGCGGATACTTTTTTTCCCATAAAATCATTGGTGGGTTGGGTAACGAGTCGAAAGAGGTCTGGGGTTTTGACTGAGATGAAAATACTTTAATTTTCTTTAAACCTTATATCTAGTTAATGTTTTAACTATGATTACAAAAAACAAACCACTTCTAATAATAGTCTAACTTTCTTTTAATAGTGTTTAGAATGTGATGATTATAATCTTGTTATTTTTAATTAGAAAGCAATGGGTTTGCCTACTAATGTCTTGACTGCAGTTGAAGAAAGAAGACATTCTATCAAGGTTTCTGCATAGCAACAACACACATCCAAAGTCACAGATGTTGAAGAATTTGCAAACAGTGTGAGTGAAGAAAGCCTAGAAAAGATACAATATCTTAATGCAGATTTTAACGAAACTCTCAAGACTCTTTCATGCAGTTCCCATGGTATGCAATCTCAAATCTTTATCAATTTTTCATACTTTGACTTAACTGGCCGGGTCTTTGACTAATCAACATGGTTACTAGTATTTATTGGAGTAAAAAGTTCAAAATGGATCTCATTGGGTCAACCCAAAGCTCTTTTTGTTAAAAAAAAAAAAAAAAAAAGTTATTGATAATTAGTTTTAAAGAAGTATTATTTCAATGATAGTCTAATTTTGTTTATTAAAATATTTTCAGGGGTTTTGTGTTTCAAAAATACACATTGGGTTGTTTCTCTGAAAAATGGTTTCGTCAAATTGTTGTTTCTCTGAAAGCTTCTTTAAGTTTAAGGCTTTTAAGGTCAGTACAATACAACCCATATCGACCATTTCCTTTTCATTTGGATCATGTAACTGAACTCTTGATTTGTAAAATTTTTAGTGGTCTAGTTTAAAAGTCAACCTTCATGTTATGTCATTTGACCAAAGCAAAAGTATCTAGATTATCATAAAACGTATATTAATAATTATTTAATGAACCTGATGTGAGGAATTTTAGTCAACATGGTCACTAGTAGTTAGAGTAAAAGGGTCAAAGTGGTTGATGAGTTCCAGTACGAGTGAAGAAAGCCTAGAAAAGATACAATATCTTCATGCAGATTTTAACAAAACTCTCAAGACTCTATCATGCAGTTCCAGTGGTATTAGTCAGAGGTTCAAAATGGAACACGTTGGGTAAACTAAAAGCTCTTTTTCTCTAAAATGTCCAACGGTTGAAGCTTCCTTTCCTCGTGGGCTTTGACCTCCCAAATTGGTTAGCCTTGAAGTAGGGGTGGTTGAAAAGCCCATCTCAGAATGGGGCTAAATCTGAATTTTAATGATAACAATAATTTATATGTTGAAATCAGTAATCACTTTTCATAAGTTTAAACTAATATATATATTGCTGCATAGAATGTATGGTGTAATATTCTGTTTATTACTCTGTTTATTTTCAAGTTGACTTTCAGTTTCGCTTTTTTTTTTAATCTTAGCCATTTTCATTATCCTTTTTGCAGCTTGGTGCATTGAGTATGTTCAATGATTACATTTCAATACCGAAATTTCGTTAGCTGATTTGATTTTGGTAAACATGTAAATTAAGCATTTTCCTCGTTAGCTTAGATCAGAAGCTTCTGTATAGCGGAACAACAGAGTATCTTATATATTACAACATATGACTACTGCATAATACAATGACCTGGTTTTGACTATATGCATTCATGATATAACACAGGGTTTATTCATGTTGGATTTGATTTTTAAAGTTGCTTTGGGAATTGATATTGACAGCATGTGTGGTTTAATTGAAGGAGGTCTTAGATATGTAATGCTTTTGATGATGTAACTTCATTGACTCTCAAACGGTATGTTGACATAACAAGGAAAACTAAGAAAGCTTTAAATATTAGACCATAGGCTAAGTTAAAGGGAAAGGTCAAATTGGTTGACTGAAAGGAACTTATGCACAAGGTACCAGATGATTTTTGGTATGAGGATAGTTTTTCCCCATAAAACTTATGGGTTGGATGGATAACGAGTTGAAAGTGGTCTAGTGGTGATATGGGTCGGGTCTGGTTGAATTGTTGGACTGACATGCAAACACTTTTAATAGTGTCTTGTAAGTGTCTTGTAAAAAGAATATATATATATATATACTATTTATAATAGTAGTCTAACTTTCTTTTAATAGTGTCTTGTAAGTGTTATGTGTTTTGATTATATTCTTGTTCAAATACTTTGAAAAGCAATGGGTTTGGCCACTAATGTCAAAGTGGGTTGTTTGACCGTTGACTGCAGTTGAAGAAAGAATTTGCAAGGCTTCTGCATATCAACAGCACACATCCAAAGTCACAGATGTTGAGGAATTTGCAAACAGTGTGAGTGAAGAAAGCCTAGAAAAGATACAGTATCTTCATGCAGATTTTAACGAAACTCTCAAGACTCTTTGATGCAGTTTGAAATGATGGTTAATCTTCACGTTAACAAAAGGTTACTATTGATGAAGACTTGTCACTAATAAGGTTTTGTTGCTAATGAAGAAGACTCGCCAAAGGAACCCTTGAGCTGTTGCAAGTTGTGTCTGGTGGCATTTGTCGCTCATGGGCGAAATTACCTTGATGGCAACTTATAAGCGATGAAGAATCAATGGTTAAGAAACTTGCATATGATGACAAGTTACCAACTGAAGAGTAATGAAGAAGTCTCGCCAATGAAAATGAAATGTCACATGTCAGCCTATCATTCGATGAAGACAATATGCTGAGAAGATGTTATTCGTAACTGTCACTTGTCAATTCCGTACAAAACACATGTGTCCGCATTAAATTTTTTATCACTTGACCCCATAGCTTAGTGTGTCAAGCTTTTGAGGAGTTCAGTACGTGGCCTATATGTGTAAAACCTTCCAAGGAAATTTGTAAGTCACCATCTTCATAGATAGAGTGTTAGCTAGGAAAGTGTATGTAATTATAACTTTAATCTGTAACTAATTTTACATGATGTATTGAAACACTCGATATTGATTAATGCAATACCAGTGGCGTGGTTGGTGCTGGTGACAACAATAATGGTGGAGCCGAATGGTAACAGTGGCGGGCTTGGTGCCGGCACCGATGGTGACAACGGCGGTGGCAAAGGTGGCAGTGGTGACAACGGTAAGTGAGTGGAAGATTCAAATTCCTTTACTTTAATTTCTTCACAATTTGGAAGAAACACCAACCAAACATACTATCATTCGAATTCATATTCCAGTTACAAAGAACTGAATCAAAGAACTGATAAATGAATTTACTTTCCATTTTCATTGAACTCGAAAAAGAAAAAATAATGCTATTTTTAACAAGTGGTTTATCTGGAAAAATATGTGATTTTTAACTTTGTTTAACTTTCTTTCAAGCTATATATTGAAAGCTACGCCCCTGATGACAAGTGGTTGGCTGGTTAGATCTAGCTGTTGCCAAACCAAAAAAAATCCACATGGCTGGCCATGCCAAGCTAAGCCACGCCACGCCACACCCCTACCTTGTGGATCCCACCCTCGCCACGTGTCAAGCAATGCTCCCAACCCAAGACTCTCCAAACCCCATAGTCTAATATATAACTGAGAAAAAGTGATGGCCCGCACTATTAAAAAAGCTAACTGGTTGATGATTGAGAATATCACATTAAAAAAGAAAAACTAAAGTGAGTTGTTAGAGAGTTATTATCTTTTTTTATAAATGTCAAATAGACTACTCCTAATATCTACACTACTTGTCTCCAATGAGATCAGAAGTCCCTCACCACTTGAGAGAGAAACATCAATGCAACACTTTGACACCATTGAGTTACAGACCCTTTTGTAGGTCAGCAGATGAGTTGACTTTTAAAACTGATAATAAGGGTTACTTTTGTTTTCAATTGTTATGTGATACATACCCACATTTGCCATTCAAAGACCATTCAACCATGCACGTTTCCTTTTAACTTCTTTGCATGCATTTAGGAGAAAACATGCATTTCCATTATTCCATGTTCACCCATGTAGCTTAATTAATTCCGCATGTTTGTTTCTTATATAAGTACTGTACTTTTGCATCAGAAAATAGAGAAGAAAATTGAAGCATATTATTGCAATCTTGTTCCTTATCTATTTCTTGGAGTTTAACCCACTCGACGAGTCTCTTGGGAGATTGACCATCTAGAATCGGTCTTCTATCAATATTGTCCTTTCACTCAAATTCTTAAAACATCCTTAATCGCTCAACTTTTTAACAGAACACATTATAATAATAATAACGATTCCAACCCGTACCCATTTGACATGCTACCAAACCCCATCCAACTTACCAATTATATTAATTGTACATACACGATAGTATGCATTTAGCAATACTTTATTTAAAAAAAATAGTGTCCTTTCATAAACAGGGCCATGGGCGGTGATGAGGGTGTGCGGGGAGGACCACCCGCACAGGGCCTGTGATTTCGAGGGCACGTGTATTTAAAAAAAAAATCTGATATATATATATATATATATATAGGGAGAAGATCATGCGAGAACCACCTCTTATTGCGATAACCGCGATAACCAATGTGAACACACCAAAAATGCCTAAAAATAGCTAAAAATCACACAAAATTTTTTTTTTGATTTTTTTAGATTTTTTTTAGATTTTTTTAGGTTTTTTGGGGGTTTAGTTTTTAGCATTTTAGCTTGGGGGGGGGGGGGGTGGGGGGGAGGGGTTTAGGTTTTTGGGGGGTGGGGGAGGGGGGTTTAGGCTTTTTTTTGGGGGGGGGGGGGGGTGGGGTTAGGTTTTTTTTATGTTTTTTTAGGTTTTTTTTAGCTTGGGGGGGGGGGGTTAGGTTTTTTTTGGGGGGGGGGGGAGGGGTTAGGTTTTTTTTTTTGGGGGGGGGGGGGTTAGGTTTTTTTAGGGTTTTTTTTAGCTATTTTAGGTTGTGTTCACATTGGTTCTCATGGTTCTCACAATAAGGGTGGTTCTCGCATGAGCCCCTCCCTATATATATATATATATATATATATATATATATATAGTAGGGTTCGCACGGAAAGTGTGTTTTTCCTAGAAAGTCTAGGAAGCGATCTGGTCCATCCGATTGGTGTGTTTAAGGGTTGAGATTAAATCAATGGCAATCTTGTAATATTTGAGTTATATAATTAGAGACTTTTAATATAGTGAGGGTATTTTGGTAATTGGAAGTGTTTTAAATAAGTCAACAAACTGCCATATCAATAACCAATCCCTAAATTCATGCAATTTCCCCTCTTTCTCTCTCTTTCTCTCTCTCCCTCTCTAAACCAGGCGACGCAAAATAGGACCCCAAGAGCTTTCAGATTTTGGTTCCAAGGCTTGTTCATACCCCTTTTCTTCACTAGGTATTCATATCTTGTGTTGTGATTAAAGTTCTTGAAGTGCATATACGTTTTCGGTCTTAATCTGCTTGTAACTTGGCTGCGTTTTTTCTGTTTTAATTGATGATTCTATAGAGGATTGTACCGCTGTTTCTGAGTCGTTCTTGATAAATGGAAGGATTACCAGCATGGATGGTAAAACACGGCGTCAAGAAATCTGCTTGCAGTTAAAACACAGCGTCAAGAAATCTGCTTGCTGTTAAAACACAATGTCCAGATTCCTCCAGCAATCTGCTTGCTGTTAAAACACAGCGTCAATAAATCTGCTTGCTGTTAAAACACAATGTCCAGATTCCTCCAGCAATCTGCTTGCTGTTAAAACACAGCGTCAAGAATCTGCTTGCTGTTAAAACACAGCGTCAAGAAATCTGCTTGCTGTTAAAACACAGCGTCAAGAATCTGCTTGCTGTTAAAACACACTGGCCTGCTTGCTGTTAAAACACAATGTCAAGAAATCTGCTTGCTGTTAAAACACAGCGTCAAGAATCTGCTTGCTGTTAAAACACACTGGCCTGTTTGCTGTTAAAACACACTGGCCTGTTTGTTGTTAAAACACAATGTTAAGAAATCTGCTTGCTGTTAAAACACACTTGCCTGCTTGCTGTAAAGCACAATGTCAATAAATCTGCTTGCTGTTAAAACACAGCGTCAAGAATCTGCTTGCTGTTAAAACACACTGGCCTGTTTGCTGTTAAAACACACTGACTTCAGATTTGAATTTAGTTAATGAAAAATAAATTCGATTTGAATTTGACTCCAGATAAACACATTGACCTCCAAATTTGAATTTGAATTTGAAAAAAACAAAGATTCCAAAAATCATGGAATGTTAGTTAATGAAAAATAAATTCCAAAAATAAAATTAAAATGTGAAATTACATAGTTGCCCTTTTAGTTAAAATAACTCAATGCCACATGTCCAATTATCATTGCTTCCTAGACTTTCTAGGAAAAAAAGACTTTCCACCCAACTCCTACTCTATATATATATATGTTAATTTTTTTTAATATTATACCCATACCAATTCCAATATAGGCCCATTTACAAAATAATTTTTATGGTTTAGAAATTGGCCCATTGGTATTAGGTTTAGTGAGCTGAGCTCAATACCCATTTTGATTTAAAAAAATAATAATAATAAAACATTACGGAATGACACATTTTTTCAAGCTGCTGAACAAGACAAAGAACAATATTCAGGGCAAAGAACAATATTCATTTAGCAAAACAACAATACCAACATCTTTTGTATTCGCCAATAATATTACAAAACAATTGTGAGGAAAGATTCATCTAACAATTTATATGCAACGAGGACAATACATCTTGATATAAGACCGTGGGGTATGGTGGAGCGGGGGTTTGAGGCATGGGTTGACACGTGGACTTCGAGAGGCACTGCTGGTCAGTTGCATGTTGGGTCGGTATGGCGGGGCGTGGCTAGCCCGCGTGGGTTGGCCACGTGTTATAAATTTTTTTTTTCAATTATTATAAAAATACACACAAAATTAAAAAAAAAAAAAAAAGCCTAGCCACCTATAGCCTAGCCAACCCGGCCAATGAGAGCCGGCCACGGAAGACCGCTAGGCCCGCCCAACGCTCGGGCTGAAACCCCCACCCAAGGGGCCACGCCGAAACCCAAGCCCACCCAGGGTGGTGACTTGGGCATTTGTACCAAACCCACACCCCAACCCCAGCCCCATACCCCATAGTCTAACGTGAGCAGAAAAGAAGTGGTATCAACCCCTATAACTATTAAAGGTGAAACCAAATCATGTTTTATTCTATAGTCGTTTAAAACTTGTGGTTTTTGTCATATTTTGAAGTAAACAAACCCTTAATTAACTAATTTGTAGGCAATAGTCGTTTAAAACTTGGTTTCTGTCATATTTTGAAGCAAACAAACCCTTAATTAACTAATTTGTAGGCACTAATCCACTTAAAATAGCTCAAGAAAGTACACATGTATAAATTAGGTAACAAACTGATATAAATAAAATACAATACACCCAAAGTAAGAGCTTCAACTTCAACTAATAATTGAAATTAACGTGCTTAAAAGTTAAATTCAATAAGAAATCAAATAAATTTGATATGAAATTAGCTTCTAATAGATTTATGAACATCCATATCAATTCAGAAGCTAAAACATACCTTATTTCACATCCAAATACATATTTAATCGATGTGAACCTAGACCTGGCAAATGGGTCGGGTCGGGTCTGTTGGGTAATCTTGATGTTGCGGGCTAGTTACGAGTCGATACGGTGATCGGGTCACAGGTACGGATCAAGCAAAGTTAGTCTTGGACCCTTGGTTCAAAGTTGCATGAAGTAAATGTGTTGCGTGGATGCATGGCTGGAAGTTGAAGCCTAAAAGCATGTGTGTATTTAATAGTAAAGTGATGTTCTGCAAGTGGGTTTTGTGGTGGAAAAGTGTATGTTGAGAGTGGTGTGCACCATGATTAAAACATGGGTCCATGTGAACGGTTGCCACATTTATTGCCCAAATTCATGTGAGGTGAACATGTGAACGGTTAGTGTGTTTTCTTTGGTTTCTTTATTCCAAGTGGTTGTGTATTGTATGGCTATATATTGGCCTCTTTATTTAGTGAGTTATGTACCCCTTTTACATTTGAGAATACAACAAGAAGTTTAAGTTTGTGTATTGAGTGTGTAGAGTTGGGGCCTGAACCAACAGTTGGTATCAGAGCAAGGCTGAAGAAGGAGGCCGTTTTGAGAGTCGGTGGCGGCGGGAAGAGTAGCAGTCCGTAGGTTGCAGGGCTGAACACGAGGAAGACCGTCGTCATCGCCGGAGAAAGAAGACCGTAGCCGAAGGAGATACCGGTGTAAGAAAGACCGCTACCGGAAAGTGAATTCCGGTGGGAGACATAGAGAAAGCCAACAACCGTAAGAAAGAAAGAAAGAAAGAAAGAAGCTGATTTAGATCAGCAAAGAAAGTAGAAAGAAGAAAGAAAGTTGCAACCTGTGAAAGAAAGAAGAAAGAAGAAAGAAGAAAGAGAGGTGCCGTGAGAAAGAGAAAGAAGAAAGTTCGGTGCCGTAAGAAAGAAAAAAAAAACCGCAGGTGCAACTCAGGAAGAAAGAGACCGAGAAAGAAGAAATCGACAAAGAAAGAAAGAAAGGCCAGTCGATTCAAAGAAGAAAGAAAGAAGAGGCGCCACAAGAAAGAAGAAAGTACGAAAGAGGCCGGCATCCCTTAGCAAGAAGAAAGGCCTCGAAAGAAAGAAAGAAACCGGTGCAGAAAGAAAGAAAGAGAAAGCATCGGCTAGAAAGAAGAAAGTATGAGCGTCGATTTGAAAGAAAGAAAGAATCGACAGCTCGAAGAAAGAAAGAAAGCAGTGTCGGCATTTCAGGTTCCGAAACGGTGACAACAATTAAAGATCGTAGGTGTGACCATGACCGGAGGTTCACACAAAGATAGACCGAGAAAGATCGTAGACCGAAAGAAGCTTTTATCGATAGAAAGCTTAGACCGAATGATCGAAAGAAAGACCGAGTCGTGAACCGAAGACCGAAAGCGTTCACGTTAGAAAGAGGAAGACCGAACCCGTGTGGTTCGTAGCAAGATCGGACGTTGTGTTCGAATGGCAAGTCGGCAAGAACGGATTCGAATAAAGAATGCAAGAGTGATTCGAATCAAGCAAGAAAACCGATTCCAGTTTTAGCATGGAAAGCAAGAACGAATGCAAGCAAGAATCGAGCAAGTAGAAAGAACCGAATCAAGATTACGGGGGTGAATGTTGGGTAATCTTGATGTTGCGGGCTAGTTACGAGTCGATACGGTGATCGGGTCACAGGTACGGATCAAGCAAAGTTAGTCTTGGACCCTTGGTTCAAAGTTGCATGAAGTAAATGTGTTGCGTGGATGCATGGCTGGAAGTTGAAGCCTAAAAGCATGTGTGTATTTAATAGTAAAGTGATGTTCTGCAAGTGGGTTTTGTGGTGGAAAAGTGTATGTTGAGAGTGGTGTGCACCATGATTAAAACATGGGTCCATGTGAACGGTTGCCTCATTTATTGCCCAAATTCATGTGAGGTGAACATGTGAACGGTTAGTGTGTTTTCTTTGGTTTCTTTATTCCAAGTGGTTGTGTATTGTATGGCTATATATTGGCCTCTTTATTTAGTGAGTTATGTACCCCTTTTACATTTGAGAATACAACAGCAAGTTTAAGTTTGTGTATTGAGTGTGTAGAGTTGGGGCCTGAACCAACAGGGTCATGGGTAAAAACGGATTCGGGTCAAAACGGGTCAATTAAAAAAGGGTTGTTTTGGTTCGGGTCGGAACGGGTTTCGGGTCAGGACGGGTTCCGGGTCGGATCGGGGCGGTTAAAAAATGCTAAAAAAGCATTTGACAATCAAAATCAACAAGAATTTTATACATAACAAAAAAGGCTGCATTTAACAGCTTCGATCTCAAAAATGTTACACGCTATTAACTGAAAATAGCAGATAAACTGACAGAATATATAATCAATCACAAATAAATAAACAAAAAATCAGTCAAATCAACGCCAGCAGCAAAGAGAATGAACAAATCTGAACGCAAGTGTAAACAAAAATCAATCGAACAAATAATACCGTCGTTTCGGCGCTTAAAGACGTTACGTTCCATCTGAAAATCACAGTTTTTGGTGCCGAGATGGACTTCAGCGGACAACATCATATGTACATCGGCTTCTTTGGTTGATAGAGGTTTAGGTTGCGCCATTGTTGTAGCTCGATCGTTGCTGCAAATCGGTGGTTTTGCGAGGAAGAAAGAGTGACGGCCTTACGTAGATGAACGGACAATAATGAATAAACCCTAGCAGGTTTGCTTTTACGAAAAGGTCCCTACATGGCGTGTAGAAGATGGTTGAACCCTAGATCCTGGCTCGTCTCCGGTGAGAATAGCGAAGAAGGGAAGCAACGTGGGTCAATTTCACCATCAATCTTGATGAAGAAAGAGCTGATCAACCCGTTCTCAGAAAACCTAAACGACCCGTTCCAACCCGTTCTTTTTATATCTTCAACCCACCTTGACCCGTAATTATATCCCTCTATTTTAAAATTAACCCAGTCTAACTAAGGGGCTGTTTGGTAGCCTCTGAATGATCATTAAGAGGCTACCTCTTAATGGAACCATTAAAAATTTTACCAATGAGAAGGTAGAAGAATGTGACATGTGATGATTTACCATTCAGAGGTTACCTCTTAACCATTCAGACTTGAGGTTACCTCTTATTCATTTAGAGGTTTTAAACCATTAAGAGGTAGCATCTAAATGGTCATTAAGAGGCTACCAAACAGCCCCTAAGAGATGCACCTGTCAGTTTCAAAAGAAGTATTTACTGGTTTTTAATGAATTAGGAAGATGAACAGAGTTAATTTAGTTAGATATAACTTATATAACATCTTAGAGATTCAGTTTTTTAGATCATGAAAGCTTGGGATCGTTAATGGTGGTGGTCAATTTGACTAAGAAAATGAAGTAAAAACCAAAATTTCAATTTTATAACTGTTGGAAGATTTATAATCAAGAAATTCAGGATTTTTAAAAGTCAATTATAAAAGTCAAACTTGTTCATAAAAAAGTCAACTGCAGAATTGAAACGTGATGAAAAAGAAATTCTGTTATGTGGAAACAGTTAAATGATTGTCGTATTGTAAGGGTATAAATACCCACTGATGTCTTCATTTGTATGTGTTGGTACACTTTATGTGGACGCGACTCGACTTGGTTCGATTCGGTTCGGGTCGACTCGGTTAGGTCCGGCTCAAGCCCGACGTCACGACATTCCTCCGTCGTGCGCCCCAGAGTTTGACACGCGAAGCACGGAGCGCCGCAAACCCATTCCCGTTTACACATCACCATGACATCATCATTGTGATGTCATGGTGATGTCACAAGCATTTGTCTTATGTTGACTTGGTGAAAGATGTAAACAGATTTGTCAACTGGGCCGTAACCTCTTCATTGGGCTGAACATACACATGACGAAGTCCAATCTGTTTGAAGCCCAAGTCCCAGGCCCAAATCACATATGACGAAAACACATCATGGGACGAAATCAAGGTGATTTCGTCAATGATGATGGGTATTCGTTGGCTTCTGGATTTCGTCAAGCATGTATAAATACTTTAGACAACAGACAGAAACAATAGAGAAGTCTGAATAGATTTCACTGAGCGAACACATTGTAACACACACACTGAGAGTTTACAGAGACCATTTGTAAACACCGCATTGTAACCGTTTTCTAGCATTAATACATTGAGTGTTAATCGTTGAATATTGTGTCTTACGTGTTCGTAACTTGGTTTAACTTACCCGTTTGGATTCCGCACTTTCGGGTTTGTCGGAAAACAGGGAATAGAGGTTACTCGATCCTTCGGGTGGACCTACAATTGGTATCAGAGCATTGGCTCGATTCCTTGTTAAAACCAAGTTGATTTTCATGAGTTTGATGTTTATATTTTCTGGAAAAACAGTTTAAAATCTTGATGTTTTGCTGATTAGTTCATACAAAACCTTGTTAGATCTCAGTTATACATGTTATGTTGAGGTTTTTATTGAAGTTTTCTTGCGAAATTGTGTTCGAAAATTTTCCGGTGGCCGGTAAACTCATATATTTCACCGGTAAACTCATAAACTCATCTGAGTTCATAAGTTGTTCTTCATTGTTCATCATATAATCTGGGTATTTGAGTTAAAGTCTGCTATGTTGTTTTAGATGAATTATTGATTTGATTATTAAAACAATTAGTTGACTATTGTGTACAAAAGCAAATGATGATGGTTTATTTAAAAGGAGAAAAGCTGGCCGAAAGTAAGTGTTGAGTTTGAAAAAGAAGTCCTATAGTGTCAGGAAGATATTAATTGCTTGAAAAAGGAGTCTTGTTGTCAGAAGTAGGATAAGATTTTAATTGTTTCATAATATCTTTGTCTAGTCTTACATTTGGACAAAATCCATTTGAACGAAATCCCACATGTGCTGGAACAACTGATGGTCGAAAACACTTGCTAGACGTCCTTCAACCTCAACGAAAACACTCCCTGATATCTGGTCAACGAAATCACCCAGTCAAAAATATCAAGCTGCACATCATTCATTCTGGCCGAAATCACCTTGCTGAAATCATTTCCTGCCGAAAACACTTTGCTCTCTTGAACGAAATCACCCATATTCAGTGTGGGCCGAAATCAGTTCTGGGCCCAATTCTTTGTCTGGGCCGAAATCACATCCTTGTCAACTTCTTGCTGGACGAAATCAGCTCTTTGTTTTCGTCAAACATCAGCTCTCAACAGCCGAAATCACATCCTTGTCAACTTGTTACTGGACTGGTGTTATTTTTTTTTTCAGAAGACTTGTAATTTGTGTAATTTAATCAGGTTGTTATCATTCATACATTAAATATGAGTTGTACAAGTCCTTGGGATTGGAGTACGGATCCACAACCAGCTCAAAAACAGATGTCGTTGGCCGAATATATGACGAGTACCATACCTAAACAACAACAGTCAATAAGTTCAAGTCAATGGGCAATGGTGTCGAATCAAAATCAGAGCATTCAAAATCTTTTGCTTAGCGAGAATGAGACGGGTAGCAACAATCGCCCGCCAAAGCTGAATCACATGAACGACTATCCATCATGGAAGGGTCGTTTCCATAATTACGTTCAAGGGCAAAACACAGAATTATGGACGTGCTTCACCTCTGCATTTAGTGAAGCTCTTGAAGAAGCAGGATCAAATGCGACAACTTTCAATAATATGCAAGAAGCCGACAAAAAGGCATATGATCTGGAGAAGAAGGCATATGCTATTCTCACTCAGGCACTTCACAGAGACATCTTTCATCAATTCTCTTATTGTAAGAACACGAAAGGTTTATGGGATGCATTGGTAGCGAGAGGAGAAGGAAATGCGGCCACACGGAAGACGCGTCAGGATTTACTAAAGAAGGAGTTTGAAGGGTTTATGTTTTTGCAGACTGAAACGTTGAATGAGATGACAACTCGTTTTTATCATTTAATTAGTGAACTGATTTCTTACAAGGTTGTTGTATCTTCACAGGAAATAGTCGCACGGTTTGCTGATGCTCTACCACCAAAGTGGAGCCCATTCATTGAGTTGTTAAAGCATACAGGTGTATTGGATACTGTCAGTATCTATGAGTTTGTTCAAAAGCTGGAGAACAAGGATGCAGAAGAGATCAGAAAAGCTAAACTAATTCCTGTCCCTCAAAATCCAGAGATATACTTTGGAGGGATTGCTCCTGCTGCTAGTACAAGCCAGCAACCAAAGATACAAACAGCTTATGTGTCAAATGCTTTCGACCCAAGATCCTATTTTGGAGGAGTAGCCACACCTCAACCCCAGTTTGACATAAATGCCTATCTTTCGAAACCTCAAGTTGCACCACCCCAACCCCAATTTGATCCAGCTGCCTATTTTTCTAAACCTCAAGTTGCACCACCCCAACCACAATTTGATCCAGCTGCCTATTTTTCTTAACCTCAAGTTGCCACACCTCAACCCCAATTTGATATAAATGCCTATCTTCCAAAACCTCAAATTGACACACCTCAACCCCAATTTGATCCAACTGCCTATTTTTCTAAACCCCCACCACAAGCCCAACCACAACAAGCCTTCTATGGTAACAAACCTGATACTTCAAATCTTTCCAAAGTGAGTGTAGAAGCTGCACGGGATCACATTGAAATTCTTACCACTATGGTTAATGCCTACAGCGGATTAGTCGCAAGTCAAATTGGCAACATTAATTTGACAAACGAAGACTATCAGCAGATAGACAGGGATGAAATGGAGTTAATGGATATCAAGTGGGCGTTTGCTAGCGCTGTGAGAAGGGCAAAGGATTATATGAGCAGAACGGGGAGAACCAGCTTGGAAAGCAAAAGGGATACCAAGTACGGGTTTGACAAGGGTGCTGTCACATGCTTTAATTGCGGTGAAAAGGGTCACTTCAAACGTGAATGCACGCGACCGAGCAAACAAGGCAACCAACAAGGCAACCAAAATCCCTTCCAAAATCAAACAAGTACTTCAAATCAAGCTAACAACGAAAGAGGGATAGTAGCTGCTAACAACCAAACCAACCAGTCAAGGCCTTCAAACCCCAACCAAGCATTGATAGTTCAAGCTGATGAAGGATGTGATTGGTCCGTACAGTTAGGAGGAGGAAATGCATGCTTTGCGAAGATCATCAGTCACATCAAGCATGTGCACAAAGAAGAATTTTCTGAATCAGATGATAGTTCGGGATATAGCGGGAGTTCAGATGAAGAAAGCTCGAATGCGGGAGATTATAATTCTGAAGATGGATCTTTTTCTTATCAGACTGCCTTTATGGCAAATGTCTCAGCCTCGACAAGTCAGGTAAATTCTGAAACTCCTAGCATATGTAGTGATTGTGCTGATATGAAACATGAATGTGATAGAGTGAAACTTGAATGTGATACGATTCATAGTCACAATCAGAGTTTAGTTGTTGAACTGTCAAAGTGCAAAGAGGCAAACATGGCCTTAGCTCGCAATGAAAAGGAATTTAAAACAGTTATTGAAACCCAAAAGAAAAGTGTTTCCGAATTAACAAAAACTGTTTTCAACAAACAAATTGGTATTAATAACTACATTAATATCATTGAGGAAACCAAGAAAGAGCTAGCCTGTAACACCTCGAAAATTCACGTCCTATAATGTGTTGACACGTGTCATAAAGTCTGAACGTGTGAAAGAATGTTATAAAAGGACTAAAGTTGACAAACATGGAAAGTATGTGATTTTACGGGTTCTGAATGTCAACAGTGAATAAATATAATGTACATTAACCCTACACGATGCTCATACCTTCAAACGAATAAATCATGGATAATACGAAGCTAAAAGTGAGAGATTACAAACTACAAGGGTTAAATGTGTCAACATGTTTAAAGATATACCTCTGGGTGACCTTTTGACAAACCCGAAGCTTTGTAAATGTTAATTATGCTCACTAGAATGCACGATTTAAGTTTCGTAAAGTTTCGTTAACATATGAGAAAGTTATGATCGAATTCGTGTGTGAGGGGTTAAAGCGTCAACGTTGAAAGTTAGGCCTTTTCGGGTAACAATAAAGTTACCCGGGGACTTAACGAAGTGGGTATATATCTTAAGGCCCTTATAGATCAATATTGAGGGTCCATATCGCAATAAACAAGTGTCTGTACAAGGTTTGAAGAGCCAAGGACCTAAACTGCAAATTACAAAAGTTTGTGGGGAGACCCTAGGGGCTCGCGTAGCGCGAGCTTATGAGCTCAGGCAGTCGCGCTACGCGACTGCCATATCTGGACAGCAACATATCTTTCTTGATTCTTTGTCTGCCCATTGAACTTGGATGCAACTTAGTTCGATCTTGCCCCTTCATTTGGCCCCTAAAACACCCCCTAGAACATGTAGGACACTTGTGGGATTGTTGTGGTGTGTGCTAGACTTATTTGTCAATCAATTGTGGTGCTTGATTCACTATAAAAGGCCACCTTCAAGTCACAACACTCCTCACATCTTCACACTTCACTTGTGCAATTGAGGAGCCTTTCTGGAACTTCAAAGCAGGCACAAGACCTTCCTAATCAAGCTTAGGACTTCAGTAAGTTTTCTAATCTTTCCTTAGCTTAAGTTTTATCTTAGTTTAGCTTAGAAGTCAACCGTCGTAATTAAAGGTTGACTTAATGATTAATCACTAATGGTCCAGTGATTAGTCGAATCAAAGGTAGTTATAAGTTGGTAATTATGTGGGCTTTAAACCCTTAAAAGGGCATCCACTGATTCCCATCCTAACTAGGTCATTTGTCGAGTCAAAGATGATTAGAAAAAGTCAACAGAAATGTAATCTTTCGTTTAACACATAATTAACAATGTAAAAGGCGTGTAACCTATTTTATCATTCATATAACTTGATAATAAGCATAAGAACTTGTCTAAGCTTGTTTGATTCGACATCTTGCCATTGTGAACCGATTCGGAACCGAAAGTCGCAAAGCTTTGACTTTTGCTTTGACTTCAGTTCTGACCCGCTTTAGTATGATTTGGAAATGCCTTAGAGTTTCCTTAGGACCAGGCTACAAGTTAGCATAACCCTCTGTGGTTGGTTCATTGATTGACCCATTCGTTTACGCGTTTCCGTTAATTGCTCGTATGTTGACCATTATGCCCTTATTACCTTAGAACGTGATTTATGAAAATGTAAAAGTGTAGAAACCTTAATTACTGATATGTAAACTTGTATGCAAAGTTTGACATCAGTTTGACTTGTAGATTAAGAGTTATGCTCATTATCGCAAAACTAATGCTTTATGTTAATAAAATGGCGTAATTAGCGTATAGCCTCGTTAAACATACTTTTTGGTATCAAATCTTTTACCCACTGATGTAATATATTATTTTGGGATTTTTAAAGATTTTTAATTAATTTTAGGCTGAGCATAACTCATAGTCGTAGGCTTAATTCGGTAATTGTCGGTTTTGCCCTTACGGGCCATAAAATGAGTTTTACATATCTAAACGACTCCAAACCTTTTGCTACTGATTAGTTATGATAAATAAATTATTTTAAGCCTTCTGAAAATATAAAAATATCCGATATAGGTATCGAACCCGGAAATGGCCTTTAGTCGCCTTATTTAGCGTTTTTAGCGCATAGTATGTTTTAAAATCATATTGGACATACCCGGGTTGATACCTACTGATATAAGAGGCAAATTATAATATTTTAACAGTAAGCAAAGGTTGATTAACTCAGACTTTGTTTCTGAGCTTTTCGGCTTATGTGAAATTACCAAAATGCCTTCGGTGCATAGTTTGGTTATAAATGATATATTTCACATATATACTTTACCCTACTGTTATAACTCATCAAATTGAGTATGTTTATTGTTTACATCAGACCTGTAACTCAGTTAAACATCTAAACGCTTTTACAAACTTTAAAATGACCAAACTACCCCTACGGGGCATAGTTTGTGTTTAAATTAGTTCGGGGCATAATGAAAGACATCCTACTGATGTCCCAACATATTTGAAGCATATTAACTTAGGAAACCTGTATATGGCTCTTACGGATACCCGTTACGCTTATTTCGCGTTAGGTTCGGTTTATGTAACTAGTTTGCATAAATTAGCCGAAACGGGTCAAACGTTATCGTTTGTATCTCAAAATCCAGAATGTGTTTAGTTTACCCATATTATACAAGTCTCCAAACTTGTCGGGTCTAAATCACATCCTATCCCGGTCTTCGCTTAATCATGCGTTTTGAACCGTAAACCTTTCCTTAAAACTAACCGGTCTAAGTTACGACTTAAATAAGACCCGTTAGGAATTTAATAGGTTAATAAAACCTTCGTTCCAGATTAAGAGCCCCAGTAGAAGTACTTGTGCTTGCTGATTAAGATATACGGCTGAGTGTAAGTTGCATTGCTAGCTCAGGTAAATACTTTTAACTTATTTTCCCTTATACGGGCTTGGGATACGGTATTATAAAAATACCGCTTGGTCGGGTGTAGAAACCTTTTAATCGGAGATGATTAAATTGCATAATCCCGTTTTAATCTGTATTGATTGATAACAAATAACATTGGGGGTTAATGACCGTGTCCTGGATATCCTTGGCTCATTTTAAAAAGTGAATGGCCACGACGTAAGCACAAGGTGTAGGCAAAACACCTCCTGTTGCATATGTATAACGTATACTCACTCGTAAGGGTATCTTCTTGTGAGATTATATTTGTGGTGTGTCGATTAATCTTGTCCGGCTTGTATTGTATAATCACCCGCCCTAAATGTTGGACAACCATGTAAATCGGATACAAGATTTTTATTAATAAAATTGTCCCAAGTATAAAAGATTAATTTTGCCTCTGTGCATTTTAATCAATGTGTCAAGATATTTTGTGCCGTTTGCACTCGAATCACTTTTCAAACTCTTTTTCCAAAATGAGTCAGTTAATTGTATTTACCAGTGTAAACTGACGTATTTTCCAAAAGGTTAAGTGACAGGTACTATGCGTAATTGGCTGGGAGCTCAGGGCGTCACTAGGGAATCTTGCAAGTTCTAGATGCCTAAAGTCTGTTGAACAGTTTTCTTTTATTGATCCGCCTGTGGATCCTTTACCTTCCGTTGTAATACTTTGACATTACTTATATTCGGAATGTAATATATTTATCTTTTGCTTCCGCTGTGCATTATTATATTGTGTTGTTTGACCATGATGTTGCCAACCACGTCACGATACTCCCCCACCGGGCCCACCGGTGACACGTTGGAAAGTCGGGGTGTGACATAGCCACGGCCAAGTGTGAATATGAAGCGATCAAGCTCAAATTGGAGAGTTATTCTAACTCCCGATATGTGCTTGATCACATCATTGACGTTCAGAAACTAAAGGGAAATGTTAAAGGCGTTGGTTATAGTAAGTGTCCACCCCCTTTGAGACACGACTATACCAAGACGTCCGATGAAGAGGATATGACTCGGTATGAACCCAGTGTGCCTCTTGATTATGAGGAAGTTACTACTGGCCTAGGGTTCAAACCGGACAATTCATCGGAGGGCTCATCTGATCGGAAAGAAAAGTCATCATGTGCTTCAAATCAAAGTCCTCCATCCATTGAGGACTATGATTCGTCCGATGATGAACCAGATGTGAGTGATGAGGATAAATCTCTTGAGAAGAACAAAGGAGTAAAAGTTCCTTTTGAGAATCACATTCTGTGTGATCCTCCTACTCCTGTTGTGCAATCAACTGGTGCTAAACAAGAGATAGATCCTATCACTGAGACAGTGTCTACCGTTAAAAGTGATAACGTGTTGTACACTTTGGTCGGTGATGGTAAAATTTATTCAAACAAAGATTTTCCCATTAAAAACGTCAATCAATCCTTGATTGATAAAGTGTTTGAAGATAATACAACTAAGTTTTTGGGAAAAGCGATCCCGAGATTTTAGTAACTCAGTGTGATCCTATTCCAAAAGCTGAAGTGAGGAAACAATTTGGAAACCAAAAATTACCGACTAAACAACAACCTGTCGCTTTTAAGGGTAAACAGCAACAACAGCGAGGTCAAAATTCTAAAGGTTCACAACCGAAGGTTGAGACCAAAGGAGCTCGTTTCAAGAAGAAAAACAATGATGTTAAATTTGTAGCATCCAAGGGTACTGATAAAATTGAGACTTTTGAAAACAAATCAAACACCGATTTTGTCCAACAAGTCAAGATTTTAAAACGTAACGCTCAAAACAATTACACCCAACACACAAATGGGTGTGATAAAGGAACAAGTACCTCTGGGTCTACAGGTTCAACACGTGAAAGTCGAACCGGTTCTCTTAAGTTTGTTGAAAGGAGAACTTATTTCAAATGTGGGAAGGTTGGGCACATCATTAAAGACTGCAAAAACTCGCCCAAACCAAATTTTGTTGAAAGAGCCCCCTCTGAACAAGGTCACTCACAACGTCGTCCTGTTTCTCCAAAACATGATAAACGCACTGTTAAAGAACAAGAAACAAAACAACGACGTCAAAACGTCAAAGAAGTTGAAAAGGCGTTAAAACCGGAGGTTGTCCAAACAAAGTCTGTTAAGTTAGAGATTAAAAATGAAAAACAAAAACAGATTTGGAAACCAAAATCGGTAACTGTCTCAGGGGAAGCTCAATCCATTCCGAATCATCAGGAAATCAAAGTCACAATCCTCGATGATGAAGGACGACCCAAGTCTGTTAAGGCTTGGGTCCCCCTCTCCAACTAATCCCTGAGTGAGTGTGCAGGATGTTCCAGGAGGAACTATCGATAGTCATTGGATTGTTGATAGTGGAGTGTCCACGCACAAGAACGGCGACAAAAGAAATTGTTGCCTTTGGTGGAGAGAAAAAGAAAAGAAAACAGAATTGTCTGTTGAAAGAGATTGAAAGCTTCGACAAAATGAAAATCATTTCAAAGTTTGATTGTTAAAGGCTTTGATCGGGTCCCCGGGATAGATTCGAAATCAAAATGTACGCACCTGCAGCACGTCTGGAGTTCAAAATCAACAAGATGAACGTGCAGTGTACATTTCTTCGTGGTGTGATTGAAGAAAATGTGTTTGTTGAACAAACCAACCGGGTGTGCGGATGCCTTGGCATGGATTGCTCAACCGCACACTACTTCTGAAAGAGAAAGACAAAGACCTTCGCTGGTGCAATGTGGAAGACCAGCCGGACCCAAAGGTTTCTGATCTTGTTGCTGTGAAGAGATTTCTTAGTAGCTACAAAATCGATTTTGAAATCCACACCGGGTGGATGTCTAGTTTTGGAGAGCACTCAGATTCCTTGCAATGCACGAAGCAGTTGCAGGATACGGTTTTAAATTTCTAATCTCTCCTTTACTTGTCGATATTTAAGCTGCTTTATGAATTATTATCCTCTCGTACAGCACTCTTTGGCCTGACACATTGAACTCGAATATCACCTCACACGTGATTGTTTCAATATGAAACTCGTCAATGTTGTCATGGTCCGCACCGCTTACCGACGTGCTAACTCATTTTTCCAAAATTCGATAAATCTTTTCTGATTAAAACTTAATTTTGGTAAACGGCATTGAGGTAAAACATGAGTTAACCAGCATCGGAAAATCGTTTTTGTAAATATCTTTGTGTCTTTTAAATTTATCTTAGTTTGTTGCATTTTAGGGGGAGTAAATCGAAAATTTGAAAATTCAAAAACAGTGAAAAATTTCAAAACCCAAAAACATTGGAAAAACAAAAATGAGTTTCCTGGCAAGCAAAAGAGAAAATGATAGTACATCAGTGGTCTGTTGAAACCTCTTTGAACTGAAATGCAAAATGAAAAACGATAAGCAGCTCTATATAAGATGTATCGGTATGCTCACAATCATTTTAAAGTGTGCAGGGTGATATAAATCTTAAATCGACTGAAGACCAGGTGGGAACCGCACATTGGCATATGGTCTTAGTACCGAAATTTCATTTGAGAGATTGCCGAGGTTCTGAGATATTCGGTCTTTATGCTGTTTATCATCTGGGTATCATGGTTGTTTCTTTTACCGAAACAAAACGGAGACGAAGTCTAGATCTTCCATGATACTATACATACGTGTACATATTGCATTCGACCTCAATAAGTGATCAACAATCACATGTCCAAACAAAATAAGTGATAATATATCACAGATTCTTTGCGGGAGTCAAGTTCGTCTCTCTGCTGTACGAAAGTACTGACCTGTTCACGGACTTGCTCCTGTGCCCTCATGCATATGAAAATCAAATTCCTCATCAATAAGTGATTCTATCACATAGGGCTTGTTTTCAATCAAAATAAGTGAGTTTCTCACATCTTTTATACGGTCAAACAGATGATAAACAGTATACTCACCGGTAAGATGAATCCTCGTGCATACCTTGATACGGGAATGTGTCGTGTGTGGATGAACACCGATCGGTAAGTATAAATCATACTTAATCGTATCCCCTCGCCATAATTACATCTGATAAGTTGAGCTTATGTGGACAACAATACCGATAATTGTTATAGGATGCTTATCGAAATGTTAACTAATAGAACAAAAAGAGCGTTTTGACATGACCGTACACTGATATGATTCTCTTACCCTCGAAACTCGCAAAAAGAATGTCTGTAAATATTTGTTTACTGCTTTTAGTTTCTGTATCTCTGTATATATTTATTTATTGCTTTCCGTCTTTACTTTTGAAAAATGAAAATTTTCAAAAAGATTTTAGGTGTGTTTTAATCTAAATTTTATAAAAGCCAAAAATATTTTATTTCTAGTTTATTTTTGATTGACCGATGTTGGAACTTGAGTCTATCCTACCCAAAATCCTGATCGTAAGCCTGAAAACAATTGAATCTTCATAAACTGTCGAAGTTAACAAGTTTTGAAAGTTAACGGATTAAAATTGATCATTTTCTAAAACTTTCAAACTATTGTCGGTCGGTGATTGATTGAGATTTGATCTCATATGTTTCATTTGTTTAAATTGTCTAAATTCCAAACGGTTGTTCTCATTACGTGTTTAGCTTTCTTGTATGTGCAGATGCGACATCAGATTTAGCTAAAGGCGAAGAGAACGAGTCAGATGACAAACCGTAAAGTGAAGACACGACAGTGATGCAATCAGAAGATCAAGATGATCGGGTTGCAGTTGATCACTCATCAACACCACAAGGATCTGAAGTATTGACGATAAAAAGATTCACGAGCATCATTCAAGGGGGAGTTTGTTGATACACTCCCTGACTTTGACACGTGAAGACCTTTGAAGATCCTCCGACACAAAAGACATGGAAGACGAACCATCACGAGTAGCGTCCAAGGGGAAGTTTGTTGGTACACTTTATGTGGACGTGACTCGACTCGGTTCGATTCGGTTCGGGTCGACTCGGTTAGGTCCAGCTCAAGCCCGACGTCACGACATTCCTCCGTCGTGCGTCCCAGAGTTCGACACGCGAAGCACGGAGCGCCGCAAACCCATTCTCGTTTACACATCACCATGACATCATCATTGTGATGTCATGGTGATGTCACAAGCATTTGTCTTATGTTGACTTGGTGAAAGATGTAAACAGATTTGTCAACTGGGCCGTAACCTCTTCATTGGGCTGAACATACACATGACGAAGTCCAATCTGTTTGAAGCCCAAGTCCCAGGCCCAAATCACATATGACGAAAACACATCATGGGACGAAATCAAGGTGATTTCGTCAATGATGATGGGTATTCGTTGGCTTCTGGATTTCGTCAAGCATGTATAAATACTTTAGACAACAGACAGAAACAATAGAGAAGTCTGAATAGATTTCACTGAGCGAACACATTGTAACACACACACTGAGAGTTTACAGAGACCATTTGTAAACACCGCATTGTAACCGTTTTCTAGCATTAATACATTGAGTGTTAATCGTTGAATATTGTGTCTTACGTGTGGTTTAACTTACCCGTTTGGATTCCGCACTTTCGGGTTTGTCAGAAAACAGGGAATAGAGGTTACTCGATCCTTGACGGGTGGTCTGTAGGACAACCCTTAAATGAGCTAAATACGTGCATATCCCATATTTTACACGGTTATGTATCATGAATGTGATAACTACGAGTGTTCGTGTGTTTTACAGGTAAATCGCTTAATTAGGTTAAATTGGAACGCATAGGTTACGGTTTGAAGAAAGACATGCACAAAGGACAAATTGGGAAATAACAACTCATGTGCATATGGAGGCTATAATTTTACTAAAAATATCAAGTCTTATCAAAAGGAAATAAGGGAGGACATCACGTGCACATTAGGGTTTTGGTGGACAATTTTGGTGATTTTAAATAATCAACATCATATCATGACAAAGGCAATCACATCATCAAAAGGAGTCATGTGCACATAGCAGAGACTTTGAGAATTGGACGGCTGACATATTGGACTTGTTGACCGACAATATTTATGTGTTGAAGGAATTAAACATAATCATCATCATCAGCACATATATTGGGGGGATAACAAGAAAAAGTCAACAAGCACACCATCAATTGGGCCGAATAAACAGAAGTCCCTTTTGGATTGGGCCGCTAACAAGGAATCATCAACATATGTTTTGGCGGCAGCAACATCACGTGGGTAGAGGCTTTGGTTTTAATGAATTCAACATCATCATTATTAATTGGACTTGGGTGGACGACACATGAAGTCATATGTCAGGCATCACATCACGTGGGTAGAGGCTTTGGTTTTAATGAACCATCAGCTTTCCACCGTAAATTACGGTCCTACCGTAATTTACGGTGGACCTGAATTCCACCTGGAGGCTGCCGTAAACCAGAAGATTTACACCGTAACATTATGAAGTGTACCGTAATTTACGGTATGACCGTAAATTACGGTGGAGTCTGCGATCAATTTTGTAACTGCCATCATTAAGTCGGTTTATGGGTGTCTTTTCACCTATTCTCATCATTGGTCAGTGAGAGAACACATGAGGGGCGATTTTGGCTATCTTGGCTTGGTTTTGGACGATTGCTAACATTCGGTTTGTGATTTCGATTTGTATGAACATTGAATTGATTGTTATGATGATTCACCAAGCTATGTGTGGCTAAAACTTTCGGTGATCATCTTAGGTGAAGGTTTCTCTTGAACTTTTGTGTGTTTATTTCTGAATTTCTAGAATGATAACTTGCGTTGCTTGAATATCATGGTGTATGCATAATTGTTTGTAGCTTGTTAATCGATAGTGCAATTTTTAATCTCAATCGTACATTCTTGGTGCCGTTGGCAATCGAGATATCACGGGAAGGGTTAGGGTTGGTTATTGATTAATTGTTCATCAGGAAACAACCTCGCGTTTATACAATCCGAGTACTTTGTTCCCTTTTATCACTTCGATTATTTATGCACGAGTTATGTCTATGTAACTCTTTCTAGTTGGAATTTCACACAATTGTTTAAAGAAACTGAATCCTAAGATGGTCATTGTTCTCTCCTAATCTGTTTTACAACCAATTTTGATTTGCAATTAGTTATTAATTTAGTTTTCTAAAACAACAATCCAAATCATTGATCTTTATTTTCTGCAAATTAGGTTAATTGTAGTTTAATTGCAAGGCTATAAAAACAACACACTTTCCACATACTCCCTGAGTTCGATACCCATTTACCACTGTCTATAGTTGTTATTGGGATTAAATTTGATTGTGACCACGACATCACGTCAAATTTTGGCGCCGTTGCCGGGGAGTAGTGCGCAACGTGTGTCAGTTTGTTAGTTTTGCTTTTTTATTTTCGGGTTTACACTGGTGTGTTTAGTGTGCAGGTTCTACAGGTGCATGCATACTAGAGGCTCTCACAAAGCGTCACCATTGTCATTTGATCCGGAAATCAAAAGAACGCTAAGGCAAAACAGAGTTTTACTACGCGAAAACAGAATCATTGGTTCACCTACTTCACCCATTACACCAAGAAACATCATGGACGAAACACAAGTACCACCCACAACGGGTCAAACGACCTCATCATTTATACCTACTTCCACACAACCATCACCAAACACAACCATACCAAATTCCACTACAATTCCTACTCCACCTCATGACACTACACCATCTAACACCACACAACCGATTACTACTCAAAATGAACCTAATCTTTCCTTTAGCCCATCTACTACGATTCCACCACTCACTCATTTCTTCCCAGTTTCCGGTCAATCATCTTCCCATTATTCAATACCACCAAATACAACCATTGTCCATGCTACTTCAACATTTAGACCATCGAACCAAGCGGGATTTCAATATTCAACTCTTCCAATTGGGCAAACTTCGGGTATAGGGGGAGATGGATATGAGGAAGGATACGAAGATTTTGAGGGCTATGATGAAGATGGGTACGCTTATGAAGGTTATGGTGATCAAGGAGAGTTCGGTTATGTGCAAAGTCAATCTCAAGGGATGGCAAGTGTTGGTGGAATACCGCAACAACAACTCATACCACAACACATTAGGCCAAGGCCACAAGGGCCACCAATGCAACGCCCTATTCCATTGCAACAAGTTCGGCCACAACATGTACAACCACAATTTCAAAGGCCAATTCAACAACCACCGGTGCCACAACAACAATTTCAACCACCGTTCGTACCACAAGGGCATATACCAAGACCTATGTAAGCCAAGAAAAAACAAGCAATCCTTTTACTAACCCCTTTTTAACACCCAACTAATGCACCCTCACTATGTCTCTCCTCTCGGTTACAAGTAAGCACTAGAAATATGAGCTAGACACACAAAGGCTAACGGGCGGTTGCACAACTATAAGCTTGTACCTAAATCGATCCTTCTCCTATAAGTGCCAAACATGAATGCAAATCAAAGGGAATTTCAAGGTTGTAACGTGGCTAGGTGTATGGGTAGGAAATGGAATATATATGAAGTAGCGAAAACTTGACCCGGTCTTTTTATTACACAAATAAACTAATAAACCACTACCAAACTAAACTACTATATACAAGATAACTAAACATCATTTCCTTTTTTTTTCATTTTTCTTTGCTTTTCTCTTTTTCTCTTTTTTTTTTTCAAACATAATACTTTCAACATAACATCAAATAACATTACATACTACTAAACAATCACTAATCACTATAAAACCGGGTCAAGTTGGGTAAATTTTTAGGTAAGTAGCTAGGGGTAACAAATGATAGGCTTTTAGGCACAAAATTGGGCAACTAAATGTCCAAACCCCCGCCCCTCTCACTACCATGCTCATATATATAACTTATGAGGTCCAACCCCCCAAATCCCACACTCACACACACTAAAGACGAGGCTACCTAGATGCCCTTATCCTTTTCGCATTCATGTTCAACTAAGGACTCAAACCGTATCAAGGCACAAGTTCTAATGCACCCCCACCCGTAGCCACTCTCATCAAAGATAAGCATTATTTATGTACAAGTGTGGCTTCAACTCTCACCAAAAATGAAAAGGTATCAAGGGTTGCCGGTGCATCAATTTAGGGTTAATCTAGGGTGTTCAAATTTTCACAATGTTTTACTTGACTCAAAATTTTTCAAAATCTTCAAAAATTCCCCCCATCCCCACCCTTGGGATACATTGACCCCAATGTATGGTTTTAGGAGGCTTTGATCACTAAAATTCTTCAACATCAACAAAAAGCTTCTTCACCCAAACCACAAACTTCTTTTTAGATTTTTTTTTTTTAACAAGAGCAAACTAATAAACTAACAATATTTCACAGCTAAAGAACATGACAAGTCTAAGGAAAAAGTACATTGACCTGGTGAAGTTTGACACAACAGATATTGTAAATGATCCAATTTCCTATCACCACCTTCACACAAATATCCGCACATCTTCCCCACACTTGAGTGTTGCTATGGCCCTGAAACAAAGAAAACTAAAGAAATAACAAGATCAGTGAAAAACCTCGGGTTGCCTCCCGAGCAGCGCTAAGTTTCGCGTTGCTTGTCATTGGGCAAAATGCATCCGTCTCATTTTGACTCGGTGGGTAATCAAATACACTCTTGCTCGCACCCATATATGTTTCTTCACGGTCCGGTGGGTGTTTTTTTCTCATTCGCGGTAACACATTTTTCATACAATCACTAGACTCACCACCCTTCCTCTCAATGGACTCATAACTAATCTCTCTAGTTTGAACATCAAAATACAACCTACGGTTCTTTTCGGTCATGGTAATAATCTCGTCTCTACAATTAATTTGAGCATTTGCTGTGTATAGAAACGGTCGACCTAAAATTACCCTTTGTTGTGATGCCATATTGGTAGAAGCATAGTCCAAAACTAGGAAATCCACCGGGTATTCAAATTCTCCCAACTGAATCTTAACATTCCTAACCATTCCCCGTGGACGCCTCCAACTTCCATCCGCCAAGCTCACCATGGTGTCTATACCTTCGAATGGACCAAAGTCGTACATATCGTATAGATCGCTTGGTAGCACACTCATGCTTGCCCCATAATCCAACAATGCGTGAGGGATTTTTAATTTTCCCACACGGATAGGCACGATTGGCACTCCATACTCTTTATCATTCTCGATTTCGGCATCTTTTTCCAAACCTGCATTCACTTGACACGAAGAAGTTAGACATTTTTCATTAAATTCGGTACTAGGAACGATGCTTACCACATTGATGTTAACACTTTTTATGTTCTTGGGATTTGGCACCGTATCACTCGGTAGCTGGCCTTTTGCTTTCTTTAATATCGCCATGTCACTCGCAAGTTGACCTATTTGAGTGGTCAACGATTGGATGCTTTTGTCACGAACCTCGTCCTTTTGCATCCGAACCTCATCACGTTGGTTCATTCGTTGCATTTCACTTTGCATCGCCTTCAACATCTCCATCATCTCATTTCCACCCGAAGAGCTTTGACCCGTTTGATATTGCCTTTGAAATCCTTGGTTTCCTTGGAAATTCGGGTTATCTTGATTTGAAGGGTTCCCATACCGAAAATTTGGGTGGTTCCTCAACCCGGGGTGGTAGGTATTAGAATTCATGTTGTTGAAATTTCTACCACCCCCTCCTTGACCTTGAACCGCATGAACTTCTTCATATTGCCCTTCCACCATTCCTTGGCAATTTTCAGCCGCATGACCTATTTCATTACACAAAGCACACACATCATAAATTTGGTTAGTAGTTTGAACATTACCATCATCTATTGCATGCACTTGAGGTCGGGCAATGGCCGGTCAGGCTCTCCTCGATGCTTGAGCCTTTCTCTTGGATGTAATTGCCATATTCTCTAAGAACTCCCAATCATCATTTTCATAATTTGTACCGAAAGTCCCACCGGTAATGGACATTAAATCCCGAGCATCTTCGGCACTCAACCCCTCGTGGAAGGCATTCATCAACTCCCAAAGTTCAATCCCATGGTGAGGGCAATTTTTAATCATCATATTGAAACGTTCAAATGCCTCATGGAACATCTCACCATGTTGTTGTTGGAAGCTCCTCAATCCTTTTCTAGCATCGTTGGTCTTTTGGGCGGTGTAAAATTCGTCTAAGAAAATTTGTTGCATCTCCGCCCAAGTATATATAGATGCTGAAGGCAAAGTGTAGAACCACTTCTTTGCCTTGTCCTCCAACGAAAATTGAAATAAGACCAACTTGATATCATCAGCCGAAAAACCTTGACTCCCAAGAGTATTGCAAATCAAGTCATAGGCCTCTAAGTGGAAATACGGTTCCTCCGTTGCTAGCCCCTTGTATTTCGGCAAACTTTGCAAAGAATTTGTTCTTACTTCAAAGGTTCTCCCTTGATTATTGTGAGGGATAACCACCGGTGAAGGGTTTTGAGTAATTATCGGCCTGAAATGTGCTTCTATTCCCCTTGCTTGTTCCCTAAGATGCCTTCTTGGAACACCCAATCGACCCCTTGGACGAATAGGACCCATAGGTCTTGGTATATGCCCTTGTGGTACGAACGGTGGTTGAAATTGTTTTTGTGGCACCGGTGGTTGTTGAATTGGCCTTTGAAATTGTGGTTGTACATGTTGTGGCCGAACTTGTTGCAATGGAATAGGGCGTTGCATTGGTGGCCCTTGTGGCCTTGGCCTAATGTGTTGTGGTATGAGTTGTTGTTGCGGTATTCCACCAACACTTGCCATCCCTTGAGATTGACTTTGCACATAACCGAACTCTCCTTGATCACCATAACCTTCATAAGCGTACCCATCTTCATCATAGCCCTCAAAATCTTCGTATCCTTCCTCATATCCATCTCCCCCTATACCCGAAGTTTGCCCAATTGGAAGAGTTGAATATTGAAATCCCGCTTGGTTCGATGGTCTAAATGTTGAAGTAGCATGGACAATGGTTGTATTTGGTGGTATTGAATAATGGGAAGATGATTGACCGGAAACTGGGAAGAAATGAGTGAGTGGTGGAATCGTAGTAGATGGGCTAAAGGAAAGATTAGGTTCATTTTGAGTAGTAATCGGTTGTGTGGTGTTAGATGGTGTAGTGTCATGAGGTGGAGTAGGAATTGTAGTGGAATTTGGTATGGTTGTGTTTGGTGATGGTTGTGTGGAAGTAGGTATAAATGATGAGGTCGTTTGACCCGTTGTGGGTGGTACTTGTGTTTCGTCCATGATGTTTCTTGGTGTAATGGGTGAAGTAGGTGAACCAATGATTCTGTTTTCGCGTAGTAAAACTCTGTTTTGCCTTAGCGTTCTTTTGATTTCCGGATCAAATGACAATGGTGACGCTTTGTGAGAGCCTCTAGTATGCATGCCCCTGTAGAACCTGCACACTAAACACACCAGTGTAAACCCGAAAATAAAAAAGCAAAACTAACAAACTGACACACGTTGCGCACTACTCCCCGGCAACGGCGCCAAAATTTGACGTGATGTCGTGGTCACAATCAAATTTAATCCCAATAACAACTATAGACAGTGGTAAATGGGTATCGAACTCAGGGAGTATGTGGAAAGTGTGTTGTTTTTATAGCCTTGCAATTAAACTACAATTAACCTAATTTGCAGAAAATAAAGATCAATGATTTGGATTGTTGTTTTAGAAAACTAAATTAATAACTAATTGCAAATCAAAATTGGTTGTAAAACAGATTAGGAGAGAACAATGACCATCTTAGGATTCAGTTTCTTTAAACAATTGTGTGAAATTCCAACTAGAAAGAGTTACATAGACATAACTCGTGCATAAATAATCGAAGTGATAAAAGGGAACAAAGTACTTGGATTGTATAAACGTGAGGTTGTTTCCCGATGAACAATTAATCAATAACCAACCCTAACCCTTCCCGTGATATCTCGATTGCCAACGGCACCAAGAACGTACGATTGAGATTAAAAATTGCACTATCGATTAACAAGCTACAAACAATTATGCATACACCATGATATTCAAGCAACGCAAGTTATCATTCTAGAAATTCAGAAATAAACACACAAAAGTTCAAGAGAAACCTTCACCTAAGATGATCACCGAAAGTTTTAGCCACACATAGCTTGGTGAATCATCATAACAATCAATTCAATGTTCATACTAATCGAAATCACAAACCGAATGTTAGCAATCGTCCAAAACCAAGCCAAGATAGCCAAAATCGCCCCTCATGTGTTCTCTCACCGACCAATGATGAGAATAGGTGAAAAGACACCCATAAACCGACTTAATGATGGCAGTTACAAAATTGATAACAGACTCCACCGTAATTTACGGTCATACCGTAAATTACGGTACACTTCATAATGTTACGGTGTAAATCTTCTGGTTTACGGCAGCCTCCAGGTGGAATTCAGGTCCACCGTAAATTACGGTAGGACCGTAATTTACGGTGGAAAGCTGATGGTTCTTCTTTGTTGCATCTTTTGCTCCACACGCATGTGATGCCTGACATATGACTTCATGTGTCGTCCACCCAAGTCCAATTAATAATGATGATGTTGAATTCATTAAAACCAAAGCCTCTACCCACGTGATGTTGCTGCCGCCAAAACATATGTTGATGATTCCTTGTTAGCGGCCCAATCCAAAAGGGACTTCTGTTTATTCGGCCCAATTGATGGTGTGCTTGTTGACTTTTTCTTGTTATCCCCCCAATATATGTGCTGATGATGATGATTATGTTTAATTCCTTCAACACATAAATATTGTCGGTCAACAAGTCCAATATGTCAGCCCTCCAATTCTCAAAGTCTCTGCTATGTGCACATGACTCCTTTTGATGATGTGATTGCCTTTGTGATGATATGATGTTGATTATTTAAAATCACCAAAATTGTCCACCAAAACCCTAATGTGCACGTGATGTCCTCCCTTATTTCCTTTTGATAAGACTTGATATTTTTAGTAAAATTATGGCCTCCATATGCACATGAGTTGTTATTTCCCAATTTGTCCTTTGTGCATGTCTTTCTTCAAACCGTAACCTACGCGTTCCAATTTAACCTAATTAAGCGATTTACCTGTAAAACACACGAACACTCATAGTTATCACATTCATGATACATAACCGTGTAAAATATGGGATATGCACGTATTTAGCTCATTTAAGGGTTGTCCTACAGACCACCCGTCAATCCTTCGGGTGGACCTACAGTATGTGTGAAATTAGAAGTTTATATTGCATTTTTTTTGTCACCAAACGAGTCCCTGCACATATTTTGTGCATACTCGAACTCACAATTGTTCATCCTATGTTCGTGAATGTTAATAGATCCCCGATCCGACAATAACCGGTGGGGCCAATTGCCGGTCTGTGATTTTGTTACGGTTTTCTTTGCTGAGCTGGACACAGTCTTGGTTTCTCTTTTGCTGGGTTGTTATAGCCAATGAAAATGTACCGAACATTATTCAGTTGGCATGATGTTCTTTTTAATGAATGGTTGGTTTTGGTAACTGTACGTTTAGACTTACTAATGCTATTTCTAGGAGATCACATAGCTTATAGTAACAAGGGTAAATTGCTGCTTTAAGCAGGGGTGACAATTTAAGTCAGAGTTGTCATGCGTAGGTTGACTTGTTTGACCCGTTTCGTTAACGACAAATTGACATGTATAACCCGTTTATTTAAACAAGCAGTGCAGACCCATCTAGATAAATGATTTACTTGAGCCCAAAAGTTGTTCTATTTATAATGAAACCATAATGCAGATTTGCATAGTAGTCCTCGATCTTTAGTCTAAATGCACATTATCTCTTGACCTTTACAATATTGCAAACCTAGTCCTTGAAGTTAGCAACAGGTTTGCCTAAAGAAACAAATAACCACCACACATTAAATCAAAGCTGCAATAGAAATTGAATTAATACTTTCAACAAATCTTAAAATGTTAAGCACGTATATTTCTGAAGTTTATAGTCTTGTCCATTTTCTTCTGCTCAGCTATATACTTGGTTAAGTAGAGTAATCTGACACCACGACATTCAGAATTAAGTAGATGGGTGTATGAGTCAAGTAACGGGTCAAACTCGCCAGGCCAGGTTGACTCACTACTACTGAATTTTCAAATGGAGCTGTGTGATTTTGTGCCTTTTAGAAATCATATAAAAAAATATGTTATCATATTCTCACGTGTTAGGATCCTAAGAAAAAAAATACGAAAAGGGTCCTAATTATAAAACTTGTTTAGACCTCCAACCTTGTCTCAGACCAGAAAATATCATGTATGATGTTTACTTGTCCTTTCTTGTATTTCTACAACTCAAATATTCACCATAAAGAAATCTGCAAGTGCTTTTTAATGCTGAACTATGTAACAACCACTATTGTTAATAAGGATTGATATCTCTAAATCTGCGAATGTTTTAGCCTGTCAACTACTCAACCAGTACTCTAGTCCTCTCACTTGTTATCTGTGAATTTAAATTTATTGACTTGAATAATATGATCATTTTTATTTAGATTATAACTTGTTTTTAGTTTAAGATGTTACATTAAATCTCTCTTTTCAGTGTTTTTTTTTTTCCTAGGTTTTACTCAATCATCATTCCCTTTTAGTTTTACATCATATAACATTATTCTTGCTTTAAAGACTATCTCATTCCCTTTTAGTTTTACATCATATAACACTATTCATGCTTTAAAGACTATCTATATACTCTACTCTTTTTTTACTTTTTTTACAAAAATAGTAAACTGTTTTCTAACACTAGTACAAGTAGTAAAATTGAATGTCGGCAACTGGCATCTCACAATACTAACATATAATAATCAATAGAGGAAAATGTCTGGATAGTCCCTGTGGTTTGCTTATTTTTCACCTTTAGTCCATAACTTTCTAAAATTACACCTATAGTCCTCACGTTTTTGAATTTCGTTCCCGGATAGTCCCTAGCGTGGATGGGGGTTAGTTTTTGGTATTAAGTGCGTGTAAAATGACAAAAATACCCTTACTGTCAAATTAATAACTAAAAAATTAAAGAAAATATAATTAATATTTTACAATTTATGTGAAACCCACCACCCACCCTACCACTACATCTACCCCACTCCACACCACCACCACCACCATCTCCACCTTCAACCACCACCACCTACCCCCCCCCCCCCCCCCGTTTTCAACCAATTGTCCCAAAACTCTCACTCTGATTGCTCACTGGAACCGACAACGAAGACACCAACTATTTCAACTTTGTTCCTCATTCTGGATCCACGTGTCACGACCCCCGACCCACCCTGGACGGAATCGGGAGCCGCGAACAGCCAAGTGGTACCGGTGATTATTTTGAAAAATATTGCAGCGGAAATTTCATCAGGACCGTGAGTTAGGAAAAATATCAGAGTTTAGAAACACCGGATTTTATTTATTAAATAGATGGGATAAACCCCATGTTTTTACAAATGTAGCTTTAATAAGGGATAAACCCAATTACTTAAAACAATATTTCTTAATTTGATTTAATTAATAAAATAAGCCACTTCTTGAAGCCTTTCAGTGCCGTATTCATCTCTTACTCCACTCTACTGTAATTACCTGAAACATGTTTGAAAAAGGTTTTGTCAGCGGGAAATACTGGTGAATCATTCTTTTTACTAAAATGACTCATTTGTTATAATTTACAGTATTAAGAGCGATTACAATGTTTTTATATCAACCAACTACCCTCGGTATTTGTCAATCGACTCGTTTCTGTGACTATGGTCATATCACCCATTGGCTAACTCGTTGTCCAATGGTGAAGATTATCAAATAATGTATACAAAACCCCACATACCGACTGTAATATGGAGATTACATAGACTTAATCCCTGTAATTATAACCTTGAAAATAAACATACTTTTGTAAACAAATTTGATAAAAAGATAATGACTCACATTTATAAGCATGCAGATTCATACGGGCAGAGTTTAATCTATAGATAAGCCTTGATAGATTGCATATTTATACAAGCAGAGCTTAGCCTATTGATTAGTCTTGTAACCTAGTGCACACGAACTTGGTAAGTAACTAATACAACATTTACGATAACTCACGAGATTAAAACCCTCACAACGAATGACAAAGTGCAATCACTTAAACATCCATCAGATTCACAACGAATGACAGAATATTCCCCGAGTTCGGGTGGTACTCAAACATCCTGTCGGAATCACGACTAATGACAAAGGATAGCACTTAAACATCCATCGGATAGTTTCCATCGATCGGACATTGAATCGTAGCAGCGATCAAGTTAATACCCTGTATCGTAGCAGCACTTCGTGAATTGTGTGTGTTTTAGAATTGTTTCTACGATATCTCAGTGTGTGTAACGAATTTCTACGTCGTTTCAACTCCGGAATGCAAGTCCCAATGCCTGCTATTTATACAAGAAATTTGACCCCCTCGCGTGACGCGAGGGGTCACCCCTGGGGCTTCGCGTGACGCGAAGGGTCACATCTCACCATAGAGTTGCCACGTGTCCAACTAGCTTGTGTGAGTCGACGGAATATTAAAATTCGAATTTGACAACGAGATATGAAGATAATCGTCAAGTGGGAATATCCCCCCTTGAGTTTTAGGGGCCCTGATCCTGATTCTGATTGTTATGAAATTTTTAGGGTTTATACAGAATCACTTGGGTGTCTCAATTAGGGTTTCTTTTTAGACAAAATATAAATAATAATAATAATAATAATAATAATATAATAATTTTGGTGAGAGTTGTTATGGTTTGAGATAAAAGGAAATAAAATGGTGAGAACAGAGAATGGACCCACTTTGTAACTTTAGGGTTCAACTAGAAAGTCTCCTGGTTTAAAATTTGGGTATAACTTCTGAGCTATTAAAAATATATAATGTACTTGTGTTAAGTATAATACCCCTAATTCAACCTTGTCCCGATGTCCCGAGACCGAATCCCAACAACTTAGTCGGGCAGAGCCCTGACATACGTTA
The DNA here is from genome assembly GCA_030545235.1 of Helianthus tuberosus. Classification (NCBI taxonomy): domain Eukaryota; kingdom Viridiplantae; phylum Streptophyta; class Magnoliopsida; order Asterales; family Asteraceae; genus Helianthus; species Helianthus tuberosus. The sequence continues at coordinate 143,893,579 of CM060426.1, read as the reverse complement.
TGAGGCTCAGATCAATCGGAAAGGGTAGCGGTGATCGGGAGTTAAAACATTTAAAACGGGCATGGCCTCTTTATTATTATTAGAGAAAGAAAGAAAAGAAAAATAAGAATATTTAAAGAATTTGAGAGAGATCTAAAGAAGGAAAGAAGGCATGTAAACGACTGAATACTACCTTCTATTTATGCTGGTAAAATTGCGTGAAGGCTAATCAGCTTTTCAAAAAGGTATTGTCATCCTACGTATTCATTGTAAATGAATTTAGTTTACTATTTTATTTTATTGTCTTTGTCATCCATTTTACTTTACCTAACTGACATATGTCATATTTATTTAATATATATATTATTATATTCATATACTTATCCTTTAGTTATTATTATTATTATTATTTTATTTAGAATTGGACATGTACACACCATACACATCTACTCATTTGTTTTGAATTAAATTTGTGAGTTTGATATGTATATGTCCACTAGCTTTACTAGCTTTTTATAGTTTAGTTATTATTATTATTTTATTATTTATTATATTTAAAAGAACATACGAAATGTTCAACTTTCAAATATTTTATTATTATTTTATTTATTATTATTATTATTATTAATTTAACTACTTTATTCTTTTGGCGTGTATAACTTCTAAAATATGACGTTCTAGAAAATAATAAATATGTTATTAGGATGAGAATATTTATATCTACATTTTGAACCAAGTTTCTTTAAAACAGAGTAGGTTCAAATATAATATATTTTTATAATTTAATTAGTATACGGTCACTAGGTCCGTCTAAATATTTCATATTTGTAACAATCAACTTACTCGTATTCTACCTGCTTAATAAAATAAGTTTTTATATACTTTTATTTTATTTAGAAAGGTCACCCATATACAGGCCAATTAATTATATTATTTCAACCAACTATATAAAATAGTGTTTAAAACTATTTGGGTTGAATATTTATATTAAAAATAAGTTAGTTACTAGTTACTAGTGGTTAATAAATTTAACCAAACTTATAATTTATATGATAAATTTAGGAATGTTACATTCTCCCCACCTTGTTTTAAATCTCGTCCTCGAGATTTGGGTTATGATATTTCTTTTAGAATTATGTCACATCTTTGTTAATAAGAACAATATTAGGGAAAATGACACAGAATCAAGACATCAAATTTTGTGGATACGAGTTGTACAATAAGGAGGATTCAATGGTTCAACTGAATTAGTTCAAGAAATCGATGACAAACGAATGAGATGAAATGATATAATTTCCAAGGTGATTAGGTTTAAGCCAAAAGATATATGATCAATAGATATTTAAAATGAATGTGAAGGACTTTTAGAATAAATAAAATTCTTTGTTTAAAAGAAAGCTTACTTTGATTGGCAACTGAGGAAGACATAGAATTGACAGGTTCAGAATGAAATAAAAGCATGAAAATGATTTGTCAAATATCAAAGTGTTGAGATGAGTGAATTGCAAAGATATATCAAAAGACAATAGAGTTAGTGTATTATTGTTTAGAGTTCCAAGTTGTTTTAATTGTGAAACAATGGGATATTACACTATTAGTGACCATATTTTTCATACTATGTTCTAGAGATCGAAATATAATAAAGACAAGTTGTTTTGGCATGAGCAACCATTATATTTGTAAAGCAAATGTAATATATATTATTTGTGTCCCTGTCTGAACCGTATCTTACATATCAAATATAAATACTCTGTAACATATATTATTTATTACGTATTTTTACTATATGTAAAGGGTCACCACTTTTAATAAAATATTATTTTAGTATTTTACTATACTATGTAAAATAACTTATATTTACTATGTAATATATATTACAAAACACCGCAAAGAAGTTAAAATATTTTAGTATTATTATTTTGTAAAAGAAATCACTATTATTTATAACGTTAAATGAAAATTGTAAATAAAGGTGTAAAAATATTTATTTTACAAAAGTATTTGTAAAATATTTTGTAAATATATAATACTTAATGGGTCGATTCTTATGTGATTACTTATTTTCATTTTGAAACCATATAACGTTGTGAATGTATTTACAAATGTTGTAAATAAGTGAAAACGGGGACTATTCTTATATATTACAATGTTTCCCTAACCCAACGTAGTTGATGACTACCATATTATTCCTATATGGTCATTTTCTTGCCAGAGCGTTATGTGATATACAATTATTTATATAATTTTATTCGTCCCTCTAATTCTTGTATTGTTTTATGAAAATATGTCTTCTCCTTACAGTACAAAGTATATATATTTTTATATAAAAATATTTTTAAAATTTACTAAATAAGTATGATAACTTTAACTTATATACATTAACTAGTTATTATCATGGTTGGATATTGGTTAGTGCTGCCTTGTTTAAGCATAGGTGATCAGTTCATGCCTAACTAAGGCTAGGCTATCCAATACCTGCCCTTGACAATAACCCTAGTACCTAAAAATAATACTAATACTACTACTAATATTAATTACCCATAATAAATAACTAAACATAAACTTAAATGAGAGTATATACCTCAACATAATTTTTTTACATATATATAAAAATATAAATTCTTCACCTCAATGGTTTAACAAAATTTATTGACTCAATATCAAAGAGTCATCGTTTTTGCAATAATGCGGTTCATATTGCAAAAAGCGGAATGATATTTGAGTTTGGATAAAATAACAATTTAGAATGAAGCCCTCTAGTGGTCTTCACAAATCAAACGAATCACATGCGCAACAAACAGTGCATGTGTAATGTGTGAATGAAATAGATCAATATTCGCTGCTATGAAAGAAATCCTCATGGTATGATGACCATTAGGGGAAATAGAAACACGAAAGTCAACTTATTATATGCAGAAGTCAGAATTTCAACGAAAGAAATATAAGAACTTTATCTGGAATTTTGTGTGATAACCGTTGTGAAGTGACATTACCAGGGAATGTCGAATAAAATGAAATAGGGGAATTGCAAAAGTATATGACTTTTTTTGTAGTGCTAATAATTATGACTCTGATTAGACTGTGCACCGATGGTTGTGAAATTTTGTTCCAACGTACCTCAGAGATTCAGGTCATTTGTAGAATCATGTGGCAAAGTGCCCAATCATATTTTCCAAAGGTCTTGTCTTGAAAGTTGTGTGTGATATACTTTGACGTCTGTGGACGTATAATTTAAGTTTCATGTGTTTTCTTGTGCATTAGCACAACTTTACATGCTTCTTACTTGCGTTAATAGCTTATGGGGATGCATTGGAATTTCTTATACTTTTGATGGTGTCCTAACTTAAAGGGTTTCCATTTGTTTATATTTTCACACGAGTTACGAGGTAGATGATCAAACGAAATAATGTTTGATATCGGAAAAGAGATTCCTGATATAAGAAATCTAGACACATATGCTTGTGCTTTATTCCTAATTGACTTTTGGAATTTCTTATAGATATACATATCTATATAATCATATATTTCACATGCTGTAATATACATACCCTCTATAGGGTCAATGTATTTAACAGATTCATATTTCCAAAAACAATTCAGATATCAAATCATGATACTATTTAGGGAAATCTTGTCACTTGTTTGACATATTATATACCCCGTCTTATCTGGTTTGCGCCGGAGAGGTAACCTCAGTATATCCGAATAAACTGGAGAGTCTGCTACACCATACCCAGTCTTGTCGGAGAAAATTTTATATTTCCCATAAATAGTATTTTTAAAAGTGCCTCTTTTATTAGGCTTTTATCCAAAATTAGGGAAATTTATATTCCCGTAACATATCTTATTCCAGACCAAGTAATATCAATAAGCAAGAATAAATAGTAATTAAGTGTTATTGCTTATTTATCATATCTTGCAATATTCTAATTACCATTCTTATGGTATACCAAAATCCATCATAAGTATTTAACTTATCTTGAAGTTTATATTAAGGCATCTTTTCTTAAGTTCAAGTCTAAATACTATCCTGTGTGCTACCAGTTAACAACAATCTCCTAACTCTTTTATTTAGGTATTATTATCACAACATCTATTGACTTTAAGCAGTGGCTCTGATACCACCTTCTGTCACGACCCCCGACCCACCCTGGACGGAATCGGGAGCCGCGAACAGCCAAGTGGTACCGGTGATTATTTTGAAAAATATTGCAGCGGAAATTTCATCAGGACCGTGAGTTAGGAAAAATATCAGAGTTTAGAAACACCGGATTTTATTTATTAAATAGATGGGATAAAACCCATGTTTTTACAAAGGTAGCTTTAATAAGGGATAAACCCAATTACATAAAACAATATTTCTTAATTTGATTTAATTAATAAAATAAGCCACTTCTTGAAGCCTTTCAGTGTCGTATTCATCTCTTACTCCACTATACTGTAATTACCTGAAACATGTTTGAAAAAGGTTTTGTCAGCGGGAAATACTGGTGAATCATTCTTTTTACTAAAATGACTCATTTGTTATAATTTACAGTATTAATAGCGATTACAATGTTTTTATATCAACTAACTACCCTCGGTATTTGTCACTCGACTCGTTTCTGTGACTATGGTCATATCACCCATTGGCTAACTCGTTGTCCAATGGTGAAGACTATCAAGTAATGTATACAAAACCCCACATACCGGCTGTAATATGGAGATTACATAGACTTAATCCTTGTAATTATAACCTTGAAAATAAACATACTTTTGTAAACAAATTTGATAAAAAGAAAATGACTCACATTTATAAGCATGCAGATTCATACGGGCAGAGTTTAATCTATAGATAAGCCTTGATAGATTGCATATTTATACAAGCAGAGCTTAGCCTATTGATTAGTCTTGTAACCTAGTGCACACGAACTTGGTAAGTAACTAATACAGCATTTACGATAACTCACGAGATTAAAACCCTCACAACGAATGACAAAGTGCAATCACTTAAACATCCATCGGATTCACAACAAATGACAGAATATTCCCTGAGTTCGGGTGGTACTCAAACATCCTGTCGGAATCACGACTAATGACAAAGGATAGCACTTAAACATCCATCGGATAGTTTCCATCGATCGGACATTGAATCGTAGCAGCGATCAAGTTAATACCCTATATCGTAGCAGCACTTCGTGAATCGTGTGTGTTTTAGAATTGTTTCTACGATATCTCAGTGTGTATAACGAATTTCTTCGTCGTTTCAACTCCGGAATGCAAGTCCCAATGCCTGCTATTTATACAAGAAATTTGACCCCCTCGCGTGACGCGAGGGGTCACCCCTGGGGCTTCACGTGACGCGAAGGGTCACATCTCACCATAGAGTTGCCACGTGTCCAACTAGCTTGTGTGAGTCGACGGAATATTAAAATTCGAATTTGACAACGAGATATGAAGATAATCGTCAAGTGGGAATACCCCCCCTTGAGTTTTAGGGGCCCTGATCCTGATTCTGATTGTTATGAAATTTTTAGGGTTTATACAGAATCACTTGGGTGTCTCAATTAGGGTTTCTTTTTAGACAAAATATAAATAATAATAATAATAAAAATATAATAATTTTGGTGAGAGTTGTTATGGTTTGGGATAAAAGGAAATAAAACGGTGAGAACAGAGAATGGACCCACTTTGTAACTTTAGGGTTCAACTAGAAAGTCTCCTGGTATAAAATTTGGGTATAACTTCTTAGCTATTAAAAATATATAATGTACCTGTGTTAAGTATAATACCCCTAATTCTACCTTATCCCGATGTCCCGAGACCGAATCCCAACAACTTAGTCGGGCAAAGCCCTGACATACGTTATGAGGCTCAGATCAATCGGAAAGGGTAGTGCTGATCGGGAGTTAAAACATTTAAAACGGGCATGGCCTCTTTATTATTAGAGAAAGAAAGAAAAGAAAAATAAGAATATTTAAAGAATTTGAGAGAGATCTAAAGAAGGAAAGAAGGCATGTAAAAGACTGAATACTACCTTCTATTTATACTGATAAAATTGCGTGAAGGCTAAGCAGCTTTTCAAAAAGGTATTGTCATCCTACGTATTCATTGTAAATGAATTTAGTTTACTATTTTATTTTATTGTCTTTGTCATCCATTTTACTTTACCTAACTGACATATGTCATATTTATTTAATATATATTATTATAGGGCAAGCCTACATAGGAAACCCTATCTATATGAAAAACCCTAGAAAACCCAACCTCCCGACATTTTTTTTTTTTGAAAAAATTAACACATGTAATATACATGTTTTTAAGAGTTTTGGGCCAAAAAAATAAAAAAAGCGTTGAAGGGATCTTTAAAAAAAAAAAAAATTCAGCATTTTCTGTCTTTGTTGCCTAACACATGTTAGGCACTGAAATTTGTTTATTTTTTTTTAAAAAATCCCTTCGGCGCTTTTTTGTTTTTTTTGGCCCAAAACACTTTAAAACATGTATATTACATGTGTTATTTTTTTCGAAAAAAAATGTCGGGAGGTTGGGTAAAAATGGGTGGAGATTTGAGTTTTCAGAGTTTTCTATGTAAATAGGGTTTTCTGTCTATCTTTATCCTATTATTATACTCATATACTTATCCTTTAGTTATTATTATTATTTTATTTAGAATTGGACACGTACACACCATACACATCTACTCATTTGTTTTGAATTAAATTTGTGAGTTTGATATGTATATGTCCACTAGCTTTACTAGCTTTTTATAGTTTAGTTATTATTATTATTTTATTATTTATTATATTTAAAAGAACATACGAAATGTTCAACTTTCAAATATTTTATTATTATTATTATTTATTTATTAATATTATTATTAATTTAACTACTTTATTCTTTTGGCGTGTATAACTTCTAAAATATGACGTTCTAGAAAATAATAAATATGTTATTAGGATGAGAATATTTATATCTACATTTTGAACCAAGTTTCTTTAAAACATAGTAGGTTCAAATACAATATATTTTTATAATTTAATTAGTATACGGTCACTAGGTCCGTCTAAATATTTCATATTTGTAACAATCAACTTACTCGTATTCTACCTGCTTAATAAAATAAGTTTTTATATACTTTTATTTTATTTAGAAAGGTCACCCATATACAGGCCAATTAATTATATTATTTCAACCAACTATATAAAAAATAGTGTTTAAAACTATTTGGGTTGAACATTTATATTAAAAATAAATTAGTTACTAGTTACTAGTGGTTAATAAATTTAACCAAACCTATAATTTATATGATAAATTTAGGAATGTTACACCACGCCTGGACTGTTAACTCATCTGGTATAATTACAGAGGTAAGAGAGTATTTCAAACCCACACACGCCCCCACCATCAACCACCCATCCCTAAATCAACCACCCAACCCTAAATTAACAACCACCATCATCCTCCACACATCACAATCACCCTACCGTCTCAACTGACCTGTAATAATGGCGGTGAGGCCATAGGCTTCTTTTTTCCTCGAGTAACTTCTTCAGCGGTAGATGAAGCTGAAAAGCCAGTAGCTCCCTTCCATGAAAGTATCCACCCTGTCCTGACTCACGGCCTCTCCCTCTCCCATTTCTTGGACCACTGGTGAAGTGGGTTTGCGGGCTAGGAAAACCGACACCTGGTAACCGCTAGGGTGAGGACTATTTCCCCCCCAACTCGGGTTCGGTAAAGAGCTACTTTGTGGTGGGTTAGATGAATAAGCATGATTAGAACTTGCATAATATCCCTGTGGTTGTTGCATTTGCGGATTTGGCGATTGGTTTATATGGGGTTGAAGGGAAGGTGAGAAACGTTTCATTGGTCTGCAAACCTGTTGAACCAAAAAATAATTATGTAAATTAATAAGAAAGGCAATTTAATGCTTGCCGAAAACATAAGAAAAATGAATATAAAGAAAATCAAACAAGCTGATTAGCAATTTCAACCCATTTACTGATTGGGTCAATTCCAGTTATAAATTAGGAAAATAAGGTTTTTAATGGCTTAAAAGGGAACGGGTCAAACAAGCTGAAAGTTGCTCAAAGTGTATTTGTAATTCATAAAACCTCCTAAGTCAATCACTCAAAAATTAAGAATATTACTGCAGTAATATAATTTGACTAAAATGGTTAGTAATTAGACTTGTACGACATGATCACGCATTTGATATTCATATTGCTACATATATAAAAACATAGCATCAATTCACAATTTATAATACTTGTTTAGTGACAATCTCTCAAAAGTTATTTGTCTCCAATCCAATCATCTTCAAAGGTCAATTAACTAAACACAGATTCAATGATTATCCGTTTAAGCCCCAACAAGTCACGCAGAGATGTAAAGTTTCACGTTCAAATGGTGAAACCAAGAATATATATAGAACACCAAAGAATTAGCACACATAAGAAATTCAAAACTATGTGATAACAATAAGGTCATATGGTATTAATTGGAGTGGATGAAATATTCAGTGATATCTGAGGGCTGACCTGGCTCCTCTGCTTGTTGCCAGAATACGCAGCCATTGGGTTGGTGTAATAACTAAAGCTTCGAGAAGTCGTCTGCACCTCAGTTTCAGAGTTAGTTGTGGATTCAAGTAACGGGTTTGCGAGACTAACAGCTGAATGATCTTTATTATGAGTTGCATCCTCCTTTGAAGCTTCCAATCGCATAGCTTTTAGTCTTTCTCTTCTCCGAGTTGACTCTTCCATTGACCAGAGAATATATATATATATGGGGACCGCTAAAATAAGAACCATCTCCAGTTGTAAGAACCGTGAGAACTTTTTGATCCGGGGCGAGTTGGACCAATTTTTTTTTCATAAACGTAGATGCATGTATTATAAACACATTTGTAAAAAAAATTCAAAAAAAAAAAAATGTCGTGTGTGTAGTTTTGAACACCACAAGTTTGTGCTTACAGGTACCGTAAATTTTATTTAAAATTTACGGTACCCGTAAACACAAACTTGTGGTGTTCAAAACTACACACACGACAATTTTTTTTTTGATTTTTTTTTTACAAATGTGTTTATAATACATGCATCTACGTTTATGAAAAAAAAATTGGTCCACCTCGCCCCATACGGTGTAGTTCTCATGGTTCTTACAACTGAAGGTGATTCTCATTTTAGCGGTCCCCATATATATATATATATATAGGGTAAGGATAGTGTAAAAAGGGCCTAAAGTGTGAGAAGTGCATTATAACACTATATATAATACTATATAACACCATATAAACACCGTATAACAATATGTAACACCATATAATACCATATAACACTATGTAACACTATATATCATTATATAACAAATATAACACTATACATCTATCATAGACATGCTATCAGACAACCTATAGTGTTATATTTGTTATACAATGATATATAGTGTTACATAGTGTTATATGGTATTATATGGTGTTACATATTGTTATACGGTGTTTATATGGTGTTATATAGTATTATATATAGTGTTATAATACACTTCTCACACTTTGAGCACTTTTTACAGGATCCTCTACCTATATATATATATATATATATAGGCTAATTATAAGGAGAAAACCCACTCCAGTTGACTAAACCCAGGAAACTGTTATATGTGGCTAGGATTGATCCACGTTGCTTGTTAGTTTGAGAGGAGACAAGGGCATTTTTGACATTTTCCTTTTAACCTTTTGACTGATGAATGTGTAAGTGTGTAAGAGACTTTGGCACAGACTTCTTTTCTTCTTTTCATTAGTTTCATTTAATAACTTTGTACTTGATGTATCTCTCTCCTCTCTCACATAATCTTCATCAACTGGAGATATTCAAAACTCACCAAACACTCACTCTCTCTCATAATCTTCATCATACCCTCTCAATATTCAGAATATCGCCACACAAAAAAGACTATCGCTGCAGATTTTCCAAAATCACCGGACAAAATCAAACATGGCTGAGTTGAACAACAAAAAACCTTGGACTGTTGCCGGTGGTACGGCGACACTCAATGATCATCCGGGTTCACCCTTAAATGTTCTCCCACATAATCTTTTACCTGATTTTGCATTTAATGAAGATGAAGATGCATTGGGTGAGAGTAGAGTTGTTGAAGATCCTGAACCTATTTCTTCAGTCTCCAGGTGAGTGATACTTTTTTTTTCCAGTTTTATTAAATGTACAACTTTAAATGCATACGAGTAGTTGTGTAAATTAAGATTTTCTTGTTTAGATTTTGATTGGATTCTTTTTGATTTTTTTTTTTTGGTTTTTTGGTATTTTTTTATGTGTAGCCTCAGATTTACATCAAATTGGCACAAATGATGATGAGGATGGTGTTCAGAATTGTTCTTTTACAGAGCTGCTATCCACAGGTCATTGTTTATGTGAAAGCATGAATTTTTTTCTATAGGGTTATTGTAACACCCCTAGTTTTAATGTTTGTAGTTTGTTATTATTATTATTATTATTATTATTATTATTATTATTATTATTATTATTTTGTTGGTATAGGAGGAAAAAAAAAAACAGAGGATGTGTTGGTTAGTTTGGTTGAAAATGTGGTAAACTTGTATTAACAATACCATTTTTATTTTTTATTTTTATGAAACAAGCTTTTATATTTTGTAGAAGGTAAAAACATGTGTGGTTACACTTGTATTAAGTTTTTATATTTTTTGGAAGGGAAAAACATTCGAGATTACATTTTTGGATCACATAAAAAAATGCACCAGCATCTACACTTTTTGGTGACACCAAAAAAATGTACCACCATGTTTTGTTTTTGGTGACAATACAGTAAAATGCATCAGTTTGTTAGGTTTCATGTTACAAGTAATTTTTTTTTAACTTATACGTGTTAAAATTTATTAACAATACAATGTTTTCTAAAAGACTCGTGACCTTTTTTGTAGGTATTCATGCGGACGAGGAATTTTATGTTCACCACACACCCAATGGCACTAGAATGTGGTGTCCTAATGTTCCTATTGTTTTAAAGCCTGTTGTTGGTTGTGTGTATGAAACGTAGAAGGACGTTACACATAATGTAATACTTATTGCTCATTTTTTTTTGTTTATTGGGTGTTTACATTTTTTGAAATTATACAGAAAATGTTTGTTTACACGTGGTGTAACTTCATATATATGTATAATATATGTAACATCTTTTTTTGTAGTGTACGTACCTACATGTAACATCTTTTTCTAGGAAGACGACTTTGTAACAATGTGATATAATACAACACTTTGTGTCGGAGGAGAAAGAAAAGAAAACGCGTTACACTCTTATGTGGTAAAAAAACAAGCATTTTTTCTTGTATACTGGGTGTTTACATTTTTTGAAATTATACAGAAAATGTAACGTTATTTTTTGTACTTTTTTTTGTAAAATGTTACATATAATGTAATACTTATTGCTCATTTTATAGAATGTAACCTTAATAAGATGGTACATATAAAGTAACATTTTTCCTCATTGGTTACATTTTTTTTTGTAAAATGTTACATACAATGTAATATTTATTGCTCATTTGTAGAATGTAACCTTAATAAGATGGTACATATAAAGTAACATATAATGTAACCTTATTCAACGTGTATATCCAGTTTTTCACCTAATGCTTTTACATTTATTTGTTATATACAACACCGGTGGCCCAAACATCGATAAATTAAAAAAAAGTATCGTAAAACAACTTTATGAATAAAATACTTAAGTTACAAAATTTTGCCCCCACAAGTGTTAAGGTGCAACAACATTATTATATAACCTAACAACGCATACAACACACTTGTTCCCTAAAAAACAAAATACTTAAGTTACAAAAATATTTTTTTCTTTTCTTTCAAATCCTTTGCTGGTGTGTCCGATTCACTGCCTTCCAACACTATTACAAAATAAATTGTCAAACATAAATGTAACAAACCATCTAACAATTTTGAGATTTCTTGTCATTGATATTGAATGCAAGAGAATCCGAGACTGTTTCCAAGAACTTGTTCACATTATTCAAAACTAACTATTTTGAGATTATTCAAAAGAAAGTAAAAACCCTAACTTAACTGATTAAAGGAAAAAATTTCAATCAACTGAATAAAACCGTATAAAACCAATAGATCGAACAGCAATAATTAATACCCAAATCACCCTCTATAATCATATTCCTCATAAAAAAAAACTCAATTCGCTTAAATATATGGTCCACATGTATAAAACAAAAGAGTCTTTATATGTACATACATAACAAATTCATTCCTTCATAACATGGAAGTACATGTGCCGCACTGGTTTAGGTCGTTTTGTGAATATTCAATGTCCACATCAAGAATACAATCACACTCCCAACAGCAAACTGAACCGTAGTGACAGTTATTGGATTTGGGAAGACTTTCAAAACCTGCATACATATTCATGTCAGAATTTTCATCGATAATATTGCACTCACGTAACTCAAACTCAAGCAATTGATGAGAACAAGATCAAACACAGAGCTGCTTGTTGGGGGCTTTGAGGATTACATTCTTTTTGTTAGTGTGCATATGATAAGTTCATAGAAGAATAACATATAGAAACAAAACTACAGCCCAACCTTTAAGAAACAAAAAAAAACATGAGTACAGCAAATGACCCACACATAACAATTGGACCTCCGGCGAAAAGGTCAAAAAGAAGTAGATAACATAAACAAAAGTGAAAATACCATAATGTAATCAAACCATGATGACGAAAAGGTCGAATTTCCGGTGAAGTATGGGCCCATCTCCGGCGACAAAAAGATCGTTGGTCTTTTCCATTTCGCTAAGAAACGGTCACCGGTTCGACACCGAATCTCCGGTTGGACCTCCGACCACCGATCTGACCGGAGCGACGCACCTGAACCGACGCCGATGCACCTGAACCCTACAATTTCCGACGATCCTTGATTGTTGTCCGGCGATTTTTGAATATCTGCAACGATCGTCTCTTTTGTGGGCGATTGTCTGAATATTTGAGAGGGTAAAATGAAGATTATGAGAGAGAGTGAGTGTTAGGTGACTTTTGAAGATCTCTGGTTGATGAAGATTTATGAGAGAGAGTGTTTATTTTTGTGGTTTTTGAAATATTGAAGACTAATGTAGAGTTGTAGGTTAGATGTAATGATGAACGATGTAAGGCTTGGTTACACCTTGCAGATTTTTGTCTCTTAGTAAGAGATTATGTTAAATATTTCCCATATTGCCCTTTACGTACATTAAATATATTAAAAAATAGAGATGAAGGAATTCAAAATCAATGAATGGCCCAAAATGAATCTCAGCCATCCATCATGCTTAATCAATGGTGATTAATGGGTTTTCAGGGTTTAGTCAACTCAACTGGGTTTTCGATTTATCCTTGCCCTATATATATATATATATATATTGCATACACACATATAAGAAATGTGAATATAAGAAATGTGAAATGGGCGAAAATTTACAACTTGGCTAGAAAGGAAACAGGTATAAGGGGTCAAAAAGTCATCCAAAGTGATTTTAAATTCTTAAAAACCTCCTAAATCAACAAGTTGCTTTATATTTTTAACAAAATATATATTATTATGATAACAATTCTAACCCGTATAGAACTCTACCCATGTGACCCGTTACCCAACCCACGCACTTTCATTGAAATAAATATAATGGCATGATAGAGGGCTGAATTACGAGTAAGTTGATAGGCCCAACTTAATCAGCAATGGCCTATGTGACTCAAAACCAATTGAAATCTTCTCCCTCCTTTTTGAGACAAATGGAGTCCACTTCTGGTCACCATGCCGCCGTTATCCCTTACTTTATTTTCATATGTTTTTTTTTCCAAACCGGTTCAGATTTGAGTCAACAAAAGTCAAAACCAACTTCTTTTTTAAGGGGGAAAAACCGATTACAACCCGTCTTTTCGGGCCAGTTTAAAACCACCCTAGTAATATTAAGTTGGGCTTAATGACTTTGTTTAACAAGTTGGACTTGGCCCAACCTAATCATTAATTGCCCTATGCGACTCATACCAGTTCCCCTTTTTGGAGACGAACGGAGTTCACTTCCGGCCACCCTGCCGCCGTTGCCGATTCAGACGAACATAATAAACCTAAGCCAATAAATATTCGATCTTCGAGCTTCATAGGTTCCTTCCGTTTCATCGAATTGCTTTCAGCATCACAACACACTACTTCCAACGAAATCGAAACGGCGTTGCTTTCAGCTTCATAGTGGTCTTACCGAGAGACTTACTTGTAATTACAGTTTTCATTCACTTCAGGATCAGATTTTTATTTATTTATTCAATGTAAGTTCGCTTTAACCTAACTTAATTAAATGTCGTTCTCTATTTTGTTCATCAAGTGTTTCTGGTTTTACATATTGATTTTAACTATTTATAGAGGCCACTAACCGGTTTATTGGTTCAATTTATACGTATGTATATATGTATGTGTATGTCTCTGTTTGTTTTCAACCTAATCAATCCATATTGGGGGTAGTATGACAAAGCTGTGAAGTAACTTTAAGAAAAAAAACACATTACTGTAAACAGCAATCTTCATCAACATTGTTGTTTTTGCTATTAAGATGATGGAATATAGATGCTCGTTATAAGACCCGCTTCACTGAAATTAGAATAAACAAATAGAAAGATAGGTTACTCAATGTTTGATAAGTCAATTGGTTACTACTCTAAGTGGTAAACTGACTATCCCAGTGATGTCAAATCCCTAATTATTATAAATCATTCATAATAAAGTTAAAAATTTAAAGCTATATGCCCTTATATATCCTATCAGTTTGAGATAGACAAGTGAAAAAACAAACCAAATCAACCCATCTTGACATTCACAAGTTTCGGATGAAATTTTGTGTACAAGATAATATAATATGGTATCAAGGCAACAAGCTCTTATATGCAATTTTAGTTCTCTTAGTTTCACTTCTACTTGAAATTCTTTGTTGTATGACTAAACTGCCCTGCTTCCTGTTTTGTATGATCAGTTGGGCAAAATGCTAAAAATCCTACCTTTTTCATGTAGTATTGGCAAAATCTGGTAAGAAGCAACCATTAGAAGATGCTGGTGGCAAAATTGCACATTCTGCAGGAGCTTCAATGAGCTTGCCTTAAATAAGGTGTGTTTTAACATGCATACACATTAAGTTTGTCTTAGAAAATTTTAATGTATTCATATCCAGTGGCGAAGCTTGAGATTTCCGACCGGGGGTCGAAAACGTATATACCAAAATATTTCTATAAAACCAGGGGGTCAAAAACGTATATACCCAAAAATTTATATACGAAAACTACATACTTCCCACTACTGAACGAAAAGTTCGGGGGTCGGCCGCCCCCTCCCGCCCCTATTATCCTAAGCCCATGTTCATGTCAGTTCTTATTTTGGAAAATTTTGGTTTTGACCATTATAGTCAAAGTAGGAGAGGTAAAAGAGCAAAGATGAAATATATGACTTGGTTCACCCAGCTGTGGATACAAGATTGTTCGAGTAAAGGGGTATTAGTAGAGCGGGCAATTCTGACCCACATGCATAAAATGGGTCGTTTTGGGTCTTTTTTAAATCACCATGGGTTGATTTGGGTTTCTTTTTAGTAATCAATGGGTCCCGCTGGGTCACCCTAAAATACAGAAAGATTTTACGGGTCAAATTGGGTTTGGAATTAAAAAGAAACAAACGGGTGGAACGGGTTAGTGGGTTCAGAAGAAAAAAGAAACAGGTGGAACTAGTTAGAAAAAATCTCGGGTTTTTTTTTTCTCAAAAGCTTTTCTTTTTCTTCTCTCCAAATCTGAGATTGTCACTCTCACACAAAATTAGTTCTTAGAAAAATCTCACCAAACCACCATATTAGAAGCTTACAGATTCTCCTCTACTCTCGTCTCCTTTACGCGCTATCTCTGTGTTCCGGTAAACTAGCGACGCCGACCACCATAAAGTTGGTAACATATTAAACGACGGTGTTTCGATGTTATGCGGAGGTCGTAACGTAACAGATCGATGGTGAAACCGGTGAGTGTGTAAATGATCACTCAGTGGCTGACAGTTACGAACCCAAACGGGTTGACATATGCCGGAGATCAGGTGGAGTGATTACTGAATTGAAACCGCATGAATTATGAATCGTTGCTGCCTCACCAGAAGAAACAGAAACGATCATTGGTTGTTCGTTTCTCAATTAGTATGTTTGAATATTTGATTTGTGTTTATTTGCTTTTTTTTTTTCCAAAATAAAACTGTTTTCTTTTAAGTTTAACTGAATTTTAGTTTTTCAATTAAAATGAATTTCTATTCAACATCTGTTACAATTTCAATTTCTATTTTATTTAAGAAAGCAAAGGTTTTACCGTAGGGAATAGAGATTCTATTGCTGCTGGGTGCAGACATCAATCTGTAAAATGACTGTTCTAACCCAAACCCAATCTGAACGAACCCATTCTGATCTAAACCCAATCTGACCCAAACCAAAATGACCCTTTCCTTAACATGACCCGTTTTGAGCTGCACCCATTCTGACCCGAACCCGTTTTGATCCGTCACTACACCCAATCTGACCCGCTCATTTTGCCAGGCATAGGTATAAGCGCTATCATTGTAAAGTATGTTTAAGGTCTATAGTTTATTATGTAAGGGGTTTAGGGTGTCATTTAAGTAAATCAGCATATCTCAATCGCTGCGTCGATTGTTTCACGCCAGTTCACTAACAAGTAGGGAACGATTGTCAAACATCATTCCGTAATTAGAAATTTAGTTTGTGTTAAATTCATTTGTTAATTCTTGTTCTTATTAATTTGACTTCTAACACGTTTTATGAATTCATATGGTTTTGGCTTTGAATGCTTTAGCATACATTCCCTAACTGGTTGCCAATTTTATTAATCGGATCTCAGTTTGTTTAATCCCTTTTATGTTAAAATTTGCAGAGATAAATACAAAGCATCAACAAACAAACAGAGTACAACGAACACTCAACTAGAATACCTAACGACCAAAAAAAGGAAAATTTTCATGCCTCTCTTGTCATTGGCTTCGAGAAGACATGTTTTACTCACAACTTTAGTTTGTTCTAGTCAATCAAGCAGTTTAGCTTGTTTAGTTGTTTTCTACAAAACGAATTTGCAAGTTATACTCCAATAATTCCAAGCCAATGTGCAAATTGTGGTTGGAACTGTGAAAAGGTAAGAGTTAGCTCATATTATACCCTTTTTCTTCTAATTAGTGTAAAGTTCACGATTTGTTCTTATGGTTTTGTCAAAGCTACAAATTTTATTCTCCCATTTTAAAACTTACAGAAATACCCCCTTGTTTTCGAAACCTGTAACATCAGTGGTCACTTTGTTTATACTAGTGTGATTAATCCCGCACGTTGTGGCAGGTGGGAACTCGATTGGTTTCAATTTGGTTTTTGTTTTGTGCTCTAACTAGGTTTCGTGTTTTTTCCCCTTTTACCTCCTCTGTAATAAAAACTTTTCAAGTTCAAACTGATAACCAGGGGCCGTACCTGAGAATTCAGGTTCTCTGTCCAAGCCCGGAAAATACGTGCCCCTCACCGTAACGAAATAGATAATGTAATCTTATTTTGCCACTCATTGATGTTATTATTATGATTATTATTAATTTGAAGCCAAAATGGGTATTGGGCTAATACCTAACGAGCTTAAGTTATAAATTTTGAGATCCATAGTTTTAAATGGGCCTAAAATATAAGTTTATGTTTTATATGGGTTTTCTATTTTTTTTTAAATATATATAATATTTTTTTAATGTGCTCTGGCCGTTGGTCCTCCCCGCTCACCTCAGTGTCGGCTGTGTTGATAACCAGGTCATTGGATTGATAAACATATTATATACAAAGAAAAGGGGACAGGGAATTTAGATTTTGGAGTTACAAAACTCCTCTTAACTACCTTCATTTCACTGAATTAATCATAAAAAAAGTTATTAAGGGAGCTCAAGATACCAGACCAGGCAAACTAAAGCTAGCCCACTGCACTTTAGCATAGTGAAAGTCTCTCTTAATTATGCATTAGCTTGAAGTGAAACTTCCGTCTATGTAAGAAAAGTCTTAACCGCCTTGACTTTGTGGGCGCACTGACCAAAGACCTACTCCTGCTTAGCGCAGGAGACTCACTTTAGCCTTGCTTAAAGGGGTGAGCAAATGCCAAGAACCGACCCGATTAGGAACCGAACCGACCCGATACCCGAAAACAGTATAAACTGATACCCGAAAACAATACCCTATCTAATACCTCGGTTCCGGTTCTCCATCAGTTCGGTTCCATGGTTCTCGGGTAGGAGAACCAAACCTGAATTGATGTTTATATCTTTCTCTGTTTCTCAAACCTACAATCACATCATTACTGTTTCATTCGATCAGCTGTAGTTAGATTTCTGCAGTGAATCAAGATGTGCTCCATTGACATTCCACTCTAAAATACGGCTTCACATTGGATGTTAGAAATAAAGGTACGTCATGTGAATCAAGAATGTTTAATTGTTTTCGATTCTTTGTGTTGTGTATAAATTTGGTTAGGTTTCTTGATTAATAGGTAGTGTATGATTATTATGAACTTGATGGGTTATGCTTGATTATAATGGTTAGTGTAATATATGATGTCGAAATGTTTGCACACCAAATGTTCGATTAAATGTCCAAGTGAAAAGTATTGTAAGAAAAGATTAAATTATTATAAACGATATCCAAAAAATAATTCAATGCTTCATGAATAAAAAATCCAAAACATATCCAATAACTAAAACACAAAACCTCAAAAATAAAACATATCCCCAAAATCGAAATAAACTTCAGGTACTTTTGTATTGAAGACCCTCAGATTTTTTGTTTTTTTTTTTAATCATCAAAAAGTTTATTTATTAAAACAAACTCAAGTATTTTCTTCACTTGTAGATTCCTGTTTATTACACATGTAATTAATATCAAGTTGACTTTCAGTTTTGTGTGTTATTTTTTTCCTTAGCCATTTTCATTATGACAACCGATAATCTTATACATTACAACTAAATGTCGCAGGGACATGTAACCATTACATCCTAAAGGTTCTTCAAGGTGATGGGACATTCAAAGTTGAATGGGACAAATGTGAGAACAGAGAGATTTTAGCGGTGTAAGTTCCTTTCAATCAACCTAGTTTTGATTATTGGTATTAATGATATAACACAGGATTCATTCATGAAAGCATGTTGGATTTGACATTCAAAATTGCTTTGGGAATTGATCTTGACAGCAATTAGCATAACCAGGAAATTAGCTAAGCTAAATGCAAGAAGATCAAAGTGGTTGATGAGTTTGTTTATTAGCTGATCTAGACCAAGACTGAACAAATGAACAGGGGACAAGATGATTTCTAGTAAGTGGATACTTTTATCCCATAAAATCATTGGTGGGTTGGGTAACGAGTCGAAAGAGGTCTGGGGTTTTGAAAAATGGTTATTTTTAGTAGGGTTGAAATGGGTCGGGTCAGGTTGGACTGTTTGACTGAGATGAAAACACTTTAATTTTCTTTAAACCTTATATCTAGTTAATGTTTTAACTATGATTACAAAAAACAAACCATTTTTACTAATAGTCTAACTTTCTTTTAATAGTGTTTAGAATGTGATGATTATAATCTTGTTATTTTTAATTTGAAAGCGATGGGTTTGCCTACTAATGTCAAATTGTGTTGTTTGACCCTTGACTGCAGTTGAAGAAAGAAGACATTCTATCAAGGTTTCTGCATAGCAACAACACACATCCAAAGTCACAGATGTTGAAGAATTTGCAAACAGTGTGAGTGAAGAAAGCTTAGAAAAGATCCAATATCCTAATGCAGATTTTAATGAAACTCTCAAGACTCTTTCATGCAGTTCCCATGGTATGCAATCTCAAATCTTTATCAATTTTTCATACTTTGACTTAACTGGTCGGGTCTTTGACTAATCAACATGGTTACTAGTATTTATTGGAGTAAGAGGTTCAAAATGGATCTCGTAAAGCTCTTTTTGTCAAAAATTAAAAAAAAAAGTTATTGATAATTAGTTTTAAAGAGTATTATTTCAATGATAGTCTAATTTTGTTTATTGAAATATTTTTTATGTTTCAAAAATACACATTGGATAACTTTACATCCTAAAAAGGTAATAAAAAAGAGAAGTAATACTGATGTTGCAAATTTTCATATGTTGTTGTCTACTAGGATAAAACAATACCATCATATGCCCAATGTATACGCTTCACAGATATGGATGATGCATGATGTATCTGATGGTTATGTTGTGAAGGAGGAGGATACTGCAGCTTTATCAGAAAAATGGTTTCGTCAAATTGTTGTTTCTCTGAAAGCTTCTTTAAGTTTAAGGCTTTTAAGGTCAGTACAATACAACCCATATCGACCATTTCCTTTTCATTTGTAAAATTTTTTGTGGTCTAGTTTAAAAGTCAACCTTCATGTTATGCCATTTGACCAAAGCAAAAGTATCTAGATTATCATAAAACGTATATTAATAATACGGAAATTGCGTTATCCTTTTTGCAGCTTGGTGCATTGAGTATGTTCAATGATTACATTTCAATACGGAAATTGCGTTAGCTGATTTGATTTTGGTAAACATGTAAATTAAGCATTTTCCTCGTTAGCTTAGATTAGAAGCTTCTGTATAGCGGAACAACAGAATATCTTATATATTACAACAAAATTTTGCAGGGACTTAAGACCATGACATCCTAAAGGATCTTTTAGGTGATGGAACACTCACAGTTGAACACTCACAGATCCTTTCAGTCAACAACATATGACTACTGCATAATACAATGACCTGGTTTTGACTATTGGCATTCATGATATATAACACAGGGTTTATTCATGTTGGATTTGATTTTTAAAGTTGCTTTGGGAATTGATATTGACAGCATGTGTGGTTTAACTGAAGGAGGTCTTAGATATGTAATGCTTTTGATGATGTAACTGCATTGACTCTCAAACAGTATGTTGACATAACAAGGAAAACTCAGAAAGCTTTAAATATTAGACCAGAGGCTAAGTTAAAGGGAAGGGTCAAATTGGTTGACTGAAAGGAAGTTATGCACAAGGTACCAGATGATTTTTGGTATGAGGATAGTTTTTCGCCATAAAAATTATGGGCTGGGTGGATAACGAGTTGAAAGAGGTCTAGTGGTTAACTTCTTAGTAGGGATGATATGGGTCGGGTCAGGTTGAATTGTTGGACTGACATGCAAACACTTTTATTTTCTTATAAGCTTATTTCTAGTTAATGTTTCAACTACGATTATAAAAAGAGTGTATGTATATATATACTATTTATAATAGTAGTCTAACTTTCTTGTGTCTAGTAAGTGTTATGTGTTTTGATTATATTCTTGTTAAAATAATTGGAAAAGCAATGGGTTTAATTGGCCACTAATGTCAAAGTGGGTTGTTTGACCGCTGACTGCAGTTGAAGAAAGAATCTGCACAAAGTCACAGATGTTGAGGAATTTGCAAACAGTGTGAGTGAAGAAAGCCTAGAAAAGATGCAGTATCTTAATGCAGATTTTAACGAAACTCCCAAGACTCTTTCATGCAGTTCCAGTGGTATGCAATCTCAAATCTTTATCAGTCTCTCATACTTTGACTTAACTGGGCCTTTAACTAATCAACATGGGTACTAGTAGTTATTGGAGTCAGAAGTTCAAAATGGAACACATTGGGCCAACCCAAAAGCTCTTTTTGTCTAAATTTCTAAAAAAACATTGATAATTAGCGTGTCAACTAAAGAAATATTATTTCAATGATAGTCTAATTTTGTATACCAAAATGATTTTAAGGGTTTTATGTTTCAAAAAAACACATTGGGTAACTTTACATCTTAAAAAGGAAATAAAAAAGTGAAGTAATACAGATGTTGCAACTTTGTGTAGTAGGATAAGATAATACCATCATATGCAAAATTTATATTCTTCGCAGATGATGATGCATGATGTATCTGGTGGTTATGTTGTGAATGAAGGGGATATTGCAGCTTATCAGAAAAATGGTTTCATCAAATTGTTGTTTTCATCCAGAAAGCTCCTTTAAGTTTAAGGCTTCTAAGGTAAGTACAATACAAACCATATTGACTATGTGCTCTAGTTTAAAAGTCAACCTTCAAGCTATGTCCTTTGACCAATGCAAAAGTACCTAGATTATCATAAAAGTATATTGTCCGAGTACGATTTTGACATGATTTCCTGTTTTTATGTAGAAAGCACACGCAGGACAAAGAATTTGTTTGGATAGGGAATTTGCGTATTGGCAGATGAAGATCTTTGCTTTCATTCTACTAAGTTGTTTCAGTTTCAAGCTGAACAACTAAAACAAAAACTGCAAAGTTTGAAATGATGGTTAATCTTCACGTTGACAAAAGGTTACTACTTATAAAGACTTGTCACTAATAAGGTTTTGTTGGTAATGAAGAAGACTCGCCAAAGAAACCCTTGAGCTGTTACAAGTTGTGTCTGGTGGCATTTGTCGCTCATGGGCTAAATTACCTTGATGGCAACTTATAAGCGATGAAGAATCAATGGTTAAGAAACTTGCATATGATGACAAGTTACCAACTGATGAAGAGAAAAGGAACTGGCCAATGAAGCAAATCACCTCTACTGAAGATTAATGAAGAAGTCTCGCCAATGAAAAAGAGATGTCACATGTCAGCCTATCATTCGATGATGACAATATGCTGAGAAGATGTTATGCGTAACTGTCACTTGTCAATTTTGTACATCTCAACAAGATTATAAACACATGTGTCCGCATTAAATTTATTTATCACTTGACCCCGTAGCTTAGTCTGTCAAGCTTTTGAGTGCGAGTTCAGTGTGTGGCCTATATGTGTAAAACCTTCCAAGGAAATTTGTAAGTCACCATCTTCATAGCTAGAGTGTTAGCTAGGAAAGTGTATGTAATTATAACTTTAATCTGCAACTAATTTTACATGATGTATTGAAACACCCACAACCATCCCTCAATCTCCTCTTCTCCTTTTTATCTCAAATACACCACACCACCCCCATTCCGCCTCGATTTAATGGCCGGCCACCACTGTGGTGGTGGCAACGAGAGAGAGAGAAGCAGAGAAGACGGAGGAGACACTGATTTCCCGACAACTGCTCGTCGACGTTGGAAAGGTGGCAGTGCGGCGGTGGTTTTAGGTATTCGGTGGTTTGTGGTGGACGAAGGTGGTTCAAGGGTGTTTGTTCCGGTGGTGGACATGGGTGTGGGTTCAAGGGTGTTTGTTCCGGTGGTGGTTGTGGGACCCAAACCCACCGATTATCACTGTTGAAAATAAATCAAAGCTTCAATCCACCATCGACACACTTCAATATCACTGTTGAAAAATAACTATGCATCTATGCATCCATCAACGTCTTTTGAAGGTACTCCTTAGTGATACATAGAAAGTCGAGTAGTTGAGTGTTTTTAGAGTAGTTGGTATGTTTTGATCACCATTCCGTTTAGGTTTATGTCAAAACTTCCAGGTCTATAATGAAAATGAAGATGCATTTGAGTTGTTTAATTTGAATATAATTGATTAACTAGATTAGTTACCCGTGTGATACACGGAGTTGTATACCAAATATAATGTAATTAATAACCATTTATAAAAAATAAGTACATGTTATTTTATAATGAAAGATGATTAATGTTACATTTACAAATTTACCTGTCATTTGTTTGATTGAGTATTTAAATGTAAAGAAACGGAAACAGGTTTATACATTTAGAAACTGTCAGAGGCGTCTCTGAAAATTCACGTACCCTGTTCGAGATTCCTGTTCGAGATTGAAAAAATGTGTCATTCCGTTATGTTTTGTTATTATTAAAAAAAAATCAAATTAGCATTGGGCTCAATAAACCTAATTTCAAGTGGGCTAAATTCTAAACCATAAAAAATGATTTGTAAATGAGCCTATATTGGAAGTGGTATGTGTTTGCTGCTTAAAAAAATAACATATACGTATCGGATTTTTTTTTAAATTGCATGCCCCTCGAAATTGCGGACCTTGTGCAGAGGTCCTCCCCGCACACCATCAAAGCCTCCCATGGAAACTGTAACATGGCACACAAAAAAAATCAATTAGTTTACACACGTGGATTTGATACACCTATACTTCAGGATCGCTTACCACTGTGCTACTGTTTAGTTATGTACGTTGTGTAGTATTTTGAGATAAAAAAAATATGAAATAGTAATTAAACAAATACAAATGTCTAAAATCAACTTTTGAGGCAAATATGGTAACTGAAGCTTCTCTTTTTTTTTTGGGTAAAGGTAACTGAAGCTTCTCTATTCACACCAATCTGCAAATATCCCAAGGTTACACATTTCTCTTATTGATATCTTCTCTTTGAGCTCCAAAATCCCTCCCACTCCCACTCCCATTTCAACCATCTTCTTCCTTGGTTGTTGTTTCTCCTCTAACGAAACAAAATCATAAAAGAATGAAAATTAAAAAAAAAAATCTGAAATAGAAATATAAAAATTAAGGATCATGACTATGATTAAAGAAAATAATCTACAAATAGCAAAAACCCCAAGAACCAAAATTTATAGGGTTAATTGAACCACATACCATGCGATTATGGGTGTAACCTTCGATGGCATCCATAGGAGAGTTAAGAAGTAAAATCATGGTCCAAAGTTAAAGAACGAATACTGAAGATATTTTTATTTTTAACACTAATCTAGTAGTGACTCATCATCATATGCATAAGCTATGTTTAACAAAAAAACATACCAATATAGAAGTAATAGAAGACAAATTGATGCAAATGAAAAAATATGAACCATTCATAACCAATCAAGCAGATCTACCTGTTTGGTTCACAGGCTGAAACAATAATCTCCATGAGGTGGATAAACCTATTTTTTTTCCATTATCATACTATTTTTAGTACTACAGACTCCAATTTAACCCATTTGCCTAAGTGGGTCGATTTAGGCTGTTCACAATAATACACATGGGCCAAACAAATAAAAGATTACAGAAGGCCAAACTAATAAAAGGTCAGCCAAAGTATTCTCAACCGCACAATGACCCAAAAATCACTATTTTATATATGAATGAATAGATTTGACATTTAGCCGATTTAGTTTTAAAAATGAATCAACACATTTCTAATTAAAAATTAAAAAATATGGATAAAAAGTGCCAAGGCTTGACCCCATCCAATCTGTTTGGACCTATATTAAAAAAATGTTGACCCGAGCTGGTCCAATTTGCCTACAATTAACCCGATCTTCTGTTTTAATACATACCAAAACTATAAGCTTCACATTGATTCTTGCAGGAAGATGTACCATTGTTGTCTTTCTAGTACCAGTTTCACCAACCAAACGAACACGGTCATATTTGACAGATCTGGCTATTCTATCCAAGATATGAAATGAAGTACGAATCTCAACGAATGATCTGATCACACGAAACACGTTATAAAAGAAAGTTGAATAAACTAAAAACTGAAACGAAAAACAACATTAGAAATAATGTAAATAACATGAAATGGGAACCCACATGTTTTCATGTTCTCTGAAGAGCTACTCATCCAATATGTACACCTTAGACCGCAAGTCCTGCATATAAATATAGAATGTTAAGAAAAAAAAATTAATTACACACTATGCCGTACGAATGTAGTTAGTTACAGAAATCGAAACCTTGACAAGAACAAAAAATATTGTATTGGCATTTGAAATATGCATTTCCCAAATCTCGAACAACTCTCTAGTATTTCTTAAGCGCATTTCCACTAAGCAATAGATAACCCAAATCAACAATTCTCTTGCACCACTTTAAAACATGCCTGCCAGGACAAAAAGATAACTGAATACATCAAAACGCAATCGGCCAAGAGAAAAATACAGGCGTAAGATGCAACAGGAGTGGATGATATGCATCCCAAACATTCATAAATCGATTAGAAATGCGAGAAACTATAACGATTTAATAAAACAAAATACGGAACAAAACACTAAAACAGAAAAGGGAACCACCAAAATCATAACTCACATTAGCAGAAATCTAAGGTTCAGACGTCCGCGATCGAATAGGTGATGAGACTTCAATCGAAGAGCGTGGACAGATAAGAGAATAAATGTGGCGGCCTAGGGCTCGAGAGAAAAAGGGTTACGAACTTGTGATAAGGGAAATCGATGATGTTATTGATTTAAGGGGGGGAGTTGATTCAGATGAAAAGAATTGGGTTTTGGGGGTGTTGTCAGTTGTGATTGATTTAGGGTTTTAATCATAGGGGTGATTGATTTAGGGTTTTATTTATAAGTATAAAGATATATTTGATTGTTTAGATCATATTGAAAAACCTTACTGTTAGACCCTAACACGTATTTGACAAAAGTCGCAGCGGAAATTCGTGCCATAAAATTTCTTTCTTTATAAATACCTCAACTTATTTAAACGTTAACTTTAACATAACTCTTATTCATAAATCCGTCATCCTCTTATTTACTAATTAAAAACATAGCTTATGTTTTCTACATTTTACATTCAACTTCCCCGCACAATCTCTCTAGTGACTCGATCTTCGACCTCTTTTCCTTGTGATAATCGCCCGTGATCCGTACAACCTGCACTCACCACATACATTCAAAACATTAGCACACATTATATAACCAAGATCATTCGCGTACACTTCACATTTAGATCTTTAAGAAACTTTAAGCATCTCATCTGCGTATCCACTTCCTGGTGAGGCTTCAATAACGTACCTGCATTACTTTTCATTCTCAAGGTACACCATTAATAACGTTAACGCTCAACGTGTCAAATTCATGACTACATATGTACTTACATACATACATGCATACATACATACATACATACATACATACATACATACATACATACATACATACATACATACATACATACATACATACATACATACATACATACATACATACATACACATCTACATACGTACCTACCATCCTTACAACTTTACAAATGTGCATACAATCATTCTTGACTTTATACATACCTACATACACAACTACATACATACATACCTCTCCTACATCTTTACATACATGCGTACACTCATAAATATTCTTATACATACGTACATACACAACTACATACATACATAACTCTCCTACATCTTTACATACATGCGTACACTCATAAGTATTCTTATACATACGTACATACACATCTACATACGTAGATACCCTTCCTACATCGTTACAAACATGCATACACTCGTACATTTCTTTATACATACATACATACATGTCTACATACGTACATACCTTAACGAACACGTATTAGATCACGTGTATCTCTTACATAATCATTCATTATTTACATGGGTCTTAGACTTAGTTTTATAACCCATAAACATCTAAGGAACCATCAAAATCATGTTTGGAAGGTCCGCCGTAGTCCACGGATAACAAACCGAAGCCTACGATACATAAATCAACTTAGAAACAAGATTTCAGCTTTTTAGACTTGGGGAGGTCGTCGGCGACGGCCCTAGGCCCGTCGGCGACGGCCCGTGGTTCTTCCCGTAGCCAAAAACCCCGTAAACAGGTAAATAACCCGTCAGCAAAAAAATCAACTTTCTAGAGCCCGTCGGCGACTACCCTTGACCCGTCGGCGACTACCTCTAGAAATGGCACTTTTCTGCAGTTCCGTTTCGTCGTCCGTACGCACTAAAACGCGCATAACTTTTGAACCGTTTACCCGTTTAACCTCCCGTTTCTTCCTACATGCTTGTAAATTCACATTCTATCATATAAACTTAAAATCCCACATCCGGATTAACGAAATTCTTATCTTACGCCTTATCGACTTATTATCACATTCCAATTATTTGACCCATTATGGGTATTTGCGCATTAATTGGTTTATGACATACCAAGACCATACTCTTCACTTCCATACTTGCTCAAAACATTATACTCATCAAATAACTTGTTCCTAAACTACTTGTTAAGATCGTTTGCCCAAAATACCCATCAAGGGCATTTTGGTCAACTTTAAATTCCATCCTTTACGACATAAGATTACGTCACATATTTGACCTCAACCATCAAGTTTAGTAAATTAAAACACCATATCACCTATCCAAACATAAGAAGTGATTATAGAAATCACTTACCTTATGCGTTCGCGCTCGTATCCGATTCCTTGCCTCATCTTGACCTGTTAACACCTCCTACTTTAGTTCGTCACGACGTGATTCCTATACTTTCATTTCATCGAAACCACGCTCTTATTAGCATACTCATTTGTACATGTAACATTCATATCATTCGCATAATTCACACTTAACTTGCCTTAGTCATTTCTAACAAGCATTAAAATACATAATCAACTTCATATAATCATATCCGTATACGTTAAACTCATATAACTCATCATGTCATTACATTTAACACGGATTGCTATAACATGTACCATACGACTTCCCATCAACCTACAATTACGACCATGAGTCAAATCATGTTTCTTATACTTAGTTGACTTTCAAAAGTCAACTATTAACCATACTCAACTATCGACTTATCATCGAATACCCGTAACATCATAATCGACTATACGTACGACACTATATACATTTCATCATACACTTGATGTGAGTACTACCTTTTAAGCATAACGTACAACTATTTCATGCACAATTCTTCTAAACTCATTCATAACCCATCAAAACCAACTACTAATCATCATGTATCATTCCAAATGAACATTAAACATAACATCATCATATTCCTATACTTTCATCTAACAATACTTCATCATACCCACATAATACATCAATCTTTCAACAAGACTTGAACATAGGAGGTGATTCTAGTCATCATCTTCACCCTAACTAAAGGATTAGTAGACTGCATAGCAACCTCACTCGTTCAAACACAATGTACAAGCTCCTAATGCATAAGTTTGACCGACATATACTTTCAACCCGATTTTATATACGAGTACCATCTAAAGCACATTTTTCCAAGTTAGTAAACCACTACTTTTATCACAATCGCTTTCTATACATGTAAACTCACAACTTGCATACAATTTCACTTTCTAGCTTTACCTAGTCATTTTATCAAACACTTGGTGTGCGTACAACCTACTATGCATAGTTTACAACTAGTTCAAGCATAGTCATTAACTTCCAACTTCTAAATCACCAAGAGAGTGTTCAAAATCACATTCCATTCATACAATTAACCCTAAACTAACATCACCAAACCCATTTCAAGCTAGTAACAAATACATCAAACAAGGATTGGACATGGGTAGAACACCCATGTCGCTACCTTCATTCAACATTGTGGGTTTCTTCTTAAATCATCAAATTAACCGAAATCATACATAATACACGTTTTATATAGCGATTCTAACACATAATCACGCTTAATTTCAAACCAATTCGTGGATTAATCAATAACCCACTTCATGTAAGATCAAAAATTCACAAATTTCAACTTACCACATGTTCATCTTGTCTAGATGATTAAGAATATAAGCTCATGCATCCGATTTCACCCCAAAATCAGGTTCAATTCTTGAGTTCTTGTAAGTAGTTGAAGGAGAAGGGTTTCCCCTTGCTCCTGATCGTTCTCACGCACACACACACCTTGTGTGTGTGAGTTTTTGTTTTAATTAAATTCATTTTCAAATTTGGCAATCCTAGTCCCTCAAGTTTATCACCCATCATAGTTGCCACAAGTTTCTTCCCTTTACTTAATTTGCTAGACATTTAACTAGGTTTACTAACCTAGTTATTATACCTCATTTTGTTAAACATGATAACAAACTAGCAAATTAATAATCTGATTTTGGGGTGTTACACTTACGGTGGTTTTGAATATGATGAATATAATGAGAAGAAACAGAGAATTTTCATTTTTAACTGGTGGGCCAAGCAGCTAGGCTGTGGTTTTGTTTAGGCATTCTTCATTGGGCCTAAACCTAGTCATGGTTTCTTTGATAATGGGCTTGAAACCCACCTATTATAAGATTAAAAAAAAGGGGTGGCCACGAGGGATTTGGACTTTGGAGACTGCATAGGTTAATTTCCTATATATAAACTAATTAATATATATCATTAAGTTTCAATAATTAATGATTGTTATATTGAAACAAGCAATTGATTTGTATGGGTATTAAATCTAATTATTCATTTTTTTTTATTTTTTTCTCACCATAAAACCTAACTAATTTGGTTAAATTGTTTTATTGTATTTATTTCCCAATTTAAAGTTATTATTTCAATAAAATAAACTTGTTAATGGTTTGAGTCAACAAGGGTCAAAACCAGCTTTGTTTCGAACTGGCTTTTTAGGCGGAAAAATAAGCCGTTTCAAAATCGGGTTTTAACTAGTTTGGTTCGGGTTTTACCATTCGATGTATATGTTCCCACACCGATTACAACCCATATGCTTGGGTCGATTCAGAACCAATTTCAATATCAGTCCCGGTTCCGAATTACAAACATGCTCTTGTTAACCAGTTTTCTTTTTTTTTTTCACTTCCTTAACCCTAGTAATATTAAGCTGGGCTCAAATGATTTGTTTAAGAAGCTGGACTTGGCCTAACTTAATCAGCAATGACCTATGTTACTCAAACCACTTAAATCTTCTCCCCTTTGGAGACGAATGGAGTTCACTTGCAAATGAACTCCTCAAGAAAATTATTTGATCCTATGCTAATCAGTTTGGGTTGCATTCAAACTGTTTCGCTTTTCTAAACACCAGCTTTTTTAATATTATACTGATTTTTCAAACAGGTTCAAAAACACCTAGTTTTCTAATATTATACTGGTTTTTTCAAACAGGTTCAAATCCAAACTATATTTAGTAACAAGAGTTGGAACTAAGTACAAATTGGCGGTTTGGGTCGGTTGGAATCGGTGTGGGTCAAACCGGTTTCAGGTGTGGTATCGGGCCTGGTTAAGAACCAGTTTGAAACTTCCAAACCGGTTTTTTGTACGTCTCTAATATGTAGTAAACATACCATATTTGATTTAACTTAAGTAAATTACAGTTGTCAATTTCTAAGATTTTACTTAAAAAGTTTTGAAAAGCCTAGATGAGATGTAGCTGATTCTTTAATGTGCATAATTTTACAAATATTATGTTGGTCAACAAAAATAAAAGATTTCCCTAATATAAACAGGCAACTTGGGATTTTATCTAAATAATTGTAATGTTCATTCTTTTACGTTAAAACCTTGTATATGATATTCGTTTTAGACTTGTATGTTTATGTCTTTTGTTGTATCCGTTCACTCTAGGAGTTACGTTTAGTCACATTTCTTTCTCCGCAACAGGTAATCTAGGTTGTATTGTGAACTCTGGAGTGTGATAAGGAATGAACAGAGATTGAAGGCCAAGATTGCAATTCATTTGTGTATTATATTGTGTGTTGATCTAAATTATAACGTATTATAATGACCAGCATTTGAACATATACTTTTATATTACTAGGTTGTGCAATTTTGACGTGTGTCTTCTTGGACATTCTATCAACAATGAGAATAGTTTTTTTCATGGTGTTATAGTTTCAATAGGTATTTAATTTGATAAATATATGAAGTATTCAGATGAAAGTAATTATATATCTCTGATTATTAGGCTTCGGGCCGTGCTTATTTCTTATTGCCATAGCAACCGGGGCATAGCTACATGTCATGTTATATGTTGAGTATATAAAATTATCATATCTTATATCTTATGAAACAATGTATGAAATTATGTTCTAATTTAATTACGGGTTTCTCCTTGGCACCATGGAAGAAGTCGAGTAGGTGAGTTTTCAATTGCTGTTAGTATGTTTTGATAACTGAGTCGCAAGTCAAATAACGGATTCAGTTGATTTAGTTGAATATAATCAATATCATCTTAATTCTTAAAGATCAATTTCTATTAGATGATGGAAATTAAAAAAAAAAAAAACACATTGAATCATTCACGGCCATTGTGAATTTAACTAGAGGTGCACAAAAAGACCGTACCCGGAACTAGACTAGGTAAAAAAAACTCTGAACCGGTTATTTTAATACCCGGGTATTCTATACCCGAAACCGAAACTGACCATATCCGTAGGGTATAGATAGGGTATGCATTTTGATCTCAATACCTTGAACCGGAACTGATCGTACCCGATTAATACTTGAAACCGGACAAGAACCGGAACCGATTATACCGATACATGATTCTAATATCTATCTTTAAATTTATGATAGTGCATTTATTTTAACTTCTTTACATTACACAATGCATATTTAATAATTATAAACAAAAAGAAAAGAAAATAGGGTAATAAAAACGCAATAAATATTAAAAAACCTGAAAATAGAGTACTAAAAACTCGGAAATAGGGTATAGAAAAACCCGTAAAATAGGGTATTTTAATACCGGGTTTCTTAAGAAACGGAACCGAACCCTACCCAGAACCGGACACATAGGGTATTGTTTTTTGTCAAATAACTGGAACCAAAACTGAACCGGTTTTAGCAATAACCGATTCTAACCCTTAAAACAAGAAACTAAAACCGAGTCCATAACGGGAACCGGTTATTAAAAATTCCCGGTTTGTGCACCTCTAAATTTAACCATGAAAATAAAGCAGAAACCAAAATTTCATTTCTTTAGCTGGTAAGGGTTGGTTTCAACTTTTTTGTTGAGTTGAGGCCCAGTCTGGGTTTTATCCTACTGGGCTGAAGCCCACTCACAAAGAGGAAAGGCAAAAGGACTGGGCCGATTAATTTTGTTTGTAAACTAGTAAATTTTTCCGCGCGTTGTGGCGAGTCCAAATGTAAAGTAACTCAAATTTGTACTATCAAGACCCAAATCGTTTTT
Source organism: Helianthus tuberosus (assembly GCA_030545235.1). Classification (NCBI taxonomy): domain Eukaryota; kingdom Viridiplantae; phylum Streptophyta; class Magnoliopsida; order Asterales; family Asteraceae; genus Helianthus; species Helianthus tuberosus. The sequence goes on along the minus strand of CM060426.1, from coordinate 143,860,701 downwards.
AAGCAAAAGTTACGTCAAAACGTAGATAAACTGAAGATATACATAAAAATAAGCACAAAGACGTATTATATTTGACCTGACTAATTTGCGAAAGAAATTTACGTCGAACACCAACTTGAACTTATACCGACACATACATAAAAATAAGCACAAAATTATGTTTTTTTTAAGTTAAAAATGGTACCGCGCGTTGCGGTGGCATCGAAACGTAAAGTAAGTCGAATTTATACAATCTAACGAAAACGTATTATATTTGACCCGATTTATTTTAAAACAAAATTTATGCCAAAACGTAGAACAAATAAAAATGTAAAAAAACACAAAAACATATTATATTTGACTCTACCAATTTTCAAAGACGACACGTACATAAAAATAAGCATGTAAAAAATGATTATGAAGTTTTAGAACGTTGAAGGGTTGTAAGTAGGGATGAGCACGGTACCTGTTCGGTACCGAAAAACGGGAAAAGTGGGTACCGGTACCGTACCGGTACCGAATATACCCGGTACGGTTCGGTAGTACCGGTACCCGGTACCAAATGTTCATCCCTATTTGTAAGAGCCTATACTAAATGTTGAAGGGTAAAAGTTAAGAAGACAAAAATATACAAGAAAAAATGAACCACGTGAAGTTATTGTATATCCATCTTGTTATTGTAAGCTTATAGAACTAGGTTAATAATGAATCTAGTTAAGTTTTTATAATTAATCATTGTTCTCACTACATAACTAACTGATTTGCATATATGTTAGATCTACTTATTAACTTTTTTGATAAATAATTTCATTAACGTGCAAACTAAATTAATATACAGTTATATTGCTTTGTTAAATCTGAGATTTTTGTATATATTGATGTTATTATTCGTATCTTTCAAGATAGCATGATAAACTAAATTTACTAATAATATATATAATGGCTCATGCATATCTACAGTACACATAGAATAGCTATATAATTTTATATCTTATTACATGTATGTAAACTGAAAGAGAGTAAGGCTATAGGGTGTGGTTGGAGCCTCATGGGGCTTTATGAAGTCCACGTCAGCGACACCTAGGATCCACCTCACCTATGGAGCCCCTTTTAATTTACATGGTGTGGATGGAGCCCCCTATTAATAAAAATAAAAAAAATAAAAAGATTTCAATGGTGAATTTACATGGCCCCACCTGATAAAGCCCTTTCGAGCTCGTTACCATGGTGGCGAGCCTTCAATGGCGCCCCGCCATAGCGCCTGGGGTGTGGTTCGATAGCGCCTTGGGGCGCTATAGGTGTCTAGCTGGCGAGGGTGGCGCCCCCACACCCTCCAGCCTAAGTCGAACACTCAAAACTATTGTGAAAGTCATTAAAAAGATATGCATGTTTTTTTTTGTTGTAATACCCTCCTAAGTCAATCACTCAAAAATTCAGAATGTTACTGCAATAATATAACTTTTGTAATCACATTTGACTCGCTGATTGAAGCTAAAAAAAATTGGACAAAAATATTGGGTAAATCCAACTCGTTTTGACCGGTACACTGCGATCACCCGTTTGATATTCTTATTGCTACATATATAAAAACACAACATCAATTTTCATTTATAATACGCGTATCGTGACTATATCAGAAGTTATGTACCTCCAATCCAATCATCTTAAAAGCACAGATTTAATAATTATCTGTTTAAGCCCCAATAAGTCATGCAAGGAGATAAACTTCAACGTTCATAAAGTGAAATTAAGAATATAAAGATCATAGCACTAATGAACTAGCATACATAAAGAAATTCAAAATTATGTGATAACAATATGGTAATATGGTATTACTTGGATGAGTGGATCCCTCACAGCTTACACGTGAGGAAGTCCCAAACTTAAGAAAATCATTGTCATTAATTATAACATGTGCACTAATGCTTTCAGATAAACCCTAAGTACCGTACACATTCAATCTTGGTACTCATATGTAGGGCTGTCCAAACTACTCGACGATCGCTCGAAAAATGCTCGTTCGATTCCCGCTCAGTTTGTGAATGAGCCGTTCGGATAGGTTCGATTCAAATTCAATCCAAGCATGAGTGAAGGTCCGCTCGCTCGGTTTCGCTCGAATTATTTTTATTAATAATATATATATATATATATAGGGGATCGCTAGAATGAGAACCACTCCCAGTTATGAGAACCATGAGAACCACTTTCTAGCTCTTTGATCAACTTGATGAATGGATGAGATTAAAAGTTACAAAAATTAATATTATGGTTCTCATAAAACGTAATTGGGAGTGGTTCTCATGGTTCTCATAACTGGGAGTGGTTCTCATTCTAGCGGCTCCCTATATATATATATATATATATATATATATATATATATATAGTGTGAGGTTCATTGGGGAACACTAAAAAAGTGGGGAACCGGGGAACACTCTTAAAAATTTAATTTAACATGTTAAAAATTAATTTTTTAAACATCTTTTTCGGCGCTTCTCCTTATGTATACTTGTAGAAGCATTTTTAATAAAAAAAATCAAAAACTAAAAATATTAAAAAAACAATTAAAAAAAGGCTAAAAATTGTTTTTTTTTAGAAAAATTATTTTTTTACTCGACTAGTTTCTCCTCCTTTTTATAAAGAAAAGCGCTGAAAAATTTAAAAAAAAAAATATTTTTAACATGTTAAGTTAATTCTATAAGATATAACTGTTTTTTAAACATTTTTTTTTATTTTTAGTTTTTGATTTTTTTTATCAAAAATGTTTCTACTTGTATTTATAAGAAAAAGCGCCGAAAAAAATTTTAAAAAATATTTTTTTTAACATGTTAAGTATAATTTTTAAAAGTGTTCCCCCGTTCCCCACTTTTTTAGTGTTCCCCAATGAACCCTCCCCTATATATATACATACATATATATATATATAGGGAGAAGATCATACGAGAACCACCTCTTATTGCGAGAACCGCGAGAACCAATGTGAACACAACCAAAAATGCCTAAAAATAGCTAAAAATCACACAAATTTTTTTTTTTTTTTAATATTTTTAATATAAAAATCGCTACTTTTCGAAGCCAAAAAAAAAATATTAAATTTTTTTTTTTTTGCCACTAAAAGTAGCGATTTGAGCATAAAAAAATATTAAAAAAAAAAATATTTAGATTTTTTTTTTATTTTTTTAGATTTTTTTTAGGTTTTTTTGGGGTTTAGTTTTTAGCATTTTAGCTTGGGGTGGGGGGGGGGGGGGGGGTTAGGTTTTTTGGGGGTTTTTTTTGGGGGTTAGCTTGGGGGTGGGGGGTTAGGTTTTTTTTTTTGGGGGGGGGGGGGGGTGGGGGTTAGGTTTTTTTAGGTTTTTTTTAGCTATTTTAGGTTGTGTTCACATTGGTTCTCGCGGTTCTCGCAATAAGGGTGGTTCTCGCATGAGCCCCTCCCTATATATATATACACACACATATATATATAGGGTTAGGTTAACATACAAAAGGGCTTATCATACTTCACGTACGCTACACTGCTAACCGTCCGATGAAGGCTAAAATCACGCATGGGAGCCCTAATAACGCATGGGAGCAGTTTTTTGGTGATAATCACGCATGGGAGGTGATAATCACGCATGGGAAGTATAATAACGCACGTTATGATGGACAAAAAAATAATTACGCAAGTTATAAATCTGGTCGCGTAGGTTAATGTAGGTTAAGCCTTTTTGTACATTATACTTTCTCTATATATATATATATACATATAATAGATTTTAAAGATTAAAAGCCCAAAAAATATACTAGCACAAAAAAATTAAAAGCCCAAAATATATATTAGCCTAACTTAATAGTTAATATCAAAATCTGACCCTAAATCCCTAATTCCTAAAACAATCACATAGACTCATAAACTGATTGGTTACATGTGTTTAACTAGGGGTGAGCATGGCGCGGTTCGATTCGGATATTATCTATAACCGAAACCATAACTGCACACTGCGGTTATCAAAAGATCATAACCGTTCGGTTTCGGTTAACGCGGTTTCGGTTAATTGGTTATTGCGGTTAATGCGGTTTCGGTTCGGTTATAGGTCGGTTATTTTCATTGTTTCTAATGTTGGACTTTAAATGTGTGGGTCGAGCAAAATTAATGCGCAAACAATAAATATACACGGTTAATCAATTATATTTCACTACCATATGCATACTAATTCCAAAACAAAAGTAACACGTGTAGTCACGTGTTATTTGAAAACATACATACGAACACAAAGTGGTTTTTAAATTCGACAATTTTTAATCAAAACATAAAAAGTTGTAGTGCAATCTTCATCATCTTCATCAAAGTTGGGTCATGGTTAAAAGTTAAAACATTCAAATACTTCACCAAAGATACATATAGATTAGGCTATGGTTAAGCATTTAAATACAAACTTAAAGACTTATGGTGCTACGGATTTGGCTATGCTTAAAATATTCGGTTCGGTTCGGTTATTTGCGGTTATGAAAATAAGAATAACCATAACCGAACCGTAAAAATCGGTTATTAAAAATATAAATAACCAACCCTTTGGTTATTTCGGTTCGGTTTTTTAGGTTATTTCGGTTACGGTTCGGTTAATTCGGTTGTATGCTCACCCCTATGTTTAACGGCTCACTTTGTTGATTGTGATTAGAAATTGCAAAAATGCATTATAGGTTTCATACTTTCAATGAGCTTGCACCACCCCATAGCGGTGAGGTTATATCCGATGGTATCTTAGAGTGTCTTATAAAATGGGGTATCCAAGACAAAATAGGTATCATCACTTTAGACAATGCATCGAACAATGATAGGGCAGCCAACATTTTGGTAAGTAATTTTAAGGGAAAGGGGAAGTTACACTTTAATGGTTTGTTTTTTCATATAAGATGTTGTGCTCACATCTTAAACTTGGTAGTGCAAGATGGTTTAGGAACTATCGAATCATGTCTTGTAAAAAGTAGAGAAGGTGTCAAATATTTGAGGAAGTCTTCGGGTCGTTTATTGAAATTTGGTGAAATAGCAATAACACTTGGCATATCCACTAATCGGTCTTCATGTACCGATGTAAAAACTTGGTGGAACTCAACGCACCGTATGCTTGAATCGGCTATTCACTATAAACAAGCTTTAACACCGACATTTTCGGTATTCACAGTAATATTACAGAATGGTTGTGTAGAAAGATTCATCTAAAACTTTATATTCAACTGGAAGGTACACACAGATATAATGTGGAAAAATGACTATTAAGGAAGTCTGCTCCGTCACCGGAGGTGTAAAGAAGCCACAAAGATTCAGGCCTAGAGAGATACCAGAAGTATCAGAAGAGTACTGAGCTTATGAAACTTCGGTTCCAGAGGCTCGTGAGAGAAATCGCTCACAGGATTTCAAAACAGATCTACGATTTCCGAGCTCCGCTGTAGCTGCTCTCCAGGAGGCTGCTGAAGCGTGGACACTAATCTGTGTGTGATTCATGCTAAACGAGTAACGATCAAGCCTAAGGACATCCAGCTTGCACGTAGGATCCGTGGTGAGAGGGCCTAGACTATGATTTGTAATTCAAAGTATGCACATGACGTCATCCTCCATAAACAAATCCAAACAAAACCTTAGAAAAATCATTCAGCATTGGGTACATCCTCTACAGCTTCATTAAAAGATGAAGCCAATATTTCAGCAAGGCTAGGTTGTGAACTAGACTGTCTTTGAGATTCTGAAACTCTAGGTTTTTTCGCATTAAGAGAAGGTGGAAGCCACTGCTTTTTGAGTGACTTCCAAATTACTGGTTCTAGAAACTTCCAAGGGTCTTCCAACATTGACTTGTTGAAGAAACAATCGGGCCGTTGTTCTTCTGCCGATACATGATTATGGCCCCGCCCTCGCCCTCGCCCTCGCCCTCCACCCTGTCCTGACCCACGACCTCTCCCTCTCCCATATCTTGGACCACTGGTGAAGTGGGTTCGCTGGCTAGAAAAACCGACACCTGGTGGGCTATAGTAACTTTGTGGTGGGTTAGATGAATAAGCATGATTACAACTTGCATAATATCCCTGTGGTTGTTGCATTTGCAGATTTGGCGATTGGTTTATATGGGATTGAAGGGAAGGTGAGAAACGTTTCATTGGTCTGCAAACCTGTTGAACCAAAAAATAATTATGTAAATTAATAAGAAAGGCAATTTAATGCTTGCCGAAAACATAAGAAAAATGAATATAAAGAAAATCAAACTACTGTTGTATGCATAAGAAGTGGCAATTTCAACCCATTTACTGATCCAGTCAATTCCAGTTATGAATGAGTAAAATAATGTTTTTTAGATGGCTTAAAAGGGAACGGGTCAAACAAGCTCAAAGTTGCTCAAAGTGTATTTGTAATTCATAAAACCTCCTAAGTCGATCACTCAAAAATTAAGAATATTACTGCAGTAATATAATTTGACTACAATGGTTAGTAAAATTGACCCGTTTAGACTTGTACAACATGATCACCCATTTGATATTCCTATTGCTACATATATAAAAACATAGCATCAATTCGCAATTTATTATACTTGTTTAGTGACAATCTCTCAAAAGTTATTTGCCTCCAATCCAATCATCTTAAAAGGTCAATAAACTAAACACAGATTCAATGATTATCCGTTTAAGCCCCAACAAGTCACGCAGAGTTGTAAACTTTCACGTTCAAATGGCGAAATCAAGAATATATATAGAACACCAACGAATTAGCACACATAAGAAATTCAAAACTATGTGATAACCTATGTAGCACGGGGACTCCATTTATGTGGCCGTACCCGTATCGGGTACTTGTCGGGGACGGAAACACCATGGGTACTCGTCGGGGACGTTTCCTAAACGTTTCCAATGTCGGGGACGTATCTGGTAGAAGTATCCAGCCCGTTTCCATTTAATTTTAGGGTTTTAACCCTTTTAAATTCCACAACCGGCCATTAAATAAATAGACCTATCATATTCGGCTTCTCTAATCTCTAAACTCTCAAGTCTCATCATCTCTAATTCTTTATCGATTGCCGATCTCTCACTAGATGAACCGGAATTTGAAAATGATTTGATTATTGATAATTAATTACCTTTGGAAGATGTAGTATTTTTGGAATTTGTTTAATATATTTTTATTTTTTTATATTTTTTATTGCCGTACCCGTATCTTGAAATTTTGAGTTTTGCCGTTCCTCGTTCCCGTATCGTCCCCGTACCCCGATCCCGTACCCGTTCCGGTGCTACTTAGGTGATAACAATAAGGTCATATGGTATTACTTGGAGTGGATGAAATATTCTGTGATATCTGAGGGCTGACCTGGCTCCTATGCTTGTTGCCAGAATACGCAGCCATTGGGTTGGTGTAACAACTAAAGCTTCGAGAAGTCGTCTGCAACTCTTATTCAGAGTTAGTTGTGGATTCAAGTAACGGGTTTGCGAGACTAACAGCTGAATGATCTTTATTATGAGTTGCATCCTCCTTTGAAGCTTCCAATCGCATAGCTTTCAGTCTTTCTCTTCTCTGAGTTGACTCTTCCATTGACCAGAGAATATATACATACACTGCACGATTGCATACACACATATAAGAAATGTGAAATCAGGATGTGTTTGTGATATTAGAAGTGTCGAATGGGCGAAAATTTACAACTTGGCTAGAAAGGAAACAGGTATAAGGGGTCAAAAAAAGTCATCCAAAGTGATTTTAAATTCTTAAAAACCTCCTAAATCAACGAGTTGCTTTATATTTTTAATAGAATATATATTATTATGATAACAATTCTAACCCGTATAGAACTCTACCCATGTGACCCGTTACCCAACCCACGCACTTTGATTGAAATAAATATAATGCACTTACATAAACACGAAAAGAAGCACCAACAAGAACAATAATGTGGCTCAGAAAAGAGGTGATATATCAACCACTATGACTATTTAAGCTGAAACAGGGTCATATTTCTAAGAAAAGAAACCTATGCTTAATCAACTAATTAATCCACTCAAAGGTTCACAAGAATTTATGCATGTATATGTGAGTGAGGTAACTAACTGATATAAATAAAAGGCACCCAAAGTAAGAGTTTCAACTTCAACAGTTCAAGTCAACTGATATCAATGTGCTTAACAGTTAAAGCATATAAGAAATCAAACAAATTTTATATGAAATTAGCTTCTAAAAGATTTATAAACAACCATATCGATTTAGAAGCCATACCATAACTTATTTGACATACAAATATACATATTTTGATCAATGTCGCATTACAAAACCACAGAGATTGCAACTTCAAACCTCAAACACGAATTCAATTCCAAAATACCGCAATAATAATAATAAGCCAAATGCGTATGCAGCAATCAGACTGGAAACGTTAAAAGTTACCGGTTTACATTAATTTAAGCAATTTGGCAACAAATTAGGGCTTAAATCAGGAATTAGCGAACCCTAGAACAATACGGAAACATACATATACATACTACAAATTAGAAATTTCTCAAATATTTGAGTAAACAGGAACGAGAGAGAGAGAGAGATGTAACTTGTATTACGTTGCAGAAATCAAAGCAAAGCAAGTCTTCAACAAACGAAAATTTTCAATATGTGGACATTGTTTATATTAATTTTCTTACAGGTTTGGTCCAAATTTAAAGTGTAATTACCTAAAAGACCCTGAAGTATTGCTACATTTTGAAACCATCCATGGCGTTGAGTTTATTTATTTTCTAATTTGTTGTGGAAAAATGTTAAAAAGTAACTGTGACTGTTAGAGAAAAAGTGTTGACATGTTTATGTTTGGTGACATGGATGATCACTTACCAAGTGACTGATGATGTAGAATGCCACACCAACAAAAATACTAAAGTGTCATGTGGACCTATAAACACAATTTTAAAAACCGGTTGGAATTACCGATTGAACCGACTACAAGAGACATCACCGGTATGATAGACCTTCATCTTGAATGAAAACACGACTAACAAGTTGTTTTTTTGTAACATTAATTCTTGTTGAACTGACCTTGAAAAGCAATGGTTATTTGACTCTTGAAATTTTAAAGTTGCAGTCGAAGATGATATTCCACCTGATCGATGAACATTCAAACCGAACTCACCCGTCCTTTTGGGCACAGGGACGCTATATCAAGGTTTCTGCAAAACGTGAGGGATATAATATTAAACTTAGACGTTGAGTCTACTACCATGACTTGGTTCGTTTGCATGCTTTGAAAGCATCATGGGCAGCTTAGAAAAAATGTCACGGGTGTTGAAGAATTTGCCAACAGTGTAAGTGAACAAAGCCTAGAAAAGACTCAATATCTTCATGCAGCTTTAAACGAAGTGGAATGCAACTCAAATATGTAGCAATATCTCATACTTTGACTTAACCGAGCCTTTGACTAATCAACATTTGTTACTAGTAGTTATAAGAGGTTCAAACTGGAACAGGGTGAGTCGACCCAAAGCCTTTTTTTTTTGTCTAAATTGTTTTAAGAAAAACGTAAATATTTTGTGTGTCAAAAAAAGTTGCATCATTATAAAGAAAAATCCATTTTTTTATTAAAATGATTAGGTTGGTACAGTACAACCCATATTAACCATTTCGTTCTCGTTTAAATCATGGATAAAATTGAATGTGGTCTAATTTAACACTCAACCTTCAAGGTATGTCACTAGAGTGAAAGTTTGATGTGAAGGGTATTTTTGTCAAAATCAATAAAACATGATTTCAATATATCTTCTTTTAAAATTAGACGAGGGTGTTAAATTGTTTTGATAATTTACATACCTTCTTTGCAAACAAATGACATTTGAATAATAATTACTACTTTCGTTCTGTACAGCTGATCTTACAGATTGATTAGTCATTTCCACAAAAAGGTTTATACGCTGATCCAGCTAACTTTAGGGACCGATTTGGAAAGTTATGTTAAGGTATCATGGATTTCGGTTTTCTGAATTAGATTGCCCTTCTGTTGGTCTCCTATCTAATTAGATTGATTGGCACCAAGCCTTTGATCAAGAGATTTCAGTTCCAGAGGCTGGTGAGAGAAATCACTAAGGGTCTTGTCACACCCCGACCACGTAAAACAACAAATCGTGGTGGAAACATCGGGGAGTGTTGTAACAGAATCATTGTTTCATAACACATGGAAATTTGAAATTTTGTTTTATTGATTAAAAGAGTTACAATGTCTTAACAACAATGAAGCATAACATAATTAACTAGTCTTGCATCTTTTATTGTCACTAAGGCCCGAGTCTGCCTAAGTATATCTTGATCAATCATATGCATCATTTCCTGAAACACATGTGAAAATAGGTACGTCAGCATAAAAATGCATGTAAGATACATATGTTTTATTGATTTAGGATTCATGACTTGTAAGTTTAAATAAAATGTTTAACAAAAGTAGTCATGAACTTTATAAAATGTTTTTGTTTTATAAATCATATAAAAATCGATAAGGAAACAGATGATATAAAAGAAATATGTATGGTTAAATAAATAATCAAGTAAAATGAATTTGTATAAAATGTGTTGTTTGTAAAACAATGTTTTGTAAAGATATGTTAATTTGTGTAAAATGTAATATTTCAAAATTTGAAATAATTTAAATAACGCTACAATATGTAATATCATACAAGCACTTATATATAGGAAGTACCAGCGGCGTATCCACCATGCTTGTATCATATTACACACGCCTCGTTACTTAAATCACTTACCAAACAAACCACCAATGTAAAAATGTTTATGTATAACTAAATGTAATGTTTAAACAAATGTTGAAATGTTATTATGTAAACAAATGTAATGTATATTGAATAAAAAGCCTTTATTGATTAAAAGTATTTACTCGACCCTATAAGAAAGAAATGTACAAAACAATGCAATTGATAAATTATAATCAAAATTTATGTTTTGTAAAATAATGCTTGCTTTACTGATACAAACATCTATGCGGTGTTGTGAAAATGCATACATTCAAGCCTTGAGACTGTGGCGATAAACCCTTAAACGAATTAAAGGTTTATCTGAGTTATGTTTATCGAATTCGGTCATTCCTTCCATCCAAACATACCTAGGATGTCATGTCACACCCCGTTTTCCACGTGTCACCGGTGGGCCCGGTGGGGGAGTATCGTGACGTGGTTGGCAACGTAATAGTCAAACAACACAATATAATAATGCACAGCGGAAGCAAATTTAAAATAAGATACAACCGAATTTATTTATTGTAAACAAAGTCACAATTATCCGGTGTTTATCCACAGTAGGATCGAATAAAGAAAACATTGTTTATGGTTCAACAGACTACGGCATCTTAAGTTTGCGAGACTTCTAGTGATGCTTAGGAGACTCCCAGCCTATTTCGCCTAGTACCTGCATTTAATCTTTTTGGGAAAATACGTCAGTTTACACTGGTAAATACATTCAACTGACTCATTTATAAAATGATTGAAAATTGGTTTGGATGCACATGGCATAAACATTTTTATTAACTTGGGAGAATTATTTAATATTATAATCTTGTGAACGATTTACATGTTACTTATGCGTTCAGTAGCCCGGAATGTATCCGGGTTAAAGATCAATAGACACACCACTTTAAGTGAGTTATACACGGGAGTACGCCTACACCCCGTGCTCAGGTCGTGGCTATCTCGTAAGATAATGCCGAGGATATCCGTGACATGGTCATTAACCCCCCAAAGGCTGTAAAGTAAACACATCTGTTTAAAACGAGCCGATCAAATTATTCAATTAACCACCCAACGATGGAAGATTTGATGCCCGATCAAGCGGTACGCTATGTACCGTAACCCAAGCCCGTATAGGGAAAATAAGTTAAAAGTATTTACCTTGATGCAAAGTATAGTCACAATAATCAAATAGCAGGTAGCTTTTACTGTTTCTCCTAATCTGGAACGAAGGTTAAATATAACCTATTAGAATCCTAGCGGGTCTTTAATTATGCTTAAGCTTAGACCGGCTAGTTTCGAAGATACGGTTCGTACGCACGATTAAGCGAAGACCGGATAGAATGTGATTCAGACCCGAAAAGTTTGAAGACTTGTTTAATATGGGTTTATTAATCACATTCTGGATTTTGAGATAAAACCGAGAAGGTTTGACCCGTTTCGGCTAATTTATGTAAACTTGTTACATAAACCGAGCCGAACGCGTAATATGCGTAACGGGTATCCGTAAGAGCCATATACAGGTTTCCTAAGTTAATATGCTTTAAATATGTCGTAACATCGGTAGGATGTCTTTCGTTATGCCCCGAACTAATTTAAATACAAACTATGCCCCGTAGGGGTAGTTTGGTCATTTAAAGGTTGTAAAAGCGTTTATATGTTCACTGAGTTACAGGTCTGATGTAAACAGCAAACATACCCATTTTGATGTGTTATATCAGTAGGCTAAGGCATATATGTGAAATTTATCATATTTAACCAAACTATGCCCCGTAGGGGTATTTTGGTAATTTCACATAAGCCGAAAAGCTCAAAAACTAAGTCTGAGTTTATCAACCTTTGCTTACTGTTAATTTATCATAATTTGCCTCATATATCAGTAGGTATCAACCCGGGTATGTCCAATATGATTCTAAGACATACTATGCGTTAAAAACGCTAATTATGGCGATTAAAGGCCATTTCCGGGTTCTATACTTAAATCTGATATTTTTATATTTCCAGAAGGCTTAAAATAATTTATTAATCATATGTGATCAGTAGCAAAAGGTTTGGAGTCGTTTAGATAAGTAAAACTCATTTTATGGCCCGTAAGGGCAAAACCGACAATTACCGGATTAAGCCTACGACTACTAGTTATGCTCAGCCTAAAATTAATTAAAAATCTTTAAAAATCCCAAAATAATATATAACATCAGTGGGTAAAAGATTTGATATCAAAAAGTATGTTTAACTAGGCTATACGCTAATTACGCCATTTTATTAACATAAAGCTTTAATTTAGCGACAATGAGCATAACTATTAATCTACAAGTCAAACTGATGTCAAACTTTGCATACAAGTCTAAATATCAGTAACTAAGGATTCTACACTTTTACATTTTCATAAATCATGATTTAAGGTAATAAGGGCATAACGGTCCAAGTATGAGCATTTAACGGAAACTTGCATATAAATTGGATAACTAGTGAACCAAGGTGTATGATCACAGAGGGTTGTTCTAACATGTATCCTAATCCAATTTAAGCTCTGTGGCATTTCTAAAATATGCCCAAACGGGTCAGAACTGAAAGTCAACCGAAAAGTCAAACTATGTGACTTTCGGTTCCGAACCGGGTCTAAACAGGAAATAGTCGGGTTGAACATGTTGGGACATGTTCTTACACTTATTTCTAAGTTATAACAATGTTCAAACAGGTTACAAATGTTCTAGATAGCTAATTATGCATAAATGCCATTTTAAGCAATATGTTGACTTTTTAAGTAAAGCTTTGACCCGACATTTGACCTGTTTAGGATGGTGATCAGGGGAAACCCTTTTGGGGTTTTATTTCCCACATAAATACCATTCAAAAACTATTTTTAATTTGAGATAAGACTGAGTCATTAGTGACTAATCTCGAAGTCAAACCGTAATTACGACGGTTTGACTTTTAGTTAATTAACTAAGCTAAACACAACCAAATAAGAACTAGAAGACTTACAATAGTCCAATGCACGAATTATGATCAGAAGGGAGAGTTCCTTAGCTCCAGGAATGCTCCAATGATCAGTTGCAAGTGTGGGAATGAATGTTGCAACATGTTGTGCTTTATATAGTGAAGAACTCACCATGATTGGTTGACAAATAATACTAGGACTAACCACAACCATCCAACACTTGTCCCTAATGTTCTAGCACAGTTAGGGGTCTTTAAATAATGTTAAAAACCGGTTTAGTGGGTCAGAAACGCGCACAACAGGCAACAGCCCGTTTTTCTGGAACTGGGCACCCCCTGCGCATCGTAGGGACATTAGGCCTACGATGTGTATGGCCTCTTCAGGGGCTGTTTGCTTGTTTCTTCATTTATTCGAAAAGGCAGCCCACTTGCACGACTTTGTGGCCTCATTTTACATCTAGGGACCTTCACAAAGTACTTAATACTGTATGATACCCCACCACATTGGTTTGTTTGCTTTGGATCCAAAAACAAGACCCGAAAACAAAGGTTTATCGTTGCTTTTCTTCGTGAGATCTTATCATGCTTTTTGTAAGTCCATTATTGTGAACCCAATTCTGAATTGTGGCATGAAAGATGTGTAGTAGTATTATATCGGGTCTTGGGATTTATAATTGAGGTCGTTCAGAGGTAACAATTTAACATGACGCCACTTTAAATCCTACCGACTTATCTTTATTAAATTCGGGTTTACCACGCGTTTTGTCTTCCATGACACGTGTCGTTTTATTATTGAACTCGAAATTTTCGAGGTGTTACATCCTCACCCCCTTAAAATAAATCTCGACCCGAGATTTACTGAAACAAGTAAGGGTACTTTTCTTTCATCGTGGATTCAACCTCCCACGTGAAATCGGGACCTCTACGGGCATCCCATTTGACCTTAACAAAAGGTATATGCTTTCTCCGAAGCTTTCTTACCTGTTGATCTTCAATCGACAAAGGTTTTTCCACAAATGTTAAGCTCTTATCTATTTGCACATCTGTATGTGGCATGACATGTGAATCGTCAGCGGAACACTTCTTTAGATTGCAGATGTGGAACACATTGTGAATTCCACTGAGCTCTTCTGGTAAGTTCAACTTGTAGGCAGCTGACCCGACACGTTCAATAACCTTGAAAGGTCCTATGTATCTCGGGCTTAGTTTGCCTTTCTTACCAAACCGCATCACTCCTTTCCAGGGTGACACTTTAAGTAGGACTTTTTCACCTACTTCAAAGTGAAAATCCTTACGACTTGGATCCGCGTAACTCTTCTGCCTATTCCGGGCAACTTGGAGATTGTTACGAATCTGGACAATCTTGTCCGTCGTTTCGAATACGATCTCTGGTCCTGATAATTGTACTTCACCTACTTCCGCCCAACAAACTGGCGATCTACACTTTCTACCGTATAATGCCTCAAAAGGCGCAGCCTTTATGCTGGTATGGTAGCTATTGTTGTAGGAGAATTCGATCAATGGTAGGTTCTTATCCCAGCTACCTTCCAATTCGATCGCACATGCACGTAGCATGTCCTCCAACGTTTGAATAGTACGCTCACTCTGACCGTCAGTCTGAGGATGGTAAGCCGTACTAAAGTTCAAACGTGTGCCCAAAGATTGCTGGAAGCTCTTCCAAAAATGTGACGTGTACCTAGTATCTCTATCAGATATAATAGCTACAGGTATGCCGTGTAAGGCTACAATCTTATCAACATATAACTGGGCTAACATATCGGAGCTATAAGTCTCCTTGATGGGTAAGAAATGAGCTGACTTAGTCAGTCGGTCAACTATAACCCATATCGTATCATTTCCTTTCCTTGTCTTGGGTAACTTGGTAATAAAATCCATAGTTACCATCTCCCACTTCCACGTAGGAAGTTCAGGCTGTTGTAGCAAACCTGACGGTTTCTGATGCTCGGCTTTGACTTGCGCACATGTCAAGCATTTTGCTACATGGGCGGCTACAGACTTTTTCAAGCCTATCCACCAATAGTTTGCCTTTAAATCCTGGTACATCTTATCAGCTCCAGGATGAACGGAGTATTTGGAACTATGGGCTTCTTGGAGGATGACATCACGAAGTCCTCCAAAAATTGGAACCCATATTCGTCCGTTTAACCGTAAAATTCCGTCCTTGCTAAGAGTTAACTGCTCCTCAGTTACTCCTAACTTTTCATTAGGATAGTTAGCTTCCAACACAGCTTCCTTCTGTGCAGCTAACACCCTTTCTATCAAACTGTTCTTTATCTCCATACGCTTGGCGTTGATTCGAATGGGTTTAACCCTTTCCTCTCTGCTCAAGGCGTCAGCGACTACATTCGCTTTGCCGGGATGGTATTTGATTTCACAATCATAATCGTTTAAAGTTTCCATCCAACGGCGTTGCCTCATGTTTAATTCTTTCTGGTTAAACAGATGCTGGAGGCTCTTGTGGTCAGAAAAGATCACAAACTTGATTCCATAAAGATAATGCCTCCACAGTTTTAGTGCGAACACAACGGCACCCAATTCCAAGTCATGGGTGGTGTAATTCTTTTCGTGCACCTTTAACTGTCGTGATGCATAGGCAATCACCTTGCCTTTCTGCATAAGCACACAACCCATGCCAGTGTGTGATGCATCACAATAAACTACAAATTCTTCCGCGCCTTCAGGTAAGGTAAGCACAGGAGCGTTGCTCAACTTTTGTCTCAAAACATCAAAGGATTCTTGCTGCTTAGGGCCCCAAACAAACTTAACCTTTTTCTTTGTTAAGGAGGTTAGGGGTGCAGCAATCCTTGAAAAATTTTCAATAAAACGCCTGTAATATCCTGCCAACCCCAGGAAGCTACGAATCTCCGTAGGCGTCTTTGGCTCCTGCCAATTCATAACAGCTTCAACTTTAGCGGGATCCACTTGGATACCACGCTCACTGACCACGTGTCCAAGAAATTGGACTTCTCGTAGCCAAAATTCACACTTAGAGAATTTGGCGTAGAGCTTCTCCTGACGTAGAAGTTTGAGAATACATCGAAGGTGTTTCTCATGGTCAGCTTGGTTCTTAGAATAAATAAGGATGTCATCAATGAAGACGATAACAAATTTATCTAAGTACGGTTTGCAGACGCGATTCATGAGATCCATGAACGCGGCTGGTGCATTAGTGAGCCCAAAAGGCATCACTAGGAACTCGTAGTGACCGTATCGAGTCCTAAATGCAGTCTTGTGAACGTCTTCATCTTTAACCTTCAACTGATGGTAGCCTGACCTCAGATCAATCTTTGAGAAGTAACTTGCCCCTTGAAGCTGATCGAACAAATCGTCGATCCTGGGCAATGGATATCTGTTCTTGATCGTGACTTTATTAAGCTCGCGATAGTCGATGCACAGACGCATCGACCCATCCTTCTTCTTGACAAACAGGATTGGCGCTCCCCAAGGAGATGAACTAGGTCGAATGAAACCTTTAGCCAGTAATTCATCTAGCTGCGTCCGCAACTCCTTCATTTCTGTGGGTGCCAATCTATATGGAGCTCTAGCAACTGGTGCAGCTCCGGGGATGATATCGATCCTGAACTCCACTTGTCTATCTGGTGGTAAACCATGTAGATCTTCAGGAAACACTTCTGGGTACTCCGAGATGACAGGGATGTCCTCTATCTTCGGTTTGGGTTCATCAATGATCACTTGTGCCATGTAAATGACACACCCTTTCTTCAGACATTTGGAAGCCTTGAGCATAGTCACCTGCTCAGGTAGTCCGTACTGGGTGTCACCCCGAATGGTAAGTGATTCACCAGACGGAGTCTTTATTACCACCTGTTTCTGGTTACAGACGATTTGGGCCTGGTTATGAGATAACCAGTCCATACCTAGAACTATGTCAAAACCAGCTAATTTAAACGGAAGTAGTGACAGAGGAAAAGAATGGTTCTTAATGGATATAACACATCCATCTAACGCAGTAGAGACGGTTTCTATGGTACCATCTGCTAATTCTACCTCATAGTTCACCTTTAGGGTTTTGACAGGTAAGTTCAACAATACACAAAATTTATGATCTACGAAAGACTTATCTGCGCCTGAATCAAAAAGTACTCTTGCAAAAACATCATTTACAAGGAAAGTACCTGTTATGACGTTATCATCCTGCACAGCCTCCTTCGCATCCATCCTGAAGACTCTGGCATTAGTCTTCTTAGCCTCCTCAGGCTTCTTGTTGTACTTAGGGCAGTTAGTCTTTATGTGGCCCTTTTCATTGCAACGGTAGCACGTTGCATCTTTCATCTTCTTGCAATCCAAGGTTTTGTGTTCCTTGGACTTGCACAAACCACAAGCGAAAGACCTGGACTCGTTATTCGAGGTTGATTCGAATCTGCACTTTCCAAAGTGTTGTTTCTTGCAAGTTTTGCATGTGGGCTTCTCCCCAGAACGATGCCCATCTTTCTTCGAATCCGATCCCTTCTTGTGATCACCGCTCCCACGGTGCTTCTTGTTCGACTTACGCGAACCATCATCTTCATGCTTCCTCTTCTCGGCCGCCTTATTCCTCTGTGATCTCTGCCGGACCGCATCAAGAGTGAGGGATAAGGAAAGGTCAGTTACAGACCTGAAGGTAACTGGCCGAGAAGCTTTTACACTAGCCTTGATCTCGGGTTCCAAACCACCAATAAAACGAGCAATCCTTTTAGGCTCCGGGGTTACCAGGTAAGGTACCAACCGGGATAGTGTATTGAAGCTTGTCAGATAAGCTTGACAGTCGAGGTTCTTCATCACTAGTGATAGAAAGTCATATTCTATCTTTTCCACTTCATGTTGAGGGCAGAAATTATCTTTGATCAGGGCAATGAATTGATCCCACGTCATACTATACAACGGGATCTTTCCGGAGGCCTCCATTAGAGATCTCCACCATGCCAACGCCTCACCTTTGAAGGACTGTGAGACAAATTTAACCACATCACCTTCAGCACATCCGCTGATGTCCACGACCGTGTCCATCTCATCGAGCCACGTCATACAGTCGACGGCTCCTTTCTCCCCCGTAAAATCCCTGGGTTTACAAGACACAAAGTACTTATATGTGCAACCCTTGTTACGGGGTCCTTGATGCAGTACCAATTGCTGAGATGGATTACTTTGGTGGTTGGTGGACTGGCGATCATCATCGTTTTTCTTTGGTCCATCCTTTTTGGGAGGAGGCTTGTTATGAGCCTCAGAATGTGTCCTTGGCTTTGACTGTGACACAGAGTGGGTCCTACTCCGAGTACCACTGTATTCGTCATATTGTCTATCCAAAGCTTGTGTGATAGCTCCGTCTATAATTGCTTTTAGTTCAGCACCCGTTAATGTAATCTGGGCGTTCTCATTCGGCTCCACAAGATGGCTATTGCCTTCATTGGAGTCAGCCATTTGTATTGAACTGTTGCAGAAAACAAGGTCAATATTTTATTTGGGATTTTATTATGGAATTACCCCTTAGGGTAATTCGTTAACCATGGTAAACAGAGACCATATTTGGTTAACTTATTAATCGTATTAATTTAGGATTTCAATTAACATTTATCCTAAACATAAAACAATAACAATATATATTAGCACATAAGGCTTGGTCTCATGGACTATTTTATAAACCATGATTTCAGAGAATCAAGACTTTTAAGATTTGAACCTAGTTCATTACCTTTATTAGACAGGGAGTCATAGCTACCACTGTCTTTTGGCTCATGTAGAAATGAGCAAGGCCCGTAGGCACTATATTACCACTTATGGTTAAATATGATCATCTTGATTGATGATGTAAATCCAGGATTCAGAGATCATTAAACTGGATTAGGAATCTTCTAAAGAATCCTTATACAAATGTGATTTTTAACGAAATCACTTCTGCCAAGAGTGTTAACATGTTTTAAGATGTTAACAGGAATTTGAATCTTTTAAACAGGTTTTACCACCTTGGCTCGGTCTTATTTTTGACACTAGGCTAGGTTTTACCTTTTAAGATTCTTAATTTATAATTACATAGGCAGATTATTTTAAAAAGGAAATGATTTTTAATTTATTTATTTCATTTATAATTTATATATGCACATAATGGCAACATGAAATTTATAAAATAATCATTCCATTAATTCATTTAGAATATTACACATTTGCCCTAAACGGGTCTTCCAAATACAAACTTACCCTCGTAGGGATTTAAACAGATACTTACCCTCGTAGGGGTTAAATAACACACATGCCCACGAAGGGGCTAAATATAATACATGTCCACGCAGGGACTATTTATTCAAACCATACTCACCCACTTAGGGGTTTAAACAAACAAGCATGCCCACGCAGGGGCTTAACAATCAACTACTCCCCCGCAGGGGTTTATACATCAGCGATGGAAGAATTCAACGATCCTTCTTGTTCTTCCCCTTGATCAGACCCATCAGTCCTTGGAAGAATGTTTGCCTTTCCCTTCGTTCTTCATGTGCTTCCCGTTCCACCTGTTCCAACCTCTGCAAAATTTCCTCCCTATTTGGAGAAAATCGTGGTGGCTGCGACTGCGTCCTTATGATGGGCCTAGGTGGTATCGAGTATCCCTGTGTTGGGTAACTCACCCCCCAAGGATCCCCATAAGGTCCTTGCGTGCCATAGTTCGCTGCTACCGAGTACGGATCAGCCTCTCCATAACCGTAGTTATGATGTGTTGGTGGCTCAAACGGGTTGTAGCCCATACCACCCGGGTATGCTGGTATCGGGTTTTCAAAACCCATTGGAGGCGGCTGCAGTACGGCAGGGTTAGAGGGTCCACCCATTTGCGGGTCCTCATAGTGCGGTGGGTAGTGACTAGCACTAGACTGTCGTGGGGAATCGAAAGTGAAGCCCCCCGGTCGCACAGATATGCGGGCACCGGTCCTTCTACGCCTTGGCGGTTGAGGAGGTGCCGGTTGAACTGGTGGCGGTGGAGGTGGTGGCGTAACTGCCACAAAGCGATGATCCTCTGAAGAATCTTGATGATGCGGCTGTGGTTGTGGCTCCTGGTGCTGCTGAGAATGCTGCTGCTGATGCTGCCCATGTGACGACGAGTGGTGTGATGGTGTGTAATACCACTGATGCTGATCAAATAGGGCCTGGAAGCTATCTGGACCACCATAGGGTGATCCGTGGAAAGACGAACCATCGGAGATCTCAATCGGGTGGTTCGGAGTGCCGCTCGCAGGCATGACGGGGTCCGTATCCTCGTCCATGTCGTCGGCTTGATCACCGGAGAAGTGATCGTCTGGCCCTAGTGGGTTGAAACCCACGGGTTCTTGCAAGTAATCGGCCGGATTAAACTGGCCTCTAAAGATAGGTGTGGGGTCCCTGATGCGTGCGAAGTGTCGTATATTTTAGGTGTATATTTTAAGCCCTTTTTAACACTTATTTTAGCCAAGTTTTAAATTTATAAAACACGATATTTCACTAACACTAGACACACATATGGGCAAGTGCACCCATCGTTGAGTGTAGTATAGCGTTGGTAAGATACCGAGGTCGTCCAAGGACACAAGAGCTTTTAGTACCGGTTTATCCTCAACGTCTAACCAAAATAAAAGTTTAGAAAAATGTTTTAAACTAAGAAAAATAAAAACTAACTAAAATGCTGAAAATAAAAATAAAATACAGATAGACAAGATGAATCACTTGGTTCCGACTCGTATCTAGTATAACCTTTGATTATTTCCGCACTTTTGCACATAATTAAGAGATTATCTTAGTTATTGTAGTAGGCCCCTCTTTTGAAGGTGACGTTACCCTCACCCCAGTAGTTTGAGTCAGCAGGGATACAATCCTAAAGGGGTGGATTATTGGAAGATAATGAATTAAGTTATTAATGCAGTATTGTGGTAGGCCCCGCTTTTGGCGGTGACGTTACCCTCGACTAAGTAGTCTGAGTCAGCAGGGATACAGTCCTAAATAGCCGGGTTATAGTATTAATAGTAGTTAACTTATGAGGGGATCAAAGAGTTTGGACCCCCGCCATCCAATACCGTGAAGTATTGAAGGAGGTCCTACTAAATTTGACCCAGGTCCATTGCAGGACCTCTAAACGCTGAACAATGGCAAGACCTTTACCAAACCGTTCCCTTAACCCCCTACCAGGTAGCCAACATACCTCCATATAGACCGTGGAGATATGAATGGTGAAAATCCTTTATTTTATATAGACAGTAAAATAATGCCAAGACACCACGGACAAACGATAAGGAAAGATCACCTTCAACATAAGTAACTAGTTATTAAAGTCATTAATACAAAACCAAATAAAAAGTGCAAAAGATTAGAAATAAAAAGTATTATACTAGACACTTTGTCTTCACCAAGTGATGTAAGAGACTTAGGCAAACATGGCCTTGATTGTCAAGAACTCTTACGATCAATCTTGGATCCCGAGACGACTCACACACTCTATGATGGACAATGGATGATGGTGGTGGATGATGGTGTTGTGATGGTGGTGGGTGGTGGATGAAGTGTGAGAGAGGTGGTGTGCCAAGGGATGAGTTGCAATGAAACCAAGCACTCCTATTTATAGGCTGAACAGAGGCCCGGGCACGGCCCCGTGTCCGCTGGGCACGGCCCCGTGCCTGTCTGACACTCTCTCTCTTCATTAATTGTAATTCGCAATTACAATTAATGCGCCTGCAGTACTTTCGGCACGCCCCCCGTGTCCGCTGAGCACGGCCCGTGGTGGGCAATAGAAGCTTCTATAGGTTTGTCTTTTCTGCTGCTTCTTGGGCACGGCCCCGTGCTGGCTGAGCACGGGGCGTGTTCAGCCTTCTGTTTTCTCTATTTTGCTTTGGAAGGTGCCGTTGAGGGTTCGGGCAATCCACTAATGTTCCTTTTCTTGTATTTATGTTGGATTTAGCTGTCTTTTTGCTTCTTTTGCGTTTTTGAGCTCATTTAATCCTGAAAATACAAAAGGAAGACAAAAACACTCTTTTTCCAATATTAGTACTAAAAAATGGTTAGTTTTATGCCTCATTTGATGTAATATATCGAGTTAAACCTAGACAAGTAAAAAAAATGAAATTTTTTGAAAAAAATTTGGGGTGATTAGCGGTTCCAATAGAGTTTTGTGTAAGGCTTGTATTTAGGACTTGCAAAATTCAAGGTTTTAGCATCCCCCCCCCCCCCACACTTAAATTACACATTGTCCTCAATGTGTCCTAAAAATAAATTTTTAGGTTGATTAGATGTGTAAAATAGTGTTTAAAAAGCAAAAATTTGTGTTACTGGGCACTGAGCACGGCCCCGTGTTATCCGGGCACGGCCCCGTGTTCAAGTGCCAGTAACAAAATTGAAATAAGAGAAACAGAAGTCTGGACACGGGGGCGTGTTGGGTGAACACGGCCCGTGTCCAGTTACCTGTACTGGGCGTTTTCTGCAGGTGGTTCAACACGGGGCCGTGTTGGTTGGGCACGACCCGTGTTGAACCTTCTGAAAGGGAGAAAAATTGTCGGGTTGCCTTGTTCTTGTGCATGGGATCATTTTTCTCGTTCCCCTTTTCATCCTTTACCACCATGAGTGTGTTTTATTCCTGAAAATTAAACTAACTAGAAAACATAAAAATTAATCTAAATTAAACTAAGGATAGTTCCGTGGAATGCCTCCATGGTGCGCCACGTTTATAAGGGTCCTTGGCTAGACCCAAAGCCTTGTCATATGCTTCCCAAGTGGGATGTGTTGCATCCCATGTTACACCGTCGGAGAGCGTCATCCAAACTTGAGTCTATGACCTTCATGTAGTTGACCGGATCTTCTTCCTCTACTCGCCTTCCACATTCAAATTTCACCTCCTCATTCCCAAACTTCAATGTTAGAGTTCCCTCATTCATATCCACCAATGCTTGGGCGGTGGCTAGGAATGGCCTCCCGAGGATGAGGGGGACCTCGGTGTCTTCTTCCATGTCTAGGATGACAAAGTCGGTTGGAAAGACGAATTTGTCAACCTTGACTAGCAGATTTTCGGCGACACCATGTGGGAACTTGACGGACCTGTCGGCGAGTTGTATGCTCATCTTTGTGGGGCTTGTTGTTCCTAGGCCGAGTCGCTTGAACATTGATGTGGGCATGAGGTTGATGCTAGCTCCAAGATCGGCTAAAGCATTTCGGACGGGGGATTTCCCAATCGAACAAGGGATTGTGAAGCTCCCGGGATCGATTTTCTTTTGTGGAAGTTTGTTGAGTACTAGAGCTGAGCATTCTTCGCCTAAGTTAACTAATTGCAATGATTCAATTTTCTTTTTGTGAGTGAGGAAATCCCTCATGAATTTTGCATATTTAGGCATTTGGGTTAGGACCTCAATAAAAGGAATATTGACATGCAATTGTTTTAGTAAGCTTTCGAACTTTGCGAATTGCTCATCGGTCTTTTGACGATTTAACCTACCGGGGTACGGGATTGGAGGAGTCTTGGTGGGCCCTTGATTTGGTGAAGAAGCTTTTTCTGGTGCAGGAGGAGTTACAGGCTGACTAGAATGGCTTCTTTCATTTGGCGTCAATGGAGCATCCTCGGGACCCACGGTTCGATTTCTTAATGTGATGAGATGTACTTGTGCTTTTGGGTTCGTTTCGGTATTACTGGGTAATGCGCCTTGCGGTCTCTCGGAGAAATTTTGAGCTAGCTGATTTAATTGTTTTTCAACGTTTTGAATGCTAGCTTGTTGATTTCTGAAATTTGATTCCAATTGTTGAAATCGATCCGCGTTTTTCTTTTCAGTGTCAGAGATGAGGCGAGATACAGTATCTTCAAGCCTTTCTCTTCCACCTTGTTGTTGAGGAAAATTTTGCGGTTGTTGAAAATTAGTTCGTTGATTTTGTTGGTTACTACTATTGCCGGGATCTCTCCAACCAAGATTTGGGTGGTTACGCCATCCTTGGTTGTAGGTACCCGTTGGAGGACCCGACGGCCTAGGTCTATTATCCATGTAGTTTACCGTTTCAGTTTGTTCATCTACTTCTTTCATACAACTCCAATTTTCATGTGACCCACCACACCCTTCACAAGCCATAACCGAGGCCGTTTTTGTCATTTCTAGCCTTTTGATTTTTGAAGAGAGGGCCTCGATTTGGGCTTGTAAAGAGGTGCTTTCATCAACCTTATGGGCGCCCGGGGCAATAGATTTATTACCTCGGGGAGTGTGCCATTGAAAATTGGTTTGAGCAATTTCCTCAATTTGGTTATATATTTCATTTGGGCGACGATTACCTAAGAGTCCCCCGGAGCTTGAATCAAGTGTTTGTCTTGTGTGTGGCAACAATCCATTGTAGAAAGTGGATACTTATTGCCATACCGCTAGACCATGGTGAGGACACTTTCTTAGAAGCTCCTTGAACCTTTCCCAAGTTTCATATAAGGATTCCCCATCCTCTTGTGAGTATGTATTAATTTCAGTCATTAATTTAGCCGTTTTAGCAGGAGGGAAATACTTATACAAAAACTTTTGGGCGAGTTCATCCCAGGTGTTTACCGATCCAACTGGGAGGGTGTTAAGCCAAGCCTTGGCCCGGTCTTTTAGTGAGAAAGGAAACATTCGAAGGCGGATGGCGTCATTTGATGCTCCATTGATCCGAAAGGTATCACATATTTCTAAAAAGTTAGTAATATGTAGATGGGGATCCTCGTCCGCAAGCCCGTGGAAGGTTGCGGAGTTTTGGAGCATTTGTATCAAATGCGGCCGAAGTTCGAAGTTGTTGGCCTCGACATTCGGTGCATTGATAGCAGCGCCAAGATTGCCTACGGTAGGCCGTAGGTAATCCATGAGGGTACGTTGGTCCGCCATTGGAAGTGGGTCCCCCGAAGCTTTCTCTTGATTTTTAGCTTTTAGTCTTTTTCTGAGAAAGCGCTCGGGTTCTTCTAGGGGTTCTTTTATGTCTCTACTAGAACTGGAGCTCATGCACTACGTAGGAGGTTCAAATGTGGCGCCTGGGTTCCGAGTCCTGCAACAAAAACAGAAAAGAACACTGGTCAGAATGTTTACCACGGCCCCGTGCTCAGTGAGCACGGCCCGTGTTGAGAGATACAGTAATTGTTTTCTGGATTCCCAGCTACTGGGAGTTGGACACGACCCCGTGTTGCACCGACACGGCCCCGTGTTCAGCTCTCTGTAACTCAGAAAATAAAAACTGCCAGTGATGATGCTGGGCACGGCCCGTGTCTGACCGGGCACGGCCCGTGCTGAGCTCTGCAGAAGCTGAAAAACTAAGAAAAAATCCTAAAAAAATAAAATAAAAATAAAAGATGATTAGGTCGTTGATTCCTAACTTTCTTAAAATCCTTGTGTCCCCGGCAACGGCGCCAAAAACTTGATGCGTGCGAAGTGTCGTATATTTTAGGTGTATATTTTAAGCCCTTTTTAACACTTATTTTAGCCAAGTTTTAAATTTATAAAACACGATATTTCACTAACACTAGACACACATATGGGCAAGTGCACCCATCGTTGAGTGTAGTATAGCGTTGGTAAGATACCGAGGTCGTCCAAGGACACAAGAGCTTTTAGTACCGGTTTATCCTCAACGTCTAACCAAAATAAAAGTTTAGAAAAATGTTTTAAACTAAGAAAAATAAAAACTAACTAAAATGCTGAAAATAAAAATAAAATACAGATAGACAAGATGAATCACTTGGTTCCGACTCGTATCTAGTATAACCTTTGATTATTTCCGCACTTTTGCACATAATTAAGAGATTATCTTAGTTATTGTAGTAGGCCCCTCTTTTGAAGGTGACGTTACCCTCACCCCAGTAGTTTGAGTCAGCAGGGATACAATCCTAAAGGGGTGGATTATTGGAAGATAATGAATTAAGTTATTAATGCAGTATTGTGGTAGGCCCCGCTTTTGGCGGTGACGTTACCCTCGACTAAGTAGTCTGAGTCAGCAGGGATACAGTCCTAAATAGCCGGGTTATAGTATTAATAGTAGTTAACTTATGAGGGGATCAAAGAGTTTGGACCCCCGCCATCCAATACCGTGAAGTATTGAAGGAGGTCCTACTAAATTTGACCCAGGTCCATTGCAGGACCTCTAAACGCTGAACAATGGCAAGACCTTTACCAAACCGTTCCCTTAACCCCCTACCAGGTAGCCAACATACCTCCATATAGACCGTGGAGATATGAATGGTGAAAATCCTTTATTTTATATAGACAGTAAAATAATGCCAAGACACCACGGACAAACGATAAGGAAAGATCACCTTCAACATAAGTAACTAGTTATTAAAGTCATTAATACAAAACCAAATAAAAAGTGCAAAAGATTAGAAATAAAAAGTATTATACTAGACACTTTGTCTTCACCAAGTGATGTAAGAGACTTAGGCAAACATGGCCTTGATTGTCAAGAACTCTTACGATCAATCTTGGATCCCGAGACGACTCACACACTCTATGATGGACAATGGATGATGGTGGTGGATGATGGTGTTGTGATGGTGGTGGGTGGTGGATGAAGTGTGAGAGAGGTGGTGTGCCAAGGGATGAGTTGCAATGAAACCAAGCACTCCTATTTATAGGCTGAACAGAGGCCCGGGCACGGCCCCGTGTCCGCTGGGCACGGCCCCGTGCCTGTCTGACACTCTCTCTCTTCATTAATTGTAATTCGCAATTACAATTAATGCGCCTGCAGTACTTTCGGCACGCCCCCCGTGTCCGCTGAGCACGGCCCGTGGTGGGCAATAGAAGCTTCTATAGGTTTGTCTTTTCTGCTGCTTCTTGGGCACGGCCCCGTGCTGGCTGAGCACGGGGCGTGTTCAGCCTTCTGTTTTCTCTATTTTGCTTTGGAAGGTGCCGTTGAGGGTTCGGGCAATCCACTAATGTTCCTTTTCTTGTATTTATGTTGGATTTAGCTGTCTTTTTGCTTCTTTTGCGTTTTTGAGCTCATTTAATCCTGAAAATACAAAAGGAAGACAAAAACACTCTTTTTCCAATATTAGTACTAAAAAAGGGTTAGTTTTATGCCTCATTTGATGTAATTTATATGTTGCATTTTACACACATCAGTCCCCATAGGAATGATGGGACAGAGACCTTTGTAGTGGTACATATGAAGGTTGTGTGTTGTGAGGTTCATATGGGTTAAGAGCGGGCGGTGTCGAGCTATGCGAAACCGATCGTCTGGCCGGTTCGACCTGGTTGCGCCTGTTTCGGCGTGGGTTCTCGCTCTCCGTAGCAGTCGGAGCCCGTGTATTGGATGGTCCTGCCTCATGGTCGTTGGGGGCGGCTGTCGGCCCCTTTCCGCGTCCTCTTGTTCGGAAGAATCTTGGCGGCATTATCGATATTCCTGTCAGTGAAGCATGAGATAATAATGCAAAGATATATGCAAATTTAAATGAAGGACAACAAAATTTAAAAATGGAATTTGTCCTATGTTATAAGTCTAGACTCAAAAGTTTAGATTTTTGTGCATATTGTGTAACTGAGATTAAACACAAAAGACTAGTGTTTAATTCACTCAGAGTTGGCTCTGATACCAACCTGTCACACCCCGTTTTCCACGTGTCACCGGTGGGCCCGGTGGGGGAGTATCGTGACGTGGTTGGCAACGTAATAGTCAAACAACACAATATAATAATGCACAGCGGAAGCAAATTTAAAATAAGATACAACCGAATTTATTTATTGTAAACAAAGTCACAATTATCCGGTGTTTATCCACAGTAGGATCGAATAAAGAAAACATTGTTTATGGTTCAACAGACTACGGCATCTTAAGTTTGCGAGACTTCTAGTGATGCTTAGGAGACTCCCAGCCTATTTCGCCTAGTACCTGCATTTAATCTTTTTGGGAAAATACGTCAGTTTACACTGGTAAATACATTCAACTGACTCATTTATAAAATGATTGAAAATTGGTTTGGATGCACATGGCATAAACATTTTTATTAACTTGGGAGAATTATTTAATATTATAATCTTGTGAACGATTTACATGTTACTTATGCGTTCAGTAGCCCGGAATGTATCCGGGTTAAAGATCAATAGACACACCACTTTAAGTGAGTTATACACGGGAGTACGCCTACACCCCGTGCTCAGGTCGTGGCTATCTCGTAAGATAATGCCGAGGATATCCGGGACATGGTCATTAACCCCCCAAAGGCTGTAAAGTAAACACATCTGTTTAAAACGAGCCGATCAAATTATTCAATTAACCACCCAACGATGGAAGATTTGATGCCCGATCAAGCGGTACGCTATGTACCGTAACCCAAGCCCGTATAGGGAAAATAAGTTAAAAGTATTTACCTTGATGCAAAGTATAGTCACAATAATCAAATAGCAGGTAGCTTTTACTGTTTCTCCTAATCTGGAACGAAGGTTAAATATAACCTATTAGAATCCTAGCGGGTCTTTAATTATGCTTAAGCTTAGACCGGCTAGTTTCAAAGATACGGTTCGTACGCACGATTAAGCGAAGACCGGATAGAATGTGATTCAGACCCGACAAGTTTTAAGACTTGTTTAATATGGGTTTATTAATCACATTCTGGATTTTGAGATAAAACCGAGAAGGTTTGACCCGTTTCGGCTAATTTATGTAAACTTGTTACATAAACCGAGCCGAACGCGTAATATGCGTAACGGGTATCCGTAAGAGCCATATACAGGTTTCCTAAGTTAATATGCTTTAAATATGTCGTAACATCGGTAGGATGTCTTTCGTTATGCCCCGAACTAATTTAAATACAAACTATGCCCCGTAGGGGTAGTTTGGTCATTTAAAGGTTGTAAAAGCGTTTATATGTTCACTGAGTTACAGGTCTGATGTAAACAGCAAACATACCCATTTTGATGTGTTATATCAGTAGGCTAAGGCATATATGTGAAATTTATCATATTTAACCAAACTATGCCCCGTAGGGGTATTTTGGTAATTTCACATAAGCCGAAAAGCTCAAAAACTAAGTCTGAGTTTATCAACCTTTGCTTACTGTTAATTTATCATAATTTGCCTCATATATCAGTAGGTATCAACCCGGGTATGTCCAATATGATTCTAAGACATACTATGCGTTAAAAACGCTAATTATGGCGATTAAAGGCCATTTCCGGGTTCTATACTTAAATCTGATATTTTTATATTTCCAGAAGGCTTAAAATAATTTATTAATCATATGTGATCAGTAGCAAAAGGTTTGGAGTCGTTTAGATAAGTAAAACTCATTTTATGGCCCGTAAGGGCAAAACCGACAATTACCGGATTAAGCCTACGACTACTAGTTATGCTCAGCCTAAAATTAATTAAAAATCTTTAAAAATCCCAAAATAATATATAACATCAGTGGGTAAAAGATTTGATATCAAAAAGTATGTTTAACTAGGCTATACGCTAATTACGCCATTTTATTAACATAAAGCTTTAATTTAGCGACAATGAGCATAACTATTAATCTACAAGTCAAACTGATGTCAAACTTTGCATACAAGTCTAAATATCAGTAACTAAGGATTCTACACTTTTACATTTTCATAAATCATGATTTAAGGTAATAAGGGCATAACGGTCCAAGTATGAGCATTTAACGGAAACTTGCATATAAATTGGATAACTAGTGAACCAAGGTGTATGATCACAGAGGGTTGTTCTAACATGTATCCTAATCCAATTTAAGCTCTGTGGCATTTCTAAAATATGCCCAAACGGGTCAGAACTGAAAGTCAACCGAAAAGTCAAACTATGTGACTTTCGGTTCCGAACCGGGTCTAAACAGGAAATAGTCGGGTTGAACATGTTGGGACATGTTCTTACACTTATTTCTAAGTTATAACAATGTTCAAACAGGTTACAAATGTTCTAGATAGCTAATTATGCATAAATGCCATTTTAAGCAATATGTTGACTTTTTAAGTAAAGCTTTGACCCGACATTTGACCTGTTTAGGATGGTGATCAGGGGAAACCCTTTTGGGGTTTTATTTCCCACATAAATACCATTCAAAAACTATTTTTAATTTGAGATAAGACTGAGTCATTAGTGACTAATCTCGAAGTCAAACCGTAATTACGACGGTTTGACTTTTAGTTAATTAACTAAGCTAAACACAACCAAATAAGAACTAGAAGACTTACAATAGTCCAATGCACGAATTATGATCAGAAGGGAGAGTTCCTTAGCTCCAGGAATGCTCCAATGATCAGTTGCAAGTGTGGGAATGAATGTTGCAACATGTTGTGCTTTATATAGTGAAGAACTCACCATGATTGGTTGACAAATAATACTAGGACTAACCACAACCATCCAACACTTGTCCCTAATGTTCTAGCACAGTTAGGGGTCTTTAAATAATGTTAAAAACCGGTTTAGTGGGTCAGAAACGCGCACAACAGGCAACAGCCCGTTTTTCTGGAACTGGGCACCCCCTGCGCATCGTAGGGACATTAGGCCTACGATGTGTATGGCCTCTTCAGGGGCTGTTTGCTTGTTTCTTCATTTATTCGAAAAGGCAGCCCACTTGCACGACTTTGTGGCCTCATTTTACATCTAGGGACCTTCACAAAGTACTTAATACTGTATGATACCCCACCACATTGGTTTGTTTGCTTTGGATCCAAAAACAAGACCCGAAAACAAAGGTTTATCGTTGCTTTTCTTCGTGAGATCTTATCATGCTTTTTGTAAGTCCATTATTGTGAACCCAATTCTGAATTGTGGCATGAAAGATGTGTAGTAGTATTATATCGGGTCTTGGGATTTATAATTGAGGTCGTTCAGAGGTAACAATTTAACATGACGCCACTTTAAATCCTACCGACTTATCTTTATTAAATTCGGGTTTACCACGCGTTTTGTCTTCCATGACACGTGTCGTTTTATTATTGAACTCGAAATTTTCGAGGTGTTACATGTCAGGAACGGGAGTTGTCAATTCCTATGGTACCACTACCTACTAACGAACGGCGTAGCTAATGTTAATGAGTGTATTTTTAAGCCATTTAAACAAACCAAATGTCATACCAAAATGTAAGCATGTTTTATGAAAATAATGTACTAAGTATGCAACAAATGGACATACATAGCATGAAATGAAATGTAAAAGAATGTACTAAGTATGCACTAAATGGACATACATAACATAAAATGAAATGTAAAACAATGTACCAAGTATGCACTAAATGGACATACATAGCATAAAATGAAATGTAAAACAATGTACCAAGTATGCACTAAATGGACATACATAGCATAAAATGAAATGTAAAACAATGTACTAAGTATGCACTAAATGGACATACATAGCAAAAACATAATGAAATCATGTACTAATAATGTACTAATGAACATAGCAAGTATATGATATGGAAACATGGAAAACACGAAAGTAACAAGTAGGCACATGTGTTTCACCACAAAATGTTTGAAAAACAGTAGAAGAGGGGTCTATGTACTCACTTGAGGGTGCTTAGAAGTCTTGAATAACAACCAAGCAAAGCTAGAGGGATCACGGAAATCAAACGACACCTAATATAGATAACTATGTAAATAAACGGACCTAAATCGGAGGATTAGATAAAATGAGGTTTTGATCCCATTACTCTCTGGTATTAAGTGTATACTTCAACTTAGAGAGCCAAATCAGATCAAATATGTGAGTTTTGAAGCAAGAGGGTGGGGGTATTTATAGGAAAACCAAGACCGTTAGGATCGTTTATCGAAAATCGAGCTTCGATCTAGACCTTACATGTGTGCCCATGGTTTTAGAATACCATGGGTACCCCAAAACAAGCCCCTAGTTTCATTAAAACCATGTGCAAATGAGGAGAACAGCTGGAACAAGCTGGAAATCAGATTTTCAACTTTGGTCCCTTCCTAAGATAACTATGGCAGATTGTCAATTTTGGTCCCTGAATGTGCAAAACATGGTTTTTGATGCGTTTTTGACACGTTTTAGCCCCGTTAATCCCATTTCAAGGCTCTAAAATGAATTTAAAGTATAGGTAACATGAAACATGCTCAAAAATATCTCGTATATCGATTCGTTTGGTCGTACGGTTGCGTTGTTTTGTTAATTAATACGAAACACGAACGAATGCGAAAAACGATCCAAATTACGCGACGAATGGAATTTTATCATGAAAATCACTAAAATAAAATATTTTAATGATTACATAAAGTTTTAGATGTCCGGATGTATTCAGAACGTAAGATATGCGCGAAAATGCAAACTTATGCACTTTTTGACGCTTTTAGTCCCTGAATGACCAAAAAGTTTATTTTAGCACACGAACCCCTCAAAGCCTATTTGTAAGCTATGTAAAGGATATTTAGGGTATGTTTAACTTATGGTCATGTTCCGGAATGTTCGTTACAGTACGAATCGGCATACTTTCACAGTTTGTCGAATTTAGTCCCTGTAAGCGAATAAACTTGATTTCGACACACCAAACCTTCCAAAACTTATTTCTAAGTTATGTAAAGGTTATCTAAGGTATGTTAAGCCCATGTCACTATTCCGGAGTGTTTTTCGCATTAATCTAATTACGTTTACGCATCAGTGCGCGTATAACTTTCAAGAAAGCGATTTAGATCTCGAAATCGAACAAGAATTGATAGGTGCAAATGATACACATATTTATACAAATACCAAGTATGAAATACAATATTTCATTGATTTGGTATTTGTTTGATGGCCATGGTGTAACCACCTTGATTTTATGCTATTAAACAGTACATCATAAACTATAAGGGCCTATTGTGTCACTTTGGGAAACTGCAATTTGAAGGACCTAATTGTCATTCCTTAAAGCTTGTTCGAAAACTTTGATTTTAAGTCCGAGGACTAAAACCGTCATTTTTATAAAGTACAAAAGTTCGGGGACTAAAACGTCATTTTCAAAATCTTATAAATTCGGGTTAAAAATGTAAATTTTGAAAACTATAAGTCTAGGGTCCTAATTGTCATTTTTGAAACTTATTTTATAAATAAAATAAATATATTTATTTTTGAAATAAAGTCAAGGGACCATTTGGTCATTTATTTAAACTTGAACTACAGGGACTGTTTTGGTCATTTTTGAAACTATTTTAACCTAATATACTAACCGGGTTATATTCTATATAAGGTTTTCTATTTTGAAAACTAACCTAGTTAATATATTTAGTTAACTATTACAGGGACTATTTATGTAATTCTGAAACCACAGGGACCTAAGTGTAAATTCTCATTCATTTAAATAAAAAGGTTTAAACCATAACAAAACCGGTCACCCGGGGTTTCGAACTCGAGACCTCATGGTATGCAAGTGAACTCGTGACCAGTCGGCTGGGAATGCCTCGTCCGATCATATCCCATATCGTATAACATATATACACATTTTCAAATTTAATATTATTATTTCAAATCTGAATCGGAACAAATAGCCGCATTGGATCCAATCCATTATATCCGTTGTTTAAATCTTCGCCGAAAGCATCCGTCATGGTCTTCGACCTTTTACAGCTCATATCCGTATTTTAATCGACCTAATTGGGTGCTTTTTGACTATCAACCGGATCTTTTTATAAAAAAAATCAAAAGTGGAACGAATCCACTGATTGCTGTCGTTTCTGTGTCGATTTGATCGATTATAGAAGTCCGGTAGATCCCCACAAACATCCTATACCCTTCACTTTGCTCAAACACGCCGAATTAACCGGATTTCAAACCTGCAACCTCGCCGGAACTTTCACGGTCGCCGGAATCATTCGATACGTCACTTCCGACCGATATCGGTTCAATCTTTTTCGTCTAATCGGTATGTTTACACTCGTATAATGTTCCTACAAGTTTAATTAGGTTATAATCATGTTTTGAATCGAAATCGGATCGGGTTGACTTTCGTTGACTGGATTGGGGAAGAAGACAAGTGGTTTTATTTAGTAAATTTTCCTTTATTTTAACTGTTTTTATTCAGAAATTCGTATTAAATCAGGATTAATTAGTTAAAGTCCGAAAATTTTAACATATATACTTTCAACACTGCCGTATTTAATGAAAATATAATGTTAGTCAAAATGTTTATAAAACTATTTTTTATAAATTAAAACAGTGTTAACATTTCAAAATTTATAATAATTCGAATTTAATAAATTAATTATTGAAATTTTTATAGTAATTATTTTACATGTTGGACTTTACAGAGATAATATTGCTATTAATATTTCATATAAATTTGATAGTTTTATAAATTAAACAGTGTTTACACTTTGAAAATATGGTTAAATCTTATTTATTTAAATTAAATAACTATATAATTTATGTCCGAAATTATTTTTATGATATTACATACATTATTCTGAGTTTATATAAAATAGGTTACTGTTTGTTTATTTACATATTATTTTTACATAATTAAATCAGTTAAATCATTTAATTACACTTAACAGTTTTAATTATATAATTATATGAATTCTGCTCAAAAATATTTTTATATAAAAATACACATGTTTCTGAGTTTATTAAAAGTCTCAAACTATTTTGGTCGTTTTCAGATTATTTTTAATAATTAAACTGATAAACTCAAATACTGATATTTTAACTATTTTAAATCTCATTATTTATATAAAAATTATTCCAGAACTCTAATAATTACTGTAAATCAGTAATATTGCATGTCAATAATTAAAAATGTTATTTTTAATCTTTCTAATTTAAACTAATTATTTAGATAATTAATTATAGAATTGTAGATTTGAGTTAAATACATATATATTTTCTGTTTTAATTATACAAATATTAATTCTAATCCAGAATTTGTATAACTTAGTTTTTTGGGTATAAAATACACTGCTCTTAAATAATCCATGTATACCCATCCCCGGTTTCCCCAAACAGGGCTGTTTGAACCCGTAATTACCATTTCGGCAAACCGGTGCAAACACATTAGACATAGTTTCCTGTTATTACAGTTACACATTTTACCCATTGTTGATGCCATATTCCATATTGTTGCATGTTCTATCAATTAGAGTGACGTGGAATCTTATTTCCAAGAACTCTCACACTTTGCATATTTGTTTGGACTTACCTGAAATCAAGGTGAGTATACATGATCCCATTTTCATTTTAAACACTTTTGGGTGCAACTTGTATTCATATTCAAATTCACAAACACGTTAAACTTTATTTATTCACACTCTATCCAAATTACACATGAAATGTTTGATTCTTGTTATACATGTGATGCTAATGTAAACACTTCATGACTATATGCTCATTAACTTCGATCAAGCCTACGTTAACAATTATGGTACTATGCATATGCTATACGTTTTAACGCCCCGCCCGCTATTCTTTTGGGTATTGTTAAGTTTATTCTATTTTTACCTCCCGCTAAACTCTTGGGATAGACTATGTTAATTGCGTAAACATTGGTTTGAGCATGTAGAGTAACATCGTTTCGAGCATGTAGAGTAACATCGTTTCGAGCATATACTGTTAACTAGTATCGTCTTATTCATGTTGGATATGAGCACATTTAAACATTTTATTCTATTATGCTATGTACCAAACTTGTATACTCGCCAACATTTTTTTTTTGATTTTATTTTAATACATGTTGCAGGTTGATAGACAAGATTATGAAGAAATCAAGTTAGGATGGACTTAGATACTCACTCCAATAATAAGCAATGTTTGATGAAATTTGTTTTTATTTGAACGATGTATTTGAATGTTAGTATTTTATGAAATTGGACTTAAGTTATATTGTCACAATAGTGTTATGATGTTTTGAGCAATTTGTTCGTCTCATCCCGATGTTTCTGCCATCGGTTGGGGTGTGACAGATTGGTATCAGAGCCATAACTATAGGGAATTAGGAAAAGTAGGAATGCTTTTACCTAGTCTATAGTTTAGGAGCTTTATCCTTATGTGTTGTTTAAAACTACCTTCCTTCTATCTTATTTGCTTCTCTCTATTCTCCTTGGTCTTTTAACATACAAGCCTTTCCTAAGGTTAACACAATACACACTTTGAGGCTTGAAGACACTCTTGTAACACAATCGAAATGACTCACCGAAATAGGGGTGATTCCCACATTTGGTGAAGACTTTCACTCAACAATACTTTGCATTTTGCACGAAATCTACCCTCAAGTTAGGAGTGATATCCAAATCTTGAAGGAGATTTCCGTTTCATATTCTAGTGGACCCTTATCTTTTGATAAGTACTAACCACATTTAGGGTACGAAATCGTCAAGTTAGGGGTGAAACCCGCATCTCGTCGATTAAGTCCCATTCCTCGATTTTCAATCTCGCCAAAGTCCCGATTGTTCCAATCGATTAGAGACGTGTAGTAACTGGAGGGGTAAGATACCGTTAATCGCTTCTCGACGAGAGTATCTTACCTATAGGCCAAAGCACGTTTTCTCTAATTTGAAAGGCATTCGACCCACTTTGGAATAGTTGACGTTTCTCTACCCGAAACAATCCAATGATTTGTGAACCTCTCTTTTATGTATCTCAATTTATATGTGAATTTATACTTGAACGTTCATTCATTTCAAACTTTTTATTCGATTCGCTCACGTATCGCAATAAAAAATGATAACAATCTCTCGTGAACAAACTAAATTTACTATGCTTTAATTCATTCATGTTATGCTATGCGAAATTCATGATTATGCTATATGAGACGTTTAAACCTTTTATTTGAATCAATTTGAACCCTTAATGCTATGTGACACATTATTCAATATTGAATCATTTCATGAAAACAAATTTTTTTTTTCACATTACGATCAAGTCTCATCTACTCTCTCTTTTGGAATCTTTAAATATCATCTTTTCAAATGTTTTCCTCTTAGATTTTTGAGGACGAAATTTCCCTAATTCGAAAGGACTTTTAATTTATTTCGGTTTAGTCAAAGTTCCGTTTTGGAACAATCCAACTTTTAATCAAACCCATGTTTTACTATTATCAATCTTATGTAGTACAATCCTCTAGTTTTAAGTTCAAATTTACTTTGGAGATCATTTTCTCATACACACATCATACTAAATCTTTTCATACACTTATACGTATACTCATAGTTAAACTTATACTTATGCTCGTACATACAATTATACACGTACATGAGTTCCCCTTTGGGCCGAATGGACATCCGACCGAATGACCATCCGCCCGGATGACCATCCGTCTGTATGACCATCCGTCTGTATGACCATCCGACCGAATGACCATCTGTCATCACTATAAGTTTTCCTTTATAAAAAGGAATATATATGTATATATATATATATATATATATTTTTTTTTTTCACCTATAGTCGTCTATATTTATAAAAAAAAAATATTCTTGCCGCCAAAACTTGACAGCAATCATCGCCTTATTTTTCAAACTTATCGTCGCCGATTTTTTTTTTCCGGCTCCTGATTTCTCGGTAATTAATTTAAGCACACGCTTCCATTTTGTCGATCAGTGTGAACCTAGACTTTTGATAATACATTTGCGGCTTATCATAAATCATTCCGGACTTTACGAGATTTGCATGAGCTATAAAAACCAACCGTTCTACCTTCTCACATCACCACAACACTCCATACTGTCACACCCTGGCTTTGCGGAAGCGTGGTTATTTTGGTGTGACTTCTTAATACCATAGCTTAATCATAACAAGCTATATGAAATAAAAACCATGCAAGATCATCCATTAAAATAAGTTTGAAAAGAAAAATACCACAACATTGTCTTAAGGCGTTGACACACGCAACGGAAATTACAACCTAATAACATAAAAACATTGTTTGAAAGACACAACCACAAACTTAAGATAGACATAGTTTAAGAACTGTGACTCGTCCAGGTAAAAGCCACAACCCCTAAACTCGGATGATCCCATAATTCTACGCAGCGTGAAAACGTAGCATACCGTGCCAGATCCTTTAATTCCCTGAAATACATGTAAGTTGAAAAATCAACAATAATGTTGAGCGAGTTCATGTGTAAGTGAGTAAATAAACCTTTGTATGTATAAAAACCCTGGTATGTAGCAAATAAGGAAAAAGAGATCACCAATGGTTTGCAAGGCCATTGATATGTGTGAAGTGCAAGTAGGAAGACTCAAACCTAGCAGATTTATGCGTTGGGTACAAAGTCACCCCGAGGTCCGTTCTGTTTGGGCCTGGGGCTGGGCTCGCTACACCCAGATAGATCTACCGCTCCTGCCCCTCGGTCCTACCTTGAGGATTAATGGCCTCAAGTTTCCGCCTACCCACTCACATGATCTGAATAATAACCCTCCTTACGCTAACCATACCATGTAAGAATTATTCGTAATCATAGTAACATGTATTTCACCCCCGCAGTTTAGAAAACTGAAAACAGTTAAGAGAAAAGGGGGACATGAACTCACAGTGGTGCGTCTCTACCAAGTATATCTCCTGATCAAGCAGCTGTGCGACGACCTACACATACTAAATCTATTAGACGGACGGCCGTGCCTTAGCTTAAGGTTTAAGTTTTTGGGAAATAGTTAGACAACTATTTCGTGTTTATATTTTTTGTAAATACTTGGTAATTATTCTCCTTCCCAAGGATGGGGGATTTAATACATGCGTGTTCGTAAAATTCGAAATACATTATTAAGTCTCACTTAATATATTTTATTTCTTACTTCAAAATATAAATATTCTTCCCAAAAATATTATATTTTATTTCATACAATTTTCCAAATAATATTCTTGACAAATACGCGTTCATTAGTATTTTCCGAAATGCGTAAGTTACGGATAAGGATCGGGTGGTAGTAATTATACCGTTGTAACTTATTATTAATTATGAAGGCGTATGCATTATTTTTGGAATCATTAGTATTTGGTAATATTATTTTTACTCTAAAAATAATATTCGTATATTTCACAAAATAATCATAAACATTTTGCAAGTTACACTATGAAAAAATATATATATCAAATATATATTTACCCCGTTTCATTTTGTGAAGATCCCACCTCCGATATTTTGTAAATAAAGTCATGGCGAAATTTACGTTTTGAAAACAAGTCAAAAATATATTTACAACACTTGTAGTGAAAATATTTCCAAGTGTTAGGTTTTTAGAAAAATTTCGCCAGAGTTTCCCCTGTAACTGGAGGTGGCCACGCTTTCAAGCGTATCATTTTCTTTTATAATTCAAATCAACAATTTTCTCATTCAACCAAAACAATATCCAAAGCATCAAACTAGTCAAAACATATATAAATCGCATAAATTACATGAACTTGTGGTTTATCCAAAAATGCGTGATAAATCCCACTATTTTTAGTGGATCTTTATATAAATCAACTTCGTTTCTTGAAAGTCTCGTTTTTAAAGGAATTTCATCTTTACAACTTCTTGTAGAATTTGACAATACTAGTTCTTTGTCGAAACTTAGCGTTACACAAGTATTTACACACTTGTGTGTTTGCTAAAATCATTCTTGTTTATGAAAGATCCGTCTTTAAAAGTATGTTTTCTCTTGACACGTGGTCCTTTGAAAATACCGTTTGTAGATCCGTAGATCTACTAGTTTTGAACACTATTTCATAAGTAAAATCGATTTTACACAAGTTCATGTTTAGTATGTGGTAGAGTTTCATCATTTAACCCTTTGTACACTTAAACAAACTCTATGCCATGATTCATGACCACGACTAATCCGGGTTAGATGATGATCCGAGCTACCACAACATAGATCGGCACTAATTAATTACATCAAAACAAGTCTTACAAGATTTACACCATTCTTATGCTTTTAACCAACATTTTTAACATTTTAGTAGACTTTTACATATCATCTTGCATGTTCTTGAGTTTTAACCGTTACATTTCATTTTAACCACTTTAAAATAGATCGAGATGGCGTTTATAGCAACTTACTACTAGCCCGAGGCTACGGAAGATTCTAGTCGAAGAATGAGTGGATAAAAGCAATAGGGTGAGGTCCTTCACGTTCCGAATGCACCAAGCTTCCTTGTATGAGATCCTTAACACTTGTATGCACTTGAAATGAGATGATCAAAACTCGACGATGGATGGATGGTTGTGTGGGTGTTCGGCCGAGAGGAAGCAAGGAGGGAGAGAGAGTTGAGAGTTTGAGTTGTGTGATGAAATGAACATGATGGTTTAAGATGGTTACTTATAGACAAAACCTTTCACAATTAACCAATGGTTTTAGTGTCTACTAGATATTAAACACATATGATTATTATAATCAACAAAGGACAAGGGTGTCCCCCTAGGGGACGAGTTCGGTTGAGGGGGGGGGGGTTATCCGGTTCCATTTCAACCATTAGTTAAGCATTAGTTAGGTTAGTTAAGTTAAGTAGGAACTTAATCTGGTTACTAATGTGTTATGCATTACAGTGGGTGTTAGGGTATTCGGGGACCCTAACTGGCTCAGAAAAAGATAAACAATGTTATTGGCAATATTTTTATGTTCCGGGTAAAGTCCGGTTGTTCAGTTGGATAGAGATCCGTTAAAGTGCTTAACAAAGCTTTAAAGTGTCGTTATTATTATTTTTAGTGACACAACTTATTCCCGACACTTTGGAAAGTGTCTAGTAACATTTTTCTCATGTTTTGGCACTTTATTAGGTAGCTTAATGCTGAATTTTAATTAAAGTGTTGAATTTTGTACTTAAAGTACGTTTTAGGCACATCCGGTCACTGTAATCTCATTCCTAGTGACGCAGTTCTACAACCCTTATATCCCTACACTCACCACTAGTGTAGCAAACTATCTCAGGCTCTTACAGGCCTTAGAGGCAGTACCTGCCTGGTGCTAGTTATAACAGCACGTTTAATAGGTTATCCGTTCATTGTGCTACTGTGCTTTTGGTGCATCAAGGTTGTCACAAAGGTGCTGTAAGCAAAACATGGAGTGACAGCAAGTAAAGTATGATGCAAGTAAGTACATGTATCGGCATTCAAGTAGCAGTTTATCCACAAGTTCAAGTAAGCACAGTAATTAAGCAGTAGTTAATTATTAATTAAGTCGTACGGATACCTGGTTTAGTGAGGGTTGTCACATTCTCCCCCCGTTAGAAAAATTTCGGATTTCGTCCCGAAATTTTATGTTTTGCTTCTAGAAGCAGGGTTCTTGGGAAATAAGTGGGGGTATTTCTCTTTCATCCGGTCCTCACGCTCCCAGGTGTATTCAGGACCATGTCTGGCATTCCAACGAACCTTGACCAGCTTGACACTGCTCCGACGGGTCTTGTTTACTTTCCAATCCGTAACCTCAACAGGTTCTTCAACGAAATGGAGCGTGTCGTCAACATGAATCTCGTCGGTGGGAATGACAACGGTATCTTGAGTTGGACTTTTCTTCAGGTTGGATACATGAAATGTATCGTGAACTCCATTCAGTTCAGCAGGTAAGTCTAGCTTGTATGCTACTAGCCCTATTCTTTCCAAAATTCTGAAAGGGCCAATGTAACGCGGATTCAACTTCCCACGCTTTCCGAAGCGTGCCACACCCTTCCAGGGTGAAACTTTCAATAAAACCATATCTCCAACTTGGAATTCCAAATGTTTCCGGTTTGGGTCTGCATAGGCTTTCTGTCTTTCGTGAGCCGCTTCAATGCGTTTTCGAATCTGCGCAATCTTGTCTATCGTCTCTTGGACGATTTCGGGACCAACAAGCTGCCTATCACCTGCGTCAGCCCAGCATAGGGGTGATCGACACTTACCTCCGTAAAGAGCTTCAAATGGCGCGGCTCCAATACTGGTGTGGTAGCTGTTGTTGTATGAAAATTCGACCAGTGGCAAATGCTTATCCCAGCTACCGCCCAAATCCATAACACATGCTCTCAGCATATCTTCCAAGGTCTGAATAGTCTGCTCGCTTTGACCGTCGGTCTGAGGGTGAAATGCAGTGCTCAGATTTAATTGTGAGCCAAAGGCTTCTTGGAAGGATTGCCAAATCCTTGATATGAAACGTCCATCTCTATCAGAGACGATCGAGAGAGGCACTCCATCACGTGCGACGATCTCTCGCATGTATATTTCTGCCAGTTTGCTGGTGTAATCCTTCTCTTTGATTGGCAGAAAGTGTGCGGACTTTGTTAGGCGGTCAACTATCACCCAAATAGTGTCATGACCTCTTGGCGTTCTTGGCAACTTTGTAATAAAATCCATGGAGATTTGTTCCCATTTCCACTTGGGAATCTCAGGTTGTTGCAGAAGTCCTGAAGGCTTCTGGTATTCCGCTTTCACCTTAGCACACGTTAGACACTTGCTCACATAAACAACAACATCGCCCTTCATCCTAGGCCACCAATAGTAATCCTTGAGATCTTGGTACATCTTATCCGCTCCTGGATGGATAGAGTACCGCGATTTGTGAGCTTCATCAAAAACAACTTTCCTTAAACCACCAAACAGAGGAACCCAAATCCTTTTCTCAAAACATAACGTTCCTTCCTTGTTTGGCACCAATAGCTTTTCCATCCCACGGAGATATTCTTCTTCAAGATTTCTTTCCTTAAGAGCTTCTTTCTGCGCGGCACGAATGCGCAAGGAAAGATCGGTTTGGATAATCATTTCTAAAGCCCTAACCCTTATGGGCTTGATCCTCTCTTTTCGACTTAGGGCGTCGGCAACCACATTCTCCTTCCCTGGATGATACTTTATCTCGCAATCGTAATCATTTAACAACTCAACCCAACGTCTTTGTCTCATATTCAGCTCTTTCTGGTCGAATATGTGTTGTAGGCTCTTATGATCTGTAAAAATTGTACATTTCGTACCCTATAGGTAGTGTCTCCAGATCTTTAAAGCAAATATCACTGCGTCTAGCTCCAAATCGTGCGTGGTATAGTTCTTCTCATGTACCTTCAACTGACGTGAAGCGTAAGCAATAACCTTCTGGCGTTGCATCAACACGCAACCCAATCCTTGACGCGAGGCGTCACAGTATACCATGAAATCGTCAGGACCTTCCGGTAGTGCTAGGATTGGCGCATTGCAGAGCTTATCCTTCAACAGCTGAAACGCTTCTTCCTGTTTGATTCCCCAATCAAACTTCTTATCTTTCTGGGTGAGGAGCGTCAATGGTTGAGCGATCTTCGAAAAATCCTCAATGAACCTTCGATAGTAGCCAGCCAAACCCAAGAATTGTCGAATCTCGGTTGGCATCTTTGGCGCTTCCCAATTCTTGATCGCTTCGATCTTGGTTGGATCCACATGGCTTCCATCTCCATTTACCATATGTCCAAGAAATTGGACTTCACGTAGCCAAAATTCGCACTTAGAGAATTTGGCATACAACTGTTCTTTCTTCAGCAGCTCCAAAATAGCTCTTAGATGTTGTTCGTGCTCAGCCTTTGTCCTTGAATAAATCAAGATGTCGTCGATAAACACAATCACGAACTTGTCCAAGTACGGCTTGCAAA
Organism: Helianthus tuberosus; assembly: GCA_030545235.1. Taxonomy (NCBI): domain Eukaryota; kingdom Viridiplantae; phylum Streptophyta; class Magnoliopsida; order Asterales; family Asteraceae; genus Helianthus; species Helianthus tuberosus. The sequence continues at coordinate 143,816,644 of CM060426.1, read as the reverse complement.
CTCTATTCATCAAATCCATAAAGACTGCAGGTGCGTTTGTCAATCCAAACGGCATAACAAGGAACTCGTAGTGTCCATAACGAGTTCTGAAGGCTGTCTTCGGGATACTCTCCTCTTGTATCCTTAACTGATGGTATCCAGATCGCAAATAGATCTTTGAGTAAAAGCTTGAACCTTGCAGTTGATCAAACAGATCATCAATTCTTGGCAGAGGATATCTTTTCTTGATCGTCAGTTTGTTCAGCTCCCGGTAGTCTATGCACATTCGAAAACTACCGTCCTTCTTTTTGACAAACAGGACCGGAGCTCCCCAAGGCGAGAAGCTTGGTCGGATAAATCCCTTGTCTAACAACTCTTGAAGTTGTGTCGACAATTCTTGCATCTCAGACGGGGCAAGTCTAAAAGGTGCCTTAGCCACAGGCGCGGCGCTTGGGACTAAATCGATGTGAAACTCCACTTGCCTCTGAGGCGGCAGTCCAGGCAAGTCCTCCGGGAAGACTTCCGGATACTCCCTCACGACAGGGATGTCTTCGATCTTCGGTTCTGCAGCTTTCTTATCTACAATGTATGCCAGGAAGGCAGCACACCCTTTTTGCAAACACTTTCGCGCTTTGAGGCAGCTGATAATTCTTAACGGCGTATCGCGCTTTTCGCCATGTACCACAATTGTTTCGCCATCTTCGGTCGGGATACGAACGACCTTTTTGTGACAAACAATTTCTACCTTGTTGCTTGATAACCAATCCATTCCTACTACCACGTCAAAGCTCCCCAGCTGGACTGGTAGTAGATCCAACGTAAACTCACGTTCTCCCAACTCGATTGCACAACCTCTGATCACTTCATTGGCTTCTACTAACTTCCCATTAGCCAATTCGATTGAGTAGGGAATATCTAACTTACTAGCGGCTAACCCAAGCATATTCTTAAATTCTAACGATACGAAGCTATAGTCGGCACCAGTATCAAATAAGACGGATGCAAAGCGTTGGTTTACAGGGAACGTACCAGTAACGACGTTGGGATCCTGGCGCGCTTCCCTCGCTTCGATATTGAACACTCTTCCACGGGCTTGGTTCAACTCTGGGCAGTTCCTCTTAAAGTGCCCGATATCACTACAGTTAAAGCATCCAGGTCTTTGCCCGTTTCTACCTCCATTTCCAGCTTGGTTATTCCTTTGGTTATGATTCACAGCGCCCACTTGATTCACATTGTTGCCTCGATTCCCATTACCTCCATTGTTTCCTTGTGGGTGATTTCCAATTCCACCCCGGTTATTGTTTCTATTTCCAAATCCTCCTTGGCCTCCCTGGCCAACAGTGGCCCAACAAGAATCCTTCAAGTGGCCAGGTTTCCCACACGATTCACATACCTTCAAACCACATCGGCCAGAATGGTGACGCTAGCAGGTGTTGCACTTGGGCTGGGTGCCCATATATCCCTTTCCTTTCTTTCCACCACCAGCTGTAACCTGAGCTAGCGCGTTTGGCTCTCCTTTCTTAACAACACCACTAGTGCCTTGTTTGAAGTTCGAGAACTTTTGTTTGTTACCTCCGGATGACTCGACGTGAGTCTCTTTCTTCTTTGTCTCGATCTCATCGAACTTGTTCAGGCGGATAGCCTCCTCAGTGAGAGCCACGCTCAAATCGATTGCCTCAGTAATTGTTGCAGGCTTGGAGGAGGTCACCATGCTTATGATTTGAGGAGCTAATCCCCAAATGAAGCGTTCAATCCGCTTGAATTCTGGAGTGACCATATAGGGTACTACATGCGACAGGTCGTGAAACCTCTGAACATATTCCGCGATCTTCGGACCTTCCATCTTCAAATGCCAGAACTCAGTTTCCAATCTTTGGATTTCAGCGCGAGAACAATACTTTTTGCGCATTAGTTCCTTCAGTTCGGTCCATGTTAGTGCGTAGGCAGCAGCTTCACCAAGTGTCTGTACTTGCAAATTCCACCAAGATAGGGCTCCATCCAAAAATAGCCCAGAAATGTAGGTAACTTGCTGGTCTGGTGCACATTTGCTCATGCGGAGAACAGATTCAGTCTTCTCAGCCCAACGAACAAAAGCGACAGCACCTTCGGTGCCATCAAAGTTGGCAGGCTTGCAGTCTAGAAACTGCTTGTAGGTGCACCCTGCACATACGTTACAACATATGAATGGCATTAGCATCCTTGCTAGAGATATCCAATTAGATCATGGTATGTCTTAATGACTTAGTATTACCATGAGGTGGATTGTTGTTGCCATTGTTGTTTGAGCTGCTTCCGCTGGGTCCTCCTTGCGAGGCGGCGTATTGCGTGATGGCAGCAGCGATGACTTGTTGGAGTTCTGCCTCATTGGTAGGCATCGGCATTTGACGTCTCGGCGACATCTTCTAAAAGATGGGTTCACGTCGGTCAGGCCATAATAAAGCGTACGTATATAATGATAGTAATAGTACATAACATCTCATGTTATAATCATATTAATCACACAACATCCCATGTTATAAGACATAAATAATCAATCAAAACATCACATATGATGAGAATACTGCGATTGCATTGCCAAAATCGGGGCCACATGGTAGAGTGTACAAGTACATAATAGTGTCATACATCATCATCGACTAAGGGCTACATCACCCCAGTCCAAAAGAATATCAAATCAGTGTCAATACATCCCATATACATGATCAACAAAAGTCAGAATCAGAATGCAGTCTCCAAAAATGCTGTGTGGTCAGAGCAATCGCCGTCTTCTCACCAACGTCTACCCATGCTGTACTAAAGATGCCCTAAACTGATGGTGGTGGAGGAGGGGGAAAATGGGTATAGAACAAACGTCGCAAATGGAGCCAGTCCTCCTCCATGGCTCTCTGGGTACGCAACCAAGAAGCAACCTGCTGCTTAAGTGCCAAAAGGTGTGCAGCATAGTCAGGTAACAATGGTCGAGGGTGCTGCGAAGAAGCAGGGTGGGTCTGACCCTGACACTGGCACGGCGGTGGCTGAGCTCTCTCAAGCTCCTGAATACGCCGTGTGAGTGCCTCCTGCTGGACAACAAACGACATCAGAACGTCCTCAATAGAATACCCCATATGGAAAGGATGGTAGGGGTCGGTCGGTGGCATAATAGACGGTGACGTCCAGAGAAACGGCTCGCTGGCTGGATCAAAAGGTGGCACAAAGAATGGTGGTACAGGGGGAATAGCAGATGAAAACTGTGGCATAACTGGAATAGATGTCGGCACATGTCCAAAGGGATGAGCCGAGGAACCCTCTCCAGGTCGAGCTGGAGGTGTGTACTGTGCAAATGAAAAAGAGAAATCAACGTGACGTGCATCGGTGGTATGAGGAGGAATAGGTGGAAGCTCATCATCCGCAGGAATCCACCCATGCTGGGCGTGCTCATCTCGTGGGTCAATCTGTGCCTCAAAAAGTGCTCGATCAAACTGTACAGGCATAGGGTCAAGGTGGGGTGCAACAAGAGGGTCAGCAGGTATATCAGCGATAAGTGGGGGATCAACATGATCAGCAGCAACAATAAGATCGCCCTCTAACAACGGAGCATCAACAGGGTGATCATCAATGGGTGGGTCAGCAATCACAGGATCAATAGGTATGCCAGCATGAGCAGGGTCATGCTCAAGCACTGGGTCAGGAACAGCTACTGGCTCAAGGGCCATGGATCAACGAACTCCATATCAAAATCTGCATGATCAGCGAATGCAGGGTCAACTGGGTCTACTGGGTCAACCATAGGCTGATCCAAGTGGATGAACTCTATCTCTTGGTCCGGGTCAAATCCAGGGGGAAAAACAGGGTCTGAATCCTCATCGAGGTCGTGATCGAAAGCAAATCTAGGAACAGAGACAGCAGATGATGCCCTGTCAGGATCTGAACCGTGTGAATAGTGCTGTGCGCTCCGAGTGTGTGACGGTGCGGAGGCCACAGACGCGAAGGAGTCTGGAGCGGGTGAGTGTGCAGGTGACTCCTCAGCTGGAGCATCTGCGAGTAACAAAAGACCACCGTCAGCTAGGAGGGCCTCGCCCTCAACATCGTCCTCCAGGGGCTCATCATCAAACAGATCGACGTCGTCGTCAACGTCGGCGTCGAGGAGTATATCGTAAGCAGGATAAACGCCCAAAGGTATGGGAGCAGGGATCTCTACGAGTGGTAGGTACCCAGCAAAAGGGCCATCAGCGGGCTCATCGACAGCATCGGGCAGCGCAAAGGGCTGAAAGTCGTCCTCGTCTGTGCTGGTAACATCTGATGTGTGGACCTCGTGCTCTGAAGACTCTAAGTCGTCTGATACTATGGGTCTAGGGCCCGTGGTGTCCGAATCACCTGTGCCGGACGAGTCCATGGTGTCTGTAACACAAACACAAATATGTACAAATAATCAATCATACAATCAGATAAGCACATTAGTCACCAAGTAAGCAATCAAATAATTCTCCTAGTCCCACTAGCCTCCCAGCCTCTCAGACTGCTCTTCCTAGTCCTACTAGCCAAATTCTCCCAGCCTCTCAGACTGCTCTTCCTAGTCCCACTAGCCTATTCTCCCAGCCTCTCAGACTGCTCTCCCTAGTCCTACTAGGCAACTACCTCGGTCTCCTAGACCGAGCCTCGGTATTCCAGACCGAGCCTCAGCCTCCCAGACTGAGCCTATAAATAATAAATAAATGTGCTCAACATTTGTTTGTAAAAAGTTTTGGATCTGGACTTGAGTGGTATGCAGTGTAAAAATGTTTTCGTGAGAGCCCTAGTGATCATAGTCTAGACTCGAGAAGGAATCCTAGTTCGCTATGATCAGAGCTCTGATACCAAGCTGTCACACCCTGGCTTTGCGGAAGCGTGGTTATTTTGGTGTGACTTCTTAATACCATAGCTTAATCATAACAAGCTATATGAAATAAAAACCATGCAAGATCATCCATTAAAATAAGTTTGAAAAGCAAAATACCACAACATTGTCTTAAGGCGTTGACACACGCAACGGAAATTACAACCAAATAACATAAAAACATTGTTTGAAAGACACAACCACAAACTTAAGATAGACGTAGTTTAAGAACTGTGACTCGTCCAGGTAAAAGCCACAACCCCTAAACTCGGATGATCCCATAACTCTACGCAGCGTGAAAACGTAGCATACCGTGCCAGATCCTTTAATTCCCTGAAATACATGTAAGTTGAAAAATCAACAATAATGTTGAGCGAGTTCATGTGTAAGTGAGTAAATAAACCTTTGTATGTATAAAAACCCTGGTATGTAGCAAATAAGGAAAAAGAGATCACCAATGGTTTGCAAGGCCATTGATATGTGTGAAGTGCAAGTAGGAAGACTCAAACCTAGCAGATTTATGCGTTGGGTACAAAGTCACCCCGAGGTCCGTTCTGTTTGGGCCTGGGGCTGGGCTCGCTACACCCAGATAGATCTACCGCTCCTGCCCCTCGGTCCTACCTTGAGGATTAATGGCCTCAAGTTTCCGCCTACCCACTCACATGATCTGAATAATAACCCTCCTTACGCTAACCATACCATGTAAGAATTATTCGTAATCATAGTAACATGTATTTCACCCCCGCAGTTTAGAAAACTGAAAACAGTTAAGAGAAAAGGGGGACATGAACTCACAGTGGTGCGTCTTTACCAAGTATATCTCCTGATCAAGTAGCTGTGCGACGACCTACACGTACTAAATCTATTAGACGGACGGCCGTGCCTTAGCTTAAGGTTTAAGTTTTTGGGAAATAGTTAGACAACTATTTCGTGTTTATATTTTTTGTAAATACTTGGTAATTATTCTCCTTCCCAAGGATGGGGGATTTAATACATGCGTGTTCGTAAAATTCGAAATACATTATTAAGTCTCACTTAATATATTTTATTTCTTACTTCAAAATATAAATATTCTTCCCAAAAATATTATATTTTATTTCATACAATATTCCAAATAATATTCTTGACAAATACGCGTTCATTAGTATTTTCCGAAATGCGTAAGTTACGGATAAGGATCGGGTGGTAGTAATTATACCGTTGTAACTTATTATTAATTATGAAGGCGTATGCATTATTTTTGGAATCATTAGTATTTGGTAATATTATTTTTACTCTAAAAATAATATTCGTATATTTCACAAAATAATCATAAACATTTTGCAAGTGACGCTATGAAAAAATATATATATCAAATATATATTTACCCCGTTTCATTTTGTGAAGATCCCACCTCCGATATTTTGTAAATAAAGTCATGGCAAAATTTACGTTTTGAAAACAAGTCAAAAATATATTTACAACACTTGTAGTGAAAATATTTCCAAGTGTTAGGTTTTTATAAAAATTTCGCCAGAGTTTCCCCTGTAACTGGAGGTGGCCACGCTTTCAAGCGTATGATTTTCTTTTATAATTCAAATCAACAATTTTCTCATTCAACCAAAATAATATCCAAAGCATCAAACTAGTCAAAACATATATAAATCGCATAAATTACATGAACTTGTGGTTTATCCAAAAATGCGTGATAAATCCCACTATTTTTAGTGGATCTTTATATAAATCAACTTCGTTTCTTGAAAGTCTCGTTTTTAAAGGAATTTCATCTTTACAACTTCTTGTAGAATTTGACAATACTAGTTCTTTGTCGAAACTTAGTGTTACACAAGTATTTACACACTTGTGTGTTTGCTAAAATCATTCTTGTTTATGAAAGATCCGTCTTTAAAAGTATGTTTTCTCTTGACACGTGGTCCTTTGAAAATACCGTTTGTAGATCCGTAGATCTACTAGTTTTGAACACTATTTCATAAGTAAAATCGATTTTACACAAGTTCATGTTTAGTATGTGGTAGAGTTTCATCATTTAACCCTTTGTACACTTAAACAAACTCTATGCCATGATTCATGACCACGACTAATCCGGGTTAGATGATGATCCGAGCTACCACAACATAGATCGGCACTAATTAATTACATCAAAACAAGTCTTACAAGATTTACACCATTCTTATGCTTTTAACCAACATTTTTAACATTTTAGTAGACTTTTACATATCATCTTGCATGTTCTTGAGTTTTAACCGTTACATTTCATTTTAACCACTTTAAAATAGATCGAGAGGGCGTTTATAGCAACTTACTTCTAGCCCGAGGCTAGGGAAGATTCTAGTCGAAGAATGAGTGGATAAAAGCAATAGGGTGAGGTCCTTCACGTTCCGAATGCACCAAGCTTCCTCTTATGAGATCCTTAACACTTGTATGCACTTGAAATGAGATGATCAAAACTCGGCGATGGATGGATGGTTGTGTGGGTGTTCGGCCGAGAGGAAGCAAGGAGGGAGAGAGAGTTGAGAGTTTGAGTTGTGTGATGAAATGAACATGATGGTTTAAGATGGTTACTTATAGACAAAACCTTTCACAATTAACCAATGGTTTTAGTGTCTACTAGATATTAAACACAAATGATTATTATAATCAACAAAGGACAAGGGTGTCCCCCTAGGGGACGAGTTCGGTTGAGGGGGGGGGGGTTATCCGGTTCGATTTCAACCATTAGTTAAGCATTAGTTAGGTTAGTTAAGTTAAGTAGGAACTTAATCCGGTTACTAATGTGTTATGCATTACAGTGGGTGTTAGGGTATTCGGGGACCCTAACTGACTCAGAAAAAGATAAACAATGTTATTGGCAATATTTTTATGTTCCGAGTAAAGTCCGGTTGTTCGGTTGGATAGAGATCCGTTAAAGTGCTTAACAAAGCTTTAAAGTGTCGTTATTATTATTTTTAGTGACACAACTTATTCCCGACACTTTGGAAAGTGTCTAGTAACATTTTTCTCATGTTTTGGCACTTTATTAGGTAGCTTAATGCTGAATTTTAATTAAAGTGTTGAATTTTGTACTTAAAGTACGTTTTAGGCACATCCGGTCACTGTAATCTCATTCCTAGTGATGCAGTTCTACAACCCTTATATCCCTACACTCACCACTAGTGTAGCAAACTATCTCAGGCTCTTACAGGCCTTAGAGGCAGTACCTGCCTGGTGCTAGTTATGACAGCACGTTTAATAGGTTATCCGTTCATTGTGCTACTGTGCTTTTGGTGCATCAAGGTTGTCACAAAGGTGCTGTAAGCAAAACATGGAGTGACAGCAAGTAAAGTATGATGCAAGTAAGTACATGTATCGGCATTCAAGTAGCAGTTTATCCACAAGTTCAAGTAAGCACAGTAATTAAGCAGTAGTTAATTATTAATTAAGTCGTACGGATACCTGGTTTAGTGAGGGTTGTCACACATACCACTCACACACTCACCGGAGAAACTCATCACTTAAACCCAATATTCAAATGGCATACTACCTAGTAGCACATGCTGAATCCTCAAATGCAGCAGGAATTCATCCATTCCTTCGGTTTGCCGATTTATCCACTCGAGAGAGGTACCGAAAAATCAGGAATCTTGAAGTTCTTAATATTAACGGCATTGATTGGAATCAAATAGGAATGGTTGATCCCAATGGCGTACTAGCAAGATTGCTACCACCTAATACACCCTGGCGCCATTTCTTCGACATTCTAGAACCATCATATGATGAGATGGTATATGAGATCTTGTCCACTATTTATTTCAAATACAATAACAGTCTTACCGATGAGTCAATAAGTTTTCAACTTTGTGGACAAACATATACTATGTCATTATCATAATTTGTGGTTCATCTGGGTATATATACAGATGAAGAAGTTAACCAACCCATTTTCACTAGGGCATTAACTTCTTTTTACTCCGTGGAATTGGCAGAATATTGGCGACGCCATTCAACAAAAGAATGGGGTGGCAACAATAATGACATGAACCTCACAGACCCTCGTTATCGATACATGCACCGTGTTTTAGCCAACACTATCACGGGGCGCAAGTATAATCAACAAAGGGTTAGGACAACCGAACTTTTCTATCTGTATAGTATTTTTGAGCAAGTTCCTTGTAATATTGCCCATGAACTTGCTACATATTTTGCTAATCAACAATCCAATCCTCTGAGAAGTCTCATGGGAGGATCTTACATGACCAGAATAGCACAATCATTAGGTGTCCTAAGTGATCAGATTATCCAAGGATTATCTCCACCAAAGGCACCTGGGGTTGTAAATTTTGCCACCATTAGACTAACCTCTGCTTCTATTTATGCACCAATTCAACCATCCCACTCGGAGGGAGCTCCAGTTATCTTAGAAAGTACCTACACCCAAAATTTACAACAATCATTGTTGCAATTTCCTCCATCATCTTTTTATCGATATGATATGCTACCACCTCCGCCATACGTACACGAACATATTCCAACTAACCCACCCCAACCATTAACACCAAACGTCTCACAAGGCTTCTCACAGATAGTCTTCGAAGAGGCTCCAACGACGCAAGATGAATTGTTTGATGAAAGCATGATGATCCAAGATCAATCAGGATCGGAATCATTTTTGTAATCACCGTTACTGCCACAGTCCTTCCTGTCACTGATGAACGAAGTGGAACAACTGCCACTAACTGATATAGCAGGCCCAAGTACGGTGCCTCAAATGGATCTATATCCAGATCAAATGGTAGTTGAAATGGCTAGGTTAAACAATCAGAACCAAGATTTGCTACGACAAGTACAATGGCTGACAGAAAGGAATCAATGGTTGGAAAGCATGCTAGCTGCTCGCATGCAACTGGATCCACTACCTCCACTACCTGATAGTTTTGAGCCTGAAGTTGATCCATTTCACGACTTGTTTCAAATGTAATTTGTTTACAGCATACTAGACTATTAAACAAACAATGTTATCATTGCTAATGTGAAATACATTTTGATTAAATTGTTGTTGTGTTATGTTTATGCTTATTTGATTTAAACAATACATCAATCTTATTGTTTGTCACTTAACTAGAAGTGCTATGTGGACCATGCAACGAAACACGTAATTTTGGGTGCACACTTAATTACGAGGTTCGATGCATGAGAATCATAGTAAGCCTTGTTAAGTAAGGTGATATATGAAAACATTATTTGGTTATGTGATCATCCATTATTTGCTTATTTGTACACCCATTTGTTTGCATAATATTTACATTACAAATACAGCATAGCATAGTGCCATGCAAAACAATTTCTATACAATGATTCTTGTAAATTCCTCAAAATTTTCAGCATCCAACAATGACTTGATCATCCTTCTAGTCATTTCAATTACATTTTACGGTCTCTTTCGAATAAATTTCGGGATGAAATTTCATAAAGTAGGGGAGACTGTAACCACCTTGATTTTATGCTATTAAACAGTACATCATAAACTATAAGGGCCTATTGTGTCACTTTGGGAAACTGCAATTTGAAGGACCTAATTGTCATTCCTTAAAACTTGTTCGAAAACTTTGATTTTAAGTCCGAGGACTAAAACCGTCATTTTTAGAAAGTACAAAAGTTCGGGGAATAAAACGTCATTTTCAAAATCTTATAAATTCGGGTTAAAAATGTAAATTTTGAAAACTATAAGTCTAGAGTCCTAATTGTCATTTTTTAAACTTATTTTATAAATAAAATAAATATATTTATTTTTGAAATAAAGTCAAGGGACCATTTGGTCATTTATTTAAACTTGAACTCCAGGGACTGTTTTGGTCATTTTTGAAACTATTTTAACCTAATATACTAACCGGGTTATATTCTATATAAGGTTTTCTATTTTGAAAACTAACCTAGTTAATATATTTAGTTAACTATTACAGGGACTATTTATGTAATTCTGAAACCACAGGGACCTAAGTGTAAATTCTCATTCATTTAAATAAAAAGGTTTAAACCATAACAAAACCGGTCACCCGGGGTTTCGAACTCGAGACCTCATGGTATGCAAGTGAACTCGTGACCAGTCGGCTGGGAATGCCTCGTCCGATCATATCCCATATCGTATAACATATATACACATTTTCAAATTTAATATTATTATTTCAAATCTGAATCGGAACAAATAGCCGCATTGGATCCAATCCATTATATCCGTTGTTTAAATCTTCGCCGAAAGCATCCCACATGGTCTTCGACCTTTTACAGCTCATATCCGTATTTTAATCGACCTAATTGGGTGCTTTTTGACTATCAACCGGATCTTTTTATAAAAAAATCAAAAGTGGAACGAATCCACTGATTGCTGTCGTTTCTGTGTCGATTTTATCGATTATAGAAGTCCCGTAGATCCCCACAAACATCCTATACCCTTCACTTTGCTCAAACACGCCGAATTAACCGGATTTCAAACCTGCAACCTCGCCGGAACTTTCACGGTCGCCGGAATCATTCGATACGTCACTTCCGACCGATACCGGTTCAATCTTTTTCGTCTAATCGGTATGTTTACACTCGTATAATGTTCCTGCAAGTTTAATTAGGTTATAATCATGTTTTGAATCGAAATCGGATCGGGTTGACTTTCGTTGACTGGATTGGGGAAGAAGACAATGAATAGTGGTTTTATTTAGTAAATTTTCCTTTATTTAAACTGTTTTTATTCAGAAATTCGTATTAAATCAGGATTAATTAGTTAAAGTCCGAAAATTTTAACATATATACTTTCAACACTGCCGTATTTAATGAAAATATAATGTTAGTCAAAATGTTTATAAAACTATTTTTTTATAAATTAAAACAGTGTTAACATTTCAAAATTTATAATAATTCGAATTTAATAAATTAATTATTGAAATTTTTATAGTAATTATTTTACATGTTGGACTTTACAGAGATAATATTGCTATTAATATTTAATATAAATTTGATAGTTTTATAAATTAAACAGTGTTTACACTTTGAAAATATGGTTAAATCTTATTTATTTAAATTAAATAACTATTTAACTTATGTCCGAAATTATTTTTATGATATTACATACATTATTCTGAGTTTATATAAAATAGGTTACTGTTTGTTTATTTACATATTATTTTTACATAATTAAATCAGTTAAATCATTTAATTACACTTAACAGTTTTAATTATATAATTATATGAATTCTGCTCAAAAATATTTTTATATAAAAATACACATGTTTCTGAGTTTATTAAAAGTCTCAAACTATTTTGGTCGTTTTCAGATTATTTTTAATAATTAAACTGATAAACTCAAATACTGATATTTTAACTATTTTAAATCTCATTATTTATATAAAAATTATTCCAGAACTCTAATAATTACTGTAAATCAGTAATATTGCATATCAATAATTAAAAATGTTATTTTTAATCTTTCTGATTTAAACTAATTATTTAGATAATTAATTATTGAATTGTAGATTTGAGTTAAATACATATTTATTTTCTGTTTTAATTATACAAATATTAATTCTAATCCAGAATTTGTATAACTTAGTTTTTTGGGTATAAAATACACTGCTCTTAAATAATCCATGTATACCCATCCCCCGTTTCCCCAAACAGGGCTGTTTGAACCCGTAATTACCATTTAGTCAAACCGGTGCAAACACATTAGACATAGTTTCCTGTTATTACAGTTACACATTTTACCCATTGTTGATGCCATATTCCATATTGTTGCATGTTCTATCAATTAGAGTGACGTGAAATCTTATTTCCAAGAACTCTCACACTTTGCATATTTGTTTGGACTTACCTGAAATCAAGGTGAGTATACATGATCCCATTTTCATTTTAAACACTTTTGGGTGCAACTTGTATTCATATTCAAATTCACAAACACGTTAAACTTTATTTATTCACACTCTATCCAAATTACACATGAAATGTTTGATTCTTGTTATACATGTGATGCTAATGTAAACACTTCATGACTATATGCTCATTAACTTCGATCAAGCCTACCTTAACAATTATGGTACTATGCATATGCTATAGGTTGTAACGCCCCGCCCGCTATTCTTTTGGGTATTGTTAAGTTTATTCTATTTTTACCTCCCGCTAAACTCTTGGGATAGGCTATGTTAATTGCGTAAACATTGGTTTGAGCATGTAGAGTAACATCGTTTCGAGCATATACTGTTAACTAGTATCATCTTATTCATGTTGGATATGAGCACATTTAAACATTTTATTCTATTATGCTATGTACCAAACTTGTATACTCGCCAACATTTTTTGTTGATTTTATTTTAATACATGTTGCAGGTTGATAGACAAGATTATGAAGAAATCAAGTTAGGATGTACTTAGATACTCACTCCAATAATAAGCAATGTTTGATGAAATTTGTTTTTATTTGAACGATGTATTTGAATGTTAGTATTTTATGAAATTGGACTTAAGTTATATTGTCACAATAGTGTTATGATGTTTTGAGCAATTTGTTCGTCTCATCCCGATGTTTCCGCCATCGGTTGGGGTGTGACACATGGAGGCACAGGTGTCACAGTCTCCCCTACTTCAAGAAATTTCGTCCCGAAATTTATTTAGAGGAAACTTGTGAGAGCTTGAAACATGAAGTTGAAAAGATAAAACAACACTGGTTAAGGTTCTGAACTTCTAGTGACTTTAATAACATCATGCTTGCAATGTAAGAGGGACACTTATATACAAGTATATAAAGCGTTATTGGTGCGTCCACCGTACCTTCATTACATTGTTCACGTTTTGTTATTGTTGCCATTATAGGTTCTTACACATGATAAATCTTATTGTGGTTTCCGCGCACTAAATTTCATAATTATGTACGCGTCCATAATTACGTAATTCCTTGCATAGTCTGCACAGTGCATTTTATAACGTGTAGAGGAAAACCAAATGAACGAACCTGTGATGATTGTGACTAGACCACCATAGGGTCCTTTTAATTAAATCAATAAATGATTTAAATAGACTACCAAGGAGTCTGTTCAGCTATATCACCACATGTCATTCTTAACCAGATTCTTAATCAATCTTTATAACTAGACCACTCAAAGGGTCTCTTTTTGAATCATGGAATGGTACTATATAATCCAAGGGTCTTAACTATCACGTAGAAGCCCAATAAGGATTTAAGGTAGTACCTTTGGATATCCTACTATGAATCTTTCACATGAAGATATGGAAGATTCTACGAGGATTTGGATAACGAATATCCAGATTACTCAAAAACACAAAATGCATAAAAGAAAACACATGAACACATAATCACAAATTGTTTATCTTGATCTTTAATTTGTTATCCTTTTGTTAATTTGTTTTGGTTAATTGTGCACATGTATTTAAAGCACACCAGGTATCCAATCCATGGATTTTGATTGGTACTTTAAATATTTCCAAGAATCTAACTATAAAGATAGAAAGATTTTAAAAAAAGAAAATCCGATTTCGATTATAAGGAATCGAAATGCTCGAATTAAGGTATACAAGGAATCCAATTTAGGACTCCGATTTGAAAGGTAATCATCCACAAGGATCTAATTGTGAAGATAAAAAGATCCCATATGGATTTTGGGATTTGAAAAGCGGGAGGCGTTTCAAAACCTTGCACTAGACGTGCTTTAGTAGATACACGTGGTAAAATGCTTATGGAGTTGAGGTGCTAGATATGCCAAGGCGACATATGAAGCAGAATTTGAAGGTTAAGTCAATGTGTGAGAAAAATGTTTTTGAAAACTATGCATGGGGTTTCTTTTAGAAATGTGTTTAATGTTTTTGAAACCTAATATTTTTGAAATCATAAGGTATGTGTATTAGGTAAGTATATTTATAAAATGTTTTAAAATCATGCGAGATGAGATTTTGAAATTATGTATAAGGTTTTTGAAAATATGAATAATGCTTTTTGAAATCATGCACTTGATATATTAAGAAAATATATTGTGTTAATATTGTTTTCAGACTATATGAAACATTTTGAAATCATGAAGGTTGTTTTTGAAACGTAGACAATGCTTTTGAAATCACGCATTTAATATTAAGTAAATATACTATGTTAAAAATGTTTTCAACTATATAAAAATAATTTTTGAAATCATGAAGGTTGTTTTGAAAACCGATACTATGTATGTTGTTAGAATGTAAAAGGTATGAGATTGAAAATACCCTCGGTTATCTAACCAAGGATTCAAAGGCACAGATGTGCAAAAAGCACGATTACTCATAATTTCGTTTTATTTCTTGTACTTCGTCTCCTAGAATGAAACGAGTACTTAAAATTTTCGAGGAAATCATGAGTGATCACATGAAAGGGAGAATCACAAGAGTAGTTTGTAAAGAACCTAGTTCCTTGATGTAGGTATTACAGGGAAATGCCATACACACATGTAACTACAATTGTATATCAGAATTTGCGAACAATGATTTATTTATAAACAAAACACATTGTTTCAGAGTTCAACAAAAGAAACAAAAGCAGAAGATTCAAATTATTCAAAGCAGCAGCATCTTCTAATCAGCCAAATGCTCATCCATGGGTTGGATTTGCATTGACAATCTTTGGGCATTTGTTCCTGAAATGGCTCGTCTCGCCACAGTTGTAGCACGATCCAGGTGGAAAGCTAGTTTGATCAGGGTTGGCTTGGAGTTGAGTAGCAGCAAGATTTGCAACAGCTTTGTTTTGGATAGCAAAGCGGCACATGTCAACCAAATGTCCCCATCGTCCACAGTGGGTACATTTGAAACATGGTGTTTGATCTGGATGATGACGGTTGCATTGATTGGACAAGGAAGCAGTTCCCAAGTACGGCTTCTTGGCTGGTGGTGCTGCCACCTGGCTAGGTTCTGCTTGATTTGGTGTAACGACTGGAGGATTCTTTGAGGCTTTACGCTTCCTTGACCTTTTCGAAGGCTTGGCTTCTGCTTCTTTCGATGCTTCTTGGGTGGCTTCATTATTGAGATGAGACATGGCGACACCTAAATCCACAAATTTCAGGATTACTTCGCCTATTCGCTGGGCAAATTTAGCAGTTTGCTCGGACATTTGAGTGTCGCTGCGATGAAGAGACATTCTGGAGGAAGTGAAAGGCATAGGAAGAAACAAGTGAAATGTTATCGGATAATCAAAACAGAATGGCAATGCGTAAAATTGCGATCATTTTTTTGTTACCTAAGGCAAACAAATGAGACAGTGACAAATCAAAGTAATCGGGTCATATTAATGTATCGCGAAGACATGCTTTAGCCTATAAGTGGACACTCACCCCAAGAGTTCCCAGGTAAGAGTGACTGGTCCAATTATGTGGATTTGTACGAACACTCTAGCCTTAGACAGAAAACTCAGAGTACAGGCATCCACCCTTCCAGATTGCACGTGTTCACATTATAAGACCCAACTTTGACGAGATTTTGAAAACTTAGAAGGTTCAAAACCTTATAATAAATCATCCTAGAACAGATGATTGGTTTTCAAAGCAGATTTGAAATTCATGTTCTGGTTGTGGTTGTCACCTAAGGATAAGTGACGGTATTGTTTTAAGATCTAAACGCAAGTAAACTCGCGTTAGGGTCATAGGAAGGTTATAGACTAGGTCAAAGCATTACTAATAACCTAATTCCCTATAACCGTGAGCTTTGATACCAACTTTTCTGTCACACCCCGACCACGTAAAACAACAAATCATGGCGGAAACGTCGGGGAGTGTTGTAACAGAATCATTGTTTCATAACACATGGAAATTTGAAAATTTGTTTTATTGATTAAAAGAGTTACAATGTGTTAACAACAAGGAAGCATAACATAATTAACTAGTCTTGCATCTTTTATTGTCACTAAGGCCCGAGTCTGCCTAAGTGTATCTTGATCAATCATATGCATCATTTCCTGAAACACATGTGAAAATAGGTACGTCAGCATAAAAATGCATGTGAGATACATAGGTTTTATTGATTTAGGATTCATGACTTGTAAGTTTAAAGAAAATGTTTAACAAAAGTAGTCATGAACCTTATAAAATGTTTTTGTTTTATAAATCATATAAAAATCGATAAGGAAACAGATGATATAAAAGAAATATGTATGGTTAAATAAATAATCAAGTAAAATGAATTTGTATAAAATGTGTTGTTTGTAAAACAATGTTTTGTAAAGATATGTTAATTTGTGTAAAATGTAATATGTCAAAATTTGAAATAATTTAAATAACGCTACGATATGTAATATCATACAAGCACTTATATATAGGAAGTACCAGCGGCGTATCCACCATGCTTGTATCATATTACACACGCATCGTTACTTAAATCACTTACCAAACAAACCACCAATGTAAAAATGTTTATGTATAACTAAATGTAATGTTTAAACAAATGTTGAAATGTTATTGTGTAAACAAATGTAATGTAGAGTGAATAAAAAGCCTTTATTGATTAAAAGCATTTACTCGACCCTATAAGAAAGAAATGTATAAAACAATGCAATTGTTAAATTATAATCAAAATTTATTTTTTGTAAAATAATGCATGCTTTACTGATACAAACATCTATGCGGTGTTGTGAAAATGCATACATTCAAGCCTTCAGACTGTGGCGATAAACCCTTAAACAAATTAAAGGTTTATCTGAGTTATGTTTATCGAATTCGGTCATTCCTTCCATCTAAACATACCTAGGATGTCAGGAACGGGAGTTGTCAATTCCTATGGTACCACTACCTACTAACGAACGGCATAGCTAATGTTAATGAATGTATTTTTTGAGCCATTTAAACATACCAAATGTCATACCAAAATGTAAGCATGTTTTATGAAAATAATGTATTAAGTATGCAACAAATAGACATACATAGCATGAAATGAAATGTAAAATAATGTACTAAGTATGCACTAAATGGACATACATAGCATAAAATGAAATGTAAAACAATGTACTAAGTATGCACTAAATGGACATACATAGCATAAAATGAAATGTAAAACAATGTACCAAGTATGCACTAAATGGACATACATAGCATAAAATGAAATGTAAAACAATGTACCAAGTATGCACTAAATGGACATACATAGCATAAAATGAAATGTAAAACAATGTACTAAGTATGCACTAAATGGACATACATAGCATAAAATGAAATGTAAAACAATGTACTAAGTATGCACTAAATGGACATACATAGCAAAAACATAATGAAATCATGTACTAATAATGTACTAATGAACATTGCAAGTATATGATATGGAAACATGGAAAACACGAAAGTAACAAGTAGGCACATGTGTTTCACCCCAAAATGTTTGAAAAACAATAAAAGAGGGGTCTATGTACTCACTTGAGGGTGCTTAGAAGTCTTGAATAACAACCAAGCAAAGCTAGAGGGATCACGGAAATCAAACGACACCTAATATAGATAACTATGTAAATAAATGGACCTAAATCGGAGGATCGGATAAAATGAGGTTTCGTAAACCAAATGAGTGTAGGGACTCATGTAATATGGTTTAACAAAGCCTACATTCTAAAACGAAACCTAACCTAAGTGCTTACGACCCATTACGACTCGTTAAGGTAGCTTACGCCACTGTAACGCGTCGTTCGCGTAAAACACGTTGGGACCGCCTAACTAGTCCTATGATAAGTAAAATATGCCTTAACATGTCTAATACTGTTGCCAAATCAGTTTAGATATCAAAAATTATGTTACATATGCTTAAAATGAATTTTGGTGTAAAAAGGGCATTTTGGTCATTTACCTAAGGCATATAAACTACCTATCATACAACTACTTAAACAACGTGACCATAAGGTATAACCTCGGAAGGTTATTCCCTATGCAACTATGGTCACCTAATGTGTTTGGTCGGATCCTAAAGATCGACCAAACGGGTCGGGTTCGAAAGTATAAGCAGTTGTTTAGACTGCTTACCTTACGACCCTACATAAGCACTAAACCTAAAGTGACGAGCTAAACATGTTAAAACATGCTTAACGAGGTTTAAAAACAGGGTTGGTATCAAAACAAACGGTTTTGATACCTAAAAGTAGTTTGGTTACAAAATACGTAAGAATACGCATTTTGGCCGAAACTACGACTCGCCACTATGCCTAGATAACGTGGTAATCAGTAGGTATAGTCACAAGAGACTAAAACCATCGTGATTACGCTCACGTTATAAAGTTCAAACGAACTTCATGTTGACCATAAACTGGTCAAAGAAGAAAGTCAAACACGGTTTGACTTTCACGCGAAAAAGAACGAAAAAGGACTTACAACGAGTCCAAGAATGGAAGTTTTGATCCGATTACTCTCAGGTATTAAGTGTATACTTCAACTTAGGGAGCCAAATCAGATCAAATGTGAGTTTTGAAGCAAGAGGGTGGGGGTATTTATAGGAAAACCAAGACCGTTAGGATCGTTCATCTAAAACCGAGCTTCGATATGGACCTTACATGTGTGCCCATGGTTTTAGAATACCATGGGTACCCCGAAACAAGCCCCTAGTTTCATTAAAACCATGTGCAAATGAGGGGAACAGCTGGAAAAAGTTGGAAATCAGATTTTCAACTTTGGTCCCTTCCTAAGATAACTATGGCAGATTGTCAATTTTGGTCCCTGAATGTGCAAAACATGGTTTTTGATGCATTTTTGACACGTTTAAGCCCCCTTAATCCCATTTCAAGGCTCTAAAATGAAGTTAAAGTATAGGGAACATGAAACATGCTCTAAAATATCTTGGATGTCGGTTCGTTTGGTCGTACGGTTGCGTTGTTCGGTTAGTTACGACGAAACACGAACAATCTCCATGGATAAGTTTCAATAATTAGGCCTCTGCATACTAATACAATATGATTAAGTTTCAATAATTAGACCTCTGTATACTTATTATTCTTTGTTTTATTACATGATTTTTCTCACCATAAAACCTTAACTAATTTAGTTAAATTGTTTTCTTGTATTAATTTCCCACTTTAAAGTGATTATTTCAATAAACTTGTTAATGGTTTGAGTTAACAAGAGTCAAAACTGGTTGTGGTTGAAACTGGCTTTTTAAGCTGTAAAAATCAATTTCAAAATTGGGTTTTAACTAGTTCGGTTCAGGTTTGACTGTTCGAAGTATATGTTCACACAACGATTACAACCCATTTGTGTGGGTCTGTTCAAAACCAGTTTCAATACCGGTCCCGGTCCCGGTTCAAAACCAGTTTCAATACCGGTCCCGGTTCCGGTTCCCAAACCAGTTTTTTAACTTCCGTAACCCTGGTAATATTAAGTTGAGCTTAATTGACTTGTTTAAGAAGCTGGACTTGGCCCAACTTAATCAGCAATGGCCTATGTGACTTAAAACCACTTGAAATCTTCTCCCTCCTTTTGAGACAAATGGAGTCCACTTCCGGTCACCATGCCGCCGTTATCCCTTACTTTATTTTCATATGTTTTTTTTCCAAACCGGTTCAGATCTGAGTCAACAAAAGTCAAAACCAGCTTCTCTTGGAATTGGTTTTTGAGGGGGAAAAGATTGGTTCCAAAAATGGGTTTAACCAATTTGGTTTGGGTTTAACCGGTCTCAAAGTATAGATTCCGAACCGATTACAACCCGCCTTCTCAGGCCAGTTTGAAACCCAATTACAAAGAAAGCAGTTTTTTTTCCACCTCCTGTGCCCTAGTAATATTAAGTTGGGCTTAAAATGACTTTGTTTAACAAGTAGGACTTGACCCAACCTAATCGTTAATTGCCCTATGCGACTCATACCAGTTCCCCTTTTGGAGACGAACGGAGTTCATTTCCGGCCACCCTGCCGCCGTTGCCGATTCAGACGAACATAATAAACCTAAGCGAATAAATATTCGATCTTCGAGCTTCATAGTGAAGGGGTATAAGTAGAGCGGGCGATTCTGACCCAAATGTATAAAATGGGTCGTTTTGGGTCTTTTTATATCACCATGGGTTGATTTGGGATTCTTTTTAGTAATTAATGGGTCCGGCTGGGTCATCCTAAAATACAGAAAGATATTTGCGGGTCAAATTGGGTTTGGAAATAAAAAGAAACGGGTGGAACGGGTTAGTGGGTTCGGAAGAAAAAAGAAACGGGTGGAACTGGTTAGAAGAATTCTAGTGTTTTTTCTCATAAGTTTTTCTTTTTCTTCTCTCTAAATCTGAGATCGTCACTCTCACACAAAATTGGTTCTTAGAAAAAATCTCACCATATATTCGAAGCTTACAAATTCTCCTCTACTCTCGTCTCCTTTACGCACTATCTCTGTGTTCTGGTAAACTAGCGACGCCGACCACCATTAAGTTGGTGACATATCAAATGACGGTGTTTCTGTCTTTTGGTAAACTAGCGACGCCGACCACCAAAAAGTCGGTAACATATTAAACGACGGTGTTTCGATGTTATGCGGAGGTCGTAACGTAACAGATCGATGGTGAAACCGGTGAGCGTGTAAATGATCACTCAATGGCTGACAGTTACGAACCCAAACGGGTTGACATATGCCAGAGATCAGGTGGAGCGATTACTGAATTGAAACCGCATGAATTATGAATCGTTGCTGCCTCACCAGAAGAAACAGAAACGATCATTGGTTGTTCGTTTCTCAATTAGTATGTTTTAATTTTTTATTTGTGTTTATTTGTTATTTTTTTTTCCCAAAATAAAACTGTTTTCTTTTAAGTTTAACTGAATTTTAGTTTTTCAATTAAAATGAATTTCTATTCAACATCTGTTACAATTTCAATTTCTATTTTATTTAAGAAAGCAAAGGTTTTACCGTAGGGAATAGAGATTCTATTGCTGCTGGGTGCAGACATCAATCTGTAAAATGACTGTTCTAACCCAAACCCAATCTGCACGAACCCATTCTGATCTAAACCCAATCTGACCCAAACCAAAATGACCCTTTCCTTAACATGACCCGTTTTGAGCTGCACCCATTCTGACCCGAACAAAGATGATGATTTTGGAGCTTACAAAGATCAATGTATGAAAACCGACAAAGCCAAATGAAGATCAAAGTCAACTTGTCAACCGAATCACTCGAGAATTAAGAAAAGTCTTTTATATGGTTTTCATATAATCTAAATGAATTTATATAAAAAAAAAACATTTTTTTATAAAACAATCATGATCTTACCAAAAGATTTTTATAAAACATCTAATTAACTTTTACAAAACTAATAAGTCATGCAAATTTATAAAACTTAGTTTTGCATTAACTTTAATTTTAAAGCTGGTGGATGGCGCTTGCTAACCTTGGTAAAGATTTAAAATGCATCCCAACTTGAAGACACAAAACTACTTAAAAATGGTACAAGTGCAAACACTTTGGAAAACATCAAAACCTTTTTACAAATCACAAAAGTAACCTACTATTTTTATGTTAACACATTTCAAAGTCGACAAGTCAAATATAATTTTTTTAAGACTCAAAATCTGGTGTAAAATGTGTTTAAATGGGTTAGAATGTATAATGAGACAATGCATAACATTCACAACACAAAACAACAAAAAGACAAAGTCTGACGTCCCAAGGTCGGTCGACGTCCCAAGGTCGATCCATCGACCGTGAGATCTACCGTCAAGGCTCCAGATTGTACTGCTTTGTTTTTTATGTTATGCCTATATATTGATCCATCCTCTTACATTTTAACTCACCCTTTTTACTCTAAACACTTTCAAATACACATCTAAATCAAATTTCTCTAGTTCCTTTGTGATTCAAACATCCAATTAAAGAGAGAAACAAAATCAAGATCAAAGAGCAAAAAGAAGAGTTGTGCAACAACTTTCAATCTTTGTAAAATGTTGTTGTATTGTGAACACTATGGTTATAATAGTGAGTGATTTATAAGGGTACTCACCATTAGTTGGTAATTATTTTTTTCTAAGTACTTATGAACGTTATACTTGTATGTAGTCAGGGGAGCAGGATAGTGTATCTCCGGGGGGGCGCCCGCCCCCCCCCTCCCGAACTTTTCGATGCGTAGTGTTATAAATAGTACTTTCGTATAGGTATATACGTTGCCGACCCCGGTTTCGGGAAAATTGGGGGGGGGGGGGGGGTGGCTTCGCCAATGTATGTAGTCGATGTTGTTAAGAAAAACTATAGGGACCAGTTCTGAAATTTAATTCAGAAAATTCAACAATAACATAATATTGATATGACATGAGCTACTATGATATATAATGATCACAATAAATAGTAATCAAGACATTTGTTAAACCTTGAGTCTAAATTAGAACTTGTTATAATAAATTTATATATATTTGTTTTTCTGAGAGTTGTTAAAAGTTGACGTAGACGCCGTACGTGCCATTTTTTGTAAGATAGTAAACCATAATTTGATATTATATCATTGTACAATATTAAATCATGCTAAAGGAAATCCCAAGCAATACAATGATTGTAGGTATTGTCACGGATGGATCCGGTCGGCATTCGAATTTTTAGTTTTTTTTTTTTTAGCTTGAGCGTGTCATCAAAGTTAACCAAATTTTAATAATTACAAAAATCATAGTGCATATTTTAAAGTAAAAATACGCACAATAATAATCAAGTAAACAGTGTTCTGATTCAAATCATTCTAAAAAATGTATGTTATGGTAAATGTAAAATATTAAGTTTCACCACAATACCCTTGTTTTTTAAAAATTGCAGTTGAAGAAAGAAGATTTTCTATTAAGATTTCTGGAGAGATGCAGGGCCGGTCCTAAGAATTCGTGTACCATGTTCGAGCTCGAAAAAATGTGCTCTTAGGCCTTAACGAAATTGGGTATTAAGCTCACTAAAGGTTTAAACCTAACGCCAATGGGCTAATAACTAATCTAAACGATAAAAATAGTTTTGTAAGTGGGCCTATGTTGGTGTTTGTATGGGTATACCCCATTAATGTATTTTTTTTATATATACATATCGGATTTTTTTTAAATAGCGTGCCCTTCGAAATAACGGGCCTTGACCGGTGGTCCTCCCCACCCACCTCAAGGCCGCCCATGGAGAGATATAATGCAAATTCAATTTATCTCCAGCCCGATTTTGACTTTTATTTATATCCCCAAATTTAGTTATTTTGATTGATTTTGTTTCCATTTCGTTCCCAACATTCACCATAAGCAATGTTGAGAGTTTGCCACATGAAGATTTTCATTCATCCTGTCTTCATAATTTTTACATGATATTTCTCATTCTCATGTACAGTGGCGGACCCAGGATTTTTTTCCTGGGGGTGCGGAAATTTTTTAAAGATTTTAGACCCCTAGCTATATAAAAATATCGGTTCAGAGCGGGTCGGATCGGGTCGGGTCATGTAAAACAAGTAAACACAAACAAACAAAGTTTCATAGTGGGCCGAATCAGATCGGGTCGGGTAGGGTCCATTTCAATTTTCAAACAATCAAACCCTAGTTCCTAACTTCCTATCACATTAACAAACAAAAAAGCATCAATATTCAAATCATCCCTACTTCTATTTCTCTTAATCATTAAATAAAAGAACAAAAAAAAACTTATCTAAAACATACATTGGTCTTTAATTAGAAGAATCTGACGAAAAAAAGTGGCTCAACCCCTTTCCTCTTGAGAAATCGCGACATAACTTCCCTACTCATTGATCTTTCCTAATCCTATCACATACAAAATAAATAAGGATCTTCAAGTGTTCAACCATAGCACATGTTCCTTAATTTTGTAACACCTCGAAAATTTACGTTCAATAATGTGGTGACACGTGTCATGAACCTTGGAAATGTGAAAACATACTTTAGAGGGATTAAAGTTGACAAACTGTGAAACTATGTACTTATAAGGGTTCAAGTGTCAACAACTGATAAATAAGTCCTACAATAACATTACATGGTATTTATAACCCTAAACGGATAGATCATGGATCATACGAAGCGGAAAATGCACGAAAGTGAGTAATTACAAACTACAGGGACTAAAAGTGTCAACATGTTGAATTTATACCTCTGAGTGATCTTTTGGTAGCCCCGAAGCCTTGTAATGATAAAATATACTCATGAGAATATGTGATAAAAATTTCATGAAGTTTCGTGAACGTATGAGAAAGTTATGATTAAAACCGTATACGAAAGGTTAAATACGTAATCGTGAATTTCGTGACTTTTCGGGTGAGCGCAAAGTGAACCGAGAACTTTGCCAAGTTTATAAAAGTCCCTAGGTTCCTAAAAACCAGATTTGAGGGTCTAGAGTGCCAAATAAACGAACAAAACACGTAACATAAGTTCAGGGACTGAAATGCAAATTGTGGAAAACTTGGAATGCTGGTCGACCACACCCTCGCGTGGCGCGAGGGGGGTGTCGCGCTACGCGACGCCTGCCCAGCGACAGCAACATCCAGATGTCGGTTTCAGCCTGTTTTTGCGACTTGTTACCAGCTGTTCTCGACTCAAACGACTCACCAATAGGATTTCATGCAGATTGGGACCTTGTTTCACCTCTTATAACCTCTGTACAAGCCCCATTTCAGATCAAACCTCTCTAAAAGATCACCAAAGTGTGCAAACTTTCAAGAACACTTAGAACACTTGCATCCACAACAATTCACAAAACGATTCTGGAGCATCTCTGAACGTGAATACCACTTCCTAGGGATATCTAAGCTCTATTAGGACTATTGTAAGTGTTCAAATCCTTTGCAAATTCGTTCTAGCTTAGTGTTCTTACTAAAAGTCAAACATAACGTAAATACAGTTTGACTTTGCAATTAAACGAAATGTGCTCAGTATTTTCTCAAATTAAAAGTACCCATACGTTGGTGTTTATGAGTATAACAAACCCCTAAAAGGGTATGTTCAGATTTACACTCTAAGCATGCTAATTGTCGAGTCAAAGTTCTTCATAAAAAGTCAACAGAATGAGTTTTCGCAAAAATAAGCATAATCAGTAATGTAGGCTACATGCAACCTGTTTGATCATCAAAATAACTTTGTAAATAATGTAAGAACATGTTTCTTCATGATCAACTCGACAATTTTCTGTATTTCACCCGAATCAGAACCGAAAGTCTCATAAATGGACTTTTTCTTTGACTATCGGTTCTGATCCGTACATGCATGTTAAGATCTGCACTAGAGCATATTTTAGACCAACTTTCATATATGTTTAACCCTCTGGAATTTTACATCTTCGTTCCATGTTTAACCAATTCATATGCATGTACCGGTTTATGCTTAAATATGACTATTTTGCCCTTTTTGATATAAAACGTGATTTTTGAAAAAGTGAAAGAGTAAAATCCTTTGTTACTGATTTATAAACATGCACCGAAAATTTCATATCAGTTTGTGGCCTAGTTTAAGAGATATGCTCAATATCGTAAATTACAAGCTTTATGTTACATAAATAGCGTAATTTGCGCATAGACTATTTTAACCCACTTTTTGGTATCAAACTTTTTATACACTGATGTTATATAATATTTTGAGATTTTTAAAGATTTTTATTTAATTTTTGGCTGATCGTATCATAGGTCTCTAAGCTTAATTCGGTAAATACCAAAATTGCCCTTTTTGGCCATAAAACGAGTTTTATAAATCCGATTGACCCCAAACCACTTCCTACTGATTTTATTTATTAAACAAAGTATGTTGAACCTTCTGGAAGTATAAAAATCTCAGCTTTCTTTTACAAACCCGGAAACGGCTCTAAATCGCCTTTTTAGGCATTTTTAACGCGTGGTATATCCTATAACCATATTAAACATATAAGACTTATATTTACTGATGTGTTTAACATATTTTTTATAAAGTAACAGTAAGTACAATTTTATAAACTCAGATTTCCAGTTTTGGGCATTTTTAGCTCTTGTGAAATTACCAAAATGCCCCTATGGTGCATAGTTTTGTTTTAAATGATAATTTTCACTTACGGGTCATACCCTACTGTTATAATAAGTTAAGTTAAGTATATTTTCTGTATAAATCAGACCCATAACTCAGATTTACAATTAAACTCTTTTACAACCTTTTAAATGACCAAAATGCCCTTATAAGGCGTAAGTTGAGTTTAAATACATTCCGGGCATAATAGAAAATATCTTGCTGATATTATAACATATTTAGAGCATATTATCTCAGGGAACTTGCATATGACTCTCATGGTCGCCCGTAACGCACTTTTCGCATTCGGTTCGGTTTATGTAACTAGTTTACATAAATTGGCCGAAACGGGTCAAACATTATCCTTTTTGTCTCAAAATCCAGAATGTGCTTAGTAAACCCATATTATACAAGTCTTCAAACTTGTCGGTTCAAATTCACATTCCATCCGGTCTTCGCTTAATCGTGCGTGAACCGTATCGTCATTAAAACTAACCGGTCTAGGCTTAGGCTTAAATAAAGACCCGTTAGAAATCTAATAGGTTATTATAAACCTTTTGTTCCAGAATAAGAAGAACCAGTAAAAGATATCTCCACTGCTATTTGTGAATTTATATTATACGCAGGTAAATACTCTTTGGCTTATTTTCCCTATACGGGCTTGGGTTACGGTATATAGAATACCGCTTGATCGAGCGTTAAATCCTACACCCTTGGGTGTTTAGTTTGAATAATTTGTGCGGCTCGTTTAAACAGTCTTGCTTACTTTAAGCCTTTGGGGGGTTAATGACCATGTCCCGGATATCCTTGGCATCATCTTACGAGATGGCCACGACCAGAGCACGGGGTGTAGGCGTGCACCCGTCAGTGTATAACTCGCTTATGTGGTGTGTCCATTGATCTTTAGCCCGGACTAGATCCGGGCCACTGAACGCAAGTAACCTGTAATTCGTTCACATGATTATTATATTAAATAATTGACCCAAGTTAATAAAAATGTTTTGTGCCTTGTGCATTTAAATCAATTTTCAACCTTTTCAAAATGAGTCAGTCGAATTGTATTTACCAGTGTAAACTGACGTATTTTTCCCAAAAGATTAAGTGCAGGTACTATACGAAATAGGCTGGCAGGCTTCTAGAGCGTCCACAATAAGTCACGCAGCTTGGGCGACATTAAACTGTTGAACAATTATCCTATTTTTATTTTTCGATCCGCCTGTGGATCCGTTTCGACTACTTGTGATAATTAATATTACATTTCTATTTAAAGTTGAAACGACTCTATCTTTTGCTTCCGCTGTGCATTATTATATTGTGTTGTTTGTCTATGATGATACCAACTACGTCACGATACCCCCACCGGGCCCACCGGTGACACGTGGAAATTAGGGGTGTGACAAATTTTCAATTTAAAATTTTGAATTTCAAGCCCTAGTATTGTTATTTACCAACCAACAATCATATAATCAACAAAATCACCAACGATTTGGGTTTTTTTTTATTACGTGGACTGATTTTGTTTAACAAAACTAGTAGTTGGAATGGGGCTTGAATGTGTATTAAGTTATTGGGCTTGATGGATTGAATTTAAGTTTTATTAAAGGGGTTAGTGGGCTAACTTGTTTACATAATTTGATCGGGTTTCGATCTGTGTTCACAATTTTTTTATATAAATTCCTAACATTTTTTTCTAAGGGGTGCGGACGAAAATTTCCAAGGGGTGCGGTCGGGATTGTTCACGAAAAATACCACGAATTTTTTTTTCAAGGGGTGCGGCCGCCCACCCACCCCATAAAGTAGGTCCGCCCATGCTCATGTAAACACCAAACTACACTTCATTTAGCCTTATAGTAACAACTTTCCTATTAATTTCACTCTATTACAAAATTCTTATATTTTTATAAAATAAAAATTTTGTATGTAAGTTTTTTTTTTTAAAAGAAGTGGATTAACCCAACTTAATTACCCCTTACTTTATTTTTATTTTAATAACTCTATTATCAAGTAATATTAATAAGTTGGGCTTACGTGACTAGTTTAAGATATCAAATTTACAAGTAATCTTAAGTTGGGCTTGTTTAAGAAGGTGGAGTGGGCCCAATTAACTTAATCAGCAATAGCAGCCGATGTGACTCGTGAATCATTTATCTTCGAATTGCTTTCATTCACCGTCACAACACACTTCTTCCCTTCCGGCCACCACAGCAAATAATACTTCCGACGACATTAAAACGGTGTCGGAGAAGCAGGGGCGCAGCTTCTTGGGGGCCGGGGGGGTCGCCCGACCCCCGGGATTTTTCGCTCAGTAGTGTTATATATGTAGTTTTCGTATAGAAATTTTTGGATATATACGTTTTTACCCCCCCGATTCTATAGAAATTTTTGGGTATATATACGCCCGACCCCTCCGTTTTCTCCGGCAAGCTTCGCCACTGCGGAGAAGAATATTATTACAGTTTCCATTCACTTCTCCACCATCAAAACGGCGTCGGTTCAATGTAAGTTCGCTTTAACCTAACTTAATTAAATGTCAATCTGTATTTTTTTTTTTTTCAAGTGTTGGTGGTTTTACTTTGTGATTTTAGTCATTTATGATGAATATACAATGTGTATTTGAACTGCTTAATAATTTAACCTAAATACTACTGTATGGTAGAGGAAAGGTTGTCTACATCTTTGTCTTTGTTTCTTTTTCACATGAATTTGTAATTTATAATTGCAGCTTCAAGGTCTTCTCTTCACTGAAACTGAAGTGTTGCTGGTTTTACTTTGTGATTTTAGCTATTTGACTATACAATGCTTATTTTAAGTGCATAAGAATTTAACCTAAATACTACTATGTTTGTTACTACTGGTTACTTGGATTAGTATGAACTTTTAAGTAGTTCTTTTTTGCATGAATTTCTAATTCATATATCCATATGTGTTCATCTATCTACGAACTAGTTTATTATATGTATCTATGTCTCCTCTGTTTTCAACCTAAGAAATCCAAATTGGGGGTGGTATCACAAAGCATCAACATTCTATTTATGCTATTAAGACGACGGAATATAGATGCTCATTATAAGACCCGCTTCACTAATAAATTGTAAACTTTAAAGCCATATGCCCCTATATATATGTCTCATCAGTTTGAGATAGAAAAGGTGAAAAACAAACCAAATCAACCCGTCTTGACATTCATAAGTATATGGGTTGAAATTTCCCTCCGTCATTCTCACTTCTACCTGAAATTCTTTGTTGTATGACTAAACTGCCCTGCTGCTTGTTTTGTATGGCGAGTTTGGCAAAATGCTAAAAATCCTACCTTTTTCGTGTAGTACGGGCAAAATCTGGTAAGAGGCAATCATTTGAAGATATGCTGGTGGCAAAATTGCACATTCTGCAGGAGCTTAAATGAGCTTGCCTTAAATAAGGTGTGTTTTAACATACATACATATTCAGTTTTTCTTAGAAAATTTTAATTTATTCATATCAGTTCTTAAATAAGGTGTGTTTTAACATACATACATATTCAGTTTCGTGTAATAATGTCTCTGTTTTCAACCTAAGAAATCCAAATTGGGGGTGGTATCACAAAGCATCAACATTGTTATTTTGCTATTAAGACAATGGAATATAGATGCTCATCATAAGACCCGCTTCACTAATATATTGTAAACTTTAAAGCCATATGACCCTATATATATGTCTCATCAGTTTGAGACAGAAAAGGTGAAAAACAAACCAAATCGACCCATCTTGACATTCATAAGTAAATGGGTTGAAACTGCCCTCCTTCATTCTCACAGTTATTGACAAAATTTTATGTACAAGATAATATGATATGGTATCAAGGCAACAAGCTTTTATATGCAGTTTTAGTTCTCTTAGTTTCACTTCTACCTGAAATTCTTTGTTGTATGACTAAACTGCCCTGCTGCTTGTTTTGTATGGTCAGTTGGGCAAAATGCTAATAATCCTACCTTTTTCATGTAGTAAGGGCAAAATCTGGTAAGAAGAAATCATTTGAAGATGCTGGTGGCAAAATTGCACATTCTGCAGGAGCTTCAATGAGCTTGCCTTAAATAAGGTGTGTTTTAACATACATACATACATATTAAGTTTTTCTTAGAAAATTTTAATGTATTCATATCAGTTCTTATTTTGGAAAATTGCTGTTACTTTTGACCTTTATAGCCAAAGTAGGACAGGTAAAAGAGCAAAGATGAAATATATGACTTGGTTCACCCAGCTGTTGAAATTAAACTAAACTTATTTCTTATAAGTGAAGAGGTATAAGTAGAGCGGGCGATTCGGACCCAAATGTATAAAGTGGATCTTTTTAAATCACCATGGGTTGATTTGGGTTTCTTTTTAGTAATTAATGGGTCAGGCTGGGTCATCCTAAAATACAGAAAGATATTTACGGGTCAAATTGGGTTTGGAAATGAAAAGAAACGGGTGGAACGGGTTAGTGGGTTCGGAAGAAAAAAGAAACGGGTGGAACTGGTTAGAAGAATGCTAGTGTTTTTTCTCATAAGTTTTTCTTTTTCTTCTCTCTAAATCTGAGATCGTCACTCTCACACAAAATTGGTTCTTAGAAAAATCTCACCATATTAGAAGCTTACAGATTCTCCTCTACTCTCGTCTCCTTTACGCACTATCCCTGTGTTCCGACTAGCGACGCCGACCACCATTAAGTTGGTGACATAGCAAATGTCAGTGTTTCTGTCTTCTGGTAGACTAGCGACGCCGACCACCATTAAGTTGGTGACATATTAAACGATGGTGTTTCGATGTTATGCGGTGGTCGTAACAGATTGATGGTGTAACCTGTGAGTGTGTAAATGATCACTCAATGGCCGACAGTTATGAACCCAAACGGGTCGACATATGCGAGAGATCAGGTGGAGTGATTACTGAATTGAAACCGCATGAATTATGAATCATCGCTGCTTTGCTGGAAGAAACGATCGTTGGTTGTTCTTTTCTTAATTAGTATGTTTGAATATTTGATTTGTGTTTATTTGCTTTTTTTTTCCAAAATAAAACTGTTTTCTTTTAAGTTTAACTGAATTTTAGTTTTTCAATTAAAATGAATTTCTATTCAACATCTGTTACAATTTCAATTTCTATTTTAGTTAAGAAAGCAAAGGTTTTACCGTAGAGAATTGAGATTCTATTACTGCTGGGTGCAGACATCAATCTGTAAAATGACCTGTTCTGACCCGAACCCAATCTGACCCAAACCCAAATGACCCAAACCAAAATGACCCTTTCCTTAACATGAACTGTTCTGATCCGCACCCATTCTGACCGGAACCCGTTTTGATCCGTCACTACACCCAATCTGACCGGCTCATTTTGCCAGGCATAGGTATAAGCGTTATCATTGTAAAGTATGTTTAAGGTCTATAGTTTATTATGTAAGGGGTTTAGGGTGCCAATAAGTCAATAAGTTGTTTCAAAAAGCTTAACCAAACATGCCCTAAATTGCCCGGCAGCCTAGTGTCTAGAGGTGCAGAGGTGCACAAAACGGTTTCTTCTCTAGCCAGTTCGATTAAAATGGTTTTTTCTCTAGTCGGTTCGGTTCGGTTAATGGAACAAGCAGGTTTATCTCATTTTTTTCTTTAACCCGTTTTTTCACATTTCATCATTAGCAGATGTCCGAAGGTGAATGATTTACCAGAGATGCTGTTTCCCTCACTTTTGAGTTTGAGAATCAGAGGATGCCCAAAACTGAAAGAAAGGCGTGAAGGAAGATGCTCCCACTACTGGTCCCTCATCTCTCATATCCCCAAAATTGAAATAAACTTCAGGTACTTTTGGACTAGGTTTTTTGTGCTCAAAACCTAAAACTGAATTTAATAATGACAATAATTTATATGTTGAAATCAGTAATCACTTTTTGTGAGTTTAAACTATATTGCTTGATAAGTTGGAAGGATGGAAGTCGATTTTGACACAACCAATCTTAATAATCAGTATTTTCTTCACTTGTAGATTCCTGTTTATTACACATGTAATTAATATCAAGTTGACTTTCAGTTTTGTGTGTTTTTTTTTTTCCTTAGCCATTTTCATTATGACAACCGATAATCTTATACATTACAACTAAATGTTGCTGGGACATGTAACCATTACATCCTAAGGGTTCTTCAAGGTGATGGAACATTCACAGTTGAATGGGACAAATGTGAGAACAGAGAGATTTTAGCGGCGTAAGTTCCTTTCAATCCACCTGGTTTTGATTATTGGTATTAATGATATAACACGGGATTCATTCATGAAAGCATGTTGGATTTGACATTCAAAATTGCTTTGGGAATTGATCTTGACAGCAATTAGCATAACCAGGAAATTTAAGGCATTTTTAAATATCACACCAGAGGCTAAGCTAAATGCAAGAAGATCAACGTGGTTGATGAGTTTGTTTATTAGCTGATCTAGACCAAGACTGAACAAATGAACAGGGGACAAGATGATTTCTAGTAAGTGGATACTTTTTTTCCCATAAAATCATTGGTGGGTTGGGTAACGAGTCGAAAGAGGTCTGGTTTTGAAAAAAATGGTTACCTTTTTAGTAGGGTTGAAATGGGTCGGTCAGGTTGGATTGTTTGACTGAGATGAAAACACTTTAATTTTCTTTAAACCTTTTATCTAGTTAATGTTTTAACTATGATCATAAAAAACAAACCATTTTTAACAATAGTCTAACTTTCTTTTAATAGTGTTTAGAATGTGATGATTATAATCTTGTTATTTTTAATTTGAAAGCGATGGGTTTGCCTACTAATGTCAAATTGTGTTGTTTGACCCTTGACTGCAGTTGAAGAAAGAAGACATTCTATCAAGGTTTCTGCATAGCAACAACACACATCCAAAGTCACAGATGTTGAAGAATTTGCAAACAGTGTGAGCGAAGAAAGCCTAGAAAAGATCCAATATCTTAATGCAGATTTTAACGAAACTCTCAAGACTCTTTCATGCAGTTCCCATGGTATGCAATCTCAAATCTTTATCAATTTCTCATACTTTGATTTAACTGGGCCTTTGACTAATCAACATGAGGTTACTAGTAGTCAGAGGTTCAAAATGGCAATTTACTCTTGAATTTTAATGATAACAGAATTTATATGTTGAAATCAGTAATCACTTTTCATAAGTTTAAACTATTATATATATTGCTGCATAGAATGTTGTAAGATTCTGTTTATTACTCTGTTTATTTTCAAGTTGACTTTCAATTTCGCTTTCTTTTTTTTTTATCTTAGCCATTTTCATTATCCTTTTTGCAGCTTGATGCATTGAGTATGTTCAATGATTACATTTCAATACGGAAATTACGTTAGCTGATTTGATTTTGCTAAACATGTAAATTAAGCATTTTCCTCGTTAGCTTAGATGAGAAGCTTCTGTATAGCGGAACAACAGAATATCTTATATATTACAACAAAATTTTGCAGGGACTTAAGACCATGACATCCTAAAGGATCTTCTAGGTGATGGAACATTCACAGTTGACCAGGAAAAAATTGAGATAAGAGAGATTTTAGCAGTGTAAGTTTCTTTCAGTCAACAACATATGACTACTGCATAATACAATGACCTGGTTTTGACTATTCGCATTCATGATATAACACAGGGTTTATTCATGTTGTATTTGATTTTTAAAGTTGCTTTGGGAATTGATATTGACAGCATGTGTGGTTTAACTGAAGGAGGTCTTAGATATGTAATGCTTTTGATGATGTAACTGCATTGACTCTCAAACGGTATGTTGACATAACAAGGAAAACTAAGAAAGCTTTAAATATTAGACCAGAGGCTAAGTTAAAGGGAAGGGTCAAATTGGTTGACTGAAAGGAACTTATGCACAAGGTACCAGATGATTTTTGGTAAGAGGATAGTTTTTCCCCATAAAAATTATGGGTTGGGTGGATAACGAGTTGAAAGAGGTCTAGTGGTTAACCTTTTAGTAGGGATGATATGGGTCGGGTCTGGTTGAATTGTTGGATTGACATGCAAACACTTTTATTTTCTTATAAGCTTATTTCTAGTTAATGTTTCAACTACGATTATAAAAAGAATATATATATATACTATTTATAATAGTAGTCTAACTTTCTTTTAATAGTGTCTAGTAAGTGTAAGTGTTATGTGTTTTGATTATATTCTTGTTAAAATTATTTGAAAAGCAATGGGTTTGGCCACTAATGTCAAAGAGGGTTGTTTGACCGTTGACTGCAGTTGAAGAAAGAATTTGCAAGGTTTCTGCATATCAACAGCACATATCCAAAGTCACAGATGTTGAGGAATTTGCAAACAGTGTGAGTGAAGAAAGCTAGAAAAGATGCAGTATCTTAATGCAGATTTTAACGAAACTCTCAAGACTCTTTCATGCAGTTCCAGTGGTATGCAATCTCAAATCTTTATTAATCTCGCAAAGTTGCAACAAATTTCTGTGTTTGATCTTCAAAATTACGTTAAGGCTTATTATTTAACATGGGTACTAGTAGTTATTGGAGTCAGAAGTTCAAAATGGAACACATTGGGTCAACCCAAAAGCTCTTTCTGTCTAAATTTCTAAAAAAATATTGATAGTTAGCGTGTCAACTAAAGAAATATTATTTCAATGATAGTCTAATTTTGTTTACCAAAATGATTTTTAGGGTTTTATGTTTCAAGAAAACATATTGGGTAACTTTACATCTTATAAAGGAAATAAAAAAGTGAAGTAATACAGATGTTGCAACTTTGTGTATATGCTCTTGTGTACTAGGATACGATAATACCATCATATGCATAATTTATATGCTTTGCAGATGATGACGCATGACGTATCTGGTGGTTATGTTGTGAATGAAGGGGATATTGCAGCTTATCGGAAAAATGGTTTCATCAAATTGTTGTTTTCATCCAGAAAGCTCCTTTAAGTTTAAGGCTTCTAAGGTTAGTACAATACAAACCATATTGACTATGTGCTCTAGTTTAAAAGTCAACCTTCAAGCTATGTCATTTGACCAATGCAAAAGTACCTAGATTATCATAAAAGTATACTGTCCGAGTACGATTTTGACATGATTTCCTGTTTTTATGTAGAAAGCACATGCAGGACAAAGAATTTGTTTGGACAGGGAATTTGCGTATTGGCAGATGAAGATCTTTGCTTTCATTCTGCTAAGTTGTTTCAGTTTCAAGCTTAATCTTCACGTTGACAAAAGGTTACTACTTATAAAGACTTGTCACTAATATGGTTTTGTTGCTAATGAAGAAGACTCACCAAAGGAACCCTTGAGCTGTTACAAGTTGTGTCTGGTGGCATTTGTCGGTCATGGGCGAAATTACCTTGATGGCAACTTATAAGCGACGAAGAATCAATGGTTAAGAAACTTGCATATGATGACAAGTTACCAACTGATGAAGAGAAAAGGAACTGGCCAATGAAGCAAATCACCTCTACTGAAGATTAATGAAGAAGTCTCGCCAATGAAAAAGAGATGTCACATGTCAGCCTATCATTCGATGACGACAATATGCTGAGAAGATGTTATGCGTAACTGTCACATGTCAATTCTGTACATCTCAACAAGATTATAAACACGTGTCCGCATTAAATTTATTTATCACTTGACCCCATAGCTTAGTGTGTCAAGCTTTTGAGTGCGAGTTCAGTACGTGGCCTATATGTGTAAAACCTTCCAAGGAAATTTGTAAGTCACCATCTTCATAGCTAGAGTGTTAGCTAGGAAAGTGTATGTAATTATAACTTTAATCTGCAACTAATTTTACATGATGTATTGAAACACTCGATATTGATTAATGCAATACCAGTGGCGTGGTTGGTGCTGGTGACAACAATAATGGTGGAGCTGAATGGTAACAGTGGCGGGCTTGGTGCCGGCACCGATGGTGACAACGGCGGTGGCAAAGGTGGCAGTGGTGACAACGGTAAGGGAGTGGAAGATTCAAATTCCTTTGCTTTAATTTCTTCACAATTTGGAAGAAACACCAACCAAACATACTATCATTCGAATTCATATTCCAGTTACAAAGAACTGAACCAAACAAGTTAGAAAAATAGAACTGATAAATGAATTTACTTTCCATTTTCATTGAATTTGAAAAAGAAAAAATAATGCTATTGCATTTGCAACTTTAGTTTTACATAAATAAGTTTGAATGCAGGTTCAATAACACCATGGATCCGATATCCAGATAAAGAAAAGGCTAGTAATGAGGTAACAGAACAATAGGAATCATAAAAAGTCAAACCTGAATGTAAAAAAATTATCATCAAGAGATCACAAAAACCAAACTCATATCAAGAACCTTATTTAAACACACACACAAACACACAGCAAGACAAACTCCAATCAAGAAATCAAACAAGAAAACATCAAAACATTCAAACTAATGTGTTGATACAAAAGTCCAACTAAATAAATTTTACTCTATCAGCGATAAATCCTACAATAATAACGCTACAATAAATTACATTCGTTCGAGTTAAAAAAAAACACAAAGTTCTCAAATGTTGACCACGATGGACCACAAAAAAAAAAAACTTGTTCATCGTGTGAGATCCCTCTTTCCTCCTTACTTGATGCAGATCATATACCAACAGTTGAAAACAAGATAACATGTTTTCATAAAGTGCAGGATTAACACATCAATCATGCAAATTGTTGATGCAGTTTTGTGTGGATGTAGCTCGGTTCGGTTCGGCTCGGCTTGGTTCGAGCCCGATGTTGGTTCAGGCCCCAAACACACACTCACAAAATTATATATGTTTTGTAAATATATGCAAGAGAATTCAAAGCTTTTTCGATTACTATCAAAAGGGGTACATAACAAAAAAACTTTAACTCTAATATTTATACTAAACAATTGATTAAACTTAGTCCACGATGCATAACGAATTATGGCTTTAACCTCCACTACTTTTCCACATAACTCGGTCATGTTTGACACTTTCTTTATTCTTTCAACTTGTAGAGAAAGCCACCAAGTAATCCACATAATGACCCGTTAAACCGCGACCCAATAACGTACCGACCCGTGACCCGTAAACAAACCCGAATAATCCAACAATCACCCCCTTAATCGGTGTTTGTTTAAGCCTTCACCGCAGCACTGAATCACCTCGGTTTCAAACCATCACGACTTTTACCGGACACCCCGACCACCACCGGTCACGCCCAAAGTCAACTTGGTTCCACCCGAATCAAACCTACCACGCTTGTAACATGTCACATGGCATCCCGTTGGAACCGTTCACTAACATCACGACTTATCACGGATCAATGACCTCTCCCCGGTCACATCCAAAGCCACCCGATTGAACTCCAACGCCATAATGTCACCACCGTGTTCTTTTTTTTTTCTCAACAACCCTTTTCCGATCACCCTTGTTCAAGAGGCTCTCCACCAACAAAGAAAACAAACCACCCGCTTCTTCCGTTTTCTCACCTTGCCAAACGAGACGAATCCAAAGCCACCTGCTTTGACGGATCCTTTCTGCCCGCTTTTCACGCACCACACTGGTCTCCTCTTTTCACGAAACAAGCTGATCAAGGCACCTGCAAAACATTCTGCTGTTGTCATCGTTGTATAACAGCTGCGCAAACCCGCAACTAACATCCGAATAGCCTTGAACCTTCTTTTGATCACTATTAACAGCCCCGGAAAACAAGTGTTTATCACCAGTCACCCCCGTCGTCTTAACCGGTACGTCTACCACAACAACGGCCTACCGAAAACACCATAACGCCTCCGTCTTCTACTGTTAATCAGTCCTAAAACAGCCCCAAAAAACTGATGTCGGTCACCCCGCTGTCATACCGGCACTTCCCCGAAACAACGGTCGAACCGAAACACCTTTCTGTTTCCGTCTAACGCTGCAACACAGTCCCGAACAACCCGTTTTCCTGCTGCGTTTGCCCCGCAGCGACAGGCTAAACCGTTTTCACGAGACCGACTCTCAAAACGGCTACACCATCTTCTTCACGAGCACTAGGCTCTGATACCAAATGTTGGTTCAGGCCCCAAACACACACTCACAAAATTATGTATGTTTTGTAAATATATGCAAGAGAATTCAAAGCTTTTTCGATTACTATCAAAAGGGGTACATAACAAAAAAACTTTAACTCTAATATTTATACTAAACTGTTAGTTTGTGGGAATATTTTTCCGTGTCCTTCATTCCATGAATGGAGTACAATATATAGGAATACACCAGCAATCATGACCCTATCATTCTGTCAATTTACAGTCAATCACTTCCTATAAATAATCACAATACAATATATACCATATATACTAATATAAACAATTAACCACATGCAGATTAAACTTGGTCCACGATGCATAACGAATTATGGCTTTAACCTCCACTACTTTTCCACATAACTCGGTCATGTTTGACACTTTCTTTATTCTTTCAACTTGTAGAGAAAGCCACCAAGTAATCCACATAATGACCCGTTAAACCGCGACCCAATAACGTACCGACCCGTGACCCGTAAACAAACCCGAATAATCCAACAATCACCCCCTTAATCGGTGTTTGTTTACGCCTTCACCGTAGCACTGAATCACCTCGGTTTCAAACCATCACGACTTTTACCGGACACCCCGACCACCACCGGTCACGCCCAAAGTCAACTTGGTTCAACCCGAATCAAACCTACCACGCTTGTAACATGTCACATGGCATCCCGTTGGAACCGTTCACTAACATCACGACTTATCACGGATCAATGACCTCTCCCCGGTCACATCCAAAGCCACCCGATTGAACTCCAACGCCATAATGTCACCACCGTGTTCTTTTTTTTTCTCAACAACCTTTTTCCGATCACCCTTGTTCAAGAGGCTCTCCACCGACAAAGAAAACAAACCACCCGCTTCTTCCGTTTTCTCACCTTGCCAAACGAGACGAATCCAAAGCCACCTGCTTTGACGGATCCTTTCTGCCCGCTTTTCACGCACCACGCTGGTCTCCTCTTTTCACGAAACAAGCCGATCAAGGCACCTGCAAAACATTCTGCTGTTGTCATCGTTGTATAACAGTTGCGCAAACCCGCAACTAACATCCGAATAGCCTTGAACCTTCTTTTGATCACTATTAACAGCCCCGGAAAACAAGTGTTTATCACCAGTCACCCCCGTCGTCTTAACCAGTACGTCTACCACAACAACGGCCTACCGAAAACACCATAACGCCTCCGTCTTCTACTGTTAATCAGTCCTAAAACAGCCCCAAAAAACTGATGTCGGTCACCCCGCTGTCATACCGGCACTTCCCCGAAACAACGGTCGAACCGAAACACCTTTCTGTTTCCGTCTAACGCTGTAACACAGTCCCGAACAACCCGTTTTCCTGCTGCGTTTGCCCCGCTGCGACGGGCTAAACCGTTTTCACGAGACCGACTCTCAAAACAGCTACACCGTCTTCTTCACGAGCACTAGGCTCTGATACCAAATGTTGGTTCAGGCCCCAAACACACACTCACAAAATAATGTATGTTTTGTAAATATATGCAAGAGAATTCAAAGCTTTTTCGATTACTATCAAAAGCGGTACATAACAAAAAAACTTTAACTCTAATATTTATACTAAACAATTAACCACATGCAGATTAAACTTAGTCCACGATGCATAACGAATTATGGCTTTAAACTCCACTACTTTTCCACATAACTCGGTCATGTTTGACACTTTCTTTATTCTTTCAACTTGTAGAGAAAGCCACCAAGTAATCCACATAATGACCCGTTAAACCGCGACCCAATAACATACCGACCCGTGACCCGTAAACAAACCCGAATAATCCAACACCCGACATCGCAACATTCCTCCGTTGTATGACCCGACATTCGTGATACGAACGAAGATAATACGAGATGACATCATCATCACAATATCATGATGATGTCACAAAGGTAAATTGAACTTTACATGCATGTGCATGTCACAAAATTCTTTGTTTGTGCATGATTTTGAACTTCACGAAGAATCACATGCATGTCACGAAAGATTGGTAGTCAAGAAGCATGCATGTCACGAAAGACTTCTGTTCATGCAATTATTCAAGTCACGAAGAACCTGCCCATATGATGTTCACGAAAAAACATGCATATCCATGCAAACCACGAAGAACTCACTGTTTCGTGAGTGTTTGAACGAATAACCCAATCTTAGTGGGCCTGATCCTATCTCGTAGTACATATACATCTTTCGTGGGTTGCTGAATTGTTTGGCTTTATAAACTGTTGCAGATCACAGCTTTATACAGAGAGCTTGTAGGAGCTTAGAGAGAGAGTATAGAGAGAGATTTTACCCAAAAAAAAAAGAGAGTATATAGAGAGAGAGAATTGTCGGAGTGCTTGTTTTGTATAAATCTTGTACCGAAACTATGTCGGTTTGAATACACAACTTGTTAAACGTTGAATCTTTGTTTTGTGTTTACTCTCTCGCTCGGTTTGTGTCGTAACGGGGATTCCGCACTCGTTACGGCATCTGAAACAAGAAGTCATCGTAGTCTGACGATCCATATCGGGACCTACAAGTGGTATCAGAGCGTAAGGCTCGATTTCTTGTTGAAAACCGAGTTTTCGTTGCGATTTTCGAGTGGGTTTTGAGCCAAAAACCCATCTTTTTGGTTGACTGAAAATACGGTTAAAACTCGAAATCGTTGTTGTTTGGTATTGTTTTTGTTAAAAAAATTGTTTAAAAAACGTTGGAGATTATCGGAAGTACAAATTGTTTTGAGTTTTAACGTGAAAATTATAAAAACACCATTTTTTTCCGGTGAAAAGGTTGCCGGAAAAGGTCACCGGAATAGGAGCTGGAATTTGAATTTCCAAGATTTAAAACAAGTCTATTTCACTGTTTGTCTGTTCTGTCTGTTTTTCTTGGATAAAAATCAATAACCCAGTTTTGTTTCGTAAAAAATCTGGATTAAAACTCGAAAAATTGATGTTATTCGTGGGCCTGTGTTTTAAAATCTCTTTTCATTTTGAATTTTTTGCAATAATAGGTGGTTTGAACAAGAAAAGAGTGTTATTAGGTGCTCATGCATATTGTTTACACTTTTAGGTAAGTTGTAAGTTGATACAGCGACCTTCAATGAATTTTTCTGCAAAATCTGGAAAGTTCTGCAAAAGCTGCCAAAGATGTTGAAGGTTGCAGATTGATACAGCGACCTTCCGAAAGTCGCTGTTTGAACTTGCAATGTTATAGAAAGTCGCAGTTTCATCTTACAACCTTATTCAAGATCGCTGTTTCATGATACAAGCATAAACAAGATCGCTGTTTCATGTTACAACCTTATTCAAGATCGCAGTTTCATCTTACAAGCTTATTCAAGATCGCTGTTTCATGTTACAACCTTATTCAAGATCGCAGAATGGTGTCACAAGCTTATTAAAGATCGCAGAATGGTGTCACAAGCTTATTAAAAAAACTGTCATCTTTGCAGAATACATGCAACTTTCGTTTGCTAGTAATATAGGTGACTGTTTCACCTTGTTGTCCTTTTGCTGCATGAAATGTACTAAACCCTAGGCTCTCACATGAATTCGAAAAAACCTGCTATGTTGAATAGTTTTGCATGCAGAAAAATACTTTAGTGTAAGAAAAATACTGGCTTTCACCATGAATCCGAAAAATGATGCACAGATTGAAGTCTTTACATATGAACATAAAGCAAAGCACTCGAGATACATTTTCAATATCAAACGAAGCTTCAATCCTTTCATTACCGATAAATATTCAGTCAACTTTTATCAGCCGAAGATGAATTTTGAATGTTATCCTGGTCCTCTTAATGCATCGGTGTTGTTCTTGGACAAGAATCACCGTGCGTTTGAGGTATTCAAAAATCCAACAGCGTATGATGTGCCATTAAATATTAGACGATCAGATCGAA
The DNA here is from genome assembly GCA_030545235.1 of Helianthus tuberosus. Classification (NCBI taxonomy): domain Eukaryota; kingdom Viridiplantae; phylum Streptophyta; class Magnoliopsida; order Asterales; family Asteraceae; genus Helianthus; species Helianthus tuberosus. Next base: position 143,773,989 of record CM060426.1, on the reverse strand, counting down.
CGTTCTGGCAGCATATGAAAGAAAATCCGGTTGGTGGAAGGGTAGAAGGTTTAATACATGCAGCAGGATTCAGCGGGATACTGTAAATTGGGTACAAGTATGTAGACCACGCCTTAATAACTGCGTTGGTTGAGAGATGGAGGCCAGAAACTCACACGTTTCACCTTCCTTTTGGAGAAACCACAGTGACATTACAGGATGTCAACGTGCTGTGGGGGCTACCAATAGATGGGTTCCCTATATCTGGGGCTGACACTGGTATGACACCGTATGCTGTAAGAGACAAGTGTCAACAGGTGTTGGGGTTTACCCCTGAGGAAGCTGATGTGAGGGGCAAAAGGGTTAAGTCCTCCCGAGTTTTACAAAAAATAACGTCCGATTTTTCTGAAAATGAAGCATCAGATGAAGATTGCATTTTTCGTGCACGCCAAATAATATTTTATTTGATAGGGTGCACAATCTTTCCTGATAATGCAAACAACCTGATTGATGTCAAATTTTTAGAATTTCTCGTAGACTTGCCCGCATGTTCGGGATATAGTTGGGGCAGTGCTGTGTTAGCTCACCTTTACAGAAACCTTTGTAATGCTGCATCACCTGATGCTATAGCCATTACTGGCCCAGTTGCGCTTCTACAAGTGTGGGTTTGGGAGAGGTTTCGTTGTTTTGCTCCTGCTGTTGACCGGTTCCAGTACAATGCCCCGTTAGCTGCTCGGTAGTGTGAATTGGAAATAATTAAATTTATTATTTGGTATCTATATAACACTATGTTATTTTTTATTTATCCTTTTAGGTGGAAGGGAAGCTTAACGTGTACAGATGTTTCCACACATTGCCTGAGAACATATAGATCTCAGCTGCAATCTATGACCGAGGCAACGGTATGGTTGTTAGTTGTTGACATATAAAATTTAAGTTTGTTTGAACACGTTTCTAAAGATTGATTTTTTTTTTGTTTCAGTTTAATTAGAGACCATACGACGACATTGTGGGTAGACTCCCCGATATATGTCGGAGTGGTATGGGAATTTGGCGGAGTTGTTGCCCTCTGCTATACTACTCGGTTGTGGAGCATCACTATCCTCAACGAGTGATGAGACAGTTTGGCATGTTCCAGTATATACCTAACCTAATTGCCATAGATCATAATGAGCATGCCAGGCTTCATTCCATGAACCGGGTCGGGAAAACCGGCTGGAACTGGTTAATTCGTCACGCACCGTATGTTTGTCAGTGGGAGGCACGTCATCAAAACTTGGTCACCGGGGAACTCATGACATCTGTTGGAGTTGCCAATGATTACATGCTGTGGTACATGGAACATACCGTGTTATATGTGTCTAACCCACATTTGCCAGCCGGCCCTACGGGCGGTTTTCAAGACGAAGGAGCAAGGGCCCAAATGATGGTATATACAAGTTTAAAATTATTGAAAGTTACCTTTATTATTGTTTGTAAAAAATAAAAAATTAATTATTAATTATTTTTTTGCAGTCGGAGACGATGGGTCTAATTCACCGATCTGAAGATGTGGACGTTATTCATGGTGCCGCGTATCGGGCACTTGAGATGTCTAATGTTCCACAATACACACAATATCCGACTCATCTGTCACAGGAGCCGGTGGACCTTGCTTCATATCCTCGTACACAGAGGTTAGGGAGGCAACGACGTCGTGGTCGTGGTGGTAGAAACGTTCAAGAGCCCGGGCCATCAAATTGGGGCACGAACTTTGAAACAGGGGGGGGGGGGTCAGGATCCGGTGTCAACGAAAATGGAAATTTTCCGGGAAACTTTGGTGTGTCACAAAACGCTGGCACTATGTTTGCGGATGCTAATCTAGCGGCAAACAATGTTAGTACTGAGCCATGGGAGTCATTGTTGGCTACGGCTGTGAATTCCGACGGTATTGACGTCACCGACTTATTGGAGGTCCAAGAAAATGATATGGGTAACAACAACAACAATCAGTTTGTGGATCCAAACATAAGTCAGGCAAGGTTTTTTAGCCCCTCGCCACATATGATGGACCACAACATAAGTCAGTCAGGGTTTGTTACCCCCGCGTCACAGACGATCACCTTTATGCCGGAGACGCAAACAGACTATCAGTACTGGGCCCCAAGCCAAAGTAACGAAGACCACCGGAACCGATATGAAAATGTTGAACCAAACCCCTTAGATTGGACTCTCGACTTGAACATGTTTCCACAAAATGACCCATAGTTTGCATAGTGTAATACATTTTTGAATAAATATAGTGTGTTTTTTTTTGTTGTTATTAGTGCAATATATTTTATGTTTATTTTATCGTTCTAAAGAAGAGAAGTAAAGATCGGTTGGATCGTTTTTGGGAATGAGGTATTTATATCTGTTTATCATTAAGGGTATAAAGGACATTTCACAATTTTTAACAATTATGCATTTTTCTTAAAAATAAAAATGATGTTTAATTTGATTCCCACCCACTATAAATACCCCCACCATATGGAATTAGAACTCCACAAAAACCACAACCACCTTTATGGCAAACCAAGGTGATGAGCAAAACAATTCGCATGTGGTCCCGAAAACCTCATTTTCGATTCTAAACAAACTCAGACGTCCAAGCGGTCGTTCTAACACTTCGTCTTTTCCAAAGCCGACTCGAAACGTTATCCTAAATAACCCTGGGTCGTCCGCTCAGTCGAGTAAACCTGTTGGCAGCTCTCCAGAAAGGAAAAATTTTGCATTTCCAACCGAAGACTCCGAAAATTGGTCAAGGGATGCTGTAGATTTTTACCTAAAGGGGGATTCCCTCTTTTGTTATTCTCGCTTTTTAGGGGAAATACAACTACCTAGAAGCTTTTGGGGTAGCCTACTAGGCTACGAATCTAATGCATGCCTAAATGACATTGTAATTTCAATCCTAGCACTATTAGTTTTTATTATACAAATCACTAATTAGATAAATTAAATTTATGGCAGCATGTTCAAGCGTGGACGTTAAGGCTGATGCGGCTACGACAGTCTAAACTTTTAAAAGACCCGTCAAGGAAATTGCGTTGGACGGTTTTACCTCCCCAATTTTTTGAAGACGTGTGTTATACGAAAGATTGTTTAAGAGCGGTAGACATGGCGGGAAGGAAAGATCCGTACCCTCCATTTTGGGAGGTTGATTATTTGTATATTCCGATATGGATTAAGCAGGAGGACTGGTTACTATTCCGTGTTGATATGTTTAACATGGAAATAACACAATATTGGACTGATAAAAGATGGGGAAATGAAAAACGACAAGTGGTTGAAAACATCATGGACATTTTTCCAATTTTCTTCGAGCATTTTCTTGACCAAATCCAGTATTGGCGAAACTCAAGATACTGCACAAAGAAAAAAGTTTCATTTGGTTATGTTCAAGATGGTGTACCTCAGGACAATGGTAACATTGGTAATTCAGGGGTGCTTGTCTGTATGATGATGGAGAACCTTGTAAGAGGCAAGTCGCTCATTGATGAAAGTGACGTAGAAGAGGCTTGTATCAACTACCGTCGCCACATGGCTAACGAGCTTTATAGATGGCGTTGTATGTAGGATGAATGTTGTTTGGGTTTATGAATTGTGGTTTCATACTATCTTTATAATAAATGTTTTTTGTTTGCTCAAGGGGGCCCGAAAGTTGTAAAAACTCATTTTTTTTGTTTTGTCAAAAAAGTCCAACGTGGCCTTTTCCGTGGCCATTTTCTCACCCGTGTGGCTCCCACCACCGGGTTCGTTTGTCTCTAACTTATAAGGAGGGGTAAATTTTTCCGGGGACCAGGGGCGTCTCCTCGGCGGAATGCATTTCGGGTCATTCAGGGGGCCCCGAAAGTTTTAAAAACTCATTTTTTTATCTTGTCAAAAAACGTCCAACGTGGCCTTTTCCGTGGCCGTTTCCTCACCCGTGTGGCTCCCACCACCGGGTTCGTTTGTCTCTAACTTATAAGGAGGGGTAAATTTGTCAGGGGACCAGGGGCGTCTCCTCGGCGGAAAGCATTTCGGGTCATTCAAGGGGGCCCGAAAGTCGTAAAAACTCATTTTTTATCTTGTCAAAAAACGTCCAACGTGGCCTTTTCCGTGGCCGTTTCCTCACCCGTGTGGCTCCCACCACCGGGTTCGTTTGTCTCTAACTTATAAGGAGGGGTAAATTTGTCCGGGGACCAGGGGCGTCTCCTCGGCGGAATGCATTTCGGGTCATTCAGGGGGCCCCGAAAGTTGTAAAAACTCATTTTTTTATCTTGTCAAAAAACGTCCAACGTGGCCTTTTCCGTGGCCGTTTCCTCACCCGTGTGGCTCCCACCACCGGGTTCGTTTGTCTCTAACTTATAAGGAGGGGTAAATTTGTCCGGGGACCAAGGGCGTCTCCTCGGCGGAAAGCATTTCGGGTCATTCAAGGGGGCCCGAAAGTCGTAAAAACTCATTTTTTTATCTTGTCAAAAAACGTCCAACGTGGCCTTTTCCGTGGCCGTTTCATCACCCGTGTGGCTCCCACCACCGGGTTCGTTTGTCTCTAACTTATAAGGAGGGGTAAATTTGTCCGGGGACCAGGGGCGTCTCCTCGGCGGAATGCATTTCGGGTCATTCAGGGGGCCCCGAAAGTTGTAAAAACTCATTTTTTTATCTTGTCAAAAAACGTCCAACGTGGCCTTTTCCGTGGCCGTTTCCTCACCCGTGTGGCTCCCACCACCGGGTTCGTTTGTCTCTAACTTATAAGGAGGGGTAAATTTGTCCGGGGACCAGGGGCGTCTCCTCGGCGGAAAGCATTTCGGGTCATTCAAGGGGGCCCGAAAGTCGTAAAAACTCATTTTTTTATCTTGTCAAAAAACGTCCAACGTGGCCTTTTCCGTGGCTGTTTCATATAACAAGGTTGTTAAAAGTCGCTGTATGGTTCTGCATTCTTCTTTAAGGTGGCTGAATGATATAACAATCTTGTTAAAGGTCGCGATTTCATATTACTTTCTTGTTAAATTGTGCATCAGTGACTTTTAAATTCAAATAGGCTCCACCAACTATGTTGTTACTCCAACACTATAAATACTAGTTGTATTAGGTTCTCAACCCACTCATCCTTAACTTTTCTTAACATTTCACTTTCTCAGTTCATGGATTCTTTTCGGCCATACCTCGTAAGACTATATTGGGGCGATGTGTTTTCCTTTGTTAACGGGGCTGTTCAGTTTGACCAATCCATGCCAACAACCTCTTTCCTTATGCGACATAAATCGCCGTACGACCAATTGGTGGATTCAATCTGTAATCATGTTCAACTACAAAAAGAATCGGTGCGCCTTTCATTGTTACTAGGGTACACATTTCAGGGCATATCTCAGACAACAAAAATTTTCAACGATGATGGTGTTGAAACAATGAACTATTTAGCCGAAGTATCGGATGGCAACTTCATTGCCGAGATCTATGTTCAGTGGGAGGCAGTCAATCCTGTCCAACACATGAGTTTCACAAACCTTCTGCATGACATTACACAACGTAATGTTGTTGACAACCAAGATTCTGATGAAGATGACGAGGGATACGGGCAAACAACTCAAGAACACCACTTGATGCCTCCTGTTGATAACATAGTAGGTCCGTCCTCCCAGTTTCTGGTGGGTGACAACAATAATGACGGTTTTGATGATTCAGAAAGTTGCAGCACCGAAGAAAGTTCTGAAAGTGAAGAGGCACCACCACCCGACGATGGTACTTCTGAGGACGAGGCTGCAGTCAACCAACACACTGAGTTGACCCTCGCTCAGCCGAGGCCTATCATTCCAGCGACACATGACGACCCAGACGAGGACGAGGAACTTAGGGATTACATGTGTCCGGATTATGAAGATAATCCAATGGACGTATGGAATCCAAAAGTAAAACAGATACGTCTCGGCATGTATTTCAAGTCAAAACAAGAGGTGGACCTTGCTATCCGAGAATGGAACATTCACCGTGGAAGGGAAATTTTTGTGATGGATAGCAAACCAACTTTATACAAAGTTAAATGCTACACGAGAAACAAAAATTTTAAAAACCCTTTCCCTCATGGTCCTTTGTGTGAATGGCGTGCAACGGCATCAAAACAGAAACACCAACACCTTTGGCAAATTACCAACTGGGCGCCTGCCCACAGTTGTTAGTCCACGGTGGTACGCAACAACAACAGGTGCCTTAGATCTAAGGATATCGCTGCACACATCCTGCCACGAATTCGTACAGACATTGCGTTGAAGGTGAAACACATCAGGACGCATATAAAGCAAGCGATGTCTGTCGATGTTACGTATACGAAGGCGTGGCGTGGACGAAGAAAGGCAATTGAGAGGATATATGGAACCTGGGAAAGCAACTTTCAGGAGCTGCCAAAGTACTTGTTACGGCTTTAGTCTCGAAACCCTGGTACGGTGGTTTCATGGTTTCATCACCCGCACTCGGCTCCAGGACATCCAACATTCAAATATGTTTTTGGGCATTTGGTCCTTCTATTCGCGCGTTTCATCTTTGCCAGCCTGTCATCTCTGTGGACGGCACACACTTAAAAGGAGGGTACCGTGGTAAGTTGTTGGTTGCGGTAACCAAAAACGCCAACAACTACATAATGCCAGTGGTGTATGCTCTAGTTGACGAAGAGACGGTTCATAGTTGGTGTTGGTTTTTCCAAAATTTGAGAGAATACGTCACCAAAGACTGTAACAGTGGAATTTGTGTTCTATCAGACCGTCATGCCGGGATAATTAATGCGATGGAGAACCTTCTGGATTGGAGGGAACCAAACGCCTACCACCGTTATTGTCTTCGGCATGTCAGAAGCAATTTTAGTGGTAGGTTCAAGACCAAATCTCTTAGGAAGCTGTGTTGGATGATCGGGAGCACAAGTCAACGAAGAAAGTATCTTTGGGCTGTGAGGGAAATGCAGCTGTTAAATCGGGGTGCTTGGAACTACCTGAACGACATCAACAAAAGCAAGTGGACTATTGTTCATGACCGCGGAAACCGTCGTTGGGGTAACCTTACGACGAACATATCTGAGTCTATGAATAATATCTTACGGGAAGCAAGACTGCTGCCAGTAAAAGCCTTGATTCATTATACGTTCACCAAGGACGTATCAGAGTATGCTCGCCACGCGCAGATGGCCCAAAGCTGCAATACCCCTCTACCCCCTCGAATTTGGTCCAGGTTTAACAAGTTGCATTCCGTAGCCATGCAACATGAAGTGTCCGTCTACGATGTCAGAGAAGGTCGTTACGCGGTGGTTTCAAGGGAAGAAACCAATGATGACGGTGGAAACGAGTACACCGTTGAATACAGACGCCACCGGTGCTCATGCGGGAAATGGCAAATGCTTAGATTCCCTTGTTCCCATGCTATCTCCGTTTCCGCTTGGAGGGGTGAGCAACCACATGACGTTACCCACTCCATATTCCACACCACCACCTATCAGGAACAGTATAGCGGTCATTTTTTCACCCTGGGACACAAAGATGAGTGGGAAGAAGCGGACTGGACAATTCAAGGGGACCCTTCGAGGGTCACAACACATCGAGGCAGGGTTCGTTCAAGAAGAATTCAAAACGAGATGGATGTTAACTACCACGATGAACCCCAGGCACGTCGATGCAGCAGATGCGGAGAAACCGGGCACAACAGGAAGACCTGTGGCCGACGTTAAGTTAGTATCTTTTTGTGGTTTTAATGCTAACTGTTAGGTGTATCCTCCTATGTTTTATGTGTTTGGTATTTCTGTTTGAATTCTCAATTGGTGTAATTTAAGAAAAATTCACAAACACAAAACACAAAATTCACAATCTTTTACATTGACCATCACAATAATATAAAGATCAAAGAACATTACGTGGTTTATTTTAATTTAGGAGAATTCACGAACACACAATACATCTACCAATACAGGAACCCCTAAGTCACTAACGACGGCATCATCTGATAACGCATTCGAGTCATGCTCTGGAATCTAAAGGATGAATCAGAGTCGCTGTCAATGTTGTGATATCGTTCCCATGGATCATCACTAACGACGGCATCATCTGATAACGCATTAGAGTCACGATCACAGTCGTATTGGTGGTAGCACAAGCTATGTTAGATGCATCCAAACCTACATATCGGGGGGTGTGGTTCTAAAACCCTTGACGATGCAGGGTTAGGGTTCTGCACAATCCAAGGACGTTGAGGTCGTTGCATAAAGGAGGTAGGATTTCGATTTTAATGTTCAACATATGGTGGTGGGCGAGGATGTTGGTGGAGGGGTGAAGCGGCAGGACGGTTCGCCTGTTGTCTAGCGAAGAGCAAAGCACTATTGTCATTGGGAAGAGGATCACCGGAGTAACGGAGGGATTGTGGGGGGAGCGAGTTATTGTTGGGTTGTGGTACTACAGAGTTACGAATAGGTTGTCGTTCAACATTTGCAGGGGTTGGCTCCCCTTCATGTATATGCAAATGAAAATGAATGTGTAATTCGTTATCACCATCTGCCATCCGAATAACTAGTGGGGTGAGGTAAAGATGTGAAGACATAGTTGGGTGATAGGTGGTATTTATAGACAGGAGAAGTATAGGGGTGGGTAGTTATTATAATACTAGTAAAATAACCTACTGATACAATAAAGTATAATAACCTTCTTCCACTAAAGAGATAGAAAACGACAAAAAACTTTCAAGTAAACACCACTACAACAAACATCATGATAGAAAAGGAGCAACCCTATTTCCAATGGCAGTCACCTCTAGATGATAGTTCCGAGTCTGACTCTTCTCCAGAATATGGGTTGTGCCAAACACAGGACCAATCTTCTTCTTCTTCCTCATAGTTCCAAGCTTCCTTCAGGACTTCTGGGTCGTAATCCTCCTCCGGGTTAGGGTTGAAATCAAACTGTTGATTGTCATAGGTCCAAACTTTTTTAACAACGGGGATTTCTTCAACCTGTTTATTTCTTCCACAAACGTCCTTCTGTTTCACCAGTTGCTGATTCACAACTGCACCGGAAGACGATCCTCCTTCCTCGACAGGTTCAGATTTTGTTGATTTCTGTCCTTCCTCCAGAACCGTAACCTTTGGGGGTAGTTCCCATTCCAATATAGCTTTCATGTCTTCTTCAGTCAAGCAATTGTTTTGAAAGTGGGAGAAAGGAGGTAACCGTTTCTTACCATTGCGCTTATCCATTACTACGAAATGGTATTGCAAAGAAGAGTGATGAGGTGGTACCGATGGAGGGCCTTTTATAGATGAAAGAACGACCTACTAGAAGATCTCTGTATCAAACATCGACCTAGTATAACATCTCTGAATGAAACAGCGACCTAGTATAACATCTCTGAATGACACAGCGACCTAGTATAACATCTCTGGATAAATAGTCACTCAGACCCCCATCTCGAATTGCACCAACGACACACAACAAATGGGGGACCCGGAAGACTCGTTATTGGAGCAGGAGGAAGTCCCTGATACCCCCCCTGAAAAGATCCCCAGAAAGACACGCTGGTATTATTACCCAACAAAAGAGTCTAGATCGTGGTAAAAAAATGTAATGGCTTTCTATCATAACGGAGATTCTTCTTTCTGTTATAGCGGATTCCTTGGAAGGAGACAACTCGGGTTCGAGTTTTGGGGTGCCCTACTTGGATACGAGAACTACGGTTACTTGTCGCCACTGGTAAGGAGTATAAATTATTAAAACCCTCCGAAAATATATTTTTATTCTTATGTTATAAAACTTTCACCGTTGTAGCATGTGTGTGGGTGGGTGACGAGAATGATGAGGTTCAGATGGATTTTAATACAAAAATCCAAAAGACCAGAACAACTGTTTCCATGGACGATTCTCCCACCTCAATTTCTCGACCTTTTGGAAGAGAATCCTAACCATCGTGCGTTACCTTTTGCTATTGGATTAAAGGAACATTACCCTCCATTTTGGGACATCGATACGGTAACACTTACATCCCCCACTGTATATTTTAAACCAAATATGTTTAACTTATTTATTTTTGTCTCAGGTTTATATTCCAATCTGTGTTGACCTTCAAGACTGGTTCATGGTTCATGTTGATATGGGGACACTTCACCTTACTTTGTATTTTACTGGGACGTGTACTTCAAGTGTTTCTAATGGGTCAAGCTTGATTCAAGTTAGGGTATACCCAACCCTAATAAAATTTGAATCGTTATTCAAAAAATTTTTGGACAAAATTGCATACTGGGAACATTCTGGACGCCCACATGTGGAAAACACAATGGTGACACATACAGAAGTTTGCCAACAACAAAAGGAAAACCCAGGACCAGATTCAGGGGTGTTAGTTTGTATGTTGTTAAGTAAACTGGTTAATAACGAGGACGTCAGGATTGGGGGAGATCTTGTCGAGGCTTGCGCGAAATACAGACGAGAGATGGCGGATGAGTTTTATGCAGCTCGTTTTTTACCCCCAAAACGAAAGGAAACGACCTCTAGCGAGACAACGCCAATGCCCCAAGTCCTTATTCACCCTTACATGTAATAAAACGTGTAATTGTTTATCGTACTTGTATTAAATTATTAAATATAAATTTCCACTTTTTTAGACAAAAAGCCAAAAATGCCTTTTAGGCCGTTTTGCCCCCCCTCAAAACGAGAGGAAACGACCTCTGGCGAGACAACGCCAATGCCCCAAGTCCTTATTCACCCTAGCTTCGTTTGATATTGGAAATGTATCTCGAGTGCTTTGCTTTATGTGCATATGTAAAGACTTCAATATGTGCATCTTTTTTCGAATTCATATTGAAGGACAGTATTTTTCTTACACTACAGTTGAATTCTTACACAAAAATATTCAAGTTAGCAGGTTTGATTCCATATCATGTGAGAGCCTAGGGTTTAGTCATATCACCTTTACATTAACCACTCACATTTCATGCTGCAAAAAGACAACAAGGTGAAACAGTCACCTATACTAGCAAACGAAAGTTGCATGTAAATTCTGCAAACATCAGTTATTTTAATAAGCTTGTGACACCATAGTCACCTATACTAGCAAACGAAAGTTGCATGTAAATTCTGCAAACATCAGTTATTTTAATAAGCTTGTGACACCATTCTGCGATCTTGAATAAGCTTGTAACATGAAACTGCGATCTTTAATAACTTTGTAACATGAAACAGCGATCATTCATAAGCTTGTAACATGAAACAGCGACCTTTATCGGGCTTGCAAGATCAAACAGCGACCTTTAAGAAGGTTGGAAGATGAAACAGCGACTTTTCAAAGGCTTGTAAGATCAAACAGCGACCTTTAAGAAGGTTGGAAGATGAAACAGCGACCTTGTGAAGATTGGAAGATGAAACAGCGACCTTGTGAAGATTGCAAGATCATTCAGCGACCTTCTATTACTTTTGCAGCTTTTGCAGAACTTGCCAGATTTTGCAGAATACTTCATTGAAGGTCGCTATATCAACTTGCAACTTACCTAAAAGTGAAAACAATATGCATGAGCACCTAATGCCACTCTTTTGTGGTTCAAACCACCTATTATTGCAAAAAATTCTTTCATTTTTGGTCCAAAAGGTTTTATAAGAAGTCAACGAACTTTAATTAGTGGACTTGGGCTCAGTGGAATTGGCCTTGGATATTGGAATTGGACATTTTAATTCTTTGTGAGGTTTATTCATGGCCCTTTTTTTAGGTTTCATTTGCTTTTCGAAGAACATGCATGGTTAAAAATCAATTTTAAAATCAATTTTTAATTGGGCCTCCCTAGTGTCATATGTTCTTTGTGGCCCATCTACTTTTTCTTTGACTTTGTCTTTCACAGAAGTGTCATTGAAGTGTCACAGTAAGAGTTTAAGTTGTTTTTAAGTTGTTTGTTTTCACTCAACCATGGGTACAAATCCTTGGGAGTGGAGTAGTAGCTCGAGTATAAGTCAAAATCCATCACAATGGGTAAAATCTTTAATGCCTAAACAAACGATTACCGCTAATTAATGGGCGTGTGTTTGGAATCAAAATCAAAGCGTTCAAAATCTTCTCATTAGCGAGAGTGAAACCGGAAGTAACAACCGTCCACCAAAGTTGATTACCGCTAATCAATGGGCTTAGACTATGATTTGTAACACTAGTATGTAGATGTGACCTAATTTGATGTTGTTATGGTCTCATCTGATTATTGAATTAAAATTTCAAATTTAGTGACGTTATATGACTGGGTTGTTAAATTACTATTCATTCTTATGCTGTCAATTTACTGCTTTGTTGTTTCAGATGGTCTATCAAACTCTGCACTCATCACCTTTTTTAGAGCTGATTTATTTGGCTGTGTAGGATACTTGTGTGTCCATTATGTGTATCCATGAGCGGGCCCACCTTATCAAGACTGTGTCACATGCCACTTGTATTTTTTTTGTTTGTTAAAAATGTATGTACATGACATTCGAGTGACAGTGTACAGTTTCAACAGATTCTAGAGCTTACGCTTTTTAGACGTGCCAAAATGGGTTGGTAGACTGGGTTGAAACTCGAATAATAGGTCAAAATGAGTAAACTTTGTAATGGTCAAACATGTCGTGTATTGGGTTGACCCAAAAGTACTTTACATGAAACATTTTAAATTTGTTTATATATAAAGGATGAGTGTTTTCAAGACTCATATCTGATTACAAAAACTATATTAGTTGGATAGTGAACTATTTTTGGAGGTTTAACTCGTAAAGAGTACAGTTGGCGACTTTAATTTCAAAGAGTTTGATTCTGTAGACATAAAACTTAACCCGTAATGAGCAGAAAATGTTACCTCTACTCCTGTTGCTTAATTTCTCTTATGCTTTATTTTTCATTATGAGTTTCATTTTCGTGATTCAAAATGTAAATGGAACCACAAATTTGAGGTGAGCAATGAAAGATTGTAAACCGTAATTTTCATTGATCTCTCAATCCCTATAAATATTACAAGATCTCTCCTCTATTTTGGGAAGAGATATACATCAACCAATTTACATAGATATCTATAAGAATATAAACAATATAAATAATCTAATCTATTACACCCCCGCAGTCGAAGCGAGAGGAGGTCGAATGCTGAGACTGGATCTGAAATCTTCGAATAGAATCCGAGGAAGGCCTTTGGTGAATATATCCGCAATCTGAAAACGAGTCGGGATATGAATAATACGAATGTGACCACGCTGCACCAAATCACGAACAAAATGAATGTCCAGCTCGATATGTTTGGTACGTTGATGCTGAACTGGATTGCCCGAAAGGTAGACCGCACTGATGTTATCACAATAAACTAAGCTGGCCTTAGGGAGAGGGCGATGTAATTCTAAAAGCAGATTACGTATCCAACAAAGTTCAGCAACGACATTAGCAACACCCCGATATTCAGCTTCTGCACTGGATCGAGAAACGACTGCCTGTCGCTTAGAAGACCAAGATAATAAATTAGGACCCAAATATACACAGTAGCCGGAGGTAGAACGACGAGTGTCAGGGCAACCTACCCAATCCGCATCTGTGTAAGCGCGTAACGAAAACTCGGTGAAAGGTCCAGGTGTCAATCCAAGAGATGAGGTACCCTGAAGATACCGGATGATGCATTTTAATGCATTCCAATGATCTTGTCGAGGAGAGTGCATGTGCATGCATACCTGCTGAACCGCATAGCTGATGTCAGGTCTGGTGAAGGTGAGGTACTGAAGGGCACCAGCAAGACTACGGTAAAGGGTCGGGTCATCAAACGGAGGACTAGAGGCGGCACTAAGCTTTGAGTTAGTGTCGACAGGTGTAGTGACCGATTTACAAGAACGCATACCAGCTCTTTCAATAATGTCCTGAGCATAAGACTGTTGAGACAAGAACATCCTATTTTGCTGCCGAGTGACATTAATACCCAAGAAGTGACTCAACGGTCCAAGATCTTTCATGTCAAACTCACGTGCCAAGCGATTCATAATGTCGACCCGTAATCGTTCATTTGAAGTGGTGAGTATAATATCATCAACGTAGATCAGCAAGTAAGCAATATTGCGGCCATGATGATAAATAAACAATGAGTTATCACACTTACTTTGCTGAAAACCAAGAGTCAATGCAAAATCAGTAAAACGTTGATACCAAGCCCGTGGTGCCTATTTTAAACCGTACAAGGATTTCTTAAGATGACACACATGATCCGGAAAATGTCGATGCCGAAAACCCATTGGCTGATACATGTATACTGTTTCACTTAAATTTCCATGTAAAAAGCATTAGTAACGTCCAGTTGATGTATCGACCAAGACTGAGACAAGGCAAGGGTCAAAACGGTCCGAATGGTTGTCGGTTTAACAAATGGACTGAATGTCTCACCACAATCAATACCAATCTGTTGAGTACTACCATCACAAACTAAACGAGCCTTGTATCGTTCCAGCGTGCCATCTGACCGGAACTTATGCCGAAATAACCACAAACTACGAATGACATGCATATCCGTTGTTCTAGGGACTAATTCCCACGTCTTATTTTTAATTAAGGCATTAAATTCAGTAGTCATGGCATGGTACCAATCCGGGGTGGACAAGGCATCTTTAGGAGTTTTAGGGATGGGAGTGATAGTAGAAGTGAAAAGGTTAAATGGTTGCTTTGGTTTAGAGATCCCGTCCATGGAACGAGTTCGTATGGTGCGAGAGGACGGAGCAGGATGGAATGTGGAAGGAGGGGGCGGCGGTGGGGGAGGGACAGCAGACTGACGAGGACGTCGTGAGTAAGTCCGAATGTTAGATGGGCCAGGTGGTGTAGGGTCTTGGCCGTTGAGCGATGGTTGAGTATCGGGCTGAAAGGTGGATGGTGTTTGTGAGTTGTTTGGAGAAGAGAGGGGTGGGCCGTGAGGAGTGGTAGTGGTAGAGTTGGTGGGTTGGGTTGGTGAAGATGGGTTGGATCGTAGAGGGGTAGGGAAGTGGGTATGTGGCCAGTATAGTGGGTGGAGGGGGTCAATAAAAAATTCGTAGGTGTGGAGGGATGGTTTCGGTTGGGAAGCAAAGGGAAAGGTGGTCTCGTCAAATATGACATGACGATTGATGAGAATTTTATTTGTGGCCAAATCAAGACACTTGTACCCGCGGTTATTTGGAGGGTAACCGAGGAATACGCACGTCATAGACCGATGCTCAAGTTTGTGAATGGTCGTATGAGGTATGAGTGGGTAACACAAACAACCAAACACACGGAGATGATCATAAGACGGGCGGCATAGGTAAAGGCGTTGAGTAGGGGATTGGTATTGGAGGAGTTTGCTAGGTAGAATGTTTAGTAAGTACGTGGCAACTTCAAGGGCATGATGCCAATACGTATTTGGGAGATGAGATTGAGCAAGAAGAGTCCGAATAATATTATTAATTGAACGAATTTTTCGTTCGGCTTTGCCATTTTGGGAAGAGGTGTGAGGGCAAGAGAAACAGAAATGCATGCCATTTTGGTTGCAAAATTGTTGAAATTGGGAGTTTGCATACTCTTTTCCATTATCACATTGAAACTGTTTAATTTTTCGTTCAAATTGAGTTGCAATGTAATTTGAGAATGTGGTAAAAACGGAGAATACTTGTGATTTGTTACTAATTGGATAAGACCAAAAGAAGTTAGTGTAATCATCAAGAAACAAGATATAGTAACGGTGACCCTTATTACTTAGAATTGGGGAGGTCCAAAGGTCACTGTGAATTATATCAAAAGGTGAAGTAGTAGAATTAATAGAATCCAAAAACGGCAATTTAATATGTTTACCAAACACACACGATTGACAAAACTTAGGCTTCAAAGTACCACAATTAATAAAACTAGATTGTTTTAGAGAATGTAATATAGTAGAGTCGGGATGCCCGAGCCGTTGATGCCAAGTGTCTTGAGTAATAGCTGCAAAGGTTGTAGGAGAAGTGAACTTGGTGACTTGTGTAGGATCCAATGTGTAGAGGTCCCCTGAGCTATTGCAACGTAGGATAGGGGTCCGGTTCTTGAGATCCTTCACAAGAAAACCAAAAGGGTCAAATTCAACAGAAACTTGATTATCAGTTGTAAAACGACGAACTGAAAGTAAGTTTTTGATGAGGGAGGGTGCATAAAGGATGTTATTCAGTTGAAATGGGGGTAACGGTTGGGGTAGGGTTTGGTTACCGTGTCCATGTACGGGTATGGTGTTACCATTGCCAACAACTATATTACGAAACATGCCATTATTAAAATAAGACGAGAAATTATTAAAAATTTTGGTCATATGATCAGACGCACCTGTGTCCATCGTCCAGTTTTGATTCGGAGAATGGAGCGACATATGGTAGAGAGCCTGGTTGATGTCAGTCATTTGATTATCTGAATACGAGGAAGTTTGACTAGCCGCATAATTCTGAGCCGGGCGTGGGCCAAGTATTCCTGGGCTGTTGTTGTTTTGCTTTTGGGCCGTAGGGTAGGGACATGGTGGTACAGTCCAAGCAGCCCAAGGAGGTGGTGACAGTTGTGTTTGCGGGCCGGCCCAATATGGAAACGAGTTATTCCAGTTCTGACCTGGGAACCATGGTTGACTAGGAGGGTGTTGTGATGAGTCGCGGCATCTGCCGGCAGCCCCACGACCGCGTCCATGGCCTCGACTACGGCCTCGGCCGCGTCCGCACTCAGCTGATTCGGTACGATTGTCCTGCGAGGTTCTGCGATCACGTTCTCGGTCCGGTTCAGTCGATGCATTGAGGGCTGTTCCAGCGATTTGAGCTGATTGTTTCGCTTGATTAATTTTTTGGGTCTCCGCCATACACAATCGAGACCGGGTCTCATAGAAATCGGGGAGCGGCTTCGTTTGCTGAATAATCAGTGCAACACTTTCATAAGGTTCAGTAAGTCCGGTGAGAATCTGGAGCACCAGTTGTTCATCTGTGATGGCAGAACCAACGTTGGTTAATTGGTCGAAAATCACCTTCATAGCTTGACAATAGGCCGACATGGATGAAAACTGATGGAGACGAGTATTGGCGAATCGGTTGTTTAGATCAATTGTCCGAGTGGCTTTATTATCCTGAAACAAATTAGCAAGAGCGGTCCATGCATCGAACGCTGTGGTATCCGGTTTTAATATAGTATGTAAGAGATCAGTTGAGATCGTTCCATAGATCCATTGTAAAACGATGGAATCTAGGCGATCCCAAGTTTCAGACTGAGAACCTTTTTCTGGTGATTTATCTTTGTCGGCTACAGAGGAAGAAGCAGGGCGAGGCTATAGATGATCAAAAAGCTGAAAAGATTTGCATTGAATCTTGAAAAGTTCTGACCACGTAGTGTAGTGACCAGATTCAACATCCAGGGTGACAGGGATATAGGATCGGATGTTGGTAACAGTAGAGGCTGGGTGAATTGGGGCAGCCATTGAGATGGGAGAGAGAGAGAGATGGTGAGGTGAAATGTAACAACTCTCATCAAAAGTTATACATATTAAAATAATTAGTCCAAAAGGAAACCCTAATTGAAAGACCCAAGTGATTCTGAACAAACCCTGAAATTTTCATAATTTTCAGAATCAGGATTAGGGCCCCTAAAACTCAAAGGGGGTAAACCCTAGTTGATAATTATCTTCAAAATTCGTTGTCAAGTTACTGAATTTCGAAAATTTCAACTCAGCAAAGCTAGTTTCAGTCGTGGCTACCCTATAGCCTATTTTGATTCCATACGGACCGCAACACTCTCAACCTTACGGTCCGTATGATGCCTTACGGACCTCAACATTGTCAAGCTTACGGTCCGTAAGCTAGCCAAATTTTACCTATAAATAGCAGACATTGGCACTCGACTTCTGAACTTATTACGTCGACCAAATTCTCACAAATACACTGCTTACGTTCTGTTATTCCGAAATAATACCCCCGGGTATCGAAATTCTGCTACAAAACAGGGTATTAGCACAATCGCTGCTACGATTCATTTATCCGAAGATCAAGATATCCAATGCATGTTTAAATGCCGCCCACATTAGGGTTATACTTTATCGTTCGTCATTAATTTGACGGATTGTCGTTAATTCGATAGGTAAAGTATTATACTTTATCGTTCGTTGTTAATTCAACGGATCATCGTTAATTCGATGGGTAAAGTATTATACCTTGTCGTTCATTGTTAATTCAATGGATCATCGTTAATTCGATGGACAAAGTATTGCATTTTGACATTCATTGTGATAATTTGATTTCGTAAATTATCGTAATTGCTAGATTGATTACTAACCCAGTTTTGTGTGCATTATTTATATTAGGTTAACAAGGCTAAATCATAGATTAGACTCTGACCATATTAAATCAGCAATGTGAGTCATTCTCTCTTTTTATCAAATCTATTTACAAAAGTGTTTTATTTCAAAGTTATAATTATGGGGATTAAGTCTTTGTAATCACCAAATTACAGCCGGTATGTGGGGTATTGTGCACAGTATTACAGTTTTATCACTTTAGGTGGGCGAACCTAAATTTAGTGATATTCGTCATTCATTGGGGCAGCCAATGGTGATATGACCACAGTCACCGTAAAGATTCGAGTGACAAATACTGTGGGTATTTGGATTGATATCAGAAACATTGTAATCGCTCTTAATACTGTATATTATAACAAATGTGTCATTTTAGTAAATAGAATGATTCACTCAGTATTTCCCGCTGACAAAACCTTTTTCAAACATGTTTCAGGTGATCTGTTGTAATTCAGGAAAAGTGCTGGGAAGCATTTCAAGCTGACTGATAGTGGCTCAATATAAATAAATAAATACTTTTGTAATATCACGTTTTATAGTAAAAACATACTATTGTAAATTATCGGGGTTTTATCCCGAATTGTGAAATAAAATAATCGGGGAAAAATTTTAGCTTTAAGCGATCCTGTTTCCGCTGTTAAACTCAATTAAATCAATACCGCAGTATTTTCTGCCGCGGCTCCTGAAACGGGTCAAACCGGGCCATGGGTCGTGACAGAAAAAGGTGGTATCAGAGCCACTGGGTTAAGCTGATTAAGTATTTAGAAATGCTCCATTTTTCCTGATTACAGTCACTGGGTTAATTGATTAAGTATTTGGAAATACTTAAATTTTTCATGATTACTATCATGTGATTATTTGTATTATTAACTGACTATTTGATTATTTGTTAGTTACAGAATGGGTAAGAAAAAGCTGTCAAGCATTTATCTTAAATTAGAGAAAACATCTAATGAAAAAGGAAGTTCATCCCGAACCAAATCCTCGAGTCAGTCGGAAATTCCTGAAGAAGGAATATTCGTGCGAAAGGCACAATACGAAGAATCACTTTCTCCTCAAAAGAGGGAAATGATTATTAAGAAAAGTAAAGAGAAAATCCGAGAAAAGAGGATTAAACGGGAAACTCAGGAATTAATTGATAAATCACCTTGGGAAGATAAACTAGATGAGAAATGGGCTAATTTATATATGCTAGCCACCGTAGTAGAAAATATAAATCTTTAAAGTTTAGCACCCTACTCTCATAAATCTAGAAACCTTGTGTGATAAATAAAACTTGAAACCTGAGTATGTTTATCAGTATCTTTGTAATCAACTAGTACACATTATGGAATAAATTACAAAGTTTATTTGAAAATTTTAACTTAGTATTTTATGCATTTTGCATATATGCTACATCAGCATGAGTGAGATAACCGAAGATTTCCAGAATCTTAATTTGTATCCCGTAACTGTCGAAGCTTCCAAAGAATATATTAGCTACTATCCCGATATTGAACAACCAGTAGAATTCAAGGTTCCACCCCTGAGCAAGCCAAAACAGAAGAAAAGAACTTATGTAGGATGGAGGAAAATCCGTAAGAAAAAGCCAGCTAAGAAACTGCCCAAAATAAATAATCCTTTGAAAAAGGGAAAAGAAGTAATAACCGGAGAGAATTCCAAACCACAAGAAATTGAAACTGGAGATAAAAAGAAGGGTAAGGAGGTAGAAATACAAATGGAGGAAATTACTAAAGAAGTAATAATGGAAGTTGGGCAAAGGTCTATACCAGCTCGGAGAGAAATTGGGGAGAGTTCCAATCCAACCCAGGAAAGAACTTTTCAAGATGAAATAGATTTTCTGTTGGAAAACTGTGAGACGATTCAGCCTGTCCAGCCAAATCTTTTTACCTATCCTATTGAAAACCAATTCCCTATGAATTGGGAACCAGCAGCAATTCCAGATCCAATAGTCCACTCCCAACCCATAGGAATGGACGAATGGTGGACGAACGATTGGCAATTTCAAAATATTGTCAACGATCCATACTCTTTTCTTCCACAATTCGATCCAGAACCATTACCTAATCCACCCATGAGCAATGAAAATATGGCTGAACTTCGCCACTTTGGCGAAGAATTATTTGATATGGGGAATAGAATGAGGGAGATAGGTGGACAGATTGCTTGGAAATACGACGAGAGGGAAATGCGTTTTTAACAGCAAGTGACGAGAGATAAAATGGTAGTTGTATAATAGTACTAATCAAGTTAGTCTGTAAATAATCAATAAAACTCTGTATGATATCTGCGAGTAATGATGCATAATATAAATGAAATCGAAATATCGATTATTTTGACTATATCTGTATTATACAATTTTCTGATTGTTTGTATATAATTATTATTTGTCAGTTACTAATAAAAATTATATATATACATTATCAGATGGCAAACAGTGGTAATGAACCTATTAATGAAGTTAATCATTCTGAACAACATTCCAGAGATCAATATATGACTCGGCAAGATATCGAAAACATTGTGGCTCAAGGGATAGCCAATGCTATTCCAGCATTCGTTGCTGCTATCAAGAATCCACCCGAACCGCAACAAATTGTTCCTAGTAAACAGATTACTGAGGATAATTTCAGTAATAGTGTAAATGGAGGCAATAATCATGTTAACCAGAATAAGGAACCACATCAAGCTCCATTAACCAAGAAAATGAAAACTGCAACGCCTGGTTGCACTTTCAAAGAATTCATTGCTTGTAAACCCACTGAATTTGCAGGCAATGAAGGAGCAACCGCATCACTGCGTTGGTTAGAGAAAACCGAAGCAGTCATTGCAATAAGTAAATGTGGTAAAGATGATCAGGTTATGTATTCATCTAATCTGTTCAAAGAAGGAGCACTCGAGTGGTGGAATACTGTGTTACAATCAAAAGGAAGAGCAATAGCTTATGCTATGACTTGGGAAGAATTTAAAGGTTTGGTGGAAAGAAAATTCTGTCCTGAGTATGAGAAGGAACAGATGGCAAATAAGTTTCTAAATCATCGGATGATGAGTGTGGACTGTCGCGGTTATACCTCGACATTCTTCGAATATGCAAGAGTAGTACCAACATTGGCTTCGCCAGAACCGGTACTTATTTCTCGCTATATTTGGGGGCTAATTAGCGAAATCCGCAATATTGTTAAAGCTGCGAGACCTCGCACTATTGATGATGCGGTAGAATTAGCCAACACTCTGACCGATGAATTGGTACGCACAAGAGATGAAGATAGGAAGAAGGCACTAGCTCAGAAAATTACCCAAGGATTTCGTGTGGGTAATAATAACAGCTTCAAGAGAAAAGGGACAGGACAATCTTCAGGACCGTCATTCTGCAGGAAATGCAAAACGAAGCATTTTGGAAGATGCAATATTACTTGCAATTTTTGCAAAGCTGTAGGACATCTTGAAGAAAACTGCAAAAAGAAAACTGTTATTTGTTTTAACTGTGGTGAAGCAGGACATTATAAAACAGAATGTCCTAAATTGGTCAAACCAGTAGATAACAAACCCAAGACGACAGAAGGAACTACTAAGAAGAATGCCAGGGCATTTCAGCTGACCACTCAAGAAGCAGAACTTATTCCGGATGTGATAGCGGGTACGTTCCTAGTTCACAACGTCTATGCAAAAGTATTATTTGACTCTGGTGCAAACCAAAGTTTTATAAATACTTCATTCTGTCAAGCTCTTAGTTTACCTTTAACCAATACTAGGCAGATTTTTACCATTGAAACCGCAGACGGAAATTCAGTTAAAGTAAATAAAGTGTTGCAAGAAGGAAACATAGAACTTTTAGGACATAAATTCTCTGCAAGACTATTGCCGATGAATTTAGCTGAATTTGATATTGTATTAGGAATGGATTGGTTAGTAGCCAACCATGCTAGAATCCTTTGTGATCAGAATTCCATAGAAATTCAATCACCTACCGGAGAAGTGATTAGGATTACAGGAGATAAACCACGGAAACCCATGAAGTTCATATCAGTAATGAAAGTTGCTAATTATGAACGAAAACAAGGAATAGTGTATATGATTTCAGTAATCATTAGCACTAAGGGAAAAGATCTAAAGGAAATACCAGTAGTATCGGAATACTCTGATATATTTCCAGAAGATTTACCAGGATTACCTCCAGATAGGGAAGTAGAATTTAGAATTCATTTAATTCCAGGAACTACACCGATAGCCAAATCACCTTATCGGTTAGCACCCACAGAAATGTTAGAATTGAAAAAGCAATTAGATGAATTACTAAGTAAAGGATTCATACAACCTAGCTCATCCCCTTGGGGAGCGCCAGTGTTGTTTGTGAAGAAAAAGGATGGTTCAATGAGAATGTGTATCGATTATAGGGAATTGAATAAAGTTACAATTAAGAATCGATATCCATTACCTAGGATTGATGATCTTTTTGATCAACTTCAGGGGGCTAGATATTTTTCTAAGATAGATTTACGCTCTGGATATCATCAATTGAAGGTACAAGAAGAAGACATACCTAAGACTGCTTTCAGAACTAGGTATGGTCATTACGAGTTTACAGTCATGCCATTCGGGTTAACGAATGCACCTGCAGCATTCATGGACATGATGAATAGGATCTGTAAACCGTATTTGGATAAATTTGTAATTGTTTTTATAGACGATATACTTATTTATTCCAAAAGTCAGACAGAGCATTGTGAACATCTTCATGCACTCTTAACTTTGTTAAGAAAAGAAAAGTTGTATGCCAAATTCTCGAAGTGCGAATTCTGGCTAAAGGAAGTGCAATTTTTAGGACACATGGTAAATCATGAAGGTATTCATGTAGATCCTGCTAAGATAGAGGCAATTACCAAATGGAAGGTTCCACAAACAGCAATGGAAATTAGAAGTTTTATAGGTTTAGCTGGGTATTATAGACGGTTTATTAAGGATTTTTCCAAGATAGCCGTACCATTAACTAAGTTAACCTGTAAAGCCACTAAGTTTGAATGGGGATCTAAACAGGAAGAAGCCTTTAGGATTTTGAAACAGAAACTAACTCATGCACCAATCTTAGCCTTACCAGAAGGAACTGAAGATTTTGAAGTATATTGTGATGCTTCAAAATTAGGATATGGATGTGTGCTTATGCAACGCAAAAAGGTAATCGCGTACGCATCAAGGCAGTTGAAAAAGCACGAAGAGAATTATACGACTCATGATTTAGAATTAGGAGCCGTAATTTTTGCCCTTAAGATTTGGAGACATTATCTGTACGGAAGTAAGTTTACTATCTATACAGATCATAAGAGTTTAAAATATATCTTTGGGCAAAAAGAGTTAAACATGAGGCAAAGGAAATGGATGGAAATTTTAAGTGACTACGACTGTGATATTCAGTATCACGAAGGAAAGGCGAATGTAGTTGCAGATGCCTTAAGTCGTAAGTATTATGAGAAACAACGAAGGGTTCGTGCTCTCAGATTAAATCTACAAATAGATTTAATGGAACAATTGAAGAATGTTCAAATTACAGCAATCAAGGATGATGCTGAAGGGATGAAAGGACGAATCAAGGAATTAGAGCAAGGAGCAGATGGAATTTGGAGATTCCATAAAAGTAGAATTTGGGTACCTAAGCAGGGAGACTTAAGACCTAAGATTTTAGAAGAAGCTCATAAATCTAGGTACACTATGCACCCAGGAAACAATAAGATGTACCAAGATTTAAGGAAGAATTTCTGGTGGATAGGAATGAAAAGAGACATAGCCAGCTATGTTTCTAAATGTCTTACTTGTTCACAAGTTAAGGCAGAACATCAGAAACCTTCAGGATTACTACAACAATTAGAGATGCCAGTGTGGAAATGGGAACTTATAACAATGGATTTTGTTACTAAGTTACCCAAAACCAGAAAAGGTAATGATGCGATTTGGGTAATTGTGGATCGATTAACCAAATCAGCTCACTTTCTACCTATGAAAGAAACCTTTAGTATGGAAAGATTGGCTAAATTGTATGTAGATGAAATTGTATCCTTACATGGAGTTCCACTCTCCATTGTTTCGGATAGAGATAGTCGTTTTACTTCCCATTTCTGGAAAAGTTTCCAGCAAGCTATGGGAACTCGACTAAACCTAAGCACTGCATATCATCCACAAACAGACGGACAAAGTGAAAGGACGATCCAAACTCTAGAAGACATGCTCCGAGCATGTGTAATAGACTTTGGTGGAAGTTGGGATGATCACTTACCATTAATTGAATTCTCCTATAACAATAGTTATCATTCAAGCATTGAAACCGCTCCATTCGAGGCACTGTATGGAAGAAAGTGCAGAACCCCAGTTTGCTGGGCAGAAATAGGAGAAAGTCAGTTATCAGGACCTGAAATAGTGCAAGAAACAACTGATAAGATTACTCAAATCAAGGAAAGATTGAAAACGGCTCGAGATCGTCAAAAGAGTTATGCAGACAATAGATGCAAGCCACTTGAATTCCAAGTTGGAGATAGAGTACTGTTAAAAGTTTCTCCTTGGAAAGGAGTAGTCAGATTTGGAAAGAAAGGAAAGCTAAGTCCAAGGTACGTAGGACCATTTTCAGTGATCCAACGTATAGGACCAGTAGCTTATCGTTTACAATTACCAGAAGAATTATCTGGAGTACACAACGTATTTCATGTATCCAATCTCAAGAAATGCTTATCAGATGAATCTCTGGTAATACCTCTTCAAGATATAGAAATAAACGAAAAGTTGAAATTTGTTGAGAAACCTCTTCAAATTGAGGATCGAAAGATCAAGTTTCTCAAGCACAAACGACTAGTTTTAGTTAAAGTAAAGTGGGATTCAAAGAGAGGAGCTGAATACACTTGGGAACTGGAGTCAGAAATGAAGAAAAAGTATCCACACTTATTCCAGTAAATCTCGAGGACGAGATTTTTCTTAAGGTGGGTAGAATGTAACAACTCTCATCAAAAGTTATACATATTAAAATAATTAGTCCAAAAGGAAACCCTAATTGAAAGACCCAAGTGATTCTGAACAAACCCTGAAATTTTCATAATTTTCAGAATCAGGATTAGGGCCCCTAAAACTCAAAGGGGGTAAACCCTAGTTGATAATTATCTTCAAAATTCGTTGTCAAGTTACTGAATTTCGAAAATTTCAACTCAGCAAAGCTAGTTTCAGTCGTGGCTACCCTATAGCCTATTTTGATTCCATACGGACCGCAACACTCTCAACCTTACGGTCCGTATGATGCCTTACGGACCTCAACATTGTCAAGCTTACGGTCCGTAAGCTAGCCAAATTTTACCTATAAATAGCAGACATTGGCACTCGACTTCTGAACTTATTACGTCGACCAAATTCTCACAAATACACTGCTTACGTTCTGTTATTCCGAAATTATACCCCCGGGTATCGAAATTCTGCTACAAAACAGGGTATTAGCACAATCGCTGCTACGATTCATTTATCCGAAGATCAAGATATCCAATGCATGTTTAAATGCCGCCCACATTAGGGTTATACTTTATCGTTCGTCATTAATTTGACGGATTGTCGTTAATTCGATAGGTAAAGTATTATACTTTATCGTTCGTTGTTAATTCAACGGATCATCGTTAATTCGATGGGTAAAGTATTATACCTTGTCGTTCATTGTTAATTCAATGGATCATCGTTAATTCGATGGACAAAGTATTGCATTTTGACATTCATTGTGATAATTTGATTTCGTAAATTATCGTAATTGCTAGATTGATTACTAACCCAGTTTTGTGTGCATTATTTATATTAGGTTAACAAGGCTAAATCATAGATTAGACTCTGACCATATTAAATCAGCAATGTGAGTCATTCTCTCTTTTTATCAAATCTATTTACAAAAGTGTTTTATTTCAAAGTTATAATTATGGGGATTAAGTCTTTGTAATCACCAAATTACAGCCGGTATGTGGGGTATTGTGCACAGTATTACAGTTTTATCACTTTAGGTGGGCGAACCTAAATTTAGTGATATTCGTCATTCATTGGGGCAGCCAATGGTGATATGACCACAGTCACCGTAAAGATTCGAGTGACAAATACTGTGGGTATTTGGATTGATATCAGAAACATTGTAATCGCTCTTAATACTGTATATTATAACAAATGTGTCATTTTAGTAAATAGAATGATTCACTCAGTATTTCCCGCTGACAAAACCTTTTTCAAACATGTTTCAGGTGATCTGTTGTAATTCAGGAAAAGTGCTGGGAAGCATTTCAAGCTGACTGATAGTGGCTCAATATAAATAAATAAATACTTTTGTAATATCACGTTTTATAGTAAAAACATACTATTGTAAATTATCGGGGTTTTATCCCGAATTGTGAAATAAAATAATCGGGGAAAAATTTTAGCTTTAAGCGATCCTGTTTCCGCTGTTAAACTCAATTAAATCAATACCGCAGTATTTTCTGCCGCGGCTCCTGAAACGGGTCAAACCGGGTCATGGGTCGTGACATGAAACAACAGAAGAGAGGAAGAAGGATCGTAGGTTAGGGTGATACCATGAAAGATTGTAAACCGTAATTTTCATTGATCTCTCAATCCCTATAAATATTACAAGATCTCTCCTCTATTTTGGGAAGAGATATACATCAACCAATTTACATAGATATCTATAAGAATATAAACAATATAAATAATCTAATCTATTAAGCAATTGTACAAAATACATCTACATCCAAGCCATCATAGATAACTTTTGACCCATTCAAGCCATTTTCAGTTTAATTACCCATTTGACATTTAAGAAAATAAAACATAGCCCCAATGTTTACCGGTTCTTAAGTAGTGGATTGAAATTGTCAGCAAATTCAAATTTTGGTTTATATCCACCTTTTCTACAGTATCAAAAGTTCCAACAAACGTGGATCAAGGATTCCCTAGTCACCTGTTGCAACAAAAGCAGTCCATGTGGTGACAGCTCCTGTGCCGCATCGAAAGGCCAGTTCACCAAAAAAGATGTTCTTACCAGAGCCTAGAAAAGACGCAATATCTTCATGCAGCTTTAAATGAACAGTTCCAATGGTATGCAATCTCAGATATCGCAATCTCTCATGCTTTGTCTTAACCAGGCCTTTGACTAATCAAGATGGTTACTTATTAGAGGTTCAAATTGGAACGGATTGAGTCGATCAAAGCTTCTTTTTTTGTCTAAAAAGTTTAGAAAAAATAAAGATTTAGTGGGTCAACAGAAGTTGCATGATTTCATTGATATTCTAATTTATTTTTACTGAAATGATTAGGTTAATACATTTAGCACCCCTATTCAAATGGATGGGTGTCTCATGGAGTAAAAAAACACATTACAGTAAACAGCAATCTTCATCAACATTGTTGTTTTGCTATTAGAGTTAATTACTGTTTTCGTCCCTGTGGTTTGTCAAAAATCACTATAAATATTGCGATTTCAGTCCCTGTTGTTTCACTTTCGTAACCATTGCAGTCCACTCCGTAACCATTTCAGTCCATGTACTTACAGAATAAATGGATTGAAATGGGTACAAAAGTGAAACCACAGGGACTGAAATGGTTACGAAAGTGAAACCACAGGGACTGAAATCGCAATTTTTAAACTAATGGACTGAAATAGTGATTTTTGACAAACTACATGGACGAAAACAGTAATTAACTCTTGCTATTAAGACAATGGAATATAGATGCTCATTATAAGACCCGCTTCACTAATAAATTGTAAACTTTAAAGCCATATGCCCCCTATATATATGTCTGATCAGTTTGAGATTGAAAAGGTGAAAAACAAACCAAATCGACCCATCTTGACATTCATAAGTAAATGGGTTGAAACTGCCCCCCGTCATTCTCACAGTTATTGACAAAATTTTGTGTACAAGATAATATAATATGGTATCAAGGCAACAAGCTTTATATGCAGTTTTAGTTCTCTTAGTTTCACTTCTACCTGAAATTCTTTGTTGTATGAATAAACTGCCCTGCTGCCTATTTTGTATGGTGAGTTGGTAGTAAGGGCAAAATCTGGTAAGAAGCAATCATTAGAAGATGCTGGTGGCAAAATTGCACATTCTGCAGGAGCTTCAATGAGCTTGCCTTAGATAAGGTGTGTTTTAACATACATACATATTAAGTTTTTCTTAGAAAATTTTAATGTATTCATATCAGTTCTTATTTTGGAAAATTGTTGTTACTTTTGACCTTTATAGTCAAAGTAGGACAGGTAAAAGAGCAAAGATGAAATATATGACTTGGTTCACCCAGCTGTTGAAATTAAACTAAACTTATTACTCATTATAAGTGAAGAGGTATAAGTAAAAAAAAAGGGTAAATGCACAGTACCCCTGACCGCGGGAGAGTTTGCTACCTGACCAAGCGCCCTGGCAGTGAATTCCCCAGTCTGCTCAGGGTAAGAATCGAACTTGCGACCTCCCTGTTGCAGGTTTTAAGATGGGTGTCGGTGGGCGATTCGGACCCAAATGTATAAAGTGGGTCTTTTTAAACCATCATGGGTTGATTTGGGTTTCTTTTTAGTAATTAACTAGTTTTTTTACCAGCCGCGCGTTGCGGCGGCGTTGTACGCGAAATGATAACGTATAGACTACAATCGATCAAACTCGTTTCCGAACTAAATTTAAACGTATGATAACACAAATTTATATAGTCAAACCAAAATGTTCTAATTTTGACCCGATGTGTTCTCAAATAAAAGTGACATGAAAACGTAGTCCAACTCAAAACGAACATAGAAAACATTTTATAATTGACCTGACTCGTTTTCTAACAAAAATTACGTTAAAGCATAGACGAACTCGAATTTATACCGACACGTCCATAAAAATAAAAACGTAGAAATTAGTTTTAGGGTAAGTTCGAAACTTTGGAAACTTGATGGGGTCAAAGTAATATTTACAAAGTTAGAGAGTTACCTTTGATATTATAGCAAAGTTTGGGGGTAGAATGGTTTACGTATCAAAAGTTTGAGGGTAAATAAGAAGTTAGAAAGTATAAGGGTTGTTTATGAAAAGTTAAAAAGTAGAAGGGTTATTTTGTCAAGCTAGAAAGTTGGTTTTATCAAATTAGAAATTTAAGGGGTGACTTTTGTTAATTTAGAAAAGTTAAGAGTGAATTTTGTCAAAATGAGAAAGGTGGTCACCGACCTTTTAATTTAAGGTTATACTAGTTATAAGACCCGCGCGCGTTGCGGCGCGGGTACATTGCAAACATCGAATAGAATAGTCCTGGCGTTATGTGATGCGTTAATTAACCTAATGAAAGGCGTGTTTCGACATATCCGATTGAACTTAACGTAACCTATATAAGCATTGTGATTGGATCAAACAGTAAAGTAATTATCGCTTGCCTTCCATGTGATGATCCACATGTATTCAAAGACAATGGAAAACCGTGTAATAGTTAATGGTAACTATATGGAAATGAATATTCTGGGCACGCTAACTAAACTCAAAAACACATGATGATTTATAGTTTAAGTATCGTATTTCATTTGATATAAAAGTATAATGTTAACTTTTTTACAATTGGACGAACGATAAACAAACTTCTCTTTATCATTATAAGCAAACTATTTCCCTTCAAATTAACGCATAAGTATAAGTAATGTAAAAAGAAAATAAAATTATTACAAATTCAAAGCATACAATCCATAAAGCAATTATCCAAGCCCAAAATATGAAAAAATAAAGAGGAAATAACAATACTAATAATAAGTATACAGAGAAGGCAGGAGGGACCGTATTTGTAGAAAAGAAACAAAAGAAGGGGTTCAAATTAAAATGCAAAAGGATCAATTTGATAAAATCACCAACTTTATCATTTAAGATGGACAAGCCCACATCCTCCATTCTCTCCCTCCTATTTCCGGTCATATGACCGATACCATTCCGGCGACATTATCGGAGCTGAAAAACTTTCGTTTTTTAGACATCAGTCTGCAACTTTATCTCCGGCAAAATAGTGAGGAAATTAGGTGAGTTTATTGAACCTCGAACACTTGATCTTAGTTACAATTAGCTCATCAGAAACGTTACGTGGATACTCGGAAGTTTACCGGCATTAACCAAGTCGTTCCACGCGGCTACACTCCAGCCACCATTACCATTCCAGGTTTCAGATCTGAAAGAAGAGGTGGGGGAGTCATCTTCTCAGCCGATTGTGGTGTTTTTATGAGAACCGAAGACCGCGACGGTGATTTGGACGACATGCAATGACGGATCTATTTTCCAGCTAAGGTATTCCGGTGATTACTGCTGATTCCGGCAGGGTAGCAAGGTACTGTTACCGATCAAGTCGTACTCATTCACACACACATACATGAGAGAGAGAGAGAGAGTAATGCTAGAGAGAGAGTGGAGAGGAGGGTTTACGCCCACCCGCAACGGCAAGCCTCTGGGGTCCATGGCGGTTCACGCCGGTGGTTTCAACCCACCGTCTATCTCTCTTTTCTTTCTGTTGTGCATCCTCATGTTGTACCATGTGCTTCCTTTGTTGTACACGAATTACTTGTGCATCCTGATGTTGTACCTTGTGCAATCTTGCACATCAAAGGACAAAATTGTAACTTAAGGTTGGTTGTCGGTGGCCTTTGCCACCGATTTTGTGTTTTAAGTAAGTATAGAATAAATGGGTCCAGCTGGGTCATCCGTAAAATACAGAAAGATATTTACGGGTCAAATTGGGTTTGGAAATAAAAAGAAACGGGTGGAACGGGTTAGTGGGTTCGGAAGAAAAAAGAAACGGGTGGAACTTGTTAGAAGAATTCTAGTGTTTTTTCTCATAAGTTTTTCTTTTTTCTTCTCTCTAAATCTGAGATCGTCACTCTCACACAAAATTGGTTCTTAGAAAAATCTCACCAAACCACCATATTAGAAGCTTACAGATTCTCCTCTACTCTCGTCTCCTTTACGCACTCTCTCTCATATCCCCTGCATCGACATAAGTGAGTTTGATAATTGACGAATGCCCTAAATTGAAAGAAAGGTGTGCAGAAAGAGGCTCTCACTACTGGCCCCTCATCTCTCATTTCCCCTGCATCCACATATAAGAGATTAATAAAGGTGGTTGTTAATTAAATAACAATTGTTTCTTACATATAAATTATTGCTAGTCGTTGTTTCAAACAAACAACCCTTACATTCTTCTTCTTGTTTCTTCTGCAGTCATTGTAAAGAGATTTCCTGCCCTGAATACCCAATCACCGGAGGAAAAACGACATCATACAACCATCTTCACATCCTATCGGATTTCTAAACCCATCACAGCCGATGGCTTCGTTGAATTATAAGGGGTGTGGTTAATGCACACCACCTGTTCGATAAAAGTTCTGTGTGAGTTTTTAGTCTTTTACCTTATTTTCTATAGCAGATTAGCAATGGTGTAACCATAATTGACTTGGGTACTGTAGTTGAAGACTCAAGTTATTAAAAAACTTAGATATAAGAAATTAAGAATGAAATGGGAATTATTCTTGCAATAAGGTTACACTTCATTAACATTTTTTGTCTTTTTATACATTAATTATAATCTTATATAATAAATGGGAATTATTCTTGCAAAAAATGCACACCACCTGTTTGATAAAATGTTTGTGTGAGTTTTTACCTTATTTTCTATAGCAAATTAGCAATGGAATGATGCTGAGAAGGCGGAGTTTATTAAAACCAACAGGTGATTCTTGGAATTGGGTGAATAATAAAGGTTTTCTGTTTTCGACGAATCTTATTAGCAGGGTCATGGAAGAGGCTCGTGGGACAGTAAGGATAACTTGTAAATATAGATGGAATAATTGGGTGCCACCTAATGTTCGTTACTTCACCTAGAGAGCAGTGTAAGGAAAAATAGCAACCCTTCTCTCTTTACAGGCTAGAGGAATCACCCTGCATTCCTTGTTGTGCACTAACTGTGGAATTCATAATGAAGATCCAGACCACTTGTCTCTTGTTTGTACGCAAATATGGTGTGGTGGTCGATTTGCACATGGTTTAAAATCCCGGTGATGGCAAATATATCAGCAGTAAGAGGCATGCTGGAGGCGTTAGAGGGACAAAAAATATCTGGTGAAAGGAAGAAACTCACTCATGTCATTCCTTGCTTCTTTATGGAAAATTTGGCTATTGTGAAATGCAAGAAGATTAGAAATAAAGCTACTTCTGTTCACAAATGTGTGGAAGATATAAAGTAGATTTATCTCATATAGGTGATAAACAGATCCAAACACAACCTGTGGACGTGGGACTCTTGGCGATATTTTGGTTCTTTTGTTCTGTTTATCCTCAGGTTCGTCACAGAAGTCAGGCGTATCTCAAGGAAAAGCTTTTGGCACATCTTTTGGTAAGGGTTGCATATAAATGAAGTGTTACATCTTGATCAGAATCTAGTCTTTTGAAGGCATCAGGTGTTTCTCAAGGAAACGTTTTTTGGCATATCTTTTTATCAGGGGTCAATCATGGTGTTTTTAGCTACTAGTCAACAAGATTCATATAAATATCCTAATCTCATGCATTCGTTTTCCACAACTGCTGCTATAAATTCTTGTCTGCAATTGCTGTTATAAAGTCTCGGTGCAAAAAAGATGTTGGGTCGCATAATGCTAAGGGTTGAGTGATTCTCGAATCTACAGCAGTTTCAGTCACAAATTAATCTCGGATGGTGATAGTTTGGCTGCAATCCCAAACTGCTTCTTAAACCGGTGGGCTCAAAGCGCGCAGTTCATGTGCAGAATGCCAAACCAATTCCAAACCATCGGTTTCAATCGGTTCGTCTTATCATCTGTTCCAAACCAAAACCGGTTCGGGTCGGGTCTTCGGTTTAGGGTTGTATCTCTTGTTCCATCCGCTTTTTTCTAGGTCGGTTCCAACATTTTATTCACACGAGTTCGTGTATTAAAGTGGATATTTGTTAATTCATACAATTCAATTATGTATTCATTTTGGTACATAAAAATAAGAGCAAAAACTTGCTGTTTTGGAATAGGCCATCAATTTCAACGTATTGGGTTAACTGTTAAATGCATTTCCAAGTGGACCAGACCAAGCCCACCATACAACTTTGACATTAAGTATTGGGTTAATAGGCTCAAAATTGTGTTGAAGGTCTAGTGCTCAAACTCCAAAAGTTTTATGTTATTCTTCTTAAACGGAAATCTTGAAGAATTAGGGTGAGCAATTGAGTTAAATTGTATGTAAGGAGTGCAATAAATGCAATAAGCCTTGATAAAAGGTATGTGTGAGTCTTTATCTTATTTTCTATAGCAAACTAGGTTTAAATAAATTCGCCGCAACGCATCGAATTTCTTTTGTTATTTAGTCTGTGTTTACATGTGTTTTGAAATCACTACGGGCGCGTTGCAAACGGAACTGCTGACAAAAATAAAAAAAAAATGTAGAAAAAAAGACTAAAAGATAACCGAAAGAAAATCAAACAAAAAAGTTGTATGGTAACGATGTTATTTGTATGAAACCCGTGGTCAAAGATGAGCAAATGGTTCTGGGTACCGGTGTCAAATTTGGCGAACCGAAAGATCTTAAGTACCAATTCGGTACTGACTTTTAGCATTCCTGGTACTGGTTCACTACCGTTTTTTACTTTCATATACTGGTACCATAACCGGTATTTTCGGTATCAGTACAGATTCTGTATCAGTTGGCACCGAGCTCATCCATACCCCTGAAACTAAAAAAAATAAAAATTAAAAATTGAAGAAAAAAATCAACAAAAAAAAAGTTGTATGATACCGTTGTTCGTACGGTACCTGTGATCAGGGATGAGCAAATGGTACCGGGTAGTAGCATTGAATTTCCCGAACCAAAAGATTTCCAATATCAATTCGACACCAACTTTTGCCGTTTTCTGTATTAGTGCTGGTTTTTACCTTCATGTACCGACCGAATAGGACCGTACCGGTATTTTCGATACTAGTACTGGCTCGATACCGGTTGACACCAAGCTTATCCCAACCCGTGATATTAAAAAATGATTAAAGTTAAAAAGTAAAAAAATAACTATTATCATAAAAAACTATATATTATTATTAAAACTACTATTTATAAAACTACTATTTATTAGCTTCTATTTGTTATAAGGTGATGTGTAGTGGGGCGCCGTGTTCTCTCATAACCCCCTCATAACCTCCCGAACACCACTACGGGCGGGGTTATAAGGCAAAAAAAATTGGTGAGCGCTATGGATATCGCGCCGCTATGCATGTTCCTTTTAAACTTTCCACCAATCACAAACAAGCAATCTTTTTTATATTAATTAATAAAATTGAAAATTATTAAATAGGTAATGATTAGGTGGGGGCTTTATGACTACGGGCTTAAATGCATAACGCCCCATAACGCCCACTCGCACACGTGGCGCGCCACGTGTCGCATAACGCCCACAAAAGGGGGTTATGACTACACATGGCCTAATAATAACTTTCATTCCCTCTATCTTAGAGGTCAATTGTTAAAAGTTTGATTTATTTGATTCGACTTGGATGATAACTTTCTCTTTAATGAGGCTTTGAAGCAGCTACAACGAATGGATCTAGTCAATTCCCTTCGCGCTTCGCGGCGGACATTCAGTCGATATCGATTTGATTAGTTACGATATCAGCACTCGCTATGGTAATCAAAAGAGGAAACTTTACACTGATCGAAATATCGATACCTGTACTAATGTTGTTTAGTTGATATAAGTCGAGTGTGTTCTATGTTTATTTTTCCAACATTGCGATATAAATTTTATTGAAAATGAATAGCGTGCCGCTATGGTGTCAAATCGAAATGAAACTGACTCAACAATATGTGTATTGAAACCAATATTTATTTTCATCATTTTTGCTTTCGATAAACTGATATTGTATCGTTGTCATACCATGCCGAACATTAGTACTGCTATGTAATCAATTTCATGGTTTCTTATTTGACAACGAATAGCGTGCCAGTAGTGAACCGAAACGAACAACATCTGTTTTGGTACCAGTATTTATTTTTAATGTTTTTTTTCTTTTGATAAATAGACATTGTAACAATAAAAAAACATAGGTAGCGGTACGGGTATTGATTTTTATGGTTTCCATTTTGGAAGTCTTTTGGTTTATACAACTCTACCAAGTGCATGTATCGTACCAGTAGTGTAACAAACTAAACCGATACCGATCCAATGCTTGTGGTAATGTACCGTCAAATGTTAAAAAAATCAATATAGATGTGGAATTAGCTTTTTTTTTTTTAAATTTAGAATCAAAGTACTTAAAATACTATTAAAATTTAAAAAACAAATACTTAAAAAATTGGAGTTATTTTAGTTTTAAGTTCAAATAAAATTAATTAAATTAAAATACCATTAAAATTGAAAAGGCAAATACTTAAAAATTATAGTTACTTTTCATTAGCACTTTGTATGGTTATATGCCCGTGCGTTGCGGCGGTACTTTATCGCGGGCATTTGATCAATGTCGGTTTGGTTCGTTACACTACTGGTACGATACATGCACTCGGTATAAAAATCAATACGTGTTTTACATCAACCGAAAATGAAAAAACGAACACCGATACTGACACCGATGTTGTTCGAATGGTATCAATCAGTTCAGATTATCAGGTACTCGTACTGATATTCGTTTATGGTCGCATATAGAGTTGTATAAATAAAAATTATCGAAACGGGAAACAATAAAAATGAATACAGATACCGGTATCGATGTTGTTCGTTAGGGTATGGTAGTGACATGGTGTTAGTTTTTCGAAAACAGAAACAACATATATAAATACGGTACTAATACATATATTGTTCGGTCGATTACCGATCGGTGTGGCACGATAGCCGTCTTCAATGAAATTTATATCACAATGTTGAAAAAAAAAAAAGTTTCGGTTCGGTTCGGTCTGGTACGATACGACCCAATATACGTTATTAATAAAAAATTATATCTCAAAATTGAAGAAAAAATAAACATAGAATGCAATTTACTAAAATAATCAAATTACATGGTAAATAAAATATAATTAAAAGTTTAAAAATTCTGTTTAAAAAATATATTTACTATTCATGACCACTTTGAATATGAATTAATGTTCGGACGATATTGGTTATGTTCATCATGGTGTTAGTATAGATATCGGTTTTATTATCGCAGATGAAGTTTTATAATAATTATCAAAACCGATACAATAAAAAAATATGAGTTCGATTTTAATGTATATAAAACAACTAAATATTTATAAACCATATTACATTAATTATTTTAAAAATAATTCATTGATGGAATTATGATGAATTTATCTTTTTACGTTTGAAAGGTTATATATATATATATATATATATATATATATATGTATATGTATATATATATAGGTAAAAGATCCTGTACAAAGTCCTACTTTTGTAAGAAGTGTGAGAAATAATTTGGCGATGACAAGTGTCCTTTATCTTAATTAATTCAAAAGGGTACATTAGTAATTTACCTTTCTTATCAATTAATTGTGTGTAACTGTTTTGGAGTTAATTTAGGAGATTATATCATCAGAATCAATCATTAACTAGTATTATATCATCTTCGTTCATTAATTCAGGTTCAAAAGTATTTTTTTTCTCTGCAATTTTGGAGCAATTTTTTCATTACGAAAATCACAAATGGAAGAAAGCGATACAGGTTCATGTGTGGTGTTTTATTGCATAAAACAATTGTTTGTATGGTGTCGTTTATATACAGATTGCGTTGAGGAAAAATATACAATAAAACTTACTGTGTTTTCATGGATTTCATCTATATTTTTTTTCATGAAGAAACATGAGTTATTTGATTAGGTTTGTTTTATATAATGTTTGGTATGAAACGGGTTCTGTTAAGTTGTATGGTTTATCTGGAGACATTATTCATGGCGTGGTGTTTTATCTAGAGACATTGTTCATGGCGTGGTGTTTTAAACATCTGGAGACAAAACACCACGCCATGAACAATGTCTCCAGATAAAACACCACGCCATGAATAATGTCTCCAGATAAAACACCACACCATGAACAATGTCTCCAGATAAAACACCACGCTATGAACAATGTCTTCAGATGTTTAAAACACCACGCCATGAACAGTGTCTCCAGATAAAACACCACGCCATGAACAGTGTCTCCAGATAAAACACCACGCCATGAACAGTGTCTCCAGATAAAACACCACGCCATGAACAGTGTCTCCAGATAAAACACCACGCCATGAACAATGTCTTCAGATAAAACACTACGCCATGAATCTGGTTACAGTTCTTCTAAACGTAAAACACCACGCATTGAATCTTATATAAAACAAAGAGGCTTCCGATTTAGATCTTGGTAATTAATTCCGATATTTAAGGAAAAAGGAGTGAATGTAGGTGTTTTTGGTTGTGTAGAATACGGTTACCATATTTGAAACATTGAAAAAGACACTATTGCCCTTCAATTTTACATAAGGTCCCTCTAATTAAAACACAATTTACATTTTTATACCCTATTGATCTCAACCATTAGATCAAATATCCAATGGTTTAAAACACTTCTTACCCTTTTCACATTTTATACACTTTTTACCATATCCCTACCCTATATATATATATATATATATATAAAGTTAGCAATCTATTGTGTTATAAAGTTGACCATTTGAAGTTAGCAATCTATTGTGTTATAAGACCACCCGTAGTGGCTTACTTGTGGGACGTTTTCTTTGCCCAAGATCGCCCTATCACACCGCGTAACCACTACGCACGGGCTTGTTTGGTGTTTTTTGTTTAGGCGTGCTTATAATCACGCTCTTGGGGCAAAATTTTGACCAATCACATTGAAGTTTCATTTTTTATGGCCAATAGCTTTTTTGGTTGGTTTTTTTTATTTATATTTAATTCTCTACACCCTTTTAACATAATGCCCACATCCCCACTACACCCATTTTAGAAAAACGCCCAATAATGCCCCTTGCTGACTGGGATGCCACATGACGCAAAACGCCCAAGGGTGGATCTTGCCCACTACGCATGGTCTAATGGTTTATTGTTAAATTAGAATTAGAAATATCATTAAGGCCGGAGGGTGTGGGGGCGCCACCCCCGCCAACTCATCATCTATAGCGCCCCAGGGCGCTATACCTCCACACCCTCAGATTTAGGGGGGGGGGGGGGCACTATAGGGGGGCTCCATCATGGTAACGAAGGAGAATGGGCGATATAGGAGGGGCCCACTTGATTTAAACCAATGAAATCTTTTTTTTTATTTTGTTTAATAGGGGGCTCCATCCACACCATGCAAATTAAAAAGGGCTCCATGGCCGAGGTGGATCCTAGGTGGCTCTGACATGACCTGATAAAGCCCCTAGGAATAATTGTTTATTATTAAATAAATAAATTCAAAATAAAATTACTGTTCATGGAGACTTGTATAATATTAAGCCGAAACCTGAAACTTTGCATACACACCATTTGATTGTTGCCTTTTTCTTTTTTAATTCACTTATTTTTTTGTTGTCATTTCTAAGTAAGGAGTAGTGCACATGTATATCTTTGTTCAAGATCAATGCCTTTTTATATATACTAGTGTTATTAAATCCGCGCGTTGCGCGGTGGGTGGATATCAGTTCGTTTAACTACGGTACTGACACTTGTTATAGCAACAAATGGAGAAAAAAAATCATGATATGACCAAAAATATAAACACGGCGGGAATTTGATCGGTATCGGTTTATTTTGTTACGCCGCCTACACTCGTTACAGCAACCCATAGAGAAAAAAAATATTGATACGATCAAAAAATACTGACACGTGAATTACATCGATAAAAAACAAACGTAAATTACATAAGATATATAAAAGAACCACATAACACATATAAAAAACTACTAAATAACACATATAAAAAAACCTTTAAAACAAATATAGTTACTATTCATTCACTTTGTCTGTCAATAGTATACAATAGTAATAATAATAATTAACAAAAGGTATGTGTGAGTCTTTATCTCATTTTCTATAAAAGTATACAATAGTAATAATAATAATAATTAACAAAAGGTATGTGTGAGTCTTTATTTCATTTACTATAGCAAATTAGCAATGGTGTAATGGTGTAATCATAATTGAGTTAGGTACTCTAGTTGAAGATTCAAGTTATGTAAATCACGGATACAAGAAATTAAGAATGAAATGGGAATTATTCTTGCAATAAGGTTATACACTTCATTAACAAATGAGTAAATTACAAAAA
Source organism: Helianthus tuberosus (assembly GCA_030545235.1). Lineage (NCBI taxonomy): Eukaryota > Viridiplantae > Streptophyta > Magnoliopsida > Asterales > Asteraceae > Helianthus > Helianthus tuberosus. The sequence goes on along the minus strand of CM060426.1, from coordinate 143,734,454 downwards.
TCGTCCTTTACGTTGACATTAAAATACAAACTATATCCTTTATCTTTAAAACGTACAAAAAACGTACTTAATGTTTGCAAACTATTGCACGTTACGTCTTTTGACCCTAACTCGGTTGATTTTCATAGTTAAAATATGAACAACTGGACCCCATGTGAAGGCAAATTAGTCTTTTTGCCCGTATATTTATACTAGTGGGGAACCCGCGCGTTGCAGCGGAGTCGGCAATATGGGCCGAGAACATAATTCAAACCTAAAAACATTAAAAAATCGTATATACGTTGTGTGTGTGTATATAGTGGAAATGCACGCGTGTTGCCGCGACTACTTATGTTTGGCGCACATTCACTTCACGGATCATACAAAGACCTGTTATATTTAAAAAAAATAGCATGCAATATAAGAATGTGTGCACATAGATTGTAATTCTTGTTTAAACGCACTTTTTGCTTCCTCGCATACATAATACATTTCATAAAGCAATATTTGGGTATCTCTTGATGTAATAATTTTCAATTAAAAGAGAATCATTAGCATACACAAATAATTTCCTTTTTTCTTGCTACTAAATCCGGCCATGAGGTTCCACTTGCCAATGCAGTAAACGCGATGACATAAGCATTGATTCACAAATCACAATTAAAATAAAACTTGACTTCGCAGTAAGCCTAACAAATTTGGAATATTAATTCAGATCACTTAGTAATACAAACCTGTAACACAGCTGATTAAATCCAAAAGCCTAGTAACAATATAGGCAATACCACTTATGAACATCAAAGAGCAAATAAACACAATCCACCCGTGAGCAATCTCGCACGGTGGCACAAACGCGAATATAACAATCTCCATGGAGCAACAAGCTTGTGCCATAAAACCCTTCCTACCCACAGCCCACTGCTCTTCGATTCTCTTAGTTTCACGTTTTCCATTTGTTGAAAAAAAAGCATCAAGGGTAGAATTTTATTTTTAATCATACAATGCACTTAAACACTTCATATGTGTGGTACCTTGACAGCATCAAGGAATTGCTGCTTCCAAACAGAGACAACACTAAATTCTTCATAAATGTCTGTTTCATCGATATGCTTATAAGATGACTCTGGATCACTTAAAGGCAGATGCTGATATGTAGAATCTGCAAGTTACATGTTTTAAATACATTTTCAGTCTGCGAAGATTATGAAAAAATATAACAAATAAGAAGCTAACTTCAAGAAATACCAAAAGATACCTGACACATGTTGTTCATGAATGGAAAATATATCAGCAATTTCCTTATCTCCATCTTTTTCATATTGGAAAGATAGATTAGTGTTTCTCTGTGTAGATGCCTCTGCTGGTACCCATTCTTCTGGTCTTTCGCTTCGCACCCTGTAAAATATATAGATTATTGTTTCTATAACTATAATATAAATGCTAGTAACTTTTTCAATTTTTGTGACTTTAAAGTTTCATTAACAAACTTTTCAGAAAGATGGAAAACGGTATCATACAAAGGAATAGATATATAAGTCCAAAAAATTTAAAAATGATAGCAAAAACTATTATTAAACTAAATATGCAAATTGTTTAATGAGTATATAACAATAAAAATAATAAAATTTAGTACTTACATCGTTATAAAGGTGGCCCACTGCCAAACGATTTGGTTTATCATCACAAGCAGCTGCTGATATTTCTTCTGCAGCTGTACAAAGACACAAATAAGTCATGATTTGACAATTTATCTTTAAATACTATATTTAGACACTTACAAAGTTGTTCAAGTTTAGGCGGTTGACCAATCAACTGAGTCAAAGTTTCGTTCTGGCTTGCGGGTGGCGGTCTGTCTACAACCTTTTGTTCAGTCTCCATATCATCACTCCGGAATCACGTGCAGCTTCCATATACTATTGCAACGGAATTCAAAGAACAAAGACACGTTTTTCTGATCCATTCAATGAGGAATCCCATATTAACGAATACACTCGGTTCCACGACACACCACAAGCCAAACAATAAATAGTATCAAACAAACAGCCACATCAACTACAAGAACAATACGAACTTGGCGACACCACTTATTTGTTATCGTTTGAGGACTCGACCTGGTCATCGAACTTACTTCTTTTGACAAAGAAAGACCCACCTTGATTCGCCAGATCTAGACTCGAAGAATCCACCTTAGTCCCATGTTTATCCGCAGACTTCCTATGTTCCTCCACGACCCCATTTTCTCTAACCGAAATCACATGATCTCTCATCTTTCTCTTTTCTTACTTGCTAGACTTCCCTAACAAAGGCGGTTTCGTCGAAGGTTTGGCGAATCAATATAGACTAACTTCACCTATATGAAACCTTGATGAATGTTTAAAAAATGCAGCACAACACCTTTTACTTATGTGTATGATTATTTCACACTCTTGTCTCTTGAATCAATCACTTTCAAAGCAAGAGGGTACACCTCTACTTATGTGGTACAACCGACCCGTTTACTAATGAACGGGTCAAATCATATGGAGAAAAGAACAGGTAAAATGGGTCAAACATCGCCCAAAATATATTTTTAAAGTATAAAAATTTCAAATTAGTTTTATTCAAAAATTATGTTGTTACAGGCAAATTAGTCTTTTTGCCCCTATATTTATATAAAACATTTTAAATAAATATTTTAGCTATTTATTCAATTCTCTCCCTTTCTCCATCTATCTCTCACACACTCACCACCACCACCTCCACTCCTACAACCAGCCACCCCCACCATCACCTAACCTAACCACCACCACCCGCCTGCCACCGTCAACCTCTCCCACCAAAACCGTCACACAACCTCCACTGCTGCCATCACACCACTACCATCAAATTTAACCATGAAAACCCCCTTTTCAAATTAAAAACCCAAATCCGATATGAAAATTTGGTAAAATTAGCTGATTAATAATTACTCTAATGTTACCTTTACATGATAATTTACTAATGCATTAACGTTGAGCAGGTTCCATACGGTCTTGTCTATTTTCTTGCCTTCGATATGTCGTGCAGATATTTCTGGAATGCTCCACTAGTTTTCTTATGATATGTAGTCATGTAAAGAATGAGTATTTAATCATTAAAAATGTGATTATCAAGCTCAGTTAAATACCAAATGATATGAATCCTCAGTTAGTGCTCAAATCTTTCAAAGATTCGCCTCTTAACTCGGGAGGTGGAATAGGCGGACGGTAGCAAGGAGGCTCCCAAGCACATACCCCTGAGTTTCCAACATCCACAAGATCCTGAGTTGCGTAATTAACTCAGAACCGAAGCAAATAATTCAGGGTGGGTTTTCAGATTTGGGTTTTTAATTTGAATAACTAGTTTTTCCCTCCACGCTTCGCAGCGGGAGTGTGGTCATGTTTTTTCCTACGCAAAGCAGATGATCTTTGGTCATTATAAGGTAATGTCACTCACTATAGCCATGCAACTCTTTTTATAAAAATCAATATTGAAACGTTTATAAAAAACAGTCTTCAACTCAAATCAGTTGTTAAACATGTTTGTTTATGAAAAAACAGTATTCAACTCAAATCAGTTGTTAAACATGCAGACTAAACGTCCTTATGGTGTTTTCACAAAAATAGTTATACGATTTCTGCTAATGTTTTAATGGAATGTTCATAAACCGAAAAATTTATATACTTATTTCTTGTACGCATTTATTTACCTTCAAATATATATATATAGGGAGAAGATCATGTGAGAACCACCTCTTATTGCGAGAACCAATGTGAACACAACCAAAAATGCCTAAAAATAGCTAAAAATCACACAAATTTTTTTTTTTTATTTTTTAATATTTTTAGGTTAAAATCGCTACTTTTCGAAGCAAATTTTTTTTTTTTTAAAATTTTTTTTTAAATTTTTTTTGGCTTCGAAAAATAGCGATTTTAACCTAAAAAATATTAAAAAAATCAAAAAAAAATTTTAGATTTTTTTTTTGTTTTTTTTAGATTTTTTTTAGGTTTTTTGGGGGGTTTAGTTTTTAGCATTTTAGCTTGGGGGGGGGGGGGGGGGGGGGTTTAGGTTTTTGGGGGGTGGGGGAGGGGGGTTTAGGTTTTTTTTTGGGGGGGGGGGGTTAGGTTTTTTTTTTTAGGTTTTTTGGGGGGTTTTAGTTTTTAGCATTTAGCTTGGGGGGGTTAGGTTTTTTTTTTTTTTTTGGGGGGGGGGGGGGGGTGGGGGTTAGGTTTTTTTTTAATTTTTTTAGCTATTTTAGGTTGTGTTCACATTGGTTCTCATGGTTCTCACAATATATATATATATATATATATATATATATATATATATATATATATATATATATATATATATATATAGGTAAAGAGTATGGTACAAATCTCACTATCGTACATTATGTACGCTACAACAGTAGCCATACACGTGTCTTGATTCAATTTTAACAAATAAGGGTATATCAGACATTCTAATCTAACATTTACGACTGCTAATCATTGAATCCCGTCAATTATGGAGTTCGTTTCCTAACCGTTCCATTCAAGTATTCTTCGTTATTGAATTCGATTGTAGGGTTTTGATTGATTCCACACAGAACGGCCATTTCAGAAACTGATTGATTCGTCATTTAGGTGAGTTTGGGTTTTTTTTCATTTGAAGTTTTTTTTTTTATTAGATTTATAATCATGGGTAGAAGTTAAGTGTTATTTGGAATTAATTGTTGTGTTACTATATCGCATGTGTCTTTTTATATATCGCATGTGATGTGTTAAAATAATCCAACTAGTAAAGGAATGGATCTGTTGCATAAATTCGCATGTTTAAATATAGTCTTTTCGCACACAATGAAGTTTGATATATAATTTCGCAAGTTTAATTCGATATTTCGCAAACCTTAAAGATTTTTATCAATTGTAGCTTTTGATTTCCCAATCTTTATGAGTAATTATTTTTATTTTTGCACAGTGTGTTTCAATTATTGAAATCAAATAATTCAGTTCAATAATTGATTTCAATAATTCATATCAATAATTTTTTTTATTATATATTTTGTGTTTTCATTACTATTGAAAACATCCAATTAAAAAATGGCAGATCTACCAACATCCTCTTCTGCTTCTTCTGAACCAAGTATCAAGCCGGTTTTGAGGGAAAGGATTCAGCAACAGATTCAAGAGGATCAAACTTGTCAAGAGATGTTGGAAGCCAACATTTCTCGTGTAACAGAAAACATGAAGAGAAGACAAGAAATTCTGAACTTGTTATCCCAGATGCAAGTGAGTAGTCTTAAAGAAATTGCAGTTATGTTTATGGTGGATTTGGGTGAGAGGGATGAGAAACAGTTGAAAGAGTTGGCTGGTGCAATAAATGTATTAAGATGCTCAATGAAGATGAAAATAGAGTTTCTTTCATCTTTTGAATGAACTGTTTTTTTTTTTTTTTTTTTTTTTTGGTGTATGTTCCAATAAATTAGCATGTTTTGTCATGTAATGGAATTGTTTTTCGCAAATTTTAATAATTCAATTTGAAACATGCGATTTTCATACAAAACACATGCGAAATAAGAACACAATTGCCAGTTAAGAAACACCAATATATTTTCGAAATTAATAAGAGTACTAAAGCAGTTGAAACAGTTGAAACAGTTGAAATATGTAACATAAGTACATCATCAAATGAACTTTACTTGTCCCTGTCAAAATATGTTTTCATCCTTTCTGGGATTATCTTATCCAGATCTTTCATATACCTCTTTTTGTCTGGCCTTTTGTCGAAATCATTGGCCATTTTAATTATTTTTAGACGATGCATGTTGTGTTCTGATAGAATGATTTTGCTGAGATATATTGTCCTTAGGAGATGAAGTTGTGCTTTCTGTCTGTTGTTTACTTCATCTTCATTCACAAATCCTGTCACCCATGGTTTTTGGCCTCCCTTGTAGGTTTCCATGTGACGCATCGTAAACACTCCACAGTCTACGCCGTTATTCTCCGTCCTCCAAACCATTTCCTTTCTTTCTATCACTGAGGTTGCAAGTTGTTCTATAGCCGGTGTTGGTTTTAAAGCATCTTTTAGGTATAAAACCAATACCCTTCTCTGTAACATTGTAACATTGTGTTAGTAGCTTTTACATAAAATATAACATGTATAAGTATAGGGTTTTGTATTACCAGTGTGTCTGGTAGCCCCTTGTATCTATCCTTGAATTCTTGTTCAGCTGCTGAATTGTCAATCAGCTCAATTTTGCCGGATTTCAAGTTGAAGCACAAGACATAGAAGTGGTCACCTTGAAGTACCGGAATAAAGACCAGGTCAACCGATTCAAGTTTTTTTTACCTCATATCTATTTAACATGTCTTCAAAATTCGAGGAAAATATTCTGAGTCGTTGGTTGTCTGTGTATTTCTCCTCGTCGTAAAAGATATCCGGCTGTATGTTATGTAATTAGAATCAAAGTTATGCAAACAATGGATTCACATGCGAATTGTATTTATACCACATGCGAAATTCACAAGAGTATGAGAAATGTTTAGAAAGGCAAACATTTGATCTTTTCACATGCGAATAGTATATACAACACATGCGATATTTTACAAACAGTATGAAAATGTTTCAAAAGCAAAAATTCTGCCATAATACATGCGATTTAGATATAACTAGTTTGCGAAATCATTTATTATGCATTTATGTTTTAAAATTTCAAATGACAAAATGTATATGAAAACATACCATCATTGTGGAATACAAGAAGAATCTGTGTGGTGATGATTTTCTATCCCTTTTCTTCTCTTCAAGGTTTAGAATATCTACAAATGCATCTAATCCGTTCGATGCTACGTATTGTCCCCTGAAGAAGCTTTCAAACACAGCTTTGAATGTTGCAACCTCAGTTTTGGATCGGTAAAACTCTTCTCTGCCAGGCATAAAATAAATAATTAGTTTTTGTTTTGTGTATATTTTTATTAGATGTTTTGTTTGTTGATATTTTGTTTTTCTACTTACTGCAAGTCTGCAAAGGTAGCAAATGTGAAGCGGATCACACTTAATTCTTGGGTCAAGAGTGCTTCATGCATGTTCACCACTCTATTGCAGTAAGGTGAACAAAATTTGTCTCCAAGATCTGCACATCTTTTTTCACCTCTTATTTTTGCTTGTTCTATTGTCTTATAAAGTAGTTTGTTTAACCCTTTTGTTATAACTTGTTTTGGAACTTGCTCTGGCTTTGTGGTTTTTCTCCCTCTAGTTTGTTTTTTTCCTTTATCTTCTTACAATGTTGGTACTATGCTCAAAACCAACTCAACTGAATGCAATTCTTCAGCAGTTACCTGAGGGCATTCAGGTTCCATTTCCTTTTCAATTTCAACGTCCGTATCGAGTTCCTGGACTTTTTGTGTAGATTCTGCCAAGTTCACTGTCTCTTCGACAACACTTTCATTTTCACCAGTTTCTGCATGCCAGAGTAATTTAAGATATACAATAATTTATGATGTTTAATTTTTGTCATAAAGTAAAGGGTTTTTATTACCATTGGCAGTTGTTTGGTAAGCATATACACCCGGTTCCACTGTTTGAATTTTTGCAATAAGGGTGTCTGTGACTCCTCCATCATCTGGTTGCAGTGTACCTATAGATTAAAATTATTTTATTTAATACAGCAGAGTCAAAATCGCAGGTGTATACATGACATCGTGTGCGAAATCAAAGCTAAAATGTTTTTGATAGTATCGCATATGTTTTTCATAGGTTTCGCAAATGTATAATTTTTAGTGAATTTTTACATTATATCGCATGTGTTAATATTGATTTCGCATGTGTTACCTTCTGATGCCATTTGTAGCAAAACACTGGATATTACTTTTTGTGCTTCTTCATCCTCTTTACCTTCTTTGTTTGTAGCAACTTCATGATGAACCTCAGAATCTGGGTTTTCAGGGTCTTGATGAACAGGAGAGGCTGCATGTTCATGCTCTTGAACCGGTTCAGGTGGCAGACAGATGGGATTATTCTGAAGCGTTTGATCCCACTCCTTACAAGCATTCATAACCTCAACATCCCAAAAACACTTAGTTTTTGCCTCTGACACTAAGTTGTTCATCTCTTGAACATCTCGAATCATTTTAAGGTATTTTTTGACATTTGCTTTCATCTTTTTCAACAGATTCTGTAATATCAGTATAGAAGTTAAATATAATTGATAAAGTTAAATAAGTTAAATTAACATTTTTATACACTTACCTTTTTGTTTGCTCTCGAAGCCTCTAGTTGTTGTTCGTTGGCTGTGTCATAGAATACCGACGGTGAAAGTTGAGCAGGAGTGTTGCAATAATCCATCATTTTCTGCGTCTGCGTTCCAACTTCAAAGTCAATGTTCATCTGAGACATTTCATTGATTTCAAAACTGAAATCCATGAACTCATCAATGTTCTCCTTATCTTTTGGCTCTTCCCCGGTTTCTTCGTTTTGTACTGCGCGCGCAGTCCTTCTTTTGTAGCTTATCGTCGTGTCAACCGGTGGTCGTAGTGTATAATCATCCTCCGGAGGACCATCTTCTTCTTCATTCTTTTCTTCATTTTCTTCTTCATTTTCTTCTTCACTTTCTTCTTCTTCTTCACTCTCACTTGATATCCATAGAGGTCCGTTATCCGAAATATGTTCTTCGACTTTATCAATCTCCGAAGATGTGATATAACGAATAACCGGTATTTCCACAGCTTTCTCAAACAGGTTAAGCCTCTTGTTGTACTCATGCGTGTACAGAAGCTGTATGAATCGCAAGATCATTTAATTATATAACAAAACAAACTAGCATTCTAAATGTGTTATTAAATGTAGTAATGTATACCGTAAGAAAGGCAACAGGTCCCACAAATTGTATTTTGTAGTTCTTCCAGCCTGCTCGTGTACGACGCAAGGTGTCGAGTAGAAATGAGCACCAATCTAGATTCTTTATTTCCTCAACATCTTCTACACCAAGCAAACATCTATCATTTGCAAGTGTTGCCTTTGTAATCTCCGCAAAGAACGTCATCCAGTATACTAGGAAGTTTAATTTAAACAGGCTCCCTCCGTCTCTTTGATTTTCCATTGTATCTGCAATTAAGCCATGGGTAATTCTCATGTTTTCCTCCCACTGGTGGATGAATGTATCCCTCACAGCATTTCTCGGTTCTTGACTTTTTTCAATTTTGTTTTGCTTTTTGACTTTTCTCTTATCGGTTATTATCTCAACCTTTTTGGCCCTCTTGGTATTCCAAATACCTCAAAAACTGTGTCCGATGTTATTTTTATTTTGTGTTTTCCCAAGTTTAGGTCATCGGAATTCTCGTCAAAGTTTCTTGCTAGCCAATATGCCAATCGAGTCGAAATATAGTTGATGTTGATATCAAGAATAGCTCCAAACCCCATATCCCTAACATCATCTATCTGTTTTTTGAAAATCTTCTAACAGTATCCATATATGAGTTAGGTTGGCATCTCAGAAGTATTGCTTCATTGCTGTATTTGAAAAACTCTCTATGTTCTGTTTTAGGTTGTTGCCCTTTTTTTGAATGTTTTTTTGTGAGTATCTTTGATTTTCTCTTATCTTCTTTCTTCTCATGTTTTTTTCTTTTTTGGGGGTGGCTTAACAAATTCATCATCTTCTGAACTTTCTTGAATCACCAATCTCTTTCTATTCTTTTTAATTTTTATCAGAGTTGATATTGGTCCTTCAAAGTCTTCATCAGATTCTATTTCTACAAAATCGCAAGCTATAGTTAAAAACACTTACAAAATCGCATTTGTCAGTTAATCATGCACAACAAGTCATCAATTCGCATGTGTTAGATATCACTTCGCATGTGTTATTTTATCATTTTGCATTTATGAGTTATGATTTCGCATTTGTTTCATAAGCATTACCTAAACAATACAACTAACTTCTCATATAAAATCGCATTTGCATTTATATCAATTCGCAAATCTAATTTAACCTAAAACAAAAAAACTTCTACATACTAGCTTTTTATCATATGAAATCGCAAATGTCATTAAAACCACAACAAAATCCTATATGATATCGCACACACATCAGTATCATTAAGACAAGTGCATAAAAAATGCAAAACCTAATAAATAAATATACCTGCAATAAACCCTAGCAAAATTGAAGTTGTTATCAATATATAATGTTATAAAACTATATGTTTCAGTTAAAACGTTAATAAACAAACAAAATCGCATTTGATTTTAAAGCCCCTGTATATTACACTTTAAATCGCAAATGTAAATAGATACCTGGATTCATATTCTTCGCTTGTGGTCTGTCGTTGTTTGCTTTGCTTCTTTTCTCAATATTCATGGAATCGTAGTTGAAATCGCAATGGAGAGTAGCAGTGAATCGTAGTTGAAATCGCAACGAGTTGCAGGTAATGTTTTGGAGAAGGAGAATGCTTTTGATTTTTTGGGTTTTACGGTATGATTTTGAGTTTTTGTGTGCTGATAATCAGGGGTTTTGTTCTCGCTATGGACGATTCTAACCTTGGCGGTTTCTTTTATTAATTTTAATTTGATTAATTTAATTGTTTAAACACGCGCTTTTAATGAGATGATCGTACGGTTGTTGTTGTAGCGTACATAATGTATGATTAGAGTGTTTGTATGATAACCGGGGCCGGTTAACGTACAAATGCGCTTATCGTACATTACGTACGCTACAATCTCAGCCGTCAGATCATCTTCCCGCATTGAAAATCGCATGTGAAATTGAATTACCACATGCGAAATTGTTACCAAAATAATCACATGCGAAATTGAATTAACACATGCGAAATTGTTACAAAAAAACAACCTGCTATTTCATCAAAATTATCACATGCGAAATTGAATTAACACATGCGAAATTGTTACAAAAAAACAACCTGCTATTTCATCAAAATTATCACATGCGAAATTGAATTACCACATGCGAAATTGTTACAAAAAAAAACAAACATTCTATTTCATCAAAATTATCACATGCGAAATTGAATTACCACATGCGAAATTGTTACAAAAAAACACCTGCTATTTCATCAAAATTATCACATGCGAAATTATTACATAAAAAAACAACATGCGATTTTCATTGCGGGAAGATGATCTGACGGCTGAGATTGTAGCGTACGTAATGTACGATAAGGGAATTTGTACAGTACCCTTTACCTATATATATATATATATATATATATATAATGAAGTACATAATATAAATAAAAAATTATTAAATAACAATACTAATTATGGCTATCCAGTGACATGTCTATAGTCTTGAAACTGAAAAGACAACACAAACAAATGGAAAACAGGTTTTCATACTTTATTATTTTAAATACCTTTTTCTCTTTCTTCACTCAAATAACACACTGCGTTACCCTTTCCCTATCAATCAAACAGAATTCCATGTTCATCTCATCGCCACCAGCACCTTGGCCATCATCAATCGCGGTAACTTCAAAACTGTAGCAGTGAATACTTTTAACGACAACCGTGAACACCCTTTGTCACCGAAACAACTTCTGATGTCGGGATTCCGTTTAAACTCGAGACATCGTCACTGTAACGTTATGTTCGCGGCCTTTGGTGTGGCAGATCTAACAGAAAAAGAGCCATGCGGATGATGATCGGTTTCAACGAAGCTTCACCGGAATCTGTTTATGCCAGGTTCAACATCAAACTCTTCCACCATAACGACTTCTAACTCCGGCACAGTCGGGATTGTGCAAGAACCCTAGGGGGTGCTTGGCTTAGCTTATTTGTGACTTATAATAAGTCATTTTCACTGTTCAATAAGCTAGAATTTCTTGCTTATATTGACTTATTGCCTCACATACACACATTTCCCAAACACTTCAATAAGTCCTTTTCACCCCTTTTCACTTTTCAATAAGTCAATAAGTTGAAATAGAAGCTAAGCCAAACACCCACCTAGTCGCCGGATAACTGATTTTAGCTGGTGGCCCTCTAGTTGTCGTCGCATCAGCCCAACGCTTCCTCGAATATCACCACAATCACCCGTCAACGATGCACGATCAGACAATTGATCAGCGCCATGCTCTAAGGCTTGGATTGGTTCCACTCACGCGCCGGAGTACTCACCGTATTCCCTTCTTCCCCTCGTAGGCTTTCTCTATTTCTCCCAGCGCTCTCTCTTTTACTGAGGTGTGGATGTGTGTGAAACTTTGAGTTGTTATCAAACTGTGGCCAAATCCAATAGACTAAAAAGTATACTGTTCCACCGACTTTTATGAATTAATATGTTATACAATATACAATGGGTTTTTATGGTTAAATCTGGTGGTGGTGTGATGGGTGCAGTGGTGGTTGTGTGACGGTTGCGGTGGGAGAGGTTGACGGTGGCAGGTGGATGTGGTGGGTGGCGGTTAGGTCCGATGATGGTGGGGTAGCTAGTGGTGGTAGCAGTGATGATTAGACTGCCTCCAATGCGCACTTGAAGGGGATGCATTTGTAAATGAAGCACTGGAGTTGATAACATTTAAGGGGGTTTGCACGTAGGGAAGTGCACAAACATGCAGGAGAGAGAAGGTAAAGGTGGGCCATGTATTATTAATATATGCATGTGAACGGCTATTTTTAAAAAAAATAGTTTTGTATAATTAATACCCGAAACATCCCAACCCACACCCGAAACACCCCTACCCACACCCGAAACACATATGTTTTGTATAATTAATACCCACCCACCCGAAACATCCCTACCCTCCACCCGAAATACCCACCCGAAACACCCTACCCTCCACCCGAAATACCCACCCGAAACACATATGTTTTGAGTATTTGTATTTTATTTTTTAGGAAAATGTATTTTCTTTTTTATGTAATGCAAATTTAATTTTTATTTATTTTTAGCTTCTTTTTTTATTTTATATTATTTAAATATATTTTTACAATAATTTATTAAATATTTTTTAAGATTACAAATTAAATGTTTTTAAAGAAAAATAGAAAAAGAAAGGGTGATGTGGAAGAGAGAGGATGTGTAACACCCCGAAAAATATGAAACTTTATATTAGAATTATAAAGTATAAATAAACGAGAAATTACTAACTAGAAATTTTTAACCTAGTTAGTTAATAGATTAGAAATCGCTTATGATGGGGTTAAAAGCTACTAAACAATAAGTAGAACAAAGTTGAGGGGCCTAAGTTGTCAAAATTGGAACTTAATTTGTTAAAACAATGAAAATAAACCAAACACCCCCAAAAGAAGGGTGTGATCGATCAGAAGAAAGCCCAGGTCGACCCCCCCCTAAGCTTCAAACCCTAAATTCACTAAAACTCTCAAATTGAATGTGTAAATTTGGTCCAAAACGAAATCCGAGCCTAGAATCGTGATCCTCATCGCAAGAGGATTAAAAGGTATGTAAAATCTGATGAAATCTCTAAACTTGAAAATCTCATGATTTTGGAAAATCTGAAATTAGATGTTGCATGTGAGTTCTGTGGTTAAATTAGGGTTTAGAATGATTATCCTAGTGTAATTTGATTATAGAAAGTGATTTCAGAAAGGTATGACGATTAAAATGCTATATGAGGGCTTTATTGATGTTAAGTTAGCTAATTAGCAAACTATGAACTTGAATACAAAGGATATAAAAATTCTGCCTTCATAGTGTTTGTTGAAATGCCTCAAAGAAGGCTTGAAACTAAATTGTTAAGTTAAAAACGCATAACTATGATGTATGACAAAGTGTGCGTTATGTATGTGAAACCAAGAGTTCTAAACATGTCTTGAATTGAACTCTATAGGAAAGGATACCGGAACGTCGAGTGGACAAGCCGGTGGTGATTTGCGGTTGAAGGGCGTACACTAAGGTATGTAACTTGATCCGTTACATTAAGTAAATTTTGATAATTGTAATATGCATAGTTGAAATTTAGAATAAAGGTTGCTATGAATTAAAGCGGTGATGTCGCTATATCAAATAATTGGTTAAAAGTTGGTTAGAACTCGTTGGTAGTCGTCATAAGGAAGGAATTCCGTAGACGAGCCAAACAGGTCGAATAATCAAGTAAGGCATGGTTAATGCTCCGGATTATGATGGATTGATCTTTGATATTGGATAGTATATAACATATCAAAGGTACGACATTTCAATGTATTAGTATCCTAGAAAACTGAAATCCGTGAGTTGGGTTTTAGTGTAAAGAACAAATCAAACAAAAACATAAATCTCCAGGAACTACCGTAAATTACGGTAGTACCGTAATTTACGGTAGATGTCAAGAAGTTACGGTGGTTCGCCCCTGATTTACGGTGGACCAAATGTTTCCATGACTCACCGTAACTTACGGTGACACCGTAAGTTACGGTGACACCGTAAGTTATGATGTAATCAGAAAAACTTAAAAAAATTTTTTTATTTAAAATTGATGTTGGATAATGTGTTTATGTCTTATATACCAAAGTCAAAACTTATGTTTTAATGGTTTTGACCCTAGGTGTCAAGGTGAACCTTACGGATGGTGGTCAAGCAATGTCGAAGAACTGAACACGACTTTTGAAGCTTCCATAATGTTTTTAAATCTTTACTAGACTTGGTTTATGGGTGGCAAACATTTATTAAATAACTTTTGAAATGTTTTAACTTAGTTACTAGTTGACTAAGGTTGATGTCACGTATGAATTTGACTTATGAATGTAGGGTTAAATAGGTATTTTGTTATAAAACGCTATGATTTATTATTAAATTCAAGTATAATTTGATGGGTGTTACAAGTTGGTAATCAGAGCCTAAGGTTGTTAACAAAGTGTTCGGTTCAAGCTTGATTGATCGTCCGGTAAGAATTAACTTATTTTGTTAATAAATTATGTATTACGTAAAGAATGAGAAATGAACAAATATGCATGAAAAGAGTGTGTAAGCTCACTCAAAAACAAGAAATGCATGAAACAAGAATGATTAAATCAAGTTATGAACTTGATTGAATTGAAACAAGAATGATTAAATCAAGTTATGAACTTGATTGAATCAAAACAAGTAAAGCATGTGTTATAAATGGAATGTTTAACAACCTATGTAAACATTTCAGAAATAGAGATAGCTGATGGAGGTAATGATAATGCGGTGCCAAGAGTCACCGAACAAATGAGGGAAGTGATTGCCGAAGAGGTTGGAAAGGCGATCGAAAACAGTTTGTCGGGCTTTATTGATAAAATTCAAAACACAGTTTTATCAATAGTAGAAGAGAGAATCAAGAGATTGGAAGATGATTCAAATTCAGCAAAAGAAAAGCATGGAGGACGAAAGCCTTGTTCATACAAGGAATTCATGGCCTGTAAACCACCAATATATAATGGGGAGGTTAACCCAATAGTGTGCCAACGATGGCTAAGTGATATCGAAGGGGTATTCGAGAGAACCCATTGTGACGAAGATGACTACGTAGCCTATGGTACGGGTCAACTAAGGAGTCAAGCGAAAGATTGGTGGGATAACAAAAAGAGAGAGATCGGTATTGAAGCTGCTAAGGTCATGACTTGGGAAGAATTCAAGACGCCATTTCTTAAGCATCATAGCCCCAAGGCGGTTATGAATAAAATCAAGGAGGAGTTCATGCAACTTAGGCACAAAAATGAGACCATAGACAAGATTACGGCAACGTTTATGGATAAGATGAAATTTTGTGATGATCTAGTGACAAATGAAGAACAAAAGATATACTACTACCATAACATGTTGAGTGCTGAGTATAGGGAATTTATCACCCCTTCAAAATACGAGACCCTTACCGAGATCATAAATGCTGCTCGGGAAAGGGAGATCGAACTGAAAAAGAGCATTGAAAGGGGTGAACGGAAAGCACAAGATGTAAACCTAAGCCCTGCTAAGAAGGCACGAACAAACGAAACTGCAAAGAAATCTGATTCGAAAGGCGGGTCGCCAAGTTGCAGAATCTGCGGAAAGGGTCATAAAGGCGAATGTCGTTACAAGGATAAGCCTTGTCCCATATGCAAGAAAACGGGACATATGGCTATATCGTGCCCGGAGAAAGTGACGGTTTGTTACAATTGTTATTGAACGGGTCACAAAAAGTCGGAATGCCCGGAACTGGTTGGAAAGAAGGATGAGCAGAACCCGAAAGGTGAAGCCCCTAAAGCAAAGGCAAGATCTTTTCAATTGACCGCCGCAGAAGCAAAGGTTGAACCTGACGTGGTCTCAGGTATATTTACTGTAAATTCGATTCCTGCACGCGTGTTATTTGATACGGGTGCGAATAAATCCTTTGTTTCATATGGATTTATTCGACATCCTTCATTTGTTCTAACAAAATTACCTGTGCCCTTAGAAGTAGAGATAGGTAATAACAAGAGCTTCATTGTTTGTGATGTATGTAAAAACTGTAAACTGAGCATTGATGACGAAGAATATTTGATAAATCTAATCCCGATGTCAATGGGAGAATTTCAAGTAGTCGTTGGGATGGATTGGCTATCTCAACACCATGCAAAGGTCGTGTGTTTTCGTAAAGAGATAAAACTAACGTCTTCGAGCGGGAAACACGTCACCATTTATGGCGAAAAAGGAGGCAACCCTATAGTATGCTCAATGCTGAAAGCTCACAAGCTTATGAAGCGAGGATGCAAGGCATTCATGATATACGCTAATGAGCCCGAAAAAGAATCACGAAAGATTGGAGAGGTACCGGTAGTACGAGATTATGAAGATGTGTTTTCGGAGGATTTACCGGGGGTACCGCCTGAACGGGAAGTAGAGTTCGGGATCGAATTGATTCCGGGCGCGAAACCCGTAGCAAAAGCCCCGTACCGACTCGCACCGTCGGAATTACAAGAGCTGATGTCCCAAATTCAAGACCTGCTTGACAAGGGATTCATAAGGCCGAGTGTGTCTCCTTGGGGCGCACCGGTATTGTTCATGAGAAAGAAAGACAGGAGCATGCGCATGTGTATCGATTACCGGGAGTTAAACAAACTCAAGGTAAAGAACCGATACCCGCTCCCGAGGATAGATGATTTATTCGACCAATTACAAGGTGCGAACTGGTTTTCAAAAATTGACCTTAGATCGGGGTATCACCAACTAAAGGTCAAAGAAGAGGATGTGCCGAAGACGGCTTTCCGCCCGAGATACGGACATTACGAATTCCTCGTGATGTCATTTGGACTAACAAACGCACCCGCGGCTTTCATGGACCTCATGAACCGGGTTTGCAAACCAATGTTGGATAAGTCGGTCATCGTGTTTATCGATGATATCTTGGTGTATTCAAAAAGTGAAGCTGAACACGCACACCACTTACAAGAAGTGTTAGAGACACTTAGACGAGAGAAGTTGTATGCAAAATTCTCTAAATGTGCCGACGGAGTTTTGGTGGATCCGTCAAAGATAGAGGCTGTGTCAAAATGGAATTCCCCGAAGAACCCTTCAGAAATTAAAAGCTTTTTGGGGCTTGCGGGATACTATAGGAGATTTATTCAAGATTTCTCCAAGATTGCGTTACCGCTAACAAAGCTAACCCAAAAGAAAGAAAAGTTTATTTGGGGTGTCGATCAAGAAAAAGCGTTCCAAACGCTAAAAGAAAAGTTAACTCAAGCTCCGGTATTAACATTGCCGGACGGAGTCGAAGACATGGTGGTTTACTCGGATGCTTCACTATCGGGGCTCGGATGTGTTTTGATGCAACGGGGCAAGGTTATAGCCTATGCCTCGAGGCAATTGAAGATCCACGAGAAGAAATACCCCACGCACGATCTCGAGTTGGCTGCGGTGGTATTTGCGTTAAAAATATGGAGGCATTACTTATATGGGGTAAAGTGCACCATATTCACCGACCACAAGAGCTTGAAATACTTTTTCGATCAGAAGGAGTTAAATATGCGACAAAGGCGATGGCTAGAAACGGTGAAAGATTTTGACTGTGAAATACATTACCACCCCGGAAAGGCAAATGTGGTAGCGGATGCTCTGAGCAGAAAAGCGGACTATGTCCCAATACGAGTAAGGTCGATGCAACTCGTGGTGACCTCGGGTATACTCAAACGTATTCGGGAGGCGCAGTTAGAAGCAGTAAAAGAAGAGAATTGGAAGAAAGAAAGAACAATCGGTCAATTGAAAGATTTGTCTGATGGGAATCACGGGTTGAAGACTCGATCCGGAAGGATATGGGTCCCACATACTTGTGGAGTGAAGGCGCTTCTACTTGATGAAGCTCATAAATCCCGTTATTCAATTCATCCGGGTGCGACTAAGATGTACAATGATTTGAAACAAAATTATTGGTGGCCCGGAATGAAGATGGATGTGGCGAAGTATGTGAAAAAATGCTTGACATGTTTACAAGTCAAGGCGGAGCACCAGAAACCATATG
The DNA here is from genome assembly GCA_030545235.1 of Helianthus tuberosus. NCBI lineage: Eukaryota > Viridiplantae > Streptophyta > Magnoliopsida > Asterales > Asteraceae > Helianthus > Helianthus tuberosus. Next base: position 143,716,116 of record CM060426.1, on the reverse strand, counting down.
GCAAACTCCAACCGTTAGAAATTCCGGTTTGGAAATGGGAACATATTACAATGGACCTATTAACCAAGTTGCCTAAGACGAGTCGTGGTTTCGATGCCATTTGGGTAGTGGTGGATAGATTGACCAAAAGTGCTCACTTCATTCCGATTCGTGAGACTTATACGTCAGAAAAGATGTCAGAAGTTTACACTAATGAAATAATAGCGCGTCAGGGGGTGCCGGTATCCATCGTGTCTGATAGGGATACCCGGTTTACTTCAAATTTCTGGCGAGATTTCCAAGAGCAAATGGGGACCAAATTGTTCATTAGCACTGCGTACCATCCTCAAACGGATGGACATAGTGAAAGAACGATACAAACATTGGGGGATATGCTACGGGCATGTATAATCGACTTTGGAGGAAGTTGGGATGTTCACCTACCGTTAGTCGAGTTTTCGTATAATAACAGCTAACAATCTAGTATTAAGATGGCACCGTACGAAATGCTTTATGGTAGGAAGTGTCGAACCCCGGTATGTTGGGGTGAAGTGGGTCCGCGTGAACTCGCTCATCAAGATATAGTACGAGCCACGAACGAAAAGATCGATATAGTTCGGGCACACTTAAAAGCAGCTAAAGACAGGCAAAAGGCGTATGCTGATAAAAGGAATAGGCCAATCGAATTCCAGGTTGGTGACATGGTCATGCTAAAAGTTTCCCCGTGGAAGGGCGTTATTAGATTCAGAAAAAGGGGGAAACTAAGCCCGAGGTTTATTGGACCATTTAAAATTATCGGAAGAGTTGGCAAGGTAGCTTACCGCCTTGAGCTACCGGAGGAACTAAGTGGGATTCATGGCACGTTTCACGTGTCACAATTAAGAAAATGCCTAGCAGACGAAACGGCCTATATCCATTACGACGATATCGAAGTGGATAATAGACTGAATTATGCGGTGAGACCGGTGGAGATTTTAGACCGAAAGGTCAAGCATTTACGAAATAAACAAATTGATCAAGTCAAAGTCAAATGGGAGCATAGGAAAGGTTCGGACACCACGTGGGAGTCCGAAGAGGAGATGCGACGTCTTCACCCTACATTATTTGGTACGTACTTCGGTTTCGGGGACGAAACCCTTTTTAAGGGGGGTGGACTTGTAACACCCCGAAAAATATAAAACTTTACATTAGAATTATAAAGTATAAATAAACGAGAAATTACTAACTAGAAATTTTTAACCTAGTTAGTTAATAGATTAGAAATAGCTTATGATGGGGTTAAAAGCTACTAAACAATAAGTAGAACAAAGTTGAGGGGCCTAAGTTGTCAAAATTGGAACTTAATTTGTTAAAACAATGAAAATAAACCAAACACCCCCAAAAGAAGGGTGTGGTCGATCAGAAGAAAGCCCAGGTCGACCCCCCCAAGCTTCAAACCCTAAATTCACTAAAACTCTCAAATTGAATGTGTAAATCTGGTCCAAAACGAAATCCGAGCCTAGAATCGTGATCCTCATCGCAAGAGGATTAAAAGGTATGTAAAATCTGATGAAATCTCTAAACTTGAAAATCTCATGATTTTGGAAAATCTGAAATTAGATGTTGCATGTGAGTTCTGTGGTTAAATTAGGGTTTAGAATGATTATCCTAGTGTAATTTGATTATAGAAAGTGATTTCAGAAAGGTATGACGATTAAAATGCTATATGAGGGCTTTATTGATGTTAAGTTAGCTAATTAGCAAACTATGAACTTGAATACAAAGGATATAAAAATTCTGCCATCATAGTGTTTGTTGAAATGCCTCAAAGAAGGCTTGAAACTAAATTGTTAAGTTAAAAACGCATAACTATGATGTATGACAAAGTGTGCGTTATGTATGTGAAACCAAGAGTTCTAAACATGTCTTGAATTGAACTCTATAGGAAAGGATACCGGAACGTCGAGTGGACAAGCCGGTGGTGATTTGCGGTTGAAGGGCGTACACTAAGGTATGTAACTTGATCCGTTACATTAAGTAAATTTTGATAACTGTAATATGCATAGTTGAAATTTAGAATAAAGGTTGCTATGAATTAAAGCGGTGATGTCGCTATATCAAATAATTGGTTAAAAGTTGGTTAGAACTCGTTGGTAGTCGTCATAAGGAAGGAATTCCGTAGACGAGCCAAACGGGTCGAATAATCAAGTAAGGCATGGTTAATGCTCCGGATTATGATGGATTGATCTTTGATATTGGATAGTATATAACATATTAAAGGTACGACATTTCAATGTATTAGTATCCTAGAAAACTGAAATCCGTGAGTTGGGTTTTAGTGTAAAGAACAAATCAAACAAAAACATAAATCTCCAGGAACTACCGTAAATTACGGTAGTACCGTAATTTACGGTAGATGTCAAGAAGTTACGGTGGTTCGCCCCTGATTTACGGTGGACCAAATGTTTCCATGACTCACCGTAACTTACGGTGACACCGTAAGTTACGGTGTAATCAGAAAAACTTAAAAAATTTTTTTATTTAAAATTGATGTTGGATAATGTGTTTATGTCTTATATACCAAAGTCAAAACTAATGTTTTAATGGTTTTGACCCTAGGTGTCAAGGTGAACCTTACGGATGGTGGTCAAGCAATGTCGAAGAACCGAACACGACTTTTGAAGCTTCCGCAATGTTTTTAAATCTTTACTAGACTTGGTTTATGGGTGGCAAACATTTATTAAATAACTTTTGAAATGTTTTAACTTAGTTACTAGTTGACTAAGGTTGATGTCACGTATGAATTTGACTTATGAATGTAGGGTTAAATAGGTATTTTGTTATAAAACGCTATGATTTATTATTAAATTCAAGTATAATTTGATGGGTGTTACAGGATGCATGTGGGAAGGATGGGTTGGAGTTAAAAAGAGGAGAGAGAATGCATGTGGGAAGAATGAGTTAAAAACTGATGTGGCAGTGATGACTAGGATGCATGTAGTAAATGCAGCCTCTTGCATTGCGGACAGTCTTAGTGTGTGTGAGAGAGGTGGAAGAAAGAGATAGAATTGAATAAATAGCTAAAATATATATTTAAAATGTTTTATATATATATATATATATATAGGGGTAAAAAGACTAATTTGCCTATCATATGAAGTCCACTTGTTCATATTTAACTATGAAAATCAACTGAGTTAAGGTTAAAGAACGTAACGTGCAATGGTTTGCAAACATCAAGTATATTTTTTGTACTTTTTGAAGATAAAGAATATATTTTGCAATCTGATGTTAACGTAAAGGACGATTTTTGTAATTTACTCTTAACAAATTCTATATTTTTATATATAAATTGAAATTAAGAACTGAGGTTCTTTTAAGTGGCTCTAGGTAGTTTACTAGATGATTCCTGGTTCAGCTATGCAAGGTCTCTTTAAGAGTACAATAAGTCATGCATGTTTATAGATATTAACACATCTATTCGGGATGGTTTACAAAATTTGTGTTATTTGACTAGCAATATGATATTTTAACACCAATTAATTTGAAGGCTTTATCCGTTAAAAAGTATAAAATTTGCTGAACCATATGACGTGTTTATTTATAGCTACTTTGTTATCAGGCCCTGAGAATTCGTGTACCCTGTTCAAGCTTGAAAAAACGTACCCTTACGTCTTAACGAAATTGTGTACTAGGCTCACTAAAGGTCTAAAACTAATTTCTATGAGCTAATAAGTAATCTAAACCATAAGAATAATTTTGTAAGTGGGCCTATACTGGTGTTTGTATGTGTATACCCTATTAAAAATATATTTTAAATATACATATCGGGTTTTTTCATAAAATAAAGTGCTCTTCGAAATATCAGGTCCTGACCGGCGGTCCTCTCCGTCCACCTTCAGGGATGTTATAGTATGGTTAAAGATATAATATAATACAAATTGGCCTATAGGGACGTCTTTATTTTTAATAATCAATGGATATTATAAAAATATGTTCTATAAAAATACATTTTAAATTTTAACCTTATTATTAGGATGTGACAAAATACTGCCATCGTCATTGTAATAATGCAATATATCAAAAATTATGAAAATATACAAGTGGGTTTTCTTTAATGACTACCTACTCCTTTTCTTAATAGTTGCCGGCCAGGGCATGCAAAATAATAATAATAATAATAATAATAATAATAATAATAATAATAATAATAAGAAGGTTTGACATAGCGATTGTAGCAATCACAAACAAACAACGGTTGTAGTCGTTGTTTAGTTTAATTTTATATTTTGGCAATTTTATGGTGATGTTTGTGAAGTTTAAAGAAAAGCTGATTTTATAAATGCACTATATGTTTTATATGATGTCTTACCTGTTCATTTTAAACCCGGATAAACAATTTCTAGTTTCAGGTTTTACTCAAAATCCATTATGATCATGTCTTATTTTCTTAAGGGTCCTACTACATATACACCGGCTATCATATGTGTAGTCACTGGTGTTTGAGGGAAAAAAATGTCTTATACGGGTCTTATGACTTTGTCAACGGTTAATGTCAATCGCATTTTTCTCAGGGCACCACATCATACGGTTGGTTTGTATGACTTTGTTAGTGGTCAACGTCAGTCACTTTTGTGTAACTGAACTACATCACACAAGCTATATGATAGGGAGAAAATTGTCACCCGGGCCTTATGATTTTGTCAATGATCACATCAGTCATTTAGTCATTTGGTGTCGTATACGGCATGTATGGCCATTTTTCTCTGTGATACGACCCATATGACCGTTTTCGCCTCCTCATGCAACATGTTGGATAAAGTTATAATTTAGGGCATGTTTGGGTAAGTTTTTTGAATCAACTTATTGACTTATTGGCTTTTTGAAAAGTTATAAGCTCCAAAATTAGACCATGGGGTATGGTGGGGCTTGGGTTGGGCATTGGTTGACACGTGGAATGGGGTGGCAGGCATGGGTAAACCCACATTGAACACGGTATGGTGGGGCAGGGGTTTGGGGCGTGGGTTTGGTGGGCTTGTGGGCTGACCCGCTGGGCAGACCCAATAAACACAAATTTAATTTTTAATATTTTTAAATAAAGATCATTACAAAAAAAAAGAAAATTACAAAAAAAAAAACAAATTCCTAATTTTTATATTTGTTTTTTATCTCTTCTCTCAACGCCAAGACTATTTCTAACTCGTCGCCCTGTAGGTGATCAATCGGCTGGGATAGAATTTTCAAATCATCACGTCTTTGTTTCAGGGCATCTCTAGCAGAATCTCTAGCTTCTTTGCTCCTTCGTATTTCGGCCCTTTGTTGTTGGAATACGTTGAATGTATCCATCTTGCATGAAATGTCATCCAACTGGTCGCTGTATATTCCCCTACGCGAGCCAGAACTCCCAGCTGAAGCCGATGTCGTTTGTTTTTGAGCACGCCTTCTTGAGGCATTTCTTCCATGCTCAGGCCGGTTTGGGCTTGGCAAATCATCCAAAAGGTCCTCAAACTCTTGATCTCGTGCATCAGATTGGGCTTGGGACGAGGCCCTTGACCTTTTGGAAGACGAGTTAGTTTCGCTACCAATGGGGATAGTCGACCACTTTGGATGAAATTTACAAATCTCCCAACAATGCATGAAACGGAAGTCGGTCTTCATATTTGATTTGAACGCGACCAGTGCATTTGTCAAAATGTCGGCTTCGGTTTCACCACTTTTAGGGTTTTGCTTTGCTTTATTTAAAAACCCACTAAATTTTGTTAGGTGGGTGCTTATTTCACTCCACTTTGAGGATAAGCTATCGTTTTCACGACAAGTCTCCCTACCCATTTCTTCATGGAATAGTTTACTAACCCATTCCCACAGGGCGGTTCGATGTTGCGAATTTCCTATTTTAATAAAAAAAAATATTAATATATTACAAACTTATATAAAAAATAACCATTCCATTAATAAAAACAAAGGTTAAGAATACCTAAAGTTGAATGTTGAGATTGTTCACACCAAGCCCTCGCCAATGCAACTTCTTCAGCATAGACCCATTTTTGTTGTTTTCGTTTGGCGGTTTCAACTACTTTATCCTCCTCGGTTTTTTTCTTATGACTTCTTTTTTTGATGGGTTTCGATGCAGAAGGACTCTCTTTGGGTGGTTGAGTTTCGGGAACGGATTCGTTTTGTGAAAGGTCGATGGAGGTTGGTGAAAGGTCGATGGGCGATTGTGAAAATGGGGTAGGTATTGAATCTTCGGTGTTTGGGAAGTTAGTAAATACACAATTCCCGATATACGATGCATAACCCGCCATGTCGGGCATATGAGAGTGTATGAAAAATGGACGAGCTACTGGACGAGTGGGTGGTGGGCTAGGATTATTTTCTTGGAATCCATACGGGTTGTTCGGGTCAAAAGGACGGTTGTAAGGATGCATTTTTTTCGTTTTGTTGAAAGAGAATTGAAGATGTATAGAAGATGTGGTTGAATGTGGTAAAAATTGGAAATAAAATGTGAGTTTTATAGTGAAAAAATGGAATATTTTTTTTTTTAATATAGCCGTTGGCCAACGGCTCTTTTCTTTTGGCCATTCACAAACCGTCATGTCACCTTGCTCCCCCGCCCCACGCCCGGCTTGAAACCCAAGCCCCAAGGGGCCACGCCCCAACCCAAGCCCACCCGGGGTGGTGCCTTGGGCGTTTTACCCCAACCCACGCCCAAACCCCCACCCCATACCCCACGGCCTTATGTTTGGCAATAAGGGTGTATGTTAGAGGAAAAAGCCAATAAGTCACTTCATACTAACTTTTTGAAAAAGCCAATAAGTCAATAAGTTGTTTCAAAAAACTTAGAAAATCATGCCGTTACAGTAAATAACCATTTTAAAGGATTCCAAATATTGTCTTCATCATTGTCATCCACCAAATATTATAAAAATACATATGGGAAAAAAAAAATTATGACTACCAGCTCCTCTTGGCTGTCGGCGAGAACATGCATTATATTATTAAAAAAGAAAGAAACTTTCGTCATAACAATTGCAAAAATCGTTCTTTAGTTTTTGGCTGTGGTCATCTTTTGGCAAAATGTAAATAAGAAAAGCTTCAAATTTTGAATACCCTTTTTGCCCTACTTCCATGCATGTATATACCGAATGCTTTTAAAAGGGATCATAGATATGGATTTCGACCCGTTTAGTTAAGAATAAAAAAAAAATTATTGATTGTGCTTTACCTTAAATGAGTCAAACTAGAAATTGAAGGTAAAAAGGTTAATGGGTCAACTAGTATTAGTAATATCGAAATATTCACACTACTAGTCTAAACCTTTAGCCTTTTGTATTCCTGATTAATGCATTATATTATTAACAATTTTTTTCCTTGAAAATGGACAAAATAGTTTTTCGAGTCAACTCAACCTGATCTGGTCTGTTTTAACAATACCAAAATTTCTGTTATAATCCAGCTCATATCCATTATGACCCAATCCCGATACCTAACCCAACTAGGGCTGTTCAAATCGCTCATCGCTCGTCGCTCGCTCGACGCTCGTTCGGAAATTGCTCGGAAAATGCTCGTTCGATTTGACGCTCGGTTGTAAACGAGCCGCTCTGCCCGGTTCGGTTTGTAAATGAGCCAAGCATGAGCAAAGGTCCGCTCGGCTCGGTTCGGCTCGAATTATTATTTTAATTAGTATATATATACATATACATATACATATACATATACATATACATATACATATACATATACATATACATATACATACACCTATATATATACACACATACACCTATATATATACACACACTTATACATACATATATACTTAAATATAAATTAAATTTATAGTTTTATATGTACCAATCTATTAGATTTTGTTCAACTATATACAAATTTACAACTATATCTATACGTACTAACCCAACCACGCCAATGAAAAATTAAAATCAAAACTAAAAGTTAAACCTTAAACCAATAAACGACAGTCTGTTCATCGCCTCAATGTTTCATGTCGTTACCCTAAGTCGATCGTCTACTGCTCTCAACGTAATTGTTCGTGCAATATGATCATCGCCTCGCAGCCACAACATTGTTATTCAGAAGAAAAATATTATGCCATGATATGTTGATGTGCGGTAAAGTGTTAAATATATTAGGTGTATATTTTAAGCCCTTTTTAACACTTATTTTTAGCCAAGTTTTAAATTTATAAAACACGATATTTTACTAACACTAAACACACATATGGGCAAGTGCACCCATCGTGAGCGTAGTATAGCGTTGGTAAGATACCGAGGTCGTCCAAGGACACAAGAGCTTTTAGTACCGGTTTATCCTCAACGTCTAATCAAATCAAAAGTTTAGAAAAATGTTTTTAAACTAAGAAAAATAAAAACTAACTAAAATGCTGAAAATAAAAATAAAAAGAAAAACAGATAGACAAGATGAATCACTTGGTTCCGACTCGTATCTAGTATAACCTTTGATTATTTCCGCACTTTTGCACATAATTAAGAGATTATCTTAGTTATTGTAGTAGGACCCTCTTTTGAAGGTGACGTTACCCTCACCCCAGTAGTTTGAGTCAGCAAGGATACAATCCTAAAAGGGTGGATTATTGGAAGATAATGAATTAAGTTATTAATGCAGTATTATGGTAGGCCCCGCTTTTGGCGGTGACGTTACCCTCGACTAAGTAGTCTGGGTCAGCAGGGATACAGTCCTAAATAGCCGGGTTATAGTATTAATAGTAGTTAACTTATGAGGGGATCAAAGAGTTTGGACCCCCGCCATCCAACACCGTGAAGCATTGAAGGAGGTCCTACTAAATTTGACCCAGGTCCATTGCAGGACCTCTAAACGCTGAACAATGGCAAGACCTTTACCAAACCGTTCCCTTAACCCCCGACCAGGTAGCCAACATACCTCCATATAGACCGTGGAGATATGAATGGTGAAAATCTTTTATTTTATATAGACAGTAAAATAATGCCAAGACACCACGGACAAACGGTAAGGAAAGATCACCTTCAACATAAGTAACTAGTTATTAAAGTCATTAATACAAAACCAAATAAAAAGTGCAAAAGATTAGAAATAAAAAGTATTATACTAGACACTTTGTCTTCACCAAGTGATGTAAGAGACTTAGGCAAACATGGCCTTGATTGTCAAGAACTCTTACGATCAATCTTGGATCCCGAGACGACTCACACACACTACGATGGACAATGGATGATGGTGGTGGATGATGGTGTTGTGATGGTGGTGGATGGTGGATGAAGTGTGAGAGAGGTGGTGTGCCAAGGGATGAGTTGAAATGAATCCAAGCACTCCTATTTATAGGCTGAACAGAGAGCTGGGCACGGCCCCGTGTCCGCTGGACACGGCCCCGTGCCCGTCTGACACTCTCTCTCCTCATTAATTGTAATTCGCAATTACAATTAATGCGCCTGCAGTACTTTCGGCACGCCCCCGTGTCCGCTGGACACGGCCCGTGGTGGGCAATAGAAGCTTCTATAGGTTTGTCTTTTCTGCTGCTTCTTGGGCACGGCCCCGTGCTGGCTGAGCACGGGGCGTGTTCAGTCTTCTGCCTTCTCTATTTTGCTTGGGAAGATGCCGTTGAGGGGTCGGGCAATCCACTTATGTTCCTTTTCTTGTATTTATGTTGGATTTAGATGTCTTTTTGCTTCTTTTGTGTTCTTGAGCTCATTTAATCCTGAAAATACAAAAGGAAGACAAAAACACTCTTTTTCCAATATTAGTACTTAAAAAGGGTTAGTTTTATGCTTTATTTGATGTAATTTATATGTTGCATTTTACATACATCAAATACCCCCACACTTGAACTTTTGCTTGTCCTGAAGCAAAACTCTTTAATATGTGGCTTACACTCCCAAATGGAATAGGTAGAAGAGAAGGTTTTGGGCTTGTCGTAGAGTGTCGGGATGTCCAAGATCTTTTTGGGTTTTATTTTTATTTATTTACAATCCTATTCGTAATGATTTATTTAGAACGTTTCATAGGAGAAATTACTTATTTGGGCATAACATGCCTTTTTTTTTAAATTCCATTTATATACAAGTTCACATACCTCACGGGAGAAATCACTGACACTCGGCCGAAGGTGTATTTTTAGTGAATCACTCGAGAGCGGCATGGAACTTATTCCTACCATAAGCTTGCCAAGCAATCAATCCTCCTCCTTTTTAACTTTTTTACCTTTGTAAATATCAAGAGGACTTTGTGGGTTAAGGGTTAGGCTTGGGTTAAAGGTAGGTGGTTGGGATAGTGGTTAGTTGAAAAAGGGCGAAAAGCGTAACAAGTGTCGGTTTTCGTAAGACTTTCTATTTTTTTTTTTTGTAACTTTTTATTTTGATGAAGCTTTTATTCAAACAAAGTTATTTTTTATGAACTTGTTTGTTTATTTTCTTTTTGCTTCATCATCAACACTTTTTTTTTTCATACGAAAAACCGAACTTGTTACTAAAACAAAGGGTTAAAAATGAAAAAGGTTTTTGTGGGTAAAAGGGTTTTTGGTTTGGGTGATGAAATGAAAAGGTTTAGGCTCAAAGGGGCTAACTAGGGGGATTTTTGGGTAGGTGGTAAAAGAAAAAGAAAAAAAATAATGGTGTAGAATAAAAAGGGTTAGTCCTAATGCCTCCATCATTTACTTACTCGGGTTTAAGTTGATAAGAACCGGGAATGTATCGTCATGGCAAGTTCTAGAGTTGTAAGAACCAAGCGGCTATTCACACAAGAAACGAATTAGTCTAAAGATGTAAATTTGTATGCTCAATAAAGGCTCAAAACTCACTTTTGTGGGAATGGGTTTTTATGTGATCAAGTATATATAATCAAATTTTAACTAAGTTTGCCATGCCTTTTCATAATTTTCTTATGTTGGTTCTTTTTATCACTACGCTATCGGTTGTAAATTCGTAAAAATATAACCTTTTTGAGAACTTGAATTTCCCGAGTTAAACCTAGACAAGAAAAAAAATGAAATTTTTTGAAAAAAAATTTGGGGTGATTAGCGGTTCCAATAGAGTTTTGTGTAAGGCTTGTATTTAGGACTTGCAAGATTCAAGGTTTTAGCATCCCCCCCACACTTAAATTACACATTGTCCTCAATGTGTCCCAAAAATAAATTTTTAGGTTGATTAGATGTGTAAAATGGTGTAAAAAGCAAAAATTTTCTGTTACTGGGCGCTGAACACGGCCCCGTGTTGTCCGGGCACGGCCCCGTGTTCAAGCGCCAGTAACAAAATTAAAACAAGAGAAACAGAAGTCTGGACACGGGGGCGTGTTGGGTGAACACGGCCCGTGTCCAGTTACCTGAACTGGGCGTTTTTCTGCAGGTGGTTCAGCACGGGGCCGTGTTGGTTAGGCACGGCCCGTGTTGAACCTTCTGTAATGGAGAGAATTGTCGGGTTGCCTTGTTCTTGTGCATGAGTTCATTTTTCTCGTTCCCCTTTTCATCCTTTTCCACCATGAGTGTGTTTTATTCATTAAAAACCATCCAAACTTTAAAAACCATCATTTCATTGCAATCATAGAGAGAACTTACATAATCCTAAATTAAGATTAAACTTAGATAAAAAAAATGGAGCTCTAGCCTCTACTTTATTTTAATTAGCAAAATTTCCAAGAAGTAACTAATCTTGGTTAAACAAGGCCTTTTTGAACTCCTTCTTCCGCGTGCGGTTCTCCTCAAATGTCGGCGAGCCATTCTTCCACCTCCCTTGGAAGGAGAAAAGAAGGCTCATTGGCATTAGCTTGAGGAGTTTCAACTTCCACCGGGATCTCTTGCTGGTGTTCCACGGGAGGTTCCGCCGGAAAGTCTTCCCACCCGGTAGGTTTGTTGATTCCGAGTGCCAGGTTCCAATCCTGTTGAGGAAGGACTGGCTCCATCGGGGGTGCTACAAGAATATTTAACCTTTGGTGCAAAAGGTTAATTTCTTGGAAGCTGCTTTCAAGTCCCATCGTAAGATCGTTAATACGGTCGATTAGGACCTCCTTTACCGATGTCATTTCGTCGAGAGCCTCCCTTAATGCTATCACATAGTGCACAAGTGTAGCTTCAATGGAGGGTCTTCTTCCTCTTCGGCTGTTTGACGAATGCACAGAAGATGTTTCGCTGTTTTCACTCGACATCCTACGAAAAATAAACTGAAAATAGTTTTTTTAATGAAACAGTGACCGGACACGGCCCCGTGCTCACTGAGCACGGCCCCGTGTTCATCTTTCTGCAGAATTTCGGAGCAAGGAAACTTGGATTTTTAAGTTATTTTCTGAACTTGTGGGGTCTTTTTAGCTACTAATAACTTAAAACAATGTTACATAACATGTTTTTACCAAGATTCCTTGAACAAAACTCATTAATCCCTACCACAAAGTTGGAAGAATTCCAAACTTTCAATGGTAGTTCTTGGAGAAAGATGGAGAAGAAGGAAATGGCTAAAAGAGGAAAGGACAAGATGGGTTGTTGGAACCTTCTTTTAGACTTACCTAGGATAGTTTGAGAGAAGATTCCTGCAAATCTCTGTCCCAAGTTGGTCCAAATGTGCAGAATTCTTGGCTGCATTTATAGAAAACGACAGCATCCTGGACACGGCCCCGTGTCCGCTGGACACGGCCCCGTGTCCGCTGGACACGGCCCCGTGTGCAGGTGGAGTTCTGACACAGTTTGTCCGTATTCTGACGTACTGATCAGAATGGAATCTTTTGATGGACATGGGGGCGTGTTGGGTGGACACGGCCCCGTGTTGAGGGACTGTTTTATGAAGTTGTCTAGTTTTTTAAGGAACTTGTTAGTATCGGGTGGCTCCTGACTGGTTGGAACAACCCCAAAGTGCCTAAGATACCTTAATTGTCCTAGACTAAGGCGAGAACGCAAGAGGTTGTCGGTGAGGGTAATTCCTATTTTCATTCTAGGTGGACAAGTCCAACCCTTTCCCGGGCTCTTGTTAAAGAAGGTGTATGCCGAATCGCTCAGGTCTATGTATGCACCGAACGAAGTCGATGGAGAGTCCTTCACGGCACAATCGACACAGGGATGACTATCGTCCAAGTCTTTGCTAGGAACGAAGGTATTTTCGGGAGCAACGAGGTTGTCGGAATGCGGTTCCAACATTTCTTCATGGTTATCGTCTTGGGGTGGATCAATAAAATCATTCCTAAGCTCTTTTAACCAACTCAGAATTAGCTTTTCTAGTTGAAATAACTCATCAAGGAGCATTTCCCCTAGAATATCTGGCTGGGCGCATTCGAGGGAGAAATAGTGCTTATTTTTACTTTCGCCCCTCTTAAGGTTGTACGAAGTCGGTGGGTCCATGTAGTGGGGCCTATAATTTAGAAAGTAGCATTTTACTTCTTCATGTTTGCCACCACATAATTGACACCACGTACCATAAGAGTGCCGAAAGTAAAAATAATTACTATCACTCATGTTTATTTCAGAAATTACCAACCGCCGGGATCTAACGGTTCTGTTTTCAGTAAGTGAATCTTGGGCACGGGTGATCGGAGTGTCGCGCTCCGGTCAAAGATAATATTTATATGCCCAAATTACCCTTAACAAATAGCTAGTGGTAGCAAGGGGTCGATCCACGAAGAGTATGTGGTTTGTGTATGGACTTGAATGAATTCTTACAAATGTCACGAATTATGAAGCTTGCTATGATATTCTTGTGTTTTTGTTCTGTTGGAAAGATGTTGAACAAAATTAACTAAATTGATGAGATTGATTATCTACTAGGACTTGGCAAATACAAGAAATATAATTGATGGTTTTAAACAAGATAAGTAAAGGAATCACACCCGGTTTCGGTAGTTATTAACTTATGGTTTCTACAAGTTTTAGGCTTCAACTTAAAAGTATACAATTAACGGATTTAGTGTACTATGACTTAGGTGCCAATAACTATCAACGCTTCGATGAACGGACAAGAATGCACTTTGTTATCAAAACATGTAAATCCTAACCAAGACAACGCATATTACACATAACCATTTCATAAAGTCATAACTTTAATCATCGCTCGACAATTTATGAATACGAAACAAATGTAAGCTTATTGTCAAAGGTTTCTAAAATCATACACAAATTGTCACAAATTGAAGCAAGAACAATTCAAAACCATAAATTAAACACTACCTACACCGGGGTGAAACCGAGAAAATTAGCCACTCACGGTTGATGGAGCTTGATCACCGGAAGAATGAAACTTGCCGGAAGTCATCTTGGCTTGAAGAATGGAAAATGCAGAGTATTCTTGATGCAAGATGGTTACAAGGAAATTGAAAGTACGTAATGGTAAACTTCTGGCCACGAGCTTGTACACGGGTATGGTGCTTGACATCTTCATCTTGAATGATCTTCTTTATATAGCCATGGAAGACTTGGAGTGTTTACACTTTCAAGCTTTGGAGCATTCAATTCATTCAAGACTTTTGATTGATCTCTCCATATGAACATGAAGCTAGAGGAGTTTGAAGTTGATTCTTTTCTCTAAAGTCGTTTTCGCCCACGTGCTCGTAATTCCGGCCTCTATCATAATATCTTCCAATGTCTTCATGTTAACTCCATTAACATTCCCTAAAGCACATCCAATCTTCGTGGTTAACCCGGTCTTTGTCATTTTTCATCCCCGGTTGATGATGTTTGATCCCGGTGACCCGTAAAGCTCCCAATTAGCTCCTTAATCTTCACAAGACCTACAAAACATAATTCCTTTTACAAGTAGGCTATTCGAGATTAAACATATGTAAAAACATTAAGTTAAGCACAAACGATAACCAGTTTTTGACCACGTATCACATCCCCACACTTGTCTTTTGCTTGCCCTCAAGCAAATCTGTTTTTCACTTTCACTTGGGTCGAACAACGAATACACTTCCCATTCCCGAGACAAAGGTTAAGGTTTAATGTCATACAAAAGTTCAAGCCTTTTACCATTTTCAACATATTTAACGATAACGTGGACATGCACATATACAATGGTTATCCAAGATTAACTCGCCCTTGAAACTAACAATTCATACATATCCCTCACAATGTTCTCTCCACTCGGTTTAACAATTGGCTAATATGTAATGTATTAGTATCTCGACAATTAATCGCTCAAAACCGATTAGAACACGTACCCGCATAGGCTTGCAACTCAATCATTCTCCACCAATGATCACAAATACTAAGCACAAGTCATAAGGTCTTTGTAAGGGTTGTAATGGGGTTAGGGCTAAAGGTAGGGAATAGGATATTTTTAAGTGGCTAAGGTGATGAAAATTTCGATTTTTATTACAACACAACTATTCCAACTACAAACATCAACTATAAGGCAATGATTCTTCGCTTTTTATTCAACAACTAGAAACACATATTTTTGTATTTTTCTCAATGCTTTTTCATTCTTTTTCATAACATTTTCTGATTTTTTTTTTCATAAACTAACAAACAACTATACAAACTTTGATTCCTTAAAATCGAATTTCCATCACACGGGTTAAAACAAAAAGGTTTAAGGTTATGGGCTAAGGGTGGTCAAACGAAAGGTTTAGGATCAAAATTTGGTTACTAGGGGATAATTTTGGGTAAGGATAACAAAATGGTGTAAAAAGGAAAAGGTTCACCTAATGCCTTAATCATCCTCGTGCTTGTATTCGGTCTATATGGTCTCAAACGTATCAAAAGATGCAAGTTCTACGATACATGGCTAATGGTCCACTCAAACAAAGAAATATGTGCATATATGATGTATAAAAGTGGCTCAAAACCTCACGTATAAGGGTATGATATGTGATATGCATCAAATGCTAGTTCCTTAGGCGAATTATTCCCAAATAACCACCCGCTGAATACCCTTCATGCTATTAATTTGAACTTGACCAGGACAAAAGACCAAATGGGTTGTGCCATCCCTCGTTGACTTAGTTACTTGTGCTTTTAAGATTGCTTTTGAAACAAGAAACTTTTGAAAATTTTTTGAAATTTTCCCCCATCCCCACACTTGAGGTAAACATTGTCCTCAATGTGTTGTATTTAAATGAACGGGTCAAAATATAAAACTTTTACTACTCCCCCATCCCCACACTTGAGGTAAACATTGTCCTCAATGTGTAGGAACTAGAGTTTTAAAAATGCACAAGGGATGTGACACGGCTAACCCTTCCAAAGTTCACCCCGGAAAATACAACATACAAAATACAATCCACTTATTACTAAACTAATAATCTCGGTAAAAAGGAAACACATGCACCTGATTTCGTCGCTTGATGCCCATATCTTATTCTCTTCATAAAAACGATTGTCTCGCGAACATTATGTACCTACAAATTCTAACCCTTGTGTAGAAGCATGCTTCTCACAACCATCAAAATTTGTTAGTTACCTAGTTCTACCATTTTTATGAAAATATTACCAAGCAATGCATTATTTTACCTTTATTTTTGTGAGAAAAAAAAATAAGTTACAACAATAACAATCCTAACTCACTTTCGTAGGAATCACGGCGGCATTTAGCATATGCACGCAAGCCCTTTAAACCTCCCGATAGCTCGGGAGGACGAGTAGGTCTCGTGAGGGTTATATAGGGAACACACCCACAACGTTCATTTATCTACACCTCATGGTGGTCGAATGGCATGCTTGCCGCCTACGAACTCCTCGAAATCACCCACCGGTGATTCATACCATTTGTTGCCAAATGGTCCAAACTTCCTCACCTCCTCTTCCTTTTTCTTTTCTAGAGGTGACTTCTTTGCTTTCTTCTTCTTGACCGTCTTCTTCTTTGTTTCTCCAAACCTACCAACCATAGCACATACCTTTTTGTTTGGATTCATGTCCTTCTTGGAACACATATCCTCACCGAGTGGGTTAGTAAATTTTGGAAAAACATTTAAATTTAATTCCCGGTCCCCAAAATTCATGCTCACCGTTCCCGTTGCACAATTTATTATGGCATTAGCAGTTGCGAGGAACGGTCTACCCAGTATGACTATCGGTTGGGTGTCCTCAACACACCCAACATAGTCTACTAACAAAAAGTCAACTGGATAGTAGCAATCATCCACTTTAACAATCACATCCTCCACCATCCCCCTTGGATGCGTGGGAGTCTGATCGGCCAATACCACGGGAGTATCAAATTTTTTTAATGGACCAAAATCGTATTGGTCATACAAACTCCCGGGTAAAATGCTCACACAAGCTCCAAGATCAAGGAGCGCCCTCTCGATTTTAAATGTTCCAATTTGAATCGGAATAAGAGGATCTCCTGGATCTTGAGCTTTTTGAGGAAGGGCACTCGATAAAACGGCACTAACATGAGATATCAAATCAACCGGTTTGGGTAATTTGTTGTGCCGTTTTTCGATGCTTAACTCCTTTAAGCATTCCACATGAGCCGGAACCTTTTTAATGTCATCTAGTAACGGTAAATTTATTTTAGCTTGCTTAAAATTTTCCCACCCCTCGTCCTTTGGTAGGCACCGTTCTTCACTTTTTGATGCATTAAGCGGGTTAAGTTGATTTAAACAATTTTCACAAAACGAATTTTTAGTTACGTTTTCACTTTTACTTTGTGAAATCATTTCGTGTTCATTTTCACTTTCCGGCTCCTCACCGATATTTTCCACTACACCATCAACGAATTGTGGTGGTGGAATGCTTTCAACACTACAAACTTCATCATTTAAAAGAATACTTACCGCGCTAACGTGTGCATTCCTCACATTGCTTGTGCTAAAACCTTGATGTTTCGGGTTCACTGTAGTGTCACTTGGAAGCTTTCCCGTGCTTCCTCTCATTTGAGCCATCTCCTCCGCGAGTTGGCCCACTTGCTTCTCCAACGCCTTATGGGATGTATCTCGTACCTCAAATTCTTTCCTTACTTCGGTTGTAAGGGTGGTCATAGCATTCATGAGAGCGTCCATTTTAGAATTGAATGGATTGTCACCTTGAGAGTTTGATGGACCACCCCCATTTCCACTTTGGTTGTAACCACGTTGATAATTACCTTCACTGTTTTGATACCCTTGATTACCCCCTTGATTATAATTCCTTTGGTAACCCCCTTGGTTACCACCTTGACGATTGTTGTACGACGACCCACCTTGATTACCCGCTTGGAAATTTGGATTCATTTGATTCGAAGAATTACCATACCGAAAATTAGGGTGATTCCTCAAACCGGGGTGGTAAGTGTTGGAGTTCATATCGTATTGGCTCTGGTCTCCATACACTTGATTTACTTCCGCGGTGGCTTGGCAATTCTCGGTCCGGTGACCGATGTCACCACATTCTTCACATACGCTATATTGTACCGCACCCACTTCCTTCTTCTTCATGCGGGCCAATTCTCGCTCCAACGTATCAATCCGATCCTTAGAATTTGCATCACGATCGGGCCAAGACCTTGAGGTAGGGTGCTTTTTGGCTCGGTCGGCCGACTCTTTCGCCTTTGATCTCTTGCTCATTCTTTCTAGGAATTCCCAATCGTCATCCTCGTGATTGCTTAATAGAGTTCCATTGCTGGTCGATTCAAGGTGGTTCCACGTCTCATCATCCAAACCCCTCACGAAGCATTTAAGCAACTCCCACCTTTCGATTTGATGATGTGGGCATTTCCGCATCAATTCTTTGAATCGAGTGAAGGCTTCATGTAACGGTTCACTCGATAGTTGCTGAAATGACCTTATTTCATCCCGTGCATCATCGGTCTTCGACATTGAATAATATTCATCTAGAAAAACTTGTTGCATTTCTTCCCATGTTCGGATGCTATTCGAGGGAAGTGTGAGAAACCATTGCTTTGCTTTATCTTTCAACGAAAATTGGAACAAGCGAAGTTTGACCTCCTCTAATGCAAAGTTGTGCCCCCCGATAGTGTTACAAATGGAGGAAAACTCCGCCAAATGCGTGTACGGCTCATCATTAGACCTCCCATTGAAATGGGGAAGTATGTTGATGTAGTGGGGCTTGCAATCGAACATCCTTCTTTCACATACTATAGGGGAGTCATTGTTGGTAACTACCGGTCGAAAACGGTCATTCACTCCTCGTGGAGGTTGTTGATGACGTGGTGGACCATTAACTTCTTGGTTGACCGGTCTTCGATTATCTCTCCTATCACCTCTTCGATCATCCCTTCGGTTTCCACCTTGGTCACCCATTTGATAACCTCCCCCCACGAAACGAGGAATCCGATTAGGATTACCATTGTAGTTATTGTTGTTTCGTGGTTGGCGGTTGTTCCCGTAACCGTCATTCCTCCCCACATAATTGGCATTTGGATAGCCAAACTCCTCATCTTCAAATCTTGGATTATTGTAGATATTACCCTGATTCGCGTACCCCCATTCTTCGTCATCATAGTAGCTTCCGTCATTCGAATTTTCCGTATGAAGGCTCACATGCTCCGGTGATTGATAACCGGGAACACTATGTGGTGCGTCATCGGGAATGGCGTTTCTCAAATCATCTATGTTGAAAAATGGATCTTCGTTCGCGGGATTGCCACGATACACTTGTTGATGAAGGTTTTGTTGTTGGGGTGTTCCTTGGTTGTTGTTGGGATTTTGGTTTTGGAAAGGTGGTGTGGGTGGTCCGGTATTGTTGTTACCACCCGGTTGTTCTTGAGGCATAGGTTGAACATTTGGAGCGGGATTGAAAGTGTTTTGGTATTGAAATTGGTGTGGATTTTGGTTTGCCATTGAATCGGTTTCAATGGATGGTGTACGTTGTGGTGTTTGAGAGGCTTGGTTAGAGGCAAGTGTTGCTTCCAACCGGCTTGCTAGATTTCTTCTTGCTACTCTTTCGATCTCCGGTTCGAACACTAGTGGTGAGGTTCTACCGGAATTCCTTGTATGCATGCACTACTTGTAAGTATAATCTGCACAAGTAACACACCCGCGTAGAAAGAAAATAGAGAAAATAGCAAAAAGAAACAAAGTACTTAAACAAAAAATTCTGAAAATTATTACAAAAATTCTGAAAATTATCCAAACACAAAGCGCACTAACTCCCCGGCAACGGCGCCAAAATTTGATCGGAGTGTCGCGCTCCGGTCAAAGATAATATTTATATGCCCAAATTACCCTTAACAAATAGCTAGTGGTAGCAAGGGGTCGATCCACGAAGAGTATGTGGTTTGTGTATGGACTTGAATGAATTCTTACAAATGTCACGAATTATGAAGCTTGCTATGATATTCTTGTGTTTTTGTTTTGTTGGAAAGATGTTGAACAAAATTAACTAAATTGATGAGATTGATTATCTACTAGGACTTGGCAAATACAAGAAATATAATTGATGGTTTTAAACAAGATAAGTAAAGGAATCACACCCGGTTTCGGTAGTTATTAACTTATGGTTTCTACAAGTTTTAGGCTTCAACTTAAAAGTATACAATTAACGGATTTAGTGTACTATGACTTAGGTGCCAATAACTATCAACGCTTCGATGAACGGACAAGAATGCACTTTGTTATCAAAACATGTAAATCCTAACCAAGACAACGCATATTACACATAACCATTTCATAAAGTCATAACTTTAATCATCGCTCGACAATTTATGAATATGAAACAAATGTAAGCTTATTGTTAAAGGTTTCTAAAATCATACACAAATTGTCACAAATTGAAGCAAGAACAATTCAAAACCATAAATTAAACACTACCTACACCGGGGTGAAACCGAGAAAATTAGCCACTCATGGTTGACGGAGCTTGATCACCGGAAGAATGAAACTTGCCGGAAGTCATCTTGGCTTGAAGAATGGAAAATGCAGAGTATTCTTGATGCAAGATGGTTACAAGGAAATTGAAAGTACGTAATGGTAAACTTCTGGCCACGAGCTTGTACACGGGTATGGTGCTTGACATCTTCATCTTGAATGATCTTCTTTATATAGCCATGGAAGACTTGGAGTGTTTACACTTTCAAGCTTTGGAGCATTCAATTCATTCAAGACTTTTGATTGATCTCTCCATATGAACATGAAGCTAGAGGAGTTTGAAGTTGATTCTTTTCTCTAAAGTCGTTTTCGCCCACGTGCTCGTAATTCCGGCCTCTATCATAATATCTTCCAATGTCTTCATGTTAACTCCATTAACATTCCCTAAAGCACATCCAATCTTCGTGGTTAACCCGGTCTTTGTCATTTTTCATCCCCGGTTGATGATGTTTGATCCCGGTGACCCGTAAAGCTCCCAATTAGCTCCTTAATCTTCACAAGACCTACAAAACATAATTCCTTTTACAAGTAGGCTATTCGAGATTAAACATATGTAAAAACATTAAGTTAAGCACAAACGATAACCAGTTTTCGACCATGTATCACATCCCCACACTTGTCTTTTGCTTGCCCTCAAGCAAATCTGTTTTTCACTTTCACTTGGGTCGAACAACGAATACACTTCCCATTCCCGAGACAAAGGTTAAGGTTTAATGTCATACAAAAGTTCAAGCCTTTTACCATTTTCAACATATTTAACGATAACGTGGACATGCACATATACAATGGTTATCCAAGATTAACTCGCCCTTGAAACTAACAATTCATACATATCCCTCACAATGTTCTCTCCACTCGGTTTAACAATTGGCTAATATGTAATGTATTAGTATCTCGACAATTAATCGCTCAAAACCGATTAGAACACGTACCCGCATAGGCTTGCAACTCAATCATTCTCCACCAATGATCACAAATACTAAGCACAAGTCATAAGGTCTTTGTAAGGGTTGTAATGGGGTTAGGGCTAAAGGTAGGGAATAGGATATTTTTAAGTGGCTAAGGTGATGAAAATTTCGATTTTTATTACAACACAACTATTCCAACTACAAACATCAACTATAAGGCAATGATTCTTCGCTTTTTATTCAACAACTAGAAACACATATTTTTGTATTTTTCTCAATGCTTTTTCATTCTTTTTCATAACATTTTCTGATTTTTTTTTTCATAAACTAACAAACAACTATACAAACTTTGATTCCTTAAAATCGAATTTCCATCACACGGGTTAAAACAAAAAGGTTTAAGGTTATGGGCTAAGGGTGGTCAAACGAAAGGTTTAGGATCAAAATTTGGTTACTAGGGGATAATTTTGGGTAAGGATAACAAAATGGTGTAAAAAGGAAAAGGTTCACCTAATGCCTTAATCATCCTCGTGCTTGTATTCGGTCTATATGGTCTCAAACGTATCAAAAGATGCAAGTTCTACGATACATGGCTAATGGTCCACTCAAACAAAGAAATATGTGCATATATGATGTATAAAAGTGGCTCAAAACCTCACGTATAAGGGTATGATATGTGATATGCATCAAATGCTAGTTCCTTAGGCGAATTATTCCCAAATAACCACCCGCTGAATACCCTTCATGCTATTAATTTGAACTTGACCATGACAAAAGACCAAATGGGTTGTGCCATCCCTCGTTGACTTAGTTACTTGTGCTTTTAAGATTGCTTTTGAAACAAGAAACTTTTGAAAATTTTTTGAAATTTTCCCCCATCCCCACACTTGAGGTAAAAATTGTCCTCAATGTGTTGTATTTAAATGAACGGGTCAAAATATAAAACTTTTACTACTCCCCCATCCCCACACTTGAGGTAAACATTGTCCTCAATGTGTAGGAACTAGAGTTTTAAAAATGCACAAGGGATGTGACACGGCTAACCCTTCCAAAGTTCACCCCGGAAAATACAACATACAAAATACAATCCACTTATTACTAAACTAATAATCTCGGTAAAAACGAAACACATGCACCTGATTTCATCGCTTGATGCCCATATCTTATTCTCTTCATAAAAACGGTTGTCTCGCGAACATTATGTACCTACAAATTCTAACCCTTGTGTAGAAGCATGCTTCTCACAACCATCAAAATTTGTTAGTTACCTAGTTCTACCATTTTTATGAAAATATTACCAAGCAATGCGTTATTTTACCTTTATTTTTGTGAGAAAAAAAAATAAGTTACAACAATAACAATCCTAACTCACTTTCGTAGGAATCACGGCGGCATTTAGCATATGCACGCAAGCCCTTTAAACCTCCCGATAGCTCGGGAGGACGAGTAGGTCTCGTGAGGGTTATATAGGGAACACACCCACAACGTTCATTTATCTACACCTCATGGTGGTCGAATGGCATGCTTGCCGCCTACGAACTCCTCGAAATCACCCACCGGTGATTCATACCATTTGTTGCCAAATGGTCCAAACTTCCTCACCTCCTCTTCCTTTTTCTTTTCTAGAGGTGACTTCTTTGCTTTCTTCTTCTTGACTGTGTTCTTCTTTGTTTCTCCAAACCTACCAACCATAGCACATACCTTTTTGTTTGGATTCATGTCCTTATTGGAACACATATCCTCACCGAGTGGGTTAGTAAATTTTGGAAAAACATTTAAATTTAATTCCCGGTCCCCAAAATTCATGCTCACCGTTCCCGTTGCACAATTTATTATGGCATTAGCAGTTGCGAGGAACGGTCTACCCAGTATGACTATCGGTTGGGTGTCCTCAACACACCCAACATAGTCTACTACCAAAAAGTCAACTAGATAGTAGCAATCATCCACTTTAACCATCACATCCTCCACCACCCCCCTTGGATGCGTGGGAGTCTGATCGGCCAATACCACGGGAGTATCAAATTTTTTTAATGGACCAAAATCGTATTGGTCATACAAACTCCCGGGTAAAATGCTCACACAAGCTCCAAGATCAAGGAGCGCCCTCTCGATTTTAAATGTTCCAATTTGAATCGGAATAAGAGGATCTCCTGGATCTTGAGCTTTTTGAGGAAGGGCACTCGATAAAACGGCACTAACATGAGATATCAAATCAACCGGTTTGGGTAATTTGTTGTGCCGTTTTTCGATGCTTAACTCCTTTAAGCATTCCACATGAGCCGGAACCTTTTTAATGTCATCTAGTAATGGTAAATTAATTTTAGCTTGCTTAAAATTTTCCCACCCCTCGTCCTTTGGTGGGCACCGTTCTTCACTTTTTGATGCATTAAGCGGGTTAAGTTGATTTAAACAATTTTCACAAAACGAATTTTTAGTTACGTTTTCACTTTTACTTTGTGAAATCATTTCGTGTTCATTTTCACTTTCCGACTCCTCACCGATATTTTCCACTACACCATCAACGAATTGTGGTGGTGGAATGCTTTCAACACTACAAACTTCATCATTTAAAAGAATACTTACCGCGCTAACGCGTGCATTCCTCACATTGCTTGTGCTAAAACCTTGATGTTTCGGGTTCACTGTAGTGTCACTTGGAAGCTTTCCCGTGCTTCCTCTCATTTGAGCCATCTCCTCCGCGAGTTGGCCCACTTGCTTCTCCAACGCCTTATGGGATGTATCTCGTACCTCAAATTCTTTCCTTACTTCGGTTGTAAGGGTGGTCATAGCATTCATGAGAGCGTCCATTTTAGAATTGAATGGATTGTCACCTTGAGAGTTTGATGGACCACCCCCATTTCCACTTTGGTTGTAACCACGTTGATAATTACCTTCACTGTTTTGATACCCTTGATTACCCCCTTGATTATAATTCCTTTGGTAACCCCCTTGGTTACCACCTTGACGATTGTTATACGACGACCCACCTTGATTACCCGCTTGGAAATTTGGATTCATTTGATTCGAAGAATTACCATACCGAAAATTAGGGTGATTCCTCAAACCGGGGTGGTAAGTGTTGGAGTTCATATCGTATTGGCTCTGGTCTCCATACACTTGATTTACTTCCGCGGTGGCTTGGCAATTCTCGGTCCGGTGACCGATGTCACCACATTCTTCACATACGCTATATTGTACCGCACCCACTTCCTTCTTCTTCATGCGGGCCAATTCTCGCTCCAACGTATCAATCCGATCCTTAGAATTTGCATCACGATCGGGCCAAGACCTTGAGGTAGGGTGCTTTTTGGCTCGGTCGGCCGACTCTTTCGCCTTTGATCTCTTGCTCATTCTTTCTAGGAATTCCCAATCGTCATCCTCGTGATTGCTTAATAGAGTTCCATTGCTGGTCGATTCAAGGTGGTTCCACGTCTCATCATCCAAACCCCTCACGAAGCATTTAACCAACTCCCACCTTTCGATTTGATGATGTGGGCATTTCCGCATCAATTCTTTGAATCGAGTGAAGGCTTCATGTAACGGTTCACTCGATAGTTGCTGAAATGACCTTATTTCATCTCGTGCATCATCGGTCTTCGACATTGAATAATATTCATCTAGAAAGACTTGTTGCATTTCTTCCCATGTTCGGATGCTATTCGAGGGAAGTGTGAGAAACCATTGCTTTGCTTTATCTTTCAACAAAAATTGGAACAAGCGAAGTTTGACCTCCTCTAATGCAAAGTTGTGCCCCCCGATAGTGTTACAAATGGAGGAAAACTCCGCCAAATGCGTGTACGGCTCATCATTAGACCTCCCATTGAAATGGGGAAGTATGTTGATGTAGTGGGGCTTGCAATCGAACATCCTTCTTTCACATACTATAGGAGAGTCATTGTTGGTAACTACCGGTCGAAAACGGTCATTCACTCCTCGTGGAGGTTGTTGATGACGTGGTGGACCGTTAACTTCTTGGTTGACCGGTCTTCGATTATCTCTCCTATCACCTCTTCGATCATCCCTTCGGTTTCCACCTTGGTCACCCATTTGATAACCTCCCCCCACGAAACGAGGAATCCGATTAGGATTACCATTGTAGTTATTGTTGTTTCGTGGTTGGCGGTTGTTCCCGTAACCGTCATTCCTCCCCACATAATTGGCATTTGGATAGCCAAACTCCTCATCTTCAAATCTTGGATTATTGTAGATATTACCCCGATTCGCGTACCCCCATTCTTCGTCATCATAGTAGCTTCCGTCATTCGAATTTTCCGTATGAAGGCTCACATGCTCCGGTGATTGATAACCGGGAACACTATGTGGTGCGTCATCGGGAATGGCGTTTCTCAAATCATCTATGTTGAAAAATGGATCTTCGTTCGCGGGATTGCCACGATACACTTGTTGATGAAGGTTTTGTTGTTGGGGTGTTCCTTGGTTGTTGTTGGGATTTTGGTTTTGGAAAGGTGGTGTGGGTGGTCCGGTATTGTTGTTACCACCCGGTTGTTCTTGAGGCATAGGTTGAACATTTGGAGCGGGATTGAAAGTGTTTTGGTATTGAAATTGGTGTGGATTTTGGTTTGCCATTGAATCGGTTTCAATGGATGGTGTACGTTGTGGTGTTTGAGAGGCTTGGTTAGAGGCAAGTGTTGCTTCCAACCGGCTTGCTAGATTTCTTCTTGCTACTCTTTCGATCTCCGGTTCGAACACTAGTGGTGAGGTTCTACCGGAATTCCTTGTATGCATGCACTACTTGTAAGTATAATCTGCACAAGTAACACACCCGCGTAGCAAGAAAATAGAGAAAATAGCAAAAAGAAACAAAGTACTTAAACAAAAAATTCTGAAAATTATTACAAAAATTCTGAAAATTATCCAAACACAAAGCGCACTAACTCCCCGGCAACGGCGCCAAAATTTGATCGGAGTGTCGCGCTCCGGTCAAAGATAATATTTATATGCCCAAATTACCCTTAACAAATAGCTAGTGGTAGCAAGGGGTCGATCCACGAAGAGTATGTGGTTTGTGTATGGACTTGAATGAATTCTTACAAATGTCACGAATTATGAAGCTTGCTATGATATTCTTGTGTTTTTGTTTTGTTGGAAAGATGTTGAACAAAATTAACTAAATTGATGAGATTGATTATCTACTAGGACTTGGCAAATACAAGAAATATAATTGATGGTTTTAAACAAGATAAGTAAAGGAATCACACCCGGTTTCGGTAGTTATTAACTTATGGTTTCTACAAGTTTTAGGCTTCAACTTAAAAGTATACAATTAACGGATTTAGTGTACTATGACTTAGGTGCCAATAACTATCAACGCTTCGATGAACGGACAAGAATGCACTTTGTTATCAAAACATGTAAATCCTAACCAAGACAACGCATATTACACATAACCATTTCATAAAGTCATAACTTTAATCATCGCTCGACAATTTATGAATACGAAACAAATGTAAGCTTATTGTCAAAGGTTTCTAAAATCATACACAAATTGTCACAAATTGAAGCAAGAACAATTCAAAACCATAAATTAAACACTACCTACACCGGGGTGAAACCGAGAAAATTAGCCACTCATGGTTGACGGAGCTTGATCACCGGAAGAATGAAACTTGCCGGAAGTCATCTTGGCTTGAAGAATGGAAAATGCAGAGTATTCTTGATGCAAGATGGTTACAAGGAAATTGAAAGTACGTAATGGTAAACTTCTGGCCACGAGCTTGTACACGGGTATGGTGCTTGACATCTTCATCTTGAATGATCTTCTTTATATAGCCATGGAAGACTTGGAGTGTTTACACTTTCAAGCTTTGGAGCATTCAATTCATTCAAGACTTTTGATTGATCTCTCCATATGAACATGAAGCTAGAGGAGTTTGAAGTTGATTCTTTTCTCTAAAGTCGTTTTCGCCCACGTGCTCGTAATTCCGGCCTCTATCATAATATCTTCCAATGTCTTCATGTTAACTCCATTAACATTCCCTAAAGCACATCCAATCTTCGTGGTTAACCCGGTCTTTGTCATTTTTCATCCCCGGTTGATGATGTTTGATCCCGGTGACCCGTAAAGCTCCCAATCAGCTCCTTAATCTTCACAAGACCTACAAAACATAATTCCTTTTACAAGTAGGCTATTCGAGATTAAACATATGTAAAAACATTAAGTTAAGCACAAACGATAACCAGTTTTCGACCACGTATCAACGGGGGCGTGTTGGGTGGGCACGGCCCCGTGTTCAGCTTACTGTCTGATGTAAAACAGGATTGCCAGTTCCAATGATTTAGCACGGGGGCGTGTTCAGCGGGCACGGCCCGTGCTGAGCTCTGCAGAAGCTGAAAAACTAAGAAAATCCTAAAAAAATTAAAAAGAAAAATAAAAGATGATTAGGCCGTTGATTCCTAACTTTCTTAAAATCCTTGTGTCCCCGGCAGCGGCGCCAAAAACTTGATGTGCGGTAAAGTGTTATATGTATTAGGTGTATATTTTAAGCCCTTTTTAACACTTATTTTTAGCCAAGTTTTAAATTTATAAAACACGATATTTTACTAACACTAAACACACATATGGGCAAGTGCACCCATCGTGAGCGTAGTATAGCGTTGGTAAGATACCGAGGTCGTCCAAGGACACAAGAGCTTTTAGTACCGGTTTATCCTCAACGTCTAATCAAATCAAAAGTTTAGAAAAATGTTTTTAAACTAAGAAAAATAAAAACTAACTAAAATGCTGAAAATAAAAATAAAAAGAAAAACAGATAGACAAGATGAATCACTTGGTTCCGACTCGTATCTAGTATAACCTTTGATTATTTCCGCACTTTTGCACATAATTAAGAGATTATCTTAGTTATTGTAGTAGGCCCCTCTTTTGAAGGTGACGTTACCCTCACCCCAGTAGTTTGAGTCAGCAAGGATACAATCCTAAAAGGGTGGATTATTGGAAGATAATGAATTAAGTTATTAATGCAGTATTATGGTAGGCCCCGCTTTTGGCGATGACGTTACCCTCGACTAAGTAGTCTGAGTCAGCAGGGATACAGTCCTAAATAGCCGGGTTATAGTATTAATAGTAGTTAACTTATGAGCGGATCAAAGAGTTTGGACCCCCGCCATCCAATACCGTGAAGCATTGAAGGAGGTCCTACTAAATTTGACCCAGGTCCATTGCAGGACCTCTAAACGCTGAATAATGGCAAGACCTTTACCAAACCGTTCCCTTAACCCCCGACCAGGTAGCCAACATACCTCCATATAGACCGTGGAGATATGAATGGTGAAAATCTTTTATTTTATATAGACAGTAAAATAATGCCAAGACACCACGGACAAACGGTAAGGAAAGATCACCTTCAACATAAGTAACTAGTTATTAAAGTCATTAATACAAAACCAAATAAAAAGTGCAAAAGATTAGAAATAAAAAGTATTATACTAGACACTTTGTCTTCACCAAGTGATGTAAGAGACTTAGGCAAACATGGCCTTGATTGTCAAGAACTCTTACGATCAATCTTGGATCCCGAGACGACTCACACACTCTACGATGGACAATGGATGATGGTGGTGGATGATGGTGTTGTGATGGTGGTGGATGGTGGATGAAGTGTGAGAGAGGTGGTGTGCCAAGGGATGAGTTGAAATGAATCCAAGCACTCCTATTTATAGGCTGAACAGAGAGCTGGGCACGGCCCCGTGTCCGCTGGACACGGCCCCGTGCCCGTCTGACACTCTCTCTCCTCATTAATTGTAATTCGCAATTACAATTAATGCACCTGCAGTACTTTCGGCATGCCCCCGTGTCCGCTGGACACGGCCCATGGTGGGCAATAGAAGCTTCTATAGGTTTGTCTTTTCTGCTGCTTCTTGGGCACGGCCCCGTGCTGGCTGAGCACGGGGCGTGTTCAGTCTTCTGCCTTCTCTATTTTGCTTGGGAAGATGCCGTTGAGGGGTCGGGCAATCCACTTATGTTCCTTTTCTTGTATTTATGTTGGATTTAGATGTCTTTTTGCTTCTTTTGTGTTCTTGAGCTCATTTAATCCTGAAAATACAAAAGGAAGACAAAAACACTCTTTTTCCAATATTAGTACTTAAAAAGGGTTAGTTTTATGCTTTATTTGATGTAATTTATATGTTGCATTTTACATACATCATATGTGCATGTTTTTGTTGGTGCACTTGTGTCTGTACTTTGTCTGTATTTTGTAATGATATAAAACGATGTCTTTTGTTGTCATGTTACGTCTTAGATGTGTTTATGTGTGTGCTTAATGTAAGTTTGACCAGTCAACCATCCTCCTGGTTTGACCTGGTCAAACAGTTAGAAAAGGTTTGTAAATTTGTGTGTGTCGAAGGATGGTCATCGAAGGATTGTTTATATCCTTCGATGAGCTCGAAAGATAACCTTCGATGGATACAGATGGACCTCGAAGGATGCCAATCCTTCGAGGTATGTGTGGATCCTTCGATAGGTTGTATCTCGATAGATGATCTTTCGATCAATCTAATTGATCCTTCGACCAGACTAGCTGTGAAGGTTATATATACGGATGTAATATGTTCACTTCATTAGTGTGAGTGAACTTAGTCTTGTTGAGAGCGTATTTTCAGTTTGGTCAAGGGCTGTAACCGTGTCCACTGAAATACAAGAGAAAACTTTGATATCTTGCGTGTCTACCTTTCTCTTTGTAGCTTGTGTTCTCATTATAAACTACCGGTTTGCATACTAGCTTGGATTCCGCACTTGCTAGTGTGTTGAACTTAACAAGGATAAGGTTTAACCTCAACCTCCGAGGGACCTACAAGTGGTATCAGAGCCGTGGCTCTTTTCCTTGTTAAAAACCGAGTTTATACAAGACTTTGGAGTGTTTGGACAAAAACTCACACGGGTTAACATCTGTTTTTAGTGTTTTTCTCACAGTTCTTGACATAAAAACGTGTTCTAAACTAACCGGGTGTGTTAAAGAACGGGTTGGGTAACTTAAAAACTTGTTTTTAAGAAGTTTGGTAATTTCCGGCCAAATTCCGGCTTACTCCGGTGACCGGTTTCTGGATAAGAACCTTCTTTTTGGGCAATATTTTATTAGTCAAATCTGGGTTGGCAGAAAGTATGGTCTGAACATACCTTCTGCCGAAAGTTTTTACCAACCAATCACCTTTTCACCAACCTGTCAACTTTTGTCAACTGTGTCAGCTGTGTCAGTGCAGATCGAAGGATATCCTTCGAAGTCGAAAGATCATCTTTCGATCAAAGGAGGTTCGATAGATAATCATCTTTCGAACATCCTTCGAAGTCTGTGACTTATCTTTCGATCCAAGGAATCTTTTCGAAGGATATATCTGTCGATCTACAGGTCTTATTCGAAAGACAAGGATCCTTCGATTGGAGAGTCTTTCGAAATCAATTGTTCGAAACTCAACAGTGATCTTTCGAACACTGTTGATCCTTCGAACAAGTTCTGATCTTTCGATCCTAATCTGTTTAAGCTTAACAAGGTTGTGTTTTTCAGGTCTTTCGATCATAGATCCTTCGGCTGTTTGTTATCCTTCGAGATTTGAACATAGTTTGTGAAAAATTAATTTTTAAAAAGGGGAAAACTTGTTTTTCAAATTTTAAATATATTTTTCACTTAATATATTAATTGTCTTTATAAAATGGGAACAAACGGTCAGTGGGACCCAACTGCGTGGACTCAAACAACTTTGACTCCACAATCATCAGCTACGCAATCATCAGTTACGCAATCTCAGTCAGATTTCAACAAAAATGCATGGATGCAGGCTATTGCCCCACCTCAAGCTGCAATGATAACTGCAAATCAATGGGCATTGGTCACAAATCAAAGCAGCAGCATTCAAGCTATGATGCAGAACGACAGTGAAACTGGTATAAGCACAAAACCGCCAAAGCTGAATCACATCAATGATTGTGGATGGTGGAAAGAAAGGCTGAGAACTTATGTTCAGGGGCAAGGTCAAGATCTATGGATGTGCTTCTTTACTCCATTTGAAAATGAACTGGAAGTTGCAGGATCTAATCCACAAACTTACAGCACTATGTCTGAAGATGATAAGAAGAAATTTGAGTTAGAAAAGAAAGCATTCATGATTCTCACACAAGCTCTTCACAGAGACATTTACCACCAGTTTGTTTACTGCACGACTACTAAAAGTTTGTGGGATATGCTCACGTTGCGATGTGAAGGAAATGCTCAATCTAGAAAGATCAAGCAAGATTTACTGAAGAAAGAGTTTGAAGGTTTCACGTGTATGGAGAATGAGACCTTGGCAGAGTTATCTACAAGGTTCCATCACTTGTTGAGCGAGATGTTTGCTTTTAGAGTCACTGCCACTCCACAAGAAATGGTGAAGAGATTTGCTGATAGCTTACCAGCAAAGTGGAGCAGTTATCTTGAAATTCTCAAAGAAAATGGTGTTCTAGACACTATCACTGTGTATGAGCTAATTCAGAAATTGGAGAACAAGGATGTAGAAGAAAAGCTTAAGGCAAAAAGAACATTAACTCCTCAAAATCCAGAGATGTACTTTGGAATTGCAGGAGGCATCAGTGGAGAAAAACCAGTTCCTCAACATGCGAAGCTTCAAACAGCCTTCATTTCAAACACCGGGCCTTCCACGACAAATCAGTTTGATCCTTCAGCATACACGATGTTCTCAAGACCAGATTCTTCTTCTCGACAACAGGATGTGCAACCTGCTCCTCAATTCACACCACCGCCTTTCTTAGACCCAAGCAGAGCTCAGCAGCAACAACCGAACAACAAGGGTTTTATGGAAGCTCTTCAAACTTTCAAGCCACTTCCAATCCGAACACAGTCAGATTAGACACTTCCAACTTTTCCAAAGTCAGTGTCGAAGTAGCCAAGGAGCATATGGAGATGTTGAACACCTTGGTTAGTGCTTATTGTGGATTGGTTGCAGGTCAGATTGGGAATATCAATCTAACCAATGAAGATTATCAGCAAGTGGATAGGGAAGAATTTGAAATGATGGATATCAAATGGGCTCTTGCTAGTGCAATTCGAAGAGCAAAGGAGTTTATGGAAAGGACGGGAAGAACCAACTTGAATAGCAACAACAACACCAAGTATGGTTTTGATAAGAATGCTGTCACTTGCTTCAATTGTGGTGAAAAGGGTCACTTCAAGCGGGAGTGTCAGAAGCCTCCTAAGCAAGGAAATCAGAATCCCTTCAGGAATCAAGGACAACCACAACAGCAACAGAACAACAATGACAGATCAATAGTGCCGGTTGGAGGAAATGCATCTGGATCCACAAACACTAATCCCCACAGAGGATTGGTTGTTCAAGCTGATGAAATCTGCAATTGGAATCTTCAGTTTGGAGAAGGAGGAAATGGTGGAACAGCATGTTATGCTAAAGTGATTGAGAAGGTCGTAGAACCCGTGTCTGCTGGTGAATCTTCAGAAGATGAAGATAGTTCGGGTTATAGTGGGAGCATGGATGGGGAATCACTTGATGCTGGTGATTTATCAAGTGATGCTTTAGATTTGGAAGTTGATGAGCTTTTGGCTGAAGCTGAAGCATTATGCAAGAGGAGATCTATTCTTTGCCAGAAATCTGCTGGAACTTCCGAGAAGCTTGCTCAGTTCTTCTCTGAAGATGGATCTTTTTCTTTCCATTCAGCCTTTATGGCTAATGTCGACAGTTCATCAAGTCAGGTATGTGTCGATGAACCCACTGTAGTTAGCTGTGAAAATTGTGATAGCTTAAATGTTAAATATGCTGAAAAGGAAAGTCAGTTTGAAATCACATACAAACACAATCAAGAATTGATTGTAGATCTTTCTAAAGCAACTGAAGCTAACTTGTTTTTAACCAGAAATGAAAAGGAATTTACAGCAACAATTGCGTCATTAAAACATGATGTTTCAGAACTACAAAAGGCTGTTTTGCGAAAACAACATGCTAACAATAATCTTATTGACACAATTGAAAAACAAATGGTAGAATTGGCAACAGCTAGATGTGAATGTGAAACAATTAAGCAGAAATTGGAAAGCTATTCCAATTCCCGCTTTGTATTGGATCACATCATTGACGTTCAAGAGAGAAAGAAAAAGGGGGATAAACCATGTATTGGATTCAGATCATGTCCTCCCCCAATGAATCACAATTACTCCAAATTGCCTGATGACGAGGATATGCCCCGTTTTGAACCTACTGTGCCACTCGGTCTAGATGACTTTGCAGCAGGCCTCGGGTTCACAACTGGTACATCATCCTCGGGTCAATCAGAATCTGAGAATGTGACAGATTCATCATGTGTTAAGGAACAGAGTCCACCCATTATTGAGGATACTGATTCTTCGGATGATGAATCTGAAGAGACTGTGAAACAACAGTCTAACTCAGTTACAACAGATATTCCAATTGAGAATCACATCCTGTGTGATCCACCAGTGAAACCGAGTAAGACTGAAACGTCAAAAGCAATGGATTCCCTTGTTTCTAGCCGTGAAGAGAATAACTTGTTGTACACGCTCAAAGGAGATAGCAAAATCTACTCTAACAAAGATTTTCCACTTAAAAATGTAAATCAAGATTTAATTGAGCAAATTTTTGAAGGATGCACTGATAAGTTTTTGGGGAACAAAAGTGGCAAAATTACCGTCACTCAATGTGATCCAATTCCGTGTGAACAAATTAGAAAACAATACGGAAACCAAAAACTACCAATTGAGCGAAAACAACAAGTCAATTCCGGAAAGGGTAAGGTACAGGGAAAGAAGGCTCAGAACAAGAATGTTCAAGCACCTAAAGTTCAGCAGCCTAAGACTGAACAACCTAAGGTTCAACAACCTAAAGTTGAACAGTCTAAGGCTACTCAACCTAAGGCTGCACAACCTAAAATTCAACAATCAAGGGTTGAGCAACCTAAGGTTCAACAACAAAAGGTGCAAAACAAAAGAGCTCCTGTTAAGAAGCAAGGACAGAAAATGAACTTTGTTGGATCCACGGGTTCAGACAAACTTGAAACATTTCAGGATAAATCTAACCTTGAGTTTATACAACAGTTTAGAATTTTAAAACGAAATGATCAGAATAATTACACCCAACACACCAACGGATGTGATTTAGGCCCAAGCACGTCTAGATCACAAAGTTCATTGTCTGGTTCTTCGTCTGGTCATCAACATGTTTCTCCGAAGTTTGTAGAGCGGAGAACATGTTTTGAATGTGGGACAGTTGGGCATATTGTAAGATATTGCCCACACGTGCAAAAGCTGAAGTCAACAACGAGTGCTCCCCAAGAAATCAATTACCGAAAACGATCAGTTTCCCCGAAACAAGACCCACGTGTCTTGAAAGAAAGGGAAAAGAAGTTAAAGCAAAAGAATCAAAAGGTAATTGAAAGGGCCTTAAAATCAGAGGTCAAAGAAGAAAAACCTGTACAAGCAAAATCTGAAAATGTAAAACCAGTAAATGCTAAAACAATAAATTCAAATACTGGTAAAGGACAAACAGCTTGGAAGCAAAAGCAGGTAATAAAATCAGGGGGAGCACCACAGGTTCTGTTTCCTAATCATCAAGTGATTGAAATCACTTTCCTTGATGATCAAGGACGACCCAAGTCCACAAAGGCTTGGGTCCCCCTCTCAAACTGATAAGTTAACTGTATGTGCAGGCGGCTCCAGGAGGAACTATTAATAGTCATTGGATTGTTGATAGTGGGGCTTCCAGGCACATGACGGGCGACTACCGTCTTCTTTTCGATGTGCGAAGTATAAGAGGAGGATATGTTGCGTTTGCTGGAGACAAAGGAGGGTATATCACCGGCGAGGGAATGATCTCAAATGGAGTTGTGAGTTTCGACAAAATCAATTATGTGCAACAGTTGGATCACAATCTCCTAAGTGTTTCTCAGATCTGCGACAAGAAGTTCACCGTGCATTTTGATGATGCCGGTTGTTATGTGCTGAAGCCAGGATTCAAGATTCCCGAAGAATGGATTCTCTTATCAGCACCAAGAGTTAATGATTTGTATGTCCTCGATATGAGCCAAGCAATAACCAAGTCCAAACAAGTTACTTGCTTTATTTCAAAAGCCACTGAAAAGGAGACGATCTCTTGGCACAGACGGATGGGTCATATTCACCTCAGAAAAATGAATCACCTTGTCAAAAACAATCTGGTGAGAGGTGTCAATGTGAAGAATTTTCAACTTCAAGATGTCTGTGTGCCGTGTCAGAAAGGGAAGCAGATCAAGAAATCACATCCATTGAAGAAGGTTAACACTGTAAACATGCCACTCGAACGTCTGCATATGGACCTTTTCGGCCCAGTCAAACACAAGAGTGTGCACGGGGAAGTTTTCTGTTTGGTAGTCACTGATGACTATTCAAGATTTTCATGGGTTGATTTCATGGTCCACAAGAGCGAGACTCCAGAGATTCTAAAGAATTTGATCACCTTGTTGGAAAATCTTTATAATCTAAAGGTGAGGCGAATTCGAAGCGACAACGGAACCGAGTTCAAAAACAGAGTTATGGATGAATTTTGCACTGCAAAAGGAATCCTTCATGAATATAGCTCTCGGTACACGCCACAACAAAACGGAGTCGCTGAAAGAAAGAACAGAACCTTAATTGAGACTGCTAGAACCATGTTGGTTGAGTCTCAGCTTCCAGTTCGATTCTGGACTGAAGCTGTTGCCTCGGCTTGCTACACGTTAAACAGGGTTCTCACAGTGAAAAGACATGGCAAAACGTGCTTCGAACTTCTACACAAGAACACTCCTGACTTAGAATATCTAGAACCTTTTGGTGCTCCATGTACCATGATTGAGCCTGACGGGAAGTTTGGTGCCAAAGCTATCGAAGGTTACTTCCTTGGGTATGCTACTCCTAATCTGCGAGTATGGAACCTGACTACCAAGAGGATTGAAGAATGGGGTGAAGTTAGAGTTCAAAGATATTCTAATCCTCCGAAGCCTTCTGGAGATCCATGGATGTTCGATTATGATGGTCTTTTCAACTCATTCAATCTGCCGACATTTGATGATGACAATGCAATTGCTCAAATGTTGTCTGAAAGCGAGAATGCGACTGGCTCTCAGTTAGCTCGCCCAATCATTGTTGACTCACAAGCATCTTCTTCTGTCAACAATCTCGCTTCAAATGAGGTGTTTAATGATGCTGTCGACTACAATTTGTCATCGGAAGATGAGGAGTATGTTGATGCAAATGATGGTGAAGCACGGGGTCCGGTTCAAGGTACTTCAGAAGCAACGGATCCAGTGTCTGCGCCAATTGTCCAAGAAGAAAATGCATCATCTTCTACAACTCAACAGCTTCAAAATGATATCGGGAATTTAAATATCAATAACTTGAGGACCAATGTTGAAATTCCTCTAGTTCCTGAAACCCGAATTCATAACATTCATCCTCAGCAGAATATTATAGGTGATGTTCTCAGTGGTGTAAGGACAAGAAATCAAATCAGAAATAACGAAAATGCTGGCTTGTATGCTGGGATACGAGAATCGGGACAACAAAATGATTGGTCTTTCGCCTGCTATGTTAGCCAAGAAGAGCCTAGATCTTGGAAGGAGGCATTGAAAGATGATTCCTGGGTGGAAGCCATGCAGGAAGAACTTCTGCAGTTCGAGAAGTTGGGCGTATGGAAATTGGTTGATAGGCCCGAACACTACAAGAAGATCGGAACTCGTTGGGTGTTTAAGTGCAAGAAGGATGACCGTGGGATTGTTGTCCGAAACAAAGCAAGGTTAGTTGTTCAAGGCTTCAGTCAGATAGAAGGTATTGACTACAATGAAGTGTATGCTCCTGTTGCACGTCTGGAGGCTATTAGAATCTTTCTAGCCTACGCATCTTTCAAGAAATTCAAGGTGTACCAGATGGATGTTAAGAGTGCATTTCTACACGGAGTAGTCGAAGAGGAAGTATATGTCGAGCAACCACCGGGGTTTGAAGATCCATTACATCCTGACAGAGTTTTACTACTTAACAAAGCGTTATATGGTCTTCATCAAGCACCTCGAGCCTGGTATGAGACACTGTCTACCTACCTACTGAACAACGGGTTTAGACGGGGTTTGATCGACTGTACCCTCTTCATTAAAGAAAAAGGTGAAGATCTTCTGTTGGTACAAGTATATGTCGATGACATTATCTTTGGTTCTACCGATGATAATTTATGCAAGGAATTTGAGAAAGTGATGCAAGATCGATTCGAGATGAGTGCGATGGGTGAAATGACGTTCTTTTTGGGTTTGCAAGTTAATCAGTCCGAATCTGGAATTTTTATCCATCAAACCAAGTACGTCGGGGACATCTTGAGCCGGTTCCAGATGTCCGATTCGAAGCCAATTTCTACTCCTCTTCCGCAGAATCACGGGATTACTCCGGATGACAAAGGGGAAGCTGTGGATTCTTCACTCTATCGTGCTATGATTGGATCGTTAATGTATCTCACTGCATCAAGACCCGACATTATGTATCCAACGTGCCTTCTCGCCAGATACCAAGCAAATCCGAAGGTCTCTCACTATGCTGCTGTCAAAAGGATTTTTCGTTATCTGAAGGGTTGCCCTGACACCGGGTTATGGTACCCTAAGGATGATAACTTCGATCTCAAAGCTTACAGTGATTCTGATTTCGGCGGCTGCAAGAAAGATGGAAAATCAACTACAG
The DNA here is from genome assembly GCA_030545235.1 of Helianthus tuberosus. Lineage (NCBI taxonomy): Eukaryota > Viridiplantae > Streptophyta > Magnoliopsida > Asterales > Asteraceae > Helianthus > Helianthus tuberosus. The sequence continues at coordinate 143,677,811 of CM060426.1, read as the reverse complement.
CAGGATGTCAGTTTTTAGGCAATCGCCTAGTCACTTGGCAGTGCAAGAAGCAGACATGTGTGGCTACGTCTACATGTGAAGCGGAATACATTGCTGCGTCTAGTTGCTGCTCCCAGGTTCTATGGATCCAACAACAGATGCGGGACTACGGTTTTGAATTCCTAACTACTCCTATTTTTGTTGATAATGAAGCTGCTTTACAGATCACTAGAAATCCTGTACAGCACTCAAAAACGAAGCACATCGATATTAAATATCACTTCATACGTGATTGCTTTGAAAAGAGACTTATCGATGTGGTTCACATTCATACCGACCACCAACGTGCCGACCTTTTTACCAAAGCTTTTGATAAATCAAGATTCGATTATTTACTTTTGGTAAACGGCATAAAGGTGAAGCAAGAGTAACCGACATCGGAAAATCGTTTTTGTAAATATTTTTCTTAAAAAAAAAAAAAAAAAAAAAAAAAAAAAAAAAAATCTTTATTTTCTTTGTTTTTAAATTTTAGGGGGAGAAAGCTTCAAAGAAAATTCAAAAACATTGAAAAACCGCAAAAATACAAAAATATGTCTTTACTTTATTTACTTTCTGCATTTAAGGGGGAGAAAATTCAGAAAAACACAAAAACAATAGAAAAACAAAAATGAGTTTCTTGGCAAGTTAAGAGAAAATGATATTACATCAGAGGTCGGTCGAAACATGTTTCTGGAAATCAAAAGAAAAGAAAAAGATAAGTAGCTCTACTAATGATGTACCGGTAGACTCACGATCATTTTAAAGTGTGCAGGGGATATAAACATAACGAACTGAAAACCGCGTGGGAACCGCTCATTGGCATATGGTCTTGGTACCGAAATTTCGTTTGATAGATTGCCGAGGTTCTGAGATATTTGGGGTTTATGCTGTTTATCATCTGGGTATCATGGTTGTATCTTTTACCGAAAAATAACGGGGACGCAAGTCTAGATCTTCCATGATACTATACATACGTGTACATATTGCATACGACCTCAATAAGTGATCAACAATCACATGTCCCACAAATAAGTGATAAAATATCACAAATTCTTTCCGGGAGTCAAGTTCGTCTCTCTGCTGTACGAAAGTACTGACCTGTTCACGGACTTGCTCCTGTGCCCTCATGCATATGAAAATCAAGTTCCTCATCAATAAGTGATTCTATCACATAGGGCTTGTTTTCAATCAAAATAAGTGAGAATCTCACATCATATACGGTCAAACAGATGATAATCGGTATACTCACCGGTAAGATGAACTCTCGTGCATACCTTGATACGGGAATGTGTCGTGAGTGGATGAACACCGGTCGGTAAGTATAAATCATACCTTAACGTATCTCAATGCATTATGACTACACTTGATCGCTGAGTTTAAGTGGATAACAATATCGGTAATTGTGGTAGAATACTTATCCACTTCTGTAAAAGAATATTAAAAGGAAATGTGTTTTGACAAAAGACCGCAAACTGATATGATTCTCTTCGCCAGAAACTCGCAAAAATATTGTTGTGTTTGTACATATTTATTTACTGCTTAACTTTAGTGATTAACTTTTATTATCTTTTTAAACAGTTTGTGTCGTTTGATGCATATCAGCACGACATTAGCGGTGATGTCGTTTGATAACATTCAAAGGATTCTAAAATTGTTGTCTTTTATTGTTGTCTTTTATCTTATCAAAATCCAAAAAGATTTTCAATTTAATCTTATTTTTGATTAACCGATGTTGGTACTCGATCAGATATCTGACAAGCCGAAATACTTCATAAAACTGACCTTTGCAGAACTTCATAACGGACAATTTTTCAAAACGGTCATTTCTGAAAGCTTTTAAGAATTTGAAGGGCTTAAACTGAAAATTCCCAAAAATCCAAAGTGTTGGTGGAAATCTGATCCTTCGAGGAAGCAATGGCCCTCGAAAGATCAGAAGGTCAATGAAAGTCAATGAAAGTCAATCATCTCAGTCGAAAGATGTATTGGTCAACGAAGGATTTGACCAATTTGATCTTTCGAGCTGATCAGACCTTCTCGAAAGATGGATAAGGTCAAAAGATATCCTTCGAGGATTCCAACAAATATCTTTCAAATATCTGGTATCTTTCGATCCAGATAGGGATCCTTCGACCCAAGGCTGATCCTTCGAACACCATTTCATCTTTCGAAAGATCATCTATCCTTCGAGATGGTTCGACTTTCGAGGTCAGAGTATATAAGGGTGTCTTCTTCTTCAATTCATCATAACTGTTTCAAATTCACTATTTCAAAACCTCCATTCCTACCGAAACTCTGCCAAAATTTCATCAAAAACTTAGTGTATCAGGATTTTATCTACAATCTCGGTAGGTTAACCCTAATACACATTTCAAATAACAACATAAACATTTCATCTGTTTATGTACTTCTTTATGCAATGTGAATATGTTAGTTGTAGGTTTTTGATATTGGTAATGTTGAAGTTTGACGGATGTTCTTTGTTTCAGAGTCATTTCTTGTGTCTTAAATGGTTTGAAAGTGTTTGTGTTTGATCGGTTCAGGTGTGTGGTTTTGTGTCCGGGTTGGGGTTTTGTGTCCGGGGTTGGGTTTTGATGTTGTTATGTCTGTTTTAAGTGTTCTAAATGGTTGTTGATGTTTGATGTTTGATGTACTTAAATTGTTTGAAACCACTTAAAACACACTTAAAACTGTCACCAAAACCGATGAACAATGTCGCCGGAAAATCGCCGTTGAACAGTGTTACCGGAAATCAACACGAAGGATGTTGATTCTCAACCTCGAAAGATGTGTTGCAAAATATCTTTCGAAATGAGATTCGAAAGATGCTAAGTTTCTCGAAGGATTCATCCTTCGATTGATCAGACCTTTCGAATGATCAAGATATCTTTCAAATTCTTGATTCTTCGAAAGATGATCCTTCGATAAGGAATTTCATCCTTCGAGGAAAGTAACATCTTTCGATCAGTCTGTCATCCTTCGAGCCATGTGTCATCCTTCGATGGCCATATGGCATCCTTCGAGGACAGAACACTTAGAATTTTTTTTTAAATTGAAATTTTTCTAAGTGTGGAATTCATGTTGACTGTTGACTGTTTCTCATTACGTGTTCGTGTTTTCATGAACAGAAATGGCACCGAAAGAAAAGAAAGAGCGGGCAAAACCAACCAAGAAGGAAAAATCGGAAGTTGAATCTATGTCGGAGCCACGACACAACATGGCAGCGTATTTACAACCGGAAGACAAAATCAGTCCGGAATTCACGGGAATAATGGAGTATCTGCATCGCACTCGTATCAACTATGCAATCACTACACAGCACACTGCTTATCAGTCTCATATCAAGGATTTCTGGAGTTCTGCTGTGGTTGAGACTGTGGATAATCAAGAAGTGATTAGAGGATTCGTCGCTGAGAAACCCATGGTGATTACAGAAAACACTATCAGAGCACGTCTGCAGCTAGGTGATCAACCAGAAGATGCTACTTCTATTGATTTACAATGTCAGCGGGGCCTGCTGATGAGGTTACGGTACAGCGATAACGTTCTTGCAAATCAGATCAACAAAAAGTTTATGCCGCTTCGATACAAGCTCTTATTGCATATCCTTATTCACTGCCTGAGCAACAAACGATCTGGATATGATCTGTCGCCGATTGATTTAACGGGATTGTTTACGGCGTTGATTCTGAACAAGCCTTTCAACATATCACGTTATATTTTCGACAATCTGAAAGAAAATGCTCGAAGGCCACTCCCGTCAGCAACTCAACGAACATCTACCAAGTTTTGGCTATATCCTAGATTCCTGCAGATGATGATTAATGAACAGATTCCTGATCTTCCTAAAGCTGAAGCAGATGTTCTTCCTGTCAATCCAATGAATGAGCGTACACTGCTGATTTTCAAATCCATGTCCAACTATAAAGAATCGGATCCAATTAGAAAGCTTATTGGTCATCTCGATGTTCCTGCCTACGAGGCACCGCAGAACAACAAATGGCGTCGAGATGCGAGTGATTCTGATGATGAAGAGCCAAGGTTAATCGCTTTGGCTACCACGCAGCTCGGGGCTAAGCATGGTATTAAAGCATCGAGCAGGAAGTCTGGTGGCAGTTCTAGTGTTGCAGCACATGTTGAAGTCGATGTGAATGTTGCTGCAGAAGAAGTTCAGGGAGTGTTTGTCAATCCTGATGCTCGTGTTAGTGCAGGTGGTGATGGTGGTACTGTAGTTGGTGAGACAGGCGGTAGTGCAGGTGGAGCTGGTGGTACTGCTAGTCAGTCAGGTAATGTTGCGGCTGACAAAGGCAAAAGTAAGGTGGACGAGCCAAGGAGGTTGGCGGATGAAAGTAGTTCGTCGTCTGATGCTGAAGGAGGTGCGGGTAATGATGACTCGTCTTCTGAGGATGATAATCCTCCTCCTCCAGGGATGCGCAAAGCTTACGATCAGCGAGGAAATTTTCGTGGTTTTGAACATATTGAGAAACCGGTGAATGTCGCAGAATCTGATAAAGATGCTGATTATATTCCTGCTGCTCCTGGTTTTCTTAGAAGGAAGAGAAGAGCAAGAAAAGAGGGTACTCGTACCTCTAAGAGATCAAGGGGCGGATCAAAGCCAACAGGTGAAATGGCCGGTGATGTCACTACACCTGATCCGATTCAGCAATCAACGCCTCCGGAGCAACAGCTGCCTCCTATCATTGAACAATTATCTACATCAGAGATGCTGGATCTGATCTCTTCTCCACAGACGTCTTCTGGGGCACGCACGGCGCCTGTTGATCAACAGCCGCCTGCAACCCCCGTCTCAGGTACACATCCACGTCCTCCTCTTGTTATTCCTGGTCCAACAGGTACTTCTGGTCCATCTGGCCAGACTGGTTTCCCAGGCCCTGAGCCCTCACGGCCTACTCTAGCAGAAACATTATCTGGGCTGTCTGATGCTGAGAAAATTCAATTCCTGATTGAGCAAGTCAGTGAACTGGGTACCTTAGTCGGTCGGAATACAAGAAAGATTGAAGAATACCGTATACAACGAACACATGATGCTGAGGCACACAATAAGCTGGTCTCACTTGTTAGTGCTCAGAATGTCAAGATAAGAGAACAGGCTCAAGAGATAGAAAGACTGAAAGAAGCTAATAATGCTCGTGATAGAGAGGTTGAGATAATGAAGAAGCATAGTACTGTGCTAGAACGTGAGGCAACAACGTTAAAACAAAAGCATGAAGAGCTGTCCGATCGATATAAGAATCGTGATGATAGATTAATGGAAGCCTTCAAGCCTGTACAAGCGAACTTTAAGAGATTTGATCACAAAGTTGTTACACTTTGGAATGAACGGTGCAAAGCTTTGGGCATCCTTCCTTCAAGGCGTGGCGATGATAAGGATGATGATGCAGCAAATCCTGATCAACCAGCTGCCACAGGTTCAGGTGCAACTGCATCTGGTGCTGCAGGTGGGTCTGGTATATCTCAAGATGCTCCTTCTGCTCCTCCAACATCTACTGGTCCGTCTGAGCCGACTGAGACATTGGAAGCTTCAGCAGTTTTTGAACATATTAGTCTTGAGCCAGAAGCGTTCACTGATCTCCCTGAATCCTCAATTGCTCAACAGTATCATCCAATCACGGGTGAACTGTTAGAAGAGGGAGAACATGTTACTGAGATGTCTGATGAATGTGTGCTAGCTCTGACAGCAATGGATGAAGTTGATGTGACGACGATCGATGCCACTCCATTGGTTCCGGACGAAACCGATTTCTCCACGATTGAAGAAATCTTCATCGGTTCGGATCCGGAACGTCCCGTTTATGTTAGTCAAGACAATGTGGAGCTTAATTCACTTGATGATAATCTTGAGGAAGCAAAGACAGCAGAATCTTCTAATCCTTCTTCAGATTCTCCATCAGTTCAAGAAAACCGTGAAAAGACTGTGAATGAATGGCGAGCGGATTTCCTAGCCAGGAATCCTCCTCCGCTCCCTCCGTTGGATCAAGCCAACTACATGGTTTTGGAAAGAAATCCAGCTAGGGGTCGTATCATTAGCTGGATGTTCATTAAGGATCTTCATTGCATGGTTGTGAAGAGGGAATGCGGCCTTCAGTATTTCAGGTCTCTTCTTAGCATTCTTTCACTTCCTTATTATGATGTGGCGGTTTTGGCCCAGATGGAGGTTATTAATCGAGTCAAAGACAAGATGGTGGATTTGTTCGCGAAGAAGATTAGATTGGAACGAAGAAAAGGTTGGAAGGATCCTCTATATAAGCCACAGTTTCCTCGATACGAGCCAATCAGGTTCTCACTTGATCCAGAGACAAATACTGCGCGATATCGTTTGGTTTATGATCCTCCAAAATTGATGAAGAAGATACCTTTGCTGAAAATGAAGACAGACTTTCTGGGAAACTTTCGTTGCTGGGTTTACGATGCGGATACTGGAGAAGCCGTGATCTTATTCCGAGATAGTCAGGAGAACTTTCGAATGATAGATCCGATGTGGATTTCTAACATGTCTAGGTCGGATATTATTGTTCTTAAGGATCACGAGATAAATTACTTGGTTAGAGATCGTGATCAAGCAATGAAGTTTCAGAAGATGGCCCGGTATTGCTTCAACCTACTGGTGAATGCGGGAAGTGCATGGACTACGCATCACTTGACGGTTGAAAGGACGTCAGAGACATGAAGACACAAAGATCGAGACAAAGCTACAGCCAAGGGGGAGTTTGTTGGTGCACTTGTGTCTGTACTTTGTCTGTATTTTGTAATGATATAAAACGATGTCTTTTGTTGTCATGTTACGTCTTAGATGTGTTTATGTGTGTGCTTAATGTAAGTTTGACCAGTCAACCATCCTCCTGGTTTGACCTGGTCAAACAGTTAGAAAAGGTTTGTAAATTTGTGTGTGTCGAAGGATGGTCATCGAAGGATTGTTTATATCCTTCGATGAGCTCGAAAGATAACCTTCGATGGATACAGATGGACCTCGAAGGATGCCAATCCTTCGAGGTATGTGTGGATCCTTCGATAGGTTGTATCTCGATAGATGATCTTTCGATCAATCTAATTGATCCTTCGACCAGACTAGCTGTGAAGGTTATATATACGGATGTAATATGTTCACTTCATTAGTGTGAGTGAACTTAGTCTTGTTGAGAGCGTATTTTCAGTTTGGTCAAGGGCTGTAACCGTGTCCACTGAAATACAAGAGAAAACTTTGATATCTTGCGTGTCTACCTTTCTCTTTGTAGCTTGTGTTCTCATTATAAACTACCGGTTTGCATACTAGCTTGGATTCCGCACTTGCTAGTGTGTTGAACTTAACAAGGATAAGGTTTAACCTCAACCTCCGAGGGACCTACAGTTTTTAAAGACATAAAAACTTGAGACCCAACATTGTCACTATCTCTCTCAGCAAATTTAAATTGGGTGACACGGTTGTCCAAATCGCTCGAACTTCACTCGACGCTCGCTCGGAATTTTTACTGCTTGAAAAATGCTCGCTTGATTTGATGCTCGGTTTTAAATGAGCCGCTCTGCTCGGTTCGGTTTGTAAACGAGCCAAGCACGAGCAAAGGTCCGCTCGGTTCGGCTCGGCTCGTGAACAGCCCTAAACCCAACCATGCGGCCATCTTGCCATCTCAAATGATTATCTACTTTCCCATATCTGGTGGGTGGGTGAAGGGACACCTTACGGACTTAATAACATCAGTCCTTAGCACCGTAGATAAGAGCACATGCATAAATTATTGTACTGTAAACGTAACCACCTAAAGATGGTTGACGATAAGTTGTTAGATCCAGTACGACAAGTAAAGCTTTGTTTATAACGGGTCAACAGTGGCTCGGGTCCGTAGTGTTATTAAGGAGGCATGGTATAACTATGCAATTGTGTTTGTTTACACTAAACCAAGTCAAATAATGAATTTCATTTATGCCTTTTGAATTACAGTTAATATTAAATCACTGAACGAAAACTAAAACAATGTTGAAGGGTCAAGTTTGCCAATCATAAACAAACTAAATATTAGCTTGTAGTCATTACTCATTCAAGCACAATCAAATGATTTCTTTAATCGGGCTATGTCTATGGGTGACACAACAATTAAATAACTTTTTTAAGCATTGGCCACTTCACATCTAATCTAACTTATAACAAAAGATTTCAAAAAATGTTACGTGTTAACACCATATCATCTCTCAAAGAAAATGCTTGTAATCAATTTTTTTTATTATTTCTTAAATCAAATTAATAACAAAATATTTCAAAAAATGTTATGTGTCAACACCATATCATCTTTTAAAGAAAATGCTTGTAATCAATATTTTTTTTATTATTTCTTAAATCAAATTAATATCGACTTCGTTGTATTTCTTGTACCTAACTTATGTGAGATTTGTTACAGGAATGGGATTAGGAGAGAACGATTTGAAGTGTGAGAACAGTCAGAATGATTTTCAGCCATAGGATCTTTGTGATTTGTGGCTAAGATGTTGCGGTGACATTTTTGTAAATAATGGGAACCTTATAAGTACCAGGAGGGGTAAAATTAGAAGATCCAAACAAGGGTGCACATGCTAATCACATGGCATTTTCCCCCATCATATTTAAACGCCAATAACTTTTTTATACGTGATTATTTTCTAAAAAAAATTACACCATAAAACTCAGCGTTTTTTATCTTTCCAACGAGTATACTATTGATATAGTTTTCGAAAAAAAATGAAATGAGTTTTATGGCGTTTTAGAGTAGTTATTTTTATGGCGTTTCTGAACTATGTGTTTTTATGGCGTTTTAACTAGGTATTTTCATGGCGTTTTAACTAGGTATTTTCATGGCGTTTTTCTGAACTGAGTGTTTTATGGCGTTTTAAACTGAGTTTTTTCATGGCGTTTTTTCTGAAATGAGTGTTTTATGGCGTTTTAACTGAGTATTTTCATGGCGTTTTTTCTGAATTTGGTGTTTTTATGGCGTTTTATTTGAACACACAGTTCATGTGTGTGGGTTCTTTTTGACAATATTACCCCTTAGTGTCATTTAGCATTAATGCTAGATGTCAACTCAAAAATCGTTCTCACCGTTCTCACACTTTTTACCGTTCTCTCTAAATCCTGACCCTTTGTTACATATGTATGCATCCCCAATAATTAAGCTCCTTTTTAGATTGATAAAAAAGTTACGAAACAATAGATACACATAATAAAATGTAACGCATATCTTGAAATACTTATTTTAAATAATATATCTTTAAGTTTACCAATATTTATTTTTTTAACGGCAAATTTTTTTTTTGTTGTCTGTGGGATTTTAATCAAGACCCCACACTTCTAAGGTGTTTAAAGGTTTTGTTTTTGCAAATGGACCACCACTCTATTGGTAAATATGTTACACCTTCCCACAAAACCTGCCCCATACTTCACATATATCTTTAATTAATTTATAATTTATAATGATAATTATATTTTTTAATAAATTACCAAAAAAATGCAGCATCTACAAATTATTAAGTATTATGACAGACAACACATGACATTTTCAAAATAAACTTTTAGTTACTATGGAGAATCATTAAATCCAAGTTTATATATTTTTCATATTTAAACCATATAATTTGATGCGGGTCCAAGTGTGGAGGAGCGGGGCATCTTGTATTTGGAGGCCCAAGATCGTGTGACAAAAGGGGCTTCACTAAAATGGCTCTAACTTGGGCTACGGGGGTCCGTTTTGGGCGTGCGACCAGGTGAAACGATCGTGAGAACGAGCTCCATCTTGCTGCAAACCGCCTACATCGGTTTTTGTCACGGCCCCCGACCCGGTTTGACCCGTTCCAGGAGCCGCGGGACAGAAATTCCCGTGGTATTTATTTAATTGAGTTTAACAGCGGAAGTTATCATCAGGATCTTTTTAAAGCTAAAATTTTCCCGATTATTTTATTTCACAATTCGGGATAAAACCCCGATAATTTACAATACTATGATTTTTTTGAGAAATCGTTATATTACAAAACATATTTCTTTATTTTATAATGAGCCACTATCTTAAGCTTGAATTGCTCCCCAGCACTTTTTCCTGAATTACAACAGATCACCTGAAACATGTTTCAAAAAGGTTTTGTCAGCGGAAAATACTGAGTGAATCATTCTATTTACTAAAATGACACATTTGTTATAATTTACAGTATTAAGGAAAATTACAATGTTTCTGATATCAATCCAAATACCCACAGTACTCTATCACTCGACCCATTGGCCCATTCGTCCAATGGTGTCTGTGATTATGGTCATATCACCCCTTGGCTGCCCCAATGGTGAAGATTATCAAGTAATGTATACAAAACCCCACATACTGGCTGTAATATGGAGATTACATAAACTTAATCCCTGTAATTATAACTTTGAAATAAATAGGGTTTTGTAAAGTAATTTGATAAAAAGAGAATGACTTACATTGCTGATTTAACACGGACAGAGTGTACTCTACGGATTAGCCTGATTAACCTAATTTAGATAATAATGCACACAAAACTGGGTTAGAAATCAATACAGCATTTACGATAACTCACGAGATCAAATTCTCACAACGAACGACAAAGTGCGATACTTAAACATCCATCGATTTAACGACGAACGACAAAGTATAACCCTAATGTGGGCGGCACTTAAACATCCATTGGATATATTGATCGGTCGGAAAATGAATCGTAATAGCGATCGAGTTATTACCCTGTTTTGTAGCAGCAATTCGTGATCGTGTGTGTTTTGACAGTAAATATAAGATAACTCAGCGTATATTTCAAATTTTAACGTCGTTTCAACTCCTAGAATCAAGTCCCAAACCACCCTATTTATACTGAAAATTTGACCCAGTCGCGTAGCGCGACTGGGTACCCCTATAGTCGTCGCGCTACGCGACTGCTAACCTATGTTCATAGGGTAGCTACGTGCATGGGTAGGCTTGCTGAGTTGGTGGATTTATGAAATTCAATTTCGACAGATAGTTATATGGATAATCGTAACTAGGGTTTTAACCCCCCCCCCCCCCCCTGAGTTTTAGGGGCCCTAATCCTGATTCTGAAATTTCTGAAAATTTTAAGGTTTGTTCAGAATCACTTGGGTGTCTCAATTAGGGTTTCCTATTGGACAATTTAATTAAATAAATATGACTTTTGATGAGAGTTGTTACATTCTCCTCACCTTAATAAAAATCTCGTCCTCGAGATTTACTGGAATAAATGAGGATACTTTCGCTTCATTTCTGATTCCAGCTCCCAAGTGTATTCAGCTCCTCTCTTTGAATCCCATCTAACTTTGACTAAAAGTAGTCGTTTATGTTTGAGAAACTTGATCTTTCGATCCTCAATTTGAAGAGGCTTCTCAAAAAATTTCAGCTTTTCGTTTACCTCTATATCTCGAAGAGGTACTACCAGTGATTCATCTGATAAGCATTTCTTGAGATTGAATACATGAAATACATCATGTACTCCAGATAATTCTTCTGGTAGTTGTAAACGATAAGCTACTGGTCCTATACGTTAGATTACTGGAAATGGTCCTACGTACCTTGGACTTAGCTTTCCTTTCTTACCAAATCTAACAACTCCTTTCCAAGGAGAAACTTTCAACATTACTCTGTCTCCAACCTGGAATTCTAATGGTTTGCATCTATTGTCTGCATAACTCTTCTGGCGATCTCGAGCCGTCTTCAGTCTTTCCTTGATTTGAGTAATCTTATCAGTCGTTTCTTGTACAATCTCTGGACCTGATAATTGACTTTCTCCTATTTCTGCCCAACAAACTGGAGTTCTGCACTTTCTTCCATATAGTGCTTCAAATGGGCCGATTTCAATACTTGAATGATAGCTATTGTTATAGGAGAATTCGATCAAAGATAAATGATCGTCCCAATTTCCACCAAAATCTTTCACACATGCTCGAAGCATGTCTTCTAGAGTTTGGATCGTCCTTTCACTTTGCCCGTCTGTTTGTGGATGATATGCAGTACTTAGGTTTAGTCGAGTTCCCATTGCTTCTTGGAAACTTTTCCAAAAATGGGAAGTGAACCGACTATCTCTATCTGATACAATGGAGAGTGGAACTCCATGTAAAGGTACGATCTCATCTACATATAACTTTGCCAATCTTTCCATGCTAAAGGTTTCTTTCATAGGTAAAAAGTGAGCTGATTTGGTTAATCGATCCACAATTACCCAAATCGCATCATTACCTTTTCTTGTTTTGGGTAACTTAGTAACAAAATCCATTGTTATAAGTTCCCATTTCCATACTGGCATCTCTAATTGTTGTAGTAGACCTGAAGGTTTCTGATGTTCTGCCTTAACTTGTGAACAAGTAAGACATTTAGAATTATATTTAGCTATATCCTTCTTCATTCCTATCCACCATAAATTTTTTCTTAAATATTGGTACATCTTATTGTTTCCTGGGTGTATGGTATACCTAGATTTATGAGCTTCTTCTAAGATCTTATTTCTTAATTCTCCTTGCTTAGGTACCCAAATTCTGTTTTTGTGGAATCTCCAAATTCCATCAACTCCTTGTTCCAATTCTTTTATTCTTCCTTTCATTCCTTCAGCAACATCCTCTATTGCTGTTTCTTGAACATTCTTTATTTGTTCCATTAAATCTAATTGTAGATTTAATCTAAGAGCACGGAATCGTCGTTGTTTTTCATGATACTTACGACTTAAGGCATCTGCAACTACATTTGCCTTTCCTTCGTGATATTGAATATCACAATCGTAGTCGCTTAAAATTTCCATCCATCTCCTTTGCCTCATGTTCAACTCTTTTTGCCCAAATATATACTTTAAACTTTTATGATCCGTATAGACAGTAAATTTACTTCCGTAAAGATAATGTCTACAAATCTTACGGGCAAAAATTACAGCTCCTAATTCTAAATCATGAGTTGTATAATTTTCTTCGTGCTTTTTCTACTGTCTTGAAGCATACGCAATTACCTTCTTGCGTTGCATAAGCACACATCCAAATCCTAGTTTTGAAGCATCACAATATACTTCAAAATCTTCAGTTCCTTCTGGTAAAGTTAAGATTGGAGCATTGGTTAATTTCTGCTTCAAGATTTTAAAGGCTTCTTCTTGTTTAGGTCCACATTCAAACTTAATGGCTTTACAAGTTAGCTTAGTTAATGGTACAGCTATCTTGGAAAAATCCTTAATAAACCGTCTATAGTATCCAGCTAAACCTATAAAACTTCAAATTTCCATTGCTGTCTGTGGAACCTTCCAATTGGTAATTGCCTCTATCTTAGCAAGATCTACGTGAATACCTTCATGATTCACCATGTGTCCTAGGAATTGCACTTCCTTTAACCAAAATTCACACTTCGAGAATTTGGCATAAAGCTTTTCTTTTCTTAACAAAGTTAAGAGTGCATGAAGGTGTTCACAATGCTCTGTCTGACTTTTGGAATAAATAAGTATATCGTCTATAAAAACAATTACAAATTTATCCAAATATGGTTTACAGTTCCTATTCATCATGTCCATGAATGCAGTAGGTGCATTTGTTAACCCAAAGGGCATGACTGTAAACTCATAATGACCATACCTAGTTCTGAAAGCAGTTTTAGGTATATCTTCTTCTTGTACCTTCAATTGATGATATCCAGAGCGTAAATCTATCTTAGAAAAATATCTAGCCCCCTGAAGTTGATCAAAAAGATCATCAATCCTAGGTAATGGGTATCGATTCTTAATTGTAATTTTATTTAATTCTCTATAATCAATACACATCCTCATTGAACCATCCTTCTTCTTTACAAACAACACTGGAGCTCCCCAAGGGGATGAGCTAGGTTGTATGAATCCTTTACTTAGTAATTCATCTAATTGCTTCTTTAGTTCTAACATTTCGGTAGGAGCTAACCGATAAGGTGCCTTGGCTATCGGTGTAGTTCCTGGAATTAGATGAATCCTAAATTCTACTTCCCTATCTGGTGGTAATCCAGGTAACTCTTCTGGGAATATATCTGGGTATTCTGAAACTACAGGAATCTCCTTAAGTTCTTTACCCTTAGTACTAATGATTACTGAAATCATATATACTATTCCTTGTTTTCGTTCATAACTAGCAACTTTCATTACTGATATAAACTTCATGGGTTTACGTGGTTTATCTCCTGTAATCATGATTACTTCTCCAGTAGGTGCTTGAATTTCTATAGAGTTTTTATCACAAATGATTTGAGCATGGTTGGCTATTAACCAATCCATTCATAACACAATATCGAATTCAGCTAATTTCATAGGTAATAGGTTTGCAGCAAATTTATGACCTGAAAGTTCTATTTCTACTTTTTGCAAAACTTGATCTATTTTAACTGAATTCCCATCTGCGGTTTCGACTGTAAAAATCTGTCTAATGTTGGTTAAAGGTAACTTAAGAGCTTGACAGAATAAAGTATTTATAAAACTTTGATTTGCACCAGAGTCAAATAATACTTTCGCGTACACGTTGTGAACTAGGAACGTACCAGCTATTACATCTGGGATGAGTTCTGCTTCTTGAGTGGTTAGCTGGAATGCTCTGACATTATTCTTAGTAGCTCCTTCGGTCGCCTTAGGTTTGTTGTCTACTGGTTTGACCAATTTAGGACATTCTGTTTTATAATGCCCCGCTTCTCCACAGTTAAAACAGATTATGGTTTTCTTTCTGCAGTTTTCTTCACGATGTCCTATACCTTTGCAAAGGTTGCAGGTTACATTACATTTTCCGTAATGCTTCCTTTTGCAATTTCTACAGAAAGGTGGATTTGAATATTACCCTGTTCCTCTTTTCTTGAAATTATTATTATTACCCACCCGAAATCCTTGGGTAATTTTCTGAGCCAGTTCCTTTTTCCTGTCTTCATCTCTTGTGCGTACCAGTTCATCGGTTAGAGTGTTAGCTAATTCTACCGCATCGTCAATAGTGCGAGGTCTCGCAGCTTTAACGATATTGCGGATTTCGCTAATTAACCCCAAATATAGCGAGAAATGAGTACCGGTTCTGGCGAAGCCAGTGTTGGTACCACTCTAGCATATTCAAAGAATGTCGAAGTATAACCGCGACAATCTACACCCAACATCCGATGATTTAGGAACTTATTTGTCATTTGTTCCTTTTCATACTCAGGACAGAATTTTCTTTCTACAAGATTCTTAAATTCTTCCCAAATCATAGCATAAGCCTTATTTCTTCCTTTAGCTTGTAAAACAGTGTTCCACCATTCGAGTGCTCCATCCTTAAAAAGATTTGACGCGTACATGACCTGATCATCTTTGGCACATTTACTTATTGCAATTACTACTTCGGTTTTCTCTAACCAACGCAGTGATGCAGTTGCTCCTTAATGGCCTGCAAATTCAGTGGGTTTACAAGCAAGGAATTCTTTGAAAGTGCAACCAGGTGTTGCGGCTTTCATTTTCTTAGGGAGTGGCGCGTGTTGTGGTTCATTATCATGATTAACATGATCATTGCCTCCGTTTACACTATTACTGAAGTTATCTTCAGAAATACGTTTACTAGGAACGATTGGTTGCGGTTCGATTGGATTCTTTACAGCGGCAACTATTGCTGGAATAGCATTGGCTATCCCTTGAGCAACAATATTTTCAATATCTTGCCTAGTCATATATTGATCCCCTGGATGTTGCTTAGACTGATTATCCTCATTTACCGGTTCATTACCAATGTTTGCCATCTGATAATATATATAATTTTTATTAGTATCTGATAATTATACATAAAAACAATCAGACAATTTACAATACATGTATAGGCAAAACTATCGATTTCTCGATTTCATTTTATATTTATTATAGTATGCATCATTACTCATCAATATCTTACAGAGTTTTATTCGTAGTTATTTTACAAACTAATTTCACTATTATTCTTACTATTACACAACCACATTTTCACCATCCTCCTATCTCTCGTTACTTGTCGTCCTAAAAACGAAGCTCCCTTTCATCGTACTTCCAGGCAATTTGTCCCCTATCTCCCTGATTCTACTTCCCGCATCCATCAATTCTTCACCAAAATGGCGAAGTTCAGCCATATTTTCGTTACTCATTGGTGGATTAGGTAGGGGTTCTGGATCGAATTGTGGAAGAAAGGAATAAGGATCGTTGACAATATTTTGGAATTGCCAATCGTTCGTCCACCATTCGTCCATTCCTACAGGTTGGGAGTGGACTATTGGTTATGGGATTGCTGGTTCAAAATTCATAGGGAGTTGATTTTCAATAGGATAGGTAAAAATATTAGTATTGACAGGCTGAATAGTTTCACAGCTTGCCAATAGAAAATCTATCTCATCCTGAAAAGTCCTTCCCTGGTTTTGATTGGAGCTCTCTCCGATTTCCATTTGGGTTGGTCTAGAACCTTGTCCGACTTCCATTTCTATTTCTTTAGTGTATTCCTCCATCTGCATTCCCATTTTCCTAGAATCTTCCTTGTTTTCAGTTTCCATCTCCTGCTGTTTAAAATTTTCCTTGGTTACAGTTTCTTTTCCTTTTTCTAAAGGATTGTTTAATTTGGGAAGTTTTGTAGCTGGCTTTTTCCTACGTATACGACTTCCCCACACATAATTCTTTCTTTTCTTTCGTTTTGGCTTGTTCAAAGGTGGAGCCTTGAATTCTACCGGTTGTTCCACATCGGGAAAGTATCCAGTAAATTCTTTGGAAACTTCTATATTCACCGGGTAAAGATTGAGGTTCTGAAAGGCTTCAGATATCTCACTCATGCTGATGTAGCATATATGCAAAATGCATAAAATACTAAGTTAAAATCTTTATAATAAATTTTATAAATAACCTTTAAAATTTATTGCACACTACGTACTAATTTATTACAAAGATAACTGGAAAACATACTAGGGTTTGTAATTTTATTTATTGCACAAGGTTTCTAGATTGTAAGGGGTAAGGTGCTAAAACTTTAAAATATTTAAAGATTTATATTTTCTGCTACTGTGGCTAGCATATATAAATTTGCCCATTTCTCATCTAGCTTGTCTTCCCAAGGTGATTTATTGATTAATTCTTGGGTTTCCCGTTTAATCTTCTTTTCTCGGATTTGCTCTTTACTTTTCTTAATAATCATACTTCTTTTACTAGGGGAAAGTGGTTCCTCATATTGTGCCTTTCGCACAAATATTCCTTCTTCGGGAATTGTAGGGAGTTTTGAAGATTTGGTTTGGGATGTACTTCCCTTCTCGTTGACTGACCTATCTAATTTAAGATAGATATTTGACAGCTTTTGCTTATCCATACTGTAACTAACAAATAGTCAGTTAATAAAACACATAATCACGTAATAGTAATCAGGAAAAAAATTAAGTATTTCTAAATACTTAATTAGCTTAACTCAGTGGCTCTGATACCACCTTATTTCTGTCACGGCCCCCGACCCGGTTTGACCCGTTCCAGGAGCCGCGGGACAGAAATTCCCGTGGTATTTATTTAATTGAGTTTAACAGCGGAAGTTATCATCAGGATCTTTTTAAAGCTAAAATTTTCCCAATTATTTTATTTCAAAATTCGGGATAAAACCCCGATAATTTACAATACTATGATTTTTCTGAGAAATCGTTATATTACAAAACATATTTCTTTATTTTATAATGAGCCACTATCTTAAGCTTGAATTGCTCCCCAGCACTTTTTCCTGAATTACAACAGATCACCTGAAACATGTTTGAAAAAGGTTTTGTCAGCGGAAAATACTGATTGAATCATTCTATTTACTAAAATGACACATTTGTTATAATTTACAGTATTAAGGAAAATTACAATGTTTCTGATATCAATCCAAATACCCACAGTACTCTATCACTCGACCCATTGGCCCATTCGTCCAATGGTGTCTGTGATTATGGTCATATCACCCCTTGGCTGCCCCAATGGTGAAGATTATCAAGTAATGTATACAAAACCCCACATACCGGCTGTAATATGGAGATTACATAAACTTAATCCCTGTAATTATAACTTTGAAATAAATAGGGTTTTGTAAAGTAATTTGATAAAAAGAGAATGACTCACATTGCTGATTTAACACGGACAGAGTGTACTCTACGGATTAGCCTGATTAACCTAATTTAGATAATAATGCACACAAAACTGGGTTAGAAATCAATACAGCATTTACGATAACTCACGAGATCAAATTCTTACAACGAACGACAAAGTGCGATACTTAAACATCCATCGATTTAACGACGAACGACAAAGTATAACCCTAATGTAGGCGGCACTTAAACATCCATTGGATATATTGATCGGTCGGAAAATGAATCGTAATAGTGATCGAGTTATTACCCTGTTTTGTAGCAGCAATTCGTGATCGTGTGTGTTTTGATAGTAAATATAAGATAACTCAGCGTATATTTCAAATTTTAACGTCGTTTCAACTCCCAGAATCAAGTCCCAAACCACCCTATTTATACTGAAAATTTGACCCAGTCGCGTAGCGCGACTGGGTACCCCTATAGTCGTCGTGCTACGCGACTGCTAACCTATGTTCATAGGGTAGCTACGTACATGGGTAGGCTTGCTGAGTTGGTGGATTTATGAAATTCAATTTCGACAGATAGTTATATGGATAATCGTAACTAGGGTTTTAACCCCCCCCCCCCCCCCCGAGTTTTAGGGGCCCTAATCCTGATTCTGAAATTTCTGAAAATTTTAAGGTTTGTTCAGAATCACTTGGGTGTCTCAATTAGGGTTTCCTATTGGACAATTTAATTAAATAAATATGACTTTTGATGAGAGTTGTTACAGTTTTGGTCATCGTCCGGGCCAAAAAAATGCTTATTTCTATTAGTTATTTATCTTTTTATTTTTTTCGGTGTTTTGGGCATTTTGTTTTTGGGCTTGTGTTTGGCCCATGGCCTTTTTGTGGCCCATTTCGAATTTCTGTCTCTATTTATGTCTTTCTCTTGTAATTTGAATGGTCAGACTTGAATTTCGAAATTACTCAATTTTCACTTCAAACTCTGTGCCCTTTGGGTTGAATTTTGGGGGTTGGGAAGATCAACACGAGTATTCGCAGAATCAACGTGTTTTGCTCTTCGTTATCGTAACACACGCTACATCATAATGTGATCAACAATTTTTAATCTTCTTATTTGAAAACCTATAACTTAATCAATAGAGCGTAACAATTTATTAATATAGCCCAATAATTTTTGAAATTATACATGAGGCAAAATGAGAACGAATAAATTTATGAGTCTACAGAGCCGTCTTTGGGCCTGTGCGGTAGGTGTCACCACACAGGGCCCAAACTATCTAGGGGTCGAAGATGTTTTAAAAAAAATATATTTTTTGTATATAAAATTATTTTAGAAAAAGTGTTACAAATGATGTGGCAATATTCCAGTAAAGCATGGTACGTCTTTTTTTCCTAGTTTTCGTTTGTTTCCTCATGTATCGGATTTTAGCCCCATATACTCTACTTTCTAAGCTCATTTTAGTTTAACTTTTCACTTTCATATTTAAATATGGGACTTTATAAATTTGTAAGTACTTTCATTTTTTTTCTTCTCATTTAACCATTTACATACAAACTTTACATGTTTTCTTGTTTAACTTTATAGTTTTTTTTATTTCTCATTTAACCATTTACAATATAAACTTAGAAGAACTCAATATCTAGTTCTATATATTTTATTTGTATGAAAAGGTTCGTGTTGCCAAACTAATTGGATATGTTTACACATATTACAGTTCTTTTGCGGAAAGGATTCAAATGTAGGGGTGCAAACGAGCTGAGTCGAGCCCGAGCTCGATTTTCTTATGAGAGCTCGAGCTCGGCTCGTTGGTAATATCTCAAGCTCGAGCTCGGCTTGTTTATTATATATTAATTAATATATTAAATAAAAATAATATAAATAATAAACTCTTGTAGGTTCGCGAGCTCGATAAGTGAAGCTCGGGCTCATCCTCATTTACCAAACAAGATTATTTTTAGGTTTGGGATCGGCTCGTAAACAAGTTTAAGTAAGCTCGGCTCGGCCGTTTATTAGACAATGTTAAATAAGGAGTACATGTTATTAAATGTTAATAAAAACTAATATTACACTAAGGCTCGCTAAAGCTCGACGTGTCACACCCCAACCGATGGCGGAAACATCGGGTTATGGCACTGAGCGAAACAGATTGTCCAGAAGTTTCCATAACAATTATCATTACCAATCAATTTAAAATAACATGTCCCATACCATGTCTCAAAAGGTAAACAAACTATTACAGACAAAATCTAGGCAAACAGTTCTATTCCGACAGCACAGATTTCAAATAGCACAGTTGTTTATCTGCTTCTAGAGACCCTTGATCTAATTTGTACAGACAACTATTTGTTGGCCTCTAGAGCCTTATTCTAGCCTCGATTTCCTAGCAGATGTGCCTCATAAGCACCTATCACATACGTTAAAATAAAGTTAATACATATAATGTAAATGTGAGCATACAAGTTTGATAATAGCATATAGAGTTCGAATTCGTTTACGCATAACCAACACGTACACATAGAGAAATGAGGCATGTTAGTTATCGACATAGATCCATCGATACCAATGACTGCGGGTTAACCGCCTGAGGCAGTTCGCAATACATGATTACCACCGTAATCCATGCAAGTAATTGTCCTTACCAACCCCCGCGAACGGGTGCTGAGTCCAAACTATAGTACTATCGTTGCTAAGGCAGGTAGACAGCATTCCATGTGTAAACATAACGAACAAGCATTCATAAGCCAAGTATAACATGCATTAATGGTTAGCGTTCAAATAGTATTGAGTAGTGTGTTGATTGTGATTTGAATATTCGTAACGTATGTAACACCCAAAAGTGCGTAAAGCAAAAAGGGATCGAGTATACTCACAGCGGTTGATGGATTGAAGGGAGCGCTTAGCGAGTAAGGTTAGCCTGAATAGTTTATTAGCATAACGATAAGTGATGCGTAAAACGATGCGATGTATCAGTGGCTCGGACAGCAGTTCGGTCGGATGGTGATCCGATCGGACGGCTTGATCGTGCGGTTGACAATCCGCTCGGATGATCATCCGGTCGGACAGGTTGTACGGTCGGATGACTATTCGAGTGGATTGTTTCTTCCTTTGAGAAGAATGTGTTTGTGTATGATGGCTTGTCCTTTGAAGTTTTCGTTGTAGCATTTTGAAAACATTAAAGTATCTCTACCCTTCAGGTCGGTAGATTGGACGGTCTATCCGGTCGGACGGCGACTCGAGTGGCGGGGTTACTTAGTGAGAACAAACCCATGGTAGGTTGTCACTCGATCGGACGACAGTCCGGTCGGGTGGCATCCTTAGTGTATTGAACATGTTGAAAAATTGTTAAAGTCATTAAAGTCCTAGTATATCATGATCCGAAGAGTAATCCGGTCGGATGGTAGTCAGATCGGATGGCAATTCGTTCAATACTCAAACTTAGTTGAAGGTTGATTAAGTTGTGGGACCCAAGGTGTGATCCGTTCGGATGGCAATCCGTTCGGGTGGCTTATCCGCTCGGACAGTAGTCCGGTCGGATAGCACTCCGTCCTGGTTGCTCCGTCCGTCTTACACTTGGTCGTTTTATTTGTTTGTAGTTTTTATCGAGACGTTTCGACATCGTGTTAACCAATCAGAACCCCATCTTGTCCCAAGTGACCTGATCGACCAGGAATCACCCTAGTTCGGCCAGTTAACCGGTTCAAAACGGTTGTTCTTGTTTAACCCGAAATCGGTGGTCTCGTGAGGGGAATCCGAATCTTGGACTAGCACAACCTTAAGAATGTGTAGGAGACTAGAACAAAGTCCGATTCTAATGGTTTTGTGTGCATTGAGTGTAAAAGAGTTGAAAGAAAGTTAGAATCCATCTTTCAATCCTTTTTCACCGTGAAAGTGTTTAGATCTATGAAAGATCTTTGTGTATTCGTGTGGAAATCGGTTAGATCCAAGTTGTTCTTGGTGGATTGAAGTCAAAACATGAAGTTCTTCAAGAACTCATGAGGACGTCATCCTAGAACACCTCAAATCTAGTGATTTCACGGTTAGAAGTTTAGATTCAAAAGATAGAAAGGTGTAGGAGTGCGTGTAGATCAAGAAAGTACAAGATTTAGGGAGAGATCTTACTTGAATCGAGAGAAATCGAATAAAAGGTGAGGAGTGCGTGCTGGTCGGACGAGAGTTTCCAAAAGTAGAAAGTTTGAGGAGTGACATGGGTATTTATAGGATTCCAAAAGGGGAAAGTGTGGGCCGGTCGGATGGCACCAGGCACCATGACTAAGTGGCAGCCCGGTCGGATGGCTATCCGGCCGGATGGCACTTGGTTCATGTGTTCGACGCGATGATTTTTGCTGATTCGACTTCGATAGCGAGCGATGCGGTACGACAGAGTTTCCTAGTCAAATTACTTTTAATCTCAACCACTCATATCTCGCACTGTGCCTTCTCCACTAATTATCATAGTTCGATTGTGATTCGAGTTCGAGGTCGATTGAGTTCGATTGCATTTCGATTGCGTTTCGAGTTCGATTGCATTTTGATTGATTAGCATAGTTTGATTATCATTTAGTTAGCTTTATCGCATTGTTACTTCCTATAGTTCACAATCGTAGGTCGATTAAATAGCGATTAACATACGTCGACTATTTTTAATTATAGACACTTACTCTACATAATAGCTAAAATAAAAGAAATCTACTACAAGTCAAGTTGTGTGATCGGTCGTTGACTTTGACCTTGACTTTGACTTCTTGAAAACACGGGGTGTTACAACCTCCCCTAGTTTAGGGAATTTTGTCCCGAAATTAGGCTGAAATTTGTACAACACCGTGAATCACTTTTCTCTCTCTAGACTTTCTCCTTGAATAACTGCGGGTACTTCGCCTTCATGTCGCTTTCGAGTTCCCAGGTGAACTCTGCGCCTCGTTTGCCTTCCCACCGGACTTTCACAATAGGAATGCGCGAGCGCCTGAGTTGCTTGGTTTGGCGGTCCATGATTTCAACAGGCTTCTCCACGAAGTGTAGTGTTTCGTTCACCTGAAGGTCATCGAGTTGAACATGTAAGTCGTGGTCGGCTAGGCACTTTCGGAGGTTTGACACATGGAAAGTCGGGTGGACGTTACTAAGTTCCTCCGGTAGTTCGAGTCTGTAGGCGACTTTTCCGATCCTTTCCAGAATCTTAAAAGGTCCAACATATCGAGGTGCGAGCTTTCCTTTCTTGCCGAATCAGACCACACCCTTCCAAGGTGATACCTTTAGGAGTACGTAGTCACCAACGTCAAATTCAAGGGGCTTGCGTCGTCTATCGGCATAACTTTTCTGTTGATTCCGAGCTTTTACCAGGTTGTCTTGAATTTGGAAAATTTTGTCTGTCGTTTCTTGCAATAGCTCGGGACCGGTTAGTTGCGAATGACCAATCTCGTGCCATACAATCGGCGATCAACATCTTCTTCCATATAAAGCCTCGAATGGTGCCATCTGAATGCTGGAATGATAACTGTTGTTGTACGAGAATTCGACTAACGGCAGGTATTTATCCCAATTATCACCGAAATCTATGACACACGAACGGAGCATGTCTTCGAGAGTACGAATTGTTCTTTCGGTCTGACCGTCGGTTTGGGGGTGGAATGCGGTACTTAGATTAAGCGATGTATCGAGAGCCGTTTGAAACGTCTCCCACAGTCGCGAGGTAAACCGAGCATCACGATCAGAGATGATGTCACGAGGCGTCCCATGATTACAAATGATCTCGTCGGTGTAGATTCGGGCTAATCGTTCTACCTTGTAGTCTTCCCGTATTGGCAAGAAGTGAGCTGATTTAGTCAAACGGTCAACAACAACCCAGATGCTGTCGTGACCTGATGACGTGTGTGGAAGCTTTGTTATGAAATCCATAGCTATACTCTCCCATTTCCACATAGGGATCGGCAGTTGTTCGAGTAAACTAGAGGGTCTTTGGTGTTCAGCCTTGACTCTTGCACAAGTTAGGCATTTTCCAACGTAGATAGCGATATCCCTTTTCATGCCTAGCCACCAGTACTTATAGCGAAGGTCCTGGTACATTTGGTCGGCATCGGGATGAATGGAATACCGGGATTTGTGGGCTTCGTCCATCAAAATTTGTCGCAAATCGGTCCGTTTAGGGATCTAAATTCGGTCCAGGAAGTGGAATACCCCATTCGACTTACTCACAAGTTGAGCTCCATCGTGGTAGATTCTTTCCCTCTTCAAAGTGCGTTCATTAAAACAAGCATGCTGAGCTTCGTGGATGAGGGTTTCGAGATCGTATTGAGCTTGAACATTACGAGTGCTAAGCAGATAGCTCCGTCTGCTGAGTGCGTCGGCCACAACATTTGCTTTGCCTGGGTGATAACGAATCTCACAGTCGTAATCGTTGAGAAGTTCTACCCATCGGCGTTGACGCATATTAAGTTCCTTCTGATTAAAGATATGTTGTAGGCTCCTATGATCGGTGAAGATCTTACACTTTGTACCGTATAGGTAGTGTCGCCAAATCTTTAACGCAAAAACAACTGTGCCTAGCTCGAGATCATGGGTTGTATAGTTCTTCTCGTGGATTTTGAGCTGACGAGATGCGTAAGCTATAACCTTGTCCCGTTGCATGAGAACACAACCAAGACCAAGGTTGGAAGCATCACAGTAGACAATGAAATCGTCATTTCCGTCGGGCAATGTGAGAACATGAGCATTGCAAAGCATATGCTTGAGGGTTCGAAAGGCAGACTCTTGTTCAGTTCCCCAAACAAAAGGCTTGTCCTTATGCGTGAGAGATGTAAGCGGCACAACGATCTTTGAGAATCCTTCGATAAATCGTCGATAATAACCCGTTAGTCCGAGAAAAGAACGGACTTCTGACGGGTTCTTAGGTGTAATCCAACTCTTAACAACTTCAATCTTCGCAGGATCGACGTGAATACCTTGATTATTTACTATGTGACCCAGAAACTGAACTTCCTCTAACCAGATTTCACACTTGGAGAACTTGGCATAGAGTTGGTTCCCATGGAGTAGCTCGAGAACCAAACGTAGATGTTGCGCGTGTTCGGTTTTCGACTTGGAATAAATCAAGACATCGTCGATGAATACGATGACGAAATGGTCGAGATATGGTTTACACACGCGATTCATCAGATCCATGAAAACCGCGGGTGCGTTGGTTAACCCAAAGGGCATAACAACAAATTCGCAGTGGCCGTATCGAGTGTGAAACGCGGTTTTGGGTATATCCTCCTCCTGCAAGCGTAGTTGGTGATAGCCTGAGCGTAGATCGATCTTTGAGAAACACGTAGCACCTTGTAGCTGATCAAACAAATCATCGATGCGGGG
Source organism: Helianthus tuberosus (assembly GCA_030545235.1). Classification (NCBI taxonomy): domain Eukaryota; kingdom Viridiplantae; phylum Streptophyta; class Magnoliopsida; order Asterales; family Asteraceae; genus Helianthus; species Helianthus tuberosus. The sequence goes on along the minus strand of CM060426.1, from coordinate 143,652,408 downwards.
TAGGGGATAGCGGTTCTTGATAGTTAACTTATTCAATTCCCGATAGTCGATACACATCATGTACGACCCATCCTTCTTTTTGACGAAAAGGACTGGCGCGCCCCAAGGAGAGGTGCTCGGGCAAATGAAGCCTTTCTCAAGTAATTCCTGGAGTTGGTTTGAGAGTTCACGCATTTCAGATGGCACGAGTCGGTAGGGAGCTTTGGCAATAGGGTTGGCTCCAGGAATGAGGTCGATACGAAAGTCGATATCACGACTTGGTGGTAGACCGGGAAGATCCTCTGGAAAAACGTTAGGGAATTCCCGAACCACAGGAACGTCTTTTACTTCCTTCTTCTCTTTCTTTTCCTTTTCTGCTACTACAATGTTAGCCAAGAAAGCTCTGTATTCCTTGCGGAGATACTTGCTAGCTTGGACACAAGACATGAGTTTGAGACCTTTCGAAGTAGTTTCACCGTAGACACACAGTAAATCACCATTCACGAGCGAGAATCGAATAATCTTGTCGAAGTACACCACTTCAGCATGGTTTTCGCGAAGAAAGTCCATGCCTACTATGACATCGAAACTTCCGAGTTGCATCGGAATTAGGTCGATTGGGAAGATGTGATTGTTGAGCTCAAGGGTACAATCACGGAGAACAGAATTAACAGCGACGGTTCTTCCGGTAGCGACTTGAACATCGAACGTCGAGGAGAGTTGGGAGCGCTTACGATTAAGGAGTTTCTCGAATTCGAACGACACAAAGCAATTATCGGCTCCAGTATCAAATAAACACAAAGCATAAATACCATTCACAAGGAACGTACCATTGACCACGTTGTTGTCGGCTTGGGCTTGACGCACGTTGATGTTGAAGGTTCGTGCGCGTGCTGCCTGTTGCTGTTGCTGCTGCTGTTGTTGAGGCTACTGCTACTGGGGCTCTTGTTTCACAACCCTGTTTGGGCACATGTTGGCGAAATGGTTCGGGTCGCCACATGCGAAGCAGGCTCTGGCGTTGACCGCGGGTGCCTGAGGAGCTTGTTGACCCCGAGGGGCGGTAAAAAGAGCTTGATGAGCTGGAGCTTGTCGGGCACGGCAGCTGGTAGTGAAGTGGCCGTACATGTTGCAATGAGCACAGAAGCGGCAAGCTATGGTAGTCGGGTGGTGGTTTGTCACGGCCCCAGACCTGGTTTGACCCGTTTTAGGAGCCGTGGGACAGAAAATCCCGTGGTATTTATTTAATTGAGTTAACAGCGGAAGTTTTCTTCAGGATCTTTTTAAAACTGCGATTTACCGATTATTTTATTTCACAATTCGGGATAACCTCGGTAGTTTACAATCATATGATTTCACGAAGAAATCTTTATTTTAACAAAAACATGTTTCTTTATATTGAGCCACTTCCTTAAGCTTGTAGTGCTTCACGACACTTTTTCCTGGATCACAACAGATCACCTGAAACATGTTTGAAAAAGGTTTTGTCAGCGGGAAATACTGGTGAATCATTCTTTTTACTAAAACGACTCGTTTGTTATAATTTACAGTATTAAGAGCGATTACAAGTTTCCATATATCAACCAACTACCCACAGTATTTGTCACTCGAACATCCATCGGTAACCTCAGAGTCCAATGGTGTTGGTGACTATTGTCATATCACCCCTTGGCTACCCCGTTGTCCAATGGTGACGGTTATCAAGTATTGTATACAAAACCCCACATACCGGCGGTAATTTGGTGACTACAAAGACTTAATCCCTGTAATTATAACTTTGAAAGCATTTAAGAATTTATAAAGTACTTTGATAAAAAGAGAATGACTCACATTGCAGATTTATATGAGCAAAGCTTAGCCTACTGATTTAGCCTTTTAACCTAAATTTAATAACATGCACACGAACTCGGTTAGTAACTAATACAGCATTTACGATAACTCACGAGATTAAACCCTCACATCGAATGACAAAGTGCGATACTTAAACATCCATCGTATTCACGACGAATGACAAAGCATAAACCCTAATGTGGGCAGCACTTAAACATCCATTGGATAGTTTAATCGATCGGACATTGAATCGTAGCAGCGATCGAGTTAATACCCGGTATCGGAGCAGCACCTCGCTAATATTGAAAGTAATTTCGACTTCAGAGTATTAAAACTTTATTTTTGAAAGTTCGTTTCGACACCAGTGGACTGTGCATGCAACAAGCTATTTATAGCTGAAATTGAGGCCTCACGCGGCCCGCGTAAACCACAACCCAAACTTTACTCGGCCCGCGTGACCGCCTAGTCTACGAGTAGGGTTGATTGGTCACTAGTAGGTTAGCCAGGTGGTCACTACGTGGATCCAGAATACTTATCCGGTCAAACAAGTCTTGACACGGCCCGCGTAAGACATATCTTGTCTTTTACGCGGCCTGCCTGAGACCCAGAATTTTGTTTTTCTTGATTTTTAATATGGTTTAGGGTTTCAGGGGTCCGGGTTGTTATTTACGGGTATTTTTAGGATAACTTTGGGAGTCCTTACATCCTCCCCACCTTATTAAAAATCTCGTCCTCGAGATTCATTGGAACAAGTAGGGATACTTTCGCTTCATTTCTGATTCCAGTTCCCAAGTGTATTCGGGTCCTCTCTTTGAATCCCACTTGACCTTAACTAGCACTAGTCGCTTGTGCTTGAGAAACTTAATCTTTTTGTCTTCTATCTGCAGTGGCTTCTCAACAAATTTTAACTTTTCATTTACTTTTATATCTTGAAGAGGTACTACCAGAGATTCATCTGATAGGCATTTCTTGAGGTTGGATATATGAAATACGTCATGTATTCCAGCTAACTCTTCCGGTAGTTGTAATTGATAAGCAACTGGTCCTATACGTTGGATCACTGAAAATGGTCCTATGTATCGTGGACTTAGCTTTCCTTTCTTGCCGAATCAAGCTACTCCTTTCCAAGGAGAAACTTTCAATAGTACTTTGTCTCCAACTTGAAACTCAAGTGGCTTGCGTCTATTGTCTGCATAACTCTTTTGACGATCTCGAGCCGTCTTTAATCTTTCCTTGATTTGAGAAATTTTGTCAGTCGTCTCTTGCACTATTTTAGGACCTGACAATTGACTTTATCCTATTTCTGCCCAACAAACTGGAGTTCTGCACTTTCTTCCATACAGTGCCTCGAATGGGGCAGTTTCAATGCTTGCATGATAACTATTGTTATAGGAGAATTCGATCAATGGTAGGTGATCATCCCAGTTTCCTCCAAAATCTATCACACATGCTCTGAGCATGTCTTCTAGAGTTTGGATTGTCCTTTCACTTTGTCCGTCTGTCTGAGGATGATATGTCATACTCAGATTTAGTCGAGTTCCCATTGCTTCCTGGAAACTAGTCCAGAAATGAGAAGTGAAACGACTATCTCGATCCGACACAATGGAGAGTGGAACTCCATGTAAGGATACTACTTCATCTACATACAACTTTGCCAACCTTTCCATACTAAAGGTTTCTTTCATAGGTAGAAAGTGAGCTGATTTGGTTAATCGATCCACAATTACCCAAATCGCATCATTACCTTTTCTGGTTTTGGGTAACTTAGTAACAAAATCCATTGTTATGAGTTCCCATTTCCATACAGGCATTTCTAACTGTTGTAGTAGACCTGAAGGTTTCTGGTGTTCTGCCTTAACTTGTGAACAAGTAAGACACTTAGAAACATATCGAGCTATGTCCTTTTTCATGCCTATCCACCAAAAGTTTTTTCTTAAATCTTGGTACATTTTATTGTTTCCAGGATGCATAGTATACCTAGATTTATGGGCTTCTTCCAAAATCTTATTTCTTAATTCCCCCTGCTTAGGTACCCAAATCCTTTTTTGTGGAATCTCCAAATTCCATCAGCTCCTTGTTCTAATTCTTTGATTCGTCCTTTCATTCCTTCAGCATCATCCTTGATTGCTGTTTCTTGAAAATGTTTTAATTGTTCCATTAAATCTAACTGTAGATTTAATCTAAGAGCACGAACTCGTCGTTGTTTCTCATGATACTTACGACTTAAGGCATCTGCAACTACATTTGCCTTTCCTTCGTGATATTGAATATCACAGTCGTAGTCACTTAGGATTTCCATCCATCTTCTTTGCCTCATGTTTAACTCTTTTTGCCCAAATATATATCTTAGACTTTTGTGATTAGTATAGACAGTAAATTTACTTCCATACAGATAATGTCTCCAAATTTTAAGGGCAAAAATTATGGCTCCTAATTCTAAATCATGAGTTGTATAGTTCTCCTCGTGCTTTTTCAATTGTCTTGATGCATACGCAATTACCTTCTTGCGTTGCATAAGCACACATCCTAATCCTAGTTTTGAAGCATCACAGTAAACTTCAAAATCTTCAGTCCCTTCTGGTAAAGCTAGGATTGGGGCATTTGTTAACCTTTGCTTTAGAATCCTAAAAGCTTCTTCTTGTTTAGGTCCCCATTCAAACTTGACTGCTTTACAGGTTAGCTTAGTTAATGGTACAACTATCTTGGAAAAATCCTTAATAAACCGTCTATAGTATCCGGCTAAACCTATAAAACTTCTAACTTCCATTGCGGATTGCGGAACCTTCCAATTGGTAATTGCCTCTATTTTAGAGGGATCTACATGAATACCTTCATTATTCACCATGTGACCTAGGAATTGCACTTCTTGCAGCCAAAATTCACACTTCGAGAATTTGGCGTAAAGCTTTTCTTTTCTTAACAAAGTTAAGAGTGCATGCAAGTGCTGACCGTGTTCGTCCTGACTTTTGGATTAAATAAGTATATCATCTATGAAGACAATTACAAATTTATCCAAATACGGTTTACAGATTCTATTCATCATATCCATGAATGCGGCAGGTGCATTCGTTAGTCCAAAGGGCATGACTGTAAACTCGTAATGACCATACCTAGTTCTGAAAGCAGTTTTAGGTATGTCTTCTTCTTGTACCTTCAATTGATGGTATCCGGAGCGTAAGTCGATCTTAGAAAAGTATTTAGCTCCTTGGAGTTGATCGAAAAGATCATCAATCCTAGGTAATGGGTATCGATTCTTAATTGTAACCTTATTCAATTCTCTATAATCAATACACATTCTCATCGAACCGTCCTTCTTCTTTACAAACAACACTGGTGCTCCCCAAGGGGATGAACTAGGTTGTATGAAACCTTTACTTAATAATTCATCTAATTGCTTTTTCAGTTCTAACATTTCTGTGGGTGCTAACCGATAAGGTGCCTTGGCTATCGGTGTAGTTCCGGGAATTAGATGAATCCTAAATTCTACTTCCCTATCTGGTGGTAATCCTGGTAACTCTTCTGGAAATACATCTGGGTATTCTGAGACTACAGGAATCTCCTTAAGTTCTTTACCCTTAGTACTAATGATTACTGAAATAATATATACCATTCCTTGCTTTCGTTTATAACTAGCAACTTTCATTACTGATATGAACTTCATGGGTTTATGTGGCTTATCTCCTGTAATCATAATTACTTCTCCAGTGGGTGCCTGAATCTCTATAGAATTTTTATCACAAAGGATTCGAGCATGGTTGGCTACTAACCAATCCATTCCTAACACAACATCGAACCCAGCTAGATTCATTGGTAATAGGTTTGCATGAAATTTATAACCTGAAAGTTCTATATTTTCTTTTTGCTAAACTTTATCTATTTTAATAAAATTCCCATCTGCTGTTTCGACTGTAAACATTTGCCTAAGGTTGGTTAAAGGTAGGTTAAGAGCTTGGCAAAATGAAGTATTTATAAAACTTTGGTTTGCACCAGAGTCAAATAATACTTTTGGGTAAATGTTGTGAACTAGGAACGTACCAGCTATCACATCAGGGATTAGCTCGGCTTCCTGAGTAGTCAACTGGAATGCTCTGACATTCTTTTTAGTAGCTCCGTCGGCCGTCTTGGCTTTGTTGTCTGCTGGTTTGACCAATTTAGGACATTCTGTTTTAAAATGCCCTGCTTCGCCACAGTTAAAGCCGATTCTTGTTTTCTTTCTGCAGTCTTCTTCACGATGTCATGTGACTTTGCAAAAGTTGCAGGTTACATTACATCTTCCATAATGTTTCTTTCTACAATTCCTGCAGAACGGTGGAGTTGAAGATTGCCCTGTTCCTCTTCTCTTGAAGCTGCTATTATTACCCGTACGAAATCCTTGGGTAATTTTCTGAGCCAGTTCCTTTTTCCTGGTTTCATCTCTTGTGTGGACCAGTTCGTCAGTTAGGGTGTTAGCTAATTCTACCGCATCGTCAATAGTACGAGGTCTCGCAGCTTTAACGATATTACGGATTTCGCCAATCAGTCCCCAAATATAGCGAGAAATGAGTACCGGTTCTGGCGAAGCCAATGTTGGTACCACTCTAGCATATTCAAAGAATGTCGAAGTATACCCTCGACAATCTACACCCATGATTCGATGGTTTAGGAACTTATTTGCCATTTGATCTTTTTCATATTCGGGACAAAATTTTCTTTCTACAAGACTCTTAAATTCTTCCCAGTTCATGGCATAGGCCCTATTTCTTCCTTTGGCTTGAAGTACTGTATTCCACCATTCTAGCGCGCCCCTTCTTTGAAAAGATTTGACGCGTATATGACCTTGTCGTCCTTGTCACATTTACTTATTGTATTTACTACCTCGGTTTTCTCTAACCAACGCAGTGCCACAGTTGCTCCTTCATTGCCTGCAAATTCAGCGGGTTTACAAGCAAGAAATTCTTTATAAGTGCAACCAGGCGTTGCAGCTTTCATTTTCTTAGGGAGCGGAGCCTGCCGTTAATCATTATCATGATTAGTATGATTACCGCCTCCATTTACGCTATTACTGAAGTTATCTTCAGAAATACGTTTACTAGGAATGATTTGTTGAGGTTCAACAGGTTTTTGGGCAGCAGCAAGGATTGCTGGAATGGCATTGGCTATTCCTTGAGCAACGATATTTTCTATATCTTGTCTAGTCATAAATTGATCCTCCGGGTGTTGTTCAGAATGGTTAACCTCGTTTACTGGTTCATTATTAGCGTTTTCCATCTGATAATTAATATATATAATTTATTAGTATCGAATAATTAATAGCAATATACAAATGATCACAAAATTTCATAACACATGGATAGCCAAAATTATCGATTTCTCTATTCCCATTTTATATATTTATAATATGCATCGATACACACCATTATCTTACAAAGTTTTATTTGTAGTTATTTTACAAGATTATATTTTATTATTTATTATATAACCATAGTTTTACAACCCCACTATCCTTGTTATTTGGTACTTTAGTAACGACGTTCCCTTTCGTCGTATTTCTAGGTAATTCGTTCTCCCACATCCCTAATTCGATTTCCTGCATCTATCAGCTCCTCGCCCCAGTGACGAAGTTCGGTCATATTTTCATTGCTCATTGGTGGGTTTGGTATAGGTTCTGGGTCGAACTGAGGGAGAAAAGTATAAGGATTGTTGAGCAGGTTTTGAAACTGCCAATCATTAGTCCACCACTCGTCCATTCCTAAAGGTTGGGTGTGGATTATAGGTTCTGGGATTGCTGGTTCTAAGTTTATTGGAAGTTGATTTCCAATAGGATAAGAGTAGAAATTATTATTGACAAGCCTGACTATATCACAGCTCGCCAATGCGCGATCCAATTCATCCTGAAATGGTAACTCCTCAATTTGTCTAGAGCTTTCCCCAATTTCCATTTCTGTTTGCCTAGAACCTTCCCCATACTCCTTTTCCATCTGCCTAGAACCTTCCCCAAACTCCTTTTCCATCTGCCTAGAACCTTCCCCACCTTCAATCCCCTTTCCTTTATCTAAGGGATTTTCTATTTTGGGAATCTTCCTAGTTGTGGGTTTCCTCCTGCGCACACGCCTCCATCCTACAAATCTTCTCTTTTTCTTAGGCTTGGGTTTCTCCGGAGGTGGGGCGTTGAATTCCATAGGTTCTTCTAAATCAGGTATGTAACCAGAAAAATCTCGGGAAACCTCTATTTTTACCGGATAGAGATTTAGATTTTGAAGGGCTTCGGATAAGTCATTCATGCTGTTTAGCATATATGCAAAATACACACAGAAGGCTAAGTTAAATTTTATAATAACATTTCATAGATAACCTTTAAATATTATTTCATACCGTGTGACTAATTTAATACAAAGGACAACTGACAACTAAAACATATTAGGGTTTATTGTAAACTTATTTATTTACTGGATAAAGTTTCTAGCTTGTAGGTGATAGAGTGCTAAAACTTGGATCAGAGTAATTAAAGATTTGCGTTTACTGCTACAGTGGCTAGCATATAGAGATCTGCCCATTTTTCATTTAACTTGTCTTCCCATGGTGGTTTACTGCCTAGTTCTTGGGTCTTCAGATTAACTCTCTTTTCTTTTGGTAATGATTTCTTTATTTTCTCCTGACTTTTCCTAATAATCAAATTTCTTTTATTAAGAGAAAGTGGTTCTTCATATTGTGCCTTTCGAACAAATATTCCTTCACCAGTATCTATTGGGTACTTTGAGGAATTTGTTTGGGATGAACTTCCCTTCTCGTTTGATGACCTATCTAATTTAAGATAGATATTTGAAAGCTTTTGCTTACCCATACTGTAACTAACAAATAGTTAATTAAGAACACACATAAGCACAAAATGAAAATCAAGAAAATTAAGTATTTTAAATACTTAATAGGCTTAAATCAGTGGCTCTGATACCACCTTTTTCTGTCACCGCCCCAGACCCGGTTTGACCCATTTCAGGAGCCGCGGGACAGAAAATCCTGTGGTATTTATTTAATTGAGTTAACAGCGGAAGTTTTCTTCAGGATCTTTTTAAAACTGCGATTTCCTGATTATTTTATTTCACAATTCGGGATAACCCCGGTAGTTTACAATCATACGATTTCACGGAGAAATCTTTATTTTTACAAAAACATGTTTCTTTATATTGAGCCACTTCCTTAAGCTTGTAGTGCTTCACATCACTTTTTCCTGGATCACAACAGATCACCTGAAACATGTTTGAAAAAGGTTTTGTCAGCGGGAAATACTGGTGAATCATTCTTTTTACTAAAACGACTCGTTTGTTATAATTTACAGTATTAAGAGCGATTACAATGTTTCCATATATCAACCAACTACCCACAGTATTTGTCACTCGAACATCCATCGGTAACCTTAGAGTCCAATGGTGTCTGTGACTATGGTCATATCACCCCTTGGCTACCCCGTTGTCCAATGGTGACGGTTATTAAGTATTGTATACAAAACCCCACATACCGGCTATAATTTGGTGACTACAAAGACTTAATCCCTGTAATTATAACTTTGAAAGCATTTAAGAATTTATAAAGTACTTTGATAAAAAGAGAATGACTCACATTGCATATTTATATGAGCAGAGCTTAGCCTGCTGATTCAGCCTTTTAACCTAAATTTAATAACATGCACACGAACTCGGTTAGTAACTAATACAGCATTTACGATAACTCACGAGATTAAACCCTCACATCGAATGACAAAGTGCGATACTTAAACATCCATCGTATTCACGATGAATGACAAAGCATAAACCCTAATGTGGGCAGCACTTAAACATCCATTGGATAGTTTAATCGATCGGACATTGAATCGTAGCAGCGATCGAGTTAATACCCGGTATCGGAGCAGCACCTCGCTAATATTGAAAGTAATTTCGACTTCAGAGTATTAAAACTTTATTTTTGAAAGTTCGTTTCGACACCAGTGGACTTTGCATGCAACAAGCTATTTATAGCTGAAATTGAGGCCTCACGCGGCCCGTGTAAACCACAACCCAAACTTTACGCGGCCCGCGTGACCGCCTAGTCTACGAGTAGGGTTGATTGGTCACTAGTTGGTTAGCCAGGTGGTCACTACGTGGACCCGGAATACTTATCCGGTCAAACAAGTCTTGACGCGGCCCGCGTAAGACATATCTTGTCTTTTACGCAGCCCGCCTGAGACCCAGAATTTTTTTTTCTTGATTTTTAATATGGTTTAGGGTTTCAGGGGTCCGGGTTGTTATTTACGGGTATTTTTAGGATAATTTTGTCCTTACATGGTAGGTACAAGTAGGGCAGAGCGGGTGTGGCCCAGTGTATGCACGCTTGGCAAGCGGTGCATTTGCCACAGGCGCCGCTACTTGACGCTGTTGGGCTGGTACAGCTTGAATTGGTGCAGCAGTGATCGCACAGTTCTTGTTGCTGGAGCTGTTCTTTCTCTTATTCTTCCTCTTGTTGCTCGATGAGGTGGTGGTTTCAGCAGTTGGTGTGGCGGTGGTAGCTTGATGAAGGTGCTTCAAAGTTTTATCCCAGACACCAGCCTTGACTCGTTTGTCGTTGATTTCAACGGCCAGTAGGTAGGTTTCTTCGATCGTCTTAATCTTAGCCGCTTGCACGAAATCTGCAACACAGTCAGGCAGGGCTCGGACGTACTTCTTGATTGTGATCTCCGGAGTCTTGACTTGATCAGGGCAGATGATGCTGAGCTGCTTGAAGCGAATAGTGAGAGCAGCGTTGTCACCTTCCTTCTGCTTTATGTGCCAGAATTCATCTTCTAACTTTTGGAATTCATGAGGAGGGCAGAATTCTTCCTGCATGACCTCCTTGAGTTCGTCCCACGACAAACCGTAGGCTGCATCGTTTCCCCGCTTGTTTCTCTCGGCCGTCCACCAGTCTAATGCGTGGGACTGAAAGACGCCGATAGCATTCAGAGTACGAAGATCGTCGGGGCAACCACTTTGTCGCAGAGTGACCTTGATGGAGTCAAACCATTGGAACAACGCTGCAGGGCCTTCCTCGCCAGTGAATTCCTTTGGCCCACAAGACTTGAATTGCTTGAAATTGAAAGCAGTCTTGGTAGCAGCCTTAGGGGCTTCGGTTCTCGACTCCTTAGATGATTTGCTGACGTTCTCGTAGACATCACTCACGGCCTTTGCTACTTGCTTAGCGATGATAGCAGCAAGGCATTTGTCTCTCTTCTCTTGACGAGAAAGTGGTGTGTGACGGGATCCAGATGACATTGTCTGCAACAGACATCGTCACAGGACTCAACACAATGTATTCGAATCTCACCTCACACATCTAACGCTTACTAAAGCTCAGGAACACAATGTATCATACATCACGTAAACACATAGTCACATAATCATTGATTCACAAAAACACAGAAGCACATAAGCACGTAGAGCACATAAGCACAGAAGCACATGCACATTCAGTCACAAGATGCAGTCAGAATACAGAAACCTATTATTCCCAGTTCGCGAGTGAATATAGCGATCGCGTTTTAGTATATCGAGTCACGTAGTGTAAGCGTATTACGTAGCATAAAGTCGTCCATAGTTTAGCAATTTGTCAGCGTATTGAGATAGAAATGCAGTGCGAGTCGTGCGTGTCGATCGAAGTGAAAGCAAAAATCGGGTAAATTTCCAAAATTCCACACATAAACAGGCAGACACACATAAAAGCACATAAAAATCGGCGAATCATCAGAGTCAGCAGTTGCGGGCTCAGAATTGAAACATATAAAAATCGAAAAGTAGATTATCCGCGGCTATTAGACATTGACTATCCAAAGTGGTTCGACTATTCGCAGGGACTTGTTATACACCCTTGACCTTCGGGGTGGTGCCTTTTGCCTCGATTCTTGGGCGTTTGGCACACATTCCGTTAGTCATATTGTGACTTCAGGTCGTTGGAGTCCATCAAGACTTTGGCGAGAGTTTTGTAAAATGGGAAGAACAAGTCGTCAAGGTTAGGGTTTCACCCCTAGCTTAACAACTTCATCCCTGTTTTGACAAAATTGAGGAGATTATTCATCAAAATACGGATTTCACTCCTGATTTGGCATAATTCTCCCCGTTTGTAGAAAAAATACGGGTTGATTTGCAACTTCAGTCGAGAGTTTGCAGTTTTCACACCTAATCTTGACTTAGTAACTCTTTCATAGTTGAAAATTCGAGTGCAGTGATAGTGTAGCATAAGCGAGAATAGCGAGAAATAGCGGTAAACTTATACATAATCCCTAAATGATATGCATAAGTCGGTCTGTTGGTTCCTAACTATAGACTAGGTCTCTGAGACGTCGGCCCGGACTAGGTCGTGTCTTGCCTAATTCCCTATAGTTATGGCTCTGATACCAATCTGTCACACCCCAACCGATGGCGGAAACATCGGGGTATGGCACTGAGTGAAACAGATTGTCCAGAAGTTTCCATAACAATTATCATTACCAATCAATTTAAAATAACATGTCCCATATCATGTCTCAAAAGGTAAACAAATTATTACAGACAAAATCTAGGCAAATAGTTCTATTCCGACAACTCAGATTTCAAATAGCCCAATTGTTTATCTGCTTCTAGAGACCCTTGATCTAATTTGTATAGACAACTATTTGTTGGCCTTTAGAGCCTTATTCTAGCCTCGATTTCCTAGCAGATGTGCATCCTAAGCACCTGTCACATACGTTAAAATAAAGTCAATACATATAATTTAAAGGTGAGCATACAAGTTTGATAATAGCATATAGAGTTCGAATGTGCTTACGCATAACCAGCACGTACACATAGAGAAATGAGGCATGTTAGTTATCGACATAGATCCATCGATACCAATGACTGCGGGTTGACCGCCTGAGGCAGTTCACAATACATGATTACCACCGTAATCCATGCAAGTAATTGTCCTTAACAACCCCCGCGAACGGGTGCTGAGTCCAAACTATAGTACTATCGTTACTAAGGCAGGTAGACATCATTCCATGTGTAAACATAACGAACAAGCATTCATAAGCCACGTATAACATGCATTAACGGTTAGCATTCAAATAGTATTGAGTAGTGTGTTGATTGTGATTTGAATATTCGTAACGTATGTAACACCCAAAAGTGCGTAAAGCAAAACGGGATCGAGTATACTCATAGCGGTTGATGGATTGAAGGGAGCGCTTAGCGAGTAAGGTTAGCCTAAATAGTTTATTAGCATAACGATAAGTGATGCGTAAAACGATACGATGTATCAGTGGCTCGGACAGCAGTTCGGTCGGATGGTGATCCGATCGGACGGCTTGATCGTGCGGTTGACAATCCGTTCGGATGATCATCCGGTCGGATGACTATTCGAGTGGATTGTTTCTTCCTTCGAGAAGAATGTGTTTGTGTATGATGGCTTGTCCTTTGAAGTTTTCGTTGTAGCATTTTGAAAACATTAAAGTATCTCTACCCTTCAGGTTGGTCGATCGGACGGTCTATCCGGTCGGACGGCGACTCGAGTGGCGAGGTTACTTAGTGAGAACAAACCCATGGTAGGTTGTCACTCGATCGGACGGCAGTCCGGTCGGGTGGTATCCTTAGTGTATTGAACATGTTGAAAAATTGTTAAAGTCATTAAATGTCGCAACCCCCGATCCCTTATCTGTCCCGGGAACAGGCGGACGCGAACTTAGTGGTGGTGGTATCAGCTTATTTAAATCTCGCAGCGGAATTTACATCAGGACCGTAGTTAGGAAATGTTTATTAGAGTAAAACCACCATAATTGATATTAATAAACACATGGGCAAAACCCAAGTTTCTTGTTACAGTACATTTATAGGGACAAACCCTATTTTATTGAATTTAAAACATCGTTTATTAGATAACTTTTATAGCCACTTATTTTCCAAGCCGTCAGTGCTCTCGAGCTGGCTTTTTCCCAGTTGGCTTTCACATTGTGTTACCTGAAACATGTATTAAAAATATTTTGTTAGCGGGAAATACTGGTGAGTGAATCCCAGTTTAATCAAGAAACATTTTATCAATTAAAACAGTATTGAGAGCGATCACATTGTTTATTTCTACACAATTACTCATTCAGTATTGTCAATCCTTGACTTGTGGGTCATATTACACATTGGCTAACTCGTTGTCCAATGGTAACGTACTGTCGTCCCGACTTACTACTTGCAAGTAATAAATTTTGTATACAAAACCCAAAATAACCGCAGTAATTGAAGAACTACAAAGACTCAATCACCGCTTAATCACATTGTAAAACAATTAAGGTTTTGTAAAATATTCCAAAAACGTTAACAAAAAGAGGATAAACTTTCATTGCTATCTTAGGCTTTGCGTAAGGGTTTCCTGGATATAATCTATAATTTATACAAACGTACATTGGTTAGTATCATAACCCTTTGAAAATATTAATGATACCCTCCCCGAGACGGCATTCCAACAACTACGTCGGGCAGAACCACGACAGTTGTTACGGAACCCTAAATCAATCGGGCAGCGTAACTATTACGAAACTGGGGTTATAATACTTACAACGGAGCAGAACCTCGCTAATAAGGGGGTATTATACTTGAAATTTATGCCTAATATCAGAGATTTCGAGATTGAGAATTGAGAATGAGTGACGGAAAACGAAAACTGATGCGTTCTATTTATAGTTGCTGAATTCGACTCTCAGGCGGCCCGCGTTAACATTGGGTCAACATATAGCTTAGCTGATTCGATACGTAGGTCCGCCACGATGTTGACACGTGTCGGCCTCTGGTGTATCCGCGTTTGATGATCTCTAGCGGCCCGCGTAAGAGTAAGCTTAAGCTTACGCGGCCCGTATCAACTTAAGAAGTCAACGAAGTCAGATCTCAGCCCTTATACCGTTTGTGTGAATGGTTGGGGTGGGTCTACGCGGCCCGCCTCAACTCAATATTTCATGTTTTTACTTTATTTTATAAATTATATCATATTTCGGGTTTGGTTTTCACATACGGGGTGTAATATAAGACATATTGGGACATTTTATAATATACTAAAGTGTCAGAAATATTTATGAGGGTGTTGGTTTTACCGAGGGTTGTTACATTCTCCCCACCTTGTTTTAGAGCTCGTCCTCGAGATCTATTGAAACAAATACGGGTATTTCTTTTGCATTTCTGATTCAAGCTCCCATGTGTACTCTGGTCCTCTTTTGGAGTCCCACCTCACTTTGACTAGAACTAGTCTCTTGTGTTTGAGATTCAATTTGTAGAGGCCTTTCTACAAACTTGAGTTGTTCATTTACATCTATATCCTTAAGAGGTACTATCAGTGATTCATCAGCTAAACACTTTTTGAGATTAGATACATGAAACACATCATGTATTCCTGCCATTTCCTCTGGCAGTTGTAGCTGATAGGCTACAGGTCCTATTCTTCTAATAATCTCAAATGGTCCAACATACCTGGGACTTAGCTTTCCCCGTTTGATGAATCTTACCACTCCTTTCCAAGGAGAGACTTTTAACAATACTTTATCTCCTACTCGAAATTCCAATGGCTTGCGTCGGTTATCTGCATAACTCTTCTATCTATCACGTGTTGCTTTCAGTCATTCCTTGACTTGAAAAATCTTATCAGTTGTTTCCTGCACTATCTCAGGTCCAGATAGTTGCTTTTCCCCAATTTCTGCCCAACAGACTGGGGTTCGGCACTTTCGTCCATAAAGTGCTTCGAATGGTGCAGCATTGATACTTGTGTGATAGCTATTATTATAAGAAAATTCTATTAAAGGTAAGTGATCGTCCCAATTACCTCCGAAATCGATTACACAAGCTCTAAGCATGTCCTCCATTGTCTGAATTGTCCTTTCGCTTTGTCCATCCGTTTGTGGATGATAAGCCGTACTTAGCTTTAACTTGGTTCCCATTGCCTTTTGGAAACTTGACAAAAAATGAGAGGTAAAGCGGCTATCTCTATCAGAAACAATTGATAAATGAATGCCATGTAAAGAAACAATTTCATTTACATATAGTTTAGCTAATTGTTCCATACTAATTGTTTCCTTCATTGGTAGAAAATGAGCTGACTTAGTTAGCCTATCTACAATCACCCAGATTGTATCATTACCTTTCCTTGTTTTGGGTAATTTAGTAACAAAATCCATTGTTATTAATTCCCATTTCCACATTGGCATTTCTAATTGTTGTAACGAACCTGAGGGTTTCTGGTGTTCAGCTTTGACTTGTAAACATGTTAAACATTTAGAAACATAGGCTGCTATGTCCTTTTTCATTCCTATCCACCAGAAATTTTCCTTAAATCTTGGTACATTTTATCTCTTCCTGGATGTATCGTATATTTAGACTTGTGGGCCTCTTCTAGTATACGATGACGTAGGTTTCCTAATTTAGGTATCCACATTCTCTTTTTATGGAATCTCCAAATTCCATCTGTTCCTTGTTCCAATTCTTTTAGCATACCTTTTAATTTTTTAGAATCATCCTTGATTACTGATTCTTGTGCTTCTCTTATCTGATTATTTAAATCTACTTGCAGATTTAATTTAAGAGAACGTACCCTTCTTGGCTTTTCATGATACATTCGGCTTAGAGCATCTCCCACTATATTTGCTTTTCCTTCATGATACTGGATATCACAATCATAATCACTAAGAAATTCCATCCAACGTCTTTGTCTCATATTCAATTCTTTCTGCCCGAAAACATACCTTAAACTTTTATGATCAGTAAATATGGTAAACTTACTACCATAAAGGTAATGCCTCCAAATCTTTAGAGCAAAAATTATAGCTCCTAATTCTAAATCATGGGTTGAATAATTCTCTTCATGATTCTTAAGTTGTCTAGATGCGTAAGCTATAACCTTTTGGCGTTGCATCAACACACATCCATAACCTAATTTAGAAGCATCACAATAGACTATGAAGTCTTCAGTTCCTTCTGGTAATGCTAATATGGGTGTATGGGTTAATATTTGCTTAAGGATTCTAAATGCTTCTTCTTGTTTTAATCCCCATTCAAACTTAACAGATTTATAGGTTAGCTTAGTTAAGGGAATGGCTATTCTAGAAAAATCTTTAATAAATCTTCTATAATAACCGGCCAATCCTAAGAAACTTCTAACCTCAGTTGGTGACTCAGGGGTTTTCCATTTCGTAATTGCCTCGATCTTTGTTGGATCTACATGAATTCCTTCATGATTAACTAAATGTCCAAGGAATTGTACCTGTTCTAACCAAAATTCACACTTTGAAAACTTAGCATACAACTTTTCCTTTCTTAACAAACTTAAAAGTGCGTGCAAATTCTTTGCATGATCCTCTTTATTCTTAGAATAAATTAGAATATCATCTATGAATACAATTATGAATTTATCCAAATATGGCTTACATATTCGGTTCATCATGTCCATAAATGCAGCTGGGGCATTGGTTAAACCAAATGGCATGACAGTAAATTCATAATGACCATAGCTTGTTCTAAATGCGGTTTTAGGAATGACCTCTTCCTATACCTTTAATTGATGATATCCTGACCTTAATTCAATTTTTGAGAAAAATCGAGCTCCTTGCAGTTGATCAAACAGATCATCGATTCTCGGTAATGGGTACCGATTCTTAATCGTAACCTTGTTTAATTCACGGTAGTCAATGCACATACGCATTGATCCGTCTTTCTTTTTAACAAACAGTATCGGCGCTCCCCATGGTGACGAACTTGGTTGTATAAATCCTTTCTCCAACAATTCGTCTAATTGTTTCTTTAATTCTTGCATTTCGGCAGGTGCCAATCGATAAGGTGCTTTGGCAATTGGTGATGTTCCTGGTAGCAGGTGAATTCTGAATTCAACTTCTCTGTCTGGAGGTAGTCCTGGTAATTCTTCTGGAAAGATATCTGAAAACTGTGACACTACTGGAATGTCTTTTAGTTCTTTTCCTTTAGTGTTAGTGATTATGGAAATCAAATACACTATAGAACCTTTCCTTATATAACTTGCAGTTTTCATCACAGAGATGAACTTAGTGGATCTAGAGGGTTTATCTCCTTTAATTGTGATCGTTTTACCTTTTGGTAAATTTACTTGTATTGACTTTTGATCACATAAAATACTGGCTTTATTGGCTATTAACCAATCCATTCCTAAAACAACATCGAATCCTGCTAGATTCATAGGATAAAGATTTGCAATAAATTTCTGATTTAAAATTTCTATGCTTGCTCCCTGCAAGATTTCAGAAATCCTAACAGTTTCTCCATTGGCTGTCTCTACTAAGCATTCTTGTGGTAGTTTAGTTAATGATTGATTTAGAATTTTGCAAAATGATGTATTAATAAAACTTTGGTTTGCACCAGAGTTAAATAATACTTTAGCAAAGATATCATTAACTAAAAACGTACCAGCTATGACATCTGGAATCATCTTGGCTTCATCTGCAGTCAGAACAAATGCTCTAGCATTTTTAGTATTCTTGTTGTTCGTAGCTGGAGTAAATTTTGGACAATTTGGCTTGATGTGACCTTGTTCTCCGCAGTTGTAGCATATCCTGTTGTTTTTCTTCCTGCAATCTTCTTCCTTGTGTCCCAATATTTTGCAAAAGTTACAGTATATGGAGCATCTTCCTGAATGCTTTCTTTTGCAATTCCTACAGTATGGTGTAGAGGTAGAACCTATATTTTTCCCACGAACAAAATTTCCAGAATGAAATTCTTGTGTGAGCTTCTGGGTTAGGTTCCTCCTTTGATCCTCTTCTCGGGTACGAACTAATTCATCTGTCAAGGTATTTGCTAGTTCTACAGCTTCTTCTATAGTTTGAGGTCTAGCTGCCTTGACTACATGTCTAATCTCTCCGATTAATCCCCATATATAACGGGAGATTAACACTGGTTCTGGTGAAGCAAGAGTTGGCACTATTCTGGCATATTCGAAGAATATTTTAGTGTATCCCTTACTATCCACACCAGTCATCCTAAGGTTTAGGAATTTGTTTGCTATCTGTTCCTTCTCATTGGGTGGGCAGAATTTCCTTTCTACCTTGTCCTTAAATTCTTCCCATGTCATATTGTAAGTTCTATCACTTCCTCTTGATTGGAGGATAGTGTTCCACCATTCTAGTGCTGAATTCTTAAACAGATTAGAAGCAAACAATATTTTATCTTCTTCAGCACATTTACTTATCCTTAAGACTGCCTCAGTTTTCTCTATCCAGCGTAGAGTTGCAATGGCTCCTTCGTTGCCTGAGAATTCCATTGGTTTACAAGACCAGAATTCTTTATAAGAACAACCATAAGGCATGGTTCTTCTCCTTTTTGGAATAGGCATTTGAAGTAAAGGTCCATTGTTTACGCTGTGTTCCGGTTCAATTGGTCGCTTACTGCTATGTTTACTTTTATTATCAGCATCCTTAACAGTTTGAAGAATAAATGGCATTGCATCTATAATTTCCTGTGCCACTATATGTTGAATAGAACTATTATGCACTTGATTCCCATTGTTATTGATGCTTGGATTTTCATTAACCACGTTAATATTACTCTGGTTATCGTTATTCAGATTTCCTTGATTTCCTTCGTCGGCTATCTGAATTTTAAACATTTTCCCATATTAATATCACAAATAATATCTTAATATGGTAAATCACATGACACTCCATCTAGCCAAAAACGTAGATCATTGCTAATTTTACTCTATTCATATTCTATTATGCATCTATTACATTCTAGTACTGAAATAAAATTACAATACTGACAGAAATAGAATCACACTAATAGTAATATGCATCCGTACACACATATTTTATTTTATTTTATTATATTGTATTATTACTACTACCGTTTCCTCCATTCTCACATTCACGGATATGGATTTATCCAAAAATCCATATTGCACTCATCGTATTTCCATACGAGACGTTCTCCCACCTGACGCATTCTCTCACTGCTTTCTAAAATTTCCTCCCCAAAAGTCCTAAGTTCTTGAACGTTTTCTGCACTCATTGGGGGTGCAGGTTCTTGGACTGGGTTTGGAATCTGGGGTGCGGGTTCCTGATATGGGGGTGAAAATTCCTGAAATTGGTAAGGATCCTCTAAAATTTCCCTAATATAGTTATCATGGTAATAGGGATCTAAAGGGTCCATACCTGGGTAGGCTTCTATGTTCTGTATGGGTGGATATTCCTGGACAGGGTAACGTTGCACAAAATCCCTATTATCGTCCCACCAGGGGTCGTAATTTGGGTCTAGGGGGTTTGGTGCAGGTACCCTAGGGATTTCTTCTGGGTTAAAATCATGCATCTCCACCTGGTTTTCCGGATTTTCTATCTCCATGGGTTGATCTGGTTGTGGTTGTGGGGCTACTAGTTGTTCCAGACTTGGGTCAGCAGCAGTTGTGGCTAGGATATGGAAATTAGCTAGGCTTCTATTAAGCATTTCCTGTGTATGGGCATCTGTCTCTCGCTTAATAGCTGCTAAGGCTCTTTGTTGTTGCAACTTTCGCATTCTCTTCCTACGAGCAAAAGCTTCTTTACTGAACCATCCTCGTTTCTTATTAGGAAATGGCTCTTCAGATTGAGCTCTAAAGGCAAATATTCCTTCTTCCTGATCAGCAGTATACCCTGAAAGGGCAGGCTGTGATGATGTACCTTCACTCCTAGGTGATTCAGACAACTGACGACTCATGTCTGAGGGTCCTTGATCACTCATACTGTAAACTAACAAATAGTCAAATAACACATAACAAATAATTACAGTTATGCACGTATTTCCGTAATTTATTTCCTAACACACAAATTATAGAATTAAGTGTCAACAGAACACTTCTTTGGCTCAGATCAGTGGCTAGGCTCTGATACCACCTTCTGTCGCAACCCCCGATCCCTTATCTGTCCCGGGAACGGGCGGACGTGAACTCAGTGGTGGTGGTATCAGCTTATTTAAATCTCGCAGCGGAATTTACATCAGGACCGTAGTTAGGAAATGTTTATCAGAGTAAAACCACCATAATTGATATTAATAAACACATGGGCAAAACCCAAGTTTCTTGTTACAGTACATTTATAGGGACAAACCCTATTTTATTGAATTTAAAACATCGTTTATTAGATAACTTTTATAGCCACTTATTTTCCAAGCCGTCAGTGCTCTCGAGCTGGCTTTTTCCCAGTTGGCTTTCACGTTGTGTTACCTGAAACATGTATTAAAAATATTTTGTCAGCGGGAAATACTAGTGAGTGAATCCCAGTTTAATCAAGAAACATTTTATCAATTAAAACAGTATTGAGAGTGATCACATTGTTTATTTCTACACAATTACTCAGTCAGTATTGTCAATCCTTGCCTTGTGGGTCATATTACACATTGGCTAACTCGTTGTCCAATGGTAACGTACTGTCATCCCGACTTACTACTCGCAAGTAATAAATTTTGTATATAAAACCCCAAATACCGGCAGTAATTGAAGAACTACAAAGACTCAATCACCACTTAATCACATTGTAAAACAATTAAGGTTTTGTAAAATATTCCAAAAACGTTAACAAAAAGAGGATAAACTCACATTGCTATCTTAGGCTTTGCGTAAGGGTTTCCTGGATATAATCTATAATTTATACAAACGTACATTGGTTAGTATCATAACCCTTTGAAAATATTAATGATACCCTCCCCGAGACGGCATTCCAACAACTACGTCGGGCAGAACCACGACAGTTGTTACGGAACCCTAAATCAATCGGGCAGCGTAACAATTACGAAACTGGGGTTATAATACTTACAATGGAGCAGAACCTCGCTAATAAGGGGGTATTATACTTGAAATTTATGCCTAATATCAGAGATTTTGAGATTGAGAATTGAGAATGAGCGACGGAAAATGAAAACTGATGCGTTCTATTTATAGTTGCTGAATTCGACTCTCAGGCGGCCCGCGTAAGGTAAGGCTAAGCCTTACGCGGCCCGCGTCAACATTGGGTCAACATATAGCTTAGCTGATTCGATACGTAGGTCCGCCACGATGTCAACACGTGTCGGCCTCTGGTGTATCCACGTTTGATGATCTCTAGCGGCCCGCGTAAGAGTAAGCTTAAGCTTACGCGGCCTGTATCAACTTAAGAAGTCAACGAAGTCAGATCTCAGCCCTTATACCGCCCGCGTGAATGGTTGGGGTGGGTCTACGCGGCCCTCCTCAACTCAATATTTCATGTTTTTACTTTATTTTATAAATTATATCATATTTCGGGTTCGGTTTTCACATACGGGGTGTAATATAAGACATATTGGGACATTTTATAATATACTAAAGTGTCGGAAATATTTATGAGGGTGTTGGTTTTACCGAGGGTTGTTACATTCTCCCCACCTTGTTTTAGAGCTCGTCCTCGAGATCTATTGAAACAAATGCGGGTATTTCTTTTGCATTTCTGATTCAAGCTCCCATGTGTACTCTGGTCCTCTTTTGGAGTCCCACCTCACTTTGACTAGAACTAGTCTCTTATGTTTGAGATTCTTGACCTTTCTGTCTTTAATTTGTAGAGGCCTTTCTACAAACTTGAGTTGTTCATTTACCTCTATATCTTTAAGAGGTACTATCAGTGATTCATCAGCTAAACACTTTTTGAGATTAGATACATGAAACACATCATGTATTCCTGCCATTTCCTCTGGCAGTTGTAGCTGATAGGCTACAGGTCCTATTCTTCTAATAATCTCAAATGGTCCAACATACCTGGGACTTAGCTTTCCCCATTTGATGAATCTTACCACTCCTTTCCAAGGAGAGACTTTTAACAATACTTTATCTCCTACTCGAAATTCCAATGGCTTGCGTCGGTTATTTGCATAACACTTCTGTCTATCACGTGTTGCTTTCAGTCGTTCTTGTTTAACCCGAAATCGGTGGTCTCGTGAGGGGAATCTGAATCTTGGACTAGCACAACCCTAAGAATGTGTAGGAGACTAGAACAAAGTCCGATTCTACTGGTTCTGCGTGCATTGAGTGTAAAATAGTTGAAAGAAAGTTAGAATCCATCTTTCAAACCTTTTTCACCGCGAAAGTGTTTAGATCTATGAAAGATCTTTGTGTATTCATGTGGAAATCGGTTAGATCTAAGTTGTTCTTGGTGGATTGAAGTCAAAAACATGAAGTTCTTCAAGAACTCATGATGGTGTCATCCTAGAACACCTCAAATCTAGTGATTTCACGGTTAAAAGTTTAGATTCAAAAGATAGAAAGGTGTAGGAGTGCGTGTAGATCAAGAAAGTACATGATTTAGGGAGAGATCTTACCTGAATCGAGAGAAATCGAAGAAAAGGTGAGGAGTGCGTGCTGGTCGGACGAGAGTTTCCAAAAGTAGAAAGTTTGAGAGTGACATGGGTATTTATAGGATTCCAAAAGGGGAAATTGTGGGTCGGTCGGATGGCACCTCGCCCGGATGACTATCCGGTCGGATGTCATCTCGGTCAGATGACGACCAGGCACCATGACCAAGTGGCTGCCCGGTCGGATGGCTATCCGGCCGGATGGCACTTAGTTCATGTGTTTGACGCGACGATTTTTGCTGATTCGACTTCAATAGCGAGCGATGCGGTACGACAGAGTTTCCTAGTCAAATTACTTTTAATCCCAACCACTCATATCTCGCACTGTACATTCTCCACTAATTATCAAAGTTCGATTGTGATTCGAGTTCGAGGTCGATTGAGTTCGATTGCATTTCGATTGCGTTTCGAGTTCGATTGCGTTTCGATTGATTAGCATAGTTTGATTATCATTTAGTTAGCTTTATCGCATTGTTACTTCCTATAGTTCACAGTCGTAGGTCGATTGAATAGCGATTAACATACGTCGACTATTTGTAATTATAGACACTTACTCCACATAATAGCTAAAATAAAAGAAATCTACTACAAGTCAAGTTGCGTGATCGGTCGTTGACTTTGACCTTGGCTTTGACTTCTTGAAAACACGGAGTGTTACACGACGTGACGAGCTTCACATGTTAGGCTCAAGCTTGGGGTCAATAATTATACAAGCTTTATTTTAGGTTCAATGTCACACCCTTAAATTCCACATGCGGAGTACTACCGCAAGGCATGCGACTGACCAGGATCCAGTCACCAATCGATTGAACATTCATAGTAATAAAGCAGTTTTATCAAAAAACGATTAGTGACCAATAAAGTTCACATCCAAAGTCTTAAGTTCAATAACAATGTTTAAAGGAAGTAGCGGAAGCATAAGTTAAATGATTTAGTTCAAAAGTTCAAATTTCAAACTAAGAACCCAACACAGGTTAAGGCGACCACTACGCTCCCAAGCTGCAAGCTCTGTAAAGCATGGAGTAGGGTACCAACATAAAGTTGGCGAGTTCACAAGTTGTCCAGTTTTAATTTCCATAAAATTTGTTTAAGTTGTTAAGTTACTCATTTATATCATGCCATGGCGAGCTACCCCATATGTAAGCTACAAAACTGCGTATTACCGAACACTTAGCGACCTCATGTTTCGTTGTTGCCCCATTTATCAATGTCTATCATCATTGCGGTTTACCAGAGTCTATTAGTTCACGCCCGATCCTATTCAGGGACGGTGTGAGGTTGGTGAGACCTAATAGCGCTATCAACTAATAACCCGTTCTCCAGGCCAGGCGACTAATCGGTATAGTAAGTGGGGACTTCCGTGATAGAGTTTCGTTTAGTACGCTTGTTACATCTAATATAAATAGTAATTAACCATATTCCAAACCCGGAATAGTAAGCAATCCCCAACCAGAGAAAGTGTTGTTTGTACCATTCAAGCAATCCCAAACCTAGGAAAGTGTTTTCATTCCGTTTCCCAACCACCGGGAACGCATGCTTTTGGTAAAAAGGTTGTGAAATCACCTTGATTTGCCCGGCAGGCAATTTACTTGTTTAAGTAGTTGGTCAATCACGTCCTATTATAGTTACCATATCTAATTAGGTTCGTATTCAAATAACGTCACGTATTCAACACATAACACATAAGTAGCATGTATTTCATAACATGAAGCAAGCCATAATAATACAACTAAATTTCTGTGAAAAGTAACATTCCTAAATCAAATACAGATGTTCTGAGTGTGTGGTCCTGTCACACCCCGATATTTCCATGTATAACCGGTGGGCCCGGTGGGGAGTATCATGACGTAGTTGATATCATCATAGTCAAACAACACAATTTAAATACACAGCGGAAGCAAAAGATGAATCACATTACAAACCGAAATAAAAGTAATATCAAAGTATTACAAATGGACTGTAAAGGATCCACAGGCGGATCAAAAGTTAAAATTGATTATTGTTCAACAGATTTTAACATCTAAGCTTGCAAGACTTGTTTAATGATGCCAGGAGTAGCCAGCCTATTCCGTCTAGTACCTGCACTTAGTATTTTTGGAAAATACGTCAGTTTACACTGGTAAATACAATTAACCGACTCAATTTGAAAAGAGTTTAAGAAAATTGATTTGAATGCACAAGGCACAAAATATCTTTTATAACTTGGGACAATTATTTAAAAATAATCTTGTATACAGTTTTACTTATTTGTCGTCCTTCAGGGCCGGTTAGAAGAGCCTGACAAGATTAACTGACACGCCACAGGCATAATGCCCACAAGGTTGATTCCTTAAAGTGGGTTACCAGTTTTTACATATGCAACTGTTAGGTGTATGCCTACACCCCGTGCTTAGGTCGTGGCCATTTCAATGAATGATGCCAAGGATATCCGGGACATGGTCATTAACCCCCCAAGGGCCATGTACCAAATAAAACAGATTAAAACGGGTTATGTAAATATATTAATCACAATCCGATTTAAACAACTACATACCCGACCAAGCGGTATTATTATAATACCGTATCCCAAGCCCGTATAGGGAAAATAAGTTAAAAGTATTTACCTGAGCAAATATTCAAATTTATCTCAACCGTATTCAATCAGTAAGTGCAAGTAGCTTTTACCGGGCTCCTAATCTGGAACGAAGGTTTTAATAACCTATTAGATTCCTAACGGGTCTTAATTAAGTCTAAACTTAGACTAGTTAGTTTTAAAGGAAGATATACGGTTCAAAACGTACGATTAAGCGATGACC
This sequence comes from Helianthus tuberosus, assembly GCA_030545235.1. Taxonomy (NCBI): domain Eukaryota; kingdom Viridiplantae; phylum Streptophyta; class Magnoliopsida; order Asterales; family Asteraceae; genus Helianthus; species Helianthus tuberosus. Next base: position 143,626,496 of record CM060426.1, on the reverse strand, counting down.
GGATTAGAGTGTGGTTTAGACCCGACAAGTTTGTATACTTGTATAATATGGGTAAACTAAACACATTCTGGATTTTGAGATAAAAACGATAAGGTTTGACCCGTTTCGGTTAATTTATGCAAACTAGTTACATAAACCGCACCGAACGCGAATAATGCGTAACGGGTAACCAAATGAGTCATGAACAGGTTTCCTAAGTTAATATGCCTTAAATATGTTGTGATATCAGTAAGATACCTTCCATAATGCCCAAAATGGATTTAAACTCAAATTATGCCCCGTAGGGGTATTTTGGTCATTTTAAAGCTTATAAAAGGGTTTAAATATAAATCTGAGTTTCAGGTCTGATATATTCAGTAAAAATACCTATTTTTATAAGTCATAATAGTAGGGTATGGCATATATGTGAAATTTACCTTTTATAACCAAACTATGTACCGTAGGGGCATTTTGGTAATTTCACACAAGCTTTAAAGGTCAAAATTTGAAATCTGAGTTTAAAACTGTTGCTTACTGTTAAAATATAAAAATTTGCTTAAAACATCAGTAGGTATTAAGTCTTATATGAGAAAAATGGTTTTAATACATACTATGCGTTTTAAACGCGTAGAAAGACAGTTTTAAGCGATTTCCGGGTTTTTAAAGAAAAGCTGATATTTTTATCATTCCAGAAGACTCAAAATATTTAATTTATTATATAAAATCAGTATCAAAAGGTTTGGTATCAAAATATTATGTAAAACTCATTTTATAGGCCAAAAGGGCAAAACCGACAATTATCGAATCAAAGCTATAACCCTATGTTATGCTCAGCCTAAAAATAAATAAAAATCTTCAAAAATCCCAAAATATTATTTTATATCAGTAGGTAAAAATTTTGGTATCAAAGATTGGGTTTAGATAGGCTTTATGCTAATTACGCCGTTTAATTAATAAAAAGCTTTCTAATTACGCTATTGAGCATAACTCTTAATCTAGACCTCAAACTGATGTGAAAATTTAGGGACATGTTTATAAATTAGTAATAAAGATTATTGTCCTCTAACATTTTTAAAATTCTTGTTTTAAGGTCAAAAGGGCATTATGGTCAATATTTAGGCATATAATGGAAACATGTACATGAATAGAATAACTAATGAATCAAGTTGTATAACCTCAGAGGGTTACACTAATCTATAACCTGGTCCTAATAAAGCTCTAAAGCATTTCTAAAATATGCTATAATGGGTCAGAACTGAAAGTCAAAGCAAAAGTCCATTTATGCGACTTTCGGTTCCGAACCGAGCTTATACAGGAAATTGTCGGGTTGAACATGTTTAGACATGTTCTTACATTGATTACCAAGTTATATGAGTGATAAAACAGGTTTCATAGCTTCTTCATTGTTAATTATGTGTTTATGCGAAAATTAGCTTTCTGTTGACTTTTTATAATCAAGTTTGACCCGACAATTGACCTAGTTAGAGTGGGAATCAGAGGGTGCCCTTTTAAGGGTTTATTACCCACATAATGACCAACTCAAAGCTACTTCTAATTCGAGAATTGACACGACCATTAGTGATCAATCACTAAGTTAACCCTTAATTACGACGGGTTTGACTCTAGGCCATTAAACTAATAAAACTGAATTAAGAAAGGTTAAGAACACTTACTGAAGTCCTATGCACGACTAAGGATCCTTAGGAAGTGGTCTTGAGCTCCAGGAATCTCCAGAAATTGAGTTTGAATGGTTTTCAAAGTGTATGCCAAAGTGTTGCAACAATGGGTTCTTACATAGTCAGTTTAATTCATCAAGATCATGCCACAATAGTCTATAGATGTTCCTTGATCAATTCCAGGTGTCCCTAGGCATGAAAAACCATCAAACAAGCCCCTAGAATCGAATACAAGGTTTCTAAGTCGGTTTAACTTGCTGAACTCGCACCTGCACATGAAATCTGACCAACTAAGGCCGTCGTGTCGCGCGAAGGCAGCAGGGGGACTGGTGGCGCAGCGCCAGCAGGTGGCTGACCTGATCAACAAGTTTCAAACAATTACATTTCAGCCCCTGGTCCTTTTAAAAGTGGTTTTAACTTCCATATTTGCACTTTTAACCCATAAAATTGATTTCTAAGGACCTTAAGACATAACCAAACTTTGTTACGTCCTTGGTTAACTTTATGATCACCCGAAAAGCCTTAAATTTCAACGTTGACGCTTTTAACCCCTTAATTACGAAAGTTAGCGTATCTTTCTCATACGATATCGAAACCTTGTGAAATTTTTACCACTTATTCTTGGGAGTATAATTAACCGTTACAAGGCTTTGGGTTTGCTAAAAGGTCACTAAGATGTATAACTTAAACATGTTGACACTTTTAACCCTCGCGTCTTGCAAACTTTCACTTTCTTCCACAAACGGTTTCATATGCTTCATGATACATTCGTTTTAGGGTATAAACATCGTGTAGGGTAGTTAAAAGGCATAATTATCAAATGTTTACACTTTGTATCCTTATATACATATACTTTCTTCGTTTGTCAACTTTAGTCCCTCATATTCAATCTGTTACACGTTTAAAGTCCATGACACGTGTCAATACTATATTGGACTTGATTTTACGAGGTGTTACAGGTCCAACAATATGCATGGCCCAAATTGTCACACCCCGATATTTTCACATATTACCGGTGGGCCCGGTGGGGAGTATCGCGACGTAGTTGATATCATCATAGTCAATTAACACAATTATAGCACAGGGAAAGTCTTGGAATATAAAAAATTATTACAAACCCAAATGTCTGAAAATATCAAGTATTAATTTATAGACGAGCTTGTAATAATAGATCCACAGGCAGATCATTACAGAATTGTATAAAATGAAGTTTAGCAGACTTTAGGGCATCCTTAAGGATTTGCAAGATCCTCTAGTTCGACACCGAGCAACTCCCAGCCTATTTCGAGTAGTACCTGCCACTTAGTCTTTTGAAAATACGTTAGTTTTCACTGGTAAATACAATTAACTGACTCTCACGTGTTTGTCATACATATGGGGCCGGTTTGGAAACCGGTCATGATTAACCAACTCACCACTATAAAACCCACAAAGGAGTTATCCCCAACATGTGGGTTATTTAGCATTTGCATCTGTCAGGTGTATGCCTACACCCCGTGCATAGGTCGTGGTCATTTACAAATGAAATGAGAAAAGGATATCCAGGACACGGTCGGATTAACCCCCAATGTTTATGTTATCAAACAAAACAGATTAAAACGGGTTATGAAAATTTATTAATCACAATCCGATTAAATGATTTCATACACGACCAAGCGGTATTATTATAATACCGTATCCCAAGCCCGTATAAGGGAAAATAAGTTAAAAGTATTTACCTGAGCTAATACTTGATTCACAGCAAAATAACTCAGTCGTATTCAATCTAATTAAATGCAGGTAGCTTTTACCGGGTGGCTCTAGTCTGGAATGATGGTAATATATAACCAATTCAGAATACTAACGGTCTTATTTAAGTCGTAGACTTAGACCGGCTAGCTTAAAGTATCTAAAACGATACGATACGCTAGATTAAGCGGAGACCGGAATAGAATGCGATTTAGACCCTACAAGTTTGGATACTTGTATAATATGGGTAAACTAAACACATTCTGGATTTTGAAGCAAAATGATAAGGTTAAACCCGTTTCGGCTAATTCATGTAAACTAGTTACATACACCGAATCGAACATGTAAATGCATAACGGGCAACCAAATGAACCATATACAAGTCTCATATGTTATTATGCTTTAAATATGTTAATGCATCAGTAGGATGTTAACATATATGCCCAAAAAGTATTTAAAACCAATTTAAGTCCCGTAAGGGAATTTTGGTCATTTTAATATTTATAAAAGAGGTTTTAAAGTAAACTGATATTCTGGTCTAAAATATTCAGTAAAAATATTTATTTTATGATGTTAAAACAGCAGGATATCATTCATATGTGTGGTTTACCATTTATGGCCAAACTACGCCCCGAAAGGGTATTTTGGTCATTTCACATATGATTTTAAGGACATAATTGGAAATCTGAGTTTATGACTTATACATACTATAAAGTATTAAAAATTATTTATAAATTCAGTAGGTATCAAGTCTTGGGTGATAATTATGGTTTTAAACCATACTATGCACTTAATTAGCGTAAAAATCGATAATTGACGATATGTGAGATGTTTATGTGATTCTGAGATTTCAATCAACCTTGAATGTTTAAAATATTTTATTTTTCATAACAAACCAGTAGAAAAAGGTTTGGCAAGTTAATTATGTGTAAATCACATTTTATTAGCAAAAAGGGCATTATCGTCAATTAGGGAATTTACACAAGAACTCAATGATACGGTCAGTTTATAATCTGACCCAATATTCCAAAAATCCTTAAAAATAATATCATAATAGTGGGTAATTGTAACACCTCGAAAATTCACGTCCTATAATGTGTTGACACGTGTCATAAAGTTTGAACGTGTGAAAGAATATTATAGAAGGACTAAAGTTGACAAACATGGAAAGTATGTGAAAATACGTATTCTAAGTGTCAACTGTGAATAAATATAATGTACATTAACCCTACACGATGCTCATACCTTCAAACGAATAAATCATGGATCATACGAAGCTAAAAGTGAGAGATTACAAACTACAGGGGTTAAATGTGTCAACATGTTTAAAGATATACCTCTGAGTGACCTTTTGACAAACCCGAAGCTTTGTAAATGTTAATCATGCTCACTAGAATGCACGATTTAAATTTCGTAAAGTTTCGTTAACGTATGAGAAAGTTATGATCGAATTCGTGCGCGAGGGGTTAAAGCGTCAACGTTGAAAGTTAGGCCTTTTCGGGTAACAATAAAGTTACACGGGGACTTAACGAAGTGGGTATATATTTTGAAGCCCTTATAGATCAATATTGAGGGTCCATATCGCAATAAACAAGTGTCTATTCAAGGTTTGAAGAGCCAAGGACCAATCTGCAATTTAATCAAAATTTGTTGGCTGAAACACACATGCTCGCGTAGCGCGAGCATGAAGTCTTATGGCGTCGCGCTACGCGAGGCCTACATCTGGACAGAATTGTTTCTTCTTTGATCCTTTGTCTGCTATTGCATTTGTAACCCACTTTGATCGATTTTTCCTCATCCCATGGCCCCTAAATCAACCCCTAGAACACTAGGACACATGTTGGAAGGTTGTGGTGTGTGCTAGACTTGTTTGTCAATCAATTGTGGTGCTTGAATCCACTATTTAAAGGCCATGATATGCACCATTGTTCTTCACACCTTCAAGTGCATAACTGATCAATTCTGGAGCTCCCAAGCAGGTCCAACTGATCATAGGTCGTGCATAGGACTCTTGTAAGTCTTCTAGTTCTTCCTTGTTTGAGTTTAGCTTGGTTAATTAGCTAAAAGTCAAACCGTCGTAATTACGGTTTGACTTCGAGATTAGTCACTAATGACTCAGTCTTATCTCGAATTAAAAGTAGTTTTAGAATGGTATTTATGTGGGTAATAAAACCCCAAAAGGGTTTCCCCTGATCACCATCCTAAGCAGGTCAAATGTCGGGTCAAACATTTACTTAAAAAGTCAACATATTGCTTAAAAGGTCATTTATGCATAATTAGCTATCTAGAACATTTGTAACCTGTTTGAACATTGTTATAACTTAGAAATAAGTGTAAGAACATGTCCCAACATGTTCAACCCGACTATTTCCTGTTTAGACCCGGTTCGGAACCGAAAGTCACATAGTTTGACTTTTCGGTTGACTTTCAGTTCTGACCCGTTTGGGCATATTTTAGAAATGCCTCAGAGCTTAAATTGGATTAGGATACATGTTAGAACAACCCTCTGTGATCATACACCTTGGTTCACTAGTTATCCAATTAATATGCAAGTTTCCGTTAAATGCTCATACGTGGACCGTTATGCCCTTATTACCTTAAATCATGAATTATGAAAATGTAAAAGTGTAGAAACCTTAGTTACTGATATAAAGACTTGTTTGCAAAGTTTGACATCAGTTTGACTTGTAGATTAAGAGTTATGCTCATTGTCGCTAAATTAAGGCTTTATGTTAACAACATGGCGTAATTAGCGTAAAGCCTAGTTAAACATACTTTTTGATATAAAATCTTTTACCCACTGATGTTATATATTATTTTGGGATTTTTAAATATTTTTAATTAATTTTAGGTCGAGCATAACTAGTAGTCGTAGGCTTAATCCGGTAATTGTCGGTTTTGCCCTTACGGCCATAAAATGAGTTTTACACATCTAAACGATTCCAAACCTTTTGCTACTGACTAGTTATGATAAATAAATTATTTTAAGCCTTCTGGAAATATAAAAATATCAGATTTAAGTATCGAACCCGGTAATGGCCTTTAATCGCCATAATTAGCGTTTTTAACGCATAGTATGTCTTAGAATCATATTGGACATACCCGGGTTGATACCTACTGATATATGAGGCAAATTATGATATTTTAACAGTAAGCAAAGGTTGGTAAACTCAGACTTCGTTTTTGAGCTTTTCGGCTTATGTGAAATTACCAAAATACCCCTACGGGGCATAGTTTGGTTAAATATGATAAATTTCACATATAAGCCTTAGCCTACTGTTATAACCCATCAAAATGAGTATGTTTGCTGGTTACATCAGGCCTGTAACTCAGTTAAACAAATAAACTCTTTTACAAACTTTAAAATGACCAAACTACCCCTACGGGGCATAGTTTGTGTTTAAATTAGTTCGGGGCATAACGAAAGACATCCTACCGATGTTACAACATATTTGAAGCATATTAACTTAGGAAACCTGTATATGGCTCTTACGGATACCCGTTACGCATATTACGCGTTCGGCTCGGTTTATGTAACAAGTTTACATAAATTAGCCGAAACGGGTCAAACCTTATCGGTTTAATCTCAAAATCCAGAATGTGGATGAAGGACCCATATTAAACAAGTCTCTGAACTTGTCGGGTCTAAATCACATTCTATCCGGTCTTCGCTTAATCGTGCGTACGAACCGTATCCTTGAAACTAGCCGGTCTAAGCTTAAGCTTAACTAAAGACCCGTTAGAATTCTAATAGGTTATTAAAAACCTTCGTTCCAGATTAGGAGCCCAGTAAAAGCTATCTGTACTTGCTGATTTGATATACGGCTGGGATTGAATTTATATTTAGCTCAGGTAAATACTTTTAACTTATTTTCCCTATACGGGCTTGGGTTACGGTATATAGCGTACCGCTTGATCGGGCATCAAATCTTCCATCGCTTAGGTGGTTAATTGAATAATTTGATCGGCTCGTTTTAAACAGATGTGTTTACTTTACAGCCTTTGGGGGGTAAATGACCATGTCCCGGATATCCTTGGCATTATCTTACGAGATGGCCACGACCTGAGCACGGGGTGTAGGCGTACACCTGTCGGTGTATAACTCTTTATTGTGGTGTGTCTATTGATCTTTAACCCGGAATACGTTCCGGGCTACTGAACGCATAAGTAACATGTAATTCGTTCTCAAGATTATCATATTAAATAATTCTCCCAAGTTAAAAAGATTAATTTTGCCTCTGTGCATTTTAATCAATGTGTCAAGATATTTTGTGCCACGTGCATTCAAAACAATTTACAAACTCTTTTTCCAAAATGAGTCAGTTGAATGTATTTACCAGTGTAAACTGACGTATTTTCCAAAAGGCTAAATGCAGGTACTATACGAACTTGGCTGGATAATCCTCCTTAGCATCAATAGAAGTCTCGCAAGCTTAAGATGCCTAAAAGTCTGTTGAACTATTGTTCCATTTTATGTACGATCCTTCTGTGGATAAACTTCCGAATATTGTGACAGTTGATATTACAATAATAAATTCGGTTGTATTATATTTTCTTTTGCTTCCGCTGTGCATATTAATATTGTGTTGTTTGACTATTATGTTGCCAACCATGACGTCACGATACTCCCCACCGGGCCCACCGGTGACACGTGGAAATTCGGGGTGTGACAGGTTGGTATCAGAGCCAACACTGAGTGAATTAAACACTAGCCTTAGTGTTTAATCTTAGTTACACAATTGCACAATTCTAAACTTCTGAGTCTAGACTTAACTTAGGAATATTCTCAATCCTAATCTTGAAGTTTTGCTTCCAAATTTTTATATATTGGATACGTCGCCAAGCGAAGAAGCTGTAATAAGAATTCTCCACATCTGGAGCCTTGAAATGCTGAGCTTCGTACCGCGACCAGGATGAAACGTGCGACCAAGGAGAAAGCCTTCAAGAATTGAATGAAGAAGAAACTCCTTTGCTGAAGATCGTTTCCTCAATAGTCCTTATAAGGACATATTTACCTTTTCAGTCCCTTCGAGGACAACATTATTCCTTTTAAGTCCCGCTTAGGGCAACTTTATACTTTTATTTTTATATAATGGAATGATTAAGTTTAAACTTTCATTCTAAATAAGAAATATTAAATAAATGGAAAAAATAATATTTCCTTTTTGCAAGATCTACCATTATAATAAAATGGCAAAATCTAAAAGGGCAAGACCTAGCTTCGGGTCAATTATAAGACCGGGCCAAGATGGTAAGACCTGTTAAAAAGATTCAAATTATTAATTAAGAATCTTAAGTGTGAAACCTAGCCTTGGGTCAATTATAAGACTGGGCCAAGATGGTAAGACATGTTTAAAAAGATTCAATTCCCTGTTAACATCTTAAAACATGTTAACACTCCTGGCAGATGTGATTCAATTAAAATCACACACGTCATTTTTATATAGGATCCTTCAAAAGATTCCTAACCCAGTTTAATGATCCCTGAATCCTGGGTTTATGTCATCAATTAAGATGATCATATTTTAACCATACGTGGTAATATAGTGCCTACGGGCCTTGCTCATTTCTACATGAGCCAAAATACAGTGGTAGCTATGACTCCCTATCAGATAAAGGTAATGAACTAGGTTCAAACCTCAAATGCTTTGATTCTCTGAAATCCTAGCATATAATTTATAATTGTCTACGTGACTAGGCCTATTGTGCCAATATACTTTCATGCTCTGATTCTCTGAAATCATAGCTTAAAAATTTATAAATGTCCTTGTGACTAGGCCTATTGTGCCAATATATTTTCATGCTTTGATTCTCTGAAATCATAGCTTATAAATTATATATGTCCTTGTGACTAAGCCAGTTGTGCTAATATACTTAAAGACCTTGATTCTCTGAAATCATGGCTTATAATTTAAAAATTTGTCCTTGTGACTAGGCCTTTTGTGCTATAAAATAAAACTGTTATTATTGCTTTGATTCTCTGAAATCATAAGCTTATAATTTATAAATGTCCATGTGACCAGGCCATTGGGTGCCACTAATAAAACTGTTAATGTTTTATAATTAGGATAAATTATAATAGAAATCCTAAATAAATATGATTAATAAATTAACCATATATGGTCTCTGTTTACCATGGTTAATGAATTTCCCTAAGGGGGTAATCCAGTAATAAACATCTCTTATAAGGGAAGTGCCTACGGGCTATAGTTAATGTCCTCTGAGACTAAAAACAGTGGTAGCCTAGAGCTCCCTGTCAAGAAAAGGTAATGAACTTTGATTCAAACCTTAAGGCCACGATTCTCTGAAATCATGGCTTATAAATTTAACTTGTCTACGCGACAAGGCCATTGGTGCTATTATTAACTTATGAATTAGGATTTATGATAAAAATCCTGGATAAAATAAATATCCTTCCTTCTCTGTCAGTATGCAATTGAAGGGAATCTTAAAGGTGAAACCTAGCGTACGCGGCCAAGATGGTGAAACCTTCTCAAGGGATTCAAATCCTTGTTAACACCTAGGAATGTGTTAGCACCCCTGACAAATGTGATTCGAGAAAAATCACAACAGTCATCCTTATATTGGATTCTTCCAATTCCCATATCTAGCCTAGTGATTTAGAAATCATGGCTTATATCATCCTATAAGATGATCAGTTTATGAACATCTGTTAGTAATGAAGTGCCTACGGGCTAAATTTGGTGTCCGATAAGACAACGACAGTGATGGTCCTTGACCTCCTGTCTAAAATATTGGACTATGTCCAAACATGATAGTCTATATGATCAATGTGATCATGACTAATATCATCTAATGCGATGATAGTACTATTTAACATCCCTAGGTGATGTTTTGCCTACGGGCTATAATATATTGTCCATTTGAGACATGGACATTGTTATCTTTATGATTCCTTGTCGGAGGTGGTGAGCTATGCTCAAGCCAAAATAGTCAATATGATTAATGCAATCAAGACTTATATCTTCTAATAGGATGAACCTATTATAAATCTCCATTAGTGATGTTTCGCCTATGGGCCAAATTATACTGTCCATGTGTTACAAAGACATTGTGATCTTTACGATTCCTTGTCCAAGGTGGTGAGCTATGCTCAAGCCTAATAGTTCATATGATCAATAGGATCATGACAAAAATCATCAATACGATGATTAAAAATTTTAACATCTGTAATGATGTTTTGCCTAAGGGCTATATTAGATCGTCCAACTGAGACAAGGCAATTGTAATCTTTTGTGATTCTTTGCCAAGGGGGTGAGCTATACTCAATTCCCATAGTCTATATTATCAGTGCGATCCTGACTAGTATCCTCAGTATGCTGATCATAATATTAACATCCCTCGTGATGAAATGCCTACGGGCTATACTTTATTCTAGTGTCGGTAAGACAAAGATAGTAGTGATCTTTATGATCCCCTGTTCAAAATGGTGTGATTATACCCAAACCTAATAGTCAATATGATTGATGTGATCATGACTAATATCATTAGATATGATGGTTATATATAAACATCCATTAGTGATGTTGCTTGGCATATTTTTCTGCCAAAAGAATCGTCTTTCAAGACGATGACAGTTGTAGTCTACGACTCCCTGTCCAAAGGTGAAGAACCACGTTCAAACCTTGGAGCCCTAATCTAATAAGATTGCGGCTTATAAATTCAGGTCCTTGGTAATAGACCATCAAGTTGTGTTTTAAAGTCATTCATGACAAGCCTATGTGCTATAATTGGTCATTCGTAACAACTTAACATATTAAATGTTAACATTCCTGGTGACATGCCTTTGTACCAGATTTGATGAATGTCCTTATAACAAGGCCGTTTGTGCCATATCTAAAAGTCCTTTGTAACAAGGCCTTTGTGCCATATAATCACTTATGTCCTTCATGACTGTGCTTTATGCCATATTTGTCTACGTCCCTCGAGACAGGCTTCTATGCCATATATGTATAAATATATAACCGAAGTCATGAAAGGCTAGCCTTTGAGCTATTTATAATCGTCCTTGTGACAAAGACAGTTGTGACATTATGGTCCCCTGTCAAGCAAGTATTGGACTCGCTCCAAACTTTGCATGCCATTGATGGTCCCGTTGTGACCTAGGCTAAATATAATGGAAATACGTTCAAATAACATTCACTATGAATGTTCGGAACAGAATAGCCTATACGGTTTATGAATGCCGTGGCTAACCTAAGTCAGGTCATCAGGATTATGACCAATAATTGTTAAATCTTGGTGATTAGTACCAAGTTTCGAGTATCAAAAACTCGGAGGAGGTAGACGAGAGTCGCAATACTATAAGGCGACGAAAGTTAATAAAACTACAAACGTAAACCTCAATATTAATGGAGTCAATCTTCAGACTGTGGTTGACGCAGCAGTTGGTAGGACCATGGAAAAAGGTCATGAGACAATACAAAGAGCTGAATACTTCTCGCTCTAAATCTCATTCAAAAACCATGTTAAATTACTCATGAGGAGAGCTATGTTCGCACTTCAAATATGAAGGATGAACCAAAGGAGGAGGATAACTCCCAGAAATCTGAGAAAGAGAACGAGTACAGGCTTAATAAAAAGCAACGAAAGTTCGGTAAGAAGCCTGTATATCTCTGAGACTGCTTCAGCATTATTAGATGGATGTTTTATATCCATAAGGAATCATTTTTGATGTCCTAGTTCCGTTAAATACAAGGACTCAATATAGTGATAAAATCAAGCCCATATTGTGGGTAATAAGAAGCAATTAATTATCAAGACTCCTTGTGAGACAACTCTCATAATTACACGTATCAGTGCGATTAATTAATATTAAACACAAAAAAATGGTGGAACTGGCCGTCCCCGGAATCGAACCTGGGTCTAGGCCGGCCGCACCCTTTCGCGCGCCTAGCCAACTGAGCTAGGTGCCTAGTTTGTGAAACTTCCATTATTGATTTAATATAAGCACTCGTACAATAAACTTCCTTATCATTTATCAATGATAATTTCTGCTAAGTGTCCTGTTTTTTTTTTTTAATACAGGCAATAATAAATCTTCATGAACCATAAACTTAGCAAGTTTTTTTTTTATCATCCACAAGGTATAACTACCAAGGAAACCATAGTAACCGATTCTTCTAGTATCGGCAAGAAAAACCTTTCCGAAAATCTAAGAGCACTCTTTCTTTGCATAGAGTACGACGACATATGTTATTTTAATTATTTTCTCATTGTTTTCTATCGCCTGCGAATGCCAAACTATGTTTGATTAAAGTGTCATATGAGGATTGGCGTATCCTAGTGTGTCCCATAGATTATTTCCATGTCTGATCAGCATGGAGGTTTAATACATGGAACCCCTGAGATATCCCGATGGTCATATTGTACTAAAGTCGACTAGTAGTATTCAAAGAAGATATCCAAAAATGGAAAAAAAAATTGAAGTAAATGTTCCCGACTAAGGAATTCGTGGACTTATAACATGAAGGTGTCACTTATAGGACACGAGTAATGGTGGATGAACTGGAGCCTGAGATATGGAAAATCTCTGTAGCCTCCTTGCAATCTTGATTATCTTCTCATAAGTTTTCCCTGTTTGCCTCCGGGAAGGCAGGTAGAATTAAGATTGTATCCCGTTGTGGGCTGGAGTATTATGAAAACTCCATATTGATTATGGAAAAATCGAAACCTTGATTTAGTAGGTTTTAAAACATAGGCACATAAAACCTGACTCAATCTTCTGAGGGTTTTATATTATTAAATAAGAAAGACGGTTCATATTGCTTACGTATTAAATGCCGCAACCCTAATTAGGCAACGATTAAGAAATTGCCATCAGCTACCCAGGATCTAAGGGCAAATTATTGGTGGATAGGCTTGAACAAGTCTGTAGCCACCCATGTAGCTAAATGCTTGACATATGCGCAAGTCAAAGCCGAGCATCAAAAGCCGTCAGGCTTGCTACAACAGCCTGAACTTCCTACGTGGAAGTGGGAAATGATGACTATGGATTTTATTACCAAGTTACCCAAGACAAGGAAAGGAAATGATAAAATATGGGTTATAGTTGACAGACTGACTAAGTCAGCTCATTTCTTACCCATCAAGGAGACTTATAGCTCCGATATGTTAGCCCAATTATAAGTGGATAAGATTGTAGCCTTACATGGCATACTTGTGACTATTATCTCTGATAAAGATACTAGGTACACGTCACATTTTTGGAAGAGTTTCCAACAATCTTTGGGCACACGTTTGAATTTTAGTACGGCTTACCATCCTCAGACAGACGGCCAGAGTGAGCGTACTATTCAAACGTTAGAAGACATGCTACGTGCATGTGCGATCGATTTGGATGGTAGTTGGGATGAGAACCTACCGTTAATTGAATTCTCCTACAACAATAACTACCACGCCAGCATCAATGCTGCGCCTTTTGAAGCATTATATGGTAGAAGGTGTAGAGCGCCCATTTGTTGGGCAGAAGTTGGAGATGTCCAGTTATCAGGACCTGAGATAGTGTTCGAGACGACGGACAAGATTGTCCAGATTCGTGACCGTCTCAAAGCTGCCCATGATAGGCAGAAGAGTTACGCTGATCCAAAGCGTAAGGATGTTCACTTCGAAGTAGGTAACAAAGTCCTACTGAAAGTGTCACCCTGGAAGGGAGTGATGCTGTTTGGTAAGAAAGGCAAGCTAAGCCCGAGATACATAGTACCTTTCGAGGTTATCGAATGTATCGGGTCAGTTGCCTATAAGTTAAACTTATCGGAAGAGCTCAGTGGAATTCACAATGTGTTCCACATCTGCAATCTGAAAAAGTGCTTCACTAATGAATCACTAGTATTACCCCATACAGATGTGCATATAGATGAGAGCTTAAAATTTGTTGAGAAACCTTTGTCGATTGAAGATCGACAGGTGAAGAAGCTTCGAAGGAAGCATGTACCTATTGTAAAGGTCAAATGGGATGCCCGAAGAGGTCCCGAATTCACGTGGGAGGTTGAATCCACGATGAAAGAAAAGTACCCTTACTTATTTCAGTAAATCTCGGGTCGAGATTTATTTTAAGGGGGTGAGGATGTAACACCTCGAAAATTCACGTCCTATAATGTGTTGACACGTGTCATAAAGTTTGAACGTGTGAAAGAATATTATAGAAGGACTAAAGTTGACAAACATGGAAAGTATGTGAAAATACGTATTCTAAGTGTCAACTGTGAATAAATATAATGTACATTAACCCTACACGATGCTCATACCTTCAAACGAATAAATCATGGATCATACGAAGCTAAAAGTGAGAGATTACAAACTACAGGGGTTAAATGTGTCAAGATGTTTAAAGATATACCTCTGAGTGACCTTTTGACAAACCCGAAGCTTTGTAAATGTTAATCATGCTCACTAGAATGCACGATTTAAATTTCGTAAAGTTTCGTTAACGTATGAGAAAGTTATGATCGAATTCGTGCGCGAGGGGTTAAAGCGTCAACGTTGAAAGTTAGGCCTTTTCGGGTAACAATAAAGTTACCCGGGGACTTAACGAAGTGCGTATATATTTTGAAGCCCTTATAGATCAATATTGAGGGTCCATATCGCAATAAACAGGTGTCTATTCAAGGTTTGAAGAGCCAAGGACCAATCTGCAATTTAATCAAAATTTGTTGGCTGAAACACACATGCTCGCGTAGCACGAGCATGAAGTCTTATGGCGTCGCGCTACGCGAGGCCTACATCTGGACAGAATTGTTTCTTCTTTGATCCTTTGTCTGCTATTGCATTTGTAACCCACTTTGATCGATTTTTCCTCATCCCATGGCCCCTAAATCAACCCCTAGAACACTAGGACACATGTTGGAAGGTTGTGGTGTGTGCTAGACTTGTTTGTCAATCAATTGTGGTGCTTGAATCCACTATATAAAGGCCATGATATGCACCATTGTTCTTCACACCTTCAAGTGCATAACTGATCAATTCTGGAGCTCCCAAGCAGGTCCAACTGATCATAGGTCGTGCATAGGACTCTTGTAAGTCTTCTAGTTCTTCCTTGTTTGAGTTTAGCTTGGTTAATTAGCTAAAAGTCAAACCGTCGTAATTACGGTTTGACTTCGAGATTAGTCACTAATGACTCAGTCTTATCTCGAATTAAAAGTAGTTTTAGAATGGTATTTATGTGGGTAATAAAACCCCAAAAGGGTTTCCCCTGATCACCATCCTAAGCAGGTCAAATGTCGGGTCAAACATTTACTTAAAAAGTCAACATATTGCTTAAAAGGTCATTTATGCATAATTAGCTATCTAGAACATTTGTAACCTGTTTGAACATTGTTATAACTTAGAAATAAGTGTAAGAACATGTCCCAACATGTTCAACCCGACTATTTCCTGTTTAGACCCGGTTCGGAACCGAAAGTCACATAGTTTGACTTTTCGGTTGACTTTCAGTTCTGACCCGTTTGGGCATATTTTAGAAATGCCTCAGAGCTTAAATTGGATTAGGATACATGATAGAACAACCCTCTGTGATCATACACCTTGGTTCACTAGTTATCCAATTAATATGCAAGTTTCCGTTAAATGCTCATACGTGGACCGTTATGCCCTTATTACCTTAAATCATGAATTATGAAAATGTAAAAGTGTAGAAACCTTAGTTACTGATATAAAGACTTGTTTGCAAAGTTTGACATCAGTTTGACTTGTAGATTAAGAGTTATGCTCATTGTCGCTAAATTAAGGCTTTATGTTAACAACATGGCGTAATTAGCGTAAAGCCTAGTTAAACATACTTTTTGATATAAAATCTTTTACCCACTGATGTTATATATTATTTTGGGATTTTTAAATATTTTTAATTAATTTTAGGTCGAGCATAACTAGTAGTCGTAGGCTTAATCCGGTAATTGTCGGTTTTGCCCTTACGGCCATAAAATGAGTTTTACACATCTAAACGATTCCAAACCTTTTGCTACTGACTAGTTATGATAAATAAATTATTTTAAGCCTTCTGGAAATATAAAAATATCAGATTTAAGTATCGAACCCGGTAATGGCCTTTAATCGCCATAATTAGCGTTTTTAACGCATAGTATGTCTTAGAATCATATTGGACATACCCGGGTTGATACCTACTGATATATGAGGCAAATTATGATATTTTAACAGTAAGCAAAGGTTGGTAAACTCAGACTTCGTTTTTGAGCTTTTCGGCTTATGTGAAATTACCAAAATACCCCTACGGGGCATAGTTTGGTTAAATATGATAAATTTCACATATAAGCCTTAGCCTACTGTTATAACCCATCAAAATGAGTATGTTTGCTGGTTACATCAGGCCTGTAACTCAGTTAAACAAATAAACTCTTTTACAAACTTTAAAATGACCAAACTACCCCTACGGGGCATAGTTTGTGTTTAAATTAGTTCGGGGCATAACGAAAGACATCCTACCGATGTTACAACATATTTGAAGCATATTAACTTAGGAAACCTGTATATGGCTCTTACGGATACCCGTTACGCATATTACGCGTTCGGCTCGGTTTATGTAACAAGTTTACATAAATTAGCCGAAACGGGTCAAACCTTATCGGTTTAATCTCAAAATCCAGAATGTGGATGAAGGACCCATATTAAACAAGTCTCTGAACTTGTCGGGTCTAAATCACATTCTATCCGGTCTTCGCTTAATCGTGCGTACGAACCGTATCCTTGAAACTAGCCGGTCTAAGCTTAAGCTTAACTAAAGACCCGTTAGAATTCTAATAGGTTATTAAAAACCTTCGTTCCAGATTAGGAGCCCAGTAAAAGCTATCTGTACTTGCTGATTTGATATACGGCTGGGATTGAATTTATATTTAGCTCAGGTAAATACTTTTAACTTATTTTCCCTATACGGGCTTGGGTTACGGTATATAGCGTACCGCTTGATCGGGCATCAAATCTTCCATCGCTTAGGTGGTTAATTGAATAATTTGATCGGCTCGTTTTAAACAGATGTGTTTACTTTACAGCCTTTGGGGGGTAAATGACCATGTCCCGGATATCCTTGGCATTATCTTACGAGATGGCCACGACCTGAGCACGGGGTGTAGGCGTACACCTGTCGGTGTATAACTCTTTATTGTGGTGTGTCTATTGATCTTTAACCCGGAATACGTTCCGGGCTACTGAACGCATAAGTAACATGTAATTCGTTCTCAAGATTATCATATTAAATAATTCTCCCAAGTTAAAAAGATTAATTTTGCCTCTGTGCATTTTAATCAATGTGTCAAGATATTTTGTGCCACGTGCATTCAAAACAATTTACAAACTCTTTTTCCAAAATGAGTCAGTTGAATGTATTTACCAGTGTAAACTGACGTATTTTCCAAAAGGCTAAATGCAGGTACTATACGAACTTGGCTGGATAATCCTCCTTAGCATCAATAGAAGTCTCGCAAGCTTAAGATGCCTAAAAGTCTGTTGAACTATTGTTCCATTTTATGTACGATCCTTCTGTGGATAAACTTCCGAATATTGTGACAGTTGATATTACAATAATAAATTCGGTTGTATTATATTTTCTTTTGCTTCCGCTGTGCATATTAATATTGTGTTGTTTGACTATTATGTTGCCAACCATGACGTCACGATACTCCCCACCGGGCCCACCGGTGACACGTGGAAATTCGGGGTGTGACAGGTTGGTATCAGAGCCAACACTGAGTGAATTAAACACTAGCCTTAGTGTTTAATCTTAGTTACACAATTGCACAATTCTAAACTTCTGAGTCTAGACTTAACTTAGGAATATTCTCAATCCTAATCTTGAAGTTTTGCTTCCAAATTTTTATATATTGGATACGTCGCCAAGCGAAGAAGCTGTAATAAGAATTCTCCACATCTGGAGCCTTGAAATGCTGAGCTTCGTACCGCGACCAGGATGAAACGTGCGACCAAGGAGAAAGCCTTCAAGAATTGAATGAAGAAGAAACTCCTTTGCTGAAGATCGTTTCCTCAATAGTCCTTATAAGGACATATTTACCTTTTCAGTCCCTTCGAGGACAACATTATTCCTTTTAAGTCCCGCTTAGGGCAACTTTATACTTTTATTTTTATATAATGGAATGATTAAGTTTAAACTTTCATTCTAAATAAGAAATATTAAATAAATGGAAAAAATAATATTTCCTTTTTGCAAGATCTACCATTATAATAAAATGGCAAAATCTAAAAGGGCAAGACCTAGCTTCGGGTCAATTATAAGACCGGGCCAAGATGGTAAGACCTGTTAAAAAGATTCAAATTATTAATTAAGAATCTTAAGTGTGAAACCTAGCCTTGGGTCAATTATAAGACCGGGCCAAGATGGTAAGACCTGTTTAAAAAGATTCAATTCCCTGTTAACATCTTAAAACATGTTAACACTCCTGGCAGATGTGATTCAATTAAAATCACACACGTCATTTTTATATAGGATCCTTCAAAAGATTCCTAACCCAGTTTAATGATCCCTGAATCCTGGGTTTATGTCATCAATTAAGATGATCATATTTTAACCATACGTGGTAATATAGTGCCTACGGGCCTTGCTCATTTCTACATGAGCCAAAATACAGTGGTAGCTATGACTCCATGTCAGATAAAGGTAATGAACTAGGTTCAAACCTCAAATGCTTTGATTCTCTGAAATCCTAGCATATAATTTATAATTGTCTACGTGACTAGGCCTATTGTGCCAATATACTTTCATGCTCTGATTCTCTGAAATCATAGCTTAAAAATTTATAAATGTCCTTGTGACTAGGCCTATTGTGCCAATATATTTTCATGCTTTGATTCTCTGAAATCATAGCTTATAAATTATATATGTCCTTGTGACTAAGCCAGTTGTGCTAATATACTTAAAGACCTTGATTCTCTGAAATCATGGCTTATAATTTAAAAATTTGTCCTTGTGACTAGGCCTTTTGTGCTATAAAATAAAACTGTTATTATTGCTTTGATTCTCTGAAATCATAAGCTTATAATTTATAAATGTCCATGTGACCAGGCCATTGGGTGCCACTAATAAAACTGTTAATGTTTTATAATTAGGATAAATTATAATAGAAATCCTAAATAAATATGATTAATAAATTAACCATATATGGTCTCTGTTTACCATGGTTAATGAATTTCCCTAAGGGGGTAATCCAGTAATAAACATCTCTTATAAGGGAAGTGCCTACGGGCTATAGTTAATGTCCTCTGAGACTAAAAACAGTGGTAGCCTAGAGCTCCCTGTCAAGAAAAGGTAATGAACTTTGATTCAAACCTTAAGGCCACGATTCTCTGAAATCATGGCTTATAAATTTAACTTGTCTACGCGACAAGGCCATTGGTGCTATTATTAACTTATGAATTAGGATTTATGATAAAAATCCTGGATAAAATAAATATCCTTCCTTCTCTGTCAGTATGCAATTGAAGGGAATCTTAAAGGTGAAACCTAGCGTACGCGGCCAAGATGGTGAAACCTACTCAAGGGATTCAAATCCTTGTTAACACCTAGGAATGTGTTAGCACCCCTGACAAATGTGATTCGAGAAAAATCACAACAGTCATCCTTATATTGGATTCTTCCAATTCCCATATCTAGCCTAGTGATTTAGAAATCATGGCTTATATCATCCTATAAGATGATCAGTTTATGAACATCTGTTAGTAATGAAGTGCCTACGGGCTAAATTTGGTGTCCGATAAGACAACGACAGTGATGGTCCTTGACCTCCTGTCTAAAATATTGGACTATGTCCAAACATGATAGTCTATATGATCAATGTGATCATGACTAATATCATCTAATGCGATGATAGTACTATTTAACATCCCTAGGTGATGTTTTGCCTACGGGCTATAATATATTGTCCATTTGAGACATGGACATTGTTATCTTTATGATTCCTTGTCGGAGGTGGTGAGCTATGCTCAAGCCAAAATAGTCAATATGATTAATGCAATCAAGACTTATATCTTCTAATAGGATGAACCTATTATAAATCTCCATTAGTGATGTTTCGCCTATGGGCCAAATTATACTGTCCATGTGTTACAAAGACATTGTGATCTTTACGATTCCTTGTCCAAGGTGGTGAGCTATGCTCAAGCCTAATAGTTCATATGATCAATAGGATCATGACAAAAATCATCAATACGATGATTAAAAATTTTAACATCTGTAATGATGTTTTGCCTAAGGGCTATATTAGATCGTCCAACTGAGACAAGGCAATTGTAATCTTTTGTGATTCTTTGCCAAGGGGGTGAGCTATACTCAATTCCCATAGTCTATATTATCAGTGCGATCCTGACTAGTATCCTCAGTATGCTGATCATAATATTAACATCCCTCGTGATGAAATGCCTACGGGCTATACTTTATTCTAGTGTCGGTAAGACAAAGATAGTAGTGATCTTTATGATCCCCTGTTCAAAATGGTGTGATTATACCCAAACCTAATAGTCAATATGATTGATGTGATCATGACTAATATCATCAGATATGATGGTTATATATAAACATCCATTAGTGATGTTGCTTGGCATATTTTTCTGCCAAAAGAATCGTCTTTCAAGACGATGACAGTTGTAGTCTACGACTCCCTGTCCAAAGGTGAAGAACCACGTTCAAACCTTGGAGCCCTAATCTAATAAGATTGCGGCTTATAAATTCAGGTCCTTGGTAATAGACCATCAAGTTGTGTTTTAAAGTCATTCATGACAAGCCTATGTGCTATAATTGGTCATTCGTAACAACTTAACATATTAAATGTTAACATTCCTGGTGACATGCCTTTGTACCAGATTTGATGAATGTCCTTATAACAAGGCCGTTTGTGCCATATCTAAAAGTCCTTTGTAACAAGGCCTTCGTGCCATATAATCACTTATGTCCTTCATGACTGTGCTTTATGCCATATTTTTCTACGTCCCTCGAGACAGGCTTCTATGCCATATATGTATAAATATATAACCGAAGTCATGAAAGGCTAGCCTTTGAGCTATTTATAATCGTCCTTGTGACAAAGACAGTTGTGACATTATGGTCCCCTGTCAAGCAAGTATTGGACTCGCTCCAAACTTTGCATGCCATTGATGGTCCCGTTGTGACCTAGGCTAAATATAATGGAAATACGTTCAAATAACATTCACTATGAATGTTCGGAACAGAATAGCCTATACGGTTTATGAATGCCGTGGCTAACCTAAGTCAGGTCATCAGGATTATGACCAATAATTGTTAAATCTTGGTGATTAGTACCAAGTTTCGAGTATCAAAAACTCGGAGGAGGTAGACAAGAGTCGCAATACTATAAGGCGACGAAAGTTAATAAAACTACAAACGTAAACCTCAATATTAATGGAGTCAATCTTCAGACTGTGGTTGACGCAGCAGTTGGTAGGACCATGGAAAAAGGTCATGAGACAATACAAAGAGCTGAATACTTCTCGCTCTAAATCTCATTCAAAAACCATGTTAAATTACTCATGAGGAGAGCTATGTTCGCACTTCAAATATGAAGGATGAACCAAAGGAGGAGGATAACTCCCAGAAATCTGAGAAAGAGAACGAGTACAGGCTTAATAAAAAGCAACGAAAGTTCGGTAAGAAGCCTGTATATCTCTGAGACTGCTTCAGCATTATTAGATGGATGTTTTATATCCATAAGGAATCATTTTTGATGTCCTAGTTCCGTTAAATACAAGGACTCAATATAGTGATAAAATCAAGCCCATATTGTGGGTAATAAGAAGCAATTAATTATCAAGACTCCTTGTGAGACAACTCTCATAATTACACGTATCAGTGCGATTAATTAATATTAAACACAAAAAAATGGTGGAACTGGCCGTCCCCGGAATCGAACCTGGGTCTAGGCCGGCCGCACCCTTTCGCGCGCCTAGCCAACTGAGCTAGGTGCCTAGTTTGTGAAACTTCCATTATTGATTTAATATAAGCACTCGTACAATAAACTTCCTTATCATTTATCAATGATAATTTCTGCTAAGTGTCCTGTTTTTTTTTTAATACAGGCAATAATAAATCTTCATGAACCATAAACTTAGCAAATATTTTTTTTTTATCATCCACAAGGTATAACTACCAAGGAAACCATAGTAACCGATTCTTCTAGTATCGGCAAGAAAAACCTTTCCGAAAATCTAAGAGCACTCTTTCTTTGCATAGAGTACGACGACATATGTTATTTTAATTATTTTCTCATTGTTTTCTATCGCCTGCGAATGCCAAACTATGTTTGATTAAAGTGTCATATGAGGATTGGCGTATCCTAGTGTGTCCCATAGATTATTTCCATGTCTGATCAGCATGGAGGTTTAATACATGGAACCCCTGAGATATCCCGATGGTCATATTGTACTAAAGTCGACTAGTAGTATTCAAAGAAGATATCCAAAAATGGAAAAAAAAATTTAAGTAAATGTTCCCGACTAAGGAATTCGTGGACTTATAACATGAAGGTGTCACTTATAGGACACGAGTAATGGTGGATGAACTGGAGCCTGAGATATGGAAAATCTCTGTAGCCTCCTTGCAATCTTGATTATCTTCTCATAAGTTTTCCCTGTTTGCCTCCGGGAAGGCAGGTAGAATTAAGATTGTATCCCGCTGTGGGCTGGAGTATTATGAAAACTCCATATTGATTATGGAAAAATCGAAACCTTGATTTAGTAGGTTTTAAAACATAGGCACATAAAACCTGACTCAATCTTCTGAGGGTTTTATATTATTAAATAAGAAAGACGGTTCATATTGCTTACGTATTAAATGCCGCAACCCTAATTAGGCAACGATTAAGAAATTGCCATCAGCTACCCAGGATCTAAGGGCAAATTATTGGTGGATAGGCTTGAACAAGTCTGTAGCCACCCATGTAGCTAAATGCTTGACATATGCGCAAGTCAAAGCCGAGCATCAAAAGCCGTCAGGCTTGCTACAACAGCCTGAACTTCCTACGTGGAAGTGGGAAATGATGACTATGGATTTTATTACCAAGTTACCCAAGACAAGGAAAGGAAATGATAAAATATGGGTTATAGTTGACAGACTGACTAAGTCAGCTCATTTCTTACCCATCAAGGAGACTTATAGCTCCGATATGTTAGCCCAATTATAAGTGGATAAGATTGTAGCCTTACATGGCATACTTGTGACTATTATCTCTGATAAAGATACTAGGTACACGTCACATTTTTGGAAGAGTTTCCAACAATCTTTGGGCACACGTTTGAATTTTAGTACGGCTTACCATCCTCAGACAGACGGCCAGAGTGAGCGTACTATTCAAACGTTAGAAGACATGCTACGTGCATGTGCGATCGATTTGGATGGTAGTTGGGATGAGAACCTACCGTTAATTGAATTCTCCTACAACAATAACTACCACGCCAGCATCAATGCTGCGCCTTTTGAAGCATTATATGGTAGAAGGTGTAGAGCGCCCATTTGTTGGGCAGAAGTTGGAGATGTCCAGTTATCAGGACCTGAGATAGTGTTCGAGACGACGGACAAGATTGTCCAGATTCGTGACCGTCTCAAAGCTGCCCATGATAGGCAGAAGAGTTACGCTGATCCAAAGCGTAAGGATGTTCACTTCGAAGTAGGTAACAAAGTCCTACTGAAAGTGTCACCCTGGAAGGGAGTGATGCTGTTTGGTAAGAAAGGCAAGCTAAGCCCGAGATACATAGTACCTTTCGAGGTTATCGAATGTATCGGGTCAGTTGCCTATAAGTTAAACT
This sequence comes from Helianthus tuberosus, assembly GCA_030545235.1. NCBI lineage: Eukaryota > Viridiplantae > Streptophyta > Magnoliopsida > Asterales > Asteraceae > Helianthus > Helianthus tuberosus. The sequence continues at coordinate 143,602,320 of CM060426.1, read as the reverse complement.
TATCGGAAGAGCTCAGTGGAATTCACAATGTGTTCCACATCTGCAATCTGAAAAAGTGCTTCACTAATGAATCACTAGTATTACCCCATACAGATGTGCATATAGATGAGAGCTTAAAATTTGTTGAGAAACCTTTGTCGATTGAAGATCGACAGGTGAAGAAGCTTCGAAGGAAGCATGTACCTATTGTAAAGGTCAAATGGGATGCCCGAAGAGGTCCCGAATTCACGTGGGAGGTTGAATCCACGATGAAAGAAAAGTACCCTTACTTATTTCAGTAAATCTCGGGTCGAGATTTATTTTAAGGGGGTGAGGATGTAACACCTCGAAAATTCACGTCCTATAATGTGTTGACACGTGTCATAAAGTTTGAACGTGTGAAAGAATATTATAGAAGGACTAAAGTTGACAAACATGGAAAGTATGTGAAAATACGTATTCTAAGTGTCAACTGTGAATAAATATAATGTACATTAACCCTACACGATGCTCATACCTTCAAACGAATAAATCATGGATCATACGAAGCTAAAAGTGAGAGATTACAAACTACAGGGGTTAAATGTGTCAACATGTTTAAAGATATACCTCTGAGTGACCTTTTGACAAACCCGAAGCTTTGTAAATGTTAATCATGCTCACTAGAATGCACGATTTAAATTTCGTAAAGTTTCGTTAACGTATGAGAAAGTTATGATCGAATTCGTGCGCGAGGGGTTAAAGCGTCAACGTTGAAAGTTAGGCCTTTTCGGGTAACAATAAAGTTACCCGGGGACTTAACGAAGTGCGTATATATTTTGAAGCCCTTATAGATCAATATTGAGGGTCCATATCGCAATAAACAGGTGTCTATTCAAGGTTTGAAGAGCCAAGGACCAATCTGCAATTTAATCAAAATTTGTTGGCTGAAACACACATGCTCGCGTAGCACGAGCATGAAGTCTTATGGCGTCGCGCTACGCGAGGCCTACATCTGGACAGAATTGTTTCTTCTTTGATCCTTTGTCTGCTATTGCATTTGTAACCCACTTTGATCGATTTTTCCTCATCCCATGGCCCCTAAATCAACCCCTAGAACACTAGGACACATGTTGGAAGGTTGTGGTGTGTGCTAGACTTGTTTGTCAATCAATTGTGGTGCTTGAATCCACTATATAAAGGCCATGATATGCACCATTGTTCTTCACACCTTCAAGTGCATAACTGATCAATTCTGGAGCTCCCAAGCAGGTCCAACTGATCATAGGTCGTGCATAGGACTCTTGTAAGTCTTCTAGTTCTTCCTTGTTTGAGTTTAGCTTGGTTAATTAGCTAAAAGTCAAACCGTCGTAATTACGGTTTGACTTCGAGATTAGTCACTAATGACTCAGTCTTATCTCGAATTAAAAGTAGTTTTAGAATGGTATTTATGTGGGTAATAAAACCCCAAAAGGGTTTCCCCTGATCACCATCCTAAGCAGGTCAAATGTCGGGTCAAACATTTACTTAAAAAGTCAACATATTGCTTAAAAGGTCATTTATGCATAATTAGCTATCTAGAACATTTGTAACCTGTTTGAACATTGTTATAACTTAGAAATAAGTGTAAGAACATGTCCCAACATGTTCAACCCGACTATTTCCTGTTTAGACCCGGTTCGGAACCGAAAGTCACATAGTTTGACTTTTCGGTTGACTTTCAGTTCTGACCCGTTTGGGCATATTTTAGAAATGCCTCAGAGCTTAAATTGGATTAGGATACATGTTAGAACAACCCTCTGTGATCATACACCTTGGTTCACTAGTTATCCAATTAATATGCAAGTTTCCGTTAAATGCTCATACGTGGACCGTTATGCCCTTATTACCTTAAATCATGAATTATGAAAATGTAAAAGTGTAGAAACCTTAGTTACTGATATAAAGACTTGTTTGCAAAGTTTGACATCAGTTTGACTTGTAGATTAAGAGTTATGCTCATTGTCGCTAAATTAAGGCTTTATGTTAACAACATGGCGTAATTAGCGTAAAGCCTAGTTAAACATACTTTTTGATATAAAATCTTTTACCCACTGATGTTATATATTATTTTGGGATTTTTAAATATTTTTAATTAATTTTAGGTCGAGCATAACTAGTAGTCGTAGGCTTAATCCGGTAATTGTCGGTTTTGCCCTTACGGCCATAAAATGAGTTTTACACATCTAAACGATTCCAAACCTTTTGCTACTGACTAGTTATGATAAATAAATTATTTTAAGCCTTCTGGAAATATAAAAATATCAGATTTAAGTATCGAACCCGGTAATGGCCTTTAATCGCCATAATTAGCGTTTTTAACGCATAGTATGTCTTAGAATCATATTGGACATACCCGGGTTGATACCTACTGATATATGAGGCAAATTATGATATTTTAACAGTAAGCAAAGGTTGGTAAACTCAGACTTCGTTTTTGAGCTTTTCGGCTTATGTGAAATTACCAAAATACCCCTACGGGGCATAGTTTGGTTAAATATGATAAATTTCACATATAAGCCTTAGCCTACTGTTATAACCCATCAAAATGAGTATGTTTGCTGGTTACATCAGGCCTGTAACTCAGTTAAACAAATAAACTCTTTTACAAACTTTAAAATGACCAAACTACCCCTACGGGGCATAGTTTGTGTTTAAATTAGTTCGGGGCATAACGAAAGACATCCTACCGATGTTACAACATATTTGAAGCATATTAACTTAGGAAACCTGTATATGGCTCTTACGGATACCCGTTACGCATATTACGCGTTCGGCTCGGTTTATGTAACAAGTTTACATAAATTAGCCGAAACGGGTCAAACCTTATCGGTTTAATCTCAAAATCCAGAATGTGGATGAAGGACCCATATTAAACAAGTCTCTGAACTTGTCGGGTCTAAATCACATTCTATCCGGTCTTCGCTTAATCGTGCGTACGAACCGTATCCTTGAAACTAGCCGGTCTAAGCTTAAGCTTAACTAAAGACCCGTTAGAATTCTAATAGGTTATTAAAAACCTTCGTTCCAGATTAGGAGCCCAGTGAAAGCTATCTGTACTTGCTGATTTGATATACGGCTGGGATTGAATTTATATTTAGCTCAGGTAAATACTTTTAACTTATTTTCCCTATACGGGCTTGGGTTACGGTATATAGCGTACCGCTTGATCGGGCATCAAATCTTCCATCGCTTAGGTGGTTAATTGAATAATTTGATCGGCTCGTTTTAAACAGATGTGTTTACTTTACAGCCTTTGGGGGGTTAATGACCATGTCCCGGATAATTCTTGGCATTATCTTACGAGATGGCCACGACCTGAGCACGGGGTGTAGGCGTACACCTGTCGGTGTATAACTCATTATTGTGGTGTGTCTATTGATCTTTAACTCGGAATACGTTCCGGGCTACTGAACGCATAAGTAACATGTAATTCGTTCTCAAGATTATCATATTAAATAATTCTCCCAAGTTAAAAAGATTAATTTTGCCTCTGTGCATTTTAATCAATGTGTCAAGATATTTTGTGCCACGTGCATTCAAAACAATTTACAAACTCTTTTTCCAAAATGAGTCAGTTGAATGTATTTACCAGTGTAAACTGACGTATTTTCCAAAAGGCTAAATGCAGGTACTATACGAACTTGGCTGGATAATCCTCCTTAGCATCAATAGAAGTCTCGCAAGCTTAAGATGCCTAAAAGTCTGTTGAACTATTGTTCCATTTTATGTACGATCCTTCTGTGGATAAACTTCCGAATATTGTGACAGTTGATATTACAATAATAAATTCGGTTGTATTATATTTTCTTTTGCTTCCGCTGTGCATATTAATATTGTGTTGTTTGACTATTATGTTGCCAACCATGACGTCACGATACTCCCCACCGGGCCCACCGGTGACACGTGGAAATTCGGGGTGTGACAGTAATGAGTTTGGTGCCAAAATTTGGGTCTAAACATGATTTATGCGCAAAAGCGTAGTTTAATTAATAAAAAGTTCAATTTTACGATATCTTGCATATCTTTAATTTGAGACCAGAAAATTGTGTCAAAACAATTTTGACATGTTTGTATATCAGTACTTAACCTATTTGTGTAATCTATATTCAGAAATCTCAATTTTTGACTATAAGGGCATAATGGTCAATTATAAGCATACTAACGGAAACTAGCATATAATTCAGAATATTAATGACCAGATAATATAACCTCAGAGGGTTATACTGCAACTTAATATGGTCCTAATGGAAGCTTAAAACTTAAAGGATTTAAGCTTAATCGGGTCAGAACTGAAAGTCAAAGCAAAAGTCAAGCTTTTGCGACTTTCGGTTGCGAACCGACCCTAAACTCAGAATTGTCAGGTTGAACATGCTTAGACGACATGTTCTAATAATATTTACCAAGTTATTTAAGTGATAAAACATGGTTCATAAATTCTACATTATCTGTTTTAATTATTTTATGAAAATCTGACTAGTTTGACTTTTTGACTAGTTACTTTGACCTGACAATTAACTAAGTAAACGTGATAATAAGGAGGTGCCCTTTTGAGGGTTCAACACCTACCTAATTACGATCACGTAGCCATGTTCGTTGCGAATAATGGCTTGACCGTTTACGGTCTAACTGATCGGAGTGTCGCGCTCCGGTCAAAGATAATATTTATAAGCCCAAATTACCCTTAATTATGTGTTAGTGGTAGTAAGGGGTCGAACCACCAAGAGTATGTGGTTTGCGAATGGATTCGATTGAATTAAAATGAAAGTCACAAATTATGAAGCTTGCTATAATGTTTTTGTATTTTAATTTAGTTTAAAAAAATGTGAATTGGACTAATAGAATTGGTTTAATTGATTAAAGACTAATGATTAACGATTGCAAGAAAACTTGATTACTAAACAATAATGATAAAAAAGGGTTCACACCCGGTTTCGGTAATTGCCAACCTAGGGTTTCTACAAGTTTTAGATTCAACTCAATTGTATAATGATTAACGGATTTAGTGTACCGTGATTTAGGTGCCAATAACTATCAACGTTTCGAAAAACGGACAAGAATGCACTTTGTAATCAACACAAGTAAAACCTAACCATGACAACGCATAACTACACATAACCATTTCGCAAAGTCATAACTTTATAATCGTTCGACAATTTACGAATACGAAACAAATGTAAACTATTGTCAATGGTTTCAAAAATCAACACAATTTGTCACAAAGTTGAATCAATAGACAATTCAAAACCCTAAATTAAACAACTACCTACACCGTGGTGAAACCAAGGTGATTAGCCGCTCATGGTGGAAGGAACTCGACCACCAGATGCTTGAAACTTGATTGAGATCATCTTGAAACTTGAAGGATGGAGGAATGGTGGATGATTAGGTTTTGTGAAGTAATGATTGTGAATGATGGTCTTGGATGATTCTTGATCATTCGGATTGTGTGTGATAAGACATGAAATTGGAGATGATATGTAGGTTAGAATAGGCTCCAAACATGATTCAAACTCAAGAGAGATGTGTAACTGCCGAGTTCAATGCCCCTAAGACCAATAGGAATCGTTTTTCACAAGAAAATAACAAAATTTCGCGTTTCACAAAACTACAGCCCGTCGCCGACGGCTGGGACCCGTCGGCGACGGCCTCCCAAAATCTGATTTCGTGCCGACGGCTTAATTGGCTGTTTATGGGCATCTGGTGACGACGGGGACTTCCAGACCGCGTCGCCGACGGCTTAGAGCCCGTCGGCGACAGCCTCTCCAGCTCACAATCTCCAATTTTCACTTCTTAGACTCCCGGTTGATCCGTAACGCGTCCCGGTTGTCTGGTTTTCGACCCGGTGACTCGTAAAGCTCCCAAAAAGCTCCTTAAACTCCATCAAACCTGCAAAACACATTTTTAATTAAAAGTAGGCTATTCGGAATTAAAACTTATGTAAAAACATCAAGTTACACGATTATAAACACTAGTCTTCAACCACGTATCACTAACTAAAAGTCAAAGCGTTATTACATTAACGCTTGACTTTTGGCTTTAAAGCCTATAAAAAGGAAACTAGTGGCTAAGGACACTTACAATGGGTCCAAGCTCTAACTTAAACTGAAGTGGAGTCCCCTTTTTTATTCAGGAGTCTCCAAGAGATGAGAAGAGAGAACTTTGTGAAGGTGCAAGTTAGTTTGAATGAATACTTCATCTATTTATAGTGTTTGATGAATCTTTAGATGTTTGACAAGTGTTTAGGGAATACATGAGATCATTACAGGTGGTATTCCAGCTGTTACTATGATTTGGAGCCCAAGGAAACATGTATAATTGGCTAGGATTGGATTGGAGTGGTGAACAAGCAAAACAGAAAAATAAAAAAAAATCTGCAGCTGAAGGTCTCTGGCGGCCCGCGAATGCCTCAGCCCAAGGCTACGCGGCCCGCGAGCTAGCCCTATCTGGAAACAACTTTGGCAGATGACAGATTTGGTCCCTGTGTTTTATAAGTGCCTCTTAAAACTTTCTTTATTGTCATTTTTTGCACCAAAACCTCATATAAACATATATATTGTTAATGTAAGGTACAATATCATTAGTGACCAATCTTAGGCACTCCAGGGAGTACGATCAAGCATTGCGGAGTTCCCGGTTCCTTTAAAAGGTCACTCGAAGCGTAGTTTCGTACGTTTAACGCTTTTAGTCCTTTTAACACACAAAGTTGTGCGTAATATCATTTAACGATATCAAAGCCTTCTATTGCTCATATTAGGAATTCCCGAGCGTATGACCGAACATTACGATGCTCCAGTTTGCTTAAATGATCACTCAAAGGTGTAGTTTTAGACGTTGACGCTTTTGGTCCCTTTTAATGCGCAATTCGCGTGTTTTATCGTTTAATAGCATCAAAGCCCTATGTAGCCCATATTAAGCATTCTCAAGAGTATGATTGAACATCATAATGCTTCGGGTTCGTTAAAAGGTCATTCAGAGGTATAATTAAACATGTTGACGCTTTTAACCCCTATAACTCATAAACTTGCGCCTAACATTACTTATTGGTATATAAGCCTTGAATGGCCAATATTAGGCATTCCTATAAGACCCGACTTAATATAACTAGTTTAATGATACACAAACTTGCATTAGTACAAAATTTATGAGTTTACAAAAACTTTCATGATTTTAAGACCTTACAAGGTCATAATATTCAAGTCATCATGCTACTAGTTAACCTTAAAAACATAGTTTCAAGTGTTTATATATTACTAAAACAAAATAAACAAAATGCTGAAGCTTCATTTAGTGCGTTCGGTTCTTGATGTATGCTTGATCGCCATCCGGGTTCGAACCATCTTCACCTACGGTCAAAACCATTAAGATTATTAGTTTGACACTTTAAATATCAAGTATAAGCAAGTTCCATATTCAAACAAGTAAAAAACAAACAAAATTTAAAAGCTGGCTAAGTCGCGCCACGCGACGGACTTCGGGCACAGCCGTCGCGTGACGCCAGCACCGTCGCGTCGCGCGACGGACTTTGGTTCTCCCCGTGGCGCGACGCCAGCGTGTTATTTCGACAGAAAGTTGTTGTTTGGAGCTGCTAATTTCGCCCGGCACCACTTATCTCGATTCCAAACTTTAAATTGGTATAACTTTTGACTCGGGCGTCCGTTTTAGTCGATTCTTTTTCATAAGCGACCGTAATTTAATTACGGACGCGTTTATCAACACATTTTACATAAAAATATCATTTCAAAAACAGTTGTCCTTTAATTTGCCTCTTGTTTATTTGACCCATTTGTTTACAAGTTTCATGACATGTATTGTTGTCATCACAACCCTTAGGCCAATGCACTCGTTTCTGCGTTTACCAAATATGAGTTTTTGCTCCCCTCCCGAGGGTTGCTTATGCAATAATTATCATGCTTATTTCCAGGAATTTAACCATGCCTTTCGGAATCATTTGACAAGCGAATGTTCCAAGCTATAAACCCTTTACAAGAGATGGTTATTAATTTCTATGTTTGTAACTCAACTTGTTTTGGCCCGTTTAGATGCCGAATGGGTGTCACCATTACTAGACACATCCGAACTCTATTTCTAGCACATATTTTGACCCGTTTTACTTGTCTAAGGCACTTTGTCGTTCTCGTGACTTAACCAAATTTCAATATAACGAAGTAAGACTAACAATTAAACATAATGTAGCGAAACTATAAGTCGCGTACCTTCAAAGTGTGCCCTTCAAGCGTGTATCACTTCCGGCTTGTCCACTTGACGATCCGGATGCTTTACCTAAAGAGTTCCATTCATCATCAATTTAGAACTCTTTCATAATCCATAACTGACAATTCATTATGGTATTCAAATCTGCGTTTTTGTTTGATTCTAAACATTTTATTCCTCACTTAGGCGTTTCAACAAACACCTAGCGGGTCAAATTCTTACATAATCATTACTAGGTTCTTGACATGTTATTTTCACCTACATTTACTTCGATTAGGCGATTTGCACTAAATTTCAACATCAACAATACCGAATTTAACACATGAATTCAGTTTTCACTAGAATGGTATTTACAATCCTAGTGTTTACAAACTTAATAATCACCTACAATGGTGATTAAAATCTCTAGAATTATCATACTAAATTTCAACAAGAATTCATCTAGGGTTTTATCCCTAAACATTATGCTGCTTCTAATTTCATCCATGCATCAAGTAATCAAGCTAAATTTTCATTTTTCACATTTAACCTAGAATTCAAGATGCAACAAAATACCACAATTTTGCATACCTTTTGATCCCTGCAACGAGGTGATCACTAATTCATGTTTGAAACTTGATTTAGAGCAGATTAGAGGCTTCAATTTGTGAATTTTGTGAGAATTTTAGGGTTTGAAGGAAACCCCTGGTCGCCCTCTTCTTCTGATCGATCCCAGCACACACGCATGTGTGTGTTTGGTGAGTTATTTCTTATTTGATCATTTAAGTTTCAATCTTTGCAAGTTTGGTCCCTTAGCTTTTATCTAAGTTATAATCTAGATGTTTTAACCTTATTATATGCCACTACAAGTTTCGTAGCTGACTGGGTTATAATTTCCCAGTTAGTTGGTTCTTGTTTGATTAATACTCTATAAATTCTGATTTAAAGTTTTATAAATTTCGGGTTGTTACAAGTCCACCCCCCTTAAAAGGGTTTCGTCCCCGAAACCAAATTACGTACCGAATAACGTAGGGTAGAGTCATTGCATCTCCTCCTCGGATTCCCATGTGGTATCTGAACCCTTCAGGTGTTCCCATTTGACCTTTACTTGATTGATTTCTTTGTTCCTTAAGGTGTTCACTTTACGATCCAAAATCGCTATGGGTTTCACCACATAGTTAAGTCTGTCATCCACTTCAATGTCGTCGTAGTGGATATAGGTTGTTTCGTCCGCTAGACATTTCGGAAGATGTGACACATGAAATGTGCTATGAATTTTGCTTAATTCTTCTGGTAGTTCAAGGCGGTATGCTACCTTCCCAATTCGTTCGACAATTGTAAACGGCCCAATAAATCTTGGGCTTAATTTTCTTCTCTTTCTAAATCGGATAACCCCCTTCCATGGGGATACCTTAAGCATGACTTTGTCGCCAACCTGAAACTCGATCGGTCTACGCCTTTTGTCCGCGTACGACTTTTGTCTATCTTGTGTCGCTTTCAAGTGTGCCCGAACCACCTCAACCTTTTCATTAGTGGCTCGAACTATATCTTTGTGAGCGAGTTCATGTGGACCCACCTCACCCCAACACACTGGGGTCCGGCACTTTCTACCGTATAGCATTTCATACGGTGCCATCCCGATACTAGCATGGTAGCTGTTGTTATATGAAAATTCAACCAATGGCAGATAAACATCCCAACTACCTCCGAAGTCAATAATACATGCCCGTAGCATATCTTCTAATGTTTGTATTGTTCTTTCACTCTGTCCATCCGTCTAAGGATGTATGCAGTGCTGATGAACAATTTGGTTCCCATTTGCTCTTGGAAATCTCGCCAGAAATTTGAAGTGAATCGGGTATCCCTATCGGACACGATGGATACTGGTACTCCATGGTGTGCCACTATCTCATTAGTGTAAACTTCAGACATCTTTTCGGACGTATATGTTTCACGTATTGGAATAAAGTGAGCACTCTTTGTCAATCTATCAACAACTACCCATATTGCATCTAATCCGCGGTTCCTCTTCGGTAGTTTGGTTAACAGGTCCATCGTAATATGTTCCCATTTCTAAACCGGAATTTCCAACGGTTGGAGCTTACCATATGGTTTTTGGTGTTCCGCCTTGACTTGTAGGCATGTCAGGCACTTCTCCACGTATTTCACTACATGCCTTTTCATTCCGAACCACCAATAGTTTTGTTTCAAGTCGTTATACATCTTGGTCGCCCCTGGATGAATGGAATAATGGGATTTGTGAGCTTCATCGAGTAAGAGCTTTTTAACTCCACATGTGTTAGGAACCCAAATTCTATTGAAACGTGTTTTCAATCCGTGGTTGCTTTCTTCAAGATCGTTGAATTGGCCAACAATTCTTTCCTTTTTCCAGTTCGCCACCTTTACTGCTTCAACTTGTGCTTCTCGGATTCGTTTTAGTAAGCCCGATGTCATAATAAGCTACATTGATTGTACCCTTATCGGGGCGTAATCTGCTTTTCGGCTCAACGCATCGGCTACTACATTGGCTTTCCCGGGGTGATAGTGTATTTCACAATCGTAATCCTTGACCGTTTCCAACCACCGCCTTTGCCTCATGTTTAATTCCTTCTGATCGAAGAAATATTTCAAACTTTTATGGTCAGTAAAGATTGTACATTTTACCCCATACAAATAGTGTCTCCATATTTTTAAGGCGAATACTATGCTGCCAACTCCAAATCATGAGTCGGGTATTTCTTCTCATGGATCTTCAGTTGCCTCGAGGCGTAGGCTATGACCTTGCCTCGTTGCATTAAGACACATCCGAGTCCCGAATGCGACGCGTCCGAATAAACCACCATGTCGTCAACCCCTTCCGGTAATGTTAACACCGGAGCGTGAGTTAACTTTTCTTTGAGTGTTTGGAAAGCTTTCTCTTGTTCAACACCCCATACAAATCTTTCCTTCATGCGAGTCAATTTGGTCAATGGTAAGGCAATCTTGGAGAAATCTTGTATGAATCTTCGATAATATCCCGCGAGCCCTAAGAAGCTTCGGATTTCTGTGGGCTTCTACTTTTGACGGATCCACTAGTACCCTACCGGCACTAATGATATGCCCAAGAAACTACACCTCTCGTAACCAGAAGGCGCACTTTGAAAATTTTGGATACAGCTTTTCTCATCTGAGTGTCTCTAATACTTCTTGCAAATGGTAAGCATGCTCAGCTTCATTCTTCGAATACACTAAAATGTCATCGATAAATACAATTGCCGACTTATCCAGCATAGGTTTGCAAACTCGGTTCATGAGATCCATGAATGCTGCGGGTGCGTTAGTCAACCCAAAGGGCATTACGAGGAACTCATAATGCCCATATCGTGTACAAAAGGCCGTCTTCGGTACGTCCTCCTTCTTTACTTTCAACTGGTGATAACCCGATCTGAGATCAATCTTTGAGAACCAACTCGCTCCTTGTAGCTGGTCAAACAAGTCATCAATTCTTGGAAGTGGGTATCGATTTTTCACCGTGAGTTTGTTTACCTCCCAGTAGTCGATACACATACGCATACTACCATCCTTCTTTTTCACAAACAATACTGGTGCACCCCACGGGGATACACTCGTCGGATAAACCCTTTGTCGAACAATTCTTGGATTTGAGACATCAATTCTTGTAGCTCCGACGACGCGAGCCGATACGGCTCCTTGGCCATAGGTTTTGCGCCCAGAATCAATTCGATTCCGAACTCTACTTCCCGTTCTGGTGGTATTCCCGGTAAATCTTCCGGAAACACATCTTCATAATCGCATACTACTGGCATATCTCCGATTTTGAGGGATTCTTTCTCCGATTCATTTGCGTATACCATATATGCCTTGCATCCATGTTTCATGAGTTTGTGAGCTTCTAGCATCGTGCATATCACCGGGTTACCCCCCTTTTCACCGTATATCGTAACGTGCTTTCCGCTAGGAGATGTCAGTTTTATTTTCTTTCGGAAACATGCCACCTTTGCATGGTATCGGGACAACCAATCCATACCCATGATCACTTGAAATTCTCCCATTGACTTTGGAATCAAGTCTATTCTGTATTCTTCGTCGTCAATGCTCAATTTACAATTTCCATATACATCACAAACGATAAAACTCTTGTTATTACCTATCTCTACTTCTAAAGGCATAGGTAATTTTGTTAGAACAAATGAAGGATGTCGAATAAACCCATATGAAATAAAGGATTTATTCGCACCCGTATCAAATAATAAATGCGCAGGAATCGAGTTTACAGCAAATATACCTGAAACCACTTCGGGTTTAACTTTTGCTTCTGCGACAGTCAGGTGGAAAGATCTAGCATTTGCCTTCGGGGCTTCACCTTTCGTGTCTTGCCCATCTTTCTTTCCCACCAGTTCCGAGCATTCCGATTTCTTGTGACCCGGTTGATAACAATTGTAGCAAACCGTCACTTTTTCCAGGCATGATGAAGCCATATGCCCCGTTTTCCGACATATGGGGCAAGGCTTATCCTTGAAGCGACATTCGCCCTGTTATGGGTCATTTTCTGAGCATACATATCTTGATCAATATCCTAATTTTTATTGTTTATTTGTGATCAGGATACTGGACGGGGATATTGCTAATATGTTGGGCGATATCCTGAGGAATATTGAATTAACCACGTGCAGGTTAAAGGCTGGGGTTCGCTAACGGTCAGATGGACTTCTTCTCCTCAAGATTCGGGCATGTTTGTTATGGGAGAGACGTTGAACCCGAAAGACTAGGTCCACAACGTTCGAGTGAGGAATATTCGTTGGATCCCGGTTATTTAGGATAGTTTGTTATATTTGTTTTACTATAAATAGATGGGGGCGGATCAGATTAAGGCACTCAACGTTCACATTTTCAAACACTTTCTTTATAGCTCACTGCAAACACTACACATAACACTTGTATTCGAATTACATTGTAACACATAGTTGATCCGCACCACATCCTGCACTGTATCCTGATATTTGAAGCAATAGAAGAACAAGGCAACTGCGATTGTCAGCTCCCGAGGTTTTATGCCGGCGATCTAGATTGATCGAGGGCTTTCCTCGTACATCACGTGTCAACCTTTACTTTTTTGCTCATTGTTTGATCATAGATACAGCTCTATATCTTGAGCCGTATCCTGAAACTGTTTTTATAACTAACTTGGTTAACATATTTTTCACACATAATTTTAGCACACTACCTCACTTAACTAATTTGATCACTAAATTGCTTCGGTAATTTTTGACCAAAACAATTTGGCGCCCACCGTGGGGCAAGTGGTGCTACCTTTACTAAAAATCTTTGTGAAATCGTTAATCGGTTTTCTATTTTCAAAACTTTTTGCCACATTGTTTACAATGGCCTCAAGATCAAACATGTGCTCCTCTACTATGTCTGCTGCAACCTCCGCTACCACCGGTTCGGTGCTTCCACCACCTCCTCCAAGGATGCCATTTTCTTCACAACCTTAAGATGTTATCCCTACTCGAAGTGTTTAGGGATCTGCTCCCGTTTTAGCCTCTAATGATGAAATTCTAACTTTATTTGGAAGTGTGCAGGAACAAATGAGGCAGCAACAGGAGACTAACCAAATGCTGTTAAGAGAAATACAACTCTTAAAAGCTAGCTCGAGTAGACCTGCTGAAGAAACTATCACTCCTATACAGCCCAGGGCTTTGAACTTCAGTTCCGCAGTTTACACTAAGGATAACAGGGGGAATATCGTCCCAAGCCATTCTCAGAATCATACCCCTGAGATACCCTCTTCGGTCAGGATGTCCACTGTGAGGAGTTCAGGATATGCCTCAGGATATGGCCAAAATCCTCAGACCGGTAATGTGTCAAATAATAATGTTCTTGCTACTAACAACAATGGCTCTTTGCAGGATGCAGGTATGACGTCAACATTTACCAGGGAGCTTTAGAAATTGAAGGACATGATATCCAGTGTACCTGGAGTGGTCCAGCAAATTCCAGAAGTATCCCAAGACAGCCACATGATATCCCGCTTTGCATATCCTATCTGTGATGCTGAAATCCCAAAAAGATTTCAGACTCCCAACATGAAGCTGTATGATGGGACTACGGATCCTAAAGAGCATATTGCCCAGTATAGGGAAAGAATGGAGATCAACCCTATCCCTCCGGAGCTCAAGGAAGCATGCTTGTGCAAGGGTTTTGGATCTACCCTGACAAGATCAGCCTTAAAATGGCTATTAAATGATAACTCAAGGGCCTCAGGAATCCTTGAGGGATTATGTGAACAAATTCAGTCGAGAGTCCTTGGATATCCCACATCTTGATGTTGCAACAGCTGTGCAAGCTTTTAATATGGGGTTACAAAAGGATTCTCAGTTTTATCAAGATCTTGAATGAATCCCTGCAGGAATCTCGACGAAGCTCGTAACAGGGCTTTGAGATATATCCGTTTGGAAGATGACAAGACGATGCAGGAGAGGATGAATTCTACTCAACCTATGAATTAACTAACAGGAAATCAGAATCCTCATATAAGCCATATCGCTCCAAGCCATATGGCAGAAATGATAACAAGAAAGTGAATGTTGTTGAAGACGAGGATCCTGAAGAATATCCTGACTTATCTGAATACTGCTTTTCTATTAATATACCTGAGTTAATGTATGCTATGCAGGGTTTAGGGGACAAAGCTAGGTGGCCTTGAAAGAACCAGCAGAAAGCTGATTGGAAGGATAAATCCAAATGGTGTGCCTTCCATGAAGACTTCGGACATATGACCGAGGATTGCATTGCTTTAAGGAAAGAAATAAGTTACCTGTTAAGCAAAGGGTATCTGAAGGACTTGCTGGGAAGAAAGAAGAATAAAGGGCAGGATCCCGAGAAGGATCCTGAACGAGCAGCATCACCCCCAGCAGATGCCAAGATAATTAACTTTATTTCAGGAGGATCCGACATTTGTGGGACTTCGTATTCGGCGGCTAAGAGACATGCAAAGGAAGCTAAGAGTGAAAGGGGAGACAAACCAGTCAGGATGACTACCCTCACAACTGATAAAGTGATCACTTTCGATAGTGATGACAGGGATACTGTTCAGGATCCTCACCATGATGCTTTGGTAATAACATTATATGTGGCTAACCATTTTGTACGCAGAATATTGGTGGACAACGGTAGTTCTGTCAATATAATTCAGCTTGAAACATTAAAAAGGATGAATGTATCTCCAATGGACATTACTTCGAAGTCCACTGTGCTCGTTGGTTTCAGTGGAGAAGCTAGAAATACTGTAGGAGAGATAAAGTTACCAGTATACGTTGAAGGGGTCAACTCGATACAACACTTCTGTGTGATGGACTCCTTATCCTGCTATAACATCATACTAGGCAGGCCATGGATCCATGACATGAAGGCTGTGCCTTCGACTTATCACCAATGCATCAAGATTCCAACCCCTTAGGGGGTCGTCAAAGTTGATAGTGATCAGCAGGAGGCGAAGGAATGCTACACATCCTCAATGAAATCCTCGACCAAGCCTAATCCAGCATAGCAATTAAAGATGCGGGCCCGGGATACCTTGGAAGCTTCGGAGCAGGATGTGAAGAAAGTTATCCTGGATCAGGATAATCCTGATATCTCGGTGCTCGTAGGAACCAATATCCCTCGGGATATTGAAAAACAATTAACTGACTTTTTGAAGTACAGGATGTCAACGTTTGCATGGAGGCATGAGGATATGACAGGTATATCCAAAGACATTATTACTCACAAGCTTGGAATTGACAGGTCATTCAAGCCTATTCAGCAAAAAAGAAGGAAGTTTGCTCCTGAGCGGAATATAATCATCCAAGAGGAAGTTGAAAGATTGTTAAAGTCCAAAATGATCAGAGAAGTCAAGTTCCCAAGATGGTTGGCGAATGTGGTCGTAGTGCAGAAGAAAAATGGGAAATGGAGAGTCTGTGTAGATTACACAGACTTGAATAAGGCTTGTCCTAAAGACCCGTTCCCCCTTCCTCATATCGATGCAATGGTGGATGCTACTGCTGGGCATGAAATGTTAACGTTCATGGACGCATCCTCAGGATTTCAGCAGATTCAAATGGAGCCTTCGGACCAGGAGGATACTGCTTTCATGACACCAACAGGTATTTATTGCTATACTGCTATGCCTTTCGGTTTGAAAAATGCAGGTGCAACATACCAGAGATTGGTGAACATGATGTTCAAAGATAAGATGGGGGACACCATGGAGGTGTATATTGACGATATGGTGGTGAAATCTAAAAAGGCTGAGGATCACCTCCAGGATATCAAGGGAGCATTTGATATTCTGGATCAGTATAACATGAAGCTGAATCCTGCTAAGTGCCATTTCGGAGTGGGGGCAGGAAAGTTTCTAGGATATATGGTGACGAAAAGGGGGATAGAGGCAAGCCCGGAGCAGATTAAAGCTATCCTGGATATAAAATCACCCTCGAATATGAAGGACGTTCAACGGTTAACAGGCCGAGTAGCAGCTATGAACAGATTTATTTCAAGATCCTCGGAAAAATGCAAGGAATTCTATGATATCCTCAAGAAGAATAAGAAATTTGAATGGGGAGCAAAGCATGAAGCAGCCTTGCAGGATTTGAAGCGATATCTCTCAACTGCACCTCTATTGATGAAACCTGAAAATGGTGAACCACTATCCCTATACCTCGCTGTATCAGGGAATGCTGTAAGTGTCGTTCTTATAAAGGACCATGAAGGTCAGCAATATCCTGTTTATTATGTTAGTAAAAGTTTGTTAGATGCTGAAACTAGGTATTCACATTTAGAAAAATTGATATTAGCTCTAGTTATGGCATCGACAAAGCTTAGACATTATTTTGAGACACATAGGATCCATGTTAAAACAAATTATCCTGTCAAAAATGTGCTTAGGAAACCAGAGATGACAGGCAGGATGGCCAAGTGGTCAGTAAAGTTAAGTGCTTATGATTTAGTATATGAACCTAGAAATGCCATAAAGTCTCAGGCTTTAGCTGACTTTGTGGCTGATTTCAGTAGTGACATTCAGGATGAGGTAGACCTAGAAGTTCAACAGTTAGGAGAATCCTCAGGATCCTGGACATTATATACTGATGGTGCATCTAATGTAAGAGGAGTAGGATTGGGAATACTACTAAAATCGCCACAGGGGGACATATTACCCCAGGCTATTAGGTGTGAATTCCCTGCTACTAATAATGAGGCAGAATATGAAGCTTTAATTGCAGGATTAGAGTTGGCTAAGAATATGAGTATCAAGAATTTGCAAGTATATATTGACTCCTTGTTAATTACTAACCATTTTAATGGATCCTATGCAGTTAAGGGTGAGAAATTAATCGAATATCTCAATATTCTCAAAAAATTAGTAGGATATTTCGATGTTTTTACACTTGAACAGGTACCAAGGGAGGATAATGCTGAAGCAGATGCCTTAGCAAATTTGGGATCATCGATCAGGATACCAGAAGGGACCCAAATACCAATATTACATGTCTTATATCCTGCAACGAATCCTCAGGATAAAGAAGTAGCGGTTATTCAGGATCCTGGAGCAGAGTACCCTGAAAAGGATCCTAAATCCTGGACGGCTCCAATCGTGAGACATCTCAAGGAAGGACACATCCCCAAAAATGAAAATCCTAAGGCGTTTAGGATGAAGGTATCACAATTCACTATTATAAATAATGTTTTATACAAGAAATCTCTCGCAGGACCGTATTTGAGGTGTTTGGAGGATCCTGAAGCCAAAGAAGTACTTCAGGATATACATGAAGGGGATTGTGGTAACCATACTGGGGGCATGTCATTATTCTCAAAAGTATTAAGGACATGATATTATTGACCGACAATGAGAAAAGATGCCGCGGAATATGCTCAAAGATGTGATGCATGTCAAAGACATAGTAACATATTACATCAGCCTGCTGAACCGCTGTATCCTATTGTTTCCCCTTGGCCATTTATGAAGTGGGGTATGGATATAGTGGGAAAGCTTCCAAAGGCTCCAGGAGGAAAGGTTTTTATGTTGGTAATGACAGATTATTTCTCCAAATGGGTTGAAGCCGAGGCATTTGTCCAAGTCAGGGATCAAGAAGTAGTATCCTTCATAAAGAGAAATATCCTGACCAGATTCGGAGTACCAGCCGAGATAATCTGTGACAATGGTTCTCAGTTTATAAGCAAGAGAACTACTGACTTTTGCAAGAGTTGGGGAATCAAAATGATAACATCTACTCCGGTACATCCTCAAGCGAATGGACAAGCAGAATCCTCAAACAAGATAATTGTCAATAACTTAAAGAAGAGACTTGGAGCCAAAAAAGGAAGATGGGCAGAAGAATTACCCTTTGTTTTGTGGGCTGATAGGACAACGGTAAAGAATGCAACAGGCCAAACCCCATTTTCCTTGGTATTTGGAGCAGAAGCAATGATTCCAACGGAAATGGCGATACCTACTGCGAGATCTATCCTACGGGATCCTTAACAGAATCCTGAAGCCTTATGTCAGGATTTGGATACTATAGATGAAAAAAGGGATGCAGCAAGGCTAAGGATGGCAACATATCAACAAAGAATATCCAGAGCATATAACAAGAATATAAGGACTAGGAGATTTCGAGTTGGTGATTGGGTGCTAAGAAAGGCTTTTCAAAATACCACTAATCCTGCCGATGGCAAGCTAGCTCCAAAATGGGAAGGACCATATGAAGTTGAGTCAGAAGCGGGGAAAGGAGCATATCGACTCAAGAATATGGAAGGGGATATGCTACCAAGATCCTGGAATGCAATACACTTAAAGCTCTATTTCAAGTAAGAATAGAATGTAATTTCTATCTCAAGATGGTATGAATTCTATCTCTTTTAAATATGTTTGATTTGATTTGTTCTTTGAAACCCAATACTAACTTAAGCATCGGAGGGGTGTTAGCCAAGCTAACACCCACCTTAGTTTAAGGATGTTTTGCAGTATATGATCCAGGATATAGCTCCAGGATGCTCACTCAGGATACTTCGAAAGATTAGAGGATTGGCCCCCTCTCTCACGTATAAGGGATCCCGATCCCTTCACAGGTTTAAAGGTATTCACCTTTCTTCCGAATTGGGTTTAAACACCCCGCCTGGAGTGCAAGTTATTCGGGAATAGTTCAAGGTGGCGGGACCAGTCCATGTAAAAGTGGCTGACAATTTCGTTACTATTGGCTATATCCTGAATCCTAAAGGTATATGAGGATTGATCACCCTCTCTCACGAAAGGGTATTTTCATACTCTCTAAGGTTTAAAGGTTTTCACCTTTCTAAGTCTTGGAGTTTATACACTCCCGCCTGTAGCGCACAAAAATTTGGGATTTTCCCCAGGATACAAGGGATTCATCCCCAATACGTTTTTTGGGTTTTACCCTGTGACATGAAGAATTGTCTACACAATGGGAACTGATATCCAAAGGATTTCTAAGTATTTGAAGGTATTGTACACAGGGGACATTCCTACTGAAGCAATGGTGTAAAGCTCAAAGGATAAGACTAGGAACTAATGCACTAAGTGTCTCAGACAGGGGGCATCTTCATTGGAAAAGTTGCAAAGGGATTGAGGTTTGATAATAGGGTTGTACCCTATTCCTGGTATGATCTTTCCTTTGTAAACGTTATACTATGTTTGGTAAAAGGTTAAATATCCTGATTAGGATAAATTCCCAGGATGTATTCTCAAAATATATTTTCAAAATACTTTTCAGGATATTTGATTAAGATATATGAAACTGGTACTAGTTTGAAACTTTAATTAAGTTAGTATCGTCATAACAGGTTTTAAAATGAACTATCTTTTAATTTTCTCTAAAGGTGATTGAATTAATAAAAGTTTTGGTAATATATCACTGACTATATTTTGCAAAACTAAGGTCTATAATAAGAAAACCAGAAAGTGATAGCAAGAAAAATGAAAGATGAAATTACTGGAAATAAACGGTACTAGCTGATAACCAAAGGCTTCATCCTGAAACCCAGGACCCATCCGCCTTCGGTTATCAAATTGTTTTAATGCAGAAAATAAAAATTGTTCATAAGACATAAAATTGCTCAAACAAAAGGAAATAAGTTTTAGGGGGCAGTGCTATCTTCGTTCGCGGTAATTTCAGCAGCATCCGTCTCAGGATCCACCTCAGCATCCCTCTCAGCATCGTTAGCTTTTTCAGCTACTTTGGAGGATCCTTCGGCAGCTGGTGTGATAGAAATGCCGCCAAGATTCTTTAGTCTCGTTTCCCAGGCACCAACGTCCCAAGAAGGGCATTCAAAACCTAGTGTTTTGGCTTCATGGGTCATCTTCAGCCTGGCCTGGAGAAGAGAAATGACGACAGAACTCTTAAGGCTATCCCGGTAGGTGACCATATCCCATTCATGTTGCACATGGGCAGCTTCAAGATCGGCTTGGGCTTGAAGAGTAGCTTTGTTGAGAGCAGTCTGGTGTTCTTGAATCATAGCTTTGAACTTCTCCTCGTAATGACGAGATTTGGCGGCTGCAATCATGCCTTGATCGGAGATCGTGACTTCTGCTTCCTTTAACTTGGATTCAAGCGTCTTGTTAAGCCCGCAGGATTCTTGATATAGATGAACCAGACGCTCAAGACCCACCCTGCGAAAGTAAGAGGACAGGTATTAATATTGATAAATCTTTGTAAATGATGTAAGCTGCAGGATGTGGTTTGAGAATACTAACCTGGTTAAGAAAGGAAGTCATAAACCCGCTAGCTTCAATGAACCCGTGCATCTCATAGGGAAAGGTGTCAGAAATGACGGGGGAATCGGGCTCTTTCCTTTTACGAGAGCTGGAGCTCTGGGGCTTGGTAGTTGGCAAGGGTTTGCTGATGACAATGGCTTTGAAACCACTGGGTTTGGATGAGGCTGTGGCCCTGGGACTAGGTTCCTTCTTGACCTGAACCTGATCAGAATAACTGTCCAACTCGTCGAGGTCAAAGACTTCAGGGATCTTGGCCGGTGCTGCATAAAGGAAAAAGTTTTGCATTATTATTACTTTTCATTCTATTATGCTATACTAACTAACTATTTTAAAAGTAATCCTTACCAGACATTTCAGATGACGAGTATTAACTGGAACTTGGGACGTGTGTGGTGAAACTCCTGTCTATTGCAGGTAATTGGTAAACAGTTTTGATTCTTTCCTCTGATTCAGTGGTAGGGGGTGCTACTTCCTTGAAATTCACTGCATAAGAATCAAAAAGAAGGATATTAGTAAAAGATAAAAATCTAAAGGTACATGAGAACATTTATGACCCTACCGGTGGTTAACCACTCCACCGGAAGGCTGGCACCCTCAGCAATGGAGTCTCGTTTGACAAAGAAAAATTTGCGTTGCCATCCATCTTCGTTTTTGGTGGCTTTAAGAATAAGGGGTTTGCTAGAGGTCGAAAAAAGCAAGAACCGGCTAGAGCTGTGGGATCGGAGGCGATAAGCAATAGGCAGATCCTCGATGTAGAGGTCGGGGCAATGAAGGTTTTTGATTTTGTTAAGTACGATTAATACTCTCCAAACCATGGGCATGGTTTGAGCGAAAGAGATGCCGGTGGTTCGGAAGAATTGCATCATGAATTCGGGAAATGGGTATCGAAGACCCAGCGAAAAAGGGTATGCTGGAAAGCAGACCCAATCTGTGGAAGAAACATCCGATCGAATTGACCGATCGAACGATCTAAAGACTGTGTTATCAGGGAAAGCACCGGAAGCTCTCAAAGCCGCGATGTCTGCGTTGTCGAAAGCGCAGACCTCCTTTTCAGGATTTTTGAGGAGATTCTGCTGGGTGAAGGTCTCGGCAGCCATTACGAATAAGGCAAGAAAAATTGACAGAAAGTGAATGAGAAATGGGGTATTACCTGGAGACTCTGTTGGAGATATCTGCTTTTCAAACAAGAAGAGAGAAGATATAGGGGCATTGTGGATCTCCATTGAGCTAAAAGCGCGTTGGAGGTTATGATGTGATCTTGATCGTCGCTTCGTTTTAAATGCCTTGAATTATGGGATAAAACTTTTAAAATATATCCGTTGGATTGGTATACCAACCGATATATTTGGGGACAATTGTTATGGGTCATTTTCTGAGCATACATATCTTGATCAATATCCTGCTTTTTATTGTTTATTTGTGATCAGGATACTGGACGGGGATATTGCTAACATGTTGGGCGATATCCTGAGGAATATTGAATTAACCACGTGTAGGTTAAAGGCTGGGGTTCGCTAACGGTCAGATGGACTTCTTCTCCTCAAGACTCGGGCATGTTTGTTATGGGAGAGACGTTGAACCCGAAAGACTAGGTCCACAACGTTCAAGTGAGGAATATTCGTTGGATCCCGGTTATTTAGGATAGTTTGTTATATTTGTTTTACTATAAATAGATGGGGGCGGATCAGATTAAGGCACTCAACTTTCACATTTTCAAACACTTTCTTTCTAGCTCACTGCAAACACTACACACAACACTTGTATTCGAATTACATTGTAACACATAGTTGATCCGCACCACATCCTGCACTGTATCCTGATATTTGAAGCAATAGAAGAACAAGGCAGCTGCGATTGTCAGCTCCCGAGGTTTTATGTCGGTGATCTAGATTGATCAAGGGCTTTCCTCGTACATCACGTGTCAACCTTTACTTTTTTGCTCATTATTTGATCATAGATACAGCTCTATATCTTGAGCCGTATCCTGAAACTGTTTTTATAACTAACTTGGTTAACATATTTTTCACACATAATTTTAGCACACTACCTCACTTAACTAATTTGATCACTAAATTGCTTCGGTAATTTTTGACCAAAACACGCCCCTATGACCCTTTCCACAGATTTTCCAATTTGGCGACCTGCCTTTCGCATCCGATTTCTTCACTGTTTCGTTCGTTCGCGCTTTCTTGGTAGGGATTAGATTTACATTATGAGCCCTCCGTTCACCCCGTTCAACCTGCTTTCTCAATTCGATCTCCTGTTCCCGAGCAACATTTATGATCTCGGTGAGAGTCTCGCATTTTGAAGGAGTCATAAACTCCCTATATCTTCTGTTCTTCGCTTGTTATCAATTAATCACAAAACTTCATTTTATCCATAAATATTCCCGTGATCTTGTCTATGGACTCACCCTTGTGCCTAAGTTGCATGAAATCTTCCTTGATTCGATTAATGACTACTTTGGGACTGTGGTGTTTAAGAAACGGCGTCTTAAATTCATCCCATGTCATAGCCTTAGCTGCTTCGTTTCCAATTTCTTTCTTTTTGTTATCCCACCAGTCTTTCGCTTGACCCCTTAATTAACCCGTACCATAAGCTACGTAGTCATCTTCATCACAATGGGCCCTCTCAAATACCCCTTCGATATCGCTTAGCCATCGCTGGCATACGATTGGGTCAACCTCCCCATTATAGACTGGCGGTTTGCACGCCATGAACTCCTTGTATGTACAAGGCTTTCGTCCTCCGGACTTTTCCTTTGCTAAATTGGCATTGTCCTCCAATTTCTTGATTCTTTCCTCAACCACTGATAGTACCATGTTCTGGATCTTATCGATGAAACCAGACAAACTATTTTCGATTTCCTTTCCAACCTCCTCGGCAATCACTTCTTTTGTTTGCTCGGTGACTCTCGGCACCGCATCATCGTTACCTTCATCCGCCATCTTTAATACTGAAATGTTTACATTGACCGTTAAACATTTCATTTATAACATATGATTTACTTGTTTTGGTTTAATCAAGTTCATAACTTGATTCGATCGTTCTTGTTTCGTGCATTTCTTGTGTTTGAGTGAACTTACACACTCTTTTCATGCATATTTGTTCATGTTTCATTTCTATATTCTCTAAATCTACTTAAACTATTAACTCTTACCGGATGCTTGATCAAGCTTGAACCGAACACACTTTATTGACAACCTTGGCTCTGATTACCAACTTGTAAGACCCGACTTAATATAACTAGTTTAATGATACAAAAACTTGCATTAGTACAAAATTTATGAGTTTACAAAAACTTTCATGATTTTAAGACCTTACAAGGTCATAATATTCAAGTCATCATGCTACTAGTTAACCTTAAAAACATAGTTTCAAGTGTTTATATATTACTAAAACAAAATAAACAAAATGCGGAAGCTTCATTTAGTGCGTTCGGTTCTTGATGTATGCTTGATCGCCATCCGGGTTTAAACCATCTTCACCTACGGTCAAAACCATTAAAATTATTAGTTTGACACTTTAAATATCAAGTATAATCAAGTTCCATATTCAAACAAGTCAAAAACAAACAAAATTTAAAAGCTGGGTAGGTCGCGCCACGCGACGGACTTCGGGCACAGCCGTCGCGTGACGCCAGCACCGTCGTGTCGCGCGACAGACTTTGGTTCTCCCCGTGGCGCGATGCCAACGTGTTATTTCGACAGAAAGTTGTTGTTTGGAGCTGCTAATTTCGCCCAGCACCACTTATCTCGATTCTAAACTTTAAATTGGCATAACTTTTGACTCGGGCGTCCGTTTTAGTCGATTCTTTTTCCTACGCGACCGTAATTTAATTACGGACGCGTTTATCAACACATTTTACATAAAAATATCATTTCAAAAATAGTTGTCCTTTAATTTGTCTCTTGTTTATTTGACCCATTTGTTTACAAGTTTCATGACATGTATTGTTGTCATCACAAACCTTAGGCCAATTCACTCGTTTCTGCGTTTACCAAATATGAGCTTTTGCTCCCCTCCCAAGGTTTGCTTATGCAATAATTATCATGCTTTTTTCCAGGAATTTAACCATGCCTTTCGGAATCATTTGACAAGCGAATGTTCCGAGCTATAAACCCTTTACAAGGGCTCATGCTTTTGCAACGAATTAGCGTATCCGTGACACGGCCTACGCTTGATTTGTATATATATGTTAGTGCATTCATCTGTAGACTTCGTCTTGTATCGAGTCTTAGTCTAGATTGTATAGATCAGGGCACGTTTTACGAGAAAATAGGAAATCTTAGTGTGTTAAAAGTCTGATTTCGCTCCTAGGGATGGTTTCGCTCCAAATGATCATTTAGGTGATTTCGGGCGAAATCATATGTTTGTGATTTCGCTCCAAATGTCTGATATGTTTTCGATCGAAATCAGACACCTATAAATAGGTGTCCATGAGCGAAATCATGTAACAGTTCCTTGTATTCCATACCGAAGTGCTGCCGGTGTGAGATTTGATTGTAATCAATGTCAGATCAATACAATCAGTGAATTAAGTGAAGATCAAGCTGTTACTAAGTCTATTTCTTGTTTTCCGCACCTGAAATAGATCAGAACCTCTCTAAACGACTCGTTTGGGTCAGTCGAACGATCCTACAATATATATATATATATATAACCAATCACAAGAGATGGTTATTAATTTCTATGTTTGTAACTCAACTTGTTTTGACCCGTTTAGATGCCAAATGGGTGTCACCATTACTAGACACATCCGAACTCTATTTCTAGCACATATTTTGACCCGTTTTACTTGTCTAAGGAACTTTGTCGTTCTCGTGACTTAACGAGTTTTCCTTGTTTACCAAATTTTAATATAACGAAGTAAGACTAACAATTAAACATAATGTAGCGAAACTATAAGTCGCGTACCTTCAAAGTGTGCCCTTCAAGCGTGTATCACGTCCGGCTTGTCCACTTGACGATCCGGATGCTTTACCTAAAGAGTTCCATTCATCATCAATTTATAACTCTTTCATAATCCATAACGGACAATTCATTATGATATTAAAATCTGCGTTTTTGTTCGATTCTAAATATTTTATTCCTCACTTAGGCGTTTCAACAAACACCTAGCGGGTCAAATTCTTACATAATCATTACTAGGTTCTTGAGATGTTATTTTCACCTACATTTACTTCGATTAGGCGATTTGCACTAAATTTCAACATCAATAATACCGACTTTAACACATGAATTCAGTTTTCACTATAATGGTATTTACAATCCTAGTGTTTATCTAGTCTCTACAAACTCAATAATCACCTACAATGGTGATTAAAATCTCTAGAATTATCATACTAAATTTCAACAAGAATTCATCTAGGGTTTTATCCCTAAACTTCATGTTGCTTCTAATTTCATCCATGCATCAAGTAATCAAGCTAAATTTTTGTTTTTCACATTTAACCTAGAATTCAAGATGCAACAAAATACCACAATTTTGCATACCTTTTGATCCCTGCAACGTGGTGATCACTAATTCATGTTTGAAACTTGATTTAGAGCAGATTAGAGGCTTCAATTTGTGAATTTTGTGAGAATTTTAGGGTCTGAAGGAAACCCCTGGTCGCCCTCTTCTTCTGATCGATCCCAGCACACACGCATGTGTGTGTTTGGTGAGTTATTTCTTATTTAATCATTTAAGTTTCAATCTTTGCAAGTTTGGTCCCTTAGCTTTTATCTAACTTATAATCTAGATGTTTTAACCTTATTATATGCCACTACAAGGTTCGTAGCTGACTGGGTTATATTTCCCAGTTAGTTGGTTCTTGTTTGATTAATACTCTATAAATTATGATTTAAAGTTTTATAAATTTCAGGTTGTTACAATTTTACAATAGTGCCTCAATCAGGACTTTTAGTAATTTATTTGTCCACACAAGAACTTTAAAGTAACTCTAGTCCACGCAGGGACTAATAGGAAAATATAAGTCCGTATAGGGACTATAAGATATGTCCGCATTGGGATTATTATGATATATCATGTCCACAAAGGGACGTTATTAAATAATTGTCCTCACAGGGACTTTAAGTCAAAAGATACGTCCTCAATGGGACTTATTAATGAAACAATATGTCCTTAAAGGGACTTATAATGAATTATCATGTCCACAAGGGATTTTTAATGGAATAGTATATCATAATGGGACTTTATGAATCGGCATATCCACGAAGGGACTACGATGAAATAATATGTTCTAGAAAGGACTATAATGAATTTTTATGTCCGCCAGGGAACTTTGATAAAATAATATGTCTAAAAAGATTTTTAATGAAATAATATGCCCATGAAAGGACTATGATGGAATATAATGTCCATGAAAGGACTATATTGAAATACGAAGTCCACGAAGGGACTATTTTAAAATAGTGTATCCACAAAGGGATTTTTAATGAAATCACACGTCCATGAAAGGACTATATTGAAATAGCATGCCCACAGAGGGACTTTATTGAAATACAATGTCCATGAAGGGACTATATTGAAATATAATGTCCACGAAGGGACTAAATAGCAAATGCCCATGCAGGGTCTTAAGTTGAAAGGTAAGTCCACAGAGAGACTATATAGATAGGTCCTTATAGGGACTTAAAGGATAATGAATATTATGAAAGAAGGATTCTCTAACGCCTTCCTTGCTTCATTTCGATTCTTTCTCTTCTTTGTTTACCATATACGTAGAGATACTGAAGACCTCAGTGAATAAGGTAAGTATTCCAAATCAGGATCCGTTATAGAAGTAGAATTCAAGGATTCTATGGTTAAGGAATGATATGGATCACGGATTGGGTTTTGACAGATACAATCCAAGTCTGGGATTCCAGAACTTGGAGGTAAAAATTTTGGGATCATGAGGATCTTCTGATATTATTTTCAATACGGGAGCCTCAGGGACCACCTGGTATGGACTCCACTGATACAGACTTCAAAATTTTTAGCCTCAGGGACCTCCGGTATGGACTCGGAAGTCTGATTAAAATTTCAATAGGTTTGGTTTTGGGAGTAGGTCCAAAAATGTCTTTCCTCCAACCAGTCGCACGCTTATCCTATCCGTGATACGAAGCTTGACATTCCTTGGCTTCGGATGAGGAGAATCTCCATCAACGGCTTCCTTGCTTGGCGACATATTCAAAATACATAAATCGAAAACAATGTTTACTTAATAGGGATGAGAGCATTCCTATGTTAAGTCTAGACTCAAAAGGTCTAAGGAATATGCTGCTGTGTCATTTGAGATTAAACACTAAGGGTTAGTGTTTAATTCACTCAAACGTTGGCTCTGATAACAACCTGTCACACCCCGATATTTTCACATATTACCGGTGGGCCAGGTGGGGAGTATCGCGACGTAGTTGATATCATCATAGTCAATTAACACAATTATAGCACAACGGAAGTCTTGGAATATAAAATATTATTACAAACCCAAATGTCTGAAAATATCAAGTATTAATTTATAGACGAGCTTGTAATAATAGATCCACAGGCAGATCATTACAGAATTGTATAAAATGAAGTTTAGCAGACTTTAGGGCATCCTTAAGGATTTGCAAGATCCTCCAATTTGACACCGAGCAACTCCCAGCCTATTTCGAGTAGTACCTGCCACTTAGTATTTTGAAAATACGTCAGATTTCACTGGTAAATACAATTAACTGGCTCTTCTGAAAAGAGTTTATGAAAATTGATTTAGGCGCACAAGGCACAAAACCATTTATAACTTGGGACAATCTTTATATAAAATCTTGTATACAGTTTTACATGTTTGTCATACATGTGGGGCCGGTTTGGAAACCGGTCATGATTAACCGACTCACCACTATAAAACCCACAAAGGAGTTATCCCCATCATGTGGGTTATTTAGCATTTGCATCTGTCAGGTGTATGCCAACACCCCGTGCATAGGTCGTGGTCATTTACAAATGAAATGAGCCAAGGATATCCAGGACACGGTCGGATTAACCCCCAATGTTTATGTTATCAAACAAAACAGATTAAAACGGGTTATGCAAATTTATTAATCACAATCCGATTAAATGATTTCATACACGACCAAGCGGTATTATTATAATACCGTATCCCAAGCCCGTATAAGGGAAAATAAGTTAAAAGTATTTACCTGAGCTAATACTTGATTCACAGCAAGATAACTCAGTCGTATTCAATCTAATTAAATGCAGGTAGCTTTTATCGGGTGGCTCTAGTCTGGAATGATGGTAATATATAACCAATTCAGAATGCTAACGGTCTTATTTAAGTCGTAGACTTAGACCGGCTAGCTTAAAGTATCTAAAACGGTACGATACGCTAGATTAAGCGGAGACCGGAATAGAATGTGATTTAGACCCTACAAGTTTGGATACTTGTATAATATGGGTAAACTAAACACATTCTAGATTTGAAGTAAAAATGATAAGGTTAAACCCGTTTCGGCTAATTCATGTAAACTAGTTACATAAACCGAATCGAACGCGTAAATGTATAACAGGCAACCAAATGAACCGTATACAAGTCTCATATGTTATTATGCTTTAAATATGTTAATGAATCAGTAGGATGTTAACATATATGCCCAAAAAGTATTTAAAACCAATTTAAGTCCCGTAAGGGCATTTTGGTCATTTTAATATTTATAAAAGAGGTTTTAAAGTAAACTGGTATTCTGGTCTAAAATATTCAGTAAAAATATTTATTTTATGATGTTAAAACAGCAGGATATCATTCATATGTGTGGTTTACCATTTATGGCCAAACTATGCCCCGAAAGGTATTAAAAATTATTTATAAATTAAGTAGGTATCAAGTCTTGGGTGTTAATTATGGTTTTAAACCATACTATGCACCTAATTAGCGTAAAAATCGATAATTGACGATATTTGAGATGTTTATGTGATTATGAGATTTTAATCAGCCTTGAATGTTTAAAATATTTTATTTTTCATAACAAATAAGTAGAAAAAGTTTTGGCATGTTAATTATGTGTAAATCACATTTTATTAGCAAAAAGGGCATTATTGTCAATTAGGGAATTTACATAAGAACTCAATGATATGGTCAGTTTATAATCTGACCCAATATTCCAAAAATCCCTAAAAATAATATCATAACAGTGGGTAATGAGTTTGGTGCCAAAATTTGGGTCTAAACATGATTTATGCGCAAAAGCGTAGTTTAATTAATAAAAAGTTCAATTTTACGATATCTTGTATATCTTTAATTTGAGACCAGAAAATTGTGTCAAAACAATTTTGACATGTTTATATATCAGTACTTAACCTATTTGTATGATCATACATTCAGAAATCTCAATTTTTGACTATAAGGGCATAATGGTCAATTATAAGCATAATAACGGAAACTAGCATATAATTCAGAATATTAATGACCAGATAATATAACCTCAGAGGGTTATACCACAACATAATATGGTCCTAATGGAAGCTTAAAACATAAAGGATTTAAGCTTAATCGGGTCAGAACTGAAAGTCAAAGCAAAAGTCAAGCTTTTGCGACTTTCGGTTGCGAACCGACCCTAAACTCAGAATTGTCAGGTTGAACATGCTTAGACGACATGTTCTAATAATATTTACCAAGTTATTTAAGTGATAAAACATGGTTCATAACTTCTACATTATCAGTTTTAATTATTTTATGAAAATCTGATTAGTTTGACTTTTTGACTAGTTACTTTGACCTGACAATTAACTAAGTAAACGTGATAATTAGGAGGTGCCCTTTTGAGGGTTCAACACCTACCTAATTACGATCACGTAGCCATGTTCGTTGCGAACAATGGCTTGACCGTTTACAGTCTAACTAAAAGTCAAAGCGTTATTACATTAACGCTTGACTTTTGGCTTTAAAGCCTATAAAAAGGAAACTAGTGGCTAAGGACACTTACAATGGGTCTAAGCTCTAACTTAAAACTGAAGTTGAGTCCCCTTTTTTATTCAGGAGTCTCCAAGAGATGAGAAGAGAGAATTTTGTGAAGGTGCAAGTTAGTTTGAATGAAGACTTCATCTATTTATAGTGTTTGATGAATCTTTAGATGTTTGACAAGTGTTTAGGGAATACATGAGATCATTACAGGTGGTATTCCAGCTGTTACTATGATTTGGAGCCCAAGGAAACGTGTATAATTGGCTAGGATTGGATTGGAGTGGTGAACAAGCAAAACAGAAAAATAAAAAAAAATCTGCAGCTGAAGGTCTCTGGCAGCCCGCGAACGCCTCAGCCCAAGGCTACGCGGCCCGCGAGCTAGCCCCATCCGGAAACAACTTTGGCAGATGACAGACTTGGTCCCTGTGTTTTATAAGTGTCTCTTAAAACTTTCTTTATTGTCATTTTTGGCACCAAAACCTCATATAAACATATATATTGTTAATATAAGGTACAATATCATTAGTGACCAGTCTTAGGCATGCCAGGGAGTACGATCAACCATTGCGGAGTTCCCGGTTCCTTTAAAAGGTCACTCGAAGCGTAGTTTCGTACGTTTAACGCTTTTAGTCCTTTTAACGCACAAAGTTGTGCGTAATATCATTTAACGATATCAAAGCCTTCCATTGCTCATATTAGGCATTCCCGAGCGTATGAACGAACATTACGACCCTCCAGTTTGCTTAAATGATCACTCAAAGGTGTAGTTTTAGACGTTGACGCTTTTGGTCCCTTTTAACGCGCAATTCACGTGTTTTATCGTTTAATATCATCAAAGCCCTACCTAGCCCATATTAAGCATTCTCAAGAGTATGATTGCACATCATAATGCTTTGGGTTCGTTAAAAGGTCATTCAGAGGTATAATTAAACATGTTGACGCTTTTAACCCCTATAACTCGCAAACTTGCACGTAACATTACTTATTGGCATATAAGCCTTGAATGGCCAATATTAGGCATTCCCGAGAATATGATCAAACATCATGAAGCTCTCGGTTTGTTAAAAGGTCACTCAGAGGTAAGAATTAACATGTTGACACTTTTAACCCTTCGTCGCGCAAACTTTCAAATAATTACGCAAACAGCTCCTCTTGTCCAACAAGTGGCTCGTTTGAGAATACAGACATCGTATAAGGTCACTCAGAGGCCTAGTTTAGGCATGTTGACATTTCCAGTCCTTCCACATTCAAGGTTTTCGATTTTGACTAAATTAGTCCCTCATAGTCAACGTTTGACTTTATTAGGGTTTATTACACGTGTCAACACATCATTGGACACGATGTTACGAGGTGTTACACAAATAATGAGTGTGCGCCATGTTGGTAGGTGTACGGTCCAACTTAAAGTGTCTAGGTATATAGTGTGCGGCCCAACTGATTAGTGGCCCAATGAGAGTGTACGACCTGAGTATCAGTGTGCGACCTAGTCTTCTTTAAGTCCAGTGTGTGAGTGTGCGGTCCATCACGGTACCAGGCCCAATTAAAAGGTGTGCAGCCAAGTCGATTAGTAGTCCAATAGGAGTGTGCGGCCTACCAACAAGTGTGCGACCACTTGCTGGTGTACGGTCATGCATTATGTTGTTGTATCATGTGTTTCGTGTGTTGCACAAGAATGTGCGGTTCACCTAGTGTGCGACGTTCATTGTTGCGTTTGTACGCTGTGCTTCCTAAATGGTACATTTTACACCCGTACGGTACACCTGGCACACTTGGGTGTGCGGTGTGCTGTGCTGAGTTGTACGGTAAACAGGTTGAGTTGTCCATCACCCGAGTGTGTGGCCTCTTCTCAAACAAACAGTGAAACAACAGTATTTTCATGCTTAGACAGATTAAACACAGATTTTTACACAATTACTCATGAACCCTAACTTATGCTCTCAATTATTTCAATCATCACACAATTCCTACAAACATATTCTTATTTCATTTCTTCAAAATGATCACAAAGACATCCATTATTCAATTAATCTGGCTTAAACACTTATGCACCTAAATCATTGTGAATCTAACAAGAACCATCCTCATTTTCAAAAAGGTTTAACTTTGAAAATACAACATTTTTTTCCAAATAACACTTACACTTTAATATTAAGATCTTTGTCAAATCACTAACCCTCAACACACTTGTCATGTAGTATATCACATTTATGAATCACCACACAGAAATGTTAACATGCGAGTTATTGATTAGTTCAAGTTCGTTATCTTATCTAACGTTCATCATGTGTAATCATTCAACATACAAATCATCAGCATGCTTGCACCTTTATCATGTGTAATCATCAAACAATGGTGATATACCAACCTGGTGGTGTATGGCACAGATGTAGGTGAGGTAAATGATAAAACAGAGCCCCTAAAGCAACAGTTGCTAGTTATCTTCACCGGGTGAGGCTGTTGTCGGAGGATGATGATTTCGTCATCACAATCAAAGGGGAAGGAGGGATTTTGGGTGTGTTTTAGGGTTTTTAGAGAGAGAAAGTAGGTAAGAAAGAGAGGGAGAATGTCTTGGGGATTGATGCCAAATGATTGTTACCCAAAACATTCTAATTGTTGGCAGCAATAGAGGGTCTTATACACACAAGAGACCGCACACTTTTAAGTGTGCTCCCCTCAAGTGTGCGGTCATCTAAGGTTTCTAATGGGCTTGAGAGTGGGCCTGATCCAGAACTGTGCGGGTGGTAGCAGTCCAGATTAGAAGAGTGTACTAAGTCGATAAAAGTGTGCAGTGTAACAACCCGTATTTCGATTGTTCCTACCTTGCAGTATTTCTTCATAAACGCTCGTACTCTTGGGATTCGATTAACGCTATGGGTTAAACTATATTTTCAACGCATTTCAAAATGCATAATACAACGCTTATCTAATTACAGTTATCACATTTAAACGCTACTTATAACGCTTGTTACTTAAACGCTATCGCAACGCAAACTCAACGTAGACTCGAAACGCGGATTTAATTATATTATGTGTGTTATTTGTGTGATTATTTGTTGAATATTATGCGATTATCAACACAACGCTTATACGCTCAAACGTTCACTTGCAACTCGATTAAACGCAACGCAACGCTTAACAAACGAACCAAGGTTGGAAAACTAACAAACTCGAACCCGGCCGTCCGAGTGGCCATCCGCCCGGATGGAACCCACCCGTCCAGATGGAGCCATCCGGACACCGCCACTCGCCACCGACTTAACCCTCGCCCTCCTCTATAAATACCCGTCGTATACCCTTATTTCAACACTTTGACACTCCCATCCGCTCCCAAGTCTCAGACGCGATTCAAGGCCCTTTTGTAAGCTTTTCCTCTCAAATATTCGTTAATCTCCACCTTTATTCACTTATACTCCATCTTCTTCATCAAAATCACACTCACACACACGCACACGCACACTTTAACTTTTTCTCAAAAACCCTTGATTCCAGCCATTTCGAAGATAGTTTCCACTCATTTTGCTTAGGAAAACTATTGTGAAGCATCATTCACTCGAGATGGGATTAAGTTATGAAAGATTTCAATGTTTCTTAACTTATTTCTGAACTTCTTTTTAGTTTTTAGACAATATTGGAGGAATCATGACCCTGTCAGACTCTCGACTTTTTACATAGTCAAAAGCCGGCTCGAAAACTGATTTCCATCAAAGAGATGGACCGACTGATGGGTTGAACATGAACCTTCATCAAGAACAGGACATCAAACCCATCCATCCGAATGGACTGGGCTTGATGTTTTCCATTGTTAGAATCCATCAACATGTCCGTCTCCATTAACCAAAACTGTTGTTTGAGAAAAGTTTTACAAAAACTTCAACCACAGACCATCCGTCCGGATGACTTGACCCTGAAAATTTCCGTTGTTTAATTTTCATTGCCACGACTGTTAAAACCTTTTTAGTCAAAACTTTAAAAAATTTTAACAGACTATCCGTCCGAATGGCCATCCGTCCGGATGGAACCCATCCGCCCGGATGGACTAGACCCATCCGCTCGGACAGACTGTTGAACACTTAAATTACTTTTACCCCACTCGACACTCTGATTTCGACCGTGTCAGCACTTGGAAGACTTATGCTTCTGTTCCTGTATGCAGGCTGATCCGGCGCTCCCTTCAATCCAATCCAGATTGTGTTTACTTGCTAAACACACATTGTGTGTATACTTGAACCCATTTTCGTTAAATGCACTTTTGGGTGTTACATACATTCTCTATCAAAACACATCACACAACGCAAACAGTTTATAAATGCTAGCCGCTCCCGCATACTATACGTGATTTGTTGAATGCTTGTTACTATGCTTATACAGTGTTACACTAGACCGCCTCTAGCAACGATAGTACTATAGTTTGGACTCAGCACCTGTATGACAGGATTTGCTAGGGATCACATTACTTTACTTCATGCTTCACCCGTTACGTGTTACATTGTTGGTAGTTACATGTGTCGCGCATACTCTACATCGCAGTCTCGTGGTTAGGTTGTATCATTGTTGGTAGTTACATGCTTCGCCCGTTACGTGTTACATGCTGGTTATGCGTAAACGCTTTTTATACTATTGCCATGCAAACTTGTGTACTCACTTTTACTTTATGTATTGACTTTTATTTTAACGTATGTGACAGGTTGATTGGATGTTATGCTGCAAACAAGTTAGGAAGTCTAGAAACTCACCAAATAAAATCTGAGTTGTCGGAATGGAATTTGTTTTTGAGACTGAATATCTGTAATGACTGTTTTGCTTTATTTGTTTAATAGTATGAGATATTAAACCTTATAAATATTGTCATTTAATAGTTGTTATGGATTCTCTTGAACAATCTGTTTCGCTCAGTGCCACGCCCCGATGATTCCGCCATCGGTTGGGGTGTGACATGCAGCTTGGGCACACTTTAAAGGTTCGGCTGATTAATAAGGATAATAACAATGATCCAAGTATTTATCACATAAGACACATTAAATTCACAAAATTCTCAATTAGATAACATTTAATTAAATTCACATAATTACATCAAAAAACAAGGTGTGCAGGATAACCCTGACAAGCTAGTATGTTCAATGTTTTCACGGGGTGTCACACTCAAGCTCGGCTCGGGCTCGATAAGGCTTGGCTCATTTTCGAGCTTTTTCTTGAGCCGATCTCGAGTAGCTCACGAACCGCTCGGCTCATTTGCACCCCTATTCAAGTGTTAGTTATTTTTGCTTGTCTGAAGGGTGTTTAAACTAATGTTATGTGTATTAATTTATTTGTAACATAAAACTAGGAATTATTGTTTTTAATGGATGCTAATTCGAGTTTTGCATTCCCAATATCAACATTGATAATTATGATACACGAAATATAGATAAGAAGCAGTTATTGATGCTAATGAACTTTATTTGGAGTTGAAGTTGGTTGAGACTTTCTTACCAAATCACATTGTTAGGGAGGGGGCCCAATTCTTTTGTCTCGCATGAGGCCCAATATTTTTTTAACATTCTCCGCCCTAGTTATGTAAATAGTTTTACAACGTTTGATGATGTAAAAATAGTTAAAAAGCCTTCTAAAGAATTGATGATTAAGTATTATAGAAGCGACCTGGGTATTGGTTACTATGAGATTATTATAGATAGACCTCCTTGGCAACTACTTTATTCTGCTCTTTAAACAAACATTTGTCATTACTTAATGACTGTAACCTAGTGAATAATAATACAATCCCTACACAACAATAGAACAACTTTTTCAAGTGTTGGCAACTTGACATGAATAATATAATACAATCCCTAAAATATGATAAGAAAATTAAAAAACACTAACCAAGTTGTTATGTGGGACATCTATATATACCTACTCCTTAAAAAGAATTGTTAAAATTATAAATATTAAAAAGTACTAACCAAGTTGTTATGTGGGTGACAACTATATATACCAACTCCTTACAAAAGAAATGTTAAAATATGTTGACCAAGAGGACCAACAACATCAAGAGATAGATAACATGCTAAGTTGCAGAGATCAAAGCAAGTCTTCAACTAACGGAATATTGCTTTGATTATTTTCTTTTATCTTTTCACCTAGTCGTGACAAAAATGTTCAGTAATTATGACTTGACTTCACATCAGAAAAAAATAAAAATGTCACATGTTGATAATGTTGATCGTTGATGCGCACTTACCAAGTAGTTGATGATGTGGAATGCCTCATTAACTAAAACGATTAGTTAGATTGTGGAATAGAAAAAAGAAAAACTAACGTGAATTGTCAAATACGTATATAGCAAATGAGTAACTATCCAACCTTAAATTTGATTAAAAGGGTTACTTATATTTTGCTAAATGTGATAGAAATTGTTTGGTTTCTATCATCCGGAAATGCAATTTTTATGTACCATGTTTTATATTTGCCCTTTGTTTTTGTTGTAGCGTTCCATATTTAAAAAATTCAATTTCAAAGTCTCATATTTGCTCATTAAAAATTGCTGAGATTCTTGTAAAAACTTAGAGAAATATTACAATAAATCAGTTTTATTACAACAACTTCTTAATTATATGCCAATCAAATCTATTTATTTTTATTATTAAACATTTGAAAACGTATTATTGTGTTTTCTAGTAACAATCATCATGTAAATGTCAAATTAATCTCTGACTTGAAACTAAGGGCTTTGGGTTTTGGATAAAAATAACAGTCAATTAAGAAAAACTTAACGAACAACCATAAACAGATTATACAACACAACTTTTTGCTCATTTTTCTCAAATCATATCTTCATTGCAGCTCGAATTCAACTCGGTTGCACCCTAAAGACCACCGGTCTCTCCAAAGATGGATGTAACATCATCCAACAACGATCGCTGTTGCCGCTCTCTGTCATGATATTAATGTGATGATGCTATTCATAATTGTATCGACAATGCATTGTGAAGGCTCATGTATAAGTCAAAGAAATTAAAGAAATCTGCAGATGAAATGCGGAACTATGTAACAACCTGCTACCTATTAATGTCATGAAGAGATACAAAACCAGTTGAGAGTAAAAGAATAGATAGTAAACTGTTTTCTAACAGCAACACAAGTAGTAATTAGTAAAAATTGAATGTCGGCAACTGTACATCATAGAACTTAAAATAATTGCCCACTATGCAAAAGCATCCTTCTTTTGAAAAAGAGTGAATGGTATGGGTGACTGCTTATTTTTATATTCTTTGTTTTGTTATGTTGATATGATGTTCGTTTTTGAGCCGAGAGTCTCTCTGGAAGCAGCCTCTCTATCCCTATGTATAGAGGCAATGTCTGTCTACATCCTACCCTCCCCAGACCCTATAAGTAGCTTTGCTAGTTGTGTAATTTACTGGGTATGATTATTGTTGTTTTGAAAAAAGTGAACTCTACATTATAGAACTTAAAATAATTGCCCACTATGCAAAAGCATGCTTCTTTTCTAAAAGCAAAACAATTAACAAAAATTAGTGTCGGCAACTTAATAGAAAATGATACACGTTCATATGAAAAGGAATATTAATATAATTGGTTGAAAGGCTAAAAAGAATGTTCTTTCTTATCTCCACTCATATCTTGTCTCCAATCAGACCACTCCCATCTTCTCTCCACTCATCTTATTTTACCTACATACATTCATACCATACAAACCAAACCAAAAACTACTCTCATTCCAATTTCCAGTTTACATCTTCACTGTTACTAACAATGGCTGAAGCCGCTGCTGCTGCCCTCGTCAAAGTCATTTTTCAGAAGCTAGCCGATGAAGCCTTCAAGAAATATGCTCGTTCCCAGAATATCCACTCAGAACTCAAGCAATTGGAGAGCACCTTGTCCCAGATCCAAGCTCTGCTTAATGATGCCTCTCACAAGGAAATAACTGATGAATCTGTCAGACTATGGCTCAATAGTCTCCAACATCTGGCTTACGATATCGATGATGTACTTGACGAGGTGGCTACCGAAGCTATGCATCGTGAGCTGACCCCGGAATCAGAAGCAAGCACCAGCATGGTAAGAAAGCTCATCCCAGCTTGCTGCACAAATTTCTCACTAACTCATAGGCTGAGTCCCAAGTTAGACAGTATTACCACCCGGTTACAATTTTTAGAAAAACAAAAGGCTGATCTAGGTTTGATTGTGAAAGAGGAAAAGCCAAAAAATACTAGTAGAAGAAACGAAACCTCTTTGCCAGAACGTGATGTTGTTGGAAGAGAAGTTGAGAAAAAGAAATTGCTCAACCAGCTATTAGTAGGTGAATCATCTAAGGAAAACTTTAGTATCTTACCCATAGTTGGTTTGGGTGGAGTGGGAAAGACCACTTTGGCTAGAATATTGTATAACGATACACGGGTGAAGGATCACTTTGAACTCATGGCTTGGGTTTGTGTTTCCGATGAGTGTGATGTATTCAAAATAAGTGAAATCATCTTTGAATGTGTGGCTACAGAAAACAAACAGTTTAAAGATGTAAATCAGCTTCAAATTGCTCTTAGTGAGCAATTTAAGGACAAACGATTTCTACTAGTACTTGATGATGTGTGGAATCAAAACTATGATGATTGGGAAATACTAGTGCGTCCATTTCATTCTGGGGCTGCCGGAAGTAGGGTAATCATGACAACTCGCCAGCAGGATCTGCTTAAAAAGATAGGCTTTAATCATGTAGACAATCTCGAGAGTTTGTCGCATGAAGATGCTTTGTCTTTATTAGCTCTACATGCATTAGATGTAGATAACTTTGATTCGCATGAAACACTTAAACCACAAGCTAAAGGTATCGTGAAAAAGTGTGGTGGTTTGCCTTTAGCTTTAAAGGCAATTGGAAGGTTACTCAGAACAAAAACCGAGGGAGAAGAATGGGATGACGTGTTGAAAAGTAAGATATGGGATTTAGAAAATGCTGATGCAATTGTTCCAGCCCTAAGGCTAAGCTACCAAGATCTTTCTGCTGATTTGAAGCGCTTGTTTGCATACTGCTCTTTGTTCCCAAAGGACTTTATGTTTGACAAGGAGGAGTTGATATTATTATGGATAGCTGAAGGGTATCTGAACGAGTCAACTGCAGACAAATCACCAGAACGGTTGGGCCATGAATATTTTGAGAAATTGCTATCAAGGTCCTTTTTTCAACCCGCACCTAATGGTGAATCGTTTTTTGTGATGCATGATCTCATGAACGATTTGGCAGCATTTGTTGCTGGAGAATATTTTTTAAGGTTTGAAAATCAGACAGAGATGGCAATGGAAGCTTTAGCCAAGTACCGACATATGTCATTTATGCGTGAGGACTATGTAGGTTTCCAGAAGTTTGAGGCATTTCCAAGAGCAAGAAGTTTGAGAACACTGTTAGCTGTATATGCTGGGGTAGAACAAGGCTGGAACAAGTTTTACATATCCAATAAAATTTTGGTTGACTTACTTCCTCAGCTAACACTGTTACGGGTTCTTTCTTTGAGCCGTTTTGACATAAGTGAGGTACCCGATTCCATTTGTAGTTTGGACCACTTGAGGTATCTTAATTTGTCTCGAACAAATATCTCAAAGTTACCTGAGAATGTTGGTAATCTTTACAATTTACAAACATTGATCGTTTTTGGTTGTAAGAGCTTGAGTACATTGCCTAAAAGCTTCCTAAAGCTCAAAAAGTTGAGGCACTTTGACATCAGGGATACTCCGTATTTGAAGAAGCTGCCCTTGGGAATTGGTGAGTTAAAAAACCTACAAACTCTCCCCAAGGTCATCGTTGGAGGAGACGGTGACTTTGCAATAACCAAGCTTAAGGGATTAGAGAATTTACATGGGGAACTTTCCATTGAAGGATTGCACACAGTGCAAATCCCAATGCATGCAAGGGAGGCGAACCTATCTCAAAAAAAGCTTACTAAGTTAAAGCTGAAATGGGGTGATGGTTCTCAGAGAGGAACACTTGTGAAGGAGGTTCTCACTGTGCTCAAGCCACACACTGATACGTTGAAACATTTTGGAGTTGAGTATTACGGGGGAGTAGAGTTTCCAGGTTGGGTCGGGGATCCCTCTTTTCGTGAGTTGGTTCATGTGTCGATACGTGGTTGTAAAAAATGTACTTCTCTACCGCCATTTGGGCAGCTACCTTCACTTAAGGAGTTGTTGATTCAAGGAATGGATGAGGTTAAAGTCATAGGTTTGGAGTTAACTAGGACTACTAATGTTACCTTCCCTTCACTTGAAATTCTAAGGTTTGAAGATATGTCGAGTTGGGAGGTATGGTCAACCAATAGCGAGGCAATGTTTCCATGCCTTCGAGAGCTTCAAATCAAAAATTGTCCCAATTTGATTGATGTCTCACTTAAAGCATTACCATCACTAAGAGTATTGAAAATAGAAAGATGTGGTGAAAGTATGCTGAGAAGTCTGGTTCAAGCAGCTTCATCAACCACTAAATTGAATATAAGATCAATTTTAGGGCTTACGGACGAGGTATGGAGAGGTGTTATAGAGAATTTTGGAGCGGTTGAAGAACTAAGCATAGATCGTTGTGATGAAATAAGATGCATGTGGGAATCAGAAGCAGAGGCAAGTAAAGTTCTTGTAAATTTAAAGGAATTGGAGGTACTGTATTGTAAAAATTTGGTGAGTTTAGGAGAGAAAGAGGAGGATGAGGATAACATTGGGAGCAACCTCCTATCATCTCTAAGGATTTTGAATCTACAAGGTTGTGACAGTATGGAGCGTTTGTGTTGTCCAAATAGCATTGAGAGGTTAAACATCACTTGGTGTAGACTTAGACATGTCTCCTTCCCAAGAGCAACAACAGGTGGAGGAGGGCAGAATCTCAAGTCACTTAGGATATATGGTTATGGAAATCTAAAATCAATAAATCAATTGAGTAACTCCACTCACCTCACCTCTTTGTCAATAAGTTATTGTGAAAACATGGAGTTATTTTCTGATCTTCATCAGCTATCAAATCTCACCTTGTTGTACATACGAGATTGTAAAAGCATAAAGTCATTTTCTGACCTTGAGCTATCAAATCTCACCTCGTTGGAAATAAATGGTTGTAAAAGCATAGAGTCATTTCCTAACCTCCAGCTGCCAAATCTCACACATCTAGACATAGCATGTTGTAAAAACATGAAGGCATTTGGTGACCTGCAGCTACCAAATCTAATCAGTTGGAGCATATATAGTTGTAAAAATCTGGAGTCATTTCCTGACCGTCAGCTATCCAATCTCACCATGTTAAAAGATATGGGTATCAGCAGTTGTCCAATGATTGATGCTTCCTTTCCTCGTGGGCTTTGGCCTCCCAATTTGTGTTTCCTTAGAATAGGGGGGTTGAAAAAGCCCATCTCAGAATGGGGAAGTCAGAATTTCCCAGCTTCCCTTGTTGACCTAACGTTATATAATGAACCTGATGTGAGGAATTTTAGTCAATTATCCCACCTTTTCCCTTCTTCTCTTACTCGACTTTGGATAGAAAATTTTGGTAATCTGGAATCAGTTTCAATGGGACTCCAACACCTCACATCCCTTCAACATCTGCACATTGACGGTTGTCCAAAGGTGAATGATCTACCAGAGACGCTATTACCTTCACTTTTGAGTTTGAGAATATGGAGATGCCCAAAATTGAAAGAAAGGTGTGCAGAAAGAGGCTCCCACTACTGGCCCCGAATCTCCCATATCCCCCGCATCTACATAACAGATTAAAAAAAGGTAGTTGTTAATTAAATAACAATTGTTTCTTACATACAAATTATTGCTAGTCGTTGTTTTAAACAAACAACCCTTACATTCTTCTTCTTGTTTCTTCTGCAGTCATTGTAAAGAGATTTCCTGCCGTGAATACCCAATCACCGGAGGAAAAACGACATCGTACCACCATCTTCACATCCTATCGGATTTCTAAACCCATCACAGCAGATGGCTTCGTCGACGGCAGTAATTTCTCCTGCAACCCGTCATCGAACCGCTGCTCCCTCCCTCCCTCCCTCCCTCAGGTAACCATTAACATCGTCAAACCTCTAATTATTTATTTTCAAAGTTTTGGGCTCCTGGTTTCTTTCTAGTTTGGGCCTGGCCCAGTACTGTTCTAATGTTGGAGCTTGGAAGCCCAACTGGTTTACATTTAAGGAATAACTAGTATTTTGCCCGCCGCGCGTTGCGGCGGCGCGCGACGGGTGGAAACATATAGTAAGACAAAACACGATTCGTAAAACGCAGTGCGTGAAAGACAATTACAAAAAAAATGTGTAAAACACAAAGGTAGACATAAAGTGTAAAACGCAATGCCTAAGACATTTCGTAAAACACAATGCATTGGCATTTGGAAAAGTAGGAGTTGTAGTCTAGGGGTTACAATTGCAATTTTTTTAAAGTTGGGCGGGTGTAAAAATGGAGTAATAGTGCAAGAGGTAAAAAAACAAAGTTTAAAAATGACAGTGTAAAAGTATAGGGGTGGTGGCGAAAATGTGTAAAAGATGAGGGGTGTTGGTGGAAATATAAAAAAAGAGGGTTGGTGGCGTAACTGTGTAAGAGCTAAGGGGTAATGGTGGAAAACCAAAGTAAAGGGTTGGTGCTGACAAAGTTTGAAAGATGAAACGTAAAGTTAAAAAGTAGATGAAAACTGTAAATTGCAAAAGAAGTTAGTATTTAAGAAACAACACACAAAGCATAAAGGCCGAAAACGTAAATTAAGAAAAAAAAGAAAAAAAAAAGAAAAATCAAATGTTGGTAGAAAAAGACAAAAAAGAAAAAGAGAAAAAAATATTAAAAAAAGGCTATCAC
Organism: Helianthus tuberosus; assembly: GCA_030545235.1. Classification (NCBI taxonomy): domain Eukaryota; kingdom Viridiplantae; phylum Streptophyta; class Magnoliopsida; order Asterales; family Asteraceae; genus Helianthus; species Helianthus tuberosus. The sequence continues at coordinate 143,558,619 of CM060426.1, read as the reverse complement.
CGACATAGCCTTTTAATAGTATGTATAATTACGCCTTACTGGTCCCATGTATAGAATATAGTAGAGGTGTACATTTGTTCTTTTTTATTTAGCAAAACCGGCTTAGTTTGGCCAGGTTGTTTGGTTAAAACCGTTTTGAGTCAAAATTGGTTGGGTTGTAAACCACTTATGAAGAAAAATATTTGATTCTATATATACTAATCGTTTTTCTGTCAAAATCGGTTTGGGACCTGTTGAAATTGTTTCGATTTTTAAACCCCTAGTTTCCTGGTTTTTCAAACAAGTTCGAGTTGGTTTTGTAACAAGAGTAGGAACAAATATACATATTGGCAGTTTGGGTTGGGTTGGAATTAGTGTGGGTCAAACCGATTCAAGGTGTGGTGTCAGGTCAGGTCGGGTTATCATAACGAGTTTTTTTTTTTTTTTTTTTTTTTTTTTTTTTGTACATCTACCATATTTGATTTAAATTAAGTAAATAACAATTGCCAATTTCTAAAATTTTACTTAAAAGAGTTTTGATAAACCTGGATAGGATGTATATAATTCTTAAATATTAATGTGCATAATTTTACAAATATTATGTTGGTCAACAAAAAATAAAAGATTGCTCTAATATAAAAGGTGTGGAACAAAAAAATGTGGGACTGCCAATGGCCAATGACGTCTAGTAGAGATTATTAGAGGCGAATATCCCTTATTTATATCACCTTGACTTTTGGTTTGATTAATTCAATAATCTATTCAAATCAGAGGGGGCTGAATGGTTATGTGCTTTTTTTCTTGAATTGAGTGTGTTCAATAATTCAAGAATTGAGTTAGTTCAATGACGCATTTTTAGGAATTCCATTCAAAATATGGCATTTTGTAAAACACGTAAATCAAGCATTTTTCTCATTATCTTAGATCAGAAGTGTCAATTTAGTAGGACAATCGAATCAAATATCATATATGATACAACTATGTTTTGCAGGTTCCTCTAACCATGACATTGTAAAGGATATTCTGGGTGATGTTGGAACATTCACGGTTGAATGAGAGACTTTGGCAGTGTAATCGTCAGGAAAATGGTGTAAATCTCGGGCATATGATGACTAAAAAAGCAAATAACAATCAAAGCATCAATGACATAAGTGTAAGTTCCTTTTAGTCTACAACATTTGACCACCCCATTATCATATAACAAGCAGGTTTTGATTATCGGTATTCATGATATAACACAGGATTTATTCATGATAGCACGTTGGATTCATTATTCAAAGATGCTTTTGAAGTTGATTTTCACAGCATGTGTGGTTCAAGTGAAAAAGGTCAATCTAAATATAAAAGAATTATGTTACACACACACAAATTATATACATATACACACACATATAAGTATAAATAACACATTTTGAGTATACTTTTTCAATAATACTATTTGATCCATTTGAGATAACCACATGAACCCTTTTATTATATATAAATGAGTTGAAATTGTCACATCCATAAAATGTGAACTACAGTTTGACTCTTGATGTCAAACGGATTATATTTATTTCAAAATTGATTACTACTCTTCTTCATTCATGCAGATTTCAACGTAACTATGAAGACCATTATGCAGTTCCAGTGGTATATTTTTCTTAATATTTATTTATGGTTCTATATAAGATTTAATTTAATGATTTGGATTTACGTCAAGATAGATGGTATAAATTAATAATTATTAATAATTAGCGTCTCAACAAAAGAAGTACTGTTTCAATGATAGCCTAATTTTTTACTAAATCAATTTCAAGGGTGTTGTTTTTAAAAAATACACTTTGGGTAACTTTACATCCTCTAAAGTTGATTAAACAAAAGTGAAGTACTACAAATGTGGCATCTTTTCATATGCTCTTGTTTACTAGACTGAAATGTTTAGGTGGAAACAATACCATCAGATGCCGATTTATATGCTTTGCGTGGTGATGATGTTGTCTGTTGGTTATGAGGTGAAGAAAGGGGATAGTGTACCTTATCAGCCATATGGAATAGTAAGGGTCAAGTTTGATAAGTTTGAACCACAAAGATGGTTTCATCACATTGTTGCATTCATCCGGAAAGATCCTTTGTTTCCAGCTTTACAACCCATATCGATCATTTCCTTTTCATTCAGATCATGTAACTAAACCCTTGATATGTAAAATTTTATGTGGTCTGGTTTAATAGTCAACCTTCAAGTTATGTCATATGACCAAAGCAAAAGTATCTAGATTATCATAAAATGTATGTTGTTTGTTCACGATTTTGACATCATATACTGTTTTGATGCAGAAACACAAGCGGGACAAAGAATTTGTGTATGTGCTGCAGATGAAGATCTTTGCTTCTAATTAGTTAAGTTGTTTCATTTTCAAGCTGATTGAAAACAAAAGTGCAAAGTACAGAATGATGCTTAATCTTCACATTGATGGTGATACAGAGTTGATCCATGATCTAGCATACTCTTATTTGGAGCGACTAGACACACGGAAGTGGACTGGAAAATGGTTCAAGCTAAAAAAGGGCATAACTTTCATTACGTTTGAAGTTATAAGGGGATAAGTAATGGACACAAACGCCTCAACGAGCCACATGAATGGACAAATGCTATAGGCGGGTTTTCTGACTCTCGGCACCCAATTTCGTCATCTAGAGCTCCAATTTTGAACTCAAGGTTTTCCCCAATTTTAGCAGTTTTAACTAATTTCGACTGTTGGTAAAAAAAAAAGGCTTGATTTTTTAACTAGATATTTATTCGTTGTTTTTTAGGCTGTTAATTTCAAGGAACCCTTGGAGCAGTTACATGGTCTAAGTTACATACCTCTTATTGGAACTTATAACCGATGAAGAATTAATGGAATTTTTCCTCTAATGGCAAGTTACCACTAATGAGGATTATGGAACTAGCCTATGGTGTCAAGTTACCATCTGATGAAGATTAAAGGAACTTACCACTGAAACAAGTTACCTCTAGTGAAGATCGATGAAGTATCGCTAATGAAGAAGAGATGCCACGTGTTAGCCTATCATTTGACGAAGACAATCGGTTGAGAGGATGTTATACGTAATTGTCACTTGTCAATTTCGTACATCTCAACAAGATAACAAAACATGAGTCCGCATTGAATTTATTATCACCTGACTCCATAGCTTATTATGTCAAGTAGTTGAGAGTGAATTCGGTGCATGAACTTATGTGTGCAAACTTCAGAGGAAATTTGCAAGTCACAGAACCTTGCATAGCTTAGGAAATCGTCTTGAATTTCAATTGTGATTTGTGACTAGCTTTACATTATGTATTGAAACATTCGATTTTAATTACCCGAGTTCAAAGGGTCATGCACAGTAATGTTATGACCCCGAGATCTATGAATGTAGTTTTTAAAAGGCTTAGTTTTGCTATTCAAAAAGGGATAGTCGTGCCGCTTGTTGCCCGTTTACCTTCTATCTTGATGTAGTTTTTTATTGACAAGTAAAACTTCAAAATAAATAGAAATTAGAAGCTGAAAACGAAAAACATTTTTATAATTAATATCACTTTCTTAGAACAGTTCTTCATTTCTTCTACTCTTATTTATTGCTTTGTTCAATCAATTGACGACTAAACAAGTGGTACTTGACATATTGATAAACTAATATTTCATTGCAAACATTGTATCCTTCAAAGATGTAATTCTCTTGGTAGTAACTCGAAAAGTATCCATTCATGTTGCAATGTAAAGAATCAATATATAAGGTAGACGTGACCTGTAAAGTTTACATAAATATTGTCCTAGGTTATTAATAGATTTATGTTACAACTAGTGAATGGGATTTAGATAGTAAGAATGCACAACTGCTATAATGGCATGATTGTTTGATACCCAATACTATTGCAACTTTAGTTTACAATAATAAGTTTAGATGCAGGTAATGAGGTAACAGAACAAAAGTAATCATAAAAGTCAAACCTGAATGAAAAAAATTATCATCAAGAGATCACAAAAACCAAACTCATATCAAGAAATTTATATAAAAAACCAGCAAGTCAAACTCCAATCAAGAAATCAAACAAGAAAACATCATAAACATTCAAAATAATGTATTCTATTTATTTGAATACCATGAAACGATACAAGTCCAACCACGTGCTTTGTTAGTCAAGAATCCTACAATAATAATGCTACATAAAAAATTACATTCGCGAGAGTTAACAAGAACACGTGTGAGAAACCTCTTTCCTCCTAACTTGATGCAATGCAACATCATATACCAACAGTTGAAAACAAGATAAGTTTTTTTCGAAAAGTGCAAAATTAACAAAAGAATCATGCTGAGTATATCAAAACGAATAAGAATTCAAGAACAAGTTTACCACTTTTTGCCTCAATGATCACTTTTATTCCCCAACCATAAAACAAACTTCTTCAACCCCATTTGAAGATCCGTCGTTGGTTTATACCCAAACTCCCTTTGCGCCAAACTAATATTCGCACGAGTAAACGGGACATCACCATTTTGCTTTCACTTTCAACTTCTCCAAAATACTTGCAAGATCCGAAACAGGCACATGCATAGTATTCCCTAAATTAAAAATTCTAAACTGTGCAGCCCCTTTTTTCTTCCCACCACTTCCTGTACTCTTTTCAGCAGTGTCTAACACACCTAAACAATCCTTACAATATCATCAATATACGTAAAATCACGAGCAACGATCCCATGATTACTCGACTCAAAAATGGGAATCGGTTTTTCTTTCAAGATATCTTTAGTGAAAAAAAAGTAAGCCATGTCCGGTCTACCCCATGGTCCATAAACCGTAAAGAACCTTAAACCCATTAGCGACAACCCGTAAATATGATTATACGTATGCGAGATTTCTTCACCCGCTTTTTTCGTTGCAGCGTATAGGCTTGCGGGTGGGGTTGATCTGTTCGGTCTTTTTTTGACAGAGCTAGAAGAGGCCCAAACAATTGCAGGCTGTGGGTTTGCATTTTTACAGACTTCAAGAATACTAACAAAACAGGGTACTCTGTTTTGGTCATCGGAGCAGCCGGCTTCGTCAGAACCCACATCAGCGCCGCCTTGAAACCACTGCGTTTTAGGGTAGATAATTTTAACAATTAAAAATTCTAAACTCTGCAGCCCCTTTTTTCTTCCCACCACTTCCTGTACTCTTTTCAGCAGTGTCAAACGCACCTAAACAATCCTTACAATATCATCAATATACGTAAAATCACGTGCAACGATCCCATGATTACTCGACTCAAAAATGGGAATCGGTTTTCCTTTCAAGATATCTTTAGTGAAGAAAAAGTAAGCCACGTCCGGTCTACCCCACGGTCCATAAACCGTAAAGAACCTTAAACCCGTTAGCGACAACCCGTAAATATGATTATACGTATGAAAGATTTCTTCACCCGCTTTTTTCGTTGCAGCGTATAGGTTTGCGGGTGGGGTTGATTTGTTCGGTCTTTTTCTGACAGAACTAGAAGAGGCCCAAACAATTGCAGGCTGTGGGTTTGCATTTTTATAGACTTCAAGAATACTAACAAAACCAGCAATATTACCATGTAGTACCTCAAAGAGTTTGTTCAGCAAAACAGCATCATTTATGCCCCCTTCCACAATAAAAATCCCACTTTTTTCAAACAATTGTTGACGAGCCCTTTTGAGGGTAGAATTGTAATAAATGTTATCTAACCCTAAAACGCAGTCGTTTCAAGGCGGCGCTGATGTGCGTTCTGACGAAGCCGGCTGCTCCGATGACCAAAACAGAGTACCCTATTTTGATCGGATGTTGACTGATGAGTTAACCGTTTTTCACATCTGGATCCCTATACACACAAACAGCTCCTGGTTTAACCTAATCGAACAGAGAGTGAGTGGTCATGTAAAAAATAGAGATATTAGAAATGTAACCTAGGACAAACAAATTATTAAGGCGTTGTATAATAATACACTAGAAGGAACCCGCACGATGCAAATGGTTCAAAAGGTTTTGACTGGATTGAGTCAGAATGAAACTAAAATCAAATATATGATCAAGTACCCTCATTTCACACAACATTAGGGGGCGTTTGGTTCGCATGAATTCATTGGAATTTAACGGAGTTGGAATATGAATTCCATCTCTTAAGATGTTTGGTTCACAGAATTTGATAGAATTAGAATCCCAATTCCAATCTTCATGTGTTTGGTTGACAATGGAATTGGAATTAGGCAAAAATTCCTTCAAATTCCTTTAACTAAAGGAATTCAAAATCATTCCTATATGTGAAGGAATTAAAGTAAATTCATTGTAATCTTCGACCATTTCGACATGCACCGTTTCAACCCGTTCCGTTTCGACCCATACTGGTTTCGATCCGAACCGTTTCGACCCGTACAGTTTCGACACGAACAGTTTCGACGCGAACGGTTTCGACCCGTAACGTTTCGACGTGAACGGTTTCGAATCGAACCGTTTCGAACCGAACAATTTCGAATCAAACCGTTTTGAAACGAACCGTTTCGACGCGAACCGTTTCGAACCGACCCGTTTCGACGCGAACCGTTTCAACCTGTACGGTTTCGAATCGAACCATTTCGGCGTGTACAGTTTCGACGCGAACCGTTTCGACCCGTACCGTTTTGAATCGAACCGTTTTGACGCGAACCGTTTCGACCCGTACAGTTTCGAATTGAACCGTTTCGACGCGAACCATTTCGACCCGTACCGTTTCGACCAGTACCGTTTCGACCCAAACCGTTTCGAATCGAACCGTTTCTACCCGTACCGTACCGTTTTGACCCGTAGCGTTTCGAATCGAACTGTTTCGACGCTAACCATTTCGACCCGTACCGTGTCGACCCGAACGAGTGGTTGTGGGTGCCGGGGTGATGGATTCCAATTCATTTGACAAACACAACAAAAATGGAATTGAGATTCCAATTCCAACAATTTCCAATTCCAATTGGAATGTTTAAATTGCAAATCCAATTCCTTCAAATTCTAATTCCTATACAAATTCCAAATCCAATTCCAAATCATTCCGCGAACCAAACGCCCCCTTAGTTATTCCCAAAATGTTAAATGTTTGTTTTGGTCATTTTACCTATTAATTTCATAAATAAACATCGTTTGCCTAACATTTAAGACTAAGTATCTAAATTTTACCACTAGAAAAGTAAGCTTCATAGTTCACCATAAAAAATCAGCATGCAATACAATAACCATCTATAAAACCATATGTGACAACTCAGCAATTGAAACTCAGTTATAGCTAGAGGTGGCCAATTCGACCCGATAACTTATAAATGAATGATTAGTGGTGTATTTAATCTAAACGTACTTAAAAGATGAAAGGGCCGAGAGTAGCCAAATGTCTATTTAAATGCATGCATTATCCTAAATTAACTTATTCGAATATGCAGATTACTAATGCAGCATTTAGTTAAAAAAGGAATGAACTATAAATGTTTGCGGGTCAACCTATATAATCTGTTGAGGACACATTTAACTGCTATAACCTCTACAATCTGAGCCTCTTCTGAAATTGAGTCTTCATGCTCTTTAGTTGCCAATTTCAAGTAAACCTCTACTTGTGGCTTGACTTGATTCGAGTCTTTAATATTTTCTCAAATGTCATTCCTCCCAATCTGTAAGCTGAAAAATAAACAAAACAGCTTTAGAAAGTTAATAACACTAAAAGTAATAATATCACATTCAAAAAAATATCTGAATTTACTTTAATCTCAAACCAGCCTATTCTAAAAGCGGATAACAAAACATTGTGAAACCAAGGGTGTTACTTTGGTCTGTTCAATCATTTTACCAAGTGTTCAAATTCGATCTATGATTTAGATATGAACAGAACAAAATACCCAAAGCAATCAGCTGATGTTCTAAACAAATTAACAGCCTGAGATATGCTCCAAAACCCCACATAGTTAAACACCGAAAACAAAGTCGTTTAAAAAATTGAAACAAAAAGAGGCATCTTTCATTGAGGCATTAAAACAAACACCTGGTGTGCATGTAAACTCAATAGCTAAAATCCCTTCCAAAACAAGCGAAAGCAAAACTAATAAACGTACAACAGCGCAACATATGTCCCTAATTTCACTTCTGCGGGAAAAATCCACAAAGGGGGCAACAATTGAAATGAAAACAGCAACTAAAACGGAGGTATAAATTACTTTTTGGGGCCGTGATTATGGGGAAAAGTGGTGGTTCGAACGCAAGCACAAACTCACCTCTGGAACAGAGAAGGTATGTAGAAGACCCTATGTTGCACACGAAGGGGATATTTAAATCCGACCTACGGTGGATATAAATGTGTTTTGAGTGTCTCATCCTCAATGGGCCGTGAGGAGGAAGCCAATAGGTAGCCTAGTTCTGTCTCTCTCTTTTTTGGGTTATTCACATTGGCCTCTATTTTGAGACCCATCCTCCAAACCAGTGAGTTGATTCATCAAGTTCGTATTGTTAATATCTTGAATTCTCGCTAAGCCATATGCCTTATGCAAAGTTTATGTCTTGAACATCTTTACGAGTCCTTTGATTTTAGGTTTTAGCCCTTTTAGGGGCAAGCTAACAGCATAATGTCACGGAGTTACTTCTGACTCACGTGTAGCGACTTAGACTCGATCTAAGTTAAGCTTTTGTGCCCAACGATGATAAGGTTTTGTAGGGATCAAGTGATGATTACAAGTGTTGCTTTCAAATAAACAACTTAGTATTGATTACAAGAGAGTTTACAAGAGTGGGTTACAAGTACAAGTTTGTAAACTTGCTATGATGTTGGGTGGTCTCAAAATGAGACCTTCATCACCTATTTATACTAGTTACAAACTAGTTCTAGAGAATTCTCAATCTAGAGAATTCCTACAAAATATCAAAGATATTTTATGGCTGATTTCTAGATCATTCTTGCAAAATATCCACCTATTCCAAGAGTTTTCAAGTCTATTCTAGATGTTTCTTGGCTGCAACTCTTGGCAGAAAATATCAGCACGTTCTAGGCCTTTCCTAGACCCTTGAAGGCTGATCTAGACCCTTCCGATGGTGCTAAAAATGTTCCAGCAACTTGTAGGCTGTTCTGGAGACTTCCGGGCAGCCCTAGATACCTCTTTAGTGTTTCGGAATCTTCCGGAACTCGCGAAAAAAGTTTTGTATTTAGGCGGATCGTGACATTCTCCTCCACCTAAATTCACGACGTCCTCGTCGTGGTACTTCCGTGGATGATGCCTTATTCTCACGATCCGCATGGCGGATAATGCTTTGCCTTGGTACCTTGTATCCGTCTCCAAGGGTGCCGTGTGAACTTCTTTGCCCTTAATGATGTACATGGTGTTGAGAAAAGGTGCTGGAATGGCGTTGGATCTCCGGAAGAATGCCATGCCGAGCACGATCTTGTAGTCGTCCATGGGAACGACCGAGAAAGTGACCTTGCCGTTCCATGTCCCGACCTTGGCCTTAGCGTTATAGGTGACTCCTTCGATTACTTTGGGGTTTCCGCCAACAGCCTTCATCATTAGTCCCTCTTGCGTGCTGATCCGTAAACCAAGTCTTTTGGCCTCGTCCCTAGTAATGAAATTGTGACTGGCTCCGGTATCAACTAAGACTTTTGTGTGTTTCCCGTTAATCTCGAGTGTTATGAATCGAAGGCCTTTTGGGTCCTCATTTGTGGAATTTTCCTTGGTCTTACTCGAGCGGTCATGGGTTATTCTTAGCGGCTTTGTTTGTTGTGTCCTTAAAGCATTAAGGACTTGGAGTTGCATCGCCCCTAGACGAGCCTCCCCGCTACCTTCGGCTTCATCATCTTCGGTCCTGATAAGGGCCGTTAACTTAGATTTCTTTGGGCAATCACGTGCATCGTGTGGCCCCTCGCAAATGAAGCATCCACTCCTTGCGAGTTGGTTATTGTTTCGTGGGGGTTTTGGTCCTTCAATCCTCCGGGTGTAACTTGGTTTTGCTCCCCCACCTATGTCGTCATCAGGTTCTTCGACTACGGGTTTATTAGGACGTTTTTCTTTAAGATCGATCAAGCCTTCAGCTACAGCGATGGCAGTAGCTAAATCTTGAACATTGCGACGGTCCAATTCTGTTCTAGCCCAATATTGTAACCCGTCGAGGAAGTAGAAAAGGGAATCCTTTTCCGACAGATCGGGGATTTCAAGGACAAGCGTTGTGAATTCTTTTACATAGTCCTTGAGAGTTCCGGTATGCTTGAGCTTTCTCAGTTTGCTCCTAGCTTCGTGCTCAGCATTGACCGGGTAAAATTGTTTCTTTAGTTCTTGGACAAATTCAGCCCAAGTTTTAATAGTGCACGTACCTTTGGTGATGTCCGTGTATCGACGTCTCCACCATAGTGCTGCTGTGTCTTTTAGGTACATGCTGGCCGTCTTGATTTTGGTGGCATCGTCCTTGATTTGCACTCCACCCAAGTATTGTTCCATCTCCCATACGAAGTCGTCAACCGCTCGTGCTTCTCTTTTGATTTAAATTAAGTAAATTACAATTGTCAATTTCTAGGATTTTACTTAAAAGAGTTTTGATAAGCCTAGATGAGATGTATCTTATTCTTAAATGTGCATAATTCTACAAATAAATTTTGGTCAACAAAAATAAAAGATTGCTCTAATATAAATATGCAAGTTGGGATTTTATCTAAATAATTGTAATGTTCACTCTTTTACGTTAAAACCTTGTATATGATATTCGTTTTAGACTTGCATGTTTCTGTCTTTTGTTGTATTCGTTCACTCTGGGCGTTACACTTAGTGACATTTCTTTCTCCGCGACAGGTAATGTAGACTGTATTGTGAACTCTGAAGTGTGATAAGGAATGAACAGAGATTGAAGGCCAAGATTGCAATGCATTTATGTATTGTTCTGTTTATTGATTTGAATCATAACGTATTATAATGTCCATCATTTGCACAAATGCTGGTATGTTACTAGGTTGTGCAATATTGATGTGTGTCTTCTATTCTATCAACAATGTGCAGAGTTTTTTTTTTTCATTATGTTATAGTTTCAATAAGTATGAAATTTGATAATTATATGAAGTATTCATATGAAAGTAATTATTTATCTCTAATCTTTAGCCTTTAGGCTTCGGGTTGTGCTTATTTCTTATCGGCATAGCGACTATGTAAAGTACTCTACATGTTTGCTTCATGTTATGTCATGTTAGGTTATATATGTTATGAGTCTATAAAATTATCATATCTTATGAAAACAATGTATAAAATTTTGTTCTAACTTAATTACGCGTTTCTCCTTAGCGACACGGAAGAAGTCAAGTAGGTGAGTTTCAAGTGTTAGTATGTTTTGATAACCAAGTCGCAAGTCGAATAACGGATTCAGTTGATTTAGTTGAATATAATCAATATCATCTTAGGTCTACAAGATCAATTTCTTTTAGATGATGCAAATTAAAAAAAAAAAAAAAAAAACACTTTAAATCATTAACGACCTTTTTGAATTTAACCATGAAAATGAAGTAGAAACTAAAATTTTATTTCTTTAACTGGTATATGAAGTATTCAGATGAAACATTTGGACTAAACTTGCAAAAAGACACAAACCAGAGGGACTAAAATGGCATTTAACTCTAATTTTATATCTTATGTAAACTGAAAGAGAGTAAGTCAAACACTCAAACTATTGTGAAAATCATTAAAAAGTATGTTTGTATGGCTTTTTTTGTTTTGTTTTGTTTTTGTAACAACCTGCTAATTAACCAACGTGATTAGCTAAATAAAATAGCAGCTTGTGTCAGGCAAGTGGTCTTCAAAATGAATGTTTGATAATCTAAATATTCTTTTTTTTTTATGCATCAAATGCTTTTACTAATGGGACTAGCCAAATGATCTAGTTAAATTGTCTTATTGAACATGAGATTATGATTTGTACAGATCAATATAACTATGTTGTTTAACAAAACTAGTGTTTTTAAGTGTCGCGCGTTGCGCGAGTGGACATCCGAGTTTCTCGAGCATCGTTGAAACATCTTTCGTCTTCTCTAAAAAGTACATAGTTGCACTCGGTTTCTCTCCTACTATGCATGTAAACACTGAATTGTTGTTGGTTATCTGACCATTTTTTCTTTCAGCCTCAATGGCCACAATCTTGTCTTCATCACTTTTATCATCTCCAACGCTCAACACGTAGGTAATTAAAGAGGCACCTATAGTTTAACTTCTACAATGCATTAACCTCGTTGAAATGCAACAGGCTCATTAGCCAACACGTTTTCAAGATGGTCCAACAGTTCCATAGCCTGCTCCAACATAAACTCTACAAAATAAAAATCAATATATTATTTTGACTGTGGAAATAAAGACTTCTAAAAATTCAAACCTTCTTACACTTAACATAAAAAAAAAAAAATTCTACACCAATCATCATAGGTTGAAATCCATGTTGTTGATTTATTTCTGTGATAAGTACTTAAACTGCATATTCCATACAGTGTGTGCAAGTTAGTATATTTTAAAAGACTTTTTAAAGTATAACAAAAAAGTTTCAGTTAGTTTGCCTAGAAATACCTTTAAACGACTAATTATTATGCGAGTGAACCAATTCTGAAGTCACATATACTTTGAGAATATAAAAAACTAATTTTGATCTTTTAATTTTCATTAATCACTTAAAATAAATAGTTATATATCTTGATAACTATTTTAAATACTAAGAATGAAGAATTTGATTGATTATATGAATTCACGTATCCAAAATATAGGATACTGCTTGTACACATAATTAAGAAAATTCAATTAGCCTAAGATGCCTTAAGTTAGTTAACCAATACCTCAAGTGAAATGATCTTAGAACAGATGCCAGTTTCCCAACATTTACCATATCCACTCAGTGTAGGTAGCCTGCACATAACTTAAAAAAACCCATCCATTTAGAAATTTTACATGTGTTCACATGTTGTCCCTTTCTTGTTCTATGAGAATGACGATGTGGACCAAATAAAGACAAAGGCCGCAAATGTCGTCGCAAAACCCCCTAAAATCCAATGCGATAAGACTGAATTTAACATTTAACAATCAAGTAACCATTTTACACTTCCGGCAACTTATCATCCTTATTAGCTAGTTTGCCCAAACAACCCAAAGAAAACACCCTTGAGTCAGACCTGAAAAACGACCACAAACGGTAATTAATAACCTAATAATAACTATAAGAAAATGCAGATTTAGTATATGCGGACCTGTTGGATAGGATCAACAACATTTTCCCTAGATAGCTTGTTCCCATACTGATCAGGGACATAAAAAATTGCCAAACATGAACTGAAAAGCATGATGTTCATCCGTAAAATCGACTACGATATAGGTTAATCACCTCGAAACCAGCATGGTGTGGCTCAGACCAAGCTATTAAGCTGCCATGGCTGCACCATCGGTTGCAAGCGGAGAACAATGCACCTGCCATCCTCAATGATGCCACGCCAAGTAATGATCTGACCAAGATCATCATAGCATGTTGATATTAGAGAAATACATAAATACATGTTAATAAGAGAACTGAAATGAATAGTGAGTATCATGGTGTCGTAATTTGATTGGGTTTTTTTGGGCGGTAGTATCCCAAGTGTTTGAGGATATCTTACGGTCTTTCTAAGAAAAGAATTAACTGCATTATTCGTAGAGTTAAAGTGACAAACAAACAATTTTTCTTGGTTAGCCAAACTCTATTTCAGTGACCAAAAGGACCAAAGCACTACCGATAACTCAAATTGCAATTGCAAAAGAACCAAGCCACCACAGCTGCAATAGGGGTTGCAGGTGCTAACCTGACATCCTCCATAGCTGCCACGCCATGGCGACATATCAACTTTATTTTGATAACTCATCATAGCCTCTGTGTAACAACCATCCATTTAAACAGATAACAGCCAAACACAAAATACAGACACTGTTCATGCGCCTCAACTATTAATAAATTATATATATATATATATATATATAAAGAATACAACACAGGTATGCCCAAAAATGAATGATTTAGGCCTTATCATCATAAACCCTTTTTCAACACCATCGTCAGACCATATTTCAGATGTAGGGTTTAGCATCACAAACCTGAAAGACGCTCTAAAACCGTCATAATCGGAGCACTTTCCACAACCAAAACCAACGAAAAATACATACAGATGATAATAATGTAAGTTTACAATAAAAAAGGGAACTTAAACATGTTTCATAGAAATCATAACATTTTTTAGCTTTATCATTCAATTTTTTTGCATATATGAACCTGAAAAGAAAGAATCATAAGTGAAGGGTGTTTTGCGACCACAACAGATGAAGCATAAAAAGCAAACCTCTGATTAAGTGAATGATCTTCTGTAATCACAATCGCCACCAGCCAGAGAGGCAAACATCATCATCGTACCAATCATCCTATAAGTTACCGGAAACCAATTCTGATTCCCACGACAATAACCGGCGTTGTCATTGAGCTACAGTGGCCGGGCGGAAGTCATTTGCGCCACCCTTTAGGTGAGAGAGGGAGGGGGAGGTGTAAACTGAGAAAAGGTGGGGAGGTGGCCAGTCACGGCGGCACAAGACGGAGATACGGTGGCAACGCCGTCGATCCTCCCCCTCGCTCTCTCCAGGTCTTTCTCTCTCTCTCTGATGTAAAAAAAGTGAAACTGAGAAAAGGTGGGGAGGTGGCCAGTCACGGCGGCAACGCCGTAGATCCTTCCCCCTTCTCTCTCCAGGTCTTTCTCTCTCTCTGATGTAAACCCTTCCCTCTGTAAAAAAAGTGTGTGATGGTAGATTAGTAAAGAACACACAGAAAAGGATGGGGTGACATGTGTCGCCCGCCCAAAAAACCCCAATGTTCATTCAGTTCTCTTATTATTAGATATTAATAATAATAATATTAAAGTTACAATTAGGAAAAAGAGTTAAATGCCATTTTAGTCCCTTGGTTTGGGCCATTTTGCCAGTTTAGCTCAAAGGTTTGAAACGTTGTCATTTTAGTCCAAATAGTTTCAAACGTTGTCATTTGAATCCACTGGGTTAACTTCATCCCTTTATTCTGTTAACTAGAAGGGCATTTCGGTCATTTTATATGTAATTTTGTTAACTAGAAGGGCAACTCAACCATATAAAATGATCGAATTACCAAGGGAGGATGATCCGCCACGTAGGCGCCACGTCATAGTCCTCCCAAGGATGCTCCATCCCCCAAAAGTAGAGGGTATGGAGGATGGTCCTAGTCATAGTCCTCCCCACCACTTTTATGATTTTTTTTTATTAACGGCTACTTTTCATGTTGAAATAAAATTGTCATTCAACTGCTATACAAGTTCTGGGCTAATATATTGAAATGGGTCATTAGTTGGGCCGGTTTATTTATTGGGCTTAAATAAGCCTGGTGGTTCATTCTGTTGTAACAAATTTGTTACAGGTTATTGTTGCTCAAGGGTGCAAAGTGTACTATTATTCAAGTTAAAAGGGGCAAAGTGTTTGTTTGTTTTTGTTGCAGGTATATAAAGGGAGTTAGGGTTTCCAGATGATTCTTTAACTCATTTTTCACTCTCTCTCCTCACCTACCACTCAAGAGCTCCGGTTGTTCAAAGATTTATAGATCTGCTGTTTTGATCCTGTATGGATCTTGTTTGTTGTTGATCTGCTGTGGATCATCATCAGTTTTAGATTGTTTAGATCTACGTATTTCAGGTTGTATTGTTCCATTCTCGTTGTATTGTTTTAAATAATCAACTGATCTTTGTCACTATATTTTGGTGTTGATTTGTTGTGTATATTAGATCTGTAAGTTCATACCATTTTTACATTTCAGATGGGGGCCCACATGTTTGGTCCGTCGCAAACGGCAATATTCGGACGATGGGGACGGGACGGAGGGGGGCCGGCGTGGTGTGCCGCGCGTCACCGAACCAAGACGGGCTGGGAGACGGAACCATACCGTCCAGCCTAAGTTACCAGTTTACATTAATTTAAGCAATTAGGCAACAAATTAGGGCTTTAATCAGGAATTAGCGAAGAACCCTAGAACAATAGGGAAACATACATATACATATTATAAGTATACTACCAATTAGAAATTTAACCTCAAATTAATATTTGAGTAAACAGGAACGAGAGAGAGAGAGGTAACCTGCATTACGTTGCAGAAATCAAAGCAAGTCTTCAACAAACCGAAAATTTCAATATGCGGACATTGTTTATATTAATTTTGTTACAGGTTTGATCCAAATTTAAAGTGTAATTACCTAAAAGATCCTGAAGTATTGCTACATTTTGAAACCGTCCATCGCTTTTAGTTTATTTATTTTTTAAGAGTAAATTACGATTTTAGCCATCACTTTTACCCTATTAGCCCAAAAAAAAATCTTTTAACATATATTCCCCCAACGTCAATTTATCTAACTGTTTTGGCCCTTGTTACTAACTACATCCAATTAAAAGAATAAAAGATGGTCATGTGCCCCTCACATGAGGGGCATTTATGTCATTACACCAATCCACAACCCCCTTGAATAAAAAACCCTATGCATCGACGGGGTCTTCATTTTCTTCAATTTTAGAACCCCAAAACCTTAATTCCACCATGGCAAAACGGGTTCTGGTCAATATGGGGGAAAACCACTCTTGCTATGGGTGAATCATCTAAGGAAAACTTTATCATCGTACCCATCGTTGGTATGGGTGGGGTAGGGAAAACCACTCTTGCTAGAATACTGTACAACGATACGAGTGAAGGATCACTTTGAACTCATGGCATGGGTTTGCATATCCGATGAGTTTGATATATTTAAAATAAGTTAAACCATCTATCAATTTGTGGCTAAGGAAAACGAAGAATTTAAAGATATAAATCAGCTTTAAATCGCTCTTCAGGTCGGATTTGTGGTTAAGAGTAATTATAATAATAAAATAAAAGGGACGTGGTAATAGGAAAAAACAAAGCTATTAAAAATTATATCTGTTGGAACAACAAATTTTTAGTTATTTTTTTAACTAAAAAACGTACGTTATTGGATTAATTTACATTACTTTTCGTCAAAACACTTGAGATTAGCTTTTTATAACATGTATGTTTGTGATTCGATTAATTCATTGTTGCATATAGTGTCGAATTTGGATTGGAATGTTGGAAAATGATAATCAGGTGTTGGAAAAAACTAAAAAAAAAACTATGTTTTTAGTAATTTTTTTAGTCTAGTTTTTGTTTGTGATTCGATTAATTTACTGTTGCATATGAGTCGGACTTGGATATAATGTTGGAAAATGATAACCAGATGTTGGAAAAAAAAAAGTAAAATAAAACTATGTTTTTAGTAAATATTTTTAGTTTAGTTTTTGTTTGTGATTCGATTAATTTACTGTTGCATATAAGGTCGGATTTGGATCGTAATGTTGGAAAAAAAATAGATTAAAATGACTACGTGTTTAGTAATTTTTTTAGTTTTCTAATTAAAAAACGCAAGTTATTAGATTAAATTACACTACTATTCAAGAGAACACCTTGAGATTAATTTTTTATAATATGTACGTTTGTGATTCGATTAATTTTCTGTTAAGTTATTAGATTAAACTACACTACAATTTATGAGAACGGTTTGAAATTAACTTTTTATAACATATACGTTTGTGATTCAATTAATTTTCTGTTAAGTTATTAGATTAAATTACACTATTATTCATGAGGACGGCTTGAGATCAACTTTTTATAATATGTACGTTTGTGATTCGATTACTCTACTGTTGCAGGCAAGGTCGGATTCGGATCCGGTGGTTCCGGATCCAAACTCAACGCTCTATTTTCCCGATCCATGAAGCAAATTCCATACAACATCTCAGTGATCGAAATCACATCTCCAATCATCGCGCCAGGCGTTCTAAACCGATCTCAGCCGTTGGATGTAAACATCAGTAGCTTGTTGGAAAAGTCAGGGTGCAAAACATTTGCAAAATTAATTTCAGACACTGGAGTGTTACAGATCTACGAAACGACCGAGCCGAGAGGCCTCACGGTGTTTGCACCGTCGGATGCAGCGTTAAACGCTGCATCCTTACCAGATTTTAAAAAACTTATCGAATAACGATCTCATTTCGCTGTTGTTGTATCATGCACTTCCGGTTTATGTTCCTAAAGGTAGTTTGTTGACTGTCAAGGATCCAATCGGAACTCTGGCCACAAATCAGGTTCAGAAGTTTGATCTAACGGTCCGAACCAACGGTGATTCTGTTACGCTTGATTCAGGTGTGGATAATTCGCGCGTCGAAAGCACGCTTCTCGATAAGGTGCCGTTAAGCATCTTCAAAATCGATCATGTTCTAATTCCGGCAGGTTTTTTTCCTCACTCGCCGGAATCGGCTCCGGTTAAGTCACCGGAAAGTTCGCCGCCGGCACCGGTCGTGCCGGTTACCACTCCTGTTTCGACTCCGGTTCAGGCTCCGGTTCAGGTTCCGGTTCATGGACCAGTTGCGGCGTCTCCGGCACCGGTGGCGAGAAATTCCCTGGTGAAATCACCTCCGGTGTCGTCGCCGACGACGTCATCTCCGGTAGCTGGACCCGCTCCGGCAGATAGTCCGGATGCGGATACGGGGAATAATGATAATAATAATTCGAGCGGGGGAGTTAAAGCTTCGGTGATGTTTCTAGCCCTAGTTACGGTGGCGGTTTCTGGTATGATTTCGTCTGTTTTTTGGTTAATGGTTAATTGTGGTAGTTTGTTTGTTAATTTATGATTTGATTTTGTCTGTTTTGATGTTTATGATCTACTGTTTTTTTTTTATGGAGATTAGTGGTTAATTAGACAATGATTTGGGAAGTTTAATGGTTATTATGGTTTTTGAAGTTATATCATGTTATTATTATGTAACGTTTTGCATGTGACCAATTTGGAAAATTATGATCCGATCGGTTTCAAACTTTTGACACTTACATCAGGCATTCAGCATTTTGATTTGATATGATTTGGTTTCAGTTATTCATTGATTTGTGGTTTGAGTGTAAGTATATAAAAAAAATTATGATACATGTCTTACAAAACTAAGATTAACTTATTTATCTAACGATATTAAGGAGTTGTATTGTTAATGGGTGATAACGAGCCAAGCCAAGCCGAGCCTGAGCTCGAGCTCGGCTCATTGCTAGTTTCTCGAGCTCGACTCGCTTATTATCTATTGATTAGTATATTAAATAAAAATAATAGACTCGTTTAGGCTCGTGAGTTTTATAAGTGGTAAATGTTATTAAATATTAAAAGGCTTATTTTTTGGTTCGGGTTCGGCTCGTAAACAAGTTTAAACAAGCTCGGCTCGGCTCGTTTACTAGACAACTTTAGATAAGAGTTAAATGTTATTAAATATTAATAAAAATAATAGTACACTAAGGCTCGACGAACTTCACATGTCAGGCTCGAGCTCGTGCTCGATAAATAAACGAGTTTTATTTAGGCTCGGCTCGAGCTTGGGCTCGATAAGCTTCGGCTCGTTTCGAGCTTTTTCTCGAGCAACTCTGCTCTTTTGCACCCCCTGATTGTAAATTTGTAATCCCTCTCTTAAAGTGGTGAGTGTTGAGGATATTCTCATACTAATCTGAGACAAGTCGTGCCGACGTAATATGCCGTTCAATAAAAGATAGCCCCATTTCACTATATCTTACTCCATAGAAATGGTTTAATCTCATCAACTTTCATCTAACCCTATTTTTAGTGGTATTTGGTTTAAAAAATAAGACAAATAACCAGTGGCGGAACTAGAGAACAATTTTAGGGGCATCCCAAATTATTTTTTTATCGTACATTTATATAATTTAATTTTTTTTATTATACATTCATACAATCAATTACATAAGAGTTAAATGTCATTTTAGTCCCTGTGGTTTGAACATTTTGTCAGTTTAGTCCAAAGGTTTGAAACGTTGTCATTTTAGTCCAAATAGTTTCAAACGTTACCATTTTAACTCATTACATAATAACAACTACAATTAGTAAGTAGACCCTAACCTAAAATCCTATTTCGTTCCTTATGTGCTAAAATACCTTTACTCAGACAATGACAGAACTATGAACTTTTAACTAGGGTTCCTAATATAACTTTAGCCTTAATAATCATTAGTTACTTACAACACTAAATTTTATTTTTAAAGTATCGTCGTAAAAACAAGAGTAAAATGCACGGATAGTCCCTGTGGTTTTGCAAAGTTTCAGCTATAGTCCACAGATTTTGGAAATTACACTCATAGTCCCTGTGGTTTGACAGTTTGTTTCGCTGATAGTCCCTGGAGTGGATGTGGGTTAGTTTTCTCAGTTAAGTCCATGTGAAATTACAAAATTACCCTTGCTTTTATTATATTCATCAACATCATCATCATTCATCAGTTCTTCTCTCTCTCTCTCTCTCTCACTAAAAACCACCACCACCGTCACCTCCCCTGCCGCCATCACCACTCCCCACCACCGCCATCCCCTTCCACCACCACACCTCCGCCTCCTAAACCCATACCCGCCTCCACCATCAACCACCCATCCCCAAATCAACCACCCCTATCCACCTCACCCTGTCGCCTTCAGATCTGAATCTGAAATAGTTTGGCGGCAGATGGTTGTTGAACCTGAAATAGTTTGTTGATGATGAAGAAATCTGATTGAACTCGAGGTTTCAGATCTGAATCTGAAATAGTTTGGCGGCAGATGGTGGTGACTGGTGAGTGAATTTACTTGTCCGATTCAACCCTTAACCTGTTAATCGAGGTTTCAAATCGGAACTCTTCCTGCTTCAAATCGGATCTAAATCAGCAAACATCGAGATCGGAACTCCATCCACCGATGAAATTCCGGCAACAATGGCGGAATTGCTGCCAATCAGAGCTCCATTCGCCGACAAATCGTTGGCAACAATGGCGGAATTGCTGCTGTTAGCCTCCGTTTTCAACAATCGTACGTCTCCGAACTCCTTTCCTTCACTCTCGAATCGTCGGCAACAATGGCGGAATGGATGTTAAAAACCATTGTTCATTCATTTATCGTTGGTAAACCATTTCTATCTGATTACAAGGAGTTTGTTTCTTTGTAAATTTGATGTAAGTTGCTGCTACTGATGAGGATTTGCAGATTTGTAGTCAATTAGATTCATAGGTTTCTATGTGTATATTTGATGGCAAAGGATTTTTTTATTACAAGGACTCTGTTTATATGTGAATTTGAAGTAAATTGCTGCTAGGGCTGGAGATTTACAAATTACAAATATATATCAATGAGATTCATAGGTTTATATATGTTGATTGATAGGGGTGGTTGATTTGGGGATGGGTGGTTGATGGTGGAGGCGGGTATGGGTTTAGGAGGCGGAGGTGTGGTGGTGGAAGGGGATGGCGGTGGTGGGGAGTGGTGATGGCGGCAGGGGAGGTGACGGTGGTGGTGGTTTTTAGTGAGAGAGAGAGAGAGAGAGAGAGAGAGTAGAACTGATGAATGATGAAGATGATGATGTTGATGAATATAATAAAAGCAAGGGTAATTTTGTAATTTCACATGGACTTAACTGAGAAAACTAACCCCCATCCACTCCAGGGACTATCCGCGTAACAAACTGTCAAACCACAGGGACTATGAGTGTAATTTCCAAAATCTGGGGACTATAGCTGAAACTTTGCAAAACCACAGGGACTATCCATGCATTTTACTCTAAAAACAAATTATAAGATACATATATACTAAAAAAAGATATTACATAAAAAAACATAAAAGATAATACTATTAAAATCTATAGACAATATGTAATAAAGTAAGCAACAAAAACTTTATTAGTTTAATATGGTGTAAAATTAACACATTCATTATTAAAAAAATTAATAATCAATAAATAAACTATAAAGTTCATAAAGCAATGCGTGCTGTCAGAAACTTTCTTAGTTTCTTAGGCTGGTCGGCATGGGGTACGTCCCCGGATCATCTTGGGACGGCGACGGTCCAAACACCGTGCCGCCCCCCCCCGCGTCCCGTCCTGATCGTCCGCAGCTAGACGTTTGCGACGATCCATTAATGGTGGGGCCGACTGAATTAAATCAAAAAAAAAAAAAAATTCAATTTTTTTTTTCAAAAAGTAACGGTAATATTATTAATATTTATAAATTTCAATTCCATTTTCACTTTCATTCACCAAACTAACCACAACATCTCATCCCTCTCTCACATAATTTTTATAAATCTTCTTCCACTTTTATAAACCTTATACTTTAGCATGGATCCTTTCAACAACCCGACCAACCCGAACAACCCGAACAACCCGAACAATCCGTGTATAACCCGACGACTCCCATCAACCCGACCCAACCTAATGTTTTCTCGGGTCCGGGATATTATCCGACGTTAGAACCGAACCAATTCTCGCAATACTCATCAAATGCGTTTGCATCATTCCAACACTCGCCAAACCAATTCGCTCAATTTTCTCAAAATCAAGCCCTACAACAAATGATGATGCGGGGTGCTTATAATTTCCAACCGAACCCGACACCACCCGTTCAACAATCCTTTCAACAATCCGAACCCGACGACGATGTGGAGGTTGTTCCCGAAACCCAACCGCCTAAAGGAAAAGGAAAACGAAACAAAGGCAAGAAAGTGGTGGGTGATGAACCGTCCAAAGCAAAGGGGCAAAGGTGGACGCCAATCGAAGAAGAAGCCTTAGCCAAGGCCTACATTGGCACGTCTGACAACCCGGTTAAAGGTTCGTATTTTTTTATAAGTTTAATTTGTTTTGTTTTTTTTTTTACTTCACATTTCGTTTTTTTTAATTCTTTTAGAAATTGTTTTTTTTTTTGTTTTTTATAGAATTTGTTTGTTTTTTTTGTTTTTTAGTTACTTTAACAGTGGGTTTTTTGTTTGTTTTTTATAGAATTTGTTTTTTTATTTACTTTAAGTCTTTTAAGTTTGTTTAAGTCTTTTAAAGTTTGTTTTTTTTAAGGTTTATTTATTTACTTAACACTCTATATATTTTGTTTTTATAGGTAATAATCAATCGGGTGAAGGGTTTTGGGCAAAGGTTTTGGCGAAGTTTCTCGAGTATATGGGTCAAGGCGAGTATCGAGATGTCGATTCGGTCTCAGCAAAGTGGCGGAAAATGAACTCGCTCATCAATAGGTTTTGCGAGGAATATAATAAACTATATACAAGTGACCGTCGTAGCGGCATGAGCGACGACGATGTGTTCCGAGTGGCGTTGGAGAAGTATAAGTCGAACAATAGTAATACCAATTTTGCTCACGTTCGCGCATGGATGGTTGTTAAAGACCAACCAAAATGGAGGCCGATCCCCAACGAGGTGGCGATGGCGAAACGGCAAAAAACATCGGAAACGAGTAGTTTTAGCGCCGGTGGATCGGACGCGAGGTGTAACTTAAACTTAAATGATGACGTCGCCTTTGACGAAGAGGAGTACGCCGTACATGAGCCGGAGCGTCCACCGGGCCGAGACAAATCAAAGAAGGAGCGGGCCAAGGGGAAACAAAAGGAAACGGTGGACCCGAACATGGTTGAGTTTATGGAACACTTAAAAGTGTACAATGACGTCACGGCCCAAAAGACGAAGGCGAAGGACCGGTTCGCGGAAGAAAAAGCTCGTGTAGAGGAAGAAAAGTTACGCGAGAAGGTGCGGTTGTCGAATGAGAAAATCCGAATTTCCGATGAAAAAATTCGGCTCAAGGAATGGGAAATAATGATGATGAATGTCGAGGACGAACCCGAGCCGAAACGTTCGATGTTGAAAAAACTTCAAAACGACATCATGAAGAAGCATAATATTATTTAAGTCTATGTTTTTTTTAAGTCTTTGGTTTTTTTTTATTAACTTTATGTTTTTTTTTATTAACTTTATGTTTTTTTTATGTTTATGTAATGTGGTTTTAATATTAATGAAAATATTTTGTTACTTTATTTGTTAAATGTTAAAAAAAAGTGGAAGATTAAAAAAAAAAAAACATAAAAGTGGTGGAGGATGATGACTAGGACCAACTTAACCATGCCCTCTAGTTTTGGAGGATGGACCAATCTTGGGAGGATGATGACGTGACGCATACGTGGCGGATCATCCTCAAGGATGATCCATCAACCATACCCACTATCCTTATGTACTACCTTTTTCCAAAACATTAATATATAATTAAAATTTAAAATAATAAGTCATCTTCTCAATGTCTACCCTGTTAACAGTTCCTTGCCGGAAAACACAAAATCCATCATAATGCTATCCATTTTTGATCTCTTATCTTTCACTTTTACTATTCTTCTATGGTTTTGTGGATATGCTCAAAGGTATCCAATACATAAAGCAACGGAGAAGAGAAAATCATACACTTCGTCAAGAAAGTTGAGGGGTATCCCGGGCTACCCCTGGGATACCCATAGGTCCGCCCCTGCAAATAACCCATTGGAAGCAAGCTCTATATTTCTACAGTGTAGAGGTAAGACTATCTATATTTTACCCTTCTCAGACCTTACCTTTGTTTTGCTATCGGTGAGATGATTTACTGAGTATGATGATGATGATGGTGGTTTAAAAAATAAAAGATTAGCTAATTCAATATCTTAACATGTTAACAAATAACTCATTTATTTAGTCATTACTTTATTTCAATTTTTCTATATTTATGTGTATTACAGACATTTTCAGAAACTTTTATATATCAGAACTAGGTTAAGTGGGTTTTTTATAGAATGAATAAAATTATTGACTTCTACAGTCCTAAACTTTGTTTTATTACAAAAAAAACATATTGTTATTTTATAAGTAAAATTTCATGATCATGTTTAATACATTACTCTTTTATAAGTTAAACCACAGACATCAGCTTCTATTTCTTTGCAATGAGTTCGCCATTGTCATCGCCGCCCATGTCAAAATTCACTATGGGTCTTGATCTCTCTCTCACGGTGTTGATAAACACACGTGGTGTACTCAGGAAAAGAAGAGATGTATTGTTTAGTCTGTTAGTTAAACCAACTAAGTTAAATAAACCCATGTCCATCTAACTTGGTCTATTAATAGATATAAATAGATAATTACATATCATCAAAAGTTTATTTGAGATTTAGACTAAAGTATAAAAGTATACATTATAATCTATGTAACCAGAGCCGTCCCCGAAAACTCTCAAAAAAATTTAGGCCACGGGCGTAAAAAAGAATTGGGCCCAAAATTGTATTTAAGGGGAAATAAATTGAAAAAATAAAACTTTAGTGGTGGAGTCAAGATTTGAACTTGAGACCTTTACATCATCTTGAGATGGTTTTTTCCATTACACCACCAACATTTTTTTCCATATCAAATGAAGGAATATACTAAATATATAATTTAATAAATATACAGAAGGTTATAAAAACTTTTCGGGCACTTTGAAAATTTGGGCCTCGGGCATCGGCACGGGTTTGCCGGCCCAACAGTCGGCCCTGTATGTAACAACGTTTATGAAATAGTTAAGACAAATAAAAGTATAATTCATTATAAAATAACATAAACAAGGGTTAAGCACCCCCGCATTACGGCGGGGGCGAACACCAATGCCACACGACTGCCAATGACCACCAACACTAAAGTTGTGGCGTGTTAATGCGAAGAAAATAAACCGAAACGTAATATATATAAAAGAATAATTAAGTCGATCTAGGACCCGCGTGTTACGATGAACCTTTCAAACGGAAAAAAATAGACAACGTAAAAACGTTTAACCACACATGCATGTTGCGCCGTGTTAACTCACAAAATTTAGAACGGAACGGAAAATGAAAATTTTGCAAAAAATAAAAAAGTATATAACACCAAAATTGAAAGTAAAAAAGTTGTGAGGTTAAATTGTAAAATATGACAAGTTTGGGGTTAAAAGTAAAAAAATCAAATAGTTTTGGGTTAAAAGTAAAGATGAAAAGTTTTGGGGTTAAAAGTAAAAAAATCAAATAGTTTTGGGTTAAAAGCAAATAATTAAATAGTTTTGGGTTAAAAGTAAAAAAATCATTTTTTTTAAATCTCCCAAAGCATAAAGTACCACACCTTTATGCCTAAAAATGTTACAAATTATATTATTGAGTAATGGGTAATTGGGTAATGGGTAATGGTAATATAAAGCGTGGAGTGTTTGTACACCATTGTACAATACCATTAAGCATAAAAAGCAATTAAGCATGATGTACAATAGCTCAATGCATACAAGTGTTACAAATTATATCTAACTAGGGTTAAGACCCGCCTGCGTTGCGGCGCGGATACATCGTAAACATTGAATGGATTAGTCCAAACGTTATATGATGCATTAACCATACGAAAACACACATTTCGACGTATCCAGTTGAACTCAGTGTAACCTGTATATGCATTGTGATTGGATCAAACGTAAAGTAAATGGAATTCATATCGAACAATCATAACGTATTATATATGACCCAACTCATACATAGAAAACGTAACGGGTATGAAGGAAAAACACATGTAATAGAAAGGGATTAATTAGAGCTTTCGGGAAAAGGGGAGAAAAAGAAACCATAATTTGGCTCCACTCGTTCGAAAAAAAACTTTACGAAACATACATAAAATAAACACCAAAACATATGATATTTGACCTGAATCATTTCCCAAAAAAGTTTACGTCAAAATGTAGAACAACTTGAATTTATATCAAAACGTACATAAAAATATGCACGTAAAAATGGTTTATTTAAACCAAAACGTATTATATTTGACCTGACTCGTTTATAAAAAAAGTTTACGTTGGAATGTAGAACACATCATATTTATACATACCCGTACATAAAATATGCACGTAAAAATTAGTTTTTAAGTAAAGGAAGTATAGGGCTAATCCAAACAAAATATTAGTAAAAAAATTAATAGGTTAAAAACGTTCGTAAAACCGTGCCAAGTAGCACCAATGCCACAACGACATCGACTCTCAACATCGTAAAAATAAAATAGATAAAATGGTAAAAATTACACTGAACGAAAAGGAGACTAAAATCGCTGAACCACACACACCCGTTACAGTGTCTTAATGCGAAGAAATTAACCAGAAACGTAAAACGTACAAAATAATAACTTAGTCGATCTAGGACCCGCCCGTTGCGGGGAAGTTTTCAAAAGGGAAAAAATGGACGCGTTGCGACGGGTCTGTCAAATATGAAAAAAATAGAGCAAAAACGTTGAACCTCACATGCACGCTACGACATGTTAACTCGCAAAATTTAGAACGAAACGTAAAACGAAAAACTTGCGAAAGATAAAAAGTATGGGGGACCAGAGTTGTAAATAATAAAGTTTTGTGTTAAATTACAAAAGATGAAAAGTTTGAGTTAAAAGTAAAAAAATTCAAATGGGTTAAAAAGTAAAAGAAAAAACTTTAAGGTTGAAAGTGAAAAATCAACTTTTTTTAAAAAAAAGTCCCCAAGCATGGGGTACAAGTTATGATGCACCAAAAACTTACTAATTTATATATGGAATAATAATAGGAGCCACATGTCGGATAATGCCCAAGAGAAGGGCTTGAAGTTCAAGTCCCACTACACATGGTCTTATGCTTGCTACAGACTCACGCATTATCATGGGGTACCCTACATAATAATCCCTTGTACTCTCTTGTGCCTCAAAGTTGTAAACCCATATTGGGTACAACCCTAAGATGCATAATACATCTACAAAGCTTGATGTACAAGCTTTAATGCAACAAAATGTTGCAAATTATACTATTATATAATATATAATATAATATATAATATATAATCTAAAACCAACAAAACAAACAATACAACAAAGAAAACCAACAACACACCTAAAGCATAAAATACAAATCCACCATGCACAAACATGTTACAAAATTATAATATATAACTAGAATTACCACCCGCCGCAATGTGACGGAGATTCATTAGTTATATATCAAATTAGATAAAAGTCAAATGTCTCTTACATGACCGTGAATCTATGTGTAAAACATAAAAAGAATAACTAAGTTGATTTCTGACTCGCGCGTTGCGACAGACCTATCAAACGGGGGAAATAGATGCGCTGCGAAAGGCCTGTCAAACGGGAAAAAATAGATGAAAAAACGTTGAAACCGCACACGCACGTTGCGGCGTGTTAACTCGGAAAATTTAGAACGAAACGCTAAACGGAAAACTTACGAAAAATAAAAAGTATAAGGGACTAAAGTTGAAAGTTAAAAAATGTTGGGGTTAAATTGCAAATGATGTAAACCTTTGTGTTAATACTAAAAAAAGTCAAAGTATTAAATTGCGAAAGATAGAAACTTTTGAATTATAAGTGAAAAATCAAACTAATCAAAGGGTTTCAAATTAGCATAGAATGAAACTTTAAATTTAGAGTTAAATGCCCGGATAGTCCCTGTGGTTTGTCATTTTTTCACCTTTAGTCCCTAACTTTCTAAAATTATAGCTATAGTCCCCAACTTTTGCAATTTCATTCCCGGATAGTCCCTAGCGTGGATGTGGGTTAGTTTTTGGTGTTAAGTAAGTGTGAAATGACTATAATACCCTTGTTCAGAAAAAAATATTTATGACTTTAAAAAAGAGTTAATTACTTTTTTCATCCCTGTGGTTTGTCAAAAATCACTATTTCAGTCCATTAGTTTAAAAATTGCGATTTCAGTCCATGTGGTTTCACTTTCGTAACCATTTCAGTCCACCTCGTAATGATTTCAGTCCTTGTACTTAACAGAATAATGGATTGAAATGGTTACGAAAGTAAAACCACATGAACTGAAATGGTTACGAAAGTGAAACCACAGGGACTGAAATCGTAATTTTTATACTAATGGACTGAAATAGTGATTTTTGACAAACCACATGGACGAAAACAGTAATTAACTCCTTTAAAAAATCTAATTAATTCATTTTAGTGGGCCCCACCATTTTTTTAAAATATAAAAACCAAACTCATCCACCCAACCCCACCCCACCCCTATCCCCACATACATTCTGTCATCCCCGACAAAACCCACCCCACCGCACCCCTCCGGCAACCACCCAACTCCGACCACCCCAACCCCCTACAGCTGCAGCTCTGGTCGTCCACCCAACTCCGAGCCACAACACCACCACCACCCCCGTCATCAGAAATGGCAAGTCTGCCAACCATGAGACCACCCACCCATACCAACCGATTCTGTATTAATAAGTACCCGCCCATTTCAACACAAATACATAAAATATATGCCCATTTCAACTTGTTTTATGCCCATGATTTACGGTTGGGTTGAGGAAAGTGTGAGCGGGTAGTTGTGGTTAAGTGGATAGAGATGTATTTATAGATAGGCGTGTTTAAGGTTTCGAGGGTTGTTTAATAGATGTGAATTCGTTTCAGTCCCGGTTTTATTGTATTTAATTTATGTATTATTGTAACATCTGTGACAACCCTCATAAATCCAGGTATCTGTACAATTAATTAATATTAATTAGTGCTTAATGACTGTGCTGAATTACAACTGATGACTTAAACTGCTTTCTGATTACTACATCATACATACATGTGCATCACATATTACATACTGTCACATCATTTCACATACAGACTTTAGTGACATAAATGATGCACAAAGCACGGTTAGCACAGTTAGCGGATAACTCAGAAAAATGCTGACGATGTTCAGTACATAGACAGACAGTGTTTTGAGACCCAGTATGAGCCAGAAACAAGGTACTACACTAGTATGGTGTGTAGGGAAGTAAGGACCATAAAACTGCGTCATTAGGTGATAGTTTAAGTGCCGGAAAGTGCCTAAAACCCACTAAAAGTGCAGAATTCTGCATATTTCAGCAAAATTCAGCTTTTTAACAAGTTAGTAATGTGCAAAATATGGCAAAATGGTCCTGAATGCTTTCCTAAGTGTCGGGAATTAAAAGTGTCACAAAAGGGTACTTAATAAACACTAAACGGAATAGCTTGACACTTTAACAAACCGGTATCTAACCGAACAACCGGACATTACCCGGAACACCAAAATTATACTAGAAGCATTGTTTAATTATTTCTGAGCTTGTCATGATCCCCGAACACCCTAACACCCACTAAAATATCTAGTAAATAACACTTGTAACTAATACACTTAGTTTTCAACTAATCATCCTACTTATCATCTAAACTTACACAAGACCCCCCCCCCCTCTCATTTACGGTTCAAGGTGGCCCCCACCACCTTGATCTCCTCAAATCTTATTAAGATCCTATGTGATCTCTAATGATCTAATGGAAGATTTGTTATGTACTTGGGGGAACATATAAACCAATGGATAAAAGCTCTAATCTGGATTATAAGAGAACATGAGGGGCCATAATGTAAGACCCTATTCACGGATTGACCCAAAACGACGCAGTGGAAAATGAACCATAAAATTTCTTTCTTTTAACTACTCTAACATACTTAGATACCATTTAGGTCAACCCTTCTAACATAAATACATCATTCATCATTTATTTAATGTAACTACGTTAACAAATGATTACAAACAACGTGACCGCTTTCCCGTACAATCCATGATCTTCAAGTTGATCCTCGTTCACATGTCCATCATGAATACCTGATTAACCTGCAGTCACCATATATAACCAACACGTTAGTACATGGTAACATCATATATAATTTAATACATATACTTAAAAGGCTATATCACATTCTAACTACGTAAGGTATTCCATTGAAACATCCTCTTAATTTTATTTACTCGAGTACGACATCAATTCCTCGAGAGTCCGACGTTCCCATACCTGCACTCCATTTATTTCATTCTCAATAGTAACATGGTTAGGAGTACGTAATCTCAAACATATTGAAAACCCACATCTTCACATATACGTATACCAGTGATCTACAATCATTAGATTACAACACGTGTATACACTTTCATATATCTAAGTACATTCATACGTATCCCATTCATATGTACGTACATACAAGTTCACACTACTTACACAAGCTACATATCCATATCTACATACATACATCCATACAAGTCACATTCACTTATTTGTAAGTTGAGTCTTATCTACAATCATATCAACACAAATCAATGCATTTACAAACAAACATAACCGACTAACTTCCAACAAACATGATGAACATTCCATTAACAAGATGAACATTCAGCAACCATAATGAACATTCCATTAACACGATGGACATTCAGCAACATAATGAACATTCCATTAACACGATGGACATTCAGCAACGTAATGAACATTCCATTAACACGATGAACATTCAGCAACATAATGAACATTCCATTAACACGATGGACATTCAGCAACATAATGAACATTCCATTAACACGATGAACATTCAACAACATAATGAACATTCCATTAACACGATGAACATTCAGCAACATAATGAACATTCCATTAACACGATGAACATTCAGAAACATAATGAACATTCCATTAACACGATGGACATTCAGCAACATAATGAACATTCCATTAACACGATGGACATTCAGTAACATAATGAACATTCCATTAACACGATGGACATTCAGCAACATAATGAACATTCCATTAACACGATGAACATAATGAACATTCCATTAACACGATGAACATAATGAACATTCCATTAACACGATGAACATTCAGCAACATAATGAACATTCAACAACATAATGAACATTCCATTAACACGATGAGACTATCATCTTAATTTACATTAAGGATAGACGAAGTTCATATGAACTTACCTTGGTACTTACCCTTACCCGTAAATTCTTACATGGTTCCCTTTATACAACATACCAAACTTCATTTATAAATAAGAAGTGATTCCGGAAATCACTTACCTTAAGTGTCCGTATTCGCATCCGTTTCCTCGCCTCCTTTTGACCCGTTAGCCTTCCATGCTTCCATCCATCTTGACATGATCCCTATGCTTTCATGTCATCGCATTCACATTCTTGTTAGCATACATGATTGTACATATTAACGATCATATCAAATTCATGTTTCACATTTGACTTTAATTAGTCAATTCCAACAAGCGTAAGGCATATTTCCACAAGTCAATCTTTTCAAACTCATATTATTCATCACGTCATCACATATAACACATATGGATATAACACGCATCATATGACTTTCTATAATATGACAATTGTGACAAAAAGTCTAACATTACTACTTATGCATAGTTGACTTTCAGAAAGTCAACGATTTATCATATGAACTTTTGACTTAACCTCATACATCTATGTCATTATAGTCGACTATACTAATGACAATATATACATTTCATACTCACGATGCAATAAGCATACAACCACATGATCATCTAGTTATATGCACACACCAAACATATTCAATTCCATTCATTCTAGTAACATAATTCTACAACTAACACCATGACCTATGCTTAACAACCCAACATCATTCTAACTTCATCCTGTTCTAATGATCTCATATGCTTCACATTTAGAGTACTTTTACTTATCAATTTTGATTAAGCAATTATTCAAACATGTAGTAAATATCATACCACTCCAACATAGAGTACAATATTCTAATGCATATTTTTACCAAATAACATGGCCAACCAAATCCTACATGAATTCCATCTAAAAATAGATTTCTCATGTTTATTTATCATCAAATACATCATATCCCCATATTATACGATTTCATCCATTACTTGCATACCATTTCATCTATTAATCTCACCTAGGCATTTCATCAAACACTTGGTGTGCATGCCATAATTTATGCATAATGTACAAGTGTTTCATGCTGTTGAATACCCAAATCCCGGCTGACGTTCAATGGATCTTCGCTGACGTCCAGATATCCCGTTCCTTGTGGCTACAAAAGAATAAACCGTTAGCCTCGTCACGGAGGGCCCCGGGAGGGGGATCCGTGACCAAGCTCCGGCGTGAGAGTAAGTAAACTTGCCGGGGAGTGAGAGGAGCTTCTTCCGATGAGTGTGATCACCGGAATGTTTCCTCTAAGGTATGAATCCAATAAATACGTGTGTGTATAGGAATGTTGGTCGGAATTAATGAGAGAAGAGTAAATGAGAGAATATTAAATGTGATACCTCCGATCTGCCTTATGGTTATCCCTTTGACTCTTATATAATCCACAGCCCTTATCCCACATGTGAGATATTTTATCAAGGTGATCCAACGGATTCTGCGGGCTTTCGAGGGGTTCAGACACGTGTCTGACCCCTAACGGTATGATGGCAACCTTATTTAATGTTCTGGCCAGAGAAGTACAATTGCCAGCCAAGATCCTCTGTTTATCAAGCATTAAATGAGACCTGCACCTTCTGATTATGGTTTCCCGCTCATTTCTAACGAAGGGATCCTTAATGGGCAAGGCAACTTGCTATTTGGGCTTGTACCTTGTTGGGCCCTTCACGAAGTCAGCCCAAAGCAGGTAAAATGGGATCTCCCATTGGCCCGTCGTCAAGTCATCTTTAGTCCCTGGTTCTGAGACCCGAGGCTCATGATCCGGGGCTGAATCATAACTGTACAAGAGGGGGCTTAATCTTCTTGAACTACGAGTGTGGGCCCATTCCTGGCTAGCCATTAATTATCACCTTTTCTCGCTAGACCCATCATTCCACCGTAGACTAGTGGCGGGGGTTTAACCCCTTAAATGCACGTGTCTCTTTTTTTGAATTTTGAAAGGACGGGTGATATGACGGTTACTCGCCTTGTCAGTTATCTCTTTTTTAAATACCCCTATTCCTTTCCCAACTACTTCCCCATTCCTTCTGGTTTTTTCTTTCCTTTCCCCACATTTTTCCGATCGCCATTTCTTTTCTGGATATGAGTCGCTCTGGTCGCTCTTCAATTAGATCGGTCCTGACGGCGAAGGACTTAAAGTCTTTCGTCGAGACATATAACATTCCTGAACGGTTTTCTCCCACCTTTCCGGGACCCAACGAGCCGGCCGAATGCACACCGGACAGAATTTATACATTGGCGTTTTCCTCTTGCGGAGTTCGGTATCCTCTTTCCCCTTTCAAGGTTGCTTTGCTTCGTCATTTCGGGGTTCATTTTTCTCAGTTGCATCCCCTAGGGTTCATGAGAGTGGTGCACTTCGAGTTGTCTTGTGCGGCCGTTTCTGGTGAACCTTCCGTCCCCTTGTTTTGCATGTTCTATAAACTGATCTCTGATGGAGATTGGTTTACTTTTTCCAAGAGACAGAACAGCGTGTCGAAGCCCTGTTATACTTTTATGCCAACCTCCACTTACCCGAAGGATTGGAAGAGTAGGTTCATTTTTGTCTCCGCTGCCATGATACCAGAATCCCCCTTGCCTAAGGATGTCGACGCCGCTATTGAAGACATTGTTCCCACCCTATCGGCTAACGAGACTGTTCAGTGGAAACGCATGTACGAAAACCCTACTAGGGCTTTTACTTTCTCTGAGGGAGTTGTGGCCATGGGAGGGTTGAGTCCTTCCTACCCTGTTCGTCCCAAAGCTTTTTTCGGTAAAAAAGGTATCTTTTTGCCTTAGATCTGCATTTGCTTGTTTTTGTTTCTTGGTATTTGTGTAGTCATCTTTAGTGTCCTTCTCACGCAGAGTTGACTTTGTGGAGACTGCTTCAGGGAGATTCTAAGGATGTCAAGTTTGTAGTGGGTGATGAGGTTGATCCGGGTTTAAATCGGAGTGCACGAATGCAGGTTACCGGGGGGTCTGCCCAGGCAGGGGGCTCCATTGCTGTGGAAGGGGGTGAGGAAACCTCCTCTGATGGGGAAGAGAGTTCCCCTGATCCCGCCCCTGTTAATCATTCTGATCAAGGTGATGATGAAGCTCTGGAGGTTCGTTTAGTTTGTAAGAGGAAAGCTGCAAGTCCTAAGCCAACCCTTGTTCCTCATGATATCCGGCAAAGGCTCCGGAGTACCAGTGGATAGAAGCCCCCTCCTCCATCGAAGGCTGCTTCCGAACTTCCCCCTGTTGGGGTCAAGGGTTCTCTGTCCAAACTCCTGAGGTCTTCGAGTCTTGTGAGTGCACCTTTATTGGTGAGTTCCTTTTTCCTCTTACTTATTTGCCCCATCTCTGTTTTATTTTTGATGTTCTTTTTCTTTTTGTGTAGGGGAGTTCTCATGATCCCATAGAGATCCCTACTGGTCCCTCTTCTTCCCGTGTTCGGGACAAAACTCCGGAAGTAAGCCTGGCTCATTTTACCTCAGCCTTTGAACTCTCACCTCTTCATGCTACGGGGACCAGTAAACCCACTCA
The DNA here is from genome assembly GCA_030545235.1 of Helianthus tuberosus. Classification (NCBI taxonomy): domain Eukaryota; kingdom Viridiplantae; phylum Streptophyta; class Magnoliopsida; order Asterales; family Asteraceae; genus Helianthus; species Helianthus tuberosus. The sequence goes on along the minus strand of CM060426.1, from coordinate 143,523,418 downwards.
CCCTGAGGGTCTTGCTCATCAGTCCCCTTTGGCTCCTCTGTTTGCTGATGCTATCCCTTTCACCTATGTCCCCAAATGGAAAGTAACTCATTCTTCGGTGATAGGGACTCCTGAGGCTGCCAGGGACTTCCTGAGTCATGCTGTTCCTCCTTCCCATAAATTCGTGAATTCTGCTTTGAGGGACGATCTTTTTGAGGATCAGTATAGCATGTCTCTTTGTGAGAGTTTTTTCAGGGGTGCTGGCATGCTGCAGCGGATTGACGATTTAAGGAGGGTGAATGAAGGTCTCAAAGGTGAGCTCAAGGCTTCTCAGTCTGTCACTGCTGAACTCAGGTGCCGAGTTGTCAAAGCTGAGAGAAAGTTGCAGGAGGAGAAGGTACATAGCCTTTCTCTTCCCCCCCCCCCCTCTCTTTTTTTTTATATATATATACCTTTCAACTGCTTTGTGGGTTTTTATGATATTTTTTGCCCAGGGGGCTGGAGCTACGTTGGAGCGAAAGGAACGAGCCTGGGAAAGAGAGATGACGATGCTGGTGGAAGAGAAAAGGGAGCTGGCTGCTGAGTTAAAGCATTTGAAGGAAGTTGGCTCCGTTTCTTAGGAGCAGCTGAATACTATGTATGCAGACTATGGGATAACCTCTGATGATAACCAGCGGCTGGCCAAGGAGAAACATTGGCTGATCACCGAGGGTTTTGCAGCTTTCCTTACCGCAGTTTCTCAGTCAGAGGAATTCAAGAGTGGCCTGGAGGAGGTGTATAGGGCGAACCGGGATGTTGGCTACCAGGCTGGTTTAAAGGATGGGTATAACTACTCCGCTCAGGGTCTGGGCAGAAAAGAAACTCCGCTTTACAATTCCAAAGCTAAGAAGCGGTTGTCCAAACTGGATCAGGAGCTCGGAGCCAAGACCCCGGCCATTCTCAAGAAGATCCTGGAGCATCCTCTGATATCCATAGATGAACTGAAGGCCCTGTTCTCCTCCGCCGGTCCCTCATCCCCAAAGTCTGTGTCTGGGGGCGATTCCCCGTGAATTCTGAACATTACTCTCTTTCGATATGGTTGTAATCTGGATAACTTGCTTACCCTGGGATACTCTAAACTTTTTTGGTTGTTTGGAAGGAGGTCCTTTGTGTTGGGGTCCTCCTAGGTATCTAATCATATAACCTATGACTGTATGTTGCTTTCTTGTTTCTTGCTTGTTTCCTGTTGTGGTTTTTCATGCTGCAGGGGCCTTTGCCGAGGATCAAGTTGGCACTTTCCCTGAAGACCTTTGGGCTGTTTTTCAAGAAGCTGTGCCTTGGCCTAAGTTTGCCGTGTTTGTTGTTTTGCATGCTATTTGCTTTTGCCAAAGTTATTAAGGCTTCTCTTTGTACATTTATTTTGTAAATAAATAAAGAAAGACTTCTTTTTGTAGTTTGTTTACCGAAGTGCGTTGTATTTATGGTTTGTTTGGTAAACCAGGATTGTCTGTTCGAGGCCAATCACTGGACAAGTTTATAATGTGAGATTATGTTTTTGGTTTGTTTTGTCCGCTTTCTTTGGGTTAGCTAGACCCTATTTTGCCCCACAGCCGGGCTTTTGGTATGTTTGATATACCTTATACACGTGTGTTTATTTATTGGTTAGGTTTATAGTGTTTCTGGACACGTCTGCCTAGATATAATACCTGTTATTTTGTCAAAAGAGGACAGGTTAGCTGTCCGTTTGTCATTCATTTCTTGGGGATTAAATTTCCCCGCATAAGTTGTTACAAAAGATCTGTCCTTGGGGTAAGCCCCAGACTAATAGTTAAATATTACAAAAGTGGCTCCTTGGCCGTTTTTCCTGGGGGTTCACCCCTCATGTGTGGTACTTTCTGAGCTGCATGAGGTTCCATGTCCTGGGGACCTCCTTGCCTTGGAGTGTTTCCAGCTTGCAACTCCCTTTGCCGTTTGCCCATGTGACCCGGTAAGGCCCTTCCCAATTGGGCCCAAGTTTTTCGGTGTTCTCCTGTAGGCTGGCTTCATTCGCTCTTAGGACCAGATCCCCTGGTACGAGGCTAAGTTTTTTCATCTTAGCATTGTAGTAGCTTTCCAGTTGCTTCTTGTATTTAGCCTCCCTGACTGCTGCCACTTCTCTCCTTTCTTCCAGCAAGTTTAGGTTCATCTGGAAGTCCTGTTCGTTCTCTGCTGCCGTGAGCTTCATTCTTGCAGTCGGGGATCCTATTTCAGCCGGGATGACTGCCTCCGTCCCGTAAGTTAAGCTGAAAGGGGTTTCCCCGTTGCAGTCCTTAGGGGTGGTCCTGTACGCCCATAGTACAAACGGTAGCTCCTCCAGCCATCCTTTTTGTTTCCTCCCTAGTCTTCCCTTCATCCCTTTGATAACACTTTGGTTGGCTCTTTCTACCAGTCCATTGCTTTGGGCATGAGTGACGGACGTAAACACCTGCTGTATGTGCATCTGTTCGCACCATGGCTTGAAAGGTCTTCCAGCAAATTGGACACCGTTATCACTTACCAGCTCTTTTGGGACCCTGTACCTGCAGATGATGTTGTCTAATACAAATCGCCTCATCTGTTCCCCGGTTATTTTTGCCAAGGGCCTTGCTTCCATCCACTTGGTAAAATAATCAATAGCAACCACCACTTACTTGACTCCTCCTGGACCCTCCGGAAATGGCCCGATTATGTCGATGGCCCACTTCTGGAAGGGCCAGGACGTTGAGACTGGTATCATCGGGTGTTTGTGTCGATGAGTCATAGGTGCATGCACCTGGCAATTGTCACACCTCTTGATCTCTTCGGATGCTGTTTCGTACATTCGAGGCCAATAGAATCCCGCATTCATTGCCTTTGCTACTATCGTTCTTGGCCCCGAATGCATTCCACAAATTCCCTCATGCATTTCCCTAATCACATACTCAGCTTCTTCCATGTTAACACACTTCAGGGATGGGCCCAGGTATGATCTCCGGTATAGTTCTCCATCAACCATCTCATATTGCAAGGCCTTTACCCTTATCTTCCTAGCTGCCCAGTCTCCCTCGGGTAGTGTCCCGTCTCGGAGGAACTTTACGATTGGTGTCATCCATGTTTCTTGTACATTCTCAACCGCAGCTACCTCCTTTGTGCTGAGGGAGGGAGAAGTCAGGACTTTCACTTTGAGTTCTCTTGCTAGATGGTCGAATGCTACTGAGGCCAGCTTACTGAGGGCATTAGATTTTCTGTTTCTTCCTCGGGGGATGTATTCTAGCTTGAAAGTTTTAAATGCTTCAGCTGTCTCCTTTACTTTTGCCACATATTGAGCCATGGTGTTGTCTTTAGCCTCATATTCTCCTTGGTACTGCTTGACCACCAGCTGTGAGTCGGTGCTGGCTTCCACATGCTTTGCTTTCATCTTTTGTGCCAACCTCATCCCTGCTAAGAGGGCCTCATATTCTGCAGTGTTGTTGGTGTTCTCGAAATCCAGTCTTATGGCGTAGGTTAACTCCACTCCTTCAGGGCTTATCAACGTAATGCCTGCCCCGCTCCCTTCTTCACTGGAGGCTCCATCTGTGAGTAGCTTCCACATAGCCTCATCTTCCTTCTCTTTTTCTTCTTTTTCCAAGGCTTCCCATTTTAGAAGTTCTTTTTCCTCATCCTCAGGGACTTCTGCTTAGAAGTCGGCCAGAATTTGCCCTTTCATGGCTGTTCTTGGTTTGAACTCCAAGGAGTGTTCACCCAATTCCACGGCCCATTTAGCCAACCATCCCGACAGTTCCGGCCTCCTGAGTACCTTTTGGAGGGGTTGATCAGTCATCAGGGTGATCTTGTGCCCTTGGAAATACCTCCTGAGTCTCCGGGATGCGAAAACAAGGGCCAGCGCTAACTTTTCCAGGGGTATGTAGCGTTCCCCGGGGCCTTTAAGTGTTCTACTGATGAAGTATATTGGTATTTGTTTTCCCTCCCGTTCTACCATCATGACCGCACTTATGGTTGTTTTTTAGGCGGACAGATATAAGGGCAGTTGCTCTCCGGGTACTGGGGTGGCCAATGTTGGGAGTTTGCAGATATAAGCTTTCATTTCTTGAAAGGCAGCCTCCGCCTCGGGGGTCCATTTAAACCTGTCTGTTTGGCGGCAGTCCTTCAGCACCTTCATGAAGGGGAGGGTCCTGTCAGCTACTTTTGATAAAAAACGATTTAGTGCGATTAGCCTCCCGTTTAGCTGCTGGATGTCTTTCAGGGACCTGGGAGATCGCATTTCAGCCACAGCTTGAGTTTTCTCCGGGTTAGCTTTGATTCCGCCCTTAGTGACCACTACCCCCAAGAACTTCCCTTCTTCTACCCCAAAACAACACTTCCCGGGGTTTAGCTTCATATTCACATCTTGCATGGTGCTGTAACACCCTAGTTATTATTAACGTTTATCGTATAATTTAAACTCATAATCATGTAATTACAAGCATGATTATATTGAAAATACGGGCTTGTTAAAAACTTTTTACAATTTATAGTGATATAACATAATGCGATTTAATTCGCCGTTTTAGAATAACGAACGAAACAACTTGCGGAAGCTTTATTTAACATGTGTTCGGTTCTTGCTCGACGCTTTATCTTCATCCGGGCTCTCGACATATACCTGTGTTCAAAACCAACTTAACAGTTAGTTTTGATAATCTAAATAACGGTACAAGACAAGATAAATGATAATGGAAGGAAATCCCAATGAAAATCTCATGATCCAAAAACATTTATTTCAAATTGGCCTCCACCGTAACTTACGGTGGAGCCGTAAGTTACGGTGGCCTCTGATTGTTAACTTCCCCTACCGTAAATCAGGGGTATCCTACCGTAACACTTTTGGCTCCACCGTAACTTACGATGGCACCGTAAGTTACGGTGGCCCCGGCATTCAACCTTTCCATTTTGCCGCTTTATGACACGAAAACTTTCGTATCTTTCAAACCGCTTGTCCGTTTGACCTACCGTTTCTTCCTACGTGTTTGTAATTTGATTTCCCACCTTATGAGGTTAAAATCCAACATCCGGTTTAACAAAAATTCAGACTTTTAAGTCTTCGGCTAAATGCCCTTTTTACCAAAATTTGACCCATTCGATTTTTATCAAACAAACATGTGTATTTACTCTCTAAACTCATGAAATTCATAAATTCCACATCCCTTATCATATTAATCTCAATTCACGGGTTTCTTACATAATAGAAACCCATTACGTTCAAATTCATATTTTGACCCGTTAAGGGTATTTAAGCACCTTCTAACTTAGAATCGCCTTCGATTGTTTCTAACATTGCATTACCACATTTCTTATCATAAAATTTTCCACCACAACTGTAATTATGGTGGGTATACTTTAGTAATCTATATAAATCGAGTTTTACCCCATCGACACATTATTTTACGACCAAAAACTCAAATAGAGCCATTTGACTAGTGTGTTACATCTTTCAACTTCTATACTCGTCTTAAGTATCTATCTAACCGTAAAACTCGTTTCCAAACAACCTTTAAGGGTTGTTTGTTCAATTTAGCCTACGAGGGCGTTTTGGTCAATTTTAGTCCTTCTTTTACTACAATGAACTTTAAATACTTGTTTGACCCAAAATCCGACCCTTCTAACCATAATCTTGTTTATAGACCCATGTGCTTCTAAATCATCATAAACATAATTCAATTTATTCGGTTTACCTAAAAGATAACCGAATATCTATATTTCAACCTTGCCTAACTCTTATAGAACTCCAAATTCTACATGATGAGTTGTGTTATTTTACATACCTGGCCCGGATCATTGTATTGACCCGTTACTATACATTGCCTTAGTGGTGCTAAGTAATAGCGATGTCATCATTCAATCGATAATTATTTCTGTAATCATGCAACTCGACAAAACATTAGCCAATATTGTCAAAGGGTGATATTTTCACCTTTTGACCCGTTTGGTCTTATATGACCGTTTACTTTTACGAGATAGAATTATTATCTTCTCGTCTACATAACTCGTACCGGTTTACACCGTACGGTCAATTTACTTATAAGTCTATAATACCAATAGATATCAAATAAAAGGTGTAAGTTTAACTTACCTCACATCCAAAGTACGCTTTTCTTTTCTCACTTGCTTCGATCGACCCGCTTGCTCCCCAAGCTTCATCTAGCTTGTTAAGCGCCAACTATCATTCATTATTCACAAGGTTGTTAGATTAGTCATTCTAAATCATGACTTTCACACCTTATGAACCCTTGACTACTTTTCCTATTGAACTAAATCATAAATTATGAGTTTAATTCTTGTGTCAAGACCCACTTCAAATCAAGTATGAACTCTTAACAATTCCCCATTTTGTTCAAATAGTTCATTTATACAAGTTAGTATGGTGTTTATAAACACCAATACAACATCAATTCCATTAAATTATCCAAAACCCATTTCAAGTCATGTATGTTCAACACTCAAACTTGCAAATTGTTCAAGTATCTTGTTTCTACTAGCAACTATGATGATTTTAAACATGTATACATCATTATCTTTACTACATAATCAAACCCACTTGACACATGAGTGTATGATCATGAATTCACAACCATGAACATCAATTCAACAAATACATGACTAGGGTTTACTCCTAGACATAGTTTCATCCCTAATTTCATCCAAACAACAAACATGCAAGCTCAGATTCGAGTTCTCTAGGTTTGCTCAGAATTTCAACTAGAGATTTCTTAAGAAATTTACATACCTCGTGACTCCTTTTTCAATGGAGATCACTAATTCATACTCGGATTTTGATTTGGACTTGATTTGCCCCTTCATTTTGATGAAATTGTGTTGATTAGGGTTTGACCCTTCTTGGTCGCTCCTGATGATCGATCCACACACACAAGATGTGTGTGTGGTGTGTTTTTTTTTATTTAATAGAACTTGTTTTCTTTTTAACGATTTAGGTCCCTTAAGTTTAGATTTTAATTATTAGGGACTAGAACTTCATGTTTTCTTTACTTATTTACACCTTATTAACTAGGTTAATTACTCCTAGTTAACTTGATGGGTTCGGGAAATGACTCGTTTTATTTTAAGTCCCGTTAACTCGGGCCTTCTACATACTTTGTTTTCTCAAAGTATTTACCCTCCTTTAATTAGCATCAAATTTATTTATTTAAATCCCAATGTTAACCGGGTTAATTAATTTTTTTTTTTTTACCACTAAGGGTATTTTACCCGTCGTCACTAATAACGTGGTTTAATTACCAAACCCATTTTTGGGGTGTTACAAGTCTACCCCCTTAAAGAGGTTTCGTCCTCGAAACCTTTTTCTTACATGGTTTATCGAGTTTTACTCCATGCATTTGATCTTGATAATCAATTTGGGCATTGCTCATATTTTAACCAATTGTTGATATTATCCGAAAAGTATGATAATATCCTTTTGATTACTAATCGTCTACGTATCTCATATGACATAGTGTAACTTGAAATAACGTAATCTCGTTATTCCCACTAGTTTAGTTAACTTAGCGATATTCATCGCTTTCATATACTATCGAATTCTTTACGAATCCGTTACTTTGACCCGTTTAAAGGTCTTTAGTGAAATCCTTCACTTCTAGCAACAAATTCTTTTGTTTTCAAATTTATTTATTCGGTTCAGTTATACCGAATCTACCGCTTACAAGTAAACCAGATTTCTTGATTTGAATTGGTGACCTTAAACGGTCTCACTAACTAGACTTATTAGTCCAGTTGCTTTTTACCGCTCACTTGGTTATAATGTGATTCCACTTCACATTGCATTTCTTGACCGTGATCGTGTCACGTCATGTTTAATTTATATCAACCTTTCATTTTCGAAAATACCAATTTTTTTTGAAAATATCGTCTTGCACCTATCGATGTTAAGACCCATACTCTTTGATATTTGTTATTTCCAAATTCGTCTTATAGTATTCATATTTGTTAAAACGTTGTTTCTCACTAAAACTGAAGTTTAATTTAACGTCTTCTCTTTAACTTTCGTCAATTGCTCATATCAAGAAATTGACAATTAAGAATTTATTCTTTTTCATTCTTATTTTACGCGGGGATTCTCAACCAGTTCCCTCGCTATGTCTAGATAACCCATAGGTTCATTCACTTAGCCTCGTAGGCTATTTCTTTAGGCTCTCACCTCTTTAAGGCGAGTCCTTTATGATCCTTTTTCCTTTTTATTCATGACCCGTAGGTCATTTTGGTCCCGTAGACCTTTACACTGTTTATAACCCGAAGGTTATGATGATCCCATAGATCATTCTTTTTACTCGTGTCTTTATTAAAATATATATTTGGTGTCAAAGCACTCTTTTTATGTTTGAAAATCATTTGTTTTCATGCTTGAAATCCGTTAACTTTGACTGTAGTTCGTGTCTACAATCGTTTTCTTTTGGATAATTCTTCCGACTCTATGACTTCTCACGTCAATTAAGCATCGGTTTGTCTCAAGCTTACCGTTATCCGGCTTGCGCTTACTTATGCCATCAAGCATTATACTTTATTCAACCCGTTCAACCTCAAAATAGTTGAATATAATTATCAAAATTTCTGTTTGCGAAATTTTATGGTCTTTCAGTCATAACTCATAATCCGAGTCTTTTGACTTTAAATTCGTGTTCCCGTTTCTCGGTTTACGCATGTGTTTAAATCCTTACCCATCAACCGGGTACTTTACCGAAGTCGTTATTAGTGCAAGCATTCCGGTATACTTTAAGATTTCGTTTTAATTTGTTTGGTTGTCTTAGCGAAATCCATCGCTTTTATTCAACCAAACCTTTATTCTTTATTTGACCATCCTTGACAGTCTTATAAACTATGAATGATGATTATCATCATCATCATTTCTTTACTACGACCAAAGTCAACGACTTTGATCGTTTTTCCCATGTGGGCAATACCTTTGTTTCTATGACCCCGCGGGTTATTTATACTTTGGTTTTACAATGCCCTTTTTGTTTACCATGGTTTTTGATCGTTTTTCCCATGTGGGCAATACCTTTGTTTCTATGACCCCGCGGGTCATTTATACTTTGGTTTTACAATGCCCTTTTTGTCTACCATGGTTGTTTCGTCCAAAATGACTTATGTCACGAATTTCCTTGGGTCATTTATTTCTATGTGCGCCATACATCGTTTTTATGGTTCCCGCGAAAACCATTTATACGAGTACGCCCATAAGATTTCTTGACCCCAAGGATCCTTTAAATTTTCATTCATCATGACCTTACTACATCGGACATAACTGCGCTCATTATAAGAAGCTCATGCTATCATGTGTTCACTACTTACTTGGCCAGAGTAAGCGATCAACACATGGTACGCGTGACCTTATTATAATTACCACATCACGTCCCATGTAAGTAACTCCTCAAATTATTTCCATATTTATGATTTCATTTGGTAAAACTTTATTTAATTGTTAGTTAACAATTATTAGTTTTAGTCGTTTATCCTTGAACATGTAAAACGTCCCTTTTTATAAACATTTATTCACATTCGTTGATGTGATCATTACTTTTCTCAATAGGATTTATATTGAGAATACTTACTTGGATGATCACTCTTGTCCAAGTTTCTATATAAACTGAATTCTGTTATTGTCATGTTATTCACAATTTGTGAATAATACATATTCTCTACTGAATTTCTCTTGGAGACGTCATCCTAGATAGGTAACCTATCCAGGTTTTCCAAGTTTCATATTCTATATGCAACTGTCATTCACTATGTATTTGTTGCATATTACTGTTTGTACTATAAGTTTAAAATGTGCACCTGGTAATGCTTGCCCCGACGGGCATTCCTTGCCATTACTTATTTGCGATCGTTACGCGATTTAGGTCCTTGATGAGTATGCTCTTCTTGTCACATCTCGGACCGTTTCATCATCATATCCGCAATTTGTTAAACTCTCGCTATCTTCAAACGCGAGTGTCCTTCAATTAAAACATTCACAAAAGTTAGTAACGTCAACTTCAATAATCGCCCGTATTTTAATACAAGGCTTTTCTACTATACGCGTCAACGCGCGTATTTTCGTCAGCAATATCAGTCATTTTAATTGGGGTAACGTGTACCACACGATAGCCCTATGTGTTGTTTACAACACTTTAGCATGCTAAACTATTATCATACATGTACTTACCGGATTTGCGATCAAGCCTCGAACCGAACACCGATCTTTATTAAGAGCATAAGGTTTAAGTCCAAGCATAGTTTTCCCACCATACTTGAATCTCTTAAACCAAGGCTCTGATACCAACTTGTAACACCCTAGTTATTATTAACGTTTATCGTATAATTTAAACTCATAATCATGTAATTACAAGCCAGATTATATTGAAAATACGGGCTTGTTAAAAACTTTTTACAATTTATAGTGATATAACATAATGCGATTTAATTCGCCGTTTTAGAATAACGAACGAAACAACTTGCGGAAGCTTTATTTAACATGTGTTCGGTTCTTGCTCGACGCTTTATCTTCATCCGGGCTCTCGACATATACCTGTGTTCAAAACCAACTTAACAGTTAGTTTTGATAATCTAAATAACGGTACAAGACAAGATAAATGATAATGGAAGGAAATCCCAATGAAAATCTCATGATCCAAAAACATTTATTTCAAATTGGCCTCCACCGTAACTTACGGTGGAGCCGTAAGTTACGGTGGCCTCTGATTGTTAACTTCCCCTACCGTAAATCAGGGGTATCCTACCGTAACACTTTTGGCTCCACCGTAACTTACGGTGGCACCGTAAGTTACGGTGGCCCCTGCATTCAACCTTTCCATTTTGTCGCTTTATGACACGAAAACTTTCGTATCTTTCAAACCGCTTGTCCGTTTGACCTACCGTTTCTTCCTACGTGTTTGTAATTTGATTTCCCACCTTATGAGGTTAAAATCCAACATCCGGTTTAACAAAAATTCAGACTTTTAAGTCTTCGGCTAAATGCCCTTTTTACCAAAATTTGACCCATTCGATTTTTATCAAACAAACATGTGTATTTACTCTCTAAACTCATGAAATTCATAAATTCCACATCCCCTATCATATTAATCTCAATTCACGGGTTTCTTACATAATAGAAACCCATTACGTTCAAATTCATATTTTGACCCGTTAAGGGTATTTAAGCACCTTCTAACTTAGAATCGCCTTCGATTGTTTCTAACATTGCATTACCACATTTCTTATCATAAAATTTTCCACCACAACTGTAATTATGGTGGGTATACTTTAGTAATCTATATAAATCGAGTTTTACCCCCTCGACACATTATTTTACGACCAAAAACTCAAATAGAGCCATTTGACTAGTGTATTACATCTTTCAACTTCTATACTCGTCTTAAGTATCTATCTAACCGTAAAACTCGTTTCCAAACAACCTTTAAGGGTTGTTTGTTCAATTTAGCCTACGAGGGCGTTTTGGTCAATTTTAGTCCTTCTTTTACTACAATGAACTTTAAATACTTGTTTGACCCAAAATCCGACCCTTCTAACCATAATCTTGTTTATAGACCCATGTGCTTCTAAATCATCATAAACATAATTCAATTTATTCGGTTTACCTAAAAGATAACCGAATATCTATATTTCAACCTTGCCTAACTCTTATAGAACTCCAAATTCTACATGATGAGTTGTGTTATTTTACATACCTGGCCCGGATCATTGTATTGACCCGTTACTATACATTGCCTTAGTGGTGCTAAGTAATAGCGATGTCATCATTCAATCGATAATTATTTCTGTAATCATGCAACTCGACAAAACATTAGCCAATATTGTCAAAGGGTGATATTTTCACCTTTTGACCCGTTTGGTCTTATATGACCGTTTACTTTTATGAGATAGAATTATTATCTTCTCGTCTACATAACTCGTACCGGTTTACACCGTACGGTCAATTTACTTATAAGTCTATAATACCAATAGATATCAAATAAAAGGTGTAAGTTTAACTTACCTCACATCCAAAGTACGCTTTTCTTTTCTCACTTGCTTCGATCGACCCGCTTGCTCCCCAAGCTTCATCTAGCTTGTTAAGCGCCAACTATCATTCATTATTCACAAGGTTGTTAGATTAGTCATTCTAAATCATGACTTTCACACCTTATGAACCCTTGACTACTTTTCCTATTGAACTAAATCATAAATTATGAGTTTAATTCTTGTGTCAAGACCCACTTCAAATCAAGTATGAACTCTTAACAATTCCCCATTTTGTTCAAATAGTTCATTTATACAAGTTAGTATGGTGTTTATAAACACCAATACAACATCAATTCCATTAAATTATCCAAAACCCATTTCAAGTCATGTATGTTCAACACTCAAACTTGCAAATTGTTCAAGTATCTTGTTTCTACTAGCAACTATGATGATTTTAAACATGTATACATCATTATCTTTACTACATAATCAAACCCACTTGACACATGAGTGTATGATCATGAATTCACAACCATGAACATCAATTCAACAAATACATGACTAGGGTTTACTCCTAGACATAGTTTCATCCCTAATTTCATCCAAACAACAAACATGCAAGCTCAGATTCGAGTTCTCTAGGTTTGCTCAGAATTTCAACTAGAGATTTCTTAAGAAATTTACATACCTCGTGACTCCTTTTTCAATGGAGATCACTAATTCATACTCGGATTTTGATTTGGACTTGATTTGCCCCTTCATTTTGATGAAATTGTGTTGATTAGGGTTTGACCCTTCTTGGTCGCTCCTGATGATCGATCCACACACACAAGATGTGTGTGTGGTGTGTTTTTTTTATTTAATAGAACTTGTTTTCTTTTTAACGATTTAGGTCCCTTAAGTTTAGATTTTAATTATTAGGGACTAGAACTTCATGTTTTCTTTACTTATTTACACCTTATTAACTAGGTTAATTACTCCTAGTTAACTTGATGGGTTCGGGAAGCTATGACTCGTTTTATTTTAAGTCCCGTTAACTCGGGCCTTCTACATACTTTGTTTTCTCAAAGTATTTACCCTCCTTTAATTAGCATCAAATTTATTTATTTAAATCCCAATGTTAACCGGGTTAATTAATTTTTTTTTTACCACCAAGGGTATTTTACCCGTCGTCACTAATAACGTGGTTTAATTACCAAACCCATTTTTGGGGTGTTACAGGTGCGGAGGGTTTCAGCTATATCATCTATCATGGCCATCTCGGTTAGGCTTTTGATAACGATGTCATAGACGTATACCTCCAAGTTCCTTCCCCGCTGTTCCCTGAAGAGGGCATTCATGAACCTTTGGTATGTGGCACCGGCGTTCTTGAGTCCGAAGGGCATTTTGGTATTGCAAAATGTCCCTTCGTCTGTGATGAAGGCGGTCTTCTCCTCATCTTCCACTGACATTTGGATCTGATGGTATCCTTTGTAGGCATCCAGTCTGGGATAAAGAGTCCACTTGGACGTCTATCTCAGGGAGAGGATAGCAGTCCTTGGGACATGCTTTGTTCAGGTCTTGGAAGTCAGTGCACATCCTCCATCCTCCGTCTTTCTTCTGGACCATAACCGGGTTAGCAACCCAAGATGGGTACTTCACTTCCCTTACTATTCCGGCTCTAAGCAGCTTCCTGGTTTCTTCACAGGCGGCCCTCCTTTTACTGGGGCCCATGCTCCGTTTTTTCTGCTTTACTGGCTTTGTCCAGGTGTACGTATTGAGCCGGTGTTCAGTTAGGCTTCTTGGGATTCCTGTCATATCCCCATGTTGAAATGAAAACACATCAATGTTGAGAAGGAACAATTCCTTAAGAGCACTCTTGCACTTGTCACTCAGGTGACTTCCTACTTTAACCGTCTGCTCCGGAACCTGTTGCAAAGGACCCATTCCTCGACCCCCTCCTTCTGGGGCTTCTCGGATGCTTCCCCCTCAGACACGGAAGAAACTACTTCGTATGCAGACTTTACCCAAGTCAAGCCCTTTGGCGTCTAGAACACTAAGGCTCCGTGTGGGGTGGATGCTTGTGCTTGCAAGTCCCCAATTCCAGGTCTTCCCAGGATTGCGTTGCATTTTGAGGGTGCCCGGACTACTGTGAAAGTTAGGTTTATAGTTCGAACGCGATCTCCTACCCCAACTGTGAATGGGAGTCTGATCTTTCCCAAAGGGTGTGACACACTGTTGTTGAATCCTACTAAAGGGATGGAGTCCTCCTCAAGCCTGTCTCTTACATCCCTGTCGAACCTGAGGAAACAGTGTTCGTATATAACTTCTACCCCAGATCCCCCGTCCACGTGTATTCTGGCCACTTTGTGGCCAGCTATTATGGCTGAGATGTTTAGTGGGAGCCGCTGCACCTCACTTTCCTCCAAGTGTGGCATTAGGATGGGAGCTTTCATGCAGTCCGGGGAGCCCAGGATTCTGGCCTTTACACTTCTGGTGGTATCAAATTCATTCCTCCTTCTAATCATATCTACATCTGCCCTCCCAGGCTCCCTTGCATCTTTCCCTCTGCGATCCCCCCCTCCTTCCTTAATTTCCTTAACCAAAGGGGCCAGTTTTCCCGTTTTCACCTCGGCTTCTATTTCCCTCTTTAGGTACATGCAATCATCAGTTTTATGGCCAAATCCTTTTTTTTCGAAAGTCACAATATTCGCTTGGTTGTGCCTTTGGCCCAGGCTTTATGGGTGGTGGCCTTGGGAAGGAGCTCTTCACCCTCTTAGTGGCCAATATTTCACTTGGGGTCTTGGTGAGAGGGGTGAAGCTGTCAGAGAAGGGGGATGGGCCTCTCCCCCGAGGTCTATATGGGGAGTACGAGGGTCTTGCCCTATCATGCAACATTCTATCAAAAGCAGGTTTTCTGGAATAAGGTGTACCTTTATCAAGAGGTTTTGCGACCGGGGTGACCCTTCGGGGTAGGGTATCTGTCTCCTTAGCCTTGCTGACTGTGTCTTTGCCTCTGACAAAGGCTCTGACCCTGTCCATGAGATTGTCAAATGAGTGTGGGAACTCTTCCCCCAGTTTCTCGCATAGCTGTGCATGCTTTAATCCGTTTATGAAGCTGGTGATCTTCATGACCTCCGGGACATCCTTTATGTTCATGTTTTCCTTGACAAACCTTTCCATGTATTGGTCTATCCGTTCGTTGTCCCTTTGCCTAATGTGCAAAATTTCGTTTGGGTTCTTGACCACCTTTCTTTGTTGACCAAAGTTTCTCAGGAACTTTTCACTCAGTTCTTCGTAGCTATCAATCCCCCCGGGAGGGAGGCTGTCGAACCAGAGCCGGGCCCCCTCCGTCAAGGTCTGTACAAACATATGGCACCAAACTGGCATGGGCCACCGCCCAGTTGTCCCGCACCCCTGAAAGCATGGAGATGATCTTCAGGGTCTCTCGTCCCATCATACCGGTCAAAGTTGGGGGTAGCTTCGTCTTAGGGGTCATCGGTGCTTCTGCAATCCTCCGGGTGAACTTTGAGACTTCGACCAAGTCCCGTGGGAGGTAGGGTTGATCCAGGCCGTCGTTGCTTAGACTCTCCTTTTCCTTTTCTTTTCCTTTTGGTTTCTTTCCCGTGATGAGATCCTCCCTTTCTTCTGAGGACATCTGTCTAAGGGCTGTCATGAACGTTTCCAGTGGGTCGCTTCCACTGCCCTTGTTTTGAGGGTCTGCCCCGTCTTGGTTAGAGGGTGTATCGAACGATAGTCTAGCCCTGAGGCTGTCAAGTTTTTCCTGTCTTTCCAGGTCTTTGAGACACTTTTTTAGTTTCTCTTTATGCATGGCAACAAAATCCGGAGTGATGGTCTCTTCCTTTTCCAGAATTTCCATTTGATTCTCATTTTCTTCTTCAAGAGTTATATCTTCCACTGTGACCTTATCGTGGTCGTTTTGTACTGTCTGGACGGTGAGTGAGCTGGGTGGAGTAGTCATGTTGTTTCTTGTCAAAACGGGTTATCTCAACGTCGGAATTTCAGAGTGGGAACACCAGCTGGACCGAGGTCCCACGGATGGCGCTAATGTCGAATACCCAAATCCTGGCTGACGTTCAATGGATCTTCGCTGACTTCCAGATATCCCGTTCCTTGTGGCTACAAAAGAATAAACCGTTAGCCTCGTCACGGAGGGCCCCGGGAGGGGGATCCGTGACCAAGCTCCGGTGTGAGAGTAAGTAAACTTGCAGGGGATTGAGAGGAGCTTCTTCCGATGAGTGTGATCATCGGAATGTTTCCTCTAAGGTGTGAATCCAATAAATACGTGTGTGTATAGGAATGTTGGTCGGAATTAATGAGAGAAGAGTAAATGAGAGAATATTAAATGTGATACCTCCGATCTGCCTTATGGTTATCCCTTTGACTCTTATATAATCCCCAGCCCTTATCCCACATGTGAGATATTTTATCAAGGTGATCTAACAGATTCTGCGGGCTTTCGAGGGGTTCAGACACGTGTCTGACCCCTAACGGTATGATGGCAACCTTATTTAATGTTCTGGCCAGAGAAGTACAATTGCCAGCCAAGATCCTCTGTTTATCAAGCATTAAATGAGACCTGCTCCTTCTGATTATGGTTTCCCGCTCATTTCTAACGAAGGGATCCTTAATGGGCAAGGCAACTTGCTATTTGGGCTTGTACCTTGTTGGGCCCTTCACGAAGTCAGCCCAAAGCGGGTAAAATGGGATCTCCCATTGGCCCGTCGTCACATGCTTTACTTCCTACTTCATGCTTTCATTCATCAATTAACACAAAAACATCAACAAATTCATATCACATTCAATCTACATAACAAGAACGCATTACATACAACATAGCACAACAAGATTTAAACAAGGATTGGACATGGGTGACACACCCATGTCGCCATCTTCACCACTAGAAGTGGGTTTCACCTCCAAACATCAAATTACCCCAAACCACGCATAATCCATGTCCTATATGATGATTCTAACACATACTCAATTTCATACAATTTCGCGATTTCTAACATAACCCACTTCGTGCATAATCACCAATCTAAGTTTTAAGACATACCTTATGATCCCCTTGTAAAGGTGATCATTAATCCATGTTCGGTTGTGAATTTAAGCCTTGATTCACCCTTCAATTTGATGGTTATAGTTGAGTTAGGGTTTTGGCTCTTTGGAGCTCCTGAACGTTCAAGAACACACACGGAGTGTGTGTTTGTGTGTGGTGATATTTCATTTTAATAACCCAACTTCCATCTTGTTCCATTTAGCCCCTCGTGTTTGCCACTTAACATAATTTGCACTACTTTCGTCATTTAATACTTTTAACCACACACTTAACTAGGTTAATAGCCTAGTTATTTATTTCATGCTAGGTCATATAGGAACATACGACAAATATAAACATTCGGGTTTTGGGGTGTTACACATAATCACCACACTTCACAACTCACCTCCATCTTCCTCTCCTCCCTCTCATCTCAGCCGAAACCCACCGCCACACCACCATCATTTCCATCTCAAGATCATCCATTTCCAAGTGTACACAAGGTGTTAGAAGCAAGATTAGGAAGCTTGGTGGTCTTGGATCTTGAAGGACCTCACCCGTTTGCTTTTATCCACCATCTTTGTCACCTTCTTCATCAAGTGTTCTTCCCTAGCCTTTGTGCTAGTTGTAAGAATCTCATAACCCTTGTTTTCTTCTATTTTAGTTGGTTAAAAGATGTATTATGTTGTAAATCACAAGAACACTAAAAGACATAATCTTGAATCTTGAACATAAAGCTTATATATGATGAAATCTTGATGAAATGGTGTTGTTTAGTATATGTATGATAATTGTTGTTATTTACTTGAGATTATGATGTTGATCATCATAAGGAGCTTGCTAGATTGTGATTAAACACATGATCTAGCAAGTTAGAGGATGATTACGTGTTAACACAAGAAGATCATCCTCATATATAAGCATGAACTTGAAAATAAGATGATTTCTTGAAAAATAATAAACAAAGTAAGCTAGCAATCTTATGAATCTAAGATCTATGAGTGGTTTTCCAAAAGAACCAAGTTCAAAAGATGATTTTTAGAAAATATCAGTTCTTACTTAAACCAACACTATTTTTAGTGGTAAAACAAGTGTGTAAATACTTATGAAACAAGAAGATCTCACAAAGAAACATTTTTGTAAAATATGTTTACAAGTTGTAAAAACCTAAATTCTTTAAGAATGAAATTTTTAAAGAAATAAACACACTTTAAAGGGTAACTAATTCCACTAAACATACTACCAAGTCACTACAAGTTTTTATGAAAACTCAAGTTCATGATCTTTGTGTAGATAGCTTTGTTTTAGCACTTGGTAAGTATAATATTGTTTAGGGTTGATTGTTGATTATTGTGTGTTAATTTTGAAAAGAAAATGATATGCTTAAATAGCATGGACACCTCCATTTTTAGAGGAAACTATGGCGAAATTTTCTAAAAAATACAAACACTTAGAAAAATATTTTCTAAACAAATATTTACAAGTGTGTTTTAACTTTGGTTTTCCATATAAACTTTGCCATAGATTTTGTTACAAAAATACAACTATCGGAGGTTGGTTTTTTATAAATAAAAATGGATAAATATATATTTAATATATATATATATATATATATATATTTACATTAAAGACACGTTGTGTGTGATTATGTGTATACTTTGTGTATAGTTATATTATTTTTGGATTTAAAGTAATATGACTTAACAAAATACCAAGAACTTACAATCCCAAAATAATACCAAAAATCACAAGGAATAAATATATAAGTTACACACTTGATATTGTGAAACCGAATGCAAGAACGTAACTTACAAAATATTCCGGAGAATATCATTACAATATATTTTTGGTAAATATTATTTTGGAAACGAAAGAAGTGAAAACATGATTTTTGTACATATTACCAAGTTATGTCATATTTTCAACAAAAAGAAAATATATTATTTTCGGATATAAAGAAATTTTTTCCTAGTATATTTAGAAGATATATGATTTTTGGGAAAAATATATATTTTCTTGGAATACATTATTTTTGACAAATAAGTTATATATATATTTTCTAAAGTGAGACTTGAATATATATTATTTTGAGAATACGAATACGAGAATACGAAAGTACATGTATAAAATACCCCCATCCTTGGGAAGGAAATACGGTAATAAATACTTGAGAAGTATTAATACGAAAATATTGATTAAACAATTATTCCAAAATTAAATATAATTTAAAGTAAAAATAATTATTATTTTAACAAGTAATTATAGCTTGGAATAATATTGGGAACATAAGAAACGCAACTCAAAAATGTTAAACTCTAAGCCAAGGCACGGCCCGTTCGTCTAATAGACGTTAGCACACTGTAGGTAGTCGTGATTGCTGCGGAGATTTGAGTTGCCAGTACTGAAGACGCAATACTGTGAGTTTATGTCCCCCTTTTCTTTAAATTGTTTTGTTTATTAACTTCGGGGGTGAAATACATGTTACAAAAGGATTACATACGAATACTATTGGTATGATTAGCCTAGGAAAGAACCATAGATCATGTGATTGGGTAGGCGGATACTTGGGACCATTAATCCTCGTATAAGGACCGAGGGGCATGAGTGATAGATCTATTTGGGTGTAGCGAGCCCACACCCATGAGGACCAGGGTGGCCCATAGGGTGACTATGTCTTCCAGCCGGAAGCCCGGTACAACTTTGCTAGGTTTGAGTCTTCCTACACCGTCACACATATCAGTGGCCTTGCAAACCATTGGTGATCTTTTCCTTGTTTGCTTTCATACCGGGACTTACATACATACATACATACATATACTGTTTACAAAAGGTTTATACATACTTATACAAACACATGAACTCGCTCAACTTTTGTTGATGTTTTGCAAACTACATGTATTTTAGGGAACTAGTGGATCTGGCAGGAGTATGCATGTGTCTTCAAGCTACGTCGTGAATAAAAGATGTTATCCATGGTTGTTGAGTTTAGGGGGTGTATCCTATTCCTGGACGGGATACATGTTTCTAAACTCAGGTTTTATTTAAAGTCTTTTGTGGAGTATTTATGAACTCAGTTAAACATGTCATGGTTTGTAACTTAATTTGGTGTCGATGTTTTCAAGACAGGTATGTTGTGGTATTTTCTAAACTTAATTAATGGATGAACATCTCATGTTTTTATCATATAGCGTTGTTATGATTGAATGCTATGGTATTAAGAAGTCACACCAATAACCACGCTTCCGCAAAAGTCAGGGTGTGACAACATCATATATGAGGTTGAATTATATAAAAAGAAAAAGTAAAAAATTTAACGGCAGTTGGATTAAAACAAAAAAAAGGATAAAACAAAACGGCCAACCCGAAGTATCGCCGATTCTTTGACTCTACTCCCATTGATTCCGTGGTTGGATCTTTTGTGGAGAAGCAGTGGTGTTGTGGCGACAATGAATGAGAAGGTGGTGGTGAGAGGGTGATGGTGTGGTGGCGATGGTGGTCCTGTTGGAGTACTGTGGTGGCCGGAGGGTGAGGTATGGCAAAGGAGGGTGGAGTATGTTGAAGATGGTGGTGGTGGGTCCCACAAAAAATGATTGGCAGAGGTTGATTGGGTGAGGGGTTAGGTGAGGCCTATTGAATTTTTAAATGTTTTATTGTTTTTATTAATTTGTTTTCTAGTAAAGGCATTTTAGTAATTTCACACATAGTTAACACCAAAAACTAACCTCCATTCACGCTAGGGACTATCCGGGAACGAAATTGCAAAAGTTGAGGACTATAGCTGTAATTTTAGAAAGTTAGGGACTAAAGGTGAAAAAAAGGAAAACCACAGGGACTATCCGGGCATTTAACTCTTAAATTTAAATTGCCAAAGATTTAAACTTTAGGGTTAGAAAGGAAAATTCCATTTTTTTTTAAAAACTCCTAAAATCAATGATACAACTTACATATGCATAAAGTAGTTGCTTATTTATAATGTTTTAATACATAATCAAATTAAAAAGACTCTTGCATGTAATAAGTTGTTGTAACCAGTGTTTTAAAAACCAAATAGACTTTTAGCTTTGTGGGCTTGTGGCTTTACCGGTAAGCCCAACACAGGGAAGTAAGTCCAAAAGGCACTTTTATAACTCGTTACTGAACCAAAAAGGTCCAGTCTTGTTCATCTTGTGTGTGGCCCAATTGCTCAAAACATTCACAACCTAATTAAACAGGTCGGTCCGTTTCAGTTAGTTTTTTTTTTTTTTTTTTTTAACAAAACAATGCTTGAATAAGTAAAACTACAATTTTTAATCTACAAATTACAATTCCATCCTCTAATAAAATAACTTAAAGGCTGTTTGTTATGTTAGAATTCAATAATTATATTGAAATCTGAATTTACATGATAACATTTTGTTTTTCTTGAAAAATAAAAAAAAATTATAATTAGAATGAACTTTTTTTAAGTAAAGGAATTAGACATTCATTTCGAATTGGAACGAGTTAAACCAAACTAGTTGAAATATCTCTCACCATCACCACCACCACCACCTTCACAATAGCCGCCCCTGCCGCCACACCGCTTCAATTGTTGCCACAATTTGTCCATGCTTATTTTAATTTAGTGTAATATCGTCATGTCACCCTCACTTGCCAGACACAAATGAAACACAACAACCGAAAATGCTCATATGACTTAGGTGGTGTTTGTTTTTTAAGAGGTAAAATGTCTGCAGTCTGCGGACCACATCTACAGACATCTGTTGAAAAAGTGGTGGACCAAATGTCTGCAGTCTGCAAGAAGAAGACTGTTTGTTTTTTTTAACATATGTAGACTTCTAAAATAAACTGACGGAGGTGTACAGACGGTGGTGGGTGGTGGACGGTGATGGTGGTGGACGGTGGTGGTGGTGGGTGGTGGATGGTGGTGGGTGGTGGACGGTGGCGGTGGCGGTGGTGATGGTGGGTGGACGGTGGTGGTGGTGGTGGACGGTGGTGGACGGTGGACGGTGGTGGTGGTGGGTGGTGGTGGGTGGTGGACGGTTGTGGTGGCGGTGGTGGTGGCGGTGGTGGTGGCGGTGGTGGTTGGACGGTGGTGGTGGTGGACGGTGGTGGTGGTGGTGGACGACGGTGGTGGTGGACGACGGTGGTGGTGGACGGTGGTGGTGGTGGACGGTGGTGGTGGACGGTGGTGGTGGTGGACGGTGGTGGTGGACGGTGGTGGTGGACGGTGGTAGTGGGTGGTGGTGGGTGGTGGACGGTTGTGGTGGGTGGTGGACAGTGGTGGTGGTAGACGGTGGTGGTGGGTGGTGGTCGGTGGAGGTGGGTGGTGGTTAGTGTTGGTGGGTGGTGGTGTTTAACCCTCTGCAGACCTTAGAAGATCTTAGAAGTGGTTAGACCAAGTCTGCACCAAGAAGACCTCGCGCAAACCTTTTTTAATGAAACGTCTTCGGAAAAACAAACAGTCTGCCCGTGGTCTGCGCCGTGCAGACAGAAGAGCCTGCGCAGACGTTTTATCAAAAAACAAACAGCACCTTAGTTACAATCTCTTATTTCTAAATAACAAAACCAACAGAGCAGAATTTTTATAATAGATTGAACCACATGACACCATCTGGTCACACAACCTCCATAAACAAAAAACTAGAAAAATCATTCAGCATCGGGTACATCCTCTGCAGCTTCATTAAAAGATGCAACCAATATTTCAGCAAGGCAAGGTTGTGAACTAGACTGTCTTTGAGATTCTGAAACTCTAGGTTTTTTCGCATTAAGAGAAGGTGGAAGCCACTGCTTTTTGAGTGACTTCCAAACAGGGCCGGCCCTGAGAATTCATGTACCTTGTTCAAGCTTGAAAAAACGTGCCCTTAGGTCGTAACGAAATTGGGTATTGAGCTTACTAAAGGTCTAAACCTAATGGCAATGGGCTAATAACTAATCTAAACGATAAAAATAGTTTTGTAAATGGGCCTATGTTGGTATTTGTATGGGTATACCCTATAAATTTATTTATTTTTACATATACATATCGGAGTTTTTAAAAAAATAATGTGCCATTCGAAATATCGGGCCCTGGCCGGTGGTCCTCCCCGCCCACCTTCAGGGCCGACCATGCTTCCAAATTACTGGTTCTAGTAACTTCCAAGGGTCTTCCAATATTGACTTGTTAAAGAAACAATCGAGTCGTTGTTCTTCTGCTGATACATGATTATGGCCCCGCCCTTGCCCTCCACCCTTTCCTGACCCACAGCCTCAATTAATGGTTGTAGTAACTTCCAAGGGTCTATAAAACCGGGGGTTCGAAAACGTATATACCCAAAAATTTCTATACGAAAACTACATACTCTCCACTACTAAGCGAAAAGTTTGGGGGGTCAGCCGCCCTCTCCCGCCCCTTAAAAGCTTCGCCCATGACCTCCCTGACCGAGCCATGATTGGAGCTATTCTTGAACTTGGGTCTAGGACTAGAGTACCCAAGCCCTGAACCACGATCCGGGCTGTTGGTGAAATGGGGACTAGTGTAGCCGTATTGCCCTGAACCACCGATGAAGTGAGTTTATGGGCTAGGAAAACCGACGCCTTGTGGGCCATGGTAACCTCTAGGGTGAGGACTATTCCCCCTCCAACTCGGGTTGGGTAAAGTGCTACTTTGTGGTGGGTTAGAGATTGCATAACATCCCTGTGGTTGTTGCATTTGCGGATTTAGCAATTGGTTTATATGGGGTTGGACAATGTTTTAGGGGAGGTTTCGTGATGGCCACCCCATCACGCGTGGAACAAAATAGCACACCACCGCCGCCACAAATATAACGCGTGAATTATTTAACGCATTAAAATCATCACGCGTTGAAAACAATTCACTTTTAGATTGTTTTGTCGTTTTATGAAATTGAATTAATAGCAACTTTGATGAAAAGTGCAAATTAGCCCCTCAACTTTTGTTAGCTATTTTTAAATAGCTTTCCTTTAATTGCAATTCAGGTCCCTCATCTTTATATAAATTTTAATTGCCCATCTCGACGAACCGTTTAAGTCGGTTGTAATTCAACAAAAGCGCGAGATTTGCGAAAGGTGGGGTTGGGAGATGCCACCCGTTTAATTTAAGTTTTTTTTTTTCCAATGTTTAGTTGTTTTTTATTTTGCTATGCAATTTATTTTTTAATTTTAATGAAATTTATAATTTAGTGTTTTATTGTTAATTTCTAATTTAAAAAATAAAAAAAAAGTTGTGAGTGATGGAATTCCATCACTAGTGATGACCATCGCCACTAAAAAAGGCTTGTGAGTGATAGAATAGTGGTTGATGACATGGCGGAACTTGATTGGATGTTTGTGAGTGATGGAATTCTATCACTAGTGACCAGAGCCGGCCCATTAGTGTAAACATGTGAGGCAAGGGCCTAGGGCCTCCAAAAATCAGGGCCTCATTTTTTATAAGAAAGATACACATTGGGCCAGGTCTGTATGCAAGATTTAAAGAGGTTTTGGGCCACAAGCTGCTTAGTGCTTACTTAAACATGGATCGAATATCAGGCTTTGGATTAGGCAAATAGCTGATGCAATTAATAGAATTTATTTTGGAATACCAATCGTCCAATAAAATACCTTGTAAGTTACAAAATGGTCTTGTGCTATTTCTTGCCGGAATTTATTTCAGTATATGGATTCAATAGGATTCTTTGTTTCCTTCTCACTTCCAATGGTTTAATGCTTGCACTTGAAACGGTATCAAATCCGATCATCAACTCTTATTCGATTGAAATATCAAATATGCTCTTAGTTTACTGTATTTTTTTCTCTTGTGGAAGATATAACATTTCAGAGTGGAAAACACATCGTCACATCCTCCAAGGTAATTTTATATACATCTAATTTATGCTTTTTATATTTCTGCTATTTGATGAAAATTTGTTTAGTATCCGATTGTTTTTTCTTAGTAATAAATTCTTTATTCTTAGTGATTAATTAGGTGAACTGATTGATTAGGTAAATTGGTCAAATTGATTGTTTGATGAGGCTTGATTAGGTCGTTTTTTTATTAATTTATAGATTGATTAGGTGGTATATAAATTTAAAACCCAAAAAAATTGTAAAAGGGTCCCAGATTCTTTCTTCGCTTAGGGCCTCCAAAATAGTTGGACCGGCACTGCTAGTGACCACCCCCACTCCCCTTAATGCATGCCAACAACTATAGTCAAGTATTAAGATAATCAAATACTGTTGTATACATAAATGCCAATTTCAACCCACTTTCTTATATATGGGTCAAGTGGACGGTTCAAATGAATGAGAAAAAAATTTTTGTAAGTAGAAAAAAAAAAAGAAATTTCAGCCGATAAGAAAGTTTCATCTTTCTTCATGTAATATTTGTATTTAATATTAGTATTAGTGTAAGGGTATATTGATAAATTACACATATCATTAATTTGTAGTCTTTCACTTTAATAACTAATTACATTAAATTTGTAATTTATTTTCAAAATATATATGTTTTCAAAGAAAAAAAAAATACTTAGAGTGTAGGATGAATTACAAGTTATGTATGATAAATCTCAATATGTGTAGGATAAATTTCGATGTGTGTAGGCAAAAAAAATTAGTGCGGAGGATGATAGTCTTTATGACTAATTAGTCAAAGATAATAATGAATGAAATGGGGAGAACAATTATTTAATGTTTTAAAATCGTACCATTTGTTCTTTTTCTTCTCAATCTAATGTTTTCAATTTTATAACTGGTGGGACGTATTGCCGGGCTATGATTTTGTTACGGTTTTCTTTGTTGACCAGAACACGGTCTTGGTTTCTCTCTTGCTGGGCTGTTGTAGCAAATGAAAATGTACCAAACATTATTCAGTTGGCAAGATGTTCTTTTTAATGAATGATTGTTTTTTGTGACTGTACGCTTTGACTTACTAATGTTATGTCTAGGAGATCCGATAGCTTATAGTAACAAGCGTAAATAGCAGCTTTAAAAGCATGGGTGACAATTTAAGTTTGAGTTGTCATAGGTTGACTTGTTTGACCCGTTTCTTTAAGGATAAGTTGACATGTATAACCCGTTTTTTTAAACAAGTTGTGCAGACCGATTTAGATAAATTACTTACCGGAGCCCAAAAGTTGTTCTATTTATAATGAAACCATAATGCAGATTTTTAGGGTCGTCTTCTATTACGAAGTTTATCGTCTTGTCCATTTTCTTCTGGTCAGCTATATACTTGGTTAAGTAGAGTAGTCTGAGACACGACATTCAGAATTAGGTAGATGGGTGGATGAGTCGGGTAATGGGTCAGACTCGCTAGGCTGGGTTGACTCGCATGTGCTTATTTGTCCCTTTTTAAAAGTTTAATATAATAAATCTTTAAATAGAATAATTTAGGAGGTTGGATGCATTGTGTAGTCTCAGTTAATTTTAAGAGTAAAGTCCTATTTGAGTCCCTGTGGTTTGTGCAGTTTAACCATTTGAATCCAGAAACCAAAACTCTTTTGATTTGAGTCCCTGTGGTCTTTAATTTTAACCATTTGAGTCCATGTGGTCTCTAATTTTAACCATTTGAATCCAAAAACCAAATGTTTCTGATTTGGATGTTGTTTACTTTTGGATTCAAATGGTTAAAATTAGAAACCACAGGGACTCAATCAAAACAGTTTTGGTTTTTGGATTCAAATGGTTAAACTGCACAAACCACAAGGACTCAAATAGGACTTTACTCTAATTTTAATTTTCATGTTCTTCATCATTTTAAGCCGTTATGTCAATAAATCCGCAGGTTCAGAAATTTATTTTAGATAACTGAACCTTCTTAAATTGTTTTGTTTTAGGAACAAAAAAAATAAATAATATTTGTGCCAAAAATAAGAACAATATGTCTTATTCACGTAATAGAACTTGAAGTATTATTTCTGCATCTTGCTGACCAAATCCGCCCACATTATGAATTTTATAAAACAAGGTGCTAATAAATGTACCCCCCCTCCTCTCACATACTTACGGGTGGGGCTTGCAATTTTTTTTCTCACAAAGGGGGGGGGGGGGGGGGGGGGTTTAATAACTAGTAAGAAGGGTGCTCCTTGAACCATGTTTCCTAGCCATTCTTTTCATCTATGATTCTTGCGATACGTCAACTGTTAGTCTTTACAAATTCAGAGTTGGTGCCCAAAGACTAATAATATGAATTAACTAGAATAGCCCAAAAATTACACTTTGTGATACATAAGATGTTTAGTGTTTTAGGCAGCCAACCAATACTACAGTCAAGTTCAAAAATATCTCAAGTCTCGCATGTTAAATAGTGATTTTAAATTTATTGGTTTGAATGTGCTCTTTTTTTTAGCCTGATCATCATACTTTAGAAGATAACTTCTTTTTTACTTTAAGAGCCCAGGGGGGCGGTACGTGATAATATCACGGAAACCAAACTTCAACGCGTTATTCCACCCCCACAACAAAGTTCCACGCGTTATATTTTCCACGAAATCAATTTTTCGTTATTTTCTTCACGCGTTATTGTTTTTGTTTTGTGAGTGTAATTGTTAGTTGGGGGGAAATTGTTGGGTGTGGTGGTGAGTGATGACCACCCCCACTAAAAAAGATTGTGAGTTATGGAAAAATGGTTGCTGACATGGCGGAACATGATTGGATATTGTGAGTGATGGAAAAATGGTCACTAGTGACCCCCCTCCCCTAAGAGCATGTGTGACAAGTGATAAGGCCTTATAAGTGGGGTTATGTGACAAGTGACGAAATGTGTAAGAAAGTGGGGTTATATAACTTGCAGTGGCGGATCTAGAAAATCTTCGTTGGGGTAACGTTTTATATAAAAGGGGTAATGGAATTGAAAAAAACGTCAAGAAAGGTCAAATTTTTCTAAAATTTACACTACCGTCGGAGCGCCAAGGGGTAGCGGAGGCTACCCCTTCCCCTAAGATAGGTCCGCCCCTAATAACTTGAGTGTTTAGTGGAAATGGGGCTATATAACATGTATGCATATATATTTGTGTGAGAGAAATTATAGATATATATGTATGTATATATATGTGCTGGCTCATTTAATAGTGGGAACTACCCCTTGTACCACTATATTAAAAACTGTTGACCAAGACCTTTGGTTCACATGTCTAAAAAACCTAACCCTTGTTTTCTGTCCACTCATTTCTTATCTCCAATCACAACACAACACAACACAACACTCCTTTCTTTCTTATCTTCACTCTCATCTTGTTAACATTCATAACATACAGACTAGACCAACCACTCTCATACCATACTAATTTCCAGTTTACCCTCTTCACTGTCTGTTAACAATGGCTGAAACTGCTGCTTCAGCCCTCCTCAGTGCATCAGGAAGGTCAACCTGATGATTGGCTCACACTAAGCATTCGTTCCTCCGTCTTCAATGCAGAGGTCAACCATAATGAACCACCAGGCGATAATAGTACCAGCAACGAGGATGGTGATGATGAAGATAGTGGAGAGATGATGAACTCTCCACTATTTTCATCATCATTATCTCTGGTTTCATCATCTCCATCATCTTCACCGTCATCCTGTACTATTATCGCCTGGTCGTTCATTAAGGTTGACCCTCTGCATTGAAGACGGAGGCCGAATCAGTACAATACAACCCATATCGACCATTTCCTTTTCATTTGGATCATGTAACTGAACTCTTGATTTGATTTGCTAAACTTTTTTGTGGTCTAGTTTGAAAGTCAACCTTCATGTTATGTCATTTGACCAAAGCAAAAGTATCCAGATTATCATAAAACGTATATTAATAATTATTTAATGAACCTGATGTGAGGAATTTTAGTCAACATGGTTACTTGTAGTTAGAGTAAAAGGGTCAAAGTGGTTCATGCAGATTTTAACAAAACTCTCAAGACTCTATCATGCAGTTCCAGTGGTATGCAATCTCAAATCTTTATCAATTTCTCATACTTTGATTTAACTGCAGGGCCTTTGACTAATCAACATGGGGTTACTAGTAGTCAGAGGTTCAAAATGGCAATTTACTCTTGAATTTTAATGATAACAATAATTTATATGTTGAAAATCAGTAATCACTTTTCATAAGTTTAAACTAATATATATATTGCTGCATAGAATGTATGGTGTAAGATTCTGTTTATTACTCTGTTTATTTTCAAGTTGACTTTCAATTTCGCTTTTTTTTTTTTTTTTTTTTTTTTTTAATCTTAGCCATTTTCATTATCCTTTTTTGCAGCTTGGTGCACTGAGTATGTTCAATGATTACATTTCAATACGGAAATTACGTTAGCTGATTTGATTTTGGTAAACATGTAAATTAAGCATGTTCCTCGTTAGCTTAGATGAGAAGCTTCTGTATAGCGGAACAACAGAGTATCTTATATATTACAACCAAAATTTTACAGGGACTTAAGACCATGACATCCTAAAGGATCTTCTAGGTGAGGAACATTCAAAGTTAACCAGGAAAAAATTGAGATAGGAGAGATTGGGTGTTGCTAAATGCACTCCCGTTTCTTTAAATTTTACTGGTTACACTCCCTCCTTCAAGTTTTCAAAAAAATTACAATCAAACCTTTTATTTTATATATTTTTAAATTGCATCTACTTGAAGTTTTTAAACAATTCAAAAAAGATAATTAAATTATATAACCAAATTTTATCCAAAATATTATTTAAATTGAATTTGTATCAATTATCTATGTGTATAACTATTTTTAAATTTTAAATTTTAAATTTATCTGTATCCTCTTGTCTCGACCACGGTTTATGAGATTATTGCTCGCCTATAGTGTACTCTTGGGTTATACGCATATCTAAATTTAAGTCTTTAGACTAGATACATAATGGATTAGGTCCCTGCTGATTTATTTTTTATTTTATTTATTTATTTTTTTTTTTTGGGAATTTTAGTGGCCTTTGGGCTTTTCTTGTTATGTCCTTTTTTGTTTGTTCCTCCAGCAGTGCATTGGTTTTGTTTAATGAATGAAATTGTTGTTAAAATAATAATTACGAAAAAGGCACTGTTACAGTTATATATTACCTCATCCAAAAGATTTTTGTTTAATGAAATTGCTGTTAAAATAATATTAATTCTAATAATTATAAAAAAAGGCACTTTTACACTTATATATTACCTCATTAAATAGATTAAATATTCAGGGTGGAGATACAATAGGAAGTTTATTTGGCTAGGAAGGCTAGGAAGTGATCTTGACCATCCATTTAGTTAATCAAGGGCTAAGATTAAATCAGGGAAATTGAAAGGAAGAAAAGAGGCGCGTGAGTTTCTTTAGGGGCATTCTAGTCAATCCAAGCCAATAGTTTCTCTCTCCTCCAATTCCCCCCATTTTTTTAAACGTTAATAACTCTTTCATACGACATTATTTTTTTATAAAAATTGCACCAAAAAAAACGAGTATACTATTGCTATATTTAAAAAAAAAATTTAAAACCCAGTTGCGTAAAACGCAATTATAAAAACCCTCAGTTACGTAAAACGCAATGAAAAAAAAAAACCTAAAAAATGGCATTTTTCTAAAACGCAATGCACCAAAAACACAAATAAATGACTTATTTGTAAAACGCAATGGACTAAAAACACATAAAAAAGTGTTTTACCTAAAACGCAATGCACCAAAAACATAAAGAAATGTCTTATTTGTAAAACGCAATGGCTAGTAAACACTTAAAATGTTTGTTTTCTAAAACGCAATGGACTGAAAACACATAAAAAAAGTGTTTAACTAAAACGCAATGCACAAAAAACACAAAGAAATGTCTTATTTGTAAAACGCAATGGCCATAAAAACACTTAAAAATGACTCATTCTAAAGCGCAATTGCCTAAAAAACAAAAGAAAGTATTATCTGTAAAACGCAATGGACTGAAAACACCTAAAAAAAGTGTTTTACCTAAAACGCAATGCACCAAAAACACTTCAAGAATGTGTTTTTCTAAAATGCAATGGCCAGCAAAACACCAAAGAAAGTGTTCTTTCTAAACGCATTGAACCATGACAATAGTTTATGTCTGTGCTGTAAACT
Source organism: Helianthus tuberosus (assembly GCA_030545235.1). Classification (NCBI taxonomy): domain Eukaryota; kingdom Viridiplantae; phylum Streptophyta; class Magnoliopsida; order Asterales; family Asteraceae; genus Helianthus; species Helianthus tuberosus. The sequence continues at coordinate 143,492,416 of CM060426.1, read as the reverse complement.
GTCTGGACCAATGCAGTTTCCAGAGGCAATTTACAGAAAATTAATTTTTCTGATGCATTTTTACTACAGCAATTTAATCGAAAAAAAAAAATTTCCGAGCTGAACCCCAGCCAGGGGCTCTGCCCCTTGGACCCCGCTAGGGGCTGCCGCCCCTGGGACCCCGCTACCAGGGGCGCTGCCCCCGGACCCCCGCCAAGATCGTAAAACGCAATGACTAAATCAAAAACCCATATCGTAAACATGAAACTAAAAAAATTCTTACATAGATCGAAGTGATTTCTTCAACAATTGACGATTTTTGAATGATTGAAACACTTATCAGCGCTCGAATCGAACGGATCGAGTGATTATCTTAAAAATCACCGGAAAAAAACGAGATTTTGTATGAAATTAAACTGGGTTTTTCTTCAAAAAAAACTGAAGAACACGTTGATCGGGTGTTTAAATCATTGATAGGTGATGAAAATCGCACTATAATGTAGTGATTATTGAGATAGAAAGTGAAGAAATGGTTGAAGATGGTGGGTTTTGAAAATGGTGGGTTTTGAAGTTACTGGGTTTTGAAACGAAGAAGAAGAAGAAGAAATGGTTGGATTGACTAAAATACCCTTTTTCTTTATTTTAAATGTTGCCACATGTCCTAATCCTATTGCTTCCTAGACTTCCTAGCCAAAATAAACTTCCTATTTGATCTTTTCCCTAAATATTCATTGGGAATAGCCCTTAGTGAGTTAGTTAAGGTATAGAATAGTAGGAGGTAATGGGTTCAATCTCCATAGTATATAAGTTTAGCCATTCAAAAAAAAGATTAAATAGATATGTAAATGGAACAGCTAAAACTAATCGAGGGCTAAAAAGAATGGAAGACGTGCCACAAAATTTTATAATATATCTTTATAATTGAGTAAGTATCGTTATGTAAGTTTTAAACATTTAAAAAATTAATTAAAATTTATAACAAGGTCTTATCCAAAATCTTTAAAAATTTCAAATGAATATTACGTAACCAAGTCTTAATCAAATATTTGTATGGATTATACGCTTATCAATTATTTATGTATCACACTAAAAATAAGATTTTTTGTTTGAATGAAATTTGACAACTTTAAAACTATTATTTTTAGTAAGGAGGTATGAAAAGTAAAAAATGGGAGTGCAAACCCAGAGAGATTTTAGCAGTGTAAGTTCCTTTCAGTCAACAACATATGACTACTGCATAATACAATGACCTAGTTTTGACTATTGGCATTCATGATATAACACAGGGTTTATTCATATTGGATTTGATTTTTAAAGTTGCTTTGAGAATTGATATTGACAGCATGTGTGGTTTAACTGAAGGAGGTCTTAGGCTGGAGGGTGTGGGGACGCAACCCAACCCAGCTGGCACACCATAGCGCCTCACACCCGCCATACTCCACACCCCCGGCGCTATAGACGGGGCGCTATACAACCATCACCACCGCTATGGCGAGCGGCAACGCACAGGGACCGAGAAGCATTTACTATTTTGGACCGTTGAAACGGTCAAAAATTAAAAAAAAAATTACTTTTTATTTTATTTATAAATTCATACTATAAATACCCCACCTTCTACCTCTTTTTGCCGCAATGGGTCGTGGGGTGTATCGAACCCCCGACTCTTTTTCGGGAAAGTGGGGTGCTTTGAGGACGAAGGTTAGCAACTTTAACAACATATACAATAACCTCGTCAATAACACTCGAAGGAGAAGTGGTGCGAGCGACATCGATGTCTTGACTGAAGCCCACAACGAGTATAGAATCCACCATGGGCATATGTTTACGTTGGTAACCACATGGGAGCTTCTTCGCAAATCTCCAAAGTGGCACCTTGTGCCACCGTTCGACCCAACCCGCCTGTCGAATACCCAAATCCCTGCTGACGTTCAATGGATCTTCGCTGACGTCCAGATATCTCTGTCTTTGTTGCTACAAAAGAATAAACCGTTAGCCTCGTCACGGAGGGCCCTGGGAGGGGGATCCGTGACCAAGCTCCGGCGTGAGAGTAAGTAAACTTGCCGGAGAGTGAGAGAAGTCTATTCCGATAAGTGTGATCACCGGAATGTTTCCTCTAAGGTGTGAATCCAATAAATGTACGTGTGTGTTTAATGTATAAGAATATTGGTCGGAATAAATGAGGGAGAAGTAAATGAGGGAGCTTTTAATGTGATACCTTTCATCCGCCATGTGATCATCTTCTTTGGCTCTTATATAACCTCGAGTCCTTATCTCCCATGTGATATATTTTGTTAAGATGATCCGACGGATTTAGGAAGTCTTCGAGGGGCTCAGACACGTGTCTGACCCCTAACGGTTAGATTAGCAGCTTCATTTAATGTTCCGGCTGGAGAAGTATGATGCCAGCTAAGATACTCTTCTTATCAGTCATTAATTGTGGCCTGCATTTTCTGATTCTAGTTTCCCGCCCATTTCTCATGAGGAGAACCTTAATGGGCAAGGCAAACTGTTGCTGGGCTTATGTCTTGTTGGGCCCGCATGAAGGTAGACCAAAGCGGGTGAAATGGGATTGCCCATTGGCCCGTCGTCAAGTCATCTTTAGTCCCTGGTTCTGAGACCCAAGGCTCATGATCCGGGGCTGAATCATAACTGTTCAAAAGGGAGGTTAACTTTTTTAGGCTTCGAGTGTGGGCCCGTTTCTGATCGGTTATTAATCATTCTTTCTTTTCACAAAGCCCATCATTTCGCCGAATACTAACGGCGGGAGTTGATCCTCTAGATACACGTGCATCTTTTTAAATTTTGAAAGGACGAATGACATGACGGTTTCCTGTGTGTCAGTTGCCCTCTTTAAATACCCCATTACCTTTTAAATTTCCTCTCTATCCCTTCAAGTTCTTTCTCTCCTTCCGTCATATTTCTCCTATCACCGCCCCTTTTTTGAATATGAGTCGTTCCAGTCGCTCTGCAATTAGATCGGTCTTGACAGCGAAGGACTTAAAGTCTTTTGTCTAGACATACAGCATTCCCGAGCGGTTTTCTCCCACCTTGCCGGGCCCTAACGAATCGGCTGAGTGTACACCGGACAGAATTCCCCTTTACACATTGGCGTTCTCTTCTTGTGGAGTCCGGTATCCTCTTTCACCTTTCAAAGTTGCTTTGCTTCGCCACTTCGGGGTTCACTTCTCTCAGTTGCATCCCCTAGGGTTTATGAGAGTGGTGCACTTTGAGTTGTCTTGTGCGGCCGTTTCTGGCGAGCCATCTGTCCCCTTGTTCTGTATGTTCTATAAACTGATCTCTGATGGAGATTGGTTTATTTTTGCCAAGCGACAGAACAGTGTGTCGAAACCCTGTTATACCTTTATGCCAACTTCCACTTACCCGAAGGATTGGAAGAGTAGGTTCATTTTTGTTTCCGCTGCCATGATACCAGAGTCCCCACTGCCAAGAGATGTTGAGGCCGTTATTGAAGATACTGTTCCCACCTTGTCTGCTAACGAGACCGTTCAGTGGAAACGCATGTATGAAAACCCAACGAGGGCTTTTACTTTTTCTGAGGGAATCTTGGCCATGGGGGATTGAGCCCTTCCTACTCAGTTCGTCCCAAGGCTTTTTTTCGGCAAAAAAGGTATCTTTTTGCCCTGGATTTGCTATTATTTGCTTTTGTTTCTTGGTATTTGTGCAGTCATCTTTAGTGTTTTTTTTATGCAGAGTTGACTTTGTGGAGACTGCTTCAAGGGGATTCTAAGGATGTCAAGTTTGTAGTTGGTGATGAGGTTGATCCGGGTTTGAACCGGAGTGTAGGGATGCAGGTCACCGGGGGGTCTGCCCAGGCTGGAGGCTTCGTTGCTGTGGAAGGGGGTGAGGAGGCCTCCTCTGATGAGGAGGAGAGTTCCCCTGATCCCTCCCCTGTTAATCATTCTAATCAAAGTGAGATGAAGCTCTGGAGGTCCGTTTAGTTCGTAAGAGGAAAGCTGCAAGTCCTAGGCCAACCCCTGCTCCTCGTGATATCCGGCAAAGGCTCCGGAGTGCTAGTGGACAGAAGCCCCCTCCCTCATCGAAGGCTGCTTCCGAACTTCCCCCTGTTGGGGTTAAGGGTTCTTTGTCCAAACACCTGAGGTCTTCAAGTCTTGTGAGTGCACCTTTGTTGGTGGGCTCCTTTTTCCTCTTACCTATTTGGCTTATATTTGTTTCGTTCTAGGGAGATTTTTGATGTTCTTTTTTCCTTTTTCTTTTTGTGTAGGGGAGTTCTTATGATCCAATAGAGATCCCCACTGGTCCCTCCTCTTCCCGTGTTCGGGACAAGACTCCGGAAGTAAGCATGGCTCATTTTACCTCAGCCTTTGAACTCTCTCCTCACCATGCTACTGGGAACAGTAAACCCACTCAACCTGAGGGTTTTGCTCATCGGTCCCCTTTGGCTCCCCTGTTTGCTGATGTTGTCCCTTTCACCTATGTCCCTAAATGGAAAATAACTCATTCTTCGGTGATAGGGACCCCTGAGGCTGCTAGGGATTTTTTGAGTCATGTTGTTCCTCCCTCCCATAGATTCATGAATTCTGCTCTGATGGATGATCTTTTTGAGGATCAGTATAGCATGTCTCTCTGTGAGAGTTTTTTCAGGGGTGCTGGCATGCTGCAGCGGATTGACGATTTGAGGAGGGAGAATGAAGAACTCAAGGGTGAGCTCAAGACCTCCCAGTCTGTTGCTGCCGAACTTAGATGTCAAGTGGTCGAGGCTGAGAGAAAGTTGCAAGAAGAGAAGGTACATAGCCTTTCTCCCCCCTTCCCCCCCTTTTTTTATTTTCCAACTGTTTTTTGGATTTTTTATAATGTTTATTGCCCAGGGGGCTGGAGCCATGTTGGAGCGGAAGGAACGAGCTTGGGAAAGAGAGATGGCGGTGCTGGTGGAAGAGAATGAAGAGTTGGCCGCTGAGTTAAAGCATCTGAAGGAAGTTGGCTCCGTTTCTCAGGAGCAGCTCAATACTATGTATGCAGATTATGGGATAACTTCTGATGATAACCAGCGGTTAGCTAAGGAGAAACATTGGTTAATCACTGAAGGTTTCGGGGCCTTCCTTACTGCTGTTTCTCAGTCAGAGGAGTTTAAAAGTGGCTTGGAGGAGGTGTATAGGGCGTACCGGGATGTTGGCTACCAGGCTGGGCTGAAGGATGGCTATATTTACTCTGCTCAGGGTCTGGGCAGAAAAGAGACTCCGCTTTACAACTCCAAAGCTAAGAAGAGACTATCCAAGCTGGATGAGGAGTTTGGGAGTAAGACCCCGGCCATTCTCAAGAAGATCCTGGAGCATCCCATGATATCAATAGATGAATTGAAAGCCCTGTTTTCCTCCGCTGGTCCTTCGTCTCCACCGTCTTTGTCTGGGGATGGTCCCCAGTGATTTCTAAACATTAACCTCCTTCGATATGGTTGTAATCTCGATAATTGCTTACCCTAGGATACTTTGAACTCTTTTGGTTGTTTGGAAGGAGGACCTTCGTGTAGGGGTCCTCCTAGGTACTTAATCTTATAACTTATGACTGTATGTTACTATCTTGTCTTTTGCTTGTTTTCTTGTTGTGCTTTTCCATGCTGCAGGGGCCTTTGCCGAGGATTAAGTCGGCGCTTCCCTGAAGACTGTAGGATCGTGAAACGACCTAACGAGTCGATCAGAAGAGTGCTCAGACCGAATCAGAGGCGGAATTCATTGATTCGGTCTTCATTTAGCTTGGATTCACTATTAATTGTCTTGTTTATAGATCTTGAAAGGATTTCAGTACAAAGACACTTCGACATCACCTCGGCGTCGGAAATCAGAATCTTACAAATGAACTCGTTTGAAGGCTATTTATAGGGAAGACCCTTCCGTTTGAAAATGACATAATCATTTCAAACGGAACCCTATTTCAAACTTTACATTCAAACGGAACCTATCTTCAAACGTGACCTCTCAAACGAACATGTTTCAATTTCATATTTGACTTTTAAATGGTTAACTTCTAAATTTGTCTTCATATGTCTATATTGCAATAGATGATGTCACATATATGATGTCATCATCATATATGATGACATCACTTCTTGTTCAGCAACGCAACGAACCCGAGACTCGACATAAGACGAAGACGACAGACGAATGCACCAACAGACTCCCCCTCAGATGTTGACGAGTCTTAAGTGTCGAGTCTTTGCATCTTCAGTCTTTATCTGTCTCTTTTCTTTCTTCGCATATACCAGGATCTTCTCTTTGGCTCTAACCTCGTCAGACTCCCCCTCTCATCATGATGGGATCGCTGTCTGGAATTAGCTATCACCTTGAGATTGCATCCTGGCTTTAACTCTGTTTAAGCTCATCTCCTACACAAATTTTCTCACCACCACATAAGTTTTTACTTAAAACAATAAGAAAAACTTACTAGTAATAGTTACATCAAGTTCAAATTAATGATCTCGATTAACTAATCAAATTTTTCTTTCTTAAAATCAGTTTCTTCTTTCAAATGCACACTCCCAAACCAGTTCATCATCTTCAGCACTTGAAATTTTGAAAATCAGCTCTTCAACATCAGTTGTCGAAAATCTTTTTGTATTTTTCAAAATTTATGCTAAAACACACTAAAATCTTTTTGGATTTTTGAATAGAAAGAAATGCAGTAAAGAAATATTTACAAACACTATTTTTGTGAGCTTGTGTAAGAGGATCATATCAGTTTATGTGACCAATCACTAGCACCGTTAAGCTTTAAACATTTTCAGTTCTAAACGATTCACATAGATTGACGATATATTTGTCCACTTAAGCTCAATCTAAAAACTTTCGAAATGCTTACCGATACGTTAAGGTATATTTAGATAGCACTAAATTCTTATGGACCCCACGATCTCAGCATATCCCCTCATCATGCGATACACTGACTCAAATAATGCCTTTAAACTTTTATCGACTGTGATTTGTGCAAAAACAAAGCAGAATGTTTAAACATTAACAATCAGGTCGATACTTCCGTATACGCAGAGAAAGTCCAATGTTTAAACAAAATAAGAAAAATAAAACAAGTTGAAGTTGTTTAGGCTTTAACCACCAGGTCGATACTCCCGTATACGCAGAGGTGATCCAAAGCTTAAACGAAACACCAAAGAAAATAAAGCAGAACGTTTAGGCAACAACATCCAGGTCGATACTCACGTATACACAGAGGATGTCCGATGCTTAAACAAAATAAAGAAATAAAACAAGTTTAAATCTTTGCAAAATAAAATGCACAATCACAGCGACTTTTTAGCAAAGTTGTGAAAGTTCACAAACTTAACCAGTTTTATGTCTATCGACAATCAGCGATTACTGAGTAGGCACACAATCAAGAAGGACAAAACTAAGTACTATGCTTTCAATCATGTTTCCCACTAGAACTAGGCTTTTTCATTTTAGGTTTGTATCGTTATCGCAAATCTACTAGTCTAGCTGAGCCTACCGTCACATCTTTAGTGAGATCGTTTATCACATTTTAACTTTACATTTCTTTAGCATGCTGTGACAGTCCAACTGATCTACTATCATCTCCTCTTTTTCACAACAAAACTCATTTTTGCATTTTTTAATGTTTTTGACATTTTCAAATTTTCTAATTTTTTAAAATTTTACTCCCCCTAAAATCAAAATATGTCTCAATTTTGATTTTCTGGGAAAATTTGAAACAAACTGTACAAACTTGACAACATGATGAGAATCACTTCAATTCTCCATCCACCTGGCATAAACAATCAGAACTCCCCCTCACAACAAAACATTTTCCCATAGTGATTTCAAAACACTTAAGTTTGTTTTAATCAAAATGGTTTTTCCGGAAAATAAGTTTTGTGTGTCTTTTCACAAATTCGGGGATATTTCATCACTTTGTTCTCTTCAACCACTTGTAAAGATTTAACATCTTTAAGATCAATCCACAAATATCACTTGTAGAAAATCAAGTACAACTTAATGTCCCTGATTTACCACTTGTAAGACGAAATATCACTTTCGTGAATTTCTCAAGAAATGTGCCGATTCATGTTCCACGCTTACCAACCTGGGAACTCCGGCAAGTCAGGTTTTTCATTTGAACAGATTCACCCAAGCCTGACGGTCCTTGGGTGATTTTGAATTCTTGTTCAACAATGGTGGAAAATTTTCATCATCCATTGTTAAACCTGAATTCTCCAATTTTACCTCAACCAATGGCTCCTCTGGCTTTGACGAACCAGAATCATTTCCTGAATGTGGCTTGTCTGACTTTGATGAGCCAGATTCATCGCCTGAAGGTGGCTTGTCTGACTTCGACATGTCAGATTCATCGCCGACCATTTTCTTCTTCTTCTTCTCTGCTTTCGTCCTCAGATTTGTATCCGATGAATTCGTCTTGCTTGACTTTGCAATCGAGGGAGTTGATTCATCAGAACTCTTATTCTTAACAGATGAATCCGATGAATAACTTTAATTTATTGAAGTAATCGTTTGAATTAAATAACCGTTCAAGTAATAATAAATTAGTAAACTAATCCTTGGTATATAAGTGCGAGTGCCTATGTTCCCTCCGGATATTATCTCGGCTTCTATTACACGGTTATACATTTTTTTGACTTGTAGTCGTGTACCATTGCAAAGACCTTCGTAAGATTCTCTAGAGCATTCTTCACTTTAACCTTTTGTTCTCTCTCATGAACCCATCTGGAAATAACCCTTTGTAAATCAAGCCCACTTTCTTTATTTCCTCTCTTAGTTTTCCAATTACCTTTGCTGATCTTATCTATACTTAACCAGATTAAAATTCATTAAAGAGTATAAATCTAAAACTAATATTACAAAAAATCAAACTCAATAAGAAGTAAGAACCTACCATTAAAGACCATTCTACAAATGAAGAGCATATTGATTGCTAAAGCAATGGCTGACACCCCAAAGAAGAATCCAGAAGGTGAATACCGTTGCGGAGCAGTTGAGCCAGCTGTCACATAAACTGCACACAATTCGTATGCACATAGCAATGCAGTGACCAGAAGTAGAAGAACAGCCTATAAAGACTCCCACTCTTTCCACTTTCAACCCCCATTCTTCAATCAACACTTATTTCCCATCAATTTCTTCACAAATCAACAGGTGCCAGCTGCTTTATATCTTTTAATATAATATATTTCACCTGAGACTGAACAAAATAGATGTACATTTTCAATAAAGATAAAAACATATATTTCATCTTTTCAAGCGAATGCAACTAAAACTAAACAAAACTGATGTACCTGCAAGTCGTTTTAAACACCAACAATGAGCTCTATAACTTTCAATCACTGATTCAATAAGTTACCAGATCAACAAATACCTTAGTTAGGCCATGACATCTAGAACATGTCTACGTAAAAATATCTGTTGAATCTGAAATGTAATCCTGAATGAATAAATGCAAGTTCAGGCTATCATATATGGTTGTGTTCAACTCAATAAATCCACAATATTAACAATAATATATTGCTTACTTGTTTTGTGTCCATATGCTCTTTATAGAGCATAAATAATATAGTGAGCTTACTGTAGAAGCATTCTACCAGAATTGTGGTGTGCGTGTGATTGTACACCGCTGAGTCAACCCTATAGCCAGTCAGTACCACAAAACATATAAATATACAAAAAATCAAACTCAGTAAGAAGTAAGAACCTACCATTAAAGACCATTCTACAAATGAAGAGCATATTGATTGCTAAAGCAATGGCTGACACCCCAAAGAAGAATCCAGAAGGTGAATACCGTTGCGGAACAGTTGAGCCAGTTGTCACATAAACTGTTCACAGTTCGTAAGCACATAGCAATGCAATGACCAGAAGTAGAAGAACAGCCTATACAGACTCCCACTCTTTCCACTTTCAGCCCCCATTCTTCAATCAACACTTATTTGCCATCAATTTCTTCACAAATCAACAGGTACCAGCTGCTTTATATCTTTTAGTATAATATATTTCACCTGAGACTGAACAAAATAGATGTACGTTTTCAATAAAGATAAAAAACATATATTTCACCTTTTCAATTGATGGAAATGTTATCTTCTAGTGGCATCTAAAAATCACTTATTAGCAATAGGGGATCCATAATATGCTTTGTCTAAAAAGTTTTGCATCATTTGTAAGCAGTAATGTTAAAAAATCTGAATAAAAATCCCAATCTCAAAAAATATGAACCAAAACAAACCCTAATCTAAATTGATAATTGAATTAGACATTATCACTTAAATCAAGATGAAATGAAACCCTAATTCTAATAAAGCAAAAATAATTGACATTCATAAATCTGATTAAAAAAATCCTAACTTGAACATATCTGAACCAAAACAAACCCTAGCCTGAACAAATGATGAAACTGTAATATTAACATCAAATTGTTGCGTGAGAAAAGAAGTTTAATGAATTAAAAAAAAAGAGAACTTGTATACCTGATTGAGGCTATCTTCAGCGGGTTTTCGTTCAGCATGATTGGGACTCTGTTGCTTGCAGAATAACGACGACATTTGTAAGATCCATTATTACATCGATTTGTAAGATCCATTATTGAAAGATCAACCTGAATAAGCCCCAAATCACTACTCAATGTACAAAACCCTAGATCCCTAATTACTAATAACCCTCTATTTTGCAAAAAATAGTGAAATCACCTACCAATTAGTCCCCGATTTGTATAAATCCAGATTTGTCTCCACCAATTCCGGCAACGGCATGATCAATTAGACAATATGATGGATTGAGAAAAAAAGTTACCGATTGAAGAGGAAGTCGTCAAAGCATAAGGCGGCAGAGGATTGTGGCTAATCGTAGTCACAAATGTGGAAGATCGAGTTAGATTTAGAGTTTGTGTGTGCAAGAAAAGATTGAAAGGAAAGGGTTTAGTAAGTTTGGAAACTCCCATTTGATGAAAGAATAGATGAGAGAGCGTGGGATTGAATAGTGTTGAATAGGTTTGCCGCACAAAGATGTGCAATAGAGATTATTTCATTGTCACGTGGCAATAACATGTTTAAGATGCTGCCAAATGGCCTCAACATGTTTTGTTTTAATATAGATAATAGATTATGAGAAATTGATCTAACAACAAATTAGTAGCTTTTAAGTTCAAATCTTTATATGTCAAAAGCTTTCTTCTCCATGTTTGCCCCTGACAACCCTATATAATCATGTTCTTCAACAAATATATAAATAAAATTGAGTTTGTTTCAAATGAACAATAATTAACTACATCACCAATATATATCAAGAACCATAATTACCGCACCACCGCCTCGCCTACTCGCTTGTTGTCACAGTGCCTGACCACCGTCATCCCACCCCCTAACAACTCGCGTCCGTAGATGGAGAACCCTACAAAATCACAATAAAGTTGAATTGTATTATTGAAATTTAGGCTTAAAATCTATTATAAAACGTATGTACATATATGTACTTTATCAAACCTATGTACATATATGAATTATATCAAACCATGTTTAAAACATATGCCTGTTTGTGTTGATATGCATACAAAATTCCTCGTCCGTTTTTAAAAGGTTCATACATAATTCGCAAAAACTCAACTTGAGGTAGCGTTTCAGTAGAACCATCACATCAAGTAGAGGTAGCAACACGGCGGGGCGAAAGAGGTTGAGCAAACAGATTTTTATCCATTTTAAAAAAAAAATATGTATATAAAAGTTCTAAATGTGATTACAAAAACTATAATACTACAAAAAGAAATCTAGCTTTATGAAAAGAAATAAAAGGTATTTTCATTGCAGTTGAATACACTCAGAATTCATGACTTTCAACCCATCTGACAGTATTTATTTTTTAGCTAATAGTTTATCTTAACCCATATGAATCTAACATCAAGAATCCAGCATGCTTACCTGTGATAAGATCACAATTTGTTATTTCTCTGGACCAGGAAGTTGAGCCTTAAAACACAGGTGAGTAAAATGAACCTTGAAAACTGGGGAAAATGTTTATCCAGTTACTACAAAAGAAACATCAGTTTGCTTTGCACATTCCAAAAGCCGCCAAAATGTTGACCAATATCCGAATGTGGTACAGGATAGAGTAGAACTTAGGATCCTCTTAAGAAAACAAATACACTTGCAACTCTTAACCAATCATCTTTTAATGGACAAACAAAGTAATCCACTCTAATAAACACCTACAAAACCAAAAAAACAAAAGCAAAATTCAATTAGACATTTCATCAAACACCTGGCGGGCAAAACCCAAATTCAATTAGACATTTAATCGAACACTTGGCAGGCAATATAATTACATGTTTCACAACGAATTCGGGATAATTATCCTGAAACATTTGTAGTGCCTGATTGGTAGCTTGACGAAGCTCCCACTTAAACAATCCATGAGAGTTCTTGAAATCGATAACATGAACAATCGTACACACTCCATTTGGGCTGAAATTGAGCTTCCGGGTACTCTTTTCAAGAAACTTAATCCTCCATCTCAGAAACCTTGTCCGTGTCTCTTCAGTTGAGAACGTAACAGGTTAGGCTCTTCCCTAAGATTTTTAGAAACCTGCAAGGTGATCGTAATGTCTATACTAATATTTTCAAGTGAAAGATATGATCATGATGATAAAAAAACTTAATAAGTAATTAAAGTGGAACCTTTTTTTGCTGTAGCTTCAAGTGAAACATAACTTTGTATGAAGAAACTGACAGACAAAATTGAAGCAACTTATGAATACTATATAATCATTTTACCTTATTAACAACAGATGTTCTTTATAATGGGCTTTTATCATCGTACCTTCGACCATAATATTGTCTAATTGAGTTCCTTTATGAAGATAATAGGAATGAAAATAAGTAAACTGACAAAAAAAAGATACATAAACTATTCGGTGAGAATGATAGTGGATGAACATTAGCAAAAACACTTAAATAACTTTGTGTTAATAGATTTTGGATCAACTAATTCACAAGAAACATATAGATCTAGGGTTCTGATCTTGAATCTAACCCAAAATTCATGAAAAGAGATGAAACCTAACTAAAACATACACAAATCAAAGATTAACATATACAATCATAGAATGAATGAGACAACATAATCGATTCACAAACAAAAAATACCGATGGAAGAAGAAATTGATCCAGCAGTGAGCGAGGACTGAGTAATGCGTGAAAGACTAATCGCCAGAGAGGATGATCGACTTAGATTTAGGGTTTTTGATTTGCAAAGTAAGATACAAAGGAAAGGATATCTTGATTATGGAAACTCCAATCTGATTGAAAATTGAGAGGAAAAGTAGCCCTTGAATGAGAAGTGTATGAAGGAAGGAAAACATGCATAGGTTCATGTAGTTTTACCGCTCAATTTTTTTTATCAGGGAGTATTAAAATGCCAAGTGGCAATTATAGGTTTAAGCAAATGCCAAGTGGCACTAAGTTGTTTTGTTTTAATATAGATAATAGATTATCAATATATGGATTTTGGGCTTAATTGTTAGATGGATTTTAGATGTTGGATATTATTTGGTATAGATGTGGGCTTGTAATAATATTAAAGAGGGGTGACATAAATTTTTTAGGGGTAACGAAATCGAAAAAAATAAAATAAAAATATTTTTTTACACTACCGACGAGTGGTTAAGAGGTAGCGGAGGCAACCTCTTATTACATGGTATGTCTGCCACTAGTCGGATGACGAGCTTAAAGACATTTTTAGAAAATAATAGAGATAATTAAAAGAGTTTGAGTGTTTAGAATATTTTTTGAAATGTGATTGCGTTGAATTTGATTTTGGTTGAAAGGTTTTTGTATATAAATAAAGAAAATGATTTTTTTTAATTATTTGACCGTTGGCAACGGTCTAAACATCCAAATCACCACAATTCAAGTGTTGGCGTTCGCCAACCCTCTGGCGATTTCATTGATAGCACACCCCCTTTACTTTTACCAAGCAGATGTGCGGGGCACCATCATGTCTTAGTAGGCATGGGACGTCACCCGACACTATATAGCCTAATAAACATTCAACCAATTTTAAGGACACACAGAGCCGTCCTCGAGAATTCACAAAAAAATTTTAGCCTCGGGCGACAAAAAGAATTGGGCCCAAAATTGTGGTTAAGGGGAAATGAATTAAAAAAATATAAACTTAGTGGTGGAGCCAAGACTTGAACTTGAGACCTCTATATTATTTTAGGATGGTTTTTCCACTCCACCAGCAACATTTTTTTGCATACAAAATGGATACATATACTAAATTTTATAATTTAATAAATATATATAAAACCTTTCGGGCCCTTTGAAAATTTGAGCCTCGGGCGACAGCACAGGTTAGCCGGCCCAAGAGCCGCCCCAGAGGACACGTAAGGTTTTGCCATAAAAGCGGTAAAATGTACGTTTGCATTTCGTTCCTGTTCCCAAAAGCTCGTTTATTGGGTGTGTGAAAGAGAAGACCCTTGTTTCGATTGGACATGCGAATAATTTTGTTTGGGCGTGAAAAAGAAAATAATTGTTTCGATGTTGACCAATCCATGCTAGTAAATTATTTTGATGTGACAATACAACTTTATGAACATGCATGTGAATAATGTGAATAAGATGTGTAATTATATTGTATGTGGGTCATGCCTGCATTATTGTCCAGTTTATCTTTATCTATACAAGATTTATTGATTTATGGTCACTTTTATTTACATGTATTATGCGTGTAATTCATATCATGTAATTGGCTGTTCTCACCTCTCCTTACTAATTATACCTTCTTGTGAGCGAAAAAATGCAGGTCTCACATGGGCCCCACACATAGGTATATAAGAGGAGGAATGTGTATTTAGTAATTGGAAGAGTGTATTTAATAATACGTGTTTGATCCACACCGTTTTTAATACGTGTGAAATTTGATTACAATATAATTTTTTAATCTTATAGGTCATTTTTTATGTAACTCATTTAGTTAATTTATAGATAGGGACAATTCGGACCAATCAAATTAAAGACATGACTTATCTACCAAAAATGTAATCTTATTTTACTAATTCAACTTTTTCTTATTCATAATATTTGTTTAATTAACTTATGGTATATGGTGTTTTGTAGCAGCAAACTCGTATTAGAACTTTAATAAAAATGTTAAAAGTTAAACTTCAAATGGATATCTTAACCTTCAAAGCAAACTCGTATTAGAATTTTAATAAAAATGTTAAAGTGTAAGACACCAGTATCGTACCGGTACCGAAAAACATGAAAAATAAGTATCAGTGCCGATACGAAATATAACGGGTACGGTTTGGTACCGGGTATGGTACCCGGTACCAAATGTGCATCCCTATACATTAGTGGATTCCTTGCTCGGACCGGCGGCCAGCACTAAATGATGATTTGGGTGATACAAACTATCAACATTTAACACCGTTTTTTTTTTTTCATACAACACTATGTATATCACATAAACATGTTTGATTTCACTAAAAATATTGTGTTTTCATTTCTGAATATGATATGTATGTAAATAAAACGGCTGACATGTGAGTGCAAGTCATTTACATATTGATAGGGAGGACAATTGAACCTAAACCCGAACCTGACATAGCTGGGATGAATGTTGGGTTAATATGGTATAGGATCGGGTTTGAGATTAGTTTTTATTTTTTTTGCAGGTTTGGGATTGTTAGGATCGGAGGCTCTAGTGATTGTGCTTGTTTGTATAATTTGAACAAATCAAATAGAAATGAATAGAGTTTAAGTGCAGCGGAATTGAACAACAAACTTTGTAAACACAATCAAGGAGGAAAATAGTTTTGATAAACAAATGCTTTTCATCAGTCGAAAGGTTACAAAGAAAATCAAAAGATTACAAGCAAGCTTACAAACTAAACTCCCCCTCAGCCTGATACTCCAATGGTTGGTTGCACAAGATGAAAGGATTGAATTGAGGAGAATCCAGGCAAATCTTGATAGTACAGATATACTTCTGCACACGGGGTCGTGCCCAGCGGACACGGGGCCGTGGTCAACTAATGCAGACAAGAGCAATTAATGAAGACAGAGAAGAGGATGGACACGGGGCCGTGCCCAATGGACACGGGGCCGTGCCCGAGCTTCTGTTCAGCCTATAAATAGGAGTGCTTGGCTCAAGCTCAAACCATCCCTTGGCACACCACCTCTCTCACAATTCACCCACCACCACCATAACACCATCATCCACCACCATCATCCATTGTCCATCATAGAGTGTGTGAGTCGTCTCGGGATCCAAGATTGATCGTAAGAGTTCTTGACAATCAAGGCCATGTTTGCCTAAGTCTCTTACATCACTTGGTGAAGACAAAGTGTCTAGTGTAATACTTTTTATTTTTAATCTTTTCGCACTTTTTAATTGGTTATGTATTAATGACTTTAATAACTAGTTTCTTATGTTGAAGGTGATTCTTCCTTATCGTTTGTCCGTGGTGTCTTGGCATTATTTTACTGTCTATATAAAATAAAAGATTTTCACCATTCATATCTCCACGGTCTATATGGAGGCATGTTGGCTACCTGGTCGGGGGTTAAGGGAACGGTTTGTTAAGAGTCTTGCCATTGTTCAGTGTATAGATCCTACAAAGGACCTGGGTCAAATTTAGTAGGACCTCCTTCAATACTTAACGGTATTGGATGGCGGGGGTCCAAACTCTTTGATCCCCTCATAAGTTAAACTACTATTAATACTTTAACCCGGCTACTTAGGACTGTATCCCTGCTGAATCAGACTACTTAGCCGAGGGTAACGTCGCCTTCAAAAGAGGGGCCTACCACAATATGCATTAATAACTTAATTAATTATCTTTCAATAATCCGACCCTTTAGGATTGTATCCTTGCTGACTCAAACTACTGGGTTGAGGGTAACGTCACCTCCAAAAGAGGGGCCTACTACAATAACTAAGATAATCTCTTAACAAAGTGCAAAAGTGCGGAAATAATCAAAGGTTACACTAAACACGAGTCGGAACCAAGTGATTCATCTTGTCTATCTGTTTTTGTTTTTATTTTTATTTTTCAGCATTTTAGTTAGTTTTTATTTTCTTAGTTTAAAACCTTTTTCTAAACTTTTGATTTGATTAGACGTTGAGGATAAACCGGTATTAAAAGCACTTGTGTCCTTGGACGACCTCGGTATCTTACCAACACTATACTACGCTCACGATGGGTGCACTTGCCCATTGTGTGTTTAGTGTTAGTAAATATCGTGTTTTATAAATTTAAAACTTGGCTAAAAAAGTGTAAAAAGGGCTTAAAATATACTTAAACTTATATACACACTTCACACGCATCAAGTTTTTGGCGCTGCTGCCGGGGACACAAGGATTTTAAGAAAGTTAGGAATCAGCGGCCTAATCGTTTTTCTTATTTTTTATTTTTTTTAGGATTTTTCTTAATTTTTCAGCTTCTGCAGAACTCAGCACGGGCCGTGCCCGCTGAACACGCCCCGTGCCCAATCATTGGAACGGGCAATCCTGTTTTAAGTCAGACAGTAAGCTGAACACGGGGCCGTGCCCACTCAACATGCCCCGTGCCCAAGATTTAGTTACTGAAAACAGAACCGTGAGATCCCGACGGTTGGTAATTTCTGACACAAACATGAGTGATACTGATATATTTTACTTTCGGCACTCTTATGGTACGTGGTGTCAAATATGTGGCGGTTCCAATAAGGAATTAGAATGTTATTTTCTAAATTATAAGCCCCACTATATAGACCCATCGTTTTCCTGTATCCTTAAGAGGGGCGAAAGTAAAAATAATCCCTATCTCTCCCTCGAATGCTCCCAACCAGATTTTCTAGGAGAAATGCTTCTTGATGAACTATTTCAATTAGAAGATCTAATTCTTAATTCGTTAAAAGAACTTAGGATAGATTTCAATAATTTATCTCAAGATGATAACCAAGAAGAAGTGTTGGAATCGCATTCAAACAACTTCTTTGTCCCCGATGATACTTCTAACTCTAGTGAAGACTTGAGCGATAGTCGTCCCTGTGTTGATTGTGCCGTGAAGGACTCCCCATCGACTTCGTTCGATGCATACATAGACCTGAGGGATTCGGCATACACCTTCTTTAACGAGAGCCCGGGAAAGGGTTGGACTTGTCCACCTACATATAGCATCGGAATCACCCTCACCGACAACCTCTTGCGTTCTCATCTTAATCTAGAACAATTAAGGTATCTTAGGCACTTTGGGGTTGTTCCATCCAGTAAGGAACCACCCGATCCGGAAAAGTTCCTTAAAAATAAGCAAACTCCATAAGACAGCCTCTAGACACGGGGCCGTGCCCAGGTCAACACGCCCCCGTGTCCACTCAAAGATTCCCATCTGATTTTGTGCCAGAATATAATATGGACAAAATGTGTCAGGATTCCCCCTGAACACGGGGCCGTGTCCAACAGACACGGGGCCGTGTGCAATATACTGTCGTTTTCTATAAATACAGCCAAGAATCCTGCACATTTGAACCATTCAAGGGATAGAGATTTGGTGAATATTCTCACATACCATCCTAGGTATTTTCTAAAAGAAGTTTCTCAACAACCTTCTTGTCCTTTCCTCTTTTATCCACTTTCATCTTCTTCAATTTTCCTTCATACTTCCATTAAAACTTGAAGTCTCCATAATTTCAAGCTTTATTGAAATGTTTGTTAGATTTTTATTCATGGGATCTTGTTAAAAATAAGTTCTACAACAATGTTTTAAGTTGTTTCTGCTTAAAAACGTTTTAAACATCATAAAAACAAATTAAAACTCCAAGATCCCTTGTGCAAAAAAATCTGCAAACATTTGAACACGGGCCGTGTTCGTTGAACACGGGGCCGTGTCCGAAGTACTGATTCCATAAAGTTGAACTCTTCTCGGTATGTTTTTCTCAGAATGGCGAGCAGAACTAGCGGAACATCTTCATCACACTCCAGAAACAACCGACAAGGGAGAAGATCATCAACGGTTGAAGATTCTCTTGTAAACTACGTTTACTCCTTAAGAGAGGCCCTTGATGAAATGACAGGGGTGGAAGAGGCATTGGTTGACCGTATTAATCATTTGACGGTGGGGTTAGAGGGATGTCTTCGAGAGGTCAAACTTTTGCACCAAAGGTTGAACATTCTCGCTTCTCCTCCTTTGGTACCAATCATTACCCAAAGGGCATGGAATGTGGTTCCTGAAGTCATCATACCGGCCGAATGGTACGCCTTACATCTGGAGCCCCCTCGGGAAGTACTACAAGGGGTTCCGGTTGGTGTCGCTTCTCCTCCACAAGATGCTGAAGAGAATGACGCCGCCTTCTTCCTGCCAAGAGAGATAGAAGAATGGCTTTAAAACACCCCTCGGCTCGGAGTTCTACGAACTTTCTAGATACCGGAAAACCATTTCCGGATTTCTGATTCTTATTGTATTCGTAGAACTCCATAAGATGATTTTACTCATCACTTGACCTATCTAATTTAGGACCCTTTAATTTTATTTTCTGCTTTGTTTTTAATTTTTAGGACTATTATGTAATTCTCTCTATGACTTAATGAATGATGGTTTTAGACAATTTGGTGTTTGGATGATGTTATAATGAGTAAAACACACTCGGGTTGGTGAAGGATAACAAAGGAAACTTGAACCAGCACACCATGCAGGAAAATAGGGCCATCCGACGAACTTTCCTCATTACAGCAGGTTCAGCACGGGCCGTGCCCGCCCAACACGGCCCCGTGCTGCACAGTCTGCAGAAATCACCCAGTTAACGTAAACTGGACGTGAACCGTGTTCACCCAACACGCCCCCGTGTCCAGGCTTCTGTTTCTTTTGTTCAACTTTTTGTTACTGGCACCTGAACACGGGGCCGTGTCCAGGCGCCCAGTAACACAAATTTTTGCTTTTTCACACCTTTTACACATTCTATCAACCTAAAAACTTATTTTTGGGACACATTGAGGACAATGTGTAATTTAAGTGTGGGGGGGGGGGGATGCTAAAACCTTGAATCTTGCAAGTCCTAATAACAAGCCTTACACAAAACTCTATTAGAACCGCTAATCACCCAAATTTTTTCCTAAAATTTTCATTTTTTTTACTTGTCTAGGTTTAATTTGGGAATTTCAAAATTCTAAAAAGGTTATATTTTTACAAATTTATTACCGATAGAGTCGTGATAAAAAAAACCAACGTAAGAAAATTATGAAAAGGCATGACAAGCTTAGTTAAAATTTAATTATATATACTTGATCACATAAAAACCCATTCCCACAAAAGTGAGTTTTGAGCCTTTATTGAGCATACAAATACATATCTTTAAATTAAATGCTCATTTTTCGTTTCTTGTGTGAATAGCCGCTTGGTTCTTACAACTCTAGAACTTGCCACGACGATACATTCCCGGTCCTTACCAACTTAAACCCGAGTAAGTAAATGATGGAGGCATTAGGACTAATCCTTTTTATTTCTACACCATTATTTTTCTTTTTTTTTTACCACCTACCCAAAATCCCCCTAGTTAACCCCTTTGAGCCTACACCTTTTCATTTCTTAACCCAAACCAAACACCCTTTCACCCACCAAAACCTTTTTATTTTTAACCCTTTATTTTAGTGACAAGCTCGGTTTTTCGTATGACTTTCAAAAAAAAAAAAAAAAAAATTGATGATGAAGCAAAAGAAATAAACAAGCAAGTTCATCAAAAATAACTTTGTTTGAATTATGACTTCATCAAAATAAAAATTGCAAAAATAAAAAGTCCTACGAAAAACGATGCTTTTTACGCTTTTTGCCCTTTTCTACTAACCACTAACCCAACCACCTACCTTTAACCCAAGCCTAACCCTTCACCCAAAAGTCCACTTGATATTTACAAAGGTATATAGTTAAGAAGGAGGAGGATTGATTGCTTGGCAAGCCTATGGTAGGAGTAAGTTCCATGCCGCTCTCGAGTGATTCACTAAAAAAACATCTTCGGCCGAGTGTTGAGTGATTCCCCGTGAGGTATGTGAACTTGTATATAAATAGAATTTTAAAGAGGCATGTTATGCCCAAATAAGTAATTTATCTTATGAAAAGTTTTAAATAAATCATGACGAATAGGATTGTAAATAAATAAAAATAAAACTTAATAAAGAATCTTGGAAATCCCGACACTCTATAACAAGCCCCAAAAACCTTCTCTTCTACCCATTCCATTTGGGGGTGTGAAGCCACATTATAAAGAGTTTTGCTTGAGGACAAACAAAGATTCAAGTGTGGGGGTCTTTGATGTGTGCAAAATGCAACATTTAAATTACATCAATTGTGGCATAAAACTAACCCATTTTTAGTACTAATGTTGGAAAAAGTGTGCTTTTGTCTTCCTTTTGTATTTTCAGGATTAAATGAGCTCAAATTAACAAAAGAAGCAAAAAGGCAGCTAAATCTAACATAAATACAAAGAAAAGAACAAACGTGGCATGCCCGACCTCCCCGAAAGCATTTTCCCAAGCAAAACAAGAGAACAGAAGGTTGAACACGCCCCGTGCTCAGTGAACACGGGGGCGTGCCCAAGTGTCAGCATAAAAGACAAAGTTGTAGAAGCTTCCATCGCCCACCACGGGGCCGTGCTCAGCGGACACGGGGCCGTGGTCAACTATAAGATTCGCAGAATCCAGGCAAATATTGATAGTACAGATATGCTTCTGCACACGGGGTCGTGCCCAGCGGACACGGGGCCGTGGTCAACTAATGCAGACAAGAGCAATTAATGAAGACAGAGAAGAGGATGGACACGGGGCCGTGCCCGAGCTTCTGTTCAGCCTATAAATAGGAGTGCTTGGCTCAAGCTTAAACCATCCCTTGGCACACCACCTCTCTCACACTTCACCCACCACCCACCACCACCATAACACCATCATCCACCACCATCATCCATTGTCCATCATAGAGTGTGTGAGTCATCTCGGGATCCAAGATTGATCGTAAGAGTTCTTGACAATCAAGGCCATGTTTGCCTAAGTCTCTTACATCACTTGGTGAAGACAAACTGTCTAGTGTAATACTTTTTATTTTTAATCTTTTCGCACTTTTTAATTGGTTATGTATTAATGACTTTAATAACTAGTTTCTTGTGTTGAAGGTGATTCTTCCTTATCGTTTGTCCGTGGTGTCTTGGCATTATTTTACTGTCTATATAAAATAAAAGATTTTCACCATTCATATCTCCACGGTCTATATGGAGGTATGTTGGCTACCTGGTCGGGGGTTAAGGGAACGGTTTGGTAAGAGTCTTGCCATTGTTTAGTGTATAGATCCTGCAAAGGACCTGGGTCAAATTTAGTAGGACCTCCTTCAATACTTAACGGTATTGGATGGCGGGGGTCCAAACTCTTTGATCCCCTCATAAGTTAAACTACTATTAATACTTTAACCCGGCTACTTTGGACTGTATCCCTGCTGACTCAGACTACTTAGCCGAGGGTAACGTCGCCTTCAAAAGAGGGGCCTACCACAATATGCATTAATAACTTAATTAATTATCTTTCAATAATCTGACCCTTTAGGATTGTATCCTTGCTGACTCAAATTACTGGGTTGAGGGTAACGTCACCTCCAAAAGAGGGGCCTACTACAATAACTAAGATAAACTCTTAACAAAGTGCAAAAGTGCGAAAATAATCAAAGGTTACACTAAACACGAGTCGGAACCAAGTGATTCATCTTGTCTATCTGTTTTTATTTTTATTTTTCAGCATTTTAGTTAGTTTTTATATTCTTAGTTTAAAACCTTTTTCTAAACTTTTGATTTGATTAGACGTTGAGGATAAACCGGTATTAAAAGCACTTGTGTCCTTGGACGACCTCGGTATCTTACCAACACTATACTACTCTCACGATGGGTGCACTTGCCCATATGTGTGTTTAGTGTTAGTAAATATCGTGTTTTATAAATTTAAAACTTGGCTAAAAAAGAGTAAAAAGGGCTTAAAATATACTTAAACTTATATACACACTTCACACGCATCAGTTACCACCATTACAGGTTCGAGTTCACAGTGGTTACAAATCTGTACAGGTACGAGTTCACAGTGGTTACAGTCAACCTGCACTGGATTTGTTGAGATTAAGCTTAGGAGTTGTTTTTGTAATTGATTTGTCTGCAAGGCCGAAGTTGTTTTTGTAATTGATTTGTCTGCACTGGATTTATTGTTGATATAGTGCAAATTCTCGGTATTAAAATGACCATTTTGCCCCTGAGGAAAAATACAAAATAGCATGGTTTTATAAGACAAACAAGACCTGATTTCATTTTTTGACCAAAATGGCACTAAAACTGAAACCACAGGGACCCAGATGTAAAAGGTTTGAGATTTGGACTAAAGTGGCAAAACTGTCCAAACCTCAGGAACCATAATGACAGTTTACTCAAAATGTTTGCACATGCATTGAAAAAAAAATTAACCCTTAAAAAATCTCTCATTATAAAGGTTATATATTCTCTTTTGGATGACACACTTTTAGTGATTATACGTAGGGCTGTAAACGAACCGAACGTTCAGCGAACAGTTCATGAACCGTTCGGCGGGAAGTTCTTTTTTGTTCGTTCGATTAGCTTAACGAACGAACACGAACAAAAAATTTCGTTCGGTTAGCTTAGCGAACGAACATGAACATGGGTCTCGTTCGTTCGACTACGTTCGTGAACGTTCGGTAATATTTTCGGTTACATTCATCTGTGTTCGTTTGATTATATTAAGTAATAATAAATAATAAACCTTATATCTAAACGTATTGAAAACTTGAAACCCTATTTTTTCTAAGTTAGCTAAAATTTGGACATGCTAAGACATTTTTGGGGATAATTATGTCTAAGTTAGTTAAAGTTGATTCATGGTTTGGTGGTGTATTAGACTTCTGGTGTTTTGATTTATTATTTGATGGTTGTATTTAACTACTTATATCCAATGTTTAAGGATAACAATATTTTTATTTTTTTATTTTCAAGTTAAATGTTCGTTTGCGTTCTTTTTTATTTGCTTGCGTTCGTTTGTGTTCGCTTGCGCTCGTTCGTGTTCGAGATCGGTGTTCACGAACTGTTCGTGAACAACTGAATTTCCTTAATGAGCGAACATGAACATAAACTTATGTTCGTTATGCGTTCGTGAACAGTTCACGAACATGTTAATTTCCTTAACGAACGAACACGAACATGGCCTTGTTGGTGTTCGTTTACAACCCTAATTATACGTATTTATAACATGCACCTTAATAATTCTAAGTTTGAAAAGTAGTTAAACAAACCATTTGTCGTTGTCACTCAAGTTGAGACGAACATGACCCTTTCCTTTTTTTTCATCGTGATTTATGTGATGACGGATCATGTTGAAATAGGCTGTACCCGAACAAATTGAAAAGTTCAATGCAAATGCAAATTGTTTATTTAACTAGTTTATGCCCGCGTTACGGGGCCTTAGCCCAAATATTTCTCTAACAATTAAAAGAAAACGATATTATAATTTTGCTAGAAAGAAAACTAAAACGATGAGAAAATTCTAATTTAACTGGGGCAAAAGTGTAATTTGTCATGATCAATGAGCGAGCGCTAGGGAATAAAAATTAAACTGAGTCAACCAATTAAAACAAAACACTACTATAGGTTTGAAAAAAAAAAACGATGGCAAGAGTGTATTTTTGAACTTAGGGCAAAATCGTAACTTTTCAAAAGCTAAAACGATGGCAAAACTGTAAATTTGAACCGGGTGCAAAAGCGTAATTTTGAATTGGGGCAAATTCGTAATTCAAAACTAGGGTAAAATCGTAATTTGTCCGGGCCAATGAGGAATGCCAGACAGCTGCCTACCACTATAAGTTTGACTGGGGTAAAATCGTAATTTATCAAAAGCTACAACGATGGTAAGATTGTAATTTTGAACTGGGGGCAAAATCGTAATTTTGACTAGGGTAAAATCGTAATTTGTACAAAGCTACAACGATGGCAAAACTGTAATTTTAAACTGGGGGCAAAAGCGTAATTTTGAACTGGAGGTAAAATCATAATTCTAAACTGAGGTAAAATCGTAATTTGTTTGAGGCAATGGAGAAGTGTCAGACAACTAGCTAACACTATTCTCATCCATGGCTATTGTATATATAAAATAAAATGAAATACGAAGACTTCATGTAAATTTTCTACTTTATCATGTAAATACTAGGGGTGTAAACGAGCTTGGCCATGCCCGACTAGGCTCGAGCTCGGCTCGTCAGTTTTTATGAAGCTCGAGCTCGGCTCAGATCGAGCCTACTTATTTGAGCTCGAGCTTGGCACATAAATAAAAATGTAATATTTATATTGGTGAACTGCTAGATACAGCTGCTAAAGAGTACAAACATTACCAGGAAAACCATTCCTGTTCTCTTGTCGTTGTACACATACAACAGACACCTTTTGGGTGAAAATGGTGAAAGAGACTACGAGCTAATTGATGTGTGCGAGTGTGTATATAAGTTTAAGTATATTTTAAGCCCTTTTACACTTTTTAGTCAAGTTTTAAATTTATAAAACACGATATTTACTAACACTAAACACACATATGGGCAAGTGCACCCATCGTGAGCGTAGTATAGTGTTGGTAAGATACCGAGGTCGTCCAAGGACACAAGAGCTTTTAGTACCGGTTTATCCTCAACGTCTAATCAAATCAAAAGATTAGAAAAATGTTTTTAAACTAGAAAAAATAAAAACTAACTAAAATGCTGAAAAATAAAAGTAAAGTAAAAAACAGATAGACAAGATGAATCACTTGGCTCCGACTCGTGTTTAGTGTAACCTTTGATTATTTCCGCACTTTTGCACTTTTTAAGAGATTATCTTAGTTATTGTAGTAGGCCCCTCTTTTGAAGGTGATGTTACCCTCAACCCAGTAGTTTGAGTCAGCAAGGATACAATCTTAAAGGGTCGGATTATTGAAAGATAATTAATTAAGTTATTAATGCATATTATGGTAGGCCCCTCTTTTGAAGGTGACGTTACCTTCGGCTAAGTAGTCTGAGTCAGCAGGGATAAAGTCCTAAGTAGGCGGGTTAAAGTATTAATAGTAGCTTACATATAAGGGGATCAAAGAGTTTGGACCCCCGCCATCCAATACCGGTGGGTATTGAAGGAGATCCTACTAAATTTGACCCAGGTCCTTGCAGGATCTATACACTGAACAAGGCAAGACTCTTACCAAACCGTTCCCTTAACGCCCGACCAGGTAGCCAACATATCTCCATATAGACCGTGGAGATATGAATGGTGAAAATCTTTTATTTTATATAGACAGTAAAATGATGCCAAGACACCACGGACAAACGATAAGGAAGAATCACCTTCAACATAAGAAACTAGTTATTAAAGTCATTAATACATAACCAAATAAAAAGTGCGAAAAGATTAAAAATAAAAAGTATTACACTAGACACTTTGTCTTCACCAAGTGATGTAAGAGACTTAGGCAAACATGGCCATTGATTGTCAAGAACTCTTACGATCAATCTTGGATCCCGAGACGACTCACACACTTTATGATGGACAATGGATGATGGTGGTGGATGATGGTGTTGTGATGGTGGTGGGTGGTGGGTGAAGTGTGAGAGAGGTGGTGTGCCAAGGGATAGTTTGCAAATGAGCCAAGCACCCCTATTTATAGACTGAACAGAGGCTCGGGCACGGCCCCGTGTCCATTGGGCACGACCCCGTGTCCACCTTCCTTCTCTTTCTTCATTAACTGCAGTTTGTCTGTATTAGTTGACCACACCCTCGTGTCCGCTGGGCACGCCCCCGTGTGCAGAAACGTATCTGTACTATCAAGATTTCCTCAGATTCTGCAAATCTTAGAGTTGAGCACGGCCCCGTGTCCGCTGAGCACGACCCCGTGGTGACTGATAGAAGCTTCTACAGGTTTGTCTTTTCTGCTGACACTTGGGCACACCCCCGTGCTCATTGAGCACGGGGCGTGTTCAACCTTCTGTTCTATTGTTTTGCTTGGGAAGATGCTGTCGGGGAGGCCGGCCATGCCACGTTTATTCCTTTTCTTGTATTTATGTTAGATTTAGCTGCATTTTTGCTTCTTTTGTTCATTTGAGCTCATTTAATCCTAAAAATACAAAAGGAAGACAAAAACACACTTTTTCCAACATTAGTACTAAAAAAGGGTTAGTTTTATGCCACAATTGATGTAATTTATATGTTGCATTTTACACACATCACTAATTACGAGTAAAGACATTACCAGAAAAACCATTCATGTTCTCTTGTTGTGGACCACATACAACAGACACTTTTTGGTGAAAGTGGTGAAAGAGACTACGAGTCTCTTATGTATTTGACCACACCCTATAGCCTAAGAGGGGAAAATGAAAATGGTAAAGTGAATCCAACATGTAATCTATTGTTTAAAATGGTTGCACATGCATTGAAAAAAAATTAACCCTTAAAAAATCTCTCATTATAAAGATTATATATTCTCTTTTGAATGACACAATTTTAGTGATTATACGTATTTATAACATGCACCTTAATAATTCTAAATTTGAAAAGTAGTTAAACAAACCATTTGTGGTTAGTCACTCAAGTTGAGACGAACATTGGATTCATGTGATGACAGATCATGTTGAAATAGGCTTTACCCGAACAAATCCATTTTTATTGAAAAGTTCAATGCAAACGCAAATTGTTTGTTTAACGAAATACGAAGACTTTATATAAATTTACTACTTTATCATATAAATACTAGGGGTTTAAACGAGCCGGGCCGAGCCCGACTAGGCACGAGCTCGGCTCGTCAGTTTTTTATGAAGCTCGAGTTCGGCTCGGTTCGAGCCTACTTATTTGAGCTCGAGCTTGGCTCGTGAATAAACCCTAAAACTCGACTAGGCTCGAGCTATTTTGAGAACAACCTCAAACGAGCTAAAAGCTCGGCTTGAGCTCGCTTCATACCGCTAAACAAGCCAAAGCTCGGCTCACCAATATTATCATCACTATTAATATATTATATATAAAAAACTATAATTTTGTTTGGACTCGTTTAGACTCGCGAGCCTAAAAGTGTTTTGTATTTTAGGCTCAAGCTCAGGCTCCATAACTAAACGAGCTCTATTTCAGACTTGAGCTCGGTTTATTAAGTCGATCACAAGTACATCTTGAGCCTTTAAGATTATTTACAAATTACACTACTAATAAAATACAGAGAAAGTATATTAAAGGGAAACTACCTTGGAGAATATGCAAGAATTGTAAAAAGACTATACAACAACCTTGACCAAGACCTAAAGACCATGAAAGGGAATCGTTCTTTCATGTCCACTCATATCTTATCTTCTCTTCACTCCTGACATCATCAGACCATTGGTTCAAAATGTCTATAAAACGATGACTCCATTATTATTCCTCTTCTTATTATTATCACCAACTACTCCCTTCTTCTTTCTTTCTTTCTTTCTTTCTTTCTGTACACTCTCCATTCCCATTTTACTTCTTCAGTGTTAACAATGGCTGACGCTGTTGCAAATGAACTCCTCAAACTTCTTGTTAAGAAGATGACCGATGAAGATGATGCCTGCAGCTCAGTATTGGGTCTTCATTATCAGGGTCGATCTAAAGGAACCTGGGTGTGCATCAGGGAGGTCAACCTGATGATTGGTTCACGCTAAGTGTTATCTGTGTGAATTGTCAAAACTTGAATGACTTTCATTGAGTATGATCCAGTATATGTACAAGATACTAGGAGATATTACAGGAGTGATTACAGGAGCTAACTATGCTAGGAGAGATTACAGGAGCTAGATATGCACAATTTATGAAGATAATAAGTCTATAGTCAAATACAATTAATGTAAAGATATTCCCGCTAATAGCCCCCCGCAGTCGAAGCAGTAGCAGGCCGAATGCAGAGACTGGACTTGAAGCGCTCAAATAGAAGGCGTGGGAGTCCTTTTGTGAATATGTCGGCGTATTGGTATTCTGTGGGAACGTGTAGGACCCGAACTGCACCAAGGCGAACTTTTTCTCTTACGAAGTGAATGTCAATTTCAACGTGCTTGGTGCGTTGATGCTGGACAGGATTTTGAGATAAGTACATGGCTGAAATGTTGTCACAGTAAATTATTGACGCCTGTGTGACGGGTAGATGAAGCTCGAGTAGCAGGTTGCGAATCCAAGATAACTCAGCTGTAGTGTTCGCGACCCCTCTGTATTCTGCTTCAGCACTTGAGCGCGAGATGGTGGGCTGGCGCTTGGAGGACCATGAAACTAGATTATCCCCGAGGAAGACACAGTAACCAGATGTAGATCGTCTAGTGTCCGGGCAACCCCCCCAATCAGCGTCAGAATAGGCGGTGAGATTGGTTGTCTTGGAGGGGGATATGTGAAGACCGTGGTCAGCTGTACCTTTGAGATAGCGAAGAATACGCTTGAGGTACACAAAGTGAGGCTCTCTTGGGGCGTGCATGAACAGACAGACTTGTTGTACAGCATAGGAGATGTCTGGACGAGTGAAAGTAAGGTATTGTAAAGCACCTGCAAGGCTGCGATACAAAGTCCCATCAGATAGTGGTGCCCCATCGGCAGCACTGAGCTTTGAATGAGTATCAGCAGATGTGTGACATGGCTTGCAATTGTCCATTTTGGCCCTACGCAGAATATCTTGTATGTATGCACGCTGTGAGAGAAAGAGACCTCCAGAATTGTGAGTGACTTCAATTCCCAAGAAGTGATGTAACCTGCCAAGATCAGTCATAGAAAATTCTCGAGACATAGCTGTAATAAAGTGATGTAATAGACGATCATTAGATGCAGTGAGAACAATGTCGTCAACGTATAAAAGTAGATATGCTATGTCGTTGCCCTTTTTGTAAATGAACAAAGAGCTGTCAGATGTGGATGTCCTAAATCCACAACGAATGATGTAAGTGGCGAACCGGTGGTACCATGCTCGAGGTGCTTGTTTAAGCCCATAGAGTGATTTATTTAACCTGCACACAAACTTAGGATTACGTTCGTCAACAAACCCTGGTGGTTGAAACATGTACACTGTTTCATTAAGGTCCCCATGTAGGAATGCGTTCTTAACATCTAGCTGATGTATAGGCCATGATCGTGAAACAGCTAGGCTAAGAACTGTGCGAATAGTAGTAGGTTTAACTACTGGACTGAAAGTTTCATCATAATCAATGCCAACTTGTTGAGATTTTCCATTTACTACAAGACGGGCCTTATATCTTTCTAGTGTACCATTAGCATGAAACTTGTGGCGAAAGAGCCACATACACCGGATAATGTGGGCGTCGGGAGGCCGAGGCACAAGATCCCACGTGTTATTATCTATTAAAGCAGTGTATTCGGTTTTCATAGCATCAGACCAGTTTGGATCGGATTGGGCATCAATGTGTGATTTGGGTAATGGGGAGATTGTTTCAACATTGAGGTTATAGGGTGCCTTTGGTTTGGCTGTCCCGTCACGAGACCGAGTGATCATGGGATGGGTCGAGTGGGTCGGACCAGAGGAGGTGGGAATCGGTGATGGGTTGGGCTGTGGAGGAATCGGGTTTGGGTTGTACGGTTGGGCCAAGGAAGATGGTTGGGTTGAGGATGTGGTTTGGGCTGTGTTTTGTTGTGGTTGTTGTTGGGCCGGTTGGGCCGATGTGGTGGTAGTTTGTTGAGGTCTGGATTGTGGTGGTCTACGAGAGTATGTGAAGGTGGGTTGTGGTCGAAGGGTGTATGAGATAGGCTGGGATTGAGAGGCTGTTTGGGTGGGTATAGGTGGTTGTGATGAATTTGGGGAAGGAGTGTTTGCGGAAGGTGGTGGGTTGGGGGTGGGTGAGGTCATAGTGTGTTGGGAAATGATGGGGGAGGGTTCCGAGTCCAAGAAACTGTATGAGGAAGGTTGTGGTTTAAATGATTTGGAAAGTGGGAAGTCGAGTTCATTAAAGGTTACGTGACGGGTGATACTCACTTTGCCGGTGGATAAATCCATGCACCGGTACCCACGATGATCCGGAGGATATCCAAGAAACACACATGGTGCGGATCGTGGAGCGAGTTTATGTGGACGGATATCGGACTGGTTAGGGTAACAGGCACAACCAAACACGCGGAGGTGTTCATAGTCAGGGTTTTTGAGGTATAGGGCTGCAGTTGGGGTTCGAAAACCAATGGGTTTGCACGGAAGGATGTTGTGAAGATAAACAGAGGTGTGCAAGGCTTCCACCCAATAGTGAGGTGGTAAGGAGGCATGGGTGAGAAGTGAAAACATGATTTCGTTAAGACGTCTAATCATGCGTTCAGCTGTTCCGTTTTGTTGGGAGGTGTGAGGGCACGAGAAACGGAATTGTAAACCATGGTTGGAGGCAAATTGTTTGAATTGGTTATTATCAAATTCTCCGCCCATGTCACATTGAAAACTTTTGATGTTATGGTGAAATTGAGTGGAAATGTATTTATGAAATTGGGTGAATTTGGTGTAAGTTTCCGATTTAAATTTTAAAGGAAAAACCCAAGTAAAGTGGGTAAAATCATCAATCACAACTAAATAATATTTGTAACCTTGTTTGCTAAGGATTGGTGAGGTCCACAAATCACAATGGACAATATCAAATGGACAAACAGTGCAAGAATTAGATAACTGAAAAGGCAAACGTTTATGCTTAGCAATCTGGCAAGAGTCATAAAAAGTCGAACGACTTTGTTTATTACAGGAAATGAAATTATTTTTATTTAAATGGTCAAGGACATGTAAACCAGGATGTCCAAGGCGGTTGTGCCAGGAACCTTGAGAGCTGGTGGAGACAAAAGCGGATGCATCAGGTGGTTTGAGGGCTGTGAGCGGGTAAAGATTACTGGTACTGTCGTGGCGACTCAGGATCGTCCCACTCGGATAATCCTTCACAGAAAAACCAAAAGGATCAAAATCGACAGACACCCAATTGTCACGAGTAAATTTTCTGACAGAAATTAGGTTCTTAATAATGTTGGGTGTATGTAGTATGTGTTTAAGTTGGAGTGGTTTAGAGGTGGAGGGTAAATTGGTATGACCCGATCCAATAACTGGTAACCGATTACCATTTCCAACCAACACATTTTTAATAGAATAATCACACGAGTGAGAAATCATACCTGAGTCCCGAGTGAGATGGTCTGATGCTCCAGTATCCATGAACCAATTGGGGGCTTCGGGTTCCAATGCCATGGTGTTAAAGGCTTCAGCAAGCTCTGTTGGTTCAAGTGGGTTAACATCAGTTATGTGAGCCTGAGGGGCAGACTGGTCAGAGAGGTTGGAAGCCGGCTGCTGTGGGGCTGTCCACGGTGAGACCCAACCTGGTTGGGTTGGGTAGGGGCATGGAGGTGGCGGTGTGGTCCAGAAAGAGTTTGGCCAGTAGGGTGGTGGCATCGGTGGGTAAAAGGAAGGGTTCCAGGTGTTGCGAGGAGGGTGGCGGGTGGATTGGCCTCGGGTATTGGAGCCGGACCCAGCACCAGATCGGTAGTGGGTCTGACCCGTATTACCATAAGGCTGGTTCGGGTTAGGGTTTGGATTTGGTTGGCTGTAGGTAGGGTTATCACGACGTGGTCCGCCACGACGATTGGGACCAAATCGGGAGGGGCCAGAGGTGTTACGAGCAGGTGGGTTGTCACGGGTGTTACGAGCAGGTGGGTTATTGAGTTGGACAGCAGCATGAACCTCTGAAGTTGGGGTGTTTCCATCACGAGCAGTCTGTCTCTCTAGGTCACCTCGAAGCATTTCACAGGCTTCATTCCACGAAGGGAGTTCGCGGTTGATGATGGATCCAATGGTGTCGTATTCACGAGGCAAGCCCCTGACAAGTTGCAGAACAAGGGTTTGCTCGTTGACTGGGCTGCCAACATCATCTAGTTGAGCCGCCAGGTCCCGAAGGGCCTGACAGTAGGCTTCCAGGGAGGACATCGAACTGAGTTTAAGATTAACAAACCGGGATTGAAGGGCTGCACAACGAGGGCCTTTGTTATTGTGAAACAAATCTTTCACACGGTTCCAAGCTTGGAGAGCCGTGGATGGTTCTTCAAGAACACGAAGAACATACTCATCAGATAGAGTACTGTAAATCCATTGGAGCACAACCGCGTCGATCTTCATCCACTGAGCATAGGTAGGGTCGTCTTTAGGAGGCGGTTCATTGGTGATATGGTCAAGGACCTCGTACCTACGTGCGTGAAGGTTGAAAAGCTTCACCCACGCGGAGTACGTGACCTTGACACCATCAAGAATCCGAACCTTTTTGGTGATGTCTGTGACTGTGTAAACAGGGTGTAGGGGAACCGAAGGTTTGGTGGTGTTGGAAGAGGTGTCAGTTTTGTCAGCCATTGAAAACAGGGGTGACAGAGGCGAAAAGAAAGGTGAACAGGGATGAAGGGGTTGGCTGGAAGTAGGTGCAGAGGGTCGAAACCCTGAAAAAAAAATGGATCGAAATCCGAGAAAAGAAGAGACTGCAGGGGTAGCAGCAAGGTATCGGCTCTGATACCATGTGAATTGTCAAAAACTTGAATGACTTTCATTGAGTATGATCCAGTATATATACAAGATACTAGGAGATATTACAGGAGTGATTACAGGAGCTAACTATGCTAGGAGAGATTACAGGAGCTAAATATGCACAATTTATGAAGATAATAAATCTATAGTCAAATACAATTAATGTAAAGATATTCCCGCTAATAATCTGGTACAACACTTAGCGTGCCAATCATCAGGTTGACCTACCTGATGCACACCCAGGTTCCTTTAGATCGACCCTCCGCATCGATGATGAAGACCCAATACTGAGCTGGAGTCAAGCATCTAGTGGTTCTTCATTAAGATCCAAATCCAACCTAGCCATTTGCTTGTTATTCAGGGGTGGCGAGGCACCTGGCGATATTAATCTAAACAGTGAAAGAGAAGATGTTTTTAAACAGTGAAGATGTTTTATTTGCTAGTGGTTCTTCATTAAGATCAGAGTGTTGGTATGTTGGTATATTACTTTTTTTGAGAATCGATTTGTCTCCTTTTCAAATAAATTACGTTTGAATAATAAGTACTTTTTTTGTTCTATAAATATGATCTTACAGATTGATTAGTCCTTTCCGCAACAAGGTTTATACATCTGACCCAGCCAATGTTTAAGATCGATGACAAAAGTTATGTTAAGGTATGTTGGATTACAGTTTCTAAATCTGGACAAAAGTCACTTTTTTTTTATTTGAGTTTGCTCAGTGATATGAATTTTGTAAAATGTTACTTCCACATTTTGTGAATTTATGTCATAAGTATGGCCAAATGATTGATATTTAGGAATTCCACTCAAACCACTGCCATAAACTTTTCATCATAGGAAGTGCAGTTTCACTCTTCATGTCAAACAAACTAAATTTGAATTCAAATTGATTACTATTCTTCACTATTTTGACCATAACTCAAATGGAAAAAGTTGTTTTTTAGCATTCTTGTTAATTTGAACTTGGAAAGCAATGTGTTTGACCCTTGAATTTTTAAAATTGCAGTTGAAGAAAGAAGACACGTCCAACATACTAAGAGAGACATAATCCGAATTCACTTATTTCAAGCCCGGATTTTGACTTTGATGACAACCTGTGCGGGGTTGTTACTCTTACTTTGGGCTTGTGTTGGGCCTTCGACTGTCATGTTGTGACAGGTCATGAAGTACCAGAAGAGAGCACTGAGCTTTTGATCAAGAGATAATGTTTGAGAAATCACTTAGGTTTTCAAAACAGATGCTCTGCAGCGGTTGCTCTCCAGGAGGCAGCTGAAGCATACCTTGTTGGACCCATGGAGGACTCTAATCCGTGTGTGGTTCAATGCTAAAAGAGTAATGATCATGCCTAAGGATATCCAGCTTGCACGTAGGATTCGTGGTGAGAGGGCTTAGAGTTTATAGATCTGTAATGCTAGTATGTAGATCTCAACTGTTTTATTATGCTCTTATAATTCTTATTGTTTCATGAATGAAAGTTTTAAGTTTGGTCCTGTTAAATGATATTATGTAAGTTGGTTGTAATGATGTCGGCGTTGTATTTGATCTTCTATCAAACTATGCATCCATCAAAGTCTTTTGAAGGTACTCCTTAGTGATACGGAGAAAGTCGAGTAGTCGAGTGTTTTTAGAGTAGTTAGTATGTTTTGATCACCATTCTGTTTAGGTTTACGTCAAAACTTCCAGTTCTATAATGCAACTGAAGATGCATTTGAGTTGTTTAATTTGAATATAATTGATTTATCAACAAATTAAATGAAAAGAAACATAAAATTTTCATTTTTAACTGGTGGGCCAAGGCCCAAGAGCAAGGCTGTGGTTTTGTTTAGGCATTCTTTATTGGGGCCAAATTTAGTCATGGTTTCTTTGCTGATGGGCTTGAAGCCCAACTATTAAAAGAAAAAGGGGTGGCCATGAGGGGTTTGGACTTTGGGGACATAGGTTAATTTCTAATATAAACTAATTAATAAATATGATTAAGTTTCAATAATTAATGATTGTTATATTGAAACAAACAATTGTTTTGTATGGGCATTAAATCTAATTATTCATTTTTTTATTACATGAGTTTTTTCTCACCGTAAAACTTAACTAATTTAGTTAAATTGTTTTCTTGTATTTATTTACCAATTTAAAGTTATTATTTCAATAAAATAATTCTTGTATTTATTTCCCAATTTAAAGTTATTATTTCAATAAAATAAAATTGTTAACGGTTTGAGTCAACAAGGGTCAAAACCAGCTTTGTTTCGAACTAGCCTTTTAGGCGAAAAAAAAAACAATTTCAAAATTGGGTTGGTTTGACCATTCGATGTATATGTTCCCACACCCATTACAACCCATATGTTTGGGTCGATTCAGAACCAATTTCAATATCGGTCCCGGTTCTGAATTACAAACATGCTCTTGTTAACCAGTTTTCTTTTTTCACTTCCTTAACCCTGGTAATATTAAGTTGGGCTCAAATGACTTGTTTAAGAAGCTGGACTCGGCCCAACTTAATCAACAATGACCTATGTGACTCAAACCACTTAAATCTTCTCCTCCTTTGGAGACGAATAGAGTTCACTTTCGGCCACCATGCCGCCGTTATCCTACTTTATTTTCATATGTTTTTTTTTCCAAACCAGTTCAGGTTTAAGTCAACAAAAGTCAAAACCAATTTCTTGGAAGTGGTTTTTGAGGGGAAAAAGAATGGTTTCAAAAGCAGGTTTAATCAATTTAAACCTGGTCTCAAAGTTTATATTCCAAAACCGATTACAAACTACCTTTTCGGGCCTGTTTGAAACCAATTACAAATAAACCAGTTCTTAATTAGCTCCCTCTAGTAATATTAAGTTGGGCTTAAGTGACTTTGTTTAACAAGTTGGACTTGGCCCAGCCTAACCATTAATGGCCTATGCGACTTAAACGAGTTAATCTTCTTCCCGTTTTGGTAGTGTTGTAAACGAACCAAACGAACACGAACAAGGTCATGTTCGTGTTCGTTCGTTAAGGAAATTAACATGTTTGCGAACTGTTCACGAACGCATACCGAACATAAGTTTATGTGTGTGTTCGTTCGTTAAGGAAATTCAGTTGTTCACAAACAGTTCGTGAACACTGGTCTCGAACGCAAATGAACACAAGCAAATAAAAACGAACGTAAACAAACATTTAACTTGAAAAAAAAACATTGTTATCCTTAAACGTTGGATATAAGTAGTTAAATACAACCATTAAATGATAAATCAAAACACAAGAAGCCTACTACACCACCAAACGATAAATCAAGTTTAACTAACTTAGACATAATTATCCCAAAAATAGCTTAGAATGTCCAAATTTTAGCTAACTTAAAAAAAATAGGGTTTCATGTTTTCAATATGTTTGGATAAAAGGTTTATTATTTTTTTTTAATATAATCAAACGAACACGAACGAACGTAAACGAACGGACATAACCGGACATCTTGCCGAGCGTTCACGACCGCAATCTAACGAACGAGACCCGTGTTCGTGTTCGCTCGCTAAGCTAACAGAACGGAATTTTCTGTTCGTGTTCGTTCGTTAAGCTAATCGAACGAACATAAACGAACTTTCCACCGAACGGTTCACGAACTGTTCGCTGAACGTTTGGTTCGTTTACAGCCTACGCTTTGGAGACGAACGGAGTTCACTTCCGGCCATCATGCCGTCATCGCCGATTCATACAAACATGATAAACCTCAACGAATAAACTATTCGATCTTCAAACTTTCGTCGAAGTTTATCGGTTACTTCCATTTCATCGAATTGCTTTAAGCATCACAACACACTTCTTCCACACCAGAATACTTGTAATTATAGTTTTCATCCACTTCAGGATTAGATTTTTGTTTATTCAATGTAAGTTCGCTTTAACCAAACTTAATTAAATGTCATTATGTATTTTGTTTATCAAGTGTTACTACTTTTACTTATTTATTTTAACTATTTATAGAGACCACTAAACAACGATTATTAAGTTGGGGGAGAAATAGTTAAATGTTATCCTGTATTTTGTTCATGTAGTACTACTGCTGATTAGTATATTGCCTATGAATTTGTTCTTCAAATAATTTTCCTCGCGAGAAAACCTAAATAATTTAGTTAATCTGTTTTGTTATGAATTTAATTCCAACTTTAAAGTTATTATATTACGAGTAAAGTACAATTGGTTTACATGAAATCGCAGGTTGAGCCCTTAACTTTTTTTTTCATACCACTAGAGGGTAGGCCCGTGCGATGCACGGCATGACCAAAAGTTAGTGTATTTTTTGTTGTGCGGGTGGGGAAAATGTTTATGTATGGATTAAAGATAGTTAGTAGAAAGACAATGCAAGAGAAGGCATACAAAATGTGCTAATACCATGTACCATGACTTGTCACAAAAAAGTAAGGCGTGCATAGAGTAGGAAAATTCGTTGCGTAATCCATTTAAGAGTAAGCATGTATTCCAAGTATTAAAACATACATTACAGCGGGAAAAGCTTAAAAGGAGGTCATGGAGTCCCCGGTTTTATTCAATAATTCAAGAAATCTTCAGGCGTTCATGCATGGCTATGTAGTTGACGATCCACTTTCACCTGGTGCGCTCCCCACAGAACCATCTGAATACGAAGCTTCATAAGTAGGGCTGTGAAATAAAGAAGGGAAATATTAGGAAGAAGTTTAACTTGGATTACACATATATTAGTAGCTCCTACGCCATTATTTTGTACAAAAAATTGATAGAATGTAATGGTGGTTAAGTAACATACCTTTCATATGGAGCGCTATCCATAGAACCATCTGATTCAAAACCCGCACAAGTAGGACTGTGGAAGAAGGAAAGGGAATGTTAGGCAGCTATTTGGCGTGTATAAATAGGAGGGAAAACATGACCCAATGATTAAACCTAAATATCCAAACGAACAAAGAAGCGTAAATAAAACCACTACAAATTTAATCGTAATAGACATAAATAAAGGCAACCTTACGGAATGTGGGAAGCTAGGGGTGGGCTCGCATGTATTCTTAAATCGAAGAAGGCCATATCAAGTCCAATGTTGTAGTTCGTTACTGTGTTTGCAGGTGGGCCTCCAATAGGCTGATCACTTAAAAGGATCATGTTTCTGGCCAAACTAACGTTGGTCATTTGTTTTCATATGGTTTCCATTTAATAAGTAACATTTGTATAGCGAGGCATAAAGAAATAAATATGATGTTTGTAGCATATAATATTCGATTTTGGACGTTTTCTAAAAAGAAACCACAATTGGAGATGTAGTTATGTGGTTCAGTGAATTTGTCAAGAAAAAAGGATATATAGAAACTTACATGGACTTTCTGTTTGTTTCTTTGAGCTTAACTGGTGTTGGTATTGTCATCACCCCTTTATCCAGCCTAGTAATGGGAGTAGGACT
This sequence comes from Helianthus tuberosus, assembly GCA_030545235.1. NCBI lineage: Eukaryota > Viridiplantae > Streptophyta > Magnoliopsida > Asterales > Asteraceae > Helianthus > Helianthus tuberosus. Next base: position 143,453,511 of record CM060426.1, on the reverse strand, counting down.
GGTAGGTCTAACAGGTTGCCAACTGGTTTCGTCTGGGAGTACACGCTTGCAGTTGAAGCTCTCAAAGGTGCCATGATTGTAGTATGTGGATGTGTCAACTTGGATGGTTCGGGTGGTGCCCACCAGTGAGTGCAAGCAGTTTGGGAGCGCTGAGATGCCACCGTTAGAGTTCTGTATTATGACTGGAGTAAAGCTAGCCTGGATGTTTTCGGAATAAACGGTGTTGATATGCGAGAGACCCGATTCCACATTGAGTATAGACTGAGCAGTGGTGTGTGTTAGTATCTGTGCAGTGTCATCGAAACACACGATCACTACACTTGCCGTGGAATCTAGGACATCAAGTTCAAGATGGTACCTGTTAAAAGGTTTTTTTTTTTAGATGTCAAAGTGTATAAAGGCTTTTGGCAACGAAGATAACAATAGAATACCAAAACAAACCTTGCCCGAGGGAACATAACTGGGTTTTCACAGCCAGCACACCAGAGCTCCCCTTGATCAGCAAATACACCTTTCATGCATTTTCCGCCGTTACACATAAGTCTAAACCATTGTTCGCTATTACGTACGCCTTTAATTACCACACGACAATTGAACTCAGCACTCTGCATGGATTAGAAGAAACATCTTTTATGTATGGACAATAATGGCTACGGGGGAAACGGTTGAAATTATAGAAAGGGGTGATACCGTGTGGTGTTTATTTTCTCGGCCATGGCGTAATATGTCTTCAAGCTTCGATAAACTTTCTGAACAGTTAGCAACAGTAGTGTTTTTCTTCATTTTGGCAGATGTTTTGCGATATGTAGTCTCAGGTTGCAGCATGGAAGGGTTCATGGTTGAATGTAGCTATGTATTTATAGTCACATGATACGTAGGCTCTTCGGATGACCTGCGGCAGTTTTGATTTGAATGAAAGTTTAATGAAAACCGTTATAGAATAGTTAACGATGTCATGAAAATTAATATCTTTTATTTCTATAGTTCCTTGATTTGTTAGTAATTATTATGTGACCTCTCAAGTGATTACCGGTCTGTCTTAAATGGCCATCATTTGAGTAGTAAAAAGGGTTAATAATTGATCGGTCCAGGTTATTTTGAAGTTATGGAAACTGAATATGAGAAGTCTAGATATGCATAAAGCTATAGTGTTAAATAAAATGGATGAGTTAGCAAGATATCTCAGTAACTCAATTAGCTTTGTTCTCTTCTGTATTATACGAAAAATAAACTTAGGCATTATTTTAACGTACCTGATAGTAATCAGCTTTAGCAGCTGCAAACAACAACTCCAACAACAAATAAATCAGTAGCCGAGTTCGCTAAAGTCCTCAAAAAACGCACCGTTTTTATTCAACCGTTTAACAGAATTCGCCATAAACCGTGACCGCCATTGACAATACATAGTGTATTATATATTTCATCAAACCCTAAACCGTGACCGTCGTTGGCCTAAATATTCAAGAATTATTAAACCAAAGTCAACCCATATTAGTTCTGGTGGATGAACTAATCTGAAAGGGGATCAGAAAATGATATGATCAAAAGCTAAAAATCAAGAACTGAAACAATTTTGGCCTACTTTGGGCATACCTTGTGAGACCGAGCAGCTGAGCAAGCAGTAGCGCTGTTCGCCGACGAACTGGGTAGAAAAACAATGTGAGCAGAATAAGGAAAACTGTTTCATATTTTTTATAGGGAAATGTACAATAATATGAACTATGAAGGCTGGATAAGCACCAGTTATGCTCCGTCTTTTCCGGTATGCATGGTTGTGTGAAACACGACAGAAATTTGGTTAGCATATCTTCGGAGTTTACAGCAAGCTAAAACCACAAAACGCCCAAATAAGAAAACAGCATAAGCACATTAAGATGTATAATTTAAAGCAGTTCCATTATCAAGCAATAATGTCCAAGCAATACCGGGTTTCCAGCAGTGGCTGTTACATCGGAAATGGTTACAGACACACCCACTGTGTTAGACATCGTGGCATGTGTTACTTTCATCGCGTTTGCTGTAACACTCGTGTCACTTGGCCCAGCAGTCCGGGTTTGTCTGTGTTGAATAGTTCGAGGCGCACACCCCCGTGTCCCATTCTTTCAACTGCGGCTTTTACACAGCTTATCGGTTTCTGTACTAATTGGGCTTTCGTCTGTATGGCCGATATATAATTCCTGGAAAATGAGGAAAGAAACCAATTTTAAGAAACAAACAAAAAACATTTTAGCCATTTTTTTTTTGAGAATATATGGTAATATGAACTATGTAGGCTGAATAAGTAGCAGGTATGTTCCGATTTCTCCGTCACTGATGGTTGCGTGAAATACGGCAGAACTTCGGTCAGTTTATATCCGGAGGTAATATTGGATGCCCATGTCAATTTCGAAACCAAATAATGATTACCTGGCCAGAATAATTCATAGCATTAACATAAGTTCTATTATCAAGCAGGAATGTAAAGAATATAAAACCACAAAGCACCTAAAGGAAGACACCACTGTAAAATAATGCTTAATAATAATGACTTACCAGGGCTGAACATGTTTCAAAATTCATCGTCTGATATTACGCCAAAGTCCAGTAAAACCAGCGACAATTTGAGGAGTTGAAGCAATAATAAGGGTTCCTTGAGTCCCTCTCATAATCGGCTCACATTTCTATATAACCATGAACATGTTAGAGTGAATTGGATATAATAGTAAACAAAATAGTATAAGGTTCATAAATCGTTGATGTGTAAGTGTGTAACCAGCTCATGAGGATCCACGATGGCGCTATAGTCACCGGTTAAAATGTTTAAACATGGTACTGCACATGGTCAGACTACATCGTAGGTCAATATTGTGTTGGGTATCTGGTAAAAGAGTGGTTCAGCATGTGAAACGGGTCATTTCCAGTGCTGGTTAAAAAGGGATAGGGTTGAGTTGATCCGGGTTGCTATCATAATGCATACTGGGCAGTTTTTAACTTGTTTGCGGCAACCTGTTCATAAGTAAGTTGCTTGGATTCGCCACTTATAGAACATTTTCAATTTTTTCTTTGTTAATTTTTTTTAAAGGAAGCCTGCTTTACATTCTAAATAGTAGTAAAAACCTTGTTAGCAAATTCCTGTGTTTCGCGAGTGGTATAGTTGGCCAACTTTTACCGTTGCAGACACGCTAAGTACCTATCTGTCGCCCTACCCATGATTCCATAAATAGATAGGTACATGTTAGTCAGTATGCTAATTATTACGTACAAAATGATCTCTCAATGGCAACTATCAATGGGGACAAAATAATCAGCTATCAATAGGGCCACAAAACAATGTAATAAGCCATTCATTTTTATAAATGATACTATTCAGCAGCCAACTGTAAACATGGACCGGCTAATGGAATATGAAATTTAGTTAGTAACCAATAAGTAGTCTAACCTTTATTAGTCGATTTTTGAACATAAAAAAAGTAAACAACAGTATGACCAGCATGAGAAGAGTAAACATACCTACAAAATACTTGCCCTCTGTTGGTTCGAGGTCCTCAAAAGCAGTAAGTAAGAACGGGTAGCGTGTAAATGAACCACTCGTATCGTCAACTCTCTTAACAGTCGTGGAGCCGTTCAACCAGATAACAAAGGGGCTGTCTTTTAAAATACGGTATTGATCGGTGCGTTGGACCGTGAAACCCTTGAGTAAATATACACCGCCCTCCTTGAGTTTGTCAAAGAAGTAGTGTGCAATGTTATTCCGCGCGGTACAATGAATCACACCTCCCTATGCAAACCAAACAGTAGACTTTCAGTAGCGATGAACTGCGTGTAAGGAAAAGGGTATGGGAGTTAAAAGGGGGGAGAGGTACCTTTACATCGCTGACAACATAGTCGGTGCTCATGTAGCGCCCGTTGACATTTGTTACGTCCCACTTTCTACAGACCATAACAGTGATGGGGCCGGTACTCCCTTCACGGAGGTCAGTAAGTACCATCTGGTTGCCAACACCAATTCCCGCTGTATTGACACTAAGAGAGGTAGCCATGATAGTAGAGTAGCAAGTGTGAATATGGTACTACAACAATAGGGAAGGAGGAGCTTATATAATAGAATATCAGCCCATTCACCTTCCTAGAAAGAAGCTAGTGACTAATCAATGGAATTAAATCCGACCGTATATTAGGGAGGTATGTAAAAAGCCTCATTGAATGATCATGCATTTATCATATGCAAATAGCCTCATTAATCAATATCCATCACTAAAACCACAAAATCTATATATAAATATGTGTTGTATAAAACTTATGCATGCATATTTTTTGTGTTCTTTTATTTACAAAGAGGATGGTAGTTGAGACAATAATTGCCTGATATATTTATTTATTTTAAATTGAGTTCAAACTTAGATTGGTTAACGAACTGAAACCAACCTAAACCGAACCATAACCGAATCTCATAATCGCCATTAACCGAACTGAGGTTCAGTTATGTTTAAGAAAATTTCTTAACCAAAGCTAGCGGTCACGGATACGGTTACAGCTAAAAAGTTAACCGAACTGGCACATTTGCACACCTCTTTACTTCTATATTAACTATTAAACATATTTATGTTATTTTGTCTTCAGAGATGAGGTCGAAACCGTTGTTAGAACCAGAAACTTTATGGGATCTTTGTGGGAATCAAAAACTAATGCTGGGATCACCCTCTTAGAAACTGGTTAGGGATGGGAGCTAAAAATCCTGTAAAAGGGGAAAAAATTAGGTAAATAAAAAAAAACACAAATACTTACAGTGGAGCGAGAGATTTGAGAAACGCCATGGACGCTTGCTTAACCATGGGGGATTCATCGACAAATGAGGAGGCCAAAACCTGGTTGGCGTCTGCAAAATCAATAAGGTGGATGGAATCGGACTTATGATTTTGTTCCTGCAATTCCATCACAGTCTCAATCTCAATCTCAATTCACCAATTTACCAAATCAATCAACTCTTGCATATGCGTATATACAACACAAATACTTACAGCTGAGCGAGATATCTGAGAGACGCCATGGACGCTTGCTTAACCATGGGGGATTCATCGGCAAAAGAGGAGACCAAAAACCTGGTTCACGCCTGCAAAATCGGGCAGAAACATCTATATATAATCAAAAGTTTAGCAAAATCGGACCAAAACATCTATTCAAATTAGAAACATCTATGGTTTTTAAAAAAATAACTGTAAGTATCAAAGTATTTCAAATTAGTAGCTTACCTCTTTCAGGCGAGATGGTTGGGCTGGGCGGCGGGTTACGGCCGTCGAGCGGCGGGCGGCGGGCAGCGAACGTTCGGGCGGCGGACGGACGGGCGACGGTGAGTGCCGAGTTTCAAATTAGTAGCTTACCTCTTTCGGGCGAGATGGTTGGGCTGGGCGGGTTTTTGCTACTGGGGGCTGAGGTTTTTGCTATTGGGGAACGAAGAAGAAGGAGAGGTAGAGAGGAAGATGGATCGCGTAGATGGTGGGTGATGGAGGCGGGTTATGATTTTGGGGTTTGTTTTTTAATGAATATTGTTTTAAATGTTGAATTTATAATTTGGAATATATTTTTTAATGAATATTGTTTTAAGTGATGAATTTATAACATCATTAATTTTGGCTTTAAAACACTAACATGCAACTAAACTTTTGATTATATATATATTTTAATGAATATTGTTTTAAGTGATGAATTTATAACATCATTAATTTTGGCTTTAAAACACTAACATGCAACTAAACTTTTGATTATATATAGATACCATCTAAGTCTCCTTGGTTGCATTGTTGACCGTTTATTGAAAGGGGTATATTCGTCTTTTTAACTGGATAACTAAGGGCATTTGTGTCATTATACCAGTGGCCATAAATTACACAAACCCAACTCTGTTTATCATCTTCTTCTTCTTCGTCTTTTCATGAAATCTCTTCCTCTCTCATCTCATGGGTGTGTAGGATCGTGAAACGACCTGACGAGTCTATCAGAAGAGTACTCAGACAGAATCAGAGGCGGAATTCATTGATTCTGTCTTTGTTTAGCTTGTAAAACACCAGAAATACTATTTACTGTCTCTTGTATTGATCTCTGAAAGATTACAGACTTGGAGACACCTCGACAGCACCTTGGCGTCGGAAAACTAGAACTGAACTGAACTCATCTACTGATTACGCTTCAGGGTATTTATAGACATTGAGATTTCGCTTGAGCACTGTTCAAGCGAAATCATGTTATGTGGATTTCGCTTGAACCTGCTTCAAGCGAAATCATCTATTAATAGCCCTTGAAGCGAAATCATCATTTAAACACACTAAATCATGATATTTTCTCATATTACAAGCCCTAATCAATCAGTTCTAATCTAAGACTCGAACGAAGATGAAGTCGACAGACAACTGCACCAACAGACTCCCCCTTGAATGTTGACGGAATCTTCAGTGAGAGTCTTAATCATAATGACTCTTCAATCTTGATCGATCTTCTTCAGGAAATTCTCCTGGAATCTAGTACCCGGATCTTTTCTCTAGCTCTAACTTCGTCAGACTCCCCCTTTCATCAAGCTGGGATTTTCAGTCTGGAATTAGCTATCGCCTTTGAAATTAAATCCTGGATTTTTTCAGATTAAGCTCTCCACAGGTTCTGATGCATCTCCTGGCTTTTAGTAACAACAGGATCAGAAACCTTTCTCTCACCTACACACATCTCTCTACCAAAACATAAGTTTTCACTTAAATCAATAAGAAAAACTTACTAGCAAAAGTTACATCAAGTTCAAATTAATGACCCTGATTAACTAATCTCAATTTTCTTTTTCAAAATCAGTTTCTTATTTTAAACACACACTCCCAAACCTGTTCATCTTGTTTAGCACTTTGGAATTTTGAAAATCAGCTCTCCAACATCAGTTGTCGAAAATCTTTTTAGATTTTTCAAAATTTATGCAAAAACACTCCAAAAATCTTTTTGGGTTTTTGACTGTAATGAAATGCAATAAAGAAATATTTACAAACAATATTTTTTGTGAGTTCGTGCAAGAGGATCATATCAGTTTTTGAGACACATCACTAACACCGTTAAGCTTTTAATCATTTTAAGCTCTAAACGATTCACGTAGATTGACGATATTGTTGTCCACTTAAACTCAATCTAAAAACTTTCAATCTGCTTACCGATACTTTAAGATATATTAATTTTGCACTAAATTCTTATGGACCCCACGATCTCAGCATATCCCCTCATCATGCAATATACTGACTCAAGTAATGCCTTTAAACTTTTATCAACTGTGATTTGTGCGAAAACAAAGCAGAATGTTTAAACATTAACAATCAGGTCGATACTTCCGTATACGCAGAGAAAGTCCAATGTTTAAACAAAATAAGAAAAATAAAACAAGTTGAAGTTGTTTAGGCTTTAACCACCAGGTCGATACTCCCGTATACGCAGAGGTGATCCAAAGCTTAAACGAAACACCAAAGAAAATAAAGCAGAACGTTTAGGCAACAACATCCAGGTCGATACTCACGTATACGCAGAGGATGTCCGATGCTTAAACAAAATAAAGAAATAAGACAAGTTTAAATCTTTGCAAAATAAAATGCACAATCACAGCGACTTTTTAGCAAAGTTGTGAAAGTTCACAAACTTAACCAGTTTTTATGCTTTTGGCATTCAGCGATTACTGAGTAGGCACACAATCAAGAAGGACAAAACTAAGTACTATGCTTTCGACCATGTTTCCCACTAGAACTAGGCTTTTTTCATTTAGGTTTGTATCGTTATCGCAAATCTACTAGTCTAGCTGAGCCTACCGTCACATCTTTAGTGAGACCGCTTATCACATTTTATCTCTCCATTTCTTTAGCATGCTGTGACAGTCCACTGATGTACTATCATTTCCTCTATTCACAACGAAACTCATTTTTAATTTTTTAATGTTTTTGACATTTTCAAATTTTCTAATTTTTTTAAAATTTTTACTCCCCCTAAAATCAAAATATGTTTCAATTTTGATTTTCTGAGAAAATTTGAAAACGAACTGTACAAGAAAGTGACAACTGAAATCAAATCTCTTCAAATCGCCATCCACTTAACAATAAGAACTCCCCCTCACAACAAACTATTTTCCCATTATGATTTCAAAACACTTAAGTTTATTTTAATCAAAATGATTTTTCCGGAAAAATTAGTTTGTTTACCAACCACTTGTAGGTTCGGGGTCATCACATCATCTTGTTCCTTTCAACCACTTGTAAAGATTTAACATTTGTAAGATCAATCCACAAATATCACTTGTAGAAAATCAAGTACAACTTAATGTCCCTGATTTACCACTTGAAAGTCGAAATCACTTTCGTGAATTTCTCAAGAAATGTGCCGATTCCTGATCCACGATTACAAACTTGGGATCTCCGGCAAGTCAGGTTTTTCATTTAAACAGATTCACCCAAGCCTGACTGATCTTGGGGGATTTTGAATTCTTGTTTAACAATGGTGGAAAATTTGCATCATCCATTGTTAGACTAGAACTCTCATTTTTTACCTCAACAACTGGCTCCTCTGGCTTTACCACACCAGATTCATCGCATGAATGTGGCTTGTCTGACTTTGATGAGCCAGATTCATCGCCGACATGTGGCTCCTTTGTTTCCGAAGAAACAAATTCATCGCCAGAAAGTGAAAATTTCACTTTCTTTGTTTTGTTAATCTTTTGATTAACCACTTTCTCTTTCTTTAAAATCCCTTTCGTCCTCAGATTTGTATCTGATGAATGCGTTTTGCTTGATTTGTTGTTCTTTGTGGAGCAAGACGATTTATCAGAACTTTTATCTGTTTTACCAGTTGTATCCGAGGACAAAATCTTCTCCAGATACTCTCTGGCCTTCTTCTTCTTCTTCCTCAGTCTGTCTTTTTGCCCCTGAGAAAGTTTCACTTTCGTTTCTTGAACTTTAGGTTCTTGAACCTTCTGTTCTTTGGGCTTGACATTGACTGGTTTCTTTACCTGCTTCTGAGATTCAACCCTCGATCTTCTCATTGATCTCATTGAGCAATCTCTAGCAATATGGCCAATGATGTTACAGTTAAAGCATCTCCTTGATTCAAACCTCCAACTCTGGCAGTTAACAGCAATGTGTCCTTGATAGCCGCATCTGTAACACACTCTGTTATCATACCAATCACCATTTGCAGCCCAAACATTCAGATCATAGCACTGTTTGGCTTGGTGATAACCATCTCTCCTCTTGTAGGCTGGATTTGGCTTTGAAGCACTGTGGTCCGACCTGCGCAACTCATTACCAACAAATTTTGAATTTTCATTTTTTACTTTTTGTGGTTTCTGATTGCGATTGGATGATCGATCTGATGAACTTTTATTTTCTTTTTGAACATTTTTCAAAATTTTCTCTTTTTGTTTTTGTTCCACTTTCTTCTTTAAAGGTTTTTTCTTAGAGCATTCTCCCTTTTCAGTTGATTGTGGAACAGTTTCTTGAAACTTTTCTTTTAACTTCAAAAATAAATTCTTTTTGTCAATTTTTACTTTTTCATCATCAGATTTTTCATCGCAATCTTCAACTTTGACATTGTCAAAATTTGTGACATTGTCACTTATTGGAACAGAATTGATCGGTTTTGGACACAGAATCTCAGATGAAATCACAAAACCGTTCAATTTTTTTTCAAGTTCATCAATCTTGTTCCTTGAATTCTCAGCTTCGTTTTCAAGCTGAGAGATTCTTTCAAGATGAGACTTGATTGATTTCTCATTCTTCAAGTTTTCAAGAACAGACTTTTCATTTTTCAAAACTTTTATCTGTTCTTGAAGTTTTGTTTCATTTGCTTTCAGATTTTTGTTCTCCAGCTTGATCCAGAAATCTTCATCTTCTGAAGATTTCTTTTTGCTTTCAAACTCCTTTTCTTTCTCTCTCAAAACTTTGTTTTCTGATGTCAAACTGTTCAAATTACCCAACAGTTTGTCATTTTCAGTTTTCAACTTCACACAATTTTCCTGCAGTATAAGAATCTGTTTTTCATCAGTTTGCTTCTCATCGTTCAACTTCTTGATCTCCAATGCTAAACTTTCCGCGTCTTTCAAGAGTTTGTTATTGTCATCCTTAAAGTTGTCACATTTGGAGCATACTGATTCAGAACTTGAAGATCCAAGCTTCACAGATTCTTCATTCTTTTGAACTTCCATTGTCTCAATCTTGTATGTTCCTGCACAAACAATTTTTACAAAATCAAGAGGATTTAAATTTGTATTAATATAACACCCCCTTTTAAAATCATATTTCATGTTCTGTTGTGCAGCAAAACACACACATATTCTCCTATCAATTTCAGTGATTACATCCAAATTGATTTTATCTAGATTTCCCAGATTCAATTTATCTAGATTCTCTTTGATTTTATTCATCAATATTTTCTTCTTATCAGAATTTTCAAAACTATGCTTTTGAAGTTTATTGATGAAATCAGATGGATGTAATTTTGAAAATTTAGTTTCTTGTTTTAATATCTTTAAAACATCATCCCATTCGGCAGGTAAAGCATCTGCAAGCTTTGATATCTTTTCAGTATTTGTCAATTTGATCCCAAACAATTTTAACTTGTCCATCATGTAATCAAATCTCCTTTCCATTTCTTTCACAGTCTCATTCTTTTGGCATGCAAATCTCTCAAGTCTAAGAGTCCAAATCTTCTTATCATCTTGTTCATATGTACTCATTTGATAACAACCATATCTATTTAACCTTTCAATAAAATCATTCTCTTTTTCATCAAACATGTTTGCCATATTTCCAAAACAATATTCACTCAACAACCTTCAAGCGAAATACCTGCAAACAAACTTCAAACAAAATCAAAAGATTAACTACAGTATCAGTTCAAGCGAAATCTTCACTTGAAGCGAAATGAGATATTTGATTTCAAGCGAAATCAAATGTGTAATCAACTCAAGCGAAATAACAATTTCGCTTCAACCACTTAAAAATCTTTTCAATACAAAATTCTTCAAGCGAAACCCTTTCAAGCGAAAACTATGATTTCGCTTTAAGTACAACTCAACCTAAAACTCTTGAAGCGAAATCAAACAAAATAACCTCCCAAGCGAAATCAAGCAGAATCTGGTCAATTTCTCAAGCGAGACCTAGATTTCAAGCGAAATCAACCTCTCAATTTCGCTTGAATCATGCTGACATCATCAAGTCGATCTGATTTTTGCAAAATTGATCAAGTTCTAGGTCGAATTTAGGTCTGAATCTTTCAAGGATTTGTTAATTCAATGTTTCGCACACTATATACGAAAATCAGTCCATTTTAACCATGAAAACTTGATTAATTTTGAAAAGAAGGTGTAGAAGTCAGAATTTTCCAGCGAAAACGAGCTAAACAGTAAGAACTCTTCCTCCTGAGCTTTGATACCACTTGTAGGATCGTGAAACGACCTGACGAGTCTATCAGAAGAGTACTCAGACAGAATCAGAGGCGGAATTCATTGATTCTGTCTTTGTTTAGCTTGTAAAACACCAGAAATACTATTTACTGTCTCTTGTATTGATCTCTGAAAGATTACAGACTTGGAGACACCTCGACAGCACCTTGGCGTCGGAAAACTACAACTGAACTGAACTCATCTACTGATTACGCTTCAGGGTATTTATAGACATTGAGATTTCGCTTGAGCACTGTTCAAGCGAAATCATGTTATGTGGATTTCGCTTGAACCTGCTTCAAGCGAAATCATCTATTAATAGCCCTTGAAGCGAAATCATCATTTAAACACACTAAATCATGATATTTTCTCATATTACAAGCCCTAATCAATCAGTTCTAATCTAAGACTCGAACGAAGATGAAGTCGACAGACAACTGCACCAACAGGGTGTCGGTTTCAGTAATTGGTAGAGAAATAGCAAGTGTTGATTGAAACTAAGAGGTAGGGTTTTGAATAGGTGGAGAATTGAGAGGTTTGTGATGAGAATGAGGGGATGAAATTAGGGTTTAGAGAGTACACGAGAAACCATCCACACACGCATCCTGTAAGTATCACCTCAATTTATGTGTTTGAATTCTGATTTTGATTGAATTGGGTTACATGGGAACCGACAATTTTACGGTTTCTTGTTCATGATTTTCATGGATTCAATGTAACTTTGCTTAACCTAACTTACTTAATTGTCACTCTGTGTTTTGTTCATCAACTGTTGTTACTGGTTACTTTGGATTCAAACTAACGAATGAGCAGAATGCCTGTTTCTTTTTTACATGAATTTGTAATTCAAATTGCGGCTTCACGGTCTTCTCTTCACATATCTATATGTGTTCATGTATGTACTAACCGGTTTATTATATGACCCGCTTCACTAATAAAGTGTATACTTTAAAGCCATATGCCCCTATATATCTGATCAGTTTGAGATAGAAAAAGTGGAAAACAAACCAAATCCACCCATCTTCACATTCGTAAGTAAATGGGTTGAAATTGTCCTCCATTCTCACAGTTTCTGACGAAATTTTGTGTACAAGATAATATAATATGGTATCAAGGCAACAGGCTTTTTTATGCAATTTTAGTTCTATTAGTTTCACTTCAACTTGAAATTCTTTGTTATATGACTAAACTGCTCTGCTGCCTATCAAAATATGCATAGTCCGTTAGTAAAATGCTAAAAATGCTACCTTTACATGTAGATAGATATGGAGTAAGGACGAAAGCTGGTAAGAAGCAATCATCAGAAGATGCTGGTGTCAAAATTGCACATTCTGCAGGAGCTTCAATTCGATGGCACAATGAATTTGCCTTAAATAAGGTATGTTTTAACATACATATTAATTTTTTTTTTTATTAAAATCAAAATATATTCATATCAATTCCAATTTTGGAAAATTGTTGTTTTGACCTTTATAGTGAAAGTGGGACAGGTAAAAGAGCTATACCATGAAATATGACTTCGTTCACCTCACTGAGCGATGGATACAGTTAGACTATGATTTGTAACGCCAGTGTGTAGAGGTGACCTAATTTGATGTTGTTTTGGTCCCATCTGATTATATTAAACGAACATTTCAAATTTAGTGACGTTATATGACTGGGTTGTTAAATTACTGTTCATTCTTATGCTGTCAGTTTACTGTTTCGTTGTTTCTGATGTTCTATCAAACTCTGCATTCATCACCTTCAATTTTTAGAGCTAATTGATTTGGCTGTGTTGGAGGATTCTTGAACTCTGTTATGCATTTTGATCTAGCTCATTGTATGGTTTGGTATAAGATGGACACGCTTGTGTATCCATTACGTGTATCCATGAGCGGGCCCACCTTATCAAGACTGTGTCACTTGATACTTGTACTTTTTATTTTTTATAGATGTATGTACATGACGTTGGAGTGACACTGTATATTTTCAGGCAACAACACCTACATTCAATCACAGTAAACTTGAATCACCGGAAGCTTGTAGGCTTTACGTCACAAACTTGATGCATAGTTACTTGTTTAGAATTTTCCCAAGTTTTTGAAGAAGCTGATAACTCTATGAAGGTGATTACTAGCACTTGTTTTGTTCTGAAGCAAACATATCTCATGCATTCACATTTTGTAAGAATGTCATGATTACCTGGCTATGCAAGATGTTTATGCCTAGAGATTAGCATAGCAGCACTCTGGATTTTGGAAGGTGAGTGAACCGTTTAGATCGGCCTTGTGAAAGTTATGTTTTCACATGTCTAATTACTCTCTTATATTCACAGGTTATATCGTTCCCCGTTGATGCAGTGACAGATACATATGGACCATTTCTACCTGATGGAACAGCTTTACAGTTTCAGCAGATTCTGAGCTTAAGTGTTTTAAAGGTGCCAAAATGGGTTGGTTGGACGGGTTGAAATTTGAATAACAGGTCAAAGTGAGTTAACCTTCTACTGGTCAAACATGTCGTGTACTGGGTTGACCCAAAAATACTTTATGTCAAAACATTTTAAATATGTTTATAAACCATTAGTGTTTTCAAGTCTCAAACCTGATTACAAAAACTATATTAGTTGGATAGACAACTTTTGACGCGTTCCAGCCATATTCAAATTAATTACCCATTTGAGCTTTTCGAAAATAAAACATAGCCCCAGTCTACATGTTCTTAAGTAGTGCATTGGAATTGTCATCTCTACCTTAACCCATCAAATTCTAATCTTGGTTTGTTCCCACCAATTTTTTATTAAAAGATTCTCATGTCAATCATACCATTTTGCATGATCCAGGATTCCAGAATCACCTCTTGCGACACAAGCAGTCCAGGTGGTGACAACTACGGTGGTGCTGCATCCCAAAGCTAGTACACCAAAGAAGATGTTCTTACCAGAGCCTAGAAAAGACGCAATATCTTCATGCAGCTTTAAATGAATAGTTCCAATGGTATGCAATCTCAGATATCGCAATCTCTCATACTTTGTCTTAACCGGACCTTTTGACTAATCAACATGGTTACTTAAGCCATTGGCGAAGCTTCGCCCCCCCCCCCCCATTTTTCCGAAACCGGGGGGGGGGGGGGGGGGTGGAAACGTATATACCTAAAAATTTTCTATACGAAAGTACTATTCATAACACTACGCATCGAAAAATTCGAGGGGTCGGGCGCCCCCTCGGAATCCTTCTAAGCTGCGCCACTGACTTAAGCTAAAGGTTGTGGTCATGACCTCTACATACGCGTCATGTCACTCACCTCATGACCACCATGACCCTCTACATAGGCGTCATGTCACTCACCTCTAATCCACCATCCAAAATCACTACCCTAAGGGTGTGGTCATGACCCAAACCACTATCCCCTTTATTATTTTAATATATTTTTTTCTGAAAGTTATCAAATGGAGGGTCGTGGTAATCGTGGTTTAATCCACGTCAACCACCATCAATCAAGGAGAGGAGTGGTGTAGCCTTCTATAATTCATGTTCCTACGTGACGAGTCATGTTCCAAAATTGGAACGGATTGAGTAGATCAAAGCTTTTCTTTTTGTCTAAAATGTTTAGAAAAAGTAAATATTTAGTGGGTCAACTAAAGTTGCATTATTTCAATGATATTAATTTATTTTTACTGAAATGATTACATTTAGCATCCCTAGTCAAATGGACGGATGTCTCTCATGGAGCATAGACCGAACAAGTTACTATAGGACTGACCATTCGACCTGGTCTCATTTGATTAAAGTGCATTTAACCGGCCGTCTCCATTGGTTTTTAAACACTATTTTTCACCCTCTTCTATAGTCAGATTACCAAATTACACTTTGTTTGGAGTAACAACCACTTTTTACTTTTATTAACTCAAAAGTTCCTATGTAAGTTCTAACAACAAAGTCAATTAACCCAACTTAAGTAACAATTATCCCTACTCTATTATCATAAGATGATATATCATGAAGTGAAATAGTGTGTTATTTTAACAGTTTAGGTCGACAAATATTATTAGTGACCGATCATCAAATATAACCTAATAATGCGAGACTAAAAAAAGTTCATATATTTTGTATGATAATAATATTAAAATAGATACATGTATTATGTATATGTATAAAAAAAGAATAGTAAAAGAGTACTAAATTTAGTTACCCTAGTATTCTATTATCAAGTAAGACTATCATCATTATCATTGGTGTCGTTCGCTCAACCTAAGTTGCCCAAATAATTTAAAAAAAAAGAGTTAAATGCCTGGATAGTCCCTGTGGCTTGTTATTTTTTCACCTCTAGTCCCTAACTTTTTAAAATTACAGCTATAGTCCCTAACTTTTTCAATTTCATTTCCGGATAGTCTCTAGCGTGAATGGGGGTTAGTTTTTTCATTTAAGTTGATGTGAAATGACCAAAATATCCTTATTATTAAAAAACCCAAAAGACATCTTCTTCTTCACCAGCACTTCACTCAGCCACCAGTGCCACAACCACATTCATACACTATACGTTGTCTAATCATATACGCTTCATCTTCTTCATTCATCTTTCCCCAAATCGACATCTTCCTCTTCTTCCTTACATCAACAACATCATCACCACATTCATTGTAGCAAATAGAATTCATCTCTTAATTTTGTAACTGAATTCATCCACAATTTCCTCAAACATTGATAGATAGATCTCCAATCGTCTGGCACTCTGTCGAACGGCAGCCCTGGAGCTATCGGGTACGATGGGTCGCCGGCGTCCTCGTTGTATAAGTACCCGCACGACCGACACTCGTAAATTCCAATTCCGGTGTTTAGGACTGCGAATTTCTCCTCTAACCTGCGTTTCTCGAAGTCGTCGGTTTCAGCTACGGGTTCTGACGCCGGTGGTATGTCTTCTTTGGAGATATCAGTAGATTTTGGTGATTTGGAGCTTTGGATGTTTGTGTAAGGGGGAAAAGGTGAGGAGGGGTTTGAAAGGGAAGGTGAAATGAGGTTTTGATTTGAGAGAATGGGATTGGGATGGCTGATTCAGGCGAAATGTCACCGATGCTGCTGAAGCCATTTTTGTTTGGTCTGAATATGGTTTGGTTTGTCCTTAACTTTTAATGATAAGGGTATTTTGGTCATTTCTCACCTACTTAACTCCAAAAACAAACCTCCATCCATGCCAGGGACTATCTGGGAGCGAAAATTGAAAAGTTGGGGACTATAGCTGTAATTTTAGAAAGTTATGGACTAAAGGTGAAAAAAGAGCAAACCACAGGGACTATCCGGACATTTAACTCAAAAAAATATCAAATTTTCTCCACAACCCGGTTGGCCAAGCAACCCAAGGTTGCAAGAGGTTACCCTGTTTTTTGCCACTTATCAAAATTGGATTGGTTCCATCTTCTATTTTTTATTTCTTAACTATCAATTCCCCCAATAATTATTTACTCAAATACTTTATAATATTTAAACATAATAATTTATTAAAAACGCATTAAAAATATATATTTTCTATTATATTATATATATATATATTGACCGTTTAACTTGTATATTAAAAATAAATAACTTTTGTTTGTTTTGAAATAAAAATAATTGTTTTTAATATTATTATTTTTAATACAATAAAAATAACCATATGTTACAATTATTTTATAAAAATTTCGGTTAGGTTGGGTTGTGAATGTGTATTCAAAATTGACTTGGGTTGTGTATACGGAAGAAAGAAAAATTAGTTTTTTTTGTATTAAAGATTGGATTAGGTTTAATGTGGATGGTCTAACGTTAGTTTGGGCTTAATTGACTTATATAACAAGCTGGACTCGACCCAACTTAACCAACAATCTCCAATGTGACTTAAATCAGTTCCATTTTCCAAGGGCGGAGGTGAAGAATATTAGCTGAGACGCACGTGTAATACTTGTACGAAAGTGAAGAATATTAGTCGAGACCGACGTGTAATACTTGTAATTACAGTTTCCGTTCACTTCACCACCACCACTCTCACTTCAACTCTGATTATCATTAAGTTCGCTTTGTTAGAATTATTAAACTAGTTATGTTATATTTGTTATAATTTTTCGGATTTATCTATAATTAGGAACACTTATTAGAGTTAGTTTATGATATGTATTTATAATGATCAAGGGATAAGCGGGAGTTCGTTTTTAAACAACTGTTATAAGCAGTTACCCGCCAAAAATCCCGGAACCGCCAAACACTATGTATTTATTCAAGTGCACCGGCAATTATGTTGGGCACCAAGACATTTCTGTTCTTTTAGATTTGTCCTTTCGATTTTCGATTCTGCACACACTCTTTGTCATTCATTTCTTGTTATTCATTTCTGCACTTGACAATGGAGAACACGGAGAGAATGATGTCTGCAAATTCCGCTGCCAATATGGGTCATCTTCCCCAACATAGTGGTATCAGAGCGATGCCGGGAAAGATGAAACACAATGAAATCAAACCAACCTCTACGCTACTTCCTTGTCAACACTGCACGGATGAAGCAAAGAAAAGATACAACCGAAATCAAATGGAAAAGATATGCTATTACTGCCGTCAACCGGGACACAAGATCCATGCGTGTAAAAGGAAGGAAACTGATGAAGCAACACAATTAATAAGGCAGGCAATAAACGAAGGAGTACAGAAACAAGATGGAAATATCGGCAGTCATCAAGAGATGATCGTTGTTGGTACCGAAGGAGGATTATGGAACGATATTTGGTACGTAAGTTCTGTATTCAAACATCATATTGCCGGAAATTTAAACGTATTCAAACGTATCAAACATATAATTGGGGTGAATACACGCACGGGGGAACATAATTTTCTGTTCACAAGGGGGGTTGGATCGATAGAAATAAAAAACGGAAATGAAAACATGAGGATTCAAAGCGTCTTTTATTCACCGGAACTCGATCGAAATGTATTGAGTTTAGATCAATTGACGTTACAAGGATTCACGGTCAAGAAGGCCGGTGATACTTGTAGAATTTATCCAATGTTTTCATGTCCGGTGAACAATTCATTTAACGAAACAAGTGGGATGACTCGGGAAGAAGAGTTGGGTTTGCAAGAAAAGCAAAAGATCATTGAGGAGAACGTTCTTGATGAAGAATTCAAACAACGATATTTGAATTCTTATTTCGAGGACCTCAATCTGTCGTCACAAGAATCGGATTGGAGTGTCATGATAGTTAATGCCATGGAATTTAGAGAGTTTGAAGACTGCCGAGCCTTCATGAATTTGCTTGATGATCGAGATTTTGTTGTCAAGTATAAACACATACTTGATACAAAATTTGAGGAATTAGTAAAATGGTTCCTATGCAGTTATATGGGGATAAGATCTAGGCAGGTTCCACCGGTAGATTCATATAAGAGGAAGGTTAATTTACTTAGCCTATATCTACTTGTTGCCATGGATGGGGGTTATCAAACAGTGACAACCGAGAACATTTGGCCAGCAATCGCAAAAGACATGGGTTTCAACTATGAAGATGGTGACTACATAAGAGCCACATACGCTGCATACCTTGATGTTTTAGAGTATTACTACAACTTCAGTCATGTACAACAGAGCATGCAGGATAAGAGGATGATTCGGGACGAAGGAACTTCCTCAGGCATGCAACAGGAAAGTTTGAAGAATGCAGAATCGGACAAGGTTGCAGAAACTGGGAATAAAGGTGCGGTTGAGATGGAATCTGTCGTATTGTTTGCTGGAGTAGATGATGATGAATGGAACAAAGGGAAGCGAAGAAAGCGCTTCAACTTTAATTATGCAAAATGGGCGATGGACGAAGCAAATCACAGCGTAATGGATCAAGCTCGTAAACATAACCTAGTTTAAGGGGGGTTATGTTAGAATTATTAAACTAGTTATGTTATATTTGTTATAATTTTTCGGATTTATCTATAATTAGGAACACTTATTAGAGTTAGTTTATGATATGTATTTATAATGATCAAGGGATAAGCGGGAGTTCGATTTTAAACAACTGTTATAAGCAGTTACCCGCCAAAAATCCCGGAACCGCCAAACACTATGTATTTATTCAAGTGCACCGGCAATTATGTTGGGCACCAAGACATTTCTGTTCTTTTAGATTTGTCCTTTCGATTTTCGATTCTGCACACACTCTTTGTCATTCATTTCTTGTTATTCATTTCTGCACTTGACAATGGAGAACACGGAGAGAATGATGTCTGCAAATTCCGCTGCCAATATGGGTCATCTTCCCCAACACGCTTAACCTAACTTTTTAATTAAATGTCATTATGTTTTTTATTCTTCAAGTGTCACTGGTTTTGCTTTATGATTTTAGTTATTTTTTATGACTATTCAATGAGTATGTGAATTGCGTAAGAATTTAATTTAATTTATATATTATTAATTTATAACAATGTAGTGCATTATGTGGTTGTACTTTTTGCAATGTTGCATTTTTGTGTATATATATGTAGTATGAGCTGTATTAATTGTTGTAAATTGATAAGGCATGCCAGCTGTTGTGAATAAATATTGCCACGCGTCTCCTGCTGGTTATTTAGGTTTAAAAATCTCCCCAAACATGTTTGCAACTTAGTTTTCACAGAGAATTGAAACAGGGAGATATATGTCTCATCTTCTACCCACACATGTAAATCAAAAGAGCAGAGCTTGAGAGGGAAGAGGAGATATATATAGAGAGAGCGTGAAGGAGAGGGGTGGTGACCGTAGGTTCACCACCGTCACCGTCACCGTCAATCCACCTTCGCGGTCACAGCTACACTACCGGACCATCTCAGAGAGTCACCACGTCACTTCTGCCTCAAGGTCTCTTCTTCCTCTCTCTAAAACTTTATTTTTCCTCTGAATTAGACTCTATTAGCGACCGATCTATGTGTGCATGTTATTATTTGACTAAGACAAAATCCATTTACCCCTGGTCTGCCGCTAGACCGTCATTGGTCCACCAAACCTCTGCCGGTTTCTAGGGTTTCAGTAGTGAAGATAGCGATTCTGAGGACTATCGATCTTGCGATGTTCTTGTCCCGTATTCATACCTTTTTTTATTTAGGGTTCTGTGTGTTCTTTGAAGTACTGTTTTCTTCATCTCACAATTTTAGGTAATAATCTTAGATATAAAAAAATCGATCCTCGGCGAAGAGGAGGACTTTGTCCTTAACGAGGTTTGCAAAGATATGATTTTAAATCAGAAATAAAAAAGAAAATACAACATTGATTTCTATTTCTATTTTTGTTGGTAGAAATTGATTAAATATCCATATATTAGATTATTAGGCAAAGATTGTCTCTTTGAAATTGAAAATTAGTTATGAGTTATGACATATTGATGTAACAGAATATATGATTTGTTTTTGGATTTCATCTGACTTTGTACAAAGTTACACATAAATATGTTTCATTTCTTGGTCTACAAATTAGTTTGGGGTCTCATATAACACCCACAAAGTGCTTTGACAATGGCTCTTTAAGTTACACATGGATCATCTTTCTGTTATTGAACTATATTATTCCATTTGCGATTGAACAAAGGTATATTCTAATGATTTATGTTAATCTTCCTTTTGAACGATTATTGCTACTCTTTAACTGGTATTTTCCTTTCGATTTTAGCGTTGTGTTCTGAGAATGTGTACTAAGTTTTGGGTTAATGTTGAATGTTGGATATGTAATTGGCTGATTATGTCTAATGAATTTGTGTTATTTCTATGAGAGCGATATAAAATATGAATAATTTTTTGGTATCCACTTATTGACTTGTATTTAGGAATATAAGATTTAACAGATTTTATGGTTGTAATTTGACTAGGTAGTACTGGTATTCTACCTTTAATTTGCCCCTTAAAAGTCACATGTAGATGAATCTGAGTTCAATATTCAAATTAGTCGATTAAATATCCAATATTCAAAGAATTATGTAGATATTCAACATTCAACTTATATAAACAACTTATTTTAAATGTTAGTGATCTTTTCTTTTCTTTTTCACTCATGCAGGAGTGACATTTACTTCCTGTTGGTGCTATGTCTTAGCTGTGGTAACAATATCTTGCTTGATTTTTATTTTGTTTATCCTCAAGGGTTTTAATTTGCGGTTATAGTTATGCATTTAATTGTTTATGGTTATGGTTTTAGCTTTCATTTTTTTTTTTTTTTTTGTAAATTGTGCATTGTTTTAAATCTACATATTCACTAGCTGTTTGTTATATCCCCAGTTCCATCTACCTACTTATCGGTAGACATAGCCTACTCTCTTGGTCATTTGGTTTATTTTACTTTTGTACTCTTATGTTTTTGCTAAAGTCTTTATTTGACTGATAAAGGTTCATTAATTCCCTTTTTATACGACTTTACGAGCGTATAATTCATGATAATCTATATGTTTTCATATACATATAGGTGACTTAATATGTTTAATGCTTAATGCAGGTTTGTAAGTGCTTTGTTGGTGCTGTTGTTTTGTTCAGGATTGAGTAGCCAAGTTAGTACATACACATTAAACAAGTTCTTTAGGAATATGTGGAATATGTACTTCCCCTTTTGGGGTATTTTTTTCATCATACTTTGTTTTTATTTTTTTTATATATAGCTTGTATTAATTTTTAAGCATAGTTTAGTAGGTTTTCTATTTTATACACACTTTTAAATTTAGCATGTCAGGTCGTAAGCGACAATGGGTGTCCTGTACTGTATTGTCCGATACTGCTTCGACTTCTACTGGACCACACAGTTCTACTTCTTATGTAGACAATGGTGTTTGTCAGTTTTGTGGCGCGTTGTTTTGGTTGGGTGAACGTGTGGCTTCTAGGTCGTATACTGGCGGTCTTTGTTATAATCAGTGTTGTAGGGGTGGTGTTGTAGTTTTGCCATTACCTAGAAGGTCGTTTACTACTTTAATATATTTATATCAACAGGCCGAATTCATGACAAATATTCATGCATATAACGCTGTGTTCTCGATGGACGTCTTTTGGTGCAAACGTTGACGAATACATAAACTATGGGTCCGGTCCTTATGTCTTCAAGATTGGCGGACAAATACGCCATTGGATTGGTTCTTTATGCCCGCCCGATGACGAAAAGCCTAGGTTTTTACAGAGTCCTCTAACATTGTGGCCGTTATGTTGTTTATATTAGATAGTTGTAATAAGTTGGTAAAGCTTTTTCACACGGCTCAGGATCTTTGTTCCTCATCCGAGACCCCACTAGGTAAGGAAAAAGTGCTTGCGTATGATATACCCATACTAAATAGGTTATGTTTAAACCAATAAATCCGACTCTAATTTTCATCATATGCGGCCCAATAATTAGAACAGTTTACTAACAACAGTCAACGTGTGCGCAGATGTTTGCACAGCTATTGGCCCAACAACTAACGTAGAGCGGGAAGGATGAATCAGGTGGTGACCAGTTTTTTGGGTCGCTGCTTATGCTGATGTAACAGCAGCTAGCAACGTGAAGCCAAGGAAAAAGAAGCTACAGCTCAAGAAACATGAAGTTAGGAAACTACCACATGACGTGTTAGTGACTTAACTTGTGCAACACGGTTAGCTACATGAACGCACCTTTTGTAAAAGTTATGTACGTAGCATCATCGCTGTAAAACATGCTAAACTAAACTTCTTCATGTAAATAAATAATGGCTTCTTGTATGAAATCATTTAGTCATAGCCGCAACGCGGCGGGTTCTTCACCTAGTATTTAATATAAATACTATACTAAAATATTCTTTAAAAAAACGATGACCATAAATACAACCACAATACACGGGAAAGCATGTTCATGTAAAGTAACCGTTGGCAACTTGACATTAATTTAATCCATTAAGTATTATTAAAAGTAATAATCAAGACAGTGTCATGTGGCTTAAAGCTATACTTTACAAAAGAAATATTAAAAAATGTTCACCAAGCAAGAACATCGATAAAATCACTAGTAGCGGGAATCAAAGCAAATATTCAAGTATCACACTTTCATCCGTAGCGGAATAGGTGATCAGGGCATGATTAGTTGATCCAAAGCTTATGACTTCCTATTACTTTAAATAATCATTAATTCATATTGAATGTTCCACTAAACAGATAATCCAAATAAAACAATTTAATATATGAGACATTGTTCATAACAACTAAACTACATTTATCCGTTTCTTGTTAACTAAGGCTCATCCTATGTCCAAATCTTCTCTTCATGTCTGTTCACCTATATCACGTGTAAAACTAGTTTTTGAGTCAACAAAGGCTGGTTAGTAAACCTCATTGTTATTAGGAAAATAATATATCTAATTTGTGTATTGAGAAAATGTGCATTAACCAATGTAAGTAAATTTGTTACAGGTCCGTGTATCACACGGGTTGAATAAAGCTTTCTTATTCATATATTCGTAAAATCGTATAGATTAAACATTCATACTTTCTTCATGTTTATATGATATTTCTTTTGACCTAAACAAAAAAAAGACG
This sequence comes from Helianthus tuberosus, assembly GCA_030545235.1. Lineage (NCBI taxonomy): Eukaryota > Viridiplantae > Streptophyta > Magnoliopsida > Asterales > Asteraceae > Helianthus > Helianthus tuberosus. Next base: position 143,429,613 of record CM060426.1, on the reverse strand, counting down.
ATATATTAAATAATATATTTAAAAAGAATTATTTTAATGTTTTTTCTTTGTATTATATTTACTTTTAATCTTTTTATGGTTTAAAAAAGAACCATCAAATTAGGGGTGCTAAATGGGTCGGGTTCGTTAGTTCAACCCGACCCGACCCGAACCCAAAAATTTTAGATGAACCCGAACCCGACCCGAAAATCTTGTCATATATATGAACTCAAACACGACCCGAATATTAGCGGGTTGACCCGAACACAACACGTTCAACCCGAATTTTCAAATTGTTTATTTTTTTCGCAAATTAATATATTAGAATTAAAATTTTACAAAAAAAAAACACAAATGTATATAATAAAATTGCTTTTTAATTATAAAACTTTATGTCAGTATCTCTTTTTAAGTTATAATTATGTGTACAATACACAACCAAATTAATTTATGTTATATAACATATTGTAAAAAATAATAAAACATGATATAAATGGGTTAAACGGGTCAAACTGACTGGGTTGACCCGAACCCGACCCATTTAGCTAAACGGGTTCACGGATTCAACCTGAAGCTAACCTGAACCCATTTAGACTAAAACTAAACCCGCGAATTTCGTGTTAGGTTCGTGTGGTGTTTTCGGGTCCTGTTAGAAATTCACACCCCTATATCAAAGACAGTATGTGAAAAATGTAAACTGATAAATAAATAAAGAAAAAAAAATAATAGTTGTTTTTCTGAACGATTAATTTCATACTGAATGGTATAATCATGGAAGAGGACGTAGGTCCACTTGGTGGATCAAGATAACCTACTTCCTTGTTTGTTAACACAAATACGAGTGCGAAATCCACATAGTTATGCAAACCGAAGCAAAGAAATGCAAAATGCAAAACACAAATAACCAAATGGGTGCATAGGTCCAACACCCAGTAACCCTTACTGAAATGAGGAGCAAGTGTCTGTTTATATAGGTCCAACACCCAGTAACCCCCTACGAAGAAGGTTACCGGGCTCACGAACAATTTTTAGGCCCACGAAGAATAGGATTCTTCGTTGACCATTCCAGCAAACAATCCATCACCATGAAGAATGGTTCTTCGTGGTGAACAACCTGATAAGGACATTGTTGGTGACATATGCAATCCCACGAAGAATAGGGATTCTTCGTGGGGACCCTATACACAGACAAAACTTGCAGCAAAAACAGTAAGATCAAAACACATTAACACCTAACAGTTACACATATGCAAACTGTTTTACAACGCTAACAAAGTAAACGTCGTGCTAAGTCAAGATAGGAGGATATCTTGACTTGGCCGACTCGACCAAAACTATACAGACCGTAAATAAAGACCGTACAAATTACAAAGTAATAAGAACAAGCGACAGACACAAAACTGCACCAACAGAGGACAGCGCCCTCGATGAATTTTGATTAAATATAATTCCTTATTCCGATACTGGTAGAGGATTCTGTACATTAATCTAAAAGTGTGAGAAGGGTGAGAAATATTGTGGTGATGACAAGTGTCCTAAATCTAAATTAATTCAAAAGGGTAAACAAGTAATTTTCTTGTTGATTTAATTAATTGATAACCTTCCATAACCGTCACCCTTAATTATAGGAATACGAATTAAGAATTAATCTACGAATTTGTGTTATCTCGTTCAGAACTGTATAGTGTTATATATTTTTATATAGTGTTATATAGTGTTACATAGTGTTATATGGTGTTATATAGTGTTTTTTGGTGTTATATAGTGTTATATGATAGATGTATAGTGTTGTATAGTTTTATATGGTGTTATATGGTATTATATGGTGTTATATAGTGTTATTTTAGAGTTATATAGTGTTATATAGTTTTATAGTGTTATATTTTTCTGATAGCATGTCTATGATAGATGTATAGTGTTATATATTGTTATATAGTGTTACATAGTGTTATACGGTGTTATATGGTGTTATATAGTGTTATATGATGGATGTATAGTGATATATATTTCTTGTAGCAGTTACATATTTTCTGGATTTTTTAGAATGTTCGAATTTTAGAATAAGTTTAAAATTGAATCGCTATAATTTAGGATTGAATCGCTAGAATTTAGGAGAGGTTACCTAATTTGAAACATATACAAAGACACTATTACCCCTACAATTTTCAAATTAGTTCAAATAATTAAAACAAAATTTATAATTTGGTCCATATTGATCTCAACCATTAGATCAAAGATCTAATCGTCTAAAACACTTCTCACACTTCTCACACTTTTGAATTAATGTACACTATCTCTACCCTCCCAATACTTATATTATTATTATATTAATATAATTCATCTTCTTCATTTTTATCAACATGTGACGCTGGAAGCTTCCGGCGACCAGAAAATTCTTGTTTCCGTCAACCATATAACTTCCGTTCATCTTATATTCACCTACACGCTCAGGGGTATCCTAGTATTTGCTTAGAAGTATCCCCAATAAATAAAACGGATATTAAAAATAAATTTACATTCGTCAAAAAAGTTGAGGGGTCGCCCGTGCAACCCCTCACCACCACATAGATCCGCCCTGGTTCTAACCATACTAGAACTAGTAGTATACCCTTCCGATGGACTGTTTTTTAGCATCATAATGACAAAAGTTTTTTATTTAAATTTATATGTATAATATGAACTCATCACATGAGTTCACATTGACATGTATAATATGCCTAAAAACGAAAAAGCAAGGTCGAAGACAATTTCAATAACTCAGTTTGCGTTGAGTCTTTAAGTGGACTATGGACTTATAAAACATAAAAAAAATAGATAATCCGTTGAAGTAAAACACCAAGTAATAGTTATGGATGGGAGACAACCCCTAAAGTTGGCCATGTGTAAATATGATTGAATATTTGAGTTGTGTTTATTTGTTTCTTTTTTTTCCAAAATAAAATTGTTTTCTTTTAAGTTTCCAATGCTATTCACATGATGTTTCTCTGTTCTTGCATTTGTTTTTGTTAATTGTGAATCCTTCAAAATTTTTTTTGAAAAGTAACTTTCATTAACACAAACGCTAACCCAAGACGGGCCAGCAACAAAACACCGAACAATTTACATATTTACAAAAGAGACCCAATCTTTCCAAACTACCCCTTTATGCTTCGATCTACTTGAGAACCATAAGAAACCTATCGCTTTAATTTCACTAATGATACTATCGATTCTAACAGTAGCATTAGAAAATTTAACGCTATTTCTAGCACGCCATATACTCCAAATAACAATCAAAATTATTCCTTGTACCGCTTCTTTCTTCTTCTCCGAACCGTTGATGTCCTTGTAGAGAGTAAGAAGATCCTTGATGGAAAAAGCAAAGAAATTAGAGATTTTACACCAAGAACTTATACCGTTCCAAACGTTCGCGGCAATGAAGCATGCGTTAAAAACATGATCAACAGTCTCCTCCTCCAAGTTGCATAGAGGACAAATAGGATCACCGATGTTGACGTTTCTTTTCCTAAGCGCTTCAACTGTCGGAATTTTGTCCATTTCCGACCTCCATGCGTGAATGTTTACTTTAGCGGGAACCCACGTGCACCAATCCAAAACGAAGGAGATGTCAATATTTGCTTCGACTTTCAGCAAACTTTTGACTGATTTAACCGAGAAAATACCTTCCGGATCTGCTCCCCACTTCCAGCAATCCAATTCAGCCGAGATCTGAACCAGGCTTAACGCTTCAGACAAAATATCAAGGTTAGCCAGCGATTCTGCATCGGAAATATCCGATCTCCAGCGCCAATTCAGCCGTGTTTCATTACCTTCCTGCTGAAGTCTATCCGCCACCGAACACTTCTTATTGACTTCAAAACTGAAGAGGTCCGGGAACTTAGATTTCAGCGGCTCATTGAAGAGCCAAGAGTCGAGCCAGAAAGCAATTTTTTCCCCGTTTCCCACTGAAACCATCAAGAAATTCCTTAAAGGCTTACCTTCAACCTTAGTATAAATGAAGTTTCAATAAAGTTTTTTTTGAAAGGAAGACTTTCCAAACCCGTCCGGCTAGTATGAATAGCGTCGATTACTTTTCTCCAAAGGCAATGACTTTCCGTCTTGTACCTCCATCCCCATTTTGTTAATAGAGACGTGTTCACTACGCTTAATTTGTTTAACCCCAAGCCACCCTTTTTCTTGGACCGAGTGACCTTCTCCCATGCAACCCAATGCATCTTCCTTCCTTCCGTCGAACCGCCCCACAAGAATTTTTTCACCAAACACTCTAAAGCGGCTATCACTTTCTTCGGCGCTTTATATAACGAGAAATAATAACACGGAAGACTCTCCATAACCGACTTGATAAGGACGATCCTACCACCGATAGATAGAAGGTGGGACCTCCATTTAGCAAGCCTAGAACGGAAGACATCGACTATCGGTTGCCAATTGGCAACACGATTCATATTGGCACCAACAATGAGACCGAGATATTTAAAAGGAGGGCATCCCGGTTTGCAACCTACTACATCGGCCAATTCCCCAACCTCATTAAGTCCGACACCTAACCCAAAAAGGTTCGACTTGTCTATATTAATCTTCAAACCCGAGCACAAGGTAAAACAACGAAGGATATGAACCACATTAATCACTTCATTTCTTGACCATTCTCCCATCACTATAGCGTCGTCCGCGTAGAAAAGGTGGGAGATAGATGGTCCATTGATGTGAAGTTTAATATCTCTTATTACCTCCACCTCTTTGGCTTTGTCGATCATACAAGAGAGAGCCTCCATCATAACTAAGAAAAGGAAAGGGGAAAGGGATCCCCTTGTCTCATACCTTTTTCGCACTTAAAAGTGAAGGTAGGCGACCCATTAACCAACACCGGCGAGTTGGCCGATTTAAGAATCCCCATGATCCAAGAGCACCATTTCTCATGAAATCCCATTTGTTGGAGAATGTTCACCATGAAACACCAATTAACATTATCATATGCTTTGTCAAAGTCCAGTTTGAGAATAAAGGCTTCCGATTTCTTCTTTTTAATCCAAGAGATGATCTCATTAACAATAAGGGGACCATCCAGAATACACCTCCCCCTAAGGAAAGCCTATTGGGAATCAGAAATGACACCATCTAACACCGTCCTCATTCTATTAGCTATGACTTTAGAAACCACTTTACTTATCACACCGACTAGGTTAATGGGTCTATAGTTGAGGAGGGACACCGGATCATCAACCTTGGGGACAAGGGTAATAAAAGAGGACCCACTACCTAGAGAAATCTCACCATTAATAAAAAAACCAATCAAACACTCTAGCAAAATCTTCTTTGAATAACTCCCAAAAATGTTTGATGAACCTAAAGTTCATCCCGTCCGGGCCCGGGGCCCTTTCGTCACCACATTCAAAAACGGAATTTTTTATTTCAATCTCCGAAAAGGCTCAACTAAAGCAAGACTATCCTCTTCTGAAATTCTTTTCAAGTTACCACATGCCACCACCGGACGATAGACGTGAGATTCCTTAAATTTATCACGAAAGAGCGAGAGAACCTGTCTCTTAATAACTTGAGGTTTCGTACACCAAACTCCATTAATGTCAAGACCATAAATAGAATTTACCGCTTTTCTAGAGTTAACCGAAGCATGAAAAAATTTTGAATTCTCATCACCATCTAATGCCCACTTCGTACAAGCTCTTTGTTTAAGATCCACACTCTTGCGAATTTCCACCTCTCTGATTATCTTTTTATTCTCCGCCATTACCCATTCTTCTTCTTCCGAAAGTTCTCTTGATTCCATCTCAGACTCCAATGCCTCTAATTCAGCAAGAGCCAAATTTTCGGTTTCTTTTTCTTTAGACAAAAACTCATCCCTCCATAACTTTAACCGAGACCTAATATATGCAAACTTCGATGTAAGGCTAACGTCCGGGGGGGGGGGGGGGTGGTCGGGGTGAAACTATCCGAAGCCTCTCTCACCGCTTCATCAAAACCGACCTGACCAATCCAGGAACTAAAAACCCGAAAAGGCCTAGGACCAAATTTCAGATCCACAACCTCAAGAATGATGGGGCGTGTGGGTCATGATGACTAAAGGGGTAAGGTCCCAAAAACCTCGTTTCGAGTACTTAGGACCTCACCACAACCCTAGCCTTGAACCCTCTTTAAGTCCTTGCGCAGCCGCGCACTGGTCTTACAAAGAGAATTCAAAAGGAAAAGACATCAAGTAACACCTGCGCGCCAAAAGGGAACTAATGCATCCTTGCGCCTTTCTCATAAACAGGGATAAAAATCCTAGTTGAATACTTCCACGTGAATAATACACCAGACTTGGGCATTATTTACCCCACTGATACTACACGGTAAGGAGCCACACCGGATTACAACTATAATCTTCTAGAAAGACTTGATCGTGCACCACCCAGACGGTTGTAACCGTCTGAGCCACGTGTCATCACCCCAGCCTCCCTTGAAGTCACGGTGATGGCATGGAAATAGAAAGAGATCTCCACTCGTCCACTTTCCACGTGGCAATACCCCAGCCTTCGATCTAAACAGCGATCCGTGTGCTCTCACGTCGGATCGAAGGGATTAACGATGGAGAAAAATAACCGCTACGGCGTTAGCATCTTCCGTCAACTTTTCAATAACAGGTTTTTCCACCTAAACTCCCGGCTATAAATAGAAGAGTAATTCAGGTACAAATCTTCAAGTCACACTCACTTCACTTATACTATCTCTTCTTCGTAAACACATACTTATTCTCACGCCGGAGTCGGTCACGGAGAGAACCTCCATTCTCCTCGTGACGAGGCTAACGGTGCTCTGTTTTGTAGTGTTCACCGGAGAAGAAGACCAGCATCCCCGAGTCAAAACGAGTAGGAACCAACCCCTTTATGCAGAACCTAACCCCCTAGTTCATCTGATTCCGGTCAGTTAACCAGTGTTTCTTCATTGGCGCCCACCGATTTCTCTGTTTCATCCGTTTCTCTCGTTTTCTTATTGACTCTATTGATTCCATTTGAAAATGGAAGAAACCTCAACTCATCGGCAAGACGGCCCTCGACCAAATATGGTTAACAATACCCGAGTGGAAGGTATTGTAGAAGAAGCGTCGGATGACAATGAAGCACAATTCAAGCATCCAAATGAACCCGTCACCCCAGGGATGCAGCCGGAGATCCCTGTAAGCTCAATTCTACCCTCAGGAGAGACCCCAATCTCCTGGTATGTCAGATCTCAGGGGGCATTAAATGCTGTGTACACACAGCTATGTGCACAAACTGTTCCCCAAATTCAATCACGAAGGCCTGTATCCTGTGTTAGGACACCATCAGCACCTCGTGCTTCTCAACATGATGGGCCATCTCAAGTCCAGATTGAGGACACAGAGGTTTACTCTAGATCTCCTTCGAGATACGAGTACACTCAGTCAGAGAATCACCGAAGAGAGTATCGAGATGAGTCGCACCCTAGAAGACCATCAGTTCACACCAGGTTGGGTTCTCAGCGGAACACCCACACCAGTGAATACGATCGCACTTACCGTGAAGGAGAAAGTGCCAGTGTATTTACCCGGTTGCAACCGAATTACAACAAGTGTAGACCCTGCGCGGTTTACAATCCTGAGGCTGAGCACAACTATGATCTGATCTATCGCCCTGCTGAAGCGGCAGAGAATTCAAAATTTACAAGTGAAATAGCTCTGGCTCCGCTAGAGAAAGCAAAACTCCCATCTAACGTGGGCAAGTTTAACGGAATGACAGACCCTGATGATCATCTGCGAGTTTTCACAAGCGCAGGACTGGTAGGAGGCTGGACCCTACCAATGTGGTGCCACCTTTTTGTTCAAATCCTTACAGGCGCTGCAAGGATCTGGTTTGATAACTTACCCATTGGGAAAATCACGTCATGCATAGATTTGCGCGAGAAGTTTCTGGTTCATTTCAGCCAGCAAAGGCGGTCCATCCGCAATACAGCGGATGTGATGAACATCTGGCGTCACGATGATGAAAGTCTGGAAGACTTCATCACCCGTTATAACAAAGAGGTACTCGAGATCGGCGACGTCCATGAGCAGCTAATTCGCGCCCAATTCAAATATGCAGTCAGGTGCGACGATATGATAAAAGTCCTGTCTGGGACGAAAGGACTCCCGAAGAGCTGGGAAAAAGTGATGGCGGTAGCTAAGGTCTACGCCCAAACAGAAAAGAATCTCACCACCAACATGCCGCCACCACCGCACAACCGACCCTCAGATTTAGGCTCAAGTGGTGGAAGGAAATTTAAGAAAGGTTGGCGCGATTCTAACTCAGGGAACTATTCATCCGAGGATGCTCGAGCCACAATCAATAAGCTTGCCGCGCAGAGAGAAGCCAAACAGGAGAACACGTCAACAGTCGCCGCTGCACCCTTTTACATACCAAAGTCAAGATTTTCAGAATCATCGGTCAGACTATTCTTTCCAAAAGATTCTTCAGTTTCGCGCCAAAAACCACTACGGTAAAAAGAACCTCTCTCATAGTCCAGTGCTCCACTTATTTGCATAAGTACAACACTAGACTGGGGGGACTTGAAGGGGTAAGGTCCCAAAAGCCTCCTTTCGAGTACTTAGGACCTCACCACAACCCTAGCCTTGAACCCTCTTTAAGACCTTGTGCGGCCGCGGACTGGTCTTACAAAGAGAACTCAAAAGGAAAAGACATCAAGTAACACCTGCGCGCCAAAAGGGAACTAATGCATCCTTACGCCTTTCTCATAAACAGGGATAAAAATCCTAGTTGAATACTTCCACGTGAATAATACACCAGACTTGGGCATTATTTACCCCACTGATACTACACGGTAAGGAGCCACACCGGATTACAACTATAATCTTCTAGAAAGACTTGATCGTGCACTACCCAGACGGTTGTAACCGTCTGAGCCACGTGTCATCACCCCAGCCTCCCTTGAAGTCACGGTGATGGCATGGAAATAGAAAGAGATCTCCACTCGTCCACTTTCTACATGGCAATACCCCAGCCTTCGATCTAAACAGCGATCCGTGTGCTCTCACGTCGGATCGAAGGGATTAACGATGGAGAAAAATAACCGCTACGGCGTTAGCATCTTCCGTCAACTTTTCAATAACAGGTTTTCCCGCCTAAACTCCCGGCTATAAATAGAAGAGTAATTCAGGTACAAATCTTCAAGTCACACTCACTTCACTTATACTATCTCTTCTTCATAAACACATACTTATTCTCACGCCGGAGTCGGGTCACGGAGAGAACCTCCATTCTCCTCGTGACGAGGCTAACGGTGCTCTGTTTTGTAGTGTTCACCGGAGAAGAAGACCATCATCCCCGAGTCAAAACGAGTAGGAACCAACCCCTTTATGCAGAACCTAACCCCCTGGTTCATCTGATTCCGGTCAGTTAACCAGTGTTTCTTCAATGACCCATAAAAGTGAATGTGCATTTTACTTGCATTCATTTTTATGAATCTAAATTTTGTATTTTAATAATGGTGTAGTTTGTGATTAAACCGAAAGACCCAATCAAATTAGATATTTTTAAGAACCGACCTGGTTTGGCATTTATCTATTTTTGTCAAAAACTAGTTTCGACCTTTTACCCATCTGACCTGACCAATCCGTTTTGCAAGGTATTAAAAAGCATCATCTAAAGTGGAATTGTGGCGTGGAAGCCTCCACACGGGGGTGTGTGGGGCAGGGAAATCTTCACCGGCGTGTGGGCTTATGGGCTTATGGCCTTTACATTGGTTGGTGGATTTTGGTCGGTTTTTATTGGTTCTTGTTTTTTATTAAAAAACACCACTAACCACGCCGCTCACACTCCTTTTTTTGCACCACGCCACGTTTTTGACTTGTACTGACCTGACAGCCACATATCGAATAACACCAATAACACCAGTGTTTCATGCCTTTCCACTCCGTATAGTGTAAAGAGTGCCTCAACACGTGACATGTTACACCAATCAACCCTTGTCAATGGTCAAACTAAGGAATTCTTTTAAGACCAATCCACGTCATCATCATAGGGAAAACCAAAGGGTGGAGATATTTGGACACCCTCTGCGCCTATTTTCACACTTTTTGTGCCCTAGACGCCTCGTATATGCCTATACGAGGCGTCTAAGCACTGAATTCAAGGGGGTCTCAGAGGGTGTCAGGCACAAAGTTTAAGGAACTCTATACGAAGGGTACAGATCTATACGAGGCGTCTAATCTTGGGTTTTTTTTTTTGGCTGAAATGAGGGGTGTTTGGGTGGGTTTTGGTATGGTTTTTTGGATAGTTTTTGAAGATGTGTTTTTTGGTTGAAATTTTTTTTGGTTTTAAAAAAAGTTTTGTTGTTTTTGTTTTTTACACTATAAAAAAGTTTTTGTTTTTTAAAAATCAACTATTTTAAAAATCGGCTCTTTAAATATATTATATCGATTAAATATTATAATGTTTTTAACATTTTACTTTTTTAAATATTATTCTTCCGATTAAAATTTTATCTCGTTCAAATATTGTTTCCGTATTATATTCAGGGGATATATTGTTTCCGTATTATATTCAAAACATATTTTGTTTCCGTATTATCTCAATTTAAGACAACAATCATTAGGTAACCGAATAACTAAAAACAAACATAAATATGACATATATAAGATAACTTTGTATATCCATAACAAAAATATATAAGATAAGTTTGTATATCCATAATAAAAATAAAAACAACAGGTCTATGCATCCAAATCCAAATCCGAATCTGGATCTGGCTGCTGCGGCTGCTGCTGATGTGGTGCTCGAGCCGGTGGAAGCGGTATCGGGGGTAATCCCTCTCTCTCTCGTCTATCCTGCTCGGCCCGTACCAGCCAACCTACCAAATCGTTGAGCCTGTCAAGCTCGGCTCGTACATCCGGATGTAGCGCAGCTCCTGGGGTATGACTTGGAATAACGTGACGTGGAAACTGAGGCGCCCCGGCAGGTGGCGGTGGCTGTGGCACCGCTGCACCGTCTACATCCTCCGGAGGCTCCTCCACGGGCACTGCATCAGCAGGAGGATAAACGGGCTCGAAATGCTCTGGTAGGGCCTCCTCTGTCCATATGCCCCCGTTGCGGTTTTTAAACCGCGGGCCAACGGGGAACCTCTTGATTACCTTCATCCCCCACAGCGACTGCATGCCCATCCGCGTCGGCATGACTGGCGACGTCCGTATATGTGGGTCCTGGTGCGGTACGAGGCCGAATGAACGGGCAATGACGGTCACGTACGCCCCGCCATACAAAAATCCACGCTCCTGCCGGTGATGGGCGGAGGCGTAGTACTGGGCTAGACCGTGTGCTAGCGCGCACGACCTCCTATACAACAAACAATAAAGGAAAAAAGATATGTGGTCGTACACCACTCACGGCTGTAGCCGCGCGCTGAAATTGAAGTAGCGAGCAAATGGTGCAGATACCTGCAGATAGTGTTAGCGAAATACAGAAACAGAGATTAATAAACAATGCACATAACAAAAAATAATTGTCGTAATAAACGTACGTACCTGTACATTGGGTCCCTAACAAACGACACCCTCCCCTTCGACTTGTCGTGCTCCCAATGATTTTCCCCCGCAATCACCTGCCAAAACCCTACAAGAGTGGGTTTGTCAACCACCACTAGCCCCGCTGTGTAAACCTCAGTCTCGATCTCCCCCTGCATGTATAAACCACAATGCACCGCAAACTCTGCTAGCGTCATCTCACGCAAAACGCCAGCGAGCCTGAAAGAAACCTCAGGCGGAGGGAGAGCTTCTGGGTACGGAAGCGGCACTGGGACCCCAGGAGCGTGAAATGTGAATGACGAAAGGAACTCGACCAGCAGCTCCCTGTAGGTCGGCGTGTGCGCCAAATCAAAAAGACGATGCCACGGCGAATCGACAGGTATAAACCGACGCACTCTAGCCGTCTCAGCAATCCCATCCATCGCATCCCAGTCGATCGATGCATGCGATCCAATGTGCATCCTCCTAAGCTTCTAGCAATGACGGGCGACATCGGTGCCGTCGGGAAACTCTAGATACGGACAACCCTGCAGCGTATCCAGAGGCGGCCGCCGTCTCCATCGTGGACCCTCCTGAACCGGCTGACCCTGCTGAACCGGCTGACCCCCCGGCGGTGCCCCATCAAGCTCTATCTGAATGTCATCGCCCCTCCATAATCAATCTACAAATAAATAACGTATACGTATAAAAACAATAATAAATAAATACTAATAATAATAATAATAATTAATAAATAATAATAATATTACTAATAAAAAAATAATAATAACAATAACAATAATAATAATAATAATATTAACAATAATAAATAAATAAATAATAATAACATTAATAATAATAATATTAATAATAATAATAATTAATAAATAATAATAAATGACTATTTTACCCCTGTATAGCCCACAGTATAGGCATTATTCAGGGGCAAAATGGTAATTAACCAATCCAAAAAGATATTTCTGGAATGGTTAATTACCATTTTGCCCCTGACTAAAGCCTATACTGGGGGCTTTACAGGGGCAAAATGGTCATTTAATAAACATTTTTTTAATAATTAAAAAAGAAAAAGTGTAAAAGTTGCCGCCTTAGTTGTATGGGTCGTATAGACCTATACGCGTCGTCCATGTGGTTAAATTACCTTTAAGCCCCTGTTAAAGGCCTATACTGGGGACCTTCAGGGGTATATTAGTAATTAACATAAAATATTTTCAAAATTCAAATTTAAGAAAAAAGAATTGTTGCCGCCCCTATATACTACACGTACAGGTCTATACGAAACGTCCTTTTTTAAAAAATTCAAATTTTGATTTTCAAATATTCAAAATTCAGATTTTAAAAAACCCGCTCAAATAGACGACCCATATAGATCTATACGAGGCGTCTGGTAAATGTAGAATGACCTTTTAGCCCCTAATAGAGGCCTAGATTGGGGGCATATCAGGGGCAAAATGGTCTTTTGATAAATCATATACGACGCGTCAAGCTCTATACGAGGCGTATATTTGTAATTTTTTTATAAAAATGTTATTAACCTATTTTAATCAATTCTAATTATAGAAAAATGATAGAAATTATAATAAAAATTATAGAAATTGTAGAAAATTATAGGAATTAATACAAAAAATACTATTAATTACAAAAATCATTCTTCCGTATCACTGTCGATGTAATTAAGACTAGGGTTTGATCTTGGCGGAGGATTCATTATCGATGTATACCATTCGAGACGTGGCAAGTACATATCTTCCCATTGTTCCGTATGGGGTCTTCGGTGGGTCAACCATAGCCCGTTTCTGGTGGCATTGGATAATCCCCTTCCAGCTTAACATGTATGAAGTTGTTCTCATTAACATGTGTAAGCGTTATGAATAATGGTTGTTGATTAGCCGGAGGACTTAGTATCGGGAAGAAAGTGGAACTCGCACCCATGGTTGTCGTTAACAGGTGCACACCGATACCGTACGTTTGTGCAATAAGAAGTCCGACTAAGGGGAAGTCCATTCAGTGATCCTCTCCACAACCGGACACTGAATCCCAAATTAGGCCCTGACGATGCGTGTAAAAATAACCAGACGGCCATGCATCAAATATTGGGAACCAGATCGATTCGTTCTGATCCATTTTTTGGACAAGGTCCCTTCGAATGAGCCCCCATGAACTCTGATCCATTCCTAAGCCCATAGCCACAGACCGAAACCCACAATGACCGTCCGGCATCACATCTCGTATGCACGAGACGTACGGATGGAAAACCGTGAGCATCTCCCCAATGATTAATGGAAAACCGTGAGCATCTCGTGTCTCTTTCTTCTTAGAACTCTTTGAACGGCTTAGGCTCGCTTTGGGTTTTTGGGACCTTATAACCGACTGTTGAGAGGCCTGTGACGGAACGTACGAGCTGTGGCGAGGTTTATCGTACTTACTTTGTCGGGAACCTTCAAAACACGTGTTTGCATCACCGAAGGAGCTTCTCCTCAATTCTTCATCTATACGAGAGGCCTCGTCCAACCTTTGTTGTACCTGCTTTGTTGTTGGTCGGCCACGAGTATTTTGTTGGACAACCGGTGGTTTCTTGGTAGATTTCTTTGGAGTCAACACCGCTTTAATCTTTGACATCAGGCTTTTTTGCTGAGCTGGGGGGTGCGACTCTAATTGTTGTCTAACAATATTTAGCTCTTCGACCACGTCAACGTCATCGTCTATCAATTTACTACTTTGGAAGTTAAGTTTCCGCCAGAAGACGTCTATATCTTCGAGTTGAATCGGGCGCTCTGCACAGTTAAAAACAACATTGTTTAAGTCACATGATTAACGGAAATATATCACACAAGTGTTGTACGTTTAACAATTATTACCTTCAAGCATGTACTTTTCTATCCTACAAGCACATGGCAACCCACAGCTGTGCCACATTTGGCAACCACATGATGAATGAAAGCGCTCCAAGACATCTAGCTTCCTAATTGCCTCTCCCCTCAACAAGTCAAGGGCTGTATGGGATACTTTTCCAAGTAGGTATTGAAACAACGGGTGTTTGTGGTGGGTCATTCTTTTTTCGATGCTTTCTCGAAAAGTCTTCCTTATTTCACCGAGCTGTGTCTCAACTATATCCCGGACACAACCAACTACACGGTCCAGCGAGCTCCTATCTAAGACGTATCTCTTTAAGTTGGCGTGTTGGCTCTCAACTCTGTTTGTGGTACGATTACCAAAGATGCGCCTCTTATCAGTCCACGCAAAGACGAACATCTCCTTATAGTCTTTTAGCCAGTTATCGTACACGTATTTGAAGACTCCTAAAAAGTAAAAATAATTTAATAAAATTTGCATAGGTGATTCGTATGTTATTATAAAAACTTACTAGAACGTTTGCACTCCACAAGTCGCTTTCGCATGTTGCGCAAGTGGTACTCGTAGATGGGTATGGATGGAGACTCAATCAATGTCCCCCAGAATGACAAAAATTTATTCCAGTCTTCGTCTGTGAAGGCACCCTTGCAGTGCTTCATAACATTCTGTTGTATGTGCCACCTGCAAAGAAGCCTGGAGGCGTCTGGAAATACTTTAGCACACGCGCCCATAAGGGCTAGGTCTCTATCCGTTAAAATCACACGTGGCTCCATACATTCACCCAACATTGACTTGACCCTCTCAAGCACCCACACAAAGTTATCACCCTGTTCTTTACTAACAACGGCATGCGCGATAATAAACGATTTGTTGGTAGGCATCATACCAACAATCTGGATAAAGGGCATATTGTATATGTTTGTCTTGTACGTCGCATCGATCAGCATGACGTGGGGGAATGCACGCCACATGCATCTCGAGTCCCGATGAAGAAAGAAGATCTCTGTTATGATCTCTGTTCCGGGTTCCTCCTGTGTCTCGTAAATAAAGTCGTTGTTTATCAGTATGTTTTCTAGTGACTGCATGGGAGTCAATCCTTGTCTTTGTTCGGCTCTAATCTTCGCCACAACGTTTTGAACGTCTTTCTGAACATGAAACCTGTCGGGGTCCTGCTTCTTTATCGTTTGAAATATTTTGCGCGACTCCAAGTTTTGAGCTGTCAGCTGTTCGATCAGTTTCATTTCGCTTGGAGTAAACCTTCGCACAAACGCGTGGGCCGACAGGTCCTCACAAAGTTCGTGGTTATGTTCAATTTTTCTGTCTTTAATCTCCCAGGTTTCATACGGGTGGTTTCGCACAGCCAGCAAGTAAAACGGGCAACCGGTTTTTTTGCTTCCGGCTTTTCTAAGTGTTGCTGTAGTCTGGTGCTCACCACCACGATCACATTCAAGCCATACCCTCCCGGTTCTTCCCCCGGTTTTCTTTGATCGACGGGTGACAATAACGAAACCATCCGCGTTTGCTATTTCTTGTATCCGATTCTTTAGTTCATCTAAAGAGTTGAAAACCTGTAACATCGACAATAATAATAAATAATTTTAATAAATAAATAAATAAAAAATAATAATATTAATATTAATAATAATAATAATAAATAATAATAATAATAATAATAATAAATAAATAATAATAATAATAATAATATTAATAATAATAATAATATTAATAATAAAAATAAATAAATAATAAATAATAAAAATAATTAAATAATAATAAAAAATAGTAATTAATACCTGCTTTTTTAAGTACGGACTGTCCTGGATGGGAGGTGTCTCACCACCATATCTACCATATCCACCATAACCACCATATCCACCATATCCTCCGTATCTACTGTATCCACCGTCTCCTCCGTATCCACCGTCTCCTCCGTATTCACACCCGTATCTATAATCCGGATACCCTTGTTGCGTCGGATAACTTGGTTGACAAGCATGGTTTGAGTCATCTACAGGGGCTGTTTCATCAACAGGGGGATGCTTGTTCAAATCTAGAAACGGTCTGTTTTGTTCTCCTTGTATACTAGACACAACCTCCTCTTGCTCATTAGAATCGGGAACGCCAGACTCCTCCAAAATAAACAACCGTATCATCATTAGTAAATAATAAACTAAAACAACAACTAATTAAAATATTTAAGCTAATAACTGTTACCGGAACGCTTTTGGCCACCCAGTTTGTCACACCCCGAAATTATCAGAGCTTGGCGTGACTGGACTGGTATCTTCATTGCACAGCGGAAGCAAAATAAGCTAAGACTTCTAGAAATTGAACGCCCATTAAGTACTCGACTCCACATGGTTCTCCTATTCCAACCGTGCCTTGTCTAAGAACTGCAACCTGAGAAAGAAACATGCGAAAAATCAACACAAAGTTGAGCGAGTTCATAGTTTGTTTGTAAAAGATTTGAAATAAATCTTTTGAGTTGTGAAAGATTTGAAATAAATCTTTGGAGTAACCGGTTTTTCAAATAGTATTGAGAAAACGAATTTAAAAATCATTTTCTTGCCAAGTTATATGGAAACGTTGTGTTTGTAACACAATATGTTCATAAAAACCATGTATTTGTAAAGTCTTGTATTTGTAATGTTCGTATAACCGTCAATGCCCACCCTGACTTTGACTCCATACCCGCATAATCCTATGCTTTGAATTTTGTATAAAACATGGTGTTTAATTTGTATGAACAGGTATTTTTGTAAGTATAAAATCCCTGGTATGTAGCAAATAAGGAAATAAAGAGATCACCAATGGTTTGCAAGGCCATTGATATGTGTGAAGTGCAAGTAGGAAGACTCAAACCTAGCGGATTTTGCGTTGGGCACAAAGTCACCCCGAGGTCCGTTCTGCTGGGCCTGGGGCTGGGCTCGCTACACCCAGATAGATCTACCGATTACGTCCCTCGGTCCTACAATGAGGATTAATGGCCTCAAGTTGCGCCTACCCACTCACATGATCTAAGTAGTAACCCTCCTTACGCTAACCATACCATGTATAAAAATGTCTGTAATCCTTTTGTAATATGTCTGCATGTATGAAAATCCCTGGTCTCCCCGACCCAATCCCTGGTCACCGTGACCGAATCCCTGGTCTCCCCGACCAAATCCCTGGTCACCCTGACCGAAAATCATCCACCTTTCGAAAATAAGCATTTGTTTTGTAAAAACCGGTATGTTTAGTATAAACTTTTCGTAATTCATTTGTGTTCCTCGAAATCCCTCCGTAATATGATTTAGAAATACGAGTTTTGCGTTAGTTCAAAACTTTGTATGTTTTTGCAAAACGTGCATGTCTTTCCACCCCGAAAACATTTATAAAAATGTAAAGCCGTAAAAAGTGGGGTTATGAACTCACCTGGTATTCCTGTGCAAAGCTAGCTAATTTACGACTTCGTGATGTCGTTTCCAAGACTTGACTTGCTAGTGTAAGTTCTATAATACTCCTAGCACGGAATATCTTATAAGTTTCTAAATAACATAGTAACTAAACTACGTGTCATCGAGCTCTACCGAATCGTTGACCGAACGATTTGACGGTAAATTGTCAACTTAAAAGAAGCGAAGAAGTTATACTTGTTAGCTCGTTTTAAGAAGTCGTATGTTGATATAAAGGAATATTCGTATGAAAGTATAATATAATAAATTTGTATTATATATTACGTCTTGTATATACTTGCCATAATATACGTATACGCCGTTTCGGCGTTTGTAATAAATATAAAAAGTTATATTTATTTTGCGAAAGTATTATCGAGTTTGTTTGAAGTTTGAAATAAATAGATAAACTATATCTATTTTATAAAAGAATTCGTGTCGTTTATTACTTCAAATAAATATATAAACTATATTCATTTTAGCAAAACAATCATCGTGTCGTTTGATATTTGAAATAAATATAAACTATATTTATTTTGATGAAACGAATTCGTGTTACGCGATGCTTGAAATAAATATATATACTATATTTATTTATAAAAAGATTCGAGTTCGTTTGAAATAAATATAATAATAACTATATTTATTTTGTTGTCGAAATATTTTTCGTATCGTTGTTCTCGTAAGTTGTAAGTTGTGGTCGAAAGAAACTTTATATTCGTATCTCGTTTTATAAAAGTCGCTCAAAAAGCACGTTTTGTTTTATAATAAAACTTGGATTTTCTCGAAAAACGGGCAGAGTTTCCTCTGTTTTTGGACGCCCCCGATAAGCAAAGTGTCGATATTTTTATCAAAAAGCAACCAATATTCAATCAACAATATATCAATTTGACCAATATTTCATAAAATGTAAAATATAATCATGTCGGTTCGAGCTCGTTATCACGCATAATTAAAATAAGGAATAGTTAACGAAAATAATCGTGGTTTAAACCATTACCCAAAACTCTTGTTGACTCGCTGGGTTGACTGGGTTGACTCAGTTTGACTGAGTCGATCCGATCCGCTTCATAAGTTGCTTCGAACCGTCCGACCCGAACCGCTTGACCCGAACCTTCTGAGTTGACTGAGTTGACTCGGTTGACCGAGTCAACCGAAACCGAAACTGAATCAGAAACCCGAAACCGAGAGACTCGAAGCTGAACCGTCTTCAAACCTGAAGTTAAAGTCCGAGCCAAACGTGAAACCAACCGGATAACATCACCATCATCATCTTCGGACATCAGTTTAAGAAGAAATAAAACCAAAAAGAAAGAAATCGGAGAGGGGTTACCGGAGAATTTGTCGGACAAATACGAAGACCATCGGGTAATTGATCCGACCACCGGATAACAGAACCGACCGCCGGTTAATTGAACCGACCACCGGATCTAGTCTCTGTCTCTCTCCTTCTGCTGCTCGAACCCTCGAACTTAAACCAAATCGACCCCGAAGCCGGTGGACTCGCCGGATAAAGGCAATGTCCGGCGGTCAATGGTACCGACCGCCGGTTCCTTCACTCTTCTCGGCTCTCTCTCTCTTCCTCCGCTTGTAGCCGCCGCACCACCACCGGTTAATGGTGGTGGTGCTCCGATATCGAAACAGAAAAGAAAGGGGGTGGGTGTCGGTTGTAGATGAGGCAGCAGGGGGGGGGTATAAAAGATGAAGAGCCCGCCGGGAATCACCTCCTCCGCCGCCAAGGCGGAGGCGCCGCCGTGAACCACCACCGGCTCAGCCGGTTGGTGTCGCCGAGAGAGAGAGTGAAAGTGTGAGGGGTGTGTTGTTTGATTTGTTGTCTGTGCACACAAAAAAATGAGGAAATAGGGGATATGGACCCCCTTTTATATATTCAGGATTGTTAAAGGGCTTTGGGCTTGGGCCCAAGGCCCACAAGCCTATTCCCGTGTTTTAAATAGCCCAAACACATTCACAAGCCCGTTTTAAAAACCCGAAACCGTTAGAACATCATAATATATAATTTTAGTTCTAAAAGTGCGTAAAATTATGTCTTTGGGCTAAATATACGTAACACAGTGTCAGTAGACGTTCGCGCTTTTGTTCGTTGTTTACAATAAAAATTTGTGTAAAATTATGTCGTTCGCCGTTTTGAACCGTTTTTCTATCCGGTTTCGACTACGGGTATTAAAATTCGAAAACGAAACCAATTATATCATAATATATTAATATCGCGACAAAATTCGAGTCCGGTGCGTCAGTTCCGTCGTTGATTGTCGGTGCGTTACCGTTTCCGTGTTTCTCGTTCGCGTCTGCGTTTTGTGGCGTATGAAAGTACGATATATTCACAAAATTAATTTCATGAATATAAAATTTTCATAGAAAATCCGTATTTGTCGGCGTTGTCAGTATTTTGTACGGTTTCGTTATCGCTTAACGTTTAGCATGTTTCTCCGCAAATCACCGTTCGCGCACTGTAAAGTCGGATAGACGTTCCTAGGCACTCCAAAGGCCTAATTAAGTTAATTCGCGTTGTAAACACTATTTATTATCGTGTTAAACACCTGTTAATTACGTAATTAAGATCCGTAAATTGCGGGTTGTCACATTCTCCCCCTGTTACAGCAATTTCTTCCTCGAAATTTAGACTATGTTATCTCCTCAGAGTTGTGTTGTTCGCAGGTAAGTCCGAATAATAACAAAGTGAATGACTGCATGATTGAAACAAGACTTATTCGAATCACGTGAATTCAAGGACATTCCTCATCAATAAGAACCCAATGGTTTAAAACAGATGTGTCTCAGTAATTAATGTCAAAGGAAACGAGACGTACTGATACAGTCACCAGTGCGACTAAGTTAACAAGGATCCAACAATGAACAGGAACTTCGACCAATCGAATTCCATATGAACGCTCACAATAAATGAGTTCTAAAAGCAATAACATCCACTGGATGAACTTAGAATCAACAATCTCGAATATAATAGTTTGCATGAAACGCTCGATCGTGATCAGCACAAGCTGCAAGTTATACCGACGCCACAAGGTGTCGTAGTGAATGAAGCAACTCGAATATAGCGGTGATCGAACAAGTATCACCTGTTGTTTTGCATGAAACGCTCAATCATATGATTAGCCCAAGCTACAAGTTTGTACTGACACCACAAGGTGTCGTAGTGATTTAAATAATTCTATAATAGCGGTGATCAAAACAAATTCACCGTGTTTGAAATCAAATGGAGGCGTAATAAAGGGGATCTGAAAGTTTGTTTCAAAGGACATCATAGAATTTTCAATTGACAGTGGAACATCAAGGAAATAATGTTTTCGATCGGAGATGAAGAAGCAATGAATTTTTCAAAACATTCGATCGATAATGAAAGAACCGTTAATAGGTACACCAGAATATAGAAATAAGTTTGTGTACCACTGTCTTAACACACGATTGTGTTAAGACTGTTGTAATGTGATAAATCAAAACGGATTTAATCTAAATCAATAAATAATTAAACCCGTGCATAAGATATGTAAACGAGTTTAGCGCAAGGTTCAAATAAGTGATAATACCACCACAAGGTGTCGAAATCAACAAACAATTTAATGGAGTCGACTGCCAAACAAGTTTACTTCGACTCGGAACAATTGGAACACTTGTTAAAACGGATTTTGAATATGATGCTCCCAATACATCATATGATGTTCTGAAGTGAATATGTGTAATGGACAAGTTCAAACAGTCGAACTTGGTTTTAGCGCAATCCGACAATAAACATATGTATCGACAAGAAAACTTTCGGCATGGTCACAACGAGAAACCATGTATGTAACTTGTAAAGAAATGATCGTGATACAATGACCCTTAAGAGGAGTAGAGATACGAAAATCTACTCAGTAAATGTAAAAGTCGAAATTTCAATAAAAGAAATTTTGAGGACTTTACCCGGGGTTGCGTGTGATATCCAGTTGTTAAGTGGCATTACCATGGAATGTCGAACATAGCGTACTCGTTATTAATTAGGTAGGGGGAAATGCGGAGACATTCGTCTTCTCCCTGGCGTGATTCGTGCCGTTGCAGGATCGCGTGACAAGTTGTCGTTTCCTGATCGTTAGTTCTCCTGCTGACAGGAATCTAGCGTCGTCGTTAAATTGCGTCATCGTTCCTTCTCAAAGGCCTCGCCTCGATAATCGTATGTGTCGTACTTCAACCTCCGTTGATGTATAGCTTAAGTTTCACATATACCTGTGCACTAGCGTTGTGTGCCGCGTAGAAGGTGATGTACCCCGACATTCGTTGACGTAGAAATTGAGTTCCATGTATTCTCATGCGCTAGCGTTTTGTTATGCGTAGGCTGCCTGCTCGGGAAGTTAAATATTATAGACAATATGGATAACAGTGTGTGCCCGAGTTAATATTCGCGGTTCCTACGTGATGACCTTTAATAAACACACACATGCACAATGATCAATCATATAATCAAATAAACATGTTAGTCACCAATAAGCAATCAAATAATTCCCCTAGTCCCACTAGTCTATCCTCCCAGCCTCTCAGACTGAACTTCCTAGTCCCACTAGACTATCCTCCCAGCCTCTCAGACTGAATCTCCTAGTCTCTCAGACTGACTCCCTGGTCTCTCGACCAGATCCAGCCACCCGGCTGAATTCCCTGTTCCGAAGGTCTTAAATGCATGTTTCCTAAATTCTCAGATTTTTGTGTACTGTATGTAATCGTTTCGTGTACCGTGTATAAAACATCACAATAGCGTATGTTTGAAAACAAAATTTTGAATGTTTGCTTTTCGGCAACGGTTGGAGACCATATTCGAGTACTAGGCGTTATGTATGTATTCAACGTCTTAATAGTCTAAGTCCCAGAGGAAAGTGAGGTTAGAGCCTAGGTATCACAACAGAAACCTAATTCGCTGTAACCTATAGCTATGATACCAATCTGTCACACCCCGAAATTATCAGAGCTTGGCGTAACTGGACTGGTATCTTCATTGCACAGCGGAAGCAAAATAAGCTAAGACTTCTAGAAATTGAACGCCCATTAAGTACTCGACTCCACATGGTTCTCCTATTCCAACCGTGCCTTGTCTTAGAACTGCAACCTGAGAAAGAAACATGCGAAAAATCAACACAAAGTTGAGCGAGTTCATAGTTTGTTTGTAAAAGATTTATTTCAAATCTTTTACAAACAAACTATGAACTCGCTCAACTTTGTGTTGATTTTTCGCATGTTTCTTTCTCAGGTTGCAGTTCTAAGACAAGGCACGGTTGGAATAGGAGAACCATGTGGAGTCGAGTACTTAATGGGCGTTCAATTTCTAGAAGTCTTAGCTTATTTTGCTTCCGCTGTGCAATGAAGATACCAGTCCAGTCACGCCAAGCTCTGATAATTTCGGGGTGTGACACAGTTGTCGCTAGAATACGGCCCGAAGACATAGTTGCCGTCCCAGTATGATGACATTTCAACACTTCGGGATGATAAGAACACAAATGCCAATTCTTTCAAAGAAGCAGAATGAAGGAACAAGAAGAAGCAGAATGAATGACAAAGAATGCGCTGTATCTTGCACTTTATGTGAGACATAGACGCCTCGTATAGGTCTATACTACCCGTATAGCTTTAAGTCACTTGTCAAACGTATAGTCAAATCAGTCACTAAGACGCCTCGTATAGGCCTATACGAAGCGTCTTAGTGCCTCGTATCCTTCCCTCGTACAGACCTAGACTCCCCGTCTGATGTGACTGATTTGACATTGTGCTTTGGTGCAGAGCTGGTCGGAAAAGCAACCCTATACGCCTCGTATAGCTCTATACGAGGCGTCTTGGAAGGTGTGGAAATAGGCATTAAGGTGTGTAAATATGTAGACCCAAACCAAATTTGTTTGCTTATTGAATTATGCACCCCTTGGATTCGCTAAATGCAGGTTATTATTTTAAGCAAACCCTTAAATATTATAACTATGTAAACATTTTATTAAGATCTAACCACTTTCCTATTAAAAACAAGTTTTAAACATAGATACATACTAATACTCATGTATGTACACATCCATGCATGCATCTATGTGGTAAAACTGTCGGGTCAGTTAAAAGTTTGGGGTCAAATTTGTTTCTGGTTAAAACGGGTTGTTTTATGAAGTGTTAATTTGGTTCAGATTAAAGCTAGATGGATTATGAACAAAATGGGCTCGCCTTTGTTGTCAGAACACTAAAGCGAATCTTATTAGGAAGATTTTAACATTTTCACAAGAAAAAAAAAACAAATGTGGTTGAATCCAGAATCCATAAATATTTGATTGTTTTATCTGGGAACACATGTGATCCATCAAATATCAAGTAAATAAATACACAAGTGGTTATTTTTAATGACTACCTACTCCCTATCGAGTAAATAAACAAGTGGTTTTTTTAATGACTACCGACTCCCTCTCTAATGGCTGCCAGCCAGAAGATGCACATAAGATTAAAAAAAAAAAAAAATTGGCCAAAAAAATTGCAGAAATTCACTATAAACAACAGTTTCAATCGTTGTGTTTTCGGGTTATGTTAGAAATTCACACCTGTGACACTTTGGGTTTTTCCCGAGAAACATTATTGTATGATGTCGTTATGTATATATATGTGTTATTAAATGAATGTATGAGCATTTTGTGAGTTCTTATGTGTGTTATATGTATTATGTATAATTTATGTATATGTGCAAAACTTGTGACCCGAAACCATGGTTCCGACTCCAGACTCGAGACTGCCTGTGTTGGGTTAATCTTGATGGGTTCGGGTCGAGTGCGGGTCAAGTCGGTTACGGGTAAGAAATATGGGTTATGGAGCAGCAACTAACGGGCCAGTTTGACTGAGTTTAGAAGAAAAGAACGTGCAAAGGAATAAACGTTATTTCCAGCTAATAAGGAGGGAACGTGGACTTGATTTTGCATGTGCATGGACTAAGTTTTAGTTTGTTTGAGTCTCACTATTATTTAGGAAGAATCCAGTTGAATAGGTGATGGCACGTGGTGCATTTGTTTTATTTTTCTATTTGCATGTTGCCTATTTAAAGGCATGTTTTGTTAATGAATAAATGATCAGTTTTCCAATTTTGTTCTCTTCTCGATAGTTTACTTCTTTAATATCATTTCAAGCATAAATCAATAGTGTGTGGAGTGGGGCCTGAACCAACATTTGGTATCAGAGCGGAGGTTAAAGAAAGTGGGCAGTTTTGAGAGTCGGTGGCGAGAATGAGTGCAGCCCTTTGGCTGTAGGACTGGAACAAAAAGCAGGGAAAATGTTTGTCGAATGAAATCAGCAACAAAGTAAGAAGATGGTGACGTCCAGAAAGAAAGAAAGAAAGAAAGAAAGAAGCCGCTGATCAAAGAGGAAAGAGAGCAGGCCAAGAAAGAAGAAAGAAGCAGAAAGAAATCGCGATTTCATTGGATCGCAAGAAAGAACCGGTGTTGTGCCGGTATGAAAGAAAGTCCGAAGAACTCGCCGGAGACAAGAAAGACAAAGACCGAAAGAGACCGTCGTCGGAAAGGAGATACCGGCGTAAGAAAGACCGTTTCCGGAGAAGAAAGATTGAAGCGGTGAGAGATCGAACGGCATGACCGAGACCGAATCTGTTCTCTTCACCGGAAGTAAAGACCGAGACCGTAGGTGCGATAATGACCGGAGTATCGCACCAAGGTAGACCGAGACCGAGCGGTTGCCGCAGAAAGATCGTAGACCGAAATTTGTGAACCCATGACCGGAGGATTCACAATAGACCGACACAGGTGACGGGAGGCCGAAGATTCACCTAAGAAAGACCGTGATTGTGAACAAAGACCAGTTCACATTAGACCGAGTCGTGAACCGAAGACCGAAAGTGTTCACGTTAGAAAGAAAGAGAAGACCGAAACTAGAGCGAACCTACGAGGTTCGTGTAGCAAGTATGACATGTGTGGCTCGTAGCAAGAGAGAACGAGTTCGAATCAAACCAAGTTAGCAAGTTTAGCAAGAAAGCAAGAACGAGTTCGAGCAAGAAACAAGGAAGTAGCAAGAACGACATCAAGATTAAGGGGGTGATTGTTGGGTTAATCTTGATGGGTTCGGGTCGAGTGCGGGTCAAGTCGGTTACGGGTAAGAAATATGGGTTATGGAGCAGCAACTAACGGGCCAGTTTGACTGAGTTTAGAAGAAAAGAACGTGCAAAGGAATAAACGTTATTTCCAGCTAATAAGGAGGGAACGTGGACTTGATTTTGCATGTGCATGGACTAAGTTTTAGTTTGTTTGAGTCTCACTATTATTTAGGAAGAATCCAGTTGAATAGGTGATGGCACGTGGTGCATTTGTTTTATTTTTCTATTTGCATGTTGCCTATTTAAAGGCATGTTTTGTTAATGAATAAATGATCAGTTTTCCAATTTTGTTCTCTTCTCGATAGTTTACTTCTTTAATATCATTTCAAGCATAAATCAATAGTGTGTGGAGTGGGGCCTGAACCAACAGCCTGGTCTCGAGTCGGGATCTGCTGGATTGAAAACAGTGGGCCGCACCCACTTGCATGATCTGGCCCAACTCTCCTTTTAGCCCACTCGAAACCCTTGGGGTGCACCTGCTCGGAAGAGTATAAAACCCCACAAGTCTAGCCGACATTCCCTTTTTGAGACAAGGCAATCATCACATCAATCCCTGAACATTCCCTATCCATTTCCTCTCTCCCTCACCCACTCCCTCTCTCTAAACCATAACAACACCAACTCCTCTCGTCCTCTCGGACCAAGACCGGCAACAGCAAGGACCCTCGGATCAGCTCGGAAGCTTCCTTCACCAACCCCGCACACACACTCGCACTCAAGTAGTTTCTGGTTAGTGCCTTATATCTCGGTTGTTTAGTGATGATGTGCATTAAGAATGTTGTTGTGAATGATAATGACACGGTGTGATATCAATGTTTGATAAAATGCCAATTTCATGATGTTTAGGTAGTAACTGTGTGCATCTTGCTAGAGATAGGAACATGTGTTTGATTCAGTAGAGTGAATCTTGACAAAGATGTATGCTATCGGATATGTATAGGCTAACAAGCTTTGGGTTAGATTATGAAGGTTTGGGTGTGATGTTATGAAACAGTGATGATAATGTGTATGAATGTGTTGGTTTATTGTAGTAAAGGAATATAAGGATTTGGTTTATTTGATGAATCTGATGAACTGAATGAATATGTTTGATGAATGTGAAAAATCCTACATGATGAACTGTTTGAAGGTCATTGAAAATATTTGAAATCTGTTGTATTTGATCCATTTTGATTAGTGTAGAATATTGGAAACATGTTAGTAAATTTTGATTGGACAATCCATATTCATCAAATCTGATTGGATAGTAAAAAAGTTGGTAAAGGTTCTAGAAGATTCCAGCAGGAGGTTACAAGTCTAGACCTTGGGGTTGCGACTCGAGACCATTGATGTACTACTCGAAACCAGGGTTTCGGCTCATATATGCACTACTCGAGACCTTTTACTTGAAACTCGAAATCTCTTGGTTGCGACTCGAGACCTCATGATCTCGAGTCAAGACCATCCGGTTTCAACTGGACTACTTGACTTCGTTATTGGGCCGCACTATGTGATGACATGTTTTGGGCTGTTTGTTTCTGCTACTATTTAACTGGACTGTGTGTTTCTGCCACTGTATAATTGTTCGTATGTTAGGACAGGCCCAATAACATATAGGACGCAAGTATGAAGTGCATGATATGTGTTAGATGCGTGTAGGATATACGTAACTTATTTGTACCCAAACCTGACCTATACTAGTAACCATATTAGGACGTGGTTGACCAACATACCTGACCAAGTAAACTGTCTGCCGAGCAACCCGAGGTGAGTTCAAAACTTTTCTAAAAGCATGCGTTCCCGGTGGTTGGGAAACGGAACGAACAACGCTATCTCCTTGTGTGGGATACAAACAACGCCACCTCCTTGTGTGGGGTACAAACAAACTTTTCTCCCCTTATGTGGGACGCTCAGTTAATTACTATTTATATTAGATGCAACAAGCGGACTAAACGAAACTCTATCACGGAAGTCCCCACTTACTATACCGATTAGTCGCCTAGCCTGGCGAACTGGTTATTAGTTGATAGCGCTATTAGGTCTCACCAACCTCACACCGTGCCTGGATAGGATCGGGCCTGAACTAATAGACTCTGGCGAATCGTCAATGATGATAGAACATTGACAAACGTGGCAAAACTCACGTAATGTGCGGTCGCAAAGTATCCGGTATTACGCAGTTTAGTAGCTTACATATGGGGTAGCCCCCCATAGCATGATATAAATGAGTAAATTAACTACTGAAACAAGTTTTTGGAATTAAAACTGGACAAAACTCGTGAACTCGCCAACTTTATGTTGACACCCTACTGCATGCTTTGCAGGTACTCAGTGACTTTGGAGCTTGCTGCTTGGGGATGTGTAGTGGACGTCTAAACCCGTGTGTTGGGTTCTTTAATAAACTTGAGCTATGAACTTATGTTTGAACTATTTGCTTATGCTTCCGCTACTCCTTTAAATTGTTGCTTTGAACTTAAAAACTTTTGGACTTTAACTATGGTGGTCGCTAATCCTTTTGGGTTGGCGAACTTTATTATTATTATTATCTAAATTGTTCAGTATGATTGGTGGCTGGATCCTGGTTAGTCACACGCCTCGCGGTAGTACTCCACATGTGGATTTTGAGGGTGTGACAACACCCCTACATCAAATACAGTATGTGAAAAATGTAAACTGATAAATAAATAAAGTAAAAAAAACAATAGTTTTTTTTTTTGAACTGTTAATTTCATACTGAATGGTATAAATGGAAGAGGACAACACCCTCGGTGAAGTCTGATTATATATAATTCCTTATTGTAGGTCCCTCGGAGGTTGAGGTTTAACCTATTCCTTGTAATGTCTAACACACTAGCGAGTGCGGAATCCAAGCTAGCATGCAAACCGGGATAGAACAAGCACAATGATAAACACAACACGCAATATTCAACGATTAACACCACTTGTATTAATGCGTATGAAAGGTTCGGTTACAAGCACAAGGTTTACAGATGTATTCTATAAACTCTCTCTATCTTTCGTGTGTGTGTGTTCTCTGAACAGAATGCTCTCACTTTGTCTGAAATGTCTAACTCTCGAACTCTCGAAATGAACACAACACACAGGTATTTATACCCAATACAGCAGGTCTGGTCGAAGGATCAGACAGACTGGTCGAACGATCATCTGTCGACCAGAAACAGCTCGAAGGATCCATTTGTACCACGAAAGATGTGATCTTTCGAGGTCCATCTGTCGAATGTTTATGTTTCGAGCTCATCATCGAAGGATCTAAGCTATCCTTCGATGACCATCCTTCGACCCAGCCATATTACAACCAAAATGTTGACTGTTTGGCCAAGTCAAACCAGGAGGATGGTTGACTTGGTCAAACTTACGAGACTAACAAGACATCGTTTGGTATAAAGACAAAATACAGACAAAGTACAGACATAAGTGCACCAACAAACTCCCCCTTGGCTGTAGCTTTGTCTGGCTGTAGCTTTGTCTCGATCTTCATTCTTGTAAGTTCTCGTGTCTTCAAGTCTTTGACTTCTATTCAAGTCTTCAATGTCGGAGGATCTTCATAGTCTTCACGTCTTGAGAGCAGAAAGTGTACCAACAAACTCCCCGTTTCATGTAGGAAGTGTGTTGACACACTCCCCCTTAACATAAGCTCCCCCTTGAGTTATGCTCGTGAAAGTCTTGATCTTTATGAAGTGAGATCCTTGTGGTGTTGATGATGGTCAGCGGCAACTCGATCATCTTCATCATTTGAGTGCCTTCACGTCGTGTCTTCATTCCGAAGCTTGTCATCGACCATGTTCTCCTTGCCTTTAGAATCTGCACATGCAAGAAATCTAAACGCGTAATGAGAACAACTGCTTGGAATATAGTAAACATAAACAAACGACACACATGTGACCATTGTTTTAACAAACACCGTCCGACAGTTTGAAAGTTTTTAAAGTATTTTATCAATTTCAATTTCAACTTTCAACACTTGCAAATTTTTGACCGTTTATGAAGATTTAGTCGTTTCGGTTTTCAATCAGGTTTCAGGTAACGAAGACTTGAGCTCCAACATCGTACGATCGAAAATAAGATAGAAATAAAATCTTTTTGGCTTTTATAAAGTTTAAATCAAAACAGATTTTAGGTGTGTTTTAATATTAGAAATGTAAGGACTGAAAGCAGTAAATAAATATATACAAAGATGCGGAAAATGAAAGTATTAAATAAATATTTACAGACATTCTTTTTGCGAGTTTCGAGGGTAAGAGAATCATATCAGCGTACGGTCATGCCAAAACGCTCTTGTTGTTCTATTAGTTAACATTAAGATAAGCATCCTATAACAATTATCGGTATTGTTGTCCACATAAGCTCAACTTATCAGATGTAATCATGGCGAGGGGATACGTTAAGGTATGATTTATACTTACCGACCGGTGTTCATCCACATCACGACACATTCCCGTATCAAGGTATGCACGAGGGTTCATCTTACCGGTGAGTATCCCGATTATCATCTGTTTGACCGTATATGATGTGAGATTCTCACTTATTTTGATTTGAAAACAAGCCCTATGTGATATAATCACTTATTGATGAGGAACTTGATTTTCATATGCATGAGGGCACAGGAGCAAGTCCGTGAACAGGTCAGTACTTTCGTACAGCAGAGAGACGAACTTGACTCCCGGAAAGAATTTGTGATATATTATCACTTATTTTGTTTGGACATGTGATTGTTTATCACTTATTGAGGACGTATGCAATATGTACACGTATGTATGGTATCATGGAAGATCTAGACTTGCGTCCCCGTTATTTTTCGGTAAAAGATACAACCATGATACCCAGATGATAAGCAGCATAAAGACCGAATATTTCAGAACCTCGGCAATCTCTCAAACGAAATTTCGGTACTAAGACCATATGCCAATGAATGGTTCCCACCCAGTCTTCAGTCGATTTAAGTTTATATCACCCTGCACACTTTAAAATGATTGTGAGCCTACCGATACATCTTATATAGAGCTGCTTATCGTTTTTCATTTAAGGTTTAAAGAGATTTAAACAGACCACTGATGTACTATCATTTTCTCTTTTCTCGCCAGGAAACTCATTTTTGCTTTTCTATTGTTTTTGTGTTTTTGAAATTTTTCGATGTTTTTGTTTTTTCAATTTTGGATTTACTCCCCCTAAAATCAATAAACTAAGATAAATTTAAAACACAAAGATATTTACAAAAATGATTTTCCGATGTGGATTACTCTTGCTTGACCTTAATGCCGTTTACCAATAATAAAAAGTCAAATCTTGATTTGTCAAATGCTTTGGTAAAAAGGTCGGCACGTTGGTCATCGGTGTGTACGTAAGCAACATCGATCAGTCTTTTCTCAAAACAATCACGTATGAAATGATACTTAATTTCGATGTGCTTAGTCTTTGAATGCTGCACAGGATTTTTAGTGATCTGTAAGGCAGCAGAATTATCAACGTAAATAGGAGTAGTTAGGAATTCAAAACCGTAATCACGCATTTGTTGTTGGATCCATAGAACTTGGGAGCAACAACTTGAGGCAGCAATGTATTCAGCTTCGCATGTTGATGTAGCGACACACGTCTGCTTCTTGCACTGCCATGTGACTAGGCGATTTCCCAAAAACTGACATCCAGCCGTTGTGGATTTGCCGTCGATTTTGCATCCGCCAAAATCAGAATCACTGAATGCGATCAAGTCAAAGTTATTATCCCTAGGGTACCATAGACCGGTGTCAGGGTAACCCTTCAAATAACGAAAAATCCTTTTGACAGCTGCAAGATGTGAGGCCTTCGGGTTCACTTGATATCTGGCAAGCAGGCACGTTGGGTACATTATATCTGGTCTTGATGCTGTGAGGTACATAAGAGATCCGATCATCGCGCGGTAGTATGAGGGGCTAACATCTTGACCCTTCAAGTCTGGAGTAATTCCGTGATTTTGCGGCAATGGGGTACCGATGGGCGTTGCATCAGACATCTGGAACCGGCTCAAGATGTCACCAACATATTTAGTCTGATGGATGAATATCCCAGACTCAGTTTGTTGTACTTGTAGGCCCAAAAAGAAAGTCATTTCCCCCATAGCACTCATCTCGAATTTATCCTGCATAACACGCTCGAAATCCCTACACAAAACATCATTAGTAGAACCAAAAATAATATCATCAACGTATACCTGTACCAGTAGAAGATCTCCATCTTGTTCTTTGATGAAAAGAGTACAATCGATAAGACCTCTGCGAATCCATTCTCCAGCAGATAATTAGATAAGGTTGCGTACCAAGCTCGCGGTGCTTGATGAAGACCATAGAGAGCTCTGTTGAGCAACCAAACCCGATCGGGATGGATAGGATCTTCAAAACCTGGAGGCTGTTCGACGTACACCTCTTCTTCCACCACACCATGTAAGAATGCACTTTTCACGTCCATCTGGTATACCTTGAAACCTTTGAATGAGGCATAAGCCAGAAAAATCCGAATGGCTTCTAGACGTGCAACAGGTGCATATACTTCGTTGTAGTCGATCCCTTCAATCTGACGAAAACCTTGAACGACTAGCCTTGCTTTGTTTCGAATAACAATTCCACGGTCGTCCTTCTTGCATTTAAACACCCAACGGGTACCAATCTTCTTGTAACCAGCAGGTTTCTCTACGAGTTTCCAGACACCAAGCTTCTGGAATTGTTGCAGTTCTTCCTGCATTGCTTCAACCCATGAGTTATCTTTCAAAGCATCTTTCCAAGTTCTTGGCTCTTCCTGAGATACATAACACGCGAAAGACCAATCATTTTGTTGACCAGATTCTCTAATATCTGCATACAAGCCTGCATTGCTGTTGTTACGCAACATGTTTCTTGTTTGAACGCCACTTTGTACATTTCCGATGATGTTTTGTTGAGGATGGGTATTGTGAATCCTTGTTTCTGGATTATCTTGAACTGGAATGTTTGTACCCAGATTGTTGAGATTGAGATCAACAATCAATTCAAGGCCCGGAATTGACGAAGAGGATGATGCAGTAGCTTCAGCTATTCTAGGAACATCCACTGGAGGAGTACCCTCTGAAGTACCATGTACTGCTGTTGTTGGAGCCTCTTGATCTGCATCAAGAAATTCATCATCCTCTGAAGATTCGTTCAATTCGGTAGCATCGTGAAAATCCTCATTATCGAGAGCATTATTATTCACTGAAGATGGTTCTTGATTGACAAGAATGGGACGAACCAACGGTGAATCTGTTGCATTATCACTCTCGAAAAACATCATTGCTGCAGCACTTTCTTCAACTGCTTCAACATTGATCGAATTGAAAAAGTCATCGTACTCAAACATCCAAGGCTGACCAGGATTTCTAACTGGTAAAGTGTGCCTTTGTACTCTGACTTCAGACCATTCCTCGACCCTTTTAGTCTCTAGATTCCAGACTCTTAGGTTTGGAGTGGAATACCCAAGAAAGTATCCCTCAATTGCTCTTGCCCCAAACTTTCCATTAGGATCTATTATTGTGCAAGGAGCTCCAAACGGTTCGAGATAAGATAAGTCTGGTTTCCGTTTGTTAATAAGCTCAAAGCAGGTCTTGTTGTGCCTTTTGACTGTAAGGACTCGGTTCAACGTATAACATGCAGAGGACACAGCTTCAGTCCAGAATGGAATCGGCAATTGTGACTCTACCAACATAGTCCTAGCAGTCTCGATCAATGTGCGGTTCTTACGTTCAGCGACGCCATTCTGTTGAGGAGTATAAGCTGCACTAAATTCGTGAAGAATACCTTTTGAGGTGCAAAACTCCGCCATGGCATGATTTTTGAATTCAGTACCATTGTCGCTACGTATCCGCCTAACCGTCAAGTTATAAAGATTCTCAATCTGAATGATCAAGTTTTTGATAATACCGAAGGTTTCACTCTTATGTGCCATGAACGCCACCCAAGAAAATCTTGAATAATCATCAGTTATCACGAGGCAATATTGATCATTCCTAATGCTTTTGTGCTTGACAGGACCGAACAAATCCATGTGCAAACGCTCAAGAGGAACAGCCACCGTGTTGACTTTCTTTGAAGGGTGTCGCTTCTTCGTTTGTTTTCCTTTCTGGCACGAGACACAGACGTCTTGAAGATGAAAGTTTTTAAGAGGAACACCATTCACCAATTCATTTGATACCAAATGATTCATTTTGCGTAAGTGAATGTGACCCATTCGTCTGTGCCAAGAGATTGTGTCTTTTTCTGTGGCTTTGGAAACGAAACAAGTTGCTTGTGCAGACGTTGTGATAGCTTGGCTCATATCAAGGACATACAAATCATTTATCCTTGGAGCCGACAAGAGAATCCATTCTTTTGGAATTTTGAAGCCGGGTTTCAGCACATAACATCCATTTGCATCAAAGTGTACTGAGAACTGCTTATCACAAATTTGAGAAACACTAAGAAGATTGTGATCAAGTTGTTGTACGAAGTTGATCTTATCAAAACTAACAACCCCGTTGGAAATCATTCCTTCACCAGTAATATATCCGCCTTTATCTCCAGCAAAAGCAACATAACCTCCTCTAATAGATTTAACGTCGTAGAGAAGCTTCATGTCGCCTGTCATGTGCCTGGATGCCCCACTATCAACAATCCAGTGACTACTGATAGTTCCTCCTGGAACACCCTGCACATGAACTCACATAATTAGTTGGAGATGGGGACCCAAGCCATTGTGGTCTTGGGTCTTCCATTTTCATCAACGACAATAACCTCTATTCTTTGATGATTTGAAAATTGTGATGGTCCCCCTGAATTTGTGGTTATTTTAGGTTTCCAAGTCTGTTGAAGTTTACCAGTTTGATTGTTTGAAAATTTTGAGCTTTCTGATTTAACTGGAACCGTTTGTTTTTGAACCACATCAGTTTTAATCGCCTTTTCAATTTTCTTGACCTGTTGGCGTTTCTGTTTCTTTTCCCTTTCTCTTATGAGTCGGGGATCTTGTGTTACAGAAACAGATCGCTTTTGGTGATGGCGTTCACGGGGATCATCTTCTTTGGCTTTTAACTTATGAAGATACGGGCAGTTTCTGACAATGTGCCCAATTGTACCACATTCAAAACATGATCTTCGTTCAACAAACCCCGAAGTATCATGTGATCGTCTTGCCGATGATGAACTTTGTGATCTCGAGGTACTAGGTTTTGAACTATTTGGTTCATTCCTTTTCATCACAGTCGCTTTCTGGACAAAATCTAAGTTAGATTGATTTGCAAACTTTTCAATCTTGTCCGTTCCCTTCGATTTCACAAAGTTCACATTCTTCTTTTTCTTCTGATTCGGCTTCCTTTGATTTTGAGTCGGTGCCTTACCTTTGGGTTTGGTATGATTTTGCTGTTTTTCCACTGTTGGTAATTTCTTGTTCCCAAATTGTTTTCTAACTTCAGCCTTTGGGATAGGAGGACACTGTGTGACTGTAACATGTGGTCCTGACTTTCCCAAAAACTTACTTGTAGAATTTTCAAAGACTTTACTGATTAATGATTGATTAACATTCTTAATAGGAAAATCTTTGTCAGAATAGATTTTATCATCACCAACTAGAGTGTACAGCAAATCCACACTGTCCGACTCTTGTGCAGACGAGGACTCGATTGCAACAGTCTTAGCGGGTCTTGCAGGAGGATCACACAGAATATGATTCTCAAGAGGTATGTCCTCTTCGTTTATCACCGCATCAGACTTTGCTGAATCGGTATCATCAGACTCATCATCAGAAGAATCAACATCCTCAATCACAACTGGAGGATCCTGATTCTGTTCAGCAGTTACAAATGTATCTGCTGACACATCTGAATCTGACGATACTTCTTTCTTGTATCCGAGTCCTGCTGCAAACTCCTCAACGTCTAAAGGAACAGATGGTTCAAAGAAGACTCTATCTTCCTCATCCGGCATAGCATCATAATTATGTCTCACAGGTGATGGACATTTCTTGTAACCTATGCAAGTGACATCCCGTTTCTCTTTCTGAACATCAATGATGTGATCCAACACATAGCTAGAGCTCAAATAACTGTCTAACTTGAGTCGGATCGCCTCACTTTCTGTTTTAACACAAGCCATTTCTTTTTGCATTACCTCAAGACGAGTTATATACAAATTAATGTCAGTTTGTTTTCTGGAAACCATTTTAGTCAGCTCTGTTTTATCTTTCTTTAATGTTTCAATCATTGACTTAAATTCCTTTTCATGGTTTTCATAAAACATATTGGCTTCAGTGCACTTTGAGAGATCAACGGTCAATTTTTGATTGTGAATAAATGTCACATCATATTTCTCTTGCAAAGCCTCGTGTTTGCTTTGCAATTCACACCACTTATCATTCACTAAAACATGTTTGTCTTGCAAGTCAAACAAACTAGTTTGTAAAGCATCGTGTTTGTCTTGCAACTCAGACATGTTTGCATCCAAATCAGCATATCTAGCATGCAATCTATCACAATTATTACATCTAACAGAAGTGGGTTCATCGACACATACCTGACTTGATGAACTGTCGACATTCGCCATAAAGGCTGAATGGAGAGAAGACAAAGAATAAGCAGCTTGATCCACCAAAATAGATCTTCTTTGAATTCCAGCTGCAGTTTCTTCCAAGAGTTCATCAATATCTGCATCGATTAACGCATTTGATGTCTCATCCACATGATCATCACCTGAGCTCGAGGATTCCTCATCCGAACTTCTGCTGTAACCAGAAGAGTCTTCATCCTCAGAAGAGTCACCACCATTGGCGGAAGATTCTCCACCACTGGTGTGATTAAGATCCTTGACAATCTCAGCAAAACATGCCGTTCCATCCGGAGCATCATTTCCCAACTGTAGTGACCAGTCACAACCTTCATCTATTTGAACCACAAGTGCCTGGTTGGCATTAGATGGTCCTGCTTGACTCTGGTTGTTGACAGGCACCAATGTGCGAACATTGTTCCTGTTCTGGTTCTGCTGGTTGCCTTGATTTCTGAAGGGATTCTGGTTTCCATGCTGAGATGGTCTTGTACATTCCCTTTTAAAATGTCCCCGTTCACCACAATTGAAACACTTAACAGCCTGTTTATCAAACCCATACTTGGTGTCTTTCTTGCTCTCCAAGCTGGTTCTGCCTGTTCTTTCCATGAAATCCTTTGCTCGCCTAACCGCACTAGCAAAGGCCCACTTAATGTCCATCATCTCCATCTCCTCTTTATCAATCTGCTGATAGTCTTCTTGTGTCAGATTAATATTACCAATCTGACCTTCCACTAATCCACAGTATGCGCTCACCACAGTGTTTAGCAGCTCCATGTGTTCCTTTGCTACTTCCACACTGACTTTAGAAAAGCTTGAGGTGTCGAGCCGTACTGTATTTGGCTTTGATTGTTGACCAGCAGATGATGTGCTTCCATAACACGCTTGCTGTTGAGGAGGAAGTGGATTCCCGAACATATCAGTTGTTCTGATTTGCTGTTGCTGTTGTGGTGCTGGTTGAGGAGCTGGATTAAGCGGATTTCCAAACATATCTGTTGTTGGAGGAGGAGTGCCATACAAGCTCGTGCTAGACACAAATGCTGTTTGAATTGGAGCGTGTGAAGAAGGTTTTGTAGAAGTGCTAGAAGTTCCATAATAAATTTCAGGATTTTGTGGCACTACAACTCTTTTTGCCTTGAGAGTTTCTTCCTGATTCTTGTTTTCCAGGAGTTGAGCAAAATCACTGAAGCTTGTTGTATCCAAAGTGCCATTGTACTTCATGATTTCTAAGAAATTACTCCATTGAGGTGGCAGTGCATCTGCAAACTTCTTCACTATCTCTGCTGAAGTTGTTACAACCCCAGTATTTGCCAATTCAGTCAGCAAATGAGTAAATCGACTTGTCAAATCTCCTAGAGATTCATTCTGCATACAAACAAAACCATCAAACTCTTTCTTTAGCAGATCTTTTCTTAATTGACGTGTTGCTTCATTTCCTATGCCCCTTATCTTCAATGCGTCCCACAACTTCTTCGTTGTCTTAAAACTGACAAATTGATGATAAATGTCTTTGCTTAACGCCTGAGTAAGAATGGCATATGCTTTCTTTTCTAAGTCATAGACCTTCTTCTGATCTTCCGTAAGATCAGCAAATGTAGCAGCAGATGAAGCGGCAACCTCTATCGTTTGATCAAAATCTGTGATGAAGCGCAACCACAGTTCTGTATTTTGACCAAGGACATATGTATGAAATCTGTCAAACCATCCCGGATATTCACTTAAATGCATCAACTTTGGAGGCCTATTCAAACTTCCCGTTTCACTTTCGCTTAGTAAAATGCTTTGAACACTTGGAGCTTGATTTGATACGAATGCCCATTGACCGGTAGATGTAGCATTAGCTTGCGAACCCGAATCCGGAGCTGGAGTACCAAAATACATCTCGGCATTTACCGGAACACCCCACATCGAATTCATTTTTGATCAAGAAAAATAATATAACACCAGCCGAAGGATCTGTTCGAAGGATCTAAGATCGAAAGACAAGAAACACACACTGTTAAGCATAAACAGACTAAGGATCGAAAGATCAAAGCTTGTTCGAAGGATCAACAGTGTTCGAAAGA
Organism: Helianthus tuberosus; assembly: GCA_030545235.1. NCBI lineage: Eukaryota > Viridiplantae > Streptophyta > Magnoliopsida > Asterales > Asteraceae > Helianthus > Helianthus tuberosus. The sequence continues at coordinate 143,391,088 of CM060426.1, read as the reverse complement.
TCACTGTTGAGTTTCGAACAATTGTTTTCGAAAGACTCCCCTATCGAAGGATCCTGGTCTTTCGAAAAAGAACTGTAGACCGAAAGATGTATGCTTCGAAATGATTCCTTGGTTCGAAGGATGATGATCTATCGAACCTCCACTGATCGAAAGATGGTCTTTCGAAGTGATTCCTTGGTTCGAATGATGATTGATCTATCGAACCTCCACTGATCGAAAGATGGTCTTTCGAGTTCGAAGGATATCTTTCGAATGGTTCTGACACAGTTGACAAAGGATGACAGGTTGGTGAAAAAGGTGATGGGTTGGTAGAAACTTTCTGCGGAAGATATGGTCAGACCATGCTTTCTGCCAAAATCATGATTTGAAACATAAAATATAATAAACCTATCCAGAACAGCCGGTCACCGGAGAAGCCGGAATTATGGCCGGAAAATACCAAACAACTTAAAAACAAGTTTTCAAGTTACCCAACCCGTCTTTTAACACACCCGGTAAGTTTAGACACGTTTTAACGTCAAGAAAATCGAGAAAAACAGTTAAAAACGGATGCTAAAACAGTGAGCTTTATCCAAACACTCTAAAGACTTGTAAAAACCCGGTTTTTAACAAGGAAAAGAGCCACGGCTCTGATACCACTTGTAGGTCCCTCGGAGGTTGAGGTTTAACCTATTCCTTGTAATGTCTAACACACTAGCGAGTGCGGAATCCAAGCTAGCATGCAAACCGGGATAGAACAAGCACAATGATAAACACAACACGCAATATTCAACGATTAACACCACTTGTATTAATGCGTATGAAAGGTTCGGTTACAAGCACAAGGTTTACAGATGTATTCTATAAACTCTCTCTATCTTTCGTGTGTGTGTGTTCTCTGAACAGAATGCTCTCACTTTGTCTGAAATGTCTAACTCTCGAACTCTCGAAATGAACACAACACACAGGTATTTATACCCAATACAGCAGGTCTGGTCGAAGGATCAGACAGACTGGTCGAACGATCATCTGTCGACCAGAAACAGCTCGAAGGATCCATATGTACCACGAAAGATGTGATCTTTCGAGGTCCATCTGTCGAATGTTTATGTTTCGAGCTCATCATCGAAGGATCTAAGCTATCCTTCGATGACCATCCTTCGACCCAGCCATATTACAACCAAAATGTTGACTGTTTGGCCAAGTCAAACCAGGAGGATGGTTGACTTGGTCAAACTTACGAGACTAACAAGACATCGTTTGGTATAAAGACAAAATACAGACAAAGTACAGACATAAGTGCACCAACACTTATCCCGATGCTTATATTAATATAATTCATCTTCTTCATTTTTTATCAACATGTGACGCTGGAAACTTCCGATGACCGGAAAATTCATGTTTCCGTCGACCTTATAACTTCTGTTCATCTTATATTCACCTACACGCTTAGGGGTATCCTAGTATTTGCTTAGAGGTATCCCCAATAAATAAAACGGAGATTAAAAATAAATTTACACTTCGTCGAAAAAAATTGAGGGGTCTCCCGTGCAACCCCTCACCACCACATAGATCCGCCCCTGGTTCTAAGCAGGGGCGGAACTAAAGGCATGTTAGCCGTAGCACGGGCTACGGCTGAAGTCCGTATGCATAGTGTATTTTTTATATATATTTTTTGGTTTTATACAAAAGATACCCCTAAAATAATACAATGATACCCCTAACCAACCAAAACTTATAAAATAAGGGAGCCAGATTGAAACAATGACTCAACTAATTAGATAAGCCCAACTGATTAGATTAGCCCAAAAAAAACACAAAAATACGTATGGCGGCATTCTTTCTTATCGTCGCTTAGGTTCTGGAAGAAAACCAAACGTCCCTGGTCATCCTTTACGCACTGGTCTCCTGTTTTGCTGCTGCCAATAACACTGGTTCGATAAAAGAATCCACAATCCTGTTGTTTGCTGTTGCGATAATACTGGTTCCGGACGTTCCGCCCCTGCTTAGGTATTTGTTTTTTAAAGTAAAAGACGACGATGTGATTAAACGATTTCAAGCTATGAAAAAAAAGGACAAATTTATTAGGCACTTATTTTACTTTATTTATTTATTGTCTTTTCTAATAATTTATTTATTATCGTTTTTTTAATATTGTTGATTGCACGGTAAAAAAAAAATTTGGGGATACCCCTGATTTAATGGGCTGGTTCCGCCACCGGTTCTAAGCATACCAGAACTAGTAGTATACCCGTCCGATTGACTGGTTTTTAGCGTCATAATGACAAAAGTTTTGTTATTTACATTTATATGTTTAACTAGGTTAGAACCCCGTGTATTACACGGGTTGAATAAATATATTTTATATAACAAATAATATAAAAATATATATATCTTTAAAAATCTTGTTTATTATACGGGTTGATTAAATATAATTTTATTTATCAAATAATAAAACTATATATGATTAAAAATCCCGTTTATTATATGGGTTGAATAAATGTAATTTTATATATTAAATAATAAAAAAAATGTTGTATTTTTAGAAACCCCGTGTATTGTACGGGTTGAGTAAATTTAATTTTATATATTAAATAATGAAAAAAGTTACATTTTTAAGAATCTCATGTGTTATACGGGTTGAGCACATGTAATTTTATATATCGAACAATAAAAAGTTATATCTTTATAAACTCTATGTATTATATGGATTGAATAAATCTAATTTTATATACTACATAATAAAAAAAAAGTTATATTTTTAAAAACCCCTTGTATTACACGAGTTGCATAAATGTAATTTTGTATGGTAAAAAATAAAAATGTTATATCTTTAAAAAACCACGTTTATTACACAGGTTAAATGAATTTAATAAAAAAAATATATCTGGTGACTACTTTTCTTGGTGTACGTAATCATTTTTCACATGATTTGCCTCCTAGTATTTTTTTGACTCGTTAACATTAATTAATTTTACCTAAGTTATTTCTAATCTCTATATTTTTAATGATATTTCCCTAACAACTTATTCATCTTTTTTCTGTCTATAGCTCCGTTTTAATCTCCAAAATAACATCTTTAATTTTACTAAATTATTTTATAATATTACCCACTCATTTAGAGAAATTATTATTATCATTATTATTATTACTATTATTATTATTATTAAATCTGATAAATATTTTAAAATAATAGATTATCTCCTATACGAATTGTTTAAATTTATATTAAATTTAATTTTATAATTATCTTTTAATTGATGGCTTTAATGAATGACATGTGTCCCTTTATTGATTTCTTTTATTATATAGTATAGATATGAACTCATCACATGAGTTCACATTGACATGTATAATATGCCTAAAAGCGAAAAAGGAAGGTCAAAGACAATTTCGATAATTCAATTTGCATTGAGTCTTTAAATGGACTATGGACTTTTAAAACATAAAAATATAGATAATCCGTTGAAGTAAAACACCAAGTAACAATTATGTCTGGGAGGCAATCACGTAATGTTGGCCATGTGTAAACATGATTGAATATTTGATTTGTGTTTATTTGCTTCTTTTTTTTCCAGTATAAAATTGTTTTCTTTTAAGTTTCCAATGCTATTCACATGAGGTTTCTCTTTACTTGCATTCGTTTTTGTTAATTGTGAATCGTTCAACATAGCTGCGTGTGGGTCATGATGACCCATAAAAGTTAATGTGCATTTTACTTGCATTCATTTTTATGAATCTAAATTTTGTATTTTAATAATGGTGTAGTTTGTGATTAAACCGAAAAGGTTGATCCAACCAAATTAGATATTTTTTAGAACCGACCTGGTTTGGCCTTTACCTATTTTGTCAAAAACCAGTTTCGACCTGTTACCCGTCCGACCTGACCGATCCGTTTTGCGAGGTATTAAAAACATCATCTTAAGTGGAATTGTGGCGTGGAAGCCTCTCCACAGGGTGTGTGGGGCAGGATCTAACCACTTTTCTATTAAAGCTAGATGGATTATGAACAAAATGGGCTCGTCTTTGTTGTCAAAACACTAAACCGAATCATATTAGGAAGATTTTAACATTTTTCATAATAAAAAAACAAATGTGGTTGAATCCAGAATCCATAAACATTTGATTGTTATGCATCAAATATTAAGTAAATACACAAGTGGTTTTTTTTTTAATGACTACCTACTCCCTCTCTAGTAAATATTAATATACAAGTGGTTTTTTTTAATGACTACCTACTCCCTCTCTAATGGCTGCCAGCCAGAAGATGCACAATAAGATTAAAAAAAAAGATAGAAGTTTCAATCGTTGTTTCTGTGCATTCATCATTTCATTCAGATCCGTATCACACACACACACACAGCTCCCAGTTTAAGTAATCACTATAAACAATGGCGGCTGAAGCTCTTGCAAATGAACTCCTCAAAGTCCTTGTTAAGAAGATGACCGATGAAGCCTTCAAGCGAGTTGCTCGTGCTCAGGGAATTTACAACGAGCTGAAGGAGTTGAAGAGCACACTGTCCAGGATCCAAGATCTGCTTAACGATGCCTCCCAGAAGGAGGTGACTCATAAATCTGTCAAATCATGGGTGAATGCTCTCCAACATTTGGCTTACGATATCGATGATGTTCTCGACGATTTGGCTACTGAAGACATGCATCGTGAGCTCACCCTACAGGAACCTGAAGCATCCACCAGCATTGTAAGAAAGCTCATCCCATCATGCTGCACAAATTTCTCACTAACTCATAGGCTGTCTCCAAAGTTAGATAGTATCAACAGAGACTTAGAAAATCTTGAAAAACGAAAAACGGATCTAGGTTTGCTTAAGATAGATGAAAAGCCAAAACAAACTAGTAGAAGAAACGAAACCTCTTTGCCAGAACGCGATGTTGTCGGAAGAGAAGTTGAGAAAGAGCAATTGCTTAACAAGTTGTTGAGGGATGATGGGTCATCTAAGGAAAACTTTAGCATCTTGCCCATAGTTGGTATGGGCGGGGTTGGAAAGACAACTCTAGCTAGACTTTTGTATAACGATACAAAGGTGCAGAATCACTTTGAACCCAAGGCATGGGTTTGTGGTTCAGATGATTTTGATATTTTCAAGATAACTGATGCTATCCTTCAAGATGTGACTAAAGAAAACAAGAAATTTAAAGATCTAAATCAGCTTCAAAAGGCTCTCACTGAGCAATTTACGGACAAACGATTTCTACTAGTAGTTGATGATGTGTGGAGTGAAAACTATGGTGATTGGGAAAACCTAGTGCGCCCATTTCTATCATGTGCTCCTGGAAGTAGGATAATCATGACAACTCGTAAGAATCAATTGCTCAAACAGATAGGTTTGCATAATGTTGACCGTCTCGAGAGTTTGTCGAATGAAGATGCATTGCGTTTATTTGCAATACATGCATTGGGGGTAGATAACTTCGACTCACACACGACACTTAAACCGCAAGCTGAAGGTATTGTGAAAAAGTGTGGTCGTTTGCCTTTGTCTTTAAAGGCAATTGGAAGGCTTTTAAGGACAAAAACAGATAGAGAAGACTGGGATGACGTGTTGAATAGCGAGATATGGGATGTAGAAATTGGTAATGCCACTGAAAATGGTAAAGATGTGGAAAATAGTGACAAGATTGTTCCGGCACTTAGGATAAGCTACCATGAACTTTCTGCAGATTTGAAGCAGTTGTTTGCATACTGTTCCTTGTTCCCTAAAGACTTTTTGTTTGACAAGGAGGAGTTGGTATCATTGTGGATGGCAGAAGGGTTTTTGAACCCATCCAAGTCACCAGAACGCTTGGGCCGTGAATATTTTGAAATTTTATTATCAAGGTCATTTTTCCAACATGCACCTAATGATGAATCATTGTTTATCATGCATGATCTGATGAATGACTTGGCCACTTTTGTTGCCGGAGAATTTTTTCTAAGGTTTGACAATCATATGAAGACAAAGACAGAAGCTTTGGAAAAGTATCGCCATATGTCATTTACTCGTGAGAAGTATGTAGGTTACCAAAAGTTTGAGGCATTCAAAGGAGCCAAAAGCTTGAGAACATTTTTAGCAGTATCTCTCGGTGTGGATAAAGGTTGGGGCTTTTGTTACTTATCCTCTAAGATTTTGGATGACTTACTTCCAGAGTTAACATTGTTAAGGGTCCTTTCTTTGAGTCGTTTTGAGATAAGTGAGGTACCGGAGTTCATTGGTACTTTGAAACACTTGCGGTATCTTAACTTATCTCGAACAAATATAAAAGAGTTACCGGAGAATGTTGGCAACCTTTATAATCTACAGACATTGATTGTTTCTAAGTGTAGGTGGTTAACTAAGCTGCCTAAAAGCTTCTTAAATCTTAAAAGGTTACGACATTTGGACTTGAGATACACTCCGCTTTTAAAGCATCTGCCATTGGGGATTGGTGAGTTGGAAAGCCTTCAGACTCTCACCAAGATCATCATTGAAGGAGATGATGGCTTTGCCATAAATGAGCTCAAGGGATTAACAAATCTCCATGGGAAAGTTTCCATTGAGGGATTGCACAAAGTGCAAAGCGCAAAGCATGCATGGGAGGCAAACTTATCTCTAAAAAAGATTACTGGATTAGAGCTGCAATGGGTTGATGTGTTTGATGGCTCACGAATGGATACACTTGAAGAGGAAGTTCTCAATGAGCTGAAACCTAATAGTGATACGTTGAAAACACTTTCAGTCGTGTCATACGGGGGAACACAAATTTCAAATTGGGTTGGTGATCGCTCTTTTCATGAGTTGGTTAATGTTTCAATACGCGGTTGTAAAAAATGCACATCTCTACCCCCATTTGGGTTGCTCCCTTCACTTAAGAGGTTGCAGATTCAAGGCATGGATGAGGTTAAAATCATAGGTTTTGAGTTAACCGGAAATGATGTTAACGCCTTCCGTTCACTTGAAGTTCTAACATTTGAAGATATGTCTGGATGGGAGGGGTGGTCAACTAAAAATGAGGGTTCAGCAGCAGTGTTTACGTGCCTTAAAGAGCTTTCTATAATCAGTTGTCCACAATTGATTAATGTCTCACTTCAAGCACTGCCTTCACTCAAGGTTCTTGAAATTGACAGATGTGGTGATGGTGTGTTGACAAGTCTGGTTCAGGTAGCTTCATCAATCACTAGGTTGAGAATAACTGATATCTTAGGGCTTACATATGAGGTGTGGAGAGGTGTTATAAGGTATCTTAAGGAAGTTGAAGAATTAAGTATCTGGAGATGTAATGAAATAAAATACTTGTGGGAATTAGAAACAGAGGCAAGTAAGCTTCTTGTGAGATTAAAGGAATTGAGATTATTGTTTTGTTCAGGTTTGGTAAGTTTAGAAGAGAAAGAGGAGGATGACAGTTTTGGAAGCAGCACCCTGTTATCCCTTAGTAGTTTGTATGTATACTCTTGTGGTAGCATAAAGCGTTTATGCTGTCCAAATAGCATTGAGAGTTTGGATATTGATGGTTGTTCAGTTACAGATGTCTACCTCCCAAAAGAAGGAGGGAATAAGCTCAAATCACTTGGTATAAGAAATTGTGATAAACTTGAGGGGAAAATCAACAACACAATGCTGGGTATATATGATTGTCCACATATCGTGTCACTTCCAGAGCTTCAGCTATCAAACCTCACCCATTTGTCAATTAGTAATTGTGAAAGTCTGGAGTCATTACCTGAGCTATCGAATCTCACCAGTTTGTCAGTTAGTGATTGTGAAAGTCTGGAGTCATTACCTGAGCTATCGAATCTCACCAGTTTGTCAGTTAGTGATTGTGACAGTCTGGAGTCATTACCTAAGCTATCGAATCTCACCTTGTTAAAAGATCTGCAAATCAGAAGGTGTCGAGGTATAGATGTTTCCATTCATGGTGGGCGTTGGCCTCCCAAATTGTGTTCCCTTGGACTAGAAGGGTTGAAGAAGTCCATCTCAGAATGGGGCAATCAGAATTTCCCACCTTCCCTTGTTCTCCTAATATTATTTCATGAACCCCATGTGAGGAATTTTAGTCAATTGTCCCACCTTTTCCCTTTTGCTCTTACATCTCTGTACATAATTGGATATGATAATCTGGAATCCATTTCAACGGGACTCCAACACCTCATATCCCTTCAACATCTTGAAATTGGCAGATGTCCAAAGGTGAACGATCTACCAGAGACGCTGTTACCTTCACTTTTGAGTTTGAGAATAGACGAATGCCCAAAATTGAAAGAAAGGTGTGAAGGAAGAGGCTCCCACTACTGGCCACTCATCTCTCATATCCCCAAAATCCAAATAAAAGGGAGGTAAATATCCTCTGGTTTCCATAAGATAAACTGGTGTTCTCAGTCTTGTGTGTGTTTTTTTTTTTTTTTTTTTTTTTTTTTTTTTTTTTTTGGACTAGGAATTTGTTGCTCAATACCTAAAATTAAATTTTAATGACGACAATAATTTATATGTTGAAATTAGTAATCACTGTTCATGAGTTTAAACTACTATATTGGTGGAAATGATTTCACAATGCGTACTAATAATATCTTAACATGTTTAATATCTCTCAAAGGGTTAAGTGGATGGAACTCCATTTTGACACAACTGAATAAGATTCGTTTTATTCTTAAAATTGTTGCAGATACAGATCTTAATATTGATATTGATATTTTCTACACTTAGTAAATTTCTATTTTGTTTACAATATATGATTGACATCTAGTTGACTTTCGGTTGACATGCGGTTAGTATTTACTTTCAATTTTATAAATTCAAGAATCTACTCACATCAGAGGGGGCTGAATTATATGTTATTTTCTTCATACCCAATTTCATTATCCTTTTTGCATTGAAACCTACCAGTGATATGGAAAACAAACTGATTATTATGTTCAAATCAGTTTTCACTGTTTATTGTAACTCAAAGGGTTAAGTGGATGGAAGTGGATGTTTACACAACTGAATATGATTTTTTTTAATATTTCTTCACTATTAAATATCTATTTTTTTACAACAATTTTATTGAGATCATGTCTTACTCTGATGTTTTCTTTTCTTAATTCAAATTTATTTCAATTAGACATGCAGTTATTATTTATATCACCTTGACTTTAGGTTTGATAAATTCAAGAATCTGTTCAATCAGAGGGGGCTGAATGGATATGTTGTTTTTTTTTTCCTAGCCAATTTCATCATCCTTTTTGAAATTTCTTGAATTGAGTTTCTTCAATGATTCATTTTTAGTAATCCCATTAAAACACATAAATCAAGCATCTTTCTCATTATCTTAGATCAGAAGTCTCAGTTTTGCAGGACCCTCAACCTATGAATGAGAGATTTTGGCAGTGTAATCTTCAGGAAAATGGTGTAAAACTCAGGCATATAATGACTGGATCAGCAAATAATAATCAAACTGTCAATGGTTTTGATTATTCGTATTCATTCATGATATAACAGAGGATTAATTAATGATAGCAGGTTGGTTTCACTATTCAAAGATGCTTTTGGAATTGATTTTGACTTTCGGTTTGATGAATTCAATAATTTGTTCAAATCAGAGGGGGCTGAATGGATATGTTTTTTTTCCTGGCCAATTTCATTATCCTTTTTGCAATTTCTTGAATTGAGTTTCTTCAATGATTCATTTTTAGTAATCCCATTAAAAACTTGGCCTTTCAATTTCAATCCATTTGATTGCAAAACACATAAATCAAGCATCTTTCTCATTATCTTAGATCACAAGTCTCAATTTAGTTGAATAATCAAATCGAATATCTTATATAATTCAACTATGTTTTGCAGGATCTTCTAACATGAAATTGTAAAGGATGAACATTCACAGTTGACCGAGACATATGAGAGAACAGAGAAAAGTCTCAACCAATGAATGAGAGAGTAATCAAACTGGATCAGCAAATAATAATCAAACTGTCAATGGCATAAGCGTAAGTTCCTTTCAGTCTACAACCTGGTTTTGATTATTCGTATTCATGATATAACAGAGGACTAATTAATGATAGCAGGTTGGATTCACTATTCAAAGATGCTTTTGGAATTGATTTTGACAGCATGTGTATACTTTATATGTTGGTTCAGGCCCCTTCAAACACACAGTAAACACACACAAGAAAGCACACACTCACGAAACTCCTTTATTATTAAACTTTCACAAAGAAACAAAACTCACTTTTTTAAAAAGCTACTGCAAACTACACGTATTTATAGGAATAGATAAACAAACACATGCTAAAAAACTTAGTCCACGATCTCCTTAAAAACAGCAAATTCTAACGTGCACCTCTACGTTCATTTTGCACACCAAACTCGGTCAACCTAGACTTGTTCTACTGACCCATTACTTACCAGCTGACCCGGTAACTATTAACCCATTACTTGACCCGTACTCGATCCGAACTTGACCCGTAAATAACCCGCAACATCAAGATTACCCAACATTATAAGTATACAAATAACACATTTTAAGTATACTTTTTCAAAATACTCTTTGATCCATTTGAGATAACCACTTGAACCCTTGTATTATATATAAATGAGTTAAAATTGTCGCATCCACAAAATATGAAGTACAGTTTGACTCTTGATGTCAAACAAATTATATTGATTTACAAATTGGTTACCATTCTTCATTGAAAATGGATTTATAACTGGGATAGAAATGCAACAGGTTCCGCATCATCTTTAATGGAAAAAAGTTGTTTTTTTTTTTTTAACATTCTTGTTATATTTAATTTGAAAAGCAACGGGCTTGGCCACTAATGTCAAAGAGTGTTGTTTGACCATTGAATTTTTAAATTTGCAGTTAAAGAAAGAAGAAAATCTATCAAGCTTCTTGAGTTTTTTTTAACATTCTTGTTACATTACTGAGATTCAAGATAAGGTTGCAACAGAAATCGAAAAAACAACAAAAATGAGAAACCATGTCACAAATGTTGTAGAATTTGCAAACGGCGTGAGTGAAGAAAGCCTAGAAAAGATGCAGAATCTTCATGCAGATTTCAACGGAACTATCATGCAGTTCCAGTGGTATGCTATCACAGGAGAGTCAGAGGCTCATATCGTAACAGGTTGGGCCTACCGAAAGTTCTTTTTGTCTAAAAGTTATAAATTAATTATTATTAATAATAATTAGCGTCTCAATAGAAGAAGTAATATTTCAATGATAAGCTGATTTTTTTTACGAAAACAATTTCAAGGGTTTTAATTTTTTTTTATTACACTTTTGGTAACTTTACATCTTATAATAGAAATGTGGCAAGCTTCATATGCTGTTGTTTACTAGGATGAAACTTTTAGGTGGAAACAATACTATCAGACGCCAAATTTATATGCTTTGCGGGGTGATGATGTATCTATTGGTTATGATGTGAAGAAAGGAGATTACCATACCTTATCAGCCATATGCAATAGGCAGGGTCAAGTTTGATGCATTCGAACCGGAAAGATGGTTTCATCACATTGTTTCTTTTTCATCCACAAAGCTTCTTTAAGTTTACAGCTTTGCAGCTTAGTAAAAATACAACCCATATTGATCATTCCTTTTTCGTTCAGATCATGTAACTGAACCATTGATTTGTAAAATTTTATGTGGTCTGGTTTAACAGTCAACCTTCAAGCTATGTCATATGACCAAACCAAAAGTTTTGACATGATTTACTATTTTAATGAAGAAACACAAGAGGGACAAAGAATTTGTTTGGCTCAAGAATTTGCGTATGTGCTGCAGATGAAGGAAGATCTTTGCTTCTATTTAGTTAAGTTATTTCATTTTCAAGGTGAATGAAAACAAAAGTGCAAATGCTTAATCTTCACATTGATGGTGTTACAGAGTTGATCCATGATCTAGCATACTCGTATTTGGTGCAATTAGACACACGGAAGTGGATTGGAAAATGGTTCATGCTAAAAAAGGATTAACTTTCAGTACGTTTGAAGTTATATGGGGGATAAGTAATGGACATAAACGTCTCAACGAGCCACACGCATGGACAAATTCTATAGGCGGGTTTTCCCAAATCTCGGCACCCAATTTCGTCATCTAGAGCTCCAATTTTGAAGCCAAGGTTTTCCTCAATTTTAGCAGTTTCAATAAATTTCGTCTGCTTGAAAAAAACGGATGGATTTTTTAACTAGATATTTATTTGTTGTTTTTTAGGTTGTTAATTTCAAGGAACCCTTGGAGCGGTTACAAGTTGCGTCTGATGGCACTTGGCATTCATGGGCTAAGTTACGCATCTCTGATTGGAACTTATAACCAATAAAGAATTAATGGAACTTGCCTTTGATGTCAAGTTACCATCTGATGAAGATTAAAAGAACTTACCACTGAAGCAAGTTACCTCTAGTGAAGATTGATGAAGTCTCGCTAGATGCCACGTATTAGCCTATCATTTGGCGAAGACAATCTGTTGAGAGGATGTTATAGGTAATTGTCACTTGTCAATTCCGTACATCTTAACAAGATAACAAAAACATGAGTCCGCATTGAATTTATTATCACTTGACCCCATAGCTTATCGTGTCAAGTAGTTGAGTATGAATTCGGTGCTTGAACTTCTGTGTGCAAACTTCCGAAGAAATTTGCAAGCCACCCAACCTAACATATCTAGGAAATCGTCTGTAAAATTTGTGACTAGTTTTACATGATGTATTGAAACATTTGATTTTGATTAATACCTTGTGCTCAAACGAAGTGTTCTTCTACTCTTGTTTATTGCTATGTTCAATCTATTGACAATGAAACAGTGATACTATATTGATTTAATTAATATTTCGTTACAAACTAACTAATAATCAATCTAGGGTATTAGCTAAGTATTAGCTTGATTGTGATCCACACAAAGTCAATCTCCCAACAACATTGTGTCCTTGAAAGATGTAATTCACTTGGTAGTAACTTGAAAGGTATCCATTCATGTTACAATATCTTATAAAGAATTGATAAATAAAGTAGACATGACCTGTAAAGTTTACACAAATATTGTCCTAGGTTGTTAACAGATTTATGTAACAACTAGTGATTGCGATTCAGATGGTAAGAACGCACAACCACTATTACGACATGATTGTTTGATAACCCTATACTATTGCAACTTCAGTAAACAAATTGCAATAGTAAGTTTAAATGCAGGTTCGAAAAACCCTAGTAATGAGGTAAGAGAACAAAAGAAATCCTAAAAGTAAAACACATAGTTATCAAGAGATCATAAAAGTAGAAAAATTATCAAGATACCACAAGAACCAAACTCATCATTACAATCAGGAAACTAATCAAGAAACATCATAACATTTAAGCTAATGCTTTCTATTTATTTGAATACCATGAAATAATACAAGTCCAACGAAATAAAATTTGCTCTATTAGTCATGAATCCTACAATAGTACTACCACAATAAATTACATTTGCGCAAGTTAACTAGAACACAAAGTTTTATAATGAAGACCCCGATGGACCACAAAAACTTGTTCCTCGTGTGAGATCCCTCTTTCCTCCTTACTTGATGCAACATCATATGCCAACAGTTGAAAACAAGACAAGTTGTTTTCAAAAAGTGCAAGATTAACAAAAGAATCATGTGAGTATATCAAAAGGAATAAGAATTCAAGAACAAGTTTACAGCTTTTGCATCCATGTGTTACTTCGCGCCTCAATGGTCACTCTTCTTCCCCGAACCATAATACTTCTCATACCATCCAACAAATTTCTTCAACCTCGTTTGCAGATCCGTCGTCGGTTTATACCCAAACTCAGCTCCCTTTGCAAATCCGTCGTTGGTTTATACCCAAACTCAGCTCCCATTGCAAATCCGTCGTTAGTTTATACCCAAACTCAGCTCCCTTTGCGCCAAACTAATATTCGCATAAGTAAACGGCACATCACCATTTCTAGGCTGTTGGTGCACTTGTGTCTGTACTTTGTCTGTATTTCGTCTTGTACAAACGATGTCTTTGTAGTCTTGTAAGTTTGACCAAGTCAACCATCCTCCGGTTTGACTTGGCCAAACAGTCAACGCATTGGTTGTAATATGGCTGTGTCGAAGGATGTGTGTCATCGAAGGATAGCTTATATCCTTCGATGAACTCGAAAGATAAGCCTTCGATGGATGGACCTCGAAAGACCTCATCCTTCGAGGTACATGTTGATCCTTCGATGAGTTTCTAGTCGATAGATGATCCTTCGATCAGTCTATCTATCCTTCGACCAGACATGCTGTGTTCGGGTATAAATACCCGTGTGTTGTGTTCATTGAGAGACAGAAGAGACACAGATAGACAGTGAGACACCCAGTCAGGAGAACACACACACACGAGAGAACTTTGAGAGTTTGCAGAACAGATTTGTAAACCTTGTGCTTGTAACGGACCTTTCATACGCATTAATACAAGTGGTGTTAATCGTTGAGTCTTGTGTGTTTATCATTGTCGTGTTCTATCTCGGTTTGCTATCTCGGTTGGATTCCGCACAACCGGGTTGGTTTGTACACAAGGATTAGGCGACTAGATCCTCCCCTAGCCGGACCTACAAGTGGTATCAGAGCCTTGGCTCTTATCCTTGTTAAAACCGAGGTGTTCTTGCTGTTTTTCGGGTTTTGAAAAGTTAATATTTTCTGGAAAAACTTGTTAAAAGTGGGTTTTTAGTGAAATTTCGACCAAAATCGGGTTTCGAACATCTTCGGTTCATCAGGAAACTCGCATATTTGGGCTGTGTTCAAGTGATATTCAAGTTGGTTCTTGTTGAAATACACTCTTTGATCTTAAAAATTTTAAATTACCAAGTGTTTGTGTGTTGGAAAGGGTATTTTGATTATAATATTCGAACCTTACCTGTTTTGGTGAAACCTGCATGTTCAGAGCTGACAGATATGGTCTGAACATACTTTCTGCAGAAAGTTTTTACCAACCCGTCAACTTTTTCACCAACCTGTCACCCGTTGTCAACTGTGTCAGAGCTGTTCGAAAGATATCCTTCGAAGTCGAAAGATATCCTTCGAAGTCGAAAGATATCCTTCGAAGTCGAAAGATCATCTTTCGATCAAAGGAGGTTCGATAGATAGTCATCCTTCGAACATCCTTCGAAGTCTGAGACTTATCTTTCGTTCCAAGGATTATTTTCGAAACATACATCTTTCGGTCTACTGCTCTTTTTCGAAAGACAAGGATCCTTCGATTGGGGAGTCTTTCGAAGTCATCTTTCGTGATTCATCTTTCGGTCTACTGTTCATCTTCGAAAGATAAGGATCCTTCGTTTGGAGAATCTTTCGAAAACATTGTTCGAAATTCAACAGTGATCTTTCGAACCCTGTTGATCCTTCGAACAAGTGTTGATCTTTCGATCCTTAGTCTGTTTGTGTTTAACAGTTTGTGTTTTTCTCATCTTTCGATCAGGATCCTTCGGCTGGTATTATCCTTCGGCTGATCAAAAATGAATTCGATGTGGGGTGTTCCGGTAAATGCAGAGATGTATTTTGGTACTCCAGCTCCGGATTCGGGTTCGCAAGCCAATGCTACATCTACCGGTCAATGGGCATTCGTATCAAATCAAGCTCCAAGTGTTCAAAGCATTTTACTAAGCGAAAGTGAAACGGGAAGTTTGAATAGGCCTCCAAAGTTGATGCATTTAAGTGAATATCCGGGATGGTTTGACAGATTTCATACATATGTCCTTGGTCAAAATACAGAGTTGTGGTTGCGGTTCATCACAGATTTTGCTGCTACATTTGCAGATCTTACCGAAGATCAAAAGAAAACCTATGATTTGGAGAAGAAAGCATATGCCATTCTTACTCAGGCGTTGAGTAAAGATATTTATCATCAGTTCGTCAGTTTCAAGACAACGAAGAAGTTGTGGGACGCATTGAAGATAAGGGGCATAGGAAATGAAGCAACACGTCAATTAAGAAAAGATCTGCTAAAGAAAGAGTTTGATGGTTTTGTTTGTATGCAGAATGAATCTCTAGGAGATTTGACAAGTCGATTTACTCATTTGCTGACTGAATTGGCAAATACTGGGGTTGTAACAACTTCAGCAGAGATAGTGAAGAAGTTTGCAGATGCACTGCCACCTCAATGGAGTAATTTCTTAGAAATCATGAAGTACAATGGCACCTTGGATACAACAAGCTTCAGTGATTTTGCTCAACTCCTGGAAAACAAGAATCAGGAAGAAACTCTCAAGGCAAAAAGAGTTGCAGTGCCACAAAATCCTGAAATTTATTATGGAACTTCTAGCTCTTCTACAAAACCTTCTTCACACGCTCCAATTCAAACAGCATTTGTGTCTAGCACGAGCTTGTACGGCACTCCTCCTCCAACAACAGATATGTTTGGAAATCCGCTTAATCCAGCTCCTCAACCAGCACCACAACAGCAACAGCAAATCAGAACAACTGATATGTTCGGGAATCCACTTCCTCCTCAACAGCAAGCGTGTTATGGAAGCACATCATCTGCTGGTCAACAATCAAAGCCAAATACAGTACGGCTCGACACCTCAAGCTTTTCTAAAGTCAGTGTGGAAGTAGCAAAGGAACACATGGAGCTGCTAAACACTGTGGTGAGCGCATACTGTGGATTAGTGGAAGGTCAGATTGGCAACATTAATCTGACTCAAGAAGACTATCAGCAGATAGATAAAGAGGAGATGGAGATGATGGATATTAAGTGGGCCTTTGCCAGTGCTGTTAGGCGAGCAAAGGATTTTATGGAAAGAACAGGCCGAACCAGCTTGGAAAGCAAGAAAGACACCAAGTATGGGTTTGATATGCAAGCTGTTAAATGCTTCAATTGTGGTGAACGTGGTCATTTCAAGCGTGAATGTACAAGGCCATCTCAACATGGGAACCAAAATCCCTTCAGAGGTCAAGGAAACAGGGCCAATCAGAACCAAGCGAGGAACAATGATCGCACACTGGTGCCTGTCAACAACCAGACTCAAGCAGGACCATCTAATGCCAATCAGGCACTTGTGGTTCAAGTAGATGAAGGCTGTGATTGGTCAATCCAGTTGGGAAATGATGCACCAGATGGAACAGCTTGTTTTGCTGAAGTGGTTAATGATCTTAAGCACGCCAGTGGTGGAGAATCTTCCACCAATGGTAGTGAATCTTCTGAGGATGAAGACTCTTTCGGGTATAGTGGAAGTTCAGATGAAGAGTCCTCCGCTTCAGGCGATGATCATGTGGATGACACATCAAGTGCGTCAGTCGATGCAAATATTGATGAGCTTTTGGATGAAGCTGTAGCAGGAATTCAAAGAAGATCTATTTTGGTGGATCAAGCTGCTTATTCTTCGTCTTCTCTCCATTCAGCCTTTATGGCGAATGTCGACAGTTCATCAAGTCAGGTATGTGTCGATGAACCCACCTCTATTAGCTGTGATAATTGTGATAGTTTGAATGTTAGATGTGCTGATTTGGAAGCAAACATGTCTAAGTTGCAAGGCAAACATGATGCTTTACAAGCTAGTTTGTTTGACTTGCAAGACAAACATGTTTCTGTGAATGATAGGTGGTGTGAATTGCAAAGCAAACACGAGGCTTTGCAAGAGAAATATGATGTGACATTCATCCACAATCAGAAATTGACCGTTGATCTTTCGAAGTGCACTGAAGCCAATATGTTTTATGAAAACCATGAGAAGGAATTTAAGTCAATGATTGAAACGTTAAAGAAAGATAAAACAGAACTGACAAAAATGGTTTCCAGAAAACAAACTGACATTAACCTTTATATAACTCGTCTTGAGGTTATGCAAAAAGAAATGGCTTGTGTTAAAACAGAAAGTGAGGCGATCCGACTCAAGTTAGACAGTTATTTGAGTTCTAGCTATGTGTTGGATCACATCATTGATGTTCAGAAAGAGAAACGGGATGTCACATGCATAGGTTACAAGAAATGTCCACCACCCGTGAGAAACAATTTTGATGCTTTGCCTGATGAGGAGTATAGGACTCACTTTGAGCCATCTGTTCCTTTGGATGTTGAAGAATTTGCTACAGGGCTCGGATACAAGAAAGAAGTATCGTCAGATTCAGATGTGTCAGCAGATACTTTTGTAACTGCTGAACAGAGTCAGGATCCTCCAGTTGTGGTTGAGGATGCTGATTCTTCTGATGATGAGTCTGATGATACTGATTCGGAAAAGTCTGATGCAGTAATCAAAGAAGAGGATATACCTCTTGAGAATCATATTCTATGTGATCCTCCCACAAAACCTGCTAAGACTGTTCCAACCGAGTCCACATCAGCAAAAGAGTCGGAGAGTGTGGATTTGCTGTACACTCTTGTTGGTGATGATAAAATCTATTCAGACAAAGATTTTCCTATTAAAAATGTTAATCAATCTTTAATCAGTAAAGTCTTTGAAAATTCTACAAGTAAGTTTTTGGGTAAGAAAGGACCACATGTTACAGTCACACAGTGTCCTCCTATCCCAAAGGCTGAAATTAGAAAACAATTTGGGAACAAGAAATTACCAACGGTTGAAAAACAGCAAAGTCATACCAAACCAAGAGGTAAGCCAACGACTCAGAGTCAAAAGAAGCCGAATCAGAAGAAGAAGAAGAATGTGAACTTTGTGAAATCGAAGGGAACGGACAAAATTGCAAAGTTTGAAAATCAATCTAACTTAGATTTTGTCCAGAAAGCAACTGTGATGAAAAGGAATGAACCAAGTAGTTCAAAACCTAGTACCTCGGGATCACAAAGTTCATCATCGGCAAGAAGATCACATGATACTTCGGGGTTTGTTGAACGAAGATCATGTTTTGAATGTGGAACAATCGGGCATATCGTTCGAAATTGCCCGTATCTTCATAAACAAAAAGGCATAGTTGATGATCCCCGTGGCCCAACTGACCGCAGGCGATCTGTTTCTGTAAAACAAGATCCCCGACTCATAAGAGAAAGGGAAAAGAAACAGAAACGCCAACAGGTCAAGAAAATTGAAAAGGCAATTAAAACCGATGTGGTTCACAAACCATCTGTTTCAGTTAAACCAGATAATTCAAAGTTTTCAAAAACTTCAAACAATCAAACTGGTAAAACTCAACAGACCTGGAAACCAAAAACGGTTACTGAATCAGGGGGACCATCACAATTTCCGAATCATCAAAAGGTGGAAGTTATTGTTGTTGATAAAAATGGAAGACCCAAGACCACAATGGCTTGGGTCCCCATCTCCAACTAATTATGTGAGTTCATGTGCAGGGTGTTCCAGGAGGAACTATCAGTAGTCATTGGATTGTTGATAGTGGGGCATCCAGGCACATGACAGGCGACATGAAGCTTCTCTACGACGTCAAATCTATTAGAGGAGGTTATGTTGCTTTTGCTGGAGATAAGGGTGGATACATTACGGGTGAAGGAATGATTTCCAACGGGGTTGTTAGCTTTGATAAGATCAACTTCGTACAACAACTTGATCACAATCTTCTTAGCGTTTCTCAAATTTGTGATAAGCAGTTCTCAGTACACTTTGATGCTAATGGATGTTATGTGCTGAAACCCGGCTTCAAAATTCCAAAAGAATGGATTCTCTTGTCGGCTCCAAGGATAAATGATCTGTATGTCCTTGATATGAGCCAAGCTATCACAACGTCTGCACAAGCAACTTGTTTCGTTTCTAAAGCCACAGAAAAAGACACAATCTCTTGGCACAGACGAATGGGTCACATTCACTTACGCAAAATGAATCATTTGGTGTCAAATGAATTGGTGAATGGTGTTCCTCTTAAAAATTTCCATCTTCAAGACGTCTGTGTTTCGTGCCAGAAAGGAAAACAAACGAAGAAACGACACCCCACAAAGAAAGTCAACACGGTGGCTGTTCCTCTTGAACGTTTGCACATGGATTTGTTCGGTCCTGTCAAACACAAAAGCATTAGGAATGATCAATATTGCCTCGTGATAACTGATGATTATTCAAGATTTTCTTGGGTGGCGTTCATGGCACATAAGAGTGAAACCTTCGGTATTATCAAAAACTTGATCATTCAGATTGAGAATCTCTATAACTTGAAGGTTAGGCGGATACGTAGCGACAATGGTACTGAATTCAAAAATCATGCCATGGCGGAGTTTTGCACTTCAAAAGGTATTCTTCACGAATTTAGTGCAGCTTACACTCCTCAGCAGAATGGCGTCGCTGAACGTAAAAACCGCACATTGATCGAGACTGCTAGGACTATGTTAGTAGAGTCGCAGCTGCCCATTCCATTCTGGACTGAAGCTGTGTCCTCTGCATGCTACACGTTGAACCGAGTCCTTACAGTCAAAAGACACAACAAGACCTGCTTTGAGCTTATTAACAAACGGAAACCAGACTTGTCATATCTCGAACCGTTTGGAGCTCCTTGCACAATAATCGATCCTAATGGAAAGTTTGGGGCAAGAGCAATTGAGGGATACTTTCTTGGGTATTCCACCCCTAACTTACGAGTCTGGAATCTAGAGACTAAAAGGGTCGAGGAATGGTCTGAAGTCAGAGTACAAAGGCACACTTTGCCAGTTAGAAATCCTGGTCAGCCTTGGATGTTTGAGTACGATGACTTTTTCAATTCGATCAGTGTTGAAGCAGTTGAAGAAAATGCTGCAGCAAGGATGTTTTTCGAGAGTGATAATGCAACAGATTCACCGTTGGTTCGTCCCATTATTGTAAATCAAGAACCATCTTCAGTGAACAATAATGCTCTCGACAATGAGGATTTTCAAGATGCTTCCGAATTGAACGAATCTTCAGAGGATGACGAATTTCTTGATGCAGATCAAGGACCCACAGCAGCGGTACATGGTATTTCAGAAGGTACACCTCCAGTGGATGTCCCTAGAACAGCTGAAACTTCTGCATCATCCTCTTCGTCAATTCCGGGCCTTGAATTGATTGTTGATCTCAATCTCAACAATCTGGGTACAAACATTCCAGTTCAAGAAAATCCAGAAACAAGGATTCACAATACCCATCCTCAACAAAACATCATCGGAAATGTTCAAAGTGGCGTTCAAACAAGAAACATGTTGCGAAACAACAACAATGCAGGCTTGTATGCAACTATCCGAGAATCTGGTCAACAGAATGATTGGTCTTTCGCGTGTTATGTCTCACAGGAAGAGCCAAGAACTTGGAAAGATGCTTTGAAAGATAGCTCATGGGTTGAAGCAATGCAGGAAGAACTGCAACAATTCCAGAAGCTTGGTGTCTGGAAACTCGTAGAGAAACCTGCTGGTTACAAGAAGATTGGTACCCGTTGGGTGTTTAAATGCAAGAAGGACGACCGTGGGGTTGTTATTCGGAACAAAGCAAGGCTAGCCGTTCAAGGTTTTCATCAGATAGAAGGGATCGACTACAACGAAGTGTATGCACCTGTTGCACGTCTTGAGGCAATTCAGATTTTTCTGGCTTATGCCTCATTCAAAGGTTTCAAGGTATACCAGATGGACGTGAAAAGTGCATTCTTACATGGTGTGGTAGAAGAAGAGGTGTACGTCGAACAGCCTCCAGGTTTTGAAGATCCTATCCATCCCGATCGGGTTTGGTTGCTCAACAAAGCTCTCTATGGTCTTCATCAAGCACCGCGAGCTTGGTACGCAACCTTATCTAATTATTTGCTGGAGAATGGATTTCGCAGAGGTCTTATCGACTGTACTCTTTTCATCAAAGAACAAGATGGAGATCTTCTACTGGTACAGGTATACGTTGATGATATTATTTTTGGTTCTACTAATGATGTTTTGTGTAGGGATTTCGAGCGTGTAATGCAGGATAAATTCGAGATGAGTGCTATGGGGGAAATGACTTTCTTTTTGGGCCTACAAGTACAACAAACTGAGTCTGGGATATTCATCCATCAGACTAAATATGTTAGTGACATCTTGAGCCGGTTCCAGATGTCAGATGCAACGCCCATCGGTACCCCATTGCCACAAAATCACGGAATTACTCCAGACTTGAAGGGTGAAGCTACGAGCCCTTCATACTACCGCGCGATGATCGGATCTCTTATGTACCTCACAGCATCAAGACCAGATATAATGTACCCAACGTGCCTGCTTGCCAGATATCAAGTCAACCCGAAGGCCTCACATCTTGCAGCTGTAAAAAGGATTTTTCGTTATTTGAAGGGTTGCCCTGACACCGGTCTATGGTACCCTAGGGATAATAACTTTGACTTGATCGCATTCAGTGATTCTGATTTTGGCGGATGCAAAATCGACGGCAAATCCACAACGGCTGGATGTCAGTTTTTGGGAAATCGCCTAGTCACATGGCAGTGCAAGAAGCAGACATGCGTCGCGACATCAACATGCGAAGCGGAATACATTGCTGCCTCAAGTTGTTGCTCCCAAGTCCTATGGATCCAACAACAAATGCGTGATTACCGTTTTGAATTCCTAACTACTCCTATTTACGTTGATAATTCTGCTGCCTTACAGATCACCAAAAATCTTGTGCAGCATTCAAAGACTAAGCACATCGACATTAAGTATCACTTCATACGTGATTGCTTTGAGAAAAGGCTAATCGATGTTGCTTATGTCCACACCGATGACCAACGTGCCGACCTTTTTACCAAAGCATTTGACAAATCTAGATTTGACTATTTATTACTGGTAAACGGCATTAAGGTCAAGCAAGAGTAATCCACATCGGAAAATCATTTTTGTAAATACCTTTGTGTTTTAAATTTGTCTTAGTTTATTGCTTTTAGGGGGAGTAAATCCAAAATTTGAAAATCCAAAAACATCGAAAAAATTTCAAAAACACAAAAACAATAGAAAAGCAAAAATGAGTTTCCTGGCGAGCAAAAGAGAAAATGATAGTACATCAGTGGTCTGTCTAAACCTCTTCAAACCTAAAATGAAAAACGATAAGCAGCTCTATATAAGATGTATCGGTAGGCTCACAATCATTTTAAAATGTGCAGGGTGATATAAACTTAAATCGACTGAAGACTGGGTGGGAACCATTCATTGGCATATGGTCTTAGTACCGAAATTTCGTTTGAGAGATTGCCGAGGTTCTGAGATATTCGGTCTTTATGCTGCTTATCATCTGGGTATCATGGTTGTATCTTTTACCGAAAAATAACGGGGACACAAGTCTAGATCTTCCATGATACTATACATACGTGTACATACTGCATACGACCTCAATAAGTGATCAACAATCACATGTCCAAACAAATAAGTGATAATATATCACAAATTCTTTCCGGGAGTCAAGTTCGTCTCTCTGCTGTACGAAAGTACTGACCTGTTCACGGACTTGCTCCTGTGCCCTCATGCATCGAAAATCAAGTTCCTCATCAATAAGTGATTATATCACATAGGGCTTGTTTTCAAATCAAAATAAGTGAGTTTCTCACATCATATACGGTCAAACAGATGATAATCGGTATACTCACCGGTAAGATGAACCCTCGTGCATACCTTGATACGGGAATGTGTCGTGATGTGGATGAACACCGGTCGGTAAGTATAAATCATACCTTAACGTATCCTCTCGCCATGATTACAAATGATAAGTTGAGCTTATGTGGACAACAATACCGATAATTGTTATAGGATGCTTATCTTAATGTTAACTAATTGAACAAAGAGAGTGTTTTGACATGACCGTACACTGATATGATTCTCTTACCCTCGAAACTCGCAAAAAGAATGTCTGTAAATATTTATTTAATGCTTTCAGTTTCTGGATCTTTGTATATATTTATTTACTGCTTTCAGTCCTTACATTTCTAATATTAAAACACACCTAAAATCTGTTTTAATGTAAAATTTATAAAAGCCAAAAAGATTTTATTTCTATTTTATTTTCGATCGTACGATGTTGGAACTCGAGTCTTCGTTACCTGAAACCTGAACGAAAACCGAAACGACTGAATCTTCATAAACGGTCGAAATTTGCAAGTTTTGAAAGTTAAAATTGAAATTGATAAAATTCTTTAAACTTTCAAACTGTCGGACGGTGTTTGTTTAAACAATGGTCACCATTTCTAGGCTGTTGGTGCACTTGTGTCTGTACTTTGTCTGTATTTCGTCTTGTACAAACGATGTCTTTGTAGTCTTGTAAGTTTGACCAAGTCAACCATCCTCCGGTTTGACTTGGCCAAACAGTCAACGCATTGGTTGTAATATGGCTGTGTCGAAGGATGTGTGTCATCGAAGGATAGCTTATATCCTTCGATGAACTCGAAAGATAAGCCTTCGATGGATGGACCTCGAAAGACCTCATCCTTCGAGGTACATGTTGATCCTTCGATGAGTTTCTAGTCGATAGATGATCCTTCGATCAGTCTATCTATCCTTCGACCAGACATGCTGTGTTCGGGTATAAATACCCGTGTGTTGTGTTCATTGAGAGACAGAAGAGACACAGATAGACAGTGAGACACCCAGTCAGGAGAACACACACACACGAGAGAACTTTGAGAGTTTGCAGAACAGATTTGTAAACCTTGTGCTTGTAACGGACCTTTCATACGCATTAATACAAGTGGTGTTAATCGTTGAGTCTTGTGTGTTTATCATTGTCGTGTTCTATCTCGGTTTGCTATCTCGGTTGGATTCCGCACAACCGGGTTGGTTTGTACACAAGGATTAGGCGACTAGATCCTCCCCTAGCCGGACCTACATAGGCGACTTCATCACACGTCGTTTCGCTTTCACTTTCAACTTCTCCAAAATAATAACAAAATCCGAAATAGGCACGGGTGAAGTATACCCTAAATTAAAAATTCTAAATTGTGCAGCACCTTTCTTTTTCCAACCACTTCCAGTACTCTTTTCAGCGGTGTCTAAAGCACCTAAACAACCCTTTACAATATCATCAATATACGTAAAATCACGCACAACCGTTCCATGATTACCCGATTCAAAGACGGGTATCGATTTTCCTTTCAAGATATCTTTGGTAAA
Source organism: Helianthus tuberosus (assembly GCA_030545235.1). NCBI lineage: Eukaryota > Viridiplantae > Streptophyta > Magnoliopsida > Asterales > Asteraceae > Helianthus > Helianthus tuberosus. The sequence goes on along the minus strand of CM060426.1, from coordinate 143,366,179 downwards.
GAAAAACTAAGCCATATCACCCCACGGTCCATAAACCATAAAAAAAACCTTAAACCCTTTAAAGACAACCCGTAAATATGATTATATGTATGCGCAATTTCCTCACTGGCTTTCTTCATTGCAGCGTAACAATCATTAAAATCCCACGTTTTTCCAACAAATGTAGACGAGCCCTTTTGAGGGTAGGATCGTAACAACCATTAAAATTATACAAACCTAAAACACTGTTGTGACACTCTAGGTTTTTCCGAACAAACACCTTGTAAATTATTTAGTGCGTATATATATATATATATGTTATTAAATGAAGATTTGCGAATTTTCTTGAAGTATTAGGTGATGCTTGTATTAAACTATGTGTATGTAATATATATATAAGTGAACCGAAACCATGAATCCGACTCGAAGCCCATTCGGTCTCGAGTGAGCGACTGGGCCGGTTGGGCCGTGCACCTCCCTAAGCCCACTCGGACCCATTAGGGTGCACTAACTTGGAATGAGTATAAAGCCTCATTAACCCCCATTTGCACCAAACTTTCTCCCACACTCACCCACACTCTCCTACATTCCTTCAATCACTAAAACCCTAAAAGCTCCACCAACACCCTCCTCCTTTCTTCTCGGAATCACCATCGGCTAAGGAAGGGCTCTCGGACCTCGGTGAATCCCTACACACCTCCACACTTTGGAACCGGTTAGTGTTTCAATGTATGCTAAGAAAATTATGTGTGCTTAATGATTAAGATGCATGATTAGTTTAGAGGTCTTGTTGTATGAATTCTTGTATGATTAGTGACTTGGTAATATGATGAATAATGTGTGTGTGAGCTATGGTATGATAATGTCTTGTTAAGGTGTTTTTGTAGGGAAAATGATTAGGCTATCCGATTCATGTTAGATGTTTTGTTAGATAATTTTGTTAATCCGATTTATGTTATCCGATTTATGTGGGATGATCTTGTTATCCGAATTATGCTAGATGTTTTGGGACAAATGTGTGTTCAATAAGATGATGCAAGATTTACTTAATCTTTATATTTCATGCTTGAGTGATCTCATGAAGAACCTTATGAATATGTGCCAAATGTGATATGAACATATGATGAACAATGTTGAATGTGAGATGAACATTTGAATATGGTGTGTTTGATCCGTTTGGATTGGGGCATAGACAAGAAAACATGTTTATTGGGGGTAGTACACAATTTGCATGAAATCTCAATTCCATTGGATAGTACATCGGGCAGGTTCTAGAAGGTCTGGTTCATTAGGTGTGCGAGTCGAGACCTCCTGTCTCGACTCGAGACTACGTGATTGCGACTCGAAACCAAACCGTGACGACTCGAGACTACGTGATTGCGACTCGAAACCAAACCGTGACGACTCGAGACTACGTGATTGCGACTCGAAACCAAACCGTGACGACTCGAGACTATGTGATTGCGACTCGAAACCAAACCGTGACTACTCGAGACTAGCCTGGTTGCGACTCGAAACCAACCATAACAACCCGAGACCGTATACACCACTCGAGACCAGCCATTCACAATTCAAAATCCCTTGGTTGCGACTCGAGACCGTATGTTCTCGAGTCAAAACCGCATGGTCTCGACTGGGCATGACTACCTTAGTTATTGGGCCTTAGTGTATTCTGTTTGGGCTTCTGTTTAACTGGACTATGTGACAAATATGTTTTGGGCTTGTATCTATGCAAATATGCGATGTGTTGATTTACTGTTAATCATATGTTGTGCATTCAATGTGTTAGCTATGTGTAGATATACGTGATTACTTATGTCCGAACCTGACCTATACTGGTAACCATTTAGGACGTGGTGACCAGCATACTTAACCAAGTAAACTAACCTGCCGAGCAACCCAAGGTGAGTTCACAACTATTAAAGCATGCGTTCCCGGTGGTTTGGGAAACGGAAACTTAAACAACGCTATCCCCTCGTAAGGGATACAAACCTACTTCTCTCCCCTGAAATGGGACTTTTAGTTAATTACTGTTTATACTGGATGCAACAAGCAACACTAAACAAAACTCTATCACTCAAGTCCTCACTTCTTAATACCGATTAGTCGCCGGGGTCAGGCGAACGGGTTATTAGTTGATAGCGCTATTTAGGTCTCACCAACCTCACACCGTGCCCGCGTATGGGATCGGGCGTGAACTAATGTACTCTGGCAACCGTCAATGATGATAGAACATTGACAAACGGGGCACTCTACGGAAACGTACGGATGAATAGTATTCGGTATTGTAAAAACAGTTTAGTCGCTTACTTATGGGGTAGCTCCCCATCGCATGTATAAACGGATAAATTAACTGGTGAAACAAGTTTTTGGTAATTAAAACTGGACAACTCGTGGACTCGCCAACATTTTTGTTGATACCCTACTGCATGCTTTGCAGGTACCCAGTGACTCAGGAGCTTGCAGCTTGGGAAGTGTAGTGGTCGTCTAAACCCATGTGTTGGGTCCTAAATAACTTGAACTATGAACCTTGTTTAAATTATTTTGCCTATGCTTCCGCTACTTACTTAAACTATTATGGGAACTTAAACTTTTGAACTTTAAACTATGATGTTTACTAACTATTATGGTTGGTGATCACCCATATTATTAACTAATGCTCAGTATAATTGGTGGCTGGATCCTGGTCAGTCACGCCTCCAAGCGGTGGCACTCCGCAGGTGGATTTTGGGGGTGTGACAGATTGGTATCAGAGCCATTGGTTATAGTGAACTTGGTTTTAAAAAGAAGAAAGTCTTTTTGAGAAAAACCAGACTATAACCCGTGACTCGCAACGACACTACACTCCAAGGGCAAGACTCAGCATATTAGACCTCATAGCTCGGACTTGTGCTTACTTGCTTGTTTATCTTATGTTGACTGTTCTACCATACATACTAGTGTGCCTAATTAGATAGATACGCATTCCTCTTCTATCTCATTCTCGCTACATTACGACATCACACTCATATTGTGTTTTCTGGTTATGAAGACAATGAGTGGACGCGGAAGAGGAAGCGTTAACATGACTCAGGCTCAATTCGCTAACTTGCTCAACACGGTGGCTGCAGCTTTCGCAGCTCACCCTGGAGGTAAACTCGTTACTTTAGGATGTTTAGATCCTACCCCCACATCGTCTTTTCGCCTCTAAACCTATTCGTTTCGCTTCTCACAACAGGTCAGCCTGCGCCTGCGCAGCCACGTGTTTGTACTTTCAAAACCTTCATGGATGGCAAGCCTCTCCCTTTCAACGGCACTGAGGGTGCCATAGGCCTTCTGCACTGGATCGAAAAGGCCGAAGCTGTCTTTGCTGTCTGTGAGTGTCCCCCTGCTAATTGGGTAAAGTTCGCGACTGGTACGCTTGAGGGAAACGCGCTCTCATGGTGGAAGGCACAGATTCAGATGCTTGGTCTAGAAACTGCTAATGCTACTGCGTGGGAGGATTTCAAGGACATGATCAAAGAGGAATACTGTCACAGGGATGACATCCACAAACTCGAGAACGAGTACTATGCGCTCAAGATGGTTGGGTCAGAGATTGAGACCTACACCAAGCAGTCCAACGACTATGCTACACTTTGCCCAAACATGTCCCGACCTATGTATCGAAGGATCGAATTGTACATCAAAGGCTTGGTCCCAGAAATCCGGAGCCATGTGACCTCAGCCAACCTCAATACCATACAGCCCGTGGTCCGTCTTGCTCACAAACTCACCAATCAGGTTGTGGAAGAGGGCAAGCTGCCCAAAAGGATCAGTGCTACTGCTGGAACTTCTAGTGACAACAAACGAAAGTGGGATGGAAGTCAGGGAAAGGATGCTATCCCCACTCAGGCCCCAGTTCAACAAAGGAAGACTGAAAACAACAAAGGCCCTCAGCAACAGGGTGGTTATCGAGGAAACCACCCTAAGTGTAACAAATGTAACCGACACCACAGTGGGCCATGTGGCAAAAGTCAGTGTCAGCGATGCAACAAGGTGGGGCATGAAGCCAAAGACTGTAGGAGCCCGCTTCCAGTTAGGCAGAATCAACAACAACCACAACAGCAACAAGGAAACAACTGTGGATGCTTCAAGTGTGGAGCAACGGGGCACATGCGAAAGGATTGCCCTGAACTGAATCAAAACAACAACAATCAGGGTGCTGGGAACAATAACAACAATGCTGGGATTGGTGCAAGAGGAAGGGCTTTTGTGATTGGAGCTGGAGAAGCAAGGAATGACCCCAACGTTGTAGCGGGTAAGTTCCTACTTAATGATCGTTATGTTTCCATACTATTTGATTCCGGAGCAGATGCTAGTTATGTGTCCCTACGTATTAGCAAGAAACTTAAGTCCACTCTTACGCCATTAAGATCTAAGCACATCGTCGAGATAGCTAATGGTAGAAACCTCGAGGCCTCACACGTAATACGAAACTGCAAACTAGAATTGTCTGGTCAGACCTTCTGTATCGATCTCTTCCCCATCATTCTTGGAAGCTTTGACGTCATCATTGGTATGGATTGGTTATCCAAACATCGAGCTGAAATCCTCTGCCAAGAGAAAGCTATTCGTATTCCCCGTCCCCCTGGCAAACCTCTTATAGTTCAAGGCGACAAGAGCGGAGAAGTCACAGGCATCATTTCATTCTTAAAGGCCCAGAAGTGTCTACGGAAGGGGCACACCGCTATCTTAGCACTCGTTGCCGACACTCAGAAGAAGGAAAACAGGATTGAAGATTTTCCGGTAGTACGCGACTATCCCGAGGTATTCCCTGAAGAATTACCCGGACTCCCTCCTCATCGTCAGGTCGAATTTCAAATCGAGCTAACTCCCGGAGCGGCACCTATAGCTCGCGCACCTTATCGACTAGCCCCCACAGAACTCAAGGAACTATCTACTCAGCTACAAGAACTCTTGGACAAGGGTTTTATCAGTCCTAGCTCGTCACCCTAGGGAGCCCCAGTGCTCTTTGTCAAAAAGAAGGATGGCACATTCCGAATGTGCATTGATTACCGCGAACTGAACAAGGTTACTATTAAGAATCGTTACCCACTTCCCCGTATCGACGACCTGTTCGACCAGCTGCAAGGGTCGAGCTACTATTCCAAGATCGATCTGCGATCGGGTTATCACCAGCTGAGAGTCCGCGATGAGGACATCTCTAAGACTGCTTTCAGAACCCGCTATGGTCACTACGAATTCCTTGTTATGCCTTTCGGAATGACCAACGCACCTGCGATCTTCATGGATCTCATGAACCGAGTATGCAAACCCTACCTCGACAAGTTCGTAATGGTGTTTATTGACGACATCTTAATCTACTCGAAGAGCCAAGAGGAGCATGAACAACACCTGCGTCTTATTCTCGAACTCCTTCGCAATGAGCAATTGTATGCCAAATTCTCGAAGTGCGATTTCTGGCTTAGAGAAGTCCATTTCCTTGGGCACATAGTCAATCAGGATGGGATTCATGTGGACCCCGCTAAGATCGAATCCATTAAGAATTGGCCTATACCCAAAACTCCGACCGAAGTCCGCCAATTCTTGGGATTGGCAGGATACTATCGAAGATTCATCAAGGGATTTTCTAAGATCGCTCAACCACTTACGACCCTCACCCAGAAGGGTGTTGCTTACAAATGGAGTGATGCTCAAGAATCTGCCTTCCAGGAACTAAAGAAAAATCTTGTAGTGCTCCTATTCTTTCCTTACCCGAAGGTACCGACGACTTTGTTGTTTACTGCGACGCTTCTATTCAAGGACTTGGTTGCGTACTGATACAACGCGAGAAGATCATTGCCTACGCTTCGCGACAACTCAAGATCCACGAACGGAACTACACGACGCATGACTTAGAATTTGGAGCTGTGGTTTTTGCGCTCAAGATTTGGAGACATTATTTATACGGTACCAAGTGCACGATTTACACTGATCACAAGAGTCTCCAACACATAATGGAACAAAAAGAGCTGAATATGCGGCAACGCCGATGGGTCGAGCTTCTAAACGACTACGAGTGCGCAATTAAATACCGTCCGGGCAAGGCTAATGTGGTAGCTGATGCCCTCAGCAGGAAGGAAACCAAGCCTAAACGTGTCCGTGCCCTACAGCTCACCATCCACTCGAACCTCCCTAAGCAAATCCGAAATGCTCAGGCCGAAGCATTGAAAGCTGAGAACATCAGGGCTGAGTCCCTACGAGGGTCGAGACAACGGCTAGAACAAAAAGAAGATGGTGCTTACTACGTAAACGGACGTATATGGGTCCCAATTTATGGGAATTTGCGCGAGCTTGTAATGGATGAGGCCCATAAGTCCCGTTACTCGGTACACCCTGGTGCGGATAAGATGTACCATGACTTAAAGACTACGTACTGGTGGCCCGGCATGAAGGCCCACATAGCAACCTATGTCAGAAAATGCCTGACTTGTGCAAGAGTCAAGGCGGAGTATCAAAAACCATCAGGCCTACTCCAACAACCAGAGATCCCACAGTGGAAATGGGAGCAAATTTCCATGGATTTTGTTACCGGCTTGCCTAGGTCTCAACGCGGGAATGACACTATTTGGGTAATAGTGGACCGATTAACTAAGTCTGCACACTTTTTGGCTATTAAAGAAACAGACAAGTTCTCTACCTTAGCAGAAGTATACTTAAAAGAAGTGGTTTCGAAGCATGGAGTGCCAACCTCTATTATTTCCGATCGAGACGCGCGTTTTACTTCGGAGTTGTGGCAAGCTATGCACAGATCTTTTGGCTCACGTTTAGACATGAGCACCGCTTACCACCCGCAAACGGATGGGCAATCCGAACGTACCATCCAAACCCTCGAAGACATGCTTAGGGCGTGTGTGATCGATTTTGGCAAAAATTGGGAGAAGCACCTACCGTTAGTGGAATTCTCCTACAACAACAGCTACCACACCAGCATTCAGGCGGCACCCTTTGAGGCATTATACGGTCGTAAATGCCGATCGCCTCTCTGCTGGGCGGAGGTTGGTGACAGCCAGATCATAGGCCCAGAACATGTAGTTGACACCACAGAAAAGATTGCCCAGATTAGGCAACGCATGGCGGCAGCTCGTGACCGTCAGAAGAGCTACGCTGATAACGATAGGAAACCGCTAGAGTTCCAGGTTGGTGACCGGGCTCTACTTAAAGTGTCACCTTGGAAGGGTGTGGTTCGTTTTGGAAAACGGGGCAAGCTTAATCCGAGATATGTCGGACCCTTTGAAATTACCGAAAAGATCGGTAAGGTCGCTTACAGATTGAATCTGCCTGAAGAACTGAGTGCTGTGCACAACGTCTTCCATGTGTCTAATCTGAAGAAGTGTCTGTCAGATGAGACACTCGTCATTCCTTTCAAGGAACTTACTATTGACGAACAGCTACACTTTACTGAGGAACCGATTGAGATCACGGATCGGGAAATCAAAACCCTCAAACGTAGCCAGATACCTCTCGTACGAGTTCGTTGGAACTCGCGCCGTGGCCCAGAGTTCACCTGGGAGAGGGAAGACCAGATGAAGCGCAAGTATCCCCAGTTGTTCCCAAATGAAACTCCCAGCACTGAAGCTACAACCGAATTTCGGGACGAAATTCCAAACTAACGGGGGGATGATGTGACACCCCGTTGAAACATTCTTATTTACACTAGCTTGTCAGTGGCTGCCTTAACTTTCGGGACGAAAGTTCTTAAAACTTGGGGATAATGTGACACTCTAGGTTTTTCCGAACAAACACCTTGTAAATTATTTAGTGCGTATATATATATATGTTATTAAATGAAGATTTGCGAATTTTCTTGAAGTATTAGGTGATGCTTGTATTAAACTATGTGTATGTAATATATATATAAGTGAACCGAAACCATGAATCCGACTCGAAGCCCATTCGGTCTCGAGTGAGCGACTGGGCCGGTTGGGCCGTGCACCTCCCTAAGCCCACTCGGACCCATTAGGGTGCACTAACTTGGAATGAGTATAAAGCCTCATTAACCACCATTTGCACCAAACTTTCTCCCACACTCACCCACACTCTCCTACATTCCTTCAATCACTAAAACCCTAAAAGCTCCACCAACACCCTCCTCCTTTCTTCTCGGAATCACCATCGGCTAAGGAAGGGCTCTCGGCTCTCGGTGAATCCCTACACACCTCCACACTTTGGAACCGGTTAGTGTTTCAATGTATGCTAAGAAAATTATGTGTGCTTAATGATTAAGATGCATGATTAGTTTAGAGGTCTTGTTGTATGAATTCTTGTATGATTAGTGACTTGGTAATATGATGAATAATGTGTGTGTGAGCTATGGTATGATAATGTCTTGTTAAGGTGTTTTTGTAGGGAAAATGATTAGGCTATCCGATTCATGTTAGATGTTTTGTTAGATAATTTTGTTAATCCGATTTATGTTATCCGATTTATGTGGTATGATCTTGTTATCCGAATTATGCTAGATGTTTTGGGACAAATGTGTGTTCAATAAGATGATGCAAGATTTACTTAATCTTTATATTTCATGCTTGAGTGATCTCATGAAGAACCTTATGAATATGTGCCAAATGTGATATGAACATATGATGAACAATGTTGAATGTGAGATGAACATTTGAATATGGTGTGTTTGATCCGTTTGGATTGGGGCATAGACAAGAAAACATGTTTATTGGGGGTAGTACACAATTTGCATGAAATCTCAATTCCATTGGATAGTACATCGGGCAGGTTCTAGAAGGTCTGGTTCATCAGGTGTGCGAGTCGAGACCTCCTGTCTCGACTCGAGACTACGTGATTGCGACTCGAAACCAAACCGTGACGACTCGAGACTACGTGATTGCGACTCGAAACCAAACCGTGACGACTCGAGACTATGTGATTGCGACTCGAAACCAAACCGTGACAACTCGAGACTAGCCTGGTTGCGACTCGAAACCAACCATAACAACCCGAGACCGTATACACCACTCGAGACCAGCCATTCACAATTCAAAATCCCTTGGTTGCGACTCGAGACCGTATGTTCTCGAGTCAAAACCGCATGGTCTCGACTGGGCATGACTACCTTAGTTATTGGGCCTTAGTGTATTCTGTTTGGGCTTCTGTTTAACTGGACTATGTGACAAATATGTTTTGGGCTTGTATCTATGCAAATATGCCATGTGTTGATTTACTGTTAATCATATGTTGTGCATTCAATGTGTTAGCTATGTGTAGATATACGTGATTACTTATGTCCGAACCTGACCTATACTGGTAACCATTTAGGACGTGGTGACCAGCATACTTAACCAAGTAAACTAACCTGCCGAGCAACCCAAGGTGAGTTCACAACTATTAAAGCATGCGTTCCCGGTGGTTTGGGAAACGGAAACTTAAACAACGCTATCCCCTCGTAAGGGATACAAACCTACTTCTCTCCCCTGAAATGGGACTTTTAGTTAATTACTGTATATACTGGATGCAACAAGCAACACTAAACAAAACTCTATCACTCAAGTCCTCACTTCTTAATACCGATTAGTCGCCGGGGTTAGGCGAACGGGTTATTAGTTGATAGCGCTATTTAGGTCTCACCAACCTCACACCGTGCCCGCGTATGGGATCGGGCGTGAACTAATGTACTCTGGCAACCGTCAATGATGATAGAACATTGACAAACGGGGCACTCTACGGAAACGTACGGATGAATAGTATTCGGTATTGTAAAAACAGTTTAGTCGCTTACTTATGGGGTAGCTCCCCATCGCATGTATAAACGGATAAATTAACTGGTGAAACAAGTTTTTGGTAATTAAAACTGGACAACTCGTGGACTCGCCAACATTTTTGTTGATACCCTACTGCATGCTTTGCAGGTACCCAGTGACTCAGGAGCTTGCAGCTTGGGAAGTGTAGTGGTCGTCTAAACCCATGTGTTGGGTTCTAAATAACTTGAACTATGAACCTTGTTTAAATTATTTTGCCTATGCTTCCGCTACTTACTTAAACTATTATGGGAACTTAAACTTTTGAACTTTAAACTATGATGTTTACTAACTATTATGGTTGGTGATCACCCATATTATTAACTAATGCTCAGTATAATTGGTGGCTGGATCCTGGTCAGTCACGCCTCCAAGCGGTGGCACTCCGCAGGTGGATTTTGGGGGTGTGACAACTGTCTCCACGGCACTTCAAGATGATGCTGACGTGGGTTTCCACGAAGCCGGCGGCGTCAGTGACTAAAACAGAGTACCCTGTTTTTTATAGGATCTTGGCCCGTCTTTTTCAACCAGGTCCGTCCCAAGATCCCTATTAACACACAGAGCTCCCAGTTGAAGTAATCACTATAAACAATGGCTGAAGCTGTTGCAAATGATGAAATGAACTCATCAAATCCACGTTTCTCCATTTTTCCTCACAATGAACAGCCATCTTGAGCTTTCAAAATCTGGATGCTCACCGACATGTAAATAACACACTTTTTTTAACTAATAATAAGTTCAAGTTGTACCCTTTTTTCCAAGAACATACAAATTAGAAGATAATCTTTCTTCCATAAGAACTGCTCTTTCACTTGTTCTTCACATCTGTAAATAACAAAAACTTCAATTGATCTAACAAACCACAAAAGAACAACATATACAGTACAATAAAAACCCAATACCTATACCAGCAACCATGGTTGTCTTATTAGGGACTCTTTTAATGTCAATCTCGATGTCTGTGAGTTTTAGCCTTTAGATTTTAGATGGCCCCTCCAAGTGCCTGCCGATAAAAAGAAAGGGGACTCTGAGAATTTTATGTTGGTCACTTGTCAATTTTGTACATCTCAACAAGATAGCAAAACTAGCCTATGATGTCAAGTTAACATCTCTTGAAAGGATGTTATACGTAATTGTCACTTGTCAATGTTATACATAATTGCCACTTATCAAGTAGTTGAGTGTGAATTTGGTGCATGAACTTATGTGTGCAAACTTTAGAGAAAATTTGCAAGTCACCCAACCTTGCATAGCTAGGAAATCGTCTTGAATTTCAATTGTAATTTGTGACTAGCTTTACATTATGTATTGAAACATTCGATTTTAATTAATAACTCGTGCTTAGAACAGTTGTTCTTCACTTCTTCTACTCTCATTTATTGTTTTGTTCAATCGAGTGACTGACGACGAAACGGTGATACTTGACATAATGATTAACTAATATTTCATTGCAAACTAGCTAATAATCAATCTAGGGTATTCGCTAAGTCTTCGTTTGATTGTGATCCACAAAGTCAATCTCCCTACAACATTGTATCCTGGAAAGATGTAATTCTCGTGGTAGTAACTCCAAAAGCATCCATTCATGTTGCAATGTCTTATAAAGAATCAATATATAAGGTAGACATGACCTTTAAAGTTTACATAAATATTGTCCTAGGTTATTAATAGATTTATGTTACAACCAGTGAATGCGATTTAGATAGTAAGAATGTACAACTACTATAATGACATGGTTATTTGATACCCAATACTATTGCAACTTTAGTTTACAATAATAAGTTTAGATGCAGGTAATGAGGTAACAGAATAAAAGAAATCATAAAAGTCAAACCTGAATGAAAAAAATTATCAAGAGATCACAAAAACCAAACACATATCAAGAAATTTATATAAAAAAACAGCAAGTCAAACTCTAATCAAGAAACTAAACAAGAAAACATCATAACATTCAAACTAATGTGTTCTATTTATTTGTGTCCAACCACATAAACTTGCTTTGTTAGTCAAGAATCCTAAAATAATAATGCTACAATAAATTACATTCGCGTGAGTTAACTAGAACACAAAGTTCTCAAATGAAGACCATGATGGACCACAAAAACTTGTTCATCGTGTGAGATCCCTCTTTTCTCCTTACTTGATGCAACATCACATACCAACAGTTGAAAACAAGATGATTCGTTTTCAAAAAGTGCAAGATTAACAAAAGAATCATGCTGACTATATCAAAATGAATAAGGATTCAAGAACAAGTTTACCACTTTTTGCCTCAATGACCACTCTTCTTCCCCGAACCATAATACTTCTCATACCATCTAACAAACTTCTTTAAACCTGTTTGAAGATATGTCGTTGGCTTATACCCAAACTCCCTTTGCGCCAAACTAGTATTCGCATGAGTAAACTGGACATCACCATTTCTAGGCAACTTCATAACACGTCATTTCGCTTTCACTTTGAACAACTTCTCCAAAATACTAACAAGATCCGAAACAGGCACAGGCGAAGTATTCCCTAAATTAAAAACTCTAAACTGTGCAACCCCTTTCTTCTTCCCACCACTTCTTGTACTCTTTTTAGCAGTGTCTAACGCACCTAAACAACCCTTTATAACATCATCAATATACCTAAAATCACACGCAACCATTTCATGATCACCCGATTTAAAAATGGGATTCGTTTGAAGATAACTTTAGTGAAGAAAAAGTAAGCCATATCCGGTCCACCCCACGGTCCATAAACCGTAAAGAACCTTAAACCCGTCAATGACAACCCGTGTATATGATTGTACGTATTCGCGATTTCTTCACCAGCTTTTTTCGTGCCAGCGTATAGGCTCGGAGGTTGATCCGTTTGATCTTTTTTCGGAAAAGGGTACTTTTGTACTCAACCCATAAACAGAACTAGAAGATGCCCAAACAATTGCAGGCTGTGAGTTTGCACTTTTACAAACTTCAAGAATATTAATAAAACCAGCAATATTACTATTAATATAAGACTCTGGATTCTGCATTGCATATCTAACACCAGCTTGAGCCGCTAAATGCATCACATGAGTAAAATTAATTACCTCAAAAAGTTTGTTCAGCAAAACGGTGTCGTTTATATCCCCTTCCACAATGAAAATCCCACTTTTGTCCAACAAATGTAGACGAGCCCTTTTGAGGGTAGGATCATAATAATTGTTAAAATTGTCTAATCCTTAAACATAGTCACCACGGCGTTTCAAGGAGGCGCTGACGTGGATTCCGACAAAACCGGCTGCTCCGGTGACCAAAACAGAGTACCCTGTTTTTGATCGGATGTTGACTGATGAATTGACCGTTTTTCCCATCCGGATCCCTATACACACACAGCTCCCGATTTAACTTAATCGAACAGAGAGTGAGTGATCATGTAAAAAATAGTGATATTAGAAATGTAACCTAGGATACAAAATTTTTAAGGCATTGTATATTTATTAATAGATAATAAAAATTAGAAAAATGAACATATGGATATTGAAGAACCTATAGGTATAGGGTTTGTATGAATAACAGCTAACAACTAACTTTTAAAGTGAGCATTAGCAGCCTAAAAGATCCTATAAGTGACCCTTTCCAATAGCAATCTGCATGGTACATATGATGCAACATACGAATCTACACACAGCCATCAAACTAAAGTTCTATTTTTATGAACAAATAACATAATTAGTTAATAAAAGCTCATAAACTTTCCTGAAAAAGAAACGGGTCAGTGAGTGGGTCTGATGGGAATCAGCTATGAGAGGGAAGTGAGTTATAGGTATTCTTAAGGGGCTAAAGTGTAATATGGGGGTAGTATAAGTAATAGAGAATAAGGCATCATATCATCAGTCAAGGGGGCTCCTGCATTTGTGCAGTGAGAGAGGGCACGACCCTGGATTATCTATGTTTATATTCGTCTTTTATCTTTTCGTATCTCATCATCTTGTAACCTGCCTTAGAATCATTCAATAAACTGGTTGTACCTTCATGGCCATTTTTTCAGCAATGGGAGGAGTTTATCACATGGTGTTAGTATGTTTTTATCACCGATTGGTTAACAATAAAGATGGATTTGAGTTGGTCTAGTTGATCATAGTTGATAACATCTTAAAGATTAGTTTCTTTTAGATCATTAACTGGTACAGTTTTTGTTGAGTCGAGGCCTAGACTTGGTTTCTTTTCTACTTAGCTGAAGCCCACCCACGAAGAGGAAAGGGAAAGGGCTGGCCACGGCCCATGATCTTCCCTTTGTAAATCATTGTTCTAATGTTCTTAATACATAACAAGTTGATTTGCATAGACAAAAAAAGGATTAAAAGAAATTTGCAGTTCAAAAAAAAATTATTTTTTCTAAGATGATTTCATTCATGTGCTAGCTAAAGGATTTAGTCAAATTGTTTTCTTAAATATGAGATCTTCCCTTTGTAAATATTGATATAATTATTGGTGTGTACCTTCATGGCCATTTTTGTTCCTACCAGCATTGCACAAATGGTTGTATGCTGTAGAGATCGTGCATTATTGGTGTGTACCTTCATGGCCATGGGCGTAGCATAGTTGTGGGGGGGGGGGGGGAGGTGCGACCTCCCGAACTTTTCGCACATTAGTGTCTGGTATGTTTTTTCGTATAGAATTTTTTAGGTATATACGTTTTCGACCCCCCGGTTTTATATTTTTTAGGTATAATTTTAGGTCCGGTGACTTACGACCCCCCCGCGACGGTCAGAAATCTCAAGTTTCGCCACTATTCATGGCCATTTTTCAGCAATGAGAGGAGTTTATTACATGGTGTTAGTATGCTTCGATCACCCATTGGTTAACAATAAAGATGGATTTGAGTTGATTTAGTTTTTTTTTATTTTTTTTTTAAATATTATGAATTACATCACGATAGATGGTAAACGGGCAACAAGCTGCGCCGCTACCCTTTTCTGATAACATCTTAAAGATCAGTTTCTTTTAGATTATATTCACTACTAAAAAACTGTCTCATTTCCGACCAAGGTTTTAGTCGGAAAACGGCGTTTCCGACCAATTTCCGACAGAAATACGTTTGTAGGAAAAAGCCTTGTAGGAAAATATTTCCGACAAGCATTCCGACTAAGTTCGCGACAAATTTCCGACAAAAAGAAAAAGTTACTATTTCCGACAAAGTTCCGACCACAACTTTCCACCAGCTTTCCGACAGCTGTGTTCCTACTATTTTCCGACCAAAAGGTTCCGACAAAGTCCCGACTACAATTTTCCTACAGCTTTCCGACCGCCGTTTTCCTACTATGTTCCGACCAAAAGGTTCCGACAAAGTCTCGACCGCCGTTTTCCTACAGCTTTCCGACCGCTGTTTTCCTACTATTTTCCGACCAAAATGTTCCGACAAAGTTCCGACCACAATTTTCCTACAGCTTTCCGACCACAGTTTTCCGACCAATTTCCGACTAAAAAACTTTTTAATAAAAAAAAGAGTTAATTACTGTTTTCGTCCCTATGGTTTGTCAAAAATCACTATTTCAGTCCATTAGTTTAAAAATTGCGATTTCAGTCCCTATAGTTTCACTTTCGTAACTATTTGAGTCCATCTCGTAACCATTTCAGTCCCTGTACTTACAAAATAAATGGATTGAAATGTTACGAAAGTGAAACCACAAGGACTGAAATGGTTACGAAAGTGAAACCACAGGAATTGAAATCACAAATTTTAAACTAATGGACTAAAATAGTGATTTTTGACAAACTACAGGGACGAAAACTGTAATTAACTCTAAAAAAATATAAAAAAACTAAAAATCCAGATTTTTCTACTAAAAATGCAGAAAAAAAATCCAATAAAAATCCTAAATACGACATGATTATAGAACTGAAAATTCATCCACAAAATACAAAACGGTTGTCAAATTGTAGGTTCAACAACCAAATATGCCACGGTTTTTAAATTACAACTTCAACCGCAAAAGACAACAAACAAAACAAAACTATGGTGGAGGATTGCTAGATTACCAAACTGCTTCATCAACTCGGTTATTTGTCGTTGCATATCTTCTCTCATTTGTATTGCATCTCTTCGACTCGATTTTGCAACACTTCCGTGTGGGGTTGTTACGCCTCTTCGAATCGCAAGAAGTGAACACAAACAGATCTTTATTGAAATTATGGTGTATGAACTATGAACACTCATTTACATATTTTTTTTACCACAAACATAAAACTATAAATCTGCAAAGAAATCACTTGTGGTATCAAGGCCATGAGTGTAAGGACTCTCAAAATTATCCTAATATTAACCGTAAGTGAAAATCCGGACCCCTGAAACCCTACACCATATTAAAAAATCAAGAAAATTTAAAATATGGGCGGGCCGCGTAAAAGACACCACAGGTCTTACGCGGGCCGCGTCAAACCATGAATTGACCGGATAAGCATCCGGGCTACGTATCAAACACTTGGCAGGTCTAGTTCATGACCATGCAAAGCTAGTCGTAGATTAGGGTGTCAACGCGGGCCGCGTAAGTGTAGGCCTAGGTTTACGCGGGCCGCGACAGACCTAAAAATCTGCTATAAATAGAATAGCTTACGAGCAATTCAGAAATGTCGAAACAAACTTTCAAAAACGAAGTTCTGATATACTGAAGTCGAAAATACTCTCAATATTAGTGTTGTGCTACTCAATTACCGGGTAATAACTCGATCGCTATTACGATTCATTTTCCGATCGATCAATATATCCAATGGATGTTTAAGTGCTGCCCACATTAGGGTTATACTTTGTCGTTCGTCGTTAATTCGATGGATGTTTAAGTATCGCACTTTGTCGTTCGTTGTGAGAATTTGATCTCGTGAGTTATCGTAAATGCTGTATTGGTTACTAACCCGGTTTTGTGTGCATTATTATTTAAATTAGGTTAACAAGGCTAATCCGTAAAGTAAACTCTATCCGTATTAAATCTGCAATGTGAGTCATTCTCTCTTTTTATAAAAATTGTTTATAAAAGCATGTTTATTTTTAAATTATAATTACGGGGATTAAGTCTTTGTAATCACCAATTTACAGCCGGTATGTGGGGTTTTGTATACATTACTTGATAATCGTCACCATTGGGGCAGCCAATTGGGGGATATGACCATAGTCACAGATCCGGTCGAGTGACAAATACCGTGGGTAGTTGGTTTGATATCAGAAACATTGTAATCGCTCTTAATACTGTAAATTATAACAAATGTGTCGTTTTAGTAAATAGAATGATTCACTCAGTATTTCCCGCTGACAAAACCTTTTTCAAACATGTTTCAGGTGATCTATTGTAATTCAGGAAAAGTGCTGGGGAGCATTTCAAGCTTAAGATAGTGGCTCATTATAAAATAAAGAAATATGTTTTGTAACATAAAGATTTCTCCGTAAAATAATAGTATTGTAAATTACCGGGGTTTTATCCCGAGTTGTGAAATAAAATAATCGGGAAAAATTTTAAGCTTAAAAAGATCCTGATGATAAACTTCCGCTGTTAAACTCAATTAAATAAATACCACGGGATTTCTGTCCCGCGGCTCCTGAATCGGGTCAAACCGGGTCGGGGGCCGTGACAATGAGCGCGTCCGTTTTTCCTCTTTGTACCTAAAAAGCAACAAAATTAAGCAAAGTTGGATACACACATCGCAAGAAGTGAACACAAACACATCTTTATTGAAATTATGGTGTATGAACTATGAACACTCATTTACAATTTTTTTTTAAACAAGAGCTTGCAAAATTTTTAGTTTCGATTTCATTGTGAAACAAGAATCACAACTCCGCTTACATTAGAAAAAGAAAGCACACTACCTCGTGGGGGTTCGTGATCCTTCTCTGAGCAATGGCCTGGTTCAAAACACATACGGGTCGAGTTGATCAACGATTAAAATTTTGTCTATCTTTATATTTATTTTATAAACAATTAATGCATCAAATACGATTAGTAACCTATATTATAGACAATCAAGTGATTTTAGATGTATACATCACAAAAACAATTTGACGACTTTAATTTACCCATTTAGATCTAATTTATGTCGTATTCATAAAGGGTCAAAAAGATTAAGCTAAAAGATTAAAAAGCAAAGGAAACGAGTCAGGTCAATAGTTATTTGAAATGTGTGTAATATAAAGCCTCCAAAATCACTTTACTAAAAAAAATCATACTACCATTGTAATAGTATAAGCTTTATATAATCATGTTTTGATACATTTATTATTTAAAAACTTATGAACAAATAGAGAATTTTTCGGGCTGACAACAATATATAAATGGTTGATAAAAAAATTAAGGTTTACCAGTAAGAATGAGAGCTTCAAGTTCAAAAACTGCCTGTAGTGTCCTTGTGTCACCAAGGTTCTCAAGTAATATATTGTCAATTTCATGACTGAAATACCAAAAAATGAAAAGCCGTTAACAAGTAAAAAAAAAAAAATTATAGGGTGTGAAACCACAAGATAGTAAAGAACACTGGAAACTTACACTGCAATGACAAGTTCAACAAGCCAAAATTCAGGAACATCAAGAACACTGGAAACTTACACTTAATTAGTAAAGAAAAGAGTTTAAAGTTTTACCTCATTTAAGAAAAGAACATGCTTTCATATAAGAAAGTCAAAGAGAATGCTAATAAACATCATATATTTATAAAACCATTTATGAAAGAAGTAGGTAATCAACAGCACAAAACCCTTTTACAACCATACTATCGATTAATATACTAAAACAAATTATTATTAGTTCTTTATTTTAAATGACATTACCTACTGTTATGTGTATAGATTGATTCAAATGAAAGGAAATGGGCTTTTTTATTTTTACTTGAATAAACAACAATATTCATCTCCTTCATTTGAAAAGAACAGGAACCTGTTCGACTAATATGCAAGTTTTCAAACTTGCTGTTTACTTGAAAGCTTATAATATCAAAGGAGGAAATTATATTTCTAACAGAAAGTTGAATGGGGATGAAAATGTATACCGAACAGCAGGAACCGAGTTCCGACATAACGACTTCGGCGAGAATTCGAGTTCCGGTGACGTCTCCGATGTTGCGAGCTTCCATTCTGGTGCTCGATGATACAAGGTTTCCTGTCGTGACCTCCGTCGATGTTATGTCGCTGCCGTTGTTATGTCGCCGCCGCCTCAGGGAGGTGGTTGGTCGATTCTCCTCTCCACCGCACTCTCTCTCGTCGCACTCTCTCTCTCTCCGTGTCGATCTCCGACGTTCGCCGCCGTATGTCACCGCCATAGGTGTCACGGCCCCCGACCCAACCTGGACGGAATCGGGAGTCGTGAACAGCCCAGTGGTACCGGTGATTATTTTTAAAAAAAAAAATATTGCAGCGGAAATTTCATCAGGACCGTGAGTTAGGAAAATATCAGAGTTTAGAAAACACCGGATTTTATTTATTAAATAGATGGAATAGACCCATGTTTTACAATGGTAGCTTTAATAAAGATAAATTTGATTACATAAAATAATATTTCTTAATTTGGTTTAATTTAATAAAATAAGCCACTTCTTGATGCCTTTCAGTGCCGTATCCATATTTTACTCCAATCTACTGTAATTACCTGAAACGCATTTTAAAAAGGTTTTGTCAGCGGAAAATACTGAGTGAATCATTCTATTTAATAAAACGACACATTTGTTATAATTTACAGTATTAAGAAAAATTACAATGTTTCAGATATTAAACCAACTACCCACAGTACTTTGTCACTCGACCCATTGGCCCTTCTGTGTCCAATGGTGTCTGTGATTATGGTCATATCACCCATTGGCTGCCCCAATGGTGAAGATTATCAAGTAATGTATACAAAACCCCACATACCGGCTGTAACTTGGTGATTACATAAACTTAATCACTGTAATTATAACTTTGAAAATATTTAAGAATTTATAAAGCAATTTGATAAAAAGAGAATGACTCACATTATAATCATGCAGATTCATACGGCAAAGTTTAGTCTACAGATAAGCCTTGATATATTGCAGATTTATACAGGCAGAGCTTAGCCTATTGATTTAGCCTTGTAACCTAGTGCACACGAACTAGGTAGGTAACTTAGTACAGCAATTACGATAACTCACGAGATCAACCCTCACAACGAATGACAAAGTGCTATGCTTAAACATCCATCGAATTAACGACTAATGACAAAGCATCACCCTAATGTGGGCAGCACTTAAACATCCATTGAGTACATTGATCGATCGGAAAATGAATCGTAATAGCGATCGAGTTATTACCCTGTTTGTAGCAGCACCCTGCTATACTAATTAGTGATTCGTGTGTGTTTATTGTGGTAAACAGAAGATATCTCGGAGCATATTACGAATTGGCTCGTCGCTCAAATTCCAGAAATCAAGTCCCACGACCCTCTATTTATACCCAAAATTTGACACCCCTTGCGCACCGTAACACTCTAACCCTTACGGTGCGTAACAACCCTTGCGCACCGTAACACTAATTTCCTTACGGTGCGTAAGGAACACCTAAGCACTATAGGTTTGCCACGTTTGGGACTAGGCCTGCTGAGTCAACGGATTTTAAATTTTCGAATTTGACAACGAGTTATATGGATAATCGTAAATAGGGAATACCCCCCCCCCCCCCTGAGTTTTAGGGGCCCTGATCCTGATTCTGATGGTTATGAAAATTTTAGGGTTTGTGTAGAATCACTTGGGTGTCTTAACTAGGTTTTCCCAATGAACAAAATAAAATAATAAATAATAGTTTTAGTGAGAACTGTTATGGTTTGGGACAAAAAGGAATAAAACGGAGAGAAAAGAGAATGGACCCACTTTGTAACTTTAGGGTTCAACTAGAAAGTCTCCAGGTAAAATATTGGGTAAAATCTTTTGAGTTATTTTGAAAATATATTAAGCACTCGTGTTAAGTATAGTACCCCTAATTTCAACCTTGTCCCGATGTCCCGAGACAGAACCTAAACGAACTTAGTCGGGCAGAGCCTTGACATGTGTTATGGGGCTCAGATCAATCGGACCAGGTAGCGGTGATCGGGGGTTAAACACTTAAAACGAGACAATGCTTTGGAGTATTATAGGTATAATATTTAATGAAAATTATATAAAAGGAACAGAAGATAGCGATAGAAGAAGAAAAAGGAATTAGCAAATGAATTTATGAAATTGCCATCTATATTTATAGTAGTTTCAATTTCTTGCTTGGAAGCTTTTTGATTAAAATTCTTACACGTACCTACCTACGTGTTTTGATTTAGATTTACCCTATTTTTTTATATTTAGAACTTACACTTACGTGTAAGTTTAAGATTCTTTTATTTAATTCTTTATTTATCTTATTTCATACTTTACATATACAATTCAATTCAATTGAATTATTATTATTATATTACTATAATTAATTGATATATTATAATTAATTAAATTAGTTTACTTCTTTGGCGCGTATAACTTTTAAGATATAACGTTTTATAAGAAAATAAATATGTTTTTAGAAAGAGAATATTTTTGTCTACATTTGGGTCTAAGTTTCATTAAAAATAGAGTAGGTTCAAAATACAATGTATTTTTATTAAATGGTTCCTGGGCCCGTCTAGGTACTTCATATTTCTAATAGTCTACTTACTCGAAACTATCCGTCTAATAATATAAGTTTTTATATACTTTTATTTTATTAAAAAGGTCAACCCTATACCAGCCAATTAATTAATATACCATTATTACCAAATATATATAAAATAGTTATTTAAAACTATTTGGGTTGAATATTTTTATTAAAAATAAACTAGTTACTAGTTACTAGTGGTTAATAAATCTAACCTAACCTATAATTCTTATATAAAAATAGGGATGTTACAATAGGGGCGTCTGGCCGTTCGTTTAGAGAGGGGGAAGCAGGTGAGTGTGGGTTGTTGTCGGGGCAAGAGAGACAGAGGAAGAATGGGGGTTTGTTGGAGAAGGTGAAGTGCAGGGACACTTGAGAGGGAAAAAATGTTGAACGGCTGCAACAAAAACTCACTTAGGGTTTTACTAGACATAAGTATTTAGGGTTTAATTAGTGGGTTGGGCTTGGGCCCAAGGCCCACAAGCCCAATCCCCGTATTTAGTGGCCCGAAATCCCTTTTTTTTAAATCCAAGCACTCCGTAACGTCGTAAAATGATATTTTAGTATTTTAAAACACATAAAAAAATGGTCCGTTGCGTAAAATGCGTTGTCTTCCGAATACGTATTTTTTTACTGTGATTCCAAAAATAGGAAACGAATACGTATTTTCTAAAAACGTGGAAATACAAAAATACGAGGCGTTACAGGCCCAATTACATTTATGAAACCCGTTTTGAACCCGAACTTCGTGAATTGTCGTAATATGTTTGTTTAGGGTTGAAAACACTTAAAATTATGCCAGGTGTCGATGTTTTGCGGTGTTCGTTTATCAGTTGCGTAAAAATCGAGTAAATGCGTCTGTTGTCGTTTCCGGTCCGTCTTTCGACCCGGTTTCTACCGTGAATATAAAATTTTGAAAAAGAAGCTAAATATGACATAATATATTAATATCGAGACGTAATTCGAGTCTGGTGCTTCCGTTTCGTTGTTGATTGACGTTGTGTTTTAGTTTCCGAGTAACTCTCGCGTTTGTGCTCTGACTTGTCTGATAAATCGAATAATTCTCATAATAATAAATGTATGATAAATATAAGCACAAAATTTGTATTGCTATGCGTTGTCAGTATTTCGTTCCGTGCCAGTTCGTTATCGTTTAACTGCGTGCTTAAATTCTTGAAAAATTGCCAAATCGCGTAACGTGAATCAATTAGACGCTCCTTGGCTTTCCAATAGCCTAATTAAGTTAATTCGTGTCTTAAACACTATTTATTATCGCCTAAACGTTAAATAATCACGTAATTAGAAGGCGTTAATTACCGGTTGTCACATATTTTCCGACACCAATTTTCTTTTTTTTTTCATTTTTTCAACCTTTAAACATCGTTTTTCCATTCCATCATTTGTACACATTAATTATACATGAAATACTTTTACTTTACCAACTTATACGCATTGTACACGTTTATACGTGTATGTACACGTTTATACGTGTATGTACACGTTTATACGTGTATGTACACTATCGGGACCCATTAATTAAAACAGGCTAAGTATGTGTATATATATGTATGTGTGTATGTATGCGTGTGTGTACACTTGGACAAACAAATACTTATACATACATATATATATATATATATATATATATACATACATATAGACACAAGCATATACATTTACGTACACACATATACCCCCACATGATTATATAACAAAAGAATAATTGTTTTAGCCGGAAAATGGTCGGAAATTTCCGACAACTTTCCGACGAAGTGCTGTTTTTTGTCGGAAAGTGGTTGGAAATTTCCGACCATTTTCCGACACCCATATCCGTTTTTTCGGTTTTTCAACATTCTAACATGGTTTTTTCATTACGTATTTTGTACACCTTAGTTATACATGAAAAGCTCTTACTTTACCAACTTATACGTATAATTATACCCAGTCATGCGTGCGTGTACGCTATCAGGACCCATTACTTAAACTAGGATTTTACTATTGTATAATTGTGTATATATGTATATGTATGTATGTGTATGCACCAATACAACTACATACTAATACACACATACATATACATATAGAGACAAGAAATACGTTTATATATATAGATATACACCTCGGTATAATTATATATGAAAAGAATAATTGTTTTAGTCGGAAATTTCCGACAACTTTCCGACCAATAAAGGTTTTAGTCGGAAAATGGTCAGAAATCCGACACCAATTTTCGTTTTTTTTCATTTTTTCAACCTTTAAACATCGTTTTTTCATTCCATCTTTTGTACACATTAATTATACATGAAATACTTTTACTTTACCAACTTATACGCATTGTACACGTTTATACGTGTATGTACACTATCGGGACCCATTAATTAAAACAGGCTAAGTATGTGTATATATATATGTATGTGTGTATGTATGCGTGTGTGTACACTTGGACAAACAAATACTTATACATACATATATATATATACATACATATAGACACAAGCATATATATTTACGTACACACATATAACCCCACATGATTATATAACAAAAGAATAATTGTTTTAGTCGGAAAATGGTCGGAAATTTCCGACAACTTTCTGACGAAATGCTGTTTTTCGTCGGAAAGTGGTCGGAAATTTCCGACCATTTTCCGACACCCATATCCGTTTTTTCGGTTTTTCAACATTCTAACATGGTTTTTTCATTACGTATTTTGTACACCTTAGTTATACATGAAAAGCTCTTACTTTACCAACTTATACGTATAATTATACCCAGTCATACGTACGTGTACGCTATCGAGACCCATTACTTAAACTAGGCTTTTACTATTGTATAAGTGTGTATATATGTATATGTATGTATGTGTATGCACCAATACAACTACATACTAATACACACATATATATACATATAGAGACAAGAAATACGTTTATATATATAGATATACACCTCGGTATAATTAAATATGAAAAGAATAATTGTTTTAGTCGGAAAATGGTCGGAAATTTCCGACAACTTTCCGACCAATATTGTGTTTCGTCGGAAAGTGGTCGGAAATTTCCGACCATTTTCCAACACCAATTTTCGTTTTTTTCATTTTTTCAACCTTTAAACATCGTTTTTTCATTCCATCTTTTGTACACATTAATTATACATGAAATACTTTTACTTTACCAACTTATACGCATTGTACACGTTTATACGTGTATGTACACTATCGGGACCCATTAATTAAAACAGGCTAAGTATGTGTATATATATGTATGTGTGTGTGTACACTTGGACAAACAAATACTTATACATACATATAGACACAAGCATATATATTTACGTACACACATATACCCCCACATGATTATATAACAAAAGAATAATTGTTTTAGTCGGAAAATGGTCGGAAATTTCCGACAACTTTCTGACGAAATGCTGTTTTTCGTCGGAAAGTAGTCGGAAATTTCTGACCATTTTCCGACACCCATATCCGTTTTTTCGGTTTTTCAACATTCTAACATGGTTTTTTCATTACGTATTTTGTACACCTTAGTTATACATGAAAAGCTCTTACTTTACCAACTTATACGTATAATTATACCCAGTCATACGTAAGTGTACGCTATCGAGACCCATTACTTAAACTAGACTTTTACTATTGTATAAGTGTGTATATATGTATATGTATGTATGTGTATGCACCAATACAACTACATACTAATACACACATACATATACATATAGAGACAAGAAATATGTTTATATATATAGATATACACCTCGGTATAATTAAATATGAAAAGAATAATTGTTTTAGTCGGAAATTGGTCGGAAATTTCCGACAACTTTCCGTCCAAATGTTATGTTTCGTCGGTAAGTCGTCGGAAATTTCCGACCATTTTCCGACCAATTTTTTTTCTTCTTTTATTCTTATTTTTGGTCGGAACTTAGTCGGAAGTTTCCTTCAAATTTCCGACAATTTTTTTTTTGGTCGGTAAATTGTAGGAAAATAGTCGGTAAAACCAGATTATTTTTGTTAGTTGTTATTTTGTCGGAAAATGGTCGGAATTTTCCGACCAAATTGGTTTTGTCGGAAATTTTGGTAGGAAATCCCCCTTTTTCTAGTAGTGATTAACTGGTACGGTTTTTATTGAGTCGAGAGCCAGTATTGGTTTCTTTTCCACTTGGCTGAAGCCCACCCACGAAGAGGAAAGGAAAAGGGCCGACCACGGCCCATGACGGGTTTTGGACTTGGCCAATAAAATTTGTTTGTAAACTAGATTAATGTAGTTAAGTTTCCCATAGTTAATCATTGTTCTAATGTTCATTGTTCTAGTACTGGATTATGGAAGGGATTTTCTAATGGCACACCTCCCTGTCTATCTGCACACATTTTCAATTCAATACACATCGTATAGGCCTATACGATGCGTATTGAATTAAAGTAAAAAACATGGCAGACTGACAGGTGCAGGTTATGTCTGGCGGCGGGCTTGATACGCATCGTATAGGCCTATACGATGCGTATCAGGCCACTATTTTTTTGAATTTATTTTTTGTTGTGTTGTGTTGTGTCGAATGCGAACCCGAGCTTTTACACACGAATATGTGGTTCTCAATTTGCGGAACATAATCCCAGATTGTTTAAAAAAGCGCTATTATCATGTGTCATATTAGATGTGTTATGGTGAGATTTTTCAAGTTTGCACAGTGGGAGAAAAGACCAGCACCTCTGTCAGTATTGTCCTTTAAATTCACATAAACATATATTCGTTTCATAACCTCCTCCTATAAATCAACCACAACTCACCCGATACGTCTTCTATGATGATTCAAAACATTCACGAACCACAATGGACTCAGACTCATACTACTCTAATATGACACATGATAAAAGCGCTTCTTTAGACAATCTGGGATTATGTTCCATTTTATGACACATGATACGGCACGCTTACCTTAATCACATCTTCCATGGAGTCACAGATCCGACAATAGGGCCCACGGATCTTATGCCCACCCGAGACCGATCTCTGGATCACACATTATAAAAGCGCTTCTTTAGACAATCGGGGATTATGTTTCGTTTCTTCAAGATTTACGTCTAATGTTCAAGTTTGATCACATTTAACTTCATCTGCGGCAGTCCAATGACTTTCTTGGTTCAATAATCCGACAATAGGGCCCACGGATCTTATGCCCACCCGAGTCTGACCTCTGGATCACACATGATAAAAGCGCTTCTTTAGACAATCTGGGATTATGTTCCGTTTCTTCAAGAGTTACGTCTGATGTCCAAGTTTGATCACATTTGACTTCATCTGCGGCAGTCCAATGACTTTCTTGGTTCAATAATCCGACAATAGGGCCCACGGATCTTATGCCCACCCGAGACCGACCTCTGGATCACACATGATAAAAGCGCTTCTTTAGACAATCTGGGATTAGATTCCGTTTCTTCAAGATTTACGTCTGATGTCCAAAGTTTGATCACATTTGACTTCAGCTGCGGCAGTCCAATGACTTTCTTGGTTCAATAATCCGTTCAATATCAGCGTTGTTTATCACCCTGTGTGAGCATTGGAAGCCCGATAAACAGTCTTGCAATTACATCTTCAATCGAGACCGCATTATTATATGGGAAATACAAACCTGACACGAACCACAATGGACTCAGACTCATACTACCCTTGTCGTTCCGTATTTTCTCCTTTTCTAATTCTTGAAGAATCTTGTAACGTATAACACATGATAAAACCACTTCTCTAGACAATCTAGGATTATATTCCGTTTTATTACAATCGTGAGTTGGTCAAACCTTTCTAAAAGTAGAAAAAAATAAAACAGAAGAAAGTGTTCCTCTTGTTACCAAGCATGTCATCTGAAACAATTAACAGGACATTGTGTAAGGACCTGCAAAAATGTCCAAAAACGACTAGTAAGTGAAAACCCGGACCCCTGAAACCCTAATCCTCCTGAAAAACCAAGAATTCAAGATTTTTAGACTTCTCGCGGGCCGCCTAAACCATAAGGGTGCACTTACGCGGGCCGCGACAGGACACCTGTTGACCGGAGATGCGTTCCAGGCCATGTGGCAGCCACGTGGCGAACCTACCTGTGACACACTAGCCCTACACGTAGACTAGGGTCCCTCGCGGGCCGTGTAAGGTTTAAGTGAGGGTTTACGCGGGCCGTGTAAAACCCAAAAAGTTGCTATAAATTGCCTGTGCATGGGACTTGCTTCTGTGCTCGAAATTTTAGTTTCAAAACGTCCAAATTCTGCTTAAAACGAGTATTTAGGTGTCGAGGCGCTGCTACGATTACAGGGTATTAACTCGATCACTGCTACGATACAATGTCCGATCGATTGAAACCGATCCGATGGATGTTTAAGTGCTGCCTGTATTTGGGCTATACTTTGTCATTCGTCGTGAGGGTTTTGATTTCGTGAGTTTATTGTAAAGAGTTGTATTAAGTTACTGACCTAGTTTCGTATGCATTGTTATTTTAACTAGGTTACACGGCTAAATCAGTAGGCAAGGTTCTGTCCAATTAAACCTGCAATGTGAGTCATTCTCTTTTTATCAACTGTTTTACTAAAATCTCAAAGTATTTTCAAAGTTATAATTACAGGGATTAAGTCGTGGTTATCTTGAATCACTGGCAAGTGGGGTATTGTGCACATTACTAATTTCTCACGGTTAGGTTAACAAACCTAACAGTGATAATCATCACTACTTGGGTGAAATGACCCAATAGTGGTATGACCATCGTCACCAGGGTGTGACACGGCGCCAGATAAAAATAAGATAGTAGCCATTGTAATCGCTCTTATGCTGTAATCTATAACTATGTGTCGTTTTATTAAAATCGAGTGACTCGCCAGTATTTACCCGCTGACAAAATCTTTTTAAACATGTTTTAGGTGATTTACTGTGACCCAAGGAAAGTGCCGCGTAGCACTAAAAAAAAACTTGAAGAGGTGGCTCAGTAAAATAAATAAACATGTTTTGTAAAACAGGGAATTTCCTCGTGAAATTTCTTTATTGTAAATTACGGGGTTTATCCCAATTTGTGAAATGAAATAATTGGGTATTTTCAGTTTTCAAGATCCTGTTAAAATTTTCGCTGCTAAATTAAATCAATACCACGGGTTTCTGTCCCGCGGCTCCTGAACCGGGTAAACCGGGACGGGGGCCGTCACAGAAAAAGGTGGTATCAGAGCCACTGATTTAAGCCAATTAAGTATTTAGAAATACTTAATTTCTCAAATTGCCATTCTGTGATTCTGTTAAAATTCAATTTGCAATACATAACTTTCTAATTAGGATTTTGTGTTTTCTTTATATCTACTAACAGCAAGAATGAGTTGTCTGAAGCTCTTCAGAATCTCAATATCCATTCTGCTGGTATGGAAGTTTCCAGAGACTTTTCTGGTTATCTGGCCGACACAGAGGAACCAATGGAATTCCAGGCCCAGCCGCTGGAGAAACCAAAACCGACAAAGAGGAGGAGAATTCTTGACTGGAAACGCGGTCGTAGGAAGAAGCCAGCCGCCCAGAAGGTTAAAAAGACTGAGGATCTCAAAGGGAAAGGAAAGAAGATCGGGGAAAGTTCTGGACAAGCCCGGGAAATGCCACCATGGGAGGAGCTTGATCGCAAACTGGCGAATTGTGACCTCATTGGACCTGCCAATGAAAACCTCTTCAATTACCCTGTTGAATCACAACTTCCAGTTAACCTGCAACCTGCTATCCCAGACCCTATTGTCAGCCACCAACTCTTACCCGGTGAATTGGAGGAATGGTGGACAAGTGACTGGCGGTTTCAGCATTTCATGAATAACCCCAATGTCTATTTTCCCCAGAGCCTGCACCAAACCCACCCATGAGCACAGAGAACTTGGCTGAACTCCGCCACTATGGCGAGGAACTGGTGGACGCAGGAAATAGGATTCGAGACGTGGGGGAGAAGATTTTGTGGAAATACGACGAGAGGGAACGTCGTTTCTGAAGGGTCGGTTAACTGTGGTGGTAGTGATGTTGTGGTTGTATAATAATAATAATAGAAATATAATTATGTAAAATAACTTAAAATAAAACTTTTGTAATATAACGGGTGTGTATCGATGCATACTAATATATATATATATATATATATATATATATATATATATATATATATATATATATAAATATGAAAGTCGCAAAGTCGACAATTTTGGCTATACGTGTTGATATGATTATGTGTGATTACTTTATTGTGATTGGTTATTAATTATTTTGTGCCAATAATTTATATATTTATATATTGATAATTATTCAGATGGAAAATGCGGAAAACCAACCAGTCAAAGAAGTTAACCAATCCGAACAAAATAATGAAGACCAATTTCTTAATAGGCAAGACATAGAAAATATCGTTGCTCAGGGAATAGCCAATGCTATTCCAGCAATCCTTGCTGCTGCCCGAAATCCAGTCGAACCTCGACCAGCTACTCCAAGCAAACGTACTCGCGATGACGATTTCAGTAACAGTGTAAATGGAGGCGGCAACAATAATAATAACAATGATGTGATGCAAGGCCCATTTCTTAAGAAAATGAAAACTGCAACACCTGGTTGCACTTACAAGGAATTTCTTGCCTGTAAACTGGTTGAATTTGCAGGCAATGAAGGGGCAACTGCCGCACTGCGATGGTTGGAGAAAACCGAAGCAGTAATTAAAATAAGTAAATGTGCCGAGGAAGACAAGGTCATGTACGCGTCGCATCTTTTTAAATAAGGAGCGTTAGAATGGTGGAACACGATACTACAAGCCAAGGGAAGTGATGTGGCTTATACCATGAATTGGGAAGAATTTAAGAGACTGGTGGAAAGAAAATTTTGTCCCGAATATGAAAAGGAACAAATGACAAATAAGTTCCTGAACCACCGGATGGTGGATGTTGACTGTCGAGGGTATACTTTGACATTCTTCGAATATGCTAGAATTGTACCAACTCTGGCTTCGCCAGAACCGGTACTTATTTCTCGCTATATTTGGGGGGTTGATTAGCGAAATCTGTGATATCGTCAAAGCTGCAAGACCCCGCACAATTGACGATGCGGTAGAATTAGCCAACACCTTAACTGATGGGTTGGTATGTACGCGGGAAGAAAACAGGAAAAAGGAACTAGCCCAAAAGATTACCCAAGGATTTCGTGTGGGTAATACTAGCAACTTCAAGAAAAAGGGAACGAGGCAATCCTCTACCCCGCCATTTTGCAGTACCTTTAAAAGGAAGCATTTTGGAAAATGTAAGGGGTACTGTAATTTTTGCAAAATTACAGGGCATCAAGAAGAAGATTGCAGGAGAAAGAAATCAACAATCTGCTTCAACTGTGGAGAAGCTGGACATTTTAGACCAGACTGTCCCAAATAGGTCAAACCAGCTGATAATAAGGCCGAACCTGCTGAAGGAACTAACAAGAAGAACGTAAGAGCCTTTCAGCTGACAACCCAGGAAGCAGATCTGATTCCAGATGTGATAGCCGGTACGTTCCTTGTACATGATGTTTACGCCAAAGTATTATTTTACTCTGGTGCAAACCAAAGTTTCATAAATACTTCATTCTGCCAAGCCCTTAAGAAACCTTTAACCAAACTTAGGCAGATTTATACGGTAGAAACCGCAGATGGTAATTCTGTTAACATAGATCAGGTTCTTCAAGAAGGAAAGATAGAACTTTCAGGCCACAAATTTTTGACAAACCTGTTACCTATGAATTTAGCAGGATTCGATGTCATGCTAGGAATTGATTGGTTAGTAACCAATCATGCTCGAATCCTCTGTGATAATAATTCCATAGAAAGTCGTACACCCACAGGAGAAATAATTGTGGTTGCAGGAGATAAGCCACGAAAGCCAATGAAATTCATTTCAGTAATGAAAGTGGCCAGTTATTCAAGAAAACAAGGAATGGTGTACATGGTTTCGGTAGTTATTAATACTAAAAGTAAGGAACTTAAGGAAATTCCAGTAGTATCAGAATACCCGGATATATTCCCAGAAGAACAACCTGGATTACCACCCGATAAGGAAGTAGAATTTAGAATTCATCTAAATTCCTGGAACTACACCAATAGCTAAGGCACCTTATCGGTTAGCACCCATCGAAATGTTAGAATTGAAAAGCAGTTAGATGAATTATTAAGCAAAGGGTTCATACAACCTAGTTCATCCCCGTGGGGAGCACCAGTGTTGTTTGTGAAAAAGAAAGATGGGTCGATGCGAATGTGTATCGATTATAGGGAATTGAATAAGGTTACAATTAAGAATCGATACCCATTACCTAGGATTGATGATCTTTTCGATCAACTTCAGGGAGCTAGATATTTTTCTAAGATAGATTTACGCTCCGGATACCATCAGTTGAAAGTATAAGAAGAAGATATACCTAAAACTGCCTTCAGAACTAGGTACGGTCACTACGAGTTTACAGTCATGCCATTTGGGTTAACAAATGCTCCTGCAGCATTCATGGACATGATGAATAGGATCTGTAAACCGTATTTGGATAAATTTGTAATTGTTTTCATCGACGATATACATATTTATTCCAAAAGCCAGGAGGAACATTGTGAGCACCTGCATGCACTCTTAACTTTGTTAAGAAAGGAAAAGCTTTATGCCAAATTCTCGAAGTGTGAATTTTGGCTACAGGAGGTGCAATTTTTAGGACACATGGTGAATCACAAAGGTATTCACGTAGATCCTTCTAAGATAGAAGCAATCATAAAATGGAAAGTCCCACAATCAGCCACGGAAGTTAGAAGTTTTCTAGG
Organism: Helianthus tuberosus; assembly: GCA_030545235.1. NCBI lineage: Eukaryota > Viridiplantae > Streptophyta > Magnoliopsida > Asterales > Asteraceae > Helianthus > Helianthus tuberosus. The sequence continues at coordinate 143,333,999 of CM060426.1, read as the reverse complement.
ATTAGCTGGTTATTATAGGGGTTTCATTAAGGATTTTTCTAAGATAGTTGTGCCATTAACTAAGCTAACCTGTAAAACAGTTAAGTTTGAGTGGGGACCCAAACAAGAAGAGGCTTTTAAGATTTTAAAGCAAAGATTAACGAATGCTCCAATCCTAGCCTTACCAGACGGAACAGAAGATTTTGAACTTTACTGTGATGCTTCTAAGTTAGGATTAGGAGGTGTACTGATGCAACACAAAAAGTTAATTGCGTATGCTTCAAGGCAATTGAAAAAGCACGAGGAAAATTATACGACTCATGACTTAGAGTTAGGATCCATAATTTTTGCCCTTAAGATTTGGAGACATTATCTGTACGGAAGTAAGTTTACTGTCTATACAGACCATAAGAGTTTGAGGTACATATTTGGGCAAAAGGAATTAAACATGAGGCAAAGAAGATGGATGGAAATTCTAAGTGACTACGACTGTGATATTCAATATCATGAAGGGAAGGCAAATGTAGTAGCAGATGCCCTAAGTCGTAAGTATCATGAGAAACAAAAGACGAGTTCGTGCTCTTAGAATAAATCTTCAATTAGATTTAATGGAACAATTGAAGAAGGTTCAGGAAACAGCAATTGAGGATAGTGCTGAAGGAATGAAAGGACGAATTAAGGAATTAGAACAGGGAACTGATGGAATTTGGAAATTCCATAAGAAAAGGATTTGGGTACCTAAGCAAGGAGACTTAAGAAATAAGATTTTAGAGGAAGCCCATAAATCTAGGTATACCGTACATCCTGGTAACAATAAAATGTACTAAGATTTAAGAAACAATTTCTGGTGGATCGGTATGAAAAAGGACATAGCTAGATACGTTTCTAAGTGCCTAACTTGTTCACAAGTTAAGGTAGAACACCAGAAACCCTCAGGTCTACTGCAACAACTAGAAATGCCTGTATGGAAATGGGAACTAATAACCATGGACTTTGTTACTAAGTTACCCAAAACCAGAAAAGGTAACGACGCAATCTGGGTGATTGTGGATCGAATAACCAAATCAGCCCATTTTCTACCCATAAAGGAAACCTTTAGCATGGAAAGGTTAGCAAAGTTGTACGTAGACGAAGTAGTATCATTAGATGGAGTCCCACTCTCCATTGTATCAGATAGAGATAGTCGCTTCACTTCACATTTCTGGACAAGTTTCCAAGAAGCAATGGGGACCCGATTGAACTTAAGTACTGCATATCATCCCCAAACAGATGGACAAAGTGAAAGGACGATCCAAACCCTGGAAGACATGCTCAGAGCATGTGTCATAGATTTTGGTGGAAACTGGGATGACCATCTACCTCTAATTGAATTCTCCTATAACAATAGTTATCACGCAAGTATCGAAGCTGCCCCGTTTGAAGCATTATATGGACGGAAGTGTAGAACTCCAGTTTGTTGGGCAGAAATAGGAGAAAGCCAATTATCAGGTCCCGAGATGGTGCAAGAAACCACCGACAAGATTTCTCAAATCAAAGAAAGATTGAAAACGGCCCGAGATCGTCAGAAAATCTATGCAGATAATCGACGCAAGCCGTTAGAATTCCAGGTTAGAGACAGAGTACTATTGAAAGTTTCTCCTTGGAAAGGAGTAGTTCGGTTTGGTAAGAAAGGAAAACTGAGTCCAAGATACATAGGACCATTCCCAATAATTCAAAGCATAGGATCAGTTGCTTATCGCTTACAACTACCAGAAGAGCTAGCTGGAGTACATGACGTATTTCATGTATCTAACCTTAAGAAATGTCTATCTGACGAATCACTGGTAGTCCCTCTTCAAGACATAGAGGTGAATGAAAAGTTGAAGTTCGTGGAGAAACCGCTTCAAATAGAAGACAGAAAGATTTAATTCCTCAAGCATAAAAGATTGGTACTGGTCAAGGTCAAGTGGGATTCAAGAAGAGGACCTGAATATACCTGGGAGCTGGAATCGGAAATGAAGCGAAAGTATCCTCACTTATTCCGGTAAATCTCGAGGACGAGATTTTAAATAAGGTGGGGAGGATGTAAGGACCTGTAAAAATCTCCAAAAACGACTAGTAAGTGAAAACCAGGACCCCTGAAACCCTAATCCTCTTGAAAAAGCAAGAATTCAAGATTTTTAGACTTCTCACGGGCCGCGTAAACCATAAGGGTGCACTTACGCGGGCCGCGACAGGACACCTGTTGACCGGAGATGCGTTCCAGGCCACGTGGCAGCCACGTGGCGAACCTACCTGTGACACGCTAGCCCTACACGTAGACTAGAGGCCCTCGCGGGCTGCGTTGGTTTAAGTGAGGGTTTACGCGGGCCGCGTAAAACCCAAAAAGTTGCTATAAATTGCCTGTGCATGGGACTTGCTTCTGTGCTCGAAATTTTAGTTTCAAAACGTCCAAATTCTGCTTAAAACGAGTATTTAGGTGTCGAGGCGCTGCTACGATTACAGGGTATTAACTCGATCACTGCTACGATACAATGTCCGATCGATTGAAACCGATCCGATGGATGTTTAAGTGTTGCCCGTATTTGGGCTATACTTTGTCATTCGTCGTGAGGGTTTTGATTTCGTGAGTTTATCGTAAAGAGTTTTATTAAGTTACTGACCTAGTTTCGTATGCATTGTTATTTTAACTAGGTTACATGGCTAAATCAGTAGGCAAGGTTATGTCCAATTAAACCTGCAATGTGAGTCATTTTCTTTTTATCAACTGTTTTACTAAAATCTCAAAGTATTTTCAAAGTTATAATTACAGGGATTAAGTCGTGGTTATCTTGAATCACTGGTAAGTGGGGTATTGTGCACAATACTAATTTCTCACAGTTAGGTTAACAAACCTATCAGTGATAATCATCACTACTTGGGTGAAAGGACCCAATAGTGGTATGACCATCGTCACCAGGGTGTGACACGGCGCCAGATAAAAATAAGATAGTAGCCATTGTAATCGCTCTTATGATGTAATCTATAACTATGTGTCGTTTTATTAAAATCGAGTGACTCGCCCGTATTTACCCGCTGACAAAATCTTTTTAAACATGTTTCAGGTGATTTACTGTGACCCAAGGAAAGTGCCGCGTAGCACTAAAAAAAAACTTGAAGAGGTGGCTTAGTAAAATAAATAAACATGTTTTGTAAAACAGGGAATTTCCTCGTGAAATTTCTTTATTGTAAATTACGGCGTTTATCCCAATTTGTGAAATGAAATAATTGGGTATTTTCAGTTTTCAAGATCCTGTTAAAATTTCCGCTGCCAAATTAAATCAATACCACGGGTTTCTGTCCCGCGGCTCCTGAACCGGGTAAACCGGGACGGGGGCCGTGACAGATTGTTAAAAGGGAGAATCTATTGGAACACCTAATTGAGAGAAACTTCTTCGAGCTAACTGCCGATATTTCATCCTTCTGTTGTTCAGTACTTCCGAGACGATTCAAGTGAGTCCTATGAAGCAAGTGTCTGTCTACAAATTCCAATAAATTATGGGTTAATAGATTCCGAAGCTGTTATTTCAATTATTTCTGTTGATTCAGTACTTGAAGGCATGCTTGTTTGGGCGATTCACAAAAATACGGATGCATTCCACGGTAAACGATGCAGCTGATGAAACCGAAGCTGTTATTTCTGTTGTTCAGTACTTCCGAGACAATTCAAGTGAGTCCTATGAAGCAAGTGTCTGTCTATTCAATTGAGAGAAAAGATGACCGAATAGAGATCTGAACCAACCGAAATCCACAAATTCCAACAAATTGTGTCTAATGCAAGGATCTTCAAATGCGGTGTGTACGTTAAATACCGTTCACCGCTTTTAACGTATTTTAACGTATTTTAGTTGGTTTCGAATATACCCAAAGTAGTTGATCACGCTCTTATATACATTCAAAATTGTATTTTAACGGACACTACTAAATACGGATGCATTTAGTAGTGTTTGTTTGAGAACCTGATTCAGATACACAACGGTCTCTTTGATTCGTCCACTAGAACTATTTGTGTATGCATTCTTTTGGTAGTTAATAACGCTAATTAGAAAAAAAAAATACGTTAAGAGGAAAGATGACCGAATAGAGATCTGAACCAACAAAAATCCACTTCCGAGACGATTCAAGTGAGTCCTATGAAGCAAGTGTTTGTCTATTCAATTGAGAAGAATCATTGCATTACATCCCCGTTGAAAACAAGTGGTTGTAATGATGGAACCCTTGATTTGAAAAACATTTTTGAGAAATTTATAGTTCAATACGCATCGTAGAGTCCTATACGATGCGTATTAAACTATAAATTTACTGAAATACCCCTAGTTTTCTGATAAATGCAGGGGTATTTTTGAGAAAATTCAAAGTTTTATACGAATCGCATAGGCCTATACGATTCGTATTAAGCTGATATACGATACAACATGGGCCTATACGATCGTATATGGCATTATTTCAAATTTAGTGTTATCGTGTTTCCCTCGGTTCGACGCGTATACGTCTCGTTTTTTGCCGAACTTTCACATATTTTGTCGTTTTATTACGTATACCTTGAACATAAGTCGTTTCGGTGCCGTTCGGTTGCGTGCGAATATCGTATTCTATGATTACGTACAGTTTTGTTTGAAATCCACTTGTACTCCATAGTGCCGTATTATATGTATACGTGTGTGAAAATATCGTTAGTCGCGTATTTTGACGTATTTTTGCGTATTTTGACGTATTCTAACAAGTTGTTGCGTATTCTTGCGTATTTTTGACGTATTTGAGCGTATTCTAACGTATTTTAGCTTATTTTAACCTATTTTAGGGTATTTTTACGTATTTCGGCGTATTTTAACGTATTTTGGCGTATTTTAGCATATTATAATGTAATTTTAGCGTATTCTAATGTAATTTAGCGTATTCTAACGTAATTTAGCGTATTTTAGCGTATGTTGACCTGTTTTAGTGTATTTTTACGTATTTTATCGTATGTTAACATATTTTAGCGTATGTTAACGTATTTTAGCGTATTTTAGCTTATGTTGAAAGATAACGCAAATAAGTTCTCCACAGTTTGTTATTCAGATGTCTATTCGGTCATCTTTCCAAACTACAACACACGATAAGTTTAAACTTTATAGTGTGTGATTTGACCAGGAAAGGATTGGAGGTGATTTATACTTTTCCTTCAATTTCGAAAACATTCTCCGTAACATGAAGACGTGTCGGGTTCTTCTACTAGTGGTATTTTAATAAAGTATTGAAGATTGAATGTGCAAACCGTAACCGTTTTTTACTACGAAAACGGTGGCTATGCGAAATACAAACCGCAATCGTTTGTGACTATGGGAAACACAAGTTTTCTTTTTGAGCTTGATGGATGTCCGTTATCTCAGTTGAGGCGTGCATTGTTTAAATCTGAATATAACTGGATGTTACGTGTAACTTCATTAAAGCAAGGACAAAGCCTATTTCAAAACACATGTGTTCGTATCAGCGTTGTTTATCACCCTGTGTGAGCATTGGAAACCCGACAAACAGTCTTGCAATTATATCGTGTCAAGATGTTTCAGTTTGCACATTCAATATTCACAGTTGCATTTGGAACAAGAAGTCCAACAATCCGTTTATTATCCTTTTGTTATCTAAACAATATGAATGCACGCAATGAATTTGACAACTGTGACAGCTTATCTATCTGTGTGTGTCACATCCATCCTGTTATAGCAATCGATATGATTAATTTTACAGATTTTTTTCTAATTAGCGTTGTTAACTACCAAAAGAATGCATACACAAATAGTTCTAGTGGACGAAGCAAAGAGACCGTTGTGTATCTGAATCAGGTTCTCAAACAAACACTACTAAAGATGAGTTGGGGATAAATATTGGAGTTGTTATCTCGGTTGTTCACTACTTTCGTGATAAATACAATGTTCATCTTCGTTATCATTTGCTTTCTGCAATTCAAGCAGGCACGGATGCAAAACGTACTGTTATTACATCCGAGACGATTCAAGTGAGTCCTATGAAGCAAGTGTCGGTCTATTCAATTGAGAGGAAAGATGACCAAATAGAGATCTGAACCAACCAAAATCCACAAATTCCAACAAATTGTGTCTAATGCAAGGATCTTCGAATGCGTTGTGTACGTTAAATACCGTTCACCACTTTTTTAGTTGTTTCTCTTGTTAAGTTTCTGAACCAACCGAAATCCACAAATTCCAACAGTTTCTCTGTCGCTAATTTCTCCACTCACTGTGAAATCGAACAGTTTCTTCGTAGATTCCGTCCGGATTCAAAGTCGGTTGAGGATTACGAGTGTTCTAGACTCGTTCAAGGCATGCTTGTTTGGGCGATTTACAAAAATACGGATGCATTCCATGGTAAACGATGCAGCTGATGAAACCGAAGCTGTTATTTCTGTTGTTCAGTACTTCCGAGACGATTCAAGTGAGTCTTATGAAGCAAGTGTCGGTCTATTTAATTGAGAGGAAACATGGCATTACAGCCCTGTTGAAAAACGTAACCGAATTTTGGAAGTACACATTCTCCGATACCTGATCGTGTTTGGTTTTGTTTGCGATTGAATCATCGATGTTCTTTATGTCGATTTCAACTTCCATTGATCAAATAATAAAAACCCTAAGTGAAAATTTTATGAAACCCAGAGGAATCAGTTGTATAGCTGAGGAGAGAAAGAGAGTGTTTGGGTACTTCTTCTAGTGGCGCCTCATTAGCGCTTTAACTACCAAAAGAATACATACACAAATAGTTCTAGTGGACGAAGCAAAGAGACCGCCTTGTTAATTTTAATGAAGCAATGAAGATTGAATCTGCAAACCGCAACCTTTTTTTATTACCGAAACGGTGGCTTTGCGAAATACAAACCGCAATCGTTTGTGACTATGGGAAACTTGGACATCAGACATAAATCTTGAAGCAAATAAGTGGTCCCCAATTTGCGGAACATAATCCCAGATTGTCTAGAGAAGCGCTTTTATCATGTGTCATATGGTAACAAGAGTGTGTTGTTCCAAGATCAATTCCAATTGCAGTTTTTTCAACTCTCCTGTTCCAAATGCAGCTGATGAAACCGGAGCTGTTATCTTGGTTGTTCAGTACTTTCATGATAAATACAATGTTCATCTTCGTTATCCTTTGCTTTCTGCAATTCAAGCAGGCATGGATGCTAAACGTACTGTTATTACATCCGAGACGATTCAGGTGAGTCCTATGAAGCAAGTGTCGGTCTATTCAATTGAGAGGAATCATTGCATTACATCCCTGTTGAAAAAAATAATCGATAAATTTAGGGAAAATGGGGTTGAAAGATGATAACCCATGCAGTGGAGGATCTCATTCTACAGCTTCGATAAATTTAGGGGTATTCTCAAATAATGTTTCCTAGATGTTTGAAGACCAACAAATGTCCAAAGTGCTGCTTTTTCGTTCGCGTGACGGAAAGCTACCGCGTGACAGGAAGCTACCTTGCAAAAATTAAAAAATTAAATCGACACCCTCAATACGCATCGTATAGGCCTATACGATGCGTATTGAGGTGGGTTCAAACTTCTATGTCAGCCAAAGGCTGCCATTGTCCCCTACCAAAAAGTAATACGCATTGTATAGGCCTATACGATGCGTATTGAGGGTGTTGATTTAATCCCCCAAGGTGTGCCAGTAATACGACCCTTATGGAAAAGTATAGCTAAAGTGAACAGTGACTTTTGCAGCGCTGGTTTAGACCTGAATGACCACTTGGTTTAGGATACCTCAGGGGAGCACGAGGGTGAATGGAGATGGAAGAGTGGCAGGCAGATTCTGGATTTTTTGGTCAGACAAATCAGGGCTGATTTGGAAGAGATGGTGCAGCCGAGCACCCAGATTCAACAGCTCAAATGGAGTAAAATCGCTGTCCCGAAGGTGAATCTTTTTGTTTGGCGGGCTGTGAATGAAAGGATTCCGACAGCAGTAGCATTGGCGGAGAAGGGAGTTCATTTAGAGGATACACGATGCGGAGCCTGTGGTGTAGCGGATGAAACGGTCAGTCATTTACTTGCCTCTTGCGTCTTCGCACGAGCAGTTTGGTGGCAAGTTTTTGTCTGGTGCAAAATACCCATCCCGGCGTCGTTCGATACCCTTAGTCAAATTCTCTCCCACTGCTGCAGCCTTGATGTAGACGAGAAAAAGGAACAGATTCTGCATGCAATCTGTCTTATGACCGTGTGGTGTATATGGATGCATAGGAACAATAAGCTCTTCAATGGGAAAAACAATTCAGTGAGTATGGTAGTGGAAGAAATAAAGACTGGCACTTTTTGGTGGATGAATAAAAGACGAAAACGGACGGACATCAGCTTGGAAGATTGGCACTGCTTCAGCGGATTTAATTTTACTTAACTGTTGTTTTTTGTTCATTTTTTGCTTTTTGTTATTGGGCATTTTAGCAGCTTGCTAAAGGCTGGTTGTTTTGTTTGGGTGAAATGAAAGTCTTCTTTAGCCGGTAAAAAAAAAGTAATACATAACAAGTTGATTTACATATTTGTCAAATCTAATTATTCATTTTTTCTAAAATGATTTCATTCACGAGCTAGCTAAAGGATTTAGTTAAAACTGCTTTCATTAATATGAGATCTTCCCTTTGTAAATATTGATATAATTTTACGTGTGTAACAAAACTGGATTTGAATCAATTTAATGTTGTTAGTACGTGTTAACGTGAGAACTTCCATGCTTATAATGAACCAGAAGATGATGGGTTTGAGTAATTTAAATTGAATATAAATGATTGATATATTGCATATACACATGCACACATAGGATTAGGTTCATGAGTGAACAACTTCTTGAGAGTGAATAGAGTGAACTAATCTTGGCCCTTGATCATTTTTTTAGATTAAAAGGGTAAGATTGACATTAGCCAAGTATTTTTAATTAAAATCCCTTAATTTTCTCCTCTCTTAACTCTCTCTCTCATTTTTAATTATTTCTCCATTATTTTAATTATAAGAGATTGAAGGGCTAATGTTTTTTTTTTAAATAAACTCTTATGTTCCTTTTAAAATTAAATATTAAACCTAATTAAATTATGTTTTCTAACATATATGTATACAGGTCAGTATATACAACACTTATACACTTGTGTATTATTACATCTTGTTTCCACACGTCGGTATAAACCAGATTTATACACTTGTGTATTATTCAAGTACATATGTGTATACAGGTCGATATATACCAGACGTATGCACCTGTGTATTAGTCAAGTACATAGTGTATACATGTCGATATATACCAGACTTATACACTTGTGTATTACTACATATTGTTTCCACTATACATCTTTTCATCAAACATTGATCTAATACATATATGTATAGAGAATGTAATTAAATATTTTTAATCGTGTTCTAGATGGAACAATATTTGATAATGTTTGTATTTTTTTTAAATTATCAAATATTAAGTTAGGTAATATATGAGAGAAAAAAAGTATAGAGAATGTAATTAAATATTCTTTTAATTGGAAAAAGAAATCGGGAGAGAGAAAAAAATCAATTAATTAAATGAAGATAAAAAAATACAATTATACCCTTGTGTCTATTAAATACATGTAAGTTACAAAAGATAATTACAATCTTGCCACTAAAGAAAAAATCTAGATCTACAAAATCAATGGTTAGGATGAGTTCATTTTGTTCACAAATAAATCATTGTTCACTCATGAACCTTATCCTGCATACATATTGAGAAATACTTGAAATCCTGACAACTAGGAAAAGCTTGGAATTGTTAAAAGCAATTTTGAATTTGTCAAACAAAATGAAGAGAAGCATAAATTTTCATTTTTAACTGGTGGGCCGAGTATATTGGGTTGCTTGGCTGCTGTTTTGTTTAGGCTTTTTTGTTGAGTCAAAGCCCAGTCATGGTTTCTTTCCTGATAGGTTTTAAGCCCACCAATTAAAAGATAAAAAAAAGGAGTGACCTTAAGTGGTTAACTAATTAGATCTGATTAAGATTCAATAATTAACCAATGTTCATATTTGTTAAATCTAATTTTTCAGCTTTTATTACATTATTTTCCTCGCCAGAAAACTTAAATAATTTAGTTAATCTATTTTTTTTTAATTTAATTCCCACTTTAAGGTTATTACATTACGAGTAAATTACAATTTATGTCTTTGTTGTTTACATGAAATTACAGGTTAAGCCCCCAACTTTTTTCATACCATCTGAGTCCCCGTGGTTGCATTGTTGAGTGTTGACCGTTTATTGACAGGGTATATTCGTCTTTCAAACTTGATTACGGAGGGCATTTGTGTCATTATACCAGTTGGCTAGTCCAAGAAAAATACACAAACCCAACTCTGTTTATCATATTCTTCTTCTTCATCTTTTCATGAAATCTCTTCCTCTCTCATCTCATGGGTGTCGGTTTCACTGATTGGTGGAGAAATAGCGGCTGTTGATTGAAACTAAATAGGTAGGGTTATGAATGACTGAAGCATTGGGAGGTTTGTGATGAGAATGAGGGGATGAAATTAGGGTTTAGAGAGTACACGAGAAACCATCCTGTAAGTATCACCTCAATTTTATGAATTCCAATTGCGTTTATGTGCTTGATTTCTGACTTAGATACAATTGGGTTTATGGGTTTGTTGATAAATGGAATTTCGATTAGTAATTTACTATTTTTTTTTTTTGTGCCCTGATGATTATGATACTCTGTTTGCACTGTTCGATTTGAAGCTCAATTGATGATTGATGGGTTTGATTTGCTGATTAATACATCAAATTTTATGAATTTTAATTGCATTTATGTGTTTGAATTCTGATTTTGATTGAATTAGGTATATGGGTTTGCCGGAAGTTGGACATTGGTTACATGGGACCAGCAATTTTAAGGTTTCGTGTTCATGATTTTCATGGATTTAATGTAACCTTGCTTAACCTAACTTACTTAATTGTCATTCTGTGTTTTGTTCATCAACTGTTGTTACTGGTTACTTTGGATTCAAACTAACTTATGAGCAGAATGCCTGTTTCTTTTTTACATGAGTTTGTAATTCAAATTGCGGCTTCATGGTCTTCTTTTCACATATCTGTATGTGTTCATGTATGTACTACTGGTTTATTGGTTCAACCTATATATGTGTGTGTATGTCTCTGTTTTCAACCTAATAAATCCGATTTGGGGGTAGTAGTCAGGGTAAAAGCTGGTAAGAAGCAAATATCAGAAGACGCTGGTGGCAAAATTGCACATTTTGCAGGAGCTTCAATGAGCACTAAAGCCACAAGGTGATGGTAACTTTAACTCACATGCAACACGAAAACCACAAGGTGATGGTATTGTGAAAAATTGTGGTGGTTTGCCTTTGGCTATAAAGGCAATTGGAAGGCTATTGAGAACGAAAACAGATGGAGAAGATTGGGATGACCTGTTGAATAGTGAGATATGGGATTTAGAAAATGCGAATGAAATTGTTCCAACCCTTAGGCTAAGCTACCATGATGATGATTTTTTAAATATTTTTTATTTTTTAGAATTTTTTGGATTTTCTAGAATTTTTATGATTTTTTAGATTTTTTTTTTTTGATTCTTTAGAATTTTTTTTATTTTTAGATTTTTTTTTTGAATTTTTAGATTTTTTTTTTGCTTTTTTAGAATTTTTTGTATTTTTTAGAATATTTTTTTATTTTTTTGATTTTTATGATTTTTTTTATTTTTTAGTACCCATCTTAACCCAAACCCATCCTAACCCAAACCCATCTTGACCCATTACCCATCCAACCCTTTTTTTTAAATATCCATCCTGACCTATACCCATCCTAACCCAAACCCATCTTGACCCATTACCCAAACCCATCCAACTTGGCCACTTTGCCACCACTAATGAGGACAATCGAAACGCTTTAAAGGTGGATGAAGCCAAAGTTGATCAAAGTAAACAACCGCACAGGTGCTGCTGGAGTAGAAGCTGCAGCAGGGCTAATGAATGCCAACGTTGCTCATAAAGAGGCTTCTGAAGGTTTGGTTTTATACTTTCATGTGCGTGTTTTTACTTCTTTTCCTGTACAATTAGAGGGGGCAATTTCTACGTACATTGGTCATTTGGGTTTTCTTCCATTTGTTTAAGATATTTTTCTAGAAAGGAAAAGTGTTAATTTGGAGGAACGTAGACTCATACTCTAGTTTTACTGCAGCCATCTTATTTGCTTCATCTAGAAAATTAGATTAGTGGTATATAAATTTTATTATTGTAAATTGTGATCTTCTTTAAAGCACTAGTGGGCCAACCGAATATCTTATATGTTACTACTAAACTTGCAGGGATTATACCCATGGCATGCTAAAGGATCTTCAAGACCAGTATTGAGAAAGATTTTAGCAGTGTAATATACAGCAAAATGGAGTAAACGGTCACATATGTTCATTGAATCAGCATTTTAATAACAATCAAAGTCTTAAGTGTAAGTTTTTTTAAGTCAACAACATTTGACCACCCATAAGTGGAGGACTTAGATTTAGTAACCGACTTGACCCGTACACAACCCATAACATCAGTGGGTGTTGGGTTTGATTTTGATGTTACCGGTCATGTACGGGTCAAGTCGGTTACCGATTTTGTTTAAATGGGTCACAGAATAGAAAATGGGTCATGGGTTGGTATTAGACCTGGCAAACGGGTCGGTTCGGGTCAGATCGGGTCATGGGTCAAAACGGGTTCGGGTCAATTACAAAAAGGGTTGTTTTGGTTCGGGTCGGAACGGGTTCGGGTCAGAACGGGTTCGGGTTGAAACGGGTCCGGGTCAGAACGGGTTTCGGGTCGGGTTGGTTAAAAATTGCTTTCTTTAAAAAAAAGAGAGATTGAAACCGATCCGAAACAAAACCGAAAACTGAAAGGATTGAAACGAAACAAAAAACTAAAACGAAACAAAAAAAACTGAAAGGATTGAAACCGAACCGAAACGAAACCGAAAAAAACATTAAAACGAAACAAAAAATCAAAACCGAATAAACGACCAAACAGAAACAAAAAAAAAAACCGAACCGAAATGAAATGAAACACAAAAAAACTGAAATGATCGAAACCGATCTGAAATGAAATAAAAATACTGAAAAAATTGAAAGCAATCCGAAACGAAACCAAAAAAAATGGATCAAAACGAAATAAAACATCAAAAGCCATAATACTCTTATCAACTCAACACCATTTAGATAAATGATTTACTTGAGCCCATAAGTTGTTTTATTTATAATGAAACCATAATGCAGATTTGCATAGTAGATCTTTAGTCTAAATACCTTTACAATATTGCAAACCTAGTCCTTGAAGTTATCAACAGGTTTGCCTGAAGAAACAAATAACCACCACACATTAAATCAAAGCTGCAAGTCTGCAACAGAAATTGTATTAATACTTTCAACAAATCTTAAAATGTTAAGCACGTATATTCTGAAGTTTATAGTCTTGTGCATTTTTTTCTGCTCAACTATATACTTGGTCGAGTAGAGTAATATGAGACGCAAATTCATAATTCAGTAGATGGGTGTATGAGTCGGGTAATGGTTCAAACTCGCCAGGCCAGGTTGACTCACTACTACTGAATTTTCAAATGGAGCTGTGTGATTTTGTGCCTTTTAGAAATCATATAAAAATGTATGCTATCATATTCTCACATGTTAGGATCCTAAGAAAAAAAATACGAAAAGGGTCCTAATTATAAAAGTTGTTTAGACCTCCAACCTTGTCTCAGACCAGAAAATATCATGTATGATGTTTACTTGTCCTTTCTTGTATTTCTACAACTCAAATATTCACCATAAAGAAATCTGCAAGTGCTTTCTAATGCTGAACTATGTAACAACCAGTATTGTTAAATAAGGATTGATATCCTCAAATCTGCGGATGTTTTAGCCTGTCAACTACTCAACCAGTACTCTAGTCCTCTCACGTGTTATCTGTGAATTTAAATTTATTGACTTGAATATGATCATTTTTATGTAGATTATAACTTGTTTTTAGTTTAAGATGTTACATTAAATCTCTCTTTTCAGTGTTTTTTTTCCTAGGTTTTACTCAATCATCATCCCCTTTTAGTTTTACATCATATAACACTATTCATGATTTAAAGACTATCTGTATACTTTACTCTTTTTATACTTTTTTTTACAAAAATAGTAAACTGTTTTCTAACAGTAGTACAAGTAGTAAAATTGAATGTCGGCAACTGGCATCTCACAATATTAACATATAATAATCAATATGTTACAATTTCAAAACTGTATGTTGACCAAGACAATTGGTTCAAATGTCTACAAAACGTATCCTTCTTTCTGTCCACTCGTTTCTTATCTCCACTCAGACCATCCTATCTTATCATCTCCACTAGGATCTTGTTTACATTCATAGCATACAGATCAACCAACTACTCTCATTCCAATTTCCAGTTTTTACCTCTTCACTGTCTGTTAACAATGGCAGAAGCTCTTCTCAATGTCATCTTTGACAAGCTAACCGATGAAGCCTTCAATAAATTTGCTCGCTCTCAGGAGATTGATTCTAAGCTCAATGACCTGAAGATCACACTGACCCAAATTAAAGCTCTGCTTAATGATGCTTTTCAAAAGGAAATAACCAATGAATCTGTCAGACTATGGCTGAATAGTCTCCAACATTTGGCTTACGATATCGATGACGTACTCGACGATGTGGCTACCGAAGCTATACATCGTGAGCTGACACAGGAATCAGGATCAGTCATCAGCAAGGTAAGAAAGCTCATGGTCCCAAGTTTCTTCACAAAATTCTCACTAAGTCAAAGTTTGCATGACAAGTTAGATAGTATTACCACCCAGTTACAACAACTAGAAAAACAAAAGTCTGATCTGGGTTTGATTGTGAGAGATGATAAGCCAAAAAGTAGCAGTAGTAGAAGAAACGAAACCTCTTTGCTAGAATCTGATGTTGTTGGGCGAGAAGGTGAGAAAGAGAAGTTGATCAACAAGTTGTTGCAGGATGAACCATCTAAACAAAACTTTGTTGTTGTGCCCATCGTTGGTATGGGTGGGGTGGGGAAAACCACTCTGGCAAGAATATTGTATAACGATACACGGGTGAAAGATCACTTTGAACTCATGATATGGGTTTGTGTTTCCGACGTGTTTGATATATTTAAAATAAGTGAAACCATCTTCCAATCAGTGGCTACAGAAAACAAGCAGTTTAAAGACATAAATCTGCTTCAAACTGCTCTAAGAGAGCAACTTAAGGACAAAAGATTTCTTCTAGTACTTGATGATGTTTGGAATGAAAACTATGACGACTGGGAAAACCTAGTGCGTCCATTTCATTCTGGGGCTACTGGAAGTAGGGTAATCATGACAACTCGCAAGCATCAACTGCTTAAAAAGATAGGTTTTAATCATTTAGACCATCTTGAGAGTTTGTCCCATGAAGATGCTTTGTCTTTATTCGCTCTACATGCATTGGGTGTAGATAACTTTGACTCACATACAACACTTAAACCACAAGCTGAAGGTATTGTAAAAAAATGTGGTGGTTTGCCTTTAGCTTTAAAGGCAATTGGAAGGTTACTGAGGGCAAAAACCGAAGGAGAAGAATGGAATGACGTGTTAAACAATGAGATATGGAATTTAGAAAATGCTGACGAAATTGTTCCTGCCCTTAGGCTAAGCTACCATGATCTCTCTGCTGATTTGAAACGCTTGTTTGCATACTGCTCTTTGTTCCCAAAGGACTTTTTGTTTGACAAGGAGGCGTTGATATTATTATGGATAGCTGAAGGGTATCTGAACGAGTCAACTGCAAACAAGTCACCAGAACGCTTGGGCCATGCATATTTTGATAAATTGCTTTCAAGGTCCTTTTTTCAACCCGCACTTAGTGGCGAACCCTTTTTTGTGATGCATGATCTCATGAACGACTTGGCCACATTTGTTGCTGGAGAATATTTTTTGAGGTTTGACAATCAGACGGAGATGGCAGAGAAAGCTTTAGGCAAGTACCGACACATGTCATTTATGCGTGAGCGCTATGTAGGTTTCCAGAAGTTTGAGGCATTTCAAAGAGCAAGAAGTTTGAGAACATTGTTACCTGTATATGTTGGGGTAGAGCAAAGCTGGAACAAGTTTTACATATCCAATAAAATTTTGGTTGACTTACTTCCTCAGCTACCACTGTTACGGATTCTTTCTTTGAGGCGTTTTGACATAAGTGAGGTACCAGATTCCATTTGTAGTTTGAACCACTTGAGGTATCTTAATTTGTCTCAAACTAAAATCTTAGAGTTACCAGAGAATGTTGGTAATCTTTATAATTTACAAACATTGATCGTTTTTGGTTGTGAGGGCTTGACTACGTTGCCTAAAAGCTTCTTAAAGCTCAAAAAGTTAAGGCATTTTGACCTCAGGAACACTCCACTTTTAAAGAAGCTACCCTTGGGGATTGGTGAGTTAAGAAACCTTCAAACTCTCACCAAGATTATCGTTGGAGGAGATGGTGACTTTGCAATAACCGAGCTGAAGGGATTAGAGAATTTACGTGGGGAATTTTCCATTGAAGGATTGCACGAAGTGCAAATCCCAATGCATGCAAGGGAAGCTAACTTATCTCAGAAAAGGCTTACTACGTTAAAGCTGAAATGGGGTAATGGTTCACAGAGAGGAACACTTGAGAAGGAGGTTCTAGCTGAGCTCAAGCCACATACTGATACGTTGAAACATTTTGGAGTTGAGTATTACGAGGGAATACAGTTTCCAGGTTGGGTCGGGGATCCCTCTTTTCGTGAGTTGGTGTATGTGTCGATAGTTGGTTGTAGAAAATGCACTTCTCTACCGCCATTTGGGCAGCTACCTTCACTTAAGGCGTTATTGATTCAAGGCATGGATGAGGTTAAAGTCATAGGTTTAGAGTTAACTAGGACTACTGATGTTACCTTTCCTTCACTTGTAATTCTAAGGTTTGAAGATATGTTGAGTTGGGAGGTATGGTCAACTAATAGCGAGACAATGTTTCCATGCCTCCGAGAGCTTCAAATAAAAAATTGTCCCAATTTGATTGATGTATCCCTTAAAGCATTACCTTCACTAAGAATATTGAAAATAGATGGATGTGGTGAAAGTATGCTGAGAAGTCTGGTTCAAGCAGCTTCATCAATCACTAAATTGAATATAAGATCAATTTTAGGGCTTACGGATGAGGTATGGAGAGGTGTTATAGAGTATCTTGGGTCAATTGAAGAATTAAGCATACAACATTGTGATGAAATAAGATATCTGTGGGAATCGGATGCAGAGGCAAGTAAAGTTCTTGTAAATTTAAAGGAATTGGAGGTATCTGAATGTAAAAATTTGGTGAGTTTAGGTGAAAAAGAAGAGGGTGAGTATAACACTGGGAGCAACCTCCTATCATCTCTTAGGATGCTGGATATAAAAGAATGTGAGAGTATGGAGCGTTTGTGTTGTCCAAATAGCATCGAGAGGTTATATATCTATAGGTGTAGTTCAGTTAGACATGTCTCCTTCCCAAGAGCAACAACAACAAGTGGAGGAGGGCCGAATCTCAAGACACTTAATATAGATAGCTGTGATAATCTAAAATCAATAAATCAATTGAGTAACTCCACTCACCTCACCTCTTTGATAATAAGTTATTGTCAAAACATGGAGTTATTTCCTGATCTTCATCAGCTATCAAACCTCACCAGTTTGAGAATAGAAGGTTGTGAAAGCATAGAGTCATTTCCTAACCTCCATCTGCCAAATCTCACAGAACTGAACATAGCAAGTTGTAAAAACATGAAGGCATTTGGTGACCTGCAGTTACCAAATCTAATCAGGTGGAGGATAGAAGATTGTGAAAGCATAGAGTCATTTCCTAACCTCCAGCTTCCAAATCTCACAGAACTGAACATAGGAAGTTGCAAAAACATGAAGGCATTTGGTGACCTGCAGCTACCAAATCTAATCAGTTGGAGGATATATGAATGTGAAAATCTGGAGTCATTTCCTGACCTTCAGCTATCCAATCTCACCATGTTAAAAGATATGGATATCATGAAGTGTCCAATGATTGATGCTTCCTTTCCTCGTGGGCTTTGGCCTCCCAATTTGTGTTCCCTTAAGATATGGGGGTTGAAAAAGCCCATCTCAGAATGGGGCTATCCGAATTTCCCAGCTTCCCTTGTTAAACTAGAGTTATGGTGTGAACCCCATGTGAGGAACTTTAGTCAATTGTCTCACTTTTTCCCTTCTTCTCTTACATCTTTGTTAATATCCGATTTTGATAATCTGGAATCAGTTTCAACGGGACTCCAACACCTCACATCTCTTCAACATCTCTTCATTTGGTATTGCCCAAAGGTGAACGATCTACCAGAGACGCTGTTACCTTCACTTTTGAGTTTGAGAATCATTGAATGCCCAAAATTGAAAGAAAGGTGTGAAGGAAGAGGCTCCCACTACTCGCCCCTCATCTCTCATATCCCCTACATCGACATAATAGACTAACAAAGGTACATGTTTATTAAATAGCTAGCAATTGTTTCTTACATGGACATAATTGCTAGTCGTTGTTTTAAATAAATAACCCTTACTTTCTTCTTCTTGTTTCTTCTGCAGTCATTGTAAAGAGATTTCCTGCCGTGAATACCCAATCACCAGAGGATAAACGACATCGTACCACCATCTTCACATCCTATCGGATTTCTAAACCCATCACAACCAATGGCTTCATTGACGACAATTATTTTTCAGGCGACACCCTCAGGTAACAATTAACATCGTCACACCTCTAATTATTTATTTTTAAAGTTTTGGGCTCCTGCTTTCTTTCTAGTTTGGGCCTGGCCCAGTACTGTTCTAATGTTGGAGCTTGGAAGCCCAACTGGTTTACAGTTTGGCCAGGTTGTTTGGTTAAAACCGTTTTGAGTCAAAATCGGTTGGGTTGTAGACCAGTTATGAAGGAAAATATTTGATCCTATATATACCAACCGGTTTGGGCCGCGTTGAAATTGTTTCGCTTTTTTAAGCACCTAGTTTCCTAATAGGATACCGGATTTTCAAACAGGTTCGAGTTGATTTTTGTAACAAGAGTTGGAACAGATATACAAATTGGCGGTTTGGGTTGGGTTGGAATCAGTGTGGGTCAAACCGGTTCAAGGTGTGGTGTCATGTCGGGTTATCCAAACCAGGCTTTTTTTTTTGTACTTCTTCCATATTTGATTTAAATTAAGTAAATAACAATTGCCAATTTCTAAAATTTTACTTAAAAGAGTTTTGATAAACCTAGATAGGATGTATATAATTCTTAAATGTTAATCTGCATAATTTTACAAATATCATGTTGGTCAACAAAAAATAAAAGATTGCTCTAATATAAAAGGTGTGACTGACAGGGGGAATAAAAAAATGTGGGACTGCACGTCTAGTAGGGATTATTAAAGGCCAATATCCCTTATTTATATCACCTTAACTTTTGGTTTGATTAATTCAATAATCTGTTTAAATCAGAGGGGGTTGAATGGATATGTGCTTTTTTTTTCTTGAATTGAGTGTGTTCAATAATTCATGAATTGAGTTAGTTCAATGACGCATTTTTAGGAATTCCATTCAAAATATGGCATTTTCTAAAACATGTAAATCAAGCATTTTTCTCATGGCATTTTGCAGGTTCCTCTAACCATGACATTGTAAAGGATATTCTGGGTGATGTTGGAACATTCACAGTTGAATGACAGTGTAATCTTCAGGAAAATGGTGTAAATCTCGGGCATATGACGACTAAATCAGCAAATAACAATCAAAGCATCAATGACATAAGTGTAAGTTCCTTTTAGTCTACAACATTTGACCATCCCATTATCATATAACAACCTGGTTTTGATTATTGGTATTCATGATATAACACAGGATTTATTCATGATAGCACGTTGGATTCATTATTCAAAGATGCTTTTGAAGTTGATTTTCACAGCATGTGTGGTTCAAGTGAAAAAGGTCAATCTAAATATAAAAGAATTATGTTACACACACACATATTATATACATATACCCACACACACACATATAAGTATAAATAACACTTTTTGAGTATACTTTTTCAATAATACTATTTGATCCATTTGAGATAACATGAACCCTTGTATTATATATAAATGAGTTGAAACTGTCACATCCACAAAACATGAACTACAGTTTGACTCTTGATGTCAAACGGATTTATCAATATTAAAGCAATGGGTTTGGCCACTAATGTCAAAGAGTTCATATTTATCAAAATATGAACTACAGTTTGACTTTTTGTAAATTTCTTTGTGTCTTTTAAATTTATCTTAGTTTGTTGATTTCAGGGGGAGTAAATCCGAATTTAAAAATTCAAAAACATCGAAAAATTTCAAAACCCAAAAACAAGCCCAACCACAACAAGCCGAAATCCCTTTCATCACACCCAGCCGAAATCCCTTTCACTCACTCCAGCCGAAATCTCTTTCATCACACCCAGCCGAAATCCCTTTCATCACACTCAACGAAATTCCTTTCATCCACTTCATCAGTCAACGAAAACACCCTGGTCAACAATATCATACAGCGAAATCACTTGATCTTGGCCGAAATCCCTTTTCAACGAAATCACTTGTGTGCTTGTCCTTGTCTTGGCCGAAATCACCCTTATTTGTTTTCGAAAACACATTCTGATTTCGCCAAACTTGTCCACATTCTGATTTCGTCAAACCAGTCACTTTTGGATTTCGTCAAACATTCTTATACCTGTGATTTTAAACAGAGGACTTGCAAAAGGTATCTAACTTTGTGTTTTCAAGTTTTTAAGCAGGTACAATTGTTCTAACATCAATCATGAGTTGTACAAGTCCTTGGGTTTGGAGTACGGATCCACAACCAGCTCAAAAACAGATGTCGATGGCCGAATATATGACGAGTACCATACCTAAACAACAACAGTCAATAAGTTCAAGTCAATGGGCAATGGTGTCGAATCAAAATCAGAGCATTCAAAATCTTTTGCTTAGTGAGAATGAGACGGGTAGCAACAATCGCCCGCCAAAGTTAAATTACATGAACGACTATCCATCGTGGAAGGGTCGTTTCCATAATTACGTTCAAGGGCAAAACACAGAATTATGGACATGTTTCACCTCTGCATTTAGTGAAGCTCTTGAAGAAGCAGGATCAAATGCGACAACTTTCAATAATATGCAAGAAGCCGACAAAAAGGCATATGATCTGGAGAAAAAGGCGTATGCTATTCTCACTCAAGGACTTCACAGAGACATCTTTCATCAATTCTCTTATTGTAAGAACACGAAAGATTTATGGGATGCATTGGTAGCGAGAGGAGAAGGAAATGCGGCCACACGGAAGACGCGTCAGGATTTACTAAAGGAGTTTGAAGGGTTTATGTTTTTGCAGACTGAAACACTGAATGAGATGACAACTCATTTTTATCATTTAATTAGTGAAATGATTTCTTACAAGATTGTTGTATCTTCGCAGGAAATAGTCGCACGGTTTGCTGATGCTCTACCACCAAAGTGGAGCCCATTCATTGAGTTGTTAAAGCATACAGGTGTATTGGATACTGTCAGTATCTATGAGTTTGTTCAAAAGCTGGAGAACAAGGATGCAGAAGAAATCAGAAAAGCTAAACTAATTCCTGTCCCTCAAAATCCAGAGATGTACTTTGGAGGGATTGCTCCTGCTGCTAGTACAAGCCAGCAACCAAAGATACAAACAGCTTATGTGTCAACTGCTTTCGACCCAAGATCCTATTTTGGAGGAGTAGCCACACCTCAACCCCAATTTGACATAAATGTCTATCTTCCGAAACCTCAAGTTGCACCACCCCAACCCCAATTTGATCCAACTGCCTATTTTTCTAAACCCCCACCACAAGCCCAACCACAACAAGCCTTCTATGGTAACAAACCTGGTACTTTAAATCTTTCCAAAGTGAGTGTAGAAGCTGCACGGGATCACATTGAAATTCTTACCACTATGGTTAATGCCTACAGCGGATTAGTCGCAAGTCAAATTGGCAACATTAATTTGACAAACGAAGACTATCAGCAGATAGACAAGGACGAAATGGAGTTAATGGATATCAAGTGGGCGTTTGCTAGCGCTGTGAGAAGGGCAAAGGATTATATGAGCAGAACGGGGAGAACCAGCTTGGAAAGCAAAAGGGATACCAAGTACGGGTTTGACAAGGGTGCTGTCACATGCTTTAATTGCGGCGAAAAGGGTCACTTCAAACGTGAGTGCACCCTACCAAGCAAACAAGGCAATCAGAATCCGTTTAGAAATTAGACGAGTACTTCTAATGCAAATCAAGACAATCGTGAACGAAGGATAGTAGCAGTGAACAACAGTCAGAACCAGAACCAGTCTGGACCTTCAAACACCAATCAAGCATTGACTGTTCAAGCTGATGAAGGATGTGATTGGTCCGTACAGTTAGGAGGAGGAAGTGCATGTTATGCGAAGATCATCAATCACATCAAGCACGTTCACAAGGAAGAATTTTCTGAAAGTGACGACAGCTCGGGTTATAGCGGGAGTTCAGATGAAGAAAGCTCGAATGCGGGAGATTATCATTCTGAAGATGGATCTTTTTCTTATCAGACTGCCTTTATGGCAAATGTCTCTGCCTCGACAAGTCAGGTAAATTCTGATCCTCCTACTTCTAGTGTTTGTAATTCTTGTACTGAATTGAAGCCTGAATCTGAAACGGTTCATAGTCACAATCAGAGTTTGGTTATTGAACTGTCAAATTGCAAAGAGGCAAACATGGCCTTAGCTCGAAATGAAAAGGAGTTTAAAACAGTCATTGAAACCCAAAAGAAAAGTGTTTCCGAATTAACAAAAACTGTTTTCAACAAACAAATTGGTATTAATAACTACATTAATATCATTGAGGAAACCAAAAAGGAGCTAGCCGTTGCCAAATGCGAGCATGATGCGATCAAGCTCAAATTGGATAGTTATTCTAACTCCCGATATGTGCTTGATCACATCATAGACGTTCAAAAGCTGAAAGGGAACGTGAAAGGCGTTGGGTATAAGGCGTGTCCACCCCCTTTGAGACACGACTATACCAAGTCGCCCGATGAAGAAGATATGCCTCGTTTTGAACCCAGTGTGCCTCTTGATTATGAGGAAGTTACTACTGGCCTAGGGTTCAAATCGGACAGTTCTTCAAGTACATCATCTGAGCAAACAGAAACTTCAACATCTACGAAACAAAGTCCTCCAATCATTGAGGACTATGAGTCGTCTGATGATGAACCAGAATCAGATATGGGTGATCAGGATAAATCACTTGACAAGATGAAAGGAGTAGAAATTCCAATTGAGAATCATATTCTTTGTGATCCTCCTACTCCTGCTGTTCAACCAGTTGTCAAACAAGTGATAGATCCTGTCAAGAATGACAAGAAATCTGTGTCTACCGTTAAGAGTAATAACGTGTTGTACACTTTAGTTGGTGATGATAAAATTTATTCAAACACATCTTTTCCAATTAAAAATGTCAATCAATCTTTGATTGATAAAGTGTTTAAAGATACTACCAGTAAGTTTTTGGAAAAGGGGATCCCGAGAGTTTCAGTAACTCAGTGTGATCCGATTCCAAAAGCTGAAGTTAGAAGAAAATTTGAAAATCAAAAATCACCAATGAAGCAACAACCTATCGCTTTTAAGGGTAAACAGCAACAGCAGCGAGCTCAAAATTCTAAAGGTTCACAACCGAATGTTGAGACCAAAGGAGCTCGTTTCAAGAAGAAAAACAATGATGTTAAATTTTTAGCATCCAAGGGTACTGATAAAATTGAGACTTTTGAAAACAAATCAAACACCGATTTTGTCCAACAAGTCAAGATTTTAAAACGTAACGCTCAAAACAATTACACCCAACACACAAATGGGTGTGATAAAGGAACAAGTACCTATGGGTCTACAGGTTCAACACGTGAAAGTCGAACCGGTTCTCCTAAGTTTGTTGAAAGGAGAATTTGTTTCAAATGTGGGAAGGTTGGGCACATCATTAGAGACTGCACAAACTCGCCCAAACCAAATTTTGTTGAAAGAGCCCCCTCTGAACAAGTTCACCCACAACGTCGTCCTGTTTCACCAAAACATGATAAAAGAACTGTTAAAGAACAAGAAACAAAACAACGACGTCAAAACGTTAAAGAAGTTGAAAAGGCGTTAAAACCGGAGGTTGTCCAAACAAAGTCTGTTAAGTTAGAAATTAAAAATGAAAAACAAAAACAGATTTGGAAACCAAAATCGGTAACTGTTTCAGGGGAAGCTCAATCCATTCCGAATCATCAGGAAATCGAAGTCACAATCCTCGATGATGAAGGACGACCCAAGTCTGTTAAGGCTTGGGTCCCCCTCTCAAACTAATCTCTGAATGAGTGTGCAGGATGTTTCAGGAGGAACTATCGATAGTCATCGGATTGTTGATAGTGGAGTGTCCATGCACAAGATCGGCGACAAAAGAAATTGTTGCCTTTGATGGAGAGAAAAAGAAAAGATGACAGAATTGTCTGTCGAAAAGAAACTGAAAGCTTCGACAAATTGAAAATCATACCAAAGTTTGATTGTTAAAGGCTTTAATCGGGTCCCCGGGATAGATTCAATCAAGATGTACGCACCTGCAGCACGTCTGATGTTCAAAATCAACAAGATGAACGTGCAGTGTACATTACTTCGCGGTGTGATTGAAGAAAATATGTTTGTTGAACAAACCAACCGGGTGTGCGGATGCCTTGGCATGGATTGAACAACCGCACACTACTTCTCAAGAGAAAGATAAAGACATTCGCTGGTGCAATGTGGAAGACCAGCCGGACCCAGAGGTCTATGATCTTGTTGCTGTCAAGAGACTTCTCAATAGCTACAAAGAATCGACTTTGAAGTCCACATCGGGTGGATATCCAGTTTGGGAGAGCACTCAGATTCCTTGCAATGCACGAAGCAGTTGCAGGATACGGTTTTAAATTTCTAATCTCTCCTATACTTGTCGATATTTAAGCTGCTTTATAAATTGTTATCCTCTCGTAGCACTCTTTAGCCAGACACGTTGATCTCGAATATCACCTCACACGTGATTGTTTCACTATGAAACTCGTCAATGTTGTCATGGTCCGCACCGCTTACCGACGTGCCAACTGTTTTTTTCCAAAATTCGAGAAATAATTTCTGATTAAAATTAATTTTGGTAAACGGCATTGAGGTAAAACATGAGTTAACCGACATCGGAAAATCCTTTTTGTAAATTTCTTTGTGTCTTTTAAATTTATCTTAGTTTGTTGATTTTAGGGGGAGTAAATCCAAATTTGAAAATTAAAAAACATCGAAAAATTTCAAAACCCAAAAACAATAGAAAAACA
Source organism: Helianthus tuberosus (assembly GCA_030545235.1). NCBI lineage: Eukaryota > Viridiplantae > Streptophyta > Magnoliopsida > Asterales > Asteraceae > Helianthus > Helianthus tuberosus. The sequence goes on along the minus strand of CM060426.1, from coordinate 143,308,586 downwards.
AAAATGAGTTTCCCAGCGAGAAAAAGAGAAAATGATAGTAAATCAGTGGTCTGTCGAAACCTCTTCGAACTGAACTTGAAAATGAAAAATATGTTAAGCAGCTCTATATAAGATGTATCGGTAGGCTCACAATCATTTTAAAGTGTGCAGGGTGATATAAATCTTAAATCGACTGAAGACCAGGTGGGAACCGCACATTGGCATATGGTCTTAGTACCGAAATTTCGTTTGAAAGATTGCCGAGGTTCTGAGATATTCGGTCTTTATGTTGTTTATCATCTGGGTATCATGGTTGTTTCTTTTACCGAAACAAAAGGGAAACGAAGTCTAGATCTTCCATGATACCATACATACGTGTACATATTGCATTCGACCTCAATAAGTGATCAACAATCACATGTCCAAACAAAATAAGTGATTATATATCACAGATTCTTTGCGGGAGTCAAGTTCGTCTCTCTGCTGTACGAAAGTACTGACCTGTTCACGGACTTGCTCTTGTGCCCTTCATGCATCTGAAAATCAAGTTCATCATCAATAAGTGATTCTATCACATAGGGCTTGTTTTCAATCAAAATAAGTGAGTTTCTCACATCTTTTATACGGTCAAACAGATGATAAACGGTATACTCACCGGTAAGATGAACTCTCGTGCATACCTTGATACGGGAATGTGTCGTGTGTGGATGAACACCGGTCGGTAAGTATAAATCATACCTTAACGTATCCCCTCGCCATGATTACATCTGATAAGTTGAGCTTATATGGACAACAATACCGATAATTGTTATAGGATGCTTATCTAAATGTTAACTAATTGAACAAAAAGAGCGTTTTGGCGTGACCGTACACTGATATGATTCTCTTACCCTCGAAACTCGCAAAAAGATTGTCTGTAAATATTTGTTTACTGCTTTCGTTTCTGCATCTCTGTTTATATTTATTTATTGCTTTCCGTCTTTACATTTGAAAAATGAAAAATTCCAAAAAGATTTTAGGTGTGTTTTAATATAAACTTTATAAATGCCAAAAAGATTTTGCTTCTAATTTATTTTTGATTGACCGATGTTGGAACTCGAGTCTATCCTACCCAAAATCCTGATTGTAAGCCGGAAAACAATTGCATCTTCATAAACTGTCGAAGTTAACTAGTTTTGAAAGTTAAAAGGTTAAAATTGATCAATTTTCTAAACTTTCAAACTGTTGACGGTAGGTGTTTGATTGAGATTTGATCTCATATGTGTCATTTGTTTAAATGTTAACTATATTCCAAGCGGTTGTTCTCATTACGCGTTTAGATTTCTTGCGTGTGCAGATGCTAAAGGCGAGGAGAACATGTTCGATGACAAGCTTTGGAATGAAGACACTTTGTGAAGACACTCAAATGATAAAGATGATCGAGTTGCCGCTGATCACTCATCAACACCTCAAGGATCTAAAGTTTTGAAGTTCAAAAGATTCACAAGTATCGTTCAAGGGGGAGTTTGTTGATACACTCCCTGATTGTTTCACGTGAAGACTTTGAAGATCCTTTCCGGGAATGAAAGAACCATCAAGAGATGGAGAACGAGATTACGAACCTCGCGAGCAGCATCCAAGGGGGAGTTTGTTGATACATATTTTGTGGATACGGCTCGGCTCGGCTCGGTTCGACTCGGCTACGAAGTGAAGGCCGTAGTCAAGACATCCTCCTGCCTTGACTCGGTATGCGTTTTACTTTGTAACAAATCATGTACATGTAACTGCGTGTGTGCAGTATACATGTTTGTTTATTGTTTAGGTGTTTTCTGTTTGTTTTGGCCCAACATTGAACAAGGCCCAAATACCATGTGTCAAAGCCCAAATGGCAAAATCCATTAGGCCCAACTACATGTGACGAAATCAGAAGGCCAGGCCCATCAACATGACGAAATCACTCTTAGAATGAAAACCCTTTTTGGTGAAAACCAAATGGGACGAAATCAGGTGATTTCGTCCACATCTTCGTTTTCGTTGAGGTGTTTTCGTGGGCCACCTGATTTCGTCAACATGTTGCTATATAAACACAGACACAGAACAGAAACACCAGGAAGTCTGAATAGATTTCGGAGAGAACACACACACAACAGAGAGTTTATAGGTTTATCTTGTAAACATTGCATTGTAACCGTTTCAGAGTATTAATACATTGAGTGTTAATCGTTGAATCTTGTGTCTTGGGTGTTCTTAACTTGGTTTAACTTACCCGTTTGGATTCCGCACTTTCGGGTTTGTCGGAAAACAGGGAATAGAGGTTACTCGATCCTCCGGGTGGACCTACAACTAGAAGGAACCCGCACTATGCAAATGGTTCAAAAGGTTTCGACTGGATTGAGTCAGAATGAAACTAAAATCAAATATATGATCAAGTACACTCATTTCACAAAGCCTTAGTTATTCCCAAAATGTTAAATGTCAGTTTTGGTCATTTTACCTATTAGTTTCATAAATAAACAGTGCTTGCCTAACATTGAAGTATCTAAATTTTACAACTTCTAACATAAGCATGTCAAAACGCATCCAAAATGAGGTGTATAGTTTCAATATTTTCAGATCGAGGTGTGAATTCTTCTTATAGTGTAACATTACCACAAGAAAAGTAAGCTTCATAGTTCACCATCAAAAATCAGCATGCAATACAATAACCATCTATAAAACCTTATGTGACAACTCAGCAATTGAAACTCAGTTATAGCTAGAGGTGGCAAATTCGACCCGATTACTTATAAATAAATGATTAGTTGTGTATTTAATCTAAAAGTACTTAAAAGATGAAAGGGCCGAGAGTAGCCAAATGTCTACTTAAATGCATGCATCTTCCTAAATTAACTTATTCGAATATTAAGATTACTAATGGAGCATTTAGTTAAAAAAGGAATGAAGTATAAATGTTTGCGGGTCAGCCTATATAATCTGTTGAGGACACACTTAACGGCTATAATCAAATTTATTTAAGTTCAAATATATGAAAACGAAGAACCAACCTCTACAATCTGAGCCTCTTCTGAAATTGAGTCTTCATGCTCTTTGGTTGCCAATTTCAAGTCAACCTCTACCTGTGGCTTGACTTGATTCGAGCCTTTAATATTTTCTCAAATGTCATTCCTCCCAATCTGTAAGCTGAAAACTAAACAAAAAAGCTTTAGAAAGTTAATAACACTAAGGTTCTGTTTGTTTTTTGGCCAGAAGTACTTCTGGCCACTTATGTCTGCGCGACGCAGACGCGCGCAGACGTTTGATGTCTGCAGCTTGTTTGTTTTCTCGCAGACCTTTCATTAAAAAAGGTCTGCGAGACCTCTTCTTGGAGCAGACATGGACCCAAGTCTTCTCCTCGCAGACGTTTACCTCTTCTAGGCACCACCTGCACCTCTGACACCACTGCTCCGCCACCACCTCCACTCCGCCACCACCTCCACCTCCGACACCCCTGCTCCGACACCACCTCCACCTCCGACACCCCTGCAAACAAAACCCCTGCTCCGACACCCCTGCAAACAAAACCCCTGCTCCGACACCACCTCCACCTCCGACACCCTGCTCCGCCACCACCTCCACCTCCGACACCCCTGCAAACAAAACCCCCAAATCGATCGGAAACAAACCCCCCCACCTCCGCCGACACCCATCGACCTCCACCTCCGAAACCCTAAATCGATGGCAAACAAAACACCCCAAATCGACCTCCATCATCATCATCATCGATCTGCATCATCATCATCATCATCGATCTGTGGTGTAGTGGTGACGGTGGTGGCTGTGGTGTGGTGACGGTGGTGGCATTGGTGAAGTGGTGGCGGTGGTGACGGTGGTGAAGTGGTGGCGGTGGTGAAGTGGTGGTCGCTGGAGAAGTGGAGGTGTGAAGGCGGAGGTGGTGACGGTGGTGGCGGTGGTGATGATGGCGGTGGTGCAGATTGTAGAGAGAGAGAGTAGAGAGAGATACTGTGTGTTGTGTGTGTTTTAAACCTAGAAGAGGTTTTATATAAAAAAAAAAAAAAAAAAACCCTCTTCTCCTTGCAGACTGCAGACATTTGGTCCACCTCTTCTCCTGCAGATGCCTGCAGATGTGGTCCGCAGACTGCAGACCTTTTCCTACAGAAAAAACAAACAGCACCTAAATGTAATAATATTGCATTAAAAAAAATATCTGAATTTAATTTAATCTCAAACCAGCCTATTCTAAAAGCGGATAACAAAACATTGTGAAACCAAGGGTGTTACTTTGGTCTGTTCAATCATATTACCAGGTGTTCAAATTCGATCTATGATTTAGATATGAACAGAACAAAATACCCAAAGCAATCAGCTGATGTTCTAAACAAATTAACAACCTGAGATATGCTCCAAAACCCCACTAGTTAAACACCGAAAACAAAGTCGTTTCAAAAACTGAAACAAAAAGAGGCATCTTTCATTGAGGCATTAAAACAAACACCTGGTGTGCATGTAAACTCAATAGCTAAAATCCCTTCCAAAACAAGCGAAAGCAAAACTAATAAACTTACAACAGCGCAACATACGTCCCTAATTTCACATCTGCGGAAAAAACCCACAAAGGGGGCAACGATTGAAATGAAAACAGCAACTAAAACGGAGGTATAAATTACTTTTTGTGGCAGTGATTATGGAGAAAAGTGGTGGTTCGAACGCAAGCACGCACCTGATGTGAAGAACAACTGCAACAGATTAGAAAGATCAATCAACTGAATCTCTCCTCCAGCTGTGGTTATCTCATTCATACTAAACTCACCTGAAACAGGGAAGGTATATAGAAGACCCTCGTATGTTGCACACGATGTTAGAATCAAATGAAGCGGCGATTTAAACACAAATTCAAAAATTATTTGTTTAAGCTCCAAAAAATCATGCAAAGAGGTAAACTTTAACGTTCCTGAAGTGAAATTGAGATTATAAATCTGGCACTAACAAATAAGAAATTCAAAACTATGTGATAACCATATGGTAATTAGGACTGACCTGGCTCCTGTGCTTGTTCCCATAATACGCAGCCATTGGGTTGGTGTAATAGTTAAAGCTTTGAGAAGTCGTCTGCACCTTAGTTGTGAATTCAAGTAACGGGTTTGCGAGACTAACAGCTGAATGGTCATTATTATAAGTTTTATCCTCCTGTGAAGCTTCCATTCGCATAGCTTTTAGTCTTTCTCTTCTCTTAGTTGACTCTTCCATTGACCTTGCTGTGAATTATCCTAGAGAATACATAAAAAAAAGGCATGATTATATACAGCAATATAAGGAATATGAAATAAGGATGTGTTTGTGATATTAGAGGCGTCGAATAGGTGAAATTTTACAACTTGGCTAGAAAGGAAACATGTTAAAGGGATAAAAAGAAAACTCGTCCTAAATGGACAAGTTGCTTTATATTTTTGAATTTTGACAAACAGCAGACTATAAATGATTAAAATAACAATTCCAATCCATTTGGACCCGTATAAAACTTTACCCATGTGACCAGTTAGCCAACCGACCCACTTTACCAACTGAGGCAACTACATGATATATACATGACAACATTACTTTGGTCTTACTTTCATTGAAATATAATGCACTTACATAGACACACAAAGAAGCACCAATAAGAAAAATAAGAAAATCACTGTGTTTAACAAATGATGTGCACTTATGATTTTAGGTAAAACCAAATTACCTTACACATTCAAAAGATTCACAGTAATATCACAAAACTGTTGTATCGAAAGATTCACTTTAATTTACATTAGTTTAAGAAATTTTGTAACAAATTAGGGCTTGAATGAGAAATTAGCGAACCCTAGAACACATACGGAAACATATTAATTATATGCATAACAATTAGAAATTGAACGACCTTGTAAACAGATACGAGAGAGAGAGAGAGAGAGTACGAACCAGAAATCAGAGCAACAAATTCAAGGTCGTTTTATGAGAACATCGTTTACATTAACTTCATTACAAGTTTGGTCCAAATTTATAGTGTGCTTATTTCTTATCGGCATAGCGACCGGGTAATTTACTCTACATGTTTACTTCATTTCATGTTAAGTTATATATGTTATATGTAAAATGATCATATCTTATGAAAACAATATATAAAATTTTGTTCTAATTAATTACAGGTGAGTTTTCAAGTATTAGTATGGTTTGATAACCGTGTCGCAAGTCGAATAACGGATTCAGTTGATTTAGTTGAATATAATTGATATCATCTTACTTCTTAAAGATCAATTTCTTTTAGATGATGCAAATTAAAAAAAAAAAAAAAAAAACCACTTTGAATCATTAACGGCCGTTGTAAATTTAACCATGAAAATGACGTAGAAACCAAAATTTCATTTCTTTAACTGGTACGCTTTGGTTTCTACTTTTTTGTTGAGATGGGGCCCAGTCTTGGTTTCTATATAATTTTATATCTTATTACACATTCAAGTGACATAATTGATTGTTTGATTGTAGTGTTGATGCATATCTTTTACATATGATACCTATATAACTTGTATCTTATTACACCCTCACAGCTTAAACGTGAGGAAGTCAAACATTCAAATTGAAGTGAAAAAGGCAAAAAAAAAAATGCATATTTGTTAAATCTATTCGTTTGCATTTTTCTCTTCTTTTTTTTTGTTACATATGACTTTACTAACGAGCCATTAGTAGATCTAGTTAAATTGTTTTATCAGACGTAGGATTGTCCCTTGTAAATGTCCACCAAAAGAAGTTGCAAATCACAGAATGCGATGTGAGAATCCTAAAAACCATTCATGATAACATCATAAACTATATTGGTCATTCATATGTATTAGGAGGATAAATGTATAATTTTAGTTTGTATTACACCATGGCAGTTTGAATGAGCGGAAGTTGAACACTTAAACTTGAACGAAATTCGCTAAAGAAAGGTGATGAAAACAGATTCAGAGGCTCAGGAAGTATCAGAAGAGTACTGACCTTTTGATCATGAAACTTCCGTTCCAGAGGCTCGTGAGAGAAATGGCTCACAGGATTTCAAAACAGATCTACGATTTCAGAGCTCTGATGTATCTGCTCTCCAGGAGCCTGCTGAAGCGTACCTTGTTGGACTGTTTGAGGATACTAATCTGTGCCTGATTCATGCTAAAAGAGTAACAATCAAGCCTAAGGTTATCCAGCAACCCAATCATTCTGCATTGGGTTCATTGTCTGTAGCTTCATTAAACGATGCAGCCAAGATTTCAGCAAGGATAGGTTGTGAACCAGACTGTCTTGGAGATTCGGAAACTCGAAGTTTTTTCGCAGTAACAGAAGGTGGAAACCACTATTTTTTTAGTGTCTTCCAAATTACAGGTTCTAGAAACTTCCAAGGGTCTTCCACCATTGACTTGTTGAAAAAACTACCGGGCCGGTCTTCTGCCGATACATGATTATGGTCCCATCCTCGCCCTCCACCCTGCCCTGGCCCACGGCCTCTCCCTCTCCCGGAACTTAAAGCCAAGGTCATATTGTTCTGAACCACTAGTGAAGTGGGTTTGTGGGTTAGGAAAACCGACACCTCGTAGGCCATAGTAACCTCTAGGGTGAGGACTATTGCCCCTCCAACTCAGGTTGGGTAAATTGCTACTTTGTTGTGAGTTAGATGAATAAGCATATATAGAACTTGCATAATATCCCTGTGGTTGTTGCATTTGCGGATATGGCGAGTGGTTTATATGAGGTTGAGGGGCAGGTGAGGGAAACGTTTGGCTGGTCTGCAAACCTGTTGAACCAAAAAATAATTATGTAAATTGATAAGAAAGGCAATTTACTGCATGCCAAAAATATAAGAAAAATGAATAGAAGAAAATCAAAGTATCAAACTACCATTGTATGTCCACGAAGTGGAAATTTCAACCCATTTACATTGAATGGATCAATTCCAGTTATATATGGGTAAAATAACATTCTTTTAAATTGCTTAGAACTTAAAAGGGAACGGGTCAAACAAGCTGATAGTTGCCCAAAGTGTAATTGTTATACATAAACCTTCCTAAATCAATCACTCAAAAATTAAGAATGTTACTGCAATAATATAATATGACTAAAATGGTGGGTAAAACCGACCCGTTTAGGATCGCACGACATGATCAACCATTTGACATTCATACTGCTACCTTAGAAACAGAGCACCAATTTAAAAAATTTCATACTTGTTTTGTGACAATATCAGAAGTTATGTGTCTCCAATCCCATCATCTTATAAGATGAATTAACTAAACACAAATTCAATAATTATCTGTTTAAGCTCCAAAAAATCATGCAAAGAGGTAAACTTTAACGTTCCTGAAGTGAAATTGAGAATATAAATCTAGCACTAACAAATTAGCACACATAAGAAATTCAAAACTATATGATAACAATATGGTAATAATATGGTATTACGTGGATGAGTGGATGAAAAATTCTGTGATAGCTGAGGACTGACCTGGCTCCTGTACTTGTTCCCATAATACGCAGCCATTGGGTTGGTGTAATAGTTAAAGCTTTGGGAAGTTGTCTGCGCCTGAGTTTCAGAGTTTGTTGTGGATTCAAGTAACGGGTTTGTGAGACTAACAGCTGAATGGTCATTATTATAAGTTGCATCCTCCTGTGAAGCTTCCATTCGCATAGCTTTTAGTCTTTCTCTTCTCTTAGTTGACTCTTCCATTGACCTTGCTGTGAATTATCCTACAGAATATATAAAAAAAATTGCATGAATGTATACAGCAATATAAGGAATGTGAAATAAGGATGTGTTTGTGATATTAGAGGCGTCGAATAGGTGAAATTTTACAACTTGGCTAGAAAGGAAACATGTTAAAGGGGTAAAAAAACGCGTCCTAAATGGACAGGTTGCTTTATATTTTTGAATTTTGACAGACAGCAGACTATATTATTAAAATAACAATAATTCCAATCCATTTGGACCCGTATAAAAATTTACCAATGTGATATATGCATGACAATATTACTTTGGTCTTACTTTCATGATATATGCATGACAATATTAGTTTGGTCTTACTTTCATTGAAATATAATGCAGTTACATAAACACACAAAGAAGCACCAACAAGAAAAATAAGAAAATCACTGTGTTTAACAAATGATGTGCACTTATGCTTTTAGGTAAAACCAAATTACCTTACACATTCAAAAGATTCACAGTAATATCACAAAGCTGTCGTATCGAAAGATTCACTTTAATTTACATTAGTTGAAGCAATTTTGCAACAAATTAGGGCTTGAATGAGAAATTAGCGAACCCTAGAACACATACGGAAACATATATTAGTTATATGCATAACAATTAGAAATTGAACGAGCGTGTAAACAGATACGAGAGAGAGAGAGAGAGAGAGAGAGAGAGAGAGAGAGAGTGCTAACCAGAAATCAGAGCAACAACTCTTTAAAAACGGAAGATTTCAAGGTCGTTTTATGAGAACATCGTTTACATTAACTTCGTTACAAGTTTGGTCCAAATTTATAGTGTATATACAAAAAAGACCCTGAAGTACCAGCGATTCATTTTTTTTAGTTTTTACTTAGTTGTGTCAATAATGTTAAAAAGTGATTATATTTAGGGTTATTGGATTTTAATAATCCTAAATTTCAGTTGTTGGCCGATAATAATCCCAACTTTAAAAATTCCCTCCATTAATCCCAACTTGTAAAAGTTTGTCCGCCATTGATTCTTTTCAAACATATAAGAATTTGATCTTCTCAGTAGATTCAATTACACCTAAAGACTTCTTAATTGATTTAAGTGCACCTATGTTAGAAAAGAAACAATGGCGGCCAAACTTTTACAAGTTGGGATTATTTGAGGGAATTTTTAAAGTTGGAATTATTATCGGCTAACATGTGAAACTTAGGATTATTAAAATCCAATATCCCTTATATTTATGACTATAGTTAGTTGTGTCTGTTAAAAAGTGATTATGTTTATGACTAGACTTTCACATCATAAGAAAAATGTTGGAATGCATGGTTGATGATGTGAATGATCGCTAAAACTAGGTGTTGTTGGTTGACGCCCTATTCCACCTCAGATTAGACACTCATTAAACTTTTTCTTATATGCATGTGCAGGGCATGAGTTGGGCAATACCCCTTGCCCCCTTTTTATATACACATTTAATTTTCTTAACACTTTTTTGTCATAATTTATTTTTTATTTATCTATTTTAATTAAATATTTAAAAATTGTTCATTAAAACCATTACACACTTTTGAGAGTTAGTTTATGAAAGACACATACCACGTGGAGTCACTTTTATACTTTTTAGTTAAATCACTAAATGATCATCTTAGAATGTAACATTAGTAAATATACTAATGTGGGTTGTGTTTCACCTGAACCTTAAAGCGATACATTTTCTTTTAGGGTACATTACACTTTTCGTCCTTTATGTTTATACCGAATTGCAATGGATAACCTTTAACTTCATTAAAATTACAGTCGCAATCCTTTATTTGCAAAACCCGTTACACTCTACGTCCTTTAGTAGTAACCAGATTAAAAATTTCAGTTAAGTTTATTCACTTAAGGGTATTTTGGTCAATTCATGTTTTTATCTAAATGTTTAATAAATAAAGTCTTTGGTAATGATCACTAGTAAATGTGGTTTTTTTGGGATTAGGATCAAATACAAAAGACAACATAAATAAGAAGGGTAAGAAGGATTTTAGTGCATTGTTCTTAGATTCGGAGGGTCGAGATTAGTTTTAGGGAAAAGAAAACAACGGAGGGGGCGCCCGACCCCCCGAACTTTTCGCTCAGTAGTGTTATGTATGTACGTTTCGTATAGAATTTTTTAGGTATATACGTTTTCGACCCCCCGGTTTTATAAAAAATAATGTTTTTAGGTATATACTTTTAGGTCCGGTGACTTCCAATCCCCGGTGGAAATTTTCAAGCTTCGCCACTGTTTGAAGCCCAATTTGATATCAAGGTAATACAAAAAAAAATGATTAGTTTTCTTTTTGGACCTTTTCTCTTCATGGTGGAAAGTTGGGTCATTAGTTTCAAGCCGAGTTTGATAGGCTCACAATTAATAGAACATAACTGAGCCCAAAAAAAAAGGAAAAAAAAATCAGTTTACAGTATTGTATTTCACAGCCGTTCAAAATTAATTGATTTATTTAATCGACTCTTCCTACAATCATCAATCAGAGCGTGCAATTGTTTTTAAGTCTGCTATTATATATATGTATTTAACAGTTCTGGTACTGGGTATTTTAGGGTACAAATTAAACCAATTGTGATGAAGGGCTAGTGCTCAAACTCCTAAAGTTTTATTTTTCTTCTTCTTAACAATAATCTTGAACAATTCGGGTGAGCAATTGAGTTGAATTATAAGGAGAATGGTTAATGCACACCACCTGTTCGATAAAAGGTCTGTGTGAGTTTTTATCTTATTTTCTATAGCATATTAACAATGGTGTAACCATAATTGACTTGGGTACTGTATTTAAAAACTCAAGTTATGAAAAACTTAGATATAAGAAATTAAGAATGAAATGGGAATTATTCTTGGAATAAAGTTACACTCCATTAACAAATTCTATCTTTTTATACATTAATCATAATCTTATATAAGAAATGAGGTCTCTTTCAATTAGCTTCTTAGTATGAAGTGTTGGGTTGTAGGGTGTCCTGGAATTGAGAATGGAAGAAAGATGTGGGGCGGTGGAATGATGCTGAAAAGGCGGATCTTATCAAACCAACATGTGATTCTTGGAATCGGGTAAATGAAATGGTGGATCTTATCAAACCAACAGGTGATTCTTGGAATCGTATTAATGTTCTAATACGAGATTAAAAAGTAATGTCATATTAAATTTGAATGAATGTAAAAAATATAAATAGAGAATGGTGGACATATGGAAGCTAGTAATCTTTCAATTTTCGTTTTCATTATATATTATCACTAGGTTAGACCCCGCGTGTACACGCGGTTTAACAATAAAAATACTATAAACCTTTACATTATAATTTAATGGAAATAAAATATTAATGTTATTAACGGAAATGTAGAATAAAGTAATACACAATGATAATTAACAAAATACACAAATAGTTCAAATATTTGTGAATATTCCATTGTACACAACATTGGAGTAAAATATTACACTAATAACATAACTTTGTAGTTATGTAACTGAACAAATTTATGATTGCATACGTAAAATGGTAAATAAGATTACAATGATTTATAAAAAAGAAAATCAATGAAAGTTTAACCTAGTACTCATGCAAATTCAATAATCAATGTCTTCATAGTCTTGTCTAGTGCTTGTAGTGACTTATGAGGTTACTGCAGTTTAACCATTCACAAGTTTAATATCAATATGCATTATCAGTGTGACAATTAGAGGTGCACAAACCGGTTAATTTTAATAACCGGTTCGGTTAACCAGTTATACCGGTTAATTTGACTTTTTGACTTTAACCGGTTAATGCTTTAACCGGTTATTACTTGAACCGGTTATTTTTTTAACTGGTCCGGTTAATTACTTTAACCGGTTCGGTTAATTAACCGGTTATTTTCGGTTATTAACTGGTTTTTTTGTCTTTTTTTTGAATTTTTCGGTTATTTTTTCGGTTAACCAGTCTATCGGTTAAAAAACCGATTTAAAAAAACCGGTTAATAACCGGTTATTATACTAAACACTTATAACCGGTTACTAACCTACGGTTAAATAACCGGCTGGACCGGTTATTCCTAAATCGGTTATTAACCGGTTACGGTTTCGGTTAATAACCGGTTACGGTTAATTAACCGGTTATTTTGTGCACCTCTAGTGACAATGTTTCAAGGCAGGGCCGGTCTTGAGAATTTAGGTGCCCTGTTCAAGCCCAGAAAAACGTGCCCCTTAGGCCTTAATGAAATAGATAACGTAAAGTATTTTCTTGAAACAACGATTAAAGTTATACCAATAAACAATGCAATTACCAAAGTGATAAAATTCGAATGAATGAATAATATGCCGTAATAGGCTAATAGATAACCGATGATTCATAAAGCTCTCTTCAAAAAAATTAATTTGCCGACTACACTGATATGGAAGTGATAAACTGTTAAAAGTATATTTTTTTAATTCACCCAGCAAACACTTGCTTAATATTTAATATTTTGATCTTTTCCTTTTTTGTGCTAAAGTCTTGCCATGTGATTTTGGTTTATCTTTAAAAGTTGAAGGAGTATGGCTCTCAGTTTTCAATGTAGATCGAATTAACAAAGATCCATTGTCTTTTATTTAATATATCCAAAACAAACTTATAGGTTAAATGGGTATAACAGAAAGAAAAAAGGCAGACTAATGGAGTCGAACTTGTGCTCTAAACAGAGAGACAAAGTGCTAAAACGAGCTGAGCCACATCAATTTTTTGATGTATTTTGGGTTTGATAGTTTTTTATATGCATCTATATGTAGGAATTTTTTTAAACGTGCCCTAGGATAAAACGGACCCTTGCCGGTGGTCCTCTCGCCCACCTCTAGGGCTGGCCCTGTTTCCAGGATAAAAGCATTAGGAGATTAAGTTGCTCATGCAAACTATGACAATGTAAATTCGCTAAATATCCACCGGTGATTGCTTAAACCATTCTCTACACAAAGTTTTCCAATGGCCCTTCACCTACCAATTACCAACTTATTATACCTTTACCAAAAGAACGACGGTGGATTTTTCTCACTAAAAGTCCTATAATTTATAGTGTAGTGTCCTAGAGAGCAACTTAATACCATACGCCAAATAATTATCATCATTGTGTGTGGGTTCCAAACACTTTAAATGAACTGAAAACCCAAAGAAAAGTCCTTGAATTTGTTCAAAGACATATGACTCTCTATATGGTATAAAAGAAACTTGCTGCACTTAAAATCTAATGTAACTTAGCGTAGTTTACGAAATTCAATAGCAGGATACCATTTGTGTGAAACTAACTATTAAAGAATTGCGTAAACGATGTCTATGATATCTCAATTTGCATGTTATTTTCATAGCTATATAACAGTGATATGGACCCAAAACCAAACATGAAACTATATCGTAAATTAGGGGTTGATTACATGAACAAATGCATACAAATTACATATACTTTGAAGGAGATAAATAGAATCTATTAGTGAGAAAACACAGTTTACACATACCAATAAAAGCTTATTAAACTGTTTATAATATTACAATGATTAAAGTAAAAAATTGAAGATGTGAATAACAAACTTTATATCAGAAAACACAACACGAATATTAACGATTTCGAATGACTATGCTTACATATTCAACCTACAATACCATGGCAAAAACAAAATAACAGATCAGAACTTACGACCCCTCCCCATGATCACTAACTAATTATTTCACAAACCAATCAATCAACACTCTATATATTTAACCAATGAGTCAATACGATGATGATGATAATAACCACGTTTTGATCCTATTCGAGCGAAAATCATTTACAGCAATTGATGATAAAACTGAAATCTATAAGAACTGAAGATTCGTGGACTTACATATGGCATTGGAAGGGGATTTGCGAGAATGGTGAAGAAGGAGATCGATAGATTCATGTTAGCAATGGACTTTGTGAAAAAAAAGTTAGGGTTTCCACACAGAATTTGAAAAGGGAAACAGGAAGCGAGGGGAATTAGGGCTTAGGAACGGGTTATAAGAGATCCAGATGTTTCTTCATGGGTCAGGGTATCCGCATCAAATACCCATATTTAATCAAGGAGCCCTCAATGAGATGAGTGACACGTGTCCCAAATCAGGTTTCTTTTATTATATCTATTATATATAATAAATGAAAGTTATTTGGGCCACGTGTCAACACCAGAGAGCCCCTAAATGCCCTTTTTCCCGCCCAACAGTGCCATCCCCTTTTCCTTATATAACCTCTCTTCTCACTTCTGATCTTTCTTTACAAACGCCTAGGGTTCTTTCTCTCTGTATATTCAGGCGATTCAAATTCAAATTTCACAAACCTTAATCTTCTTCCAGACGCCACCATAAAATCATCTTTTGTTCATCGATTACTTCATCAAAAGGTTTGTTCTTCTTTTTTTTAGTTGAAATAGTTTCATGATTTCCTGTTATTTATACTAATCCTTTGTGTTTGGTGTCTTTTCATGTAACCATTGTTAGGGTTTCGTTCGAGAGTTAGATCAAGAGATGTGTCGCCGGCTAATGGTTCTCCATAATCATGGTATGTGTTTTTGTTTTTGATTTTTACTTAAGTTTTGTTATCTGAGTTGTTACTAAATGATTATTTTCAATGATCTGTTGCAGATGATAATGATGATGATTGTTCTACTGTCCTTTCCAGTATCATTGTTCCAACATCGTTTAAAGTATGTGTTTTTTGCTACTCCGATTTCCAAATTTTGAGTTTTTAATTATCAAGTGATATACTCTAATTGTCGCTTTATATTTCAGTCTAATCACATTTGTTTGAAATTCATACAATATGTTGCGTGTTATTATAGGTTTGTAATCAAAGAAGTTTAAAGTTTAATTAAACACAAAGAAAGATTATTAAATTTACAGTTAAAATAATTTTTTCTTATGAGTAAATGATGATTATAATTGACTTGTGCAGCAGATGATGATGACTTGTCCAAGAAAGGATCTGCTACTGTTGTAGTATACTAGAGCAATGGTCTTTCCTGCCTTTTTTGTATTAAAAGAAGCATAAAGTTTGGTTTAAACCACAGTTCTTTATAAACAAAGTTAAGGGTTAAGGATTAAGTATATGAGGACAGGGCTCTTCTTCACCAGCTGAAGAAGTGTTTTCATGTACTGCATCTTGGTCTGTTCACTAGAGATCAGCTTTCTATAAATCCTGATGTTAATGCATTGAGTCCTTCCATGGAGTTCATGTCGATTGTTGGAGATATACAATGATTGACTTTATGTACCTAGAGTTTGATTAACCAAAGGAAAACGACTGTTTAGTATCAGCAGTGGTTCGGCATCTACAACGGATTTAAATTTAGTATTTAATTATCAGTGGTTCTTATGTAACTTTAGTATTTAATTATCAGTGTTTCTTATGAGGTGTTTATATGTAACAGTATTTATCACAACTCGTTATTTGTTTGATCTGTATTATAAATACAACAGTTGTTTGATTTTTATACTATTAAATAAAAATGTAGTACACTTGGATGTTAAATAAGTTCCTCATTATGATTATTTGGATATAATGTTTTTGAAATTCGTCTTTTTTTTTTACAAAGAGATGTTTATGGGCAAACCTCTATTTATCGTCAAACATTTGTTTAACAGGAAATATGTTTTTATGTTCAAACATCTGTTTAAGGTCGTTTATGGGCAAACCTCTATTTATCGTCAAACATTTGTTTAACAGGAAATATGTTTTTATGTTCAAACATCTGTTTAAGGTCAAATATCTGTTTATCTCCAAACAACTGATATTGAAGGTGAAATATTTGTTTAAGGTCAAAGATATTTAAAATAGTAAAAAATGATAGTTTTCATTAATCCTTAAAAGTCTGTTGGAACCACTGTTTTGGTTCAAACATCTGATTGTTAAAGTCTGTTGGAACCACTGTTTTGGTTCAAACTTCTGATTGTTAAATGTTATCCACTGCTGAGAGACAACCTCCGTTTCTTTATGCTGAGAGACAACCTCCGTTTCCACTGATCGGAAGTTATAGCCACTGGTCACTTTTACATTTTTTACATCCACTGATATGGACCATCAGCGGTTTCCCTAAAAAATAGTAACTGCTCACATTTTTATTATTGATGTTGTTAATTAGTAATAGATTGAAATTATTAAATGAAAACTAGAATTGCAATCAAATTACCATTTTACCTGATCTTTACATTCCAATGACATAAGAGTTCCACCAAAATTATTTTCATGATAAAATTTAAAGTTAAATTAAAAAATAAAAAATAATCTTGATGACTATTTGTTCCAAATCAAATCAGTAATTAATGCTGATTTCTTGAGCTTTGGACATTTGATTAAGCAAATTTTGAATTTCAAATTGACGGTTATTATATCTTGATTAAAGTTTAAATAAAATTTAAAAAAGTCATGATGACATTTGTTTTCAAATCAAGTCAGTAGTTATTGATAATATCAGTAATTTTGAAATTCAAAATATTCAAAATGGTAATTTAAAATTTTCGCTCTCTTTTTTTTTTTTTTTTCCTATTTTGCATATCATTTCTAATATTTAATTACTTTAATAAAGCAGCATATAAGAATATACACTACTTACGTTTGAAATTAAATCTGAAATTTATGACGTACAACAGTGGATAACTACAACAGTGGTTCAGCATCAACTTTAGTTTTTCTATTGTTTATTTGTTTATGTTAGCAATGTTTATATGTAACAGTGTTTTCCGCATCAATGTTGTAAAGACTGATAGGTTGTTAGATGTCATCACCTCAGTGTTTTATATGTGACCATTTTTATGGCATCAGTGTTTATATTTAATTTATATTTAACAGTGTTTAGGACTGTTGTTTATACGTAACTCTATTTATCACATCAATTCAGTGGTTTGATCTGTACTATTAATTGAACAATTGTTTCATCTTTATACTAATAAAATTCATATACACTTTGATTAATAGTAAGCTCCTCATCTTGATTGTTTGGGTATAGTATTACAATCAAATTATGAAATGAAAACTAGAATTACAATCAACTTACCATTGTACCTAATCTTTACATTCCAATTACCTACAAGAGTTCCACCAACATTATTTTCATGATAAAATTTAAATTTAAAATAAAAAATAAAAAAAATTCTTGATGACTATTTGTTTCAAATTAAATCAGTAATTAATGCTGATTTCTTGAGCTTTGGACATTTGATTAAGCAAATTTTGAATTTCAAATTGACGGTTATTATATCTTGATTAAAGTTAAAATAGAATTTAAAAAACTCATTATGGCATTTGCTTTCAAATCAAGTCAGTAGTTACTGATAATGTCAGTAATTTTGAAATTTAAAATTTGCAAAATGGTAATTTAAAATTTTGGTTCTCTCTCTCTTTTTTTTTCTACTTTGCATGTCCTTTCTAATATTTAATTACTTTGCATACCTTTGAAATTAAATCTGAAATTTATGACGTCCAACAACAGTGTCAAACTACAATAGTGGTTCAGCATCAACGTTTGTTTATTTGTTTATGTTAACAGTGTTTATATGCTACAGGAGTTCCGCATCAATTTTTTATAGACTGTTAGGTTGTTAGATGTCATCACCTCAGTATTTTATATGTAACCATTTTTATGGCATCAGTGTTTATATGTAACAGTGTTTCGGAACAGTTGTTTTTACTATGTAACAGTGTTTCAGAACAGTCCTCACTCCAGTGGTTTGATCTGTACTATTAATTGAACAGTTGTTTCATGTTTATACTAATAACATTCCTATACACTTTAATGTAACAATATTTATCACATCATTTCAAATTGATGGTTATTATTTGTTAATTAAATTTAAAATAAAATATAGAAAAGTCATTATGACAATTGCTTTGAAATCAAGTCAGTAATTTTGAAATTTTGAAATGATAAATATACAAAATGGTAATTTAAAATTGACGTTCTTTCTGTTTTTTTTTTCTATTTTGCATATCATTTCTAATATTTTATTATTTTAATAAAGCAGCATATAGGGATATACACTCCCTACCTTTGAAATTACATTTGCCACTGCATTCAGTTAAAAATTTTATTGGATAATCGGTAACCTTGAATTCCAACCTTGATATTTTTTTTTAAGAACATCCATGCTTATTGTATTATTAGCATATTACGTTTAGCAATACTTATTATTTACAAGATTCTTTTTTTTTTATGTACAGTCTTCAAATGGAGGTTGCAAAGGTTACCATGCTTAACGATCTTAATACATTCTCAAACAACTATTCGATTAGAGTTAAGATTGTTAGCATTTCGAAGAAGATGATGAATGATAACAAAAATGAAATATATCGTCTTGATATGATCTTCATGGATGAGATGGTACCGTATATAGTTGTCTTATCATTTTTTTGGACATATGAATATCCAAATTAGTATAACACCTTTTTTATTTAATCGGATGTTTCATATTCTTAGGGAACTATGATACAAGCCAGCTGTTTGCATAAAATGCTTGGAAAATTCAAAGACTTCCTTCAGTTGGATGAATGTCTTCTTATCACCAAACCTTCTCTTGCTACTAATAAGTCCTCTGCTAAGTATACCAAGAGAAATGACAAAATATCACTTTATTTCTATACTTCTGTTGAGAAATGCTTTGACTGGTCTGGACCGAAATACCGTTTTAATTTCGTTAACCTCAAGGATGGTGTTAAAAATAAAATTGAAGTAAATACAGTTATTGGTATGTAAATCACTACATGATATATATCTATTGTTTTGTCTTATTGTTTTTTTTTTATTGTTATCACTTCTTAATGCTGTTTTCTTTTAACAATATATTTTTGTTTATAGATTGGATTGGTTATGTGGATGTATGTTTCAATCTAGAGGATACGTCAAAGAAGGATGGGAGCAAGGGCAAGAGACTTAATCTTAGACTTGAAGATCTTAAGTGCGTTCTTTTTATTAAGTTGTTGCATTTTGACGTTTAAACCATTATAAGGTTGCTTGATGTTATTATGTTTTATGTTAATATTTTTAGAGGCCAAAAGTGTCCGGTTACTTTGTGTAACACCTCGCAAATTTCGGGTGTAATAAAATAACGACACGTGTCATTTAAAGACAAAACGCGTTGAAAACCCGGATTTAATAAAGATGATTCGGCAGGAATTAAAGTGGCGTCATGTTAAACTGTTACCTCTGAACGACCTAAATTTTTAAATCCCAAGACCCGATTAAATGCAATACTCATCTTTTATGCCCTCTATGCAAAGAATTATTGTCAAGAAAGGAAAATTCAAATGCATGATGTGATCCCATGATGAAATGAATGATAAACCGTCATTTACGGGTCTGGTATATGCAATCAAGTGAAATAATGGATGATGGTAGGGTATGTTACAGTATTAGACACTTATTGGAGGTCTCCTACTGATAAAATAGGTCCCAAAGTCGAGAATAGGAGGTTGCCCTTTCAAAACACCAAGAAACAAACAAATTGTGAGCCTGATGTCAGGCTTACGGACCGTAAGCTTGGGGACCTTACGGTCCGTAAGGCAACC
Source organism: Helianthus tuberosus (assembly GCA_030545235.1). Taxonomy (NCBI): domain Eukaryota; kingdom Viridiplantae; phylum Streptophyta; class Magnoliopsida; order Asterales; family Asteraceae; genus Helianthus; species Helianthus tuberosus. Next base: position 143,288,373 of record CM060426.1, on the reverse strand, counting down.
CCCAGCTATCAGAAACTTGCAGTAGCCTGTCATGCGCGAATGTTACCACTTTGGCCGGTTTTCTCTGCATATGCATGGCCCCTAGACACCCCCTACATGCTAGAGACATGTGTTTATCAATTGTGGCTGATCATAGACCCTTGTGTCAACTTGTGGTGGTGCTAAATCTCATATATATAGCCCTTTCATTCACAACATTCCTTCACAAACATTCTTGCAAACAATCTGAGCATTTAGGAGCCTCCCAAGCTGATTTCCAAGCATCCTCAATCATCATTAATCATCTAGTAAGTCTCCTAACCTTTCTAAATTACTTCTAGCTTTATATTTAGCTTAAAAGTCAAAATACCGTGTTTAACGGTTGACTTCTTGATTAAGTAACGATAGTTCAGTCGTATATCAAATTAAAAGTACCGTTAGATAGGTAATTATATGGGTAATAAGCCCTTGTAAGGGCTCGTACCGAATCCAGACCTAACAAGGTCGTTTGTCGGGTCAAACGTTGACCGAAAAAGTCAACAGAATTGCAAGTTATGATTTAATACACGATTAATGATCCGAGAGGCGTGTAACCTATTTTAACCTTAATATAACTTGGTAATAAGTATAAAAACTTGTCTACGCTCGCCCGACTCGACAAATTTCTGTTTAAACCCGGTTCGGAACCGAAAGGCGCAAAACTTTGACTTTTGCGTTGACTTCGGTTCTGACCCGTTTTAGTTGGAATTAGACATGCCTTAAAGTCTCATTAGGGTTGGGTTACATGCTAGTATAAGTCTCTGTACTTGTTTCATTGATTATCCGATGCATGCACACGTTTCCGTTAATCGCTTAAATTGGACCATAACGCCCTTATGACCCTACAACGAGAATTTTGAAAATGTGGAAGTACTATAATCTTAGTTACTGATTATTTAGCATGTACGTAAATTTTCACGTCAATCGGAGGTCTAGATTAGGAGATATGCGCATTAGCGTAAATAATAAGCTTTTTATTAATTAAACGGCGCGATTAGCGCATAGCCTATCTAAACCCGATTTTCGGTACCAAAACTTTTACCCACTGATGTTAAATAATATTTTGGGATTTTTGAAGATTTTTAATTATTTTTAAACTGATCTTAAGCTAGGCTTATCGCATTGATTCGGTTAATACCGAATATGCCCTTTTAGGCCATAAACCGAGTTTTACGAATCCGATTGATACCAATCCAATTGCCACTGATCTAATATAATAAATATAGTATTTTGAACCTGTTTTGCTGATTAGAAAACTCAGATTGGTATTTTAACCCGTACGTCGCTTAAAACGGCTTTATACGCGTATTAAACGCGTAGTTTAGTATTAAAACCATTTTGCCACGTAAGACTTAATACCATTAGACATAACCTGTTAAGTTAAGATGTTTTTTCTGATTTAATCAGACCCGTATCTCAGAAGTACTATAAATCCCTTTTATGGTCGTTAAAATGACCAAAATACCCCTACGGGGCATAATTAGAGAATAAACTCGTTATGGGCATTATGGAAGATATCATAATGATATCACAACATATTTAAAGCGTATTAACTTAGGAAACCTGTTCGCGACCCTTTCGGTTACCCGTTATGCATTATACGCGTTCGGTTCGGGTTATGTAACTAGTTTGCATAAACTAGCCGAAACGGGTCAAACGATATCATTTTTATCTCAAAATCCAGAATGTAAATAGTAAACCCATATTAAACAAGTCCTCAAACTTGTCGGGTCTAAATCACATTCTATCCGGTCTTCGCTTAATCGTGCGTACGAACCGTATCGTTAAAACTGACCGGTCTAAGCTTAAGCTTAATTAAAAACCCGTTAGTATTCTAATAGGTTATATTAAACCTTCGTTCCAGATTAAGAGAACCAGTAAAAGCTATCTGCAATTTATTCGATAAAGGATTTATACTTGCAAAGGTAAATACTTTTAACTTATTTTCCCTATACGGGCTTGGGTTACGGTACATAGCGTACCGCTTGATCGAGCATCAAATCTTCCACGCTTAGTGGTTAATTGAATAATTTGATCGGCTCATTTTAAACAGATGTGTTTACTTTACAGCCTTTGGGGGGTTAATGACCATGTCCCGGATATCCCTGGCATTATCTTACGAGATAGCCACGACCTGAGCACGGGGTGTAGGCGTACTCCCGTGTATAACTCACATAAGTGGTGTGTCTATTGATCTTTAACCCGGAATACGTTCCGGGCTACTGAACGCATAAGTAACATGTAAATCGTTCACAAGATTATAATATTAAATAATTCTCCCAAGTTAAATAAAATGTTTATGCCATGTGCATCCAAACCAATTTTCAATCATTTTATAAAATGAGTCAGTTGAATGTATTTACCAGTGTAAACTGACGTATTTTCCCAAAAAGATTAAATGCAGGTACTAGGCGAAATAGGCTGGGATTCTCCTAAGCATCATTAGAAGTCTCGCACACTTAAGATGCCGAAGTCTGTTGAACAATTAAATGTTATTTTGTTTCGATCCTACTGTGGATAAACACCGGATAATTGTAACCTTGTTTACAATAAATAAATTCGGTTGTATCTTATTTTAAATTTGCTTCCGCTGTGCATTATTATATTGTGTTGTTTGACTATTACGTTGCCAACCACGTCACGATACTCCCCCACCGGGCCCACCGGTGACACGTGGAAATCGGGGTGTGACAGGTTGGTATCAGAGCCAACACTGAGTGAATTAAACACTAGCCTTTTGTGTTTAATCTCAGTTACACAATTGCACATATCTAAACTTTCGAGTCTAGACTTATAACATAGGACAAATTCCACCTTATTCGGTTTTTGTTGTCCTTTAAAACTTTATATTTTGTTATTGTTATCTTATGTTTTATTGACAGGAATAACAAAGATGCCTCCGAGATTTTTACGTATGCGAGGACGAGGAGGAAAGGGGCCGACCACCGCCCCCAACGACCATGAAGCTGGGCCGTCCAATACACGAGCTCCTATCCCCGCCGAGAGTGACGGTACTCGGTGGAACCAGAGAGGTCTCTTTCAACCGGCAAGACGGTCGGTTTCGAACAGCTCTACGACTCCCGCTCAAGACTCCTACGGGCCACAATCAGAAAATGAGCCTAGAGACCCCCACCATTCGCACATACCATTACAGCGATCTATGTCGCACCGCCCTTTTGGAGACCCCACTCCAATCTTTCAAGGCCAGTTTAACCCGGCGGATTATATACAAGAACCAGTGGGTTTTAACCCATTGGGGCCGGAGGACCATTTTTCTGGAGGAAATGATATGGATGAGGAAGACGACCCCGAAGAACCCGCATCAGGAACTCCCAACCACCCAATCGAGGTCTCGGATAGTTCCATTTATCACGGGCCACCCTATAATGGTCCAGATAGCTTCCAGGCCATCTTTACTCGGCACGAATGGTATTATACACCTCCTCACCATTCGTCGCCGCATGAGCAGCATCAGCCTCACTATTCTTCGCCGCATGAGCAGCAGCAGCAGCATCATCAAGATTCCTCGGGGAATCACCAGTTTGTGGCAGTTACGCCACCGCCTCCACCGCCACCAGTTCAACCGGCGCCTCCGCAACCGCAAAGACGTATGAGAACCGGACCCCGGATGACCACACGAAGAGAAGCGTTTCATTTCAACTCTCCTCTACAATCAAGTGGTAGAAATTATCAGCCGGAACAAGAAGTTCCACAGATAGGTGGACCATCAAACCCCTACGCGCAGCAACCGCCACCGACGGGTTTCGATAATCAGATACCAGCATACACGGGTCCTTCGATGTACAACCCGTTTGAGCCACCGACTCACCCTAACCTCGGATACGCTGAAGCCGACCCGTATTTGGTAGCAGCTAATTACAACGCCCTTAACCAGGAGGGACCGTATGGAGGTCCTTGGGGAGTAGGCTACCCAGCACAGGGATACCAGATGCCTACACAACCCCCGTACTACCAACAACCCCCGCCGTCTCTGCAGATGTCGCCACCACTGCATCAGGAAATCCTACAAAGTATTAGGGAGGTGCGGCATGAGGCACGGGAAGACCGAAGGCGTAACCAGGGGATGTTCAAGACCTTGACGAACTTAATCAAGGGAAAGAGCAAGAAGGATCAGTAAATCCTTTATGTGTGTATGTCTACTTTAAAATTAAGTCCCTGCGTGGACATTTATGTGTGTATGTAGTCCCTGCGTGGACATTTATCTTTGTACCTAGTCCCTGCGTGGACATCTATTTAAGTAATCAGTCCCTGCGAGGACTTGTGTTTTAAATTTAACCCCTGCGCGGGTAAGTACTTGTTTGACCCCTACGTGGGAAATAGTTGTGTGAAAAGACCCGTTTAGGGCAATATGTAACCTACGTGTAATTAATGGAATGTTTGTTTTATAAATTTCATGTTTGCCATTATGTGCATATATAAATTATAAATGAAATAAATAAATTAAAATCATTCCTTTTAAATTAATCTGCCTATGAAATTTATTTAATTAAGGATCTTAAAGTGTGAAACCTAGCCACGTGTCAAATATAAGACCGGGCCAAAATGGTAAGACCTGTTTAAAAGATTCAATTCCCTGTTAACATCTTAAAACATGTTAACACTCCTGGCAGAAGTGATTCGTTAAAATCACATACGTCTTTTGATAAAGGAATTCTTTAGAAGATTCCTAACCTAGTTTAATGATCTCTGAATCCTGGGTTTATATCATCAATTAAGATGATCATGTTTTAACCATACGTGGTAATATAATGCCTACGGGCCCTGCTCATTTCCATATGAGCCAAAAGACAGTGGTAGCTTTGACTCCCTGTCTAATAAAGGTAATGAACTAGGTTCAGACCTTAAAAGTCCTGATTCTCTGAAATCATAGCTTAAAATTTAAATTGTCCATGTGACCAAGCCTTATGTGCTAATATATATTGTTATTGTTTATGTTTAGGATAAATTTTAATTGAAATCCTAAATTAATACGATTAATAAGTTAACCAAATATGGTCTCTGTTTACCATGGTTAACGAGTTACCCTAAGGGGTAGTTCCATAATAAACTCCCAAATAAATTATTGTCCTTGTTTTCTGCAACAGTTCAATACAAATGGCTAACTCTAATGAAGTTAATAGCCATCCTGTGGAGCCGAATGAGAACGCCCAGATTACATTAACGGGTGCCGAGCTAAAAGCAATAATAGACGGTGCTGTTACTCAAGCTCTGGATAGACAGTATGAAGAATACAGTAGTACCCGAAGTAGGACTCACTCTGTATCCCATTCAAAGCCAAGGACACATTCAGAGGCTCATAACAAGCCTCCTCCCAAAAAGGATGTGCCAAAGAAAAACGGTGATGATCGCCAGTCCACCAACCACCAAAGTAATCCATCTCAGCAGTTGGTACTGCATCAGGGACACCGTAACAAGGGTTGCACATATAAGTACTTTGTGTCTTGCAAACCCAGGGATTTTACGGGAGAGAAAGGAGCCGTAGACTGCATGACGTGGCTAGATGAAATGGACACGGTCGTGGACATCAGCGGATGCGCTGAAGGTGATGTGGTTAAATTTGTCTCACAGTCCTTCAAGGGTGAGGCGTTAGCTTGGTGGAGATCTCTGATGGAGGCCTCCGGAAAGATCCCGTTGTATAGCATGACGTGGGATCAATTCATCGCCTTGATCAAGGAAAATTTCTGCCCTCAACATGAGGTGGAAAAGATAGAATATGACTTCCTATCACTGGTAATGAAGAACCTCGATTGTCAAGCTTATCTGACGAGCTTCAATACACTATCCCGGTTGGTACCTTATCTGGTAACCCCGGAGCCAAAAAGAATTGCTCGCTTTATTGGTGGTTTGGAACCCGAGATCAAGTCCAGTGTAAAGGCTTCTCGGCCAGTTACCTTCAGGTCTGTAACTGACCTTTCCTTATCCCTCACTCTGGATGCGGTCCGGCAGAGATCGCAGAGGAATAAGGCGGCCGAGAAGAGGAAGCATGAAGATGATGGTTCGCGTAGGTCGAACAAGAAGCACCGTGGGAGCGGTGATCACAAGAAGGGATCTGATTCGAAGAAGGAGGGGCATCGCTCTGGAGAGAAGCCCACATGCAAAACTTGCAAGAAACAGCACTTTGGAAAGTGCAGACTCGAATCAAACTCGAATAACGAGTCAAGGTCTTTTGCTTGTGGTTTGTGCAAGTCCAAGGAACACAAAACCTTGGATTGCAAGAAGATGAAAGATGCAACGTGCTACCGTTGCAATGAAAAGGGCCACATCAAGACTAACTGCCCTAAGTACAACAAGAAGCCTGAGGAGGCTAAGAAGACTAACGCCAGAGTCTTCAGGATGGATGCGAAGGAAGCTGTAAAGGATGATAACGTCATAACAGGTACTTTCCTTGTAAACGATGTTTTTGCAAGAGTACTTTTTGATTCAGGCGCAGATAAGTCCTTCGTAGATCATAAATTTTGTAAATTGCTGAATTTACCTGTCAAAACCCTAAAAGTGAATTATGAGGTAGAGTTAGCAGATGGTACCATTGAAGCCGTCTCTACTGAGTTAGATGGATGTGCTATATCCATTAAGAACCATTCTTTTCCTCTATCTCTACTTCCCTTTAAGTTAGCCGGTTTTGACATAGTTCTGGGTATGGACTGGTTATCTCATAACCAGGCCCAAATCGTCTGTAACATGAAGCAAGTAGTGATAAAGACTCCGTCTGGTGAATCACTTACCATTCGGGGAGATACCCAGTACGGACTGCCTGAGCACGTGACTATGCTCAAGGCTTCAAAGTGTTTGAAAAAGGGATGTGTCATTTACATGGCGCAAGTGATCATTGATGAGCCTAAACCAAAGTTAGAAGACATCCCTGTCATTTCGGAATACCCAGAAGTGTTTCCTGAAGATCTACCTGGCCTACCACCAGATAGACAAGTCGAATTCAGGATCGATATCATTCCCGGAGCTGCACCAGTTGCTAGAGCTCCATACAGATTGGCACCCACGGAAATGAAGGAGTTGCGGACGCAGCTAGATGAATTGCTAGCTAAGGGTTTCATTCGACCTAGTTCATCTCCTTGGGGAGCACCAATCCTGTTTGTCAAGAAGAAGGATGGGTCGATGCGTCTGTGCATCGACTATCGCGAGCTTAATAAAGTCACGATCAAGAATAGATATCCATTGCCCAGGATCGACGATTTGTTCGATCAGCTTCAAGGGGCAAGTTACTTCTCAAAGATTGATCTGAGGTCAGGATACCATCAGTTGAAGGTTATGGATGAAGACGTTCACAAGACTGCATTCAGGACTCGCTACGGTCATTACGAGTTCCTAGTGATGCCTTTTGGGCTCACTAATGCACCAGCCGCGTTCATGGATCTCATGAATCGTGTCTGCAAGCCTTACTTAGATAAATTTGTTATCGTCTTCATTGATGACATCCTTATTTATTCTAAGAACCAAGCTGACCACGAGAAACACCTTCGTTGTATTCTCAAACTTCTACATCAGGAGAAGCTCTACGCCAAATTCTCTAAGTGTGAATTTTGGCTACGAAAAGTCCAATTCCTTGGACACGTGGTTAGTGAGCGTGGTATCCAGGTGGATCCCGCTAAAGTGGAAGCTGTTATGAATTGGCAAGAGCCAAAGACACCTACGGAGATTCGTAGTTTCCTGGGATTGGCAGGATATTACAGGCGCTTCATTGAAAATTTTTCAAGGATTGCTGCGCCCCTAACTTCCTTGACCAAGAAGAAAGTAAAATTCGTATGGGGCCCTAAGCAGCAAGAGTCCTTCGATGTTTTGAAACAAAGGTTGAGCAACGCTCCTGTGCTTACCTTACCGGAAGGCGCTGAAGAATTTGTAGTTTATTGTGATGCATCACACACTGGCATGGGGTGTGTGCTTATGCAGAAAGGCAAGGTGATTGCCTATGCATCACGACAGTTAAAGGTGCACGAAAAGAATTACACCACCCATGACTTGGAATTGGGTGCCGTTGTGTTCGCACTAAAACTGTGGAGGCATTATCTTTATGGAATCAAGTTTGTGATCTTTTCTGATCACAAGAGCCTCCAGCATCTGTTTAACCAGAAAGAATTAAACATGAGGCAACGCCGTTGGATGGAAACTTTAAATGATTATGATTGTGAAATCAAATACCATCCCGGCAAAGCGAATGTAGTCGCTGATGCCTTGAGCAGAAAGGAAAGGGTTAAACCCATTCGAATTAACGCCAAGCGTATGGAGATAAAGAACAGTTTGATAGAAAGGGTGTTAGCTGCACAGAAGGAAGCTGTGTTGGAAGCTAACTATCCTAATGAAAAGTTAGGAGTAACTGAGGAGCAGTTAACTCTTAGCAAGGACGGAATTTTACGGTTAAACGGACGAATATGGGTTCCGACTTTTGGAGGACTTCGTGATGTCATCCTCCAAGAAGCCCACAGTTCCAAATACTCCGTTCATCCTGGAGCTGATAAGATGTACCAGGATTTAAAGGCAAATTATTGGTGGATAGGCTTGAAAAAGTCTGTGGCCGCCCATGTAGCAAAATGCTTGACATGTGCGCAAGTCAAAGCCGAGCATCAGAAACCGTCAGGTTTGCTACAACAGCCTGAACTTCCTACGTGGAAGTGGGAAATGGTAACTATGGATTTTATTACCAAGTTACCCAAGACAAGAAAAGGCAATGATACGATATGGGTTATAGTTGACCGACTGACTAAGTCAGCTCATTTCTTACCCATCAAGGAGACTTATAGCTCCGATATGTTAGCCCAGTTATACGTTGACAAGATTGTAGCCCTACACGGCATACCTGTAGCTATTATCTCTGACCGGGATACTAGGTACACGTCACACTTTTGGAAGAGTTTCCAGCAATCTTTGGGTACACGTTTGAATTTTAGTACGGCTTACCATCCTCAGACAGACGGTCAGAGTGAGCGTACTATTCAAACGTTGGAAGACATGCTACGCGCATGTGCGATCGATTTGGGAGGTAGCTGGGATAAGAACCTACCCTTGATCGAATTCTCCTACAACAATAGCTACCATACCAGCATAAAGGCTGCGCCTTTTGAGGCATTATACGGTAGAAAATGTAGATCGCCAGTTTGTTGGGCGGAAGTTGGAGAAGTCCAGTTATCAGGACCAGAGATCGTGTTCAAAATGACGGACAAGATTGTCCAGATTCGTAACAATCTCCAAGCTGCCCGGAATAGGCAGAAGAGTTACGCGGATCCAAGTCGTAAGGACTTTCATTTCGAAGTAGGTGACAAAGTCCTACTTAAAGTGTCACCCTGGAAGGGGGTGATGCGATTTGGTAAGAAAGGCAAACTAAGCCCGAGATACATAGGACCTTTCGAGGTTATCGAACGTGTCGGGTCAGTTGCCTACAAGTTGAACTTACCGGAAGAGCTCAGTGGAATTCACAATGTGGTCCACATCTGCAATCTAAAGAAGTGTTCCGCTGACGATTCACATGTCATGCCACATACAGATGTGCAAATAGATAAGAGCTTAACTTTTGTTGAAAAACCTTTGTCAATTGAAGATCGACAGGTAAGGAAACTTCGAAGGAAGCATATACCTTTTGTAAAGGTCAAATGGGATGCCCGAAGAGGTCCCGAGTATATGTGGGAGTTGGAATCCACCATGAAAGAAAAATACCCTTATTTGTTTCAGTAAATCTCGGGTCGAGATTTATTTTAAGGGGGTGAGGATGTAACACCTCGCAAATTTCGGGTGTAATAAAATAACGACACGTGTCATTTAAAGACAAAACGCGTTGAAAACCCGGATTTAATAAAGATGATTCGGCAGGAATTAAAGTGGCGTCATGTTAAACTGTTACCTCTGAACGACCTAAATTTTTAAATCCCAAGACCCGATTAAATGCAATACTCATCTTTTATGCCCTCTATGCAAAGAATTATTGTCAAGAAAGGAAAATTCAAATGCATGATGTGATCCCATGATGAAATGAATGATAAACCGTCATTTACGGGTCTGGTATATGCAATCAAGTGAAATAATGGATGATGGTAGGGTATGTTACAGTATTAGACACTTATTGGAGGTCTCCTACTGATAAAATAGGTCCCAAAGTCGAGAATAGGAGGTTGCCCTTTCAAAACACCAAGAAACAAACAAATTGTGAGCCTGATGTCAGGCTTACGGACCGTAAGCTTGGGGACCTTACGGTCCGTAAGGCAACCCCCAGCTATCAGAAACTTGCAGTAGCCTGTCATGCGCGAATGTTACCACTTTGGCCGGTTTTCTCTGCATATGCATGGCCCCTAGACACCCCCTACATGCTAGAGACATGTGTTTATCAATTGTGGCTGATCATAGACCCTTGTGTCAACTTGTGGTGGTGCTAAATCTCATATATATAGCCCTTTCATTCACAACATTCCTTCACAAACATTCTTGCAAACAATCTGAGCATTTAGGAGCCTCCCAAGCTGATTTCCAAGCATCCTCAATCATCATTAATCATCTAGTAAGTCTCCTAACCTTTCTAAATTACTTCTAGCTTTATATTTAGCTTAAAAGTCAAAATACCGTGTTTAACGGTTGACTTCTTGATTAAGTAACGATAGTTCAGTCGTATGTCAAATTAAAAGTACCGTTAGATAGGTAATTATATGGGTAATAAGCCCTTGTAAGGGCTCGTACCGAATCCAGACCTAACAAGGTCGTTTGTCGGGTCAAACGTTGACCGAAAAAGTCAACAGAATTGCAAGTTATGATTTAATACACGATTAATGATCCGAGAGGCGTGTAACCTATTTTAACCTTAATATAACTTGGTAATAAGTATAAAAACTTGTCTACGCTCGCCCGACTCGACAAATTTCTGTTTAAACCCGGTTCGGAACCGAAAGGCGCAAAACTTTGACTTTTGCGTTGACTTCGGTTCTGACCCGTTTTAGTTGGAATTAGACATGCCTTAAAGTCTCATTAGGGTTGGGTTACATGCTAGTATAAGTCTCTGTACTTGTTTCATTGATTATCCGATGCATGCACACGTTTCCGTTAATCGCTTAAATTGGACCATAACGCCCTTATGACCCTACAACGAGAATTTTGAAAATGTGGAAGTACTATAATCTTAGTTACTGATTATTTAGCATGTACGTAAATTTTCACGTCAATCGGAGGTCTAGATTAGGAGATATGCGCATTAGCGTAAATAATAAGCTTTTTATTAATTAAACGGCGCGATTAGCGCATAGCCTATCTAAACCCGATTTTCGGTACCAAAACTTTTACCCACTGATGTTAAATAATATTTTGGGATTTTTGAAGATTTTTAATTATTTTTAAACTGATCTTAAGCTAGGCTTATCGCATTGATTCGGTTAATACCGAATATGCCCTTTTAGGCCATAAACCGAGTTTTACGAATCCGATTGATACCAATCCAATTGCCACTGATCTAAAATAATAAATATAGTATTTTGAACCTGTTTTGCTGATTAGAAAACTCAGATTGGTATTTTAACCCGTACGTCGCTTAAAACGGCTTTATACGCGTATTAAACGCGTAGTTTAGCATTAAAACCATTTTGCCACGTAAGACTTAATACCATTAGACATAACCTGTTAAGTTAAGATGTTTTTTCTGATTTAATCAGACCCGTATCTCAGAAGTACTATAAATCCCTTTTATGGTCGTTAAAATGACCAAAATACCCCTACGAGGCATAATTAGAGAATAAACTCGTTATGGGCATTATGGAAGATATCATAATGATATCACAACATATTTAAAGCGTATTAACTTAGGAAACCTGTTCGCGACCCTTTCGGTTACCCGTTATGCATTATACGCGTTCGGTTCGGGTTATGTAACTAGTTTGCATAAACTAGCCGAAACGGGTCAAATGATATCATTTTTATCTCAAAATCCAGAATGTAAATAGTAAACCCATATTAAACAAGTCCTCAAACTTGTCGGGTCTAAATCACATTCTATCCGGTCTTCGCTTAATCGTGCGTACGAACCGTATCGTTAAAACTGACCGGTCTAAGCTTAAGCTTAATTAAAAACCCGTTAGTATTCTAATAGGTTATATTAAACCTTCGTTCCAGATTAAGAGAACCAGTAAAAGCTATCTGCAATTTATTCGATAAAGGATTTATACTTGCAAAGGTAAATACTTTTAACTTATTTTCCCTATACGGGCTTGGGTTACGGTACATAGCGTACCGCTTGATCGAGCATCAAATCTTCCACGCTTAGTGGTTAATTGAATACTTTGATCGGCTCGTTTTAAACAGATGTGTTTACTTTACAGCCTTTGGGGGGTTAATGACCATGTCCCGGATATCCCTGGCATTATCTTACGAGATAGCCACGACCTGAGCACGGGGTGTAGGCGTACTCCCGTGTATAACTCACATAAGTGGTGTGTCTATTGATCTTTAACCCGGAATACGTTCCGGGCTACTGAACGCATAAGTAACATGTAAATCGTTCACAAGATTATAATATTAAATAATTCTCCCAAGTTAAATAAAATGTTTATGCCATGTGCATCCAAACCAATTTTCAATCATTTTATAAAATGAGTCAGTTGAATGTATTTACCAGTGTAAACTGACGTATTTTCCCAAAAAGATTAAATGCAGGTACTAGGCGAAATAGGCTGGGATTCTCCTAAGCATCATTAGAAGTCTCGCACACTTAAGATGCCGAAGTCTGTTGAACAATTAAATGTTATTTTGTTTCGATCCTACTGTGGATAAACACCGGATAATTGTAACCTTGTTTACAATAAATAAATTCGGTTGTATCTTATTTTAAATTTGCTTCCGCTGTGCATTATTATATTGTGTTGTTTGACTATTACGTTGCCAACCACGTCACGATACTCCCCCACCGGGCCCACCGGTGACACGTGGAAATCGGGGTGTGACACTTTGTGGGATGGTTTTGCTATTGACATGTTTGCTTACATGAATGATAAGAAAAGAGAGAAATATGTTGTTATCCTTTGTCATTTTGGTATGGTCAACCTTTACAAAGGTACAATTTAAACTTAATTAGTTTAATTTTTTTATCTTTAGTAATTTAAACGTTGTATTTATTTATACATTTTAAATTTGACAGTATTTATATTGATCTACTCAAGTTTTTATTTTTAAATTCAGGCAAGCGTGGAGTTGCAAATGGGTTTGAGCTGAGCAGACTTTTTATTGACACTGACATTGAAGAGATTTCCTCTTTTAGGAAGAGGTATAGTTAGTAATATGCATATAAACATTGAATATTATTATTTTATACTTACATTTAATTTTTACGTTTTAATTTGATCGCATGAATCTGTTTAGGTATGTAGAGAAAATTTCAACTTCATCTTCATCAAATGAGCATGTTGGTTCAAATGTTATCTCAAGTGTTGAAGATGAGTTTCTTAGTAACCCTGATTTCATGCTTATTGGTTTCCTTGGAACGATATCAACGGTGTGTATTTTCTTATAAGTACTCTACATGCTGAGTTTTTTTATACTCTTTTCTAAGTGTTATTATTTTTGTTTGATATTGATAGACAAAGAAGGTTTTGATTCTTGCCACAATCACAGCTATATGCACTGATAAACTTTGGTATTACAATGGTTGTAACCACTGTAAGTCAGGTGTGGAGGAAAGATTTGTAACGAAAGAAAATGCGGATGGTTCATTTGATGTTGATCATGCAAAATCGTTGGTTTGTACAAATGATAAATGTGGAGGAGTCGACATCTATTCTATTCCGCGGTTTGAGATTACAGTTTTTTATTTCCTTATACTAAATACTAATATGAACGGTTCATATTAGTAATACTAATGTTTTCATTTGTTTTTAACTTTGATAGGTTCAAGATACCTATTAGGGTGCAAGACTCTTCCGGTACTGTGTCTTTGACAATGTTTGATTTCGAAGCTTACAAGATTCTTAACAAATCTGCAAAAGAGTTACTTACAATCCAAGATCAGGTAACAAATACATGCATTCAGTTGTTTGGCCATGTAGTTAATATAACTTAAAATTAATTTTTATAAAATTCTATGTTCTCAATTATGGAATCATTCTGCTTATTGTAATTTATATTAATTTTGATAAAATCATAGGTTGTTAATTCTGGAGACATACCGAACCCATATCCTGAGATCTTTGACACATTGATTGGAAAGAGGTATGCTTTCATCATAAGTTTTAAAGACTATAACATTGAGCATCAGGTTGAAAACTATGGTATTTCAATGGCCACTAACGATGATGAGATCCTTGCTGCGCTTTCCGCCAAATTCACTCTTAACCAGGTTTAAATCTTCATTATGTGAATCTTTTAATTTTATAGTTATATCTTTTTGAAATAGATTTATACCATTGTGTGTATTTTATGTTATTGTGTATTATGTACTTAAAGCATGAGCAGTCCGAATCGTTGGATGTTCCAGATTCCTGCAGTTTGTCTACTCCTGTTGACCTTATGAAGGTAATATGAGAATTTGTTTATTTGTACTAAATTTTTTGAAACGTTAGTACTTACTGTCTTTTTATATCAGGATGAGATGTCATGCTGTGGTGACAATGTTACCCCTTTATCCCAACCACTGGTAGGCACTAAGAATCCCTCTTCAGATGAAACAAAACGTAAAATTCTTGAAGTGTTCGATGTGGATGATGCATTAGGTTGCTCCTCGACAAAGCGCCGCATCAGTGATGAACTGTGTCAGGATGAAGATGCTGGTGTTTCGACGCTTTTGATTCCAAAGATTGAAAAATAGTTTTTTCAGTATTTTCAGATACATTTACGTGTTGATTTCATATGCTGTTGCCATGTTGAACTTATGGTTTTCGTTTTGTTGCTTTTGGGTGTTTGGTGGGTTATGTTTTGGACTCATTGTGTGGTTTTGAATTCCTGAAAACTTATCTGCTTATTATACTGTTATGTTCTAGTATTATAATGACTATGATCTTTCTTTGCATATTATTATCTATATTTTTAAATAAATATTGAGATTTCAAAGAATTCACGTTCATCTTCTACGGCAGCTAATTCAGTGCATCGAAATTTACATAGTAAGTGAAATTATAACTTCTTAACTCATGTTTCAGTTGTTAAGTAGCATCACTTAATCCTTAATCACGATTCTCTATCCACTGACTACTACATCAGCAGTTGTTAACCATTAGTAGTTCACTATCAGTTGTTAAGTACCCTTAGTGTTTTAATCACTAGCAGTGCTTACAAGTTTTTCATCAGCTGTTTCACTTAACAGAAGTTTCACATAACAGTAGTTTCGCTTAACAGTAGTTTCACTTAACAGTATTTTGCTTTATTCATTTTAAATTCATGTTAAATTCATTATTACAATTAAAGCCAACATAAATGCACACTTGCATTATGTTAAACATACATAACGGACACAAAACGTCATACCTAGAAACATAGAAGGATATCCAACTTGGTAGACTTGACAGAACTTACAGACTCGAAAACAAAAGATTGTAACATACAACGAGTTTTCAAATTTCTTTATAATGAAAACTCAAGGAGTGAATGGTGCACTTCGGAATGTAGCTGATAACCCCCTTTTTGGTGTAGCTCTTGGATTTTCCTTGAAATTCCCAAGCTTGGTATTTTCATATCTGCCACTGGGGTTATATTCATTCATATGCACCAAACAGCTTATGTTTTAGCAATTGATCGTTCTGTTCAATCACTTCCTTATGTGCATCGCACTAACTTCTAGGAGGTTGTCAAGTATTCTCGCCAATGTTTTCGTAGTTGGTGTTTTGTGTATCTTTACATCCGCAGCCATTCTGTACAATAAAAATATCCATAGTAAGACGGCTGATACAGTACTTTCATAATGCATATAAGTATACATATATGATGAACCCAAGATGAGGAACCCAAAACTCAGTTGATCTGAAATGAAGAAAACACATTCAAATGACCAATACGATGAACCCAAAACATATAGTCTTTAACCAACTTTATATGAGAATCAAAACAACAACCATACCCAAATTTCAACATGAACAACAGAGACTTAAGAAACTCAGATTTCAACATTAACAGCAGATACTTAAGAAACCTGTCCCTGTTTTAATCGATTGTATATTTTAAACATTTCAAACAAACTATAACACAAAAACAATCTTAGATTAACGCCAAAAACCAAAAAAGCAGTATTAATAAACATATAAAACCAAAAACATCACAAACAAACCTTTATAATAACCAAAACCCAAACCTCTGTTTTGATACCCGAGCCAAAAACCCACAATAATCAAACAATATTTCCCACAATAATCAAACAATATTTTCACACAAAAGCTGTTACTTTCATACAGTGGTGAAAATGAGATATCATCAAACATTAACTTACATAGGGTTACACAAGCATCTAACAAGAACAGAGGGTAAACCATAGTGTCGATCATGTTTTAGGTATGTGATTTTACCTTGGATTGTTATAACAACAAATGGTTGGTGAGGAGATTCAATGAAGATGAAGATGATGATTGGTGTTCGGAGTAGAGATTTTCAGATATTTTTGAGAAGTGTGATCGGTCTTTAGGGTAATTAAAGGATATTTCACAATTGTCAAACAGTCAACATAGGGAAGTGTGAGGGAGGGACTCAAACTGTTATGAATTTATAAGATCAAGGGCTGAAAAAACCAAAAAATGAATTTAGGGGATCAAGTTGATGTTTCACACATATCACAGGGACGCAAATTGCATTTTTCTCTAAACATAAATATTACTTTTTTTCAACATATTTTATAAGTTTTGGGGTGATATCAGCAGAT
The DNA here is from genome assembly GCA_030545235.1 of Helianthus tuberosus. Lineage (NCBI taxonomy): Eukaryota > Viridiplantae > Streptophyta > Magnoliopsida > Asterales > Asteraceae > Helianthus > Helianthus tuberosus. Next base: position 143,271,524 of record CM060426.1, on the reverse strand, counting down.
GTTAACCACTGCTCTTCCTTAACACTTAATCCTTAATCCCTGCTTCTGTATCTACTGTTTACTGCAGCAGCAGTTGTTAAAAATCTGTAGTTCACTATTATTGGTTAAGTACCATCAGTGTTTTAATCACTAGCAGTGCTTAAAAGTTTTCCATCAGCTGTTTGACTTAACTGTAGTTTGCATTATTAATTCTAAATTCATGGCTTCAAATTACTTTTCTTGGTAAACGAGTTATAGAAGCTCAAGTTATATCTGGTAGGAACTTTGGCACGAGAGTTTTTATTCTAAGGATTAATATGATCCCGTTTGACAAAAAAATACCTTTTCAATTTCAACAAAGACAATTTCCTTTATCAGTTTGTTTTGCTATGACAATTAACAAGTGTCAAGGACAAACGTTATCAAAGGTTGGTCTTTATTTGAAAGATCCTGTCTTCACTCATGGTCAGTTGTATGTTGCATTATCAAGGGTCAAGACCAGAGAAGGTGTTAAAATACTAATATTCGACGCTGTTGGAAAACCAACAAATAAGTAATGTTGTTTACAAAGAAGTTTTTACTAGGTTGTAATCATTGTGAGCAATGTTAAAACCCTGTTTCACCGAAGTCAAGCTACTTATATTAAAAGCTAATTATAATAGATAAAACACTGTTTGAGGAATGTTAAAACGCTGTTTGACCAAAGTCTGTTTGACCAAAGTCAAACTACTTTTGTTAAAAGCACAACCGTCAGTATTTCTTCATCATCATTACACATCAAACATCTATCATCTCTTTTTTCAAAAATCACTTCTCCCCAGTCATTTTCTAGGGTTTCAATTTTCTTTTCCTCCATCTTCTACACTTCAATCACCTGAGGTTTTATTATTTTTTCTTCAGCAACTGGTATGTACATTCCTATTGATGAACTTTATATTGTTTAATCTATGTTAATTTAAATCCTATCTTGCTACTAATACGATTTTAAATGTTTATTGCTATACATTCAATAAGGGTTTACTTATGTGTTTGAATTATCTGTTGAGAACATGTTAAAATAATTATTATTTGCAGAAAATTTTTAACTCATACTCTGTTTCTATTAGAAAACTCATCATGACAATTGCTTTCAAATCAGATCAGCAAACTACTGCCCATAGCCAAGAAAGAATAACTTAGCAGATATTTCCTTTGGCAAACATATACCATAGCAGTGGTTTTGAAATTGCCGGTAATTTCAAATTCAAAATGCCTTGGGATATATACTTTGCAATTAATGCACGTTAAGCAATCACTTCTCTCTTATGCTAAAGGCGTCTTATAGGTAAATGAATAGGTTAATTGTAATTATAATAACGTGTTTAATTTTATATTTTTCCCGTGTAAATGCATTAAAAGCCTAATAAGTGTCGCATGATATTCTTTCGTCTGACGATGTATTTAGTCATAGCCTTCTTCATTGGGTATATAAAATAGATTTGGCAGAGGTTTTGATCATTACCATTTTCATCTATCTACTCAATCATCTTCAAAAATTTTGTTGACGAGATTTTCACAAGGCTCTTTGCAGGATGGAAAAATTTGGGTTTCAAGTGATTGTTGACGAGATTTTCACAAGGCTTTCTGCAGAAGATATTTGCCGTTTCAAGTGTCTTTCCAAGAATTTTTATAGGGAATTGTCAAGTCATGCATTTCAGATGATGCATGCTCTCCGAAGTGGAGATTCAGTACAAAAGAAACTATTATCCTTTAAAGACACGTCAATTGTCATTGACAACGTAGTTGGTGGTAAGTTGGATGTTGTTAGTAGTAAAACCTTAAGTTTTCCTAACAATGTCCACTCTAGCTTCTTACGTATTCTATCTTCATTTAATGGGTTGTTGTTAGTTTCGAATGAAGGGATTTGCTGTCAGTTGATTCTTTGGAATCCAACTATCAGGCAGTATAAGGTTTTGTGTGATGACTACTTTAATTATAATCATCATCGAAACTCTGATACCGGTGGAATTTATTTTGATCAGTTCAATGATCTCAAAGTGCTGAACATCAGATGTTACCGTAATGTAACTGCTGCTCGTGTTTACTCACGACGTCGTGAGTCATGGACAACAATAAATTTCAGTATCGTAAACAATTATAGTTCAAGTCGTTATTCATGGTCTACAGGAGTTTATGCTGATAAAACCATATATTTTATGGTTTCAAATTATTGGTATCCACTAGGTGAGAGGAACATCGTTTGTTTTGATGTTGTTAGTGAGACTTTCAGAATGCTTCACTTTCCTAAGAGTATTGTAGTCAATCCTTGCCAAGGGCATTTTTTGACCATTGCAAAGAGATTGCATTTGATTGTCATTGGAAAGTCTGCTGAGCTAACTGCTGATTTGCTCAGATATGAAGAAGAAGGCTGGAAGAAGATGTTTGTTTTCAATAATCCTCGTGTAGTTGGTTACGTAGATGCACGCCGAAGTACTAATATAATTGAAGACAACAAGTGGTTGATAACAAGCATCTGGGGGGATATGATTGAAGTTGATCTCACCAACGAACTTCTGAAATACCTCCAACATGTTGACAACTACAATGGTCCGAAAGGAGCTTTACTTATCGAAACTACTGTTTCACCAATAGATTAGGAATTAGAATCCTGTATTTTATTCAATGCTATTATCTGTTTTGACAATTGTATCTTTTATATAATTAGTTGTGTTAAAATTATTAATAATGTTTGTTATTAAAATTAAGTAAATGAATATCGATGTTTGAGAGTGTAAATTCTTGTAATATTGGCAAAGGTCGGTTTAAATGATCAAAGCTTTGTTATTGAGAACAGGTGTTTCAAAATTAAACAGTTGTTGATACATCTGTTGAATTGGGTCAACAGATGGATGAACTTTGTATGCTGTTTAACACTTGTACTTTTTATAAATATTTAGGTTTGAGAGTGTAAAAGCTTGTAATATTGGCAAATGTATGTTTAAATGATCAAAGCTCTGTTATTGGGAACAGATGTTTGAAACTAAAACAGTGGTTGATAAATCTGTTGACTTTGGTCAACAGATTGATGTCCACAGATGTTTGGAACTACTGTTCAGAAAAGTGTGGTCGAAACCGCTGTTTGGTTAAAATGGTGGTTTAAAACCACTGTTGGGTTAAAACTGTTTGGTCTTTTAAGGCTTAAACTGTTTTGCCTTAAACAGATGTTAACAAGTTAAACATCTGTTAAGGCTTAAACAGATGTTTGGCCTTTTGTATCAGATGTTTCGACTTAAACAGTTGTTTGATCTTAAACACATGTTTGACCTTAAACAGATGTTTTGCCTTAAACAGATGTTCTTATTCCATATCAGATATTTGGACTTAAACAGATGTTTGGCCATAAACAGATGTTTGGCCTTAAACCAAACATCTGTTTAAGCTCAACATCTGTTTGACTATTTGTCAATATCTTATTGACTTTTGGTTAACATCTGTTTCAAATTTGGTCAACATCTTATTTTGTAAAAGAGGTACAAAAACAAAGATTTTTTTGAAAATCCCAAATCACCCTATCATGTAAGTGCATTGATGTAAAAGTGGAAATTTAATTATTCATATGGTCCTGTTGTGGTTTTGTTTGTCCTCTAATATGAGTTCATGATCTAATCCGGTGATTTGAAGTCGTTGTTGAATCGAATGAGATGGTTGATGTAATGCGGTCGTATTAATAACAAATAGTAATTAATTAATCTAAATAACTTTCTCGAGCCCGGGAAGCAATCCCGGGTAAAAACCTAGTGTATAGATATATGGATTTTGGGCTTAACTGTTAGATGGGCTTTAGATGTTGGATATTATTTGGTATAGATGTGGGCTTGTAATAATATTAAAGAGGGGTGACATAAATTTTTTAGGGTAACGAAATCGAAAAAAGTCAAAAAATATTTTTTTACACTACCGGACGAGTAGTTAAGAGGTAGCGGAGGCAACCTCTTATTACATTGTATGTCTGCCACTAGTCGGATGACGAACTTGAAGACATTTTTAGAAAATAATAGAGATAATTAAAAGAGTTTGAATGTTCAGAATATTTTTTGAATTGTGATTGCGTTGAATGTGATTTTGGTTGTAAGGTTTTTGTATATAAATAAAGAAAATGATTTTTTTAACTATTTGACAGTTGGCAATGGTCTAAACATCCAAATCACCACAATTCAAGTGTTGCCGTTCGCCAACCCTCTGGCGATTTCATTGATAGCACGCCCCCATTACTTCTACCAAGCAGATGTGCGGGGCACCATCATGTCTTAGTAGGCATGGGACGTCACCCGACACTGTTCAGCCTAATAAACATTCAACCAATTTTAAGGACACGCAGAGCCGTCCTTGAGTACTCACAAAAAAATTTGGGCATCGGGCGACAAAAAGAATTGGGCCCAAAATTGTGGTTAAGGGGAAATGAATTAAAAAAACTAAAAACTTATTGGTGGAGCCAAGACTAGAACTTAAGACCTCTATATTATCTTAGGATGGTTTTTCCACTCCACCACCAACATTTTTTTGCATATCAAATGGAAATATATACTAAATTTTATAATTTAATAAATATATATAAAACCTTTCGGGCCCTTTGAAAATTTGAGCCTCGGGCGACGGCACAGGTTAGCCGGCCCAAGAACCGCCTGGACACGTAAGGTTTAGCCATAAAAGCGGTAAAATGTACGTTTGCATTTTGGTCCAGCTTTCAAAAGCTCATTTATTGGGTGTGTGAAAGAGAAGACCCTTGTTTCGATTGGACATGCAAATAATTTTGTTTGGGCGTGAAAAGGAAAATAATTGTTTTGATGTTAGACCGATCCATGCTAATAAATTATTTTGATGTGACAATACAACTTTATGAACATACATGTGAATAAGATATGGTGTAATTATATTGTCGGGGGGGGGGGGGGGGGGGGATATTCCACGGTCCTCCCAACCGCTGGAGTGATCACACTCCACAAGCTAGCTTAGCCTCATAGCTGCCTGGGGGTGACTACCCAACCGAGAGCAAAGAGCTTGGCCGTGGGTTGCGGACACCAAGATTCGAACCCGGGACCTCTAGAGAGAGGGTGGGTGAGGCTGGCCAACTGGGCTACCCCAGAAGGTTGGTGTAATTATATTGTCTGTTGGTCATGTCTGCATTATTGTCCAGTTTATCTTTATCTGTACAAGATTTAATGATTTATGGTCACTTTTATTTACATGTATTATGTGTGTAATTCGTATCACGTAACTGGTTGTTCTAAATGCACCTCTCCTTACTAATTATACCTTCTTGTGAGCGAAAAAATGCAGGTCTCACACAGGCCCCACATAGGTATATAAGAGGAGGAATGTGTATTTAGTAATTGGAAGAGTGTAATACGTGTTTGATCCCCACCCTATGTAATACGTGTGAAATTTGATTACAACATAATTTTAATCTTATAGGTCATTTTTTTTTATTTAACTCATTTCGTTAATTTATAGATAGGGACAATTCGGACCAATCAAATTAAAGACATGACTTGTTTACCAAAAATGTAATCTTATTTTACTAATTCAACTTTTTCTTATTCATAATATTTGTTTAATTAACTTATGGTATATGGTGTTTTGTAGCAGCAAACTCGTATTAGAACATTAATAAAAATGTTGAAAGTTAAACTTCAAATAGATATCTTAACCTTCAAGGCAAACTTGTATTAGAATTTTAATAAAAAGGTTAAAGTGTAAGACACCAGTATCGTACCGGTACCGAAAAACATGAAAAATAAGTATCAGTGCCGATACGAAATATAACGGGTACGGTTTGGTACCGGGTATGGTACACGGTACCAAATGTGCATCCCTATACATTAGTGGATTCCTTGCTCGGACCACCGGCCAACACTAAATGATGATTTGGGTGATACAAACTATCAACATTTAACACCGTTTTTATTTTCATACAACACTATGTATATCACATAAACATGTTTGATTTCACTAAAAATATTGTGTTTTCATTTCTTAATATGATATGTATGTAAATAAAACGGCTGACATGTGAGTGCAAGTCATTTACATATTGATAGGGAGGACAATTGAAGCTAAACCCGAACCCGACATAGCTGGGATGAATGTTGGGTTAATATGGTATAGGATCGGGTTTGAGATTAGTGTTTATTCTTTTGCAGGTTTGGGATTTTGTGATATACTTGTTTACCTGATAAAATTTACCCATTTACCAGATTGTATACCCGATATAATTTCTTTTATTTTTTTTAAAAGAATATGATATATCAACTTTTTTGTCATCTATGTATTTGAGTATTTTTTTTATATACATTTAGGTATTTTATATCTATTTACATTGTAGTTATTTGATATATTTTTCTATTTATCTTAAATGTAAGTGATTAGCAGTTACCTTATAGATACCCGACAGATTTTGGGTCTGGCATATCCGATGGATAATTTTGTTAATTAACGAGTATACCCGATACTTGATGGGTATTTACCTGTTAGAAACCTGACGGGTTTAAAACAAACTTTTTTAACCGGGTTTGAAGTTAAAATTAACTAAATCCGCCCCCTTTCCATCCCTATATACTGATTTTTTGAAACCTAACTCCCACCGAATGGACATTTTCTAATGATACGATATAGTCAAAAGCTAATACGTGACATGGTTAGTAGTGAAGTCTCGTAAGTTGGTAGAAGTGGATACACAATTGTATTTTAAATTTGTCTAACTTTATGTATTGTAGACCTGAAAAATGGCTATTGAGTTTCAATTTTGGAGCATAAGATACTATTAATTTTTCCTCTTTAATTTCATTTTTTCTAACTAGAAATTAGTTTAAGTTATGGCTTAAATTACATGATCAACTAGAGGTGATGATGATTCATGCATATAATGCATATACATGTAGATCATAATCTCATATGATGTTATATTTTATTCTAATTTGTCAAATGATTAGACATTGAAAATGGTAAAGTGAATCCAACATGTAATCTATTGTTTAAAATGTTTGAGTAAACTGCAATTTTGGTCCCTGAGGTTTGGTCAGTTTTGCCACTTTAGTCCAAATCTCAAAATTTTTACATCTGGGTCCCTGTGGTTTCAGTTTTATTGTCATTTTGGTCTAAAAATGAAATCAGGTATTGTTTGTCTTATAAAACCCAACTATTTTGTCCTTTTTCTCAGGGGCAAAATGGTCATTTCATTTTTATAAATAATTACCAGCCGACATCTCCTTTCCTCTGCATTCTTCATTCTTAAAGAAACCCTAATCTACAACACCTCCACAGCCGCACCCCATCTCTCTCTGTCTCTCCGGCGCCTCGTCTTGCTGACAACGAACACCCACAACCATCCCTCAATCTCCTCTTCTCCTTTTCGTCTCAAATACACCACACCACCCCCATTCCACCTCGATTTAATGGCCGGCCACCACTGTGGTGGTGGCAACGAGAGAGAGAGAGATCGGAGAAGCAGAGAAGATGGAAGAGACGCTAATTTCCCGACAATTGCTCGTCGACGTTGGAAAGGTGGCAGTGCGGCGGTGGTTTTAGGTATTCGGTGGTTTGTGGTGGACGAAGGTGGTTCAACTGTGTTTGTTCCGGTGATGGACATGGGTGATGGGTTCAAGGGTGTTTGTTCCGGTGGTGGTTGTGGGACCCAAACCCACCGATTATCATTGTTGAAAATAAATCAAAGCTTCAATCCACCATCGACACACTTCAATATCCCTTTATGCTAGGGAAAATGGTATGGCTTGGCGACTAGATCTAAGTCTCCGACGACGTCCTCGACTTCCGTGTGACCACCACCACTCGATTTCAAACCCTAGCACCTCTACACTGTCGTCGCATTACCTCCGAACACCAACACCGTTACATCACCTCAATGCCTCCGCCCCATCCATCCGTTACCACCATTACAGGTTCGAGTTCACAGTGGTTATAGATCTGTACAGGTACGAGTTCACAGTGGTTACAGTCAACCTGCACTGGATTTGTTGAGATTAAGCTTAGGAGTTGTTTTTGTAATTGATTTGTCTGCAAGGCTGAAGTTGTTTTTGTAATTGATTTGTCTGCACTCGATTTGTTGTTGATATAGTGCAAGTTCTAGGTATTAAAATGACCATTTTGCCCCTGAGAAAAAAAATACAAAATAGCATGGTTTTATAAGACAAACAAGACCTGATTTCATTTTTGGACCAAAATGGCAATAAAACTGAAACCACAGGGACCCAGATGTAAAAGGTTTGAGATTTGGACTAAAGTGGCAAAACTGTCCAAACCTCAGGGACCATAATGGCAGTTTACTCAAAATGTTTGCACATGCATTGAAAAAAAAATAACCCTTAAAAAATCTCTCATTATAAAGTTTATATATTCTCTTTTGGATGACACACTTTTAGTGATTATACGTATTATAACATGCACCTTAATAATTCTAAATTTGAAAAGTAGTTAAACAAACCATTTGTCGTTGTCACTCAAGTTGAGACGAACATGGCCCTTTCCCTTTTTTTGATCGTGATTTATGTGATGACGGATCATGTTGAAATAGGCTTTACCCGAACAAATCCATTTTTATTGAAAAGTTCAATGCAAACGCAAATTGTTTATTTAACTAGTTTATGCCCGCGTTACGGGGCCTTAGGCCAAATATTTCTCTAACAATTAAAAGAAAACGATATTTTAGTTTTGCTAGAAAGAAAACTAAAATGATGAGAAAATTGTAATTTAACTGGGGCAAAACTGTAATTTGTCATGATCAATGTGTAACACCCCGTGTTTCGGAAGTCAAAGTCAAAGAAAGAAAAGATTGTTAATTGCGATCTGTCTCTCCTTGCTCAATTCCTGTTTTGACTTCTTTGACTTGTAATTAGTCTATTTTATTATTGCTTTAGTTGTATTATGTGGAGTATCTATTAATAATCGCATAGTAATCGTTATTTATCGCATGATTAATCGCCTTATCGCTATCGCAATCGCACTCGAATTTCGCATTTTGGTTATTGTTATACGTGTGTGTGCGCCTTATGTGTTACTTGTGCATGTTTATTTATGTTATGTGTGGTAATCAATCGAAACGCAATCGAACTCAATCGCAATCGAATGGCAAACGCTAAACGAATATGAAATATAGATGCTTGTATATTGATATAGTAGTTGGGATTAAAAGTAATTTGACTAGGAAATTCTATCGCATCGAAACGCTCATAATCGAAATCGAAACAGCCAAACTCGTCACGCCGAACACTCGAACCAAGCGACTGATCGATCAGGAGGCCAGCCGATCGACCAGCCGCTCGATCGGACAGCTGTTCGACCGGGCTGCCACCCGTTCGACCAGCACCTTTCCACTTTGGGTAACCCTGTAAATACCCCTTGTCACCATCACACTTTCCACTTTTAGCAACTGACGTCCGACCAGCACTCTAACCTTGCTTTTTCTTCGATTTCTCGCAATTCCGGTAAGATTTCGCCCTAAATCTTGTACTTCCTTAATCTACACGCACTCCTACACCTTTCTATCTTTTAAATCTTAACTTTTAACCGTGAAATCATCAAGATTCAAGGTGTTCTAGGATGACGTCATCATGTGTTCTTGAGAACTTCATGTTTTCGCCTCAATCCACCAAAAACAACTTAGATCTAACCGATTTCCACATAAACAAACAAAGATCTTTCAAAGATCTAAACATATTCACGAGGAAAAGGGATTGAAATATGGTTTCCAACTTTCTTTCAACTCTTTTACACTCAATGCACTCAAAACCGATAGAATCGGAGCTTGTGCCGACTTACTACTCATTCTTGTGGTCGCGTTGGTTCAAGATCCGTATTCTATCCACGAGGTTATCGATTCCGGGTTAACCAAGAACAACCGTCTTGAACCGGTGGACTGACTGAACTTGGGTGGTTCCTGTTCACTCGGGTCACTAGAGCTTAGGATGGGGTTCCGTTGGTTGGCACGATATCAACACATCTCGATAAAACGACAAACGATCAAAACAGCTAAGTGTAAGACAAACGGAACGACCAGGACGGAATGCCGTCCGATCGGACCACCGTCCGAATGGACCGTCAACCGAACGGGTTGTCAACCGATCGACTTGCACCTTGGGTCCCACACTTAACCGTTTTTGCCAACATGTTCAATGAACAAAGGATGCCACCCGATCGAACAACCGTCTGATCAAGTGACAACCTGCTGTGAACTTGTTCTCGCTGAATTGCTCAACCTATCGGATTGTCGCCCGATCAAACGGTCGTTCGATCGATCGTCCTGAAAGGTAGGGATACTTCGATGTTTTCAAAAGCTACAACGAAAACTTCAAAAGTCAAGCCATCATACACAAACACATCCTTCTCAAACGAAGAAACAATCCACTCGAAAGGTCACCCGACCGGATGACCATCCTAGCGGACTGTCAACCGAACGACCGGCCATCCGATCGGACTACCATCCGATTGAACTGCTGATCGACCCAACCTTCACTTGTTCCATTTTACGCGTCGCTTATCTTTATGATATCGTTCTGATCAGGCTAACCCTATTCTCTAGCGCTCCCTTCAATCCATCAATCGCTGTGAGTATACTCGATCCCGTTTTGCTTTACGCACTTTTGGGTGTTACATACGTTACTTATACAAAATCACATCGAACACACTACGCAATACTTTAAACGCTAACCGTTATCGCATGTATACGTGACTTAATGAATGCTTGTTTGTTATGTTTACACATGGAATGCTGTCTACCTGCCTTAGCAACGATAGTACTATTAGTTTGGACTCAGCACCCGTTAACTCGGGGGTTGTTAAGGACAATTACCTACATGGCTCACAGTGGTGAGTATGTATCGCGAACTGCCTTGGGCAGTCAACCCGCAGTCATTGGTATCGATAGGTTCATGTCGATAACTAACATGCCTCATTTCACTCTGTGTACGTGCTGGTTATGGGTAACGATTTCGAACTCTATATGCTATTATCAAACTTGTATGCTCACCTTTACACTATGTGTATTGACTTTTACTTTAACGTATGAGACAAGTGCTTAGGATGCTAAATTGCTTTACTTTGCGGTGATGAAATTGAGGCTAGGGCAAGTCTAGAAACCAAAAATAAACAATTGTCTGTAATGGAAATCTGAGTTGTCGGAACAGAACAATTTGACTAGATTTGTCTGTAATAATTTGGTTACCTTTTGAGACATGGTATGGGACATGTTACTTTAAATTGACTGGTAATGATAATTGTTATGGAAACTTCTGGACAATCTGTTTCGCTCAGTGCCATGCCCCGATGTTTCCTTCATCGGTTGGGGTGTGACACAATGAGCGAGCGCTAGGGAATAAAAATTAAACTGAGTCAACCAATTAAAACAAAACACTACTATAGGTTTTCAAAAAAAAAAAAAAACGATGGCAAGACTATATTTTTGAACTGAGAGCAAAATCGTAACTTTTCAAAAGCTAAAACGATGGCAAAACTGTAAATTTGAATCGGTGCAAAAGCGTAAGTTTGAAATGGGGCAAATTCGTAATTCAAAACTAGGGTAAAATCGTAATTTGTTCGGGCCAATGGGGAATGCCAGACAGCTGCCTACCACTATAAGTTTGACTGGGGTAAAGTCGTAATTTATCAAAAGCTACAACGATGGTAAGATTGTAATTTTGAACAAGGGGCAAAATCGTAATTTTGACTAGGGTAAAATCGTAATTTGTACAAAGCTACAACGATAGCAAAACTGTAATTTTACACTGGGGACAAAAGCGTAATTTTGAACTGGAGGTAAAATCATAATTCTAAACTGAGGTAAAATCGTAATTTGTTTGAGGCAATGGAGAAGTGCCAGACAACTACCTAACACTATTCTCATCCATGGCTATTGTATATATAAAATAAAATGAAATACGAAGACTTCATATAAATTTTCTACTTTATCATATAAATACTAGGGGTGTAAACGAGCTTGGCCGTGCCCGACTAGGCTCGAGCTCGGCTCGTTAGTTTTTTATGAAGCTCGAGCTCAGCTCAGATCGAGCCTACTTATTTGAGCTCGAGCTCGGCACGTAAATAAAAATGTAATATTTATATTGGTAAACTGCTAGATACAGCTGCTAAAGAGTACAAACATTACCAGAAAAACCATTCCTGTTCTCTTGTCGTTGTACACATACAACAGACACCTTTTGGGTGAAAATGGTGAAAGAGACTACGAGCTAATTACTAGTAAAGACATTACCAGAAAAACCATTCCTGTTCTCTTGTTGTGGACCACATACAACAGACACTTTTTGGTGAAAGTGGTGAAAGAGACTACGAGTCTCTTACGTATTGAAATATCTTTGTTTAGGGTTTTATATGGGTTGTTCTAGTTAGGTGTTTCATGGTGTCTGAGTTCTAGACTTCTTGTTTTATGTGACAACTAGTGTCATGTTGATAATTCATGCTTCAATCTTTGCACTGTTTATGGTTTATTTATGGGGAAATCGCAAGAATGGCCTTGACCCGGTCAAAATTTCCAAACTAGCCATTCGAAACGTCTTACTGAGACGCCACGAATTCCTAAGACGTCTCAACTATTTACCAACGAAAGGGTTGCACGTGGCTGAGCCATTTGACGTCTCTCCTGTAACATCCCCCAAATATGGATCGTAGAAAACCCGACTAGTTTGTAAACCAGATCCAAAATGAATAAAAGAGACTTTTTATTTGTATATTTTTACTCTATGGTGTTGTAAATAAGTTAAAATAATTATTTCCGAGTTTAAAGAGATTAATTATATATACCTGTTTTGGTCAAAAATTACCGAAGCAATTTAGTTATCAAATTAGTAAAGTGAGGTAGTGTGCTAGAAAGTGCGTTGAAAATATGCTTGTTAAGTTATTTAGAAAATCAGTATTCAGGATATGGCTCAGGATATTGAGCTATATCTATGATCAAACTATGAGCAAAAGTAAAGTAAATGACACGAGATGTACGAGGAAAGCCCTTGATCAATCTAGATCGCCGGCATAAAACCTCGGGAGCTGACAATCGCAGCTGCCTTGTTCTTCTATTGCTTCAAATATCAGGGTACAGTGCAGGATGTGGTGCGGATCGACTATGTGTTACAATGAAATTTGAATACAAGTGTGGTGTTTGCAATGAGCTAGAGAGTTAAAGTATTCGAGAGTGTCAGTGAAGATTGTGTGCCTTAAACTGATCCGCCCCCATCTATTTATAGTAAAGATAATGTAACAAACTACCCTAAACTTCCGGGATCCACCGAATATTCCTTAATCGAACGTTGTAGACCTGGTCTTTCGGGTTCAACGTCTCTCCTTCAACAAACACGTCCGAGTCTTGAGGAGAAGAAGTCCACTTGACCGTTAGCAAGTCTCAGCCTTTAACCTGCACGTGGTTAATTCAATAAACCTCAGGATACCACCCAAGATGTTAGCAATATCCTCTTCCAGCATCCTGGTCACAAATAAACAAATAAAGGCAAGATATTGGTCAGGTTATGTATGCTTAGAAAATGAGCCATAACAATTGTCCCCAAATATATCGGTTGGGATACCAATCCAACGGATATATTTCAAAAGTTTCACCTCATAACTTAAGGCAATTAATACGACTAGGCCCTTGAAATGACAGCGGTGCAACTTCCAAAGCATTATTTACTCTTTACCCCCTATATTCATCCTATATTAACCGAGGGACTCCTTATCACGGTTATCCTTATCTTTAAGCGGACATCAGGTATTTTCCTTTCTATCCTTCTTTCTTGAATCTCTCTTAGTTTGCTCAATACTTTTCATGGCACCACGAACGAAATCCCGATCGGACCGACCGGCCTCAGCCCTCGTAAGTCAAAATTTCATTGTTGATCGAGCAAAGGAGATCTGCTGCTTCAACAATGCCGACATCGCTGCCCTTAAAGATTCTGGTGCCTTTCCCACCGGAAAAGTCTTTCGCCCTTTCGACCGGGAAGCCCGATCAGACGCGTCATCCGACGAGTGGGTTTGTTTTTTCGCTTATCCTTTCTCTCTCGGACTCCGGTACCCGTTTCCACCCTTTATCTCTAGCTTTTTCGACCTCACCGGCCTTAGTTACGCTCAAGTTATGCCAATGGTCTGGCGAGTCTTGATAGTGCTGGATCAAATCAAATCTCGTCATTTTCCTAACCTACTTGTTGAGGACCTCCCTATAGCATACCGGTTGAGATCCCACGGCAATCACCGTTTTCTTCTATTTTCTACCTCCAAGAACCCTCTGGTTCTTAAAGCCACCAAGAACGAGGATCGATGGCGACGAAAATTCTTTTTCGTAAAAAGAGACTCCATTGATAGGGGTTTCGATCTACTGGTTAAATGGTTAACCAAGGGTAGGATTTAGGGTTTTAGGAATATCCCCCATTATATCTTCAAACTGTATCCCGGACTTATATCCTGATGTTTTTATGCAGCAAATTTCAGAGATTTAGTGCCTCCCAGTGCAGAATCCGAATCCAAGATCGAGGAAATCTACCATCTTCCTGCCAGTGAAAGAACTTTCTCCCTGTCTCTTACAGATTCAAGCCAGAAATCAAGCTCAGAAATGTCTGGTAAGCATATTCTCAACATATATAAATTACTTTTCAAAAGTATGATGAGTTTAAGAACATCTTCCCTTGTGTAGTACCAGTCGTCAACCTTGAAGGTTTTGAACTTGACGAGTTGGATTGCTACTCCAGCCTTGAAGCCATCAAACAAGAATCCAAGCCAAAGCCGTCTGCTACACCAAAGCCTACCTCCTCGAAGACTGTTTCTGCTCCCAAAGGCCCTCCGGCATCCAGGACCCGGGCATCCAGCTCTCGGAAGAGAAAGGAGACGGATCCCCAGCTGTTTCTGAAACATTCTCTCTCGAGAATCATGGGTTCAACGAAGCCACCTCATTCCTCAAACAGGTAGAATTTTCTTTTCGATATCCTACACAAGTATGTTAGCCCTTATCCTGCTTATTTTTTACATCAATACCTGTGTCTTTATTGATAGGGTCTGGATCGTCTTATGCACTTGTATGAAGACGCTTGCGGGCTTAACAAGATGTTGGAGATCAAGCTAGAGAAAGCTGAGGCCACCATAGCCGACCAAGGAACCAGTGCAGCTGCTAAATCCCAACATTATGAAGACAAATACAAGGCAATGATCCGGGATCACCAGGCTACTCTCCACAAAGCCAACGAGGATGCTCAAGCCAAACTAGATGCCACTCTTCTCCAATATCAACAGAATATGAGCTCATATCGGGATAGCCTCAAAGCATCCGTGGTCATCTCTCTTCTCCAAGCCAGGATAAGGATGGCTTATGAGGCCATGGATTTGGGTTTTGAATGCCCCTCCTGGAATGTAAAGGCTTGGGAGGAGAAACTACAGGGCCTCGGAGGTCATCCCGTTGCTCATCCTGCAAAGCATACTGGTGAAGAGCCTTCTAAGGCGGCAGAGGAAGCGGCCAATGCTGGTGATGATGCCGAGAAGAATCCTGAGGCTGATGCTGGTGCGAATGCTGGGAAGGAGGTTGTTGTTCAAGAGGGTGCTGCCCCTTAGGCAGCGGAGTGGGCGATGATGGATATACGTGCCAAGGCTGGAGCCCACCTTTTAATTTCATGGTTGTGGTTGTATAAACAATTTACTTTTCCTGTCTTCAAACAATTTACATTTCCTGCACTAGAACAATGTGATGACCAAAGGTGGATGGGTCCTAGGTTTTAGGACGAAGCCCTTGGTCATCAATTAGTATAACTTGTTTTGAATGTGATAACGGTTGTAGGTGGACAGGTCCTGTTTTGAGATATATCCTGCAACCATTACACAAGTATGGTAAAAACTAATTGTGCTTTTGGCGGATGGGCCTTGGTTTGAGGTGAAACCAAAAGCACAACTTTTGACTTGTTAATAATATAACTATCTTTTGACTTATTTATCGTTGCCTTGCATTACTTAGCGTAACTCTTAGCTTTGTAAAAATTTTGTATTATTATCTTATGAGAATATCCTGATCAATATGCTCAACGATATATTGTAAAAACTTTTTATTAGATAGAACTTCCAAACATTCCTTTAACTTTGTAGAAAGTTTTTTGAAAAACAATCTATTTTTCCAAAACCAGTTTATGATAATACTTAAATGATCAAAGTGCCAAACTAATACTAGTTTCAAATACCTTAATCAAATATCCTGAAAAGGACCTTGAGAATATATCAGGATACTTATAGTGTTACTAAAAACTTAGACGATGTTTACAAAGGAAAGATCATACCAGAAATAGGGAATAAACCTATTACCAAACTTCAATCCCTTTGCAACTCTTCCAATGAAGGTGTCCCCTGTGCAAGGTACTTAGTGCATTAGTTCTGAGCCTCATCCTTTTAGCTTTACATCATCATCTTGGCAGGGATGTCCCCTGTGTACAATGTCTTCAAATACTTTAGAAATCTACTGAATGTCAGTTTCCATTGCATAGGCAATTTTTTACGTCCCAAGGGTAAAACCCAAGGATGTACTGGAGATAAATCCCTTGTATCCTGGGGAAAATCCCAAATTTTCATGCACTACAGGCGGGAGTGTATAAACTCCAAGACTTAGAAAGGTGAAAACCTTTAAACCTTAGAGAGTATGAAAATACCCTTTCGTGAGAGAGGGTGATCAATCCTCATATACCTTTAGGATTCAGGATATAGCCAACAATAACGAAATTGTCAGCCACTTTTACATGGACTGGTCCCGCCACCTTGAACTATCCCTGAATAACTTGCGCTCCAGGCGGGGTGTTTAAACCCAATTCGGAAGAAAGGTGAATACCTTTAAACCTGTGAAGGGATCAGTATCCCTTAAACGTGAGAGAGGGGGCCAATCCTCTAATCTTTCGAGTTATCCTGAGTACATATCCTGGAGCTATATCCTGAAACATATCTTGCAAAACAATTGTAAACTAAGGTGGGCTAACACCCCTCCGATGCTTAAGTCAGTATTGGGTTACAAAGAACAAATTAAACCAGACATATTTAAAAAAGGTAGAATTCATACCATCCTGAGTTAGAGATTAAATTCTAAACTCACTTGAAATAGAGCTTAAGGTGTATAGCATTCCAAGACCTCGGTAGCATATCCCCCTCCATATTCTTGAGTCTGTATGCTCCTTTCCCTGCTTCTGATTCAACTTCATATGGTCCTTCCCATTTTGGAGCTAACTTGCCATCGGCAGGGTTAGTAGTATTCTGAAAAGCCTTTCTTAACACCCAATCTCCAATCTTAAATCTTCTGGTCCTAATATTCTTGTTATATGCCCTGGATATTCTCTGTTGATATGCTGCCATCCTTAGCCTTGCCGCATCTCTCTTCTCATCTATAGTGTCTAAATCCTGACTCAAGGCTTCAGGATTCTGCTCAGGATCACTTAGGGTAGATCTTGCAGTAGGTATTGTCATTTCCGTTGGAATCATTGCTTTTGCTCCAAATACCAAGGAAAATGGGGTTTGGCCTGTTGCATTCTTTACCGTTGTCCTATTAGCCCATAAAACAAAAGGTAATTCTTCTGCCCATCTTCCTTTTTTGGCTCCAAGCCTTTTCTTTAAGTTATTGACAATTATCTTGTTTGAGGATTCTGCTTGTCCATTCGCTTGAGGATGTACCGGAGTAGACGTAATCATTTTGATTCCCCAACTCTTGCAAAAGTCAGTAGTCCTCTTACTTATAAACTGAGAACCATTGTCACAGATTATCTCGGCTGGTACTCCGAATCTGGTCAGGATATTCCTCTTGATGAAGGATACTACTTCTTGATCTCTAACTTGAACAAATGCTTCTGCTTCAACCCACTTAGAGAAATAATCCGTCATTGCTAGCATAAAGACTTTTCCTCCCGGAGCTTTTGGTAGCTTTCCCACTATATCCATACCCCACTTCATAAATGGCCAAGGGGAAACAATAGGATATAACGGTTCAGCCGGCTGATGCAGTATATTACTATGTCTTTGACATGCGTCACATCTTCGAGCATATTCTGCGGCATCTTTTCTCATTGTTGGCCAATAATATCATGTCCTTAATACTTTTGAGAATAACGACCTGCCCCCAGCATGATTACCACAATCCCCTTCATGTATATCCTGAAGTACTTCTTTGGCTTCAGGATCCTCCAAGCACCTCAAATACGGTCCTGCAAGAGATTTCTTGTATAAAATATCATTTATAATAGTAAATCGTGATACCTTCATCCTAAATGCCTTAGGATTTTCATTTCCAGGGATGTGTCCTTCTTTGAGATATCTCATGATTGGAGCCGTCCAGGATTTAGGATCCTCTTCAGGATGCTCTGCTCCAGGATCCTAAATACCCGCTACTTCTTCATCCTGAGGATTTGTTGCATGATATAAGACATGTAATATTGGTATTTGGGTCCCTTCAGGTATCCTGATCGATGATCCCAAATTTGCTAAGGCATCCGCTTCAGCATTATCCTCCCTTGGTACCTGTTCAAGTATAAAAACATCGAAATATCCTGCTAATTTTTTGAGAATATCGAGATATTCGATTAATTTCTCACCCTTAACTGCATAGGATCCATTAAAATGGTTAGTAATTAACAAAGAGTCAACATATACTTGCAAATTCTTGATACTCATACTCTTAGCCAATTCTAATCCTGCAATTAAAGCTTCATATTCTGCCTCATTATTAGTAGCAGGAAATTCACACCTAATTGCCTGGGGTAATATGTCCCCCTGTGGCGATTTTAGTAGTATTCCTAATCCTACTCCTCTTACATTAGATGCACCGCCAGTATATAATGTCCAGGATCCTGAGGATTCTCCTAACTGTTGAACTTCTAGGTCTACCTCGTCCTGAATGTCACTACTAAAGTCAGCCACAAAGTCAGCTAAAGCCTGAGATTTTATGGCATTTCTAGGTTCATATACTAAATCATAAGCACTTAATTTTACTGACCAGTTGGCCATCCTGCCCGACATCTCTGGTTTCCTAAGCACATTTTTGACAGGATAATTTGTTTTAACATGTATCCTATGTGTCTCGAAATAATGTCTAAGCTTCGTTGACGCCATGACTAATGCTAGTATTAATTTTTCTAAGTGAGAGTACCTAGTTTCAGCATCTAATAAACTTTTACTAACATAATAAACAGGATATTGCTGACCTTCATGATCTTTTATAAGAACGGCACTTACAGCATTCCCTGATACAGCAAGGTACAGGGATAGTGGTTCACCATTTTCAGGCTTCATCAATAGAGGTGCGGTTGAGAGATATCGTTTCAAATCCTGCAGGGCTGCTTCATGCTTCTCCCCCCATTCGAATCTTTTGTTCTTCTTCAGGATATCATAAAAATCTTTGCACTTCTCTGAAGATCTCGAGATAAACCTGTTTAAAGCTGCTACTCGCCCTGTCAATCTTTGTACGTCCTTCATATTTGAGGGTGATTTTATATCCAGGATAGCTTTGATCTGCTCTGGGCTTGCTTCTATCCCCCTTTTTGTCACCATATATCCAAGAAACTTTCCTGCCCCCACTCCGAAATGGCATTTAGCAGGATTCAGCTTCATGTTGTATTGATCCAGGATATCAAATGCTCCCTTGATATCCTGGAGGTGATCCTCAGCCTTTTTAGATTTCACCACCATATCATCGATATATACCTCCATGGTGTCCCCCAGTTTGTCTTTGAACATCATGTTTACCAATCTTTGGTATGTTGCACCTGCATTTTTCAAACCAAAAGGCATAGCTGTATAACAATAAATACCTGTTGGTGTCATGAAGGCAGTATCCTCCTGGTCAGAAGGCTCCATTTGGATCTGTTTAAATCCTGAGGATGCGTCCATGAAGGTCAGCATTTCATGCCCGGCAGTGGCATCTACCATTGCATCAATGTGGGGAAGAGGAAATTGGTCTTTAGGACAGGCTTTGTTCAAGTCTGTGTAGTCTACACAAACTCTCCATTTCCCATTTTTCTTTTGTACTACAACCACGTTTGCTAGCCATCGTGGGAACTTAACCTCTCTGATCATTCTGGACTTTAATAATCTTTCAACTTCCTCCTGGATAATCGTGTTCCGCTCAGGAGCAAACTTCCTTCTTTTTTGTTGCACAGGCTTGAATGATTTATCAATTCCAAGCTTGTGAGTGATAATATCTTTGGATATGCCTGTCATATCCTCATGCTTCCATGCAAACATTGACATCCTGCATTCCAAAAAGTTAATTAATTGTTCTTCAATATCCTGAGGGATATTGGTCCCTACGAGCACCGAAATATCGGGAATATCCTGGTCCAGGATAATTTTCTTCACATCTTGCTCCGGATCCTCCACGATATCCTGGGCCCGCGTCTTTAATTGCTATGCTGCACTAGGTTTGGTTGAGGATTTCATCGAGGATGAGTAGCATTCTTTCGCCTCCTGCTGATCACTATCAACTTTGACAACTCCCCAAGGGGTAGGTATCTTGATGCATTGGTGATATGTTGATGGCACAGCCTTCATATCGTGAATCCACGGTCTTCCCAGTATGATGTTATAGCAGGATAGAGAATCCATCACACAGAAACGTTGTATCGAGTTGACTCCTTCAACGTATACTGGCAACTTTATCTCTCCCACTGTGTTTCTAGCCTCTCCACTGAACCCAACAAGCACGGTAGACTTTGAAGTGATATCCATTGGAGATACATTCATTCTCTTCAGAGTTTCTAGTTGGATTATGTTGACGGAGCTGCCATTATCAACCAGTATCCTGCGTACAAAATGGTTAGCCACATATAACGTTATTACCAGAGCATCATGGTGAGGATCCTGGACAGTATCCCTGTCATCAGCATCAAAAGTGATCACTTTGTCAGTTGTGAGGGTAGTCATCCTGACAGGTTTGTCTCCCCTTTCGGCCTTAGCTTCCTTTGCATGTCTCTTTGCTGCCGAATACGAAGTTCCACAAATGTCGGATCCTCCCGAAATGAAGTTGATTATCTTGGCATCCGCGGGAGGCGATGCCGCTCGCTCAGGATCCTTCTCAGTATCCTGACCCTTATTCTTCTTTCTTCCTAAGAGATCTTTCAAATATCCCTTGCTTAGAAGATAGCTTATTTCTTTCCTTAGAGCAATGCAATCCTCAGTTATATGTCCGAAATCTTCATGGAAAGCACACCATTTTGACTTATCTTTCTAGTCAGCCTTTTGTTGATTCTTTCGAGGCCACCTAGCCTTGTCTCCTAGACCCTGCATGGCATACATCAATTCAGGAATGTTAACAGAAAAGCAATATTCAGACAACTCAGGATACTCTTCAGGATCCTCATCTTCGACAGCATTCACTCTCTTGTTTTCATTTCTACCATATGGCTTAGGCCGATATGACTTGAATGAGGATTCTGACTTCCTGTTAGTTGACTCATAAGTGTTAGATGAGTTCATCCTTTCTTGCATCTTCCTGTCATCTTCCAGACGGATATATCTCAAAGCCCTGTTACGAGCTTCGTCGAGATTCCTGCAGGGATTTATTACAAGATCATGATAAAACTGAGAATCCTTTTGTAATCCCATCTTAAAAGCTTGCACAGCTGTTGCAACATCAAGATGTGGGATATCCAAGGATTCTCGACTGAATTTTTCACATAATCCCTCAAGGATTCCTGAGGCCCTTGAGTTATCCTGTAAAGATCACTGGTTAGTTTCTCAAAACTCCGACTACAAGAAAATTGACTGTTAAATAAATTAACCAAATGAGCAAACGAAGTAATTGAGTGAGGAGGAACGTTTAACAGCCATTTCAAGGCTGATCCTGTTAAGGTTGAACCAAAACCCTTGCACAAGCATGCTTCCTTGAGATCCGGAGGGATAGGGTTGATCTCCATTCTTTCCCTATACTGAGCAATATGCTCCTAAGGATCCGTAGTTCCGTCGTAAAGCTTCATGTTGGGGGTTTGAAATCTCTTTGGGATCTCAGCATCACAGATAGGATGTGCAAAACGAGATATCTTATGGCTGTCTTGGGACACTTCCGGGATCGGCTGGACCACCCCAGGTACACTGGATATCATGTCCTTCAACTTTTGAAGTTCCCTAGTAAGTGCTGATGTCACACCTGTATCCTGCAAAGATCCACTATTGTTAGTAGCATGAGTATTATTATTATTTGACACGTTACCCGTTGGAGGATTTTGCCCATATCCTGAAGCATATCCTGAGCTCCTCATGGTTGACATCCTGACCGAGGAGGGTATTTCAGGAGTATGATTCTGAGGAAGACTGGGCACAATATTCCCCCTGTTATCCTCAGTATACACAGCTGAACTAAAGTTCAACGCTCTGGGGTGTAATGGAGTGACATTATCCTCGGCAGATCTGCTCGAGCCAGACTTCAGGAGTTGTATTTCCCTTAAAAGCATTTGGTTTGTTTCCTGTTGCTGCCTCATTTGTTCCTGCACACTTCCAAATAAAGTAAGAATTTCATCATTAGAAGCTAGAACGGGAGCAGATTCCTGAACACTGCGAGTAGGGATAATATCCTGAGGTCGTGAAGAGGCTGGCATCCTTGGAGGAGGTGGTGGAAGCACCGAACCAGTAGTAGCAGAAGTCACAGCAGACACAGTAGAGGAACTCATGTTTGATCTTGAGGCAATTACGGACAATGTGGCAAAAAGTTTTGAAAATAGAAAACCGATTAGCGAGAGAAGATGGAAGAGACGCTAATTTCCCGACAATTGCTCGTCGACGTTGGAAAGGTGGCAGTGCAGCGGTGGTTTTAGGTATTCGGTGGTTTGTGGTGGACGAAGGTGGTTCAACTGTGTTTGTTCCGGTGATGGACATGGGTGATGGGTTCAAGGGTGTTTGTTCCGGTGGTGGTTGTGGGACCCAAACCCACCGATTATCACTGTTTAAAATAAATCAAAGCTTCAATCCACCATCGACACACTTCAATATCCCTTTATGCAAGGGAAAATGGTATGGCTTGGCGACTAGATCTAAGTCTCCGACGACGTCCTCGACTTCCGTGTGACCACCACCACTCGATTTCAAACCCTAGCACCTCTACACTGTCGCCGCATTACCTCCGAACACCAACACCGTTACATCACCTCAATGCCTCCGCCCCATCCATCCGTTACCACCATTACAGGTTCGAGTTCACAGTGGTTATAGATCTGTACAGGTACGAGTTCACAGTGGTTACAGTCAACCTGCACTGGATTTGTTGAGATTAAGCTTAGGAGTTGTTTTTGTAATTGATTTGTCTGCAAGGCTGAAGTTGTTTTCGTAATTGATTTGTCTGCACTCGATTTGTTGTTGATATAGTGCAAGTTCTAGGTATTAAAATGACCATTTTGCCCCTGAGAAAAAAAATACAAAATAGCATGGTTTTATAAGACAAACAAGACCTGATTTCACTTTTGGACCAAAATGGCAATAAAACTGAAACCACAGGGACCCAGATGTAAAAGGTTTGAGATTTGGACTAAAGTGGCAAAACTGTCCAAACCTCAGGGACCATAATGGCAGTTTACTCAAAATGTTTGCACATGCATTGAAAAAAAAAATAACCCTTAAAAAATCTCTCATTATAAAGTTTATATATTCTCTTTTGGATGACACACTTTTAGTGATTATACGTATTATAACATGCACCTTAATAATTCTAAATTTGAAAAGTAGTTAAACAAACCATTTGTCGTTGTCACTCAAGTTGAGACGAACATGGCCCTTTCCCTTTTTTTGATCGTGATTTATGTGATGACGGATCATGTTGAAATAGGCTTTACCCGAACAAATCCATTTTTATTGAAAAGTTCAATGCAAACGCAAATTGTTTATTTAACTAGTTTATGCCCGCGTTACGGGGCCTTAGGCCAAATATTTCTCTAACAATTAAAAGAAAACGATATTTTAGTTTTGCTAGAAAGAAAACTAAAATGATGAGAAAATTGTAATTTAACTGGGGCAAAACTGTAATTTGTCATGACCAATGTGTAACACCCCGTGTTTCGGAAGTCAAAGTCAAAGTCAAGATTGAAGTCAAAGAAAGAAAAGATTGTTAATTGCGATCTGTCTCTCCTTGCTCAATTCCTGTTTTGACTTCTTTGACTTGTAATTAGTCTATTTTATTATTGCTTTAGTTGTATTATGTGGAGTATCTATTAATAATCGCATAGTAATCGCTATTTATCGCATGATTAATCGCCTTATCGCTATCGCAATCGCACTCGCAACTCGAATTTCGCATTTTGGTTTTTGTTATACGTGTGTGTGTGCCTTATGTGTTACTTGTGCATGTTTATTTATGTTATGTGTGGTAATCAATCGAAACGCAATCGAACTCAATCGCAATCGAATGGCAAACGCTAAACGAATATGAAATATAGATGCTTGTATATTGATATAGTAGTTGGGATTAAAAGTAATTTGACTAGGAAATTCTATCGCATCGAAACGCTCATAATCGAAATCGAAACAGCCAAACTCGTCACGCCGAACACTCGAACCAAGCGACTGATCGATCAGGAGGCCAGCCGATCGACCAGCCGCTCGATCGGACAGCTGTTCGACCGGGCTGCCACCCGTTCGACCAGCACCTTTCCACTTTGGGTAACCCTGTAAATACCCCTTGTCACCATCACACTTTCCACTTTTAGCAACTGACGTCCGACCAGCACTCTAACCTTGCTTTTTCTTCGATTTCTCGCAATTCCGGTAAGATTTCGCCCTAAATCTTGTACTTCCTTAATCTACACGCACTCCTACACCTTTCTATCTTTTAAATCTTAACTTTTAACCGTGAAATCATCAAGATTCAAGGTGTTCTAGGATGACGTCATCATGTGTTCTTGAGAACTTCATGTTTTGGCCTCAATCCACCAAAAACAACTTAGATCTAACCGATTTCCACATAAACAAACAAAGATCTTTCAAAGATCTAAACATATTCACGATGAAAAGGGATTGAAATATGGTTTCCAACTTTCTTTCAACTCTTTTACACTCAATGCACTCAAAACCGATAGAATCGGAGCTTGTGCCGACTTACTACTCATTCTTGTGGTCGCGTTGGTTCAAGATCCGTATTCTATCCACGAGGTTATCGATTCCGGGTTAACCAAGAACAACCGTCTTGAACCGGTGGACTGACTGAACTTGGGTGGTTCCTGTTCACTCGGGTCACTAGAGCTTAGGATGGGGTTCCGTTGGTTGGCACGATATCAACACATCTCGATAAAACGACAAACGATCAAAACAGCTAAGTGTAAGACAAACGGAACGACCAGGACGGAATGTCGTCCGATCGGACCACCGTCCGAATGGACCGTCAACCGAACGGGTTGTCAACCGATCGACTTGCACCTTGGGTCCCACACTTAACCGTTTTTGCCAACATGTTCAATGAACAAAGGATGCCACCCGATCGAACAACCGTCTGATCAAGTGACAACCTGCTGTGAACTTGTTCTCGCTGAATTGCTCAACCTATCGGATTGTCGCCCGATCAAACGGTCGTTCGATCTATCGACCTGAAAGGTAGGGATACTTCGATGTTTTCAAAATGCTACAACGAAAACTTCAAAAGTCAAGCCATCATACACAAACACATCCTTCTCAAACGAAGAAACAATCCACTCGAAAGGTCACCCGACCGGATGACCATCCTAGCGGACTGTCAACCGAACGACCGGCCATCCGATCGGACTACCATCCGATTGAACTGCTGATCGACCCAACCTTCACTTGTTCCATTTTACGCGTCGCTTATCTTTATGATATCGTTCTGATCAGGATAACCCTATTCTCTAGCGCTCCCTTCAATCCATCAATCGCTGTGAGTATACTCGATCCCTTTTTGCTTTACGCACTTTTGGGTGTTACATACGTTACTTATACAAAATCACATCGAACACACTACGCAATACTTTAAACGCTAACCGTTATCGCATGTATACGTGACTTAATGAATGCTTGTTTGTTATGTTTACACATGGAATGATGTCTACCTGCCTTAGCAACGATAGTACTATTAGTTTGGACTCAGCACCCGTTAACTCGGGGGTTGTTAAGGACAATTACCTACATGCTCACAGTGGTGAGTATGTATCGCGAACTGCCTTGGGCAGTCAACCCGCAGTCATTGGTATCGATAGGTTCATGTCGATAACTAACATGCCTCATTTCACTCTGTGTACGTGCTGGTTATGGGTAACGATTTCGAACTCTATATGCTATTATCAAACTTGTATGCTCACCTTTACACTATGTGTATTGACTTTTACTTTAACGTATGAGACAAGTGCTTAGGATGCTAAATTGCTTTACTTTGCGGTGATGAAATTGAGGCTAGGGCAAGTCTAGAAACCAAAAATAAACAATTGTCTGTAATGGAAATCTGAGTTGTCGGAACAGAACAATTTGACTAGATTTGTCTGTAATAATTTGGTTACCTTTTGAGACATGGTATGGGACATGTTACTTTAAATTGACTGGTAATGATAATTGTTATGGAAACTTCTGGACAATCTGTTTCGCTCAGTGCCATGCCCCGATGTTTCCTTCATCGGTTGGGGTGTGACACAATGAGCGAGCGCTAGGGAATAAAAATTAAACTGAGTCAACCAATTAAAACAAAACACTCTACTATAGGTTTTCAAAAAAAAAAACGATGGCAAGACTATATTTTTGAACTGAGAGCAAAATCGTAACTTTTCAAAAGCTAAAACGATGGCAAAACTGTAAATTTGAATCGGTGCAAAAGCGTAAGTTTGAAATGGGGCAAATTCGTAATTCAAAACTAGGGTAAAATCGTAATTTGTTCGGGCCAATGGGGAATGCCAGACAGCTGCCTACCACTATAAGTTTGACTGGGGTAAAGTCGTAATTTATCAAAAGCTACAACGATGGTAAGATTGTAATTTTGAACAGGGGGCAAAATCGTAATTTTGACTAGGGTAAAATCGTAATTTGTACAAAGCTACAACGATAGCAAAACTGTAATTTTACACTGGGGACAAAAGCGTAATTTTGAACTGGAGGTAAAATCATAATTCTAAACTGAGGTAAAATCGTAATTTGTTTGAGGCAATGGAGAAGTGCCAGACAACTACCTAACACTATTCTCATCCATGGCTATTGTATATATAAAATAAAATGAAATACGAAGACTTCATATAAATTTTCTACTTTATCATATAAATACTAGGGGTGTAAACGAGCTTGGCCGTGCCCGACTAGGCTCGAGCTCGGCTCGTTAGTTTTTTATGAAGCTCGAGCTCAGCTCAGATCGAGCCTACTTATTTGAGCTCGAGCTCGGCACGTAAATAAAAATGTAATATTTATATTGGTAAACTGCTAGATACAGCTGCTAAAGAGTACAAACATTACCAGAAAAACCATTCCTGTTCTCTTGTCGTTGTACACATACAACAGACACCTTTTGGGTGAAAATGGTGAAAGAGACTACGAGCTAATTACTAGTAAAGACATTACCAGAAAAACCATTCATGTTCTCTTGTTGTGGACCACATACAACAGACACTTTTTGGTGAAAGTGGTGAAAGAGACTACGAGTCTCTTACGTATTGAAATATCTTTGTTTAGGGTTTTATATGGGTTGTTCTAGTTAGGTGTTTCATGGTGTCTGAGTTCTAGACTTCTTGTTTTATGTGACAACTAGTGTCATGTTGATAATTCATGCTTCAATCTTTGCACTGTTTATGGTTTATTTATGGGGAAATCGCAAGAATGGCCTTGACCCGGTCAAAATTTCCAAACTAGCCATTCGAAACGTCTTACTGAGACGCCACGAATTCCTAAGACGTCTCAACTATTTACCAACGAAAGGGTTGCACGTGGCTGAGCCATTTGACGTCTCTCCTGTAACATCCCCCAAATATGGATCGTAGAAAACCCGACTCGTTTGTAAACCAGATCCAAAATGAATAAAAGAGACTTTTTATTTGTATATTTTTACTCTATGGTGTTGTAAATAAGTTAAAATAATTATTTCCGAGTTTAAAGAGATTAATTATATATACCTGTTTTGGTCAAAAATTACCGAAGCAATTTAGTGATCAAATTAGTAAAGTGAGGTAGTGTGCTAGAAAGTGCGTTGAAAATATGCTTGTTAAGTTATTTAGAAAATCAGTATTCAGGATATGGCTCAGGATATTGAGCTATATCTATGATCAAACTATGAGCAAAAGTAAAGTAAATGACACGAGATGTACGAGGAAAGCCCTTGATCAATCTAGATCGCCGGCATAAAACCTCGGGAGCTGACAATCGCAGCTGCCTTGTTCTTCTATTGCTTCAAATATCAGGGTACAGTGCAGGATGTGGTGCGGATCGACTATGTGTTACAATGAAATTTGAATACAAGTGTGGTGTTTGCAATGAGCTAGAGAGTTAAAGTATTCGAGAGTGTCAGTGAAGATTGTGTGCCTTAAACTGATCCGCCCCCATCTATTTATAGTAAAGATAATGTAACAAACTACCCTAAACTTCCGGGATCCACCGAATATTCCTTAATCGAACGTTGTAGACCTGGTCTTTCGGGTTCAACGTCTCTCCTTCAACAAACACGTCCGAGTCTTGAGGAGAAGAAGTCCACTTGACCGTTAGCAAGTCTCAGCCTTTAACCTGCACGTGGTTAATTCAATAAACCTCAGGATACCACCCAAGATGTTAGCAATATCCTCTTCCAGCATCCTGGTCACAAATAAACAAATAAAGGCAGGATATTGGTCAGGTTATGTATGCTTAGAAAATGAGCCATAACAATTGTCCCCAAATATATCGGTTGGGATACCAATCCAACGGATATATTTCAAAAGTTTCACCTCATAACTTAAGGCAATTAATACGACTAGACCCTTGAAATGACAGCGGTGCAACTTCCAAAGCATTATTTACTCTTTACCCCCCTATATTCATCCTATATTAACCGAGGGACTCCTTATCACGGTTATCCTTATCTTCAAGCGGACATCAGGTATTTTCCTTTCTATCCTTCTTTCTTGAATCTCTCTTAGTTTGCTCAATACTTTTCATGGCACCACGAACGAAATCCCGATCGGACCGACCGGCCTCAGCCCTCGTAAGTCAAAATTTCATTGTTGATCCAGCAAAGGAGATCTGCTGCTTCAACAATGCCGACATCGCTGCCCTTAAAGATTCCGGTGCCTTTCCCACCGGAAAAGTCTTTCGCCCTTTCGACCGGGAAGCCCGATCAGACGCGTCATCCGACGAGTGGGTTTGTTTTTTCGCTTATCCTTTCTCTCTCGGACTCCGGTACCCGTTTCCACCCTTTATCTCTAGCTTTTTCGACCTCACCGGCCTTAGTTACGCTCAAGTTATGCCAATGGTCTGGCGAGTCTTGATAGTGCTGGATCAAATCAAATCTCGTCATTTTCCTAACCTACTTGTTGAGGACCTCCCTATAGCATACCGGTTGAGATCCCACGGCAATCACCGTTTTCTTCTATTTTCTACCTCCAAGAACCCTCTGGTTCTTAAAGCCACCAAGAACGAGGATCGATGGCGACGAAAATTCTTTTTCGTAAAAAGAGACTCCATTGATAGGGGTTTCGATCTACTAGTTAAATGGTTAACCAAGGGTAGGATTTAGGGTTTTAGGAATATCCCCCATTATATCTTCAAATTGTATCCCGGACTTATATCCTGATGTTTTTATGCAGCAAATTTCAGAGATTTAGTGCCTCCCAGTGCAGAATCCGAATCCAAGATCGAGGAAATCTACCATCTTCCTGCCAGTGAAAGAACTTTCTCCCTGTCTCTTACAGATTCAAGCCAGAAATCAAGCTCAGAAATGTCTGGTAAGCACATTCTCAACATATATAAATTACTTTTCAAAAGTATGATGAGTTTAAGAACATCTTCCCTTGTGTAGTACCAGTCGTCAACCTTGAAGGTTTTGAACTTGACGAGTAGGATTGCTACTCCAGCCTTGAAGCCATCAAACAAGAATCCAAGCCAAAGCCGTCTGCTACACCAAAGCCTACCTCCTCGAAGACTGTTTCTGCTCCCAAAGGCCCTCCGGCATCCAGGACCCGGGCATCCAGCTCTCGGAAGAGAAAGGAGACGGATCCCCAGCTGTTTCTGAAACATTCTCTCTCGAGAATCATGGGTTCAACGAAGCCACCTCATTCCTTAAACAGGTAGAATTTTCTTTTCGATATCCTACACAAGTATGTTAGCCCTTATCCTGCTTATTTTTTACATCAATACCTGTGTCTTTATTGATAGGGTCTGGATCGTCTTATGCACTTGTATGAAGACGCTTGCGGGCTTAACAAGATGTTGGAGATCAAGCTAGAGAAATATATCTTGCAATAACCCTACACGATGTTTATACCCTTAAACGAATGAATCATGGATCATACGAAGCTAATTGTGAAAGAAAGTGAAAGATTACAAACTACAGGGGTTAAATGTGTCAACATATTTAAAGTATACCTCTGAGTGACCTTTTAGCAAACCCGAAGCTTTGTAATGATAAATTATACTCACTAGAACATGTGATAAAAATTTCACCAAGTTTCGTTATCGTACGAGAAAGTTATGATAAAACTCGTATACGAAGGGTTAAAAGCGTCAACGTTGAAATCTAGGGCCTTACGGCTGATCATAAGGATAACCAAGGACTTAACAAAGTTTGGTTAAGTCTTGAAGCCCTTAAAAATCAAGTTAGAGGGCCAAAAGTGCAAGAAACAAGCTTAAAACCACGTTAGAAAGGACCAGGGACTGAAATGTAATTAGCTGAAACTGGTTTGGCGGGTTCTGGGAAGCCAGGCGGCCTGTGTAAGATGTCTTAAGGACTTACACGGCCCGTGTGAGCAGTACAGCGACAGAAAACTCCTGGCAGCTGTCAGTTCAGGTCTGTAACCGACTTAAAAGGCTTGTTTTCTTATACCAGGGATTCCCCCACTGATTTTACATGTACTAGGGGCACTTGGCTTGATCTGGAATCAGTCATAGACTTGCATCCTAAGCAATTGAATTCACTATATAAGAAGAACAATGTTGCAACTCTTGTGCCATTCATTTGCAAACTTTCACAAGTGTTTTTCTGGAGCTCTCTGATCAGCAACCAAAGTTTCTTAGGCTTCCTAGTCGTGCTTAGGTCCCTTTGTAAGTGTCCTTAACTTTCTTTAATTCAGTTTAGCTTAGTTAATTAACTTAAAGTCAAACCATCATAATTAGAGTTTGACTTCGTGATTAATTAAAATTTGTCCAGTCAAATCTCGAATTGAAAGTATCTATGAGTTGGTAATTATGTGGGCAATAAACCCTTAAAAGGGCACCCTCTGCTTCCCACTCTAACTAGGTCAATTGTCGGGTCAAAGTTAATCTTAAAAAGTCAACAGAAAGCTTATTTTCAAATAAACGCATAATTAACAATGTAGAACCCATGCAACCTATTTTATTATTAATATAACTTGGTAATTAATGTAAGAACATGCCTAAACATGTTCAACCCGACAATTTTCAGTTTAGGCTCGGTTCGGAACCGAAAGTCGCATAATTTGACTTCTGCTTTGACTTTCAGTTCTGACCCATTTGAGCATGTTTTAGAAATGCCTTAGAGCCTTATTTGGACCAGGTTTCATGTTAGTATAACCCTCTATGATTATACAACTTGGTTCGTTAGTTATCCTAGTCATATGCATGTTTCCGTTAAATGCTTAAATGTTGACTATTATGCCCGTATGACCTTAAAACTTGATTTTTGAAAAAAGTAAAAGAGTAGAAACCTTCATTACTAATTTATAGACTTGTCCCTAAAATTTGACATCAGTTTGAGGTCTAGATTAGGAGTTATGCTCATTAGCGTAAATGAAAGGCTTTTATTAATTAAACGGCATAATTAGCATATAGCCTATCTAAACCCGATTTTTAATACCAAACGTTTTTCCCACTGATATAATATAATATTTTGGGATTTTTGAAGATTTTTATTTAATTTTAGGCTGAGCATAACATAGAGTTCTAAGCTTAATTCGGTAATTACCGGTTTTGCCCTTTTGGGCTATAAAATAAGTTTTACAAATTATTTTGATACCAAACCTTTTTCTTCTGGTCTAATATGATAAATAAAATATTTGAGCCTTCTGGAATAATAAAAACATCAGCTTTCTTTCAAAAACCCGGAAATAGCTCAAAATCGCCTTTTTAAGCGTTTTAACGCATAGTATGTATTAAAACTATATAAAACAGATAGGGTTTGATGTCTACTGATTTTTCAGTAAATTTTTATATATTAACAGTAAGCAAAAGTTTTAAACTCAGATTTCCAGTTTTGACCTTTTAAGCCTATGTGAAATTACCAAAATGCCCTTAAGTTTCACAAATTTTCAATACCCTACTGTTATGACTTATAAAAATAAATATTTTTACTGATTAAATCAGACCTGTAACTCAGATTATTATTTAAACTCTTTTATAACCTTTAAAATGACCAAAATGCCCCTACGGGGCATAGTTTGAGTTTAAATTCGTTTTGGGCATAATAGAAGATATCTTACTGATGTCACAACATATTTAAGGCATATTAACTTAGGAAATATATATATGACTCTTATGGTTACCCGTTACGCATCTTTCACGTTTGGTTCGGTTTATGTAACTAGTTTGCATAAATTGACCGAAACGGGTCAAACCTTATCATTTTTGTCTCAAAATCCAGAATGTGTTTAGTTTACCCATATTATACAAGTCTTCAAACTTGTCTGGTCTAAATCACATTCTATTCCGGTCTTCGCTTAATCGTACGTTTGAACCGTATCTTCCTTTAAAACTAACCGGTCTAAGTTTAGGCATAATTAAAGACCCGTTAGGAATCTAATAGGTTATTAAAAACCTTTGTTCCAGATTAGGAGACCTGGTAAAAGCTACCCGCACTTGCTATTTGTGATTATTACTTGCAAAGGTAAATACTTTTAACTTATTTTCCCTATACGGGCTTGGGGTATGGTATATAAAATACCGCTTGGTCGAGCATTGCATCTTTAATTGTATGAAGGTTAAATCATTGAAATGTCCCGTTTGAAAATGTTTTGTTTGCTTAAAGCCTTTGGGGGGTTAATGACCATGTCCCGGATCTTCTTGGCATCATTTTACGAAATGGCCACGACCTAAGCACGGGGTGTAGGCGTACACCCGTCAGTGCATAAATAAATAATATGGTATAACCGCCGGGTTCGGGAATAACTCGCCCCGGGACTATATCATGTGGTGTGTCTATTAATCTTTAACCCGGTCTACAGATCGGGCTACTGAACGTATAACAAACATGTAATTCTTTTACAAGTTTATATATAAATAATTATCCCAAGTTATAAAATGTTTTGTGCCACGTGCATTCAAATAAAATTTTAAACCTTTTCAAAATGAGTCGATTAATTGTATTTACCAGTGTAAACTGACGTATTTTCCCAAAAAGGTTAAGTGCAGGTACTACTCGAAATAGGCTGGCCTCTCCTTAGCATCAATAAGAGTCTCGCAAGCTTGGATGCATTTAAGTCTGTTGAACTATGTTTCCTTTTTATTTGATCCGCCTGTGGATCTGTTTCAACTTTTTTGTGATACTTACTATTACAATTTATTCGGTTGAAATAAATCTACCTTTGCTTCCGCTGTGCATATTAAAATTGTGTTGTTTGACTATGATGATATCAACTACGTCACGATACTCCCCACCGGTAATACGTGGAAATATCGGGGTGTGACAGGTTGGTATCAGAGCCAACACTGAGTGAATTAAACACTAGTGTAACACCCTTGCTTGTTTAATACAATATTTTATATAAGTTTCGTAAAAATGCATGTTTATACGATTACACGTAAGAATGTCAATACGAGTTTACTAAAACTTTTACAATTTAAAAGTTAAAGAACAACTTAATGTAATTAAATTCGTCGTTTAAAAGATACGACGAAACGCCGCGCGGAAGCTTTTAACTTTATCGTGTTCGGTTCTTCTTCGAGCTTGATCTTCATCCGGGCACTCTTGGCAATCACCTATGATCAAAACCAACTTAAAAGTTAGTTTTGATAGTTAAATAACAAGTTTAAACAAGTTATATGAGTCAAACAAACGAAATTAAACGTTTTTCAGGTTCAGGGGGGCTAGGCGTCACGCCCAGTGTTGCAAAAATCGCGACTAGTCGGCGATTAATCGGCGACAAGTAGCTAGTCGGTCAAAGCCGGTCAAAGCCGGTGATAATCGCTGCTAGTTGGCCCAAGTCGGGCTAGTCGGCCCAAGTCGGCCCAGCTAAATTGATTGCAAAAGTGGCCCAAATTGAAAAATTAGCCCATTTTCTTATTCTTATGCCCTACAATCAGACGATCAGTAACTCAATTTATCAGCAAGACAGCAACGAGCGGTGACTAGCAGTGACATCGGAGACATCAGCGACAGCGGCAGCGGTGACTCCTTCTCCGGCGGCCTTGCTTCCTTCTCCGGCATACCTGCTTCCTTCTCCGGCGGACCTTTCTTCCTTCGGTTCTTCCATACTCCAATCGAACAGGTAATAGTTTACTTTAATTGTTTCAGTGGCCGATTGATTGTTACAGTTGGCCGATTAATTGTTATAGTTTACAGTTGGCCGATTGATTGTTTAAGTGGATTGATGTTAATAGTTACAGTTGGCCGATTGTAGTTTCAGTGGATTGATGTTAATTTTTCTTACAAATAGTTACATTAGTGAATATTCAATATTCTTACAGTTGATGATTGTAGTTTGTTACAGACATACAGTTGGCCGAATATAGGTTATTTCTTACAAATAGTTACATTAGTGAATATCTTGAGCTTTCTGTACTGAATTGATGATTTTTTTGGTGTAGACGTGTTGTTTAGTTATGGCATCTATGGAATCAAGCGGTAGTATATATACATATTTATAAAAATAAAAAATATACATATAAAATCCTGATCCGATTAATCCCGAGTAATCACGAGTAATCCCGAATAGTCGCTAGTCCCTACCTCACCGACCCGCTAGCGACTAGCGAGTTCTTCAACCTTGGTCACGCCTAGGGGCTAGACGCCCCACCTAGCCCCCTTTTTGGTAGAAAGTTTTTATTAATTTGCTGCATATTCTCAACATAACCCGATTTCACGGAAACGAGCATAACTCTCTCGTTTTTAATCCGTTTTACCCGATTCTTTTTCCTACGCGTCCGTAATTTAATTCTCCATCTTATGAAGTTGAAATCCAACATCCGGCATAACAAAATTTCAGACCTTTAAGTCTTCGACTTAATATCTTTTTACAAAGTTTTGACCCGTTCATGCATTTATCAAACAAACATGTTTGTTTGATCCCAAATTCACATGAATCTTATAATTTCAATCTTGTCTATCATATTAGGTTCAATTCACGAGTTTATGTATATTCTTAAACCCGTTTGTACTTAAATGCATAATTTGACCCGTTAAGGGTATTTAAGAACTTTTCCGCATAATTCATACTCGTTTATTTCTAGCATCTTATTTTCGCAATATTTAACAAATGATCTTCCACCACAACTATTGTTATGGTGGATTTAGCATAATTAACCTATTATCCCAAAATTTACCCATCGGTTGGTCATTTTACGCAAATGACCATTTCTATGCATTTGACCCATGAATATGTATTCCTGTAACTTTTATTCATATCTAACGACTCCATGATCTTGATGCAAGTTCCTAAACAACCCCTATGGGTCGTTTACCCAATATACCCTTCAAGGGTGTTTTGGTCCACTTTAGTCCCTCACTTTACGATGAAGGACTTTCGTTAAATATTTGACCATAAATTATATGTTTAACTAAAAGCTTATTTATGCGTACCTGGCTCGGGTCAAGGTATTGACCTGTTTACATAACTTTTGCTTTAAATCTTTCTAGTTAAAGCAACGCATGCTTATGTTATTTCCTGTGATTACAAAACTCAACAAGCGATTTGTCAAATGTAATTGTCAAATGGTGTTAACCACACCATTTGACACGTTTAGTCTAATTGACCATTTGTCCGTATGAGATGGTATTTAATTACCATTTCACCCCTTTAAACCTATCCCGGTTTTCCTTTGAACTTGTTTTACTTAAAACCGTTTTTATTTATTCGTCATTACATGACTAATTTACCATTTTCCCTCATTCCGACTCTCATTGAATCGTGTCGGAATATCATATACCAACCACTTAGTAGCATTCATATCAATACTTGAAATTAAGTAACTTTGCAAATAATGTAAAGGGGCGTAAGCTCTACTTACCTCGCATCCGAATACGCTTTCTTCTCG
This sequence comes from Helianthus tuberosus, assembly GCA_030545235.1. Taxonomy (NCBI): domain Eukaryota; kingdom Viridiplantae; phylum Streptophyta; class Magnoliopsida; order Asterales; family Asteraceae; genus Helianthus; species Helianthus tuberosus. The sequence continues at coordinate 143,235,206 of CM060426.1, read as the reverse complement.
TGCTTGATTCGTTTGACCGCTTCTTTCCCAAGCCTCCACCTAGCTCGTTAGGCGACAAACTATCATCATTCACAAGGTGGTTAGATTAGTCATTTCAATTCACGACTATTCCACCTTACGTATTTTCTATGTCGAAACCACTATTCGACTTTATCATTGGTTAATTTGACTTTTATAGGTTAACTATCTTAAATCATACAATAGGCATAATTAAGTTAAATCAACATTATGATTAGACCCCGTTTTAACCCTTATTTCACGTAATTAGTCAAACAAGGCAATTACGCGTTTCATTCGTAATTTCAACATATAAACATTCACTTAGGCATTTTAACAAACACCTTGCGGGCATGATTTCTCACAATTTATTATCAAGCTCAATACTTGTCATTTAGCCATGGTTAACATAAACTAAGCATGTTTACATCAATTTTCACATTAACAAAATTTGAATTTACTTCCTAGAACTCAAATTACACTAGAACAACAATTAAAATTCTAGTGTTTAACATGTTCCTACAACACCCACTTATCACCTTCAATGGTGATTGTGAATTCACAAGAAATAAGCATGATTTCAACATGTGATTGAGTAGGGTTTTACTCCTAGACATTATATCATTCCTATTTCATCAAAATAACAAACATGCAACCATCAATTTCGAATTCTCTAGGTTTGCTCAGAAATTCAAGTAGAGATTTTCTATCAAGTTTCACATACCTTATGACCCCCTTGCAATGGAGATCACCAATCTAGGCTCGGATTTCGTTTTGGAGTTGATCTTGACCTTCAATTTGATCAAATTGCACAAACTAGGGTTTGAGAGCAAGCTCTGGTCGTCCCCTGTGTTCTAATCGACCAGACACACACTTAAGTGTGTGTTTGGTGTTAAATTTTTGTTTTAATAATATAACTTTGCAATTGTCCAACTTTGGTCCCTCAATTATCCATGGTTTATAAAAGACTTACTAATCCATGCTTCTTTATTGTTTTTAAACAAATAATTAACTAGGTTAATTACCCCTAGTTAACTTAGAGAGTCCCGGGAGTTCTAACCCGTTTATTTTAAGTTCCGTTAACTCGGGCCTTTTATCCATTTCATCTCTTGAAAGTTCTTATCCGCTTTTTAATTAATATTAGGAATAGTTATTTAAATGCTAATATTTTTCGGGTTACTTTTACCACTAACGGTACTTTACCCGTCTTTTAGTATTAACGGGGTTTGATTACCAAACCCGTTTTCGGGGTGTTACAACTAGCCTTTTAGTGTTTAATCTCAGTTACACAGTTGCACATTCCTCGATTCTCGAGTCTAGACAAAGAACTTAGGATTTATCCATATTTGTTTTATTTCTAACTTTGTCTTTTATATTTTCTTGCTGTATCCTTGTTTGTTTTGACAGGTTGAACAAGATGCCACCAAGAGTGAGAGGGAGAGGAAGGGGCAAGGGGCCACTCGTCACCCCGAATGATCATGAGGCCGGACCTTCGCACCGGCGAACGCCGCTGATTCTCAAAACCGGAGTCCTCAAGAAAACTGGAGGACCTATATTGAACCAGCAAGGCGCTCAGTTTCGCTGAGCTCCTCCCCTTCTTTTCAACACTCCTTTGGGCCTCATTCCGAAAATGATCCCCATAATTCCCACCAATCTTACATTCCTCTCCAGGGCCACAACTCAGCTTTTGATGACCCAACGCCCTTTTTCCAGAGCCGGTTCAACCCGGCAAACTACCTTGGAGAACCAGTGGGTTTTAACCCACTAGGACCCGAAGACCATTTCTCCGGCGACCATGCAATGGACATGGATGAGGACACCGATCCAGCTGAGCCACCGTCCGGAACCCCTAACCACCCCATCGAAATTTTGGATGGGTCACCTTTTGTGGGATCACATTATAATGGTCCCGACATCTATGAGGAGAGGTTCAGACAGATCGACTGGGTGTTTACTCCCAGTTACCACAACTCTCCGCAGCAACAGCAGCAGCAGCAGCAGGATCCCTCCGAGGATTCTCGTTTTGTCGCGGTCAACCCGCCACCACCAACAGCTCAGCAACAGCCTTCGGAGCCACCAAGGCGAAGAAGATTGAACACACGGATGTCCGTGCGAGGAGGAGTGCGTATCAGCACCCCTCAACCTTCGAGTGGCAGCCGCTACTCGCCACTCCATGAAGAAGCGCAGATGGGGGAATCTTCAAACCCCGTCTCGGAAGTAAACTCTGCGCCTGTCACGCCACCACCGTTGGGCTTTGGCAACCCTATACCTACATACACCGGTGTGGCGGAGTATAATCCCTTTGAGCAGTCGATCCACACCAACCACAACTATGCCGAGGCCGACCCTTACCTGGTAGCTGCAAATTACAATGCTCTCCATCCGGAAGGACCCTATGGAGGTCCCTGGACGACGGGATACCCGACCTATGGGTACCCACCATATGGGTATCGGCAACCGCTGCCTCCTCAACCTTCGTTTTATCATCAACCCCCGCAGCCGCCAGCGATGTCACCACCACAGCATCAAGAGATTCTTCAAAGGATAAATGAGGTGCAGTAGGAGGTACGGGAAGACCGTAGGCAAAACCGAGGGATGTTCAAGGGTTTGGTGGATTTAATCAAGGGGAAAAACAAGAAGGATCATTAAATCCTTTATTTGCTTGTTTGTTTTAGTGTTGTAATCATGTCCCTGCGTGGACATTTGTTTCTATATTCTGCCCCTGCGTGGGTATGTCTTTATGTATCCTGCCCCTGCATGGGCATGTCTTTCTGTTTGACCCCTGCGTGGGTATGGTTGTAGTTTAGCCCCTGCGTGGGCATGTTATTTTTGTAAAAGTCCTGTTTAGGGCAAAATTGTACTTGTTTAATTTGATTAATGGAATGGTTCAATTTAAATTTTCATCTTTATTAAATTATATGCATAAACATAAAATATGAAATAAATGAAAATAACATTCCTGACAAATTGTGATTCGATAAAATCGCATAAGCATCCCTATATTATTTCTTCCAAATCCTCTTATTATTAAACACCCAATAGGGATGTAATGCCTGCGGGCTATACTCATTGTCATATAAGACAAAAGACAGTAATGGTCTTCGACCCCCTGTTAAGAAGAGATAATAAATTATAATTAAACCCTCAATACCTTGATCCTATAAGATCATGAATGAAAATTTTAAAACTATCCATGTGACTTGACCTTTTATGTCGTTAATAAATTGATTATAACTAGGGATTATAATAAAAATTCCTGAATATATATGCTTAGCAAAATTAATCAAAATGGCTTCTAAACACCATGATTAATAGACCATTTAGAATGATAAAACTGTTATAGACCCCTGAATAAACTAGAATCATTATTTTATGTAGCAATCAAGCTATATGGCGGGGTCTGACGAAGTCAACAGTCACCCCAGAGATAATCATGACATCTCCAGGGTCAACGTAGCAGGAGCAGAGTTACAAGCATTGATAGACAATGCTGTTACGCGAGCTTTGGATAGGCAGTTCAATGAATCCAGTGGTACTCATGCCAGGACCCAATCAGTACCACACTCCAAACCACCCTCAAGAACCCATACTGCTCACAATAGTAATTCCCATCACTCATCTAACCAAAGGAGTGTGCCATCTAAAAGAATTGTGCTGAAACAAGAACCTCGTGATAGGGGTTGCTCCTATAAGTATTTTGTTTCATGCAAACCCAGGGATTTCACTGGGGAAAAAGGGGCTATTGACTGCATGACATGGTTGGATGAGATGGACACAGTAGTTGATATCAGTGGTTGCGCTGATAAGGATGTGGTAAAGTTTGTATCTCAGTCATTCAAAGGCGAGGCACTAGCATGGTGGAGATCTTTGATTCAGGGCACTGGGAAGATTCCATTGTACAATCTGTCTTGGAATCAGTTTGTGACGTTGATAAAGGAAAACTACTGCCCTCAGCATGAGGTTGAAAAGATTGAGTCTGATTTCTTGTCTTTAGTTATGAAAAACCTAGATTGCCAAGCCTACCTTACAAGATTCAACACAATGTCAAGGTTGGTTCCATATCTTGTGACACCGGAACCCAAGAGAATAGCTCATTTTATCGGGGGTTTAGCCCCAGAGATCAAGGCCAGTGTGAAGGCCTCCAGACCAGCCACTTTTCGGTCTGCAGCTGATATATCATTGTCTCTTACTTTGGACGCGGTCAGGCTGAGGTCGCTGAGAAACACAGACACTGAGAAGAGGAAGCGTGAGGATGACAACTCACGACGGTCATACAAGAAGCGTAAGGGAAACAATGACCACAAAAAGAGTTCTGGAACTAAAAAGGATGGTCATCAGTCGGGCGATAAACCCAAGTGTAAAATATGTAAGAAGCACCATTTCGGGAGGTGCAGACTCGAGTCGAAATCCCAATCGCAGCCAGGGCCTTGTGGGATTTGTAAATCCTCTAAGCATAAGACATTAGACTGTAAGAAAATCAAGGATGCGACGTGCTATAATTGCAATGAAAAAGGGCACATTAGGTCCAATTGCCCAAAGCTTGCAAAGAAGGCTGTTATTTGATTCTGGAGCAGATAAAGGAAGAAGACCAATGCTAGGGTCTTCCAGATGAACGCACAAGAGGCGATCCATAATGATAATGTCATAACAGGTACCTTCCTTATTAATGATGTTTATGCAAGGGTGTTATTTGATTCTGGAGCAGATAAGTCATTTGTTGATAATAAGTTTTGTAAGTTGCTAAACCTACCTGTTAGAACCCTAAGCATAAAATATGAGGTTGAATTAGCCGATGGCACCTTGGAAACCGCATCAACCGTGTTAGACGGATCTGTCATATCCTTTAGGAACCACTCTTTTCCATTGTCCTTACTTCCTTTGAAGTTAGCCGGTTTTGATATAGTTATAGGCATGGACTGGTTATCCCATAACCAGGGCCAGATTGTTTGCAACAAAAAGCAAGTGGTAATCAAGACTCCGTCTGGTGAGTCACTTACCATTCAGGGAGATACCCAGTATGGACTGCCTGAGCAAGTGTCTATGCTCAAGGCATCTAGGTGTTTGAAGAAGGGTTGTGTCATCTACATGGCACAATTGACTATTGATGAGCTGAAGCCTAAGATTAAAGATATCCCCATCATTTCTGAATATCCCGAAGTATTCCCTGAAGAACTACCTGGTTTGCCACCGGATAGGCAAGTAGAATTCAGAATTGACATTATTCCAGGAGCAGCACCTGTTGCAAGGGCACCTTACAGGTTGGCACCAACAGAGATGAAAGAGTTAAGGACTCAGTTAGATGATTTGTTGGCGAAAGGTTTCATTCGTCCTAGTTCATCTCCTTGGGGAGCACTGATGTGCGTGAAGTGTGTTATGGTTTTAATGTATATTTTAAGCCCTTTTACACTTTTTTTAGCCAAGTTTTCAATTTATAAAACACGATATTTACTAACACTAAACACACATATGGGCAAGTGCACCCATCGTGAGCGTAGTATAGCGTTGGTAAGATACCGAGGTCGTCCAAGGACACAAGAGCTTTTAGTACCGGTTTATCCTCAACGTCTAATCAAATCAAAAAGTTAGAAAAAGGTTTTAAACTAGAAAAATAAAACTAACTAAAATGCTGAAAATTAAAATAAAAATAAAAACAGATAGACAAGATGAATCACTTGGTTCCGACTCGTATCTAGTGTAACCTTTGATTATTTCCGCACTTTTGCACTTTTTAAGAGATTATCTTAGTTATTGTAGTAGGCCCCTCTTTTGAAGGTGACGTTACCCTCACCCTAGTAGTTTGAGTCAGCAAGGATACAATCCTAAAAGGGTGGATTATTGAACGATAATTAATTAAGTTATTAATGCAAATTATGGTAGGCCCCTCTTTTGAAGGTGACGTTACCCTCGGCTAAGTAGTCTGAGTCAGCAAGGATACAGTCCTAAGTAGCCGGGTTATAGTATTAATAGTGGTTTAACTTATGAGGGGATCAAAGAGTTTGGACCCCCGCCATCCAATACCGTTAAGTATTGAAGGAGGTCCTACTAAATTTGACCCAGGTCCATTGCAGGACCTCTAAACGCCGAACAATGGCAAGACCCTTACCAAACCCTTACCAAACCATTCCCTTAACCCCCGACCAGGTAGCCAACATACCTCCATATAGACCGTGGAGATATGAATGGTGAAAATCTTTTATTTTATATAGACAGTAAAATAATGTCAAGACACCACGGACAAACGATAAGGAAGAATCACCTTCAACATAAGAAACTAGTTATTAAAGTCATTAATACAAAACCAAGTAAAAAATGCGAAAAGATTAAAAATAAAAAGTATTACACTAGACACTTTGTCTTCACCAAGTGATGTAAGAGACTTAGGCAAACATGGCCTTGATTGTCAAGAACTCTTACGATCAATCTTGGACCCCGAGATGACTCACACACTCTACGATGGACAATGGATGATGGTGGTGGATCATGGTGTTATGGTGGTGGTGGGTGGTGGGTGAAGTGTGAGAGAGGCGGTGTGCCAAGGGATGGTTTGAGCTTGAGCCAAGCACTCCTATTTATAGGCTGAACAGAAGCTCAGGCACGGCCCCGTGTCCAGTGGGCACGGCCCCGTGTCCACATCCTTCTCTTTCTTCATTTAATGCAGCTTGTCTTATTAGTTGACCACGCCCCCGTGTCCGCTGAGCACGACCCCGTGTGCAGAAGAATCTTTGTACTATGAAGATTTGCCTGGATTGTGCGAATCTTATAGTTGACCACGGCCCCGTGTCCGCTGAGCACGGCCCCGTGGTGGGCAATAGAAGCTTCTACCACTTTGTCTTTTCTGCTGACACTTGGGCACGCCCCCGTGCTGGCTGAGCACGGGGCGTGTTCAGTCTTCTGTCTTCTTGTTTTGCTTGGGAAGATGCTGTCGTGGGGTCGGGCATGACACGTCTTGTTCCTTTTCTTGTATTTATGTTAGATTTTGATTTCTTTTTGCTTCTTTTGTTAATTTGAGCTCATTTAATCCTGAAAATACAAAAGGAAGACAAAAGCACACTTTTTCCAACATTAGTACTAAAAAGGGGTTAGTTTTATGCCACAATTGATGAAATTTATATGTTGCATTTTGCACACATCAAGCACCAATCCTGTTTGTGAAGAAAAAGGATGGATCGATGCGTCTATGCATCGATTATCGTGAACTTAACAAAGTCACTATCAAGAATAGGTATCCATTGCCCAGGATCGACGATCTGTTCGATCAACTTCAAGGGGCAAGTTACTTCTCTAAGATTGACTTAAAGTCAGGCTATCATCAACTGAAGGTTAGAGATGAAGACGTACACAAGACTGTATTTAGGACTCGTTATGGTCATTACGAGTTCTTAGTGATGCCTTTTGGGCTCACTAATGCGCCAGCAGCGTTCATGGATCTCATGAACCGCGTCTGCAAGCCATACTTGGACAAATTTTTTATCGTCTTCATTGACGTCATTCTGATTTATTCAAAGAATCAGGCCGACCATGAGAAACATCTTCGATGTATTCTGGAACTACTTCAGCAGGAGAAGCTTTACGCCAAATTTTCAAAGTGTGAATTTTGGCTTCGCGAAGTCCAATTCCTTGGACATGTTGTCAGTGAGCGTAGTATCCAAGTTGATCCCACTAAGGTTGAAGCTGTTATGAATTGGCAAGAGCCGAAGACGCCTACTGAGATTTGTAGCTTTCTAGGTTTAGCAGGATACTACAGGCGATTTATTGAAAACTTCTCAAGAATTGCAGCACCCCTGACTCTTCTAACACGAAAGAATAGCAAGTTTGACTGGGGGCCTAAGCAGCAAGAATCTTTCGATATTTTGAAGCGGAAGTTGAGCAACGCTCCAGTACTGACGTTGCCAGATGGAATTGATGAATTTGTAGTTTATTGTGATGCATAGCACACAAGTATGGGATGTGTGCTTATGCAGAAAGGCAAAGTTATTGCCTACGCTTCTCGACAATTGAAAGTGCATGAGAAGAATTACACCACCCATGACTTGGAGTTGGGTGCCGTTGTATTTGCACTAAAACTATGGTGCCATTACTTATATGGAACCAAGTGCGTGATCTATTCGGATCACAAGAGCCTTCAACATCTGTTTAATCAGAAGGACTTAAACATGAGGCAGCGATGATGGATGGAAACTCTAAATGATTATGATTGTGAAATAAGATACCATCCTGGCAAGGCGAATGTAGTCGCCGATGCTTTAAGTCGAAAGGAAAGAGTGAAGCCTGTAAGAATCAATGCCAAGAGCATTGAGATAAAGAATAGTTTGAATGAAAGGTTGTTAGCTGCACAGAAGGAAGCTGTATTGGAAGCTAACTATCCTGATGAAAATCTAGGAGTAACTGAAGAACAGTTATCCTATGGCAAAGATGGAATTCTAAGGTTAAATGGACGAATATGGGTTCCAATTTATGGAGGACTTCAGGATGTTATCCTCCAGGAAGCCCATAGTTCTAAATACTCCATTCATCATGGAGCTGACAAGATGTACCAGGATCTGAAGACAAACTATTGGTGGATAGGCTTGAAGAAGTCTATAGCTACCTATGTAGGAAAATGTTTGACGTGCGCTCAAGTCAAAGCTGAACATCAGAAGCCGTCAGGTTTGCTACAACAGCCTGAACTTTCCACCATGAAGTGGGAGATAGTGACAATGGATTTCATCACCAAGTTTCCAAAGACAAAGAAAGGAAATGATACTATATGGGTGATAGTAGATAGACTGACTAAGTCAGCACATTTCCTACCCATTAAGAAGACTTATAGCTCCGACATGTTAGCCCAATTGTACGTAGATAAGATTGTATCTCTGCATGGCATACCAGTGTCTATTATCTCTGACAGAGATACTAGATACACATCACATTTTTGGAAAAGTTTCCAACAATCTTTGGGTACGCGCTTAAATTTCAGTACGACTTACCATCCTCAGACGGACGGACAGTGTGAGCGTACGATCCAAACTTTGGAAGACATGCTTTGTGCATGTGTGATTGACTTAGGTGGTAATTGGGATAACCACCTGCCATTGATCGAGTTCTCCTATAACAATAGCTACCATACAAGCATTCAGGCTGCGCCTTTTGAGGCATTATATGGAAGGAAGTGCAGAACGCCCGTTTGTTGGGCAGAAGTTAGAGATGTCCAACTAACTGGACCTGATATAGTCCTGGAGACGACAGACAAGATTGTGCAGATAAGAGATCGTCTCAAAGCTGCCAGAGATAGGCAGAAAAGCTACGCAGACTTAAGGCGTAAACCTCTAAAGTTCGAGGTTGGTGACAAAGTGTTGCTTAAAGTATCACCCTGGAAAGGAGTGATGCGTTTTGGTAAGAAAGGAAAATTAAGCCCAAGGTACATAGGACCATTCGAAATCATCGAATGTGTCGGATCAGTAGCTTATAAGTTAAACTTGCCTGAAGAGCTCAGTGGTATTCATAACGTATTCCACATCTGTAATCTGAAGAAATGTCTAGCTGATGAATCGCTAGTCATGTCACATACGGATGTGCACATAGATGAGAGCTTGAAATTTGTGGAAAAACCCTTGTCGATTGAGGATCGACGGGTAAAGAAGCTTCGAAGGAAGCATGTGCCAATTGTCAAGGTTAAATGGGATGCCCGCAGAGGTCCCGAATATACGTGGGAGGTAGAATCCACAACGAAAGAAAAGTATCCTCATTTGTTTCAGTAAATCTCAAGGTCGAGATTTCTTTTAAGGGGGGTGAGGATGTAACAACTCGAAAATTTGCGTCCAATAATGTATCGACACGTGTCATGAGCTTTAAACGTGTAAAAGAGTACTTTAGAGGGACTAAAGTTGACAAACAAGGAAAGTATGTAAATATAAGGGTTTGAAGTATCAACAATGGATAAATATATCTTGCAATAACCCTACACGATGTTTATACCCTTAAACGAATGAATCATGGATCATACGAAGCTAATTGTGAAAGAAAGTGAAAGATTACAAACTACAGGGGTTAAATGTGTCAACATGTTTAAATTATACCTCTGAGTGACCTTTTAGCAAACCCGAAGCTTTGTAATGATAAATTATACTCACTAGAATATGTGATAAAAATTTCACCAAGTTTCGTTATCGTACGAGAAAGTTATGATAAAACTCGTATACGAAGGGTTAAAAGCATCAACGTTGAATTCTAGGGCCTTACGGGTGATCACAAGGATAACCAAGGACTTAACAAAGTTTGGTTAAGTCTTGAAGCCCTTAAAAATCAAGTTAGAGGGCCAAAAGTGCAAGAAACAAGCTTAAAACCATGTTAGAAAGGACCAGGGACTGAAATGTAATTAGCTGAAACTGGTTTAGCTGGTTCTGGGAAGCCAGGCGGCCCACGTAAGATGTCTTAAGGACTTACGCGGCCCGTGTGAGCAGTACAGCGACAGAAAACTCCTGGCAGCTGCCAGTTCAGGTCTGTTACCGACTTAAAAGGCTTGTTTTCTTATACCAGGGATTCCCCCACTGATTTTACATGCACTAGGGGCACTTGGCTTGATCTGGAATCAGTCATAGACTTGCTTGGCATCATCCTAAGCAATTGAATTCACTATATAAGAAGAACAATGTTGCAACTCTTGTGCCATTCATTTGCAAACTTTCACAAGTGTTTTAATGGAGCTCTCTGATCAGCAACCAAAGTTTCTTAGGCTTCCTAGTCGTGCTTAGGACCCTTGTAAGTGTCCTTAACTTTCTTTAATTCAGTTTAGCTTAGTTAATTAACTTAAAGTCAAACCGTCATAATTAGAGTTTGACTTCGTGATTAATTAAAATTTGTCCAGTTAAATCTCGAATTGAAAGTATTTATGAGTTGGTAATTATGTGGGCAATAAACCCTTAAAAGGGCACCCTCTGATTCCCACTCTAACTAGGTCAATTGTCGGGTCAAAGTTAATCTTAAAAAGTCAACAGAAAGCTTATTTTCAAATAAACGCATAATTAACAATGTAGAACCCATGCAACCTATTTTATCATTAATATAACTTGGTAATTAATGTAAGAACATGCCTAAACATGTTCAACCCGACAATTTTCAGTTTAGGCTCGGTTCGGAACCGAAAGTCGCATAATTTGACTTCTGCTTTGACTTTCAGTTCTGACCCATTTAAGCATGTTTTATAAATGCCTTAGAGCCTTATTTGGACCAGGTTTCATGTTATTATAACCCTCTGTGATTATACAACTTGGTTCGTTAGTTATCCGATTCATATGCATGTTTCCGTTAAATGCTTAAATGTTGACTATTATGCCCGTATGACCTTAAAACTTGATTTTTGAAAAAGTAAAAGAGTAGAAACCTTCATTACTAATTTATAGACTTGTCCCTAAAATTTGACATCAGTTTGAGGTCTAGATTAGGAGTTATGCTCATTAGCGTAAATGAAAGGCTTTTATTAATTAAACGGCATAATTAGCATATAGCCTATCTAAACCCGATTTTTAATACCAAAATTTTTACCCACTGATATAATATAATATTTTGGGATTTTTGAAGATTTTTATTTAATTTTAGGTTGAGCATAACATAGAGTTCTAAGCTTAATTCGGTAATTACCGGTTTTGCCCTGTTGGGCTATAAAATAAGTTTTACAAATTATTTTGATACCAAACCTTTTTCTTCTGGTCTAATATGATGAATAAAATATTTTGAGCCTTCTGGAATAATAAAAACATCAGATTTCTTTCAAAAACCCGGAAATAGCTCAAAATCGCCTTTTTAAGCGTTTTAACGCATAGTATGTATTAAAACTATATAAAACAGATAAGGTTTGATGTCTACTGATTTTTCAGTAAATTTTTATATATTAACAGTAAGCAAAAGTTTTAAACTCAGATTTCCAGTTTTGACCTTTTAAGCCTATGTGAAATTACCAAAATGCCCCTAAGGTACATAGTTTGGTTATAAATGATAAGTTTCACATATTTTCAATACCCTACTGTTATGACTTATAAAAATAAATATTTTTACTGATTAAATCAGACCTGTAACTCAGATTATTATTTAAACTCTTTTATAACCTTTAAAATGACCAAAATGCCCCTACGGGTAGTTTGAGTTTAAATTCGTTTTGGGCATAATAGAAGATATCTTACTGATGTCACAACATATTTAAGGCATATTAACTTAGGAAACCTGTATATGACTCTTATGGTTACCCGTTACGCATCTTTCGCGTTCGGTTCGGTTTATGTAACTAGTTTGCATAAATTGACCGAAACGGGTCAAACCTTATCATTTTTGTCTCAAAATCCAGAATGTGTTTAGTTTACCCATATTATACAAGTCTTCAAACTTGGCGGGTCTAAATCACATTCTATTCCGATCTTCGCTTAATCGTACGTTTGAACCGTATCTTCCTTTAAAACTAACCGGTATAAGTTTAGGCTTAATTAAAGACCCGTTAGGAATCTAATAGGTTATTAAAAACCTTTGTTCCAGATTAGGAGACCTGGTAAAAGCTACCCGCACTTGCTATTTGTGATTATTACTTGCAAAGGTAAATACTTTTAACTTATTTTCCTTATACGGGCTTGGGGTACGGTATATAAAATACCGCTTGGTCGGGCATTGCATCTTTAATTGTATGAAGGTTAAATCATTGAAATGTCCCGTTTGAAAATGTTTTGTTTGCTTAAAGCCTTTGGGGGGTTAATGACTGTTATGGGTGAAATTCTGAGCCCATATCCTGACAATATATCTTGATTTAATGTTAGCTGTTTATGATCAGGATATCAGACCAGGATATTGGTAACATCCTGAGGCAGTATCCTGGCAGTTACTAATGATTTTCTTTTGTAGCAAGGTACCAATGTTAAAGGACGTGATCTACCTGAAGATTCGCTCAAGGTGGTTGAAAAATGGACGTTGATGGTGGAAGAATGGGTCTTGTAACGGTCAGAATAGAAGAAAGGCATATTCCGCGAGAATATCGGATGCTGGTCAATGCTATTGAGGTTGTAACGGTCATATGAGCTGAAGACTCGGTTTTATAGTTAATAAGCACGTGGAAAACAAGTTAAAAGAGTCCCCCAACGTTCAGAATGGAATATTCCCAGCATCCCGGAATAATAGGAGAGTTAGTTTGTTACTTGTAACTATAAATAGGAGGCCAATCAATAGGAACACACACTTGACTCTCCACATTCAAACTCACACTTCTTTTTTCTTTCTATCACGCACAAACACTCAATACTTGTAATCGTTGTACCACTTAGCATTGATCTGCGCCATATCCTGCACTGTATCCTGATATTTGAAGCAATAGAAGAACAAGGCAGCTGCGATTGTCAGCTCCCGAGGTTTTATACCGGCGATCTAGATTGATCAAGGGCTTTCCTCGTACATCACGTGTCAACCTTTACTTTTTTGCTCATTGTTTGATCATTGATACAGCTTTATATCCCGGGCTGTATCCTGAAACTGTTTTCATATCTAATTTGGCCAATACATTTTTCACACATAATTTTAGCACACTACCTCACTTAACTAATTTGATCACTTAATTGCCTCGGTAATTTTTGACCAAAACAATTTGGCGCCCACCGTGGGGCAAGTGGTGCTCTCTTTACTAAAAATTTTTGTGAAATCGCTAATCGGCTTTCTATTTTCAAAACTTTTTGCCACATTGTCCGTAATGGCCTCAAGATCAAACATGAGCTCCTCCACTGTGTCTGCTATGACTTCTGCTACTACCGGTTTGGTGCTTCCACCACCTCCTCCAAGGATGCCAGCCTCTTCACGACCTCAGGATATTATACCTACCCGCAGTGTTCAGGAATCTGCTCCTGTTTTAGCTTCTAATGATGAAATTTTAACCTTATTTGGAAGTGTGCAGGAACAAATGAGGCAGCAACAGGAAACGAACCAAATGCTTTTAAGGGAAATACAACTCCTGAAGTCTGGCTCGAGCAGATCTGCTGAGGATATTGTCACTCCATTACATCCCAGAACTTTGAACTTCAGTTCAGCGGTGTATACTGAGGATAATAGGGGGAATATTGTGCCCGGCCTTCCTCAGAATCATACTCCTGAAATACCCTCCTCGGTCAGGATGTCAACCATGAGGAGCTCAGGATATGCTTCAGGATATGGGCAAAATCCTCCAACGGGTAACGTGTCAAATAATAATAATACTCATGCTACTAACAATAGTGGATCTTTGCAGCATACAGGTGTAACATCATCACTTACTAGGGAACTTCAGAAGTTGAAGGACATGATATCTAGTGTACCTGGGGTGGCCAAGGCCGATCCCGGAAGTGTCCCAAGACAGCCACAAGATATCTCGTTTTGCATATCCTATCTGTGATGCTGAGATCCCAAAGAGATTTCAAACCCCCAACATGAAGCTTTACGACGGAACTACGGATCCTGAGGAGCATATTGCGTAGTATAGGGAACGAATGGAGATTAACCCTATCCCTCCGGATCTCAAGGAAGCATGCTTGTGCAAGGGTTTTGGTTCAACCTTAACAGGATCAGCCTTGAAATGGCTCTTGAATGTTCCTCCACATTCGATTACTTCTTTTGCTCACTTAGTAAATTTATTTAATAGTCAGTTTTCTTGTAGTAGAAGCTCTGAAAAATTAACAAGTGATCTCTATAGGATAACACAAGGGCCTCAGGAATCCCTTAGGGATTATGTGAACAAGTTCAGCCGGGAATCCCTAGACATTCCTCATCTTGATGTTGCAACAGCTGTGCAAGCTTTCAAGATGGGGCTGCAAAAGGATTCTCAATTTTATCAAGATCTTGTAATGAACCCATGCAGGAACTTGGATGAAGCTCGAAACAGGGCCCTAAGATATATTCGGTGGGAAGATGATAGGAAGATTCAAGAGAGAATGAACTCATCCAACACCTATGAGTCTACCAACAGGAAGTCTGAATCCTCATTCAAGCCATATCGGCCTAAGCCATATGGTAGAAATGAAAATAAGAGAGTGAATGTTGTCGAAGATGAGGATCCTGAAGAGTATCCTGAGTTGTCTGAATATTGCTTTTCTGTTAACATTCCTGAATTGATGTATGCCATGCAGGGTCTAGGAGACAAGGCTAGGTGGCCCCGAAAGAATCAATAGAAAGCTGACTGGAAAGATAAGTCAAAATGGTGTGCTTTCCACGAAGATTTCGGGCATATGACTGAGGATTGCATTGCTTTAAGGAAAGAAATAAGATATCTTCTAAGCAAGGGATATCTGAAAGACCTCTTAGGAAGAAAGAAGAATAAGGGTCAGGATACTGAGAAGGATCCTGATCAAGCAGCATCACCTCCCGCGGATGCCAAGATAATCAACTTCATTTCGGGAGGATCCGACATTTGTGGGACTTCATATTCGGCGGCAAAGAGACATGCAAAGGAAGCTAAGGCCAAAAGGGGAGACAAACCTGTCAGGATGACTACCCTCACAACTGACAAAGTGATCACATTTGATGCTGATGACAGGGATACTGTCCAGGATCCTCACCATGATGCTCTGGTAATAACATTATATGTGGCTAACCATTTTGTACGCAGGATATTGGTTGATAATGGCAGCTCCGTCAACATAATCCAATTAGAGACTCTGAAGAGAATGAATGTATCTCCAATGGATATCACTTCGAAGTCTACCGTGCTTGTTGGGTTCAGTGGAGAGGCTAGAAACACAGTGGGAGAGATAAAGTTACCAGTATACGTTGAAGGAGTCTACTCGATACAACGTTTCTGTGTAATGGATTCTCTATCCTGCTATAACATCATATTGGGAAGACCATGGATTCACGATATGAAGGCCGTGCCATCAACGTATCACCAATGCATCAAGATCCCTACCCCTTGGGGAGTTGTCAAAGTTGATAGTGATCAGCAGGAGGCGAAAGAATGCTACTCATCCTCAATGAAATCCTCAACCAAGCCTGGTGCAGCATAGCAATTAAAGACACGGGCCCAGGATATCGTGAAGGATCCGGAGCAGGATGTGAAGAAAATTATCTTGGACCAGGATAATCCCGATATTTCGGTGCTCGTAGGAACCAATATCCCTCAGGATATTGAAGAACAGTTAATTAACTTTTTGAAATGCAGGATGTCAACGTTTGCATGGAAGCATGAGGATATGACAGGCATATCCAAGGACGTCATCACTCACAAGCTTGGAATTGATAAATCATTCAAGCCTGTTCAACAAAAAAGAAGGAAGTTTGCTCCTGAGCGGAATACGATTATTCAAGAGGAAGTTGAGAGATTATTGAAGTCCAGGATGATCAGAGAGGTTAAGTTCCCAAGGCGGCTAGCAAACGTGGTTGTGGTACAGAAGAAAAATGGGAAATGGAGAGTTTGTGTAGACTACACAGACTTGAACAAAGCTTGTCCTAAAGACCCATTTCCTCTTCCCCACATTGATGCAATGGTAGATGCCACTGCCGGGCATGAAATGCTGACCTTCATGGACGCATCCTCTGGATTTCAACAGATCCAAATGGAGCCTTCTGACCAGGAGGATACTGCCTTCATGACATCAACAGGTATTTATTGTTATACAGCTATGCCTTTTGGTTTGAAAAATGCAGGTGCAACATACCAAAGATTGGTAAACATGATGTTCAAAGACAAACTGGGGGACACCATGGAGGTGTACATCGACGATATGGTGGTAAAATCAAGGAAAGCTCAGGATCACCTCCAGGATATTAAAGGAGCGTTTGATATATTGGATCAGTATAACATGAAGCTGAATCCTGCTAAGTGCCATTTTGGAGTGGGGGCAGGAAAATTTCTAGGATATATGGTGACCAAAAGAGGAATAGAAGCGAGCCCGGAGCAGATTAAAGCCATCTTGGATATTAAATCGCCCTCAAATATGAAGGATGTTCAACGATTAACAGGGCGAGTGGCAGCATTAAACAGGTTTATCTCGAGATCCTCAGAGAAATGCAAAGATTTTTATGATATCCTGAAGAAGAACAAAAGATTCGAATGGGGAGCAAAACATGAAGCAGCCTTGCAGGATTTGAAGCGATATCTCTCAACCGCACCTCTATTGATGAAGCCTGAAAATGGTGAACCACTATCCCTATACCTTGCTGTATCAGGGAATGCTGTAAGTGCCGTTCTTATAAAAGACCATGAAGGTCAGCAATATCCTGTTTATTATGTTAGTAAAAGTTTGTTAGATGCTGAAACTAGGTACTCTCATTTAGAAAAATTGATACTAGCATTAGTCATGGCATCAACGAAACTTAGACATTACTTTGAGACACATAGGATTCATGTTAAAACAAGTTATCCTGTTAAAAATGTACTTAGGAAACCAGAGATGTCAGGCAGGATGGCCAAGTGGTCAGTAAAGTTGAGTGCTTATGATTTAGTATATGAACCTAGAAATGCCATAAAATCTCAGGCTTTAGCTGACTTTGTGGCTGACTTTAGTAGTGACATTCAGGACGAGGTAGACCTAGAAGTTCAACAGTTAGGAGAATCCTCAGGATCCTGGACATTATATACTGACGGTGCATCTAATGTAAGAGGAGTAGGATTAGGAATACTACTAAAATCGCCACAGGGGGACATATTACCCCAGGCTATTAGGTGTGAATTTCCTGCTACTAATAATGAAGCAGAGTATGAGGCTTTAATTGCAGGATTAGAGTTGGCTAAGAGCATGAGTATCAAAAATTTGCAAGTATATGTTGACTCTTTGTTAATTACTAACCATTTTAATGGATCCTATGCAGTTAAGGGTGAGAAATTAATCGAATATCTCGATATTCTCAAAAAATTAGCAGGATATTTCGATGTTTTTATACTTGAACAGGTACCAAGGGAGGATAATGCTGAAGCGGATGTCTTAGCAAATTTGGGATCATCGATCAGGATACCTGAAGGGACCCAAATACCAATATTACATGTCTTATATCCTGCAACGAATCCTCAGGATAAAGAAGTAGCGGGTATTCAGGATCCTGGAGCAGAGCATCCTGAAGAGGATCCTAAATCCTGGACGGCTCCAATCATGAGATATCTCAAAGAAGGACACGTCCCTGGAAATGAAAATCCTAAGGCATTTAGGATGAAGGTATCACGATTCACTATTATAAATAATATTTTATACAAGAAATCTCTTGCAGGACCGTATTTGAGGTGCTTGGAGGATCCTGAAGCCAAAGAAGTACTTCAGGATATACATGAAGGGGATTGTGGTAACCATACTGGGGGCAGGTCGTTATTCTCAAAAGTGTTAAGGACAGGATATTATTGGCCAACAATGAGAAAAGATGCCGCAGAATATGCTCGAAGATGTGACGCATGTCAAAGACATAGTAACATACTGCATCAACCTGCTGAACCATTATATCCTATTGTTTTCCCTTGGCCATTTATGAAGTGGGGTATGGATATAGTGGGAAAGCTACCAAAAGCTCCGGGAGGAAAAGTCTTTATGCTAGCAATGACGGATTATTTCTCTAAGTGGGTTGAAGCTGAAGCATTTGTTCAAGTTAGAGATCAAGAAGTAGTATCCTTCATAAAGAGGAATATCCTGACCAGATTCGGAGTACCAGCCGAGATAATCTGTGACAATGGTTCTCAGTTTATAAGCAAGAGAACTACTGACTTTTGCAAGAGTTGGGGGATCAAAATGATCACATCTACTCCGGTACATCCTCAAGCAAATGGACAAGCAGAATCCTCAAACAAGATAATTGTCAATAACTTAAAGAAAAGGCTTGGAGCCAAAAAAGGAAGATGGGCAGAAGAATTACCCTTTGTTTTGTGGGCTGATAGGACAACGATAAAGAATGCAACAGGCCAAACCCCATTTTCCTTGGTATTTGGAGCAGAAGCAATGATTCCAACGGAAATGACAATACCTACTGCAAGATCTACCCTAAGTGATCCTGAGCAGAATCTTGAAGCCTTGAGTCAAGATTTAGACACTATAGAGGAGAAGAGAGATGCGGCAAGGCTAAGGATGGCAGCATATCAACAGAGAATATCCAGGGCATATAACAAGAATATTAGGGCCAGAAGATTTAAGGTTGGAAATTGGGTGTTAAGAAAGGCTTTCCAGAATACTACTAATCCTGCCGATCGCAAGTTAGCTCCAAAATAGGAAGGACCATATGAAGTTGAATCAGAAGCAGGGAAATGAGCATACAGACTTAAGAATATGGAGGGGGATATGCTACCGAGGTCTTGGAATGCTATACACCTTAAGCTCTATTTCAAGTGAGTTTAGAATTTAGTTTCTAACTCAGGATGGTATGAATTCTACCTTTTTTAAATATGTTTGGTTTAATTTGTTCTTTGTAACCCAATACTGACTTAAGCATCGGAGGGGTGTTAGCCAAGCTAACACCCACCTTAGTGTAAGGATGTTTTGCAGTATATGCTTCGGGATATAGCTCCAGGATGCTCACTTAGGATATTTCGGAAGATTAGAGGATTGGCCCCCTCTCTCACGTACAAGGGATCCTGATCCCTTCACAGGTTTAAAGGTATTCACCTTTCTTCCGAATTGGGTTTAAACACCCCGCCTGGAGCGCAAGTTATTCAGGTATAGTTCAAGGTGGCGGGACCAGTCCATGTAAAAGTGGCTGACAATTTTGTTACTGTTGGCTATATCCTGAATCCTAAAGGTATATGAGGATTGATCACCCTCTCTCACGAAAGGGTATTTTCATACTCTCTAAGGTTTAAAGGTTTTCACCTTTCTAAGTCTTGGAGTTTATACACTCCCGCCTGTAGTGCATGAAAATTTGGGATTTTCCCCAGGTTTAAAGGTTTTCACCTTTCTAAGTTTTGGGGTTTCCACACCCTCGCCTATAGCGCACGAAACGTGGGTAAAATCCCCAGCAAAACTCAAAGACTTAAAGGTTTTCACCTTTTCAAGTCTTGAGGTTCTTATACTCCGGCTTAAATGCCTGGAAAATGGGTTTAGTCCCAATAAAATACAAAGTTTTTGGATAATCCCAAAGTATATTTTCAAAAAACATAATCATTTACAAGTCTACATAAATTTTTGAAAAAAGATTGCTAAGTTTAAACAACTGGTTGAAGAATTGCTAAAGGATCATATCCTGGTACAACATACTGGTCCTGCACAGACAGGGGACATCCGTGATAGAACATGATGTATGCTGATACTATATCCTACTGGGGACATTTATGCTGGAGCAAGAAGGAAACCTATGCCAACACTATATCCCACTAAGGCATTGTGAGGAACTCAAAGGATCAAGTTTGGGCATAATTCGCCAAGTATCCTGGACTGGGGACACCTTCGGTGGAATGGTTGCGAAAGGACTGGAATGAAAGGATTGAGATGTCTTCTGTTTCGGTATGATCTTTCCTATTTTTGTTCTTTAAAAAAAACCTTATCTAGATTGTATAAATTTCTGAAACTATAACACTTATGAGTATCCTGGTCGGGATATGTTCTCAGGATATATTCTCAAGATGTATTCTAAGGATATACTTCAGGATACTTGGATTGAAAACTGAAACTGTGTTCTAGTCAAACAAGTGTTCTCAAAACCAACTTTGTAAAATAAAAATGAACTGTCCTCTTTCTCTGAAAACTTTATCTGAATTGCTTGAGTTATAAAAACCCTATTTGACGGAAGTCTTAATAGGATATTTGCGAGTATTCTGATCAAGATATTTTCATAAAAAGTAATAATTACACTAAGTTTGGAACATTGGAATTCAGACTAAGCAATGCATAACAAATAACAACATGTAAGGTTAAAAGGTTAGTTTATTATTAATTGTATTCTTGGTTTCATCTCAAAAAGAGACCCATCCACCAAGAACACAATTAAGTTTTTAAAGTATATTTACATAAACAGTTGAAGGCTTCGTCCTGAAAACACGAGAACCCATTTGCCTTCAACTGTTATATTGTTCAAAATAAACCATACTGATTGGTGACCAAAGGCTTCATCCTGAAACTCAGGACCCTTCCACCTTTGGCCATCGTATTGTCTTAAGTGCAGGAAATATAAATTGTTCTAAGTACAGGACGACCAGATGATTCAAACCCTACAAAGCAAAATACAGGTATCATTAAAGACAAACTAACCAGGATACAGGTTCAGTGTATGTGTACGGGATACAGGATTTGGATATTTACCTTATTAAGGAAGGAGTTCATGGGCTCGATGGATTCCATGAAACCAAGGTCATCATAACAGAAACTTTCGGCAGCAACAGCGGAGGGCTTAGAGCTGGTGCCAACAGATGGTTCCTTTTTTACCAGGACAGACTTGGGGTAACTGTCAAGCTCCTCAAGATTGAAGACAACAGGGACCTTAGCAAAGTCTACAGAAAAGGGAGTAGTTTCAATCTTATCATATTATGTGCTGATTAACCAAACATATGTAGGAATGTTCAAAACAGATATCCTTACCAGACGTATTGGAATGACTGAAAAATATATCTGTTGGAATTAGGATATCCAACAGTTATGTTTTTGGGGACAATTGTTATGGGTGAAATTTTGAGCCCATATCCTGACAATATATCTTGATTTAATGTTAGCTGTTTATGATCAGGATATCAGACCAGGATATTGGTAACATCCTGAGGCAGTATCCTGGCAGTTACTAATGATTTTCTTTTGTAGCAAGGTACCAACGTTAAAGGACGTGATCTACCTGAAGAGTCGCTCAAGGTGGTTGAAAAATGGACGTTGATGGTGGAAGAATGGGTCTTGTAACGGTCAGAATAGAAGAAAGGCATATTCCGCGAGAATATCGGATGCTGGTCAATGCTATTGAGGTTGTAACGGTCATATGAGCTGAAGACTCGGTTTTATAGTTAATAAGCACGTGGAAAACAAGTTAAAAGAGTCCCCCAACGTTCAGAATGGAATATTCCCAGCATCCCGGAATAATAGGAGAGTTAGTTTGTTACTTGTAACTATAAATAGAAGGCCAGATCAATAGGAACACACACTTGACTCTCCACATTCGAACTCACACTTCTTTTTTCTTTCTATCACGCACAAACACTCAACACTTGTAATCGTTGTACCACTTAGCATTGATCTGCGCCATATCCTGCACTGTATCCTGATATTTGAAGCAATAGAAGAACAAGGCAGCTGCGATTGTCAGCTCCCGAGGTTTTACGCCGGCGATCTAGATTGATCAAGGGCTTTCCTCGTACATCACGTGTCAACCTTTACTTTTTTGCTCATTGTTTGATCATTGATACAGCTCTATATCCCGGGCTGTATCCTGAAACTGTTTTCATATCTAATTTGGCCAATACATTTTTCACACATAATTTTAGCACACTACCTCACTTAACTAATTTGATCACTTAATTGCCTCGGTAATTTTTGACCAAAACAATGACCATGTCCCGGATATCCTTGGCATCATTTTACGAAATGGCCACGACCTAAGCACGGGGTGTAGGCGTACACCCGTCAGTGCATAAATAAATAATATGGTATAACCGTCGGGTTCGGGAATAACCCGCCCCGGGACTATATCATGTGGTGTGTCTATTAATCTTTAACCCGGTCTACAGATCGGGCTACTGAACGTATAACAAACATGTAATTCTTTTACAAGTTTATATATAAATAATTATCCCAAGTTATAAAATGTTTTGTGCCACATGCATTCAAATAAATTTTTAAACCTTTTCAAAATGAGTCGGTTAATTGTATTTACCAGTGTAAACTGACGTATTTTCCAAAAAAGGTTAAGTGCAGGTACTACTCGAAATAGGCTGGCCTCTCCTTAGCATCAATAAGATTCTCGCAAGCTTGGATGCATTTAAGTCTGTTGAACTATGTTTCCTTTTTATTTGATCCGCCTGTGGATCTGTTTCAACTGTTTTGTGATACTTACTATTACAATTTAATCGGTTGAAATAAATCTACCTTTGCTTCCACTGTGCATATTAAAATTGTGTTGTTTGACTACGATGATATCAACTACGTCACGATACTCCCCACCGGGCCCACCGGTAATACGTGGAAATATCGGGGTGTGACATTTGTCCATCCGCAGATTTTGATTTCGTCCGCTGAGTTCATCCGCTGTTTATAAATCAGTTCATCCGCTGGAATCAGATCAGTTCATTCGCTGGAATAAGTTCATTCGCAGAATCAGTTCATCCACAGAATTGGGTTTTGTTGTTCATCCGCAGCTACTTTAAATCCTTCATCCGCTCGAACCCGTAATTCTCCATCCGCATGAATCTGAAATTGGTTAGGTTAATTCAAATGAATCAACGATAGTTGTATTCGAACGAATCTGGAACTGCATAACTAATCACGGATCAACTGAATGACTAATCACGGATCTGAATTGATTGCTGGTTATCAAGGTTGGAACGGATCCAGAAGATTATTCGTGGATCTGGGAATAGAAGGTTATCATGGATCTGGATTTAGAAGTCCAAGATGTCACATACGAGGTTGGAGATCCACAAGCACAATGGAAGTCTGCCATGGAAGTTAGGGTTTTGAATGTGATGGGGAAGAAGATGAAATGGGGAAGCAGATAATGGGTTGTTAGGGTTTTAAATGTGATTCATTAATCAGGGTTGAGAAAAGACATAATTGCACCTCAGGTGTTTTGCACGTGACATGCTTTAACTGCTTAAATGGATGACGTTAAGGGGCGGGGAGCAAAATCATGAAGGCCTTCAAAGATCAGGGAGTAAAATGGCTATTTTGAAAGGTTTGGGGCAAAACCGTTAAAGTGACCAAAACACAGGGAGCAAAACGGAAGTTTACTCTTTACTAAATTTAGTTAGAGTGCACAACATTTATAATGAAACAAAGTTCCTTATTGTATTGAAACTAACTAATAGTCTAGGGTCCTAAGTGTATATAATTTAAAGAAAGCTACATATTTTTTTCTTTGCCCTGCGTATTGCTTGCTGTTGACCGACCCGTTCAACGGCGGGTAACCTGGCCATGAATAACCAGCTCTTTCCACTTTCAGTGATTAAGTGCGATTTTTCACCTTCCGAATCATAACCGAACAGTTTAATACACTATTAATTGCTTCATGATTTCTAATTAAAGTTTTTGTAACTGACTCGAAATCAAGTTCTCGTGTAACTGATTATTCGTCGAGATTAGTATAAAAGGATATCATAGGACTATCATTCGGTTTAACTATCACACCCAATTTCTCGTTTTAAATATCTGCGATCGGTTGGAGAAGCACGGCGGACCAAGAAACTCCGGCCACTCTCCTAGGACTTCATTCCTTAGCCATCGGTAATGTTTTTTTTTTTTACGTCTTTATTCATTACTTTGATTTGATCTAATCGAAAGCCCCACATCAACAGTTTTGAGGTTATATGTATTTGGATCCATTCGTTCATAGATTTGGGAATTTGGTTGTGATGCAGATTAGTAAATAAATATAAATAACACTCATCTTGTTCACAACAACAAAAAAAAAAAAAAAAAAACAAACCGTTGTAGTAGGTAGGTTTGGTTGAGTTTTTGTTCTCTTTTCATCTTTAATTTTAACAACCCTCTTTTCTTTTTATTCAAATGTTTATAAACATATATTTATAAACTGTATAACTTATTCCAAGAAAACTTTGATTCAAAGGATTTTTTTTTAGAGAATCATCTCATATAACTAAATGGTAATATATGATCTATCATTATCCTGATAAAACTTTTATGAAAGTTATTGTCAATGCAATTTTTCTTTTAAAGATTAATCAATTAGTAAAAAAAAAATTCTATTTTTATCAAAATAACTATACGATGTTCTAAACTAAAGAAAAGTTGCTTTAACTAGTATAATTCGAATCAGAAGCCAAGAAGGAGGCCCCTGTGAATTTCCTTACAGACCCCATGGAAGGGAGATCTACATTGAGACCAGCGGACCTGGTCGTCTTTGGCTGGGCGGGAGGGAAACATGCTTGTGTGGATCTCACAGGAGTCTCCCCCTTAGCTGGTTTAAGGGAAAACGGGTTTGTAGCAGGACAAGCGGTAAAGAAAGCAGAATCTAAAAAGGTGGATAAACATGTTGGTTCAGTTCTTTTTGAGCATGAGGGAAAACAGTAAATCATACCTGTCACAGCAGAAAGTCCAGTGGAGAATCCAGTAATAGAGTTCGACATGCTTGTCATCTTGATTTGGTTCCTCCTTAGGGTGCTGACTGATGATGGGGCTTAGAGAACCGAAAAGGGTATCGGTTAGGAGATGGAGGACGAATTTGATGTTATGTCTAATGGGGTGTGTAACTGAGTAACCCTTTATCCTCCACTTAATTCTCCTTATATAAGCACCCAGGAGGAAACCTAATTAGTTACTAAGGGCAATATGGTCCATCAACAATTACCAACTAATTTAAATAATATGTTATTATATATTTTGATCTTTATTATGTAAATGATTGATGTGTGTAAAATGCAACATATAAATTACATCAAATGAGGCATAAAACTAACCCTTTTTTAGTACTAATATTGGAAAAAGAGTGTTTTTGTCTTCCTTTTGTATTTTCAGGATTAAATAAGCTCAAAAACGCAAAAGAAGCAAAAAGACAGCTAAATCCAACATAAATACAAGAAAAGGAACATTAGTGGATTGCCCGAACCCTCAACGGCACCTTCCAAAGCAAAATAGAGAAAACAGAAGGCTGAACACGCCCCGTGCTCAGCCAGCACGGGGCCGTGCCCAAGAAGCAGCAGAAAAGACAAACCTATAGAAGCTTCTACTGCCCACCACGGGCCGTGCTCAGCGGACACGGGGGGCGTGCCGAAAGTACTGCAGGCGCATTAATTGTAATTGCGAATTACAATTAATGAAGAGAGAGAGTGTCAGACAGGCACGGGGCCGTGCCCAGCGGACACGGGGCCGTGCCCAGGCTTCTGTTCAGCCTATAAATAGGAGTGCTTGGTTTCATTGCAACTCATCCCTTGGCACACCACCTCTCTCACACTTCATCCACCACCCACCACCATCACAACACCATCATCCACCACCATCATCCATTGTCCATCATAGAGTGTGTGAGTCGTCTCGGGATCCAAGATTGATCGTAAGAGTTCTTGACAATCAAGGCCATGTTTGCCTAAGTCTCTTACATCACTTGGTGAAGACAAAGTGTCTAGTATAATACTTTTTATTTCTAATCTTTTGCACTTTTTATTTGGTTTTGTATTAATGACTTTAATAACTAGTTACTTATGTTGAAGGTGATCTTTCCTTATCGTTTGTCCGTGGTGTCTTGGCATTATTTTACTGTCTATATAAAATAAAGGATTTTCACCATTCATATCTCCACGGTCTATATGGAGGTATGTTGGCTACCTGGTAGGGGGTTAAGGGAACGGTTTGGTAAAGGTCTTGCCATTGTTCAGCGTTTAGAGGTCCTGCAATGGACCTGGGTCAAATTTAGTAGGACCTCCTTCAATACTTCACGGTATTGGATGGCGGGGGTCCAAACTCTTTGATCCCCTCATAAGTTAACTACTATTAATACTATAACCCGGCTATTTAGGACTGTATCCCTGCTGACTCAGACTACTTAGTCGAGGGTAACGTCACCGCCAAAAGCGGGGCCTACCACAATACTGCATTAATAACTTAATTCATTATCTTCCAATAATCCACCCCTTTAGGATTGTATCCCTGCTGACTCAAACTACTGGGGTGAGGGTAACGTCACCTTCAAAAGAGGGGCCTACTACAATAACTAAGATAATCTCTTAATTATGTGCAAAAGTGCGGAAATAATCAAAGGTTATACTAGATACGAGTCGGAACCAAGTGATTCATCTTGTCTATCTGTTTTTATTTTATTTTTATTTTCAGCATTTTAGTTAGTTTTTATTTTTCTTAGTTTAAAACATTTTTTCCAAACTTTTAATTTGGTTAGACGTTGAGGATAAACCGGTACTAAAAGCTCTTGTGTCCTTGGACGACCTCGGTATCTTACCAACGCTATACTACACTCAACGATGGGTGCACTTGCCCATATGTGTGTTTAGTGTTAGTAAAATATCGTGTTTTATAAATTTAAAACTTGGCTAAAATAAGTGTTAAAAAGGGCTTAAAATATACACCTAAAATACAACACTTTCACGCACATCAAGTTTTTGGCGCCGCTGCCGGGGACACAAGGATTTTAAGAAAGCTTAAAATCGACGGCCTAATCAGTTTTTTTTTCAAAACTTTTTTTTAACGCGCGCACATTTTTCTGCATTTAGTTTAGTTTTGCATTTACAGTGACCTGTACACGGGGCCGTGTTCGCTGAACACGGGGCCGTGCTGCAGATTTTTCATAAACGCCCAGTAACAGTAGCTTGAACACGGGCCGTGCTCACTGAACACGCCCCGTGCTCAAGTAGATCAGTTAATTTAATTAAAACGCCCAGATACAGATTCTGAACACGGGGCCGTGTCCACTCAACACGGGGCCGTGTCCAGCCTCTGTTTCCGTTTTTATTTTTGTTTTCTGATCTCGAGACTTGGTTGTGGTCTGCTGAGTGATTCTTATGGATCAATACTCAGGAGGTTACAACTACACCTATGATGAGGATGATTATAGGGGTAATTATTGCACAAATTGTCGTAATACACGTTCAATTCAAGATAATCACTCATACCAACCATCCAATTCATACACTTACTATGAGGAACCCAGGTACGAACCATCAACTTCATACACATCCTATGAAGACCAAAGGTATGAACCTTCTCCCTCATACTCATATTTTGATGAACCAAGGTATGAGCCTTCTTACTCATACTTTGAGGAACCAAGGTATGAGCCACCACCTTCATATGCTTATTATGAGGAACCTTGGCATGAACAACCCACCTCATATGAGTATTATGAAGAACAAAATTACGAACCTTATCCATCATATGCTTACAATGAAGAACAATGGTGCGAACCATCAACTTCATATGGGTATTATGAGGAACAAAGGGTCGAACAACCGGATTCAAGCTTAGAAAATAATGATTCTTTTTCTATAACCGAAGTGACCGATAGGATATTAGAGCACATTAGAGTTATCGATCGAGGTATAAAAGAAGCTCGCGCAAGGGAAGAGGAGTCCCGCGCGAGAGAAGAATTAAAAAAGGAAGAGATAACTAAAAATGAAAAAATGGAAGAACAAATAAGTGAAAAACCGACGCATGAGTTAAACAACGAAAAAGGAGAGTTCGACAACGTTAAAATCCAAGAAGAGTCTAATTTTGAAGAAATTCATCTCTTGTCACCTTCTTTCGAAAATCATTGTTTAGTACCCACTCATGCTAAGTTTCTAAAAGAGTTAAACACTAACACTAAAATTGAAGAAACGGTAAGTGTTAAGTTAACTAATGATCAAACTTCACTAATAAAAGAAGACCCATTTGAAATTAACATCACACCGGTTCCATGTTTCTTTCAAAATTCGTTTATTAGTAATGTCACAATCGATAAAGATCTTTGTGTTAACATAATGCCTAACTACCTTTTCGAAAAATTAAGTATTAGTGATTTTTCTCCACTTCAAATACCCATTTTTCTATCCAATCGGAAAGTAATAAAATCAATCGGTATAGTTGAAGATGTCTTGGTTCAAACAAATCAAATGGTAGTTCCAACCGACTTTGTCATCCTCGATGACGCTCCTCTAGTGTTGGGGCGACCATTTGTAAAGACATACGAAGCTTTGAAAAACCGGAAGTTCAATAATCTACCTCTTCAATTAGGGGCATTTAAAAGAAGTGTCGATCTCGAACGATCAATGAAATATCCATTCGGCAATAATGACCCCCTAATTGAAGATGAAGATGAACCACCCGATACAAGTGAAGAAACTGACCACTTTGTTGAAGAAGAGGTCGCCATAGAACAAACTTTTAAAGTTCTTGATCGAAACGAGCAACCAAATAAGGAGTCTCCTAAAGACCCACCACTTGAGCTCAAAGAACTTCCAAAAGGTTTGGAATATGCTTTTCTAGACAAAGATGGTAAATTACCTGTAATTATTTCGTCTAAATTAGATAACCTAGAAAAAGAAAAACTAGTTAGTCTTTTGAAAAAACACAAAAATGCAATAGCTTGGAAACTTGTTGACATAAAAGGAATTAGTCCTTCTATGTGCACACACAAAATTTTGATGAACGATGACTACAAATCTGTCATACAACCACAACGTCGAGTAAATCCAAATGTTCAAGAAGTGGTAAAAAATGAAGTCATCAAATTACTTGACGCAGGACTTATCTATCCTATTTCCGATAGTCCTTGGGTAAGTCCCGTCCAAGTAGTTCCAAAGAAAGGAGGTATGACGGTAATTACTAACGAAAAAAATGAATTAATACCGACAAGAACCGTCACAGGATGGAGGGTATGTATAGATTATAGACGATTAAATGAAGCAACAAGAAAGGATCATTTTCCTTTACCCTTCATTGATCAGATGTTAGAAAGATTATCCGGTCATAAATTTTACTGTTTCTTGGATGGTTTTTCAGGTTACTTTCAAATCCCGATAGCACCCGAAGACCAAGAGAAGACAACATTCACATGCCCCTATGGAACTTTTGCATATCGACGCATGCCGTTTGGTCTATGTAATGCTCCCGCAACATTCCAACGTTGCATGGTAGCCATTTTCCATGACATGATAGAAAAGACAATGGAAGTCTTCATGGACGACTTTTCTATCTTTGGGGATTCATACGACCAATGCCTCGATAACCTTGAACGAATGCTATCCCGATGTGAGGAAACTAACCTCGCCCTTAATTGGGAAAAATGCCATTTCATGGTAACGGAGGGAATAGTACTCGGTCACAAGATCTCAAGCGAAGGAATGGAGGTGGATCGAGCCAAAATAGATACCATTTCTAGGTTACCCCCTCCATCCTCCGTAAGAGCGATTAGAAGTTTCCTAGGGCATGCCGGATTTTATAGGAGGTTTATCAAAGACTTTTCAAAAATCTCAAGACCTCTAACAAAGCTACTTGAAAAAGATGCTCCTTTCATCTTTGACAAGGATTGCAATCAAGCATTTCTAACCCTGAAGGAAATGCTAGTCAATGCACCTATCATGATAGCACCTGATTGGAAATTTCCTTTTGAAATCATGTGCGATGCTAGTGACTTTGCAGTTGGAGCTGTCTTGGGACAGAGAAAAGAAAAGCATTTCCACCCAATATATTATGCTAGTAAAACACTTAACGATGCACAAGAAAATTACACAACAACTGAAAAAGAGTTACTAGCTGTGGTATTTGCTTTTGATAAATTTCGCTCTTATCTTGTTCTTTCTAAAACTATAGTCTACACAGATCATGCAGCCATTCGATATCTCTTTAAGAAGCAAGACGCAAAACCACGTTTGATTAGGTGGATTCTACTCCTCCAAGAATTCGACATTGAAATCAAAGACAAAAGAGGAGCAGAAAATACCGCAGCAGATCATCTTTCGCGCTTAGAAGACCCAGCTTTGGAGGCAACCAGGGGCGAGCAAATCAACGAAAAATTCCCAACTGAATCCCTGGAAAGGGTGGAATTTAAGGAAGAACCATGGTACGCCGACTTTGCCAACTACTTAGCTAGTGGAATAGTCGCAAAAGGATGGCCACATCATCAAAGAAAAAAATTCTTTGCCAATGTGAAACATTATTTTTGTGAAGATCCATATCTTTTCAAAATGTGTGCCGACCAACTCGTCAGACGATGCGTACATGGTAGTGAGGCCCGGAGAATTCTTCGCCATTGTCACGAAGGTCCATACGGAGGACATCATGGTGCTGCCAGTACCGCACGAAAGGTATTTGATTCAGGATTTTATTGGCCAACCATTTACAAAGATGCCCAAAATCTTGTAAAGACATGTGATGCTTGCCAAAGAACAGGTAATATTTCTTCCAAAAACGAAATGCCACAAAATGGCATCCTTGTTTGTGAAATTTTTGATGTGTGGGGACTCGACTTTATGGGACCTTTTCCACCATCGAAAGGAAATAAATACATACTTGTGGCAGTAGATTACCTGTCTAAATGGGCCGAGGCCGAAGCACTTCCAACAAATGATGGAAGAGTAGTGGTAAGATTTCTGAAAAAATTATTCTCTCGTTTTGGCACACCCAAAGCTTTAATAAGTGATAGAGGTACCCATTTTTGTAATCATCAACTTGAAAAAAATTTAACAAGATATGGGGTCTATCACCGGGTTTCGACAGCTTATCACCCTCAAACAAACGGACAAGCCGAAGTGACCAATAGAGGGTTAAAACGAATACTTGAAAAAACCGTAGGGTTAAATAGAAAGGAATGGGCTGATAAATTAGATGATGCTTTATGGGCTTTTCGAACTGCTTATAAAACAACGATAGGTACAACCCCATATAAGCTAGTCTATGGAAAAAGTTGCCACTTGCCAGTAGAAATTGCACACAAAGCCTACTGGGCAATCAAAAATGTAAACTTAGATCTAGAATTTGCTGGTAAAAATCGATTTTGTCAAATAAATGAATTAGACGAACTTAGGAATTATGCATACTCAAACTCTGAAATTTATAAGGAAAGAATGAAAGATTGGCATGACAAACATATTAAACCTAATGAATTTCGGGTAGGAGATTTAGTTCTTTTGTTTAATTCACGACTTCGATTGTTTCCTGGTAAATTAAAGTCTAGGTGGTCAGGACCTTTTTCCGTCACCCATATTTTTCCACACGGTGCAGTAGAAATTAAACCTCGAAACGGGTCACCTTTTAAAGTCAATGGCCAACGGCTGAAACTCTATCAAGGATTTATTGAGGATGAGGAAGAAGAGATCTCGCTTCAAACCGTGGAAGAATAAAAACATCATGCCTGGTAAGTTATGAACGATTGAGGCGGCAAAATAAAGCGGTAAGTTTTCTAAACCATAGCTTATAGGAGAAAGGGGCACTCACACGCGCACTAAAAAAAAAAAAAAAAAAAAAAAAAAAAAAAAAGGGGGGGGGGGGCTCGACACGAGGCCGTGTCCGCTGGACACGGGGCCGTGTTCGCGCTGCAGACGGGATAAAACCCCTTTTTCAAAACAGTTTCTTCATTCCACACGCCCCGTTTCCCCACAAAAGCTCTGGTTCCAGGCGATTTTCCGCGAGATTCCAACGTCTCTTTTCAATCTAACAACGTCAAGGTATGATTCTGTCACTCGTAGTAGTTAGATTAGTCACTTGCATGTAGTTAATACACCACAAATTTGGGGAAAAATCTAGGGTTCTTGATGTTCATTCGGATCGAGCCTAAAATTTTTGCCTAAATCTGTTTGCATTTAGTTAGATTAGTGTAAAGGGAAGTAAATACACTTGTATTGTTCATAGATTCACCCGATTTCTTGCAAAAACCCCAAACCCTTGTTCTTGAACCGAAAAAGATAAAATTGATAGGGTAAACGGGTTATTTTGGGAAAAACGGAACTTGGGGTTTCATTTTCGGGGGAAACCGCACCTATTGGTTCAAAAATTTTCAAGTTTTCGAAACCGGGTCGAAAAATGGGATTTTTGAGTAACAGACCCCTGAACACGGGGCCGTGTCCGATGGGCACGGGGTCGTGTCCAGCCCGCTGTTTGCAGTTTTACCCAAAAATATTTCTGTTTCACGCTAACTTTTGGTGTATTCTTGCAGATGGCCAGGAAGTTTACTAGATTCAACGCCAATGAGCTAGATGCAAGAGCTCGATACGAGCTTCTCCAAACAAGGCCGGAGGAATACCCGAGGCAGGCATGCACAGAACTACTAACCTTGGTGAATCAAATTGACCGCTTCAACAACATTGTCACGGGACCACTCAGAGTCGCACTAACAACCCGACTCCGTTCTGTTCATGAATGCACCTTGGAATTCTACAGCACCTTTGCATTCAAGTCAAGGAGCGAGCCGTTCGATGAAGAAGGGGTGTCATTCAGGTGTGGCGGAACGAGGTATTCGATTTCCATGGCACAATTCGGGTCGATTATCGGGTTGTATGCGGAGGAGGATGCGGGAGACGAAGGAAATACAGGGGGGTTGAGAGAGATCGAAGATAACGAGCGCCAAGCCATGTGGGCTCAGATTGGGGAAGGGTTCTACAATCCGAGCAGCACTAAGAGTACCAAGCTGAGGGATCCGCTTTACAGATACATTCATAGGCTCCTCGGCTACTCTCTTAGCCAAAGGCATGACAGTGGTGGCGTCGTTGGGTTAAGAGACTTGCTTGTCCTCCATTGCATTCACAACCGTAGGCCGCTCGATGTTCCGTACCTTATGCTCCGAAACATGCATCACAACCGCCTTGCTAGTGCACCAACTCCTCTTTTCTTCGGGGGGTGGGTGCACCGTCTCTTCAGGCACTTCACCCACATTCCGAGGGCATTTGAAAGAAGCCCATGGTCGGGTACGGTGGATATTCACATATGCCGCTCGATGAACCTGGTTTATGAGGCAGAAGATGGGACGGTAACCTTTCAAAGGATGCAAGGTCATGCATGGAACCCGCAAGAAGCACTTGTCCTCCCAGCACCACAACATCATCAGTACCAATACCAACCCCACGGTGATCCGGGCCAATCATCCTCCTCGGGAGGCAGTTTTCCTAATTTTCAAAGTTTGCATGATTTGTTGCAGGAAAACCTCATGTGTACTCGGAACACCTATAACATGGCGAGCAACACCTACCACCGGGTCGGAGCTATCGAGAGAAACCTATCCGAGATACAAGAAGACGTCGGATACATACGAGACCACATTGCACGCCATGGAGGGGGTGACGACGATGATGATGATGATGATGATGCCATGGAATAGGCGGGAGGAGCATAGGAGGAAGCGGTTGATTGGTGGCTCCCCAGGTTAACCCTTTGCAATCTTGAACAATTGATGGCCTGCGTGCCAAGTGTTAGACAATTTACTTTTCCTAACTATTTTCTGCATTTTTATTTTTTTTACTTTATGCGTGGAACAATTAACTTTGGTAACGTAGGATGTTGGTATTGCTTGGTGTGGTATTAAGTGTTCAAACAGGTACAAACCAAGGCTTAAGGTGTTAAGCCTCAGCACCTATAAGGCTAGGATGGAAAAACCGGAGGACGAAACCTGTTTTTCAGGCTTCTAGACTGTCGACACGGGGACGTGTCCAGCCAACACGCCCCCGTGCTCACCTCCCTGACCTGCTGTTTGGCTTCTGTTCGGCAGAATTTTGTCAGACACGTGGCCGTGTCCAGTGGACACGGGGCCGTGTCCACCTTCTGTAAGTTCTTGTTACTGGCACCTGAACACGGGGTCGTGCCCACTCAACACGGGGCCGTGTTCAGCACCCAGTAACACAAATTTTTGCTTTTAAAACATTATTTTACACATCTAATCAACCTAAAAATTTATTTTTGGGACACATTGAGGACAATGTGTAATTTAAGTGTGGGGGGGATGCTAAAACCTTGAATTTTGCAAGTCCTAAATACAAGCCTTACACAAAACTCTATTGGAACCGCTAATCACCCCAAATTTTTTCAAAAATTTCATTTTTTACTTGTCTAGGTTTAACTCGGGAAATTCAAGCTCTCAAAAAGGTTATATTTTTACAAATTTACAACCGATAGCGTAGTGATAAAAAGAACCAACATAAGAAAATTATGAAAAGGCATGACAAACTTATTTAAAATTTGATTATATATACTTGATCACATAAAAACCCATTCCCACAAAAGTGAGTTTTGAGCCTTTATTGAGCACTCAATTTCATACCATTTGACTAAATGCTCATTTTTCGTTTCTTGTGTGAATAGCCGCTTGGTTCTTACGACTCTAGAACTTGCCATGACAATACATTCCCGGTCCTTATCAACTTAAACCCGAGTAAGTAAATGATAGAGGCATTAGGACTAACCTTTTTCATTTCCACACCATTATTTTTCTTTTTTTTACCACCTACCCAAAAATCCCCCTAGTTAGCCCCTTTGAGCCTAAACCTTTTCGTTTCATCACCCAAAACAAAAACCATTTCACCCACCAAAACCTTTTTCATTTTTACCCTTTATTTTAGTAACAAGTTCGGTTCTTCGAAAAAAAAAAAAAAAAAAAAATGAAGCAAAAAGAAAATAAACAAACAAAGTAATCAAAAATAACTTTGTTTGAATAAAAGCTTCATCAAAAATAAAAGGTTGCAAAAATACGAAAACCGACACTTGTTACGCTTTTTAGCCCTTTTTCTACTAACCACTAACCCAACCACCTACCTTTAACCCAAGCCAACCCTTAACCCACAAAGTCCTCTTGATATCTACAAAGGTATAAAAGTTAAAAAGGAGGAGGATTGATTTCTTGGCAAGCCTATGGTAGGAGTAAGTTCCATGCCGCTCTCGAGTGATTCACTAAAAATACACCTTCGGCCGAGTGTGAGTGATTTCCCCGCGAGGTATGTGAACTTGTATATAAATAGAATTTTAAAAAAGGCATGTTATGCCCAAATAAGTAAT
The DNA here is from genome assembly GCA_030545235.1 of Helianthus tuberosus. Taxonomy (NCBI): domain Eukaryota; kingdom Viridiplantae; phylum Streptophyta; class Magnoliopsida; order Asterales; family Asteraceae; genus Helianthus; species Helianthus tuberosus. The sequence continues at coordinate 143,199,717 of CM060426.1, read as the reverse complement.
TTCTTTTATGAACAGTTCTAAATAAATCATTACGAATAGGAGTGTAAATAAATAAAAATAAAACCCTAAAAAGATCTTGGAAATCCCGACACTCTATGACAAGCCCAAAACCTTCTCTTCTACCTATTCCATTTGGGAGTGTAAGCCAAATACTAAAGAGTTTTGCTTGAGGACAAGCAAAAGTTCAAGTGTGGGGGTATTTGATGTGTGTAAAATGCAACATATAAATTACATCAAATGAGGCATAAAACTAACCCTTTTTTAGTACTAATATTGGAAAAAGAGTGTTTTTGTCTTCCTTTTGTATTTTCAGGATTAAATAAGCTCAAAAACGCAAAAGAAGCAAAAAGACAGCTAAATCCAACATAAATACAAGAAAAGGAACATTAGTGGATTGCCCGAACCCTCAACGGCACCTTCCAAAGCAAAATAGAGAAAACAGAAGGCTGAACACGCCCCGTGCTCAGCCAGCACGGGGCCGTGCCCAAGAAGCAGCAGAAAAGACAAACCTATAGAAGCTTCTACTGCCCACCACGGGCCGTGCTCAGCGGACACGGGGGGCGTGCCGAAAGTACTGCAGGCGCATTAATTGTAATTGCGAATTACAATTAATGAAGAGAGAGAGTGTCAGACAGGCACGGGGCCGTGCCCAGCGGACACGGGGCCGTGCCCAGGCTTCTGTTCAGCCTATAAATAGGAGTGCTTGGTTTCATTGCAACTCATCCCTTGGCACACCACCTCTCTCACACTTCATCCACCACCCACCACCATCACAACACCATCATCCACCACCATCATCCATTGTCCATCATAGAGTGTGTGAGTCGTCTCGGGATCCAAGATTGATCGTAAGAGTTCTTGACAATCAAGGCCATGTTTGCCTAAGTCTCTTACATCACTTGGTGAAGACAAAGTGTCTAGTATAATACTTTTTATTTCTAATCTTTTGCACTTTTTATTTGGTTTTGTATTAATGACTTTAATAACTAGTTACTTATGTTGAAGGTGATCTTTCCTTATCGTTTGTCCGTGGTGTCTTGGCATTATTTTACTGTCTATATAAAATAAAGGATTTTCACCATTCATATCTCCACGGTCTATATGGAGGTATGTTGGCTACCTGGTAGGGGGTTAAGGGAACGGTTTGGTAAAGGTCTTGCCATTGTTCAGCGTTTAGAGGTCCTGCAATGGACCTGGGTCAAATTTAGTAGGACCTCCTTCAATACTTCACGGTATTGGATGGCGGGGGTCCAAACTCTTTGATCCCCTCATAAGTTAACTACTATTAATACTATAACCCGGCTATTTAGGACTGTATCCCTGCTGACTCAGACTACTTAGTCGAGGGTAACGTCACCGCCAAAAGCGGGGCCTACCACAATACTGCATTAATAACTTAATTCATTATCTTCCAATAATCCACCCCTTTAGGATTGTATCACTGCTGACTCAAACTACTGGGGTGAGGGTAACGTCACCTTCAAAAGAGGGGCCTACTACAATAACTAAGATAATCTCTTAATTATGTGCAAAAGTGCGGAAATAATCAAAGGTTATACTAGATACGAGTCGGAACCAAGTGATTCATCTTGTCTATCTGTTTTTATTTTATTTTTATTTTCAGCATTTTAGTTAGTTTTTATTTTTCTTAGTTTAAAACATTTTTTCCAAACTTTTAATTTGGTTAGACGTTGAGGATAAACCGGTACTAAAAGCTCTTGTGTCCTTGGACGACCTCGGTATCTTACCAACGCTATACTACACTCAACGATGGGTGCACTTGCCCATATGTGTGTTTAGTGTTAGTAAAATATCGTGTTTTATAAATTTAAAACTTGGCTAAAATAAGTGTTAAAAAGGGCTTAAAATATACACCTAAAATACAACACTTTCACGCACATCAATGATTATAATGGCTATAGATTAAATATTGTTACATAATATATTTAATCTTACATTCTCCCACTTAGCCGAGTAATCATTTACTATGAGTATTAGATAAGCCTGATCAGGAGTTAACACTCATTTTAGCCTTAAACAAGTACTATAGCAGAGAAATACAGCCGTTGAATCATTATGCGACTCAGGACCCCCATTAATCATACTATAGCCTTAATTTAAAACCTAATCGTTATGATCAAAATACGCGTAAGCCCTTTGTTTGATTTGTAACTTTATTTGTCAATATGCCATTATACCGGTTGAACATATTCTAAGAGACATACAAAATCAAACTGAGGAAATTTCATTAACATAAAACATAAGCTAGTACAATATGCTCAAATAAGGTCTTTACAAAATCCCATATTACGAACATGTTCTTCATAAACCTTAGGAGGGAGACCTTTAGTCATCGGATCCGCAAGCATATCCTTAGTACAAATATACTCGATACAAAGATTATTTTCCTCAACTCGTTCTCGTACGAACAGATATTTTGTATCAAGATATAAACCAGCTCCAGTCGAACTGTTACTGTTCGAGAAACTAACGGCAGCTGAATTATCACAGTAAAGCTTCAATGGTCTAGAAATGGAATTAACGATTTTGAGTCCAGTGATCAGATTTCTAAGCAACATTCCATGACAGGTTGCGTTATAAACAGCAATGTATTCTGCCATCATTGTGGAAGTTGTGGTCAACTGTTGTTTATGACTCTTCCATGAGATAGGGCCGCCTGCTAACATAAAGATATAGCCCGACGTGGATTTCTTGTCATCTTTGCACTTTGCAAAGTCAGAATCAGAATAGCCCACCACTTCTAAATGATCACTTCTTCTATAAGTCAGTTTGTAGTCTTTCGTCCCTTGCAGATATCGAAGTACCTTCTTAGCTGCTTTCCAGTGATCTAGGCCAGGATTAGTCTGATAACGGCCTAACATTCCAGCAATATAAGCGATATCTGGACGAGTACAGACTTGAGCATACATCAAGCTCCCGACTACTGACGCGTAAGGTATCTGGCTCATTTGCTCCTTCTCAACCTCTGTTGTCGGACACTGGAATGAACCGAAAACATCTCCCTTAACTACTGGAGCGACGGAGGGTTTGCACTGTTGCATGTTGTAACGCGTAAGGACACGATCTATGTAGGCCCTTTGGGACAAACCTAAGATCCCTCTGTGTCTATCTCGGTGAATTTCGATGCCAATGACGTAAGAAGCCTCTCCGAGATCCTTCATGTCGAAGTTATGCGAGAGTAACCGTTTCGACTCATGCAACATGTCTAAACTATTACTTGCCAATAGAATATCATCTACGTAAAGGACAAGAATAGTAAAGTTGCTCCCACTCATCTTGAGGTAGGTGCATTGATCCACTTGATTCTTCATAAAACCTTGCTTCTTCATGACCTCATCAAACTTGAGGTACCATTGACGTGATGCTTGTTTTAACCCGTAAATGGATTTCTTCAACTTACAGACTAGATGCTCCTGACCTTCAGGTTTAAAGCCTTCAGGTTGTTTCATGTAAACATCTTCATCCAAATCTCCGTTAAGGAAAGCGGTTTTAACGTCCATCTGATGCAGCTCTAAATCGAAATGAGCTACTAGGGCCATGACGATCCTTAATGAATCTTTACGAGAGACAGGTGAAAACGTCTCTTGATAATCAATTCCCTCTTTCTGAGTGTAGCCCTTTGCAACCAATCTCGCTTTGTAGCGTTCAACATTCCCATTCGGATCCAGTTTTGTTTTGAATACCCATTTACATCCTACGGGTTTGGCTCCGTTGGGTAATTCTACCAAATCCCAAACATCATTTTTCTTCATGGATTCAAGCTCATCAATCATCGCTTTATTCCATTCAGAAGACTGATCACTGCTAATGGCTTCATTGTAAGAGATAGGATCATTGAGCTTTCCAGCATCCATTTCAGTCAGGTAGGTAACATAATCATCCCAATTAGTAGGCCTTCTTTGCCTAGATGACCTCCTGAGTGGGTTATCGGGTTCAGCGTTGTCGTGGTTTTGAGCGTTTGATGTGCCTTCGTCATGAGGTATAATGGGTTCTGATTGTAGAGGTGAATTTGGAGTTGGTGCAGTAGCTTCAGATACAGTAGTTGCATTGGGTACAAGAGGAGTAATCGGAGTAATGGTAAGCGACGAGTCTCTCCCCCCCGCGTCTTGTACTTCTTGCAATTCTTCGTAAGGGTTGGTACTGCTCCCACTGACCTTGAAATCCTCCAGGAACGCGGCACGCTTGGTTTCAACAATACGGGTGACATGGGAAGGACAATAGAAACGATAACCCTTAGAGTTCTCAGGATACCCGATAAAGAAACAGGTAACTGTTTTAGGGTCAAGTTTCCTTAGGAAAGGATTGTAAAGTTTTGCTTCAGCAATGCAGCCCCATACTTTCATATATTTAAGACTCGGTTTCCTTCCTGTCCAAAGTTCATAAGGAGTTTTAGGGACAGACTTAGAAGGAACTCTATTGAGTATATGAACAGCTGCTTTTAACGCTTCAGTCCAGAGGAATAATGGTAAATTAGTGTTGGCTAACATACTGCGCACCATGTTCATAAGGGTACGGTTTCTTCTTTCAGCGACACCATTCTGCTGAGGTGTACCAGGCATGGTGTATTGGTTCACAATCCCCTGGCCCTTACAAAACTCATAAAATGGACCAGGAGCTTGACCCACATCAGTATGTCTCCCATAATATTCACCGCCTCTATCTGATCTCACAACTTTAATCTGACGATCTAATTGCTTTTCAACTTCAGCCTTATAATCTTTAAAAGTTGTTAGAGATTCAGATTTCTCCTTAATAAGATACAAGTACATGTAACGAGAATAATCATCAATAAAAGTGATAAATGAAGTATGTCCTGTTATGCCAGCGATTTGGTGGGGACCACTAATGTCAATATGAATGAGTTCTAATAAATTAGAGCTCCTAGTGGCACCTTTCTTATTCGCTAATGTCATTTTACCCTTAAGACATTTGACACATGTTCCAAAATCAGAGAAATCGAGAGGAGGTAAGACTTCATCCTTCACAAGACGATTTAATCGTTCTTTTGAAATGTGGCCTAAACGCTGATGCCACAACATGGATGAAGTTTCTAAGTCTCGTTTCTCTTCCATCTTTGTGAGTGATTCATTAATATTATATGACAACAAAGATTTGGAAAAGTTATCTTCTAGTTCTAATCTATAGAGACCACCATCTAGAATACCAGTACCATAAAGAACAGAATCATAATGGATAGAGAGTTTGCGATGACCATGGGAAACAATAAAACCGTCCATGTCTAACTTTGGTCCTGATACAAGGTTCCGAGTTACCTCAGGAACATATAAGTTATCATAAAGTTTAATACATAAACCAGTTTTCATAACTAATTGTAATGTTCCAATGGCCTTCACTTCTAATTCTCGATCATCCCCAACCTTAAGCGTTCTTTGGTTTCTTTCCAGCTTCCGGATTGAAAGGAATCCCTGAGTAGAATTGGTAACATGAACCATAGAACCAGAATCAAACCACCAAGAATTAGCAGGAACACTTAAATTATAGGACTCAAGTATCATAAAATAACCGTTACCTTTCTTAGCCAGCCACTCCTTAAAATCAGGGCATTCCTTCTGCATATGTCCTGTCTTTTTACAGAACTTGCAGCGGATACTGCCTAAGGAGTTCTTAGAGCTGGAGGGTGCACTTGTATTAGGATGAGGGTTAGGCCTTTGGACTTTTGAAGCATCCTTCCTCTGATAATTGTTCTTCCTCTTCTTAGAGTTGGATGTAGTGAAGTTGGCAACATCAGTATGGCGATCCATCCTCATACGCTCTTCCTCCTGTACGCACATGGCGACCAGCTCACTCATCGTCCATTTGTCCTTCTGAGTGTTGTAATTGATCTTGAATGCTTCAAAGGACGAAGGAAGCGAAGTAATGATGAAATGAACAAGGAAACCATCACTGATTTCCATTTCCAGCCCCTTCAGCTTATTGGCCATGTCATTCATCATCATGATGTGCTCGCGAATGCCACTCCTCCCATCATACTTAGTTGTCACCAGCTTGAGAATAAGAGTACTAGCGATCCATTATGCCCAAAACTTGTGCGATCCATAAGGCCCAAGTGAACTTGTGCGATCCATAAGGCCCAAGTGAACTTGTGCGATCCATTATGCCCAAGTGAACTTGTGCGATCCATTATGCCCAAAACTTGTGCGATCCATAAGGCCCAAGTGAACTTGTGCGATCCATTATGCCCAAGTGAACTTGTGCGATCCATAAGGCCCAAGGCTTGTGCGATCCATAAGGCCCAAAGTAAACTTGTGCGATCCATTAAGCCCAAGTAAACTTGTGCGATCCATTAAGGCCTTGTGCGATCCGTTAGTTTTGTGCGATCCGTTAGTTTTGTGCGATCAGATCATCTTATCATGTGATCTGATTTGTGCGATTCAGTTGTTTATGGTTATAACAACTGACAATTCGAAATTTATGAATTGTGATATACTTTCCCATTATAATGTTGATCTATTTTTATCATAAAATTTCGAAATAATGATTTGCTTATCCTTTAACAGATTTCGAAAAAAAACCTTATTAGGAAATTAGATCAAAACAGGAAAAACATATAACAATCCAAATCATACTCCAAAACATGAAGGATATTTCGAATTATAACTAAGAACGTGATGAACCCTAAAAATTTAAACATGAATTCTGGAACCCGAAACCTGAATTTTAAGGTTTTTCTAAACAGATTTCGGTCATAAAAACATAACCCTTTAGATTTCGAGTAAACATATGATTAATATATTCCGAAAACAGGGATTTCGAACATATATACCTACTCGAATACGGCTGTTGATTCATAAGATTTCAAAAAATTTTCGTTTTCCAAGTTTCAATCCCAGAATTATGGATACGAAAACATACGCCCCGCTTGCGGTATGCTCATATAATGTATATATGTTTGGGCGCTCGGGGGGCAAAAGTGAAAGTGCACTAATTTTAACGTTATTTTACTAATATCGTGAAAATAACGTTAAAAGAGGGGGATGGTTAATCATGCATCATGTGGTGGCGTTGATAGCCGAAAGACAAGGGGTACATGCACTAATCGGCGTTTGTCTCAATTGCTGAGTGTTATGTGCCTTATGTCCAAGGCTTGATGCAAAACTACTATCGAGCCGGGGGTCTCATTGGAAGCAGCCTCTCTTTTCCTACGGGGTAGAGGTAAGGCTGTCTACATCTCACCCTCCTCAGACCCTACCTTAGCTTTGCTATTGGTGGGACATACTGAGTATGATGATGATGATGATGATGATGGATACGAAAACAGAACTGACTAATCAACATATGCTCTGATACCACATGTTGGTTCAGTTCTTTTTGAGCATGAGGGAAAACAGTAAATCATACCTGTCACAGCAGAAAGTCCAGTGGAGAATCCAGTAATAGAGTTTGACATGCTTGTCATCTTGATTTGGTTCCTCCTTAGGGTGCTGACTGATGATGGGGCTTAGAGAACCGAAAAGGGTATCGGTTAGGAGATGGAGGACGAATTTGATGTTATGTCTAATGGGGTGTGTAACTGAGTAACCCTTTATCCTCCACTTAATTCTCCTTATATAAGCACCCAGGAGGAAACCTAATTAGTTACTAAGGGCAATATGGTCCATCAACAATTACCAACTAATTTAAATAATAGGTTATTATATATTTTGATCTTTATTATGTAAATGATTATAATGGCTATAGATTAAATATTGTTACATAATATATTTAATCTTACAAAACACGCTAAAGCATGTGCTGATAACCAACATGCATTTGTCCCCTTCGCCTTCGACACCTTTGGATCCCTAGCTCCAGAAGCTATCCGTTTGCTGACTAGGGTCCAACAGGTTGTCCACAGCAGTGGCTCATCAACAGGGGGGCAGTGGTTTGTCTTTAATAGGCTAGGGTTTGCTATCCAGAAAGGGGTAGCGGCGCAGCTTGTTGCTCGCTTACCTGCGATATTTATGTAAAGCGCATTTAGAAATGAAATGGCATTTTGTGAGATTAAAAAAAAATAATAAAAAAAAATAAAATAAAATATGTTTGCTCGTTAAACTCTATAAATTCTCTTCATCAAAACATAACCATTTAATTTTATCTAATAAAATTTTATATAAAATATTTGCCCTATTAACCTTAAATAATTAAATTGTATTTTAATTTAGTATTATTTATTCTCTAATTAACATGTTCCAATTTTATATGTATGTATATCATTGATATCGTTTAAAAACAAACAACCCAACTCTTGTATTTTATCTAGCACACACTAAATAGTTTCTTAAGTATTTTGTAAGTTATTTTGACACCTGTTAATCTGTTAATCAAAACCGTTAGCTATTCCCAAATTAGATCGAGGGATCCCTATCTGCCTATAGTCCTAAGATACCCAAAATGTTAATTCAAGTCCATTACTTATTGAACAATATTATATGATTAACTTAGGACGACTCTTTTGGTTTCCTCTCGACATCCTTATTCATTTTTGCTCGCTAAGGTGAGTAAACTCTCTCCCCTTTTTATCATTAACTTTTTTTTGGGTGTATCAATGTGTCTCGCTCAATTATTTTAATCTAAATTCAAGTATGCAATATTTGATGTGTCGTATATGCATTTATTGGATGTTGATGTTGTTTGTTAAGGTTATTGTTATTGTTGTTGTTGTTGTGTTGGTCATTATAGTCAATAGTCATTCATTCAGTGGATCCACGATTGACATTTCCTCATGACCTGGAGATGTCGGTATCGCCCCATTAGTTTTGGGCCGACCTTTCCTCCTAACTATGGGACGTTGGTATCGCCACAGTCACACCCTTTATGGGTGTGGGACGCAGGGAGTCGGTTTTGGTTTTGGCGTCGGTCTTGGTCTTAGTCATTACTCTGTTACCATTCTATGTTCATATTACTTGTGCATTGCTTCCACATGATTAATTGCATGCTTAATTTTCAAATTAATATTTGGAACTAAAACATATTACTTTTATTTCTAAATTTTAAAATGGTAAACCTGTTTTACTTAACCAAAGTTTACTCGCCAGCTCTTGTAGCTGACCCAAAAATACTATTTTACACATGATACAGGTGTAGAGGATTGAAGATTGGACTGGATCAGGATCACATAGGAACTTTGCCTTAGTAATTAAAAAGACAAGTTTGATGTTTTATTTGAATATTTGAAACTTGTATGGAAAGTGTGACATTTAATCATGACATGTTTAATTATGAAATTTTAATAGTATCATAAGCTTTGGGCAATCATCATGCCCCGTACCATTCCGCTGCGGGTCGGGGTGTGACATTTCCTAAGACGTTTCAGAGACGTCTCAAGCCATTTCACGAATTCCTAAGACGTTTTCAGATTTCAACTGGTTTTGTGCAAATACAGAATGATCAAATTTTTTTATAACTTATAAACATTATAACATGGGATCCCTTATAACATACATGTTAACGGAGTCAAAAATTTAACGATATAAACATGTTCTTTTTTAGTTATTTTTTTAACTTATAAATGTTAACGGGTCAAAAAATTTTATATTGAACACTATTAAACATCAAACATAACATATAAAAATAAAAACCAAAATAACAACACATAATATTCTAAAACCATATCCTAATAGCCTCCCACTCCGCGACATGTTTGAATTCATGTCCTTTTTCATGACGGTAGTTGATGAGGGCCACGTCCTTCTGATCGTCCTCACCAAGGTCCGGCATTTCTGTCTCCACTTTCTTGAAATATCGATCAAACTTCTCGTATTCCAACCGCAGGACACGGAACCTGGAGGATAGTGCGTCAACGGTCTAGTTGTGGTCCGGACCACGTAGTTGGGCGAAATTCTGTTGAACACGAACCCAGAGCCCACCATGTCCTCGTCGTGGAGGATCGATCATGGCCTCCTCCCATGCTTCGCTCAGAGCAATATCTTCAACATCAGTCCAGGAGTTGGCCATTTTCGGGTCGTTGACGGCGTCGGAGTTATAGTGAAATGGCTGAGAAAATGTTTGCAAACTTTGAAAACGGCGGGTGGGTGATAAGTGAACGGGGTGGGGGGTTATATAGTGGTAAGTGTGTGCAACGGTAAAGTTAAACGGCTTTTGAGTTTCCCTCTTTTTTTCCCGTCTTAAATTCTAAAAACGTCTTAGGAATTCGTGAAACGGCTTTAAAACCAGTTGAAACGTCTTAGGAAAGAAGTCAAATGGCTCGGCCACGTGCAGCCCTTTCGTTGGTAAATAGTTGAGACGTCTTAGGAATTCGTGTCGTCTCAGTAAGACGTTTCAAATGGCTAGTTTGGAAATTTTGACCGGATCAAGGCCATTCTTGCGATTTCCCCTTTATTTACTGTGAGTGAGACATAAGCAGGTATATTAATGATTATCAAAAATCCATCTAGAACAAAAGCAAGAGTTGCATTCTTTTTCGTTTTTTTAGAAGAGTAAATTGCCATTTTAGTCTAAATAGTTTTTTTTTCTCCTTTGGGTCACTGACTTTTTCATTTTCTTGTCATTTTGATCACATTGGCTAACTCAGTCTAAAAAGTTGGTTATAACCAGGGGTATTTTTGGCATAACTGTTGTGTAGTGATAACTAGGGGTAGTTTACAACACAATTTATAAACCTCATAATAATTTAATGCAAAAAATACCCCTGATTATAACCAGATTTTTAGACTGAGTTAGACAATGTGATCAAAATGACAAAAAAATGAAAAAGTCAGAGACCCAGAGGAGAATAAAAAACTATTTGGACTAAAATGTCAATTTGGGCAAAAACTCAAGGACTAAAATGGCAATTCACTCTTTTAAGAACAATTTAAACAAATCAAATGATAGAAAGCAAATTACATAATATAATATTAGTTCTTATATTTTTTTTATGTTCATATAAATTATTATCTGTTAGTTTAACGGTTCATGGTGTAAAAAGTTGACTGTAATTACCGATATAAATGTAGTATTAATAATACAAACTTATATGTTAAGTTTTTATGTAATAATAACAGGCCGGTCGTGTAAAGTATCAAACAGTATGCGTCTATATGTAACTTGTATATTAGGGGGGTGGGGGGGTCATCACTCATCACTCACAACACCCAATCAAGTTTCGCTATGTCATCAACCATTTTTCCATCACTCACAATCTTTTTTAGTGGCAATGGTCATCACTCACAACACCTAACAATAAACCCACGCACCCCCTCACATCCATCCATTTTTCACGTGTGAAAAAAATCACGGAAACCCATCACGTACAAACCATCACGCGTTGAACTATTATGTGGCGGTGGTCTTTTTGTTTGATCCACGCGTGGAAAATGGCCCATCACGGACCATCCCCACTGCCCTTATGGTTATAGTTACTTGTTAAACACCGTTTAATGTAAACGGTGTGTATAGTCGTGTCGCTTCACATAGCGACGGTTAGTATGTATATAAACAATCTCGTACAGATGAACGTAATCAGTTCATTCCCGTGTGTAAAATCTTGTATTCATAAAATTTGAACTAATTCATGTACAACAAAGTCTAAAATTTGAACTAAACGGTAACAAACATGAAAAAAGAATTGATAACAAAACGGGAAAGCTACCAAAAAATACAATGCCATGATCATGATGCACTTCAAAACATACACTAAGGGGCTGTTGACTCCTAATTTCGAACTAAATAATTTTATACTTTCCATGTTGCTTTTGACTCGTAATTTCGAACTAAATAATCATACTTAAACCATGCGTAGTGGGGCGTGTTTTTTTTCAAAATTTTGCCCAAATAATGCCCAATATTGCCCCTCGACCGCCCCCTGGGCGTGTTTGGGCGTGATTTTGCAATAAAAGCCCCTCCGGCGTGATTTAAAACACACCTTGCCCCTATTTCATTGTCCAATCACCTTCCATCTCCCTTTTTGTTAACCAATAGGATTTTTTGAGGGTTTTTTTTATTTAATTATTTTACATCTCATTTAACATAATGCCCCACATCCCCACTACACCCATTTTGTAAAAACGCCCAATAATGTCCCATTGCTGACTGGGCTGCCACATGGCGCAAAACGCCATAGGGTGGGACATTATTCACTCCAACGACTACACATGGTCTTATAAAGAAAAAAAGAGAAAAAAAAGACCATTAACATGCATGAAATGAGTCAAATTTTACATAATGATTATATATTAAACCTTTTCAAACTAATTATATTGCATAAAAAACTTATATATATATAAAGCGTGTGAACATGTATATTTTAACTATAGATATATATTAAAAGCGTTTTTTTTCTTGTGTATATTTTAACTATAGATATATATATTAAAAGCATGTTTTTTTTCTTGGTTCGGTTCGGTTAATGTTTGGTTATGGTACACCCTTAATCATAATCATAATAGATTATTCGGTTAATCAAATAACCTTAACCATAACAATTAATCTCGGTTAATTCGGTTCGATGATGGTTCAATTATCAGTTAATTTTGCTTAATGGTTAAGGTTTTCTCACTACTAGCAGCAGGTCAGTTCATGCTACTAGATTCGACAAATCTTTCCATTCACAACCAAAGACTTGCACTCACATGTCAGCCGTAAATTTCATATTCCAAGATTAAATATTGTAGTAAATTTCATAGCATGTTACACTAACTCAATTTATTCATCTTACATATATCCTTTATTTCCTCGATAAGAAAAAAATTAAATGTGTGTGTAATTAGCTTAATTGGTTATAATTTTTAGGTTATTATACTTCTCTAAAATACATTTTTTTTAACGGTCAGGGCCAGCATATGTTAAAACAAGTTTATATAAGCTGTTAAGTTCTAAAGTTTAAATTTCTCAACTAATTAAATTTGGCGACATAATTAAAAATGCAAAAATAGTGTTTTAAGGATTAAAAAAAAGTTAAACTTAAAAGCTAGTTTGGAATAAAAATGTAATATTTATATTGGTAAACTGCTAGATACAGCTGCTAAATGATGTATGTCGTTAAGGACATGCAAAAACCAACTAAACTATGTAGATAGGATAAGTCGGATATCGAACCAGAGGAGGATTGTGGAAAGTGTTATTATGCTAAGTATTAATTAACTAATGTTAAAAAGTAAAATTCAATTGATGGTTTGATTGTTTAAGAGAATTGTCTAAGTTAACGAATAAAAATTGAGATTTAAATCAATAGGGAGGAAGATGGTTCCTCCAGATTTCAGGTTTTGCAGTTAACTTCAAATATGTGTTTAATCGTAACCTACATAGACATAGGTATTAAACTCGATTAATTAATTGTGATAACCAACGACTAAGTACTCCGGCCAATACATAACGGGAGGTTATCGAATGATTATCAATTACAATTTACAAACCCTAACCTCATGTCAAATATATCCCAATTACTAGAACTCTCGGGAACTGAATGCTTAGAAATTAAGGTTTAAATAAATGCAACCGGTTACAATGGATTAATCAAATCAAAGGTGAAAAGCATCGAATGCTTAGATCACCGAGTTAAACGATTGTCACAAACACATAAAATTATCCAACTTACAAAAACCCTCCATCCGGAGGAAACCATAAAAAACTAGCCGCTCATGTGGTAAGATTGACCTTCCTAGCCTTCTCTCTCTTCGTATCTCCTTGTCTGCCGTTGAAGATCTGTTGATTATGATCTTTTTCTAGAGTGTACCTATCCACACACTCATCTCACTATCTACACACTCAAAAATGTGATTTTTGTCTTTACATGCACACCCTGCAGTGTCGAACTGTGGCCAAAACGAGGCGTTTTGGTCCGATTAACCAGACAAAGACTGACGGGTGTCTGACGGGTCTGTTGACCGGACCAAAACGCTGAGCTTTGGCCGCGATTTGGTCCTGTCAACCAGACAAAAGACTGATACCCGGTCTGGTTGACAGGACCAAAACGCGGCCAGAGCTCGGCGTTTTGGTCCGGACAATAGACCCGTCAGACACCCGTCAGTCTTTGTCTGGTTAATCCACAGTTCGACACTGCAGTGTGTGCATGTAAAGACAAAAATCACCTTTTAGGTGTGTAGATAGGCAAAATTGGTGTGTGGATAGTTTGGCCATTTTTCTATTCAAAATAATAATACCCTCTTGTGCACATGGATTCTCAAAGTCTGGTGCGGCCCATTCAAAATAATCCAAGAGTCTCCTCACATGTTGGCCCAAGTGTGCCGTCAAAAGTCCCTCCCAATGTTTGCGCACTAATGATGTAATGATGTCACCTTGTGTGTAGATGATGATGTTGTTTGCTTCTTCATATGTGCCGCCCCCAAATAGAGGTGCACAAACCGGTTAATTTTAATAACTGCTTCGGTTAACCGGTTATACCGGTTAATTTGACTGGTTAATGCTTTAACCGGTTAATGCTTTAACCGGTTAATGCTTTAACCGGTTAATGCTTTAACCGGTTAATGCTTTAACCGGTTATTACTTTAACCAGTTATTTTTTTAACTGGTCCGGTTAATTACTTTAACTGGTTCGGTTAATTAACCGGTTATTTTCGGTTATTAACCGGTGTTTTTGCCTTTTTTTTTGAATTTTTCGGTTATTTTTTCGGTTAACCGGTCTATCGGTTAATAACGGTTACTATACTAAATACTTATAACCGGTTACTAACCTACGGTTAAAAATAACCACTAACCGGTTATTCCTAAATCGGTTATTAACCGGTTACGGTTTCGGTTAATAACCGGTTATGGTTAATTAACCGGTTATTTTGTGCACCTCTACCCCCAAAGACCCAATCCGATGATGTGCTTGCTGACTTTCAATCTTGTCCACCAGAAGCCCAATCATGTGCGGCCCATTTCTTTTGTTGATGTCTCACGTGAACATGGCCCAAAGAAGTCCATGTTTGCTGCTTTCCTTCAATCCAATAATTGTGGCCAAAAAGTCCTCGTGAATCATGTCTTTCACTCTTTTGTGATAAGTTTCGGCCCAATCCAAGACCATTAATGGTGCTCTCCAAATTCTTCTCTGTTGAGTGTTGACTACTTCATGTATGTGGCGCCCCAATCCAAAAAAACAAAGTCTAAAAGCCTGCCATCAATGTGTGTATGATTTTGTGATGTGACCAATATATCCCTTTTCTTGTATGCATGATGATATATATATGTGATGTTTAGATATGATATCCTTTTCTCAAAATCAACAACCTCACGTGACTAGTTGCCTTCCCCATGTATCCAAGAAGTCATGTCACCAATTATAAAGTTTTTGAAACCTTTTATTCTTTCACAAAAACACATGCGCAACCTTTGTAATTTTCGCAAGCCAGCCGTAGCTTATGTTTATCATATTCGAGCGTTCCGCATCATCTCCTCTCGCTCCAACTTTACCAAATTAAGCCGATTAACCTGTAAAACCATAAACTTTCGTAGTGCACATATTCCAAACGTATAATTACGTAAACAGCGATAAAACACACAAAATATGCACGTTAACATTCGGATTTCACAACCACCATCACTAAAGAGTACAAACATTACCAGAAAAACCATTCCTGTTCTCTTGTCGTTGTACACATACAACAGACACCTTTTGGGTGAAAATGGTGAAAGAGACTACGAGCTAATTACGAGTAAAGACATTACCAGAAAAACCATTCCTGTTCTCTTGTTGTGGACCACAAACAACAGACACTTTTTGGTGAAAGTGGTGAAAGAGACTACGAGTCTCTTATGTATTGAAATATCTTTGTTTAGGGTTTTATATGGGTTGTTCTAGTTTGGTGTTTCATGGTGTCTGAGTTCTAGACTTCTTGTTTTATGTGACAACTAGTGTCATGTTGTTATGGTTTATTTATGGGGAAATCGCAAGAATGGCCTTGACCCGGTCAAAATTTCCAAACTAGCCATTCGAAACGTCTTACTGAGACGCCACGAATTCCTAAGACGTCTCAACTATTTACCAACGAAAGGGTTGCATGTGGCTGAGCCATTTGACGTCTTTCCTGTAACATCCCCCAAATATGGATCGTAGAAAACCCGACTCGTTTGTAAACCAGATCCAAAATGAATAAAAGAGACTTTTTATTTGTATATTTTTACACTATGGTGTTGTAAATAAGTTAAAATAATTATTTCCGAGTTTAAAGAGATTAATTATATATACGTATGAAACATTAGTCGTAATTTATTATTATTATTATTATTATTATTATTATTATTATTATTATTTTCATAAAATGCCAAAATTATCAAGTTAGATAGTTTACTAAAGAGTAAACTTCCGTTTTGCTCCCTGTGGTTTGGTCACTTTAACGGTTTTGCCCCAAACCTTTCAAAATAGCCATATTACTCCCTGATCTTTCAAGGCCTTCATGATTTTGCTCCCCGCCCCTTAATGTCATCCATTTAAGCAGTTAAAGCATGTTAGGTGCAAAACACCTGAGGGGCAATTATGTCTTTTCCCAACCCCTGATTAATGAATCACATTTAAAACCCTAACAACCCATTATCTGCTTCCCCATTCTAGTTCATCCGCTGATTTGTTGTAACACCTCGAAAATTTACGTCCAATAATGTATCGACACGTGTCATGAGCTTTAAACGTGTAAAAGAGTACTTTAGAGGGACTAAAGTTGACAAACAAGGAAAGTATGTAAATATAAGGGTTCGAAGTGTCAACAATGGATAATGCAAATGAAGATGCATCCATCGACGTCTTTTGAAGGTACTCCTTAGTGATACATAGAAAGTCGAGTAGTTGAGCGTTTTCAGAGTAGTTAGTATGTTTTGATCACCATTCCGTTTAGGTTTACGTCAAAACTTCCAGGTATATAATGCAAAAGATGATGCATTTGAGTTGTTTTAATTTGAATATAATTATTTAATATATTTAATTGTTTAGATCATGTTGAAAAACCTTGGAATCGTTAATGGTGGTTTTGAATGTGATGAATAAAATGAAAAGAAACAGAGAATTTTCATTTTTAACTAGTGGGCCGAGCAGCTAGGCTGTTGTTTTGTTTAGATATTCTTCATTGGGCCTAAACCTAGTCATGGTTTCTTTGTTGATGGGCTTGAAGCCCAACTATTAAAAGTTAAAAGAAAAAGGGGTGGCCATGACCCACGAGGGGTTTGGACTTTGGGGACTGCATAGGTTAATTTCCCAATTTAATGTTACCATTTCAATAAAATAAACTTGTTAATGGTTTGAGTCAACAAGGGTCAAAACCAGCTTTGTTTCGAACTGGCTTTTTAGGCGGAAAAAAAAACAATTTCAAAATTGGGTTGGTTTGATCATTCGATGTATATGTTCCCACACCGATTACAACCCATATGTTTGGGTCGATTCAGAACCAATTTCAATATTGGTACTGGTTCCGAATTACAAAATGCTCTTGTTAACCAGTTTTCTTTTTTTCACTTCCTTAACCCTAGTAATATTAAGCTGGGCTCAAATGTCTTGTTTAAGAAGGTGGACTTGTCCTAACTTAATCAGCAATGACCTATGTGACTCAAACCACTTAAATCTTCTCCTCTTTGGAGACGAATGGAGTTCACTTTCGGCCACTATGCCGCCATTATCCCTTACTTTATTTTCATGTCTTTTTTCCAAAACAAGTTCAGGTTTGAGTCAAAAAAGTCAAAACCAATTTCTCTTGGAAGTGGTTTTTGAGGGGAAAAAGGTTTGTTTCAAAAGTAGGTTTAATTGGGCCAGTTTGAAACCAAATACAAAGAAACCAGTTTTTAATCATCTCCCTAGACCCTAGTAATATTAAGTTGGGTTAAGTGACTTTGTTTAACAAGTTTGGACTTGGCCCAGTTAATCTTCTTCCCGTGGAGACGAACGGAGTTCACTTCCGGCCATCGTGTCGTCATCGCCGATTCATACGAACTTAATAAACCTAAACGAACTACACAAACCCAACTCTGTTTATCATCTTCTTCTTCATCTTTTCATGAAACCTCTTCCTCTCTCATCTCATGGGTGTCGGTTTCACTGATTGGTGGAGAAATAGCAGGTGTTGATTGAAACTAAATAGGTAGGGTTTTGAATAGGTGGAGAATTGAGAGGTTTGTGATGAGAATGAGGGGATGAAATTAGGGTTTAGAAAGTACACGAGAAAGCATCCACACACGCATCCTGTAAGTATCACCTCAATTTGATGAATTCTAATTTGATGACCCGCTTCACTAATAAAGTGTAAACTTTAAAGCCATATGCCCCTATATATCTGATCAGCTTGAGATAGAAAAAGTGGAAAACAAACCAAATCGACCCATCTTGTCATTCATAAGTAAATGGGTTGAAATTCCCTCCTTCATTCTCACAGTTTCTGACGAAATTTTGTGTACAAGATAATATAATATGGTATCAAGGCAACAGGCTTTTTTATGCAATTTTAGTTCTATTAGTTTCACTTCAACTTGAAATTCTTTGTTATATGACTAAACTGCTCTGCTGCCTATCAAAATATGCATAGTCCATTGGTAAAATGCTAAAAATGCTACCTTTACATGTAGATAGATATGGAGTAAGGACGGAAGATGGTAAGAAGCAATCATCAGAAGATGCTGGTGTCAAAATTGCACATTCTGCAGGAGCTTCAATTCTACAGCACAATGAACTTGCCTTAAATAAGGTATGTTTTAACATACATATTAATTTTTTTTATGAAAATCAAAATATATTCATATCAATTCCAATTTTGGAAAATTGTTGTTTTGACCTTTATAGTTAAAGTGGGACAGGTAAAAGAGCTATACGATGAAATATGACTTCGTTCACCTCACTGAGCGGTGGATACAATTAGACTATGATTTGTAACTCCAGTGTGTAGAGGTGACCTAATTTGATGTTGTTGTGGTCCCATCTGAATATATTAAATGAACATTTGAAATTTAATGACGTTATATGACTGAGTTTTTAAATTACTGTTCATTCTTATGCTGTCAGTTTACTGTTTCGTTGTTTCTGATGTTCTATCAAACTCTGCATTCATTACCTTCAATTTTTAGAGCTAATTGATTTGGCTGTGTAGGATTCTTGAACTCTGTTATGCATTTTGATCTAGCTCAGTGTATGGTTTGGTATAAGATCGACACGCTTGTGTATCCTTTACGTGTATTCATGAGCGGGCCCACCTTATAAAGACTGTGTCACATGATACTTGTACTCTTTATATGTTATAGATGTATGTACATGACGTTGGAGTGACACTGTATATTTTCAGGCAACAACACCTACATTCAATCACTGTATATCCCAAGTTTTTGAAGAAGCTGATTACTAGCACTTGTTTTGTTCTGAAGCAAACATATCTCATGCATTCACATTTTGTAAGAATGTCATGATTACCTGGCTATGCAAGATGTTTATGCCTAGAGATTAGCATAGCAGCACTCTGGATTTTGGAAGGTGAGTTAACCGTTTAGATCGGCCTTGTGAAAGTTATGTTTTCACATGTCTAATTACTCTCTTATATTTCACAGGTTATATCGTTCCCCGTTGATGCGGTGACAGATACATATGGAACATTTCTACCTGATGTAACAGCTTTACAATTTCAGCAGATTCTGAGCTTAAGTCTTTTAGAGGTGCCAAAATGGGTTGGTTGGACGGGTTGAAATTTGAATAACAGGTCAAAGTGAGTTAACTTTGTACTGGTCAAACATGTCGTGTACTGGGTTGACCCAAAAATACTTTATGTCAAAACATTTTAAATATGTTTATAAACCATTAGTGTTTTCTAGTCTCAAACCTGATTACAAAAACTATATTAGTTGGATAGACAACTTTTGACCCGTTCCAGCCATTTTCAAATTAATTACCCATTTGACCTTTTCGAAAATAAAACATAGCCCCAGTCTACATGTTCTTAAGTAGTGCATTGGAATTGTCATCTCTACCTTAACTTAACCCATCAAATTCTAATCTTGGTTTGTTCCCAGCAATTTTTTTATTAAAAGATTCTCATGTCAATCATACCATTTTGCATGATCCAGGATTCCCGAATCATCTCTTGCGACACAAGCACTCCAGGTGATGACAGCTACGGTGCCGCATCCCAAAGCCAGTACACCAAAGAAGATGTTCTTACCGCAAAATCTTCATGCAGCTTTAAATTAACAGTTCCAATGGTATGCAATCTCAGATATCGTGCAAACTCTCATACTTTGTCTTAACTGGACCTTTGACTAATCAAAATGGTTACTTAGGCTAAAGGTTGTGGTCATGACCCTCCACATAGGCGTCATGTCACCCACCTCTAATCCACCATCCAAAACCACTACCCTAAGTGTGTGGTCATGACCCAAACCACTATCCCTCTTTATTATTTTAATATATTTTTGTCTCAAAGTTATCAAATGGAGGGTCGTGGTAATCGTGGTTTAATCTAGGGATGAGCAATTGGTATAAAATACCGTCCCGATCCCATCCCGAAATCCCGATCCCGAACCCGAAATCCCGATCCCGAATTTTTTCGGTACCGGAAACGGTATCCACTTTTTGGCATTTTCGGTATCGGTATCGGTACGGTACGGTATCGGTAAAATACCGAATTTTACCCTCAAAATACCGACACCGTACCGATACCGTACCGTACCGACATATTTCTAGGTATCGGTACCAAGTTTACACAAAATTCGGGATCGGTGTTTTTCGGGATCAGGACGGTATCGGTATTTGCTAATCCCTAGTTTAATCCACGCCAACCACCATCAATCAAGGAGAGGGGTGGTGTAGCCTTCCATTCATGTTCCTACGTGACGAATCATGTTCTAACCCACCTTTCAGCCTTATTAGAGGTTCAAATTGGAACGGATTGAGTTGATCAAAGCTTTTCTTATTAGAGGTTCAAATTACCAAATTACACTTTGTTTGGAGTAACAACCACTTTTTACTTTTATTAACTCAAAAGTTCCTATGTTAGTTCTAACAACAAAGTCGATTAACCCAACTTAATTAACAATTATCCCTACTTTATTATCATAAGATGATATATCATGAAGTGAAATCGTGTTGAATTTTAACAGTTTAGGTCGACAAATATTATTAGTGACCGATCATCAAATATAACCTAATAATGTGAGACTAAAAAAAGTTCATATATTTTGTATTATAATATTAAAATAGATACATGTATTTTCAACAACTACAAATGATAGTGTCGGCGGGCATAGTTCTGCCCTCGTATTGGGTCACATGGGCGGCGTACTCAATAGTGCCAGACAGCTACCTGGCACTTCCTTATTGGCCCAGCAAATTTACGATTTTATCCCGCGTTAAAATTACGATGTTGCCATCAGTATAAAATTATGTTTTTGCCCCCACTTAAAAATAAATTTGCGCTTTTACTTCCAGCTAAAATTTCGATTTTGCCCTCGATTAAAAATTACGATTTTGCCCCGTTCAAATTTACACTTTTGCCATTAGTTTTTCCCCTTAAAATTATGATTTTGCCAGCAGTTCAAAATTATGTTTTTACCCCCACTTAAAAATAAATTTGCGCTTTTGCTCCCAGCTAAAAATTTCGATTTTGCCCTCCGTTTAAAATTACGATTTTGCCCCATTTAAATGTACACTTTTACCGTTAGTTTTTTTTCCTTAAAATTACGATTTTGCCATTAGTTCAAAATTCTGGTTTTACCCCCCACTTAAAAATAAATGTACGCTTTTGGTCCCAGCTAAAAATTTCAATTTTGCCCTCAGTTAAAAATTACGATTTTGCCTCGTTTAAATTTAGAGTTTTGCCAATAATTTTTTTTTTCTCACAGCCAAATTATGATTTTTCCCCCAACTTAAATTTACATTTTCTCCATCGTTTTTGTTTGTTTTCATAGTTAAATTACAAGTTTGCCCCTAGTGTAAATTCGCAGTCATGCCGGTAGGTGCCTGGCACTCCCCCATTGGTTCTTTTAATTTACGATTTCATCCCTGAATTAAAATTATCATCTCGCCCACGGTTTAAAATTACGCTTTTCCCATTGTTTTATTTTTTTTAGCAAAACTATAAAAAAAATTTTGTTTTAATTGGTTTACTCCATTTAATTTTTTTTCCGTGTCAAAGAGTTGCCTAACACTCGCTCATTAGTCCTGAAAAATTACATTTTTGCCCTGAGTCGAAAATTACGGTCTTATCATCGTTTTAATTTTTCCCCTAGCAAAATTATAGTTTTGGTTTTTTAATTGATTGAGAATTATTCGGCCATCGCCCCACAACGCGTGCGGGGCATCAACTAGTTATGTATATGGATAAAAAAGAATAGTAAAAGAGTACTAAATTTAGTTACCCTAGTATTCTATAATCTAGTAAGACTATCACCTTTGGTGACGTTCTCCCAACCTAGGTTGCCCAAATAATTAAAAAAAAATCAATTTTTCTTCACAACCCGGTTGGCCAAGCAACCCAAGGTTGCAAGAGGTTACCCCTGTTCTTTTGCCACTTATTAAAATTGGATAGGTTTCATCTTCTAATTTTTTTATTTTTTTTTATTTCCTAACTACCAATTCCCCCTAATAATTATTTACTCAAATACTTAATAATATTTAAACATAGTAATTTATTAAAAACGCATTCAAAAATATATATTTTCTAATATATTATATATATATATATATATTGACCGTTTAACATTTATATTAAAAATAAATAACTTTTGTTTGTTTAGCCATATGTAGTTAATATCCTGATATATCAACCGATATATCAGTGATAAATACTTAATAATATTTAAACATAGTAATTTATTAAAAACGCATTCAAAAATATATATTTTCTAATATTATATATATATATATATATATATTGACCGTTTAACATTTATATTAAAAATAAATAACTTTTGTTTGTTTAGCCATATGTAGTTAATATCCTGATATATCAACCGATATATCAGTGATATATCGGTTATCGGTCTTCTGCCGAGATATCGGTACAAAATATCGTTCATAATATCGGACTATCGGTACCGATAATATCAGCAATATTGACCGATATTTGACAGATATTGGACCGAGATTTGACCAATATATCATCGATTTTCTCGATATCAGTACCTTTCTTCTTAGTTCTACTATCTGTCTTTTTTCTTATTGTTGCTATTAGTGTTTTAAGCCTTAATTGTTAGTTGTTATTGTTAAATGTTAGTGTTTTAAGTCTTAGTAAGTTCCTACTTACTACAATTGTTAATGTTTTGCAAGTTGCAAAAGGTTAATTTGTTAATGGTAGGAGAGTATACTGAATTGTTAGTGTTAAATTGCTATATATATAAATTTAGCACGGTATTAAAATTACCGATATCCTACCGCGATAACCGATATCTCAAATATCGGTCCTTGACCGATATCCGATATTTTACCGCATTAACTACTTAGGTTTAGCCAAACATGCCCTTAATACAATAAAAATAACCATATGTTACAATTATTTTATAAAAATATGGGTTGGGTTGGGTTGGGTTGGGTTGTGAATGTGTATCAAAAAGACTTGGGTTGTGTTAATGTGTTGTGTTGTGTTGTCACTTGTGTATACGGTAGAAAGAAAAATTAGTTTTTTTTTTATTAAAGATTGGATTCGGTTTTGAATGTGGATTGTCTAATATTAGTTTGGGCTTAAGTGACTTATATAACAAGCTGGACTCGGCCCAACTTAACCAGCAATCTCCAATGTGACTCAAAAGTCAAACCAGTTCCATTTTCAAACGGCATAGGTGAAGAATATTAGTCGAGACGCACGTGTAATACTTGTATGAAAGTGAAGAATATTAGTCGAGACGGATGTGTAGTACTTGTAATTACAGTTTCCATTCACTTCACCACCACCACTCTCACTTCAACTCTGATTATCATCGATTTAATGCAAGTTCGCTTAACCCAACTTTTTAATTAAATGTCATTATGTTTTTTATTCTTCAAGTGTCACTGGTTTTGCTTTATGATTGTAGTTATTTATGATGATTATTCAATGAGTATGTGAATTGCGTAAGAAATTTAATATAAATACTATACTAAAATATTCATTAAAAAATCGAGGAGCTTAAATACAGCCATAATAGATGGGAAAGCATGTTCATGTAAAGTAATAGTTGGCAACTTGACATTAAGTTAATCCATTAAGTATTATTAAAAGTAATAATCAAGACGGTGTCATGTGGCTGACATCTATACTTTACAAAAGAATTGTTAAAAAAATGTTCACCAAGCAAGAACATCGATAAAATCACTATAAGCAGGAATTAAGTATCAGGAATCAAAACAAATCTTCAAGTGTCACACCCTGCAAGAACATCGATAAAATGACAGATGGAAATGGTCTAATGACGGAGCGGGTCTCTTTTCGGTCAGGTCGGTCAAAAGTCTCTTGTATCGCGATGCCGGTGAGTCTAATTGTTTTGTCATTGATTGGTGCAAATGGATTCCCTTGAAGTGTAACATTTTTGTTTGGAGACTTCATCTGAATCGTATCCCGTCGCTCGACTCTTTATTTTCGCGGGGCATTATTAATCAAGTTGGCTCATGTCCTCTTTGCGGCAGTGAAGACGAATCCGTGATCCACTTGTTCATCACTTGTCAGTTTGCCTCCGAAATATGGCATAAGGTTAGTAGATGGTGTCGTCTTCCGCCAATTTTCGCGTTTTCGATAAGAGATCTGTTGGAAGTTCATAAGTTCAGTAATTTGGGGCGCTCGGATTCGAATATTATGCATGGTATTGTTGTTATTGCATGCTGGTACATCTGGTTATCCAGGAACAAGTCAGTCTTTTCAGGAGCCCGACAAAGTGTGGAGGACGTTTTCAGTGATATTAGATCCATGGGTTTCTTTTGGCTTAAACACAGGTCGTCTTTTAACTCGATCTCGTGGAATAATTGGTGTAAATTTGTATTTATGTAATTTTGGTTTCGCTTTGTAGTTTTGTTGTTTGCCGGCTCGGTTTTCGGGTTCGGTGGTGTTAATGAAAGTTTATTTTCAAAAAAAAAAGTGTCACACCCTATTTGTAGCGGAATAGGTGATCAGTGCATTATTAGTTGATTCAAAACTTATGACTTGCTATTAGTTTAAATAATCATTAATCCATATTGAATGTTCCACAAAACAGATATCCAAACAAAACAATTTAAATATATGAGACATTGTTCATAACAACTAAACTACATTTATCCGTTTCTTGTTAACTAAGGTTCATCCTATGTCCAAATCTTCTCTTCATGCTTGTTCACCTGTATCACGTGTAAAAGTAGTTTTTGGGTCAACAAAGGTTAGCGAGTAAATCTCATTGTTATTAGAAAAAAATAATATATCTAATTTGTGTATTGATCAAATGTGCATTAATCAATGTAAATGTGCATTAATCAATGTAAGTAAATATGTTACAGGTCCATGTATCACACAGATTGAATAAAGCTTTCTTATTCATATATTCGTAAAATCGTATAGATTAAACATTCATACTTTCTTATGTTTATATGATATTTCTTTTGACCTAAACAAAAAAATACGATATATTAAATAATATATTTAAAAAGAATTATTTTAATGTTTTTTCTTTGTATAACTTTTAACCATTTTATTGTTTAAAAAAGAACCATCAAATTAGGGGTGCTAAATGGGTCGGGTTCGCGGGTTCAACCCGACCCAAACCTGAAAATTTTAGATGAACCCGAACCCGACCGGAAAATCTTGTCATATATATGAACTCAAACATGACCCGAATGTTAGCGAGTTGACCCGAACACAACCCGTTCAACCCGAATTTACAAACTGTTTATTTTTTTTCGCAAATTAATATATTAGAATTAAAATTTACTAAAAAACACAAATGTATATAATAAAATTGCTTTTTAATTATAAAACTTTATGCCAGTCTCTCTTTTTAAGTTATAATTATGCATACAATACACATCTAAATTAATTTATGTTATATAACATATTGTAAAAATAAAAATAAAACATGGTATAAATGGGTTAAACAGATCAACCCAACTAGGTTGACCCGAACCCGACCCATTTAGCTAAACGGGTTCAACTTGAAACTAACCTGAACCCGTTTAGACTAAAACTAAACCAGCGAATTTCGTGTTAGGTTCGTGTTGTGTTTTCGGGCCGTGTTAGAAATTCACACCCCTATATCAAAGACGACATGTGAAAAATGTAAACTGATAAATAAACAAAGTAAAAAAAATTAAAATAATAGCTGGTTTTTTTTAAGGAAAATTGGTTTTTAATAAACCAATTTTTGTCCCGTTGGTAAATAATAATCTTACCTACGTAATTGGTATACAATAATCCTACCTATCAACATGTTGGTACTCAATGAACTTTCGTTAATTTTTTTTAACTGAAATTAGTTTTCAAGATTTATTTATTACACAAACAGTCGCTGTAGTTGTAATTTACTAGTTTTAACTATTTTATTAAACAAAAAAACCTCAAGAACAATTACTAGTTTTAAGTTGTCAACGTTTTTTTGTTTTACAAAATAGTTAAAACTAGTAAATTACAACTACAGGGACTGTTTGTGTAATAAATAAAACTTAAAAACTAACTTCAGTTAAAAATAATTAACGGAAGTTCATTAAGAACCAACATGTTGATAGGTAGGATTATTGTATACCAATTACGTAGGTAAAATTATTATTTACCAACGGGACAAAGGCTGGTTTGTTAAAAACCAATTTTCCTTTTTTTAACGGTTAATTTCATACTGAATGGTATAATAATGGAAGAGGACAACGCCCCCGATGATGTTTGATTAAATATAATTCCTTATCCCGATGCTTATATTATTATATTAATATAATTCATCTTCTTCATTTTTTATCAACATGTGATGCAGGAAGCTTCCGGCGACCCTAAAATTCTTGTTTCCGTCGACCATATAACTTCCGTTCATCTTATATTCACATACACGCTCAGGATATTCTAGTATTTGCTTAGAAGTATCCTCAATAAATAAAATGGAGATTATAAATAAATTTACACTTCGTCAAAAAAGTTGAAGTGTCTCCCGTAACCCCTCACCACCACATAGATCCGCCCCTGGTTGTGATTAAACCGAAAAGGTTGACCCAACCAAGTTAGATATTTTTTAGAATCGACCTGGTTTGGTCTTTACGTATTTTTTTCAAAAACCAGTTTCGACCTGTTACCCATCCGACCTGACATATCCGTTTTGCAAGGTATTAAAAAGCATCATCTTAAGTGGAATTGTGGCGTGGAAGCCTCTACACGGAGGTGTGTGGGGCAGGGAAATCGTCACCAGCGTGTGGGCTTATGGCCTTTTCATTGGTTGGTGGATTTTGGTCGGTTTTTATTGGTTCTTGTTTTTTTTATTAAAAAACACCACTAACCACGCCGCTCACACTCCTTTGCACCACGCTAGTTTTTTTACTTGTACTGACCTAGCAGCCACATGTCGAATAACATCACTGTTCTATGCCTCTCCACTCCGTATAGCATAAAGAGTGCCTCAACATGTGACCTGTGACATGTTACACCAATCAACCCGGTCAATGGTCAAACTAAGGAATTCTTTTAAGACAAATCCACGTGATCATCCATTGGAAAAACCAATTTGTTTGGTTATTCAATTATGCACCCCTTAGATCCGCTAATGCAGGATATTATTTTAAGCAAAGTTCCCAATGAATATCATTAAAATATATGTTTTTGTACTATGTAAACATTTTATTAGGATCTAACCACTTTTCTATTAAAAACAAGGTTTAAACGTAGATACATACTAATACTTATGTATGCATGCATCCATGTGGTAAAACTATCGGGTCAGTTAAAAGTTTGGGGTCAAATTTGTTTCTGGTTAAAACGGGTTTTTTTATAAAGTGTAAATTTGGTTCAGATTAAAGCTAGATGGATTATGAACAAAATGGGCTCGCCTTTTGATGAAACAGTGGTTAACCAAGGGAGGTTAATTTACTGGTCTCGTCAAGTAAGATTAATCCATTCTTTTTGAGGATCGGTGACTGGATCGTCCGCTAATCTGTCTCCTGCACAAGGGAAACACACCATGACTTGTAACAAGGAGGATGGGGTGGGTGGTGCTCCTTGTTACCACTTTCCGGCGTGAGAATCAATAATTTGCTTAAGAGCAAAGTGTGTGATAGTCGTAAGAATGAGAGAGTTTGATAAGCGATACCTCTTCACCTTTGTTGTCAAAACACTAAAGCGAATCTTATTAGGAAGATTTTAACATTTATTATTCTAAAGCGAATCTTATTAGGAAGATTTTAACATTTTTCATAATAAAAAAAAACAAAATGTGGTTGAAGATTAACCATTTTTCAAGTATTGTCATTAGGGTTCCTTTGGTTCAATCATAGATCTAAGTGTAGTTCTTTCGTTTGGTCGGATTGGTGTAATTTTGTAAATATGTAAGGTTTTGTTGTTTGGCCCTACGGGTCTTCGGGTTTGGGTTGTTTTTAATGAAGTTCTCCTTAAAAAAAATAATAAATAAATAAATACACAAGTGGTTTTTTTTAATGACTACCGACTTCCTCACTAGTAAATAAACAAGTGGTTTTTTTTAATGACTACCTACTCCCTCTTTAATGGCTGCCAGCCCGAAGATGCACAGTAAGATTAAAAAAAAAAAAGATAAAAAGTTTGACCAAAAAAATTGCAGAATTCACTATAAACAACAGTTCAATAGTTGTTTCTGTGCACTCATCAATTCATTCAGATCCGTATTACACACACACACACACAGCTCCCAGTTTAAGTAATCACTATAAACCATGGCTGAAACTCTTGCAAATGAACTCCTCAAAGTTCTTGTTAAGAAGATGACCGATGAAGCCTTCAAGCGTGTTGCTCGTGCTCATGGAATTTACAACGAGCTCAAGGAGTTGAAGAAGACACTCTCCAGAATCCAAGATCTGCTTAACGATGCCTCTCAAAAGGAGGTTACCCATAAATCTGTCAAAGAATGGCTGAATGCTCTCCAACATTTGGCTTACGATATCGACGATGTACTCGACGACGTGGCGACTGAAGCTATGCGTCGTGAGCTCACCCAGCAGGAACCTGCAGCATCCACCAGCATGGTAAGAAAGCTCATACCAACTTGCTGTACAAATTTCTCACTAAGTCATAGGTTGTCTCGAAAGTTAGATAGGATTAACAGAGACTTAGAAAATCTAGAAAAACGAAAAACGGATCTAGGTTTGCTTAAGATAGATCCAAGAAATACTAGTAGAAGAAGCGAAACCTGTTTGCCAGAACGCGATGTTGTCGGAAGAGAAGTTGAGAAAGAGCAATTGCTTAAAAAGTTGTTGGGGGATGATGGGTCATCTCAGGATAACTTTAGCGTCTTACCTATAGTTGGTATGGGTGGGGTTGGAAAGACCACTCTAGCTAGACTATTGTATAATGATACAAAGGTGCAGGATCACTTTGAACCCAAGGCATGGGTTTGTGTTTCAGATGATTTTGATATTTTCAAGATATCTGATGCTATCCTTCAAGATGTGACTAAAGAAAACAAGAAATTTAAAGATCTAAATCAGCTTCAAAAGGCTCTCAATGAGCAATTTAAGGACAAACGATTTCTACTAGTAGTTGATGATGTGTGGAGTGAAAACTATGGGGATTGGGAAAACCTAGTTCGCCCATTTCTGTCATGTGCTCCTGGAAGTAGGATAATCATGACAACTCGTAAGAATCAATTGCTCAAACAGATAGGTTTGCATAATGTAGACCGTCTCGAGAGTTTGTCGAATGAAGATGCATTGCGTTTATTTGCAATACATGCATTGGGGGTAGATAACTTCGACTCGCACACGACACTTAAACCGCAAGGTGAAGGTATTGTGAAAAAGTGTGGTTGTTTGCCTTTGGCTTTAAAGGCAATTGGAAGGCTTTTAAGGGCAAAAACAGATAGAGAAGACTGGGATGACGTGTTGAATAGCGAGATATGGGATGTAGAAATTGGTAATGCCACTGAAAGTGGTAAAGATGTGGAAAATAGTGACAAGATTGTTCCAGCACTTAGGATAAGCTACCATGAACTTTCTGCAGATTTGAAGCAGTTGTTTGCATACTGTTCCTTGTTCCCCAAAGACTTTTTGTTTGACAAGGAGGAGTTGGTATCCTTGTGGATGGCAGAAGGGTTTTTGAACCCATCCAAGTCACCAGAACACTTGGGCCGTGAATATTTTGAAATTTTATTATCAAGGTCATTTTTCCAACATGCACCTAATGATGAATCATTGTTTATCATGCATGATCTGATGAATGACTTGGCCACTTTTGTTGCCGGAGAATTTTTTCTAAGGTTTGACAATCATATGAAGACAAAGACAGAAGCTTTGGCAAAGTTTCGCCATATGTCATTTACTCGCGAGGAGTATGTAGGTTACCAAAGGTTTGAGGCATTCAAAGGAGCCAAAAGCTTGAGAACATTTTTAGCAGTATCTCTCGGTGTGGATAAAGCTTGGGGCTATTACTTATCCTCCAAGATTTTGGATGACTTTCTTCCAGAGTTAACATTGTTAAGGGTCCTTTCTTTGAGTCGTTTTGAGATAAGTGAGGTACCGGAGTTCATTGGTACTTTGAAACACTTGCGGTATCTTAACTTATCTCGAACACATATAAAAGAGTTACCGGAGAATGTTGGCAACCTTTATAATCTACAGACATTGATTGTTTCTGGGTGTCGGGGGTTAACTAAGCTGCCTAAAAGCTTCTTAAATCTTAAAAGGTTACGACATTTGGACATAAGACATACTCCGTTGGAGAAGCTGCCATTGGGGATTGGTGAGTTGGAAAGCCTTCAGACTCTCACCAAGATCATCATTGAAGGAGATGATGGCTTTGCAATAAATGAGCTCAAGGGATTAACAAATCTCCATGGGAAAGTTTCCATTGAGGGATTGCACAAAGTGCAAAGCGCAAAGCATGCACGGGAGGCAAACTTATCTCTAAAAAAGATTACTGGATTAGAGCTGCAATGGGTTGATGGCTCACGAATGGATACACTTGAAGAGGAAGTTCTTAATGAGCTGAAACCTAATAGTGATACGTTGAAAACGCTTTCAATCATGTCATATGGGGGAACACAAATTTCAAATTGGGTTGGTGATCGCTCTTTTCATGAGTTGGTTAAAGTGTCAATACGTGGTTGTAAAAAATGCACATCTCTACCCCCATTTGGGTTGCTCCCTTCACTTAAGAGGTTGCAGATTCAAGGCATGGATGAGGTTAAAATCATAGGTTTGGAGTTAACCGGAAATGATGTTAACGCCTTCCGTTCACTTGAAGTTCTAACATTTGAAGATATGTCTAGATGGGAGGGGTGGTCAACTATAAATGAGGGTTCAGCAGCAGTGTTTCCATGCCTTAAAGAGCTTTCTATAGTCAGTTGTCCCCAATTGATTAATGTCTCACTTCAAGCACTGCCTTCACTCAAGGATCTTCATATTGTCATGTGTGGTGATGGTGTGTTGAGAAGTCTGGTTCAGGTAGCTTCTTCAGTCACTAAATTGACAATATTTTATGTATCAGGGCTTACATATGAGGTGTGGAGAGGAGTTATAGGGTATCTTAAGGAAGTTGAAGAATTAAGAATCGGGGAATGTAATGAAATAAAATACTTGTGGGAATCAGAAACAGAGGCAAGTAAGCTTCTTGTGAGATTAAAGGAATTGATATTAGAGTTTTGTTCAGGTTTGGTAAGTTTAGAAGAGAAAGAGGAGGATGACAATTTTGGGAGCAGCACCCTGTTATCTCTTAGAAGTTTGTATGTAAGTTATTGTAGTAGCATAAAGCGTTTATGCTGTCCAAATAGCATTGAGAGTTTGGAAATTATTGATTGTTCAGTTATTACAGATGTCTACCTCCCAAAAGAAGGAGGGAAGAAGCTCAAATCACTTCGTATAAGCAAATGTGATAAACTTGAGGGAAAAATCAACAACACAAGCATGCCAATGCTTGAAACCCTATATATTAGGAGTTGGGAAAATCTAAGATCAATCAGTGAATTGAGTAACTCCACTCACCTCACCAGCCTGGATATAAAAGGATGCCCACATATCGTGTCACTTCCTGAGCTATCGAATCTCACCCATTTGTCAATTAGAAAATGTGAAAATCTGGTGTCATTATCTGAGCTATCGAATCTCACCTTTTTGTCAATTACTCATTGTAAACGTCTGGCGTCATTACCTAAGCTTTGGCCTCCCAGATTGTGTCTCCTTGTAATAGGGGGGTTGAAAAAGCCCATCTCAGAATGGGGTAATCAGAATTTCCCAGCTTCCCTTGTTGAGCTAATGTTACGGGGTGAACCAAATGTGAGGAATTTTAGTCAATTGTCCCACCTTTTCCCTTCTTCTCTTACATCTCTGTACATAAGAGAATTTGATAATCTGGAATCACTTTCAACGGGACTCCAACACCTCACATCCCTTCAACATCTGGCCATTTGCAGCTGTCCAAAGGTGAACGATCTACCAGAGACGCTGTTACCTTCACTTTTGAGTTTGGATATATATGAATGCCCAAAATTGAAAGAAAGGTGTGAAGGAAGAGGCTCCCACTACTGGCCCCGAATCTCTCATATCCCCAAAATCCACATATAAGAGACTAATAAAGGTAGTTGTTAATTAAATAGCAATTGTCTCTTACATAGAAATTATTGCTAGTCGTTGTTTCAAACAAACAACCCTTACATTCTTCTTGTTTCTTCTACAGTCATTGTAAAGAGATTTCCTACCGTGAATACCCCATCACCGGAGGAAAAACGACATCCTATCGGATTTCTAAACCCATCACAGCCGATGGCTTCGTTGACACCATTATTTTTCCGGCGACCCCGAACCGCTGCTCACACCCTCAGGTAACAATTAACAACGTCACACCTCTAATTTTGCTCCTGGTTTCTTTCTTGTTTGGGCCTGGCCTGTTCTAATGTTGGAAGCCCAGTCTAGTTTGTAACTAAGGAATTCTTGTTAGGGTTTTTTACATATTTCCCCCTCCTAAGCTGACTTATTACGTATTTCCCCAAACAAAAAAATCAATTACTTATTTCCCCTTCCTAACCTATGTATATTACATATTTCCCAGCATAATCAGTTTGGGTCGCATTGAAACTGTTTCTCTTTTAGCAAAACTGGGAAATAATTTTCATTAATATACATAGAATCAGTTTGGGTCGCATTGAAACTGTTTCTCTTTTCTAAACACCTAGTTTTCTAATATCATACTGGTTTTTCAAACAGGTTCAAAAACACCTAGTTTTCTAATATTATACTAGTTTTTCAAACAGGTTCAAATCCAAACTGTATTTAGTAACAAGAGTAGGAACTAAGTACAAATTGGCGGTTTGGGTCGGTTGGAATCGGTGTGGGTCAAACCGGTTTCAGGTGTGGTATTGGGCCGGGTTAGGAACCAGTTTGTAACTTCCAAACCGGTTAACTTGGTTCACTTACATGCTTCAAGATACATCATGAGAAACAATGTCACAAATTTTGTAGAATTTGCAAACGGTGTGAGTGAAGAAAGCCTAGAAAAGATGCAGTATGCCAGTATCTTCATGCGGATTTCAACGGAACTATCAACACCATCATGCAGTTCCAATGGTATAAATTAATAATTATTAATAATTAGTGTCTCAACAAAAGAAGTACTATTTCAATGATAGCCTAATCTTTTTACAAAATCAATTTCAAGGGTGTTATTTTTTAAAAACACACTTCGGGTAACTTTACAATTACATCCTCTAAGTTGATTTAAAAAAAAGTGAATTACTACAAACTTGGTAACTTTTCATATGCTCTTGTTTACTAGACTGAAATGTTTAGGTGGAAACAATACCATCAGATGCCGATTTATATGCTTTGCGGGTGATGATGTTGTCTGTTGGTTATGAGGTGAAGAAAGGGGATAGTGTACCTTATCAACCATATGGAATAGTAAGGGCCAGGTTTGATAAGTTTGAATCAGAAAGATGGTTTCATCACATTGTTGCATTCATCCAGAAAGCTCCTTTGTTTCCAGCTTTGCAGGTTAGTAAAATACAACCCATGTCGATCATTTCTTTTTCATTTAGATCATGTAACTAAACCCTTGATATGTAAAATTTTATGTGGTCTGGTTTAACAGTCAACCTTCAAGTTATGTCGTATGACCAAAGCAAAAGTATCTAGATTATCAGAAATTGTATATTGAATGTTTACGGTTTTGACATGATGTACTGTTTTGATGCAGAAACACAAGCGACACGAAGAATTTGTTTGGCTCAAGAATCTGCGTGTGTGCAGATGAAGATCTTTGCTTCTATTTAGTTAAGTTCTTTCATTTTCAAGCTGATTGAAAACAAAAGTGCAAAGTACAGAATGATGCTTAATCTTCACATTGATGGTGATACAGAGTTGATCCATGATCTAGCATACTCGTATTTGGTGCGACTAGACACACGGAAGTGGACTGGAAAATGGTTCAAGCTAAAAAGGGCATAACTTTCATTACGTTTGAAGTTATACGGGGATAAGTAATGGACACAAACGCCTCAACGAGCCACATGAATGGACAAATGCTATAGGCGGGTTTTCTGACTCTCGGCACTCAATTTCGACATCTAGAGCTCCAATTTTGAACTCAAGGTTTTCCCCAATTTTAGCAGTTTTAACTAATTTCGACTGTTTGTAAAAAAAGGGCTTGATTTTTTAACTAGATATTTATTCGTTGATTTTTAGGCTGTTAATTTCAAGGAACCCTTGGAGCGGTTACAAGTTGCGTCTGATGACACTTGTCATTCATGGTCTAAGTTACATATCTCTTATTGGAACTTATAACCGATGAAGAATTAATGGAATTTTTCCTCTATAATGGCAAGTTACCATTAATGAGGATTATGGAACTAGCCTATGATGTCAAGTTACCATCTGATGAAGATTAAAGGAACTTACCACTGAAACAAGTTACCTCTAGTGAAGATCGATGAAGTCTCGCTAATGAAGAAGAGATGCCATGTGTTAGCCTATCATTTGACGAAAACAGTCGGTTGAGAGGATGTTATACGTAATTGTCACTTGTCAATTTTATACATCTCAACAAGATAACAAAAACATGAGTCCGCATTGAATTTATTATCACTTGACCCCATAGCTTATTGTGTCAAGTAGCTGAGAGTGAATTCGGTGCATGAACTTATGTCATATGTGTGCAAACGTAAGAGGAAATTTGCAAGTCAGAGAACCTTGCATAGCTAGGAAATTGTCTTGAATGTCAATTGTGATTTGTGACTAGCTTTACATTATGTATTGAAACATTCGATTTTAATTACCCGAGTTCAAACAGTCATGCACAGTAATGTTATGACCCCGAGATCTATGGATGTAGTTTTTTAAAGACTTAGTTTTGCTATTCAAAAAGGGTGGCGGTGCAGCTTGTTGCCCGTTTACCTTCTATCTCGATGTAATTTTTTATTGACAAGTAAATTTCAAAATAAATAAAAATTAGAAGCTGAAAACGAAAAATATTTTTTTAACTAATACCTCTTTCTCAGAACAGTTCTTCACTTCTTCTACTCTCATTTATTGCTTTGTTCAATCAATTGACGACGAAACAGTGATACTTGACATATTGATTAACTAATATTCCATTGCAAACTAGCTTGTAATGAATCTAGGGTGTTTGCTAAGTCTTAGTTTGATTGTGATCCACAAAGTCAATCTACCTAAAACATTGTATCCTGGAAAGATATAATTCTCTTGGTAGTAACTCGAAAAGTATCGATTCATGTTGCAATGTCTTATATAGAATCAATATATAAGGTAGACTGTAAAGTTTACAAAAATATTGTCCTAGGTTATTAATAGATTTATGTTACAACTAGTGAATGCGATTTAGATAGTAAGAATGCACAACTACTATAATGACATGATTGTTTGATACCCTAGACTATTGCAACTTTAGTTTACAATAATAAGTTTAGATGCAGGTAATGAGGTAACAGAACAAAAGTAATCATAAAAGTCAAACCTGAATGAAAAAAATTTATCATCAAGAGATCACAAAAACCAAACACATATCATGAAATTTATATAAAAAAAAAGCAAGTCAAACTCCAATCAAGAAATTAAACAAGAAAACATCCTAAACATTCAAACTAATGTGTTGTATTTATTTGAATACCATGAAACGATACAAGTCCAACCACATAAACTTGCTTTGTTAGTCAACAATCCTACAATAAAAATGCTACATAAAAATTACATTCGCGCGAGTTAACAAGAACACAAAGTTCTCAAATGAAGACCACGGCGTTTGAGATCCATCTTTCCTCCTAACTTGATGCAACATCATATACAAACAGTTGAAAACAATATAAGTTGTTTTCAAAAAGGGCAAAATTAACAAAAGAATCATGCTGAGTATATCAAAACGAATAAGAATTCAAGAACAAGTTTACACTTTTTGCCTCAATGATCACTTTTATTCCCCGAACCATAATACTTCTCATACCATCTAACAAACTTCTTCAACCTCATTTGAAGATCCGTCGTTGGTTTATACCCAAACTCCCTTTGCGCCAAACTAATATTCGCACGAGTAAACGGGACATCGCCATTTCGCTTTCACTTTCAACAACTTCTCCAAAATACTGGCAAGATCCGAAACAGGCACAGGCATAGTATTCCCTAAATTAAAAATTCTAAACTGTGCAGCCCCTTTTTTCTTCCCACCACTTCCTGTACTCTTTTCAGCAGTGTCTAACGCACCTAAACAACCCTTTACAATATCATCATTATACGTAAAATCACGCGCAACGATCCCATGATTACTCGACTCAAAAATGGGAATCGGTTTTCGTTTCAAGATATCTTTAGTGAAGAAAAAGTAAGCCATGTCCGGTCTACCCCACGGTCCATAAACCGTAAAGAACCTTAAACCCGTTAGCGACAACCCGTTAATATGATTATACGTATGCGAGATTTCTTCACCCGCTTTTTTCGTTGCAGCGTATAGGCTTGCGGGTGGGGTTGATCTGTTAGGTCTTTTTCTGACAGAACTAGAAGAGGCCCAAACAATTGCAGGCTGTGGGTTTGCATCATTACAGACTTCAAGATATTAACAAAACCAGCAATATTACCATGTAGTACCTCAAAGAGTTTGTTCAGCAAAACAGCATCATTTATATGCCCCCTTCTACAATAAAAATCCCATTTTTTTCCCAACAAATTTTGACAAGCCCTTTTGAGGGTAGGGTCGCAATAATTGTTGAAATTATCTAACATTAAAACGCAGTCGTTTCAAGGCGGCGCTGACGATGGTTCTGACGAAGCCAGCTGCTCTGATGACCAAAACAGAGTACCCTGTTTTTGATCGGATGTTGACTGATGACTTAATCGTTTTTCCCATCTGGATCCCTATACACACACGCAGCTCCCGGTTTAACCTAATCGAACAGAGAGTGAGTGGTCATGTAAAAAATAGCGATATTAGAAATGTAACCTAGGACAAACAAATTATTAAGGCGTTGTATAATAATAAACTAGAAGAAGTGTATAGTTTCAATATCTTAGTTATTCCCAAAATTTTAAATGTCTGTTTTGGTCATTTTACCTATTAATTTCTTAAATAAACAGCGCTTGCCTAACATTTAAGTATCTAAATTTTACAACTTCTAACATAAGCATGTCGAAACGCATCCAAAAAGAGGTGTATAGTTTCAATATTTTCAGATCGAGGTGTGAATTCTTCTTAAACTGTAACATTACCACTATAAAAGTAAGCTTCATGGTTCATCATCAAAATTATACTGTAACATTACCACTATAAAAGTAAGCTTCATAGTTCACCATCAAAAATCAGCATGCAATACAATAACCATCTATAAAACCATACGTTACAACTCAGCAATTGAAACTCAGTTATAGCTAGAGGTGGCAAATTCGACCCCATTACTTATAAATGAATGATTAGTGGTGTGTTTAATCTAAACGTACTTAAAAGATGAAAGGGCTGAGAGTAGCCAAATGTCTATTTAAATGTTTGCGGGTCAACCTATATAATCTGTTGAGGACACATTTAACTGCTATAATCAAATTTATTTAAGTTCAAATATATGAAAACGAAGAACCAACCTCTACAATCTGAGCCTCTTCTGAAATTGAGTCTTCATGCTCTTTGGTTGCCAATTTCAAGTCAACCTCTACCTGTGGCTTGACTTGATTCGAGTCTTTAATATTTTCTCAAATGTCATTCCTCCCAATCTGTAAGTTGAAAAATAAACAAAACAGCTTTAGAAAGTTAATAACACTAAAAGTAATAATACCGCATTCAAAAAAATATCTGAATTTACTTTAATCTCAAACATTGTGAAACCAAGGGTGAAACCAAGGGTGTTACTTTGGTCTGTTCAATCATTTTACCAAGTGTTCAAATTCGATCTATGATTTAGATTTGAACAGAACAAAATACCCAAAGCAATCAGCTGATGTTCTAAACAAATTAACAGCCTGAGATATGCTCCAAAACCCCACATAGTTAAACACCGAAAACAAAGTCGTTTCAAAAATTGAAACAAAAAGAGGCATCTTTCATTGAGGCATTAAAACAAACACCTGGTGTGCATGTAACCTCAATAGCTAAAATCCCTAACAAAACAAGCAAAAACAAAACTAACAAACGTACAACAGCACAACATACGTCCCCAATTTCACATCTGCGCAAAAAAAACCCTACCGACTGAACACAAAACAGTTCATAAATCAACCGCAAAAAAACACGAACAAGAAAACCCTAGTCACAAAAAGCAGAAATTTACCATTAAAAAAAAAACCCACAAAGAAGGCAACGATAGAAATGAAAACAGCAACTAAAACGGAGGTATAAATTACTTTTTGGGAGCGTGATTATGGGGAAAAGTGGTGGTTCGAACGCACGCACGCACCCACCTGATGGGAAGAACAAGTGCAAGAGATTAGAAGGATCAATCAAGTGAATCTCTCCTCCAGTCCAGCTGTGTTTTGGTCCTCTATAATAAACTCACCAGCTGGAACAGAGAGAAGGTATGTAGAAGACCCTATGTTATGTTGCAAACAATATTGGAATCAAATCAAATTAAGGGGATATCAAGAGGGGTGTTTGGCCTAGCTTTTTTATCTAAGCTTAGGTTGGAGGGTGTGGGGCGCCACCCCCGCCAACTCAGCACCTATAGCGCCCCGGGGCGCTATACGACCACACCGTGTGATTTAAAGGGGGGGGGGGGCGCTATAGAGGGGCTCCATGGTGGTAACGATGAGAAGGGGCTCTATAGGTGGGACCCACTTGTTTTGCACCAATGAAATTTTTTTTTTCTTCTTTAATATGGGGCTCCATCCACACCATGTAAATTAAAGGGGGCTCCATAGCTGAGTTGGATCCTAGGTGGAGCTTAGGTGGACTTGATAAAGCCCCATGGGGCTCCAACCACACCCCATAGCCTAATAGCATTTTTAGCTTATTTTTATAAAATAAGTACTAATGGGTGTTTGGTTTAGCTTTTTAAGCTTATGTTTATTAGCTTATATAAGCTAATTCCAAGAAGCTTATGGGAACATGGTTTTTTAGCTTATTTGAATAAGCTTATTTGAAGAAGATGGTTTTTTACTCATTTGCCCTCAAATGGTGGATTAACTCATTACACACAATGATATTATACCCCTTCCCATAATACAAAATAACTTAACAAACAACTAAAGATTAATTATATAAGTAATACTATTTATTTTATTCATTATAGATAAATATTACGTTGTTGATGCTGGATATCCAAATACTAGAGGTTATCTTGCTCCATATAAAGGAACCAACATTCGTTATCATCTACCAGATTTTCGTCGTGGAAAACGATTGCTAGTCGTGCTCCTAAAGGACCTAAAGAGATATTTAACTACCATCATTCATCATTGAGAAATGTCATTGAAAGAACTTTTGGAGTATGGAAGGCTAGATGAGAGATATTACAACATAAGCATGTCAATTACACATACGAGACACAAGTGAAGATCGTGCTAGCATCTATGGCAATTCATAATTATATTAGAAAAAAAGATACATGTGATGAAGGATTTACCAGGGCGCAACAAGAATCTTACACTCCAAATAATGGTCGAGGATCTAATGACATTAATGAAGTAAATGAAGACACAAGTACACAACGTAGAATAGATGATTTATACATGAGTGCAGTTAGAGATATGATTGCAGGAGATCTAACCAAACCAAGATGAATGTTTATTGAATATTAATGTATTTTTGTAGAAGTTTTACGTTAACACAGTAGATACATATAAAATATAAGTTATTTGATAATATGTAACTATACCATTTTTGGTCATTTTACTAATATAAGCTAAATAAAAAAAGCTAACACAAACACTTAAAAAGAGCTTATCAACTTGTAGAATATAAGCTAATACAGACACTTAAAAATAGCTTATCAAATGAAAGAAAATAAGCATAAGCTACTTTAAAATATAAGCATAAGCCAAAAAAATAAAAGCTAGGCCAAACACCGCCAAGGTGTTTGAGGTGCTGTTTGTTTTTTCTGCAGGAAAACCTCTTCTGCTGCAGGCCACATCTGCAGACATCTGCAGGAGAAGAGGTGGACCAAATGTCTGCAGTCTGCAAGGAGAAGAGGGTTTGTTTTTTTTATATAAAACCTCTTCTAGTTTAAAACACACACAAAACTCTCTCTACTCTCTCTCTAAAATCTGAACCACCGCCATCATCACCACCGCCACCACTTCACCACCGCCATCATCACCACCACCGTCACCACCTCCGCCTTCACACCGTCACCACCCTAACCTAGGGTTCCATCGAGTCGGAAGATTTCGAGATGATGATGATGGTCTGAACGACATGTCGACGGCTCCGGCCACCGTTCTCGGTCTCCTGCTGCTCCCTCTCTCTCTCTCTCTCTCTCTCTCTCTCGATTTGGGGGGTTTGTTCGATTTAGGGTTTTGGTCGGAGCAGGGGTTCGATTTGGGGGTTTTGATGATGATGATTTGGGGGTTTTGATGATGATGATGGTGGCGGAGCAGGGGTGGTGGTGGCGGAGCAGTGGTGTCGGAGCAGGGGTGGTGGTGTCAGAGCAGGGGTGGAGGTGATGATGATGATGATGATGGTGGTGGCGGAGCAGGGGTGGTGATGATGATGATGATGATGGTGGCGGAGTAGGGGTGGTGGTGGCGGAGCAGTGGTGTCGGAGCAGGGGTGGTGGTGGCGGAGCAGGGGTGGAGGTGGAGGTGGTGCCAAGAAGAGGTAAAAAGCTTTGGTTTATATCTTCCTCAGAAAGAGGCTGTGGAGAGGTAAAAAACACTTCTCAAAAAAAAAACAAACACTCTTCTGAGGCTAAACCTCTTCCCACGTCTGCACGGTGCAGACAGAAGAGGCCAGGAAGCTCTTCTTGAAAAAAACTAACACCACCTGAGTGTTTCATCTCTCAATTGGCCGGGAGGGAGGAAACCTAATAAATCATCAATGTCTATTTTTGGGGTTTTTTTTTCATATTTCCTCTTGAAAATCTATTACTAAATTGCATATTTACCCGAGTCTAAAATAAAATTGCATATTTTCTCACTATGAACTAATAAAATTGTAAATTTACCCATTTTAATTTAATTGTTTTAAAATTAAATTATATAATGACTATTTTGCCGTTAATTTTAATAAACTTCAGAAAATTACGTATTTACCCATTTTTAGTAGTTTTTGTCTTTTTTCGATACTTACGTCTTTTACTAAGGTTTTTTTTCGTTATTTTTCCTCACAAGCTAGAGTAACAATCATAATACAAGCGACGATCAATATCATTATCATCTTCCATCTTGATTGTGACGATCAATATCATTGTCATCATGGGCGGCTCTTATGGTGTGCGGGGAGGACTTCCGCACAAGGTCCGTGATTTCGAATGGCACGGGATTTTAAAAAAAAAATCGATATATATATGTTATTTTAAAAAAAATTGTAAATGCATATCAAATCCAATATAGAGGCCCATAATCAAATACCTTTTATTGTTTTATAATTTAGCCCAAATACATAAGGTTTATTGGGACAACCCAATACTAATATGATTTTAAAAAATAAAAAACAAAAAAGAAATACTGAAAACGTTGAATTGGAAACTGAAAGGGCGATCGTAATTTCAAAACTCGACACTGCAAGGCTGGCTGCCATTGAAGATTGAACGAACGAACATCAGAAGTTAAAAGGTCCGATTTGTTTCAAAACTCGATACTGAACACGCTGCTTCTTCTGTAATATGATTTGTTGTTTCTTGATTTGATTTTTCAAGCTCGAACAGGATACGTGAATTCTCAAAGACACCACTGATTGTCATCTTCCATCTTGATTCAATCAACCAAGAAAATAGAACACAATTAACTCTCACAAAAGATACAAGAATTAAAAAAAAATAAAACAATAAAAAAACAACCTACTGTTGCTTTAGTAAATTAGTTGAACGTATTTCTTTTTGACTTTTGCTACACCACAAGTGACTATTGAATTCATTTACTAGCTTCCATGCTTCCAGATGTATATTATCTCTAAATGTGAATATCGCAAGAATGAATATGGCTTCAAAGATGTGTATTAAATTAATTTATTACTAGCTTCCATTAAATATGAATCAAATACTAAGCTAAATATGATATGAATAATATATATGGTTTCATATCTTTGGTTTAACGCACGAGTGAAAGAATAAATATATATGAAACAACACAACATGCAGGTCTCTTAAAACTAAGCCAGAACTAACCTCGAATCTGAGAAAGGGGACGATGCAGAACAGTGGCGGATCTAGCCCTAAAATTCAGGAGTATCACAAAAAAAAATTAGGGGTATCCTCATATTTGTTTAGGGGTATCCTTTGTATAAAACCGGAAAAAAATTACACTACGGAAACGGAGTTGAGGGGTAGCCCGTGCTACCCCTGCTTGTACACTACATCCGCCACTGACCCAGAAGATGAAAATGAAGAGTCATGGTATGAGCCATGTAACTTTGAACCTGATTATTCTCCAAGGGAAGATCTTTTAATTTTGAAAAAGGGTAATTTTGTCATTTTAATAGAGAAGGGGAAATATGCAATTTTCATTTGAGCTTAGGTAAAATCAAATATATTGATTATTCTCCGATCAATCCCTGAATTGGCCGGGAGGGAGGAAACCCAATAAATCACCAATGTCTATTTTTATCTCATTTTTTATTTAAATGGGTTTTTCAATTTTTTTTTGGTTATTTACTTTGGCCGGTTATCTTCATGCTAACTAACCATTATTTTTTTTTTTCAGTTAACCGGTAAATCAGTTAAAACAGGTTTTTT
Source organism: Helianthus tuberosus (assembly GCA_030545235.1). Classification (NCBI taxonomy): domain Eukaryota; kingdom Viridiplantae; phylum Streptophyta; class Magnoliopsida; order Asterales; family Asteraceae; genus Helianthus; species Helianthus tuberosus. Next base: position 143,156,394 of record CM060426.1, on the reverse strand, counting down.
CTAAAAAAATCCTTAATCGGTTAGAAAACTACGGTTAAAAATCACTTATTAACCAATTACAATTTCGCTTAATAACCAGTTTCGATTAAGTTATTTTGTGCATCTCTATTAGTGTTTTCTAGCTTAGAATACTTTAGCCCAATATAGCTTAATAAGTAAGCCCAGTATCATCATATAATATATTGTAAATATAATTTTATAATTCGTTTTTATTAAATGAGTTATATAATAATGTTATTAGAAAATTATTAATAGTTAAACATATTTAACTTAAACAGAAAAAAAATAGTATTAATATAACTAATAATATCAAATTATGTTGTTAAGAATTATTAAGAGGCTTTGCTATAATATTATTTTAGAACCATTACAAATCCAAATGAAATGTGAAAAGCAAGAAAATAAATCTGGAATGGGGATTTATATTAAATATTTAGGATGTGGTTACAAAAAGTTTAAGGCAAGTAGTAACCCAAAAAGACTATGAAATAGTAATAGTAATGATCAATTTCATTCATTTGTTCATTTCATTATCTTGTCTATTCCATTCTCTCATCAATTCCATTATCCCGTACTGAGCAGACCCTAAATCTATATATATACTTATGCGAATGACGATAATAGTAATTAGGGTTAAATGGGATTCAATTCATAATTGGTTTTTAACCTGATTGATAGACCCGGCCCTTTACTAGTCATAGATTCATAGGTCACGTCTTCAAGGTTGCCACTTGCCACCGGCCCGCTATTATTGTGTTTCCTTTCTTTTTCAAAATATGTACTGCATTTGGGCTGCAGGTTTGAGCCCAGCAACAACTATCTGTCATGGGTCACGTCTTCAAGGTTACTAGTCATAGATTCATAGGTCACGTCTTCATAGGTCAGGTCTTCAAGGTTTGAGCCCAGCAACAGCTATCTGTCATGGGCAAATGGCCACTTGATTTCCTGTTTTCAGTCCATGTACATACAGCAGGCCCAAATTGTATACAACTATTTGACATTCGTTTTCCTTTTATAATTAAAAAAATGGTGTTTTTGTTTGTCATGTTATTTAATTTTGTGCACAATATAGGTTCTTGTTAATATATATTACATTAATGTAACCCGGTTACTTTCTATCATTTTGTGGTTGTAATTTGTTGAAGTTCGTTTTCCTTTTATAAATTAAAAAATGGTGTTTTTGTTTGTCATGTTGTTTAATTATGTGTACAATATAAGTTCATTCATGTTGTTAATATATATATATAACATTAACATAACCCGTCCACCGGACGAGTATTAAACTAGTTGATTATTGCTACAAGTTAACTACATTTTTATAACAATGGACCTTTTTTATAGGAAGTTTAAAAAAATTACAAAATTAACGAGTTAAGCACTTTGGTATATTAAAGAATATTTTATTTTTAGTATTTTTTTTATATTTTCTGCTTTCATATCACCATAATTTATAGGAACTTTAAAAAATTGCAAAATTAACGAGTTAAGCACTTTGGTATATTAAAGAATATTTTATTTTTAGTATTTCTTTTTATATTTTCTGCTTTCATATCACCATAATATAAGTATTATTTCGAATAACAACAGTTCAAAACCCACAACAAAGAGCTTCAACAGCTTATACCTTACTCTATAAGAGTTGTATCTTGCTAATTTCGGCTTTTAAAATGCTATAACTCTCGGCATATAGTGCTAGGGTCTTCTTTCACTTACTAGCCGCCATAGAAGAATGCAAGAAAACTAAGAAAGACATTGGAGTTTATCAGGTTCGTAATATGGTAGCACACGAAAGATGAACGAAATTGGTTATCAAGGTCAAATCAAATAAAACGTACATCAATTCTCTAACCCCTCCACGAACCATCTTTCTTCGGGTCGGTTCGTGGTTCATGTGAGTTTTTCAGCCCAAAACCCTACCTGAGACTGAAACCAAAATTTTCTAAAATCTGAACCGATACGGAAATTTGCTAAAATCTGAACCCGAGACCAAGACCGAAACCAAAATTTGCTAAAATCTGAACTAAACCGATAGTGTTGGGTTCAGTTTCGAGCTTTCTTCGGGTCGGTTGTTGGTTTTTTTGATCCTACCCAAATAATTGCTCACCCCTATGTAAACAATAAAAGACTAACATATATGTAAATAGTAAACTCACACACAATACATGTTATTGTCTCATTTGAAACTCACCTATTTCCATAACATGATATATTATCAAATGGACTTTCTTGAAATTTAAAATTTAAGTTGACACATATTAGATGACCGATCATCAAAAAAGATATTTAAAACTTTATATATTATTATTACTAGCTTACAACCCCGTGTATTACACGGGTTGAATGATGAAAAATGTAAATTATAAACTTGTATATAATACTTATTAATGAAATGACTTATTTAGATAAATTAGTAAAATAAAAGAACAATTATATTTTCGTTACTTGTTCATATGATTTGATACTTTATTAATAACTATTGTTTATATCCAAATAATATATTTTATCTTAACAAATATATATGGTTAGGGTAAAATGAAAACTTCTACCAGTTTTGAGAACTTAGAGAACTCAACCTTACAAAAGTTTTTTGAATTTTTTACAGAGGGTGTGAATGAGCGGTTAGAGACTCAAGGTGTTAAACTTTTTGATTTTGGATTCAAGTGGTTAAAACCACTAAAACATAGGTACTTAAAAAGTAATTTACTACTAATTAAATTTGAAATTATACGTTTGATCTCTAACTATTATACTTATTATATTATTTGATACATTTATATTTGTTATAGATAATTATTAATTAAATTTGAATTTAGACGTTTATCTATAACTATATTAATTAATATTATATTATATTTTGTGTATAAAATTAATATGTAATACTATTATTAAAAGGGAGGAGGCACCAGAGAGTAACACGTGTACAAAAAAATTTTCATTTAACCAGTATTATCCTTTACTCTAATTGTATCATTTTGCTATAATAAATTATTTGTGTATAGATCAAATTAACCAATATTATCCTTTACTCTAAATTTATTATTTTGCTAAATATTTCTCCATTTAAAGATGCTAAAATTAAGGAATTTTTCTTTTAACAAATTGAATTCCATGAACGTATAATATACACATTGCATTTGCATATCAACTTACAAAATTATTATTATTATTTAATAAAAGAGATAAATAGGAAAATAAGGTGAGAAAGCACCAGAAAGTGACACGTGTCCAAAAAAGATTTTTGTTTATTAGTATAGGATTATAATATCAAAATAGAGAGTGTATAACATATTATTAGAAAAAAAAAATAGTGAAGAGTACTGAATTATCGTAACTAGAGGTTTGAATGCTCGGCCCAAATTGGTAGGATGTTAAAACTAATAGTTGAATTTAATAACACAAGCCCAGTTATGGTTCTTTCTAATTATATTGATTGAAAATATTATATTATTGGTGCTAATTTGTATATGCTGTCAAATTGCTGTGTACTCGTCTTTGATTTTGTAACAAACTCAGACTTGCTTTTAAGGGTTATTGAATTCTCTTATATTTGTATAAGGCTATAAGGTGTGGTCATTACCCTAATGACCATCATGACATTCCACGTCAGTGTCATGTCACCCACCTTTAATCCACAATCCAAAACCACTAACCTAAGGGCGTGGTCATGACCCAAACCACTATCCACTTATTTATTTTAATTTATCTTTGTCTAAAGATTAAGGAAATGATTACTTAAAAAATGGAAAGGAGGACCATGGTTGTCATGGTTTAATCCATGCAAACCGTGGTGAATTAGGCAAGAGGGTGGTATAGCCTTCCATTCATGTTCCTACATGGCGAATCATGTCTCAATCATGACTCTCACACCCTTTAGCCTACGAGATGCATCTGTCAGTTTCAAAGTAAGTATTTACTGGTTTATAATGAGTTGGGAAGTTGAATTGAGTTGATTTAATTAGATACAACTTATATAACATCTTAGAGATTAAGTTTTTTAGAGGGTGAGGGTATTGATACATTCCAACTTTTTAAGTGCACATCCCCCAGAGGTGGCATATAGGGCAATAAGGGGAGTATATAGTGTGAAAGCAATTAATGTGTCAGAAAAAGGGTTTTGATAAGCCTCCCATTGCCCTATGAGAGGCTTATAAGGTTGTGGTAGGTGGAGCATTAAACCCTATACGCCTCTCATTGAGTAATGAGAGGCTTATCGGCACGAATTTTGATGAATTTAAGGTATAATTACTGACATGAGAGTTCAGTCTGAAAAAGCGTGAAAGTGACCCATATGACCCTTATCGACCTATACGACCCTTATCGACCAAAAATGTTTATTTACCCAAGCATACGGGATTTATTTGATTCAAAAATTTTCAAACTCATAAAATACCGATGAAATGATGAAAATTCTTAAATAAAAAAGTTGGTTGAGACCGTGAAGCATAAAGATGTCGTTTTGGGACATTGGTAATATTTTTGGCGAAGATTCGAACCAGTCGTACGTCTCCGAAAGCGTTTGGTTATTCGGCATTGATCGGGGTGAGGAGGAGGTTATGTCCGTGCCTCGTTGTGATGACGGGGGTGTGCGACCTGTGTTACCTGACTTGAACCAGGTGTTTGTAGATGAGGGGGAACCATCTTACATTGACCAAAGTTATCCGCGACACGAATACGGGACTTACCATTCGTATACGGAAAACCAACACAAGTTAGAGTATGAGGAAGGTGCTAAGGAGTATGAGGAAAATGATAACGAAGTCGAAGAAGGTGCTAACGACTTTGAGGAAAATGATAACGAAGTCGAGGAATGTGCTAAGGACTTTGAGGAAAATGATAACGAAATCGAGGAAGATGTAATGCACTTTGAGGAGGGTGCTGACGACGACGAACCTGCTAACGAGGAAGGTGTTCACGACGACGAACGTGCTAACGAGAAACGTGCTAACGAGGAAGGTGCTAATGACGAGAAAAAAACAAAAAAGGTATGACATAACCGTCAATTACGTGTTATTCGTGTTATATAATGTTGATATAATTTTAGAGTGAAAAAAATGATTTTGTATACGTGTTATTCGTTATATATAATTTTTATTAGGTAGGAGAAATCTAGAAAATGTTTGACCCGTCCCGACCTTAACCCGAACCCGACCCGAAAATTGTGTCATACATATTAACCCGATTTCGTTATCATTTTGGTGAAATATTATATATGTTCTGGTGAAATATTTTGTTAAAAATAGATTACTTAGGCTTGTAAATGAACCGAACGAACACGAATGAGGCATGTATACTGATTAAAAGTAGAAAATGTATGACACGAAATTTCATACAAACCCAAAAATGTGTCATACATATTAACCCGAACCCGATGTTGAACCCGAGTTTTTTTATTGTTTTTTCGACAAATTAATATATTAATTTCATTTATGTGGGTTTCTAATGAACCTTTTTTTTAGGTATTTGGGTCACTTGAAGAATTGAAGAATTGGGTATACAAAAGAGAAGTTGCGAAAGGTTACGTCATTGTGACCCAACGAACGATAACAAAAGGCGAAGGTTCGTCAGCAAGGACAGTGAAGATATGGTTGCAATGCGATCGTGGCGGCGAACCCAAAAGTAAAGCAACAGTTCGGCGTTCCAGTAGCAAAAAGGTTGGCTGTCCTTTTAGACTGATAGGGAAACTAGACTCAAGTAGTGGTAATTGGAGCCTTGTGGAGAGGAAAAACATTCACAACCATGAGCCTGCTGAATTTCTCGAGGGCCACGCGTTTGCTACAAGGCTGAGCCCGGACTAAGAATCACTGGTGGATAGACTTTATCTGCAAAACATGGAGCCTACAAATATACATTTAACCATAAGAAAACAGTACCCACATAGCGTGTGCATTCTACAAGACGTACAAAACATGATTAAAAAGATTAAACTCAAAATGTACGGCTATCGAACTCCAATGCAGATATTGGAGAGCATGTTGCAAGAAGAAAGGTACGTTTATTTCACCAGAGTGAATCCCTCCACAAACGCGGTCGAGGAGGTTTTTTTCGTTCATCCGGACTCGTACAACATGTAGCGTGCATTCCCACATGTATTGATGATTGATGCTACCTACAAGACGAATGAGTATAAGCTTCCGTTTATTCAAGTTGTGGGTGTGACATCGACACACAAGTATTTTTGTGTGGCTCATGCGTTTATCTCTAAAGAAAAAAAAAGATAACTTCTTATGGGTCCTGGAGAAGCTCAAAGAATTGTTGGTAGATTGCATGGAGTCACGTGTAATTGTAATAGATAGGGATCAAGCTTTGATGAATGCTTGCGATAAAGTATTCCCAAAAGCTTCCAAATTGCTATGTAGGTGGCACATCTCACAGAATATTCTAAAACACTGTCGGGCAAAATTTACGGACGAAGACTGGAAAATATTCAAGCTTTCTTGGTCTCGACTGTGTAGTTCTCCCACTCCGACGCTATACAATTATAACTTTGAGCGGCTTTTCACGCGACTGATTAACGACGAACGATCAGGTACATATTATATTAGTTTACATACATTCATCCATACATATATACATACAAACATTACAAATCATTGTATTCAATTTTTTTCAGATGTTCTGGATTATTTGTATGATGTGTGGCTGAAAGATTATAAAGAAAAGTTCGTTTCAGCTTGGACTAACACAGTCCCCAATTTTGGTCAACATACAACCAACAGAGTTGAAAGCCAGCATTCTAAGTTTAAGAAATACATTAAAGGGCCAAACAACTCGCTCCATAGACTTGTGTGTCTTGTTGGCAAAGTTGTAGAGTCACAAAAGATACAAATAAAACTTAGTTTTCAGGAGAGCAGGTCCGTGCAAATGGGGGACCACAGATTTCCATTTTTTGACAACCTACGCGGTAATGTTTCCCAAAAAGCCTTAGAGTTATTGGTTGTCGAGAGGAAGAAGCTACATGCGTTGAGGGTAGGAGGGGGGACTTGTGGCCACCAGCTTTCTACGGGTTGTGGGTTGCCATGTGTTTGTCAGATGGAGTGGTGGGAAAATACAAGTAACATAACAACTATAACATATGCTTCGATCCATAGAATATAATCATCATTATACTTCATGTTTTAACAATGATTCTTGAAAAACAGGTTGCAAAATTCCACTTTCCGCGATAGACAAATTCTGGACAAAACTTGATTTTTCAACAGAAAAACTTAATTAAAACGAGTGTAATACTCAGGCGGAAATGGATAGACTCACACAGCAACTACAGACGCAGCCACCTCTAGTGTTAAAAAGTATGTTGTCAAAGATGAAAGCGGTGTTGAATCCAAGTATGACTGACCATCAACCGTCTGAGGTACAACAAGATACCCGGGGCCGCCCAACTACGAAAGCAAAACAACAAAAGAATGAAGACCTTGCGAGACGTGAAGATAAACAACCCGAATCACAGAGGAACGACTACACTCAAAAGTCAAATGTGCGACGTAGTCGTTCAAAGAAAAGCAAAGAAGAAAAAAATACACTTCCGATTATAGATAAAGACTTTCCACTGTTGGCCGGGCACAGGTACATACATATATACATACATATATTTGGAATTCTTTTTCAATTTTTTTATTTTTTAATATTTTTTAGTTTTTTTATTCTTTTGCCAATTATAGGTACAAAAACATGATCGAGCGTTTTAAAAGGATTGGCTTCCATCTAGCTATCGAAGATACATAACACATATCGAAGATGCCCAGCCGGACGGTAACTGTGGGTTTCGATCCATAGCTATGGGTTTGGGGTATGACCAGAAACAGTGGAAATGGGTCCGCCAAGAGCTACTCGACGAGATGTTCATTAACAAAAAGCGTTGGGGGCATATACTCGAATCATTGGACAAGGGATGTTACGAAAATGTGTATCGATCGATAAATTGGTTAAATGTTGAACCTGCACCTATGGCATGCTGGATGGTGTTGCCCTACACAGGGTTGTTGGTGGCTCAAAAATTTGGGGTGATTGTTCAACATTTAAGCAACGGTGTTTGTCAAACTTACTTCCCGATGTTCGATGGACCACAGGTTTACCCGAACCATTCCATTTTAACGATTGCTTATGTCGAAAATGGCCATTTCATCATGGTTAAGTTAGCGGATGATAGCCCGATGCCAGTAACAAATGGACTTTGGAATATATACCAAAGTATGGAAGCTATGGAATGGGAGACAATGTACATGTCTCGTATTGTACATGGTAGGGCGTTACTACGTAGTAATAGAACTCGACAAAAAGAACTTATTGACTTGTATTAGGTGTAGCATCCGTGAAACATAGTGTACGCAACGAATTTATTAATGTTTCTCTTTAATATAATTTAAATATATTGTAACATCCGTCAAATATAGCGTACGCAACAATTTTTTTATAATTATTTTTTAATTAAAGTGCTTCATATAAAAGAAAGGAGTAAAAAAAAAAACTATTGTTTTAAAGGGATTTAAAATTGTTGACTCAAACTAAAAATAAAATATGTTATTGTTTTTTTTAATAAAATGAATTAATTTTAATATAAATAAATGAATAATAAAAAATGTCAAAAATGCAAAAAACCGGCCATAAACCAGTTTCAACGCGGGTCGAACTTGTGACCTCCCAGTTAAATGCACTCGTCCCTTCCACTGGGACAAGTGTCTCACCCATTGATTATCCCGATTCTTTTTTCTCTTATACTAAGTTTCATAGATTCAAAAAGGAAAGTACAACTCCTATACGCCGCTCATTGAACCATACGTCTCTCATTGACCACAAACACTTTCCCAACTTCAATAAAGGGGTAAAATAGATCTAAAATTTGAAAACTCACACACTAAAACACCAAGAACACACACACAAACGCTCTGGACCACACGATTTTCACAAGACAAACTCTGGACCACACGATGAAGGTTAGTTTGTATTCCAAATTTTATTGCTTAATCTTCAACCTTTTATTATTTTTTGGTTTTATTTCCGCCGTTTGTGGTGGTGTTGGGTTTGATGGTGGTGGGGGATTGACGGCGGTGGGGGATTGACGGCGGTGGGGGATTGACGGCGGTGGGGATTGACGGCGGTGGGGGATTGACTGTGGTGGGGAATGACGGCGGTGGTGATTGACGGCAGTGGTGGTGGTGGTGGTGGTGGTTGTGGTGGTGGGGATTGACGGCTGTGGTGGTGGTGGTGGTGGTGGTGGTTGTGGTGGTGGGGATTGACGGCTGTGGTGTGGTTAGGCGGGTGTGGTGGTGGCTGTGGTTGTGGTGGTTGTGGTGGTGGGGATTGACGGCCGTGGTGGTGGTTAGGCGGGTGTTGTGGTGGCTGTGGTGGTGGTGGTGGTGGTGGTGGGGATTGACGGCTGTGGTGGTGGTGGTGGTGGTTGTGGTTGTGGTGGTGGTTAGGCGGTGGTGGTGGTTGTGGTGGTAGTGGTGGTGGGGGTGGTGGTGGTGGTTGTAGTGGTGGTGGTGGTGGTAGCGTAACCCTACCCGACCCCCGGCCTGACACGTTTGCCGGGTCTAAACTTATATCATCATTTTTTTTAAATGTGCATATGTTATTTTTATTATTATATTTATTATTTTTAACAATATATTTTCGGATGTCGGGTCTAATGCTATAATTGAAAGTCGGTGTTTTGATTGTGGTGGTAGCGTAATCCTTATGGAGAAGTACATTGCATTCATATTTCAGATTCAAACACTTAAATGCGTTCGTATTCCAGATTCATGCACCGGAACGTCCACCAACGACAATGCTTCTGCACCCACAATCTCAAGGGAGAACTCCTTCTGTATGAATTGGTGGAAGCGGATATTTACCGGTGACTGTGAGGGTGTGAGTCGCGCACTGGAATGCCCTGGAACGTCCACCAACGGCAATGCTTATGCGTCAGCAACCTCGAGGGAGAACTCCTTCGGTATGGATTGGTTCTTCATGCTGTGGAACCGGTTACTGAGATTTCTTCTGCAACAACGAGGGAGCGCCAGATCAGGTCGGAGGTTCTTCATGTGGTAATGGGGAAGCGGAAAGCACGTTTACCGTGGAACGCATCCTTAAACTTGATAGCAACAATATGGTGACCGAATAGAGATCTGAATAACCGATACAGTTTGCAAGAATTTAAGAATATGTAACAGTTAGCGATTTAGGGTTTACGGTTTAGTCGTTACATTTTGTATTAAAATGACATGTTTTGTGTATTAATATAAAACGATGTTTCGTGTATTTATTGCGTTATGGTTAATAAATGACAAGTGAAAAATAATTAAAGACATAATAATAATTGATAAATAAAAAATTTGACATTTTATAATACACACAATTCATTTCATAAAATATCGTCATGGGTCAAAGACCCTACCCGACCCCTGGCCCAACCCGTTTGCCGGGACTAGATATAATTAATAAATAAAAATTTTGACATTTTAAATGTGCATATGTTTTATTATTATTATTATTATTTATTATTTATTATTATTTATCATTATTATTGTTATTATTATTGGTTAATGAGCAACTCAACATGTGCATATGCTTTATTATTATTATTATTATTATTATTACTATTATTATTATTATTATTTATTATTATTTATTATTATTATTGTTATTATTATTATTATTGGTTAATGAGCAACTCAACATGTGCATATGCTTTATTATTATTATTATTACTATTATTATTATTATTATTATTATTATTATTATTATACGATACGTCGGGCCAAAATGTATTTAAGCAATGGTGTTTGTCAAACTTACTTCCCGTTTGTTCGATGGTCCGGAGGTTTACCCGAACCATTCCATTTTATCGATCGCATATGTTGAAGGTGTCTATTTCATCATTGCTAAGTTAACGGGATGATTGCCCGATGTCGGTACGAAATGGACTTTGAAATACCTCACCGACGTATAGAAGCTATGGAATGGGTGACAATGTACATGTATCGTATTACACAGGGTAGGGCGTTAGTAGATAGTAATAGAACTTCACGAAAAAGAATTTGTTAACTTGGCAAAGGTGTAACATCCGTGAAATATAGTGTATGCAACAATTTTTTTATAAAAAAATATTAATTAGGGTGTTTTATAACATAAAAACCCTTAATTACCACACATTTTTTTTAAAAAAAATTAATTGCATATGAGTCGTATAGGGCAATGAGACTCATATACAACTCCTATAAGGTGCTCATTTACCAATAAGCCTCCCCTGGTGGACACCTTATGAGTGTCTCATTTGTCACACCCCCAAAATACCACTTTGCGGAAACACCGCGGGACGTGTGACGTACCAGGATCTAGCCACCAATCACATTGAACTCATAACTATATTTAAATAAAAACTTTCATTCATTATCATAAAGTGTTACAAAACATTAAATGTAATTCATTGTATGCAGCGGAAGCATAAATCATTTGTCAAGTGTTTCATGAACCACATGTACGAAAACCATTAGACTTGTCTTGCGATTTCATGTATCTCGACCCATGACCACTCCAGCCTCCCAGACAGCAAGTTCCAATGATATAACCCTATAGACCTGCAAGCATGCAGACAAGTGTGTCAGACGACGCTGGTGAGTTCAAAGTTTGTTAACACGTTTTAGTTACCAGATATAAGTATAAAACATTTCAATGATTTGATGTTGTTAATAACTCGATTACCGCAGATGGCTCCAGATTATTTTCCCTATTCCCCAAAGCCTCTATCAAAGCAATGGTCAAGATTGGGATCATTAGTTCACTCCCGACCTCCCCGGTGCGGTGTGAGGTTGCCAAACCTAAATAGCGCTATTAACTTATACCCCGTTGCCTCCCCGGCAACAATCAGTAGAAGGGACTTGATTGATAGATATGAGAGTATTAACCAACATCCCAATAACCCGACATTCCTCCCCGGAACGTTTACCAGATGTCCCTCCCCGGGACGCATGCTTGGAAAAAGAGCAGTGAACTCACCTTAGATTTGCTCGGTATTTAACAAGTTACTTTACCCGTTCTAAGTCGGTCAACCAAACCCTACCGTGGTTACCAAAGACAATCAGTATAGTGTTCACACATATCACGTATCTAACGTACAAGTAGCAGACAAGTATGACCACGTACTTATACGCATCGTAACTGTTAAACATACAATCCGTTGATCTATAACTTTTATCGTGAAATCATATAACAATTGTATGGGTTTCACATGCAAATCAATCACTTAGCAGTACATGTGTTTTCACAGATTGCAGTTGCTGTTAAGATCACAATATATCACATATAAGGCATTCGTTTCTCAAACTGTTAGTACATAACGTCTGTAGCTTCCGTCAGCATATAGTCATTTTGTGTTTTTGTAAACAGTATGTATGAATGTAGATAGTATGACAACTCAGGAATAGGTTTTGTTTGTAAAAGTGTTGGTTTGTTCTAGTTTACTCATCCGAATGGTAATCCGCACGGAGAAGTTATCCGCACGGAGAACTTATCCGCACGAAGAACTTATCTGCACGGATAAGTTATTCGCACGGAGAAGTTATCCGCACGGATAAGTCATTCGCACGAATAAACCGCTCGCACGGATAAGTCATCCGCGCGAACAACACTTCTTAGCTTCCTGAGGTTGTCTATATATATGAGGTCCGGGGCAACTATGTCAGAACTTTTGACTCACACGGATAAGTCTGTACTTCTACCGGATCTTTGTAACTTTCAGAACTCTTAATAGAAAGAACAGACAAGTGTTTAAACGTTGAATTCTGTGTTGAACAAATCTGTGATTCGTGCTAATGGATTCCGCACATTAGACGAAGTCGATTCATCTTGTTCCTTACGATTAGATCCTGCACAACGGGACCTCACAAGTGGTATCAGAGCATCCAGGGAGCTGAATCGAGATCAACGACACCGAATTCACCGGAATTCGAGAATTATTTGCCGATCAAAGTCAAATTTCACCGGAGATTTGACAACTGTTGCCGATTTGAATCAAATTTCACCAGAGATTTGACTACTGTTGCCGACTTGAATCAAATTTCACCGGAGATTTGATATCGTGTGCCGATTTGAGTCAAATTTCACCAGAAATTTGACATATCTCTTCTATTACTACTCAATTGTTGAATTAGTTCTTCGTTTATCACCATAAACTTAGAAAAACTTAAAATTGATCAAAAATTTACGGTTAAAACTTGTTAAAATCGATATCATTTTATTCGCGATCATTCAAAGTATAATCCTACTAAGTTTCATAATCAGATTCAACCTAAAACTAGATCAAATTCATCAAAAATCATGTTGAGCTGTTCATATCCGCTGACGTCATCCACTCGCTCGGACAGCTGTCCTAACGGATTGGATTAGTTTGTTATTGCGAGTTTGTTTGCTGACAATTTGCTGACATCATCATTATTACTCGCACGGATTGCAATCCGTGCGGATAACTCGAGAGGTCAAAGTCAAAGTTACTCGCACGAACTATAATCCGGGTGGATCATCATCCGCGCGGATAACCTGTGTCACTCGTCCGGATCACTACTCGAACGGATCACCATCCGTTTCAACTGTTGTTTCAAATTTTTAGAACTTGTAAAAATTGTCTAAGTGTTTGAAAATTGTTTCAGGTACTTAAAAATGGAAGAATTCATGAATCCCTTCAGCGAAATGTATGCTTTCGTGGGTAACCCCGGAGACGATACTTCCAACCATACAAATGATAACACTCTGAACCCGAAGAAAACTCTGTCTGAAGCCTTAAGCGTTGAAAGTGCATATGGAACATATAACAAACCCCCAAAGTTGATGGCTATAGAAGAGTACAATCGATGGGCCAAGAAATTTGAAGAATGGTTGAAAGCATTCGCGTATACTAGCTGGAAAAGCTTAAAGAATGGATACAGTGATGGAGGGAAAGTTGGTGAAAATTTGACATCATCCGAAGAGATAGATATGTTTGTTGCCGAGCAAAAATGCATCGCATTGCTGTTCCAGTCTGTTCGAGAAGATATAATATCTTTGATCGAGTACACCAATGCTAAAGATCTTTGGGAAAAGTTGAAAAGTAGATGTTTGGGTAGTGCTGAAATAGTGAAAAACAAAAAGAAACTACTTAGAAAAGAATTTGATTTATTTGGCTGTTTAAAAAATGAATCTGTTTGTAAGATGATTGAGAGGTTTGGGCACTTGAAGTTGGAGCTGGCGAGACATGGAATCACTTATCCTCAAGAAGAGTTGGTCGACAAATTGTTTGATTCCTTGCCAGATGAGATGGATTGGCAATATTTTGCCTTGATGTTGAAGAATACGATCACCCCTGAGAATCTTACAGTTGATTTGTTGATTGAAAGATTAGAAAGTCACGAGCTGGAGATTAAGAAAACACACAAAGTTAATCACTCATCATATCAGCAAAATCTGGATCTGTACTATCCAAAAAGCATGATTCCAAAGAACACACCTCCCAAAACAGCTTTTTCCGTTCAAAGTTCCAACACATCAAGCAAAGAAAGTGAAAGCAACAAAGAGAATGCAAGTAGTGGTTTTCACAGTGGTTCTTCATCAAATCCAAACCAATCAGCTGCAAAGAACTTATTTCAATGCAACATCGCTGTTGATTTAAAGAACGCTCAAAATTTCAGCGAAGAATCTGCAAAGCAACAGATGGTTTTCCTAGCCTCTGTGCTGGAGTCATATGAGAGCCTCATAGCTGGGAAGATTGGTAACACCAACCTAACAAAAGAAGATTACGATCAGTTAGATCCTGAGGAAATGGAACTGATTGACATAAGGTGGTGCATGGCCAGTGCAGTTCGTCGGGCACAGCGTTTTATGGAGATAACTGGAAGAACATCTATTGGTGGACCATCTACCAAGTTGGGCTTTGATAAGACAAAAGTGACTTGTTTCAAGTGCAAGCAAAAAGGTCATTTTAAAAGAGAGTGCCGGAATGCTTATGCTGATGATTCTGAGAATCCGTTCAAGGAAGATTACTACAAGAGAGCAATATATCATCAGAATAAATCAGAATCACCAAGATTGAAACAGATTGAAGATAACAAAGAGAAATCCAGAGCTCTTGCTGTGATCCATGACGATGAAGGTTTCGACTGGAGTGAGATATTGCCAGAAGAGGATGCAGTAGGATACGCTTTCATGGCAAAGATTGTTGAACATGTCCCTTATAAAGACAACAGAAATGAAAAGGAAAAGTATGTAAACAGAAAGATGATTGCTCAAAACAGAATGATCAGAATTTCTGAAATATACTCTGAAGCAAAAAGAGCAAAGAGATGGGATCTAGACAGAGAATGTTATCTTGACCAAAAGGGAAACATTGCCATTGATTACAACACCCTCGATCTTGAAACAATAATTCAACAAGTTGCTGAAGAAGAAGAGAGTTGGCAAAGAAAATGGTGGGGAAGCAAAGAAGAGAAAGAAAATGAGAGAGAAGAAAAGTCAAAGAAGATTGATGATGGGATCATTGACACATCACAAGAGTTGACTAGCGAAAACTTGAGAAAGATGGCTGATAAAGTGCTGGCTGCTAAAGCACTTGAGGTAGAGTCTAAATCCGTATCTGAGTCAAAAGGCCAGGTCAGTTCAATAGAGTCAGAAAGTGCATCAGGTAAGAAAGTAAATAGTGATATTGACTGCAAAAATTGCATGAATAAGTGCAAGGTTTGTAGCACAATCTCTTATCTAAATGGTAAGAAAGTTGAGGATCTGACAGACAGAGTCAGAGAAGTTGAGGATCAGATCCTGAACCGTGACAAAATGCTGAAAGCTTCAAAAGACAGATCAAAAGAATTAACTGACAAAATTGAAACTGATAAAAGTGACATAGAAAGAGTTAGGAAGGAAAATGAAAAACTGATCCTTGAAAATCGTCAAATTTTTGAAAATTTTGAAAAACTAAAACCCACGGTGAAAGATTCTGATGATAGAAACGGTAAAACATACAAAGAAAATTGTCATCTACAAGGTGTTTTGAGGGTTAAGGAAGAGTTAATAAACAAACAACTGGATGAAATTGCAAAATTGAAGCTTCAATTTGAAGAAGCTTAGATTGAGAATGAACCATTAATTTGAAATTGAACAGTTACAACTCTGTAAGCTTTGTTTTGCAACACATTGTTCCAAAACCCATTGGGAAAAACAAAGCTGGCGAAGATGTATACTGTGATGGAACTGGGGTCGGGTTTCATCAAGTTCCACCACCTGTACTAAACAATTTTTCAAAGAAACAATCAGGGTTGGTTAATGATGAAGTTGAAACAAATGAGATAAAACTGCCAGAGTCAATTGATGTGACATTTTCTTCATCATCTTCATCAGATGATAGTGTTCAAACTGAGATTATAAAAGGCATGGCTGAAAGTGTTTTGGATAGTGACTCTGCTGAGGATGAAGAATGTTTTCTGAACAATTACATTCCGAAACCAAAATCTAAAAACAACTTAAATGATGAACTGGGTATTGTAATGTACAAGATGGCAGGTTCTGACAAGTTGTATTCAGATCTTGAGTTTCCCTTGGAGAATGTGAATGTGAACAAATTAAAAGGGGTCTTCAAATTGGTTGAAATTAATTTGTCTGAAGTAGAAGGTTTGAATCAGACAAAGAGACAAATCAATTTTGAGAAAGATAAAGCTTACTATAAGAAACCTGTTGTTCCACCACGTGTTTTTAATAACTACCGAAATAAATGGTCGGGTGGATATCAGGGTGGTAAGAATTATCAGAAAAGAAATGTTCAGAATAAAAAGTTTGTTGAGAAGAAAGTATTTGTAAACGGTTCAAGCTCACTTTCTGATGAGGAATCTGAAATTTTTTTAAAATCAAACAAAGAGTTCTTTGAAAAGAAGGCTTCACAGCCTCAGTCTGAAGGCACAAGTCGGGTAGTTGACACTCGAACATGCTTCAAATGCAATCAAGTTGGACATATTGCACGAAAGTGTACCAACTTGAAGTCTAAGACTGAAGTTGTGATGAATTCTATTAAGAAAGATATTGTGAAAGGAAAAGCTTCATTGATTGTTGAGAAAAAGGTTTTAAAAAATGATAACTCAAAGATCAAAACTGAACCTGTTAAGAACATGGTAACTAAAAATGACAAATTTTACATACGGGTTGCATCACCTCAACAAACATGGAAGCCAAAAACTGTTGAAAAGAAAGAAAATTCTCCAAAATCAAAGGTGTCTGAGACTGATAAATCATCATCTTCAACAAAGAAGATATATGTACCTTTGGATTTTTATGAGAAACAAAAATCAACTTCTGAAAAGAAGTATGTGGTAAAGAAAGAGCAACCATCTGGTCAACCTCAAAAAGATGAAGTTTTCTTATTCAAAAAGGTTGAGGTTGGGACTGCTGAAAACTTAAAAATGAATGATAAAAACTTTCCGCCACTTTACACTACAAAAACTCACATTAATGTCAAGTTACCCGAGTCAAAAGAGGCTTGGGTAGCTTCAAAATCTCATTAAACATTTTTGATATGTGTAGGAGCTTCCGAGATCCGTTTCATGTTGGATTATGGATAGTGGAGCTTCTCGGCACATGACAGGAAAGACAGCACTGCTGTATGATGTCAAAAATATCAATGGAGGTTATGTGGGATTTGCTGGTCATGAAGGTGGTAGAATTATTGGTGAAGGAACGTTATCCAATGGGATTGTAACGTTTGAGAGAGTTAACTACATTACTGAGCTGGAGAATAATCTGCTAAGTATCTCGCAGATTTGTGACAATATGTATACCACTCACTTCACAGACAAAGAATGTTTGATTCTGAAACCAGGATTTGTTATCCCTGAAGAATGGATTATCATGCGGGCACCAAGAGTAAATGATTTATATGTGTTAGACATGAGTGTAGCAACTACAACAACAGGTCAGGCACATTGCTTTGTTTCTAGAGCAAGTGAGAAAGAATCAAGGTTGTGGCACCGAAAGATGGGGCATATACATCTTAGAAAAATGAATCATTTGGTGTACAATGATTTAGTTCTTGGAGTTGATATCAAAGGTTTTCATCTGGAAGGAGAGTGCATAAGTTGCATCAAAGGCAAGCAGAAGAAAAAGTCACACCCCAAAAAGCAAGTCAATTCAGTTTCCAAACCATTAGAGAGACTTCATATGGATTTGTTTGGTCCAATAAACGTCAAAAGTATTACAGGGGATCTCTACTGTCTTGTGGTTACTGATGATTATTCCAGATTTTCGTGGGTATCATTCTTAAAGACGAAAGATGAAACGTTTGGCAGTTTGATGGGGTTGTTCAGAAAGATTGAAAATTTGTACCAAAGGCGTATCAGAAGAATTAGAAGTGATAATGGTACTGAGTTCAAGAACAACAAGATGGAAGAATATTGTGATGAAAGAGGTATATTGCATGAGTTTAGTGCTCCGTACACTCCGCAGCAAAATGGAGTTGCAGAACGTAAAAACAGGACACTAATCGAAACGGCCAGAACAATGCTTGCAGATTCAAAGTTACCGATAAATTTTTGGGCAGAAGCAGTTTCAGCCGCATGCTATATGCTCAATAGAGTTCTCACTGTCAAGAAATTTAACAAAACATGTTTTGAGTTGATCAATAACCGCAAACCAAATCTGAAGTATCTTGAACCGTTCGGGTCACCCTGTACTGTTCTAGAGCCTTTTGGGAAATTTGGTCCGAAGAGTATTGAAGGAATATTCATTGGCTATGCAAGTCCGTTACGACGAGTCTTTGTTCCAAGTATGAAGCGGATTATTGAAGCTCAAAATGTTGAATGTCAAGGTCATACAATGCCACCTCAGAATCCTGGCGACTCATGGCGTTTCAATTATGATACTTTGTGGGATTCCTTCAACATGGAGGAAGAACCAGAGTTCTTTGACGAGTTGGATATTCTGAGAGAGTATGAAGATTCTGATGAAAGATTCCCAGCAGAAACTTATCAAAAACGACAAACTTCAAATGATGATGAAGCAGGTCCAAGCAATGCTGGAGAACATGACGAAGTTGAACAGACTAAAGTTGCTCAAGACAATCAGACAGTTGAAAATGATATTCAAGAACCTGAAAACAGACCTGTATTTGATCGTGATGATTCAGACTCTGAGGGGGAGATAATCCAGTTTTCAAATCAAACTATTCCAGTCAGTGAACAAGGTGAAAATCAAAACGTCACAAATTTGGAGGGAGAGGTAGATGTTTCAGGCGAGGTGATGCCAAGAACATTCTCGTATCATCCAGAGGAGTTGATAATTGGAGAGTTGCAGTCAGGAGTCCGCACTCGAAGACAGCTTGATCAAGGGCTTACATGTTTTTACACAAAAGTTGCTCCTTTACAAACTGAATTCTCATTAAGTTGCTTTATTTCACAGATTGAGCCAAGGACTTACAAAGAGGCGCTTACTGAAGATTCGTGGATAAATGCAATGCAGGAGGAATTAAGTCAATTCGAGAAGTTAGGTGTATGGAAGCTAGTGGATTTGCCGGATGGTCACCGGAAGATTAATACCAAATGGGTGTTTAAATGCAAGAGGGATGATCGAGGAGTTATTATTCGAAACAAAGCTCGACTCGTTGTCCAAGGCTTCAGTCAACAGGAGGGGATAGATTTCACTGAAGTATATGCCCCTGTCGCAAGACTTGAAGCAATCAAAATTTTCCTTGCATTTGCATCGTGGAAAGGATTTAAAGTTTTTCAGCTAGATGTGAAGTCGGCGTTCCTCTACGGCAAGGTGAAAGAGGACGTTTATGTCGGGCAGCCACCGGGCTTCACCGACCCAATTCACAAAGATAAAGTTTATCTCCTTGATAAGGCGTTGTACGGCTTACATCAGGCACCGAGAGCCTGGTATGAGACCTTGTCTCAACATCTGTTAGCCAACCACTTTATTCGAGGAAAGATAGATGCTACTCTGTTCACATTTACGTGGACGACATAATTTTCGGGTCTACAAATGAACAACTCTGCAAAGATTTTGAAAAAGTTATGAAGCAGAAGTTTGAAATGTCTTCAATGGGTGAGATGAAGTTCTTCTTGGGACTTCAAGTTGAACAACTTCCCGAGGGAACTTTCATACATCAAACAAAATACGTTCATGATGTTCTGGAGAAATTCGGGATGTCAGGAATGTCACCTATGTCCACCCCATTAGCGACGAACCATGGGATAAACCCTGATCTCACCGGAGAGAAGGTAGATGAAACATTGTATCGCTCCATGATCGGTTCGTTAATGTACTTGACGGCATCAAGACCGGATATTATGTACCCAACCTGCCTCGCGGCTCGATTTCAGTCAAATCCTAGAGCTTCGCACTTGGTAATTGTGAAAAGGATTCTACGCTACCTGAAAGGAACTCCATCTCTGGGGTTGTGGTATCCAAAAGTAGGCGACTTCACGCTCGAAGGATATTCTGATTCTGATTTCGGATGCTGCAAAGTGAACGCTAAATCAACAACAGCGGGGTGCCAGTTTTTCGGACCACGATTGGTCACCTGGCAATGCAAGAAGCAGACCTCTGTCGCTCTATCCACATGTGAAGCTGAATATGTATCTGCTAGCAGCTGCTGCTCTCAGATCTTGTGGATCCAGCAACAGATGCGAGATTACGGTTTGCAATTTCTAAACTCCCATATTTTTGTTGATAATGAGGCAGCTATAAACATAACAAAAAATCCTGTTCATCACGCTAAAACGAAACACATTGAGATTTGTCATCACTTTATCCGAGATTGTTTCGAGAAAAAGTTGATACGAATAGAAAAAATCCACACCGATGAACAAAGAGTTGACTTACATACCAAAGCATTTGACAAAACACGTTTTCAATATCTTTTGAAACTTAATGGTATGAAGTTGCTATCGGATGCGGAGGAAGTCGTTGGCGTTGATGAAGATACCACTGTAGATGATGTTGAAAAACGATCTGCAATGGTTTGTCGAATTTTAACCTGTTTTGGTCTTTAGGGGGAGATAGTTAGTTGTTTTAGTTTCAGAAAATACAAAAACAATAAAAATTTCAAAAATCCAAAAACATTAGAAAATTTTGAAAAAGCCATAAACATGATAAAATTCAAAAAGAGTTTGTGTAAAAAGGGAAAATGATAGTACATCAGCTAGACGATTACAGTACGCTAAAGATATGGAAAGTTTAAATGCTTTAAACAGTCTCACTGATGATGTGTCGATAGGTTTTTACACATATAGTAAGTTTTTTCGGGATATAAACTTAAATTCAAACTTGCTTATTTCGTGGGGAACACTACTTGGATATATAGGTAACCCCTGAAATCTCGTTTGAAAGGTCTCATAATCTGATATACTAGGTCTTTATACTCAATGATGTCTGGGGTATTATTCCGGGACTTCTGCTGAACGGTAGTTCTGACCTAGTCCTTGGATAATACTTTCTGCAAATGCTTGAAACATAGCATAAACCCTCAGCATGCTGATGAAACAATAAAATTGATAATCACTGCTGTTGTAGCTAAAAGATCCTCTAAAGGGGACATTCCGCAAAGTCGAAGCTGATATCTCTCTGCGTATACGGAAGTATCGACCTGAGATCCCTCGGCCCTCGCATACCTAATTTATGTACAGATATCATTGAAGTATACTCACCTGTAAGACTGATTATTGGGATTCTGGATACGGGAGTATATTCAAGAGGTGGGACACATGAATGAGCCAAGTTCATAAAACATCTAAAACGTGTCCTGAATAAATTGAAATTTGTGTGAGAATTTAAGATGGATCAGTATATCGACAATCGAGGTGAATTGTTTAATGCTGTGTATGAAATCAAGCTTAATGGTACTTGTAACTTGTCGGAAGCTGATATGATTCCCTAACACGCTCACCAAAAATATGTTTATAAGTAGTTTACATTTTCTACATTTACTTTTTACATTTCATTTTGAGTCTAGATGCTTTATTGAAAATCCCAAAAAGATTTTATATTTCTGCTTTATTTTCCGACAAACCAAAGTAGAAAGTTGATCTTCGGATTCGAAAGTTTAAAGCAAATGCTGGAATTTTCTGGGTTGGTAGATGAGTTTGGAGCTAATCTTGACTAATCTATAATTAAAAAGTCAAAAACAAGTTCATTAAGTTGACACTTAAAATTTTTGAAAAATGATTGCTCAAAAAGTTCAAAGGTCAGTATGCTTTGTTTCAGGTCAACCAAGGTCATTAAGTTGGACTTGGTTGAAAAATTAAGTACTTTGGGTCATTAATTTGAACTAAGATACTTAAGTGGATTTCTAAAAACTGATGAAATTTGAGAAAAATCAAAAAGTCAAAATGTCAAAGGTAATAAGTGTGCCTCATCCGGATATGTATCCGAACGGATAGCAATGCGCACGGATAGCATTTCGGGTCTCGTGTTACTATATAAACAGAGGGTCAAAGAGTTAGTCAATGTTACTCGCACGAACAAACTCTTTCTCTCTCACACACACATTGACTTTCTGATCATTCTTTTTGGATTTCTTTGCACGGATCTTTGTTTTCGTTGGTTTGCACAACAATAACAATGGCAAAGGTATGATTTTCCAACTCGAATCTGTCATAAATCATTGTTTGATAACTGTTCATAGTATATCGTTTCTTTCGGAGCTCTTGACTTAGATCTTGATTGTGTTAGCCATTTTTTATAAGAAATAATCATAGGGTTTTGATCGGAATGTTCAGATCTAGAGTTTTACCGGTTTGATTTCTGTTATAACATGTTTGAATCTTGCAGATCTGATGTTTAGACGGTACATATATCGGTTAGGTTTTTGAGAAATTAAACTGTGTTTAGGACATTTTAGATATCTTTGATCATAGGGTTTTGATCGGAATGTTCAGATCTAGAGTTTTACCGGTTTGAATTCTGTTATAACATGCTTGAATCTTGCAGATCTGATATTTAGACGGTACGTATGTCGGTTAGGTTTTTGTGAAATTAAACTATGTTTAGGACGTTTTAGATAACTTTGAACATAGGGTTTTGATCGTGTTGATATTATCTCTGTAGATCTGTGTTCAATTTTAGGATTTGCCTTAGAAAATTTTTGATGTTTGAAAGAATGTTCTTCATCAGTGATTTGTATCCGAATGGATGGGAATCCGCACGGATGACAATTCGCGCGGACAAACAATCCTTGTTGACATGTTGACCACTCGCGCGGACAAACAATCCGTGTTGACTTGTTGACCACTCGTGCGGACAAACAATCCGTGTTGACATGTTGACCACTCGCGCGGACAAACAATCCGTGTTGACATGTTGACCACTCGCGCGGACAAACAATCCGTGTTGACTTGTTGACCACTCGCGCGGACAAAGAATCCGTGTTGACTTGTTATTCACTCGCACGAATAGCAATCCGCATCACTACAATTCGGGTTGACTTTATTGACCTATCCGGATGGACACTTGCCCGGACGGATGGCAATCTATTCAAGTGACAGTCCGTGCGGATATCCATTCAAATGAAGATCTGGACGGATTTCCATCCGTATCTCTTCACAAAGCAGAGAAACTTTTAAGTGTTAGAATATTTTTGAGATTCCAAAGATCTTTCTTAATCAAATCAAATTTTTTGCAGGATTGGGATAAATCTCAAAATATTTATTGTCTGCTGGATAAAGATTTTACTAAAAATACAGTAATTCAAGATATTGCAAAATTTTTGAGAGAAAGCAGAATCTCTAAAGCTTTAACAGATAAAACCGTAGCATATGAATCACATGTTAGACATTTTTGGAAAGCTGCGAGATATGAAGAGAGTGATAAAACGATTTGTTCTGCTGTATCAAAAAGGGATGAGAAGGGAAAGGATATAGACTTGGAGATGAAAGTGACAGTTGGTGATGTAAGAAGGGTATTGAATTTAGGAGATGCTGATAGTGACCCAACTATTATTTCTGAACGATTGGTGAAAGGGATGTGGTGTAGAATGGGCTTTGCTGGAAGTGTAAATGGAAGGATGTTGAAATCAAGTTTCAGTCACGCCTACAAATTCATGGCTCATTGTGTTATACATGCGCTGTCACATAGAAAAGGTGGATATGATGAAACTTCCGATTATATCATGAATATAATTGCTTGTCTTGTTCTGAACAGACCTTACAATATCTCTCAAGTGATTTTTGATTATATGATGGAGAATGTAAAGGAAGGAAGCAAGAGGTACCTTATGTATCCTCGGTTTGTTCAAATGTTAATAGATGATCAGTTTAAAGGTCTAGAAAAGAAAAGTGATGATATTTTGGGTTTGAGGCATATGACACCAGACACAATCAGTAGAATAATTAAGAGTCCAAATCCAGGAGCAAAAAGAATGATCTGCAAAATTTCAATTCCGAACTATGTAGCTCCAGAAAATGATGCATGGAGACATGAAGATAGTAATTCTGATAATGAAGATGACAAGATGAGCTTGTTCTTTAAGAAAGATACTAGATGGTGGTGTATCAAGGATGGGAAGAGAAAGAGAACTCCAAAGACGTCCCCTGCAGTTTCTATTCCGAAGAATGTAGAAAAGGGTATTATGAAAGGGGGAGTCATAAGGAAATTAGAATTTTATATTGTGAAAATTTCTAATAAATTTGTCAAACATTTGTTTTGCAGGGTCTTCTGGAAAACCACAGCAAAAGTTGATAGATGAAAAAGTTTTGGAACCTTCAGCAGTTATTCAAGAAGGAACTGAGCTGTTATCACAATCTCTTCAAAGTTTTTTAAAGAAGAACGAGGATGCTGCTAAAGGTATTAAAGGCAAAGAACTTGAAGGTGTAGTTCAAGACATATCAAGTGATGATGATTCTGAAACCACTATATCAGAATCTGAACTTGATCCAATCACTCTTGGCAAAGGAAAAACTAAATCAAAGAAAATGTCTTCAAAGAAAGGGTCAGATGAAGAAGATTCTACTTATAATCCTGAGAATCCAAAGAAACAAATCAAGAAGAGAAAAGCAGTTCTAGCTGGATTCATTCCGAGAAGTGTTCATGCTAGAAAAGGTGAAAGTCAAGTTCAAAAGGAACAAGATGGTAAAGATACACAACATGTTGAATCATCTCAATCTCAAGAAACAGAAGCTGAGAAGCAGACTAGTCACGATGACTACGTTGAAGTTACTGAGGGTGGAATCTTTTATTCAAATTTTCCAACAATACCAGAAAATATAGAGATTCCAGAATCTTCCTCACGTCCAAAGGGTTCAGATGATTTCTTTAGCAATCTTCCACCTGCTTCAGGGGATCCGTTAGAAGATTTGAATTTTGATGAAGATTTGTTCAATAATGAAGCAGTAAGGATTTTAGCAAAGAAGGTCAAAGAGCTTGAGCAAGAAAAATTAAAGGCTGAAGGAGAACGTGATCTTTTGTTGAAGCAAGTTAATAAAATAATGAAAGCTCATGATCAACTTAGATCGGTGATAATCTTTCATGAAGATACCATGAAGAAAATGAAGGAAGATGGTGATAATAATACTAAAGTGATTGAAGTTCTAACTGCAGAAATCTCTTCATTGAATGAGAAATCAAAGAATCTCCAGAATGTAAATCAAACACCCAATCAGCTTCTCAGTGAAATGAGTGAAGCTACTTCAAATGAAATGAAGACAATGAAATTGGAGATGGAAGCGATGAGAGCTGATAAAGTAATGAAGGATGAACAACTTAAGATGTTATACTCTGTGGTGGAAAATCATTTGAAAAAGGATGTTCATGCTGCCTTCAATGAAATTGAAGTAAGAAAAGTTGAAGAAAGAAGACTTGAAAGAGAAAGAAGACTAGCTGAGGATGCTATTCAAAAGAACAAAAGTGTAGTTGAAGATGTTCAGGAAGCTGGTGGTTCTTCAAGTCAAATTGATACTGAAATGATTGATGCTGAAAGTGCTCAAGAACAAGTTGTACATGGTCAAGATTTCATGTTAGTTGGAGAGCCTTCTCAAATCATTGATTCTGATCAAATCATTCGTAGAGTTGCAGTTGCACAAAAGAAGAAAAAGGCCAAAGAAGTGTTGCTATTAGAATTCAAGACAAAGCAATTTGTACTTATTGGTGATGCATATACAGTGCCTCTCAACGTAAAAGAAGCTCTTTACAGAATGAAAATTATGAAAAGGAGAAAAGAAGCAAAGAAGGCTCGTGGAGAAGAAGTTAGTGATTCCGATGAAGATGAAGAAGATGATGATAAGGAAGATGACGATGATGAGAAAGATGAAGATGATAAGAAAAATGATGACGATGATCAAAGTGCTTCGGGATTGCTAGTGAAGAATCCTATTGATGAACAAAAGATTGAGGAGTTTCCGAATGATCAGATCAATGAACAAGAAGATGATGATCAGCAAGAAACCTCTACATCTGGAAAACAGCACGTAGATCAGGTATTCCTCACGAATCCTACTGTCATTTTCTTACATGATAAAAATCGGGAAGTGATTGAGGTGAGAAGATCAAGGGAAGAGATGTTAGAAGAATTGGGTTTGCAAGAAGGGAAATTCGAATTCGATATTGAAGATGAGATTCCTGAGACTTCTGAAGATATTTTTGAACCAAGATATGCTTTTGAATCCGATCATTACAATGACGTAATTGTTGAAGATGCTTCAGATTCATCTGATGATGAAGTTGATTTTCATTATTCTGGAATTGATGCAACATTTCCCTCGTTGGCTGAAATGTTCAAAGACCGAAATGTTGATGAAATCAGAAGAAAGATTGTGGAGAAAGTGTCTACTGAAGGTATTCCAGATACCATACCGAGAGAAAACCTTGCTGAAGAAAGAAAGAAATGGTACAAAGTCATGCCAAAAGAGAGAAAGAAACTTAGGGCACTTCAATTCTTCACACATGACAAAGATATCTCTTGGGGTGATATTCTCTCTTGGGGTTATTTGGAAGATTTAAAAGTTTACGCAATCAGAAGAGAACAAGGAGTACAGTACTTTGAGTTTTTGGCTGATATCAAAACTCTACCATGGTGGGATATAGATGAGTTGGTAAAAACAAAGAACATCAAAGAATATTACCATGGATTAGATGTGAAGCAACATGATCAACAGTTATGGAATTATGTGAAGTTGCAAGCACAGAAAAGATATCCTGATTGGAAACCACACTTCCCAGAATAAATTGTCAGAATCTTAGAAAGTGGAGAAAAAGATATTACTCTGGATGTCAAGCCTCCTAGTTGTTTGAAGAATATGCCTTTACGGGCAATGGAGCAAGATTTTCATGAAGAATTTGAAGGATGGTTATACAATCAGTCCACGACCGAGGCAATAATTTCATTAAATAACAAGTCCACTGGTGAAGCAAGAAGGATATGTGGTTAGATCCTATGTGGCTTGTGAACTGCTCAAAGAAAGACATAGATTGTCTGTTCTACAACAAGATAGTTTATGAGAGGCCTGACAGAGAGCAAGCAATGCAATATCAAAAGATTGTTGATGTTTGTTTCGCTAAAGACATCAACTCTGGAAGATACTGGAAGACAAAATGGAGAGATCTGGAGATTGACGAGTTCTTAAAAGTATACAAGCGTGAACAACGTTCTAAAAAGATTGCTGAGCATGCTGCTAAGATAGGAAGACGTAAATTGGGAATAGTACCTCCAACAGATCAAACGCCAATTGAATCTGAAGAAAACAAAATTCCAAAGTGGGAACGGAAGCGTGATGGAGATCCTGTCTACAGAAATTGGTGGTTGACTGAAGGAAGACAAAAACAAAAAAGAATGTTGGAGGAAAAGGCACAGAAAAGAAGGGAGAAAGCACGTGAACGAAGACGCGGCAGGAGAAATTGAAGACTATGCTAGAAGGAACTACAGCTACATCCGAGGGGGAGTCTGTTAGTACATAACGTCTGTAGCTTCCGTCAGCATATAGTCATTTTGTGTTTTTGTAAACAGTATGTATGAATGTAGATAGTATGACAACTCAGGAATAGGTTTTGTTTGTAAAAGTGTTGGTTTGATCAAGTTTACTCATCCGGATGGTAATCCGCACGGAGAAGTTATCCGCACGGAGAACTTATCCGCACGAAGAACTTATCCGCACGGATAAGTTATTCGCACGGAGAAGTTATCCGCACGGATAACTTATCCGCACGGATAAGTCATTCGCACGAATAAACCGCTCGCACGGATAAGTCATCCGCGCGAACAACACTTCTTAGCTTCCTGAGGTTGTCTATATATATGAGGTCCGGGGCAACTATGTCAGAACTTTTGACTCACACGGATAAGTCTGTACTTCTACTGGATCTTTGTAACTTTCAGAACTCTTAATAGAAAGAACAGACAAGTGTTTAAACATTGAATTCTGTGTTGAACAAATCTGTGATTCGTGCTAATGGATTCCGCACATTAGACGAAGTCGATTCATCTTGTTCCTTACGATTAGATCCTGCACAACGGGACCTCACACAAACAAATTTCCATCCCACGTGTGGGTCACATAATAACCCATAATAAGTAGGTTTGATACTCACACAATTCAAACTAGGTTACTCATTCTTATTAACATGCAATAACACTGTTTCATAAGCACAACATCCATCATCCTAGGCATCATACACCGCATAAACCTCATGAATTACTGTTCTGTCTGTTTACCAACCTTATCTCCACGAAAACCCTATCTTTCGTCGAGCATGATCACGACGAATGACCTTAACGACGAAAGATCATGTTTCGTCGTCCACTGCTGCGACGAAGGTCTCTGATGAAAGACTATGTTTCGTCGTGACGAAAATTCAAATGATTCTCCGTCGACCTGAACCCTAACAGTTTCACTGTTTCATCACTTAGTTCAATACTAAACCCAGAGTCAAACAACATATCATCTTCCTGATTAGTAATAGCAGTTCATGGATTAAAATGATCATACCAATTCAGATTTCATTCACATAATAATATCATGATCCGATGCATAACAGTTTATGAGAAAATCCCTAACGATCAAACAATCATTAATCTTTTATATCATACGATTGCGAATTCATTGGTAATTGTCATAAGCATAAACATAATATCAACAGTTCACAAACCTTTCAAATAAATCACATAACTCTAAAGTATCACATCACCACACAACTGGTAATTCTTATAGATCTAGTGATTCATAGCAAACGACAAATGATAATGACACACTAACCGGGATATCAGATGGTTTGATCACACACAACCAACTTCACCGGAGAAAGAAGGTTACGAAGAGGAGGGCTGCCGTCGAAGTGTAGGGATAAGATGGGAGGAACTAGCATTTCTGTTTTACCTCTAAGATATTACGAAGTTATAACATATCATATTTAGGCCGCGAATCGTAGTGGGCCATGGCCCCTTCTCGACGAAAGACTTGCCCATTGACGAATTGCATATTTCATCGGGCCTTATGATGACGAAAGTCATTGAAGGTTTTTCGTCGAGTAGTGGTGATGACAAAACACCATTTTTCATCGAGTGAGGTTTTATGGGGGGGGGGGGGGGTTAAGTGTATAATCTTAAACAATTCAAAAGTGTCCAACACTAACCAAACAATAACACAGCGTATCAATCATATATCAAACGTGCACAAAGCAACCACACAAACAATACTATAAACATGTACATTTATCACTTAACAAACATGCAGCATTAATTAGTTTATCAAGGTAGAGTTGTGAAACAAATAATTGCGTAGAAGCAAGACCTTGAAAGCTCGGGTTGTCACATCATCCCCAACTTGAAAGAAATTTCATCCCGAATTTTGATAAGTAAACCGAAATAGCGAGGTGTTAAATCAGGATGACTGTGGGTTTTTCCACGGGTACCACATCATCCCCAACTTGAAAGGGAATTTCGTCCCGAAATTCGCCAATGATATCGGCAGTTGATACAACCGTTTGAACAACTGAGGATACTAGAGCTTACTCCGATGACTGCGTTCCCACGTGAACTCCAGTCCACGTCTTGAGTTCCAATGAACTCTCACGATTGGAATTCGATTATGCTAACGATTCTTGACGTCCTGGTCCATGATTTCAGTAGATTCCTCAACAACTGCTACTTGTCATTAACCTCAGACTCTAATAAGGGTATCACAAGCATTTCATCTGACAAACACTGCCTTAGATTCGAGACGTAAACAACATCATGTACGTTACCCAATTCGTCAAGTAACTCGAGTTTGTAAGCGACGTGACCGCTTCTATCCAGAATTCTGAATAACTCCCCGTAACGTAAACTAAGCTTGCCACGCTTCCCAAGCGTACCACACCCTCCTAGGGTGAGATTTTTAACATGATACGGTTGCTTACAGCGAACTCCCAGTGCTTCCTGATGTATGCAACATATAAATTACATCAATTGTGGCATAAAACTAACCCTTTTTTAGTACTAATGTTGGAAAAAGTGTGTTTTTGTTTTCCTTTTGTATTTTCAGGATTAAATGAGCTCAAATGAACAAAAGAAACAAAAAGGCAGCTAAATCTAACATAAATACAAGAAAAGGAACAAACGTGGCATGCCCGGCCTCCCCGACAGCATCTTCCCAAGCAAAACATGAGAACAGAAGGCTGAACACGCCCCGTGCTCTATGAGCACGGGGGCGTGCCCAAGTGTCAGCAGAAAAGGCAAAGCTGTAGAAGCTTCTATCAACCACCACGGGTCGTGCTTAGCGGACACGGGGCCGTGGTCAACTCTAAGATTCGCAGAATCTGGGGAAATCTTGATAGTACAGATACGTTTCTGCACACGGGGGCGTGGTCAACTAATGCAGACAAACTGCAATTAATGAAGACAGAGAAGAAGGTGGACACGGGGCCGTGCCCGAGCTGCTGTTCAGGCTATAAATAGGGGTGCTTGGCTTATTTGCAAACCATCCCTTGGCACACCACCTCTCTCACACTTCACCCACACTCCACCACCACCCCAACACCATCATCCACCACCATCATTCATCATCCATCATAGAGTGTGTGAGTCGTCTCGGGATCCAAGATTGATCGTAAGAGTTCTTGACAATCAAAGGCCATGTTTGCCAAAGTCTCTTACATCACTTGGTGAAGACAAGTGTCTAGTGTAATACTTTTTATTTTTAATCTTTTCGCACTTTTTACTTGGTTATGTATTAATGACTTTAATAACTAGTTTCTTATGTTGAAGGTGATTCTTCCTTATCGTTTGTCCGTGGTGTCTTGGCATTATTTTACTGACTATATAAAATAAAAGATTTTCACCATTCATATCTCCACGGTCTATATGGAGATATGTTGGCTACCTGGTCGGGGGTTAAGGGAACGGTTTAGTAAGAGTCTTGCCTTGTTCAGTGTATAGATCCTGTAAGGACCTGGGTCAAATTTAGTAGGACCTCCTTCAATACCCACCGGTAATGGATGGCGGGGGTCCAAACTCTTCGATCCCCTCATATGTAAGCTACTATTAATACTTTACCCGGCAATTTAGGACTGTATCCCTGCTGACTCAGACTACTTAGCCGAGGGTAACGTCACCTTCAAAAGAGGGGCCTACCATAATATGCATTAATAACTTAATTAATTATCTTTCAATAATCCGACCCTTTAGGATTGTATCCTTGCTGACTCAAACTACTGGGTTGAGGGTAACGTCACCTTCAAAAGAGGGGCCTACTACAATAACTAAGATAATCTCTTAAAAAGTGCAAAAGTGCGGAAATAATCAAAGGTTACACTAAACACGAGTCGGAGCCAAGTGATTCATCTTGTCTATCTGTTTTTACTTTTATTTTATTTTTTAGCAATTTAGTTAGTTTTATTTTTCTTATTTAAAAACCTTTTTCTAACTTTTTGATTTGATTAGACGTTGAGGATAAACCGGTACTAAAAACTCTTGTGTCCTTGGACGACCTCGGTATCTTGCCAACAATATACTACGCTCACGATGGGTGCACTTGCCCATATGTGTGTTTGGTGTTAGTAAAATATCGTGTTTTATAAATTTAAAACTTGACTAACGTGTAAAAGGGCTTAAAATATACTTAAACTTATATACACACTCGCACACATCAAGTTTTTGGCGCCGTTGCCGGGGACACAAGGATTTTAAGAAAGCTTAAAATCGGCAGCCTAATCAGTTTTTCAAAACCTTTTTCATAACGCGCGCACATTTTTCTGCATTTTAGTTTAGTTTTGCATTTACAGTAACCCGAACACGGGCCGTGCTCATTGAACACGGGCCGTGCTGCATATTTTTCATAAAAACACCCAGATACAGAGTCTGAACACGGGGTCGTGCTCACTGAACACGCCCCCGTGCTCAAAGAAACCAGTAACTTTAATTAAAACGCTCAGATACAGAATCTGAACACGAGGCCGTGTCCACTGAATACGGGGCCGTGTCCAGGCTCTGTTTCCGTCTTTTTTTTGTTTTCTGGTCTCGAGACGTTGTTGTGGTCTGTTGAGTGATTCTTATGGATCAATACTCAGGAGGTTACAACTACACCTATGAGGAGGATGATTATAGGGAAAATTATTGCACCAATTGTGGTAACACTCACTCGGTACAATATTGTAACTTATTTCAACCATCCGCTTCATACACCTACTATGAAGAGCCCAGGTACGAGCCATCAACTTCATACACATCCTATGAAGATCAAAGGTATGAACCTTCTCCCTCATACTCATATTTTGATGAACCAAGGTATGAGCCTTCATACTCATACTTTGAGGAACCAAGATATGAGCCATCACCTTCGTATGCTTATTATGAGGAACCATGGCGTGAACAACCCACCTCATATGAGTATTATGAAGAACAAAATTACGACCCTTATCCATCATATACTCACAATGAAGGACAATGGTGTGAACCATCTACTTCCTATGAGTCTTATGAGGAACAAAGGATCGAACAACCGGATTCAAGCTTTGAAAATCCCGATCCTTACTCTATCGCCGAAGTGACCGGTAGGATATTAGAACACCTTAAAACTATCGAATGCTACATAAAAGAATCTCGCACAAGGGAAGAGGAGTCCCGCACAAGAGAAGAATTAAATAAAGAAGAGATAGTTGAAAGTGTAAAAATGGAAGAATAAATAAGTGAAAAACCGACACATGAGTTAAACAACGAAAAAGGTGAGTCCGACAATGTTAAAATTCAAAAAGAGTCTAATTTTGAAGAAATTAATCTCGTCACCTTCTTTTGAAAATCATTGTTTAGTACCCACTCATGCTAAGTTTTTAAAAGAGTTAAACACTAACACAAAAATTGACGAAACGATAAGTATTAAGTTAACTAATGATCAAACCTCGCTAATAAAAGAAGACCCATTTGAAATCAACATTACACCGGTTCCATGTTTTTTTCAAAATTCCTTTATTAGTAATGTCACAATTGATAAAGATCTTTGTGTTAACATAATACCCAACTACATTTTCAAAAAATTAAGTATTAGTGATTTTTTTCCACTTCAAATACCCATTTTTCTATCCAATCGGAAAGTAATAAAATCAATCGGTGTAGTTGAGGATGTCTTGGTTCAAACAAATCAAATGGTAATCCCAACCGACTTTGTCATCCTCGATGACGCTCCTCTAGTGTTGGGACGACCCTTTGTAAAAACCCACGAAGATTTGAAAAACCGGAAGTACAACAATCTACCTATTCAATTAGGGGCATTTAAAAAGAGTGTCGATCTTGAGCGATCAATGAAATATCCATTCGGCAATAATGACCCCCTAATTGAAGATGAAGATGAACCACCCGATACAAGTGAAAAGATTGACCACTTTGTTGAAGAAGAGGTCGCCATAGAACAAACTTTTAAAGTTCTTGATCAAAATGAGCAACCATATAAGGAGTCTCCTAAAGACCCACCTCTTGAGCTCAAAGAACTTCCAAAAGGTTTGGAATATGCTTTTCTAGACAAAGATGGTAAATCACCTGTAATTATTTCGTCTAAATTAGGTAGTTTAGAAAAAGAAAAATTAATTAAACTTTTGAAAAAACACAAAAATGCGATCGCTTGGAAGCTAGTAGACATTAAAGGAATAAGCCCTTCCATGTGCACACACAAAATTTTAATGAATGATGACTACAAGTCAGTAATACAACCACAACGTCGAGTAAATCCAAATGTTCAAGAAGTGGTTAAAAACGAAGTCATCAAACTACTTGACGCCGGGCTTATTTATCCTATCTCCAATAGTCCTTGGGTAAGTCCCGTCCAAGTAGTTCCA
Source organism: Helianthus tuberosus (assembly GCA_030545235.1). Lineage (NCBI taxonomy): Eukaryota > Viridiplantae > Streptophyta > Magnoliopsida > Asterales > Asteraceae > Helianthus > Helianthus tuberosus. The sequence continues at coordinate 143,122,185 of CM060426.1, read as the reverse complement.
AAGAAAGGAGGTATGACGGTAATAACTAACGAAAAGAATGAATTAATACCAACGAGAACCGTCACAGGATGGAGGGTATGTATAGATTATAGACGATTAAATGAAGCAACAAGGAAAGATCACTTTCCTTTGCCCTTCATTGATCAAATGTTAGAAAGATTATCCGGTCATAAATTTTACTGTTTCTTGGATGGTTTTTCAGGTTACTTTCAAATCCCGATAGCACCCGAAGACCAAGAAAAGACAACCTTCACATGTCCCTATGGAACTTTTGCTTATCGACGCATGCCATTCGGTCTATGTAATGCCCCTGCAACCTTCCAACGTTGCATGGTGGCCATATTCCATGACATGATAGAAAAGACAATGGAAGTCTTCATGGACGACTTTTCTATCTTTGGGGACTCATACGACCAATGCCTCGATAACCATGAACGAATGCTATCCCGATGTGAGGAAACTAACCTCGCCCTTAATTGGGAAAAATGCCATTTCATGGTAACGGAGGGAATAGTACTCGGTCACAAAATCTCAAGCGAAGGAATGGAGGTTGATCGAGCCAAAATAGACACTATTTCTCGGTTGCCACCCCCATCCTCCGTTAGAGCTATCAGAAGTTTCTTAGGGCATGCCGGATTTTATAGACGGTTTATCAAAGAATTTTCAAAAATCTCAAGGCCTCTAACAAAATTACTTGAAAAAGATGCCCCTTTCATCTTTGACAATGATTGCAATCAAGCATTCCTAACCCTAAAGGAAATGCTAGTCAACGCACCTATCATGATAGCGCCTGATTGGAAATTTCCTTTCGAAATCATGTGTGATGCAAGTGACTTTGAAGTTGGAGCTGTCTTGAGACAAAGAAAAGAAAAGCATTTTCACCCAATTTATTATGCTAGTAAAACACTTAACGATGCACAAGAAAATTACACAACAACTGAAAAAGAGTTACTAGTTGTGGTATTTGCTTTTGATAAATTTCGTTCTTATCTTGTTCTTTCTAAAACAATAGTCTATACAGATCATGCAGCCATTCGATATCTCTTTAAAAAGCAGGACGCAAAACCACGTTTTATTTGGTGGATTTTACTCCTCCAAGAATTTGATATTGAAATCAAAGACAAAGGAGGAGCAGAAAACACTGCAGCGGATCATCTTTCACGCTTAGAAGACCCAGCTTTGGAGGCAACCAGGGACAAGCAAATCAATGAAAAATTTCCAACGGAGTCCCTAGAAATGGTGGAATACAGACAAGAACCATGGTATGCCGACTATGCTAACTACCTAGCCAGCGGTATAGTTTCCAAAGGATGGCCACATCACCAAAGAAAGAAATTCTTTGCTGATGTAAAGCATTATTTTTGGGAAGATCCTTATCTTTTCAAAATGTGTGCCGACCAACTCATCCGACGGTGCGTACATGGTAGCGAAGCACGAAGAATTCTCCGCCATTGTCATGAAGGTCCATACGGAGGACATCATGGTGCCGCTAGTACCGCATGAAAGGTATTTGATTCAGGATTTTACTGGCCAACCATTTACAAAGACGGCCAAAGTCTTGTCAAGACATGTGACGCTTGCCAAAGAACAGGTAATATTTCTTCCAAAAATGAAATGCCACAAAATGGCATTCTTGTTTGTAAAATTTTTGATGTGTGGGGACTCGACTTTATGGGACCTTTCCCACCGTCAAAAGGAAACAAATATATACTTGTGGTAGTAGATTACTTGTCTAAATGGGCCGAGGCCGAGACACTTCCAACAAACGATGGAAGAGTCGTGGTAAGATTTCTAAAAAAAATATTCTCTCGTTTTGGTACACCTAAAGCATTAATAAGTGATAGAGGTACCCATTTTTGTAACCATCAACTTGAAAAAATCTTAACAAGATATGAGGTCTATCATCGGGTCTCAACAGCATATCACCCTCAAACAAACGGACAAGCCGAAGTGACTAATAGAGGTTTAAAACGAATACTTGAAAAAACCGTAGGGTGAAATAAAAAGGAATGGGCCGATAAATTAGATGATGATTTATGGGCTTTTCGAACTGCTTATAAAACAACAATAGGTACAACCCCATATAAGCTCATCTATGGAAAAAGCTGTCATTTGCCAGTAGAAATAGCTCACAAGGCCTACTGGGCAATTAAAAATGTAAACTTAGATTTAGAATTTGCTGGTAGAAATCGATTTTGTCAATTAAATGAATTAGACGAATTAAGGAATTATGCATACTCAAACTCCGAAATTTATAAGGAAAGAATGAAAAACTTGCACGATAAACACATTAAACCTAATGAATTTCGAGTAGGGGATCAAGATCTATTGTTTAATTCACGACTTCGATTGTTTCCTGGTAAATTAAAGTCTAGGTGGTCAGGACCTTTTTCCATCACCCATATTTTCCCACACGGTGCAGTAGAAATTAAATCTTGGAATGGCCCTCCATTCAAAGTCAATGGCCAACGGCTGAAACTCTATCAAGGATTCATTGAGGATGAAGTGGAAGAAATCTCGCTTCAAACAGTCGAAGAATGAAAGCAACAACATCATACCTGGTAAGTTAGGAACAAATGGGTTGACATCCAAATCGGTAAGTCTTCTAACCAAGTTTTTGGGAAATAAGGGCACTCACACGAGCACTTAAATATATATATATATATATATATATATATATATAATTTTCAACTTTGCTCAGCACGAGGCAGTGCTGTCGGGATAAAACCCTTTTTTCAAAACAGTTTCTTCATTTCCACACGCCCCGTTTCCCCAAAAACGCTCTGGTTCAGGCGATTTTTCCGCAGAATTCCGATGTCTCCTCTGTTTCTAACAACATCAAGGTATGATTCTATCATCATTAGTAGTTAGATTAAGCACTTGCATGTAGTTAAAACATCAAAAATTTGGGGAAAAATCTAGGGTTCTTGAACTTCACCCGGATCGAACCTCAATTTTTTGCATAAATCTGTTAGCATTAGTTTAGATTAGTGTTATAGGAAGTAAATCCATTTGTATTGTTCATAGATCTACCCGATTTCTCACAAAAACCCCAAACCCTTGTTTTTGAACCGAAAAAGATAAAATCGAAGGGGTAAACGGTTTGTTTTGGGAAAAACGGCACTTGGGGTTTCATTTTCGGGGGAAACCGCACCTACTGGACCAAAAATTTTCAAGTTTTCGGGACCAGGTCGAAAAATGAAGTTTTTGAGTAACAGACGCCTGGACATGGGGTCGTGTCCGCTGAACACGGGGCCGTGTCCAGCTAGCTGTTTTCAGTTTTTTTTTTCCGAAAATTTCACTATTTCATGCTAACTTTTGGTGTATTCTTTCAGATGTCAAAGAAATTCACAAGGTTCAATGCAACTGAGCAGGACGCTAAAGCAAGATACGATGTGCTTCGAACCAGACCGGAAGAATACCCAAGACAAGTGTGCATGGATCTTTTAACATTGGTGAACCAACTTGACCGGTTTAACAACCTAGTCACCGGCCCACTAAGAGTCGCCCTAACCACTCGACTTCGCTCGGTCCACGAGTACAATCTGGAATTCTATAGCACATTCGTGTTCAATTCAAGGTGTGACCCATTTGACAATGATGGGGTAGAGTTCCGATGTGGGGGGACTAAGTACTCGATTTCAATGGCACAGTTTGGGTCGATAATTGGGTTGTATGAAGGAAGATGCGGGTAATGAAGAGAACACCAGAGGGTTACGTGAACTGTCAGAAAACGAACGCCAAGCCGCTTGGGCACAAATAGGAGATGAGCACTACAACCCAAGCAGCACTAAGAGCACTAGGTTGAGGGACCCTCTTTACCGTTACATTCATCGGGTCCTCACCTACTCTCTTAGTCAAAGGCATGATAGCAGTGGCGTTGTTGGGTTGAGAGATCTGGTGGTACTTCATTGCATTCACAACCGCAGAAACCTCGATGTTCCGTATCTCCTGCTCCGAAACATGCATTGGAACCGGCTTGCTACTCCACCAACCCCTATCTTCTTCGGGGGGGGGGGGTGGATATACCGTCTCTTCAAGCACTTCGTGAACATGCCCAGGTCTTTCCAAAAGAGCCCATGGTCGGGGAGAGTGGACATACACATCTGCCGCTCCATGAACCTGATTTATGAAGCCGAAGACGGGTCGGTTAGCTTCCAAAGAGTCCAAGGGCATGCACGGAACCCGCAAGAGGCACTCGTCCTCCACGCCCCACAGTTTCAAGAACCTCCTCATTACCAATACCAGCCCCACGGTAATCCGGGCCAATCCTCCTCACAAGGAGGCGGTTTTCCTAACTTCCAAAGTTTACATGATTTATTGCAGGAAAACCTCATGTGCACCAGGAACACCTATAACATGGCAAGCAACACGTACACCCGGGTCGGAGCAATTGAGAGAAACATATCTGACATTCAGGATGACATTGGGAATATACGGGAGTACATGGCGGGGCACGGAGGAGGAGGTGATGACGATGAGGATGAGGACATGGACTAGGCGGGAGGAGTAGAGGTAGGAGCAGATGGTTGGTGATCCCACAGGTTAACCCCTTTTCTTATGAACAATTTCCGGCCTGCGTGCCGTGTGTTGAACAATTTACTTTCCTTTAACTATTTTTATTTTCTGCATTTTCTTTCATTTTTTACTTTGTGATGTGGATGTTGAACGATGGTAATTTAGGATGCTTGCTATGGTTTGGTGTAGTGTTTATTGATAAAATAGGTACATACGAGGCTTAGAGTACTAAATATTAGTACTACTAAAGCCGGGACAGGAAAACCGAAGCCAGAAACCTGTTTTTCACCACTACAGATTGTCTACACGGGGTCGTGTTCAGCCGACACGCCCCCTTGCCCACTTCCCCAGACCTGTTGTTTGTTTAATTCTGCAGACTTTTGCCAGACACGGGGTCATGTCCAGCCGACACGCCCCCGTGTCCACCTTCTGTAAGTAATTGTTACTGGCACTCTGACCACGGGGTCGTGTCCATCCGACACGGGGCCGTGTCCAGACGCCCAGTAACACAAATTTTTGCTTTTTCACACCTTTTTACACATTCAATCAACCTAAAAACTTATTTTTGGGACACATTGAGGACAATGTGTAATTTAAGTGTGGAGGGATGCTAAAACCTTGAATCTTGCAAGTCCTAATCACATGCCTTACACAAAACTCTATTGGAACCGCTAATCACCCCAAATTTTTTCCAAAAAAAAATTTTCATTTTTTTTTACTTGTCTAGGTTTAATTTCGGAATTTCAAGTTCTACAAAGGTTATATTTTTACAAATTTACAACCAATAGCGTCGTGATAAAAAGAACCAACATAAGAAAATTATGAAACGGCATGACAAGCTTAATTAAAATTTGATTATATATACTTGATCACATAAAAACTCATTCCCACAAAAAGTGAGTTTTGAGCCTTTATTGAGCATACAATACATATCTTTAAACTAAATTCTCATTTTTCGTTTCTTGTGTGAATAGCCGCTTGGTTCTTACGACTCTAGAACTTGCCACGACGATGCATTCCTGGTCCTTACCAACTTAAACCCGAGTAAGTAAATGATAGTCGCATTAGGACTAACCCTTTTTATTTCTACGCCATTATTATTTTTTTACCACCTACCCAAAATCCCCCTAGTTAACCCCTTTAAGCCTAAACCTTTTCATTTCATAACCCAAATCAAACACCATTTCACCCACCAAAACCTTTTTATTTTTAAACCCTTTGTTTTAGTAACAAGCTCAGTTTTTCTTATGACTTTCAAAAAAATGATGATGATGATGAAGCAAAAGAGAAATAAACAAACAAGTTTATCAAAAATAACTTTGTTTGAATAATGGCTTCATCAAGATAAAAACTTTAAAAATAAAAAGTCTTACGAAAAACGACGCTTTTTACGCCTTTCGCCTTTTTTCTAACCACTAACCCAACCACCTACCTTTAACCCAAGCCTAACCCTTCACCCCAAAAGTCCTCTTGATATTTACAAAGGTGTATAGTTAAAAAGGAGGAGGATTGATTGCTTGGCAAGCTTATGGTAGGAGTAAGTTCCATTCCGCTCTCGAGTGATCCACTAAAATACATCTTCGGCCGAGTGTTGAGTGATCCCCCGTGAGGTATGTGAACTTGTATATAAGTGGAATTTTAAAAAAAGGCATGTGATGCCTTAATAAGTAATTTATCTTATGTAATGTTTTAAATAAATCATGACGAATAGGATTGTAAATAAATAAAAATAAAACTTAATAAGGAATCTTGGAAATCCCGACACTCTACGACAAGTCCAAAAACCTTCTCTTCTACCCATACCATTTGGGAGTGTAAAGCCACTTTATAAAGAGTTTTGCTTGAGGACAAGCAAAGATTCAAGTGTGGGGGTATTTGATGTATGCAAAATGCAACATATAAATTACATCAATTGTGGCATAAAACTAACCATTTTTTAGTACTAATATTGGAAAAAGTGTGTTTTTGTCTTCCTTTTGTATTTTCAGGATTAAATGAGCTCAAATGAACAAAAGAAGCAAAAAGGAAGCTAAATCTAACATAAGTACAAGAAAAGGAACAAACGTGGCATGCCCGGCCTCCCCGACAGTATCTTCCCAAGCAAAACGAGAGAACAGAAGGCTGAAGACGCCCCGTGCTCAATGAGCACGGGGGCGTGCCCAAGTGTCAGTAGAAAAGACAAAGTTGTAGAAGCGTCTATCAACCACCACGGGGTCGTGCTCAGCGGACACGGGGCCTTGGTCAAATCTAAGATTCGCAGAATCTGGGGAAATCTTGATAGTACAGATACGCTTCTGCACACGGGGGCGTGCCCAGCGGACACGGGGGCGTGGTCAACTAATGCAGACAAACTGCAATTAATGAAGACAGAGAAGAAGGTGGACACGGGGCCGTGCCCGAGCTGCTGTTCAGGCTATAAATAGGGGTGCTTGGCTCATTTGCAAACCATCCCTTGGCACACCACCTCTCTCACACTTCACCCACACTCCACCACCACCACAACACCATCATCCACCACCATCATCCATCATCCATCATAGAGTGTGTGAGTCATCTCGGGATCCAAGATTGATCGTAAGAGTTCTTGACAATCAAAGGCCATGTTTGCCTAAGTCTCTTACATCACTTGGTGAAGACAAGTGTCTAGTGTAATACTTTTTATTTTTAATCTTTTCGCACTTTTTACTTGGTTTTGTATTAATGACTTTAATAACTAGTTTCTTATGTTGAAGGTGATTCCTCCTTATCGTTTGTCCATGGTGTCTTGGCATTATTTTACTATCTATATAAAATAAAAGATTTTCACCATTCATATCTCCACGGTCTATATGGAGATATGTTGGCTATCTGGTCGGGGGTTAAGGGAACGGTTTGGTAAGAGTCTTGCCTTGTTCAGTGTATAGATCCTGCAAGGACCTGGGTCAAATTTAGTAGGACCTCCTTCAATACCCACCGGTATTGGATGGCGGGGGTCCAAACTCTTTGATCCCCTCATATGTAAGCTACTGTTAATACTTTAACCCGGCTATTTAGGACTGTATCCCTGCTAACTCAGACTACTTAGCCGAGGGTAACGTCACCTTCAAAAGAGGGGCCTACCATAATATGCATTAATAACTTCATTAATTATCTTTCAATAATCCGACCCTTTAGGATTGTATCCTTGCTAACTCAAACTACTGGGTTGAGGGTAACGTCACCTTCAAAAGAGGGGCCTACTACAATAACTAAGATAATCTCTTAAAAAGTGCAAAAGTTCGGAAATAATCAAAGGTTACACTAAACACGAGTCGGAGCCAAGTGATTCATCTTGTCTATCTGTTTTTACTTTTATTTTATTTTTCAGCATTTTAGTTAGTTTTATTTTTCTTATTTAAAAACCTTTTTCTAACTTTTTGATTTGATTAGACGTTGAGGATAAACCGGTACTAAAAGCTCTTGTGTCCTTGGACGACCTTGGTATCTTGCCAACACTATACTACGCTCACGATGGGTGCACTTTCCCATATGTGTGTTTGGTGTTAGTAAAATATCGTGTTTTATAAATTTAAAACTTGACTAACCTGTAAAAAGGGCTTAAAATATACTTAAACTTATATACACACTCGCACACATCACTTCCTAAGCTTATCAACTTTGCTGACGGTCACTTGTTGCCGCCAAACGATTTCCGATCCAAGCAATCTTCCCAAGAGTTTCGAGTACAAGTCCTGGACCTTCTGATTAGGTTGTCACCCTCCTAAATCCAACAAGGAGATTAGCGTTACTATCCATGCAATGCCTCAAACAGAGCTGTCTGAGTACTAGAATGGTAACTGCTGTGGTAGAACTCAGCCAAAGGTATGTGTCCTTCCAATTTTCACTAAGTAAATCACACACATGCTCGCAACATGTCTTTGAGTGTCAGGGGGGTTCGTTTGCTCAAACCATTTGTCCTATGGTGATAAGTAATGCTCATGTCTAGACGTGAGCCAAGAGTGTGGTGTATTACCTGTCATAAATTAGGTATAGATCAAAATCAGAGATAACAAGAGTTGGCACCTCATGCCTAAAAAGCCGCCTCTCTCAGAGGAATATTCACAAGCTGTGTAGACTCGTTAGTTTCCTTGATTGCAAGAGAGTGTACTGGTTACATGAGGCAATCAACAATCACCCAGGTAATATTGTTTCCGTTCTGGGTTTTAGGTAGTCCAGTGACAAAATCCGTGGCATTCTGTTCTCATTTTCCATATGGGTGTTGCCGGTTGCTGATACCCCACCTTGACTTTCTCACAAGTCAACATCATTCACATACATTGCCAGGTGGGCCTTCATGCCCAATCACCAGTACAAGATTTATAGATCCTAATAACTCTCATCAAAATCCAGACGACCATAACATTGAAGCCGGTGTGCTTTGCTCAACACAAGTTTCCCTAAAGTTGCCGTATAATGAGATCCACACTCGTTCCTGGAGGTAGCGAATATCATCCGACTTGCCAAAGGTTGCTTCTCCATGCCCCGCATGGGTTCAACTTGAAAATCCTCTTCCTTCAGTTCTCCAGTTGGAACATAGCGAGTCCGATCAGGCAAGTTAGAGTCGATAGTGAGCTGCAAAGCTCGTGCATATTCATGTTTCACAGTCGCAGTCATCCAAAAGTTCCATCCAGCGATGCCATTGACTAATTTGGCTCTTTCGAAACCAGGGTACACGGGAGGCCTTTGTGATCGATCTAAGTAGTGCATTCGGTACCGTCCAAGTAAGGCCTCCAACTTAAATCCAAAGTCCACGGTTTCCATCGCAGGTTGTGTTTCGTGCAGTTCCTCTTTGTAACTCCATTACGTAAGTCATCACTCTCTCGTGTTGCATTGGTGTGTAACTGGGACTCTGATTCGGAGCATCATGGTATACCACTAGATCACCCGTACCTTTACGTAAAGACGATGCTCAGTGCCTTGCAGAGTTGGGATTTGAAAGCTGAAAAGACGTCCTCCTGTTTTATCTTCCACGAACACAGCACCCTGCTGTGCTAAAGAGATTTAAGCTGCGCGATCTTCGAAAATCCTATGATGAATCTGCGATAGCATCTAATAAGACTAAGAAATTGTTGTATCCTCGCAGGGATCATTGGGATCGATCAGTTTCTAACTAAATGGATCCTAGCGAGATCCATGTGTATTCCCACTTCGTTGTTTACATGACCAAAGATGTACCTCTCGAAACCAGAAGTTAACTTTAACAAGACTTCGCGCAGTGTAGCACCTCCCTCAGGAGCTCTAAAATAGGATGCATATGACGCCCATGCTATTCCTTTCTCCTGGTAATGATTCAAAACGTCATCAACAACACAGTCGATTCTGGGGGTCCATAAAGCTGCTGGTGTGTTGATTAACCCAAAGGTCATGGAATACAAAGTTGCAGTAGTCGAATTGCGTTCGATATGACATTTCGGGAATCTTCTCCCTTTAGACTCCCATCTGATGATAGCTCGTTCGTTAGTCAATCCGTTAATGGAAGCTTGACCCTCGCAACTGGCCGACAGGCTGTCAATACATGGTTGAGGCAAACGGTTCATAACTGTCACCTTGTTAAGTTCTCGATGATCAGTACACATACAAAAAGGCTTATCCTCACGGATATAACTGGGGCTCCCCCAAAGCGAAAAACTAAGTCCGACAAAACTCCTGTCCAACAGTTCCTGTAGACACCAGACGAAAAGAAGTACGAGAAATCAAGGCTGCATCTGGTGTGAGATCGAACTGATATTCTTCCCTATAGTAATGTAAGTAAACCTGAAAGTTCCTCGGGTAGCACACCGGGAGGAATCACGAACCATTGGCGGATCCTCGATCCTCTTTTTTCCTAGCCTTAACATCGGTAACGGTTGCTAATCTCGTGGGATAATCCCTCCGTAGACACTTCTGGGCTTTCATTGCTGAAATGATGCTAACCTTTACGCCACTCTGACACTCTAGAACAGATAACGATTCTCCACTAAGGAGAGGGATACGCAAAGTCTTCTCCTCACAAGGTATATCTGCGCAACATCTGGATAACCAACCCATACTAACTACTGCATCGAAACTGTCAAGGATAGCAGAAGGAAGGTCGAGGTCGAACACTTGTCCCACAAGGTCGAGTTTGCATCCCAACAAACATATGAGGCTTCAATTCACTTGCCATCAGCCAATTCCACAACAGGTTCGGTTTCAAGAAGCACCAGGGTTAAACAGAACAGGGACGAAGCGATCAGCTACCCATACAAGCTACCATGTTGCTACTATGCCTGGCGTCTCCTATGCCAACCCTAAATGCCCTTCCATGAGCATCATTTCCAGTGCTGTTGCTTTCGTTACGGGAATTTCCAGTACTACCGTCATTCCCTCGGTTGGATGTCGTCTTGATTTAGCAACAGCCAATCCATGTCGTAGGCACCTTCATTTCTATACTGTAGGCTACGATTACGAGTTCCTTGATGTTGCCATGACTGTTGCCTCTAATTTCGTTGCTTGAAACGGAGTCCTACGATCTTTCACCGACAAGGTCCATCCTGTCACCTTCCATGCCACATCCTAAGGCGCTACTCATTGTGCTGTCAATTACACATTTCACACCATATTCACTTGTCATCGCTTATGTCCTGATTGATTCGCAAAGGTTGACTCCCATAAGTCGCTGACTAGGGTTAGAGATTCGATTGCAGTCACTTTGCTGGTGTCCATTGCCGGTAATCAGGGTCGCCCTAATACTGAGGTCGGCAAGGAACTATGCTCATCTTCTTGTCTATCGATCTTGCATGTCGATTGAGTAATACACGGTATGTTGCTAGAGTGTTGCAGAAGTGATCGCACTTCGGGATCTAAGGCGTCAATACGTTAAGTTCCAGCAAACGAAGTAAAGTGAGAAAGGTATTGACCAATCATTCGATGCTGCGACATCCAACTCAGAGACGTTAGTACTAGCACCTAACATTCTACACAATTCGCTAGATGTCCAGATATATGCTCAAGTAATACTCGATAGCTTCGAGATTCGTAAGGATTCAGAGAGAAGGGAAAATATCATGTTCGAGTAGGAGTCAATCACTGCTACGACTCCTATAGACTGTTGTGATTCGCATCGATCAAATAACGGAACAGAACCCCTTTTTCATTTGTTAAGCCTCACTAGGACTCGCATGCATACCACATTAGTATTATGTGTGCACCCACAATAATATTGTGATTTGCATGCTCATCTCAGTTCCTCCTAACTCATGTCAAATGGTTCCTCAAACTCAGAGGTCAAGCAAAGGTTATCAAAACATCAAGGTCACAAGAATCCCAGGGCTACGACAAACTAACAACACATCATAATGTAAACAAGCAATTCATGTAATTATGCTATAGTGACGAGTGTGTGTGTCCATATGCTACATCATAAACAAGTGTACACTAGCCATGCAATGTATGCATCAAGTGAGAAAGACGAACCTTGCAATCTGGAGCTGAGTGTCATGGTCGTATTCACGTATTCAGAATTGTTCGGTTATAGTCTGGTTTTACAAAAACATTTTAAAACCAAGTTCACTATAACCAGTGGCTCTGATACCAAACTGTCACACCCCCAAAATACCACTTTGCGGAAACACCGCAGGACGTGTGACGTACCAGGATCTAGCCACCAATCACATTGAACTCATAACTATATTTAAATAAAAACTTTCATTCATTATCATAAAGTGTTACAAAACGTTAAATGTAATTCATTGTATACAGCGGAAGCATAAATCATTTGTCAAGAGTTTCATGAACCACATGTATGAAAACCATTAGACTTGTCTTGCGATTTCATGTATCTCGACCCATGACCACTCCAGCCTCCCAGACAGCAAGTTCCAATGATATAACCCTATAGACCTGCAAGAATGCAGACAAGTGTGTCAGACGACACTGGTTAGTTCAAAGTTTGTTAACACGTTTTAGTTACCAGATATAAGTATAAAACATTTCAATGATTTGATGTTGTTAATAACTCGATTACCGCAGATGGCTCCAGATTATTTGCCCTATTCCCCAAAGCCTCTATCAAAGCAATGGTCAAGATTGGGATCATTAGTTCACTCCCGACCACCCCGGTGCGGTGTGAGGTTGCCAAACCTAAATAGCGCTATTAACTAATACCCCGTTGCCTCCCCGACAACAATCGGTAGAAGGGACTTGATTGAGAGATATGAGAGTATTAACCAACATCCCAATAACCCGACATTCCTCCCCGGAACGTTACCAGATGTCCCTCCCCGGGACGCATGCTTAGAAAAAGAGCAGTGAACTCACCTTAGATTTGCTCGGTATTTAACAAGTTACTTTACTCGTTCCAAGTCGGTCAACCAAACCCTACCGTGGTTACCAAAGACAATCAGTATAGTGTTCACACATATCACGTATCTAACATACACGTTGTACAAGTAGCAGACAAGTATGACCACGTACTTATACGCATCGTAGCTGTTAAACATACAATCCGTTGATCTATAACTTTTATCGTGAAATCATATAACAATTGTATGGGTTTCACATGCAAATCAATCACTTAGCAGTACATGTGTTTTCACATATTGCAGTTGCTGTTAAGATCACAGTATATCACATATAAGGCATTTGTTTCTCAAACAAATTTCCATCCCACGTGCAGGTCACATAACAACCCATAATAAGTAGGTTTTATACTCACACAATTCAAACTAGGTTACTCATTCTTATTAACATGCAATAACACTGTTTCATAAGCACAACATCTATCATCCTAGGCATCATACACCGCATAAACCTCATGAATTACTGTTCTGTCTGTTTACCAACCTTATCTCCATGAAAACCCTATCTTTCGTCGAGCATGATCACGACGAATGACCTTAACGACGAAAGATCATGTTTCGTCGTCCACTGCTGCGACGAAGGTCTCCGACGAAAGACTATGTTTCGTCGTGATGAAAATTCAAATGATTCTCCGTCGTCGTGAACCCTAACAGTTTCACTGTTTCATCACTTAGTTCAATACTAAACCCAGAGTCAAACAACATATTATCTTCCTGATTAGTAATAGCAGTTCATGGATTAAAATGATCATACCAATTCAGATTTCATTCACATAATAATATCATGATCCGATGCATAACAGTTTATGAGAAAATCCCTAACGATCAAACAATCATTAATATTTTATATCATACGAGTCCGAATTCATTGGTAATTGTCATAAGCATAAACATAATATCAACAGTTCACAAACCTTTAAAATAAATCACATAACTCTAAAGTATCACATCACATCACAACTGGTAATTCTTATAGATCTAGTGATTCATAGCAAACGACAAATGATAATGACACACTAACCGGGATATCGGATGGTTTGATCACACACAAACAACTTCACCGGAGAAAGAAAGTCATTGAAGGTTTTTCATCGAGTAGTGGTGATGACGAAACACCATTTTTCGTCGAGTGAGGTTTTGTGGGGGGGGGGGGGGTTAAGTGTATAATCTTAAACAATTCAAAAGTGTCCAACACTAACCAAACAATAACACAGCGTATCAATCATATATCAAACATGCACAAAGCAACCACACAAACAATACAATAAACATGTACATTTATCACTTAACAAACATGCAACATTAATTAGTTTATCAAGGTAGAGTTGTGAAACAGATAATTGCGTAGAAGCAAGACCTTGAAAGCTCGGGTTGTCACATCATCCCCAACTTGAAAGAAATTTCGTCCCGAAATTTGATAAGTAAACCGAAATAGCGAGGTGTTAAATCAGGATGAATGTGGGTTTTTCCACGGGTACCACATCATCCCCAACTTGAAAGGGAATTTTGTCCCGAAATTCGCCAATGATATCGGCAGTTGATACAACCGCTTGAACAACTGAGGATACTAGAGCTTACTCTGATCACTGCATTCCCACGTGAACTCCAGTCCACGTGTTGAGTTCCAATGAACTCTCACGATTGGAATTCGACTATGCTAACGATTCTTGACGTCCTGGTCCATGATTTCAGTAGATTCCTCAACAACTGCTACTTGTCATTAACCTCAGACTCTATTAAGGGTATCACAAGCATTTCATCGGACAAACACTGCCTTAGATTAGAGACGTAAACAACATCATGTACGTTACCCAATTCGTCGAGTAACTCGAGTTTGTAAGCGACGTGACCGCTTCTATCCAGAATTCTGAATAACTCCACGTAAAGTAAACTAAGCTTGCCACGCTTACTAAGCGTACCACACCCTCCCAGGGCGAGATTTTAAACATGATACTGTTGCTTACAACGAACTCCCAGTGCTTCCTCAGCTTATCAACTTTGCTGACGGTCACTCGTTGCCGCCAAATGATTTTCGATCCAAGTAATCTTCCGAAGAGTTTCGAGTACAAGTCCTGGACCTTCTGATTAGGTTGTCACCCTCCTAAATCCAACAAGGAGATTAGCGTTACTATCCATGCAATGCCTCAAACAGAGCTGTCTGAGTACTAGAATGGTAACTGCTGTGGTAGAACTCAGCCAAAGGTATGTGTCCTTCCAATTTTCACTAAGTCAATCACACACATTCTCGCAACATGTCTTTGAGTGTCAGGGGGTTCGTTTACTCAGACCATTTGTCCTATGGTGATAAGTAATGCTCATGTCTGGACATGAGCCAAGAGTGTTGTGTATTGCCTGTCATAAATTAGGTATAGATCAAACCCAGAGATAACAGGAGTTGGCACCTCGTGCCTAAAAAGCCGCCTCTCTCAGAGGAATATTCACAAGCTATGTAGACTCGTTAGTTTCCTTGATTGCAAGAGAGTGTACTGGTTACATGAGACAATCAACAATCACCCAGGTAATATTGTTTCCGTTCTGGGTTTTAGGTAGTCCAGTGACAAAATCCGTGGCAGTCTGTTCTCATTTTCCATATGGGTGTTGCCGGTTACTGATACTCCACCTTGACTTTCTCACAAGTCAACATCATTCACATACATTGCCAGGTGGGCATTCATGCCCGATCACCAGTACAAGATTTATAGATCCTAATAACTCTCATCAAAATCCAGACGACCAGAATATTGAATCCGGTGTGCTTTGCTCAACACAAGTTTCCCTAAAGTTGCCGTATAATGAGATCCACACACGTTCCTGGAGGTAGCGAATATCATCCGACTTGCCAAAGGTTGCTTCTCCATGCCCCGCATGGGTTCAACTTGAAAATCCTCTTCCTTCAGTTCTCCAGTTGGAACATAGCGAGTCCGATCAGGCAAGTTAGAGTCGATAGTGAGCTGCAAAGCTCGTGCACATTCATGTTTCACAGTCGCAATCATCCAAAAGTTCCATCCAGCGATGCCATTGACTAATTTGGCTCTTTCGAAACCAGGGTACACGGGAGGCCTTTGTGATCGGTCTAAGTAGTGCATTCGGTACCGTCCAAGTAAGGCCTCCAACTTAAATCCAAAGTCCACGGTTTCCATCGCAGGTTGTGTTTCGTGCAGTTCCTATTTGTAACTCCATTACGTAAGTCATCACTCTCTCGTGTTGCATTGGTGTGTAACTGGGACTCTGATTCGGAGCATCATGGTATACCACTAGATCACCCGTACCTTTACGTAAAGACGATGCTCAGTGCCTTGCAGAGTTGGGATTTGAAAGCTGAAAAGACGTCCTCCTGTTTTGTCTTCCACGAACACAGCACCCTGCTGTGCTAAAGAGATTTAAGCTGCGCGATCTTCGAAAATCCTATGATGAATCTGCGATAGCATCTAATAAGACCAAGAAATTGCTGTATCCTCGCAGGGATCTTTGGGGTCGATCCGTTTCTAACAAAATGGATCCTAGCGAGATCCATGTGTATTCCCACTTCGTTGTTTACATGACCAAAGATGTACCTCTCGAAACCAGAAATTAACTTTAACAAGACTTCGCGCCGAGTGGCTCCTCCCCCAGGAGCTCTAAAATAGGATGCATATGCCGCCCATGCTATTTCTTTCCCCTGGTAATGATTCAAAACGTCATCAACAACACGGTCGATTCTGGTGGTCCATAAAGCTGCTGGTGTGTTGATTAACCCAAAGGTCATGGAATACAAAGTTGCAGTAGTCGAATTGCGTTCGATATAACATTTCAGGAATCTTCTCCCTTTGGACTCCCATATGATGATAGCTCGTTCGTTAGTCAATCTGCGAATGGAAGCTTGACCCTCGCAAATGGCCGACGGGCTGTCAATACATGGTTGAGGCAAACGGTTCATAACTGTCACCTTGTTAAGTTCTCGATGATCAGTACACATACAAAAAGGCTTATCCTCATGGATATAACTGGGGCTCCCCCAAAGCGAAAAACTAAGTCCGAAAAAACTCTTGTCCAACAGTTCCTGTAGTCGATTTGATAGTTCTTGCAACTTTCCAGACACCAGACGATAAGAAGTACGAGAAATCAAGGCTGCCTCTGATGTGAGATCGAACTGAGATTCTTCCCTATAGTAATGTAAGTAAACCTGAAAGTTCCTCGGGTAGCACACCGGGAGGAATCACGAACCATTGGCGGATCCCCGATCCTCTTTTTTCCTAGCCTTAACATCGGTAACGGTTGCTAATCTCGTGGGGTAATCCCTCCGTAGACACTTCTGGGCTTTCATTGCTGAAATGATGCTAACCTTTACGTCACTCTGACACTCTAGAACAGATAACGATTCTCCACTAAGGAGATGGATACGCAAAGTCTTCTCCTCACAAGGTATATCTGCGCAACATCTGGATAACCAACCCATACTAACTACTGCATCGAAACTGTCAAGGATAGTAGAAGGAAGGTCGAGGTCGAACACTTGTCCCACAAGGTCAAGTTTGCATCCCAACGAACATATGAGGCTTCAATTGACTTGCCATCAGCCAATTCCGCAACAGGTTCGGTTTCAAGAAGCATCAGGGTTAAACAGAACAGGGACGAAGCGATCAGCTACCCATACAAGTTACCATGCTGCTACTATGCCTGGCGTCGCCTATGCCAACCCTAAATGCCCTTCCATGAGCATCATTTCCAGTGTTGTTGCTTTCGTTACTAGAATTTCCAGTACTACCGTCGTTCCCTCGGTTGTTGTCGTCTTTATTTAGCAACAGCCTATCCATGACGTAGGCACCTTCATTTCTATACTTTAGGCTACGATTACGAGTTCCTTGATGTTGCCATGATTGTTGCCTCTAATTTCGTTGCTTGAAATGGAGTCCTACGATCTTTCACCGACAAGGTCCATCCTGTTACTTTCCATGCCACGTCCTAAGGCGCTACTCATTGTGCTGTCAATTACACATTTCACACCATATTCACTTGTCATCGCTTATGTCCTGATTGATTCGCAAAGGTTGACTCCCATAAGTCGCTGACTAGGGTTAGAGATTCGATTGCAGTCACTTTGCTGGTGTCCGTTGCCAGTAATCAGGGTCGCCCTAATACTGAGGTCGGCAAGGTACTATGCTCATCTTCTTGTCCATCGATCTTGCATGTCGATTGAGTAATACACGGTATGCTGCTAGAGTGTTGCAGAAGTGATCGTACTTCGGGATCTAAGGCGTCAATACGTTAAGTTCCAGCAAACGAAGTAAAGTGAGAAAGGTATTGACCAATCATTCGATGCTGCGACATCCAACTCAGAGACGTTCGTACTAGCACCTAACATTTTACACAATTCGCTAGATGTCCAGATATATGCTCAAGTAATACTCGATAGCTTCGAGATTCGTAAGGATTCAGAGAGAAGTGAAAAGATCATGTTCGAGTAGGAGTCAATCACTGCTACGACTCCTATAGACTGTTGTGATTCGCATCGATCAAATAACGGAACAGAACCCCTTTTTCACTTGTTAAGCCTCACTGGGACTGGCATGCATCCCACATTATTATTATGTGTGCACCCACAATAATATTGTGATTTGCATGCTCATCTCAGTTCCTCCTAACTCATGTTAAATGGTTCCTCAAACTCAGAGGTCAAGCAGAGGTTATCAAAACATCAAGGTCACAAGAATCCCAGGGCTACGACAAACTAACAACACATCATAATGTAAACAAGCAATTCATGTAATTATGCTATAGTGACGAGTGTGTGTGTCCGTATGCTACATCATAAACAAGTGTACACTAGCCATGCAATGTATGCATCAAGTGAGAAAGACGAACATTGCAATCTGGAGCTGAGTGTCATGGTCGTATTCACGTATTCAGAACTGTTCGGTTATAGTCTGGTTTTACAAAAACATTTTAAAACCAAGTTCACTATAACCAGTGGCTCTGATACCAAACTGTCACACCCCCAAAATACCACTTTGCAGAAACACCGCAGGACGTGTGACGTACCAGGATCTATCCACCAATCACATTGAACTCATAACTATATTTAAATAAAAACTTTCATTCATTATCATAAAGTGTTACAAAACGTTAAATGAAATTCATTGTATACAGCGGAAGCATAAATCATTTGTCAAGAGTTTCATGAACCACATGTACGAAAACCATTAGACTTGTCTTGCGATTTCATGTATCTCGACCCATGACCACTCCAGCCTCCCAGACAGCAAGTTCCAATGATATAACCCTATAGACCTGCAAGAATGCAGACAAGTGTGTCAGACGACGCTGGTGAGTTCAAAGTTTGTTAACACGTTTCAGTTACCAGATATAAGTATAAAACATTTCAATGATTTGATGTTGTTAATAACTCGATTACCGCAGATGGCTCCAGATTATTTGCCCTATTCCCCAAAGCCGCTATCAAAGCAATGGTCAAGATTAGGATCATTAGTTCACTCCCGACCTCCCCGGTGCGGTGTGAGGTTGCCAAACCTAAATAGCGCTATTAACTAATACCCCGTTGCCTCCCCGACAACAATCGGTAGAAGGGAATTGATTGATAGATATGAGTGTATTAACCAACATCCCAATAACCCGACATTCCTCCCTGGAACGTTTACCAGATGTCCCTCCACGGGACGCATGCTTGGAAAAAGAGCAGTGAACTCACCTTAGATTTACTCGGTATTTAACAAGTTACTTTACCCGTTCCAAGTCGGTCAACCAAACCCTACCGTGGTTACCAAAGAAAATCAGTATAGTGTTCACACATATCACGTATCTAACGTACACGTTGTACAAGTAGCAGACAAGTATGACACACGTACTTATACGCATCGTAACTGTTAAACATACAATCCGTTGATCTATAACTTTTATCGTGAAATCATATAACAATTGTATGGGTTTCACATGCAAATCAATCACTTAGCAGTACATGTGTTTTCACATATTGCAGTTGCTGTTAAGATCACAGTATATCACATATAAGGCATTCGTTTCTCAAACAAATTTCCATCCCACGTGCAGGTCACATAACAACCCATAATAAGTAGGTTTTATACTCACACAATTCAAACTAGGTTACTCATTCTTATTAACATGCAATAACACTGTTTCATAAGCACAACATCTATCATCCTAGGCATCATACACCGCATACACCTCATGAATTACTGTTCTGTCTGTTTACTAACCTTATCTCTACGAAAATCCTATCTTTCGTCGAGCATGATCACGGCGAATGACCTTAACGACGAAAGATCATGTTTCGTCGTCCACTGCTGCGACGAAGGTCTCCAACGAAAGACTATGTTTCGTCGTGACGAAAATTCAAATGATTCTCCGTCGTCCTGAACCCTAACAGTTTCACTGTTTCATCACTCAGTTCAATACTAAACCCAGAGTCAAACAATATATCATTTTCCTGATTAGTAATAGTAGTTCATGGATTAAAATGATCATACCAATTCAGATTTCATTCATATAATAATATCATGATCCGATGAATAACAGTTTATGAGAAAATCCCTAACGATCAAACAATCATTAATCTTTTATATCATACGAGTCCGAATTCATTGGTAATTGTCATAAGCATAAACATAATATCAACAGTTCACAAACCTTTCAAATAAATCACATAACTCTAAAGTATCACATCACATCACAACTGGTAATTCTTATAGATCTAGTGATTCATAGCAAAAGACAAATGATAATGACACACTAACTGGGATATCGGATGGTTTGATCACACACAACCAACTTCACCGGAGAAAGAGTTACGAAGAGAGGGCTGCCGTCGAAGTGTAGGGATAAGATGGGAGGAGCTAGGGTTTATGTTTTACGTCTAAGATATTACGAAGTTATAACATATCATATTTGGGCCGCGAATCGTACTGTGCCAAGGCCCCTTCTCGGCGAAAGACTTGCCCATTGACGAATAGCATATTTCGTCGGGCTTTATGACGACGAAAGTCATTGAAGGTTTTTCGTCGAGTAGTGGTGATGATGAAACACCATTTTTCGTCGAGTGAGGTTTTGTGGGGGGGGGGGGGGGTTAAGTGTGTAATCTTAAACAATTCAAAAGTGTCCAACACTAACCAAACAATGACACAACGTATCAATCATATATCAAACGTGCACAAAGCAACCACACAAACAATACAATAAACATGTACATTTATCACTTAACAAACATGCAGCATTAATCAGTTTATCAAGGTAGAGTTGTGAAACAGATAATTGCGTAGAAGCAAGACCTTGAAAGCTCGGGTTGTCACATCATTGACCAATAAGCCTCCCCTGGTGGTTTCCACTTTTATCAAAGGTGGAATAGTTCAACCAGGGGAGGCTTATTGGTCAATGAGACACTCATAAGGTGTCCACCAGGGGAGTCTTATTGGTCAATGAGCACCTTATAGGAGTTGTATATGGGTCTCATTGCCCTATACGACTCATATGCAATTAATTTTTAAAAAAAATTTGTGTGGTAATTAAGTGTTTTTATGTTATAACACACCCTAATTAATATTTTTTATAAAAAAATTATTGCATACACTATATTTCACGGATGTTACACCTTTGCCAAGTTAACAAATTTTTTTTCGTGAAGTTCTATTACTATCTACTAATGCCCTACCCTGTGTAATACGATACATCTACTAACACCTTTGCTAAGTTAACAAATTCTTTTTCGTGAAATTCTTTATTGTTGTTGTTGTTATTATTATTATTATTATTATTGTTATTGTTATTGTTGTTGTTATTATTATTATTTATTGTTATTATTATTTATTATTTATTATTATTATTATTATTATTGTTATTATTTATTGTTGTTATTATTATTTATTATTATTATTGTTATTATTTGTTGTTGTTATTATTATTATTATTATTTATTATTTATTATTATTATTGTTATTATTATTATTTATTATTGTTATTATTATTATTTATTTTTATTACTATTATTATTTATTATTATTATTATTATTATTATTATTGTTATTATTGTTGTTATTATTTTTATTATTTATTGTTATTATTATTATTATTGTTATTATTTATTGTTGTTGTTATTATTATTTATTATTATTATTGTTATTGTTATTATTTGTTGTTATTATTATTATTATTTATTATTATTATTATTATTATTATTGTTATTATTATTATTTATTATTGTTATTATTATTATTTATTGTAATTATTATTATTATTTATTATTTATTATTATTATTGCTATTATATATTATTATTATTGTTATTATTGTTGTTATTATTATTATTATTATTTATTGTTATTATTATTATTATTATTTATTATTATTAGTTTTTTTTAATATTGTTATTGTTATTATTTATTGTTGTTATTATTACTTATTATTATTATTATTGTTATTATTTTTATTATTATTTTTTATTATTAATTTAATAAATTTTCTGTTATAATTAATTTAATACATTTTTCGGTTTTAATTAATTTAATAAATTTTCTGTTATAATTAATTTAATAAATTTTCTGGTTTTAATTAATTTAATAAATTTTCTGTTATAATTAATTTAATAAATTTTTCTGTTACAATTAATTTAATAAATTTTCTGTTATAATTAATTTAATAAATTTTTTGGTTTTAATAAATTTTCTGTTATAATTAATTTAATAAATTGTTTTTGTTATAATTAATTTAATAAATTTTCTATTATATTAATTTAATAAATTTTCTGATTTAATTAAGATTAAAAAAGAAAAAAAAAACCCAAAAAATTTAAAAAACCCGCCTCTAAACCCGGATCGAACTCGTGACCTTTCCCTTAAATGCACCCGTCCCTTCCATTGGGACAAGTGTCTCACCCATTAATCATCCCGATTATTAATTTTCTTATGCTTAGTTCCAGAGATTAAAAAGGAAAAAAAATCTATCCGCCCCTTATTGCCCTATACGTCTCGCATTGTTTCAAAAACTACTTTTCAAGTTTCACCAAATAGAGAATAGATCTAAAAGTTGTTAACCCCACACACTAAAACACCAAGAGAACACACACTATATCTCTCGTATCGCTCGATCCGAACGTATCAACCTATACGGTCCATATTTTCATAAAAGGTTAGTGCATTATTTCATCTTTCCTTTGTCTATTTTTGTTTTTTTTTTAAATTTTGGCCGGTGGTGGGTGGTAAAGGTTGACCGGATAAGTTGGGGACTGTCACCGGAATAGTTGGGGACTGTCACCGGAATAGTTGGGGATGGTGATAAAGGTGTCACCGGAATAGTTGGGGACTGTCACCGGAATAGTTGGAGATGGTGACCGGATAAGCGACGGGGGATAATAGTTGGGTTATAGATTAGTTTAGGATGTAGATAACGGTTAACGCAAAAGAAATAGATGAAAACGAATCCGATTAGCGGTTCCGGGGTTGCCGGAAACCTGCCGGAATCTCGCCGGTAAAGCAGTTTTGAAAGGGACTTGACAATGTGGTGTCTAATATTTTTCAACTTGACAATAATAGTCTTTCTGGTCCTTCACTTTTTTAAACTTTATTTAGTACAAATCTTAAATTTAAACATTAAAATTGTAAAAAGTTTTTATAGAAATTATTTTGTTTTCTAAATTTATTTAACATTTCTGTAAAAATTAAATGTAAGTTATAAAAAAAATTAACTCGAAAGGTTTATTGAAGAATAATGTGTTACACATAAAATAAACGATTAGTTATTTAGTTATGTCTTATTTGGCATGAAGTGTTGATTATTCGGGTGTTATTTGGTATTGTTTGTCGATTATTTAGATGTTAATTTGTTAGAAACTTTGTCGATTATTTAGGCGTTAATTTCGTTAAGGTGGGTCGGATGTGGTGGTGGTGGTGGTGGGTCAGCTATACAATTCGTTACTAAAATTATTACAAGTTTATAAAAATTGTAAAAAGTTTATAATATGACACGTATTATATATTAATTTTTGTAGATATGTCGTCAGACGAGGAGGAGTTTGGTGCATGACAGGTGCCTGGATTTGATGAGATGGCCGGGGGTGATTGTTTGGGTATTCCCTATATGGACTACCCGAACAATTCTAGGGAGTATAAACGTTTTAACAGGTTGCGACAAATGAAGGTGGGTCGGCAGAGGTCATTGTCATGGGAGGCTTTACGGGAGGTTGGGGAGGAGGAGAGAGCCCGGGGTTTGATCAGGGAGAATTCCCCGTGGGATCGCATGTTTTCGGTGGCGGCTGGGCCGTCTTATAGGACCATGATGGTGGAGTTTCTGTCCACATTCGTGTTTCGTCCATGGCCGGCTGACCGGCCGAATTCGGATATGGACGATCCGAACGTGGAAGAACCGCCTCTCGAGGTATCTTTCTGTTTGTTCGAGCAGCGACAAAATATGTCGTTGCGTCAGTTTGCTGTTGCACCGGGTTCTATACCGATGATGAGTTGGTTCAGGACATCTATACCACCGCGATTTGGGTTATGCCTGATGATCAGTTGTTTGCTTGGTGGCCCACTCTATGTCCTGGACCCTTCGGTAAGAAGGCCCGAGTTTCTGCGATTCCTGACCCACTCGTTCGCTACATACACCGCTGCATTGCCACGTCGATCTCTACACGTGGCAAAAGCAACGAGTGGGTCACGAAGGTGGATCTGTTCTTTCTGTACTGCTTATATACAGGCACACCGTGCGCCCTCCATCGCTGTCTGGCGGAGTATTTCTCCTCGTACGGCAAACGACAGAGGCGTAGCCGTTTGATTGGAGGGGCGTTTATCATGCGTATTGCCTAGCATTGCGGTCTGTATTATCCATTCCTTAAGGATATGCCGGCCGCAGCACCACACGAGCCCTTAGATCTTAGGACGATGAGAGGGATGAAGATTGCGGTGAACTTTCCGGATCTCGGGCATCGGTTTGTTGACGATCACCAACATATTTTTAAACCCCAACCGATAGTCCACCAGGCACTGCTCGAGGCTGGGGAGGTGGAGATGCCGCATATTGCTGACGCGACTGTTATGGATGGAGACATGGAGCCTCAGAGCGGCATCCGCAGGAGCCGCCACAGATTCCACAACACGTTTATCATGCAGTGCGGTTGCCTCAGTCCACCCAACGTCTCCTTGAGAGGCTGGTGGCGGGTCAGGATGGTATGATGGCGAGCTGGACACAGCAGTTTCAGCGGATGGACAGGCGGATGGACCGGATGGAGGATTTGTTGGAGTGGGTGATGGCTAGTGAGGCCGAGAGACGTACCCAGGCGAGGTTGCCGGTTCGACCCCCGCCACATCCACGAGTGTATCCGGGTATCGACATGGAGGCAGGTCCGTTTGGGACGCAGGCAGGTGGTGGGGATGATTCTGACGACAGCGATGAGGACATGGAGGATTAGTATTTGTATTTGTTGGGTGAACTTTATTTTGTTAAACATTTGTGGGCATGTATGAACAAATATTTATTTCTTTTTGTTTATTTTGGTTGTGTTAGGCATCTATGGATAAGTCCTTATTTCATTTTGGTATATTTTAAACATTTGTAACTTGATGAATATTTGTTCGTTTTGTTATTTATGCTTAGTCGACTTATTATAAAAAACAACATTTTTTTAAAAACTTAATATATATAATAATATTAAAAAACGACATTTATAACTAATATTCGATTACATGTCTTGCATAAACTTACATACTAACAATGAAAAATAACAAGACAAACAACACAAAAAAAATCCAACTGATTACCAAACAACGTTTCCTCTTACGAACAACCCTTGAATGAATATCTTCAAATTCCGCTTCTTGCAATTTATAAATCCGAACCTCCTCTCTCAAATACTTGACTTCGTTTTGAAGCACAGCCTTCGTATCCATCAGTTCTTTGATGACCACACATGCCCGACGACACATGGGAGGATCGACCCACACAAAGAAGTTGCACTTAGAACGCTGACACGAAAAAAAAAATCACTAATATACAAGGGTTAATGGAAAAAAATACATTAAAAATTCGGGTAAAACAACCATTCTGATTAAAAACATACCATACTGTGACCAGTGTAAAATTGACGTCCGGGATTAGCTTCAATCCAAGATGTTCTTAATGCAGCCGTCCTACCACATTTGCAAACAACCATTGTGAAATTGTGATTGTGAAGATGATGTATATTTCTGTGGCAAGTAAGGATGACAAAAATACCCGACATTTGCAACCAACATATGCAAGCTTTAAAAAAAAACCAATATGCCGCTCATAGGCCCATACGCGCGTATTGTGGGTACGGAGGCTGACAACTTTTCAGCCCATATGCCTCGTATTGCCCGATAAGACCCATATCCACCTACTTTTTCTAAAAAGTTGACATGACATTTATGACACCCCACTTGCATACGACTCTCATCGACCCATACGGGTCTCATTGAAGTTCAGTTTCATTTCTTTTTATAGTTTAACTTAACAAGTACACATCCAAAAGTTATTTTTTGGTCGAGTTGTGGACCACACGATGACAAGTGGAAGGGGACCACATGCGTCTCTCGTATAGTTTTCGCTCTCGTATCGGTCTATACGGTCGGAATATTCAAGGTTTGTTTACCCTTGTTTTTTTGTGGTTTTATTTTGGCGGTTTGTGATGGTGTTAGGGTTGTGGTTGTGGTGGTGGTGGTGTTGGGGTTGTGGTTGTGGTGGTGGTGGTGGGTCGGCTGTGGTGGTGGTGGTGGTGGTGGGTAGGCTGTGGTGGTGGTGGTGGTGGTGGGTCGGCTGTGGTGGTGGTGGTGGGTCGGCTGTGGTGGTGGTGGTGGTGTGTCGGTTGTGTTGGTGTTTTGTTTTTTTATAAGTTTTACAATATATTTTCGAATGCTGAGTCTAATGCTAAATTGTATTTTTTATTAACAGGATATCGAAAGTCGGTGTTTTGATGATGGTGGTAGCATAATCCTTATGGAGAAACTACGTTCGTATTTCAGATTCATGCACTAGAACGCCGATCTAGGATTACGTGTTATCGGAGTAGCATGTTGCCTCGTCAGCTCCCAGTGACGCTAGCCAACGCGATCTGCCCTGTAACATGTCCTTCCAAGAGAGGAGTTCATTAGTGTTCTCATGAGCCTTCCACCAACGGGAATGCTACTTCGCTCACCATCCTGACAAGACGCGAAAGACTGGACGGTGGTTGATAAAGGAAATCCCAACTCCACCGCTCCAACCTCCTGATCCCTTGTGCCATCTCAGTGTGGTAGATGTGAAGCAGAATCCCGTTGGAAGGTAGGGTCCGGTACGCAATTCCAAGACAGCCGGCCTGTCTTTGAATTGTGTATGCTGCACCCATCGTTTTCCTGTATAGGAATTCAAGAATATGTAACAATTAGCGATTTAGGGTTTAGGGTTTAGTCGTTACATTCTGTATCAAAGTTACATGTTTTGTGTATTAATATAAAACGATGTTTAATTACATTTTGAATTACGTTTCTTGTTGCGTTATGGTTAATAAACGACAATTGAAAAACAATTAAAGACTTTCAGAAGTTGACATTTTTTAACATACACATTGCGTTGTGGAAACAATTAAACACATAATAATAATTGATAAATAAAAAAGTTGGCATTTAATAAAACGTTATAATATACCCATTTAATAAAATTTGACATTTAAAAGTTTGACAATTAAAGACGTAATAATACTCATTTAGTAATATTAAATGAAAGTCGTTTAATAAAAATTTGACATTTAAAATTTTTGACAATTAAATACATAATAATAATTCATAAATAAAAAACTATGTTATAATATATACAATTCGTTTTATAAAAAAAAATTGACATTTAATAATACTTATAAAAAATTGGCATTTTATAATATACACACAATTCATTTCATAAAAATATGAAGTTTTTATAATACTAACACATTTTTTATAACAACATTTTATAAAAAAAATATTAATTTTCTTATATCAATATTTCACAACTTCTCCATACAAATACCCTATCAAAATAAAGTTTGTTACATCCCAATCATTGGTAATCATTGGCTGACACCCAATGATTGACATTAATTAGATGGTAGGGTGAGGGGATGTGTGGATACCTCCACCGTTTTTAGATCACGGAATTTTGGAAAAACTTGGGATCGTTGATGTCCGTGGTCAAATTGACCAAGAAAATCAAGTAAAAACCAAAATTTCAATTTTATAACTGTTGGAAGATTTATAATCAAGAGATTCAAGATTTTTAGAAGTCAATTATAAAAGTTAAACTTGTTCATACAAAAGTCAACTGCAGAATTAAAAGGCAATGAAAAAGAAATTCGGTTATGTAAGGGTATAAATACCCACCGATGTCTTCATTTGTATGCGTGAAATTAGAAGTTTATATTGCATATCTTCTTTGTCTCTGTTTCACCAAACGAGTCCCTGCACATATTTTGTGCATGCTCAAACACATTAAATCAATGCTGCAACTGAAATTGAATTAATACTTTTTAACAAATCTTAAAACGCTAAGCACGTATATTTCTGAAGTTTATAGTCTTGTCCATTTTCTTCTGCTCAGCTATATACTTGGTTAAGTAGAGTAGTCTGAGACACGACATTTAGAATTAGGTAGATGGGTGGATGAGTCGGGTAATGGGTCAAATTCGCCTGGCCAGGTTGACTCACTACTACTGAATTTTCAAATGGAGCTGTGTGATTTTGTGCCTTTTAGAAATCATATAAAAAAATAAGTTATCATATTCTCACGTGTTAGGATCCTAAGAAAAATAAAATACGAAAAGGGTCCTAATTATAAAACTTGTTTAGACCTCCAACCTTATCTCAGACCAGAAAATATCATGTATGATGTTTACTTGTCCTTTCTTGTATTTCTACAACTCAAATATTCACCATAATGAAATCTGCAAGTGCTTTTTAATGCTGAAAGTAATAATTTATTAAAATTAAATGAGTCGTTTTCATTTGGTGAAATCCAATACAAGAATGAAAGAAACAATATTTTTCAAAAAACTTCTTTTTTTTTCTGATAAGAATTATTACAAGGCCCAATTTATTCAACAATTGGATTATTGGAGTTATCGTGTGATTAGCCTAGGATTTATCTTTTTAACCATAGGTATTCTTTCAGGAGCGATGATTTACTTCACGGGCGAGGTCTCTGGTTCAAGTCCAGGATGGCCCAGTTGCGCCAGGGAAAAGAATAGAAGAAGCGTCTGAATCTCTCCACCAATAATGCCTACTCCTTCAACTCGTTCTAAAAATGGGATTCCGTGTAATAAGCTTTTGATATTCAGCAATTCCTGTTAAAAAATAATCCCTTTTAATCCAGTCCATATAATGTCTTTTTCGGGAGCCAGAGGAAATGCGTCTCAGGTACATCAATTAGTAGGTATGAGAGGATTAATGTCGGATCTCATAAAAATGAAAAAAGGGGAGGGAATCCCCTATATTAATTAAGAAATAGAAATAGGGAATTTAATTTATTTTTATTATTCAAAATTGACTATTTGTCCCTCTGTTAGAGGTGTTCCAGAAATGTCTGCGATCGAGTAAATAGCTCTACGAACGAATGGATTAGATCGACTTGGAAAATGCTGTTAATAAGGATTGATATCCTCAAATCTGCGGATGTTTTAGCCTGTCAACTACTCAACCAGTACTCTAGTCCTCTCACGTGTTATCTGTGAATTTAAATTTATTGACTTGAATATGATCATTTTTCTATAGATTATAACTTGTTTTTAGTTTAAGATGTTACATTAAACCTCTCTTTTCAGTGTTTTTTTTCCTAGGTTTTACTCAATCATCATCCCCTTTTAGCTTTACATCATATAAGACTATTCATCTTTGAAGACTATCTGTATACTTTACTCTTTTTATACTTTTTTTTTTACAAAAATAGTAAACTGTTTTCTAACAGTAGTACAAGTAGTAAAATTGAATGTCGGCAACTGGCATCTCACAATATTAACATATAATAATCAATATATTACAATTTCAAAACTGTACGTTGACCAAGACAATAGATTCAAATGTCTACAAAACGTATCCTTCTTTCTGTCCACTCATTTCTTAGCTCCAATCACAACACTCCTTTCTTATCTTCACTTGTGTCTACATTCATAGCATACAGATCAACCAACTACTCTCATTCCAATTTCCAGTTTTTACCCCCTCACTGTTAACAATGGCAGAAGCTCTTGTCAATGTCATCTTTGACAAGCTAACCGATGAAGCCTTCAATATATTTGCTCGCTCTCAGGAGATTGATTCTAAGCTCAATGACCTGAAGATCACACTGACCCAAATTAAAGCTCTGCTTAATGATGCTTCTCAAAAGGAAATAACCAGTGAATCTGTCAGACTATGGCTAAATAGTCTCCAACATTTGGCTTACGATATCGATGACGTACTTGACGATGTGGCTACCGAAGCTATACAACGTGAGCTGACACAGGAATCAGGATCAGTCATTAGCAAGGTAAGGAAGCTCATGGTCCCAAGTTTCTTCACAAAATTCTCACTAAGTCAAAGTTTGCATGACAAGTTAGATAGTATTACCACCCAGTTACAACAACTAGAAAAACAAAAGTCTGATCTGGGTTTGATTGTGAAAGATGAAAGGCCCAAAAGTACTAGTAGAAGAAACGAAACATCTTTGCTAGAATCTGAAGTTGTTGGGCGAGAAAGTGAGAAAGAGAAATTGCTCAACAAGCTGTTGCAGGATGAGCCATCTAAGGAAAACTTCAGCATCTTACCCATAGTCGGTATGGGTGGGGTTGGTAAGACCACTCTAGCAAGATTTTTGTATAATGATACACAAGTGAAGGGTCGGTTTGAACTCCATGCATGGGTTTGTGTCTCTGATGATTTTGATATCTCTAAGATAACCAAAACCATCTTTCAAGCTGTGTCCAACGAAAACAAGGAATTTGAAGATCTAAATCAGCTTCAAGTGGCTCTTAAAGAGAAACTTAAGGACAAACGATTTCTACTAGTACTAGATGATGTGTGGAGTGAAAACTTTAACGATTGGGAAACCCTAGTGCTCCCATTTCATTCAGGGGCTCGTGGAAGTAAGGTAATCATGACATCTCGCAAGGAGCAATTGCTTAAGATGCTAGGTTTTGATAATCTAGACCATCTTGAGACTTTGTCATCTGAAGATGCTTTGTCTTTATTTGCTTTACATGCATTGGGTGTAGACAACTTTGATTCACACCCAACACTCGGACCAAAGGGTGAGCGTATTGTGGAAAAGTGTGGTCGTTTGCCTTTGGCTTTAAAGGCAATTGGAAGTCTGTTGAGAACTAAAACAGATGAAGAAAAGTGGGATGAGGTGTTGAATAGTAAGATAT
Source organism: Helianthus tuberosus (assembly GCA_030545235.1). Classification (NCBI taxonomy): domain Eukaryota; kingdom Viridiplantae; phylum Streptophyta; class Magnoliopsida; order Asterales; family Asteraceae; genus Helianthus; species Helianthus tuberosus. Next base: position 143,090,971 of record CM060426.1, on the reverse strand, counting down.
GGGATTCAAAAAGTGTTGGTGATCTTTCTGCAGATTGGAAGGTGATTTTTCCTGCCCTTATGTTAAGCTACCATGAACTTTCTGCAAATTTGAAGCGGTTGTTTGCATATTGCTCCTTGTTTCCTAAGGACTTTTTGTTTGACAAAAATGAGTTAGTCCTGTTGTGGCTGGCCGAAGGGTTTTTGTACAAATCAAATGCAGCCAACTCACCGGAACACCTTGGTAATGAATATTTTGAAGAGTTGTTATCTAGGTCATTTTTTCAAAATGCTCCTAATAAGGAAACGTTATTTGTGATGCATGACCTGATGAATGACTTGGCCACATTTGTTGCCGGAGATTTCTTTTCAAGGGATGACAATCGGATGGAAGATTTGTCAAAGTACCGCCACAAGTCATTTATTCGTGATAAATATGTAACTTACAAGAAGTTAGAGGCCTTCAAGAGAGCTAACGGTTTGCGAACATTGTTAGCGGTATCCATTGGGGTGAATCAAAGTTGGGACAACTTTTACTTTTCTAGTAAGATTTTGGTCGACTTACTTCCAGAGTTACCATTATTAAGGGTTCTTTGTTTGAGTCATTTTGATATAAGCGAGGTACCGGATTTTATTGGTCGTTTGAAGCACCTAAGGTATCTTAATTTATCTCATACAAAAATCAAAGAGTTGCCAGAGAATGTTGGCAATCTTTATAATTTACAGACACTAATAGTTTCTGGATGTGAAAGTCTGGCCAATTTGCCTAAAAGCTTCTTTAAACTCAAAAGGCTGAGGCATTTTGACATCAGGGATACTCCACTTTTGAAGAACTTGCCCTTGGGGATAGGTGAGCTAAAAAGCCTACAAACTCTCACTAGGATCATCATCGGAGGAAATAGTGGCTTTGCAATAACCGAGCTTAAGGGATTAAAGGATCTGCACGGGGAAATTTCCATCGAGGGTTTGAACAAAGTGCAAAGCTCAATACATGCACGTGAAGCAAACTTATATTTAAAAGAGATTAGCAAGTTAGAGTTGAAATGGGATAATGGTTCTGGAAGTGAAACACTTGAGACAGAGGTTCTCAATGAGCTAAAGCCCCTTAGTGATAAATTGAAATTGCCTAAGATTAAATCTTATAAGGGAATAGAGTTTCCAGATTGGATTGGGGATCCTTCTTTTAATCGGTTGGTTCACGTGTCGCTACGGGATTGTAGAAAATGCACATCTCTACCGCCACTTGGGCGACTACCTTCACTTGAAATTCTAAGGCTTGAAGATATGTCAAGTTGGGAGGTATGCTCAACCAATAGCGAGGTAATGTTTCCATGCCTCCGAGAGCTTCAAATAAAAAAGTGTCCCAATTTGATTGATGTCTCACTTAAAGCATTACCTTCACTAAGAGTACTAACAATAGTTGAATGCTGTGAAAGTGTGCTGATAAGTTTGGTTCGAGCAGCTTCATCAACCACTAAACTGGAAATAAGATCAATTTTAGGGCTTACGGATGAGGTGTGGAGAGGTGTTACAGAGAATTTTGGAGCGGTTGAAGAAGTAAGCATAGAATATTGTCATGAAATAAGATACTTGTGGGAATCAGATGCAGAAGCAAGTAAAGTTCTTGTAAATTTAAAGGAATTGAAGGTAAATTATTGTAAAAAATTGGTGAGTTTAGGAGAGAAAGAGGAGGATGAGGATAACATTGGGAGCAACCTCCTATCATCTCTTAGGATTTTGGAGATATGGTCATGCGAAAGTATGGAGCGTGTGTGTTGTCCAAATAGCATTGAGAGTTTATTTATCAATGGGTGTAGTTCAGTTAGACATGTCTCCTTCCCAAGAGCAACAACAAGAGGTGGAGGAGGGCAGAATCTCAAGTCACTTACTATATATATAAGTGGTTGTAAAAATCTAAAATCAATAAATCAATTGAGTAACTCCACTCACCTCACCTCTTTGTCAATAAGTTCTTGTAAAAACATGGAGTTATTTTCTGATCTTCATCAGCTATCAAATCTCACCTTGTTGTACATACAAGGTTGTAAAAGCATAGAGTCATTTTCTGACCTTGAGCTATCAAACCTAACCGAGTTGAGAATAGAAAATTGTGAAAGCATAGAGACATTTCCTAACCTCCAGCTGCCAAATCTCACACATCTGAAAATACAATGTTGCCATAACATGAAGGCATTTGGTGACCTGCAGCTGCAGCTACCAAATCTAATCAGTTGGTGGTTAAGTGATTGTGAAAATCTGGAGTCATTTCCTGACCTTCAGCTATCAAAACTCACCATGTTAAAAGAGATGGATATCAGATATTGTCCAATGATTGATGCTTCCTTTCCTTGTGGGCTTTGGCCTCCCAATTTGTGTTCCCTTGGAATAGGTGGGTTGAAAAAGCCCATCTCAGAATGGGGCTATCAGAATTTCCCACCTTCACTTGTTGACCTAACATTATGCAGTGAACCGGATGTGAGGAATTTTAGTCAATTGTCCCACCTTTTCCCTTCATCTCTTACATCTCTGGACATATGGAATTTTGATAATCTGGAATCACTTTCAATGGGACTCCAACACCTCACATCCCTTCAACATCTCATCATTTGCAGATGTCCAAAGGTGAACGATCTACCAGAGATGCTGTTACCTTCACTTTTGAGTTTGAGAATATATGATGATTGCCAAAAATTGAAAGAAAGGTGTGAAGGAAGAGGCTCCCACTACTGGCCACACATCTCTCATATCCCCAAAATCGACATAAGGATTCTGGATGGGGTCTAAATTGAAAGAAAGGTGTGAAGGAAGAGGCTCCCACTACTGGCCCCAAATCTCTCATATCCCCCGCATCTACATAACAGACTAAAAAAGGTAGATGTTTATTAAATAGCTAGCAATTGTTTCTTACATTCAAATAAATAACCCTTACTTTCTTCTTCTTTCTTCTGTAGTCAATGGAAAGAAATTTCCTGCCGTGCACTGGAGGAAAAACGACATCGTACCACATCCTATCGGATTTCTAAACCCATCACAGCCGATGGCTTCATTGGAGGCAGTTATTTTTCCGGCGACTCGTCATTGAACCGCTGCTCACACCCTCAGGTAACAATTAACATCGTCACACCTCTAATTATTTATTTTTAAAGTTTTGGGCTCCTGCTTTCTTTCTAGTTTGGGCCTGGCCCAGTACTGTTCTAATGTTGGAAGCCCAACTGGTCCCATCTATAGAATATAGTAGAGGTGTACATTTGTTCTTTTTTATTTAGCAAAACCGGCTCAGTTTGACCAGGTTGTTTGGTTAAAACCGTTTTGAGTCAAAATCGATTGGGTTGTAAACCAGTTATGAAGGAAAATATTTGATCCAATATATACTAATCGGTTTGGGTCGCGTTGAAATTGTTTCGCTTTTTTAAACCCCTAGTTTTCTAATATTATACCGGATTTTCAAACAGGTTCGAGTTGGTTTTTGTAACAAGAGTAGGAACAAATATACAAATTGGCGGTTTGGGTTGGGTTGGAATCAGTGTGGGTCAAACCTATTCAAGGTATGGTGTCAGGTCGGGTTATCCAAACCAGTTTTTTTTTTTTTTTTGGTACATCTACCATATTTGATTTAAATTAAGTAAATAACAATGGCCAATTTCTAAAATTTTACTTAAAAGAGTTTTGATAAACCTAGATATGATATATATAATTCTTAAATGTTAATGTGCATAATTTTACAAATATTATGTTGGTCAACAAAAAATAAAAGATTGCTCTAATATAAATAGGCAACTTGGGATTTTATCAAAATAATTTTAATGTTGATTCTTTTACGCTAAAACCTTGTATATGATATTCATTTTAAACTTTTATGTTTGTCTTTTGTTGTATTCATTCATTCTAGGCATTACGCTTAGTCACATTTTTTTCTCCGCAACAGGTAATCTAGGCTATGTGATCAGGAATGAATGAACAGAGATTGATGGCCAATATTGCAATGCATTTGTGTAATATATTGTTTATTGATTTGAATCATAACATATTATAATGACCAGCATTTGCATATATGTTTTTATGTTACTAGGTTGTGCAATTTTGACGTGTCTTCTTCGACATTCTATCAACAATGGGAAGAGGGTTTTTTTTATTAGCGGTGTTACAGTTTGCGTTGGTATTTAATTTCATAAATATATGAAGTATTCAGATGAAAGTAATTATATATATCAGATTATTAGGCTTCGAGCTGTGCTTATTTCTTATCGGCATAGCGACCGGGTAACTCTACATGTTTACTTCATTTCATGTTAAGTAATATGTATGTTATGAGTATGTAAAATGATCATATCTTATGAAAACAATGTATGAAATTTTGTTCTAATTAATTACGGGTTTCTCCTTGGCGACACAGACGAAGTTGAGTAGGTGAGTTTTCAAGTATTGTTATTATGTTTTGATAACCGTGTCGTAAGTCGAATCAGTTGATTTAGTTGAATATAATTGATATCATCTCGCAAGTCGAATCAGTTGATTTAGTTGAATATAATTGATATCATCTTAATTCTTAAAGATCAATTTCTTTTAGATGATGCAAATTAAAAAAAAAAAAAAAAAACACTTTGAATCATTAACGGAACGGCCGTTGTAAATTTAACCATGAAAATGAAGTAGAAACCAATATTTCATTTCTTTAACTGGTCCGCTTTGGTTTCTACTTTTTTTGTTGAGATGAGGCCCAGTCTTGGTTTCTATCCAGCTGGGCTGGGCTGAAGCCCACCCATAAAGAAAAAAAGGATAAAGGACTAGGTCACTACATAACTAACTTATCTGCGTATTTGTTAAATCTAGTTATTAATTTTTTTGATAAATGATTTCATTAACGTGCAAACTAAAATATATATCAGTCATGCATATCTTTACATAGAATAACTATATATCAATCATGCATGTCTTTACATAGAATCTATCTACTATAATAAAAGAAACCAACTTTTGTATAGGTGTCACTCAACGAGGGCTCCTATCAATTTTTCCTCCACTTAATGCCCAACGTCTAATATGGGCACCGGGTTATGAAACCGGGTCATACGGTAGGTGATCCGTGACCCACATCTCATTCAAAACAAAAATCATTATCCAAAACCCTAATTTCTCCACCTCCACCACCAATCTTCTATACTGCCGTATTCAAACTTCATTAGATTTGCAATCAATTCAACTGGTTAGGGTTCGATAATCAATAAGCAGTCTATGGTAACAGAGTATCTTTATTCATTCTTGAATTGGATATCAATATTTGTGGTTCATATTTATTCATTCTTCACTGTTCTATATTTAACCTTTTTGATTATTTTTAAAGTCTGCTTAAGATAATTAGGGATATAAGGCGCTTATGATTGTTGGGAAAGCATAGGTGACAATTTAAATAGTTATAAAAGACCAAATTTAATTTAAAAAAAGTTGATTAGAGCCTACAGTTTCTTTGATGCAGATATGCGAATGGAAAGTCTGGGAAAAAGATACCACGCATCAACAAGATAGCGCACATGTTACCTCATTTACTATGAGCGCAAAAAGTGTTAGTGGAACAACCCAGGCCAACCCGATCCAGCCTGTTTCAACCCATAGTAAATATATGAGTTATTTGGACATGACCCATTTTGACCCCTCTATCGCCACCTCTTAAGTAACTTGAATATTTACAACCCTTTTGATCAATGTCACTGTTAATGGATCCTTTGTTGTTTATCTTGAAAACTAATTAGATAAGAAGAAAGAGGAGAATAAGGAGGTTACTGTCAAAGATTTATGCCATCTGATGAGGCAATTGAGGTGGTCAAACATTCTATCTTTACTTCTTACTTCAACATGAAGATGTCCCATTACACAAATGAACCTAGGTTTTAATTATTGTAATGCGGGTACTCGCATAAATCACTATTTTGAAAAGATCAACATAAAATTAAAGTTGTTCTTCTTTAAAAGAGCATTGTAACACAGATGCCTGGAAGTTAATAATGGATCAAAGTTTGTAAATGTTTAGGGCGTTTTAGAATAATATGCATGTCAGGTTGGGTTGACATGCAACTTTCTTTTTGTTGTTTTCTGGATATAAATTTTATATAAATATCTTAAATGTTGTAACCACAATCCTTATTAAAACAAGAACTTAATTTTGTTTTTAAATAAAGAAAGTTAGGAGGCCAATCAGCCATAAACACTTTGATTAGGCCATGGGAAAGTTTAAACGCAGCTGACCAATACAAAGTATGATGTCACTGTATAGATGACTTTTATATCTTTTTTGAATTATGTGTTGTATTTTTTTATCTATTCTATGTATTTTTAAGTTTATTTTACTAATATTGAATAAATTTTCATTTTATTTTTATTAAATATGAACAAATTTAAAGTATTTTACTTTGTTAAACCTCGTGTCTACTCGGGCTTCAACTTAGTAACTATGTAATTTTATATCATTACACATTCAAATGCATAATTGATTGTTTGATTGTAGTGGTGATGCATATCTTTTACATATGATACCTTGTATAACTTGTATCTTATTACACCCTCACAACTTAAACGTGAGGAAGTCAAACATTCAAATTGAAGTGAAAAAGACAAAAAAATGCATATTTGTTAAATCTACTCGTTTGCATTTATTTTTTTAATTTTTTTTTTGTTACATATGACTTTACTAACGAGCCATTAGTAGATCTAGTTAAATTGTTTTATCAGACGTAGGATTGTCCCTTGTAAATGTCCACCAAAAGAAGTTGCAATGAGAAACAAATCACAGAATGAGATGTAAGAATCCTAAAAACCATTCATGATAACATCATAAACTATATCGGTCATTCATATGTATTGGGATAAATGTATAAGTTTAGTTTGTAGTACACCATGGCAGTTTGAACGAGCGGAAGTTGAACACTTAAACTTGAACGAAATTCGCTAAAGAAAGGTGATGAAAAGCCCTCTGTGAAGATGTTAGCATACTACGTGTTTGACGGGACATGTAGAATGGGTAGTTAACATATTGCTATTTTTTCACAAAGTGTTCATCACGAACAAGAAAAATAAGAAAGTCAACATGTGCACTTATTCTTTCAGATAAACCCAAATTACCTTACACGTTCAAATTCGGTACGCATATGTTGTTTAGAAAGATTCATCTAAAACTTAATATGCAACGGGAAGGTACACGCATATATAATGTGGGGAAAAAAAGTGATATCAACCACTACGACTATTAAAGAAGTCTGCTCCGAACATCGGAGGAGTAAAGAAGCCACACAGATTCAGAGATCAGGAAGTATCAGAAGAGTACTGACCTTTTGATCATGAAACTTCCGTTCCAGAGGCTCGTGAGAGAAATGGCTCACAGGATTTCAAAGCAGATCTACGATTTCAGAGCTCTGATGTATCTGCTCTCCAGGAGCCTGCTGAAGCGTACCTTGTTGGACTGTTTGAGGATACTAATCTGTGCCTGATTCATGCTAAACGAGTAACGATCAAGCCTAAGGATATCCAGCAACCCAATCATTCTACATTGGATTCATTGTCTGTAGCTTCATTAAACGATGCAGCCAAGATTTCAGCAAGGATAGGTTGTGAACTACACTGTCTTGGAGATTCGGAAACCCAAAGTTTTTTTCGCAGTAAGAGAAGGTGGAAACCACTGTTTTTTTAGTGTCTTCCAAATTACAGGTTCTAGAAACTTCCAAGGGTCTTCCACCATTGACTTGTTGAAAAAACGACAGGGCCGGTCTCAGTGGCGGATCTAGGATTCGCGCCAAGCGGTAACGTTTTATAAATAAGCGGTAACGAAATCGAAAAAACGTCAAATTTTTCCAAAATTTACACTAATTTTACACTACAGTCGGAACGCCAAGCCGTAGCGGACGCCACCCCTTACTATAATGTACATCCGCCCCTGGCCGGTCTTCTGCCGATACATGATTATGGCCCCGTCCTCGCCCTCCACCCTGCCCTGGCCCACGGCCTCTCCCTCTCCCAGAACTTAAACCCAAGGTCATATTCTTCTGAACCATATTGTTCTGAACCACTGGTGAAGTGGGTTTGTGGGTAGGAAAACCGACACTTCGTAGGCCATAGTAACCTCTAGGGCGAGGACTATTGCCCCTCCAACTCGGGTTCGGTAAAGAGCTAGTTTGTGGTGGGTTAGATGAATAAGCATGATTAGAACTTGCATAATATCCCTGTGGTTGTTGCATTTGCGGATATGGCGAGTGGTTTATATGAGGTTTAGGGGCAGGTGAGGGAAACGTTTGGCTGGTCTGCAAACCTGTTGAACCAAAAAATAATTATGTAAATTAATAAGAAAGGCAATTTAACGCATGCCAAAAATATAAGAAAAATGAATATAAGAAAATCAAAGTATAAAACTACTATTGTATGTCTAAGTGGAAATTTCAACCCATTTACTTTGAATGGATCAATTCCAGCTATATATGGGTAAAATAACATTCTTTTAAATTGCTTAGAACTTAAAAGGGAACGGGTCAAACAAACTGATAGTTGCCCAAAGTGTAATTGTTATACATAAACCTTCCTAAATCAATCTCTCAAAAATTAAGAATATTACTGCAATAATATAATATGACTAAAATGGTGGGTAAAACCGACCCGTTTAGGATCGCACGACATGATCAACCATTTGATATCCATATTGCTACCTTAGAAACAGAGCACCAATTTAAAAATTTACATACTTGTTTTGTGACAATATCAGAAGTTATGTGCCTCCAATCCCATCATCTTAAAAGGTGAATTAACTAAACACAAATTCAATAATTATCTGTTTAAGCTCCAAAAAATCATGCAAAGAGGTAAACTTTAACGTTCCTGAAGTGAAATTGAGCATATAAATCAAGCACTAACAAATTAGCACACATAAGAAATTCAAAACTATGTGATAACAATATGGTAATATGGTATTACGTGGATGAGTGGATGAATAATTCTGTGATATCTGAGGGCTGACCTGGCTCCTGTGCTTGTTCCCATAATACGCAGCTATTGGGTTGGTGTAATAGTTAAAGCTTTGAGACGTTGTCTGCGCCTGAGTTTCAGAGTTTTTTGTGGATTCAAGTAACGGGTTTGCGAGACTAACAGCTGAATGGTCATTATTATAAGTTGCATCCTCCTGTGAAGCTTCCATTTGCATAGCTTTTAGTCTTTCTCTTCTCTTAGTTGACTCTTCCATTGACCTTGCTGTGAATTATCCTAGAGAATACGTAAAAAAAATGCATGATTGTATACAGCAATATAAGGAATGTGAAATAAGGATGTGTTTGTGATATTAGAGGCGTCGAATAGGTGAAATTTTACAACTTGGCTAGAAAGGAAACATGTTAAAGGGGTAAAAAAACTCGTCCTAAATGGACAAGTTGCTTTATATTTTTGAATTTTTACAGACAGCATACTATATTATTAAAATAACAATTCCAATCCATTTGGACCCGTATAAAACTGAGGAAACTACATGATATATGCATGACAATATTACTTTGGTCTTACTTTGATTGAAATATAATGCACTTACATAAACACACAAAGAAGCACCAACAAGAAAAATAAGAAAATCACTGTGTTTAACAAATGATGTGCACTTATGCTTTTAGGTAAAACCAAATTACCTTACACATTCAAAAGATTCACAGTAATATCACAAAGCTGTCGTATCGAAAGATTCAATTTAATTTACATTAGTTTAAGCAATTTGGCAACAAATTAGGGCTTGAATGAGAAATTAGCGAACCCTAGAACACATACGGAAACATATTAATTATATGCATAACAGTTAGAAATTAAACGACCTTGTAAACAGATACGAGAGAGAGAGAGTACGAACCAGAAATCAGAGCAACAAATCTTCAAAAACGGAAGATTTCAAGGTCGTTTTATGAGAACATCGTTTACATTAACTTCGTTACAAGTTTGGTCCAAATTTATAGTGTATATACACAAAAGACCCTGAAGTATCAGTGATTCATATTTTTTACTTAATGTTAAAAAGTGATTATACTTAGAGTAAACTGCCGTTTTGGTCCTTGTGGTTTGGCCAGTTTTGCCATTTTAGTCCAAATCTCAAACTTTTTAAATCTGGGTTTTGTTTTTGTTGCCATTTTAGTCCAAAAGTTAAATTTGGCTTGATTCCCCAACTTAAACCCTTAAGTTTTGTCCTTTTGCACAGGGGCAAAATGGTCATTTTGTCATTAATATATAACACAAATTTCTAATTAAAATAATAAAATAAAGGGGTATTAGATTTTAATAATCCCAAGTTTCATTAATTAGCCGGTAATAATCTCAACTTTAAAAATTGCCTACAACAGTCCCAACTTGTAAGATTTTGGCCACCAATGATCCTTGTCTAACTGGGTTATAACTGTTTTGGTCAAAAAAATCTGTTGAGGATATTGCAACCAAACTCTTTGTTTCGGGGAATGATGCTTAAAATGTGTAACAGCGATGAGGATCACTTCAATGTAAATTGCACAAACAACACAAGGATTTATACGGGGAAAAAGCCCTTGATCAAGAGTTGATCTCCGGCACAAAAAACCCCGGGTGATGGAAACTACCGATCACCAAGCTCAAATAAATGAATAAATGTTTACAACTTCGGATAGTAACGAGCTAGGTACAAGGATCACTAGAATGTAACGTGTAAAAGGTGTATGAAATTGCTAAGTGTTTGAACGAGAGCTGGTATGAACGTTTGTACGAGTGTGTGTGTAACTCAGAAATGACTAAGTGTTTTTCTACTAGCTCGTTACCCCTTTTAAAATAGAAATAATCTACTCTAACTAACTATCCGACTTTTGTGCCATGCCTCCACGTTCTCCACAACGTCTATTTTTGGCCAAGCACGTGCGGGATAGTTTGGGAATATTCTCCAGGAATGTCGCCAAGACTAAGTCCGACTTGTTACTCCTGCAAAACAATACGAAACACAAGTGAACAATTGTTAGTATGAGGATCCTTAAGGTGATCCATGATCCTGATCCTAAAGCTCTTCTGAGGATCACTATCTGTCACAGAAGTAAGGATCACTAAAGAGGATAACAATTGAGGATCACGGGTCATTTAGAAATCCACCCCTAACAATTGCCCCCAAAATATAAGGAGTTAAATTGTAAATATGTGAGTTATATTTTCTTGATCTTATCCGTAACTAACTAACGGATATATAGCCGTTAAAATAGAACTAGCCGTTGCGATCATGACATCACAGAAGTGACTACCCTGCAGAATCATAATTATAAATAGAGATATAGATAGGATCATTATGCATTCAAATTTGAAAGAAACTCCCTTTAAATTCTCAGTCGACGATCAACCAGGTATTTCTTTCTCCTCTTTCTCCCTTTCTTACTCTGTTTTTCTTTCTTTATCACCACCGCTTTGAGAATGTTGCTCCGAAGCTCACCGGGCAAGGATCACAAAAAGGATAGCCCTTTGAAGAGTCAAAAGATCATCAAAGACTCGGTGAACGAGAGGTGTTGCTTTAACGATGCACAAGTAGATAACATCCGTCACCGTTTTCCGGCGAATGCCTTTTTCAAACCCTTCAATCCTACTGTCCTGAGCGACTATGTTTCAGAAACATGGGTTGCCTTTCCAGTTACTCCATTTGCCATAGGATACACCTATCCTTTCCCAGAATTTACACAATCCTTCTTTTCCCTTACCGGCATCTCTTACATCCAAGCCATGCCGATGATTTGGAGGGTTTTGTATACCCTGGAGAGAATCATCGAGCAGGAGGGCATTGATTTAGGCATGTCAGAGCTGACACAATTGTATGATGTTACCACCTTTGGATCCCACCGTTATTTGTTCAAACGAAAACCCGGTGCAGAACATCCCCTTCTTAAAGTCACCAAGAATGACAAAGATTGGAAACGTCGTTTCTTCTTTGTAAGAAGGGATACCATTTCAGATGGAAAGCATTTACCAAGGGAGTGGTCCACCAATGGTAGGACAGAGGATCCTGAGAAGGATCACCAGGTAGTCTTGTTTTTGTAATAGGATCACTAACCCTTTTTGTCTTGTGTCATGCAGCTATTTCTGTCTCACACATCATCACATCACCTGAAACCAAGGATAGGCTCGCTGCTTTTTGGAAGCTTGATCCTGAAACAAGGACATTCAAGATAGACACCCAAGACTCACAAGAAGTATCCTCAGGTTCCATTACCATGTCAAGTAAGTATCCTGCCTTTTACATAGTTTGAATATTAGAATAAATAAATAAATTGAAATAGGATAAGGATACTCATCTTGCTTTGAATGTGTAGGCACTGGAAAATCTGCCAAGCCTGTATCCCAGTTCAACACGGCTGACCTTGATGTCGTACGATCCAGGAAGAAAAGATCCACTACCAGTCCTAGCATCTCCATTCCAAAGGCACCCACTAAAGGAAAGGGTGTCAAGAAGAGGAAAACTTCTGATGCCGAGGATCTTCAAGGCCTACCACTGATCCGCCACCAGTTCCTTGAATACTTCAATGATGTAAGGATCCTTAATTCTGCCTAGGTATCCTACTCGTATGAGGATCATTTGATCTCGAACTGCTTTATCCTTTTCTTTGTAGAAATTTGCTGAGATTGAGGATTACGTGGGGAATGTTGAGGAGCAGGACAAGAAAATTGCTGACCTCCAACAGGTTGCCGTGCTCAAGGACCTTGCACTTGCTGATCTTCGGAAGGAACTCCAAGATGAGAAGACTAAGACGGCCAAACTTCTGATCGACCTTGACTATGAAAAGCATGACCTCATAGAAAATGCTAAGGTCTCTGCCGCCATCACGATGTATCAGACAAAATTGAAGATGGCCCAGGAAGCTCAAGATCCTAGTTTTGACAAAAGCAGCTGGGATGTTGAAGGCTGGAAGGCAAGGTTGGCTGATCTTGAGGATGATGAGGAAGAGGCTACTGAGGTCTTGGCAATTGAGGCAAGTGGCAGTGGAAAGGATCTGATAAAGGATACCGCAGCTGGAGGGGAAGAGGATGCAGCGAAGGCATAGGCTGCAAGGATGGGCGATGAAGGACATTTCTAGACGTAGCCGGAGCCCATTTTTTAAGTTTAATAGTTTGTTTTGGTTATGGTGTTTTTTGCTGAACAATGATGGGTTGTACTTGAACAATAGGTTTTAGGATTAAGGATCATGTATGATCCTTTGGACAATAGGCAGGATTGCAATTGGTGGAGGGATCCTCTGTTTGGGGGATGAAGCCATTGTGATCCTGCCGCCTTTATATTCCTGCACTACTTTCGAACTTATTATCATGGACACCCTTTACTTTAACACCTTAATCAGTTTAACCTTAAAACGACGCAGCGGAATTTCGAGTCTGAAAATTTCTTTCATGACATACATCTTGACATTCTAAAAATTCATTTTATAATATAAGAACATAACTTATCGACACTAAATTACATATTTAAACATTCCCGTACAATCCGTCCTGTGACTCGATCTTCGATCTCTACTCCTTGTTAATCCTCATGGCTTGTACTACCTGCGCTCACCACATAAAATTCATAACGTTAGTACGTATCATAAGCATACAAGATTTGTACACGTTTACTGTTCATTTCATTAACTCTTTACATCCCGGCTTTCCCTCTGGTCATACGATCCATAGGGAGACTTCCTTGGTATTCCTGCGTACACTTCATCACCAGGTACGATGTTATTATCGTTAGTATTCAATTTCATTGAATGCATACGTACATACCTTCATACAACCTGGACATACACTTACGATCACACATAGCATCATTGATGCGTGCGAAGTGTTACTTATTTTAGGTGTGTATTTTAAGCCCTTTTTAACACTTATTTTAGCCAAGTTTTAAATTTATAAAACACGATATTTCACTAACACTAAACACACATATGGGCAAGTGCACCCATCGTTGAGTGTAGTATAGCGTTGGTAAGATACCGAGGTCGTCCAAGGACACAAGAGCTTTTAGTACCGGTTTATCCTCAACGTCTAACCAAAATAAAAGTTTAGAAAAATGTTTTAAACTAAGAAAATTAAAAACTAACTAAAATGCTGAAAATAAAAATAAAAGAAAAACAGATAGACAAGATGAATCACTTGGTTCCGACTCATATCTAGTATAACCTTTGATTATTTCCGCACTTTTGCACATAATTAAGAGATTATCTTAGTTATTGTAGTAGGCCCCTCTTTTGAAGGTGACGTTACCCTCACCCCAGTAGTTTGAGTCAGCAGGGATACAATCCTAAAAGGGTGGATTATTGGAAGATAATGAATTAAGTTATTAATGCAGTATTGTGGTAGGCCCCGCTTTTGGCGGTGACGTTACCCTCGGCTAAGTAGTCTGAGTCAGCAGGGATACAGTCCTAAATAGCCGGGTTATAGTATTAATAGTAGTTAACTTATGAGGGGATCAAAGAGTTTGTACCCCCGCCATCCAATACCGTGAAGTATTGAAGGAGGTCCTACTAAATTTGACCCAGGTCCATTGCAGGACCTCTAAACGCTGAACAATGGCAAGACCTTTACCAAACCGTTCCCTTAACCCCCTACCAGGTAGCCAACATATCTCCATATAGACCGTGGAGATATGAATGGTGAAAATCCTTTATTTTATATAGACAGTAAAATAATGCCAAGACACCACGGACAAACGATAAGGAAAGATCACCTTCAACATAAGTAACTAGTTATTAAAGTCATTAATACAAAACCAAATAAAAAGTGCAAAAGATTAGAAATAAAAAGTATTATACTAGACACTTTGTCTTCACCAAGTGATGTAAGAGACTTAGGCAAACATGGCCTTGATTGTCAAGAACTCTTACGATCAATCTTGGATCCCGAGACGACTCACACACTCTATGATGGACAATGGATGATGGTGGTGGATGATGGTGTTGTGATGGTGGTGGGTGGTGGATGAAGTGTGAGAGAGGTGGTGTGCCAAGGGATGAGATGAAATGAATCCAAACACTCCTATTTATAGGCTGAACAGAGAGCTGGACACGGCCCCATGTCCGCTGGGCACGGCCCCGTGTCCGTCTGACAATCTCTCTCCTCATTAATTGTAATTCGCAATTACAATAAATGCGCCTGCTGTACTTTCGACACGCCCCCGTGTCCGCTGAGCACGGCCCGTGGTGGGCAATAGAAGCTTCTATAGGTTTGTCTTTTCTGCTGCTTCTTGGGCACGGCCCCGTGCTGGCTGAGCACGGGGCGTGTTCAGTCTTCTGATTTCTCTACTTTGCTTTGGAAGGTGCCGTTGAGGGGTCAGGCAGTCCACTAATATTCCTTTTCTTGTATTTATGTTGGATTTAGCTGTCTTTTTGCTTCTTTTGCGTTTTTGAGCTCATTTAATCCTGAAAATACAAAAGGAAGACAAAAACACTCTTTTTCCAATATTAGTACTTAAAAAGGGTTAGTTTTATGCCTCATTTGATGTAATTTATATGTTGCATTTTACATACATCAAATACCCCCACATTGAACTTTTGCTTGTCCTCAAGCAAAACTCTTTAATATGTGGCTTACACTCCCAAATGGAATAGGTAGAAGAGAAGGTTTTGGGCTTGTCGTAGAGTGTCGGGATTTCCAAGATTTTTTTTGGGTTTTATTTTTATTTATTTACACTCCTATTCGTAATGATTTATTTAGAACTTTTCATAAAAGAAATTACTTATTTGGGCATAACATGCCTTTTTTTAAAATTCTATTTATATACAAGTTCACATACCTCACGGGGAAATCACTCACACTCGGCCGAAGGTGTATTTTTAGTGAATCACTCGAGAGCGGCATGGAACTTATTCCTACCATAGGCTTGCCAAGAAATCAATCCTCCTCCTTTTTAACTTTTATACCTTTGTAGATATCAAGAGGACTTTGTGGGTTAAGGGTTAGGCTAGGGTTAAAGGTAGGTGGTTGGGTTAGTGGTTAGTAGAAAAAGGGCTAAAAGCGTAACAAGTGTCGGTTTTCGTATTTTTGCAACTTTTTATTTTGATGAAGCTTTTATTCAAACTAAGTTATTTTTGATTAACTTGTTTGTTTATTTTCTTTTTTGCTTCATCATTATCACACAATTTTTTTTTTTTTTTTTTTTTTTTTTACGAAGAACCGAACTTGTTACTAAAATAAAGGGTTAAAAATGAAAAAGGTTTGGTGGGTAAAAGGGTTTTTGTTTTGGTGATGAAACGAAAAGGTTTAGGCTCAAAGGGGCTAACTAGGGGGATTTTTGGGTAGGTGGTAAAAGAAAAAGAAAAATAATGGTGTAGAAATAAAAAAGGGTTAGTCCTAATGCCTCCATCATTTACTTACTCGGGTTTAAGTTGATAAGGACCGGGAATGTATTGTCATGGCAAGTTCTAGAGTCGTAAGAACCAAGCGGCTATTCACACAAGAAACGGAAAATGAGCATTTAGTCAAATGATATGTAATTGTGTGCTCAATAAAGGCTCAAAACTCACTTTTGTGGGAATGGGTTTTTATGTGATCAAGTATATATAATCAAATTTTAAATAAGTTTGCTATGCCTTTTCATAATTTTCTTATGTTGGTTCTTTTTATCACTACGCTATCGGTTGTAAATTCGTAAAAATATAACCTTTTTGAGAACTTGAATTTCCCGAGTTAAACCTAGACAAGTAAAAAAAATGAAATTTTTGAAAAAAATTTGGGGTGATTAGCGGTTCCAATAGAGTTTTGTGTAAGGCTTGTATTTAGGACTTGCAAAATTCAAGGTTTTAGCATCCCCCCCACACTTAAATTACACATTGTCCTCAATGTGTCCCAAAAATAAATTTTTAGGTTGATTAGATGTGTAAAATAGTGTTTAAAAAGCAAAAATTTGTGTTACTGGGCACTGAACACGGCCCCGTGTTGTCCGGGCACGGCCCCGTGTTCAAGTGCCAGTAACAGAATTAAAACAAGAGAAAAAGAAGCCTGGACACGGGGGCGTGTTGGGTGAACACGGCCCGTGTCCAGTTACCTGAACTGGGCGTTTTCTGCAGGGTGCTCAGCACGGGGCCGTGTTGGTTGGGCACGGCCCGTGTTGAACCTTCTGAAATGGTGAGAATTGTCGGGTTGCCTTGTTCTTGTGCATGGGTTCATTTTTCTCGTTCCCCTTTTCATCCTTTACCACCATGAGTGTGTTTTATTCCTGTTTTGGTCAGAAAATCTGATAAGGATATTGCAACCAAACTCTTTGTTTAGGGGAATGATGCTTAAAATATGTAACAGCGATGAGGATCACTTCAATGTAAAGTGCACAAACAACACAAGGATTTATACGGGGAAAAAGCCCTTGATCAGGAGTTGATCTCCGGCACAAAAAACCCCGGGTGATGGAAACTACCGATCACCAAGCTAGGTAGAAGGATCACTATAGTGGAATGTGTGAAAAGTGTATGTAATTGCTTAGTGTTTGAACGAGAGCTTGTATGAATGTTTGTACGAGTGTGTGTAACTGCGAAAAATGACTAAGTGTTTTCTACTAGCTCATTACTCCCTTTTTAAAATAGAAATAACCACCTAAACTAATTATCCGACTTTCGTGCCAAGCCTCCACGTTCTCCACAACGTCTATTTTTGGTCAAGCACGTGCAGAATAGTTTAGGAATATTCTCCAGGAATATCGCCAAGACTTGGTCAAGCTCGTTATACCTGCAAGATAGTACAATACATAAATAAACAATCGTCAGTACGAGGATCCTTAAAGTGATCCATGATCCTGATCCTGAAGCTCTTCTGAGGATCACCACCTGTCACAGAAGTAAGGATCACCAGTTAGGATAACGAATAAGGATCACTAATTGTTAGAAAATCCTCCCCTAACAATTGCCCCCAAAATATAAGGAGTGAAATTGTAAAATTAGCGAGTTATGTTTTCTTGATCTTATCCGTAACAAACTAACGGATATATAGCCGTTAAAATAGAACTAGCCGTTGCGATGATGATGTCACGGAAGTGACAATCCTGCAGAATCATAATTATAAATAGAGATATAGATAGGATCAATATGCATTCAAATCCGAAAGAAACTCCCTTTATAATCTCAGTTGAAGATCAATCAGGTATCTCTTTCTCCTCTTTCTTCCTCTCTTACTCTGTTTTTCTTTCTTTATCTTCATCACTTCGAAAATGTTGCTCCGAAGTTCACCGGGCAAGGATCACAAGAAGGATAGCCCTTTAAAGAGTCAGAAAATCATCAAGGACTCAGCGAATGAAAGGTGTTGTTTTAACGATGCACAGGTAGATAAAATCCGTTGCTGTTTTCCGGCGAATGCCTTTTTCAGACCCTTTGATCCTACTGCCCTGAGCGACTGTGTTTCAGAAACATGGGTTGCATTTCCAGCCACTCCATTCACCATATGATACACCTATCCTTTCCCAGAATTTACACAATCCTTCTTTTCTCTAACCGGCATCTCTTATATTCAAGCCATGCCGATGATTTGGAGGGTTTTGTACACCCTGGAGAGGATCATCGAGCAGGAAGGCATTGATTTAGGCATGTCAGAGCTGACACAATTGTATGATCTTACTACTTTCGGTTCCCATCATTATTTGCTTAAGCGAAAACCCGGTGCAGATCATCCTCTTCTGAAAGTCACCAAGAATGACAAAGATTGGAAACGTCGCTTCTTCTTTGTCAGGAGGGATTCCATTCTAAACGGAAAAGATCTCCCTATGACATGGTCCACCCATGGTAGGCTGGAGGATCATGAGAAGGATCACCAGGTAGTCTCGTTTTCGTATAAGGATTACTGACCCCTTTCTTGTCTTGTCTTATGCAGCTATTTCTGTCTCACACATCATCACATCACCTGCTACCAGGGAAAGACTTGCTGCTTTCTGGGGACTCGACCCTGAAACTAGAACTTTTAAGACAATCACCCAAGACTCACAGGAGGTATCCTCAGGCTCTGTCACAATGTTAAGTAAGTATCCTTGTTTAAAATTTAAATAAATAGTTAAATGTATATTAAGAAAAGATACTTATCTTGTTTTGGTTGTGTAGGTGCTGGAAAATCTGCCAAAGCCGCTTCAAGGTTCAGTGTCACCGATCTCACCACTGTCAAATCCTCCAAAAGGAAGGTTCCTACCAGCCCCACAGTTTCAATCCCCAAGGCACCCCTCAAAGGAAAGGGAATCAAGAGGAGAAAGGCCTCCGAGGCTGAGGATTTGCAGGGTCTGCCTCTAATTCGCCACCAATTCCTTGAGTACTTTAATGATGTGAGGATCACTGTCTTTGCTCATATATTCTGTTGACATATCCTGCTGATATATCCTACTGACCTGAGGATCACTTAATTCTAACCTTATCATTTATCCTCTTTACAGAAATTCGCTGAGATCGAGGATTATGTCGGCCATGTTGAGGATCAAGATAAGAAGATTGCCGACCTCCAGCAGGTTGCTGTGCTCAAGGATCTTGCACTTGCTGATCTTCAGAAGGAACTCCAGGATACCAAACAGAAGATGGCTAAGATACTGGTTAATTTTGACTATGAAAGGCAGGAGATCACAGATGATGCTAAAGTTTCTGCCGCCATAGCAATGTACAAAACCAAGCTTCAAATGGCCTTGGAAGCTCAGGATCCTGCCTTCGACAAAAGTAGCTGGGAAATTGAAGAATGGAAGGCAAGGCTGGCTGAATTGGGTGATGAAGAGGAGGCTGGAGAGATCTTGACAATCGAGGCTGGTAGCAAGGACGAAGCTGGTGAAGCAAGTGGAGCCGGAGGTGGTGATGCAGCGAAGGTGTAGGCTGCACAATTGGGCGATGATGGATATATGTGCCAAGGCCGGAGCCCAATTTTTTAGTTTGATGGTAGTTTGTTTTGGTGATGGTGTTTTTTGTTGAACAATGATGGGTTGTATTTAAACAATAGGTTTTAGGATTAAGGATCATGTATGATCCTTTGGACAATAGGCAGGATTGCAATTGATGGAGGGATCCTCTGTTTGGGGGATGAAGCCATTGTGATCCTGCCGCCTTTATATTCCTGCACTACTTTCGAACTCATTATCATGGACACCCTTTACCTACCCCAGCGGACGGGCCACGTTTTGCTGGTAGAAGCTCGGGTAGGTAATTTTGACAACCTTTTAAGGGTTAGTCTTTTGTTTATAAATAAAAACTTAACCTTTTGTCGCTTATCTCGTGTTGTTATACTTTTTAATATCTTACTTTCCAACTGTTGTAATGCTCATTTTATTTATACTTATCAAACCTTGAAAAAGTAGAAAAGATATCCAGAAAGTTTAGGATACAATCAAGGATCATATATCCCATAACCGATAAGTTCTAAAAGGTGATATGGTTTAAGAAACACAAGTTCAGTTGTCAAGTATAAGGGTTATTTCAAAGAATAATGAATAAAATCAAAAGAGTTAAGGATCATACCTGAGGATCCAAGTTAGAATCCTAACCATAATAAGGATAACTATAAGATAAACCTTAGAGTGAAATAAGGATCAAGGATCCCTAGCTGCCTATCTTCAAGAACCTGAAATAGAGCATAACTTGGGACTAAGCAAATATAAGATAAGAGTTAGTAACTGGGGACAAGCCCAAGGATAACTGGGGACAAGCCCAAGGATAACTGGGGACAAGCCCAAGGATCGTGTGTAAACTGGAGTATGGCCCTAACTGGCGACTATCCAAACTTAGTGACATGAAGATGCCAAAACCTTAGCTAACGTGAAAACGTTAGAAACCTTAGCTAACGTGAAAACGTTAGAAACCTTATGAACGGATGTATGGTACGTCTACCATTATACGTAGGATCCTAAGCATAGCCAGAACAATGGAATTATCAGCCCCTAGAACGAGTACTGGTCCCAAAGCCTTGAACTACACCAGGATCATCGTGCGCTACAGGCGGAATCTGGGGACAAGCCCGAATAGCTGGGGTTAAACCCAAAAGACGGATTGCTTCTGTGGATAACCAACGTTATGCAAAGGATACCTGAACTTTCAAAACTTGAACTCACGTGAGAGATGGATAAAGGATACATGATCCTTATCCTTATAAGAGAAAATAATGAAATGAAATAGCTTAAGTTTAGGATATTACCTAAGTAAGGATCACCGATACTTTGAGGATCCTTTAAGGATATCCCTTTCGCTAGGATCACCTCTGCCATGAGGATCCTGGTCACATGAAATATTTCTTCAAGTGGACAGCATTCCAAGCTCTTGGTAGCAGATCACCTTCCATGGTTAGCAATCTATATGCCCCCTTTCCTGCTTCAGCTTCAATCAAATAAGGGCCTTCCCATTTTGGAGCCAGTTTCCCATCAGCAGGATTGGTAGTATTTTGAAATGCTTTCCTTAATACCATATCTCCAACTTGAAACCTCCTGATCCTGACATTTTTGTTGTAAGCACCAGCCATTCTTTGCTGATAACTGGCCATCCTTATCCTAGCCATATCCCTGATTTCTTCAATAGTATCCAGGTCTTGAGCCAAGTTTTCATTATTTTCCTCAGGATCACGAGTAGTTGTTCTAGCAGTTGGAACCACCATTTCTGTTGGGATCACCGATTCTGCCCTAAACACCAAAGAGAATGGTGTTTGACCAGTAGCATTCTTAGGGGTTGTCATGTCAGCCCAGATCACATAGGGTAGTTCTTCTGCCCATTTCCCTTTCTTGGATCCAAGCTTCTTCTTCAAATTGTTGATGATGATCTTGTTAGATGACTCTGCTTGGCCATTAGCTTGTGGGTGGACTGGTGTTGATGTTATCATCTTAATCCCCCAGCTGTCACAAAAGTTAGTGGTTTTGCCCCCAATAAATTGGGAACCATTATCACATATAATCTCGGAAGGAATTCCAAATCTAGTTATAATATTTCTTTTAATGAAGGATATAACTTCCTTTTCTCTAACTTGGGCAAAAGCTTCAGCCTCTATCCACTTGGAGAAGTAATCAGTCATAGCTAGCATGAATACTTTTCCACCAGGTGCCTTAGGGAGCTTTCCAACTATATCCATACCCCATCTCATAAATGGCCAAGAGGAGGATATAGGATGTAATAATTCAGCTGGTTGATGAAGGATATTGCTGTGTCTCTGGCAAGGATCACATCTTCTGGCATACTCCACAGCATCTTTCTTCATGGTTGGCCAGTAGTATCCTGTCCTCAGGATCCTTGAGAATAATGCCCTGCCCCCAGTGTGGTTTCCACAATCTCCTTCATGGAAGTCTTTTAAAACTTCTTGAACTTCAGGATCCTCAATGCATCTCAAGTATGGTCCTGCAAGAGATCGTTTATACAACATATTATTTATAATTGTGAATTGAGATACCTTAGATTTGAAAGCCCTAGGGTTTTCTCCTGTAGGAATCTCTCCATGTTGTAAGTATCTCATAATTAGTGAGATCCTGATCCTGAATAGGAGTGAGTATCCTCACTAGGGATAACTGCAGAATCATTTCCTATCTCCATAGTCTGGTGATCCTCGATAGCCGGGGTCAGGATATGGATAATAGGAATCTTGATATCCTCTGGGATCTTCAAAGATGATCCTAAGTTAGCCAAAGCATCAGCTTCTGTATTTTCTTCCCTTGGTACTTGTGACAAACTAAAGGAAACAAAAGAGAGTGCCAAACTTTTGACTATCTCCAAATATTTGGTTAGCTTTTCACCTTTAACAGCATAGGATCCATTAAAGTGGTTTGTAATTAACAAAGAATCTACATGTACCTCAAGATACCTGATTCCCATATGCTTAGCGATTTGCAAACCAGCAATTAAGGCTTCATATTCAGCCTCATTGTTAGTGGTTTGGAGCTCACAAGCTATAGAATGGGGTATTATGTCCCCCTGTGGCGATTTTAGTAGTATTCCAAGCCCTGTGCCTTTGACATTTGAGGATCCATCAGTATGAAGTATCCAAGGATCCTTGGTCTCTTCTAGCTGCTGGACTTCTAGCTCAGCTTCTTCTTGTAAATCACTACTGAAATCAGCCACAAAGTCAGCTAATGCTTGGGATTTGATGGCTGTCCTAGGCTCATATCTTATATCATATGCACTTAGCTTCACTGCCCACTTAGCCATCCTTCCTGACATCTCTGGTTTCCTGAGGACATTCTTAATTGGGAAATTAGTTTTAACAATGATAACATGAGTTTCAAAATAATGTCTTAACTTTGTAGATGCCATAATTAATGCATGAATAAGTTTTTCAAGGTGTGAGTACCTGGATTCGGCATCAAGTAAACTTTTACTTACATAATAGACAGGATGTTGTGTACCTTGATGATCCTTAACAAGGACCGCACTTACTGCTTTTGAGGATACTGCAAGATACAAGGATAACACATCACCTTTTTCTGGTTTCATCAAAGCCGGAGCCGAGGATAGGTAATCTTTGAGGGCTTTTAAAGCATTTTCATGCTTCTCCGTCCACTCAAATTTCTTGTTCTTCCTTAGGATATCATAGAATTCTTTACACCTCTCGGAGGACTTGGATATAAATCTGTTCAAGGCTGCTATCCTTCCTGTTAGCCTTTGAACATCCTTAGCATTGACCGGAGATTTGATGTTCACTATTGCTTTGATTTGTTCCGGGCTAGCTTCAATGCCTCTCTTTGTCACCATATATCCTAAGAATTTACCTGCTTTAACACCAAAGTGACATTTTGAAGGATTAAGTTTCATGTTATATTTGTCAAGGATATCGAATGCTTCCTCCAAGTCTCTTAGGTGATCCTCAGCTTTTAAGGATTTTACCACCATATCATCTATGTAAACCTCCATAGTTTGTCCAATCTGATCCTTGAACATCATATTCACCAGCCTTTGGTATGTTGCACCTGCATTTCTTAATCCGAACGGCATAGCAATATATCAGTATATACCAGTTGGAGTCATGAAGGCTGTATCCTCTTGGTCGGATGGTTCCATTTGGATTTGTTGAAATCCAGATGAAGCATCCATAAAAGTTAACAGTTCATGACCCGCGGTTGCATCCACCATGGAGTCAATGTGGGGTAAAGGGAAAGGATCCTTGGGACATGCCTTATTTAAATCGGTAAAATCGACACATACCCTCCACTTTCCGTTTTTCTTTTGAACAACAACCACATTGGCCAACCATCTTGGATACTTGACCTCTCTAATCATACCTGCCCGGAGCAATTTCTCTACCTCTTCCTGGATAATGGCATTCCTTTCTGGTGCAAACTTCCTTCTCCCTTGATGGATTGGTTTGAAGGATCTGTCGATGCCGAGCTTGTGAGTGATAACATCTTTGGATATACCAGTCATATCTTCGTGTTTCCATGCAAAGGTAGTCTTTCTCCTTTTGAGGAAGGATATGAGGTCTTCTTTCATTTCGCCAAGGATCCCTGATCCGATATAGATTTTGGATTCAGGATCATCAGGATCCATGAGGATTTCTACCACATCTTGCTCTCTTGCCTCCAAGACATCCCTTGGAGGATACTTTGATTGCTATTGCTCCCTGGATTTCGAGGCTGGTTTCATCGATGAAGTATAGCAATTCTTAGCCTCCTGCTGATCACTATCAATCTTCACTATTCCCCAAGGACTAGGGAGCTTCACACATTGATGGTAAGTGGATGGGACTGCTTTCATATCATGTATCCAGGGCCTGCCAAGGATAACATTACAACAAGATAAACAGTCAATAACACAAAATTTTTGATAAGAGTGTAAGCCTTCAATATATATTGGGAGTTTAATGTCCCCCAGGGTGTTCTTAGTTTCGCCACTAAATCCCACGAGCACGGAGGATCTTGGTATGATCTCTGATTCTGGGATACCCATCTTCTTTAGAACATCAAGCTGGATAATGTTCACTGAGCTTCCTCCGTCTATTAGGATCCTGCGGACAAAATGGTTAGATATGAAAAGAGTAATAACTAAACCATCGTGATGAGGATCCTGGATATCAACACGATACTCTTCATCAAAGGTTATGACTTTTGATGTTCGAACTGGTCTTTCTCCATTATCCATCTTAGTTTCCTTCGCATGCCTTTTAGCTGCTGAGAAGGATGTGCCACAAATGTCGGATCCTCCAGAAATAAAGTTTATCACTTGTGCATCTACTGGAGGAGCTGGAGCCTTCTCAGGGATCCTTTCAGGATCCTGAGTCCTTGACTTTTTTCTTCCCAACAACTCTTTTAGATGCCCTTTGCTCAACAAGTATCCAATTTCCTTTCTTAATGCAATGCATTCTTCTGTAAGGTGCCCAAAATCTTCATGATATGCACACCACTTTGATTTATCCTTAGTTACAGCCGGCCTATCATTCTTTCTCGGCCATCTAGCTTTATCACCTAGGTTCTGCATAGCAAGGATTAGTTCATTGTTATCAACATTAAAGCAATATTCAGAAATTGGAGGATAATCCTCATCATCCTCTTCTTGATCAACAGAATGCACGTTCTGATTATCAGATCTGTTGTAGGATCTGAATTTGTTATTCCTGAATGAGGATCCTTGCTTATCCTGCTTTGAGGATCCTGCTAACCTCTCCTGGATCCTCTTGTCATCCTCTAGCCGAATGAACCTAAGTGCTCGGGTTCTTACCTCATCTAAGTTCCTGCATGGTGTCATAACAAGATCATCATAGAAAGACGAATCCCTAAGCAATCCCATTTTGAAGGCCTCAACAGCCGTAGCTATATCTAAGTTGGGAATGTCTAAGGATTCTTTACTGAATTTGGTAATGTAATCCCTTAACGATTCATTATGACCCTGGGTTATCCTATACAAATCACTAGTTAATCGTTCAAATTTTCTACTACAAGAAAACTGATTATTAAACAAGTTAACTAGGTTAGCAAATGAGGTAATAGAATAGGGAGGAAGACTTAGCAGCCATTTGAGAGCTGATCCAGTAAGAGTGGATCCGAATCCTTTGCACAAGCATGCTTCCTTTAACCTTTCTGGGATTGGATTGATCTCCATCCTCTCCCTGTATTGTGCTATGCGTTCTTCAGGATCCGTCGAACCATCATACAGTTTCATTGTAGGCACATGGAACCTCTTGGGTATCTCAGCATCACAGATTGGTGGTGCAAAACGAGATATCTTGTGGCTCCCATCTGCAATCTCTGGAATAGGTTTGACTACTCCCGGAACACTCGATATCATATCCTTTAGCTTTTGCAATTCTCTGGCCATGGCATGATTGATACCTGGATCCTGCATAAGACCATGGTTAGTAGTATGAGAATTATTAAAAGTGTTACCTCCCATTGGATTCAAGTTAGGAAGAATGGATGTTAATCCATATTGTTGAGACTCTGGAATGATCGAGGGACCAGTAGAGGCATTGGTCTGCATTGGAATAAAATCTCCCTGATGGACGTCTGAACTTCCTGTTTGCAAACTCCTCAAGGATCCTGGCATCTGGAAGGATCCCTGAAACTGGGACGATCCTGGAACAAAGGAGGATCCTTGAACCTGGGATGATCCTGGAACGAAGGAGGATCCTTAAACCTGGGATGATCCTGGAACGAAGGAGGATCCTTGAACCTGGGATGATCCTGGAACGAAGGAGGATCCTTGAACCTGGGATGATCCTGGAACGAAGGAGGATCCTTGAACCTGGGATGATCCTGGAACGAAGGAGGATCCTTGAAACTGCTGCATTCCTGAATATCCTCCTGAACTCGTGAGGGATCCCATATGCTGAGGATAGGATCCCGCTGGCTGGAAATATGAACCTAATGCCTGGGTCATAGCTGTTGTTCCGTAGTGCACTCCTTTTGGTCCACCCACATATTGAATGTCTGGAACCACTGACGGCTGAGAAGTAATCACCGGAGTATCAAAATTCAAAGATCTGGGCATCAGTGGGGAGCGATCCTCTGCCGTTTTCTTCTGTTTCTTAATTTCGTCAATCTCCCGGAGGATCCTTTCGTTGGTCTTATCCTGCTCTTGTGCATGATTCCTCATCTGCAAAATCAAGGCATAGAGATCATTAGTAGTAGGATTAGTTGAAACAGAAGAAGTAGGTGGTTTTGAGAAAATGGGAGTTGGTTTCTTCGCAGCATTCTCAGTATTCTTCTGGGATCCAGAAGGTGGTGGAGGCAAAGGAGGAACGCCTTGTGAAGAAGTGAATGAGGGCATCAAGTTTGAAGCATTCTTTGCTGAGGAAGCCATTTGCTTGGTTGTAGTGAACCGAATTAAGCACAGAATTGCGTATTTTTCTAAGGACGAAGCACCAATTGCCCCACGGTGGGCGCCAAACTGTTTTGGTCAGAAAATCTGATAAGGATATTGCAACCAAACTCTTTGTTTAGGGGAATGATGCTTAAAATATGTAACAGCGATGAGGATCACTTCAATGTAAAGTGCACAAACAACACAAGGATTTATACGGGGAAAAAGCCCTTGATCAGGAGTTGATCTCCGGCACAAAAAACCCCGGGTGATGGAAACTACCGATCACCAAGCTAAAATAAATGATTGAATGTTTACAACTTCGGATAGTAACGAGCTAGGTACAAGGATCACTATAGTGGAATGTGTGAAAAGTGTATGTAATTGCTTAGTGTTTGAACGAGAGCTTGTATGAATGTTTGTACGAGTGTGTGTAACTGCGAAAAATGACTAAGTGTTTTCTACTAGCTCGTTACTCCCTTTTTAAAATAGAAATAACCACCTAAACTAATTATCCGACTTTCGTGCCAAGCCTCCACGTTCTCCACAACGTCTATTTTTGGTCAAGCACGTGCAGAATAGTTTAGGAATATTCTCCAGGAATATCGCCAAGACTTGGTCAAGCTCGTTATACCTGCAAGATAGTACAATACATAAATAAACAATCGTCAGTACGAGGATCCTTAAAGTGATCCATGATCCTGATCCTGAAGCTCTTCTGAGGATCACCACCTGTCACAGAAGTAAGGATCACCAGTTAGGATAACGAATAAGGATCACTAATTGTTAGAAAATCCTCCCCTAACAATTCCTGAAAATTAAAACTAACTAGAAAACATAAAAATTAACCTAAATTAAACTAAGGATAGTTCCGTGGAATGCCTCCATGGTGCGCCACGTTTATAAGGGTCCTTGGCTAGACCCAAAGCCTGGTCATATGTTACCTAAGTGGGATGTGTTGCATCCCATGTTACACCGTCGGAGAGCGTCATCCAAGCTTGAGTCTATGACCTTCATGTAGTTGACCGGATCTTCTTCCTCTACTCGCTTTCCACATTCAAATTTCACTTCCTCATCCCCAAACTTCAATGTTAGAGTTCCGTCATTCATATCCACCAATGCTTGGGCGGTGGCTAGAAATGGCTTCCCGAGGATGAGAGGGACATCGGTGTCTTCTTCCATGTCTAGGATGACGAAGTCGGTTGGAAAGACGAATTTGTCAACCTTGACTAGCAGATTTTCGGCGACACCTTGTGGGAATTTGACGGACCTGTCGGCGAGTTGTATGCTCATCTTTGTAGGGCTTGTTGTTCCTAGGCCGAGTCGCTTGAACATTGATGTGGGCATGAGGTTGATGCTAGCCCCAAGATCAGCTAAAGCATTTCGGACGGGGGACTTCCCAATCGAACAAGGGATTGTGAAGCTCCCGGGGTCGATTTTCTTTTGTGGAAGTTTGTTGAGTACTAAAGCTGAGCATTCTTCGCCTAAGTTAACTAATTGCAATGATTCAATTTTCCTTTTGTGAGTGAGGAAATCCCTCATAAATTTTTCATATTTAGGCATTTGGGTTAGGACCTCAATAAAAGGAATATTAACATGCAATTGTTTTAGTAAACTTTCGAACTTTGCGAATTGCTCATCGGTCTTTTGACGATTTAACCTACCGGGGTACGGAATTGGAGGAGTCTTGGTGGGTTCTTGATTTGGTGTAGAAGCTTTTTCTGGCGCAGGAGGAGTTATAGGCTGGCTAGAATGGCTTCTTTCATTTGGCGGCAATGGAGCATCCTCGGGACCCACGGTTCGATTTCTTAATGTGATGAGATGTACTTGTGCCTTCGGGTTCGTTTCGGTATTACTAGGTAACGCGCCTTGTGGTCTCTCGGAGAAATTTTGAGCTAGTTGATTTAATTGTTTTTCAACGTTTTGAATGCTAGCTTGTTGATTTCTGAAATTCGATTCCAATTGTTGAAATCGATCCGAGTTTTTCTTTTCAGTGTCAGAGATGAGGCGAGATACAGTATCTTCAAGCCTTTCTCTTCCACCTTGTTGTTGAGAAAAATTTTGCGGTTGTTGAAAATTAGTTCGTTGGTTTTGTTGGTTACTACTATTGCCGGGATCTCTCCAACCAAGATTTGGGTGGTTACGCCATCCTTGGTTGTAGGTACCCGTTGGAGGACCCGACGGCCTAGGTCTATTATCCATGTAGTTTACCGTTTCAGTTTGTTCATCTAATTCTTTCATACAACTCCAATTTTCATGTGACCCACCACACCCTTCACAAGCCATAACCGAGGCCGTTTTTGTCATTTCTAGCCTTTTGATTTTTGAAGAGAGGGCTTCGATTTGGGCTTGTAAAGAGGTGCTTTCATCAACCTTATGGGCGCCCGGGGCAATAGATTTATTACCTCGGGGAGTGTGCCATTGAAAATTGGTTTGAGCAATTTCCTCAATTTGGTTATATATTTCATTTGGGCGACGATTACCTAAGAGTCCCCCGGAGCTTGAGTCAAGTGTTTGTCTTGTGTGTGGCAACAACCCATTGTAGAAAGTGGATACTTGTTGCCACACCGCTAGACCGTGATGAGGACACTTTCTTAGAAGCTCCTTGAATCTTTCCCAAGTTTCATATAAGGATTCCCCATCCTCTTGTGAGTATGTATTAATTTCAGTCATTAATTTAGCCGTTTTAGCAGGAGGGAAATACTTATATAAAAACTTTTGGGCAAGTTCATCCCAAGTGTTTACCGATCCAACTGGGAGGGTGTTAAGCCAAGCCTTAGCTCGGTCTTTTAGTGAAAATGGAAACATTCGAAGGCGGATGGCGTCATTTGATGCTCCATTGATCCGAAAGGTATCACATATTTCTAAGAAGTTAGTAATATGTAGATGGGGATCCTCGTCCGCAAGCCCATGGAAAGTTGCGGAGTTTTGGAGCATTTGTATCAAATGCGGCCGAAGTTCGAAGTTGTTGGCCTCGACATTCGGTGCATTGATAGCGGCGCCAAGATTGCCTACGGTAGGCCGTAGGTAATCCATGAGGGTACGTTGGTCCGCCATTGGAAGTGGGTCCCCCGAAGCTTTCTCTTGATTTTTAGCTTTAAGTCTTTTTCTGAGAAAGCGCTCGGGTTCTTCTAGGGGTTCTTTTATGTCTCTACTAGAACTGGAGCTCATGCACTACGTAGGAGGTTCAAATGTGGCGCCTGGGTTCCAAGTCCTGCAACAAAAACAGAAAAGAACGTTGGTCAGAATGTTCACCACGGCCCCGTGCTCAGTGAACACGGCCCGTGGTCAGAAGTACAGTAATCGTTTTCTGTATCCCAGTTACTCGGAGTTAGACACGACCCCGTGTTGCACCGACACGGCCCCGTGTTCAGCTCTCTGTAACTCAGAAAATAAAAACTGCCAGTGATGATGCTGGGCACGGCCCGTGTCTGACCGAGCACGGCCCGTGCTGAGCTCTGCAGAAGCTGAAAAACTAAGGAAAAAACCTAAAAAAAAAATGATTAGGCCGTTGATTCCTAACTTTCTTAAAATCCTTGTGTCCCCGGCAACGGCGCCAAAAACTTGATGCGTGCGAAGTGTTACTTATTTTAGGTGTGTATTTTAAGCCCTTTTTAACACTTATTTTAGCCAAGTTTTAAATTTATAAAACACGATATTTCACTAACACTAAACACACATATGGGCAAGTGCACCCATCGTTGAGTGTAGTATAGCGTTGGTAAGATACCGAGGTCGTCCAAGGACACAAGAGCTTTTAGTACCGGTTTATCCTCAACGTCTAACCAAAATAAAAGTTTAGAAAAATGTTTTAAACTAAGAAAATTAAAAACTAACTAAAATGCTGAAAATAAAAATAAAAGAAAAACAGATAGACAAGATGAATCACTTGGTTCCGACTCGTATCTAGTATAACCTTTGATTATTTCCGCACTTTTGCACATAATTAAGAGATTATCTTAGTTATTGTAGTAGGCCCCTCTTTTGAAGGTGACGTTACCCTCACCCCAGTAGTTTGAGTCAGCAGGGATACAATCCTAAAAGGGTGGATTATTGGAAGATAATGAATTAAGTTATTAATGCAGTATTGTGGTAGGCCCCGCTTTTGGCGGTGACGTTACCCTCGGCTAAGTAGTCTGAGTCAGCAGGGATACAGTCCTAAATAGCCGGGTTATAGTATTAATAGTAGTTAACTTATGAGGGGATCAAAGAGTTTGGACCCCCGCCATCCAATACCGTGAAGTATTGAAGGAGGTCCTACTAAATTTGACCCAGGTCCATTGCAGGACCTCTAAACGCTGAACAATGGCAAGACCTTTACCAAACCGTTCCCTTAACCCCCTACCAGGTAGCCAACATATCTCCATATAGACCGTGGAGATATGAATGGTGAAAATCCTTTATTTTATATAGACAGTAAAATAATGCCAAGACACCACGGACAAACGATAAGGAAAGATCACCTTCAACATAAGTAACTAGTTATTAAAGTCATTAATACAAAACCAAATAAAAAGTGCAAAAGATTAGAAATAAAAAGTATTATACTAGACACTTTGTCTTCACCAAGTGATGTAAGAGACTTAGGCAAACATGGCCTTGATTGTCAAGAACTCTTACGATCAATCTTGGATCCCGAGACGACTCACACACTCTATGATGGACAATGGATGATGGTGGTGGATGATGGTGTTGTGATGGTGGTGGGTGGTGGATGAAGTGTGAGAGAGGTGGTGTGCCAAGGGATGAGATGAAATGAATCCAAGCACTCCTATTTATAGGCTGAACAGAGAGCTGGACACGGCCCCGTGTCCGCTGGGCACGGCCCCGTGTCCGTCTGACAATCTCTCTCCTCATTAATTGTAATTCGCAATTACAATAAATGCGCCTGCTGTACTTTCGACACGCCCCCGTGTCCGCTGAGCACGGCCCGTGGTGGGCAATAGAAGCTTCTATAGGTTTGTCTTTTCTGCTGCTTCTTGGGCACGGCCCCGTGCTGGCTGAGCACGGGGCGTGTTCAGTCTTCAGATTTCTCTACTTTGCTTTGGAAGGTGCCGTTGAGGGGTCGGGCAGTCCACTAATATTCCTTTTCTTGTATTTATGTTGGATTTAGCTGTCTTTTTGCTTCTTTTGCGTTTTTGAGCTCATTTAATCCTGAAAATACAAAAGGAAGACAAAAACATTCTTTTTCCAATATTAGTACTTAAAAAGGGTTAGTTTTATGCCTCATTTGATGTAATTTATATGTTGCATTTTACATACATCAATCATTCATACCTATGTACTTACATACATACGTACATGCATACGTAAATACATCCATTCATACTTACATACATACATACTTACATGCCTACATACATACATACCTACATACCTACATACATACAAACCTACGTACATACTTACATTCAAACATACATACATACTTACATACATACGTACATATTTATCCCATACTTTCTCACAACTTACATACGTGCATACCTTCGTACATACTCACTGGCGTACATATACATACTACCTACATACACCCCTACATACATACACTTAGGTTTATAAAACATACATACGTACATGCCTTTATACTTACTTACATGTATACTTATAATCACCTGTTCAACGTACTCAACTCATACTTACTTATTCATAAACATCTTCTTATATCCTTATGTACTTGCTTACACACCATAATCTTACATACATTCACGCACACACGCTTATATACACTTCTACACACGTGTATAGAGATATACAACATTCATACATGCCTATCCACACATACACTTACCCTAATGGTCATAAAACATGAGTTAAATTAGTTGTACGTAACTTAAAACGCGTTTAAACGAGTTCCCGAGCCAAAACGGATCACGAAAACAATTTCCGGAGAAACTGGACCCGTCGCACGACGCGACGGGCCGTCGCGCTACGCGACCCCCTCAAAACATCAGACGGTTTGCAGCTGGTTGCTGCATATTTCCCGCGCGATCCGATTTCACGGAAACGGCCATAACTCACTCGTTTTTGATCCGTTTTACCCGATTCTTTTTCCTACGCGTCCGTAATTTAATTCTCCATCTAATGGAACTAAAATCCAACATCCGACTTAATAAAATTTCTGACTTTTAACTCTTCGGCTTATTACCCTTTTACCACTTTTCGACCCGTTTATGCATACGTCAACATAACTTGTTCGTTTTACCAAAACCTCTTATAGACATAATAATGTAAGTGACGTCTATCATAAATTACCAAATTCTTGGATGTCTTGCATCCTCTTAACTCCTTATCGTTCATATACTTATTTTTGACCCGTTAAGGGTATTCGTGCATTAATTGGTCTACGACTAACCAAACCGTAATCCCCACTTCCATACTTGTCCAAAACATTACACTAATCGTATAACTTGCTTCAAAACTACTTTTAAGCTCGTTTACCCCAAAATACCCATCAAGGGCATTTTGGTCAACCTTAAACCCATCTTTTACGACGAAAGACTTTAACATGTATTTGACCGCAAACATCATATTTAATTCATTACAACACATTATTACTTACTGGTACTAAGAAGTGATTACGGAAATCACTTACCTTATGCGTCCATGCTCGTATCCGATTCCTCGCCTCTTCTTGACCCGTTAACACTTCAAGCTTGAGTCCGTCTCGACGTGTTTCCTATACTTTCATTTCATCGAAACCACGCCCTTATTAGCATACTCATTTGTACATGTAACCATCATATCATTCGCATAATTCACATTTAACTTTCCTTAGTCACTTCTAACAAGCATTAAAACATATAATCGACTTCATACTCTTTTCATCACACGTAATTCATCATGTAATTACAAATAATACATATTAACATAACATG
Organism: Helianthus tuberosus; assembly: GCA_030545235.1. NCBI lineage: Eukaryota > Viridiplantae > Streptophyta > Magnoliopsida > Asterales > Asteraceae > Helianthus > Helianthus tuberosus. The sequence continues at coordinate 143,056,936 of CM060426.1, read as the reverse complement.
TACCAAACGTCTTCCTATCATCCTACCTTTACGACAACGAGTCCAATCATGTTTCTTAATCTTGTTGACTTTCAAAAGTCAACTATTAACCATATGTAACCATCAACTCATCGACATATACCCGTAACATTGTAATCGACCGTACGGACGACACTATATTCATTTTATCATACACTTGATGTATGTACTACCTTTTAAGCACAACGTACAACTCATTCATGCATAAATCTTCTAAACTCTTACATAACCCATCAAAATCTGCTACTAACCATCATGGATCATTCCCAAATAAACATCAATCATATCATCATCATTTTTCTCCTAATTCATCTAACAAGAATTCATCATACCCACATAATACATCAATCTTTCCAACAAGAATTGGACATAGGTGATGAGTCTAGTCATCTTCATCACCATAACTAATGGGTTTATCATCTAAACATCAAATTAGCACAAACCATTCATAATCCATGTTCTACATGATGATTATAACACATACTCATGCTAAATTTCACTTAAACTCATGGATTAGAACATAACCCACTTCACCCATGATCACCAATCTTAGATTTAAAACATACCTCATGATCCTCTCGTGTTGGTGATCATTAATCCATGCTCGGTTATGGATTTAAGCTTCATTTTGCCTTCCGATATGAGCATAAAAGATGGATTAGGGTTTGAGGCTCCATGGGAGCCTCCTGCTCCTTCTCGAACACACGCATGTGTGTGTGTGTGTGTGTGAAGTTATTTTATAACTTAACTTTCATTTGTTCCACTTTAGCCCCTCGGGTTTACCTTTAAAACATAACTGACACTACCCTCATCATTTAATACTTTTGACCATACCTTTAACTAGGTTAAATAGTCTAGTTATTTATTTCATAACGTGTCACGTCAGAACATACGACAATATTTAACATTCAGATTTTTGGGGCGTTACATTTACCTACCCCAGCGGACGGGCCACGTTTTGCTGGTAGATGCTCGGGGTAGGTAATTTTGACAACCTCTTAAGGGTTACTACTTTGTTAATAAAAACTTAACCTTTTGTCGCTTATCTTGTGTTGTTATCCTTGTGTTTCTTTGATTTTCCTTTGTTTTGATGCATATTCATTGAACAAATAATTTTGAATAAGTCAAATTGAAAATACTTAGGATATGATCCATGATCAAATATCCTTTAGTTAAAGAATCTCAGAAAGCAATATGTTTTAAGGATCACAAGTCTAGTTGTCAAACTTTAAGGGTTATTCAAATAAATAATGAATAGAATTAAAAATAGTTAAGGATCATACCTGAGGATCCAAGTTAGGATCCTAACCATAATAAGGATAACTATAAGATAAACCTTAGAATAAAGTAAGGATCAAGGATCCCTAGTTGCCTATCTTCAAGAACCTGAAATAGAGCATAACTTGTGACTAAGCCAATATAAGATAAGAGTTAGCAACTGGGGACAAGCCCAAGGATAACTGGGGACAAGCCCAAGGATAACTGGGGACAAGCCCAAGGATCGTATGTAAACTGGAGTATGGCCCTAACTGGCGACTATCCAAACTTAGTGGCATGAAAATGCCAAAACCTTAGCTAACGTGAAAACGTTAGAAACCTTAGCTAACGTGGAAACGTTAGAAACCTTGTGAATGGATGTATGGTACGTCTACCATTATACGTAGGATCCTAGGCATAGCCAGTACAATGGAATTATCAGCCCCTAAAACGAGTACTGGTCCCACTGCCTTGAACTATACCAGGATCATCATGCGCTACATGCGGAACTGGGGTCAAGCCCAAGGAACGGATTGCTTCTGCAGATAACCAATGTTATGCAAAGGATGCCTGAACTTTCAAAACTTAAACTCACGTGAGAGATGGATAAAGGATACATGATCCTTATCCTTATATGAGAAAATAAAGAAATGAAATAGTTTAAGTTTAGGATATTACCTAAGTTAGGATCACCGATACTTTGAGGATCCTTTAAGGATATCCCTTTCGTGAGGATCATCTGTGTCATGAGGATCCTGCTTACATGAAATATTTCTTCAAGTGGACAGCATTCCAAGCTCTTGGTAGCAAATCACCTTCCATGGTTAGCAATCTATATGCCCCCTTTCCTGCTTCAGCTTCAATCAAATAAGGGCCTTCCCATTTTGGAGCCAATTTTCCATCAGCAGGATTGGTGGTATTCTGAAATGCTTTCCTTAATACCATATCTCCAACTTGAAACCTCCTGATCCTGACATTTTTGTTGTAAGCACCAGCCATTCTTTGCTGATAACTGGCCATCCTTATCCTAGCCATATCCCTGATTTCTTCAATAGTATCCAGGTCTTGAGCTAAGTTCTCATCATTCTCCTCAGGATCACGGGTACTTGTTCTTGCAGTTGGAACCACCATTTCTGTTGGGATCACTGATTCTGCCCCAAATACCAAAGAGAATGGCGTTTGACCAGTAGCATTCTTAGGGGTTGTCCTATCAGCCCAAAGCACATAGGGTAGTTCTTCTGCCCATTTCCCTTTCTTGGATCCAAGCTTCTTCTTCAAATTGTTGATGATGATCTTGTTGGATGATTCTGCTTGGCCATTAGCTTGTGGGTGGACTGGTGTTGATGTTATCATCTTAATCCCCCAGCTGTCACAAAAGTTAGTGGTTCTGCCCCCAATAAATTGGGAACCATTATCACATATAATCTCAGAAGGAATTCCAAATCTAGTTATAATATTTCTTTTAATGAAGGATATAACTTCCTTTTCTCTGACTTGGGCAAAAGCTTCAGCCTCTATCCAGTTGGAAAAGTAATCAGTCATAGCAAGCATGAATACTTTTCCACCAGGTGCCTTAGGGAGCTTACCAACTATATCCATACCCCATCTCATGAATGGCCAAGAGGAGGATATAGGATGCAATAATTCAGCTGGTTGATGAAGGATATTGCTGTGCCTCTGACAAGGATCACATCTCTTAGCATACTCCACAGCATCTCTCTTCATGGTTGGCCAGTAGTATCCTGTCCTCAGGATCCTTGAGAATAATGCCCTGCCCCCAGTGTGGTTTCCACAATCTCCTTCATGGAAGTCTTTTAAAACTTCTTGGATTTCAGGATCCTCAATGAATCTCAAGTATGGTCCTGCAAGAGATCGTCTATACAACATATTATTTAAAATTGTGAATTGAGATACCTTAGATTTGAAAGCCCCAGGGTTTTCTCCTGTAGGAATCTCTCCATGTTGTAAGTATCTCATAATTGGTGAGATCCATGATCCTGATCCTGAATGGGATTGAGTATCCTCACTAGGGATCATTGCAGAATCATTTCCTATCTCCATAACCACATGATCCTCAATGGCCGGGGTCAGGATATGGATAATAGGGATCTTGATATCCTCCGGGATCTTCAAGGATGATCCTAAATTAGCCAATGCATCAGCTTCTGTATTTTCTTCCCTTGGTACCTGCGTCAAACTAAAGGAAACAAAAGAGAGTGCCAAACTTTTGACTATCTCTAAATATTTGGTTAGCTTTTCACCTTTAACAGCGTAGGATCCATTAAAGTGGTTTGTAATTAACAATGAATCTACATGTACCTCAAGATACCTGATCCCCATATGCTTTGCAATTTGCAAACCAGCAATTAAGGCTTCATATTCAGCCTCATTGTTAGTGGTTTGGAACTCACAAGCTATAGAGTGGGGTATTATGTCCCCCTGTGGCGATTTTAGTAGTATTCCAAGCCCTGTGCCTTTGACATTCGAGGATCCATCAGTATAGAGTATCCAAGGATCCTTGGTCTCTTCTAGATGCTGGACTTCTAACTCAGCTTCTTCTTGTAAATCACTACTGAAATCAGCCACAAAGTCAGCTAATGCTTGGGATTTGATGGCTGTCCTAGGCTCGTATCTTATATCATATGCACTCAGCTTCACTGCCCACTTAGCCATCCTACCTGACATCTCTGGTTTCCTGAGGACATTCTTAATTGGAAAATTAGTTTTAACAATGATAACATGAGTTTCAAAATAATGTCTTAACTTAGTAGATGCCATAATTAATGCAAGAATAAGCTTTTCAAGGTGTGAGTACCTGGATTCGGCATCAAGTAAACTTTTACTTACATAATAGACAGGATGTTGTGTACCTTGATGATCCTTAACAAGGACCGCACTTACTGCTTTTGAGGATACTGCAAGATACAAGGATAACACATCACCTTTTTCTGGTTTCATCAAAGCCGGGGCCGAGGATAGGTAATCTTTGAGGGCTCTTAAAGCATTTTCATGCTTCTCCGTCCACTCAAATTTCTTGTTCTTCCTTAGGATATCATAGAATTCTTTACACTTCTCGGAGGATTTGGATATAAATCTGTTCAAGGCTGCTATCCTGCCTGTTAGCCTTTGAACATCCTTAGCATTTGCCGGAGATTTGATGTTCACTATTGCTTTAATTTGTTCCGGGCTAGCTTCAATGCCTCTCTTTGTCACCATATATCCTAAGAATTTACCTGCTTTAACACCAAAGTGACATTTTGAAGGATTAAGTTTCATGTTATATTTGTCAAGGATATCGAATGCTTCCTCCAAGTCTCTAAGGTGATCCTCAGCTTTTAAGGATTTTACCACCATATCATCTATGTAAACCTCCATAGTTTGTCCAATCTGATCCTTGAACATCATATTCACCAGCCTTTGATATGTTGCACCTGCATTTCTTAGTCCGAAGGGCATAGCAATATAGCAGTATATACCAGTTGGAGTCATGAAGGCTGTATCCTCTTGATCAGATGGTTCCATTTGGATTTGTTGGAATCCAGATGAAGCATCCATAAAAGTTAACAGTTCATGACCCGCAGTTGCATCCACCATGGAGTCAATGTGGGGTAATGGGAAAGGATCCTTGGGACATGCCTTATTTAAATCGGTAAAATCGACACATACCCTCCACTTTCCGTTTTTCTTTTGAACAACAACCACATTGGCCAACCATCTTGGATACTTGACCTCTCTAATCATACCTGCCCGGAGCAATTTCTCTACCTCTTCCTGGATAATGGCATTCCTTTCCGGTGCAAACTTTCTTCTCCTTTGATGGATTGGTTTGAAGGATCTGTCTATCCCGAGTTTGTGAGTGATTACATCTTTGGATATACCAGTCATGTCTTCATGTTTCCATGCAAAGGTAGTCTTTCTCCTTTTGAGGAAGGATACGAGGTCTTCTTTCATTTCGCCAAGGATCCCTGATCCGATATAGATTTTGGATTCAGGATCATCAGGATCCATGAGGATTTCTACCACATCCTGCTCTCTTGCCTCCAAGACATCCCTTGGAGGATACCTTGATTGCTATTGCTCCCTTGACTTCGAGGCTGGTTTCATCGATGAATGTAGCAATTCTTAGCCTCCTGCTGATCATTATCGATCTTCACTATTCCCCAAGGACTAGGGAGCTTCACACATTGATGGTAAGTAGATGGGACTGCTTTCATATCGTGTATCCAAGGCCTGCCAAGGATAACATTACAACAAGATAAACTGTCAATGACACAAAATTTTTGATAAGAGTGTAGGCCTTCAATGTATATTGGGAGTTTAATGTCCCCCAGGGTATTCTTAGTTTCGCCACTAAATCCCACGAGCACGGAGGATCTTGGTATGATATCTGATTCAGGGATACCCATCTTCTTTAGAACATCAAGCTGGATAATGTTCACTGAACTTCCTCCGTCTATAAGGATCCTGCGGACAAAATGGTTAGAAATAAAAAGAGTAATAACTAAACCATCGTGATGAGGATCCTGGATATCAACACGATCATCCTCATCAAAGGTTATGACTTTTCCTTCGGAGACACTTGATGTTCGAACAGGTCTTTCTCCATTATCCATTTTAGTTTCCTTTGCATGCCTTTTAGCTGCTGAGAAGGATGTGCCGCAAATGTCTGATCCTCCAGAAATAAAGTTTATCACTTGCGCATCTGCTGGAGGGGCTGGAGCCTTCTCAGGGATCCTTTCAGGATCCTGAGTCCTTGACTTTTTTCTTCCCAACAATTCTTTTAGATGCCCCTTGCTCAACAAGTATCCAATTTCCTTTCTTAGTGCAATGCATTCTTCTGTGAGATGCCCAAAATCTTCATGGTATGCACACCACTTTGATTTATCCTTAGTTGCAGCTGGCCTATCATTTTTTCTCGGCCATCTAGCTTTATCACCTAGGTTCTGCATAGCAAGGATTAGTTCATTGTTATCAACACAAAAACAATATTCAGAAATTGGAGGATAATCCTCATCATCCTCTTCTTGATCAACAGAATGCACGTTCTGGTTATCAGATCTGTTGTAGGATCTGAACTTGTTGTTCCTGAATGAGGATCCTTGCTTATCCTGCTTTGAGGATCCTGCTAACCTCTCCTGGATCCTCTTGTCATCCTCTAGCCGAATGAACCTAAGTGCTCGGGTTCTTACCTCATCTAAGTTCCTGCATGGTGTCGTAACAAGATCATCATAGAAAGACGAATCCCTAAGCAATCCCATTTTAAAGGCCTCAACAGCCGTAGCTATATCTAAGTTGGGAATGTCTAAGGATTCTTTACTGAATTTGGTAATGTAATCCCTTAATGATTCATTATGACCCTGGGTTATCCTATATAAATCACTAGTTAATCGTTCAAATTTTCTACTACAAGAAAACTGATTATTAAACAAGTTAACTAGGTTAGCAAATGAGGTAATAGAATAGGGAGGAAGACTTAGCAGCCATTTGAGAGCTGATCCAGTAAGAGTGGATCCGAATCCCTTGCACAGGCATGCTTCCTTTAACCTTTCTGGAATTGGATTGATCTCCATCCTCTCCCTGTATTGTGCTATGTGTTCCTCAGGATCTGTCGAACCATCATACAGCTTCATTGTTGGCACATGGAACCTCTTGGGTATCTCAGCATCACAGATTGGTGGTGCAAAACGAGATATCTTGTGGCTCCCATCTGCAATCTCTGGGATAGGTTTGACCACTCCTGGAACACTTGATATCATATCCTTTAACTTTTGCAATTCTCTGGCCATGGCATGATTGATACCTGGATCCTGCATAAGACCATGGTTAGTAGTATAAGAATTATTAAAAGTGTTACCTCCCATTGGATTCAGATTAGGAAGATTGGATGTTAATCCATATTGTTGAGACTCTGGAATGATCGAGGGACCAGTAGAAGCATTGGTCTGCATTGGAATGAAATCTCCCTGATGGACATCTGAACTTCCTGTTTGCAAACTCCTCAAGGATCCTGGCATCTGGAAGGATCCTTGAAACTGGGACGATCCTGGAACGAAGGAAGATCCTTGAACTTGGGATGATCCTGGAACAAAGGAGGATCCTTGAACCTGGGATGATCCTGGAACAAAGGAGGATCCTTGAACCTGGGATGATCCTGGAACAAAGGAGGATCCTTGAACCTGGGATGATCCTGGAACGAAGGAGGATCCTTGAACCTGCTGCATTCCTGAATATCCTCCTGAATTCGTGAGGGATCCCATATGCTGAGGATAGGATCCCGCTGGCTGGAAATATGAACCTGATGCCTGGGTCATTGTTGTTGTTCCATAGTGCACTCCTTTTGGTCCACCCACATATTGAACTTCTGGAACCACTGATGGCTGAGAAGTAATCACTGGAGTATCAAAATTCAAGGATTTCGGCACCAGTGGGGAATGATCCTCTGCCATTGTCTTTTGTTTCTTGAGATCTCCGATTTCTTTGAGAATCCTCTCATTGGTCTTATCCTGTTGCCGTATCTGATCCTTCATCTGCAAAATCAAAGTAAACATGTCACTAGTAGTGGGAGTGTAAGAAGCAGAAGAAGTTGGAGGTTTTGAGAAAATGGGAGTTGGTTTCTTCGTAGCATTCTCAGCATTCTTCTGGGATCCAGAAGGTGGTGGAGGCAAAGGGGGAACACCTTGAGAAGAAGTGAATGAGGGCATCAAATTTGAAGCATTCTTCACTGAGGAAGCCATTTGCTTGGTTGTAGTGAACCGAAATGAGCACAGAAATGCGAATTTTTCTAAGGACGAAGCACCAATTGCCCCACGGTGGGCGCCAAACTGTTTTGGTCAAAAAAATATGTTGAGGATATTGCAACCAAACTCTTTGTTTCGGGGAATGATGCTTAAAATGTGTAACAGCGATGAGGATCACTTCAATGTAAATTGCACAAACAACACAAGGATTTATACGGGGAAAAAGCCCTTGATCAAGAGTTGATCTCCGGCACAAAAAACCTCGGGTGATGGAAACTACCGATCACCAAGCTCAAATAAATGAATAAATGTTTACAACTTCGGATAGTAACGAGCTAGGTACAAGGATCACTAGAATGTAACGTGTAAAAGGTGTATGAAATTGCTAAGTGTTTGAACGAGAGCTGGTATGAACGTTTGTACGAGTGTCTGTGTAACTCAGAAATGACTAAGTGTTTTTCTACTAGCTCGTTACCCCTTTTAAAATAGAAATAATCTACTCTAACTAACTATCCGACTTTTGTGCCATGCCTCCACGTTCTCCACAACGTCTATTTTTGGCCAAGCACGTGCGGGATAGTTTGGGAATATTCTCCAGGAATGTCGCCAAGACTAAGTCCGACTTGTTACTCCTGCAAAACAATACGAAACACAAGTGAACAATTGTTAGTATGAGGATCCTTAAGGTGATCCATGATCCTGATCTTGAAGCTCTTCTGAGGATCACTATCTGTCACAGAAGTAAGGATCACTAAAGAGGATAACAATTGAGGATCACGGGTCATTTAGAAATCCACCCCTAACAATAACCTTGTTGGGCTGGTGACCTGCAACTTATTCCGGCGACCCGTTTTACCCCTGAAACCACCAAACGAGACCACCACCAATCATCTCCGACCTCCTGTAATCTTCTCCGCTTCTCAAAAGTTTAAAATTTCCACCATCTACGCAACTCCGGTGACCTGCAACTTATTCCGACGACCTTCTTTACCCCTGAAACCACCAAAGGAGACCACCACTTGTCATCTCCAACCTCTAGTGACCTTCTCCGCCGCTCAAAACTTCAAAAAACTAACTGGGTTATAACCCAGTTAGACAAGGATCATTGGTGGCCAAAATCTTACAAGTTGGGACTGTTGTAGGCAATTTTTGAAGTTGAGATTATTACCGGCCAATCAGTGAAACTTTGGATTATTAAAATCCAATACCCCTAAAATAAAATTCATCAATGACCTGTGCACATATGAACTGCAGATTCACTCCTCACCATCGTAAATAATTCCCACATCAAAACATATGCCCATCATATGCCCCCCCCCCCCCCCCCCCGCATTTGTGTCGAACCTATCACGAGTCTCTTGGGTGAGACCGTTATAAAATTTCTCACATAAAGCCCAGTCGGAAAGACCATGCTGGGAGCAACGAGCACACAGGTTTTGGAAACGCTCCTAAGCATGGTAGTAAGGCTCGCCGGGCTCCATGCGAAAGGAGTGGATTTGGTCTCTAAGACGTGAGGCTTTAGCGGGCGGGAAATACTTATTCAAGAAGGCTTGACGAAGCCCCGCCCAAGTGGTAAAGGTGTCGGTTGGTTGAGAGTCCAACCACATAGTCGCACGGCCGGCTAATGAGAATGGGAAAAGCTGTAGGTAGGTAGCATCGTTGGGTGCACCGTGATGGCTAAAAGTAGCTAGCATACGAGAGAAATGGTTTATGTGGGCCGGGGCGTCCTCATCGTCTCGGCCATGGAATTGGATGGTATTGGTGATAGCCTGCATGGCATAAGATGGAATCTGCCATGAATTTTCATTAACTATGGGTGGAACAGTGATGGGTGAGGCGAGGCCGGTGAAATTTTGGGTGGCCTGCTGATGGACGGTTTACCTAGGGTTGGCCATTGGTTCTAAGTTGTCTGGATTACTAGAGGTACTAGAAGTAGGACTATCGGGTGGGGAAACCTTGGGTGAAGTTTTAGGTGAATGGTTTGGCGAAGGTGGTGGTGTAGGAGGTGGGGTGGAATCGAAATTGGGGAAACGAGTAGAGGATGAAGAAGTAACCTGAGGGCCTTGGCCCAATTGAGATGATGACTGCTTGACTGGTGGTGGTGGTCCGTGCGAGCGCAGATGTGGCATCCACTACAAGCAAAAACCTGAACACAAGAAAAGCAAACAATAGTTACTACGACTCAAGATGAAAATAAAAGACACAAAACAAAGTAAACACGTAGCACGTATTTGTCAATGAAGTCTATCAAAGCTAATGAACGCGATTGCCAAGAGTCCCCGGCAACGGCGCCAAAAACTTGATGTGTGCTAAACAGACTATAAAAACTAACTAAATTAGACTCTCTAAGCTAGACACGACAAAGCTTTAAATTCTAGACTCGACCTAAATCACACAATCGGCAAGTGTACCGATCAATGTAGTATAACCTAGGAAGTCCGGATATCGAACCACAGGACTCTATGTATCACGCAAATTAGACTCTAACAGACACAGGCAGACACGACTCAAACTTGTTTTAATTGTTTTGGGGGGGTTACGGAAAATATAGGAAAACTATATTAAACTACTAAATTAAACCGGAATTAAACTAAACACGAATTAAAACTGAGGACTTTCCTTATATGAGAACGAGACCACCTAGACAAGAATCCTGGATTGTTTTTAAGAGATTACCGATTAAATTAAATGCACGAATTATGGAACCGGGATCTTAAAGTACTAAACCTATTAAGAACCAACTAAGCCCCTCGACCCTTCTCAAGGAGAAACCTGTGGAACTACCTAGGCCGTTAATCCTACCGGTTATTAGACGCCTTTCCAGTTGTCTAATTATTGTGTAAGTACCCTAATATTGACCTACTCTTTTCCAATCATAGATCTAGGGTAGTTTGAATTAATTAACTTGACTTGATAGACTAATAAAACCGACAGGTAAACCAAGACATGACCTTTTCCAAGAACTATCTAAAGCAATTCGCCAGGTAAGACCTACCAATAGCCCCTCACTTTCCAGGTATTAGGACTAGTAGAACAATAAGACTTAGCAAATTATTATCAGTTACTTCTAGAGGTTATCGTGCAATTCTCCCTAAAGAGTTAAGGCTTTCTAACGTGATATAGACACTCACCGAAATCCCATACCCTAATATGACTCTATGTTGTGATATAGACCATCACTAAGAATCATATGAAGCAAATAATAACAATAAACCAACTCAAAGCATGCATATACATCAAATCATTAAGACAAACTCTTTACAAATCACAATTAATCCATAATAATCATGCAATTAATAAAACCGGTAAAAACTTTATATCAATCCATTCATCAAGTCTAGGTGGCTTAAATGTTTAGCCGAGCATGTTAAAACGTGAAAACAATTCAAAGATGTCTAAACACGAATTCATCATAACAAGTTTCGTAAGAAAAGTCTAGAACAAAGAACTAGAAAACCCAATTAGATCTTCAAGTCTTCTTCCCCGAACTCATACCGATGATTCCTAGGCTTCAAAATCTCCGAAAGTGCTCCAAGAATACTCAATAATTCGCCCAAGAAGTCCTAAAATCGATCTAGGGTTTTTTCCCACGTTTTAGATCCTTATATATGACTTTCCATAATACCCCTTTATTAAATTCGCAATAATTGCCAGCTACAAGCTTCTGGCTGGGCGCCACCCACTGAAGGAATGGGTGGTGGGGTGCCACCTTGTTTTTTTTCTTTTGTAACATCTCCATGATGGGTTGGTAAATTTCCAAAGCTTAACGTGTTTAATCTTACCGATTTATGCGAAATTGAGTTTTAGAATACACTACTTTGAGATGGTTTGTATTTTGCAGGCCTTGACATGTTTAAGGTGTATTTTGAAAGCTTAACGGAGCTTGGGAATGAACTTAGGAAGAACGGGAGCGAAAAACAGAGCTAAACGGCGCAAACTGGACAAAGACTTCAGAGACCGGCGTCCCAGACGCGGGTCCCAGCGTGAAATTGGGGAAACTTTTCTTTTGATGAATTTTGAACCCATTTTCGAGAAGGCAGTTACACACACTCCATTTTAGACCTCCATAGGCGATTTTGAGAGAGTTTTGAAGGTTCCAAGTGATCCATTATCATATTCCATCAAGTTTTGAAGATTAATCATCAACCATGAGTGGCTAATTTCTTCAAGATCTTCCCCGGGTGAAAGGTTGTGAGTTTTCTAGGGTTTAATTTTTCATGCTTGGGTTTGATATAAACATTTTGTAATCTTTTGATTGAAATTGTGCGGATTGATTGTTAGTATTGTTTTGAACTCGAAATTGTTAAGATTTTCTTGCATCATTGACATTGAGAGATGATTACTACTATGAGTTTTGATTCGTGCTAGGGTTTGTTCATTGTTCTTGATTTATAAAACATACAATTGTCTTTAATTCATATTGTGAAGGTTTTCTTGCACCATTTGCGTATGTTAGATGATTGTTGATGTCTACAATTAGGTTTTCAATTTACAAACTCAAAAATCATTGGTGTTCATAAAATAATCAAACCGTTCATGCTAAATAACTCTAGATACTTATTAATCCGAAACCCGGGTGTGATTTGTGTTTACGTATCTTGTTTTAAACCATCAATTACAATTCCGTGCATTTGTTTAAGTTCTTGTTAGCTAATAATTAAAACCAAATTGTCGGTTCATTCCGACCCATTTTCTTAACCAACAAAATTCATAAAAACAATCTAGTAAGCTTCATAATTGTGACAAACCTTTAAAATCAATCAAGTCCATTCGCAAACCACATACTCTTCGTGGTTCGACCCCTTGTTACCACTAGCTATTTGTTAAGGGTAAATAGGGCTTATAAATTTTATCTTTGACCGGAGCGCGACACTCCGATCACTCCAGTCTCTCGCCGGGTGCCAGAAACTTCTCACGGGGTGCCAGAAACTCTTTTTTCAGCTTTTTAACTCTATTTCAACTCCCGATCTTTCCAACGCATTCCCGAACTTGGTGTTTTAATCTTTTAACTCATTTTACTCGGTTTCCCGCAAATTTAAGCATCAAGACCTGCGAAACACGATTTGATCATAGTATGCATATTCTAACGAAAAACAAAACTAAATATAACGAAAACTATACAAACTGTACATGAATAAATGATGTATTTTGCAATACATCACTCCGGCGACTCTACCACGGCCACTACAGTGGTTCTTCCATTTTAGATATGGTACAGGTGAAGATGAAGATGAAATCAGATGATAATCAACGCTATGTGTCACACTCCCAAAATCCACACGCAGAGTACCACCGCTTGGAGGCGTGACATGACCAGGATCAAGCCACCGATCATATTGAACAATATATAAAGTAAATGTAGTTTAACCAAACCAATATGAAAGGTGTTTAAAACATAAGTATAATATCAACGTTTAGCGGAAGCATAAGAGTAAACCCAATCATAAGTATAAATATGAAATGTCATAATGTTTAACAAAGCAATCACGATCCTTGTCCACAACGACCGCGCCTCCCAGTGCAAGCTCCATGTATACCTCACGACCTGCAAGGCATGCAATAGAGAGTCAACAACTAGTTGAGCGAGTTCACAGTTGGTTGTTCAGTTATAGTAATCGTATTGTAATCCATATGTTCGTTTCGTAATCATGTATCACATATATTTGTATCGCGGCCCTCTAGGCATGTTTGCGAAGATTAGTGGGGGTTTCCCATGTATTCTAGACTAGGTATAGTTGTATCGCGGCCCTCAAGGCATGTTTGCGAAGTTTAGTATTTGTATCGCGGCCATACCAGGCATGTGTGCGAAGATTAGTATTAATGTTAGTATCGCGGCCATTTCCAGGCGTGTGTGCGAAGAGTTGCATAAGTATCACTAGTCTAGCAGTATCTACAAGTAACCTGCCTCTCCCAAGGTCAGTGGTACGTATTCCCAGTAACAATGTAAGTACAAGTAACCATCCAAACCCCTTCCCAACCCTGGGAACCCCATGCCTTGGTAAGAGTGTGAACTCACCTTGGTTTGCTCGGTATGCTAAAGTATGTGCTCACAGATAATCAGTCAAGTCCTAGAGTACGCACGTGTACATAATCAGTTTGTATTTACAAAGTTCGCACATAAGCACAATCATAGTGGATAATGAATCAACGATCACCAAGTAGCATAGAACACCTATTCAATCTCATACAAGTCATGCTTTAAATTTAACGGCAGTTAACTAACTCAGTTAACTCTTAACAGATTCTAACCAAGTTACTGTGCTGATTTTTAACTCGACGAAACACACTTGTTTCGTCGGCATCCCTTCGACGAAACACAATTGTTTCGTCGTACATCCCCGTGGCGAAACACAATTCTGTTTCGTCGATTACCCTCGGCGAAACACCCTCCTGTTTCGCCGTAAATTCCGTTTCGTGAACGAGTATCAGTTACGCCATATTATCAGTTACAATTTCAGAAAAACCCTAATCACCATTAACAGCCGTTACACTCTATTATCAATCATCATCATCAGAAATCATTCTAGGTTCAATCAATCAGGCAGAAACATTCGTTAATATCAATCGATCTTTACCATACAACGACTATTGCATAAACACAATTTACGGTTTCACAACATCAACCAATCTATCATAAAACAATATCCCAATCAAAGCTACAACATCAAGAACCCTAGACATTTGTAGATTCAGCACTTTGTCATTTACACAATTCGAATAGCGTTTACGGTTTTCATTATTGTTCATCGTGATCATCATCAACAATCATCAGTGAATTCAACATAAGGTCAAACATAACATCAATGAATCATGTTTTTCAATTAACAGTTAATAAGGATAACAACTAACGATCATGCAAAGATTAAACGCTAACCGTAACGGATGAGACAATGACTCGATTGACCTAGAGAGCTTCAGGGATACACGGTTGCCGTCGCACAGAGTGTTCTAGGGTTTCCTGATTGCCAAACTTGTGGCGAATAAAACAGAATGCCAATATATAGTCACGTAACGTATTGGGCCCTAACTGGGCTTCGGCGGAACTGGGCTCGGCGAAACACTCGTTTCGTCGAGATGAGGGTGACGAATCAAACTTCCATTTCGTCATGATTGGTTATGGCGAAACACTCTGTTTCGTCGGCTGTGTTTATGGCGAAACAAATCTTGTTTCGTCGGGCTATTCCAATTCTTAAACAGTTTACAAGTTCATGCAATCAAGTACTTTACACATTTCTCACATAGCAAATCAACAATCATCTCAACTTATAATTCTTAGCATATAATTCAGTATGTACAATTTCAAGGCAAACAAGCAAACAACCAAACAGTCAAAGTCAAAGTCAATGTGCAATAAATGAGAAAGTGGAATCTCGGAAATTCGAGTTGTCACATTATCCCCAACTTGAAAGAAATTTGGTCCCGAAATTTAGCATGCGGTTACTGAGGAAGCTAGGTAAGTTGTATCGTTTGCTGGTTTTCCTGGGGTGTCACACTATGATATTAACTGAAAGTGGTGGTCGGATGGTGGTGATGGTTGTGGTGGTAGAACTGAAAGTGGTGGTCGGATGGTGGTGATGGTTGTGGTGGTAGATATGGTGGTAGTTGGTGAGGCAGGTGGTTGTGTGCGTGGATTATGGTTTAATTTGGGGGAGGAAGATGATCTCTCATGTTTATAAGGTCATTAATTTTATTTTATTATTTTAATTAGAAATTTGTTATGATAAAACTTGCAAAGACCAAAATGCCCTTCACTAAAGGACAAAAAACCATGTTTTTTATGAAAAATCTGAGCTGACTTTGCTTTTGGACTAAAATGGCAACAAAAACGAAACCACAGGGACCCAGATTTAAAAAGTTTGAGATTTGGACTAAAATGGCAAAACTGGTCAAACCACAGGGACCAAAATGGCAGTTTACTCTTATATTTATGACTAGAGTTATAGGGTGTTTAGGATTACGTTTTGAAGTGATTATTTGATTATTGTGTTTGTAAAACATAAATAATCTAAAAAAGTGTTTGGATGAAAAAGTGATTATCTGCCTCCAAAACGCAGTTTTGGAGAAGCATGTACCTACATGCTTTTTCAAAACGCAAAATTTATTTTAAAAACGAATAATCTATTTTGAAAACACAACACCAAACACCTCTTAGTTGTGTTTGTTAAAAAGTGATTATGTTTATGACTAGACTTTCACATCATAAGAAAAATGTTGGCATGCATGGTTGATGATGTGAATGATCACTAAAACTAGGTTTAGTTGGTTGATGCCCTATTCCACCTCAGATTAGGCGCTTATTAAACTTTTTTTATATGCATGTGGAGGGCATGAGTTGGGCAACACCCCTTGCCCCTTTTTATATACACATTTAATAGTAAAAAAATAGACATCACACCTTTTTGCCATAATTTATTTTTTATTTATCTATTTTAATTAAATATTTAAAAATTGTTCATTAAAATCATTACACACTTTTGAGGGTTAGTTTATGAAAAACCCATACCACGTGGAGTCACTTTTTTTACTTTTTTAGTTAAATCACTAAAAATATTCTAACCCTGATCATCTTAGAATGTAACATTAATAAATATACTAATGTGGGTTGTGTTTCACCAAACCCTTAAAGCGATACGTTTTCTTTTAGGGTACATTACACTTTTCGTCCTTTATGTTTATACCAAATTGCAACGGATAACCTTTAACTTCATTAAAATTACAGTCGTAATCCTTTATTTGCAAAACCCGTTACACTTTACGTCCTTTAGTACTAACCAGATTAAAAATTTCAGTTAAGTTTATTCACTTAAGGGTATTTTGGTCAATTCATATTTTTATCTAAATGTTTAATAAATAAAGTCTTTGGTATTGATCACTAGTAAATGTGATTTTTTGTGGGATTAGGATCAAATACAAAAGACAACATAAATAATAAGGGTAAGAAGGATTTTAGTGCATTGTTCTTAGATTTGGAGGATCGAGTTTAGTTTTAAGGAAAAGAAAATAATGGAGGGGCGCCCGACCCCTAGAACTTTTCGCTCAGTAGTGTTATGTATGTACGTTTCGTATATAATTTTTTAGGTATATACGTTTTCGACCCCCGGTTTTATAAAAATTAATGTTTCTAGGTATATACTTTTAGGTTGGCGGAATCCATGATTAAAAGATCATCGGGTATGTCTATAATCGCATCACCATCGTTACATCCGCCTAGTTTCCCTTCACCCAAATCCAACAACCACTGAGCAAAGATTTGTGTTTACTCGACATCATGCATTCCACTTCCTGCAGTCAATCTCATGTTCTTGGTTAAAGTGAGTACTTTGCAATGGTCCCATATGTACGAAGAAGTCAACGAAGCATTAACAATGTCTTATCTAGTACCACCTTGAATGACAGGAAGAGTTTGTCGGAAATCTCCACCAAATACGATTGTTTTACCTCCAAATGGACTTTCGGAATTATGAGAACCATCACATTTCAATATGTCTTTTAAAGTTCTATCCAAAGCTCACCACCACCTGAATCGAAATCAGAAGCCCAAGTTGTGTCGCCGTCATTTATACCCTCTTGCCGTCATAACCAGTTAACCACGGCTCCACCCCTCCACCCTCCAGCGCCACCATCACCACCACCACCACCCAACCACTTTGCCGCCGCCGCCAGAAGCTAAACATTTGCTGTGAGAAATAAACACTTCAAAGATAAATGAAATAGGGATGAGAGAGAGAGAGAGAGAGAGAGAGAGAGAGCTCGAACCAGTAGCCACCTCTGGCCACACTTTACTCGCGACTGACCTCCGGTAGTTCCTTACCATCTTTCCCAGCCTCAACACCTTTTTCTTGCCTTGATGTCAGCCCTTTCTTCTCAAACCTGGTTGTGGCAGTGACTTAATAGATAATTTGGGGGGTGTTGTTAAAGATAATCGCAAAGTTGAAATTGTTTCTTGATGTCTAAACCTTTTTGTTCATATAATTTAGGGGTGTTGTTAATTTGTTATGAGGGAAAAGGTTTAAGGTGTAGATATACAGGTTCTACATACAGATGAAAGTTTTTGGGGATGCATAAGAGAGAGTGCAGAGGGAGAGATGATGATTTTGTTATTTTTTATTATTATTATATATAATATAATCTTTTATTTATAGTTTTTCTAAAATACCCTCAGTTTTATTTTGAAATTACCAAAATACCTTTTCAGTTAATAAACAATTTGGATGAAATTAGAGGCGGGGAGTGAAATCATGAAAGGTTTCATAGAACAAGGAGTAAACTGGCTATTCTTAAAGGTTTGGGGCAAAACCATTAAAGTGACCAAACCACAGGGAGCAAAACGGAAGTTTACTCAAAATACAAAGTTTAATATGAAAAAACCCTCAAAAAGACAAAATATAAATAAATTAATTAATTAATATATACAGAAAATATAATTATTGTTGAAGCAGAACTCACATTTTCACTCTTCAAAACCCCTTCTTCCTGCCACCAAAACTTGGATTGAATTCAACGTCTTCTTCAACAAACTGTTCATTGTTTCAAAACTTCTATTAAGATTTCATTCATATTTACAAACAATGTATGCACAAACACTTCCAATTTCAAATTATAATATCAACCCTACAAAACCCTCATCTTACTTTCACTCTCTAAACCCTAACCCACCTCCAATCCATTTTACTATATTTCATTCCGTTTTCAAATTCAAACAAGGGTTTTGCAATTCAACCAAAAGGGTATCTGAATCACCCAACAATTCAACGAAACATGTGGTATCAGCTGGGATTGGAATGGAAGGGTTACAGGGGAAAGATGATGAAAAGAAAGATGATGGGTTTTATATACGAAGGTGTGTGGAGCTTGCTAAAAAGGCTATTGGGTGTACTAGCCCTAATCCTATGGTGGGTTGTGTCATTGTTAAAGATGGGGTAATTGTTGGTGAAGGGTTTCATCCCAAAGCTGGTCAACCTCATGCTGAGGTACTTACTTTTATGTTGCTTTTTTTTAAGTAATATTTTTTTTACTCCAAGTTGACATTTTTGAAAAGAATGTTTTGAAATGAAAATAGCAGGATTTTTGTTAACTTTTAGATAGCTACACTGCTACATTGAATTGAATTATATTTATGTGTTTTTAATTTGATGTTTTTTTTTTTTAGGATAATATTAATAAACTTATATATTTGATGTAGTTTTGTTGTGGTTATTATATGCCAAACTACCAAAGTTTAGTAATCTATGGTATAATTATGAAGTTTAATGAACTTGTCTAGTTTTCTTGTAACCACATTAGATGTTTATCCGTGTCGAAGAAATCACACTTCTTTTTCTTTGAAATTTGGAAAAGTTGCATTCTCGCACAATCACATATTTGTTTATTCTCGCAACATATAAATTGCACACAACTGACCACTTCGATCTGGCTCGGTTAGGATTGTATAAGCTCATAGAGATCATAATATATATTATGAACTACCTAGTCGCTACGACAATCTATTTAGTCGAGTTTGGATTATCTATGTTATTTATAAGTTCAGAACAATCATTTAAACGGTGAATCTTGAATAGATTTCCTACCTTACAAGTTAATAGACTAGAAACCGAACTGTCAAGATGTATATGCACAAGAGTTAAACTTTAGAGTAAACTTCTGTTTTGCTCCTTGTGGTTTGGTCGTTTTAACGGTTTTGCTCCAATCTTTTAAAAATAGCCATTTTACTCCCTGATCTATAAATAAACTTATCTCTATTTCACTCCCCGCCCCTAACGGCGTCCAATTCAACTGTTAAATCCTGGTCACATGCCCCTCACATGAGGGGCATGTGAGTCTTTTACCATTCAAACTTATTAATTTCCCTTTTTTATTTTCACACACTTTCTCTCTCACAACCCCACTCACACCATCACCTCTTCTTCTACCCCCAAACCACCACCACTAAACCCAACTCGCAAACTGATCATTCCCTAATTCTTTAACCATCAAACCCAATAACATCACCATTATTCACTCACAATTATACACCACCTCCTTGCTTCTTGACGCAGAAACTGTCACCAAAATAAGATCAGATCTGAAGTAGAAATTTGGGTTGCCGTTGAAATTACTGTTGGATACTAAAGTTAGAGTCAAAATTGAAACTTTGAGGACGAAAAAAGTTGGAATTCGGATTGAATGGGATGGGATTCATAACTTGATTCCAAAGGGTGGTGGGACTGGGCGGAATACGACGGTGGCGGCTACTGTAACGGAGATCGGAGGACGCCGGGAAAAACGATAACCCCTTCACAACCTCTACTGCTTCACCCCTTCGGAGGCACACCGGAGACCAGAGGACGCCGAGAAAATGAATCTACCAGTTGTAGGTTGGTGACGGTGTGACGGCGAACAGTGACGCGGTTGTGTTTGCATGGTGAATGTGGTGCGACGGTATCAAATTGTGGTGGTGAGGGCAATGCTTTTTCTTCTATGTATTTTTTAATGTCTTTTGCTCACATTATTGATTTTGTAGTTACCATTGCTAGAACAATGTTCCATTGAGTTTGAACTACGGTTTTTTCCGGTGGTGATCGTGATGACGGGGTGGAAATGGTTTGCAGGTCGGTTGGAAAAACAATAGGGAAACAAGATGTTCGTAGGTTGATGGCAGTCTTGTATAGCTCGCCGGTGAAGGGAGGTGGGTCTTGACCAGGCTGGGTGGTGGTGGTGGGGGTAGAAGAAGAGGTGTCTGATGGTGTGGGTGGGGTTGTGAGAGAGAAAATGTGTGAAAATTAAAAAGGGAAATTAATAAGTTTGAATGGTAAAAGACTAAAATGCCCCTCATGTGAGGGGCATGTGACCAGGATTTAACAGTTGAATTGGATGGCGTTAGGGGCGGGGAGTGAAATAGAGATAAACTATATAGATCAGGGAGTAAAATGGCTATTTTTAAAAGATTGGAGCAAAACCGTTAAAACGACCAAACCACAGGGAGCAAAACGGAATTGAAAGAAAAGAAAAAAGTATTTTTGTAATTTAAGTATTTTGTTTTTTTAGGGAACAAGTGTGTTGTATGCGTTGTTAGGTTATATAATAATGTTGCACCTTAACGTTTGTGGGGGCAAAATTTTGTAACTTAAGTATTTTGTTCATAAAGTTGTTTTACGATACTTTTTTAATTTATCGGTGTTTGGGCCACCGGTGTTGTATATAACAAATAAATGTAAAAGCATTAGGTGAAAAACTAGATATACACGTTGAATAAGGTTACATTATATGTGACTTTATATATACCATCTTATTAAGGTTACATTCTACAAATGAGCAATAAATATTACATTATATGTAACATTTTACAAAAAAAAAACAAAAATTGTAACCAATGAGGAAAAAATTGTACTTTATATGTACCATCTTATTAAGGTTACATTCTATAAAATGAGCAATAAGTATTACATTATATGTAACATTTTACAAAAAAAAGTACAAAAAATAACGTTGCATTTCTGTATAATTTCAAAAAATGTAAACACCCAGTAAACAAGAAAAAATGCTTGTTTTTTACCATTTAAAGGATATCCACATACATAAAAGTGTAACGCTTTTTCTTTTCTTTCTCCTCCAACACAAAGTGTTATATATTACATCACATTGTTACAACAGTCGTCTTCCTACAAAAAGATGTTACATGTTGGTACGTACACTACAAAGAAAGATGTTACATATATTATACATATAGAGTAGGAGTTCTGCGGAAAGTGTGTTTTTCCTAGAAAGTCTAGGAAGCGATCTGGGCCCTCCGATTGGTGTTTTTAATGGCTTAGATCAAATGGATGGCATTTTCGTAATATCTGAGTTATATAATTAGAGACTTTTAATATATTGAGGGTATTTTAGTAATTGAAAGTGTATATTAATAACCAATCCCTAAAATCATGGGATTTCCCCTCTTTCTCTCTCTCTCTCTCCCTAACCGCAAGTCCACGATTTTCATTCCGCTGTGATTATCAGATCTGGTCAGAACTGTGGTTGTTTGAGAGTTCTTCAAAGAAGCCTGGTGCCGTTCAAAGAGCGTCGATCGTTGCTAGACAGATTGTGCCGTTCAAAATATTGGTTCCGTTCAAGAAGCAGAAAACCCCATTTCTAGGGTTTGAAGGTTCGATCTGAGTCTTGGTGAACCTTTGTTTTAGGTTCCTCTTCTTGATCTAGGGTTTCAGTTGATTCATAAAATTTGTGAGTTTGTAACTCGGTAGATTGTGTTAGAAGAGTTGCAGATTATCGTGTTGGTGATCTGCTTAGGTTGAGAATATTATTGTTGGTTCATTGAGAGCGAGTTGTAACTTTCAATTTTGTATTATAAACATTCTGATTCAAAGTTTTGTTCTTGATTATCTTATTTTGACATACTGTGTTTTAAAATGACATCTGAATATGTTGATGATGGCAGTGTGTTTTAAGGGTTATGTGTTTTGCCATTTTAATGTTGATGATGACAGTGTGTTGAAGACGAAGACACTGGGTTGTGTTGAAGACGAAGACACTGACAGTGTGTCCAGCAATCTGCTTGCTGTTAAAACACAATGTCAAGAAATATGATTGTTGTTAAAACACAGTGTCAAGAATCCTCTAGCAATCTGCTTGCTGTTAAAACACAGTGTCAAGAATCCTCCAGCAATCTACTTGCTGTTAAAACACAGCGTCAAGAAATCTGCTTGCTGTTAAAACACAGTGTCAAGGAAATCTGCTTGCTGTTAAAACACAACGTCAAGAAATCTGCTTGCTGTTAAAACACAGTGTCAAGGATCCTCCAGCAATCTGCTTGCTGTTAAAACACAGTGCCAAGGATCCTCCAGCAATCTGCTTGCTGTTAAAACACAGTGTCAAGAATCCTCTAGCAATCTGCTTGCTGTTAAAACACAGCGTCAATAAATCTGCTTGCTGTTAAAACACAGCGTCAAGAAACCTGCTTGCTGTTAAAACACATTGTCAAGAAACACAGCGTCTTGTATGATTTAAATTGAAACTGTCAATTTGTTTTAAATGGAATATTTAGTTTCCATAATTTTCTGGTTAGTTAGTTATCCTAATAAAATAATCCATAATTAAAATAATATTCAAATTACACAATTGCCCTTTTAGTTAAAATCCTTCAATGCCACATGTCGCGTTCTTATTGCTTCCTAGACTTTCTAGGAATAACACACTTTTCGCAGGAACCCTACTCTATACATATATATGAAGTTACACCACGTGTAAACATACATTTTCTGTACAATTTCAAAAAATGTAAACACCCAGTAAACAAAAAAAATAAGCAATAAGTATTACATTATATGCAACATTTTACAAAAAAAGTACCAAAAATAACGTTACATTTTCTGTATAATTTCAAAAAATGTAAACACCCAGTAAACAAGAAAAAATGCTTGTTTTTTTTTTTTTTTACCATTTAAAGGATATCCACATACATAAAAGTGTATCGCGTTTTCTTTTCTTTCTCCTCCGACACAAAGTGTTATATTACATCACATTGTTACAAATTTTAAACTAAAAAGATTTTACATTTAATGTACATAAAAGTGTATCGCGTTTTCTTTTCTTTCTCCTCAAAAAATGTGAGCACGAAACAGCTTTTCAGTCTTTTACATGCAGTCTATCTATTTTTTATTTCTTTTAAATGCTTAAACTTTTGTGTAGCCTCATATTTTTAAATGGATTACAATAATATGATTTTTTTGGATGAGACCGGATTCATTGTGAAATCCTCTATAGATGACTAACTGACCCATTTTTCAAATAGCCTGCTTTGCCACGTTACAGGACCCACACGTTTTGCCACCATTGGTGAAAAGTTGATATATCCATTTTTGCCAATAAATAAATGAGGTTTAAACTTTATATATACTCCTCAAGTGTTAATAGTAGATGTTGTAAAGTGGGTGGGTTGGGTAACGTGAATAGCATCTCTCGTCCAAACAAATTTAATTTTTTAAGGGAATAATGGATTTTAATAATTCAAACTATTAGTCGTTGGCCGACAACGGTCCCAACTTAAAAAATAACCAGTGGTGATCCCACTTTTCACATATTGTAAACTAATGGACCCTTACTAACATAACCTTAATTTCTTTTTGTCCTCTTATCGTTTTCGGTTTAGTAAAGGTCAATTGGTTTACAATATATGAAAATGTGAGACCACCACGGGTTATTTTTGAAGTTGGAACCGTTGCCGGCCAATGGCTAATAGTTAGGATTACTAAAATCAATTATTCCTTTTTTTTAAAAGTAAAACTAAGGAACTATTTTTCTAATTTCGGAACAACCCATTACTAGATGCTCCTACAATTACATCCACATGATTATCTTTGACAGAAAAGCAAATTCTTTGCTTTATTTTGACGATAAAGTCTGCCAGCCAGAACATGCACAAGAATATTTAAGAAAAAAAGTTTGCCATAATAATCACACGAATAGAATAACTTGTTACAATCCCACAAGTTATTCTCTAAGGATACGGTTTATTTTTGTACTAAAAACATGTGTTACAACTGTTATTTCAATGCACTCCTCATTGATCATTTAGATCCATAGTTCCAGTTTTTGTAATTGCAATAAACAATGGCTGAAACTATTGCTACTGAACTCGTCAAAGTCCTTTTCCAGAAGCTGTCTGATGAAGCCTTCAAGCGAATTGCTCGCGCTCAGGGAATTCACAACGAGCTGAAGGAGTTGAAGAGCACACTGTCCAGGATCCAAGATCTGCTTAATGATGCTTCCCAGAAGGAGGTGACTCATAAATCTGTCAAATCATGGCTGAATGCTCTCCAACATCTGGCTTACGATATCGATGACGTACTCGACGATTTGGCTACCGAAGACATGCATCGTGAGCTGACCCTGGAATCAAGAGCAATCATCTGCAGCAAGGTAAGAAAGCTCATCCCATCATGCTGCACAAATTTCTCACTAACTCATAGGCTGTCTCCCAAGTTAGATAGTATTAACAGAGAGTTAGAAAATCTAGAAAAACGAAAAACGGATCTAGGTTTGCTTAAGATAGATGAAAAGCCAAAAAATACTAGTAGAAGAAGCGAAACCTCTTTGCCAGAACACCATGTTGTCGGAAGAGAAGTTGAGAAAGAGCAATTGCTTAAAAAGTTGTTGGGGGATGATGGGTCGTCTCAGGATAACTTTAGCGTCTTACCTATAGTTGGTATGGGTGGGGTTGGAAAAACTACTCTAGCTAGACTTTTGTATAACGATACAAAGGTGCAACGTCACTTTGAACCCAAGGCATGGGTTTGTGTTTCAGATGATTTTGATATTTTCAAGATAACTGATGCTATCCTTCAAGATGTGACTAAAGAAAACAAGAAATTTAAAGATCTAAATCAGCTTCAAAAGGCTCTCACTGAGCAATTTAAGGACAAACGATTTCTAATAGTAGTTGATGACGTGTGGAGTGAAAAGTATGCGGATTGGGAAAACCTAATGCGCCCATTTCTATCATGTGCTCCTGGAAGTAGGATAATCATGACAACTCGTAAGGAGCAATTGCTCAAACAGATAGGTTTTCATAATGTAGACCGTCTCAAGAGTTTGTCGAATGAAGATGCATTGCGTTTATTCGCAGTACATGCATTGGGGGTAGATAACTTCGACTCTCACACGACACTTAAACTGCAAGGGGAAGGTATTGTGAAAAAGTGTGGTTGTTTGCCTTTGGCTTTAAAGGCAATTGGAAGGCTTTTAAGGACAAAAACAGATAGAGAAGACTGGGATTACGTGTTGAATAGCGAGATATGGGATGTCGAAATTGGTAATGCCACTGAAAGTGGTAAAGATGTGGAAAATAGTGATAAGATTGTTCCGGCACTTAGGATAAGCTACCATGAACTTTCTGCAGATTTGAAGCAGTTGTTTGCATACTGTTCCTTGTTCCCCAAAGACTTTTTGTTTGACAAGGAGGAGTTGGTATCATTGTGGATGGCAGAAGGGTTTTTGAACCCATCCAAGTCACCAGAACGCTTGGGCCGTGAATATTTTGAAATTTTATTATCAAGGTCATTTTTCCAACATGCACCTAATGATGAATCATTGTTTATCATGCATGATCTGATGAATGACTTGGCCACTTTTGTTGCCGGAGAATTTTTTCTAAGGTTTGACAATCATATGAAGACAAAGACAGAAGCTTTGGCAAAGTATCGCCATATGTCATTTACTCGCAAGGAGTATGTAGGTTACCAAAAGTTTGAGGCATTCAAAGGAGCCAAAAGCTTGAGAACATTTTTAGCAGTATCTCTCGGTGTGGATAAAGGTTGGGTCCATTATTACTTATCCTCTAAGATTTTGGATGACTTACTTCCAGAGTTAACATTGTTAAGGGTCCTTTCTTTAAGTTGTTTTGAGATAAGTGAGGTACCGGAGTTCATTGGTACTTTGAAACACTTGCGGTATCTTAATTTTTCTAGAACTAGAATCGAAGTGTTACCGGATAACATTGGCAATCTTTATAATTTGCAGACATTAATTGTTTTTGGTTGCAAAAGTTTGACTAAGTTGCCTGAAAGCTTCTCGAAGCTTAAAAAGTTGCGACATTTTGATATAAGGGATACTCCGCTTTTGGAGAAGCTACCATTCGGGATTGGTGAGTTGGAAAGCCTACAGACTCTCACCAAGATCATCATTGAAGGAGATGATGGCTTTGCAATAAATAAGCTCAAGGGATTAACAAATCTCCATGGGAAAGTTTCCATTGAGGGATTGCACAAAGTGCAAAGCGCAAAGCATGCACGGGAGGCTAACTTATCTCAAAAAAAGATTACTGGATTAGAGCTGCAATGGTTTTATGTGTTTGATGGCTCACGAATGGATACACTTGAAGAGGAAGTTCTCAATGAGCTGAAACCTAATAGTGATACGTTGAAAACGCTTTCAGTTGTGTCATACGGGGGAACACAAATTTCAAATTGGGTTGGTGATCCCTCTTTTCATAAGTTGGTTTATGTGTCTATACGTGGTTGTAAAAAATGCACATCTCTACCTCCATTTGGGTTGCTCCCTTCACTTAAGTGGTTGCAAATTCAAGGCATGAATGAGGTTAAAATCATAGGTTTGGAGTTAACCGGAAATGATGTTAACGCCTTCCGTTCACTTGAAGTTCTAACATTTGAAGATATGTCTGGATGGGAGGGGTGGTCAACTAAAAATGAGGGTTCAGCAGCAGTGTTTCCATGCCTTAAAGAGCTTTCTGTAAAGAATTGTCCACAATTGATTAATGTCTCACTTCAAGCACTGCCTTCACTCAAGGTTCTTGAAATTGGTAGTTGTGGTGATGGTGTGTTGAGAAGTCTGGTTCAGGTAGCTTCTTCAGTCACTAAGTTGAGAATAAGTTCTATCTTAGGACTTACATATGAGGTGTGGAGAGGAGTTATAGGGTATCTTAAGGAAGTTGAAGTATTAAGTATCAGGGGATGTAATGAAATAAAATACTTGTGGGAATCAGAAACAGAGGCAAGTAAGCTTCTTGTGAGATTAAAGGGATTGAGTTTATTGGGATGTTCAGGTTTGGTAAGTTTAGAAGAGAAAGAGGAGGATGACAATTTTGGGAGCAGCAGCCTGTTATCTCTTAGAAGTTTGTATGTAGATTATTGTAGTAGCATAAAGCGTTTATGCTGTCCAAATAGCATTGAGAGTTTGGAAATTCTTGATTGTTCAGTTATTACAGATGTCTACCTCCCAAAAGAAGGAGGGAATAAGCTCAAATCAGTTAGAATATGGGGTTGTTATAAACTTGAGGGAAAAATCAACAACACAAGCATGCCAATGCTTGAAACCCTAGATATTTATGAATGGGAAAATCTAAGATCAATCAGTGAATTGAGTAACTCCACTCACCTCACCAGCCTGCGTATATATGATTGTCCACATATCGTGTCACTTCCAGAGCTTCAGCTATCAAACCTCACCCGTTTGTCAATTAGAAAATGTGAAAGTCTGGAGTCATTACCTGAGCTATCGAATCTCACCAGTTTGTCAGTTAGTGAGTGTGAAAGTCTGGTGTCATTACCTACGCTATCGAATCTCACATTGTTAAAAGATCTAAAAATCAAATGGTGTCCATGTATTGATGCTTCCTTTTCTCGTGGGCTTTGGCCTCCCAAATTGGTTAGCCTTGAAGTAGGGGGGTTGAAAAAGCCCATCTCAGAATGGGGCAATCAGAATTTCCCAGCTTCCCTTGTTGACCTATCATTATTTAATGAACCTGATGTGAGGAATTTCAGTCAATTGTCCCACCTATTCCCTTCTTCTCTTACAAAGTTGACAATAATGGAATTTGATAAACTGGAATCACTTTCAACGGGACTCCAACACCTCACATCCCTTCTACATCTCACCATTCACACATGTCCAAAGATGAAGGATCTACCAGAGACGCTGTTACCTTCACTTTTGAGTTTGACAATATGGAGATGCCCAAAATTGAAAGAAAGGTGTGAAGGAAGAGGCTCCCACTACTGGCCCCGAATCTCTCATATCCCCAAAATCGAAATAGACGGCAGGTACTTGTTTATTAAATACCCTCTGATTTCCATATGATAAACTGGTATTCTCAGACATGTGCGTGTTTTCTTGTTGGAATAGGATTTGTTGCTCAAAACCTAAAATTGAATTTTAATGATGACATTAATTTATATGTTGAAATCAGTTATCACTTTTCATGAGTTTAAACTATTATGTTGCTGCATCATACGTTGGAACTTATTTCACAATGTGTACTAATTTTGACCTTCGTGAGTTAAACTTGCCAATGAATTATTATTATTGTTATTGTTTTGTTTGTTGATCTTGCTTTTGTAGGTTGATAGGGTGCGATTTTAAGTTGTTAATCAGTTGATTTGTGTGATAGCATGGTTAATTTTGTTTTTTGGTTGCTAGTTTATGCGACGGATGTGAGTTGACTTTAGTTAGGGTTTTGGTGTGGTTTGTGGAATTATTGAAGTGTTATAGTAATAGATAATGAAATTTGATTGAAGTTACTTCGAGTCTCGATTACAAAGTTGAGTCTGATTCAGAAGTTGAAGATACAAATTAGGGTTTAGATCTGCATTTGGTTTGATTAATTTAGGCATTTTGTTTACTGTGGAGTTATGATAAAGAAAACTTAGCTAATTTGATTAATTGTATTAATACTTGATATGAAGTCTGTGAAGAACTTATATATTACAACTAAACTTTTGCAGGAACATATCCTAAAGGATCTTCTGGGTGATGGAATATTCACAGTTGACCAGGTCAAATTCAAGAACAGAGAAAAGTCTCAAGGCGTGAATTTTCAGGGAAAGTATCTTGAGTAAAGTGCAGGAAAACTCGCGCGTATAATTACTAAATCAGCTAATAGCAGACAAAGTGTCGATGACATAAGTGTAAGTTCCTTTTAAGTCAACAACATTTGACTACCCCATAATATACCAAACTGGTTTTGATTATTAGTATTCATGATATAACACATGATTTATTCATGAAAATCAGTTTGGATTCAATATTCAAAGTGAAGGTCTTAAGAAATTGTCAAATACCGGACCAGAGGCTAAGTTAAAGGAAAGGGTCAAAGTGCTTGATGATGGACAAGATCAATTCTGGTAAGCTTATACTTTTTTTCCCATAAAAATTATGGGTGGGTTGGATAACGAGTCAAGACAGGTTCGGGTTAATAATATTGTTGACTTTTTAGTAGGGTTGAACTGAGGCGGGTTGGAGTGTTGGACTCTGGTACAAACATTTTAATTTTCTTTTGACCTTATGGCCAATTAATGTTTTAACTATGATTACAGAAAATATACTATTTAGAATAGTCGTCCAAACTTTTTCTAAAGGAGTGTTTTGATTATGTTTTAATAACTTTAGAGCCACTTGTATGGTTGTTCCTATTCTTTTGTAAGTTTTGGAGTAAAATGTAAATAAGGTTCCCCTCCTAATATATATTTTTTGCCTAAAAGAAGTCGCTCAAAATATCACAGAATTATATTACACACACATATTATTTGGTTGAGTCCGTAGTTTAGGCTAAGGGGTATGGGGTCACGGTTGGGTGGATTAAACCACGGCAATCACGACCCTCCCATTTGAAAGTTTTAAGACAAAAATAAATTAAAAAAATAAAGAGGACAGTGGTTTGGGTCATGACCACACCCTTAGTGTAGTGGTTTTGGATGATGGACTAGAGATGTATGACATCATACCTATGTGGATGGTCATGGTGGTCATAAGGATCATGACCACACCCTATATCCTTATTGGTTATATATAATTGAATATAAAATGGGGGGAGGGCAAACCTACTTTTCTAATCTTTTTAATGGGGGGAGGGAAGTCCAACATGAAAGCGACAACAACAACACTCAAGGACGACAACGAAATAACTGCTATTGTCGGAGTATTGCAATGGGAGAAGTAAGGACGGCACTCAAGAAGATGGGAAGGGCTAAGGCAGTTGGTCCTGACAACATACCGATAGAAGTGTGGAAGTGTTTGGGAGAGGATGGAGTTCGATGGCTAGCTACTTTGTTTAATCTTATTTTCAAATCTGGAAAAATCCCGGTGCAGTGGAGGAGTAGTGACGTAGTGCCCTTGTATAAGAATAAAGGAGATGCCCAGTGTTGTGAGAACTACAGAGGGATTAAGCTATTAAGCCACACTATGAAACTTTGGGAACGGGTAATTGACACTAGGATTAGAAAAGAAACTCAGGTTACAGTAAACTAGTTTGGTTTCATGCCAGGGCGTGCAACTACGGAGGCGATTCATATTCTAAGGAGATTAATGGAAAAGTATAGGGACAAAAAGCGAGATCTACATATGGTTTTCATTGACCTTGAAAAGGCATATGACAGTGTGCCACGTAGACTGATTTGGGAAAGCTTGGAGGGTAGGGGAGTCCCGAGGAAGTATATAGACTTAATTAGGGATATGTATGATAGGACTGTGACTAGGGTTCGTGCGCCTGTAGGAGATACAAAGTCTTTCCCTGTGGAAGTAGGACTCCACCAGGGGTCCGCGTTGAGTCCGTTTCTTTTTGCGGTTGTCTTGGATGAGTTGTCCAAGTCTATTCAAGAGACAGTTCCGTGGTGCATGCTTTTTGCGGATGATATAGTGTTAGTGGCTGAAACTAGACAAACCCTAAACGCCAGGTTAGAGGAATGGAGAGCAGCCTTAGAAGGCAATGGTTTAAGGATTAGTCGGTCTAAGACTGAATATCTTTATTGCAATTTCAGCGGTGCAGGTGACAACGAGGACACTCAGGTTACCATTGAGGGTCAAGTGGTCCCACAAACGACTAAGTTCAAGTACTTAGGATCGTTTGTGCAAGGGGACGGGGAGATAGATAGTGACGTATCTCACCGCATCCAGGTTGGCTGGTGTAGGTGGAGAGCAGCCACTGGAATTTTGTGTGACAGGAGGTTCCCAACAAAATTAAAGGGAAAATTTTATAGGGTAGCAGTTAGACCGGCTATGTTGTACGGGACAGATTGTTGGGCCATCAAGAAAAGACAAGGGCGCAAAATGGAGGTGGCGGAGATGAGGATGTGTGGCCACACGATGTTAGACCGAATAAGAAGTGAGGTTTTTAGGGATTGGTTAGGAGTAGCTAGTATAACAGACAAGTTAAAAGAGGGGAGGTTAAGATGGTTTGGGCATGTGAAGAGGAGGCAGTTGACAGAACCAGTTAGAGCAGTGGAAACCATGACTGTGGAAGGAAGGAGGAGTAGAGGCAGGCCCAAGTTGACTTGGGATGAAAGACTTAGACAAGATTTGTTAGAATTGTACCTCTCTGAGGACATGGTTCATGATAGGAGTTCGTGGAGACGTAGGATTAAGGTTAAGGACTAGTAGGTGAGGGTATGGACGTGTCCTACCTGTGCCTTGGGAAGGGGGGGGGGGTTAGATTCTTTTCCACATTAGGTAGACCAACATATGATGATTTTCTTGTATATATGCATATATGTTGCTTACTGATGACTTATTTGCCTACTGCTACGTGATTTACTTACCCGTTTTTCGGGTATCTGTTTGTTGGTTGTTTTGGAGCCGGGGGTCTCTCAGGAAGCAGCCTCTCTATTCTTGAATAGAGGAAAGGTTTGCCTACATCCCACCTCCCCCAGACCCTACCAATAGTTCTGCTATTTGTAGGATTTACTGGGTATGGTTGTTGTTGTTGTTGTAATTGAATATAAAATAATATGAGGCTGGCTTCTGTACAAGACAAGAGTCTTGTATGAAACATACGTGAGTATTTGAGCCTTCAAGATCAATGACTCAGAGTAATCCAGTGGCATTTTCATAAATATGAGATTCAAACAATTGAAGAAACAAATAGCAAAAGGGTATTCTGGTCCTTTCCCACTTGAACTCCTCTCCCCTTGATTTTTAAACATCTATAACTTTTTATACGTTAATATTTTTTTTAAATATTACACCATATTAACGAGCATTTCATCCTCTTTAATTCGAGCAGTCTATTGCTGTAGTTTTAAAAAAAAAATTTACATGATTTTGAATACTCATTACGTGATTTCCAAAACCCAGCATGACTACGTGATTTCTGAATACCCATTACGTGATTACGTGATCAATGTCATCATTAAAATTGAATTTTAATGATGACAATAACTATTATGTAGCTGCATACGTTGGAACTGATTTCACAATGTGTACTAATTTTGACTTTCGTGAGTTAAACTATTATGTGTATACTTTATAACTATGCAAATAACACATTTTAAGTATTATTAATTTATAAGTATACAAATAACACATTTTAAGTATACTTTTTCAAAATACTATTTGATCCATTTGAGATAACCACATGAACCCTTGTATTATATATAAATGAGTTAAAATTGTTGCGTCCACAAAATATGAAGTACAGTTTGACTCTTGATGTCAAACAAATTATATTGATTTACAAATTGGTTACCATTCTTCATTGAAAATGGATTTATAACTGGGATAGAAATGCAACAGGTTCCACATTGATGGTGATACAGAGTTGATCCATGATCTAGCATACTCGTATTTGGTGCAATTAGACACACGGAAGTTGATTGGAAAATGGTTCATGATAAAAAAGGATTAACTTTCAATACGTTTGAAGTTATATGGGGGATAAGTAATGGACATAAACGTCTCAACGAGCCACACGCATGGACAAATGCTATAGGCAGGTTTTCCCAAATCTCGGCACCCAATTTCGTCATCTAGAGCTCCAATTTTGAAGCCAAGGTTTTCCCCAATTTTAGTAGTTTCAATTAATTTCGTCTGCTTGTAAAAACGGCTGGATTTTTTAACTAGATATTTATTTGTTGTTTTTTAGGCTGTTAATTTCAAGGAACCATTGGAGCGGTTACAAGTTGCGTCTGATGGCACTTGGCATTCATGGGCTAAGTTACGCACCTCTGATTGGAACTTATAACCAATAAAGAATTAATGGAACTTGTCAAGTTACCATCTGAAGAAGATTAAAAAAAACTTACCACTGAAGCATGTTACCTCTAGTGAAGATTGATGAAGTCTCGCTAATGAAGAAGAGATGCCACGTATTAGCCTATCATTTGACGAAGACAATCTGTTGAGAGGATGTTATACGTAATTGTCACTTGTCAATTCAGTACATCTCAACAAGATAACAAAAACATGAGTCCGCATTGAATTTATTATCACTTGACCCCATAGCTTATCGTGTCAAGCAGTTGAGTATGAATTCGGTGCTTGAACTTATATGTGCAAACTTCAGAGGAAATTTGCAAGCCACCCAACCTAACATATCTAGGAAATCGTCTGTAAAATTTGTGACTAGTTTTACATGATGTATTGAAACATTTGATTTTGATTAATACATTGTCCTCAAAAGAATTGTTCTTCTACTCTTGTTTTTGCTATGTTCAATCGATTGACGATGAAACAGTGATACTTGACATGTTCAATGTTGCAGAAATCGGCCTAGGCGGCCGATTAATCGGCGCCTAGGCGCTAGGCGGTGAGTTACTGACTAATTTTTAGCTAGTCGGTCCAATTAGGCGGATATGGTCAAAATCGGTCTTAGGAGGTCAAAATCGGTCCCAGGCGGTCAAAATCAGACTAATCGGTCCATGTTTTACAGCCCATTAAACACAAAATTTGACCCATTTTTTAATCTGGCCCATCGTTTTACAGCCTAAATATTACTTATAAACCTATTTTAACATTTAATTTTAGGTATTTTAACATTTAACCCCCTCTATCTTTCACTAGTTTACATATGGTTTCTAAACTTTTAAATTTATTAATAAAAAGTATAAAGTTATCTCCTAAACTTGTAAATTTATTAATAAAAAGTATAAAGTTATCTATATATATAAAAAAATTTGTAAAATTATACTTAAAAAGTCCAATCCGATTAATCCCTATTAATCCCGATTAATCCCTAGGCGGTACCTCACCGCCCGACTAGCGCCTTCTACAACATTGGACATGTTGATTAACTAATATTTCGTTGCAAACTAACTAATAATCAATCTAGGGCATTAGCTAAGTATTAGCTTGATTGTGATCCACACAAAGTCAAACAACAAACATATTTCACACCAAAATTCATTTTTTTCCAACCAAACAACAAAACCGAAAATGGTGAACCGGACGGAGGAGAGGAGATCGCGCTTGTCACTCCGATCGTCGATGCACGGCGTACGTTGCAACGCGGTCAAACCGTGTACTGGGGGCACGCGTTCCAATAACACGTTGGTAACAATCGCCACAATCTAAACGCCTGCCAACACAAGTGGCGCGAACTAAAACCGAAGCTGGATCGGTTTAAAGTTTGTTTCGATTGTGTCACTGCGAGGAACCTAAGCCA
Source organism: Helianthus tuberosus (assembly GCA_030545235.1). Classification (NCBI taxonomy): domain Eukaryota; kingdom Viridiplantae; phylum Streptophyta; class Magnoliopsida; order Asterales; family Asteraceae; genus Helianthus; species Helianthus tuberosus. The sequence continues at coordinate 143,022,064 of CM060426.1, read as the reverse complement.
CGACGATCGAATGGAGATTGCCAAGATCGAGTGGAGGCACGACGGGAATCCAGAATTTAAGTGGTTCCCCACTTTAATATTTATAGAACTTTGTAATTTTTTTAGGAATTATTAACTACTTTTATTTTTATTTTTTAGGATTTAATAAGTAATTTATTTTTTAATTTTTAGGATGTTATGTAAATTTTTTTAAATAATATAAGTTTGTATTTTATTTTATAAATCTCAATTATTTAAAAAAAATAAAGTCAGCCAAGCCAACATGGCAGCCCAACGCCGCTAACCCACGCCGCTTCCACACCCCACTTTTTTTGGGGTGGTCCAGTGGAGCCCACAATCGACACGTGTCGAGCAAAGCACCCAAACCCCCACTCCCCGCAGTCTAAGCTCGAGTAGGTCCTTAGGCTAGTCGGTGTGGAGGAGGGTAGTCCTCAAAGGATGCTCCGCCACATAGGCGTCAACGTATGCGGGTGTGAGGATTGGCCTATAGAGGATGGACCTAGGGTGTGGAGGATAGGCCTATATATATATATATAGAATCACGCTAAAATGAGAACCACCTCGAGTTGTAAGAACCGTGAGAACTACACCGTACGGGGCGAGGTGGACCAATTTTTTTTTTCACAAACGTAGATGTGTGTATTATAAACACATTTGTAAAAAAAAATTCAAAAAAAAAATTCAAAAAAAAAAAAAAGTTTTTGAGCACCACAAGTTTGTGTTTACGGGTACCGTAAATTTTCCGGTAGGATTTACGGTACCCGTAAACACAAACTTGTGGTGCTCAAAACTACACACACGACATTTTTTTTTGAATTTTTTTTACAAATGTGTTTATAATACACGCATCTACGTTTATGAAAAAAATTTTGGTCCACCTCGCCCCGTACGGTGTAGTTCTCATGGTTCTTACAACTCGAGGTGGTTCTCATTTTAGCGGTCCCCTATATATATATAGTATATCTATATATGTGTGTGTGAGTTAGGGCCGTCGAGACCGGCTGCAAAAAGCCGTTGAAGACGGTGACGGGCCTCAGGGGGTGGGGAGGTGGTGCGGCACCGGAGGACGACGAGCAGGGGACGACCCCCATACCGTCTAGTCTTATGTTTAGAAAGCTCAAGTTTCATAAACCTACAAATTTATATGAGTAAACTGTCATTTTGGTCCCTAAGGTTTGGTCACTTTTGCCACTTTAGTTGAAAACTCAAACCTTTTGAATCTGGGTCCATGTGTTTTCAGTTTTATTGTCATTTTGGTCCAAAAGTGAAATCTACTCATATTTGTCTAATAAAATCTTGGTATATTGTTCTTTTCCTCAGGGACAAAATGGTCACAATAATTTTATTATAAACGCAGCAGAGATTAGAAATCTTCCCTAAAACATCATCTTCTCCAAACACAAACCCTACCAACCCCTGCTTTGTTCGTCTTCCCCAAAACATCATCTCACTCTTAACCACACCTCCTTCGCTCCATTCCTCACCTACCTCACCAACACATCATCTCACTCTCGGTTACGCGACCCTGACTCTGTCGTACGCTTCGCCTGCGTCGGTGTCGTGACGTCGGTTATGACGGAGCAGGATCAGAACTAGCAGATCGGCTCGGCGTTGTGTTTATCGGCGGCGATTGAAGGACTTATTGTAACCTCACCACAAGGACTTATTTGGCAAAAGAGCAATTGTATGAACAATCAACAATTTCGGACATGACACAATCCCCAAATCTATTCACAAAACCTGCAAATCCTAAATCTCACATACATTTAATTGATTTTTCTAACACATCGTTTAATTGGTTTTTCATTTTTTATATCCACAAAGCATGCACTTTACTTTTCTTCTTCAAATTCTTGCAACCAAGCTCTTTCTACACATATATGTAATCCCCAATTCATGAAGCGGTCTCAATATTTAAGTAGGTATCAGATCTTCAACAAATACCCATATAATCAAACTCAAAAATTCAAAAACTAACCTTTTTGTGTTTATTCTAACTTCTAATTAACAGGAAAAAAATCTAAATATTCAAGTGGGTATCAGAAATTCAACAACTTTAAGGTCAACAACAACCTAATACTGTAGATTATAACATAAACTGAAAGTGGGTATCAGAAATTCAACAACAACCTAATACTGTAGATTATAACATAAACTGAAAAGGGGCACAAAGGCCGACCTTGAAACCAATTTAATGTCGTAATCTGCTTTTATTAACAAATTGAAATGGGGTTTTGTAGTGAGTATAACTGGTGGTGTTGGGGTTGCAGACAATGGTGTTTGTTGGTGAAAGGTGATGTTTCCTTATGGTTGTTGAGGGCAATGGTTTGAATTTAGGGGTATTCATGGACGAGATTGAGAGAGAACAGATGGTTGTGTTAATGGTGGATGATGATGATGGTAGTTGGGTTTGCCAAATAAGTCCTTGTGGTGAGATTACAAAAATACCATTTTGTCCCCAGGGGGAAAAGGACAAAATACTAGGATTTTATTAGACAAATATGAGTAGATTTCACTTTTAGACCAAAATGGCAATAAAACTGAAACCACAGGGACCCAGATTCAAAAGGTTTGAGTTTTGGACTAAAGTGGCAAAAGTAACCAAACCTCAGGACCAGAATGGCAGTTTACTCAATTTATATTTAATTGATTACATATTATCGTTTTTATTTTCTTTTTTTGTTGAATTTCCAGTTGGATGCTTATATCTACCAGAATCAAGTTCAGTTTCAATGGATTCCTGTTGGTGCATATTTCGTACGTCTGCCACTGTGCGAATAGTTAGAGCGTGTGTTGAATATTGTATAAAATAGGAGAAAGTTGGACACGGTATTGTAAATGTCAAGGTCCATCCGGACGGATGACCATCCGGACGGATGACCATCCGGACGAATGGACATAGTGTAGGTGGTTGTCTATAAATAGGGATGTGGGGTTCCCATTTGGACAAGCTTTTGGTCCCTGAGGGGAGATGTTGTCCAACTGGTCTCGTGGTGTTGTAACTTTCAGATATGAATAAGAGACCAGATTATAAGTGACTGCTCGGTGTCGTATCCATCTTCTACTCCTTTCTTAGTCGTAATAATCGTACCGAACACGTCGTATCGGGACCGAGGCTCCGTCAAACTCACCGGTTCCTGGAATTAGCAGTGGTATCAGAGCTACGGTACCGATTTAATCGATCTAACAGTTGGTTAAATCACCCAAAGCTCATCAATTTTGGGTTAAACGGGAGTTTTGATGTTAAAACAGAGAAAATCATCAAAATAAAGGTCAATTCACGGATGGATTTTGGAATTGAAGCTGTCAATCTGTTCTGAATTGATTCGCGCACAATCCTGTGAAGTTTCATCATGAAATTCACACAAATAAAGATTCTGGATAAAAAAAACGTGATTTTGAGTGTTCTTGAGCTGTTAGAACATATCCGATCGGATGACCATCCGACCCATGTAGTTTGAATGGTCAGTTGGTTTTTACTCGAAGGATCTGTAATATACGAAAAATAATACGCATATAAAATCTATTAATAATAGTAGTAAGAAAAATAGATAAATAATTTTCTTTGTTTTGTTAATTAAACAAGGCAATGCTATAAGACAATATTAATATAGAGTATGCAGAGGTTGACTTGAGCAAAAAAAAAAAAAATTTAATGCTCAAAGAAACCAGAACTGCACACACCGTAATCTAACGATCAATTTTTCCTTTACCATATGCACAACTCAATCAAACAGAGTGGTTGTCTCGACCACCACCATCACCTACACAAATAGGAAAAAAACATCTTCGCCGCAATGTCAAGCATAGATCGGTCGTTAATAAAGTTTAACTCACCGGAAAAAAATAAGGTTGTGGTTATTACCATCTTTTCCGGAAACGGGAGGGAACCATCGAAAACCATTGAACTGCCCAGAACCACCGTCTGACTAAACCGGCGGTTTCTACAACTTGGATTTTGTGGATGAGAGGCAAGGACGCGCAGTGCCGGTCACCGGAGACTCGTCGGGTTCGGATCTCTCTCCGTCTTCCAAATCTCTCTTTCTCTGGTTTCAATCTCCTAGTCTGTCTATGTCTCTTTTGAAGGTGTATGATGATCAGAAGGGTCCTGCGCCGAAGGGTGGCCGACGGAAGTCAATGGCGGCAGAAGACGAAGGTACGGCGACACTTTGTCTATCTGTAGGTCTTTCTCTCTCCATTTATGCTCTGTGTCTCTCTTATCATACTTTAATTTTTAATATGTATATAAGTATAATTTACTTTTGACTCTGTGCGTTGCGCGGAAGACATGTACATGTAGAGAACTAAAAAACGTGCCCCTTGGCTTCTTCAATGCCAACCTCTTTATGAACTTGGTATGCATCAAGCGCAATTTCTTTATTCTTTTTTGTGAACTCGGCATGCATCAACCATGATTTCTTAGTAAAATTCGTATGCATGAAACATAATTGTAATCCAGTTGTGCAACTCCTTTGGAGTTCTGTTCCTAACATTGAGATAATAACTATGGATATGTATTTAACTTTTAACTTCACATTTCCTTATTAGAATAAACTCTTTTTTGCCTATCTTGAATTAGAGAATTCAGTTTCTGTCGGCTCTAATAAACAGAAAGTCCAATTACCTATTGAAGATATAATTAATCTAAATTTTTTCAATATTTCTGTACTTTATATAAACATTAGCTCTGGGAACAACTTGACAGATTACGAAACCCAAAGGTCGATTATATTACAAAATTACCAAATCCAAAACCGATACCATAGAGCGTGAAGGCTGAAATCTGGGTTCATCGGTCGCATTCAATTCCACCAAGCGCAAATAAAAAATGAATACCTGCATAGACGTTGAAAAAAGTGTGAACAACGCAAGTAAATCTCATTTACCCATAACACTGGTGCTCAAAATCAAATCTTCTTCAATAGCAAAAATAAGCATATCATAAGTAACATGTAATATATACCTATTCAACAGATCAGTTTAGCTGCTATTTTGCAATCCAGTTCTGGACTTGAAAGCACACATATCTGTGGCTAAATGAAAGAAAAAACATGTCAGGCCCGTAACTTTTAACTGCTTATATGTTTCGTACTCATACTGCTTAACATGCATTCTTTGTTTTATCAATTTACCCCTCTGCAAGACATGTTTATTTACGTAAACAACACCTTGGCATAAACCTATGGCAGAAAAACGTAACAAAATTTAGTAGCAAACCTGCATACAACAGACGCGTACCTGAAACCACTTCCTTCCACATCTCCTGCCTAAAATTACAACCCTAGGTTGATCATATTCAAATGAAAACCCTAATTTCAACAGAATTTGGGAGAATAAATATACCTGGGGATTGAGCATTGATCTCAAATGGTGAATCCATGACGAAGGACACAGGCCGTAGGATCTCCAGTGACGCCGCTTTGTGTAGCACACGGAGTTGCCGGAACCCTAACCGGGCAACCCTTCCCAAAACCTTGCAGTCCCTCTCTTGTCTTATAAGGATACAGAGAGGATACGTGGTAACTCTGAACACGTGGCTTCACCACCCAAACCAACGAATACGATTCAAATATGAGGTTGTTGTTGTTCAAGATCACCTTCAAGTCTCCCATTCCGTCTCCAGAATCGACTGAATAGAGTCACCGGTACCGCCGCCGGAACCCTAGAACACCCGGCCGTGAAGTTCCTATTCAGCGACGATCGACAACACTACCGCCGGCCGGAGACCATAGCCGGTGCCTCCATGACCGCCGCGCCTCTCTCTATGTTACTCTGCCCCCGTCTCTCTCTCTGTCTCCCTCGTCGCGCACTCTCTCACTCTATCTGTTTCCACCGACAGAATGGGGAACGGTGGTAGTTTTTTATGAGTTATAAAAACCCTTAAATACCCTGCTCGAGTTTACTGTTCATTTCCTTGGGTTTTTAATATATAGAAGAATATGTCTATACCTATGCGAAAAGAATAGATAAAAGAAATAGAATAAACAATTTAATAGTTTTGAAACTCTTATAAATTCGTACATTTCGCATTGCCATCTTTATCCATTCAAACGATTGTGCCGCATATTGGGGAATGTATCGCCGATTCTCATTTAAAGTTGAACCATCATTCGAACTCCTCTTATACGAGTCTGATCCGCTCTGTTGTGGTTGTATGGTCGCCACACCTCCGTTCGACGCCACTGGTTCAGTCGTTCCAGATCTCTATCTCTGGTTCATTCCGGTCACAGGTACCTAGTTGCCGATTCGAAACCATCAGATACACCGCCCGCACCCTAGTGACCACCGCGATCGCCGCCACAACCACCTCGATCGCCGCCACACCTAGTTCAAAGCTTTTCATTGTCTGATATAATCGTCTCCGCACCTCCGTCTGTCGCCAAATTTTGTCTCTTGATTCCTCCGATCCGCAACCAGGTATCATGTTAATTATCATCTTCTTTGCCATACTTCTGTTCATCGCCAAGTTACTTAGTCGTTATTTTGTTAATCACTAGTTGTATTCCGACGACTTCGACAACCGTCACTGAAGAAACACGGAACTAATTAAGAGTCTAGTCAGTTTGGTTTATGTTCCTTTCATATTGGTTAATCTTCTTATAGTTTCCTGAGCTCCTTAATGACTGGATTAGCCTGCAAAACAGAACACCGTTACTCGTTAAGAGGGGAATGTGGGGGTTTCCCTCTTAACCAGGCTCCGGTGTGAGAATAAGCGACTGCTTTTGGGAGATAATTAAGTATTAAGAGTGAGAGTAGAGGGAATGGAATGTTTAACCTGTGAGGTGAGCTCTCTATTTATAGCCGGAGAGGTGTAAGGGGATATGGGCTGATGGGCCTTGGCCTGAAGGCGACAACATAGAGGATATGCTCCTTGTCTCACTGGTGTCGACCGTTAGGGGCTTCTAGGAGCTTTCTGGAGGTGGCGCAACATGATTGGAGCCACGTGTCACTGTTGTCGGCCTGGCCGCCCCTCTGCCATCAGCAGGTAAGTGGAGATCGTGGGGCAGTTGTCTCTGCCCTGTGATTGGTGCCACATAGGCGTCCTTAAGTACTTTTTGTCTCCTGCATGTCAGACGATCGTGGAGCACGATTGCGCAGGGCCAGAAGGACCCTGATTGGCTCTTTTGTTCTGCCACTTGTACTTTGTGTACTATCTGAAAAGGCCTTGTGCCGTAGTCAAGCATGATTCTTGCTGAGCACGTTACTACTCCGCGCGGGGTATGGGACTCCCCATGTTCTTTCAGAATGCTAAGTGTTGGAAATGGAGTCTCCACATGCTCAGACCTCGCGCCGGATCATTACACGTCTTTGTAGCCCGCGCGAGGTTGGCCATAAGAAATATGTTGAATAAGGAGTATGGTCCTGCGCGTGTCCTGACCGGAGGGTTGCGCGGCGTTTTTGGGACCATACCCCTTCAAGTCCCCCCAGTCCAGTGCTGCACCATGCGCGAGGCAAGTGGTTGGAGCTCTGGACTTAGAAAAATATTGAAGTAAAATGTTTTTTTTTTTGTTTGCTAGGCGCGCGCGTACAAATGTCTTATCACTTGTTACGGCACGGCTACGTATCTGGTAGTTGATGATGCCTTGTTTTCTGATTTATAGGCGCGCGTGCAAATGCCTCAGCAGTTGTTACGGCGCAGCTACGTGTTTGGCAGTTGGTAATGCTTTGGGCAGCAATGCGCATTGCGCGACATGGATAACCTCTATATTAAGTTTTTGAACTTTTGGGCGGGAATATCCTCGAAATTTGAATTTCTGACAGGTTGGTAAAAATGTCGCTGTTGGTGACGTTTGAGTTAACATCTGACGCAGTTGTCATCAAGTTGTCCCTGACGGATCGGATTTCCGTCAGGAGAGTGAGGCCCACGCGCGCGTGGTAACCGTCACTCCGGGAAACGCGCCTTACGTGGCGTCTTCTGATTGGTCACGTGCGCGGCGACTTCGGCACGTTTACCCATCGTATTAAATGCGATGGGTATATATATCTGAAGAGACATGGGGAGTTATCCCTTTCTCTTCTACTCTTTTCTTATTTCCTCTCAAATTCCTTTGAATCTTCAAACTTTTAAAGAACACGGTAGCAGATCTTCAAGTTTCTTGAAGAACCTTGTAGCAGATCTTCAAGTCTGTTTCCAGAATATTCAAGGCTTCTTTGTCGATCATCAATGGCTGAAGAACACCACGAAGATAATCCCGGAGAAGAAGGCCCTGTTCCCGTCCTCCGATGGGATCTGGGGTTGTTCGAGCAGATAGTACGGGGTTTCCGGTTTCCACCGGAATGGGATGCCAGGTATCCCGGTCAAAACCAGACGGCAGCTGATGCACCACCGGGGTATATCACCTTATTTGAAGATTTCTTTCACCAGGGCAACTTCCGGTTGCCGGCGACGAACTTTCTTGCCCATATCCTTCAGTTTTATGGGTTTCATATATCGCAGTTGAGCCCTCCCGGGATGGTCCGGGTCCGACATTTCGAGTTCTTGTGCTGGTCTCATGGCATAGAGCCAACTGTGGAAAGATTTAGAGTCTTCTACCAGTTAATCCGGAACATGGGATTCTACTCATTTGCCAATAGAGGTGCTGCGAAGAAGATATTGCTTAATCCTCCGAAGAGCTTTCATGATGGGAAACCGAAGTTCTTTTATATCCGCGAGGAGGTGATCCCGATCGCCATGACATTTCGCGCCTGGTCTGAGCCAATTGTGAAAGAGGATCTGGCGATCCCCAAGACTGAGGCTTGGTATCGGGATCTTACTTCCATCCCCAACCGCGTGTTTGGTGAGAACGTTTTGGTAGCGGCGCGGATTAGCGACCAATGGCTGCCTGACAGCAAGGAAGTTCCCATCTTGATGATTGAAGACAGAGGTTAGTGATCTCCTTAGTTTCATTGATTTCTTGTTTCATACTTTGTGTTTATTTATGTAATTTGTCATGTAGAGGCGCGTCTGTATCAAGCTGCCTTCGCCACCTTTGGTGGTTCTATGGGCGTGCGCCCGCTCCGGGCTGGAGAAGAGTATTGGTACGAGCAGATAAAGGGTAATTTCATGTACCCGGTTGCTGATGCATTCGCCTCGCCGCCTACTGCAACCGAAGGTGCGCACATACCTAAACCTCGTCCTTCGCGCTCTGTGACTTCTGCTGGGAAAGAGGTTGTCTATCTTTCCAGCGAGGAGTCTGTAGGGTCTTCGAACGGAGAGCTAAGTTCGTAGTCTAACATCTTTGCAGGTGTGTTGCGCGACTTGGGTATTGACCCAGAAGAGAAAAAAAAGAAAAAACCAGTGAAAAAGAAGAAGGTTACTGCCACGGAAGCTGAGGTGACCAGCAAGGGGGCTGGGAGTAGTCGCGCAACCGCTGGTGCTGCTGATAAAGGTATTCTTCGCCTTCGTCAGAGTGACTTGAAAGATTTCGTGGTTATTAGTGACTCACTTGAAGGCTTGTCGCGCGCAGGCGAGAAGAAGACTGGAGCTGGTGGCTCAGGGAGCGCGGGTTCTCGCAACCCGGATGCTGGTGCTACTCCTTCCTCTGTTGCGCATGAGAAAGAGGAAGAAGAAGAAGAAGAGGAGGAGGAGGCTGCTAAAAAGTTGATCAGCAGGAAAAGAAATAGAAGCGAGACCACAACCGGTGTGGTTGCTGCGTCGAAAGCTGGTGAGGTTCCTGTGTTAGGGAAAAGGAGTAACCTGCGCTCTCTTTACAAATTCTCTCCTGGTGAGTTCTTAGTTTCTCTTCCTTTTGTTGCTTTCTCTTCTTAACCACTTAGCTCCTGCAGAGGCCAAGAATAAGACCCCTGAGAAGGGTGTTGTGTTTACGGAGCCAGAGCCAAAGAGGCCTAAGGTCACCATTAAACCTTCAAAGGCTGGTGGAGTGGAGTCTGAGAAGGGAAAACATGCTGCTGCGGGGGATAAGGAGAAAGTTGCTGAAGAGACGAAGAAGGCTGAGGAAAGGAAAGCCGAGGAAGACAAGAAGAAGGCTGAAGAGGAGTGCAAGAAGAAGGCTGAAGAGGAAAGGAGGAAGAAGAAAACTCCAGACAGAGAGGAGAGAGAAAAGAAGGCAGCAGCTGAAAAACCTATTGGTGAAGCCTTGCATTATACCAGTGCCGCTGCTATCTCTAGTCAAGAAAAGGCGCAGGGTCCGGAAGTTGTGAGCGCCACAGGGCCTGAGAAGCCTCATCAAGAGAAAAGAAAGGAACCTGAGGTTGAGAAGCTGATCCGCCCTACGCGTACTAATATCCCCCATCGCTCCAAGGTAACTTCTACTGGGGGATCAGGTCCGTATGTTTCTGGTGGCACGAGTTCTGGTGGTGCTGGGGGGTATAACCCACAAGTTATCAGGGCGAAGGATACCCTTGGTGACCTTTATTATAAAACTTATACTGAAGAGGAACGTGGTAACGCCCCCCACCAGGCTCCCTGGGGTTTGAGGCAAAAGGACACCTTTCAAGAGTTCGGCCCTTACCGCGATTAGTTCTTAAATTCCTTCACTCCTGGTGAGGTTATCCGGCAGAGGGCGAAGACTCATGAAGGGCTATATCGCACTTATGTGATCGGGGAGGCCAACACTCGCGCTGCTAACCATCAAATAGTTCGTGAGTGGCGGACAATGGTTAGGGAGCGGTCGGATTGGGAGAACTACCGCGAGCGGATGCTGAAGCGTGTTAATGACTTTGAAAAGTCGAAAGCTGCTTTTGATGAGGAGAAGACAAAATTTGAAGCTGACAAGAAAGCGGAGGAATGGGGGCGCGAGGGCCTGAAAAATAAACTTCAAGCTTCCGAGGATCTGTTGGCAAAGGAGAAGGCTGAATGGAGGAAGATCTGCGAGAAAGACAATCAGCGTGCTTATGCTGCCCGCACTAAAATTACTGAGCTCGAAGTCAAGGTTGCTGAGCTGTCATCGAAGGTCGAGGAGGCGCAGGCTGCGCAGGCTGCGCAGGCTGCTAAGGAGCAGATTGAGGTTTGTAAAACTTATACCCTTTCCTTCTGTGTTTTGTCTGCAAAATAGCCTAAGTCCTGTCCTTTTTAGGTTGAGTTGGCTGATGTGAAGTTGCAGCTGTCGAACAAAGACAAGGATCTTAAGGCCAAGGATGTCGAGATCGCTGAACTGAAACGTCGCTTGCAAGAGCAGGTTGACCGGAGCGAGTCCTTGGAGATCGACGTTGAAGCTGAAAGGGTTAAGGCGACCACTGCTGAAGAAGCCAAGCAGAGGGCTGAAGAGGCGCGTGATGTTAGTACTGCGGCCCTCAATGTAGCGCAGACTAACTATGCTGAGGCTCAGGGTATCGTGGATACTCTTGTCTCTGAGGCCGAGTGGATGCGTGGCCGCGGAGTAGTGCTGGTATGCTATTCTTTTTTCCTTTAAAAGTTTTATTTGCTAGGAGTTGTTTTTAATGCGCAGTCTTCGCTATAGGTTGCCAACTTTGTCCTTAACGCTGGAGAACTAGATCGGGCTGTTGCTGCTCTGACAGATGCCGCGCGCGCCGTTGGTCATCGTGGAGGCTATCTGGAGTGTGCGCAACACGTTGAAGAGGTATACGAGCAGGAGTTTGACACTAGTCACTGCTCAGTGACTGACCAGGCGAGCGCCGAGTTGACACGTGCTGAAAATGCTTATGATCACTTATCGCTGCCCATGATGGACTTGGTTGCTGAAGCGCAGAAGCATGATGATTGGTGTCATCGGTTAAGAGCCATCCTTGATCCACCTGTAACTGTTGAATTATCAGATGAAGAGGAGACTGAGGGCAATGATGGTGGTGATGAAGGCGATGATGGTGGCGACAAGCACAATGATGATGATGCTGGAGATGGTTTTGAGTAGGTAGTTAGGCTTTTCGCCTTGTAATTTTTCCTTTAACTTTGCGGTGTTAGTAGTTGCGTGGTTGCGCTTGTTTTAGTTTAAATGAATGAAAGTTTGTTTTGATGTAACTGTTGCGCGGTCGCGCTTGTTTAAATATGAAGCTTGTTTATCCTTTCCCGTTACAATTTTTGCACTGTTGTTAGAAACTTTGGTTCAGTTAGCGTGGATAAATGTAAGTGTGGCTCTTGTGTGAGTGTAATTGCCCGGTCTCGCGCTATGTTCGCGGAGGACCTTGGAGGCATAACTCAAGAGCTCGTAAGTTACTGGAGTGTTTTCGTGCTAATCAGAAGTTTAACATGCATTTGTAACGAAAGAAGTCAATCGTGATAAAAGAGCATGCCGTATGCTTTCATTGACTAAGAAGTAGGCGCTTAGGCCAACATACATTGCTTGTAACGTAAAGGGCGTTTAGCCAACATAGGAAAGTAAAGAGGCACATGGCCAACATCCGTAGGTAAAGGCGCAGGGTCAAGAGTAATTACATATAGCATTTACGCAGTTGTTGCGCATTCCACATGCGCGGGATGATGTGTCCATCCATGGTGCGCAATTTGTATGCCCCTTTTCCTAGCACTTCATGAACCAAGTATGGGCCTTCCCATTTGGGTGCTAGTTTTCCTGGGCGTTCAGCGTTTGAAGCTTCGTTATCTCGGAAGACGTATTCTCCTGGAGTGAAGGTACAAATGCGCACTCTCGCATTGTAGTACCTTTCCAGTTGTGTCTTGTATTTCGCTTTTTTGATACGCGCATTCTCGCGTCTTTCTTCCAAGAGATCCAAATCAAGACGGCGCTCTGCTTCATTGTCAACCGTGCTGACTGCCGTCAAGCGCGGTGAGGGGAGTCCAACTTCCGCCGGGATAACTGCTTCCGAGCCGTATACTAGGCTGAAAGGAGTTTCGCCGGTGCTTGTCTTCGGCATGGTTCGGTGAGCCCACAGGATGCTTGGGAGCTCATCTACCCAGCCTCTTCTCTTTGTGCCCAGTCGGGCTTTTATCCCTTCGATGATACTTTTGTTAACGCTTTCCACTTGACCGTTGCCTTGAGGGTGTGCAACGGAGGAGAAGGTATGCTCGATTTTCATTTCCTTCATCCAATTTTGAAGGTCCTCAGAAGCGAAATTGGTACCGTTGTCTGTGACGATTTTGAGTGGGAGACCAAACCTGCAGATGATGTGTTCCCAAATAAACTTGCGCACCATCATTGCAGTGGTTGATGCGAGAGCTTTGGCCTCCACCCACTTAGTAAAATAATCAACGGCCACAATTATAAACTTGACGGTGCCAGGAACGTCTGGGAAGGGTCCCACCATATCGATTCCCCACTGTTGGAAAGGCCAAGCAGTGGATATGGGGATAAGATCATTCTTTGGGCGCAGGGTTTTTGGAGAATGCCGCTGATAGGAGTCGCATGTGCGCAGCTCCTTCAGGGCGTCGACGTGCATCCCTGGCCAATAATATCCAGCGTTCATAATCTTCGCGACAACCGTGCGTGGTCCAGCATGGATGCCGCAGATTCCTTCGTGAATCTCCCTGATCAAGTAGTTTGCATCTTGGGGGTCCACGCAGTGCAACAATGGCCCCAAGAAGGACTTCCGGTATAAGATACCACCGTTCATCTCATAGTGCAAAGCTTTGTTTTGAATCTTTCTTGCCTCTGCCTTGCTTTCAGGGAGTATTCCTTCTTGTAAATACTGAATTATAGGGGTCATCCAGGATGGCTGCCCTATTTCGATCACATTTACCTGGCGCAGCAGGATTGATGGATTTTTGAGTACTTCTATCCTTACATCCTTTGCGAGATGTTGGAAAGAGGTTGAAGCAAGCTTGCTCAAAGCGTCAGCCGGTTTGTTTTCGGAGCGATTGATGTGGACTACCTTGTAAGATTTAAACTGTTGAAGCAACTCTTTTGCTTGTTCTAAATACAGGGCCATAACTTCGCCTCTTGCATCATAGATTCCGTTGATTTGACTGGCGATTAGAAGTGAATCAACATGCGCTTGAAGATCTTTAGCTCCCATTTTTATGGCGAGGCGCAAGCCTGCCAGAAATGCCTCGTACTCCGCCTCGTTGTTGGTATTCTTAAAATCCAACTTGATGGCGTAAGTAAATTCATGCTTCTCAGGGCTTACTAGGCGCAGGCCAGCTCCTGCGCCATCCTCGTTTGAGGCTCCATCGGTGTATAGCAACCATAGCCCTTCGCTTGTTTCTTTTATGGGAGTCTCAACAATCTCGCAATATTTGATTTTTTCCACTGGAACTTCTGTGATAAAGTCTGCGAGGACCTGACCCTTGATGGCCGGGCGTGGCCTGTATAGAATGTTGTGGCCTCCCAACTCGATTGCCCACTTTGCTAGCCGCCCGGATGTTTCTGGTTTTTGCAGAATCGTCCCGATGTGGAAAATGGTAAGTACGGTGATCACATGCCCTGTAAAGTATCTGCGCAGCCTCCTGGAGGCGTGCAACAACGCTAGTACCAATTTTTCCATTGTGGAATATCTCGTTTCTGGATCTGTTAGCACACTACTGACGTAATAGATAGGAGTCTGAACTCCATTTCTCTCTACAAGCAATACCGATCCCACTGCCTTGTCTGATGATGACAAGTACAAAATGAGCGGCTCTTTTTCGAATGGTGCAGTCAGAGTAGGGAGTTCGATCAAGCACTCCTTCATTTGCTGAAAAGCCTTCTCTGCTTCAGGGGTCCATTTGAACTCTTGTTTCTTCACACAGTTGCGCAGAGTGCTGATAAAAGGGTACGACTTCGCGGCATGATTTGACAGAAAACGGTTGAGCGCGGCTAGGCGGCCGGCTAACCTTTGCATCTCTTTGATTGTTCGCGGTGATGGCATTCGTTCTGTTGCCTGGACCTTTTCCGGATTCACCTTGAAGCCGCCATTTGTGACTATGAAGCCTAAGAACTTCCCTTCTTCCATACCAAAAGAACATTTGGCTGGATTCAATTTCATGTTCACGCTGCGCAGCGAGTTGAATGTTTTCTCGATGTCTTTCAACATTTGGTCTTCTTCAGGACTTTTGACCACTAGATCATCGATATAAACCTTGATATGCTTTCCAATATCTCCAGCAAATGTCTTATCCATCAGGCGCTGATACGTTGCTCCAGCGTTTTTGAGACCGAACGACATCTTTGTATAGCAAAAGATCCCGAGATCGGTTCGAAAAGTTGTCTTGTCTTCGTCTTCGAGCTTCATTTGAACCTGATGGTACCCCTTGTAGCAATCCAAGAAGCATTTCCATCTGTATGGCGCGAGAGAGTCAATCTTTTTGTCGATCTCAGGCAAAGAATAGCAATCTTTAGGGCATGCCTTGTTGAGATCGGTGTAATCAACACACATTCGCCATCCTCCACTAGACTTCTCTACCATCACGGGGTTCGCAACCCAACTTTGATATCGTACTTCTCTCAGAATTCCTGCTTTGAGTAGTTCGCATACTTGCTCATTCATTGCTTTTGTCTTGTCTGCCCCCAGGCTGCGTCTTCTTTGGACCTTTGGTTCAACAGAGGGGTAGGTATTCAGACAGTGTTCGGTAACATCGCGCGGGACACCGGTCATGTCGGCCGGGGTCCAGGCGAAGATGTCCATATTCCTGAACAGAAGTTGTTTGAGATGCGTTCTGATATTTGGTGAGATCGCGTGGCCTATCGTCACCGTTTGCTCTAGGTATTTTCGGTTTAAAACCCACTTTTCTGGTTCGCTTGTTGAAACCTTCGCCGCTTTCTTTGGGCGCATCTCTTCCGTCGACATCACTTCTTTTTTGGCGTAGATAATTGCCACCCCCGTCTTGGTTGGAAACCCTATCGCTGAGTGGGGTGTGGAGGTTACCATGTTCAATTCGCCTTGGGTTTCTCTCCCAATTAACACATCATGCCTTGATTTGACAGGCATCACCATGAAGTTCACATTTGTTGTTCTTGAATGCTTCCCGTCAGAGTGAGTGACGGGGAAGCTGATTTGGCCAAGTGGGAATACCATTTCATTACAAAATCCAGACAGCGGATAATCGACTGGTTCATGTCTCGCTTTATCTTCATCATCGAATTGGTTAAAGCACTGTTCATAAATGATGTCAGCAGTACTTCCGGGGTCGATGAAAATATACTCTGTTTCATAATGGCCGATAATGCCGGTAATGACGACGGGTCGTGTGGCGCGAGGACCGCCGCGCACTACCGGGAAAATGACCTGTTGCTCTTGCCATGAGGGTTCGTACGGGCGCTTGCCTTTCTCTTTTGCGCTGTATCTTTGTCCGTTGACCATATGGGTTTCTAGGCGTCTGACTTTCTTGTGATTCCCCTCATCGTGGCGTTGGAGCTGTCGAGTTTCTTTGTGCACGTTTTTCACCAGGTGGCTTAGCTTCCCGCTTTTTAGCGCTCTTTCTATCTCTTAACGTAAACTGTAACAGTCATCTGTCAGATGTCCGTTATCCTTATGGAAGTCGCAGTACAGGTTGGGGTCTTGCCCCTTCTTGTTTGTCATAGGCCTTGGAGCCTTGAAATCGTGATTCTCTATCATCAGCACCTCTTTTGGTGTTTTTATGAGCGGAGTCCAGTGCTTTTCTCTGTTATCATCCCTGACTGCTTTTCGATAGCCAATGCGATCAATAGTGTCTCGCGCGTCTTCTCTGTAGCGCGACCTTTCTTCATAACGAGATCGTTCACCATAACCGCTGGAGTGGCTGGCTTTCCACCCAGGGTTTTTGCCTTTGTTTCGCTTGTTGTCGTCGCGCGAATGACCCCCTTTAGAAAATCGATCTTCAGTACGATAGCTCTTGTTTCTGGTGAGTGACTCTTCAGTTTGCGCAACAATTTTCGCGTCTTCCATAAGTTTATCCCATTCTTTGGGCATTCCATCTTTCCCAGTGATAGTTCTGATGAGACTATCACAGCGAATGGCTTTCTTGAAGTGGCAACGCATGAGTTGTTCACTTACGCCATCGAGTTCCAAGCACTCTTTGTTGAAGCGCGTGATGAAATCTTCCAAACCCTCATTATCTCTGCGCCAGATGTCCTCAACTTCGGCTGTGTCGCGCTGGTATCGTCTCTGTTGACTGAAGTGACTCAAGAACTGAGTCCTGAAATCGACCCATGACTTTATCTTTCCTGGTGGAAGGCTGTCGAACCAGGCGCGAGCAGCCCCTGTAAGCGTTTGAATAAACAGATGGCACCACATGGGCATATTCCATCCCCCCATGCAGCCCACGCTTGTGAAAACTCTGACGTGATCATCGGGATCGGTCATTCCGTTAAATTTCCCAACTGTCGGAGGTAACTTCTCTCTTTTAAGCGGCGCCAGCGTGATCTTTGGGATGAACTTTGAATGTTCGACAGCTTCAGCTGGTCGATAGGCGAGGCAAAAGTCTTGCTCTGCCTCTTCGGTGTACCCCACAAGCTGTCTTGGTTTGTAGTATTCGTGATTTCTTTGTAAACGATTGAAGACCGAAGACTCTTCATCGCCCTCCCAAGTTGGATCATTCGGGTCAGTATCTTCCCATTCATTGTTTATGTTGCGCGGCGCGAGCCGGCTGTGAACTGGGCCTCTTTGGAGGTGTGACGGATAGTCATAGTAGCTTTCTGTTTCTCCCTGTGTGTCGCGCGTGTCATGCACGCTTAGTCTTCTGGTAGGGGGAGGTCTATTAATTCTTCCTTGGATGTTTTGCTGTGGGGGTATCTGGCTCGCCCCATGACTCTGTCCCTGGGTAGTAACCAAGGATGGTTCTGCCGTTAAGACTGCTTGCTGTGCGATGAGAGATTGATACGCCGCGTTAATGGTGGCAATATTCTTGGCGTACCACGAGGCCGGAGTTTCGCCCTCTGGTAGCCCTAATAGCGCCGAAACATTCTGAGGTGGAGCTGGGTTTGAAGGTCCAGCGCCATTGCTTCCTGGGGTTACCGTCTCAGTGATGCGGGTGATGCTCCCGCGCGGTCCCCCCGTGTTGTTTACTTCGATTTCGCCAATTTCTTCAATGTGTTGGGGTTGGACGTTTTGGTTGTCCATCCCCAACGCTGCATTAGAGTTTGCTCCAAAACCAACAAACTCAGGAATGATTCCTTGACCAGCCATGATCGAAGGAAGAAAAAACCATGAAAAACTCAGAAAAAGAAGATGACAGTGACTTGTATAAAACCGGTGGGCGCCAATTAAGAAACACGGAACTAATTAAGAGTTAATCAGTTTGGTTTATGTTCCTTTCATAGTGGTTAATCTTCTTATAGTTTCCTGAGCTCCTTAATGACTGGATTAGCCTGCAAAACAGAACACCGTTACTCGTTAAGAGGGGAATGTGGGGGTTTCCCTCTTAACCAGGCTCCGGCGTGAGAATAAGCGACTGCTTTTGGGAGATAATTAAGTATTAAGAGTGAGAGTAGAGGGAATGGAATGTTTAACCTGTGAGGTGAGCTCTCTATTTATAGCCGGAGAGGTGTAAGGGGATATGGGCTGATGGGCCTTGGGCCTGAAGGCGACAACATAGAGGATATGCTCCTTGTCTCACTGGTGTCGACCGTTAGTGGCTTCTAGGAGCTTTCTGGAGGTGGCGCAACATGATTGGAGCCACGTGTCACTGTTGTCGGCCTGGCCGCCCCTCTGCCATCAGCAGGTAAGTGGAGATCGTGGGGCAGTTGTCTCTGCCCTGTGATTGGTGCCACATAGGCGTCCTTAAGTACTTTTTGTCTCCTGCATGTCAGACGATCGTGGAGCACGATTGCGCAGGGCCAGAAGGACCCTAATTGGCTCTTTTATTCTGCCACTTGTACCTTGTGTACTATCTGAAAAGGCCTTGCGCCGTAGTCAAGCATGATTCTTGCTGAGCACGTTACTACTCCGCGCGGGGTATGGGACTCCCCATGTTCTTTCAGAATGCTAAGTGTTGGAAATGGAGTCTCCACATGCTCAGACCTCGCGTCGGATCATTACACGTCTTTGTAGCCCGCGCGAGGTTGGCCATAAGAAATATGTTGAATAAGGAGTATGGTCCTGCGCGCGTCCTGACCGGAGGGTTGCACGGCGTTTTTGGGACCATACCCCTTCAGTCACCAACGGACGAACCGCCACTTCCTGTCTTAATCGCCACCACCGTGACTACGCGTAAACCGGCTATTCCTTCGTTTGGCTCGGTTTCTGTCCGATCAGAAGTGGAAGGTGAGTTGTATATTCCGTTTTTATGTTCTAGTAATTTGGCGTAGTATGGGGTTGGGCTCTCGGATTTCCGGCGCGACACGCTATTGAAAGAAAAAGAAAAGTGTGTGTGTATGTTAATATAGATATGTGAGGGTGTTGGGTGTTGTAGGGTGCTACTTTCTACACCCCCTATTTACTTTTTACAACCCCCTCCTCTCACATACTTACAGGTGGGGCCCGCGTGGGACCGGTAGTTTTCCTCTCACAAGGGGGTATAATCAGGAGGGGGAGGGGGTGTGTTTAGAATAAGTCGTGTTGTATTGTGTATGTTTGCAGGTGTGTGTAAGATGACACTTTTTACCTAGATATTATGTATATGATATTTATATACTATTAATTTAAAACCAGGTTAGGCATTAGGTAGTTGTACTTCATGCTATTAAGGTTTTCCTAGCTATTTGTATGTGTATCTTGAGCTATGTGGTTTGTAACTTCAATTTATTTATATACTATTAATTAATTTGTAACATTTGTATGAATGTTTGGTTGTAAATTGTGCTTAAATGGTTCTACCTTAATCAAATAATTTGTATGCATGTTTGGTTGTAAATTGTGCTTAAGTGGTTGTACCGTAGTCAAATAATTGTTTCATTATCTTACCAAATTCAATCTATTTTGTATTCATGTATGGTTGTAAATTGTGCTTAAGTGGTTGTGCCCTAATCAAATAATGGTTTCATTATCTTACCATATTCAATCAGTTTGATCCATTCAAATTTGTGTTGTTTTATTTGTAAGTTATTATTATTTATAATTATAATAATCTAATTAATTTAGCCAAAATCTTGTATAAATATAATTTGCAACATATTGATGCAATGGTTGTTGTAATGTATGCATTATGGTTTGTATAGTGGTAATAATATATATTATATATAGATTACGATGAACCTGTCAAACGGGAAAAATAGACGTGGGTTCATCGTAACGCGCGAGTCCTTGATCAACTTAGTTATTTTATTCTATGTTTTACGTTTCGGTTTAATTTCTTCGCATTAAACTTCAGTGTCTCGATGGTCGTTAGCAGTAGTGTGGCATCAGTGCTCGCCCCCGCCGCAACGCGGGGTACTTAATACTAGTTTCGTTTAAATAAGAATGCTATGAAACTGTTTTTTTATAGCTAAAGTCAACCGTGAACTTCATGAAATTATAATCATGCATTTTCCTCATAAACAAAACAACTCCAGGTTTTATATTTGTGAGTCTAATTAAGTAAGATAATTGTATATTTAAAGTTGTTTTCTTAAACTTATATACTACGGAGGAGACATTTATTTTTATAAACTTTAGGTGATTAGTTCGCCTAAACCGAATGGTTGTTATTATCATCATTATTATTTTGTTAATTATTAAAATAAAGGATTAGGTTCTAATTGTTAGTCGCCGGAAAAGAAAAGAAGAATTTGACGAACGGGTAGATTAGATGAATTATTTATCACATGTCTTATCTGAGAATAAAACATGGGATCTAGGTTCGCTTACGAATTAAGGACGATTTGGTTTTTGAATTGCTTTGCTTGCTCAATCAAGGTACGGATTCTGTTTTCTTTTCATCGTAGTATACTTTTATTTTTCATTACTCGTTGGTACGGATTCCTGTTCTTGACATCATAGTATTTTTATTCAAGTCCGTTACTTTGTAGTACGGGCGTTTTCGTTAGATTTTTCGGTTTCGTATTGTTATAAGACTAATATATTGTAGCATGCAATAGACCTTAGACCTTGTGCTCATTATTGCATGTTCCCATTAGACTTATGGCAAGATACTTTTATTTCTGATACGCTTTGTACTCTGTCACCCGAGCAATTATATGTTTAGACTTGTTGTTGGGGCGTCAACGGCATGGCACTCATCGTGACGGTGCGTAACTAAAGTTCACGGCGTCTCTAGCTTGTGCTTGTGTAGCACTTGGCCCCTAGAGGTGAATAGATCGATCTTAGCTCTGACTCCTGACTCCTGACTCCTGTTGAGATGGAATAATGTGTATACGCCTACATGCACCATCTCGGCGCACGGACTATAGCCATGTATGCCTCAGTTTTGGCTCGGGGGTGCTTCTATATTACGTGACTTGTTTTACTGTTATATGTTGTCACGTATGTCTTGTCTCTGTTATGATATGTTGATATGATTATATGCATCTGATTATGTTCAGTATCTGTTATCTGTTCAGTATAAGTTTTGGGATTCAAGTTATAAAAGTATTTGTTTCAGTGCCATCTTTTGTATTTGTTAGTGTTGGTACCGATCCGTTTTGCTTTCGTATGTCTGCCTTACTTTTATTGTTGATTTCTCCGTTACTGAGCAACTTTTTGGCTCAGCCGTAGTTTCTTTCTTGTGTTTGTCTTATTTGTTTGACAAGTAATTTGGGAAACGTGGGGAATAAGTGAAGAGTGTCGTGAAGATAAAGATTTATTTTTATTTCGGTAATGTAATTAGGATCTTTTGTTTTCAACATTATGGACTGGTTTTAGTTTTGATATCTGTATGAGCGGCACGTCAGTGATGCGTATGTGGTGTTATAAGTTTTTATGTATATTTTTAGCCCTTTTTAACCACTTTAGTCAAGTTTTAAATTTATAAAACACGATATTTACTAACACCAAACACACATATAGGCAAGTGCACCCATCGTGAGCGTAGTATAGTGTTGGTAAGATACCGAGGTCGTCCAAGGACACAAGAGCTTTTAATACCGGTTTATCCTCAACGTCTAATCAAATCAAAAATTTAGAAAAAGGTTTTAAACTAGAAAATAAAAACTAAAATGCTGAAAATAAAATAAAATAAAATGAAAACAGATAGACAAGATGAATCATTTGGATCCGACTCGCCTTTAGTGTAACCTTTGATTATTTCCGCACTTTTGCACTTTTTAAGAGATTATCTTAGTTATTGTAGTAGGCCCCTCTTTTGAAGGTGACGTTACCCTCAACCCAGTAGTTTGAGTCAGCAAGGATACAATCCTAAAGGGTCGGATTATTGAAAGATAATTAATTAAGTTATTAATGCGTAATGTGGTAGGCCCCTCTTTTGAAGGTGACGTTACCCTCGGCTAAGTAGTCTGAGTCAGCAGGGATACGGTCCTAAGTAGCCGGGTTAATATATTAATAGTAGTTTACATATGAGGGGATCAAGAAATTCGGATCCCCGCCATCCAATACCGGTGGGTATTGAAGGAGATCCTACTAAGCTTGACCCAGGTCCTTACAGGATCTATACACTGAACAAGGCAAGACTCTTACCAAACCATTCCCTTAACCCCCGACCAGGTAGCCAACATATCTCCATATAGACCGTGGAGATATGAATGGTGTAAATCTTTTATTTTATATAGACCATAAAATAACACAAAGACACCACGGACAAATGATAAGGAAGACTCACCTTCAACATAAGAAACTAGTTATTAAAGTCATTAATACATAACCAAATAAAAAGTGCGAAAAGATTAAAAATAAAAAGTATTACACTAAATGCTTGTCTTCACCAAGTGATGTAAGAGACTTAGGCAAACATGGCCTTTGATTGTCAAGAACTCTCACGATCAATCTTGGATCCCGAGACTACTACACACACTCTATGATGGATGATGGGTGATGGTGGTAGATGATGGTGTTGTGGTGGTGGTGGTGGAGTGTGGGTGAAGTGTGAGAGAGGTGGTTTGCCAAGGGATGATTTGCAAGTGAGCCAAGCACCACTATTTATAGCCTGCACAGAAGCCCGGACACGGCCCCGTTTCCATCCTCTTCTCTTTCTTCATTAAATGCAGTTTGTCTGCATTAGTTGACCACGCCCCCGTGTCCGCTGGGCACGACCCCGTGTGCAGAAGCGTATCTGTACTATCAAGATTTCCTTAGATTCTGCGAATCTTAGAGTTGACCACGGCCCCGTGTCCGCTGGGCACGCCCCCGTGGTGGGTGATAGAAGCTTCTACAGCTTTGTCTTTTCTGTAGACACTTGGGCACGCCCCCGTGCTCAGTGAGCACGGGGCGTGTTCAGCCTTCTGTTTTCTTGTTCTTGTTTGGGAGGATGCTGTCGAGGGGTCGGGCATGCCACATTTATTCCTTTTCTTGTATTTATATTAGATTTAGCTGTCTTTTTGCTTCTTTTGTTCATTTGAGCTCATTTAATCCTGAAAATACAAAAGGAAGACAAAGGCACACTTTTTCCAACATTAGTACTAAAAAATGGTTAGTTTTATGCCACAATTGATGTAATTTATATGTTGCATTTTGCACACATCAAATACCCCCACACTTGAATCTTTGCTTGTCCTCAAGCAAAACTCTTTATAATGTGACTTTACACTCCCAAATGGAATGGGTAGAAGAGAAGGTTTTTGGGCTTGTCATAGAGTGTCGGGATTCCAATATTTTTATTAGGTTTTATTTTTATTTTTTTACAATCCTATTCGTCATGATTTATTTAAAACATTACATAAGATAAATTACTTAGTTGGGCATAACATGCCTCTTTAAAATTCCATTTATATACAAGTTCACATACCTCACGGGAGATCACTTAACACTCGACCGAAGATGTATTTTTGTGAAACACTCGAGAGCGGCATGGAACTTAATTCTACCGTATGCTTGCCAAGCAATCAATCCTCCTCCTTTTTAACTATAAACTTTTGTAAATATCAAGAGGACTTGGGGGAAGGGTTAGGCTTGGGTTATAGGTAGGTGGTTAGTAGAAAAAGGGCGAAAGGCGTAAAAAGCATCGGTTTTCACAAAACTTTTATTTTTTTTTCTATAACTTTTTATTTTGATGAATCAATTATTTAAACAAAGTTCTTTTTGATGAACTTGTTTGTTTTATTTCTTGGCTTCATCATCAAATTTTTTTTTTTTGACATAAGGAATGTCCTATGAAAAACCGAGCTTTGTTACTAAAATAAAGGGTTTAAAATAAAAAAAAAGGTTTAGGTGGGTAAAAGGGTGTTTGTTTTGTGGGTTAAGAAATGAAAAGGTTTAGGCTCAAAGGGGTTAACCAGGGGGGTTTTTGGGTAGGTGGTAAAAAAAATAATGGTGTAGAAATAAAAAGGGTTAGTCCTAATGCCTCCATCATTTACTTACTCGGGTTTAAGTTGATAAGGACCGGGAATGTATCGTCGTGGCAAGTTCTAGAGTGGTAAGAAACCAAACGGCTATTCACACAAGAAACGAAAAATGAGCATTTAGTTTAAAGATGTGTATTTGTATGCTCAATAAAGGCTCAAAACTCACTTTTGTGGGAATGGGTTTTTATGTGATCAAGTATATATAATCAAATTTTAACTAGATTTGTCATGCCGTTTCATAATTTTCTTATGTTGGTTCTTTTTATCACGACGCTATCGGTTGTAAATTTGTAAAAATATCACCTTTTTAGAAATTGAAATTCCCAAATTAAACCTAGACAAGTAAAGAAAAATGAAAAAAAAAATTTGAAAAAATTTGGGGTGTTTAGCGGTTCCAATAGAGTTTTGTGTAAGGCTTGTAATTAGGACTTGCAAAATTCAAGGTTTTAGCATCTCCCCCACACTTAAATTACACATTGTCCTCAATGTGTTCCAAAGATAAGTTTTAGGTTGATTGAATGTGTAAAAGTGTGTTTAAAAACAAAAATTTATGTTACTGGACGTCTGGACACGGCCCCGTGCTTGCTGAGCATGACCCCGTGTTCAGAGTGCCAGTAACGAAAACTTACAGAAGGTGGAGAGGGGGGCGTGTCGGCTGGGCACGACCCCGTGTCTAGCAAAAATTTGCAGAGGTAAGACAAACAGCAGGTCTGGGGTAGTGGGCACGGGGGCGTGTCGGTTGGACACGACCCCGTGTAGGCAATCTGCAAGGGTGTAAAACAGGTTTCTGGCTTCGGTTTAGCTGTCCTGGCTTTGTTGGCACTAATGCTTAGTGCTCTAAGCCTCGTATGTACCTGTTTTATCAATAAATACTACACCAAACCATAACAAGCATCCTAGATTACCATTGTTCAAACATCCATGTCATAAGTTAAAAAGAAAAGAAAAATGCAGAAATTAAAAAGAGTTAAAGAAAGTAAATTGTTCAACACACGGCACGCATGCCGGAAATTGTTCGTGAGAAAAAGGGGTTAACCTGACAGACCTCCAACCAGCTGATCCTACCTCCACTCCACCCGCTTAGTCCATATCCTCGTCTTCATCGTCATCGCCTCCTCCGTGCCCCGCCATGTACTCCCGGATGTTCCCGATGTCATCCTGTATGTCGGATATGTTTCTCTCTATTGCTCCAACCCGGGTGTACGTGTTGCTGGCCATATTATAGGTGTTCCTGGTGCACATGAGGTTTTCCTGCAACAAATCATGTAAACTTTGAAAATTAGGAAAACCGCATCCTTGAGAGAAGGACTGGCCCGGATCACCCTGGGGCGGGTACTGGTACTGATGAGGAGGTTGGAAATGTGGAGCGAGTAAGACGAGTGCCTCTTGCGGGATCCATGCATGCCCCTGTACTCTTTGAAAGCTAACCGTCCCGTCATCTGTCTCATAAATCAGGTTCACTGAGCGGTATATCCACCCCCCAAAGAAGATAGGAGTCGGGGAGTAGCAAGCTGGTTCCAATGCATGTTTCGGAGCAGGAGGTACGGAACATCAAGGTTGGTGTGGGTATGAATGCAGTGAAGGACTAGTAGATCCCTTAAACCTACAACAATGCTGCTATCGTTCCTCTGACTAAGAGAATAAGTGAGGACCCTGTGAATGTAGCGGTAAAGAGGTCCCTCAACTTAGTGCTCTTAGTACTGCTCGGATTGTAGTGGCCTTCTCCTATTTGTGCCCAAGCAGCTTGGCGGTCATTTTCCTTGATCTCACGTAGACCGCCGGTGTTTTCTTCATCCCCCGCATCTTCCTCCGCATACAACCCAACTATCGAGCCAAACTGTGCTATCGAGATTGAGTACTTAGTTCCTCCACACCAGAATTCTACCCCATCATTATCGAAAGGATTGGCTCTTGTTTTGAAAGCAAATGTGCTGTAGAATTCCAGGTTATATTCATGTACTGAACAAAGTCGAGTGCACAAAGCGGCTCTCAGCGGGTCGGTGACTAGGTTGTTGAATCGGTCAAGCTGGTTCACTGCTCCTAAAAGATCCATGCATACTGTTCGTGGGTATTCCTCCGGCCTGGTTTGAAGCACATCGTATCTTGCCTTAGCATCCAACTCGTTTGCATTGAACCGCGTGAATTTCTTGGACATCTGAAAGGAAACACCAAACAATTAGCATGATATAGTGAAATTTCCAGAGAAAACTGAAAACAATCGGCTGAACACAGCCCCGTGTTCAGCGGACAAGCCCCATGTTGGTCTGAATTTGGCTAGACACGCCCCCGTGCTCAGCGGGCACAGCCCCGTGTCCAGACGTCTGTTTCCCAAAAATCCCATTTTTCGACCCGTTCCTGAAAACTTGAAAATTTTTGGTTCAGTAGGGGCGGTTTTCCCTGAAAATGAAACCCCAAGTGCCGTTTTTTCCCAAAACAAACCGTTTACCCCTTCAATTTCATCTTTTTCGGTTCAAAAACAACGGTTTGGGTTTTTTGTGAGAAATCGGGCACATCTATGAACAATACAAGTGGATTTACTTTCTATAACATGAATCTAAACTAATGCTAACATATTTATGCAAAGATTTGAGGTTCGATCCGGTTCAAGTTGAAGAACCCTAGATTTTTCCCCAAATCTAGATGTTAAACTACATGCAAATGCCTAATCTAACTACTAATTGTAACAACCCGCACTTTCGTGCGTTGTTACTACTCGATATACTCGTTACGCCTAGCACCAGAGATTCGGATCATAATGTAACTATATTGCATACATTTGCTATTCGAAGGATAATCACATATTTTCGCAATATATTATAGCTACATCGTATCACAAACACTAACACTCACGATGATATTGAGTGAGGACCTATTCTACCCTCCTCGGTGGCTGTGATGTGTTGAAACGTAAACAATTAACGCTAACAAAGACTCTCGGGTGAGTGCTATAGCTCCAGTCGTCGTGACGATGATGATAATACGAGTGAACGGTACCCCGTCAGTCATTGTGGCACAACACACAATAACGTCCACGACGACATCGAGAAAGGACCTATACTACCCTCTCTGATGGCCGTGAAACGTCGCTAATAATCGCACGCTCGAAACGAAAACCGATTGTTATATCGAAATACGACCCGTTTGTGATTAATTATAATAAATAAATAAATATAAATGAATATGTGTGCTCAAAATCATCACGACGCACGATGCACAAGATCCAAATGCTGAGACGAGACATGTCCAACCGATCGGACAAGACATGTCCAACCGATCGGACAGACATGTCAACCGATCGGACAGACATGTCAGCCGATCGGACAGACATGCCAACCGATCGGGCAGACATGTCAGCTGATCGGATGAACATACCAACCGATCGGACGGGCTGGCCGATCGAACGGGCCATCCGATCCAGCACACTTTTTCACCTCCTTTCCCCTCTTTTGCCTATAAATACCCCTCAGTCACATCAAGAACACTTGATGTGACTGCCCTCGTGCGACCAGACGTTCCAACCCACATTCCTCTAGATTCCTCGCGATTCTGGTAAGTTTCTAACCCAAATCTCATACTTCTATGACTTATATTCAATTCTACACCTTTCTACCTTTTTAAATCTTCACTTTCAACCGTGAAATCTCTGGATTTTGGGCATTCTAGGGTGATGTCACCATAAAGTTCTTATGAACTTCAAGGGTGATGTCATCCCAAGCAAGAACGACCCAGAACTGAGTGATTTCCACACATTTTTACATAAATCAAGTCTAAATCTATGCTTTCTAATCAAGAAGTTGTGTGATTCCTAAGGATTTGAGGTGCCTTGAAGATGATGTCACCCTAAGTTCACATGAACTTCGAAGTGTGACCTCATTCTTACCATAAGCAGCTCGGATCTAAGTAATTTCACCTGTTTTATAACAAATCTCACCAAACCTAAGTTACCTAGCCATAGTGTGTGATTTTGGGTTTAACTTGAGAAAAGCCATCAAGAACGGCCAGATCTGATGGAACGGGGTGGTTCCCGGCCGTTAGAACGGGTCGGACTTGATGGAATTTCGGTTGTTTAGCATGAAGGAACACCGTCCCAATCAAAACCGCTGAAAAACCTTCAAAATTAGTCGAATATCAGCTGGATAGGCTGCCAGCCGATCTGACAGCAGCCCAGCCGATCGGACAGGCTGCCATCCGATCGGACAGCAGGCCATCCGATCGAAAAGCAGGCCATCCGATCGGGCCAGCCCTCAATCTAATTTTCACCTGTTTTCGCGTATTCCGTTATTCTTTAACGCGCCACCGAACACTCAGGTGATCATTCTATAACCAGGATATTCTCGGACATAATCCCGCCAATCCAAACCAATACGAACTGTGAGTATACTTGAACCCCTTTTTAATCGCATTTTGGGTGTAACATATGTTTCTAACAAATCAAACTTATCAAACGAATTATTCGAGCAATCGAACTATCACTTGCGAATAACTGATATGCATAGATATACGTGATGCTAGTTGCGTATGTGCTAGGGCTTATACTCGCGACGACCCACCATGACTAGTATAGTACTATTGCGCCCGACGGGGTCTAGTTTGCCATCGCATATTCGAGCATCGAGGACTTAGTTGGTAGTATCAGCTTTGAGAGTATATATGTCGTGTGTTACGTTTATGCATGTGGAAATTCGCTACACATTTTTAATCTATTACGCTACATATCAAACCTGTATACTCGCCAATACTTTTGTATTGACAAATCTTTTAACGTATGTTACAGGATTAGATCGCAGACTATATCAAATCAAGCTAGGAAGTCTAGAAACTCAACTAAATCTAGGTTGTCGGATTTGTATTGTTCGAGAGGACAAGAAATCTGTGATAACTCATGTGATTGTATTATTTGTTAGTATGGGATAACGAATGTATTAAATATTATCGCAATATAGTTGTTATGGATTCTCTTGAGCAATCTGATTCGCCTAGTGTCGCGCCCCGATGATTCCGCCATCGGTTGGGGTGTGACAGATTGGTATCAGAGCCATAACTGTAGGGAATTAGGCAAGACTCGACCTAGTCTGGGTCGACGTCTTAGAAATTGACCTAGTCTATAGTCTAAGTACCAACAGGCCGACTCGTACGAATCCAGTAGGGTTTGTATCGGGCCTACTTGTTACTTTCATTCGAAGTCGCTAAAACTACTACTTCGCGTGAACACCGCGTACTACAATTTCATGTGAAGCAGCCTTTCCTAAGGCCAACACAATACACGTGTTTTCGAAAATACTCGCATAACGAAACCGAGTGATCCAGTCGAGACCAGGTGTGAAAACCCAGAACTCTCAATGAAATCGCTCACTCAGCGCATTTTCGAGCACGAGAACCTTTCATCGAGTTAGGAGTGACATCCACATCTCGACGAAAGTCTCCATTTCGAAATCTAAGTGGAACTCACGAATTTATTCGAAGAGCATAACCACAACTGGGAACGAAGTTGTTAAGTCAGGGGTGAAACCCGTACCTTAATAAGCCGTTCCACTCTCTTTAAAACTAGTTTTCAAAAGCTCTCACCAAGGACTCGACTATCATGATAACTCGAGCCACGTGATGACTAGGAAGACGAATGCCATGAGCTGCATCCCAGTGGAAGCATGGAGTCTTCTAGGTTAACGCGCGCGCACGAACTTGTTAAATATAGTTGGGTTACCTTGGGTAGTCGACGCCTAAACACCCAAGGCACTCTATCATACGAACCGCCGATTTTACTAATGGTTGGAACTTATTTACGTTTGTGTATTTTGAATCCTTACGCTTTATCGATTTCTCAATTTAACGATTTTCACTCCCTGCTTTATAAACACACAACTCGCAATCTAAAACGAAACCCGAATGTTCGCAACAAAACTAATGCATAATCTATCGCCTTCGCTCTCGTTTTCTCACCGCAACGCGTCATCGCTTATTCTAAATCGACCTGTATGCGTATGATTACAAATTACAGTTATATAAATACAAATATATACGTATAAACAAACAAGTCATTGTGTGAGAACTTAGGAAATTCGTGTCTCCTATGTGGCTCCTATGTGATTCGCATTACTATTATACTATCGCATCAAGCTTTGAACGCACTCAATCGCGTCGCAAAACTCAAAAATTATTATGATCGAATCTCATTCCAAGTCTCTTCCTGTCTAGATGCCTTCCAACAACTCTACCTCGAGACGAGTAGCTAGGAGAAGAGCCAAACGAAGCGCCGATAAGAGGATTGCATCACTTGTGACTAAGGAAGTGGTTAAGCTTATTCCTCAAATTGCCGCTCGAGTGCACTCTCTCAGCAACTCTCGAGCCTCGGAAGACTCCAAGACGGAAGCACCGCAATCTTCTTTTCTTTACAAACACTTCAAAGCCTGTGACCCGATGGAATTCACAGGTGAAGGAGGTGTGACTCAGCTACTCCAATGGTTCAATTCTATCGAAGTTACCCTTCGTCAAAGTGGGTGTCCCGATAGTTTCCGTACTACTTGCGCTACCGGAGTATTTCAATCACGAGCACTCGACTGGTGGACCGCCGAACGTAACAAACGTGGAATCCCTGCAGCTTACGCTCTCTCTTGGAACAAGCTGAAAGAGCTCATGAAGAAAGAGTACTGTCCTCCTCACGAAATTCAGAAACTGGAAAACGAATTCTGGAAAATCAAGCAAGTCGGAAGTGACAACGCTGGCTACACCGCCAGGTTTAAACAGCTTAGCATAATCTGCCCCAGTCAAGTCAACACTCCAGAGAAAGCCATCACGAAGTACGTTCGTGGCTTGCCTGAGTGTGTGGGTGATTTTGTCAAAGCTGTAAGACCTGCTACCATCGAAGAAACCTACCGCTTAGCCGCAGAAATCAACAACAAACGACTCACGGAAGGGTTCTTCTCAAAGAATCTTGTCAAGCAAGCTTATCAAGCAAGCTTATCAAGCAATCGCCATTAATCCTTCAGGCGATCCTATTGACAATTCTCCTGACGAATCCGCTGACGATTCTTCGGATGAATCAGCTAACGATTCTTCTGACGAATCTGCTGTGGATTCTTCTAACAAATCTACCGACGGATCTTCCGACAACTCGACCAAAGATTCTGCAAGTGAGTCCTTAGACAAATCCTCCAACGACGACACCTCTTCGCAAGACACCGACAAACCCAGCCGCAAACGAAAGACTTCAAGTCCGAGCTCATCAACAACCGAACTGCTGCAACCGAAACCTCTTCAAGCAGTCCCGGTGTTTCCAAAACGAGCGTACACTGGAGCTCATCCCCAGTGCTACTCATGCACCTATCATCATCCAGTTGAGGCTGACTGTCGCTATTGCAGTAACTGCAACCGTTACGGTCACTTCACTCGCAACTGCCGCATCGAACCGCGAACTTGAGTACAACAACAACAGCTCCAGCAAAAGTCTTAAGCATCAAACATCTAGCAAGCATAGGATAAAGTTGTAATGATACAATTTTCGACGTTAACTTCTAAGTTTTGAACCTACTCTATTACTCGATGTTGCCACTATGTGTAACGCTAACTCTCGCTCTCGTGTTCTCTTTCACTCTCTAGTCGTCACACTTAGACTAGATTCACACACATACTATATACTATATCACGAAATAATGTGTTTTACCCTCACTATACTCTAGGAACGAGGTACGATAAACGTGCAAGGAACAACTAATCACGGGTGCACACGGGGTTATTTGGGTCAGTGCACGGAGATCGTAGTAAATTCTAAGGTGCCATAAGCGTTTCAACAAAGTATGACACCGAAACACGAGATTTAAGTAATAGGGGTAAAGCAAGGTGTGCTGTGCCATACTACCAAAGTTTTGTGCAGAAAGTGCCAGGTGGAGTTGAACGTTATTAGACCTATTATACTATTGTGATTATTTTCAACACACTACACCCAATCGCAAGGCGTAACAACTAAATCGCATCATCACAAGACTTGTCGTAAGTCTGCAAACGTAGTGCAATCGCCTCATCGATGGACTCTGGGAGTCTACCTCGCAGGGCAATTGCATCGACGCAAGACTGGTCGTAAGTCTGTTGCAATAAATCTCGTCAAGTACATTAACGCTCACGATGTCGTTTGAGTGAGGACCTATTCTACCCTCCTCGATAACCATGATGCGTCGCAACGCAACGTTAAACTTATTCGAAACAAAACTCGTCTAATCGCAACCACTTATCATGTGTAACTCGCAATCTCTATCGCTTATTATGTGAATCCCTATCGCTTATTATGTGGATCTATATCGCTTGCTGTGTATCAACCTATCGCTATCGCCTACCGTTATCTGGGATAATTGTGTTAAGTTAGCGCACATGACCTCGCTTCACGAGATGAAGCTCATATGGTTAAAGCAAGCTGTTTTAGTCATATCAGTGGGCTCTCGTGGAAACGGGCCATGTGGGGTCTGATGTTCGTTAAACTCTGTGGTATAATCAATCGAATCGAACCGTATAAATCGCGCATCCCACCATCGCTTGCAACGCAACAACTGCCGCTTATCGTAATTCGTTTATCATCACCGTCATTATTGGTTTTGTGTTATTCGCCTAATCACCTAATCGTGTATAGCCTACCGCTATTCGCTCGTTTGGTGTTCATTGCAATCTGTGTGATATTAGTACGCGTGACATCGCTTCACGAGGCAAAACTAACCTGGTTAAACTTGGTGTTTCACCATGTTAGCAAACCCTCGTGGAAACGTGCCATGCGGGTTCAATGTGGAATCTAATCGACATCGCGCTAATCGCTTATCACTCGACGCCTATCCAAACACGACACATAAGCGCTTCGTGTCATCAGGCTACTCGCGCACGCTGTTGTAGCTACGTTCGCAACTCAACTCGCCGGTCTAACCTATTCGATCCTATCCTATACTCGGTCTGACTTTCTATCGATTGGACCAAGTGAGCGCATATTCTATCCGTGTCGTATCGGCACACATGACACCGCCTCACGAAACGGAAGTAATATGGGAGAAACATGGTGGATACGCCGCTGGTACTTCCTATATATAAATGTTTTAATCATATTAACGAACTTCAGTGGGAAAGTGCCAAATGGGAGCCGATGCTAGATTGTCTTTTCAAACGGTTAAAACTGATTTTTATAAAACTTTTTATTAAAAACCAGGGACAAGTGAAATTCCTCACAATGTGGAGGTAACATCGAATCAGCTTAACTCCCTGCCCAAGGGAAGTTTTCATGAGTCCAAATTTTTCCTTAAAACCTTTTGCAATATCAAAAACAAGACTTTCTTGGGACGTTGGCTCAACATTGAGTTCAGCTGAACCCATGTCGTAGGAGAGTTTTCGTAACCCCCGTTTTCATCTTCGAATCCCTTAAAATGTGTAAAACCTAAACTTCCTTGCAAACGTTGGTCAACATCGACTCAGTTGACCATACGTTAAAAGGAAATAGTTCGGGATTTCCATCCAAAATTCCTTTTGAATATCTAAAACGAATGCTTCTTGTAACGTTGGTTAACGATCAACTCAGTTAATTCTATGTCATGAGAAACCTCTTCAAGTCCTTTAAAAATTGCAATCGCATCGAACTAATGAATTCTTCGCGACACGAGGTACTGTGGAACGCCAACTCGTGGGGTATTACTTTAGTCATTACGTCGCCTTCTCGCTATCGCAATCGATCTCTCTTATTCGGAGCACTCTCGTTCGTCAACTCACGGTCAAATAACTCGCTGTATCGCTACTTGTGCAAGATCA
Source organism: Helianthus tuberosus (assembly GCA_030545235.1). Taxonomy (NCBI): domain Eukaryota; kingdom Viridiplantae; phylum Streptophyta; class Magnoliopsida; order Asterales; family Asteraceae; genus Helianthus; species Helianthus tuberosus. The sequence continues at coordinate 142,988,183 of CM060426.1, read as the reverse complement.
ACTCCCAGAAGTCTACCTATTGGATTAATTTCGGGACGAAATTTCCTAAAGTAGGGGAGACTGTAACAACCCGCACTTTCGTGCGTTGTTACTACTCGATATACTCGTTACGCCTAGCACCAGAGATTCGGATCATAATGTAACTATATCGCATACATTTGCTATTCGAAGGATAATCGCATATTTTCGCAATATATTATAGCTACATCACAAACACTAACACTAACACTCACGATGACATTGAGTGAGGACCTATTCTACCCTCCTCGGTGGCCGTGATGTGTTGAAACGTTAACAATTAACGCTAACAAAGACTCTCGGGTGAGTGCTATAGCTCCAGTCATCGTGACGATGATGACAATACGAGTGAACGGTACCCCGTCAGTCATTGTGGCACAACACACAATAACGTCCACGACGACATCGAGAAAGGACCTATACTACCCTCTCTGATGGCCGTGAAACGTCGCTAATAATCGCACGCTCGAAACGAAAACCGATTGTTATATCGAAACTTGGAATACGGATACGTATATACGACCCGTTTGTGATTAATTATAATAAATAAATAAATAAATATAAATGAATATGTGTGCTCAAAATCATCACGACGCACAAGATCCAAATTGCTGAGACGAGACATGTCCAACCGATCAGACAAGACATGTCCAACCGATCGAACAGACATGTCAACCGATCGGACAGACATGTCAGCCGATCGGACAGACATGCCAACCGATCGGGCAGACATGTCAGCCGATCGGATGAACATACCAACCGATCGGACGGGCCGGCCTATCGAACGGGCCATCCGATCCAGCACACTTTTTCACCTCCTTTCCCCTCTTTTGCCTATAAATACCCCTCAGTCACATCAAGAACACTTGATGTGACTGCCCTCGTGCGACCAGACGTTCCAACCCACCTTCCTCTCGATTCCTCGCGATTCTGGTAAGTTTCTAACCCAAATCTCGTACTTCTATGACTTATATTCAATTCTACACCTTTCTACCTTTTTTAAATCTTCACTTTCAACCGTGAAATCTCTGGATTTTGGGCATTCTAGGGTGATGTCACCATAAAGTTCTTATGAACTTCAAGGGTGATGTCATCCCAAGCAAGAACGACCCAGAACTGAGTGATTTCCACATGTTTTTACATAAATCAAGTCTAAATCTATGCTTTCTAATCAAGAAGTTGTGTGATTCCTAAGGATTTGAGGTGCCTTGAAGATGATGTCACCCTAAGTTCACATGAACTTCGAAGTGTGACCTCATTCTTACCATAAGCAGCTCGGATCTAAGTAATTTCACCTGTTTTATAACAAATCTCACCAAACCTAAGTTACCTAGCCATAGTGTGTGATTTCGGGTTGAACTTGAGAAAAGCCATCAAGAACGGCCAGATCTGATGGAATGGGGTGGTTCCCGGCCGTTAGAACGGGTCAGACTTGATGGAATTTCGGTTGTTTAGCATGAAGGAACACCGTCCCAATCAAAACCGCTGAAAAACCTTCAAAATTAGTCGAAAATCAGCTGGATAGGCTGCCAGCCAATCGGACAGCAGCCCAGTCGATCGGACAGGCTGCCATCCAATCGGACAGCAGGCCATCCAATCGGACAGCAGGCCATCCGATCGAACAACAGCCCATCCGATCGGGCCAGGCCTCAATCTAATTTTCATTCGTTTTCGCGTATTCTGTTATTCTTTAACGCGCCACCGAACACTCAGGTGATCAGTCTATAACCAGGATATTCTCGGACATAATCCCGCCAATCCAAACCAATACGCACTGTGAGTATACTTGAACCCCTTTTTAATCGCGTTTTGGGTGTAACATATGTTTCTAACAAATCGAACTTATCAAACGAATTATTCGAGAAATCGAACTATCACTTGCGAATAACTGTTATGCATAGATATACGTGATGCTAGTTGCATATGTGCTAGGGCTTATACTCGCGACGTCCCACCATGACTAGTATAGTACTATTGCGCCCGACGGGGTCTAGTTTGCCATCGCATATTCGAGCATCGAGGACTTAGTTGGTAGTATCAGCTTTGAGAGTATATATGTCGTGTGTTACATTTATGCATGTGGAAATTCGCTACACATTTTTAATCTATTACGCTACATATCAAACCTGTATACTCGCCAATACTTTTGTATTGACAAATCTTTTAACGTATGTTGCAGGTTTAGATAGCATACTATATCAAATCAAGCTAGGAAGTCTAGAAACTCAACTAAATCTAGGTTGTCGGATTTGTATTGTTCGAGAGGACAAGAAATCTGTGATAACTCATGTGATTGTATTATTTTTTAGTATGGGATAACAAATGTATTAAATATTATCGCAATATAGTTGTTATGGATTCTCTTGAGCAATCTGATTCGCCTAGAGCCGCGCCCCGATGATTCCGCCATCGGTTGGGGTGTGACACTAATGATGATAGAATCATACCTTGGTGTTGTTAGGAGTAGAGGAGACGTCGAGATCGTGAAGAAAAATCGCCTGAACCAGAGAGTGTTCGGGGAAACGGGGCGTGTGGAATGAAGAAACTGTTTAGAAAAGGGGGTTTTATCCCAACATGTACGCGGACACGGCCCCGTGTCGGGTATTTTTTGAAAAAATATATTTTTTAAGTGCTCGTGTGAGTGCCCTGTTTTCCCAAAACTTGGTTAGAAGACTTACCGATTTAGATATCAACCCGCTTGTTCGTAACTTACCAGGTATAATGTTGATGCTTTTATTCTTCGACCGTTTGAAGCGAGATTTCTTCCTCCTCATCCTCAATGAATCCTTGATAGGGCTTCAGCCGTTGGCCATTGACTTTGAATGGAATTCCATTCCGAGATTTAATTTCGACTGCACAGTGGGGGGAAAATATGGGTGATGGAAAAGGCCCTGACCACCTAGACTTTAATTTACCAGGAAACAATCGAAGTCGTGAATTAAACAAAAGAACTTGATCTCCTATCTGAAATTCATTAGGTTTAATATGTTTATCATGCAAATTCTTCATTCTTTCCTTATAAATTTCGGAGTTAGAATATGCATAATTCCTTAGTTCGTCTAACTCATTTAATTGACACAATCGATTCTTACCGGCGAATTCTACATCTAGGTTTACATTTTTATTTGCCCAGTAGGCTTTGTGTGCTATTTCTACTGGCAAATGACAACTTTTTCCGTAGACAAGCTTATATGGGGTTGTACCTATTGTTGTTTTATAGGCAGTACTAAAAGCCCATAAAGCATTATCTAATTTATCGGCCCATTCCTTTTTATTTAACCTTACGGTTTTTTCAAGTATTCTTTTTAAACCTCTATTTGTCACTTCGGCTTGTCCATTTGTTTGAGGGTGATATGCTGTTGAGACCCGGTGATAGACCCCATACCTTGTTAAAAAAATTTCGAGTTGATGGTTACAAAAATGGGTACCTCTATCACTTATTAATGCTTTTGGTGTGCCAAAACGAGAGAACAATTTTTTCAGAAATCTTACCACGACTCTTCCATCATTTATTGGAAGTGCCTCGGCCTCGGCCCATTTAGACAAGTAATCTACCGCCACAAGTATATATTTGTTTCCTTTTGATGGTGGGAAGGGTCCCATAAAGTCGAGTCCCCACACATCAAAAATTTCACAAACAAGAATGCCATTTTGTGGCATTTCGTTTTTGGAAGAAATATTACCTTATCGTTGGCAAGCATCACATGTCTTTACAAAACTTTGTGCATCTTTGTAAATGGTCGGCCAATAAAATCCTGAATCAAATATCTTTCGTGCGGTACTAGCGGCACCATGATGTCCTCCGTATGGACCTTCATGACAATGGCGGAGAATTCTTCTTGCTTCACTACCATGTACGCATCGGCGGATGAGTTGATCGGCACACATTTTGAAAAGATAAGGATCCTCCCAAAAATAATGCTTCACATCGGTAAAGAATTTTTTTCTTTGATGACGTGGCCAACCTTTCGCGACTATACCGCTAGCTAAGTAGTTAGCATAGTCGGCGTACCATGGCTCTTCTCGGTATTCCACCATTTCCAGGGACTCCATTGGAAATTTTTCATTGATTTGCTCATCCCTGGTTGCCTCCAAAGCTGGGTCTTCTAAGCGCGAAAGATGATCTGCTGCGGTGTTTTCTGCTCCTCTTTTGTCTTTGATTTCAATATCAAATTCTTGGAGGAGTAGAATCCACCGAATCAAACGCATTTTGGCATCCTGTTTCTTGAAGAGATATCGAATGGCTGCATGATCTGTATAGACTATTGTTTTAGAAAGAACAAGATAAGAACGAAATTTATCAAAAGCAAATACCACGGCTAGTAACTCTTTTTCTGTTGTTGTGTAATTTTTTTGTGCATCGTTAAGTGTTTTACTAGCATAATAGATTGGGTGAAAATGCTTTTCTTTTCTTTGTCCCAAGACAGCTCCAACTGCAAAGTCACTTGCATCACACATGATTTCGAAAGGTAATTTCCAATCAGGCGCTATCATGATAGGTGCATTGACTAACATTTCTTTTAATGTTAGAAATGCTTGATTGCAATCCTTGTCAAAGATGAAAGGGGCATCTTTTTCAAGTAATTTTGTTAGAGGCCTTGAGATTTTTGAAAAGTCTTTGATAAATCGCCTATAAAATCCGGCATGCCCTAGGAAACTTCTGATGGCTCTTACGGAGGATGGGGGTGGTAATCGAGAAATAGTGTCTATTTTGGCTCGATCAACCTCCATTCCCTCGTTTGAGATTTTGTGACCGAGTACTATTCCCTCCGTTACCATGAAATGGCATTTTTTCCCAATTAAGGGCGAGGTTAGTTTCCTCACATCGGGATAGCATTCGTTCAAGATTATCGAGGCATTGGTCATATGAATCTCCAAAGATAGAAAAGTCGTCCATGAAGACTTCCATTGTCTTTTATATCATGTCATGGAAGATGGCCACCATGCAACGTTGGAAGGTTGCGGGGGCATTACATAGACCAAACGGCATGCGTCGATAAGCAAAAGTTCCATAGGGACATGTAAATGTTGTCTTTTTTGGTCTTCGGGTGCTATCGGGGATTTGAAAGTAACCTGAAAAACCATCCAAGAAACAATAAAATTTATTACCGGATAATCTTTCTAACATTTGATCAATGAAGGGCTAAGGAAAGTGATCTTTCCTTGTTGCTTCATTTAATCGCCTATAATCTATACACACTCTCCATCCTGTGACGATTCTTGTTGGTATTAATTCATTTTTTTCGTTAGTTTTTACCGTCATACCTCCTTTTTTTTGGAACTACTTGGACGTGACTTACCCAAGGACTATCGGAGATTGGGTAAATGAGTCCGGCGTCAAGTAATTTGATGACCTCGTTTTTAACCACTTCTTGGACATTTGGATTTACTCTACGTTGTGGTTGTATTACCGATTTGTAGTCATCATTCATTAAAATTTTGTGCGTGCACATGGAAGGACTTATTCCTTTAATATCTACAAGCTTCCAAGCGATCGCATTTTTGTGTTTTTTCAAAAGTGTAATTAATTTTCTTTTTCTAAACTACTTAACTTAGACGAAATAATTACAGGTGATTTACCATCTTTGTCTAGAAAAGCATATTCCAAACCTTTTGGAAGTTCTTTGAGCTCAAGAGGTGGGTCTTTTGGAGACTCCTTATTTGGTTGCTCATTTTTATCAAGAACCATAAAAGTTTGTTCTATGGCGACCTCTTCTTCAAGAAAGTGGTCAATCTCTTGACTTGTGTCGGGTGGTTCATCTTCATATTCAATTAGGGGGTCATTATTGCCGAATGGATATTTCATTGAACGCTCAAGATCGACACTTTTTTTAAATGCCCCTAATTGAATAGATAGATTGTTATACTTCCGATTTTTCAAGGCTTCGTGTGTTTTTACAAAAGGTCGTCCCAATACTAGAGGAGCGTCATCGAGGATGACAAAGTCTGTTGGGACTACCGTTTGATTTGTTTGGACCAAGACGTCCTCAACTATACCGATTGATTTTATTATTTTCCGATTAGATAGAAAAATGGGTATTTGAAGTGGAGAGAAATCACTAATACTTAATTTTTCAAAAATGTGGTTTCGCATTATATTAACACAAAGATCTTTATCAATTGTGAGATTACTAATAAAGGAGTTTTGAAAAAAAAAACATGGAACCGGTGTAATGTTGATTTCAAACGGGTCTTCTTTTATTAGTGAAGTTTGATCATTTGTTAAGTTAATGCTTACCATTTCGTTAATTTTAGTGTTAGTGTTTAACTCTTTTAAAAACTTAGCATGAGTGGGAATTAAACAATGATTTTCGAAAGAAGGTGACAAGAGATTAATTTTTTGAAAATTAGACTCTTCTTGAATTTTAACGTTGTCGGACTCTCTTTTTTCATTGCTTAACTCATGTGTCGGTTTTTCACTTATTTGTTCTTCCATTTTCACATTTTCAACTATTTCTTCGTTATTACAAGTTAACTCTTCTCTTGCGCGGGACTCCTCTTCCCTTGCACGAGATTCTTTTATGTAACGCTCAATAGTTTTAATGTGTTCTAGTATCTTTTCCGTTACTTCGGTGATAGAGTAAGGATCGGGATCCTCAAAGCTTGAATTCGGATGTTCGATCCTTGGTTCCTCATAGTACTCATATGAAGTAGATAGTTCGCACCATTGTTCTTCATTGTAAGCATATGATGGATAAGGGTCGTAATTTTGTTCTTCATAATACTTGTAGGATCGTTTTACCGACCAAACGAGTCGATCAGAAGAATTCTTAGACAGAATCAGAGGCGGAATTCATTGATTCAGTCTTCGTTTAGCTTGTATAACACTAGAATCACTATTAACTGTCTTGTTTATTGATCAAATAATAGTTTACAGGCTAGAGACACTTCGACAGCACTTTGGCGTCGGAACCAAGAAGCATACAAACGAAATCACATCAAGGGTATTTATAGGCTGCTGATTTCGCTTGAACCTGCTCAAGCGAAATCACATTTCAAGCGAAATCAGTGATTTCGTGTGAAATGACACGTGCTGATTTCGTGCGGAATTACAATTTGTAATTTCGTGCGAAATCACGTCTCAACCTATATTTTACATTTTCTCGTACTTTGTGCTCTGATTTATCTAATACAATACAAGACTCGATACAAGACGAAGTCGACAGACGCATGTACCAACAGACTCCCCCTCGAATGTTGACGAGTCTTCAGTGTCGAGTCTTTAACATCTTCAGTCTTGATCGGTCTTCTCAACTTCAAGAACTTCTCCTGGCTTTCCATAGCAACAGGATCAGGAACCTAGCTTCTTTGTCTTCAGACTCCCCCTTTCACTCAACTGGGATCGCAGTCTGGAATTCTTTATCTGTAGCTTAGGATCGAAAACCTGGAATTAGCCATCAGGAATTGAAACCTAGCTTTTTCACATTATCTGCACAAACATCCTCACAAACACATTAAATTAATCAATCATGATAGTTACATCATGTTCAAATTAATGACCTTGATTAACTAATCTAACTTTTTCCTCAAAACAAAAATTTCTTCAATTCAACACACACCCCCAAACCTGTTCATCCTGTTTAGCACCTTGGAATTTTGAAAATCAGTTTTTCAACATCAGTTGTCGAAAATCTTTTTGAAATTTTGTCTTTTTAATGAAATGCAGAAAAGAAATATGAACAGACAATATTTTTGTGAGTTTGTGTAAGAGGATCATATCAGTTTATAAGACAAATCACAAGCACCGTTAAGCTTTAGACATTTTAAGTTCTAAACGATTCACGTTGATTGACGATATAGTTATCCTCTTAAACTCAATCTAAAAACTTTCGAAATACTTACCGATACGTTAAGGTATATTAATTTTGCACTAAATTCTTATGGACCCCACGATCTCAGCATATCCCCTCATCATGCAATACACTGACTCAAGTAATGCCTTTAAACTTTCATCAACTGTGATAAGTGCAAAAACAACACAGAATGTTTAAACATTAACAATCAGGTCGATCTTTCGATACGCAGAGAAAGTCCAATGTTTAAACAAAATAAGAAAATAAAAACAAATTGAAATTGTTTAGGCTTTAACCACCAGATCGATACTCCCGTATACGCAGAGGTGATCCAAAGCTTTAAACGAAACACCAAAGAAAATAAAGCAGAACGTTTAGGCACTAACATCCAGATCGATACTCACGTATACGCAGAGGATGTCCAATGCTTAAACAAAATAAAGAAATAAAACAAGTTTAAATCTTTGCAAAATAAAATGCACAATCACAGTGACTTTTCAGCAAAATTGTGAAAATTCACAAATTTAACCAGTTTTTATGCACTTTACATTCAGCGATTACTGAGTAGGTACATAATCACGAAGGACAAAACTAAGTACTATGCTTTCAAGCATGTTTCCCACTAGAACTAGGCTTTTTCATTTAAGTTTGTATCGTTATCGCAAATCTACTAATCTAGCTGAGCCTATCGTCACATCTTTAGTGAGACCGTTTATCACATTTTGACATTTCATTTCTTTAGCATGCTGTGATAGTCCACTGATTTTACTATCATTTCCTCTTTTTCAACAAAACTCATTTTTAATTTTTCAATGTTTTTGTCATTTTCAAATTTTCTAATGTTTTTGGATTTTCAGAAAAAATTCTTACTCCCCCTAAAATTCAAAATCATTTAAAGAAATTTGAAAACAAACTATACAAAGTAAAGTGACAACTGATATCAAATTGCTTCAAATCGTCATCCACTTGGCATAAACAATCAGAACTCCCCCTTACAACAAACTATTTTCCCATTGTGATTTCAAAACACTTAAGTTTGTTTTAATCAAATGGTTTTTCCGGAAAATAAGTTTTGTTGATTTCATGAAATCACTTGTAGGTTAGGGGTTCAATTCATCACCTTGTTCTTTCATTTCCAACCTTTTGAAAAATATAACAGTTTAAATTCAAAAATCAAATATCACTTGTAGAAAATCAAGTACAACTTAATGTCCCTGATTTATCACTTGTAAGTCGAAATATCACCAATGTGACTTTCTCAAGAAATGTGCCGATACCTGCTCCACACTTACCAACCTGGAAGCTCCGGCAAGTCAGGATTTTTATTTGAAAAGATCTACCCAAGCCTGACCAGTCTTGGGTTTGTCAGTTTTCTATTTCAAATTTCCATTTGACAATGATGGAAAGTTTGCATCATCCATTGTTTTAACGGAAATATCATCTTTTTCCTCAACAGATGGCTCTTCTGGTTTTAACGAACCAGATTCATTGCCTGAACTTGGCTTCTCTGACTTTGATGAGCCAGATTCATAGCCAAAATGTGGCTCTTTTGTTTCCGATGAAACAAATTCATCGCCAGGTTTTATTGGATCAGAAAAACTAACTTTCTTTGATTTTTCAACCGTTTGATTAGTTAATTTTTCTTTCTTTAAAATCCCCTTTTCCTTCACTTTTGTCCTCAGATTTGCATCTGAAGAATTCGTTTTGCTTAATTGATTCTTTTCTATGGAGCAAATTGATTCATCAGAACTCTTATTTGAACCAACCGGTGAACCCGAGGACACAATCTTTTCCAGATACTCTCTCGCTTTCTTCCTTTTCTTCCTCAGTCTGTCTTTCTGCCCTTGCGAAAGCTTTACTTTCTGTATTTTGGGCTTTTCTTCAACTTTTTCGACTTTGACTGATTTTTTCACCTTTATCTGAGATTCAGCCCTCGATCTTCCCTTTGACCTCATTGGGCAATCTCTGGCAATATGACCTATGATATGGCAATCATAGCATTTTCTCTTTTCATAACTCTAACTTTGGCAGTTAACAGCAATGTGTCCTCTCACACCACATGTGTAACACACTCTGTTATCGTACCAATCACCACCTTCAAACCAAACATTCAGATCATAGCACTGTTTGGCTTTGTGGTAATCTTCTCTCCTCTTGTAAGCTGGATTTGGCTTTTGTGCACTGTGGATAGACCTACACCACTTATTATCAACTTTTTGTGAGTTTTGATTTTCAATTTTTTGTGATTTTTTCTCATGATTGGATGATTGAACTGATGACCTTTTATTTTCTTTTTGAAAACTTTTTGAATTTTTAATACTTCGTTTTTGTTCTGCAATCTTTTTCAAAGGTTTCTGTGTTGAACATTCACCTTTTTCTGTAGATTGCAAAACAATTTCTTGAATTTTTTCTTTTAATTTCATAAATGTTTTCTTTCTTTCATTTTCATCATCAGATCTTTCATCACAATCTTCAATTTTGACTTTGTCAAAATTTGTGACATTGTCACTTATAAGAACAGAATTGATCGGTTTTGGACAAATATAATCTGGTACTGATGAAGTCACAAAACCTTTCAATTTCTTTTCTAACTCATCAATTTTATTTTTAGCAAGTTCAGCTTCATTTTCAAGCCGAATGATTTTCTGAAGATGAGAGTTTATTGCAATCTGTTTTTCAATATTATTTTTACTAAAAACAGACTTTTCATCTTCTAAAATCTTTATTTGACTTTGAAAATCTTTTTTAATTTTTCATTTTTCATTTTCAAACATTTTCATTTTATTTTCAAAATCTGTTTCTTTTTCTTTCAAATTTTTGTTTTCTAATGTCAAACTCTCAACATCCTTCAAGAGTTTGACATTTTCAAATTTCAGATTTTCACAATTTAAGAACATCTCAAGAATCTGTTTATCATCAGCTTTCTTCTCAACTTTCAAAGCTGGAATTTTTTCAACCTGCTTCTTCTCAACTTGAACACTCTCATCATCACTCTTTTCATCTGATGAATGATCAAAGATAGGTGCGTTTTCTTCAACCTCTTTCTTTGACACTGGTTCAGGATTCGAAGATTCAAGCTTCTCAGATTCTTCATTCTTTGGAATTTCCTTTGTCTCCATCTTGTATGTTCCCCCACAAAAAATTTTTAATGAAATCAAGAGGATTCATGTTTTCATCTATATAACAACCCCTCTTAATATCATATTTCAAATTACTTTTTGCTGCAAGACACACATTAAATCTTCTTCTTATTTCAACCATCACATCCAAACTTATCTTTGTCAATTCTTTTCCTATTACATTCATCAACTCTCTTTTTCTGATTATTTTCAAACTCATGTGTTTTGAGTTTACTGATGAAATCATATGAAGAAAACTTTGAAAATCTAAAATCCTTTTTTAGTTCAATAAAAAATTCATCCCATTCTACAGGTCATGCCTCTGCAAACTTTGATATCTTTTGAGCATCAGACATTCGTATCTCATATTCCTTTAAATGATCATTTAGACAATTAAATCGCTTTTCCAAATCATCCAAATTCTCATTTTTCTTACATAGAAAACATTCAAATCTATTCACCCACACATTCTTTTTCTCATCTCTATAACTACTACTCAAATACCCTCGATACCAATCATTTACACATTAAAGATAATAGTTTTCCTTTTCATAAAACATTTTATCCATACTTCAAAAACAAACTGATGTGATAATCACACAAAACATACAACCTGAAATACTTTTTCAAGCGAAATGACAAGTTTCACATGAAATGAAACTTTCAAAAGAAATAGTTGCAGTTCAAACGAAATATCTTTTGGTGCGAAATCACATGCAATAGATCTTCAAACAAAATAACAACACAAACGAAATCAATAGTTTTCACACGAAATAGTATTTTCAAGCGAAATTACGAAGCGAAATATAATTTCGTGCGAAATCAACTTAGATTCAAACGAAATCAATCCAATTTGGTGCGAAATAGTGATTTCGTATGAAATCCTCAAACGAAATCTGATTTCGTGTGAAATTATTTCCAATTTCAAGCGAAATCAACTACAGAATCTAATTTCGTACGAAATTAAGATGCTATTTCGCGCGAAATTATGCTGATGTCATCATTTCGGTATGTTTTTGGAAAAATTGATCAAGTTCTAGGTCGATTTTAGATCTGATTCTTTCAAGGATTGATTAAAACACTATTTCGCTTATAATGTGTAAAAATCAGTTCATTTTTACCATGAAATCTTGATTAATTTTGAAAAGAAAGTGTAGAAATCAGAATTTTCCAGCAAAAACAAGCTAAAAGGTAAGAACTCTTCCTCCTGAGCTCTGATACCACATGTAGGATCATTTTACCGACCAAACGAGTCGATCAGAAGAGTTCTTAGACAGAATCAGAGGCAGAATTCATTGATTCGGTCTTCGTTTAGCTTGTATAACACTAGAATCAATATTAAATGTCTTGTTTATTGATCAAATAACAGTTTACAGGCTAGAGACACTTCGACAGCACTTTGGCGTCGGAACCAAGAAGCATACAAACGAAATCACATCAAGGGTATTTATAGGCTGCTGATTTCGCTTGAACCTGCTCAAGCGAAATCACATTTCAAGCGAAATCACATTTCAAGCAAAATAAGTGATTTCGTGTGAAATGACACGTGCTGATTTCGTGCGGAATTACAATTTGTAATTTTGTGCGAAATCACCTCTCAACCTATATTTGACATTTTCTCATACTTTGTGCTCTGATCTATCTAATACAATACAAGACTCGATACAAGACGAAGTCGATAGACGCATGCACCAACAATACTCATATGAGGTGGGTTGTTCACGCCATGGTTCCTCATAATAAGTATATGAAGGTGGTGGCTCATATCTTGGTTCTTCAAAGTATGAGTATGAAGGCTCATACATTGGTTCATCAAAATATGAGTATGAGGGGGAGGGTTCATACCTTTGGTCTTCATAGGATGTGTATAAAGTCGATGGCTCGTACTTGGGCTCCTCATAATAGGTGTATGAAGTGGATGGTTGAAATAAGTTACAATATTGTACCGAGTGCGGGTCACCACAAATGGTGCAATAGTCTTCCCTATAATCATCCTCCTCATAGGTGTAGTTGTAGCCTCCTAAGTATTGATCCATAAGAATCACTCAGCAGACCACAACAGAGTCTCGGGACCAGAAAACAAAAGTTAAACGGAAACAGAAGCTGGACACGGCCCCGTGTTCGGTGAGCACGGCCCGTGTTCAGACTCTGTATCTGGGCGTTTGAATAAAAGTTACTGGTTTTGTGCAGCACGGGGGCGTGTTCAGTGAGCACGAACCCATGTTCAGACTCTGTATCTGGGTGATTTAAAGAAATTATGCAGCACGGCCCCGTGTTCAGCGAGCACGGCCCGTGTTCAACCTACTGTAAATGCAAAACCAACTAAAATGCAGAAAAATGTGCGCGCGTTTTGAAAAGGTTTTGAAAAAAACTGATTAGGCCGTTGATTTTAAGCTTTCTTAAAATCCTTGTGTCCCCGGCAACGGCGCCAAAAACTTGATGCGTATGTGGTGTTATAAGTTTTTATGTATATTTTTAGCCCTTTTTAACCACTTTAGTCAAGTTTTAAATTTATAAAACACGATATTTACTAACACCAAACACACATATGGGCAAGGGCACCCATCGTGAGCGTAGTATAGTGTTGGTAAGATACCGAGGTCGTCCAAGGACACAAGAGCTTTTAATACCGGTTTATCCTCAACGTCTAATCAAATCAAAAATTTAGAAAAAGGTTTTAAACTAGAAAATAAAAACTAAAATGCTGAAAATAAAATAAAATAAAATAAAATGAAAACAGATAGACAAGATGAATCACTTGGATCCGACTCGCCTTTAGTGTAACCTTTGATTATTTCCGCACTTTTCACTTTTTAAGAGATTATCTTAGTTATTGTAGTAAGCCCCTCTTTTGAAGGTGACGTTACCCTCAACCCAGTAGTTTGAGTCAGCAAGGATACAATCCTAAAGGGTCGGATTATTGAAAGATAATTAATTAAGTTATTAATGCGTAATATGGTAGGCCCCTCTTTTGAAGGTGACGTTACCCTCGGCTAAGTAGTCTGAGTCAGCAGGGATATAGTCCTAAGTAACCGGGTTAATATATTAAGAGTAGTTTACATATGAGGGGATCAAGAAATTCAGACCCCCGCCATCCAATACCGGTGGGTATTGAAGGAGATCCTACTAAGCTTGACCCAGGTCCTTGCAGGAACTATACACTGAACAAGGCAAGACTCTTACCAAACCATTCCCATAACCCCCGACCAGGTAGCCAACATATCTCCATATAGACCGTGGAGATATGAATGGTGTAAATCTTTTATTTTATATAGACAGTAAAATAACGCCAAGACACCACAGACAAATGACAAGGAAGACTCACCTTCAACATAAGAAACTAGTTATTAAAGTCATTAATACATAACCAAATAAAAAGTGCGAAAAGATTAAAAATAAAATGTATTACACTAAATGCTTGTCTTCACCAAGTGATGTAAGAGACTTAGGCAAACATGGCCTTTGATTGTCAAGAACTCTCATGATCAATCTTGGATCCCGAGACTACTACACACACTCAATGATGGATGATAGGTGATGGTGGTGGATGATGGTGTTGTGGTGGTGGTGGAGTGTGGGTGAAGTGTGAGAGATGTGGTTTGCCAAGGGATGATTTGCAAGTGAGCCAAGCTGTAACACCACGTAAAAATGTGTCCAATTATGTAAAGTCACGTGTCCTGAACTCTGATTATGAGAAATATTGAGTTTGAAGGATTAAAGTTGACAAACGGTGAAAATATGAAAGCAAAAGGATTAAAAGTGTCAACATGTTAATTCTACCTCTGAGTGACCTTTTAATGTTTCCTAAGCTTTGTAAAAATATAAATTCACCCTCATGAATATCTGTTAAGGAATTCACAAGCTTTCGGTTGAATTTGTAATAATTTGTTCAACTTTCAAGAAATAAGGTTTCATGTGCAAAACCCGAAAAATCTTCATGCAATGGCCATTTCTAAAAAATCCAAAGGAACACTAGTGCATGGCATGGTAAAATGAGCAATGCAGACCTGATCATGTGGACTATTCCTGCTGAAAATGTCTGAAGATTCGAGTTTAAAAAGTTGCATGATCAAATATAAAATTCTCAAAAAATTTTGTCTTCTGGTCATCGGATGCGGACCGTATGGTCCTAAGCTTACGGTCCACAAGGATTAAACTGCGAGTTTCAGTTCAGAGTTGGATACGGACCGCATCCATTTGGACTTACGGTCCGCAAGGGGTGGATGCGGACCGCAAGGGATTTTGCTTACGGTCCGTAAGCTCGTCGCTGGGCAGAAGTTTTGGACAGATGTATGTTTCAGCTGCATAACCGACTTTAACTCGTTTGGATTATTACCATGGGCTGTTAAATGGATTTGTTATACCACTAGGACACCTGGGGTGATCCTAGGAGCCCCCATTACAGCTGCAAATGATCTAGACACTTGGGATTTAGTATATAAGGAACACTAGTGTTGTGTTCTTATGCACTCATTTGCAACAAATTCAAAAGGACTTACATATGGAGCGTTCAAGCAATAGGAGAAGACTTAGAAGTGTATAAAAGATAGCAAGGACCATTAGTAAGAGTTTTAATCCCTTCTTAGTCCTTTTAATTAGTTTAAAAACCGAAAAGTCAAACTTATCGTAATTAAGCTTTGACTTTCGGTTTAATCACAAATGGTCCAGCCACTGATCAAAACGAAAGTGGTTATGGAACCATATTAAGGTAGGTGATTAACCCTTAAAAGGGCACCTCCTAATTATTTCGTTTGACTAGTTAATTGTCGGGTCAAACTAGTTTGACAAAAATTCAAACTGGACAGAAAGTTTAAAAATGAATTAAATTAATAAAACAGAGGTTCTAAATTATATTTTAACATTCTAATGACTTGGTAATTAATATTAAAACATGTTTAATCAGTCCTTACCCAGCAATTATCAGTCTAGGGTCAGTTTATAACCGAAAGTCGCAAAAGCTTGACTTTTGCTTTGACTTCCAGTTCCGACCCGTTCAAGCTTAATTATTTCATGTTTTAAGCTTCCATTTGGACCACATTACTCAGTAGTATAACCCTCTGGAGTTATATTGCTTGGTCCTTAGTAGTTTATATGCACTTACTTGTTAATATGCTTATAAATGCCGTAAATGCCCTTTTGACATATAAATGAGATTTTTAGAAATGTGAGAGGACAAAAACCTTTGCTACTGATATTTAAACTTGTCCCGAAAACTTGACATCAGTTCTTGGTCCCAAATAGGAGTTATGCCCGATATCGTAATTAGAAGCTTTTATTTAATTAATTTGCGATATCTTGTATAATGCATGTCTAAACTTGGATTTTGAACCAAAACTCATTACCTACTGTTAAGATATTATTTTTAAGGAATTTTAGATTTTTGGTCAGATTATAATTTGTTTAAAACATAGAGTTCTTGTGTAATTCGGTTAATGACGATAATACCCTTTTTAGGCATAAAATGAGATTAACAAATGATTTGAATGCCAAACCTTTTTCTACTGATTTCATACATTTAATAAATTATTTTGAGCATTTAAAACTGATCAAAACATCAGATTTACATAAACATCTTGATTATCGTCAATTAGCGAATTTTACACTAATTAGGTGCATAGTATGGTTTAAAACCATATTTAACATCTAAGACTTGTTACCTACTGAATATTTAAACAAATTTAAATATTATTACATTAGGTATAAGTTATGAACTCAGGTTTCCAAAAATGTCCTTAAAAACCTATGTGAAATGACCAAAATGCCCTTTCGGGGCATAGTTTGGCCATAAATGGTAAACCTCACATATATGTAATATCTTACTGATGTAATGAGATAAATTAAATAATTTTACTGACTTCAAAAGACCAGAACTTCAGTTTGTCATAAAATCTCTTTTATAAGTACTAAAATTACCAAAATGCCCTCACGGGACTTAAATTGGTTTAAATTACTTTTTGGGCATATATGTTAACATCCTACTGATGTATTAACATATTTTAAACATAATAACATTTAAGACCTGTATATAATTGTCACACTTCGATATTTCCACGTATTACCGGTGGGCCCGGTGGGGAGTATCGTGACGTAGTTGATATCATCATAGTCAAACAACACAATTTAAATGCACAGCGGAAGCAAAGGATAAATATATTACAATCTGATTCAAAAGTAATATTTAATATTACGACGGAATGTAAGATGGATCCACAGGCGGATCAATTAAAAAGGAAACATAGTTCATCAGACTTATTGCATCCAAGCTTGCGAGACTCTTAATGATGCTAAGGAGAGGCCAGCCTATTACGCTTAGTACCTGCACTTAACCTTTTTGGGAAAATACGTCAGTTTACACTGGTAAATACAATTAACTGACTCATTTTGAAAAGGTTTAAAAATTGATTTGAATCCACGTGGCACAAAACATTTATAACTTGGGATAATTATTTTAATATAATCTTGTAAAAGAATTACATGTTTCTTATGCGTTCAGTAGCCCGGTTTGTGCCGGGTTAAAGATCAATAGACACACCACATTATTTATTTAGGCACTAACGGGTGTACGCCTACACCCCGTGCTTAGGTCGTGGCCATTTCGGGACTGTGGCCTCGAGGGCGCAATCTTGGAGTTTGCAGGACCACATTCTTCGGGACTGTGGTATCGTCGGGTTAGATTCTGATTATGTGTGTGCGTTGGATTGCTTGCACATGTCCCTTCCGGATTTCGATCTTGGCGGTTTCTCTAATAAGGACACCGCCCCCCCTAAAGCCCAGAATGCTTTGGCGAGTGCCCTATTTAGTAGAACTGTCCAGAGTTTGGGAGAGAAGTTTAGTCTATCCCCTCGTCAGAAAGCCGTGTTCAATTGTCTCCGGGCTCCTCATGCTCAAGATTTCCTGACAGTCATCCCCATTGAAGGACTAGGCCAACATATGTCGGCAGTGGAATACCGGGCAATTCTTAAGTACCGGCTAATGATCCCTCTGTTTCCGGTTGATGAGCCCTGCCCAGTTTGCCAGAAGGTTTGTTTAGATACTTTTGGCGAACATGCGGTTCATTGTAAGGAGTTACCTGGTTTTAAATACAGGCATGATTTGGTGAGGGATATTTTGTTTGATGTTCTAAAGCGGGCTGGGATTTCTGCAAAAAAGGAGGCTCCGGTGAACTTTCTGACGGATCCGCTCGACGGGAGGTCTACTCTTCGGCCAGCTGATATTCTTGTGTTTGGGTGGGCCAGGGGGAAACACGCTTGTGTGGACCTTACAGGAGTGTCCCCTCTTGTTGGGCTTAGGGATAATGGGTTTGTTGCTGGCCAGGCTGCGTTGAAGGCGGAATCAAGCAAGGTCGCTAAACACGAAAAGGCTTGTTTAGAAAATCAACATGTGTTTATCCCATTCGCTTTTGATACATTTGGTTCCCTAGCCACAGAGGCCGTGGAATTCCTAAACAGGGTCCAACGGGTTGTGAATAGTAATCTCTCAACCTTTAAGGGTCGTTTCGTCTTTAGTAGGATTGGTTTTGCAATTCAAAAGGGGGTTGCGGCGCAGCTTGTTGCCCGTTTACCTGCCATCTGTTTGTAATTTGTTACTTTGGGGCTTTATCATATATATGAATTTAAGAATTATATTAAAAAAAAAAAAAAATTTCGTAAAATGATGCCAAGGATATCCGGGACCTGGTCATTAACCCCCCAAAGGCTTTAAGCAAACAAAACATTTCCAAACGGAGCATATCAATGGTTTAACCTCTATTCGATTAAAGATTCAATGCCCGACCAAGCGGTATTTTATATACCATACCCCAAGCCCGTATAGGGAAAATAAGTTAAAAGTATTTACCTGAGCTAAATATAAATTCAATCCCAGCTGTATCAAATCAGCAAGTACAGATAGCTTTTACTGGGCTCCTAAATTTGGAACGAAGGTTTTTAATAACCTATTAGATTCCAAACGGGTCTTAATTAAGCTTATGCTTAGACCGGTTAGTTTTTTTTTTTTTTTAAGAAGATACGGTTCAAAACGCATGATTAAGAGATGACCGGTTTAGAATGTGGTTTAGACCAGACAAACTTGTCTACTTGTGTAATAAGGGTAAACTAAACACATTCTGGATTTTGAGATAAAAATGATAAGGTTTGACCCGTTTCGGCTAATTTATGCAGACTAGTTACATAAGCGGATCCGAACGCGAAAAGTGCGTAACGGGTAACCATATGAGTCATGAACAGGTTTCCTAAGTTAATATGCCTTAAATATGTTGTGATATCAGTAGGATACCTTCCATTATGCCCAAAACGAATTTAAAACCAATTTATGCCCCGTAGGGGTATTTTGGTCATTTTAAATGTTATAAGAGAGGTTAAATATTAATCTGAGTTCCAGGTCTAATATAATCAGTAAAAATACTTAATTTAATAAGTTATAACAATAGGGTATAGCATATATGTGAAATTTACTATCTATAACCGTACTATGCACCGTAGGGGCATTTTGGTAATTTCACATCAGCTTAAAAGGTCAAAATTAGAGAATCTGAGTTTAAAACTTTTCTTTACTGTTAAAATATATAAATTTACTTAAAACATCAGTAGGTATTAAGTTTCATATGCCAAAAATAGTTTTAACTCATACTATGCGCTTTAAACGCGTAAAAGTCGGTTTTAAGCGATTTTCGGGTTTAAATAGGAAATCTGAGTTTTTGATCAGTTTATAAAGTTCAAAATATTTTATTTATGATATAAAATTAGTAGCAAAAAGTTTTGTATCAAAATATTATGTAAAACTCATTTTATGGGCTAAAAGGGCAAAATCGACAATTACCGAATTAAGCTTAGAACCCTATGTTATGCTCAGCCTAAAAATAAATAAAAATCTCAAAAATCCCAAAATACTATTTTATATCAGTAGGTAAAAATTTTGGTATCAAAAAATCGGGTTTAGATAGGCTATATGCTAATTATGCCGTTAATTAATAAAAAGCTTTTCATTTACGCTAATGAGCATAACTCCTAATCTAGACCACAACTGATGTCAAATTTTAGGGACAAGTTTATATATCAGTAGTAAAGATTATTGTCCTCTCACATTTTCAAAATTCTCGTTTTAGGGTCAAAAGGGCATAACGGTCAACATTTAGGCATTTAACGGAAACATGCATGAACTAGGATTTCTATGGAACCAAGTTGTATAACCTCAAAGGGTTATACTAACCTATAATATGGTCCTAATGGAATCCTAAGGCATATCTAAACTAAACTAAATCGGGTCAGAACTGAAAGTCAAATCAAAAGTCAACTTTTGCGACTTTCGGTTCCGAACCGAGCCTATACTTAGAATTGTCGGGTTGGATCATGCTTAGGCATGTTCAACAAATATTTACCAAGTTATTAAAGTGAGAAAACTGATTTTATGGCTTTTATATTAATAGTTATGTATTTTATTTAAAACTAACCCGTTTGACTTTTATTTGACCCGACAATTTAACTAAGTAATCGTGGTAACTAGGAGGGATTACTTTTCGGTTTAACCGCTTGACTTTTCGGTTTTTAAGTAATCATGGCTCAACCGTTTAAAAGTCAAAGCGTTTGTCGCAACCGCTTGACTTTTCGGTTTTTAAACGCTAAACCATTAAACTAAGCATGAAGGGATTACTTACAAGAGTCCAAAGGACTGAAGGAGGTTCTCAAATAGGCTCAAGATCCTCCAGAAACCAGAGAGCAAAACAGAAGTGAATGAAGGTGTGAAGGAACAAGTGAACTCACCTCCTTTATATAGTTTTCGAGACCTCACGAGATCGCGACAAGTGTCGGGAGGTCATAACCAGATTATGGCAGGTGTAAAAACCATTTTTGAAACCTGTGGGCTGCCCCTAGAGTCGGTTATGTGAGATAGAAACCAGTTTTGAACAAAAACCAGCAACGAACAGGCTGTTAGCAGCTGTTCTGCATTTGTGCAGGCCTCGCGGCCCGGTAGGAAGCCCAAGAAGGCTTCGCGGCCCGCCTAGCAGCCCAGTTCAGCAAAACACACTTCCAGAAGTGGCAGTTTCAGTCCCTGTGAGTACATAACTGCATATAACAGCCCTTTATAAACTCGTACATCTTATAAAAAGACATATTTAGTCCCTCTGACCTCTGAATTAGATGGTTACAGGTCTAAAACAACTTTTGAGGGTTGTTAAGATCAGAAACAGTTTGCTGAATTACAGTTTCAGTCCCTGTATATGTTAAATGCCATTTCTGACACGTTTAAAGTCCGTTAAGCCATCTTCATGGCTCCACAATGATGCCTCAACATAGGGGACATGAAGCATGCTCAAAAACATGTCGGATGTCGGTCCGTTTGCCCGTACGGTCACGTTGTTCGTCTAATTACGACGAAACACGAACGGACGCGAAAAACGGTCCAAATTACGCGACGAATGAAATTTTATCATGGAGATTACTAAAATAAAATATTTTAATGCTTACATAAATTTTTGGGTGTCCGGAGATATTCAGATTGTGAGATATGCGCGAAAATGCAAACTTGTGCACTTTTTGACACTTTTAGTCCCTGGTGGACTTGAAAGTTTATTTTTGCGCACCAAACACCTCTAAGCCTATATCTAAGCTATATAAAGGATAATTAGAGTATGTTTAACTCATGGTAATATTCCAGAAGGTTCGATACCCCACGAATAGGTATACTTTTGCAGTTTGACGCAATTAGTCCTTTAATTGCGCAAAGTAGCGCGGAATGTCATTTAATGACATCCAAGCCTTCCATGGCCCATAATGGCCATTCCCAATCATATACTTAAATATTACTATGCTCCCGTTCACTTAAATGGTCACCGAAAGGCATAGATTCAAAAGTTGACGCTTTAGGTCCCTCTATTGCGCAAACTTGCGCATCTCATCATCTAATAGCATTGAAGCCTCATCTAATCCATATTAGGCATTATTGAAAGTATTATTAAACATCATGATGCTTCGGGTTTGCTAAAAGGTCATTCAGAGGTATAATTAAACATATTGACACTTTTAGCCCCTCTAACTTGCAAAGTTGCGCGTAACTTTACTTATAGGCATAAAAACCTTAGACGGCCATTCTTTGGCATTCCGAGAGTATAATCAAATATCATGAAGCTCCCGATTGGTTAAAAGGTCACTCAGAGGTAAGAATTAACATGTTGACGCTTTTAACCCTTCATAGCGCAAACTTTTAATTATTTACGCAAACGACTACACTCGATCGACAAGTGGCTCATTTGCGATTATAATCATCGTGAGAGGTTATTTAGAAACTTATTTTAGGTATGCTAACACTTCCAGTCCTTTCATAATCAAAGTTTTCGATTTTTCGAAAAATTAGTCCCCTAAATTCAATGTTTGACTTCGTTAGGGTTTATTACACGTGTCAATACATCATTGGACGTGATTTTACGAGGTGTTACATCCTCACCCCCTTAAAAGAAATCTCGACCTCGAGATTTGCTAAAATGCTGGAAGTACTTTTTGTCGCATAATGGACTTAACTTCTATAGCATATCTGGAGACTCTCCAAGCTCCCAAGTTGACCTCTATAATATGTACATGTATCCTTTTTGGAGCTTCTTAACCTGTCGATCCTTAATCGATACAGGTTTCTCATCATACCAAAAATCTTCATTAATCTGCATATCATTAGGTGATAATGCTTCTTGACTTATTGGGGAAACATATCCTTAAACCATTAGTGTGGGTCACATTGCGAGTTCCACCAAGCTCTTTAAATGGGTTTTAGCTTATGAGCTATTTGATCTTGATACATTCGATTCCCTCGAATGATTATATATATATTCAGAGCTTAACTAGCCTGATAATTAACAAATTGGCACACCCTTCCAGGGTGATATCTTTTGTTGAACCTTATTCCTTAACAAGAACTTAGGAGGGTTGTTACTTTAATTAATCCTTGATTTTCTGCCCAATACTGGCAACTTACAGATGATCATGGATTTGTATGATCTTATTCGTTGTTGCCAAGGAAACTTTCAGATCCTGACGATTGGACTTACTAATCTTCTGTCTAACAATAGATGTTTAACATTCCATCTAAGCAAGGTCTCCTAAGAAGTAGCCTTGCTACTTGAAAAGCTTAATTTTTAAGGTGAGATGGTCATTCCAACCACTGCTTAAAACTAATCTTAAGGAATAGCTAATCCTTGCTGTTAGTCGAACCAATCGACGATCCTGGGCAGCTGATGGCAAATTCTTATTTGTT
Source organism: Helianthus tuberosus (assembly GCA_030545235.1). Taxonomy (NCBI): domain Eukaryota; kingdom Viridiplantae; phylum Streptophyta; class Magnoliopsida; order Asterales; family Asteraceae; genus Helianthus; species Helianthus tuberosus. The sequence continues at coordinate 142,965,013 of CM060426.1, read as the reverse complement.
GCCTAATTAGGGTTGCGGTAATCAATGCATAAGCAAAATGAACCGTCTTTCTTAATTAACTATACAGAATTCTCAGAATATTGAGTTAGGCTATATGAACCCTTACTTTAAAACTTACTTAATCAGGGTTTCAATTCTTCCAATGATGGTACTAGTTATCATGGAGATTTCACAATAATACAGCCCTAAATGGGATATAAATCTTAACTCTACTTGCCTCTCAGGTGGTAAACAGGGTAATCTCAGGAGAAGATAATCAAGACACAAGGAGGTTACAGAGATTTTCCAAATCTCAGGCTTCAGTTCATCCATCATTGCTTGTGTCAAACAAGTGACACATTTATATTATAAGTCCACGAATTCCTTAATCGGGGACATTTACTTGGAAACTTCCATTCTAGATATCTTCTTTGAATACTTTTAGCTGACTTTAGTACCATATGATCATCGGAATATCCTTGTGGTCCCATGCATTAAACCTCCATACTGATCAGGCATGGAAGCAATCTATGGAACTTATTAAGATACACCAATCTTCATGTGGCGCTTTTATCATACCTTCTGGTATTCGCAATCAATAGAGATCAAAGCGATATCAACTATACATACTGACGTACTTCTTCTAGAGAGAGGATACTTCTATACTTCCATGATTAGAGATTTCTGACAGGAACAGAAGAAATGGTTCTTATGATTTCGCCTGTACGTTTTACCTTACACTTAACATCTGGGGTTCTTATGGAAAATTTCTAAAAGTTTGCTAAGCTTATGGTCTTATGAGAGACTTAGCGGTATCTGTAACCAGACATAACTCTTAGCAATGAAATCACAATAAAGGATTTATCTAGTGTCATTATTAATGTGAACTGCCTCTAATCATGCATCAGGAGGGTTAAACGCCTCCATTCTTAATCCTTTTAAACTTAGCTGTAAAATCTTTGACATACTTTTAGGGCAGTCTCAGCTTTGACTGGTTATTTCTTAATCTCTAAAATGCGGGTAGCTGAGGCAGATCCATGACAGATTTATAATGAGCAGGCTTTGAGACCTTAATGTGTCCTCTTATTGCCGATGCTAAATCATAATATATATATAGTGCATTATGCTTAAATTCTAGGTTAACCGAATAAGGGCACTATTTCAATCAATGAGCCAAGGTTTGCAACACACTGCTGATAGTTTATAAGTCTTATGGGGGGAGTCGGAAAATTCTTATTCCATCTTTTTCCATTTCGTGAAGCGGCTAATAGGTCCTTCTAGTAAGGCCCTTAAAAGCTTGGACCATCCCATATTGTATAATAAGATCTTTCTTGTGGACTTTATTAATGTCCTCACTAATTAAGGGTATTACCATCGAATGATTGTGACGCACACCTTACCGTGTGCTTTCCAGCATAACCGCTGATATACCTAATGGTTTCTACTCCCTCTAACAATTTCTTGCAATTGATGGCCCTTTTTATTATTGAAGTCTCTTGACTTCCAAGAGACGAAGTACTTTTAAGTACATCCTAAAAGAATGGGCTCCTTGCCATATATGATTTTGTTTGGGTTATTCTTAGCATTTGAATTATGAATAAAGCTCTTCTTATGAGCAGCGACGTGAGTTTTTTAGAGTAAGCAGCATCCGGCTTCTTGAACCTTTTCATGACTTTTCTCGTAGCCTTTCTAACAGCTACGTTAATTACAGTTCTGGAGATTAACTCTATTAACATTGAGGTTCATATTTGATGCATCATTAACATTTGTCGCATCTCTAGCATTGCGACTGTTGTTTGTCTCTCCTGAGTTTTCCATACTCGAAGCCTTGGTATTAATTACCAAATTCAACAAGTGCTTTAGGCAATCCATACCCAGTGTCTCCTTGAATTGTCAAAGGCTCACCATAAGGAGTCTTGATAACTACTTGCTTCTTATCACACACAATTTGAGCTTGATTTTTAAGATGACCAAATCATTCCTATCACTATATCGATCCCCTCTTATTTTAATGGAAATAAGGACAGCGGAAAAGAATGATTCCTAATGGATATAAAACATCCATCTAATATTGCTGAAGCAGTCTCTGAGGTACTATCGGCCAATTCTACTTTATACTTAACGCTTAGAGTTTTAACAGGCAGATTTAATGATTTACAAAAATCTATTGTCTACGAAAGACTTATCTGAACCTGAATCAAATAATACTCTAGCATGAGCGTTATTGATAAAGAAAGTACCTGTTGTGACATTGTCATCCTGAATAGCCTCTTGAGCGTCCATTTGAGAGCTTCCAGCTTTTGTCTTCTTAGCCTCCCCAGGCTTCTTGGTTTTATTTTGGCAATTTGTCTTGATGTGCCCTGTTTCATTGCAACCATGGCAGGTTGCGTCCTTTAGGTCTTGGCACTCCAAAGTCTGGTGCCCTTTCTTATTACAAATTCCACAAGGCCTAGCTTGTGACTCTAAAGTGCATTTCCCTTTAGTCGCCTTCTTTGGGCACCGGGTCTTTATATGCCCTTTCTCGTCGCAACCATTGCATGTGGCGTCCTTCAATTCCTTGCACTCATGAGTCTTGTGATCCATTTCCTTACAAATGCCACATCCCCCGGTCTGTTCATAGAAGCATTTTCTGAAGTGCTTCTTCTTGCAGGTTTTACATTTGGGTTTTGCCTCCTTTGGCTTGGACGGGTTATAGCTTGAACCGGTCTTACCCTTTTTGTAATCTTTATTTGGGGTATTATCGCACTTTCGCTTATGATCTTTTAATACATGGTCCACGGCTTTGTTTACGGCTGTATCCAACATAGCTTGTAACTCGGTGTCCGTTAAGTTCAGTCTTGCATCATTATTCTGATCAGCTGGATGATCGTGAGCTTCAGATGAGTCAGCCATGGTGAAGCTTCGTAGGCTACAAACCAAGTAGTAATAATTGGTTTAATTATATGGTGAACTGTCGAATTTGATGATTAAATAGCCATGGTACAAATAAACCATATAGACCAATAGATAGTATTTAATTTATTTGATTATGTTTTGCCTAGGTTTTTAAATAAACCATCTTTGGCGTTTAAACGGAATATAATCCTTCATATTTATTAGACAGGGGACATAAGTCACGACTGTCAACGTCGTACTGACATTTTTATAGATAGCACAAGGGCTTGTTCCAAAGGACTTTTTGATGGCATAGATGCCTTGTCACTAGGAAATTTTTAAAACATAATCGATGATTCCTTTGGATCGGAAAATTTCATAGTTCATTGTCTTAACAAGAAGTTATGAAATAAAACTATCTTTTTCATGTATACATCCTTGCCCGTAGGTATACATTCCAAATGAATGCTTTGATGTATGCATCACGTTCGACGTTTATTAGCCATGATTCCTCTTGATCATTTAGGCTAATTAAGGGGTTTGGAAAATTCCTAATAAAAAGATGACAAGTTTGATTTTATCGCATCACCTGTTTTCAGGAGTGTTAATACGTTTTCAAAGGTTAACAAGGGTCTGAATCTCTTTTAAACAGGTCTTACCATCATAGCTAGGTCTTTAATGACATTCAAGCTAGGTTATACCTTTTAAGATTCTCTTTTAATATGTATACTGGCAGGAAAAGGAATGATATTTATTTTATTCAGGATTTTCATTATAATTATCCTAAATTTAATTAAAATATAACTATGGCACAAAAAGGCCAAGTCACAAGGGCAACTTTAAATTATAAACCATGATTTTGTAAGATCACGGTATTTAGGCTTGAACATTGTTCATTTCCTTTCCTTGACAGGGAGTTGTAGGCTACGACTGTCTTTTGTCTTATATGACAATGGATATGGCCCGTAAGTATTGTATCCCTAATGGATGCTTAAATCACAATTAAGAAAGGATTTTGGGAGAATCCAGTATAAGGATGATTTATGCGATTTTATCGAACCACGTCTGCCAGGAATGTTAACATGTTACAGATGTTAACAAGGATTTGAATCTTTTAAATAGGTTTTACCATCTTGGCCATGTCTGAAATGACATCTAGGCTAGGTTTTACTTTTAAGATTCTTTTTAATATTTAACACAGAACAATCTTAAATTGAGATGTTAATAAGGATCTGAATCTAATTGAGGAATTACCATCTTGGCCCTGTCTTAAAATGACCCATGGGCTAGGCCTTGTCCCTTTTTAGATTTTGCCATTTTATTATAATGGTAGATCTTATACAAGGAATGTTATTTTTCATTTATTTCATATTTCATGTCTAAAAATGAAATTTTAAATTTAACCATCCCACTATAAAAATTAAAAGTACAGGTTTGCCCTGAGCGGGACTTGAAAGGAATAATGTTGTCCTTGAAGGGACTGAAAGATAAAGATGTCCGTATATGGACTACTAAGGAAACGATCTTCAGCAAAAGGAGTTTCTTCTTCATTTTATTTCTGAATGTTTTCTCCTTGGTTGCACGTTAATACTAGTCGCAGTACGAAGCTCGGCCTTTCCTAGGCTTCAAATGGGGAGAATTTCCATTACGGCTTCTTTGCTTGGCGACTTATCAAAATATATAGAATTGAAAGCAATAATCCTCCGAGTAGAGACGAGAGTATTCCTATGTTAAGTCTAGACTCGGGAAGTTTAAGGAATATGCTACTGTGTCATTGAGATTAAACACAAAAGGCTAATGTTTAATTCACTCAATGTTGGCTCTGATACCAACCTGTCACACCCCGATATTTCCACGCATTACCGGTGGGCCCGGTGGGGAGTATCGTGACGTAGTTGATATCATCATAGTCAAACAACACAATTTAAATGCACAGCGGAAGCAACGGATAAATATATTACAATCCGATTCAAAAGTAATATTTAATATTACAACGGAATGTAAGATGGATCCACAGGCGGATCAATTAAAAAGGAAACATAGTTCATCAGACTTATTGCATCCAAGCTTGCGAGACTCTTAATGATGCTAAGGAGAGGCCAGCCTATTACGCTTAGTACCTGCACTTAACCTTTTTGGGAAAATACGCCAGTTTACACTGGTAAATACAATTAACTGACTCATTTTGAAAAGGTTTAAAAATTGATTTGAATGCACGTGGCACAAAACATTTATAACTTGGGATAATTATTTGAATATAATCTTGTAAAAGAATTACATGTTTCTTATGCGTTCAGTAGCCCGGTTTGTGCCGGGTTAAAGATCAATAGACACACCACATTATTTATTTAGGCACTGACGGGTGTACGCCTACACCCCGTGCTTAGGTCGTGGCCATTTCGTAAAATGATGCCAAGGATATCCGGGACATGGTCATTAACCCCCCAAAGGCTTTAAGCAAACAAAACATTTCCAAACGGAGCATATCAATTGTTTAACCTCTATTCGATTAAAGATTCAATGCCCGACCAAGCGGTATTTTATATACCATACCCCAAGCCCGTATAGGGAAAACAAGTTAAAAGTATTTACCTGAGCTAAATATAAATTCAATCCCAGCCGTATCAAATCAGCAAGTACAGATAGCTTTTACTGGGCTCCTAAATCTGGAATGAAGGTTTTTAATAACCTATTAGATTCCAAACGGGTCTTAATTAAGCTTATGCTTAGACCGGTTAGTTTTTTTTTTTTTTTTTTAAGAAGATACGGTTCAAAACGCATGATTAAGAGATGACCGGTTTAGAATGTGGTTTAGACCAGACAAACTTGTCTACTTGTGTAATAAGGGTAAACTAAACACATTCTGGATTTTGAGATAAAAATGATAAGGTTTGACCCGTTTCGGCTAATTTATGCAGACTAGTTACATAAGCGGATCCGAACGCGAAAAGTGCGTAACGGGTAACCATATGAGTCATGAACAGGTTTCCTAAGTTAATATGCCTTAAATATGTTGTGATATCAGTAGGATACCTTCCATTATGCCCAAAACGAATTTAAAACCAATTTATGCCCCGTAGGGGTATTTTGGTCATTTTAAATGTTATAAGAGAGGTTAAATATTAATCTGAGTTCCAGGTCTAATATAATCAGTAAAAATACTTAATTTAATAAGTTATAACAATAGGGTATAGCATATATGTGAAATTTACTATCTATAACCGTACTATGCACCGTAGGGGCATTTTGGTAATTTCACATCAGCTTAAAAGGTCAAAATTAGAGAATCTGAGTTTAAAACTTTTCTTTACTGTTAAAATATATAAATTTACTTAAAACATCAGTAGGTATTAAGTTTCATATGCCAAAAATAGTTTTAACTCATACTATGCGCTTTAAACGCGTAAAAGTCGGTTTTAAGCGATTTTCGGGTTTAAATAGGAAATCTGAGTTTTTGATCAGTTTATAAAGTTCAAAATATTTTATTTATGATATAAAATTAGTAGCAAAAAGTTTTGTATCAAAATATTATGTAAAACTCATTTTATGGGCTAAAAGGGCAAAATCGACAATTACCGAATTAAGCTTAGAACCCTATGTTATGCTCAGCCTAAAAATAAATAAAAATCTCAAAAATCCCAAAATACTATTTTATATCAGTTGGTAAAAATTTTGGTATAAAAAAATCGGGTTTAGATAGGCTATATGCTAATTATGCCGTTAATTAATAAAAAGCTTTTCATTTACGCTAATGAGCATAACTCCTAATCTAGACCACAACTGATGTCAAATTTTAGGGACAAGTTTATATATCAGTAGTAAAGATTATTGTCCTCTCACATTTTCAAAATTCTCGTTTTAGGGTCAAAAGGGCATAACGGTCAACATTTAGGCATTTAACGGAAACATGCATGAACTAGGATTTCTATGGAACCAAGTTGTATAACCTCAAAGGGTTATACTAACCTATAATATGGTCCTAATGGAATCCTAAGGCATATCTAAACTAAACTAAATCGGGTCAGAACTGAAAGTCAAATCAAAAGTCAACTTTTGCGACTTTCGGTTCCGAACCGAGCCTATACTTAGAATTGTCGGGTTGGATCATGCTTAGGCATGTTCAACAAATATTTACCAAGTTATTAAAGTGAGAAAACTGATTTTATGGCTTTTATATTAATAGTTATGTATTTTATTTAAAACTAACCCGTTTGACTTTTATTTGACCCGACAATTTAACTAAGTAATCGTGGTAACTAGGAGGGATTACTTTTCGGTTTAACCGCTTGACTTTTCGGTTTTTAAGTAATCATGGCTCAACCGTTTAAAAGTCAAAGCGTTTGTCGCAACTGCTTGACTTTTCGGTTTTTAAACGCTAAACCATTAAACTAAGCATGAAGGGATTACTTACAAGAGTCCAAAGGACTGAAGGAGGTTCTCAAATAGGCTCAAGATCCTCCAGAAACCAGAGAGCAAAACAGAAGTGAATGAAGGTGTGAAGGAACAAGTGAACTCACCTCCTTTATATAGTTTTCGAGACCTCACGAGATCACGACAAGTGTCGGGAGGTCATAACCAGATTATGGCAGGTGTAAAAACCATTTTTGAAACCTGTGGGCTGCCCCTAGAGTCGGTTATGTGAGATAGAAACCAGTTTTGAACAAAAACCAGCAACGAACAGGCTGTTAGCAGCTGTTCTGCATTTGTGCAGGCCTCGCGGCCCGGTAGGAAGCCCAAGAAGGCTTCGCGGCCCGCCTAGCAGCCCAGTTCAGCAAAACACACTTCCAGAAGTGGCAGTTTCAGTCCCTGTGAGTACATAACTGCATATAACAGCCCTTTATAAACCTGTACACCTTATAAAAAGACATATTTAGTCCCTCTAACCTCTGAATCAGATGGTCACAGGTCTAAAACAACTTTTGAGGGCTGTTAAGATCAGAAACAGTTTGCTGAATTACAGTTTCAGTCCCTGTATATGTTAAATGTCATTTCTGACACGTTTAAAGTCCGTTAAGCCATCTTCAAGGCTCCACAATGATGCCTCAACATAGGGGACATGAAACATGCTCAAAAACATGTCATATGTCGGTCTGTTTGGCCGTACGTTCACGTTGTTCGTCTAATTAAGACGAAACACGAACGGACGTGAAAAACGGTCCAAATTACGCGACGAATGAAATTTTATCATGGAGATTACTAAAATAAAATATTTTAATGCTTACATAAATTTTTGGGTGTCCGGAGATATTCAGATTGTGAGATATGCGCGAAAATGCACACTTGTGCACTTTTTGACACTTTTAGTCCCTGGTGGACTTGAAAGTTTATTTTTGCGCACCAAACAGCTCTAAGCCTATATCTAAGCTATATAAAGGATAATTAGAGTATGTTTAACTCATGGTCATATTTCGGAAGGTTCGATACCCCACGAATAGGTATACTTTTGCAGTTTGACGTAATTAGTCCTTTAATTGCGCAAAGTAGCGCGGAATGTCATTTAATGACATCCAAGCCTTCCATGGCCCATAATGGGCATTCCCAATCATATAATTACATATTACTATGCTCCCATTCACTTAAATGGTCACCGAAAGGCGTAGATTCAAAAGTTGACGCTTTAGGTCCGTCTATTGCGCAAACTTGCGCATCTCATCATCTAATAGCATTGAAGCCTCATCTAATCCATATTAGGCATTCTTGAAAGTATTATTAAACATCACGCTACTTCGGGTTTGCTAAAAGGTCATTCAGAGGTATAATTAAACATATTGACACTTTTAGCCCCTCTAACTTGCAAAGTTACGCGTAACTTTACTTATAGGCATAAAAACCTTAGACGGCCATTCTTTGGCATTCCGAGAGTATAATAAAATATCATGAAGCTCCCGATTGGTTAAAAGGTCACTCAGAGGTAAGAATTAACATGTTGACGCTTTTAACCCTTCATTGCGCAAACTTTTAATTAATTACGCAAACGGCTACACTCGATCGACAAGTGGCTCATTTGTGATTATAATCATCGTGAGAGGTTATTTAGAAACTTATTTTAGGTATACTAACACTTCCAGTCCTTTCATAATCAAAGTTTTCGATTTTTCGAAAAATTAGTCCCTTAAATTCAATGTTTGACTTCATTAGGGTTTATTACACGTGTCAATACATCATTGGACGTGATTTCACGAGGTGTTACAATAATTCGTTTGGTTACCCGTTACACGTTTACGCGTTCGGATCGGTTTATGTGACTAGTTTACGTAAAATAGCCGAAACAGGTCAAACCTTATCATTAAATCCTCAATTTCCAGAATGTGTTTAGTTTACCCATATTATACAAGTATCCAAGCTTGTCGGGTCTAAACCACATTCTATTCCGGTCTCCGCTTAATCTAGCGTTTAGAACAATAAAGTTCCTTTCTAGCTAACCGGTCTAAGTCCTTGACTTAACTAAAGACCCATTAGCATCCTAATAGGTTATTAAACCTTCTATATAGATTAGTAGCATCCAGTAGAAGGTACCATCATAAAGCTTTAGGATTTACGGCTGAGTTACCTTCACTTTTAAGCTCAGGTAAATACTTTTAACTTATTTTCCCTTATACGGGCTTTGGATATGGTGTTATAATAATACCACTTGGTCGGGTATGAAATCATTTAATCGGATTGTGATTAATAAATTTACATAACCCGTTTAATCTGTCTTGTTTGATAACATAAGCATTTGGGGGTTAATTCAACCGAGTCCTGGATATCCTCGGCTCATTTCATTTGAAAATGGCCACGACCTATGCACGGGGTGTAGGCATACACCTGACAGATGCAAATGCTAAAATATAAACCCACAAGTTGGGGATAACTCCTTTGTGGGTTCTGTATACAAGATTATCTTTAAATAATTGTCCCAAGTTATAAATGGTTTGTGCTATGTGCACTTAAATCAATTTTCATGAATGTTTTCAAAAGAGTCAGTTAATTGTATTTACCAGTGTATACTGACGTATTTTCTAAATACTGATTGACAGGTACCTCTCGTAAATAGGCTGGAGCTATTAGGTGTCGTACAAGAGGATCTTGCAAGTCCTTAGATACCTGAAGTCTGTTATTTTGTTTTCTTGTATTTTATTTATGATCCGCCTGTGGATCTTATTACAATCCAGTCTGTATATTCTTTCATGGACACTCAGACATTATGGTTTGTAATAGTTTATTCCCCAAGCCTTCCGCTGTGCTAATATAAATTGTGTGTATTGACAATGATGATATCAACTACGTCACGATACTCCCCGCCGGGCCCACCGGTAATATGTGGAAATATCGGGGTGTGACAGGTTGGTATCAGAGCCAACATTGAGTGAATTAAACACTAACCTTTTGTGTTTAATCTCAATAACATAATAAGCACATTCCTTAGACTTCCGAGTCTAGGCCAATGACCTAGGATTTATTCTTAACTTTCCTTTGCTGTTATATTTTATTTTATTTTATTTAACTTGTGTTGACAGGATTAACCATCAACAATGCCGCCCAGAGTAAGAGGCAAAGGAAAAGGTCCAATGCGAGGTGGACCATCAGGACACGCAGGACCATCCCATCGGAGCACCCCGTCTGTGTCGTTTTCTAGCTCAAACTCTCATGACCGGTGGGGTCATTCATTCAAACCAGCAAGACACTCTGTCTCGTTGAGTTCATCCCCTTCTTTTCATCCATTCGCAACACTCCCATAATTCACATCATTCACATGAGTCTCACCAATCCTATCATTTCTTGCATTCGCATTCGTTTCATCATTCGAATTCTACCTACTCTCCAGCCCAATTCAATCCCAATGACTATGTCAACGAATTTTTGGGATACAACCCTTTGGGACCCGAGGATCACTTTCCTCATGAAATGGAGACAGATAACGACCCAGACCCAGAAATGCAAACCGGAACACCGGGCCACCTTATCAGTATATCGAGCGGTTCTCCATATCAAGGATCGCCGTACCACGGGCCAGATCCATTTAAAGAATGGTAGTCAAAGTATGAATGGGAATTCACCCCTTCATATCATAACTCTCCTGCTCAACCTCCTTTGGTTGAACCTCAGCTTCAAACAGTTTCTCCTCCACCTCTTCCTGTTGAGGGGCCGCCTCAACAGCCACCTCCCGAGCCGCCAAGGCGGAGGAGGAATGCTCGAATGTTTGTGCGTGGGGGGACCACGGTTCACATCCCCTCATGGTTCAAGTTCTTACCCTCCTATTCCCGAGGACCCCCAAATGGGTGGACCCTCGAACGCAATGCAGGAAGACGATCCTCCGCCGGTTTCACATGCACCACCACCACTAATGGGTTTCGACAACCCAATCCCGACTTACCCAGGTTCTTCTGGGTACAACCCTTTTGAAAACCCATCTGGATACCCATCAGATTATGGAAACCATGATCCATACCTTACAGCTGCACAATACAATGCTCTTTATCCTTCTTCTTACCCTCCAGTTTATCCAACTGGATATCCGGTGCAGGGTTACCAATACCCACCTTACCAGCAACCTCCTCCTCCCCAACAGGAGCAAACTCAGGAGATCCTGCAAAGGTTAGACAGGGTTGAGTATGAAGCAAATGAAACCAAAAAGAAGCATAATAGCTTTCTCAAAGGCCTTGCGAGCCTTATTAAAGGCAAGAAGAAGTAGGAAGTTGTTAATTGTTATTTATCTTGTATTGTCTTTTAATCAAGTCCCTGCGAGGACATTATTTTTATTTTCAGTAGCAAGTCCCTGCGTGGACTTATTTTCAATTTTTGTAGCCCCTGCATGGGCAGTATGTTGTTTCAAGTCCCGTTTAGGGCATCTTTGTACTAGTTTTATGGATTAATGAAGTTTATCTTTAGATTTTAAATAAGTATTTTAATACCTCATCATGCTAAATCATTTCAATTTTTAATTGATCTGCCAAAGAAGTTCTTAGAGGTATAACCTAGCCAAAATATTAAATGGCTATGATGGTACAACCTTTTTAAGACAATAAATCCCTGTTAACTTCTGAAAACATGTTAACATTCCTGGTTGTGCGGTACGCAAAACCACACAAGCCTTCAAATGTAATTGGATCTATTTTAAGTCATTATAGATAGCCTATATGATCAATGTGAATCATGGCTAATAAAGATCAATATGATGTATACGCCTAAAACATCCATTTGAGATGTATGCTTATAAGTAAAGGTGTAATAATGACAATGATAGTTTTATTTTATAAACTTCTTGTCAAAAAGGCGATGAACTCTGTTCGACCCTTAAAAGATCACTGATCCAAGAGATCATTGGTTATATTTTTATCGTCCCCATGACAAAGCTTTCTGAGCTATCTAAATGTCCTTCGAGACGAGCCTTGTGATTAATAAAAATGTTTTTTATGACATTGGCATTTGTGATTTATAATTCCCTGTCTAATAAATATAAAGAATTATATTTTATTGATTATTAATTATTACTAATGGTCTATATGGTTTAATAATACCATGACTATCTAATCATCGATATGGTGAATTATTTAAATGAATCATTATTGTTTGATCTGGTACTCAAATAATGATTGGATCTGACGAGGCAAATAGCCATCCGCGAGGAGAAAACAATAATGAAGCAAGAGTAAATCTTACAAATGCTGAACTGCAAGCAATGATTGACACCGCGGTTGCTCAAGCGGTGGATAAGATATTCAAGGATCCGAGTAATGTTCGGTCCAAAACTCATTCAAAGTCCCATTCTCATTCCCATACTCAGAAGAAAAGTGAGTCTCAACACTCATCTAATCAGAGAAGTGAACCACAGAGGCAGATTGTCCTCGAGCTGACTCCTAGGTACAACAAGGGTTGTACCTATAAATACTTGTCTCCTGTAAACCGAGGGATTTTACAGGAGAAAAGGGAGTGATAGACTGTATGAAGTGGTTAGATGAAATGGAGATTGTGATAGACATCAGTGGATGTGCTAAGGAAGATATAGTGAAGTTCGTGTCTCAATCTTTCAAGGGCGATGCCCTCACTTGGTGGAAAGCATTAGTACAAGCCACTGGAAAGGTCCCTTTGTATAACCTTTCATGGAGCAAGTTTGTGGATTTGGTGAAGGACACTTATTGTCCTCAACATGAAGTCGAGAGGATAGAGACTGACTTCCTCACTTTGGTAATGAAGGATCTGGATTGTAGATCCTATGTGACTAGCTTCAACTCGATGTCGAGGCTTATACCATACTTAGTCACCCCTGAACCCAAACGCATTGCGCGTTTCATCGATGGTTTGGCCCCTGAAGTGAAAGGGAATGTTAAGGCTTCTAAGCCAACCACTTATAGATCTGCCGTGGATCTATCTTTGTCCCTCACTCTTGATGTTGTGAGAAGTAGGGCAAAGAAAGCTACCGATGATGGGAAGAGGAAGAGGGAGGAAGACAAGTCTCCTCAGTCAAACAAGAAGAGTAAAGGGGCTTTAATTTCAAGAAGGGGCAGTCAAATGACAAGCCCAGGTGCAAAACCTGCAACAAAAGGCACTTTGGGAAGTGCAATCAGGACCCACAAGCTAAACCATGTGGGATTTGCAAAAAGAAAGGGCATAAGTCGGTGGATTGCCGGAATATCAAGGATGCAACCTGTTACAGTTGCAATGAAAAGGGGCACATCAAGACAAATTGCCCCAAGAATGCTAAGAAGCCCAAAGAAGCGAAGAAAAAAATGCGAGAGTTTTTTAGATGAATGCAAGGGAAGCGGTGAACGACGAGAACGTCATAACAGGTACCTTCATCATTAATAATAATTATGCTAGAGTCTTATTTGATTCAGGTGCTGATAAGTCTTTTGTAGACCATAAGTTTTGTAAGTCACTGAATATGCCTATTAAGACTCTAGACATAAAATATGAGGTAGAGCTTGCCGATGGTACCTTATAGACAACTTTAACTCTTCTTGATGGATGCTTTATATCCATTAAGAATCATTCTATCCCGCTATCCCTCTTGCCAATGAAATTGGTTGGGTTGGATATAGTTTTGGGCATGGATTGGTTGTCGCATAACCAAGCCCAAATTGCCTGTGATAAAAAGCTAGTTATTATCAAAACCCCTTCTGGTGAATCCATCACTATTCAAGGAGATACACAATATGGTTTGCCCAACAGTATGTCTATTCTCAAAGTTTCAAGGTGTCTCAAGAACGGATGTGTCATTTACATGGCACAAGTGACTGTGAATGAACCGAAGCCTAAGATCGAAGACATTCCAATTATTTCAGAGTATCCTGATGTCTTTCCTGATGAATTACCTGGATTACCTCCTGAGAGGCAAGTTGAGTTCAGGATAGACATTCTGCCTGGATCTGCACCAATTGCCCGGGCTCCTTATCGTCTAGCGCCTACTGAAATGAAGGAGCTCAGGACTCAATTGGACGACTTATTGGAAAAATGTTTCATTCAACCCAGCTCTTCGCCTTGGGGAGCTCCAATATTGTTTGTGAAAAAGAAGGACGGATCAATGCGCTTATGCATTGATTATCGCAAATTAAATAAAGTGACAATCAAGAATCGTTATCCTTTACCCAGGATCGACGACTTATTTGATCAGCTCCAAGGGGCGAGCTTCTTCTCGAAGATTGATTTGAGATCTGGGTATCATCAACTAAAAGTTAGAACTGAAGATGTGCCAAAGACAGCTTTCAGAACAAGGTATGGACATTTTGAGTTTTTAGTAATGCCTTTCGGGCTCACTAATGCGCCAGCAGCATTCATGGACCTCATGAATAGAGTCTGCAAACCATACTTGGATAAGTTTGTCATTGTCTTTATAGATGACATACTTATCTACTCTCATAATCAAGTTGACCACGAGAAGCACCTTCGATGTATCTTAGGATTGCTTCAACAGGAGGAGTTGTATGCTAAATTCTTCAAATGCGAGTTATGGCTTCGCGAAGTCCAATTCCTTGGACATGTTGTTAGTGAGCGTGGCATCCAAGTTGATCCCGCCAAGATAGAAGCCATTATGAATTGGGAAGCACCAAAGACACCAACAGAAATTCGCAGCTTTCTGGGTTTAGCTGGATATTATAGAAGATTCATTGAAAAACTTCTCGAGGATAGCTGCACCATTGACTTCTTTGACCCGTAAGAATGTAAAATTTGATTGGGGTCCAAAGCAACAAGAATCCTTTGAGATCCTTAAGCAGAAACTAAGCAATGCCCCGGTATTGACATTCCCTGAAGGAATTGAAGAGTTTGTCGTATACTGTATGGGTTGTGTACTTATGCAAAAGGGCAAGGTGATTGCTTATGCATCGCGGCAACTAAAGGTGCTTGAAAAGAATTACACCACCCATGATTTGGAGTTGGGTGTCGTTGTATTCACACTAAAGTTGTGGAGACATTATTTGTATGGAACAAAATGTGTGATCTATTCAGATCACAAAAGTCTCCAACACTTATTCAACCAAAAAGAACTCAATATGAGACAACGCCGTTAGATGGAGACCTTAAATGATTACGATTGTGAAATTCGCTACCATCCTGGCAAAGCAAATGTAGTCGCTGATGCTCTAAGCCGAAAGGAAAGAGTCAAACCTATCAGAATTAATGCCAAGAGCATTGAACTGAAGAATAGTCTGAATGAAAGGCTATTAGCTGCACAGAAAGATGCTGTTTTGGAAGCTAACCTTCCAAATGAAAAGTTAGGTATAACTATTGAACAGTTAGCACCTGGCAAGGATGGAATCCTTAGAATGAATGGAAGAATTTGGGTTCCTATTCATGGAGGACTTCGAGATGTAATCCTCCAGGAAGCTCACAACTCCAAATATTCAGTTCACCCTGGGGGTGACAAGATGTACCAAGATTTGAAAGCTAATTATTGGTGGATGGGATTGAAGAAATCTATTGCCACACATGTAGCAAAATGTCTGACTTGTGCTCAGATTAAAGCTGAACATCAAAAGCCATCAGGTTTGCTTCAACAACCAGAACTTCCCACATAGAAGTGGGAGATGGTGACCATGGATTTTATAACCAAGTTACCTAAAACAAGGCACATAAGTGATACTATATGGGTCATAGTTGATAGACTGACTAAGTCAGCACATTTCTTACCCATCAAGGAGACCCATAGCTCTGATAAGTTAGCCCAGTTGTACGTGGATAAAATTGTATCCCTCCACGGAGTGCCGGTGTCTATTATCCCTGTAGAGATACTAGATACACCTCTCACTTTTGGAAAAGTTTCCAACAATTTTTGGGCACTCGTTTGAATTTTAGTACTGCTTACCATCCTCAGACAGATGGACAGAGTGAGCGTACGATTCAAACATTAGAAGACATGCTTCGTGCATGTGTTATTGATTTGGGAGGTAGCTGGGATGACCACCTACCCTTAATCAAATTCTCCTATAACAATAGCTACCATACAAGTATTCAGGCTGCGCCTTTTGAGGCATTATATGGTAGGAAATGCAGAACGCCTGTTTGTTGGGCAGAAGTAGGAGAAGCTCAGTTATCAGGACCTGATATAGTCCTTGAAACGACGGACAAGATTGTCCAGATTCGCAATCGCCTAAAAGCTGCCAGGGATAGGCAGAAAAGTTATGCTGACAAGAGGCGAAAACCTCTAAAGTTAGAAGTTGGCGATAAATTCTTACTGAAAGTATCACCCTGGAAAGGTGTGATGCGTTTTGGTAAGAAGGGCAAGTTAAGCCCTAGGTATATCGGACCATTCGAGATTATCCAATGTGTCGGCAGTGTAGCTTATAAGCTAAATTTGCCTGAAGAGCTCAGCGGAATACATAATGTGTTCCACATCTGTAATCTCAAGAAGTGTCTAGCTGATGAATCATTAGCTATGTCTCATAAAGACGTACAGATTGACGAAAACTTGAAGTTCGTTGAAAAACCTTTGTCGATTGAGGATCGACAGGTTAAGAAGCTTCGAAGGAAGCATGAACCGATAGTAAAAGTCAAATGGGATGCCCGTAGAGGTCCCGAATATACGTGGGAAGTTGAGTCCACTATGCGACAAAAGTACCCTCACTTATTCCAGTAAATCTCGGGGTCGAGATTTCTTTTAAGGGGGTGAGGATGTAACACCACATAAAAATGTGTCCAATTATGTAAAGACATGTGTCCTGAAGTCTGATTATGAGAAATATTGAGTTTGAAGGATTAAAGTTGACAAACGGTGAAAATGTGAAAGCAAAAGGATTAAAAATGTCAACAGGTTAATTCTACCTTTGAGTGACCTTTTAATGTTTCCTAAGCTTTGTAAAAATATAAATTCACCCTCATGAATATCTGTTAAGGAATTCACAAGCTTTCGGCTGAATTTGTAATAATTTGTTCAACTTTCAAGAAATAAGGTTTCATGTGCAAAAACCGACAAATCTTCATGCAATTGCCATTTCTAAAAAAATCCAAGGGAACACTAGTGCATGGCATGGTAAAATGAGCAATGCAGACCTGATCATGTGGACTATTCCTGCTGAAAATGTCTGAAGATTCGAGTTTAAAAAGTTGCATGATCAACTATAAAATTCTCAAAAAATTTTGTCTTCTGGTCATCGGATGCGGACCGTATGGTCCTAAGCTTACGGTCCGCAAGGATTAAACTGGGAGTTTCAGTTCAAAGTAAGATACGGACCGCATCCATTTGGACTTACGGTCCGCAAGGGGTGGATGCGTACCGCAAGGGATTTTGCTTACGGTCCGTAAGCTCGTCGCTGGGCAGAAGTTTTGGACAGATGTATGTTTCAGCTGCATAACCGACTTTAACTAGTTTGGATTGTTACCACGGGCTGTTAAACGGATTTGTTATACCACTAGGACACCTGGGGTGATCCTAGGAGCCCCCATTACAGCTGCAAATGATCTAGACACTTGGGATTTAGTATATAAGGAGCACTAGTGTTGTGTTCTTATGCACTCATTTGCAACAAATTCAAAAGGACTCACATCTGGAGCTTTCAAGCAATAGGAGAAGACTTAAAAGTGTAGAAAAGATAGCAAGGACCATTAGTAAGAGTTTTAATCCCTGCTTAGTCCTTTTAATTAGTTTAAAAACCGGAAAAAAAAAACTTATCGTAATTAAGCTTTGACTTTCAGTTTAATCACAAATGGTCCAGCCACTGATCAAAACGAAAGTGGTTATGGAACCATATTAAGGTGGGTGATTAACCCTTAAAAGGGCACCTCCTAATTATTTCGTTTGACTAGTTAATTGTCGGGTCAAACTAGTTTGACTTTAGTTAATTGTCGGGTCAAACTAGTTTGACAAAAAGTCAAACTGGACAGAAAGTTTAAAAATGAATTAAATTAATAAAACAGAGGTTCTAAATTATATTTTAACACTCTAATGACTTGGTAATTAATATTAAAACATGTTTAATCAGTCCTTACCCGGCAATTATCAGTCTAAGGTCAGTTTATAACCGAAAGTCGCAAAAGCTTAACTTTTGCTTTGACTTCTAGTTCTGACCCGTTCAAGCTTAATTCTTCCATGTTTTAAGCTTCCATTTGGACCACATTACTCAGTAGTATAACCCTCTGGAGTTATATTGCTTGGTCCTTAGTAGTTTGAATTATATGCACTTACTTGTTAATATGCTTATAAATGCCGTAAATGCCCTTTTGACATATAAATGAGATTTTTAGAAATGTGAGAGGACAAAAACCTTTGCTACTAATATTTAAACTTGTCCCGAAAACTTGACATCAGTTCTTGGTCCCAAATAGGAGTTATGCCCGATATCATAATTAGAAGCTTTTATTTAATTAATTTGCGATATCTTGTATAATGCATGTCTAAACTTGGATTTTGAACCAAAACTCTTTACCTACTGTAAAGATATTATTTTTAAGGAATTTTAAGATTTTTGGTCAGATTATAATCTGTTTAAAACATAGAGTTCTTGTGTAATTCGGTTAATGACGAAAATACCCTTTTTAGGCATAAAATGAGATTAACAAATGATTTGAATGCCAAACCTTTTTCTACTGATTTCATACATTTAATAAATTATTTTGAGCATTTAAAACTGATCAAAACATCATATTTACATAAACATCTTGATTATCATCAATTAGCGAATTTTACACTAATTAGGTGCATAGTATGGTTTAAAACCATATTTAACATCTAAGACTTGTTACCTACTGAATTTTTAAACAAATTTAAATATTATTATAGTAGGTATAAGTTATGAACTCAGGTTTCCAAAAATGTCCTTAAAAACCTATGTGAAATGACCAAAATGCCATTTCGGGGCATAGTTTGGCCATAAATGGTAAACCTCTCATATATGTAATATCTTACTGATGTAATGAGATAAATTAAATATTTTTACTGACTTCAAAAGACTAGAACTTCAGTTTGTCATAAAATCTCTTTTATAAGTACTAAAATTACCAAAATACCCTTACGGGACTTAAATTGGTTTAAATTACTTTTTGGGCATATATGTTAACATCCTACTGATGTATTAACATATTTTAAGCATAATAACATTTAAGACCAATATATAATTCATTTGGTTACCCGTTACGCGTTTACGCGTTCGGATTGGTTTATGTGACTAGTTTACGTAAAATAGCCGAAACGGGTCAAACCTTATCATTAAATCCTCAATTTCCAGAATGTGTTTAGTTTACTCATATTATACAAGTATCCAAGCTTGTCGGTTCTAAACCACATTCTATTCTGGTCTCCGCTTAATCTAGCGTTTAGAACCATAAAGTTCCTTTCTAGCTAACCGGTCTAAGTCCTTGACTTAACTAAAGACCCATTAGCATCCTAATAGGTTATTAAACCTTCTATACAGATTAGTAGCATCCAGTATAAGGTACCATCATAAAGCTTTAGGATTTACGGCTGAGTTACCTTCACTTTTAAGCTCAGGTAAATACTTTTAACTTATTTTCCCTTATAGGGCTTGGGATATGGTGTTATAATAATACCACTTGGTCGGGTATGAAATCATTTAATCGGATTGTGATTAATAAAATTACATAACTGAACATAAAGAATTTCGGGTCGGTTTGATAGTTCGGTGTAACACCACGGAAAAACGTGTCCAATTATATATAGACACGTGTCATAAACTCCAAAGGTGCGAAAGATTTCGTTTGAAAGGTCAAAGTTGTCGAATAACGAAACTATGAAACCACAGGGACTAAAAGTGTCAACATGCCAAACTTGTGCCTCTGAATGATCTTACACGATGAATATATTCTTGAATGAGTGATTGATTGGATGTGAGAAGCCATTTATGAAAATAATCGGGAGATTATTATATTACAAGGGTTAAACGTGTCAACATGTCAATTCTGACCTCTGAGTGACCTTTTAACGAAACCGAGGCTTTGAAATGTTCAAATATACTCTTAAGAATAAGTAGTATAAATTTCACGTGGTTTCGATATCGTTAAGTATGATTTCAAGACTTTGGGCCAAAAGTGTAAACTTGACGAAACTTGCTTTCATAGTGATATTTAACGAACCCGAGCCTAACGGAGTTTGTTTAGACATCCTTGGGCCCCAAGAAAATAATTACAAGGGTCTCAATTGCCAAAAATAAAGATAAAAAGGGTTAAAAACGTCCAGGGACTGATTCTGCCAGACTTAAAACTTGTTTTGCCAGTAAACCAGTCCCAGGCGGCCCGCCTGAGCCCAAGCAAAACATGAAGCGGGCCGCGTGAGGTCCCCAGTAACAGAATATTGTTGCCAGCTGCGGGTTTTGCCAGTTCCACCGCCTTAACCTCAAGAATATCGACCTAGGGAGCTGTAAGTCGGTTTAAATGAGTAGCTAGGACACTTGGGTCGATCTTGGAGCCTCCTATTACACCTGGAAGTGATCTAGCTTCAAGAAATCTACTATATAAAGGGACTAGTTTCATGTGTTCTTGACACACATTTGCAACATTCACTTGTGGGACTTGCTCTGGAGCTTCCATCAGATAGAAGAGGATAATCAAGTGTAGAAAAGTTTGCTAGGACCTTAAGTAAGCTTCTAATTACTTGTTTAGTTGTTTAATTTAGTCTAATTACTCTAAAGTCAAACTTATTGTAATTTAGTTTGACTTTCGTTTTAATCACATGTGGCTTAACCATTGATCAAATTGAAAGTAGTTTTAAGACCACATTAGTGTAGGTGATTAACCCTAAAAAGGGCACCTCCTAATTATCTCGTTTAACTGGTCAATTGTCGGGTCAAAGTAGTTTGACAAAAAGTCAAACTGGACAGAAATTGCAAACATGATTAAAATTAATAAGCCAGAGGTTCTAAATTATATTTTAACATTCTAATGACTTGGTAATTAATATTAAAACATGTTTTATCACTCCTAACCCGACAATTAATAGTCTAAGGTCAGTTTATAACCGGAAGTCGCAAAAGCTTGACTTTTGCTTTGACTTTCAGTTCTGACCCGTTTAAGCTTAATTCTCCCATGTTTTAAGCTTCCATTAGGACCACATTACTTAGTAATATAACCCCCTGGAGTTATATTGCATGGTGCCTAGTGGTTTGGATTATATGCACTTGATCGTGATTATGCTTAATAATGCCATAAACGCCCTTTTTACCTACAACTGAGATTTTTAGCAATGTGATTGAACTAAAATCTTTGCTACTGATATTTAGACATGTCCTAAAGATTTGACATCGATTAGTGGTCTAGAATTGAAGATATGCTCAATAGCGTAATTAAGAAACTTTTTAGTATTAAAATGGCGTAATTAACATGAAGCCTATCTAGACCCAATTTTTGACACTAAGCTTCTTACCTATTATTATAAAATAATATTTTGGGATTTTTAATTATTTTTAGGCTGAGCATAACATAGGATTAAGGCTTGATTTCGGTAAATGTCGGTTTTACCCTTTTCATGCATAAAATGAGTTTTTCATAACTTTTTAGTGTCAAACCTTTTGCTACTGATTGCATATGATAAATAAAGTAATTTGGGCTTTATAAACTGATTAAAAACTCAGATTTACTAATTTAACCCGAATACCCTTTTAAACCGATTTGTAAGCATTTTTAGCACCTAGTATGGGTCAAAACTATATTTGACATATAACACCTATCACCCACTGATATTTTAAGATAAATTATATAATTATACAGTAAGCTAAAGTTTATAAACTCAGAAGTCTATTTTGACCTTTAAAGCCTATGTAAAATGACCAAAATGCCCCTACGGGACATAGTTTGACATTATAAGATAATTTTCATATATATAAAGTATTCTACAATTATAACTTATAAAAATACATATTTTTACTGATCTAATCAGACCTAAAAGTCAGTTGTACAATTAAACTCTTTTATGGGCATTAAAATTACCAAAATGCCCTTATGGGACTTATTTTGGTTTCAATTACTTTTTGGGCATATGTGTTAACATCTTACTGATGTATTAATATATTTTGAGCATAATAATGATTAAGACCTATATATAAATTATTGGGAGACCCGTTACGCGTTTACGCGTTCGGATCGGCTTATGTGACTAGTTTACATAAAAATAGCCAAAACGGGTCAAACCTTTTCATTAAGACCTCAAATCCCAGAATGTATTTAGTTTACCCATATTATGCAAGTATCCAAGCTTGTCGGGTCTAGATCACATTCTATTCCGGTCTCCGCTCAATCTAGCGTTTAGAACCGTAAAGTTTCCTTCTAGCTAAACGGTCTAAGTCCTTGACTTAATTAAAGACCCGTTAGCATCCTAATAGGTTATTAAACCTTCTAATACAGATTAGTAGCTTCCGGTAGAAGGTGCCAACCAAGAGTCTTAGGATTTTATTGCTAGCACCAGGTAAATACTTTTAACTTATTTTCCCTTATACGGGCTTGGGATATGGTATTATAATAATACCACTTGGTCGGGTATGAAATCATTTAATCGGATTGTGATTAATAAATTTGCATAACCCGTTTTAATATGTCTTGTTTGATAACATAAACATTGGGGGTTAATCTGACCGTGTCCTGGATATCCTCGGCTCATTTCTTTTGAAAATGGCCACGACCTATGCACGGGGTGTAGGCATACACCTGACAGATGCAAATGCTTAAATATAAACCCACATGTTGGGGATAACTCCTTTGTGGGTTCTATAAGTGGTGAGTCGGTTAATCACGACCGGCTTCCAACCGGCCCCAATTGTAAGACAAACATGTAAATCTATGTACAAGATATTTAAATAATTGTCCCAAGTTATAAATGGTTTGTGCCTTGGCACTTAAATCAATTTTCATAAACCTTTTCAAAAGAGTCAGTTAATTGTATTTACCAGTGTAAACTGACGTATTTTCCAAAAAGACTGATTTGACAGGTACCTCTCGTAATAGGCTGGAGCTATTAGGTGTCTATAAAGGATCTTGCAAGTCCATAAGATGCCTGCAGTCTGTTATTTTGTTTTCTTGTATTTTATGATCCGCCTGTGGATCTTATTACATTCTAGTCTGTACATTCATATACTCGAACACTCAGACATTATGGTTTGTAATAGTTTATTCACCAAGACTTTCGCTGTGCTAATATATTGTGTATATTGACCATGATGATATCAACTACGTCACGATACTCCCCGCCGGGCCCACCGGTAATATGTGGAAATATCGGGGTGTGACATTCGGATTGGGTAAGGTTCATCACATAATAAAAGGACGATACAATGATGAAAAGAAAATCGTCATTAGAAATTTAAAAACACAATATAAAATACGATAGTCTTTACAAATAAAAAAACTACCTAAAGTTGTTGACGACGAGTTTTCATCTTTTGAAAACGTTGCATTACGCTCTCAATGGAAACTTGTTGTAAGAACTCCTTTTCAATGTAACAAATGCAAGAATCGTTCATGTATCCATCACCCATCCTATTACGCAATTCTATCTTCACAAGCTTCATTGAAGAAAAACTCCTTTCAACACTAGCCGTTGCAATCAGTAAAACTAGTGACAACTTTATTAAACGATAGACCAACTGATACTCAATGTGTTTCCTTGTTTCCACCATCCTTTTAGCAAGATCACTAACCCCATTCAGGTTATCAAACCGACTATCTTTTTTCATATTAGAAATGTAATGGCCGAGTTCATCGATAAGCTTATCTTTTTCATCAAAAGTAAAATCATACGGATACATTTCGGCCAACTTTAGCAAGTTTAGTTTGTTAAAGGAACTAAAATTATCACGCGGACTCAAAGAACTCATACACGTAAGCAAGTTAGTGGTTACCTCGTTAAAACGGTTTCCAAGCTCTTGAATTTGCATGTCTGATAATGCCTAAATACCAAATTCAAGTTTAAAACATCAATATTAACTTTCAGCAGCAATATTAACTTAATCGAACTGTTTCGGCAGCAATAAAACATCAAAACCTAAAACTTTCAGCAGCAATATTAACTTAAAAACCCAATCTCAAACCCAATTTTTATGTAATCAACAGATTATAAATTGTAATCAGTTAATCACTGATCTAATCAAAAGCTATAATCATTGACGTAAAACAAACAAATGTATAACAAACTCTAATCACTGAGATGATGATAATCAATTAATCCTATAAAACTAACCTTAATCGTTGATTCGCTGATGATAATTGTATAAGAAAAACAAAGTTTCAGCAGCAATCATTGGAGGCGGAGCAGCCGGAGGGCAGAGGCGGAGCAGCGGCAGCCGGCGCTGGTGACTGAGGAGGTGGAGCTGCTGCCTGCTGATGTTGTTTGAAGTTTGAACTCTGTTCGTTGCTTGTTTGTATGAATGTGCGTTTTGTGATATAACCCTAAATGGGTTTTATTACATTAAAGAAAAAAAATTAAAAGAGAAATTAAAAAAAAAACGGACAAAAAACAGCAGTTACGGGATTCGAACTCGGGTAGGTTAGGAAGAAAAGTGCGGACATAACCAGTGGAACCAAGGCTTTTTATGTTTATGGGTTCCTTTTATAATATATTTATGGGTTCCTTTTCAGCTTCTTGTATATATTTACACTAAAAATTAAAAACCGACTGGGTTCCCGGGAACCCGTACTTTGTACATAAGTCCGCCCCTGGGTGTAGGCATACACCTGACAGATGCAAATGCTAAAATATAAACCCACAAGTTGGGGATAACTCCTTTGTGGGTTCTATAAGTGGTGAGTCGGTTAATTATGATCGGCTTCCAACCGGCCCCAATTGTAAGACAAACATGTAAATCTGTATACAAGATTATATTTAAATAATTGTCCCAAGTTATAAATGGTGTGTGCTATGTGCACTTAAATCAATTTTCATGAGTGTTTTCAAAAGAGTCAGTTAATTGTATTTACCAGTGTATACTGACGTATTTTCTAAAGACTGATTGACAGGTACCTCTCGTAAATAGGCTGGAGCTATTAGGTGTCGTATAAGAGGATCTTGCAAGTCCTTAGATACCTGAAGTCTGTTATTTTGTTTTCTTGTATTTTATTTATGATCCGCCTGTGGATCTTATTACAATGCAGTCTGTATATTCTTTCATGGACACTCAGACATTATGGTTTGTAATAGTTTATTCCCCAAGCCTTCCGCTGTGCTAATATAAATTGTGTGTATTGACAATGATGATATCAACTACGTCATGATACTCCCCGCCGGGCCCACCGGTAATATGTGGAAATATCGGGGTGTGACACAAGCACCCCTATTTATAGCCTGCACAGAAGCCCGGACACGGCCCCGTGTCCATCCTCTTCTCTTTCTTCATTAAATGCAGTTTGTCTGCATTAGTTAACTACGCCCCCGTGTCCGCTGGGCACGACCCCGTGTCCAGAAGTGTATCTGTACTATCAAAATTTCCTTAGATTCTGCGAATCTTATAGTTGACCACGGCCCCGTGTCCGCTGGGCACGCCCCCGTGGTGGGTGATAGAAGCTTCTATAGCTTTGTCTTTTCTGCAGACACTTGGGCACGCCCCCGTGCTCAGTGAGTACGAGGTGTGTTCAGCCTTCTGTTTTCTTGTTCTTGTTTGGGAGGATGTTGTCGAGGGGTCGGGCATGCCACGTTTATTTCTTTTCTTGTATTTATGTTAGATTTAGCTATCTTTTTGCTTCTTTTGTTCATTTGAGCCCATTTAATCTTGAAAATACAAAAGGAAGACAAAAGCACACTTTTTCCAACATTAGTACTAAAA
Organism: Helianthus tuberosus; assembly: GCA_030545235.1. Classification (NCBI taxonomy): domain Eukaryota; kingdom Viridiplantae; phylum Streptophyta; class Magnoliopsida; order Asterales; family Asteraceae; genus Helianthus; species Helianthus tuberosus. The sequence goes on along the minus strand of CM060426.1, from coordinate 142,938,989 downwards.
AAGGGTTAGTTTTATGCCACAATTGATGTAATTTATATGTTGCATTTTGCACACATCAGTCAGCCTGTCCAGGTTGGGGTGTTACAGGATCATTCGATCAGATGACCATCCGATCCACAAACACAAGTTTGTCCTTTTTTTCATTCGCTCGAACGACCATCCGGACAAGAAGACCCATGTGATCAAATGCCTAAAAAAATTTGGTGATTGAAATTTTTTTTGGGTTTTTAATGACCAAGCTGGGTTGTTCGGGGACACCGTCGGGGACTTCAGTGAACAAATTTGATGATGCGATCATGGATTATGGAAATTAGTGGGGTAGTCATGATAATGATGTAGAATGTTTATCATTCAGGTTATCTGACTATTTATGGGCCAAAACGTAAAATCCGCAATGATGAAAACTGACATTTTGAGGGAATTGTCATATTTTCGGCATAGTCGAGTTTTTCACAGATAAAAGAGGACTGAATTGCTCAGTTTGAGGGGGAATTCAGTGATAGAGACGTCAGAATTTGCAAAAATGAGGGGGAATAAAAATTTCAATGTCATATGTTGAAATTCCAGCATTTTTGAAATTCGTGACACTGCAACAGTATTCGGGTAGTTTCGACTTCAGATTGTCAGGGGGAATGTGAATCTGATCGTGGGTGAAAGCTTCCGAGATCAAGATGATCCGAGGTGTTGATATCTGATCGTGGACGAGAGCATCGGAGATCTAAGAGTGATCGTGGATGATAGCTTCTGAGATCTAGATTATCCGAGAAGATGAATCTGATTGTGGACGAATGCTTCAGAGATCGGATTACATTACCAGATGATTTGTTTTTCCAATGAAGATTTGCTGATTGTGGAGAATACCGTTTACACGGATCTGTTATTCTTACGGTGCGTTAATGTTGATCACGGTAAATGAGATATCAGATCTTCAGGGGGAATCACGGATTTGAAATTAACCAGTGGGGTGTTTGAAGTTTCTATCAATTTCCGGTTGAGTTTTTGTACATTCTTAGATCAAGCAAGCGGAATGCGAGATCGTGGTGCTAATATGAAATATCAAAAACTGTGCTCGGATGCGGTTAAAGCTGAAACAGAGGATGCTGCATTGACTAGTTTCAAATTAGTGATTGTTTGTGAAGGTTGCAGTTTAGCAAATCAGAGGAGAGTCGTGAACTGTGCAAAAGACCTAAAGATTCATTCAGGGGGAATTAGTGCTTTACTTTGACAAAGCAAACCCGAATCATCAATTAAAGGGGAATCTATTGTCAGATTTCAAGATGCCTTATTGAAGTTGCAGAAAAGTTGAAGTTGCAGAATTTTCAAACACGGCTCAAGGTCCTCAAAGTGTTAGTGACGCTTCGACAGTGACAACCGAAGGGGAATCTGTTGGTGTATATTTCGTACGTCTGCCACTATGCGAATAGTTAGAGCGTGTGTTGAATATTGTATAGAATAGGAGAAAGTTGGACACGGTATTGTAAATGTCAAGGTCCATCCGGATGGATGTACATAGTGTAGGTGGTTGTTTATAAATAGGGATGTGGGGTTCCCATTTGGACTAGCTTTTGGCCCCTGAGGGGAGATGTTGTCCAACTGGTCTCATGGTGCTGTAACTTTCAGATATGAATAAGAGACCAGATTATAAGTGACTGCTCGGTGTCGTATCCATCTTCTACTCCTTTCTTAGTCGTAATAATCGCACCGAACACATCGTATCGGGACCGAGGCTCCGTCAAACTCGCCGGTTCTTGGAATTAGCAATTCCCTCCGTTTTTTGTTTGTTGACAGCTTTATAAAAGCAAATACGTACATATACCAGATGTGATGGAAGTTGTTTTGAATTTTGGTTGTTCTTTACACAACCTGTGTAACACACAGGAACTTAAACTAGTAAGTTATATATCATGGCTCGTTTTAATCCCACACCCAAACCCTTGTTTACTACAAATACATAATAATAGTTATATGTCTTATGTTATAAAAAAAAACGGAATAGATAACTTATGTTATAAAAAAAAACTGGAATAGATAACTTATGTTATAAAAAAAAGCTGGAAATAGATAAAAGAAGTTAAACATGTTATAGATAAAAGAACTTAAGCATTTAACATGAAAAACGTAAAACCATGTGCTTGTATAACCTTTAAATATTACAACCTATGACCTATCTACGTGAGTACTATCTCTACGGGCTTTACCATATAAAACTATATGGTCTAAAACCGCCAACGGTTTTTATTTTTAAAGTAAAACTATGTGCTTGTATAACCTTTAAATATAACAACCAATGACCTATCTACGCTGAGTACTATCTCTACGGGCTTTACCATTTTAAATATAATAAATAATCTTCATCACACAAGAAAAATCTACAACCTTGTTTTTTACATATCATTATTTTTTGGTCCAATCCCACTTCTCCATGCTCCCAAAAGTATCTACATCATGTCCACATGTTTCCCTTAAGTTTATGAGTTTGTGAGCTCTTATAAAAGGGCTTGAGTTGATTAAAGGATATGAATAAATATGTTGCAAATCTCCTACCTCTCTAATCCAATCTGGTACGCATCTTCTTATTCACTCGTAAGTGTTTTCTTTCATAACCGGGAGAAGAACGAGTGACTGAACAATATGTAGGAATTTCGCAACTCGTGGTTCAAAAGCGGCTAGCGATCCGCCGGCTTAACTAGTAACCTCATATATTTGTCGATAATTATGACAAACCAGTGGGTTTGTTTTGGTTAACAGTTTTTTAAGATTTCAATACTTCAAAACCACATATATCCCATACAGAAACTTTCAAGTTTAGTCATGTCGAATGCAAACACAATAGTAAATTCAACCACATGTCTATATGTCTAATGCAAAAGCAAGTAAAGCTCTAAACCACATATTGTTTTATCTCACATATACAGTTCATTTGCAAATGCTTCAATGTACTCCACCTTGGCTAGTGAAGGGGAAACCTCAGAAGAATTCGAGCTTGAGGAAAGCAGACCCACAAGTATACAGCTTTTCTCACATATTTTTATTTTTAAAACCTTGATAAAGACATCCAACTTCGTCATCGCATCAACAAAATCAACAGCAGAAATATAGTTGGATGGAGCAAAATGGATGATAATAGTACCTTCACTGGTCATAAAGTTCTTAAATTTTTGGACTGCTTTGGTGTTGACAACTCTTTAATGTCATCGATGATGATTAACTCAAAGCTACCATATTTTTTCTTGCCGAACTTGAGAAGTTGACGTCCACCGTCTGGCTCTGGCTCAGTGATGACGTGGGTGCCCGGAGGCTCCCACTCAGCAAAGCTGGGACATAACAAACTTGAAGCAAGTAGCTAGGAGCAGGAAGCTAGGACCTTCAAGCCACGAGCTGGGGACAGAAAGTTAGTGGACCTAACCTGGCCCATCATAGCCAAGCCCATTAGGGTTTAGATTCCTCTATCTATAAATAGAGGGTGGAACCCTCCATTTCCATAATCCTATTTCGGCCACCAACCATCCACTTTCTCTCTCCACAATATAATTCTCTCTCTACATTATAACTCTCTTTGTAGAATTATGGTTTCTCTCTGGAACACAAATCATTAAGCTAGGCTGCTGACCCTATGAGTTGCTAAGCTCACGAGCTCCTAAGGTTTTACACCAGTAGCTTCTAGCCACGAGCTATGCAACCTGGAATCACCACAGCTGCTAGCTAATCGATGGATCTCGACCACAACCTCCCTAAGCACTCTCTATCTCTCTTATACATCTATATTGTATGTATACATTCTCATGGGATAAATTAATAATGTTGAGCGTCGCAGGATGGTCCAGTTTGGCCCCTTCTAACGGGTTCTTTCGTGTTGTATGTATAAGCTAGGAGGTGACAAGGCTGACCCGAGGAACGTCATACCTTCCCCCGACCTTATCCTTGTTGTTTCAACACTCAAGATTATCTAAGATTTCCATAGGATTTATTCTATACATGTATAAGGTTCCATCAGTACCAAACATATCTTAGATACCTCCAGTGTCGATACCATGCCCAACTAAAAGTACATCACATCCACATACATCCTTCAAGAATGTCAAAACCGGCAACCCTATGAACCCAAAGCATAAACATTTCCTTCTTTCTTATTCTACAACATTTGGGCGTCTTAGAAAATACCTAGGCTTCTTTTTTGTTTGTTCGTCTTTTTTCAGCAAAGTTGATTCGATGGCAAACCGAATAGCCTTCCAACGTGGCTCCATGATTGTAGTTGAATCAAACTTGAATAGATTCTCATTGCTAAATTCTTCAAAGGACTTAGCATATATGATATTAGCATTGGTGGTCATACGGGCTTGAAGAAAATTTTCATTCGATGTATGGTCAAAGCGCATTCTCCTCCTACTTTCAAACTCACCTTTTTTGTCACGGATAACTTATCACTAATGGTATATCTTCCCCAGTGTAACAAATCGCCATCACCTTGTCTTTTCCTATGAACTAAGCTATCGGAATAGGCTACACATCATGTTATTATTTGAGAAGACCGGAGACTCAAAGGAAGTATAGATCTTAAGAAATTATTAGATAGTCTTCTGAGTTCTTTTGGTCTTCCTCAATTACTTCAGCCACTTGATAAGGAACATTGCGGTCGGCTGCTGTATTGTTACCCACAATAAACAACATCGAAAAATGTTGAAAAACTTTTGGAGTAGCTGCCTGTTACCCGCTTCTGAAGCATATAACAAGTCATCTTCTCGACCTATTGGAACAATAATAGCTGCTGCAAGAGGGGGTTGAATGTCACTTGTAGAATCAAACACGATGATATTTAGAATTGGGGCGTGTAGCGTTGCATTTTCCTCGAGCATATTCCTGATAACGAACACAGTCTGTGCCATTGGATGGATCTCATCAAACATTGTGGAGTGAATAAAGCTTTCCATTTTTCCTGTGTGTATGTAAAAAAAAGAGTAAAGGAGCATGTTATAACTTATATATTATGTAGTAATCATAACAAAATGACATGGACTGTGTAACAAGCCTTTTGGTTTATTTGTGTAGTAATCATAATAGAATGGCTATAGATGGATCTCATCTAACATTGTGGATTGAATAAAGCTTTCCATTTTTCCTGTGTGTATGTAAAAAAAAGAGTAAATGAGCATGTTATAACTTATATATTATGTAGTAATCATAACAAAATGACATGGACTGTGTAACGAGCCTTTTGGTTTATTTGTGTAGTAATCATAACCATGTGGCTATATTGTTAATTTAAAACGTAATCAAGTATTGTTAGTAAATTATAAATGATGACTGAGAGTGTAGTTTTGTTGTTCGATAAATGTGATTAAGGAAGATGTAATTTCAACTTTAATGAGGTGTAAACCTTAAATCATATAGTGAGAAAGAACCAAATAAGTGTACTAAATCAAGGGTTTGCTAGTGTTGACGTGGTACTAAATACTAATTATGACATTGCTAACTATACGTATAAGTGTTGTATGACAAACTAAAAGAGAACATAACACTATATTTTGTGGTGGATTTAAAATGAAACTAATGGGTATAATAAAGTAGTAAACTCATTTTAGAAGTATATTGGAAAAAAAAGGAAAAGAAATTCATAACATGGGAAATAATATAACATGGGTTGAGTTAGACTCATGGGTCAAAATAGTTAGTTATAGAGACCATGGGGACACAAATGTTAAAAAATTCTATTTTGGGCTAATAAGGTAAAAGTGATATAACCACAATGGCCAAAATAGTAATTTACTCTAATTATTATAAATATATATTAACACTCAATTTATCTATGTATAATTCTTATTAAATTACGTTGTGTTATAAACCAGACATTTTAGGCCCAACCCATTACTTATGGGCTTTAGGGTTTATAGCTATGTTCATCTATATATTGTAATGTTGAATAATAAAGAATTTAGTTTATCTCTATTTTCTCTTTGGTTTTTATCACGTTATCAGCACGAAGTGCTCCCACACAAAACCCTAGTTTCTAAAAGCCAACATCTATTTGCCTTTCTTCAAAAAATCACAGAAACCATCCACGTTCATGCAAAAAGATCCAAAAACCCCTATATAGTTCACACCATTCAAACATGCAAGATCACTCTCTAAAGAACTTGAAGCACCCATGGATCGGTTACAACACACACTTTCAATCTTGTAAGTTTGATAATTGTATGTGTTGGTCTCGGTTGGTCTCTTTATCATCACATACAAGGCATTTGTTCAAGGCTTATTTTCGTCCAGAAACATCATCCCCTTTGTCAAAGGTTAGAACTCCCAATTGTGATCTTCGTTTATTTCACGAAAATAATTAGGGTTAGTCACCAATGATATCTTATATGCATATATAATGATAAGTATACTTATTTTCCAGAACATGTAAACCTTAGAATCTGTAAAATAACATATGAAACTTCACAAATTCGCACACACACCACAGACGGTTAAAAACGGATTTTTTTTTTCGCGTATCATAACCACAAATCCAAAAGTTAAAACCGGAAAACCGGACCGTAAATGCATTATTTTAGATCCAACCTTATTACACATCATATTTTTACAGTAGGAAACTTTTATATAATTTTTTTGCTATTATCTAGGGCTATAACTGATTTAAATTATTAAAAATAGGAAAACCCAAGGTTAAATTCTCAAAAACATAAACGTTTGTATTCTTACAGTGTAATTAACCTACAATAGTGATTTTTGGATTTAAAAGTGGTACAAAACTATTTTTCACAAATTATTAAGATGGTGATTTTTGGATTTAAAAGTGGTAGAAACTGTTTTTCACAAATTATTGAGTTTTAGAGTAAACCGAAAACCGTTAAAAAAATCAACAATAGAATTTATTTCATAATTATTGTTGAATTATATATTTTTCTTCTTTCTTTTAATTTACCTTTCTCATTCGAATATATATCTCTTTACATAATAAAATATGAGATATAATATCTTGTCAAGCTGGGAATATTGGATTTTGTTACTATAAAGAGTAATAGGTATATAGAATATATATTCTTTAGTGGCTTTACCAATAACGAAAATAGAATTCCCTCCTGTCTAGTTTCTAGTAATATTTGGCTTTAAGCTTATTTGAAATTCCTTTTACAACTGAGGTATATATATTTCTTATGGTAAAGATGTTTGTTTTTTTTTTTGCTCCACTAACAACCCATTTTGGGCAGTCTACATAAGTTGGACAATTGCTATACTTTATTATTATGTTTTAAAGTAAGTAGCAAACATGCATCTGTATGATATGGTTATGATTGCTTATTATGTGATAGGATAATACATGAATCATATATATTTGTAACCAATGAAAACTAACATACTAGAACTTGTTTCATTTGTTGTCATGTTTTAATGTCATGTATTATATAACTTGACATTATGTATAAATTGTATTTTATATGCTATTATTTATTTATATTATGTATTGAATAGAATAATGAAACTAAAGTTGTAGTTTGTTATTACTTTCATAAAAGAGTATAAATAGGCATTGACATAGAACCCAAAATGTGATACTCCAAAAATCTCATTACTAATCTATAGAAGTTCGTAAGATTTAAGACCGATAGATCATACACGCCTCGATCTTCTCAGTATATATTGTATATGCACCGGTTTCTTTCTTTCGTTTGCAATTATACGAAAACAGCCTAGAACCTGTAGTTCTAACTAAAGAGGACCTGAAGTTCTCATACAACATACATTGTATACATAGACTCATTTTTAAATACTTGATTATTTTGGTAGTAGTATCTCTGCCCTTTTTCTGCATCACCTCTAAGCTTAAATTATGTGGTGAACAATAACTGACGAAGACATGCTTGAGAAAACTCTCTCAATGTTCCATGCATCAAACATGCTCCCGTCGTAGCAATCCAAGGAACATAAATCACTTAAATATTTGATTTGATATCGTGTCTTCTGGTCGCGGAGCAAAACAACAAGCTCCTACTGCAGAACCATCAATCGCGATCCGCTGGTGCAAGCCCATTCCCTGAAGAGAATGTGGCAGAATATCAAAACGGGTATAGAAGAGGTAGAAGTCGCGGCCCCAGTAGTAGCCGTGGACGGGAATATACATAATATACATAGCATCGAGAGTCTCACAACACTAACAATAGCGGTGGCGAATCGAGACGACATAATACGGGGCGACCTTCAAAAGGGAAAAGTAGCGGGACCCAAAGCAACATTTGTTATAGGTGTGGGATGTTAAATCATTGGTCCCGCACATGTCACACCCCTAAACACCTCTTGAAATGTTTATTTTTACTTCTTTGCATTAACTTTTATTTATTTTTACTTTCTGAATAAATATGTATACTAGCTCCAGTAGAGCTATTATTGGTGATGAATGTCTGGTAGATAGTGGTAGTACTAACACTATTCTCAAACATATGAAATATTTCTCTGAGTTGTCTCCAGCAGAGACACCGGTTGGTACTATATCTGGTGTTAGTAACCTTATCGAAGGCTCCGGCAGAGCACACATAACATTATATTCGGGTACCCAACTAACTATTGATAATGCATTATATTCAAGTAAATCCAGAAGAAATTTACTTAGTTTTAAAAGTATTCGACAAAATGGTTACCACCTCAAAACAACTTCCGACAATAATACTGAATACTTACAAATTACTTCAAATGAAAATGGCACAGATACCATTGTTGAAAAGCTAGAAGCTTTATCCTCTGGATTATATTGTACTAATATTACTCCTTTTGAATCATACATGGTGGTGAGTAACCAGAAGTTACTAGATAAAGACACATTCATAATATGGCGTGACCGACTAGGTCACCCTGGTAACATAATGATGAGGCGAATAATTAAAAGTCCAAATGGGCACCCTCTTAAAATTTTAAAAGTCTTGTTATCACAAGATTTATCATGTGCGGCATGCTCTCTAGGTAAACTCATTACTCGACCCTCACCAACTAAGTTGACACAAGAAAACCCCTCATTTTTGGAAAGAATCCAAGGGGATATATGTGGGCCAATACATCCTCCTTGTGGTCCATTCCACTATTTCTTAGTCTTAATTGACGCCTCATCGCGATGGTCACACGTGAGTCTTTTAGCTACCCGAAATGTAGCGTTTGCCCGACTATTGGCCCAAATCATACAACTGAGAGCTCATTTCCCTGAAAATCCAATTAAAACCATACAAATGGATAATGCAGGAGAATTCACATCCCAAGATTTTAACGATTATTGTATATCAATTGGGATAAAAGTTGAACATCCAGTAGCTCGTGTTCACACACAAAATGGTTTAGCTGAATCATTAATTAAATGATTACAAATAATCGCTAGACCTCTCCTGATGCGATGCAAATTGCCATCTTCTGCATGGGGGCATGCTATTCTACACGCTGCTGCACTAATTCTATTAAGACCAACTGCCGATCATGAATACTCCCCATTACAACTGGTATTCGGAAGAGATCCAAATCTGTCCCACCTCAAAATATTTGGTTGTGCGGTATATGTACCGATATTGCCATCTTATCGTACCATAATGGGACCATAGAGAAGACTGGGTATTTACATTGGTTTTAACTCCTCGTCTATTATTAAATACTTAGAACCATTAACGGGTGACAAGTTTACAGCATGTTTTGCTGACTGTCAGTTTACTGAGATAGTATTCCCAGTCTTAGGGGGAGATAAGACTAAAGAAAGACTGGTAACACAAGAGTTAACATGGAATGCATCATCGTTATCAAATCTCGACCCCCGAAGTGGTCAATGTGAATCTGAAGTCCAAAAGACTATACATTTGCAAAGAATCGCAAATGAATTACCAGATGCATTCACAGACACAAATAGAGTGACAAAGTCACATGTACCAGCATCAAATGCACCTGCTCGAGTTGAAGTAATCCGAGAAGCGATTACTATACAAGGAAAGTGTGGGAGACAAATCGGTTCCAAAGACAAAAACCCACGGAAACGAAAAGAGTAAAGTAACGCAGTTGGTGAAAACTCACAAAAGATTATAAGTGAAACCCCGGTAGAGGTAAATGTCCCAGAAGAGACAACTATGAATCCAGAGGAAAATGAAGTTTCGGAAGAAACACCGGTACCAAACGAAAATGAGATCTCTATTAATTATGTACAAGATAGTACAATGTGGAACCGAAATAAAACACGTGTTGATGATATATTCGCATATGCTATAGCAACAGATGTAATCAATGAAAATGATTACGTACCTAAAACTTTAGAAGAGTGCATGAACAGAAATGATTGGCCAAGATGGCAAGAAGCCATAAACGCCGAATTGAATTCGCTCGAAAAGCGACATATTTTCGGACCTGTAGTCCGAACACCCATAGACGTCAAACCAGTAGGTTATAAATGGGTGTTTGCAATAAAAAGAAATGAAAAGAATGAGATTGTACGATATAAGGCTCGACTTGTAGCACAAGGGTTTTTCCCAAATCCCAGGAGTTGATTATGAGGAAACGTATTCCCCTGTAGTGGATGCGATAACCCTTAGGTTCCTAATCGGCCTCACAATCTCTGAAGGACTTCATATGAGACTAATGGATGTCATCACCGCATACTTATACGGGACACTTGAAAATAACATCTACATGAAAATCCCTAAAGGATTAAAATTGCCTGAAGCATTAAAATCAACACCTCGAGATATGTGTTCTATAAAGCTCCAGAGATCTTTATATGGTCTCAAACAATCTGGTCGTATGTGGTACAATCGACTTAGTGAATATCTCGAAAAGGAAGGATACAAGTCTAATGTAATCAGTCCATGTGTCTTTATAAAACGATCACTCTCAAATTTCACTATAATAGCAGTCTATGTTGACGATATCAACATCATCGGATCTCCTGAAGAGATAGAGAAAGCTGCTCAGTTTTTAAAGAAGGAATTTGAGATGAAAGATCTTGGTTTACAAAAGTATGCATCGGACTACAATTTGAGTATCTGTGCAATGACACATTTGTCCATCAATCAAACTACATCCAGAAGATGTTAGTACGTTTCAATATGGATAAAACACATCCGTTTAGCATACCTATAGTTGTCCGACCGCTAGATCCACACAAGGATCCTTATCGCCCTCAAGAAGAAGGCGAAGAAGTACTTGGTCCAGAAGTACCGTACTTAAGCGCGATCGGTGCCCTTATGTATCTCGCAAATAACACAAGGCCTGACATTGCATTTGCAGTACATGTACTAGCGAGATACAGTTCGAACCCAACACGTAGACACTAGAATGGTGTAAAACATATATTCCGGTATATTTGCGGGACACAAGACTTAGGTCTTTTCTATCAGAAAGATCAAAGGTCCCAGCTTGTTGGGTATGCTGATGCCGGATATCTATCAGATCCTCACAAAGCAAAATCTCAGACAGGTTATATATTCACATACGGTGGCACATCAATTTCTTGGAAGTCAACTAAGCAAACACTTACAGCAACGTCATCAAATCATGCCGAATTGATAGCACTATATGATGTTGGTCGAGAATGCGTGTGGTTGAGATCAATGATTAATCACATACAAGAAGCATGAAGATTAGAACAGATCAAGAAGGAGCCGACAATTATTTATGAAGACAACGCTGCTTGCATAGCTAAGATCAGAGAAGGTTACATCAAGGGTGATCGAACAAAGCACATCTCACCAAAGTTTTTCTCAACATATGACTCGCAAAAGGAAGGGGAAATTGATGTTCGCCAGATTAAGTCAAGTGAAAATCTAGCTGACCTATTCACGAAATCTTTACCTAGAAGCAGTTTCGAGCAACTATCACACAAGATCGGTCTTCGTAGATTGAAAAATGTTTGTTGAATTCAGGGGGAGAATTATACACACTGTACTCTTTTTCCCTTAATAAGTTTTGTCCCACTGGGTTTTCTTAGTAAGGATTTTAATGAGGCAGCATAGCTGATCCAGTAGTATCAGTTTATTTATTCAGGTCCTGAAGTACCTATTTAACATCATCCTGAAGTATGTTGTTAAACTGGGTATAATTCTAAATGTTTGAGGGGGAGTGTTATAAACCAGACATTTTAGGCCCAACCCATTACTTATGGGCTTTAGGGTTTATAGCTATGTTCATCTATATATTGTAATGTTGAATAATAAAGAATTTAGTTTATCTCTATTTTCTCTTTGGTTTTTATCACGTTGTTCAATTTTATTTGATTATCGAACATAGTTATCTTTGTTTAGTATAACTAACATGTGTGCTTAAAACTTGACATATAATATAACTAATAACTAGCCCAACACAATATATACGGAACATAGTCATCTTTGTTTTATTATAACTAACATGTCTGCTCAAAACTTGACATGTCGGATAACTAATAACTAGCCCAACACAACATATACGGATCAACTTTGCTTTGAAAAAAAAGTATAGGCTCTTCTCTCTTTTGTTTACTAAATTTTAGTGGTTGAAAATGACGATTTAAACTCATATCTTCACTTTGCTTCTTTTAACTTTTACATATTTTATTTACTTCTCAGGGCGCTTAATTTCCATAGTTTTCACGCCATAATATAAACATAAAAAGATAACAATCTTTCAGATTACCTATTGTCATTCATAGTACATTTTCTTACAGACTCAATGTGTGAATTTAAAACATTAGATAAACAACAAATAAGTCATGTAAGTTTAGTTTATTTGATAACAATCTTTCTGGTTAAATACATTTTCTTACAAACTCAATGTGTGAATTTAAAACATTACATAAATTAGAACCAGTAATTACCACTCAAAATAAACACAATCAAACAAACATACAACACACCTATTTGGGTTGTTCTCCGGTTTGTACACGTCACCGGTTAGGGCTTGTTGCCGTTGACAGTTACGGTTGGTTGCAGGTGGAGATTTTGATAATGATAGTGGCAAGGGAGGAAATAAGAGTAATGATTCTTAAAAATGAATAGGTATCAGTTTTTTATGTTTAAAAGGGTATTTTTGTCATTATGTTATAAAGAAGGGGATATATCATATATGTAATTAAAGTTTTAGGGTGGGTATATATGTAATTACTGCTGGAATAAAAAGATATATGTAATTTTCTCAAAAAAAAAGTTAAAGTAGATGCAATTTAAAAAAGAATACAAAATAAAAGGTTTAACTGTATTTAGTTTAAAATTTCAAAGAGGGGGGGGGGGGGGGGGGACTAAAAAGGAGAGTGCATATTGTAGGATATGCGTGGTATAATTTTTACTTTTATTTTATGAACCCAGTTCATATTAAATATGCGTCTATTTTGTTACAAGGATTAGTCAAAACATTTTTGACAAAAGAATACATGTAAAAATATGTTATTCAAAATGAACTTTAATTGGTTAAAACTATATACACATTTTTAGGCAACGGAAGTGTGTGTAACAAAATTAACATGAACACTTTTATACTAAGGAATACCCGTAATGGAACAAGGTCACCAACATGCAAACACGAAATAGAACATCAACCATAGGGGGTTTAGATATACCTTCGGTTAGTGAATAACCGGTTGAAACACCGAGGTTCAACGAACGAATGCTAGTTACACGAACGAGAGATACGCGAATGTGACCCGGGTCTCGGTGGTGGTGGCCGGCGGTGCAGACGGCGGCGACCGGCGGAGAGCGGCGGCGGCAGGGTGGGCCGGCGAGGCGGCGGTGGCGGTCGGCAGGCTACCCGAGGCGGTTAGGACCGGTTGGGAGTTGTGTGTGTTGAGAGAGTTTTGGCAACGTTGTGTTATTCCTCTCAAAGCAAGACCCACATTTATATAGACCATGGACATCTTGCATGCTCGCCAAGTGTCAAGACATGCAAAATTGCATGTGTTTTGATTGGCCACAACTTAGGTGGATGACAAGTGGCAAGAAGATTCCTTGCATGTAATTCCATTGGCTGAAATCTAGGTGCTCGCCAAATGGCGATGCAAGAGAATTCTTGTCCCACCCGACTTACGAAACCGTCTCTCAGTTCAATACCCGCGTATCGTTCATAATTACCAGTTAAATCAGTTAAGTGGATTTTAGTTCGTTGACCACGATGTAACTCTCACGGGTCAAGACCCGGTCGGCAGCGTTGACTTATCGAACCGGACATAAATATCCAACAGCTCCCACTTGGACGGTCTCTGATAAGATCTCAACGCAGACAACCAGCGGTGCTCTAGCTACACATAGCTGCCCCCAACAGGTCATGACACTTTAAAGTCACTAACCAAGGTATCTTCCCTTTAGCAACGGCTTACTACTTGAAGACAATAGACTTATGGCAATTGTTGTCATATATCCCTTCTGTAAAAGACATCAATTGAACAATGAGACATGGATCAGATTCAATCTCATATGGCGTTCAATCATTATCGTTCTCGTTCAAGGAATCAAAGCGGTCCAATCAAACACACAGTCAGTTTGGGTAAGGCCTTACACTTTGCCAGTTTGAATCAACGAGGGCGCCCAGATGTCTAACTGTTACATATAATGTAAGAGTACAGAATCCCATCTTGACTACATACAACTCCCACTGAACTTCAGAACTACTCCCAACCATTGCCTTTATGACTGGCAGTTACGCGACAGCGGTTGACACTGATCAAAGAATAGTCTTTAGTAAACGAAAGTTCTAGTATGTATCTCAGGTCAAAGGATACTAAATGAGTATGCCTACTAGATCAAAAACATCTTATGACTAAGATCCACGAAGATGATTTGATGCGAGTTACTTCCAGCGTCATTCATAATGAGGCCTGTGAATGTGGAAGTCAACTCCTTGAGTCCAAAATCAGAATAGTCTTAATTCAGAGTCGTTCCCATGAGTCTGACCAACTACGGATAATTTAGAATACAAGATTCATGGATTAAACGTATCAAATTCGAACACAGTTGTAGGATTCAAGAATTGCATTTAACTAGTAAATCAAAATGAATACAGGAACACAACTGTTTGATGTTCGTACATCCAAATACTAAATCAAAACATTTCACTAGCTAATCTAAGCCCAATAGCGTCCATGTGACGGTCATGTTTTTCTTGAGTCATTGGCTTAGTAAATGGGTTAGCTAAGTTTTGATCTGTGTCAATTTTGCTTATAATGATGTCTCCACGTTCCATAATCTCACGTATGTAGTGAAACTTTCTCAAAATGTGCTTGGCTTTGTGAAGTGATCTAGGCTCCTTGGCTTGAGCAATAGCACCTGTGTTATCACAAAATATCTGGATGGGTTTCATGATACTTGGAACCACATCGAGATCAGTTATGAACTTCTTCATCCAAGCAGCTTCCTTTGCGGCATCCGATGCGGCAATGTACTCAGATTCCGTGGTAGAATCAGCTACAACACTCTGCTTGGAGCTTTTCCATGAGACAGCTCCTCCGTTGAGAGTGAACACCGTTTGTGAGAGGTATCTCGATCAGTTTGGAAACTAGCATCAATGTAACATTTTACAGTGAGCTCCTCATTGACTCCACCAAATATCAGGAACATATCCTTTGTCCTTCTCAAGTACTTAAGGATGTTCTTAACTGCAGTCCAGTGGGCAATCCCAGGGCTCTACTGGTAACGGCTGGTCATGCTCAAAGCATACGAGACGTCTGGTCGAGTACATACCATAGCATATGTTAGGATCGGAGGCTCTCATGATTGTGTTTGTTTGTATGATTTGAACATTTAATAAATATGAAACAATGTAAAGTGCAACGGAAATGAATAACAAACTTGTAAACACAATCGAAGGAGAAAATAGTTTGAGAAAGCATATGTAATTCATTCAGTCAAAAGATTTACAATAAGAATCAAATGATTACATATATGCTTACATACTAAGCTCCCCCTCAGCCAGATGCCCCAAGGTTGAATTGCACAAGATGAAAGGATTGAATTGAGGAGAAGAACTCTCTCAAAACGAATCAAATGTAACAGTACAGGGTACTGTTCCATTTATAGACAATTCAATCCACTGATGCATCTCAGCTGACATCACCATGAAAGCGACGTCTAACAACCTAACAACCCTTTATCTACTGACCTTATACAGACACTGCTAAACCTAACAACTGATGATACATAATACAGATGATATACTGAACTACTGCTCTCTCTAATCATCAGTGCTTACATCAAGGTTGATCAGTCCTTGACTGGGCAGTGCTTTTGTCATCAGCAGTTTATACCAGCAGTGCTTAGTTTCCAGCAGTCTTCCAAGCTTCATCAATAGTTATGTAGAGCAGCAGTTGTATCCGGGTAGTGGATATAAGACCATCAGCTGTTGTAATCACTTTCAAGGGAGAAGACTTAGTGTAAACAGCTGCTTATTGTGAATCCACTGTTGTGACCAGGTTTTGGCTTTACATTATCTGTTCCTCTGGTAGGGTTCAATCCCAACAATCTCCCCCTGGAACAGATAATGCCAAAACCTGTCATTATTCTGGATCTTTATTACTCATCAGAAGTTCCCTTGCAAGTCTTTTAAATTCTTCTTCAAATTCTTTGGAACTGATGTCATCCTCATCCCTGCACAGTGAAAGTTCAAGGAGATCCTGCAAATCTTCAACACTAAGGCCTAGTGCTTCTTTCCTTGATATGTACTTCACTTCGCCATTGGATCTGACCAGGGTCAATACGTGGGTCTTTTGATCAGACATCCACTTTAGTACTTTTAAACCCAATGGGTTTCTTGGGAGAGATTTATTTGTTGATGAGTTGGGAGATGTTGGCCTTGGGAAAACTTGCAGAATTTCAGACATTCTTTTGAAGGCCATTTCAATGACATTGTTTGCTGCAGCTATGTCATCTGCAGTTTCCTTTTCTATCTGCTCCTGTCTCTTTTGTTGATCTGGCTCAATGTCTGAAACTTCTGAAGTAGATGGTGATGCAGGTTTAGTTAACACTCTCTTAAAAAGATTTTGAAGTTTTTCCGAGTTCTCTTCTTTTAGACCCATTTTCATGATGGTTTCTTTGAAGTACTCAACTTCCTTTTCCTTTACCTCTTCACTGGTCAGCTGTTCTACTTCTTCTTGGTTTGTCACAAAAGTAGACCGGAACAGTGTTTTGAGGTTTCCTATCTTCTGTTCAAGCTTCATCATTTGTTCATGCTTCTTTGAAGTGCCTGAAACAGTTATCTTCCTTTTCTTCAGCCTTTCATAGGCTTCATCAGTTTGCTGCTTTGACCATTTTGATATGGCATTTGCAGTGTCCACTCTTGCATCCACCAGCTCCTGTTTCTTTCTTTTGTACTCAGCTGTTTGGTCATTGATGAACTTTTTGTATTTACTCCAATTGGGAGCATTTTTCTTCTTTTTAGGATCATTCTTGAGTCTATCAATCCTATCAGCTTCATGCTTTAAAAGCACTATTGGCCATTCTTCAAATTGGTTTACTTCAGCAGGATAAAATTTTTCTTGCATTATGTAAGCAAGAAGTTTTCTTCTCATCTCTTTTCTTTGTTCTGCCTTTTCTTTGCTCAGCTCATGTGCAAAATCTTTTATTAGATTGACTTTAGTGAGCAGAAATTCCAATCTTTCAGCAATGGCTTCATCACCTTGACCTTTACACTCAACTTTTGCTATTATCTTAGCCTGTCTTGTTTTGAGCTGAAGATACTCATCCATATCCTCTGGAATCATGAAGCCAACGAGTGAGGGAAATCTTCTGTTTGAAGGATCATCATCAGTGTAGAACTGCCTCCTCTCATTTTTTATAGCTTCTAGCTCCAATGGATATTTTGCAGCATTGGGATCATATTTGTCCTCATCTGGCTGAGTAAGTTTTCTTTTTCTGGTGTAGAGCTTTGCTGGTTGTAATGTGAAACTGGTGGAAACAGTGGTGGATGTCTGACTAACAGTGGTTAAAACAACTGGTGTTTCAACCTCTGTTGTCATTACAACTGCTGATATGTCAGCAGATGTCTTCTGCTTTTGAGCAGGGGATGGAGGTGGTGATTTTGTTTTTGGTGATGTTGATGGAGAATCATCATCAGGAATGAAAACCCTTCTCCTTTTTATTGTAGGAGAGGCTGATGATGTCTTGGATGGATCAGTGGTTTGAGAGTGAGTGGCAGTGGTTTGTGATTGACTAACAACTGTTGAAACAACTGGTGCTTTAACCACTGTTGTCATTACAACAGATGTTTTAACATCTGTTGTCTTCTGTTTTATGACAGGAGGTAATGGTGATGATGAGAGGGCAGTGGTTTTGGTGGTGTGTGATGGAGTGGTGTGTGTTGAAGAAATGGCAGCTGTTTGGCTACTGACAACAGTTTTTGTAACAACTGCTGTATCAGCTGTTTGGATGGAAGTTTGAGGTTTTATGGTTTGAGGTGGTTTGGATGGCTGTTTTGCTTGTTCTGGTTCAACATACAGACCATCTTCAATTCCCTTTTTCTTCATCTTTTTGACATTCTCCCCCTTTTTGGCATTATCTGCCAGGGGGTTATCCATAAAAAGGATAGTAGAAGGAGCTTTACCACCATGAGTCGTGCATTGAATATGAGCCTTGATAGCTTTAATATCTGCTTGAGTATCTTTAAATCTCGACTCTACCATGTTTGTCAGCATTTTTACATGTGTTTCATGCTGCTGATCAGCCATCTCCTTTTGGTGTTCAAGTAAGGGTTGAAATATATTCCAGAGCTCATTTGCAGCAAATGCTTGTGGTGGAGCAGGTGCTTGAGGTGGAACAGCAGTGGCTTGTGCTTTTTGAGCTTTTAAAATTTCTTGCACCATATCTTTAATTTCAGCAACTGAGGTTTCCAGTTTTTCAACTCTGTCCGTCAATTCCTGATATTTTGAATCATCACCTACTTTAGTAGGATCATCTGAATCCCCACCAGCAGTGGTTATATCAATGTGTGACTTGGGAACTGAGTCCCAAAAATCACCCATTGATGCCCCTTGTTCTTGGTACTGGGGACTTCTTTCTTCAGCACTTGATAGACCTTTGATGGTACCAGTGGTTAGTACCAACTCACTGGTGGTTACCGATGGTGCTATTGAAGAAATTGCCTTCAAGGGAGTCTTACTAATGAAACAACTGTCCAACTGAAGATCTGTTGATCCATCAGTTATAGTTGCTGCTCCACTTGAACTACCACCGAGAGTTACTTGTAACTCAGGGGGTGTAACCTCCTCATTAGTTGCTGGGATAACAGAGGTATCAGCATCAGACCCAGTCACTTGTTGGAGTGTACTCTCTTTGATGAGTGATTGAGAGGGACTGGTTTGTGTCTGAGCTATAACCACTGCATGCAACAAAGGTAGCATGGATTGTGGTAATATTATTGGTGAGGGCATGGGAGTTGAAAGAGACATGTCCTTGGGATCAGGACTGAGGAAGATGGATCCGATTGAATCCAGAGCTTCATATTGTGGGGTCCCTGTGATTACAACCTGATCCTTTTGTGAGGATGCAGGAGGAGTTTTAGGCAAAGGTTGAGATCTTTCTTCCAACTGCTGTGAGGAAGTAGTAGCAGTGGTTTGTGGTGACATTTGTTTTGTCACAGGCAGTTGCTCTGGGATCTCATCTTCCAGAGTTGCCTTTGTTTTGGGTTTGGTGGGTTTTCTGGATATTTTTCTTTTGGTCTTTTTGGTAATTTCAGGTGTGGGTTTCAAAGCAGTGGTAGTGCTGCTTTGATCACCTGGAGCAGTGGGCTCAGCAGCAGATGTCTGAGGAGCAGTGGTAACTGCTGAAGTCTGCTCAGACACCTCTGCTTTTGTTTTTATTGGTGCCATCATTCTTGAAAATGTTTCTTTTGTTAAGCCTTTTATTTGAAAATGGACACCTTGTTTTGGCAAATTTTCATCTTCTTTTTCAAATTTTTGTTTAAAGTAATAGCTCAGAAATCTTGGAAAAAGAAGAAATGATTTGCTATCAACATTCTTTACCATGTCATTAAAGATCTCCTGGGAGTAGTTGTAATCTTTATTGTTTAAAATAGCATATCCCAGGCATTGAATCTTCAATGGTATTTCGTTAAACGCTGTTGTTTTATTTGAAACACAACTTAAAAGTGTGTGGAATAAAAATCTGGGTGCAGATGGAAAATAACCTTTTTGTAAGGTATCTACCTTTGATTGTTCTGCATATCCCCTTTTCAGAAAATCGGCTTTTAACTCGTTTTTGTCAAAGAAAGTTTTACCATTCTGATCATTGATTTTGAAGACTTCTGAGATTGTTTGCGGAGTGATTTGAATCACTTTACCCTGTATCGAGGAGTTGATGGCAATGACTTTATCATCTTGTTTTTCAAGCGTTGCCTTTTTCCAGAACTCTCTCTGGGTTTGTAGATAAATGGGAGCATCTGCGGTCAACAAAGTTTTGTACTTTGATGCAGAAAGTGTATCAATGATGGAGTCGAAGGTATGGTTATCGGTAGGTTTTGTGAGCAAACCCAGATAATTATGAGGAGATTTGTATGGTATCTCGATGGATTCTTCGGCCGTTTGAGCGACCTCTTTTGAAGATGATGGTGATTTTGGTGTAGATTTTGATTTTGATTTTGACTTCGTCATTTTGATGAAGAAGAATCGGAGAGTGATTTTGGGAAGAAAGGTTGGAAACTGCTTTGAGAAGAGAACTTTGGAATTCAATTCGACAGTGTAAAACCCTGTTTGGGGTTTTGATCAGGGTTTTATTTAGGGAAAAAGTGATTGCTGATGTGGCAGCGGTTATTATGATCTGAAGGCTAAAAACTGACCACGTGTCAAACACTGATGAAGTGGATGAAGGGTGGAGAACAGTTGTTTTAAGAGCCACTGATGAATCAAGCATCAGTGGTTACAACGGTAATAATGTGAAAATAGTGGAAGATTTTTACTATCAGTAGATAGTATATCAGTGGATAAGACACTGATTTTGAGCATCAGTGCTTGCCAAGCAAAATGAAGAGTCAGTGGTTGATTTTCAGCAGTGGATAGTATTTAGTGATCAGATGTTTGAACACAACAATGATTAGGGTAAATGGTACAGATTTGAAGGACAAGTACTTCAGCAACTGTTTTGAGAATTTTCATTCAAGGTTTCTGCCACATGTCAATTTTGAAGAACAGTGGTTTAGTACCCCAGATGATGAGAACTTTTTGCTAAGGCAACTCATTTTCGTTTAATATCCAATTAAAATATGAGTGCCCCAATAATTTAAGCACAGTTTAGCAATCAACCTTTGATAAATGTTTAAAAACAAACCCGAGTATGATATGATCTTGATATATGTACCATTTCCTTTTGACCCATTTATGAGGACAAAAATACCAACAAAAATAAGGTACTATATCCTGACAGGTAATTGAAACTATTGCCAACAAAAACAAGCAAAAGTTCAAAATATATTAATAAAAAACAATATATCCTGATTATTCGAGAAAAACCCTTTTTTTTTAAATGGTTAAAGGATTTTCTGAGAACAGCATCAAAAGGATCTGGTTATATTTTCAGAAGAAAACGTAATCATAACATTCTCAAGTTTATGAAAATGGTCAGTGGTTTGACAGCAGTGGTAGAACATTTTGAATGCAACTTGACCACTGTTTGGTACCATTTTCTTTGTCAGTTGATTGCAAACATGAGGACACATGGATGATTTTTGAACATTTGTCTAGTCCTATTTGGAAATCATTCACCGGAATCAAAACCTTTTCCTGAACAGATGAATGCACACAGTTGCTTAATGACCATTTTTACTCTAACCTTTGACTCATCAGTGTTTTATGTTTATGCTCTTTTCTTTTGACTTCAAAAGTTTTTGAGATAAACACACTTCTGAGTTTTTATGAATTTTCTTAATGTATTTTTAACAAAGTTGACTTGTTCCTTTTGAGGATCTCAACCTGTTTTTCAACACACAAGATCGAATGACTAAAGTTTTAATTTCCCTCTTTTTATGTTAGCAAAACATCAATGTTTTTATGAACATAGGTTTTGTTAATCTGAGGTTCATACTTTAGTATTTAATGAAAACAGCACAGATTATACATCAACAATTGAAATCAATTTAGAAAATAAGAAATAATCTCATAGTTTAACAGATATTGTTTTCAGATCTAGAAACCATGAGTGTCTTGTGCATGAATTCACTTGTTGTTTGAAATTTGTGTGTCATATGACATCTTGGTTGATATACAGAGTTTTTGAATAACCACTTTGAACATGATTTACTCGATACTCTGTTTTTCAACTAAATACAACCAACCTTAGTATCAATGAATTTTGAGCCGAACTGTCATGTCAAATTGATTGTTAGATCGAATTTTGACTGTCCAGGCTCTGATACCAATTGTTAGGATCGGAGGCTCTCATGATTGTGTTTGTTTGTATGATTTGAACATTTAATAAATATGAAACAATGTAAAGTGCAACGTAAATGAATAACAAACTTGTAAACACAATCGAAGGAGAAAATAGTTTGAGAAAGCATATGTAATTCATTCAGTCAAAAGATTTACAATAAGAATCAAATGATTACAGATATGCTTACATACTAAGCTCCCCCTCAGCCATATGCCCCAAGGTTGAATTGCACAAGATGAAAGGATTGAATTGAGGAGAAGAACTCTCTCAAAATGAATCAAATGTAACAGTACAGGGTACTGTTCCATTTATAGACAATTCAATCCACTGATGCATCTCAGCTGACATCACCATGAAAGCGACGTCTAACAACCTAACAACCCTTTATCTACTGACCTTATACAGACACTGCTAAACCTAACAACTGATGATACATAATACAGATGATATACTGAACTACTGCTCTCTCTAATCATCAGTGCTTACATCAAGGTTGATCAGTCCTTGACTGGGCAGTGCTTTTGTCATCAGCAGTTTATACCAGCAGTGCTTAGTTTCCAGCAGTCTTCCAAGCTTCATCAGTAGTTATGTAGAGCAGCAGTTGTATCCGGGCAGTGGATATAAGACCATCAGCTGTTGTAATCACTTTCAAGGGAGAAGACTTAGTGTAAACAGCTGCTTATTGTGAATCCACTGTTGTGACCAGGTTTTGGCTTTACATTATCTGTTCCTCTGGTAGGGTTCAATCCCAACAGCATACATGATAGAACCAATCACTGAGGCATATGGAACTGCTTCCATTTGCTTTATCTCACGGTCCTCGGAGGGAGCTTGCGATTTGTCCAAGACGGTTCCTTTAGTCATTGGAACACCTCCTTTCTTGGAGTTTTCCATCTTGAAGCGTCTCATTACTTGATCTATGTATGAGCTCTGAGTTAGCCCAAGAAGTCGCTTAGATCTATTCCCTATAGATCATGATTCCTAGAATGTAAGCAGCTTCTCCAAGATCCTTCATTGCGAAGCAAGATCCCAACCAATGTTTAATTTCCTTAAGCATGGGGATGTTGTTTCCAATGATCAATATATCATCTACATACAAGATGAGAAATGATATAGCACTCCCACTAGCCTTTCTTTAAACACAAGGTTCATCTTCGTTCTTGACAAAATCAAACTCTTTGACTTTCTGGTCAAAATGAAGATTCCAGCTTCGAGATGCTTGCGTGAGTCCATAAATGGACTTGTTTAGCTTACATACCCTATTAGGATATTTTGGGTCGATAAAACCGTCAGGTTGAACCATATAAACATCTTCGGAAAGATGTCCATTAAGAAAGGCGGTTTTAACATCCATTTGCCAAATTTCGTAATCATAGTACGCAGCTATGGCAAGTAATATCCTGATCGATTTGATCATAGCAACGGGTGAGAAAGTTTCATCATAGTCAATACCTTGAGTTTGAGTGAAACCTTTCGCTACTAGTCGTGCTTTATAGGTTTGTATATTTCCATGCATGTCGGTTTTTCTCTTGAAAACCCATTTGCTCCCTACTGCCC
The DNA here is from genome assembly GCA_030545235.1 of Helianthus tuberosus. NCBI lineage: Eukaryota > Viridiplantae > Streptophyta > Magnoliopsida > Asterales > Asteraceae > Helianthus > Helianthus tuberosus. The sequence goes on along the minus strand of CM060426.1, from coordinate 142,915,110 downwards.
GAGATTCGGGGGGTAGCTCAACCAAGTTCCAGACTTGATTGTCACGCATGGATTGCATCTCGGCTTTCATGGCCTCTAGCCATTTCGCATAATCTGGATTAGAAATAGCAGACTTGTAACTAGTAGGCTCGTCATCAGACTCGGCTACTGTCAGGACTTCAGAACCCTCAACATGCCAAATGTATCTATCGGGTTCTTTACGAGTCCTGATGCTCCTGCGAAGGCTTGTGTTCGGGTCTGATTCGGTATCAACAATTTGTTGTGGTTCAGACGTTCCGACCTCGTCAACGGTTGTTTGTAGTCCTTGAACTTCTTCAAGATCTACTAAGTTACTTCCAGTTCCTCGACTAAGAAGTTCATCTTCAAGGAACCTTTTAGCCTTCCTTTTGATGGAAATCGTATTTGCATCAGGATGGTAGAAGTAATAACCGCATTGGTTATAGTATCCGACGAAAACAACCTTTTTGCCTCGAGGGTCGAGCTTGTCATCAGAGTCACTTGTGATGTAAGCATCACACCCCCATACTCTTAGGTAACTCAAATTCGGCTTATGCCCATGCCATATCTCATATGGAGTTTTGTTTACCTTTTTGGTCGGCGCTAGATTTACGAGTTGAGCAGCAGTCATAAGAGCAAAACCCCAAAAGGAGTGAGGTAAATTTGTTCTACACATCATCGATCGAATCATATTTAGTAAGGTTCGATTTCTCCTTTCACACACGCCATTAAGTTGGGATGTGCCTGGTGGAGTGGGTTGTGAAACTATTCCACGTTCCTTTAGATGATCGAGAAATTCCAAGCTGAGGTATTCACCGCCTCGATCTGAGCGAAGCATTTTAATCTTTCTATTAAGTTGGTTTTCAACTTCGTTTTGAAACTCTTTGAACTTTTCAAAAGTTTCATGCTTATGCTTCATGAGATAGACATAAGCATATCGACTATAGTCGTCGATGAACGTAACGAAGTATCTCTCGTGATTCCTAGTCATGGTTCTAAAAGGACCACATACATCTGAGTGTATGAGTCCTAGTAGATCACTGGCTCGTTCACCAACATGGGTGAAGGGATCCTTGGTGAGTTTGCTAGCTAAGCAAGACTCGTAATCATCAAATGAGTCTGTTCCGGTGGATTCAAGAATCCCCTCAGATTGGAGCCATTTTACGCGTGCTTTGCTTATATGGCCAAGTCTACAATGCCATAGGAATGAATCACTAGCACCATTTTTCTGACATTTAGAAATGTGATATATGTTACTGCTAGGCTGAACATTAATTTCATAGATACCGTTTCGAGGTTTAGCCTCAAAATAGTAAATACCATTTAGATAAGCAGAAATAGCAACACCATTAAAAACATATCTAAATCCTTGTTCAAAAAGCAACGAAACTGAAATGATGTTCCTGGTTAAACCAGGTGCATAAAGACAATTGTTCAAAACAACAACAAGACCAGAAGGACATGTAAGATTAAATGTGCCAATTGCCAGAACTGAGACTCTTTTCCCATCGCCAACAATGAGCTCCATGTCTCCCGGCTTCAGTTTCTTCCACTTCTCAGGCTCCTGCAAGACATTAATGATGTGATAACCACACCCGGTATCAAATACCCATGTGTTGCTTGAAATAGTGAAAAGTTCGATAACATATATTAGAATACCTAAAGAAGTGCCTTCTCCATTAGCCTTCTTCACCTTGAGCTTGGCAAGATACTCGGGGCAGTTACGTTTCCAGTGCCCCATCTTGTTACACTCATAGCATTGCCGCTCTTCTGGAGGAGGGGCTTTTACAGCTTGCTTGCTCTTGTTGGTGGCAGGTTTGGCAGCAACAGGAGCCTTTCCTTTGTTTTTGCTGTTATAAATTTTCTTCTTTGTTTTGGGCTTTTTAACACCACCAGATCGAACCATTAATACTTGGCTTACTTTGTTGGAAATGTTCATCTCTGCCGTTTTGAGCATCCCATGTAGCTCTGGCACTGTCTTTACCCAGTCATTCATGTTAAAGTTCATAACAAAATGATCATAGTGACTGGAAAGAGAGTTGAGAATGAAATCAAAAGCCATCTCATCTTGGAGAGGATAACCAAGTTTGTTTAATTGGTCGATGTAGCCTTTCATCTTGAGGACATGAGCACTAACTGAGGAACCATCTTGCATTCTACAGCTTATGAGCTGTTTCATGGTGTCATAGCGTTCCTGACGAGCTTGTTTCTGAAACATGCCCTTGAGTTGTTCAATCATGTCGAAGGCATTCATGTCTTCCATATTTTTCTGAAGATCTGGAGACATGGTGGCTTGCATGAGGCAAGCAACTTCCATGGCATCTTCTTTATGTTTGTCGAAAGCCTTCTTCGCAACCACAGTGTTGTTCTCGGGTGCGGTTGGGATCGGGGTTTCCAAAACATAAAGCCTTTTTGCCATCTTGAGAACGATTCTCAAGTTGCGGTGCCACTCAAGAAAATTGGTGTTATTCAGTTTGTCTTTCTCAAGTATGGACTTGAGAGCAAAAGAGGAGTTGTTTTTAGATGACATCTGTTAAGCAAACAATTATTCAATTAGTATTTTTAATTATTTCCTTATTTAGTGAGGTGAGACGATAAGGAGCGAGAATCCGGTTAGAAGCTCTTTCTAAATGCAGCTGGGGCATGCAACATTAGCAAGAGGTTCAAGCGGACTGACAACGATTGTCAATTGTGAGAAAAGCACAGCTCCCGGGGTTTATGAGGCTGCGAGGACAATCTTTTGTCCTTGCATTGATACGTTTGGCCTCATCTATGCCACTTTTGTTCTCGAGACAGCTGGGGCACGCAACACGAGAAGAAAAGTAATAGTCGTCCTAAAACGGTCACATGTGGAAGGGCCGGATGTGTCGACGGAACCCTTGCACCTTGGAAGGATAAACTAGACACCAAGTGTCGTGCTGTGGCTCCAACACTGATGGTTCGCATTATGCCCCAAGTGTTACTAGTAGTAGGATGGCATAGACCATTGATTTTAATTTTTTTACCAAATAGGGTCGTTATAGTCGGTTTTAACTTAAGTATGAAATTTGCGACATAACCAAAAGGACCCTTTCACCTCTCGGGACAATTAGTTTTAGATAACCTATAAAACTAAGTTTGTCGCGACTTGGAATAACCAATTAAAGTTAATAGTGAAAACTATTAAGTTTATGAGTTTTAAAGATGTGAGAAAAAACATGTTATAAAACTCTAGTGGTTAGAAAATATGCAAGTTGCTAGAACTTGCTTTTTCCGATTTTATTTAAAAAAAAAAATTAAGAATACGTTTTGGTATTAGGTTGAAGTGTGACAACATTTATCAAAGGGCAACCATAATAGCAAAAATGAATATGTAAATCATATGTGCATGAATATGATCTTGCTAGAGCCAAGTAGCAAGATCAAAGGGGTCACGGTCACAAAACACAAAACAACCACAAGGATGGACTTGAGTGCATCTTGTTGTCTTGAGCGACTCCCACTAACTCCAAGACTCCTCTTGGCATTCGGTTTTGCTTCGGGTTTGCTTTGGGTCTTCGGTTAACAATATTTAATAAGTAAATATAACAAAGACAAAGAACCTTATCTATTACAACTTTGAACCACAAAGCGGGCCAAAACCATAAACTAAACCAAATATAAACACAACCACAAGGTCGGGCCCGATTTACATATTCAACATAACCAAAAGCATGTTTGGGCAATTTTTGGTCAACCAAATATATAACAATTAAAATATGACCAAAAATATATATAGCCAAAAGATAAAAATAAATCAAAAACTTTAGACTTTTAAAGTTTGTGATTTATTATTCCGGTGAAAAAGAGACCGGTTTCGATTTGCATGTGGTGAGCATCGGCTCTGATACCACTGTAGGATATGCGTGGTATAATTTTTACTTTTATTTTATGAACCCAGTTCATATTAAATATGTGTCTATTTTGTTACAAGGATTAGTCAAAACATTTTTGACAAAAGAATACATGTAAAAATATGTTATTCAAAATGAACTTTAATTAGTTAAAACTATATACACATTTTTAGGCAACGGAAGCGTGTGTAACAAAATTAACATGAACACTTTTATACCAAGGAATACCCGTAATGGAACAAGGTCACCAACATGCAAACACGAAATAAAACATCAACCATAGGGGGTTTAGATATACCTTCGGTTAGTGAATAACCGGTTGAGACACCGAGGTTCAACGAACGAATGCTAGTTACACGAACGAGAGATACGAGAATGTGACCCGGGTCTCGGCGGTGGTGGCCGGCGGTGCAGACGGCGGCGACCGGCGGAGAGCGGCGGCGGCAGGCGGACTACCCAAGGCGGTTGGGACCGGTTGGGAGTTGTGTGTGTTGAGAGAGTTTTGGCAACCTTGTGTTATTCCTCTCAAAGCAAGACCCACATTTATATAGACCATGGACATCTTGCATGCTCGCCAAGTGTCAAGACATGCAAAATTGCATGTGTTTTGATTGGCCACAACTTAGGTGGATGACAAGTGGCAAGAAGATTCCTTGCATGTAATTCCATTGGCTGAAATCTAGGTGCTCGCCAAATGGCGATGCAAGAGAATTCTTGTCCCACCCGACTTACGAAACCGTCTCTCAGTTCAATACCCGCGTATCGTTCGTAATTACCAGTTAAATCAGTTAAGTGGATTTTAGTTCGTTGACCACGGTGTAACTCTTACGGGTCAAGACCCGGTCGGCAGCGTTGACTTATCGAACCGGGCATAAATATCCAACACATATGAGACGACAATGATCAAAATTGCTGACTATAAAACACACATGCAAATGCTAAATAACCCAAGTATATCTTTGAAAACTACTAAGTTGAAATCGAACCACCAAAGCATTAAACGTAACTAAAGCATCAACCCACAAAAATGCTAATTGTTTGTTTGGTTAAATCATTATAATCTTTTGAATAATATTTTTCTTTAAAAACTAAGAAGTTGAAAAAAATAGAAATAAGTAACAATTATAATATAAAAAGTCAAAAAATAAAAACCCTCTTTGTAAAACAATGAAACAAAAAAGTTAAATAGTTTTTTGAGTTAATAATTAAAAAAAAGAGAAAAACTGAGATAATAATTAAAAAAAGCCAAGAATAGAAGTTAAAAAGATGCTTAAAAAACCTAAAAGTTGTTTTGGGCCTCAAAGCGATCAAAGCCAATGGAAGTCAAATTCCAGTCCAAAACCAATAAGAACATGAATAAATGAATTAATTAACAGTTAAAAACAAAAAAGGTTAAATCGGTCATATTATACCGCAATTTATGTACAAATAACCCTTTGATGGTGTCTAAATATCCTAAACCTTTAGGCCTTGGGGTATACTCTAACTTAATTGGTGTTAAAGATGACATGGCAAGCCAACATGTCTTTCAACCCACTCCCTCCTCATGTTAAGGGGTGTTAAACCTCTCTTGGTTAACATGTTAACATAGGAAAAAATGAATAAGAAATTAATGTCATTTATTATAATTGTTTATTTTAGCTAATAAGTTAATGAAATGGTATTATTATTATTTATTTTGTAGTTAATATAAATATTTAATATTAAAATAATTAAAAATGATGGGTGAGGTAGAGTTAACAAGGTTAAACCATTTCCTTATGATGAGATGGAGTAAAAGAGGAACAAACAGGTGATGTGGCGCTTATATGGAGTTAAAAATAGTTAAAGTATACCTCATGGCCTTAGTTTTATGTATAAAAAACTGTTTGATGATGTCCAAATATCCTAACCAAATTTGTAGTAACAAAAACACTACAAATCAATCTGATAGTTTATAACATTTATTAGGCAAAATATATAGTTTAAAATCACTGACATAAATAGTAATAGAAAACAGCATCTAGGCGGATCTGTGTGTGTATAATCTCACAAACTAAGAACATATAATAATATAAAGGAATCATGTTGAGAAACACAGAAATTTCAAATTGTACTAGTTAAATCGCATTAATTCAACGTATAAAGCGAAAATAAGATATGTTCGAAATACCTGAAAGAAGGAAAAGCTAAGTGACGAAGTTGAACTACTGTTGAAGGTTGTAGTAATTTGTTGAATAGATTTTTAGAGAGAGGGAGAGAGAGAGAGTCAAGCAACCATAAATGTCACATCCTGATTTCCCGGTGGGCCCGGACTTTGGGTTTATGCGTGACAATTGATAACAGATATTAACATATAGCACAACGGAAATCTTGGGATTATAAATTACATAATACAAAGTACAATCATCCGAAAGTTCAAAATAAATATACAGACCGAAAGTACTAAAAGATCCACAGCCGGATCGAAAATAACAAAAGAAACTTTAGACTACTAGGCCTTGCGTGGAGTCGCAAATTCCAATATGTATAACCGAACAGCTCCTGCCTATTCCGTATTTGATATTAAACCTGCGCTTAGTCTTTTGAAAATACGTCAGTTTTCACTAGTAAATACAATTAACCGACACATTTTGAAAATCTTTTCAAAATCATTTTATACCATTTGGTATATCATTTTCATAAATAACTTGGGACAAAGTAATATCCCTTGTTACCAGTTTTACATGCTCGTCAATACATATGGGGCCCGGAACTAAACTCCGATACATGATTAACCGACACGCCACGTTTTCAATAAAAATATAATATAGCATTAGCGTTCGTCAGGTGTATGCCTACACCCCGCGCTTAGGTCGTGGCCACTTACAATTAAATGAGCCGAAGATATCAAGGACACATGGTCGTATTAACCCCCAATGTTTAAGTTATCAAGCAAAATGGATTAAAACGGGTTATTTAAATTTTAAGCATCATTTGCCCATGATTTAATACCCGACCAAGCGGCTAATGTCGTATCCCAAGCCCGTATAGAGAAAATAGGCTAACAATATTTACCTGAACTTATCTTTACAAATCAAAGATGTTTTAAGCACAGCCGTTAATCAAAACAACTAATACCGGGGCAATTTACCGGAGGCTCCTAGTCTGGAATGGACGGAGTTATGATCTGTTAGAACGTTAACGGGTCTTATTCAAGTCATAGGACTTGGACGAGTTAGCTTAAATAAAAAGATATTGTTCGCTAGATTAAGTGGAGACCGGGTAGAATATTCTTTAAGCCCTCACGAGTATAATGACTTATACAATATGGGTCAAATAACCAAACATTCTGATTAGAACTGATTTGGAAAGGTTTTGACCCGATTCGGCTAACTTATATAACTATGCTATACAAGTCAACTATACGCGTATAGGTGACATCGAGTGATCGGATGGGTCTATGATAAGTCCAATATGCCAAAACATGTTTATTATGTTACCATATCAGTCCGGAAGTCTCGGCCAACATGATCCGCCAGGTTTCGGTTGATGAGGTCAAGTCAGCTATGTTCGATATTGGTAATGATAAAGCGCCAGGTCCTGATGGGTACACTACGGCATTTTTTAAAAGTGCTTGGCATATTATAGGAAGTGAGGTTACTGATGCTATTCGGGATTTCTTTTGCACAGGTAGTCTACTTCAAGAGCTTAATCACACACTTATTGTTCTTCTGCCTAAAGTCTCGACTCCCTCAGTTGTTACGGATTATAGACCAATCTCTTGCTGTAATGTTATGTTTAAATGTATTCCATATGAAAGACGCTCTCAATGATATTATCAGTATAAACCAGTCGGCCTTTGTGCATGGTAGGAAGATCTCGGATAACATATTGCTTACACAAGAATTGATGCACAACTATCATAGAAATGTTGGTCCTCCTAGATGTGCATTTAAAGTGGACATCCAAAAAGCTTATGACAAGGTTGAATGGAGTTTTATGAAGGGTGTTTTACTGGGTTTTGGGTTTGCTCAGACGATGGTGGATTGGATCATGATGTGTGTCTCGTCCACTTCGTATTCGATTTGTGTCAACGGAAATGTGCATGGGTACTTTAAAGGGAAACGGGGTTTAAGACAAGGTGATCCGCTGTCCCTGTATTTATTTACTCTTGTTATGGAAATCCTGACATGTATTTTGCAACATGCCACTCGTATCGATTCTTCGTTCAAATTCCATAACAGGTGCGAAAAACAGAAAATTATAAACCTTTGTTTTGCTGACGATTTATTCCTGTTTGTGAGAGGGGATGTGGCTTCGGCTAGATGTATTATGTCCTCTCTTATAGATTTTACTAGAATGTCTGGTCTCGTCCTGAGTGTCCTGAAAAGCACGGCATTTTTTTGCAATGTTCCTACTCACGTGAAATCGGCTATTTTGAGCATCATGTCGTTTGTTGAAGGTAACCTTCCTGTCAAATTCCTGTCAAATATCTGGGGTTCCGCTAATTACTTCGAGGCTGCGTTATATGGATTGTAGCATTCTTGTGGAAAGTCTTGTTTTGCGTATCGCAAACTGGAAGAATAAGCTTCTTTCGTTTGCCGGGAGACTCCAATTAATCATCTCAGTTTTATCTTCTATGCACATCTATTGGTCTTCGGTGTTTATGTTATCGGCTCGGGTGATTTCTAATTTGGAAGCTAAGATGCGTAATTTTTTGTGGGGTCATGGTCGTAAGGCTAAGGCCTCATGGAATTCTATTTGTGTCCCGAAATATGAAGGGGGTTGGGTATTCGTCGCATTAGTGATGTCAATAGAGCGCTGATTGCGTCTCATGCTTGGAGTATTTTATCCAAACGGGTTTCTTTATGGGTTGAGTGGATTTATTCGTATCACATAAGAAACAACAATTTCTGGGCTTGCAAGGTTCCGTCGAATGTATGTTGGAGCTGGAGGAAAATTCTTCAACTTCGTCCTCTGCTTAGGAACTTTATTTGGTCCAAAGTTGGGGACGGTAAAGGTACTTCAGCATGGTATGATCGATGGTGTGATATTGGGCCCTTGTGCAATCTTCTTACTCCGAGAACAATTACTAATGCTGGCTTCTCGCTTAATCGACAGTTTGGGATGTTTCAGCTAATGGTTCTTGGTTGTGGCCAGCTGCTTGGCGTGATCTGTATCCGGTCTTATTCCAACTTAACGTGCAAATAAATCCCGTAATAAATGATCGGCTTCTTTGGAGAGATGGTGATAATCTGAGGGAACATTCTTCTTCTATGGTTTGGCATTCTATTCGGATGAGGGAGCCAGAGGTTTCATGGGTTAATATTGTTTGGTTCGCACAATGTATCCCTAAACATGCTTTCCTCATGTGGCTTATTATGCGTCGTAAACTCTTGACTCAAGATTGGATTGTGCGATGGGAAGCTAAGAGGAGGGGAAATATGAATATGATGTGTTGCTTGCTTTGTTATTCGGAGTTTGATTCCCATAACCATCTTTTCTTTGAATGCAAGTTCTCTTCTCAAGTTTGGCAGATGGTGCGAGTCAAAGCAGGTATGGCGAATGTTAACTCAAGCTGGAGTTCCATTGTTGACTGGTTAGGTGCTCATGCTCGGTCCAAAACCGTTGCCAATTATGTCAGCAGATTGGTGGTAGCGGTAATAGCTTATGTCATTTGGCAGGAGAGGAACAAGCGTCTTTTCAAGAACCACTCAAGACCGCCAGACACAATTAGTGCTTCAATTTTAAACATGGTTAGATATAAGCTAATGGGAGCTACTTTTAAGAACACGGCTAATGTGAGAAGGCTGTTAGATGATTGGGATATCCGTGGCGACACGCCTATCGATGGGGATGGCTGATTGACTCTTAGTTATGTTTGCTTTGTCTAGATGTTAGTCTAGTCGTTTTTATTTGCTTTGGTTGTTGTTTTCTTTTGGTTTCACAGTCATGGCGCCTGTCTCATGTCTGAACTAGTGTGGGTTCTCCACACTACTTGTTTTGTTTGGTTGTGAATATATAGAATCACCGGGGTAACCCTTTACCCCAAAAAATATCAGTCATAATTCAGATTATATGTTCATTATGTTTCAAAATCAATTTATGCGCAAAAAGGGCGTTTTAGACATTATTAGGCATATTATAAGAACTTTGCATAAGACCCGACAAATGATATGATCAGAAGGTATAACCCTTAGGGGTTATTCCTTAGAATAATACGATCATATTACAACTTCAAATCAGTATCTAAACTATCCTAAACTGGTCAGAATTGAAAGTCAAAGCATAAGTCAAATTGTTTCACTTTCGGTTGCGAACCGAGCTCTAAGCAGGAAATGACGGGTTGGACATGATCTAACATGTCCTAGTATGTTATGTAAGCGGTCATAATGTCAAAATTTAATGTTTCGATACTTAGAAGTTCATTTAACGTTAATTAAGAAAATCTGCGTTTTTGACTTTTATTTAATAAAACTTTGACCCGTCATTTGACCAACTTAACGTGATCTTCAGAAGGTGTCCTCATAGGTGATTAACAACTACATTATTACGATCACGTAGCCATGTTCAATTCGAACATTGGCTTGACCAAAATGGTCACAATAGAAAGTCAAAGCAAAAGTCAATTTGCTTGATCTTCGGCTAATAACTAGCCTAATAAATGAAACAAGAATGAGTTAGACCACTTACAAGTGTTCAAGGAAGACTAAGCTTCAAGTAGGAGGCCTTTTAGATCAAAATGTAACAACCCTCAAAACACCCTAAGAACGAACCCTAACCGGAACCCTAGACGCGTACGATGAAAATCGAAACGAGAAATCAAAAATTCTAATTTTTGGTGTTCTCGCGTGCCGAGACCAACTAAAGAAGATCTCTCGCGGGGCACGAGAGACTTGTCTCTTTCCGGACACATTAATGGACACGTGTCATTACACGTGTTAAGACTACGAACCAGACTCCCTCGCAGGCCGCGAAGGAGAAGGAGATGTGCTTCGCGGGCCGCGACTCACCCCGATGTCAGCCTATATATTGAGGTTTTCAGCTTCATTTCAAATCATTCAATTCTTTTCTTTCTCTTGCTCTCTTGTTCTGTCATTCTAATGTTAGAACTTCTAAAACCCGAAACTCTGCCCGTTATTAGGGTAATAACTCTAATCACTAGTACGATACCTTATCCAATAGATTGGAGCCTATCCAATGGATGTTTAAGTGCTGCCAATATCTGGCTATACTTTGTCATTCGTTGTGGGTTTTGATCTCGTGATTAGCGTTAAAGTTGAACTGAGTTAATACACTAATACGAGTTCCATTGTATCTAAAAATTAGAGCTCATAACTAGGGAGCTGTTAAACCAGAATACTTAGCGATTAAGTAAACTTAGTGATTAAGATTACTTAACAGTTAAGAAAACTTAGTGGCTAAGAAAGCTTAATGATTAAGTAAACTTAGTAATTAAGTAAACTTAATAGTTAAGTAAAACTTAGCAATTAAGAAACTTAATAGATAAGTAAATTTATCAGTTAAGTAAGATTAATTAATCAGTTAAGTAAGATTAATTAACTAAGTAAATTAAACACCTAAATAGATATATATGAGGAAGGTGCAAGGAAGGTGTAAGAAAATATATATGTCGGTAGGAAGCTTCCTAGAAAATGTATAGGTAACTTCCTTGAAAAGTATATGTAATTTCCTAGAAAGTATATAGGAAACTTCCTGGAAATTTCATGTTTCTTACCTATAAATAGGAAGCTTAGGATTCATTTTTCTTTGCTCATTCCTTCTATTCTTCTCTCTATACGTTGGTGTTCTAACCAATAATCACCAATATGATATTCTGTCCGATCGATTCGGAAACCAACGGACGAATGCCAAAGTGCTATCTAAATAAGACTATACTTTGTGAATTTCGTTAAGGTTCTGATCTCGTGACCATCGTTAGGTTTGATATGGTTTTACACTAGAACGTATTCCACTCTTTTAAACTATATGTTTAACTATCAGAAAACTTCGATCCATAACCTTACTATCAAACAAGATGATTAATCATCAGAAGATTCAGAACTATAAAGTAGGTGCTTAGAATCAAGATGCTTGTTAAATCAAGACTATATGCTAACAAGGTGAGTCATTCTCTTTTTACCAAATTGTTTCCAAAACCCTATTTATTTTCAAAGTTATAATTACAGGTATTAAGTCTTTGTAATCTTCAATTACAGCCGGTATGTGGGGTTTTGTATACATTACTTGATAACCATCACCATTGGACAACGGGTTAGCCAAGTGTAACACCTCGTAAAATCACGTCCAATGATGTGTTGACACGTGTATTAAACCCTAATAAAGTCAAACGTTGACTATGAGGGACTAATTTTGTGAAAAATCAAAAACTTTGATTACGAAAGGACTGGAAGTGTTAACATGCTTAAACTAAGTCTCTGAATAACCCCACACGATATTCGTATTCTCATGTTAAGCCACTTGTTGGATAAGCGAAACTGTTTGCATAATAAATCGTAAGTTTGCACGGCGAAGGGTTAGAAGCGTCAACATGTTTAATTATACCTCTGAGTGACATTTTATCGAACCTGAAACATTATTATATCTGATTACATTCTTGGGAATACAAAACATTGGCCATTTAGGGCTTTAATGTCGATAAACAACAATACGCACATGTTTGTGCGTTAAAAAAGGGTTAAAAGTGTCAACATGTTAATTCTTACCTCTGAGTGACCTTTTAACAAAACCGAAGCATCGTAATATTCGACAATACTCTCGAGAATGCCCAATATGGATAACATAGGGCTTTGACGCAATAAAACGATAATACGCGCAAGTTTGCGCGTTAAAAGGACCAAAAGCGTCAACATTTAAAACTACACCTTTGTGCGACCATTTAAGCGAACTGGTGTCAACTGGAGTGTCGTAATACTCTATTATACTCTTGGGAATGCTTGTTATTAACTTTGTATGGCTTTTACGTCATTTCATGATAATACGCGTAAATTCGCAAATTGAAGGGTTAAAAGCGTCAATATGTCAAACTAGGCCTTTGACTAACTCTTTTAACGTATCAAGAAGTTTATGATGCTTGGTTATGCTCTTGGATGTGCCTAATGTTGGAAATACAAGGCCTTGTGTGCTAAAAACATCGTTTCAGAAGAGTTCGGAAGTGTTGGGACCAAACGTGACAACAAATGAAACTTATTGTGAGTTGGTTAGGTCCTTACGGACGGTATAAGGACCCTTACGGTCCATATACCAACTCCCAGATACGAAAAATCTATGTTCTTCAATACAAGCAACTTTAAAACTTCCAAATCGAATCTATGGGCTTGTTGCTGGTTTGTAACACGTATTAGGGCACTTGGCATCATCCTAAAGGGTCTCTAAACACCTGGAATGATCCTAGAAATCTTGAAAAACACTATAAATATGCCTTTGTTCATTCATTCTTCTTGCACATTCATTTCCTTTCTTGCTCTCTTCTCTAATCTGAGGATCCTGAACATTTGGAGCCTCCTTTTGAGTTCTTTTCAGTCCTAAGGACCACTTGTAAGTGTTCCTTTCATGCTTGGTTATTTTATTTGGCTTTTAAAGCCGAAAAATCAAGTGTTTACGATAAACGCTTTGACTTTTAGTTAGACCTTAAATGGTAGAGTCATTGTTCGCAACGAACATGGCTAAGTGATCGTAATTAGGTAGGTGTTAATCCCTCAAAAGGGCACCTCCTAATTATCACATTTACTTAGTTAATTGTCTGGTCAAAGTAACTAAAATAAAAGTCAAACGGGTCAGTTTTTAAATAAAATTCATAACTGATAATGTAGAAGCTATAAAATCAGTTTTGTCACTTTAATAAATTGGTAAATATTAATTGAACATGTCTAAGCATGTTCAACCCGACAATTCTGAGTTTAGGCTCGGTTCGCAACTGAAAGTCGCAAAAGTTGACTTTTGCTTTGACTTTCAGTTCTGACCCGAATTAACTTAGTTTTACTATGCCTTAGGGTTTCTTTGTGACCATATTATATGTTAGTATAACACTCTGAGGTTATACTACATGGTCCTTTAGAATTAGAGTTCATATGCATGTTTCCGTTATTTGCTTAAAAGTTGACTATTATGCCCTTTTAATATTAAAACGAGATTTTTGAAAATGTGAGAGGACAAAAAGTTTTATTACTGATATATAAGTGTGTCCTAAAAATTTGACATCAATTTATGGTCTAAAATAAAAGTTATGCAAGATATCGTAAAACAAAAGCTTTTTATTAACTAAATTGCATTTTTCGCATAAATCATATTTAAACCCAATTTTTGACACCAAACTTTCTACCCACTGTTATAATATAATATTTAGGGATTTTTGCAAAAATTTTCAAATTTTATATTGACCATAACATAGAGTTCTAGCATAAATTCGGTAATTGACGATAAAGCCCTTTTTGTTAATAAAATGAGTTTAGCATGTGATTTGCATACCAAACCTTTTCCTACTGATATCATATGTAAAATGAAATATCCTGAACACTTGAGACTGATCAAAATCTCAGATTTTCTTAAACAACCCGAATATCGTCAAATACCGACTTTTATGCGAAATAGGCGCATAGTATGGTTTAAAACCATATTTAGCACCTAAGACGTGTTACCTACTGATTTTAAAAATAAAATTTTATACTTTAACAGTAAGTATAAGTCTTGAACTCAGATTTCCAAATTTGACCTTAAAAGCATATGTGAAATGACCAAAATGCCCCTACGGTGCATAGTTTGGCATAAATGATTAAACACACATATGTACGATATCTTACTGATATAACAACATAAAATAAATATTTTTACATAATATTTTAGACCAGAACCTCAGTTTATGTTTAAATCTCTTTTATAAACTTTAAAATGACCAAAATACCCTTTCGGGACTTAAATTGGTCTTAAATCCTTTTGGGGCATAATTGTTGATATCCTACTGATATCACAACATATTTTGAGCATAATAACTATTGGAACTTGTACTGACTCATCCGGTTACCCGTTGTGCCTATACGCATTCGGTACGGTTTATGTAACTGGATTGCATAAATTAGCCGAAATGGGTCAAACCTTATCATTTTTACTTCAAAATCCAGAATGTGTTTAGTTTACCCATTTTAAACAAGTCTTCATACTTGTCGGGTCTAAATCACATTCCAATCCGGTCACCGCTTAATCTTGTGTTTCGTACCGTAAACCTTTCATTAAAACTAACTGGTCTAAGTTACAACTTAAATAAGACCCGTTAGGAATCTAACAGGTTAATAAAACTTTTGTTCCAGATTGAGAGCCCCAGTAAAAGCTACCTGTACTTGCTGATTGAATATACGGCTGAGAATAAAATTACATTTTAGCTCAGGTAAATACTTTTAACTTATTTTCCCTTATACGGGGTTGGGATACGGTAAATTATTACCGCTTGGTCGGGTGTAGAAACCTTTTAATCGGAGATGGTTGAATTGTATAATCCCGCTTTAATCAGTATTGCTTCATAACAAATAACATTGGGGGTTAACGACCGTGTCCTGGATATCCTTGGCTCATTTAAAAAGCGTAAATGGCCACGACTTAAGCATGGGGTGTAGGCATACACCTGTCTGTTGTGTATGTAAAAGATATACTCACTCGTGAGGAAACTTCTTGTGAGTTTATATTTGTGGTGTGTCGATTAATCTTGTTCGGTTTATTTAATACCGACCCTAAATGTTGGACAAACATGTAAATCTGATACAGGATTGTTATTAATATAAGACAAAATTGCAGAAAACAACCTTTATGTATACCCCAAACTGCACTTTATACCTTTCACTATGAAATTCGTCAAAACCAACCTTTACGTTCATGTTTTGCTACAAATTCAACCTTTAACACAAACTCTGTTAATATTCTTGGTTAAATCACCTCACATGCTTTGCATGTGAGGGTATTATTGTCATTTCAACCTTGTTTTTTTTGTTTATTAATAAATTATATAATTACACATGACCCAATCATCACTCATCCTAGGATCTAACGAATAAGACAAAACATTCACACACAATGTCAAATCACAAAACATTCATGCGAGTTGTACCGTATGTATAACTACTTGTACAATTTATGAAAATTCATCTTCAAGCAATTGAGATGAAAACCCAGCTCATTAATTCATACCAACAAAGCCATGAACATTTTCATAACAATTTATCTCAACCAGATTATGAACACGAAGCATCATTCTTTTCTTAAAACATATAGTAAACTAACGGTGATTATCATTTCGAATGTTCAAAACATAATGGAAGTCATTACTTAGAAACATGAAATTAGGAACATCATTCTTAGCAATTATCGACCATCATAATCATCATCATTTCACAACACCCTAACAGTATCATTTTATTCTAACATACCATTCTAACAATATCATTTTCATCAAGGATCATTCTAACACTACCACTAATATGCTTGACCAGGTTGTACCTTGCGCATAGGCAGTTGTACCCACCATGAAAACACTACATCATGCACTCAAAGTAAACCCAGATTTAAGAACACATCATTCAAACTGGGTATATGAAGATATTCATATTAATGTTGATATTAAATCTGTGTAAAACTTGATGTTGATGATTCGCTCTGTTTATATTGAATCCGAGTAGGAATCTGGGTTTCCATGTTTCAATGGTTGCTTGTGAGAAAAACACTGATGTAAAGTTATAAAAGGATTCTTGGTTTTGTCACTGTGTTCTTGGTGGGTACAACTGTGTGTGCGTAGAGTACAACCTGGTCATGCTTGATATTTGCTAGAAAATACGTTGATGATTCGTGTTAACATTGAAGTTGTATGTGTTAATATAGATGATACGAAAGTTGTGAGCTTTAAATGATTTAATGATTCAGATTTGCAAGCATAAAAATGAAAATGTATGATTTAATGAACTGGGTTTTCTTTTCATAAGCTTGAATCTGTGTTTTCATGGAGGGTACAAACTTATATGCTCAAGGTACAAGTTAAAACTGCATGTCTGAATATGTGAGGGAAGATGATGACCATGTGATTTAATAAACAAAAAAAACAAGGTTGAAATGACAATAATACCCTCACATGCAAAGCATGTGAGGTGATTTAACCAAGAATATTAACAGAGTTTGTGTTAAAGGTTGAATTTGTAGCAAAACATGAACGTAAAGGTTGGTTTTGGCGGATTTCATAGTGAAAGGTATAAAGTGCAGTTTGGGGTATACATAAAGGTTGTTTTCTGCAATTTTGTCTTAATATAATTGTCCCAAGTTATAAAAGAATATTTGTGTCTTGTGCATTTAAATCAATTTTCATAAATATTTTCAAAAGAGTCAGTTGATTGTATTTACCAGTGTAAACTGACGTATTTTCCAAAAAGATTAAGTGACATGTATTGTACGTAAATTGGCTGGGAGCTCGGGGCGTTAATAAAGAATCTTGCAAGTTCTAAACGTCTAAAGTCTGTTGAACAATGTTTATATTTCTGTTTTAAGATCCGCCTGTGGATCCATATACAACCGTTTGTATAATATTAAATTATACTTTGTGTTTCGGTTTGTATTAATATTTTACTTTCAAGACTTCCGTTGTGCATTATACTGTGATTACTTGACTATGATGATATCAACTACGTCACGATACTCCCCACCAGGCCCACCGGTAATACGTGGAAATATCGGGGTGTGATACCAAGGGGTGATATGACCATAGTCACAGATACGGTCAAGTGACAAATACCGATGCTGCCGGAATGCGATACCATCCCTTAACTTAAAAAAACAATATTTTCTTACTTTTCGACGTAATTATTTTAAAAAATAAATTGTAACATCCAGTATATTCTAAACCCGTATTATTTGGCGAATAACAAACAAAACTTGCAAGAAACAAGACGAAGTATAATTTGTAACACGTCGGTTTTAGTTTAATATAACTCGATGGGGGTGTTATGTAAATAATAAAACTTGGTTTATAATACTTTGGGAACAAACTATAAAAGGGTGAATGTTGAGGGGTCTAAATTGTAAGTTGGTGATTATATCTTTTTCATGGAAACCCTATGTAACACCTCGTAAAATCACGTCCAATGATGTAATGACATGTGTAATAAACCCTAATGAAGTCAAACACTGAAATTTAGGGACTAATTTTTCGAAAAATCGAAAAACTTTGATTATGAAAGGACTGGAAGTGTTAACATAACTAAAAATAAGTTTCTTACGATGTTTATATTCACAAATGTGCCACTTGATGAATAAGTGTAGCCGTTTGCGTAATTAATTGAAAGTTTGCGCAATAAAGGGTTAAAAGCGTCAACATGTTAATTCTTACCTCTGAGTGACCTTTTAACAAACCGGGAGCTTCATAATATTTAATTATACTCTCGGGAATGCCAAATAATGGCCGTCTAAGGTTTTTATGCCTATAAGTAAAGTTACGCGCAACTTTGCAAGTAAGAGGGACTAAAAGTGTCAATATGTTTAATTATACCTCTGAATGACCTTTTAGCAAACCCGAAGCATCGTGATGTTTAATAATACTTTCAAGAATGCCTAATATGGATTAGATGAGGCTTCAATGCTATTAAATGATGAGATGCGCAAGTTTGCGCAAAAGAGGGACCTAAAGCGTCAACTTTTGAATCTACGCCTTTCGGTGACCATCTAAGCAAACGAAAGTGTAGTATTATTTAAGTATATGCTTGGGAAGGATAAATATGGGCCATGGAAGGCTTAGATAACATTTAACGGCATTTCGCGCTACTTTGCGCAATTTAAGGACTATATGCGTCAAACTGCAAAAGTATGTCTATTCGTAGAGTATCGGACCTTCCGGAATATGACCATGAGTTAAATATACCCTATTTATTCTTTATATAGCTTAGATATAGGCTTAGAGGTGTTTTATGCGCAAAAATAAACTTTCAAGTCCATCAGGGACTAAAAGTGTCAAAAAGGGCACAAGTTTGCATTTTCGCGCATATCTCACATTCTGAATATCTCCGGACACCCAAAAATTTATGTAAGCACTAAAATATTTTATTTTAGTGATCGCCATGATAAAATTCCACTCGTCGCGTAATTTGGACCGTTTTTAGCATCCGTCCGTGTTTCGTCGTAATTTGACGCACTACTTGACCGTACGGCCAAACGAACCGACATCCGACATGTGTTTGAACATGTTTCATGTCCCCTAGGTTTAAACATCATAGTGGGGCCTTAATATGAGGTTAACGGGCCTTGAACGTGCCTAAAATGACTTTATGAGCTCACAGGGACCATTTCTGTCATTATTGAAACTGCTGCTACTGATCTGGGATGTCAGGCGGGGCGCGTAAGGTCACACAGACCCTTACGCAGGCCGCGAGACCTGCACAGAATGCAGAATAGCTGTAAACAGCCTGTTCGTTGCTGGTTTTTGTTCAAAACTGGTTTCAATCTCACACAACTGACTCTAGGGGCAGCCCACAGGTTTCAAAAATGGTTTTTACACCTGCCATGATCTGGTTATGACCTCCCGACACTTGTCGCGATCTCGTGAGGTCCCGAAAACTATATAAAGGAGGTGAGTTCACTTGTTCCTTCACACCTTCATTCACTTATGTTTTGCTCTCTGGTTTCTGGAGGATCTTAAGCCTATTTGAGAACCTCCTTCAGTCCTTTGGACGCTTGTAAGTAATCCCTTCATGCTTAGTTTAATCGTTTAGTGTTTTAAATCAAAAAGTCAAGCGTTTCGATAAACGCTTTGACTATTAAACGGTTGAGCCATGGTTCGCAATGAACATGGCTACGTGACCGTAATTAGGTAGGTGATTAACCCGCAAAGGGCCCCTCCTAATTACCACGTTTACTTAGTTTAATTGTCGGGTCAAATAAAAGTCAAACGGGTTTGTTTTAAATAAAAATCCATAACTAATTCATAAAGATCAGTTTTCTCACTTTAATAACTTGGTAAATATTAGTTGAACATGTCTAAGCATGTTCAACCCGACAATTTCAAGTTTAGGCTCGGTTCGGGATCGAAGGTCGCATAATTTGACTTCTGCTTTGACTTTCAGTTCTGACCCGTTTAAGCATGTTTTAGAAATGCCTTAGAGCCTTATTTGGACCAGGTTTCATGTATGTATAACTCTCTGAGATTATACAACTTGGTTCATTAGTTATCCGATTCATATGTATGTTTCCGTTAAGTGCTTAAATGTTGACTATTATGCCCTTTTGACTATAAAACGTGATTTTTGAAAAAGTAAAAGAGTAGAAACCTTAGTTACTGATTTATAAACTTGTACCTAAAATTTGACATTAGTTTGAGGTCTAGATTAAGAGTTATGCTCATTAGCGTGATTAGAAAGCTTCTTATTAAATAAATGGCGTAATTAGCATATAGCCTATCTAAACCCACTTTTTGATATCAAACTTTTTACCCACTGATGTAATATAATATTGTGGGATTTTTGAATATTTTTATTTAATTTTTGGCTGAACATAACATAGGTCTCTAAGTTTGATTCGGTTAATGTCGGTTTTGCCCTTTTAAGCCATAAAATGAGTTTTACAAAACCTTTTGACCCCAAACCTTTTTCTACTGATTTTATTTGATAAATAAAATATTTTGAGCCTTCTGGAATTATAAAAATATCAGCTTTCCTTTGAAAACCCGGAAATGGCTCCAAATTGCCTTTTTAAGCGTTTTTAACGCATAGTATGTGCTAAAACCATATTAAACATATAAGGTTGATACCTACTGATATTTTTAGTATCCTTTCATATATTAACAGTAAGTGAAAGTTTTAAACTCAGATTTCCAGTTTTGACCTTTTAAGCCTAGGTGAAATTACCAAAATACCCCTAAGGTGCATAGTTTGGTTTTAAGTGATAAATTTCACATATAGGTCATACCCTACTATTATAACTTATTAAATTAAGTGTATTTACTGTATAAACCAGACCTGTAACTCAGATTACTAATTAAACTCTTTTATAATCTTTTAAATGACCAAAATGCCCTTATGAGGCATAAGTTGAGTTTAAATTCGTTTGGGGCATAATAGAAGATACCTTACTGATATCACAACATGTTTAAGGCATATTAACTCAGGGAACTTGCATATGACTCTTATGGTTACCCGTGACGCCCTTTTCGCGTTCGGTTTATGTAACTAGTTTGCATAAATTGACCGAAACGGGTCAAACATTATCATCTTTGCCTCAAAATCCAGAATGTGTTTAGTATACCCATATCATACAAGTCTTCAAACTTTTCGAGTCGAAATCACATTCTATCCGGTCTTCGCTTAATCGTGCGTTTGAACCGTATCTTCCTTTAAAACTGACCGGTCTAAGCTTAGGCTTAAATAAAGACCCGTTAGAAATCTAATAGGTTATTATAAACCTTTGTTCCATTATAGAAGAACCAGTAAAAGCTACCCGCACTCGCTAATTGTGATTTATACTTACAAAGGTAAATACTTTTAACTTATTTTCCCTATACGGGCTTGGGGTACGGTATATAAAATACCGCTTGGTCCGGCATTGAATCTTTAATCGAATAGAGGTTAAATCATTGATATGCTACGTTTTGAAATGTTTTGTTTGCTTAAAGCCTTTGGGGGGTTAATGACTATGTCCCGGATATCCTTGGCATCATCTTACGAGATGGCCACGACCTAAGCACGGGGTGTAGGCGTACACCCGTCAGTGCCTAACCAAATAATGTGGTGTGTCTATTAATCTTTAACCCGATCTACGGATCGGGCTACTGAACGCATAAGTAACATGTAATTCACTTACAAGATTATATTCACATAATTATCCCAAGTTATAAAATGTTTTGTGCCATGTGCATTCAAATCAATTTTCAAACCTTTTCAAAATGAGTCAGTTAAATTGTATTTACCAGTGTAAACTGACGTATTTTCCAAAAGGTTAAGTGCAGGTACTACTCGTACTAGGCTGGCTGTCTTCTAGCGTCCACAATAAGTCTCGCAAGCTTGGATGTCAATAAAACTGTTGAACAATATCTTCTTTTATTTTGATCCGCCTGTGGATCCGTTTCAACTATTTCGTGATTTTTAATATTACAATTTATTAAAGTTGAAATGAATCTATCTTTGCTTCCGCTGTGCATTTATATATTGTGTTGTTTGACTTATGATGATATCAACTACGTCACGATACTCCCCACCGGGCCCACCGGTAATACATGGAAATATCGGGGTGTGACACCCTACCGTATAACCCTTTTTCATTATGTTCATGAGTGTGACGAAAAGAAGGATCAAGCGAAAAGAAAAAAAGGAGGGCGATAACAGTGATGGTTCTAGGTGGCGAAGAAGCTAGTTTGTGGTTGCAGTGACAATGGTTGGGGTTGTGAAGGTAATGGTGGTGGCAGTGGCGGAACTAGTACATTAACTCAAGAATATCCAAAAAAAAATCACCGTGCAATCATACAATATTAAAAAAACGACAATAAATAAATAAAGTAAAAGAAATACCTAATAGATTTGTCCTCTTCTTTTTTTCATAGCTTGAAATTGTTCCATCACATCATCGTCTTTTACTTCACGTAAAAATCCTTTTCGACCGCATAAACCATTGCATTGTTCAAAAATTTCGGGCCCATTCGATTGCGTAAATCCGTCTTGACAAACTTCAATTTCGAAAAACATCTTTCAGGTTGCAACCGGTAAAAGCAAATAATAATTCATTCCATTCACACATGGTAACCAAACAAGACATGGAATGGTAATGATTCATTGCGTTTTCTCATCCATTCCATTCCCTCGTTCATTCCATTACCCTATACAAAACAGACCCTTATAGTGTGACGAAATGACTCAATATCACCCAAAAGAGTCCCTATTTCTTGTGTAGTAAATTCATCCGGGTACATCTTAGCAAACACCAATATCTTCGATGGGTCAAACTTAGAAAAACCGTTACAAGGATTTAAACCCGACATATTTCTTATCAAACTAGTTGTTACCTCACTAAATCCATTTCCTAATTCTTGAATTTGGATGTCTAAAACCTCAATTAAAATGTCAACTTCAAAATGCTTGGATATTATCATTATCAACATTCGGACTTGAATCAACGTCATCATTTGCTTGGATATTATCATTATCAACATTCGGAGGAGTTGTTTCATTCGAAATTGTATCATCATCACCAACCCGATTTTCAATAATTTCTTCGTATTTTCTTTTAAAAAAGTTCCCAATTAAAGATTGTTTTTTAGATTGTGGTTTCGTCATCACTTCAAATGTCACACCCCAACCGATGACGGAAACATCGGGGCGCGACACTAAGTGAATCAGTTTGAATACGTAGCATAATAGTTTAAAAAAACTCATATCCAACATGAATACATATCGCAAGTTTCAACATGCTAGTTTACGCAGTCCAAGTGATAGCCCAAGTTTCCAATGCATTAAAGTGCCTTTCCCAAAGTATAACGGGAGGTTAACATGTCTCATCCTAACAATACCCCAAGACTCAAGGGGGGGGGGCGTTACTCCTATAGCACTATAATTGTTAAGGCGGAACTACACACAGGGATTAAACGTTCACATAGCATAAAAGTCTCAAGTATCATGTTTAATGCGGATAGAGTATGTTTCAAATAAGTTTCAAGTGTCAAGTGTCTTGATATAGAATACATGTTGCATCCCAAAAGTGTTTAAAACAAAAAGGGATCGAGTATACTCACCGTGGGTGCTTAACCAGACACTGCTAAATTGGATCGAAGGGAGCGCTGGATCAGCCTGCGTGCGGGGAACAGAGCATAGGTCCTCTTAGAGCTGACCCGGTCAGGAACAGAGTGTCGAATAGTGCGAAAATCGAGTAAAAGTGACTACCTGAGCGGATGGTCATCCGGACGGATGGTCATCCGGACGGAAGACCATTCAAACGGATGGCCATTCGAACAGTGGGTGTTTGTGAACTGTTAAAGTTTTCAATGTTGTGTTCATAGTGTCCTGCAAAACAAACAACAAGTGTTATCATAATCAGATCATCTGGACGAATGGTCATCTGATCGGATGGCCATTCGGACAGATGGTCAGTGAGTGAAGTTTCGTGAAATTTTCTAAGTTTTGAGTTATCGGAGACGATGTGACGACGTGTCAAACAACGGAAACGTACCAAACCCAGCTCGTTCGATCGGATGGGCATCACCCCTGTTCGAACCGACGAGCTGTTTCTGAAGAAGTTTCATGTTTGGACCGTCGATCGGCCCGTTTTGTGGTGGAATTCAGTTTTCAAACCGGCTTTCGGCTAAGGAACGAGTCAAAAGTCTGTTTGAGTCTGATTTCACCCATGTTTTGAATAAAAATTTGAAGGAAAGTTTGAAATCAGTTGTAAAACGTGAGATTCATCAGATCTGAGCCGGAAACATGTGAAATTCCATCAGACCTGGTGTAAAAACGTGAGATTCCTTTAGATTCGGTTAAAAGTTATGAAAATCCTTTAGATCTGGGGCCGGTCTTGATTAAATGATGCTCCACCACAGTTTGTACAATCAACTGAGTGGAAACCACCTTTAAGATGCCCAAATCAGTTGGTTTTCGTGAAAAAAGTTGAAGTGTTCGTGTGATTTTGATGAAGAATATGGTGTAGATGTGTTAATTGATGAAAGTTGTACAAAAATTGAGGAGAATTACTTACGGAATGGGCTTGAATCTTGATGGAAGTGACTGAGAGTGCGTGTGATTGGAGAGCAGTGTCAAAGGTGAGAATGAAGGGTTAACAGCCCTATTTATAGGTGATAGTGACAGCTAGTAGGTGGAGGAGTGCAAGGGGTCGAATGGCTTTCCGGTCGAATGGCCATCCGATCGGATGGCCATCCGATCGGATGGTCATCCGAGCGGATGGTCATCCGATCGGATGTGCATTCGGACAGCTGATACCCGTTTACTAGTTTTCCAACTTTGGTTTGTTTTGCTAGCTAGATTAAGTGTCGCGTTGCGTATTATTGTGAGTAACCATTACATGGTGTTATTATATAGGTAACACAAAAGTTTCCTAGTTTCTCATTCAGTAAGCATCAAGTTTCTCGTTTAACCAAGTATCCAAGTTTCTCGTTCAATAAGTATCAATTGTCAAGTTTCCAGCATCACAAGAGTCGAGATCCATAGTATCACAAGAGTCAAGTTTCACAAGAGTCAAGTATCACGAGGGTCAAGTATCACAAGTGTCAAGATTCATATTGTTTATGTAAAAGTTTCACATAGTTTCACACATAATTAAGACTCAAATAGTTTCATTTCCATTATGATCGATCGTCTCAAGTTTACAAGCATCACAGGGTAGGAAGTACGACGAGACATGCCAAAAGATAGAAGTTTCGAAACGCAGGGCGTTACATCAAATAATTCAAGATTCAACAATAATCCCTAGTTTAACAATGAAAAAAATAAAAGTATAAACATACAAAATTACCAACTACCAAGAATACAACTAATCAAACAAGAAAAGAAATAAAGAATACTCACAACTCACAATTAGCACAACAGCAGCGACTTCAGCCAATAATCAGCCTGTTCGATGATGTTGTTGGACACTTAGACCTGTTCTTTAACCGAAAAAAAAAACAAAAGGTAAAGATTGTTGAACACATTAAACCTACTGATCATGTATGTATAAACATTGATGAATACATTAAACCTACGATCTGATCGTCTGTTACTCTGTCCGAAGTGCTGCCAATAGGGGTGTTCAGGATTCGTTTCGAATTCGAAAAATTCAAAATTCGTTTAAATTCGATTCGATTTTCAAGAATTCGTTTCGATTATAAGAATTCGAATTCGAATTCGATTCAATTCGAGTCAAGTAAATCGAATACGAATCGAATACGAATGTATAATTTCAAATTCGATTCGATTCGAAATTCGAATAAAAATTATACATTTTTATTTATTATTTTTATATATAATACATATATAACTTTTATTAAGCTATACTATAAATTATTTTCAAATTTTTTCCAAGTATTAAAATTACCCATTACCAAACCCACTACATGACCCATAAGTAAGTAAAACCTATGTAACAAATCTATCAATTGATTTCTAACCATAAAAATATTAACTTGTAATGTGGAGTGACTATTCCCGACTTCTCGTTTTGAATTTTAGACTTGTAATACTTTAGTTGAAACTTTTTAATGTGATATCGTGCTTTATGGATGCTTTAAAATTTATGTTTCATTTTGATAGTTTTTTACATGTTTTAAAGAATATGAATTAAATCGAATTTATTCGAATTCGATTCGAATTCGAAATTTTAATCGAATACGAATCGAATACGAATTGGGTTTTTTATTCGAATACGAATTCGAATCGAATTCGATAGGTTTTAATCGAATTCGAATCGAATACGAATTCAAGGAAAAATAAAAATTATTCGAACAATTCGATTCGAATAATTCGAAAATTCGATATTCGATTCGATGAACACCCCTAGCTGCCAATCTGTTTGTCTGTGAGTCGATTCTGTTCGAAGATGATCATCATCAAGCAACAAATCCCTTTTGGTCGACGTTTGATATCCCCTGCTAATGTGCCGCCCATTCAAACTTCATAGGCTTGGGCAGTTGGGCTTTTATTTAGTTATTTGGGCTTATTATTTAATTTGTAATTGGGCTTATTTTTAGTTTGTAAACAATCTGGGCAGCTGGGCTTATTATTGGTTTGTAAACAATTTTTTAGGGGTGTCCTCGTAGTTGTTTAGGGGTGCCATTTGTATAAGAATCGATTTTTTACACTACCGGTAAAAAGTTGAGCCGTAGCCCGTGCTACGACTTGATATAAGCCAGGTCCGCCCCTGGGTGGTGGTGATCGGGTAGAGATGGTGAGGTGCGGTGGTGGTGTCGTGGTCGATGGTTGACTGTGAACATATCAACTGTGCCTAAACTTGCACTACCACCCGATCATCATCATCATCATCATTGAAACATAGCTTAATAAAAAAAGTGACTGTGCCTAAACCTGCACTACTACCTGATCTTAAACTTGCACTACCCAAAATCAAGTGATCCTAAACCTGCACTACCACTGTGAACATACCAGTTGTGCCTAAACCTGCACTACCACTTGATCATCATCATCATCAAACCTGCACTACATCAATTTGAACTACCTGCACTACCATCAATTTCCTGAACTTAATACCAAAACTGAATACAGTGACCTAGACTTAACACCAGGACTGAATACATCAAACCAATTTCGTAATCATGGACTTAAATGTAACAAATATACAGTGGACTTGCATACTACAATCCTGCACCAATAGTAATGAACCATGACCTTAATCATTGCTAATGAACCAATCCTGCACCAAACCAATTAACTATGCACAATCTGAACAAATCCACATCATGAACCTGTTTGCCTAAACCTGGATTTAAATGTAACAAATACACATCATGTTCATCCTCCAGAATGTTAATTTAAACCAACGACCTGGACTTGCATAATTATACAAATTGTGTTCAAATCATTAAACCTTAATTATAGATAGATATCATGAAACCTAGTTAGTTGCATAATTATACATATCAAATGTTCATCAAACCAATAGTAGCAAAATAAGCATTCTAAATCTACACAGAAGCCTAATACTTCACCGCAATCAAAAGAACCAGAACCACTCTAGTATTGGTAAATGTGGTTCTTGGTGATGACACACCGGTGATGGTGGTGGTGGTGGTGATAGCATTGCGGCGGTGACGGAGGTGGTCACGACGGGAGTGATGGTAGTGATTTGATGGTGACGGCGGGAAGATGACATCAAGGTTGAACGTGAAATCGTTCAGCCACCTCAAAACCACCGTAACCCGCACGACTGTGTGGTGGTTATGGGTCTCCGACACCTGTAATCTGACTACATTGTACAAAGAAATTGAAGCAAAGCTTAATCATGTGTTCATAAATGAGGGTGTTAGAATGTGAACCCAGGAAGAGATGGAGTTTGTAAAGTGTGGATCATAAGCTTTAATGATGAAATTTACTACATATACATTTTCATGTTGAGGGATTAGTGCCAGGCAGCTTGCTTGGCACTTCCCTATTGGACCAACCCATTTTTAATTTAATTTTATTCCTAGTTTAAAATTACGGTTTTGACCTTTATTTAAAATTAAGTTTTTGCCTCCAGTTTAAAATAAAATTATATTTTTGCCACTGGCTCAAAATTACGATTTTGCCCTCAGTTCAAAAACCCATTTTTAATTTTATTCTCAGTTTAAAATTACGGTTTCGCCCTCCGTTTAAAATTACGTTTTTGCCCTGAGCTAAAAATAAAATTATGTTTTTCCCCTAGCTCAAAATTACGATTATGCCCTCAGCTCAAAATTACGTTTTTGCCGACAGTTCAAAATAAAATTATGTTTTTCCCCATAGCTCAAAATTCTGATTTTGCACTCAGTTTAAAATTATGATTTCGCACCCAGTTCAAAATATAATTACGATTTTGCCCTCTGTTCAAAATTATGATTTTGTTCCCATTTCAAAAATTACGATTTTGTTCCCACAGCTGCATGACACTTCTCCATTGGTCCAGCCAAATTACGATTTTGCCCCGTTTAAATTTACAGTTTTGCCATTGGTTTTGTTTTTTTCTCTCCCATCCTAATTACGATTTTGTCCTCGGTTTTAAATTTACAAGTTTGTCATTGTTTTTGTTTTTTTTTCTGTCAAATTACAATTTTGCCCCCAGTGTAAAATTACAGTCATGCTTTCGTTTTAGTTTTTTTCTTTTTGACAAATCTATGGTAGTGTTTTGTTTTAATTATTGACTCGGTGTAATTTTTACTCGTGTCAGGCGGTTGCGTGGTACACGCTCATTTGTCCTGAAAAATTACAATTTTGCCCCAGTTAAAAATTATAGTTTTTCCATTGTTTTAGTTTTTTTAGCAAAAGTATTGATAGTGTTTTGTTTTCATTGGTTTTCTCGATGTAATGTTTCTTGAGATCGTGTTATGAGTAGTATGTACAAGTAACCGAAACACAGACGTATATGAAAGAGAAATATTTGGCTTAGTGCCCCGCAACACGGGCAGGGCAACACCTAGTGATTAACATACCCCTCATAGTAACAGTCAACCTAACGGTTGACTAACGGTGTGTGGCATGTTGAAATGAATAGCCCACCTTATGGTTTCATACGACAAAAAATGAAAGATAGGGTGTCATTATACAATCTGGACCAAACCACAGGGTGACAAATTGCACTTATTCTAAGATTTAATTAAAATTGTATGTAAATTAATTATTAAATAATAAACAAGCCGAACTCGAGCTTAAAAAACTGGTCACGAGCTGAACTTAAGCTTTAGAAATGAAAATCAAACTAAGCCACACTCGAGCTCGAGCTCTTATATATTAAACGAGCTCGGCTTTGCTTGACCTCTAACCAAAACTATGATTTGAATTATTTTTATTTTCCTTAAATAGTTGATTATAATTATAGTTAATTACAATCACCATTTTTAATTGTCTTAAAAACCAAATTTAAAGACACACATGTGTCTGCCACAAATGTGCAATAAACACATTAACCTGCCTTAAAAGTTCAACCTCTATCTCTCTCTCTCTTTCTTCACTGTACATTGATTATATCGAGGGGCGTAGTATCTTGGAGGGTCCTCTTATTATCAATGAACTGGTCTCATGGAGCAAAAAGGCGAAAAAGAAGCTAATGTTATTCAAAGTAGATTTTGAAAAGGCGTTCGATTCTATAAGTTGGAACTTCCTAGAGTCGATTCTCTCGCAAATGGGGTTTCCAGCCTTATGGCGTAAATGGATCTTTGGCATTTTATCGTCTTCAAGATCCTCAATTTTGGTAAACGGCTCTCCATCACAAGAATTCAATATCGAACGTGGGGTTCGTCAAGGGGATCCTCTATCTCCCTTATTATTCATTCTAGCTATGGAAGCTCTTCATGTTGCAACAATCACGGCTAGTGAAAATGGTTTATTCAAGGGGGTTAACATGCCAAATGAGGGCCCAACCATCTCACACCTACTCTATGCGGACGATGTCTTATTTGTGGGGGAATGGTCGGATACAAACCTCCATAATCTCTCAAGATTATTAAGATGCTTCCGTTTGTCTTCAGGTTTAAAGGTAAACTTCTTCAAAAGTCATCTATTCGGGTTGGGCGTATCAAACGAGGCTATTATACAAAAGGCGGAAATCCTACAATGCAAAACGGGTGCATTCCCCTTCACTTATCTCGGTCTTCCGGTTGGTGCAAACATGAATCGTGTGAAGTTTTGGAAGCCTATCATTGAAAGATTTGAGGAAAAGCTTACATTATGGAAGGCTCGAACATTATCTTTCGGCGGTAGGGTGACACTAATCTAAGCGGTGTTAGGTAATCTTCCTACCTACTACCTCTCTCTTTTTTGTGCCCCAATTCAAGTTGTTAAACATTTGGAAAGAATTCGTCGCAAATTCCTGTGGGCCGGGTGCATGGATAAAAACAAAGTCAGCTGGGTCCCGTGGTTTAAAGTGGTAGCTCCAAAAAATAAGGGTGGGTTGGGTATAGGTAGTATTGCATCAATGAACAAGGCCCTCATGATCAAATGGTGTGTGCGTTACAAAAACGAACCTTCCTCTCTTTGGGCAAGGGTGATCACGGCTCTTCATAGTGGGTCTCAAATTAAATCCTCAATCCCACTAAAAAACTCTATTGGTGGTGTTTGGAAAGCAATAATTAATATGGGTCGGTTTAATGCAAATCAGCCAATTGTTGTATGTGATAGATTGCTTCCAAAAATGGGAAAAGGAGATAAAACCATGTTTTGGTTGGATTTATGGGCTGGAAATAGAACCTTAAAGAGAATCTTTTCCGAATCTTTATAATCATGAAAGTGATAAAAGATGCTATGTCTCGAATCGTTATAGAACAAACCAAGGATGTATCGAGTGGTTCTGGGGGAGTAGTAACAATCTGTCATCTGATGTATTGTTAAAAGAATGGGCTGAATGTTTAGCAGTCATAAACGGTGTCACAATTAGTCAAAGATCTGATGAGTGGCTATGGAGGTTGGGTGAGAAACAAGTGGAATTTCAGGCAGGATTGGTAAGGGCGGAACTTGATGAAATCAGTTTAATAAACGAAACAAAAGTACTGAATTGGCTGCATTGGATTCCCAAAAAGGTTAACTGCTTCCTTTGGAGAGTCGTATTGGACTGGATCGCTACAAGAGAGGCACTTCAGATTCGGTGTATTCCTCTTCCCTCGGCTAACTGTGTCCTATGCAATGAAGAGATTGAATCGGTTAACCACCTTCTCGTTACATGCGGCTTGGCTCAACAAATTTGGGCGGTAATCTTTCAATGGATGAAGATTCCTCTGCCTAGATATATCCTAAGTGTGGTGCAATTATTGGAGTTCATGGACTCGTATCAAGGGATAAGGAGATACAAAAGGGCGGTGTATACGGTGGTAGCAACAACCTGCTGGATCATTTGGAAAACGAGAAATGACGTCACCTTCAAAAGCAAACTTCCAGTACTTGCGAAGATAATTGGAGACATCAAGGCAGTTTCGTTCACATGGGTCTGTAATCGTTCAGAACTCAAGGATTTGCCATGGGAAAAATGGAGGAGTTTTTGTATAAGAGAGTAATTGTATTATACCTCTGTTTCCTTTCTTATTTCCTGTAATTTGTACTTGCTTGAGCACCTTACTCAAGTCTTTTTAATACATCGCCTTTTTTCAAAAAAAAAAAAAAAAAATCTCTTCATTCTTCATTTCCTCCTTTTGTTTCTCCCACCTCACATTTGGGCCCCAACTCTACACCTTTTGTTTGAACTCAAAAGCAACACACACAGTTAACAACAACACTTCAAATTTTTCACATTAGGTTTTCAGTTTTCATGAATTTCTCTCCGGTAACGGCAGCGTAGCGGCGGTGTTCAGTTTCAAGTTGTACTGATGGCATCGTATCGCAACGGCAGAGGTCCGGCGAAAGTAGATCGACTTCAACCGGCTTCTTCCGCGAATCTCAGAGCGTCTTCTTCGTTTAAATCGAAGAGTTCTAATGTTCGCCGTAGTGGCTCCGGTGTCAGAGTTAGAGATTCTGATGATTCCGGTGAGTTTTGAGCTCTGTTAAGTTCTATTAAGATACTGTGTGCTGTATGTTATTTTTAAGTTTCGGTTTCGGTTTTGTAAATGCGGATCTCGAATGCGAATGTTGAATGCTGATCTCGAATGACAGTGTGATGTATTGAACTTGTTGTTTAGATTTGTTTTAGTTAGGTTTTTGTTGAAGTTTGTGATGAACTGATGATAGTTTTGCACGATGTTGATGGACTGTTTGGACTAGAGTATGGTATGATGAGTGTAAAGTGTTGTTCTAGTGGTATGATAGTGTTTGAGATCTTTTAGGGCTAGTTGTAGGACAGTACTGTTTTTGCACATGGATTGGCGGGGCCAGGGTTATTGATGAATGATTGATAATGTTGTAATAGATGTTTTATGTATGGTACAACTAGTAATAATGTACAGAAATGTAGCTATGTGTAGACAAATTGTGTTTTATGATGAGGAATATTAAAGTTTGAACACGTAAAATGTAACGGCTCAGAGCTGAATGGGAAGGAGGGATACGTTGATATTGCTGTTGTATTGCTGTGTGCTTGCTACATGCTTGGGGATGCTTAAGAATACATGTACAGTGGATGTAACGTAGTAAACTTACTGACCTAAAGATAATTTATAGAACCATAGGCTGTTTATTATACTTGCAACTATGTGCTGTGTGTACATGTTGGAGTTGAATACGGTTAAGTATGTGCAATAATCTCAATGTACTCTTATCCCGATCTTATTAATAATTTGATGCTGGCTGATCATCGAATGCCTGAATCCCGTGCCTGTACACCTGCACCTGTAACCTAGTTTCTCATACAGATTGTTCAGTACAATCCTGTATGTTGGTTTAGATTGAATAATGATTTTATAAGTGTTGATATTGGGTTGCATCCGAAGAGTTTTTAGTTCAGCATATAAGTAGTTCATAGCTAGCTTTAATGCACAGATGTTTAGTTTCCCCACTACCAATATTTAAACATCAACAAATCTTTTATTACAACATACTTTAACAAAATTACAGAGTTTAAAGCTAATATCTTGAGTTGATGTTGTAGTTTCTGGTCGTGTTCGAGTTGCTGTCAGATTGAGGCCTCAAAATGCTGAGGAGATGGTGGCAGATGCTGATTTTGCCGATTGTGTGGAATTGCAACCAGAGGTGTGAAAATTATACATCTTACAAGTTATGATTCAAGGAACATTGAATTGCATTGTTTTATACAAAGTTTGGTTATTCATGTGATTACTCATGGTGACAGTTTTATATTTGTCAAAGTTTAAACCTATGTTGTCAAAGACGCAAGGCGCAGGCGAGGTGCATCGGCCTCGCCCGGAGCCTAGGCGCAAGGCGCAAAAAAAGCGTGGGCTTTTTTAAGAAAAGCGCACATAGAGAAAAAATACAAAAAATATGTTATGCTTTGAAAATAAATAAGATTCCACATATAAAATTAAAAAAAAACTATTATATATGCCATTTAAGATCATGGAGCTAATAGTTAGTAGCAAAAGTTTAGGACTTATATGTTGTAAGTTTTGGGTGTGTGAATAAAAGTCTCAAAAGGTGGTAAATACTTTGTCCCACATTGGTGTGGGAACAAAGTGAGTGGTTGTTTATAAGGTAAAGCCTTTACTACTCTATTGTAGCTTTATGACATGTTTTACCACAAGTCCTACCCGCGCGCAGGAGGGGGGGTGTGCAAAAATGAGTTTCTGAGCTGGAATTTGGTTGAACTCATGCGTGCCCGCACCTGCGGACACGAATGCAGCTCCGAAAAACCCGGATTCGCACTCAGTTTCGTTTTTTTCGCTGCGCCTCAGACCGTTTTTGCGCTCCTTTCTTGCGCCTCAGACCGTTTTTTTCAAAAAAACCCATTTTTGCGCCTAGGCTGCCACCAGGCGCTATAGCGGCGCCTCGCTGCGCCCGGGCGCCTAGGCGCGCGCTTTTTGCGCTTTTGACAACATAGGTTTAAACGGTTGAAACTTCGAAAGAACAATTGGGATTCAGATACTTACGAATTCGATGAAGTGCTAACTGAATCTGCATCACAGAAGCGTGTTTATGAAGTTGTTCTAAAACCTGTAGTGGAGGTTCGTAATGTTACACTATTTTTTTTCTTTCAGTTTCATTACTTATGGTTCTATAAAGACATGTTTATGCATTTCAGAGTGTTGTAGACGGTTACAATGGGACAGTGATTGCTTATGGTCAAACGGGCACAGGAAGACTTTTACTCTAGGACGATTGGGTGATGAAGACACATCAGCACGTGGAATCATGGTCCGTGCATTGGAGGATATTCTCGCTAATATATCTCGGGATTCTGATTCTGTCATGATCTCGTACTTGCAGGTACATATGTCCTTACAAATAAACTACAACAATGAAGCTAGGGTTTTATTGTTGAAATGGATAGCCCACCTCATGGTTTCATACAACAAAAAGTGAAAGATAAGGGTGTCATTATGCAATCTGGACCAAACCACAGGGTGACAAATTGCACTTTACTCTAAGATTTAATTAGAATTGTATGTAAATTAATTATTAAATAATAAACGAGCCGAGCTCGAGCTTAATAAATTGGTCACTAGCTGAACTTAAGCTTTAGAAATGAATTTCAAACTAAGCCGCACTCGAGCTTGAGCTCTTATATATTAAACGAGCTCGGCTCTGCTTGATCTCTAACCATAACTATGATTTGAATTATTTTTATTTTCCTAAGTAGTTGATTAAAATAATAGTTAATTATAATCAATCACCATTTTTAATTGTCTTAAAAACCAAATTAAAAGACACACATGTGTCTGTCACAAATGTGCAATAACCTGCCTTAAAAGTTCAACCCCTCTCTCTCTTCACTGTACATTGATTATCTCTTCATTCTTCATTTCCCCCTTTTGTTTCTCTCACCTCACATTTGGGCCCCAACTCTACACCTTTTGTTTTTTTTTTTTGAACGGCCAACAAACTCCATCCCGAGCACTCTCGGGGCACCCACTGGACAAACAGAGTACTCCGAGAGTAACCCGAGTCCACCACCAATTCCGGGGAAAACCCGGTAACCCACCCGCCCGTAGGCACGACGGTGAAATTACCGGTAAAACCCGTTTGGCTCAAGGATCCAACCCAGGTTTCCCTGGGTCTCCTATCATTGCCCACCAGTGCCTCACTCTGCACCAAGTGGGAGTCAAACTTGCATCTCTCAAGAGAAATGCAAGCCCTCCACCACTTGATCTAGAGATCATTGGCAACACCAACACATTTTACAATAACCTCTTTAACACACACACGCAGTTAACAACACTTCAAATTTTTCACATTAGGTTTTCAATTTTCATGAATCCACCGGTGACAACAGCAGCAGCAGCAGCGGCAGCGTCACGGCGGTGTTCAATTTGAAGTTACAGCGATGGCGTCGTACAGAAACAGCAGAGGTCCGGCGAAAGTAGATCGAGTTCAACCGGCTTCTTCCGCGAATCTCAGAGCGTCTTCTTCCTTCAAATCGAAGAGTTCTAATGTTCGCCGTAGTGGCTCTGGTGTCGGAGTTAGAGATTCCGATTATTCCGGTGAGTTTTGAGCTCTATTAGGTCGTTATTAAGCTACTGTGTGTTATATACTTATATGTTATGTTAAGGTTTCGGTTTCGGTTTTGTAAATGTGGATCTCGAGTGTGAATGATGAATGCTGATCTCGAATGACAGTGTGATGTATTGGAAGTTAAGGTAAGTAGGGATACTAGGAGACTGGTGTTGTACTATTGTATGCTTGTCACATGGTTGGGGATGCTTAAGAATTAATTTACAGTGGATGTAAATTATTGACCTAAAGATAAATTAACAAAGATGCAAGTTATAGAACCACAGGATGTTTACTATACTTGCAACTATGTGTTGTGTGTACATACATGTTGGAGTTGAATGTGGTTGGTTACATATGTGCAATTTTCTCAGTGTACTCTTAGTTAAGCTGATTTTTGTTAATAATTTCAAGTCGGCTAATCGTTGAATGTCATACCAGTACACCTGCACTTGTAACCTAGTTTCTTGTAAAGTTGGTTTAGTACAAAATTTTCAAACTCTATCCTGCATTTCCAGTCATATATTTAGCAATTTCTCATACTTTGACTTAAGGGTACAAGGGGCACTCACCTAATAGGTGAGTCCCCTCTCTTACACACCACCAATCAGATAGTGCCACGTCAACTCCCCTCTTAAACTCCCCTAACACCACATTTTGATGGCGGCACTCCCCTAATAGGTGACTTGGGTTTTTTTTATTTTTTTATTTTTTTATTTTTATTTTTATTTATGCATGTTTATAAATTAAAAAAATATTAATAAAAATAAAAATTAAATAAAAGACATTTCATTAAATTAAAAAAAAAAACAACCTAGAAAAATAAAAATTACATTCAAACTAGAAAAATAAAAATTACATTCAAACTAGAAAAATATAAAAACAAACTACTCGTCGTCGGAACTCACTTCAAGGTGAGGTAGATCTAAACGTCCGAGATGCTCAACGAGATCATGTTTTAGTCTCCAATGCGTGTCTTCGTCAATGAGCTCGCTATAAGCTATTTCAGCGAAGACGGGTTCGACTGGAGGATCTTGAATGTGTACCGGTGCTATCGCCCTTCCGTCGTCTTTTATAATCATGTTATGTAAAATAATGCACGTATACACGAGTAACCTTATCTTTTTCACCGTTTTGGAACGCATTGGACGCTTTAGTATTCCCCACTTCGCCTTTAACACACCAAACACCCGTTCCACATCTTTTCTTGCGGCCTCGTGTTGCCTCTTGAACTTTTTTTTCATTCGGGATGTGAGGATATGGAAAAGACTTCACAAACACGGACCAGCTAGGGTAGATCCCATCAGTAAGATAATACCCGCGTTTGTATAAGTGGTCGTTCACCTGAAATGGACAATATGGCGCCGTTCCGTTTCGTTGAGTAAGAAATAACGGAGATTGTTGGAGCACGTTGATGTCGTTTTGTGCACCCGCCGGGCCACAAAAAGCATGCCAAATCCACAAATCTTGAGACGCCACCACCTCTAACATAACCGTCGGGTATTGATGATCGCCTCTCATATATTGTCCACGCAATTCTGTGGGGCACATTCTCCAGACGAAGTGTGTACAATCCAGACTACCCAACATACCAGGTAGGTGATGTCTCTCCTCATGAGCCTGATACAATAGCGCAACGTCGTGGCTCGTTGGTCTACGTAAGAATTCACCGGCATACATTGCATAGACCGTCTGGCAGAAATATTCAAGGCACTCACGAGAGGTCCTTTCAGACATCTTTAAATACTCGTCGTTTTCGTCTGGTAGGTTACCGGTTGCAAGTTGTTTAATCGCAGAAGTAACCTTTTGCAACGGCGTGAAACTTTTCTTCATTCTCCCGTCCAAGCCCTCTTGAAACCACTCGTCGTACGCTTCGACGTCACTAACAATTTTTAGGAACAAAGACTTGGACATACGAAACCTCTGACGAAAAATATCGGCATTAAATTTTTGGATTTTCTACACAATAATCGGCCATTAGTGTTTCGTGGCCACCCTGACGATCTCGAGGGACAACTTTTTTTTTACTAGACGATGCCGTGTCTAGTAGCTCCGCTTGTTGGATGAGATTTTGGAAGAAAATTAAGCTACTATCGTTTGACGGTTCACCTTCATCGTCGGGAAAGTCGGGTAGGGGAGGAAAAATCGGGAACCTGGGATCCATTTAGTGAAGTGGGTGTTGTTTGAGAGTATAAAAAATAAGAAGTGGGTGTGGTTTGAGAGTATAAAAAATAAGAAGTGGGTGTGGTTTGAGAGTATAAAAAATAGTGAAGTGGGTGTGGTTATTTATATTTGTTTAAAAAGTGAATTTTTTTTTTTTAAAATCGACCGTTCAAATGAGACCGTTCATCAATATGCGTGCAAAATTCAAACGGTGGACATGTGCCGAAACCACCCCCCGAATCGGGTCCCCGCACCGATGGCGGCGGTGTTCCCGATCGGGGAAAGTGGTCACCGATGGAGTCCCCGATGGGTGCCCCGGATACCCTAAGGAAGCCTTTGAATAATCAAAATGGTTATATGTAGTTATCGGAGAGTCTGCGGTTCAAATTGGAATGGGTTGGGCCGCCGACCCTTAGCCGGGTTTTTTTTTTTTTTTTTGGTCTAAAATTGTTTATAAAACAATTATTAGTATTTAGTGTGTCTACAAAAGAAGTATTATTTCGGTGATTACCTAATTTTTCTAATTAAACTATTTCAAGAGTTTTATGCATTAAAAATATTTGGTAACTTTACATCCTGAAAAGGTAATAAAAAAAAGGAAAGCTAAATTTCAAATGCTCTGTTTGCTAGGATAAAAAATACCAGCATATGCCAAGTTTATATGCTTTGCTAATGATGTATTTCTATTTTTACATGTCGTTGCTGGTAATATGAACGAATTTCAAATTTGTTTTAATCAAGTTGCAAATCGTGAAATTCTATGGTTACTTTGATTGTCCCTGGAAACTTGTTACTTTCATAACAAAAATAAGACAAGTAGTTAAACTTGTATATTACTTTTGTCTGGGATTAAACCCAGAACCTCTCATTAAGAGGCAAAAACCTCTACTAAGTGAGCTAGCCCTACTTCACAATCATTTTGATCTATCTAATCTCTTACAAAACAAACCTCATAACTTTAGTAATTCAATATATTTGTTAATTTAGAATGTTATAATATAATATAGTACTAGTTATTAATAAAATAATTCACCAATTTTCAAAATGAACTAAATTTTATTAAAAAATATTTTTTAATATACTTTATCTATTGAGCATTTGATAAATGTTATTTTTTTCTTTTTCTGATTATGATATTTATAACAATAATTTATTTTCTCCGAAATAAAAATTATTTTTATTTATTGGAATAAAAATAATCATAAGATATTTATTTAACAAAAAAATTGATTTGGGACCTTTGGGTTGGATTAAACTGGACAGAGAATGGGGATGGTCTTAGCCCACAAATGATAACAATTACGTTATCTTTGAAGAGCCCAATATGAACGAATGGTCAAACTTCAAAAGTCAAAACTCAGTGAAGCCACACTTTTTGCCCTTTTTGGCGGCAAAAGGTCTTCTACATTTGATTTTTATCATTAAAGGAATTATTGGTTGCGGGTAATATGAATGAATTTGTATTTTTTTTCTCTTTTAATAAATACATGTCGTTGCTTGTAATCAAATTGCAAATTGTGAAATTGTAGGGTCTTAGGCTACCCGGTATGGTGAGGCTCATCCCTAAGGGGATGGGCCGCCACGTCACCGGAAGTGAGGATGGGCCTAAAGGAGATGGACCAAGGGGGTGGAGGATGGGGCTAAATATATATATATATATATATATATATATATATATGTATGTGTAGTTATTTGTGTGGAGGAGTGGCCCGTCGCATGCGTCCTTGGGCCGACGGAGAAGACGGGACGGGGCAAGGGGGTGGTGTGGGGGTGCGGCGTCGGGGCTCGCCGGGGCAAGGCCGGCCCCCATTCCGGGTAGTCTTATGAATTGAGTTGAATTTTTTCAATTAATTGATTCTCAGAAATTCCATTAACTTTGAAAGTTTGTCTTTAATCTTGATAAATTTGTTTTCAACTTTGATTGATTTATGGAATAACTGATTTGACCTCAAAAGTCTCATTCCTTTTGAATGCATTAGACTCCATAATTTGAGTATTAATTACCCAATAGGAGATTTTACCCCTTTTTTAAGGTCTATATATGTGGACATGCATGTTGTTTTTAGCTATTGTACCCATATTTGTTTTCTCATTTGTGTACACAAATTAGAAAAATGAGAAGTGGTGGATTGTGTTAGAGGGTGGGTTCGTGCGGGAGGATTGGGTGGTAATGTTAAAAAAAGAAGTTTTTATTAGAAATGATGATGAAGAACATTGGTTTCGGGTGTTTGTAGATTTTGTTATTGGGTGGGTTTTGTGTGTTTTTATGATGTGACAGCCGAGTTAACATGTTTTTTTTAGTGTTTTTAAGGTTTCTTACTGTGGATGGTCTAAACAACAAAGATTGAAAATTGACTTAGGCTGATGATATTTTGGGAGATGGGTCCCTTCTAGCTATCTGAATGTTATTACAAATTACAACTAAATAAATGTTGCAGGGAATCTATAAGGCTATGGGGTGTGGGATAGGCGCTTTATCACGCCACGTCAGATCCACGTTAGCCAGGGGGCTTTATCACGCCTTCCCTTAACTTGGAGGGTGTGGGATAAAGCCCCCTCAATGCCTATAGTGCCCCTTATCTCGACCCCAGCCAGGGGCTCTGCCCCTTAGACCCTGCTACCAGGGGCGCTGCCCCCGGACCCCCCGTCAAGATCGTAAAACGCAATGACAAAATCAAAAACCCAGATCGTAAAAATGAAATTAAAGAATTTCTTACATGGATCGAAGCCGATTTCTTCAACGATTGACGAAATTTGAATGATAGAAACACTTATCAGCGATCGAATTGAACGGATCGAGTGATTATCTTCAAAATCACGGGAAAAAAATGAGATTTTGAATGAAATTAAACTGGGTTTTCTTCAAAAAAGCTGAAGAACACGTTGATCGGGTGTTTGAATCATTGATTGGTGATGAAAATCGCACTATAATGTATTGATTATTAAGATAGAAAGTGAAGAAATGGTTGAAGATGGTGGGTTTTGAAAATGGTGGTTTTGAAGTTACTTGGGAGAAGAAGGAAGAAGAAAGGATATGATTGACTAAAATACCCTTCCTCTTTATTTTAAATTTTGCCACATGTCATAATCCTATTGCTTCCTATCTTTCCTAGCCAAAATAAACTTTCTATTTGATCTCACCCTTCAAATAAAAAAACTTAAACAAGTAACTATATTTTATAACCTACCAAATAAAACAATATTGGATTTTGTACAAGTTGTAAACTAATTCCTACTAATGAATTATTAACAATATTTATGAATATAAATTTACAAATTATTCATATTTCGAGTCTGTATTTAGATGAATTTAACAAGTAAACAATAGAAATTGGCATTACTAAAAAAATGTAACACCCCGAAAACGGGTTTGGCAATCAAACCACATTAATAATAATGAACGGGTAAAATACCGTTAGTGGTAAAATTAACCCGGTGAATATAAGGATTTAAATAAATAATCTTATGTTAATAAAAAAGAAGAATAAACGCTTTGAGAAAACAAAGCCTATAAGAAGCCCGAGTTAACGAGACTTAAAAATAAAACGGATTATGACTTTTCCGAAACCACTAAGTAAGTAGGAATATCAACCTAGTTAGTTAAGTGTGGTTAAAACAATAATGAAAACATGAATTAGTTAAACCTTTATGAAAGTTGAAAACTTGAGGAAAATTGAGGGTCCAAATATGAAAAACTAAAAACTAGTTTTAATTAAATAAAATCCTACACCAAACACACACACTAAGTGTGTGTTCTGATCGAGACTTCCAGAAAGCCAGGAGCTCTCACCTTCAAACCCTAGATTGCTCAAATTGATCAAATTGAAAGGCTCAATCAGTCCGAAATCGAAATCCCAGCTTATATTAGTGATCACCTAAGTGAGGGGATCACGAGGTATGTTAAATTTTGTCTTTAGATTACATCTTGAAATTCTGATGAACATTAGAAATCGAAATCTGAGCTTGATTGATTGATGCTTAGATGAAATTAGTAATGAAAAGATGTCTAAGAGTAAACCCTAGTCAATAACTTGTTGAACTAGTGTTAAATTATGAAGTTCATGATCATCCATTATGTGTGATTAATGGGTTTTGTAGAAACATGATGAACACTAGAATCATGACTATCAAACTAGTGTTATTTGAACTCTATGAAGTTAATCTTGACATTGAACCATGAATTAGATGATTATTTAGTAAAAGATGTTGAAATTGGCAAGATAAGTAATCATGGAGTTTGATTATTAATTTTATAAAAGTATGCTCATTATGTGTTTGTTAAAACGCCTAAGAGAAAACTAAATGTTGAAATTCGG
This sequence comes from Helianthus tuberosus, assembly GCA_030545235.1. Taxonomy (NCBI): domain Eukaryota; kingdom Viridiplantae; phylum Streptophyta; class Magnoliopsida; order Asterales; family Asteraceae; genus Helianthus; species Helianthus tuberosus. Next base: position 142,873,077 of record CM060426.1, on the reverse strand, counting down.
AACAAACGCATATTTGAATGATGTTGTGAATTATGCGTTATATGACATGAATAGAGTGCCAAACGAACCGTTGATTGAACTCTATAGACAAAGGAATCGAGTCTCCAAACGGATAAGCCGGAGCGGACCCACGCTTGAAGGGAATACTTTAAAGGTACGCGACTTGTCGTCTCGTTACATTTATGTAGACAAGCTTAGTTAAAATATGTTTAAGGTTGATATAGCGAAAATGGTTGAGTTGGTATGTCAATGAAGTGATGGAATTCACTCGAAAACCAAATGGGTCAAGTTAATGGTTAAAATAATAGTGATCAAATTAAAGATACCATTTGGTAAAAGTTATAACGGGTCGGACAATCTAAGAAAATGTCTTTTAAGTAGTAAAAAAACTCACGGTGCGAACCGGAATTGGTCCAAGGGACATGATGGTATTAATATACCATCATACGTTGATAAATGGTCATGTCGACTAAACGGGTCAAATGGCGTGTTAATACCATTTGACAATAATAACTGACGACTACTTGTTGAGTTTTGTGATTACAGGAAATAACATATGTTGCGTTGCTTTAATTAGAAAATTTAAAGCAAGAGATATGTAAACGGGTCAATGCTATGACCCGAGCCAGGTACATATAGTTAGATTTATAGTTAAAAGTGGTATTGTGGTCAATTAATTAGTGGAAGTCCTTTGTCGTAAATTGAGGGACTAAAATTAACCAAAAAGCCCTTGATGGGTATATTGGGCAAACGACCCATATGGGGTGTTTGGAAACTTGCATTATGATTATGAGATTTAGGTAGATACCTTGAATGCGGAATTATGAAGTGTGAAAGGAAAAGAACGAGTTTTAGACTAAAATGCTTAATATTCTCTAAATGGGTCGAAAGGGTTTTATGTGCATACGTAAATCATAATAAAATTCGAACCCGAGCAAAGGACTTTGGGTTAAATACATTGGTGTATATATTTTGTTGTTTAAAAACCAAGTGGGTGGTTTTAAATACAAACGGGTCAAAATGTTGATTTTGAATAATAAGCCGATTGCTTAAAAATTTGGAATTTTATTAGTTTGAATGTTAAATTTTAACTCCATATGATGGAGAATTAAATTACGAACGCGTAGGAAAAAGAAACGCGTAAAACGGATTAGTAGAATGAAAGTTATGGAGTTTTTAAGTTGAGTTTTGGCCAAAAAGTATAGCTGGGCAACTGCAGCAGCAAATAAGCAACATTCTGTCGAAAATGGGGCGTGGCGTAGCGCGACGTCCCTTAGCGTACGGCGACGGCCCTAAATTCCAAAAATTGTTTGAATTTTGTTGTTTTGACCCATATGACTTGTTTAAACATGTTATTTAACTACCAAAGCTAACTTTTAAGTTGGTTTTGGTCACAGGTGAATGTCAAGAGTTTCCAGATGAAGATCAAGCCAATCGAAGAACCGAGCACACGAGATTAAAGCTTCCGCACGACCTTATTTCATAACTTTCAAACGATGAACCCAACTACATTTTGTTGTAAAACTTTTAAACTGTAAAAGTTTTTAATAAACCCGTATTTTTATATGTGATGTGTATATGTAAATGCACAACTAATTGTCGTTTTTAGTACTAAACCTTTTATAATAGTAAGGGTGTTACAAAAAACAACAATAATGTAAGATTTCGTGATTGTCTAGATGTAATCTGTTATCTCAGTTTGTGATCATCGCATAAGGTGCGGATAGAATCCCTTCCTTCGATACATGTCATTTGGCTTTCGGGCATCTGATTCCTGATTTTTAAATTATGCAATAAGTTTATATTATAAAAATATTACGAGTTAATAAAGTTTACGTGTTTATAAATGTACAAGTTTAAGGTTATGTACATGTATTATGTTACCCAAGTCAGTCCCTTTTCTGTGAGGATGACCACAGACCCATCATTGTGGCATAAAATGATGTGGCACCATCCGTGACAGTGAGTTGAGTTCACGGTATCTCTTCTGTTTTAGTGTACGGACTTCTGTTCAGAGGCGTATGGATCGATCCTAGGAAAAAGTAAATAAAGTCTAATATCTGGTGAATGGTCGGTGGGATTTGCCCACACTCCATTCATGTCTGGATACATGGGCTAGCTACCCTGTATCAACCTCTGTAATAAAATAAACCTTCTGGGCTTCAAGTAAATCTGTATATCATATTATGATAATATTTGTTATACTTATTTAATATATTTTGAATTATGAAAACTTAGCGTTTTTGCTAAAACAAATGATTTTTGAAGAACTTAGCCTTTTTCTCAAATAAAATAAGCCTTTTTGTTTACCTTTATCCGCGCACTGGGCAAAACTTTCAAATTTTGCTCAGACGTACGTTTTTGTGTTTTCTTCTTTATGTCAGGTTATCAAGATTACTGGGACGGGATACGGAAGAGTGCTCGAGTGTTTGGAAAAGACCGTAGAAATAAATGTACTGGATTGGATATCCTATTTCCATTAAGTTGTAAATCCTTGTAATACATTGTAACACCTCGTAAAATCACGTCCAATGATGTATTGACACGTGTAATAAACCCTAATAAAGTCAAACGTTGAATTTGATGGACTAATTTCATGAAAAATCAGAAACTTTGATTATAGAAGGACTGGAAATGTTAACATGCTTATTATAAGCCTTTGAATAACATTACATGGTAATCATATTCACAAATAGGCCACTTGTTAATCGAAAATGGCCGTTTGCATAATTAAATGAAAGTTTGCGCGTCGAAGGGTTAAAAGTGTCAACATGTTAATTCTTACCTCTGAGTGACCTTTTAACAAACCGAGAGATTCGTGATATTTTATTACACTCTCGGGAATGCCTAATATTGGCCATTAAGGGCTTTTATGCCTATAAGTGAAGTTAAGCGCAACTTTCCAAGTTAGAGGGACTAAAAGTGTCAATATGTTTAATTATACCTCTGAATGACCTTTTTACGAACCCGAAGCATCGTGATATTTTATAATACCCTCAATAATGCCTAATATGGATTAGATAAGGCTTCGGTGCTATTAAACGATGATATGTGCAAGTTTGCGCATTAAATGGACTAATTGCGTCAAACTGCAAAAGTCTATCGATTCGTATGGTATCGGACCTTCCGGAATATGATCATAAGTTAAACGTGCCCTAAATATCCTTTACATAGCTTAGAAATAGGCTTAGAGGTGTTTGGTGCGCAAAAACAAACTTACTTGATCAATAGGGACTAAAAGCGTCAAAAAGTGCATAAGTTTGCATTTTCGCGCATATCTTACGTTCTGAATATATTCGGACATCCAAAAATTTATGTAATCATTTAAATATTTTATTTTAATGATTGGCATGATAAAATCCCATTCGTCGCGTAATTTGGATCGTTTTTCGCGTCCATTCGTGTTTCGTCGTAATTAGCCGAACGACGCAACCGTACGGCCAAACGAACCGACATCCGACATATTTTTTAGCATGCTTTATGTTCCCTATGTTTAGGCATCATTGTAGAGCTTTGAAATGGGGTTAACATGGCTTAAACGTGTCAAAAATGCATCGAAAATCATGTTCTGCACTTGTAGGGGCCAATTTTGACTTTCTGCCATTTTGGTCTCTGGCGGGGCGCGAGAGGCCTCTCGCCGGGCGCCAGAGACTGATCTGGGCAGATTAGTTAACTCAGCAATTTGGTCGAATTTCAGGGGCTTTTATGTTAAATTTTCAATACCTTGGGCTACCATTTGATGGTTTTTATGTTCCCATTGTATTCTAATACCTTGGGCCCAAGTGTAAGGTCATGATTCAAGCACGGTTTACGAGGAATGATCCTAACGGTTCTTGAAATCCTATATATACCCACTTGTTTTTGCATTCAACTCACAATTCATTGCATTTCTGCTCTTGCTCTCTGATTTGAGAGGATCCTAACCAACTTGGGAACCTCCTTCAGTCCTAAGGACCACTCGTAAGTGTTCCTTTCGTGCTTAGTTCAATTGTTTGGCTCTTAAAGCCGAAAAGTCAAGCGTTCGTGATAAACGCTTTGACTTTTAAACGATCGAGCCATTGTTCGCAACAAACATGGCTACGTGATCCTAATTAGGTAGGTATTAAACCCTCAAAAGGGCACCTCCTAATTACCACGTTTGCTTAGTTAATTGTAGGGTCAAAGTAATTAAAATAAAAGTCAAACGAGTCGGTTTTTAAATAAAATTCATAATTAATGATGTAAAGGCAATAAAATCAGTTTTGTCACTTTAATAACTTGGTAAATATTAATTGAACATGTCTAGGCATGTTCAACCCGACAATTCTGAGTTTAGGCTCGGTTCAGAACCGAAAGTCGCAAAAGCTAACTTTTGCTTTGACTTTCAGTTCTGACCCGATTTAGCTTAGTTTAGATATGCCTTAGGATTCCTTTAGGACCATGTTATAGGTTAGTATAACCCTCTGAGGTTATACAACTTGGTTCCATAGTAATCCTAGATCATTGCATGTTTCCGTTATATGCTTAAAGTTGACTATTATGCCCTTTTGATATTAAAACGAGATTTTTGAAAATGTGAGAGGACAAAAAGCTTTATTACTGATTTATAAACTTTTCCTAAAAATTTGACATCAGTTTGAGTTCTAAATTAGGAGTTATGCTCGATATCGTAAATTGAAGCCTTTTTATTAATTAAACGGCATTTTTGGCATAAGACCTATTTAAACTCAAATTTTGACACCAAACCTTTTACCCACTGATATAATATAATATTTTGGGAATTTTGGAGATTTTTATTTATTTTTAAACTGATCATAACATAGGGTTCTCGCATAGACTCGGTAATTGGCAATAATGCCCTTTTCGCTAATAAAATGAGATTTACACATCCTTTACATACCAAACCTTTTTCTACTGATTTTATATATTAAATAAGTTATTTTAAACAGTAAAGGCTGATCAAAATCTCAGATTTCCTTAATCAACCAGAAAATCATCAAATACCGACTTTTATGCTATTTAGGCGCATAGTATGGTTTAAAACCATATTTGGCACCTAAAGCTTGTAACCCACTGATGTTATAAATAAATTTTTATACTTTAACAGTAAGAAAAAGTTTTGAACTCAGATTTCCAAGACCTTTAAAGCTTATGTGAAATGACCAAAATGCCCCTATGGTGCATAGTTTGGCCATAAATGATAAATTTCACACATATATGATATCTTACTCATATAAACTACTAAAATAAATATTTTTACTGATCATTTTAGACCAGAACCTCAGATTGTCATTTAACCTCTTTTATAATCTTTAAAATGACCAAAATGCCCTTTCGGGGCTTAAATTGATTTTAAATTCGTTTTGGGCATAATGGAAGATATCCTACTGATATCACAAAATATTTAAGGCATATTAACTTCTGGAACATGTTCATGACTCTTTTGGTTACCCATTATGCATTATTCGCGTTCGAAACGGTTTATGTAACTAGTTTGCATAAATTGACCGAAACGGGTCAAACCTTATTATTTTCACTTCAAAATTCAGAATGTGTTTAGTTTACCCATATTATACAAGTATCCATACTTGTCGGATCTAAATCACATTCTAATCCGGTCTTCGCTTAATCTTGCGTTTTGAGCCGTAAACCTTTCCTTAAAACTAACCGGTCTAAGTTAAGGCTTAAATAAGACCCGTTAGAAATTTAATAGGTTATTAAAACCTTCGTTCCAGATTAAGAGCCCCAGTAGAGGTACTTGTGCTTGCTGATTTGAATATACGGCTGAGAATAAAATTACATTTTAGCTCAGGTAAATACTCTTAACTTATTTTCCCTATACGGGCTTGGGATACGGTATTATAATAATACCGCTTGGTCGGGTATTGAATGTTTAATCGGATTGTGATTAAATTATTGAGGTAACCCGTTTTAATCTGTCTTGTTGAAACAAAAGCCTTTGGGGGCTAATAACCATGTCCCAGATATCCTTGGCATCATTATAAAGAAATGGCCACGTCTTAAGCACGGGGTGTAGGCATACACCTGACAGTTGCATAAGGAAAACGGTATCTCACTCTCTTGTGGGCCTATACTTGTGGTGTGTCTGTTAATCTTGACTCGGTTTCTAACATCGGGCCCTGAATGTATAACAAACATGTAAATCTGTATACAAGATTATTTTTATATAATTATCCCAAGTTAAAAAGGATATTTGTGCCTTGTGCATTTAAATCAATTTTCATAAATGTTTTCAAAAGAGTCAGTTAATTGTATTTACCAGTGTAAACTGATGTATTTTCCAAAAAGATTAAGTGACAGGTACTGTAAGTAATTGGCTGGGAGCTCAGGGCGTTAATAGGGAATCTTGCAAGTTCTAGACGTCTAAAGTCTGTCGAACAGTGTTTATCTTTCTATTTAAGATCCGCCTGTGGATCCATATTACAATCCGTTTGTAATATTGATATTACTTTTGAATCGGTTTGTAATATATTTACTTTAGACTTCCGCTGTGCATTGAACTGTGATTATTTGACTATGATGATATCAACTACGTCACGATACTCCCCACCGGGCCTACCGGTAATATGTGAAAATATCGGGGTGTGACATGTTGGTATCAGAGCCAACATTGAGTGAATTAAACACTAGCCTTTTGTGTTTAATCTCAATGACACAGTAGCACATTCCTTGACTTCCGAGTCTAGACATGAACTAGGAATGATCTCATCCCTGTTATATGTATACATTGTTTTCGATATTTGTGCATCCTAGGGTCGTGTCGCCGAGCAAAGCTGCCATTGGTGGAAGCTCTCCAAATCCGAAGTTTAAGAATGTAAAGCTTCGTACTACAGCTCGAATTAGCATATGATCAGTATGGAGAAAGGACCTTTTAAACCCATTAACCATATTTTAAATTCTATACCCAAGACTTTTGAAACTTCAAATGAGAAGCCAACATCGGAGGAGTTCATACCAGTTGTCCCTGAAGCTCCCGCTCCAAAGATAATACCTACGGACCCAAAGGACTCATATTTCTTACCTCCAAGTCTTGGAATCCCAAACTTGGATTATACCTGTCCTGACCTTATTCATGATTCGTATTATTCATTAACCATAGAATCCTTGGATTCCACTTGTGCGAAAATTCCTAATATAGAAGGATTCGACTACCCACAAAGACCTTCAGAACTCGTACCGCACTCAGAGAACCAAGGAGAAAACTTTCAACAATAGAATGAAGATGGAATTTCCTCGTTACGATTCATCTCTATCGTAGTCCCTATAAAGACATATGTATCTTTTAAGTCCCTGAGTGGACAATGTTATTTCTTTTAAGTCCCGTTTAGGGGCATCTATGTACTTCTTTCATTTAATGATTCAAATTCATTACCGATATATATATATATATATATATATATATATATATATATATATATATATATATATAAATATATAAATGAATATATTATATAAAATGAATCATAATATCCTTCCTTTTTATAATTGATTAGCCTATATATATTTAAAGGAATCTTAAAGGTATAACCTAGCCGATATGTCGTTTTAGACATGGCCATAATGGTAAATCCTATTTAAAAGATTCAAATCCTTGTTAACATCTGAAAACATGTTAGCACTCTTGACAACAGTGATACGATGAAATCACACATATCATCTTTACACTGGATTTCTTCCAAATCTTTAAATAGCCCAATGATCTAGAAATCATGGCTTACATCATCAATTAAGATGATCATTTTTACAAACATCCATTTGTGATGAAGTGCCTACGGGCCACATTCAATGTCTAACGAGACAAAAGACAATGGTAGTCTATGACTCCCTGTCAGGAAAAGGTAATGAACTATGTTCAAACCTTAATGCCTCGATTCTCTGAAATCATGGCTTATAAATTTAAAATTGTTCTTGTGACTAGGCCTTTTGTGCCACTTTAATATCCTTATTGTTTTATAACTAGGATAAATTATAATGAAAATACTAATTAAATATAATTAACAAATTAACCAATATGGTTTATATTACCATGGTTAATGAATCGTCAAAAAAAAAAAGATGATTCCATAATAACCTCTGAATAAATCATTGTCAATATTTATGTAGCAATCAAGCTACATGGCAGAATCTGAAGAAGTCAACAGTCACCCTATAGAAAATCATGATACTACCAGGATCAACATAACTGGTGCGGAACTTCGAGCATTAATTGACAATGCTGTTTCTAAAGCCGTGGACAGGCAATTTAAAGAATCGAGTGATACACACTCTAAGACTCACTCTATGGCTCATAATAAGCCACCTTCTAAATCTCACGAGTCAAAGAAGGATGATGCCCAACACTCATCGAATCAACATAGTGTTCCGTCTAAGAAGATGGTATTCAATCAAGAGCCACGTGCAAAGACCTGTTCGTATAAGTATTTCGTCTCCTGCAAGCCCAGGGATTTCACTGGGGAAAAAGGAGCCATTGATTGCATGACGTGGCTAGATGAGATGGATACGGTAGTTGATATTAGCGGATGTGCAGAGCAAGATATTGTGAAATATGTATCACAATTGTTCAAGGGAGAAGCTCTAGCTTGGTAGAAGTCTTTAATCCAAGCTACTGGAAAAATTCCATTATACAACTTGACATGGGCTCAGTTTGTTTCATTAATCAAGGAGAATTACTGTCCTCAACATGAAGTTGAGAAAATTGAAACTGACTTCTTGACCTTGGTCATGAAGAATCTAGACTGTCAGGCATATCTCACCAGTTTCAATACCATGTCTAGATTGGTTCCTTACTTGGTTACACCGGAACCAAAACGGATAGCCCGTTTTATCGGGGGTCTAGCCCCAGAAATCAAGGCAAGTGTGAAAGCATCAAGACCTACTACATTCAAGTCTGCGGCAGATCTGTCACTATCTCTCACACTCGACGTAGTCAGAAACAAGGCTGCCAAAGCTTCTGATGAAGGAAAGCGTAAAAGGGAGGATGAGAATTCTCATCGCTCCGATAAAAAGAAAAAGTGGGACTCTGATCATAAGAAGAGCTCCGGGTTTAAGAAGGACAACCAGCAGTCGGGTGAAAATACCAGGTGCAAAACCTGTAGGAAATACCACCTCGGGAAGTGCAGATTTGAATCTCAGCCTCTACCTTGTGGAATCTGCAAGTCTAAGGAACATAAGACCTTGGATTGCAAGAAGTTGAAAGATGCAACCTGTTATGGTTGCAACAAGAAGGGGCTATCAAGACTAACTGCCCTAGGAATCAGAAGAAGCCTGAAGAGGCCAAGAAAACAAACGCGTGAGTCTTCCAGATAAACACCCAGGAGACAATACAGAAAGATAACATCATAACAGGTACCTTTCCTTATCAATGATGTTTATGCGGGGATTTGTTTGATTCTAGCACAGATAAGTCTATTGTGGAAAATAAATGTTGTAAACGGTTGTATCCGCCTGATTAGGACTCTAGACATATAACGCGAAGTTGAATTGGCCGATGATACTTTAGAGACTGCTTCAACGACTTTAGATGGATGCTTTATATCCATTAGGACTCGCTCTTCTCCAATATCCTTATGACAAGCTTTCAAGCGATCCAAAATCATCAATATGATCAAGACAGATGAGACATTTGATCCCCTGTCAAAAAGGTGATGGACTAGGTCCAAACCTTAATTACCATTGATGGTCTTTTTATGGCCTAGGCTAAGTATAATTAATATATATTTAAATAACATTCATTAAGAATGTTCATGCTATAATTAGCCTATATGGTTTAATGATACCATGGTTAGTATATGTTAGATCATCGGGATGATGAATAGCGGTTGTTGGATTGCAACTAAGTAATTGTTTCACTTGGTGTTAGGAACCTAGTCTCGAGTATGACAAACTCGGATAAGACAACTGTCAATCGCGCCATTGATGATGCGACACATGCTAAAGATGCTACAATTATGAACCTCAGAATTGACAAAGATGTTCTCCAAGCTATGATAGACGCAGCTGTTGGAAAGGCTGTAAGGAAGGCCGTGAAAAAGTTCAAGGAGCCAAATGCTACTTGCTCCAAATCTCATCTAAGACCACACTTCCATACTCTCGAGAAGGATCTTGTTCATGCCTTAAATGCAAAGGATGAACTAAAAAAGGAAAAGGGAGGAAGATAACTCCCAGAGTTCTAAGAAAAGGGGCAAGCAAGAGTCCAACAAGAAACTTGTATGCAAGACCTGCAAGAAACGCCATCGAGGGAAGTGCAGGTTCGAACCAAAATCCTAATCACAGCCTAGGGCTTGTGGGATCTGCAAATCAAGAGAGCATAGAACGTTGGATTGCAAGGACATGAAGAATGCAGTCTGTTTCGGCTGAGGTGAGAAAGGCCCCATCAAGACTACATGCCCTACATCTGTCAATGGAAGCGCGGCTAAGGATGGAAAGCCTAAGAATGAAAGCGCTTAAACTCTCCTGAAGAGTGCCAGAGGTAGTTCATATCAATAATGACATCAGGTACATTCTTTAACATTTATTGGAATATAAATGCTAAGAGTTATGTTTTGATTTGGATACCAATAAATCCTTCATAAATTTTAAGTATAGCAAACTTTCAAGATCTTCCACAAGAACCCTAGATATAAAGCGTAAGGTAAAACTTACAGACGAAAATCATAGGAACCATTTTTCTGCTCCTGTCAGAAATCTTCAGTCGTAAAATGTTAGAGTACCCTCTCTCCAGATGAAGTACGCCAGTATATGTTAGTTGATATCTCTTTGAATTCTATCAATTGCAAATACCAGACTGTATGATGAAAGTGCCATATGAGGATTGGTGTATCTTAATATGTCCCATAGATTGCTTCCATGCCTGATCAGTATGGAGGTTTAATGTGTGGAACCACTAAGATATCCCAATGGTCATATTGTCCTAAAGTCAGCTAATGGTATTCAAAGAAGATATCCCGAAGGGAAATGTCCAAATAAGTGTCATTGAATAAGGTATCTATGGATTTGTAAAGCAAATGTGTCACTTATTTGACAAAGGCAATGATAAATGAAACAGAGCTTGAGATTTGGAAAATCTCTGTAATCTCCTTGTCTCTTGTTATCTTCTCCAAAGACTACCATGTCTACCTCCTGAAGGCAAGTAGAGTTAAGATTTATATCCCTCATAGGGCTGCATTATTATGAAATCTCCATGACGATTAGTACCATCATTATTGGGAGAATCGAAACCCTGATTAAGTGAGTTTTAAGATAGAGGTTCATTAAGCATGATTCAATATTCTGAGAGTTCGGTATTGTTAATTAAGAAAGACGGTTCATTTTGCTTATGCATTGATTACTGCAACCCTATTTAGGCAACTATTAAGAATCGCCTTCAGCTGCCCAGGATCGTCAATTTGTTCGACTAACTGTAAGGATTAGCTATTCCTTAAGATTGGTTTTAAGTTATAATTGGAAAGATTATCCCACCTTAAATAAGCTCTCCTATAACTAATAGTCGATATATAAGTATCAAGGCTGCTCCTTTGGGGACCTTGTATAGATAGAATGTCAAACGTCCATTTGATGGACGGGACTTTGGTAAGTTCAATTATCAGGATCTGAAATTACCTTGGAAACAACGAATAAGATTATACGAATTCGTAGTCATTTGAAAGTTGCCAGTAATCGGCAGAAAAAAATCAAGGATTGATGAAAGTCGCAACCCTCTTAAGTCCTTAATAAGGAATAAGGTTCAATCGAAGGTATCGCCCTAAGAAGGGTGTGCTAAAATTTTAATACAATGGGCTAGTTAAGCTCTGGATATATAGAATCATTCGAGGAAATCGAATATATCAAAGATTGGTAACCTATAAGCTAAAACTTACCTAAAGAACTTGATGGAAATAAATGTGTCCCACACTTGTGATTTAAAGATATGGCTAGACAATAGGTCAAGGGCATTGTCACATAATGATATGCGGATTAATAAAACTTATAGTTGTTGTGAAATCAGCATTGATTGAGGATCGACAAGATTAAAAGCTCCAAAAGGATACATGTACCTATTATAAAGGATATCTTGGGTGCCTGGGAAGGCCCCATATATGCTGTGGAAGATTAAGTCCATTATAAGACAGAAAGTACTTCCATCTTTTGAGAAAATCTTGAGGTCAAGATTTCTTTTAAGGGGGTGAGGATGTAACACCTCGTAAAATCACGTCCAATGATGTATTGACACGTGTAATAAACCCTAATAAAGTCAAATGTTGAATTTGAGGGACTAATTTCGTGAAAAATCAAAAAATTTGATTATAGAAGGACTGGAAATGTTAACATGCTTATTATAAGCCTCTGAATAACATTACATGGTAATCATATTCACAAATAGGCCACTTGTTAATCGAAAATGGCCGTTTGCATAATTAAATGAAAGTTTGAGCGTCGAAGGGTTAAAAGTGTCAACATGTTAATTCTTACATCTGAGTGACCTTTAAAAAAACTGAGAGCTTCGTGATATTTGATTACACTCTCGGGAAAGCCTAATATTGGCCATTAAAGGCTTTTATGCCTATAAGTGAAGTTAAGCGCAACTTTCCAAGTTCGAGGGACAAAGAGTGTCAATATGTTTAATTATACCTCTGAATGACCTTTTTACGAACACGAAGCATCGTGATGTTTTATAATACCCTCAAGAATGCCTAATATGGATTAGATAAGGCTTCGGTGCTATTAAACGATGATATGTGCAAGTTTGCGCATTAAAGGGACTAATTGCGTCAAACTGCAAAAGTCTATCGATTCGTATGGTATCGGACCTTCCGGAATATGATCATAAGTTAAACATGCCCTAAATATCCTTTACATATCTTAGAAATAGGCTTAGAGGTGTTTGGTGCGCAAAAACAAACTTATTTGATCAATAGGGACTAAAAGCGTCAAAAAGTGCATAAGTTTGCATTTTCGCGCATATCTTACGTTCTGAATATATCCGGACATCCAAAAATTTATGTAATCATTAAAATATTTTATTTTAATGATTGGCATGATAAAATCCCATTCGTCGCGTAATTTTGATCGTTTTTCGCGTCCATTCGTGTTTCGTCGTAATTAGCCGAACGACGCAACCGTACGGCCAAACGAACCTACATCCGACATATTTTTGAGCATGTTTTATGTTCCCTATGTTTAGGCATCTTTGTAGAGCTTTGAAATGGGGTTAACAGGGCTTAAACGTGAAAAAAATGCATCGAAAATCAAGTTCTGCACTTGTAGGGGCCAATAGTTCCATACAAGTAATGCCTCCGTAGTTTTAGTGCAAATACAAGTAATGCCTCCATAGTTTTAGTGCAAATACAACGGCACCCAACTCCAAATCATGGGTGGTGTAGTTCTTCTCGTGCACCTTTAATTGTCGAGAAGCATAGGCAATAACTTTGCCCTTCTGCATAAGCACACATCCCATACCTGTGTGCGATGCATCACAATATACTACAAATTCATCAATTCCATCAGGCAATGTTAATACTGGTGCATTGCTCAACTTTTTCTTAAGAATGTCAAAGGATTCTTGCTGCTTAGGGCCCCAGTCAAACTTAATACTCTTACGCGTCAACGAAGTTAGGGGTGCAGCAATCCTTGAGAAGTTTTCAATAAATCGCCTATAATATCCTGCAAAACCTAGAAAGCTACGAATCTCTGTAGGCGTCTTTGGCTCTTGCCAATTCATAACAGCTTCAACCTTAGCGGGATCTACTAGGATACCACGCTCACTAACAACATGTCCAAGGAATTGGACTTCACGAAGTCATAATTCACATTTTGAAAATTTGGCATAGAGCTCTTCCTTTTGAAGCAGCTTAAGAATACAACGGAGATGCTTCTCATGGTAAGCTTGACTTTTCGAGTAAATGAGAATGTCATCGATGAAGACGATAACGAATTTATCTAGGTAGGGTTTACAGACGCGATTCACGAGGTCCATGAATGCGGCAGGTGCATTAGTGAGCCCAAAAGGCATCACTAGGAACTCGTAATGACCATAACGAGTCCTAAATGCAGTCTTGTGTACATCTTCATCCTTAACCTTCAGTTGATCATAACCTGACCTCAAGTCGATCTTAGAGAAGTAACTTGCCCCTTGCAATTGATCGAACAGATCGTCGATCCTTGGCAATGGATATCTATTCTTGATAGTAACCTTGTTAAGCTCGCGATAATCGATGCATAGACGCATCGACCCATCCTTCTTTTTCACAAACAGGATTGGTGCTCCCCATGGAGACGAGCTAGGTCTAATGAAACCTTTTGCCAACAATTCATCTAACTGAGTCCTCAACTCTTTCATTTCTGTTGGTGCCAACCTGTAAGGTGCCCTTGCCACAGGTGCTGCTCCTGGAATAATGTCAATTCTGAATTCTACTTGCCTATCTGGTGGCAAACCAGGTAGTTCTTCAGGAAATACTTCGGGGTATTTAGAAATGACGGGGATGTCTTCAATCTTAGGCTTCGGCTCATCAATAGTTACTTGTGGCATGTAAATGACACAACCCTTCTTCATACACCTAGATGCCTTGAGCATAGACACTTGCTCAGCTTTCTTAGCAAACTTTGGGCAGTTAGACTTGATATGCCCTTTTTCATTGCAATTATAACATGTAGCATCCTTGATTTTCTTACAGTCTAAGGTCTTGTGCTTAGAGGATTTACAAATCCCACAAACTCTTGGCTGTGACTGGGATTTTGATTCATATCTGCACCTCCCGAAATGGTGCTTCTTACAGACCTTACACTTGGGCTTATCACCCAACTGGTGACCATCTTTCTTGGTTCCAGAACTCTTCTTGTGGTCATTGTTCCCCTTACGCTTCTTATCTGAACGTCGTGAGTTGTCATCCTTACGCTTCCTCTTTTCAGCGTCTGTGTTTCTCAGAGATCTCTGCCTGACCGCGTCCAAAGTAAGGGACAATGATATATCAGCTGCAGACCGAAAAGTAGCTGGTCTGGAGGCCTTCACACTGGCCTTGATTTCTGGGGCTAGACCCCCAATGAAACGAGCTATCCTTTTGGGTTCCGGAGTCACCAAATACGGAACCAGTCATGACATGGTGTTGAAGCTCGTAAGGTAGGCTTGATAATCTAGCTTTTTCATAACCAAAGACAAGAAATCAGCTTCAATCTTTTCAACCTCATGCTGAGGGCAGCTGTTTTCCTTAATCAGCGTCACAAACTGATCCCAAGACAGATTGTACAATGGAATCTTCCTAGTAGCTTGGATCAACGACCTCCACCAAGCTAGTGCCTCACCCTTGAATGACTGAGATACAAACTTCACCACATCCTTATCAACGCAACCACTGATATCTACTACAGTGTCTATCTCGTCTAACCATGACATGCAATCAACTGCTCCTTTCTCCCCAGTAAAATCCCTGGGTTTGCAGGAAACAAAGTACTTATAGGTGCAACCTTTAGCACGTGGTTCTTGGTTTAGCACAACTCTCTTAGATGGAACACTCCTCTGGTTCGTTGAGTGATGAGAATCACTTTTGTGAGCGGTATGAGCTCTAGAGGGTGGTTTAGAGTGTGGCACCGACTGGGTCCTTACATGGGTACCACTGGATTCATTGAACTGCCTATCCAAAGCTCGCGTAACAGCATTATCTATTAACGCTTGTAATTCTGCTCCTGCTTCGTTGACCCTGGAGGTGTCATGATTCTCTCTGGGGTGACTGTTGGCTTCGTCTGATCCGGCCATGTAGCTTGATTGCTACATAAAGCAATGATTTAATTCATTCAGAGGTCTATAACAGCTTTATTATCCTAGAAGATTTATTAATCATGGTTTTTAAGTACCATTTTGATTAATTTGTTAGGCATATATATATTCAGGATATTATAAAAATCCTTAGTCAGAATTAAAATATATTAATGGCAAAAAGACCTAGTCACGTGGACGGTTTTAAATCTTTAATCATGATCTCATAGGGTCATGATATTGAGGTTTTAATTATAATTCATTACCTTTTCTTAACAGGGGGTTGAAGACCACGACTGTCTTTTGTCTTATATGACAATGAGTATAGCCCGTAGGCGTTATATCCCTAATGGATGTTTTTAATTATTTAAAAGTAGATGGGAGAATCCAATATAAGGATGACTTATGCGATTTTATCGAATCACATTTTGTCAAGAGTGTTAACATGTTTTCAGATGTTAATAAGGATTGGAACCTTTTGAATAGGTTTTACCATCTTGGTCATTTCTGCAACGACATATAGACTAGGTTTTACCTTTAAGATTCTTTTTAATATTTAACGCAGAACAATCCTAAATTGAGGTGTTAATAAAGACCTGAATCTAATTTGAGGAACTACCATCTTGGCCTTGTCTTTAAATGACACATGGCTAGGTTTTGTCCTTTTTAGATTTTTATAGTGATAGGTCTTATAAAAGGAATGTTATATTTTCACTTATTTCACATATCATATTTATGCATATAATTTAACAAAATGAAAATTTAAATGAAATCATTCCACTGCAAAAATTTAAACAAGTACATATTTGCCCTAAACAGGACTTCTTCTGAAATAACATGCCCGCGCAGGGGCTTAAACAGAAATAACATACCCACGCAGGGGTTAACAGAAAGACATGCCCACGCAGGGGCAGAATACAAAAAGATATGCCCACGCAGGGGCAGAATACAGAAACAAATGTCCACGCAGGGACATGATTACAACACTAAAACTAACAAACAAATAAAGGATTTAATGACCCTTTTTGCTTTTTCCCTTGATTAAGTTCACCAGACCCTTGAACATTACTCGGTTTTGCCTACGGTCTTCCCGCACCTCCTGCCGCACCTCATTTATCCTTTGAAGAATCTCTTGATGCTGCGGTGGTGACACCACTGGCGGCTGCGGTGTTGCTGATAAAACGGAGGTTGAGGAGGCGGCGGTTGCTGATACCCATATGGTGGGTACCCATAGTGTGAGTATCCGGTTTGATATGGGATCCCAAAGGATCCTTCCAGATGATGGGCATTGTAGTTTGCCGCTGCTACCAGGTAAGGGTCGGCCTCGGCATAGTTGTAATTGGTGTGGATCGGCTGCTCAAAGGGATTATACGCCGCCGCACTGGTGTATGTAGGTATAGGGTCGCCAAAGCCCAACGGTGGTGGCGCGACAGGCGCTAAGTCTACTTCCGAGACGGGGTTTGAAGACCCACCCATCTGCGGTTCTTCATGGAGTGGCGGGTAGCGGCTGCCACTCGAAGGTTGAGGGGTGCTGATTCGCACTCCTCATCACACGGACATCCGTGCGTTTGATCTTCTTTGCCTCGGTGGCTTCGGAGGCTATTGCTGGACTGGTGCTGGTGGCGGAGTGACCGCTACAAAACGGGAATCCTTGGAGGGATCCTGCTGTGGCTGCTGCGGCTGTGGAGAGTTGTGGTAACTGGGAGTAAACACCCAGTCGATCTGTCGGAACCTTTCCTCATAGCTGTCGGGACCATTATAAGGTGATCCCAAGAAAGGTGACCCATCCGAAATTTCGATGGGGTGGTTAGGGGTTCCGGACGGTGGCTCTGCGGGATCGGTGTCCTCGTCCATGTCAATTGCATGGTCGCCCGAGAAATGATCTTCGGGTCCTAGTGGGTTAAAACCCACTTGTTCTCCAAGGTAGTTTGCCGGGTTGAACCGGCTCTGGAAAAAGGGGCCCTGGAGAGGAATGTAAGATTGGTGGGAATTATGGGGCTCATTTTCATAATGAGGCCCAAAGGAGTTTTGAAAAGAAGGGGAGGAGCTTAGCGAAACTGAGCGCCTTGCTGGTTCAATATAGGTCCTCCAGTTATCTTGAGGACTCCGGTTATGGGAATCTGACGGTGTTCGCCGGTGCGAAGGCCTGGCCTCATGATCATTCGGGGTGGCGAGTGGCCCCTTGCCTCTTCCTCTCCCTCTCACTCTTGGTGGCATCTTGTTCAACCTGTCAAAACAAACAAAGTATACAACAAGAAAATATAAAAGACAAAGTTAGAAATAAAACAAATTTGGAAAAATCCTAAATTCTTTGTCTAGACTCGAGAATCGAGGAATGTGCAACTGTGTAACTGAGATTAAACACAAAAGGCTAGTGTTTAATTCACTCAGTGTTGGCTCTGATACCAACCTGTGACACCCCGATATTTCCACGTATTACCGGTGGGCCCGGTGGGGAGTATCGTGACGTAGTTGATATCATGATAGTCAAACAACACAATTTTAAATGCACAGCGGAAGCAAAAGATAGATTTATTTCAACCGAATAAATTGTAATATTAAGTATCACAAAATAGTTGAAACAGATCCACAGGCGGATCAAATTAAAAGGAAACATAGTTCATCAGACTTAAATGCATCCAAGCTTGCGAGACTCTTAACGATGCTAAGGAGAGGCCAGCCTATTACGCTTAGTACCTGCACATAACCTTTTTGGGAAAATACGTCAGTTTACACAGGTAAATACAATTAACTGAATCATTTTGAAAAGGTTTAGAAAAATTGATTTCAATGCCCAAGGCACAAAACATTTTATAACTTGGGATAATTATTTATATATAAACTAGTAAAAGAATTACATGTTTGTTATACGTTCAGTAGTCCGGATTGACACCGGGTTAAAGATTAATAGACACACCACATGATATAGTCCCGCGGCGAGTTATTCCCGAAACCGGCGGTTATACCTTATTATTTATATATGCACTGTCGGGTGTACGCCTACACCCCGTGCTTAGGTCGTGGCCATTTCATAAAATGATGCCAAGGATATCTGGGACATGGTCATTAACCCCCCAAAGGCTTTAATCAAACAAAACAATTTAAACGGGACATTTCAATAAATTAATCTTCATAGAATTAAAAATTCAATGCCCAACCAAGCGGTATTTTATATACCGTACCCCAAGCCCGTATAGGGAATATAAGTTAAAAGTATTTACCTTTGCAAGTATTAATCACAAACAGCGAGTGCATGTAGCTTTTACCGGGTCTCCTATTCTGGAACAAAGGTTTTTAATAACCTATTAGATTCCTAACGGGTCTTTAATTAAGCCTAAACTTAGACCGGTTAGTTTTAAAGGAAGATACGGTTCAAACGCACGATTAAGCGAAGACCGGAATAGAATGTGATTTAGACCCGACAATTTTGGAGACTTGTGTAATATGGGTAAGCTAAACACATTCTGGATTTTGAGACAAAAATGATAAGGTTTGACCCGTTTCGGTCAATCTATGCAAACTAGTTACATAAACCGAACCGAACGCGAAAAATGCATAACGGGTAACCATAAGAGTCATATACAGGTTTCCTAAGTCAATATGCCTTAAATATATTGTGACATCAGTAGGATATCTTCTATTATGCCCGAAATGGATTTAAACCCAAATTATGCCCCATAGGGGTATTTTGGTCATTTAAAAGGTTATAAAAGAGTTTTAATATAAATCTGACTTTCAGGTCTGATATAATCAATAAATATACTTAATTTAATAGGTTATATCAGTAGGGTATTACATATATGTGAGATTTACCATTTATAACTAAACTATGCACCGTAGGGGCATTTTGGTAATTTCACATAAGCCTAAAAAGTCAATTCTGGAAATCTGAGTTTAAAACTTTTTCTTACTGTTAAAATATAATAATTTACTTCAAATATTCATCAAACCTTATACGTTTAAAATAGTTTTAATACATACTATGCGTTAAAAACGCTTAAAAAGGCGATTTTGAGCTATTTCCGGGTTTTTAAAGGAAAGCTGATATTTTTATTCTTCCAGAATGCTCAAAATATTTTATTTATCATATAAAATCAGTAGCAAAAGGTTTGGAATCAAAATGATTTGTAAAACTCATTTTATAGCCCAAAAGGGCAAAACCGACAATTACCGAAACAAGCTTAGAACTCGATGTTATGCTCAGTATAAAATTAAATAAAAATCTCCAAAAATCCCAAAATATTATTTTATATCAGTAGGTAAAAATTTTGGTATTAAAAATTGTGTTTATATAGGCTATATGCTAATTACGCCGTTTATTTAATAAAAAGCTTTCTAATTACGCTAATGAGCATAACTCCTAATCTAGACCTCAAATTGATGTCAAATTTTAGGGATAAGTCTATAAATCAGTAATGAAGGTTTCTACTCTTTTAATTTTTCAAAAATCACGTTTTAAGGTCATATGGGCATAATAGTCAACATTTAAGCATTTAACGGAAACATGCATATGAATCGGATAACTAATGAACCAAGTTGTATAACCTCAGAGGGTTATACTAACATGAAACCTGGTCATAATAAGGCTCTAAGGCATTTCTAAACTATGCTACAATGGGTCAGAACTGAAAGTCAAAGCAAAAGTCAATTTATGCGACTTTCGGTTCCGAACCGAGCCTAAACTGAAAATTGTCGGGTTGAACATGTTTAGACATGTTCTTACATTAATTACCAAGTTATATTAGTGATAAAACATGTTGCATGGGTCCGACATTGCTAATTATGCATTTATTTGAAAATAAGCTTTCTGTTGACTTTTTAAGATTAACTTTGACCCGACAATTGACCTAGTTAGAGTGGGAAACAGAGGGTGCCCTTTTAAGGAGTTTATTACCCACATAATTACCAACTCATAGGTACTTTCAATTTGCAATTTGACTGGACAAATATTAATTAATCACGAAGTCAAACTCTAATTACGACGGTTTGACTTTAAGCTAATTAACTAAGCTAAACTGAATTAAGGAAAGTTAAGGACACTTACTGAGGTCCTATGCACGACTAATGACTTGTGAGAAGTGTGCTTGAGCTCCAAAAATCTCCAGAAGTGAAGTTGTGAAGCTTGCAAGTGAGTGTGCTCAAAGTTGCAAACTTGGTTGTCCTTATATACCCATTTTGATCACTTAGGATCATGCCAAGGAGGTCTACAAGTGTTATGAGATCAGTACAAGTGCCCCCTATGCATGAAATACCATTGGAGGAGTCCCTGGTATGCAAAACAAGGCTCCAAAGTCGGTTAAACGGGCTGGACAGACACCTGCAAGTGTTTTCTGTCACTGTACTACTCACACGGGCCGCGTAAGCCCATAGGGCACTCTTACGCGGGCCGCCTGGCCTTCCAGAACCAGCCAAACAAGTTTTAACTTTTGCACTTTTGGTCCTTGGTCCTTCCAAACATGGTTTCAACTTCCCAATTTACATTTTAAGCCCTCTAACTTGATTTTTAAGGACTCAAAGACATATACAAACTTTGTTAAGTCCTTGGTTAACTTTGTGATCACCCGAAAAGCCTTAAATTTCAACTTTGACACTTTTAACCCCTCGTATACGAATATTGTCATAACTTTCTCATATGATAACGAAACTTGGTGAAATTTTTACCACATATTCTAGTGTGTATAATTTATCGTTACAAAGCTTCGGGTTCGCTAAAAGGTAACTCGGAGGTATACTTTAAACATGTTGACACATTTAACCCCTGTAGTTTGTAATTCCTCACTTTCTTCCACAATTAGCTTCGTATGATCCATAATTCATTCGTTTAAGGGTATAAACATCGTGTAGGGTTATTGAAAGGTATATTTATCCATTGTTGACACTTTGAACCCTATTATTCACATACTTTCTTTGTTTGTCAACTTTAGTCCCTCTAAAATAATCTTTTTCACGTTTAGAGCTCATGACACATGTCAATACATCATTGGACATAAATTTACGAGGTGTTACATCCTCACCCCCTTAAAAGAAAAATCGACCTCGAGATTTACTGAAATAAATGAGGGTATTTTTCTTTCATCGTGGACTCTACCTCCCACGTATACTCGGGACCTCTGCGGGCATCCCATTTGACCTTTACAATTGGCACATGCTTCCTTCGAAGCTTCTTAACCTGTCGATCCTCGATCGACAAGGGTTTTTCAACAAACTTTAAGCTCTCATCTATGTGTACATCCTTATGTGACATGACTAGTGACTCATCAGCTAGACATTTCTTCAGATTGCAGATGTGGAATACATTGTGAATACCACTGAGCTCTTCAGGTAAGTTTAACTTATAAGCCACAATTTCCTACAAATTCGATGATCTCGAATGGTCCTATATACCTTGGGCTTAGCTTACCTTTCTTACCAAAACGCATCACTCCCTTCCACGGTGACACTTTCAATAACACTTTATCACCAACCTCAAACTTTAGAGGTTTACGCCTTAAGTCTGCGTAGCTTTTCTGCCTATCCCTGGAAGCTTTGAGACGATCTCGTATCTGAACAATCTTGTCTGTCGTCTCCAGGACTATATCAGGTCCTGTTAGTTGGACATCTCCAACTTCTGCCCAGCAAACGGGCGTTCTGCACTTTCTTCCATATAAAGCTTCAAATGGTGCAACTTGGATACTTGAGTGGTAGCTATTATTGTATGAAAACTCGATTAATGGAAGATGTTCATCCCAACTTCCACCTAGGTCAATTACACAAGCCCTTAACATATCTTCCAGTGTTTGAATTGTTCGCTCACTTTGACCATCCGTTTGCGGATGATATGCAGTGCTGAAGTTCAGTCGAGTGCCTAGGGATTGCTAAAAACTTTTCCAGAAGTGCGATGTATACCTTGTATCCCTATCAGAAATGATAGATACTGGCACTCCGTGGAGAGATACAATCTCGTCCACGTACAGCTGAGCTAACTTATATGAGC
Source organism: Helianthus tuberosus (assembly GCA_030545235.1). Lineage (NCBI taxonomy): Eukaryota > Viridiplantae > Streptophyta > Magnoliopsida > Asterales > Asteraceae > Helianthus > Helianthus tuberosus. The sequence goes on along the minus strand of CM060426.1, from coordinate 142,850,380 downwards.
TATGTGTTTCCTTAATAGGTAGAAAGTGAGCTGACTTAGTCAATCTATCCACTATCACCCAAATAGTATCATTTCCTTTTTTTTGTCTTGGGTAGCTTGGTGATAAAATCCATAGTCACCATTTCCCACTTCCAGGTGGGAAGTTCAGGCTGTTGTAACAAACCTGACGGCTTTTGGTGTTCAGCTTTAACTTGCGCGCACGTCAAACATTTGGCTACATAGGTAGCTATAGACTTCTTTAAGCCTATCCACCAAAAATTTGCCTTTAGATCCTGGTACATCTTATCAGCTCCAAGATGAATGGAGTATTTAGAACTATGGGCTTCCTGGAGGACAACATCCCGAAGTCCTCCATAAACTGGAACCCATATTCGTCCATTTAACCTTAGGATTCCGTCTTTGCCATAGGATAACTGCTCTTCAGTTACTCCTAGCTTTTCATCAGGATAGTTAGCTTCTAACACAGCTTCTTTCTGCGCAGCTAACACCCTTTCATTCAAACTATTCTTTAATTCAATGCTCTTGGCATTGATTCTTATAGGCTTCACCATTTCCTTTCTACTTAAGGCATCGGCAACCACATTTGCCTTGCCTGGATGGTATCATATTTCACAGTCATAATCATTTAAAGTTTCCATCCATCGTCGCTGCCTCATATTCAAGTCCTTCTGATTAAACAAATGTTGAAGGCTCTTGTGATCAGAATAGAACACACACTTAGTTCCATACAAGTAATGCCTCCACAGTTTTAGTGCAAATACAATGGCACCCAACTCCAAATCGTGGGTGGTGTAGTTCTTCTCGTGCACCTTTAATTGTCGAGAAACATAGGCAATAACTTTGCCCTTCTGCATAAGCACACATCCCATATCTGTGTGCGATGCATCACAATATACTACAAATTCATCAATTCCATCAGGCAATGTTAATACTGGTACATTGCTCAACTTTTGCTTAAGAATGTCAAAGGATTCTTTCTACTTAGGGCCCCAGTCAAACTTAATATTCTTACGCGTCAACGAAGTTAGGGGTGCAACAATCCTTGAGAAGTTTTCAATAAATCGCCTATAATATCCTGCTAAACCTAGAAAGCTACGAATCTCTGTAGGCGTCTTTGGCTCTTGCCAATTCATAACAGCTTCAACCTTAGCGGGATCTACTTGGATACCACGCTCACTAACAACATGTCCAAGGAATTGGACTTCACGAAGCCAGAATTCACATTTTGAAAATTTGGCATAGAGCTCTTCCTTTTGAAGCAGCTTAAGAATACAACGGAGATGCTTCTCATGGTCAGCTTGACTTTTCGAGTAAATGAGAATGTCATCGATGAAGACGATGACAAATTTATCTAGGTAGGGTTTACAGCCGCGATTCATGAGGTCCATGAATGCGGCAGGTGCATTAGTGAGCCCAAAAGGCATCACTAGGAACTCGTAATGACCATAACGAGTCCTAAATGCAATCTTGTGTACATCTTCATCCTTAACCTTCAGTTGATGATAACCTGACCTCAAGTCGATCTTAGAGAAGTAACTTGCCCCTTGCAATTGATCGAACAGATCGTTGATACTGGGCAATGGATATCTATTCTTGATAGTAACCTTGTTGAGCTCGCGATAATCGATGCATAGACGCATCGACCCATCCTTCTTTTTCACAAACAGGATTGGTGCTCCCCATGGAGACGAGCTAGGTCTAATGAAACCTTTTGCCAACAATTCATCTAACTGAGTCCTCAACTCTTTCATTTCTGTTGGTGCCAACCTGTAAGGTGCCCTTGCCACAGGTGCTGCTCCTAGAATAATGTCAATTCTGAATTCTACTTGCCTATCTGGTGGCAAACCAGGTAGTTCTTCAGGAAATACTTCGGGGTATTCAGAAATGACGGGGATGTCTTCAATCTTAGGCTTCGGCTCATCAATAGTTACTTGTGCCATGTAAATGACACAACCCTTCTTCATACACCTAGATGCCTTGAGCATAGACACTTGCTCAGGCAGTCCATACTGGGTATCTCCCTGGATGGTAAGTGGTTCACCAGACGGAGTCTTGACCACAACTTGCTTCTTGTTACAAACAATCTGGGCCTGGTTATGAGATAACCAGTCCATGCCTATAACTATATCAAAACCGGCTAACTTCAAAGGAAGTAAGGACAAAGGAAAAGAGTGGTTCCTAATGGATATGAAACATCCATCTAACACGGTTGATGCGGTTTCTATGGTGCCATCTGCTAATTCCACCTCATATTTTATGCTTAGGGTTCTATCTGGTAGGTTTAACAACTTACAAAACTTATCATCAACAAATGACTTATCTGCTCCAGAATCAAATAACACCCTTGCATAAATATCATTAATAAGGAAGGTACCTCTTATGACATTATCATTCTGGATCGCCTCTTGTGCGTTCATCTGAAAGACCCTAGCATTGGTCTTTTTCCCTTCCTCAGCTTTCTTAGTAAACTTTGGGCAGTTAGACTTGATATGCCCTTTTTCATTGCAATTATAACATGTAGCATCCTTGATTTTCTTACAGTCTAAGGTCTTGTGCTCAGAGGATTTACAAATCCCACAAACTCTTGGCTGTGACTGGGATTTTGATTCATATCTTTACCTCCCGAAATGGTGCTTCTTACAGACCTTACACTTGGGCTTATCACCCGACTGATGACCATCCTTCTTGGTTCCAGAACTCTTCTTGTGGTCATTGTTTCCCTTACGCATCTTATCTGAACGTCGTGAGTTGTCATCCTCACGCTTCCTCTTTTCAGCATCTGTGTTTCTCAGCGATCTCTGCCTGACCGCGTCCAAAGTAAGGGACAATGATATATCAGCTGCAGACCGAAAAGTAGCTGGTCTGGAGGCCTTCACACTGGCCTTGATTTCTGGGGCTAGACCCCCAATGAAACGAGCTATCCTTTTGGGTTCCGGAGTCACCAAATACGGAACCAGTCTTGACATGGTGTTGAAGCTCGTAAGGTAGGCTTGACAATCTAGGTTTTTCATAACCATAGACAAGAAATCAGCTTCAATCTTTTCAACCTCATGCTGAGGGCAGTAGTTTTCCTTAATCAGCGTCACAAACTAATCCCAAGACAGAATGTACAATGGAATCTTCCCAGTAGCTTGGATCAACGACCTCCACCAAGCTAGTGCCTCACCCTTGAATGACTGAGATACAAACTTCACCGCATCCTTATCAGCGCAACCACTGATATCTACTACATTGTCTATCTCGTCTAACCATGACATGCAATCAACTGCTCCTTTCTCCCCAGTAAAATCCCTGGGTTTGCAGGAAACAAAGTACTTATAGGTGCAACCTTTAGCACGTGGTTCTTGGTTCAGCACAACTCTCTTAGATGGAACACTCCTCTGGTTCGTTGAGTGATGAGAATCACTTTTGTGAGCGGTATGAGCTCTAGAGGGTGGTTTAGAGTGTGGCACCGACTGGGTCCTTACATGGGTACCACTGGATTCATTGACCTGCCTATCCAAAGCTCGCATAACAGCATTATCTATTAACGCTTGTAATTCTGCTCCTGCTACGTTGACCCTGGAGGTGTCATGATTCTCTCTGGGGTGACTGTTGGCTTCGTCTGATCCGGCCATGTAGCTTGATTGCTACATAAAGCAACGATTTAATTCATTCAGAGGTCTATAACAGCTTTATTATCCTAGAAGATTTATTAATCATGGTTTTTAAGTACCATTTTGATTAATTTGTTAGGCATATATATATTCAGGATATTATAAAAATCCTTAGTCAGAATTAAAATATATTAATGGCAAAAAAGGCCTAGTCACGTGGACGATTTTAAATCTTTAATCATGATCTTATAGGGTCATGGTATTGAGGTTTTAATTATAATTCATTACCTTTTCTTAACAGGGGGTCGAAGACCACGACTGTCTTTTGTCTTATATGACAATGAGTATAGCCCGTAGGCGTTATATCCCTAATGGATGTTTTTAATTATTTAAAAGTATATGGGAGAATCCAATATAAGGATGACTTATGCGATTTTATCGAATCACATTTTGTCAAGAGTGTTAACATGTTTTCAGATGTTAACAAGGATTGGAACCTTTTGAATAGGTTTTACCATCTTGGTCATGTCTGCAACGACATATAGACTAGGTTTTACCTTTAAGATTCTTTTTAATATTTAACGCAGAACAATCCTAAATTGAGGTGTTAATAAAGACCTGAATCTAATTTGATGAACTACCATCTTGGCCCTGTCTTTAAATGACACATGGCTAGGTTTTGTCCTTTTTAGATTTTTATAGTGATAGGTCTTATAAAAGGAATGTTATATTTTCATTTATTTCACATATCATATTTATGCATATAATTTAACAAAATGAAAATTTAAATTAAATCATTCCACTGCAAAAATTTAAACAAGTACAGATTTGCCCTAAACAGGACTTCTACTGAAATAACATGCCCGCGCAGGGGCTTAAACAGAAATAACATACCCACGCAGGGGTTAACAGAAAGACATGCCCACGCAGGGGCAGAATACAAAAAGACATGCCCACGCAGGGGCAGAATATAGAAACAAATGTCCACGCAGGGACATGATTACAACACTAAAACTAACAAACAAATAAAGGATTTAATTATCCTTTTTGCTTTTTCCCATGATTAAGTTCACCAGACCCTTGAACATTCCTCGGTTTTGCCTACGGTCTTCCCGCACCTCCTGCCGCACCTCATTTATCCTTTGAAGAATCTCTTGATGCTGCGGTGGTGACATCACTGGCGGCTGCGGGGGTTGCTGATAAAACGGAGGTTGAGGAGGCGGCGGTTGCTGATACCCATATGGCGGGTACCCATAGTGTGAGTATCCGGTTTGATATGGGATCCCAAAGGATCCTTCCGGATGATGGGCATTGTAGTTTGCCGCTGCTACCAGGTAAGGGTCGGCCTCGGCATAGTTGTAATTGGGGTGGATCGGCTGCTCAAAGGGATTATACGCCGCCGCACAGGTGTATGTAGGTATAGGGTCGCCAAAGCCCAACGGTGGTGGCGTGACACGCGCTCAGTCTACTTCCGAGACGGGGTTTGAAGACCCACCCATCTGCGGTTCTTCATGGAGTGGCGGGTAGCGGCTGCCACTCAAAGGTTGAGGGGTGCTGATTCGCACTCCTCCTCGCACGGACATCTGTGCGTTTGATCTTCTTCGCCTCGGTGGCTCCGGAGGCTGTTGCTGGACTGCTGGTGGTGGCGGAGTGACCGCTACAAAACGAGAATCCTCGGAGGGATCCTGCTGTGGCTGCTGCGGCTGTGGAGAGTTGTGGTAACTGGGAGTAAACACCCAGTCGATCTGTCAGAACCTTTCCTCATAGCTGTCGGGACCATTATAAGGTGATCCCACGAAAGGTGACCCATCCAAAATTTCGATGGGGTGGTTAGGGGTTCCGGACGGTGGCTCTGCGGGATCGGTGTCCTCGTCCATGTCCATTGCATGGTCGCCCGAGAAATGATCTTCGGGTCCTAGTGGGTTAAAACCCACTGGTTCTCCAAGATAGTTTGCCGGGTTGAACCGGCTCTGGAAAAAGGGCGTTGGGTCATCAAAAGGTGAGTTATGGCCCTGGAGAGGAATGTAAGATTGATAGGAATTATGGGGCTCATTTTCAGAATGAGGCCCAAAGGAGTTTTGAAAAGAAGGGGAGGAGCTCAGCGAAACTGAGCGCCTTGCTGGTTCAATATAGGTCCTCCAGTTATCTTGAGGACTCCGGTTATGGGAATCTGACGGTGTTCGCCGGTGCGAAGGCCCGGCCTCATGATCATTCGGGGCGGCGAGTGGCCCCTTGCCTCTTCCTCTCCCTCTCACTCTTGGTGGCATCTTGTTCAACCTATCAAAACAAACAAAGTATACAACAAGAAAATATAAAAGACAAATTTAGAAATAAAACAAATTTGGAAAAATCCTAAATTCTTTGTCTAGACTCGAGAATCGAGGAATGTGCAACTGTGTAACTGAGATTAAACACAAAAGGCTAGTGTTTAATTCACTCAGTGTTGGCTCTGATACCAACCTGTCACACCCCGATATTTCCACGTATTACCGATGGGCCCGGTGGGGAGTATCGTGACGTAGTTGATATCATGATAGTCAAACAACACAATTTTAAATGCACAGCGGAAGCAAAAGATAGATTTATTTCAACCGAATAAATTGTAATATTAAGTATCACAAAATAGTTGAAACAGATCCACGGGCGGATCAAATAAAAAGGAAACATAGTTCATCAGACTTAAATGCATCCAAGCTTGCGAGACTCTTAACGATGCTAAGGAGAGGCCAGCCTATTACGCTTAGTACCTGCACTTAACCTTTTTGGGAAAATACGTCAGTTTGCACTGGTAAATACAATTAACTGACTCATTTTGAAAAGGTTTAGAAAAATTGATTTGAATGCCCAAGGCACAAAACATTTTATAACTTGGGATAATTATTTATATATAAACTTGTAAAAGAATTACATGTTTGTTATACGTTCAGTAGTCCGGATTGACACCGGGTTAAAGATTAATAGACACACCACATGATATAGTCCCGTGGCGAGTTATTCCGAAACCGGCGGTTATACCTTATTATTTATATATGCACTGTCGGGTGTACGCCTACACCCCGTGCTTAGGTCGTGGCCATTTCGTAAAATGATGCCAAGGATATCCGGGACATGGTCATTAACCCCCCAAAGGCTTTAATCAAACAAAACAATTTAAACGGGACATTTCAATAAATTAATCTTCATAGAATTAAAAATTCAATGCCCGACCAAGCGGTATTTTATATACCGTACCCCAAGCCCGTATAGGGAAAATAAGTTAAAAGTATTTACCTTTGCAAGTATTAATCACAAACAGCGAGTGCACGTAGCTTTTACCGGGTCTCCTATTCTGGAACAAAGGATTTTAATAACCTATTAGATTCCTAACGGGTCTTTAATTAAGCCTAAACTTAGACCGATAAGTTTTAAAGGAAGATACGGTTCAAACGCACGATTAAGCGAAGACCGGAATAGAATGTGATTTAGACCCAACAAGTTTGGAGACTTGTGTAATATGGGTAAGCTAAACACATTCTGGATTTTGAGACAAAAATGATAAGGTTTGACCCGTTTCGGTCAATCTATGCAAACTAGTTACATAAACCGAACCGAACGCGAAAAATGCATAACGGGTAACCATAAGAGTCATATACAGGTTTTCTAAGTTAATATGCCTTAAATATGTTGTGACATCAGTAGGATATCTTCTATTATGCCCGAAATGGATTTAAACCCAAATTATGCCCCGTAGGGGTATTTTGGTCATTTAAAAGGTTATAAAAGAGTTTTAATATAAATCTGAGTTTCAGGTCTGATATAATCAGTAAATATACTTAATTTAATAGGTTATATCAGTAGGGTATTACATATATGTGAGATTTACCATTTATAACTAAACTATGCACCGTAGGGGCATTTTGGTAATTTCACATAAGCCTAAAAAGTCAATTCTGGAAATCTGAGTTTAAAACTTTTTCTTACTGTTAAAATATAATAATTTACTTAAAATATCAGTAGGCATCAAACCTTATACGTTTAAAATAGTTTTAATACATACTATGCGTTAAAAACGCTTAAAAAGGCGATTTTGAGCTATTTCCGGGTTTTTAAAGGAAAGCTGATATTTTTATTCTTCCAGAATGCTCAAAATATTTTATTTATCATATAAAATCAGTAGCAAAAGGTTTGGAATCAAAATGATTTGTAAAACTCATTTTATAGCCCAAAAGGGCAAAACCGGCAATTACCGAAACAAGCTTAGAACTCTATGTTATGCTCGGTCTAAAATTAAATAAAAATCTCCAAAAATCCTAAAATATTATTTTATATCAGTAGGTAAAAAGTTTGGTATTAAAAATTGGGTTAATATAGGCTATATGCTAATTACGTCGTTTATTTAATAAAAAGCTTTCTAATTACGCTAATGAGCATAACTCCTAATCTAGACCTCAAACTGATTTCAAATTTTAGGGATAAGTCTATAAATCAGTAATGAAGGTTTCTACTCTTTTACTTTTTCAAAAATCACGTTTTAAGGTCATATGGGCATAATAGTCAACATTTAAGCATTTAACGGAAACATGCATATGAATCGGATAACTAATGAACCAAGTTGTATAACCTCAGAGGGTTATACTAACATGAAACCTGGTCATAATAAGGCTCTAAGGCATTTCTAAACATGCTACAATGGGTCAGAACTGAAAGTCAAAGCAAAAGTCAATTTATGCGACTTTCGGTTCCGAACCGAGCCTAAACTGAAAATTGTCGGGTTGAACATGTTTAGACATGTTCTTACATTAATTACCAAGTTATATTAGTGATAAAACAGGTTGCATGGGTCCTACATTGCTAATTATGCATTTATTTGAAAATAAGTTTTCTGTTGACTTTTTAAGATTAACTTTGACCCGACAATTGACCTAGTTAGAGTGGGAAACAGAGGGTGCCCTTTTAAGGGGTTTATTACCCACATAATTACCAACTCATAGGTACTTTCAATTTGCAATTTGACTGGACAAATATTAATTAAGCACGAAGTCAAACTCTAATTACGACGGTTTGACTTTAAGCTAATTAACTAAGCTAAACTGAATTAAGGAAAGTTAAGGACACTTACTGAGGTTCTATGCACGACTAATGACTTGTGAGAAGTGTGCTTGAGCTCCAAAAATTTCCAGAAGTGAAGTTGTGAAGCTTGCAAGTGAGTGTGCTCAAAGTTGCAAACTTGGGTGTCCTTATATACCCATTTTGATCACTTAGGATCATGCCAAGGAGGTCTACAAGTGTTATGAGATCAGTACAAGTGCCCCCTATGCATGAAATACCATTGGAGGAGTCCCTGGTATGCAAAACAAGGCTCCAAAGTCCGTTAAACGGGCTGGACAGACACCTGCAGGTGTTTTCTGTCGCTGTACTGCTCACACGGGCCGCGTAAGCCCATAGGGCACTCTTACGCGGGCCGCCTGGCCTTCCAGAGCCAGCCAAACAAGTTTTAACTTTTGCACTTTTGGTCCTTGGTCCTTCCAAACGTGGTTTCAACTTCCCAATTTGCATTTTAAGCCCTCTAACTTGATTTTTAAGGACTCAAAGACATATACAAACTTTGTTAAGTCCTTGGTTAACTTTGTGATCACCCGAAAAGCCTTAAATTTCAACGTTGACACTTTTAACCCCTCGTATACGAATATTGTCATAACTTTCTCATATGATAACGAAACTTGGTGAAATTTTTACCACATATTCTAGTGAGTATAATTTATCATTACAAAGCTTCGGGTTCGCTAAAAGGTCACTCAGAGATATAATTTAAACATGTTGACACATTTAACCCCTGTAGTTTGTAATTCCTCACTTTCTTCCACAATTAGCTTCGTATGATCCATAATTCATTCGTTTAAAGGTATAAACATCGTGTAGGGTTATTGAAAGGTATATTTATCAATTGTTGACACTTTGAACCATTTTATTCACATACTTTCTTTGTTTGTCAACTTTAGTCCCTTTAAAATAATATTTTTCACGTTTAAAGCTCATGACACGTATCAATACATCATTGGACATAAATTTACGAGGTGTTACAGGTATTGAATGTTTAATCGGATTGTGATTAAATTATTGAGGTAACCCGTTTTAATCTGTCTTGTTTGAAATAAAAGCCTTTGGGGGTTAATGACCATGTCCCGGATATCCTTGGCATCATTATAAAGAAATGGCCACGTCTTAAGCACGGGGTGTAGGCATACACCTGACAGTTGCATAAGGAAAACGGTATCTCACTCTCTTGTGGGCCTATACTTGTGGTGTGTCTGTTAATCTTGACTCGGTTTCTAACATCGGGCCCTGAATGTATAACAAACATATAAATCTATATACAAGATTATTTTTATATAATTGTCCCAAGTTAAAAAGGATATTTGTGCCTTGTGCATTTAAATCAATTTTCATAAATGTTTTCAAAAGAGTTAGTTAATTGTATTTACCAGTGTAAATTGACGTATTTTCCAAAAAGATTAAGTCACAGGTACTGTAAGTAATTGGCTGGGAGCTCAGGGCGTTAATAGGGAATCTTGCAAGTTCTAGACGTCTAAAGTCTGTCGAACAGTGTTTATCTTTCTATTTAAGATCCGCCTGTGGATCCATCTTACAATCCGTTTGTAATATTGATATTACTTTTGAATCGGTTTGTAATATATTTACTTTAGACTTCCGCTGTGCATTGAACTGTGATTATTTGACTATGATGATATCAACTACGTCACGATACTCCCCACCGGGCCCACCGGTAATATGTGAAAATATCGGGGTGTGACATACATTTAAGTATTAATGGAATTATGTTTTTGATCTGACTCTGTAATTGTGTGACGTCGACCCGTTCCGGGCTGGGGTGTTACACTGTGTTGTAGGGGTTTTAATCACTTGAGTACAAAATCAAAATGTTTAACGCACTGAGTCCCTATAGCCACTTTTCTTAACCAATTGAGTCAAAATTTCTAACACTGTTAGAATTTTTTGGTTAAGTATTATTAAATGACCAAAATACCCTTATAATTAAAAAATAAAAAAATAAACTTTATATCTCTCTCTCTCTTATATATCTCTCCCCATTTGTCTCTTTCTCTCTCTAAACATTCTGCACCTTCATCTCTCTCTCATCTTTCTTTCTCTCTCTAAACCACATGCTTCCCCCACCACCATCAACACCACCACCACCATCACCATCAACACCACCACCCTCACCACCACAGCCACAACCACCTCCGTCACCAACCACAAACCTCCAGCACAGTCACCGTCGCACCACTACCACTGTACCACACCACCATCACAAACACCTACTTCGCCTACTTGAATATCTTTCCATCACCAACGCTTACTTCGCCTCAGGGGCGGACCCAAGGTCAGCCCAAGGTGGGCGGGCGCACCCCCGGGGAAAAAAAAATTTAGTGCTAAGTTCCGTCGAAAATCCTGTCCGCACCCCTTAGAATTTTTCGTCCGCACCCCTTGGAATTTTTCGACCGCACCCTTTGAAATTTTTCGTCCGCACCCCTTAGGTAAAAGTGTTATCAATTTATATTTTAAATTTTTTTAGTAAACTCTTATTTAAAAAAAAATACTACCTAAATTATATAACTTTTAATACCTAACTAACTAAACCCAAATACTCATACTTTTACCAACTTATAATTCCTAACTAGCTAGCCCACTAAGTCTTAGCCCATTAACCAAACCTAATAATACTTCAAACTATAATAAAATAATTAAAGCCCAAAACCTTTAGAAATTCTCTCCCGCTCTCTCTCTCTTGCGTCCCTGCACTGCCAACGAACAACATCACCCAGCGACAACAGTCCAGCAGCCGGCGACCACTGTAATCAGCCACCATACCACCGTCGTTCGACACCAAATCTAACCGGAATCCGAACACTGGTAAGTTTCTTTGTTATTTTGATGATTTTGGTTGATATTATAGGAGAAAAAAGGGTATAAAGCTGTTAAATAGGTTTGAAATTTTGTGTGTTTTGACGTTGTTTATGGTTGTTTAGATGATTTTTAGGGTGATTATGTTGCTTATATATTTTTAGGGTGATTACAACTTACGTTATGATTTCTAGGGCTTGAATAGTTGAAAATTAAAATTGAAACATTATGTTATGGAGCGATGAACTTATGTTATATAGAGAAAGAATTGCTTAAGAAATTAGCTTTAGATGATGTTTTGAATAGATTTTAAAAAATGAAAACCCGCAGGGCGTCGACGTTTTAATTATGTTTGTAACAAGGTTTGACAAGTTTTTTATTATTATATAAATTTAGTTTGATGTTCGTTTGTTTTACATGACCCGACCCGATACGAACCGATTTTTTTACTTATATACCTAGGGGCCTAAAATTTTTAAAAATGTTCCGCACCCCCATGAAAAAATTCCTGGGTCCGCCACTGCTTCGCCTACTTGAATATCTTTCGATTTCTTCTATTCGAATGTACGGTTTTCCAAAACAGACGCCAAGTGATTGTTTTCTATTCGATCTGACTTGTGTCGCCTCCAGTCTTCATAACCTTCTTTACTAGCAGTAAATAACAACACCATGGATAACGGTAATATGGAAGCAAATATTCCAAACACTGCAAGCCGTGGAAGCTGGTTAAGAATAGCAATTATCAAGAAATAAACATATGCAACCCTGTGAAACTGCTCGAAAAAGGCAAGAACGTTAGAAGCGAATACTTGCTTGTTCTAACCGAATTACCAGAAAAGTCAAACGATTCATTCGACATCACCGGATCATTAATATACACCTTTCTAGAATCCTCATCACTAATCTCTCTCTGGACATAGACATACTACTCGAACCCCCTTTTCGAGATCCATGCCTTGCACCCTTCGATCCCAACTCAATCACACCAACTTCTTTAATTGAATTCGCACTCCAAGTGTTCGACGAAATGCTTCTGCGAGAAGATGAGCTGTTTGATCCCCCTGACTCATCTTTCTGCTTCTGGGATTGAAAATCAACAGTCTTGAGCTCATCTGAACTCATTTCAACAATATATGATGAATGATCAGAGGTCATGATCTGAACATTTACAACAACTATTTACAAATAAAGGAAATGAATTTGTGTGAATTGAACTAAAACAAGAAAAGGGTTTTTTTTACAAGATTGTTGAGACTGCAAATGAAACTTGAAAGTAAAATAATGCATATATGGTATGATGAAAGAATAATTGTCAAAAGTCAAAGATGGCATTTTAGAAACAGGGGATATATGACGGCTAATAGACGAAGAAATGGGTTGGAATTGAAATGTAAGCAAATAATAATTTAGGGGTTTGTGGTTGAGGTGGTGGTTGGTGACGGAGGTGGTTGTGGCTGTGGTGATGATGGTGGTGGTGTGGTGGTGGTGGGGGATGCAGGTGGTCTAGAGAGAGAGAGAAAGAAAGATGATAGAGAGATGAAGGTGCAGAATGTTTAGAGAGAGAGAGAGAAAGAGATAAAGGGGAGAGAGATATATGATAGAGAAAGAGAAAAATCTAATAAGATTTTTTTATTTTTAAATAGAGTAAACTGCCATTTTGGTCCCTGTGGTTTGGGCATTTTTGCCATTTTAGTCCAAATCTCAAACTTTTTAAATCTGGGTCCCTGTGGTTTCATCTTTATTGCCATTTTAGTCCAAAATTCGAAATCCCCCTTTTTTTGACTGTTCCAAAAAGTTTGAGATTTGGACTAAAATGGCAATAAAAGTGAAACCACAGGGACCAAAATGACAGTTTACTCTTAATTTTGGACTAAAATGACAATAAAAGTGAAACCACAGGGACCCAGATTTAAAAAGTTTGAGATTTGGACTAAAATGGCAAAAATGCCCAAACCACAGGGACCAAAATGGCAGTTTACTCTTTTAAATATAACGGTATTTTGGTCATTTAACAATACTTAACCAAAAAATTCTAACCGTGTTAGCGTGGGGGGTATGGTTAATCACTCTAGGGTGATTGAGTGATTTTCTACCCAATAATATAAAGCCATGTCAACTCCCCCCTTCATTCCTCATTTTCTACTCAAACACTAGGTATGGTTAAACACCCACTCAAACACCGGATATCTCTCTCCTCTCTCCTAATTTGATTGGTTCTTCTCTCCTCTCTCTCTCTCCTCCATCACTCTTCTCCATCATTCGGTGACTATTCACCAATTTTACTCACCGATAACCCACTAACCGAAACCAATCATCAGAGCGATATGGTCACCGCTCGGTGACACCCACTCACCGCATCACTCCCCGAAACCATACCCCCCACCCTTAGAAATTTGGACTCAAATGGTTAATAAAAGTGGCTATAGGTACTTAGGGCGTTAAATGTTTTGATTTTGGACTTAAGTGGTTAAAACCCCTAAAACACAAGAACTCAAAAAGTAATTTACCCTAATGTTTTTTACCAACTTGTTATAATTCTCTCTTTCTTCCTTTCTCTTTTTTTTTTCGGTCAACCCATGTCAAAGATGAGAACTAAAAAGATCATCCCAATAAATTTAAACAACAGACATATATAAGTAACAATCAAAATTAAAACTTGACTTGTTAGTTCAAATCTAGGTAAAGGTGTAATTTAGATTTATTGGTGTAATTAGTATAGGGATGGAAAAAATACCCGAGCCCGGCGGGTATACTCGAAACCCGACACAAATGGGACGGGTATACCCGATGCCCGACGGGTATTGGGTCGGGTATAGGATTAGTTTTAAAAATTTTCACGGGTATGGGTCGGGTATGGGATTAGGTGATACCCGACCCAATTACCCGAAACCACATATCCGTTTATCCGAACTATATACTCGATTATATACCCGGATTTTTTTTATTTTAATTTTCCATTAACCCTTGTCTATTAGTGATTTATTTTAGTATGTTTATAATGTGAAAATATAAATTCTCTTTTAGTATATGTTTTTGATAATAGTATTTATAGTTTGGGATGTTGTGAAATATATACATATAAGTATATAAGTATTATAAAATTATTATTAATTTATGATAAATCTAATATTATGTAATGTACGTTTTTCATTTATAATAGTTGTTGTATAAATAAAATATATAATAATTACAATAGTAAAAAAAATGTATTTGGAAACCGCAACGTAAATCATTTAACAAATTAATGGGTATACCGACACCCGATGTATATTGGGTCGGGTATGAGACATGATTTTACAAGCGGGTATGGGTATGGGATTACCAATACCCGACCCGAACCCGATCCATTGTCATCCCTAAATTAGTAGAAGTAAGATTAGCCTTCAAAAAAATAAAAATAAAAAAACTTGACTTGCTACCGGTCTCAATATCACATATAAACGAAAATAAAAATATCAAATAAAGTTGGTTGCTACTAGTCTCAATATCGTAAACAAGCGAAAATAAAAATGCGAAATAAAAGTGAGTCATTACCGGTCTTAATATTAAACTAATAGTTTTTTATCCTGTTCATATTAGAAACATGTTTATTGAGCGACTACCCTTTTTATCATGATTTGAATATACAGTAATACTAGATATATTAATTTGTGTAACAAACCCAATTATGAAAGTTCTAGTTTATTCTAAAAAAAACTATGAAACCCACCATAGAAATCGCAAATAAGCTGAACGTTAAACTATCTAATCCTAGTGCTCCATATATTATAAATTAATATAAAGATTTCAGTCTTTCTATTCGTTAAAAAAATGTTAAAATGATGCATAGAATGCAAAATGTGATTCGAATATTCAGATATATATTGATAAAAAAAATTGATTGAATGCATAGAAACGAAAAAAAAAAGAATACGAAAAATAGTAAATAGATTGATTGAATGAAAAAAAAAAGTAAGTTGATATGTCAATTATAAAAAAGTCAGTCTAATATGTTCATTAAAAGAAAAGTTAAAAATCAAATTGAAGTAAAACATTATTTTGGTAAATAGTTTTCATCGAACAATAAAATGGTAAATATTTTTTCCACCAACACTAGTTTAGAAAAAATAGTTTGTTGGTGCATTTGGAAGGCTAGAAACGAGGCGATTTTCTCAGGCACAGAGGTTACAGGCCCAAAAGTGAAGGAAGACGTTAAGTCTCTAGGAATTTTGTGGATTAAAAATAGGTCGCCTTTTAAAGCTTTAAGGTGGAGACACTAGTGCAATTTCTCTTTTTGATTGTATGCTTGTCTTTTGGCTACTAGTATCTTGATAGTATGCCGTTTTTATAAAAGTTTGCCGTTCGAAAAAAAATATTACCATGAATTAGTGATTGATTGGTTCTAATTTTGCAAAAACATTGTCAATTTTGGTGAATTTAACTGGTTTTGATTTACAACCATTTATATGCTCATGTAAATACTTATTACACCCACATGATGACCGATGGCTTTGTAGCTTAGTGACATTTTAGTGGTGGGATAAGACTTTGAGACCAATAGGTCTTGGGTTCGATTCCCACAAGGGGGTTTTCCCATATTTATTGGAATTCCTCCTGATTTGGTGTATAGGCATTATGCCTAGTGGAGATGGATATGATTTGGTGGTTCCGTTGGTGGTACGATGATACTCCAGTGGTGTGTCAGTGATCCAAATTTGTCGTTCAAAAAAAAAAAAATTACACCCACATGATTAACCATAAGAAAAACCAAATTTGTTTGCTTATTCGTTTCTACACCCCTTGGATTCACGTCTTATTTTTATGAGCACCAATGGATATAATTTTTTTGTACAACAAAAACAAGCTTCCAGTTTTAACCATATTATAAGGATGTGACAAAATATTGCCATCCTCATTGTAGTAATTTAATCCATCAAATATTATGTAGAGTTAATTATATAGTTAATCCCCGTTGTTTGTACAAAATAACATACTTAGATACTAATAATTTAATATCACCTTCTACGGTATTAACTTTTCATTTTGTAACGTTTAGAGGTATTAACTTCTAGGGTATTAACATAGTTAGTCCCTGTGGTTTACACAAAATAACATACTTAGGTACTAATAGAATGTGATTCTAAACCTACAAATAACGTTAATACATCCAAACGTTACAAAATGAAAAGTTAATACCATAGAATGTAATTTTAAAGGGTTATTGGATTTTATCACCCCCAACTATCGGCCTTTGGCCGTTGCCACCCGCAACTAACACTTTGACACCCGACACCCCCAACTTGACTTTTTGTTTGTGCTGGCACCATCCAGTTAAATCTTCACTAACTAGGTTTGTTTTTTATCCGACGTGGCACATAATTGATTACGTGGACAGATTATGTGGCGAATATGTGGCATATTATGTCCATATAAAGTTATTATATATTTGGTATTTCTTAGAAACATACCTCCCACCGCACACCACCCCTTTCTCCATTGCCACCACCGTGCTACCATCGCCACCATCAGTCGACCCACCCCTTTCTCTCTTTACCACCGCCACTCTCAACCTCCATTGCCACCACCGCCACCATCAGATTTGTAGAAATTTTGTTGAAATCGACTCAGATCTACTGGTTGTTGAAATTTTGTTGAAATCGACGACATCTCGTCTTCGGAAAGTCGTGTGGCGGCAGATCTAGGGGTGGTTGTTGAAATCGACTCACATCACCACCGTCTACGGCTGATGAAGACGACGTTGATGTTATCGATGACGAAGAAGAGGACGATGAAGACGACGTTGATGTCATCGATGAGGAAGAAGAGGACGATTCTACATCCTCCGACGCCGGTGAAGTCGTCGTTGCAGGTATCGCCGGAGATTCCGGAAAAAGCATTTGTTCTAGATCTAGATCTGAATTATCCTCCACCGGAAGTTGCTTGAGATAAATTTCGATACGTTTTTAGCTAATTTTATTGCAGAGAATATAAATTGTCGAGAAAATAGAGAATGCAGTAGATTAAAAGCAGCCTGGTGATGTTTTTGATGCACTGGTAATGTTAAAATCTTCCTTCAGATTGTGCATACATTTACAGGATGATGAATCTTCATGTCTGCAATTTTAGTTTTGAGTTTTTGACGTCAGGCAATCAGAACTTTGGTGGAAGAATGTTTTTAACAAATTAATCATAATTTGTATTGTCATTGATCTGGTTAATCTTGTTACGGTGGTGGTGATGATGATTTGGCGTGATGATTGTGACTCAAGTGGTTGTCTGGTGTTATAAAGATGTGTTTTGTATAAGTGGAATGTGGTCTGGTGTTATAAAGAAAAAGGTTAGGGACACATCATTCGCCACGTCATCCTGTCCAACTCATCAGCTACGTGCCACGTAGGATTATAAACAAACTCAGTTAGTGAAGATTTAACTGAGTGGTGCCAGCACAAACAAAAAGTCAAGTTGGGGGTGCCGGGTGTCAAAGTGTTAGTTGCGGGTGGCAACGGCCAAAGGCCGATAGTTGGGGGTGATAAAATCCAATAACCCAATTTTAAACTAGAGTGAATTGCAAATTTTGTCCTGTATCTTTATACCCAATTTCAAGCGTTGTCCTTTGTCTTTAAAATTGATGGGTTTTGTACTTTATGTTTCAGATTGTTGCACGGTTTGTCCTTTATGCCTAACTAAGTTTGTTTTAACGTTAAAAGATATCATGTGCATGTCACATAAGGATACTTTTGTAATTTTACCTATTTAATTATAAAAAGACTAATTAAAAACAAAAAGAATAAATATATATAAAACAAAAATACTATATCTCTCAACACTCTTTCTCTCACTAAAATCTCTCTCTCTCTCTCCTCACTCAGCAACTAACTATGAGACTCCATGTTCAAACTCAAAAAATTAAAGATTGTAATCTGCAAATCAATTTTTAAAGCCCAAAATCTAGATGATGACCAATCAATTCATCCATTATATAACCAGAAATCATCAATTCTTGGTACTCAAATTTAAGAACCATCACATCCAGTTTCAAAATTACACCCTTTCAAAAGACCCACTTCAAAAATCTCAATCCAACAAAACCCACTTCAAAAATCTTAAACCCACTTCATGAACCACATGATACAGCCGGTCAAAATCTCAAACCCACAAAAACCCACTTCAAAAATCTCAAACCCACTTAAAGAACCATCTTGCCGTCGCGGCTCCTACTCCAACGTCGTCCCATCCGGTCACCAGAATTGTTTCTGCCACTCTCTGCCAAGGCGGTTATGCTATTTTTCAGTTTTTGAGTTCTTGGGTTATTGAGTTTTTGGGGTTGATTTGTTAAGGTTTGAGTTGTTGAGTTTTTGGATCGGTTTGTAGGGCATTAGCGACAGTGAGCAGGTTGCGGCGGTGGTGATGGGTGGTGCTGATGGCAGCAGGTGCTGCTATGGGATGAATGGTGGTAGTGGTGGTGGTAAGTAGGAGAGAGGAGGTGAGAAATCAGAGAGAGAATTTGAGAGATTTTAGATTGTGTTTTAGTTATGTTTTAGTTTTTCTTTTTTAATTCTTTGTTTATGAAGTATTTTATAATAAAATGGTTACGTTGTTTACATAATTAGAAAATGACAAAATTGTCCTTGCACATGAACAGATGTAACGAAGAAAATTAACTGGGTTAGTGCTAAAGGACATAACGTGTAGCATTTGAAAACATTAAGTACAAAATTTATCAAATTTAAAGACAAAGGACACCGCCTGAAATTGGGTCTAAAGATAAAGGACAAAACTTGCAATTCACTCTTTAAACTATTAGTACCTAAGTATGTTACTTTGAGCAAACCACATGGACTAACTATGTAATTAACTCTATTATGTAAATATACAAGTGGTACCTACTCCTTCTATAATGGCTGCCAGCGAGATCATGCTGCACAATAATAGACAAAAAGAAAAAAAGTTTGACCATAACAATTTGTAGAAATCACTACAAACAATGGTTGCAGTCGTCGTTTAGTTTAATTTTATATTAAGGTAATTATATGGTGATTTTTATGAAGGTAGAAGAGCCATTAATTTTATAAGTGCTCTGTTTTATATGTTGTTTTACTGTCTGTTTTAAACCTGGATAAAAGTTTCAAGTTTTAACCAAAATCCATTATGATCAAGTTTATTTTCTTAAGGGTCCTACTACATATACACCAGGTGATGGGCAGTGTGTAAGGGTAAAAGTGTCTATTCATGATGATATTCATGCCATAATTCATAAATAAGTATTAATTCATCATATTATGATGAATAGTTGATGACTGTCGTAAGGGTCATGTAAAAACCTAATTAAACTAAGTGGATAGTGTAAGTAGGATATCGTATCCACGAGTAATTTGTGGTTAGTGTAGAGATTTAAACTAAAATTATCTAATTGGGGGTTTGATTAATTGATTTAAAAAACACAAAAACTAATTAAGAAAGTTGTGATTAAGATGAGAAAAAGTAACCTCCACCCGGAACCCCGATTGCCCGTTTTAACATAAAAACTTGTTTACAGATTCATAACACCACATAGGCATGGCCTTGGAATTAATGATTTTAATTAATTATTAGGGATAGTTTTTAAGACTCACCATACAACCTAATAACCCGTTTAATTATATCAATTACCCACCAATTTACTAATCCGCTAGCAATGCAAGGAAATTATCAATACGCTTGATAAACAACAAACAATTCAAATATAATAAACGTTTCACAAAATCAACACAAGTGATCAAGATTTACCGGTTAAAAAGAATTTGAAAAACAAAGTTTCAATGTAAAACGAGACAATCCTTCATCCGGGCGGAAGCCACAACCGTTTAGCCGCGCATAGAAGTCATCACAGCTTCAGTTGTCATCGGGAATTGATCGAACATGAAAGAACATCTTGAAAGATGGAAGAATGCTACCCGAATCGCCTAAAATCGCCTCTGAATTCGTCTCTGACGGCTGGGAATAAGATTAGCTCCTCAAAATGCGAATTAGGTCCATATTTATACTTTCCCGTAAATGACCTCTCCCGCGCGTCGCGGGAGAGTCCTTGCCTTCTCTCGCATGGCGCGTGCGTTATTTAAACCGACTCACTAGTTAACATCCCTAGCGTGTCGCGAAGATGATGATGGTATCCCCCACATGGCGCGGGGGCTTCTCTCTTTGACTTTTCCTACTACAAGTCCCATTCTGACCCGTCACTCTAATTTTCCTGCTTGTATGCTCTTTTTACCATATTTTGCACAAAAACCCTTTATATAATAAGCACGTATACCATTACTAATAAACATATTAACATCCTTAAAAACGCAAAGTATTCAAAATACAACGTGTTTTCACACACACATCACAACGGTTCTCAATATATGCAATTAAATTATAAACAAATCGAAACACACATTAACCAAGATTGCGGGTATATGATCCACCTAAATCCAACCACCGGTCTCCTAATCACAATTCATTAAGTTCATTCATCTATGGATCTCACACTCAAAGGACCACAATGCTACCCAATCCCGCTTTGAGCTTATGAGATTACCATCTTATATAAAAAAACTTTTATGTATTTCCGATTAAACTTATAATGGATAATGGATGATGTTTATGAGCTTCGGCATTCTTTTGCTTATGATTAACTTAGCAGACATACCCCACCCGAGTCACAATCCCATAATGCCATAAGCTTCACATATTTATCATTTTTTTTTTCTAACTTCATCTAGAGGGTATGTACCACCCGGGTCACATATTTGTCGGTTCCTGAGTTAGAAGGAAATGAAAAGAAAAGTTAGGATTTAATGTATTAAAAATCATTTTCTTTCAATCTCTCCAATTTGAAAGGATTTACAATGAATGAAATAAAAATAAGTTTTTCTTTCATTGCTCTCCATTTCCTTCCTTAAAAAATTATGTAACACGATTTTTTTGACATCCTTTCAAAAAATCGGGAACAAAACATAAGAGTACAATAAGTCATGCATGTTTAGCTCTTAACACATCTGTTCAGGATGGTGTTATTTCACTAGCAATGTGATATTTTAACTACAACTAATTTGAAGAAATAAATTTGGCCACTTTGAACCATATGACGTGTTTATTTATAGCTACTTTGTTATATTATGGTTAAAAATACAATACAATACAAAATGGCCTACCCATAAGTAATGTGAAATTGACCCTTTTTTTCCAAGTTGGCGTCTTAATTTTTTAATCACCTATGGATATTATAAAAATTATGTCCAGTAAAATACCTTTTAAATTTTAACCTTATTATTAATAGGATCAGGATGTGATAAAATACTGCCATCATCATTGTAATAATGCTATCCATCAAATATTATGAAAATATACAAGTGGCATTCTTTTAATGACTACCTACTCATTTTTTCAAATAGCTGCCGGCCAGAACATGCAAAATAATACAAACAAAAAAATGATTTGACATGGCAATTGCAGCAATCAATAAAAACAAGTTGTAGTCGTTCTTTAGCTTCATTTTGTAGCGGTAATTATATGGTGGTTTTTGTGAAGTTTAAAGAAAAGTTGATTTTATAAGTGCTCGATCTGTATTTTTTATATGGTGTTTTACCCGTCCGTTTTAATCCCAGATAAAAAGATATAATAGTTTCAGCTTTTACCCAAAATCCATTATGATCATGTCTTTTTTCCTATGGGTCCTACACTATATACACCTGGTGATGTTATCATATAGGCGGTGTGTGAGGGTAAAAATGTCAATATGGGCCCTATGACTTTCGTAGTGGTCAATGTCAATCACTTTTGTGTCACTGCACCACATCATACAATCTATATGACTCTGTCTTAGTCACTACTGTGTAAGTGAACCACATCACACAAGCTATATGATAGGGTGAAAATGGTCATATTTGTCGTAAGATTTTGTCAGTGATCACATTAGTCATCTGGTGTCATTTAATACGACCCATACGACCAACTTTCCCTTCTGATACGACCCATACGACCATTTTTGCCTTCTCATATGGCTCATATGACATGTTAGTCAGTGGCGGATGTAGAAAATCTTCGTAGCGGTAACGTTTTATAAAAAAGCGGTAACGGAATCGAAAAAACGTCAAAAAATGTCAAAATTTTCCAAATTTACACTGGCACCGGAGCGCCAAGCGGTAGCGGATGCTACCCCTTCCCCTAAGGTAGGTCCGCCCCTATGTTAGTGGTGTCGTGTCGGTGTGTTTAGACCGACCTTTTTTCTTAATCAACAAAGTCTTAAATTGTTGTTGTATATAACCAATTTATAGCGATAAATCCAAATATTGCCTTAGCCATTGTCATCAATGTGGATTTTTTATGACTACCAACTCTCTTGGCTGCCACCCTATATTATTTAAAAGAAAGGAACATTGACCATAACAATTGCAGAAAATATTGTTTAGTTTTTGGCTGTGTTGGTCATCTTTTGGTAACATGTGAATAAGAAAAGCTTCAAATTTTGAATTCCCTTTTTGCCCTTCTTCCATGCTGGTATATACCGACTGCATTTAAAAATGATTTCCACCCATTTAGTTACAAATAAACTCATTTTGTATTGTCTTTTACCATAAATGAGTCATACCTGAAAGTAAAGATAAAAAGGTTAATGGTTAAACTAGCATGAAAGCCGTCCAAAGTTTATTTCCAATGCATATCTAAATTTAGTGATATCGAAATATTCACATTACTAGTCTAGACCTTTAGTCTTTTGTATTCCTGATAAACACATTGTCTAAACCTTAGTCTTTTATAGTCCTGCTTAACGCATTATATTATTAATAAAAGTTTTGTTTTGAAAAATGGACAAAACAGTTTTTTCGAGTCAACTCAACCTGATCTGCTATGTTCTAACCATACCAGAGCTAGTAGTATACCCGTCCGGTAGACGGGTTTTTTAGCGTCATAATGACAAAAGTTTTTTTTATTTACATTTATATGTATAATATGAACTCATCACATGAGTTCACATTGACATGTATAATATGCCTAAAAAGGAAAAAACAAGGTCGAAGACAATTTCAATAACTCAGTTTGCATTGAGTCTTTAAATGGACTGTGGACTTATAAAACATAAAAACATAGATAATCCATTGAAGTAAAACACCAAGTAACAGTTATGTATGAGAGACAACCCCTAAAGTTGGCCATGTGTAAATATGATTGAATATTTTGATTTGTGTTTATTTGTTTCTTTTTTTTTTCTCAAAATAAAATTGTTTTCTTTTAAGTTTCCAATGCTATTCACATGATGTTTCTCTGTTCTTACATTTGTTTGTTTTTTTTTAATTGTGAATCGTTCAACCTAGCTGCGTGTGGGTCATGATGACCCATAAAAGTGAATGTGCATTTTACTTGCATTCATTTTTGTGAATCCAAATTTTGTATTTTAATAATGGTGTAGTTTGTGATTAAACCGAAAAAAGTTGATCCAACCAAATTAGATATTTTTTAGAACTGACCTGGTTTGGCCTTTACATATTTTTGTCAAAAACCAGTTTTGATCTGTTACCCGTCGGACCTGACCGATCCATTTTGCAAGGTATTAAAATTAAAAGCATCATCTTCAATGGAATTGTGGCGTGGAAGCCTCTACACGAGGGTGTGTGGGGCAGGGAAATCTTCGCCGGCGTGTGGGCTTATAGGTGGTGAGGTGGCGCCTTTTCATTGGTTGGTGGATTTTGGTCGGTTTTGATTGGTTCTTGTTTTTTTATTAAAAAACACCACTAACCACGCTGCTCACACTCCTTTTTTTGCACCACGCCACTTTTTTTACTAATACTCACACACCACTGTTCCATGCCTCTCCACTCCGCATGGCCGGCCCTTAGAGTGGGCGGGGTGGATGTAACGCCCGACTCTTTTGTACTTTCCATTTATAGAAAGTTTTGTTCGTATTTCTATTTTTGGAAACTTTGTATTCTTGTAATCGTTCCTTCTTTGTAATCGTTGTAAAACCGAGACTTGGATCATTAATGAAACTCGTATTTTGTTACAAATATGTTATACACACGTTATGTATGCTCGTATGTTCTAATTGGTGAATCAATTGGTGTTTAATCATTATTCTTGGAAACTATGTGCTAAACTTGTAATTAATCTAAACTTATGAATAAAACGTGTTTTGAACGTGAATGACATTTGATTTTGATACTCATACGCTTAATTATAATTGGTTTATGCTCCTCGTACTTAGACTTACCTCAAACTATGTTTTTGTGGCAAATATAGTCCCTAAAGGACCTAAAAACCCTAAAATAACAACTTTGGGGGCCAAATTGTAATATTTGAAACTTAAACACGGATCAGTAAGTTCGGGCGGCCCGCGTGAACTTACCTTGACCTCTTACGCGGCCCGCGTGGACCTCAGGTCTGCAGAAAGCACAATCAGCTGCGTTTTGACGCGATTTTTGCACGAAATCCTAAGTTCTAACACTCCCCAATCACCTTTAACCCACCTCTAATCACCTCCAATTAGGGCTGTAAACGAACCGAACCTTCAGCGAACAGTTCGTGAACCGTTCGGCGGGAAGTTCGTTTATGTTCGTTCGTTTAATAAACGAACGAACATGAACAAGAAATTTCGTTCGATTAGTTAAATGAACGAACATGAACAAAGGTCTCGTTCGTTCAATTGTGTTCGTGAACGTTCGGTAAGGTGTTCGTGAACATTCGTTCATTTGCGTTCGTTTATGTTCGTATGTTCGTGTTTTAATTAAAGATTTTTATACTTTCACATATTTTATCTATACTTTTTATACTATTAAACTTTTATTTATATCATTACCCTAACAATTAAACTAGGAAACTCTCTTTCACCTTGTTTATGCACCATTTCCCTTTGTTTTCTCATTATTTATATCGACGAATATGATCTACCCCCGTTCCACAATAAGGGATTCAAGTTCTAGACCTAAAACACCAAGTATGATTCTAATGGGCGTATTACCCATGAAAACATTCTAACCATATTGGTTACATAGTGTCATACAAGGGTTACTAAGTTAAAGATGATTATTTTTCGTATCATATTTTATTCTACTTTATGTTATGTTAAAACTCCCAATTCATAATCTTCCGTTAAACGCCAAACTCACACACCTATGTTTCCTCGTGTAGAAGGACTAGGTGCTCCAAACTAATCCATCCACCAACTCACTCGCGGGATTTCAAGTAGGAAAGCTTGCAACCACCGTGAGTATACTTGATCCCTTTTTCCCCTTTTCACTTTGGGATGCAACATGTATAACTATGCAAACAACGTTTAAACTAAATCAAACATACTCAATCCTTAATCAAGCATGAAACTAATGTGACTTACTTGTTATTCTTGTATGCTATGTGAACGATTTGGAACGTTATATGCTCATTAACTTTGCTCGCCCACCTTAACAATTATAGCGCTATAGGATTAACGTCCCGCCCGCTATTCTATTGGGTGTTGTTAAGTTAAACATTACCACCCCGCTAAACTATTGGGTTTAGGCTATTTATGCGTTGTATTCTAGGGTTTGATCATATTGTACACCAAAAATTGCATACTAGTAATCACATATTATGAATCATGTTGGATTTGAGTTTTTATTCTATTATGCTATGTAGTTAAACTTGTATACTCGCCTTTGCTTTTGCATTGAAACTCTATTTTAATACATGTTGCAGGTTGATTGTTGAAGTATGGATGAGTGAAGAAACAAGTTTAGGGTGGACTAGATACACACCTAAAAATCGTCTATCTTTTTATGTTATGTTACTTGTTGGAACAATGTTGTATTTTGTTTGATTATTGTATGACAATTTAGCAATTGCAATGAAATTTGAATTTAATTAAATATTGTCACATAGTGTTATGAAGTCTCTAGCAATCTATACACACTTCGTCTCATCCCGATGTTTCCGCCATCGGTTGGGGTGTGACAGATTGGTATCAGAGCCATAACTATAGGGAATTAGGAAAATTGCCATGCTTTTGCCCTAATCTATAGTTTTAGGAATTTTGCCTCTTATGTGTTGTTTAAAACTTTTGTACTCTACCATGCATGCTTCCTAGCTATACTTCTTGTTGATTAAATTTATATGCCTTTCCTAAGGTTAACACGAATACACTTTGTTTATTTGTATACTCTTGTAACACAAACAAGACAACTTTACCAAAATAGGCGTGAAACCCACAATTTGGTAAACGACTCTCATTCTACCTTAAACTATTTTTGCACGAAATTACATCATTAAGCTAGGAGTGAAATCCACAACTTAATGGTAATTTCCATTTCAACTCTAGTGGACCGTTGTCATAGTGTCGAAATTTTATTTTGACCCGACAAGTACCAACCACATTTAGGGTACGAAATCGTCAAGTTAGGGGTGAAACCCGCACCTCGTCGATTAAGTCCCACTCCTCGATTTTCAATCTCGCCAAAGTCCCGATTGTTTCAATCAATTAAAGATGTGTAGTAACCGGAAGGGTAAGATACCGTTAATCGCTTCTCGACGAGAGTATCTTACCTATAGGACAAAGCACGTTTTCTCTAATTCGAAAGGACTTTCGACCCACTTTGGAAGAGTCGACGTTTCTCTACCCGAAACAATCCTATGTTTTATTGAGCCTCTCTTTTATGTATCTCAATTTATATGTGATTTTACACTTGAACGTTCGTTCATTTCAAAAATTTTGTTTTAATCGTTTCGCACGTTATCGCAATCACAAACAATAATAATCCCTCGTGAACAAACTAAATTTACAATGCTTTCATTTATTCATACTATGCTATGTGGAACTCATGACTATGCTATATGAGACGTCTAAACTCTTTATGTATTGTGAATCAATTTGAACCCTTTATGCTATGTGAATCATTTTATACAAACAATTTTCTTAAACAAACATTATGATCAAGTCTCACCTATTCGTTCTTTTGAATCTTAGATGTCTAACCTTCTTTCCAACTCGTCCAAGAAGTCAAAGTCCCGTGCTACGAAGAAGATGATGGCTTTCATGGCCGATCAATTTGTGCGCGTCGTTCCTAAGGTCATTACCGAGATTCGAGCTTCTGAAACACCTCCCTCTTCCGTCGACTCTAAGGTCGAATTACGCAAGCCCGCTTCGTTCAACTTCAAGCACTTTTCATCGTGCAATCCCAAACCATTCACTGGCAATGATGGGGTGACCGCCATGCTCGAGTGGTTTGATAGCATAGAGGTCACATTCATCAACAGTGATTGCCCCGATGAGCTCAGAACGCGTAGTGCGACTGGGGTATTCCAAGCCCGAGCTCTCGAGTGGTGGTCGAACGAAAGAAACATCCGCTCGAACGAACTGGCCTATGCGTTGACTTGGGAAGAAGTTAAGGCCCTAATGATGGACGAGTTTTGCCCTCCGCATGAGCAACAAAAGCTAGACGAAGAATTTTGGGCACTTAAGCAAGTGGGAGATGCGAACCTAGCTTACACCACCCGTTTCAAACAACTTAGCTTCATTGTTCCTCACCTTGTCATGACCACTGCGCGCAAGATAACTAAGTACATCAATGGGTTACCCTCTGCTATGCGCGATACAATCGAGGCTGCCAAACTCGACAATATCGAAGCTGTTTACCGTTTGGCCGCTTCCCTGAACAACAATCGCGTTCGCGATAAGCAAGCCGCAAACCCCGTTTCATTCAAGCCAGCCCACCAAATTACCCAACAGTCGAGTAGCAATAGGGGGAAAAAGCGAAAGCAATCGAACCCTGTTTGCAATGCGATTGTGCCACCTGTTAACCCAAACCCTGTTGCTCCTAATAACACCCAAAAGCCGTACACTGGGATTCACCCCAAGTGTGCCACTTGTAATTACCATCATCCCGCAAATGCTAGGTGTCGCCGTTGTGGCAATTGCAACCGTTATGGACATAACACCGCCTTTTGTCGCTTCAATCAACAACAGCAAGCACCACAAGCTCAACAAGCGCAACAAGCTCCACCTGCTCCCCAAAACGCAAGACCCGCTAGAGCTTGTTTCAAGTGTGGGGATGTTAATCATCTTCGTCCTCAATACCCACAATGGAATCAAGAGCAACAACAACCTCCTCGTGGACGCGCTTTCAACCTGAACGCGAATCAAGCGCGCAACGACAATGATGTCGTTAACGGTACGTTTCTTGTTAACCATCTTTATGCTTTGATACTATTTGATACTGGTGCGGACAAAAGCTTTGTGCCCTTAGAATTCGAATCGTTGTTAAATTGCACACGCTCTAAGCTACCTAATTCGTTTTCCGTTGAAGTCGCCAATGGCAAGTCCATCCTAGTCGATTCCGTTCTTCTCGATTGTCGTCTTACTCTTAACGAGCACGTTTTTACTATCGATCTCATACTCATGCAACTGGGTAGTTTTGACGTCATCATAGGCATGGATTGGCTCCAAAAGAACCATGCTGAAATCACTTGTCACGAGAAATACGTTCGTTTACCCCTTCCATCTGGTGATGTTTTGCACGTTTATGGAGACCGACCTTCAAAGGGACTGAAGTTGATGTCCTGCACACAAGCGAACATGTACTTACGCAAACAGTACTTTGCCTTTTTAGCCCACGTCGTGGAAGAAAAGGGCAAGGGAAAGAGTTTAAGTGATGTCCCAGTGGTACGCGACTTCCCTGACGTCTTTCCTGAAGATTTACCTGGTCCTCCTCCACCTCGATCTGTTGACTTTCGTATTGACCTCGTACCTGGTGCGACTCCTGTTGCTAAGGCTCCTTATCGCCTTGCACCTTCTGAGATGCAAGAGTTATCTACGCAACTTCAAGAACTCCTCGATAAGGGTTTCATTCGTCCAAGTACCTCACCTTGGGGTGCTCCTGTGCTCTTCGTTAAAAAGAAAGATGGTTCTTTCCGCATGTGTATTTATTATCGTGAGCTCAACAAACTCACCGTCAAAAATCGTTACCCTCTTCCGCGTATCGACGACCTCTTTGATCAACT
The DNA here is from genome assembly GCA_030545235.1 of Helianthus tuberosus. Lineage (NCBI taxonomy): Eukaryota > Viridiplantae > Streptophyta > Magnoliopsida > Asterales > Asteraceae > Helianthus > Helianthus tuberosus. The sequence continues at coordinate 142,820,921 of CM060426.1, read as the reverse complement.
TCAAGGCGCTACTTGTTTTTCCAAAATCGATCTTCATTTTGGATATCACCAACTTCGTGTTCTCGATGAAGACATTCCCAAAACCGCTTTTCGCACTCGCTATGGACACTACGAGTTCGTAGTCATGCCTTTTGGTTTGACTAACGCACCCGTCGTGTTCATGGATCTTATGAATCGTGTTTGTAAGCCCTATTTGGACCGTTTCGTGATTGTTTTCATTGATGATATTCTCATTTATTCTAAATCTCATGCCGATCATGAACGTCACCTTCGTCTTATACTCGAGCTCTTACGTGTCGAACGCTTATATGCTAAGTTCTCCAAATGCGAGTTTTGGATTAAAGAAGTCCAATTCCTTGGACACGTTGTTAGTGAAAAAGGAATCCACGTTGACCCTGCAAAGATCGAAGCCATAAAGAATTGGACCGCGCCTAAATCTCCTTCCGAAATCCGTTCCTTCTTAGGATTGGCAGGATATTACCGCCGATTCATCTCGAATTTTTCAAAAATCGCCGTTCCTCTCACTTCGTTGACTCAAAAAGAGAACCCTTTTGCTTGGGGTCCTGAGCAAGAGAAATCTTTTCAGACTCTCAAGGACATGCTTTGCAACGCTCCTATTCTCGCTCTCCCTGATGGGAATGATGATTTCGTGGTGTATTACGATGCCTCAAACCGTGGTCTTGGTTGCGTTCTCATGCAACGAGGCAAGGTCATCGCTTATGCCTCTCGCCAACTCAAAATACATGAGAAAAACTTTACTACCCATGACCTTGAACTTGGCGCAGTTGTTTTTGCGTTGAAAATTTGGCGACACTACCGTTATGGTACTAAGTGTGTGGTTTTCACTGACCACAAGAGCCTTCAACATATCTTCGACCAAAAGGAACTGAACATGCGTCAACGTCGTTGGGTGGAACTGTTAAACGACTACGACTGCGAAATCAAATACCATCCAGGTAAAGCAAACGTAGTAGCTGACGCCCTTAGTCGTAAGACTCATATGAAGGGTATTCATTGTCTTCAACTCATGAACGATCTTCCTCGCCGCATTCGTGAAGCCCAATACGCCTCTATTAACGAAGGTAACTTCCATGTTGAGATACGAGGCTCTAAAGAACGCGATCTCGTCTCCAAGGCTGATGGTATCCTATACCTCGACAATTGTGCCTGGATCCCTGATCGCGAAGAACTTCGAGACTTCATTATGAACAAGGCACACAAATCCAAGTACTCAATTCATCCTGGTGCCGACAAGATGTATCATAATCTACATACATCCTATTGGTGGCCTGGTATGAAGAGAGACATTGCCGTTTACGTCTCTAAGTGTCTTACGTGTTCAAAAGTCAAAGCCGAGCATCAACGACCTTCTGGTCTACTCGAACAACCTGAAATCCCCGTTTGGAAATGGGATAGCATTGCGATGGACTTCATAACCAAACTCCCTTGAACGTCCTCTGGTCACGATAGCATTTGGGTGATCGTCGATCGTTTGACCAAGTCCGCTCAATTCATCCCTATTCGCGAAGATTACAAGGTTGAACGACTTGCTCGCATCTATACTGACGAAGTCATACGTCATCATGGCATTCCCCTCGACATCATTTCTGATCGCGATGGTCGATTTACTTCGCGTCTCTGGCAAACTTTTCAGTCCGCTATGGGTACTCATTTGAATCTCAGTACGGCTTTTCATCCTCAAACGGATGGACAGACTGAACGTACTATCCAAACCCTAGAGGACATGCTCCATTCTTGTGTCATCGACTTTGGTGGTATTTGGGATGTGCATTTACCTTTGGTCGAGTTCTCGTACAATAATATCTACCACTCCAGTATTAAAATGGCTCCTTTCGAGGCATTGTATGGTCGCAAATGCCGATCTCCTTTAAGCTGGCACGAGATTGGTGACAAACATTTTTCTGGACCTGAGATCATACAAGAAGCGACGGATAGGATTCACCAAATCCGTGATAATCTACTCAAGGCTCGTAATCATCAAAAGGTCTATGTTGATAAAGGACGCAAGCCGATGCAACTCAACGTTGGGGACCATGTTCTACTCAAAGTATCTCCTTGGAAAGGAGTGGTTCGTTTTGGTAAAAAGGGAAAGCTTGCCCCTCGCTATGTTGGTCCTTTCAAGATACTCGAAAGGATTGGTGCGGTGGCTTATCGACTCGATTTACCTCAAGAACTCAACAACGTTCATCCAACGTTCCATGTCTCAAATCTAAAGAAGTGTCACGCTGAAGAAGGACTTCAAGTCCCTCTCGAAGATCTCCAAATCAATGACACTTTGCATTTTGTGGAAAAACCCGTCGAAATCATGGATCAAGGAGTCAAGTTATTGAGGCGCAGTAAAATTCCTATCGTCAAGGTTCGATGGGAAGGTAAACGTGGCGCTGAATTCACTTAGGAAATCAAGAACGAGATGAAGAAGAAATATCCTCATCTTTTCCCTACGCCTTCCTAAATTTCGGGACGAAATTTCCTAAAGGAGGGGAGACTGTAACGCCCGGCTCTTTTGTACTTTCCATTTATAGAAAGTTTTGTTCGTATTTCTATTTTTGGAAACTTTGTATTCTTGTAATCGTTCCTTCTTTGTAATCGTTGTAAAACCGAGACTTGGATCATTAATGAAACTCGTATTTTGTTACAAATATGTTATACACACGTTATGTATGCTCGTATGTTCGAATTGGTGAATCAATTGGTGTTTAATCATTATTCTTGGAAACTATGTGCTAAACTTGTAATTAATCTAAACTTATGCATAAAACGTGTTTTGAACGTGAACGACACTTGATTTTGATACTCATATGCTTAATTATAATTGGTTTATGCTCCTCGTACTTAGACTTACCTCAAACTATGTTTTTGTGGCAAATATAGTCCCTAAAGGACCTAAAAACCCTAAAATAACAACTTTGGGGGCCAAATTGTAATATTTGAAACTTAAACACGGATCATTAAGTCCGGGCGGCCCGCGTGAACTTACCTTGACCTCTTACGCGGCCTGCGTGGACCTCAGGTCTGCAGAAAGCACAATCAGCTGCGTTTTGACGCGATTTTTGCACGAAATCCTAAGTTCTAACACTCCCCAATCACCTTTAACCCACCTCTAATCACCTCCAATCATCTCTAACCTCTTCCACTATAAATACAACCCTTCTCCAAGCATTTTTACACTTTCACAACTCTCTACAACTCACAAATTCACTCTCAAATCAGTTGCAAATCTGCATTTTCGGACAGATTCATACTCTTGCACTAAAGTGAGTATAACTTGCTCATTTCTCAACGAAATTACTTGATTCTTCTTCCTACTTGCTTGGATAATCATGGGGTTTGATTCCTTGACTTCTCCTTGGAGAAATCAGACCTGGAATTGCCCTGAAATGGTCCAAAAACTTTCTGTTTTGTTTTAAGTTCTTCAAAAGCTTGTTTAAACTTATCCAACTTGTGTCTAACACATCTCACACCTATGTCCTAATGCTTACAACCTCTCTTATGGTTGGTTAAGCTTAAAAACAAGGTTGAGACACTTGAAATCAGAGGATTAAACCTCATAATTTTCTGTTTTGTTTAGGGTATTAAACCCACAAGTCATGTCAAGCTTAGATCTTGATGAATGAGTGATTATGGAACAGCTTGGGTTGTCCTACATACAATCCTCACATGATTTGATGATTTCTCTTTAGTTAGGTTGTTTATATTATTGTACTAATCCTAGTTCGTGACCCCCCTTGGTTGTTTTTACATCAAGTGAAGTGGTGAACATTCAAGGGGTTCCTAAACGGAAGCTTGTTTGTAACACCTCGAAAATTTACGTCCTATAATGTCTTGACACGTGAACCTTTAAACGTGTGAAAGAATACTTTCGAGGGACTAAAGTTGACAAACAATGAAACTATGTAAATACAAGGGTTCAAAGTGTCAACAATGAATAAATATACTTTCCAATAACCCTACATGATGTTTATAACCTTAAACGAATGGATCATGGATCATACGAAGCGAATTGTGAAAGAAAGTGAGAGATTTGAAACTACAGGGGTTAAATGTGTCAACATGTTAAGATATACCTCTGAGTGACCTTTTAGCAAACCCGAAGCCTTGTAACGATTAATTATGCTCACTAGAATGCACCATAAAAATTTCACCAAGTTTCGTTACCGTATGAGAAAGTTATGATAAAATTCGTGTGTGAGGGTTAGAATCGTCAACATTGAAAATTAGGGCTTTTCGGGTGATCACAAAGTTACCCGAGGACTTAACAAAGATGGTATAAGCCCTAAAGCCCCCATATGTCAATATTGAAGCCTCATAATGCAAGAATTGTAGTGAAAACGACCTTTCGGGGGACCAGGGACCAAAATGCAATAAAAGGAAAGTTCAAAACCTGAATCCAGCCTCCAGGCGGCCCGCGTAAGGATTGCCAATACCTCAGGCGGGTCGCGTCCGACTGCCAGTTGCAGAAAAAACTCACAGGTGGCTGTTTTCACCTTGTAACCGACTTTAAACTCAGGTTTTCGATTCTATGGGCTTCCTATAATGGTATTTAGCCTGTAGATGACACATGTATTGATCCTTGAACATTGGTAGACCCATTTGGCATCAATCTATGATAATCGAAGTTAGTATAAAAGGCTCATGTTGCAACATGCAACCACACATTCATTTCTGCTCATCTTTGGAACTCCACAGCAGACCAAGGCCATCTTAATCATCCATTAGTCACGTGTAAGTACCCTTAACCCTTCTAAATTAAGTCTAGTTTAGTATTTAGCTTAAAAGTCAAACCGTCGTAATTACGGTTTGACTTAGCGATAAAACACAAACGGTCCAGGGTTTGGTCGAAATGAAAGTTGTTATAAGTTGGTAATTATGTGGGCTTTAAACCCTTAAAAGGGCACTCACTGATTCCAATCCTAACTAGGTCGTTTGTCAAGTCAATCATTGTCCGAAAAAGTCAACAGAATCATCAATCATGAAATTAACAATACATAAGGCATGTAATATATTTTATCATTCATATAATTTGAAAATAAGTATAATAACTTGTCTAAGCTTGTTTGATTCGACAACTGTCTGTTTTGAACCGATTCGGAACCGAAAGACGCAAAAGTTTGACTTTTGCTTTGACTTCAGTTCTGACCCGGTTTAGATAGGTTTAGACATGCCTTAAAGTTCCATTAGGACCTAGTTACATGTGTGTATAACCCTCTGCGTTTATACCACATAAATCCTTAATCGTCCGACGTTTCCGTTAATCGCCTAAATATTGACCGTAATGCCCTTATGACCATAAAACGAGAATTTTGGAAATATGAAAGTAAAATAATCTTAGTTACTGATTATTAAACATGTCCGTAAATTTTTACATCAGTTGGACATATAGATTAGGAGTTATGCTCAATGACATAATTAGAACGCTTCTTAGTGATTTAACGGCGTCATTAGCGTAAAGCCTATCTAAACCCCATTTTTGACACCAAACCTTTTAACCACTGATGTAATATAATATTTTGGGATTTTTGAAGATTTTTAATTATTTTTAAACTGATCATAAGCTAGGATTAGTGCCTTAATTCGGTAAATACCGAATATGCCCTTTTAAGCCATAAAATGAGTTTTACGAATCCTTTTAACGCCAATCCAATTGCTACTGATTTTAAATAATAAATGAATTGTTTTGAATCTGTTTAACTGCTCAGAAAACCCAGAATCCTATTTTAACCCGTACGTCGCTTAAAACGGCTTTATACGCGTATTATACGCATAGTTTGGGTTTAAAAACTATTTTGACATATAAGACTTATAACCAAATGTTATAACCTGTTAAAATAAACTATTTTACTGATGTATTCAGACCCGGTTCACAGAAACTTAATTAATTCCTTTTATAACCTTTAAAATGACCAAAATACCCCTACGGGGCTTAATATGAGATTAAACTCGTTTTGGGCATAATGGAAGATATCCTACAGATATCACAACATATTTAAGGCATGTTAACTTAGGAAACCTGTTTAGGACTCTTTTCGTTACCCGTTACGCTTTGTGCGCGTTCGGTTCGGTATATGTAACTAGTTTACATAAATTAGCCGAAACGGGTCAAACCTTATCGGTTTTATCTCAAAATACAGAATGTGTATAATATACCCATATTAAGAAAGTCTTCAAACTTGTCGGGTCTAAATCACATTCTATCTGGTCTTCGCTTAATCGTGCGTACGAACCGTATCTTTAAAACTAACCGGTCTAAGCTTAGACTTAATTAAAGACCCGTTAGGATTCTAATAGGTTATTATAAACCTTCATTCCAGATTAGGAGAACCGGTAAAAGATACTTGCACTTGCTGATTTTGTTTTATACTCTCACAGGTAAATACTCTTAACTTATTTTCCCTATACGGGCTTGGGGTACGGTATATAAAATACCGCTTGGTCGGGCATTGAATCTTTAATTGTATGATGGTTAAAGTATTGAGATGTCTCGTTTAAATTGTTTTGTTTGCTTAAAGCCTTTGGGGGGTTAATGACCATGTCCCGGATATCCCTGGCATCATTTTACTAAATGGCCACGACCTTAGCACACAGGTGTAGGCGTACACCTGTCAGTGTCTCATTTAAATAATGTGGTGTGTCTATTGATCTTTAACCCGGCTCGATCCGGGCAACTGAACGCATAAGTAACATGTAAATCCTTTACAAGTATTATATTCAAATAATTATCCCAAGTTATAAAATATTATTTGTGCCTTGTGCCTTAAATGCATTTTCTTAAACTCTTTTCAAAATGAGTCGGTTAATTGTATTTACCAGTGTAAACTGACGTATTTTCTCAAAAAGGTTAAGTGCAGGTACTACGCGTAATAGGCTGGTTTTTCTCCTAGCATCCACAATAAGTCTCGCAGGCTTGGATGTCATAGACTGTTGAACATTGTTCCTTTTTATTTTGATCTACCTGTAGATTTATATTCGACTACTTGTGATACTTAATATTACAATATTGTATGGCTGAAATAAATCTATACTTTTGCTTCCGCTGTGCATTTAAATATTGTGTTGTTTGACTATTATGTTACCAACCACGTCACGATACTTCCCTACCGGGCCCACCGGTAATACGTGGAAATTTGGGGTGTGACAGGTTGGTATCAGAGCCAACATTGAGTGAATTAAACACTAGCCTTTTGTGTTTAATCTCAATGACACAATTGCACATTCCTAAATCTTCGAGTCTAGACAAAGAACTTAGGAATAATCCAAAATGTTTTATTTTACTTTTAACTTTGTCCTTTATTTTTCCTTGTTGTTACCTTTGTTTATATGGACAGGTTTAACAATGCCGCCAAGATTCAGGCGAGGAAGTCGAGGAAAAGAGCCAATGAGCGCTCCTAACGACCACGAGGCCGGGCCTTCGCGCCGGCGAACTCCTTCTTCTACAAGGAGTGCAGATCCACAAGAACCTTGGAGGATTTACGAGGAGCCTTCCAGACGATCTACATCGTATAGCTCAACGCCTCCATATCATCACTCCTATGGGCCTCAGTCCGAGAATGAGCCCAGCAACCCGCAACCTTCATACATACCCCTACAGCGATCCTTATCGCACCGTTCCTTCGACGACCCTACTCCTGTCTTTCGGGGCCAGTTTAACCCGGCGGACTACCTACCAGAACAAGGGGGTTTTAATCCACTAGGACCGGAGGATCATTTTTCAGGTGATCAAGCGATGGATATGGACGAGGACACAGATCCCGTCGAGCCTGCAACCGGAACCCCGAACCATCCTGTTGAGATCTCTGATGGTTCGTCTTTTCACGGAACACCATACCAAGGTCCGGATAGTCATCAGGCACGGTTCGACCGGTGTGAGTGGTACTTTACAGCATCTCACCATTCGTCGCCACACCAGCAGCCGTGACAGCAGCAGCAAGATCCCTCTGGGGATCCACGTTTTGTGGCAGTCACGCCACCGCCTTCTCCGCCGCCAGTTCATATAGCACCTCTAGAACCACCTAGACGAAAGAGGACTGGCGCACGGATGTCAGCACGTGGAGGGGATTTTCATTTCAGCACCCCTCAACACTCTAGTGGCAGCCACTACCCACCACTATATGAAGATCCACAGATGGGTGGACCTTCAGTTCCAGTTTCAGAGGTGAATTCAGCACCTATTGCACCACCATCACCGGGTTTTGGCAACCCTATCCCTGCTTATACTGCACCAGCAGCTTACAACCCATACGGACCGCCAGCCTACCATGCCTATAACTATGCTGACGATCCTTACCAAGTGGCATCAAACTACCTTGCTCATAATAATCCCGAGGGACCCTATGGCACCCCTTGGGGAATGGGACACTCAGCTCGTGGGTATCACACACCTGCTCAGCCACCACTTCAGCATCAGCCACCACGGTTTTCCCCGCCTGAACAGGAGGATCTCCGTCAAAGACTGGGCAGGGTTGAGCGAGACCTCCAGAGAGAGCGTAGGAAGAATCAGGGATTCATGAGTGGCTTAGCAAATTTGCTGAAAGGAAGGAAGAAACGGGATCGTTAAATCCCAATATGTATTATTGTATTTCCTAGTTTAAATCAAGTCCCTGTGTGGACATTTCTTTAAGCATGTATGTATGTAGTCCCTGCGTGGACATCTATCTTAGTACTTAGTCCCTACGAGGACTTGTCTCTATTAGTCCCTGCGTGGACATTTACTTTTGTAAACAGTCCCTGTGAGGACATGTATTATCAGTATAGCTCCTGCGTGGGCAAATGTTTCTGTGAAAAGTCCCGTTTAGGGCAAAGTGTACTACTTTTAAATTTTAAATGGAATGTAAATTTATAAATTTCATCTTTGCTATGTTATGCATATTAAATAATATATGAAATAAATAAATCGGAATCATTCCTTTTAAAAATATATCTGCCTATATTAATTATTAATTAAGGATCTTAAAGGTATAACCTAGTCTGCATGTCATTATAAGACCTGGCCAAGATGGTAAAACCCGTTAAAAAGATTCAAATCTCAGTTAACATCTGAAAACATGTTAACACTCCTGGCAGACGTGATTCGTTAAAATCACACGCGTTATTATTATATAAGGATCTTCTCAAGGATTCCTAACCCAACTAAATGATCTCTGAATCATGGGTTAAATCATCAATAAATATGATAAATTCTTTTTACCATTCATTGGTAATAGAATGCCTACGGGCCCTTCTCATTTTCATATGAGACAAAAAACAGTAATAGTCTGTGACCCTGTCTGATAAAGGTAATGAACTTTGTTCAAACCTTCATGCTTAGATTCTCTGAAATCATGGTTTGTAATTTAAAATTTGTCCCTGTGACTAGGCCTTATGTGCTAATAAAACTGTTATTGTTTTATAATTAGGATGAAATATAATAGAAATCCTAAATAAATGTGAGTAATAAATTAACCATATATGGTCTACGTTTACCACGGTTAATAAATTGCCATAAAAGACAATTCTATAATAAACTCACCAATAAATTATTGTCAATATGTAACAGTTCAAGCTATATGGCCGACTCAAACGAGATCAATAGTCACCCACAGGGAGAGCATCCTAATGCCCGAGTAAATATAGCGGGTGCAGAATTACAGGCAATGATAGACAATGCCGTTAATCGAGCTATGGATAGACAGCTCCATGAATCCAGTGGTACCCGTGCAAGGACCCAATCTGCACCACACTCTAGAACACCCTCCAAGACTCACACTGCCCACAACAGTAATTCTCACCACTCATCAAACCAGAGGAGTGCTCCATCTCAAAGAGTGATACGAAATCAAGAACCCCGTAATAAGGGTTACTCCTATAAGTACTTCGTCTCGTGCAAACCCAGAGATTTCACTGGGGAAAAAGGAGCAGTGGATTGCATGACCTGGTTGGACGAGATGGATACGGTTGTGGATATAAGTGGTTGTGATGATAGGGATATTGTGAAATTCGTGTCTCAATATTTTAAGGGAGAAGCATTAGCTTGGTGGAGATCTTTGATCCAAGCTACGGGGAAAGTCCCGTTGTACAATATGACCTGGGAACAGTTCATGGCGCTGATCAAGGAAAACTACTGCCCTCAGCATGAGGTTGAGAAAATTGAATCTGACTTCTTGTCGCTGGTTATGAGAAACCTAGACTGTCAGGCCTACCTTACCAGTTTCAACACCTTGTCCAGGTTGGTTCCATATTTGGTAACCCCAGAACCCAAACGTATAGCTCGATTCATCGGGGGTTTGGCCCCGGAGATCAAGGCAAGTGTGAAGGCCTCCAGACCAGCTACTTTTCGGTCGGTAGCGGACATATCATTGTCCCTTACCTTGGATGCGGTTAGGCAGAAATCGCAAAGGAATGCTGATACCGAGAAGAGGAAGCGTGAGGATGACAACTCACGACGTTCAGACAAGAAGCATAAGGGAAACAATGACCACAAGAAGGGGTCAGGATTTAGGAAGGATGGTCAGCAGTCGGGTGAAAAACCCAGATGCAAAATCTGCAAGAGACAGCACTTTGGGAAGTGCAGGTTTGAATCGAATTCGAATTCACAATCAAAATCTTTTGCATGTGGGTTGTGCAAGTCCAAGGAACACAAGACCTTGGATTGCAAAAAGATAAAGGATGCGACCTGCTACGGTTGCAATGAAAAGGGGCACATCAAGACCAATTGCCCAAAATATGCCAAGAAGCCTGAAGAGGCTAAGAAGACCAATGCTAGGGTCTTCAGGATGGATGCTAAGGAAGCCGTCAAGGACGACAATGTGATAACAGGTACCTTTCTCGTAAATGATGTTTATGCGAGAGTGTTATTTGATTCAGGCGCTGATAAGTCGTTCGTAGATAATAAGTTTTGTGAATTATTGAAACTACCTGTTAAGAACTTAAGTGTGAAGTATGAGGTGGAACTAGCAGATGGTACTTTAGAAACCGCCTCAACCATCTTAGATGGATGTTTTATATCCATTAGGAACCACTCTTTTCCTTTGTCCCTACTTCCCTTTAAATTAGCCGGTTTTGACATAGTATTGGGTATGGACTGGTTGTCTTGTAACCAGGCCCAAATTGTCTGTAACAAGAAGCAAGTGGTGATCAAGACTTCATCTGGTGAATCACTTACTATCCAGGGAGATACCCAGTATGGGCTGCCTGAGCATATGTCTATGCTCAAGGACTCTAAGTGTTTAAAGAAGGGCTGTGTCATTTACATGGCACAGGTGATTATTAATGAGCCGAAGCCCAAGATTGGGGATATTCCCGTCGTTTCTGAATACCCTGGTGTTTTTCCTGAAGAACTACCTGGGTTGCCACCAGATAGGCAAGTAGAATTCAGAATTGACATTATTCCTGGGTCAGCACCGGTAGTAAGGGCACCTTATAGGTTGGCACCAACAGAGATGAAGGAATTGAGAACGCAGTTAGATGATTTGCTAGCCAAAGGTTTCATCAAACCTAGTTCGTCTCCGTGGGGAGCACCAGTTTTATTTGTCAAGAAGAAGGATGGATCGATGCGTCTGTGTATCGACTATCGTGAGCTTAACAAGGTCACTATCAAGAATAGGTATCCTTTGCCCAGAATCGACGATCTGTTTAATCAACTGCAAGGGGCAAGTTTCTTCTCTAAGATTGACTTAAGGTCAGGCTATCACCAACTGAAGGTTAGAGATGAAGACGTGCACAAGACTGCATTTAGGACTCGTTATGGTCATTACGAGTTCCTAGTGATGCCTTTTGGGCTCACTAATGCACCGGCCGCATTCATGGATCTCATGAATCGCGTCTGCAAGCCGTACTTAGACAAATTTGTCATCGTCTTCATTGACGACATCCTCATTTACTCAAAAAGCCAAGTTGATCATGAGAAGCACCTTCATTGTATTCTGGAACTACTTCATAAAGAAAAGCTCTATGCCAAGTTCTTGAAGTGTGAATTCTGGCTTCGAGAAGTCCAATTTCTTGGGCATGTTGTTAGTGAGCATGGTATCCAAGTAGATCCTGTTAAGTTGAAGCTGTTATGAATTGGCATGAGCCAAAGACGCCTACAGAAATTCGTCGCTTCCTAGGTTTGGAAGGATACTATAGGCGATTTATTGAAAACTTCTCAAGGATTGCTGCACCCCTGACTTCGCTGACGCGTAAGAAGATTAAGTTTGAATGGGGTCCTAAGCAGCAGGAATCCTTCGAGATTCTGAAACAAAAGTTGAGCAATGCTCCAGTACTGACATTGCCTGATGGAATAGAGGAGTTTGTAGTTTATTGTGATGCATCACACACCGGGATGGGGTGTGTGCTTATGCAGAAAGGCAAAGTCATTGCCTATGCTTCACGCCAGTTAAAGGTGCACGAAAAGAATTACACCACCCATGACTTGGAATTGGGTGCCGTTGTATTCGCACTAAAACTGTGGAGGCATTACTTATATGGAATCAAGTGTGTGATCTATTCTGATCACAAGAGCCTTCAACATCTGTTCAATCAGAAGGACTTGAACATGAGGCAACGACGTTGGATGGAAACTCTGAATGATTACGATTGTGAAATAAGATACCATCCTGGCAAGGCGAATGTAGTCGCCGATGCCTTGAGTCGGAAGGAGAAGGTGAAACCCATACGAATCAATGCCAAGCGTATGGAAATAAAGAACAGTTTGATTGAAAGGTTGTTAGCTGCACAGAAGGAAGCTGTGTTGGAAGCTAACTATCCTAACGAAAAGCTAGGGGTAACTGAGGAGCAGTTAACACTTAGCAAGGACAGAATACTAAGATTGAATGGGCGGATATGGGTTCCAATTTATGGAGGACTCCGAGATGTTTTCCTCCAGGAAGCCCATAGTTCCAAATACTCCGTTCATCCTGGAGCAGATAAGATGTACCAGGATCTAAGGGCAAATTATTGGTGGATAGGCTTGAAAAAGTCTGTAGCCGCCTATGTAGCTAAATGCTTGACATGTGCGCAAGTAAAAGCCGAGCATCAAAAGCCGTCAGGTTTGCTACAACAGCCTGAACTTCCCACATGGAAGTGGGAGATGGTGATGATGGATTTCATCACCAAGCTGCCAAAGACAAGGAAAGGCAATGATACAATATGGGTGATCGTTGATAGACTGACTAAGTCAGCCCATTTCTTACCCATCAAGGAGACTTATAGCTCCGACATGTTAGCCCAGTTATATGTTGATAAGATTGTAGCCTTACACGGCATACCTGTGTCTATTATCTCTGACCGAGATACTAGATACACGTCACATTTTTGGAAAAGCTTCCAACAATCTTTGGGCACACGTTTGAATTTTAGTACGGCTTACCATCCTCAGACAGACGGTCAGAGTGAGCGTACTATTCAAACGTTGGAAGACATGCTTCGTGCATGTGTGATTGACTTGGGTGGTAGTTGGGATAACCACCTGTCGTTAATTGAGTTCTCCTACAACAATAGCTACCATACCAGCATTAAGGCTGCGCCTTTCGAGGCCTTATACGGTAGAAAGTGTAGAACTCCCGTTTGTTGGGCGGAAGTTGGAGATGTCCAATTATCGGGACCAGAGATAGTGTTCGAAACGACGGACAAGATTGTCCAGATTCATGACCGTCTCAAAGCTGCCCGAGATAGACAGAAGAGTTACGCTGATCCAAAGCGTAAAGCTTTTAACTTCGAGGTAGGTGATAAAGTTTTGCTTAAAGTATCACCCTGGAAAGGAGTGATGCGATTTGGTAAGAAAGGCAAGCTAAGCCCGAGGTACATAGGACCTTTCGAGGTTATCGAACGTGTCAGGTCAGTTGCCTATAAGTTAAACTTACCAGAAGAGCTCAGTGGAATTCACAATGTATTTCACATCTGCAATCTGAAAAAGTGTTTCGCTGATGAATCACTGGTCATACCACATACAGATGTGTATATAGATGAGGGCTTGAAATTTGTGGAAAAACCATTGTCGATTGAAGATCGACAGGTTAAGAAGCTTCGAAGGAAGCATGTACCGATTGTAAAGGTCAAATGGGATGCCCGAAGAGGTCCCGAGTATACGTGGGAGGTTGAGTCCACGATGAAAGAAAAGTACCCTCATTTATTTCAGTAAATCTCGAGGTCGAGATTTCTTTTAAGGGGGTGAGGATGTAACACCTCGAATATTTACGTCCTATAATGTCTTGACACGTGTCATAACCTTTAAACGTGTGAAAGAATACTTTCGAAGGACTAAAGTTGACAAACAATGAAACTATGTAAATACAAGGGTTCAAAGTGTCAACAATGAATAAATATACTTTCCAATAACCCTACATGATGTTTATAACCTTAAACGAATGGATCATGGATCATACGAAGCGAATTGTGAAAGAAAGTGAGAGATTTGAAACTACAGGGGTTAAATGTGTCAACATGTTAAGATATACCTCTAAGTGACCTTTTAGCAAACCCGAAGCCTTGTAACGATTAATTATGCTCACTAGAATGCACCATAAAAATTTCACCAAGTTTCGTTACCGTATGAGAAAGTTATGATAAAATTCGTGTGTGAGGGTTAGAATCGTCAACATTGAAAATTAGGGCTTTTCGGGTGATCACAAAGTTACCTGAGGACTTAACAAAGATGGTATAAGCCCTAAAGCCCCCATATGTCAATATTGAAGCCTCATAATGCAAGAATTGTAGTGAAAACGACCTTTCGGGGGACCAGGGACCAAAATGCAATAAAAGGAAAGTTCAAAACCAGAATCCAGCCTCCAGGCGGCCCGCGTAAGGATTGCCAATACCTCAGGCGGGCCGCGTCCGACTGCCAGTTGCAGAAAAAACTCACAGGTGGCTGTTTTCACCTTGTAACCGACTTTAAACTCAGGTTTTCGATTCTATGGGCTTCCTATAATGGTATTTAGCCTGTAGATGACACATGTATTGATCCTTGAACATTGGTAGACCCATTTGGCATCAATCTATGATAATCGAAGTTAGTATAAAAGGCTCATGTTGCAACATGCAACCACACATTCATTTCTGCTCGATTCCACAGCAGACCAAGGCCTTCTTAATCATCCATTAGTCACGTGTAAATACCCTTAACCCTTCTAAATTAAGTCTAGTTTAGCATTTAGCTTAAAAGTCAAACCGTCGTAATTACGGTTTGACTTAGCGATAAAACACAAACGGTCCAGGGTTTGGTCGAAATGAAAGTTGTTATAAGTTGGTAATTATGTGGGCTTTAAACCCTTAAAAGGGCACTCACTGATTCCAATCCTAACTAGGTCGTTTGTCGAGTCAATCATTGTCCGAAAAAGTCAACAGAATCATCAATCATGAAATTAACGATACAGAAGGCGTGTAATATATTTTATCATTCATATAACTTGAAAATAAGTATAATAACTTGTCTAAGCTTGTTTGATTCGACAACTGTCTGTTTTGAACCGATTCGGAACCGAAAGACGCAAAAGTTTGACTTTTGCTTTGACTTCAGTTCTGACCCGGTTTAGATAGGTTTAGACATGCCTTAAAGTTCCATTAGGACCTAGTTACATGTGTGTATAACCCTCTGCGTTTATACCACATAAATCCTTAATCGTCCGACGTTTCCGTTAATCGCCTAAATATTGACCGTAATGCCCTTATGACCATAAAACGAGAATTTTGGAAATATGAAAGTAAAATAATCTTAGTTACTGATTATTAAACATGTCCGTAAATTTTTACATCAGTTGGACTTATAGATTAGGAGTTATGCTCAATGACATAATTAGAACGCTTCTTAGTGATTTAACGGCGTCATTAGCGTAAAGCCTATCTAAACCCCATTTTTGACACCAAACCTTTTAACCACTGATGTAATATAATATTTTGGGATTTTTGAAGATTTTTAATTATTTTTAAATTGATCATAAGCTAGGATTAGTGCCTTAATTCGGTAAATACCGAATATGCCCTTTTAAGCCATAAAATGAGTTTTACGAATCCTTTTAACGCCAATCCAATTGCTACTGATTTTAAATAATAAATGAAGTGTTTCGAATCTGTTTAACTGCTCAGAAAACCCAGAATCCTATTTTAACCCGTACGTCGCTTAAAACGGCTTTATACGCGTATTATACGCATAGTTTGGGTTTAAAAACTATTTTGACATATAAGACTTATAACCAAATGTTATAACCTGTTAAAATAAACTATTTTACTGATGTATTCAGACCCGGTTCACAGAAACTTAATTAATTCCTTTTATAACCTTTAAAATGACCAAAATACCCCTACGGGGCTTAATATGAGATTAAACTCGTTTTGGGCATAATGGAAGATATCCTACAGATATTGTCACGACCCCCGACCCACCCTGGATGGAATTGGAAGCCGCGAACAGCCCAGTGGTACCGGTGATTATTTTGAAAAATATTGCAGCGGAAATTTCATCAGGACCGTGAGTTAGGAAAAATATCAGAGTTTAGAAAACACCGGATTTTATTTATTAAATAGATGGGATAAACCCATGTTTTACAATGGTAGCTTTAATAAAGATAAATTTTATTACATAAAACAATATTTCTTAATTTGATTTAATTAATAAAATAAGCCACTTCTTGAAGTCTTTCAGCGCCGTATCCATCTCTACTGTAATTACCTGAAACATGTTTGAAAAAGGTTTTGTCAGCGGGAAATACTGAGTGAATCATTCAGTTTTACTAAAACGACTCGTTTGTTATAATTCACAGTATTAAGAGATTACAATGTTTCTGATATCAAACCAACTACCCACAGTATTTGTCACTCGACTCATTTCGGTGACTGTGGTCATATCACCATTGGCTGCCCCAATGAATGACGAATATCACTAATTAGGTTCGCCCACCTAACGTGACAACAACAATAGTAATGTGCACAATACCCCACATACCGGCTGTAATTTGGTGATTACATAAACTTAATCACTGTAATTATAACCTTTGAAAATAAACATGATTTTGTAAACAAATTTGATAAAAAGAAAATGACTCACTTTATAAGCATGCAGGATTGAGTTAACAAGCTTCTTGATTCTACTTCTTCCGATAATTAAGCATGCACTTTATTATTCTGGATCTTCTGATGATTTAATAGTTTGTTTGATTGTAAGTGTGTAGTTGGGAGTATTCTTGGTAGTTAAACACATAGTTTAATAGAATGGAATACGTATTTGTGTAAAACCCAAATCAAACCTTAACGGTAGTCACGAGATTCGAACCTTAACGAATTTTACAAAGTATAGTCTTATTCAGACAGTACTTTGGTATCCATTTAATGAACTCACAAAGTATAGTACTTTGGATTCCGTTTAACGAAATTCACAAAGCACAACACTTCGACATTCGTTAGATGGTTCCTGAATCGATCGGACAGGACATCGCTTTGGTGATTATTGGTTAGAACACCAACGTATAGAGAGAAGAATAGAATAAATGAACAAAGGAAAATGAATCCTAAGCTTCCTATTTATAGGTAGATTTATTCCTTAGCTAGGAAGTTTCCTTAACCATTAAGTTTCCTTAACTATTAAGTTTCCTTAATTATTAAATTTCCTTATCCTTTTAACTAAATAACTTACTTAGCTTAATGAATCTTGTTTAGCTTAATTAATCTTGATTAACTTAATTAATCCTGATTAATTAATTATACTTAACTTAATTAATCATGCTTAACTGATTAATTAATCTTACTTACCTTGATTAAGTTTAACTTATTTATTAAGGTTTCTTAATTGCTAAGTTATCTCAATAACCAAGTGTGTTTAATAAATTTATTTAACTACAATTTACTTAGCTATTAAATATTCTAGCTCCCTGATTACGAGTTCTCACTACTAGAAAATTGAGCAATTGCCACCAGAATTTGTGACCAAAAAAATTGGTTTCAAAATATGTGACCATTTTTTGACCGATCTTTTATTAGTAGCAAAATCTGCTTTTGACTATAATTACGGTCCCAATTCAGTGGGAAATCCCCAATTGAAATAAAAAAAATGTCTAGTGATATGGTAAGGTCACAAAATGGTGGCAAATAAATAAAAAAATAAAAACTTTGGTGGGTTTGCGATTGATTTGGGACCGCTAATTTGCCACGGTCTTTCGCAGTAACAATATTGATAAAAAAAAATAGCGGGCTAAAAGGAAAAAAATAGGCGGGCTAAAGTAAAAAAATTAGGCGGATCATTTAGGGTTTAATATTTCCATAATTTTTGAACTGATAGTTAGCAATTGCCGTATTACGCTATTCCTCCACAATTGCAGAATTCCTCCACTCTACCATTACTTGTCCATTATCATCTCCCAACCAAAGTTCTAATTAATCGTTCGCCGGTGACGGATCATCTCTCAACTGAAGTTCTGATTAATCGTTCGCCGGTGACGGAGGGACGAAAGGTACGTTTGAATCTTGACTTAATTTTTTTCTTTAGCAATTTCATCACTTTAATATGTTCTTATGTTTTCGATTGTTATTCAATAGCTCAAATTCGTAATCATTACATTTATTCAAGAATTTTTGTAATGTGCTCAACCACTCCTTCCTCCAATCAGTTTGTAAATCAAACAGCAATTAGAAAAAAAATAATAATTCAATAAAAGTTTAATCATTGAATGAAACAACCAAGTGCTTGTATTCACTCTGTACCTTTTTAACTATATTCAATAATAATCATACGATATGATACAACATAGTTATGTGTATATATGGTATCTGTCAATCGAACTGAATGAACTCTTTTATTCACTCTGTACCTTTTATCTTGATTTACAGAAAATATTCCATACCCTTGTAATCTAATACAAACCAAACAACACTAGTTCTTTTCGACTCTAGAAATCGCATATAGTCATAACAACATACGATTCCGTACTCACATACCTATAAACTTTACGCCCTCTGTCAACCGCTTCTTCATGAACAACGTCCACCTTCCGTTTCACACCGGTTGATAACTGCTCCAAGAAAAAGTCCGAGAATGATCTAACAGTTGCAAATGTCACCCTTCCGGTCATATCAAGCACAAGCTTTCTGTTGCTTGGAACCGCTAACGTTGAAGAAATCCTGCTCACCAACCCCTCACTCTCGCTTTTTCTTGATTTAATTCCACCGTTCAAAACCAGTTCTTTCCCGTTTGGATTCGATACAATGCAAAGAAAAAAAGAATTCGAAAAGCAAACATATATCCTGTACATAAGTTTGAAACACTATTCAAATAATCTTAAACACATATCATGTACATAAGTTTGAAACAAGTTTGAAACACTATTATATCATGTATATGTATATGTTACAACCCCAAAGATGGTTTGAAACACTATTCAAACAATCTTAACCAATTTCTTCGACGAATTCTTTTGGTTTAAATTACTCTCTGGTCTCTGCGCCGTTTCAGAAAGTGAGCCTCACTGGCTACTTGGCTAGCAATTGGGTTGAATATTCGGGTGAGTTAAAACTTAATATAGAGCCTATTCCATTTCGCAATTCAATTTTAATTCATTCGAGTAGAGGTGCTCATTTCGGGTCTTTTTTTTTCATACCAGCTTCCGGTATGAAAAAAGTGATCAGGTTTTTTGGTTCCGGTTCAGAGTTTTGACCCGGTTTAAATCTTAGGTTATGGACCCGGTTGGGAATACCCATGTTTTCTAGTACCTGGTTTTACTGCATTAGTTGCATAGTGTGTATGAGAGGGAATGGGGGGAGACCTGTAAGTTCTTTAGTATAGTTTATTTGCTTCTCGTATTGTTTCTCAATGGCTTGAACCTAGCAAAAGAAAAACACAAATTTAATAAGCTCTATGAGTTATGCTAACGAAGTTAGACTTTGATAATTGGATAATATATATTGAGTAGTATCACTCAAGATATGACTTCTTCGTTGATGGTTATGGGTTTTAAAAACAGGGATGAATCCCAAAAAACGCGAAAATCTCTCAAACCCTCAAGGCCTCAAAGGAATGTGTATCTTATATGATGAGAGTTTGTGGTTGACGGGTCATGGATATGGGTTTCAAAATGGGAATGAAACCGAAAAAACTACTGGATTCTTCCAACAGTGTTTCTTCTTGAATCACGTCTTTCTTCTTGTCGATAATCATTTTTATTAACTTCTAAATTCCACATTTGTAGGCTAAGATACTTGGGCGTGAACTGTCAGTTCATGAAGCGTGGAAGCAATCACACTGCAGGAAAGGAAGTCGACCATTGGATAAAGATCTAAGTTGTAGTAGTTCACTACTTTTGGATGTTGATTCGGAAGGGAACACTCAAGAAGAAAATCTTGTATGGGTTGATGATAGGGCAGAGGAGACTTGGGTAAGTTGATTGATTAGTAAATCCAAACAACATATTTCAAAAAAAAAAAGTTTATTAAAATGAGATTTGAATAATATAATTATGTGTTTATCCCGTTAGGTTAAATATGATGGTTTGCTTGTGGAAAAGTACGGGAAAGAACGCATTAAACATCCAAAATTTGATGAAGACCTATGGTCACGAGCTGAGGGCAAGAATAAAGGAAAAGTGTACAGGTTAGGCAATGTTAGTGACCCTTGTGTACATAACAGAGAAGACCCTGAGGTATGTTTAATCCTTTTAGACTAATAGTTTTTAGAAATATAAATAAAATTGTTTGCTCTTTAGCATAAGTGGAATCACATACATTAGTAATTTTTGTGCATTTCTGTTTGTTTGGTTTGCGATGTTTGTTTTTTTATCGTTGGGGTTGACATTCATATTGAGGAATTTCATATTGATTTGATTACACTTTCTCTACGGGTTGTTTCATACAAAAATTTGCTTTTGAAATTAGGTATAATTTCCTTCTAAATATGTAAACATTTAAAATGTAGCTCACAATTGTATTATGTTTTCTTTGCAACCAAAGTGACCCGTTATTACTTTTGTTAGTTCTGACTTCTTGATTCTATTCGTTGGTTGTTTTGTAGATTGAAAAGTTGAACTTAGTTATCAAGGAGCTCCTTAAGGATAATGATGAAGAAAAAGAAAGGTTAGATGGAATTATTGCAACGTTGTTGACTGAAAAAGAAAAAGATAAAGCGGATAAAGATGCTCTGCTCGAGAGGATGTCACAAATTGAAGCTATGTTAACGGCTACAGTTCGAAAATAGGCTATAAACACTTGGTTTCGAATGTTTTGATGTTTATCATATTATGATACTTTTGATTGTTTTATGTTTTAGTTGGTATTTTTATTAGAATGTTTTATATGCTTTTGAAACAGAGATGTTTTATATAACTTTGGGATTTCGTTATTTTATTAGACTTTTTATATATATTTTGGAGTTTTATTGATATGTAATTTTGATGAAATAGCAGAGAGAAATCTGAATCAAAACCCACCAAACAATTCCGTAGCAATGGTGGTGTCAAAAAATGGTGGCTAAATGGTATTAAATGGTGGCTAAATTCGCTAAATGGTGCCTGGTGTCAAAAATGGTGGCTAAATGGTATTAAATAGTGGTTAAATGGTATTAAAATGTATTAATCGGTGGCAAAATGGTGGGAATATCGGTGGCTAAATGGTTCTGGTATAAAAAACGATGGCAAAATGGTGGGAATATCGGTGGCTAAATGGTATCAAAGCGGTGGCAAAAAAAACTCGTCACAACATAGGTGGTAAAAATGGTGGCAATATCGGTGGCTAAATAGTATCAAAGCGGTGGCAAAAAACTCGTAGAAATGGTGGCAATATCGGTGGCTAAATGGTATCAAAGCGGTGGCAAAAAACTCGTCACAACACGGTAGCAAAACAAGGTGGAGCGTAACAAACATGTAGCGGTGGCAAATAATTTTGACCAGTTTTGTGGTGGAAAAAATTTGGTAGCAAAATATAAAAATGGTCACTATTTGGTGGCATTAGGGCAATTGACACGGATGTTTTTGTCACCGCATTTTCGGTGGCAAAATGGTGACAAGAAGGAAATTGCTACCATTTTGTGACCGAATATTTCATAGCAAATACCCTTTTTTCTAGTAGTGTCTAATTTCTAGACACAATGGAACTCGTATTAGTGTATTAACTCAATTCAACTTTAACGACAACTCACGAGACCAAAACCTTCACAACGAATGACAAAGTGCAATCACTTAAACATCCATCGGATTCACAACGAATGACAGTGTATTCCCCGAGTTCGGGTGATACTCAAACATACTGTCGGAATCACGACTAATGACAAAGGATAGCGCTTAAACATCCGGTCGGATAGTTTCAATCGATCGGACATTGAATCGTAGCAGCGATTAGAGTTATTACCCTAATAACGGGCAGAGTTTCGGGATTTAGAAGGCATGATCCCGAGCTACTAATTAATATAATAAAAGCTGAAGGAAAGGAAAGAATTGTAGCAATGATCGAGTTAATACCCTGTATTGTAGCAGCGTATCTCTACGTGAAAGTGTGATTTGAACGAATTGGAGTATAACTCAGTGTAGGAAACAAATTTGAATGTCGAACTAACGCCAGAAATCAAGTGCCACACCCCTCTATTTATACTGAAATTTGGTTTCTCCCGCGTGTCGAGGAAGATGTATTTGTTTCTCCCGCGTATCGCCTGGGAAGTCAAAGTAGGCTAGGCCTGCTTCGTCACCTGGGTAGCCCTGATGAGTCGACGGTTCGAGAAAATTCAATTCTGACAGCAAAATGTGATGATAATCGTAAATGGGAAATGCCCCCCCTGAGTTTTAGGGGCCCTGATCCTGATTCTGATTATTCTGAAAATTTTAGGGTTTGTGCAGGATTACTTGAGTGTCTCAATTAGGGTTTCCTCTTAAGCAAATTAAAATAAGAAATAGTATTTTTAATGAGAGTTGTTATATCATGGTCCAGTTTTATACTTACGGAACGTTTTAGGACATTTTTGTGTGAGTCGTTACAGATATCACAACATATTTAAGGCATGTTAACTTAGGAAACCTGTTTAGGACTCTTTTGGTTACCCGTTACGCTTTGTGCGCGTTCGGTTCGGTTTATGTAACTAGTTTACATAAATTAGCCGAAACGGGTCAAACCTTATCGGTTTTATCTCAAAATCCAGAATGTGTATAATATACCCATATTAAGCAAGTCTTCAAACTTGTCGGGTCTAAATCACATTCTATCTGGTCTTCGCTTAATCGTGCGTACGAACCGTATCTTTAAAACTAACCGGTCTAAGCTTAGACTTAATTAAAGACCCGTTAGGATTCTAATAGGTTATTATAAACCTTCGTTCCAGATTAGGAGAACCGGTAAAAGATACTTGCACTTGCTGATTTTGATTTATACTTGCTCAGGTAAATACTCTTAACTTATTTTCCCTATACGGGCTTGGGGTACGGTATATAAAATACCGCTTGGTCGGGCATTGAATCTTTAATTGTATGATGGTTAAAGTACTGAGATGTCTCGTTTAAATTGTTTTGTTTGCTTAAAGCCTTTGGGGGGTTAATGACCATGTCCCAGATATCCCTGGCATCATTTTACGAAATGGCCACGACCTTAGCACACAGGTGTAGGCGTACACCTGTCAGTGTCTCATTTAAATAATGTGGTGTGTCTATTGATCTTTAACCCGGCTCGATCCGGGCTACTGAATGCATAAGTAACATGTAAATCCTTTACAAGTATTATATTCAAATAATTATCCCAAGTTATAAAATATTATTTGTGCCTTGTGCCTTAAATGCATTTTCTTAAACTCTTTTCAAAATGAGTCGGTTAATTGTATTTACCAGTGTAAACTGATGTATTTTCTCAAAAAGGTTAAGTGCAGGTACTACGCGTAATAGGCTGGCTTTTCTCCTAGCATCCACAATAAGTCTCGCAAGCTTGGATGTCATAGACTGATGAACATTGTTCCATTTTATTTTGATCTACCTGTGGATTTATATTCGACTACTTGTGATACTTAATATTACAATATTGTATGGTTGAAATAAATCTATACTTTTGCTTCCGCTGTGCATTTAAATATTGTGTTGTTTGACTATTATGTTACCAACCACGTCACGATACTTCCCTACCGGGCCCACTGGTAATACGTGGAAATTTGGGGTGTGACAGGTTGGTATCAGAGCCAACATTGAGTGAATTAAACACTAACCTTTTGTGTTTAATCTCAATGACACAATTGCACATTCCTAAATCTTCGAGTCTAGACAAAGAACTTAGGAATAATCCAAAATGTTTTATTTTACTTTTAACTTTGTCCTTTATTTTTCCTTGTTGTTACCTTTGTTTATATGGACAGGTTTAACAATGCCGCCAAGATTCAGGCGAGGAAGTCGAGGAAAAGAGCCAATGAGCGCTCCTAACGACCACGAGGCCGGGCCTTCGCGCCGGCGAACTCCTTCTTCTACAAGGAGTGCAGATCCACAAGAACCTTGGAGGATTTACGAGGAGCCTTCCAGACGATCTACATCGTATAGCTCAACGCCTCCATATCATCACTCCTATGGGCCTCAGTCCGAGAATGAGCCCAGCAACCCGCAACCTTCATACATACCCCTACAGCGATCCTTATCGCACCGTTCCTTCGACGACCCTACTCCTGTCTTTCGGGGCCAGTTTAACCCGGCGGACTACCTACCAGAACAAGGGGGTTTTAATCCACTAGGACCGGAGGATCATTTTTCAGGTGATCAAGCGATGGATATGGACGAGGACACAGATCCCGTCGAGCCTGCAACCGGAACCCCGAACCATCCTGTTGAGATCTCTGATGGTTCGTCTTTTCACGGAACACCATACCAAGGTCCGGATAGTCATCAGGCACGGTTCGACCGGTGTGAGTGGTACTTTACAGCATCTCACCATTCGTCGCCACACCAGCAGCCGCGACAGCAGCAGCAAGATCCCTCTGGGGATCCACGTTTTGTGGCAGTCACGCCACCGCCTTCTCCGCCGCCAGTTCATATAGCACCTCCAGAACCACCTAGACGAAAGAGGACTGGCGCACGGATGTCAGCACGAGGAGGGGATTTTCATTTCAGCACCCCTCAACACTCTAGTGGCAGCCACTACCCGCCACTATATGAAGATCCACATATGGGTGGACCTTCAGTTCTAGTTTCAGAGGTGAATTCAGCACCTATTGCACCACCATCACCGGGTTTTGGCAACCCTATCCCTGGTTATACTGCACCAGGAGCTTACAACCCATACGAACCGCCAGCCTACCATGCCTATAACTATGCTGACGATCCTTACCAAGTGGCATCAAACTACCTTGCTCATAATAATCCTGAGGGACCCTATGGCACCCCTTGGGGAATGGGACACTCAGCTCGTGGGTATCACACACCTGCTCAGCCACCACTTCAGCATCAGCCACCACGGTTTTCCCTGCCTGAACAGGAGGATCTCCGTCAAAGACTGGGCAGGGTTGAGCGAGACCTCCAGAGAGAGCGTAGGAAGAATCAGGGATTCATGAGTGGCTTAGCAAATTTGCTGAAAGGAAGGAAGAAACGGGATCGTTAAATCCCAATATGTATTATTGTATTTCCTAGTTTAAATCAAGTCCCTGTGTGGACATTTCTTTAAGCATGTATGTATGTAGTCCCTGCGTGGATATCTATCTTAGTACTTAGTCCCTACGAGGACTTGTCTCTATTAGTCCCTGCGTGGACATTTACTTTTGTAAACAGTCCCTGTGAGGACATGTATTATCAGTATAGCTCCTGCGTGGGCAAATGTTTCTGTGAAAAGTCCCGTTTAGGGCAAAGTGTACTACTTTTAAATTTTAAATGGAATGTAAATTTATAAATTTCATCTTTGCTATGTTATGCATATTAAATAATATATGAAATAAATAAATCGGAATCATTCCTTTTAAAAATATATCTGCCTATATTAATTATTAATTAAGGATCTTAAAGGTATAACCTAGCCTGCATGTCATTATAAGACCTGGCCAAGATGGTAAAACCCGTTAAAAAGATTCAAATCTCAGTTAACATCTGAAAACATGTTAACACTCCTGGCAGACGTGATTCGTTAAAATCACACGCGTTATTATTATATAAGGATCTTCTCAAGGATTCCTAACCCAACTAAATGATCTCTGAATCATGGGTTAAATCATCAATAAATATGATAAATTTTTTTTACCATTCATTGGTAATAGAATGCCTACGGGCCCTTCTCATTTTCATATGAGACAAAAAAACAGTAATAGTCTGTGACCCTGTCTGATAAAGGTAATGAACTTTGTTCAAACCTTCATGCTTAGATTCTCTGAAATCATGGTTTGTAATTTAAAATTTGTCCCTGTGACTAGGCCTTATGTGCTAATAAAACTGTTATTGTTTTATAATTAGGATTATAATAGAAATCCTAAATAAATGTGAGTAATAAATTAACCATATATGGTCTACGTTTACCACGGTTAATAAATTGCCATAAAAGACAATTCTATAATAAACTCACCAATAAATTATTGTCAATATGTAACAGTTCAAGCTACATGGCCGACTCAAACGAGATCAATAGTCACCCACAGGGAGAGCATCCTAATGCCCGAGTAAATATAGCGGGTGCAGAATTACAGGCAATGATAGACAATGCCGTTAATCGAGCTATGGATAGACAGCTCCATGAATCCAGTGGTACCCGTGCAAGGACCCAATCTGCACCACACTCTAGAACACCCTCCAGGACTCACACTGCCCACAACAGTAATTCTCACCACTCATCAAACCAGAGGAGTGCTCCATCCCAAAGAGTGATACGAAATCAAGAACCCCGTAATAAGGGTTGCTCCTATAAGTACTTCGTCTCGTGCAAACCCAGAGATTTCATCGTGCGTACGAACCGTATCTTTAAAACTAACCGGTCTAAGCTTAGACTTAATTAAAGACCCGTTAGGATTCTAATAGGTTATTATAAACCTTCGTTCCAGATTAGGAGAACCGGTAAAAGATACTTGCACTTGCTGATTTTGATTTATACTTGCTCAGGTAAATACTCTTAACTTATTTTCCCTATACGGACTTGGGGTATGGTTTATAAAATACCACTTGGTCGGGCATTGAATCTTTAATTGTATGATGGTTAAAGTATTGAGATGTCTCGTTTAAATTGTTTTGTTTGCTTAAAGCCTTTGGGGGGTTAATGACCATGTCCCGGATATCCCTGGCATCATTTTACGAAATGGCCACGACCTTAGCACACAGGTGTTGGCGTACACCTGTCAGTGTCTCATTTAAATAATGTGGTGTGTCTATTGATCTTTAACCCGGCTCGATCCGGGCTACTGAACGCATAAGTAACATGTAAATCCTTTACAAGTATTATATTCAAATAATTATCCCAAGTTATAAAATATTATTTGTGCCTTGTGCCTTAAATGCATTTTCTTAAACTCTTTTCAAAATGAGTCGGTTAATTGTATTTACCAGTGTAAACTGATGTATTTTCTCAAAAAGGTTAAGTGCAGGTACTACGCGTAATAGGCTGGCTTTTCTCCTATCATCCACAATAAGTCTCGCAAGCTTGGATGTCATAGACTGTTGAACATTGTTCCTTTTTATTTTGATCTACCTGTGGATTTATATTCGACTACTTGTGATACTTAATATTACAATATTGTATGGTTGAAATAAATCTATACTTTTGCTTCCGCTGTGCATTTAAATATTGTGTTGTTTGACTATTATGTTACCAACCACGTCACGATACTTCCCTACCGGGCCCACCGGTAATACGTGGAAATTTGGGGTGTGACATTGTTCTTCCTACCCCATACATGACTTCCATGATAACTCGAGGTGCCTAAATGAAGATCTTAATCTTCTACCTCCTACATGAATTATTGGACTAAGTAATATGTAATACATAACCTAGAAACTATATATATTCATTCGAACCTTTAATGTTGAACTTGTGTTTATATGTTAAAGTAGTAGAATATCATCTAAGACCTAAAACACCAAGTATGATTCTAATGGGCGTATTACCCATGAAAACATTCTAACCATATTGGTTACATAGTGTCATACAAGGGTTACTAAGTTAAAGATGATTATTTTTCGTATCATATTTTATTCTACTTTATGTTATGTTAAAACTCCCAATTCATAATCTTCCGTTAAACGCCAAACTCACACACCTATGTTTCCTCGTGTAGAAGGACTAGGTGCTCCAAACTAATCCATCCACCAACTCACTCGCGGGATTTCAAGTAGGAAAGCTTGCAACCACCGTGAGTATACTTGATCCCTTTTTCCCCTTTTCACTTTGGGATGCAACATGTATAACTATGCAAACAACGTTTAAACTAAATCAAACATACTCAATCCTTAATCAAGCATGAAACTAATGTGACTTACTTGTTATTCTTGTATGCTATGTGAACGATTTGGAACGTTATATGCTCATTAACTTTGCTCGCCCACCTTAACAATTATAGCGCTCTAGGATTAACGCCCCGCCCGCTATTCTATTGGGTATTGTTAAGTTAAACATTACCACCCCGCTAAACTATTGGGTTTAGGCTATTTTATGCGTTGTATTCTAGGGTTTGATCATATTGTACGCCAAAAATTGCATACTAGTAATCACATATTATGAATCATGTTGGATTTGAGTTTTTATTCTATTATGCTATGTAGTTAAACTTGTATACTCGCCTTTGCTTTTGCATTGAAACTCTATTTTAATACATGTTGCAGGTTGATTGTTGAAGTATGGATGAGTGATGAAACAAGTTTAGGGTGGACTAGATACACACCTAAAAATCGTCTATCTTTTTATGTTATGTTACTTGTTGGAACAATGTTGTATTTTGTTTGATTATTGTATGACAATTTAGCAATTGCAATGAAATTTGAATTTAATTAAATATTGTCACATAGTGTTATGAAGTCTCTAGCAATCTATACACACTTCGTCTCATCCCGATGTTTCCGCCATCGGTTGGGGTGTGACAGTGGATCACCGGCCAGGGCCCGATACTTCGAAGGGCACGTTATTTTAAAAAAATATCCGATATGTAATTGTAAAATTAATTAATTAATAGGGTATACTCATACAAACACCAATATTGGCCCACTTACAAAACTGTTTTATGGTTTAGATTAGTTATTAGCCCATTGCCATTAGGTTTAAACCTTTAATGAGCCAAATACCCAATTTCGTTAAGGCCTAAGGGCACGTTTTTTCAGCTCAAACAGGCTATATGAATTCTCAAGGCCGACCATGCCACTCCTTATAGTCTAAAGAGAGCCTCAACATGTGACATGTTACACCAATCAACCCGGTCAATGGTCAAACTAAGGAATTCTTTTAAGACCAATCCACGTCATCATCATAGGAAAAACCAAATTTGTTTGCTTATTCAATTATGCACCCCTTGGATTCGCTAAATGCAGGTTATTATCTTAAGCAAACCCTTAAATATTATAACACTAGTATTAAGCCACTGCGTTGCAGCGGTTGTCATAAAACTGTGCCAAGTAGTAGCAATACTGTACCATTGTCAGCGACCACAAACACGGAAAAGCTCATAAAAACAAAATAAATAAAAACAGGAAAAAAACAACGCCGAGCGAAAAGCAGACGTAAAATCTTTGAATCGCGCACGCTCGTTGCTGAGAAATTAAACTGAAACGTAAAATATAGAAAAAAATAACTAAGTCCATCCAGGACCCGCGTGTTGGACGAATTTGTCAAACACAGAAAAATAGATGTGACGCGACGGACCAGTCAAACGGGAAAAAAAATATACTAAAAATGTTGAACCCCACACGCACGTTTCGGTAACGAAAAATTTGGGAAAGATGAAAAGTATGGTGGACCAAAATTGAAAATAAAAAAGAGTTGTGAGTAAATCGCAAAAGATGAAAAACTTAGAAATAAAAGTAAAAAAAAAACAAAGGGTCTAAATTGCAAGATGTTATTTATTAATTTTAGATAAAGATAAGGATAAAAATAAGTGATATCTATATATTGGTTATTAATTATAATTAATATTAATATTAAAAGAAATTTATTAAACAAATATAAATAAAATTTATGAGATTGAAGAAGAAAATGCCATGTGCCATTATTTGCAGTGTTTTTATTATATAGTATATATTAGATTTACATCCTGTTTTTTAATCTGTAAAGTTCTCAATGAATATCATTAAAATATATATTTCTGTACTATGTAAACATTTTATTAGGATCTTACCAGTTTTGTATTAGAAACAAGTTTTAAACGTAGATACATACTAATACTCATGTATGTACACATCCATGCATGCATGCATCTATGTGGTAAAATTGTCGGGTCAGTTAAACAAACCCTTAAATATTATAACATTTATGTCCTGTTTTTTAATCTGTAAAGTTCCCAATGAATATCATTAAAATATATATTTCTGTACTATGTAAACATTTTATTAGGATCTAACCACTTTTCTATTAAAAACAAGTTTTAAACATAGATACATACTAAAGCTAGATGGATTATGAACAAAACTGGCTCGCCTTTGTTGTCAAAATACTAAAGCGAATCTTACTAGGAAGATTTTAACATTTTTCATAATAAAAAAACAAAGAGTAAATTATGTTTTTGGCCTCTTTGGTTATATCATTTTTACTATATTAGTCCAAAATAAGATTTTTTAACATATCTGCCCCCATGGTCTTTATAACTAACCATTTTGACCCCTAAGTCTAGAGATCATGGGGGCCAAAGTGGTTAGTTATAAAGATCATGGGGCCAAAATGGTTAGAATTAGGGGCCAAAATGGTTAGTTATAGAGACCATGGGGGCAGATATGTTAAAAATTCTTATTTTGGATTAATATAGTAAAAGTGATATAACCATAGGGGCCAAAATGATAGTTATAGAGACCATGGGGGCAGATATGTTAAAAAATCTTATTTTGGATTAATATAGTAAAAGTGATATAACCATAGAGGCCAAAAACGTAATTTACTCAAAAACAAATGTGGTTGAATCCAGAATCCATAAATATTTGATTGTTTTATCTGTATGTGAGAGCATTCACATCCAAATAACTAAATTATGTGTGTGGTGTTTTTAAAATATAAAGAGTATAAAAAGTGGTTGTGAGTGGAGGAGAGAGAAAATGTTACTGTTTATCTGTATATTTGGGGGGGCACTGTTCACCCCCTATAATTTTTTAATATATTTTGAAAGTGGTTGTGAGTGAAGGAGAGAGAAAAGACAATGATAAAGGTATAAAAGAATATTATTTAATTGAAAAGAAGAGATAAAATATAGTGTTTTTTAGTGTAATTTAGAATGAAAATATGATGGATTGAATATGAATGGTCTGATCCATCAAATATTATTAAGTAAATAAATACAAAAGTGGTTTTTTTTTTTTTAATGACAGCTACCTACTCCCTCTCGAGAAAGTAAACAAGTGGGTTTTTTTTTTTTAATGACTACCTACTCCCTCTCTAATGGCTGACAGCCCGAAGATGCACAATAAGATTAAAAAAAGATAAAAGTTTGACCAAAAAATTGCAGAATTCACTATAAACAACTGTTTCAATCATATCGTTGTTTCTGTGCACTCATCAATTCATTCAGATCCCTATCACACACACACACACAGCTCCCAGTTTAAGTAACAACTGTTTCAATCGTTGTTTCTGTGCACTCATCATTTCAATTCATTCAGATCCGTATCACACACACACAGCTCCCAGTTTAAGTAATCACTATAAACCATGGCTGAAACTCTTGCAAATGAACTCCTCAAAGTTCTTGTTAAGAAGATGACCGATGAAGCCTTCAAGCGAATTGCTCGCGCTCAGGGAATTCACAACGAGCTCAAGGAGTTGAAGAAGACACTCTCCAGGATCCAAGATCTACTTCATGATGCCTCTCAGAAGGAGGTTACCCATAAAACTGTCAAAGAATGGCTGAATGGTCTCCAACATTTGGCTTACGATATCGATGACGTACTCGACGATTTGGCTACTGAAGACATGCATCGTGAGCTCACCGTACAGGAACCTGCAGCATCCACCAGCATGGTAAGAAAGCTCATCCCATCATGCTGCACAAATTTCTCACTAAGTCATAGGTTGTCTCGAAAGTTAGATAGTATCAACAGAGAGTTGGAAAATCTAGAAAAACGAAAAACGGATCTAGGTTTGCTTAAGATAGATGAAAAGCCAAGAAATACTAGTAGAAGAAGCGAAACCTCTTTGCCAGAACGCGATGTTGTCGGAAGAGAAGTTGAGAAAGAGCAATTGCTTAAAAAGTTGTTGGGGGATGATGGGTCATCTCAGGATAACTTTAGCGTCTTGCCCATAGTTGGTATGGGTGGGGTTGGAAAAACCACTCTAGCTAGACTTTTGTATAATGATACAAAGGTGAAGGATCACTTTGAACCCAAGGCATGGGTTTGTGTTTCAGATGATTTTGATATTTTTAAGATAAGCAATACCATCTTTCAGTCTGTGACTACTACCAAAAACGAGAAATTTGAAGATTTAGATAAGCTTCAAATAGCTATTGCAGAGCAATTTAAGGGCAAACGATTTCTACTAGTAGTTGATGATGTGTGGAGTGAAAACTATGGTGATTGGGAAAACCTAGTGCGCCCATTTCTGTCATGTGCTCCTGGAAGTAGGATAATCATGACAACTCGGAAGGAGTGATTGCTCAAAAAGCTAGGTTTTAATAATCTGGATTGTCTTGAAAGTTTGTCGCATGAAGATGCGTTGTGTTTATTAGCTCTACATGCATTTGGTGTAGATAACTTCGACTTACACATAACACTAAAACCGCAAGGTGAAGGTATCGTGAAAAAGTGTGCTCGTTTGCCTTTGGCTTTGAAGGCAATTGGAAGGCTATTGAGAACGAGAACCGATAAAGAAGACTGGGATGACGTGTTGAATAGTGAAATATGGGATATAGAAACAGGTAATGATATTGAAAATGGTAATGATAAAGAAAATAGAGATAAGATTCTTCCGGCCCTTAAGCTTAGCTACCATGATCTTCCGGCTGATTTGAAGCAGTTGTTTGCATACTGCTCCTTGTTCCCTAAGGACTTTTTGTTTGACAAGGAGGATTTGGTATTATTGTGGATGGCAGAAGGGTTTTTGAATCCATCCAATGCAACCAAGTCACCAGAACGCTTGGGCCGTGAATATTTTGAAATATTGTTATCAAGGTCATTTTTCCAACATGCACCTAATAATGAATCGTTGTTTATCATGCATGATCTGATGAATGACTTGGCCATGTTTGTTGCCGGAGAATTTTTTTTAAGGTTTGACAATCAAGTGAAGACAAAGACAGAAGATTTGGCTAAGTATCGCCATATGTCATTTACTCGCGAAGAATATGGAGGTTACCATAAGTTTGAAGCATTTAAAGAAAGCAAAAGATTGAGAACATTGTTAGCAGTATCTGTTGGGCTGGTTCAATGGTGGGATGCCTTTTACTTATCCAATAAGATTTTCGTGGACTTACTTCCCGTGTTAAAACTGTTAAAGGTTCTTTCTTTGAGTCATTTTCAAATAACTGAGGTACCAGAGTTCATAGATAGTTTGAAGCACTTGCGGTATCTTAATTTATCTAAAACTTTGATAAAAGAGTTACCGGAGAACATTGGCAATCTTTATAATTTACAGACATTGATTGTTTTTGGTTGCAAAAGTTTGACTAAGTTGCCTGAAAGCTTCTCGAAGCTTAAAAAGTTGCGACATTTTGATATAAGGGATACTCCGCGTTTGGAGAAGCTGCCATTTGGGATTCGTGAGTTGGAAAGCCTACAGACTCTCACCAAGATCATCATTGAAGGAGATGATGGCTTTGCAATAAATGAGCTCAAGGGATTAACAAATCTCCATGGGAAAGTTTCCATTGAGGGATTGCACAAAGTGCAAAGCGCAAAGCATGCACGGGAGGCGAACTTATCTCTAAAAAAGATTACTGGATTAGAGCTGCAATGGGTTGATGTGTTTGATGGCTCACGAATGGATACACTTGAAGAGGAAGTTCTCAATGAGCTGAAACCTAATAGTGATACGTTGAAAACGCTTTCAGTCGTGTCATACGGGGGAACACAAATTTCAAATTGGGCTGGTGATCGCTCTTTTCATGAGTTGGTTAATGTGTCAATACGTGGTTGTAAAAAAATGCACATCTCTACCCCCATTTGGGTTGCTCCCTTCACTTAAGAGGTTGCAGATTCAAGGCATGGATGAGGTTAAACTCATAGGTCTGGAGTTAACCGGAAATGATGTTAACGCCTTCCATTCACTTGAAGTTCTAACATTTGAAGATATGTCTGGATGGGAGGGGTGGTCAACTATAAATGAGGGTTCAGCAGCAGTGTTTACGTGCCTTAAAGAGCTTTATGTAAAGAATTGTCCACAATTGATTAATGTCTCACTTCAAGCACTGCCTTCACTCAAGGTTCTTCAAATTAACACATGTGGTGATGGTGTGTTGAGAAGTCTGGTTCAGGTAGCTTCATCAGTCACTAAATTGAAAATAATTAATGTATCAGGGCTTACATATGAGGTGTGGAGAGGTGTTATAAGGTATCTTAAGGAAGTTGAAGTATTAAGTATCACGGGATGTAATGAAATAAAATACTTGTGGGAATCAGAAACAGATGCAAGTAAGCCTCTTGTGAGATTAAAGGAATTGATTTTATGGGACTGTTCAGGTTTGGTAAGTTTAGAAGAGAAAGAGGAGGATGACAATTTTGGGAGCAGCACCCTGTTATCTCTTAGAAGTTTGGATGTAAGGCATTGTTATAGCATAAAGCGTTTATGCTGTCCAAATAGCATTGAGAGTTTGGAAATTATTGATTGTTCAGTTATTAAAGATGTCTTCCTCCCAAAAGAAGGAGGGAAGAAGCTCAAATCACTTCATATAGAAAATTGTGATAAACTTGAGGGAAAAATCAACAACACAAGCATGCCAATGCTTGAAACCCTATATATTTATAAATGGGTAAATCTAAGATCAATCAGTGAATTGAGTAACTCCACTCACCTCACCAGCCTGACTATTGCTCGTTGTCCACATATCGTGTCACTTCCTGACCTTCGGCTATCAAACCTCACCCGTTTGTCAATCATTAAATGTGAAAATCTGGAGTCATTACTTGAGCTATCGAATCTCACCTCTTTGTCAATTACTAATTGTGAACGTTTGGCGTCTTTACCTAAGCTTTGGCCTCCCAAATTGGTTACGCTTACAACAGGGGGGTTGAAAAAGCCCATCTCAGAATGGGGCTATCAGAATTTCCCTGCTTCACTTGTTGACCTAACATTATGGGATGAAGCCCATGTGAGTGATTTTAGTCAATTGTCCCACCTTTTCCCTTCTTCTCTTACAACTCTGCAGATAAACAATTTTGATAATCTGGAATCAGTTTCAACGGGACTCCAACACCTCACATCCCTTCAACATCTCACCATTTACAGCTGCCCAAAGGTGAACGATCTACCAGAGACGCTGTTACCTTCACTTTTGAGTTTGATAATATTCATATGCCCAAAATTGAAAGACAGGTGTGAAGGAAGAGGCTCCCACTACTGGCCCCGAATCTCTCATATCCCCAAAATCCAAATAGACGGCAGGTAAATACCCTCTAATTTCCATAAGATAAACTGGTATTCTCAGTCTTGTGCGTGTTTTTTTTTTGTTGGAATAGGATTTGTTGCTCAAAACCTAAAATTGAATTTTAATGATCACATTAATTTATATGTTGAAAACAGTTATTACTTTTCATGAGTTTAAACTATTATGTAGCTGCATCATACGTTGGAACTCATTTCACAATGTGTACTAATTTTGATTTTCGTGAGTTAAACATGCCAATTAATTATTATCATTGTTATTGTTTTGTTTGTGATTTATGTTGATCTTGCTTTTGTAGGTTGATAGGGTGCAATTTTAAGTTAATCAGTTGATTTGTGTGATTGTACGATTAATTTTGTTTTTTGGTTGCTAGTTTATCGGTTGAATGTGAGTTGACTTTAGTTAGGGTTTTGGTGGGGTTTGTGGAATTATTGAAGTGTTATAGTAATAGATAATGAAATTTGATTGAAGTTACTTCGAGTCTCGATTACAAAGTTGAATCTGATTCAGAAGCTGAAGATACAAATTAGGGTTTAGGTCTGCATTTGGTTTGATTAATTGTATTAATACTTGATATGAAGTCTGTGAAGAACTGAATAACTTGTATATTACAACTAAACTTTTGCAGGAACATATCCTAAAGGATCTTCTGGATGATGGAACATTCACAGTTGACCAGGTCAAATTCAAGAACAGAGAAAAGTCTCAAGGTGTGAATTTTCAGGGGAAGTATCTTGAGTAAAGTGTTGATGACATAAGTGTAAGTTCTTTTAAGTCAACAACATTTGACTACCCCATAATATAACAAACTGGTTTTGATTATTAGTATTCATGATATAACACAGGATTTGTTCATGAAAATCAGTTGGATTCAATATTCAAAGTGAAGGTCTTAAGAAATTGTCAAATATCGGACCAGAGGCTAAGTTAAAGGAAAAGGTCAAAGTGCTTGATGACGGACAAGATCATTTCTGGTAAGCTTATACCTTTTTCCCATAAAAATTATGGGTGGGTTGGATAACGAGTCAAAACAGGTTCGGGTTAATAATATTGTTGACTTTTTAGTAGGGTTGAACTAAGACGGGTTGGAGTGTTGGACTCTGGTACAAACATTTTGATTTTCTTTTGACCTTATGGCCAATTAATGTTTTAACTATGATTACAGAAAATATACTATTTAGAATAGTCGTCTAAACTTTTTCTTTTTTTTTGAACGGCAAATTTGGATCACTGACAAACCACTGGAGTATCATCGTGCCACCAGCGGAACCACCCGATCATATCCAATTCCACTAGGCATAATGCCTATACACCAATTCAGGAGGATACCCAATAAATATGGGAAAACCCTCTTGTGGGAATCGAACCCAGGACCTATTGGTCCCAAAGTTTTATCCCACCCCCAAAATGCCACTAGGCTATAAAGCCATGGGCCGGCTAAACTTATGTCTTGAAAGAGTTATATCCATATGAAAGAGTTATATCCGTTTGAAAATCAATGGGGGAAGTTGTTTAAGTGAGAAATGACTAAATTACCCTTCAAGGCAAGGACACTTGTCCTCCTCCCTTGGTCGCGTACACTTGGTACAAATCTTATGTCTTGTATATGATCCTTTACCTAAATAATATATTTAGTATATTTTTTCCATAATATTGATAGTATTACTATATAAATTTGCTCCTTAAAAATCATGGGCCCTGGATATGCCCTACCCTCCACAGTGGATCTGCCCATTTGACTCGTTATCCATATAGTTAAATTTTTCAGTCCAACCCACCAGACATAACCACATCAACCATTAAATGAAGTACAGTTTGACTCTTGAGGTCAAACAAATTAAAATTGACTTCAAAATTGATTACTATGATGTTTTGAGAATAGTTTTTTTAGCTGGTACAAAAATGCAACAGGGTCCACATCATCTTCAATGGAAAAAGTTGTTTCTGTAACATTCTTGAATTTGAAAAGCAATGGGTTTGGCCAATAATATC
Organism: Helianthus tuberosus; assembly: GCA_030545235.1. NCBI lineage: Eukaryota > Viridiplantae > Streptophyta > Magnoliopsida > Asterales > Asteraceae > Helianthus > Helianthus tuberosus. Next base: position 142,783,342 of record CM060426.1, on the reverse strand, counting down.
AAAGTGTATTGTTTGACCCTTGAAGTTTTTTAATTGCAGTTGAAGAAAGAAGACATTCTGCAAATCAACAACACACATCCAAAATACTTCATAATTGGTGGAAAGGAGGCGCTACATCTATTGCCATAATTTGGTTCATTTACATGCTATGCAAACATCCCGAGATTCAAGATAAGGTTGAATAAGAAATCAAAGAAGCAATAAACATTATTTTGACTTATTGACTTGTGACTTTTTAAAAAGTAGTTTTAAAAAAAAAGGTTTGGATTAGCATATGGGATGGGAAAAGCCAATAAGTTAATAAGTTGTTTTTTTTTTTAAATACAACCATATCGACCAATTCCTTTTCATTTGGATCATGTAACTGAACTCTTGATTTGTAAATTTTTTGTGGTCTAGTTTAAAAGTCAACCTTCATGTTATGCCATTTGACCAAAGCAAAAGTATCTAGATTATCATAAAACGTATACAGGGGCGGACCCAAGTTAGCCTGTGGGTGGGCGGCCGCACCCCTTGAAAAAAAATAATTTAGTGTTATTTTTCACGAAAAATCCCGACCGCACCCCTTGGAAAATTTCGACCGCACCCCTTGGAAAATTCTGACCGCACCTCTTAGAAAAAAAATGTTAGGAATTTATATAAAAAAAAAATTTGTGAACACGGATTTAAACCCGACCCAATTATGTAAACAAGTTAGCCCACTAATCTCTTTAAATAAAACTTGTATTCCTATAACCCAATATCAAGCCCAATTATATAAGTTTATGTTAAAGTCCAACCCAAATAACTAAATCAATTAAACAAAACATAACCCAATCGACCATTCATCTCCTCCGGCCCTCCCCTCTCTGCTGCCAGCGACCAAGAAACAGAAACATCAGTGAGTGCAGACTCTGTTCGATCGATCAGCCACAACCCACAAATCTCGCCGCACAGTACCGCACACCGCACTCTTGAATTTATAGAGGTACCTTGATTTCATTCTTCAAAAATCTAAATAAGACTGTTGTGTTCCCTCGGATCATCTTCTGTTAGAAATTGCTTCTACTCTTTGAATATGAAGAACATCAATTCAAATAAGGCTATTGAACACAGCTGTAATATTTAATAATGAAATCTAAATATTATTAAATATTAAAGCCAAACCGCAATTCATTATTAAATAATGAAATCACTTTTTTGTTAATTGAGTAAATTTCTGCTTTCGTCCCTGAGGTTTGTCCATTTTAACTAGTTTCGTCCAAAAATCTAATTTCTAACAAATCCAGCCCTGAAGTTTGCATTTCTTAACGCTTTTCATCCCAAAGGGTGCTTTTTCATTTAATTCTTAGGGATGAAAAGCGTTAAGAAATGCAAACCTTAGGAATTAAAAACGTTAAGAAATGCAAACCCTAGGGCTGGATTTGTTATAAATTAGATTTTTGGACGAAACTAGTTAAAATGGACAAATCTCAGGGACGAAAACAGAAATTTACTCTTGTTAATTTAATTGTTGATTTCATTATTAAATATTAAAACTGTTTATATTACTTGTGTTTTTTAATTATATATTAAGGAATATTGTTTATTTTTCGGCAATCAAGAATGTGAAGATTGACTTGCGTAATCGGATTGACGATGAGAATTTAAGTGATAGTTGTATATGTTATATAGAGAAAGACTTGCTTAAGAAAGTACTTCTAGATGATGTTTTAGATAGATTTCAAAAAATGAAAACCCGTAGGGCGACATTTTAAATATGTTTGTAACAACGTTTGACGTGTTTTGATGATTATATAAATTTTAGTTTGATGTTCTTTTTTTACATGACCCGAACCGACCCGACCCGAACCAATTTTTTTTATGTATATATTTAGACGCCTAAAATTTTTAAAAATTTTCCGCACCCCCATGGAAAAATTCCTGGGTCCGCCACTGAACGTATATTAATAATTATTTAGTGAAACTGATGTGAGGAATTTTAGTCAACATGGTTACTAGTAGTCAGAGGGTCAAAATGGCAATTTACTCTTGAATTTTAATGATAACAATAATTTATATGTTGAAATCAGTAATCACTTTTCATAAGTTTAAACTAATATATATATATGGGTCAAGTTATTCTACAAAGGCTTCTAATTGTAAGAAGTGTAAGAAGGATTTATAGAGTGACAAGTGTCCAATAACCTAAAACTAAACCCACTACATCACCACCAAAAACCTAAACACCCACCCCCACCCCACCACCACCTAGAGGTGTACAAAAAAACTGATTACGCAACTGAAACCGAAAAATTAACTGAAACCGGTTGTTGGAAAAACCGGTTTTTTTGTAACCGGTTCGGTTACAAACCGGTTAGACCGGTTATGGATCGGTTATCGAGTTGGGCTTAAATATCGGTTATAAAACCGGTTATACACAAAACCGGTTTAAAAACTGGTTAGACATAAAAACCGGTTATAAAAACCGGTTAGAACCGGTTAACTGTAAACGGCTATATATAAACCGGTTATAAAAACCGGTTAAAACCGGTTAATGGGCCAGATCTGCAGAAAACGGTCATGTGACCGTTGGGACTCAAAACTAGCCGTTTTTTTTGTTTTTTTTTTGCCAAAAATTCATCTCCAATTACTATAAAAGGGTGTTGGGTGTTTTGGTTCAATCACACCATTCTCTAATCTCCTAAATCTCATAAAAACGCTCACTTTTCTTATTCGATAATTGTGAAAAAAAACATGGCAAGCTCTAGTGCTCATGATTCGGTCAATGTTGGCGAGTCTACAACCGACACGGTTGTTCGTGTTCTTCCAACGAAGCGCAACCCCGAAGTTTGGTCACATTTCGATTTGTGCGAGATGGCGAGCGGACCGAAAAAAACGCGTTGTCATCATTGTAATGGTTTTTACGCCGTTGGGGCAAACACCACCTTGAAACAACACATCGAAAAACCGTTTTGTAGGGTGTTGAAACAACAAACCGCTAGTGGTCAAGCTTCCATGGCAAGCGACGCTACTTTGTTCGCCTACAATTTCGATATGGCAAGGGAGGAAATGGCGAAGTTTGTAATCCAAGAAAGTTTGCCGTTCAACCATTTCGACAACCAACGCTACACCAAAATGGTTCAAAGAACTCTCCAACCGCGATACACTCATGTAAGTCGCGCTACTCTTAGGTGGGATTGTTTAAGAATGTGGAAAAAGGCTAAACTTGAATTAATTTCTTATTTTGAAAAATTAGAAACCGGTGTTAACTTGACTAGCGACGTTTGGTCCGCACCGCACGGTTCACCCGACTCGTATATTTGTGTCACCGCCCATTGGATTGAACCGGCGACGTGGCAAATGATGAAACGCACCATTTTGTTTAAACTCTTTGATTACCCTCACACCGGTGAAGCTATATATAAAGCTATTGACAAATGTATTAAAACATACAAATTGGAAAATAAGATTTTTTCGATAGCTTTTGATAACGCCTCAAACAACACGCTTTCGGTCACGCATTTAAGGTTAAAGTACACTCCGATTTGTGAGGGTATTTTTTTCCATAGTCGATGTGTCGCACACATCATAAATTTGGCCGTTCAAGACGGTTTAAAGGTTATTGAACGACAAAAAGAATCTTTCAAACAAATGTTACGTCATATATATAGTCATACGCAAAGGCATTCAAAATATATTAAAATGTGTAAGGAAGCGGGTCGAGTATGCTACGGACCAAATTGGGACGTCGCTCATCGATGGAACTCGACTTGCACCATGTTTGAAAAAGCTATTTTGCAAAAAGAAAGTTTAATAGAATTTCATAACCTTTTGTCGAGTCGTGGAAAGGTTTCGTCTTACCACCAATCGAATTGGGGGCTTATTGAAACGGTTACACAAGTGCTTCAAGTTTTCAAAACATCAACAAAGACTTTATCGGGGGTTTACTATCCAACTAGTTCATTGGTACTTCACAATTTGTTTAAAATGTGTAGAAAATTAAACGAGTTGTCGGGGAGAGGTAGACCATATTGTGATATGGTAGATACGATGAAGGAAAAACTAAGAAAATATTTTAAAGAGCTACCCGCGGTTTTCACTTGTGCCGCCGCTTTAAACCCTTGCTTTAATATTTTTGGAACCGGTTCTTTGATTGAAAAAATTACAAACGAGTTGAATTTAAACACCGTAGAAGAACCAAACTTTGGCGAAGCCGCAAAAACTCGTTTTAATGAACAACTTTCAAAAATGTTTGATGTTTATGTAACAAAATATGGGCATATCTCGTCACACATTCACGAGTCAATGAGAAATGCCGCTTTCGGCGAAGGTTCATCAACTATGGAAGATGACGATTTGTATGTTTACAACTATTTGGGTTCGGCCGAAGAAGATTAGACGCGGTTCAAGATATATTACTATTCTCGTCCCACTAAAAAAATATATATACTAGTGTGGACCTTCTTGCGGATTAATATTTGAAGTTTAAGTATTTTTCGTTGTTACGCTTTAGCGTTCGTAGCGTTCTTATTTCCGTATGTTATGTAAAACCGTTTGTTCGTAGACTTAATGATATTATGTTTTGACTTTTTACACTTGCATTGTTTTTTTACAAAAAAACTGCTGTTTTTATACAAAAAAAACAGTTAAAAAAGCTGCTGTTTTTTTACAAAAAAAAGCCCAGAAAACAGTTTTAAAAACTGCTGTTTTTTTACAAAAAAAAAGCCCACAAAACAGTTAAAAAACTGCTGTTTTTTTTTTAAAAAAGCACACAAAAACAGTTAAAAAAACTGCAGTTTTTTTTTAAAAAAAGGCCCAAAAAACAGCATTCTGCTGCGCAGACCGGTTTTTTTTCCGTTTTTTTTTAACCAGTTACAACAACCGGTTTTTTTAATCAGTTTTTATAATCAGTTATCAAAACCGGTTAATATATAAACCGGTTATAAACCGGTCAGAACCGGTTGGTACCGGTTATGGTTTTCGAGTTTTTGAAACCGGTTAAAACCGGTTACGGTTTAAAAAAAAACCGGTTTACGATTGTGCAAAAAAAAACCGGTTCGGTTAAAAAACCGAAACCGGTTTCTTAAAAAAAACCGATTTGTACATCTCTACCACCACCACCACCCAAAAACCTAAACCCCCCCCCCCCACCCAAAAACCTAAACCCCCCCACCCACCCACCCCCCCCCCCCCCCCCCGCGCAAAAAAACAAAAAAAAAAACTATACCTCACCAAAAAAACCTAACCCCCCCCCCCCACCCCCCACCTCCACCCCCCAAAAACCTAAAAAAAAAACCTAACCCCCCCCCCCCCAACTACCCCCCAAAAACCTAAAAAAAACCTAACCCCCCCCCCCCCCCCCAAAAAAACCTAAAAAAAAAAATATAAAAAAAACTAAACACCCACCCCCACCACCACCCAAAAACCTAAACCCCCACCCCCCACCCCCTCGGCAAAAAAAAAAAAAAAAAAAAAAAAAAAATTTGGGGGGGGGGGGGTAGGTGATGTGGGGGTGGGGGTGGGGGTTTTTGGTGGTGGTGGATGTTTAAGTTTTTTTTTAGTGGGTTTTTTTGTGTAGTGGGTTTTTTTAGGTTATTGGACACTTGTCACTCTATAAATCCTTCTTACACTTCTTACAATTAGGATCCTTTGTATTTGATCCTAATCCATATATATATATATATATTGCTGCATAGAATGTTGTAAGATTCTATTTATTTTCAAGTTGACTTTCAATTTCGTTTTTTTTAATCTTAGACATTTTAGTCACTTCCTCCGATCCATCACTTTCCGATCTCCATCACTTCCTCCGATCCATCACTTTCCGATCAACCCACTTCCGTCTTTCAGGTAACCCCACTCCCTTCACAAAGCTCCGGCTCTCACAACAACCCCACCAAAGCGACCCTGCAGCTCCGGCTCTCACAACAGATCCGACACCCACAACAGCTCCGGCGACGCTGCTGATCCGACGACGCCGCTGATTCCGTTCTTTTGCTGCTGCTGATTTCGTTCCTTCCACACACAAGGTGGGTTCGGTTTCTTGATTACTAACTGTTTTGGGGTTTGATTGAGATTGTTAGGGTTTAGGGTTTGGTAATTTTGAGGAAAAAGATTTGATTTTTAGGTCAAAAGTGGAGAATTCTGATTGTTCAAGATTGTTAGGGTTTAGGGTTTGGTGATTTGGGGAAAAAAAGATTTGATCACTCTTCTCCAATCATCAGTTTCTTCATGGTTTAAAGCGTGGGGTCCTAACCCCGTAAGAGGGGCAGGCAACTCGTGGTTGCTCCCCCTCCTTCCTCCCTGGCAGGGAGTTTTAGTTTTTGGCGCATCCCCCTACTTCACTCGAGTTGGGTTATTGTTCTTAGGTGTATGATGAAAGGTGTTGTGCAGGGGGGAGGCCCTGAGGCTGTTAGGCCTTGCCCCTTCAGGAATTTCCACTCTTGCAAAGATGGCTTTGTAGGGTCCAAAGGATACGTGAGACTGCTCTCTCACTTCCAACGGGACCACCTCAAGTCAGATAACAGGAAAGATACTTTACGGGATGCGATTGCTAAGGATCCCGACTTATATGAGGACGTGGGAGAAACTTTGAAAACGCTTAACAACTGGCTGTGCGGGGAGTGCATGGTTGTGCATGCTCTTAGCCGGGGGTGTCATCATGTTGATGACCTTGTTAAATTCGTCCCTAGCTCGAGGGGGACCGAGGACTTTATTGTGGGGATTCCCAAACCACAAGTTTCGGGAGGGGGGGCTTCAGGGGAAGGCATTGCCTCTCTCGGTGTGGATGGCTCCCTTCTGGAGCGGATTTTTTCTCTTCCGATCACGACAGTCAAGAGCATTCCTCCTAGTTGTCGAATGGCGTTCGCGCAAGCTTTAACATTGGCTATGCGGAAGGTGATTGCTACCCCTGGGTCGGTTGAATATTGGGTTAAGCTACTCTTGTTGCCTCGCTGTACTTTAAAAGTTGTGCGCCCTGCCAATAGGCAGGAACGTCGGTCCGGGAACAGGAAAACGTTACAGTGCTTTAGCATCCAACGGGCTCTTTCTGTCTGGAAAGACGGGGAAGGGATTAGCGAGCTAGTTGCTTCCCTCTTGCAGGATGTAAAGGAGAAAGGGGCGGTAAATGGGTCCGACCGTCGGGAGGGCCGAACCAATGTTAAGCAGTGCCTTCGTAAAGTGGCAGATGGTCATTTCACAGCTGCGGTCAAGGTGTTGTCCTCTTCTGGCGTTGCCCCCTTTGGGCCCTCCACTTTGGAGGCCCTCGCGGAGAAACACCCGGTTACGCCCCCTCCGGTTGTGCCGGCAGACACAATCCCTCAGGCACCCTTAACTGTTGATGCGGAGTGCGTTTTGGGGTGCATTAAGTCATTCCCCAAGGGAACTTCGTGCGGGAGAGATGGGCTCAGGGCGCAACACTTACTGGATAGCTTTTGTGGAGAGGGGTCCTCAACTTCCTCGGGTTTAGTTTTAGCCATCACCGGGGTAGTCAATGTCTTCTTGGGGGGGTTATGCCCCAGGTCTCTTGCTGAGTTCGTTGCCTCCGCTCCTCTGACCCCCTTGCTGAAACCTGATGGGGGGATCCGTCCTATTGCGGTCGGGGCCATTTGGCGTAGGCTGGTCTCCAAGATAGCGATGAAAAAGGTAGGGAAAGAGATGGTTAGGTACCTGGGGGATCATCAATTCGGGGTTGGGACACCAGATGGGGCTGAAGCTATCCTCCATAGCGCGAACAGGTTCCTTAACGCCTTTCACGATGATGGGGCTTTCGCCATGCTTACCGTTGACTTCTCCAATGCTTTCAACCTAGTGGATCGCACAGCTCTTCTGCGGGAGGTTGGGATTCGATGCCCATCTATATTTCCGTGGGTACATTTTCTTTATGGGCAAACCGCTAGGCTTTATGTGGGTAATGACTGTATTGGGTCGTCCACGGGGGTCCAGCAGGGGGATCCTTTGGAGCCTCTGTTGTTCGCCCTTGTCTTGCACCCCCTCACACAACGTATACGAGACAGTTGCACCCTCCCCTTCCACGAGTGGTATTTGGATGATGGTACTATTATGGGAAAAACATCTGAGGTAGCAAAGACTCTGGCTATCATTCAATCTGAGGGGCCACCTTTGGGGCTTCGGCTTAATATAAAAAAAACAGAGGTATATTGGCCGTCTTGCAATGGAGAAAAACTGGAGGCTAGTTTATTCCCGAAGGAGATTGGAAGACCAACGGGGGGCGTGATGCTCCTTGGGGGAGCTGTGAGCCGGGACCCCAGTTTCATTAGTGCTTTGGCTGCGCGGCGAGCTTCCCGGGCAGTGGACCTTATGAGTAGCCTTTCGCAACTCCGAGACCCGCAAAGTGAGCTTCTCCTGCTGCGTTCTTGCATGGGTGTCGCCAAGCTCCTTTTTGGTCTGCGAACTTGTCAACCTGTGTTTGTAAAGGAGGCGGTATCCTTATTCGATAAAGGGCTACGGGGGGCTATAGAGGACATTGTGGTGTGTGGGGGTCCATTTTTTGGGGATTTTCAGTGGCGGGTTGCTTCTTTGCCCTGTAAGATGGGGGGGGGGGGGGCTGGGGCTTCTATCGGCCATGGATGTCTCCATTTACGGTTTTGTTGCCTCGCGAGCTCAATCGTGGGGGCTGCAAGATCACATCTTGCGCGAGAGTGGGGTTGTTGGAATGGATGGGGATTATGACATGGCTCTGGGGAGTTGCATAGACACCTCCCGGATTTGGATATTGGCGGTTTCGCTAACAGGGACACCGCCCCACCGAAGACCCAGAAGACTTTGGCGAGTGCTCTGTTTTGTCGTATCGCTCAGAATATTGGATCGGATTTCTGTACGACCCCTCGTCAGAACGCCGTCCTAGAATGCTTGCGGGGCCCCCACGCCCAAGATTTTCTGTCGGTCATCCCCATCGAGGGCTTAGGCCAAAAGATGTCAGCCGTTGAATACCGTGCTATCTTAAAATATCGGCTCATGATTCCTATGTTCCCTGATGATGAGCAATGCCCGATTTGCCGAAAAGCTTGCTTAGACCAATTTGGGGAGCATGCTCTGCACTGTAAAGAACTGCCAGGTTTTAAGTATAGGCACGACTGGGTGCGGGATGTCTTGGGGGACATCCTCAAACGGGCGGGGATCTCGGTGAAGAAAGAAGCCCCCGTAAACTTTTTGACAGATCCGAGGGAAGGAAGATCCACATTGCGCCCCGCGGACGTTTTAGTTTTCGGGTGGGATGCAGGTAAACACGCTTGTGTTGATCTTACCGGGGTTTCCCCCCTTGTAGGCTTTCGGGATACAGGTTTTGTCCCTAGTCAGGCGATTGCAAGGGCGGCAGCGAAGAAAATGGACAAACATGCAAAAGCCTGCGAGGATAATCAACATTCTTTTATCCCTTTTGCCTTTGATACCTTTGGCTCGCTAGCCCCAGAAGCCATCAGATTTCTTGAACGGGTCCAACGGGTTGTTCACAGCAACATTTCGTCTCCTAGAGATCGGGGTTTCGTTTTTACTAGGTTAGGTTTCGCTATTCAAAAGGGGGTAGCGGCGCAGCTTGTTGCCCGCTTACCGGCTATCTTGGTGTAATTTGTTTGGCCTTATATATAAAAGTTATTAAATGCTTTTATTAAAAAAAAAAAAAAAAAAAAAAAAAAAAAAAGACATTTTCATTATCCTTTTTGCAGCTTGATGCATTGAGTATGTTCAATGATTACATTTCAATACGGAAATTACGTTAGCTGATTTGATTTTGGTAAACATGTAAATTAAGCTTTTTCCTCGTTAGCTTAGATCAGAAGCTTCTGTATAGCGGAACAACAGAATATGTTATATATTACAACAAAATTTTGCAGGGACTTAAGACCATGACATCCTAAAGGATCTTCTAGGTGATGGAACATTCACAGTTGACCAGGAAAAAATTGAGATAAAAGAGAGATTTTAGCAGTGTAAGTTCCTTTCAGTCAACAACATATGACTACTGCATAATACAATGACCTGGTTTTGACTATTGGCATTCATGATATAACACAGGGTTTATTCATGTTGGATTTGATTTTTAAAGTTGCTTTGGGAATTGAGATTGACAGCATGTGTGGTTTAACTGAACGAGGTCTTAGATATGTAATGCTTTTGATTATGTAACTGCATTCACTCTCAAACGCTATGTTGACATAACAAGGAAAACTAAGAAAGCTTTAAATATTAGACCAGAGGCTAAGTTAAAGGGAAGGGTCAAATTGGTTGACTGAAAGGAACTTATGCACAAGGTACCAGATGATTTTTGGTAAGAGGATAGTTTTTCCCCATAAAATAGAAATTATGGGTTGGGTGGATAACGAGTTGAAAGAGGTCTGGTGGTTAACTTTTTAGTAGGGATGATATGGGTCGGGTCTGGTTGAATTTTTTATTTTTTTATAAGCTTATTTCTAGATAATGTTTCAACTACGATTATAAAAAGAATATATATATATATATATATATATATACTATTTATAATAGTAGTCTAACTTTCTTTTAATAGTGTCTAGTAAGTGTTATGTGTTTTGATTATATTCTTGTTCAAATAATTTGAAAAGCAATGTGAAATATTATGGTTCAAAAGGGTTTTGTTTATTCACTGTGTATATGTTTTTGTGATGCAATGAACAAGAAGGTACAGGCCTATATAGGCAATACAAGAAAAGCAAAATGGGAAACATAATGAATGGCAGCCAAAATACACGGCTGTAAATGATCATGGAAATATGTAAGAATATTTGATTGAGAGAAAATATGGGGAGAGAAAAATGCAATCTCAATACTCCCCCTCAAGGTGGAGCGTGTAGATTTCGTATGCCCATCTTGACTAGAAGAAACTCGAGTTGTTTAGCCCCCAAAGCCTTTGTGAGAAGATCGGCTATCTGTGTCTTCGTGTCAACGTAAAGCGGCTTGATTTCCTGTGACTCTAACTCGTTCCCTGACAAAGTAACAGTCCATTTCCACGTGCTTTGTTCGTTCGTGGAAGACCGGGTTATTAGCAATATGTCGTGCCGCATTGTTATCGCAGAAGAGAGGTGTAGAGCTATGTTGTCTTGTTTCTAGTCCTTCTAACAACCAACGCATCCACAGGATTTCACTAGTGGCGTTGGCCATGGCGCGATATTCCGCTTCAGCCGAGGAGCGAGAAACGACTGATTGCTTCTTTGATTTCCACGAGATAGGAGCTCCCCCCAAAAGAAGAACGCATCCTGTCCTAGACCTCCGAGTGAGTGAGCATCCCATCCAGTCCGCATCACAGTATGCTACCAAATCCATTCCTCCTTCTTTCGGAAAGAAAATACCTTGTCCCGGAGTTGCCTTTAGGTAGCGAAGAACCCTCATGGCTGCGTCCATGTGTTTCTGTCGAGGGTCCGAGACGAACTGGCTTAGGACGTTTACCGAGTAGGCAAGGTCTGGTCTCGTGGCTTGGAGGTAGAGCAATCGGCCAACTAGTCTTCGATATTTGCTAGCATCGACACGAACGTCCTCTTCTCCTTTATCCAGCTTCACATTCTGTTCCATTGGGAAGGTGCATGGTCTACATCCTAGCATTCCGCTATCTTCAAGGATGTCAAGGGTGTATTTTCGTTGACTTAGCACTATCCCGTCTTTGGTTCAAGCGGCTTCTATCCCAAGAAGATACTTCAGTGGCCCGAGATCTTTGATGCTAAACTTGTCATTCAGGAACTTCTTAGTTTCTTTGATTTTGTGTTCATCATTTCCTGTCATGATAACGTCGTCTACGTATATGAGGGCGGTGACAAAGATGTTCCTTTCCTTGTATATAAAGAGCGAGTGGTCCGCAGCGTATTGTTTGTAATTGAGTTCCAAAAGGGCCGATGTAAATTTTTGGTACCAATTTCTTGAGGCCTGCTTCAACCCATATAGTGATTTCCTTAGCCTACACACCTTTGTTCCACCCCCTTTATCGTAAGCTTGTGGTATTCACATGTACACCTCTTCATGTAAGTCACCGTGCAAGAACGCATTGTTCACGTCAAGTTGATGAATACTCCAATCCTTTTTTATGGCGACGGCAATGAGGCTTCTCACGGTCACCAACTTTGCTACGGGGGCAAACGTGTTGTGGTAATCGACACCTTCCATTTGTGTGTAACCTTTGGCGACGAGTCTTGCCTTGTACCTTTCGACTTCACCATTCGGTTTAAATTTCGTTTTGTACACCCACTTTGAGTCTATAACTCGTTTGCCATCGGGCAGATCTTCGATGGTCCAAGTACCATTTTCTTCAAGAGCCTTTATCTCACTTTGCATGGCATCCCTCCAATGTTGGTCCTGTACGGCTTGTTTAAAACTTTTTGGCTCATCATTTTCAGTGATGGCCGCTAAGAAGGCTTTATGAGATTTCGAAAATTTTTCATAAGAAATAAAGTTGGCAATGGGACATACCGTTGAGGGTTCTTGATCGGAGGCGGGGGGCGGATGGTCTATAGATGGCGGAAGCTTCACATCATAGTCTTTAAGTCGTGCGGGTCTAGTTCGAGTTCGTCTTTCCCTTCCTTGTGCAACATTCTCAGCATTTTGGGATTCACCAACAGAAGGCTCATTTGTTGTTTCTGTTTGAGAAGTGGTATTACTCGGCCCATCAAAAATTGGCCCAGTACCAACATCACTTGGGCTGAATTGGTTTGTCACTTCTAGTTCTTCTAATTTATCATGTTGGTCTTCTGGATTGCTTAAACCCAAATTTTCGGTGCTTGCTTCGTTGGGCATGCTAGCTCCATCTTCTTCATCTATGAACGTGGTAAAAACGTCTTCCTCTTCATATTTAATTTGTTCGATTTTTGTGGCAAATGGAAAAGTCTTTTCAGCAAATCGAACATCTCTTGAAGTAATAATTTTCCCACCTTTTGGGTCATAAATTTTGTATCCTTTTGTTCCATTAGGATACCCCATGAATACACCCGGTTTCCCTCTTATCTCAAATTTGTCTCCATTTGTTTCAATGCTTCGATAGTATGCCAAACAACCTAGGACCCTCATGTGGTCATAGTTCGGTTTCTCGCCGTGTAGCAACTCGTATGGACATTTGTCTTCAATGACTTTTGAGGGTAACCTATTTATGATGTATGTTGCGGTCAAGACGCATTCCCCCCAAAATCTTTTCGGGAGACTTGCTTCGAACATGAGGGCACGTGCCGTATCAAGCAAGTGCCTATGTTTTCTTTCTATGATTCCGTTTTGTTGCGGAGTATGTGGACACGTTGTTTCCAACATGATTCCTCGTTCTTCATAGAAATTCATCATTCGGTTAGAAAAGAATTCCCCACCGTTGTCGCATCTTATTCATTTTATTTTCTTTTCAAATTGTGTTTTGACCATCTCGTAAAAATGTGTTATGCACGTGCTTGCTTCATGTTTATGTTTGAGAAGGTAGACCCATACGTTCCTACTATAGTCATCGACGATTGTTAGAAAATAGTTGGCCTTTGTAAACGAAGGCGTACGGTACTTACCCCATATATCACAATGAATGAGTTCGAAACAAGCACTTGTTTTGGTCATGCTAGTGGGAAAAGGTAATCTAGTAAATTTAGACTTCATGCAAGAATCACAAACATTGTTACTGTTCTTAAAAGAAAAATTACTAAGAAACTTTATTTGGGATAACTTCTCATCACCAGCATGTCCTAGCCGTTTATGCCATAAATCACTAGTCACCATCATTGCCTTCCTCCTAGCCCCAAGCATCCCCATTTGATATAGACCATCTTCGCACCTACCCGCTCCAATCAATTTCCTCGAACGCAGTCCCTGCATAACCAAAAAATTGGGAAAAAAAGTTATGGCACAACTTAGATCCTTTGTGAGTTTGCTTACTGACAAGAGATTAAAAGTGAATTGTGGAACATGCAACACATCTTGTACTTTTGTCCCATTTTGTAAAGTATGGCTTCCCCTTCCTTCGACTGGTATGCTTTCTCCATTCGGTATGATTACAGGTGGTTCATCTCTCGATTCGATTCGATTTTCGAGAGCATCGGACCTGTGTGTTATATGTTCCGTACATCCGGAATCGACTATCCATTTATCATTGTGTCTAAACTTACCAGCCATATTTGCGGTGCGTTGAGGTTCACTATGTGTCGGTTTACCTTTAGTAGCGAAATGCTTCTGGAACTGCTCGTATTGCTCCTTTGTCAGGTTCGCAATCAGGTCTGGTTCCGTTTCCGCGCAGGCCGCCTTTGGCTTCACTTTTCCCGTTTATTATTCACGTTCCACCATTCTGGGTAGCCGACTATCTTGAAACAACCGTCACGTGTATGTCCGTCTCTGCCACAGTGATTACAGTGGCCTTTATTTTCTTTCTGGTTGACTCGGTTCGGTGTCCCCCCACGTTTTGCGGAGGCTTGGAAAGCCATCGTTTCATTCACAGGTTTCTTCCCGCCGGCTATGGATCTTTGCTGCTCATCCTCGGCAACGAGATGGTATGCATTTCCCAAAGATGGGATTGGTTTAGTGGCAAGTATTTGGGTTCTTATGATGGAAAACTCACCATCTAGACCCATAAGAAACTCATAGAGCTGCTCCTTTTCCCTGAGTTCTCTAAGAGATTTTCCAATGCCACAAGTACATCCATTGCATTTGCAAATCGGAGCAGGCAAGAAGGACTGCATCTCATCCCATAATCCATGCAGTTTCGTGTAACAGGCCGAAACCGTCATCCCTTCTTGTCTAGTGTTCGAGATAGCTTGCTTCAATTCATACGCGCGCGGTGCGCTTTCTTTACCGAATCGTTCTTTAAGATCCTTCCAGATTTCCGACGCCGAATTGCCGTATTTCACGCTTCCTCAGATTTCTTTCTCCATGGCTGTAGTAAGCCACCCTTTAATCATCGCATCACATCGCATCCATGCCATATAACTGGCGTTATCCGCGTCTGGCCTTTGGATGGTTCCATCGATGAAGCCGATCTTGTTCTTGGCGAACAAGAAATTCTCCATCTCTTGGACCCAATCAAGGTAGTTGTTGTCGGTTAAGGCGTCGTTGACATGCATTTGCCTCGGATAATCGGAGGGGTGGAGATAGTATGGCGAGTTGTGGTCTGGGCTGTTAGCATCGGTCTTGGCAAGATCTTTGTTTGCACCATCTGCCATATCGGTGAGATGGTGAGAAAGACTTTAGGAATCGGGTTTGGATTGAGCGTGACGATTACCGCTCTGATACCATGAAAAATTATGGTTCAAAAGGGTTTTGTTTATTCACTGTGTATATGTTTTTGTGATGCAATGAACAAGAAGGTACAGGCCTATATAGGCAATACAAGAAAAGCAAAATGGGAAACATAATGAATGGCAGCCAAAATACACGGCTGTAAATGATCATGGAAATATGTAAGAATATTTGATTGAGAGAAAATATGGGGAGAGAAAAATGCAATCTCAATAGGTTTAATTGGCCACTAATGTCAAAGTGGGTTGTTTGACCGTTGACTGCAGTTGAAGAAAGAATTTGCAAGGTTTCTGCATATCAACAACACACATCCAAAGTCACAGATGTTGAGGAATTTGCAAACAGTGTGAGTGAAGAAAGCCTAGAAAAGATGGAGTATCTTAATGCAGATTTTAACAAAACTCTCAAGACTCTTTCATGCAGTTCCAGTGGTATGCAATCTCAAATCTTTATCAATCTCTCATACTTTGACTTAACTGGGCCTTTAACTAATCAACATGGGTACTAGTATGTAACACCCCGAAAACGAGCTTGGTAATTAAACCCCGCTAATACTAGAAAACGGGTAAAGTACCGTTAGAGGTAAAAATAACCCGAAAAATATTAGGATTTAAATAAATAATCCTAATATTTATTAAAAACCGGATAAGCATTTTCAAGAGATGAAATGGATAAAAGGCCCGAGCTAACGGGACTTAAAATAAAACGGGTTATGACTACCCCGAACTCACTAAGTTAAACTAGCAAAGTTTAACCTAGTTAACAAAACAAGTATTGTTGAAAATAAGTAGGTTGTAGCCTACTTACTAGTTAACAAAACTTGAGGGACCAAAATCGTTAAAAAGGTGACAAGTTCTTTTAATAAAAAAAAAAACACACACACCACACACACCTTGTGTGTGTGGATCGATCATCAGGAGCACAAAGAAGGGTTCAAACCCTAATCAACACAATTTCATCAAATTGAAGGGGCAAATCAAGTCCAAATCAAAATCCGAGTATGAATTAGTGATCTCCATTGAAAAAGGAGTCACGAGGTATGTAAATTTCTTAAGAAATCTCTAGTTGAAATTCTGTGCAAACCTAGAGAATTCGAATCTGAACTTGCATGTTTGTTGTTTGGATGAAATTAGGGATGAAACTATGTCTAGGAGTAAACCCTAGTCATGTAATTGTTGAATTGATGTTCATGGTGGTGAATTCATGATTATACACTCATGTGTCAAGTGGGTTTTGATTATGTAGTAAAGATGATGATGTATACATGTTTATAATCATCCTAGTTGCTGGTAGGAACAAGATACTTGAACAATTAGCAAGTTGAGTGTTAAACATACATGTCTTGAAATGGGTTTTTATAATATGATGATGTTAGTGTCTAATTTGTGATTAGAATCATCATATTAGATAGTAAAGATTTGGTACTTGAACAATTTAGGTGTTCGGGTACATGAATCATAATTACCATAAATTGGGTTTAGTATAAAAAGATGGAATTATGAAAGAAACGCGTAATTAGTTAACTTGACTAATTATATAAGATGTGGGATAAAGCGATTTCCACTCATAATGTTGAATTGCCTTGATTGTGCATAATATATGATTAAAAGTAGTTGACTTTAGAAAGTCAAACTAACTAGTGGTGAAGTCGAATAAATGGTTTCGACAAAGAAAATAAGTAAGGTGGTATAGTCGTGATTGTCAATGACTAATCTAACCACCTTGTAAATGATGAATAATAGTTGGCGCTTAAACAAGCTAGGTGAAGCTTGGAGTGAAAGCGGGTCAAACGAGTCAAGCATAGGAGGAGAACGTAGCTCGGATGCAAGGTAAGTGAAACTTACACAATTATGTAGAATGCTTGTTTATTCTATACGTTATAAATGCGACAACGATAATATAGAAAACATGGATTTCTAACGTGATCGATATGAGTCGGAATATGTAAAGATGATAAAAAGCTTGGTTTATGGCAAAAAGGGCAAAACGATAAATTAATCATGTAAAGACTAGGAAATTATGAATTTCCGTCAAGATTACCTTGTAGTATAATCTAATAATGATAAAAAGGGTAAAATGGAAATTGGTCAAGTATTGACTAATGTAAATCGAAGCCTAAAGGATACCCTTGGCGTAAGCCGAAATGGGTTGAAATTGTAAGAAAAGAATTTAAGAGAAAAAGGGATTTGGTAATGAAATCCAGGACGGGACGGATGTATGAATTAGAAGTCAAAAAAACACGTTTTTGATTTAATAGGCAACGTCGGGCATATAGGCCAAACGGGTCAAATGGTGGTGATAACGCCATTTGACAATATCGACTAATGCGGTTGTCAAGTCTTGTGTTAACAGGAGCGATTAGCGATTCGGTTAATTGCGCCCACACTATATGTGATAATAAAAGCGAGGTATAAATTGGGTCTATATGTTGACCCTAGCCAGGTACGTATGCATACAATTATAGTTAATGTACAAACTTGGTCAAATATGTAGTGAAAGCCCCTCGTAGTAAACGAGGGGCTAATGTTGACTAAAATGCCCTTGAAGGGTAAATTGGGCAAACAACCTATAAAGGTTGTTTAGGAACTTATTTTATGATCTTGTAACCTTTAGACGCGCATGAAAGTTGTAGACATAAACTTTCAAGAGTTAAATGCTTAAATTGTGTTTTGCCGCAAAATAACACATCCGAGGGATTAAACTCGGAATAAATAGTCCATTTCGTCAAATCCACCACATTCATAGTTGTGGTGGAAGACTAACTAATAAGAAACTGGTGGAATTATGAAGTACATGAGAAATGAGCACAGTTCATGCTAAAATGGTCGTAAATACCCTTAACGGGTCAAAATAAGATTTTAAACAAAAACGGGTAAATAATTGCGTAGGAACCCGTGTTCAGTACTTAATATGATTGACAATATTAGAATTAAAGGACTCATGATGAATGGTGGTCAAACAAACACGTTTGTTTGATAAACACATAGTCGGGTCAAAATTTGGTGAAAAGATAATAAGCCGAAGGCTTAAAAGTCTCAAATTTATTTAATCCGGATGTCGGATCTCAACTCCACTAGATGGAGAATTAAATTACGGTCGCGTAGGAAAAAGAATCGGGTAAAACGGATCAATAACGAAGAAGTTATGGCCGTTTCCGTGAAATCAGATCGTGCAGGGAATATGCAGCAACTGATAAGCAAGAGTCTGTGGGAACAAGGGCCTCGCGTAGCGCGAGCCCCTGTCGCGTCACGCGACGCCCCCAAACTCAAAAAATGTTATTTTTGACATATTTAACCCCTGTACTTGTTTGAACTTCATATTTGACTATCAAAACTAACTTTTAAGTTGGTTTTGAACATAGGTGATTGCCAAGAGTGCACGGATGAAGATCAAGCAGCTACGAAGAACCGAACACACGAGATTAAAGCTTCCGCACAACATTACGTCATAACTTTTAAATGGCGAACTTATCTAAATTTTGTTTAAAACTTTTAAGTTGTAAAAGTTTTAAATTACTCGTATTTTTCTAAGGATACTTAATGATAAATTCATGTTTGTTTTTGTTAATTGCACGAAAACCTTTAGATTAATAACATGGGTGTTACATAGTAGCTATTGGAGTCAGAAGTTCAAAATGGAACACATTGGGTCAACCCAAAAGCTCTTTCTGTCTAAATTTCTAAAAAAACATTGATAATTAGCGTGTCAACTAAAGTTAAGGCAATGCGATTTCAGTAAAAATGTTTAGTATTTTTTAAGATTTTACATAGTGTGCGAATTTGTATCCATTCAAATGCGATTTCGAATAAAAACAGTGCAAAACAATTAAAAATTGCAATTCTCTTAAAAATGATAAAAAAATTAAATAATAAATAAATAACTAAAAAAAACAAAATACGAATCTAAAAAACTAAAAATAATATCATTATATATAAAAAATACTTGATTTATGACCGATGTGACTGTAAATTGACATGTAATGATCAATTTTACAATAATTACTATTGAACTTACCACCCTACCTACATAATAAATTTACTAAATTAATATAAAAAACCTAGATATAACTACCTTCCATATTAAGTCATACATAGAAGATTATCAAAAACACACACAAAACATACAAAACAAACATGGCATCTGATGATTCGGAACAAATCAAAAACATTGCAATCAAAGAATTATTGTCAACTCGCACGTTGACAGAACTAAGCACTGATGTCAACTCTTCTCATCTGGTTCTTGATGTGCAGGGTAAAATTCTTGAACAAATCAAGAAAAATCAAGATATATGGGAACGCCTACTTCAAGAACCACCATCAAGCTTCAAGGACAGAGCTTTGGATCACATTAAAGAGCAATCTCGAGCTGATGACTTGGCCTTCTCTTTCCTGACAGATGCTCTGAACACTGTGAAGGAGAAGATGGAGTTCAGCTCTTCTGAACGTGACAAAATATTTACTCCAAGTAACTAAAAAACTCTTTTTAATCGTTTTTTTTGGTAATGGCTGTGTTAGACAATAACTATTGTTATATTTTGGGTACATATTTGTTAACATATTATGTTATATCTTAATATTAAATTCGCATGAATGATATAGCCATCATTGTCACATAACAAAAAAACAAGATAACTAACAAATCGCATGTAATAACAGTGAAATCGCATGTAAAAATTTATATTAACTGTTGATTATAAATTCGCATGTTTAAAAAATATAATCGCATGAAAACTGATATAAACAGATGAATATTAAAAATCGCAAGTGTTTCGTATAAAATCGCATCTCCATTTAGAAAAAAACTACTCATCCTCACCGTCTTCCGAAACCTCCTCCCACTGATCTTCTTCTTCAGATCCATCATCACTACTGTAATCTTCAAACTCATCTTCCTCTTCATCATCTTCAACCTCATTGTCTTTGTCTCTATCAACATTTTCGATCTGGATGCCCTTCTTCTTCTTTTTTTGCTGTTTACCTTGTAGTTTGGCTTTCAGCTCCTCGCAAGTCCGAATGTCATGACCTTTTACATTACATACGCTACATGTCCTTGACCTTTTCCCCTTGCGGCTGATCATTTGTTCTTTCTTAGACTTAATCCTTTTATGCGAGCCTCGACCTTTGTTTCTTATACCAGCCGGCACACGGACAGTAGGAGGAGCATTAGTTACGGGTTGTTGATAACCAATCAACTTGGAAAATCGGTCAAATTTTGGATCAAGTTGCTTAGTTATACGACTCTGATCCACTCTCTCTTTGAGCTGCATCATTTGATCCCTCACTAAAACAAGTTGATCGAGGTCGGAAATCAAATTGCTAACCAAATACTCCCCTGTGTGGATGATTTCACGAGCAATCCGTTTAGCCTTGTGTTGCACATCCTTGCCACCCACATTTAGATTGTACTTCACATTTAACTCATTCGGAACAACATCCTTCGTCCATCTCTTCGTAACATACTTGTTTGGTATTTCTTTAACACCAAACATCTTGAAAAGGAAATAAATGTGTTTGCAAATAAGACCATACTGCTCAAAACGCAAACAGCTACATTGTGCAGTTACATCATTTTCAAGGTTCTTGAACCACACCTAGGAAAAACCAACAAATAAAATATATATATTCAAAATTAAATTCGCATGTAAAACATGACAATTTCGCATGTCTTAAAAAAACATGTAATGGAATCAGTTTTAACATCGCATATGTAACATATTAAATTCGCATGTTTTACACACATGTATAGGGATAACTTTAAATCGCATGTGTAACATAATAAATTCGCATGTATAATAATACCTCCAATAAACCATTTCCATGTGCTTTAAAGTCCTTCAACATTATCCTGATCTGTGGACCCTCTACTTTGGTGTCCATCGGCAGACATTCAGAAATTGTACCTAAAATCTCTATTTGCTGATCAAAGAATATAGACCTGGTGAATCTCTTAGCAGCATCTTCTTCCAAAGAAGTTCCGCTCAAATCAGCAGGCTCCGTATATCTTGAAATATGATCATTCTTTCTATGATTAAAACGCTGGACATCCATTGCACCGTCGAAATGATTCATAAACTCTACGAGAGTGAGTTGTGAATTAGACACCTGGCAGAAAAAATGGTTCTCACTCTCTGATCTGGATGTTGTTCTCATAAGTCCCGACATTGGCTCATGTCGGTAAAAAGCAGGAATCCACATGGATCTCATCACAAACATATCATCGATCCATTTGTTTTCTGTGAGACCAAAATCAATCATCACCAACTTCCACTGTCTCTCGAATTCTTCAGGCTCGATCGAATCAGTCCATACAATGTCGCACATCCTCCTTTTAAACTCATCGTTATTGCACAACTCGTGTCCAACCTATGACAAATAAATGCTCTTAATATCAACCTATAAAAAATATATAATATACAAAAAAATAACACTAACAAAAGACAATATAGCATACTATACCTTATCTGCCACTTTTTTCATTATGTGCCACATGCACAATCTGTGTCTGCTGACATAGAAAACCTCCTCAATAGCCTGTTTCATAGCTGGGTCTTGATCAGTCACTACAACCTTTGGCTGCTGACCAAATGACTTTAAAAATGAATTCAATAGCCATTTATATGATTCAATGCTCTCCGATGCCAACAACCCAGCTCCAAATGTTACATTTCGACAGTGGTTGTCAATGCCAGTGAACGGGACAAACACCATCTTGTACATGCACAACACATGCGAAAACAAATGTAAAACATGCGAATTACAAAAACCCACATGCGAAAACAAAAGTAAAACATGCGATATCGTTAACACAAATTTTACACATGCGATATACACAACTCATGAAAGACATATAACATGCGAAAAATAATTAAAAAAAAAACATGTTTGTCTTCAAACACTAACCTGTTTGTCTTGAAAGTTGCATCAAAGGATATCACATCCCCAAATTCCATATAGTTAAGTTTACATAAACCATTAGCCCAGAACAAACCAGTTAAACGTTTGCCATCATCAACAGAATATTCAAACGAATAATCAGCTAAATACTGTTTTTTGTCAGTCATCCTACTAATCACCATGTCAGCATCATATTCTCCTATATAGTTGTTAATTCGCTTCCTAAAATTTTTGCAATCATCAACCGTGGCACCAACGTTTTCAAAACCACCATAACGTTTCCTCATTATATGGAAAGCTTTGACAGGACCAAGGTTTAAAGTGCCTAGTTCCCATACCATCTCCTCCTGGACATCTGACAATTGTCTGTAAGCTGGCAACATGTGAATATCATCTTGGCATACAAACTTATGATTATGGCCATCAACAAATCTCTTTACTGTATATAATCTACCATCCACAGTGCAAATCATAAGTTGAGCTTTGCATCCAGTTCTAATAGTCCCCCTGTTCCTTGTTTTGAATTGCTTTTTTGACTTCGAACGATCGTCAATACAAATTGGCTTATGTCCCTCTTTAGAACAAACAAAATACTTAGTTTTGATTATACCACCACTGTTTACTTCACCACCTTTCCGAATAGAAAAACCAGCCAACTTAGCATATGATTGGTAAAACGCATATGCTTGTTCAATGGAGATAAATTGCATTCCAACCATAGGTGTAGCTGATGCTTGAACCTCCGGAGTGTAAACCCTTTCATCTAATTGAACCAAATCAGAAAAATCAAAAACATGCGAAATCTATGAAGAAAACATGCGAGATTGATGATTATGATTAATCTGATTTATCTATGCGATTTAATAAACCATAGCATGCGAAATACTTAGGGAAAAACATCAAATGCGAATTGAAAGACTAATCACATGCGAATTTGTACATGTTGCTTTCATATTAAAAAAAATACTCAACATTCAAACTTCAAAAAAAATTACAAAAATGTAAAATCAGATGAACGATTAAACAAAAAACATGTATACGAACAATTTAGAAATCTGAATTCACATAATTACCCTTAAAACAATCGTTTAGAGCACTTGAACTTGCAATTGGATTTGAATTTGCAGATGGCGGATTTAAAACATCCTCAATAGAAACTCTCTGATATGCAGATAATTGAGCATGATCACCGATCGGTCGACTTTCTTCAACATCAACAACATTTGCACGTCCACTGCTGCTCTGTCGATCCATCGAAAAAAAAACAAGTAAATAAAACCCTAACACAGAAGAACGATAACTGCAAATTGAGAATTATGAAAAATTTGAAATTGATTCGAATGATAAATACCGGGATATTAGTGTAACGAACTTCTCGCTCGCTGATTGAATGAAGAGACGAATTTACCCTCAGATGATTGAATTAATTGTCTCATTTAACCCTGTATATGAAAAACCAATCAGGACACGTGTAGGGCTATAATGTTAGCGTATATAATGTACGATAAGGTAATTTGTACCTTACTCTTTACCTATATATATATATATATAGAGAGAGAGAGAGAGAGAGAGAGAGGCCGGTTAACGTACAATACCTCTTATCATACATTATGTACGCGATGCCCTCAGCCGTACGATCTTCAATCGATCAAACGCGGGCGAAACTAATTTAAATGATTAAATTAATCATTTTAATATATCTAAATCATACCAGGAAGGTTAAAAACGTCATTGTGAGGTCATAAATCTCTGTAATTGACCGATGATAGTTCAAAATCAAACCCTAAATCAAATTCAAAAACCTGAAAATCTTCTTCCCCAACCTCCCTTCGTTCCTTTTAGTGAGATATCGATAATAAGAACTACTAATTTGGGAGTTGTAAGGGTCAAACGGAAGAAGACTGACAATGATCGACCAACAATGGAAGAAGATGAACAGTAAAACACACAGATTTTTCACATGCGATATTCAATTTTCCACATGCGATTCTACACACCCCATGCCATTTTTCACATTACCCCATGCCATTTTTTCACATGCGATATTCAATTTTCCACATGCGATTCTACACACCCCATGCCATTTTTCACATTACCCCATGCCATTTTTTCACATGCGATATTCAATTTTCCACATGCGATTCTACACACCCCATGCCATTTTTCACATTACCCCATGCCATTTTTTCACATGCGATATTCAATTTTCCACATGCGATTCTACACACCCCATGCTATTTTTCACATTACCCCATGCTAGCCATTTTTTCACATGCGATATTCAATCTTCCACATGCGATTCTACACACCCCATGCCATTTTTCACATTACCCCATGCCATTTTTTCACATGCGATATTCAAATATTCCACATGCGATTTTGTCCATCTACACACCCCATGCCATTTTTCACACTACCCCATGCTAACCATTTTTTCATATGCGATATGTATTGAATTCGCACCAGATCTGCACCTGATCGAACGGCTGGGATGATCGCGTACGTATCGTACGATAAGCGCATTTGTATTTTACTCTTTACCTATATATATATATATATATATGTTAATTTTTTTTAATATTATACCCATACCAACTCCAAGATAGGCCCATTCACAAAGTAATTTTTATGGTTTAGAAATTGGCCCATTGGTATTAGATTTAGTGACCTCAATACCCATTTGATTTAAAAAAAAAAAAAATAATAATAATAATAATAATAATAATAATAATAATAATAATAATAAAACATTACGGAAGGACACATTTTTTCGAGCTCCTGAACAAGGCAAAGAACAATATTCAGGGCAAAGAACAATATTCATTTAGCAAAACAACAATACCAACATCTTTTGTATTCGCCAATAATATTACAAAACAATTGTGAGGAAAGATTCATCTAACAGTTTATATGCAACGAGGACAATACATCTTGATATAAGACCGTGAGGTATGGTGGGGCGGGGGTGTGGGGCATGGGTTGACACGTAGACTTCGAGGGGCACCGCTGGTCAGTTGCATGTTGGGTCGGTATGGCGGGGCGTGGCTAGCCTGCGTGGGTTGGCCACGTGTTAAATTTTTTTTTTCAATTATTATAAAAATACACACAAAATAAAAAAAATAAAAAAAAAAGCCTAGCCACCTATAGCCTAGCCAACCCAGCCAATGAGAGCCGGCCACGGAAGACCGCTAGGCCCGTCCAACGCCCGGGCTGAAACCCCCGCCCAAAGAGCCACGCCGAAACCCAAGCCCACCCGGGGTGGTGACTTCGGCATTTGTACCCAACCCACACCCCAACCCCCGCCCCATACCCCATAGTCTAATGTGGAGCAGAAAAGAAGTGGTATCAACCCCTATTAAAGGTGAAACCAAATCATGTTTTATTCTATAGTCGTTTAAAACTTGTGGTTTTTGTCATATTTTGAAGTAAACAAACCCTTAATTAACTAATTTGTAGGCAATAGTCGTTTAAAACTTGGTTTCTGTCATATTTTGAAGCAAACAAACCCTTAATTAACTAATTTGTAGGCACTAATCCACTTAAAATAGCTCAAGAAAGTACACATGTATAAATGAGGTAACAAACTGATATAACTAAAATACAATACACCCAAAGTAAGAGCTTCAACTTCAACTAATAATTGAAATTAACGTGCTTAAAAGTTAAATTCAATAAGAAATCAAATAAATTTGATATGAAATTAGCTTCTAATAGATGTATGAACATCCATATCAATTCAGAAGCTATTCAGCTAAAACATACCTTATTTCACATCCAAATACATATTTAATCGATGTGAACCTAGACCTGGCAAATGGGTCGGGTCGGGTCATGGGTCAAAACGGATTCGGGTCAAAACGGGTCAATTAAAAAAGAGTTGTTTTGGTTCGGGTTGAAACGGGTTTCGGGTCGGGACGGGTTCCGGGTCGGGACGGGTTCCGGGTCGGGACGGGTTCCGGGTCGGATCGGGGCGGTTAAAAAATGCTAAAAAAGCATTTGACAATCAAAATCAACAAGAATTTTATACATAACAAAAAAGGCTGCATTTAACAGCTTCGATCTCAAAAACGTTACACGCTATTAACTGAAAATAGCAGATAAACTGACAGAATATATAATCAATCACAAATAAATAAACAAAAAATCAGTCAAATCAACGCCAGTAGCAAATAGAATGAACAAATCTGAACGCAAGTGTAAACAAAAATCAATCGAACAAATAATACCGTCGTTTCGGCGCTTAAAGATGTTACGTTCCATCTGAAAATCACAGTTTTTGGTGCCGAGATGGACTTCAGCGGACAACATCATATGTACATCGGCTTCTTTGGTTGATAGAGGTTTAGGTTGCGCCATTGTTGTAGCTCGATCGTTGCTGCAAATCGGTGGTTTTGCGAGGAAGAAAGAGTGACGGCCTTACGTAGATGAACGGACAATAATGAATAAACCCCCCTAGCAGGTTTGCTTTTACGAAAAGGTCCCTACATGGCGTGTAGAAGATGGTTGAACCCTAGATCCTGGCTCGTCTCCGGTGAGAATAGCAAAGAAGGGAAGCAACGTGGGTCAATTTCACCATCAATCTTGATGAAGAAAGAGTTGATCAACCCGTTCTCAGAAAACCTAAATGACCCGTTCCAACCCGTTCGTTTTATATCTTCCACCCACCTGTCAGTTTCAAAAGAAGTATTTACTGGTTTTTAATGAATTAGGAAGATGAACTGAGTTGATTTAGTTAGATATAACTTATATAACATCTTAGAGATTCAGTTTTTTAGATCATGAAAGCTTGGGATCGTTAATGGTGGTGGTCAATTTGACTAAGAAAATGAAGTAAAAACCAAAATTTCAATTTTATAACCGTTGGAAGATTTATAATCAAGAAATTCAGGATTTTTAGAAGTCAATTATACAAGTCAAACCTGTTCATAAAAAAAGTCAACTGCAGAATTGAAACGTGATGAAAAAGAAATTCTGTTATGTGGAAACAGTTAAATGACTGTCGTATTGTAAGGGCATAAATACCCACTGATGTCTTCATTTGTATGTGTGAAATTAGAAGTTGAGTTAAATGCCATTTTAGTCCCTGTGGTTTGGGTCATTTTGTCAGTTTAGTCAAAAGGTTTTATTTTTAACCTGTGGGTCCAAAAAGGTTTCACAGTTGCCATTTTAGTCCACTGGGTTAACTTCATCCATTTTTTCTGTTAACGAAAAGGCCAATTCGGTCATTTTATATGGCTGAATTGCCCTTTTAGTTAACATAATTACATACAAAATGAACGAATTGGCCTTCTCGTTAACAGAAAAAATGGATGAAGTTAACCAAGTGGACTAAAATGGCAACTGTGAAACCTTTTTGGACCCACAGGTTAAAAATGAAATCTTTGGACAGCAAAATGGCCCAAACTACAGGGACATATTTTGCGCATACTCAAACTCGCAATTGTTTATCCTATGTTCGTGAATGTGAATCGATCCCCAATCCAACAATAACCGGCGGGGCCAATTGCCGGTCTGTGATTTTGTTACGTTTTTCTTTGCTGAGCTGGACACAGTCTTGGTTTCTCTTTTGCCGGGCTGTTATAGCAAATGAAAATGTACGGTACATTATTCAGTTGGCATGATGTTCTTTTTAATGAATGGTTGGTTTTGGTGACTGTACACTTTGACTTACTAGTGTTATTTCTAGGAGACGACATAGCTTATAGTAACAAGCGAAATTGCAGCTTCAAATCAGTTTATTGAAAGGTAATCCATATTATTCATTCATGATAGGAAGATTACAATCAAATATATAGAGAACCTAAATACATTTAGATACCATATACAATATATAAAACATCAATAATACACTTAATATAACCAACAAAGCCTAATCGTAAAAAGCTCGGAATCGGTTATTTTTAGGGTTGTGAATTTCTGACACGACCCGAAAATACGACACGAACCTAACACGAAATTCGTGGGTTTAGGTTTAGGTTTAGTCTAAACAGGTTCGGGTCAGTTTCAGGTTGAACCCATGAACCCGTTTAGCTAAACGGGTCCGGTTCGGGTCAACCCGGTCGGGTTGACCCGTTTAACCCATTTATATTATATATATTTTTTTACAATATGTTTATGTCATTGTTATGGGTGAAATTCTGAGCCCATATCCTGGAAAATATCTTGATCTATATTTTATTTATGTAGTATCTGTTTACATCCGGGATGCTGGTTCAGGATATTGGTAGTATCCTGAACGGTATCCTCGGGATTACTAATGGATTATGTGTAGGTACGTGTGTTAGAAGCTAGCAACGTTCACAAAGACTTATTCCGCGGAAGACTCGGTCCAGGCCGTTCAAAGAAAGACGTTGAAACCTTATTACTCGGTCTACAACGTTCGTGGTGGAATATTCGGAGCATCCCATATTTATAGGAATATTTGTTTGTACTTTGTTACTATAAATAGGAGGAACACCAGATCAAATAGGACACAACAATTTCACTGCAATCACACTCACTACACTCTAACACTTGTTCTTTCGCAATTTGTACTCTCACACAAGTTCATTGCAACACTTAGCGATCTGGTTGATATCCTGCACTGTATCCTGAAGTTTAAAGCAATAAGAAGAACAAGGCAGCTGCGATTGTCAGCTCCCGAGGTTTTATGCCGGCGATCTAGATTGATCAAGGGCTTTCCTCGTACATCTCGTGTCATTTCCTTTACTTTTTGTTTATTATTTGCTCACTGTTTGATCGCATATACAGCTCAATATCCTGAGCCGTATCCTGAATACTGATTTTCTAAATAACTCAACAAGCATATTTTCTATAAACTTTCTAGCACACTACCTCACATTACTAATTTGATCACTAAATTGCTTCGGTAATTTTTGACCAAAACAATTTGGCGCCCACCATGGGGCAAGTGGTGCTCTCTTTACTAAAATTTTTTGTTAAATCGCTAATCGGTGTTTTATTTTCAAAACTTTTTGCTACATTGTCCACAATGGCCTCACGATCAAACATGAGTTCCTCTACTATGTCTGCTACGACTTCTGCTACTACAGGTTCGGTGCTTCCACCACCTCCTCCAAGAATGCCAGCCTCTACACGACCTCAGGATATTATCCCTACCCGCAGTGTTCAGGAATCTGCCCCTGTTTTAGCATCTAACGACGAAATTTTAACCTTATTTGGAAGTGTGCAGGAACAAATGAGGCAGCAGCAGGAAACGAACCAAATGCTCTTAAGGGAAATACAACTCCTGAAGTCTGGCTCGAGCAGATCCGCTGAGGATATTGTCACTCCATTACAACCCAGAGCTTTGAACTTCAGTTCAGCCGTGTATACAGAGGATAACAGGGGGAATATTGTGCCCAGTCTTCCTCAGAATCATACTCCTGAAATACCCTCCTCGGTCAGGATATCGACCATAAGGAGCTCAGGATATGCTTCAGGATATGGGCAGAATCCTCCAACGGGTAACATATTAAATAATAATAATACTCGTACTACTAACAATAGTGGATCCTTGCAGGATACAGGTGTGACGTCAGCACTTACCAGGGAACTTCAGAAGTTGAAGGACATGATATCAAGTGTACCTGGGGTGGTCCAGCCAATCCCGGAAGTGTCTCAAGACAGCCATAAGATATCTCGTTTTGCATATCCTATCTGTGATGCTGAGATTCCAAAGAGGTTCCAAACCCCCAACATGAAGCTTTACGACGGAACGACGGATCCTGAGGAGCATATTGCTCAGTATAGGGAGAGGATGGAGATCAACCCTATCCCTCCGGATCTCAAGGAAGCATGCTTGTGCAAGGGTTTTGGTTCAACCTTGACAGGATCAGCTTTGAAGTGGCTCTTGAATGTTCCTCCACATTCAATTACATCTTTTGCTCATTTAGTAAATTTATTTAATAGTCAGTTTTCTTGTAGTAGGAGCTTTGAAAAATTAACAAGTGACCTCTACAGGATAACGCAGGGTCCTCAGGAATCCCTTAGGGATTATGTGAACAAGTTTAGCCGAGAATCACTAGACATTCCTCATCTTGATGTTGCAACAGCTGTGCAAGCTTTCAAGATGGGGTTGCAAAAGGATTCTCAATTCTACCAAGACCTTGTAATGAACCCATGCAGGAACCTGGATGAAGCTCGGAACAGGGCCCTAAGATACATTCGATTGGAAGATGACAGGAAGATGCAAGAAAGGATGAACTCATCCAACACTTATGAGTCAACTAACAGGAAGTCGGAATCCTCATTCAAGTCGTATCGGCCCAAGCCATATGGCAGGAATGAGAACAAGAGAGTGAATGCTGTTGAAGATGAGGATCCTGAAGAATATCCTGAATTATCTGAATATTGCTTTTCTGTTAACATTCCTGAGTTGATGTATGCCATGCAGGGTCTAGGAGACAAGGCTAGATGGCCTCGAAAGAATCAACAAAAAGCGGATTGGAAAGACAAATCAAAATGGTGTGCTTTCCACGAAGATTTCGGACATATGACCGAGGATTGCATTGCTTTGAGGAAAGAGATAAGCTATCTTCTAAGCAAGGGATATTTGAAAGATCTCTTAGGAAGAAAAAAGAATAAGGGTCAGGATACTGAGAAGGATCCTGAGCGAGCAGCCTCACCTCCCGCGGATGCCAAGATAATCAACTTCATTTCGGGAGGATCCGACATTTGTGGGACTTCGTATTCGGCAGCAAAGAGACATGCAAAAGAAGCTAAGGCTGAAAGGGGAGACAAACCTGTCAGGATGACTACACTCACAACTGACAAAGTGATCACATTTGATGCTGATGACAGGGATACTGTCCAGGATCCTCACCATGATGCTCTGGTAATAACGTTATATGTGGCTAACCATTTTGTACGCAGGATATTGGTTGATAATGGCAGCTCCGTCAACATAATCCAACTAGAGACACTTAAAAGAATGAATGTATCTCCAATGGATATCACTTCGAAGTCCACCGTGCTTGTTGGGTTCAGCGGAGAGGCCAGAAACACAGTGGGAGAGATAAAGTTGCCGGTGTACGTTGAAGGAGTCAACTCGATACAACGTTTCTGTGTGATGGACTCTCTATCCTGCTATAACATTATACTGGGAAGACCGTGGATTCACGATATGAAGGCCGTGCCATCAACATATCACCAATGCATCAAGATACCTACCCCTTGGGGAGTTGTTAAAGTTGATAGCGATCAGCAGGAGGCGAAAGAATGCTACTCATCCTCGATGAAATCCTCAACCAAACCTAGTGCAGCATAGCAATTAAAGACGCGGGCCCAGGATATCGTGGAGGATCCGGAGCAGGATGTGAAGAAGATTGTCCTGGACCAGGATAATCCCGATATTTCGGTGCTCGTGGGAACCAATATCCCTCAGGATATTGAAGAGCAATTAATTAACTTTTTAAAATGCAGGATGTCAACGTTTGCATGGAAGCATGAGGATATGACAGGCATATCCAAAGATATCATCACTCACAAGCTTGGAATTGATAAATCATTCAAGCTCGTGCAACAAAAAAGAAGGAAGTTTGCTCCTGAACGCAATACAATTATTCAAGATGAAGTTGAAAGATTGTTGAAGTCCAAAATGATTAGAGAAGTCAAGTTCCCAAGGTGGCTAGCAAACGTGGTTGTGGTACAGAAGAAAAACGGAAGATGGAGAGTCTGTGTGGATTACACAGACTTGAATAAAGCTTGTCCTAAAGACCCATTTCCTCTCCCCCACATTGATGCAATGGTAGATGCCACTGCTGGGCATGAAATGCTGACTTTCATGGATGCATCCTCAGGATTTCAACAGATCCAAATGGAACCTTCTGACCAGGAGGATACTGCCTTCATGACACCAACAGGTATTTATTGTTATACAGCTATGCCTTTTGGTTTGAAAAATGCAGGTGCAACATACCAAAGATTGGTAAACATGATGTTCAAAGACAAACTGGGGGACACCATGGAGGTGTACATTGATGATATGGTGGTAAAGTCAAAGAAAGCTCAGGATCACCTCCAGGATATTAAAGGAGCGTTTGATATCCTGGATCAGTATAATATGAAGCTGAATCCTGCTAAGTGCCATTTTGGAGTGGGGGCAGGAAAATTTCTAGGATATATGGTGACCAAAAGAGGAATAGAAGCGAGTCCGGAGCAGATTAGAGCCATCTTGGATATTAAATCGCCCTCAAATATGAAAGATGTTCAGCGATTAACAGGGCGAGTGGCGGCATTAAAGCGATTTATTTCAAGATCCTCAGAGAAATGCAAAGATTTTTATGATATCCTGAAGAAGAACAAAAAATTCGAGTGGGGTGAGAAGCATGAAGCGGCCCTACAGGAGTTAAAGCAATATCTTTCAACCGCACCTCTACTCATGAAGCCTGAGAATGGTGAACCATTATCCCTATACCTCGCGGTATCAGGGAATGCTGTAAGTGCCGTCCTTGTAAAGGACCATGAAGGTCAGCAATATCCTGTTTATTATGTTAGCAAAAGTTTGTTAGATGCTGAAACTAGGTATTCTCACTTAGAAAAATTAATACTAGCATTAGTCATGGCATCAACGAAACTTAGACATTACTTTGAGACACACAGGATTCATGTTAAAACAAATTATCCTGTCAAGAATGTGCTTAGGAAACCAGAGATGTCAGGCAGGATGGCTAAGTGGTCAGTAAAGTTGAGTGCTTATGATTTAGTATATGAACCTAGGAATGCCATAAAATCTCAGGCTTTAGCTGACTTTGTGGCTGATTTTAGTAGTGACATCCAGGATGAGGTAGACCTAGAAGTTCAACAATTAGGAGAATCCTCAGGATCCTGGACATTATATACTGATGGTGCATCTAATATAAGAGGAGTAGGATTAGGAATACTACTAAAATCGCCACAGGGGGACATATTACCCCAGGCTATTAGGTGTGAATTTCCCGCTACTAATAATGAAGCAGAGTATGAGGCTTTAATTGCAGGATTAGAATTGGCTAAGAGTATGAGTATAAAAAATTTACAAGCATATGTTGACTCTTTGTTAATTACTAACCATTTTAATGGATCATATGCAGTTAAGGGTGAGAAATTGACTGAATATCTTGATATTCTCAAAAAATTAGCAGGATATTTCGATGTTTTTACACTTGAACAGGTACCAAGAGAGGATAATGCTGAAGCGGATGCCTTAGCAAATCTGGGATCATCAATCAGGATACCGGAAGGGACCCAAATACCAATAATACATGTCTTATATCCTGCAACTAATCCTCAGGGTAAAGAAGTAGCGGATATTCGGGATCCTGGAGTGGAATATCCTGAACAGGATCCTAAATCCTGGACAACTCCAATTCTGAAATATCTTAAAGATGGACACATCCCCGAAAATGAAAATCCTAAGGCATTTAGGATGAAGGTATCACGATTCACTATTATAAATAATATTCTATACAAGAAATCTCTTGCAGGACCATATTTAAGGTGCTTGGAGGATCATGAAGCCAAAGAAGTACTTCAGGATATACATGAAGGGGACTGTGGTAATCACACTGGGGGCAGATCATTATTCTCGAAAGTATTGAGGACAGGATACTTTTGGCCAACAATGAGAAAAGATGCTGCAGAATATGCTCGAAGATGTGATGCATGCCAAAGGCATAGTAACATACTCCATCAACCAGCTGAACCACTATATCCTGTAGTTTCCCCTTGGCCATTCATGAAGTGGGGGATGGATATAGTAGGGAAGTTACCAAAAGCTCCGGGAGGAAAAGTATTTATGTTAGCAATGACGGATTATTTCTCTAAGTGGGTCGAGGCTGAAGCATTCGTTCAAGTAAGAGACCAAGAAGTAGTATCCTTCATAAAGAGGAATATCCTGACTAGGTTTGGAGTACCAGCTGAGATCATTTGTGATAATGGGTCCCAGTTTATAAGCAAAAGGACTACTGACTTTTGCAAGAATTGGGGAATCAAAATGATCACATCTACTCCGGTACATCCTCAAGCGAATGGACAAGCCGAATCCTCGAACAAGATAATAGTCAATAACTTAAAGAAGAGGCTTGGAGCAAAAAAAGGAAGATGGGCGGAAGAGTTACCCTTTGTTTTGTGGGCTGATAGGACAACGGTGAAGAATGCAACGGGCCAAACCCCGTTTTCCTTGGTATTTGGAGCGGAGGCAATGATTCCAACAGAAATGACGATACCTACTGCAAGATCTATGCTACAGAATCCTGAACAGAATCCTGAAGTCTTATGTCAAGATTTGGATACCATAGATGAAAAAAGAGATGCAGCAAGGCTAAGGATAGCAGCATATCAACAAAGAATATCCAGAGCATACAATAAGAACATAAGGACTAGAAGATTTCGAGTTGGTGATTGGGTGCTGAGAAAGGCTTTTCAAAATACCACTAATCCTGCCGATGGCAAGCTAGCTCCGAAATGGGAAGGACCTTATGAAGTCGAGTCAGAAGCAGGGAAAGGAGCATATCGACTCAGGAATATGGAAGGGGATATGCTACCAAGATCCTGGAATGCAATACATTTGAAGCTCTATTTCAAGTAAGAGTAGAATTTATTTTCTATCTCGGAATGGTATGTGTTTTATCTCTTTTAAATATATTTGTTTATTATCTTGAACCCAATACTGACTTAAGCATCGGAGGGGTGTTAGCCAAGCTAACACCCACCTTAGTTTACAATTGTTTTGCAGGATATGTTTCAGAATATAGCTCCAGGATATATACTCAGGATAAGTCGAAAGATTAGAGGATTGGCCCCCTCTCTCACGTTTAAGGGATCCTGATCCCTTCAAAGGTTTAAAGGTATTCACCTTTCTTTCGAATTGGGTTTAAACACCTCGCCTGGAGCGCAAGTTATCTAGGTATAGTTCAAGGTAGCGGGACCAGTTCATGTAAAAGTGGCTGACAATTTCGTTACTGTTGGCTATATCCTGGATCCTAAAGGTATATGAGGATTGATCACCCTCTCTCACGAAAGAGTATTTTCATACTCTCAAAGGTTTAAAGGTTTTCACCTTTCTAAGTCTAGGAGTTTATACACTCTCGCCTGTAGCGCATGAGATTCAGGGTTTATCCCCAGATAGCAGGGTTTATCCCCAAAATACTAAGGATTCTTTTCAGGATATCAGGGGTTCTGCCCTTGGGCATTCGGAATTCGTTTGAATCAAAATGTAAATACATTTGTGTTTTTGTCGAACACAGGGGACATACATAATACTGCTCAAAGGATGGATCCAAGTTTATAAGTATGCACTGGGGACAAACTTATGATAAAAGATCGGAACTGATCCTCTAAGGATCTCTGGTATGATTTCTCCTTTTTATTTGGTGTATTTTAATATCCTGATCAAGATATCTTTCAGGATATCTTCCAGGATTCACTTATAATATATGTTCCTAAGAATGTTCAAACCAAACAATTTTCATAAGTAAAATTTGTATGACAATAACAATAAAGTCAAGAGAGTAGTTATATTATTAACATACCAAAAGATGTGCTCTTAGTTTCACCTCAAAACAAGGCCCATCCACTAAGAGCACTAGTAGTTCATAACCATATTTACCCAACAGTTGAGGGCTTCATCTCAAACCGAGACCCATCCACCTTCAACTGTTGTATTGTTCAAAAAGCATGCAGGAAATGTAAATTGTTCAGGTACGGAAAAGTAAAATGCAGAAAAGTAAATTGTTTGTGGAACTGCAAACCAACATTCAAATTCAAAAAGGTGGGCTCTGGCCTTGGCACGTATATCCGTCATCGCCCACCTAAATGCCCTCACACAGCGGCATCACCTCCAACCATCTCAGACTTCTCCGTTCCAGCATCTTGACCAGCATCCTGCGCAGCATCCTGACCAATGTCCATCTCAGCATCACCTCCAGCATCCTTCTTCTCTCCAGCTTGGACCACCACCTCTGTTGACTTGGAAGACTCACCGGCTTCAGCAGGAAGTGGCACAGCTTTGCCTCCGAGCTCCTTCAATTTAGCCACCCAGGATTCAACTGGCCAAGATGGACAAACAAGGCCCGTCTCCTTGGCCTCATAGGCCATCTTGATGCGTGCTTGTAGCAGGGAGACGATAGCAGAAGCCTTGATTCCCTCTCGAAAGCTGATCAAGGCCTGATCATGGTCCATTTGAACGCTGGCAAGTTTGACCTCAGCATCTTGGGTGACCTTCTTTAGCAAGCTTTCATAGTGCCGGCTCTTTGCTTCGGCAATAGCACCTTGGTCAGCAACGGTGCTCTCGAGCTGCTTGAACCTGGCTTCATGAAGTGCCACAGTACCACAAGCGTCATTGTACAAGTGGAGCAAATGCTGGAGGCCCTGCACATTGATCACAGGTATGGGGTTAGAATGTATGCTGACTAAGACATCCTACCAGGATATCCTGTTAGGATATACGTGCAGGATATATGTGCAGGATATACATGAAGGATATGCGGCAGGATATTACCTTGTTGAGGAAGGATGTCATTGGCTCTAAGGAGTCAGAGAAGCTGAGTTCATCATAGGAGAACCCTTCTGAGCCTGGAGCACTGACCTCAAGGCCCTTTCTCTTTTTCGCTGCGGAAGCACGGGTTCTTGGATTGGCCTTGGGAGCCGGGAGTGGTTTGGAGCTAGTGGTAGCAGGAGTCTCCTTCTTGACTATGGCTGGAGTTGGATAACTGTCAAGTTCTTCTAGGTCTAGATAGACTGGGACTTTGCTGGAATCTGCACACAGGGAGTAAATTCTAAATCCCTCTTATGAATAACAGATAAAAAACATATGTGTGAAGGTTATCTTGCAGGATCCTTACCAGACATGTTGGCACTTGAAAGAGGGCTTGGAGTTGGTGGAGAAGGATTGAAACTTCTTTCTGCCTCTGGGAGAAGTCTAATGGCGTCTATTCTTTCTTGAGAATTAGCAAGAGGAGGAGCAATCTTCCTAAAATCAGCTGCACAATAATGAAAATTTATTAGTTCAGAATATGAGGCAGGATAAGAGACAGGATCATTCTTAAACCCTAATTCCTACCCTTTCTTAACCATCTCATCGGATAATCCGTTCCACCGGGGATCGAATCCCTTTTTACAAAGAAAAACTTGGATTGCCAACCATCCTCGTTTTTGGTGGCACGAAGAATCAATGGGGGACCGGAGCTAGAGTAAAATAGAAACCTAGAAGAGCCATGGCATCTAAGCTTGTAGGCTAAAGGAAGATCATGGACAGAAAGGTCAGGTATGTGGTTTCTCTTGATTTGGTCAAGAACAGACAAAACACGCCAAAGCATTGGCATGGTTTGGCTGAAAGAAATGTTAGTGATGTTAAAGAACTCGGTAATAAAATCCGGAAAGGGGAATCGTAGCCCTAAGGTGAAGGGGAAAGCATTGAAACAAATCCACTCGGTGGAAACCATATCTGACCGGATTTCTCTGTCAAAGGGTCGGAATATGGTTCCATCCGGAAAGATTCCGGAAGATTTCAGAGCCGACAGATGAGCACTATCAAAGGTGCATGTTTCATTCTCCGGTTCTTGGAGAAGATTCTGTTGGATGAATGTGGGAGCCGAGTCGCCTGAACTGGATCTCGTTTGCCTAGGCATTTGGTCGCCTGAATTCTTGCCGGAGTAAAATGAGAAATGGTTATGAAGATGAGAGAGAGAATATTACCTTTTCTTGACGACTGTGGGTAAAAAAAGAAGATGAGGATGAGAAGATATAGGGTATGATGAGTAAATATAGGCTGGGTAGTTGAAAGCTGTCACATCAGAAGTCTTATCTCTTAATTGTCTCGGCCATTGTGAAAAAATGTAACCGTTAGGATATCAAACGGTAACATTTTTGGGGACAATTGTTATGGGTGAAATTCTGAGCCCATTTCCTGGAAAATATCTTGATCTATATTTTATTTATGTAGTATCTGTTTACATCCGGGATGCTGGTTCAGGATATTGGTAGTATCCTGAACGGTATCCTCGGGATTACTAATGGATTATGTGTAGGTACGTGTGTTAGAAGCTAGCAACGTTCACAAAGACTTATTCCGCGGAAGACTCGGTCCAGGCCGTTCAAAGAAAGACGTTGAAACCTTATTACTCGGTCTACAACGTTCGTGGTGGAATATTCGGAGCATCCCATATTTATAGGAATATTTGTTTGTACTTCGTTACTATAAATAGGAGGAACACCAGATCAAATAGGACACAACAATTTCACTGCAATCACACTCACTACACTCTAACACTTGTTCTTTCGCAATTTGTACTCTCACACAAGTTCATTGCAACACTTAGCGATCTGGTTGATATCCTGCACTGTATCCTGAAGTTTAAAGCAATAAGAAGAACAAGGCAGCTGCGATTGTCAGCTCCCGAGGTTTTATGCCGGCGATCTAGATTGATCAAGGGCTTTCCTCGTACATCTCGTGTCATTTCCTTTACTTTTTGTTTATTATTTGCTCACTGTTTGATCGCAGATACAGCTCAATATCCTGAGCCGTATCCTGAATACTGATTTTCTAAATAACTCAACAAGCATATTTTCTATAAACTTTCTAGCACACTACCTCACATTACTAATTTGATCACTAAATTGCTTCGGTAATTTTTGACCAAAACAGTCATAAATTAATTTGAGTGTGTATTTTATGCATTATTATAACTTAAAAAGAGAGATTGATATAATGTTTTATAATTAAAATGCAATTGTATTATATACATTTGTATTTTTTAAGTAAAATTTCAATTTTAATATATTAATTGGCGAAAAAATTTTAAAAATTTGAAAATTGGCGAAAACGCAATAAAGTATTAAAAAATATGAAAATAGAGTACTAAAAAACTCGGAAATAGGGTATAGAAAAACTCGAAAAATAGGGTATTTTAATACCTTGTTTCTTAAGAACCGGAACCGAACCTTACCCAGAACCGGACACATAAGGTATGGTTTTTTGTCAAATAACCGGAACCGAAACCGAACCGGTTATAACAATAACCGATTCCAACCCTTAAAACAGAAACTGAAACTAAGTCCATAACCGAAACCGGTTATTAAAATTCCCGGTTTGTGCACCTCTAAATTTAACCATGAAAATAAAGTAGAAACCAAAATTTCATTTCTTTAGTTGAGTTGAGGCCCAGGGTTTTATCCTACTGGGCTGAAGCCCACTCACAAAGAGAAAAAGGCAAAAGGACTGGGTTGATTAATTTTGTTTGCAAACCAGGTTAATAATCAATCTAGTTAAGTTTTTATAATTAATTATTGTTCTCACTACATAACATAACTAACTGATTTGCATGTATGTTAGATCTACTTATTAACTTTTTTTTGATAAATGATTTCACTAACGTGCAATCTAAGGGGCTGTTTGGTAGCCTCTTAATGACCATTCAGATGCTACCTCTTAATGGTTTAAAACCTCCGAATGAATAAGAGGTAACCTCAAGTCTGAATGGTTAAGAGATAACCTCTGAATGGTAAATCATCACATGTCACATTCTTCTACCTTCTTATTGGTAAAATTCTTAATGGTTCCATTAAGAGGTAGCCTCTTAATGACCATTCAGAGGCTACCAAACAGCGCCTAAATTAATATATATATATATATATATATATATATATATATATATATATATATATCTATACTATATAAGACCATGTGTAGTCGTTGGGGTGAATAATGCCCCACCCTAGGGCGTTTTGCGCCACATGTAATCCTAGTCATCAAAGGGGCGTTATTCATAAAGGGGCGTAGTGGTGATAACGCCCAATAATGCCCCGTAATCATTACACAATCATTAAAATTTTTCGAAGAAAACTAATTAAATCTCAAACAAATCTCGAACAAATAAAAAAGCAAAGCAAAGGGGCAGGAGCGTTGTAAAAAGAACGCCAAACTAAAAAAATAAAAAATAAAAACGCCCCGGGGGGCCGATTCCGGGCGTTTTTCGGGCGTTGTTGGGCGTCAAAACGCCCCAAATAGAACGAGTACACATGGTCTAATAAAAAAAACTAATGGGAGACATATGTCATTCATTGAATCGATCTATTTTTTAGTTTTCTCGTCTCTCTTCTACTTAACTATAGATAATTAATATTAATTAAAAGACAATTATAAATTTAATTTAATATCAATTTAAACAATTCGTATAGGAGATAATATAATATTTTAAAATATTTATTAGATTTCAAAATTATTTATCCTGAAATTAACAAAAGACGTACACTAAATATAAATTAATATAATGTAAATGATTTATTTATTTTATTAAACTAAAGTAGTTAAGGTAGAATCTTTTTCAAAAATGTTTATAAGGGGTAAACAAAAACATTAATCGATGTTTATTGGTTCTATACTTTTATTTTCGTGTTCAACTCTCAACTCAAATACGGTATTCACTATGTTTATGTGACATTTATAAGGACCATCACCGCAATCACCCCATCCATCATATATTGAGTATATTCGTTAGGTTTTTTAAATATATAATTTTTTATTAGATTCATTCAACCCGTGTAATAAACGAGGTTTTTAAAGATATAATATTTTATAATTTACTATACAAAATCACATTTATGCAACTTGTGTAATACACCAGGTTTTTAAAAATATACCTTTTTTTATTATGTGGTATATAAAATTAGATTTATTCAATCCCTATAATACAAAAGGTTTATAAAGATATAACAAGATATTACTTTTTATTTATTGGTATATAAAATTACATGAGCTCAACCCATACAATACAGGAGGTTCTTAAAAATATAACTTTTTTTTTATTATTTCATATGTAAAATTAAATTTACTCAACCCATACAATACACGGGGTCTTAAAAATTTAACTTTTTATTATTTAATATATAAAATTACATTTATTCAACCCATGTAATAAACGAGATTTTAAAAGATACATTGTTTTATTATTTGGTATATAAAATTACATTTATTCAACTCGGGTAATAAACGAAGTTTTTAAAGATATATTTTTTTATTACTTGGTATATAAAATTACATTTATTCAACCCGTGTATTACACAGGGTTCTAACATGGGGGTTGAGATCCTGTACAAACAGTGTTAATTATAAGAACCGTAAGAACAGATCTGAACCATTGATAATTTATATCAAGGGTTGATATTGATTATAAATAAAACCCTTATAATTAAAAATTACTACTAACAAATTAGGAGTAATTTTGTAAAATTGTTAGTCATTTGACTATTTTCCATTAAATACAAATTCCACCAAGGTTTTTTTAACTAAAATAACTTTTATATACTTCATTATTTTTTTAAAAAAAATATACCATAAAATCAAGAATTTTTTTATCTTTAATATGAGTACCAGAGTAGGAGTTGGGTGGAAAGTCTATTTTTCCTAGAAAGTCTAGGAAGGAATAAGAATTGGACATGTGTCATTGAGGGATTTTAAGTAGAAGGGCTATCATGTAATTTCACATTTTAATTTTATTTTTGGAATGTATCTTCATTAACTAAAATTCCATGATTTTCGGAATTTTTATTATTTTCGAATTCAAATCTGGAAGTCAATGTGTTCATTAACTAAAATTCCATGTCACATTACATCGCATATTCCATTGTTCAGAAGATTACTGGAATTTATCAGCATGTTCTTGGTGCTGTGTTTTAACAGTTTACAGGGCTAAAGTCAAATTTTTTTATAGATCCCACAATATAAAGATGGTAAAACACAGGGTATGAATCTGATTGCTGTTAAAACACAACTGTATGAATCTGTTTGCTGTTAAAACACAACTGTATGAATCTGAATGCTAAAACACAGCTGTTTGAATCTGCTTGCTGTTAAAACACATCTGTATGAATCTGGATGTTAAAACATCTGTATGAATCTGCTTGCTGTTAAAACACATCTGTATGAATCTGCTTGCTGTTAAAACACATCTGTATGAATCTGTATGAATTTGGATGTTAAAACACATCTGTATGAATCTGCTTGCTGTTAAAACACAACTGTATGAATCTGCTTGCTGTTAAAACACATCTGTATGAATCTGGATGTTAAAACACATCTGTATGAATCTGCTTGCTGTTAAAACACATCTGTATGAATCTGCTTGCTGTTAAAACACATCTGTATGAATCTGAATGCTAAAACACAACTGTATGAATCTGCTTGCTGTTAAAACACATATGTATGAATCTGGATGCTAAACCACAACTGTATGAATCTGCTTGCTGCTAAAACAGAACTGTATTAATTTGCTTGCTGTTAAAACACATCGTCAAGAAAACGGAGATGATAAGAACAATATTTGAATGGTGATGATGAACTCGGAGATGGTGGAGATGGATAAGTGTTTTAATTTGATCCGGTGCTCTCCATCGTTTCTAAAGTTATCTTCTTCCATGATTGTAGTTATTTTTGGTAGGGATTGGGGTTTCCAAGATGGGTTTGGAGAGAGAGAGAGGGAAAATCGCTTGAATTTAGGAACTGGGCGGTTATCTAATTGATTTAAAACACGGCCATTGACAAAATTGCCCCTACTCATTTAAAACAATCAATTAATTAAACTCAAATATTACAAGATTGCCATTGATTTAATCTCAACCCTTAAACACACCAATCGGATGGACCAGATCGCTTCCTAGACTTTCTAGGAAAAACACACTTTCCGTGCGAACCCTACTCATGAGTACCATATTGCTATACATTTTTTGTATTTATAAAAGTGATTTTTAAAAAAGTTAACAAAAGGCGTTTTATAATTGTGCTGATAACGTGCTGATTATGTGTTAATTACAAAATAATACAAACAAACACCAAAAAGTAGATATAATCAGCACATCTGGTGTGCTGATAATGGAGAACAATTGAGGATGTTGTGCTAATGTCGTTTATGTTTATAATGGAGAACGATTGAGGACGATGTGCTGATAATGAAGAACGATTAATTATGTTATGCTAATTATATAGTGTTGTGCTGATTATATTTTTTGTAATTATTTTTAATTAGTTATAAATAAATATGGTTAAAAGGTCTAAATTACCCCTAAACTAATTTTTTATTGATGGACACTTGTCAATTATGTGTTGGTTCTTACGATTCTTACAAACTTAAGTGTTTGTATTTGATCTCATTCCTCTAACATAGTACAGTTATATTGCTTTGTTAAATCTGAGATTTTGTATATATTGATGTTATTATACGTATCTTTCAAGATAGCATGATAAACTAAATGGCTCATGCATATCTACGGTACGTATAGAGAGAACCTTTGTAATCACATTTGACTCGCTGATTGAAGCTAAAAAAAATAGGACAAAAATGTTGGATAAATCCAACCCGTTTTGACTCGTACAGAGAACTTTTGTAATCACATTTGACTCGCTGATTGAAGCTAAAAAAAAGGACAAAAATGTTGGATAAATCCAACCCGTTTTGACTCGTACAATGCGATCACCCATTTGATATTCATATTGCTACATATATAAAAACATAACATCAATTTTCATTTATAACTAGTTGATGCTCCGCCCGCGTTACTGGGTGATGGCCGCATAATTCTCAATCAACTAAAGAAACACTACTATAATTTTGCTAAAAAAAAAAACTAGAACAATGATAAGACCGTAATTTTCAGCTCAGGGCAAAACTGTAATTTTTCAGGACTAATAAGCGAATGTTAGGCAGCTCCTTGACACGAAAAAAAATTAAATGGAGTTAACCAATTAAAAAAAGTTTTATTGTTTTGCTAAAAAAAACTAAAACGATGGGAAAAACGTAATTTTGAACTGAGGGCGAAATCATAATTTTAATTCAGGGATAAAATCGTAAATTAAATGGACCAATGGGAGAGTGCCAAGCAGCTGCCGGTATGACTGTAATTTTACACTGGGGGCAAAATTGTAATTTAACCAGGAAAACAAACAAAAACGATAGAGAAAATGTAAATTTAAGTTGAGGGCAAAATTGTAACTTGGCTGTGAGAAAAAAAAACTAATGGCAAACTGTAAATTTAAACGGGACAAAATCATAATTTTGAACCGGGGGGGGGGGGGGGGGGGAATTGAAATTTTTAGTTGGGAGCAAAAGTGTAAATTTATTTTTAAGTGGGGGTAAAAACATAATTTTGAACTGATGGCAAAATCGTAATTTTAAGAAAAAAAAAACTAATGGCAAAAGTGTAAATCTAAACAGGGCAAAATCGTAATTTTGAACGGAGGGCAAAATTGAAATTTTTAGCTGGGAGCAAAAGCGTTAATTTATTTTTAAGTGGGGGTAAAAATATAATTTTGAAGTGGTGGCAAAATCGTAATTTTAAAGTGGGATAAAATCGTAATTTTGTTGGGCCAATAGGGGAGTGCCAGACAGCTGCCTGACACTATTCCCTTTGCCGCCCATTTCACCCAATCGTTGAGAAGCACTATTACCGCACCTTGAGAATGTAGATGTTGAAAATACGCGTATCGTGACTATATCAGAAGTTATGTACCTCCAATCCAATCATCTTAAAAGCACAGATTTAATAATTATCTGTTTAAGCCCCAATAAGTCATGCAAAGAGATAAACTTCGACGTTCATAAAGTGAAATTAAGAATATAAAGATAGCATTAATGAACTAGCATACATAAAGAAATTCAAAATTATGTGATAACAATATGGTATTACTTGGATGAGTGGAGGAGGGTGCATCTTATTACACCCTCCCTTACAGCTTACACGTGAGGAAGTCAAACATTCAAATTGAAGTGTTCATCATGAACAATAAAAATAAGAAAATCATTGTCATTAATTATAACATGTGCACTAATGCTTTCAGATAAA
Organism: Helianthus tuberosus; assembly: GCA_030545235.1. Taxonomy (NCBI): domain Eukaryota; kingdom Viridiplantae; phylum Streptophyta; class Magnoliopsida; order Asterales; family Asteraceae; genus Helianthus; species Helianthus tuberosus. The sequence continues at coordinate 142,738,460 of CM060426.1, read as the reverse complement.
CCCTAAGTACCGCAAACATTCAATCTTGGTACTCGTATGGTACAGCTTTAACACCAACATTTTCGGTATTCATAGTAATATTACAAAATGGTTGTGTAGAAAGATTCATCTAAAACTTTATATTCAACGGGAAGGTACACACATATAATGTGGAAAAATGACTATTAAGGAAGTCTGCTCCGTCACCCGAGGTGTAAAGAAGCCACAAAGATTCAGGCCTAGAGAGATATCAGAAGTATCAGAAGAGTACTGAGCTTATGAAACTTCGGTTCCAGAGGCTCGTGAGAGAAATCGCTCACAGGATTTCAAAACAGATCTACGATTTCCGAGCTCCGCTGTAGCTGCTCTCCAGGAGGCTGCTGAAGCGTGGACACTAATCTGTGCGTGATTCATGCTAAACAAGTAACGATCAAGCCTAAGGATATCCAGCTTGCACGTAGGATCCATGGTGAGAGGGCCTAGACTATGATTTGTAATTCAAAGTCTGCACATCACGTCATCCTCCATAAACATATCCAAACAAAACCTTAGAAAAATCATTCAGCATCGGGTACATCCTCTACAGCTTCATTAAAAGATGCAACCAATATTTCAGCAAGGCTAGGTTGTGAACTAGACTGTCTTTGAGATTCTGAAACTCTAGGTTTTTTCGCATTAAGAGAAGGTGGAAGCCACTGCTTTTTGAGTGACTTCCAAATTACTGGTTCTAGAAACTTCCAAGGGTCTTCCAGCATTGACTTGTTGAAGAAACAATCGGGCCGTTGTTCTTCTGCCGATACATGATTATGGCCCTGCCCTTGCCCTCCACCCTGTCCTGACCCACGGCCTCTCCCTCTCCCATATCTTGGACCACTGGTGAAGTGGGTTTGCGGGCTAGGAAAACCGACACCTGGTGGGCTATAGTAACCTCTAGGGTGAGGACTATCGCCCCTCCAACTCGGGTTCGGTAAAGAGCTACTTTGTGGTGGGTTAGATGAATAAGCATGATTAGAACTTGCATAATATCCCTGTGGTTGTTGCATTTGCGGATTTGGCGATTGGTTTATATAGGGTTGAAGGGAAGGTGAGAAACGTTTCATTGGTCTGCAAACCTGTTGAACCAAAAAATAATTATGTAAATTAATAAGAAAGGCAATTTAATGCTTGCCGAAAACATAAGAAAAAAGAATATAAAGAAAATCAAACTAATGTTGTATGCATAAGAAGTGGCAATTTCAATCCATTTACTGATTAGGTCAATTCCAGTTATAAATGAGTAAAATAATGCTTTTTAGATGGCTTAAAAGGGAACGGGTCAAACAAGCTGAAAGTTGTTCAAAGTGTATTTGTAATTCATAAAACCTCCTAAGTCGATCACTCAAAAATTAAGAATTAATATTACTGCAGTAATATAATTTGACTAAAATGGTTAGTAAAATTGACCCGTTTAGACTTGTACAACATGATCACCCATTTGATATTCATATTGCTACATATATAAAAACATAGCCTCAATTCGCAATTTATAATACTTGTTTAGTGACAATCTCTCAAAAGTTATTTTCCACCAATCCAATCATCTTAAAAGGTCGATTAACTAAACACAGATTCAATGATTATCCGTTTAAGCCCCAAGAAGTCACGCAGAGATGTAAACTTTCACGTTCAAATGGTGAAATTAAGAATATATATAGAACACCAATGAATTAGCACACATAAGAAATTCAAAACTATGTGATAACAATAAGGTCAGTTTCAGAGTTAGTTGTGGATTCAAGTAACGGGTTTGCGAGACTAACAGGCTGAATGATCTTTATTATGAGTTGCATCCTCCTTTGAAGCTTCCAATCGCCTAGCTTTTAGTCTTTCTTCTCTGAGTTGACTCTTCCATTGACCAGAGAATATATACAAACACTGCACGATTGCATACACACATATAAGAAATGTGAAATCAGGATGTGTTTGTGATATTAGAGGTGTCGAATGGGCGAAAATTTACAACTTGGCTATAAAGGAAACAGGTATAAGGGGTCAAAAAGTGATCCAAAGTGATTTTAAATTCTTAAAAACCTCCTAAATCAACAAGTTGCTTTATAAACAACCATATCGATTTAGAAGCCATAACCTAACTTATTTGATTAATGTCGCATTACAAAACCACAGAGAAGGAAACTTCAAACCTCAAATACGAATTCAATTCCATAATACCGCAATAATAATAACCCAAACACATATGCAGCAATAAGTTATAAGTTAGCAGTTTACATTAATTTAAGCAATTAGGCAACAAATTAGGGCTTAAATCAGGAATTAGCGAAGAACCCTAGAACAATAGGGAAACATACATATATATACATACTAGGTTTTTACCCGGGATTGCTTCCCGGGCTAGGGAAACTTAGTTATATCAATTATTATTTGTTATTAATACGACCTCATTACATCAAGCATCTCATTGGATTCAACATCAATGTTTTCACATCACCGGGTAATTAATTAATCCAAACGTTCAACAAACAATAAATTCACAAAATGTAACTCCATATGTGATCCTTATTAATCAATAGTTACCATATTATTATAGTAAGGAACCCGTGCGATGCTGCAGAACACGCAACACACTAACACAGACACCGCTAGATAGTCCGTTAGCTAACCTTGTTAGGATCAGAGGCTTTCGTGATTGTGTTTGTTTGTATAATTTGAACAAATTAAATAGAAATGAACATAGTTTAAGTGCAGCGGAAATGAACAACAAACTTTGTAAACACAATCAAAGAGGAAGATAGTTTTGATAAACATTTGCTTTTCATTAAGTTGAAAGATTACAAATCAAAGCAAAAGATTACAAGCATGTTTACAAACTAAACTCCCCCTCAGCCTTTTACTCCATGGTTGGTTGCACAAGATGAAAGGATTGAATTAAGAAGAACTCACTCAAGACGATCAAATGTAACAGTACAGGATACTGCTCCATTTATAGACAATCCAAACCACTGAGGCATCTAAGCTGACGTCACCATGAAACCGACGTTTAACAGCCTAACAACCTGTAACAACTGTTCCTATACAAACACTGCTATTCTTAACCACTGATTCTACATAAAACAAGTAATATACTAAACTACTGCTATGCTCTTCCAACAGTGCTTCCCTTAAAGTTGATCAGTCTTTGAGTGGGCAGTGCTTTGTCAACAGTAGATAGAATCAGTAGTGTTTACTTCTTCAGGGCTTTGTCAACAGTTTAAAGGGTAGCAGCAGTTGTATACGGACAGTGGATAGAGAGCCATCACTTGTTATGATCACTTTCAAGGGAGAAGTATAGTATAAACAGCTGCTTATTATGAATCCACTGTTGTGAACCAGTTTTCGCTTTCATTATATGTTCCTCTGGTAGGGTTCAATCCCAACAATCTCCCCCTGGAACAGATAATGCCAAAACCCTTCATTATTCTGGATTTTTATTTCTCATCAAAAGTTCCCTAGCTTGTCTTTTAAATTCTTCTTCAAAGTCTTTGGAACTTGAGTCATCCTCATCCCTGCACAGTGAAAGTTCAAGGAGATCCTGCAAATCTTCAACACCAAGACCTAGTGCTTCTTTCCTTGATATGTACTTCACTTGGCCATTGGATCTGACCAAGGTCAATACGTGGGTCTTTTGATCAGACATCCACTTTAGTACTTTTGAACCCAATGGGTTTCTTGGGAGAGATTTATTTTCTGATGAGTTTGGAGAAATTGATCTTGTGAAAAGTTGTAAACTTTCAGACATTTGTTTGAAGGCCATTTCGATGACATTATTTGCTGCAGCTATCTCTTCTGCAGTCTCTCTTTCAATCTGCTCTTGCCTCTTCTTTTGATCTAGTTCAAAGTCTGTCATGTCCGAAGTATTTGGTGATGCAGGTTTGGTTAATACCTTTTTGGCAAGCTCTTGAAGCTTTGCTGATTTGTCTTCTTTTAGATCCATTTTCTTGATGGCTTCTGTGAAGTACTCAGCTCCCTTTTCTTTTTCTTCTTCACTGGTCAGCAGTTTTCCTTTTTCTTGGTTTTCCACAATGATAGGGTTATCTGCTGATGTGATCTGTGTTTTAAGAGTATCAATCTGCTGTTCTAGTTTTTTGTAGTCAGGCTTCTTAGAAGTGTCTGAGACTGTTATCCTTCTTTTCTTAAGCCTTTCATAAGCCTCGTCGGTATACTGCTTTGTCCATTTTGCTATGGCTTCAGCAGTATCCACCTTAGCATCCACCAGCCCTTGCTTCTTTCTTTTATACTCAGATGTAAGGTCAGCAATGAGCTTTTTGTATTTGTTCCAATTTGGAGCTGTCTTCTTCTTTCTTGGATCGTTTTTAATTCTTTCAATTCTGTTTGCCTCATGTTTTAAAGCAACTATTGGCCATTCTTCAAATTGTTTTTCTTCAGCAGGATAGAATTTTTCTTTCATGATATATGCATGATATTCTTTTCTCATTTTATTTCGTTGATCTGTCTTTTCTTTGTTTAGATCTTGTGCATAGTCTTCCATCTGCTTGACCTTACTGAGCAAGAATTCCAATTTTTTAGATATGGCTTCGTCACTTTGACCTTCACATTCAACTTTTGCTCTTATTTTAGCCTGCCTTGCTTTAAGCTTGAGATATTCATCCATATCTTCTGGGACTATGAAGCCTACGAGAGAAGGGAATCTTCTTGTTGAAGGATCATCCTTGGTGTAGAATTGTCTCATCTCATTTTTTACAGCTTCCAGTTCCAGTGGATATTTTGCAGCATTAGGATCATGTTTGTCTTCATCTGGCTGAGTTATTTTTCTTTTTCTGGAGTAAATTTTATTCAGTGAAGGAGTGCTTTTGGGTGATTTGTTGAGTGGAGTGAAGATGGTTTGAAGTGAAGTGAGGGTAGTGGTGAATGGTGGCTGACTAACAGTTGTTGAAACAACTGGTGTTTCAACTACTGTTGCCATTACAACAGATGATGAAACATCTGATGTCTTCTGCTTTTTCGCAGGAGGTGATGGTGGTGATGTGACATTGATGAGAGCAGTGGTGGATGACTGGCAAACATTTCAACCTCTGTTGTCATTACAACTACTGATGTGTCAGTAGATGTCTTCTGCTTTTGAGCAGGTGGTAATTTGGTGGATGGTGTTGTACTTTTAGGTTCTGGTAGGGCAGTGGTTGTAGTGTGTGTTGTAGTGGCGTGTGTTGAAGAGATGGCAGATGTTTGGTTAGCAGTTTTTGAAACTACTGCCATATCAACAGTTTGAATGGAAGTTTGAGTTTTTGTGGTTTGAGGTTTGGAGCCTTTGGGAGGTGGTTTAGATGTCTGTTTTTCTTGCTCAGGTTCAACACACAAGCCATGTTCTATTCCCTTCTTCTTCAACTGCTTCATTATCTCCCCCTTTTTGGCATTATCTGCAGGGGGGTTATCAAAGAATATTAGAGTGGAAGGAGCTTTGCTAGTGGTGTTTTGGATACTGGCCTTTATAGCCTTGATGTCTGCTTGAGTATCTTTGAACCTAGACTCCAACATGTTTGTCAGCATTTGTACATGTATTGCATGCTGGTGATCAGCCGCTTGTTTTTGTTTTTGGAGCAGGGGTTGGAATACACTACATAGCTCATTTGCAGCAAGTGCAGGTTGTGCAGGTGCTTGAGCTGGAACAGCAGTGGATTGTGCTTTTTGAGCTTTTAACAGCTGTTGCACCATATCCTTTATTTCAGCAACTGATGTTTCAAGTTTTTCAACTCTGCCCGTCAATTCCTGATATTTTGATAGATAATCCAATTTAATGGAATCATCTGTTTCCCCACCAGCAGTGGTTGTACCAATGTGTGACTTAGGACATGAAGCCCAGAAATCATCCATTGATGCCCCTTGTTCTTGGTACTGGGGACTTCTTTCTTCAGCACTTGATAACCTTTCAATGGTACCAGTGGTTAAAACAAACTCACTGGTGGTTACCAGAGGTGCTATAGAAGAAATTGCCTTCAAGGGAGTCTTACTAATGAAACAACTGTCCAAATGTAGATCTGTTGATCCATCACTTGTAGTTGCTGCTCCACTTGAACTACCACCAAGAGTTACTTGTAACTCAAGGGGTGTAACCTCCTCAGTTACTGCTGGGATAGCAGAGGTAAAATCATCAGACCCAGTCACTTGTAGGAGTATGCTCTCAGTGATAGGTAATTGAGAGGAACTGGTTTGTGTCTGAGCTATGTTAACTGCATGCAACAAAGGTATCATGCATTGTGGTAATGTGAGGGGTGAGGATAAGGGTGTTGAAAGAGACATGTCCTTGGGATCAGGACTGTGGAAGATGGATCCGAGTGAATCCAGAGCTTCATAATGTGGAGTCCCTGTGTTTACAACCTGATCCTTTTGTGAGGATGCAGGAGGAGTTTGAGGTAAAGGTGGAGATCTTTCTACCATCTGCTGTGAGGAAGTAGCAGCAGTGGTTTTTGGTGACATTTGTGTTGTCACTGGCAGTTGCTCTGGGATCTCATCTTCCAGAGTTGCCTTTGATTTGGGTTTTGAGGGCTTTCTGGAGATTTTCTTTTTGGTCCTTTTGGTAATGGCAGGTGTGGGTTTCAAAGCAGTGGTTGTGCTGCTATGATCACCTGTAGCAGTGGGCTCAACAGTAGATGCCTGAGGAGCAGTGGTAGCTGCTAAATTTTGCTCAGGCACCTCTGCTTTTGTTTTTATAGGTGCCATCATTCTAGAAAATTTTTCAGTTGTCAAACCACTTATTTTAAAAGATGCACCTTGTTTGAGTAAATTTTCATTTTCTTTTCCAAATTTTTCTTTGAAATAGTAGCTTAGAAACCTTGGAAAGAGTAAAAATGATTTGCTATCAACATTCTTTACTAAGTCATTAAAGATCTCCAGGGAATAGTTATAATTTTCATTATTCAAAATAGCATAACCCAGACATTGGATCTTCAATGGTATTTCGTTAAAACCAGTTGTTTTATTTGAAACACACATCAAAAGTGTGTGGAATAAAAACCTAGGTGCAGAAGGGAAGAAACCCTTTTGTAAGGTATCCCTTTTTGGTTGTTCTGCATACCCCCTTTTCAAGAAATCAGTTTTCAAGTCGGTTTTAGAAAAAGAAGTTTTACCTTTCTGATCATCGAGTTTAAAGACTTCTGAGATTGATTGTGGAGTAATCTGAATTGCTTTTCCCTGTATAGAAGAATTGATGGCTATGACGATGTCTCCTTGTTTTTCAACGGTAGCATTTTTCCAGAACTCTCTTTGAGTTTGTTGGAAAATGGGAGAATCTGCTGTAAGCAAAGTTTTGTACTTTGATGCAGATATGGTGTCGATGATGGAATCAAAGGTGTGGTTGATGGTGAGTTTTGTGAGTAGACCCAAGTAATTGTGAGAGGATTTGTAAGGAATTTCAATGGGTTCACCTACCGTTTGAGCGACCTCTTTGGAAGATGTTGATGATTTTGACTTTGATTTTGATTTAGATTTGGTCATTTTGATGAAGAAGACGAAGAATGGTTCGAAATGGAAGGCTGGAAACTGCTTTGAGAATTCAATTCCACAGTGTAAAACCCTGTTTGGGGGTTTTGATCAGGCTTTTATTTAGGGAAAAAGTAAGTGCCGATGTGGCAGCGGTTACAAAGATCTGAAGGCTAAAAACTGACCACGTGTGAACCGCTGATGAAAAAACCAATGATTGTAAATTTCAGTGCATGTCAACAATAAAAAGGGGAGCAGTGACTATTTTTTAACTATCAGTGGATACCCAATAAAATGTAACACAGATGTTTGGTCAGTCAGTGGTCAACATGAAAAATGAAGAAACAGAGGGTGGCCTTCAGCAGTGGATAACATTTAACAATCACATGTTTGCGCTTAAACAAATGTTTGACATTAAAAACTTATGGTGTAGTTATATGTGACTATTTTTTAACTATAAGTGGATACCCAATAAAATGTAACACAGATGTTTGGTCAGTCAGTGGTCAACATGAAAAATGAAGAAACAGAGGCTGGCCTTCAGCAGTGGATAACATTTAACAATCACATGTTTGCGCTTAAACAAATGTTTGACATTAAAAACTGTTTGCAAGAAAAGACCAATTTGAAGAATACTATACCCAAACAATCAAAATGAGGAGCTTAATAATCATCCAAGTGTACTTCACTTTTATTCAGTGGATGTCAACCTCCAAAATATGAGCAGTAGTTGTTTTTTATCTAACAGTGGATAGATATTGATTTAATTTGCAACAAATAGTCATCAAGAATATTTTTTATTTTGTAATTTAACTTGCCATTTTATCATTAAAACAATGTTTTAAATTAAATACTGTTAAACATCTAATCTGGACATAAACAAAATTTTGAAATTAAATAAATATTCGACCTGAAACATCTGTTTGAACATAAACAGATGTTTGAAATTAAATAAATACTGTTAACATAAACAGAGATATAATATTAACAGTTTGGACATATAAATACTGTTAACAAAAACAAAGATAGAATATCTACTGTTGATGATGAACCACTTTTGTTGTTGGGCAATGGTTAATCTTTGAGTTTGTATAGGTTTGTCTCGAGAGATAAAGTATAGAGAACCAATGTTTGTCCTAAACACTGTTACATAAGAAAAACTGATACATAAATACTAAAGTTGAATCCGCTGTAGAAGCTGTTATAACTACACCATAAGTGCTAGTCTTTAACAGGACTTTGCCTTCAACAGTGCATAGCCCTCATGAGACAATAAGCCCATCAGTCTTTATATGGAGCAGGAATTAATTATAACAGTCCTTAGCATGATCAGCTGTTATAACCACACCACCCTTTCAGAGTTGGACCATTAAACAAATCCTTGACACTATTAATCCTCTGTTGACTTACCAAACAGATCTTCACACACAATTCAACATCAACATAATCTAAATATTACTGAAACAATAAATAATAAGTAAAAATAAAACACAACAAAGATTCATAAAATTATATTTAATCATTTATTCAGGACCTTAAAACTAAAAGTCCAATAATTACATGACATACTGAACAATATTCAAGTTCAAATCTAAGAATAACAGCAAGAACTAATAAACTTTAGTTTCCACTACATCTATTGCTGAACCTCTTGATGTATGTCCTTCAGCATCGCCATAAACTGCACGTCTCTATCACCACACTCCATATTACTGACAACACAAATAAGAATAAGAAACCAATCTAAAATTCAAACGTGTCTTTTTCATTTTTATTGCACATCTGAGTTTTCACGAGCTTTGGACGAATGTATACTTTCTTTAAAAGAAGAAAATCTTCCTGGAGCAAGAAAACGTGACTTTGGATTTAACGGAAATCAAAAAAAAAAAAATGGCACATGTAACTTTAAAGTTGCATCTCTGCCATCAAAAAAGGTAACACATGCAACTTTTCACGATGTTGCAACAATGATACTGCAGCATCGATATTGAAAGGTTGATGTGGGATGCGAATTTACATTGAAACAACGATGTTGGAATAATGATACAGGAACGATAACATGTAAACATTATCAACAAACATTCGAACAAAGAAGTGTAATGGGAAATTAGTTGCTAAATCACAAGAAAGATGCATTTGAGAGAGAAAGATACGGTCACATATATGAGCGAGCGAGATTTGAATGTGAAACCAGATAATTGTATCTTATTTATAGAATAATAAAAATATATATGGTTTGAAATTTGAATTTCAAAATTACTAATATTAATTAGTAATTACTGATTTGATTTGAAAGCAATTATTATGATGTTTTTTGGGAACTGAAATATGCAAAGTAGGAAAAAAAAGAGAACGTCAATTTTAAATTACCTTTTACATATTTTTTTATTTCAAAATTACTGAGAGATAATAACCGTCAGTTTGAAATTCTAGTTTTGCATATTTTAAAAGTCCAAAGCTCAAGAAATTACAATTAATTATTATTGATTAGATTTGCAACAAATAGTCAAAAAGTATTTTTTTTTATTTTTTAATTTAACATTAAGGATAAAAATATATATGGTTTGAATTTTGAATTTCAAAATTACTGATATTATTAGTAATTACTGATTTGATTTGACCGCAATTGTGATGATGTTTATTGGGAACTGATGTTTATTGGGAACTGAAAGGTAAGTAGTGTATATCTTTATATCCCTCCTTATTAAAGTAAATAAATATTAGTAATGATATGCAAAGTAGGGAAAAAAAAAGAGAGAACGTCAATTCTAAATTACCATCTTGCATAAATTTAATTTCAAAATTACTGATATTATCAGTGATCTGATTTGAAAGCAATTGTGATGTTGACTTTTCTAATTTTTATTTTAACTTTAATTAAGAGATGATAACCGTCAGTTTGAAATTCATATTTTGCATATTTTAAAAGTCCAAAGCTGAAGAAATTACCATTAATTAGTGATTTGATTTGCAACAAATACCCATCAAGTATTTTTTTTATTTTTTAATTTAACATTAAATTTCATCAGGAAAACAATATTGGAGGAACTCTTATCTCATTGCAATGTAACGATTAGGTAAAATGGTAATTTCATTTTAATTCTAGTTTTTATTTGATAATTTCAATATATCACTAATTAACACCATGGATGGTAAATATCAATGGATGTCAAGAATAAAAAAGTGACCAGTGGCTATTTTTTCCTATCAGTAGATACCGAACGTCAATTGTCATTATGACTTTTCTGTAATTACTGATATTATTAGTAATTACTGATGATGATTTGAAAGCAACTGTCATTGTCATGATGACTTTTCTAATTTTTAAACCGTGAGTTTGAAATTCACATTTTGCATGTTTTAAATGTCCAAAGCTCAGGAAATTAGCATTAATTACTGATTTGATTTCCAACAAATAGTTATAAAGAATTTTTTAAATTGTATGATCAAAAAATGTTGGAGGAAATCTTACCTCATTGGTATGTAAAGATGAGGTAAAATGGTAATTTCATTGTAATTCTAGTTTTTATTTGATAATTTCAATCTATCACTAATTAACACCATCAATAACAAAAAAGTGAGCAGTGGCTGTTTTTTAGGAAAACCACTGATGGTCAATATCAATAGATGCCAACAATAAAAAAAAGTGAGCAGTGGCTATTTTTCCTATCAGTGGATACCCAACAGTTTTTTAAACACTGATGTTTGGTCAGTCAATGGTCAACAGATTTTGAAGAAACATATGTTTCGCCTTAAACAGAAGTTTGCCCATAAACAGAAGTTTGACCATAAACAGGTGTTTGCACATAAAGAGATGTTTATCTGGTGGTTTAAAACCACTGTTGGGTCAAACAAATTTCACAACAGGACCAATACTCAAATAGATGTTGACCTTAAACAGATGTTTGGTTTAGAGCCAAACATCTGTTAAAGCCCAAACATCTGTTTAACCCTGAACAGATGTTTAAGTTAATAACATCTACTGTTCAACCTAACAGGGGTTTCCATTAACTATTGACCAAATTGCAAACAGATGTTAAAACCACTGTTTGTTATTGTACTTCTTTAAAAATTACATAGAATTCAAGAAAACGAAACAAACACTTAAAGAACTATAATTTAACACATAATCTAATCGGGCAAAGCAATCTATTGTCTAAGAATTCACTGATTCTTACAACATGAAACAAACTCATAATGAAATACTAAAGTTATATAAGAACCACTGATAATTAAATACTAAATTTGAATCCGTTGTAGATGCTGAACCACTGCTGATACTAAACATTCGTTTTCCTTTGATTAATCAAACTCTAGGTACATAAAGTGCAAACAGTCGTTTTCCTGAACAGATGTTTAAGTTAATAACATCCCCTGTTCAACCTAACAGGGGTTTCCATTAACTATTGACCAAATTGCAAACAGATGTTAAAACCACTGTTTGTTATTGTACTTCTTTACAAAATTACATAGAATTCAAGAAAACGAAACAATCACTTAAAGAACTATAATTTAACACATAATCTAATCCGGCAAAGCAATCTATTATCTGAGAATTCACTGATTCTTACAACATGAAACAAACTCATAATGAAATACTAAAGTTACATAAGAACCACTGATAATTAAATACTAAATTTGAATCCGTTGTAGATGCTGAACCACTGCTGATACTAAACAGTCGTTTTCCTTTGATTAATCAAACTCTAGGTACATAAAGTGCTTGTCTTTAACAGGACCTTGTCTTCAACAATGGATAGGCCTCATCAGTCTTTGTTCATAAAGAGCTCCTTTAAAACAAACTTTATGCTTCTTTTAATACAAAAAAGGTAGGAAACACCATTACTCTAGACTCTCTAGTAACATAAAATCTTATCTTACAACAATAGCAGATCCTTTCTTGCGTTTAGTAGGAACTACTTTGGGTTCTCCATCATCATCTTCTGCACAAGTCAATTATAATCATCATCATCATTTAGACATAAGCAAAAATTATTTTAACTATAAATTTAATAATCTTTCTTTGTGTTTAATTAAACTTTATGCTTCTTTGAATACAAATCTATAATAACCCGCAGCAGATTGTATGAATTTCAAACAACTGTGATTAGACTGAAATATAAACCGAGAATTAGAGTATATCACTTCAAAATAAAAAACTCAAAATTGAAAATCAGAGTAGCAAAAAACACATACTTTAAACGATGTTGGAACAATAATACTGGAAACAACCGTGGAACAATCATCATCATTATATGAGAATACCCTTAATTTATGGAACCTGTAGAATGAAATGCTCCACTGTTGGGTTATTAACTTTCAACCTCACTTTCCATAAATTTATCAATTCTAATTTTCAACAGGATGTAATACAATTATTACCTTAATTAAGATATCTTCAACTGCAAACAACAATAGCAAACAACATCAAAAAATAATAGCAAACAACATCAGACAATAATAGCAAACAACATCAAACAATAATAGCAAACACCTGATGTTGAATCCACTGTAGATGCTGAACCACTGCTGTTACAAACGATAATACCTCGAGAACTGGAAATGAAACTCTAATTTCAGAAAGAATAATGGCTGAACATACTCAAACATCAATAATCAACAGATGTTATACTCATATCATCACCATCTAGAAAAAAACGCTAATTTCAAAACATATTCAAACATACCAGCTTATGGCAGAAATCTATCCGCAGCTAAGCGGATTTCAACTTTGATGACAACAACCCTGGAACCATATGATTAGATTACGAGTAGAAATTAGGATTAGTGTAAATAAGAGGAAATCATGAAACTATTTCAACTAAAAAAAAGAAGAAACCTTTTGATGAAGTAATCGATGAACAAAAGAAGATTTTATGGTGGCGTCTGAAGAAGATTAAGGTTTGGATGGAAAGAATTATCTCAATAATTTGCAGGGTTTGTGAAATTTGAATTTGAATCGCCTGAATATAGAGAGAGAAAGAACCCAAGGTTTGTAAACAAAGATTAGAAGTGAGAAGAGAGATTATATAAGGAAAAGAGGATGGCACTGTTGGGCGGGAAAAGAGAACTGAGGATGCCCTAATCAAGTGACACGTGGCCCAAATAACTTTCATTTATTATATATAATAGATTATGAGTATACTACGAATTAGAAATTTAACCTCAAATTAATATTTGAGTAAACAGGAACGAGAGAGAGAGAGAGAGAGAGAGAGAGAGAAAGCCTTCAATTCAACAAACGGAAAATTTCAAAGTTTTTTTATGCGGACGTTGTTTATATTAATTTTCTTACAGGTTTGGTCCAAATTTAAAGTGTAATTACCTAAAAGACCTTGAAGTATTGCTACATTTTGAAACCATCCATCGCTTTGAGTTTATTTATTTTTTAGGGGTCAAGTTAATGTACAAAGGCTTCTAATTGTAAGAAGTGTAAGAAGGATTTATAGAGTGACAAGTGTCCAATAACCTAAAGCTAAACCCACTACATCACCATCAAAAACCTAAACACCCACCCCCACCCCACCACCACCCAAAAACCTAACCCCCCCCCCCCCCCCCCCGCAAAAACAAAAAAAACAAAAAAAAAACTATACCTCACCAAAAAAATCCCCAAAAAACCTAACCCCCCCCCCCACCCCCAAAAACCTAAAAAAACCTAACCCCCCCCCCCCCCCAAAAAAAAAAAAAACTTAAAAAAAAACTAAACACCCACCCCCACCCCCACCACCACCAAAAAACCTAAACCCCCACCCCCTCGGCAAATTTTTTTTTTTTTTTGGGTGGGTGATGTGGTGGGGGGTTTTGGGTGGGTGATGTGGTGGGGGGCGGGGTGGGGGTTTTAAGGTTTTTTTTTTTAGTGGGTTTTTTGTGTAGTGGGTTTTTTAGGTTATTGGACACTTGTCACTCTATAAATCCTTCTTACACTTCTTACAATTAGGATCCTTTGTATTTGATCCTAATCCTATTTTTAGAGTCCATTTTGCTCCCTGTGATTTGGTCATCTTTTCAACCACTCTTTCTACCGGCCACTACCATCCACCACCACCTTCAACAACCATCTGCCGACCACGACTACCGCGACTTTTAACTAAACGTTTTAATTGAGTTAGAGCCAGGGAGTAAACTACCGAAATACCCCTACTTTTAATTGAACGTTTTAACTGAGTTAGAGCCAGGGAGCAAACTGGCGACAAACTCGAAAGATCAGGGAGGAAAATGTCTATTTTTAAACTATTGGAGCAAAACCGTTAAAATAATCAAACCACATGGAGCAAAACGAAAGTTAACTCTATTTTTTAATTTGTTGTGGAAAAATGTTAAAAAGTAATTGTGACTGGACTTACCAAGTGACTGATGATGTAGAATGCCACACCAACAAAAATACTAAAGTGTCATGTGGACCTAAATCCTTAATAAACACAATTTTAAAAACCGGTTGGAATTACCAGTTGAACCGACTACAAGAGACATCACCGGTACGATAGACCTTCATCTTGAATGAAAACACGACTAACAAGTTGTTTTGTGTAACATTAATTCTTGTTGAACTGACCTTGAAAAGCAATGGTCATTTGACTCTTGAAATTTTAAAGTTGTAGTCGAATATGATATTCCACCCGATCGATGAACATTCAAACCGAACTTCCCCATCCTTTTGGGCACAGGGACGCTATATCAAGGTTTCTGCAAAACGTGAGAGATATAATATTAAACTTAGCCGTTACGTCTACTACCATGACTTGGTTCGTTTGCATGGTTTGAAAGCATCCTGCCTCCTGGGCAGCTTAGAAAAAATGTCACGGGTGTTGAAGAATTTGCCAACAGTGTAAGTGAACAAATCCTAGAAAAGACTCAATATCTTCATGCAGTTTTAAACGAAGTGGAATGCAACTCAAATATATAGCAATATCTCATACTTTGACTTAACCGGGCCTTTGACTAATCAACATTTGTTACTAGTAGTTATAAGAGGTTCAAACTGGAACAGGTTGAGTCGACCCAAAGCCTTTTTTTTTTGTCTAAATTGTTTTAAGAAAAACGTAAATATTTTGTGTGTCAAAAAAAGTTGCATTATTATAAAGAAAAATCTATCTTTTTATTAAAATAATTAGGTTGGTACAGTGCAACCCATATTAACCATTTCGTTCTCGTTTAAATCATGGATAAAATTGTATGTGGTCTAATTTAATAGTCAACCTTCAAGGTATGTCACTAGAGTGAAAGTTTGATGTGAAGGGTATTTTTGTCAAAATAAATAAAACATGATTTCAATATATCTTCTTTTAAAATTAGATGAGGGTGTTAAATTGTTTTGATAATTTATATACCTTCTTTGTAAACAAATGACATTTGAATAATAATTACTTCTTTCGTTCTGTACAGCTGATCTTACAGATTGATTAGTCATTTCCACAAAAAGGTTATACGCTGATCCAGCTAACTTTAGGGACCGATTTGGAAAGTTATGTTAAGGTATCTTGGATTTCGGTTTTCTGAATTAGATTGCCCTTCTGTTGGTCCCCTATCTAATTAGATTGATTGGCACCAAGCCTTTGATCAAGAGATTTCAGTTCCAGAGGCTGGTGAGAGAAATCACTAAGGATTTGACAGATGCTCTGCAATGACTGCTCTCCAGGGGCAGCTGAAGCATACCTTGTTGAGGATGCTAATATGTGCCAATTTAATGTCAAAAGAATAACAATCATGTCTAAGGATATCCAGCTTGCACGTAGGATCCATGGTGAGAGGGTTCAAAGTATGTAGATCTGAACTGTTTTATTATGCTCATATAATTCTTATTGATTCATATTGAATGAAACTTTTCAGTTTAGTTATGTTATATGATAATATATAAGTTGGTTGTTATGATGTCGAACTACTTTTTAGTTGTATTTGATCTTCTATCAAACTATGCATCCATCAACTTGTAATGAAGGTACTCATTAGTGATACATAGAAAGCCAAGTTGTGATACATAGAAACCATTCCGTTTAGGTTTTAATGGAGGTTCACAATTAAAATGAAGATGCATTTGAGTTGTTTTAATTTGAATATAACTGATTGATATATCTAATTGTTTAGATCATGTTAAAAAAGCTTGGAATCGTTAATGATGATTTTGAAGCTGACGAATAAAAGGTAAAGAAACAGGGAATTTTCATTTTTAACTGATGGGCCGTGCAACTTGGCCGTGGTTTTGTTTAGGCTTCTTTATTGGGCCAAAATGTAGTCTTGGTTTCTTTGCTGATGGGCTTGAAGCCCACCCATGGAAAGATAAAGAAAAATGGGTCGCCACGAAGGGTTTGAAATTAAACCTAAACGAATAAATATACGGTCTTCGAGCTTCATAGGTTCCTTCCGTTTCATCGAATTGCTTTCAGCATCACAACACACTTCTTCCACCACCGGAACTAATTCCAATGAAATCGAAACGGCGTTAATGTAAGTTCGCTTTAACCTAACTTAATTAAATGTCGTTCTCTATTTTGTTCATCAAGTGTTTCTGGCTTTACATATTGATTATTTTAACTATTTATAGAGGCCACTAAACAATGCTGATTAAATGTCATTCTGTATTTTGTTCATGTAGTACTATCGCTTATTAGTATAATGCCTGTTTCTTTACATCAATTTGTTCTTCAATTTCTTTACAGCGTCATGGTCACATATCTATATGTGTTCATGTATGTACTAACCGGTTTATTGGTTCAATTTATACGTATGTATGTATGTGTATGTCTCTGTTCGTTTTCAACCTAATCAATCCATATTTGGGGGGGGGGGGGGGGGGGGGGTAGTATCACAAAGCTGTGAAGTAACTTTAAAAAAAAACACATTACTGTAAACAGCAATCTTCATCAACATTGTTGTTTTTGCTATTAAGATGATGGAATATAGATGCTCGTTATAAGACCCGCTTCACTGAAACTAGAATAAACAAATAGAAAGATAGGTTACTCAATGTTTGATAAGTCAATTGGTTACTACTCTAAGTGGTAAACTGACTATCCCAGTGATGTAAAATCACTAACTATTATAAATCATTCATAATAAAGTTAAAACTTTAAAGCCATATGCCCTTATATATCCTATCAGTTTGAGATAGACAAAGTGAAAAAACAATCCAAATCGACCCATCTTGACATTCACAAGTTTCGGACGAAATTTTGTGTACAAGATAATATAATATGGTATCAAGGCAACAAGCTCTTATATGCAATTTTAGTTCTCTTAGTTTCACTTCTACTTGAAATTCTTTGTTGTATGACTAAACTGCCCTGCTGCTTGTTTCGTATGGTCAGTTGGGCAAAATGCTAAAAATCCTACCTTTTTCATGTAGTAAGGGCAAAATCTGGTAAGAAGCAATCATTTGAAGATGCTGGTGGCAAAATTGCACATTCTGCAGGAGCTTCAATGAGCTTGCCTTAAATAAGGTGTGTTTTAACATGCATACACATTAAGTTTTTCTTAGAAAATTTTAATGTATTCATATCAGTTCTTATTTTGGAAAATTTTGGTTTTGACCATTATAGTCAAAGTAGGAGAGGTAAAAGAGCAAAGATGAAATATATGACTTGGTTCACCCAGCTGTGGATACAAGATTGTTCGAGTAAAGGGGTATTAGTAGAGCGGGCAATTCTGACCCACATGCATAAAATGGGTCGTTTTGGGTCTTTTTTTAAATCACCATGGGTTGATTTGGGTTTCTTTTTAGTAATCAATGGGTCTGGCTGGGTCACCCTAAAATACAGAAAGATTTTACGGGTCAAATTGGGTTTGGAAATAAAAAGAAACAAACGGGTGGAACGGGTTAGTGGGTTCAGAAGAAAAAAGAAACAGGTGGAACTAGTTAGAAAAAATCTCGGGTTTTTTTCTCAAAAGCTTTTCTTTTTCTTCTCTCTAAATCTCAGATCGTCACTCTCACACAAAATTAGTTCTTAGAAAAATCTCACCAAACCACCATATTAGAAGCTTACAGATTCTCCTCTACGCTCGTCTCCTTAACGCACTATCTCTGTGTTCCGGTAAACTAGCAACGCCGACCACCATTAAGTTGGTGACATAGCAAACGACGGTGTTTCTGTCTTCTGGAAAACTAGCGACGCCTACCACCATAAAGTTGGTAACATATTAAACGACGGTGTTTCGATGTTATGCCCAGGTCGTAACGTAACGGATCGATGGTGTAACCGGTGAGTGTGTAAATGATCACTCAATGACTGACAGTTACGAACCCAAATGGGTTGACATATGCGAGAGATCAGGTGGAGCGATTACTGAATTGAAACCGCATGAATTATGAATCGTTGCTGCCTTGCCGGAAGAAACAGAAACGATCATTGGTTGTTCTTTTCTCAATTAGTATGTTTGAATATTTGATTTGTGTTTATTTTCTAATTATTTTCCAAAATATAACTGTTTTCTTTTAAGTTTAACTGAATTTTAGTTTTTCAATTAAAATGAATTTCTATTCAACATCTGTTACAATTTCAATGTCTATTTTAGTTAAGAAAGCAAAGGTTTTACCATAGAGAATAGAGATTCTATTACTGCTGGGTGCAGACATCAATCTGTAAAATGACCCGTTCTGACCCGAACCCAAATGACCCTTTCCTTAACATGACCCGTTCTGACCCGCACCCATTCTGACCTGAACCCGTTTTGATCCGTCACTACACCCAATCTGACCCGCTCATTTTGCTAGGCATAGGTATAAGCGTTGTCATTGTAAAGTATGTTTAAGGTCTATAGTTTATTATGTAAGGGGTTTAGGGTGTCATTTAAGTAAATCGGTATATCTCAATCGCTGCGTCGATTGTTTCACACCGGTTCACTATGAATAAGTAGGGAACGATTGTCAAACGTCATTCAGTAATCAGAAATTTAATGGAAGAGGCTCTCACTATAGTCTGCAGGCCCAGCATCTCTCGTATCACCTGCATCAATTAACTCAAGAGACTAGTAACGGTACTTGTTTACTTAATACACTTTTGACTCTTTCAATATGCATAAATTAAATATTTTGTTGTGTTTTCATTCAGGCACCAAATTTTACGGCTTGACAAATGGTTTATTTGGAAAAATATGTGATTGACTTAATGCCTTTTTTTCACTTTCTTTCAAGATATATATATTGATCTTTTTTTTCAAATAAATCACCTTGCAGAAAAAGGAGATTTATTGGGATCTTTATATTATTTACTTCTTTATCTAGAATTTTTAACTGGTGGGCCGAACAACTAGGCTCTGGTTTTGTTTAGACATTCTCCATCGGGCCCAAACCTAGTCATGATTTCTTTGCTGATGAGCTTGAAGCCAACCTATGAAAAGATATAGAAAAAGGGGTGGCCACGAGGGGTTTGGACTTTAGAAACTGTATAGGTTAATTTCCTCTATTAACTAATTAAATATGATTAAGTTTTAGTAATTAATGATTGTTATTTTGAAATAAGCAATTGATTTGCATGGTTATTAAAATTAATTATTCATTTTTTTTTATTACAAACCACCTTTTCAGGCCAATTTGAAACCAATTACAAAGGAAACAGTTTTTAATTAGCTCCCTAGACTCTAGTAATGTTAAGTTGGGCTTAAGTGACTTTGTTTAACAAGTTGGACTTGGCCCAACCTAATCATTAATGGCCTATTATGCGACTTAAACCAGTTAATCTTCTTCCCGTTTTGGAGACGAACGGAGTTCACTTCCGGCCATCGTGTCGTCGTCGCCGATTCATCCCGGTTATTGATTTGTGTCATTATACCAGTGGCCTAGAGCTGATGCCACCCCTAAATTACACAAACCCAACTCTGTTTATCATCTTCTTCATCTTTTCATGAAATCTCTTCCTCTCTCATCTCATGGGTGTCGGTTTCACGGATTGGTGGAGAAATAGCAGCTGTTGATTGAAACTAAATAGGTAGGGTTATGGATGACTGAAGGATTGGGAGGTTTGTGATGAGAATGAGAGGATGAAATTAGGGTTTAGAGAGTACACGAGAAAGCATCCACACACGCATCCTGTAAGTATCACCCCAATTTTATGAATTCCAATTGCGTTTATGTGCTTGATTTCTGATTTAGATACAATTGGGTTTATGGGTTTGTTGATAAATGGAATTTCGATTAGTAATTTACTATATTTTGTGCTCTGATTATTATGATACTCTGTTTGCACTGTTTAAATTGAAGCTCAATTGATGATTGATGGGTTTGATTTGCCGATTAGTACATCAATTTTATGAACACGTAATTGCTGGTTACTTTGGATTTAAGCTAACTTATGAGTAGAATGCCTGTTTCTTTTTAACATGAGTTTGTAATTCAAATTGCAGCTTCATGGTCTTCCCCTTCATATATCTGTATGTGTTCATGTATGTAGTAACCGGTTTATTGGTTCAACTTATATATAGGGACTAATATGGTGTTCTACATAGACTAATGGGGTAGTATTTCGTTTTACATGAATATGTGATTCAAATGACAGCTCGTATTAGTCCCTATGCAAAGCATTTTTATATTTCTTTATTTAGAAGCTGTGAATTAAATGGTAAAAAATACACATTACAGTAAACCACAATCTTCATCAACATTCTATTTATGCTATTAAGACGACGGAATATAGATGCCCATTATATGACCCGCTTCACTAATAATGTGTAAACTTTAAAGCCATATGCCCCTATATATCTGACAGTTTGAGATAGAAAAAGTGGAAAACAAACCAAATCGACCCATCTTGACATTCATAAGTAAATGGGTTGAAATTGCCCTCCTTCATTCTCACAGTTTCTGACGAAATTTTGTGTACAAGATAATATTATATGGTATCAAGGCAACAGGCTTTTTTATGCAATTTTAGTTCTATTAGTTTCACTTCAACTTGAAATTCTTTTTTATATACTAAACTGCTCTGCTGCCTAACAAAATATGCATAGTCCGTTGGTAAAATGCTAAAAATGCTACCTTTACATGTAGATAGATATGGAGTAAGGACGAAAGCTGGTAAGAAGCAATCATCAGAAGATGCTGGTGTCAAAATTGCACATTCTGCAGGAGCTTCAATTCGACGGCACAATGAACTTGCCTTAAATAAGGTATGTTTTAACATACAGGATCAAATACAAACCACATTTCGCATACAAACTGTAAGAACCATTTAAAAAGTGTCACGTGGCATCTAACCAATTATAGAAAAATGATAAAATAATATCCTAAATAATATTAATTATATTGAATTCCCTATAAATATGCTAACAAGCAATTAATTCTTTTTTTGGATATTCCTTTTGTTTTCAATGTGCTGATTAAGAAAAGTGCTGATATCATTCAAATATGTGCTATAATCAATTATCTTGATTAATTTTCATGTGCTATTGCGCTAATATGATTCAAAAGTGTTACTTTTATGTATGTATTGTTTTGGTAGGCTTTACGTCACAAACTTGATGCATAGTTACTTCTTTAGAATTTTCCCAACTTTTTGAAGAAGCTGATAACTCTATGAAGGTGATTATTAGCACTTGTTTTGTTCTGAAGCAAACATATCTCATGCATTCACATTTTGTAAGAATGTCATGATTACCTGGCTATGTAAGATGTTTATGCCTAGAGATTAGCATAGCAGCACTCTGGATTTTGGAAGGTGAGTGAACCGTTTAGATCGGCCTTGTGAAAGTGATGTTTTCACATGTCTAATTACTCTCTTATATTCACAGGTTATATCGTTCCCCGTTGATGCAGTGACAGATACATATGGAACATTTCTACATGATGGAACAACTTTACAGTTTCAGCAGATTCTGAGCTTAAGTGTTTTAGAGGTGCCAAAATGGGTTGGTTGGACGGGTTGAAATATGAATAACAGGTCAAAGTGAGTAAACTTTGTACTGGTCAAACATGTTGTGTACTGGGTTGACCCAAAAATACTTTATGTCAAAACATTTTAAATATGTTTATAAACCATTAGTGTTTTCAAGTCTCAAACCTGATTACAAAAACTATATTAGTTGGATAGACAACTTTTGACCCGTTCCAGCCATTTCAATTTAATTACCCATTTGAGCTTTTCGAAAATAAAACATAGCCCCAGTCTACATGTTCTTAAGTAGTGCATTGGAATTGTCATCTCTACCTTAACCCATCAAATTCTAATCTTGGTTTGTTCCCACCAATTTTTTTATTAAAAGATTCTCATGTCAATCATACCATTTTGCATGATCCAGGATTCCCAAATCACCTCCTACGACACAAGCAGTCCAGGTGGTGACGGCTACAGTGCCGCATCCCAAAGCCAGTACGCCAAAGGAGATGTTCTTACCAGAGCCTAGAAAAGACGCAATATCTTCATGCAGCTTTAAATGAACAGTTCCAACGGTATGCAATCTCAGATATCGCAATCTCTCATACTTTGTCTTAACCGGACCTTTGACTAATCAACATGGTTACTTAGGCTAAAGGTTGTGGTCATGACCCTCATGACCACCATGACCATCTACATAGGCGTCATGTCACCCACCTCTAATTCACCATCCAAAACCACTACCCTAAGTGTGGTCATGACCCAAACCACTATCCCCCTTAATTATTTTAATATATATTTGTCTCAAAGTTATCAAATGGAGGGTGTCTCTCATGGACCATAGACCGAACAAGTTACTGTACGATTGGTTTAGTCACCATTCGACCTGGTCTCATTTGATTTAAGTGCATTTAACCGACCATCTCCGTTGGTTTATTTTTCACCCTCTTCTATAGTCAAATTACCAAATTACACTTTGTTTGGAGTAACAACCACTTTTTACTTTTATAAACTCAAAAGTTCCTATGTAAGTTCTAACAACAAAGTCGATTAACCCAACTTAATTAACAATGATCCCTACTTTATTATCATAAGATGATATATCATGAAGTGAAACCGTGTTGAATTTTAACAGTTTAGGTCGACAAATATTATTAGTGACCGATCATCAAATATAACCTAATAATGCAAGACTAAAAAAAGTTCATATATTTTGTATGATAATATTAAAATAGATACATGTATTATGTATATGTATAAAAAAAGAATGGTAAAAGAGTACCAAATTTAGTTACCCTAGTATTCTATTATCTAGTAAGAGTGTAAAACTATCATCATTATCATTGGTGACGTTCTCCCAACCTAAGTTGCCCAAATAATTAAAAAAAAATAGTTAAATGCGCGGATAGTCCTTGTGGTTTGTTATTTTTTCACCTTTAGTTCTTAACTTTTTAAAATTACAGCTATAGTCCCCAACCTTTTCAATTTCGTTCCCGGATAGTCCCTAGCGTGGATGGGGGTTAGTTTTTTCAGTTAAGTTGATGTGAAATGACCAAAATACCCTTATTATTAAAAACCCCAAAAGACATCTTCTTCTTCACCAACACTTCACTCAGCCACCAGTGCCACAACCACATTCATATACGCTGTGTAATCATATACGTTTCATCTTCTTCATTCATCTCCCCCCAAATTGACATCTTCTTCTTCTTCCTTACATCAACATCATCATCACCACATTAATTGTAGCAAATAGAATTCATCTCTTAATTTTGTAACTAAATTCATCCATAATTTCCTTAAACATTGATAGATAGATCTCCAATCGTACAACACTCTGTCGAACGGCAGCCCTGGAGCTATCGTGTACGATGGGTAGCCGGCGGCCTCGTTGTACAAGTACCCGCACGACCGACACTCGTAAATTCCGGTGTTTAGGACTGTGAATTTCTCCTCTAACCTGCGTTTATCGAAGTCGTCGGTTTCAGCTACGGGTTCTGATGCCAGTGGTATGTCTTCTTTGGAGACATCAGTAGATTTTGCGACGATTTGGAGCTTTGGATGTTTGTGTAAGGGGGAAAAGGTGAGGAAGGGTTTGAAAGGGAAGGTGAAATGAGGTTTTGATTTGAGAGAATGGGATTGGGAGGGCTGATTCAGGCGAAATGTCACGGATGCTGCTGAAGCCATTTTGTTTTGTCTGAATATTGTTTGGTTTGTCCTCAACTTTTAATGATACGGGTATTTTAGTCATTTCTCACCCACTTAACACCAAAAACTAACCACCATCCGTGCCATGGATTATCCGGGAGCGAAAATTAAAAAGTTGGGGACTATAGCTGTAATTTTAGAAAGTTAAGGACTAAAGGTGAAAAAAGGGCAAACCACAGGGACTATCCGGGCATTTAACTAAAAAAATCATTTTTTTCTCCACAACCGGTTGGCCAAGCAACCCAAGGTTGCAAGAGGTTACTCTGTTTTTTGCCATTTATCAAAATTGGATTGGTTCCATATTCTAATTTTAATATTTTTTATTTTCTTAACTATCAATTCCCCCAATAATTATTTACTCAAATACTTTATAATATTTAAACATAATAATTTATTAAAAACGCATTAAAAATATATATTTTCTAGTATATTATATATATTGACCGTTTAACTTTTATATTAAAAATAAATAACTTTTGTTTGTTTTGAAATAAAAATAATTGTTTTTAATATTATTATTTTTAATACAATAAAAATAACCATATGTTACAATTATTTTATAAAAATTTCGGTTGGGTTGGGTTTTGAATGTCTATTCAAAATTGACTTGGGTTGTGTATACGGAAGAAAGAAAAATTAGTTTTTTTAATTAAAGATTGGATTAGATTTAATGTGGATAGTCTAATGTTAGTTTGGGCTTAACCGACTTATATATATATATATATATATATATATATATATATATATATATATAATATAAATACTATACTAAAATATTCATTAAAAAACGATGACCATAAATACAACCACAATACACGGGAAAGCATGTTCATGTAAAGTAACCGTTGGCAACTTGACATTAATTTAATCCATTAAGTATTATTAAAAGTAATAATCAAGACAGTGTCATGTGGCTTACAGCTATACATTACAAAAGAATTGTTAAAAAATGTTCACAGAACATCGATAAAATCACTATAAGCAGGAATTAAGTAGCAGGAATCAAAGCAAATATTCAAGTATCACACCTTATCCGTAGCTGAATAGGTGATCGGGGCATGATTAGTTGATCCAAAGCTTATGACTTGCTATTACTTTAAATAATCATTAATTCATATTGAATGTTCCACAAAACAGATAATCCAAATAAAACAATTTAATATATGAGACATTGTTCATAACAACTAAACTACATTTATCCGTTTCTTGTTAACTAAGACTCATTCTATGTCCAAATCTTCTCTTCATGTCTATTCACCTGTACCACGTGTAAAATTAGTTTTCGAGTCAACAAAGGCTGGTGAGTAAACTTCATTGTTATTAGGAAAATAGAGTAGGAGTTGGGTGGAAAGTGGGTTTTTCCTAGAAAGTCTATGAAGCAATCAGAATACGACATGTGGCATTGAAGATTTTTAACTAGAAGGGCAATTGTGTACTTTCACATTCTATTTTTATTTTTGGAATTTATCTTCATTAACTAACTATCCATGTCTATAATTGTAACCGTTTTTCTCCATGATTTTCTGAATAAATTGTTTTCGAAATCTAAACCAATCGCACATTCCATTGTTCAGAAGATTACTGGAAATTATCAGCATGTTCTTGGTGCTGTGTTTTAACAGTTTACAGGGGTAAAGTCATTTTTTTTATAGATCCCATAATATAAAGGTGGTTTTGTAATTGGCAGATTACTGTTTTGTAATATGCTTGCTGTTAAAACACAGCGTCAAGAAATCCTCCAGCATTACCAGCATTGATGGTAAAACACAGCGTATGAATCTGCTTGCTGTTAAAAACACAACTGTATGAATCTGAATGCTAAAACACAACTGTATGAATCTGCTTGCTCTTAAAACACAACTGTATGAATCTGAATGTTAAAACACAACTGTATGAATCTGCTTGCTCTTAAAACACAACTGTATGAATCTGAATGCTAAAACACAACTGTATGAATCTGCTTGCTGTTAAAACACAACTGTATGAATCTGAAAGCTAAAACACAACTGTATGAATCTTCTTGCTGCTAAAACACAACTGTATTAATTTGCTTGCTGTTAAAACACATCGTCAAGAAAACGGAGATGATACGAACAATATTTGAATGGTGATGATGAACTCGGAGATTGTGGAGATGGAGAAGTGTTTTAATTTGATCCGGTGCTCTCCATCATTTCTAAAGTTATCTTCTTCCATGATTGTAGTTATTTTTGGTAGGGATTGGAGTTTCGAAGATGGGTTTGGAGAGAGAGGGAAAATAGCGTGAAATTAGGGACTGGGTTTGACTGACAGTTATCTAATTGATTTAAAACACGAGATATTGACAAAATTGCCCCTATTCTTTTAAAACAATGAATTAAATAAACTAAAAAATTACAAGATTGCGATTGACTTCATCTTAACCATTAAACACACCCATTGGATGGTCCAGATCGCTTCCTAGACTTTCTAGGAAAAACACACTTTCCGCATGATCCATACTCAGGAAAATAATATATCTAATTTATGTATTGAGAAAATGTGCATTAACCAATGTAAGTAAATATGTTACAGGTCCGTGTATCACACGGGTTGAATAAAGCTTTCTTATTCATGTATTCGTAAAATCGTATAGATTAAACATTCATACTTTCTTCATGTTTATATGATATTTCTTTTGACCTAAACAAAAAAAGACCATATATTAAATAATATATTTAAAAAGAACTATTTTGATGTTTTTTCTTTGTATTATTTTACTTTTAACCTTTTTATGGTTTAAAAAAGAACCATCAAATTAGGGGTGCTAAATGGGTCGGGTTTGTGGGTTCAACCCGACCAGAACCTGAAAATTTTAGATGAACCCGAACCCGACCCGAAAATCTTGTCGTATATATGAACTCAAACACGACCCGAATATTAGCGGGTTGACCCGAACACAACACGTTCAACCCGAATTTTCAAATTGTTTAGTTTTTTCGCAAACTAATATATTAGAATTAAAATTTTACTAAAAAAAACACAAATGTATATAATAAAATTGCTTTTTAATTATAAAAACTTTATGTCAGTCTCTCTTTTTAAGTTATAATTATGCGTACAATACACAACCAAATTAATTTATGTTATATAACATATTGTAAAAATTAATAAAACGTGATATAAATGGGTTAAACGGGTCAACCCGACTGTGTTGACCCGAACCCGACCCATTTAGCTAAACGGGTTCACGGGTTTAACCTGAAACTAACCTGAACCCATTTAGACTAAAACTAAACCCCGCGAATTTCGTGTTAGGTTTGTGTTGTGTTTTCGGGTCGTGTTAGAAATTCACACCCCTACATCAAAGACAGTATGTGAAAAATGTAAACTGATAAATAAACAAAGAAAAAAAATAAAATAATAGTTGTTTTTTTTGAAGGGTTAATTTCATACTGAACTAGTAGAAGTGCCCGCCGCGTTGCGGCGGGGTACAAGCATATTACATAAAGTGTTACATATTGGTTCTATCTTCGTCTATGATTTTTGGTACACTCGAGATGACGGTTTCGTTAGTGCTCGAACACAAACTTTTACAACCCATTTTATGTGTTTTATAAACATATATAGAAATAAACCCAATGCACAAAACTATATTGCTTTTTAAAGTCTATATGATCTCAAATGTAGATTACAAATAAATCATATAAAATGGCCTTAAACATATACCGAAGAGATTAAATCAATTCGAGAATAAAAGAAAGCAAATATTAACTCTTGAGCACTTTATCAGCAACTTTCTTAAAACAATTAAATTTATCGCAAATCAAAACTTGCAGGTAAGCTTGTTCCTTTACAGTAGACATTAATTAACATATAAATTCAAGCTGAAAAAATGGCAACGTGTTAGCGAAATCGATATAGATAAAATCAACAAAAAAAATATCAATCAAATTCAAACTCTAAGGAGGTCAACATAAAAAAAGAATTTGAGACGATGAAGAAAATAACCCGCAATTCTAAAAACTTGCCTTTGACGATCTGCAAAAATATACCAGATTTACCAACTCCCATGTCTCCAAGCAAAACCTACAAGTCAACGCAACTTGAAGCCTCAAATGAAATTGAGACAAACTAATAAATTAAGAA
Source organism: Helianthus tuberosus (assembly GCA_030545235.1). Taxonomy (NCBI): domain Eukaryota; kingdom Viridiplantae; phylum Streptophyta; class Magnoliopsida; order Asterales; family Asteraceae; genus Helianthus; species Helianthus tuberosus. The sequence goes on along the minus strand of CM060426.1, from coordinate 142,709,898 downwards.
ATACAATGAACGCTGATGATCGAGTTGAATTACCAGTTTTGCGTTCAAATTAATGTGTCCGGTCATCGCAAGAATGCATCCGCCTGATTGCCTTCATCCCAAATAACCTTCATTCTAGTTCCTGTAACAAAAAAGAATGCACATAAAACAAACCTACTATTAAAAACTGAATGGAAAAAAACTCTTCGTTGATACTTAAGGTGGCTCTTATCCTACAAATTACATTAGGTGACCTCTCCCAATGTGGTCAAATTAGAAGTCCAGGTAACAACCCATGTTTGCACATCTTGAATCATAAATGCCAAGTACAGCTGTTACAACCTGTGAATGTGGTTTGGCTAAATCTTATATCACAAAAAAACTTGATTGCGGCTTTACAAAACCTGCGAGGACAAGTATCTATTGGATCTACAGAGGATTCAAGGACCACAGATTTTATTTTTGGACCCCTATGCAGCGTTTCTTGCTCAGCTTCGCGTCCTCTAGAGCGAGTGAGCGGTTTATATATAGCAGCAGCAGCATCATCATTACGATCATGATAGTATGATGAACAACTTTCTCCCTGAATCCACACGGTGATGAAAAGCTAGGCTGTTGTAAATACCAAGTCTTCTTGTTTCAATCATTAGGGTACTATAAATACCAGACTACCTATCTATTCCAAGCTTTTCAAGAAACCCAAAGTTTGCCCTCACTGCAACAATAATAAAACTCATTAAGGTAATTAAACTCCCACTAAACAAATAAATAGTGTTCTAACAGTTACAAAACAATCAATGTTGACCGGTATCGTTTCTCCCTTGCAACTCATATACTTCCCTCAAAATCCCCAAAACAAATTTCTACCCTTCCACAGAATACCCACAATCAATACCCCAAAAACACATATAACAATTCAGGAACAACTGGAGAAAGAAACATACATACACATATTGTATATTACTCTTCGCTGGAATGGTCGCCGGCGATAGGCGGTATCGGAAGAACAACCACCACTGTGTATTTCTCTCTCTAAATATCAATTTAGGGGTTTGTTGAATCTGCAAAAGCAAATGAACACTCAAATAAAATCAAATTAACAACAAAGTCGAGAAAAGACGATGAGAAATGGAGTGTATTAACAACAGTTTGCGTCGGAGCCCTAGCAGAGTGTTGAGTACAACCACAATCGCCGGGGTCGTGTTTGCGGAGAAACCCTCGGTTGTGCCGGGTTCAACAGGCGAAACCCTAAGTGCAGCCACCGTCCTTTGTCGAGTACAACAACTACCTTTCATCATGACGCCGGTGAGGGAGGCAGCCGGAAGAGTGGCAGACCCCTTTTACCTCCAAAACCCTCTCCTTCGCAATCTCTCTTCTGATTCTCTCCCTGTTTCTCTTGCTCTTTTTATTACCCTAATCCGTATCTCACCAACAGATGGATACGGACAATATTTGGTGGAGATGATGATGGCCTCTGTTGGGAGGTGGGGTTTTGTTGAAATTGTTGTAGGGGAAAGGGTTAAAGGAGTGTGGGGAGGTGTCCGGTGGCCGGATTTGGTGGTGCCGGAGATGGATGGTGGAACGGTGATGGTGGGTTGGTGCGAGGGTTTCTTAGATGAGAAGAGGATGGAGAGGATGAAAAAGTGACGATGGGTGTACTGTGTTGAGGGTATGATACAAGCAACTGTATAATGAAATTACCAAACTGCCCTAGTACTATTCACAAGCTTGCTTTATTAAATGTAGGATAATGGCATAATAATGGAAGAGGACACCCTCGATGAAGTTTGATTAAATATAATTCCTTATCCCGATACTTATATTATTATTATATTAATATAATTCATCTTCTTCATTTTTTATCAACATGTGACGCTGGAAGCTTCCGGCGACCAGAAAATTATTTTTTCCGTCGACCATATAACTTTCGTTCATCTTATATTCACCTACAGGCTCAGGGGTATCCTAGTATTTGCTTAGAAGTATCCCCAATAAATAAAACGGAGATTAAAAATAAATTTACATTTGTCAAAAAAGTTGAGGGGTCTCCCGTGCAACCCCTCACCACCACATAGATCCGCCCCTGGTTCTAACCATACTAGAACTAGTAGTATACCCGTCCGATGGAGTAGTTTTTTAGCGTCATAATGACAAAAGTTTTTTATTTACCTTTATATGTATAACGAGTTAATGTTAACCCGCGCGTTGCGGCGGGATGCTGATTATGAATGTTATAAATATCAGTGTATGAGATGTGAAGATTGTTAAATTTATTTGATTCTTAAATTTATAACAAAAATAACGTAAAAGAACGATATATAAAATAACAGCAATAACAATAATAATAAAGTTTTAATAATAACAGAAAATAAGAAATCTCAATAGTTTATCGTGTAATACTAAATTGAATTCGTATAATCGATGACATCTAACAAAAATATAAGAAATCTCAATAGTTTATCGTATAATACTAAATTGAATTGGTATAATCATGAAGCCAAGCATAAGGTGTACACATTTCATTCAAAAACACATAAAAGGTGTACACATTTCATTCAAAAACACCTTGTGTTTTGATATTTTAACTATTTTATAAGGGTATATATATGATATTTTTCGTTTTTGTTGGGTATATATGAAAATTTTCAACTTTCTAAAGGTATATATGAAATTAATCCTTTATTTTTATATTCATTGATATCATGCTTCTTAGTTTTTGATTATCTGAGATTTAGAATTCAGATTATTTCATATATCTACGATTAATAATTAACATAATTATTAATCCCGCCGTAACATGCGGGTTAACGTTCCTGACTTGTCTAAATTTTAACCCTTATTTTGAAACAAAATGCCAGATAGACAGTATGAAATGAATCGAATGTTGTTTAATGTTGTATGATGTAGCCTTTTGAAAACTTTTTCATTCAAAACACATAAAAGTAAAAATGGCATGCCTTCCTGACTTGTCTATGTTCCCGAGTCATTTAACAGGGGGAGATGAGGGGAGGGGAGGGGAAGGAAAACTTTCTCTCCTAATCTCTCCAATTTAGGAGGATGAATATTTGGTCATATTTTCTTCCCTTTTCCCTCCCCTCCCCCTGTTAAATGAAACTCGGAAACATGGTTTTTCATATTTTCATCTCTTTTCCCTCCCCTCCCCCTGTTAAATGAGACTCGGGAACAGAAAAAGTTATAAAATCTAGACACCTTACAAAATAGGTATAGTGTGCCACGTTGATCTCATATAAACCACAAAGCTTTATGCTCTATCAGACACTCTCTCTCTCTCTCTCTCTCTCTCTCTCTCTCTCTCTCTCTCTCTCTCGTTCAACCACTGTTTCCATGTTAGAGTTTCCGGCCAAGGGTTTCAGGCGTCGGCAGTCGCTCATCGCCTCCGACATCACTGTTGATCATCGCCGCCAATACGCCTTCTTGTAGACCTGCAGATCTAGAAGAATCCAGCAGCGAAGAGAGTAAAAACTACACATGGTTCACCCTCTTAACATTGCCTTGGCACATCTCTACAACAAAGATACTAAGCCCTACTTCTGTACCGAAAACGAAATAGACGGAGATTATGGGTGGCGATGGGGATTATATAGGGGTTTGAAATGGTGACAAATGATGGGGAAGTCGGAGTACGTTTCTGTTCGGAGTGACACGTCCTGTGAGTTTATGTGTGTATATCTTAGGGTACGATGTCTGTTTGAAGGGATACGACGGGTAAGTGAATTATTTTTTGTGACGATGTGCCTGTTCGGAGGAGACATGACGAATGTGTAAAGGGTTTTGTGACGGTTGGTGCATGGTGGTTAATTAGTTTTGATGAAGCGACGGGATGGTGGCAGCGTTTAATGGAAAAAGCTTATGTATGATGTATCTAGGGATGAGCAAAATGGATCCGGTACCGAATTTACCGAACCGGGTACCTTTTCTGTACCGATTCGGTACCCACTTTTGACATTTTCGGTACCGGTTCGGTACCGGTATTTTGCTCGTTTTTACCCTCAAATACCGGTACCGAACCGGGTATATTCGGTACCGGTACCGGTACCCACTTTTGAGGATTTTCGGTACCGGTTCTTTCGGTACCGGTACCGGTTCGGTACCGAACCGGACCGAGCTCATCCCTAGATGTATCTACTATATCTTCGTGTACGTGTCTCTGTTCGGAGGGATTAAGTCAACTTACAATAAAAGTGTATTACCAAAGAGTTGCGTTTAAAATCAAATGGGTGCCTTGTAATGAGAGGGTGTGATGATGTGTAAAGGCATCTCAAAGTTGGTTTTTGTAAAGTTGGTTTTTGTAGGATTATATAATATGAACTCATCACATGAGTTCACATTAACATGTATAATATGCCTAAAAACGAAAAAGCAAGGTCGAAGACAATTTCAATGGTAAAAGATCAAATAAAAATAAAATTAACGTACGAAACGTATGAATTGGGGGAAAAAGCAAAAAAGTGGCGGTGGCAATCTGGTAATTATCAGCAACTTTAAAAGTACTGGGAAAAAGCAAAAAGTGACGGTAGCAATCTGGTAATTATCAGCAACTTCAAAATTACTCTACTAGAGTAATTTTGAGCATCTGTAGAGTAATTTTGTAAAATGTAGGGTAATTATCAAATTACTCTAGTAGAGTAATTTTGACTTCTGTAGAGTAATTTTGGAAAATGTCTTGTAGAGTAATTTTGTTAGCATTTAGTTATGGGGTTTAGCTTTATGGTTTAGTTTTTAGCTTTTAGTTGGGGGGGGGGGGGGGGGGAGTTAGGTTTTTTTTTTGAGGGGGGGGGGGGTGTCACGGCCCCCGACCCGGTTTGATCCATTTCAGGAGCCGCGGAACAGAAAATCCCGTGGTATTTATTTAATTGAGTTTAACAGCGGAAGATTTCATCAGGATCTTTTTAAAACTGAATTTTCCCGATTATTTTATTTCACAACTCGGGATATAACCCCGGTAATTTACAATAATATGATTTCACGAAGAAATCTTTATTTTACAAAACATGTTTCTTTATTTTATATTGAGCCACTTCCTTAAGCTGATAGTGCTTCACGACACTTTTTCCTGGATCACAACAGATCACCTGAAACATGTTTGAAAAAGGTTTTGTCAGCGGGAAATACTGGTGAATCATTCTATTTACTAAAACGACACGTTTGTTATAATTTACAGTATTAAGAGCGATTACATTGTTTTCTGATATCAACCAACTACCCACAGTATTTGTCACTCGACTCGTTTCTGTGACTATGGTCAGATCACCAATTGGCTAACTCGTTGTCCAATGGTGACGGGAAAAAGTAATGTATACAAAACCCCACATACTGGCTGTAATTTGGTGATTACAAAGACTTAATCCCTGTAATTATAACTTTGAAAATAACATACTTTTGAAATCAAACTTGATAAAAAGAGAATGACTCACATTGCAGATTTATTTGAGCAGAGCCTAGCCTACGGATTAGCCTTTTAACCTAGTTTAAATAACAATGCACACAAACTAGGTTAGTAACTAATACAGCATTTACGATAACTCACGAGATTAAACCTTCACAACGAATGACAAAGTGCGATACTTAAACATCCATCGAATTAACGACGAATGACAAAGCATAAACCCTAATGTGGGGAGCACTTAAACATCCATTGGATAGTTTAATCGATCGGACATTGAATCGTAGCAGCGATCGAGTTATTACCCTGTATTGCGGCAGCACTTAGTGATTTGTGTGTGTTTTGAGACTGTTTCTACAATATCTCAGCGTACGTTTTGAGTTTTAACGTCGTTCAAGTGCCAAAATTCAAGTCCCAGAGCCTACTACTTATACCTGAAAAACCGACCCCCTCGCGTGGCGCGAGGGGGTGTCGCGTGGTGCGAGGGGTTACCCCCACCATAGGGTAGCCCCGTGTATATGTAGGCTTGCTGAGTTGGTCTTGCATGCAGATTCAAATCACACGTAAAACTGTGTGGATAATACTAACGGGATTTTACCCCCCCTGAGTTTTAGGGGCCCTGATCCTGATTCCGATTATTCTGAAAATTTTAGGGTTTATGTAGAATCACTTGGGTGTCTCAATTAAGGTTTCCTATTGGACAAATTAACTTAATAAATAGGACTTTTGTTGAGAGTTGTTACAGGGGGGGAGGGTTTAGGGGTTTTTTTTTTTTTTTTTGGGGGGGGGGTTAGGTTTTTTTTAGGTTTTTGGGGGTGGGGGTGGGGGGGTTTAGGTTTTTTTAGGTTTTTGGGGGTGGGGGGGGGGGGGTTGTTTAGGTTTTTTTTTTGGGGGGGGGGGGGGGTTAGTGTAATTTTGATAATTACCCTATAATTTTGATAATTACCCTACACGACCAAAATTACTCTACAGAAGTCAAAATTACTCTACTAGAGTAATTTTGAAGTTGCTGATAATTACCAAAATGACACCGCCACTTTTTGTTTTTTTCCCCCAATTCGTACGTTTATTTTATTTCTACAGGAACTTAACTCCAATTTCAATAACTCAATTTGCATTGAGTCTTTAAGTGGACCATGGACTTATAAAACATAAAAACATAGATAATCCGTTGAAGTAAAACACCAAGTAATAGTTATGGATAGGAGACAACCCCTAAAGTTGGCCATGTGTAAATATGATTGAATATTTGATTTGTGTTTATTTGTTTCTTTTTTTTTTCAAAATAAAATTGTTTTGTTTTAAGTTTCCAATGCTATTCACATGATGTTTTTCTGTTCTTTCATTTGTTAACCATGGCTGAAACTCTTGCAAATGAACTCCTCAAAGTTCTTGTTAAGAAGATGACCGATGAAGCCTTCATGCGAGTTGCTCGTGCTCATGGAATTTACAACGAGCTCAAGGAGTTGAAGACCACACTGTCCAGGATCCAAGATCTACTTCATGATGCCTCTCAGAAGGAGGTGACTCATAAATCTGTCAAATCATGGCTGAATGCTCTCCAACATTTGGCTTACGAAATCGATGACGTACTCGACGATTTGGCTACTGAAGACATGCATCGTGGGCTCAACCTACAGGAACCTGCAGCATCCACCAGCATGGTAAGAAAGCTCATCCCATCATGCTGCCCAAATTTCTCACTAACTCATAGGCTGTCTCCAAAGTTAGATAGTATCAACAGAGACTTAGAAAATCTAGAAAAACGAAAAACGGATCTAGGTTTGCTTAAGATAGATGAAAAGCCAAAATACACTAGTAGAAGAAGCGAAACCTCTTTGCCAGAACGCGATGTTGTCGGAAGAGAAGTTGAGAAAGAGCAATTGCTTAAAAAGTTGTTGGGGGATGATGGGTCATCTCAGGATAACTTTAGCGTCTTACCTATAGTTGGTATGGGTGGGGTTGGAAAAACCACTCTAGCTAGACTTTTGTATAACGATACAAAGGTGCAGGATCACTTTGAACCCAAGGCATGGGTTTGTGTTTCAGATGATTTTGATATTTTCAAGATAACTGATGCTATCCTTCAAGATGTGACTAAAGAAAACAAGAAATTTAAAGATCTAAATCAGCTTCAGAAGGTTCTCACCAAGCAATTTAAGGACAAACGATTTCTACTAGTAGTTGATGATGTGTGGAGTGAAAAGTATGGGGATTGGGAAAACCTAGTGCACCCATTTCTATCATGTGCTCCTGGAAGTAGGATAATCATGACAACTCGTAAGGAGCGATTGCTCAAACAGATAGGTTTCCATAATGTAGACCGTCTCAAGAGTTTGTCGAATGAAGATGCATTGCGTTTATTTGCAGTACATGCATTGGGGGTAGATAACTTCGACTCACACACAGCACTTAAACCGCAAGGTGAAGGTATTGTGAAAAAATGTGGTTGTTTGCCTTTGGGTTTAAAGGCAATTGGAAGGCTTTTAAGGACAAAAACAGATAGAGAAGACTGGGATGACGTGTTGAATAGCGAGATATGGGATGTAGAAATTGGTAATGCCACTGAAAATGGTAAAGATGTGGAAAGTAGTGATAAGATTGTTCTGGCACTTAGGATAAGCTACCATGAACTTTCACCAGATTTGAAGCAGTTGTTTGCATACTCTTCCTTGTTCCCCAAAGACTTTTTGTTTGACAAGGAGGAGTTGGTATCATTGTGGATGGCAGAAGGGTTTTTTAACCCATCCAAGTCACCAGAACGCTTGGGCTGTGAATATTTTGAAATTTTATTATCAAGGTCATTTTTCCAACATGCACCTAATGATGAATCATTGTTTATCATGCATGATCTCATGAATGACTTGGCCACTTTTGTTGCCGGAGAATTTTTTCTAAGGTTTGACAATCATATGAAGACAAAGACAGAAGCTTTGGCAAAGTATCGCCATATGTCATTTACTCGCGAGGAGTATGTAGGTTACCAAAAGTTTGAGAAATTCAAAGGAGCCAAAAGCTTGAGAACATTTTTAGCAGTATCTCTCGGTGTAGATAAAGGTTGGAGCTACTTTTTCTTATCTAATAAGATTCTGGTTGACTTACTTCCTAGCTTAACATTATTAAGGGTTCTTTCTTTGAGTCGTTTTCGAATAACTGAGGTACCAGAGTTCATCGGTAGTTTGAAGCACTTGCGGTATCTTAATTTATCTGGAACTAGAATCGAAGTGTTACCAGAGAACATTGGCAATCTTTATAATTTACAGACATTGATTGTTTTTGGTTGCAAAAGTTTGACTAAGTTGCCTGAAAGCTTCTCGAAGCTTAAAAAGTTGCGACATTTTGATCTAAGGGATACTCCACGTTTGGAGAAGCTACCATTGGGGATTGGTGAGTTGGAAAGCCTTCAGACTCTCACCAAGATCATCATTGAAGGAGATGATGGCTTTGCAATAAATGAGCTCAAGGGATTAACAAATCTCAACGGGGAAGTTTCAATTAAGGGATTGCACAAAGTGCAAAGCGCAAAGGATGCATGGGAGGCGAACTTATCTCTAAAAAAGATTACTGGATTCAAGCTGCAATGGGTTGATGTGTTTGATGGCTCATGAATGGATACACTTGAAGAGGAAGTTCTCAATGAGCTGAAACCTAATAGTGATACGTTGAAAACGCTTTCAGTCATGTCATATGGGGGAACACAGTTTTCAAATTGGGTTGGTGATCCCTCTTTTCATAAGTTGGTTTATGTGTCTATACGTGGTTGTAGAAAATGCACATCTCTACCTCCATTTGGGTTGCTCCCTTCACTTAAGAGGTTGCAGATTCAAGGCATGGATGAGGTTAAAATCATAGGTTTGGAGTTAACCGGAAATGATGTTAACGCCTTCCGTTCACTTGAAGTTCTAACATTTGAAGATATGTCTGGATGGGAGGGGTGGTCAACTAAAAATGAGGGTTCAGCAGCAGTGTTTACGTGCCTTAAAGAGCTTTATGTAAAGAATTGTCCACAATTGATTCATGTCTCACTTCAAGCACTGCATTCACTCAAGGTTCTTGAAATTGACAGATGTGGTGATGGTGTGTTGAGAAGTCTGGTTCAGGTTGCTTCTTCAGTCACTAAGTTGAGAATAAGTTCTATCTTAGGACTTACATATAAGGTGTGGAGAGGAGTTATAGGGTATCTTAAGGAAGTTGAAGTATTAAAGATCACGGGATGTAATGAAATAAAATACTTGTGGGAATCAGAAACAGAGGCAAGTAAGCTTCTTGTGAGATTAAAGGAATTGAGTTTAGAGTATTGTTCAGGTTTGGTAAGTTTAGAAGAGAAAGTGGAGGATGACAATTTTGGGAGCAGCACCCTGTTATCTCTTAGAAGTTTGTATGTAAGTTCTTGTAGTAGCATAAAGCGTTTATGTTTATGCTGTCCAAATAGCATTGAGAGTTTGGAAATTGTTGGTTGTATTACAGATGTCTTCCTCCCAAAAGAAGGAGGGAATATATACAAATAACACATTTTAAGTATACTTTTTCAAAATACTATTTGATCCATTTGAGATAACCACATGAACCCTTGTATTATATATAAATGACTTAAAATTGTCGCATCCACAAAATATGAAGTACAGTTTGACTCTTGATGTCAAACAAATTATATTGATTTACAAATTGGTTACCATTCTTCATTGAAAATGGATTTATAACTGGGATAGAAATGCAACAGGTTCCACATTATCTTTAATGGAAAAAAAGTTGTTTTTATTTTAACATTCTTGTTATATTTAATTTGAAAAGCAACGGGTTTGGCCACTAATGTCAAATAGTGTTGTTTGACCCTTGAATTTTTAAATTTGCAGTCAAAGAAAGAAGAAAATCTATCAAGCTTCTTGAGTTTTTTTAACATTCTTGTTACATTACTGAGATTCAAGACAAGGTTGCAACAGAAATCGAAAAAACAACAAAAATGAGAAACAATGTCACAAATGTTGTAGAATTTGCAAACGGTGTGAGTGAAGAAAGTCTAGAAATTACTGAGATTCAAGACAAGAAGATGGGAAGAGCTAAGGCAGTTGGTCCTGACAACATACCGATAGAGGTGTGGAAGTGTTTCGGAGAGGATGGAGTTCGATGGCTAGCTAGTTTGTTTAATCTTATTTTCAAATTTGGAAAAATCCCGGACCAGTGGAGGAGTAGTGTCGTAGTGCCCTTGTATAAGAACAAAGGAGATGCCCAGTGTTGTGGGAACTACAGAGGGATCAAGTTACTAAGCCATACTATGAAACTATGGGAGCGGGTAATTGAGACTAGGATTAGAAAAGAAACTCAGGTTACGGTAAACCAGTTTGGTTTCATGCCAGGGCGCTCAACGACAGAAGCGATCCATATTCTACGGAGACTAATGGAAAAGTACAGGGAGAAGAAGCGAGACCTACATATGGTGTTCATTGACCTTGAAAAGGCATATGATAGTGTGCCACGTAGACTGATTTGGGAAAGCTTGGAGGGTAGGGGAGTTCCTGGAAAGTATATAGACTTAATTAGGGATATGTATGATAGGACTGTGACTACAGTCCGTGCGCCTGTAGGATTTACAGAGTCTTTCCCCGTGGAAATAGGACTCCACCAAGGGTCCGCGTTGAGTCCTTTTCTTTTTGCGGTGGTCTTGGATGAGTTGTCCAAGTCGATTCAAGAGACAGTTCCGTGGTGCATGCTTTTTGCCGACGATATAGTGTTGGTTGCTGAAACGAGACAAACCCTAAATGCGAGGCTAGAGGAATGGAGAGCAGTCCTAGAGGGCAATGGTTTAAGGATCAGCCGCTCAAAGACTGAATACCTTTATTGTAATTTCGGTGGTGCAGATGACAACGAGGACTCCCAGGTTACCATTGAGGGTCAAGTGGTCCCACAAACGACTAAGTTCAAGTACTTAGGATCGTTTGTGCAAAAGGACGGGGAGACAGACAGTGACGTATACCACCGCATCCAGGCTGGGTGGTGTAGGTGGAGAGCAGCCACTGGGATTTTGTGTGATAGGAAGTTCCCAACTAAATTAAAGGGAAAATTTTATAGGGTAGCAGTTAGACCGGCTATGTTATACGGGACAGATTGTTGGGCCATCAAGAAAACACAAGCACGCAAGATGGAGGTAGCGGAGATGAGGATGTTGAGGTGGATGTGTGGCCACACGATGTTAGACCGAATAAGAAGTGAGGTTTTTAGGAAATGGTTAGGAGTGGCTAGTATATCGGACAAAGTAAAAGAGGGGAGATTGAGATGGTTTGGGCATGTGAAGAGGAGGCAGTTGACAGAACCAGTTAGAGTAGTGGAAACCATGACAGTGGAAGGAAGGAGGAGTAGAGGCAGGCCCAAGTTGACTTGGGATGAACGACTTAGGCAGGATTTGGTAGAGTTGCACCTCTCCGAGGACATGGTTCAGGATAGGAGTTCATGGAGACGTAGGATTAAGGTTAAGGACTTGTAGAGGAGGGTATGGACGTGTCCTACCTTTGTATTGGGGGGGGGGGGGATAGATTTCTTTCTCACTTTAGGTAGACCTCATATATCATGACTTTCTTGTATCTATGAGTACATGTTATTTGTTGATAATATATCTGACTACTGCTACGCTATATACTTATCTCTCTTTTGTCTATATGGTTGTTTGTTGTTTTTGAGCCGGGGGTCTCTCAGGAAGCAGCCTCTCTATTCTGAGGATAGAGGCAAGGTTTGCCTACATCCCACCTCCCCCAGACCTTACCAATAGTTCTAGCTATTTGTGGGATTTACTGGGTATGGTTGTTGTTGTTGTTGTTGCAAACTATGTTTTTAGTAAATTTTTCTCGTTTAATTTTTGTTTGTGATTGGATTAATGGTCGGATTTGGATCGTAATGTTGGAAAATGATAATCGGATGTTGGAAAAAAATAGATTAAAATGACTACGTATTTAGTAATTTTTTAGTTATCTAATTAGAAAACGTAAGTTATTAGATTAAATTACACTACTATTCAAGAAAACACCTTGAGATTAACTTTTTATAACATGTACGTGTGTCATTCGATTAATTTTCTGTTAAGTTATTAGATTAAACTACACTATAATTCATGAAAACGGTTTGAGATTAACGTTTTATAACACGTACGTTTGTGATTCCATTAATTTTCTGTTAAGTTATTAGATTAAATTACACTACTATTCATGAGGACGGTTTGAGATCAACTTTTTATAACATGTACGTTTATGATTCAATTACTCTACTGTTGCAGGCAAGGTCGGATTTGGATCCGGTGGTTCTGGATCCAAACTCAACACTCTATTTTCCCGATCCGTGAAGCAAATTCCATACAACATCTCAGTGATCGAAATCACATCTCCAATCATCGCGCCAGGCGTTCTAAACCGATCTCAGCCTTGTTAGACAAGTCAGGGTGCAAAACATTTGCAAAATTAATTTCAGAAACCAGAGTGTTACAGATCTACGAAATGACCGAGCCGAGCCGAGAGGCCTCACGGTGTTTGCACCGTCGGATGCAGCGTTTGCACCGTCGGATGCGGCGTTTAAGGCCGCATCCTTACCAGATTTTAAAAACTTATCGAATAACGATCTCATTTCGCTGTTGTTGTATCATGCACTTCCGGTTTATGTTCCTAAAGGTAGTTTGTTGACTGTGAAGGATCCAATCGGAACTCTGGCCACAAATCAGGTTCAGAAGTTTGATCTAACGGTCCGAACCAACGGTGATTCTGTTACGCTTGATTCAGGTGTGGATAATTCGCGTGTCGAAAGCACGCTTCTCGATAAGGTGCCGTTAAGCATCTTCAAAATCGATCATGTTCTTGATACAAGATAAACAATAAAATTGGCATGTGTCAAAAGATAAGTTTAAACAATTCCATGTGGCAAGCTCTTGATACAAGATAAACAATAAAATTGGCATGTGTCAAACATATCAAACCAATAATGAAACGGAATATGCTCATGACATAACCACAAGTCTACGGGCGGGTCGTTAATCCTATAGCGCTATATATGTCATGGTTTGGCTCGTACGAAGTTAATGATAAGTCTAACACATAACGTTTCAACCCAAGTTTAAAGTATCAAGTAATCAAATAAGCATGCGTGTAATAGGAATGTTTATGTAATATGATAAAGTTTGTGTGTAAGTTTATGAATAACATGTTACACCCCAAAAAGTGGTAAACGAAAAAGGGGTTCAAATATACTCACAGTTTCTCAAAGTTGTTCCTTTGGTAATCCTGTGACGAGTTGAAGGTTGGAAACTTCAAGCCTATAAGCGGTACAATTCTACCGTATACAAAACAGTCAAACGAATCCCCGTTTCTGATGTGGAAGATCAGACTAAGCTGCAACCACTGAGCATACTACGAAGAGAGGAGAATGGTTAGAACACTTGGTGTTCTTTTTTCTTAGAATTCTTAGAATTAGAGAGATTGAGAGAATATTGAGAGAAGAATGGTGTGAAGAAAATGGTAGAAGGAGGTTGGTATTTATAGGTGAAGGAGGTGAAAAAGGGTGAAATGTGATTGGTTAAAGAAAGTGGAAGAGGATTGATGAGGTGGAAAGATGATTGAAGGAGGTGGAAAAGGTGATTGGAGAAGAAAAGAGGTGGAAAAGGTGATTGGTATATTTCTTGGTATTTCTTAAGTATATATTATGTAATTGAGTATATAAAAAGTATAAAAGTATAATTCAAGTATTGAGGATGTACGTATAAGTATTTATACGTATGAATAGTGTCGGTTTGCGTATAAATACGTATTTAAATGATTGGTTGTGTGAATAATAAAAAAAAAGTATGTATAAAATATGAATTTTATTATGATTAACGCCTCGAACTGTGAGATTGAAATTAAAATACGAATGTAAGGTTTCTAAAATTAGAATACGAATACGAACATTTTTAAAATAGAAATACGAAGATACGAGGCGTTACAGACCCCCACACCACTTGGTGTTACATATGTGCAATTTTCTCAGTGTACTCTTAATTAAGCTGATTTTTGCTAATAATTTCAAGTTGGCTAATCGTTGAATGTCATACCAGTACGTACACCTGCACTTGTAACCTAGTTTCTTGTAAAGTTCGTTTAGTACAAAATTTCAAATTCTATCCTGCATTCCACTCATATATTTAGCAATTTCTCATCCTTTGACTTAGACCGGTGGGTGTGGGCGTGGGTTTTGGGCGTTTTGGCCCTTTAACGCCGGGTGCTCCACCTCGGGTTGGCGTTTTGGTCAGCATTGCCCGTTTGGCGTGGAGATTCTGCCTGGCATGGGGCGGGAGGCTGGGTGACCTGGCGAGCTGTGGTTGGCAGGGTTCAACGTAGGTTTTTTTTTTTTAATTTTCTTTGTAGTTTTTTAAAAAATTCCACATGGCTGGTCACGCCCAGCTAAGCGACGCCCACCACACTCCTAGTTTTTGAGTATTAGCTTGTGGATCCCACCATCGCTACGTGTTGAGCAATGCCCCCACCCCAAACCCCTACACACCCCAAACCCCAAAGTCTTAAGGAAGCCTTTGAATAATCCAAATGGTTATATGTGGTTATCGGAGAGTCTGAGGTTCAAATTGGAATGGGTTGGGCCGCCGACCCTTAGCTTTTTCTTTTTCTTTTTTGTCTAAAATTGTTTATAAAAACATTATTAACAAGAAACAGAAATAAAATTATGGCTTTCATCATATGCTTCTTTGTAGTAATTGTGTAACGTTAACAAAAACGTAAAGTTATCCTAAGATAGAGTTTTATACGATTCTGATTTGTTAAATGTCATTGTTGATTGCTGGAGGGGTAAGATCAAATAAAAAGTTTATTTTACCTAAGTAGAATGGGAAGTAATCTTAACCATTCATTTTTCAAAATCAATGGTTAAGATGAAAGTGTAGGAGAAAAGAGAAGTGCAAGGGTATCTTGAGAAAATCCTATTTATGGACTTTCTCTCTCCACATGCAAGGCACATGCATATTCCTACCTCATTTTTTTAAAGGTTCATAACTTTTTTATACGACATTATTTTTTCATAAAAATTTCACCGTAAAATCGAGCGTCTTTTTTATCTTTAATTTGAGTACCATATTGCTATATAAAATATGAAGACTAAAAAAACCCACTAAAATGTGTTGTATTTCTATGTTGTATAACATTTTTTGTGATATATTTTTGTGCTAAATTTTTTGTGCTGAATTTTTTTGTCTTAATTTTTTTTTTCTCAATTTTTTGTGCTGGATTTTTTTATACTACATTTTTTTTGCTGATTTTTTTTCGTGCTATATTTTTTTGTACTAGATTTTTTTGTGCTATATATTTTTGTACTACATTTTTTGTGCTATATTTTTTTGTACTAGATTTTTTGTGTTAGATTTTTTTGTACTAGATTTTTTTGTTTTATTTAAAAAAAAAAACAAAAGTGGTGACACATGTCATTTTCACCCCTATTTATAAGGACAAGAATGCCCTTCATTCCTACTTATTAGGCTATAGGGTGTGGTCATGACCCTCATGATCACCATGACCCTCCACATCAGCGTCATGTCACCTACTTCTAATTCATCATCCAAAACCACTACCCTAAGGGTGTGGTCATGACTCAAACCACTATTATATTACTTTAATTTATTTTTGTGAAAAGGAAAGAAAATATTAACTATGGAAAGTAGGCTCATGGTTGCCATGGTTTAATCCATGGGAATCATGGTGGATGAGACAAGGGGGTGGTGTAGCAATTCATTAATGATCCTATGTGGCGATTAATGACCCAACCATGTCCCTCACACCCTATAGGTTTAGAAGTGTCATATGTCATCATCACAATCATTCTTAGACTACTTAGGCAAAATCCACTTTTTAGTGGATCCTTCCCCGTCATTGTTGATTGCTGAACATATGTACTAGCAGATGTTAGATCAAATAAAAAGTTTATTTTGTCTAATTAGGATGAGAAGATATCTTAACCATTTATTTTTTCAAATCAATGGTTAAGATTAAAGTGTATGAGAAAGGAGGAGTGTAAGTGTATCTTGGTAAAATCCTATTTATGAACTTTCTCTCTCCACATGCATATTCCACCCTCATATTTTAAACGTCCATAACTTTTTTATACGACATTATTTTTTCATAAAAATTTCACCTTAAAATCGAGCGTCTTTTTATCTTTAATTTGAGTACCATGTTGTTATATAAAATATGAAGACTAAAAAAACCCACTAAAATGTCTTGTATTTCTATGTTGTATAACATTTTTTTGTGCTAAATTTTTGTATTATATTTTTGTGCTAAATTTTTTGTGCTGAATTTTTTTGTCTAAATTTTTTTTCCTCAATTTTTTGTGCTGGATTTTTTTGTACTACATTTTTTTGCTGAATTTTTTCGTGCTATATTTTTTTGTACTAAATTTTTTTGTATTAGATTTTTTTGTTGTATTTTTAAAAAACAAAAGGGGTGCCACATGTCATTTTCACTCCTATTTATAAGGACCAAAATGTCCTTCATTCCTACTCATTAGGAATGTCACATGTCATCATCACAATTCTTTTTACGCTACTTAGACAAAATCCACTTTTTAATGGATCCTTCCCATACACTAGCATACATTAAGAAATATCTCACAAACTATACGATAGTTGGGTCTCCCCCAACTCCCTTTCTCATCCGGTGCAACCTCGCCTCCACGTCTCTCCTTTTTTTTTTCTTTTCTTTTGGTTCTTTTGTTTTTTTTTTTCTGTTTTTTTTAAGAGGTTAATTATTCGCGAATGTCGAGAGATTTAGCATACATTGTCTTAATCGGGTTCGTGCTAGAGAGCCCTTCACACAATAGATCCACAATTTAAACCTCTCAATAAGAAATCTCTCCTTTTTTTTTTCTATTACAGTTGTCAACTTTTTTTATATTTAACTACGCAATTTTTAATAACTTCTAAAATATTTTTTTCCTTTTTATTAACTAAATAAAATTCAATAAGAAAATTGAACCAAACACGTAATAACAATATTCCGGCTATATTATTTAGGTTTCTCTCTTTCGTTTCTATACTCAGTGTACCAAAACTGATCGAGTTCACTCCCACAGCAATGCTCGGGATTAACACAAGTAATAAAAGATATTACTTTTTAGTTGTCTTTATATTTGGTAGGTTTAGAAGAAAATAGGTTAAAACGATGCATTAATCAATTCAAACTTTAATATGCTTTTATATTATTGTTAAGTAGCATATGCATAAAAAAAGTTATAGTAATTTATAAAATAAAAAGTTAAATTTTCGTTTAGTTGCATCACAGGAAACAAATTGAGATTTAACTAGTATTAAACGCCCCCGTGTTGCGGCGGAGCCATCAACATTGAACTTGCAGCGTGTTAATGTGAATAACTTAGACTGAAACGTAAAACATAGAAAAAAATAACTAAGTTAACCTAGGACTCGTGCTTTGCAACGAACCTATCAAACTGGAAAAAATAGACAATGTAAAAATGTTGAACCGCACACATGTTGCGCCGTGTTAACTCGCGGAACGTAAAACGGAAAATTTGCGTAAGATTGAAAATATAAGGGACCAAAGTTGAAAGTAAAAAAAAATTATGAGGTTAAATTGCGAAAGACGAAAACTTTTGGGTTAAAAGTAAAAAAATCAAATAGGTTTAAGTTAAAAATGAAAATCAAGTTTTTTTTTGAAAATCCCCCTAAGCATACAATTTTTCTTATTAAACTATTTCAAGAGTTTTATGCGTTAAAAATATTTGGTAACTTTACATCCTGAAGAGGTAATAAAAAAAGTGAAGCAATTCAAATGT
The DNA here is from genome assembly GCA_030545235.1 of Helianthus tuberosus. Classification (NCBI taxonomy): domain Eukaryota; kingdom Viridiplantae; phylum Streptophyta; class Magnoliopsida; order Asterales; family Asteraceae; genus Helianthus; species Helianthus tuberosus. The sequence goes on along the minus strand of CM060426.1, from coordinate 142,691,711 downwards.
TACAATATTTCAAATGCTCTGTTCGCCACGATAAAAAATACCAGCATATGCTTTGCTAATGATGTATTTCTATTTTTACATGTCGTTGCTGTAGGTCCCGAAATCTGAGGATCGATAACGAAAACCGAATCCTTGTTTATAACAAACAATGTCACAGGTGCGGAATCCCCGTAACGATGCCAAATCAAACACAGTAAATAACACACGCGGTATAATCAACGAAACACAATCTATTGATTAAATGGGATGAGAACCAAGAACAACTGATACACACACAGTTTTACAGAATAACTCTCAGGGTATACTCTCATCTGGTTTCAAAGTGAAACCAGTGAAGTGTTTATATAGCAGCCTGGGCCAAACATCGACGAAACCAAGAGTGGGCTCGACGAAACAACATTGGGCCAGTCATTGGGCCTGAAGAAGCCCAACAGTCGACGAAACAAGTCTGTTTCGTCGCTGATCACGACGAAACAAACTGAAATGGACACTTGGGCGTTTCGTCGTGAGGTGTTCGACGAAACACAAGTTGTTTCGTCAAAGGCTGCAAATGCTGAACTGTTTGCTGCAAACAGACAGTTGCAGCAAACCTCATACAAACACAAACATAAAGACAATAATACCCTTGACATGCAACATGCATTGAAACATGTAACCGCTTCTTTATCAAATCCGTACTTCGTATCCTGCTTACTTTCCAAAGAACTTCTTCCTGTTCGAGTCATGAAATCCTTTGCCTTTCTAACTGCACTTGCAAACGCCCACTTTATATCCATCAACTCCATTTCATCACGGTCGATTTGTTGATAATCTTCATTGGTCATATTGATGTTTCCAATTTGACCTGCGACCAAACCGCAGTATGCACTGACCATTGTATTAATGAGTTCCGTATGCTCCTTTGCTACTTCAATGCTAACTTTTGAGAGGTTCGAAGTATCAACTCTGACAGTGTTGGTATTTTGGGGTGAAGGATTGTTGGTATAATTTGCTTGTTGTTGTTGTGGTTGGGCTTGAGGTTGGGGTTGAGATTGTGAAAGATAAGCACTTTGATTGAACGGTGGTTGAGTAACGGTAACTGGAGGTGGAGGTTGAGAAAGATAAGCACTTTGATTGAACTGTGGAAACGGAGATGAGCTTGTGTTGGACACAAACGCCGTTTGAAGCTTCGGTTGCTGAACGGAACTAGAACTAGTTGAAGGAGCAAAACCAGGCAAATACATTTCTGTGTTTTGAGGAGCTGCAAACCTTTTAGCTTTTCGAATTTCCTCTTCGTTCTTTTGCTCCAATTTCTGAACGAATTCATAGATAGTGACATTTGCCGTATCCAGAGCGCCCGTATGCTTTAGAAGCTCAATGAATGGACTCCACTTAGGAGGTAGAGCATCAGCAAACCGTGCAATCATTTCCAGATGAGTTGCAACAACATTATAAGAACATATTTCACTAATCAAATGATAGAAACGAGAAGTCATATCATTTAGGGTTTCATTCTCCAAGAATTGAAATGATTCAAATTCTTTCTTCAATAAATCATGACGTGTCTTTCTAGTAGCTGCATTTCCTTCTCCTCTCGCTACCAATGCATCCCATAAAGCTTTTGTGTTCTTAGAATAAGAGAATTGATGATAGATATCCTTGTGAAGCGCTTGTGTAAGAAGAGCGAACGCCTTCTTCTCTAAGTCATAGGCTTTCTTGTCATCTTCAAGCATATTAGTAAGACCCGCTGCAGTTGATGCTGCTACTTCGAGGGCAAGGTTACATGGAGTAATGAAACACGTCCAAAGTTCGACGTTTTGCCCTTGAATGTAAGTGTGGAAACGACCCTTCCATGATGGATAGTCGTTCATGTGATTTAGCTTTGGCGGGCGGTTGTTGCTACCCGTCTCACTCTCACTAAGCAATAGATTTTGAATGTTTTGATTTTGATTCGACACCAATGCCCATTGACTTGCACTTATTGATTGTTGTTGTTGTTGAGGCACGGAATTCATTAACATTTCGGCCATCGAAGTCTGAATTTGACTTGGTCGTGGGTCCGTACTCCAATCCCACGGACTTGTGCTACTCATATTTGGTATATGAATGATAATACCTGGTTACACACTTGAAAACACAATGTTATCACACTTTTACAAACCTTCTGTTTAAAATTGACAACACACTCGACGAAACACTTTCCACGAAACACACTCTGTCTCGTCGAAATGGCTGATGACGAAACGGTCTGTGTTTCGTTGAAGATACTTTTGGCGAAACGCTTGTGTTTCGTCGTGGATAAGGTCTCAGACAGTTGGTGAAATAGTTGGTGAGATTTTTCAAACACAAGTCTTATCTTTTACTGACACAGTACAACTCACAACATGTCTAACTTACCAACCCAAGCATGGTCACTTATATTTAATTGATTTTAATCCTTTTTCAATTTCACTTTAAATTTTAAATCCCAAGAACACCCAAGAACCTTTTGAAGGTTCTTTGAAGATATGAAGAACAACCCCAGAAAGTATGAGTTTTCTGGTCACTTAACAACTTTCCGAAACACGAATCCGCACAAACTTTTACTGAAAACCCAGTTTTATGTTATGAATAAGCAATGCAACAGAGGTTTTCAACAAAACTTTGGCAAATAAGCAAGAAACAAACAGATTTTAAGCACTTTTTTCCAGAAAATATGAGTTTTTCAAGAACAAGATTTCCAGAAAATCATAAACAACAGTTTCCAAAACTTGATAAAAATCCAACTATGTTTGATTTTAAACAAGGATAAGAGCCAATGCTCTGATACCACTTGTAGGTCCCGAAATCTGAGGATCGATAACGAAAACCGAATCCTTGTTTATAACAAACAATGTCACGGGTGCGGAATCCCCGTAACGATGCCAAATCAAACACAGTAAATAACACACGCGGTATAATCAACGAAACACAATCTATTGATTAAATGGGATGAGAACCAAGAACAACTGATACACACACAGTTTTACAGAATAACTCTCAGGGTATGCTCTCATCTGGTTTCAAAGTGAAACCAGTGAAGTGTTTATATAGCAGCCTGGGCCAAACATCGACGAAACCAAGAGTGGGCTCGACGAAACAACATTGGGCTAGTCATTGGGCCTAAAGAAGCCCAACAGTCGACGAAACAAGTCTGTTTCGTCGCTGATCACGACGAAACAAACTGAAATGGACACTTGGGCGTTTCGTCGTGAGGTGTTCGATCGTCGAAGGCTGCAAATGCTGAACTGTTTGCTGCAAACAGACAGTTGCAACAAACCTCATACAAACACAAACATAAAGACAATAATACCCTTGACATGCAACATGCATTGTTCGTATACATTACATACCAAATAGAGACAAATAAGTCAGACACAAGCGGATAGGAGGATATCCGACTTGGTCGACTGCAAATACAGACTCGATAAACGTCAAAAGACCGTACAAAATACAATGATAAACAAGACTAGTTACAGACACAAAAAGGTGCACCAACAGTTGCTGATAATATGAACGAATTTGTTTTTATCAAATTGCAAATCGTGAAATCCTAGGGTTACTTTGATTGTCCCTGGAAACTTGTTACTTTCATAACCAAAATAAGATAAGTAGTTGACTAAATTCGTTATTTTCACCTTAAATAACCATAAATTGAAATCACTCTTTATATCATGTTAATGGGTGTAAAACTTAAAAAGGTGCGCCCAGTAACCCTTTCATTTTGATCTATCTATTTTATTTTATTTGTATGGCTAATGTTAATATCCCCAACCTTGTATATTTACAAATAAATCACTTTTGTCTGGGATTGAACTCAGAACCTCCCATTAAGAGGTAAAAGCCGCTACCAAGTGAACTAGCCCTACTTGGTAGCATTTTGATCTATCTAATCTCTTACAAAACAAACCACATTACTTTAATCATTCAATATATTTGTTAATTTAGAATGTTATAATATAGTACTAGTTATTAATAAAATACAACTGTAAATAACCAATTTTCAAAATGAACTAAATTTTATTAAAAAATAATTTTTAATATGCTTTATCTATTGAGCATCTGATAAATGTTATTTTTTTCTCTTTCTGATTATTATATTTATAACGATAATTTATTTGCTCTGAAATAAAAATTAATTTTATTTATTGGAATAAAAATAATCATAAGATATTTATTTAACAAAAAATTGATTCGGGACCTTTGGGTTGGATTAAACTGGACTGAGAATGGGGATGGTCTTAGCCCACAAATGATAACAATTACGTTATCTTTGAAGAGCCCAATATGAATGAATGGTCAAACTTCAAAAGTCAAAATTCAGTGAAGCCACACTTTTTCCCCCTTCTTAATCTTGGCGGCAAGACGTCTTCTGCATTTGATTTTTATGATTAAAGGGATTATTGGTTGCCAGTAATATGAATGAATTTGTGTTCTTTTCTCTTCTAATAAATATATGTCGTTGCTTGTAATCAAATTGCAAATTGTGAAATTGTAGGGTCTTATGAATTGAGTTGAGTTTGTTCAATAATTGATTCTCAGAAATTCCATCAACTTTGAAAGTTTATCTTTAGTCTTAAATCTTGGTCAATTCGTTTTCAACTTTGGTTGATTTATGGAATAACTGATTTGACCTTAAAAGTCTCATTCCTTTTGAATACATTAGACTATATAATTTGAGTATTAATTACCCAATAGGAGATTTTTACCCATTTTTGAAGCCTAAGGGGACATGCATGTTGTTTTTAGCTATTGTGGACTTCATTTTTACAACCCATATTTGTGAATCATTTGTGTACACAAATAAGAGCATCCACAACAGGATGTATGTTGATGTTTTTAAGGAGAGAGAAATGTGAGGTGGATGAGAGAGGGTGTGAGGTGGAGGAGAGAAGGTGTGGTGGTGTATGTAGAGAAAAACATGTATTTGAGGAAAGAGAAAGGTGTTGTGAGAGGGAAGGGGGAGAGAGGAGAGAGTGTTGTTTTTGGATGATAATATGAGGCAAGAAAGAGAATGTGTGTGATTGATGAGGTAATGCCACCTTAGCACAATAAAAACATGGGCTAATCACGAGAATAGCCAAGTTTTGGTCAAAGTTTTAAAAATAGCCAGTTGACACCGCATAAAATGGGCTTTCACAAATTTCAACACGGCTCAAATTAAAAGTTAAGATCTTTCCTCACGACCAATCACATTTTGCCACGTGTGCTGCTGTCAACACCAACTGTTCCCTTAGTCTCTCTCTCTCTCTCTCATCATTAACTGTTCCTCTTTCTTCTTGTACTGTACAATAAACATAATCAGAAAATGGTGTCGTTGTACAATAAACATAACCACCTTCTTGTACTGGTCCTCTCTCATCATCAATCAACTGTTCCTCTTTCCTCAAAATAATCCGTCGTCCCACCACCGGAATCACGCCGGAGAAGGCATCTCCGTCACCACCATAAATGCATCGTTCCCCGTCACTGATTATTATTCCACATTAAAACGAAATGCTAAGTTGCTAACATCTCCAAACAAAAAGAAAAAATTTATAAATAGAACAAAAAAAAAACAATTAACTAAGAGTAAGTAAGATAACTCCATGATGCTGTGATAAAACATGTACAATTAAATAACAACTTATTTTCCCCTCAGAGCCACTTTCTCCGTCGTGTCGCCACCGGTTTCCACTCTCTCCGGGTGAAAAAAGTGTGACGGGTGTGAAGGATGTCACAGTCTGATTATGTTTATTTACGGTGGTGGTTGTGGTGGGTGGAGGGTGGTGGTGCTCGGTGAGGGTGGTGGTTGGTTGCAGGGTGGTGGTGCTCGGTGAGGGTGGTGGTGCTCGGTGAGGAGGGTGGTGGTGCTCGGTGAGGAGGGTGGTGGTGCTCGGTGAAGAAGAAGAAGATATGTATATATGTATATATATATATACACATAGAATGAAGATATTATTATATAAAGGTGTACCCGGATCTGGTTTGGATTCAGGAACTTGATCAGGGGAGTGGACATTGGCGGTTTTAGACTGAAAACAACCCATGGAGATGAGATTATTACATAAAGAGTAAACTGCCATTTTGGTCCCTGTGGTTTGGGCAGTTTTGCCATTTTAGTCCAAATCTCAAACTTTTTAAATCTGGGTCCCTGTGGTTTGCATTTTGTTGCCATTTTAGTCCAAAAGTGAAATCATGTCATATTTATCTTACAAAATCTTGCTATTTTGTCATTTTCCTTAAGGGTAAAATGGTCATTTTAATTAAATAATCCCTTGACCATATAAAAGTAAAGACTTATCATCTTCCCCAAACCCAAACCCTAATCCATCATCTCCTCCAAACCCCTTCCCCTGCAAGTGAAGACTGAGATTCAAACCACGACGAGCACCAAATCTGGCCATCACTGATCTCTGAACGTCACCGGCGCAATAATAACTCACCTCAGAAGCCGTAATACAACACCCACAACCGCTCGACTCCCTCATCCTCTCAACACTTCAGATCTACACCACACTCACATGTACAAAATTGATTTTGACGGGAACGAGACGAGGAAATCGAAAAGATGAAGCTAAAACATTAGATTTATCCCTAATTGCTGGAAGCATCTGCTTGTCGATGTTGACCCGGAACCATCCAACAGCACAACCACCTAAATATCAACCTCCAGCCGCAAGTCGGCTGCGGTACAGCCATTGAAATCCGCCACCCGACAACGCCAAACACCCTCCTATGTCGATCCAGCCGCCAAACACCGCCACGCCTCCTCTTTCTTCTCATCGCCGCCGCCTCCTCTTTCTTCTCATCGCCTTTGCCCCTGTGAGAACAAAACCGTTCATCATCATCATCATCGTCGGAATCGTCTATTTGCTGGCAAAAACCGCTGGATGCAAACCTTAAGAGGCTTCAATCTCTTCTGTTCGAAGCAGATATCGCTATCCAGAAAGGAGATTACAGTTCGGCTCAGCTACTATCTCTCCGTCTCATCGGTTTTCTTGATTCTTCGTCTCATCGGAGCAGATAATTGATGGAAGGATAGGTTTGTGTGTTAACAATTGTTGTTTACTGAAGTTGTTTTGGTAATTAATTTGTCTGAACTGGATTTGTTGTTGTTGATATAGTGCAAGTTCTAGGTATTAAAATGACCATTTTGCCCCTGAGAAAATGACAAAATAGCAAGATTTTGTAAGATAAATGTGACATGATTTCACTTTTGGACTAAAATGGCAACAAAATGCAAACCACAGGGACCCAGATTTAAAAAGTTTGAGATTTGGACTAAAATGGCAAAAGTGCCCAAACCACAGGGATCAAAATGGCAGTTTACTCTTACATAAATTTGCAGGAGAGTGTGATGAATGAAACCCTAGAAAATGTAGGGGGTGATGATGATGGAAGTATATACAGGTGGAGAGAGAGAGGAGGACTGAATGAACAGAGGTGCACGTGATGAAAGTGGGTCCTAATGGGGCATCAATGTGCAGAAAAAATGCAGTTGCACATGTGGCAAAAGGTAATTGGTTGTGAGGAAAGCTCTTTTTGAGCCGTGTGGGATTTCGTGAAAGCCCATTTTATGGGGTGTCAACTGGTTATTTTGGAAACTTTGACAAAATTTTGGCTATTCTCGTGATTAGCCCTAAAAACATTAAAAACACCCCTTATTGGGGATGCTCTAAGAAAAAAATGAGAAGTGGTGGGTGGGTTGTGTCAGAGGGTGGGTCCGGGTGGGAGGGTAGGGTGGTAATGTTAAAAAAAAGAAAGTTTTTATTAGAAATAATGATATTTAACTCTCAAGTTCGTGTCATGTGTGTCATTATAACATGTCATCCTTCGTTTTAAAACTTAAAAGGCACGAGATGTACTGATGTGTTTAGGTCGAGAAAACTGAGGCACAGGGTTCATGTACATGAGACGCTCTAGGGGTGTTCAAAACTATCCGTATCCGAAAATCCGATCCGAAATATCCGAAAAATTGGATACCCGAAATTTTGGATATCCGAATTTTTCGGATTCGGATAGTGATTTTCAAAATTTTCGAATATCCGAAAATTTAATTTTCATTTTTTTCGGATATCCGAAAATATCCGAAGTATCCGAAAAATATCCGAAAATATCCGAAAACTTATATTCGGATATCCGAAACTATCCAAAATATCCGTTTCCGAATATGAAAAAAATAATAAAAAAATAAAAATTAAATAAAAAGTTGGATTTTTGGATATCCGGTTCACTATCCGAATCTGTATCTAAATCCGAAATTTCGGATACGGATTCGGATAGTGAAATCTGGTATCCGAAAATTTCAGATATTCGAAATTCGGATATCCGGTTTTGAACACCCCTAAGACGAATTTTCGGATATCCGGTTTTGAACACCCAAAAGTGATGGAAGACGTTAAGTCTCTAGGAATTTTATGGATTAAAAATAGGTCGCCTTTTAAAGCTTTAAGGTGGAGACAGTAGTGCAATTTCTCTTTTTGATTGTATGCTTGTCTTTTGGCTACTAGTATCTTGCTAGTATGCCGTTTTTATAAAAGTTTGCCATTCAAAAAAAAAAATATTACCATGAATTAGTGATTGATTGGTTCTAATTTTGCAAAAACATTGTCAATTTTGGTGAATTTAACTGGTTTTGATTTACAACCATTTATATGCTCATGTAAATACTTATACACCCACATGATGACCGATGGCTTTATAGCTTACTGACATCTTAGTGGTGGGATAAGACTTTGAGACCAATAGGTCTTGGGTTCGATTCCCAAAGAGGATTTTCCCATATTTATTGGGTTTCCTCCTGATTTGGTGTATAGGCATTATGCCTAGTGGAGATGGATATGATCAGGCGGTTCCGCTGGTGGTACGATGATAGTCCAGTGATCCGTGAGCCATCAAAATTTGCCTTTAAAAAAAAATTCACCCACATGATTAACCATAAGAAAAACCAAATTTGTTTGCTTATTCGTTTCTACACCCCTTGGATTCACGTCTTATTTTTATGATCACCAATGGATATTATAATTTTTTTGTACAATAAAAACAAGTTTCCAGTTTTAACCATATTATAAGGATGTGACAAAATATTGCCATCCTCATTGTAATAATTTAATCCATCAAATATTATGTAAATATACAAATGGGTTTCTTTTAATGACTACCTACTCCTTCTCTAATGGCTGCCAGCTAGATCATGCTGCACAATAATAGACAAAAAGAAAAAAAGTTTGACCATAACAATTTGTTGAAATCACTAAAAACAATGGTTGCAGTCATAGTTTAGTTTAGTTTTATATTAAGGTAATTATATGGTGATTTTTGTGAATGTAGAAGAGCCATTAATTTTATAAGTGCTCTGTATGTTTTATATGTTTTACCGTCCGTTTTAAACCTGGATAAAAGTTTCAAGTTTTAACCAAAATCCATTATGATCAGTGTTGTAGAAGGCGCTAGGCGCTAGTCGGGCGGTGAGGTACCGCCTAGGGATTAATCGGGATTAATCGGATTGGGATTTTTATATGTATTTTTTCAAAATTATATATATATACCCAATAATATAAAAATAATACTTCAAAATTCACATAAATACTTCAAGTTTCAGATAGTATGGTTCGATTTTGACCGATTTTGACTGATTCTGACCAATTTTGACCGCCTAGGACCGCCTGGGACCGATTTTGACCGATTTTAACCGATTAATATAGGCCGATTAATCCGATTTTTGACCGCCTAGGACCGATTTTGACCGACTTTGACCGACTCCGATTAATTGGCCGACTAGCTCAAAATTAGTCAGTAACTAGCCGCCTAGCGCCTAGGCGCCGATTAATCGGCCGCCTAGGCCGATTTTTGCAACACTGATTATGATCAAGTCTATTTTCTTAAGGGTCCTACTACATATACACCAGGTAATGGGCAGTGTGTAAGGGTAAAAGTGTCTATTCATGATGATATTCATGCCATAATTCATAAATATGTATTAATTCATCACATTTTGATGAATAGTTGATGACTGTCGTCAGGGTCATGTAAAAACCTAATTAAACTAAGTGGATAGCGTAAGTAGAATATCGTATCTACGAGGAATTTGTGGTTAGTGTAGAGATTTTAACTAAACTAAAATTATTTAATTGGGTGTTTGATTAATTGAGTTAAAAAAACACAAAAACTAATTAAGAGAGTTGTGATCAAGATGAGTAAAAGTAACCTCCACCCGGAATCCCGATTGCCCGTTTTAACATAAAAACTCGTTTTCAGATTCATAACACCACATAGACATGGCCTTGTAATTAATGATTTTGATTAATTATTAGGGATAGTTTTTAAGACTCACCATACAACCTAATAACCCGTTTAATTATATCAATTACCCACCAATTTATCAACCCGCTAGCAATGCAAGAAAATTGCCAATACGCTTGATAAACGATAACAATTCAAATATAATGAACGTTTCACAAAATCAACACAAGTGGTCAAGATTTACCAGTTAAAAAGAATCTGAAAAACAAAGTTTCATTGTAAAACGAGACAATCCTTCATCCGGGCGGAAGCCACAACCGTTTAGCCTCGCATAGAAGTCATCACAGCTTCAATTGTCATCGGGAATTGATCGAACATGAAAGAACAGCTTGAAAGATGGAAGAATACTGCCCGAATCGCCTAAAATCGCTTCTGAATTCGTCTCTGACGGCTGGGAATAAGATTAGCTCCTCAAAACGCGAATTAGGTTGATATTTATACTTTTCCGTACATGACCTCTCCCACGCGTCGCGGGAGAGTCCTTGCCTTCTCTCACGTGGCGCGTGGGTTATTTAAACTGACTCACCAGTTAACATCCCTAGCGTGTCGCAAAGATGAAGGTATCCCCCGCATGGCGCGGGGGCTTCTCTCTTTGACTTTTCCTGCTACAGGTCCCATTCTGACCCGTCACTCTCGTTTTCCTGCTCGTATGCTCTTTTTACCACATTTTGCACAAAAACCCTTTATATAATAAGCACGTATACCATTACTGATAAACATATTAACATCCTTAAAACTACTGATGCAAAGTATACAAAATACAACGTGTTTTCACACGCACATCATATCCCCACACTTATCTTTTTTTCGTCCCGAAAAAAATTCTCTGCAATGGAATCACAATCAGAAACATCGGTTCTCAATATATACAATTAAATTATAAACAAATCGAAACACACATTAACCAAGATTGCGGGTATATGATCCATCTAAACCCAATCACCGGTTTCCTAATCACAATTCATTAAGTTCAAGTGAATTATTCATCTATGGATCTCACACTCAAAAGACCACAATGCTACCTAATCCCGCTTTGAGCTTATGAGATTACCATCTTATATAAAAAAAAACTTTTACATATTTCCGATTAAACTTATAATGGATAATGGATGATGTTTATGAGCTTCGACATGCTTTTGCTTATGATCAACTTATCAGACATACCTCACCAGATTCACCATCCCAGTGGTTAATGCCATAAGCTTCACATATTTATCATTTTTTTCTAACTTCACCAAGAGGGTATGTACCACCCAAGTCACATATTTATCGGTTCCCGAGTTAGAAGGAAATGAAAAGAAAAGTTAGGATTTAATGTATTAAAAATCATTTTCTTTCCATCTCTCCAATTTGAAAGGATTTACAATGAATGAAATAAAAATAAGTTTTTCTTTCATTGCTCTCCATTTCCTTCCTTAAAAAAATTATGTAACACGACTTTTTTGACATCCTTTAAAAAACTCGTGAACACAACGTAAGAGTACAATAAGTCATGCATGTTTAGCTCTTAACACATATGTTCAGGATGGTGTTATTTCACTAGTAATGTGATATTTTAACTACAACTAATTTGAAGACTTTGTCCTTTAAAAGATATAAATTTGGCCACTTTTAAACCATATGACGTGTTTATTTATAGCTACTTTGTTATATTATGGTTAAAAATACAATACAATACAATACAAATTGGCCTATCCATAAGTAATGTGAAATTGACCTTTTTTCCAAGTTGGCGTCTTAATTTTTTAATCACCTACGGATATTAAAAAATTATTTACAGTAAAATACATTTTAAATTTTAACCTTATTATTAATAGGATGTGATAAAATAGTGCCATTGTCATTGTAATAATGCAATCCATCAAATATTATGAAAATATTTCTTTTAATGACTACCTACTTTTTTTTTCTAATAGCTGCCGGCCAGATCATGCAAAATTATACAAACAAAAAAGGATTTGACATGGCAATTCAGCAATCACTAAAAACAAGTTGTAGTCGTTATTTAGCTTCATTTTGTATTATGGTAATTATATGGTGGTTTTTGTGAAGTTTAAGGAAAAGTTGATTTTATAAGTGCTCGATCTATATTTTTTATATGGTGTTTTACCCGTCTGTTTTAAACCCATATAAAAAGATATTATAGTTTCAGCTTTTACCCAAAATCCATTATGATCATGTCTTATTTTCCTATGGGTCCCACCATATACACCGGGTGGTGGCGGAGTTTGACCAAAAGTTTCGAGGGGGCGTAAAGTGATGGGACCCAATTTTTTTCCCTATCGTTATGTTTCGGGTCGGATTGGGTTGGCTATTCGATTCAAGTCGGGTCAAATAATAATAGTTTCAAATAAAACAAAGTGTATATTTACCAAACTACGCAACATTTATATACAAAGTTTATAAACATTTAGGATATACAATTTAGGAAAAATAATCGGGGGGCGATCCTATATAATTTTAAAATTTTCGGACGAAAAATGGGAACCTATACACTTCTAACCGAAACATTGGGGTGATGTTATCATATGGCGGTGTGTGGGTAAAAATGTCTATACGGGCCTATGTCTTTCGTAGTGGTCAATGTATATACCGAATGCATTTAAAAATGATTTCAACCTATTTCGTTACGAATAAACTGATTTTGGATTGTCTTTTACCATAAATGAGTCATACCAGAAAGTAAAGATAAAAACGTTAATGGATAAACTAGCATGAAAGCCGTCCAGAGTTTATTTCCAATGCATACAATCCTCTAAATTAAGAGAAAAATGCCCGGATAGTCCCTGTGGTTTCGCCTTTTTTCACCTATAGTCCCCAACTTTCTAAAATTACCTGAATATTCCCCAAGTTTTCATTTTTTGTTCCCGGATAGTCCCTGGGTCTAACTTCAGTTTATTTTCTCTGTTAAGAGGGTGTGAAATGACAAAAATACCCTTTCCTTAAAAGGCCAAACCATAAGGACTATCCGGGCATCTTTATTTTTATATATAAAACCCCACCATCACACTTCATCTTCAACCTCCACCCACCATCACCCTCCACCATCACCGCCACTTGTCATCCCCACTTTTTATCATTTCTTGGTTTGTTCTGAAGCAATTAAATATAAAACTTTCATTATACTTATCAAGTATCTAAAAAACAGACAAAATGTAAACACTTTACCAACCACTAAAATGCTGCCCTAGGTTTAAATTCAAGCTCAACACTATTTTCAGATGAATACTGAATGCTAATGAAGATTAAAAAAAGGCAAATTCGGATCAAAACTTTCCCCAAAACATCGAATGTTTTGGTCCACACAAGAATGAAATTGTGTATTTTTCACACCGAGAATGTAATTTCTATACATTTTTTAATAAAATAAAACCTAGCTAGCTAGCTATCAGTAATCGCAACAACATTTAAGATCTACAGAATATTCATGTTCATCGTCAAATAATATGATACCAGTCACATTGAAATGCTGATCTGATCTAACAGTGAAAGTAAAACCCTAGGAACGTTTGTGGCCCTAATTATATACATATATTAAACCCATTAAGTCTAACCACCTCCCAAATCCATCTCCACCGTTAGATCTTGCTGAAACTAAATCCAGGCCGTTTAAACTCCATTTTTTAACCGCTATCTCGGCAGTTATGAGCAGTTTTTTAGCTAGGAGTTACCTCCGCAAATTTCGTCCCCATGTTCTCCACATATGGCTCCTACAAAACTGGATTGTGGGTTGACGGTTACTCCCATCTCAGTTCATCTTATTTAAATAACCGCTCCCATGGCGGTTTAGGGGGAGTTTCTCAGCGGGTGGTTTTGCTCCTTATTATTCTGCCCATGACCTCCACTTCTATGGTGGTTATATCCTTATTTTATGGACCCATTATCTCCACCTCGATATCAAATTTGAGCTTCTCATCCTAAATTATGGGAAGGATGTACCCCACCCACGTTCTATCCTAAATTGTGGGTAACCTCCATATGGTTACCTCCTAAATTAGTCTATTTAAACCCATAACGTGTAGTGTCTGTAGAACACATTTTACCCATGTCTTCTCATCCAAGTTCTCGCAACTTATACGTCTATACCAATGTAAGTCACATTGTTTGTAAAATTTTTTATCAAGTTAATTGCTCTACAATAGGCAACCTGTCGTGCATTTCTAATTATGATTATACTATGTTAACATTTTCAGATATGCAGCAGAACAAGTGCATGCCCCTACCACCTTCCAATGTATGCTATATTTGTAGTCACCATTTTAAAAGTTTGTTGTTTTACTTTTACATTACTGAAACTTCTAATTTGGTACATTGGTAACAAGGTTTCTTTTATGTAACATGGAAGGTCGGAGAGCAATCAACAAGCATATTAAATATAATACAGTTAATTTCAATTAATAAATCTTTAAATTCTATCCAACACTAAGAGATGCGTCCAGATACATACAACCAACCGGTAGCAGACTGTGAAGCCCAAGCTAAGAGGATGAACAGGTTTTTTAGACTAACACACACGTTTTATATTATGTTAACATCTTTTAAACAATGTATTTGTTTTTTTAGTTATATATCTACATAAATTGCAGACACAAAGTGGAAGCGTGGAGATTGTCTCATATGGGCCTCATGTTAGTCCCTACATTTCTCACATGCATGGGTAAAAAGTTTTTATTTTTGTTTTTATTTAAATTAAAAGAAGTTTTCTCAATAAGTAATCATTTAAAAAAACGGCAGTATGAAATTAAGTAAAAGTGTGCATATACTAATACAAGTAAAACTTATTTTCATATTATATATGTATATGTATAATATATCTGTTGTGGTAGTTTAATTAACATACCCACAATTATAATAACACTTAATCAATTAATATTTAACTAATAAGTTGAACTAAAATTTTATGCAAATGGACATGTTTGGGATTACTAACATGTATACTCAACATAATATTTGACTAATTATGCACTTTTAGATGCAAATTGTGTAGCTAAAGAATTTAGTTATACACAACATAGCTAAAATTAAATATGACGGTTAATGTGATTTTGGGAAAAAATTTTATTTTAAGCACATTTAAAAAGTCTAAAAAGCAAACAGACATGCCCAAACATTTAAAAGTTAAAAAAAAACTTGAGAAAAAAATATAACCCTTAATTAGACAACCAAGATTAACTAAAAATTGAGAAAAAAATATAACCCTTAACTACTAACTAGACAACCGGGATCAACTCTCTTATAAAATTGTAAGCATAAATACATAGATCTTACCCATAGCCCAAAGACCGGGATCAACTCTCTTATAAAATTGTAAGCATAAATACATAGATCTTACCCATAGCCCAAAGAAAATATAGCATTTCCATCTTGAGTACAGTTACCAGAATCACCAAAGTAAACATTTAATGTTAATTTGCCTTCGATAACTTAGAGAATGATGCTTTTGTTTGTAACGTTGATTAATTTTGTGTGCGCTTAGTATATGTTACCTTTGTTTCTCATGTTGTTTTGTACAGTTTTTTGTGTTTATAGGTTCATTCAGGTTAAAAGTAACAACCAAGTTCAGTGAGCCAATCACATATGAATAAACTCACCAAGCAGTAGATTTCCACGTTAGCTAATATTGCACTTTGTCACACCTTTAAGATATATTTTAAACGCCTTATTTCTCATTGTTTGCTTTGTTTGAACGGTTGGATGAGCTTGCATTAAATGAATTGCAATTGCTTTTTAAGAAATAGTGCAACTACATGTACAAAAAGAGTAGTATTTGGTGAGGTTTCATCCCTTTTTAAAATCTTAATAATTTGTATAACACGAAACTAAGCACCGTAATTACTTGCTAATTGCATATGAACATATTAAAATGGAGTCCATTAATGACAACAATAAATTTTGGTTATATTTTATTTTAAACGGGTCAATTCGGGTTGCGTTTTATTTCAAACGGGTCAATTCGGGTTGCGTTTTATTTCAAACGGGTCAATTCGGGTTGCGTTTTATTTCAAACAGGTGTTATAAAAAAATTAGTTAGAAGGGGAACGGGGTTGAGAGTCATAATGCATACTTATGTCATTAAGACATTAAAATACCCGTCCACCGGACGGGCATTAAACTAGTTTGAGTGGATTGTGATGAAACAAGATCTAGCAAGCAATAGGAATTAGATGAAAAATGTAAAAATAGAGTGTGAAAACTGCAGCGAGAGTTATGTAAAGGGAGAAGGAGGGTACCTTTGTTGCAGATCTACGAGCCTCCGATGAGGAAAGTTCAGCGGTGATGGTGGAGGGTGGAGGAGGGTGATGGTGGGTGGAGGTTGAAGAAGTGTGGTGGTGGGGTTTTATAAATAAAAATGAAGAAGATGCCCGGATAGTTCCTATGGTTTGGCCTTTTAAGGAAAGAGTATTTTTATCATTTCACACCCTCTTACACAGAGAAAACAAACTGAAGTTAGATCCAGGGACTATCCGGGAACAAAAAATGAAAACTTGGGGACTATTCAGGTAATTTTAGAAAGTTAGGGACTATAGGTGAAAAAAGACGAAACCACAGGAACTATCCGGGCATTTTTCTCCTAAATTAATTAGTGATATCAAAATATTCACATTACTCCTTTTATACTTTTATACTTTTTTTTTTTTTTTTTTGCAAAAATAGTAAGCTGTTTTATAACAGCAGTACAAGTAATAAAAATGAATGTCGGCAACTTGGCATCTCGCAATATAAACGTATAATAATCAATATATTAAAAAACTGTACGTTGACCAAGACAATTGGTTGAAAATAATTTGAAATGTCTATAAACTGTATCCTTCTTTCTGTCCGCTCATTTCTTATCTCCTCTTAACCACTCCTATCTTATCTCCACTTGTGTCTTGTTTACTTACATTCATAGCATACAGATTACACACCAACTACTCTCATTCCAATTTCGAGTTTTTACCTCTTCACTGTTAACAATGGCAGAAGCTCTTCTCAATGTCATCTTTGACAAGCTAACCGATGAAGCCTTCAATAAATTTGCTCGCTCTCAGGAGATTGATTCTAAGCTCAATGACCTGAAGATCATACTGACCCAAATTAAAGCTCTGCTTAATGATGCTTCTCAAAAGGAAATAACCAATGAATCTGTGAGACTATGGCTGAATAGTCTCGAACATTTGGCTTACGATATCGATGACGTACTCGACGATGTGGCTACCGAAGCTATACATCGTGAGCTGACACAGGAATCAGGATCAGTCATCAGCAAGGTAAGAAAGCTCATGGTCCCAAGTTTCTTCACAAAATTCTCACTAAGTCAAAGTTTGCATCACAAGTTAGATAGTATTACCACCCAGTTACAACAATTAGAAAAACAAAAGTCTGATCTGGGTTTGATTGTGAAAGATGAAAGGCCCGAAAGTAGTAGTAGAAGAAACGAAACATCTTTGCTAGAATCTGAAGTTGTTGGACGAGAAAGTGAGAAAGAGAAATTGCTCAACAAGTTGTTGCAGGATGGGCCATCTAAGGAAAACTTCAGTGTCTTACCCATAGTCGGTATGGGTGGGGTTGGTAATAGGGATGAGCTCGGTCCGGTTCGGTACCGAACCGGTACCGGTACCGAAAGAACCGGTACCGAAAATCCTCAAAAGTTGGTACCGGTACCGGTACCGAACATACCCGGTTCGGTACGGTTCGGTACCGGTACCGGTTCGGTACCGGTATTTGAGGGTAAAAACGAGCAAAATACCGGTACCGAACCGGTACCGTACCGGACCGGTACCGAAAATGTCAAAAGTGGGTACCGAATCGGTACCGAAAAGGTACCCGGTTCGGTAAATTCGGTACCGGTACCGGTTCGGTACCGGTACCGGTTCGGTACCGGTACCGGGTCCATTTTGCTCATCCCTAGTTGGTAAGACCACTCTAGCTAGATTCTTATATAATGATACACAAGTGAAGGGTCGGTTTGAACTCCATGCATGGGTTTGTGTCTCTGATGATTTTGATATCTCTAAGATAACCAAAACCATCTTTCAAGCTGTGTCCAACGAAAACAAGGAATTTGAAGATCTAAATCAGCTTCAAGTGGCTCTTAAAGAGAAACTTAAGGACAAACGGTTTTTACTAGTACTAGATGATGTGTGGCATGAAAACTTTAATGATTGGGAAAACCTAGTGCTCCCATTTCATTCAGGGGCTCGTGGAAGTAAGGTAATCATGACATCTCGCAAGGAGCAATTGCTTAAGATGCTAGGTTTTGATAATCTAGACCATCTTGAGACTTTGTCGAGTGAAGATGCTTTGTCTTTATTTGCTTTACATGCATTTGGCGCAGACAACTTTGATTAACACCCAACACTCAGACCAAAGGGTGAGCGTATTGTGGAAAAGTGTGGTCGTTTGCCTTTGGCTTTAACAGATGAAGGCTGCTGAGAGCTAAAACAGATGAAGAAAAATGGGATGAGGTGTTGAATAGTAAGATATGGGATTCAAAAAGTGTTGGTGATCTTTCTGCAGATTGGAAGGTGATTTTTCCTGCCCTTATGTTAAGCTACCATGAACTTTCTGCAAATTTGAAGCGGTTGTTTGCATATTGCTCCTTGTTTCCTAAGGACTTTTTGTTTGACAAAAAAGAGTTAGTCCTGTTGTGGCTGGCCGAAGGGTTTTTGTACAAATCAAATGCAGCCAAGTCACCAGAACGCCTTGGTTTTGAATATTTTGAAGAGTTGTTATCAAGGTCATTTTTTCAACAATCACCAAATGAGGAACCGTTATTTGTGATGCATGACCTGATGAATGATTTGGCCACATTTGTTGCCGGAGAGTTCTTTTCAAGGGATGACAATCGGATGGCGACGGAAGATTTAGCAAAGTACCGCCACATGTCATTTATTCGTGATGAATATGTAGCTTACCACAAGTTTGAGGCCTTCAAGAGAGCTAAAGGTTTGAGAACATTGTTAGCGGTATATGTTGGGGTGGATCAATCGTGGGACAAGTTCTACTTATCCAGCAAGATTTTGGTTGACTTACTTCCCGAGGTACCGTTATTAAGGGTTCTTAGTTTGAGTCGTTTTAGTATAAGTGAGGTACCGAATTCCATTGGTACTTTGAAGCACTTGCGGTATCTTAATCTATCTAAAACTGTTATCAAAGAGTTGCCGGACAATGTTGGTAATCTTTATAATTTAGAAACATTGATAGTTTTTGGATGTAAGAGGTTGACCAAGTTGCCTAAAAGCTTTTTAAAGCTAAAAAAGTTGAGGCATTTTGACATGAGAGATACTCCATATCTGAAAAAGTTGCCCTTGGGGATTGGTGAGTTGAAAAGCCTACAGACTCTCACTAGGATCATCATTGCTGAAAACAATGGCTTTGCAATTACTAAGCTTAAGGGATTAAAGGATCTCCATGGGGAAATTTCCATAGAGGGGTTGAACAAAGTACAAAGCTCAATGCATGCACGAGAGGCGAACTTATCTTTAAAAGGGATTAATAAGTTAGAGTTGAAATGGGATGATGTTTCAGGAAGGGAAACACTTGAGAAGGAGATTCTCAATGAGTTAAAGCCGCATAGTGATAAGTTGAAAATGCTTGAGGTTAAGTATTATAAGGGAATAGAGTTTCCAAATTGGGTTGGGAATCCGTCTTTTCATCAATTGGTTCAGGTGTCGCTACATGGTTGTAGAAAATGTACATCTCTTCCGCCACTTGGACGGCTACCTTCACTTAAGGAGTTGTTGATTCAAGGAATGGGTGATGTTAAAGTCATCAGTTTGGAGTCAAGTAGGACTACTGATGTTACCTTCCCTTCACTTGAAATTCTATGGTTTGAAGATATGTCTAGTTGGAAGGTATGGTCAACCAATAGCGATGTAATGTTTCCATGCCTTCGAGAGCTACAAATAAAAAGATGTCCCAATTTGATTGATGTCTCACTTGAAGCATTACCTTCACTAAGAGTTTTGAGGATAGAGGGATGTGGTGAAAGTGTGCTGAGAAGTCTGGTTCAAGCAGCTTCATCAACCACTAAATTGGAAATAGGATCAATTTTAGGGCTTAAGGATGAGGTATGGAGAGGTGTCATCGTGAATTTTGGGGCGGTTGAAGAGCTATGCATACAAAAATGTGATGAGATAAGATACCTATGGGAATCAGATGCAGAGGCAAGTAAAGTTCTTGTAAATTTAAAGGAATTGAAGGTAAGGGATTGTACAAAATTGGTGAGTTTAGGAGAGAAAGAGGAGGATGAGGATAACACTGGGAGCGACCTCCTATCATCTCTTAGGAAGTTGGTTATAGATTCATGTGAAAGTATGGAGCGTTTGTGTTGTCCCAAGAGCGTTTGTGGAAACCTAAAATCAATAAATCAATTGAGTAACTCCACTCACCTCACCTCTTTGTCAATAAAATATTGTGAAAACATGGAGTTATTTCCTGATCTTCATCAGCTATCAAATCTCACCTCGTTGACAATAGCAGGTTGTGAAAGCATACAGTCATTTTCTGACCTTGAGCTATCAAAGCTGACCAGGTTGACAATAGAAGGTTGTGAAAGCATAGAGTCATTTCCTAACCTCCATCTGCCAAATCTCACACATCTGGCCATAGCACGTTGCAAAAACATGAGGGCATTTGGTGACCTGCAGCTACCAAATCTAATCAGTTGGTGGTTAGAACATTGTGAAAATCTGGAGTCATTTCCTGACCTTCAGCTATCCAATTTCACCATGTTAAAAGAAGTGTATATCAGAAATTGTCCAATGATTGATGCTTCCTTTCCTCGTGGGCTTTGGCCTCCCAATTTGTGTTTACTTAGAATAGGGTGGTTGAAAAAGCCCATCTCAGAATGGGGCTATCAGAATTTCCCAGCTTCCCTTGTTCACCTAAGATTATACAGTGATCCCCATGTGAGGAGTTTTAGTCAATTGTCCCACCTTTTCCCTTCTTCTCTTACATCTCTGGATATAAACAATTTTAATAAACTGGAGTCACTTTCAACGGGACTCCAACACCTCACATCCCTTCAACATCTCATTATTAGGTTTTGCCCAAAGGTGTACGATCTACCAGAGACGCTGTTACCTTCACTTTTGAGTTTGAGAATATGGAGATGCCCAAAATTGAAAGAAAGGTGTGAAGGAAGAGGCTCCCACTACTGGTCACTCATCTCTCATATCCCCTGCATCGACATATAAGACAGGTGCGTGTTTATTAAATACCCTCTGATTTCCATATGATAAACTGGTATTCTCATACATGTGCGTGTTTTTTTTTTAATGATGACATTAATTTATATGTTGAAATCAGTTATCCTTTTCATGAATTTAAACTATTATGTAGCTGCCAATGTGTACTAATTTTGACTTTCGTGAGTTAAATTTGCCAATGAATTATTATTATTGTTATTTTTGTTTTGTTTGTGATTATTGTTGATCTTACTTTTGTAGGTTGATAGGGTGCGATTTTAAGTTGTTAATCAGTTGATTTTTGTGATAGCACGCTTAATTTTTTTTTTTTGGTTGCTAGTTTATCCGATGGATGTGAGTTGACTTTAGTTAGGGTTTTGGTGTGGTTTGTGGGATTATTGAAGTGTTATAGCAATAGATAATGAAATTTGATTGAAGTTACTTCGAGTCTCGATTACAAAGTTGAATCTGATTCACAAGTTGAAGATACAAATCAGAGTTTAGATCTGCATTTTGTTTACTGCGGAGTTATGATAAAAAAAAACATAGCTAATTTGATTAGTTGTATTAATACTTGATATGAAGTCTGTGAAGAACTGAATAACTTATATATTACAACTAAACTTTTGGGTGATGGAACATTCACAGTTGACCAGGTCAAATTCAAGAATAGAGAAAAGTCTCAAGGTGTGAATTTTCAGGGAAAGTATCTTGAGTAAAGTGCAGTAAAACTCGCGCATATAATTACCGAATCAGCTAATAACAGACAAAGTGTCGACGACATAAGTGTAAGTTCCTTTTAAGTCAACAACATTTGACTACCCCATAATATAACAAACTGGTTTTGATTATTAGTATTCATGATATAACACAGGATTTATTCATGAAAATCAGTTGGATTCAATATTCAAAGTGAAGGTCTTAAGAAATTGTCAAACATCGGACCAGAGGCTAAGTTAAAGGAAAGGGTCAAAGTGCTTGATGATGGACAAGATCATTTCTGGTAAGCTTGTACTTTTTTTCCTGTAAAAATTATGGGTGGGTTGGATAACGAGTCAAAACAGGTTCGGGTTATTAATATTGTTGACTTTTTAGTAGGGTTGAACTGAGGCAGGTTGGAGTGTTGGACTCTGGTACAAACATTTTAATTTTCTTTTGACCTTATGGCCAATTAATGTTTTAACTATGATTACAGAAAATATACTATTTAGAATAGTCGTCTAAATTTTTTCTAAAGGAGTGTTTAAAAAGTAACATGTGTTTTGATTATGTTTTAATAACTTTACAACCACTTGTATGGTTGTTCCTATTCTTTTGTAAGTTTTGGGGTAAAATGTAAATAAGGTTCCCCACCTAATATGTATTTTTTGCCTAAAAGATCACAGAATTATATTACACACACATATTATTTATATTACACACACATTATTTGGTTGAGCCCATCAAAATATCACAGAATTATATTACACACATATTATTTGGTTGAGACCATAGATTATTTGTTGTATATAATTGAATTGAATATAAAATAAATAGAGGTTGGCTTCTATACAAGACGAGTCTTGTACGAAGCATACGTGAGTATTTAAGCCATTGATCTTTTAAGATCAATGGCTCAAAGTAATCCAGTGGCATTTTCGTAAATATGAGATTCAAACAATTGAAGAAACAAATAGCAAAAGGGTATTCTGGTCCTTTCCCACTTGAACTCCTTCCCCCTTGATTTTCAAACGGCTATAACTTTTTCATACGTTAATATTTTTTTAATCATATTGAACGTGTAATCACGTAGTGGATTTATACTGAATGTGTAATCACGTAATGGTTTATGTTGAATGTGTAATCACGTAGTAAGTATTCAAAATCACGTAATGAACTAACGGGTATTCAAAATCCTGTAATTTTTTCAAGGAAACTATAGCAACGGGGTGCTCGAATTAAAGAGAATGAAATGCCCGTCAATACGGTGTAATTTTTTTAAAAAAATATTAACGTATAAAAGAGTTATATCGGTTTGAAAATCAATGGGGGGAGTTGTTTAAATGAGAAATGACTAAATTACCCTTCAAGGCAAGGACACTTGTCCTCCTCTCTTGGTCGCGTCCACTTCGTACAAATCTTATGTGTTGTATATGATCCTTTACCTAAATAATATATTTAGTATATTTTTTCCATAATATTGATAGTATTGCTATATAAATTTGCTCCCTAAAAATCATGGGCACTGGATATGCCCTACCTTCCACGGTGGATCTGCCCGTTTGACTCGTTATCCATGTAGTTAAATTTTTCAGTCCAACCCACCAGACATAACCACATCAACCATTAAATGAAGTACAGTTTGACTCTTGAGGTCAAACAAATTAAAGTTGACTTCAAAATTGATTACTATGATATTTTGAGAATAGTTTTTATAGCTGGTACAGAAATGCAACAAGATCCAGATCATCTTCAATGGAAAAAGTTGTTTCTGTAACATTCTTGTTATATTGAATTTTGAAAAGCAAAGGGTTTGGCCATTAATATCAAAGTGTATTGTTTGACCCTTGAAGTTTTTTAATTGCAGTTGAAGAAAGAAGATATTCTGCAAATCAACAACACACATTCAAAATACTTCATAATTGGTGGAAAGGAGGCTGGCTACATCTTTTGCCATAATTTGGTTCATTTACATGCTCTGCAAACATCCTGAGATTCAAGATAAGGTTGAATAAGAAATCAAAGAAGCAACAAACATGAGAAACAAATTAGAGATTTTGCAAACAGTGTGAGCGAAGAAAACCTAGAAATGATAAGTAGCTTTATGTAACTTGTAACTTGGAACAAAACTCTCGCGACTCTATTCTGCATCTCAGTGGTATGCAACTCAAGTATTTAGCAATTTCTCATTCTTTAACTTAACCAAAACTTTGACTAATCAACATGGTTACTAGTAGTTGTTGGAGTCGTACAAAATGGATCGGATTGGATCAATCTAAAGAACTTTTTGTCTAAATTTATCTAAAAATAATAATTATTATTATTATTAAGTGATAGGGATACGAAGCTAATCCATGATCTAGCAGACTGCAGACTCGTATTTGGTGCAACTAGACAATTTGAAGTTATACGAGGATAAGTAATGGACAAATGTCTCAACAAGCCACACGCGTGGACAAATGCTATAGGTGAGTTTTCCCAACTCTCAGGGACCCAATTTCGTCATCTAGAGCTCCGATTTTGAAGTCAATGTTTTCCCCAATTAAGCATTTTTAATTAATTTCGCTTGGTTGTAAAAAACGGCTGGATTTTTTTAACTAGATATTTATTCGTTGTTTTTTAGGCTGTTAATTTCAAGGAACTTATAATTGATGAAGAATCAATGGGGATTACCTCTGACGGCAAGTTACCACTAATGAGGATTATGGAACTAGCCTATGATGTCAATTGTCAAGTTACCATCTGATGAAGATTAAGGGAACTTACCACTGAAGCGAGTTACCTCTAGTGAAGATTGATGAAGTCTGGCTAATGAAGAAGAGATGCCACGTGTTAGCCTATCATTTGACGAAGACAATCTGTTGAGAGGATGTTATACATAATTGTCACTTGTCAATTCCGTACGTCTCAACAAGAATATAGATACACGAGTCTGCATTGATATTATTATCACTTGACCCCATAGTTTAATGTGTGCAAATTCAGAGAAAATTTGCATGTCACCCTCGTCATAGCTAGAGCGTTAGCTAGAAAACCATCTGTAAATTCAATTTTAATTTATAACTAGTTTTACATGATGTATTGAAACAATCGATTTTGATGAATACCTTGTGCTTATAGCAATTGTTCTTCTACTCTTGTTTATTGTTTTGTGCATATTGTGAATCAGTTGACGATGAAACAGTGATACCTTACACAATGATTAGCTAAGTTTAACTTGATTGTGATGCACACAAATTTAATCTCCCAACAACATTGTATCCTAGAAAGATCTAATTCTCTTGGTAGTAACTCGGAAGGTATTCATGTAGTTGCAATATCTTATAAATAATGGATAAATAAAGTAGACATGACCTACAAAGTTTACACAACTATTGCCCTAGGTTGTCAATAGATTTATGTAACAACTGGTGATTGCGATTTAGATGGCAAGAATGCACAGCTACTATTACGACACGATTGTTTGATAACCCTATACTAGCAACTTCAGTTGACAAACTACAATAAAAAGAAAGATTAGTAAAGAGGTAACAAAACAGAGGAAATCATAAAGTCATGCTGAATGTAAAAAAGTATCATGAGATCACAAAAACCAAACTCATATCAAGAAATTTATAATAAAAAGAAAAGAAAAAAACACATACACACAGCAAGTCAACCTTCAATCAAGAAACTAAACAAGTAACATCACAACACTTAAACTAATGTGTTCTATATTTTTTAATACCATAAAATGATACAAATCCAACCAAATAAAATTTGCTCTATTAGCCATGAATCCTACAATAATACTGAGACAATAAATTACATTCGAGCGAGTTAACAAGAACACAAAGTTCTCATAAGAAGACACCGTGGACCACAAAAACTTGTTCATCGTGTGAGATCCCTCTTTCCTCCTTACTTGATGCATAATCATATACCAACAGTTGAAAATAAGATAATTTGTTTTCGGAAAGTGCAGGAGTAATAAATCAATCATCCGAATATATCAAAAGAAACAAGAATTCAAGAACAAGCTTACAACTTTTTGCATCAATGTGTTGTATTGCGCCTCAGTGATCACTCTTTTTCCTTTTTCCTGAACCATAATACTTCTCATACCATCTAACAAACTTCCTCAACGCCAAACTCCCTTTGCGCCAAACTAATATTCGCATGAGTAAATGGGACATCGCCAATTCTAGGCAACTTCATCACACGTCTTATCGCTTTCACTTTCACTTTCAACAACTTCTCCAGAATACTAACAAGCTCCGAAACAGGCACAGGCGAAGTATTCCCTAAATTAAAAATCCTAAACTGAGCCACCCCTTTTTTTCTTCCCACCACTTCCTGTACTCTTTTCAGTGGCGTCTAAAGCACCTAAACAACCCTTTACAACATCATCAATAAAAGTAAAATCACGCGCAACAGTCCCATGATTACTAGACTCAAAAATGGGAATCGATTTTCGTTTCAAGATATCTTTACTAAAGAAAAAATAAGCCATATCGGGTCTACCCCATGGTCCATAAACCGTAAAGAACCTCAAACCCGTCAAATACAACCCATAAATATGATTATACGTATGAGCGATTTCTTCACCCGCTTTCTTCGTTGCAGCGTATGGGATCAGTTCGATCTTTTTCCGAAAAGGGTACTTCTGTATTCAACCCATAAACAGAACAAGAAGACACCCAAACAATTGCAGGCTGTGGATTTGCATTTTTGCATACTTCAAGAACAATAATAAAACCAGCAATATTACTATGAGTATAAGATTTTGGGTTTCTTCATTGCATATCTAACACCAGCTTGAGCAGCTAAATAAATAACATGACTAAAATGAACTACCTCAAAGAGTTTGTTCAGCAAACCGGTGTCCTTTATGTCCCCTTCCACAATGAAAATCCCACTTTTTTTCCACACATGTTGACGAGCCCTTTTGAGGGTAGGATCGTAATAACTGTTAAAATTGTCTAACCCTAAAACGTAGTCACCACGGCATCTCAAGACGGCGCTGATGTGGATTCCGACGAAACCGGCTGCTACGGTGACCAAAACAGAGTACCCTGTTTTCAATCCGATGTTGACTGATGACTTGACCGTTACTCCCATCGGTATCCCTATACACACACACAACTCTCAGTTTAACCTAATCGAACAGAGAGTGAGTGGTCATGTAAAAGATAGCAGTATTAGAAAGGTAACCTAGGACACAAAAATAATTAAGGTGTTGTATATTAATAAAACAAATAGCAAAAAGTAATCTAATCTAATAAAATGAAATATGGATATAAAAGAACCTATAGGGTTTGTATGAATAACAGCTAACAACTAACTGATGTAGAAAATAAAAAATCAGAACATACCTACTTTTTAAACTACTTTCAAAGTGAACATTAGCAGCCTAAAATATCCAAATGAATAACATAGATATAGTCCAATTAACAGATTAAGTGACCATTTCCAAAAGCAATCTGCATGGTATGTATGATGCAACATACAAATCTACACACAGCCATCAAACTAAAGTTCTACTTTTATGAACAAATAACATAATCAGTTAATAAAAGCTCATAAACTTTCCTGAAAAAGAAACGGGTCAGTGGGTCACTCGTTCAAGGGTATGTGAAATTTATCCATATATAAATATGAGTCTAGGTATATATCAACATCCATATAACCTGTTATTTACAAACTTTTTTTTTCTTTGAATCAATTAAATCAAAAACCTCGACTTTTAGGTTCAAGAACCCTAATTTAGCACTCATCCCCAATTTGGACATGAAAAATGATCTACTGGATACTACAAAATGATTGTCGATCTAGTATACAAAAGAAGCTAGGGAATACACATGAATGAAAAAAGAGGCATCTTTCATTGAGGCATTAAACCAAACACCTGGTGTGCATGTAAACTCAATAGCTAAACTCTCCTCCAAAACAAGCAAAAACAAAACTAATAAATGTATAACAGCGCAACATGCGTCCCCAGTTTCACATCTGCGGAAAAAAAAACCTACGGACTGAATACAAAACACCCTCTAGTTCATAAATCAATCGCAAAAAAAAAAAAAAAAAAAAAAAAAAAAAAAAACACGAACAAGAAAACCCTAGTCACAAATAGCAGAAATTTACGATCAAAAGCAAACCCACATAGGGGGCAACGATTGCACCTGATGTGAAGAACATTTGCAGCAGATTAGAAGTGTTTTTCTCATCTATACTAATTACTAAACTCACCTGGAACTGGAACCGGGAAGGGAAAAGAAGACGGTGTGTTAAGAAGCCACCGACCAAGACACCCCCTAACTTTTGACACAGGACATAAACTCAAACAATTTAACATAGAAACAAAACTCCCCCAAACTTTCACAATAATACCACCAAACTTTTACAACTTCACTCTCTCGTCTCGTTTTTAAGCAAGTTACATATTCACTTTTAACTTTTATTAATTAACAACTTTAACCATTCAAACTTTTCTTCTTGATAACACATTACTATACTTTCTTTTATCCCTGACTAAAATACTTTTGTGACACGCATAATGTGGTGTGCGGATACCACAAGCTAATGTCATCATCGTACAATGTAACCACAATGCTTATGGTTAACACATCACATGCCGTGCTGCCAACTATAAACAACTAAGGAGTTGCCACTACAACGCACGGCCTATTGCAACAACCTAGTGTATATGAAATGGTAAAATTACCTACATGAGTTCTAGTTTATACACTATTATAATCTATTCAAATTAAAAATAATGAAATGCTCGTTAATATGGTGTAATTTTTTTTTTCTTAAAGTTATTATCATATGAAAAAGTTATACCTGTTTGAAAGTGGATTTACAAATCTATAATGCCCTTGTCTTTGAAAACCTTCTACACTTCGTACAAACTGGATCTTCTGTACAATAATGATTCCCATTTAATTTAATCATACAAATTGCCAAAATCGTCCCTGAGGTTTGGGTATTTTTGTCAGATTCATCCAAAACAACTTTTTTGGACCATATTGCCCTTCACTTTTGAGACTTTTTGCCATTTTCATCCAAACGTCTAACTTAATTTAATGTGTTTTGATAAAGAAAAGAATTTGTATCAATATATACTTTAAGATTTATAAAGGGTGTGTTTCATCCCTCAATGGGCCGGGAGGATGCCCAATAAATCGCCGGAAGCCTAGTGTCTAGAGGTGCAAAGGTGCACAAAATGGTTTCTTCTCTAGCTGGTTCGGTTAAAATGGTTTTTTCTCTAGTCGGTTCGGTTAATCGAACAAGCAGGCTTATCTCATTTTTTCTTTAACCGTTTTTTTTCACATTTTTTTGGTTATTCCTTTGGCCGGTTTTTTTTTTTTTTTTTTTTGGTTAACTGGTAAATCAATTAAGACCGGTTTCTTTAAAAAATTCTCAAACCGGTTACGAACCTATTTCTAAAAAACACTAATCAGTTATTAACCAATTACAATTTCAGTTAATGAACGGTTTCAGTTATTTTACCGTTATTTTGTGCACCTCTAATGGTGCTTTCTAGCTTACAATACTTTAACTCATTTTACTGGTTATTTTGTGCATCTCTACATCTACTAGTGCTTTCTAGCTTACAATACTTTTGCCCGATATGATCACATAATATATATATATATATATATATATATATATATAGGACAAAGATCCGTTAGGAACCACCCCTTAT
Organism: Helianthus tuberosus; assembly: GCA_030545235.1. NCBI lineage: Eukaryota > Viridiplantae > Streptophyta > Magnoliopsida > Asterales > Asteraceae > Helianthus > Helianthus tuberosus. The sequence continues at coordinate 142,661,873 of CM060426.1, read as the reverse complement.
TGCGAGAACCGCGAGAACCAATGTGAACACAACCAAAAATACCTAAAAATAGCTAAAAAACACACAATTTTTTTTTTAATATTTTTAAGAGTAAAATGCACGGATAGTCCTTGTGGTTTTGCAAAATAACATCTATAGTCCTCAACTTTTGGAAATTACATCGGTGCTCCCTGTGGTTTGACAGTTTGTTACTCGGATAGTCCTTGGAGTGGATGTCCGTTAGTTTTCTCCGTTAAGTGGATGTGAAATGACAAAATTACCCTTCATCTTCTCCACTCTATAAAACAAAACAACCCCACCTCAACCCCACCCCCCATCTTTTTCTCTGTTTCCCCTACCATTAACCACCAACCACCTCCCACCTCCCACCTACACCACAAGTAACCACCTTCTGAACCACCACCATCTCTACACCCATAGAGAGAAAGTTGAGAAAAAAGGAAAGAGTAAAATGCACGGATAGTCCCTGTGGTTTTGCAAAATAACACCTATAGTCCCCAACTTTTGGAAATTACACCGGTGCTCCCTGTGGTTTGACAGTTTGTTACTCGGATAGTCCCTGGGCTGGATGATGGTTAGTTTTCTCCGTTAAGTGGATGTGAAATGATAAATTTACCCTTCATCTTCTCCACTCTATGTTTCCCCCACCATTAACCACCAACCACCACCCACCTTCATTTTCACATGTCTAAAAACCTGCAACTTTCTATTTTGTCAACTTCTTTCACTATCAAAACCAGCAGCACCGCTAACAATATCGGCTGACCATCCAATTGCTAATCTCATCAGCAATTATCAAACTCAGATTCTCTTCGTAAAACAATCTCAATACAATATCAATGAATCAACAATCACAAAACAACAAGGCTATTCTTCAACAACTGCAAACTTCATCTTCGTTTATTATCTCGGCCACATCAGCCGCTGTGAACAACTGCAAATCCGAAATCGTACTGATCCAGCTACGAATATATTTTTTCTTTGTTTCGAACAAAAGAGATAACCCGAAACTGCCGAACAGGAGATCTGCGGAACAACAGTGATTGATTTATAAAGAACATATTTGATTTTACCGAATTACAATCGAAATCAGTACATAATCGGTCTAACACACATCTCGTATAGAAGAAACAAATGCAGATTTCAACAAACAGAGAGAAAGGTGGGGTGGGTGGGGTTGGGGTGGGGTTGTTTTGTTTTTATAGAGTGAAGAAGATGAAGGGTAAATTTGTCATTTCACATCCATTTAATGGAGAAAACTAACCGTCATCCAGTCCAGGGACTATCCGAGTAACAAACTGTCAAACCACAGGGAGCACCGGTGTAATTTCCAAAAGTTGGGGACTATAGGTGTTATTTTGCAAAACCACAGGGACTATCCGTGCATTTTACTCAAAAGGAAAATATAAGAAAAGCATAAGAAGTCACAAGATTATACTCGTTGCGCACAAGCTTGTCTCCATCCGGATACCATACAATCTCATCTCCTTTCTGATACTCTCGTTCACTATAATGTCAACAATTCACACAAAATGTCACCTAATATGATCTCAAAACCCTAGGCAGTTAATATCAACAATTCAGATAAAATGTCACCTAATTTCATCTCAAAATCCTAGGCAGCTCAAAATCAACAATACGTACAGATCCATAACAAATTCAACAACAAAACTCAAATTACCTCAAAGGCCTAAACCTAACCGTCACAAAAATGCTATCTCCGGCTCCCGATCTCGGTACATTATCAACCGGTTCAACAACAAGTTCATTTGATAACAGGAAACCTACCGGCGAGCGGTCGCCGTAACCACCTCCTTTGGAATACATCGAGTCAGACCTAGGTATGGATCTGGAACCGTTACCGGAAGCACCGTAGAACGACGTCGTAGCGGAAGAAGAAGAAGAGCAGGATTTCGAAACGATCTGCTTGAACGATGAGGATGATGAAGATGAGAAAAACGGACTCGACGGTTTCCGGTGGTGTAACGGCGGACTGCTTAACGATGGGGGGAAATAGAGAGAAAGGTGGGGGTGGGTGGGCTTGGGGTGGGGTTGTTTTATTTTTATAGATTGAAGAAGATGAAGGGTAATTTTGTCATTTCACATACACTTAACGGAGAAAACTAACGTACATCCACTCTAGGGACTATCCGAGTAACAAACTGTCAAACCACAGGGAGCACCGGTGTAATTTTCAAAAGTTGGGGACTATAGGTGTTATTTTGCAAAACCACAGGGACTATCCATGCATTTTACTCTATTTTTAATAAAAAATATCGCTACTTTTAGTAGCAAAAATAAATTAAAATTTTTAAAAAAAATTTTTTTGCTACTAAAAGTAGCGATTTTAACTTAAAAAATATTAAAAAAAATTAGATTTTTTTTTTTTGATTTTTTTAGGTTTTTTGTGGGTTTAGTTTTTAGCATTTTAGCTGGGGGGGGGGGGGGGTTAGGTTTTTTTAGGTTTTTTTGGGGTTTTAGTTTTTAGAATTTAGCTTGGGGGGGGGGGGGTTAGGTTTTTTTATATTTTTTTAGCTATTTTAGGCTGTGTTCACATTGGTTCTCGCGGTTCTCGTAATAAAGGTGGTTCTCGCATGAACCTTACCCTATATATATATATATATATATATATATAATTTTATAATTGGATTATTTGGCAATTGTATTCATAAAGGGTTATATTATTATTCAAATTTTGGAAAAAAATACAAGTTTGGTTCTTTATCTTGATACTCTTTTTCAGGCGCTGTCCTTTTCAACGAATTTTGACAGGTTCTGCTTATAGGAAAAGTTGTTGCATTTCTTGTCATTTAGCACTAACGCAATCAATTTTTTTTGTTAAATCTGATCGTTTAAGAGCATTTTTGTTATTTCACCTAAAAGGACTAAATTAATAAATCAAAAATTAAAATATTTAATTAAAATATTTAAATTAATAAATAAAAGTTAAAGTTTAAAAATTTATATTTATAATATATACAAATAACAAATAGAGGAGGAGTTGGGTAGAAAGTGGATTTTTCCTAGAAAGTCTAGGAAGCAATCAGAATGCGACACGTGGCATTGAAGGATTTTAACTAGAAGGGCAATTATGTACTTTTACAATCTATTTTTATTTTAGGAAATTATCTTCAATAACTAACTATCCATAATGAAACCGATTTGCTCCATAAATTTCAGAATTTTTTGTTCGATTTCTGATCTCACTTAATATTAATCATTCCTTCGTTTTCTTGCTCACAAGATTCATCGCTGATCATATATTTATACGGAGAGAAAAATCATGGCATCTGGAATCTATCAGCATGTTCTTGGTACGGTGTTTTAACAGTTTGTTCTTGGTGATGTGTTTTAACAGCAAGCAGATTCATACAGCTGTGTTTTAGCATTCAGATTCATACAGTTGTGTTTTAACAACAAGCAGATTCATACAGTTGTGTCTTAGCATTCAGATTCATACAGTTGTGTTTTAACAGCAAGCAGATTCATACAGTTGTGTTTTAACAGCAAGCAGATTCATACAGTTGTGTTTTAACAGCAAGCAGATTTTATACAGTTGTGTTTTAGCATTTAGATTCATACAGTTGTGTTTTAACAGCAAACAAATTCATACAGTTGTGTTTTAACAGCAAGCAGCTTCATACGCTGTATTTTACCATCCATGCTGGTAATGCTGGAGGATTTCTTGACGCTGTGTTTTAACAGCAAGCAGATTAATACTGATGTGTTTTCTTGATGTGTTTATTCATGAAGAATAGAAGGAAGAGAGAGAGAGAAAGAGAGAGAAAGCGAGAGAGAGAGAGAGAGAGAGAGAAATCGCAAGAAATGTGGGGTGGTTATGGAATGACAATTATTTCCATATTTAAAACAAGCTAAATGACATATCTACCCCTGATTAATTAAATAATCCCATTTTTAAGAAACACATATTACCAAAATGCCACCAAGATGATCTCAACCATTAAACACACCCATTGGATGGCCCAGATCGCTTCTTAGACTTTCTAGGAAAAACACACTTTCCGTAGGATCCCCACTCTAACAAATATCTATCCATATATTACTTATCTCTCCCCTCTCACCTCTCTCTCTCTCCCCAGCCACCCCTAACCCATGACCACCTCTACCGGAGTTTAATCGGAGAATTGAACGGCCTTAGAAATCCCTACAACTTCTAGCCGTCGCCTGTAAAATAAACAAATATGGATCCATGTAAATGCACTCAACCAACGTTCCTACGCCACCACCTCCTACCACCACAACCTTCACTGCCCCCCACCCACCACACCTTAGCCTTCATCGCCACCCTGCCCACTACCACCTCAGCCTTCTCCGCCCCAACCCACTCTCTCTCTCCAACCATCACAACCCACTCGATTGTCTATTCTCTCTCTCTCTCTCTCGGGCCATCCCCTTCTTTCAGTTCATCACTACAACCACCTTACCCCCAATTTCAAACCGCAATCGAAATCGCAACCTCTATTTCAAACCAAAGCTAACCCCAAATCAAAACTCTAACCCCAAATCAACCACCATAACCCACCCCTTCTCAGGTTTATCTCTCTCTCCATCCGTCTGTCTCTCTCTCTCTAGTCTCACTCTCGGTTTATCTCTCTATCTCACACACAATCTCTCTCTACATTTTAATTTGAAGGCTGATGAGAGTGGTGGATGGTTGAGATGCATTTGATGATGGTGGTTGTGGTGCTGGATGGTAATTATGTTGCTGGATGGTGGTTGAGGACACCATAACCCCGTTATATGGGGTCCACATGATCAGATTTAACAAGAAAAACTAACTGGATTAGGGCAAAAGGAAGTAACATGCATGGGTTTTTCCTATAAAGGCCAAAACCTGTCAAAATTCGTTGAAAATGACACCGCCTGAAAAATGGTATTATAATAAAGGACAAAACGTGTAATTTCTGATCAGAAAACACCAGTACTAATATAACCAATAATATCAAATTATGTTGTTAAGAATTATTAAAAGACATTGCTAGGATATTTTTATAACCATTATAAATCCAAATGAATTGTTAAAAGCAAGAATATAAGTCAGTTCACTCAAACATGAGATGACAAAGTTTAAGCCAAGTGTGTGTGCGTGCTTTAAGTGATCGACAAATGAGACGACAAAGTCATGGATTTGGTGAGATTAGGTCATACATTTTCATATAAGATGTTCTAGTCGTGTTTGTCAAACATTACGGACACTGATGTAGAGGAGAGAGGAGTGGGATATAATTATGTAATTTGGTTCGGTTTACTTTTGAGTTAGTCCGTCAAATATTGCACACCCAGTGGCTAGTTGGCTGGTTTTGATACGTGGAGTCGTGAAAGAAAACAACCGGTGTCGAACGGGATGGTCTTTACATATTTCATTTAGAGTTTAGACTTTTACTGTCCATGTTTGTAAGTTGGGTCGCAATTTCCATTAATTTTAAGCCCAGCTTATGGGCCCACATCTCAAGGAATCCATTAATTTTTAAGCCCAACTTATAGGCCCACATCTCACAGAACTAAGTTTAAGCTAAGTAGAAAAATCAGTTCCCACAAGTTGTATTTCACTAATAAAATTAATGAAGCTATATTGATATATTAATTTTCACTACTTCGTGTTACTATTTAAGAGATGGTTAATTAGTTTGATTAAATAAACTAAACTTTTTTACAAACTAAAGAAATGTCGAGGTATTAAATTTGAGATGTGTCGTACAACCCAGTGGTAGGCAACAAAAAGTTGCTTTGGTTTGACCGAAGGAGGAATCTTGGTCGGAGTAATTAAGTGGTGTTATTTAGGAGTAGAGAATTTAAGCGGTGTTATTCAGGAGTAGAGAAGAAAGATTGATGTTTAAAAAAAAAGAATTTTAATTTGACGTGCAATGATCACTTGTTTACCTACGTTGATTTTAAATGATAGTTAGACCATCCCCATTAGCTTATTTTTTTGTCATTTGTCCACTTCATCCATTTGTTCCTATTTTGGGTATCATTTTTTCCTGTGTATTTGAGATGCATGTTGTCAGGTGGTGGGGCCAAAGGGTGGGGGGTATCGGTTTTGACCGGTATCGGTTTATTTTGTTATGCCGCCTACACTTGTTACAACAACTCATAGAGAAAAAAATCTTGATATGATCAAAAAATACTGACACTTGAATTACATCGATAAAAAACAAACGCAAGTTACATTAGATATATAAAAGAACCACATAACACATATAAAAAAACCACTAAATAACATATATAAAAAAACCTTTAAAACAAATATAGTTACTATTCATCTATCAATAGTATACAATAGTAATAATAATTAACAAAAGGTATGTGTGAGTCTTTATCTTATTTTCTATAGCAAATTAGCAATGGTGTAATCATAATTGAGTCAGGTACTGTAGTTGAAGATTCAAGTTATGTAAATCACGGATATAAGAAATTAAGAATGAAATGGGAATTATTCTTGCAATAAGGTTATACACTTCATTAACAAATGAGTAAATTACAAAAATCGTCCTTTACGTTGACATTAAAATACAAACTATACCATTTATCTTTAAAACGTACAGAAAACGTACTTAATGTTTGCAAACCCTTGCACATTACGTCTTTTGACCTTAACTCAGTTGATTTTCATAGTTAAAATATGAACAAGTGGACCCCATGTGAGGGCAAATTAATCTTTTTACCCCTATATTTAGAGTAAATTGTCATTTTAGTCTCTGAGGTTTGTCCTAAATTGCTGTTTTAGTCCAAATAGTTTTTTTTTCCTCTGGGTCCCTGACTTTTCACATTCTTTGCCATTTTGATCATCTGGCTTAACTCCATCCATAACACTCAGTTAAGTCAAAGGGTATTTTGGTCACTTTATAATTATATTTTGTTTTTTTTTTTTTTTTTGCCATTTTAATGATTACTAGGGGTATTTGAGCGTTCGCGCGTTGCGCGACATTAAATGTTAGTTTCAGTTAGTTGTCGGCGTGGGATTTCGTTACATTAGTAACCGAAGGTCATTAAGTCATCGTGTTGTTTTAACGGAAGCAACGCTGACAACTAACTGAATAATCAAATAATCACTTGAAAAACAAACCCACGCCGACAACTAACTGAAACTAACATTTAATGTAACGATGTCTCTGAAATACAATCAATTTCCATTCAACGCCGACAACTAACTGAAACAAATATTTGAAATCTGAGCGTTGCGCGACATTAAATGTTAGTTTCAGTTAGTTGTCGGCGTGGGATTTCGTTACGTTAAACAAATATTTCGTTACATTAGTTTCAGTTGATTGTATTTGTTAGTTTCAAATATTTGTTTGAAATCTGAGCGGTGAAAAACAAACCATGTCTCTGAAATACAATCAATTTCCATTCAGTACTATAGATAACAACTTAACAAAATAGCATTAGTAACAATAATAAACCAATTGCAAACACCTGCAATTCAGTACTATGTAAATAGCATGACTATTTTTCTGTCGATATTACCCATCTTATGCCGATGTTGCACCACCACCATTGTCATCAATGCCGCCACGCCTGACCCAAGTGAATGACTGGTAAAAGTCAAAGTGTAGTTCGGATAATCATCCAACAGTTTCTTCAACGTGTCATATTCTGCATCCAACACGACACCCGCTGCTTTCAACAATCCGTTATGAACATACCCGCCGTCAAATTTCCTTTGATCCAACTTATTATCCAACAAAACCGCGTAATCTTTCTGGTTCGCTAAATTAAGGCCTCTAATAGCAAGAACTATATCAGCATGATCATGATCGAGATACAGCAAGTATGGTGGGGCCCGGCGACAAGTATCGTCGTAAGTTCGTTTCAAGATTAACCAATCCGGATTAATCCCATATCCGCCCGGAGGTTCCCAAAGAGGGTTTCTAAGATCATCTTCATACACTGCTAATATATACCTACAAAGCCAAGGAACCGGCTCGAATTCCTCAGCAGTCGCAACGCCCCATGTCTCACTGTCGTGGCCTGCGGTATAAAGGCATTGTTTCCACGCCCACCGAGCACATCCAATACAGTATACACATTCTAGCAAAGGGAATCCACACAATATAGACATTGTAGCTTTGTAAATGCAAGTTTAAAATGAAAGCATAAAAAAAACATTTTTACCCACTGAACATGGTCATCACCTTCTTTATTTTATAACAAAAAAAACCGTTCACTGCTTATGCAAGTTTTCCAACTTGCAGTTTACTTGAAAGTTTATAATGTCAATAATATTAGAGTACATAAACAGGGGATTTAAATGAGGAACTAAAGAGTAAAAGATATACCGAACGTGAGACGACTCGAGACAGCCACCACCTTCACCGTCGCTAACGCCGGTGAGGCTGCCGCCGCTAATGCCGGCTCGTTGACCGGAGTTGTTGATCGGTTGACTCGTACCGAAACTGAGACACGAACCTGAATTGACACCAAATCTGAAACTTTGAACCGAGTCGTGACCCCATCACCACTGTCACCGGTACCACCGACGCCGGCAGTCGCCGCACGGTGGTCTGGTGTGTAAGGGTCTGGTTTAGGAGGTGTCAGCCGTTAGACCACCGAAAACTCCGCCGCAACCGCCGCCGTGAGCGGTCACCAGCTCCGCCGTGCTCTGCTGCGTCGTCGGCCGGAGATCACCAGCCCCTATCTCGCCCTCTCTCTCCTCTTCTCGGCACCCCGTCTCTCTAGGAATATGCAGATTGTGTGAGTTTAGTGATGAAGTTAGAGATTGTGTAAGGGTTTTCTTTTTAAGAAGATGATGAAGTTAGAGAAGATGGAACAGGGATTGAGTGTGTGCGGCTGTAGTGAATAAAAGGAATTAGGGTTTTCAAATAAAATTGAAAGGGATGAAGTTATTATAGAATGTTTTGATGATGTTTCTAGGTGAGCAAGTAATGAACAGTTTGTAAACGCCATGAAACCCTAATTAGTAAGCTTTTTCAGTGAGTTGGGAGCAGCTATGGTGTATTGGTGTGTTGATTTTTTTTAACTGGGGGAGATGTGCCAGCTGCGGAGCTGCCTACTCCTACTTTAGGAAAAAAAAAATTAATGGAATTGCTTGAAATGGGTTTCGACCCTGAGTCTAGTGACTAAAGTAGCATTGTATTTCCCACCAGATCACTTCCTTCATTTGTGTTATACTTTGTTTTCATATGTATATAAATGCAAAAGAAAAAGACTTTTGTGGGTGCCATATGGCACCCAACGTTTGGCAGCCGCCAATTGAACAAATCAGATGAAAAGACTATTTGGGGGGACTCTTTTTTAAGTGTTTTTTCACTATTCATTGGCTTCTCTTTTTAATATATGTATAATATAATATAATATAATATAATGGTCACATAATATATAAAGAAAATTAATATATATGTATACTGTGTATATAAACAGTCAAAAAAAAAAAAAAATAGAAATCTTCCACCCACCACCACACCACACTCCACCACCACCACCATTGCTACCCACCAGTGGCGGAACCAGAAATTTTCAATAGGAGGGTCAGTGTTTTTTTTATCAATCCGTATATAACGCGCTTAAGAACTAATGTTAAAAAGCCTTTTTTTATTATAAATAAAATACCATTCTTATACGTAATAATATCATAATACAATCTACTTCTATATGTTAACAAATATCAACTAGATTTAATAACTTGAATTCATAATTCATAAAAAATAATAAAATAATAAAGTATTATGATGACAGAAGACTTTAATGTTTACTCTAAAACAAGTTTCTCAAAGTCCAAGATAAAAGTTAAATAAACATTAAATATTATTAAATAAAAATTTCTATTTCTCTTTCTTATTCACATGAAAATGAAACCATTCTTCTTCACTCACATAAAGCAACACCTGCAACCGAGTTCAGCCGCCTTCCGCCATAGTCCTCCTCCACGAGTTTGTTCCAGTTTTTACTCTTGTTTTTCCTTTCCAACTACCTGAAGTTGATAATTCGAGGGTTAATATCCAGAAACGCTACTATGTTAAATATACACTATTACCGGAAAGTTCAACCGGCCGGAGGGTCAGCTGACCCCTCTGACCCTCCTGTGGTTCCGCCACTGCTACCCACCCCACCACACCACACCAGCCATCCCCACCATTGCCGGATCTGAAACCACACCACACCAGCCGCCATCATCATCACCTCATCTCGCCATCTAGCTCTCTCTTTGTCTCTGGAAATCACCACCACCACATGGTTACCACCCCGACCCATTATCACCACCGCCACCACACCATATAACCACCAGTCCACCACCAACCCCACCCCCTCCCTGAACGACAATTTGCATCGGAATTCAACAATCAAATTCAAAATACAGAGTCGAAGATGAGATTCAATTTATAGATTTTACAATCAAAAATCAAATCAGGAATCTTGCTCAGGGGCAGAGCTATTTGGAGACCAGGGGTATCCCGGGATACCCCTCAACTCTTTTGGCGAAATGTAATTTTTTTTAATCTCCGTTTTATGTATCCGGTTTATGTATCGAGGATACCCCTGAGTAAATAATAGGATACCCCTAAATGTAAGTGAAGATGAGATTAAACAAAAATTTCCGACCGACGAAAAAGAAAATCTCCTGTCACTGTAAGTTGCAAGAAATCGTATGGAGAAGATGAAGTATAATATATTAATCGTATTATAATAGTCAACATCAATGAAAAAACAAAGTTGGTCTGGAAATGTCAGAAGTTACTTTGGGAGTCAATATTCAAACTTTATTTTATTTGCTAAAGTATTTTTTTAACCAACCATTTACTGCGGTTCAAAATAAAATTTAACTATTTGCGTTAATTAATATTTAATCATTTACTATATTTAAAAACTATATGTTTCTTATTTTTTTAATTTGTTTATTTATTCTATTATTAAATATTAAAGTTACTTTTTTTTAAATGGCAAATCTTACATACTACTAAATTACACTAAATAAATTCTAATCTACTTCTTGCTTGGGTTTAAACTCAAGACGACAAAAGCCTCTACCAAGTACCAAGTGAGCTAGCCCCACTTAGATTTAGTTTATTAATGATTTTTGTTTTTTTTTTGTTTTGAAAATATTTTTATTATAAACTTAATATAATATATCTATAAAACTTCTTCATAACATTTAAAGTTTTATAAGAAACAATTTAATAACCTTCTTGTATGTGTTTGGTATACCCATTAGTAATGTATGTTTAGAATATAAATATTAAACATTTAGATCTAGCAAGTAAATAATTTTTGTTCTCTTACTTTATTAGAGAGTAACACTATATTATCTATTATAGAGTATGAATTATGAAGAGTTGATTAACGAATTTCCTTTCAAAAATAATTTCACTATACATGTATCTATACCTATATAATAGGTAAAATCAATAATATTTTATCTCAAAATATCATATTATAATTTCTAAATCTTAATAATAGGTAATATTTTTTTTATTCAATCTGTGTAATACACGGGTCTGTAACATAGTAATTATATTAAGGCCTATTTTTACTAGCTACCTAGGTCCTCTAAAGGCTCTCGAATTCTCAACTACAGACCTAGGTTAAAAAAAAAATTAAGGGTCATTTTTACTACCCGCATCGGGCACTTTAATTCTCAAGGACGGCGCTAGGTAAAAAAATAATAATAAGGATGCCCCTCAATTTTTCTTCTAGTTCCGCCACTGATCTTGCTCTTTGTTCATTGATTTCCAATTTGGTGGTGTGTGACGGCTGTAGGATGATGGTGGTGTGTAATGGCTGTAGGGTGATGGTGGAGGAGGGGGCGGATATCCGGCGGGGAGTCCGATGAACCTAGGGTTTTGTGATGGTGAGGATGGACTCAAATAGAACAAGAGACACTGATGGTGGATTTCGATGAATCTTAGGCAACAAGGTCAAGATTTGAGGGTTTGGATTTTGGGAATTGAATTATATATGGGAGTTGTGTTTTGATTTCTTTTGTTTGTTGCCGATCGGTTGGGCGATGTATTGTAACTGGGCTTTGGCTTTGATTCTTAGTGTCTTGCTATGGATCGGCTGGATATTTTGGTGGTGATGAATGAGATTTGCTTTGGATGGTAAAAAAAATAATGAGAATCAGATCTAGATGATAAACAAATTATGGAGGCAATTAGATAAGGATATGTTATCCATTCACAAATCCAAAATGGAAATGAAAATGGCTTTTGGTCTGTGTGTATATACGAAGGAAAAAGGATAAATTGAAAAAAAAAAACTTTGGATGAAAATGGCAAAACCCTTGACTTAACTGACTTATTTGGATGGAGTTAGCGAAATGGATCAAAATGGCAAAGAATATGAAAAGTCAGGGACCCAGAGGAGAAAAAAAAACTATTTGGACTAAAATGGCAATTTGGGACAAACCTCAGGGACTAAAATGGCAATTTACTCCCTGTATTTATATAAAACATTTTATATAGATATTTTAGCTATTTATTCAATTATCTCTTTCTCCATCTATCTCTCACACACTCACCACCACCTCCACTCCTACCACCAGCCACCCCCACCATCACCTAACCTAACCGCCACCCGCCTGCCACCGTCAACCTCTCGCACCGCAACCGTCACACAACCACCACTGCTGCCATCACACCACTACCATCAAATTTAACCATGAAAACCCCCTTTTTCAAATTAAAAACCCAAATCCGATATGAAAATTCGGTAAAATTAGCTGATTAATAATTACTCTAATGTTTACTTTACATGATAATATACTAATGCATTAAAGTTGAGCAGGTTCCATACGGTCTTGTCTATTTTCTTGCCTTCAATATCTCGTGCAGATATTTCTGGAATGCTCAACTAGTTTTCTTAGGCTACATGGTATGGGGATGATCCTTCAAGGGAGAATGATCCGCCACGTCATCGCCACATCACCATCCTTGGGAGGATGGTCAATCCCACAATTTTAGTGGAAATGGGAGGATGATCCTAGATGATCCGACCCCACCACTATTTTTTTTAATCTTCCACTATTTTTAACATTTAACAAATAAATTAAAAAAAAATATTTTCATTAATATTAAAACACAATACATAAACTTAAAAAAACATAAACTTAAAAAAACCATAAACTTAAAAAAAACCTAATAAATTAAAAAAACATAAACTTAAAAAAAATCCAAATAAATATTAAAAAAAGCTACTAGTCTTCGTCTTGCATGCGGTCGTCTGGTTCGTTTTGAGCGTTGTTCCAAATGTACTCCACCAAGTCCGCTTGTAGATTATGATGTGTGTACTCGTTACGTAGAGAGAACATGTTCAAATCTTGTTGTTCCAAACTAACTGGAACAGAATTTCCACGTAGACGAAGAAGATGAAGAAATGGAAGAAGGTGAAGCCATGGTAAATTTTGAGAGAGAGATGGGGTGGTAGTGGGTAAAAAATGGTATAAAAAATGTTGAGTTTATATAAAAAGGGAAGGGTGTTTATAAAATGTGAGAGAGATATGAGATTGTAGTGGGTGAAAAAGTGTGAAAAATAGTGTAAAAGTGGTGAGTATTTATAAAAGTTGGAGTGAATTTGGTATAAATTTAAAAAATGGCTGTTGGTTTATTTAATTGAAATTGTAATTTTTTTTAATCAAACGGTCAAAAGTGTGACAACCCGAACTTTCAAGGTCTTTCCACGACATGTTACTTGTTTACAAACTCTGTTTCTGTAATTTGTTTACGTATGAGTTACGTTATGGGTTTGGTTAGTTAATATAAAGTTTTGAACCATTTAAAAATAAAAAGATATAGTCCATGCAATCTCACCCGACAAAAAACCATGCACGACGAAACATGGGTTTTGGTCATCACCTTGAACACGACGAAACATGGGTTTTTCGCCGTATGGGCTTGTGGCCCAGGTGAGGCCCATATACGAATCAGTTATATTCACTCTATTCGCATAACATCACGAAAAAAATCACAATCAGCGAAACGTGAAACCCTAGACTATCTTTCCCCTCCCTTGCACTCGGCGGCAATCCTTGTTCCCTTCGAAGTGCTCCCAAGTCTCATCTTACAACCGGTTAGTATGTAATTACTTGACTTGATCTGCTCGATACATGGTTGATGATTGTTATGTGATGATTGTTATGTGTTGATTGGGATCTATTGGGAACATAGGGTTTTGTTAGAAACTGTGCTCTTATATGTTATTAACTAGGGTTTGATGTGTTATTGTTAATCAAGGAAACTAGAATACGCATGACAAGAATTCGATGGTTTGTGTTGTTCACGATCACTATGCGGTTCGACAATCCTGGTTGTTGTAGTGGTATTAGGTTAATGTTTAGGGTTACTTATGATTAATCCATGAGAATTAAGGACAACTATTGCTATGAACTACGTATGATCATGATTTGTAATTGATTGAATAACATGATTTGATCCGTTTCAAAATATGGAACGTGTTTACGGGATTATCGTGTGAACAATTAAGAATGAAACTGTAAGGTCTCGACAAAACCCTCAAGTCGACGAAACTCACTGTCGACAAAACACTAGATCTTTCGTCACTTTCATTGTTGACGAAACTCATGGTATTTCGTCACCCATCATACTTAGTGTTTCGTCATTTGGAATTTCGCCGCCCAATGGATGGTTCACAACAGAGTGTGGTCTATCATGTGTATGAAACCTGAATGATTATTACCTGCCTGTTAATGATGTTAATCATGATTGAGGAAACATGAATTTGCATACGAAACATACATATGAACTGTGGATTTGATTGAGTTATATAACTGCTATGTGTTATTCGGAAACTGTTGTTTGAATGCACACCATGATTACAATATATACGTGAACCTTATAAATGTAAACTGATATTGCATACGTGAATACCATAGGCTGTGACTGTTTAAGTGTGAACAAGTAACAAATCATACCGAGCAACCCAAGGTGAGTTCACTTCTCTCAAAACAAGCATGCGTCCGGTGGGGACAATCAAACAGACAAAACTTATAAACGGATTTTCCTAAACCCATATCCTTGTAGGGGATATGAGGCGGTTTTCAAATACCCACATCCTTGCAGGGGATGTGAGGTGGATTTCACATACGCATGTCCTTGCAGGGGATATGCAACGGTTTTCAGTAAACGTTAATGTTGGATAATACACTCACTCTGTAACACCCCGAAAATACAAATTCTTATATTACAAATATGTTGTAAATAAATAAGTGAAACAAACTAACTGGGAACGACACTAACCTAGCTAGATGATGACTTATGAGTAGTTAAGGAGTTAAAACAAAATAGAAACGAAAGTGAGGGGCCAAAAGTGTTTAATTTGAAACTAATATTGATAAAACAAAAAAATTAAAACTCAAACACACTTATGTGTGCTGAGATCGAACCAGACAAGAGGAGGGGCGACCAGGGTTCTTCACAACCCTAACTTCCACAAAACTCATAAATTGAAGGTTCAAATCTGATCCAAAACGAAATCCGAGCTAAGATTAGTGATCTCCATTGCAAGGGGGTCATAAGGTGTGTAAAATTTGATAAGAAACCTCTACTTGAAATTCTCATGATTCTAGGGAAATTGAAATCTGTTGATGCATGATTGTTAAATGAATAGATTAAGGATGTTATAGTGTCTAGGAGTACACCCTAGACAACAATAAGTGAAATCATGTCTAATCTCTGAAAATTTCACGAACACATTGAAGGTGATTCATGGGTTTTGTGAGAAGTTGATGAACACTAGGGTTTAGAAGGTTATTCTAGTGTAATTTGATTCATAGAAACCGATTTCTGAAAAATTTGATGTTTGATTCTATATGTGATAGCTCGATTGATGTTAATTTTGGCTAAGCGAAAAGCCATGAAATTGAATATAAAAGATATAAAATCCTGCCCTTTAAGTGTTTGTAGAAATGCCTCAAAGAAGGCTCGAAACTGAAATTTTAAAGTTAAAACGCATAATTGTGATGTTTTGGCAAATTATGCGATATGTGATTGAAAAGAGTTCTAAACGCGTCATGATTGAACTCTATAGGAAAAGATACCGGAGCGTCGAGTGGACAAGCCGGTGGCGATTTGCGTTTGAAGGGCGTGCACTGAAGGTATGTAACTTGATTCGTTACATTAAGAAATTTTGATAACAAGCATATGAATAGTGGCGTTGTAGAATAAAGACTGTGTTGATTAAAGCGACAATATTCATTACTCGAAATAATAGGTTAAGAATTAGTTAGAAGTCGTTTGGTAGTCATCATAATGGAGGATTCCGTAGATGAGCCAAACGGGTCGAATAATGGTGTACATTGTAGTGTTAGTGTTTTAAATAGATAGCGATGGCGATAATGATCACAAGAGCATGAAGCCATAAGTTTGGTAATGAAGTGCCGGTGATAATAAGCCCCGGAAGTTGGGTAACAAGCGCCTTATGTTTACTATTACAAAGGTAGCAAAATAAGGATAACTAGAAAGGGTCGAATAGTTACATAGTGAAGTTTTGTCATCCGGTCCGTAAAAATTAAACTTTTGGTATGGAAATTGTTATAGTTACGTCGGTATTGAATTTACAGACACATAGGAAAAAGAATCACCTAAAATGGACTCACGAGTCAAAAGTTATGGTCATTTTAAGTTGAAAATCTGAATTTCCGGAACTGGCAGCAAGTGCAAGTCACAAAAATGAACCTGCTGGAAAACTACCTCCCCCGCGCCACGCGAGGGCCTGTCGCACCACGCGACAGGGTAAAATTTGATTTTTTTTTTTGCATGTTTCAATGCTTGGAACTTGTTTATACACTTCATATAAATGTCAAAACTAACATTTTGAGTGGTTTTGAGCTTAGGTAATAAAGGGAGCTATCCGGATGGCGATCGAGCAAGTTTTTGAAGAACCGAACACAACTTTACGAGCTTCCGCGTTAACTTAGTTTATGTTTAAACAATGCTTTTGGGATGACTTCGTCTAGACAATGTTTTTGATGTAAATAATTTGCTAATCATGTTATGAATGTTTAAACTAGTCGGTAGTTGAATAGTAGGTGTTACTTTGAAACTTTTATTTTGTACTTATGTTAAACCAAGGTACTATATATCTAAAATTTAGCATCTTTTATTAGACTTAAATTAGAAATCTAAACGAGTGTTACACACTCTTTATCACCTAAGTCCCATCATACTACCGGGTTAGTTGCTTGTAGGGCAACGGGGTTATTAGTTGATAGCGCTATTAGGTTTGGCACCCTCACGACGTACCTGGATAGGACGGTCCTGAACTAATAACTTTAAGTCATGACCAATGTTTGATAGAGCATTGGAGAAGGGCAAAAAGGGTCGTCTGCGGTATCGAGTTATTATCAACTTAACAAATCATAAATCACTATTTGGTATTAAACGGTTAAAGCAAATTGTGAACTCACCAGCCTGTCTGATACACTTTTTCTGCATGCTTTCAGGCCCCTAGGTACACTGATATGGAACTTGCTGTCTGGGAAGCTGGAGTGGTCATGGGTCGTGGCATTTGGAACGCTCCTCAATGTTGCATTGTTGAACACTTTATTTAAACAAACTATTATGCTTCCGCTGAACATGTTGACTTTATTAAATGGTGTTTGAATTATACATTTACATTTAATGAAAGGTTTTATTTTATCTTATATGTATATGGTTCAATGTGATTAGTGGCTAGATCCTGGTACGTCACGCGCCTCGCGGGAGTTTCCACTAGTGGTATTTTTGGGGGTGTGACAGTTTGGTATCAGAGCCAGGTTATAGTAAACTAGGTTTTAAAACGTTTTCATAAAACCAGACTATAACCAAACAGTATCGAAGCGACCATGACAATCAGCTCCAGATTGCAAGGTTCGTCCTCTGTTTACTTTGTGTATTACTTGTTTAGTAGTCACACACTCACGATTTGCATGAAACTACATACCAGATCCCATGATGTGATTACATGTGCTGCATGTTTTACTGAAATTCGATAGTGTGACACTACTCTTCGACTTTTGTGATTATTAATCCTGCGATGCCTTTCGTTTTGCTAGTTGAATGTGGGGAAACCCTTAGCGCAAGTTAAGAAGCACTGAGATAAGCATACAAATTGCCTTATTATTGTGGGTGCACACATAATAATAACGTGAGGTGCATGTGAGTCCCAGTGAGGCTTAACGAGTGTGAGAAGGGTTCTGCCCTGTTGTTTGGTGTAATCTTTGTAGTTGTAGATGTCAACGTGAGGATTGAATTGTCACACCCTCAAAATCCACACGCGGAGTATTACCGCGAGGCGTGTGACGACCAGGATCTTAGCCACTAATTATCTTGAACCGTTTGGTTATTATTACAAATAATGGTATAATTAGCGACCAATTTTAAATTTTTCAAAACATAGCTTGAGTTTGCAGCGGAAAGGAAAGAAGAACACATCGTAATTTAAAACCACACAAGTTGTTCATATGAAACTTACGAACCACGCACTCCATCCGATTGCAACGTCCGTCCAGAGCTGTATCGAGCAACCTGCAAAGCATGCAGTAGAGTGTCAACATAAAGTTAGCGAGTTCACGTGTTTGTAGTTTTCCAGTTTTTAATTCCAAAAAACTTGTTTTAACCAGTTAATTTATCCGTTTATACATGCCATGGGGAGCTACCCCATAAGTGAGCGACTAAACTGTTTTTACAATACCGAATACTATTCATCCGTACGTTTCCGTAGAGTGCCCCGTTTGTCAATGTTCTATCATCATTGACGGTTGCCAGAGTACATTAGTTCACGCCCGATCCCATACGCGGGCACGGTGTGAGGTTGGTGAGACCTAAATAGCGCTATCAACTAATAACCCGTTCGCCTGACCCCGGCGACTAATCGGTATTAAATGGTAGGGACTTGAGTGATAGAGTTTCGTTTAGTGTTGCTCGTTTCATTTCCGTCAAACAGTAATTAACTAAGAGTTCCCAGTAACAAGGGAAGTAAGTAAATTTGTTCCCAGTAACAAGGGAAGAAAAGTAAGTTTGTATCCCTCACAAGGAGATAGCGTTGTTACCCGTATCCCACACAAGGAGATAGAAATACCGTATCCCGCACAAGGAGATAGTAAGCAATCCCAAACCAGGAAAAATGTTTCGTTCCGTTTCCCAGCCACCGGGAACGCATGCTTTAAGTAAAAAGTAGTGAACTCACCTTTGCTTTGCTCGGTTGACAATTTACTTGTGTTATGTTGGTCAACCATACCCTATTATGGTTATTTAAATATTAATTAGGTTCGCATGCAAGAAATATCACGTATAATTCACACGTATCTAACACATAGCACGAATGTTAAACCGGTACCCTATACGTTATTGGGCCTATCCTAACATACTAGCAGTTAAATAGTTAACAGATTCTAGCAGTTAAACAGTTAACAGATTCTAGCAGTTAAACAGTACACAGTCCAAAACATGATATTACATTGTGCGGCCCAATAACTAAGTAGAGTGGTCCAGTCGAAACCAGGTGGTCTCGACTCGAGAACAAGAGGTCTCGAGTCGCAACCATGAAGTTTCGAGTTGCAACCAGTCGGTCTCGAGTTGTGCATAACTGAGTCGCAACCGTAGAGGTCTCGAGCCCCGTCTCGAGTCGAGATCAGGAGATCTCGAGTCGCAACTGTACGGGTCTCGACTCCTGGAGCGCCTGGTCTGAGTTGGTGATTGATGGTCTCGAGTCGCAACCATAAGGTCTCGACTTGCAGTTATGCAGATGCTTCTAGAACCCTTATCCAACTTGCACGAACCAATCAAAATTCATTAACATGTACTGTCCAATCAAATTTCATTATCATGTTTTATTCTACCGTACACTTACCAATTCAGATCAAAACAACAAATTTCAAATATTTTCAATGATCTTCAATCAGTTAATCACGTAGGATTTTTCACATCATCACTGTTTTATTAAAGCATGGCACTACATTTATCATCTAAATATAATCTTATTAGCCTATCACCTCAGTTCTAACCAATGGCATCTTTGACCAAACCAATCAACATATGTCGCAAGAATATTATTTAAACACTCCATTTTTCAAGAGTCAAAGGAACATCCAAAATAGTTAACATACCTAGTTATTCAACAATTCATCAGTCATGTGTGTTTTTATTTCACAACCAAAGCAGCCCTTTTTAATTATGGTATTCATTTGCAAACACAGTTAATATTTATTCATATACTCAAAACCTCCCAAGTTGCCAACACCATCACATAACTAAGAGAGGAAAACACAAGACTATTTTGACAAATTCCTTCTGACCGAAAGTTTATGAAATGTATATTACCACCTACT
This sequence comes from Helianthus tuberosus, assembly GCA_030545235.1. NCBI lineage: Eukaryota > Viridiplantae > Streptophyta > Magnoliopsida > Asterales > Asteraceae > Helianthus > Helianthus tuberosus. The sequence goes on along the minus strand of CM060426.1, from coordinate 142,641,574 downwards.
GACCAACATTACACACATGCTTTCATTCTATAATCAAGAACCTCATACCAACGAATCCAACCAAAACACATTGCAACAATAAACACAAGGAAATCACAAAGTATAAAATAATTTCAGCTAAACATCTACTGACCGAGGATTTAAGGAGTGAAAGTGGGGTGTCCGCCACCACTGTCGCAGCTTGATTCGGAGTTCCGGTGGTCCACCGCCGCCGGTGGGTCTCTCCGCTGACCCCACTCGAAACATCGCTGCTCCCATCTCGTCTGCCGACGCCACTTCACCATTGCCGCACCCCTCCGCTGCCTCCGACGTTCATTGTGGTTGCTACCTACTGCCGAAACCCCTCCCCTCTTGCTCGGAATTGACCGCCCCAAGCCAACCACCACAGCGTCACCGCCTGTGGTGGGTCTGATGCTGCTGATTTTTGTGTGCTGCCACCAATTGGTGGTGGCCATTTGTTCCTTTAACACAGAGAGAGAGAAGAGCGAGAATGGTGAAGGAGGTGATCAACCAGTTTATTTGGGCGTGACCCGCCGGAAAGGCGGCGCCGGAGGGGTCGCCGGAACCCTAATCCGGTGGCCGGATCTTAGAGAGAGATAGAGATGTCTTGGGGGCTAGGGTTTCAAAAAATGAAAGAGATGGGGTCTTGAGATGAATTTATAGGCTAGGGTTTGGGGTGTATGTAATTCGGGTTGGGCTTGGCCCAGGTGCACGAACCTGTTAGGTGTCATAACCCGTTAAAACATATTGGCCCGTTTAAATAGCACTTAAATATAATCGGGATTTAAGAAGATATATGCATGTGTGTGTTATGTTAAATATGTCCGGTCCGGGGTATTCGGTTAGATGGTACACTTCTCTCGACGCGATTATTATTAAATAATAATAATAGTAATAATAGTAGTAGCAAAACTAATACGAATCTAAAATAAAGTACCTTTTCTCGACGACGGGAGTACGGGTTGTCACATGAATCCTACCATAACTCGATTCTTAAACTTGTTCCCTCTTCTTATATAGAATCATGAGCGGATGAGGCCATGGACGTGGACACATTGCAATGACTCAGGCTGAGTTGACAAATCTGATTAACACCCGTGTGGCTGAGGCTTTGGCAGCCTATCAAGCTGGTACGATATGTGCCAATTATTCTCAATTCTTGTGTCGCGTACCCAATTCTTACCCATGTATTGTAATTTCTTTCATCCGTAGGTCTCCAAGTGAATCAAAACCAGAACAATCCACCTGTGTGTACGTTCAAAACGTTCATGGATTGCAAGCCCCAAACTTTCAGGTCCCGTGGGACTGCTCCATTGGTTCGAGAAAGCCGAATCCGTTTTTGCTCTGTGTAATTGTCCAGAGGGGGACAGGGTGAAGTTTGCTTCTGGAACCTTGGAGGATGGTGCTCTGACTTGGTGGAATGCTCAAGTGTAGATGCTGCGCATCGAGATGGCAAACGCGACCGCTTAGGATGATTTCAAAGAGCTGATTCGGGAGGAGTACTGCCCTCGGGATGAAATTCAAAAGTTGGAAAACGAGTACTATAACCTGAAGATGGAAGGATCTGAGATCGAGACTTATACAAAACGATCTTACGAGCTGGCAAACATGTGTCCTAATTTATCCCGACCACCATCTCGTAGGATTGAGCTCGACATTAAGGGATTGGCACCATCAGTTAAGGGGTTAGTCACTGCAGCGAATCTCGACAACCTACCATGGATTATCAAGCTGGCTCACAAGATCACTGATCAGGAGGTGGAGCGTGGCTCGCTGCCACCCCGTATTGCTGCTACTACCGCTGTCACAGCTACTACTGCCGCCCCCACCACTGACAACAAGCGTAAGTGGAATGATGCAGATAAGGCAACAAACTCGAATCAATCGCAGAAGAAGCCTGATAACAACAGCAGCCGCAGCTTTAGTCAATCGTCTTCGGTTAATCAGAATCAGAACCACAGTCAGACTTCCGGTTACGCAGGGAAACAGCCGAAGTGCAATAAGTGTGGTTACCATCACTATGGTCAGTGTAGTCGAGCATGTCAAAGGTGTGACAAGCTGGGTCACATGGCGAAAGATTGTAGAGCTCCACACCCCAAGCAACAACAGCAACAACCTCAGTAACAACAACAGAGGCAACAACCCCAGCAGAATAGGGGTAATCAGAGGAGATGTTATCAGTGTGGTAGCGAAGGGCATTTCAAGAAGGATTGCCCACAGTTGAATCAGAATACCAACAACAACAACGGGGGTAACCGTCAGAACAATAACAACAACGGGGGGAATAATAACAATGGGAACAACAGCGGAAATGGCGCTCGCGGGAGAGCATTCACAATTGGAGCAGGGGATGCAAGGAACGATGGCAACGTCGTGACCGGTACGTTCTCTGTTAATGGTATTATTGCTTCTGTGTTATTTGACTCTGGTGCCCACTGGAGTTATGTGTCGTTGGGGTTCATTCGTCGGCTAGGATTGACTCCTGCGTCTCTTGTGAACAAGCATGTAGTGGAATTAGCAGATGGCAAGTCGTTAGAAGCCACACATGTATTCTTAGGGTGTAAACTCGATCTTTTAGGTCAAGTGTTTGACATTGACGTTCTTCCCATCACTCTTGGTAGTTTTGATATAGTCGTTGGTATGGATTGGTTGTCCAAACACGGAGCAGACATACTTTGCAAGGAGAAGATCGTGCATGTACCTCTCCCTAGTTGGGAAACATTATCTGTCCAGGGTCATCGAAGCGGTGCAACTGTCAACATCATTTCATCCATGAAAGCCCAGAAATGTTTACGGAAGGGCTACCCTGCTATTCTTGCGCTTGTTACTGATACCCGACCTGAAGAGAAGAAAATCGATGATATACCAGTCGTACAGGAGTTTCCTGACGTTTTTCCTGAGGAGCTACCAGGTTTACCCCCACATCGTCAGGTGGAATTCCAAATTGATCTTACACCAGGAGCAGCTCCAATTGCTCGCGCACCATATCGTCTTGCACCTGGGGAGTTGCAAGAATTGTCCAATCAACTCCAAGAACTGTTGGATAAGGGCTTTATTCGACCCAGTTCTTCGCCTTGGGGAGCCCCGGTGTTGTTTGTAAAGAAGAAGGATGAATCCTTTCGCATGTGTATTGATTATCGCGAACTCAACAAGGTGACGGTCAAGAATCGTTATCCTTTGCCTCGCATTGATGACCTGTTCGACCAGTTGCAAGGGTCGAGCTTCTACTCAAAGATTGACCTAAGATCGGGCTATAATCAGATGAGAGTTCAATAAGAGGATGTTCCAAAGACAGCTTTTCGCATGTGTTATAGCCATTACGAGTTTCTGGTCATGCTATTCAGGTTAACCAATGCACTAGCGGTATTCATGGATCTCATGAACCGCGTATGTAAACCATATCTTGACGATTTTGTCATCGTGTTTATCGATGACATACTGATCTAACACAGAAGGGTGTAGTTTATACCTGGGGAACGAAACAGGAAGACGCTTTTCAGCTTCTGAAGCAAAAACTTTGCAGTGCATCGATTTTGTCTTTACCTGAGGGTACCGAAGATTTTGTAGTGTATTGTGATGCCTCTATTCAAGGTCTCGGTTGGGTGTTGATGCAACGCGAGAAAGTTATAGCTTACGCCTCTCGACAGTTGAAGGTCCATGAAAAGAATTACACGACTCACGACTTAGAGTTGGGGGCCGTGGTGTTTGCACTCAAAATCTGGAGGCATTACTTGTACGGTACTAAATGCACTATTTATACCGATCACAGGAGCCTCCAGCATATTTTCGACTAGAAGGAATTGAATATGCGACAGCGTCGCTGGGTAGAACTGTTAAACAACTACGATTGTGCTATCAAATATCATCCAGGTAAAGCAAACGTTGTAGCTGATGCTCTTAGTCGAAAGGAATCAAAGCCCAAACGTGTTCGCGCCTTACAACTCACCATTCACTCAAACCTCCCAAATCAGATCCGTTCTGCACAAACTGAGGCACTGAAAGAAGAAAACATTGAAGCAGAGTACTTAAGGGGCATGGAAAAACGACTTGTAGAGAGATCGGATGGTATTCTCTACTTCATGGAGCGTGTATGGATTCCTTTGTTTGGCAACCTTAGGGAACTTGTGATGGATGAAGCGCACAAGTCCCGATACTTTGTTCATCCGGGTTCGGATAAAATGTATCAGGATCTCAAGGTTTTGTACTAGTGTCCGAAGATGAAGGCCCACATCGTGACTTACGTAAGTAAATGCTTGACTTGTTCAAAGGTCAAGGTGGAGTATCAAAAACCCACAGGCCTACTTCAACAACCAGAAATACCTATGTGGAAATGGGAACAAATCGCCATGGATTTTGTCACTGGGCTACCTAGAACGCAAAACGGAAATGATACCATCTGGGTGATCGTTGACCGTCTCACGAAATCTGCACACTTCCTTGCAATCAAAGAAACTGACAAGTTCTCGCAGCTGGCTGGTATCTATCTAAAGGAAGTGGTTTCCAGGAACGGGGTGAATTTGGTATAAATTTAAAAAATGGTTGTTGGTTTATTTAATTGAAATTGGAATTTTTTTTAATCAAACGGTCAAAAGTGTGACAACCCGAACTTTCAAGGTCTTTCCACGACATGTTACTTGTTTACAAACTCTGTTTCTGTGATTTGTTTACATATGCGTTACATTATGGGTTTGGTTAGTTAATATAAAGTTTTGAACCATTTAAAAATAAAAAGATATAGTCCATGCAATCTCACCCGACGAAAAACCATGCACGACGAAACATGCGTTTTCGTCATCACCTTGAACACGACGAAACACAGGTTTTTCGCCGTATGGGCTTGTGGCCCAGGTGAGGCCCATATACTAATCAGTTATATTCACTTTATTCGCATATCATCACGAAAAAAATCACAATCAGCGAAACTTGAAACCCTAGACTATCTTTCCCCTCCCTTGCACTAGGCAGCAATCCTTGTTCCCTTCGAAGTGCTCCCAAGACTCATCTTACAACCGGTTAGTATGTAATTACTTGACTTGATATGCTCGATACATGGTTGATGATTGTTATGTGATGATTGTTATGTGTTGATTGGGATCTGTAGGGAACATAGGGTTTTGTTAGAAACTGTGCTCTTATATGTTATTTACTAGGGTTTGATGTGTTATTGTTAATCAAGGAAACTAGAATATGCATGACAAGAATTCGATGGTTTGTGTTGTTCACGATCACTATGCGGTTCGACAATCCTGGTTGTTGTAGTGGTATTAGGTTAATGTTTAGGGTTACTTATGATTAATCCATGAGAATTAAGGACAACTATTGCTATGAACTAGGTATGATCATGATTTGTAATTGATTGAATAACATGATTTGATCCGTTTCAAAATATGGAACGCGTTTACGGGATTATCGTGTGAACAGTTAAGAATGAAACTGTAAGGTCTCGACGAAACCCTCAAGTCGACGAAACTCACTGTCGACGAAACACTAGATCTTTCGTCACTTTCATTGTTGACGAAACTCATGGTATTTCGTCACCCATCATGCCGAAGTGTTTCGTCATTTGGAATTTCGCCGCCCAACGGTTCACAACAGAGTGTGGTCTATCATGTGTATGAAACCTGAATGATTATTACCTGCCTGTTAATGATGTTAATCATGATTGAGGAAACATGAATTTGCATACGAAACATACATATGAACTGTGGATTTGATTGAGTTATATAATTCCTATGTGTTATTCGGAAACTGTTGTTTGAATGCACACCATGATTACAATTTATACGTGAACCTTATAAATGTAAACTGATATTGCATACGTGAATACCATAGGCTGTGACTGTTTAAGTGTGAACAAGTAACAAATCATACCGAGCAAACCAAGGTGAGTTCACTTCTCTCAAAACAACCATGCATCCGGTGGGGACAATCAAACAGAAAAAACTTATAAACGGATTTTCGTAAACCCATATCCTTGTAGGGGATATGAGGCGGTGATGTGTTGAAAAACACTGTCATTTTCCCCTTGTATTTTGTATATTATTTTAATAGTTTAGAGTCATTTTTATAATATTTAGACATATATTTTATTATTTATTATTATCACGGGTCCTGATGAAAAAGGAATCGAAACGAGCTTAAATGATAAATAAACGAAGAACCGAGAGTTGGGACTAAATTTCAAGGGACTAAAAATGTCATAAGGTGAAAGGCTGTTTGAAAATTGTTCATTAAAGGCGTGGGACTATTATTGCAATATGTTAAAACTTGGAATTAATTCTAAGTTAAAAAAAAAGATGTTGTTGTTGAACGAGAAGAACAAAGCAATTCTTTATGCCATGTTAAAATAAGGCTCATTCTATACGCACCCTCCCTTCCTGATTATACCTCCCCCTGTGAGAGGAAAACTGTCGGTCCCACGCAGGCCCCACCTGTAAGTATGTGAGAGGAGGGGGTGAAAAAAGTAAATAGGGGGTGTAGAAAGTAGCACCCTAAAATAAATGAGAAATTAAGAAAATGCCATAAATGATTTTCTAAATCATATGTGCATGCCATAGGATAATATTTATTTTCCTTTGATGTTTTGGCTGGTTTGAGATTAATGTGAAGAGGCTGGGCATCAAATAGACATGGGCTTTGGCCCATCACGATACATATACCTCAAGACAAACTGATCGAGCAGATCGAATATGGAGTTTGGGGAAATAGACGACAGACAGAACGCATACATACGAACCGAAGGGATCAAGAGCAGGATTTTATAAGAGGAAGAAGGGATTTGATTCAAAAACGAAGCCGGGTTCGAAGGATTAAAGATTTGACACATCGTTAGTCTTTATTTTTCGTTTTCGTTTAATCTTGTTCAATCATGATACTTGCTACTAAATATTATTGTTTTGATTACTCGAACATGATTTTTGGCTAGTTTTATCATTCCACCTAGGTATTGATGAACTTGGAATGTTTGTTTTGACTTTTATTTGACGTTTATCGACTACGACGCGTTTTTATTTAAAATAACTTTGGTTTGTTGTTGAATATGATTATGTGTGCTAGTTCTTGGCTGTGATTATTGTTTGGTTATTGATTTTGATGTGTTTAGAAAGAAGAAATTCACCCTAGACATATTCTAGTCACTTATAGATCGTTTATTCCGGGTTCTCGATTTAGAGTTTGGTTTTAGAAATAATCCAAGGTAACCAAGTTAGTTAGATCAGCTAAGTTAAGGTGTGCATCCAATCTTGATGATTAGAAATATGATTTGGGATTGCTAGGTCTGTTCTAGGCGTTGTTTGATAGTTTGAACACTCGATAGCTCGGGGTTCTTCTATTTATTCGCGTTTAGTTGCTCCTAGATATTCGGTGTATCAAATTGAGGTTAGATTCACATCTAGAAGATTATTAGGGTGGTTCTCTTCTAATTATAGTAGTTGTGGGATTCGGTATCGATAGGTCGAGTCGATCCATCTTAGCACTTCATTACGTGTTCTGGTTGTTCTTTATAGTCGGTTTCTAGGAACTGGAGAGTGGGGGTCCCGCTCTGAGCTGACTAGTTACTATAGGACTTAATTATCCTTAGCGGGAAGTTGGTCGGATTAGATATCAGATCTTTAGTCGATTGTCAAAGTCATAAGTCATTATATGTTCTAAGGGATTCATTGCCTAGGTGGTTTCTCCTTCTGATTGATTTCAAACTCATGTTCCCAGTCGTTCGATTATCTTAGTTCGTCTTGGTTAGTTAATTTAGGATATTAGTTTATTTAATTACAAAGCTCAAAATCCAAACAACAAAACAGTTAAGTATAGTTAGGTTAGAGTCAGTCTAGTCAGAGTCTAGTAGACATAGTTAGTAGAGTCTCGTGGGTTCGACACTCGGACTTACTTAGGCTATACTACATTGACCGGTACACTTGCCGGTTGTGTGGTCTAGGTTTAGAGAGTCTTAGTTATAAATTTAAAACTTAGGGAGTCTAGCTTAGGGTTTAATTTAGTTAATTTATTTAGACCACTTTTTGCACATCAGGCGGATTTCAAATACCCACATCCTTGCAGGGGATGTGAGGCGGATTTCACATACGCATATCCTTGCAGGGGATATGCAACGGTTTTCAGTAAACGTTAATGTTGGATAATACACTCACTATCTATCACCTAAGTCCCATCATACTACCGGGTTAGTTGCTTGTAAGGTAACGGGGTTATTAGTTGATAGCGCTATTAGGTTTGGCACCCTCACGACGTACCTGGATAGGATGGGCGTGAACTGATAACTTTAAATCATGACCAATGTTTGATAGAGCATTGGAGAAGGGCAAAAAGGGCCGTCTGCGGTATCGAATTATTATCAACTTAACAAATCATAAATCACTATTTGGTATTAAACGGTTAAAGCAAACTGTGAACTCACGAGCCTGTCTGATACACTTTTTCTGCATGCTTCCAGGCCCCTAGGTACACTGATATGGAACTTACTGTCTGGGAAGTTGGAGTGGTCATGGGTCGTGGCATTTGGAACGCTCCTCAATGTTGCATTGTTGAACACTTTATTTAAACAAACTATTACGCTTCCGTTGGACATGTTGACTTTATTAAATGGTGTTTGAATGATACATTTACATTTAATGAAGATTTTATTTTATCTTATATGTATATGGTTCAATGTGATTAGTGGCTAGATCCTGGTACGTCACGCGCCTTGCGGGAGTTTCCGCTAGTGGTATTTTTGGGGGTGTGACAAAAAGTCCTCGAAACCCACAATGTTTTGTCATTTTGTGGACCGTCTCATACGGCTAGAGCCGGACGGTCAAGATGGGGACGGAGGGGGCGGCACGGTGCGTGGACCGTCGCCGGCCCTGGACGCACCGAGGACTAACCCCATACCGTCCAGCCTTATGATATGTAGTCATGTAAATAATGAGTATTAAATCATTAAAAATATAATTATCAAGCTCAGTTAAATACCAAATGATTTGAATCCTCAGATAGTGCTCAAATCTTTCAAAGATTCGCCTTTTAACTCGGGATGTGGAATAGGCGACCAGTAGCAAGGAGGCTCCCAAGCACATACCCCTGAGTTTCCAACATCCACAAGATCCTGAGTTGCGTAATTAACTTAGAACCGAAGCAGATAATTCAGGGTGGGTTTTCATATTTGGGTTTTTAATTTGAATAATGGGTTTTTATGGTTAAATCTGGTGGTGTGATGGGTGCAGTGGTGGTTGTGTGATGGTTGCAGTGGGAGAGGTTGACGGCGGCAGGTGGATGTGGTGGGTGGTGGTGGTTAGATCCGATGATGGTGGGGTGGCTAGTGGTGGTAGCAGTGATGGTGAGTGTGTTGAGAGAGGTGGAAGAAAGAGATAGAATTGAATAAATAGCTAAAATATATATTTAAAATGTTTTATATAAATATAGGGGTAAAAAGCCTAATTTGCCATCATATGAAGTCCACTTGTTCATATTTAAATATGAAAATCAACTGAGTTAGAGTCAAAGGACGTAACGTGTAATGGTTTGTAAACATCGACTATATTTTTTGTACTTTTTGAATATAAAGGATATAGCTTGCAATCTGATGTTAACGTAAAGAAGATTTTTGTAATTTACTCTTAACAAATTCTATCTTTTTATATATAAATTGAAATTAAGAACTGAGGTCCTTTTAAGTGGCTCTGGGTAGTTTACTAGATGATTCCTGGATCAGCTATGCAAGGTCTCTCTAAGAGTACAATAAGTCATGCATGTTTATAGCTCTTAACACATCTGTTCGGGATGGTTTACAAAATTTGTGTTATTTGACTAGCAATATGATATTTTAACTCCAATTGATTTGAAGGCTTTATCCGTTAAAAAAATATAAATTTTGCAACTTTTGAACTATATGACGTGTTTATTTGTAGTTGCTTTGTTATAGTATGGTTAAAGATATGATATAATACAAATTGGCCTATTGGGGTGTCTTTATTTTTAATAATCAATGGATATTATAAAAATATGTACCATAAAAATGCATTTTAAATTTTAACCTTATTATATTAGGATGTGACAAAATACTGCCATCGTCATTGTAATAATGCAATCTATCAAAAATTATGAAAATATACAAGTGGGTTTCCTTTAATGACTACCTACTCCTTTTCTCTAATAGCTGCCGGCCAGGGCATGCAAAATAATAATAACTAGTATTAAGCATCCCCGCGTTGCGGCGGGGGCGAATACTAATGCCACACTACTGCCAGCAACCACCGACATTAAGTTGCGGCGTGTTAATGCGAAGAAATTAAACCCAAACGTAATACATAGAATAAAATAACTAAGTTGATCTAGGACACGCCCGTACGATGAACCCACGTCTATTTTTTCTCGTTTGATAGGTTCATCGTAATCTATATATAATATATATCATTACCACTATACAAACTATAATGCATACATTACAACAACCATTGCATCAATATGTTGCAAATTATATTTATAAAAGATTTTGACTAAATTAATTAGATTATTATAAATAATAATTTACAAATAAAACAACACAACTTTGAATGGATCAAACCAATTGAATTTGGTAAGATAATGAAACCATTATTTGATTAGGGTACAACCACTTAAGCACAATTTACAACCATACATGCATACAAAACAGATTTAATTTTGTTAGATAATAAAACCATTATTTGATTAAGGTACAACAACTTAAGACCATGGGGTATGGTGGGGCTTGGGTTGGGGGCATGAGTTGACACGTGGAATTGAAGATTAACAAACCCAAACCCAAGTTTTATGGTGGTATGGTGGGCGTGGCTTGGCTGGCGTGGCCAAGCCACATCAACTTTTTTTTAATTATATATATATATATATTTATATATATATATATATATATATATATATATATATATATATATATTTATATATATATATATATAGGGGAGGGTTATCTTGAGAACGCTAAATATTGCGAGAACCGTGAGAACGAATGAAAAAACCAATCAAAACCATTTTTTTAATACAAAACTCATTGTAATTAAGATACAACATCAAAAAAAGAATTTACAACATCAAATCATGCATTTCTCCTTTCAAAATCACTTTTTTTAGATTTTTAACACATGTGTAAATATAACAGATACATAATAATTGTCAAAATAAAAAACAATCATTATTCGCGGTTTCGAACCCAGGAATCGTTGAAACATGATCCACCAAATTTATAAAAATGTTACAAATTAATGGTATATAAATAAATTAGATAATAAAACCATTATTTGATTAAGATACAACAACTTAAGCACAATGTACAACTATAAATGCATACACATGTTACAAAATAATAATAATAATAATAATAATAATAATAATAATAATAATAATAATAATAATAATAATAATAAAGTTTTGACATAGCGTTTGCAGCAATCACAAACAAACAACGGTTGTAGTTGTTTAGTTTGATTTTGTATTTCGGCAATTATATGGTGATGTTTGTGAAGTTTAAAGAAAAGCTAATTTTATAAGTGCTCTGTATGTTTTATATGTGTCTTGCCTGTTCATTTTAAACGCGGATAAACAATTTCTAGTTTCAGGTTTTACTCAAAATCCATTATGATCATGTCTTATTTTCTTAAGGGTCCTACTACATATACATCAGATATCATATGGGTAGTGACTAGTGTGTGAGGGAAAAAATGTCTTATACGGGTCTTATGATTTTTTCAGCGGTCAATGTCAATCGCATTATTGTCAATGCACCACATCATACGGTTGGTTTATATGACTTTGTTAGTGGTCAACGTCAGTCACTTACTCACTTTTGTGTAACTGAGCCACATCAAACAAGTTATATGATAGGGAGCAAATTGTCACCCGGACCGATGATTTTGTCAATGATCACATCAGTCATTTAGACATTTGGTGTCGTATACGGCATGTATGACCATTTTTCTATGTGATACGACCCATATGAACGTTTTCGCCATCTCATACAACATGTTGTATAAAGTTAGATGTGACACCTCGAAATTTCATGTCCAATATCATATCGACACGTGTCACGGGCTTAAAACGTGTAAAGGATTTCCTCAGAAGGACTAAAGTTGACAAACAAAGAAAGTATGTGAATATAAGGGTTCAAAATGTCAACAATGGATAAATATACTTTACAATAACCCTACATGATGTTTATACCCTTAAACGAATGAATCATGGATCATACGAAGCTAATTGTGAAAGAAAGTGAGAGATTACAAACTACAGGGGTTAAATGTGTCAACATGTTTAAAGTATACCTCTGAGTGGCCTTTTAGCAAACCCAAACCTTTGTAACGATTAATTATGCTCACTAGAATGCATGATAAAAATTTCACCAAGTTTCGTTATCATATGAGAAAGTTATGATAAAATTCGTATACGAGGGGTTAAAAGCGTCGACATGTTAATACATACCTCTGAGCGACCTATGTATAAATCCCAACCCTTAACCTGTGTTATAAACATCTGATAAACATCCTAATCCGGTTAATGTTAACAATGATTGATCCAAATTAAAAGAATGGGATACTATGTGGATGTGCACGACAACCTTCGTTTATGGCCATTTTAAAAGAATCCAAAGGAACTTTAAAACATACCAAGGTGGTGTAAACTGTTCAGGACCCAATCAAGAGGCCCCATACTGATAATAGAGGCCCAAATTCGAAATATCTAGTTGCCTGTTCGAAGCTTGAAAGGTCACAAATTTTTGCCTTCTGGTAAAGGCTTACGGACCGCAAAGACTTGGTCTTACGGTCCGTAAGAGGTCTTACGGTCCGTAAGAGGTCTTACGGACCGCAAGACCCTCAGCTTACGGTCCGTAAGACAGCCCCGGTAACAGAAAAGTTGACAGCTGCCTGTTAAAATGAGTTAACCGACTTATATTGCCATTTTTCACTTCCATGTGCAACATAAACTAGTTCTTAGGCACTAGGAACACATGTATTGATCGGGGATCACCTCATAGGTTTGTTTGTCATGATCATGAGCAATCAAAATCACTATATAAAGTCCCACAATGTTGCAACTTTGGTCATTCATTCCAAACTCAACTTCTGATCATTTCTGGAGCTCAAGGCCATTCCCTAAGCATCACTAGTCGTGCATAGGACCTTGGTAAGTTTCCTTAACCTTCCTTAATCGAGTTTTACTTAGTTATTAGCTTAAAAGTCAAACCGTCGTAATTAAGGTTTGACTTATCGATTAATCACTAATGGTTTAGTGTTTAGCCAAATTGAGAGTAGTTATATGTTGGTAATTAGGTGGGCATTAAACCCTTAAAAGGGCACCTTCTGATTCCCGCTCTAACTAGATCATTTGTCGGGTCAAAGATTGTTATAAAAAGTCAACAGAAATATAATTTTCGAATTAACGCATAATTAACAATGTAGAAGGCGTGCAACCTATTTTATCACTCATATAACTTTTTAATTAGTATAAGAACTGGTCTAAGCTTGTTTGATCCGACAATTTTTTGTTTAGGCTCGGTTCGGAACCGAAAGTCGCAAAACTTTGACTTTTTCTTTGACTTCAGTTCTAGCCCGATTTAGATGGATTTAGAAATTCCTTAGAGTTCCCTTAGGACCAACTTGTATGATAGTATAACCCTCCGCGTTTATACTACTTGACTCGTTGATTGTCCGATTCGCTTACACAATTCCGTTAAATGCCTAATGTTGACCAATATGCCCTTTTGACCATAAAACGAGAATGTTGGAAATAGGAGAGGACAATAATCTTTGTTACTGATTTATAAACATGTCCTTAAATTATCACATCAGTTGGAGGTCTAGATTAGGAGTAATGCTTAATAGCGTAATTAGAACGCTTTTTATGAATTAAACGGCGTAATTAACATAAAGCCTATCTAAACCCAATTTTTGATACCAAACCTTTTACCCACAGATGTAATATAATATTTTGGGATTTTTAAAGATTTTTAATTATTTTTAACCTGATCATAACCTAAGGTTATTGCCTTGATTCGGTTATTACCGATTATACCCTTTTGCTTAAAAAATGAGTTTTACTTAGCCAATTGATACCAAATCTTTGGCCACTGATTTTATATGATAAATGAAGTATTTTGAACTTTATAACCTGATCAGAAAACTCAGATTTCCTGTTTAACCCGGAAATCGCTTAAAACGGCTTTTTACGTGTATTAAACACCTAGTATGGGTTTAAAACCATTTTGTCATATAAGACTTATCACCAACTGATTTAACCTGTTAAAATAAGTTTTTCTACTGATTATCTCAGACCCGAGTCTCAGAATTACAATTAATCTCTTTTATAATATTTAAAATGACTAAAATACTCCTACGGGCCTTAAATTGGGATTAAACTCGTTTTGGGCATAATGGAAGGTATCCTACTGATATCACAACATATTTAAGGCATATTAACTTAGGAAACCTATAAACGACTCTTATGGTTACCCGTTACGCTTCTTACGCGTTCGGTTCGGTTTATGTAACTAGTTTGCATAAATTAGCCGAAACGGATCGAACCTTATCATATTTATCTCAAATTCCAGAATGTGTTTAGTTTACCCATATCATACAAGTCTTCAAACTTGTCGGGTCTAAATCACATTCTATTCCGGTCTTCGCTTAATCACGCGTTCGAACCGTATCTTCCTTTAAAACTAATCGGTCTAAGTTTAGGCTTATTTAAAGACCCGTTAGGATTCTAATAGGTTATTATAAACCTTCGTTCCAGAATAGGAGACCCGGTAAAAGATACGTGCACTTGCTTGTTGTGATTATTACTTGCAAAGGTAAATACTTTTAACTTATTTTCCTTTATACGGGCTTGGGGTACGGTATATAAAATACCGCTTGGTCGGGCATTCGACCTTAATCGATTGGTGGTTAAGTATTATCGAGATGACCCGTTTAAAAATATGTTTTGTTGCTTAAACGCCTTTGGGGGGTTAATGACCATGTCCCGGATATCCTTGGCATCATTTTACGAAATGGCCACGACCTAAGCACGGGGTGTAGGCGTACACTCGTCAATGCCTAAATAAATAATGTGGTGTGTCTATTGATCTTTAACCCGGCACGAACCGGGCTACTGAATGCATAACGAACATGTAATTCTTTTTCAAGTTTATATTTAAATAATTATCCCAAGTTATAAAGAGTTTTGTGCCACGTGCATTCAAATTAATTTTATTTTTAAAAATGAGTCAGTTGATTGTATTTACCAGTGTAAACTGACGTATTTTCCCAAAAAGGTTAAGTGCAGGTACTACGCGAACTAGGCTGGCTTTCTCCTAGCATCCACAATAAGTCTCGCAAGCTTGGATGCCATAAAACTGTTGAAAAATGTTTCCTTTTTATTTTGATCCACCTGTGGATTATTTTCAACTGTTTGTGATACTTCATATTACAATTTATTAAAGTTGAAATGAATCTATTTTTGCTTCCGCTGTGCATTTAAATATTGTGTTGTATGACTATGATGATATCAATTACATCACGATACTCCCCACCGGGCCCACCGGTAGTACGTGGAAATATCGGGGTGTGACAGGTTGGTATCAGAGCCAACATTGAGTGAATTAAACGCTAGCCTTTTGTGTTTAATCTCAATGACACAATTGCACATTCCTAAATTTTCGAGTCTAGAAAAAGAACTTAGGACGATTCCTATTAATGCTTTAATTTGTCCTTTATTGTTTTTGTTGTTTATTTCAATTGATTTAACAGGAAATATGCCACCAAGATTCCGAAGAGGAGGACGAGGCAAGGGGCCAATCCACGCCCCCAACGATCACGAAGTCGGGCCTTCACACAGGCGAACTCCTTCTACTACTATGAGTGCCGATCCTCAGGGGAACTGGAGGAACCATGTGGAGCCCGCTAGACGATCTGTCTCGCATAGCTCAACGCCTCCTTATCGTCACTCCTTTGGGCCGCACTCAGAAAATGAGCCCGAAGACTCCCGCCATTCCTTCTTGTCGTTGCAGCGGTCCGTTTCGCACCGTTCCTTTGGCGACCCCACTCCTGTATTTCAGGGCTGGTTCAACCCAGCAAACTATATTGAAGAACCAGTGGGTTTTAACCCACTAGGACCTGGAGACCATTTCTCGGGAGACCATGCAATGGACATGGACGAGGACACGGATCCCGTCGAACCTGCAACCGGGACCCCCAACCATCCCATCGAGATCTCTGATGGATCATCCTTCCACGGATCACCCTACGGTGGTCCAGACAGTTACCGAGCGAGGTTCAACCAGTATGAGTGGTATTTTACACCCTCTCATAACCCACAGCAGCAACAACAGGACCCCTCTGAGGATTCGCGTTTCGTGGCAGTCACGCCACCGCCACCACCGCTGCCAGTTCATCAAGCACCGCCAGAACCACCACGACATAGGAGAACAGGCGCACGAATATCCGCGCGAGGAGGGGATTTTCACTTTAGCACTCCCCATCACTCAAGTGGTAGTCACTATCCGCCACTGCATGAAAACCCACAAATGGGTGGGCCCTCAAACCCAATTCCAGAGGTGAATTCTACACCAGTTGCACCACCGCCTCCACCATTGGGTTTTGATAACCAGATTCCTACATACGCCGGTTCAACGGCGTACAATCCGTTTGAGCAGCCGGCTCACACTCATTATAACTACGCTGAAGCCGACCCGTACCTTGTAGCGGCAAACTACAACGCCCTTTATCCCAAAGGACCTTATGGAGCCCCTTGGGGAGTGGGATATCCAGCTCATGGGTATCAAGTACCTGCTCGACCTCCGATTCGGCAGCAGTCGCAACCACCACGATTTTCCCCACCGGAACAGGAGGAAATCCTCCAAAGACTAAGTCGAGTGGAACATGAATTTCAAGAAGAACGTAGGAACAACAGAGGATTTCTCAAGGGCTTAGCAAGCTTGTTAAAAGGAAAGAAGAAGAGGGATCATTGAATCCCTATATGTATTGATGTATTTCATTATTTCAATCAGTCCCTGCGTGGACATTTATCTATGTACTTAGTCCCTGCGTGGACTTGACTTTCCTTAGTCCCTGCGAGGACTTGTCTTTTAGTCCCTGCGAGGACATCTAGCTTAGTAATCAGTCCCTGCGATGACTTGTATTATCGATTTAGCCCCTGCATGGGCAAGTTGTTTCTGTTAAAAGTCCCGTTAGGGCAATGTGTAATCCTTTTAATATTTAATGGAATGTTAAGTTTATGAATTTCATTTTTGTCATTATATACATAAATATATGAAATAAATAAATCAAAACCATTCCTTTTAAAAATAATCTGCCTATTAAATATTAAATAAGAATCTTAAGGGCATAACCTAGCCTGCATGTCATTATAAGACTTGGCCAAAATGGTAAGACCTGTTTAAAAGATTTGAATCCCTGTTAACACCTGAAAACATGTTAACGCTCCTGGCAGACGTGATTCGTTAAAATCACACACGTCATTCTTATAATAGGATTCACCAAAAGATTCCTAATCTACATTAATGATCTATAAATCATGGGTTTAAATCATCGATTTAGATGATCACCTATTAAACATCCGTTAGTGATGTAGTGCCTACGGGCCATACTCATTGTCATATAAGACAAAAGACAGTAGTAGCCTACGACTCTCTGTCAGAAAAAGTTAAGGTACTATGTTCAAACCTTCATGCCTTGATTCTCTGAAACCATGGCTTATAATTTAAAAATGTCCCTGTGACTAGGCCTTTTGTGCTACTAATAATACTGTTATTGTTTTATAATTAGGATAAATTATAATAAAAATTCTAAATAAATATGACTAACAAATTAACCAAATATGGTCTGTGTTTACCATGGTTAATGAATTGCCATAAAAGACAATTCCATAATAAACTCCTAAGTAAATTATTGTCAATATCTTATGTAACAGTTCAAACTACATGGCTGACTCGGATGAGATCAACAGTCACCCAAGGGAGGATCATGATAATATCCGAATTAACATAGCGGGTGCAGAACTACAGGCATTAATAGACAATGCAGTTACGCAAGCCATAGAGCGGCAGTATAATGAATATAGTGGGACTCGAAGTAGGACCCTATCCACACCGCATTCCAAGCCTAAGACTCATTCTGAGGCTCACAGCAAGCCACCCTCTAAGAAAGACGAGCCAAAGAAAGATGATGAACGACACTCATCAAACCAAAGGAGTGTTCCATCTCAAAGGACCGTAATGAACCAAGGACCCCGTGATAAGGGTTGCTCCTATAAGTATTTTGTTTCATGCAAACCTAGGGATTTCACTGGGGAAAAAAGAGCTATAGACTGCATGACTTGGTTGGATGAGATGGACACGGTGGTAGATATCAGTGGTTGCGCCAATAAAGATGTGGTGATATTCGTGTCTCAGTCATTCAAGGGTGAGGCATTAGCTTGGTGGAGGTCTTTGATCCAAGCTACAGGGAAAGCCCCATTGTACAGTATGACTTGGGAACAGTTTGTGTCATTGATCAAGGAGAACTACTGCCCTCAGCATGAGGTTGAGAAGATTGAAGCTGATTTCTTGTCTCTGGTTATGAAAAACCTGGATTGTCAATCATACCTTACAAGCTTCAACACCATGTCAAGGTTGGTTCCTTATCTTGTGACACCGGAACCCAAAAGGATAGCTCGATTTATCAGGGGTTTAGCCCCAGAAGTTAAGGCCAGCGTGAAAGCCTCCAGACCAGCTACCTTCCGGTCTGCAGCTGATATAGCATTATCTCTTACTCTGGACGCGGTCAGGCAGAGATCACTGAGAAACACTGATGCTGAGAAAAGGAAACGTGAGGATGATAGCTCACGGCGATCGGATAAGAGACATAGAGGAAACAATGACCACAAGAAGGGGTCTGGATCTAAGAAGGATGGGCATCAATCTGGAGATAAGCCCAAGTGTAAGATCTGCAAGAGAAGTCACTTCGGGAAGTGAAGATATGAGACGAAATCCCAGCAACAGCCAAGGGCATGTGGGATTTGCAAGTCTTCTGAGCACAAGACCTTGGATTGCAAAAAGCTGAAAGATGCTACGTGCTATAGCTGCAATGAAAAAGGGCATATCAAGTCCAACTGCCCAAAACTTGCAAAGAAGACTGAGGATGGGAAAAAGACCAATGCAAGGGTCTTCCGGATGGATGCAAAGGAAGCTGTCCAGGACGACAATGTGATCACAGGTACTTTCCTCATAAATGATGTCTATGCAAGAGTACTTTTTGATTCAGGCGCTGATAAGTCGTTCGTAGATAATAAGTTTTGTAAATTGCTGAATTTACCTGTTAAAACCTTAAGTGTGAAATATGAGGTAGAATTAGCTGATGGAACCATAGAAACCGCATCAACCGTGTTAGATGGATGTGTTATATCCATTAGGAACCACTCTTTTCCATTGTCTTTACTTCCTTTGAAATTAGCCGGTTTCGATGTAGTAATAGGCATGGATTGGTTGTCTCGCAACCAAGCCCAGATCGTTTGTGCTAAGAAGCAAGTGGTTGTCAGAACTCCTCATGGCGAGCATTTGACAATCCAAGGAGATACTAAGTACGGAATGCCTGAGCAAGTGTCCATGCTCAAGGCATCAAGGTGTTCGACGAAGGGTTGTGTTATCTACATGGCACAAGTAACCATTGATGAACCAAAGCCTAAGATCGAAGACATACCTATTATCTCTGAATATCCAGAAGTATTCCCTGAAGAACTACCTGGTTTACCCCCAGATAGGCAAGTGGAGTTCAGGATTGACATTATTCCTGGAGCAGCACCTGTTGCAAGAGCACCTTACAGATTGGCGCCAACAGAGATGAAAGAGTTGAGAACGCAACTGGATGATTTGTTGGCAAAGGGATTTATTAGACCTAGCTCATCTCCTTGGGGAGCACTAGTCCTGTTTGTGAAGAAAAACGATGGATCGATGCGTCTGTGCATCGATTATCGAGAACTTAACAAAGTTACTGTTAAGAATCGGTATCCATTGCCCAGGATCGACGACTTGTTCGATCAGCTTCAAGGAGCAAGTTACTTTTCCAAGATCGACTTAAGGTTGGGATATCATCAACTGAAGGTCAAGGATGAAGATGTACATAAGACTGCATTTAGGACTCGTTACGGTCATTATGAGTTCTTAGTGATGCCTTTTGGACTCACTAATGCACCAGCCGCATTTATGGATCTCATGAACCGCGTCTGAAAGCCCTACATGGATAAATTTGTCATCGTCTTCATCGATGATATTCTTATTTACTCTAAGAATCAAGCTGACCATGAGAAGCACCTCCATTGCATCCTGAAACTGCTTCATCGAGAAAAGCTCTATGCCAAATTCTCTAAATGTGAATTTTGGCTTCGTGAAGTCCAATTTCTTGGACATGTGGTTAGTGAACGCGGAATCCTGGTAGATCCCGCTAAGGTTGAAGCTGTCATGAATTGGCAAGAGCCGAAGACGCCCACAGAAATTCGCAGTTTCTTGGGATTGGCAGGATACTACAGGCGCTTTATTGAAAATTTTTCAAGGATTGCTGCACCCCTAACTTCTTTGACTAGGAAGGATATTAAGTTCAACTGGGGACCCAAGCAACAAGAATTCTTTGATATCCTTAAGCAGAATCAAAGCAATGCACCTGTGTTGACATTGCCTGATGGAATAGAAGAGTTTGTGGTATACTGTGATGCATCACACACCGGTATGGGGTGTGTGCTTATGCAGAAAGGCAAGGTTATTGCATATGCTTCTCGACAGTTAAAGGTGCACGAAAAGAATTACACCACCCATGACTTGGAGTTGGGTGCCGTTGTATTTGCACTAAAACTTTGGAGGCACTATTTATACGGTATCAAGTGTATGATCTATTCTGATCACAAGAGCCTCCAGCACCTGTTTAACCAAAAGGATTTGAACATGAGGCAACGACGTTGGATGGAAACTTTGAATGATTATGATTGTGAGATAAGATACCATCCTGGCAAGGCGAATGTAGTCGCCGATGCCTTGAGTCGAAAGGAAAGGGTGAAGCCTATAAGAATAAATGCCAAGAGCATTGAGATAAAGAACGGTTTGAATGAAAGGTTGTTAGCTGCGCAGAAGGAAGCTGTGCTGGAAGCTAACTATCCTGGTGAAAAGCTAGGAGTAACCGAAGAACAGTTATCCTATGGCAAGGACGGAATCCTAAGGTTGAATGGACGAATATGGGTTCCAGTGTATGGAGGACTTCGGGATATTATCCTCCAGGAAGCCCACAGTTCTAAATACTCCATTCATCCTGGAGCTAACAAGATGTACCAGGATCTGAAAACAAATTTTTGGTGCATAGGCTTGAAGAAGTATATAGCTACCTATGTAGCTAAATGTTTGACGTGTGCGCAGGTCAAAGCTGAACATCAGAAGCCGTCAGGTTTGCTACAACAACCTGAACTTCCCACGTGGAAGTGGGAAATGGTGACAATGGATTTCATCACCAAGTTGCCAAAGACAAAGAAAGGAAATGATACCATATGGGTGATAGTAGATAGACTGACTAAGTCAACACATTTCCTACCCATTAAGGAGACCTATAGCTCCGACATGTTAGCCCAATTGTACGTGGATAAGATTGTATCTCTGCATGGCGTACCAATGTCTATTATCTCTGACAGAGACACTAGATACACGTCGCATTTTTGGAAAAGTTTCCAACAATCTTTGGGCACGCGCTTAAATTTCAGTACGGCTTACCACCCTCAGACGGACGGGCAGAGTGAGCGTACAATCCAAACTTTGGAAGACATGCTTCGAGCATGTGTGATTGACTTAGGTGGTAGTTGGGATAACCACCTGCCATTAGTCGAGTTCTCCTATAACAATAGCTACCATACCAGCATTAAGGCTGCGCCTTTCGAGGCCTTGTACGGTAGGAAGTGCAGAACGCCCGTATGTTGGGCAGAAGTTGGAGATGTCCAATTGACAGGACCTGAAATAGTCCTGGAGACGACAGATAAGATTGTGCAGATACGCGATCGTCTCAAAGCTGCCAGGGATAGGCATAAAAGCTACGCAGATTTAAGGCGTAAACCTCTGAAATTCGAGGTAGGTGACAAAGTGTTGCTTAAAGTATCACCCTGGAAGGGAGTGATGCGATTTGGCAAGAAAGGCAAGTTAAGCCCCAGATACATAGGACCATTCGAGATCATCGAATGTGTCGGATCAGTGGCTTATAAGTTAAATTTGCCATAAGAACTCAGTGGTATTCATAATGTATTCCACATCTGCAATCTGAAGAAGTGTCTAGCTGATGAATCACTAGTCATACCACATACAGATGTGCACATCGATGAGAGCTTGAAGTTTTTTGAAAAACCTGTGTCGATCGAGGATCGACGGGTTAAGAAGCTTCGAGGAGGTCCCGAATACACGTGGGAGGTAGAGTCCACAATGAAAGAAAAGTACCCTCATTTGTTTCAGTAAATCTCGAGGTCGATATTTCTTTTAAGGGGGTGAGGATGTGACACCTCGAAATTTCATGTCCAATATCATATCGACACGTCTCACGGGCTTAAAACGTGTAAAGGATTTCCTAAGAAGGACTAAAGTTGACAAACAAAGAAAGTATGTTAATATAAGAGTTCAAAATGTCAACAATGGATAAATATACTTTACCATAACCCTACATGATGTTTATACCCTTAAACGAATGAATCATGGATCATACGAAGCTAATTGTGAAAGAAAGTGAGAGATTACAAACTACAGGGGTTAAATGTGTCAACATGTTTAAAGTATACCTCTGAGTGGCCTTTTAGCAAACCCAAACCTTTGTAACGATTAATTATGCTCACTAGAATGCATGATAAAAATTTCACCAAGTTTCGTTATCATATGAGAAAGTTATGATAAAATTCGTATACGAGGGGTTAAAAGCGTCGACATGTTAATCCATACCTCTGAGCGACCTATGTATAAATCCCAACCCTTAACCTGTGTTATAAACATCTGATAAACATCCTAATCTGGTTAATGTTAACAATGATTGATCCAAATTAAAAGAATGGGATCCTATGAGGATGTGCACGACAACCTTCGTTTATGGCCATTTTAAAAGAATCCAAAGGAACTTTAAAACATACCAAGGTGGTGTAAACTGTTCAGGACCCAATCAAGAGGCCCCATACTGATAATAGAGGCCCAAATTCGAAATAACTAGTTGCCTGTTTGAAGCTTGAAAGGTCACAAATTTTTGCCTTTTGGTAAAGGCTTACGGACCGCAAAGACTTGGTCTTACGGTCCGTAAGAGGTCTTACGGACCGCAAGACCCTCAGTTTACGGTCCGTAAGACAGCCCCAGTAGTAACAGAAAAGTTGACAGCTGCCTGTTAAAATGAGTTAACCGACTTATATTGCCATTTTTCACTTCCATGTGCAACATAAACTAGTTCTTAGGCACTAAGAACACATGTATTGATCTGGGATCACCTCATAGGTTTGTTTGTCATGATCATGAGCAATCAAAAGCACTATATAATGTCCCACATTGTTGCAACTTTGTTCATTCATTCCAAACTCAACTTCTGATCATTTCTGGAGCTCAAGGCCATTCCCTAAGCATCACTAGTCATGCATAGGACCTTGGTAAGTTTCCTTAACCTTCCTTAATCGAGTTTTACTTAGTTATTAGCTTAAAAGTAAAATCGTCGTAATTAAGGTTTAACTTATCGATTAATCACTAATGGTTCAGTGTTTAGCCAAATTGAGAGTAGTTATATGTTGGTAATTAGGTGGGCGTTAAACCCTTAAAAGGGCACCCTCTGATTCCCGCTCTAACTAGATCATTTGTCGGGTCAAAGATTGTTATAAAAAGTCAACAGAAATATAATTTTCGAATTAACGCATAATTAACAATGTAGAAGGCGTGCAACCTATTTTATCACTCATATAACTTGTTAATTAGTATAAGAACTGGTCTAAGCTTGTTTGATCCGACAATTTTCTGTTTAGGCTCGGTTCGAAACCGAAAGTCGCAAAACTTTGACTTTTTCTTTGACTTCAGTTCTGACCCGATTTAGATGGATTTAGAAATACCTTAGAGTTCCGTTAGGACCAACTTGTATGATAGTATAACCCTCCGCGTTTATACTACTTGACTCGTTGATTGTCCGATTCGCTTACACAATTCCGTTAAATGCCTAATGTTGACCAATATGCCCTATTGACCATAAAACGAGAATTTTCGAAATATGAGAGGACAATAATCTTTGTTACTGATTTATAAACATGTCCTTAAATTATCACATCAGTTGGAGGTCTAGATTAGGAGTTATGCTTAATAGCGTAATTAGAACGCTTTTTATGAATTAAACGGCGTAATTAACATAAAGCATATCTAAACCCAATTTTTGACACTAAACCTTTTACCCACTGATGTAATATAATATTTTGGGATTTTTTAAGATTTTTAATTATTTTTAACCTGATCATAACCTAAGGTTATTGCCTTGATTCGGTTATTACCGATTATACCCTTTTGCTTAAAAAATGAGTTTTACTTAGCCAATTGATACCAAATCTTTGGCCACTGATTTTATATGATAAATGAAGTATTTTGAACTTTATAACCTGATCAGAAAACTCAGATTTCCTGTTTAACCCGGAAATCGCTTAAAACGGCTTTTTACGCGTATTAAACACCTAGTATGGGTTTAAAACCATTTTGTCATATAAGACTTATCACCAACTGATTTAACCTGTTAAAATAAGTTGTTCTACTGATTATCTCAGACCCGAGTCTCAGAATTACAATTAATCTCTTTTATAATCTTTAAAATGACCAAAATACCCCTACGAGGCTTAAATTGGGATTAAACTCGTTTTGGGCATAATGGAAGGTATCCTACTGATATCACAACATATTTAAGGCATATTAACTTAGGAAACCTGTAAACGACTCTTATGGTTACCCGTTACGCTTCTTACGCGTTCGGTTCGGTTTATGTAACTATTTTGCATAAATTAGCCGAAACGGATCGAACCTTATCATATTTATCTCAAATTCCAGAATGTGTTTAGTTTACCCATATCATACAAGTCTTCAAACTTGTCGGGTCTAAATCACATTCTATTCCGGTCTTCGCTTAATCACGCGTTCGAACCGTATCTTCCTTTAAAACTAACCGGTCTAAGTTTAAGCTTATTTAAAGACCCGTTAGGATTCTAATAGGTTATTATAAACCTTCGTTCCAGAATAGGAGACCCGGTAAAAGCTACGTGCACTTGCTTGTTGTGATTATTACTTGCAAAGGTAAATACTTTTAACTTATTTTCCCTTATACGGGCTTGGGGTACGGTATATAAAATACCGCTTGGTCGGACATTCGACCTTAATCGATTGGTGGTTAAGTATTATCGAGATGACCCGTTTAAAAATATGTTTTGTTGCTTAAACGCCTTTGGGGGGTTAATGACCATGTCCCGGATATCCTTGGCATCATTTTACGAAATGGCCACGACCTAAGCACGGGGTGTAGGCGTACACTCGTCAATGCCTAAATAAATAATGTGGTGTGTCTATTGATCTTTAACCCGGCACGAACCGGGCTACTGAACGCATAACGGACATGTAATTCTTTTACAAATTTATATTTAAATAATTATCTCAAGTTATAAAGAGTTTTGTGCTACGTGCATTCAAATTAATTTTATTTTTAAAAATTAGTCAGTTCATTGTGTTTACCAGTGTAAACTGACGTATTTTCCCAAAAAGGTTAAGTGCAGGTACTACGCGAACTAGGCTGGCTTTCTCCTAGCATGCACAATAAGCCTCGCAAGCTTGGATGCCATAAAACTGTTGAAAAATGTTTCCTTTTTATTTTGATCCACATGTGGATTATTTTCAACTGTTTGTGATACTTCATATTACAATTTATTAAAGTTGAAATGAATCTATTTTTGCTTCCGCTGTGCATTTAAATATTGTATTGTATGACTATGATGATATCAATTACGTCACGATACTCCCCACCGGGCCCACCGGTAATACGTGGAAATATCGGGGTGTGACATTATAATTTATAGTATATAACCATTTTATAAGGATATATCCAAATATTGTCTTCATCATTGTCATCCATCAAATATTATAAAAATACACATGGGAATTTTTTTTGTGACTACCAGCTCCTATTGGCTGCCGGCGAGAACATGCACTATATTATTAAAAAAGAAAGAAACTTTCGTCATAACAATTGCAGAAATCATTGTTTAGTTTTTTCTGTGTTGGTCATCTTTTGGCAAAATGTGAATAAGAAAAGCTTCAAATTTTGAATACCCTTTTTGCCCTTCTTCCATGCATGTATATACCAAATGCTTTTAAAACGGATCATAGATATGGACATCGAATCGACCCGTTTAGTTAATAACAGTTTTTTTTTTGTTGATTATGTTTTACCTTAAATGAGTCAAACCAGAAATTGAAGGCAAAAAGGTTAATGGGTCAACTAGTATTAGTAATATCGAAATATTCACACTACTAGTCTAAACCTTTAGCCTTTTGTATTCCTGATTAATGCATTATATTATTAACAATTTTTTTCTTTGAAAATGGACAAAATAGTTTTTCGAGTCAACTCAACCTGATCTGGTCTATTTTAACAATACCAAAATTTCTATTACGATCCAACTCATATCCATTATGACCCAATCCCGATACCTAACCCAACCATGCGACCATCTTGCCATCTCAAATGATCATCTAGTTTCCCCTATCTGGTGGGTGGGTGAAGGGACACCTTACGGACTTAATAACACCAGTCCTTAGCACCGTGGATAATAGCACATGCATAAATTATTGTACCGTAAACGTAACCACCTAAAGATGGTTGACAATAAGTTGTTAGATCCAGTACGACAAGTAAAGCTTGTTTGTAACGGGTCAACAGTGGCTCGGGTCCGTAGTGTTATTAAGGAGGCATGCTATAACTATGCAATTGTGTTCGTTTACACTAAACCAAGTCAAATAATGAATGCCATTTATGCCTTTTGAATTACAGTTAATATTAAAACACTGAATGAAAACTAAAACAATGTTGAAGGGTCAAGTTTGCCAATCATAAACAAACTTAATATTAGTTTGTAGTCATTCAAGCACAATCAAATGATTTCTTTAATCGGACTATGTCTATGGGTGACACAACAATAAAATAACTTTTTTAAGCATTGGCCACTTCACATCTAATCTAACTTATAACAAAAGATTTCAAAAAATGTTACGTGTCAACACCATATCATCTCTCAAAGAAAATGCTTGTAATCAATTTTTTTTATTATTTCTTAAATCAAATTAATAACAAAAGATTTCAAAAAGTGTTACGTGTCAACACCATATCATCTTTCAAAGAAAATGCTTGTAATCAATTTTTTTTATTATTTCTTAAATCAAATTAATATCACTTCGTTATATTTCTTGTACCTAACATATGTGAGATTTGTTACATATGTATGCATCCCCAATAATTAAGCTCCTTTTTAGATTGATAAAAAAGTTAGGAAACGATAGATACACATAAGGCTACACGGTATGGTACCGTCGCCCCATCCGTTCTCCCTCGGCGACGCCCGGCCTACCACGCCAGCCCCCCTCCGTCCCGTCCTCAACGTCCGAATGTTGACGGTTGCGACGGACCAAAAACGTGGGCCCCCATCTCAAAAGTATCCGTTATTTAAAAAAAAATTAGCATTTATTTCTAAAAGTGGCCTGGATGTGTCTTGTGAATGGCGTAAACACAAACGGAAACATGAAATTGATGATTATAGGTTGCAAATTAGTGTAGAATATAAATGAAATTGGCGAACGTACCGTGATTTGAAGCTTAATCGGATTGAATTATGAATTGGGGGTTTTTTAGGGTTGATAAAGAGAGAGATACAGTTGGGATTTAGATGTATGAGTTAATTGCCATTTTCGCCCCTGAGGTTTGGGCACATTTGCCATTTTCGTCCAAAATGACAGTTTGGTATTATTTAGCCCCCCACGTTTGTCACTTTTTGCCATTTTCATCCAAATGCCTAACCTAGTTACCCAAATACCCAACCAGGTTACTTTTTACCCAATTTAGGGTATTTTTGAAATTTGAAAATGATAGGGGGGTAAATTGTAAAGTGGCCAATGCATACATACCCTTATATACACTCGTTCACAGATCATTCACCTCCCCCACCACCACCCCCACCCCCACTGCACCACTACCGCCACCACACCACTACCGCCACCATCCCCACCACCGCACCTCCACCGCCCCCACTACACCGCCACCACCCCCACTAATTATAAATCCTCTCTCTCTCTCTCTAAACCTCTTCACACTCTCTCTGTGTGAGAGTTCAGGGCCACCGGCCACACCCCTTTCTTCTCCGGCGAAGGACAATGGACGCACACCCAAACTACACCCGCT
This sequence comes from Helianthus tuberosus, assembly GCA_030545235.1. Taxonomy (NCBI): domain Eukaryota; kingdom Viridiplantae; phylum Streptophyta; class Magnoliopsida; order Asterales; family Asteraceae; genus Helianthus; species Helianthus tuberosus. The sequence goes on along the minus strand of CM060426.1, from coordinate 142,613,132 downwards.
TTCTTCACCAGTGGAGGGTTTTACGGCATCGATTTCAGGCAAGACCGGGTTGATTTCAGGCAAGATCTAAAACGATCGCAGAAGAGAGAGGGAATAGAGAGAGATGGGCCGGAGTTGCAGGTTGTGCCGTCGTTGTTCAGATCTAGAGTGAGAGATGGGGCCACCGCATACAGATTTGAAGCCATTTCCGTCGTTGTCGGAGTTGCAGGTTGTGCCGTCGTTGCCGGAGATGGTGCAGAGGAGGAAGTTGTCGGATTTGCAGATGATGAAGATGGTGCAGATTATGAAGGGATTTTCTGGTGTTTCGGAATTTGTTCTTGATTTGGGATTTTCTGGGTTTTAGATGTTCTTGAAGATGATGTTCTTGATTTTCTGGGTTTTGATGATGATGTTTGAAGATGAATGATGTCTGGGTTTTGATGATGATGTTCTTGAATATGATCTTGATTTCTGGGTTTTGATGAACATCATAGCAAATAATCTGTAATACTTCTTACAAATGAAAATATTTATATTTCATTTGTTACAGATTATTTGAAAATATTTATATTTCATTTGTTACATAAACTTTACAGATCATTTGTTACGGTATAATCTGTAATGCTTCTTGAAGATGATCTTGATTTATGGGTTTTGATGATCATATTTAAATTTCATTTGTTACATATTATTTACAAGTTACCCCCTTACCATTAACAAATTTCAAAAAATACCCCATCTGACGGTATAAACTGACTAGGTTAGGCATTTGGATGAAAATGGCAAAAAGTGACAAATGTGGGGGGCTAAATAATACCAAACTGTCATTTTGAACGAAAATGGCAAATGTGCCCAAACCTCAGGGGCGAAAATGGCAATTAACTCTAGATGTATCAGCCTCTCAAGCAGGCAACCTTTTATTTTTGTTTTGAGGGTTTCTAGTATGGAATGGTGTATTTATTTTGTCTTTATGTATCACAACTTTTCTGTTTTTTTAATATTATTATTTTTTATTATTTGCTTAGGATTTGACTATTCAAATCATTTCCTTATGGTGTAACAAAAGTTATCGTTACGTAGAGGGTGTGCATGGTTCGTTTGATTCGGTTGTTAAATGTTAAAAAAAAGTAGAAGATTAAAAAAAAACATAAAAGTGGTGGGAGGACTATGACTAGGACCATCCTCCATACCCTCTACTTTTGGGGGATGGAGCATCCTTGGGAGGACTATGACGTGTCGCCTACGTGACGGATGGTCCTCCAAGGATGGGATGTCACCATACCCTCTAGCCTAATAAAATGTAACGCATATCTTGAAATACTTATTTTAAATAATATATCTTTAAGTTTACCAATATTTATTTTTTTAACAGCAATTTTTATTTTTATTTTTGTTGTATGTGGGATTTTAACCCAAGACCTCACACTCCCAAGGTGTTTAAAGGTTTTGCTTTTGCGAATGGACCACCACCCCATTGGTAAATATGTTACACCTTCCCACAAAACCTGCCCCATACTTCAGATATATCTTTAATTAATTAATAATTTATAATGATAATTATATTTTTTAATAAATTACCAAAAAATTGCAGCATCTACAAATTATTAAGTATTATGATAGACAACACATGACATGTTCAAAATAAACTTTTAGTTACTACGGAGAATCATCAAATCCAAGTTTATATATGTTTCATATCTACTACTTCTAATAAAGCAAAATAACTTATGCCACATGGCATATGCTGAGACCCCTTTTTTTCAATTGTCCGCCAAAACCATTCTCCTCATACACTTCTATTCTTTCCCATATTCTCTAAAACCTAATTAATATCCAACCGTTTCAAAATCATCTCTTCAATCAAGCGCTCCTCTCAATCAAATTCACAGTTTCCATAATGAATACAACATTTCCTTTGTATCTTATTTTGCAAATCAAGAACCCAAAATCTAAGTCGATCTTCCCTTTTAGCGATTAGTCTTTGATGCATTCATCAGCTAGAACGATTTCTTCTTTGATCGGTATGTTTCTTCCTTCAATCAGGCCTGGTGACATTCAACTACAGGAAACTAAGTAGCAGGTTTGTTTTCGTCTTCATCTTTAATACTTTAAACTGACATTCTTTCGTGATTCGTGTTTAATTGTGATTATCATTCATAGATGTTAATGGTAAGCATAGGTTAATGCTTCATGACTGATATCGATTTTGAAAAGGAAAGAGGGCTAGAGACTGAAGAATCGTGTTTAATGTACGTTCAATGTTAATTTATGATTCCTACATCCATCTTTTTGTTCGATTGTGAATTGTACTATGTCTGTTTGAATTGTTATTTTTGTTTGTGTGTTGGTTTTATGTGATTTGGAAATCTAGGGTTTCTGTTTGTTCAATTTACAAGTTAGGGTTATTTTTTTTTCTTTCACAATTTAGGTGAAATTCAGATTGCGCCTTTTGGCCGTGATTCCAGCTGCATTTAGCACTCTGTCAATCTCAGCGACTTTCGGCTCCTCTGTTTCGGATCACCTCCACATCGTAAGTTTTTTTTTTAATTTTATTTGATTCAATATGAAGGAATTTCAAATCATTGGATTAGTGTTTTTGTTGTTGCAGATTGTTAGGGCTCAAATTGGACCTAAGATGGTTCTTTTGTTGATAGATCTTTAGGTAGAACTAAACACCTGTTGTTTTCAAAGTGAGTATTATGATCTTGAAAAGTAAATATTATAGGTCCAAGTAGTGCCTTGGGTGAACCACATTATATGGCTAAAGCATGGCAAACAAAGCTAGCATGTGACAGAAATTGTAAATTAAGTAGGCATCTGAGGATGAACCACTGGTGACCACAACAATCTCCATCCTTTGCTTTTCTTATTTCGAGTGTAACGAACCTTCTATAAGAAGAACCCATGGAGAAATCTGATGAACTTATGGTGCGAGTTTTAAAGTCGCAGCCAATTGGTTTCGATTTAGGTAATAAAAAGTCAAATCTCACATTTTTTAGATGCTCAGTAACTAGTTCAGTGTCTTTTTCTTTTTAATGTATCTATCTTGACCTAAATTTTCTTGATTAAAGTTGTTTTTGTTAGTTTGACTCTGATTATGCTTCAGATTTGACTCGGATGGACACTGTTGATTAGTGGTTGAGACTAAAAGGTACCTACTTTGTCGAGCTATTAAGGTTTTGGTGAGTAAAGAACAGGATCTGGATTTTTTTTTTTGTCAAGAATCGTTTATTAGTTTTGTTTCTTTTCTTTCCTTCTTTTATATTATATATAATGTTTGTTGCTTGCAGGCTTGCAATGAATTCTGAAGTCAAGTAACATCCACCGCAGATATGTTGAGCTTGCTGGAAAATTCAGTCGCTGTTTCACACCGGCCACCTGCGCTGCTGCTCCACCGCCCGGTTTCATTAGGTTTGCACAAATTAGCACACAACTGTTTCAATTTCATGTTTTTTCGGATTTAAATTGAATTTTATGGGTGTTGTTTATGGTTATTATTTTATAAGTTTACTTTTAACCTATCCCGTATTTTGCTGACATGACATATGTTGCAGGCTTCTTTACAATAACAATTTATCAGGCCCTTTTCCTTTAGAGTATAGTGAACGGCCAATACATCTTATATTGTATGTGTTCTATCTTTACTAGATTGACATTGAAAACTAGAGGTGTCAATATGTGTGAGTTGGGTAACTGTTAGCTCATTGTATTTTGTAAATAGATATGTTTAGCTTGATATTGTGTTTTAATCACTCTGCTATTTTTATTTTTAGGGACATAGATATGCTTAGTAGGGAAATCGACTACTAGCGAAATTCACCACATCGGGAGACGCTCGCCCAAAGCTAGAAGGAAGGTGCACTAGAAGAGGCTCCTATTGGTCCCACATCTCTCATATCCCCTGCATCAAAATAAACCCAGCAAACTTCTTCTATACCACCCATCAAAAATTGTAAGTAATATTTCAATAAAAGTACATTATCACTTCAATAAAGTCCAAAAAATAGTATGTGTTTGATTATCAAGTTAAACCCATCATTCCATCACAGCCTGATTAATGGCAAACGGGTCAACTGGATGGGTTTTCATTAAACTGGTGGCTCTTTATACGTTTTTATGTATTTGCAAAATTGTTTTGAAAAGAAAATTTATTTTGTCTTTTTATGTTTACAGTTGAAACTGACAATATTTGTTTTGAACTGATGTCAACAGAATTCAGTTGTCTGTTACTTGATCGTCATTTGGTAAACGTGGAACTTTATCGACTTAACGTTATGGAGTGTACCGTCAGAAGAAGATGATGTGAGTAGATGTAGCCAGTTGTCCAATCTTCTTCCTTTATCTCTTACTATCGGAAGAAATTAAAACATTGAAGGTAAGTACACGTATATGCATAATTGATACTAAATGAACTTGCTTAACGTCTTTCTTTTTATAATAAATTTATAGAGAAATCCTTACAAATGCTTCTCTTATGACTTGCCAATACCGACAGGCAGAGAAGAACGAGCATCAATATAAGTTACCGGTTCTTTTATAGGGACAATATAAGTTAATTTTATTTTTTACAAAATGGGGATAAAAAAGACTTTAATAATCTAAGTAGCATGTTAAAAAATAAAATAAAACTTTAGTCACTTTATTTCATGTTAGACGATACAAGTGTTTTAATCAAGTAATGTACTCTTTTGACCTGTATGTAACTATGGACTATGGAGAGGGAGACAAAGGTGAAATGAAAAAAAAATAGATGGACATCGAGCAAACGAATCATGGATCAACCCAAGTAAATGGGCCTATCTATAGAACCACTAATTGGATGATACTCAACTTTTTGAAGGGACTGGATACATGGTTTATATGCTGAACGTTGTTTCGTTTCTATGACATTTTAAAGGAAATTTCTGATAAAACGGGGATCTGTATTTGTTCTTTGACCCGTTTACACATTAATCGGATCCTTCAGTAATCATACTCATCGCAAAATGTCGATTCTGTATTGCAGCTTCTAATGTTAGTGAGTTCGTCAATGTCGATTTTGTTATTCTTTGTTCGTGTCTCTAATTTTTCTTTCTTATAGTTTGTGTCGTTCCTCGATTGTTTGCATTGTCTTTATTTTCTTTATTTTTGGGTTTCGTATAGTGATTTGTTGCGTGTACATACCTATTTGTTCATCTTCATGTGGTTTGTGTATGTTGGAATTGAGTATCTATACATGAAAATATTGTTTCCTTCTTTTGGCTATGTGATGAGGATAATGAAAAGATAGGGTGATTATTTTGTTTGTATTATTGATGTATTATAAATTATCCATGAAGACTGCTACATAAGGGTGATTATTTTGTTTGGACTACTAATGTACTATAAATGATCCATGTGATTTTGATGCTCTTTTAGTTTAATTTGTTAATTGTTTTTCGATCAATTCGATTTGGGAACTTGATTTGATGGACACTAATGTGCAAAAGAGGTAGAGAGTTATAATATATGAAACATATGAATTAAAACTATTGTTTTGACCTTTATAGTCAAAGTAAGACAGGTAAAGGAGCAAGGATTAAATATATAACTTCATTCACCTCAGCGAGCTGTGAATACAAGATTGTCCATGTATTGAGTCATATTTACAAGATTGTCCATGTATTGAGTCATATCCTAACCTTGGGCTATAGAATCTCACTTTGTTAAGATATATGTTTATCATAGGCCATCAACTTTCGATGATTCCTTTCATCATGGACAAACTTACTTGGTATATGGTTTGATTCGAACCATGGGCAATAGAACCCGTAATCGCTTATTCAACATCTGTCATCTTACTTGGTATATGGTTTGATTCGAAACTCAACAAATTTTAGATGCCTTACCTTATTTTTAGCTTAATTTTTTAAAGTTAGATTGAATCTAACTTCGTTTGATACATTACGTACCCGCGGGTAGAGAGATGGATTTCCTTACTTGAACGTTTATTTCTTTCAAAGGATTATTTAAACAATTTTAATTTATATATTTGTGTGTTAAGCCACCCGCGAAACTCGCGGGGTCTTAGACTAGTTTAAACCATATAATGTGATGCGGGTCCAAGTGTGGAGGAGCGGGCTGTCACACCCCGACCGCGTAAAACAACGAAACCGCGGCGGAAACGTCGGGGAGTGGAGCGACAGAATTATTGTTTCATAACCATGGATTCAAAAGTTTCATTTTATTCAGATATTAAACATTAAGTATTGTCTTGAAACAGAACAAACAAGTTTAACATATTATCTAGCATCGTTATTAAGTCACTAAGGCCTCGTCCGATCCTAAGTGAGCATGCATCCTAGTAGAAATCAACATCATCAAACACCACTTGAAACATATGCGAAAATAAAGTCAGCAAAGAAATGCCGGCGAGCACATAGGTTTTGTGAGAGTATCAGATTCATGGCTCGTATACATGTTGCAAAATCTCGTACAACTATATAAGTTGATATTTGAAAACCTTTTTTTGTAAAACATTGTATTGTAAAATGAATAACCAACTCAAAATATTTTGGTTATAGTTTATGAAACCTTGATGCCATGAATCTTAACCCAAAACATTTGTTTATGTAAACCAAATCGTAAATCGTTCTCGTAATAAAACTCGTATGGTTTATATTGTTTAGTAAACATCGTTTTATGTATCGTTTGAAATCGTTCGTCCAAGTGAATTAAATAACGCCACGGTATGTAATATGATAAAAGCACTTATATATAAGAAGTATCAGCGGCGTATCTACCATGCTTTTATCACATTACACCCGTCCCGTTATCTAATCACATACCAAAAACCCATCATTTAAATCGTTTAACTCGTTCTCGTTATAGACCATCGTTCATTTGTTTAAATCGTTCAAATTGTTCCAAATCGTTCAATCATTCAATTCGTTCTCGTTTTAATCGTGAAAACTAACTTTTGGTCGTCTCGCTTATAACATTCAAACCTTCGCAACTCGTCCATCATTCAACTCGTATTAACAAACCGCCAAAGGGTAAGTTAACAATCATCAGGTTCAGTCGTTACCCACATAACCCCCATACATAACCATGGTGGCAGTCTGATAACGGGATTTGTCAGATCCTATGGTACCATAACCTAATACTGGTCGGCTCGGCCAAAGCTAATGAATGTCATTCGTTATGTAAATACGTACCAACAAGTTCGTTCACATTATCGAAATCGTTTTGTTTAATATAAACCATAGTATTCGTTTTTGAAAACATCGTTGAAAGCATCGAAATCGTTTAACACATATGAATCACCCCAAAACAATTGAAAACAGTAAAATAGGGGAACTATGTACTCACATTGAAGTGCAAAGTATCCTTGATTAATTGAACTAGCAAAGCTCGAGTAAACCAAGGAATTCAAGTAGCACCTAGTAATCGGATCGCTAAGTTAATAAATCGACACCTAAATCAGAAGATCGGGTAGAATGAGGTTTCGTAAACCAAATGAGTATTGGAACTCATATGATATGGTTTAACGAAGCCTACAGTCTAAATCGGAACCTATCATAAGTGCTTACGACCCGTTACGACCCATTAAGGTAGTCTAAGCTACTTTAATGCGTCGTTCGCGCAAAAGCGCGTTCGAGACGCCTAACTAGTCCTATGACAAGTATTATATGCCCTAACATGTTTAAATATGTTGCATAATCAGTTTAAGTGACAAAATTTAGGTTACATATGCTTAAATACAAATTATGCATGAAAATGGCATTTTGGTCATTTTCCTTGTAACATCCGTCAAAAAACGGGTCTCAGAAATCCGACCCGGATTGAAAAAATCGGACTCTTTTCGTTTAAAAAAATATAGAATTCTCGATAATATTTATTATGTTCAACATTATATTATTTAATTAAGTGTGGACAGAGTTTATAAACGAAACTCAGTTCGATCGGTTAGAAATTTATGAGTTAAAAAAAGGCAGTTAAGGCCGTGGGGTATGGGGCGGGGGTTTGGGCGTGGGTTGGGGTAAAACGCCCAAGGCACCACCCCGGGTGGGCTTGGGTTGGGGCGTGGCCCCTTGGGGCTTGGGTTTCAAGCCGGGCGTGGGGCGGGGGAGCAAGGTGACATGGCGGTTTGTGAATGGCCAAAAGAAAATAGCCGTTGGGCTAGCCGTTGGCCAACGGCTATATTAAAAAAAAAAATTTATTCCATTTTTTCACTATAAAACTCATATTTTACTTCCATTTTTTACCACATTCAACCATATCTTCTATACATCTTCAATTCTCCTTCTACAAAACGAAAAAAATGCATCCTTACAACCGTCCTTTTGACCCGAGCAACCCGTATGGATTCCAAGAAAATAATCCTAGCCCACCACCCAATCGTCCAGTAGCTCGTCCATTTTTCATACACTCTCATATGCTCGACATGGCGGGTTATGCATCGTATATCGGGAATCGTGTATTTACTAACTTCCCAAACACCGAAGATTCAATACCTACTCCGTTTTCACAATCGCCCATCGACCTTTCACCAACCTCCATCGACCTTTCACAAAACGAATCCGTTCCCGAAACTCAACCACCCAAAGAGAGTCCTACCGCATCGAAACCCATCAAAAAAAGAAGTCATAAGAAAAAAACCGAGGATAAAGTAGTTGAAACCGCCAAACGAAAACAACAAAAATGGGTTTATGCTGAAGAAGTTGCATTGGCGAGGGCTTGGTGTGAACAATCTCAACATTCAACTTTAGGTATTCTTTTGTTTTTATTAATGGAATGGTTATTTTTTATATAAGTTTGTAATATATTAATATTTTTTTATTAAAATAGGAAATTCGCAACATCGAACCGCCCTGTGGGAATGGGTTAGTAAACTATTCCATGAAGAAATGGGTAGGGAGACTTATCGTGAAAACGATAGCTTATCCTCAAAGTGGAGCGAAATAAGCACCCACCTAACAAAATTTAGTGGGTTTTTAAATAAAGCAAAGCAAAACCCTAAAAGTGGTGAAACCGAAGCCGACAGTTTGACAAATGCGCTGGTCGCATTCAAATCAAATATGAAGACCGACTTCCGTTTCATGCATTGTTGGGAGATTTGTAAATTCCATCCAAAGTGGTCGACTATCCCCATTGGTAGCGAAACTAACTCGTCTTCCAAAAGGTCAAGGGCCTCGTCCCAAGCCCAATCTGATGCACGAGATCAAGAGTTTGAGGACCTTTTGGATGATTCGCCAAGCCCAAACCGGCCTGAGCATGGAAGAAATGCCTCAAGAAGGCGTGCTAAAAAACAAACGGCATCGGCTTCAGCTGGGAGTTCTGAGTCGCGTAGGGGAATATACAGCGACCAGTTGGATGACATTTCATGCAAGATGGATACATTCAACGTATTCCAACAACAAAGGGCCGAAATACGAAGGAGCAAAGAAGCTAGAGATTCTGCTAGAGATGCCCTGAAACAAAGACGTGATGATTTGAAGATTCTATCCCAGCCGATTGATCACCTACAGGGTGACGAGTTAGAAATAGTCTTGGCGTTGAGAGAAGAGATAAAAAACAAATATAAAAATTAGGAATTTGTTTTTTTTTTTTTTGTAATTTTCTTTTCTTGTAATGATCTATTTAAAAATATTAAAAACTTAAATTTGTGTTTATTGGGTCAGCCCAGCCGGTCAGCCCACAAGCCCACCAAACCCACGCCCCAAACCCCCGCCCCACCATACCGTGATCAATGTGGGTTTACCCATGTCTGCCACCTCATTCCACGTGTCAACCAATGCCCAACCCACGCCCCACCATACCCCATGGTCTAAAACAAGTTTAAAACTTAAAAGGGTTAAATTGTCTAAACTTCAAAGTTAAAAGTTTAGAGTTGTTTTTGTAATTATTAGAAACTATATATTGCAAAACAAGTTAACTAACTAGATTATTAAACCTAGTTAAGTTTGTCTTAATTTTATAATGATAATCAACTAGGTTAAGTTAGTTAGTTAGCATTATAAGAGAAATTAGTCAACTAAGTTAGTTATATTCAGTTAACTCAGTTAGTAAAAGAACAGAGGTTAAGTACAATTTGGAAAAAAGATGACAAAACTGTAAGGGACAGGATTCGAACCTGGTACCCATGGTTCAGAAGATAACTACCTGACCAACTGAACTATAACTCATTTTGTGATATTTTATGATCTGTTTAAAATAAATGCACGAATTGACGCGATCATCTTCTTCCCTTTTTAAACCTGAAACGCGACTTGGGTTCGATCCAACCAAAACCCGATCCAATTTCAGTCTTTTCTTGACCGTTTAAACCCGTTCAACTTGCATATGATTCGTAATTATAACTAGGGTGATTCCATGCCATCAAAACGATTCATATCACCTCATAAATGACCCTTTATGATCGAAATTAAATGAACGTATTTGGGTTATCTTTTATTCCGCAAATTACCGAACAAGGCCTATACCAGTTGAAGATCTGATCAAACCATGCAAAATCCCATTGGAATTTCTTCATTTCATCCACTATATCTCGCGAATTTGATCGAAGAACATTCTAGGGCTTGTAACTTGTGCGGACGATATCTCCTTCAATTCTCAACCTTTTCAGGTGATTCCAAAGCCTAACTTGCTTAATTTTTCGTTCTTTACAAAAGCCCTCTATAAATTTCAGTGATTGAAGGCTAATTTATCCGAATTTAATTTTAGTTGAAATTAGGGTTCTTCATGCATAGAATTTGGGGCTTTTAGATTTAGACTTGTATTTTGATGAAATTGAAAGTATAATACTGTTATATATCATACTAGTGTATTGCTTGTAAATTTTGAGAATTTTTAGATATCAATTGAAATTTTGGTGAATTATTTATGTTTTAATCACTAGATAAATCAAATAAAAATACAAGATAATTTTAAATAAACTCAATAAATATTTTTATTAGTCATTTCAGACTATATCAACACTAGGGAATTTCTATAAATTTTTTTCTTAATTTTTGGGAATTCATGAAATTTAATTTGGATTTATACATTATTTAATTATTTAAAAAATACTAGATTTTCACAAATAAATTCTATGAATATTTTTACTGATTTCTATAGATTATATAATCATAGTGGGAATTTTATATAAATCTTCCATAATTTTAGATAGTCATTTAAGTAAAGAAGTTATGGAAATATTAAACAAAGTAAATTCCTTTATATAATTAATCATTTTATGTGATAATCATTTAATCGACGATATAAAAATTATTAGATGGTTTTATTGAATTTTTTTAAATATGGGCATTTACAAAACTATTAAACCCTATTAAATTCATAATTCTAAGAATATCTCATGGTAAATAATCATAGAAATCTATATGTACATAAATTATATTGGTTTGGTTATTTTGTCAAATAGTTATTTTATATAATTTAAAGTCCCCAAATAGGAGAACCCAATTTCCTAAAATTAATATATTGTCCTTTCGTTCAAGTATTTCGTTATTTAGAATCTTGGTTATATTTATTCTAGGGCGATTTAGTCAATTGTTATACCTCGTGTACTCGTGCGGTAATTCTCGTGGATTAGCTATTCGCAACCTGTGAGTAATTTCTTCCATTTCCCCTTTTTAATCTTTTACAAATTTTGGGGTGCATCATGTTACACTTTTCGATTTACTTAACATGCTATGATCAAGTGTTACTATGTGAACGTCTTATGTGTATTATATTATTCTATATGTTATATGATGTCAAGTCTATTGCATGCTATTGTGTCTAGTGGATCCACAGCTGACTAGGTTCCCCACGGCCATGGGTTGTAGCCTAGTATCGCCAACAGTATTAGACTCGCTCCTCGGGGCTTGAGCCTAATGCACGCTATTATCTGGAGTCTATTTATTTTGGTTGCTTGTGTTGTTGTTTGATTATGTATTCTTGCTTGGTTGTCGCATCCCCCGATCCCTTATCTGTCCCGGGAACGGGCGAACGCGAACTCAGAATTTTGGTGGTATCAGGTCGTTAATTTGGCAGCGGAAATTACATCAGGACCGTAGTTAGGAAATGTTTATCAGAGTAAAACCACCATATTTGATATTAATAATTACATGGGCAAAACCCAAGTTTCTTATTACAACATGTTTATAGGGATAAACCCTATTGTATTGAATTTAAAACATCGTCTTTTAGGTAACTTTTATAGCCACATTTTTCTCAAGCCTTCAGTGCTCTCCAGCTGGCTTTTTACTAATTGGCTGTCACACTGTGTTACCTGAAACGTGTTTTAAAACATTTTTCAGTGGGAAATACTGGTGAGTGAATCCCAGTTTAATCAAAAATTACTTTATCAATTAACACAGTATTGAGAGCGATCACATTGTTTATTTCTACACAATTACTCATTCAGTACTGTCAATCCTGACTGGTGGGTCATATTACACATTGGCTAACTCGTCGTCCAATGGTAACGTATTGTCGTCCCGACTTACTACTCACAGTGTAGTAAATTTTGTATACAAAACCCCAACATACCGGCAGTAATTGAAGAACTACAAAGACTCAATCACCGCTTAATCGCTTTGTAAAACATTTAAGGTTTTGTAAAATATTACAAAAAGGTTAACAAAAAGAGGATAAACTCACATTGCTATCTTAGACTTCGCGTAAGGGTTTCCTGGAATTAATCTATAATTTACACAAATGTACACATGTTAGTAAAATAACCCATTTTAACATTAGTAATACCCTCCCCGAGACGGTATTCCAACGACTACGTCGGGCAGAACCACGACAGCCGTTACGGAACCCTAGATCAATCGGGCAGCGTATCTAATACGTATCCATGGGTTATAATACTTACAACGGAGCAGAACTTCGCTAATTAGGGGGTATAGTGCCCGCTTATAAAGCCTATAATTCAGAATTTGAGATTGAGAAATGATTTTTGAACGAATTCTGGTTGAACTCGAGGGCTCCTTTATATAGTTGCTGATCTTGACTCTCTCGCAGCCCGCGTAACATAAGCATAGGGCCTACGCGGCTCGCGTTGACCTCCGGTCAATGCGTAGCTCGTCCGGATCACCAACTAGGCTTGACACGATGATGACACGTGTCATCACCGGGCTGCGCCACTATCTTGATCTCACGCGGCCCGCGTGAACTTAACGGGGGTCTTACGCGGCCCGCGTGAACTTAACGGAGGTCTTACGCGGCCCGCTTGAACTTAAGAAAATCAAAGGGATCAGGTTTTAACCTTCATACCCCCTTCGTAAGGTTTAGGGTGGGTCTACGCGGCCCGCCTCAGCTTAATATTTCTTTGATTTTAATTTATTTTTAATGCTATACTGTATTTCGGGCTCGGTTTTCACATACGGGTGTATTTAAAGAGATATTGGGATATTTTAAAATATACTAGGGTGTCAGTTTTATTGAGGGTTGTTACATCCTCCCCACCTTGTTTTAGAGCTCGTCCTCGAGATCTACTGGAACAAGTGCGGATATTTCCTTTGCATTTCTGACTCGAGCTCCCATGTGTACTCAGGTCCTCTTTTGGAGTCCCACTTCACTTTGACCAGAACTAATATCTTGTGCTTGAGATTCTTGACTTTCCTGTCTTCAATTTGTAGAGGCCTTTCTACATATTTAAGTTATTCATTTACCTCTATATCCTTAAGAGGTACTACTAGTGATTTATTAGCTAAGCATTTCTAGAGATTAGATACATGAAACACATCATGTATTCCAGCCATTTCTTCTGGCAGTTGAAGTTGATAGGCTACAGGTCCTATTCTTCTAATAATCTCAAAAGGTCCAATATACCTGGGACTTAGTTTTCCTCTTTTGACGAATCTTATAATTCCTTTCCAAGGAGAGACCTTCAACAATACTTTATCTCCTATTTGAAATTCCAATGGCTTGCGTCAGTTATCGGCATAGCTCTTCTGTCGATCACGTGCCACTTTCAGTCGTTCCTTGACTTTAATAATCTTTTCAGTTGTTTCTTGCACTATCTCAGGTCCAGATAGTTGCTTTTCCCCGATTTCTGCCCAACAGACTGGGGTTCGGCACTTTCGTCCATAAAGTGTTTCGAATGGTGCAACATTGATACTTGTGTGATAACTATTATTATAAGAAAATTCTATTAAAGGTAAGTGATCGTCCCAATTACCTCCGAAATCAATTACACAAGCTCTAATCATATCTTCCATCGTCTGGATTGTTCTTTCGCTTTGTCCGTCCGTTTGAGGATGATAAGCTGTGCTTAGTTTTAACTTGGTTCCCATGGCTTTTTGGAAACTTGACAAAAAATGAGAGGTAAATCGGCTATCTCTATCAGAAATAATTGATAAAGGAATTCCATGTAATGAAACAATTTCATTTACATACAATTTAGCTAGCTGTTCCATATTGAAAGGTTCTTTCATTGGTAGAAAATGAGCTGACTTGGTTAGCCTATGTACAATCACCCAGATTGTATCATTTCCTTTCTTTGTTTTGGGTAATTTCGTAACAAAATCCATTGTTATCAATTCCCATTTCCACACTGGTATTTCTAACTGTTGTAGAAATCCTAAGGGTTTCTAGTGTTCAGCTTTGACTTGTGAACAAGTTAAACATTTAGAAACATAGGCTGCGATGTCCTTTTTCATTGCTATCCACCAGAAATTTTTCCTTAAATCCTGCTACATTTTATCATTTCCTGGATGCATCGTATACTTAGATTTATGGGCTTCTTTTAATATACGATGACGTAGGTTTCCTAATTTAGGTATCCACATTCTCTTTTTATGGAATCTCCAAATTCCATATATTCCTTGTTCCAATTCTTTTAGCATACCTTTTAATTTTTCAGAATCATCGTTGATTACTAATTCTTGTGCCTTTCTGATTTGTTCATTTAAATCTACTTGCAGATTTAATTTAAGAGAACGTACCCTTTTTGGCTTTTCATTATACTTTCGGCTTAAAGCATCTGCCACTACATTTGCTTTTCCTTCATGATACTGGATATCATAATCATAATCGCTAAGCATTTCCATCCAGCGTCTTTGTCTCATATTCAACTCGTTTTGCCCGAAAATATACCTTAAACTCTTATGATCAGTGAATATGGTAAACTTACTACCATAAAGGTAATGTCTCCAAATCTTAAGGACAAAAATTATAGCTCCTAACTCTAGATCATGGATTGAATAATTTTCTTCATGATTCTTAAGTTGCCTAGATGCATAAGTTATAACCCTTTGACGTTGCATTAATACGCATCCATAACCTAACTTAGAAGCGTCACAGAGATTACAAAATCTTTAGTTCCTTCTGGTAACGCTAGTATGGGTGTATGGGTTAATCTTTGCTTAAGAATTCTAAAAGCTTCTTCCTGTTTTGGTCCCCATTCAAACTTAATGGATTTACAGGTTAACTTAGTTAAAGGAATGGCTATTCTAGAAAAATCTCGAATAAATCTTCTATAATACCCGGCCAATCCTAAGAAACTTCTAACCTCGGTTGGTGACTCAGGGGTTTTCCATTTAGTAATTGCCTCGATCTTTGTTGGATCTACATGAATTCTTTCATGGTTCACTAAGTGTCCAAGAAATTGTACCTGTTCTAGCCAAAACTCGCAGTTTGAAAATTTAGCATAAAGCTTTTCCTTTCTTAATAAACTTAAAAGTGCGTGCAAATACTTTGCATGTTCCTCTTTATTCTTAGAGTAAATTAGAATATCATCTATAAAAACAATTATGAATTTATCCAAATATGGCTTACATATTCGGTTCATCATGTCCATAAATGCGGCTGGGGCATTGGTTAAACCAAATGGCATGACAGTAAATTCATAATGGCCATACCTTGTTCTGAATGCGGTCTTAGGAATGTCCTCTTCCTGTACCTTTAATTGATGATATCCTGACCTTAAATCGATTTTAGAAAAAAATCGAGCTCCTTGCAGTTGATCGAACAGATCATCGATTCTTGGTAATGGGTACCGATTCTTAATCGTGACTTTGTTCAATTCACGGTAATCAATGCACATACGCATTGATCCGTCCTTCTTTTTAACGAATAAAATCGGCGCTCCCCATGGTGGCGAACTTGGCTGTATGAACCCTTTTTCCAGCAATTCATCTAATTGTTTCTTTAGTTCCTGCATTTCGGCTGGTGCCAAACGATAAGGTGCTTTGGCAATTGGTGCTGTTCTAGGTAGTAGGTGAATTCTGAATTCAACTTCTCTGTCCGGTGGTAGTCCTGGTAATTCTTCTGGAAATACATCTGAAAACTGAGATACTACTGGAATGTCTTTTAGTTCTTTTCCTTTAGTGTTAGTGATTATGGAAATCAAATACACTATAGAACCTTTTCTTATATAACTTGCAGTTTTCATCACTGAGATAAATTTTGTGGATCTAGATGGTTTATCTCCTTTAATGGTGATCGTTTTACCTTTTGGTGAATTTACTTGGATTGACTTTTGATCACATAAAATACTGGCTTTATTGGTTATTAACCAATCCATTCCTAAAAGTGTCATCCTTTAAGTTGACGCGGCCCGCGTCACGGTTGGGGTGGGGCTTACGCGGCCCGCCTCAGCCCAAAAATTCAATTTTTATTTATTTTTAATACTATTTAATATATTTGAGGCCCGTATTCGAGTATGGGGTGTATTTTGGAACATTTTGGGATATTTTAAAATATATTAGGGTGTCGGAACAATTATAAGAGTGTCGGTTTTATTGAAGATTGTTACACACAGCTTACTGGACCTGAGCTCATTCTGGAAACGACAGATAAAATTAAGAAATTTCGCGATAATATTCTTACAGCTAGAAGCCGTCAAAAGAGTTTTGTGGATATGCTACGCAAGCCCTTGGAATTTCAAGTTGGCGACCATGTCCTACTCAAGGTGTCTCCTTGGAAGGGAGTGGTGAGATTTGGAAAGAAAGGAAAATGTCGCAACCCCCGTCCCCTAGCAACCCGGGAACGGGCAGCCGCGACCAGTTTCGGTGGTATCTGTGTTTATCATTTTGGCAGCGGAATTTACATCAGGACCGTAGTTAGGAAATATTTTATTAGAGTAAAATACCATGCTTTTAAACACATGGGAAGTTCCCAAGTTTCAAGTACACACATTTTCATAGGGATAAACCCTATTTTATTTAATTAAAACATCTCTTTATTTTAGGTAACTTTATAGCCACTTTTCCAAGCCTTCAGTGCTGTACAGCTGGCTTCTATTTGGCTTTCACATTTTGTTACCTGAAACGCGTTTAAAAATATTTTGTCAGTGGGAAATACTGGTGAGTGAATCCCAGTTTAATCAAGATAAGTTAAACCATTGTACAGTATTGAGGGCGGTCGCGCAATTACATTTGTTTCCATCTACTTTAATTACCACCCAAGGTACTGTCAAACCGACTTGTGGTCATGTTACTACTCACAGTGTAGTAACAAATTTTGTATACAAAACCCCAGCATACCGACGATAATTGTAGAATACAAATACTCAATCACTGTTTAATATATTATAAATTAATTGAGGTTTTGTAAAAACAGTTTTCCAAAAAAGATATTACTCACATTGTTGTCTTAAGGTTTTCTTTAAGGATTTCCTGGTGATTATCTATAAATTACACAACTGCACACGTGTTAGTATAATAACCCAATATTTACATTAGTAATACCCTCCCCGAGACGGCATTCCAACGACTACGTCGGGCAGAACCACGACAGCCGTTACGAAACCATGGATTAATCGGGCAGCTATCTAATACGTAACCGGGGTTATGATACTTACAACGAGGCAGAACTTCGTTATTTAGGGGTTATTATGCCCGAAGATTATATTTGCTATGTAGAATTTCGAGAGAGAGAAAGAAAGATTGAACGGTTTGAGACTGAGGCTGAAGGCCTCAATTTATAGTGTCCATTCGACTTCCGTCGCGCCCCGCGAAGGAAACCAAGCAGGGCTTCGAGGCCCGCGAGGCTAGCTAGGGTAGGCCCTACCTTGTCCGATTCACCCCTAGCTCCAACACGTCGCTGCCACATGGCAGCTCAGGGTGTCGCCCTGGTGACTGGCTGTCGTGGCCCGCGTAGATCCCATCGAACACGTTCGCGGCCCGCGAGCGACCCCAAATCTTTGTTTTTATTTTATTTTTAATTATATAGAGTATTTTGGGCTCGGTTTTCGCATACAAGGTATATTTTAAGACATATAGGGGTATTTTAAACATATTAGGGGTGTCGAAAATTATTTAGGAGGGTTGTTATAGAAAACTTGTACCACGATATGTTGGACCATTTAAGATTGTGGAAAGAATCGGAAAGGTTGCCTATCGACTAGAGCTACCTCCTGAACTCGGGAATATTCACCCAACAATCCACGTGTCAAATTTGCGAAAGTGTTTAGCTAATACTGATCTTCACATTCCACTCGACGAAATTCAAGTTGACGACACGATGCACTTTGTCGAGAAACCTGTGGAGATAGTGGACCGTGAAGTCAAGCAATTGAAGAACAAGCGAATACGATTAGTCAAGGTTCGCTGGGAGTCAAAACGTGGCCCAGAGTTTACTTGGGAACGTGAGGACCATATGAAGGCGAAATATCCACATTTGTTTTCACGAGTTTCCTCAAGTTAAAATTTCGGGACGAAATTTCCTAAAGTAGGGGAGACTGTGACACTTGTGCTTTGTAAACGATGTACGATGTAAAACGATATCAATTATCAATAAAACGATGTGTTTTGGTGTCAATATTTGTGTATTTGTGTTTGACGATTTTACGTTTTGATTTTAGTTCGATTTCGAGCTTTAAATCGCTTTCTGGAAAGTTATACGCGAACTGATGCGTAAATGTAATCAGTTTAACGCGACAAACACTCCATAACAGTGACATAGGCTTAACATACCTTAAATAACCTTTACATAACTTAGAAATGAGTTTTGGAGGGTTTGGTGTGTCGAAAACAAGTTTATTCGATCGCAGGGACTATTTGCGACAAACTGCGAAAGTATACCGATTCGTATGGTAACGAACATTCCAGAACTTGATCATAAGTTAAACATACCCTAAATATCCTTTACATAGAATAGAAATAGGCTTTGAGGGGTTCGGCATGCGAAAATAAACTTATTTGATCAATAGGGATTAAAAGCGTCAAAAAGTGCATAAGTTTGCATTTAAGGGCATATCTTACGTTCTGAACATACCAAGACATCCAAAAAATTTTGTAATCATTAAAATATTTTATTTTAGTGATTGGAATGCAAAAATACCATTCGTCGCGCAATTTGGATCGATTTCGCGTCCGTTCGAGTTTTCGTCGTAATTAACCAAATAACGTGACCGTACGACCAAACAAACCGACATCCGAGATGTTTTCAAGCATATTTCATGTTCCCTATGCTTTAACTTCATTTTAGAGCCTTGAAATGGGGTTAACGGGGCTTAAACGTGTCGAAAATCAAGTTTTAAGCATGCAGGGACCTATTCTGCTATTTTTGGAAACTTGAAACTGATCTCCCTCGCGCCACGCGCCAGCCCAGGTTACTCCTGGCGCACCGCGCGACAGCGCCAGTTTCCATAAGTACCAGATTTCAGCAAACAGCCTGCTCAAACAGCTTCTAATCCTTGGTTTTTCAATTCTATGAGCTGGTTTGTCTGTTTTGCAAGTTGCCCAATCAGTGTTTAACAAGTGTATGGCCAAGATTGATCCTCATAACACTTGGAATGATCTTGTTAATCCAAACTTACTATAAATAGACTTGGGTTTCTCATTCATTCCTCACAAAAATTGAATCAATTCTGCTTTAAGTTGAAGCTAAGGCTTCATACCTGAGTATTTTGGTTCAATTCTTCCTAGCTTGGACCCTTTGTAAGCTTCTTTCATGCTTTTTTATGCTTTTCAAGCATGAAATTCAAACAGTGTTTGACTTTCTGCTTTGACCACGATTTGGTCAAGTCAAAGTTCAATCGAACTTTGCAACGTGAGTGTAATCACGATGGTTATAGTCCCTTGTGACTATACCTACTGATTACCACGTCGATTAGTCGAAGTGACGAGTCAAAGTTTCGGTCAAAATGTCGTTTATGCGCATTTTGCGACGAAACTATTTTCGGGTATCAAAACACTTTGTTTTGATATCAAAACCTGTTTTCTAACTTAGGTAAACATGTTTTAACATGTTTAACTCGTCACTTTTAATCTAGTGCTTGCATAGGGTCGTAAGTCAAGCGGTCTTGACAACCGCTTAGACTTTCGAACCCAACCCGTTTGGTCGATCGTTAGGATCTGACCAAGCATATTTTGTGACCATAGTTGTATAGGGAATAACCTTCCGAGGTTATACCTTATGGTCACTTAGTTTAATTAGTTGTATGATAGATAGTTTATATGCCTTAGGAATGTCACACCCTGACCCGCAGCGGAAAGGTATCGGGGCATGATGATTGCCCATAGCTCATGACAACTAATTATTGTTTCAATATTTAAAGCATATCCTTTTAAATAGTCACATAACATATAATAATCAAAATTGTTCATACATTGTTCAAAACAAACATATCAAGATTTCAATTTATTTTCCTAAGGCCCATGCTACGTGCCCACATCACTTGATCATCAACTTTGAAAACCTGCACCACGTTAAAAAAAATTTGGGTCAACTAATATGTTGGTGAATAATTTCCTCCGTTTTATAGAAAACAGTTTTATATTTATTTCTTTAAAAAAAAGATATTTTTAACATGCACCTCAAGGTTAGTGTGTAAATGGTCTCATATCATCAACATAGTCAACATATCCATAAATCTAAATTTACCAATGTAACAACCCTCAATAAAACCGACACCCTTGATTATTTTCCGACACCCTAGTATATTTTAAAATATCCCAATATGTCTTTAAATACACCCGTATGTGAAAACCGAGCCCGAAATACAGTATAGCATTAAAAATAAATTAAAATCAAAGAAATATTAAGCTGAGGCGGGCCGCGTAGACCCACCCCAAACCTTACGCGGTATGAAGGTTAAAACCTGATCCCTTTGATTTTCTTAAGTTCAAGCGGGCCGCGTAAGACCCCCGTTAAGTTCACGCGGGCCGCGTGAGATCAAGATAGTGGCTCAGCCCGGTGATGACACGTGTCATCATCGTGTCAAGCCTAGTTGGTGATCCGGACGAGCTACGCATTGACCGGAGGTTAACGCGGGCCGCGTAGGCCCTATGCTTATGTTACACGGGCCGTGAGAGAGTCAAGATTAGCAACTATATAAAGGAGCCCTCGGGTTCAACCAGAATTCGTTCAAAAATCATTTCTCAATCTCAAATTCTGAATTATAGGCTTTATAAGCGGGCATTATACCCCCCTAATTAGCGAAGTTCTGCTCCGTTGTAAGTATTATAACCCCTGGATACGTATTAGATGCGCTGCCCGATTGATCTAGGGTTCCGTAACAGCTGTCGTGGTTCTGCCCGATGTAGTCGTTGGAATACCGTCTCGGGGAGGGTATTACTAATGTTAAAATGGGTTATTTTACTAACACGTGTACATTTGTGTAAATTATAGATTAATTCCAGGAAACCCTTACGCGAAGTCTAAGATAGCAATGCGAGTTTATCCTCTTTTTGTTAACCTTTTTGTAATATTTTACAAAACCTTAAATGTTTTACAATGCGATTAAGCGGTGATTGAGTCTTTGTAGTTCTTCAATTACTGCTGGTATGTTGGGGTTTTGTATACAAAATTTACTACACTATGAGTAGTAAGTCGGGACGACAATACGTTACCATTGGACGACGAGTTAGCCAATGTGTAATATGACCCACCAGTCAGGATTGACAGTACTGAATGAGTAATTGTGTAGAAATAAACAATGTGATCGCTCTCAATACTGTGTTAATTGATAAAGTAATTTTTGATTAAACTGGGATTCACTCACCAGTATTTCCCACTGAAAAATGTTTTAATACACGTTTCAGGTAACACAATGTGACAACCAATTAGTAAAAAGCCAGCTGGAGAGCACTGAATGCTTAGGAAAAATGTGGCTATAAAAGTTACCTAAAAGACGATGTTTTAAATTCAATAAAATAGGGTTTATCCCTATAAACATGTTGTAATAAGAAACTTGGGTTTTGCCCATGTAATTATTAATATCAAATATGGTGGTTTTACTCTGATAAACATTTCCTAACTACGGTCCTGATGTAATTTCCGCTGCCAAATTAACGACCTGATACCACCAAAATTCTGAGTTCGCGTCCGCCCATTCCCGGGATAGATAAGGGATCGGGGGTTGCGACAGAAGGTGGTATCAGAGCCTAGCCACTGGTCTAAGCCAAAGAAGTGTTCCGCTGACACTTAAAGTTTAAATTTTATGTTAGGAAATAAATCATTGAAATACGTGCATAACTGTATTTAATTGTTATGTGTTATTTGACTATCTGTTAGTTTACAGTATGAGCGACCAAGGACCATCTGACGCGTACCGTCAACTGTCTGGTTCGCCTAGAAGCGAATGCACCTTCTCTTCTCAGCCTGCCCTCTCAGGGTACTCTGCTGATATGGAAGAAGGAATCTTTGTGTTTAAGGTTCAGTCAGAAGAGCCATTTCCTCAGAAAAAGAGGGGATGGTTCAGTAGAGGGGCACACGAGCGTAGAAAACGTATGAAAAAGTTACAAGATCAGAGGGTATTAGCATCAGCCAAGAGAAAGACAGATGCCTATGCCCAGGATATGATAAATAGAGGTATAGCCAACATCCACATACTAGCAACCACTGCAGCTGACCCAAATCTGGAACAAATAATAGCACCCCAACCACAACCACCAATCCCTGACCAACCCATGGAGATAGAAAACTCTGAAAACCAAGTGGGGATGCATGACTTCAATCCGGAAGAAATCCCTAGGGTACCTGCACCAAACCCCCTAGACCCAAATTACGATCCCTGGTGGGATGACGTTAGGGACTATGTGCAACGTTACCCGATACATGAAGACACACCCATGCAGAACATAGGAGCCTACCCAGGTATGGACCCTTTAGATCCCTATTACCATGATGAATACATTAGGGAAATCTTAGAAGATCCTTACCGATTTCAGGCACTTTCACCCCCATACCAGGAACCCGCACCCCAGATTCCGAACCCAGTCCTAGAACCTGCACCCCCAATGAGTGCAGAAAACGTACAAGAACTTAGGACATTTGGTGAGGAAATTTTAGAAAGCAGTGAGAGAATGCGACAGGTGGGAGAGCGACTCGTATAGAAATACGATGAGCGCAACATGGATTTTTGGATGAATCCATATCCGTGATGTGATGGAGGAGATGGTAATAGTAATAATAATAATATAATAATAAAATAAAATAAAAATCAAATAAAATAAAATATGTGTTCGGATGCCTATTACTACTAGTGTAATTCTATTTCAGTTGGTATTGTAATTTTTATTTCAGTACGGGTATGTAATAGATGCATAATAGTATATGAATAGAGTACAAGTCGCAATGATCGACGCTTTTGGCTAAATTGCGTGTCATGTGAATGACTATATGAAATATTATTTTGTGATATTAATATGGGGTAAATTTTTATGATTCAGATGGCCGACGAAGGAAATTAAGGAAATCTGAATAACGATAACCAGAGTAACATTAACGTGGTTAATGAGAATCTGAGCATCAATAACAATGGAAACCAAATGGATAATAGTACCGTTCAACACATAGTGGCACAAGGAATTATAGATGCAATGTCATTTATTATTCAAACAGTTCAAGAAGCGAATAATAAAAGTAAACATAGCAGTAAGCGACCAATTGAACCAGAACACAGCGTGAACAATGGCCCTGTACTTCAAGCGCCCATTCCCAAAAAGAAAAGAACCGTGTCTTACGGTTGTTCTTACAAGGAATTCTGGTCCTGTAAACCAATAGAATTCTCGGGCAATGAAGATCCTATTGCAGCTCTACGCTGGATAGAAAAGACTGAGGCTGTTCTAAAAATAAGTAAATGTGCTGAAGAAGACAAAATAATGTTTGCTTCTAATCTGTTTAAGAACTCAGCCTTAGAATGGTGGAACACTATCCTCCAATCAAGAAGAAGTGATAAGGTTTATAATATGGAATGGGAGGAATTTAGAAACATGGTAGAAAGGAAATTCTGCCCTCCTAATGAAAAAGAACAGATAGCAAACAAATTCCTAAACCTTAGGATGAATGGAGTGGATAGTAAGGGGTACACAAAATAATTCTTTGAATATGCTAGAATAGTACCAACCCTTGCATCACCTGAACCGGTATTAATCTCCCGTTACATCTGGGGATTAATTGGAGAGATTAGACATGTAGTCAAGGCAGCTAGACCCGAAACCATAGAAGAAGCTGTAGAACTAGCAAATACCTTGACAGATGAATTAATCCGTACTAGAGAAGAAGAACAGAGGAGAAACTTAACCCAAAGGCTTACTCAAGAATTCCGTTCTGGGAATTACAACCGTAGGAATATGGGTTCTACCTCTGCACCTTTCTGCAAGGTCTGCAAGAAAAAGCATTCGGGAAAATGCTCCACTCTTTGCAATTATTGCAAGATGCGAGGACACAAGGAAGAAAATTGCAGGAAGAAATCCAGTAATGGATTATGCTACAACTTTGGAGAAAGAGGTCATATCAAGCCAAACTGTCCAAAATTAGCCCCAGCTGCAAACAACAAGAACACTAAAAGTGCTAGAGCATTTGTTCTGACTGCAGATGAAGCCAAGATGATTCCAGACGTGATAGCAGGTACGTTTTTAGTTAATGATGTTTTTGCTAAAGTATTATTTGACTCTGGTGCAAACCAAAGTTTTATCAATACTTCGTTTTGCAAACTTCTAAATCAGTCATTAACTAAACTACCACAAGAATGTCTTGTAGAGACAGCTAATGGAGAAACTGTTAGGATTTCTGAAATCTTGCAGGGAGCAAGAATAGAAATTTTAAATCACAAGTTTATGGCAAACCTTTATCCCATGAATCTGGCAGGATTTGATGTCGTTTTAGGAATGGATTGGTTAATAACCAATAAAGCCAGTATTTTATGTGATCAAAAGTCAATCCAAGTAAATTCACCAAAAGGTAAAACAATCACCATTAAAGGAGATAAACCATCTAGATCCACAAAATTTATCTCAGTGATGAAAACTGCAAGTTATATAAGAAAAGGTTCTATAGTGTATTTGATTTCCATAATCACTAACACTAAAGGAAAAGAACTAAAAGACATTCCAGTAGTATCTCAGTTTTCAGATGTATTTCCAGAAGAATTACCAGGACTACCACCGGACAGAGAAGTTGAATTCAGAATTCACCTACTACCTGGAACAGCACCAATTGCCAAAGCACCTTATCGTTTGGCACCAGCCGAAATGTAGGAACTAAAGAAACAATTAGATGAATTGCTGGAAAAAGGGTTCATACAGCCAAGTTCGCCACCATGGGGAGCGCCGATTTTATTCGTTAAAAAGAAGGACGGATCAATGCGTATGTGCATTGATTACCGTTAATTGAACAAAGTCACGATTAAGAATCGGTACCCATTACCAAGAATCGATGATCTGTTCGATCAACTGCAAGGAGCTCGATTTTTTTTCTAAAATCGATTTAAGGTCAGGATATCATCAATTAAAGGTACAGGAAGAGGACATTCCTAAGACCGCATTCAGAACAAGGTATGGCCATTATGAATTTACTGTCATGCCATTTGGTTTAACCAATGCCCCAGCCGCATTTATGGACATGATGAACCGAATATGTAAGCCATATTTGGATAAATTCATAATTGTTTTTATAGATGATATTCTAATTTACTCTAAGAATAAAGAGGAACATGCAAAGTATTTGCACGCACTTTTAAGTTTATTAAGAAAGGAAAAGTTTTATGCTAAATTTTCAAAGTGCGAGTTTTGGCTAGAACAGGTACAATTTCTTGGACACTTAGTGAACCATGAAGGAATTCATGTAGATCCAACAAAGATCGAGGCAATTACTAAATGGAAAACCCCTGAGTCACCAACCGAGGTTAGAAGTTTCTTAGGATTGGCCGGGTATTATAGAAGATTTATTCGAGATTTTTCTAGAATAGCCATTCCTTTAACTAAGTTAACCTGTAAATCCATTAAGTTTGAATGGGGACCAAAACAGGAAGAAGCTTTTAGAATTCTTAAGCAAAGATTAACCCATACACACATACTAGCGTTACCAGAAGGAACTAAAGATTTTGTAATCTACCGTGACGCTTCTAAGTTAGGTTATGGATGCGTATTAATGCAACGTCAAAGGGTTATAACTTATGCATCTAGGCAACTTAAGAATCATGAAGAAAATTATTCAATCCATGATCTAGAGTTAGGAGCTATAATTTTTGTCCTTAAGATTTGGAGACATTACCTTTATGGTAGTAAGTTTACCATATTCACTGATCATAAGAGTTTAAGGTATATTTTCGGGCAAAATGAGTTGAATATGAGACAAAGACGCTGGATGGAAATGCTTAGCGATTATGATTATGATATCCAGTATCATGAAGGAAAAGCAAATGTAGTGGCAGATGCTTTAAGCCGAAAGTATAATGAAAAGCCAAAAAGGGTACGTTCTCTTAAATTAAATCTGCAAGTAGATTTAAATGAACAAATCAGAAAGGCACAAGAATTAGTAATCAAGGATGATTCTGAAAAATTAAAAGGTATTCTAAAAGAATTGGAACAAGGAATATATGGAATTTGGAGATTCCATAAAAAGAGAATGTGGATACCTAAATTAGGAAACCTACGTCATCGTATATTAAAAGAAGCCCATAAATCTAAGTATACGATGCATCCAGGAAATGATAAAATGTAGCAGGATTTAAGGAAAAATTTCTGGTGGATAGGAATGAAAAAGGACATGGCAGCCTATGTTTCTAAATGTTTAACTTGTTCACAAGTCAAAGCTGAACACTAGAAACCCTCAGGATTTCTACAACAGTTAGAAATACCAGTGTGGAAATGGGAATTGATAACAATGGATTTTGTTACGAAATTACCCAAAACAAAGAAAGGAAATGATACAATCTGGGTGATTGTACATAGGCTAACCAAGTCAGCTCATTTTCTACCAATGAAAGAACCTTTCAATATGGAACAGCTAGCTAAATTGTATGTAAATGAAATTGTTTCATTACATGGAATTCCTTTATCAATTATTTCTGATAGAGATAGCCGATTTACCTCTCATTTTTTGTTAAGTTTCCAAAAAGCCATGGGAACCAAGTTAAAACTAAGCACAGCTTATCATCCTCAAACGGACGGACAAAGCGAAAGAACAATCCAGACGATGGAAGACATGCTTAGAGTCTGTGTAATTGATTTCGGAGGTAATTGGGACGATCACTTACCTTTAATAGAATTTTCATATAATAATAGTTATCACACAAGTATCAATGCTGCACCATTCAAAACACTTTATGTACGAAAGTGCCGAACCCCAGTCTGTTGGGCAGAAATTGGGGAAAAGCAACTATCTGGACCTGAGATAGTGCAAGAAACAACCGACAAGATTATTCAAGTCAAGGAACGATTGAAAGCAGCACGTGATCGACAGAAGAGTTATGCTAATAACCGACGCAAGCCATTGGAATTTCAAGTAGGAAATAAAGTATTATTGAAAGTCTCTCCTTGGAAAGGAATAGTAAGATTCATCAAACGGGGAAAGCTAAGTCCCGGGTATGTTGGACCTTTTGAGATTATTAGAAGAATAGGACCTATAGCCTATCAGCTATAACTGCCAGAGGAAATGGCAGGAATACATGATGTATTTCATGTATCTAATCTCAAGAAGTGTTTATCCGATGAATCCCTAATAGTACCTCTTAAGGATATAGAGGTAAATGAACAACTCAAATTTGTAGAAAGGCCTCTACAGATCGAAGATAGGAAAGTCAAAAATCTCAAACATAAGAGATTAGTTTTGGTAAAAGTGAAGTGGGACTCCAAAAGAGGACCTTAGTACACATAGGAGCTTGAATCAGAAATGCAAAGGAAATATCCACACTTGTTCCAGTAGATCTCGAGGACGAGCTCTAAAATAAGGTGGGGAGGATGTAACAATCCTCAATAAAACCGACACTCTTATAATTGTTCCGACACCCTAATATATTTTAAAATATCCCAAAATGTCTCAAAATACACCCCATACTCGAATACGGGCCTCAAATATATTAAATAGTATTAAAAATAAATAAAAATTGAATTTTTGGGCTGAGGCGGGCCACGTAAGCCCCACCCCAACCGTGACGCGGGCCGCGTCAACTGAAAGGGTGGCACGGCCCTGGGCCGCCACCTGGCCTAACATCTGGCGAGACTACCTGATGACCCAGCTAAGCTACGCATTGACCGGAGGTCAACGCGGGCTGTGTAGGCCCTTTGCTTGTTTTACGCGGGCCGCGAGAGAACCAAGATCAGCACCTATAAATAGAATGCATCGGATCTCAGTTGAATTCGTTCATTTCTTTCTTTCTTAAGAAAATTTCTGAATAGTAGAAGTAATAGTCGGGTATTATACCCCCTAATTAGTGAAGTTCTGCTCCGTTGTAAGTATTATAACCCCTGGATACGTATTAGATACGCTGCCCGATTGATCTAGGGTTCCGTAATGGCTGTCGTGGTTCTGCCCGACGTAGTCATTGGAATGCCGTCTCGGGGAGGGTATTGCTAATGTTAAAATGGGTTATTATACTAACACGTGTACATTTGTGTAAATTTTAGATTATTACCAGGAAACCCTTACGAAAAATCTAAGACAGCAATGTGAGTTTATCCTCTTTTTGTTAACCTTTTTGTAATATTTTTACAAAACCTTAAATGTTTTACAATGCGATTAAGCGGTGATTGAGTCTTTGTAGTTCTTCAATTACTACCGGTATGTTGGGGTTTTGTATACAAAATGTACTACACTGTGAGTAGTAAGTCGGGATGACAATACGTTACCATTGGACAATGAGTTAGCCAATGTGTAATATGACCCACAAGTCAGGATTGACAGTACTAAAGGAGTAATTGTGTAGATATAAACATTGTAATCGCTCTCAATACTGTTTAAATTAAATTTATGTTTCTTGATTAAACTGGGATTCACTCACCAGTATTTCCCACTGACAAATGTTTTTAAAATGCGTTTCAGGTAACACCATGTGAAAGCCAATTAGAAGCCAGCTGGACAGCACTGAAGGCTTGGAAAAGTGGCTATAAAAGTTACCTAAATAAAGAAGGCGTTTTAA
Organism: Helianthus tuberosus; assembly: GCA_030545235.1. Classification (NCBI taxonomy): domain Eukaryota; kingdom Viridiplantae; phylum Streptophyta; class Magnoliopsida; order Asterales; family Asteraceae; genus Helianthus; species Helianthus tuberosus. The sequence goes on along the minus strand of CM060426.1, from coordinate 142,583,896 downwards.
TTCAAATAAAATAGGGTTTATCCCTATAAAAGTATTGTAATAAGGAACTTGGGTTTTACCCATGTAATTATTAATATTAAATATGGTGGTTTTACTCTGATAAACATTTCCTAACTACGGTCCTGATGAAAATTTCCGCTGCCAAATTAGACTATACACGATACCACCGAAACTAGTTCGCGGCCGCCCGTTTCCGGGGATCAGGGATCGGGGATTGCGACACTGTGCTTCACCGATCTCATTCCAACAGACAGGTGAACAACATTTTCGACCGTATAAAGCTTCGAATGGTGCCATATTGATGCTAGCATGATAACTATTGTTGTAAGAGAACTCGATCAACGGTAGATGAGAATCCCAATTACTACCAAAGTTTATCACGCATGCTCTAAGCATATCCTCCAATGTTTGTATCGTTCTCTCGGATTGTCCATCCGTTTGGGGATGATAAGAAGTGCTTAGATTTAGTTGAGTTCCCAAAGTAGATTGCATGGTCTTCCAAAAGTGAGATGAAAATCAAGCATTACGATCAGAAATGATATCCAAAGGAACACCATGTCGAGATCCAATCTCATCAGCATAAATCTTTGCAAGTTTATCAGAGATAGATCCTCGCGAATCGGTATAAAATGAGCTGACTTCGTTAATCGATCAATGACCACCCAAATAGCATTGTGACCTCTAGATGTGCGCGGTAACTTAGTGATGAGATCCATTGCACGGTTCTCCCACTTCCATACCGGCATCTCTGGTTGTACAAGTAAACCAGATGGTCGTTGATGTTCAGCCTTGACTTTGAGACAAGTTAGGCATTTCGATACATACAAGGCAATATACTTCTTCATACCAGGCCACCAGTACTGAGTATGAAGATCCTTGTACATTTTGTCAGCACCAGGATGAATAGAATATCGGGACTTGTGAGATTCGTCCATCACTAAAGTACGAAGATCGTCTTGTTTCGGAAGCCACAAACGATTCATGAAATAGAGTAACCCATCGTATTTCGTTTCGAGTTTAAGCTCAAGTTGACGTGGTAATTCCTTACTCATCAATTCTTGTGTAACACAGGATTGTTGAGCTTGAGAGACACGAGTTTGAATATCAGATAGAGAGCGAACAAAATTAAGCTTGACTCGTTCCTTTCGACTTAGCGCATCGGCTACGACATTCGCCTTACCAGGATGGTAGCGAATTTCACAATCGTAATCGCTCAATAGCTCAACCCAGCGTCGTTGTCTCATGTTCACCTCCTTCTGATTAAGAATGTGTTGGAGACTTTTGTGGTCTGTGAAAACCACACACTTCGTGCCATAAAGATAGTGTCTCCAGATTTTTTAGTGCGAAAACCACAGCACCCAACTCAAGATCATGAGTTGTGTAGTTCTTCTTGTGAATTTTCAATTGTCTTGATGCATAAGCTATAACTTTGCCTCGTTGCATGAGAACACAACCAAGGCCTAAATTCGATGCGTCACAATAGACAATGAAATCATCGTTTCCATCGGGCAAAGATAAGACAGGAGCATCATATAGTTTTTGTTTCAGTGTTTGGAAAGCTTATCTTATTTGGGTCCCCACTCAAAAGGCTTATTCTTCTGAGTCAAAGCAGTGAGAGGAACCGTGATCTTCGAGAAGTTCGAAATAAACCGTCGATAATATCTAGCAAGACCAAGAAAAGAACGAACTTCTGTAGGTGTAGTAGGTGTATTCCAATCCTTAATAGCAGCTATTTTGGAAGGATCCACATGAATACCCTGCTCGTTAACAATATGACCCAAAAATTGAAGTTCCTTAAGCCAGAATTCACACTTGGAGAATTTGGCGAAAAGTTGTTCCTTCTTTAGGAGTTCCATTGTCAGACGAAGATGTTGTTCGTGATCGGCTCGAGACTTCGAATAAATAAGAATGTCATCAATGAATAGAATGATGAACTTATCTAAATAAGGCTTACAAACCCAATTCATTGAATCCATGAAAACAGCTGGGGCATTTGTCAAACCAAAAGGCATGACAGTGAACTTGTAGTGTCCATATCTCGTGCGGAAAGCAGTTTTGGGAATATCTTCTTCGAGTACACGAAGCTGATGATACCCAGAACGCAGATCGATCTTGGAAAAACATGTAGCACCTTGCAGCTGATCAAAGAGATCATCAATTCATGGTAGGGGATATCGATTCTTGATGGTAAGCTTATTAAGCTCACGATAATCGGTACACATACGGAAAGATCCATCTTTCTTTTTCACAAACAGGACTAGAGCGCCCCAAGGTGAATAACTCGGTCGGATGAATCCTTTGTCAGATAACTCTTGAAGCTGTTTCGATAACTCTTGCATCTCAGACGGTGCAAGATGATAAGGTGCTTTAGCAATCGGGTTAGCATTGGGTACAAGATCAATATGAAACTCGACTTGACGAACTGGAGGCAAACCAGGCAGTTCATCAGGAAACACCTCTGGATAATCGCGAACAATCGGAATATCTTGAATACACTTGCTCTTGCCTTTCTCCTCTGTGACATGTGCCAGAAAGGCGACATATCCTTTTCGTAAATAACTTTGGGCTTTCATACACGACATGAGTTTCAAACCATCAAATGGTTTCTCGCCACGAACTTCTAGAACATCACCGGACGAAAGAGGAATACGAACAATCTTATCGAAACAAACTACCTCAGCATGATGTTTAGTTAACCAATCCATCCCTACGATAATATCGAAACTTCCAAGTTGCATCGGTGTGAGGTCAACAGGAAAAAGATGGTTATCGAGGTTCAATTGACAATCGCGAATAACATAATCGAGTATAAGAGGTTTACCAGTAGCAACTTCAATAGATAAAGGTTTCCTCAGTTTAGTTCTAGGCATCGCAAGTAAAGGCTCAAATGATAATGATACAAAACTTCTATCGGCACCGGAATCGAAAAGAACAGATGCAGGTTGATGGTTTACAAGGAACGTACCATTAACAACCTCGTTGTCAGCACGAGCCTCGTTTGCATTCAGGTTATACGCTCGTCCACGAGCGGGATTTGCATTTGCATTCGCGTTGACCAGTTTCGGGCAGTTGTTGCGGAAGTGACCCATCTCTCCGTAATTATAACATGAACCAGGTGGGAATCTAGCAGCATTTCCCTGAGCCTGTGCTGGATTCTGAGCAGCTTGATTCTGACCCAATCGACAAATGTTGGCCGTGTGCCCAAGTTTACTACAAGCGGTACATTATTTACAAGCTTGTTGAGCAGCATGATGACCATTGCACCGAGTACAGTGAGGTGCAGTACCAGCATACGGTTTCTTGGCAGGAGGTTGTGCTGGTGGGTTCTGAGCATTCTGATTGGTAACAGCAAAATTTTGGGAAGCCTTGCGCTTCCTCGACCTCCTTGACGACTCGCCCTTTTTCTTACCCTTACCCATTCCTTTGTCTTGAGTAGCATCGGTTGACTGCTTCTTGTCACCCTTGCGGGTCAGTTTACCTTTTCTGACTTGAGACTCAGTCAGAGTTGCAGCCAATTCAATAGCCTGACACACAGTGGTAGGATTACTAACAGTTACAATGTCTTGCACAGAATCGGGTAGACCATCGATTTACCTCTCAATCGCTTTCTCCAACGGGGTAACCATAGTAGGACACAACAAACTCAGCTCCTCATAACGATCCGTATACACACAGTGTTCTCCCCCATCTTGTTTCAGATCGTCGAATTCTCGTTCCAAATCCCTTATCTCGTGATGGGGGCAAAACTCTTTCATCATGAGAGCCCGAAGCTCTTCCCAAGTTTGTGCCATCGCCACATCGGCACCCCTATCACGCATCACACCATTCCACCATGTAAGAGCACGCTTCTCAAAAACACTAGACGCAAAATCAACCTTTCGCTCATTCAGACACTGAACATGTCTAAATGTGCTTTCCAGACTCTCGAACCATTGTAGGAGCGCAGTTGCTCCTTGAGACCCAGAAAACTTTAGTGGTTTAGCCGAATTAAACGTTTTGAAACTACACTGAGCATTGTTGTTTTTATTGTTGTTCGCTTGATTAATCTAAGTTATTAGGTTCGGAATCACAGCAGCGATCTGCTGAGTGATAATAGCTGCGAGTTCAACATTAGTTTGAGGTTGTGCATCTCGTCGAGGAGGCATATTCTAAAAAGAACAAGGAAACATGAGAAACGAGTGAGATTGACAATTGGATAAACAAAAGAGGTATTGAAAATATCGACAAAACACAAGGAAGGCGATCATTCGTTTGTTTACCTCGAACAAACAAACGATACACAGTGACTAATCAAAGTAAATGGGTCAATATAATGTATCGCGAAGACCTGCTTTAGCCTGTAAGTGGACACTCATCCCAAGAGTTCCCAGGTAAGAGTGACTGGTCCGATTATGTGGATTTGTACGAACACTCTAGCCTTAGACATAAAACTCAGGATACAGGCATCCACCCTTTCAGATTGCACGTGTTCACACTATAAGACCCAAACTTTGACGAGATTTTGAAAACTTTGAAGGTTCAAAACCTTATAACAAATCACCTAGGAATAGATTATTCATTTTCAAATCAGATTTGTTATTGTGTTCTCGTTGTGGTTATCACCTTAAGATAGGTGACAGTATTGTTTTAAAATCTAAACGCAAGAAACTCGCGTTAGGGTCCTAGAAAAGGTTATAGTCTAGGTCAAAGCATTACTAATAACCTAATTCCCTATAACCATGAGCTCTGGTACCAACTCTTCTGTCACACCCCGACCGCGTAAAACAACGAAACCGCGGCAGAAACGTCGGGGAGTGGAGCGACAGAATTATTGTTTCACAACCATGGATTCAAAAGTTTCGTTTTATTCAGTTATTAAACATTAAGTATTGTCTTGAAACAGAACAAACAAGTTTAACATATTATCTAGCATCGCTATTAAGTCACTAAGGCTTCGTCCGATCCTAAGTGAGCATGCATCCTAGTAGCAATCAACATCATCAAACACCACCTGAAACATATGCGAAAATAAAGTCAGCGAAGAAATGCCGGCGAGCACATAGGTTTTGTGAGAGTATCAGATTCATGGCTCGTATACATGTTGCAAAATCTCATACAACTATATAAGTTGATATTAGAAAACCTTGTTTTGTAAAACATTGTATTGTAAAATGAATAACCAACTCAAAATAGATTGGTTATAGTTTATGAAACCTTGATGCCATGAATCTTAACCCAAAACATTTGTTTATGTAAACCAAATCGTAAATTGTTCTCGTAATAAAAATCGTATGGTTTATATAGTTTAGTAAACATCGTTGTGTGTATCGTTTGAAATCATTCGTCCAAGTGAACTAAATAACGCCACGGTATGTAATATGATAAAAGCACTTATATATAAGAAGTACCAGCGGCGTATCTACCATGCTTTTATCACATTACACCCGTCCCGTTATCTAATCACATACCAAAAACCCATCGTTTAAATCGTTTAACTCGTTCTCGTTATAGACCATCGTTCATTTGTTTAAATCGTTCAAATCGTTCCAAATCGTTCAAAATCGTTCAATCGTTCAATTCGTTCTCGTTTTAATTGTGAAAACTAACTTTTGGTCGTCTCGCTTATAACATTCAATCCTTCGCAACTCGTCCATCGTTCAACTCGTATTAACAAACCTCCAAAGGGTAAGTTAACAATCATCAGGTTCAGTCGTTACCCACATAACCCCCATACATAACCATGGTGGCAGTCTGATAACGGGATTTGTCAGATCCTATGGTACCATAACCTAATACTAGTCGGCTCGGCCAAAGCGAATGAATGTCATTCGTTATGTAAATATGTACCAACAAGTTCGTTCACATTATCGAAATCGTTTTGTTTAATATAAACCATAGTATTCATTTTTGAAAACATCGTTGAAAGCATCGAAATCGTTTAACACATATGAATCACCCCAAAACAATTGAAAACAGCAAAATAGGGGAACTATGTACTCACATTGAAGTGCAAAGTATCCTTGATTAATTGAACTAGCAAAGCTCGAGTAAACCAAGGAATTCAAGTAGCACCTAGTAATCGGATCGCTAAGTTAATAAATCGACACCTAAATCGGAAGATCGGGTAGAATGAGGTCTCGTAAACTAAATGAGTATTGGAACTCATATGATATGGTTTAACGAAGCCTACAGTCTAAATCGGAACCTATCCTAAGTGCTTACGACCCGTTACGACCCATTAAGGTAGTCTAAGCTACTTTAATGCGTCGTTCGCGTAAAAGCGCGTTCGAGATGCCTAACTAGTCCTATGACAAGTATTATATGCCCTAACATGTTTAAATATGTTGCATAATCAGTTTAAGTGACAAAATTTAGGGTACATATGCTTAAATACAAATTATGCATGAAAAGGGCATTTTGGTCATTTCCTAAGGCATATAAACTACCTATCATACAACTAATTAAACTAAGTGACCATAAGGTATAACCTTGGAAGGTTATTACCTATACAACTATGGTCACAAAATATGCTTGGTCAGATCCTAATGATCGACCAAACGGGTCAGGTTCGAAAGTCTAAGCGGTTGTCAAGACCGCTTGACTTACGACCCTATACAAGCACTAGACTAAAAGTGACGAGTTAAACATGTTAAAACATGTTTAACTAAGTTAGAAAATAGGTTTTGATATCAAAACAAAGTGTTTTGATACCCGAAAATAGTTTCGTCGCAAAATGCGCATAAACGACATTTTGACCGAAACTTTGACTCGTCACTTCGACTAATCGACGTGGTAATTAGTAGGTATAGTCACAAAGGACTATAACCATCATGATTACGCTCATGTTGCAAAGTTCGATTGAACTTTGACTTGACCAAATCATGGTCAAAGCAGAAAGTCAAACACTGTTTGACTTTCATGCTTGAAAAATCATAAACAAGCATGAAAGAAGCTTACAAAGGGTCCAAGCTAGGAAGAATTGAACCAAAATACTCAGTTATGAAGCCTTAGCTTCAACTTAGAGCAGAATTGATTCAATTTGTGTGAGGAATGAATGAGAAACCCAAGTCTATTTATAGTAAGTTTGGATTAACAAGATCATTCCAAGTGTTATGAGGATTAATCTTGGCCATACACTTGTTAAACATTGATTGGGCAACTTGAAAAACAGACAAACCAGCTCATAGAATTGAAAAACCAAGGATTAGAAGCTATTTGAGCAGGCTGTTTGCTGAAATACCACTCCCGGAAAACACCACGGGCGTGTGACGTACCAGGATCTTAGCCACCAATCACCTTGAACTCATAATATATTTGAATAAAGCTTTCATTCATTAACATAAAGTATTACAAAACGTTACATATAATTCATTGTACACAGCGGGAGCATAACTCATTTGTTAAGTGTTTCATAAACCATGCGTAAGTAAACCATAAACTTGTGTTGCGATTCCATGTATCTCGACCCATGACCACTCCAGCCTTCCAGACAACAAGTTCCATGATATAACCCTACAGACCTGCAAGCATGCAGACAAGTGTGTCAGACAATGCTGGTGAGTTCAAAGTTTTGTTAAGGTGTTTAGATACCAGTTACCAGATTAGAACATTTCACAGATTTGATGTTGTAATAAGTCGTTTACCGCTGATGGCTTAAAGTTGTTTTGCCCAAACCCCATTGCCTCTATCAAAGCAATGGTCAAGACTGGGATCATTAGTTCACTCCCGACCTCCCCGGTGCGGTGTGAGGTTGCCAAGCCTAAATAGCGCTATTAACTAATATCCCGTTGCCTCCCCGGCAACAATCGGTAGGTGGGACTTGATTGATAGATATGCGAGTATTAACAAACATCCCAATAACCCAGCATTCCTCCCCGGAACGTTTACGAGATGTCCCTCCCCGGGACGCATGCTTGGAAAAAGAGCAGTGAACTCACCTTAGATTTGCTCGGTATTTAACAAGCTACTTTACTCGTTCCAAGTCGGTCAACCAAACCCTACCGTGGTTACCAAAGACAATCAGTATAGTGTTCACACATAAATCACGTATCTAACGTACACGTTGCACAAGTAACAGACAAGTAAGACACACGTTCTTTTACGCATCGTAACTGTTAAACATACAATCCGTTGATCTATAACCTTTATCAAGAAATCATATAACAAATGTACGGGTTTCACATGCAACTCAATCACTTAACAATACATGTGTTTTCACAGATTGCAGTTGCTATTAAGATCACAGTATATCACATATCGGACATTCGTTTTTCAACAAGTTTACATCCCATGTGCATGTCACTTAACAATGATTAACATAAAGTACTCTACTTACAGCAGTGTTTCATGAATCTAAGTACTCATCGCCATATATAATAGTCTATGGTTATCTGATAACGGTGTTCAAGTCACTCACACACACACACACAGGTTTGCATCAATAACACATGTTTCACATGTTCTTATTCACAAAATCAACGTACTGTACATAGATCATATATAACACATAGCATGCATGTCACATATCAGCATTCAACAGTGAGTTGGTTATTCTCATTTATGCCTACAAGTTTCCTATTTTCCAACTAAAGGTGTCATCGTGTAACCGAATATTCACATACAACACATGATAAGCTATATCAATTGTTCTGTTAAGATAGTTCTCAGATGGTATCCGACGAAAGATCAGACATGGCGAAACTCTTACAAGTTATGTCGAGTTGAGTCATGGTGAAACACCCATAAGTTTCGTCGAGTTAAGGGGTGACGAAACTCCTGCATGTTTCGTCATAGAGAGGGTGGCGAAACTCTTGAGTGTTTCGTCATAATGAGGGTGGCGAAACTCTTGAGTGTTTCGTCATCATGCAGTTTACCAGGTCATCTTGCACACAGAAACCCTAATCCATTCACAAGATCCATCATTATCATACACACGAGGGCAATTAACTATACAACTCGAAATTGCACAATTACATGACCGCACATAAGACTCGATTATCAGTCCAACATATCCATAATCATTCTATCCCATCGATCCTTAACCCTTAAAACCCCTAGTTCACCGGCCCACAATGCATAGTGAATCAACAGTTTTCTATCATCATTAATCTATAGCAACACCAATTCTTATTCATATTAGTTGAACGTACACACACTTGAATATGATTAATTCAGTTTTGATCACAGAAATCATGAATCCACCGTTACTCATAACAAGAATCATACATCATAACAAGAATCATACATCTTCAAGAATCATACATATTAACAAGGGAAACATACTAACCAAGAATGATATACAAGATCAACAAGAATGCTTCCGATCCGAGAAGGGCTTCGAGTAGAGAGAGAACTGCCGTCGCTAGATTAGAGGGAACCTTGGGTTTTCTAGCGGCTGCAAGGGTTATATAATTACACAATGTTTAACAGTTGGGCCACGAAGTAGGTTGGCCGAAGTCCTTATCGGCGAAAGGCCCTACACGACGAAAGACTCATCTTTCGTCGAGTCATGGTTAGCGAACGGCTTACTTCGACGAAACCCTTATGAGAATGGCGAAAGACCAATCATTATACAATTAAATATAATAATCTAATTATATTTAGAGTAAATTATAAGTTTTGTCCTTTATGTTTACATCAAATTGCATGCGCTGTCCTTTTGGCAAAAAGTTTACAGGCGGTGTCCTTAACCTTTCAAAATCTTGCACGTTTTGTTCTTTAGACCAAACCTGGTTAGAAATCTTAGTAAAAAACTGTCATGTGCAATACACATGAGGGTAAAATGGTAATTTCTCTCTCAACCCTTTCAAACTCAACAATCACTCCATCATCTTCCCCAAATTTCTAGGGCTTAAGCTGCAACAAATCTCATCCATAAAGCTAAAAAAAGTCGCAACAATGGCGCACTCGTCTGATTGGCTTACAATATCTTGTCTTCCCCAAATTCTCTCAACAAATTTCATCCATAAAGCTCAAAAAAAGCCACAACAATGGCGGCCTCAGAGTTGTTGCAGAGAAGGTCGTCGGAATCGACCTCGGAACTACTAATTCCGCCGTCAGAGCGATGGAAGGCGGTAAGCCGGTTATTGGGACAAACGCTGAAGGACCTGTGATTCCCAATACGAAGACGGAGAGCTAAGGGAATCAACTATAAATGCTTGGAAATGATATGGGTTGACTGAGGGTCAAAACGAATATGATATGAACAAGATTGAAGTAAATGCCAACGAAAGTAATTCAAAAAATATACAAGCAAATTCTACAGCGATTAACGAATCTACTGACCCGAGACATGGGAAAGAAGCAGATTTAACACCCGGTGTGGTTTTGCCTGAGAAACTTCGCAGCGGTGATGAAGCATCATCTGGTTCAGAACCGAATGAGAAGATCATTAATCAAGAGAAGAGTGGAAGACAAGATATTGTAAGCCAATCAGACGAGTGGAATATGAATGTTTCTGGATGGGATCAATTGCCTGATAATCAAAGAACAAATTCAAATAATTTAAGAGGATTTGTTAGTTGAGGTGGATAGAAGAGGATTGATGTGGACGGTTAAGCGGCTATTGGTGGTTGGATGGTTAAACCCTAGAAATTTGGGGAAGATGATGGAGTGAGTGTTGAGTTTGAAAGGGTTGAGGGGGAAATTACCATTTTACCCTCATGTGTATTGCACATGACAGTTTTTAACTGAGATTTCTAACCAGGTTTGGCCTAAAGGACAAAACGTGCAAGATTTTGAAAGGTTAAGGACACCGCCTGTAAACTTTTGGCCAAAAGGACAGCGCCTGCAATTTGATGTAAACATAAAGGACAAAACTTGTAATTTACTCTTATATTTATCATTAAACAATTACAACCAATCATCACAGAAATCACACAAATATTCAGTAAACAGTTACAACCAACTAACATGTAAATCATATAGTAAAAACAGGGTTGTGAAGTGTAACAACTCTCATCAAAAGTCATAATTATTATCTTATTTTGTCTAATAGGAAACCCTAATTGAGACCCCCAAGTGATCCTGCATAAACCCTAAAATTTTCAGAACAATCGGAATCAGGATTAGGGCCCCTAAAACTCAGGGGGGGTAAATTCCCGTTAGTATTATCTAAACAGTTTTACGTGTAAAAAGAATTCGAATGAACGACCAACTCACCTGAGCTACTGGGACACGGGGCTACCCTATGCTAGGGTGGTACCCCTCGCGCCACGCGAGGGTGCCCTTTTTCCAGTATATATATTCAGGGGTTTGGCACTTGCAATTACGCGTTGGTTCGACGTTCAAACTCGAAACGTACACTGAGATATTGTAGAAACAGTCCCAAAACACATATAATCTCGAAGTTCTGCCACGATAACAGGGTAATAACTCGATCGCTACTACGATTTAATGTCCGATTGATTGAAACTATCCAATGGATGTTTAAGTGCTGCCCACATTAGGGTTATGCTTTGTCATTCGTCGTGAATTTGATGGATGTTTAAGTATCGCACTTTGTCATTCGTTGTGAGGGTTTAATCTCATGAGTTATCGTAAATGCTGTATTAGTTACTAACCTAGTTCGTGTGCATGTTATTTAAATTAGGTTACAAGGCTAATCAGTAGACTAGACTCTGCCCGTGTTAAATCTGCAATGTGAGTCATTCTCTTTTTATCAAAGTGCTTTATAAATTCTTAAATGTTTTCAAAGTTATAATTACAGGGATTAAGTCTTTGTAATCTCCATATTACAGCCGGTATGTGGGGTTTTGTATACATTACTTGATAATCGTCACCATTGGACAACGGGTTAGCCAATGGGTGATATGACCATAGTCACAGAAACGAGTCAAGTGACAAATACCGTTGGGTAATTGGTTGATATATAAACATTGTAATCGCTCTTAATACTGTAAATTATAACCACGTGTCGTTTTAGTAAAAAGAATGATTCACCAGTATTTCCCTGCTGACAAAACCTTTTCAAACATGTTTCAAGTGATCTGTTGTGATCCAGGAAAAGTGCCGCGAAGCACTACAAGCTTAAGGAAGTGGCTCAATATAAATAAAGAAACATGTTTTGTAAAATAAAGATTTCCCAGTGAAATCATCTGATTGTAAATTACCGGGATTTTATCCCGAATTATGAAATAAAATAATCGGCAATTTTCAGTTTTTAAAAAAAAGATCTTGCTAAAATCTTCCGCTGTTAAACTCAATTAAATAAATACCACGGGATTTCCTGTCCCGCGGCTCCTGACCGGGTCAAACCGGGGCTGGGGCCGTGACAGGAAAAGGTGGTATCAGAGCCACTGAGTTAAGCTAATTAAGTATTTAAGAAGTACTTAATTTTCCTGATTACCATTTTGTGATTATGTGTTTTATTAACTAACTACTTATTAATTACAGTATGGGTAAGCAAAAGCTTTCAAACATTTATCTTAAATTAGATAGCTCACCAAAAGAGAAGGGAAGTTCATCCCAATCAAAATCCTCAAGATACTCAGTAGATACTAAAGAGGGAATATTTGTTCGTAAAGCCCATTATGAGGAACCACTTTCTCCTAATAAAAGAAGTTTGATTATTAGGAAAAGTCAGGAGAAAATAAAGAAATCCCAATCAAAAGAAATGAGAGTTAATCAGGACACCCGGGAACTAGGCAGTAACCCACCATGGGAAGACCAGTTAGATGAAAAATGGGCAGATCTCTATATGCTAGCCACTGTAGCAGTAAATGCAAATCTTTAAAATACCCTAACCTAGTATTAGCATCCTTATCACCTACAATCCAGAAACTTTACCCAGTAAATAAATACTTTTACAATAAAACCTAGTATGTTTAATTGTCAGTTATCCTTTGTATTAAATTAGTCACACGGTATGCAATAATACTTGAAGGTTATCTGTTAAATTTTGCTATAAAATTTTAACTTAGTATTTTGCATATATGCTAAACAGCATGAATGAGTTATCTGAAGCCCTTCAGAATCTCAATCTTTATCCGGTGAAAATAGAAGTTTCCAGAGACTTCACTGGTTACATACCCGATATAGAAGAACCTATGGAATTCAACGCTCCACCTCCAGAGAAACCAAAACCCAAGAAAAGAAGAAGATTTGTAGGTTGGAGACGTATACGCAGGAGGAAACCAACAACTAGGAAAATTTCCAAAATAGAGAATCCCATAGATAAAGGAAAAGGAATTGTAATCGGGGAAGATTCTAGGCAAATAGAAATGGAAATTGGGGAAAGTTCTAAACAAGTCGAGGAATTGCCATTACAAGAGGAATTGGATCGCGTACTGGCAAGCTGTGATATTCTCAGGCCCATAACTAACAACCTCTACTCTTATCCTGCTGAAACCCAACTTCCAATAAACTTGGAACCAGCAATCCCAGAACCTTTAATCCACACTCAACCTTTAGGAGAAATGGACGAGTGGTGGACGAACGATTGGCAGTTTCAAAACCTTCTCAATAACCCTTATACCTTTCTCCCTCAATTTGACCCAGAACCTATACCAAACCCGCCAATGAGCAATGAAAACTTAGCTGAACTCCGTCATTTTGGCGAAGAACTGGTGGATGCAGGGAAGTGGGAGAACAGATCTCCTGGAAGTACGACGAAAGGGAACTCGTTATTGAAGTGCTAACTGACGAGGGTGATGGTGAAACTGTGGATTGTATAATAATAATAATAATAATAATAATAATAATAATAATAATAATAATAATAATAATAATAATCATACTAAATAAAAATATAAAGTCTGTAAAATAATTTAGAAATAAAACTTTGTAACATAATGATGTGTACGGATGCATAATAGGATATATAAAAAGGAATCGAGAAATCGATAATTTTGGATATATATATTTATGTTATGAAATTTGTATGATTGTTTTGTGCATAATTGTTATTTATTATGTACTAATAAAATATATATATTAATTATCAGATGGAAAACGCTAATAATGAACCAGTTAACGAGGTTAATCAATCTGAGCAACATCAGGAGGATCACTTTATGACTAAGCAAGATATAGAAAATATCGTTGCTCAAGGGATAGCCAATGCTATTCCAGCAATCCTTGCTGCTGCCCAGAAACCTGTTGAACCTCAACAAATCATTCCTAGCAAACGTACTTCTGAAGATAACTTCAGTAATAGCGTAAACGGAGGCGGTAATCATACTAATAACAATAAAGATCCACGGCAGGCCCCGCTCCCTAAGAAAATGAAAGCTGCAACGCCTGGTTGCACTTACAAAGAATTTCTTGCTTGTAAACCAGCTGAATTTGCAGGCAATGAAGGAGTGACTGCGGCACTGCGTTGGTTAGAGAAAACCGAGGCAGTAATCATAATAAGTAAATGTGCCGAAAACGACAAAGTCATGTACGCGTCGAATATTTTCAAAGAAGGGGCGCTAGAATGGTGGAATACAGTACTTCAAGCCAAAGGAAGAAATGTGGCTTATGCCATGATTTGGGAAGAATTCAAAAGTCTGATAGAAAGAAAATTATGTCCCGAATACGAAAAAGAGCAAATGGCGAATAAATTTCTGAACCACCGGATGGTGAATGTAGACTGTCGAGGGTATACTTCGACATTCTTCGAGTATGCTAGAGTAGTACAAACCCTGGCTTCGCCAGAATCGGTGCTCATTTCTCGTTATATTTGGGGATTGATTGGCGAAATCCGTAATATCGTTAAAGCTGCGAGACCTCACACTATTGACGATGCCGTAGAATTAGCTAACACCCTAACTGACGAGCCGATACGCACAAGAGATGAAAACAGGAAAAAGGAACTGGCTCAGAAAATTACCCAAGGATTTCGTGTGGGTAATAATAGCAATTTCAAGAAAAGAGGAACAGGGCAATCCTCAACTCCGCCGTTCTGCAGGAATTGCAAAAAGAAACATTATGGAAGATGTAATGTAACCTGCAATTTTTGCAAAATTGTAGGACATCGCGAAGAAGACTGCAGAAAGAAAACAAGGATCTGCTATAACTGTGGAGAGGTAGGACATTTTAAACCAGAATGCCCTAAATTGGTTAAACCAGTAGACAATAAAGCCAAGCCAGCGGAAGGAGCTACCAAAAAGAATGTTCGAGCCTTCCAGTTGACTACTCAGGAAGCCGAGCTAATCCCTGACGTGATAGCTGGTACGTTCTTAGTTCACAACGTTTACGCAAAAGTATTATTTGACTCTGGTGCAAACCAAAGTTTTATAAATACTACATTCTGCCAAGCTCTTAACTTACCCTTAACCAACATTAGGCAGATTTTTACATTCGAAACCGCAGATGGAAATTCTGTTAAAATAGATAAGGTTTTGCAAAAAGAAAACATAGAACTTTCAGGTCATAAATTTTCTGCAAACCTGTTACCTATGAAATTAGCCGAATTCGATGTTGTATTAGGAATGGATTGGTTAGTAGCCAACCATGCTCGAATCCTCTGTGATAAGAACTCTATAGAGATTCGTGCACCCACCGGAGAAGTAATTATGGTTACAGGAAATAAGCCACGCAAGTCACTAAAGTTCATTTCCGTAATGAAAGTTGCTAGTTATGAACGAAAACAAGGAATAGTATATATGATTTCAGTAATCATTAGCACTAAGAGTAAGGAACTTAAGGATATTCCTGTAGTCTCAGAATACCCAGATGTATTCCCGGAAGAACTCCCGGGATTACCACCCGACAGGGAAGTAGAATTTAGAATTAATCTAATTCCCGGAACTACACGGATAGCCAAGGCACCTTATCGGTTAGCACCCACTGAAATGCTAGAATTGAAAAAGCAATTAGATGAATTACTAAGTAAAGGATTCATACAACCTAGTTCATCCCCTTGGGGAGCACCAGTGTTGTTTGTAAAGAAGAAAGACGGTTCGATGCGAATGTGTATTGATTATAGAGAATTGAATAAAGTTACAATTAAGAATCGCTACCCATTACCTAGGATTGATGATCTATTCGATCAACTTCAAGGAGCTAGATACTTTTCTAAGATATATTTACGCTCTGGATATCATCAATTGAAGGTACAAGAAGAAGACATACCTAAAACTACTTTCAGAACTAGGTATGGTCATTACGAGTTTACAGTCATGCCCTTTGGACTAACGAATGCACCTGCAGCATTCATGGACATGATGAATTGGATCTGTAAACCGTATTTGGATAAATTTGTGATTGTCTTCATCGACGATATACTCATTTATTCCAAAAGTCAGGAAGAACACTGTCAGCACTTGCATGCACTCTTAACTTTGTTAAGAAAAGAGAAACTTTACGCCAAATTCTCGAAATGTGAATTTTGGCTACAGGAAGTGCAATTTTTAGGACACATGGTAAATCACGAAGGCATTCACGTAGATCCTGCTAAGATAGAAGCAATCACCAAATGGAAGGTTCCACAGTCAGCAATGGAAATTAGAAGTTTTATAGGATTAGCTGGATACTATAGGCGTTTTATTAAGGATTTTTCTAAGATAGTCGTGCCATTAACTAAGCTAACCTGTAAATCAGTTAAGTTTGAATGGGGACCTAAGCAAGAAGAGGCTTTTAAGATATTGAAGCATAAGTTAACAAATGCCCCAATCTTAGCATTACCAGAAGGAACTGAAGATTTCGAAGTATACTGTGATGCTTCAAAACTAGGATTTGGAGGTGTGTTAATGCAACGCAATAAGGTAATTGCGTATGCTTCAAGACAATTGAAAAAGCACGAGGAAAATTATACGACTCATGACTTAGAATTAGGAGCCATAATTTTTGCCCTTAAAATTTAGAGACATTATCTGTATGGAAGTAAGTTTACTGTCTATACGAATCATAAAAGTTTAAGGTACATATTTGGGCAAAAAGAATTGAACATGAGGCAAAGGAGATGGATGGAAATCCTAAGTGACTACGACTGTGATATGCATTATCACGAAGGAAAGGCAAATGTAGTTGCAGATGCCTTAAGTCGTAAGTATCATGAGAACCAAAGACGAGTTCATGCTCTCAGATTAATTCTACATTTAGATTTAATGGATCAACTGAAGAATGTTCAAGAAACAGCAATAGAGGACACTGCTGAAGGAATGAAGGGACGAATAAAAAATTTAGAGCAAGGAAATGATGGAATTTGGAGATTCCATAAGAAAAGAATTTGGGTACCTAAGCAAGGAGATTTAAGAGAAAATATTTTAGAAGAAGCTCATAAATCTAGGTATACCATGCATCCTGGTAACAATAAGATGTACCAAGATTTAAGAAATAATTTCTGGTGGATAGGAATGAAAAAGGACATTGCTAGATATGTTTCTAAGTGTCTTACTTGTTCACAAGTTAAGGCAGAACACCAGAAACCCTCAGGTGTACTACAACAACTAGAAATGCCTGTATGGAAATGGGAACTTATAACAATGGATTTTGTTACTAAGTTGCCCAAAACCAGAAAAGGTAATGATGCGATTTGGGTAATTGTGGATCGATTAACCAAATCAGCTCATTTTCTACCCATGAAAGAAACCTTTAGCATGGAAAGGTTAGCCAAGTTGTATGTAGACGAAGTCGTATCCCTACATGGAGTTCCACTCTCCATTGTATCAGATAGGGATAGTCGTTTCACTTCCCATTTCTGGACTAGTTTCCAGGAAGCAATGGGAACCCGACTGAACTTGAGCACTGCATATCATCCTCAAACAGACGGACAAAGTGAAAGGACGATACAAACCTTGGAAGACATGCTTAAGGCCTGTGTAATAGATTTTGGTGGTAACTGGGATGACCACCTACCCTTAATAGAATTCTCCTATAATAATATTTATCATTCAAGTATCGAATCTGCCCCATTCGAAGCACTATACGGACGTAAGTGCAGAACTCCAGTATGTTGGGCAGAAATAGGAGAAAGTCAATTATCAGGTCCTGAGATAGTACAAGAAACTACCGACAAGATCACTCAAATCAAGGAAAGACTAAAGACGGCTCGAGATCATCAAAAGAGTTATGCAGATAATCGACGCAAGCCGTTAGAATTCCAAGTTGGAGATAGAGTACTATTAAAAGTTTCTCCTTGGAAAGGAGTAGTTCGGTTCGGTAAGAAAGGAAAGCTAAGTCCGAGATACGTAGGACCATTTCTAGTCATCCAACGAATAGGACCAGTTGCCTATCGCTTACAACTCCCAGAAGAGTTAACTGGAGTACATGACGTATTTCATGTATCCAATCTTAAGAAATGTTTATCTGACGAATCCATGGTAGTACCTCTTCAAGATATAGAGGTAAACGAAAAGTTAAAGTTTGTTGAGAATCCGTTACAAATAGAAGATAGAAAAATCAAATTTCTCAAGCATAAGCGGTTAGTACTGGTCAAGGTCAAGTGGGATTCAAAGAGAGGATCTGAGTACACTTGGGAGCTGGAATCAGAGATGAAGCGAAAATATCCTCACTTATTCTAGTAAATCTCGAGGACGAGATTTTTAATAAGGTAGGGAGGATGTAACAACTCTCATCAAAAGTCCTAATTATTATCTTATTTTGTCCAATAGGAAACCCTAATTGAGACCCCCAAGTGATCCTGCATAAACCCTAAAATTTTCAGAACAATCGGAATCAGGATCAGGGCCCCTAAAACTCAGGGGGGTAAATTCCCGTAGTATTATCTAACAGTTTTACGTGTAAAAAGAATTTGAACGAACGACCAACTCACCTGAGCTACTGGGACACGGGGCTACCCTATGCTAGGGTGGTACCCCTCGCGCCACGCGAGGGCGCCCTTTTTCCAGTATATATTCAGGGGTTTGACACTTGCAATTACGCGTTGGTTCGACGTTCAAACTCGAAACGTACACTGAGATATTGTAGAAACAGTCCCAAAACACATATAATCTCAAAGTTCTGCCACGATAACAGGGTAATAACTCGATCGCTACTACGATTTAATGTCCGATCAATTGAAACTATCCAATGGATGTTTAAGTGCTGCCCACATTAGGGTTATGCTTTGTCATTCGTCGTGAATTCGATGGATGTTTAAGTATCGCACTTTGTCATTCGTTGTGAGGGTTTAATCTCATGAGTTATCGTAAATGCTGTATTAGTTACTAACCTAGTTCGTGTGCATGTTATTTAAATTAGGTTACAAGGCTAATCAGTAGACTAGACTCTGCCCGTGTTAAATCTGCAATGTGAGTCATTCTCTTTTTATCAAAGTGCTTTATAAATTCTTAAATGTTTTCAAAGTTATAATTACAGGGATTAAGTCTTTGTAATCTCCATATTACAGCCGGTATGTGGGGTTTTGTATACATTACTTGATAATCGTCACCATTGGACAACGGGTTAGCCAATGGGTGATATGACCATAGTCACAGAAACGAGTCAAGTGACAAATACCGTTGGGTAATTGGTTGATATATAAACATTGTAATCGCTCTTAATACTGTAAATTATAACCACGTGTCGTTTTAGTAAAAAGAATGATTCACCAGTATTTCCCTGCTGACAAAACCTTTTCAAACATGTTTCAGGTGATCTGTTGTGATCCAGGAAAAGTGCCGCGAAGCACTACAAGCTTAAGGAAGTGGCTCAATATAAATAAAGAAACATGTTTTGTAAAATAAATATTTCCCAGTGAAATCATCTGATTGTAAATTACCGGGGTTTTATCCCGAATTATGAAATAAAATAATCGGCCATTTTCAGTTTTTAAAAAAAGATCCTGCTAAAATCTTCCGCTGTTAAACTCAATTAAATAAATACCACGGGATTTCCTGTCCCGCGGCTTCTGACCGGGTCAAACCGGGGCTGGGGCCGTGACATGAAGTCGGTGAGGTGTATAGGAAAACCTTGGAATTTCGGGTTGTCACATTTAAGCCCCGTTAACCCAATTTCAAGGCTCTACTATGAAGTTAAAGCATAGGGAACATGAAATATGCTTGAAAACATCTCGGATGTCGGTTTGTTTGGTCGTGCGGTCACATTATTTGGTTAATTACGATGAAAACTCGAACGGACGCGAAATCGATCCAAATTGCGCGACGAATGGTATTTTTGCATTCCAATCACTAAAATAAATATTTTAATGATTACAAAATTTTTTGGATGTCTGGATATGTTCAGAACGTAAGATATGCGTGTTAATGCAAACTTATGCACTTTTTGACGCTTTTAGTCCCTATTGATCAAATAAGTTTATTTTCGCAAATTGGACACATGGAATGTTGGGTGAATATTCCCCTCAAAGCCTATTTCTAAGATATGTAAAGGATATTTAGGGTATGTTTAACTTATGATCAAGTTCCGGAATGTTCGTTACCATACGAATCGGTATACTTTCATAGTTTGTCGCAAATAGTCCCTGCGATCGAATAAACTTGTTTTCGACATACCAAACCCTCTAAAACTCATTTCTAAGTTATGTAAAGGTTATTTAAGGTATGTTAAGCCTATGTCACTGTTCCGGAGTGTTTGTCGCGTTAAACTGATTACGTTTACGCATCAGTTCGCGTATAACTTTCCAGAAAGCGATTTAAAGCTCGAAATCGAACTAAAATCAAAACGTAAAATCGTCAAACACAAATACACAAATATTGACGCCAAAACACATTGTTTTATTGATAATTGATATCGTTTTACATTGTACATCATTTACAAAGCACAAGTGTCACAGTCTCCCCTACTTTAGGAAATTTCGTCCCGAAATTTTAACTAGAGGAAACTCGTGAAAACAAATGTGGATATTTCGCTTTCATATGGTCCTCACGTTCCCAAGTAAACTCTGGGCCATGTTTGGACTCCCAGCGAACCTTGACTAATCATATTTGCTTGTTCTTAAATTGCTTGACTTCACGGTCCACTATCTCCACAGGTTTCTCGACAAAGTGCATCGTGTTGTCAACTTGAATTTCGTCGAGTGGAATGCGAAGATCAGTATCGGCTAAACACTTTCGCTAATTGGACACATGGAATATTGGGTGAATATTCCCGAGTTCAGGAGGTAGCTCTAGTCGATAGGCAACCTTTCCGATTCTTTCCACAATCTTAAATGGTCCAACATATCGTGGTGCAAGTTTTCCTTTCTTTCCAAATCTCACCACTCCCTTCCAAGGAGACACCTTGAGTAGGACATGGTCGCCAACTTGAAATTCCAAGGGCTTGCGTCTCATATCCGCATAACTCTTTTGACGGCTTCTTGCTGTCAGAAGATTATCGCGAATTTTCTTAATTTTATATGTCGTTTCCAGAATGAGCTCAGGTCCAGTAAGCTGTGCTTCACCGATCTCATTCCAACAGACAGGTGAACGACATTTTCGACCGTATAAAGCTTCGAACGGTGCCATATTGATGCTAGCATGATAACTATTGTTGTAAGAGAACTCGATCAACGGTAGATGAGAATCCCAATTACTACCAAAGTCTATCACGCATGCTCTAAGCATATCCTCCAATGTTTGTATCGTTCTCTCGGATTGTCCATCCGTTTGGGGATGATAAGCAGTGCTTAGATTTAGTTGAGTTCCTAAAGCAGATTGCATGGTCTTCCAAAAGTGAGATGAAAATTGAGCATCACGATCAGAAATGATATCCAAAGGAACACCATGTCGAGATACAATCTCATCAACATAAATCTTTGCAAGTTTATCAGCAGATAGATCCTCGCGAATCGATATAAAATGAGCTGACTTCGTTAATCGATCAATGACCACCCAAATAGCATCGTGACCTCTAGATGTGCGCGGTAACTTAGTGATGAGATCCATTGCACGGTTCTCCCACTTCCATACCGGTATCTTTGGTTGTACAAGCAAACCAGATGGTCGTTGATGTTCAGCCTTGACTTTGAGACAAGTTAGGCATTTCGATACATACAAGGCAATATCCTTCTTCATACCAGGCCACCAGTACTGAGTACGAAGATCCTTGTACATTTTGTCAGCACCAGGATGAATAGAATATCGGGACTTATGAGATTCGTCCATCACTAAAGTACGAAGATCGTCTTGTTTCGGAATCCACAAACGATTCTTGAAATAGAGTAACCCATCGTCTTTCGTTTCGAGTTTAAGCTCAAGTTGACATGGTAATTCCTTACTCATCAGGTCTTGTGTAACACATGAATGTTGAGCTTGAGAGACACGAGTTTGAATTTCAGATAGAGAGCGAACAAAATTAAGCTTGACTCGTTCCTTTCGACTTAGCGCATCGGCTACGACATTCGCCTTACCAGGATGGTAGCGAATTTCGCAATCGTAATCGTTCAATAGCTCAACCCAGCTTCATTGTCTCATGTTCAGCTCCTTCTGATTAAGAATGTGTTGGAGACTTTTGTGGTCTGTGAAAACCACACACTTCGTGCCATAAAGATAGTGTCTCCAGATTTTGAGTGCATGAGTTGTGTAGTTCTTCTCATGAATTTTCAATTGTCTTGATGCATAAGCTATAACTTTGCCTCGTTGCATGAGAAGACAACCAAGGCCTAAATTCGATGTGTCACAATAGACAATGAAATCATCGTTTCCATCGGGCAAAGATAAGACATGAGCATCACAGAGTTTTTGTTTCAGTGTTTGGAAAGCTTCCTCTTGTTTGGGTCCCCACTCAAAAGGCTTATTCTTCTGAGTCAAAGCAATGAGAGGAACCGCGATCTTCGAGAAGTTTGAAATAAACCGTCGATAATATCCAGCAAGACCAAGAAAAGAACGAACTTCTGTAGGTGTAGTAGGTCTATTCCAATCCTTAATAGCAGCTATTTTGGAAGGATCCACATGAGTACCCTGCTCGTTAACAATATGACCCAAAAATTGAACTTCCTAAAGCCAGAATTCACACTTGGAGAATTTGGCGAAAAGTTGTTCCTTCTTTAGGAGTTCCATTGTCAGACGAAGATGTTGTTCGTGATCGGCTCGAGACTTTGAATAAATAAGAATGTCGTCAATGAATAGAATGATGAACTTATCTAAATAAGGCTTACAAACCCTATTCATTAAATCCATGAAAACAGCTAGGGCATTTGTCAAACCAAAAGGCATGACAGTGAACTCGTAGTGTCCATATCTCATGCGGAAAGCAGTTTTGGGAATATCTTCTTCGAGTACACGAAGCTGATGATACCCAGAACGCAGATCGATCTTGGGAAAACATGTAGCACCTTGCTGCAGTTTTGGGAATATCTTCTTCGAGTACACGAGCTCCATCTTGCTGCAAACCGCCTACAGCGGTTTGGGTCATCGTCCGGGCCAAAAAACGCTTATTTCAATCAGTTATTTATCTTTTAATTTTTTTCTAGGTTTTGGGCATTTTGTTTTTGGGCTTGTGTTTGGCCCATGGCTATTTTGTGGCCCATTTCGAATTTCTATCTGTATTTATGTCTTTCTCTTGTAATTTGGATGGTCAGACTTGAATTTCGAAATTACTCAATTTTCACTTCAAACTCTGTGCCCTTTGGGTAGAATTTTGGGGGTTGGGGAAGATCAACACGGGTATTCGCAGAATCAACGTGTTTTGCTCTTCGTTATCGTAACACACGCTACATCATAATGTGATCGACAGTTTTTAATCTTCTTATTTGAAAACCTATAATTTAATCAATAGAGCGTAACAATTTATTAATATAGCCCAATAATTTTTGAAATTATACATGAGGCAAAATGAGAACGAATAAATTTATGAGTCTACAGAGCCGGCTTTGGGCCTGTGCGGTAGGTGTCACCACACAGGGCCCAAACTATCTAGGGGTCGAAGATGTTTTAAAAAAATATATTTTTTATATATAAAATTATTTTAGAAAAAGTGTTACAAATGATGTGGCAATTTTCCAGTAAAGCATGGTACGTTTTTTTTCCTAGTTTTCGTTTGTTTCCTCATGTATCGGATTTAAGCCCCATATACTCTACTTTCTAAGCTTATATTTTAGTTTAACTTTTCACTTTCATATTTAAATATGGGCCTTTATAAATTTGTAAGTACATTCATTTTTTTTTCTTCTCATTTAACCATTTACATAACAAACTTTACATGTTTTCTTGTTTAACTTTATAGTTTTTTTATTTCTCATTTAACCAATTACAATATAAACTTAGAAGAACTCAATATCTAGTTCTATATATTTTATTTGTATGAAAAGGTTCGTGTTGCCAAACTAATTGGATATGTTTACACATATTATAGTTCTTTTGCGGAAAGGATTCAAATGTAGGGGTGCAAACGAGCTGAGTCGAGCCCGAGCTCGACGAGGCTCGAGCTCGAGCTCGGCTCGTTGGTAATATCTCAAGCTCGAGCTCGGCTTGTTTATTATATATTAATTAATATATTAAATATAAATAATATAAATAATAAACTCTTGTAGGCTCGCGAGCTCGATAAGTGAAGCTCGGGCTCATCCTCGTTTACCAAACAAGGTTATTTTTAGGTTTGGGATCGGCTCGTAAACAAGTTTAAGTAAGCTCGGCTCGGCCGTTTATTAGACAATGTTAAATAAGGAGTACATGTTATTAAATGTAGGCCTGTAAATGAACCGAACGAACACGCATGTTCGTGTTCGTTCATTTAATTTTAACCGAACACGAACACGAACTCGAACATATAATCGAACACATTTTTTTTGTTCGTGTCCGTTCATTAAGAAAACGGGCATGTTCGTGTTCGTTTATGTTCGTTCGTTTAAAGCCTAAACGAATAGTTCACGAACATAAACGAACACAAACGAACATAAACATAAAAAAAATTAACTGAATATATTTGAATAAACATAAACAAACATAAATTAACATGATTAAACAAACATAAACGAACACAAATCAACGTAATTGAATAAATATAAACAAACACGATTTAACATTAGTGAACACAAACATACAAGTCTAATATATTATAATTCATCCGAAAACACATCTAAATTAGGGTTCATGATACTAAATTTAAGTAGTTCTTTTATATAAATATTAAGTAAGTGATCAGTTACGATCTAAGAAAAATTTTAAAATTTCTGTTTTTATTACTGGAAAACTTAATTACTAATTAGTTATATTTATATAAGTAGTTAGAAAACCTAATATTTATATAAACATAACTATTTATGTATTTACTAAAATATAAACGAACATAAACGAACGTAAATAAACGAACATTCACGAACGTAAATGAACCAACATAAACGAACGTTCATGAACATAAATGAACGAACACAAGGTGTGTTCATGTTCGTTCATTTAATAAAATGAACATAATTTTTTGTTCGTGTTTGTTCGTTTATTAAATAAACAAACATAAACGAACTTCCCGCCGAACAAGTTCACGAACAGTTCATGAACGTTCGGTTCGTTTACAGGCCTAATTAAATGTTAATAAAAACTAATATTACACTATGGCTCGCTAAAGCTCGACGTGACGAGCTTCACATGTTAGGCTCAAGCTTGGGGTCAATAATTATACGAGCTTTATTTTAGGTTCAATGTCACACCCTCAAATTCCACATGCGGAGTACTACCGCGAGGCATGCGACTGACCAGGATCCAGTCACCAATCAATTGAACATTCATAGTAATAAAGCAGTTTTATCAAAATACGATTAGTGATCAATAAAGTTCACATCCAAAGTCTTAAGTTCAATAACAATGTTTAAAGGAAGTAGAGGAAGCATAAGTTAAATGATTTAGTTCAAAAGTTCAAATTTCAAACTAAGAACCCAACATGGGTTAAGGCGACCACTACGTTCCCAAGCTTCAAGCTTTGTAAAGCATGGAGTAGGGTAACAACATAAAGTTGGCGAGTTCACAAGTTGTCCAGTTTTAATTTCCATAAAACTTGTTTAAGTTGTTAAGTTACTCATTTATATCATGCCATGGCGAGCTATCCCATATGTAAGCTACAAAACTGCGTATTATCGAACACTTAGCGACCTCATGTTTCGTTGTTGCCCCGTTTGTAAATGTCTATCATCATTGCGGTTTGCCAGAGTCTATTAGTTCACGCCCGATCCTATTCAGGCACGGTGTGAGGTTGGTGAGACCTAATAGCGCTATCAACTAATAACCCGTTCGCCAGGCCAGGCGACTAATCGGTATAGTAAGTGGGGACTTCCGTGATAGATTTTTGTTTAGTACGCTTGTTGCATCTAATATAAATAGTAATTAATCCCCAACGAGAGAAAGTGTTGTTTGTACCGTTCAAACAATCCCAAACCAGGGAAAGTGTTTTCGTTCCGTTTCCCAACCACCGAGAACGCATGCTTTTAGTAAAGAGGTTGTGAACTCACCTTGGTTTGCCCGGCATGCAATTTACTTGTTTAAGTAGTTGGTCAATCACATCCTATTATAGTTACCATATCTATTTAGGTTCGTATTCAAATAACGTCACGTATTCAACACGTAGCACATAAGTAGCATGTATTTCATAACATGAAGCAAGCCATAATAATACAACTAAATTTCTGTGAACAGTAACATTCATAAATCAAATACAGATGTTCTGAGTGTGTGGTCCAACAATATGCATGGCCCAAATAATGAGTGTGCGCCATGTTGGTAGGTGTACGGTCCCACTTAAAGTGTCTAGGTATATAGTGTGCGGCCCAACTGATTAGTGGCCCAATGAGAGTGTACGGCCTGAGTATCAGTGTGCGACCTAGTCTTCTTTAAGTCCAGTGTGTGAGTGTGCGGTCCATCACGGTACCAGGCCTAATTAAAAGGTGTGCAGCCAAGTCAATTAGTAGTCCAATAGGAGTGTGCGGCCTACCAGCAAGTGTGCGACCACTTACTGGTGTACGGTCATGCATTACGTTGTTGTACCATGTGTTTCATGTGTTGCACAAGAATGTGCGGTTCACCTAGTGTGCAATGTGCATTGTTGCGTTTGTAAGGTGTGCTTCCTAAATGGTACATTTTACACCCGTACGGTACACCTGGCACACTTGGGTGTGCGGTGTGCTGTGCTGAGTTGTACGGTAAGCAGGTTGAGTTGTCCATCACCCGAGTGTGTGGCCTCTTCTCAATCAAACAGTGAAACAACAGTGTTTTCATGCTTAGACAGATTAAACACAGATTTTTACACAATTACTCATGAACCCTAACTTATGCTCTCAATTATTTCAACCATCACACAATTCCTACGAACATATTCTTATTTCATTTCGTCAAAATGATCACAAAGACATCCATTATTCAATTAATCTGGCTTAAACACTTATGCACCTAAATCATGGTGAATCTAACAAGAATCATCCTCATTTTCAAAAAGGTTTAACTTTGAAAATACAACAATTTTTCCAAATAACACTTACACTTTAATATTAAGATCTTTGTCAAATCACTAACCCTCAACACACTTGTCATGTAGTATATCACAGTTATGAATCACCACACAGAAATGTTAACATGCGAGTCATTGATTAGTTCAAGTTCGTTATCTTATCTAACGTTCATCATGTGTAATCATTCAACATACAAATCATCAGCAAGCTTGCACCTTTATCATGTGTAATCATCAAACAATGGTGATATACCAACCTGGTGGTGTACGGCACAGATGTAGGTAAGGTAAATGATAAAACAGAGCTCCTAAAGCAACAGTTGCTAGTTATCTTCACCGGGTGAGGCTACAGTCGGAGGATGATGATTTCGTCATCACAATCAAAGGGGAAGGAGGGATTTTGGGTGTGTTCTAGGGTTTTTAGAGAGAGAAAGTAGGTAAGAAAGAGAGGTAGAATATCTTGGGGATTGCTGCCAAATGATTGTTACCCAAAACATTCTAATTGTTGGCTGCAATTGAGGGTTTTATACACACAAGAGGCCGCACACTTTTAAGTGTGCTCCCCTTAAGTGTGCGGTCATCTAGGGTTTCTAATGGGCTTGAGAGTGGGCCTGATCCAAAAGTGTGCGGGTGGTAGTAGTCCAGATTAGAAGAGTGTACTAAGTCGATAAAAGTGTGCAGTGTAACAACCCGTATTTCGGTTGTTCCTACCTTGCCGTATTTCTTCATAAACGCTCGTACTCTTGGGATTCGATTAACGCTATCGGTTAAACTATATTTTCAACGCATTTCAAAACGCATAATACAACGCTTATCTAATTACAGTTATCGCATTTAAACGCTACTTATAACGCTTGTTACTTAAACGCTATCGCAACGCAAACTCAACGCAGACTCGAAACGCGGATTTAATTATATTATGTGTGTTATTTGTGTGATTATTTGTTGAATATTATGTGGTTATCAACACAACGCTTATACGCTCAAACGCTCACTCGCAACTCGATTAAACGCAACGCAACGCTTAACAAACGAACCAAGGTTGGAAAACTAACAAACTCGAACCAGGCCGTCCGAATGGCCATCCGCCCGGATGAGGCCCATCCGCCTGAATGGAACCCACCCGTCCAGATGGAGCCATCCGGACACCACCACTCGCCACCGACTTAACCCTCGCCCTCCTCTATAAATACCCGCCGTACACCCTTATTTCAACACTTTGACACTCCCATCCGCTCCCAAGTCTCAGACACGATTCAAGGCCTTTTTGTAAGCTTTTCCTCTCAAATATTTGTTAATCTCCACCTCTATTCACTTCTACTCCATCTTCTTCATCAAAATCACAATCACACTCACGCACACGCACACTTTAACTTTTTCTCAAAAACCCTTGATTCCGGTCATTTCGAAGATGGTTTCCACTCATTTTGCTTAGGAAAACTGTTGTGAAGCATCATTCACTCGATATGGGATTAAGTTATGAAAGGTTTCAACGTTTCTCAACTTATTTCTGAACTTCTTTTCAGTTTTTAGACAATATTGGAGGAATCAGGACCATGTCAGACTCTTGACTTTTTCCATAGTCAAAAGTCGGCTCGAAAACTGATTTCCACCAAAGAGATGGACCGACTAATGGGTTGAACATGAACCTTCATCAAGAACAGGACATCAAACCCATCCATCCGAATGGACTGGGCTTGATGTTTTCCGTTGTTAGAATCCGTCAACATGTCCGTCTCCGTTAACCAAAACCGTTGTTTGAGAAAAGTTTTACAAAAACTTCAACCACAGACCATCCGTCCGGATGACCTGACCCTGACAATTTCCGTTGTTTAATTTTTGTTGCCACGACTGTTAAAACCTTTTTAGTCAAAACTTCGAAAAATTTTAACAGACTATCCGTCCGGATGGACTAGACCCATCCGCTCCGACAGACTGTTGAACACTTAACTCACTTTTACCCCACTCGACACTCTGATTTCGACCGTGTCAGCACTTGGAAGACTTATGCTTCTGTTCCCGTACGCAGGCTGATTCGGCGCTCCCTTCAATCCAATCCAGATTGTGTTTACTTGCTAAACACACACTGTGTGTATACTTGAACCCATTTTCGTTAAACGCACTTTTTGGTGTTACATACGTTCTCTATCAAAACACATCACACAACGCAAACACTTTATAAACGCTAACCACTCCCGCATGCTATACGTGATTTGTTGAATGCTTGTTACTATGCTTATACAGTATTACACTAGACCGCCTCTAGCAACGATAGTACTATAGTTTGGACTCAGCACCTGTATGACAGGGGTTGCTAGGGATCACATTACTTTACTTCATGTGTTCGTTCTGGTGAACATGTATCACGCATACTCTACATCGCAGTCTCGTGGTTAGGTTGTATCATTGTTGGTAGTTACATGCTTCGTCCGTTACGTGTTACATGCTGATTATGCGTAAACGCTTTTTATACTATTACTATGCAAACTTGTGTACTCACCTTTACTTTATGTATTGACTTTTATTTTAACGTATGTGACAGGTTGATTGGATGTTATGCTGCAAACAAGTTAGGAAGTCTAGAAACTCACCAAATAAAATCTGAGTTGTCGGAATGGAATTTGTTTTTGAGACTGAATATCTGTAATGACTGTTTTGCTTTATTTGTTTAATAATATGAGATATTAAACCTTATAAATATTGTCATTTAATAGTTGTTATGGATTCTCTTGAACAATCTATTTCGCTCAGTGTCACGCCCCGATGATTCCGCCATCAGTTGGGGTGTGACATGCAGCTTGGGCACACTTTAAAGGTTCAGCTGATTAATAAGGATAATACAATGATCCAAGTATTTATCACATAAGACACATTAAATTCACAAAATTCTCAATTAGATAACATTTAATTAAATTCACATAATTACATCAAAAAACAAGGTGTGAAGGATAACCCGAAGTGTCACATAATTAAATTCAAGAAATTTTGTCCCGAAATTTAGAGCGCAGCCACTGACAAGCTAGTATGTTCAATGTTTTCACGGGGTGTCACACTCAAGCTCGGCTCGGGCTCGATAAGGCTTGGCTCATTTTCGAGCTTTTTCTTGAGCCGATCTCGAGTAGCTCACGAACCGCTCAACTCATTTGCACCCCTATTCAAGTGTTAGTTATTTTTGCTTGTCCGAAGGGTGTTTA
Source organism: Helianthus tuberosus (assembly GCA_030545235.1). Taxonomy (NCBI): domain Eukaryota; kingdom Viridiplantae; phylum Streptophyta; class Magnoliopsida; order Asterales; family Asteraceae; genus Helianthus; species Helianthus tuberosus. Next base: position 142,553,489 of record CM060426.1, on the reverse strand, counting down.
AACTAATGTTATGTGTATTAATTTATTTGTAACATAAAACTAGGAATTATTGTTTTTAATTGATGCTAATTCGAGTTTTGCATTCCCAAGATGAACATTGATGATTATGATACACAAAATATAGATAAGAAGCGGTTATTGATGCTAATAAACTTTATTTGGAGTTGAAGTTGGTTGAGACTTTCTTACCAAATCACATTGTTAGGGAGGGGGCCCAATTCTTTTGTCTAGCATGAGGCCCAATATTTTTTTAACATTCTCGGCCCTGGTTATGTAAATAGTTTTACAACGTTTAATTACACGATGTAAAAATAGTTAAAAAGCCTTCTAAAGAATTGATGATTAAGTATTATAGAAGCGACCTGAGCATTGGTTACTATGAGATTATTATAGATAGACCTCCTTGGCAACTACTTTATTCTGCTCTTTAAACAAACATTTGTCATTACTTAATGACTGTAACCTAGTGAATAAGAATACAATCCCTACACAACAATAGAACAACTTTTTCAAGTGTTGGCAACTTGACATGAATAATATAATACAATCCCTAAAATATGATAAGAAAATTAAAAAACACTAACCGATCGTTTCCTTCCGAGTTATGGAGCGGTCTTGAGGGCAACCTGGTTTTACCCAACTGTTACCCCAGCAACATGTGTGGGGGCAGCATGGTTTCCGGGCGGAAGTCAGCTCACGCGCCGGCCGGGGCCCGATCGAACATCGCGTCCGGAGATGCGGGGTTGACGGGGAATGTCTTAGACATGTCCCCGGAGACCAATCGGTCTTGTACAGAAAGTCTCCTTCCAAAACAAAAAAAAAAACCAAGTTGTTATGTGGGACATCTATATATACCTACTCCTTACAAAAGAATTGTTAAAATTATAAATATTAAACAATACTAACCAAGTTGTTATGTGGCTGACAACTATATATACCTACTCCTTACAAAAGAAATGTTAAAATATGTTGACCAAGAGGACCAAGAACATCAAGAGAGAGGTAACATCACTAACATGCTAAGTTGCAGAGATCAAAGCAAGTTTTCAACTAACGGAAGATATCAAAGTTTTTTCTACGGATATTGTTTACATTAATTAATGGATTTGCATCTAATGCTTTGATTATTTTCTTTTATCTTTTCACCTAGTCATGACAAAAATGTCCAGTAATTATGACTTGACTTCACATCAGAAAAAAATAAAAATGTCACACGGATGTTGATGTTGATGCGTACTTACCAAGTAGTTGATGATGTGGAATGCCTCATTAACTTAAAGGATTAGTTAGATTGTGGAATAGAAAAAAGAAAAACTAACGTGGATTGTCAAATACATATATAGCAAATGAGTAACTATCTAACCTTAAATTTGATAAAAAGGGTTACTTATATTTTGCTAAAACTAACTTTTCATCTTATTAATATTAATGTGATAGAAATTGTTTGGTTTCTATCATCCGGAAATGCAATTTTTATGTACCATGTTATATATTTGTCCTTTGTTTTTGTTGTAGCGTTCCATATTTAAAAAATTCAATTGCAAAGTCTCATATTTGCTCATTAAAAATCGCTGAGATTCTTGTAAAAACTTAGAGAAATATTACAATATATCAGTTTTATTACAACAACTTCTTAATTATATGCCAATCAAATCTATTTATTTTTATTATTAAACATTTGAAAACGTATTATTGTGTTTTCTAGTAATAATCATGTACATGTCAAATTAATCTCTGACTTGAAACTAAGGGCTTTGGGTTTTGGATTAAAAAAAACAGTCAATTAAGAAAAACTTAACGAACATCCATAAACAGGTTATATAACACAACTTTTTGCTTATTTTTCTCAAATCATATGTCTTCATTGCAGCTTGAATTCAAGTCGGTTACACCCTCAAAACCACGAGTCTCTCCGGTGATGAATGTAACATCATCCAACGACGATCCCTGTTGCCTCTCTCTGTCATGACATTAATGGTGATGATGCTGCTGATAATTGTATCGACAATGCATTGCGAAGGCTCATAGAAATCTGCAGGCGATCTTTAATGCGGAACAACTTTCAACTCCATACAGGCATTTGAGTAAAGGATTTTGACAGGTAAAGTAACCCATTTTTCTTTCTGCTGCCTATTAATGTCACGAAGAGATACAAAAACAGTTGAGAGTAAAAGAATAGATAGTAAACTGATTTATAACAGCAACACAAGTAGTAATTAGTAAAAATGAATGTCGGCAACTGTACATCATAGAACTTAAAATAATTGCCCACTATGCAAAAGCATCCTTCTTTACTAAAAGCAAAACAATTAAAAGCAATTAGTGTCGACAACTTAATATAAAGTGATACACGTTCATATGAATAATAATAATCAATTACTCTATTATGAAAAGGAATATTAAGATAATTGGTTGAATGACTAAAAAGAATGTTCTTTCTTATCTCCACTCATTCTTGTCTCCAATCAGACAGACCACTCCCATCTTCTCTCCACTCATCTTATTTACCTACATTCATACCATACAAACCAAAAACTACTCTCATTCCAATTTTCAGTTTACATCTTCACTGTTAGTTAACAATGGCCGAAGCCGCTGCTGCTGCCCTCGTCAATGTCATTTTTGACAAGCTAGCCGATGAAGCCTTCAAGAAATATGCTCGCTCTCAGAATATCCACTCAGAGCTCAAGCAATTGGGGAGCACGTTGTCCCAGATCCAAGCTCTGCTTAGTGATGCCTCTCACAAGGAAATAACTGATGAATCTGTCAGACTATGGCTCAATAGTCTCCAACATCTGGCTTACGATATCGACGACGTACTTGACGAGGTGGCTACCGAAGCTATGCATCGTGAGCTGACCCCGGAATCTGGAGCAAGCTCCAGCATGGTAAGAAAGCTCATCCCAAATTGCTGCAAAAAGTTCTCACTAAGTCATAGGTTGAGTCCCAAGTTAGATCGTATTACCACCAAGTTACAACATCTAGAAAAACAAAATCCTGGTTTGATTGTGAAAGGTGAAAAGCCAAAAAATAACAATAGAGGAAACGAAACTTCTTTGCTAGAATCTGACGTCATTGGACGCGAAAATGAGAAACATATATTACTCAACAAGCTGTTGCAGGATGAGCCATGTAAGGAAAACTTCAGTGTCTTACCCATAGTCGGTATGGGTGGGGTTGGTAAGACCACTCTAGCTAGATTTTTGTATAATGATACACAAGTGAAGGGTCGGTTTGAACTCCACGCATGGGTTTGTGTCTCTGATGATTTTGATATCTCTAAGATAACCAAAACCATCTTTCAAGCTGTGTCCAACGAAAACAAGGAATTTGCTGATCTAAATCAGCTTCAAGTGGCTCTTAAAGAGAAACTTAAGGAAAAACGGTTTCTACTAGTACTAGATGATGTGTGGAGTGAAAACTTTAACGATTGGGAAAAGCTAGTGCTCCCATTTCATTCAGGGGCTCCTGGAAGTAAGGTAATCATGACATCTCGCAAGGAGCAATTGCTTAAGATGCTAGGTTTTGATAATCTAGATCATCTTGAGACTTTGTCATCTGAAGATGCTTTGTCTTTATTTGCTTTACATGCATTGGGCGTAGACAACTTTGATTCACACCCAACACTCAGACCAAAGGGTGAGCGTATTGTGGAAAAGTGTGGTCGTTTGCCTTTGGCTTTAAAGGCAATTGGAAGGCTGCTGAGAGCTAAAACAGATGAAGAAAAATGGGATGAGGTGTTGAATAGTAAGATATGGGATTCAAAAAGTGTTGGTGATCTTTCTGAAGATTGGAAGGTGATTTTTCCTGCCCTTATGTTAAGCTATCATGAACTTTCTGCAAATTTGAAGCGGTTGTTTGCATATTGCTCCTTGTTTCCTAAGGACTTTTTGTTTGACAAAAAAGAGTTAGTCCTGTTGTGGCTGGCCGAAGGGTTTTTGTACAAATCAAATGCAGCCAAGTCACCAGAACGCCTTGGTTATGAATATTTTGAAGAGTTGTTATCAAGGTCATTTTTTCAACAATCACCAAATGAGGAACCGTTATTTGTGATGCATGACCTGATGAATGATTTGGCCACATTTGTTGCCGGAGAGTTCTTTTCAAGGGATGACAATCGGATGGCGACGGAAGATTTAGCAAAGTACCGCCACATGTCATTTATTCGTGATGAATATGTAGCTTACCACAAGTTTGAGGCCTTCAAGAGAGCTAAAGGTTTGAGAACATTGTCAGCGGTATATGTTGGGGTCGATCAAAGTTGGGACAAGTTCTACTTATCCAGCAAGATTTTGGTTGACTTACTTCCTGAGTTACCTTTATTAAGGGTTCTTAGTTTGAGTCGTTTTAGTATAAGTGAGGTACCGAATTCCATTGGTAGTTTGAAGCACCTGAGGTATCTTAATCTATCTAAAACTGATATCAAAGAGTTGCCGGACAATGTTGGTAATCTTTATAATTTAGAAACATTGATAGTTTTTGGATGTAAGAGTTTGACCCAGTTGCCTAGAAGCTTTTTAAAGCTAAAAAAGTTGAGGCATTTTGACATGAGAGATACTCCAAGTCGAAAAAAGTTGCCCTTGGGGATTGGTGAGTTGAAAAGCCTACAAACTCTCACTAAAATTATCATTGAAGGACACGGTGGCTTTACACTATCCGAGCTTAAGGGATTAAAGGATCTGCACGGGGAAATTTCCATCAAGGGGTTGAACAAAGTGCAAAGCTCAATGCATGCACGAGAGGCGAAGTTATCTTTAAAAGGGATTAATAAGTTAAAGTTGGAATGGAATGATGGTTCTGGAAGGGAAACAATTGAGAAGGAGGTTCTCAGTGAGTTAATGCCATGTAGTGATAAGTTGAAAATGCTTGAGGTTAAGTATTATAAGGGAATAGAGTTTCCAAATTGGGTTGGGGATCCTTCTTTTCATCAATTGGTTCATGTGTCGCTACGGGGTTGTAGAAAATGTACATCTCTACCGCCGCTTGGGCGGTTACCTTCACTTAAGGAGTTGTTGATTCAAGGAATGGATGATGTTAAAGTCATCAGTTTGGAGTTAAGTAGGACTACTGATGTTACCTTCCCTTCACTTGAAATTCTAAGGTTTGAAGATATGTCTAATTGGAAGGTATGGTCAACCAATAGCGAGGTAATGTTTCCACGCCTTCGAGAGCTTCAAATAATCAAATGTCCCAATCTGATTGATGTCTCACTTGAAGCATTACCTTCACTAAGAGTATTAACAATAGCTGAATGTTGTGAAAGTGTGTTGAGAAGTCTGGCTCGAGCAGCTTCATCAACCACTAAGCTGGAAATAAAATCAATTTTAGGGCTAAAGAATGAGGTGTGGAGAGGTGTTATAGAGAATTTGGAGGCGGTTGAAGAAGTATGCATAGAATGTTGTCATGAAATTAGATACTTGTGGGAATCAGATGCAGAGAAAGAGGAGGATGAGGATAACACTAGGAGCAACTTCCTATCATCTCTTAAGATTTTGAATGTACAAAATTGTGAGAGTATGGAGCGTTTGTGTTGTCCAAATAGCATTGAGAGTTTAGATATCAGTTGGTGTAGTTCAGTTAGAGATGTCTCCTTACCAAGAGCAACAACAACAGGTGGAGGAGGGCAGAATCTCAAGTCACTTACTATATATATAAATGGTTGTGAAAATCTAAAATCAATAAATCAATTGAGTAACTCCACTCACCTCACCTCTTTGTCAATAAGTGGTTGTGAAAACATGGAGTTATTTTCTGATCTTCATCAGCTATCAAACCTCACCTCGTTGTATATAGATGTTTGTAAAAGCATTGAGTCATTTTCTGACCTTGAGCTATCCAATCTCACCTCGTTGTCTATAATTGGTTGTGAAAGCATAGAGTCATTTCCTAACCTCCATCTGCCAAATCTCACATATCTGTGGATAGAAGGTTGCAAAAACATGAAGGCATTTGGTGACCTGAAGCTACCAAATCTAATCAGTTGGTGGATAGATAATTGTGAAAATCTGGAGTCATTTCCTGACCTTCAGCTATCCAATCTCACCATGTTAAAAGATATGTGGATCAGCAATTGTCCAATGATTGATGCTTCCTTTCCTCATGGGCTTTGGCCTCCCAATTTGTGTTACCTTGTAATAGGGGGGTTGAAACAGCCCATCTCAGAATGGGGCTATCAGAATTTCCCAGCTTCCCTTGTTCACCTAAGATTACATAATGAACCTGATGTGAAAAATTTCAGTCAGTTGTCCCACCTTTTCCCTTCTTCTCTTACAACTTTGTTAATATTCCGATTTAACAATCTGGAATCAGTTTCATCGGGACTCCAACACCTCACATCCCTTCAACATCTCATCATTAGCGGATGTCCAAAGGTGAATGATCTACCAGAGACGCTGTTACCTTCACTTTTGAGGTTGAGAATATTAAATGAATGCCCAAAATTGAAAGAAAGGTGTGAAGGAAGAGGCTCCCACTACTGGCCCCTCATCTCTCATATCCCCTGCATCCAAATAGACTAGAGGTACTTGTTTATTAAATACCCTCTGATTTCCATATGATAAACTGGCATTCTCAGACATGTGCGTGTTTTTTTGTTGGAATAGGATTTGTTGCTCAAAACCTAAAATTGAATTTTAATGATGACATTAATTTATATGTAGCTGCATCATACGTTGGAACTCATTTCACAATGTGTACTATTTTTGACTTTCGTGAGTTAAACTTACAATGAATTATTATTATTGTTATTGTTTTGTTTGTGAGTTTTGTTGATCTTGCTTTTGTAGGTTGATAGGGTGCGATTTTAAGTTGTTAATCAGTTGATTTATGTGATAGCACGGTTAATTTTGTTTTTTGGATGTGAGTTGACTTTAGTTAGGGTTTTGGTGTGGTTTGTGGAATTATTGAAGTGTTATAGTAATAGATAATGAAATTTGATTAATTGTATTAATACTTGATATGAAGTCTGTGAAGAACTGAATAACTTATATATAATACTTGCAGGATCATATCCTAAAGGATCTTCTGGGTGATGGAACATTCACAGTTGACCAGGTCAAATTCAAGAACAGAGAAAACTTTTGTTATCCTAAAGTGCAATAAAACTCGCGCATATAATTGCTGAATCAGCTAATAACAGACAAAGTGTCGATGACATAAGTGTAAGTTCCTTTTAAGTCAACAACATTTGACTACCCCATAATATAACAAACTGGTTTTGATTATTAGTATTCATGATATAACACAAGATTTATTCATGAAAATCAGTTGGATTCAATATTTAAAGTGAAGGTCTTAAGAAATTGTCAAATATCGGACCAGAGGCTAAGTTAAAGGAAAGGGTCAAAGTGCTTGATGATGGACAAGATCATTTCTGGTAAGCTTATACTTTTTTCCCATAAAAATTTATGTGGGTTGGATAACGAGTCAAGACAGGTTCGGGTTAATAATATTGTTTACTTTTTAGTAGGGTTGAACTGAGGCGGGTTGGAGTGTTGGACTGTGGTACAAACATTTTAATTTTCTTTTGACCTTATGGCCAATTAATGTTTTAACTATGATTACAGAAAATATACTATTTAGAATAGTCGTCTAAACTTTTTCTAAAGGAGTGTTTAAAAAGTAACATGTGTTTTGATTATGTTTTAATAACTTTAGAACCACTTGTATGGTTGTTCCTATTCTTTTGTAAGTTTTGGGGTAAAATGTAAATAAGGTTCCCCCACCTAATATATATTTTTTGCCTAAAAGATCACAGAATTATATTACACACACATATTATTTATATACAAATAATTTTAACATACTAAACATACAAATTGAATGAAAACTCAAAAAGGCAAGGTGGCATTTTTGTAATTACCACCAACTATCAAAGTTACTATACAAATGTGAACTCAACCAAAAATACCTAAAAAACACAATTTTTTTTAATATTTTTTATAAAAAAATCGCTACATTTTGTTAGCAAAAAAAAAATGTAAAATGTAAATAAGGTTCCCCCACCTAATATATATTTTTTGCCTAAAAGATCACAGAATTATATTACACACATATTATTTATAGGCAAAAGATCAAATACAAATAATTTTAACATACTAAACATACAAATTGAAGGAAAACTCAAAAAGACAAGGTGACATTTTTGTAATTACCACCAACTATCAAAGTTACTATACAAATGTGAACTCAACCAAAAATACCTAAAAAACACAATTTTTTTTAATATTTTTTATAAAAAAAATCGCTACATTTTGTTAGCAAAAAAAAAAATTTTTTTTTTGGCTGCTACTAAAAGTAGCGATTTTTTAATAAAAAATGTTAAAAATAAAATAAAATAATTTGTGTGTTTTTTTTATTTTTTTAGGTTTTTTGGGGGTTTAGTTTTTAGCATTTTAGCTTGGGTTGGGGGGGGGGGTTAGGTTTTTGGGTGGGGGGGGGGGGGGGTTAGGTTTTTTAGGTATATTTGTAGAGTAACTTTGATAGTTATTGATAATTACAAAAATGCCACCTTATCTTTTTGAGTTTTCCTTCAATTTGTATGTTTAGTATGTTAAGATTATTTGTACAAGAACTTTCCCCATTATTTATATTATACACACATTATTTGGTTGAGCCCATCAAAATATCACAGAATTATATTACACACACATATTATTTGGTTGAGACCATAGCTTATTTGTTGTATATAATTGAATTGAATATAAAATAAATAGAGGTTGGCTTCTATACAAGACGAGTCTTGTACGAAGCATACGTGAGTATTTAAGCCATTGATCTTTTAAGATCAATGGCTCAAAGTAATCCAATGGCATTTTTGTAAATATGAGATTCAAACAATTGAAGAAACAAATAGCAAAAGGGTATTCTGGTCCTTTCCCACTTGAACTCCTTCCCCCTTAATTTTCAAACGGCTATAACTTTTTCATACGTTAATATTTTTTTTAATCATATTGAACGTGTAATCACGTAGTGGATTTATACTGAATGTGTAATCACGTAATGGTTTATGTTGAATGTATAATGACGTAATAAGTATTCAAAATCACGTAGTCATGTGCTGGGTATTCAAAATCACGTAATGAACTAACGGGTATTCAAAATCCTGTAATTTTTTTAAGGAAACTATAGCAACGGGGTGCTCAAATTAAAGAGAATGAAATGCTCGTTAATACGGTGTAATTTTTTTTAAAAAAAAATATTAACGTATAAAAGAGTTATATCCGTTTGAAAATCAATGATGGAAGTTTAAATGAGAAATGACTAAATTACCCTTCAAGGCAAGGACACTTGTCCTCCTCCCTTGGTCGCGTACACTTCGTACAAATCTTATGTGTTGTATATGATCCTTTACCTAAATAATATATTTAGTATATTTTTTCCATAATATTGTTAGTATTGCTATATAAATTTGCTCCCTAAAAATCATGGGCCCTGGATATGCCCTACCCTCCACAGTGGATCTGCCCGTTTGACTCGTTATCCATGTAGTTAAATTTTTCTATCCAACCCACCAGACATAACCACATCAACCATTAAATGAAGTACAGTTTGACTCTTGAGGTCAACCAAATTAAAATTGACTTCAAAATTGATTACTATGATGTTTTGAGAATAGTTTTTTTAGCTGGTACAGAAATGCAACAGGATCCACATCATCTTCAATGGAAAAAGTTGTTTCTGTAACATTCTTGTTATAGTGAATTTGAAAAGCAATGGGTTTGGCCATTAATATCAAAGTGTATTGTTTGACCCTTGAAGTTTTTTAATTGCAGTTGAAGAAAGAAGATATTCTGCATATCAACAACACACATCCAAAATACTTCATGATTGGTGGAAAGGAGGCTACATCTATTGCCATAATTTGGTTCATTTACATGCTCTGCAAACATCCTGAGATTCAAGATAAGGTTGAATAAGAAATCAAAGAAGCAACAAACATGAGAAACAAATTAAAGATTTTGCAAACAGTGTGAGTGAAGAAAACCTAGAAATGATAAGTAGCTTCATGTAACTTGGAACAAAACTCTCACGACTCTATCCTGCATCTCAGTGGTATGCAACTCAAATATTTAGCAATTTCTCATTCTTTAACTTAACCAAGCCTTTGACTAATCAACATGGTTACTAGTAGTTGTTGGAGTCGTTCAAAATGGATCGGATTGGATCAATCCAAAGAACTTTTTGTCTAAATTTATATAAAAATAATAATAATTATTATTATTAAATGATATGGATACCGAGCTAATCCATGATCGTATGTGGTGCAACTAGACACTCAGAAGTGGACTGGAAAATGATTCAAGCTAAAAAGGGCATAATCGTATTTGTTGCAACTAGACACAAGAAGCGGACTGGAAATTGATTCAAGCTAAAAAGGGCATAACTTTCATTACGTTTGAAGTTATACGAGGATAAGTAATGGACATAAATGTCATAACAAGCCACACGCGTGGACAAATGCTATAGGTGGGTTTTCCCAACTCTCAGGGACCCAATTTCTTCATCTAGAGCTCCGATTTTGAAGTCAAGGTTTTCCCCAATTAAGCATTTTTAATTAATTTCGCTTGTTTGTAAAAAACGGTTGGATTTTTTTTAACTAGACATTTATTCGTTGTTTTTTAGGCTGTTAATTTCAAGGACCCCTTGGGCTAAGTTACGTAACTCTGATTGGAACTTATAACTGATGAAGAATTAATGGAGATTACCTCTGACGGCAAGTTACCACTAATGAGGATTATGGAACTAGCCTATGATGTCAATTGTCAAGTTACCATCTAATGAAGATTAAGGGATCCTACCACTGAAGCGGGTTACCTCTAGTGAAGATTGATGAAGTCTCGCTAATGAAGAAGAGATGCCACGTGTTAGCCTATCATTTGACGAAGACAATCTGTTGAGAGGATGTTATACATAATTCTCACTTGTCAATTCCGTACGTCTCAACAAGAATATAGATACACGAGTTTGCATTGATATTATTATCACTTGGCCCTATAGTTTAATGTGTCAAGCAGTTGAGTGTGAAGTCGGTGCATGAACTTATGTGTGCAAATTCAGAGAAAATTTGCATGTCACCCTCTTCATAGCTAGAGCGTTAGCTAGAAAACCATCTGTAAATTCAATTTTAATTTATAACTAGTTTTACATGATGTATTCAAACAATCAATTTTGATTAATACCTTGTGCTTATAGCAATTGTTCTTCTACTCTTGTTTATTGTTTTGCGCATATTGTGAATCAGTTGACGATGAAACAGTAATACCTGACACATTGATTAACTAATATCCCGCTGCAAACTAACTCACAGTGAATGTAGGGTGTTAGCTAAGTTTTAGCTTGATTGTGATGCACACAAATTTAATCTCCCAACAACATTGTATCCTAGAAAGATCTAATTCTCTTGGTAGTAACTCGGAAGGTATTCATGCAGTTGCAATATCTGATAAATAATGGATAAATAAAGTAGACATGACCTGTAAAGTTTACACAACTATTGCCCTAGGTTGTTAATAGATTTATGTAACAACTGGTGATTGCGATTTAGATGGCAAGAATGCACAGCTATTACGACACGATTGTTTGATAACCCTATACTAGCAACTTCAGTTGACAAATTACAATAAAAAGAAAGATTAGTAAAGAGGTAACAAAACAAAGGAAATCATAAAGTCATGCTGAATGTAAAAATGTATCATGAGATCACAAAAACCAAACTCATATCAAGAAATTTATAATAAAAAGAAAAGAAAAAAACACATAATACACACAGCAAGTCAACCTTCAATCAAGAAACTAAACAAGTAACATCATAACACTTAAACTAATGTGTTCTATATTTTTGAATACCATAAAATGATACAAATCCAACCAAATAAAATTTGCTCTATTAGCCATGAATCCTACAATAATACTGAGACAATAAATTACATTCGCGCGAGTTAACAAGAACACAAAGTTCTCATAAGAAGACACCGTGGACCACAAAAACTTGTTCATCGTGTGAGATCCGTCTTTCCTCCTTACTTGATGCATAATCATATACCAACAGTTGAAAATAAGATAATTTGTTTTCGGAAAGTGCAGGAGTAATAAATCAATCATGCGAATATATCAAAAGAAACAAGAATTCAAGAACAAGCTTACAACTTTTTGCATCAATGTGTTGTATTGCGCCTCAGTGATCACTCTTTTTCCTTTTTCCTGAACCATAATACTTCTCATACCATCTAACAAACTTCCTCAACGCCAAACTCCCTTTGCGCCAAACTAATATTTGCATGAGTAAACGGGACATCACCAATTCTAGGCAACTTCATCACACGTCTTATCGCTTTCACTTTCACTTTCAACAACTTCTCCAGAATACTAACAAGCTCCGAAACAGGCACAGGCGAAGTATTCCCTAAATTAAAAATCCTAAACTGAGCCACCCCTTTTTTTCTTCCCACCACTTCCTGTACTCTTTTCAGTGGCGTCTAAAGAACCTAAACAACCCTTTACAACATCATCAATAAAAGTAAAATCACGCGCAACAGTCCCATGATTACTAGACTCAAAAATGGGAATCGATTTTCGTTTCAAGATATCTTTACTAATGAAAAAATAAGCCATATTGGGTCTACCCCATGGTCCATAAACCGTAAAGAACCTCAAACCCGTCAAAGACAACCCATAAATATGATTATACGTATGAGCGATTTCTTCACCCGCTTTCTTCGTTGCAGCGTATAGGATCAGTTCGATCTTTTTCCGAAAAGGGTACTTCTGTATTCAACCCATAAACAGAACTTGAAGATACCCAAACAATTGCAGGCTGTGGATTTGCATTTTTGCATACTGCAAGAACAATAATAAAACCAGCAATATTACTATGAGTATAAGATTTTGGGTTTCTTCATTGCATATCTAACACCAGCTTGAGCAGCTAAATAAATAACATGTGTAAAATGAACTACTGTAGGTCCCGTTTTTCTCGGTGGATCCGATACGAAAACCAAATCTATCCTTGTTTATCACAAACACGGTAACGGGTGCGGAATCCCCGTGACGGTGCAAACCAAACACAGTGTAAAAACACACACGTAACCAAAGATTCAATATCTATTGATTAGGGATGAGAACGATACAAACATATACAAACAATGTTTAAAGACTCTCTCTCAAAGTCTCACAGTGCTCATCGTCTCGTCCAAGTTTCACACAGAAACTATGAGAGCTATTTATACTAAAACAGACACAGACATGACGAAACGCATAAAGGATACGACGAAACAATAAAGTCGACGAAACACACCTTGTTTCGTCGACATACATATAATCCTAATCTATTTCGTCGATGTAGTTGAATCCCATATGAAGTCCAAGGCCCAATTCAAGTTGCTTGATCCAAAGACAAGTCAAAGCCCAAAATATGGAAAGTTACCGCCCAGTTTTACTTTCTGTTGTAATATTTCACTAAGTCAAAGGTAGTGACATCACCATGACATCACAATGATGATGTCATGGTGATGTGTAAATGGGAATGGCTTGCGGCGCTCCGTGCTTCGCGTGTCGAACTCTGGGGCGCACGATGGAGGAATGTCATGACGTCGGGCTTGAGCCGGACCTACACTTATGTCATCGACACTTTGTCTGTTATTAGCTGATTCAGTAATTATACGTGCAAGTTTTACTGCACTTTACTCAAGATACTTTCACTGAAAATTCACACCTTGAGACTTTTCTCTGTTCTTTAATTTGACCTGGTCAACTGCGAATGTTCCATCACCCAAAAGATCCTTTAGGATATGTCATTGCAAAAGTTTACAATTAATCAAATTAGCTATGTTTTCTTTATCACAACTCCACAGTAAACAAAATGCCTAAATTAATCAAACCAAATGCAGATCTAAACCCTAATTTGTATCTTCAACTTCTGAATCAGATTCAACTTTGTAATCGAGACTCGAGGTAACTTCAATCAAATTTCATTATCTATTACTATAACACTTCAATAATTCCACAAACCACACCAAAACCCAAACTAAAGTCAACTCACATCCATCGGATAAACTAGCAACCAAAAAACAAAATTAACCGTACAATCACACAAATCAACTGATTAACAACTTAAAATCGCACCCTATCAACCTACAAAAGCCAGATCAACAAATCACAAACAAAACAATAACAATAATAATAATAATAATAATAATAATAATAATAATTAATTGGCATGTTTAACTCACGAAAATCAAAATTAGTACACATTGTGAAATCAGTTCCAACATATAAATTAATGTCATCGTTAAAATTCAATTTTAGGTTTTGAGAAACAAATCCTATTCCAAGAAAAAAAAAACACGCACATGTCTGAGAATACCAGTTTATCATATGGAAATCAGAGGGTATTTAATAAACAAGTACCTGCTGTCCATGAAGATGCAGGGGATACGAGAGATGAGTGGTGTAGGTCCCGTTTTTCTCGGTGGATCCGATACGAAAACCAAACCTATCCTTGTTTATCACAAACACGGTAACGGGTGCGGAATCCCCGTGATGGTGCAAACCAAACACAGTGTAAAAACACACACGTAACCAAAGATTCAATATCTATTGATTAGGGATGAGAACGATACAAACATATACAAACAATGTTTAAAGACTCCCTCTCAAAGTCTCACAGTGCTCATCGTCTCGTCCAAGTTTCACACAGAAACTATGAGAGCTATTTATACTAAAACAGACACAGACATGACGAAACGCATAAAGGATACGACGAAACAATAAAGTCGACGAAACACACCTTGTTTCATCGACATACATATAATCCTAATCTGTTTCGTCGATGTAGTTGAATCCCATATGAAGTCCAAGGCCCAATTCAAGTTGCTTGATCCAAAGACAAGTCAAAGCCCAAAATATGGAAAGTTACGGCCCAGTTTTACTTTCTGTTGTAATCTTTCACTAAGTCAAAGGTAGTGACATCACCATGACATCACAATGATGATGTCATGGTGATGTGTAAACGGGAATGGCTTGCGGCGTTCCGTGCTTCGCGTGTCGAACTCTGGGGCGCACGACTGAGGAATGTCGTGACGTCGGGCTGGAGCTGGACCTAACCGAGTCGACCCGAACCGAATCGAACCGAATCGAACCGAGTCGAGTCGCGTCCACATAAAGTGTACCAACAAACTCCCCCTTGGACGCTACTCATGAGGTTCGTCTTCCGTGTCTTTCATGTCGGAGGATCTTCAAAGTCTTCACGCGTCGTAAGTAGGATTCATGGCTAATAGAGCAAATTTTATTTGGTTGGATTTGTATCATTTTATGGTATTCAAAAATATAGAACACGTTAGTTTAAGTGTTGTAATGTTTCTTGTTTAGTTTCTTGATTGAAGGTTGACTTGCTGTGTGTATGTGTTTTTTTCTTTTCTTTTAATTATAAATTTCTTGATATAAGTTTGGTTTTTGTGATCTGATGATACATTTTTACATTCAGTTTTGACTTTTATGATTTCCTTTGTTTTGTTACCTCTTTACTAATCTTACTTTTTATTGTAATTTGTCAACTGAAGTTGCTAGAATAGGGTTATCAAACAATCGTGTCGTAATAGTAGCTGTGCATTCTTGCCATCTAAATCGCAATCACCAGTTGTTACATAAATCTATTAACAACCTAGGGCAATAGTTGTGTAAACTTTACAGGTCATTTCTACTTTATTTATCCATTATTTATAAGATATTGCAACTGCATGAATACCTTCCGAGTTACTATCAAGAGAATTAGATCTTTCTAGGATACAATGTTGTTGGGAGATTAAATTTGTGTGCATCGCAATCAAGCTAAAACTTAGCTAATACCCTACGTTCACTGTGAGTTAGTTTGCAGCGGGATATTAGTTAATCAATGTGTCAGGTATAACTGTTTCATCGTCAACTGATTCACAATATGCGCAAAACAATAAACAAAAGTAGAAGAACAATTGCTATAAGCACAAGGTATTCATCAAAATCGATTGTTTCAATACATCATGTAAAACTAGTTATAAATTAAAATTGAATTTACAAATAATATCAATGCAGACTCATGTATCTATATTCTTGTTGAGACGTACGGAATTGACAAGTGACAATTATGTATAACATCCTCTCAACAGATTGTCTTCGTCAAATGATAGGCTAACACGTGGCGTCTCTTCTTCATTAGCGAGACTTCATCAATCTTCACTAGAGGTAACTCGCTTCGGCGGTAAAGTTCCCTTAATCTTCATCAGATGGTAACTTGACAATTGACATCACAGGCTAGTTCCATAATCCTCATTAGTGGTAACTTGCCGTCAGAGGTAATCTCCATTAATTCTTCATCAATTATAAGTTCCAATCAGAGTTACGTAACTTAGCCCAAGGGTTCCTTGAAATTAACAGCCTAAAAAACAACGAATAAATGTCTAGTTAAAAAATCCAGCCGTTTTTTACAAACAAGCGAAATTAATTAAAAATGCTTAATTGGGGAAAACATTGACTTCGAAATTGGGTCCCTGAGAGTTGGGAAAACCCACCTATAGCATTTGTCCATGCGTGTGACTTGTTGAGACATTTATGTCCATTACTTATCCTCGTATAACTTCAAACGTAATGAAAGTTATGCCATTTTTAGCTTGAATCATTTTCCAGTCCACTTCTCTGTGTCTAGTTGCAACAAATACGATTATGCCCTTTTTAGCTTGAATCATTTTCCAGTCCACTTCTGTGTGTTTAGTTGCACCAAATACGATCATGGATTAGCTCCGTATCCCTATCACTTAATAATAATAATTATTATTATTTTTATATAAATTTAGACAAAAAGTTCTTTGGATTGATCCAATCCGATCCATTTTGAACGACTCCAACAACTACTAGTAACCATGTTGATTAGTCAAAGGCTTGGTTAAGTTAAAAAATGAGAAATTGCTAAATATTTGAGTTGCATACCACTGAGATGCAGGATAGAGTCGTGAGAGTTTTGTTCCAAGTTACATGAAGCTACTTATCATTTCTCATGTTTGTTGCTTCTTTGATTTCTTATTCAACCTTATCTTGAATCTCAGGATGTTTGCAGAGCATGTAAATGAACCAAATTATGGAAATAGATGTAGCCTCCTTTCCACCAATTATGAAGTAGTTTGGATGTGTGTTGTTGATTTGCAGAATATTTTCTTTCTTCAACTGCAATTAAAAAACTTCAAGGGTCAAACAATACACTTTGATATTAATGGCCAAACCCATTGCTTTTCAAATTCAATATACCAAGAATGTTACAGAAACAACTTTTTCCATTGAAGATGATGTGGATCTTGTTGCATTTCTGTACCGGCTATAAAAACTATTCCCAAAACATCATAGTAATTAATTTTGAAGTCAATTTTAAATTGTTTGACCTCAAGAGTCAAAGTGTGCTTCATTTAATGGTTGATGTGGTTATGTCTGGTGGGTTGGACTGAAAAATTTAACTACATGGATAACGAGTCAAATGGGCAGATCCACCGTGGAGGGTAGGGCATATCCAGGGCCATTATTTTTAGGGAGCAAATTTATATAGCAATACTATCAATATTATGGAAAAAATATACTAAATATATTATTTAGGTAAAGGATCTTATACAAGACATAAGATTTGTACGAAGTATACACGATCAAGGGAGGAGGACAAGTGTTCTTGCCTTGAAGGGTAATTTAGTCATTTCTCACTTAAACAACTTTCCCCATTGATTTTCAAACGGCTATAACTCTTTCATACGTAATGAATATTCAAAATCATGTAAAAAATTAAGAAACTATAGCAATAGACTGCTCGAATTAAAGAGGATGAAATGCTCGTTAATATGGTGTAATTTAAAAAAAAACATCAACGTATGAAAAAGTTATAGACGTTTGAAAATCAAGGGGAGAGGAGTTCAAGTGGGAAATGACCAGAATACCCTTTTGCTATTTGTTTCTTCAATTGTTTGGATCTCATATTTACGAGAATGCCACTGGATTACTTTGAGCCATTGATCTTGAAAGATCAATGGCTCAAATACTCATGTATGCTTCGTACAAGCCAGCCTCATTATTTTATATTCAATTATATATAACAAATAAGGCTATAGGGTGTGGTCATGACCCTTATGACCACCATGACCCTCCACATAGGTATGATGTCATCCATCTCTAATTCATCATTCAAAACCACTACACTAAGGGTGTGATGATGACCCAAACCACTATCCTCTTTATTTTTTTAATTTATTTTTGTCTTAAAACTTTCAAATGGGAGGGTCGTGGTTGCCGTGGTTTAATCCACCCAACCATGACCCCCATACCCCTTAGCCTATGCTACGGGCTCAACCAAATAATATGTGTGTGTAATATAATTCTGTGATGTTTTGAGCGACTTCTTTTAGGCAAAAAATATATATCAGGAGGGGAACCTTATTTACATTTTACCCCAAAACTTATAAAAGAATAGGAACAACCATACAAGTGGTTCTAAAGTTATTACAACATAATCAAAACACATGTTACTTTTTAAAAACTCGTTTAGAAAAAGTTTAGACGACTATTCTAAATAGTATATTTTCTGTAATCATAGTTAAAACATTAATTGGTCATAAGGTCAAAAGAAAATTAAAATGTTTGTACCAGAGTCCAACACTCCAACTCGCCTCAGTTCAACCCTACTAAAAAGTTAACAATATTATTAACCCGAATCTGTTTTGACTCGTTATCCAACCCACCTAGGGCTGTAAACGAACCGAACGTTCAGTGAACAGTTCGTGAACCGTTCGGCGGGAAGTTCGTTTATGTTCGTTCGTATAATAAACGAACGAACATGAACAAGAAATTCCGTTCGATTAGTTAAATGAACGAACATGAACAAAGGTCTCGTTCGTTCAATTGTGTTCGTGAACGTTCGGTAAGGTGTTCGTGAACATTCGTTCATTTGCGTTCGTTTATGTTCGTACGTTCGTGTTTTAATTAAAGATTTTTATATTTTCATATATTTTATCTATACCTTTTATTTATATTATTACCCTAACAATTAAATAGGAAACCCTCTTTCACCTTGTTTATGCACAATTTTCCTTTCTTTTCTCATTATTTACATCGACGAATATGATCTACCTCTGTTCCACAATAAGGGATTCAAGTTCTAGTGCTACTCTCTGGGCCATCCACCTTTATCCGTCATCGCGTTCGCCAAATTTATTTGTGTTCGCTTGTGTTCGTGAACCGTTCGTGAACACGCTCATTTCCTTAATGAACGAACACGAACATAAAATCTCGTTCGGTAAGTGTTCGTGAACCGTTCGTGAACACATTTATTTCCTTAACGAACGATCACGAACAAGGCCTCGTTCGTGTTCGTTCGGTTCGTTTACACCCACCCATCATTTTTATGGGAAAAAAAGTATAAGCTTACCAGAAATGATCTTGTCCATCATCAAGCACTTTGACCCTTTCCTTTAACTTAGCCTCTGGTCCGATATTTGACAATTTCTTAAGACCTTCACTTTAAATATTGAATCCAACTGATTTTCATGAATAAATCCTGTGTTATATCATGAATACTAATAATCAAAACCAGTTTGTTATATTATGGGGTAGTCAAATGTTGTTGACTTAAAAGGAACTTACACTTATGTCATCGACACTTTGTCTGTTATTAGCTGATTCAGTAATTAAACGTGCAAGTTTTACTGCACTTTACTCAAGATACTTTCACTGAAAATTCACACCTTGAGACTTTTCTCTGTTCTTTAATTTGACCTGGTCAACTGTGAATGTTCCATCACCCAAAAGATCCTTTAGGATATGTCATTGCAAAAGTTTACAATTAATCAAATTAGCTATGTTTTCTTTATCACAACTCCACAGTAAACAAAATGCCTAAATTAATCAAACCAAATGCAGATCTAAACCCTAATTTGTATCTTCAACTTCTGAATCAGATTCAACTTTGTAATCGAGACTCGAGGTAACTTCAATCAAATTTCATTATCTATTACTATAACACTTCAATAATTCCACAAACCACACCAAAACCCAAACTAAAGTCAACTCACATCCATCGGATAAACTAGCAACCAAAAAACAAAATTAACCGTACAATCACACAAATCAACTGATTAACAACTTAAAATCGCACCCTATCAACCTACAAAAGCCAGATCAACAAATCACAAACAAAACAATAACAATAATAATAATAATAATAATAATAATAATAATAATAATAATAATAATAATAATAATTAATTGGCATGTTTAACTCACGAAAATCAAAATTAGTACACATTGTGAAATCAGTTCCAACATATAAATTAATGTCATCGTTAAAATTCAATTTTAGGTTTTGAGAAACAAATCCTATTCCAAGAAAAAAAAACACGCACATGTCTGAGAATACCAGTTTATCATACGGAAATCAGAGGGTATTTAATAAACAAGTACCTGCCGTCCATGAAGATGCAGGGGATACGAGAGATGAGTGGTGTGGGTCCCGTTTTTCTCGGTGGATCCGATACGAAAACCAAACCTATCCTTGTTTATCACAAACACGGTAACGGGTGCGGAATCCCCGTGATGGTGCAAACCAAACACAGTGTAAAAACACACACGTAACCAAAGATTCAATATCTATTGATTAGGGATGAGAACGATACAAACATATACAAACAATGTTTAAAGACTCCCTCTCAAAGTCTCACAGTGCTCATCGTCTCGTCCAAGTTTCACACAGAAACTATGAGAGCTATTTATACTAAAACAGACACAGACATGACGAAACGCATAAAGGATACGACGAAACAATAAAGTCGACGAAACACACCTTGTTTCGTCGACATACATATAATCCTAATCTGTTTCGTCGATGTAGTTGAATCCCATATGAAGTCCAAGGCCCAATTCAAGTTGCTTGATCCAAAGACAAGTCAAAGCCCAAAATATGGAAAGTTACGGCCCAGTTTTACTTTCTGTTGTAATCTTTCACTAAGTCAAAGGTAGTGACATCACCATGACATCACAATGATGATGTCATGGTGATGTGTAAACGGGAATGGCTTGCGGCGTTCCGTGCCTCGCGTGTCGAACTCTGGGGCGCACGACTGAGGAATGTCGTGACGTCGGGCTGGAGCCGGACCTAACCGAGTCGACCCGAACCGAATCGAACCGAGTCGAGTCGCGTCCACATAAAGTGTACCAACAAACTCCCCCTTGGACGCTACTCATGAGGTTCGTCTTCCGTGTCTTTCATGTCGGAGGATCTTCAAAGTCTTCACGCGTCGTAAGTAGAAAGTGTATCAACAAACTCCCTTTTCATTTAGGTAGTGTGTTAACAAACTCCCCCTTAGAATGAACTCTCCATTGAGTCATGCTCGTGAATCTTTTGACTTGTCAATTCTTCAGATCCTTGTGGTGTTGATGAAGGGTCTGCGGCAACTCGATCATCTTTTTCTTTTGAGTGCCTCCACTTTGTGTCTTCATTCCAAAGCTTGTCATCGAACATGTTCTCCTCGCCTTTAGCATCTGCACATGCAAGAAAGCTAAACGCATAATGAGAACAACCGCTTGGAATATAGACAAATTAAACAAACGACACATATGAGATCAAATCTCAATCAAACACCGACCGACAACAGTTTGAAAGTTTAGAAAATGATCAGTTTTAATCCTTTAACTTTCAAAACTTGTTAACTTCGACAGTTTATGAAGGTGCAATTGTTTTCCGGCTTACAATCAGGATTTTGGGTAGGATAGACTCGAGTTCCAACATCGGTCAATCAAAAATAAACTAGAAGCAAAATCTTTTTGGATTTTATAAAGTTTAGATTAAAACACACCTAAAATCTTTTTGGAATTTTTCATTTTTCAAATGTAAAGACGGAAAGCAATAAATAAATATATACAAAGATGCAGAAACTGAAAGCAGTAAACAAATATTTACAGACATTCTTTTTGCAAGTTTCGAGGGTAAGAGAATCATATCAGTGTACGGTCACGTCAAAACGCTCTTTTTGTTCAATTAGTTAACAATTTGATAAGCATCCTATAACGATTATCGGTATTGTTGTCCACATAAGCTCAACTTATCAGATGTAATCATGGCGAGAGGATACATTAAGGTATGATTTATACTTACCGACCGGTGTTCATCCACACACGACACATTCCCGTATCAAGGTATGCATGAGAGTTCATCTTACCGGTGAGTATACTGATTATCATATGTTTGACCGTATAAAAGAAAGTGAGTAACTCACTTATTTTGATTGAAAACAAGCCCTATGTGATAGAATCACTTATTGATGAGGAACTTTATTTTCGATGCATGAGGGCACAGGAGCAAGTCCGTGAACAGGTCAGTACTTTCGTACAGCAAAGAGACGAACTTGACTCCCGCAAAGAATCTGTGATATATAATCACTTATTTTGTTTGGACATGTGATTGTTGATCACTTATTGAGGTCGAATGCAATATGTACACGTATGTATAGTATCATGGAAGATCTTAGACTTCGTCTCCGTTATTTTTACGGTTTGATACAACCATGATACCCAGATGATAAGACAGCATAAAGACCGAATATCTCAGAACCTCGGCAATCTCTCAAACGAAATTTCGGTACTAAGACCATATGCCAATGTGCGGTTCCCACCTGGTCTTCAGTCGATTTAAGATTTATATCACCCTGCACACTTTAATATGATTGTGAGCCTACCGATACATCTTATATAGAGCTGCTTAACATTTTTCATTTTGCATTTCAGTTAAAGAGGTTTCAACAGACCACTGATCTACTATCATTTTCTCTTTTTCTCGCCAGGAAACTCATTTTTGTTTTTCCAATGTTTTTGCGCTTTTGAAATTTTTCGAGGTTTTTGAATTTTCAAATTTGGATTTACTCCCCCTAAAATCAACAAACTAAGATAAAATTTAAAAGACACAAAGATATTTACAAAAAGGATTTCCCGATGTTGGTTAACTCATGTTGTACCTCAATCCCGTTTACCAAAATTAATTTTGAATCAGAAATGATTTATCGAATTTTGGAAAAATCAGTTGGCACGACAGTAAGCGGTGTGGACCATGACAACATTGACGAGTTTCATATTGAAACAATCACGTGTGAGGTGATATTCGAGATCAACGTATCTGGCCAAAGAGTGCTATACGAGAGGATAACAATTTATAAAGCATCCTAAATATCGACAAGTAAAGGAGAGATTAGAATTTTAAAACCGTATCCTGCAACTGCTTCGTGCATTGCAAGGAATCTGAGTTCTCTCCCAAACTGGATATCCACCCGGTGTGGATTTCAAAGTCGATTTTGTAGCTACTGAGAAATCTCTTCACAGCAACAAGATCATAAACCTTTAGGTCCGGCTGGTCTTCCACATAGCACCAGCGAAGGTCTTTGTCTTTCTCTTTGAAAAGTAGTGTGCGGTTGTTCAATCCATGCCAAGGCATCCGCACACCCGGTTGGTTTGTCAACAAGCACATTTTCTTCAATCACACCGCGAATAAATGTACACTGCACGTTCATCTTGTGGATTATGATCTTCAGACGTGCTGCAGGTGCGTACATTTTGATTGAATCTATCCTGGGGACCCGATTAAAGCCTTGAACAATCAACTTTTGGAATGATTTTCAATTTGTCGAAGCTTTCAATCTCTTTCGACAGACAATTCTGTCTTCTTTCCTTTTTCTCTCCACCAAAGGCAACAATTTCTTTTGACGCCGATCTTGTGCATGAATATTTTCTTAAGCATCAAAAATCCAAAAAGATTTTCTTTTTTACTTATCTTTTCGCATTTTAGGGGGAGAATATGTGAAACATGTGAAAATTTCAAAAATCCAAAAATATGTCGTTTACTTTATGTCTTTAATTTTTCACTAAGTCAAAGGTAGTGACATCACCATGACATCACAATGATGATGTCATGGTGATGTGTAAACGGGAATGGCTTGCGGCGTTTCGTGCTTCGCGTGTCGAACTCTGGGGCGCACGACTGAGGAATGTCGTGACGTCGGGCTGGAGCCGGACCTAACCGAGTCGACCCGAACCGAATCGAACCGAGTCGAGTCGCATCCACATAAAGTGTACCAACACAAAGGGTGAGCGTATTGTGGAAAAGTGTGGTCGGTTGCCTTTGGCTTTAAAGGCAATTGGAAGGCTATTGAGAACTAAAACAGATGAAGAAAAATGGGATGATGTGTTGAATAGTAAGATATGGGATTCAAATTGTGATGGTGACTTTCTGCAGATTGGAAGGCAATTGTTCCTGCCCTTAGGCTAAGTTACCATGATCTTTCTGCAAATTTGAAGCGGTTGTTTGCATATTGCTCATTGTTCCCCAAGGACTATTTGTTTAACAAGGAAGAGTTAGTCCTATTGTGGCTGGGAGAAGGGTTTTTGAAAAATCAAATGCAACCATGTCACTAGAACGCCTTGGCAATGAATATTTTGAAGAGTTGTTATCAAGGTCATTTTTTTCAAAATGCTCCTAATAAGGAAACATTATTTGTGACGCATGACCTGATGAATGACTTGGCCACACTTGTTGCCGGAGAGTTCTTTTCAAGGGATGACAATCGGATGGAAGATTTGTCGAAGTACCGCCACATGTCATTTATTCGTGATAAATATGTAACTTACAAGAAGTTAGAGGCCTTCAAGAGAGCTAACGGTTTGCGAACATTGTTAGCGCTATCCGTTGGAGTGAATCAAATTTGGGACAACTTTTACTTTTCCAGTAAGATTTTGGTTGACTTACTTCCAGAGTTAACATTATTAAGGGTTCTTAGTTTGAGTCGTTTTAGTATAAGTGAGGTACCAAATTCCATTGGTACTTTGAAGCACTTGCGGTATCTTAATCTATCTAAAACTGATATCAAAGAGTTGCCGGACAATGTTGGTAATCTTTATAATTTAGAAACATTGATAGTTTTTGGATGTAAGAGTTTGACCAAGTTGCCTAAAAGCTTTTTAAAGCTAAAAAAGTTGAGGCATTTTGACATGAGAGATACTCCATATCTGAAAAAGTTGCCCTTGGGGATTGGTGAGTTGAAAAGCCTACAAACTCTCACTAAAATTATCATTGAAGGACACGGTGGCTTTGCACTAACTGAGCTTAAGGGATTAAAGGATCTGCACGGGGAAATTTCCATCAAGGGGTTGAACAAAGTGCAAAGCTCAATGCATGCACGAGAGGCGAACTTATCTTTAAAAGGGATTAATAAGTTAAAGTTGAAATGGAATGATGGTTCTGGAAGGGAAACAATTGAGAAGGAGGTTCTCAGTGAGTTAATGCCATGTAGTGATAAGTTGAAAATGCTTGAGGTTAAGTATTATAAAGGAATAGAGTTTCCGAATTGGGTTGGGGATCCGTGTTTTCATCAGTTGGTTCATGTGTCGCTACGGGGTTGTAGAAAATGTACATCTCTACCGCCGCTTGGGCAGTTACCTTCACTTAAGGAGTTGTTGATTCAAGGAATGGATGATGTTAAAGTCATCAGTTTGGAGTTAAGTAGGACTACTGATGTTACCTTCCCTTCACTTGAAATTTTAAGGTTTGAAGATATGTCTAGTTGGAAGGTATGGTCAACCAATAGCGAGGTAATGTTTCCATGCCTTCGAGAGCTTCAAATAAGAAATTGTCCCAATTTGATTGATGTCTCACTTGAAGCATTGCCTTCACTAAGAGTTTTGAGGATAGAGGGATGTGGTGAAAGTGTGCTGAGAAGTCTGGTTCAAGCAGCTTCATCAACCACTGAATTGGAAATAGAATCAATTTTAGGGCTTACGGATGAGGTGTGGAGAGGTGTCATAGTGAATTTTGGGGCGGTTGAAGAGCTATGCATACAAAATTGTGATGAGATAAGATACCTATGGGAATCAGATGCAGAGGCAAGTAAAGTTCTTGTAAATTTAAAGGAATTGGATGTATCTGAATGTAAAAAATTGGTGAGTTTAGGAGAGAAAGAGGAGGATGAGGATAACATTGGGAGCAACCTCCTATCATCTCTTAGGATTTTGGATGTAACAGAATGTGAGAGTATGGAGCGTTTGTGTTGTCCAAATAGCATTGAGAGTTTAGACATCAGTAGGTGTAGTTCAGTTAGACATGTCTCCTTCCCAAGAGCAACAACAACAGGTGGAGGAGGGCAGAATCTCAAGCCACTTACTATAGATATAAATGGTTGTGGAAATCTAAAATCAATAAATCAATTGAGTAACTCCACTCACCTCACCTCTTTGTCAATAAGTTCTTGTAAAAACATGGAGTTATTTTCTGATCTTCATCAGCTATCAAATCTCACCTTGTTGTATATAGAAGGTTGTAAAAGCATAGGGTCATTTTCTGACCTTGAGCTATCAAACCTCACCAGGTTGACAATAGCAGGTTGTGAAAGCATAGAGTCATTTCCTAACCTCCAGCTGCCAAATCTCACATATCTGCGGATAGAAGGTTGCAAAAACATGAAGGCATTTGGTGACCTGCAGCTACCAAATCTAATCCGTTGGAGCATATGGAATTGTGAAAATCTGGAGTCATTTCCTGACGTTCAGCTATCCAATCTCACCATGTTAAAAGATATGTCCATCATGAAATGTCCAATGATTGATGCTTCCTTTCCTCGTGGGCTTTGGCCTCCCAAATTGGTTAGCCTTGAAGTAGGGGGGTTGAAAAAGCCCATCTCAGAATGGGGCAATCATCCAGCTTCCCTTGTTGACCTAAGGTTATATGGTGAACCCAATGTGAGGAACTTTAGTCAATTGTCCCACCTTTTCCCTTCTTCTCTTACATCTCTGGTAATATTCGGATTTTATAATCTGGAATCAGTTTCGTTGGGACTCCAACACCTCACATCCCTTCAACATCTGTACATTTGCTGCTGCCCAAAGGTGAACGATCTACCAGAGACGTTGTTACCTTCACTTTTGCAGATCATTGAAGAATGCCCAAAATTGAAAGAAAGGTGTG
Organism: Helianthus tuberosus; assembly: GCA_030545235.1. Lineage (NCBI taxonomy): Eukaryota > Viridiplantae > Streptophyta > Magnoliopsida > Asterales > Asteraceae > Helianthus > Helianthus tuberosus. Next base: position 142,526,494 of record CM060426.1, on the reverse strand, counting down.
AAGGAAGAGGCTCCCACTACTGGCCACTTGTTGGTACACTTTATGTGGACGCGACTCGACTCGGTTCGATTCGGTTCGATTCGGTTCGGGTCGACTCGGTTAGGTCCGGCTCCAGCCCGACGTCACGACATTCCTCAGTCGTGCGCCCCAGAGTTCGACACGCGAAGCACGGAACGCCGCAAGCCATTCCCGTTTACACATCACCATGACATCATCATTGTGATGTCATGGTGATGTCACTACCTTTGACTTAGTGAAAGATTACAACAGAAAGTAAAACTGGGCCGTAACTTTCCATATTTTGGGCTTTGACTTGTCTTTGGATCAAGCAACTTGAATTGGGCCTTGGACTTCATATGGGATTCAACTACATCGACGAAACAGATTAGGATTATATGTATGTCGACGAAACAAGGTGTGTTTCGTCGACTTTATTGTTTCGTCGTATCCTTTATGCGTTTCGTCATGTCTGTGTCTGTTTTAGTATAAATAGCTCTCATAGTTTCTGTGTGAAACTTGGACGAGACGATGAGCACTGTGAGACTTTGAGAGAGAGTCTGTAAACATTGTTTGTATATGTTTGTATCGTTCTCATCCCTAATCAATAGATATTGAATCTTTGGTTACGCGTGTGTTTTACACTTTGTTTGGTTTGCACCGTCACGGGGATTCCGCACCCGTTACGGCCCAGTTTTACTTTCTGTTGTAATCTTTCACTAAGTCAAAGGTAGTGACATCACCATGACATCACAATGATGATGTCATGGTGATGTGTATACGGGAATGGCTTGCGGCGTTCCGTGCTTCGCGTGTCGAACTCTAGGGCGCACGACTGAGGAATGTCGTGACGTCGGGCTGGAGCCGGACCTAACCGAGTCGACCCGAACAGAAGACGAACCTCATGAGTAGCGTCCAAGGGGGAGTTTGTTGGTACACTTTATGTGGACGCGACTCGACTCGGTTCGATTCGGTTCGGGTCGACTCGGTTAGGTCCGGCTCCAGCCCGACGTCACGACATTCCTCAGTCGTGCGCCCCAGAGTTCGACACGCGAAGCACGGAACGCCGCAAGCCATTCCCGTTTACACATCACCATGACATCATCATTGTGATGTCATGGTGATGTCACTACCTTTGACTTAGTGAAAGATTACAACAGAAAGTAAAACTGGGCCGTAACTTTCCATATTTTGGGCTTTGACTTGTCTTTGGATCAAGCAACTTGAATTGGGCCTTGGACTTCATATGGGATTCAACTACATCGACGAAACAGATTAGGATTATATGTATGTCGACGAAACAAGGTGTGTTTCGTCGACTTTATTGTTTCGTCGTATCCTTTATGCGTTTCGTCATATCTGTGTCTGTTTTAGTATAAATAGCTCTCATAGTTTCTGTGTGAAACTTGGACGAGACGATGAGCACTGTGAGACTTTGAGAGAGAGTCTTTAAAAATTGTTTGTATATGTTTGTATCGTTCTCATCCCTAATCAATAGATATTGAATCTTTGGTTACGTGTGTGTTTTTACACTGTGTTTGGTTTGCACCGTCACGGGGATTCCGCACCCGTTACCGTGTTTGTGATAAACAAGGATAGGTTTGGTTTTCGTATCGGATCCACCGAGAAAAACGGGACCTACAATTGGTATCAGAACTGGGTTGAGAGGTAGTTGCTCTAATTGCAGCAGCCATTGTTCGTTGAGGTACAGCCTGAGGAGTTACAGTTTGAGTTTCCGGAGCTGACGATACTACAGGAGTTTCTTGAACAGGCTCCTGAGGTACAGATTGACGAGTAGAAGTACTCAAATATCTTCTTGCTTTCTTCTTCTGATGTTCAGCCGCTTTCTCAGCTTTTCTTTTCTTTATACTTTCTGATTCAGTCTCTTCTGGAACGTATTCTGGATCATCTTCAGTTCTAATTTTTCTGTATCTTTTAATCCCACGGTCATCAAGATACATTTCATATCCAGGCTCGATTAGATCATCAGAATCAGAATCTTCTTCATCGTCACCAGCTGATGTACCACCAGTCGCACCAGCACTTGATGTACCACCAGTAGCACCATCACCAGCAGTCGCACCAAACAAACAAAGTGTAAAACACCATGACATCACAATGATGATGTAATCTTTCTGTTGATGTACCACAATGATGACATCACACTGTGTTTTACACTGGTGAAAGATTACACATCACCAGTCGCACCAGCACTTGATGTACCACCAGTAGCGGTGAATAACAACCAGAACCAGTCTGGACCTTCAAACACCAATCGAGCATTGACCGTTCAAGCTGATGAAGGGTTTAATTGGTCTTTACAACTTGGGCAAGGTGATCAAGATAAAGGAGGAACAGCATGTTATGCAAAGATCATCAATCACATCAAGCACGTTCATAAGGAAGAATTTTCTGAAAGTGACGACAGTTCGGGTTATACCGGGAGTTCTGATGAAGAAAGTTCTACTTCGGGCGATTATCATTCTGATGATGTGAGGGAAGAAACAAATTCTGATCTTAATGACTTGTTCAATGAAGCGGAGGAGTTGAAATGTCAGAAATCAATTCTGATTAAGAAGGCTGCTGTAGCATCTAAAGAAATGGAGAAGTTCTTTTCTGAAGACGGATCTTTTTCTTATCAGACCGCCTTTATGGCAAATGTCTCAGCCTCTACGAGCCAGGTAAATTCTCAAACTCCTGCTCCTAGTGTTTGTAATGATTGTGCTGATTTGAAGCTTGAATCTGAAAAGCTTCATAGTCATAATCAAAGTTTGGTTGTTGAAATGTCCAAGTGCAAAGAAGCGAATATGGCTCTGGTTAGAAATGAAAAGAATTTTAAATCAGTAATTGAAACTCTAAAGAAAAATGTTTCCGAAGTGACAAAAACTGTTTATCACAAACAAGTTAGTATTAACGATTACATTAACATTGTTGAGGAAACCATTTCCAAATGCGAACATGATGCAATCAAGCAAAAGTTGGAGAGTTATTCTAACTCCCGATTTGTGCTCGATCACATTATTGACGTTCAACAACTGAAGGGAAACAAGAAAGGTGTCGGGTATAAGAAGTGTCCGCCTCCTTTAAGACATAACTATACCTATATGCCTGATGAAGAGGATATGCCTTGATTTGAACCCAGTGTACCTCTGGATTATGAGGAAGTTACTACTGGCATAGGGTTCAAATCGGACAATTCTTCGAGTACATCATCTGATCAAAAGGAAACTTCAACATCTGCGAAACTAAGTCCTCCAATCATTGAGGACTATGATTCGTATGATGATGAATCAGAATCAGATATGAATGACCAGGATGAATCACTTGATAAGAAAAAGGGAATAGAAATTCCAATTGAGAATCATATTCTTTGTGATCCTCCTATTCCTGCTGTGCAACAAGTTGCCAAACAAGTGATAGATCCTGCCAAGAATGACAAGAATTCTGTGTCTTCCGTTAAGAGTAATAACGTGTTGTACACTTTGGTTGGTGATTCTAAAATCTACTCAGATAATGATTTTCCAATTAAAAATGTCAATCCATCATCGATTGATAATGTTTTTGAAAATAACACAAGTAAGTTTTTGGGAAAGTCAATTCCGGGAGTTATTGTAACTCAATGTGATCCAATTCCTAAGGCTGAAATCAAAAAGCAATTTGGAAATCAAAAAGCACCAACAAAGCAACAACCTGTTGCTCCTAAGGGTAAACAACCAGTTCAACGAGCTCAAAGGCCTAATGTTTCTAAATCAAAATTTGAAACAAAAGGAGCTCGTTATCAGAAGAAAAACAGTAATGTCAGATTTGTAGAATCGAAAGGTACGGATAAAATTGAGACTTTCGAGAACAAGTCAAACACCGATTTTGTACAAAAAGTCAAAATTTTAAAACGTGATAGCCAAAACAATTACACTCAACATACAAACGGGTGGGATGAAAAAGCAAGTACCTCAGGTTCTACGGGTTCGACATCTGCTGGTCGATCTGATTCTCCTAAGTTTGTAGAAAGGAGAACATGCTTTAAGTGTGGGGAGTTTGGACACATCATTAAAAATTGTCCAAACATTCCCAAGGATAAATTTGTTGAGAAAGCACCACCTGAAAAGATTCACCCTCAACGTCGTCCCGTTTCACCAAAACATGATAAACGAACTGTTAAGGAACAAGAAACGAAGCAACGACGTCAAAACGTCAAAGCTGTTGAAAAGGCTTTAAAATCTGAAGTCAAAACAGTCAACAAGGAACCAAGTTCTTCACATTTTTTAAAACCAGAAGTTTCAGAATCTTTTCATAAAACTACATCTGGTAAAACAAATCAAACTTGGAGACCAAAGACTGGTGAAAATTCAGGGGGAGGTGTTGTCTTACAAAATCATCAAGAGATCGAGATCATCTTTCGTGATTCTCAGGGACGACCCAAGACCACTAAGGCTTGGGTCCCCATCCTAAACTGATCATTGATGATATGTGCAGGGTGTTCCAGGAGGAACTATTAATAGTCATTGGATTTTTGATAGTGGAGCATCTAGGCACATGACAGGCGACTTACGGCTTCTATATGATGTGAGAAATATTAGAGGAGGCTATGTCGCTTTCGCTGGAGACAAAGGCGGGTACATCACTGGAGAGGGAATGATCTCCAATGGTGTTGTATGTTTCGATAAGATCAATTATGTTCGTCAAATTGATCACAATCTTCTCAGAGTTTCGCAAATCTGCGACAAAAAGTTCACCGTGCATTTTGATGATGCCGGTTGTTATGTGCTGAAACCTGGCTTCAAGATTCCAGAGGAATGGATTCTCTTATCGGCTCCAAGAGTTAATGATCTTTATATTCTTGATATGAGCCAAGCGATTACTACTTCTGCACAAGTCACATGTTTTGTCTCGAAAGCCACGGAGAAGGAGTCTATATCTTGGCACAGAAGAATAGGGCACGTTCACTTAAGAAAAATGAACCATTTGGTGAAAAATAATCTTGTGAATGGCGTGCCCGTGAGAAGTTTTCATCTACAAGATATCTGTGTTTCGTGCCAGAAAGGGAAACAAACGAAGAAGTCTCACCCTCTGAAGAAAATCAACACTGTTAGCATGCCTCTCGAACGTCTTCATATGGACCTCTTTGGACCTATGAGACACAAGACAACGTTCGGAGATGCTTATTGTTTAGTAGTTACTGATTATTACTCTAGATTTTCTTGGGTAGCTTTTATGGCACACAAGAGTGATACTCCTGGCATCCTCAAGGATCTTCTTACAATGTTGGAAAATCTCTACACGTTGAAAGTTAAGAGGATCAGAAGCGACAATGGAACTGAGTTCAAGAACCGTGTGATGGATGAGTTCTGTACTTCTAAGGGCATTCTTCATGAATACAGTTCTCGCTACACTCCACAACAAAACGGAGTCACGGGGAGGAAGAATCGAACGATAATTGAAACTGCAAGAACGATGTTGGTAGAGTCGGAGCTTCCTGTTCAGTTCTGGGCGGAGGCTGTGTCGACTGCTTGTTACACATTAAACCGAGTTCTTACAGTTAAGAGACATGGCAAGACTTGTTTCGAACTTCTACAGAAAAGGAAATCGGATCTTTCATTTCTAGAACCTTTTGGCGGTCCATGCACTATGATTGAGCCGGATGGAAAGTTTGGCGCGAAAGCTATCGAGGGTTTCTTCCTTGGATATGCTACTCCGAATTTTCGTGTTTGGAATCTGGCTACCAAAAAGATTGAGCTATGGAGTGAAGTAAGGGTTCAAAGGTATACAAGTCCTGTTAGGGCTCCGGGTGATCCTTGGATGTTTCGACTACGATGGCCTTTTCAACTCCTTTGATCTGCCAACCTTTGACGAAGATTCTGCAGCTGCTAGAATGTTATTTGATAGTGACAACGCTGCTGACTCGCCATTGGTTAGACCTGTTATTGTTAACCCACAAGGTTCTAATTCGGTTAACAACACAGTTCAAAATGAGGTATTTGAAGAAGCTACTGAGTACAATGAGTCATCAGAAGATGATGAAAATCTTGATGCGACTGAAGGCACTTCAGCTCCAGTTGCTCCTGTTCAAGGTACTTCTTTAGAAACTCCTCATGTGCAGAATGTTGATACTGCTGAAGGAAATGCATCCACTTCTACGCATATTCCAGGTGTGGAGTTGGTTGTTGATCTTAATATTAACAATTTGGGTGTAAATGCTCGTGTTCCTGAAAATCCTGAAATGAGGATACACGATACCCATCCACAGCAGAACATTATTGGAGATATCCAAAGCGGGGTGCAGACGCGTAATCAGCTGAGAAACAACCAGAGTGCTGGTTTGTATTCAGCCATTAGAGAATCTGGTCTTCAAAATGATTGGTCCTTTGCGTGTTACGTTTCACAAGAAGAACCAAAATCTTGGAAAGAAGCATTAAAGGATAATTCTTGGGTTGAAGCCATGCAGGACGAACTGCAGCAATTTCAAAAGCTTGGTGTTTGGAAGCTTGTTGAAAAACCGGAGAATTACAAGAAAATTGGCACACGATGGGTTTATAAATGCAAGAAGGACGACCGTGGAATTGTTATTCGCAACAAGGCAAGATTGGTTGTTCAGGGATTTCGCCAGATTGAAGGCATTGACTACAATGAAGTTTATGCACCTGTTGCACGTCTGGAAGCTCTTCGGATCTTTTTAGCTTATGCTTCTTTCAAAGGATTCAAAGTCTACCAGATGGACGTCAAAAGTGCTTTTCTTCATGGTTTAGTTCAAGAAGAGGTGCACGTCGAACAACCTCCAGGTTTTGAAGATCCTATTCACCCCGATCGGGTTTGGTTGCTCAACAAAGCTCTTTATGGTTTACATCAAGCACCTAGGGCTTGGTACGCAACCTTATCCAACTATCTTCTGGAGAATGGATTTCGACGAGGTCTTATTGATTGCACTCTCTTTATCAAAGAACTAGATGGAGATCTTCTGCTGGTGCAGGTATACGTTGATGATATAATATTTGGTTCTACTAATGATTCTTTGTGCAGGCAATTCGAACGTGTTATGCAGGAAAAGTTCGAAATGAGCGCAATGGGGGAGATGAATTTCTTTTTGGGCCTACAAGTTCAACAAACAGAGTCTGGGATATTCATCCATCAGACTAAATATGTTGGTGACATTTTGAGCCGATTCCAAATGTTAGATGCAACGCCCATTGGTACCCCACTTCCGCAGAATCACGGGATTACTCCGGATTTGAAGGGTGAAAGTATCAACTCCTCATACTATCGCGCCATGATCGGATCTCTCATGTATCTCACCGCGTCGAGGCCTGACATCATGTATCCAACGTGCCTGCTTGCAAGATATCAAGCAAACCCCGAAGGCCTCTCATCTGTCAGCTGTCAAAAGGATTTTCCGCTATTTGAAGGGTTGCCCGGACCTCGGTCTTTGGTACCCTAGGGATGATAGCTTTGACTTAATTGCTTACAGTGATTCTGATTTTGGTGGTTGCAAAATCGATGGCAAATCGACAACAGCAGGATGTCAGTTCCTAGGAAATCGCCTGGTCACGTGGCAGTGCAAGAAGCAAACGTGTGTTGCTACATCAACATGTGAAGCAGAATACATTGCTGCCTCGAGTTGTTGCTCCCAAGTTCTTTGGATACAACAACAAATGCGCGACTACGGTTTTGAATTCCTATCTACTCATATTTTTGTTGATAATAATGCTGCCTTACAGATCACTAGAAATCCTGTGCAGCATTCCAAGACTAAACACATCGACATTAAATATCACTTTATAGGTGATTGTTTTGACAAGAAATTAATCGATGTTGTTCATGTCCCCACCGATCACCAACGTGCCGACCTGTTTACAAAAGCTTTTGATAAATCACGTTTTGATTATCTACTTTTGGTCAATGGCATTAAGGTGATACCCAAGTAAACTTCTGTCGGCTGATCGTTTTTGTAAATATTTTCTTAAGCATCAAAAATCCAAAAAGATTTTCTTTTTTACTTATCTTTTCGCATTTTAGGGGGAGAATATGTGAAACATGTGAAAATTTCAAAAATCCAAAAATAGGTCGTTTACTTTATGTCTTTAATTTTGAAAAATCAAAAATTCAAAAACAATAGAAAACCAAAAATGAGTTTCTTGGATAAAAGAAAATGATGATGTTCACTGGTGTGGTCGGTCAACGTGTTCAAAATGAAAAACAAAAATTGAGAAATGATAAGTATCTCTACTAAAGATGTATCGGTAGGCTCACAATCAGACTAAAATGTGCAGGATGATACAAACCTAACAGACTTCAAGTCAGGTGGGAACCATTCATTGGCATATGGTCTTAGTACCGAAATTTCGTTTGAGAGATTGCCGAGATCTGAGATATTCGGTCTTTATGCTGCTTATCATCTGGGTATCATGGTTGTATCTCAAACCGTAAAAATAACGGAGACGAAGTCTAGATCTTCCATGATACTATACATACGTGTACATATTGCATACGACCTCAATAAGTGATCAACAATCACATGTCCAAACAAAATAAGTGATAATATATCACAGATTCTTTGCGGGAGTCAAGTTCGTCTCTTTGCTGTACGAAAGTACTGACCTGTTCACGGACTTGCTCCTGTGCCCTCATGCATCGAAAATTAAGTTCCTCATCAATAAGTGATTCTATAACATAGGGCTTGTTTTCAATCAAAATAAGTGAGTTACTCACTTTCTTTTATACGGTCAAACAGATGATAATCAGTATACTCACCGGTAAGATGAACTCTCGTGCATACCTTGATACGGGAATGTGTCGTGTGTGGATGAACACCGGTCGGTAAGTATAAATCATACCTTAACGTATCCCCTAAACAAGATTACATCTGATAAGTTGAGCTTATGTGGATAACAATACCGATAATTGTTATAGGATGCTTATCTAAATGTTAACTAATTGAACAACAAGATCGTTTTGGCATGACCGTACACTGATATGATTCTCTTACCCTCGAAACTCGCAAAAAGAATGTCTGTAAATATTTGTTTACTGCTTTCAGTTTCTGCATCTTTGTATATATTTATTTATTGCTTTCCGTCTTTACATTTGAAAAATGAAAAATTCCAAAAATATTTTAGGTGTGTTTTAATCTAAACTTTATAAAATCCAAAAAGATTTTGCTTCTAGTTTATTTTTGATTGACCGATGTTGGAACTCGAGTCTATCCTACCCAAAATCCTGATTGTAAGCCGGAAAACAATTGCACCTTCATAAACTGTCGAAGTTAACAAGTTTTGAAAGTTAAAGGATTAAAACTGATCATTTTCTAAACTTTCAAACTGTTGTCGGTCGGTGTTTGATTGAGATTTGATCTCATATGTGTCGTTTGTTTAATTTGTCTATATTCCAAGCGGTTGTTCTCATTATGCGTTTAGCTTTCTTGCATGTGCAGATGCTAAAGGCGAGGAGAACATGTTCGATGACAAGCTTTGGAATGAAGACACGAAGTGGAGGCACTCAAAAGAAAAAGATGATCGAGTTGCCGCAGACCCTTCATCAACACCACAAGGATCTGAAGAATTGACAAGTCAAAAGATTCACGAGCATGACTCAATGGAGAGTTCATTCTAAGGGGGAGTTTGTTAACACACTACCTAAATGAAAAGGGAGTTTGTTGATACACTTTCTACTTACGACGCGTGAAGACTTTGAAGATCCTCCGACATGAAAGACACGGAAGACGAACCTCATGAGTTAACCAACATCGGGAAATCCTTTTTGTAAATATCTTTGTGTCTTTTAAATTTTATCTTAGTTTGTTGATTTTAGGGGGAGTAAATCCAAATTTGAAAATTCAAAAACCTCGAAAAATTTCAAAAGCGCAAAAACATTGGAAAAACAAAAATGAGTTTCCTGTCGAGAAAAAGAGAAAATGATAGTAGATCAGTGGTCTGTTGAAACCTCTTTAACTGAAATGCAAAATGAAAAATGTTAAGCAGCTCTATATAAGATGTATCGGTAGGCTCACAATCATATTAAAGTGTGCAGGGTGATATAAATCTTAAATCGACTGAAGACCAGGTGGGAACCGCACATTGGCATATGGTCTTAGTACCGAAATTTCGTTTGAGAGATTGCCGAGGTTCTGAGATATACGGTCTTTATGCTGTCTTATCATCTGGGTATCATGGTTGTATCAACCCGTAAAAATAACGGAGACGAAGTCTAAGATCTTCCATGATACTATACATACGTGTACATATTGCATTCGACCTCAATAAGTGATCAACAATCACATGTCCAAACAAAATAAGTGATTATATATCACAGATTCTTTGCGGGAGTCAAGTTCGTCTCTTTGCTGTACGAAAGTACTGACCTGTTCACGGACTTGCTCCTGTGCCCTCATGCATCGAAAATCAAGTTCCTCATCAATAAGTGATTCTATCACATAGGGCTTGTTTTCAATCAAAATAAGTGAGTTACTCACTTTCTTTTATACGGTCAAACATATGATAATCAGTATACTCACCGGTAAGATGAACTCTCATGCATACCTTGATACGGGAATGTGTCGTGTGTGGATGAACACCGGTCGGTAAGTATAAATCATACCTTAATGTATCCTCTCGCCATGATTACATCTGATAAGTTGAGCTTATGTGGACAACAATACCGATAATCGTTATAGGATGCTTATCAAATTGTTAACTAATTGAACAAAAAGAGCGTTTTGACGTGACCGTACACTGATATGATTCTCTTACCCTCGAAACTTGCAAAAAGAATGTCTGTAAATATTTGTTTACTGCTTTCAGTTTCTGCATCTTTGTATATATTTATTTATTGCTTTCCGTCTTTACATTTGAAAAATGAAAAATTCCAAAAAGATTTTAGGTGTGTTTTAATCTAAACTTTATAAAATCCAAAAAGATTTTGCTTCTAGTTTATTTTTGATTGACCGATGTTGGAACTCGAGTCTATCCTACCCAAAATCCTGATTGTAAGCCGGAAAACAATTGCACCTTCATAAACTGTCGAAGTTAACAAGTTTTGAAAGTTAAAGGATTAAAACTGATCATTTTCTAAACTTTCAAACTGTTGTCGGTCGGTGTTTGATTGAGATTTGATCTCATATGTGTCGTTTGTTTAATTTGTCTATATTCCAAGCGGTTGTTCTCATTATGCGTTTAGCTTTCTTGCATGTGCAGATGCTAAAGGCGAGGAGAACATGTTCGATGACAAGCTTTGGAATGAAGACACAAAGTGGAGGCACTCAAAAGAAAAAGATGATCGAGTTGCCGCAGACCCTTCATCAACACCACAAGGATCTGAAGAATTGACAAGTCAAAAGATTCACGAGCATGACTCAATGGAGAGTTCATTCTAAGGGGGAGTTTGTTAACACACTACCTAAATGAAAAGGGAGTTTGTTGATACACTTTCTACTTACGACGCGTGAAGACTTTGAAGATCCTCCGACATGAAAGACACGGAAGACGAACCTCATGAGTAGCGTCCAAGGGGGAGTTTGTTGGTACACTTTATGTGGACGCGACTCGACTCGGTTCGATTCGGTTCGGGTCGACTCGGTTAGGTCCGGCTCCAGCCCGACGTCACGACATTCCTCAGTCGTGCGCCCCAGAGTTCGACACGCGAGGCACGGAACGCCGCAAGCCATTCCCGTTTACACATCACCATGACATCATCATTGTGATGTCATGGTGATGTCACTACCTTTGACTTAGTGAAAGATTACAACAGAAAGTAAAACTGGGCCGTAACTTTCCATATTTTGGGCTTTGACTTGTCTTTGGATCAAGCAACTTGAATTGGGCCTTGGACTTCATATGGGATTCAACTACATCGACGAAACAGATTAGGATTATATGTATGTCGACGAAACAAGGTGTGTTTCGTCGACTTTATTGTTTCGTCGTATCCTTTATGCGTTTCGTCATGTCTGTGTCTGTTTTAGTATAAATAGCTCTCATAGTTTCTGTGTGAAACTTGGACGAGACGATGAGCACTGTGAGACTTTGAGAGGGAGTCTTTAAACATTGTTTGTATATGTTTGTATCGTTCTCATCCCTAATCAATAGATATTGAATCTTTGGTTACGTGTGTGTTTTTACACTGTGTTTGGTTTGCACCATCACGGGGATTCCGCACCCGTTACCGTGTTTGTGATAAACAAGGATAGGTTTGGTTTTCGTATCGGATCCACCGAGAAAAACGGGACCCACACCACTCATCTCTCGTATCCCCTGCATCTTCATGGACGGCAGGTACTTGTTTATTAAATACCCTCTGATTTCCGTATGATAAACTGGTATTCTCAGACATGTGCGTGTTTTTTTTTCTTGGAATAGGATTTGTTTCTCAAAACCTAAAATTGAATTTTAACGATGACATTAATTTATATGTTGGAACTGATTTCACAATGTGTACTAATTTTGATTTTCGTGAGTTAAACATGCCAATTAATTATTATTATTATTATTATTATTATTATTATTATTATTATTGTTATTGTTTTGTTTGTGATTTGTTGATCTGGCTTTTGTAGGTTGATAGGGTGCGATTTTAAGTTGTTAATCAGTTGATTTGTGTGATTGTACGGTTAATTTTGTTTTTTGGTTGCTAGTTTATCCGATGGATGTGAGTTGACTTTAGTTTGGGTTTTGGTGTGGTTTGTGGAATTATTGAAGTGTTATAGTAATAGATAATGAAATTTGATTGAAGTTACCTCGAGTCTCGATTACAAAGTTGAATCTGATTCAGAAGTTGAAGATACAAATTAGGGTTTAGATCTGCATTTGGTTTGATTAATTTAGGCATTTTGTTTACTGTGGAGTTGTGATAAAGAAAACATAGCTAATTTGATTAATTGTAAACTTTTGCAATGACATATCCTAAAGGATCTTTTGGGTGATGGAACATTCACAGTTGACCAGGTCAAATTAAAGAACAGAGAAAAGTCTCAAGGTGTGAATTTTCAGTGAAAGTATCTTGAGTAAAGTGCAGTAAAACTTGCACGTTTAATTACTGAATCAGCTAATAACAGACAAAGTGTCGATGACATAAGTGTAAGTTCCTTTTAAGTCAACAACATTTGACTACCCCATAATATAACAAACTGGTTTTGATTATTAGTATTCATGATATAACACAGGATTTATTCATGAAAATCAGTTGGATTCAATATTTAAAGTGAAGGTCTTAAGAAATTGTCAAATATCGGACCAGAGGCTAAGTTAAAGGAAAGGGTCAAAGTGCTTGATGATGGACAAGATCATTTCTGGTAAGCTTATACTTTTTTTCCCATAAAAATGATGGGTGGGTGTAAACGAACCGAACGAACACGAACGAGGCCTTGTTCGTGATCGTTCGTTAAGGAAATAAATGTGTTCACGAACGGTTCACGAACACTTACCGAACGAGATTTTATGTTCGTGTTCGTTCATTAAGGAAATGAGCGTGTTCACGAACGGTTCACGAACACAAGCGAACACAAATAAATTTGGCGAACGCGATGACGGATAAAGGTGGATGGCCCAGAGAGTAGCACTAGAACTTGAATCCCTTATTGTGGAACAGAGGTAGATCATATTCGTCGATGTAAATAATGAGAAAAGAAAGGAAAATTGTGCATAAACAAGGTGAAAGAGGGTTTCCTATTTAATTGTTAGGGTAATAATATAAATAAAAGGTATAGATAAAATATATGAAAATATAAAAATCTTTAATTAAAACACGAACGTACGAACATAAACGAACGCAAATGAACGAATGTTCACGAACACCTTACCGAACGTTCACGAACACAATTGAACGAACGAGACCTTTGTTCATGTTCGTTCATTTAACTAATCGAACGGAATTTCTTGTTCATGTTCGTTCGTTTATTATACGAACGAACATAAACGAACTTCCCGCCGAACGGTTCACGAACTGTTCACTGAACGTTCGGTTCGTTTACAGCCCTAGGTGGGTTGGATAACGAGTCAAAACAGATTCGGGTTAATAATATTGTTAACTTTTTAGTAGGGTTGAACTGAGGCGGGTTGGAGTGTTGGACTCTGGTACAAACATTTTAATTTTCTTTTGACCTTATGACCAATTAATGTTTTAACTATGATTACAGAAAATATACTATTTAGAATAGTCGTCTAAACTTTTTCTAAACGAGTTTTTAAAAAGTAACATGTGTTTTGATTATGTTGTAATAACTTTAGAACCACTTGTATGGTTGTTCCTATTCTTTTATAAGTTTTGGGGTAAAATGTAAATAAGGTTCCCCTCCTGATATATATTTTTTGCCTAAAAGAAGTCGCTCAAAACATCACAGAATTATATTACACACACATATTATTTGGTTGAGCCCGTAGCATAGGCTAAGGGGTATGGGGGTCATGGTTGGGTGGATTAAACCACGGCAACCACGACCCTCCCATTTGAAAGTTTTAAGACAAAAATAAATTAAAAAAATAAAGAGGATAGTGGTTTGGGTCATCATCACACCCTTAGTGTAGTGGTTTTGAATGATGAATTAGAGATGGATGACATCATACCTATGTGGAGGGTCATGGTGGTCATAAGGGTCATGACCACACCCTATAGCCTTATTTGTTATATATAATTGAATATAAAATAATGAGGCTGGCTTGTACGAAGCATACATGAGTATTTGAGCCATTGATCTTTCAAGATCAATGGCTCAAAGTAATCCAGTGGCATTCTCGTAAATATGAGATCCAAACAATTGAAGAAACAAATAGCAAAAGGGTATTCTGGTCATTTCCCACTTGAACTCCTCTCCCCTTGATTTTCAAACGTCTATAACTTTTTCATACGTTGATGTTTTTTTTTAAATTACACCATATTAACGAGCATTTCATCCTCTTTAATTCGAGCAGTCTATTGCTATAGTTTCTTAATTTTTTACATGATTTTGAATATTCATTACGTATGAAAGAGTTATAGCCGTTTGAAAATCAATGGGGAAAGTTGTTTAAGTGAGAAATGACTAAATTACCCTTCAAGGCAAGAACACTTGTCCTCCTCCCTTGATCGTGTATACTTCGTACAAATCTTATGTCTTGTATAAGATCCTTTACCTAAATAATATATTTAGTATATTTTTTCCATAATATTGATAGTATTGCTATATAAATTTGCTCCCTAAAAATAATGGCCCTGGATATGCCCTACCCTCCACGGTGGATCTGCCCATTTGACTCGTTATCCATGTAGTTAAATTTTTCAGTCCAACCCACCAGACATAACCACATCAACCATTAAATGAAGCACACTTTGACTCTTGAGGTCAAACAATTTAAAATTGACTTCAAAATTAATTACTATGATGTTTTGGGAATAGTTTTTATAGCCGGTACAGAAATGCAACAAGATCCACATCATCTTCAATGGAAAAAGTTGTTTCTGTAACATTCTTGGTATATTGAATTTGAAAAGCAATGGGTTTGGCCATTAATATCAAAGTGTATTGTTTGACCCTTGAAGTTTTTTAATTGCAGTTGAAGAAAGAAAATATTCTGCAAATCAACAACACACATCCAAACTACTTCATAATTGGTGGAAAGGAGGCTACATCTATTTCCATAATTTGGTTCATTTACATGCTCTGCAAACATCCTGAGATTCAAGATAAGGTTGAATAAGAAATCAAAGAAGCAACAAACATGAGAAATGATAAGTAGCTTCATGTAACTTGGAACAAAACTCTCACGACTCTATCCTGCATCTCAGTGGTATGCAACTCAAATATTTAGCAATTTCTCATTTTTTAACTTAACCAAGCCTTTGACTAATCAACATGGTTACTAGTAGTTGTTGGAGTCGTTCAAAATGGATCGGATTGGATCAATCCAAAGAACTTTTTGTCTAAATTTATATAAAAATAATAATAATTATTATTATTAAGTGATAGGGATACGGAGCTAATCCATGATCGTATTTGGTGCAACTAAACACACAGAAGTGGACTGGAAAATGATTCAAGCTAAAAAGGGCATAATCGTATTTGTTGCAACTAGACACAGAGAAGTGGACTGGAAAATGATTCAAGCTAAAAATGGCATAACTTTCATTACGTTTGAAGTTATACGAGGATAAGTAATGGACATAAATGTCTCAACAAGTCACACGCATGGACAAATGCTATAGGTGGGTTTTCCCAACTCTCAGGGACCCAATTTCGAAGTCAATGTTTTCCCCAATTAAGCATTTTTAATTAATTTCGCTTGTTTGTAAAAAACGGCTGGATTTTTTAACTAGACATTTATTCGTTGTTTTTTAGGCTGTTAATTTCAAGGAACCCTTGGGCTAAGTTACGTAACTCTGATTGGAACTTATAATTGATGAAGAATTAATGGAGATTACCTCTGACGGCAAGTTACCACTAATGAGGATTATGGAACTAGCCTGTGATGTCAATTGTCAAGTTACCATCTGATGAAGATTAAGGGAACTTTACCGCCGAAGCGAGTTACCTCTAGTGAAGATTGATGAAGTCTCGCTAATGAAGAAGAGACGCCACGTGTTAGCCTATCATTTGACGAAGACAATCTGTTGAGAGGATGTTATACATAATTGTCACTTGTCAATTCCGTACGTCTCAACAAGAATATAGATACATGAGTCTGCATTGATATTATTTGTAAATTCAATTTTAATTTATAACTAGTTTTACATGATGTATTGAAACAATCGATTTTGATGAATACCTTGTGCTTATAGCAATTGTTCTTCTACTTTTGTTTATTGTTTTGCGCATATTGTGAATCAGTTGACGATGAAACAGTTATACCTGACACATTGATTAACTAATATCCCGCTGCAAACTAACTCACAGTGAACGTAGGGTATTAGCTAAGTTTTAGCTTGATTGCGATGCACACAAATTTAATCTCCCAACAACATTGTATCCTAGAAAGATCTAATTCTCTTGATAGTAACTCGGAAGGTATTCATGCAGTTGCAATATCTTATAAATAATGGATAAATAAAGTAGAAATGACCTGTAAAGTTTACACAACTATTGCCCTAGGTTGTTAATAGATTTATGTAACAACTGGTGATTGCGATTTAGATGGCAAGAATGCACAGCTACTATTACGACACGATTGTTTGATAACCCTATTCTAGCAACTTCAGTTGACAAATTACAATAAAAAGTAAGATTAGTAAAGAGGTAACAAAACAAAGGAAATCATAAAAGTCAAAACTGAATGTAAAAATGTATCATCAGATCACAAAAACCAAACTTATATCAAGAAATTTATAATTAAAAGAAAAGAAAAAAACACATACACACAGCAAGTCAACCTTCAATCAAGAAACTAAACAAGAAACATTACAACACTTAAACTAACGTGTTCTATATTTTTGAATACCATAAAATGATACAAATCCAACCAAATAAAATTTGCTCTATTAGCCATGAATCCTACAATAATACTAATAAAATAAATTACATTCGCGAGATAACAAGAACACAAAGTTCTCAAAAGAAGACCCCGATGGACCACAAAAACTTGTTCATCGTGTGAGATCCCTCTTTCCTCCTTACTTGATGCAACATCATATACCAACAGTTGAAAATAAGATAATTTGTTTTCGAAAAGTGCAGGAGTAACAAATCAATCATGCGAATATATCAAAGGAAACAAGAATTCAAGAACAAGCTTACAACTTTTTGCATCAATGTGTTGTATTGCGCCTCAGTGATCACTCTTCTTTCCTGAACCATAATACTTCTCGTACCATCTAACAAACTTCTTCAACGTCTTATCGCTTTCACTTTCAACAACTTCTACAGAATACTAACAAGCTCCGAAACAGGCACAGGCGAAGTATTCCCTAAATTAAAAATCCTAAACTGAGCCACCCCTTTTTTCTTCCCACCACTTCTTTACTCTTTTCAGCGGTGTCTAAAGCACCTAAACAACCCTTTACAACATCATCAATATAAGTAAAATCACGTGCAACGGTCCCATGATTACTAGACTCAAAAATGGGAATCGATTTTTGTTTCAAGATATCTTTAGCAAAGAAAAAATAAGCCATATCAGGTCTACCCCATTGTCCATAAACCGTAAAGAACCTCAAACCCGTCAAAGACAACCCATAAATATGATTATACGTATGAGCGATTTCTTCACCCGCTTTCTTCGTTGCAGCGTATAGGATCCGTTCGATCTTTTTCCGAAAAGGGTACTTCTGTATAACTGTATTCAACCCATAAACAGAACTAGAAGATGCCCAAACAATTGCAGGCTGTGGATTTGCATTTTTGCATACTTCAAGAACAATAACAAAACCAGCAATATTACTATGAGTATAAGATTTTGGGTTTCTGCATTGCATATCTAACACCAGCTTGAGCAGCTAAATAAATAACATGAGTAAAATGAACTACCTCAAAGAGTTTGTTCAGCAAACCGGTGTCGTTTATGTCCCCTTCCACAATGAAAATCCCATTTTTTTTCCACACATGTTGACGAGCCCTTTTGAGGGTAGATCGTAATAACTGTTAAAATTGTCTAGCCCCTAAAACGTAGTCACCACGGCATCTCAAGGCGGCGCTGATGTGGATTCCGACGAAACCAGCTGCTCCGGTGACCAAAACAGAGTACCCTGTTTTCAATCCAATGTTGACTGATGACTTAACCGTTACTCCCATCAGGATCCCTATACACACACAACTCCCAGTTTAAACTAATCGAACAAAGAGTGAGTGGTCATGTAAAAGATAGCGGTATTAGAAAGGTAACCTAGGACACAAAAATAATTAAGGTGTTGTATATTAATAAAATCATCATCATCATCATCATCATACTCAGCAAATCCCACCAATAGCAAAGCTAAGGTAGGGTCTGAGGAGGGTAAGATGTAGACAGCCTTACCTCTACCCCGTAGGATAGAGAGGCTGCTTCCAGTGAGACCCCCGGCTCGATTATAGTTTTGCATCAAGCCTCGGACATAAGGCACATAACACTTAGCAATCGGGAAAAAGACCGATTGGTGCATGCACCCCCTTGTCTTTCGGCTATCAACGCCACTACATGATGCATGATTAACTGTCCGTCGCAACGTTATTTTCACGAAATTAGTAAAATAACGTTAAAATTAGTGCAATTTCACGTTTGCCCCCTAAGCGACTACACATATATACATTATATGTGCACACCGCAAGCGGGGCGTTAAAAACCACAACTCCAAATCACATCTCATAAACAAATTTCAACCAATAACAAACAAACAAACACCACTCTTAACAGATCTACCAGAAAACATAACAGTAATCTAATTTAATAAAATAAATAGTAAAAAGTAATCTAATTTAATAAAATGAAATTATGGATATAAAAGAACCTATAGGGTTTATATGAACAACAGCTAACAACTAACTGATCTAGAAAATAAAAAATCAGAACATACCTGCTTTTTAAACTACTTTCAAAGTGAGCATTAGCAGCCTAAAAGATCCAAATGAATCCCAAAGATATAGTCCAATTAACAGATTAAGTGACCATTTCCAATAGCAATCTGCATGGTACGTATGATGCAACATACAAATCTACACGCAGCCATCAAACTAAAGTTCTACTTTTATGAACAAATAACATAATTAGTTAATAAAAGCTCATAAACATTCATGAAAAAGAAACGGGTTAGTGGGTCACTCGTTCAAGGGTATGTGAAATTTATCCATATACAAATATGAGTCTAGGTATATATCAACATCCATATAACCTGTTATTTACAAACCTTTTTTTCTTTGAATCAATTAAAGCGAAAACCTCGACTTTTAGGTTCAAGAACCCCAATTTAGCACTTGTCCCCAATTTAGACATGAAAAATGATCTACTGGATACTACAACATGAATGTCGATCTAGTATACAAATTAAGCTCGGGAATACACATGAATGAAAAAAGAGGCATCTTTCATTGAGGCATTAAACCAAACACCTGGTGTGCTAAACTCAACAGCTAAAATCTCTTCCAAAACACGCAAAAACAAAACTAATAAATGTACAACAGCGTAACATATGTCCCCAATTTCACATCTGCGGAAAAAAAAACCCTACCGGCTGAACACAAAACACCCTCTAGTTCATAAATCAATCGCAAAAAAACAAACAAAAAAAAAACACGAACAAGAAAACCCTAGTCACAAATAGCAGAAATTTACGATCAAAAGCAAACCCACAAAGGGGGCAACGATTGAAATTAAAACAGCAACTAAAACGGAGGCATAAATTACTTCTTTGGAGCGTGATTATGGGGAAAAGTAGTGGTTCGAACGCACGCACTTGATGTGAAGAACAACTGCAGCAGATTAGAAGGATCAATCAACTCAATCTCTCCTCCAGTCCAGCAATGTTTTTCTCATCTATAACTCACCTGGAACAACAGGGAAGGGAAAAGAAGACGGCGTGTTAAGAATCCACCGTCCAAGAACCCCCCCCCCCCCCCCCCCCCAACTTTTGACATAGGACATAAACATTGAACACCTTCAAACATTTTTAACATATAAACAAATCTCCCCCAAACTTTCACAATAATACCACCAAACTTTTACAAATTCACTCTCTCGCCTCGTCTTTAACCAAGCTACATATTCACTTTTAGCTTTTGGTAATTAACAACTTTAACCCTTCAAACGTTTCTCCTTGATAACACATTACTATACTTTTTTTTTTATCCTTGTCTAAAATACTTTTATGACTTTACCCCGCAATGACCGACACACACTCTTTTTTATGTTAATGATGTTAATGTTACGCGCGTAACGTGTGTAAAAAGTATACAACGCGTAATGTCACAAGCGGGTACCACAAGCTAATGTCATCATCGTACAATGTATCCACGATGCTTATATATGCAGGGGCGAAGTATAGAAGTGTCACACCCCAAATTTCCACGTGTTACCGGTGGGCCCGGTAGGGGAGTAACGTGACGTGGTTGGCAACATCATAGTCAAACAACACAATATATAAATGCACAGCGGAAGCAAAAGGATAAATATATTACAATCCGAAATAATGTAACATCAAAGTATTACAACGGAAGTAAAGGATCCACAGGCGGATTGAAAATAAAATAACACTGTTCAATGGACTTTAGGCATCTAAGCTTGCGAGACTCTTTAATGATGCTAGGAGTAGCCAGCCGATTCCGATTAGTACCTGCACTTAGCCTTTTTGGAAAATACGTCAGTTTACACTGGTAAATACAATCAACTGACTCATTTTGAAAAGGTTTTGAAAATGATTGATTTGAATGCACATGGCATAAATAATATTTATAACTTGATTTAAATGCACAGAGGCAAAATTAATCTTTTATAACTTGGGTTACTTATTTAAATATATAAACTTGTACAGGATTTACATGTTTCTTATGCGTTCAGTAGCCCGGATCGAGCCGGGTTAAAGATTAATGGACACACCACTTTAATTATGAGACACTGACAGGTGTACGCCTACACCTGTGTGCTAAGGTCGTGACCATTCCGTAGAATGATGCCAGGGATATCCGGGACAACGGTCATTAACCCCCAAAGGCTTTAAGCAAACAAAACAAATTAAACGGAACATCTCAATACTTTAACCACCATACAATTAAAGATTCAATGCCCGACCAAGCGGTATTTTATATACCGTACCCCAAGCCCGTATAGGGAAAATAAGTTAAAAGTATTTACCTGAGCTTAAATATAAATTCAATCCCAGCCGTATCAAATCAGCAAGTACAGATAGCTTTTACTAGGCTCCTAAATCTGGAACGAATGTTTTTAAATAACCTATTAGAATCCTAACGGGTCTTTAATTAAGCCTTGACTTAGACCGGTTAGTTTTCCAGAGGAATATACGGTTCAAACGCATGTTAAGGCGAAGACTGGAATAGAATGTGATTTAGACCCTACAAGTTCGGAGACTCGTATAATATGGGTATATTATACACATTCTGGATTTTGAGATAATAACGATAAGGTTTGACACGTTTCGGCTAATTTATGCAAACTAGTTACATAAACCGAACCGAGCGCGTATGAAGCGTAACGGGTAACCGTAAGAGTCCTAAACAGGTTTCCTAAGTTAACATGCCTTAAATATGTTGTGATATTAGTAGGATACCTTCCGTTATGCCCAAAACGAGTTTAATCTATAATTAAGCCCCGTAGGGGTATTTTGGTCATTTTAAAGTTTATAAAAGGAATTAATTTATCTTCTGTGATCTGGGTCTGATTAAATCAGTAAAATGGTTTATTTTAACAGGTTATAACATTTGGTTATAAGTCTTATATACCAAAATAGTTTTAAACCCTAACTATGCGTATAATACGCGTATAAAGTCGTTTTAAGCGACGTACGGGTTAAAATAGGATTCTGCGTTTCCTGATCAGTTAAATAGGTTCAAAATACTCCATTTAATATTTAAAATCAGTAGCAATTGGATTTGCATCAAAAGGATTTGTAAAACTCATTTTATGGCCGAAAAGGGCTTATTCGGTATTTACCGAATTAAGGCGATAATCCTAGCTTATGATCAGTTTAAAAAATAACTAAAAATCTTCAAAAATCCCAAAATATTATTTAACATCAGTGGGTAAAAGGTTTGGTGTTAAAAATGGGTTTTAGATAGGCGTTACGCTAATGACGTTATTTAATTACTAAGAATCGCTATAATTATGTCATTAAGCATAACTCCTAATCTGGACCTCCGCTTGATGTGAAAATTTACAGACATGTCTAATAATCAGTAACTAAGATTATTTTACTTTCATATCTCCAAAATCTCGTTTTATGATCATAAGGGCATTACGGTCAATATTTAGGCGATTAACGGAAACATCAGACAATTAAGGATTCATGTGGCATAAGCGCAGGGGGTTATACCAACATGTAACTAGGTCCTAATGGAACTTTAAGGCATGTCTAAAACTATCTAAACCGGGTCAGAACTGAGGTCAAAGCAAAAGTCAAACTTTTGCGTCTTTCGGCTCCGAATCGGTTCAAAACAGAAAGTTGTCGAATCAAACAAGCGTAGACAAGTTTTTATACTTATTATCAGTTTATAAGAATGATAAAATAGGTGATACGCCTTTTACATCATTAATCATGTGTTAAATCGAAAATACCATTTCTGTTGACTTTTTCGGATAACGTTTGACTCGACAAACGACATAGTTAGATCGGGAATCAAAGGGTGCCCTTTTAAGGGTTAATTGTCCACAATATTACCAACTTGTAACAACTTTCGTTTCGACAAAACTCTGGACCGTTTATGATTTATCGTAAGGTCAAACCGTAGTTACGACGGTTTGATTTCTAGGCTATAAACTAAGCATAACCCAAACAAGAAGAATCAAGGGTACTTACATACGTCTAATGAATGATTTGGAAAGCTTGTATCAGTTCTTGAGCTCCTCTAAAAGTCCAGAAGTTGAAATGTGCATGTATGTTGCAATATGAGACTTTATAAGAACTTTGATCTTTCACAAATTGATGCCAAATGAGTCTAGCAATGATCCAAGATCAGTACATGTGCCCCCTATAGGCTATAAACCATCTTAGGAAGCCCATAGAATCGAAAAACTAAGTTTAAAGTCGGTTACAACATGCAAACAGGCACCTGCCCGTTTTTTCTGCATCTGCAGGTCTGACGCGGGCCGCCTCACATTTTGTTAAATCTCACGCGGGCCGCCTGAGCCTTATGTTCAGGTTTCCCATTTTTCTTTAATTGCATTTTGGCCCCCGGTCCTCCTAAACGTCGCTTTCACTTGCATTCTTGCATTATGGGACTTTAAAATTGACATTTAGGGGCTTTAATACTTATACCATCTTTGTGAAGTCCTCGGGTAACCTTGTGGTCACCCGAAAAGTCGTGAATTTCAACGTTTACACTTTTAATCCCTCGAATACGAATTCTATCATAACTTTCTCATACGATAACGAAACTTGGTGAAATTTTTATCACACATTCTAGTGAGCATAATATACCGTTACAAAGCTTCGGGTTTGCTAAAAGGTCACTCAGAGGTATATCTTAACATGTTGACACATTTAACCCCTGTAGTTTGTAATCTCTCACTTTCTTTTACAATTCGCTTCGTATGATCCATGATCCATTCATTTAAGGTTATAAATATCACGTAGGGTTATTGTAAAGTATAATTATTCATTGTTGACACTTTGAACCCTCAAATTCACATAATTTCTATGTTTGTCAACTTTAGTCCTTCCAGAACATTCTTTCACACGTTCAAACTTATGACACGTGTCAACACATTATAGGACGCAAATTTTTTAGGTGTTACATCCTCACCCCCTTAAAAGAAATCTTGACCCTGAGATTTACTGAAATAGATGAGGGTATTTTTCTTTCATCGTGGACTCAACCTCCCACGTATACTCGGGACCTCTACGGGCATCCCATTTGAACTTTACAATTGGTACTTGCTTCCTTCGAAGCTTCTTAACCTGTCGATCCTCAATCGATATAGGATGTTTATCACATCGTAAATCCGCATACCAATTTGTGATAGTGCTCCTTGACTTATTGGCGGAACACCTCCTTCAGTCACTAGTGTGCAATGTATTTCGAGCTCCGCCAAACCACTAAAATAGGTTTTAGCTTACAAGCTACTTGATCTTGATACATTCGATTTCCTTCAAATGATTTCCATATATTCCGAGCTTAACTAGCCTGATAATTTAACAATTTTGGTACACCCTTCCTGGGTGATATCTTTTGTTAAACCATTTTCCTTAACAAGAACTTAGGAAGTTTGCTATTTTCATAACTCCTTGATTTCTTGCCGTGTACTGGCAACCTACATCGACTATGGATTTGTATAAATCTTATTTGTTGTCCCCCAGGCAACTTTCAGATCTTGATAATTGGACTTACCAATTCTCTATCTAACACTAGACATTTAACACTCCATCTATACAAGGTCTCCAAAGGAGTAGCCTTAATACTTATATATCAATTATTATAGAAAAGCTTATTTTTAAGGTGAGATGGTTATTCCAACCACTGCTTAGCTAATGTTTAGGGAATAGCTAATCCTTGTCGTTAGTCGAACAGATCGACGATCCTGGGCAGTTGATGGCAAATCCTTAATCGTTGCCTAATTAGGGTTGCGGTGATAATGCATAAGCAAAATGAACCGTCTTTCATATCTAACTATACCGAACTCTCAGGACATTGAGTTAGGCTATATGAATCTATATCTTAAATCTTATTTGACCAGGATTTTCAATTCTGCCAAAAATGGTACTAGCTGTCTTGGAGGTCTCATAATAAAGCAGCCCTAAATGGGATATATCCCTTAACTCTACCTGCCTCTCTGTGGTAAACAGGGTAATCTTAGAAGAAGATGATCAAGATATAAGGAGGTTACAGAGATTTTATAAATCTCAAGCTCCAATTCATCCATCTTTGCTTGTGTCAATTAAGTGACATATTTATGTTATGAGTCCAAGAACTCCTTAATCGGGAAGATTTACTTGGACAATTCCATTCTGGACATCTCCTTTGAATTCCATTAGTTGACTTTAGTACTCTATGACCATCGGAATATCTTTGTGGTCCCATGTATTAAACCTCCATACTGATCAGGCATGGAAGCAATCTATGGAACTTATTAAGATACACCAATCCTCATATGGCGCTTTTATCATACCATTTGGTATTCGGAATCGATAGAGATTAAAGAGATATCTACTATGTACACTGTCGCACTTCCTTTTAGAGAAAGGATACTTTTAAAATTCTACGACTGAAGGTTTCTGACAAGAACAAAAGAAATGGTTCTTATGATTTGCCTGAAGGTTTTACCTTATACTTAACATCTGGGGTTCTCTCGGGAAAAATTTCTAAAAGTTTGCTAAGTTTATGGTCTTGTGAGAGAATTAACAGCACCCATAACCACATGTAATTTATAGCAATAAATTCACAAATAAGGGTTTATCTGGTGAAATTCCTAATGTGAGCTGTCTCTAATTATTCAACAGGAGGGCTAAACTCCTCCACTATTAATCCTTCTAAACTTAGCCGTAAAATCTTAGAAAATTTTAGGCAGTCTCAGCTTTGACTGATTTCTTCTTAATCATTATAACGTGTGTAGCTGAGGTAGATCCATAATGGATTTTTAATGAGTAGGTTTTTGAAACCTTAGTGTGCCCTCTTATTGCCAATGCTAATCACTAATAATTATGTGCCTTAAGCTTAGATTTTTGGGTATACTGAATAGGGTACTCTTTTAGCCAATGAATTAAAATTTGCGACATACTGTCGACTGTCTAGAACTTTTATGGCGAGAGTAAGAAATTCTTATTCTGTCTTTTCCTTTTTCGCGAAACGGATACTAGGTTTTTCTAATAAGGTCCTTAAAACTTGGACCATTCCACAATGTATAATATGATCTTTCTTGAGGATTTCCTTAATATCCTCACTAATTTAGGGTATTGTCATCAAATGACTGTGATGTATGCTTTACCAGGTTCTTTCCAGCATAACCGCTGATATACCTAATGGTTTCTACTTCATCCATCAATTTTCATGAAATCGATGGCCCCCTTTTATTATTGAAATCTCTTTCTGAGTTTTTTCCATACTCGAAGTTTTGGTATTAAATACCGAATTCACCAAGTGCTTAGTCAACCTAAGAAGGATAAGTAGGTGATTGTAGTAAGAAGTAAGGAAGTTATTGTACATGTGCTTATATTAAATAAGAATGGAAATTTCACAAACTAGGCACCTAGCTCAGTTGGCTAGGCGCGCGAAAGGGTGCGGCCTAGACCCAGGTTCGATCCCGGGGACGGCCAATTCCACCATTTTTTTATGTTTAATATTAATTAATCGCACGGATGTATGTAATTATGAGGGTTGTCTCATAAGGAGTCTTGATAATTAATTGCTTCTTATCACCCACAATATGGGCTTGATTTTTAAGACAAACCATCGATTTTTTATTACTATATCGAGTCCTCTTATTAACGAAACAAGGACAGCGGAGAAGGGTAATTCCTAATGGATATAAAATATCCATTTAATTTTTCTGGAGCAGTCTCTGAGGTATTATCGGTCAATTTTACTTCATACTTAACGCTTAGAGTTTTTAACAGGCGGATTTAATGATTTACAATATCTATGTTTTTAACAGGCAGATTTAATGATTTACAATATCTATTGTCTATGAGAGACTTATCTGAACCTGCATTAAATAATACTCTAACATGAGCGTTATTGATATAGAAAGTACCTGTTGTGACCTTGTCATCTTGGATAGCCTCTTGAGTATCCATTTGGGAGTTTTCTGCTTTGGTCTTCTTAACTTCCTCAAGCTTTTTAGCATATTTAGGGCAGTTGGTCTTAATGTGCCCTCTTTCATTGCAACCATAGCAGGTTGCGTCCTCCATCTTCTTGCAGTCCAAGGTCTTATGCCCCTTGGACTTACAGATCCCACATGCAAAAGTTCTCGACTGTTTATGCGAGTTCGATCCATACCTGCACTTCCCGAAGTGCTGTTTCTTGCAGGTTTTGCATTTGGGTTTTTCACCTGACTGCTGTTTGTCCTTTAAATACTTGCCATACTTAGCTGCTCCTTCCCTGGCAGCCTTAGGGCAATTAGTACTGATGTGGCCCTTTTCGCCGCAGCCATGACAGGTCGCATCTTCCACTTTCTTGCAATCCAAGGTCTTGTGACCCTTGGTTTTGCAAATTCCACATAAATTAGAACGTGGGTCGATGGTGCATTTTCCAGAATGTTGCTTCCTGCAGTTATTGCATTTGGGCTTTTCCCCCTTTGGCTTGGACGGGTTATGGTTTGAACCGGTCTTACCCTTTTTACGACCTTGAATTGGGGTATCATCGCCCTTCCGTTTGTGATCCCTCAGCACGCGATCCACAACGTTATTTATGGCCGTATTTAACATAGCCTGTAACTCGGTTCTTGTTAAGTTCAGTCTTACTTCATCATTCTGATTAACTGGATGATGGTGAGCTTCAGAGGAGTCAGCCATGGTGAAGCTTTGAAGGCTACTATCCAAGTAGAAACAATTTGTTTAATCATATAGTGAATTGTCGAATTTGATGAATAGATAGCCATGGCGCAATTAAACCATATAGGCCAATAGATAGAATTTAATTTATTTGATTATGTTTTGCCTAAGTTTAAATAAACCATCTTTGGCATTTAAGCGGAAAATAATCCTCCATATATATTAGACAGGGGACATAAGTCACGACTGCCAATGTCATACTGACATCTTTTATATATAGCACAAGGGCTTGTTCCAAAAGACTTATGATGGCTCGGAGGCCTTGTCACTAGGGAAATTTTAAAAACATAATCGATGATTCCTTTGGGTCGGAAAATTTCATAGTTCATTGTCTTGACAAGAAGTTATGAAATAAAACTATCTTTTTCATGTATTCATCTTTACTCGTATGTATACATCCCAAATGGATGTTTTGATGCGTACATCATTTTCGACGTTTACCAGCCATGATTCCTATTGATCATTTACGCTAAATAAGGGATTTGGAAAAATTCCTAATATAAGGATGACAAGTGTGATTTTTATAGCATCACGTTTGTCGGGAGTGTTAACACATTTTCAAGTGTTAACAAGGATCTGAATCTCTTTTTAAACAGATTTTACCATCTTAGCTAGGTCTTCAATTGACATTCAAGCTAGGTCAAACCTTTTTAAGATTCTCTTTTAATATCTAAATTGGCAGGAAAGGAATGATATTTTATTCAGGATTTTTATCATGAATCCTAATTTATAAGTTAGTAATAGCACAAATGGCCTAGTTGCGTAGACAAGTTTAATTTATAAGTCATGATTTCAGAGAATCAAGGCATGAAGGTATACTGGCACAACAGACCTAGTCACAAGGACATTTATAAATTATAAGCTATGATTTCAGAGAATCAAAGCATAAAGGTTTACTGGCACAACAGGCCTAGTCCATTACCTTTATCTAACAGGGAATCATCGCTACCACTGTCTTTTGGCTCATATGGAAATGAGCAGGGCCTGTAGGCGCTATATTACCACGTATGGTCAAAATATGATCATCTCAAGTGATGATCTAAACCCATGATTCAGAGATCATTACATTGGGTTAGGAATCTTTTGAAGAATCCATTAATAAGAATGATGTGTGTGATTTTAATGAATCACGTCTGTCAGGAGTGTTAACATATTTACAGATGTTAACAGAGATTCGAATCTTTTAAACAGGTCTTACCATCATGGCCCGGCCTTAAAATGACCCGAAGGCTAGGTTTCACTCTTAAGATTCTTATTAATATTTAACGCAGAACAATCCTAAATTGAGGTGTTAAATATGGATCTGAATCTAATTATGGAACTACCATCTTTGCCCTGCCTCAATATATTGCGTGGCTAGGTCTCGTCCTTTTTAGATTTTTCCATTTTATATAAAGGTAGATCTTATAAAAGGAATGTCTGAATGAAAATTTAAAGTTAATTATTCCACTACAAAATTAAAAAAATACAGATGTGCCCTAGACGGGACTTAAAAGGAATAATGTTGTCCTCGAAGGAACTGAAAAGTAATTATGTCCTTAGAAGGACTATTAAGGAAACGATCTTAAGCAAAAGGAGTTTCTTCTTCATTTTATTTCTGACTGCTTTCTCCTTGGTTGCATGTTTCGTCCTAGCCGCTGGACGAAGGTCAACAAATCATGGCTCCTGGTGTGGAGAATTATTATTACGGCTTCTTCGCTTGGCGACGTATCCAAAATATAAAAATTTTTTGGAAGCAGAAATTTCCAGATAAGGATTGAGAATATTCTTATGTTAAGTCTAGACTCAGAAGGTCAAGGTATGTGCTAATGTGTCATTGAGATTAAACACAAAAAGATAGTGTTTAATTCACTCAATGTTGGCTCTGATACCAACCTGTCACACCCCAAATTTCCACGTGTTACCGGTGGGCCCGGTAGGGGAGTAACGTGACGTGGTTGGCAACATCATAGTCAAACAACACAATATATAAATGCACAGCGGAAGCAAAAGGATAAATATATTACAATCCGAAATAATGTAACATCAAAGTATTACAACGGAAGTAAAGGATCCACAGGCGGATTGAAAATAAAATAACACTGTTCAATGGACTTTAGGCATCTAAGCTTGCGAGACTCTTTAATGATGCTAGGAGTAGCCAGCCGATTCCGATTAGTACCTGCACTTAGCCTTTTTGGAAAATACGTCAGTTTACACTGGTAAATACAATCAACTGACTCATTTTGAAAAGGTTTTGAAAATGATTGATTTGAATGCACATGGCATAAATAATATTTATAACTTGATTTAAATGCACAGAGGCAAAATTAATCTTTTATAACTTGGGTTACTTATTTAAATATATAAACTTGTACAGGATTTACATGTTTCTTATGCGTTCAGTAGCCCGGATCGAGCCGGGTTAAAGATTAATGGACACACCACTTTAATTATGAGACACTGACAGGTGTACGCCTACACCTGTGTGCTAAGGTCGTGACCATTCCGTAGAATGATGCCAGGGATATCCGGGACAACGGTCATTAACCCCCAAAGGCTTTAAGCAAACAAAACAAATTAAACGGAACATCTCAATACTTTAACCACCATACAATTAAAGATTCAATGCCCGACCAAGCGGTATTTTATATACCGTACCCCAAGCCCGTATAGGGAAAATAAGTTAAAAGTATTTACCTGAGCTTAAATATAAATTCAATCCCAGCCGTATCAAATCAGCAAGTACAGATAGCTTTTACTAGGCTCCTAAATCTGGAACGAATGTTTTTAAATAACCTATTAGAATCCTAACGGGTCTTTAATTAAGCCTTGACTTAGACCGGTTAGTTTTCCAGAGGAATATACGGTTCAAACGCATGTTAAGGCGAAGACTGGAATAGAATGTGATTTAGACCCTACAAGTTCGGAGACTCGTATAATATGGGTATATTATACACATTCTGGATTTTGAGATAATAACGATAAGGTTTGACACGTTTCGGCTAATTTATGCAAACTAGTTACATAAACCGAACCGAGCGCGTATGAAGCGTAACGGGTAACCGTAAGAGTCCTAAACAGGTTTCCTAAGTTAACATGCCTTAAATATGTTGTGATATTAGTAGGATACCTTCCGTTATGCCCAAAACGAGTTTAATCTATAATTAAGCCCCGTAGGGGTATTTTGGTCATTTTAAAGTTTATAAAAGGAATTAATTTATCTTCTGTGATCTGGGTCTGATTAAATCAGTAAAATGGTTTATTTTAACAGGTTATAACATTTGGTTATAAGTCTTATATACCAAAATAGTTTTAAACCCTAACTATGCGTATAATACGCGTATAAAGTCGTTTTAAGCGACGTACGGGTTAAAATA
Source organism: Helianthus tuberosus (assembly GCA_030545235.1). Classification (NCBI taxonomy): domain Eukaryota; kingdom Viridiplantae; phylum Streptophyta; class Magnoliopsida; order Asterales; family Asteraceae; genus Helianthus; species Helianthus tuberosus. The sequence goes on along the minus strand of CM060426.1, from coordinate 142,495,067 downwards.
GGATTCTGCGTTTCCTGATCAGTTAAATAGGTTCAAAATACTCCATTTAATATTTAAAATCAGTAGCAATTGGATTTGCATCAAAAGGATTTGTAAAACTCATTTTATGGCCGAAAAGGGCTTATTCGGTATTTACCGAATTAAGGCGATAATCCTAGCTTATGATCAGTTTAAAAAATAACTAAAAATCTTCAAAAATCCCAAAATATTATTTAACATCAGTGGGTAAAAGGTTTGGTGTTAAAAATGGGTTTTAGATAGGCGTTACGCTAATGACGTTATTTAATTACTAAGAATCGCTATAATTATGTCATTAAGCATAACTCCTAATCTGGACCTCCGCTTGATGTGAAAATTTACAGACATGTCTAATAATCAGTAACTAAGATTATTTTACTTTCATATCTCCAAAATCTCGTTTTATGATCATAAGGGCATTACGGTCAATATTTAGGCGATTAACGGAAACATCAGACAATTAAGGATTCATGTGGCATAAGCGCAGGGGGTTATACCAACATGTAACTAGGTCCTAATGGAACTTTAAGGCATGTCTAAAACTATCTAAACCGGGTCAGAACTGAGGTCAAAGCAAAAGTCAAACTTTTGCGTCTTTCGGCTCCGAATCGGTTCAAAACAGAAAGTTGTCGAATCAAACAAGCGTAGACAAGTTTTTATACTTATTATCAGTTTATAAGAATGATAAAATAGGTGATACGCCTTTTACATCATTAATCATGTGTTAAATCGAAAATACCATTTCTGTTGACTTTTTCGGATAACGTTTGACTCGACAAACGACATAGTTAGATCGGGAATCAAAGGGTGCCCTTTTAAGGGTTAATTGTCCACAATATTACCAACTTGTAACAACTTTCGTTTCGACAAAACTCTGGACCGTTTATGATTTATCGTAAGGTCAAACCGTAGTTACGACGGTTTGATTTCTAGGCTATAAACTAAGCATAACCCAAACAAGAAGAATCAAGGGTACTTACATACGTCTAATGAATGATTTGGAAAGCTTGTATCAGTTCTTGAGCTCCTCTAAAAGTCCAGAAGTTGAAATGTGCATGTATGTTGCAATATGAGACTTTATAAGAACTTTGATCTTTCACAAATTGATGCCAAATGAGTCTAGCAATGATCCAAGATCAGTACATGTGCCCCCTATAGGCTATAAACCATCTTAGGAAGCCCATAGAATCGAAAAACTAAGTTTAAAGTCGGTTACAACATGCAAACAGGCACCTGCCCGTTTTTTCTGCATCTGCAGGTCTGACGCGGGCCGCCTCACATTTTGTTAAATCTCACGCGGGCCGCCTGAGCCTTATGTTCAGGTTTCCCATTTTTCTTTAATTGCATTTTGGCCCCCGGTCCTCCTAAACGTCGCTTTCACTTGCATTCTTGCATTATGGGACTTTAAAATTGACATTTAGGGGCTTTAATACTTATACCATCTTTGTGAAGTCCTCGGGTAACCTTGTGGTCACCCGAAAAGTCGTGAATTTCAACGTTTACACTTTTAATCCCTCGAATACGAATTCTATCATAACTTTCTCATACGATAACGAAACTTGGTGAAATTTTTATCACACATTCTAGTGAGCATAATATACCGTTACAAAGCTTCGGGTTTGCTAAAAGGTCACTCAGAGGTATATCTTAACATGTTGACACATTTAACCCCTGTAGTTTGTAATCTCTCACTTTCTTTTACAATTCGCTTCGTATGATCCATGATCCATTCGTTTAAGGTTATAAATATCACGTAGGGTTATTGTAAAGTATAATTATTCATTGTTGACACTTTGAACCCTCAAATTCACATAGTTTCTATGTTTGTCAACTTTAGTCCTTCCAGAACATTCTTTCACACGTTCAAACTTATGACACGTGTCAACACATTATAGGACGCAAATTTTTTAGGTGTTACAAGAAGGGGCGGGAGGGGGTGTCCGACCCCCCGAACTTTTCGCTCAATAGTGATATATATAGTTTTCGTATAGAAATTTTTGGGTATATACGTTTTCGAAACCCTCCCCCCCCCCCCCCCGGTCATTCAGGTCAAGCTTCGCCACTGTATATATGTTACACTGAGTTAGATTGGATCCATTGAAACATGCGTTTTCATATGGTTAACACATCACATAACGTGCTGCCAACTATAAACAACTAAGGAGTTGCCACCACAACGCACGGCCTATTGCAACAACCTAGTGTATATGAAATGGTAAAATTACCTACATGAGTTCTAGTTTATACAATATTATAATCTATTCAAATTAAAAATAATGAAATACTCGTTAATATGGTGTAATTTTTCTTTCTTAAAGTTATTATCATATGAAAATGTTATAGCTGTTTCAAAGTGGATTTACAAGTCTATAATGCCCTTGTCTTTGAAACCCTTCTACACTTCGTACAAACAAACTGGATCTTCTGTAGAATAATGATTCCCATCTAATTTAATCATACAAATGTGAATTAATTTCCATATGATAAACTGGCTTGTCTTATGCGTGTTTTTGTTGGACTAGTTTTTTTTTTGCTAAAAACCTAAAATTGAATTTTAATAATGACAATAATTTATATGTTGGAATCAGTAATCACTTTTCATGAGTTTAAACTAATATATTGCTGATAAGTTGAAAGGATGGAAGTCGATTTTGACACAACCAATCTTAATAATAATTGGTATTTTCTTCACTTGTAGATTCCTGTTTATTACACATGTAATTAATATCAAGTTGACTTTCAGTTTTCTGTGTTATTTTTTTTTTCTTAGCCATTTTCATTATCGTTTTCATAGGTTGGTGTATTGAGTTTGTTCAATGGTTCCATTTTCATTATGACAACTGATAATCTTATACATTACAACTAAATGTTGCAGGGACATATAACCATTACATCCTAAAGGATATTCTAGGTGATGGAACACTCTACAGTTGAATGGGACAAATGCGAGAACAGAGAGATTTTAGCGGTGTAAGTTCCTTTCAATCAACCTGGTTTTAATTATTGGTATTAATGATATAACACAGGATTCATTCATGAAAGCATGTTGGATTTGACATTCAAAATTGTTTTGGGAATTGTTCTTGACAACAATCAGCATAACCAGGAAATTTAAGGAATTTTTAAATATCACACCAGAGGCTAAGCTAAATGCATGAAGATCAAAGTGGTTGATGAGTTTGTTTATTAGCTGATCTAGACCAAGACTGAACAAATGAACAGGGGATAAGATGATTTCTAGTAAGCGGATACTTTTTCTTCCATAAAATCATTGGCGGGTTGGGTAACGAGTCGAAAGAGGTCTGGGGTTTTGAAAAATGGTTACCTTTTTAGTAGGGTTGAAATGGGTCGGGTCAGGTTGGATAGTTTGACTGAGATGAAAACACTTTAATTTTCTTTAAACCTTATATCTAGTTAATGTTTTAACTATGATTACAAAAAACAAACCATTTCTAATAATAGTCTAACTTTCTTTTAATAGTGTTTAGAATGTGATGATTATAATCTTGTTATTTTTAATTTGAAAGCAATGGGTTTGCCTACTAATGTCAAATTGTGTTGTTTGACCCTTGACTGCAGTTGAAGAAAGAAGACATTCTATCAAGGTTTCTGCATATCAGCAACACACATCCAAAGTCACAGATGTTGAAGAATTTGCAAACAGTGTGAGTGAAGAAAGCCTAGAAAAGATACAATATCTTAATGCAGATTTTAACGAAACTCTCAAGACTCTTTCATGCAGTTCCCATGGTATGCAATCTCAAATCTTTATCAATTTTTCATACTTTGACTTAACTGGCTGGGTCTTTGACTAATCAACATGGTTACTAGTATTTATTGGAGTAAGAGGTTCAAAATGGATCTCGTTGGGTCAACCCTAAGCTCTTTTTGTCAAAAATTTTTTTAAAAAAGGTTATTGATAATTAGTTTTAAAGAAGTATTATTTCAATGATAGTCTAATTTTGTTTATTAAAATATTTTTCAGAGGTTTTATGTTTCAAAAATACAGATGTTGCAATTTTTCATATGTTGTTGTCTACTAGGATAAAACAATACCATCAAAAATACAAAGGTGTGGAAGAAGAAGTGTGTAGCAGGAAGAGGGTAGAAGAGGTCTTGAAGACCTTTGAAGACATTAGGCCACATCTGTTTGAGACAGAGGTCTTGAAGACATTTTTTTTTAAAACACTTCAAGAAAACAAACGGTCTGCAAAATAAAAAGTCTGCGCGTATCTGCGCGGTGCAGACAAAAGACATCAGGAAGACCTTTTAGCAAAAACCAAACAACACCTAAGTTTAAGGCTTTTAAGGTCAGTACAATACAACCCATATCGACCATTTCCTTTTCATTTGGATCATGTAACTGAACTCTTGATTTGTAAAATTTTTAGTGGTCTAGTTTAAAAGTCAACCTTGATGTTATGTCATTTGACCAAAGTAAAAGTATCTAGATTATCATAAAACGTATATTAATAATTATTTAATTGAAGGAAAGGTGTGAAGGAAGAGGGTCCCACTACTAGCCCCTTATCTCTCATATCCCCTGCATCTACATAGACTTTAGAGGTACTTTTTAATTAAATACCCTCTAATTTCCACATGATAAACTAGCTTGTCTTGTGCGTGTTTTTATTGGACTAGGATTTTGTTGCTCAAAACCTAAATCTGAATTTTAATGATAACAATAATTTATATGTTGAAATCAGTAATCACTTTTCATAAGTTTAAGGGTAAATTACACTTTTCTTCCTTTATGTTTATAGTAAGTTGCAATAGATGACCTTTAACTTCAATAATTACAGTTACAGTCCTTTATTTGGAAAATCTATTACACTCTACGTCCTTTGACCCTAACCAGGTTATAATTTTTAGTTAAATATGACATATGCATTGCACATGAAGGTAATTTAGTCATTTTAGAAGTGTCTTTAACAAAAAATAATATATATATATATATATATAAACCCCCCTCTCTCTCTCTCTCTCTCTCTCCCACACAGAGTCTGAAAACCCCTAATCTGAACCCTAGGTTGGGTCGCCGGAAACCATCACCAGTCGCCATCACCAGCTGAGCATGAGGAACTGGAAAGAAAAAAAAAAGAATTATTGTTGCTGATGAGAATCTACAGTGATTGAACAATAGGGCAATTTGAATATTGAAGATTTGAAGCAGCTGCAAGAATGGTGGCACACTTGGGTGTCATCTCTTTCTCTTCTTGTCATCTTTTTCATTCTTCCCGCTAATTTTCTCTCCCTCTTCCTAAACCCCTGGCTAGTAAGTATCATTTCATATCAATCATTGTTAATTTTGTAATTCCTTTTTAGGGTTTTATAATCGATAAGTCTTCTGAACCACACCCAGTTTCAGTTTCTTGTGTTCTTGGAATGAGTTATGTGTAAAAGAGCGTGACCTAAAATCTTTAATCAAGATTATGTCTTTTGGGTTTTTAAAGTTCTGATTATAGATTATAGTAGCAGAATGTTTTGATTTTTTGAGTGTTAGTAAATAAACCCTTTTGATTTACAGGATATCAGTTGCTTAAAGTTCTTGTTTTTTTTTTTTTTTTTTTTTTTTTTGCAATTTGATGGTAAACTGTGAATTTTGAATGTATGTTTTGTTTTCCTAATATGTTTAGTTAACACTCGAGTAAATTATAATTAGAGAAAAATGCCCGGATAGTCCCTGTGTTTTCGCATTTTTTCACCTATAGTCCCCAATTTTCTAAAACTACCTGAATAGTCCCCAACTTTTCATTTTTTGTTCCCGGATAGTCCCTGGGTCTAACTTCAGTTTGTTTTCTCTGTTAAGTGGGTGTGAAATGACAAAAATACCCTTTCCTTTAAAAGGCCAAACCACGGGGACTATCCGGGCATCTTCTACATTTTTAGAGAAAAACCCCACCACCACACTTTCCGGCGAACTTTTCCGGCGAAATTAATTTCCGGCGACTTTAAATCTTGAACGCGAGTTATTCCGGCACCGCCGCCTTTCCGGTGAACTGACTTCGACAAAAACCACCACCCATCACTGTTCACGAACTCCAACCGTACACCACCACAGAAATTTCACATAGATTTTCACTCCAACCGTCACCGGAGAAACCGAGTCTGACTCACCGGCGCCACCGCGAACGGAAATGTCAATTTGCATATTGTAGAGATGAACTAGGGAGTCATCCAAAAAAGTTGGAACTTAAGTATTGAGGGGTGTGTTTGTGTTTGTACTTGCATTCTAATGCAGGCAGGGCAGCGTTTTAAACCAAACACTGCAGTAATTTAACCCCCAAAAGTGCAGCATTATAACCCAAATCTGTGCAGTACTTGAACCACATACAATGCAGAAAATTAACCCAAAATAGTGCAGAATTTTTACCCATACTATGCAGAATTTTGACCCATAACATTGTAGAATTTTAACCGCAACAGTGTAGAATTTTAACCGCAACAGTGCAGAAATTTTGACATTTCCGTTCGCGGTGGCGCCGGTGAGTCAGACTCGGTTTCTCCGGTGACGGTTTGAGTGAAAATCTATGTGAAATTTCTGTGGTGGTGTACGGTTGGAGTTCGTGAACAGTGATGGGTGGTGGTTTTGGTCGAAGTCAGTTCACCGGAAAGGCGGCGGTGCCGGAATAACTCGCATTCAAGATTTAAAGTCGCCGGAAATTAATTTCGCCGGAAAAGTTCGCCGGCAAGTGTGGTGGTGGGGTTTTTCTCTAAAAATGTAGAAGATGCCCGGATAGTCCCTGTGGTTTGGCCTTTTAAAGGAAAGGGTATTTTTGTCATTTCACACCCACTTAACAGAGAAAACAAACTGAAGTTATACCCAGGGACTATCCGGGAACAAAAAATGAAAAGTTGGGGACTATTCAGGTAGTTTTAGAAAGTTGGGGACTATAGGTGAAAAAATGCGAAACCACAGGGACTATCCGGGCATTTTTCTCTTATAATTATGTTAGTTTTTTAAATATCTTGTGGGCTTGAAAGGTGCTGCAAATCCATCTGCTGTAGGGTTTAAATTTGTAATTGCATTGTAAAAAAAAGGCCAACAAATTATAATTCTATGATGTCAGAGAAGAAACATCAGTATTTCACTCATACAGATTACACAAAGATTCAATCTTTTTTAGCTTTCTAAGATAAAATCACTGTTTAGATGATGTTTGCATCTTTATTTTATTTGGTTAAAGATACTTCTAAAAGGACTAAAGTACCCTCATGTGCAATGCACATGCCATATTTAACTGAAAATTATAACCTGGTTAAGGCCAAAGGACGTAGAGTCAATGTTGTAGAAATCGGTTTTAGGCGGCGCCTAGGCGGCGATTAGTCGGTCATCGGAGGTCTGCCGCCTGGATTTGGCCAAATCGGCCAATCTAGGCGGTCAAAGTCAAAATTGGCCCAAAATCGCCCAAAATTAGGTCAAAGTGAACCAAATCAATCATGTGGAACGCATTCTTACCTTATTTCGAACAAAGATCAATGCAATGAACGGTCAGAATTGGTGCTAGGGTTTGTATTTTACTGCGCGTCTGGCAGGGTGAAGGAGGGAGAGGCCGCGTACAGGAAGAACGGATGGGAATTTTAAATATTTAACATTTAACCCCCTACATCTTTACTAGGTTATATTTAGTCCCCAAACTTATAAATTTCTACATAAAAAACATAAACTAATGTTATACATATATAAATTTGAAAAATTATACATTAAAAGTTCATTCCGATTAATCCCTATTAATCCCAATTAATCCCTAGGCGGTACCTCACCGCCCGACTAGCGCCTAGCGCCTTCTACAACATTGCGTAGAGTGTAATGAGTTTTCCAAATAAAGGACTGTGACTGTAATTAATGAACTTAAAGGTCATCCATTGCAACCCGCTACAAACATATATATATATATATATAGGGCCAAGATCATTTCAGAACCATAAATATTTACAGAACTCGCAGAATTCCTAATAAACAATCTTTTAATTTATATATTTTTATGTTTAGGATAATTTTATCATTTATTATGTGTATTTTTACGATTACATACATGTTAAGAGTAATTTTATCATTTTTTACATGTAATTTTATAATTACACATGTAAAGTAGTTTTTTTACATATATGTAATTAGTTATTACAAATATATATAATTTTGGCAATTAAACATATGTAAACTACTTTTAATATGTATGTAATCAAAGAAATACATATAATAGATGATAAAAAGATCCTAAATACAAAAACTTATATATAAAATGATTGTTTATTAGGAGTTCTGAAAGTTCTGTAGTTATTTAGAGTTCTGAAATGAACTCAACCCTATATATATATATATATATATATATATATATATATATATATATATTGCTGCATAGAATGTATGGTGTAAGATTTTGTTTATTACTCTGTTTATTTTCAAGTTGACTTTCAATTTTGCTCTTTTTTTTTTTTTAAATCTTAGCCATTTTCATTATCCTTTTTTGCAGCTTGGTGCACTGAGTATGTTCAAGATTACATTTCAATACGGAAATTTCGTTAGCTGATTTGATTTTGCTGAAGAACAGAATATCTTATATATTACAACAAAATTTTGCAGGGACTTAAGAGCATGACATCCTAAAGGATCTTCTAGGTGATGGAACATTCACAGTTGACGAGGAAAAAATTGAGATAAGAGAGATTTTAGCAGTGTAAGTTCCTTTCAGTCAACAACATATGACTACTGCATAATACAATGACCTGGTTTTGACTATTGGCATTCATGATATAACACAGGGTTTATTCATGTTGGATTTGATTTTTAAAGTTGCTTTGGGAATAGATATTGACAGCATGTGTGGTTTAACTGAAGGAGGTCTTAGATATGTAATGCTTTTGATGATGTAACTGCATTGACTCTCAAACGGTATGTTGACATAACAAGGAAAACTAAGAAAGCTTTAACTATTAGACCAGAGGCTAAGTTAAAGGGAAGGGTCAAATTGGTTCACTGAAAGGAACTTATGCACAAGGTACCAGATGATTTTTGGTAAGAGGATAGTTTTTCCCCATAAAAATTATGGGTTGGGTGGATAACGAGTTGAAAGAGGTCTAGTGGTTAACTTTTTAGTAGGGACGATATGGGTCGGGTCTGGTTGAATTGTTGGACTGACATGCAAACACTTTTATTTTCTTATAAGCTTATTTCTAGTTAATGTTTTAACTATGATTATAAAAAGAATATATATATACTATTTATAATAGTAGTCTAACTTTCTTTTAATAGTGTCTAGTAACTAGTAAGTGTTATGTATCTTGTTAAAATAATTTGAAAAGCAATTGGTTTGGCAACTAATGTCAAAGTGGGTTGTTTGACCGTTGACTGCAGTTGAAGAAAGAAGACATTCTATCAAGGTTTCTGCATAGCAACAACACACATCCAAAGTCACAGATGTTGAGGAATTTGGAAACAGTGTGAGTGAAGAAAGCCTAGAAAAGATACAGTATCTTCATGCAGATTTTACCGAAACTCTCAAGACTCTTTCATGCAGTTCCAGTGGTATGCAATCTCAAATCTTTATCAATCTCTCATACTCTGACTTAACTGGGCCTTTAACTAATCAACATGGGTACTAGTAGTTATTGGAGTCAGAAGTTCAAAATGGAACACATTGGGTCAACCCAAAAGCTCTTTCTGTCTAAATTTCTAAAAAAATATTGATAATTAACATGTCAACTAAAGAAATATTATTTCAATGATAGTCTAATTTTGTTTACCAAAATGATTTTAAGGGTTTTATGTTTCAAAAAACACATTGGGTGACTTTACATCTTAAAAAGGAAACAAAAAAGTGAAGAAATACAGATGTTGCAACTTTGCGTATATGCTCTTGTGTACTAGGATAAGATGATACCATCATATGCAAAATTTATATGCTTCGCAGATGATGATGCATGATGTATCTGGTGGTAATGTTGTGAATGAAGGGGATATTGCAGCTTATCAGAAAAATGGTTTCATCAAATTGTTGTTTTCATCCAGAAAGCTCCTTTAAGTTTAAGGCTTCTAAGGTTAGTACAATACAAACCATATTGACTATGGGCTGCAGATGAAGATCTTTGCTTCTATTTAGTTAAGTTGTTTCATTTCTAAGGTGAATGAAAACAAAAGTGCAAAGTACAGAACGATGCTTAATATTCACATTGATGGTGATACAGAGTTGATCCATGATCTAGCACACTCGTATTTGGTGCGACTAGACACACGGAAGTGGACTGGAAAATGGTTCAAGCTAAAAAGGGCATAACTTTCATTACGTTTGAAGTTATACGGGGATAAGTAATGGACACAAACACCTCAACGAGCCACATGAATGGACAAATGCTATAGGCGGGTTTTCTGACTCTCAGCATCCAATTTCGACATCTAGAGCTCCAATTTTGAACTCAAGGTTTTCCCCAATTTTAGCAGTTTTAACTAATTTCGACTGTTTGTAAAAAAAAGGGCTTGATTTTTTAACTAGATATTTATTCGTTGTTTTTTAGGCTGTTAATTTCAAGGAACCCGTGGATAGTGGCGGAGCTTGACCAAAAGTTTCGAGGGGGCGTAAAGTGATGGGACCCAAATTTTTTTCCTATCGTTATGTTTCGGGTCGGGTCGGCTATCGATTCGGGTCAAGTCAAATAATAATAGTTCCAAATAAAACTAAAAAAAATTCATTCATTCAAATGACCCGTTCTTAGACATAAAAATTTGTGATTAAGTTTATTGTGTGGTGGGTAACCTAGGGTTAAACAAATAAGAGTTAAAATATATTTACAGAACTACCCATCACTTATATAAAAAGTGGTAAAAAACTTTACTTTAATTTATATATTGTATAAATATTTAGGAAAAATAATTGGGGGGAGGCAATCCTATATAATTTATCCTAAATATTTATACAATATATAAATTAAAGTAAAGTTTGTTACCTAGGGGGAGGCGATCCTATATAATTTTTAAAATTTCCGGACGAAAAATCGAAACCTATACACTTCTAACCGAAATATTGGGGTGGGCGGGTGCACCCCCGGTCATCAACAAACCTTCGCCCCTGCCCGTGGAGCGGTTACAAGTTGCGTCTGATGGCACTTGTCGTTCATGGTCCAAGTTACATACCTTTTATTGGAACTTATAACCGATGAAGAATTAATGGAATTTTGCCTCTAATGGCGAGTTACCACTAATGAGAATTATGGAACTAGCCTATGATGTCATGTTACCATCTAATGAAGATTAAAGGACCTTACCAATGAAACAAGTTACCTCTAGTGAAGATCGATGAAGTCTCGCTAATGAAGAAGAGATGCCACGTGTTAGCCTATCATTTGACAAAGACAATCGGTTGAGAGGATGTTATACGTAACTGTCACTTGTCAATTTCGTACATCTCAACAAGATAAAAAAAACATGAGTCCGCATTGAATTTATTATCACCTGACTCCATAGCTTATTGTGTCAAGTAGTTGAGAGTGAATTCGGTGCATGAACTTATGTGTGCAAACTTCAGAGGAAACTTGCAAGTCACAGAACCTTGCATAGCTAGGATATCGTCTTGAATTTCAATTGTGATTTGTGACTAGCTTTACATTATGTATTGAAACAATCGATTTTAATTACCCGAGTTCAAAGGGTCATGCACAGTAATGTTATGGCCTCGAGATCTATGGATGTAGTTTTTAAAAGACTTAGTTTTGTTATTAAAAAAGGGGTGACGGTGCAGCTTGTTGCCGGTTTACCTTCTATCTAGATGTCATTTTTTATTGACAAGTAAATTTCAAAATAAATATAAATTAGAAGCTGAAACCGAAAAACATTTTTTAATTAATACCACTTTCTTAGAACAGTTGTTCTTCATTTCTTCTACTCTCATTTATTACTTTGTTCAATCAATTGACGAGACATATTCATTAACTAATATTTCATTGCAAACATTGTATCCTGCAAAGATGTAATTCTCTTGGTAGTAACTCGAAAAGTATCCATTCATGTTGCAATGTCTTATAAAGAAACAATATATAAGGTAGACATGACCTGTAAAGTTTACAAAAATATTATTGCAACTTTAGTTTACAATAATAAGTTTAGATGCAGGTAATGAGGTAACAGAACAAAAGAAATCATAAAAGTCAAACCTAAATGAAAAAAAAAAATTCATCAAGAGATCACAAGAACCAAACACATATCAAGAAATTTATATAAAAAAACAGCAAGTCAAACTCCAATCAAGAAATTAAACAAGAAAGCATCATAAACATTCAAACTAATGTGTTCTATTTATTTGAATACCATTAAACGATAGAAGTCCAACCACATAAACTTACTTTGTTAGTCAACGATCCTACAATAATAATGCTACATAAAAATTACATTCGCGCGAGTTAACAAGAACGCAAAGTTCTTAAATGAAGACCACGACGTTTCAATAATTGTAATAATTGTTAAAATTATCTAACCCTAAAACGCAGTCGTTTCAAGGCGGCGCTGATGTGGGTTATGACGAAGCCGGCTGCTCCGATGACCAAAACAGAGTACCCTGTTTTTGATCGGATGTTGACTGATGACTTAACCGTTTTTCCCATCTGGATCCCTATACACACAAACAGCTCCTGGTTTAACCTAATCGAACAGGAGTGAGTGGTCATGTAAAAAATAGCGATATTAGAAATGTAACCTAGGACAAACAAATTATTAAGGCGTTGTATAATAATACACTAGAAGGAACCCGCACAATGCAAATGGTTATGGATTGAGTCAGAATGAAACTAAAATCAAATATATGATCAAGTACACTCATTTCACAAAACCTGAGTAATTCCCAAAATGTTAAATGTCAGTTTTGGTCATTTTACCTGTTAATTTCATAAATAAACAGCGCTTGCCTAACATTTAAGTATCTAAATTTTACAACTTCTAACATAAGCATGTCGAAACGCATTCAAGAGTTTTGAATTTTGATAAGGTTTTTGAATGATAGGGTTGTTGTGTTGTTGATAATGATGTTAGGTTGCTGCTGTTGTACAATAATAAAGGTAGTCGGTCGGCAATTTGCCATTTATTGGTTCAACAACTTATTTACTTTAATATTAAAAAAGTTAGTGGATTGTAAGATTATTGATTAAATATTAAAGAATTGAAATTACTACTTGCTAGTGGATTGTTAGAATTTATATAAAAGATTGTTTACTTTATATAAAAGATTGTTTATTTTGTATCATTGTATTACCCGTCGCAACCGCAACCGTTGAAAGATGTTTTTCGGCAATGAAGAATGTGAAGACCGACTTGCGTAATCGGATTGGCGATGAGAATTTAAGTGATAGTTGTATATATTATATAGAGAAAGACTTGCTTAAGAAAGTACCTCTAGATGATGTTTTGGATAGATTTCAAAAAATGAAAACCCGTAGGGCGACTTTTTAAATATGTTTGTAACAATGTTTGACTTGTTTTTGATGATTATATAAATTTAAGTTTGATGTTCTTTTTTTACATGACCCGACCCGACCCGAACCGGTTTTTTTATGTATATATCTAGACGCCTAAGATTTAAAAAAAAAATTCCGCACCCCCATGAAAAAAATCTTGGGTCCGCCACTGAAATGAACCAAACGTTTGCCGAACAGTTTGTGAACCGTTCGACGGGAAGTTCGTTTGTGTTCGTTTGTTTAATAAATGAACGAACACGAACAAGAAATTTCGTTCGTTTAGTTAAACAAACGAACATGAACAAATGCCGCGTTCGTTCATTTATGTTCGTGAACGTTCGGTAACATGTTCGTTTATGTTTGTTTATGTTTGTTTGGGTTCGTTTATTTGTTAGTTTATTAGGGATAGTAAGAATTAATTTTTACTTCACACATCAAAATTAGCACTGATATATTATTTAATAATATTCTTATTCTATCATCTTTATTATTTGCTTGGTTATGAATGATGCTTATTCTCTTTAATATTGTAGGAAAATGATGATGTCGTACGTGCTGAGCTTACTTGATTATTGTTCAACGAGCTCGAGTTTATTTTGGTTGGATTAAATGAAGACTTCCAGTTTATTTTGGTTGGATTAAATGAAGACTTCAAGTTTAATATGATATATTTTTGAAACATTATTTGAGGGTAATTTTGTGTATCAATTTATGTCAATTATGTTTGGATAATTGGTTAGTATATCTTGGGCAGATCTATGCCATGTTTATGATGAAAGATTTGTGTTAGTTTTTGTTAACGAATGCTTGTTTGTATTCGTTTACGTTCATTAGTGTTCATGAACGTTTGTTTGTATTCAATTGCGTTCATGAACGTTCGTTTGTGTTCGTTTGCATTCGCATTTGTCTAACACCTAAAATTCACAAACAAACACGAACATGTTCATTTCGTTAACAAACAAACACAAACAAAAAAGCTCGTTCGGTAAGTGTTCGTGAACACCTATTTTCCTTAACAAACAAACACGAACAAGACCATGTTCGTGTTTGTTTGGTTCGTTTGCAGCCCTATAAATCACCAATGTCTATTTTTGGGTTTTTTTTTTTTCATATTTCCTCTTGAAAATCTATTACTAAATTGCATATTTACCCCAGTCTAAAATAAAATTGCATATTTTCTCACTATTAACTAATAAAATTGTAAATTTACCCATTTTAATTTAATTTTTTAAAATTAAATTATATAATGACTATTTTGCCGTTAATTTTAATAAACTTCAGAAAATTACGCATTTACCCATTTTTTAGTAGTTTTTGTCTTTTTTCGATACTTACGTCTTTTACTAAGTTTTTTTTCGTTATTTTTCCTCACAAGCTAGAGTAACAATCATAATACGAGTGACGATCAATATCATTATCATCTTCCATCTTGATTGTGACGATCAATATCATTGTCATCATGGGCGGCTCTTATGGTGTCGGGCAGGACTTCCGCACAAGGTCCGCGATTTCGAATGGCACGGGATTTTAAAAAAAAAATCGATATATATATGTTATTTAAAAAAAATTGTAAATGCATACCAAATCCAATATAGAGGCCCATAATCAAATACCTGTTTATGTTTTATAATTTAGCCCAAATACATAAGGTTTATTGGGCCAACCCAATACTAATATGATTTAAAAAAAAACAAAAAAAAAAAAACACTGAACACGTTGAATTGGAAACTGAAAGGGCGATCGTAATTTCAGAACTCAACACCGGAGGGCTGGCTGCCATTCAAGATTGAACGAACGAACATCATAAGTTAAAAGGTCCGATTTGTTTCAAAACTCAAAACTGAACACGCTGCTTCTTCTGTAATATGATTTGCTGTTTCTTGATTTGATTTTTCAAGCTCGAACAGTGTACGTGAATTCTCAAAGACACCACTGATTGTCATCTTCCATCTTGATTCAATCAACCAAGAAAATAGAACACAATTAACTCTCACAAAAGATACAAGAATTAAAAAAAAACAATAAAAAAAACAACCTACTGTTGTTTTAGTAAATTAGTTGATCGTATTTCTTTTTGACTTTTGCTACACCACAAGTGACTATTGAATTCATTTACTAGCTTCCATGCTTCCAGATGTATATTATCTCTAAATGTGAATATCGCAAGAATGAATATGGTTTCAAAGATGTGTATTAAATTAATGGAACAATTGTATATTTCTCCTTAAAAAACTTTTTAATTGCATATTTACCCAACTTAAAATTAATTGCGTATATCCTCTTCCTTGACTAATAAAATTACAAATTTACCCGTTTTGATTTATTTTATTAGAATAAATTATCTAATGACGATTTTACCTTTATTTTACTAAAACTTTAAAAGATTGCGTATTTATCTATTTTTTACTAGTTTTTGTGGCTTTTTCATAATTTTTGTTGTTTTTTTTTATGTTTTGCTAGTTAGTTTTTTTATATATATAATGACATGCTTTATTTTTCTTCTTTCAGTTTTGGTGATATTTTTTAATACTTTCTTCTTAAATAAAAGATATATTGCAAAATTGGTGTATAAATATTAATAAAAATGGACAGTGGTGTAATTTTATAACACCTATTTCAAAAATTGGGTCTAGTTATTTTTATTTTTGGGTGTTTGCATATGTGTATATATTGATATAGATCTAGAGGTCTTTTTGATTTTGGGCTGATTTATAAATATATACATTAACATACATTTAATGATAAAAAAAAAAGAAAAACACAAAACAAATTACTTGGTAAAAATGAAAACAAAAAAACTAACTAGTGAAACAAAAAAAAACAATAAAAATTGTGAAAAAAGCCACAAAAACTAGTAAAAATGGACAAATACGTAATTTGTTAATGTTTTAGTAAAATAAGAGTAACATGATCATTATGTAATGTATTTTTTTATAAAACAAATTAAAATTGATAAATTTGCAATTTTATTAGTCAAGTAAGGGGATATATGCAATTTTAATTTTAAGTTGGGTAAATATGCAATTAAGGAGTTTTTTAAGAGGAAATATGCAATTGTCCCTAAATTAATTTTTTACTAGCTTCCATTAAATATGAATCAAATACTAAGCTAAATATGATATATGATATGAATAATATATATGGTTTCATATCTCTGGTTTAACGCACGAGTGAATGAATATGAAACAACACAATATGCAGGTCTCTTAAAACTAAGCAAGAACTAACCTCGAATCTGAGAAAGGGGACGACCCAGAACAGTGGCGGATTTAGCCCTAAAATTCAGGGGTATCACAAAAAAAAAATTAGGGGTATCCTCGTATTTGTTTAAGGGTATCCTTTGTATAAAACCGGAAAAAAATTACACTACGGAAACGGAGTTGAGGGGTAGCCCGTGCTACCCCTGCTTGTACACTACATCCGCCACTGACCCAGAAGATGAAAATGAAGAGTCATGGTATGAGCCATGTAACTTTGAACCTGATTATTCTCCAAGGCAAGATCTTTTAATTTTAAAAAAGGGTAATTTTGTCATTTTAATAGAGAAGGGGAAATATGCAATTTTCATTTGAGCTTAGGTAAAATCAGATATATTGATTATTCTCCAATCAATCCCTCAATTGGCCGGGAGGGAGGAAACCAATAAATCACCAATGTCTATTTTTATCTCATTTTTTATTTAAATGGGTTTTTCATTTTTTTTTTTGGTTATTTACTTTGGCCGGTTTTCTTCATGCTAACTAACCATTATTTTTTTTTCCAGTTATCCGGTAAATCAGTTAAAACAGGTTTTTTCTAAAAAAATCCTTAACCGGTAAGAAAACAACGGTTAAAAAATCACTAATTGGTTATTAACCAATTACAATTTCGCTTAATAACCAGTTTCGATTAAGTTATTTTGTGCATCTCTATTAGTGTTTTCTAGCTTAGAATACTTTAGCCCAATATAGCTTAATAAGTAAGCCCAGTATGATCATATAATATATTGTAAATATAATTTTATAATTGGTTTTTATTAAATGAGTTATATAATAATGTTATTAGAAAATTACTAATAGTTAAACATATTTAACTTAAACATAAAAAAATAGTATTAATATAACTAATAATATCAAATTTTTTAAAGATAAGTAATAAGTTTTATATATTAGAAGGTTAGAGCAAATTACAAATTATGTTGTTAAGAATTATTAAAAGGCTTTGCTATAATATTATTTTAGAACCATTACAAATCCAAATGAAATGTGAAAAGCAAGAAAATAAATCTGGAATGGGGATTTATATTAAATATTTAGGATGTGGTTACAAAAAGTTTAAGGCAAGTAGTAACCCAAAAAGACCATGAAATAGTAATAGTAATGATCAATTTCATTCATTTGTTCATTTCATTATCTCGTCTATTCTGTTCTCTCATCAATTCCATTATCCCGTACTGAGCAGACCCTAAATCTATATATATACTTATGCGAATGACGATAATAGTAATTAGGGTTAAATGGGATTCAATTCATAATTGGTTTTTAACCTGATTGATAGACCCAGCCCTTTACTAGTCATAGATTCATAGGTCACGTCTTCAAGGTTGCCACTTGCCACCGGCCCGCTGTTATTGTGTTTCCTTTCTTTTTCAAAATATGTACTGCATTTGGGCTGCAGGTTTGAGCCCAGCAACAGCTATCCGTCATGGGTAAATGGCCACTTGATTTTCCGTTTTCAGTCCATGTACATACAGCAGGCCCAAATTGTATACAGCTATCTGACATTCGTTTTCCTTATATAATTAAAAAATGGTGTTTTTGTTTGTCATGTTTTTTTAATTTTGTGCACAATATAGGTTCTTGTTAATATATATTACATTAATGTAACCCATTTACTTTCTATCATTTTGTTGTTGAAATTTGTTGAAGTTCGTTTTCCTTTTATAAATTAAAAAAATGGTGATTTTGTTTCTCATGTTGTTTAATTATGTGTACAATATAAGTTCATTCATGTTGTTAATATATATAACATTAACGTAACCCGTCCACAAGACAGGTATTAAACTAGTTGATTATAGCTACAAGTTAACTACATTTTTATAACAATGGACTTTTTTTGTAGGAAGTTTAAAAAATTACAAAATTAACGATTTAAGCACTTTGGTATATTAAGAATATTTTATTTTAATTTTAGTATTTTTTATATTTTCTGCTTTCAAATCACCATAATATAAGTATACTTTCGAATGGGGTAAAGGGAATGGACGAAGGAATGGAATGGACGAGGTAATGGAATGGACGAGGGAATGCAATGGATCATTACCATTCCATGTCTTGTTTGGTTACCATGTGTGAATGGAATGAGTTATTATTGTATATTGTTCGGTAGGCAAGAAAAACGGAGTACTAAAATCAATGGTGAGTGATGGTGGTGGTGGTGGTAGTGATTGTGGGTGGTTATAGGTGGCGGGGGAGGGTGTCGGCGGCGGCGATGGGTGGTGGTGGTGGCGGCGAGTGGCGGTGCGGCGGCGACAACGAGTGGTGGTGGCGGCAAGGTGGTCATTGGTGGTGGGTGGCAGCAGAGGTAGCGGTTGGTGGCGGTGGCGGCGGTTGGTGGTGGTGTCACGGCCCCCGGCCCGGTTTTACCCGGTCCAGAAGCCGCGGGACAGAAACCCGTGGTATTTAATTTTGGCAGCGGAAATTTTAACAGGATTTTTTAAAACTGAAAATACTCCTTTATTTTATTTCAAATTTCGGTACAAACCCCGTAATTTACAATAAAGGAATTTCACTGGGAAATTCCCTGGTTACAAAAACATGTTTATTATTTATTTACTGAGCCACTTTCTTCAAGCTGTAGTGCGACACAGCACTTTTCCTAGTTCACAGTAAATCACCTGAAACATGTTTAAAAAGATTTTATCAGCGGAGAAATACTGGTGAGTCATTCAATTTGTACAAAACGACATATTGTTATCATTTACAGCATTAAGAGTTTTCACATTTGCCCCTATCTATTAATTAGCTGGTTCAGTTGTCACTCGACCGTATCTATGACCGTGGACATATCACTAAATTAGGCTCGCCCACCTAACGTGATAAATCATTAGTAGTAATGTGCACAAAACCCTCACATACTGCCAGTAATTAAAGATTAGCAAAGACTTAATCACTGCAAAGTATAACTGGAAAACAATTAGGGTTTTGTAAAGTAACTTTGATAAAAATAGAATGACTCACATTGCGAGTTTAACGGAACAGAGTTTTGCCTACGGATTTAGCCTCGTAACCTAGTTAAATAACAATGCACACGAAACTAGGTTAGTAACTTAATACAACATTTACGATAAGCTCACGAAATCAAAACCATCACGACGAATGACAAAGTATAGCCCGGATTCGGGCAACACTTAAACATCCATCGGATCGGTTTCAATCGATCGGATATTGTATCATAGCAGTGATCGAGTTATTACCCTGTAATCGTAGCAGCGTTTCCCTACTGAAATCTATGAAAATGAGCAGAATGTTTCGTTTTTGAAAGGATTTTGCGAACACAGAAGAAAGGCCATGCAATGCTCGTTATAAAGCTGAATTTTGAGTTTTACGCGGCCCGCGTAAACTCAAAGAATAACCTACACGGCCCGCGAGGGCCACCCTAGCTACAGCTAGGGCTACCGTGTCACATGTAGGCTTACCACGTGTCTGACACATGGCATAAAGCTTATCCGGAGCATCATCAAGCTGTCGCGCCCCGCGTAAGCTTTCCTTAAGGCTTACGCGGCCCGCGAGCGACCAATAGAATTGAATTTCTTGATTTTTCATAAGGATATTAGGGATGGCAATCAAACCCGAACTCGCTGGGTAAACCCGAAACCCGACACATTTGGGACGGGTTTGGGGTTGGTTAATAGGGTTTGGGAATAGTTTTTATTTTTTTCGCGGGTTTGGGACGGGTTTGGGATTTAGTGATATACCCGTTTACCCGACCTAATTACCCGATAAAGTGTACCTGTTTACCCGATTGTATATCCGATATAATTTCTTTTATATTATTAAATATGTATATATATGATACATCCATTTTTTACACATATAGGTATTCTATTTTGTATACATTGTAGTTATTTAATATATATTTTTATAATGACAATACAAAATGTAACCGGTTAGTAGTTACCCGATGAATACCTAATGGGTTTTGAGATGAATATACCCAAACGAGTAATCTTTTTAAATTAACGGGTTTACCCGAAACCCGCGGGTATACCCGATACCCGATGGGTATTTACCCGCTAGAAACCCGACGGGTTTTGGGACGGGTTTGGGACAAGCTTATCTAACCGGGTTTGGGTTTGGGTTTGGGATTACCTAAACCCGTCCCAAACCCGACCCATTGCCATCCCTATAAGGATTAGGGTTTTAGGGGTCCGGGTTTCCACTTACGGGTCGTTTTGGGACATTTTTGTAGGTGCTTACATCCTCCCCACCTTATTTAAAATCTCGTCCTTGAGATTTACTGAAACAGGTAGGGGTACTTTCGCTTCATTTCTGATTCCAGTTCCCATGTGTACTCAGGTCCTCTTTTTGAATCCCACTTGACTTTGACCAGTACCAGTCTTTTGTGCTTGAGGAACTTGACCTTTATGTCTTCTATTTGAAGGGGTTTCTCAACAAATTTTAGCTTTTCATTTACCTCTATGTCTTGAAGAGGTATTACCAGGGATTCATCAGTCAAACACTTCTTGAGATTAGATACATGAAACACGTCATGTACCCCGGCTAACTCTTATGGTAGTTGTAAACGATAGGCAACTGGTCCTATTCGTTGGGTAACGATGAATGGTCCTATATACCTTGGACTCAGCTTTCCTTTCTTACCGAACCGAACTACCCCTTTCCAAGGAGAAACTTTCAAGAGTACCTTGTCTCCCACTTGAAATTCTAATGGCTTACGTCGATTGTCTGCATAACTCTTCTGGCGATCTCGAGCCGTTTTTAATCTTTCCTTGATCTGAGTTATCTTGTCGGTGGTTTCCTGTACAATTTCGGGACCTGATAACTGACTTTCCCTTATTTCCGCCCAGCATACTGGAGTTCTACACTTTCGTCCATACAGTGCTTCGAATGGGGCAGCCTCGATGCTTGCATGGTAACTATTGTTATAGGAGAATTCTATTAAGGGTAGGTGGTCATCCCAGTTTCCACCAAAGTCGATGACACATGCTCTGAGCATGTCTTCAAGGGTTTGGATCGTCCTTTCACTTTGACCATCAGTTTGGGGATGGTATGCAGTACTTAAATTTAATCGTGTCCCCATTGATTCTTGGAAACTCGTCCAGAAATGTGAAGTGAAACGACTATCTCTATCTGATACAATGGAGAGTGGAACTCCATGTAAGGATACTACCTCATCTACGTACAACTTAGCCAATCGTTCCATGCTATAGGTTTCCTTTATTGGCAGGAAATGAGCTGATTTGGTTAATCGATCTACAATCACCCAGATTGCATCGTTACCTTTCTTGGTCTTGGGTAACTTAGTAACGAAATCCATTGTTATTAGTTCCCATTTCCATACGGGCATTTCTAATTGTTGGAGTAACCCTGAAGGTTTCTGGTGTTCTGCCTTAACTTGCGAACAAGTTAGGCACTTAGAAACGTATCTAGCTATGTCTTTCTTCATTCCTATCCACCAGAAATTATTTCTTAAATCTTGGTACATTTTGTTATTACCAGGGTGCATCGTATACCTAGATTTATGGGCTTCTTCTAAAATCTTATCTCTTAAATTTCCATGCTTAGGTACCCAAATCCTGTTCTTATGGAATCTCCAAATCCCATCAGTCCCTTGCTCTAATTCTTTTATCCGTCCCTTCATTCCTTCAGCAACATCCTTGATTGTTGTTTCCTGAACATTCTTTAGTTGTTCCATTAAATCTAACTGTAGATTTAATCTAAGAGCAGGAACTCGTCTTTGCTTTTCATGGTACTTACGACTTAGGGCATCTGCTACTACATTTGTCCTTCCTTCGTGATATTGAATATCACAGTCGTAGTCACTTAGAATCTCCATCCATCTTCTTTGCCTCATGTTCAATTCTTTTTGCCCAAACATATACCCTAAACTCTTATGATCTGTATAAACGGTAAACTTACTTCCATACAGATAATGTCTCCAAATCTTAAGGGAAAAAATTATTGCTCCTAACTCTAAGTCATGAGTTGTATAATTTTCCTCGTGCTTTTTCAACTGTCTTGATGCATACGCAATTACCTTTTTGCGCTGCATTAGCACACATCCTAAGCCCAATTTAGAAGCATCGCAATAGACTTCAAAATCTTCTGTTCCGTCTGGTAAAGCTAGAATTGGGGCGTTTGTTAATCTTTGCTTTAAAATCCTAAAGGCCTCTTCTTGCTTGGGTCCCCATTCAAACTTAACTGTTTTACAGGTTAGCTTAGATAATGGCACAGCTATCTTTGAAAAGTCTTTAATGAAGCGCCTATAGTATCCAGCTAATCCTAGAAAACTTCTAACTTCCGTAGCTGATTGTGGGACCTTCCACTTGGTAATTGCTTCTATCTTGGAGGGATCTACGTGAATACCTTTGTGATTCACCATGTGCCCTAAGAATTGCACCTCCTGTAGCCAAAATTCACACTTCGAGAATTTGGCATAAAGCTTTTCCTTTCTTACCAAAGTTAAGAGTGCATGTAGGTGCTCACAATGCTCGTTCTGACTTTTGGAATAAATAAGTATATCGTCGATGAAGGCAATCACGAATTTATCCAAATACGGTTTACAGATCCTATTCATCATGTCCATGAATGCTGCAGGGGCATTCGTTAATCCAAAGGGCATTACTGTAAACTCGTAATGACCATACCTAGTCCTGAAGGCAGTTTTAGGTATGTCTTCCTCTTGTACCTTTAACTGATGATATCCGGAGCGCAAATCTATCTTAGAGAAATACCTAGCTCCTTGAAGTTGATCAAAAAGGTCATCAATCCTAGGTAATGGGTATCGATTCTTAATTGTAACTTTATTCAGTTCCCTGTAATCGATACACATTCGCATCGAACCATCTTTCTTTTTCACAAACAACACAGGTGCTCCCCACGGGGATGAACTAGGTTATATGAATCCTTTGCTTAATAATTCATCTAATTGCTTTTTCAGTTCTAACATTTCGGTGGGTGCTAACCGATAAGGTGCCTTAGCTATTGGTGTAGTTCCAGGAATTAGATGAATTCTAAATTGTACTTCCCTATCGGGTGGTATCCCAGGTAGTTCTTCGGGGAATACATCTGGGTATTCTGACACTACTGGGATTTCCTTAAGTTCCTTACCTTTAGTTCTAATGATTACTGAAATCATATACACTATTCCTTGTTTTCGTTCATAACTAGTAACTTTCATTACTGAAATGAACTTCATTGGCTTACGTGGCTTATCTCCTGTAACCACAATTATTTCTCCTATGGGTGTATGAATTTCTATGGAATTCTTAACACAGAGGATTCGAGCATGGTTGGCTACTAACCAATCCATTCCTACCACGACATCGAATCCAGCTAAATTTATAGGTAGAAGGTTTGTAGAAAATTTATGGCCTGAGAGTTCTATCTTTCCTTTCTGCAGAACCTTATCTATGTTAACATAATTTCCATCGGCCGTTTCTACCGTATAAATCTGCTTAAGTTTGGTTAAAGGTAGCTCAAGAGCTTGGCAGAATGAAGTATTTATAAAACTTTGGTTTGCACCAGAGTCAAATAATACTTTTGCGTAAACGTCACATACAAGAAACGTACCAGCTATCACATCTGGAATTAGATCTGTTTCTTGTGTTGTCAGCTGGAAGGCTCTTGCATTCTTCTTATTAGTTCCTTCAGCAGGTTTAGCCTTGTTATCAGCTGGTTTGACCAGTTTAGGGCATTCTGGTCTGAAATGCCCTGTTTCTCCGCAATTGAAGCAAATCATGGATTTCTTCCTGCAATTCTCCTCTTGGTGGCCCGGTTTCTTGCAAAATATGCAATTTTCCTTACATTTTCCAAAATGTTTCTTTTTGCAATTCAACGCAAAAAATGGCGGTATGGAGGGTTGCCCGGTTCCCTTACTTTTGAAATTACTATTATTACCCACACGAAATCCTTGGGTAATCTTTTGGGCCAATTCCTTTTTCCTGTTTTCTTCTCTTGTACGTACCAGCCTGTCGGTTAAGGTATTAGCCAATTCAACCGCATTGTCAATTGTGCGGGGTCTCGCAGCTTTGACGATATCATGAATCTCGATGATCAAACCCCAAATATAGCGAGAAATGAGTACCGGTTCTGGCGAAGCCAGAGTTGGTACAATTCTAGCATACTCGAAAAATTTCGAAGTATACCCACGGCAGTCAACGTCTACCATCCGGTGGCTCGGGAACTTGTTTGTCATTTGTTCCTTTTCATAGTCGGGACAAAATTTTCTTTCCACCAATTTCTTGAATTCTTCCCAACTCATGGCGTAAGCCATGTCACTTCCTTTTGCCTGCAGTACCGTGTTCCACCATTCTAATGCCTCTTCCTTGAAAAGGTAGGACGCATACATAACCTTGTCTTCCTCGGTACATTTACTTATTTTAATTACTGCTTCGGTTTTCTCCAACCAACGCAGTGCGGCAGTTGCCCCTTCATTGCCTGCAAATTCGACCGGTTTACAGGCAAGAAATTCTTTGTAAGTGTAACCAGGTGTTGCAGCTTTCATTTTCTTAAGAAATTGGGCTTAAACCATGTCACACCCCGGCCGCGTCAAAACAACAAACCGCGGCGGAAACGCCGGGGAGTGAGGTGACAGAATTATTGTTTCAACAACCATGGTAATTAAAGTTATGTATTATTGAATTAAGTTTACATTGTTTTCGAGTTCAAACTAAATATAACATAAATAACTATCTTTTAAGTCACTAAGGCCCGAGTCCGCCTAAGTGAAGCACAAACATCATCATGCATTGGCACCTGAAACACTTGTAAAAATAGGTACGTCAGCATAAAAATGCCTGTGAGATACATAGGTTTTGTTTATGCAGATTCATGACTTGGATTTGAAAGAAGTGTTTAACAAAATATAGTCATGAACCTTGTAAAATGTTTTCCTTTAATAAATCATATGAAAATCGATTGTGAAAATCAAATGATAATAAAAGGATGATGCATGGTTAAATGAATAACCAAGAAAAGATGAATTTGTATAAAATATGTAATTTGTAAAACAATGTCGTGTCTTTGTGTAAAATATTTCATATTTCTGTCAAGTGGCTTAGGAAACGCAACAATGTATAATACAATAAAAGCACTTATATATAGGAAGTACCAGCGGCGTATCCACCATGCTTTTATTATATAACCCATAGCCCCGTTACATAAGTCACTTATCAATAACCAACCAAAATGTCATGTTTAAAACCAATGTCAAATGTTTGTGTGTAAACCATGTACGATGTCATTTGTGAAATATATCATGTATAACCAAATGATATGCATAGCAAGTAAAAAGTATTTACTTAACTATGTGATGATGTCAATGTGAAACAAATGTCATGTATGGTGAATAACTAGTAATTACTCAACCCCATAGGTAAATGTACATAACAAGGTTTTTGAATAAACCTAAGTTTAAATCAAATGTTATGTTTTGCAGAAAAACAATGCTTTATGATTACAAACATTTATGCAGTAATGTTAATCGCATACATTCAAGCCTTGCGACTGTGGCGACAAACCTTTAAACAAATTAAAGGTTCATCTAAGTTATGTATATCGGATTCTGTCATTCCCAACTTCCAAACAAACCTAGGAAGTCGGAAACGGGAGTTGTCAATTCCTATGGTACCATTACATACTACCGAGCGGCGTAGCTAATGTTAATGAATGTATTATTGTCCCGATTAAACACACCAAATGCCATAACCAATGTAAGCATGCTATGAAAACCATGTACTAGGTATGCTAAGTAAACATGCCTAGTAGAAATGTTCATAAAAAACAATGTGCTAGCATGCTCAGTAAACATACATAGCAAAACATAGTGAAAGCATGTACTAAATATGTACTAAGTGAAACTAGCATGTTTATGTCACAAAAGCATGTAAAACAAGAAAGTAACAAGTATGTACATGTGAATCACCCCAAAGTATTTGAAAACGCTAAAAGAGGGGAACTATGTACTCACTTGGGATTGCTAATTAGTCTTGAGAATAAGACCAATTTAAGCTCCAAGTATCGCGAAATCAAACGACACCTAGTATAGGTAATTATGTTAATAAACGGATCCTAAATCGGAAGATAGGATATAATTGAGGTTCTATAAATCAAATGAGTATTTGAACTCATATGGTATGATTTAATAGTCCCTACATTCTGATTGGAAAGTCTAACTAAGTGCTTTTGACCCGTCTCGACCCGTTATGGTAGTTTAAACCACTATAACACGTCGTTTGCGCGAAACTATGTTCGGATGGTTAACTATGTGCTATGTCAAGTCTTACATGCCCAATTATACCCTAATATGTTACTAAATCAGATTAGATGTCAAAAATATGTTCACATATGCACATTACGGATTTATGCTTCAAAAGAGCGTTTTGGTCATTTCCTATAGGCATACAAGCTAACTAGCAAATGACTAACCAATCCTATGTGATCATAAGGTATAACCTCAGAGGTTATTCCCTATGCAACTATGATCACTAAGCAAGCTTGGTCGGATCCTAATGATCGACCAAACGGGTCGGGTTCGAAAGTCTAAGCGGTTGTTTAGACCGCTTAACTAACGACCCTAAACAAGCACCGAACTAATAGTGACGAGTTAGACATGTCAAAACATGTTTAACCTACTGATTTGGTATCAAAACAAGGTATTTTGATACTTAAAAGTAGTTCCGTTGCAAAATGCGTGCTAAAACACATTTTGACCGAAACTTTGACTCGTCACTATGCCTAGTTAATGTGGTAATCAGTAGGTATAACCGCTAAGGATTATAACCATTGTGATTACAATCACATTGCAAAGTTCAATTGAACGTTGACTTGACCAATTGACTGGTCAAACTGAAAGTCAAACACTGTTTGACTTTTTAAACTAGTAAGCAATAAAAGAATGAAGGAATGCTCACTAAGGGTCCTTGCTATCTTTTCTACTAAGAATAAACCTCCAATCAGATTAGGAAGCTCTCCAAAGCAGATGAGAAAGGAGAAATGAGAGAATGAGCAAGGAATTGAGTTGATGGACCAAGCTATTTATACTTGTCATGAACTTGTGAGATCATTACATGTGGTTATTTGGCCAACAAGCAATAAATCACAGCCCTACAAGTGTTTAGTGACAGGTAATTATGCTTGGGAAGGTGTTAACTTGGTCCCCAAACAAGAAATATTGCATACAAGGGCCTGGTCTTGCAAAACAGCAGCTGAAACAAATTTTCTATCGCTGGGGGTTCTCAGGCGGCCCGCGTAAGCTGTAAGCTGAGCTTACGCGGCCCGTGTGGCCAAGTTTGGCAGAATTGCATAATTGGTCCCTGAACTTGATTTGAGCTCATTTCAGCCCCTTTTGACCCCCGTTAAGCCATTTTCAAGGCTCTACAAGGTCAATAAAGTTTAGAGGACTCAAAATGTGCTCGGAAAACTCTTGGATGTTGGCTCGTTTGATCGTACGGTCGCGTTGTTCGTTAAATTACGACGAAACTCAAACGGACGCGAAAACGAACCAAATTAAGCGACGAGTGGTATTTTTGCATGGCGATCACTAAAATAAAAATATTTTAGTGTGTACAAAAATTTTGGATGTCCAGATGTGGTCAGAACGCAAGATATGCGCGAAAATGCAAACTTACGCCGTTTTTGACACTTTTAGTCCCTGAAAGATCATATAAGCATGTTTTCGCACACCGAACCACTCAAAGCTTATTTATAAGCTATGTTTAGGTTATTTATGGTATGTTTAGCTTATGATCATATTCTGGACTGTACGTTGACTTACGAAACGATAGACTTTTGCAGTTTGACACAAATAGTCCCTGTGAGTGAATAAACTTGTTTTTGCCATACCAAAGCCTTCAAAACTTATTTCTAAGTTATGTAATGGTTATTTAAGGTATGTTAAGCTTATGTTACTGTTCCGGAGTGTTTGTCGCGTTAAACTGATTACGTTTACACATCAGTTTGCGTATAACTCTCCAGAAAGTGATATAGAGTTCAAAATCGATCAAAAATCAACATGTGCATAAAATCAAACATAAATAACAAACATTGGGATCAAAACACACTGTTTTATTAATATTGTATTGTTCAGAGTCTATAGAATGATTACACAAGTACATATGTCACAGTCTCCCCTACTTTAGGAAATTTCGTCCCGAAATTTATTTAGAGGAAACTTGTGCGAACAAATGCGGATATTTCGTCTTCATCTGGTCCTCACATTCCCAAATAAACTCTGGGCCACGTTTGGATTCCCAACGAACCTTGACTAAACGAATCCGTTTGTTCTTCAACTGTCTAAATGTACGGTCCACTATCTCCACAGGTTTCTCAACGAAGTGCATCGTGTTATCAACACGAATTTCATCAAGTGGTATGTGGAGGTTCTCATCAGCTAAACACTTTTTGAGATTGGACACGTGGAATGTCGGATGAACATTTCCAAGTTCAGGAGGTAGCTCAAGTCTGTAGGCTACTTTTCCGACTCTTTCAACGATCTTGAATGGTCCAACATAACGTGGTGCAAGTTTTCCTTTCTTTCCAAATCTAATCACACCTTTCCAAGGGGATACCTTGAGTAGGACGCGATCACCGACTTGAAATTCTAAGGGCTTGCGTCGTTGATCCGCGTAACTCTTTTGACGGCTTCTAGCTGTCTGTAGGTTATCACGAATCTTCTTGACCTTATCCGTAGTCTCTAGAATGAGTTCAGGCCCAGTAAGCTGTGCTTCACCTATCTCATTCCAGCAGACCGGTGAACAACATTTTCGACCGTATAAAGCTTCGAAAGGAGCCATATTGATGCTCGTGTGATAACTATTATTGTAGGAGAATTCGATCAAAGGTAGATGCGAATCCCAACTACCACCAAAATCGATCACACACGCTCTAAGCATATCCTCCAGTGTCTGGATTGTTCTCTCAGATTGACCATCTGTCTGCGGATTGTATGCTATGCTCAAATTAAGTTGGGTTCCCATGGCAGCTTGCATGGTTCTCCAAAAGCGAGACGAGAATCGAGCATCTCTGTCAGATATAATGTTCAAAGGAACACCATGTCGAGATACAATCTCATCAACATATAACTTGGCAAGCTTGTCAGCAGATAAATCCTCACGGATCGGCAAGAAATGCGCTGACTTTGTAAGACGATCAACAACAACTCAAATGGCGTCATGACCTCTTTTAGTGCGTGGTAACTTGGTAATGAGATCCATAGAAATGTTTTCCCATTTCCAAACCGGAATCTCTGGTTGCTCCAATAATCCAGAGGGATGTTGATGTTCTGCCTTAACCTTAAGACAAGTAAGGCATTTGGAAACATATAAGGCAATGTCCTTCTTCATACCCGGCCACCAATACTGGGTTCGAAGATCCTTATACATTTTGTCTGCACCAGGATGAATAGAATAACGAGACTTGTGAGCTTCATCCATAAGCAAGGTGCGAAGATCATCTATACTTGGGACCCACAAACGACCCATGTAATAGAATATCCCAAAGTCTCTCAGTTCAAGCTCAGGATTTGTATGACACGGTAATTCTTTACCCATCAAGTCTTTTGTAACACAAGTATGTTGAGCCTGAATTATGCGGGATTGAATGTCAGATCGAACCTGAACACAATGAAGCTTGACACGTTCCTTACGACTCAATGCGTCAGCCACGACATTCGCCTTACCAGGATGGTAGCGAATTTCGCAATCGTAGTCGTTTAGGAGTTCAACCCAACGTCGTTGCCTCATGTTTAGTTCTTTCTGATTGAAGATATGCTGGAGACTCTTGTGGTCAGTAAACACTACACACTTTGTACCGTACAGGTAGTGTCTCCAGATTTTGAGAGCAAAGACTACTGCACCTAACTCAAGATCATGAGTGGTGTAGTTTTTCTCGTGTATCTTCAGCTGTCTTGATGCATAGGCTATAACTTTGTTTCTTTGCATAAGAACGCAGCCAAGGCCTAAGTTGGATGCATCACAGTACACAATAAAATCGTCGTTACCCTCGGGCAAAGATAGAATAGGTGCATTACAGAGTTTCTGTTTCAAGGTCTGGAAAGCTTCTTCCTGTTTGGGTCCCCACTCAAAAGGTTTGCTCTTCTGAGTTAAAGCAGTGAGAGGAACCGAAATCTTGGAGAAGTTTTCAATGAACCGACGATAATAACCCGCGAGACCAAGAAATGAACGAACCTCGGTAGGAGTAGTAGGTGTATCCCAATCCTTAATCGCACTGATTTTGGCGGTATCTAAATGTATACCTTGTTCGTTGACGATGTGCCCCAAAAATTGAACTTCCTTAAGCCAAAATTCGCACTTGGAGAATTTGGCGAAAAGTTGTTCTTTCTTTAGAAGCTCCATTGTAAGACGAAGATGCTGTTCATGATCAGCTCGAGTCTTAGAATAGATCAAGATATCATCAATGAAAACGAGGATGAACTTGTCCAAATAAGGCTTACAAACCCTATTCATCAAGTCCATGAAGACAGCAGGAGCATTTATTAAACCGAAAGGCATAACAGTAAACTCATAATGACCATAGCGCGTACTAAAAGCTGTCTTGGGAATATCTTCTACGAGAACTCGAAGTTGATGATACCCAGAATGTAGATCGATCTTTGAAAAGCAAGTAGCACCTTGTAGTTGATCAAAGAGATCATCAATGCGAGGTAGGGGATATCGATTTTTTTATGGTAAGCTTGTTAAGCTCACGATAATCGATACACATCCTGAAAGATCCATCTTTCTTTTTCACGAATAGGACAGGAGCGCCCCAAGGGGAAAAACTCGGATGGATGAATCCTTTATCAGATAGCTCCTGAAGCTGCTTAGATAATTCTTGCATCTCAGATGGTGCAAGACGATAAGGTGACTTAGCAATGGGATTTGCGCCAGGTACTAGATCAATGCGAAACTCAACTTGGCGTACAGGGGGTAATCCAGGTAAGTCTTCAGGAAATACCTCAGGATAATCCCGAACAACAGGGATATCTTGGATAGTCTTACCCTTGCCTTTATCATCTACGACATGTGCCAAGAAAGCAACATATTTCTTTCGTAGGTATTTTTGGGCTTGGGTGCAAGACATAAGTTTAAGGCTACTAGCAGGTTTCTCCCCACGAACTTCTAAGATCTTACCAGTCGAAAGCAGTATACGGACCAACTTCTCAAAACATACCACCTCAGCATGGTACTTGGATAACTAATCCATTCCTACCATAACATCGAAGCTCCCGAGTTGCATCGGTGTGAGGTCGATAGGGAAAAGATGGTTATTAAGGTTCAACTGGCAATTTCGAAGAACAGAATCAAGTACAACAGGTTCACCACTAGCTACTTCTACTGTCAAAGGCTTTCCTAGTTTTATTCTAGTCATCAAAAGCAAAGGCTCAAAAGCTAAGGACACAAAACTCTTATCGGCACCCGAATCAAATAGAACAGAAGCAGGATGGTTGTTAACAAGGAACGTACCCTTCACCACTTCGTTATCTGCGCGAGCCTCATTTGCATTAAGATTGAAAGCTCTACCACGAGCCTGTGCCTGATCATTTGCGTTTGCCAACCTCGGGCAATTGTTCCTGTAGTGGGTCAGATCCCCACAATTGTAACACGAACCAGGCGGAAAGTGAGGTCGTGCAGGATTCTGGGCAGGGTTTTGCACAGCTTGGTTTTGAGCTGCCTGATTTTGGTTAGGAGCAAAACGGCAGGTATTTGCAAGATGGCCAGATTTGCCACAATTTGTGCAGATGCGGGATTGCAATTGTGGCTGGTGATGGTTGTTACATCTGTAGCACAGAGGTGCATTTCCCGCATACTGCCTCTTGGCAGCAGGTTGTGCAGCCTGATTCTGTGCTGCCTGATTAGGAGCAGCCTGATTTGTCTGAGCAGTGACAACGAAATTCTTGGAAGCCTTACGCTTCCTTGATTTCTTTGAAGACTCAGCAGCCTTCTTGCCCTTTTTCCCAGTGGCGCTATCAGACTGTTTCTGCTTCTTGTCACCTTTTCTGTGGAGTTTACCCTTCTTGACTTGTGATTCAGTAAGGGTTGCAGCTAGCTCAATGGCCTATCGGATGGTTGTAGGGTTACTACCAGTGACAATATCCTGAACAGGATCTGGCAAACCATCTATGTATTTTTCAATAGCCTTATCCAAAGGCGTGACCATTGTAGGACATAGCAAGCTTAACTCCTCATATCTATCAGTGTAAGCCCGGTGCTCACCACTGTCTTGCTTCAAATCTTGGAACTCATTTTCAAGTGCCCTCTGCTCGTGACGAGGACAAAATTCTCTCATCATGAGAGCTCTAAGTTCCTCCCATGTCTGACCCAAAGCAACCTCAGCACCTCGGTCTCTCATTACCCCATTCCACCAGGTAAGAGCCCTCTTTTGAAATACACTCGAGGCAAACACGACCTTACGGTTGTTCGGACACTGAACATGGCGAAAGGTGCTCTCAAGACTCTCAAACCACTGTAGGAGCCCAGTTGCTCCCTCAGAACCACTAAACTTGAGTGGTTTAGCCGAGTTAAAACTTTTGAAATTGCATGGAGCAGGTGCATTATTGTTATTGTTGGCTTGGTTCCATTGAGCAATAAGATTAGGGAACGCAGCAGCCATTTGCTGTGCGATAATTTCTGCCAGTTCGACATTTGGTAGCGGATTTGCGCGTCGAGGAGGCATTCTAAAAGAGGAAACATGAGAGAAAGCGAGTGAGATGACGTGATGAAAGAAATGAGATATCAATAAAATTGACAAAAATACAAGGATGGTGGTCATTTGTTTGTTACCAGAAAGCAAACAAACGATACACAGTGACAAATCAAAGTAAATAGGTCATAATAATGTATCACTGA
This sequence comes from Helianthus tuberosus, assembly GCA_030545235.1. Taxonomy (NCBI): domain Eukaryota; kingdom Viridiplantae; phylum Streptophyta; class Magnoliopsida; order Asterales; family Asteraceae; genus Helianthus; species Helianthus tuberosus. The sequence goes on along the minus strand of CM060426.1, from coordinate 142,461,547 downwards.
AGACATGCTCGCCTATAAGTGAATACTCACCCCAAGAGTTCCCAGGTAAGAGTGACTGGTCCGATATTGCGGATTTGTACGAACACTCTAGCCTTAGACAGAAAACTCAGGGTACAGGCATTCACCCTTCCAGTTTGCACGTGTTCACATTATTTAGACCCAAACTTTGATGAGATTTTGAAAATTTGGAAGGTAAAAGACCAAGAGAAATCATCTAAGGATAGATGATTGATTTCAAAATCATTTTGGAAATTTGTGTTCATGTTTTGGTAATCACCTAAGGATAGGTGACATGTATTGTTTTAAGATCTAAACACAAGTAAACTTGTGTTAGGGTCCTAGAAAGTTATAGTCTAGGTCAAAGCATAACTAATAACCTAATTCCCTATAACCATTGGCTCTGATACCAACTCTTCTGTCACACCCCGACCGCGTCAAAACAAAAAACCGCGGCGGAAATGCCGGGGAGTGAGGTGACAGAATTATTGTTTCAACAACCATGGTAATTAAAGTTATGTATTATTGAATTAAGTTTACATTGTTTTCGAGTTCAAACTAAATATAACATAAATAACTGTCTTTTAAGTCACTAAGGCCCGAGTCCGCCTAAGTGAAGCACAAACATCATCATGCATTGGCACCTGAAACACATGTAAAAATAGGTACGTCAGCATAAAAATGCCTGTGAGATACATAGGTTTTGTTTATACAGATTCATGACTTGGATTTGAAAGAAGTGTTTAACAAAATATAGTCATGAACCTTGTAAAATGTTTTCCTTTAATAAATCATATGAAAATCGATTGTGAAAATCAAATGATAATAAAAGGATGATGCATGGTTAAATGAATAACCAAGAAAAGATGAATTTGTATAAAATATGTAATTTGTAAAACAATGTCGTGTCTTTGTGTAAAATATTTCATATTTCTGTCAAGTGGCTTAGGAAACGCAACAATGTATAATACAATAAAAGCACTTATATATAGGAAGTACCAGCGGCGTATCCACCATGCTTTTATTATATAACCTATAGCCCCGTTACATAAGTCACTTATCAATAACCAACCAAAATGTCATGTTTAAAACCAATGTCAAATGTTTGTGTGTAAACCATGTACGATGTCATTTGTGAAATATATCATGTATAACCACATGATATGCATAGCAAGTAAAAAGTATTTACTTAACTATGTGATGATGTCAATGTGAAACAAATATCATGTATGGTGAATAACTAGTAATTACTCAACCCCATAGGTAAATGTACAAAACAAGGTTTTTGAATAAACCTAAGTTTAAATCAAATGTTATGTTTTGCAGAAAAATAATGCATTATGATTACAAACATTTATGCAGTAATGTTAATCGCATACATTCAAGCCTTGCGACTGTGGCGACAAACCTTTAAACAAATTAAAGGTTCATCTAAGTTATGTATATCGGATTCTGTCATTCCCAACTTCCAAACAAACCTAGGAAGTCGGAAACGGGAGTTGTCAATTCCTATGGTACCATTACATACTACCGAGCGGCGTAGCTAATGTTAATGAATGTATTATTGTCCCGATTAAACACACCAAATGTCATAACCAATGTAAGCATGCTATGAAAACCATGTACTAGGTATGCTAAGTAAACATGCCTAGTAGAAATGTTCATAAAAAACAATGTGCTAGCATGCTCAGTAAACATACATAGCAAAACATAGTGAAAGCATGTACTAAATATGTACTAAGTGAAACTAGCATGTTTATGTCACAAAAGCATGTAAAACAAGAAAGAAACAAGTATGTACATGTGAATCACCCCAAAGTATTTGAAAACGCTAAAAGAGGGGAACTATGTACTCACTTGGGATTGCTAATTAGTCTTGAGAATAAGACCAATTTAAGCTCCAAGTATCGCGGAATCAAACGACACCTAGTATAGGTAATTATGTTAATAAACGGATCCTAAATCGGAAGATAGGATATAATTGAGTTTCTATAAATCAAATGAGTATTTGAACTCATATGGTATGATTTAATAGTCCCTATATTCTAATTGGAAAGTCTAACTAAGTGCTTTTGACCCGTCTCGACCCGTTATGGTAGTTTAAACCACTATAACACGTCGTTTGCGTGAAACTATGTTCAGATGGTTAACTATGTGCTATGTCAAGTCTTACATGCCCAATTATACCCTAATATGTTACTAAATCAGATTAGATGTCAAAAATATGTTCACATATGCACATTACGGATTTATGCTTCAAAAGAGCGTTTTGGTCATTTCCTATGGGCATACAAGCTAACTAGCAAATGACTAACCAATCCTATGTGATCATAAGGTATAACCTCAGAGGTTATTCCCTATGCAACTATGATCACTAAGCAAGCTTGGTCGGATCCTAATTATCGACCAAACGGGTCGGGTTCGAAAGTCTAAGCGGTTGTTTAGACCGCTTAACTAACGACCCTAAACAAGCACCGAACTAATAGTGACGAGTTAGACATGTCAAAACATGTTTAACCTACTGATTTGGTATCAAAACATGGTGTTTTGATACTTAAAAGTAGTTCCGTTGCAAAATGCGTGCTAAAACGCATTTTGACCGAAACTTTGACTCGTCACTATGCCTAGTTAATGTGGTAATCAGTGGGTATAACCGCTAAGGATTATAACCATTGTGATTACAATCACATTGCAAAGTTCAATTGAACGTTGACTTGACCAATTGACTGGTCAAACTGAAAGTCAAACACTGTTTGACTTTTTAAACTAGTAAGCAATAAAAGAATGAAGGAATGCTCACTAAGGGTCCTTGCTATCTTTTCTACTAAGAATAAACCTCCAATAAGATTAGGAAGCTCTCCAAAGCAGATGAGAAAGGAGAAATGAGAGAATGAGCAAGGAATTGAGTTGATGGACCAAGCTATTTATACTTGTCATGAACTTGTGAGATCATTACATGTGGTTATTTGGCCAACAAGCAATAAATCACAGCCCTACAAGTGTTTAGTGACAGGTAATTATGCTTGGGAAGGTGTTAACTTGGTCCCCAAACAAGAAATATTGCATACAAGGGCCTGGTCTTGCAAAACAGCAGCTGAAACAAATTTTCTATCGCTGGGGGTTCTCAGGCGGCCCGCGTAAGCTGTAAGCTGAGCTTACGCGGCCCGTGTGGCCAAGTTTGGCAGAATTGCATAATTGGTCCCTGAACTTGATTTGAGCTCATTTCAGCCCCTTTTGACCCCCGTTAAGCCATTTTCAAGGCTCTACAAGGTCAATAAAGTTTAGAGGACTCAAAATGTGCTCGGAAAACTCTTGGATGTTGGCTCGTTTGATCGTACGGTCGCGTTGTTCGTTAAATTACGACGAAACTCAAACGGACGCGAAAACGAACCAAATTAAGCGACGAGTGGTATTTTTGCATGGCGATCACTAAAATAAAAATATTTTAGTGTGTACAAAAATTTTGGATGTCCAGATGTGGTCAGAACGCAAGATATGCGCGAAAATGCAAACTTACGCCGTTTTTTACACTTTTAGTCCCTGAAAGATCATATAAGCATGTTTTCGCACACCGAACCACTCAAAGCTTATTTCTAAGCTATGTTTAGGTTATTTATGGTATGTTTAGATTATGATCATATTCCGGACTGTACGTTGACTTACGAAACGATAGACTTTTGCAGTTTGACGCAAATAGTCCCTGTGAGTGAATAAACTTGTTTTTGCCATACCAAAGCCTTCAAAACTTATTTCTAAGTTATGTAAAGGTTATTTAAGGTATGTTAAGCTTATGTTACTGTTCCGGAGTGTTCGTCGCGTTAAACTGATTACGTTTACACATCAGTTTGCGTATAACTCTCCAGAAAGTGATATAGAGTTCAAAATCGATCAAAAATCAACATGTGCATAAAATCAAACATAAATAACAAACATTGGGATCAAAACACACTGTTTTATTAATATTGTATTGTTCAGAGTCTGTAGAATGATTACATAAGCACAGATGTCACAAACCACATCATTATTATTGTTGCCGCCTCCATTTACACTGTTACTGAAATTGTCGTCACGAGTACGTTTGTTGTGGTTGGCTTGTGAAGGTTCAACGGGGTTCTTAACAGCAGCGACGATTGTAGGGATAGCGTTGGTTATTCCCTGAGCAACGATATTTTCTATGTCTTGCCTATTAAGGAAGTGATCCTCATTGTTTTGTTCAGATTGATTAACTTCATTGACCGGTTGGTTTTCCATCTGAATAATTAACAATATATGCAAATTATTGCCACAAAATAGATAACAACCAAACACAATAAAGCAATCACACATAATCACGTCAACACGTATAGCCAAAATTGTCGACCTAGCGACTTTTATATTTTTATATATTAGTATGCATCGATACACACCATTTATTTTACAAAATTTTTATTTTAATTATTATTATTCAATATTATTATTATTATTATTATTATTACACAAACATTCCACCCCCGTTAGCTAGCCCTTCAGAAACGATGTTCCCTCTCGTCGTACTTCCACGTGATTTTCTCCCCCACTTCCCGAATTCTATTTCCCGCACCCACCAGTTCCTCGCCATAGTGGCAGAGTTCAGCTAAGTTTTCTGTGCTCATAGGTGGGTATGGTGCAGGTTCAGGATCAAACTAGGGAAAATAAACGTTGGGGTTATTCATGAAGTTCTGAAATTGCCAGTCACTCGTCCACCATTCCTCCAGTTCTCCGGGTAGAAGTTGGTGGTTGACAATAGGGTCCGAAATTGCAGGTTCCAAATTAATTGAAAGTTCAGATTGGGCTGGGAAATTGAAAAGGGTTTCGTCTGCAGGTCCGATGAGGTCACAGTTTGCAAGTTTTCGATCCAGCTCTTCCCAAGGTGGTAACTCTTGGGCCTGACCAAAGCTTTCCCCTATTTCCTTTCCTTTCCCTTTCGGATCCTCTGTCTTCTTACCCGTTGGGCAGGTGGCTTCTTCCTTCGTCCGCGTTTCCAGTCCAGGATTATTCTCCTCTTTTTAGGCTTAGGTTTTTCCTGGGGCTGGGCCTGGAACACTGGTGACTCCTCAATATCCGCTTGATAGCCGGATTGAGTTCCAGTGGTATCCATATCGGTGGTATGGATAGTAAAGTTTCAGAGTGCCTCCGACAGTTCATTCATGCTGTTAGCACACACGAAGAAACACATAAAAATTCAAGTTAAAATCTTATTTGTTAAATTAATTTTCACAGAATCACAGAATGGCAAATTGGAAAACTAAGTATTTTTCAAATACTTAATTAGCTTAAATCAGTGGCTCTGATACCACCTTTTTCTGTCACGGCCCCCGGCCCGGTTTTACCCGGTCCAGAAGCCGCGGGACAGAAACCCATGGTATTTAATTTTGGCAGCGGAAATTTTTAACATGATCTTTTAAAACTGAAAATACTCCTTTATTTTTTTCAAATTTCGGTACAAACCCCGTAATTTACAATAAAGGAATTTCACTGGGAAATTCCCTGGTTACAAAAACATGTTTATTATTTATTTACTGAGCCACTTTCTTCAAGCTGTAGTGCGACGCGACACTTTTCCTGGTTCACAGTAAATCACCTGAAACATGTTTAAAAAGATTTTATCAGCAAGGAAATACTGGCGAGTCATTCAATTTGTACAAAATGACATATTGTAATCATTTACAGCATTAAGAGTTTTCACATTTGCCCCTATCTATTAATTAGCTGGTTCATTTGTCACTCGACCGTATCTATAACCGTGGACATATCACTAAATTAGGCTCGCCCACCTAACGTGATAAATCATTAGTAGTAATGTGCACAAAACCCCCACATACTGCCAGTAAATAAAGATTAGCAAAGACTTAATCACTGCAAAGTATAACTGGAAAACAATTAGGGTTTTGTAAAGTAACTTTGATAAAAATAGAATGACTCACATTGCGAGTTTAACGGAACAGAGTTTTGCCTACTGATTTAGCCTCGTAACCTAGTTAAATAACAACGCACACGAAACTAGGTTAGTAACTTAATACAACATTTACGATAAGGTCACGGAATCAAAACCCTCACGACGAATGACAAACTATAGCCCGGATTCGGGCAACACTTAAACATCCATCGGATCGGTTTCAATCGATCGGACATTGTATTGTAGCAGTGATCGAGTTATTACCCTGTAATCATAGCAGCGTTTCCCTACTGAAATCTATGAAAATGAGCAAAATGTTTCGTTTTTGAAAGGATTTTGCGAACACAGAAGAAAGGCCGTGCAATGCTCGTTATATAGCTGAATTTTGAGTTTTACGCGGCCTGCGTAAACTCAAAGAATAACCTACGCAGCCCGCAAGGGCCACCCTAGCTACGGCTAGGGCTACCGTGTCACATGTAGGCTTTCCACGTGGCATAAAGCTTATCCGGAGCATCATCAAGCTGTCGCGCCCCGCGTAAGTTTTCCTTAAGGCTTACGCGGCCCGCGAGTGACCAATAAAATTGAATTTCTTGATTTTTCATAAGGATTAGGGTTTTAGGGGTCCGGGTTTCCACTCATGGTTCGTTTTGGGACATTTTTGCAGGTCCTTACAGGTGGCGGTGGTGGCGTCGACGATGGTGGGCGGCGGCGGCGACGAGTGTCATTAGCGGTTGGTCGCAGCTGTGGGTGATAACGGTGGCGAGTGGGTGGCGACGGCGACGGTGGCTGTCGGGGTGAGGTGGTGGCGGGTGGCGGCGATGGCATCGGTGGTGGGTGGTGGTGGTGGGTTGTGGCGAAGGTGGTGGGTTGTGGTGTTGTTGATGAATGGTGCAGGAGGGGATGGAATGGAAAAAAAAACATGGGGGGCGGGGGTGGAAGGAATAATTTTAAGGGAATGGAATGCATTTTGGAATGGGTGATTCCATTCCATTGACCAACCAAACATCCTTTTCTTCATTCCCTCGTAATCAACCATTCCATTACACCTCTCATTCTTGCATACCAAATACTACCTAAATGCTATAACTCTCGGCATATAGTGCTAGGATCTTCTTTCACTTACTAGCCTTCATAGAAGAATGCAAGAAAACTAAGAAAGGCATAGGAGTTTATCAGGTTCGTAATAATATGGTAGCACAGGTAAGATGAACGAAGCTGGTTACTAAGATCATATCAAAGAAAACGTACATCAATTCTCTAACCCCTCTACGAACCATCTTTCTTCGGGTCGGTTCGTGGTTCATGTGAGTTTTTCACCCCAAAACCCAACCCGAGACTGAAACCAAAATTTTCTAAAATCTGAACCGATACGGAAATTTGCTAAAATCTGAACCCGAGACCGAGACCGAAACTAAAATTTGCGAAAATCTGAACTAAACTGATAGCGTTGGGTTCGGTTTCGAGCTTTCTTCGGGTCGGTTGTTGGTTTTTTTGATGCTACCCAAAGCTCCATGCCAAACATACCCCAAGTTTTTTAGATCACTGAATTTTGGAAAAGCTTGGGATCGTTGATGTGTGTGGTCAATTTGACCATGAAAATTAAGTAAAAACCAAAATTTCAATTTTATAACTGTTGGAAGATTTATAATAAAGAAATTCAGGATTTTTAGAAGTCAATTATAAAAGTCAAACTTGTTCATAAAAAAAGTCAACTGCAGAATTAAAAGGTGATGAAAAAGAAATTTGGTTATGTGGTTATGTTAGTTAGAAAACGGTTAAATAACCGTCGTATTGTAAGGGTATAAATACCCACCGATGTCTTCGTTTGTATGTGTGAAATTAGAAGTTTATATTGCATATTTTATTTGTCTCTGTTTCACCAAATGAGTCCCTGCACATATTTTGTGCATACTCAAACTCACAATTGTTCATCCTATATTCATGAATGTTAATCGATCCCCAATCCGACAATAACTGGTGGGGCCAATTGCTGGGCTGTGATTTTATTACGGTTTTCTTTGTTGAGCTGAACACAGTCTTGGTTTCTCTCATGCTGGGCTGTTATAGCAAACAAAAATGTACGGTACATTATTCAGTTGGCATGATGTTCTTTTTAATGAATGGTTGGTTTTGGTGACTGTACACTTTGACTTACTAGTGTTATTTCTAGGAGACCACATAGCTTATAGTAACAAGCGAAATTGCAGTTACAAATCAGTTTATTGAAAGGTAATCCATATTATTCATTCATGATAGGAAGATTACAATCAAATATATAGAGAACCTAACTACACTTAGGGGCGTTTGGTTCGCGGAATGTGTAGGAATTGAAATTGGAATCCCTATTGGAATTGCACCATTAATACATTTATCAACCAAACACATCTATGGATTTCAAAGGAATCCATCAAATTCCAATTCAAATTCCAATTCCCATAGGGATTCCAATTCCTACACATTCTGCGAACCAAACGCCCCCTAAGTATCGTACACATTCAATCTTGGTACTCATATGGTATAGCTTTAACACCAACATTTTCGATATTCACAGTAATATTACAAAATGGTTGTGTAGAAAGATTCATCTAAAACTTTATATTCAACAGGAAGGTACACACGGATATAATGTGGAAAAATGACTATTATGGAAGTCTGCTACGTCACCCGAGGTGTAAAGAAGCCACAAAGATCCAGGCCTAGAGAGATACCAGAAGTATCAGAAGAGTACTGAGCTTATGAAACTTCGGTTCCAGAGGCTTCTGAGAGAAATCGCTCACAGGATTTCAAAACAGATCTACGATTTCCAAGCTCTGCTGTAGCTGCTCTCCAGGAGGCTGCTGAAGCGTGGACACTAATCTGTGTGTGATTCATGCTAAACAAGTAACGATCTAGCCTAAGGATATCCAGCTTGCACGTAGGATCCGTGGTGAGAGGGCCTAGACTATGATTTGTAATTCAAAGTCTGCACATCACGTCATCCTCCATAAACAAATCCAAACAAAACCATAGAAAAATCATTCCGCATCGGGTACATCCTCTACAGCTTCATTAAAAGATGCAGCCAATATTTCAGCAAGGCTAGGTTGTGAACTAGACTGTCTTTGAGATTCTGAAAAGTGTTTCCCCATTAAGAGAAGGTGGAAGCCACTGCTTTTTGAGTGACTTCCAAATTGCTTTTTGAGTGACTTCCAAATTACTGGTTCTAGAAACTTCCAAGGGTCTTCCAACATTGACTTGTTGAAGAAACAATTGGGCCGTTGCTCTTCTCCCGATACATGATTATGGCCCCGCCCTCGCCCTCCACCCTGTCCTGACCCACAGCCTCTCCCATATCTTGGACCACTAGTGAAGTGGGTTTGCGGGCAAGGAATACCGACACCTGGTGGGCTATAGTAACCTCTAGGGTGAGGACTATTGCCCCTCCAACCCGGGTTCGGTAAAGAGCTACTTTGTGGTGGGTTAGATGAATAAGCATGATTAGAACTTGCATAATATCATTGTGGTTGTTGCATTTGCGGATTTGGCAATTGGTTTATATGGGGTTGAAGGGAAGGTGAGAAGCGTTTCCTTGGTCTGCAAACCTGTTGAACCAAAAAAATAGTTATGTAAATTAATAAGAAAGGCAATTTAATGCTTTCCAAAAACATAAGAAAAATGAATATAAAGAAAATCAAACTACTGTTGTATGCATAAGAAGTGGCAATTTCAACCCATTTACTAATTCATAAAACCTCCTAAGTCGATCACTCAAAAATTAAGAATATTACTGTAGTAATATAATTTGACTAAAATGGTTAGTAAAATTGACCTGTTTAGACTTGTACAACATGATCACCCATTTGATATTCATATTGCTACATATATAAAAACAGAGCATCAATTCACAATTTATAATACTTGTTTAGTGACAATCTCTCAAAAGTTATTTGCCTCCAATCCAATCATTTTAAAGGTTAATTAACTATACACAGATTCAATGATTATTCGTTTAAACCCCAACACGTCACACAGAGATGTAAACTTTCACGTTCAAATGGTGAAACCAAGAATATATATAGAACACCAACGAATTAGCACACATAAGAAATTCAAAAGTAGGTGATAACAATAAGGTTATATGGTATTACTTGGAGTGGATGAAATATTCTGCTAAAATGTCAGTCTGTACAGTTGTTTAAGATTTTGCTTAGGGACAAGCAAAATATTAAGTGTGGGGATATTTGATGTGTAATAAAATACACATATTTGTCCAGTGTGAAATATATAATTTTTGTATGGGTTTTATTTGTTTTTTATTTAGTTTCCTGTTTGTTTTATATTATTTTGTGTTTTACCAGGTCCTTGTGCAAATGGACCGAAACCGAGCAATAAAGAAATAACCAGCCAGTTGGCCAGTGTAGGGCGCCAGTGACCGAATTAAAATTGCCGCTATTTTCCTTGAGGGGGGCCGAGTCCACTATCTCTATTGTTATAAGATGGCAATATAAAATTATATAATATAAATAAAAAAATTAATAAAATAAAAATATGAAGAGTTGTTTTTCTCGACTGCCAAAATCAAAAAGAAGAAAAAGCAAAAGCAAACAAAAAAAAAAGAAAAAAATATAATAATAAAAAAAAATAAGGGGAGACAATGACAAAAGTGGACAATTAGAACTGATAGAAAGTGGGGTTGGTTGGATAATACAAAGGCAGTGGAAAAATAAAAAAATAAAAAAGAAAAAGAAAAGAAATCATGTTGCAACAAGGCTGGCACACCTTGAATTTTTTTAATTCCATTCGCTGAGGCCTAGTTGTGAAATTGAGACTAGTGGGCTTTGGAAAATAATATTAAACATAGTAAAGCCCTTTGAATCTGCCTATAAATAGCAGCCAATGTTGAGTTTGAAAGAGGCACAAAACATACGAAATATCACAAGAAATCGCATACCAGACGGTATTGGAGCATTTTGGAGCTGTGCAAAGGTCTTGGAAGCTTTCGATTCGAGTTCTAAGCTTCCGGGTTCGGTAAATATTCATTTTTCGGTCTCTATAAGCTTTGTATTATGTTTTTAGTTGTTTTAAAGCTTTGTTCAGTTGTGTTATTGTATAATATGTGTACTTAAACTTATAAACTACCTGGGTTATGATGAACTAGATGATTGTAATGTATATTTGACATGATTTCAGTTATTTGATGTGATTTACATAACTTTGTCTTGTAATTAATCTTGGTATTGCATGTTGGTGTGTGTTTGATTAATTATTAGTCGATAAATACAACGGTTTGAGCATGAAGAAATTCCCCTTGAACTTAGAATTTAATTTGATTCGTTTATCTTTTGATTTTCGGGTTAAATATTGTGTTGAGAAATTGACCAAGTCTATTAATAATTAAAATCAATCTACTAAAACTTGCATCCTCATCTTATGACTCAAAAGAAGATTAGGGTGAGCTAGGTTATTAGCTAATCATTGGTGGGTAGATTGGGTGACCGATAGCCCGGGCTCGTTTATTACATCGTGGTTAAGGTTTCCTAGAATTTTAATAATCAAGATTTGGTTTGCTTTGCGATTTTTAAAGATCTTCTCCCAACTTAGTCTCTGAGGTCCCAAAGGTCCGATAATCGTGGGATTAGGTATCGATAGCTCGAGCCGGTTCGTTCTAGCACTTCACATTTCGTCTTAATCTTTTGTTTAATACATCTCTAATGGGGGGTTAATCAAGGGAAAAAGATATTTAACCGTTATTATTGTCAAATTAACATTGCATGATTCTAGGGATTCAATACCCAGGTAGTCCTTTTTCATACGTATTTGTTTCACTTTATTTTTGTATTTGTTTCACTGTGCTTGTTTATTTGTTTCACTTTGTTTGATTTGTTTCACTCATTCTCGTAATTAATTAAGTTATTATTTAAAAATCAAAAATCCATTTAAATCAAACTTCAAAAATTAACTTTATATTCGATAGAGGTTCATTATCTAAAGTTTGCATATAGTGTCCACTGATTGATATCCGGTCTTGCCATCTACACTACACCGCGACCGGTGCACTTGCCGATTATGTGTGGTTTAGTTAGCAATTCCATTTTTAAAACTTGTCACGAAATCAATTAATCAATTATATAATCACAACACGCTTTCGCACACATCAAGTTTTTGGCGCCGTTGCTGGGGACACTGGCACTTTAGAGAACGACCCGAGTCGTCTATTTAGTTGTTTACTTGCTTTCTTAGATTTTCATTGCCTTTAGGTGCCTTTTGCTTACAATTTGTGCCTTTAGGGTTAGATTTGCTTTAATAATTTTATCGTTGTATGTACCACACTCGTTCACAAGGGCTACCTTTAATTGTTGTTTCGTCTGAGCCTGAGCGAGATTTCCACGAGCGCCTTCGCATTTTCCGAGAGAATCAGGCACACATGGCTGAAAACGATCCCCCAGTTAGGAGAGTCGTAGCAGACTACGCCCGACCAAGCGCGGAAAATGGTCGATCAAGTATCTCTCGGCCCGCTATTGAAGCTAATAGGTGGCAGATTCCACCTCAAATCATCTCGATGGTTACAAATACTATCCAGTTCCATGGGTTACCTTCTGAGGACCCTAATGTCCATCTTTCTAGCTTTTCAGCTATCTGCGATACGTTTCAGGAGCAAGGTGTCAGCGAGGACGCATGTAAGCTGCGTCTATTTCCATTTTCACTTGCTGATAGAGCCCATGCTTGGTTAGAATCCCTTCCTGCGGGATCCATCACCACCTGGGCCGGTATGAAAGAGAAATTCTTAGGCAAATACTTTCCTCCTTCCAAAACCGCTCGTCTGAGGAGCATGATTCAAGAGTTTCGCCAAAAGGAGGGAGAGTCTTTCTACGAGACGTGGGAGCGTTTCAAGGAGCTATTACTCAAGTGTCCGCATCATGGATTCGAGGATTGGGCTTTAGTAGAGAAGTTTTATCATGGAGTGACGCCCGCCACGAGGAATATGCTGAACACTACTGCTGGAGGTAATCTGATGACCGCCAAAACACCAGAGGAATGCACTGAGATGTTCAAGGACATAGCAATGAGTAGTTACGAGTTTCCTGATTCTAGAAATTCGTCCGCTACACATAGAGGAGTGCATAAGGTCGATGATACCACTATGATGCAATCATAGATTGACGCCCTGAAGAAAAAGCTGAATGATATGGAGTTGAAGAAGGAGCAGTTGTGCGAGATATGCACTGGGAGGCATGACACGACCGCGTGTCCTATTGCCCCTGTGGAGTCACCAGAGCAGGTAGAGTTCATAGGCAACCGAAATCAGAATAATTTCGGAGGTGGTTACAATTCAAATTGGAGGAACCACCCAAACTTCAGCTGGAAAAACAACAACCCACCTGGTTTTCAGCCGCGTCAGAGCTTGTTTCAAGACGCAGGAGCAGGACCGAGTTTAGGATCGAAGAACCCGACCATAGAAGAGATGTTTAGGCTTAACCAGGAGACAATAGCCAAGCAGACGCAGTTGCTTACACAGTTCATCACGCAACAGGATACTCGACATCAGGAGACACAGTCGAGGTTCATGGAGCACGAGACCTTCATGAAGAGTCAGAGCACTGCACTGCAGAACTTGGAGAGGACAGTCGGTTCGCTGGCCGATCAGCTGAACCAGAGACCTCAAGGTAGTCTCCCTAGTAACACTGTCGGAAATCCAAATGCCACTGCAAAGGCTGTTACCACTAGGAGCGGACGAGGAGCTGTTGAGATCGAACAGGTAGATGATGAAGACCCAGAGGTCGACGAGGAGATTGAGATGGAGACGTCTGCTGGCAATGTGCAACCTAGGCTACGCCCAGCAAGTACAGCACAGCCCAGCGGATCTCCAGGAGAGAAGGAACCAGAGAAGGAACCAATGAGGGTGTATAAACCGACACCCCCTTATCCTGGTAGGTTACTAAAAGGAAATGATGCAGAGCAGTATGGTCGTTTCATAGAAATGCTGAAAAAACTGCATGTGAATATTCCATTCGTTGAGGCTTTGGCGAAGATGCCAAAGTATGCGAAGTTTTTGAAAGATCTTCTTACGAATAAGAAGAAATTTGAGGATCTTTCTACTGTCACCCTGAGTGAGGAGTGTTCTGCTGTCTTGCAGAACAAGCTGCCAAAGAAAATGACTGATCCTGGTAGCTTTACCATCCCATGTCTGATTGGGAATCTCATTGTCAGTAATGCGCTTGCAGACCTAGGTGCTAGCACAAATCTCATGCCCTATTCCATATTTGCTAAGCTCAACCTAGGAGAACCTTCCCCTACACGCATGAGTATTCAACTCGCCGATCGATCAGTGAAGTATCCGAAAGGAATTGTGGAGAACATGTTGGTGAAAGTCGAAAAGTTCGTATTCCCAGTTGACTTTGTCATTCTCGACATGGATGAAGACTCTGAAATCCCATTGATTTTGGGTCGTCCATTCCTTGCCACTGCACGAGCAGTCATTGACGTATATGATGGCAAGTTGACCCTTCGTGTCGATAAAGATGAGGTCACTTTTGATATCCAAAATTCTATGAAGCACACCCATAAGCATGATGACACTCTCTACTTTGTTGATACTCTGATGTCACAAGTAGGTAGCATTCTCAGCGAGATTTGTGAGAAAGACAAGTCTGATATGCAGACTATGGATGATCAGGAGGGTGGTATCACTGAGTTGGATGTTGAGCAGGATCCTTTACCGCAGGCCACCTCTAGAAACGAGGTATTTGAGGTCATTAAGGAGGAGGAGATCCCAAAGGAGAGACCATCTGTTGAGGTACCTCCGCCCCTGGAGTTGAAAGAATTGCCGTCTCATCTGGAGTACGCATTCTTGGGCGAGGGATCTCAGTTACCCGTCATCATTTCTGCTGGATTGACGGAGGAGGAGAAGAAGAAGCTGATGAGTGTCCTGAAAGATCATAGGCAGGCAATCGCGTGGAAGCTGATGGATATCAAGGGTATTAACCCTTCGTTTTGTACGCACAAGATCTTGATGGAAGAAGAGTTCAAGCCGGTGGTTCAGCCTCAGAGAAGGCTAAACCCTAATATGTAGGACGTTGTGAAGAAAGAGGTAATCAAGTTGCTGGATGCAGGACTGATATACCCAATTTCGGACTCTGAATGGGTGAGTCCCATCCAGGTGGTTCCCAAGAAAGGGGGTATGACAGTAATCGTCAACCATAAGAATGAATTGATACCCACCAGGACTGTCACCGGCTGGAGAGTTTGCATAGATTATCGCAAACTGAACGATGCCACTCGCAAGGATCACTTTCCTTTGCCATTCATTGATCAGATGTTGGAGCGATTGTCAGGACAGCAGTTCTATTGCTTTCTTGATGGATTCTCAGGTTATTTCCAGATCCCTATTGCACCAGAGGATCAGGAAAAGACCACATTTACATGTCCTTTCAGCACCTTCGCATATCGACGCATGCCGTTTGGGTTGTGTAACGCTCCAGCCACATTTCAGCGATGTATGGTGGCAATTTTTCATGAGTTGATCGAGGATTCCATGGAGGTGTTTATGGATGATTTTTCTATATTTGGAAATTCCTTCGATCAATGTCTGCGTAATCTTGAGCGTGTACTTACTCGATGTGAGGAGACGAACCTGATGCTTAACTGGGAAAAGTGTCATTTCATGGTTCGAGAAGGAATTGTGCTAGGGCATAAGATTTCACAAGCGGGGCTTGAGGTTGATCAAGCCAAAATCGATGTTATTTCCAAGCTCCTGCCACCTACTTCTGTGAAATCAATTAGGAGTTTCTTGGGTCATGCGGGATTCTACCGTCGTTTCATCCGTGACTTTTCGAAAATTGCTTACCCGATGACCCAACTGTTAGAGAAGGATAGGCCATTCGTATTCGACGATAAATGTTTGCAAGCCTTCAAGTTGATTAAGGAAAGGTTAGTGAGTGCTCCCATTCTGATTTCTCCAGATTGGAGCCTCCCTTTTGAGATAATGTGCGATGCCAGCGATTTTTCCGTTGGGGCCGTTTTAGGTCAGCATAAGGAAAAACACTTTCATCCGATTTACTACGCTAGCAAAACCCTAAACGACGCCCAAGAAAATTATACCACAACAGAGAAGGAGTTGCTAGCAGTCGTATTCGCGTGTGATAAATTCCGTTCTTATCTTGTACTGTCAAAGACCATTATTTTCATGGATCACGCGGCTCTTCGATACTTGTTTGCAAAGAAGGATGCAAAGCCCAGGCTTATTCGATGGATTTTGCTGCTTCAAGAGTTTGATCTAGAGATAAAAGACAAAAAGGGGGATGGAAATGTTGCAGCAGATCATCTGTCACGATTGGAAAACCCCGAGTTAGAGAGAACTCGGAAGGAGAGGATAGGGGATGACTTTCCCCATGAGGTTGTGATGCTTTTGAAAGCCACCGATGAAGGCTTTCCCTGGTTCGCTGATCTAGCGAATTACTTATCTACAGGTGACCTTGTGCAGGGCATGACGTACCAGCAAAAGAAGAAATTCTTTGCGGATGTCAAGCACTACATTTGGGAGGATCCGTATTTGTTTAGGATCGGTGCAGACTAGGTGATCAGGAGATGTGTGTATGGCTCCGAGTCTCATAATATTCTACGACATTGTCACGAGGGACCGACTGGAGGCCATTATGGTGCGACCTACACCGCCAAACGAGTGTTTGACGCGGGTTTTTATTGGCCGACCATCTTCAGAGACGCACATGAGTTTGTGAGAAGTTGTGATGCCTGTCAGAGGACAGGAAGAATCTCATCTCGTAATGAGATGCCTCAGAACCCCATTCAGGTGGTCGAAATCTTTGATATTTGGGGCATCGATTTTATGGGACCGTTCCCTATGTCAAGGGGGAACCGATACATCCTAGTCGCTGTGGATTACGTTTCTAAATGGGTAGAGGCAGAGGCCTTACCTAAAAACGATGCTAGGGTTGTTGTGAGATTCTTGAAGAAATTGTTTTCTAGGTTCGGAACACCAAAGTCCTTGATATATGATCGAGGCACCCACTTCTGCAATGCACAGATGGAAAAGGTCTTGAAACGCTATGGAGTAACCCATCAGCTTTCAACGGCCTATCATCCACAAACAAGTGGGCAGGTGGAAAATTCAAACAGGGGAATTAAGAGAATTTTGGAGAAAACTGTCGGAAACAGTCGCATTGATTGGTCCGAGAAGTTAGATGATGCACTGTGGGCTTTCCGTACCGTATCGGACGCCTATTGGGACTACACCCTTTAGGTTAGTTTATGGGAAAGCGTGTCATCTACCGGTCGAGCTAGAGCATCGTGCATACTGGGCACTGAAAGCAGTCAATCTGGACTTGCCAGCTGCAGGTAAAAACCGGTTTCTTCAAATTCACGAGTTAGAGGAGTTACGCGATGAGGCGTATGAGAAGTCGTGGGCATATAAAGAGCGAACTAAGGCATTACATGACAAACACTTGAAACAGGTAAAAGAGTTCAAGTGTGGGGAAAAGGTATTGCTATACAATTCCCGGTTGAAGTTGTTCCCTGGAAAGTTGAGATCACGTTGGAGTGGACCGTATGTGGTTACGCAGGTGTTTCCTTACGGAACAATAGAGGTTGAAAATAAGGACGGTCAGCGATTTAAAGTAAACGGTCACCGTTTAAAACATTTTGTCGAAGGACTGACCGAGGAGAGAGAGGAGGAGGTACTGTACCTCCCGGTTATGAGCACATAAGAGTGTGGGTTGCGTACTCGGATGTTCATCCGAGTTGTAGAGTTTGTATGAATTTTTTTTTTGTAGTATTTATTTTATCTTTATCTTTTGTGTGCATGAGTCTAAATTTGTTTCGCTTTAATCTATCTTTTATTTGAGTCAGTTTTACGTCTAGGTTTGTTTGTTGTGTCATGTGCAGGTTTGTTTAATCTGCCCGTACTCAATCTCCATTCGGGTGGAAATCTCAGAACTGCAATCTTGTGGAAAAGCAACCTAGATGTAAAAGGCGACCGCGAAGGAAATGCTATACGGTCATATTCAAGTTTGGATTAGGAACATGCATAGCTGGCACAGATTGTCATCATAACCAGCTAAGTCCTTTCCAATTTGTCTTTAGTATTTTATTTCTTAATTAGCTTATTGTTTTTTAGTCGGTTTCCATCCTACATTGAGGGCAATGTAGAATTTAAGTATGGGGATGGGAAACTATCGTTTAGGTCATAAAAAGTCAAAAAAAAAATTATTGTTTTATTTTCGTGCATATTTGATTTATTTTTATCTAATAGTTATACATATGAGAAAATGTAAAAGTGTTTTTCATAAATAGAAAATTTTCTAATTATTCATAAATTTGCATCTAAAATACACACCCAATTTGAGTGAGTTTTTGAGCCTTTCTAAAAGCATTCATCATATGCTTAAAGACTTCATTTGATTGAGTGTGCCGCATAATAGTATACATTTCAGAACTTGTCTTGAATATACTTGTTGAATTCATTAACTATAAAAATTGTATAAAAATGATAGAGGCATTAGGATACAACCATGTGTTTACCCTTTCTTGTAAATTTTAAACCCAAAATGTTATCCAATAGAAAACCAAGTTGAGCCTTTTCCTTTTTCGTTTGTTGTAAACCCACCATATTAAACCATTTAAGCCTTTTTGTTTTACCTTTTCAACCCATGTGTGAAATCCGGTTTAGTATAATTTTCCTTTCATAGGAATTTAGTTTGGTCTTTTACCGGCAGACCTTAAAAAACTGGACATGCATTCATTCGATTTAAATTTGCTTTGTTGTCTACAATTCGCGAAACCAAGATTACCTACGGAGATTAGAGAGAAAATATTTCATTCAAGTAAATAAGTTCGAAAAAAGTGGCAACAACAAGAACAAACGCCACCATTTTGTGGGACATCCAAAAGTGCTATGAAAAGAAGAGCAAAAAGATATGACAAATGCATGAGATGTGGAAACTGGTCTCACACAGGAAGATGTAGAAAAAGTCAAACTGAATCCCAACATGAATACACGCTTCTAATGAGGGTGGGGGCTATTAGGCTCGATGCCGAACGATCCATTAGAGTTGGAAGTAATGTTCATTACAGGATAAAGGAAGATTTGATCCACATCTTGGATAAAACCGGTCTTGACGATCTGACCTTAAAAGAGTCACTTGGTTTGTGAGTATGTATTTTTAATTAAAAAAATAAACATAAAAAAAAATTGTGTAAGGCTTGTTAGGATAATTTGCTAGACCGGATTGAAACACTTCACCCAGTAAATAGCCATATTTTCCTACCTTTAAACCCTAGCCAAGTTACAACCCGCAATAAAAGTCCTCTTGATTTATTTGATTTTTATATGTTAATTGGTAAAGATGAGATTTCATTACAAGCTTATGATAATGTTACTATATGGCCCAGCTTTTGAGTGATCACAGAAAATTACTAGTGCACTATTTACTAGTCTACACAAGTGAGCCGAGGGAAAACCAAAGATGCAAGTAAGTGAGTAATTGATGATAAAACTCTATTTTTGAAAAATCACATTTAGTTTTCTCATCTCTATCATTATTAGCTAATTTTAAGTCATGTATGTACATTAATTTTCATGTTTATTTTTAACTGCTAAAATGTCAGTCTGTACAGTTGTTTAAGATTTTGCTTAGGGACAAGCAAAATATTAAGTGTGGGGATATTTGATGTGTAATAAAATACACATATTTGTCCAGTGTGAAATATATAATTTTTGTATGGTTTTTATTTGTTTTTATTTAGTTTCCTGTTTGTTTTATATTATTTTGTGTTTTGCCAGGTCCTTGTGCAAATGGAGCGAAACCGAGCAATAAAGAAATAACCAGCCAGTTGGCCAGAGTAGGGAGCCAGTGACCGAATTAAAATTGCCGCTATTTTCCTTGAGGGGGGGCGGCCGAGTCCACTATCTCTATTGTTATAAGATGGCAATATAAAATTATATAATATAAATAAAAAAATTAATAAAATAAAAATATGAAGAGTTGTTTTTCTCGACTGCCAAAATCAAAAAGAAGAAAAAGCAAAAGCAAACAAAAAAAAAGAAAAAAAATATAATAATAAAAAAAAATAAGGGGAGACAATGACAAAAGTGGACAATTAGAACTGATAGAAAGTGGGGTTGGTTGGATAATACAAAGGCAGTGGAAAAATAAAAAAATAAAAAAGAAAAAGAAAAGAAATCATGTTGCAACAAGGCTGGCACACCTTGAATTTTTTTAATTCCATTCGTTGAGGCCTAGTTGTGAAATTGAGACTAGTGGGCTTTGGAAAATAATATTAAACATAGTAAAGCCCTTTGAATCTGCCTATAAATAGCAGCCAATGTTGAGTTTGAAAGAGGCACAAAACATACGAAATATCACAAGAAATCGCATACCAGACGGTATTGGAGCATTTTGGAGCTGTGCAAAGGTCTTGGAAGCTTTCGGTTCGAGTTCTAAGCTTCCGGGTTCGGTAAATATTCGTTTTTCGGTCTCTATAAGCTTTGTATTATGTTTTCAGTTGTTTTAAAGCTTTGTTCAGTTGTGTTATTGTATAATATGTGTACTTAAACTTATAAACTACCTGGGTTATGATGAACTAGATGATTGTAATGTATATTTGACATGATTTCAGTTATTTGATGTGATTTACATAACTTTGTCTTGTAATTAATCTTGGTATTGCATGTTGGTGTGTGTTTGATTAATTATTAGTCGATAAATACAGCGGTTTGAGCATGAAGAAATTCCCCTTGAACTTAGAATTTAATTTGATTCGTTTATCTTTTGATTTTCGGGTTAAATATTGTGTTGAGAAATTGACCAAGTCTATTAATAATTAAAATCAATCTACTAAAACTTGCATCCTCATCTTATGACTCAAAAGAAGATTAGGGTGAGCTAGGTTATTAGCTAATCATTGGTGGGTAGATTGGGTGACCGATAGCCCGGGCTCGTTTATTACATCGTGGTTAAGGTTTCCTAGAATTTTAATAATCAAGATTTGGTTTGCTTTGCAATTTTTAAAGATCTTCTCACAACTTAGTCTCTGAGGTCCCAAAGGTCCGATAATCGTGGGATTAGGTATCGATAGCTCGAGCCGGTTCGTTCTAGCACTTCACATTTCGTCTTAATCTTTTGTTTAATACATCTCTAATGGGGGGTTAATCAAGGGAAAAAGATATTTAACCGTTATTATTGTCAAATTAACATTGCATGATTCTAGGGATTCAATACCCAGGTAGTCCTTTTTCATACGTATTTGTTTCACTTTATTTTTGTATTTGTTTCACTGTGCTTGTTTATTTGTTTCACTTTGTTTGATTTGTTTCACTCATTCTCGTAATTAATTAAGTTATTATTTAAAAATCAAAAATCCATTTAAATCAAACTTCAAAAATTAACTTTATATTCGATAGAGGTTCATTATCTAAAGTTTGCATATAGTGTCCACGAATTGATATCCGGTCTTGCCATCTACACTACACCGTGACCGGTGCACTTGCCGATTATGTGTGGTTTAGTTAGCAATTCCATTTTTAAAACTTGTCACGAAATCAATTAATCAATTATATAATCACAACACGCTTTCGCACACATCAAGTTTTTGGCGCCGTTGCCGGGGACACTGGCACTTTAGAGAACGACCCGAGTCGTCTATTTAGTTGTTTACTTGCTTTCTTAGATTTTCATTGCCTTTAGGTGCCTTTTGCTTACAATTTGTGCCTTTAGGGTTAGATTTGCTTTAATAATTTTATCGTTGTATGTACCACACTCGTTCACAAGGGCTACCTTTAATTGTTGTTTCGTCTGAGCCTGAGCGAGATTTCCACGAGCGCCTTCACATTTTCCAAGAGAATCAGGCACACATGGCTGAAAACGATCCCCCAGTTAGGAGAGTCGTAGCAGACTACGCCCGACCAAGCGCGGAAAATGGTCGATCAAGTATCTCTCGGCCCGCTATTGAAGCTAATAGGTGGCAGATTCCACCGAGAGCCGTTTATTGGTCGAGAGGAGCCGTTTGCATAATTATTTAAAAGTTTGCGTGTCAAAGGGTTAAAAACGTCAACATGTTAATTCATACCTCTGAATGAGCAATTAATAATGAACCTCTATCGAAAGGATGAGTGAAAAGATTCAGAGAGGAGTGAAAAGATCACGTTCGAGTAGGAGACAATCACTGCTATGACCCCTATAGGTTTGTTATGTTTCTCATTGATCGAATAACAGATCAGAACCCCTTTTTCACTTGTTAAGCCCCACTGGGACTCACATGCACCCACATTATTATTATGTGTGCACCCACAATAATATTGTGATTTGCATGCTCATCTCAGTTCCTCCTAACTCATGTCAAATGGTTCCTCAAACTTGAATGCCAAACAGAGACTTTCAAAACGATAGGATCATAGACATTCAAAGACTACGACATACCATCAACGCATCATAATGTAAGCAAGCAATTCATGTAATCATGCTATAGTGACGAGTGTGTGTTCGTATGCTGCATCATAAACAAATGTGTACTAGTCAAGTAATGTATGCAACAAGTGAAAAAGACGAACCTTGCAATCTGGAGCTGAGTCTCATGGTCGTATTCACGTTTTCAGAACTGTTCGGTTATAGTCTGGTTTTATAAAAACATTTTTAAAACCAAGTTCACTATAACCAGTGGCTCTGATACCAAACTGTCACACCCCCAAAATACCACTCGCGTAAACACCGTGGGATGTGTGACGTACCAGGATCTAGCCACCAATCACATTGAACTCATAACTATATTTAAATAAAACTTTCATTCATTATCATAAAGTGTTACAAAATGCTAAATGTAATTCATTGTATACAACGGAAGCATAACTCATTTGTTAAGTGTTTCATAAACCACATGTACAAAACCATTAGACTTGTATGGCGATTCCATGTATCTCGACCCATGACCACTCCAGCCTTCCAGACAGCAAGTTCCCAATGCTATAACCCTAAAGACCTACAAGCATGCAGACAAGTGTGTCCGACGACGCTGGTGAGTTCAAAGTTTGTTAACACGTTTTTAGTTACCAGATATGAGTATAAAACATTTCAATGATTTTATGTCGTTAATAACTCGATTGCCGCAGATAGCTCCAGATTATTTGCCCAAACCCCAATGCCTCTATCAAAGCAATGGTCAAGACTGGGATCATTAGTTCACTCCCGACCTCCCCGGTGCGGTGTGAGGTTGCCAAACCTAAATAGGGCTATTAACTAATACCCCGTTGCCTCCCCAGCAACAATCGGTAGAAGGGACTTGATTAATAGATATGAGTGTATTAACCAACATCCCAATAACCCGACGTTCCTCCCCAGAACGATTACCACATGTCCCTCCCCGGGACGCATGCTTGGAAAAAGAGCAGTGAACTCACCTTAGATTTGCTCGGTATTTAACAAGTTACTTTACCCATTCCAAGTCGGTCAACCAAACCCTACCGTGGTTACCAAAGACAATCAATATAGTGTTCACACATATCACGTATCTAACGTACACTTTGCACAAGTAGTAGACAAGTAAGACACACGTACTTATACGCATCGTAACTGTTAAACATACAATCCGTTGCTCTATAACTTTTATCATGAAATCACATAACAAGTGTATGGGTTTCACATGCAAATCAATCACTTAGCAGTACATGTGTTTTCACAGATTGCAGTTGCTATTAAGATCATAGTATATCACATACCGGGCATTCGTCTCTCAAACAAGTCTACATTCTGTGTTCATGACACATAACAATGTTTTACAGATAAGTTGGCTACCCACAACAATTGAGTCAAGACTCTCATTTCTGGTTATCATTATCATCATATGACAGACTAAGTTTCACACACACCAGTGTACAACATCATAAACAACCTAACTGTTCAGCTCATTTACTTACACGACGAAACACCCCATGTTTCGTCGAGATGAGGGGCAACGAAACACCTAGTGTTTCGTCGAGAATATGGGTGACGAAAGACCCATGATTCGTCAACAGGAGTTTCGTCGACATTGATTGTTTGGCAATAGTCTTTCGTCGCTAACCCTAACAGTTGCACTGTTAACACATCACATCATTAGCAACAGTTTTCAATCTATTCAAACTAGATTAATGTAGCATAACAGTTTCAAGAGTCTTTCATCATCTTTTTGAACATCATACATCATGATAAACCAAACACAAACATCATGCATCACAACGATCTAACAAACAGTTTCCTATCATCATAGTTTACCAAGCTTTCGTATAAGTCACATAAAACCCTAATCAATTTATCAGTTTACCATAGCAGAAATCATTATCACATTGGCACCATGAACCCTAATTTCGCTGATCAGTCATAGTGAATATTCCTAGATCGTTCCCATGATTATGCCATATCTTTGCTAATCAGTTGATCTACCAAACAAATACAAGCGAGGTTTCATATGCTACCTAACCATCATTAGACTATCGTCATATTCTACGAAAACAATTGTGAACACAGCCATGATTAATGAATCAACAACATAAACACACTAACCTGAAATGTAGGGCCGACAAGTATGCTAGGATAAAAGAGGCATGGCTTCGATGGATGAAGAGAGGCTACTAAGATGATAGCATGATAAGATGGAGGAGGAGAAACTGCCGTCGAGTAATATGAGGGTCTAGGGTCTTTGTTTACGTCTTATAATATTACATAACGTTAAAAAGTTGGGCCACGATAAGGATTGGGCTGAAGCCCTTATTGGCGAAAAACTCTCCTTGCGAAAGATTTGTTTCGTCGAGCTCATGAGTGACGAAAGTCCTATATTTCGTCGCTAAGGGTCTGTGACTAAAGTCCTACATGCTCAATCATTAAACCACCACACAACTAATATTAAATCATTCCACAATGATATTAATGATACAACGTACAACGAAATGTAAAACAGGATTTGTAAAACAGGTGACGCGTAAAGGAAAGGTCTTGAAATCTCGGGTTGTCACATCATCCCCAACTTGAAAGAAATTTCGTCCCGAAATTTGATAAGCAATCCAAAATAGCACGGCGTTAGATCAGGATGACTGTATATTTTCCGTGGGTGCCACATTTGACGCAATAAAATGTTAATGCGCGCAAATTTGCGCGTTAGAAGGACCAAAAGCGTCAACGTCTAAAACTACACCTTAGAATGACCATATAAGTGAACTAGAGCGTCGTAATATTTGAGCATGCACTCAGGAATGCCTACCATGGGTTACGTAAGGCTTGAATATCGTTAAACGATATTACGCACATATATGTGCGTTAAAAGGACTAGAAATGACAAAAAGCGAAACTACACTTTCGGATGATCTTTTAAAAGAACCGGGAACTCCGTAATGCTCAGTCAAACTTCCGAGTGTACCAAAGATTGGCCGCTAATGCATTTACACCTTATAATGAAAATATACTTGAAAATAGAAAGTTAAGTGCCAAAAATGACAAGATTGAAAGTTTAATAGTACATGAAAAGGTTGAGGGGCTGTTCTGTCAGAAAATGAAAACATGTTTGCTGGACTTATGAGGATCGCGGGCCGCGAACCCTTTTGGGCCGGCTGTACGCGGGCCGCCATGAACATCAGCAGCAACACATATATTTTTTTATTCTTTTCAATACTTCGTGCCCACACATAGGTTTCAAAACCATTTTTATAAAACCTTGGACTTGTTTACTGATTTAGATAACTGGTTTTACACCTGTAATCATCCAAATGAATCCCAAAAACACATGGCGATATCCTATTAAATCACAAAAACTATATATAGGCTTCAAACTTCACATTTTCATTTGCACATTCATTCAATCTTCCACTCCTTCTCACATTGGGAGCTCCTGAACTAATAGGAGCATACCATTGAGCTTATTTCAGTCCCTTGGACCTCTTGTAAGTGTCCTTTCATGACTAGTTCGTTTTATTGGCATTTAAAGCCAAAAAGTCAAGCGTTTACGACGAACGCTTTGACTTTTGGTTAGACCGTAAACGGTCAAGCCATTGTTCGCAACGAACATGGCTAAGTGATCATAATTAGGTAGGTGTAAACCCTCAAAAGGGCACCTCCTAAGAATCACGTTTGCTTGGTCAATTGACGAGTCAACGTAATATTGTTTTAAAAAGTCAACGGGTCAATTTTTGAAATAATTGCCATATGAGTTTAGAAATATTCTAAAATACATTTTATCACTTTAAAAACTTGGTAATAATTATTAGAACATGTGTAAACATGTTCGGCTCGTCAATTCCATTTTTAGGGTCGGTTCGCAACCGAAAGTCGCGAAGTTTGACTTATGCGTTGACTTTCGATTATAAACGGAATTAGATTAGTTTACTACTGATTTTAGGTTCCATTATGATCGTAATTTAATGTAGCATAACCCTATAAGGTTATATTACACGATCATATTAGAAATCTGAGTTTTGCACATGTTCCGTTATTTGCTTAAAAATTGACCATTATGCCCTTATGTTATAAAAACGAGATTTTTGAAAATGTGAGAGGACAAAAAGCTTTATTACTGATGTATAAGTATGTCAAACAAATTTGACATTAGTTTCTGGTCTCAAACTAAGGTTATGCAAAATATCGTAAAATGAAATTTTTTATTAATTAAATTACATTTTTTTGCATAAATCATGTTTAAACCCAAATTTTGACACCAAAGTCATTACCTATTTTTAGAGATTTTTGGAATTTTTGGTCAGATTATAAACTGACCATATCATTGAGTTCTCGTATAATTCGGTAAATGACGATAATACCCTTTTCATTCATAAAATGAGATTAACATTAGATTTGCATACCAAACCTTTTCCTACTGATATTATATATTAAATAAAATATTTTAAACATTTAAGACTGATCAAAATCTCAGATTTTCATAAACATCGCAAATATCGTCAATTACCGACTTTTACGCTAAATAGGTGCATAGTATGGTTTAAAACCATATTTAACACCTAAAACTTGTTACCTACAGATCTTATAAATAAATTTTAATACTTTAACAGTAAGTAAAAGTCTTGAACTCAGACTTCCAAATTTGACCTTAAAAGCATATGTGAAATGACCAAAATGCCCCTACGGTGCATAGTTTGGCCATAAATGGTAAACCTCACATATGTATGATATCTTACTGATGTAACATGATAAAATAAATATTTTTACTGAAATTTTTAGACCAGAACCTCAGTTTACTATTAAACCTCTTTTATAAACTTTAAAATGACCAAAATACCCTTACAGGATTTAATTTGGTTTTAAAATCTTTTTGAGCATAATTGTTGATATTCTACTGATATCATAACATATTTAAAGCATAATAACTTATGGAACTTGTACATGACTTATCCGACTACCCGTTATGCATATGCGCGTTCGGTACTGTTTATGTAACTAGTTTGCATAAATTAGCCGAAACGGGTCAAACCTTATCGTTTTAACTTCAAAATCCAGAATGTATTTAGTTTACCCATTATATACAAGTCTTCATACTTGTTGGGTCTAAATTACATTCCATTCCGGTCATCGCTTAATCTAGCGTTTCGTACCGTAAACCTTTCTTAAAACTAACCAGTCTAAGTTTACAACTCAAATAAGACCCGTTAGTAATCTAATAGGTTAATAAAACCTTTGTTCCAGATTAGGAGCTCTGGTAAAAGCTGCTTGCACTAGTTTGAGTACATTATATGGCTGAGTAGATAAATCTTGCATTTAAAAGCTCAGGTAAATACTTTTAACTTATTTTCCCTTATACGGGCTTGGGATACGGTAAATTATTACCGCTTGGTCGGGTATTGAATATTTAATCGATTAGTGGTTAAATCATTGAGATAACCAGTTTTAATCTGTTTTGTTTGATTTAAGCATTTGGGGGTTAATATGATCGTGTCCTGGATATCCTCGGCTCATTCATTTGAAATGGCCACGACTTAAGCACGGGTTGTAGGCATACACCTGACAGTTGCGTATGTAAAATGATATACCCACTCACGAGGAAACTTCTTGTGGGTTTTTATTAGTGGTGTGTCTATTAATCATGTCTCGGCTTCTATCCCGGGCCCTAAACGTACGACAAACATGTGAATCTGTATACAAGATTATTTTATATAATTGTCCCAAGTTATAAAAGATTTTATGCCTTGTGCATCCAAACCAATTTTATAAACATTTTCAAATGAGTCGGTTAATTGTATTTACCAGTGTAAACTGACGTATTTTCAAAAGACTAAGTGACAGGTACTATACGTAATTGGCTGGAAGGTCCTGGGCGTTAAGTAGAGGATCTTGCAAGTCCATAATGCCTTATGTCTGTTGAACATGTTATGTATTATAATTTAGACCCGTCTGTGGATTTAATATTACAAACTCGTATATATTTATCATTTCAGTATTTTCTAACAATTGGGTTTGTAATAACATTTTATATTCCAAGACTTCCGATGTGCTATTCTGTGTATGTTTGACTATGACGATATCAATCTTACGTCACGATACTCCCTACCGGGCCCACCGGGCTGAGCTGTAAATATCGGGGTGTGACAAAAAGCAAGTGAACGTGTTTTATTTCTGGTGGAAAATTGAGTTTCTCAATTTTAACAGAATGGCCCCTCAACTTTGACAAATATCCATCACAACCCACTGCTACTTGTTCATTGCCATTTAAGGCTTGAAACAGATAAGTTATTTGTTTCTGATTATTGCTTTCACTCGTATAAATTACCACTTAGCAGTACAAACCCGTTTGGTCAGTAGTAATTTGGTAATTTTTTTTAAATGGCAGAAGATAGTAAAATCAAAATTGATAAGTTCGATGGAAGTGATTATGGATTTTGGAAAATGCAAATTAAAGATTTGTTGTATCAGAAAAGTTTGCATTTGCCTATGTCAGGTGAACAACCGGATGACATGTATGATGAAGAATGGAAGTTGTTGGATAGACAAGCTTTGGGTGTGGTTAGGCTTTCTTTGGCAAAGAGTGTTGCTTACAACATTGTCAATGAAACAACCACATATGGTGTATTGAAAGCTTTGTCCAACATGTATGAAAAACCATCCGCTTCAAACAAAGTATTCCTCATCCGACAATTGGTTAACACCAAGATGAAGGAAGGCATGTCGGTTACCGTTCACATAAATGAGTTTAACTCGATTATCTCTCGTTTAGCCTCAGTTGAAATAAAGTTTGAAGATGAAGTACAAGCGCTACTCCTTTTATCATCGTTGCCCGACAGTTGGTCAGGCACAGTCACAGCTGTTAGTAGTGCATCCGACACTACCAAACTCACTTTCGATAGTATTCGTGACTTGATAGTAAACGAAGATATCAGACGGAGAAGCAGTGGTGAGACTTCTAATTCTAGTTCTTTATTGCATACAGAAAGTAGAGGAAGAAGAAACGAAAGAGGACATAGTCGAGGCAGGTCCAAGTCCAGAAGAAGGGGACGGTCAAAGAACAGAAAAGATGTTGAATGTTGGAATTGCAAAGAAAAAGGTCACTATAGAAGCCAATGTACAAAACCCGCTTCAAAGAAAGAAGTAAACAGTGTATCCTCGGAAGAATTAGGTGATGTTCTCATCTGTTGTTCTGTTGAAGATTCAGTTGAATCTTGGATTATGGATTCAGGTGCTTCTTTCCATGCTATCTCATGCCCAGGTATGGTCAAGAATCTATGAACAGGTAACCTTGGTAAAGTTCATTTAGCAGATGATCAAATGCTTGATATCACAAGTATTCGAGATGTAGACTTGAAGACCTCATTAGGAACTATATTGTGACACCCGTGCCTCTGCGACCATAAAACAAATACCAAACCAATGAAATATTGTGTTTCATACTTGGGATTTGTAAAAATATGTGTATCGTTTGCACATATCAATTCTTGTTCGATTTCAGACTCTACATCGCTTTCTGGAGATTTATACGCAAACTGGTGCGTAAACGTAATCAGTTTAACACGAAAAACACTCCAGAACATCAACATATGCTTAACATACCTTAAATAAACTTTACATAACTTAGAAATAAGTTTTGAAGGCTTTGGTATGGCAAAATCAAGTTAATTCGCTTACAGGGACTACATTTGACAAACTGTGAAAGTATGCCAATTTGAACTGTAACAAACATTCCGGAACATGATCATAAGTTAAACACACCCTAAATACCCTTTACATAGCTTATAAATAGGCTTTGAGGTGTTCGGTGTGCTAAAATAAACTTTATAGTCATTCAGGGACTAAAAGCGTCAAAAAGTGCATAAGTTTGCATTTTCGCGCATAACTTACGTTCTGAATACATTCGGACATCCAAAAATTTATGTAAGCATTAAAATATTTTATTTTAGTGTTTGACATAAGAAAATTCCATTCGTCGCTTGATTTGGATCGTTTTTGCGTCCGTTACGACTTAAGTCGTAATTAACCGAACAACGCAACCGTACGACCAAACGAACCGACATCCGAGATAATTTTGAGCATGTTTCATGTTCCCTATGCTTTAACATCCTTGTGAAGCTTAAAAATGGGTTTGACGGGTGTTAGAAGTGCCAAAACACGACGATACGCGCACAGGGGCCTGTTCTGCCAAAAATCAGACTTTGCTGGTCTGCACAAGGCTTACGGACCGTAAGGCCCTTATCCATACGGTTTGTAAGGACCTCCCAGAACAGCAAAATCAGTTTTAACAGCTGTTAATAGCTATTATACCCACATAACCCACTTACACATGGCATTTCCTGATACTAGGGACCATTTTGATGCACATGGTATTGTAAACACATGTATGGATGAGATTGAAGCACGGTTTTCGATAAACGATCTTAATGGTTCAAGGAAATCTATAAATACCCATCAAATTCACAACTCAAAACCCACACCTTTGAATCTGAATTTGTTCTCTAAGTTGATGTGTTTATCACTTCATACCTGAGAATATTCGGATCAAAACTTCCATTCTTGGACCCATTGTAAGTCCTCTTTCGTTCTTTTAGCGTTTTCTACGTTGACCAGTTTATGGTCAACACGAAGTTCGGTTGAACTTCGCAACGTGAGCGTAATCACGATGGTTATAGTCCTTTGTGACTATACTTACTGATTACCACGTTATCTAGGCTCAGTGACGAGTCGTAGTTTCGGCCAAAATACGTATTCTTGCGTATTATGTAACCAAACTACTTTTAGGTATCAAAACCGTTTGTTTTGATAGCAAACTTGTTTTCTAACTTAGTTAAGCATGTTTTAACATGCTTAGCTCGTCACTTTTAGTTTAGTTCTTATATAGGGTCGTAAGGTAAGCGATCTAAGCAATCGCTTATACTTTCGAACCCGACCCATTTGGTCGATCTTTAAGATCCAACCAAACACATTAGGTAACCATAGTTGTATAGGGAATAACCTTCCGAGGTTATACCTTATGGTCACATCGTTTAAGTAGTTGTATGATAGGTAGTTTATATGCCTTAGGTAAATTACCAAAATGCCCTTTTTACGCCAAAATTCATTTTAAGCATATGTAACATAACTTTTGACATAGAAACTGATTTGGCAACAATATTAAACATGTTAAGGCATATTTTACTTGTCATAGGACTAGTTAGGCGCTCCGAACGCGTTTTACGCGAACGACGCGTTAAAGTAGCATAAGCTACCTAAACGGGTCGTAATGGGTCTGAAGCACTTAGGTTAGGTTTCATTTTAGTATGTAGGCTTTGTTAAACCATATTACATGAGTTTCCATACTCGTGTGGTTTACGAACCCTCATTCTATCCGATCCTCCGATATAGGCCCGTTTATTAATGTAGATACCTATATTAGGTGCCGTTTGAATCCGTGATCTTCTAGCTTTGCTTGGTGGATATCTAAAGTCTATTGAGCAATCTCAAGTGAGTACATAGACCCCTCTTTTACCGTTTTCAAACTGTTTTGGGGTGAAACA
Source organism: Helianthus tuberosus (assembly GCA_030545235.1). Classification (NCBI taxonomy): domain Eukaryota; kingdom Viridiplantae; phylum Streptophyta; class Magnoliopsida; order Asterales; family Asteraceae; genus Helianthus; species Helianthus tuberosus. The sequence goes on along the minus strand of CM060426.1, from coordinate 142,429,697 downwards.
CATGTGCCTACTAGTTACTTTCATGCTTTCCTGTTTTCACAGCATATACTCGCTATGTTCATTAGTACATTTATAGTACATGATTTACATTATATTGTTTTGCTATGTATGTTTACTTAGCATACTTAGTACATTGTTTTACTTTACATTTCTGCTATGTATGTTTACTTGGCATGCTAGCACATTGTTCTACATTACATTTTGTTGCATATGCTCATCCAGCATATGAACACATTATATTACATTTTGAACCGTTTGTAACTATTTGAACCGTTGTAACCATTTGACTATGTAAACCATTGTAACCATTTGTAACTATTTGAACCGTTGTAACCATTTGATTATGTGAACCATTTGTAACTGTTGAACCGTGTGAACCGTTTGTAACTGTTGAACCGTGTGAACCGTTTGTATCTGTTGATTGACATGAACTGTTTGAAATCTGCTTGAACCGTTGGGTTAAAGAAGTGATTAGGTAACGAGGCGTGTGTAATATGATACAAGCATGGTGGATACGCCGCTAGTACTTCCTATATATAAGTGCTTGTATGGTATTACATGTCGTAGTGTTATTTGAATCATTTCAATTTAAGACATATAACATTGTACACAAATGACATATTTTTTCACAAGACATTGTTTTACAAACAACTTATCTTATACAAACTCATTTTACATGGTTATTCACTTAACCATACATTATTCTTTTATACATATATATCATTTGGTTTATTTATCACTTTTCAAATGATTTATGAAAGAAAACACTCAACAAGATTCATGACTACTTTTTATTAAATAGTTTTCTTAAACGCAAGTCATGAATCCTATTTTCACAAACCTATGTATCTCACAGGCATTTTTATGCTGACGTACCTATTTTCACATGTGTTTTCAGGAGCTGTTGCATAGGATGATCGAGACACACTTAGGCGAATATGTGCCTTAGTGACTTAAAACGAAGCAAGAACTAGTTAAACTATGTTATGTACTCTTTGTTTCTTGTTTAAGACAATGTAACTCTCTTGATTGATAAATAAAACGTAACTTTAATTTCCATGGTTGTGAAACAATTAATTCTGTTACAACACTCCCCGACGTTTCCGCCATGTTTCGTTGTTTTACGTGGTCGGGGTGTGATAGGAAAAGTTGGTATCAGAGCTGATGGTTATAGGGAATTAGGTTATTAGTAATGCTTTGGCCTAGACTATAACCTTTCTAGGACCCCAACACAAGTTATCTTGTGTTTAGATCTTAAAACATGCACGTCACCTATCCTTAGGTGATAACCACGACAAGAACATCAATTCCAAATCCGCTTTGAAAATTAATCATCTGTTCTTGGATGATTGATTACTAGGTTTTGAACCCTCTGTTGTAAGGTTTTGAACCCTCTGTTATAAGGTTTTGAACCCCTTTGAGTTTTCAAAATCTCGTCAAAGTTTTGGGTCCTAAATAGTGTGAACACGTGCAAACTGGAAGAGTGAATGCCTGTACCCTGGGTTTTCTGTCTAAGGCTAGAGTGTTCGTACAAATCCACATAATCGGACCAGTCACTCTTACCTGGGAACTCTTGGGGTGAGTGTCCACTTATAGGCGAGCATGTCTTCGCGATACATTATGAGGACCTACTTGCTTTGATTCAGCCTTTGTGTGTCGTTTGTTTGCTTCATGGTTCAAACAAATGACCATCACCCATGATTTTGGTCGGTAGTTATAACATCCTATTCTTACCCAATGCCATTTCATTTGTTTTCTCTCTTATTTCCCCTTTTTAGAATGCCTCCTCGACGCGACAATCAGATAGCAAATGCCGAACTGGCAGAAATCATCGCGCAGCAAATGGCTGCTGCTTTCCCAAATCTTATTGCTCAACTGAACTAAGCCAACAACAACAATAATGCTCCATGCAATTTCAAGAGTTTCAATTCGGTTAAGCCACTCAAGTTTAGTGGTTCTGAAGGAGCAACTGGGCTCCTACAATGGTTCGAGAGCACTGAGAGTACGTTTCGTCACGTTCAGTGTCCTGATAATCGCAAGGTCGAGTTTGCTTCTAGTGTGTTTCAGAAGAGGGCTCTTACATGGTGGAACGGGGTGATGAGAGACTGTGGTGCTGAGGTTGCTTTAGCACAGACTTGGGCCGAGCTTAGGGCTCTTATGATGAAGGAATTTTGTCCTCGTCATGAGCTAAGGGCTCTAGAAAGGGAATTTGATGATCTTAAGCAAGATAGCGGTGAGCATCGAGCCTACACGGACCGTTATGAGGAGTTAAGTCTGTTATGACCAAACATGGTCACGCCTTTAGATAAGGCAATCGAAAAGTACATTGATGGCCTCCCTGACTCAGTAGAAGACATTATAACTGGTAGTAAACCCACTACAGTTAGACAGGCCATTGAGCTATCCGCTACCTTGACTGAATCTCAGATCAGGAAAGGTAAACTTTTCCGAAAAAGTGACAAGAAACCAATCGAGGAATCAAAGACCATGGATGAACAGACTGGATCCCCTAAGAAGTCAAAGAAGCGAAAGGCTTCTCAGAACTTCGCCGTGGTCGCTCACAATGATCAAGCCGTCCCCAACCAACCAGCTCAACCCCCTGCTAGGAAGCCCTACAACGGAACTGCACCCTTGTGCAACCAATGTAGCCTACATCATCATGCTGGTGTGAAGTGCCGCACATGCCAAGTTTGTGGACTTATAGGTCATACGGCGAGGGTTTGCCCAACAGCAGCTGCACCAAATCAAGTTAACAACAATCCTGCTCAAGGTCGTTTTCCACCAGGTTCTTGCTTCAACTGTGGCGAGATGGGCCATTTCCGAAGAAACTGCCCAAAGCTTGCTAATGTGAATCCATCACAGGGATAGGCATCTGACCGAATGGAAGACAACGCTGTTTAGAAATAATCAAACCTTATGTATTACTTTCTTTTGTTGTCAAGGTCCATGAAACAGTTGTTGTTGTTTATGAATAAAGCTTTTTATTTTACAATACAATATACAAATATTGATGTGGTTGCATGTGTAAACAACATATCCCCTACAATACCGACAATCAAGGAACCGTATTCCTTGAAGAACAGACTACCCCCAAAATTCTTCCACTTTATGATTTCTTGCGATTTCCACAAAGAACCTAAGTACACGTTTCTTCCAAAGAAACAAGGTACAAGGCGTAAGTTACAACACTGAACGAATACCCAATATACCACTATAAATCCTTAATAGGGTACCTAAGGGTATTTCCATAGATTCTTGAGGACGTTGAAGTCCAATGTAACATTCCTACTTTTATAGGTTTGGTTAAAATTATTAACCACTAGTAACTAGTTTATTTTTAATATAAAGATTCAACCCAAATAGTTTTAAACACTATTTTATATAGTTGGTTGAAATATTTTATTAAATAATTGGCTTGTATATGGGTGACCTTTCTAATAAAAATAAAAGTATATAAAAACTTATATTATTAGACGGGTAGGTTACGGGTAAGTTGACTATTAGAAATATGAAGTTCCTAGATGGGCCTAGGAACCATATAATAATTAAATTATAAAAATACATTGTATTTTGAACCTACTCTATTTTTAATGAAACTTAGACCCAAATGTAGACAAAAATATACTCGTTCTAAAGACATATTTATTATTTTCTAGAACGTCATATTTTATAAGTTATAAGCACCAAATAAGTGAAGCTGTTAAATTAATTATAAAAATAAAATATTAAAATAATAAAATTAATCCTAAAAAAAAAACAAATGCATGTCTTATCTATAAAGAAATAGGTGTCCATATGGTATACGTGTACACTATATATGAAATTCAACAATTGCAAGAAAGATATGTGTCCATCCATTTCCTGATCACCAAATTTCCTTTTAGTATAAATAGTCAGTAGGTAGGCGTTCAAATTCATTCCATCTTTCTACACATTAGCTCACTTCTGTATATACCCTATATATATATATATATAGGGGAGGGTTTAAATGAGAACACTAAATATTGTGAGAACCGTGAGAACAAATGAAAAAACCACGAGAACTTGGTCAAAAACAATTTAAATTCAAAAAAATTTTCTACACTTATCATTATTATTCGAATACAATGTTAGAAATTTAATTTACACGTTTAAATTTGCGTGAATTCGTAAATAAAGAAAGTTTACACATGTGTAAAAAATCTAAACATAGTGATTTTGAAAGGAGAAATGCATGATTTGATGTTGTAAATTCTTTTTTTGATGTTGTATCTTAATTACAATGAGTTTTGTATTAAAAAAATGGTTTTGATTGGTTTTTTCATTCGTTCTCACGGTTCTCGCAATATTTAGCGTTCTCAAGATAACTCTCCCCTATATATATATATATATATATATATATATATATATTCCCTTCATTTATATTTCACCTATAATAATAAAGCCCTGGCTCGTTTTAAGTATTTTAACTCCCGATCACCACTACCCTTTCCGATTGATCTGAGCCTCATAACATATGTCAGGGCTCTGCCCGACTAAGTTATTGGGATTCGGTCTCGGGATATCGGGACAAGGTTGAATTAGGGGTACTATACTTAACACAAGTGCATTATATATATATATATATATATATATATATAGAGGCCGGTTAACGTACAATACCTCTTATCATACATTATGTACGCGATGCCCTCAGCCGTACGATCTTCAATCGATCAAACGCGGGCGAAACTAATTTAAATGATTAAATTAATCATTTTAATATATCTAAATCATATCAGGAAGGTTAAAAATGTCATTGCGAGGTCATAAATCTCTGTAATTGACCGATGATGGTTCAAAATCAAACCCTAAATCAAATTCAAAAACCTGAAAATCTTCTTCCCCAACCTCCCTTCGTTCCTTTTAGTGCGATATCGATAGTAAGAACTACTAATTTGGGAGTTGTAAGGGTCAAACGGAAGAAGACTGACAATGATCGACCAACAATGGAAGAAGATGAACAGTAAAACACACACAGATTTTTCACATGCGATATTCAATTTTCCACATGCGATTCTACACACCCCATGCCATTTTTCACATTACCCCATGCTAGCCATTTTTTCACATGCGATATTCAATTTTTCACATGCGATTCTACACACCCCATGCCATTTTTCACATTACCCCATGCCATTTTTTCACATGCGATATTCAATTTTCCACATGCGATTCTACACACCCCATGCCATTTTTCACATTACCCCATGCCATTTTTTCACATGCGATATTCAATTTTCCACATGCGATTCTACACACCCCATGCTATTTTTCACATTACCCCATGCTAGCCATTTTTTCACATGCGATATTCAATCTTCCACATGCGATTCTACACACCCCATGCCATTTTTCACATTACCCCATGCCATTTTTTCACATGCGATATTCAAATCTTCCACATGCGATTTTGTCCATCTACACACCCCATGCTAACCATTTTTTCATATGCGATATGTATTGAATTCGCACCAGATCTGCACCTGATCGAACGGCTGGGATAATCGCGTACGTATCGTACGATAAGCGCATTTGTATTTTACTCTTTACCTATATATATATATATATATATATATATATATATATTTATTTTTAGCTCAGAAGTTATACCCAAAATTCTACCAGGAGGTTTTATAGTTAAACCCTAAAGTTACAAAGTGGGTCAAAATCTCAGTATAAATAGCAGGCATTGGGACTTGATTTCTGGCACTGGAGCGACGTTAAAATTCGTTATACACTCCGAGATATTCCCTGATTAATACCAAACACACACATAGCTCGAATTCTGCTACGATACCGGGTATTAACTCGATCGCTGCTACGATTCAATGTCCGATCGATTGAAACTATCCAATGGATGTTTTAGTACTATCCTTTGTCATTAGTCGTGATTCCGACAGGATGTTTGAGTACCACCCGAACTCGGGGAATACTTTGTCATTCATTGTGAATCCGATGGATGTTTAAGTGATTATACTTTGTCATTCGTTGTGAATCCGATGGATGTTTAAGTGATTACACTTTGTCATTCGTTGTGAGGGTTTTAATCTCGTGAGATATCGTAAATGCTGTATTAGTTACTTACCTAGTTCGTGTGCACTAGGTTACAAGACTAATCAATAGGCTAAGCTCTGCCTGTATAAATCTGCAATATCAAGGCTAATCAATAGGCTAAACTTTGCCGTATGAATCTGCATGTTTATAATGTGAGTCATTCTCTTTTTATCAAATTTGTTTACAAAAGTATGTTTATTTTTAAAGATTATAATTACAGTGATTAAGTTTATGTAATCACCAAGTTACAGCCGGTATGTGGGGTTTTGTATACATTACTTGATAATCTTCACCATTGGGGCAGCCAAGGGGTGATATGACCATAGTCACAGACACCATTGGACAACGGGAGGGCCAATGGGTCGAGTGACAAAATACTGTGGGTAGTTGGTTTGATATCAGAAACATTGTAATCTCTCTTAATACTGTAAATTATAACAAACGTGTCGTTTTAGTAAAATGAATGAACTCACCAGTATTTCCTGCTGACAAAACCTTTTTAAAAACGCGTTTCAGGTAATTACAGTAGATTGGAGTAAGAGATGGATACGACACTGAAAGGCTTCAAGAAGTGGCTTATTTTATTAATTAAATCAAATTATTAAATATTGTTTTATGTAATCAAATTTATCTTTATTAAAGCTACCATTGTAAAACATGGGTTTATCCCATCTATTTAATAAATAAAATCCGGTGTTTTCTAAACTCTGATATTTTTCCTAACTCACGGTCCTGATGAAATTTCCGCTGCAATATTTTTCAAAATAATCACCGGTACCACGTGGCTGTTCGCGGCTCCCAATTCCGTCCAGGGTGGGTCGGGGGTCGTGACAGAAGGTGGTATCAGAGCCACTTGTTTAAGCCATTAGGTGTTGTAATAAAATACCTAAATTTAAAACGAAGAGTTAGGAACTTGATATTTTATGGTAGCACACAAGATAGTATTTAGACTTGAACTTAAGAAAAGATGCCTTAGTATAAGCTTCGAGATAAGCTAAGTACTTGTGTAAATAAAGTATGATGGGTTTTGGTATACCATAAAATGGTAATTAGAATATTGCAAGATATGATAAATAGCACTTAATTGCTATTAATTCTTGCTTATTGATATTACCTGATCTATAATAAGATATGTTACGGGAATACAAATTTCCCTAATTCTGGATAAAAGCCTAAATAAAAGAGGCACTTTTAAAAATACTATTTATGGGAAATATAAAATTTTCTCCGACAAGATTGGGTATGGTGTAGCAGACTCTCCAGCTTGTCCGGATATACTGGGGTTACCTCTCCGGCGCGAACCGGATAAGACGGGGTATATAATATGTCAAACAAGTGACAAGATTTCCCTAAATAGTATCATGACCTGATGTCTGACTTGTTTTTGGAAATATGAATCTGTTAAATACATTGACCTTATACAAGGTATGTATATTACAACATGTGAAATATGTGATTATATAGATATGTATATCTATAAGAAATTCCAAAAGTCAATTAAGAATAAAGCACAAACATATGTAATCTAGATTTCTTTATCAGGAATCTCTTGCATATATCTATATAATTCCGATATCAAACATTATTTCGTTTGATCATCTGCCTTATAACTCGTGCGACAATATAAACAATGGAAACCCATTAAGTTGGGACACCATAAAAAATATAAGAATTTCCAATGCATTACCATAAACTATTAACGCAAGTAAGAAACATGTAAAGTTGTGCTGATGCACAAGAAAACACATGAAACTTAAATTATACGTCCACAGACGTCGAAGTATATCATACACGACTTCCAAGGCAAGACCTTTGGAAAATATGATTGGGCGCAACGACACCAATACTAATCTCGTCAGTAAAAGAATTACTAATCAAAAAGCAACAATTGGCCGCATAATCCTACCAACAACATGAATAGCGCTGAGGTACGTTGGAACAAGATTTCACAACCATCGGTGCACAGTCTAATCAGAGTCATAATTATTATCACTGCAAAAGGAGTCACATACCTTTGCAAATTCCCTATTTCATTTTATTCACATTCCCTGGTAATGTCACTTAACAACGGTTATCACACGAAATTTCAGATAAAGTTCTTATATTTCTTTCATTGAAATTTTGATTTTTTTTGCATATCATAAGTAAACTTTCGTGTTTTTACTTCCCCTAATGGTCATCATACCATGAGGATTTCTTTCATAGTAGCGAATATTGATCTATTTCATTTCCTGGTAAATTCACACATTACACATGCACTGTTTGTTGCGCATGTGATTCGTTTGATTTATGAAGACCACTGGAGGAATTCATTCCGATTTGTTATTTTATCCAAACTCAAATATCATTCCGCTTTTTGCACTGTGAACCGCATTATTGCAAAACGATGACTATTTGATATCGATTCAATAAATTCTTGTTAAACCATTGAGGTGAAGAATTTCTATTTTTATATATATGTATAAAATTTTATTTGAGGTATACTCTCATTTAAGTTTATGTTTAGTTATTTATTATTGATAATTAATATTAATTTTATTATTAGTAGTGTTAGTATTATTTTCAGGTACTAGGGTTATTGTCAAGGGCAGGTATTGAATAGCTTAGCCTTAGTTAGGCATGGACTGATCACCTATGCTTAAACAAGGCAGCACTAACCAATATCCAACCATGATAATGACTAGTTAATAAATATAAATTAAGTCATTATACTTATTTAGTAAATTTTAAATTATATGTAAAAAAATTTTACTTTGTACTGTAAGGAGAAGACATATTTTCATAAAACAATACAAGAATTAGAGGGACGAATAAAATTATATAAATAATTGTCTATCACATGTTTTGTGGTAACTATGTACTGTAACGCTCTGGCAAGAAAATGACCATAAAAGAATAATATGGTAGTCATCAACTACGTTGGGTTAGGGGAACACTGTAATATATAAGAATAGTCTCCGTTTTCACTTATTTACAATATTTGTAAATATATTCACAACGTTATATGGTTTCAAAATGAAAATAAGTAATCACATAGAATCGACCCAATAAGTATTATATATTTACAAAATATTTTACAAATACTTTTGTACAATAAATATTTTTACACCTTTATTTACAACTTTCATTAACGTTATAAATAATAGTGATTGCTTTTACAAAATAATAATATTAAAATATTTTGTAATGTAATTGCGGTGTTTTGTAATATATATTACATAGTAAATATAAGTTAATTTACATAGTACAGTAAAATACTAAAATAATATTTATTTAAAAGTGGTGACCATTTACATATAATAAAAATGCGTAACAAATAATATATATTACATTTGCTTTACAAATATAATATAATGTTTGGTCATGCCAAAACAACTTTTTCTTATTATATTTCGATCTCTAGAATATAGTATAAAAAAATATAGTCACTACTAGTGTACTATCACATTGTTTCACAATTAAAACAACTGGGAACTCTAAACAATGATACACTAACTCTATTGTCTTTTGGTGTATCTTTGCAATTCACCCATCTCAACACTTTGATTTTCTCATATCATAAATATTTGACAAATCATTTTTTATGCTTTTATTTCATTTTGAACCTGTCGATTCTAAGTCTTCCTCTGTTGCCAATCCAAGTAAGCTTTCTTTTGACAAAAAAATTTTATTGATTCTAAAAAGTCCTTCACATTCATTTTAAATATCTATTGATCATATATCTTTTGGCTCGAACCTAGTCACATTGGAAATTATATCATTTCATCTCATTCGTTTGTCATCGATTTCTTGAACTAATTCAGTTGAACCATTGAATCCTATTTATTATACAACTCATATTCACAAAATTAGATATTTTGATTCTGTGTCATTTATCTTAATATTGTTTTTATTAACTAAAATATGACATAAGTCTAAAAGAAATATCATAACTCAAATCTCGAGGACGAGATTTAAAACAAGGTGGGGAGAATGTAACATTCCTACTTTTATAGGTTTGGTTAAAATTATTAACCACTAGTAACTAGTAACTAGTTTATTTTTAATATAAAGATTCAACCCAAATAGTTTTAAACACTATTTTATATAGTTGGTTGAAATATTTTATTAAATAATTGGCTTGTATATGGGTGACCTTTCTAATAAAAATAAAAGTATATAAAACTTATATTATTAGACGGGTAGGTTACGGGTAAGTTGACTATTAGAAATATGAAGTTCCTAGACGGGCCTAGGAACCATATAATAATTAAATTATAAAAATACATTGTATTTTGAACCTACTCTATTTTTAATGAAACTTAGACCCAAATGTAGACAAAAATATACTCGTTCAAAAGACATATTTATTATTTTCTAGAACGTCATATTTTATAAGTTATAAGCACCAAATAAGTGAAGCTGTTAAATTAATTATAAAAATAAAATATTAAAATAATCAAAACTTAAAACATTATTAAATGTTTTCGTGAAACATTAAAATAATAAAATTAATCCTAAAAAAAAAACAAATGCATGTCTTATCTATAAAGAAATAGGTGTCCATATGGTATACGTGTACACTATATATGAAATTCAACAATTGCAAGAAAGATATGTGTCCATCCATTTCCTGATCACCAAATTTCCTTTTAGTATAAATATTCAGTAGGTAGGCGTTCAAATTCATTCCATCTTTCTACATATTAGCTCACTTCTGTCTCTCTCTCTCTCTATATATATATATATATATATATATTCCCTTCATTTATATTTCACCTATAATAATAAAGCCCTGGCTCGTTTTAAGTATTTTAACTCCCGATCACCACTACCCTTTCCGATTGATCTGAGCCTCATAACATATGTCAGGGCTCTGCCCGACTAAGTTATTGGAATTCGGTCTCGGGATATCGGGACAAGGTTGAATTAGGGGTACTATACTTAACACAAGTGCAGTATATATATATATATATATTAGCTCAGAAGTTATACCCAAAATTCTACCAGGAGGTTTTATAGTTAAACCCTAAAGTTACAAAGTGGGTCAAAATCTCAGTATAAATAGCAGGCATTGGGACTTGATTTCTGGCACTGGAGCGACGTTAAAATTCGTTATACACTCCGAGATATTCCCTGATTAATACCAAACACACACATAGCTCGAATTCTGCTACGATACCGGGTATTAACTCGATCGCTGCTACGATTCAATGTCCGATCGATTGAAACTATCCAATGGATGTTTTAGTACTATCCTTTGTCATTAGTCGTGATTCCGACAGGATGTTTGAGTACCACCCGAACTCGGGGAATACTTTGTCATTCATTGTGAATCCGATGGATGTTTAAGTGATTATACTTTGTCATTCGTTGTGAATCCGATGGATGTTTAAGTGATTACACTTTGTCATTCGTTGTGAGGGTTTTAATCTCGTGAGATATCGTAAATGCTGTATTAGTTACTTACCTAGTTCGTGTGCACTAGGTTACAAGACTAATCAATAGGCTAAGCTCTGCCTGTATAAATCTGCAATATCAAGGCTAATCAATAGGCTAAACTTTGCCGTATGAATCTGCATGTTTATAATGTGAGTCATTCTCTTTTTATCAAATTTGTTTACAAAAGTATGTTTATTTTTAAAGATTATAATTACAGTGATTAAGTTTATGTAATCACCAAGTTATAGCCGGTATGTGGGGTTTTGTATACATTACTTGATAATCTTCACCATTGGGGCAGCCAATGGGTGATATGACCATAGTCACAGACACCATTGGACAACGGGAGGGCCAATGGGTCGAGTGACAAAATACTGTGGGTAGTTGGATTGATATCAGAAACATTGTAATCTCTCTTAATACTGTAAATTATAACAAACGTGTCGTTTTAGTAAAATGAATGAACTCACCAGTATTTCCTGCTGACAAAACCTTTTTAAAAACGCGTTTCAGGTAATTACAGTAGATTGGAGTAAGAGATGGATACGGCACTGAAAGGCTTCAAGAAGTGGCTTATTTTATTAATTAAATCAAATTAATAAATATTGTTTTATGTAATTAAATTTATCTTTATTAAAGCTACCATTGTAAAACATGGGTTTATCCCATCTATTTAATAAATAAAATCCGGTGTTTTCTAAACTCTGATATTTTTCCTAACTCACGGTCCTGATGAAATTTCCGCTGCAATATTTTTCAAAATAATCACCGGTACCACGTGGCTGTTCGCGGCTCCCAATTCCTTCCAGGGTGGGTCGGGGGTCGTGACATCCATCGACTGGGTTCCTGGTGTACCTTTAATACCCATGTTCAAATCGACATCAAGTTAATAACAATTAATAACAAGATGATAACAAATTTTTTTATCCAAGAAAACAATTATGTGCTTATGTTTTCCCTTTTTTATGTTTTTGTGTGATCCAAATTATGTTATCCAAATTCTCGTAGAATCTTCCATATCTATGTATAAGGGATTCATAGTAGGATACCCAAATGTACTACCTTAACTCCTTAATGGACTTCTACGTTGTAGTTAAGTCCCTTGGATTATAAAGTACTACTCCATAATTAGACCCCTTGAGTGGTCTAGTTAAACAAATTAATCCAAAAATCTGGTTAGGAATATCATGTGATGATATAGCTGGAAGGACTCCTTGGTGGTCTAATTAAAAAGATCATCTGTCGATCTAATTAAAAGGACCCTATGGTAGTCTGGTCACCCTCATCACAGGTTTGATTTTCTTCCCCTAAACATTACAAAACAAACTGTGCGAACTGTGCAAGGAATTACGTAATTATGGATGCATACATAATTATGGAATTTAGTGCACAGAAATCACAGTAAGTTCTGTCATGTATCTAGAGTTAACCCAATTCATTTCCAACTCTGATGAAGCAACCGTTGAAAATGACTCCGTCTATTCATTTTCGTTTCTGGAGATTATCCGTTGAGGAAATGAATATCCGTTTGTTTAATCCTTCATTTCCAACTCTGATGAAGCAACCGTTGAAAATGACTCCGTCTATTCATTTTCGTTTCTGGAGATTATCCGTTGAGGAAATGAATATCCGTTTGTTTAATCATTCATTTCCAACTCTGATGAAGCAACCGTTGAAAATGACTCCGTCTATTCATTTTCGTTTCTGGAGATTATCCATTGAGGAAATGAATATCCGTTTGTTTAATCCTTCATTTCCAACTCTGATGAAGCAACCGTTGAAAATGACTCCGTCTATTCATTTTCGTTTTTGGAGATTATCCGTTGAGGAAATGAATATCCATTTGTTTAACCCTTCATTTCCAACTTTGATAAAACAACTGTTGAAAATGACTCCGTCTATTCATTTTCGTTTCTGGAGATTATCCGTTGAGGAAATGAATATCCTTATTGTTTATCCGTTCATTTTCCATTTCTGAAGAATATCTATTGAAAATGACTCCGTTAGTTCATTTTCGTTTCTGAAGAATGTTCATTGAAGGAAATGATAGGATTATGCCTTATCTTTTATGGTTATTTAACACAAAGTCACAGACAGAGTCCTACTAATAAATTTCGGGATGAAATTTCCTAAAGTAGGGGAGACTGTGACACCTGTGCCTCTGCGACCATCAAAAAAATACCAAACCAATGAAATATTGTATTTCATACTTGGTATTTGTAAAAATATGTGTATCGTTTGCACATATCAATTCTTGTTCGATTTCGGACTCTACATCGCTTTCTGGAGAGTTATACGCAAACTGGTGCGTAAACGTAATCAGTTTAACGCGAAAAACACTCCGGAACATCAACATATGCTTAACATACCTTAAATAAACTTTACATAAATTGGAAATAAGTTTTGAAGGCTTTGGTATGGCAAAATCAAGTTAATTCGCTTATAGGGACTAAATTTGACAAACTGCGAAAGTATGCCAATTTGAACTGTAACAAACATTCCGGAACATGATCATAAGTTAAACACACCCTAAATACCCTTTACATAGCTTATAAATAGGCTTTGAGGTGTTCGGTGTGCTAAAATAAACTTTATAGTCATTCAGGGACTAAAAGCGTCAAAAAGTGCATAAGTTTGCATTTTCGCGCATAACTTACGTTCTGAATACATCCGGACATCCAAAAATTTATGTAAGCATTAAAATATTTTATTTTAGTGTTTGACATAAGAAAATTCCATTCGTCGCTTGATTTGGATCGTTTTTGCGTCCGTTACGACTTCCGTCGTAATTAACCGAACAACGCAACCGTACGGCCAAACGAACCGACATCCGAGATAATTTTGAGCATTTTTCATGTTCCCTATGCTTTAACATCCTTGTGAAGCTTAAAATGGGTTTGACGGGTGTTAGAAGTGCCAAAACACGACGATACGCGCACAGGGGCCTGTTCTGCCAAAAATCAAACTTTGCTGGTCTGCACAAGGCTTACGGACCGTAAGGCCCTTATCCATACGATCTGTAAGGACCTCCCAGATCAGCAAAATTAGTTTTAATAGCTGTTAACAGCTGTTATACCCACATAACCCACTTACACATGGCATTTCCTGATACTAGGGACCATTTTGATGCACATGGTATTGTGAACACATGTATGGATGAGATTGAAGTACAGTTTTCGATAAACGATCTTAACGGTTCAAGGAAATCTATAAATACCCATCAAATTCACAACTCAAAACCCACACCTTTGAATCTGAATTTGTTCTCTAAGTTGATGTGTTTATCACTTCATACCTGAGAATATTCGGATCAAAACTTCCATTCTTGGACCCGTTGTAAGTCCTCTTTCGTTCTTTTAGCGTTTTCTACGTTGACCAGTTTATGGTCAACACGAAGTTCGGTTGAACTTCACAACGTGAGCGTAATCACGATGGTTATAGTCCTTTGTGACTATACCTACTGATTACCACGTTATCTAGGCTCAGTGACGAGTCGTAGTTTCGGCCAAAATACGTATTCTTGCGTATTTTGTAACCAAACTACTTTTAGGTATCAAAACCATTTGTTTTGATACCAAACTTGTTTTCTAACTTAGTTAAGCATGTTTTAACATGCTTAGCTCGTCACTTTTAGTTTAGTGCTTATATAGGGTCGTAAGGTAAGCGATCTAAGCAATCGCTTATACTTTCGAACCCGACCCGTTTGGTCGATCTTTAAGATCCGACCAAACACATTAGGTGACCATAGTTGTATAGGGAATAACCTTCCGAGGTTATACCTTATGGTCACATAGTTTAAGTAGTTGTATGATAGGTAGTTTATATGCCTTAGGTAAATTACCAAAATGCCCTTTTTACACCAAAATTCATTTTAAGAATATGTAACATAACTTTTGACATAGAAACTGATTTGGCAACAATGTTAAACATGTTAAGGCATATTTTACTTGTCATAGGACTAGTTAGGCGTTCCGAACGTGTTTTACGCGAACGACGCGTTAAAGTAGCATAAGCTACCTAAACGGGTCGTAATGGGTCGTAAGTACTTAGGTTAGGTTTCATTTTAGTATGTAGTCTTTGTTAAACCATATTACATGAGTTTCCATACTCGTGTGGTTTACGAACCCTCATTCTATCCGATCCTCCGATATAGGTCCGTTTATTAATGTAGATACCTACATTAGGTGCCGTTTGAATCCGTGGTCTTCTAGCTTTGCTTGGTGGATATCTAAAGTCTATTGAGAAATCTCAAGTGAGTACATAGACCCCTTTTTTACCGTTTTCAAACTGTTTTGGGGTGAAACACATGTGCCTACTTGTTACTTTCATGCTTTCCTGTTTTCACAGCATATACTCGCTATGTTCATTAGTACATTTATAGTACATGATTTACATTACATTGTTTTGCTATGTATGTTTACTTAGCATACTTAGTACATTGTTTTACTTTACATTTCCGCTATGTATGTTTACTTGGCATGCTAGCACATTGTTCTACATTACATTTTGTTGCATATGCTCATCCAGCATATGAACACATTATATTACATTTTGAACTGTTTGTAACTATTTGAACCGTTGTAACCATTTGACTATGTAAACCGTTGTAACCATTTGTAACTATTTGAACCGTTGTAACCATTTGATTATGTGAACCGTTTGTAACTGTTGAACCGTGTGAACTGTTTGTATCTGTTGATTGACATGAACCGTTTGAAATCTGCTTGAACCGTTGGGTTAAGGAAGTGATTAGGTAACGAGGCGTGTGTAATATGATACAAGCATGGTGGATACGCCGCTGGTACTTCCTATATATAAGTGCTTGTATGGTATTACATATCGTAGCGTTATTTGTATCATTTCAATTTAAGACATATAACATTGTATACAAATGACATATTTTTTCACAAGACATTGTTTTACAAACAACTTATCTTATACAAACTCATTTTACATGGTTATTCACTTAACCATACATTATTCTTTTATACATATATATCATTTGGTTTATTTATCACTTTTCAAATGATTTATGAAAGAAAACACTCAACAAGATTCATGACTACTTTTTATTAAACAGTTTTCTTAAACGCAAGTCATGAATCCTATTTTCACAAACCTATGTATCTCACAGGCATTTTTATGCTGACGTACCTATTTTCACATGTGTTTTCAGGAGCTGTTGCATAGGATGATCGAGACACACTTAGGCGGACCTGTGCCTTAGTGACTTAAAACGAAGTAAGAACTAGTTAAACTATGTTATGTACTCTTTGTTTCTTGTTTAAGACAATGTAACTCTCTTGATTGATAAATAAAACGTAACTTTAATTTCCATGGTTGTGAAACAATTAATTCTGTTACAACACTCCCCGACGTTTCCGCCACGTTTCGTTGTTTTACGTGGTCGGGGTGTGACATATATGGACATTGAAAAATGTCAGGGTTATTCCTAATTTGAGGAGAAAGTTGATTTCAGTTGGTAAACTGGATGATGACGGGTTTAATGTTCACTTTAGGGGTGGACAATGGAAAGTGATCAAATGCAATTTAGTGATTGCCAAAGGAAAGAAGCAAGGTACTCTATACATGGCAGAAGTTTCTGCTGAAGGTGTTCATGCAATGACCACCGGTCCGAGTCCATCAAATTTATGGCACAACCGACTCGGACACATGAGTGAGAAGGGATTGAAGATGTTGGCTCAGAAAGGTAAGTTTCCAGACTTGAAGAAAGTGGAAACTGAATTCTGTGAACCTTGTGTTCTTGAAAAACAAAAGAGGGTTACTTTTGTGAAGACAGGGAGGACACCGAAAGCTCAGAAGTTAGAGCTTGTTCACTCGGATGTATATGGACCAACCTCAGTTTTATCTCTAGGAGGCTCAAGATATTATGTTACTTTCATCGATGATTCAACATGCAAGGTATGGGTATATTTTCTTAAGCATAAATCTGCCGTATTTGATGCTTTTAAGATATGGAAATCTGCTGTTGAAAATGAAACTAACTTGAAGGTAAAGTGCTTAAAGTATGATAATGGTGGTGAATACATAAGCAAGCAGTTCACTGACTATTGCGCCAAGGAAGGGATAAAGATGATCAGGACAGTTCCTGGAACTACTCAGCAGAATGGTGTAGCTGAGAGAGTGAATAGAACTCTAAATGAGAGGGCTAGAAGCATGAGGCTAATGCCGGGATGCCCAAGACATTCTGGGCCGATGCAGTTAACATTGCAGCCTACTTGATCAACCGTTCACCAACCGGTCCCTTAGATTTCAAGTTGCCTGAAGAAATGTGGCAAGGAAAGGAGGTAAGTCTCGAACACTTACGAGTCTTTGGTTGTAGTGCTTATGATTTGTTAGAAGCTGGTGACAGGGATAAGTTAGACTCAAAGTCCAAGAAGTGCACATTCATTGGTTATGGGTCAGAACAAATGGGTTACAGGCTGTGGGATAATGAAGGCAGAAAAGTAATCAGAAGTAAGAATGTCGGCTTCAATGAAAACGAATTGTACAAAGACAGAAACACCAAAGGACCAAAAATTTAAAAAGAATATGTTGAATTTGAAAGTGGTGAAACGAGAAAAGAAGCTTCAGTCGACATTCCAGAAAATGGGAATGAGTCAATCGACAGTGGGAGCTCAGGGGATGATTCTAGTAATGATTCAGCAGAAGAAGAGGTCGCTCCTCAAATTCCAGAATCCCCAGAAACTCCTCAGTTTCAACCAAGAAGATCCTCCAGAGTCATTAGACCACCAGATAGATATTCACCATCCGTCAATTACATACTTTTGACAGAAAATGGTGAACCCCAGTGTTACCCAGAAGCCATGGGGTTGAAAGATTCATTGCAGTGGGAGTTAGCAATGAAAGATGAGATGAAGTCGCTTGAGAAGAACAAGACCTGGCACTTAACAAAGCTTCCAGCTGGGAAGAAGGCTCTTCAGAACAAGTGGGTTTTTAGGGTCAAAGATGAACATGATGGTACCAAACGGTACAAGGCAAGATTAGTAGTCAAGGGATTTCAGCAGAAAGAGGAAATTGATTTCAATGAAATATTTTCTCCAGTTGTGAAAATGACTACCATCAGACTTGTTCTCAGTATTGTAGCAGCAGAAGGCTTACATCTAGAGCAGCTAGATGTCAAGACAGCTTTTCTACATGGTGACCTAGAAGAAGATATCTACATGACACAGCCAGAAGGTTTTCAGGTTAAAGGCAAAGAAAACTTGGTGTGTAAGTTGAAGAAGAGTTTGTATGGTCTGAAACAAGCGCCCAGACAATGGTATTTGAAGTTTGATAACTTCATGGGAAGAGTCGGATACAAGAGATGTGACAATGACCATTGTTGTTACATCAAGAGGTTTAAGGGTTGTTATATCATTTTACTACTATATGTGGATGATATGTTGATTGCAGGTTCAGACATGACAGAGATCAAGAAGCTGAAGAAGCAGATGTCTGAAGAGTTTGAGATGAAAGACTTGGGAGCTGCAAACCAAATTCTCGGGATGAGTATTTTCAGAAACAAAGAAGATGGTTCTTTGACACTCTCTCGAGAGAAGTACATTGAGAAAGTGTTAGAAAGATTCAGCCTTAAAGATGCCAAGATTCGAAGCACACCTTTGGGAAGTCACTTTAAGCTTTCTAAAGTTCAGTCACCCAGATCAGATGAAGACAAAGCAGAAATGGCTAAAGTTCCATATGCATCGGTAGTTGGTAGCCTCATGTATGCAATGGTATGCACGAGACCAGATATAGCTCATGCAGTGGGAGTTGTTAGTCGGTTTATGTCCAATCCAGGGAGAGAACATTGAGAGGCAGTTAAATTGTCACACCCTGGCTTTGCGGAAGCGTGGGTTTATTTGGTGTGACTTCTTAATATCATATCAACAAATCATAACAATGCTATATGATAAAAACATGAGATATTCACCCGTTAATAGAGTTTAGAAAAATACCATATTATACTTGTCTTAAAACTTCAATCACAAAATAAGTTACAAACCTTGACTTGATTTAATGAGTTCGTAAAAACTTAGCAAAAGACTTTAAACAATACTAGGTTTAGAGATATGTAACCCGTCCAGGAAGAGGTTACACCTTCTAAACCCTGGATGACTTCTTTATTCAAACGCAGCTTGAAAATACGTGCATACCATGCCAGATCCATTAGTGCCCTGAAATACATGTAGTTTGAAAAGTCAACATAAAGTTGAGCGAGTCCATGTGTAAGTGAGTATGTATAAGCCTTTGTAAAAATGTCCGTATGTATGAAAATCCCTGGTATGTAGCAGTTAAGGAAAAAGAGATCACCATTGGGTTGCAAAGCCAATGATATGTGTGAAGTGCTATAGGAAGACTCAAACCTAGCAGATTTTTGCGTCGGGCTCAAAGTCACCACCTGGTTCATTCAGCGGACTCAGGGGTTGGGCTCGCTACACCCAGATAGATCTACCGCTAATGACCCTCGGTCCTACAATGAGGATTAATGGCCTCCAGTTCCCGCCTACCCACTCACATGGTCTAAGTAGTAACCCTCCTTACGCTAACCATACCATGTATAAAAGTATTCGTAATCATAGTAACATGTATTTCACCCCCGAAGTATAAAACTGAAAACAGTTAAGAGAAAAAGGGGGGACATGAACTCACAGTATTGCGTCTTCGTACTCGTAACCCAAATCTCCACGGCAATCACGACTACCTACAATGGTCTATTGTCTATTAAACGAACGGGTAGTGCCTTGTCTTAGTATTTGTGTTTTTGGGTTACGTTTCTGGTATTATTCCAAGTCATAACTGTTTTTAAGGTTTTGAAATAATAGTTAGACAACTATTTTAGAGTTATACTTCTCAAGTATTGTATATGCGCATTTCCTTCCCAAGGATGGGGGTAATTTATACTTGTATACTCGTATTCTTAAAATAATATATGTACCTGTATATCCTGCCAAGTAATGGCGTCGTATTTCGATGTATTGTTCCAAATAAAAATATGTTAATATATTCCCAAAAATAACATATTTCTGTTTCTACAGTTTCCAGAATAATATTTTATCAAAATATACGTATACGTTATAATTCCGAAAAAATATATTTTTAAGTCTCACTTGAAAATATATTTTAAATCACTTGTCTAAAATGTTCTGATTCCAAAATATACGTATTTTTCCCAAAAATATTATATTTTACTTCATACAATTTCCCAAAATAATACTTTGTCAAAATACACCATTAAGAGTATTTTCCGAAAATACGCGCGTTACACTTTAGAGTTCGCGTTGTGAAAACAATACCGATGTAACTTAAATATTTATTTGTGAGGGCGTTGGTATTATTTTGGAGTCGTATTTTCATGATATAACAAGTAATATTATTTTTATCCTAAAATTAATATATATCTTTAGTTCACATAATAATCACGTAAGCACACGAGCGTTTTATTAAGAAATATATATTCTCAATATATATTTAACAAGTTTCCTTTACAAAAATCCACCTCCGACACTTGGTTATTTTGTAATAAAAATCATGGCAAAATTTATTTTTTTGAAAACAGGTTAAAAATATATTTATAAACACTTGTCACAAAAATATTTCTAAGTGTTATATTTCTGGAACAATTTCGCCAAAGTTTCCTTTGTAACTGGAGGTGTCCATGCTTACAAGCGTATCATTTTCTTTTCAAAACTCAATCAACCAATTTACCAATCAACAATATAAGATCTTTAGACATCAAACTTAGACAAAAATAAGCATAAATCGCAAATACATGAACTTGTAAGTTGTGTGAAAGTAGGTAGTAACTTCCCAACATTTTTAGTAGATCTTCCCATCTTTAAAAATAACATTAGTTTCTTGAAAAATTTATTTTTAAAGAATATGTAATTATACAACTTCTAGTCCAAAATTACGAAAATATTTCTTTGTTAAATCCTTTTGTCACACAAGTGTTTACACACTTGTTTGTTCACAAAAATGCTTCTAGTTTATGAAAAGTCCGGGTTTTAAACAAGACTTGTATATTTTACTTGGTTCTTCCGAAAAACCACTTGTAGATCTTTAGATCTACTAGTTTAGAACTCCATTTTACAAAAAAAATCTCTTTTACACAAGTTCATGTTCATAAGTAGTAGAGTTCATCATCTTACCACCTTTACACTTAACATATCACTAGTTCATGTTCCATGAACATGATCTAGCGTGGTTAGATGACGATCCGTTCCACTACTAGCAACCAACAACATAAAATAATCACATCTAAACAAGATTCATAAGATTTACACCACTAGTTATTCTTTAACCAACTAGTTTATCTTTTATTCAAGGCTTTTAGTTTTGTTCTTGTGTGTTCTCGAGTTTCAACCGTTAAATCTCTTATTAACCACCTTAAACATGAACCAGAGAGTGTTTGGAAGCACTTACTACTAGCTCAAGGCTAGGGAAGAATCAAAGCGAAAACAAGGTGGATAAAAGCAATGTAGAGAGGTTCTTGAGATTCCGAAAGCACCGGGCTTGTTTGTATGTCACCTTGCACCTTGTATGTATGTAGAATAGCTTGTATGGAGGTTGAATGGTGGTGAGATGGTGGGAGAGGGTGGCGGCCGAGATGGGTGTAGAGGGAGAGAGTTTGAGTTAGTTGTTGATGTTGGAATGAAAGAGAAGGATTGCCCTTGGTGCATATTTATAAACCAATTCAAGTTTTAACCTCCATGTAATATGTTTACTAAATAACTAACACCAATTAATAAAATAATCAACAAAAGGTGGTGTGTCCCCACCTTTGGGGAACCGTTCGCAAGAGGGGGGGGGTAAGGGTTGGGTTTTAATCTTTGGTTACTTGTTTAGTTGAAACCCAAAAGGGTTTAGTTAGTGTGTTCAAGTGTGTTTTCCAATATAAAGGGTGTTAGGGTGTTCGGGGACCCTAACTAGCTCAGAAAAGTATAAACAATGCCATTGACAATATTTTTATGTTCCGGGTAAGGTCCGGTTGTTCGGTTGGATATTGATCCGTTAAAGTGTCCAACAAAGCTTTAAGGTGTCTTTTATAGTGTTTTTAGCGACACAACTGATTCCCGACACTTTGGAAAGTGTCTAGTATTATTTTACCCTGTTTTTGCACTATACTAGCATATTTAAATGCTGAATTTTATTTAAAAGTGCAGAATTTTGCAGTTAAAGTATGTTTGAGGCACTTCCCGGCACTACAACTATCACCTAGTGACGCAGTTTTATGATTCTCACTTCCCTACACTCCCTATCAGTGTAGTAATCTATTCCCGGCTCATACTGGCCTCAGAGACAATGTCTGTCTAGTGCTGGCAATGTCAGCACGTTTATTGGGTTATCCGCTCACTATACTAACTGTGCTTTTGTGCATCAAGTTTGTCACTATTGTTTTGTGTGTAATAAATGAAGTGACAGTAATAAAGTATGATGCATGTATATGTATGTATCAGAAAATCAAGTAGCAGTTTAATCACAATTGTAAGCAAGCACAGAAATTAAGCATTAATTGAATATTAATTAACTTGTACGGATACCTGTTTTGGTGAGAGTTGTCACATAAATGGCTGCTAAGATATTTGAAGGGGACTTCAAAAGTGGCATTACAGTTTAAGGGGAAAGATGTTATTCTGAAGGGTTTTGCGGATGCTGACCTTAAAGAATCTTACAAAAGCACCATCGGATATGTCTTTACAGTGGGAGGCACTGCGGTAAGCTGGATGTCCGGACTGCAGAAAAGTGTTGCCCTTTCAACCACAGAAGCAGAGTATATGGCAGTTGCTGAAGCAAGCAAATAGCTTATATGGTTGAAGAATTTTCTCAAAGAGCTCGGCAAGGAACAAGTTGATTGTGCACTGTTTTGTGACAATCAAAGTGCAATTCATCTTGCAAAGAATCCTGTCTTCCATTCGAAGACAAAGCACATACAACTGAGATATCACTTCATCAGAGAGCAAGTTAGTGAAGGCACTCTGAAGTTGAAGAAGATCAAAGGAAGTGAAAATCCATCTGATATGTTGACTAAGGTTGTCACCATAGAGAAGTTGAAGCTTTGCATAGCTTCAACTGGCCTTCAGGATAATTGAAGAGAAGGCCGGGTAACTAGGAATGTGTTAAGATCAAAGTTTTTACAGAAACACTGATGCACAGTTGAAGCACAGGTGAAGATTATTCCGTGGCTTCAAGTGGGAGATTGTTGAGTGTGAAGCCAAACCACTTGATAACTTGATCGATTGTTGAGTGTGAAGCCAAGCCACTTGACAACTTGATCAGCTGAGGTTAGAAAAGCTGATCAAGTTGATAAGAGAATAAAAAGTCTTGTTGATCCAGATTTCACGGATCATGTTTTGTGACATTCTTCTCTTTCCTCAATCTTATATATATATGAGATTGTTATGTATCTGTAAAATTGTACCAAGCTTAACTAATTCAAATACTCCTAGTTACCGAGAGTGGATGTAGGTAGAACCGACCGAACCACTATAAATCTTTGTGTTCTTCATCAGAAAAATGTGTGTGTGTGAGTTCTGTGTTCATGTGTGTATCCTGATCCTAACAATAATAACCCAAACACATATGCAGCAATAAGTCGACCGGAAACGTTACAAGTTAGCAGTTTACATTAATTTAAGCAATTTGGCAACAAATTAGGGCTTCAGGAATTAGCGAACCCTAGAACAATACGGAAACATACATGTATACGGGAACGAGAAAGAGAGAGAGGTAACCTGTATTCCGTTGCAGAAATCAAAGCAAGTCTTCAACAAACGGAAAATTTCAAAGTTTTTTTTTTCGGACGTTGTTTATATTAAGTTTGTTACTGGTTTGGTCCAAATTTAAAGTGTAATTACCTAAAAGACCCTAAAGTATTGCTACATTTTGAAACCATCCATCGCTTTGAGTTTATTTATTTTTTAATTTGTTGTGGAAAAATGTTAAAAAGTAACTGTGACTGGATTAGAGAAGAAGTGTTGACATGTTTGGTGACGTGGATGATCACTTACCAAGTGATTGATGATGTAGAATGCCACACCAACAAAAATACTAAAGTGCCATGTGGACCTATAAACATAATTTTAAAAACCGGTTGGAATTACCGGTTGAACCGACTACAAGAGACATCACTGGTACGATAGACTTTCATCTAATTAGAGTACCAGTTTAGTTTTTAAACCGTCAAAAAATCCGGTATTACTTCTCTCTCCACCCATCTTACAAATTGGTTTTTGCCTCAGGAATGAAGCAAGCGTGTGGCCCTCTTTGTCCACCTCAGTGCCACATCACCCCACATTCATGGGGTGTCCATTGCATACGTTGCAAGTAATAGAAGCAACCAACTAATAAAGTTATGGATGCTCAAGTGAAATACATTTTATCTGGTAAAAAAAGTTCTTATGCAAAGTATTATAGTAAATTAGTTTTATACATTATAAATTTACCATAATCTAACTATTTTAATCCTGAAAATTACAAGCATGATAAAAAAAAGCAGCATTCCTTGAAGAGTTTGGTAGCGTTTGGTATGAAGGAACACAAAGTAGAATGAAGTTGATCATTCTGATGGAATAAAAAGAAGGATGTTTGGTAATCATATGGTAATGGAATGGAGCATTCCAAATGAATGTAACTCCTTCCAAATATAACAATTTTCATTCCGGGTTTTTTTTTCATTCTTTCAAGGAATGGAAAGAAATATATTATTATTATTATTATTATTATATTTGTATTTATAATATTAATATTAATACTAATTTATAAACTATTAAAGAGAAAGGTCTTTTAACCACAAGTTTGATAGTTTGATAGGTTGAATACTTGATTTGTCAAAAAGTTGCAATGTCTTGGGCTCAACTAGAAAGTTTAGGCTAGGCCCATAAAACTGTTTGGGCTTGGTTAAGAAATTATCCGTAGTCACAATGTTGCATTACATATTTACATATTTCTTTTCTTCAAAGTTTTGAACCAACAAAAAAGGCCCTTACACTTTCAAGTTTTTTCACTTTACACCCTTAATTTTTTTACATGAAACATTATTAACCCTTATCTTTAAGTAAGTTGCACATTCACTTCTAACGTTCAGTAATTGACAACTTTGACCTTCTTAACTTTTTCTGCTTAATAAGTTGCACCTCCTAGTTTAAATGACTTTTACGACTTTAGACCGCAACGTGGACAAATTATTATATTTTTTTTATCTATGTTCTACTTATTTTGTGCACGTTCGTAAACTGTATTTAAAAGCAAGTCGGGTCAAATATACTACGTTTTCATTCGATGGCGATGTAATTTTTTTAAGTAAAGAGTTGGGTCAAATATACAGTATAAATACGAGTTACTTTAACTTTCAACGCCGCCGCAACGCGCGACAGGTCAAAATCCTAGTATTAATATATATCAAAATTTTACCATTAATATATTATTAATATTTATTATTATTAAGGCAATTATATTTTTGTCGTTTTTAATATAATTGAGTTTCGTTATTTCGTCTTTTTTTTGTTTATCAAATTGTACAAAGTAATAATTCATTTTATTCACGTACGAGTAACTAACCATCACAATGGAATGAAATGATTCATTTCATTTCGTTGTCCATTCCATTACCTCGATCATTTCATCACCCCATACCAAACAGACCCTTACGTATATAACACATGGTTTTGCTTTTTTTTCCTCAAATCACAACCTTAATTGCAGTTTGAGGGTCAAGTTGGCTACACTCTTTAAGATGATGAGTCTCTCCACGGATGGAGGTCGATATTGAAGTAATATTTCTGCATCTTGCAAACCAAATCCACCCACATTATGATTACGGTTGATCCAATTTGATTGATTCATCAAATCCTTGGATAATTAGAAGGTTGAGATCCTTGAACTTATCCAAACCAGCAACTGTCAACTGGACACATGCTTTAAGTAAACGATTTTGACACATGAAAGTAACCATGTCTACTAACTGCTCCCAAAAATTGAGTAAAAAAAAACTCAATTATACAAAAACAGTAAACTGTTTTCTAAAAGCTACCTAAGACTAGAGGGTATGGGGAGGCCCATCCCCATGAGGATGGGCCGCCACGTAGGCGCCACATCACCGTCTAATGGAGGATGAGCCTCCTTCACTTTTGAGGGGGGTGGATGATGGGGCTACCCCACATAATTTTTTAATGTTTAATTTTTATTGTTTAACTTTTTTATTTGTTTAACTTTATAAAAACAATTCAATATTTAAAAATAAGACATAAAATCCATTACATAACCTAAAAAAAAATTACACCACCTAAAATTTATAAAAAAAGACAACATTTAAAAATTTAAAAAAACTACACTACTCGTCTTCGTCTTCGTCACTGTCCGCGTCGTTTGCGTTGTTCCATATATGTTATAGCAAATCCTGTTGAAGGTTTGCATGCGCGTAGTCGTTGGTTAGCGCGAACGAGTTTAAATTCTGTTGCGTCGGCTCTACCGGGACAATATTCCCGTAAGATGCATTCTCATCATACTCACAAATCGCCCGACCTTCGTCTTCAATAATCATGTTATGGAGCAAAAGGCAAGCGTACATACAAAGGCGCAACCTCTTCGGTGTGAACGCACGTGCCGGTTGTTGAATGATGGCCCATTTTTTTTAAAACACCAAAACAACGTTCGATGTCTTTTCTTGCAGCTTCTTGACGCTTGGCGAATTTTTTCCTTTTTTCGTCCTCGGGAAATGGAATAGTCTTGACAATTGTAGACCAAAACGGATATATTCCGTCAGCAAGATAATACCCGCGTCTATACTCAACCCCAGAAACTGTAAAACGGGTGTCCGGGCCGGTTCCATTAACGACATCGCTAAAGATCTCCGATTGGTATAGCACGTTGAGGTCGTTGAGTGATCATGGGAGACCAAAGAAAGAATGGCAGATCCACAAATCTTGTGACGCCACGACCTCAAGTATTAAGGTTGGATGGTCGTGATCACCTCGCGTGTATTGGCCGCGCCACGCAGTCGGGCAGTTATGCCACGCCCAATCCATACAATCAATGCTACCAAGCATTCCAGGAAACCCGTGTCGTGCTTCATGAGCTTGGTACAACTGTTGAACATCATACGCGTTTGGTTTCCGCAAATATTTTTTGCTATACAGTTTCACCACATTATGGCAAAACTGATACAAACATTCCCGCGTAGTTCTTGCCGACATCTGTAAGTACTCGTCCAAAGCGTCGGCCACTGTCCCGTACGCCAGTTGGCGAATGGCCGCAGTACACTTTTGTAACGTGGTGAACCCTTCATAATTCTGAGCATCGGGTCGTTGCGTGAAAAACGGGTCTAGCCCCGCCAAATCATCAGCAATCCGTGTGAATAACCGGCGACTCATTCGGAACCTTCGTCTGAAAATGTCGGCGTTGTAAAGGGGTGCATCCGAAAAATAATCGTTTACCAATTTCTCGTGCTCTCCTTCGCGGTCTTTGTTAACCCATATTCGTCTGGTAATAACGCTTTCAGACGAGACGTCTTCCTCTTCCTCCTCCATAAGAATCTGCGCCGCCTTTACCACAACGTTTGCGAAAAACATCTCCTCTTCGTTCGAAGAACCCGAGGACCACCAAGAATTAGATGCCATTGTGGATAAAAATATATTTTTTTTATAAAATAGTGGTATAAAAATGAGAGTGTTTTGGGTTGAAAGTGGGGAGAAAGTGAAGAAAAATGGTATAAAATGGGATGATTTTAAAGAAAAAAAAGGAATTTTTTTTTATTAAATACATATAGCCGTTCAACGGCTATATATTCAAAAACATGGCCCGACATAAACGGCTTGGGCACGCCGGTTTTAACAAGATGGGCCGAGGGGGGCGGTGTGGGGACCAGCGCCGGGCCTCGCCGGGCCTAAGCCGGCCCCATACCCCTTGGTCTAAGTAATAAAAAGAGTGTCGGCAACTTGACATTGAAGATTACAAAATAATACACACTGCAAAACAATATTAAAAAAAATGCTGACCACTCATTTCTTATCTCCACTCAGACCACTCCTATCTTATCTCCACTCTCATTTACATTCATAGCTTACAGACCAGAATCACTAGATCACCTACTCTCATTCCAATTTCCAGTTTAGTTACCTCTTCACTACTGTTAGTTAACAATGGCTGAAACTGCTGCCTCTGCCCTCCTCAGTGTCATTTTTGAGAAGCTAACTGATGAAGCCTTCAAGAAATTTGCTCGCTCTCAGAAGATTGATTCTGAGCTCAATGAACTGCAGAGCACACTCTCCCATATCCAAGATCTGCTGACTGATGCTTCTGACAAGGAAATAACTGAAAAATCTGTTAAAAAATGGCTCAACCGTCTCCAACATTTGGCTTACGACATCGATGACGTACTCGACGATGTGGCTACCGAAGCTATGCGTCGTGAGCTGACCCAGGAATCGGGAGCAATCACCAGCAAGGTAAGAGACCTCATCGTCCCAGCTTGCTGCACAAAGTTTTCACTAAGTCATAGGTTGTCTCCCGAGTTAGATAGAATTACCAAAAAGTTACAAGACCTAGAAAAACAAAAGGGTGATCTTGGTTTGATTGTGAGAGATGAAAAGCCAAAAGGTACTAGTAGAAGAAACGAAACCTCTTTGCTAGAATCTGATGTTGTTGGGCGAGAAGGTGAGAGAGAGAAGTTGATCAACAAGTTGTTGCAGGATGAGCCATCTAAACAAAACTTCATTATCGTACCCATCTTTGGTATGGGTGGGGTGGGGAAGACCACTCTGGCTAGAATATTGTACAACGATACGCGAGTGAAGGATCACTTTGAACTCATGGCATGGGTTTGCGTATCCGATGAGTTTGATATATTTAAAATAAGTCAAACCATCTATCAATATGTGGCTAAGGAAAACGAAAAAATTAAAGATATAAATCAGCTTCAAATTGCTCTTAAAGAGAAACTTGACGGCAAACGATTTCTAGTAGTGCTCGATGATGTGTGGAATGAAAAGTATGAAGAGTGGGAAAACCTAGTGCGTCCATTTCATTCTGGGGCTACTGGAAGTCGGGTAATCATGACAACTCGCAAGCAGCAACTACTCAAAAAGATAGGTTTTAATCATCTGGATCATCTCGACCGTTTGTCACATGAAGATGCTTTGTCTTTATTTGCTCTACATGCATTGGATGTGAATAACTTTGACTCACACGCAACACTTAAACCACAAGCTGAAGGTATAGTAAAAAAATGTTGTGGTTTGCCTTTAGCTTTAAAGGCAATTGGAAGGTTAATGCGAACAAAAACCGAAGGAGAAGAATGGAATGATGTGTTGAACAGTGAGATATGGAATTTAGAAAGTGCTGATGAAATTGTCCCAGCCCTTAGGCTAAGTTACCATGATCTTTCTGCCGATTTGAAGCGATTGTTTGCTTATTGCTCTTTGTTCCCTAAGGACTTTTTGTTTGAAAAAGAAGAGTTGGTATTATTATGGGTGGCTGAAGGGTATCTGAATGAGTCAGTTGCAAACAAATCACCAGAATGCTTGGGCCATGAATGTTTTCAGAAATTGCTATCGAGGTCCTTTTTCCAACGTGCACCTAGTGGTGAACCCTTTTTTTGTGATGCATGATCTCATGAACGACCTGGCCACATTTGTTGCTGGAGAATATTTTTTAAGGTTTGATAATCAGATGGAGATGACGGAGGAAGCTTTAGCCAAGTACCGACATATGTCATTTATACGTGAGGAGTATGTAGCTTTCCAGAAGTTCGAGGCATTTGAAAAGGCCAGAAGTTTGAGAACATTGTTAGCGGTATATGTTGGGGTAGATCAACGCTGGAAGGATTTTTACTTATCCAGCAAGATTTTGGTTGACTTGCTTCCTCAGCTACCATTGTTAAGGGTTCTTTCTTTGAGGCGTTTTAACATAAGTGAGGTACCAAATTCCATTGGTACTTTGAAGCACCTGAGGTATCTTAATCTATCTCATACAAATATAAACGAGTTGCCTGAGAATGTTGGCAATCTTTATAATTTACAGACATTGATAGTTTCTGGATGTGAAAGTCTGACCAATTTGCCTAAAAGCTTCTTTAAACTCAAAAGGCTGAGGCATTTTGACATCAGAAATACTCCACTTTTGAAGAAGTTGCCTTTGGGAATTGGTGAGTTGAAAAGCCTACAGACTCTCAGTAGGATCATCATCGGAGGAAACAATGGCTTTGCAATAACCGAGCTTAAGGGATTAAAGGATCTGCACGGGGAAATTTCCATTGAGGGTTTGAACAAAGTGCAAAGCT
Organism: Helianthus tuberosus; assembly: GCA_030545235.1. Taxonomy (NCBI): domain Eukaryota; kingdom Viridiplantae; phylum Streptophyta; class Magnoliopsida; order Asterales; family Asteraceae; genus Helianthus; species Helianthus tuberosus. The sequence goes on along the minus strand of CM060426.1, from coordinate 142,398,925 downwards.
CAATACATGCACGTGAAGCAAACTTACATTTAAAAGAGATTAGCAAGTTAGAGTTGAAATGGGATGATGGTTCTGGAAGTGAAACACTTGAGACAGAGGTTCTCAATGAGCTAAAGCCCTGTAGCGATAAGTTGAAATTGCTTAAGATTAAATCTTATAAGGGAATAGAGTTTCCAAATTGGATTGGGGATCCTTCTTTTAATCGGTTGGTTCACGTGTCGCTACGGGGTTGTAGAAAATGTACATCTCTACCGCCACTTGGGCGACTACCTTCACTTGAATTTCTAAGGTTTGAAGATATGTCGAGTTGGGAGGTATGGTCAACCAATAGCGAGGCAATGTTTCCATGCCTTCAAGAGCTTCAAATAATAAACTGTCCCAATTTGATTGATGTCTCACTTGAAGCATTACCTTCACTAAGAGTTTTAAGAATGTATAAATGTTGTGAAAGTGTGCTGAGAAATCTGGTTCGAGCAGCTTCATTAACCACAAAGATGGGAATAGGATCTATTTTAGGGCTTACGGATGAGGTGTGGAGAGGTGTTATAGCGAATTTAGGGGCAGTAGAAGAACTAAGCATACAGGATTGTGATGAAATAAGATACATGTGGGAATCAGATGCAGAGGCAAGTAAAGTTCTTGTAAACTTAAAGAAACTGAAGGTATTTTGTTGTGAAAAGTTGGCGAGTTTAAGTGAAAAAGAAGAGGATGAGGATAACAATGGGGGCAACCTCCTATCAACTCTTAGGATTTTGGATGTGCAAGCCTGTGAGAGTATGGAGCGTTTGTGTTGTCCAAATAGGATTGAAATGTTAAACATCAGTGGGGGGTGTAGTTCACTTACACATGTCTCCTTACCAAGAGCAACAACAACAGGTGGAGGAGAGCAGAATCTCAAGCCACTTACTATACATATAAATGGTTGTGGAAATCTAAAATCAATAAATCAATTGAGTGACTCCACTCACCTCACCTCTTTGTCAATAAGTTCTTGTAGAAACATGGAGTTATTTTCTGATCTTCATCAGCTATCAAATCTCACCTCGTTGTACATACAAGGTTGTAAAAGCATAGAGTCATTTTCTGACCTTGAGCTATCAAACCTCACCAGGTTGAACATAGACGTTTGTGAAAGCATAGAGTCATTTCCTAACCTCCAGCTTCCGAATCTCACAGAACTGAACATAGAAAGTTGCAAAAACATGAAGGCATTTGGTGACCTGCAGCTACCAAATCTAATCAGTTGGATGATATATGTGGATATGGATGTGTGAAAATCTGGAGTCATTTCCTGACCTTCAGCTATCCAATCTCATCATGTTAAAACATATGTGGATCAGGAGATGTCCAATGATTGATGCTTCCTTTCCTCGTGGGCTTTGGCCTCCCAAATTGGTTAGGCTTACAACAGGGGGGTTGAAAAAGCCCATCTCAGAATGGGGCAATCAGAATTTCCCAGCTTCCCTTGTTTACCTAAGATTATTTAATGAACCTGATGTGAGGAATTTCAGTCAATTGTCCCACCTTTTCGCTTCTTCTCTTACTCGACTTTGGATAGAAAATTTTGGTGATCTGAAATCAGTTTCAACGGGACTCCAACACCTCACATCCCTTCAACATCTCACCATTTACAGTTGCCCAAAGGTGAACGATCTACCAGAGACGCTGTTACCTTCACTTTTGAGTTTGATTATAAGTAATTGCCCAAAATTGAAAGAAAGGTGTGAAGGAAGAGGGTCCTACTACTGGCCACTCATCTCTCATATCCCCAAAATCCACATGGACGGCAGGTACTTGTTTATTAATTAATACCCTCTGATTTCCATATGATAAACTGGTATTCTCAGACATGTGCGTGTTTTTTTTGTTGGAATAGGATTTGTTGCTCAAAACCTAAAATTGAATTTTAATGATCACATTAATTTATATGTTGAAATCAGTTATCACTTTTCATGAGTTTAAACTATTATGTAGCTGCATCATACGTTGGAACTGATTTCACAATGTGTACTAATTTTGACTTTCGTGAGTTAAACTTGCCAATGAATTATTATTATTATTGTTATTGTTTTGTTTGTTTGTACGGTTAATTTTGTTTTTTGGTTTCTAGTTTATCCGATGGATGTGAGTTGACTTTAGTTAGGGTTTTGGTGTGGTTTGTGGAATTATTGAAGTGTTATAGTAATAGATAATGAAATTTGATTGAAGTTACTTCGAGTCTCGATTACAAAGTTGAATCTGATTCACAGGTTGAAGATACAAATTAGGGTTTAGATCTGCATTTGGTTTGATTAATTTAGGCATTTTGTTTACTGTGGAGTTATGATAAAGAAAACATACATAGCTAATTTGACTAATTGTATTAATACTTGATATGAAGTCTGTGAAGAACTGAATAACTTATATATTACAACTAAACTTTTGCAGGATCATATCCTAAAGGATCTTCTGGGTGATGGAACATTCACAGTTGACCAGGTCAAATTCAAGAACAGAGAAAAGTCTCAAGGTGTGAATTTTCAGGGAAAGTATCTTGAGTAAAGTGCAGTAAAACTCGCGCATATAATTACTGAATCAGCTAATAACAGACAAAGTGTCGATGACATAAGTGTAAGTTCCTTTTAAGTCAACAACATTTGACTACCCCATAATATAACAAATTGGTTTTGATTATTATTATTCATGATATAACACAGGATTTATTCATGAAAATCAGTTGGATTCAATATTCAAAGTGAAGGTCTTAAGAAATTGTCAAACATCGGACCAGAGGCTAAGTTAAAGGAAAGGGTCAAAGTGCTTGATGATGGACAAGATCATTTCTGGTAAGCTTATACTTTTTTCCCATAAAAATTATGGGTGGGTTGGATAACGAGTCAAAACAGGTTCGGGTTAATAATATTGTTGACTTTTTAGTAGGGTTGAACTGAGGCGGGTTGGAGTGTTGGACTCTGGTACAAACATTTTAGTTTTCTTTTGACCTTAGACCACCCGTAATGGGCGTGGTTTTTTCAAAATCTTCAACCAAACACGCCCAATATCGCCCCACCCCCACCCCCGGGGGCGTTTTCGGGCGTTTTTTTTATAAAAAAATTGTCTCCAGCGTGATTTAAAACACGCCTTGCCCCCATTTGTTTGTCCAATCACCTTCCATCTTTCTATTTTTTATCCAATAAGATTTTTTGATGGTTTTTGTTTTATTTAATTATGTTACATCTCATTTAACATAATGCCCCACGCCCCCACATCCCCACTACACCCCTTTTGTAAAAACGCCCAATAATGCCCCATTGCTGACTGGGCTGCCACATGGCGCAAAACGCCCTAGGGTGGGGCATTATTCACCGCAACGACTACGCATGGTCTTATGGCCAATTAATGTTTTAAGTTTAACTATGATTACAGAAAATATACTATTTAGAATAGTCGTCTAAACTTTTTCTGAAGGAGTGTTTAAAAAGTAACATGTGTTTTGATTATGTTTTAATAACTTTAGAACCACTTGTATGGTTGTTCCTATTCTTTTGTAAGTTTTGGGGTAAAATGTAAATATGGTTCCCCGCCTGATATATATTTTTTTGCCTAAAAAAAGTCGCTCAAAATATCACAGAATTATATTACACACACATATTATTTGGTTGGGCCCGTAGCTTAGGCTAAGGGGTATGGGGGTCGTGGTTGGGTGGATTAAACCACGGCAACCACGACCCTCCCATTTGAAAGTATAATACAAAAATAAATTAAAAAAATAAAGAGGATAGTGGTTTGGGTCATGACCACACCCTTAGTGTAGTGGTTTTGGATGATGGATTAGAGATGGATGACATCATACCTATGTGGAGGGTCATGGTGGTCATAAGGGTCATGACCACACCCTATAGCCTTATTTGTTATATATAACTGAATATAAAATAATGAGGTTGGCTTGTACGAAGCATATGTGAGTATCTGAGCCATTGATCTTTCAAGATCAATGGCTCAAAGTAATCCAGTGGCATTTTCATAAATATGAGATTCAAACAATTAAAGAAACAAATAGCAAAAGGGTATTCTGGTCCTTTCCCACTTGAACTCTCCTCCCCTTGATTTTCAAACGTCTATAACTTTTTCATACGTTGATATTTTTTAAAAAAAATACACCATATTAACGAGCATTTCATCCTCTTTAATTCGAGCAGTCTATCGCTATAGTTTTCTTAAATTTTTTTTACATGATTTTGAATATTCTTTGCGTATGAAAGAGTTATAGCCGTTTGAAAATCAACGGGGGAAGCTGTTTAAGTGAGAAATGACTAAATTACCCTTCAAGGCAAGGACACTTGTCCTCCTCCCTTGATCGTGTATACTTCGTACAAATCTTATGTCTTGTATATGATCCTATACCTAAATAATATATTTAGTATATTTTTTCCATAATATTGACAGTATTGCTATATAAATTTGCTCCCTAAAAATCATGGACCCTGGATCTGCCCATTTGACTCGTTATCCATGTAGTTAAATTTTTCAGTTCAACCCACCAGACATAACCACATCAACCATTAAATGGAGTACAGTTTGACTCTTGAGGTCAAACAAATTAAGATTGACTTCAAAATTGATTACTATGATCTTTTGAGAATAGTTTTTTTAGCTGGTACAGAAATGCAACAGGATCCACATCATCTTCAATGGGAAAAGTTGTTTCTGTAACATTCTTGTTATATTGAATTTGAAAAGCAATGGGTTTGGCCATTAATATCGAAGTGTATTGTTTGACCCTTGAAGTTTTTTAATTGCAGTTGAAGAAAGAAGATATTCTATCAAGGTTTCTGCAAATCAACAACACACATCCAAAATACTTCATAATTGGTGGAAAGGAGGCTACATCTATTGCCATAATTTGGGTCATTTACATGCTCTGCAAACATCCTGAGATTCAAGATAAGGTTGAATAAGAAATCAAAGAAGCAACAAACATTATTTTGACTTATTGACTTCTGAGTTTTTAAAAAGTAGTTTTAAAAAAAAATGTTTGGATTAGCTTATGGGTTAGGAAAAGCCAATAAGTTAATAAGTTGTTTCAAAAAGCTTAGCCAAACATGCCCTAAATCGCCGGCAGCCTAGTGTCTAGAGGTGCAGAGGTGCACAAAACGGTTTCTTCTCTAGCCGGTTCGGTTAAAATGGTTTTTTCTCTAGTCGGTTCGGTTAATCGAACAAGCAGGTTTATCTCATTTTTTCTTTAACCCGTTTTTTCACATTTCATCATTAGCAGATGTCCAAAGGTGAATGATTTACCAGAGATGCTGTTACCCTCACTTTTGAGTTTGAGAATCAGAGGATGCCCACTACTGGCCCCTCATCTCTCATATCCCCAAAATTGAAATAAACTTCAGGTACTTTTGTATTGAAGAGCCTCAGATTTCCATATGATAAACTGGCTTGTCTTATGCGTGTTTTTGTTGGACTAGGTTGTTTGTGCTCAAAACCTAAAATTGAATTTTAATAATGACAATAATTTATATGTTGAAATCAGTAATCACTTTTCATGAGTTTAAACTAATATATTGCTGATAAGTTGAAAGGATGGAAGTCGATTTTGACACAACCAATCTTGATAATAATCGGTATTCTCTTCACTTGTAGATTCCTGTTTATTACACTTGTAATTAATATCAAGTTGACTTTCAGTTTTGTGTGTTATTTTTTTTCCTTAGCCATTTTCATTATGACAACCGATAATCTTATACATTACAACTAAATGTTGCAGGGACATGTAACCATTACATCCTAAAGGTTCTTCAAGGTGATGGAACATTCACAGTTGAATGGGACAAATGTGAGAACAGAGAGATTTTAGCGGTGTAAGTTCCTTTCAATAAACCTGGTTTTGATTATTGGTATTAATTATATAACACAGAACTGGAGATATTACATTGCAAAAACATGAAGGCATTTGGTGACCTGCAGCTACCAAATCTAATCAGTTGGAGGATATATAATTGTGAAAAGCTGGAGTCATTTCCTGACCTTCAGCTATCAAAACTCACCATGTTAAAAGAGATGGATATCATGAAGTGTCCAATGCTGCATAGAATGTATGGTGTAAGATTCTGTTTATTACTCTGTTTATTTTCAAGTTGACTTTCAATTTCGCTTTTTTTTTATCTTAGCCATTTTCATTATCCTTTTTGCAGCTTGGTGCATTGAGTATGTTCAATGATTACATTTCAATACAGAAATTACGTTAGCTGATTTGATTTTGGTAAACATGTAAATTAGGCATTTTCCTCGTTAGCTTAGATCAGAAGCTTCTGTATAGCGGAACAACAGAATATCTTATATATTATTAACAAAATTTTGCATGTGTGACAAGTGGTAAGGCCTTATAAGGGGGTTATGTGACAAGTGGTGAAATGTGTAAGAAAGCGAGGTTATATAACTTGAGTGTTTAGTGGAAAGGGGGCTATATAACATGTATGCATATATATATAGGGTAAAGTTCTTGTACAAATAATCTTAACATACTAAACATACAAATTGAAGGAAAACTCAAAAAGACAAGGTGGCATTTGTGTTTTTTAGGTATTTTTGGTTGCAACTTTGATAGTTGGTGGTAATTACAAAAATGTCACCTTGTCTTTTTGGGTTTTCCTTCAATTTGTATGTTTAGTATGTTAAGATTATTTGTATTTGATCTTTTGCCTATATATATATATATATATATATATAGGGTAAGGTTCATGCGAGAACCACCTTTATTGCGAGAACCAATGTGAACACAACCTAAAATAGCTAAAAAAACCTAACCCCCCCCCCCCCCAAAGCTAAAATGCTAAAAACTAAACCCCCAAAAAACCTAAAAAAATCTAAAAAAAATAAAAAAAATCTAATTTTTTTTTAAATATCTTCTAGGTGATGGAACATTCACAGTTGACCAGGAAAAAAATGAGATAAGAGAGATTTTAGCAGTGTAAGTTCCTTTCAGTCAACAACATATGACTACTGCATAATACAATGACCTGGTTTTGACTATTGGCATTCATGATATAACACAGGGTTTATTCATGTTGGATTTGATTTTTAAAGTTGCTTTGGGATTTGATATTGACAGCATGTGTGGTTTAACTGCATTGACTCTCAAACGGTATGTTGACAAAGAAAGCTTTAAATATTAGACCAGAGGCTAAGTTAAAGGGAAGGGTCAAATTGGTTGACTGAAAGGAACTTATGCACAGCACAAGGTACCAAATGATTTTTGGTAAGAGGATAGTTTTCCCCATAAAAATTATGGGTTGGGTGGATAACGAGTTGAAAGAGGTCTAGTGGTTAACTTTTTAGTAGGGATGATATGGGTCGGGTCGGGTCTGGTTGAATTGTTGGACTGACATGCAAACACTTTTATTTTCTTATAAGCTTATTTCAAGTTAATGTTTCAACTACGATTATAAAAAGAATATATATATATGGGTTGAGTTCATTTCAGAACTATAAATAACTACAGAACTTTCAGAACTCCTAATAAACAATCATTTTATATATAAGTTTTTGTATTTAGGATCTTTTTACCATCTATTATATGTATTTCTTTGATTACATACATGTTAAAAGTAGTTTACATATGTTTAATTGCCAAAATTATATATATGTGTCATAACTAATTACATATATGTAAAAAAACTAGTTTACATATGTGTCATTATAAAATTACATATAAAAAATGATAAAATTACTCTTAACATGTATGTAATCGTAAAAATACACATAATAAATGATAAAATTATCCTAAACATAAAAATATATAAATAAAAAGATTGTTTATTAGAAGTTCTGCGAGTTCTGCAAATATTTATGGTTCTGAAATGATCTTGGCCCATATATATATATATATATAGATATATATACTATTTATAATAGTAGTCTAACTTTCTTTTAATAGTGTCTAGTAAGTGTTATGTGTTTTGATTATATTCTTGTTAAAATAATTTGAAAAGCATTGGGTTTAATTGGCCACTAATGTCAAAGTGGGTTGTTTGACCGTTGACTGCAGTTGAAGAAAGAGTTTGCAAGGTTTCTGCATATCAACAGCACACATCCAAAGTTCCAGTGTTGAGGGATTTGCAAACAGTGTGAGTGAAGAAAGCCTAGAAAAGATGGAGTATCTTCATGCAGATTTTAACGAAACTCTCAAGACTCTTTCATGCGGTTCCAGTGGTATGCAATATCAAATCTTTATCAATCTCTCATACTTTGACTTAACTGGGCCTTTAACTAATCAACATGGGTACTAGTAGTTATTGGAGTCAGAAGTTCAAAATGGTACACATTGGGTCAACCCAAAAGCTCTTTCTGTCTAAATTTCTAAAAAAAAACATTGATAATTAGCTTGTCAACTAAAGAATTATTATTTCAATGATAGTCTAATTTTGTTTACCAAAATGATTTTAAGGGTTTTATGTTTCAAAAAAAAAAAACACATTGGGTAACTTTACATCTTAAAAAGGAAATAAAAAAGTGAAGTAATACAGATGTTGCAACTTTGCGTATATGTTCTTGTGCACTAGCATAAGATAATACCATCATATGCAAAATTTATATGCTTCGCAGATGATGATGCATGATGTAACTGGTGGTTATGTTGTGAATGAAGGGGATATTATTGCAGCTTATCAGAAAAATGGTTTCATAAAATTGTTGTTTTCATCCAGAAAGCTCCTTTAAGTTTAAGGCTTCTAAGGTTAGTACAATACAAACCATATTGACTATGTGCTCTAGTTTAAAAGTCAACCTTCAAGCCAGGGGCGGATTTACTTAGTACCGAGGGGGTGCACAGGCACCCCCCGAGTTTCGAAATTATAGTGTATTTTTATATATAATATATACAGTGCACCCCCTTATAAATTTGAAGTGCACCACCCTTACCAAATAAGTCAAATGGTGCACCGGATAAAACCCTTGTTAGCAACCTCAAGGTCCCGAGTTCGATTCTCTGTAAGGTCGTTTTTTGTTTATTTTTTTCTTTTTTTTAAATCCGTAATATTTAGTTAGGGTTTCAAATATCCCATTCTACGCCTCTACTGTGACTCTGTGAGACCCTCAGACCCAACAGCGACGGCCAGCCACACCACCGCTGCCTGCCTGCCTCCGTCCTCCACTCCTCCGGCAACGGCGACGGCCAATCCCGTTCTCCCTTTGCATTTCCGTGACCTCTCCTTTGGTAAGTATCATCTTCACTAGATTTTGATAATAAGTTTCAATTAGCTTGTGTTTTATTAAATTCCGATTCAAACAGAAACATGGCAGTTGATGCTTCATAGATTAACCAAGTGTCCTAATTGATTAGTTATGCTAATTGATATTTGCCCCTTGAATTTGATTTGTAGGTATTAATAATTGATATTTGCCACTTGAATTTGAATTTGATTTGTAGGTCCTAATTGATTACTGATTAGTTATTGATTGTATGATTAGTTACAATAATTGATATTTGCCACTTGAATTTGATTTGTAGGTATTATGAATATCAAGAAATGTCCATTTTCCACAGACGAAATTAGTCCAGAACCTTGGGGTTTCACAGACGAAATTAGTCCAGTAGCTTTTAGGGCTTTTAGGGTTTCAATTAGTCCAGTGCCTTGGCAATCGGCATCCAGCAGTAACCGCCCCTGCCCCCGACGACGGCGACGAGGCATCTCCGGCGCTCAGCTCACTCTCTTAGCCTCTTAACTCTTTCCACTGTTACACTCTTTCCGGCGCTCGGTATCACGGTATGTTCACAGACTCACTACCTTCTCTTTAGCAAATATAAATTATCAAATATTCAAATTCATGTTTCTAAAACCTGATTACATACTGATTAATTACAAAGAATGGTTGTTTCTTACTGATTAGTAACTACCTTCTCTTTAGCAAATACCAATTAGTAAATTACTTATTGATTAATTAGTTTTTCAATTTATAATGACGGTGTCTTTTTTATTATTTTGTCGTATTTTTATTATCTGATGAAATTTACCCGAACAATCGAACCGACCCGAACCGTCAAACCGACCCGAACCGTCGAACCGACCCGAAATTTTTTATATCCGACTCAATAAAATTGAAGCACCTAAAAACAGTGCACCACCCGAAAAAATTCCTGGATCCGCCACTGCTTCAAGCTATGTCATTTGACCAATGCAAAAGTACCTAGATTATCATAAAAGTATATTGTCCGAGTACGATTTTGACATGATTTCCTGTTTTTATGTAGAAAGCACACGCAGGACAAAGAATTTGTTTGGACAGGGAATTTGCGTATTGGCAGATGAAGATCTTTGCTTTCATTCTGCTAAGTTGTTTCATTTTCAAGCTGAACAACTAAAACAAAAACTGCAAAGTTTGAAATGATGCTTAATCTTCACGTTGACAAAAGGTTCCTACTTATAAAGACTTGTCACTAATAAGGTTTTGTTGCTAATGAAGAAGACTCGCCAAAGGAACCCTTGAGCTGTTACAAGTTGTGTCTGGTGGCATTTGTCGCTCATGGGTGATGGCAACTTATAAGCGATGAAGAATCAATGGTTAAGAAACTTGCATATGATGACAAGTTACCAACTGATGAAGAGGAAAGGAACTGGCCAATGAAGCAAATCACCTCTACTGAAGATTAATGAAGAAGTCTCGCCAATGAAAAAGAGATGTCACATGTCAGCCTATCATTCGATGAAGACAATATGCTGAGAAGATGTTATGCGTAACCGTCACTTGTCAATTCCGTACATCTCAACAAGATTATAAACACATGTGTCCGCATTAAATTTATTTATCACTTGACCCCATAGCTTAGTGTATCAAGCTTTTGAGTGCGAGTTCAGTGCGTGGCCTATATGTGTAAAACCTTCCGAGGAAATTTGTAAGTCACCATCTTCATAGCTAGAGTGTTAGCTAGGAAAGCGTATGTAATTATAACTTTAATCTGTAACTAATTTTACATGATGTATTGAAACACTCGATATTGATTAATGCAATATCAGTGGCGTGGTTGGTGCCGGTGACAACAATAATGGTGGAGCCGAATGGTAACAGTGGCGGGCTTGGTGCCGGCACCGATGGTGACAACGGTGGTGGCAAAGGTGGCAGTGGTGACAACGGTAAGAGAGTGGAAGATTCAAATTCCTTTGCTTTAATTTCTTCACAATTTGGAAGAAACACCAACCAAACATACTATCATTCGAATTCATATTCCGGTTACAAAGAACTGATGTATGAATTTACTTTCCATTTTCATTGAACTCGAAAAAGAAAAAAATAATGCTATTTTTAACAAGTGGTTTATCTGGAAAAATGTGTGATTTTTAACCTTTTTTTAACTTTCGTTCAAGCTATATATTGAAAGCTACGCCCCTGATGACAAGTGGTTGGCTGGTTCGATCTAGCTGTTGCCAAACCAAAAAAAAATCCACATGGCTGGCCATGCCAAGCTAAGCCACGCCACACCCCTAGTTTTTGAGTATTACCTTGTGGATCCCACCCTCGCCACGTGTCAACTGTCAAGCCATGCTCCCAACCCAAGTCTCTCCAAACCCCATAGTCTAATATATAACTGAGAAAAAGTGGTGGCCCGCGCTCTTAAAAAAAGCTAATTGGTTGATGATTGGGAATATCACATTAAAAAAGAAAAATTAAAGTGAGTTATTAGAGAGTTATTATCTTTTTTTTATAAATGGCAAATAGACTACTCCTAACATCTACACCACTTGTCTCCAATGAGATGAGAACCACTAGAGAGAGAAACTTTTTTGGTCAGTAGATGAGTTGACTCTTAAAACTGATAATAAGGGTTACTTTTGTTTTCAATTGTTATGTGATACACACCCACATTTGCCATTCAAAGACCATTCAACCATGCACGTTTCCTTTCAACTTCTTTGCATGCATTTAGGAGAAAACAAGCATTTCCATTATTCCATGTTCACCCATGTAGCTTAATTAATTCCGCATGTTTGTTTCTTATATAAGTACTGTACTTTTGCATCAGAAAATAGAGAAAAAGTTGAAGCATATTATTGCAATCTTGTTCCTTATCTATTTCTTGGAGTTTAACCCACTCGACGAGTCTCTTGGGAGATTGACCATCTCGAATCGGTCTTCTATCAATATTGTCCTTTCACTCAAATTCTTAAAACATCCTTAATCGCTCAACTTTTTAACAGAACACATTATAATAATAATAACGATTCCAACCCGTTTGGACCCATGTAGATATTTACCCGTTTGACATGCTACCAAACCCCATCCAACTTACCAATTATATTAATTGTACATACACGATAATATTCATTTAGCAATACTTTATTTACAAAAAATAGTGTCCTTTCATAAACATAAACAGGGCCATGGGCGGTGATGAGGGTGTGCGGGGAGGACCACCCGCACAGGGCCTGTGATTTCGAGGGCACGTGTTTTTTTTAAAAAATCTGATATATATATATATGTTAATTTTTTTTTAATATTATACCCATACCAACTTCAAAATAGGCCCATTTACAAAGTAATTTTTATGGTTTAGAAATTGGCCCATTGGTATTAGGTTTAGTGAGCTCAATACCCATTTGATTTAAAAAAATAATAATAATAAAACATTACGGAAGGACACATTTTTTTAAGCTCCTTAACAAGGCAAAGAACAATATTCAGGGCAAAGAACAATATTTATTTAGCAAAACAACAATACCAACGTCTTTTGTATTCGCCAATAATATTACAAAACAATTGTGAGGAAAGATTCATCTACCAATTTATATGCAACGAGGACAATACATCTTGATATAAGACCGTGGGGTATGGTGGGGCGGGGGTTTGGGGCATGGGTTGACACGTGGACTTCGAGAGGCACTGCTGGTCAGTTGCATGTTGGGTCGATATGGCGGGGCGTGGCTAGCCCGCGTGGGTTGGCCACGTGTTATAATTTTTTTTTCAATTATTATAAAAATACACAAAATTAAAAAAAAAAAAAAAAAGCCTAGCCACCTATAGCCTAGCCAACCCAGCCAATGAGAGCCGGCCACGGAAGACCGCTAGGCCCGCCCAACGCCCGGGCTGAAACCCCCGCCCAAGGGGCCACGCCGAAACCCAAGCCCACCCGGGGTGGTGACTTGGGCATTTGTATCCAACCCACGCCCCATACCCCATAGGTCTAATGTGGAGCAGAAAAGAAGTGGTATCAACCCCTATAACACTATTAAAGGTGAAACCAAATCATGTTTTATTCTATAGTCGTTTAAAACTTGTGGTTTTTGTCATATTTTGAAGTAAACAAACCCCTAATTAACTAATTTGTTCGCAATAGACGTTTAAAACTTGGTTTCTGTCATATTTTGAAGCAAACAAACCCTTAATTAACTAATTTGTAGGCACTAATCCACTCAAAATAGCTCAAGAAAGTACACATGTGTAAGTGAGGTAACAAACTGATATAAATAAAATACAATACACCCAAAGTAAGAGCTTCAACTTCAACTAATAATTGAAATTAACGTGCTTAAAAGTTAAATTCAATAAGAAATCAAATAAATTTGATATGAAATTAGCTTTTAATAGATTTATGAACATCCATATCAATTCAGAAGCTAAAACATACCTTATTTCACATCCAAATACATATTTAATTGATGTGAACCTAGACCTGGCAAATGGGTCGGGTCGGGTCATGGGTCAAAACGGATTCGGGTCAAAACGGGTTCGGGCCAAAACAGTTCAATTAAAAAAAGGGTTGTTTTGGTTCGGGTCGGAACAGGTCCGGGTCAGGACGGGTTCCGGGTCGGATCGGGGCGGTTAAAAAATGTTAAAAAAGCATTTGACAATCAAAATGAACAAGAATTTTATACATAACAAAAAAGGCTGCATTTAACAGCTTCGATCTCAAAAATGTTACACGCTATTAACTGAAAATAGCAGATAAACTGACAAAATATATAATCAATCACAAATAAATAAACAAAAAATCAGTCAAATCAACGCAAGCAGCAAATAGAACGAACAAATCTGAACGCAAGTGTAAACAAAAATCAATGGAACAAATAATACCGTCATTTCGGCGCTTAAAGACGTTACGTTCCATCTGAAAATCACAGTTTTTGGTGCCGAGATGAACTTCAGCGGACAACATCATATGTACATCGGCTTCTTTGGTTGATAGAGGTTTAGGTTGCGCCATTGTTGTAGCTCGATCGTTGCTGCAAATCGGTGGTTTTGCGAGGAAGAAAGAGTGAGGGCCTTACGTAGATGAACGGACAATAATGAATAAACCCTAGCAGGTTTGCTTTTACGAAAAGGTCCCTACATGGCGTGTAGAAGATGGTTGAACCCTAGATCCTGGCTCGTCTCCGGTGAGAATAGCAAAGAAGGGAAGCAACGTGGGTCAATTTCACCATCAATCTTGACGAAGAAAGAGCTGATCAACCCGTTCTCAGAAAACCTAAACGACCCGTTCCAACCCGTTCTTTTTATATCTTCAACCCACCTTGACCCGTAATTATATCCCTCTATTTTAAAATTAACCCAGTCTGACCCTTGGACTTGTATCACTTAACCCAAAACCACCCAAAAAGGGTTTATAAAGGGTCAAAAATGATCCATTCCAAAGCTCTTGGGTCAGGAACTTAGGATTGCCCATGTGAACCACAGGGACTATTATTTCTGCACACTCTGAAAGTTAACTTCATTGAAGGTTAAATATTTTGTGTTAAAATTGAAGGGATTTCAAAACCATGAGGGCTGGTTGTGTTATTGTGTGAAACATATTTGAAACTTTATTAACACCGCCCAAAAACCTGCATGCCACCGTCCATTTTTTCGGCTAAAATTCCGGCAGATCTTAACGCGTTTTCTTCAGATTTTACACACCGAATCAATTTTCCACAATCATTTCTTTTGTATAAAACCAAACGCAGAACCAAAAAATTGCCCTTTTCCTCACGTTATTACACTTTCAATTTCGGAAATTTTATTCAGAGGATTTATAACCCTAGTATGTAGGTCTGAAACAAATTTCATGTTGTTATGCTCGTGTATGATTATATTGAATGAGTGTTTCAAATTAGTGGTGATAATACGTGTATGTTGTCAAATTGCTGTTTACTCGTCTTTGATTTTGTAACAAACTCTGATTTGGCTTCTGAGGATTCATGAATTCTCTTATAGTATTCGATCTTGAACTAATTGTGTTGTTTTGTATAAGAGATGCACCTGTCAGTTTCAAGGTAAGTATCTACTTAATTTAGGAAGGTGAGTTTAGTTGATTAGTTAGAGGTTAAGTTTTTTAGATCACGAAAAATTGGAAAAGCTTGGGATCGTTGGTGTCTGTGGTCAATTTGACCAAGAAAATCAAGTAAAAACCAAAATTTCAATTTTATAACTGTTAGAAGATTTATAATCAAGAAATTCAAGTTTTTTAGAAGTGAATTATAAAAGTCAAACTTGTTCATAAAAAAGTCAACTACAGAAGTGAAACGTGATGAACAAGAAATTCAGTTATGTAGCTATGTTAGTTAGTTAGAAAACGGTTAAATAACTGTCATATTGTAAGGGTATAAATACCCACGGATGTCTTCATTTGTATGTGTGAAATTAGAAGTTTATATTGCATATTTTTTTTGTCACCAAAAGAGTCCCTGCACATATTTTGTGCATACTCGAACTCACAATTGTTCATCCTATGTTCGTGAATGTTAATAGATCCCCGATCCGACAATAACCGGTGGGGCCAATTGCCGGTCTGTGATTTTGTTACGGTTTTCTTTGCTGAGCTGGACACAGTCTTGGTTTCTCTTTTGCTGGGCTGTTATAGCCAATGAAAATGTACCGAACATTATTCAGTTGGCATGATGTTCTTTTTAATGAATGGTTGGTTTTGGTAACTGTACGCTTAGACTTACTAATGTTATTTCTAGGAGATCACATAGCTTATAGTAACAAGGGTAAATTGCTGCTTTAAGTAGGGGTGACAATTTAAGTCTGAGTTGTCATGCGTAGGTTGACTTGTTTGACCCGTTTCGTTAACGACAAATTGACATGTATAACCCGTTTATTTAAACAAGCAGTGCAGACCCATTTAGATAAATGATTTACTTGAGCCCAAAAGTTGTTCTATTTATAATGAAACCATAATGCAGATTTGCATAGTAGTCCTCGATCTTTAGTCTAAATGCACATTATCTCTTGACCTTTACAATATTGCAAACCTAGTCCTTGAAGTTAGCAACAGGTTTGCCTGAAGAAACAAATAACCACCACACATTAAATCAAAGCTGCAACAGAAATTGAATTAATACTTTCAACAAATCTTAAAATGTTAAGCACGTATATTTCTGAAGTTTATAGTCTTGTCCATTTTCTTCTGCTCAGCTATATACTTGGTTAAGTAGAGTAGTCTGAGACCACGACATTCAGAATTAGGTAGATGGGTGTATGAGTCAAGTAACGGGTCAAACTCGCCAGGCCAGGTTGACTCACTACTACTGAATTTTCAAATGGAGCTGTGTGATTTTGTGCCTTTTAGAAATCATATAAAAAAAATATGTTATCATATTCTCACGTGTTAGGATCCTAAGAAAAAAAATACGAAAAGGGTCCTAATTATAAAACTTGTTTAGACCTCCAACCTTGTCTCAGACCAGAAAATATCATGTATGATGTTTACTTGTCCTTTCTTGTATTTCTACAACTCAAATATTCACCATAAAGAAATCATAAGTGCTTTTTAATGCTGAACTATGTAACAACCAGTATTGTTAATAAGGATTGATATCCTCAAATCTGCGAATGTTTAAGGCTGTCAACTACTCAACGAGTACTCTAGTCCTCTCACTTGTTATCTGTGAATTTAAATTTATTGACTTGAATACGATCATTTTTATTTAGATTATAACTTGTTCTTAGTTTAAGAAGTTACATTAAATCTCTCTTTTCAGTGTTTTTTTTCCTAGGTTTTACTCAATCATCATCCCTTTTTAGTTTTACATCATATAACACTATTCATGCTTTAAAGACTATCTGTATACTTTACTCTTTTTATACTTTTTTTTTTTTTACAAAAATAGTAAACTGTTTTCTAACAGTAGTACAAGTAGTAAAATTGAATGTTCGCAACTGGCATCTCACAATATTAACATATAATAATCAATATATTACAATTTCAAAAGGCTGATTCTAAACGCACCCCCCCCCCTCCTGTTTATACCCCCCTTGTGAGAGAAAAACTGTCGGTCCCACGCAGGCCCCACCTGTAAGTATGTGAGAGGAGGGGGGTGTAAAAAGTAATTAGGGGGTGTAGAAAGTAGCACCCTTTCAAAACTGTATGTTGACCAAGACAATTGGTTCAAATGTCTACAAAACGTATCCTTCTTTCTGTCCACTCGTTTCTTATCTCCACTCAGACCACTCCTATCTTATCATCTCCACTCATGATCTCTCATTTACATTCATAGCATACAGATCAACCAACTACTATCATTCATTCCAATTTCCAGTTTTTACCTCTTCACTGTCTGTTAACAATGACAGAAGCTCTTCTCAATGTCATCTTTGACAAGCTAACCGATGAAGCCTTCAATATATTTGCTCGCTCTCAGGAGATTGATTCTAAGCTCAATGACCTGAAGATCACACTGATCCAGATTAAAGCTCTGCTTAATGATGCTTCTCAAAAGGAAATAACCAGTGAATCTGTGAGACTATGGCTGAATAGTCTCCAACATTTGGCTTACGATATCGATGACGTACTCGACGATGTGGCTACCGAAGCTATGCATCGTGAGTTGACACAGGAATCAGGATCAGTCATCAGCAAGGTAAGAAAGCTCATCGTCCCAAGTTTCTTCACAAAATTCTCACTAAGTCAAAGTTTGCATCACAAGTTAGATAGTATTACCACCAAGTTACAACAACTAGAAAAACAAAAGTCTGATCTGGGTTTGATTGTGAGAGATGATAAGCCAAAAAGTAGTAGTAGTAGAAGAAACGAAACCTCTTTGCCAGATGGGTCTAGTGTTATTGGAAGACAAGTTGAGAAAGAGAAAATGTTGAACAAGTTGTTAGGTGATGCTGGGTCATCTAAGCAAAATTTTAGCATCGTACCCATAGTTGGTATGGGTGGGGTAGGAAAAACCACTCTGGCTCGATATTTGTATAATGATGCACAAGTGAAGGATCACTTTGAACCCAAGATATGGGTTTGTGTTTCTGATGATTTTGATGTATTTAAGATAAGTGATATCATCCTTCAATCTATGACTAAAGAAAGCAAAGAATATAAAGATTTAAATCAGCTTCAAATGGCTCTCACAGAAATGTCTAAGGACAAACGATTTCTACTAGTACTTGATGATGTGTGGCATGAAGATGATGACGATTGGGAAAAGCTAGTGCTCCCATTTCGTTCATGTGCCCCTGGAAGTAGGATAATCATGAAAACTCGTAAAGAAGAATTACTAAAAAAGCTACGTATTGGTCATCTAGACTCTCTTCAGAGTTTGTCACATGAAGATGCTCTATCTTTATTAGCTCTACATGCTTTAGGCGTAGAGAACTTCAATTCACACACGACACTTAAACCACATGGTGAAGCTATTGTGAAAAAGTGTGCTGGTTTGCCTTTGGCTTTGAAGGCAATTGGAAGGCTATTGGGAACAAGAACAAATGTAGAAGACTGGGAAGACGTGTTGAACAGTGAGATATGGAATTTAGAAAATAGTGATAAGATTGTTCCGGCTCTTAGACTTAGCTACCATGATCTTTCTGCAGTTTTGAAGCAGCTGTTTGCATACTGCTCCTTGTTCCCAAAGGACTATTTGTTTGACAAGGAAGAGTTGGTATTATTGTGGATGGCAGAAGGGTTTTTGAGCCCATCAAATGCAACCAAGTCACCGGAACGCTTGGGCCATGAATATTTTGAAATATTGTTATCAAGGTCATTTTTTCAACATGCACCTAATGATGAATCACTGTTTATAATGCATGATCTGATGAATGACTTGGCCATGCTTGTTGCCGGAGAACTTTTTTTAAGGTTTGACAACCATATGAAGATAAGCACCGAAGATTTGGCAAAGTATCGCCATATGTCATTTTCTCGGGAGAAGTATGTAGGTTACCATAAGTTTGAGGCTTTCAAAGGTGCCAAAAGCTTGAGAACACTTTTAGCGGTATCTATTGATGTGGATCAAATTTGGAGCAACTTTTTCTTATCTAATAAAATTCTGGTTGACTTGCTTCCTAGCTTAACATTGTTAAGAGTTCTTTCTTTGAGTTGTTTTCAAATAACTGAGGTACCAGAGTTCATCGGTAGTTTGAAGCACTTGCGGTATCTTAATTTAGCTAAAAGTAAGATAAAAGAGTTACCGGAGAATGTTAGCAATCTTTATAATTTACAGACATTGGTTGTTTTTGGTTGCAAAAGGTTGACTAAGTTGCCTGAAAGCTTCTCGAAGCTTAAAAAGTTGCGACATTTTGATATAAGGGATACTCCGCTTTTGGAGAAGCTGCCATTCGGGATTGGTGAGTTGGAAAGCCTACAGACACTCACCAAGATCATCATTGAAGGAGATGATGGCTTTGCAATAAATGAGCTCAAGGGATTAACAAACCTCCATGGGAAAGTTTCCATTGAGGGATTGCACAAAGTGCAAAGCGCAAAGCATGCACGGGAGGCGAACTTATCTCTAAAAAAGATTACTAGATTAGAGCTGCAATGGGTTGATGTGTTTGATGGCTCACGAATGGATACACTTGAAGAAGAAGTTCTCAATGAGCTGAAACCTAATAGTGATACGTTGAAAACGCTTTCAGTCGTGTCATACGGGGGAAAACAAATTTCAAATTGGGTTGGTGATCGCTCTTTCCATGAGTTGGTTAATGTGTCAATACGTGGTTGTAAAAAATGCACATCTCTACCCCCATTTGGGTTGCTCCCTTCACTTAAGAGGTTGCAGATTCAAGGCATGGATGAGGTTAAAATCATAGGTTTGGAGTTAATCGGAAATGATGTTAACGCCTTCCGTTCACTTGAAGTTCTAACATTTGAAGATATGTCTGGATGGGAGGGGTGGTCAACTATAAATGAGGGTTCAGCAGCAGTGTTTACGTGCCTTAAAGAGCTTTATGTAAAGAATTGTCCACAATTGATTTATGTCTCACTTCAAGCACTACCTTCACTCAAGGTTCTTGAAATAGAGGGATGTGGTGATGGTGTGTTGAGAAGTCTGGTTCAGGTAGCTTCATCAGTCACTAAATTGAGAATAAGTTGTGTAACAGGGCTTACATATGAGGTGTGGAGAGGAGTTATAAGGTATCTTAAGGAAGTTGAAGGATTAAGTATTGGGGGATGTAATGAAATAAAATACTTGTGGGAATCAGAAACAGAGGCAAGTAAGCTTCTTGTGAGATTAAAGGAATTGAGTTTATGGGATTGTTCAGGTTTGGTAAGTTTGGAAGAGAAAGAGGAGGATGACAATTTTGGGAGCAGCACCCTGTTATCTCTTAGAAGTTTGTGTGTAGCTTTTTGTCGTAGCATAAAGCGTTTATGTTGTCCAAATAGCATTGAGAGTTTGGAAATTCATTGGTGTTCAGTTATTACAGATGTCTACCTCCCAAAAGAAGGAGGGAATAAGCTCAAATCACTTCGTATAGTCAATTGTGATAAACTTGAGGGAAAAATCAACAACACAAGCATGCCAATGCTTGAAACCCTACATATTTATACATGGGAAAATCTAAGATCAATCAGTGAATTGAGTAACTCCACTCACCTCACCAGGCTGGATATAAGGCGATGCCCACATATCGTGTCACTTCCAGAGCTTCAGCTATCAAACCTCACCCGTTTGGAAATTTTTAATTGTGAAAGTCTGGTGTCATTACCTGAGCTATCGAATCTCACCAGTTTGTCAGTTAGTGATTGTGACAGTCTGGAGTCATTACCTAAGCTATCAAATCTCACCTTGTTAAAAGATCTGCAAATCAGAAGGTGTCGAGGTATTGATGTTTCCATTCATGGTGGGCGTTGGCCTCCCAAATTGTCTTCCCTTGAACTAGAAGGGTTGAAGAAGCCCATATCAGAGTGGGGGGATCTGAATTTTCCAACTTCCCTTGCTCACCTAACGTTATATGGTGAACCCCATGTGAGGAATTGTAGTCAATTGTCCCACCTTTTCCCTTCTTCTCTTACTCGACTTTGGATAGACAATTTTGGTAATCTGGAATCACTTTCAACGGGACTCCAACACCTCACATCCCTTCAACATCTCAGGATTAGCTATTGCCCAAAGGTGAACGATCTACCAGAGACGCTGTTACCTTCACTTTTGAGTTTGAGAATAAATGGTGAATGCCCAAAATTGAAAGAAAGGTGTGAAGGAAGAGGCTCCCACTACTGGCCACTCATCTCTCATATCCCCTGCATCGACAATTGAAGACTAATTGAAAGAAAGGTACATACATGTTAATTAAATATCAGTTAAATAAATAACCAAAATTGAAAGAAAGGTGTGCAGGAAGAGGCTCCCACTACTGGCCACTCATCTCTCATATCCCCAAAATCCAAATAGACTTCGGGTACTTTTGTATTGAAGACCCTCAGATTTCCATATGATAAACAGGCTTGTCTTATGCGTGTTTTTGTTGGACTAGGTTTTTTGTGCTCAAAACCTACAATTGAATTTTAATAATGACAATAATAATTTATATGTTGAAATCAGTAATCACTTTTCATGAGTTTAAGCTAATTAATATATTGTTGATAAGTTGAAAGGATGGAAGTCGATTTTGACACAACCAATCTTAATAATCGGTATTTTCTTCACTTGTAGATTCCTGTTTATTACACATGTAATTAATATCAAGTTGACTTTCAGTTTCGGATGTTGTTTTTTTTTCTTAGCCATTTCATTATCGTTTTCGCAGTAGTCAGAGGTTCAAAATGGCAATTTACTCTTGAATTTTAATGATAACAATAATTTATGTGTTGAAATCAGTAATCACTTTTCATAAGTTTAAACTAATATATATATTGCTGCATAGAATGTATGGTGTAAGATTCTGTTTATTACTCTGTTTATTTTCAAGTTGACTTTCAATTTCGCTTTTTTTTTTTATCTTAGCCATTTTCATTATCCTTTTTGCAGCTTGGTGCATTGAGTATGTTCAATGATTACATTTCAATACGGAAATTACGTTAGCTGATTTGATTTTGCTAAACATGTAAATTAAGCATGTTCCTCGTTAGCTTAGATCACAAGCTTCTGTATAGCGGAACAACAGAATATCTTATATATTTACAACAAAATTTTGCAGGGACTTAAGACCATGACATCCTAAAGGATCTTCTAGGTGATGATTTTGAGATAGGAGAGATTTTAGCAGTGTAAGTTCCTTTCAGTCAACAACATATGACTACTGCATAATACAATGACCTGGTTTTGACTATTGGCATTCATGATATAACACAGGGTTTATTCATGTAGGATTTGATTTTTAAAGTTGCTTTGGGAATGAGATTGACAGCATGTGTGGTTTAACTGAAGGAGGTCTTAGATATGTAATGCTTTTGATGATGCAACTGCATTGACTCTCAAACGGTATGTTGACATAACAAGGAAAACTAAGAAAGCCTTAAATATTAGACCAGAAGCTAAGTTAAAGGGAAGGGTCAAATTGGTTGACTGAAAGGAACTTATGCACAAGGTACCAGATGATTTTTGGTAAGAGGATAGTTTTTCCCCATAAAAATTATGAGTTTAATAATCACAATAATTTATATGTTGAAATCAATAATCACTTTTCATGAGTTTAAACTA
Source organism: Helianthus tuberosus (assembly GCA_030545235.1). NCBI lineage: Eukaryota > Viridiplantae > Streptophyta > Magnoliopsida > Asterales > Asteraceae > Helianthus > Helianthus tuberosus. The sequence continues at coordinate 142,376,114 of CM060426.1, read as the reverse complement.
ATATATTACTGATAAGTTGAAAGAATGGAAGTCGACTTTGACACAACCACATATGACTACTGCATAATACAGTGACCTGGTTTTGACTATTGGCATTCATGATATAACACAGGGTTTATTCATGTTGGATTTGATTTTTAAAGTTGCTTTGGGAATTGATATTGACAGCATGTGTGGTTTAACTGAAGGAGGTCTTAGATATGTAATGCTTTTGATGATGTAACTGCATTCACTCTCAAACGGTATGTTGACATAATAAGAAAGCTTTAAATATTCGACCAGAGGCTAAGTTAAAGGGAAGGGTCAAATTGGTTGACTGAAAGGAACTTATGCACAAGGTACCAGATGATTTTTGGTAAGAGGATAGTTTTTCCCTATAAAAATTATGGGTTGGGTGGATAACAAGTTGAAAGTGGTCTAGTGGTTGTTAACTTTTTAGTAGGGATGATATGGGTCGGGTCAGGTTGAATTGTTGGACTAACATGCAAACACTTTTATTTTCTTATAAGCTTATTTCAAGTTAATGTTTCAACTACGATTATAAAAAGAATATATATATAGGTAGAGGATCCTGTAAAAAGTGCTCAAAGTGTGAGAAGTGTATTATAACACTATATATAATACTATATAACACCATATAAACACCGTATAACAATATGTAAGACCATATAATACCATATAACACTATGTAACACTATATATCATTATATAACAAATATAACACTATAGGTTTTCTGATAGCATGTCTATGATAGATGTATAGTGTTATATTTGTTATATAATGTTATATAGTGTTACATAGTGTTATATGGTATTATATGGTGTTACATATTGTTATACGGTGTTTATATGATGTTATATAGTATTATATATAGTGTTATAATACACTTCTCACACTTTAGGCCCTTTTTTCACTATCCTTACCCTATATATATATACTATTTATAATAGTAGTCTAACTTTCTTTTAATAGTGTCTGGTAAGTGTTATGTGTTTTGATTATATTCTTGTTCAAATAATTTGAAAAGCAATGGGTTTAATTGGCCACTAATGTCAAAGTGGGTTGTTTGACCGTTGACTGCAGTTGAAGAAAGTATTTGCAAGGTTTCTGCATATCAACAACACACATCCAAAGTCACAGATGTTGAGGAATTTGCAAACAGTGTGAGTGAAGAAAGCCTAGAAAAGATGCAGTATCTTCATGCAGATTTTAACGAAACTCTCAAGACTCTTTCATGCAGTTCCAGTGGTATGCAATCTCAAATCTTTATCAATCTCTCATACTTTGACTTAACTGGGCCTTTAACTAATCAACATGGGTCAACCCAAAAGCTCTTTCTGTCTAAATTTCTAAAAAAATATTGATAATTAGCGTGTCAACAAAAGAAATATTATTTCAATGATAGTCTAAAAACACATTGGGTAACTTTACATCTTAAAAAGGAAATAGAAAAGTGAAGTAATACAGATGTTGCAACTTTGCGTATATGCTCTTGTGTACTAGCATAAGATAATACCATCATATGCAAAATTTACATGCTTCGCAGATGATGATGCATGATGCATCTGGTGGTTATGTTGTGAATGAAGGGGATATTGCAGCTTATCAGAAAAATGGTTTCATCAAATTGTTGTTTTCATCCAGAAAGCTCCTTTAAGTTTAAGGCTTCCAAGGTTAGTACAATACAAACCATATTGACTATGTGCCCTAGTTTAAAAGTCAACCTTCAAGCTATGTCATTTGACCAATGCAAAAGTACCTAGATTATCATAAAAGTATATTGTCCGAGTACGATTTTGACATGATTTCCTGTTTTTATGTAGAAAGCACATGCAGGACAAAGAGTTTGTTTGGACAGGGAATTTGCGTATTGGCAGATGAAGATCTTTGCTTTCATTCTGCTAAGTTGTTTCAGTTTCAAGCTGAACAACTAAAACAAAACTGCAAAGTTTGAAATGATGCTTAATCTTCACGTTGACAAAAGGTTACTACTCATAAAGACTTGTCACTAATAAGGTTTTGTTGCTAATGAAGAAGACTCACCAAAGGAACCCTTGAGCTGTTTCAAGTTGTGTCTGGTGGCATTTGCCGCTCATGGGCAAAATTACCTTGATGGCAACTTATAAGCGATGAAGAATCAATGGTTAAGAAACTTGCATATGATGACAAGTTACCAACTGATGAAGAGAAAAGGAACTGGCCAATGAAGCAAATACTGAAGATTAATGAAGGAAGTCTCGCCAATGAAAAAGAGTGTCACATGTCAGCCTATCATTCGATAAAGACAATATGCTGAGAAGATGTTATGCGTAACTGTCACTTGTCAATTCCGTACATCTCAAAAAGATTATAAACACATATGTCCGCATTAAATTTATTTATCTCTTGACCCCATAGCTTAGTGTGTCAAGCTTTTGAGTGGGAGTTCAGTGTGTGGCCTATATGTGTAAAACCTTCGAAGTATCACCTCAATTTTATGAATTCTAATTGCGTTTATGTGCTTGATTTCTGATTTAGATACAATTGGGTTTATGGGTTTGTTGATAATTGGAATTTCGATTAGTAATTTACTATATTTTGTGCCCTGATTCTGATACTCTGTTTGCACTGTTTAAATTGAAGCTCAATTGATGATTGATGGGTTTGATTTGATGATTAATACTTCAAATTTTATGAATTTTAATTGCATTTATGTGTTTGAATCTTGATTTTGATTAAATTGGGTTTATGGGTTTGCCGGAAGTTGGACATTGGTTACATGGGAACCGACAATTTTAAGGTTTCTTGTTCATGATTTTCATGGATTCAATGTAACTTTGCTTAACCTAACTTACTTAATTGTCATTCTGTGTTTTGTTCATCAACTGTTGTTACTGGTTACTTTGGATTCAAACTAACTTTTGAGCAGAATGCCTGTTTCTTTTTTTTACATGAGTTTGTAATTCAAGTTGCGGCTTCATGGTCTTCTGTGTGTTCATGTATGTACTAACCGGTTTATTGGTTCAAATTATATATATGTATGCATATGTCTCTGTTTTCAACCAAATAAATCCAATTTGGGATAGTAGTCAGGGCAACTTTAACTCACATGCAACACGAAAACCACAAGCTGGTAAGAAGCAAATATAAGAAGATGCTGGTGGCAAAATTGCACGTTCTGCAGGAGCTTCAATGACCACTAAACCCACAAGGTGATGGCAACTTTAACTCACATGCAACACGAAAACCACAAGGTGATGGTATTGTGAAAAAATGTGCTGGTTTGCCTTTGGCTATCAAGGCAATCGGAAGGCTATTGAGAACGAAAACAGATGGAGAAGATTGGGATGACCTGTTGAATAGTGAGATATGGGATTTAGAAAATGCAAATGAAATTGTTCCAACCCTTCGGCTAAGCTATCATGATGATGATGAGGCCAATCGAAACGCTTTAAAGGTGGATGAAGCCAAAGTTGTTCAAAGTAAACAAACGCACAGGTGTTGCTGGAATAGAAGCTGCAGCAGGGCTAATGAATGCCAATGTTGCTCATAAAGAGGCTTCTGAAGGTTTGGTTTTATATTTTCATGTGCATGTTTTTACTTCTCTCCCTGTACAATTAGAGGGGCAATTTCTACGTAAATTGGTCATTTGGGTTATCTTCAATTTCTACGTAGACTCATACTCTAGTTTTACTGCAGACATCTTATTTGCTTCATCTAGAAAATTAGACTAGTGGTATATAAATTTTATTATTGTAAATTGTGATCTTCTTTAAAGCACTAGTGGGCCAACCGAATATCTTATATGTTACTACTAAACTTGCAGGGAACTTATACCGATGGCATGCTAAAGGATCTTCAAGACCAGTATTGAGAAAGATTTTAGCAGTGTAATATACAGCAAAATGGAGTAAACGGTCACATATGTTCATTGAATCAGCATTTTAATAACAATCAAAGTCTTAAGTGTAAGTTTTTTTAAGTCAACAACATTTGACCACCCATAAGTTGAGGACTTAGATTTAGTAAAGACTTGACCCGTACACAACCCGTAACATCAGTGGGTGTTGGGTTTGATTTTGATGTTACTGGTCATGTATGGGTCAAGTTGGTTACCGGTTTTGTTTAAATGGGTCACGGAATGGAAAACGGGTCATGGGTTGGTAGGTAAATGGGTCTTGAACCATCCAACGGGTTAATGAAGAAACGGTCTATGTGTTGACCGAGTTTACCTTGGCCATTGAGATATAAAATGGATATTTGTATAGGAAGTTCTTGAATGTCTTGTTTCTTGACTATTTTTGTTTGTGCTTCGTTGGTAACTTTTGCTTTTTTATATGTTTATTATAGTAGTTTTTATACAATGATAACAGAGGTAACAAAATATTTGGGTTTGGTGGTTAAACAGGCAATCTTTTGATATCCTGTGTTGATTCACAAACACTTTTTTATCTTTTTTTTAATATTTTATATAACTTAAATATTTAAATTACTGTTAAGAGCATAAGAACTTACCTCTGTCGTTGTTTGTTTGCGATCCGGAATGACCTGGGCTTTCTTCCTTAATTCCTACAATTCAAAATCAGTTACTTTAATCTCGTGTCATTCCTTTCATTCCGTTCTTATCATATTCAATTTAACAACTAACAATCACACAATTCTAACCATTTAACATTGTAAAATTATATGCTCATTTCATTCGAGCATTTTAACAAACACTTGACGTGCATACTATTAATTAAGCATAGTGTACAAGTGTTATATGCATAACTTGGCCAATTCATATCAATAGCATCAATAACATCAATTTCAATCAAAATCTCATATAACCTTCATCCTAAATCGATTTCACTTAACAACATCTCATCATAAGCATCATCATATGAACATCGTTATACTAATTTACACCAAGTTTCATATTACATATCACAACACTCATATTTTAAATAGGTTTTCACTTTCACTTCCCATTCTAATCGAATTCAAGTTTAATTCATGTTCCATGGGATGTTCCTAACTCATACCATATTAATTTCATACAATTTCATGGATTTAATTGAAACCCATTTCATTCATGATCATCAAATTGCAAATTTCAACATACCTCATGTTTAGAATGCTAAGATGATTAGAGAAAGATGAACATGCAGATGATTAACTTCAATTCTTCCCCTTAATTGCTGAATTTTGAGGATGAAAAGGGTTTCCCCCTTCCTCTAGATATCCTGGGCGACACACACACACCTGATGTGTGTGTCCTTATGTTATAATTTCATTTTTATTATTTCACCTTTCAAACCTTGTCATTTTCGGCCCCTCATAAATGTAGTGTTAACATTTATAACTATAATTTCCTTTCTATTTAGTTAACATTCACATAATAATCAAGTTCCTACCCTTTTTTTACTCATCTTTCTATTAATATTCGTTTCTACACATAATCTTGTAATTATTTTTATTCTCATCATAAGCATTCATATTCTAAGGTTATAAGCATTATAACTTACTTGTTGCATAATATAAAATCATAAAGTGCATAATTCATAATTTGGGGCGTTACAATATTGATCATTCCTTTTTCGTTTAGATCATGTAACCGTAACTGAACCATTGATTTGTAAAATTTTATGTGGTCTTGTTTAACAGTCAACCTTCAAGTTATGTCATATGACCAAAGCAAAAGTTTTGACATGATTTACTATTTTGATGAAGAAACACAAGAGGGACAAAGAAGTTGTTTGGCTCAAGAATTTGCGTATGTGCAGATGAAGATCTTTGCTTCTATTTAGTTAAGTTATTTCATTTTCAAGGTGAATGAAAACAAAAGTGCAAATGCTTAATCTTCACATTGATGGTGATACAGAGTTGATCCATGATCTAGCATACTCATATTTGGTGCAATTAGACACACGGAAGTGGATTGAAAAATGGCTCATGCTAAAAAAGGATTAACTTTCAGTAAGTTTGAAGTTATATGGGGGATAAGCAATGGACATAAACGTCTCGACGAGCCACACGCATGGACAAATGCTATAGGCGGGTTTTCCCAAATCTCGGCACCCAATTTCGTCATCTAGTGCTACAATTTTGAAGCCAAGGTTTTCCCCAATTTTAGCAGTTTTAATTAATTTCATCTGCTTGTAAAAAACGGCTGGATTTTTTAACTAGATATTTATTTGTTGTTTTTTAGGCTGTTAGTTTCAAGGAAGCCGTGTAGCAGTTACAAGTTGCGTCTGATGGCACTTGGCATTCATGGGCTAAGTTACGCACCTCTGATTGGAACTTATAACCAAAAAGAATTAATGGAACTTGCCTTTGATGTCAAGTTACCATCTGATGAAGATTAAAAGAACCTGCCACTAAAGCAAGCTACCTCTAGTGAAGATTGATGAAGTCTCGCTAATGAAGAAGAGATGCCACGTATTAGCCTATCATTTGATGAAGACAATCTGTTGAGAGGATGTTATACGTATTTGTCACTTGTCAATTCCGTACATCACTTGACCCCATAGCTTATCATGTCAAGCAGTTGTGTATGAATTCGGTGCTTGAACTTATGTGTGCAAACTTCAGAGGAAATTTGCAAGCCACCCAACCTAACATATCTAGGAAATCGTCTGTAAAATTTGTGACTAGTTTTACATGATGTATTGAAACATTTGATTTTGATTAATACCTTGTGCTCAAAAGAATTGTTCTTCTACTCTTGTTTATTGCCATGTTCAATCGATTGACGATGAACAGTGATACTTGACATATTGATTAATTAATATTTCGTTACAAACAAACTAATAATCAATCTAGGGTATTAGCTAAGTATTAGCTTGATTGTGATCCACACAAAGTCAATCTCCCAACAACATTGTGTCCTAGAAAGATGTAATTCACTTGGTAGTAACTTGAAAGGTATCCATCCATGTTACAATATCTTATAAAGAATTGATAAATAAAGTAGACATGACCTGTAAAGTTTACACAAATATTGTCCTAGGTTGTTAATAGATTTATGTAACTAGTGATTGCGATTTAGATGGTAAGAACGCACAACCGCTATTACGACATGATGGTTTGATAACCTTAGGGGGCGTTTGGTTCATGAAACGTTTTGTAATGGAATCAGAAATGGAATTTGAATGGAATCCTTTGAAAATTCATGGAATGTTTGGTTGGTAAATTTATTAATGGAATTGAATTGTTTAAAAGCTTAAAAGACAAAATTAACCCCCTCCCCAACTCAACGAAAAATCCGCCATGGATTGTGAGGAGTTGTCATTGATCACTACAAGTTTTGTTTGATAAAAGAATTTACTGTTCGATCTTTTTTTATTATTTTAATTTACTGTGCGATATTGATGTAAGTTGCTTTGTTTGAAATTTATGATTAACATTTGCCAATCACAGTTTACAAAAGTTGGTAACTTGTATTATATATAATGGTTGAAATACAACTTTATTCATATATCTTTTGAAAAAAAATAAAAAATTCAATCAATGTCTAGAACTCGTTAATCAATCCTTTTGATTTCATTCTCATAAATAATCAATGGAACTTAAGAACAGAATATATTATTTGATTATAAAAATCCATTCTATTGTGATAAACATGACCATTTGATTGTATACGAAGAATCTATTTTGATATAGAGAAAATGTGGACCAGTTTGTTAATGTGGATCCAATTGTTTTTAAGGGTTATTCTTGTCATTTGCTCAACATTTCATTGGAATGGAAACTTTTCTTGGGTAGGACGGAATCTTAAATTCCCTCGACTAAAGGAATATGATGTTTCCATTCTAATGTCCAGCCAAACATGATTATGAACGGAATAAATTCCAATTCCATGGAATTCCACGAACCAAACGACCCCTTAACTTCAGTTTACAAATTACAATAATAAGTTTAAATGCAGATTCAAAAGACCCATGTATCCAATATCCAAAAAAAGAAAGACAAGTAATGAGGTAAGGAAATCATAAAGTCAAACCTGAATGAAAAAAAAATATCAAGAGATCACAAAAACACACGGCAAGTCAACCTTCAATCAACAAACATCACAACATTTAAACAAATTTGTTCTGTTTATTTGAATACTATGAAATGATACAAGTCCAACCAAATAAATTTTGCTCTATTAGTCATGAATCCTGCAATAATCAATAAATTACATTTGCGCGAGTTAACAAGAACACAAAGTTCTCAAAAGAAGACCCTGATGGACCACAAAAACTTGTTCATCGTGTGAGATTCCTATTTCCTACTTACTTGATGCAACATCTTATAGCAACAGTTGAAAACAAGATAATTTGTTTTCAAAAACTGCAATATTAACAAAAGAATCATGCGAGTATATTAAAAATGAATAAGAATTTAGGTACAAGTTTACCGCTTTTTGCATCAACATGTTGCGCCATGCCTCAATGACCACTCTTCTTCCCCGAACCATAATATTTTTCATACCATCTAAGAAACTTCTTCAACCCCGTTTGAAGATCCGTCGTTGGCTTATACCCGAACTCCCTTTGCGCCGAACTAATATTAACATGAGTAATTGGGACATCACCATTTCTAGGAAACTTCATCACACGTCGTTTCGCTTTCACTTTCAATAACTTCTCCAAAATACTAACAAGATCCGAAACAGGTACAAGCAAAGTATTCCCTAAATTTGAAAATTCTAAACTGGGCAGCCCCTTTTTTTCTTCCCACCACTTCCTGTACTCTTTTCAGTAGTGTCTAAAGCACCTAAACAACCCTTTACAACATCATCAATATACGTAAAATCACGCGCAATGGTCCAATGATTACCTGACTCAAAAATGGGAATCGGCTTTCATTTCAAGATATCTTTAGTGAAGAAAAAGTCAGCCATGTCCGGTCTACCCCACGGTCCATAAACCGTAAAGAACCTCAAACCCGTTAAAGACAACCCGTAAATATGATTATACAGATGCGCGATTTCTTCTCCCACTTTCTTCGTTGCGCTGTATAGACTCATGGGTTGATCAGTTCGGTCTTTTCCCGAAAAGGGTACCTTTGTATTTCACCCATAAACAGAACTAGAAGATGCCCAAACAATTGCAGACTGTGAATTTGCATTTTTGCTTACTTCAAGAGCATTAACAAAACCGATAATGTTACTATGAATATGAGATTACGGACTCTGCATTGCGTATCTAACACAGTAACACCAGCTTGATAGCTAAATGCATCACATGAGTAAAATGTACAACGTCCAAGAGTTTGTTCAGCAAAACGGTGTCCCTTCCACAATAAAAACCCCACTTTTTTTCCAACAAAACTTGACGAGCCCTTTGAGGATAGGATGGTAATAATTGTTAAAATTGTCTAACTCTAAAACGCAGTCATCATGGCGTTTCAAGATCGCGCTGAAGTGGGTTCCGGCGCTGCTCCAGTGACCAAAACAGAGTACCCTGTTTTCGATCGGATGTTGATTGATGAATTGAACGTTTTCCCCATCCGGATCCCTATACACACAGAGAGTGAGTGGTCATGTAAAAGCTAGCGATATTAGAAAGTGTATTGTACAATTGGGCTTAACGTACATTGCGTACGCTGTGAATATATAACATGCGAAGTTCGTACTTACAACATGCGATTTTTTGGATAGGGGTAAAATCGCATGAGTAAAAAAAAACAATCGCATGTTTTGAAAAAATAATAAATCGCATGTTGAAATAACAATGTACGTTAAGCCCAATTGTACGTTAACCAACCCCAATAAAATAAATAGTAAAAAGTAATCTAACAACTAACTGAGCATTAGCAGCCTAAAAGATCCAAATGAATCCCAAAGATATAGTCAAATTAACAGATTAAGTGACCATTTTCAATAGCAATCTGCATAGTACATATGATGCAACATACAAATCTTACACAGCCATCAAAATAAACTTCTACTTTTATGAACAAATAACATAATTAGTTAATAAAAGCTCATAAACTTTCCTGAAAAAGAAACAGGTTAGTGGGTCACTCGTTCAAGGGTATGCGAAATGGAAAACCTCGACTTTTAGGTTGAAGAACCCTAATTTAGCACTCATCCCCAATTTAGACATGAAAAACGACCTACTGGATACTATGACATGAATGTCGATCTAGTTTACAAAAGAAGCTAAGGAATACACATGATCAATTTTCTGATTTTAATAAAAATCTACACTACATACACACTAAGTCATGAAGAAAAAAATGAAGTCGATTGAACCAATAGCATGAAAGCAGCAAAACAAGTTGAAAAAAGTCAAAGTCAGTATAAGAGTTTTTATGCTCCCTCAGTTCAGCAAGAATGTATTGTCTATCAAAATGATGCATAAATTATAAACTGAATTTATATATATAAAAAATTCATCTTTAGATAACTGAAATTTTTTCTGAATTACACTTGTTAAACAAACAAAAAGTGGCTATAAACCAATGGAAATGTTTTGACCAAGAAATATTCTAATTTATTCAGATATACATGTAAGCCTATTTGTTATCGAGTAATTGCTAATTTCTTTATATGGATTCTCAAATAAGAAGCCAGCTTACCTAATTCATTTTACCAAGTGTTCAATTACATCTATGATTTAGATATGAATAGAACAAAATACCCAAAGCCATCATCTGATGTTCTAAACAAATTAACCTGAGATCCGCTCCAAAACGCCACATAGTTACACACTGAAAACAAAGTCATTTCAAAAATTGCAACAAAAAGAGGCATCTTTCATTGAGGCATTAAACCAAACACCTGGTGTGCATGCAAACTCAATAGCTAAAATCCCTTCCAAAACAAGCAAAAACAAAACCAACAAACATACAAGAGCGCAACATACATTCCCAATTTCACATCTGCGTAAAAAACCTTACGGACCGAACACAAAAAACCCTCTAGTTCATAAATCAACCGCAAAAAAAAACAAGAACAAGAAAACACTAGTCACAAATAGCAGAAATTTACAATAAAAAACAAACCCACAAAGGGGGCAACGATTGAAATCAAAACAGCAACTAAAACGGAGGCATAAATTACTTTTGGGAGCGTGATTTTGGGGAAAACTGGTGGTTCGAACGCACGCACCTGATGTGAAGAACAATTGCAACCGGCCCACTGTGATTGTTTTTTAAAATATGTTGCATTTGGGCTGTTGGTTTGAGCCCAACAACAACTATCTATCATAGGCAAATGGCCACTTAATTTCCCGTTTTCAGCTCATGTAGGCCCAAATTGTATCAGGTATAGGAGGAGTATATACACGTTAATTATTGCTACAAGTTAACAATGGACTTTATATAGGATGTTTAAATAAAATTACAAAATTAACGATTTAAGCACTTTATAAGTTAAGAATATTTTATTTATTAATTAGTGTCATAAATGATTATTAATGGAGATTTTAATACCATCATTACTCTCACTTTATATTGAATCAATGGTTGAGCTCATCTGAAATCATCATTTAATAGAGCAACGTTAGTCACCTTACCTGCCTATGTATATATCATTGTTAACTTATTGAGTCATCTCATGACGTCCAACCGGTCACCGATTTGAGAATTCAGCTATCATAACTCACATTGTAAAAACATAGGTAAATCACACATTGTTCAAGCATTGCTGCTTTGTTTCCTAGTGGGCGTTGACCTTTCAAATTGGTTACCTTTGTAATATGTATCAAGGGGGTGATATAACTGTACTATTGTGTTCGTTTACACTAAACTAAATCAATATAAAATGAATGGTCAAGTTTTCTAGTCATACAAACTTCATATTCGTTTATTTTCATTCAAGCTCAATAAACAATTTCTTTCATCAGACCATGGGTGTGACACATCAATAAAACGATTTCTTTATGTGTTTTGTAGCTTCTCCGTATTAGTTTCTGGTTAACTGTGGTTGGCCTCTTTGGTTCGTTTTAATGAAAGTTGCCGTTCAAAAAGAAAAAAAAAAACGATTTCTTTAACCATTGACAACTTGATATTAATTATAATATAATTCATGAAATTTTATAAAAAAAAAGTAAAAACCAATTCATTGTTATGTAGCTAGCTGACAGCTATATATACCTACACTTTACCTACTCCCGAACAAAAGAATTGTTAATTTATGTTGACCAAGAGGACAAGAACATCGATAAAATCACTATAAACAAATGTGAATTTAGAACATATATAGAGACATACATACATGCATAACAACTAGGAACGAGAGAGAGGCAACCTGAATTAAACAAGACCCTGTAGTATTAGTGGATTTGCATCTATTGCTTTAACTTTTTTAACCTAGAAAAAAAATGTTAAAGTGATTATCAGTGGATTTGGCATTAGAAAAAAAAAATATGTTCACATGGGTAGTGAAGAGGATGATCATTGACGGTTGACCAGTGACCAATTGGTTGATGATGTGGAATGCCACATTAATGAATAATTTGAATGTCACGTACACAAAATGACTAATAAATAGCGTAAGCTGTATATACATGATCAAGATGAGTTATCATCTAACTCTATAAGATCAACACGGGTTACTTTTAATTTACTAAAACAAGCTTCTGATCTTACTAATCTTGTAGAATGTTTTTTGGATTGTATCGGTAGGAAATGCGGGTTTTTTTTATGTTACAGCGTGTCAGTTTTTAGAAAATTCAATTGCAAAATCTCATATTTGCGATGTTCTTTTGCAAATTATTATAATAAATCACTATTATTACCATAACTTCTTAATTATATGCTTATTAGGGGAGGGGGGGTGGTTCACTAGTGATAGAAATTATCACTCACAAGCACCAATCAAGTTCCGCCATGTCATCGACCATTTTTCCATCACTCACAACTTTTTTTAGTGGGGGTGGTCATCACTCATCACCACACCCAACAATTTCCCCCCAACCAACAATTCCACTCACAAAAATAAATCATCACGCGTTGTACAAATAACGAAAATCGATTTCGTTGAACTCATCACGCGTTATACTTGTTGCCGGCGGTGGACATTAACGCGTTATACATCATTCCCGTGATACTATCACGGACGAGCCCGGGTGCTCTTAAAATCTGGTTTTTTCAATCCGAAAAAAAAAATTAAAATCAAGAAAGAGAAAACAGCATATTATAATCATTACAAAACGTATTATTATGTTTGTTAGTTATTGTGGTCATGTAAATGTCACATTATTCTATCACTTGAAACTAAATGTTCAGGATTTGGATGAAAAAATAAAAAATAAAGCAATACATTATGAAAATTTTAACTACAATCATAAACAGATTTTATGACATCTCTTTTTCTCCTTTTTGTATCAAATCATAAACACTAGTACGGGTTTTGTTGCTGGAACTCATGTATAAGTCAGAGAAATTAAAACAAAAGCAGAGCGAAATGAAGATACGGGATCAAGAAATATGCCTTGACAATAAGAAGTATTTTTTTTCAAAGAAAACATAGCAACCATATAGGTCCCGATACGGACGATGATTTCTTGTTTCGGGTGCCGAAACGAGTGCGGAATCCCTGTTACGACACAAACCGAGCGAGAGAGTAAACACAATAAAAGGATTCAACGTTTAACCAGATGTACATTGATTTAGACAAAGTTTCGATACAAGATTCGACAAAATACAAAGCACACCGGAACTTTCTTTCACTACTCTCTCTCTAAGCTCATTCAAGCTCTCTGCTTGTTTCTGTGTTCTGTTCTGTTTATATAGCCTGCACATCAGCAAGACCCACGAAGAACCAGAACGACGAAGAATGTTCTTCGTCTCACATGTTTCATGAGTTCTTCGTCACACATGAATTGCTGGTTCTTCGTCATGTTGATGTATGGCTGGTTCTTCGTCAGACTGATGTTCTTCGTCAACCTTTATCAATAAGGTTGGGTTCTTCGTCAAATGATCATTCAGGTTCTTCGTCATTCATTTTCCATGCATAGATGATTCTTAGTGGATGTCATGAGAATAAACAAATATAAATCACGCATCACGAAATACTTGGTTATTCGTGATTTCAGTTCTTCATGAAAACACTAAATAATTTCAACAATTTATGGTTAGATTCACGTTCACTTCATGCAATCTATGCATTGAAAACTTATCACATGACATCATCATGGTGATGTCATGGTGATGTGGCGTCGGTTAGGTTCGCGGCTCTTCGTGCTTCGCGTGTCGAACTCTGGGGCGCATGACGGAGGAATGTCGCAACGTCGGACTTGAGCCGAACCTAACCGAGTCGAACCGAATCGAGTCGCGTCCACATAAAGTGTACCAACAAACTCCCCCTTGGACGCTACTCGTGATGGTTCGTTCTTCACATTGTCTGATCTTTAAAAGGTCTTCACGTGTCGCAAGCAGGGAGTGTATCAACAAACTCCATGCTCGAGAATTTTTTGATCTTCAATACTTCAGATCCTTTTGGTGTTGACGAGTGATCAGCTGCAACTCGATCATCATGATCTTCTGATTGCATCAATGTCATGTCTTCACTTTACGGCTTGTCATCTGACACGTTCTCTTCGCTGTTAGCTGGTTCGAATGCAACATCTGCACACGCAACAGAGCTAAAACACGTAATGAGAACAACCGCTTAGAATATAGACAAATTAAACAAACAACACATATGAGACCAACTCTCAATCAAACACCGACCGACAACAGTTTGAAAGTTTTAAAAATGTTCAGTTTTAATCCTTTAACTTTCAAAATCTGTCAACTTCGACCGTTTATGAAGATACAATTGTTTTCGGGCTTACAATCAGGATTTTGGGTAGGATTGTCACGGCCCCCGACCCGGTTTGACCCGTTTCAGGAGCCGCGGGACAGAAATCCCGTGGTTTTTAATTAACAGCGGAAGTTTCTTCAGGATCTTTTAAAAACTGAAATATTTCCCGATTATTTTATTTCACAATTCGGAATAAAACCCGATAATTTACAATACTGAGATTTCACGAAGAAATCTTTTATTTTCAAAACATGTTTCTTTATTTTATACTGAGCCACTTCCTTAAGCTGATAGTGCTTCACGGCACTTTTCCTGGATCACAACAGATCACTTGAAACATGTTTGAAAAATGTTTTGTCAGCGGGAAATACTGAGTGAATCATTCTATTTACTAAAACGACACATTTGTTATAATTTACAGTATTAAGAGCGATTACAATGTTTCTGATATCAAACCAACTACCCACGGTATTTGTCACTCGACCGGATCTGTGACTATGGTCATATCCCCCATTGGCTGCCCCAATGGTGACGATTATCAAGTAATGTATACAAAACCCCACATACCGGCTGTAGCTTGGTAATTACAAAGACTTAATCCCCGTAATTATAACTTTGAAAATAAACATGCTTTTATAAACAAATTTGATAAAAAGAGAATGACTCACATTGCAGATTTAACAGAGCTTATTCTACTGATTAGCCTTGATAACCTAGTTTAAATAATCAAGCACACAAACTAGGTTAGTAACTTAATACAGCATTTACGACAACTCACGAGATTACAACCTTCACAACGAATGACAAAGTGCGATACTTAAACATCCATCGATTT
Source organism: Helianthus tuberosus (assembly GCA_030545235.1). Lineage (NCBI taxonomy): Eukaryota > Viridiplantae > Streptophyta > Magnoliopsida > Asterales > Asteraceae > Helianthus > Helianthus tuberosus. The sequence continues at coordinate 142,360,577 of CM060426.1, read as the reverse complement.
AACGACGCATGACAAAGCATAAACCCTAATGTGGGCAGCACTTAAACATCCATTGGATAGTTTAATCGATCGGACATTGAATCGTATCAGCGATCGAGTTATTACCCTGATTGCGGCGTCGATTAGTGAACCGTGTGTGTTAATTGTGGTAAACAGAACGTATCTTAGTGCATGCAGCGAAGTTTTACGTCGTTTCAATACCAAAATTCGATTGCCAATGTCTGCTATTTATAGTCGAAATTTCAATTTGCTTACGGACCGTAAGCCTCAAATTGTTGCGGTGCGTAAGTGTGCTTACGGACCGTAAGACTCAAAGTGTTACGGTGCGTAAGGGTTGAAAATAGGTTATAGGGTAGCCACGGTTGGGACTAGCTTTGCTGACTTGACAGATTCTTAATTTCGAATTTTGACAGCGAGTATTTTTAGATAATCGTTATATAGGGTTTATCCCCCCCCCCCCTGAGTTTTAGGGGCCCTAATCCTGATTCTGAAAATTCTGAAAATTTTAGGGTTTGTTCAGAATCACTTGGGTTTCTCAATTAGGGTTTCCTATTGGCCAAATTAATTAAATAAATATAACTTTTGATGAGGGTTGTTACAAGGATAGACTCGAGTTCCAACATCGGTCAATCAAAAATAAACTAGAAGCAAAATCTTTTTGGCTTTTATAAAGTTTATATTAAAATACACCTAAAATCTTTTTGGTATTTTTCATTTTTCAAATGTAAAGACGGAAAGCAATAAGTAAATATATACAGAGATACATGTTGATACACTTTGTGGATGCGACTCGCTCGGTTCGACAACATTACGAAGTGAACACCGAAACACGATATCCTCCGTCGTGTCTCGGAACGTAATCAACATGTCTGCAAGTTCTGCTGATCTGCATGTTGCAGATATGTTTGTTTGATGCTCAACTGTTGTTTATACAAGTCTGTGATGAAAAACTGCCCAGCCCTTCATGTTGTTGACGAAAGACCTGTTTGACCTGTTTGTCTTCATGCTGTTGACGAAAGACCTGCTGTCTGCATGCTTATGACGAAAAACCTGCTGTTTTTCGTCATGTATGGTATTTCGTCATGAGTCTCTCATCGCTGAAGGATGTTTCCTCAAGTTATTCGTCGCTGCAGCATGTTTCGTCGACCTGCAGCATGTTTCGTCGACCTGTCCCTATATATATGCAGAACTGAAGACAGAAGACATAGAATAGAACGAGAGAACACACACTGAGTTAGTGATTTCAGAGAGAGTTTGAGAGATTGTTCTAGTTGAACCTTTGTAAACAAACTTTTTGTTTAAGTAATACATTGAGCTGTTTAAACGTTGAATCTTTGTGTTCGTGTTCTTATCTCGGTTTGCATTCCCGGTTGGATTCCGCACAACCGGGTGTGTTCGTATACAAGGATTAGGCGACTAAATCCTCCGCTAGTTGGACCTACAAGTGGTATCAGAGCCTTGGCTCTTCTCCTTGTTAAAACCGAGTAGTTCTCTTGTGTTTTTATAAGATTTTCTTGAGTTGTTTTCAGAATTTGTTCTTAATTTTGAGCTTTTAAAATCATATTTTCTGAAAAACAGTGGTAAATCTTAGAAAATCTTGGTATTTTTGCTGTTAGTTCATATCAAAACCTTATTAAATCTCATTTATATATGTTGTGTTAAGGTTTTTATTGAAGTTTCTTGCAAAAATTTGTGTTCGGAAATTTTTCCGGTGATCGATATTGGCCGGAAAATTCGTATTGTTCATCAGTTTGTTCTTGTTGTTCTGGGTTTGTTGCTTTGAGTGTTTGAGGATTTAGAGATCTGATTTTAACATATTTGTTTAATATTATTTGGCAAGTTAGTCTTCATCATGATTTCTGTAGTTTGAAAATAGAGTTTCAAAAGGTATGGTGTGTTGAAAACTGTGGATTTTAGGTAGGGTGTTTGAAGATCTTGTCTACCAATTCTTTGCAGAGATATGGATTGTGTATGAAAATATCTTACCAACTTTCCACATTTGTCAACGAAAGACTATTGTTATTATTTTTGTTTCTGATGAAAAACTCTATTTTTCCTCAAGATTGGTTTTGACGAAAAACCCCATTTTTCTTCACTTAGTCTTTTACGAAAAAACCCAATTTCGTCAGTTAAGGTCTTTCGCTAAGAATCAAGTTTTTCGTGGGTCACTTTTGTCAAGTTTTAACAGAAGCTTTCAAAAATTATCTTAACGAATTATTTTAAGTGATTTAAGCAGGTATTCTTCGTAATTCATATAAAATGAGTTCAGATTGGTGGGGAATTCCATCCAATACAGAGATCAAGTATAGAAGCACGGGTTTGTCGCCATCATGGGCCGAATCTCCCGCACCCGCATCTTCGTCTATTCCATCGCAAGCGAATCAAATTTCGACAGGTCAATGGGCGTTCGTTTCAAATCAAACTCAAAGTATTCATAGTATACTTTTAAGCGAAAGTGAAACCGGAAGCCTTAACCGTCCACCGAAGCTAATGTGTAACACCCTTAAAAATTTCTACTTGAAATTAGGAATAATTCACTTTAGTTTATATATAATTGATGTTTTGGTTAAAACATAAGTTCCAAAAACAAAGATCTAGGGTAACAAACATTTGTTAACTACTAACTAATTTAAGCATTTAAAGTTATTTAGCAAACTGATTCATTTCAACATTATCTAGACAGAATTTATCAATGCGGAAGCTTCAAAAGTTTGTGTTCGGTTCTTCGAAAGCTAGCTTGACCGTCATCCGAAATCCTTGAATACCTAAAAACTGAAATGTTTACATTAAACATTAGTATTAGAATACTTAGAAATAATACATATTCAAAACTACGTTCAAAACTGATTCGAGTGAACAACAAAATACAACTTTTTCATAAATTTTAAAGTGTGACAACCCGCACTAAACCAGGTATCCGTACGACTTAATTATTGATTAATTACTGCTTAATTACTGTGCTTGTTTGAACTAGCTGATGAACTGCTACTTGATATCTGATACATGTACTTACTTGCATCATACTTTACTTGTCGTCACTACAATACTTACATACTGAACCTTAGTGACAACCATGATGCACAAAAAGCACAGTAGCACAATAACGGATAACCTATTGAACATGCTGATAAAGCCAGCATCAGGCAAACACTGCCTCTAAGGCCTGTAAGAGCCTGAAATATTTTGCTACACTAAGTGGTGAGTGTAGGGATATAAGGGTTGTGGAACTGCGTCTCTAGGAATAAGTCACAATGACTGGATGTGCCTAAAACGTACTCTAAGCACAAAACCCAGCACTTTACATAACAATCCGGCTTCTAGCTAACTAGTAAAGTGCCAAAACATGAGAAAAGTATTACTAGACACTTTCCAAAGTGTCGGAAATAAGTTGTGTCACTAAAGAGAGTAATAACGACACTTAAAGCTTTGATTAACACTTTAACGGATTACTATCCAACCGAACAACCGGACTATACCCGGAACATGAAAATATTGTTACTTTCACTATTTATCTTTTTCTGAGCTAGTTAGGGTCCCTGATTACCCTAACACCCGTTGTAACACACTAAACATAACTAACCAAGTTAAACACTTAACTAACTTGGTTTAACCTAACTAAACATCAACTAATCTAGTTGAGATCGAACCAAGACCCCCCCCCCCCCCTTGGGCCGATCGGTCACCATGGGACCAAGCTTGTACCATTTTTTATTATAATATTGCCTCTTGTCCCATATCTAAATAACATATAATCCATTGGATTAAAACTTCTAAATTGTCTATAAGTATGATGGATGGCACTAGAGATCATTCACTCCACACAAAACACAAAAATTACTCTCTCTCCCTCTTGCTCTACTCACGGCCGAACACCCCTTGGGGCACCCCATCCATTTTCGATTTTGATCTTCAAGTTCCAAGCATATACAAGTGTTACGGGTCACATACGAGGAGCCTTGGAGCAAACGGAAGACGAAGGACCTCTCTACCTAGCTTTTATCCACCTCTTTTGCGCATAGATTCTTCCCTAGCCTCGAGCTAGAGGTATAATGCTTAAAACACCTTCTTGAACTAATCTAAAGTGGTTAAAAGGATTTGTATCGGTTAAAACTCGTTAACATGCAAGTTGATGCTTTAAAGTTTACTAAAAACACTAAAAATGGTGGTTAATAGCACATAAGTTGTGTAAATGTTGTAGTAATTGAAAGTTGTGTTTATTTAGGCCCGATCTATGATGTGGTAGCTCGGATCATCGTTTAACCCGGTTTGGTAAGATCATGGATCTTAACATAAGCTTGTTTTGAATGATACAAGGGTTAAAAGGTGAAACTCTACCACACATGAAACATGAACTTGTGTAAAAACGTCTTACTTGTGGAAATGTGTTTAAAACTAGCAGATCTACGCATCTGCGAGTGGTATTTTCAAAGAACCACGTATCAAAGAAATCATGTATTTTAAAAGAAGGATTTTACACTAACAAGAATGACTTTTATAAACCACAAGTGTGTAAACACTTGTGAAATAAAAAGATCCGACAAAAGAACTAGTTTTGTCAAATGTTACTAGAAGTTGTAAAGATGCAATTTCTTTAAAAACGAGGCTTTTACAGAACTGGTTGGATTTATATAAAGATACACCAAAGATAAGGAGCTTTATCACATGTTTTTGGATAAACTACAAGTTCATGTGTTTTTGCGATTATAGCTATTTTAACTAGTTGAATATTGTTTACTAATGAACAAGAAAATTGTTGGTTTGAATTGTAAAAGAAAATGATGCGCTTGAAAGCGTGGCCACCTCCAGTTACAGAGGAAACTCTGGCGAAATTTTTCTAAAAACCTAACACTTAGAACAATTTGCACTACAAGTGTTAGAATTATTTTTGACATGTTTTCGAAACATAAATTTCGCCATGACTTTATTTACTAAATATTCGGAGGTGGGATTTTCACAAAATTTAACGTGATAAATATATATATTTTTCACACACTGTTTATGATTATTTTGTGAAATACATAAACATTATTTTTAGAGTAAAAATAATGTTTACGAACGTTAACGAATCCAAAATAATACGAACGCTTTCACCATAAATATATAAGTTACACCGGTAATTATATTACCACTCGATTGTTAAAACGTAACTTACGCACTTACGGAAATATTTATGAACGCGTATTTTAACAACGTATTATTGGAGAAAAATTATGTGAAATGAAAATATAATATTTTTGAGAAAAATACTTATATTTTGGAATTGGAAATATGTATATATTAAGTGAGACTTAATGATATCATTTGAACGCACATGTATTGAATCCCCCATCCTTGGGAAGGAGATTAACTACCAAGTATATACAGAATGTAAACACGAAATAGTTGTCTAACTATTTCCCAAAGACTTAAACTATAAAGCTAAGGCACGGCCGTCCGTCTAATAGAAATTAGCGCCTGTAGGTCGTCGCACAGCTGCGTGAGCAGGAGATACTTGGTAGAGACGCTTCACTGTGAGTTCATGTCCCCCTTTTCTCTAACTGTTTTCAGTTTTCTTAACTGCGGGGGTGAAATACATGTTACTTTGATTACAAGTACTTTATACACGGTATGGTTAGCGTAAGGAGGTTTACTACTTAGATCATGTGAGTGGGTAGGCAGAAACACCGAGGGACGTAAGCGGTAGATCTATCTGGGTGTAGCGAGCCCAACTCTAGGCCCAACAGAACGGACCTCTAAGAGGCCCAGCAGAACGGACCTTGAGTGACTTTGTACCCGACGCAAAAATCTGCTAGGTTGAGTCTTCCTACTTGCACTTCACACATACTAATGGCCTTGCAAACCATTGGTGATCTCTTTTTCCTTACACTGCTACATACCAGGGAACTTTTATACTTACAAGTGTTTTACATACTCACTTACACATGAACTCGCTCAACATTATTGTTGATTTTTCAACTTACATGTATTTCAGGAAATTAGAGATCTGGCACGGTATGTTATGTTTTCCCGCTGCATAAGGGTTCCAAGGTCATCCCAGTTTAGGAAATGTGACTCTTTCCTGGACAAGTCACAACTCTTAAACTGCGCTTATTTCATGTTACTGTTTATGTTGTTCAAGACAATGTTTTACGTTATGATGTTGTAAGTCTCTAAGACAATGGTATGTTACTCTGGTTTTAAAACTTAATCAAATGGATGATCTTTCATGATTTTATTTCATATAGCTTTGTTATGGTTAAGCTATGGTATTAAGAAGTCACACCAAAATTAACCACGCTTCCGCAAAGCCAGGGTGTGACAGCTTGGTATCAGAGCTCTGATCATAGCGAACTAGGATTCCTTCTCGAGTCTAGACTATGATCACTAGGGCTCTCACGAAAACATTTTTCTGCATACCACTTAAGTCCAGATCCAAAACTTTTTACGAACAAATGTTGAGCACATTTTATTATTTATAGTCTCAGCCTAGAAAGGCTGAGGCTCGGTCTGAGAGGCCGAGGCTCAGTCTGAGAGATCGAGGTTAGTTGGCTAGTGGGACTAGGAGAATTGGCTAGTGGGACTAGGAGGATTGGCTAGTGGGACTAGGAAAAGTAGGCTCAGTTTGGAGGCTGAGGCTCGGTATTGGAGACCGAGGCTCGATCTGAGAGGTCGAGGTAGTTGATAGAGCAGTCTAAGAGACTGGGAGGCTAGTGGGACTAGGAGAATTATGTGATACTTTACTTGGTGACTTATGTGATTATCTGATTGTATGACTGATTATTTGAGCATATTTGTGTTTATGATACAGACTCATGGATTCAGCCGGTACTGGCGATTCGGACACTACTGGACCCATACCTATCGTATCTGATGACCTCACATCCTCCGAGCACAAGGTGTACACATCTGACTATACCAGTACTGACGAGGATGATTTCCAGCCCTTCGCACTACCCGATGGTGCTGATGAGCCTGCAGATGACCCTCCCGCTGAGTACCTACCCCTAGTAGAGATTCCGGCTCCTATACCCTTAGCCGTTTATCCGGCATATGATTTCCTTCTTGACGCCGAGGCTGACGGCGATGTTGACCTGTTTGAGGAGGAGCCCTTTGAGGATGAGATCCAGGGCGAGGCCCTTCTTCCTGCGGACGATCTTCTGTTGATCGCTGGCGTTCCCGCTGAGGATTCGCCTGCACATTCTCCTGTCCCAGACTCCTTCGAGTCTGTGGCATCCGCACCTTCCCACACATTGAGCGCACAGCACTTGGCGCATGATTCTGATCCTGACCAGGCATCCTCTGTCGCACCTATTCCCAGCTTTGCGTTTGACCATGATGACATAGAGGACTCTGATCCTATCTTTCCCCCGGGATACGACCCGGATCATGATATCGAGTTTATACCTATGGATCAGCCCATGGAGGATCCAGCTGACCCAGTAGACCCTATCGACCCCGAGTTTGACTTCGAGATGGCTTTTGATGATCCCGAGCCTGTCGTCGCTCCTGAGCAGGCAGCCGCTCTAGACCCCATACTTGAGCATGACCTCGTACATGCTGGCATCCCTATTGAGCCTGTTATAGCAGACCCGCCTGTTGATGATCTCCCCGTGGATGTTCCTTTGTTAGAGGGCGATCATGTCGTTGTTGATCCTGTCGTTCCTCTACCTGTTGTTGATATACCTGTTGAGCACATTGCACCTGTTCACCCTTTTGTTGCACCTGATCCCATTCCACTAGAGCCCGAGCATGCACTGTTCGCGGCACGCATGGATCCACCAGATGAGCATGCACAGCACGGTTGGATACCTGCTGATGAGGATGTTCCACCTTTTCCCCCTCAGACCCCTGATACACGACATGCTGATTTTTCTTTTCAGGTTCCCCAGTTTGTACCTCCAGCGAGGACTGGAGAGGGTTCTTCAGCCCATCCTTTTGGGCACATACCGATATCTATCCCCTTCATGCCCCAGATGTCATTTGTTCCACCCTCTGTTGCTCCATTTCATGTGGCACCTTTTGACCCCACCAGTGAGCCGTTCCTTTGGGCACCGGACTCTGCTATGCCACCTACTGACCCCTACCATTCCTTCCACATGGGGTATACTATCGAGGACGTTTTGATGTCTTTTGTCGCCCAGCACGAGTCCCACACGCAGCGCATCCAGGAGCTTGAGAGAGCTCAGCTGCCGCCATGCCAGTGCCATGGTCAGACACACTCTCCTCTGCAGCCATTTCGACCCTTACCTCCAGATTATGCTGCCCGTCTCTTTACACTAGAGCAGCAGGTTGCTTCTATTATTCGTACCCAGTAGGCTATGGAGGAGGACTGGCTCCAGTTATGTCGTTTACTTTACACCCACTTCCCCCTCCTCCACCACCATCTGTATAGAGCTCATCAGTGCTGTTTGGGTAGACGAGGATGAGAAGACGGCGATTGTTGGACTGCACAGCATTTTTGGAGACTACATTTGATTCTGACTTTTGTTGACTTGTATTTGACGTATTTGACATTGACATGATGTAGCTTTTGGACAGGGGTGATGTAGCCCCTAGTTGATTGATGATTGTATGACACAGGGATGTACTGATACACTTACCATGTGGTCTCGATATATGGCAATCGCAGTATTCTCATCATATTTGATTCGCTTGATTGCTTACTTGTATTTTTATGACATGGGATGTTGTGTGATTGGTATTTGTGATGTATTGATAACATGAGATGTTATGTGTTCTTACTATTATTATCGTTATATACGTACGCTACATTATGACCTGACCTACGTATTATAACATGGGAGCTTTACTATGGCCTGACCAACTTAAACCATCTTTTAAAAGATGCCGCCAAGACGTGAGACACGCATGCCTACTAATGAGGCAGAACTACAACAAGTCATTGCTGCTGCCATAGCACAGTATGCAGCGTCTCAGCCAGGAACGAGCGGAAGTATTAACCAAGGCAATAACAATCCACCTCACGGGTGCACCTACAAGCAGTTTCTAGACTGCAAACCAGTCAACTTTGATGGCACTGGAGGTGCTGTCGCCTTTGTTCGTTGGGCTGAGAAAACCGAATCTGTTCTTCGCATGAGCAAGTGCGCACTGGATCAGCAAGTCACCTATATCTCAGGGCTATTCTTGGATGGAGCCCTCTCTTGGTGGAATCTGCAAGTACAGACACTAGGCGAAGCTGCTGCCTACGCGCTGACCAGGACTGAATTAAAAGAACTTATGCGCAAAAAGTACTGCTCTCGCGCAGAAATTCAAAAGTTGGAAACTGAATTTTGGCACTTAAAGATGGACGGTCCAAAGATCGCAGAATACGTTCAAAGGTTTCACGACTTATCTCAAGTGGTTCCTTACATGGTTACACCGGAATACAAGCGAATCAAGCGCTTCATTTGGGGTTTAGCTCCTCAAATCATAAGTATGGTGACCTCCTCCAAACCAGCAACTATCACTGAAGCCATCGATTTGAGCGTGGCTCTCACCGAGGAGGCAATTCGTTTGAACAAGTTTGATGAGATCAAGACGAAGAAGGCAGAGACTCACGTCGAGTCATCAGGAGGTAACAAACGGAAGTTCTCGAACTTCAAGCAGGGTGCCAGTGTGGTGGTTAAGAAAGGAGGATCAGACACGCCAACTCAGGTTACAACTGGTAGGGAGAAGAAAGGAAAAGGGTATATGGGCGCCCAGCCCAAATGCAACACCTGCCAGCGCCACCATTCTGGTCAGTGCGGGCTAAAAGTATGCGAAGCATGTGGGAAACGTGGCCACTCGAAGGACACTTGTTGGGCTAGTGCTGGCCGGGGAGGCCAGGGAGGATTTGAGAATAGGAATAATAATCGTGGTGGTAATCGCCCACAAGGAAACTATGGAGGTAACGAGAATCGGGGCAACAATGCTAGCCAAGCGGGCGCCGTGAATCGTAATCAGAGGAATGATCAAGCTGGTGGGAACGGGCAAAGACTTGGATGCTTTAACTGCAGTGATATCGGGCATTTTAAGAAGAACTGCCCAGACTTAAACCAAGCCCGTGGAAGAGTGTTTCAAATCGGAGCAAGGGAAGCGCGCCAGGACCCCAATGTCGTTACTGGTACGTTCCCTGTGAACCAACGCTATGCATCCGTTTTATTTGATACTGGTGCCGACTATAGCTTCGTGTCGTTAGAATTTAAGAGTATGCTTGGGTTAGCCGCTAATAAGTTAGATGTTCCGTACTCGATCGAATTAGCTAATGGGAAGTTAGTAGAAGCCAATGAAGTTATCAGAGGCTGTGTGATCGAATTAGGAGAACGTGAGTTTGCTCTGGATCTGCTACCAGTCCAGTTGGGAAGCTTCGACGTGGTAGTAGGAATGGATTGGTTATCAGGCAACAAGGCTGAGATAGTTTGTCACGAAAAAGTTATTCGTATCCCAACCGATGATGGTGAGACCATTGTTGTTCATGGAGAGAAGCGTGAGACGCCGTTGAGGATTATCAGCTGCTTGAAAGCAAGGAAGTGTTTGCAAAAAGGATGTGTTGCTTTTCTGGCACACATTGTGGATAAAAAGGCTGCTGAGCCAAGAATCGAAGACATCCCTGTCGTGAGGGAGTATCCAGAAGTCTTCCCAGAAGACTTGCCGGGACTGCCACCTCAGAGGCAAGTAGAGTTTCACATCGATTTAGTTCCAGGCGCCGCGCCTGTGGCTAAGGCACCGTACAGACTTGCTCCGTCTGAAATGCAGGAACTGTCGACACAACTTCAAGAGTTGTTAGACAAGGGTTTTATCCGACCAAGCTTCTCGCCTTGGGGAGCTCCGGTCCTGTTTGTCAAGAAGAAGGACGGTAGTTTTCGAATGTGCATCGACTACCGGGAATTGAACAAGCTGACGATCAAGAATAGGTATCCTCTACCAAGAATTGATGATCTGTTCGACCAACTTCAAGGTTCGAGCTTTTATTCAAAGATCGACCTTCGATCTGGATACCATCAGTTAAGGATACAAGAGGAGAGCATTCCAAAGACAGCCTTCAGAACTCGTTATGGGCACTACGAGTTCCTCGTTATGCCATTTGGTTTGACAAACGCACCTGCGGTATTCATGGATCTAATGAATAGAGTTTGCAAGCCGTACTTGGATAAGTTCGTGATTGTATTTATCGACGACATTTTAATTTATTCAAAGACGAAGGCTGAACACGAGCAGCATCTTAGAGCCATTCTAGAGCTGCTGAAGAAGGAACAGTTGTATGCCAAATTCTCTAAGTGCGAGTTTTGGCTACTAGAGGTGCAATCCCTTGGGCACGTGGTAAATGGAGATGGAATCCACGTGGATCCAACCAAGATCGAGGCGATCAAGGATTGGGAAACACCAAAGACGCCAACCGAGATTCGACAATTCTTGGGTTTGGCTGGCTATTATCGAAGATTCATTGAGAATTTTTCAAAGATCGCTCAACCATTGACGCTCCTCACGCAGAAGGATAAGAAGTTTGATTGGGAAATCAAACAGGAGGAAGCTTTCCAGATACTGAAGGATAAGCTCTGCAATGCGCCAATCTTAACACTACCGGAAGGTACAGATGATTTTGTGGTATACTGTGACGCTTCGCGCCAAGGATTGGGTTGTGTGTTGATGCAACGCCAAAAAGTTATTGCTTACGCATCGCGTCAACTGAAAGTGCACGAAAAGAACTATACCACACACGATTTGGAGCTCGGCGCAGTGGTTTTTGCTTTAAAGATCTGGAGACACTACCTTTATGGTACGAAGTGTACAATCTTTACAGATCACAAGAGCCTACAGCATATATTCAACCAGAAGGAGTTGAATATGAGGCAAAGACGATGGGTTGAATTGCTGAACGACTACGACTGCGAGATAAAGTATCATCCAGGGAAGGCGAATGTAGTCGCCGATGCCCTAAGTCGTAAAGAGAGAATCAAGCCCATAAGGGTTAGAGCTTTAGAAATGATTATCCAAACCGATCTTTCCTTGCGCATTCGTGCCGCGCAGAAAGAAGCTCTCAAGGAAGGAAACCTTGAAGAAGAATATCTCCGTGGGATGGAGAAGCTTTTGGTACCAAACGGGGAAGGAACGTTATGTTTTGAGAAAAGGATTTGGGTTCCTCTGTTTGGTGATTTAAGGAAAGTTATTTTTGATGAAGCTCACAAGTCGCGGTACTCTATCCATCCAGGAGCGGATAAGATGTACCAGGATCTCAAAGATTATTATTGGTGGCCTAGGATGAAAGGCGATGTTGCTGTTTACGTGAGCAAATGTTTAACGTGCGCTAAGGTTAAAGCGGAATACCAGAAGCCTTCAGGACTTCTGCAACAACCTGAGATTCCCAAGTGGAAATGGGAGCAAATCTCAATGGATTTTGTTACAAAATTGCCAAGAACGCCCAGAGGCCATGACACTATCTGGGTGATAGTGGATCGATTAACGAAGTCAGCACACTTCTTACCTATCAGAGAGAAGGATAATACGAGCAAATTGGCCGAAATATACATGAGAGAGATCGTCGCGCGCCATGGAGTACCTCTCTCAATCATTTCTGATAGAGACGGAAGGTTTGTGTCAAGGATATGGCAATCCTTCCAAGAAGCGTTTGGATCACAATTGAATCTGAGCACTGCGTTTCATCCGCAAACTGACGGTCAAAGCGAGCGAACAATACAGACTTTGGAAGACATGCTGAGAGCATGTGTTATGGATTTGGGCGGTAGCTGGGATAAACATTTGCCTTTGGTCGAATTTTCATACAACAACAGCTACCACACCAGTATTGGTGTTGCGCCATTTGAAGCCCTTTACGGACGCAAGTGCCGATCACCCTTATGTTGGGCTGACGCAGGTGATAGGCAGCTTGCTGGTCCCGAAATCGTCCAAGAGACGACAGACAAGATTGCGCAGATCCTTAAACGCATCGAAGCAGCTCGCCACAGACAAAAGGCCTATGCGGATCCAAACCGGAAGCATGTGGATTTCCAAGTTGGAGAAATGGTGTTATTGAAAGTATCACCCTGGAAGGGGGTGGCACGCTTTGGAAAGCGTGGGAAGTTAAATCCGCGCTACATTGGTCCTTTCCGAGTTTTGGAAAGAATAGGACTAGTAGCATACAAGTTGGACCTACCTGCTGAACTGAATGGTGTTCACGATACATTTCATGTATCCAACCTAAAGAAAAGTCCAACTCAAGTTACCGTTGCCATTCCCACCGACGAGATTCATGTTGACGACACGCTCCACTTCGTTGAAGAACCTGTTGAGGTCACGGATTGGAAAGTTAACAAGACCCGCCGGAGCATTGTCAAACTCGTCAAAGTTCGTTGGAATGCCAGACATGGTCCTGAGTTCACTTGGGAGCGTGAGGACCGGATGAAAGAGAAATACCCCCACCTTTTTCCTAAGAACACTGCATCTACAAGCAGAACTTAAATTTCGGGACGAAATTTATTTAACGGGGGGAGAATGTGACAACCCGCACTAAACCAGGTATCCGTACGACTTAATTATTGATTAATTACTGCTTAATTATTGTGCTTGTTTGAACTAGCTGATGAACTGCTACTTGATATCTGATACATGTACTTACTTGCATCATACTTTACTTGTCGTCACTACAATACTTACATACTGAACCTTAGTGACAACCATGATGCACAAAAAGCACAGTAGCACAATAACGGATAACCTATTGAACATGCTGATAAAGCCAGCATCAGGCAAACACTGCCTCTAAGGCCTGTAAGAGCCTGAAATATTTTGCTACACTAAGTGGTGAGTGTAGGGATATAAGGGTTGTGGAACTGCGTCTCTAGGAATAAGTCACAATGACTGGATGTGCCTAAAACGTACTCTAAGCACAAAACCCAGCACTTTACATAACAATCCGGCTTCTAGCTAACTAGTAAAGTGCCAAAACATGAGAAAAGTATTACTAGACACTTTCCAAAGTGTCGGAAATAAGTTGTGTCACTAAAGAGAGTAATAACGACACTTAAAGCTTTGATTAACACTTTAACGGATTACTATCCAACCGAACAACCGGACTATACCCGGAACATGAAAATATTGTTACTTTCACTATTTATCTTTTTCTGAGCTAGTTAGGGTCCCTGATTACCCTAACACCCGTTGTAACACACTAAACATAACTAACCAAGTTAAACACTTAACTAACTTGGTTTAACCTAACTAAACATCAACTAATCTAGTTGAGATCGAACCAAGACCCCCCCCCCCTTGGGCCGATCGGTCACCATGGGACCAAGCTTGTACCATTTTTGATTATAATATTGCCTCTTGTCCCATATCTAAATAACATATAATCCATTGGATTAAAACTTCTAAATTGTCTATAAGTATGATGGATGGCACTAGAGATCATTCACTCCACACAAAACACAAAAATTACTCTCTCTCCCTCTTGCTCTACTCACGGCCGAACACCCCTTGGGGCACCCCATCCATTTTCGATTTTGATCTTCAAGTTCCAAGCATATACAAGTGTTACGGGTCACATACGAGGAGCCTTGGAGCAAACGGAAGACGAAGGACCTCTCTACCTAGCTTTTATCCACCTCTTTTGCGCATAGATTCTTCCCTAGCCTCGAGCTAGAGGTATAATGCTTAAAACACCTTCTTGAACTAATCTAAAGTGGTTAAAAGGATTTGTATCGGTTAAAACTCGTTAACATGCAAGTTGATGCTTTAAAGTTTACTAAAAACACTAAAAATGGTGGTTAATAGCACATAAGTTGTGTAAATGTTGTAGTAATTGAAAGTTGTGTTTATTTAGGCCCGATCTATGATGTGGTAGCTCGGATCATCGTTTAACCCGGTTTGGTAAGATCATGGATCTTAACATAAGCTTGTTTTGAATGATACAAGGGTTAAAAGGTGAAACTCTACCACACATGAAACATGAACTTGTGTAAAAACGTCTTACTTGTGGAAATGTGTTTAAAACTAGCAGATCTACGCATCTGCGAGTGGTATTTTCAAAGAACCACGTATCAAAGAAATCATGTATTTTAAAAGAAGGATTTTACACTAACAAGAATGACTTTTATAAACCACAAGTGTGTAAACACTTGTGAAATAAAAAGATCCGACAAAAGAACTAGTTTTGTCAAATGTTACTAGAAGTTGTAAAGATGCAATTTCTTTAAAAACGAGGCTTTTACAGAACTGGTTGGATTTATATAAAGATACACCAAAGATAAGGAGCTTTATCACATGTTTTTGGATAAACTACAAGTTCATGTGTTTTTGCGATTATAGCTATTTTAACTAGTTGAATATTGTTTACTGATGAACAAGAAAATTGTTGGTTTGAATTGTAAAAGAAAATGATGCGCTTGAAAGCGTGGCCACCTCCAGTTACAGAGGAAACTCTGGCGAAATTTTTCTAAAAACCTAACACTTAGAACAATTTGCACTACAAGTGTTAGAATTATTTTTGACATGTTTTCGAAACATAAATTTCGCCATGACTTTATTTACTAAATATTCGGAGGTGGGATTTTCACAAAATTTAACGTGATAAATATATATATTTTTCACACACTGTTTATGATTATTTTGTGAAATACATAAATATTATTTTTAGAGTAAAAATAATGTTTACGAACGTTAACGAATCCAAAATAATACGAACGCTTTCACCATAAATATATAAGTTACACCGGTAATTATATTACCACTCGATTGTTAAAACGTAACTTACGCACTTACGAAAATATTTATGAACGCGTATTTTAACAACGTATTATTGGAGAAAAATTATGTGAAATGAAAATATAATATTTTTGAGAAAAATACTTATATTTTGGAATTGGAAATATGTATATATTAAGTGAGAC
The DNA here is from genome assembly GCA_030545235.1 of Helianthus tuberosus. Classification (NCBI taxonomy): domain Eukaryota; kingdom Viridiplantae; phylum Streptophyta; class Magnoliopsida; order Asterales; family Asteraceae; genus Helianthus; species Helianthus tuberosus. Next base: position 142,344,735 of record CM060426.1, on the reverse strand, counting down.
TTAATGATATCATTTGAACGCACATGTATTGAATCCCCCATCCTTGGGAAGGAGATTAACTACCAAGTATATACAGAATGTAAACACGAAATAGTTGTCTAACTATTTCCCAAAGACTTAAACTATAAAGCTAAGGCACGGCCGTCCGTCTAATAGAAATTAGCGCCTGTAGGTCGTCGCACAGCTGCGTGAGCAGGAGATACTTGGTAGAGACGCTTCACTGTGAGTTCATGTCCCCCTTTTCTCTAACTGTTTTCAGTTTTCTTAACTGCGGGGGTGAAATACATGTTACTTTGATTACAAGTACTTTATACACGGTATGGTTAGCGTAAGGAGGTTTACTACTTAGATCATGTGAGTGGGTAGGCAGAAACACCGAGGGACGTAAGCGGTAGATCTATCTGGGTGTAGCGAGCCCAACTCTAGGCCCAACAGAACGGACCTCTAAGAGGCCCAGCAGAACGGACCTTGAGTGACTTTGTACCCGACGCAAAAATCTGCTAGGTTGAGTCTTCCTACTTGCACTTCACACATACTAATGGCCTTGCAAACCATTGGTGATCTCTTTTTCCTTACACTGCTACATACCAGGGAACTTTTATACTTACAAGTGTTTTACATACTCACTTACACATGAACTCGCTCAACATTATTGTTGATTTTTCAACTTACATGTATTTCAGGAAATTAGAGATCTGGCACGGTATGTTATGTTTTCCCGCTGCATAAGGGTTCCAAGGTCATCCCAGTTTAGGAAATGTGACTCTTTCCTGGACAAGTCACAACTCTTAAACTGCGCTTATTTCATGTTACTGTTTATGTTGTTCAAGACAATGTTTTACGTTATGATGTTGTAAGTCTCTAAGACAATGGTATGTTACTCTGGTTTTAAAACTTAATCAAATGGATGATCTTGCATGATTTTATTTCATATAGCTTTGTTATGGTTAAGCTATGGTATTAAGAAGTCACACCAAAATTAACCACGCTTCCGCAAAGCCAGGGTGTGACATAAAGCCCCACCGTAACTTACGGTAGATACCGTAAGTTACGGTGGCTCCTGGAAAGTTTTGGTTCCACCGTAACTCAGGGGGAACCCACTGTAAACTTTTAGTCTCCACCGTAAATTACGGTACTACCGTAATTTACGGTAGACTCTGGAAGTTTATTATTTGCCTGATTTTTCTTGTTTGTTTTGTCAAAACTAAATACTCGGATTTCCATTCTAACAGCTAACATGTTAGGTTCTCGTACTTCTGATATATCAACCAGTTATCCAATAATAAGGAATCCATCCATCATATCACGGAACATTATCCATGCCTTATTTGATTATTCGACCCGTTTGGCTCATCTATGGAATCCTCCATTTTGATGACTACCAACGCGATCTAAATGATTATTTATCTATTATTCAACATAGCGATCATTATCACTTTATTTCAACTCGACTTCTATTCTACAATTCAACTACATATATGCTAGTTTATCGAAATATCGAATGTAACGAGTTAAGTTACATACCTTCATAATTTGTCGACATTGCTTTCTAATCATAATTACCCATTCCCGGGCTTGTCGACCTTAGCGTATCCCTTCTAATCCTCGGTTTCTGCTTTTATAACTCAATTTAACGAGTGACATTCGAGTCACTCCAAACATTACCATGTCGACCATTATTTTAACACATTCTTCATCTAGTGAATTACATCACTTTACTTACATCCCATTATGACTAATTTAGCGCTATTATCAATAAACATATTTAACTAACTATTTATTTTGACCCGCTTGGTTTGTCGAATGAATTCCATCACTTCTTAGACTTACCAAAGGGTTTCAATTTCACTATTTCGACATCATACCTATTTCAACTATTTCTTTTGACCCGTTTGGTTTGTCGAGTGAATTCCATCACTTCTTAGACTTACCAAATGCAACTATTTTCGCTATAACAACATTAGACATATTTACGACTAGGCTTATCTACGTATATGTAACGAGACGACAAGTCGCGTACCTTTAGAGCACACTCTTCAAACGCGTATCCGCTCCGGCTTGTCCGCTTGACGACCCGGATTCTTTGCCTAAAGAGTTCCATTCACAATCATCTTAGAACTCTTTTCATAATCATTAACGCATCATTCTCTATAATAATCAAATCTGTGTTTTCATCTGATTTTAACATTTTAATCCCCACTTAGGCATTTTAACAAACACCTAGCGGGTCAGATTTTTACATCATCAAAACCAAGTTCATGACTTGTAATAATTATCTAAATCAACTTCAATTAGTCACATTTACACATATTTTAACTTCCAAATTTCAGAAAGTACCTCATAAAACTCAGATTACACTAGAACAAGAATCATGATCTTAGTGTTTACAAGTTTCTACGACTTATTAATCACCTACAATGGTGATTATGAACCCTACAAGTATGATGCAAGATTTTGACAAGAAATCATCTAGGGTTTATCCCTAAACATCATACTTTTTCTGAAATCACTTTCTATGATCAAATTACACTAGAATAATCATTCTAAACCCTAGTGTTCATCATTATCTTGTAAAACCCATCACCCACATTCAATGTGTTCATGGAATTTCCTGAATTTGGACATGATTTCACATGTAGTTGTCTAGGTTTTACTTCTAGACACAATCTCATCACTAAGCTAACCAAGTCACAAACATGCATCATCTAATTTCAGATTTCCCAATTTCATGAGAATTTCAAACAGAGAATTAACACCAAATTTTACATACCTTGTAACCCCCTTATGATGAGGATCACTAATCTATGTTCGGATTTTGATTTGGACCAGATTATCACCTTCAATTTATGAGATTTGTGCTTGTTAGGGTTTTGGAGAAGCTTGGTCGCCCCTCCCTGGCTTCTGGTTGATCCACAGACTCAATTTTATTAAGTTTGTGTTTTATTAAAATGTTAACTTAAAACTAGTTTCAAGTTTGACACTTTGGTCCCTCTAGTTTCTTTTATTTTGTTTTAATGTCTTTAACTACTCATAAGTGTTACACTAACTAGGTTAGTGCCATTATAAATTAGTTTATTGTACTAATTTATTTGCAACTTAATTGCAAATTTAAGGATTTGTATTTTCGGGATGTTACATAATGCACATGAATGAATATCCTGGATGGGAAGAAAGATTCCATACGTATGTCCTTGGGCAAAACACATAATTGTGGTTATGTTTTACTACAGATTTCGATCAAGCACTTGATGTTGCCGCTTCAACTGCCGCGACATTTGCAGATCTTACGGTAGACAAGAAAAAGGCATATGATTTAGAAAAGAAAGCATATTCTATTCTAACTCAAGCGTTGAGCAAGGACATATATCATCAGTTTGTCAGCTTCAAGACGTCAAAGCGGCTATGGGATGCATTGAAGATGAGAGGTCTAGGAAATGAAGGGTCACGCAAATTGCGACATGATCTACTCAAGAAGGAGTTTGATGGCTTCACATGTATGGAAAGTGAATCGTTGGGAGATTTGACAAGTCGGTTCTATCACTTGTTGACTGAATTGAATAGTTATGGAGTAGTAGTGACTCCAGAAGAAGTAGTCATCAAATTTGCCGACGCATTACCAGCTCAATGGAATGGTTTCTTGGAAATTTTGAAATACAATGGTACTTTGGCTACGACAAACATCAATGATTTCGTTCAGCTCTTGGAAAACAAAGATCAAGAAGAAATCAGAAAGGCCAAAAGGATTCCAGTGCAACAGAATCCTTATATGTATTATGGAAACTGTGGAAGTTCTAGCACTACTGCAAGACCTGCTCCACATGCTTAGCTTCAAACGGCATTTGTATCAAGAGAGTCAAAACTCGTCTTTTTCATGGAACTAACCATAAGTATAAAGAGTTTACTTCTAGGATCCATTGCTCCACTTGTCCACCATTCTTTTGGTTTGTAGCATATGTATCACCTTCTATGTTCATGTGATTCAATTTTATTTTGTTTTTTACAAGACTCTCATGATATAATAATCTCAACGTCTCTTTGTTACATGATAGAATACCTTCTTATAGATCATTATTTCGTAATAATAATACGAAACCTAACAACCTACATGGAAATTTGAGTTTAGAAGGATGAAAGTTGAGGGAATCCTCGGAGCTTATGTTTCCAAATTCACCAAATTGCAATCCCAAAAACCCCTAATTTTGACAAATTGTGTGTAGAAAAAATTAAAAACAAATGATGATACAACAAATTATTAAGTAATCGAAGAAGTTACCTGATGCAAAAGACAGAATCTTTCCAATCTCTTCAAAGATGTGGCACAGGCATTTTAACGAACGCTTGAAGTGCACTCCAAATATAATAATTTTAAAACTCAAATCTTTTGATTATTACGTGAGGCAATCAAATAATCAATAAATTGAAAAAAAAACAGGGTCTGAATATGCGAACCTTGTGATTCCGCAAAATTGGTGGTCCGTGATTGAACTTTCTGTTGCTACTGCCCTAAAGTGACGAGAAGTTGAGATCGAATTTGTTGTTCCGATAGTGAAGTGATGCGTCCAACAGATCGAATCTGTGTTTAGGGTGAAAAAAGATAGATTCGTGAATGAGGAGAAAGCGAACTTGCAGTCTTGGCACTTGCGGTCTTGGATTGCACCTCAAATTCTCGTATAAGGTGAAATGCGGATTTTCTTCTCTTTTCTTTGGGAACGTAAAAATGAATTACAGATTGGAGAGGTTTTTGTATACGGACGGAAAGAAATTTTGATTTTTTTTGGGAAGATTGTAGCAATGAGGATGACGATTGATTGAATGGCAGAATCAAAATGCTTGAAATGTGGTAGAAATAGGAGTTGAAGGAGTGGCGACGTGGGGAGGAAAAAGGGGAACCGTCTCTAACCTGCTTTTGAATAGGAGAGAGGTTGTGGAACTGCCCTCAACTGCTACTTTTACAGTTATTTTATTGAGTTTAGAGGGCTGTGATTTAAAGATGGAGAATTTATACAGTCAAGATTTATTCAAACAGCAGTTACAAAACACGCTGTCCATAATATATATAATGAGGACGGTACATACGCATTTGATGTGGAACAGATAAGAAGTGATATCAACCTATGTGGCCCTATGCCTATTTAACCCGAAAAAGAATTTTTTTTTTTTTTAAAGGTGTGAATTATTCGCGAATGTCAGGAGGTCTAGCATACGTTGTCTTAACCGGGTCCACCAATGAGAAATCCCTATCATCAAGACTCGAACTTGAGACCTTGAGGGGAAAACTCACCCGGGCCCACCATAAGTGGAACTTAAATACCCGTGGCCACCACTAGTGATGGTTCAAACCAAGTGTGTAGATAGCCACCCCATAAAGTTGATTTTTGTCCTATATGCACACCCTGCAGTGTCGAGCTGTGGTCAAAGCGAGGCGTTTTGGTCCGGTCAACCAGACAAAGACTGACGGGTGACTGACGGGTGTCTGACGGGTCTGTTGACCGGACCAAAACGCCGAGCTTTGGCCTCGTTTTGGTCCTGTCAACCAGACACCCGGTCAGTCTTTTATCTGGTTGACAGTAGGGATGAGATTTTTTACCGAAATACCGGTATCGTACCGGTACCATACCGGTACCGTACCGATTATAAACGGTACCGGTATCGGTAATAGTTTTTTTGAAATTCGGTATCGGAAAAAAACGGTATCGGTACCGGTATTTTTCGGTAAATACCGGTATTAATACCGAATTTAATAATGACTTCATGTATTTTGATATTATCTTAGATCTCACTATGAAGTTATATTTTCTTGAACATTGTTTTACAAAAATCAATATCAAATTTCTTTTGTTTAGTTATTTTTAATCAATTATGATGATTTTTTAGACATGTTGAAATTTGGATGTTAAAAGTCGAACCCATGGATGTTTACCTTTTGATTTTTTGACTACTTAATATGTTTACCCTTTGTTTACATTTCACTATATATTACTCTAGTTCAGTTAATAATAGATGGATGGGTTGCACATGAAGTTTTTTTTAGGTAAAACAATGGATGACACCAAAGCGGTACCGATGTGGTAAAGTACCGAAATACCGGTACCGATACCGCTACCGTACCGGTACCGAATCTATAAATACGGTACGGTAATCGGTATCCATATTTTCTCAATTTCGGTAACGGTATTTACGGTATCGGTACCGGTACGGTACCGGTATCGTACCGATCTCATCCCTAGTTGACAGGACCAAAACACGACCAAAGCTCGGTGTTTTGGTCCGATCAACAGACCCGTCAGACACCCGTCAGTCTTTGTCTGGTTGACCGGACCAAAACGCCGCGATTTGGCCACAGCTCGACACTGCAGGGTGTGTATATAAGACAAAAAACCCCTTTTTGGTGTGCATATAGGCACATTAGTGTGCCAATAGGTACACCCAAAGAAATATGTTTTACCCATAGTTTTTTTAAAAAGGTGGTTTCTTTCATATTTTGAAGGAAATAAACCCTTAATGAACTAAATTGTTGTCATTAATCCACTCAAAAGAGCACAAGAATTTGTGCATATGTAATGAGGTAACTAGCCAATAGTAAATAAAATGTACCCGAAGTAAAAGTTTCAACTTCAACTAGTAACTGATAACGTTATATCACTGTGCTTAAACGTTAAAGTACATAAGAAATCAAACAAATTGGATACGAATTTAGCTAAAACAGAGTTATATACATCCACATCAATTCAGAAGCTAAAACATAACTTATTTGACATCCAAATACACACTCAAATGCCGCAATAACAATTAACTAAACTCCTATGCAGCAAACAACTGAACATGATATAAGTTACCAGTTCACACTAGTTTATGCAATTTTACAACAAATTAGGGTTTATATCCGGAATTAGCGAACCCTAAACACATACCGAAACATACCTATACATATACATCAAAAGACCTGAAGTAAGTTGCAGAAATTGTATATACATATGGAAATCAAAGCAAATCCTCAACAAACAGAAGTTTCAAAGTTTTTTTTTCTTTCTTTTATTTTTTTGGCGAAAATTGTTTACATTAATTATGTTACATGTTTAATCCACATATATAGGGTAAAATACCCAAAACACCCTCAAGTATTAGTAGATTTGCGGCCATAGCTTTAATTTTGTTTACCTAGTTATGACAATAATGTTAAAGTGATTATGACTTGACTTTACATAAAAAATAAAAATAAAAGTAAAAATGCGACATGGTTGATGATGTTGATGCGCACTTACCAAGTGGTCCACTTGATGATGTGGAATACCACATTAACAAAATTTTGACGACTCAGAATGCTGAATAAAAAAAAGTTAACTGGTTGATGATGTGGAATACCACATTAGAAAAGAAAAACTAAAGTGAGTTGTTAGAGAGTTATTATCTTTTGTTACAAGGGTATACCTATTGGCACACCCAAATGCCTATATGCATATCAAAAAGTGTTTTTTTGTCCTATATGCACACCCTGCAGTGTCGAGCTGTGGTCAAAGCGTGGCGCTTTGGTCTGGTCAACCAGACAAAAAACTGACGGGTGTCTGACGGGTCTGTTGACCGGATCAAAACGCCGAGCTTTGGCCGCGTTTTGGTCCTGTCAACCAGACAAAAGACTGTCCGGGTGTCTGGTTGACAGGACCAAAACGCGGCCAAAGCTCGGCGTTTTGGTCCGGTCAACAGACCCGTCAGACACCCGTCAGTCTTTGGCTGATTGACCGGACCAAAACGTCGCGCTTTGGCCACAGCTCGACACTGCAGGGTGTGCATATAGGACAAAAAAGCCCTTTTTGGGCTGACTATCTACACACCAAGTGTGCAAATAGTCTCCCCCAGAGAGAAACATCAATGCAACACTTTGACACCATTGAGTTACAAACCCTTTTGTAGGTCATTAGATGAGTTATTATTTGACTCTTAAAACTAATAATAAGGGTTACTTTTGTTTTCAATTGTTATGTGATACATACCCACATTTGCCATTCAAAGGCCATTCAACCATGCACGTTTCCTTTTAACTTCTTTGCACGCATTTAGGAGAAAACAAACATTTCTATTATTCCATGTTCACCCATGTAGCTTAATTAATTCCGCATGTTTGTTTCTTATATAAGTACTGTACTTTTGCATCAGAAAATAGAGAAAAAAATTGAAGCATATTATTGCAATCTTGTTCCTTATCTATTGCAATCTTGTGACAACCTCGAATTTCCAAAGTTAGTATTGTAATTTTGATTCCTCGTTATTCCCCTACACTATTTCTACGATTAGTTATTAAACGTAAACGTGTCGATAATCCATGTAATTGGGCTAACTGTTTAGCATACACACACTAATAGAGTCGCACATCATGACCTCGGCCCAATTATACCTCTACTAGCTTACACCTCGACCCGCAGCCTATTTAGAGTCAAATTCGAGCCCATTAATCTATATATCTCGGCACTTATAGTTGGGCTTGAGCCCATCAGTGGCCAGTAATGAACCGCCCTACAAACAGGGGTTATATATGCACGTAATTGGTATTGTTATCAAAAAACTCAACTAAAAACAAACCCTACCTCTCACCTGAATTCCTTTTATCGCACGAATTCAGTGGCAGCCTCCCTGTTCGAAGTTTACATCCTGACCAACCGGTTAGTAATATCCACTTGTTGATTTTCTTGTTGTGTGATTATTGTTAAATAGATGTCTAGGTCTTGGCTTGAATATTGGCATGATGATGACTGATATGATGGAATGAGTTTGTAATAATCGGATTGTTATTCTAGGATTTCTATTAGTCAATGTAATTAATGTGATCACATGTTAGCCTTGTATTCAGTGTTGATAGTGGACGTGGTGTCTTGTTGTACGGCTACTATTGTAGTTGTTATCTAGTAATAATAATTGTAAATCTTGAATTCAAGTTGGTGACCCATGTGAAGTTAATCAAGTAGCCATACCAGGTGTCATAATGATGAGATGAGACAAAATTGTAGGTATGATGATGAATTGTGGAATGAGAGTTTGACCATGTGATCCTAATTAAGGTTGGTGCACGTGTATAGCCCCCCCTTCACATGCTTTCTTTTGTACTCCACTAATTGAAACATGTATAAGAAACCAGGATTCTTTTTGTCTATTATATATTGAGATGTTGCTACTGTTGATAATTAGGCCGGAGGGTTAACAGTGGGCTACTACATTGAAATAAACTAATGAAATTATGAGTTTAAGCTGGGCCGGTTGTGATAACAAACGGCAACCCAATAGGGTCCGGCCTGTTACTCACTCACATAATTGGGCCGGAAGGAAGTTAAGGGTAACTTTAGATGAATGAATAAACTGTCATGCTTTGAATTATATGTGTACGTGCAACATGTGAATTATATATATGTATAGGTTAGGAACATGATATCGAGGATATGTGAAATCATTGTGTAAATAGCATGTGTGTGGTCTAAAAGATATAAGTGATAAACACCTATGTGACGTATGATCTATGTGTTCTATGTGTATGAAAACTGACTATTATGTGCAATCATAATAGGACCCGATTGACTATTTCTGTTAAAAGTGTGATTTATCTTACCGAGCAAAACTAAGGTGAGTTCACTGCTTTTCTCAAGCATGCATCCCGGGGAGGGATATCGGGTAACGTTCCAGGGAGGAATGCAGGTTAATGGGATGTTTGCTATTACTTAGTTTCTATTATGTAAGACCCCCTACATCTATCGTGTTGCCGGCAAGGCAACGAGGTATTTAGTTGATAGCGCTATTAGGTTTGGCACCCTCGCACCGTACCGAGGAGGACGGGCGTGAACTAATTACCTTGACCACATGACCAATGCCTAAATAGAGGCATTGGGGTTGGGCATTCACATCGTGTATATATAAGACCCCTTACATCTATTCGAGGTTATTAGTTGAGCTAATTACCTTGACCACATGACCAATGACTTGATAGAGGCATTGGGGTTGGGCATTCATATCTTGTAGCCATTTCGGTAATCGAGTAATAACAACATCAAATCATCAAAACAACGAGACATCAAATCAACAAATCATCATGTTAAACTGTTTTACACATGAGACTGGTAACTAAACTCGGTAACAAAACTTTGAACTCACCAGCGTTGTCTGACACACTTGTTTGCATGCTTGTAGGTCGTTAGCTGTTGTGCATTGGGACTTGCTGTCTGGAGAAGTTGGAGTGGGCATGGTCTTACTGGACGAGTTTACCTTATTGATTTCTGATACATTACTTTGGGTTTCCAACTATTTACTCTGCTTCCGCTGACTACTTTGGTTTTCATTTAAACTTACAGACAGTGTTTTATTTATAATCAAGTACTTTATCTTTCAATTGAATGCGTTTGATATAATTAGTGGCTCGTTGTTGGATCGTCGCACTCCTAATTGGGACATACCCTAGGTGGGAATTTGGGGGTGTGACACTAGGTGTTTCTTGGAACGCCCACGGATTGTTCGGGTCAAAACCACGATTATGAGGATTCATTTTTCGTATTGTGGTTGGATGAGGATTTTTTTTAAAAATAAGATAGAGATCATTATAGAAGAGGTGAAGTAGTTGTGGTAAAAAATGAATAGAAGTGTGAGTATTTATAGTGAATAGATAATTTTTTTTTAAACACATAGCGGTTGCCCAACGGCTACTTGTCTTGGCCAATGAGATCCCGCCATGTCATCTTGATAGCTCCGCCCAACGCCCGGGCTGAAACCCCCGCCCAAGGGGCCACGCCGAAACCCAAGCCCACCCGGGGTGGTGACTTGGGCGTTTGTACCCAACCCACGCCACAACCCCCGCCCCATACCCCATATTCTAATATTTTCTAAATCTTTTTTTTTAAACATATAGCCGTTGGCCAATGGCTAGCCCAAACGGCTACTTGTCTTGGCCAATGAGATCCCCCCATGTCATCTTGATAGCCCTGCCGAACGTCCGGACTGAAACCCCCGCCCAAGGGGCCACGCCGAAACCCAAGCCCACCCGGAGTGGTGACTTAGGCGTTTGTACCCAACCCACGTTACTGACCTTAGAAGCCTTAAACTTAAAGAAGCTTTCAGAGAAACAACAATTTGACGAAACCGTTTTTCTGATAAAGCTGCAGTATCCTCTTTCTTCACAACATAACCATCAGATACATCATGCATCACCCATATTTGTATTACTTCTCTTTTTTATTACCTTTTTAGGATGTAAAGTGTATTTTTGAAACCTAAAACCCCTGAAAATATTTTAATAAACAAAATTAGACTATAATTGAACTGTTCATGAATAGTGAATTACTGTAGTCACTATTCATTCAGTTTCTCTTTTATTAGTACTAAGATTTTGACCCGCCGCGCGTTGCGGCGGCGTCGAAAGTTAAATTAACTCGTATTTATACTTTATATTTGATCCGGCTCTTTACTAAAAAAAATTAAGTCACCGTCGAATGAAAACGTATTTATACTTTATATTTGAACGGCTCTTTACTGAAAAAAAGTTATTGAAAACGTGTTACATGGCTGTCGATTGCATCTCTCAAGCACCGAAAACGGCATGAATTGGTCTCGAGTGCGAGTGATGTGTAGGTTTTTGCTGCTCCACCTTCAGCAATTACTTGTAATGATGATATAATTATCTGCATTTGATGATAATATTGTTTGTATCTTCTATCAACTTGTGCACATAAAAAATTGTTTCTTGAGTTCTTGGTTTTGTATTCTTGAAAACCAACAGAATAAAGATTGAATCCGCACACGTTACACGTTTTTTGACTTTGTTAGACACATTATGTTCGTGACGTTAACGTCATTAAACATAGAATTACGAACGAAACTTACATATAAATCCATTCGAGCACTTCCCATCCACTGATACTGCTCAGACTCGATATCTATGTCAGCTATCAGTCCTTTAGAAAAGAAAAAACATAACATAGAATAAGCATTCTTAATTTAGCACTACATGCATAACCGTGAAGTAAGTTGTAAAACACGGAAAAGCAGTTACTAATGTTGAAAAAACTACAGTTAAAAAGATGAGCATGTAAAAGTTAAGTACTTTAATTGTACCCCATGCAAGCATCAAGACACTGAAAAATCTAGACTGCCCTTGCCAGATTGTGGCTACATCCAGAGAGCGTTTATGCCCTGCGAAAAATGGATTATGCAACAGAATTTCAGTTAATAAACAAAAGCAGATTTCTAAAAGAAAATATCATATAAAACTACACCTTGAATGACAGCAAGCATAGCATAAGCAGCTGTACAGGGTTGACCAGCTGAATCGAGAAGAGATTTTATCATTCCATTTCCAGTACCTTGATTAACAATGTATTCATGTCAATACAAACATATTTCATACAATCGTACAAATATTCACAAATCACAAATGTATGTTGGTTTCTTTTTTTAACAGCTTGACTCGGTTTGACCGAGTCAAACTGAGTTGAATCAAACCTTGACTCGAACACCGAACTCGAGCCGAACCGATCTTGTACCAAAACTGAATCCCCAATCTTATGTCGTGAAACTGAATCGAACAATCCGAATCCAAAATAAACCCAAAAAAAAACGTCAAATTTAAGTCCAACAAAACGGATCTAACAACGCCAGCTGAAAACAACATACCAGAGTCGCGTGCTGACCCGTAGTCTGCCGCTCGCCGGAAAACGGCGCCCCACCGTCGCCGGCATTAACTCCGGTTGATGCGGCTGCCGCCATTGTTTGCCGTGACACCCCATCCTTCTACGTCACCCGAACCAAAACTGAACCTGCTCAAACGGCGTTAACTCTGGTTGATGCGGCTGCCGCCATTGTTTGCCGTGACACCCCATCCTTCTACGTCACCCGAACCAAAACTGAACCTGATCAAACCCGAACCCTACCCGATTTTAACCAGATCAGAAACCGGTGTGATTGATCGTTTGTGTGATGGTTGTGACTGATGAGATGATTGTTAATTAAAAAGTAGAGATCTGAGGGGAGAAAACGGACCTGAAAAGTGACGGGAGAGGACGGTGGCGGAAGGGAGGAGAGTGAGGGGAGATGGCGACGGAGTGACGATGCGATTAGGTCTGGCAATAGATCGGAGAGCTAATAGTTTGGAAGATGATCGTCTCCACATGATTATGATTTCAGGTTCTTCTTCTTCTTCACCGAAACGAAACCCTAGGTTTTGATCTGAATCGGCTATGGAGGAACAATTCTTTTTATATGCCTGCCGTGTTTTGTCTGTTTGTCAAAGGGTAGAATGGTCATTTATATGTCACTATTCATTCAGTTTCTCTTTTATTAGTATATAATTGTACATACACGATAATATTCATTTAGCAATACTTTATTTACAAAAAAATAGTGTCTTTTCATAAATAGGGCCATGGGCGGTGATGAGGGTGTGCGGGGAGGACCACACGCACAGGGCCTGTGATTTCGAGGGCACGTGTTTTTTTTTTTTTAAATCTGATATATATATATATATATATATATATATATATATATATATATATATATATATATATATATGTTAATTTTTTTTTAATATTATACCCATACCAACTCCAAGATATGCCCATTTACAAAGTAATTTTTATGGTTTAGAAATTGGCCCATTGGTATGAGGTTTAGTGAGCTCAATACCCATTTGATTTAAAAAAAAAATAATAAAACATTACGGAATGAACCATTTTTTCAATCTCCTGAACAAAGGCAAAGAACAATATTCAGGGCAAAGAACAATATTCATTTAGCAAAACAACAATACCAACATCTTTTGTATTCGCCAATAATATTACAAAACAATTGTGAGGAAAGATTTATCAAACAGTTTATATGGAACGAGGACAATACATCTGGATATAATGTGGAGCAGAAAAGAAGTGGTATCAACCCCTATAACTGTTCAAGGTGAAACCAAATCATGTTTTATTCTATAGTCGTTTAAAACTTGTGGGTTTTGTCATATTTTGAAGTAAACAAACCCTTAATTAACTAATTTGTAGGCAATAGTCGTTTAAAACTTGGTTTCTGTCATATTTTGAAGCAAACAAACCCTTAGTTAACTAATTTGTAGGCACTAATCCACTCAAAATAGCTCAAGAAAGTACACATGTATAAGTGAGGTAACAAACTGATATAAATAAAATACACCCAAAGTAAGAGCTTCAACTTCAACTAATAATTGAAATTAACGTGCTTAAAAGTTAAATTCAATAAGAAATCAAATAAATTTGATATGAAATTAGCTTCTAACAGATTTATGAACATCCATATCAATTCACAAGCTAAAACATAACTCATTTCACATCCAAATACATATTTAATCGATGTGAACTACAGGGACTATTTCTGCACACTCTGTAAGTTAAATTCATTGAAGGTTAAATATTTGTGTTAAGATTGAAGGGATTTCAAAACCATGAGGGCTGGTTGTGTCATGTGTGAAACATATTTGAAACTTTATTAACACCGCCAAAAAAAGCTCCGCTTGCGGTATGCACATATAATGTATATATGTGTGGGCGCTCGGGAGGCAAAAGTGAAAGTGCACTAATTTTAACGTTATTTTACTAATTTCTTGAAAATAACGTTAAAAGAGTGGGATGGTTAATCATGCATCATGTGGTGGCGTTGATAGCCGAAAGACAAGGGGGTACATGCACTAATCGGCCTTTGTCTCAATTGCTGAGTGTTATGTGCCTTATGTCCAAGGCTTGATGCAAAACTACTATTGAGCCGGGGTCTCACTGGAAGCAGCCTCTCTATTCCTACAGGGTAGAGGTAAGACTGTCTACATCTTACCATCCTCAGACCCTACCTTAGCTTTGCTATTGGTGGGATTTACTGAGTATGATGATGATGATTAACACCGCCCAAAAACCTGCATGCCACCGTCCATTTTTCCGGCGAAATTTCCAGCAGATCTTAACGCGTTTTCTTCAGATTTTACACACCGAATCAATTATCCACAATCATTTCTTTTGTATAAAACCAAACGCAGAACCAAAAATTTGCCCTTTTCCTCACGTTATTACACTTTCAATTTCGGAAATTTTATTCAGAGGATTTATAACCCTAGTATGTAGGTCTGAAACAAATTTCATGTTGTTATGCTCGTGTATGATTATATTGAATGAGTGTTTCAAATTAGTGGTGATAATATGTGTATGTTGTCAAATTGCTGTCTAGTGTCTACTCGTCTTTGATTTTGTAACAAACTCTGATTTGGCTTCTGAGGATTCATGAATTCTCTTATAGTATTTGATCTTGAACTAATTGTGTTGTTTTGTATAAGAGATGCACCTGTCAGTTTCAAAGTAAGTATCTACTTTAGGAAGGTGAGTTTAGTTGATTAGTTAGAGGTTAAGTTTTTTAGATCACGAAAAATTGGAAAAGCTTGGGATCGTTGGTGTCTGTGGTCAATTTGACCAAGAAAATCAAGTAAAAACCAAAATTTCAATTTTATAACTGTTGGAAGATTTATAATCAAGAAATTCAGGATTTTTAGAAGTCAATTATAAAAGTCAAACTTGTTCATAAAAAAGTCAACTGCAGAAGTGAAACGTGATGAACAAGAAATTCAGTTATGTAGTTATGTTAGTTAGTTAGTTAGAAAACGGTTAAATAACTGTCATATTGTAAGGGTATAAATACCCACGGATGTCTTCATTTGTATGTGTGAAATTAGAAGTTTATATTGCATTTTTTTTTTTTGTCACCAAACGAGTCCCTGCACATATTTTGTGCATACTCGAACTCACAATTGTTCATCCTATGTTTGTGAATGTTAATAGATCCCCGATCCGACAACAACCGGTGCGGCCAATTGCCGGTCTGTGATTTTGTTACAGTTTTCTTTGCTGAGCTGGACACAGTCTTGGTTTCCCTTTTGCTGGGCTGTTATAGCCAATGAAAATGTACCGAACATTATTCAGTTGGCATGATGTTCTTTTTAATGAATGGTTGGTTTTGGTGACTGTACACTTTGACTTACTAGTGTTATTTCTAGGAGATCACATAGCTTATAGTAACAAGGGTAAATTGCTGCTTTAAGCAGGGGTGACAATTTAAGTCTGAGTTGTCATGCGTAGGTTGACTTGTTTGACCCGTTTCGTTAACGACAAATTGACATGTATAACCCGTTTATTTAATCATGCAGTGCAGACCCATTTAGATAAATGATTTACTTGAGCCCAAAAGTTGTTCTATTTATAATGAAACCATAATGCAGATTTGCATAGTAGTCCTCGATCTTTAGTCTAAATGCACATTATCTCTTGACCTTTACAATATTGCAAACCTAGTCCTTGAAGTTATCAACAGGTTTGCCTGAAGAAACAAATAACCACCACACATTAAATCAAAGCTGCAACAGAAATTGAATTAATACTTTCAACAAATTTTAAAATGTTAAGCACGTATATTTCTGAATTTTATAGTCTTGTCCATTTTCTTCTGCTCAGCTATATACTTGGTTAAGTAGAGTAGTCTGAGACACGACATTCAGAATTAGGTAGATGGGTGGATGAGTCGGGTAATGGGTCAAATTTGCCTGGCCAGGTTGACTCACTACTACTGAATTTTCAAATGGAGCTGTGTGATTTTGTGCCTTTTAGAAATCATATAAAAATATATGTTATCATATTCTCACGTGTTAGGATCCTAAGAAAAAAAAATACGAAAAGGGTCCTAATTATAAAACTTGTTTAGACCTCCAACCTTGTCTCAGACCAGAAAATATCATGTATGATGTTTACTTGTCCTTTCTTGTATTTCTACAACTCAAATATTCACCATAAAGAAATCTGCAAGTGCTTTTTAATGCTGAAGTATGCAACAACCAGTATTGTTAATAAGGATTGATATCCTCAAATCTGCGGATGTTTTAGCCTGTCAACTACTCAACCAGTACTCTAGTCCTCTCACGTGTTATCTGTGAATTTAAATTTATTGACTTGAATATGATCATTTATATTTAGATTATAACTTGTTTTTAGTTTAAGATGTTACATTAAATCTCTCTTTTCAGTGTTTTTTTTTCCTAGGTTTTACTCAATCATCATCCTCTTTTAGTTTTACATCATATAACACTAATCATGCTTTAAAGACTATTTGTATACTTTACTCTCTTTATACTTTTTTTTTTACAAAAATAGTAAACTGTTATCTAACAAGTAGTAAAATTGAATGTATGTTGACCAAGACAATTGGTTCAAATGTCTACAAAACGTATTTGTGTCCACTCGTTTCTTATCTCCACTCAGACCATTCCTATCTTATCATCTCCACTCATGATCTCTCATTTACATTCATAGCATACAGATCAACCAACTACTCTCATTCATTCCAATTTCCAGTTTTTACCTCTTCACTCTCTGTTAACAATGGCAGAAGCTCTTCTCAATGTCATCTTTGACAAGCTAACCGATGAAGCCTTCAATATATTTGCTCGCTCTCAGGAGATTGATTCTAAGCTCCATGACCTGAAGATCACACTGTCCCAAATTAAAGCTCTGCTTAATGATGCTTCCCAAAAGGAAATAACCAGTGAATCTGTGAGACTATGGCTGAATAGTCTCCAACATTTGGCTTACGATATCGTTGACGTACTCGACGATGTGGCTACCGAAGCTATGCATCGTGAGTTGACACAGGAATCAGGATCAGTCATCAGCAAGGTAAGAAAGCTCATCGTCCCAAGTTTCTTCACAAAATTCTCACTCAGTCAAAGTTTGCATGACAAGTTAGATAGTATTACCACCCAGTTACAACACCTAGAAAAACAAAAGTCTGATCTGGGTTTGATTGTGAGAGATGATAAGCCAAAAAATAATATTAGTAGAAGAAACGAAACCTCTTTGCCAGATGGGTCTAGTGTTATTGGAAGAGAAGTTGAGAAAGAGAAATTGCTGAACAAGTTGTTAGGGGATGACGGCTCATCTAAGGAAAATTTTAGCATCATACCCATAGTTGGTATGGGCGGGGTTGGTAAAACGACTCTAGCTCGACATTTGTATAATGATGCACAAGTGAAGGATCACTTTGAACCCAAGATATGGGTTTGTGTTTCCGATGATTTTGATGTATTTAAGATAAGTGATATCATCCTTCAATCTATGACTAAAGAAAGCAAAGAATATAAAGATTTAAATCAGCTTCAAATGGCTCTCACAGAGAAGTCGAAGGACAAACGATTTCTACTAGTACTTGATGATGTGTGGCATGAAGATGATGACGATTGGGAAAAGCTAGTGCTCCCATTTCGTTCATGTGCCCCTGGAAGTAAGATACTCATGACAACTCGTAAAGAAGAATTACTAAAAAAGCTAGGTATTGGTCACCTAGACTCTCTTAAGAGTATGTCACATGAAGATGCTCTTTCTTTATTAGCTCTACATGCTTTAGGCGTAGAGAACTTCAATTCACACACAACACTTAAACCACATGGTGAAGGCATTGTGAAAAAGTGTGCTGGTTTGCCTTTGGCTTTGAAGGCAATTGGAAGGCTATTGGGAACAAGAACAAATGTAGAAGACTGGGAAGACGTGTTGAACAGTGAGATATGGAATTTAGAAAATAGTGATAAGATTGTTCCGGCTCTCAGACTTAGCTACCATGATCTTTCTGCAGATTTGAAGCAGTTGTTTGCATACTGCTCCTTGTTCCCAAAGGACTATTTGTTTGACAAGGAAGAGTTGGTATTATTGTGGATGGCAGAAGGGTTTTTGAGCCCATCAAATGCAACCAAGTCACCGGAACGCTTGGGCCATGACTATTTTGAAATATTGTTATCAAGGTCATTTTTCCAACATGCGCCTAATGATGAATCACTGTTTATGATGCATGATCTGATGAATGACTTGGCCATGCTTGTTGCCGGAGAACTTTTTTTAAGGTTTGACAACCATATGAAGATAGGCACCAAAGATTTGGCAAAGTATCGCCATATGTCATTTTCTCGCGAGAAGTATGTAGGTTACCATAAGTTTGAGGCATTCAAAGGAGCCAAAAGCATGAGAACACTTTTAGCGGTATATATTGATGTGGATCAAAGTTGGTACTGGAACTCCTTTTTCTTATCTAATAAGATTCTGGTTGACTTACTTCCTAGCTTAACATTATTAAGGGTTCTTTCTTTGAGTCATTTTGAAATAACTGAGGTACCAGAGTTCATCGATAGTTTGAAGCACTTGCGGTATCTTAATTTATCTAGAACTAGAATCAAAGTGTTACCGGAGAACATTGGCAATCTTTATAATTTGCAGACATTGATTGTTTTTGGTTGCGAAAGTTTGACTAAGTTGCCTGAAAGCTTCTCGAAGCTTAAAAAGTTGCGACATTTTGATATAAGGGATACTCCGCTTTTGGAGAAGCTGCCATTCGGGATTGGTGAGTTGGAAAGCCTACAGACTCTCACCAAGGTCATCATTGAAGAAGGTGTTGGCTTTGCAATAAATGAGCTCAAGGGATTAACAAATCTCCACGGGGAAGTTTCAATTGAGGGATTGCACAAAGTGCAATGTGCAAAGCATGCACAGGAGGCTAACTTATCTCTAAAAAAGATTACTGGATTAGAGCTGCAATGGGTCAATGAATTTGATGGTTCTCGAATAGGTACACATGAAAATGATGTTCTCAATGAGCTGAAGCCTAATAGTGATACATTGAAAGAGCTTTCAATTGTGTCATACGGGGGAACACAATTTTCAAATTGGGTTGGTGATCATTCTTTTCATGAGTTGGTTAATGTGTGTATACGTGATTGTAGAAAATGCAAATCTCTACCCCCATTTGGGTTGCTCCCTTCACTTAAGTGGTTGCAGATTCAAGGCATGGATGAGGTTAAAATCACAGGTTTGGAGTTAACCGGAAATGATGTTAATGCCTTCCGTTCACTTGAAGTTCTAACATTTGAAGATATGTCTGGATGGGAGGGGTGGTCAACTAAAAATGAGGGTTCAGCAGCAGTGTTTCCATGCCTTAAAGAGCTTTCAATAATCAATTGTCCACAATTGATTCATGTCTCACTTCAAGCACTGCCTTCACTCAAGGTTCTTGAAATAGAGGGATGTGGTGATGGTGTGTTGAGAAGTCTGGTACAGGTAGCTTCTTCGGTCACTAAATTGAACATAGATTCTATCTCAGTGCTCACATATGAGGTGTGGAGAGGTGTTATAGGGTATCTTAAGGAAGTTGAAGAATTAAGTATCAGGGGATGTAATGAAATAGAATACTTGTGGGAATCAGAAACAGAGGCAAGTAAGCTTCTTGTGAGATTAAAGGAATTGAGATTAGCGTTTTGTTCAGGTTTGGTAAGTTTAGAAGAGAAAGGGGAGGATGACAATTTTGGGAGCAGCACCCTGTTATCTCTTGGAAGTTTGGATGTAACTTTTTGTGGTAGCATAAAGCGTTTATGTTGTCCAAATAGCATTGAGCGTTTGAATATTCAAGATTGTTCAGTTATTACAGATGTCTACCTCCCAAAAGAAGGAGGGAATAAGCTCAAATCACTTCGTATACGCAATTGTGATAAACTTGAGGGAAAAATCAACAACACAAGCATGCCAATGCTTGAAACCCTAGATATTTATAAATGGGAAAATCTAAGATCAATCAGTGAATTGAGTAACTCCACTCACCTCACCAGCCTGCGTATATATGATTGTCCACATATCGTGTCACTTCCAGAGCTTCAGCTATCAAACCTCACCCATTTGTCAATCAGTAATTGTGAAAGTCTGGAGTCATTACCTGAGCTATCAAACCTAACCCGTTTGTCAATTAGTAATTGTGAAAGTCTGGAGTCATTACCTGAGCTATCGAATCTCACCAGTTTGTTAGTTTGTGATTGTGAAAGTCTGGCGTCATTACCTACGCTATCGAATCTCACATTGTTAAAAGATCTAGAAATCAAAAGGTGTCCAGGTATTGATGCTTCCTTTCCTCGTGGGCTTTGGCCTCCCAAATTGGTTAGCCTTGAAGTAGGGGGGTTGAAAAAGCCCATCTCAGAATGGGGCAATCAGAATTTCCCACCTTCCCTTGTTCAACTAAAGTTATTTAATGAACCTGATGTGAGGAATTTCAGTCAATTGTCCCACCTTTTCCCTTCTTCTCTTACATCTTTGGAGATAAACGAATTTGATAAACTGGAATCAGTTTCAACGGGACTCCAACACCTCACATCCCTGCAACATCTTGACATTTCCTTCTGCCCAAAGGTGAACGATCTACCAGAGACGTTGTTACCTTCACTTTTGAGTTTGAGAATAGAAGAATGCCCAAAATTGAAAGAAAGGTGTGGAGGAAGAGGCTCCCACTACTGGCCACTCATCTCTCATATCCCCTGCATCTACATATAAGACAGGTACTTGTTTATTAAATACCCTCTGATTTCCATATGATAAACTGGTATTCTCAGACATGTGCGTGTTTTTTTGTTGGAATAGGATTTGTTGCTCAAAACCTAAAATTGAATTTTAATGATTACATTAATTTATATGTTGAAATCAGTTATCACTTTTCATGAGTTTAAACTATTATGTAGCTGCATCATACGTTGGAACTCATTTCACAATGTGTACTAATTTTGACTTTCGTGAGTTAAACTTGCCAATGAATTATTATTACTGCTATTGTTTTGTTTGTGATTTTTGTTGATCTTGCTTTTGTAGGTTCATAGGGTGCGATTTTAAGTTGTTAATCAGTTGATTTGTGTGATTGTACGGTTAATTTTGTTTTTTGGTTGCTAGTTTATCCGATGGATGTGAGTTGACTTTAGTTAGGGTTTTGGTGTGGTTTGTAGAATTATTGAAGTGTTCTAGTAATAGATAATGAAATTTGATTGAAGTTACTTTGAGTCTCGATTACAAAGTTGAATCTGATTCAGAATTCGAAGATACAAATTAGGGTTTAGATCTGCATTTGGTTTGATTAATTTAGGCATTTTGTTTACTGCGGAGTTATGATAAAGAAAACATACATAGCTAATTTGATTAGTTGAATAACTTATATATTACAACTAAAATTTTGCAGGAACATATCCTAAAAGATCTTCTGGGTGATGGAACATTCACAGTTGACCAGGTCAAATTCTAGAACAGAGAAAAGTCTCAAGGTGTGAATTTTCAGGGCAAGTATCTTGAGTAAAGTGCAGTAAAACTCGCGCATATAATTACTGAATCAGCTAATAACAGACAAAGTGTCGATGACATAAGTGTAAGTTCCTTTTAAGCCAACAACATTTGACTACCCCGTAATATAACAAACTGGTTTTGATTATTGGTATTCATGATATAACACAGGATTTATTCATGAAAATCAGTTGGATTCAATATTCAAAGTGAAGGTCTTAAGAAATTGTCAAATATCGGACCAAAGGCTAAGTTAAAGGAAAGGGTCAAAGTGCTTGATGATGGACAAGATCATTTCTGGTAAGCTTATACTTTTTTCCCATAAAAAGTATGGGTGGGTTGGATAACGAGTCAAAACAGGTTCGGGTTAATAAAATTGTTGACTTTTTAGTAGGGTTGAACTGAGGCGGGTTGGAGTGTTGGACTTTGGTACAAACATTTTAATTTTCTTTTGACCTTATGGCCAATTAATGTTCTAACTATGATTACAGAAAATATACTATTTAGAATAGTCGTCTAAACTTTTTCTAAAGGAGTGTTTAAAAAGTAACATGTGTTTTGATTATGTTTTAATAACTTTAGAACCACTTGTATGGTTGTTCCTATTCTTTTGTAAGTTTTTTTAGCTGGTACAGAAATGCAACAGGACCCACATCATCTTCAATGGAAAAAGTTGTTGCTGTAACATTCTTGTTATATTGAATTTGAAAAGCAATGGGTTTGGCCATTAATATGAAAGTGTATTGTTTGACCCTTGAAGTTTTTTAATTGCAGTTGAAGAAAGAAGATATTCTGCAAATCAACAACACACATCCAAAATACTTCATAATTGGTGGAAAGGAGGCTACATCTATTGCCATAATTTGGTTCATTTACATGCTCAGCAAACATCCTGAGATTCAAGATAAGGTTGAATAAGAAATCAAAGAAGCAACAAACATTATTTTTACTTATTGACTTATGACTTTTTAAAAAGTAGTTTAAAAAAATGTTTGGATTAGCTTATGGGGTGGGAAAAAAGTCAATAAGTTAATAAGTTTTTTTTTAAAAAAAAATGTTTGGATTAGCCTATGAGTGGATTAGCTTAGGGCAGGGGGTAATTCTGTAATTGTGTTTTGAAAAGTTATAAAAAGTTCCAAAAAGTCACAAAATACTAACTTTTCAAAACTGACTTTTCCTTCTCTTTCTGTACAAAAAGTTGTTTCAAAAAGTCATTTTTAATTACCCAAACATTAGGGTGAGAGGGGCACTCCCCTAAGAGGGGAGTCCCCTCTCTTACACACCACCAACCAGCTAGTGCCACGTCAACTCCCCTCTTAAACTCCCCTAACACCCCATTTTGATGGCGGCACTCCCCTCTTTAGGGGACTTGGTTTTTTTTTTTTTTTATTTGTTGTTTATGCATGTTTATAAAAAAATATTAATAAAATTTAACAAAAGACATTTCAAAGTAGAAAATAAAAATAAAAATTAAATTCAAACTAGAAAATTAAAATTGCATTCAAACTAGAAAATAAAAATTACATTAAAACTAGAAAATAATAATTTTAGAAATCGATTGGCCACCCGTACTTGTTAGCGATGTCGCGTTTTCGGGCGAGGATGAACGGCAACATATTTGGCGGAGCATCGTCGTGCGGCTTGATGAATGTTTCCATATCTCGATCGTAATTGTAGTTTTTCATCGTCTCGCGTTGTTCCGATATGAGCTCGAGAGCCTGCGCCTCTCTTTGCTTCCTCAATTCAACCGCCTCCAATTCAATCGCGTGCTTCTTTTCTTTCATGGCGGTGTACTCTTTGAATTGTGCCGCCAACTCGGCCGAGCTTCCCTCGGACGATGTCGCTTGACGCTTGTCTCGCCGTTGTGCTCTTTGTGGAGAGGGGTCTTCGTTCATATCGGGTATGGAAGGGTCCACCTCAACGGGCTTTCTTTTATGTCCCGAACCTTCCCCTTCCTCACCCAACAATGGGACTTGGGCCCATTTGTCGTGTTTTCGAAGGACCTCCCACGCCTCGACATGTTGAAAACCGTTCGGAAATCTCTCTTTAAATTCTGTTAAAGCGACTTTCATCACGTCGAGATCCTTGACTCCGCTTCCTCGTGTGCGATCCTACATATTATAAAATAATAAGTGTTAAAAAAATATGAACTTAGTAAAGAAAATTAAAAAATATACAATGTTAAAAAACTTACGCCAAAAACTATCGCGGTTTTGTTGATTGCCCTTCTTTTTGTTGGTAGAGCAATGTACCCATGCCTTCGCCAACGCCTCTTCTTGGACCTTTGTCCATTTTTCGCTCGTCATTTTTCCCTTTTTATCCCGAGCGTCATCTTCTTCGTTGCCCGCGTCTGCATCCACATTATATTCATCGTCCTCGTCGCCCAAATTTTGAGTTTCGGGCACTACCTCATCGTCCTCGTCGTCCCAAATAGGTAGAGGACGTTCAACATTTTCTTGGACCGATGGAACTTGTGGGGAACGAAAACCATATGGGTCGAAGGCGGGGGATTGAGGAGGAACATCCATTGATAACAAATTTTGAAAACCATAGCCGAAATTGGGTTGAAGGTTGGTTGCTTGAGTGTTGTAAAAGGAGGGGTGTGAAGGTTGTTGGAAAAAAAACGGGGGTTGTGGAGTATATCCGAAAGGGGGTTGTGATTGTGCACTTGCACCGCTCGAACCACCACGAGACGGTTGCTTGCCCCGTCCCTTAGTTTTTTTCTTGGCTTCGCGGGGTTGGTTCTCCATTGCTCGGTTTGAAGTGGGTGTGGTTTGAGAGTATAAAAAATTAGTGAAGTGGGTGTGGTTTGAGAGTATAAAAAATGTGTGAAATTGTTGTGGTTTGGAGAGTATAAAAAATGAGTGAATGGTGTGGTTATTTATATATGTTTTAAAAAATAAGTGATTTTTTTTTTTTTAAATCCGACCGTTGCCAAATCCGACCGTTCCTCAACATTCGTGCCATTCAACGCGGTGCCTCCACACCGAATCCACTCCCCGATTCGGGTCCCCGCACCGATGGCGGCGGTGTTCCCGATCGGTGGATGTGGTCACCGATTTGGTCCCCGCTGTACGCCCCGGACACCCTTATTTTGAATTCTTGGCTTTATGAAAAAGCCAATAAGTCAATAAGTTGTTTCAAAAAGCTTAGCCAAACATGTCCTAAATCGCCGGCAGCCTAGTGTCTAGAGGTGCAGAGGTGCACAAAACGGTTTCTTCTCTAGCCAATTCGGTTAAAATGTTTTTTTCTCTAGTCGGTTCGGTTAATCGAACAAGCAGGTTTATCTCATTTTTTTCTTTAACCCGTTTTTTCAGATTTCATCATTAGCAGATGTCCAAAGGTGAATGATTTACCAGAGATGCTGTTACCCTCACTTTTGAGTTTGAGAATCAGAGGATGCCCAAAATTGAAAGAAAGGTGTGAAGGAAGATGCTCCCACTACTGGCCCCTCATCTCTCATATCCCCAAAATCCAAATAAACTTCAGGTACTTTTGTATTGAAGACCCTCAGATTTCCATATGATAAACTGGCTTGTCTTATGCGTGTTTTTGTTGGACTAGGTTTTTTGTGCTCAAAACCTAAATTGAATTTTAATAATGACAGTAATTTATATGTTGAAATCAGTAATCACTTTTCATGAGTTTAAACTAATATATTGCTGATAAGTTGAAATAAAATGTTGAATGGGACAACTGATAATCTTATACATTACAAATAAAATGTTGCAGGGACATATAACCATTACATCCAAAAGGATATTCTAGGTGATGGAACACTCTGCAGTTGAATGGGACAAATGTGAGAACAGAGAGACAGGATTCATTCATGAAAGCATGTTGGATTTGACATTCAAAATTGCTTTGGGAATTGATCTTGACAGCAATTAGCATAACCAGGAAATTTAAGGAATTTTTAAATGTCACACCAGAGGCTAAGCTAAACGCATGAAGATCAAAGTGGTTGATGAGTTTGTTTATTAGCTGATCTAGACCAAGACTGAACAAATGAATAGGGGACAAGATGATTTCTAGTAAGCGGATACTTTTTTTCCCATAAAATCATTGGTGGGTTGAGTAACGAGTCGAAAGAGGTCTGGGGTTTTGAAAAATGGTTACCTTTTTAGTAGGGTTGAAATGGGTCGGGTCAGGTTGGATTGTTTGACTGAGATGAAAGCACTTTAATTTTCTTTAAACCTTATATCTAGTTAATGTTTTAACTATGATTACAAAAAACAAACCATTTTTAATAATAGTCTAACTTTCTTTTAATATGATTATAATCTTGTTATTTTTAATTTGAAAGCAATGGGTTTGCCTAATAATGTCAAATTGTGTTGTTTGACCCTTGACTGCAGTTGAAGAAAGAAGGCATTCTATCAAGGTTTCTGCATAGCAACAACACACATCCAAAGTCACAGATGTTGAAGAATTTGCAAACAGTGTGAGTGAAGAAAGCCTAGAAAAGATGCAGTATCTTAATGCAGATTTTAACGAAACTCTCAAGACTCTTTATCAATTTTTCATACTTTGACTTAACTGGCCGGTCTTTGACTAATCAACATGGTTACTAGTATTTATTGGAGTAAGAGGTTCAAAATGGATCTCATTGGGTCAACCCAAAGCTCTTTTTGTCAAAAAAATAAAAAAAAAGTTATTGATAATTAGTTTTAAAGAAGTATTATTTCAATGATAGTCTAATTTTGTTTATTAAAATATTTTCAGGGGTTTTATTGGATAACTTTACATCCTAAAAAGGTAATAAAAAAGAGAAGTAATACAGATGTTGCAATTTATATGCTTCACAGATATGGATGATGCATGATGTATCTGATGGTTATGTTGTGAAGAAAGAGGATACTGCAGCTTTATCAGAAAAATGGTTTCGTCAAATTGTTGTTTCTCTGAAAGCTTCTTTAAGTTTAAGGCTTTTAAGGTGAGTACAATACAACCCATATCGACCATTTCCTTTTCATTGGATCATGTAACTGAACTCTTGATTTGTAAAATTTTTTGTGGTCTAGTTTAAAAGTCAACCTTCATGTTATGTCATTTGACCAAAGCAAAAGGATCTAGATTATCATAAAACGTATATTAATAATTATTTAATGAACCTGATGTGAGGAATTTTAGTCAACATGGTTACTAGTAGTTAGGGTAAAAGGGTCAAAGTGGTTGATGGTTACGCAATCTCAAATCTTTATCAATATCTCATACTATGATTTAACTGGGCCTTTGACTAATCAACATGGGGTTACTAGTAGTCAGAGGTTCAAAATGGCAATTTACTCTTGAATTTTAATGATAACAATAATTTATATGTTGAAACCAGTAATCACTTTTCATAAGTTTAAAATAATATATATATTGCTGCATAGAATGTATCGTGTAAGATTCTGTTTATTACTCTGTTTATTTTCAAGTTGACTTTCAATTTCGCTTTTTTTTTTTATCTTAGCCATTTTCATTATCCTTTTTGCAGCTTGGTGCATTGAGTATGTTCAATGATTACATTTCAATACGGAAATTACGTTAGCTGATTTGATTTTGGTAAACATGTAAATTAAGCATTTTCCTCGTTAGCTTAGATCAGAAGCTTCTCTATAGCGGAACAACAGAATATCTTATACATTACAACAAAATTTTGCAGGGACTTATGACCATGACATCCTAAAGGATCTTCTAGGTGATGGAACATTCACAGTTGACCAGCAAAAAATTGAGATAAGAGAGATTTTAGCAGTGTAAGTTCTTTTCAGTCAACAACATATGACTACTGCATGATACAATGACCTGGTTTTGACTATTCGCATTCATGATATAACACAGGGTTTATTCATGTTGGATTTCATTTTTAAAGTTGCTTTGGGAATTGATATTGACAGCATGTGTGGTTTAACTGAAGGAGGCCAGAATTGAAAGAAAGGTGTGGAGGAAGAGGCTCCCACTACTGGCCACTTATCTCTCATGTCCCCGGCATATAATACGATTAAAGGTACATGTTTATTAAATAGCAATTGTTTCTTACATGTTTATTATTGCTAGTGATTGTTTCAAATAAATAACCCTTACATTCTTCTTGTTTTCTCTGTAGTCATTGAAAAGCATTTCCTGCCCTGAATACCCAGTCACTGGAAAAATGACATCAAACAACCGAAAGTCACAGCAGATGGCTTTGTCGACCGCAGTTTTTTTTTTCTGGCGACCCATCATCACAACTGAATGCTGCTCACACCCTCAGGTGACAATTAACATCATTAAACCTCAAATTATTTATTTTTAAAGTTTCTGCTCCTCGTTTCTTTCTTGTTTGGGCCTGTTTTAATGTTGGAAGCCCAACTGGTTTACAATTAAGGAATGTTATTAAGCCCAACATAAACTATTTCATCTATAGAATGTAGTATAGGTGTACATTTTTTTTAGAAAAACCGGCTCGGTTTGGTCAACTTTGGTCAAAACCATTTTGAGTCAAAACCGGTTGTGAAGGAAAATATTTGATCCTATACAAATCGGTTCGGGTCGTGTAGAAACCATTTCGCTTTTTTAAACCTATAGTTTTCTATTATTATCCTGGTTTTCAAACAGGTTCGAGTCCAAACTGGTTTTAGTAACAAGAGTTCGAACTGATATACAAATTGGCGATTTGGGTCGGGTTGGAATCGGTGTAGGCCAAACCGGTTTCAGGTGTGATATTGAGCCGGGTTAGGAACCGGTTTGAAAATCCAAATGGTTTTTTTTTTGTACATCTCTAATCTATAGTAAACATACCATATTTGATATAAGTTAAGCAAATTACAGTTGTCAATTTAAAATCGAATGGGTTGCATCGTCCCAAAGCTCTTTTTGTCTAAACCTGTTTCAAAAAATTAATAAATATTGTGTCAACAAAAGTTTCATCATTTCAATGATACTCCATTTTTTTACCAAAATAATAAGGTTAATACAGTACAACCCGCATTAACCATTTTCTTCTAGTTGAGATCATGTGTAAAGTTGTATGTGGTCTAGTTAAACAGTCAACCTTCAAGTTATGTCATTAGAGTGAAACTTGGATGTGAAGGGTATTTTGGTCAATTGACTAGATACAAAAGTAAACTGATGATCATAAAATGTATTTTTGTCAGAAAGGGCAGATTTCAGATGTTGGTTTATTGAATTCATTAGCATATGATCATGAGCTTCATATGCCTGTAACTTGGATTCATAGTTTAAACAATCTGCCCAGTTTTACCAATAAAATTCTAGAATCACATGACAATATGAATAAAACATGTGCATCCTTTGAAAAGATCACAGTGTTGGTATATTACTTGTTTTGAGAATCCATATGTCTCCTTTTCAAATAAATTACATTTAAATAATAATTACTTTTTTTGTTCTATAAATATGATCTTACAGATTGATTAGTCCTTTCCGCAACAAGGTTTATACATCTGACCCAGCCAATGTTTAAGACCCATGACAAAAGTTATGTTAAGGTATGTTGGATTATAGTTTCTAAATCTGGACTGTTACTTTTTTTTATTTGAGTTTGCTCAGTGATTTGAATTTTGTAAAATGTTACTTCCACATTTTGTAAAATGTTACTGCCATAAACTTTTCATCATAGGAAGTGCAGTTTCACTCTTCATGTCAAACAAACTAAATTTGAATTCAAATTGATTACTATTCTTCAGTATTTTGACCATAACTCAAATGGAAAAAGTTGTTTTTTAGCATTCTGGTTACTTTAAACTTGGAAAGCAATGTGTTTGACCAAAAATTGTTTGACCCTTGAATTTTTAAAATTGCAGTTGAAGAAAGAAGACATTCTATCAGGGTTTCTGCAAATCAACAAGACACATCCAACATACTAAGAGAGACATAATCCGCATTCACTTATTTCGAGCCCGGATTTTGACTTTGATGACAACCTGTGTTGGGTCTTCAACTGTCATGTTGCAACAGGTCATGAAGTACCAGAAGAGAGCACCGAGCTTTTGATCAAGAGATTCTGTTTGAGAGGTCCCACCGAGACCCAAACTGACCTGGGATGAGCAAATTAGGCATGATTTATTAGAGTTGCACCTTTCTGAGGACATGGCCCAAGATAGGACTTCGTGGAGGCGTAGAATTAGGGTTAAAGACTTCCAGAAGTTTTTGCAGTAGGGTCTTAGGTATATTTAGGGACGTAGATCTTTCTTATCTTTTAAGTGACTTTACAGGTGATTGCCTTCTTGTGTTTATACCCATATGATTTTGTATGCTATCATACATGTTTTACACTATATTGTGTCACTCTCTAATCACTTTCTTGGTATGTTGGTATGTTGTGTGTTGGTATACTCTCTGACTTCTTATTTATATATTTTTTGACTTGGTGCGTTGGTATGTTGATGATTTTAGAGCCGAGGGTCTCTCTGGAAGCAGCCTCTCTATCCTTAGGGATGGAGGCAAGGTCTGTCTACATCCCACCCTCCCCAGACCCTATAAGTAGCTTTGCTATTTGTGGGATATACTGGGTATAGTTGTTGTTGTTGTTGTTGTTGTTGATTCTGTTTGAGAGGATAGTGAGAGAAATCACTTAGGTTCTCAAAACAGATGCTCTGCAGCGGCTGCTCTCTAGGTAGTGATGGCAATCAAACCCGAACCCGTTGGGTAAACCCGAAACCCGACACATTTGGGACGGGTTTGGGGTCGGTTAATCGGGTTTGGGGCGGGTTTGGGAATAGTTTTTATTTTTTTCGCGGGTTTGGGATTTAGTGATATATACCCGTTTACCCGACCCAATTACCCGATAAAGTGTACCCGTTTACCCGATTGTATACCCGATATAATTTCTTTTATATTATTAAATATGTATATATGATACATCCATTTTTTACACATATAGGTCTTCTATTCGTATACATTATAGTTATTTTATATATATTTTTATAATGACAATACAAAATGTAACCGGTTAATAGTTACCCGATAGATACCCAATGGGTTTTGAGATGAGTATACCCAACGATTAATCTTTTTAAATTAACGGGTTTACCCGAAACACGCGGGTATACCCGATACCCGATGGGTATTTACCCACTAGAAACCCGACGGGTTTTGGGACGGGTTTGGGACAAGCTTATCTAACCAGGTTTGGGTTTGGGATTACCTAAACCCGTCCCAAACCCGACCCATTGCCAACCCTATCTCTAGGAGGCAGCTGAAGCATACCTTGTTGGACCCATTGAGGACTCTAATCTGTGTGCGGTTCAAGGCTAAAAGAGTAATGATCATGCCTAAGGATGTCCAGCTTGCACGTAGGATTCGTGGTGAGAGGGCTTAGAGTTTATAGATCTGTAACGCTAGTATGTAGATCTCAACTGTTTTATTATGCTCTTATTGATTCATATTGAATGAAAGTTTTCAGTTTAGTCCTGTTAAATGATATTATGTAAGTTCGTTGTTATTCATTTTTTATTACATGATTTTTTTTTCTCACCATAAAACCTAACTAATTTAGTTAAATTGTTTTCTTGTATTTATTTCCAAATTTAAAGTTATTATTTCAATAAAATAAACTTAGGCGGAAAAAAACAGTTTCAAAATTGGGTTTTAACTAGTTTGGTTCGGGTTTGAGCATTTGATGTATATGTTCGCACACCAATTACAACCCATATGTTTGGGTCGATTCAGAACCAATTTCAATATTGGTCCTGGTTCCGAATTACAAACATGCTCTTGTTAACCAGTTTTCTTTTTTTCACTTCCTTAACCCTATTAATATAAAGTTGGGCTCAAATGACTTGTTTAAGAAGCTGGACTCGGCCCAACTTAATCAGCAATAGCCTATGTGACTCAAACCACTTAAATCTTCTCCCCCTTTGGAGATGAATAGAGTTCGCTTTCGGCCACCAATTTCTTTAGGAAGTGGTTTTTGAGGGGGAAAAAGGTTGGTTTCAAAAGTAGGTTTAATCAATTTGGCTCAGGTTTAATTGGGCCAGTTTGAAACCAAATACAAAGAAACCAGTTTTTAATCATCTCCCTAGACCCTAGTAATATTAAGTTGGGCTTAAGTGACTTTGTTTAACAAGTTGGACTTGGCCCAGTTAATCTTCTTCACGTGGAGACGAACGGAGTTCACTTCCGGCCATCGTGTCGTCATCGCCGATTCATACGAACATAATAAACCTAAAGGAACTACACAAACCCAACTCTGTTTATCATCTTCTTCATCTTTTCATGAAATCTTTGTTGGAAATATTGAAGGTGAACATACAAATTGGTATGTTTCCTCCATCCCACATTGGTGGGGGGAGTGAAGTTTGAGTGGTTTATAAGGGATTACTCCTTATGGGCCACCAAAGTGTTAGATGGGTTGAGAAGTGGATAAAGCCCAGACGCGAGCCGAGCCGCGAGCTCGCGAATGGTCGCGTTTGAGGCGCACTTCGCATCGTCGCGAGGAGCTTTTATTTTTAGCTAAGGTCCGTTTCAGGTGGGTCAGATCTGTGGACCGAATGAGATAAGATTGAGATAGAGGTGAATTCGAAACAGTGGGGGTTATCTCATTATCTCTAGTAATTCGAATTCGTGTGAGATATCTCCAGCAACCGAATTTGGTTCTGGATGGTTATCCCACTCCCCGTTTTTCTCATTCTTTGGTGTAATCACAGTCTATAAATAAAGGCCTCCTGCTACCCATTCATTCACACATAATTTCGCAGCCTTCTCAGTTTCTTCTCCAGCTTCTGCGTTTTTCTGGTTTCCATTGCTGTTGGAATACCGGATCAGTTCTGCATTAAATCCTGGGAGTTTACGCTGCAGCTCACAGCAATACGAGCGCGTAAAATCCTTTAAGGACAGGAGTCATCCGTGCAGTTCAAGGATCTTCTTTCTTAATCGCCAGGTTGGTTTTAATTTTGCGTGTTCTTTAAATTCGTCCGATAATGGGACAGTCTCCTTCTACCTTTCTTTAATCAGTTTGCTCAAGTTGGAACAAACTGGTTTGGCTGATAACTCGGTAATTAATAAAGTTTATATTAATTTACTGTTTGATTGAAATATTTTCAACAATCTTAAAGGATTTTATTTTGTGTTTAATCAACAGTACTAATGGACTCTGAACTACCAACAGCCAATCTGAGATTCATGAATCAAGAGTTTGTTAAGTTGGACAGATTCGATGGTCAGAACTATACCCGTTGGGCGGACAAGGTTAAGTTCATGCTAGTTGTGCTGAAACTCTACTATATCTCTGATCCAGACTTGCCTGAAATCCCTGAAGACCCTCCACTTGAGGCAGGAGAGGCCCCGAATCAAGATTTGGCAACGCAAAGACTTGTCCGTAAGGAAGCTGAAGATCTTTGCCTTGGCCACATCAAAAATTCTCTTTCGGATCGTCTATATGACTTGTACGCGCCGGTAAAAAGTGCTAGAGAATTTTGGAAAGCTTTGGAAGATAAGTACAAGGCTCATGAAGAAGGTACTAACAAACACCTTATTTCCAAGTACTTAGACTTTCAAATGGTCGATGACAAGTCAATCCTGGAGCAAGTGCATGAACTCCAAGTTCTTGTTAACAAATTGACCGCACTTTCTATTCCGCTGCCAGAAATATTTCAAGTAAGGGTCATTATTACAAAACTGCCTCCTAATTGGAAAGATTTCTCAAAGAGAATGATGCACAAGTCTGAGGACTACTCTTTGGATGAACTGTTGAAGCACCTCCGAATTGAGGAGGAAACGCGCAACGGGGACAAAAGAAGTAAAGTCGGATCGAGTGTGAATCATGTTGTTGGAGGATCTGGTCAAAAGGGAAAAAGGGGCATCAAAGAATAAGAAGCTTACAGCGCCAAAGAAAAAGGAATTCAAGAAATCACAACACACTAACAACCATCAACCAAAGTGGTCTGGTAAATGTCATGTTTGTGGAGAAACCGGGCATTATGCACCAGAGTGCTCTCAAAGGAAATCTGGATCTACTGTTGGTTCTACAAGTGCTATTGATGTTGAGAAAGTCACCAATCTAGTGGCCAATGTGGGTCTTGGAGAGGTTAACATATTTTCTCAATATACACGTATTGTGGCATGTAGAGGATGGTTTTTAGATTCTGGAGCCACTGTTCATGTTTGTGGGAATCGTGGCTCGTTTCTTACTTATGGTCCTGTTCCTCAAGGAATAGTGGTGGTATGTGCTGATGGACATCGTGTAGAAGTTCGTGGTAAAGGCACAGTGCGACTAAACTTTAAAGATGGTCAAGTGGTTACCCTTCAGGACGTGTTGCATGTTCCTGGTATCACCAAGGGTCTTGTTTCTGCTGATAAGTTCGATCGGAATGGTTACAAGCTGGTTCTCAAGAATCTCAGTGTGAAGTTTTCTCTAAATGACATCTATGTGGGTCAAGCAAAGAACACGGGTGGAATGTATCGTCTTAACTTAGCTGAAGATGGGATTGATGAAGAAGTAGACTCGGATGAAGGGGGCGTTTCTGTGATTGATGGGTTTGGGAATGAAAGTGATAGTGATAGTGGTAGTGATAGTACTAGTTTTGGTGAATGTAATGCAATTGGTTTTGAATTGAATGAAATTATGTCTTCTAATTATATCGCTTGTTCAATTTCTTTATGGCATAAATGTTTAGCTCATACAAATATTAAAAACATTGAAAAAATGCAAACTAAAGGTTTATTAAAATTAAAAGATAAAGACTTTGAAAAATGAGAAACTTGTGTGAAATCAAAATTCACAAAGAAACCTTTTCCAAGTGCCCATAAACGCAATACATCACTACTAGAACTAATTCATTCAGATATTTATGAACTGAATGGAGTTCTTACTCGTGGGGGTAAGAGATACTTTATCACTTTCTGCGATGACTCGAGCCGATACTTATATGTTTATTTGTTGCAATAAAAATACGAAGCTTTTGAGGCATTTAAAATATATAAGGCTGAGGTTGAAAAACAACAAGAGAAACGCATTAAAATTCTTCGCTCGGACAGAGGCGGAGAATACTTTAACCGAAAGTTTGATGCATTCTGCGAAGAGGAAGACATCCTACATGAGAGAACTGCACCGTATACTCTCCAACAAAATGGTTTGTGTAATAACTCTCATTAAAAAGTACTAATTATTATTTTAATTGACCAATAGGAAACCCTAATTGAGAAACCCAAGTGATTCTGAACAAACCCTAAAATTTTCAGAACAATCGGAATTAGGATCAGGGCCCCTAAAACTCAGGGGGGGGGGGGTAAACCCTAGTTGATATTATCTTAACAGGTTTACGTGGAAATTGAATTTGAACGAATTGTCGACTCACCTGAGCTAGTTGGACACGTGCCTACTCTACTCTAAAATGTCACCTCTCGCGACACGCGAAAGGAACAGGAAGACCTGTCGCGACACGCGACAGGAACCATTTTTCAGATATAAATAGGGGTTTCTGGGACTTGATTTTGGGCACTGAAACGACGTAAATTCTCATAATATACACAGAGCTACGTTCTGTTTACCACAATTAACACACACGGATCACTAATTGACGCCGCAATCAGGGTATTAACTCGATCGCTATTATGATTCATTGTCCGATCGATCAATATATCCAATGGATGTTTAAGTGCTGCCCACATTAGGGTTATCCTTTGTCATTCGTCGTGATTCCGACAGGATGTTTGAGTACCACCTGAACTCGGGGAATACTCTGTCATTCGTTGTGAATCCGATGGATGTTTAAGTGATCGCACTTTGTCATTCGTTGTGAGGGTTTGATCTCGTGAGTTATCGTAAATGCTGTATTGATTACTAACCCAGAATTGTGTGCCTGTTATTAAATTAGGTTGAAAAGGCTAAATCAGTAGGCTAGGCACTGCTCAAATTAAATCTGCAATGTGAGTCATTCTCTTTTTATCAACTATTTTACAATACCTCAAATTATTTTCAAAAGTTATAATTACAGGGACTAAGTCGTGGATATCTTGAATCACTGGCTAGTGGGGTATTGTGCACATTACTAATTTCTCCCAGTTAGGTTCATTGACCTAATAGGGATAATCATCACTATTTAGGTTCATTGATCTAATAGTGGTATGACCATTGTCACCATTGTGACATGTCACCATTGTGACACAGCGCCAGATAAAAATAAGATAGAAGCCATTGTAATCGCTCTTATGCTGTAATTAATAACTATGCATCATTTTATGTAAATAGAATGATTCACTCAGTATTTCCCGCTGACAAAACCTTTTTCAAACATGTTTCAGGTGATCTGTTATGATCCAGGAAAAGTGCCGTGAAGCACTACAGGCTTAAGAAAGTGGCTCAGGATAAAAATAAAGAAACATGTTTTGTAAAATAAAAGATTTATTCGTGAAATCAAAATATTGTAAATTACCGGGTTTTATCCCGAGTTGTGAAATAAAATAATCGGGAAATATTTCAGTTTTAAAAAGATCCTGATTTTGATAAACTTCCGCTGTTAAACTCAATTAATTAAATACCACGGGATTTCTGTCCCGCGGCTCCTGAAACGGGTCAAACCGGGTCGGGGGTCGTGACAGAAAAAGGTGGTATCAGAGCCACTTATCAAGCCACTGATTTAAGCCAATTAAGTATTTAGAAAATACTTAATTTTTATTAATTGCTATTTTGTGATTATGTGTTTTATTATCTGATTAATTTTGTACAGTAGGGGCAGATCTTTATATGATAAGCCACTAGCAGTAAATACAAATCTTTAAATATTTTTATTCAAGTTTTATCACCCTTATTAAATATAAGTCAGAAACCTGATTCAGTAAATAAATAAATAAATTTACAAATAAAACTTAGTATGTTTTCATATTCGGTTGTAACATTCCTATTTTTATCATATAAATTATAGATTTTTTATTAACCACTAGTAACTAGTTTATTTTATTTAACCCAAATAGTTTTAAACACTATTTTATATAGTTGGTTAAAACAATATAATCAATTGTCTGTATATGGTTGACCTTTCTAATAAAATAAAAGTCTATAAAAAACTTATATTATTAGACGGGTAGATTACGGGTAAGTTAACTATTAGAAATATGAAGTTCTTAGACAGGCCTAGGAACCGTTTAATAATTAAACTATAAAAATACATTATATTCGAACCTACTCTATTTTAATGAAACTTAGACCCAAATGTAGAAAAAAAAATATTCTCGTTCTAATGACATATTTATTATTTTCTAGAATGCCATATTTTAAAAGTTATACGCACTAAATAAGTGAAGCAGTTTAATTAATTTAAATATAATAAAATCAATATAAATCTCATATATGCTACGTGTAAGAATTTGGAATATATAGTATAATTAAAATAATAACAAAAAATTATATACATTCATGACTAAGCATCAGGTATAACGATGGAAGTCCAAGAGTCACTTAGAATTTAATTCAATTGTATACGTGGTAGTCAAAAGTCATAACAAATTGCTTTACCTACAAGTTAAATTTTTAGTATAAATAGCTTCGTCCTGTAAGACAACCATTGCTTAAAAACCTTCAATTGTTCCCATCTCTTATATCACCAAACTTTCCATCACTATTTTTATTTTTACTATTAATAATTATAATAAAGCTTTGCCCTGTTTTAAGTGTTTTAACTCCCGATCACCGCTACCCCTTTCCGATTGATCTGAGCCCCTCATAACATATGTCAGGGCTCTGCCCGACTAAGTTGTTGGGATTCGGTCTCGGGACATCGGGATAAGGTTGAATGAGGGGTATTATACTTAACACAAGTGCATTATATATTTTTAAATAAGCTCATAAGTTATACCCAAAATTTATACCCGGAGGCTTTCTAATTATACCCTAAAGTTACAAAGTGGGTCCATTCTCTTTTCTCACTATTTTATTCCCTTTTTCTTTATAATATAATTTATATTAAAAAATGTCCCAAACCATAACAACTCTCACCAAAATTATTATATTTTTATTATTATTATTATTATTATATTTTTTTCACTAAGAAACTCTAAATTGAGACACCCAAGTAATTCTGCATAAACCCTAAAATTTTCATAACAATCAAAATCAGGATTAGGGCCCCTAAAACTCGGGGGGGGGGGGGGGGGGGGGGTATTCCCTCGTTAGTAATATCCACACAGTTTGCTGTCGAAATTTAATTTTAACAAACCTTCGACTCACCAAGGCTATACAAGACACGTGGCAGGCCTAGGCCGGGCCGATTATCGCCGCGATACGCGGGGGGTGACCCCGGTGCCTTCCGCGACTCGTGGGGGGTGCTAGTTTGGAGTATATAACAGGCAGCAGTGGGACTTGATTAATTTGCTCAGTTCGACGGTCTAAAACGTCGTCCTACTCTTTGTATCTCCGTTTCTTTCAATCAAACCCCTAAACCTCGAAACTCTGTTCGTTATTAGGGTATTAACTCAATCGCTGCTACGATTCAATGTCCGATCGATTGAAACTATCCGATGGATGTTTTAGTACTATCCTTTATCATTCGTTGTGAATCCGATGGATGTTTAAGTAATTATACTTTGTCATTCGTTGTGATTCCGAGGGATGTTTAAGTGATTGCACTTTGTCATTCATTGTGAGGATTTTAATCTCGTGAATTATCGTAAATGCTGTATTAGTTATTTACCTAGTTCGTGTGCATTAGGTTACAAGGCTAAATCAATAGGCTAAACTCTGCCTGTATAAATCTGCAATATATCAAGGCTTGTCTGTA
Organism: Helianthus tuberosus; assembly: GCA_030545235.1. Lineage (NCBI taxonomy): Eukaryota > Viridiplantae > Streptophyta > Magnoliopsida > Asterales > Asteraceae > Helianthus > Helianthus tuberosus. The sequence continues at coordinate 142,305,896 of CM060426.1, read as the reverse complement.
GACTAAACTTTGGCCGTATGAATCTGCATGCTTATAATGTGAGTCATTCTCTTTTTATCAAATTACTTTCAAAATCATGTTTATTTTCAAAGGTTATAATTATAGTGATTAAGTATATGTAGTCACCAATTTGCAGCCGGTATGTGGGGTATTGTGCACATTACTACTATTTTTATCATTTTAGGTGGGCGAACCTAATTAATGATACTCGTTACTATTGGGTGAACGGACTCAATAGTAATATGACCACAGTCACCGAAACGAGTCGAGTGACAAATACTGTAGGTATTTGGTTGAAATAAACATTGTAATCTATCTTAATACTGTAAATTATAACAAATGAGTCGTTTAGTAAAAAGAATAATTCACTCAGTATTTCCCGCTGACAAAACCTTTTTCAAACGCGTTTCAGGTAATTACAGTAGATTGGAGTAAGAGATGGATACGGCACTGAAAGGCATCAAGAAGTGGCTTATTTTATTAATTAAATCAAATTAAGAAAAATTGTTTTATATAATTGGATTTATCTTTATTAAAGCTACCTTTGTAAAACATGGGTTTATTCCATCTATTTAATAAATAAAATCCGGTGTTTCTAAACTCTGATATTTTTCCTAACTCCCGATTCTGATGAAATTTCCGCTGCAATATTTTTCAAAATAATCACCGGTACCACTTGGCTGTTCGCGGCTTCCGATTCCGTCCAGGGTGGGTCGGGGGTCGTGACAGAAGGTGGTATCAGAGCCACTGCTTTAAGCCTTTAGGTGTTGTGAAAATAATACCTAAGTTCATATAAAAGAGTTAGGAGATTGCTATTAACTGGTAGCACACATGATAGCATTTAGACTTGAACTTAAGAAAAGATGCCTTAGTATAAACCTCAAGATAAGCTAAGTACTTATGTGAATAAATTATGATGGGTTTTTGTATGCCATAAGAATGGTAATTAGAATATTGCAAGATACGATAAATAAGCAAGAATTAATAGTAATTATTGTTTATTATTATTTGGACTAGAATAAAATGTGTTATGGGAATACAAATTTCCTTAATTCTGAATAAAAGCCCTAATGAAAGAGGCACCTTTAAAAATATACTATTTATGGGAAATAGAAAATTTTCTCCGGCAAGACTGGGTATGGTGTAGCAGACTCTCCAGGTTGTCCGGATATACTGAGGTTACCGCTCCGGCGCGAATCGGATAAGACGGGGTATATAATATGTCAAACAAGTGACAAGATTTCCCTAAATAGTATCATGATCAGATATTTGACTGGTTCTTGAAAATACAAATCTGTTAAATACATTATGAAGTATATGTATATTACAGTATGTGAAATATATGATTATATAGATATGTATATCTATAAGAAATCCAAAAACCATAAGGATTGACAATTTGGAATAAAGCACAAGCATCTGTGTCTAGATTTCTTTATCAAGAATTTCTTTTCCAATATCAAACATTATTTCGTTTGATCAGTTATCACGTAACTCGTACAACAAAATAAACAATGGAAATTCTTTAAGTTGAGATACCATCAAAAGTATAAAGAATTTCCAAAGCATTATCATAAACTATTAACGCAAGTAAAAAGCTTGTAAAGTTGTGCTAATGCACAAGCAAATACATGAAACTTAAAATTTTACATCCACAGACATCGAAGTATATCACACACGACTTCCAAGACTAGACCTTTGGGAAAAGATAAATTAGGCACGATGACACCAATGCTAATTCCGTCAGTAGGAGAACTACTAATAAAAAAGAAGCACTTTGCCACATGATCTTACAAACAACATATCGCTGAGGTACGTAGGAACAACATTTCACAACCATCGGTGCACAGTCTAATTAGAGTTATAATTATTAACATTGTAAAAAGGAGTCACATACCTTTGCAAATCCCCTATTTCCTTTTATTCGACATTCCCTAGTAATGTCACTTAACAACGGTTATCACACGAAATTCCAGATAAAGTTCTTATATTTCTTTTATTGAAATTCTGACTTCTGCATATAAAGAGTTAACTTTCGTATTTCTACTTCCTCTAATGGTCATCATACCATAAGGATTTCTTTCATAGTAGCGAATATTGATCTGTTTCATTTCTTGGTAAATCCATACATTACACATGCACTATTTGTTGCGCATGTGGTTCATTTAATTTATAAAGACCACTGGAAGGCTTCATTCCAATTTGTTGTTTTATTAAAACTCAAATATCATTCCGCTTTTTGCACTATGAATCACATTATTACAAAACGGTAACTCTTTGATATCGAGTCAATAAATTTTGTTAAACCATTGAGGTGAAGAATTTATATATATATATATATATATATATATATATATAAATTATGTTGAGATATACTCTCATTTAAGTTTATGTTTAAGTTATCTATTATTAATAATTTTATTATTAGTAATAATTAATAATAGTAGTGTTAGGATTATTTTCAGGAACTAGGGTTATTGTCAAGGGCAGGTATTGGAAAGCCTAGCCTTAGTTAGGCATGGACTGGCCACCTATGCTTAAACAAGGCAGCACTAACCAATATCCACCCATGATAATGACTAGTTAATGTATATAAATTAAGTCATCATACTCATTTAGTAAATCTTAATTATATATAAAAAATATTTTACTTTATACTGTAAGGAGAAGACATATATAAAACAATACAAGAATTAAAGGGACAAATAAAATTATATAAAATAGTGTATCACATGTTTTATAACTATGTACCATAACACTCTGGCATGACAAGAAAATAACCATATAAGAATAATATGGTAGTTATCAAACTAAGTTGGGTTAAGGGAACATTATACTATATAAGAATAGTCTCCGTTTTCACTTATTTACAACATTTTTAAAATACATTCACAACGTTATATGGTTTCAAAATAAAAATAAGTAATCACATAGAATCGACCCATTAAGTGTTATTTATTTACAAATACTTTTGTACAATAAATATTTTTACATCTTTATTTTACAATTTTTATTCAACGTTATAAATAATAGTGATTTCTTTTACAAAATAATAATACTAAAATATTTTGTAATGTAATAAACTCATTGCGGTGTTTTGTAATATATATTACATAATAAATATAAGTTATTTTACATAGTATAGTAAAATAGTAAAATAATATTTATTTAAAAAGTGGTGACCATTTACATATAGTAAAAATGCGTAATAAATAATATATATTACATAGTATTTGATATATAAGATACGGTTCAGATAGGGACACAAATAATATATATTACATTTGCTTTACAAATATAATATAATGGTTGGTCATGTCAAAACAACTTGTTCTTATTATATTTCGATCTCTAGGATATAATATGAAAAATATAATCATTAATAATGTACTATCACATTGTTTCACAATTAAAAACAATTTGGAACTCTAAACAATAATACACTAACTCTATTATCTTTTAGTGTATCTTTGCAATTCATTCATCTCAACACTTTGATTTTACTCATATCATAATTTAATATTTGACAAATCATTTTTCATGCTTTTATTTCATTTAGAACTTGTCAATTCTAAGTCTTCCTCAGTTATCAATCCAAGTAAGCTTTCTTTTGACAAAGAATTTTTATTAATTCTAAAAAGTCATTCACATTCATTTTAAATATCTATTGATAATATATCTTTTGGCTTGAACCTAGTCACTTTGGAAATTATATCATTTTATCTCATTCGTTTGTCATCAATTTCTTGAACTAATTCAGTTGAACCATTGAATCCTACTTATTGTACAACTCATATTCACAAAATTTGATATTTTAATTTTGTATCATCTACCTTAATATTGTTTTTATTGACTAAAATGTGACATAACTCTAAAAGAAATATCGTAGCCCAAATCTCGAGGACGAGATTTAAAACAAGGTGGGGAGAATGTAACATTCCTATTTTTATCGTATAAATTATAGATTGTTTATTAACCACTAGTAACTAGTTTATTTTATTTAACCCAAATAGTTTTAAACACTATTTTATATAGTTGGTTAAAACAATATAATCAATTGGCCTGTATATGGTTGACATTTTTAATAAAATAAAAGTCTATAAAAAACTTATATTATTAGACGGGTAGATTACGGGTAAGTTAACTATTAGAAATATGAAGTTCCTATACAGGCCTAGGAACCGTTTAATAATTAAACTATAAAAATACATTATATTCGAACCTACTCTATTTTAATGAAACTTAGACCCAAATGTAGAAAAAAAAAAAATATTCTCGTTCTAATGACATATTTATTATTTTCTAGAACGCCATATTTTAAAAGTTATACGCACTAAATAAGTGAAGTAGTTTAATTAATTAAAATATAATAAAATCAATATAAATCTCATATATGCTACGTGTAAGAATTTGGAATATATAGTATAATTAAAATAATAAAAAAAAATTATACATTCATGACTAAGCATCAGGTATAACGATGGAAGTCCAAGAGTCACTTAGAATTTAATTCAATTGTATACGTGGTAGGCAAAAGTCATAACAAATTGCTTTACCTACAAGTTAAATTTTTAGTTTAAATAGCTTCGTCCTGTAAGACAACCATTGCTTAAAAACCTTCAATTGTTCCCATCTCTTATATCACCAAACTTTCCATCACTATTTTTATTTTTACTATTAATAATAATAATAAAGCTTTGCCCTGTTTTAAGTGTTTTAACTCCCGATCACCGCTACCCTTTCCGATTGATCTGAGCCTCATAACATATGTCAGGGCTCTGCCCGACTAAGTTGTTGGGATTCGGTCTCGGGACATCGGGATAAGGTTGAATGAGGGGTATTATACTTAACACGAGTGCATTATATATTTTAAATAAGCTCATAAGTTATACCCAAAATTTATACCCGGAGGCTTTCTAATTATACCCTAAAGTTACAAAGTGGGTCCATTCTCTTTTCTCACTATTTTATTCCCTTTTTCTTTATAATATAATTATATTCAAAAATGTCCCAAGCCATAACAACTCTCACCAAAATAATTATATTTTTATTATTATTATTATTATATTTTTTTCACTGAGAAACTCTAAATTGCGACACCCAAGTAATTCTGCATAAACCCTAAAATTTTCATAACAATCAAAATCAGGATCAAGGCTCCTAAAACTCAGGGGGGGATATTCCCTCGTTAGTAATATCCACACAGTTTGCTGTCGAAATTTAATTTTAACAAACCTTCGACTCACCAAGGCTATACAAGACACGTGGTAGGCCTAGGCCGGGCCGACTATCGCCGCGATACGCGGTGGGTGACCCCGGCGCCTTCCGCGACTCGCGGGGGTGCCAGTTTGGAGTATATAACAGGCAGCAGTGGGACTTGATTAATTTGCTCAGTTCGACGGTCTAAAACGTCATCCTACTCTTTGTATCTTCGTTTCTTTCAATCAAACCCCTAAACCTCGAAACTCTGTTCGTTATTAGGGTATTAACTCAATCGCTGCTACGATTCAATGTCCGATCGATTGAAACTATCCGATGGATGTTTTAGTACTATCCTTTGTCATTCGTTGTGAATCCGATGGATGTTTAAGTAATTATACTTTGTCATTCGTTGTGATTCCGAGGGATGTTTAAGTGATTGCACTTTGTCATTCGTTGTGAGGATTTTAATCTCGTGAATTATCGTAAATGCTGTATTAGTTATTTACCTAGTTCGTGTGCATTAGGTTACAAGGCTAAATCAATAGGCTAAACTCTGCCTGTATAAATCTGCAATATATCAAGGCTTATCTGTAGACTAAACTTTCGCCGTATGAATCTGCATGCTTATAATGTGAGTCATTCTCTTTTTATCAAATTACTTTCAAAATCATGTTTATTTTCAAAGGTTATAATTACAGTGATTAAGTATATGTAGTCACCAATTTACAGCCGGTATGTGGGGTATTGTGCACATTACTACTGTTTTTATCATTTTAGGTGGGCAAACCTAATTAATGATACTCGTTACTATTGGGTGAACGGACTCAATAGTAATATGACCACAGTCACCGAAACGAGTCGAGTGACAATTACTGTGGGTATGAAGGGGTAAGGTCCCAAAAACCTTATGACAAGCACTTGGGACCATACCACAACTTGGTCAACTAGCCCTCATGACCTTGCGCGGCCGCGCACTGGTCTTACAAAGAAGGCTCAAAAGGAAGAAAGTAATCAGCAATCTGTAACCGCGCGCCCAAAGGAGAACATGAATCCTTGCGCCTTCCCCCATTTAACAAAGGATCAAAATCCTTTGTTCAATACTTCCGCCCAAATATCCAGACTTGGATATCATTTTACCCAGACTTGGGATTTATTCGTCTGTGTCCACACAGTAAGGTGTCACACTAGATTACAGCAGTAATCTTCTAGAAAGAATATGATCGTGCACCACCAAGACGGTTATAACCGTCTGGACACGTGTCATTACCATAATCATCCCTGAAATCACAACGAAAGCATGCAATTGAAGAATGATCTCCACTTAATCACTTTCCACGTGGCAATTCCCCAGCCATAGATCAAACCACGATCCGTGTGCATTCACATCGGATCAAGACAACTTAACGTTGGATCAAAGAACTTAACGGAAGAAGATATAACCGCTACGGTGTGAGCATCTTCCGTCATCTTTTCAATAACAGATTTTCCCTCCCAAACTCCCGGCTATAAATAAGAGAACTGTTCAGGTATAAACTCAGATCACTCTCACTTCTCAAATACTTATCTTCTCCATTACAAATACTTATTCTCACGCCGGAGTCGGGTCAAGGAGAGAACCCTCTTCTCCCCTTGACGAGGCTAACGGTGTTCTTTTTTGCAGAACCACCGGAGAAGAAATTCCATTACAACTGAATCAACCGAGAGAGAGCTAACCTTTTATGCAGATTCAAATCCCCTAACTATCTCGGTTCCGACCATTTAGTTAGTGTTTCTTCATTGGCGCCCACCGTTTTCTCAGTTTTTCTAGTTTCTATCTCGTTTCGATTCAGTTCATTCCGTTTTCTGTTGTTACACATGGCAGAAAATTCGTCGTCTCACCGGCGACCTGGTCCTCGACCAAATGTCGGAAACAGTTTACTAGTAGAAGAAACTCCAGAACATTGGTTTAGCAGATGCCAAACTGCATTAAACACAATGGTTATTCAAATCGCCAGATCTGATTTACCGAACATCAGATCTGAGAAAGAAATTGATACCATAATATTGGCCCCACCAACACCACGTAAGGGGGACATCCAATCCAACCAATATGGCAGTTATCAAAAACAGATACACATGGTTCAGGGAGGTCCATCACGGAGGTCAAATAAACGAAATTATGATCACCATTGGAGAGAACAGCAAGTCATATTTCCCGTTGTTTCTGGGGGCCCTCAGGAAGAACGACCAGTAATTATTACTGGTATTTTCAGTCATTACCGAACGGACTATATGTTTATAGATCCGGGGAGCTCGATGGACATCATATACGAACAGTGCTTTAAACAGCTTGATTCAGAAGACAAAGCACGTCTAGAGCCGGTCGATTTCCCCCTTACCGGATTCTGTAATGAAGCTGTATTCCCATTAGGGCAAATTGCTTTCCCAGTGACTTTATCAGACGGCGAACATTCACGAACAGTTACAGTCAATTTCATGGTCATGCCGGCAACATCACGTCATGATGTCCTGCTCGGGAGAAGATCACAAAGGGAATTCAGCATGATCACTTCTATTCCACATGCTGCTTGCGGATTTCCAACAGAGACTGGAGTTGCAATCCTCTACTCAAGCAAAGAAGTCATGTATGTGGATGATGAACCACCAGCAAAGGTAGTCAAACCTTCGGCACCAAATGAACCAGAGAAATGGGTTCTGAACAACGAATATCCAGAGCAGACCATTCTGCTAGGACCAGCCATTTCACCAGCAACACGCGCACAACTGAAAAAATTGTTGTCCAACAACAAGGATATATTTGCCTGGTGCCCAGCAGACATGACTGGCGTTCCACGCGACATCGCGCAACATTGCCTAAACATCAAACCATCAGTAGAACCTGTTGCTCAGGGGAGGCGCAGCTTCAGTGAAGAAAAAGCAAAAGCAATGGATGAGCAAGTAGCAGAATTACTTAATGCGGGAATCTTGCGCGAAGTAAAATACCATACATGGGTCGCCAACCCAGTGATGGTACAAAAACATAGCGGCGGGTGGAGAATGTGCGTCGACTTCAAAGACCTGAATAAAGCATGCCCAAAAGATTGCTACGCGCTTCCAGAGATAGACAAAAAAGTCGACTCTCTAGCATCATTCAGATGGAAATGTTTTCTTGACTGCTACAAGGGTTATCATCAGGTCCAGATGAAGGAAGAAGACGAAGACAAAACGGCGTTCCGCACAGATAAAGGCATTTTCTGTTATACCAAAATGCCGTTCGGCCTGCACAACGCAGGCGCAACTTATCAACGCCTAATGGATACAATTTTCAAAGATGATATTGGCAAGACTGTCGAAGTATACATGGATGACCTCGTCATCATGAGCCATGAGGAAGGCACAATGCTTGACAATATTCAGCGCACATTCGATTCCTTGCGCAGCGTGAGTCTAAAACTCAACCCAACTAAATGCTCCTTCGGCATGGAAGAAGGAAAATTTTTGGGATTCATTGTCACAAAAGATGGTTTTAAAGTAAATCCAGAAAAAGTGCAGGCTATTCAGCTAATGCCGTCACCCGCAACAGTTAAGGAAATGCAAAGGCTAGCCGGACGCCTAGCGGCTTTGAACAGATTTTTAGAAAGAAAATTCCGTATGCAATGAACTGGGAAGAATTTAAGAGCTTTGTAGAAAGAAAATTCCGTCCCGAGTATGAAAAGGAACAAATGACAAATAAGTTTCTAACCCACCGGATGGTGGATGTAGATTGTCGAGGGTATACTACGACATTCTTTGAGTATGCTCGAGTGGTACCAACCCTGGCTTCGCCAGAGCCGGTACTTATTTCTCGTTATATTTGGGGATTGATTGCCGAAATCCGTAATATCGTCAAGGCCGCGAAACCTCGCACGATTAATGATGCGGTAGATTTAGCCAATACTCTGACTGACGAACTAGTACGGACAAGAGAAGAAAATAGAAGGAAGGAAGTAGCCCAAAAGATTACCCAAGGATTCCGTCCGGATAACCATAACAATTTCAAAAGAAGAGGGAATGGGCAATCTTCCACTAGTCCATTTTGCAATTTTTGCAAAAGGAAGCATTTTGGAAGATGCAAAGGATATTGTAATTTTTGCAAAATTCCAGGGCATCAAGAAGAAGACTGCAGGAGGAAGAAATTTTCAGTCTGCTACAACTGTGGAGAAGCTGGACATCTTAGGCCAGATTGTCCAAAACTAAACAAACCACCTGACAATAAAGTCAAACCTGCAGAAGGAGCAAAAAGGAATATAAGAGCCTTCCAACTGACTGCTAAGGAAGCAGAGCTCATTCCAGATGTGATAGCCGGTACATTCTTAGTTCACAACGTTTACACAAAAGTATTATTTGACTCTGGTGCAAACCAAAGTTTTACAAATACTTCATTCTGCCAAACTCTTAACTTACCGTTAACCAGCATTAGGCAAATTTCTACAGTAGAAACGGCAGATGGGAATTTAGTTAAAATAAATAAGGTTCTGCAAAACGTAGAAATAGAATTTTTAAGTCATAAAATTTTCTGCAACCCTATTATCTATGAAATTAGTTGAATTCGATGTAGTGTTAGGAATGGATTGGTAAACAACCATGTTCGAATTATCTGTGATAAGAATTCCATAGAAATTTGTGCATCCACTGGAAAAGTAATAATGATTACAGGAGATAAGCCATGTAAAACCATAAAGTTCATATCAGTAATGAAAGTTGCTAATTATGAACGAAATCAAGGAATAGTATATATGATTTCAGTAATCATTAATACTAAAGATAAAGAACTTAAGGAAATTTCTGTAGTTCAGAATACCCAGATGTATTCCCAGAAGAATTACCAGGGTTACCACCAGATAGGGAAGTAGAGTTTAGGATTCATCTGATTCCAGGAATTATAGCGATAAGCCAAGGCACCTTATCGGTTAGCAACCACAGAAATATTAAAACTGAAAAAGCAATTAGAGGAATTATTAAGTAAAGGTTTCATACAACCTAGTTTGTTGGTGCACACATCTGTCGTCTTCGTCTTACATCGAGTCTCGAGTTCGTTGCGGTTCGAAACAAGAATGATGTCATCATTCTTGATGATGACATCATCCAAGTGACTAAATGCTTACATCATCAACAACATACTCACGTGAAGATTACATGCACTAATGTAATCAGTTTGCATGAGGGTTCGCTAGATGACAAAATAGAATGTTCATTTGAAATAGAATTGTATTAGTTGTTGTTTTCGCTCATACGGTCATGTAAAGATGATTTCGCTCATTTGGTCTTGTAGTGATTTCGCTTTTGTGGTCATGTACACATAAGCGAAATCACAGCACCTATATATATGTGTTCCATGAGCGAAATCAGCAGTGAAGTCTTGTATTCCACGCCGAAGTGCTACCGGTGTGAGGATTGAGCTGTAAACGTTGTCAATCAATACAATCAGTGTTAAAGGTGAAGATAAAGCTGTTTCTACCTTTGTTTCTTAGTTTCCGCCTCTGAAACGAAGTTAAACTCCTCTGAACGACTCGTTCGGGTCGGTACACGATCCTACAATTGGTATCAGAGCCAGGTTGAGGAGTTCTACAGATTACAGCTGAATTTCTTTGTTTTTTCTATATTCTACACCTTCTTTCATCAGTTCAACGAAATTTAACGGTCGGAATTCGTTCAAAATTTCATAGATTATAGACAATTGAACATTAACAAACCCTTGAAAGTTTGGAACTGAAATTCGAAGTAAAAATGTACCAAAATGCATCCCGAAGTGATTCCGCTTTTACGGACATTTCATGATTTCGCTTTTATGTCATATTGATTTTGCTCCAAGATCATTCAAACAGCTTGATTTCGCTCATATGTCCACCACAGAACCCTGATTTCGCTCAAAGGAACATCAGATTTCGCTCATTTGTACACTCTGATTTCGCTCCAGTGAACAAGTTCTGATTCCGCTCTTGTGAACAGTTTAATTCCGCTCTTGTGAACAAGTTTGATTCCGCTCCTGTGAACATTTTGATTCCGTTCTTGTGTCAAAATCAGAGGTTCCGCTCATTTGGACATAAGTAGTTCCGCTTTTCTGAACATCATGGTTTCGCTCTTGTGAACATTAGTATATTTCACTTATAAGGTCATCCAGAACATCTGAGATTCCGCTCACATGATTCATTATTGCGTATGTCAGTTCACGTGATCAGTTGTTGTCGGCAACTTTAAAAAAAAAAATCACTTTGCATGAGATAAGATAATAGTTGTCGACTTAGTGGAATTGGAAATAGAAGTTGCATGTGCCGTCCACATTTAAAAAGAGGTCCAATAGTTGTATAACTATGTCAGCCCATTAAAGCTTTTAGTGGATTTACAAGTGAGTTTTGTCGGTTTGGTGGGTATACATAATACATCAAATGACCCAATCATTGTTGTTGGATAAGTGCTTTTTAAAGGCCCAATGAGAATTGTTTAGAATTATTGTTGTCTGTCCAAGTTGTCATCGACCCATGTGATTTGTTTCATGTAACGAGGTTGTTTCTGGAAAGTGCATAGTATTTTGTGTCATTTGCAAGAGGTGATCAGAATCAATTGATGTGCATGTGATTTTTGTTTTTTTTTTTTGTCGGCTTGTTATATTCATCAGACAAGTACATGTAATCTACATTGTGTCATAAGCCCATGTGTCTACATATGTGTTCGGCCCAATCAGATTAAGAGTTCGACCCAACCTGATAATACATTGAAAGTTAGTTCCGGTTCTAGTTTGGAGTTCAAAGTTTTCAAAGGATTATTTTGAAAGTCTATCAGTTCACACATAGTGAGTCAGATCGGTTGTTTTTTGATCCGGGTCATAGCAGTTCGCACGGTTTGACATCAAATTCAGTTCACACAAATTCAGTCCGCATAAAATATTCATCAGTCTGAGTATCAGTTTGTTTCAGTTGTTTAATAGTGTTTAAACTGATAAGTGGTTGTTTGTTTGTTTTTAAGGTGATTAAGGTGTGTTACGAGGAGAACCAGTTCGTTTGAAAGCTAACATGGATAACGATTTCTACAACGCGTTCGCTACATCTTCGTCTACTCCGGCTTCCATTTCTCAGAACATGAATTTGGAAAACAAAATGGGAACCACCCAAAAGCCCCCGAAATTGATGAGTATCGAAGAATACTACGGATGGAAAGACAGATTCGAGAATTGGGTTCAGGCAAACCATCTTAGGTCGTGGGAATGTATTCTGAAGAAATATGTATTACCACAGACTGATTTGAAAGTTGACAAAAAGATATCTGAATTTAGTAATGAAGAACGTGATATGTATAGAGCTGAAAAGATGATGATTAGTCTACTTCAGCAAGCTATCAAAGAAGATATTTTCATTCTGCTACAGCATGACAAAACTGCAAAGTCAATCTGGGATGCACTTAAAGTAAAATTTGAGGGTAGCGAGAAAATGATTAAAAGCAAGAAGGCACTGTTAAAGAAAGAGTTTGATCTGTTCAGCAGTCTACTGGGTGAAGACACAAAGAAGCTGATTGAAAGATACTGTCACCTTGTACGATCTATGTCAATGCTTAGTATAAAAAAGGAGTCTGAATAGTGGGTAGACAAATTAGCTGATGCGTTACCGCAAAAAGAGTGGGGAACTTATTTGATGATTCTAAAAAACACAGGGGTTTATGATGGGTTATCAATTGGTGAGTTTATCGAAAAGATTGAGGGTCAAGATTTGGAACAGCAGAAGATCGCGAGGATGAACAGTCCAAGTGGTCAACAGGATGTAAAGATGTACTACAAAGGGAGTATTCCGGTTCCAGAAGCTGAGAGAAGTCCGAAAATCCAGACTGCATTTAGTGCTGGGGATTCTACAGAAAAGATTGATCAAAGTTCAAACAAAAGCAGCAGTGGTTTCTCATTATATCCGAGTGTCAATCCAAAGAGTTCATCAGAAAGCTTTCAGTCTCAAAGCACAAAGACAGGAAATGGTTATGTGATTCAGTGCAACATCGCTCTAAATCTTCCAGAAGGTCAAAGTTTTTCAGAAGACACTGCTAAAGACCACATGGCTCTACTTGGTTCCGTATTGTTATCTTATGAGGGTCTAGTGGCTGGTCGGATCGGAAATCCCATGCTCACCAAAGAGGATTACAATCAAATAGACGCAGAAGAGATGGAACTGATGGATATCAAATGGTGTCTTGCGAGTGTTCTTAGACGTGCTGAAAAGTTCAAAACGATTACTGGGAGAAATGACTTTCTTGATGCTCATGTATATACTTTAGGTTTTGATAAATCTAAAGTTACTTGTTTTCGGTGCAGGGAGAAAGGCCATTTCAAACGGGAGTGCAAGAACAGGGAAGCTAGTGGCGCTCAGAATCCGTTCGGAAAAGACGACTACTACCGGAAATCCATTTATCAGCAAGTTGGTCAATCACAAGACTCACAGACGGCTCATGGTAGAAGGATTGAGGATTCCAAGAGAGGATGTTTGGTAGATTTCAACTGGAGCAACTACATATCTCCTGATAGCAAAGCATGTTTAGTTGATCAAGATGATGAACAACTACCTGAAGGTTTCAGCTGGAATATGTTTGTTGATGAAAAGGGTGATTTCAAAGCTTTCATCGCTAAGATTGTCAGAGAACCAGACATGTTTGCCATGTGGATGAAATCTATTGGTGAGACAGTGAAAAGTGTGAAGGAACAGTCTGTTACATCTGAAGAAAGCTCAGAAAGTGCTGATGAAGATTCACTAAGTTCAGATGAGAGTGTTCAAAATGTTGTTACTTCAGAAAAATAAGTTGTATTTGATCAAACACCGTCTGATTCTGGTGTATCAGATGCTGATTCTGAAAAATATGTAGAGTTTGATCAAACACCAGTTGATAGTAGCAGTTATGATGAGGAAGAGAAACATATTAATGTTGCTAAAACTCATCTTTCTCCTGAAAGTTTTCATTTCTATTTTGCAGATCGCATGGAAAAACTGAAGGAGAAACGAGCTGCTAAAGAACAACAACTAAATAAATCTGAAGATGTTGTTCAGAAAGAGAATGTTGAAGGTTTTGCTGAGGAGATAGTTGAAAGTGAGCAAGTGAAGGTAGAAGAGAAGGTGATTGAAGAAGAAAAAGTGGTAAAGACAATCGAGATTGAGAAGATTGTTGAAGTTGTAAAGCCTTGCATGAAGTGTTTGGAAGCTTGCAAGGGATGTGCAGCAAAAGACGAGATAATAGATGAATATGAGAAGAAGAAGGAGCAGTTACTGTTCAATCTCAACTATGTGAAAGAATCTTATGATGTCTTGAACAAAACAGTAACTGGTCTCCAAAAGACAAACTCAGAACGAGAACAAGCACTTACGATGATGAATGTTGTGATGATGACAAACCAAAAAGCCATCAACTTTTACATCGAAGAGAGTGCTAAGTGGAAGCAAGAGTTGGAGACAGAGAAGATTGAGAATGAGAGAATTAGACGTTTATTACAAAGTTATTCTAGTTTTGATTATCTCATTGATCGTATTTACCCAACTGTTGCAGGTATGGAAGCTTTTCAAGACGAGAAGCAAAAGAAGAAGAAAGATTGTAGTAAGAAACCGACTGTTAGCTATAACAAGTGTCCGCCTCCAATTTGGGAAGGGTATTCTCCTAGAAAACCAAACGAGGAGCAACTTGAGAAAGCAGTCAATATAAAGCTAAAAACCGACACAACTGACGTTTTACCAGATAACATTGATGTCACGTTTACCTCGTCCGATACTGATCATGAGTCTGAGTTAATCAAAAAGGTGGTCGATCAGGTGTTGGATACTGAGGAGGAATCCGAGTCAAAGTCTGAGTCTGGAAGGTCAAATTCGTCAGTCAACAGTCCAAAGTCGTCGGTTAAACGGTCTTATAGTAAAGAATTTTTGTTATCAAAAGCAAATTTGGATGATGAAACATTTGAAGTTGCATACACTTTAAATGATTCGGACAAATTATACTATGACAAAGAGTTTCCAATAAGAAGTGTTGGTTTTGACATGATCAAAAAGGTTTTCAAAATGACAGAAATTAACATTTCTGAAATAAAAGATTTAAATCTTACTGAAAAACCTAAAAAGTACACTTCAAGAGTTCAACAACGTTTAAACAAGAAAAAGGGTTACAATTCTGGTTCTGGTTTTCAAAAGAAATCAAACAAAAATCGTAGCTACAAAAAGAAAGGTCTTGGATTTATTCCACCAGAAAATCATAAAAATTTGAAAAATTCTAAAACAAAAACAGAATTTGTGTCAGGTGGAAGTGCAGAAGAGGAACAGAAGAAACCATTATGGAGACAGTCAAATCAAGAATTTCTTGCTGAAAAGAAGAAGAATGGAACTGAAGTGTTTTATCAAAGAGAGACTCGTACCTGTTATAAGTGCAATGAAACTGGTCACATTGCATGGAACTGTCAGAAAAATGCTAAAACAAAACAGGGAGTTTCTCAGAAGTTGAAAGAAAAGGTTGTTGATATTGAACCACCAACCGACAGATTTAAAATTTTTGAAAATTCAACTTATGAGGTTGGTGAGTGTTCTAAAAAGAATTTTTATAAAAAGAAAGAGAATGACAACCAAGTGTGGGTTGTTAAGAAAGTTGATGAGAAAGTCGGCGATGAATCTGGTTCCACAAAGCCAGAAGAGCCACAAGGTGAGGTGAAAATTTCAGTGAATGATGATGAGTTTCCATCACTGAAATTTGAAGAAGTTAAACAGAAAGTTGGCAAGGTTGATATCTCGAATCAGTTTTACAACGAGAATACTAAGTTTGATGTTGAGAAAACATTTAATGGAAGTGTTAAGAAAATTTTTGGGAAAATGTTGAATGGGAAAGCTAAGGGGGTTAAAGATTTTTATGCAACTAAAAAGGCAACTTACAACCCTACTGCGCAAGAACTGAAAGCCATCAAGTCTGAGAAGGCTTGGATGGAAGTATGTTTCCCTTGAAGTCTTAGGACTATGCCGGAGATCCCAAGTTTGTAATCGTGGATCAGGAATCGACATCTTTCTTGAAAATTGATGATTGTGAATGAATCTTATAAAGTTTAAATTTTTACAGGATAAGTGTGATTTGCCGGAGCTTCCAGGTTGGTAACTATGAAGCAGGAATCAACATCTTGTTTGGTAAAATAGTTTGTGTAGAGGGTTTATTCCTACATAGGCTTATATATTGTGAATATTTTTTGCAAGAGGTACAGAGGTTGCATACATGCAAGTGGTAAATCAGGGACATTAAGTTGTACTTGATCTGCTACAAGTGGTTAAATCAACAAAACTTATTTTTCGGAAAATTCATTTTGGTTAAAACAAACTTAAGTGTTTTGAAATCATAATGAGAAAATAGTTTTGTGAAAGGGGGAGTTCTGATTGTTTATGCCTAGTGGATGGCGATTTGAAGCAATTCGATATCAGTTGTCAAGTTTATTGTACAGTTTGATTTCAAATTTACTTTAATGTGTTTGCATTTTAGGGGGAGTAGAAATTTTCAGAAAATCCAAAAACATTAGAAAATTTGAAAAAGACAAAAACATGATAAAATCAAAAATGAGTTTTTGTGTCAAAGAAGAGGAAATGATAGTACATCAGTAGACAGTTACAGTATGCTAAAGAAATGTAATGTTTAAATAGCGTTAAACAGTCTCACTGATGATATGCCGATAGGTTTTTACACATTTAGTAAGCTTTTTCGGGATATAAACTTAAATTCAAACTTGCTTATTTCGTGGGGAACACTACTTGGATATATAGGTAACCCCTGGAATCTTGTTTGAAAGGTCCCTCTTTCTGAGATACTAGGTCTTTATGCTCAGTGATATCTGGGGTATTATCCCGGGACTTCTGCTGAATGGAAATTCTGACCTAGTCCTCGGATAATGCTTTCTGCAAATGCTTGAAACATAGCATCGACCTCAGCAAGCTGATGAAACAATAAAATTGATAGTCGCTGCTGTTGTAATGTAAAAGATCCTCTAAAGGGGACACACTCAAAAGTCGAGTCATGATCTCTCTGCTGAACGGTAGTTCTGACCTGAGCTCTCATGATTCTTCATAATTTATTAACCCCTTACAGATATCATCTGTGGTATACTCACCTGTAAGACTGAATATTGGGATCTGGATACGGGAGTAAATTCAAGAGGTGGGACACATGAATGAGTTTAAGTTCTTAAAACATCTAAATCATATCCTGAATCAGTTGAAATTTGTGTGAAAATTTAAGTGGATCACTATATTGGCAATCTAAGTGAATTGTTTAATTCTTAATGTGTTACTAAGCTCAACGGTACTTGTGAATTGTCAAAATCTGATATGATCCTCTTACACAAAACTCACAAAAATATTGTCTGTATATATTTCTTTATTGTATTTCTTTACATCCAAAAATTCAAAAATATTTTCAGTGTGTTTTAGCATAAATTTTTGAAAAACACAAAAAGATTTTCGACAACTGATGTTGGAGAGCTGATTGTCAAAATTCCAAGTGCTAGACATGATGAACAAATGGTTTGAGAAAATGTGTTTTGAAAAGAAAAATGATCAAATTTTAAAATGATTCATCAAGTTTATTGAGTTATTTTTTAGAGGGAGTCAGTGTTAGTGCATCTATTGAATTGTTAAATGCGTGAAATTTATTTTTAGGTAGAGTGAGTTTGTGCAGGTTTAAGTATGAGCTAGATTGATGATCCTGAGTTGGATAAGAGCCAGATTACGATCTTGGAACAACATCAGAAAGAGACAGCCAGATTACGATCCTGAAGCAGATGATGCTGATGAACTAACGGAATGCCAGCACATTGCAAGGGGGAGTCTGTTAATTTTGAGAGATAGAATGAAGCTCAAAGACTG
The DNA here is from genome assembly GCA_030545235.1 of Helianthus tuberosus. Taxonomy (NCBI): domain Eukaryota; kingdom Viridiplantae; phylum Streptophyta; class Magnoliopsida; order Asterales; family Asteraceae; genus Helianthus; species Helianthus tuberosus. Next base: position 142,287,837 of record CM060426.1, on the reverse strand, counting down.
ATCAAGACTGAAGATGCAAAGACTCAACATGTAAGACTCGTCAACATCTGAGGGGGAGTCTGTTGGTGCACACATCTGTCGTCTTCGTCTTACATCGAGTCTCGAGTTAGTTGCGGTTCGAAACAAGAATGATGTCATCATTCTTGATGATGACATCATCCAAGTGACTAAATGCTTACATCATCAACAACATACTCACGTGAAGATTACATGCACTAATGTAATCAGTTTGCATGAGGGTTCGCTAGATGCCAAAATAGAATGTTCATTTGAAATAGAATTGTATTAGTTGTTGTTTTCGCTCATACGGTCATGTAAAGATGATTTCGCTCATTTGGTCTTGTAGTGATTTCGCTTTTGTGGTCATGTACACATAAGCGAAATCACAGCACCTATATATATGTGTTCCATGAGCGAAATCAGTAGTGAAGTCTTGTATTCCACGCCGAAGTGCTGCCGGTGTGAGGATTGAGCTGTAAACATTGTCAATCAATACAATCAGTGTTAAAGGTGAAGATAAAGCTGTTTCTACCTTTGTTTCTTAGTTTCCGCCTCTGAAACGAAGTTAAACTCCTCTGAACGACTCGTTCGGGTCGGTACACGATCCTTCATAGTTTATCCCCATATGGGGCACCAGTGTTGTTTATTAAGAAAAAGGATGGTTTTATTGATTATAAGGAATTAAATAAGGTTACAAATTAAGAATCGATACCCATTACCTAAAATTGATGATCTATTCGATCAATTCCAGGGAGATAGATATTTTCTAAGATTAACTTATATTCCGGATATCACCAATTGAAAGTACAAGAGAAAGACATACCTAAAACTGCTTTCAGGAATAGGTATGGTCATTACGAGTTTACAATCATGCCCTTCGGATTAATGAATGCCCTGCAGCATTCATGGAAATGATGAATAGGATCTGTAAACTATATTGGATAAATTTGTAATTATCTTCATCGATGATATACTTATTTATTCCAAAAGTCAGGAAGAACATTGTTAGCACTTGCATGCACTCTTAGCATTTTTAATAAAACAGAAGCTTTACGCCAATTTCTCGAAGTGTGAATTTTGGCTGCCAGAAATGTAATTTCTAGGTCATATGATGAATCATGAAGGTATTCACTTAGATCCTGATAAGATAGCAGCAACTATCAAATAGAAGGTTCCGCAATGGAAATTAGGAGTTTTGTAGGTTTAGCCGGATACTATAGACAGTTTATTTTTCCAAGATAGCTATACCATTAACTAAGCTAATCTGTAAAACAGTTAAGTTTGAATGGGGACCTAAAAAAAAAAGCCTTTAGAATTTTGAAATAAAAATTTACCAATGCTCTAATCCTAGCCTTACCAGAAGGAACATAAGATTTTAAAGTATACGGTGACGCTTCAAAGCTAGGATTTGGAGGTGTGTTAATGCAACGCAAAAAGCTAATTACGGATGCAACAAAGCAATTGAAAAACGCACGAAGAAAACTATACCACTCATGATTTAGAATTAGGAGCCATAATTTTAAGATTTGGAAACATAATCTGTATGGAAGTAAGTTTACTGTTTATACGAATCATAAGAATTTAAGATATATATATATATATATATATATATATTTGGGCAAAAAGAATTAAACATGAGGCAAAGGAGATAGATAAAAATCCTAAGTGACTACGACTGTGATATTCAGTATCACGAAGAAAAGGCTAAAGACGACTAGAGATCGCCAGAAGATTTATACAGATAATAGACGAAAGCCGTTGGAGTTTCAAGATGGAGACAAAATGCTATTGAAAGTATCTCCTTGGAAAGGAGTTGTTAGATTCAGTAAGAAAGGAAAGTTAAGTCCCAGATACGTAGGACCATTTTCAGTAATCCAACATATAGGACTAGTTGCTTATCATTTACAACTACCAGAAGAGTTAGCTGGAGTACATGATGTCTTTCATGTATCCAATCTCAAGAAATGTCTATCTGACGAATCTTTGGTAGTACCTCTCCAATATATAGAGGTAAACGAAAAGTTAAAATTTGTGGAGAAACCTTTTCAGATAGAAGATAAAAAGATCAAATTTCTCAAAACCCAAATGATTAGTGTTAATTCAAGTAAAGTGGGATTCAAACATAGGACCCTAATACACTTGGGAACTGGAATCAGAAAAGAAGTAAAAGTATCCTCAATTATTCCGGTAAATCTCGAGATTTTATTAAGGTGGGAAGAATGTAACAACTCTCATTAAAAAGTACTAATTATTATTTTAATTGACCAATAGGAAACCCTAATTGAGAAACCCAAGTGATTCTGAACAAACCCTAAAATTTTCAGAACAATAGGAATTAGGATCAGGGCCCCTAAAACTCAGGGGGGGGGGGGGGGGTAAACCCTAGTTGATATTATCTTAACAGTTTTACGTGGAAATTGAATTTGAACGAATTGTCGACTCACCTGAGCTAGTTGGACACGTGCCTACTCTACTCTAAAATGTCACCTCTCGCGACACGCGAAAGGAACAGGAAGACCTGTCGCGACACGCGACAGGAACCATTTTTCATATATAAATAGGGGTGTCTGGGACTTGATTTTGGGCACTGAAACGACGTAAATTCTCATAATATACACTGAGATACGTTCTGTTTACCACAATTAACACACACGGATCACTAATCGATGCCGCAATCAGGGTATTAACTCGATCGCTATTACGATTCATTGTCCGATCGATCAATATATCCAATGGATGTTTAAGTACTGCCCACATTAGGGTTATCCTTTGTCATTCGTCGTGATTCCGACAGGATGTTTGAGTACCACCTGAACTCGGGGAATACTCTGTCATTCGTTGTGAATCCGATGGATGTTTAAGTGATCGCACTTTGTCATTCGTTGTGAGGGTTTGATCTCGTGAGTTATCGTAAATGCTGTATTGATTACTATCCCAGAATTGTGTGCCTGTTATTAAATTAGGTTGAAAAGGCTAAATCAGTAGGCTAGGCTCTGCTCAAATTAAATCTGCAATGTGAGTCATTCTCTTTTTATCAACTATTTTACAATACCTCAAATTATTTTCAAAAGTTATAATTACAGGGACTAAGTCGTGGATATCTTGAATCACTGGCTAGTGGGGTATTGTGCACATTACTAATTTCTCCCAGTTAGGTTCATTGACCTACTAGGGATAATCATCACTATTTAGGTTCATTGATCTAATAGTGGTATGACCATCGTCACCATTGTGACATGTCACCATTGTGACATGTCACCATTGTGACACAGCGCCAGATAAAAATAAGATAGAAGCCATTGTAATCGCTCTTATGCTGTAATTAATAACTATGCATCATTTTATGTAAATAGAATGATTCACTCAGTATTTCCCGCTGACAAAACCTTTTTCAAACATGTTTCAGGTGATCTGTTATGATCCAGGAAAAGTGCCGTGAAGCACTACAGGCTTAAGAAAGTGGCTCAGGATAAAATAAAGAAACATGTTTTGTAAAATAAAAGATTTCTTCGTGAAATCAAAAGATTGTAAATTACCGGGTTTTATCCCGAGTTGTGAAATAAAATAATCGGGAAATATTTCAGTTTTAAAAAGATCCTGATGATAAACTTCCGCTGTTAAACTCAATTAATTAAATACCACGGGATTTCTGTCCCGCGGCTCCTGAAACGGGTCAAACCGGGTCGGGGGCCGTGACAGTTTGGCTGAGAGAAAGAACCGAACCTTGGTAGAGATGGTTAACTGTATGTTAAATCAATCGGGACTACCTTGTAATATGTGGAGGGAAGCTTTGTTGACCGCATGTTATGTTCAAAATAGGATCACTAGTCGTGTGATACCTACGAGCCCATGTGAGTTATGGAAAGGAAGAAAACCAAACCTAGAGCATTTGAGGGTTTGGGGTTGTCTTGCCTACTATCGCGTACCTGATCCAAAGACACTCAAACTGGGAGAACGAGCTTTCACGAGTGTATTCATTGGATATGCTTCGCATAGTAAGTCTTACCGATTGTTGGATGACGAATCAGGTATAGTTGTAGAATCCAGAGATGTGGAATTCTTTTAGAACAAGTTTTCTAGAGATGATGAAAACTCAAATTACACCACAGATTCTGGTACTTCTGAAAAAAGAGTCAAACCTTCACCGATAGTTGAAGAACCAAGAAAAAGTACTAGAGTTAGAAAAGAGAAAAGCTATGGAGATGATTTCTTTTCTTACCTGGTTGAGGGAACTCAAAAGAAAGTGACGAGAGAGGTCATTTTCGCTGTAAATTTGGATGATGATCCTAAAAATTTCAGCGAAGCAATGTCATTAAGAGATGCTCCTTTGTGGAAGGAGGCAGTCAATGATGAAATGGATTCCATTATGGGAAATGGAACTTGGGAGTTAGCTGATCTACCCAAGGGAAAGAAACCTATTGGATCCAAATGGATTTTCAAAAGGAAGTATCATCCAGATGGATCCATCTCTGCCTATAAAGCGAGATTAGTTGCTAAAGGGTATAGGCAGAGAAAAGGGATCGACTATTTTGATACCTATGCACCTGTGGCTAGAATTAGTTCTATTAGAACTCTAATAGCGGTGTCTGCTTTGAAAGGGTTGTACATCCATCAAATGGATGTAAAGACTGCATTTCTAAATGGGTATCTAAATGAGGAGATTTATTTGGAGCAACCAGAAGGGTTTGTGATACCCGGACAAGAGAACAAAGTGTGTAGACTTATTAAATCTCTATATGGTTTGAAGCAAGCTCCTAAACAGTGGCATGAGAGATTTGATACCACTGTGACTGCTTTCGGGTTTCGACACAATAGTGCTGACAAATGTATTTATACTAAATGCAAACCCGGTTATACAGTCGTGATTTGTCTCTATGTTGATGATATGTTGATCATTGGCACTCACCTTGAAGGTATTTCTGAAACTAAGAAGTATTTGTCCTCGAACTTTAAGATGAAAGATCTAGGAGAAGTTGATACCATTCTTGGGATCAAGGTGAAAAGAACTGGAAGTCAGGTTTCTCTAAGTCAATCTCATTACATAGACAAAATTCTGACTAAGTTTCAACACTTAAATATTAAAGAGTTTAATACCCCGTTTGATCCAAGTGTGAAACTTAAAGTGAACTCTGGAAGAGCAGTGGCTCAACTGGAATATGCGAGTGCTATTGGAAGTATGATGTATGCAACGCATTGCACTCGTCCTAACGTTGCCTTTGCTGTAAGCAAACTGAGTCAGTATACTGTCAATCCAGGGACAGAACACTGGAAGGCAGTGGGTAGAGTACTTGGATACCTCAAAAGGACCAGTAACTTAGAACTGACATACACGTCTTCTTCCAGAATACTCGAAGGTTATTCTGATGCAAGCTGGATTGATCACACCAGTGATTCAAAATCTACAAGTGGGTGGATTTACACTCTAGCAGGAGGAGCAATTTCTTGGGCGAGCAAGAAACAGACGTGTATTGCCCACTCAAGTATGGAAGCTGAGTTCATAGCACTAGCTGCGGCTGGTAAGGAAGCGGAGTGGATTAGAGATATTCTTACCAACATCCGTCTTTGGGATGTTCCAATGTCGTCAATTCCCATGTATTGTGATAGTGAGGCCACACTATCTAAAGTATACAACGCAGTGTATAATGGGAGGTCAAGACACATAGGTCTTCGACACAATTATGTGAGACAACTGCTTGAAAGTGGTACCATCAAGGTTGTCTATGTCAAGACGAGTAGGAACTTGGCAGATCCGTTTACTAAACCTCTGACAAGAGATTTGGTTGTGAATACCGCGAGAGACATGGGTCTAAAACCACAATAGAATCGTTAGTGATGGAAACCCAACTTGAACTTAGTGTTCTTATTTCTCAAGTTTAATGGGTAAAAACGAAGTCACTTAACGATAGAAGGTACTATCAAATTTGATAGATCCATGTGAGGTATGATAGTACGTCGTTGCCGAGAACAAGGGTGAGCTTATGCTCTTAACAAAGTTTTTGGAGGCATCCAAGCAACGTGGATGATGTAAAACTCCGCCTATACGATCTAGGGGTGGTGCCGCCTCAAGTGAAGATTAGTGATTTATCTTCTAAAGGGTCATGAAAAGGATTTATAGCGCACGGCCATATTCGCGCTCAGTGAGAACGCAAAGTCAGCTGGTGATGTGTGGGGGTAAACCGAAGGGGGCTATCAGGTTAATGGTTTAATTCCATAGGACACCATTAAATCCGTCTCTTCTTGTTTATCAACATAAACTGGGTTTAATCTTCGTGACACCTAGTGACATCATCAGTCTAAGTGAAAGGAAACATTCCAACTTGGTGGGGGATTGTTGGAAATATTGAAGGTGAACATACAAGTTAGTATGTTTCCTCCATCCCACATTTGTGGGGGGAGTGAAGTTTGAGTGGTTTATAAGGGATTACTCCTTATGGGCCACCAAAGTGTTAGATGGGTTGAGAAGTGGATAAAGCCCACACGCGCGCCGAGCCGAGCCGAGCCGCGAGCTCGCGAATGGTCGCGTTTGAGGCGCGAATGGGCGCGTTTGAGGCGCACTTTGCACTTTGCACTTCGCGAGGAGCTGAGGAGCTTTTCTTTTTAGCTAAGGTCCGGTTCAGGTGGGTCAGATTTGTGGACCGAATGAGATAAGATTGAGATAGAGGTGAATTCGAAACAGTGGGGGTTATCTCATTATCTCTAGTAATTCGAATTCGTGTGGGATATCTCTAGCAACCTAATTTGGTTCTGGATGGTTATCCCACTCCCCGTTTTTTGTCATTCTTTGGTGTAATCACAGTCTATAAATAAAGGCCTCCTGCTACCCATTCATTCACACACAATTTCGCAGCCTTCTCAGTTTCTTCTCCAGCTTCTGTGTTTTTCTGGTTTCCATTACGCTGCAGCTCACAGCAATACGAGCGCGTAAAATCCTTTAAGAACAGGAGTCATCCGTGCAGTTCAAGGATCTTCTTTCTTAATCGCCAGGTTGGTTTTAATTTTGCGTGTTCTTTAAATTCGTCCGATAACGGGACAGTTTCCTTCGACCTTTCTTTAATCAGATTACTCAAGTTGGAACAAACTGGTTTGGGTGATAACTCGGTAATTAATAAAGTTTATATTAATTTACTGTTTGATTGAAATATTTTCAACAATCTCCTTCTCTCTGATGGGTGTCGGTTTCAGTAATTGGTGGAGAAATAGCAAGTGTTGATTGAAACTAAAGAGGTAGCGTTTTGAATAGGTGGAGAATTGAGAGGTTTGTGATGAGAATGAGGGGATGAAATTAGGGTTTAGAGAGTACACGAGAAAGCATCCACACACGCTTCCTGTAAGTATCACCTCTATTTTATGAATTCCAATTGCGTTTATGTGCTTGATTTCTGATTCAGATATAATTGGGTTCATGGGTTTGTTGATAAATGGAATTTCGATTAGTAATTTACTATATTTTGTACCCTGATTCTGATACTCTGTCTGACTGTTTGATTTGAAGCTCAATTGATGATTGATGGGTTTGATTTGCTGATTAGTACTTCAATTTTATGAATTCTAATTGCAATTAATCTGTTTGAATCTTGATTTTGATTAAATTGGGTTTATGGGTTTGTTGATAAATGGAATTTCGATTAGTAATTTACTATTTTTTGTGCCCTGATTATGATACTCTGTTTGCACTGTTCGATTTGAAGCTCAATTGATGATTGATGGGTTCGATTTGAAGCTCATTTATGTGTTTGAATTCTGAGTTTGATTGAATTGGGTTTATGGGTTTGCCGGAAGTTGGACATTGGTTACATGGGAACCGACAATTTTAAGGTTTCTTGTTCATGATTTTCATGGATTCAATGTAACCTTCCTTAACCTAACTTACTTAATTGTCATTCTGTGTTTTGTTCATCAACTGTTGTTACTGGTTACTTTGGATTTAAACTAACTTATGAGTAGAATGCCTGTTTCTTTTTAACATGAATTTGTAATTCAAATTGCAGCTTCATGGTCTTCTCTTCACATATACGTATATGTTCATGTATGTAGTAACTAGTTTATTGGTTCAACTTATATATATGTTTGTGTATGTGTCTGTTTTCAACCTAATAAATCCGATTTGGGGGTAGTAGTCAGGGCAAAAGCTGGTAAGAAGCAAATATCAGAAGATGCTGGTGGCAAAATTGCACGTTCTGCAGGAGCTTCAATGAGCACTAAACCCACAAGGTGATGGTAACTTTAACTCACATGCAACACGAAAACCACAAGGTGATGGTCTTGTGAAAAAATGTGCTGGTTTGCCTTTGGCTATCAAGGCAATCGGAAGGCTATTGAGAACGAAAACAGATGGAGAAGATTGGGCTAATGAATGCCAACGTTGCTCATAAGGAGGCCTCTGAAGGTTTGGCTTTATACTTTCATGTGCGTGTTTTTACTTCTTTTCCTGTATAATTAGAGGGCGCAATTTCTACGTAAACTGGTCATTTGGGTTATCTTCCATTTCCTTAAGAGTCGAATGGCCAAAGCATAAGATTTTTCTAAAAAGGAAAAGTCTTAATTTGGTGGAACGTAGACTCATACTCTAGTTTTACTGCAGATATCTTATTTGATTCATCTAGAAAATTAGATCAGTGGTATATAAGTTATATTATTGTAATTGTGATCTTCTTTAAAGCACTAGTGGGCCAACCGAATATCTTATATGTTACTACTAAACTTGCAGGGAACTTATACCCATGGCATGCTAAAGGAACTTCAACAGCAGTATTTAGAAAGATTTTAGTAGTGTAATATTCAGGAAAAAGGAGTAAATTAATAACAATCAACCTCTAAGTGTAAGTTTCTTTAAGTCAGTCAACAACATTTGACCACCCATAATATAACAACTTCATTTTGATCTTGATAGGATGTGTGGTTCAAGTGAAGGACTTAGATTAAGTAATGCTTTTGTTGATCAAAATCCAATGACTCTCAAACAGGTATGTTGACATAACATTTACATAATTAAGAAAATTTTCAAATATTAGACCTGAGGCTAAGTTAAAGGAAAGGGTCAAAGTGGTTGATGAGTTTGTTTATAAGTTGATCCAGAAAAGGTTGAACTGACATTGACTGAATCAGCAAATAACAATCAACGAAAGTCCAGATTTTAGCAGTGTGTGTACATTCAGAAAAAAATGCAGTAAAACTCGTGCATACGTTGACTGAATCAGCAAATAACAATCAACGTGTCGAAATAAGTGTAAGTTCCTTAAAGTCAACAACATTTGACCACCGCATAATATAACAACCTGGTTTTGGTTATTCGTATACATGATATAACATGGGATTTGTTCATGAAAGCAACGGGTCGATTCAATATTCAAACTTCCTTTTGGAATTGATCTGACAGCAATTCTGGATCAGTATTCGAAGTTATTTTCCGCATAGTTTATTTGACTTTGCATTCATTTAAACAACAAATGTTACATATTATTACAAGACAAGTTAATTATTTACAATGATGGGAACAAAGGCCTGGTCTCAGGTTCGATTCCCGGAGCACACCCGAGTTTTCTATTACAGTGCATTTACTCCAGAGAGTCTTAGACTTTTGTGGAGGGTGCAACTACACGCTCCCGGTCTTTCGGGTGGGCGGTACGCTGGAAATCTTCTCGGGGAGCGCCAAGCCAAACTCTGATGCCAAGCGTGGGCCCGGTTAAGACAACATAGTCTTGGCCAGAGTAGGGTGGTGGGTAGAGGTGTACAAATCGGTTTTAAAAAAAAAACCGTTTTTTTTTTTTATAACCGGTTTCGGTTATCCCGGTTTTTCAAACCCAAAACAGTAACCAGTCTAACCGGTTGGGATCGGTTTTTAACCGGTTTTTGCCTAGAAAAAACCGGTTTAACCGGTTTTTTTAAACCGGTTTCGGTTATTAACCGGTTTTTTAAACCCAAAACAGTAACCGGTCACAAACCGCCGGTTCGGTTCGGTCTTAAAACCGGTTTTGAAAAAACCGATTTCGTGTTTTTTTTTCGGTTACGGTTCTAAAACCGGTTTTTTTGTTCACCTCTAGTGGTGGGCCTGCCGATGTAGTGGGTGCGATATCTATCGCCTGTTGTATAAAGTCGCCGTTCAAAAAAAATTATTTAAAAGTGTTTGAAGTGTGAGAATTAGATTTAAGTTATGCAAAAAATATGACATTCATTGGGTGTTGGGTTAAATCTTGATGTTACCGGTCATGTACGGGTCAAGTCGGTTACCGGTTTTGTTTAAATGGGTCATAGAATAGCAAACGGGTCATGGGTTGGCAGGTAAATGGGTCTTTAACCATCCAACGGGTCAACGAAGAAACGGTCTAAGTGTTGGCTGAGTTTGCTGGATGTGGAATTGTGGATTTGAGAAAAAGTGAACGTTAGAAGTGTTTATTTTAGCATGTGTTTTTATTTATAATTGGGTCAAATGGGCCAGTTGAGTTTGTCTATTCCTTAGCAATGATTTAGAGTCACGAGTCTTGTGTTACTTTGCCTATGTAAGGCTTTCTTTGGTTATTGAGTATAGATGTAGCTTTCCATTTTTCTTTTTATCTTCTGCAAGTCTCCTTCTTTGTCATGCAAATTTGAGTGCAATTTTGTGAGTGGAAGTTGGGGCCTTAACCAACATTGGGATCTTTCTAATAGTTAACTATAATATTATTTTAATTTTATTGTTAAACAGAGCAACTCTAAACACCTAAATAACAACAAACTCTAATTGGAGCATGTTTTAGGCTTTATGGGGAGGGACACCACTTTATACATCATAATACCATTAGGCTAGAAGCCCATATGTATATGTATGAGGTTTTAAATGCTTTTTTTTTTTTTTTTTTTGGTTTTTATCACTTGGAGATAAATAGTATAACTTGGCCATTTAGATATATAATGGATATTTGTATACAACTAGTAAGATTACCTGCGCTATGTTGCGGAGTTTCAGTCGATTTCTATTTTAGTTCAGTATAGCAACCCAAAGAAATATGCTCAAAAGAATGTCTGCATATGTTTTACATCCACCAAAAACCATAAAAATAAATTAAATTGGACAGTCGTACGGTCTGATTTAAAATTAATTGTAAATGAAAACATAAACGATATCTTTAAAATGACTTTAATGAAAATTTACGTTTAAACGTAAACCAACTTGAATTTATACAGACATGTGCATAAAAATAAGCACATAAGAAAATACTGTTTTAAGTTAAAGAATGGTACGGCGCGTTACGGCTGTGTCGAAACGTAAAGTGACTCGAATTTATACCATCTAATGAAAACGTATTATATTTGAGCCTAGTTGTGTCTGAACAAATCAACATCAAACATAGACCGAAAACATACATAAAAATAAACAATGGAAACATATTATATTTGACCCGACTTATTTCTGAAAAAGATTACGTTAAAACGTAGAACAACTGAAAACGTACACAATAATAAGCATAAGAACAAATTATATTTGACCAAACTCATTTTTGGAAAAAATATACGTCAAAATCTAAATAAACTTTAATTTATATTGACACGTACATAAATATAAACACGTATAACTCGATTACAGTTAAGGGGTTGTAAGCATCAAAGCTGAAAGTTGAGTGACAAAAGTATAAAAAAAAAAACATATAAAAGACAAACACACAAAAAGACAAAAAAAATCAAAAAATTGAGAACATTATTCACATAAGTTCCTAATTGTATTATAGATAACCCCGAAAGAAAGTTGAGGGACAAAAGTATAAAAAACATAAAAAAGACAAACAGACAAAGAGACAAAAAATTGAGAACACTATTCACATAAGTTCCTAGTTGTATTATCTAAACTATATTATAATGCATGGGGGAGGGGTATTTTAAGATACCCAAAAAATAAGAATTTTTCCCCCTCTTTATTTATAGAAAGACCCTTAAAATGAGGGTAGTTTTGTCTTTTAAACACTGTTTATTTTTTAACCCCTAAACTTATTACACTTAAATCCCTAAGTTTTTAACAAAATTATAGATAATTAGTTACAATTCACCCCTCCACAACAAACTTATAGTTTTTTTACGTATTCTTGACATATCTTATAAACTATAATGTTTAAAAAAAATCCAAAGATAGCATGACGACCTACACATTTTTGTCGATGTTTCGGTAGTTGTCTTGTCCAATATCAACGCACGGATTAAAAGGTACAAGTCGATAATTCTTTAATGTACAAGTGATTAAAGAAGAATATAGCAACTAATCTATACTATATACTCATTTAATGAGTTAAATAATAGGTTCTATAACATTTCATTCTAAAATTTTAAAAACTAAAACTATTGTTAAATAATTGATTAAACAATTTCTTTATAATTTAGTTAAATTTTAACAAAATTTCCTAATTTTAAGGAATTAGTCAAATGTGAAATGTCAACAGAAACTAACAAAAATTCAATTTAAAAGATTATTCAAATTTCAAAAGAAACTAACAATACTCCTGCTGCTTATTCTCCCCCATAGTTAGTTAGTTAGTTACACAAAGACACAATATAAAGAAAGAGAAAGAGCGCGGATGAGAGAAGCACAATCAAGTCAATATTGGAGCAAGGCATATCTTCCGAGGTTCTGTTCTTGAACAACTAAGGTAATTAATAAACCAATTCATATCTTTTAGTTCCTAACATGGGGTTTTTAGGATTATAAGTTTTCCATTTTTCAGGATCCGATTTTTGTTCTCGCTCCGATTATGATCTCTGTCACTGGAGAGAGGATTCCGAGAGAGAGGAGAAGAGAGAATATTGTTGGAAATCTAACCTCTGGCTGCAATAGATGGTGAACGGACCACGGTTTCTGCCACAACAGAGTCAGAGTCACCGCCGAAGTGTTCTTCGCGACGGAATCAAGGTTTTTTTTTATGTTTTATGTTAAATTAGGATATCAATGTGCTTATATGAATAAGATATTGCAGTGTACTGAAACTTTTGTCTAGACAGAGTTTTTGTGTCTGAAAATGATGATATAAGCTTGTTTCCAAACAACGAATTATATGGCGACAAGCCACTTAATGGTCCAAATGTAGAAGAAAACAACTACAAAGCCATCTTGTTATAGCTCTAGATCCCGTAATTCACCACATAAGTCAAAGGACCACACTGTAACGTCTACTCAACTACTGGCATCTACCTCAGCTTTGGAAAATGTCAACATATTCTATCCTTTTTTTTTATATTTTTGTACACTTTGTGCCTGGTTATGATAATGTATATTTATTGAAGTCAGTAACATGATATATGTGCTCGAATTCATGATTTGTCTGTAATATTTTATATTTCTCAGGTTTGTTGGCTTCCGATTGACTACCTTATTGTCGCTAAGTTAGCGATTGTGAGTTAGTTTCATTGTTAAGTATCAATTATATATTTTTCATTATCTTATTTGGTACATTAATAATCAATAGAAGAAAGGTCTGAACACGAAGTATAGTTTGATAATGTGGTTGCACTTCATAATGCAGAAGCACATATGTCTCTCTGAATTGCTTAGATGTGTTCATTGTATGTTCGGTTTTTTTTTACATTATACCATTTAAAGTGCATGTATGAGTATGTTTGTCTTATTCAACATTCAAAAGTACCATGACGACCTGCTCATTTATAATAACTTTTATATTAAAGACTTATTTTCCTTATCCGTGTGTTACTGTATTGCATCAATGGTTTCTTGAAACATTGCCAGATTAAATGCTAAATTTATTAGTTACAAGACATGTGTAATGCTTATTACGTCTATCCAATCACAATGATGCTACAATAAATATTATACGAATAAAAAACTACCAGAAACAAGTGTCAAAATGCAAAGTGTCGCCCCTGCCGCATCGCGCGGGCACCAGACTAGTAGATAATTATAGATAAAGTTCTTGCTTGTCTTGTTTCTTGAGTTTGTTCTCTTTGTTTCTGCCTGGACGGTAACGTTTGATTTTTACATGTTTATTATTGCTTTTTATAGGTTTATTATAGTAGTTTTTGTTGGGTGATTTGGTGCGGAGGCCCGATTAAGGGAGGGTGGCCGGCCGTAGCCTCGGGTCGGCCCACACGTCTTTCATTTAACAGTTAAATTAGGGTTCTAATTTAGTTGGCCCTAGTTATCTCTATGTGGGTTTGGGCCTAACTTGGGGATTAAGTTTCATAACCCTAATATTATTGTACTTGTAATTCTTTGAGTACCTGAATAATAAAGACATCCTAGTTGCAGCACAGTGGACGTAGGTCAATTTTCGTGTCATTTATTGCTTTCGTGTGTGTGTTCAGTTTCGTGTGTGTGTTCAATCCTAACGATCCTAACAATTTAGTTTTTTATACGATGATAACTGAGGAACGAAAATATATAGGTTTGATATATCAGTTGGTGGTTAAACATACAATCTTTTGACATCCTATGATGTTGATTCACCAAGACTTATTTTTCCTTTTGTCATATATCATTTGGTAGTAAAACAGGCAATCTTTTGACATCCTATGATGTCGATTCACCAAGACTTATTTTTCATTTTGTCTTTAAATATATTATATTACTAAAATATTTAAATTACTGTTAAGAGAAAATAAACTATCGAAGTAAGAGTATAATGTTTTAGATTAAATCAATTTGACAAGTTGTGTATACTGAAAATTATATATTTATTCTGATAAATTTATACTTGTTTGACCAAAGTTCACCCGTTTGAGTCATCGCAGGTAAATATTTTTAAATGTTGCAAACAGTCCCTAACAAATATAAAGTTGCATCTTAATATTGCAATAAATTTAACATAATTATAAATTGAAAAATATCAATATATCAATATAGATAATAAAGATAAGATTAAAATAAGATAGGTGGTTACAAATTATTAAATGATATCATAGAAGTATATGAATCCAACTGACGTGTGAAAACGAGAATATATATTAGACCTTGAAGGATGTGGTTGTAGAAAGTCAAAGTCATGCATGTAGTGGCATCATGTTAGTGATTTTCAAATAAGATGTATGGTGAAAGAATAAAAAGGAAACAACAGTCAAAAAGTTCTACAAAATATATTAAATTATACCTGTTTAATAAAACGGGATAACAAGTCAACTTTAATTGTATTGGTGGCTTATTTAGAATGACCGGTTTAATCAAAACATCCAATACAAGCACGTGCCAATGCTGTTATATAATACACCCTTTTTACTAATTTATGTAAAGTAGCAATAACACCCGCGTACGTTGTGGCGCGAGTACATCGTAAACATCGAATGAATTAATTCAATCGTTATGCGATGCGTTAACCATATGAAAATGTGTGTTTCGACGTATCCGATTGAACTCAATGTAACCTATATAAGCATTACGATTGGATCAAAACGTAAAGTAAATCGAGTTTATATCGTACAATCATAACGTATTATATGTGATCCAACTCATACATAGAAAACATAACGGGTATAAAGGAAAAACTGACACGTTTAATAAAAAAAGGATTAATTAAATCTTTTGAAAAAAATAAGAAACCACAATTTGACTCCAGTTCCACTCGGTTGGAAACAAAATTTACGAAACATCCATAAAATAAGCACGACAACATATTATATTTGACCTAACTCATTTCCCAAAAAAATTAACGTTCAATCGTAGACCAACTCGAATTTATACCAGAATGTATATAAAATATGCACGTAACAATGTTTTTTAAACGAAAATATATTGTATTTGACCCGACTCGTTTCTAGAAAAAGTTTACGTCGTAACGAAGAACAAATCGAATTTATATCGACATATACATAAATATATGCACGTAAAAAAATAGTTTTTTTTAAGTAAAGGAAGTACAGGGGTAAACTCAAAACAAACTATTAGTAAAAAACTTAATACGTTAAAAACGTTTGTAAAACCGTGCCAAGTTGCACCAATGCCACACACTGCCAGCGACCACCAACAGCGCAAAAACTTGTAAAAATAAAAGAGTTAACTGCCATTTTCGTCCCTGTGGTTTGGTCACTTTGGCCATTTCAGTCCATTTTTTAAAAATGCGTCATTTTCCTCCCCGACGTTCTGGAAAGGTGCCATTTCAGTCCAAAAATCATAACCCAGTTAAGTCAGTTTGTAAATAAGGACCGATTGTGTAAATTTGTTAACATAAAGGACCATTTAAGTAATTTATTTAAGTAGAAAATTAAAGAATAAAGATTTATTAAAATATACATATACACACATAAATACATACACAAACACTGATACATAAATACATACACAAACACCTGCACCACTAGTCTCCACCACCGCCACCACAGCCACTGCTGCCACCAACCACAGCTACCACCTCCACTACTTCTCCGGTCATCACAATTCACCTCCAACATAGAATCCCTACATAAATACATACACAAACACCTGCACCACTGGTCTCCACCACCGCCACCACAGCCACTGCCGCCACCAACCACAGCTACCACCTCCACCACATCTCCGGTCATCACAATTCACCCCCACAGATTAATCACCACCTGTAACCATATCATTCACAAACTATTGTAGCATTAGCAAATTCAATAACAACCGTTCAAAAACACATGTCAGATTCAAAATCGGCATAGATTATTCAGCTATAAGTCAAACTTAATTCTCAAAAACCTAATTAACAATTACAAATCTTATAACACCCGATAACAAACATAGAATAAATCAACTGATAACTACCTGAAACAGAGGCGAACGTTAGGGCTTGTTCAATCATACGGATCTGAGCAGAACGGTGATCGGAGAGTTCAACTACCTGAAACAGAGGCGAACGTTAGGGCTTCTGCTGCTGGTCATCATCTGCCGCCGTAACCTTCTCCGTCATCGGCGTTGCCGATTCAGTTGGTGGCGGCGGAGGTCTGGTGTGGCGGCGGTGAAGGTGATGGTGGTGGTGGTGGTGGTGGTGGTGGAGGTGAAGGTGATGGTGGTGGTGGTGGTGGTTTAGAGAGAGAGGGAGTAGAAAGAGAGAGAGTGGCGATGATGACGACGGTGGTGTTTTTGGGATGGTGGTTGATGATGATGGCGGAGGATGATGACGGCGGTGGTGTTTTAGGATGGTGGTTGATGATGAGGAGATGAGGATGATGACGGCGGTGGTGTTTTTGGGATGGTGGTTGATGATGACGGCGGTGGTGTTCTGTAGCGGTGGTTGACCGGCGGTGGAGGTGAAGGTGATGGTGGTGGTGGTTTAGAGAGAGAGTAGAGAGAGAGAGCAGTGATTTGTGTGTTTATATATTATAGATTTTATAATTATATAAATATTTATACATTTTACTTAAATGGTCCTTTATGTTAACAAATTTACACAATCAGTCCTTATTTACAAACTGGGTTATGATTTTTGGACTGAAATGGCACCTTTCCAGAACGTCGGGGAGGAAAATGGCGCATTTTTGAAAAATGGACTGAAATGGCCAAAGTGACCAAACCACAGGGACGAAAATGACAGTTAACTCAAAATAAAATAATAAAAAGAAAAGTAAAACCAGACGAAAAAACGTTGAACTCCACACGCACGTTGTGACGTGTTAACTCGCAAAATTTAAAACGAAATGTAAAACGAAAAACTTGCTAAAGATGAAAAGTGTGGGGGACCAAAGTTGAAAATAAAATGTGTTGGGGTTAAAATTAATAAGATGAAAAAGTTTGTATTAAAAGTAAAAAATCAATGGATTAAAATACAAAAATAAAAACCTTTGGGTTAGAAATGAAAAATCAAATTTTTTTTCCGAAAAACTCCCGATGTATAAAATACAACACCATATAGGATCAACATGTAAATAAATTATAGGATGGAAATGACTGTGGGCATTTTAAATCATAAAATGTTTCAAAAATACATTAAATAGTGAACTACTACCCCTTATGGAATGGCTCAAATTATCTACACACCAAGTGTGTAGATAGCCACCCCATAAAGTTCTTTTTTGTCTTTTATGCACACCCTGCAGTGTTGAACTGTGGCCAAAGCGCGACGTTTTGGTCCGGTCAACCAGACAAAGACTGACGGGTGTCTGATGGGTCTGTTGACCGGACCAAAACGCCAAGCTTTGGCCGCGTTTTCGTCCAGACACCCGGTCAGTCTTTTCTCTGGTTGACAGGACCAAAACGCGGCCAAAGCTCGGTGTTTTGGTTCAATCAACAGACCCGTCAGTCTTTGTCTGGTTGATCGGACTAAAACGTTGCGCTTTGACCACAGCTCGACACTGCAGAGTGTGCATATAAGACAAAAAAACCTATTTTTGGTGTGCATATAGGCACATTGGTGTGCCAATAGGTGCGAGAGAATAATATTGACCAAGACCAATGTAGATAAAACCATGATCATTTCTATCCACTCATATCTTATCTCAACTCCTGACCACTGGTTGAAATGACTGACTATAAAACCATGATTACATTCTGTGCACTCCATTCACATCTTATCTTATCTACACTCCTCTCCTCTTCAGACCAACTACCCTCATTCCCATTTCACTGTTAACCATGGCTGAAACTCTTGCAAATGAACTCCTCAAAGTCCTTGTTAAGAAGATGACCGATGAAGCCTTCAAGCGAATTGCTCGTGCTCAGGGTATTCACAACGAGCTGAAGGAGTTGAAGACCACACTGTCCAGGATCCAAGATCTGCTTACCGATGCCTCCCAGAAGGAGGTGACACATAAATCTGTCAAATCATGGCTGAATGCTCTCCAACATTTGGCTTACGATATCGATGACGTACTCGACGATTTGGCTACCGAAGACATGCATCGTGAGCTCACCTTGCAGGAACCTGCAGCATCCACCAGCATGGTAAGAAAGCTCATCCCATCATGCTGCACAAATTTCTCACTAACTCATAGGCTGTCTCCCAAGTTAGATAGTATTAACAGAGAGTTAGAAAATCTAGAAAAACGAAAAACAGATCTAGGTTTGCTTAAGATAGATGAAAAGCCAAGAAATACTAGTAGAAGAAGCGAAACCTCTTTGCCAGAAATCGATGTTGTTGGAAGAGAAGTTGAGAAAGAGAAATTTCTTAACAAGTTGTTGAGGGATGATGGGTCATCTAAGGAAAACTTTAGCGTCTTACCTATAGTTGGTATGGGTGGGGTTGGAAAAACCACTCTTGCTAGACTTTTGTATAATGATACAAAAGTGCAGGATCACTTTGAACTCATGGCATGGGTTTGTGTTTCTGATGATTTTGATATTTTTAAGATAAGTGATACCATCTTTCAGTCCGTGACTACTACCGAAAACAAGAAATTCGAAGATTTAGATAAGCTTCAAATAGCTATTGTAGAGCAATTTAAGGGCAAACGATTTCTACTAGTAGTTGATGATGTGTGGAGTGAAAACTATGGTGATTGGGAAAACCTAGTGCGCCCATTTCTATCATGTGCTCCTGGAAGTAGGATAATCATGACAACTCGGAAGGAGCGATTGCTCAAAAAGCTTGGTTTTGATAATCTGGATTGTCTTGAAAGTTTGTCGCATGAAGATGCGTTGTGTTTATTAGCTCTACATGCATTCGGTGTAGATAACTTCGACTTACACATAACACTAAAACCGCAAGGTGAAGGTATCGTGAAAAAGTGTGCTCGTTTGCCTTTGGCTTTGAAGGCAATTGGAAGGCTATTGAGAACGAGAACCGATAAAGAAGACTGGGATGACGTGTTGAATAGTGAAATATGGGATATAGAAACAGGTAATGATATTGAAAATGGCAATGATAAAGAAAATAGAGATAAGATTCTTCCGGCCCTTAAGCTTAGCTACCACGATCTTCCGGCTGATTTGAAGCAGTTGTTTGCATACTGCTCCTTGTTCCCTAAGGACTTTTTGTTTGACAAGGAGGATTTGGTATTATTGTGGATGGCAGAAGGATTTTTGAATCCATCCAATACAACCAAGTCACCAGAACGCTTGGGCCATGAATATTTTGAAATATTGTTATCAAAGTCATTTTTCCAACATGCACCTAATAATGAATCGTTGTTTATCATGCATGATCTGATGAATGATTTGGCCATGTTTGTTGCCGGAGAATTTTTTCTAAGGTTTGACAATCAAGTGAAGACAAAGACAGAAGATTTGGCTAAGTATCGCCATATATCATTTACTCGCGAAGAATATGGAGGTTACCATAAGTTTGAAGCATTTAAAGAAAGCAAAAGATTGAGAACATTGTTAGCAGTATCTGTTGGGCTGGTTCAAAATTGGGATGCCTTTTACTTATCCAATAAGATTTTCGTGGACTTACTTCCCGAGTTAAAACTGTTAAAGGTTCTTTCTTTGAGTCTTTTTCAAATAACTGAGGTACCAGAGTTCATTGATAGTTTGAAGCACTTGCGGTATCTTAATTTATCTAAAACTATGATAAAAGAGTTACCAGAGAGTGTTAGCAATCTTTATAATTTACAGACATTGATTGTTTTTGGTTGCGAAAGATTGACTAAGTTGCCTGAAAGCTTCTTAAAGCTTAAACGGTTACGGCATTTTGACATAAGGAATACTCCGTTATTGGAGAAGCTGCCATTCGGGATTGGTGAGTTGGAAAGCCTACAAACTCTCACCAAGATCATCATTGAAGAAGGTGTTGGCTTTGCAATAAATGAGCTCAAGGGATTAACAAATCTCCACGGGGAAGTTTTCATCGAGGGATTGCACAAAGTGCAAAGCTCAAAGCATGCACGGGAGGCGAACTTATCTCTAAAAAAGATTACTGGATTAGAGCTGCAATGGGTTGATGTGTTTGATGGCTCACGAATGGATACACTTGAAGAGGAAGTTCTCAATGAGCTGAAACCTAATAGTGATACGTTGAAAACGCTTTCAGTCGTGTCATACGGGGGAACACAAATTTCAAATTGGGTTGGTGATCGCTCTTTTCATGAGTTGGTTAATGTGTCAATACGTGGTTGTAAAAAATGCACATCTCTACCCCCATTTGGGTTGCTCCCTTCACTTAAGAGGTTGCAGATTCAAGGCATGGATGAGGTTAAAATCATAGGTTTGGAGTTAACCGGAAATGATGTTAACGCCTTCCGTTCACTTGAAGTTCTAAGATTTGTAGATATGTCTGGATGGGAGGGGTGGTCAACTATAAATGAGGGTTCAACAGCAGTGTTTCCATGCCTTAAAGAGCTTTATGTAAAGGACTGTCCACAATTGATTAATGTCTCACTTCAAGCACTGCCTTCACTCAAGGTTCTTGAAATTGGTAGTTGTGGTGATGGTGTGTTGAGAAGTCTGGTTCAGGTAGCTTCTTCAGTCACTAAATTGGAAATAAGTTTTGTATCAGGGCTTACATATGAGGTGTGGAGAGGAGTTATAAGGTATCTTAAGGAAGTTGAAGAATTAAGTATCATTGGATGTAATGAAATAAAATACTTGTGGGAATCAGAAACAGAGGCAAGTAAGCTTCTTGTGAGATTAAAGGAATTGAGTTTATGGGAATGTTCAGGTTTGGTAAGTTTAGAAGAGAAAGAGGAGGATGACAATTTTGGGAGCAGCACCCTGTTATCTCTTAGAAGTTTGCATGTAAGTTTTTGTAGTGGCATAAAGCGTTTATGCTGTCCAAATAGCATTGAGAGTTTGGGAGTTTTTTATTGTTCAGTTATTACAGATGTCTACCTCCCAAAAGAAGGAGGGAATAAGCTCAAATCACTTAGTATAATCAGATGTGATAAACTGGAGGGAAAAATCAACAACACAAGCATGCCAATGCTTGAAACCCTAGATATTGATAAATGGGAAAATCTAAGATCAATCAGTGAATTGAGTAACTCCACTCACCTCACCAGCCTGGATATAGATTGTTGTCCACATATCGTGTCACTTCCAGAGCTTCAGCTATCAAACCTCACCCATTTGTCAATTAGTAATTGTGAAAGTCTGGAGTCATTACCTGAGCTATCGAATCTCACCAGTTTGTCAGTTAGTGATTGTGAAAGTCTGGCGTCATTACCTACGCTATCGAATCTCACATTGTTAAAAGATCTGAAAATCAGAAGGTGTCCAGGTATTGATGCTTCATTTCCTCGTGGGCTTTGGCCTCCCAATTTGTGTTTCCTTCAAGTAGGGGGGTTGAAAAAGCCCATCTCAGAATGGGGCAATCAGAATTTCCCAGCTTCCCTTGTTGAGCTATCTTTATCTAATGAACCTGATGTGAGGAATTTCAGTCAATTGTCCCACCTTTTCCCTTCTTCTCTTACATCTCTGGAAATATTCGAATTTGATAATCTGGAATCACTTTCAACGGGGCTCCAACACCTCACATCCCTTCAACATCTGAATATTTGCAGATGCCCAAAGCTGAACGATCTACCAGAGACGCTGTTACCTTCACTTTTGAGTTTGAAAATATATGAATGCCCAAAATTGAAAGAAAGGTGTGAAGGAAGAGGCTCCCACTACTGGCCACACATCTCTCATATCCCCTACATGGCAGGTACTTTTGTATTAAATACCCTCTGATTTCGATATGATAAACTGGTATTCTCAGACATGTGCGTGTTTTTTTGTTGGAATAGGATTTGTTGCTCAAAACCTATAATTGAATTTTAATGATGACATTAATTTATATGTTGAAAACAGTTATCACTTTTCATGAGTTTAAACTATTATGTAGCTGCATCATACGTTGGAACTCATTTCACAATGTGTACTAATTTTGACTTTCATGAGTTAAACTTGCCAATGAATTATTATTATTATTGTTATTGTTTTGTTTGTGATTTTTGTTGATCTTGCTTTTGTAGGTTGATAGGGTGCGATTTTAAGTTGTTAATCAGTTGATTTGTGTGATTGTACGGTTAATTTTGTTTTTTGGTTGCTAGTTTATGCGACGGATGTGAGTTGACTTTAGTTAGGGTTTTGGTGTGGTTTGTGGAATTATTGAAGTGTTATAGTAATAGATAATGAAATTTGATTGAAGTTACTTCGAGTCTCGATTACAAAGTTGAATCTGATTCACAAGTTGAAGATACAAATTAGGGTTTAGAACTGCATTTGGTTTGATTAATTTAGGCATTTTGTTTACTGCAGAGTTATTATAAAGAAAACATAGCTAATTTGATTAATTGTATTAATACTTGATATGAAGTCTGTGAAGAACTGAATAACTTATGTATTACAACTAAACTTTTGCAGGCACATATCCTAAAGGATCTTCTGGGTGATGGAACATTCACAGTTGACCAGGTCAAATTCAAGAACAGAGAAAAGTCTCAAGGTGTGAATTTTCAGGGAAAGTATCTTGAGTAAAGTGCAGTAAAACTCGCGCATATAATTACTAAAACAGCTAATAACAGACAAACTCTCGATAACACAAGTGTAAGTTCCTTTTAAGTCAACAACATTTAAATCAGTTGCATTTAATATTCAAAGTGAAGGTCTTAAGAAATTGTCAAATATTGGACCAGAGGCTAAGTTAAAGGAAAGGGACAAAGTGCTTGATGACGGACAAGATCATTTCTGGTAAGCTTATACTTTTTTCCCATAAAAATTATGGGTGGGTTGGATAACGAGTCAAAACAGATTCGGGTTAATAATATTGTTGACTTTTTAGTAGGGTTGGACTGAGGCGGGTTGGAGTGTTGGACTCTGGTACAAACATTTTAATTTTCGTTTGACCTAATGGCCAATTAATGTTTTAACTATGATTACAGAAAATATACTATTTAGAATAGTCGTCCAAACTTTTTCTAAAGGAGTGTTTAAAAAGTAACATGTGTTTTGATTATGTTTTAATAACTTTAGAACCACTTGTATGGTTGTTCCTATTCTTTTGTAAGTTTTTTTAGCTGGTACAGAAATGCAACAGGACCCACATCATCTTCAATGGAAAAAGTTGTTGCTGTAACATTCTTGTTATATTGAATTTGAAAAGCAGTAGGTTTGGCCATTAATATCAAAGTGTATTGTTTGACCCTTGAAGTTTTTTAATTGCAGTTGAAGAAAGAAGATATTCTGCAAATCAACAACACACATCCAAAATACTTCATAATTGGTGGAAAGGAGGCTACATCTATTGCCATAATTTGGTTCATTTACATGCTCTGCAAACATCCTGAGATTCAAGATAAGGTTGAATAAGAAATCAAAGAAGCAACAAACAATTATTTTGACTTATTGACTTATGACTTTTTAAAAAGTAGTTTAAAAAAATGTTTGGATTAGCTTATGGGGTGGGAAAAAAGTCAATACGTTAATAAGTTTTTTTTTTTTTTTAAAATGTTTGGATTAGCCTATGAGTGGATTAGCTTAGGGCAGGGGGTAATTCTGTAATTGTGTTTTGAAAAGTTATAAAAAGTTCCAAAAAGTCACAAAATACTAACTTTTCAAAACTGAATTTTCCTTCTCCTTCTGTACAAAAAGTTGTTTCAAAAAGTCATTTTTAATTACCCAAACATTATTTTGACTTATTGGCTTTTTGAAAAAGACAATAAGTGAATAAGTTGTTTCAAAAAGCTTAGCCAAACATGCCCTAAATCGCCGGCAGCCTAGTGTCTAGAGGTGCAGAGGTGCACAAAACGGTTTCTTCTCTAGCCAGTTCGGTTAAAATGGTTTTTTCTCTAGTCGGTTCAGTTAATCGAACAAGCAGGTTTATCTCATTTTTTCTTTAACCCGTTTTTCACATTTCATCATTAGCAGATGTCCAAAGGTGAACGATCTACCAGAGACGCTGTTACCTTCACTTTTGAGTTTGAGAATACATGATGATTGCCCAAAATTGAAAGAAAGGTGTGAAGGAAGAGGCTCCCATTACTGGCCCCGAATCTCTCATATTCCCAAAATCCAAATAAACTTCAGGTACTTTTGTATTGAAGACCCTCAGATTTCCATATGATAAACTGGCTTGTCTTATGCGCGTTTTTGTTGGACTAGGTTTTTTGTGCTCAAAACCTAAAATTGAATTTTAATAATGACAATAATTTATATGTTGAAATCAGTAATCACTTTTCATGAGTTTAAACTAATATATTGCTGATAAGTTGAAGTCGATTTTGACACAACCAATCTTAATAATAATCGGTATTTTCTTCACTTGTAGATTCCTGTTTATTACACATGTAATTAATATCAAGTTGACAACTGATAATCTTATACATTACAACAAAATGTGAGAACAGAGAGATTTTAGCGGTGTAAGTTCCTTTTAATCAACCTGGTTTTGATTATTGGTATTAATGATATAACACAGGATTCATTCATGAAAGCATGTTGGATTTGACATTCAAAATTGCTTTGGGAACTGATCTTGACAGCAATCAGCATAACCAGGAAATTTAAGGAATTTTTAAATATCACACCAGAGGCTAAGCTAAATGCATGAAGATCAAAGTGGTTGATGAGTTTGTTTATTAGCTGATCTAGACCAAGACTGAACAAATGAACAGGGGACAAGATGATTTCTAGTAAGCGGATACTTTTTTTCCCATAAAATCATTGGTGGGTTGGGTAACGACTAACGAGTCGAAAGAGGTCTGGGGTTTTGAAAAATGGTTACCTTTTTAGGAGGGTTGAAATGGGTCGGGTCAGGTTGGACTGTTTGACTGAGATGAAAACACTTTAGTTTTCTTTAAACCTTATATCTAGTTAATGTTTTAACTATGATTACAAAAAACAAACCATTTTTAATAATAGTCTAACTTTCTTTTAATAGTGTTTAGAATGTGATGATTATAATCTTGCTATTTTTAATTTGAAAGCAATGGGTTTGCCTACTATTCACCTGGCAAAACGGGTGGGTCGGGTCGGGTTGGGTGGCAGGTCAAAACGGGTTAATAAAAAAGGGCTGTTTTGGTTCGGGTTGAAACGGGTTCGGGTCGAAACGGGTCCGGGTCATAACGGATTTCGGGTTGGATTGCGTTGGTTTAAACAGCGTTTTTTTTAAACCAACGTAAATATTCCATTCCAATCACCAGGGCAAATTATATAAGGATAGCAGGTAAAAAAAAGGTTTGTAGTAGCAATAGATCCATCTTCACATCTATAGACACACCAACATATACAATTATACATATGTATGTGTGGCTGATTTATAATAAGAAAAAATTGATATAAATTAATAACTCAAATATCAAAGGGTAAACTGCCTCAACCCGTTATGACCCGTTGCTTACCTGCCTCAACCCGTTCTGATCGGGTCTTCTGTTTTAAAATGTTGTTAGGAGTCCACTTCGACCCGTCCTTCACTTTTGACAAACCCAGATGAACCCAAAGGTGGAAAATATTTGCCCAGACTGACCCGTATACGAGGAGACGGGTTGTGATTGCCAGCCCTACCTACTAATGTCAAATTGTGTTGTTTGACCCTTGACTGCAGTTGAAGAAAGAAGACATTCTATCAAGGTTTCTGCATAGCAACAACACACATCCAAAGTCACAGATGTTGAAGAATTTGCAAACAGTGTGAGTGAAGAAAGCCTAGAAAAGATACAATATCTTAATGCAGATTTTAACGAAACTCTCAAGACTCTTTCATGCAGTTCCCATGGTATGCAATCTCAAATCTTTATCAATTTTTCATACTTTGACTTAACTGGCCGGGTCTTTGACTAATCAACATGGTTACTAGTATTTATTGGAGTAAGAGGTTCGAAATGGATCTCGTTGGGTCAACCCAAAGCACTTTTTGTCAAAAAATTAAAAAAAAAAGTTATTGATAATTAGTTTTAAAGAAGTATTATTTCAAAGATAGTCTAATTTTGTTTATTAAAATATTTTCAGGGGTTTTATGTTTCAAAACTACACATTGGATAACTTTACATCCTAAAAAGGTAATAAAAAAGAGAAGTAATACAGATGTTGCAATTTTTCATATGCTCAAATTTATATGCTTTACAGATATGGATGATGCATGTTGTATCTGATGGTTATGTTGTGAAGAAGGAGGATACTGCAGCTTTATCAGAAAAATGGTTTCTTCAAATTGTTGTTTCTCTAAAAGCTTCTTTAAGTTTAAGGCTTTTAAGGTGAGTACAATACAACCCATATCGACCATTTCCTTTTCATTTGGATCATGTAACTGAACTCTTGATTTGTAAAAATTTTTGTGGTCTGGTTTAAAAGTCAACCTTCATGTTATGTCATTTGACCAAAGCAAAAGTATCTAGATTATCATAAAACGTATATTAATAATTATTTAATGAACCTGATGTGAGGAATTTTAGTCAACATGGTTACTAGTAGTTAGAGTAAAAGGGTCAAAGTGGTTGATGAGTTCCAGTACGAGTGAAGAAAGCCTAGAAAAGATATAGTATCTTCATGCAGATTTTAACAAAACTCTCAAGACTCTATCATGCAGTTCCAGTGGTACGCAATCTCAAATCTTTATCAATTTTTCATACTATGATTTAATTGGGCCTTTGACTAATCAACATGGGGTTACTAGTAGTCAGAGGTTCAAAATGGCAATTTACTCTTGAATTTTAATGATAACAATAATTTATATGTTGAAACCAGTAATCACTTTTCATAAGTTTAAAATAATATATATATTGCTGCATAGAATGTATGGTGTAAGATTCTGTTTATTACTCTGTTTATTTTCAAGTTGACTTTCAATTTCGTTTTTTTTTTATCTTAGCCATTTTCATTATCCTTTTTGCAGGTATCAGCATTGAGTATGTTCAATGATTACATTTCAATACGGAAATTACGTTAGCTGATTTGATTTTGGTAAACATGTAAATTAAGCATTTTCCTCGTTAGCTTATATCAGAAGCTTCTGTATAGCGGAACAACAGAATATCTAATATATTACAACAAAATTTTGCAGGGACTTAAGACCATGACATCCTAAAGGATCTTCTAGGTGATGGAACATTCACAGTTAACCAGGAAAAAATTGAGATAAGAGAGATTTTAGCAGTGTACGTTCCTTTCAGTCAAAAAAACATATAACTAGTGCATAATACAATGACCTGGTTTTGACTATTGGCATTCATGATATAACACAGGGTTTATTCATGTTGGATTTCATTTTTAAAGTTGCTTTGGGAATTGATATTGACAGCATGTGTGGTTTAACTGAAGGAGGCCAGAATTGAAAGAAAGGTGTGGAGGAAGAGGCTCCCACTACTGGCCACTTATCTCTCATGTCCCCGGCATATAATACGATTAAAGGTACATGTTTATTAAATAGCAATTGTTTCTTACATGTTTATTATTGCTAGTGATTGTTTCAAATAAATAACCCCTACATTCTTCTTGTTGCCTCTGTAGTCACTGAAAAGCATTTCCTGCCCTGAATACCCAGTCACTGGAAAACCGACATCAAACAACTGAACGTCACAGCAGATGACTTTGTCGACCGCAGTTTTTCTTTCCGGCAACCCGTCATCACAACCGAACGCTGCTCACACCCTCAGGTGACAATTAACATCGTTAAACCTCAAATTATTTATTTTTAAAGTTTCTGCTCCTCGTTTCTTTCTTGTTTGGGCCTGTTTTAATGTTGGAAGCCCAACTGGTTTACAATTATGGAATGTTATTAAGCCCAACATAAACTATTTCATCTATAGAATGTGGTATAGGTGTACATTTGTTTTTTTTTTTTTTTAGAAAAATAGGCTCGGTTTGGTCAACTTTGGTCAAAACCGGTTATGAAGGAAAATATTTGATCCTATACAAATCGGTTTGGGTCGTGCAGAAACCGTTTCGCTTTTTTAAACCTATAGTTTTCTAATATTATCCTGGTTTTTCAAACAGTTTCAAGTCCAAACTGGTTTTAGTAATGAGAGTTGGAACTGATATACAAATTGGCGATTTGGGTCGGGTTGGAATCGGTGTGGGTCAAACCGGTTTCAGGTTTGGTATTGAGCCGGGTTAGGAACCGGTTTGAAAATCCAAATGGGCTTTTTTTTGTACATCTTTAATCTATAGTAAACATACCATATTTGATATAAGTTAAGTAAATTACAGTTGTCAATTTAAAATTGAATGGGTTGCGTCGTCCCAAAGCTCTTTTTGTCTAAAACTGTTTCAAAAAATTAATAAATATCGTCTCAACAAAAGTTTCATCATTTCAATGATACTCCATTT
Source organism: Helianthus tuberosus (assembly GCA_030545235.1). Taxonomy (NCBI): domain Eukaryota; kingdom Viridiplantae; phylum Streptophyta; class Magnoliopsida; order Asterales; family Asteraceae; genus Helianthus; species Helianthus tuberosus. Next base: position 142,258,793 of record CM060426.1, on the reverse strand, counting down.
TTTTTTTACCAAAATAATAAGGGTAATACAGTACAACCCGTATTAACCTTTTTCTTCTAGTTGAAATCATGTATAAAGTTGGATGTGGTCTAGTTAAACAGTCAACCTTCAAGTTATGTCATTAGAGTGAAACTTGGATGTGAAGGGTATTTTTGTCATTTGACTAGATACAAAAGTAAACCGATGATCATAAAATGTATTTTTGTCAGAAAGGGCAGATTTCAGATGTTGGTTTATTGAATTCATTAGCATATGATCATGAGCTTCATATGCCTGTAACTTCGATTCCTAGTTTAAACAATCTGCCCAGTTTTACCAATAAATTTCTAGAATCACATGACAATATGAATAAAACATGTGCATCCTTTGAAAAGATCAGAGTGTTGGTATGTTGGTATATCACTTGTTTTGAGAATCTATATCTCCTTTTCAAATAAATTACATTTAAATAATAATTACTTTTTTTGGTTCTATAAATATGATCTTACAGATTGATTAGTCCTTTCCGCAACAAGGTTTATACATCTGACCCAGCCAATGTTTAAGACCGATGACAAAAGTTATGTTAAGGTATGTTGGATTACAGTTTCTAAATCTGGACAAAAGTTACTTTTTTTTTTATTTGAGTTTGCTCAGTGATTTGAATTTTGTAAAATGTTACTTCCACAATTTTGTGAATTTGTCATAAGTATGGTCAAATGATTGATATTTAGGAATTCCACTCAAACCACTGCCATAAACTTTTCATCATAGGAAGTGCAGTTTCACTCTTCATGTCAAACAAACTAAATTTGAATTCAAATTGATTACTATTCTTCAGTATTTTGACCATAACTCAAATGGAAAAAGTTTTTTTTAGCATTCTTGTTACTTTAAACTTGGAAAGCAATGTGTTTGACCAAAAATTGTTTGACCCTTGAATTTTTAAAATTGCAGTTGAAGAAAGAAGACATTCTATCAGGGTTTCTTCAAATCAACAAGACACATCCAACATGCTAAGAGACACATAATCCGAATTCACTTATTTCGAGCCCGGATTTTAACTTTGATGACAACCTGTGCGGGGTTGTTACTCTTACTTTGGGCTTGTGTTGGGCCTTCAACTGTCATGTTGTGACAGGTCATGAAGTACCAGAAGAGAGCACTGAGCTTTTGATCAAGAGATTCTGTTTGAGAGGATAGTGAGAGAAATCGCTAAGGTTTTCAAAACAGATGCTCTACAACGGCTGCTCTCCAGAAGGCAGCTGAAGCATACCTTGTTGGACCCATTGAGGACTCTAATCTGTGTGCGGTTCAATGCTAAAAGAGTAATGATCATGCCTAAGGATATCCAGCTTGCACGTAGGATTTGTGGTGAGAGGGCTTAGAGTTTATAGATCTGTAACGCTAGTATGTAGATCTCAACTGTTTAATTATGCTCTTATAATTCTTATTGATTCATATTGAATGAAAGTTTTCAGTTTAGTCCTGTTAAATGATATTATGTAAGTTCGTTGTTATGATGTCGCCGTTGTATTTGATCTTCTATCAAACTATGCATCCATCGTCTTTTGAAGGTACTCCTTAGTGATACATTGAAAGTCGAGTAATTGAGCGTTTTTAGAGGAGTTAGTATGTTTTGATCACCATTCCGTTTAGGTTTACGTCAAAACTTCCAGGTCTATAATGAAAATGAAGATGCATTTGAGATGTTTAATTTGAATATAATTGATTAATATATTTGATTGTTTAGATCATGTTGAAAATCCTTGGAATCGTTAATGGTGGTTTTGAATGTGATGAATAAAATGAGAAGAAACAGAGAATTTTCATTTTTAACTGGTGGGCCGAGCAGCTAGGCTGTGGCTTTGTTTAGGCATTCTTCATTGGGCCCAAACCTAGTCATGGTTTCTTTGCTGATGGGCTTGAAGCCCACCTATTAAAAGATAAAGAAAAAGGGGTGGCCACGAGGGGTTTGGACTTTGGGACTGCATAGGTTAATTTCCAATCTAGACTAATTAATAAATATGATTAAGTTTCATAATTATTGATTGTTATATTGAAACAAGCAATTGATTTGTATGGATATTAAATCTAATTATTCATATTTTTATTATTACATGGTTTTTTTCTCACCATAAAACCTAACTATTTAGTTAAATTGTTTTCTTGTATTTATTTCCCAATTTAAAGTTATTATTTCAATAAAATAAACTTGTTAATGGTTTGAGTCAAGAAGGGTCAAAACCAGCTTTGTTTCAAACAGGCTTTTCAGAAGGAAAAAAAAAAAACAGTTTCAAAATTGGGTTTTAACTAGTTTGGTTCGGGTTTGACAATTCGATGTTCCCACACCGATTACAACCCATATGTTTGGGTCGATTCAGAACCAATTTCAATACCGGTCCTGGTTCCGAATTACAAACATGCTCCGGTTCCCAAACCAGTTTTTTAACTTCCGTAACCCTGGTAATATTAAGTTGAGCTTAATTGACTTATTTAAGAAGCTGGACTTGGCCCAACTTAATCAGCAATGGCCTATGTGACTCAAAACCATTTGAAATCTTCTCCCTCATTTTGAGACAAATGGAGTCCACTTCCGGTCACCATGCCGCTGTTATCCCTTACTTTATTTTCATATGTTTTTTTTTTTTTCCAAACCGGTTCAGATTTGAGTCAACAAAAGTCAAAACCAACTTCTCTTGGAATTGGTTTTTGAGGGGGAAAAAGATTGGTTCCAAAATAGGGTTTAACCAATTTGGTTCGGGTTTAACCGGTCTCAAAGTATAGATTCCAAAACCGATTACAACCCGCCTTCTCAGGCCAGTTTGAAACCAATTACAAAGAAAGCAGTTTTTTCCACCTCCCTATAGGCCTATACCCTAGTAATTTTAAGTTGGGCTTAAGTGAGTTTGTTTAATAAGTTGGACTTGGCCCAACCTAATATTAATTGCCCTATGCGACTCATACCAGTTCCCCTTTTGGAGACGAACGGAGTTCACTTCCGGCCACCCTGCCGCCGTTGCCGATTCAGACGAACCTAATAAACCTAAACGAATAAATATTCGATCTTCGAGCTTCATAGGTTCCTTCCGTTTCATCGAATTGCTTTCAGCATCACAACACACTTCTTCCACCAACGGAACTACTTCCAACGAAATCGAAACGGCGTTAATGTAAGTTCGCTTTAACCTAACTTAATTAAATGTCGTTCTCTATTTTGTTCATCAAGTGTTTCTGGTTTTACATATTGATTTTAACTATTTATAGAGGCCACTAAACAGTGCTGATTAAATGTGATTGTGTATTTTGTTCATGTAGTACTATCGCTTATTTGTATAATGCCTGTTTCTTTACATGAATTTGTTCTTCGAATTACACCTTCATGGTCAGATATCTATATGTGTTCATGTATGTACCAACCGGTTTATTGGTTCAATTTATACGTGTGTGTGTGTGTGTGTTTTCAACCTAATCAATCCATATTGGGGGTAGTATCACAAAGCTGTGAAGTAACTTTAAAAAAAAACACATTACTGTAAACAGCAATCTTCATCAACATTGTTGTTTTTGCTATTAAGATGATGGAATATAGATGCTCGTTATAAGACCCGCTTCACTGAAACTAGAATAAACAAATAGAAAGATAGGTTACTCAATGTTTGATAAGTGAATTGGTTACTACTCTAAGTGGTGTAAACTGACTATCCCAGTGATGTCAAATCGCTAATTATTATAAATCATTCATAATAAAGTTAAAACTTTAAAGCCATATGCCCTTATATATCCTATCAGTTTGAGATAGACAAATTGAAAACACAAACCAAATCGACACATCTTGACATTCACAAGTTTCGGATGAAATTTTGTGTACAAGATAATATAATATGGTATCAAGGCAACAAGCTCTTATACGCAGTTTTAGTTGTCTTAGTTTCACTTCTACTTGAAATTCTTTGTTGTATGACTAAACTGCCCTGCTGCTTGTTTTGTATGGTCAGTTCGGCAAAAGGCTAAAAATCCTACCTTTTTCATGTAATAAGGGCAAAATCTGGTAAGAAGCAATCATGAGAAGATATGCTGGTGGCAAAATTGCACATTCTGCAGGAGCTTCAATGAGCTTGCCTTAAATAAGGTGTGTTTTAACATGCATACATATTAAGTTTTTCTTAGAAAATTTTAATGTATTCATATCAGTTCTTATTTTGGAAAATTTTGGTTTTGACCATTATAGTCAAAGTAGGAGAGGTAAAAGAGCAAAGATGAAATATATGACTTGGTTCACCCAAGCTGTGGATACAAGATTGTTCGAGTAAAGGGGTATTAGTAGAGCTGGCAATTCTGACCCACATGCATAAAATGGGTCGTTTTGGGTCTTTTTTTAAATCACCATGGGTTGATTTGGGTTTCTTTTTAGTAATCAATGTGTCTGGCTGGGTTACCCTAAAATACAGAAAGATTTTACGGGTCAAATTGGGTTTGGAATTAAAAAGAAACAAACGGGTGGAACGGGTTAGTGGGTTCAGAAGAAAAATGAAACAGGTGGAACTAGTTAGAAAAAATCTCGGGTTTTATTCTCAAAAGCTTTTCTTTTTCTTCTCTCTAAATCTGAGATCGTCACTCTCACACAAAATTAGTTCTTAGAAAAATCTCACCAAACCACCATATTAGAAGCTTACAGATTCTCCTCTACTCTCGTCTCCTTTACGCACTATCTCTGTGTTCCGGTAAACTAGCGACGCCGACCACCATTAAGTTGGTGACATAGCAAACGACGGTGTTTCTGTCTTCCGGTAAACTAGCGACGCCGACCACCATAAAGTTGGTAATATATTAAACGACGGTGTTTCGATGTTATGCGGAGGTCGTAACGTAACGGATCGATGGTGTAACCGGTGAGTGTGTAAATGATCACTCAATGGCTGACAGTTACGAACCCAAACGGGTTGACATATGCGAGAGATCAGCTGGAGCGATTACTGAATTGAAACCGCGTGAATTATGAATCGTTGCTGCCTCACCAGACGAAACAGAAACGATCATTGGTTGTTCTTTTCTCAATCAGTATGTTTTAATATTTGATTTGTGTTTATTTGCTTTTTTTTCCCAAAATAAAACTGTTTTTTTTTTAAGTTTAACTGAATTTTAGTTTTTCAATTAAAATGAATTTCTGTTCAACATCTGTTACAATTTCAATTTCTATTTTAGTTAAGAAAGCAAAGGTTTTACCGTAGGGAATAGAGATTCTATTACTGCTGGGTGCAGACATCAATATGTAAAATGACCGTTCTAACCCGAACCCAATCTGACCCGAACCTATTCTGATCCAATCCGACCCAAACCAAAATGACCCTTTCCTTAACATGACCCGTTCTGACCCGAACCCGTTTTGATCCGTCACTACACCCAATCTGACCGGCTCATTTTGGCAGGCATTGGTATAAGCGTTATCATTGTAAAGTATGTTTAAGGTCTATAGTTTATTATGTAAGGGGTTTAGGGTGTCATTTAAGTAAACCGGTATATCTCAATCGCTTCTTCGATTGTTTCATGCCGGTTCAATATGTATAAGTAGGGAACGATTGTCAAGCATCATTTAGTAATCAGAAATTTAGTTTGTGTAAAATTCATTTGTTAATTTTGTTCTTATTCTATCAATTCAATCAATTGTGTCTTTGATTAACAACCTTGGGCTATAGAATCTCATCTTGTTAAAATGTATTTTTATCATAGACAGTCCAAGTATGGATGGAAACCCGTGGATGCTGAAATCCAGAAGAATGGTGTAATGGAAAAGGCTCTCACAATAGTCTGCAGGCCCATCATCTCTCGTATCCCCTGCATCAATTAACACAAGAGACTACTAATGGTACTTGTTTACTTGATACACTTTTGACTCTTTCAATATGCATAAATTAAATATTTTGTTTTTGTTTTCATTCAGGCACCAAATTTTACGGCTTGACAAATGGTTTATTTGGAAAAATATGTGATTGACTTAATGCCTTTTTTTCACTTTCTTTCAAGATATATATTGATCTTCTTTTCAAATAAATCACCTTGCAGAAAAAGGAGATTTATTGAGATCTTTATATTATTTACTTCTTTATCTTGAATTTTTAACTCGTGGGCCGAGCAGCTAGGCTCTGGTTTTGTTTAGACATTCTCCAACGGGCCCAAACCTAGTCATGGGTTTATGGGTTTGTTGATAATTGGATTTTTGATTAGTAATTTACTATATTTTGTGCCCTGATTCTGATTGATGATTGATGGGTTTGATTTGCTGATTAGTACTTCAATTTTATGAATTCTAATTACAATTATCTGTTTGAATATTGATTTTGATTAAATTGGGTTTATGGGTTTGTTGGAAGTTGGGCATTGATTACATTGGAACCGACAATTTTATGGTTTCGTGTTCATGATTTTAATCGGTTCAATGTAACTTTGCTTAACCTAACTTACTTAATTGTCATTCTGTGTTTTGTTCATCAACTGTTGTTACTGGTTACTTTGGATTTAAACTAGCTTATGAGTAGAATGCCTGTTTCTTTTTTACATGAATTTGTACTTCAAATTGCGGCTTCATGGTCTTCCCCTTCATATATCTATATGTGTTCATGTATGTACTAGCCGGTTTATTGGTTCAAATTATATATATGTATGTGTATGTCTCTGTTTTCAACCTAAAAATCCGATTTGGGGGTAGTAGTCAGGGCAAAAGCTGGTAGGAAGCAAATATCAGAAGACGCTGGTGGCAAAATTGCACGTTCTGCAGGAGCTTCAATGAGCACTAAACCCACAAGGTGATGGTAACTTTAACTCACATGCAACACGAAAACCACAAGGTGATGGTATTGTGAAAAAATGTGGTTGATCAAAATCCAATGACTCTCAAACAGGTATGTTGGCATAACATTCATAATTAAGAAAATTTTCAAATATTAGACCTGAGGCTAAGTTAAAGAAAAGGGTCAAAGTGGTTGATGAGTTTGTTTATAAGTTGATCCAGAAAAGGTTGAACTGACGTTGAGTGAATCAGCAAATAACAATCAACGAAAGTCCAGATTTTAGCAGTGTGTGTACATTCAGAAAAAATGCAGTAAAACTCGTGCATACATTGACTGAATCAGAAAATAACAATCAACATGTTGATATAAGTGTAAGTTCCTTCAAGTCAACAACATTTGACCACCTCATAATATAACAACCTGGTTTTAGTTATTCGTATACATGATATAACACGGGATTTGTTCATGAAAGCAACGGGTCGATTTAATATTCAAACTTCCTTTTGGAATTGATCTGATAGCAATTCTGGCTCAGTATTCAAAGTTATTTTCTGCATAGTTTATTTGACTTTGCATTCATTTAAACAACAAATTTTACATATTATTACAAGACAAGTTAATTATTTATAAAGTATTTTACATATGACATTCATTGGGTGTTGGGTCATGTACGGGTCAAGTCGGTTACCGGTTTTGTTTAAAGGGGTCACAGAATAGCAAACGGGTCATGGGTTGGCAGGTACCCTTCCAACGGGTCAACGAAGAGACGGTCTAAGTGTTGACTGAGTTTGCTGGATGTGGATTTGAGAAAAAGTGAACGTTAGAAGTCTTTATTATAGCATGTGTTTTTATTTATAGTTGGGTCAAATGGGCCAGTTGAGTTTGTCTATTCCTTAGCAATGATTTAGAGTCACGAGTCTCGTGTTACGTTGCATGTAATTGCCTATATAAGGCTTAATTTCTTTGGTTATTGAATATATAGATGTAGCTTTCCATTTTTCTTTTTATCTTCTGCAAGTCTCCTTTGTCATTCTGGATATGCACGTCATACAAATTTGAGTGTAATTTTGTGAGTGGAAGTTGGGGCTTGAACCAACATTGGGATCTTTCTAATAGTTCACTATAATATTATTTTATGTTAAACAGAGCAACTCTAAACACCTGAAGAACAACAAACTCTGATTGGAGCATGTTTTAGGCTTTATGGGGAGGGATACCACTTTATACATCATAATACCATTAGGCTAGAAGCCCATATGTATGAGGTTTTAAATGCTTTTTTTTGTTTTTTATCACTTGGAGATAAGTAGTATACCTTGGCCATTGAGATATATAATGGATATTTGTATACAACTAGTAAGATTACCCACGCTATGCTGTGGCGTTTCAGTCGATTTCTATTTTGGTTCAATATAGCAGCCGAAAGAAATATGCTCAAAAGAATGTCTACACATGTTTTACATCCACCAAAAACCATAAAAATAAATTAAATTGGATAGTAGTACGGTCTGATTTTAAATTAATTGTAAATAAAAGCATAAACGCTATCTTTAAAATGACTTTAATGAAAATTTACGTCTAAACGTAAACCAACTTGAATTTATACCGACATGCATAAAAATAAGCACATAAGAAAATATTGTTTTAAGTTAAAGAATGGTACGGCGCGTTGCGGCTGTGTCGAAACGTAAAGTGACTCGAATTTATACCGTCTAAGGAAAACGGCCTAGTTGTTTCTTAACAAAATTAACGTTAAACATAGACTGAAAACATACATAAAAATAAGCATGAAAACGTATTATATTTGACCCGACTTACTTCCGAAAAGATTACGTTAAAACGTAGAACAACTGAAAAAAAAAAAAAAAAAGATTTTTCCCTTCTAACCCAAAACATCTCATCTTTGCAATTTAACGCATTTAGTTGTGGACGATGACGAGGAAGTTGAAGAGTTGGCCCGACCGCCCGGTAGAAGAAAAGATAAGCGAACCGGGAAAAATCGGTAGAGTCGTCTTCCGATCTCGACTTGAAGGAAGATTTCGAAGAGATGAACCGTCGTCTCCAAGACATTCGAGCACTCGGCCACAAACGTTGGGAGACTATGAAAGAACGAGTCGCCGAAAACAAAAAGTTTAACGAGATGCAAGCGGCGAGGCAAACGGAAAAGGACATAGAGTTTTTGTCCAAACCTATCGACCACCTACAAGGCGATGCGTTGATCGTTGCGCAAATGCACTGCCAAAAACTTCGGGAAAAATACGGACTTTAGATCATCATCTTTTTTTTTTTTAATTTTATCTTTTTTTTATTTCCGTTTTTTTTTATTCGGTTGTTTTTTTTTTTATTTCTAGTATTGTAATTTTTTTAAAATTAATGAAGTATTTTAAGTTTTTAATTTAAAAAAATAAATAATTGTGTAATGATTGGATGGGCGTTATCGGGCATTATTCCCACTACGCCACTTTTGCGAAAACGCCCAATAATGCCCCCATACTGACTGGACTGCCACATGGCAGAAAACGCCCTAGGGTGGGGGCATTATTCATCAAACGACTACGCATGGTCTAATAGTAGATGTAAAGTGGGTGAGTTGGGTAACGTGAATTTAATTTCGGAACAACCCATTACTAGATGCTCCTACAATTACATCCACATGATTATCTTTGACAGAAAAGCAAATTCTTTGCTTAATTTTGAAGATAAAGTCTGCCAGCCAGAACATGCACAAGAATACTTAAGAAAAAAAGTTTGCCATAATAATCACACGAATAGGATAACTTGTTACTATCCCACAAGTTATTCTCTAAGGATAGGGTTTATTTTTGTACTATAAACATGTATTACAACTGTTATTTCAATGCACTCCTCATTTCATTTAGATCCATAGTTCCAGTTTTTGTAATTGCAATAAACAATGGCTGAAACTATTGCTACTGAACTTGTCAAAGTCCTTTTCCAGAAGCTGTCTGATGAAGCCTTCAAGCGAATTGCTCGCGCTCAGGGAATTCACAACGAGCTGAAGGAGTTGAAGAGCACACTGTCCAGGATCCAAGATCTGCTTAATGATGCTTCCCAGAAGGAGGTGACTCATAAATCTGTCAAATCATGGCTGAATGCTCTCCAACATCTGGCTTATGATATCGATGACGTACTTGACGATTTGGCTACCGAAGACATGCATCGTGAGCTGACCATGGAATCAAGAGCAAATATCTGCAGCAAGGTAAGAAAGCTCATCCCATCATGCTGCACAAATTTCTCACTAAGTCATAGGCTGTCTCCCAAGTTAGATAGTATTAACAGAGAGTTAGAAAATCTAGAAAAACGAAAAACGGATCTAGGTTTGCTTAAGATAGATGAGAAGCCAAGAAATACTAGTAGAAGAAGCGAAACCTCTTTGCCAGAACGGGATGTTGTCGGACGAGAAGTTGAGAAAGAGCAATTGCTTAAAAAGTTGTTGGGGGATGATGGGTCATCTCAGGATAACTTTAGCGTCTTACCTGTCGTTGGTATGGGTGGGGTTGGAAAAACCACTCTAGCTAGACTTTTGTATAATGATACAAAGGTGCAGGATCACTTTGAACCCAAGGCATGGGTTTGTGTTTCAGATGATTTTGATATTTTCAAGATAACTGATGCTATCCTTCAAGATGTGACTAAAGAAAACAAGAAATTTACAGATCTAAATCAGCTTCAAAAGGCTCTCACTGAGCAATTTAAGGGCAAACGATTTCTACTAGTAGTTGATGACGTGTGGAGTGAAAAGTATGCGGATTGGGAAAACCTAGTGCGCCCATTTCTATCATGTGCTCCTGGAAGTAGGATAATCATGACAACTCGTAAGGAGCAATTGCTCAAACAGATAGGTTTTCATGATGTAGACCGTCTCAAGAGTTTGTCGAATGAAGATGCATTGCGTTTATTTGCAGTACATGCATTGGGGGTAGATAACTTCGACTCACACATGACACTTAAACCGCAAGGTGAAGGTATTGTGAAAAAGTGTGGTTGTTTGCCTTTGGCTTTAAAGGCAATTGGAAGGCTTTTAAGGACAAAAACAGATAGAGAAGACTGGGATGACGTGTTGAATAGCGAGATATGGGATGTAGAAATTGGTAATGCCACTGAAAATGGTAAAGATGTGGAAAATAGTGATAAGATTGTTCCGGCACTTAGGATAAGCTACCATGAACTTTCTGCAGATTTGAAGCAGTTGTTTGCATACTGTTCCTTGTTCCCCAAAGACTTTTTGTTTGACAAGGAGGAGTTGGTATCGTTGTGGATGGCAGAAGGGTTTTTGAACCCATCCAAGTCACCAGAACGCTTGGGCCGTGAATATTTTGAAATTTTATTATCAAGGTCATTTTTCCAACATGCACCTAATGATGAATCATTGTTTATCATGCATGATCTGATGAATGACTTGGCCACTTTTGTTGCCGGAGAATTTTTTCTAAGGTTTGACAATCATATGGAGACAAAGCCAGAAGCTTTGGTAAAGTATCGCCATATGTCATTTACTCGCGAGAAGTATGTAGGTTACCAAAAGTTTGAGGCATTCAAAGGAGCCAAAAGCTTGAGAACACTTTTAGCGGTATCTATTGATGTGGATCAAAGTTGGAACTACTTTTTCTTATCTAATAAGATTCTGGTTGACTTACTTCCTAGCTTAACATTATTAAGGGTTCTTTCTTTGAGTCATTTTCAAATAACTGAGGTACCAGAGTTCATCGGTAGTTTGAAGCACTTACGGTATCTTAATTTAGCTAAAACTAAGATAAAAGAGTTACCGGAGAATGTTAGCAATCTTTATAATTTACAGACATTGATTGTTTTTGGTTGTGAAAAGTTGACCAAGTTGCCTGAAAGCTTCTCGAAGCTTAAAAGGTTACGACATTTGGACTTGAGATACACTCCGTTTTTAAAGCATCTGCCATTGGGGATTGGTGAGTTGGAAAGCCTTCAGACTCTCACCAAGATCATCATTGAAGGAGATGATGGCTTTGTAATAAATGAGCTCAAGGGATTAACAAATCTCCACGGGAAAGTTTCAATTGAGGGATTGCACAAAGTGCAATGTGCAAAGCATGCACGGGAGGCGAACTTATCTCTAAAAAAGATTACTGGATTAGAGCTGCAATGGGTTGATGTGTTTGATGGCTCACGAATGGATACACTTGAAGAGGAAGTTCTCAATGAGCTGAAACCTAATAGTGATACGTTGAAAACGCTTTCAGTCGTGTCATACGGGGGAACACAAATTTCAAACTGGGTTGGTGATCGCTCTTTTCATGAGTTGGTTAATGTGTCAATACGTGGTTGTAAAAAATGCACATCTCTACCCCCATTTGGGTTGCTCCCTTCACTTAAGAGGTTGCAGATTCAAGGCATGGATGAGGTTAAACTCATAGGTCTGGAGTTAACCGGAAATGATGTTAACACCTTCTGTTCGCTTGAAGTTCTAACATTTGAAGATATGTCTGGATGGGAGGGGTGGTCAACTATAAATGAGGGTTCAGCATCAGTGTTTACACGCCTTAAAGAGCTTTATGTAAATAATTGTCCACAACTGATTAATGTCTCACTTCAAGCACTGCCTTCACTCAAGGTTCTTGAAATTAAAAGATGTGGTGATGGTGTGTTGAGAAGTCTGGTTCAGGTAGCTTCATCAGTCACTAAGTTGAAAATACGTGATGTATCAGGGCTTACATATGAGGTGTGGAGAGGAGTTATAAGGTATCTTAAGGAAGTTGAAGAATTAAGTATCTTGGGATGTAATGAAATAAAATACTTGTGGGAATCAGAAACAGAGGCAAGTAAGCTTCTTGTGAGATTAAAGGAATTGAGGTTATGGGGATGTTCAGGTTTGGTAAGTTTAGAAGAGAAAGAGGAGGATGACAATTTTGGGAGCAGCACCCTGTTATCTCTTAGAAGTTTGTCTGTAGATTCTTGTATAAGCATAAAGCGGCTATGCTGTCCAAATAGCATTGAGAGTTTGGGAATTGTTAATTGTTCAGTTATTACAGATGTCTACCTCCCAAAAGAAGGAGGGAATAAGCTCAAATCACTTCGTATAAGAAATTGTGATAAACTTGAGGGAAAATTCAACAACACAAGCATGCCAATGCTTGAAACCCTAAATATTTATAAATGGGAAAATCTAAGATCAATCAGTGAATTGAGTAAGTCCACTCACCTCACCAGCCTGGATATAATGCGATGCGCACATATCGTGTCACTTCCAGAGCTTCAGCTATCAAACCTCACCAGTTTGTCAATTAGTAAATGTAAAAATCTGGAGTCATTACCTGAGCTATCGAATCTCACCTTTTTGTCAATTACTGATTGTGAACGTCTGGTGTCATTACCTGAGCTAAAGAATCTCACCCTTTTGTCAGTTATTGATTGTGAACGTCTGGTGTCATTACCTGAGCTAAAGAATGTCGCCTTGTTAGAACATCTAGAAATCAAAAGGTGTCTAGGCATTGATGTTTCCATTCATGGTGGGCGTTGGCCTCCCAAATTGTGTTCCCTTGAACTAGAAGGGTTGAAGAAGCCCATGTCAGAGTGGGGGGATCTGAATTTCCCAGCTTCCCTTGTTGACCTAAAGTTACGGGATGAACCCGATGTGAGTGATTTTAGTCAATTGTCCCACCTTTTCCCTTCTTCTCTTACATCTCTGGAGATAAACATATTTGATAATCTAGAATCATTTTCAAGGGGACTCCAACACCTCACATCCCTTCAACATCTCTCAATTTGGAATTGCCCAAAGGTGAACGATCTACCAAAGACGCTGTTACCTTCACTTTTGAGCTTGAGAATATACAATTGCCCTAAATTGAAAGAAAGGTGTGAAGGAAGAGGCTCCCACTACTGGCCCCGAATCTCTCATATCCCCTGCATCCAATCAGACTTCAGGTAAATACCATCTAATTTCCATAAGATAAACTGGTATTCTCAGTGTTGTGCGTGCGTGTTTTTTTTTCTGGACTAGGAATTTGTTGCTCAATACCTAAAATTGAATTTTAATGACAACAATAATTTGTACGTTGAAATTATTAATTAATCTCTCAAAGGGTTAAGTGGATGGAACTCCATTTTGACACAACTGAATAAGATCCGTTTTATTCTTAAAATTGTTGCAACACGCACTATTAAATATCTATTTTTTTACAACATTTTGATTGAAATCAGTCTACAACATAACAACCTGGTTTTGATATAACAGAGGATTAATTAATGATAGCAGGTTGGATTCACTATTCAAAGATGCTTTTTGAATTGATTTTGACAGCATGTGTATACCTTATAAGTATACAAATAACACATTTTAAGTATGAATTTATAAGTATACAAATAACACATTTTAAGTATACTTTTTCAAAATACTATTTGATCCATTTGAGATAATCACATGAACCCTTGTATTATATATAAATGAGTTAAAATTGTCACATCCACAAAATATGAAGTACAGTTTGACTCTTGATGTCAAACAAATTATATTGATTTACAAATTGGTTACCATTCTTCATTGAAAATGGATTTATAACAGGGATAGAAATGCAACAGGTTCCACATCATCTTTAATGGAAAAAAGTTGTTTTTTTTAACATTCTTGTTATATTTAATTTGAAAAGCAACGGGCTTGGCCACTAATGTCAAAGAGTGTTGTTTGACCTTTGAGTTTTTAAATTTGCAGTTAAAGAAAGAAGAAAATCTATCAAGCTTCTTGAGTTTTTTTAACATTCTTGTTACATTACTGAGATTCAAGTTAAGGTTGCAACAGAAATCGAAAAAACAACAAAAATGAGAAACCATGTCACAAATGTTGTAGAATTTGCAAACGGTGTGAGTGAAGAAAGCCTAGAAAAGATGCAGAATCTTCATGCAGATTTCAACGGAACCATCATGCAGTTCCAGTGGTATGCTATCTCAGATATTTAGCAATTTCTCATAACTTACAGGAGAGTCAGAGGCTCATATCGTAACAGCTTGGGCCTACCGAAAGTTCTTTTTGTCTGAAAGTTATAAATTAATTATTATTAATAATTAGAGTCTCAACAGAAGTAAAATTTCAATGATAAGCCGATTTTTTTTTACGAAAAACAATTTCAAGGGTTTTAATTTTTTTGTTACACTTTTGGTAACTTTACATCTTATAATACTAATGTGGCAAGCTTCATATGCTGTTGTTTACTAGGATGAAACTTTTAGGTGAAACAATACCATCAGACGCCAGATTTATATGCTTTGCGGGGTGATGATGTATCTATTGGATATGATGTGAAGAAAGGAGATTACCATACCTTATCAGCCATATGCAATAGGGAGGGTCAAGTTTGATGCATTCGAACCAGAAAGATGGTTTCATCACATTGTTGCTTTCATCCACAAAGCTTCTTTAAGTTTACAGCTTTGCAGGTTAGTAAAAATACAACCCATATTGATCATTCCTTTTTCGTTCAGATCATGTAACTGAACCATTGATTTGTAAAAATTTATGTGGTCTGGTTTAACAGTCAACCTTCAAGTTATGTCATATGACCAAAGCAAAAGTTTTGACATGATTTACTATTTTGATGAAGAAACACAAGAGGGACAAAGAATTTGTTTGGCTCAAGAATTTGCGTATGTGCAGATGAAGATCTTTGCTTCTATTTAGTTAAGTTATTTCATTTTCAAGGTGAATGAAAACAAAAGTGCAAATGCTTAATCTTCACATTGATGGTGATACAGAGTTGATCCCTGATCTAGCATACTCGTATTTGGTGCAATTAGACACACGGAAGTGGATTGGAAAATGGTTGATCATGCTAAAAAAGGATTAACTTTCAGTACGTTTGAAGTTATATGGGGGATAAGTAATGGACATAAACGTCTCAACGAGCCACACGCATGGACAAATGCTATAGGCGGGTTTTCCCAAATCTCGGCACCCAATTTCGTCATCTAGAGCTCCAATTTTGAAGCCAAGGTTTTCCTCAATTTTAGTAGTTTCAATTAATTTCGTCTGCTTGTAAAAAACGGCTGGATTTTTTAACTAGATATTTATTTGTTGTTTTTAGGCTGTTAATTTCAAGGGTCCCATGAAGCGGTTACAAGTTGCGTCTGATGGCACTTGGCATTCATGGACTAAGTTACGCACCTCTGATTGGAACTTATAACCAATAAAGAATTAATGAAACTTGCCTTTGATGTCAAGTTACCATCTGATGAAGATTAAAAGAACTTGCCACTGAAGCAAGCTACCTCTAGTGAAGATTGATGAAGTCTCGCTAATGAAGAAGAGATGCCACGTGTTAGCCTATCATTTGACGAAGACAATCTGTTGAGAGGATGTTATACGTAATTGTCACTTGTCAATTCCGTACATCTCAACAAGATAACAAAAACATGAGTCCACATTGAATTTATTATCACTTGACCCCATAGCTTATCGTGTCAAGCAGTTGAGTATGAATCCGGTGCTTGAACTTATGTGTGCAAACTTCAGAGGAAATTTGCAAGCCACCCAACCTAACATATCTAGGAAATCGTCTGTAAAATTTGTGACTAGTTTTACATGATGTATTGAAACATTTGATTTTGATTAATACCTTGTGCTCAAAAGAATTGTTCTTCTACTCTTGTTTATTGATATGTTAAATCCATTGACGATGAAACAGTGATACCTGACGTATTGATTAATTAATATTTCGTTACAAACTAACTAATAATCAATCTAGGGTATTAGCTTGATTGTGATCCACACAAAGTCAATCTCCAACAACATTGTGTCCTAGAAAGATGTAATTCACTTGGCAGTAACTTGAAAGGTATCCATTCATGTTACAATATCTTATAAAGAATTGATAAATAAAGCAGACATGACTTGTAAAGTTTACACAAATATTGTCCTAGGTTGTTAATAGATTTATGTAACTAGTGATTGCGATTTAGATGGTAAGAACGCACAACCGCTATTACGACATGATTGTTTGATATCCTTAGGGGGCTTTTGGTTCATGAAATGTTTTGTAATGGAATCAGAAATGAAATTTTAATGGAATCCTTTGAAAATTCATGGAATGTTTGGTTGGTAAATTTATTAATGGAATTGAATTGTTTAAAAACTTAAAAGACAAAATTAATCCCTCCCTAACTCAACGAAAAATCCGCCAAGGATTGTGTGTAGTTGTCATTGATCACTACAATTTTTGTTTGATAAAAGAATTTACTGTTCGATCTTTTTTTATTATTTTAATTTCAATGTCTAGATGTTTGATAAAAGAATTTACTGTTTGATTTTTTTATTATTTTAACTAGGTTAGAACCCCGTGTATTACACGGGTTGCATAATTTTATATAATAGATGATAAAAAGATATATCTTTTAAAAAACTCGTATATTGCACGTGCTGAAAAAAATATAATGTCATATGTTAACATAAATAGCCATCAAGATTTATCATATAACAAATGAACATTGATGTACTATTTAATTATTATAACATTTTACTTTGTTTTTTTTTATTTTGTATAAATTTAATTTTATATAATAAATAATAAAAAGATATATCTTTAAAAAAAACTCGTATATTGCACGTGTTGTATAAAATATAATGTCATATGTTAACACATACAGTCGTCAAGATTTATCTTTTAAAATGAACTTTGATGTACAATTTACTTATTATAACATTTTATTTCGCTTTTTTATTTATTATTAGGTTAAAAACACATGTATTACATATTTACATGGGTTGAATCTCGTTTTTATGGTTCATTCAAATTATGAGATACAATTATTTTAGTTAGTTTTTATGCACCTTCATGTTTATTTGTTTATTTCATTCATAGAACACCCGTTTTAAGTTTGTATTCAAGAGAGTTTACGGTACAAAAAAGGTGGAGATCAATCCCCACGTTTTATATATTTCATCATTTTTATGAATTATATCGTAAAATCAAGAAATAAATTCTCTTTGAATGAAGTATAGAATTGTTATATTTAAAAATGGTGTTCTTTATACATGTTGATGCAATGTGCGACAAATGATAGGTTCAAGTTTACAATTATAGTGATGTTCTTTAAATCTAAAAATGATGGGTTTAAAGTTTACAATTTAGAAGCATATGCCTACCATTATAGTGATGCGTTTAAAAACAATTACAATTTGATAGAAGAATATGACCGACCTAGAATAATAATTTAATTCTAGTGAAAAAAAAAAACAACAATACAATTATTAAGTATATATCAAACGAGAACATTTGATTCCTAATTTACCATAATTTCAATCACATTTATTCTTAATTAATTTTTTTGTTTAAAATCATTATTATTATTATTATTATTTAATATTCTCATAATAAAAACGAACGTTTATCCTTATCTAAATATTTATTCTTATCTAGTATTTTTTTAAATTATTATTATTATTATTATTTAATATGAGAGTTAAATAGGAAAATAAGGTGAGAAATCACCAGAGAGTGACACGTGCCCAAAAAAGATTTTTGTTTATTAGTATAGGAAGATTTCAATGTCTAGAACTCGTTAATCAATCCTTTTGATTTCATTCTCATAAATAATCAATGGAACTAAAGAACAGAAGATATCATTTGATTATAAAAATTCATTCTATTGTGATAAACATGACCATTTGATTGTATACGAAGATTCTATTTTGATATAGAGAAAATGTGGACCAGTTTGTTAATGTGGATTAAATTCTTTTTAAGGGTTATGACTTATTGTTGTCATTTATTCAACTTTCCATTGGAATGGAAACTTTTCTTGGGTAGGAGGAAGGATTCTTAAATTCCTTCGACTAAAGGAATTTGATGTTTCCATTCCAATGTCCAACCAAACATGATTATGAACCGAATAAATTCCAATTCCATGGAATTCCACGAACCAAACGACCCCTTATACTATTGCAACTTCAGTTTACAAATTACAATAATAAGTTTAAATGCAGATTCAAACGACCTCATGTATCCAATATCCAGAAAAAGAAAGACAAGTAATGAGATAACAGAACAAAGGAAATCATTAAAGTCAAACCTGAATGAAAAAAAATTATCAAGAGATCACAAAACCAAACTCATATCAAGAAATTTAAAATAAAAAGAAAAGGAAAAAACACACGGCAAGTCGACCTTCAATCAACAAACATCACAACATTTAAACAAATGTGTGCTGTTTATTTGAATACTATGAAATGATACAAGTCCAACCAAATAAATTTTGCTCTATTAGTCACGAATCCTACAATAATCAATGAATTACTTGCGCGAGTTAACAAGACCCCGATGGACCACAAAAACTTGTTCATCGTGTGAGATCCCTATTTCCTCCTTAATTGATGCAACATCTTATAGCAACATCTTATTCGTCATCCACAACAATTGTTCAGCCTCAGGGGGACGGGGTTTTGTCTTTGGTAGATTAGGGTTTGCAATTCAGAAAGGGGTGGCGGCGCAGCTTGTTGCCCGTCTACCTTCTGTTTTGATGTAACTTGACAAGTATGAATAAAATTATCCAAAAAAAAAAAAGATAATTTGTTTTCAAAAACTGCAATATTAACAAAAGAATCATGCGAGTATATAAAAAACGAATAAGAATTTAGGTACAAGTTTACCGCTTTTTGCATCAACATGTTGCGCCATGCCTCAATGATCACTCTTCTTCCCCGAACCATAATACTTCTCATACCATCTAAGAAACTTCTTCAACCCCGTTTGAAGATCCGTCATTGGCTTATACCCGAACTCCCTTTGCGCCAAACTAATATTCGCATGAGTAAATGGGACATCACCATTTCTAGGCACCTTAATCACACGTCGCTTCGCTTTCACTTTCAACAACTTCTCCAAAATACTAACAAGATCCGAAACAGGCACAGGCGAAGTATTCCCTAAATTAAAAATCCTAAACACTGCAGCCCCTTTTTTCTTCCCACCACTTCCTGTACTCTTTTCAGTAGTGTCTAACGCCCCTAAACAACCCTTTACAATATCATCAATATACGTAAAATCACATGCAACAATCCCATGATTACTCGACTCAAAAATGGGAATCGGTTTTCATTTCAAGATATCTTTAGTAAAGAAAAACTAAGCCATATCCGGTCTACCCCACGGTCCATAAACCGTAAAGAACCTCAACCCCGTTAAAGACAACCAGTAAATATGATTATACATATGCGTGATTTCTTCTCCCGCTTTTTTAGTTGCGACGTATAGGCTCGCGGGTTGATCTGTTCAGTCTTTTTCGGAAAAAGGGTACTTTTGTATTTAACCCATAAACAGAACTAGAAGTAGCCCAAAACAATTGCAAGCTGTGGATTTGCATTTTGCATACTTCAAGAACATTAACAAAACCAACAATGTTACTATGAATATAAAATTTTGGATTCTGCATTGCGTATCTAACACCAGCTTGAGCAGCTAAATGCATTACATGAGTAAAATGAACTACCTCAAAGAGTTTTTTCAGCAAAACGGTGTCGTTTATATCCCCTTCCACAATGAAAATCCCACTTTTTGCCACAAATGTTGACGAGCCCTTTTGAGGGTAGGATCGTAATAATCATTGAAATTGTCCAACCCTAAAACACCGTCTCCATGGCGTTTCAAGGCGGCGCTGACATGGGTTCCGGCGAAACCGGCAGCGCCGGTTACCAAAGCAAAGTACCCTGTTTTTAATCAGATCTTGGAGGATGATTTGACCCGTTTTTCCATCCGGGTCCGCCACAGGTATAGGTTAAAAACTATGAAAAAATGTAGCGAGTTCAGTTGATTGAGGTTGAATGTCGGTGTTGATTAGATGATGAAATCAACGATTGAAGTTGCAGACTTGTTGATGAAGATCTCTAGGGCTTAAATTAAAACTTATAAAATGGGGGTGAATAAAATTAAAATCCCATATTCGAAGTTGGCTGCGTGAGATTTGTTTGATATAGACTTTGCGTTTCTTTCCTTTTCTTCTGCTTTGGGCCAGGCCCAATTATTAAACATTTTGAAATAGGGCTGTCCAAACTGCTCGGCGCTCGAAGTTCGTTTGACGATCGTTCGAAAAAGCTCGGAAATTTGCTCGTTCAATTCCTTGCTCGGTTAAAACCGAGCCGAGCAGCTCGGTTCGGTTTAAAAACGAACCGAGCATGAGCATAGGTACGCTCGCTCGTCGCTCGTTCGGTTTCGATCGAATTTATTTTTATTATATATATATATATATATTATTTATTAAATATAAACACTTGACATATCCAGCCGACATCTAAAACTACCCTTGAATCTTCATATACTAGAATCCTTCTTCAGTTAAAAAAAGAAAGAAAGAAAACCCTAATCTCTCTCAACTCTCAAGTAACACATCCAGCTGACATCCATCCAGATCCAGTTCCACCGTCCACATCCCTTGTCCGCAGGCATCACCTTCCACCGGCCATCCACCGTCCGTCGTACAACCGCCACTCCACCGTACAACCACTCCACCGTCGGCCATCCACCACTCCACCGTCCGTCAGCCGTCGGTCAATCAAAACGCACAGCCACTCCGCGGGTTGAAGTACCCACACTAAACACCACTTCTTTAATTCATTCGTATTTTTTGTACATATCCCCCAATTTGATTCTTATTTTGTAGAATATTATTCTGTTGGAGGTTCATCACAGTTTGATTTTTTTTTCTAGTTTTGATAATTTTGGTACCTTTGAATTTGTTTTTAATGGACGTATTGAATTATTTAAGTGATTATGTATAACCATGAATTTTGGTGAATAAATGGTCGTGTAGGAATCCTAAATAAAACTGAGCAAAAGCGAACCGAACTGAGCGGCTCGGTTTTAAACCGAACCGAGCACGAGCATAAGATTTCCGCTCGGTTTCAAACCGAACCGAGCACAAGCATACCTCCGTTCGGTTCGGTTCGGCTCATGAACACCCCTATTTTGAACTGATTCCAAAGACAAAAATGTATCATTTTGAATTTGATGTGTATGATTTACTGATAAATGTAAAATTTGTTTCTTTTGGAGTGTTTTTCGAGTATTCACATCTCATTCTTTATACTTCGAGTGTTTTCCGAGTACTACTGGGGTAAGGTTTGCAAGAACTATTTAACATCGGAGGGTAATATTGCAGAGTACAACAAACCACAGGGGTAATAAGAAAGGACAATTTAGTCATTTTACACTAGGGGGTAATATTACAGATTAGAACAAACCATAGGAGGTAATATGAAAGGGCAACATAGTCATTTCACATTCCAGTTAACAGATCTGTTAACTTATTTGACGCCAGGGGGTAATTATGCGACAGAACAATGACGTTGGGGTAAAATTGAAATTATTTACATGGAGGGAGTTAGAGTGTCAAATGGCTTAAACCCAGGAGGTAAAATTGCAGTTTACTCTTCTTTATATTTATCTCAATAACAAGATTAAAAAAAAAAAACTCAAAAAACTATTCTATCTCATTCTTTATCCTTATACCTTATCCATATATTTACAAGGAAATTAAATTGAGTTCTTGTATAAGAAAAACTAAAGTAAAACCTTATATTTTTATGGATAAGAAATGGGATGTGGGAGGACTTTAAAGAATGAGAAATAAAATTTTGAAATAATGATTTTTAGTTAAATTATATGGATAAGGATAAAGAATGTGTTGTGAAAGATCTTACAAATTAAAGAAATGTCATGGTATTAAATGTGACATTGAATGTCACTTTTTTACTTACGTTTGGTTTTCAGTGATTGTTAAACACTTAGGGGCTGTTTGGTAGCCTCTGAATGGTCATTAAGAGGCTACCTCTTAATGGAACTATTAAGAATTTTACCAATGAGAAGGTAAAAGAATGTGACATGTGATGATTTACCATTCAGAGGTTACCTCTTAACCATTCAGACTTGAGGTTACCTCTTATTCATTCAGAGGTTTTAAACCATTAAGAGGTAGCATCTGAATGGTTATTAAGAGGCTACCAAACAGCCCCTTAACCTTAGTTACGAATCTATTTTTAACACTTATTTAGTCTTTATCTAAGTTAATTACAAAGATGACCATTGTAGTGTGCAAACCTACCACCAATTCACCACCGCACCACCACCCCCACCTCATCTTCTTCCACATCTCACTCCACCCCCTTTTATTCTTCATATTTTAGTTTGGAACCAAATTTCCGTTCTCACATTCATGAATAATCTGAGGTCTATTATTGATTTGTTTAGAAAGGTTCGATTGAAACAAATTCTTACAACTTCTCGCTTTCTAAATCAATCTATTTAAAGTAGGGGTGGCAAAAGTGATGGGTTAGGCAAGTTTGGGTAGGTAAGTTTGGGTTATGAGTTAGGATGGATATAGGTTATGGTAGATTTGGATTAGGATGGGTTTTTCAAGAAAAAGGTTAGGATGGGTATAGGTTAGGATGGGTATGGGTTAAGATGGGTTTATTAAATGTTAAGATGAGTTTGGGTAAATATTGGTTCAACTTTCGATGATGACAGACAAAAAAATAAAACATAAAAATTAATAAAAAATAAATTGAAAATTTTTAAAAATAAAAAAAAACAAAAAAAAGTAAAAAATAAAAAAACGTTAATAAAATAAAAAAATAAGATAAAAATCAGAAAAAGGTAAAAAATCCAAAAAATTAGAAAAAGGTAAAAATCCCAAAAAAAACAAAAAAAAATTCAGAACAATAAAAAATCAGAAAAAAGTTAAAAAAATTAAAAAATGTAAAAAATAAAAAAGTAAAATATTAAAAATAATCCAAAAAATCAAACAAACTAAAAAAATTTAAAAATCCCAAAAAAGAGTTACATGCCATTTTAGTCCCTATGCCAGTTTAGTCAAAATGTTTCATTTTTCGCCTGTGGGTTCAAAAAGGTTTTACTATTGCCATTTTAGTTCACTGGGTTAACTTCATCCATTATTTTTGTTAACGAGAAGGACAATTCGGTCATTTTATATGGCCGAATTACCCTTCTAGTTAACAGAATTACATATAAAATAACTGAATTGACCATCTCGTAACATAAATAATGAATGAAGTTAACCCAGTAGACTAAATGTAACATTTCCTAAATTTTTATTTATAAAATTTAAAATAAAATATATAGAAACTAATATTACTAAACGGGTAGATTACGGATAAGTTGACTGTTAAAAATATGAAGTGTTTAAACGAACATAGGAACCGTTTAATAATTATAATAATAAAAATACACGATAATTAACCTTACTCCGTTTTTAATAAAACTTAGGTCAAAATGTAGATAAAAATATTCTCGTTCTAATGACATATTCATCGTTTTATAAAACGTCATATTTTAGAAGTTATAAGCGATAAATGAGCGAAGCAGCTGAATTAATTATAATAATAAAATAATTTTAAAATTTAAACTAACTTTCAAATCAAACATGGACGTGTGTGGGTACGTGGAAGATATCGATCAGAAGCAATCAATTCAACTTGATTTCCAAGTTAGAAAAGTAGTATAAATTGGAGCAAACATATGCACTTTCACATTTGCTTTGTCCATTTTCTTTCGCCTCCCTCTCTGACTCTTCTATAATCTATTTTTTTTTTTTTAGTATTTCACCTATAATACTCCAAAGTCCTGTCTTTTTTCAAGTGTTTAACCCCTGATCACTGATTCGATACCCTGTCCGATCGTTTTGAACCTAGCAACTGATGTCAAAGCGCTTCCAGATAAAGGCTATGCTTTGTAAACTAAGTTGGGGTTCTGATCTCGTGATATATTGATAAAGTTGAATTGGGTTATTATACTTAACCCGAGTGCATTATATATTTTATTAAAAAAAGCTCAGGAGTTATACCCAACATTATACCAGGAGGCCTGTAGTTAAACCCTAAAGTTACAAAGTGGGTCATTCTCTCTTTTTATCAAATTGCTTTACAAAACCCTAAATGTTTTCAGTTATACTTAGTTACTTACAGTTATTAAGTCTTTGTATTCTACAAATTACTGCCGGTATTATGGGGTTTTGTATATATTACTTGATAATCTTCACAATTGGACATGGGTGGCCAATGTGTGATATGACCATAGTCACAGATCCGTCGAGTAACAGGTACTTTGGAGTTTTTGTTAGATATAAACATTGTAATCGTTCTTGATACTGTAAAGTATAACAATATATTTTTTTATAAAAATGGAATGAACTCACCTGTATTTCTTGCTGATAAAATGTTTTCAAAACGCATTTCATGTAATTTGTTGTAAAGATATGTAAGACCCTTAGTCCATTTTATATAATTATCAAATAATTTTCAATTATAATAGTGTATTTAAGATTAAACGTACACTTAAAAATGCGAGTTGTTAAAACATTTTACTAAATAAAACATTTCAACATTTTGAAATTTTATTCGTCGTTTAAAACGTGACGACGAAACTATTCACGGAAGCTTGATTTTTGAGCGTGTTCGGTTCTTCCTCGAGCTTGATCGAGCTCTGGTATATTACCTAATACCTACATTTCATAAAACATGAAATGAGTTAGTCATATGGTGTTTAAAACGAGTTTAAACAGGTCCGAATTACAAAAACGATTAATTTAAACAATTTTCGCCAAACCAGCATACCGTCGCGTCGCGCGACGGCATCTGGCTCTTGCTGTTGCGTGGCGTGATGGGAAGTGTGAAACACGAGCTTTAAGTGTATTAATTTGTGTGAGTTAATGCGTTTTGTGAGATCATGTCTTTGAATATAGTAACTACGAGCGTTTGTTGATTTACAGGTTAATCGGCATAATTAGATGAAATTAAAGTGTGTGGAAGTAAAGAGGAAAAAGCAAAGATGATTGCCGAAAGAAATCACGTCATACGGGAGTTGTTCGGGTCGAGAGATAGCTTGAATGTGAAAGAAACGCGAAACACGGGGTTGTTTGTCATTAAATGCAAGTTGAATCATCATATATATATATATGGCAGAATTTTGAGGAAAAGAATTAATCAAGTGGACAGAAAACACAAACCGTAGCTTACAGTCATCATGCGTAAACTACGGTTGAAGAAGAGAGCCGAAACAGAACATGCGAACCGTAACTTACGGTCCGTAACCGCAAGCTACGGATGAAGGGAATTGGCGGCATGTATGGTTTGTTTTGGATGGGAATTAATATGTTTTTCTTTTTAAAAAACCCTAGAGTGCATGTTGACCAAGGGGCTGCATGTGAATATAGAGGAGAGGTACAAAAGTAAAAAAGACTACATGAAGATCATCTCGACAGCAGCCATAATGGAAAGGTGGAATGTTTGACATTCAAGTGGGCTCCATTATTTTGATGAAAGGAAAAACATAATTTGATCATCACATCAAGAGAGATTGGGCCGCACATGGACTTGAAGGTGGGCCGTCATAGAAGTGTTGGGGAAAATAAAATCATCATCAGAGGATGGGCGGCTAATGGATTGGGCTCGCAGACTTCTTTGGGGTTTCGTGAGGCACATGTAAGACAACCCTTTGGAGGGTTTTGAATGAATCATCTCTCATCATCATAAGGAACTCTCGTACGCAGACAAGAGAGGCAGCCACTTCTCAAGCAGGCGAAGATCATCTCGCCGTCATGAGCGGCTAGTTTTTTTATGGTTTCCTCCGGATGGAGGGTTTTTGTAAGTTAATTGAAACTATGTGTTTGACACAATCGTTTTAACTTGGTGATCTAAGCATTCGATGCTTTTCACCTTTGTTTTGATTCGTTGATTGTAAACAATTGCATTTATTTAAACCTTAATTTCTAAGCATTCAGTTCCCGAGAGTTCTAGTAATTGGGATATATTTGACATGGGGTTAGGGTTTGTAATTTTAATTGATAATCATTCGATAACCTCCCGTTATGTATTGACCGGAGTATTTAGTCGTTGGTTATCACAATTAATTAATCGAGTTTAACACCTATGTCTATGCAGGTTACGATTAAACACATAGTTGAATCTAGGTGTAAAACCTGAAATCTGGAGGAACCATCTTCTCTCCTATTGATTTAAACCTTAGTTTTTATTCGTTAACTTAGACAATTCTCTTAAACAATTAAACTCTCAATTGATTTTTACTTTTTAGCATTAGTTGATTAATACTTAGCATAATAACACTTTCCACAATCCTCCTCTGGTTCGATATCCGACTTACTCTAGCTACTAGTTTATTTCGGTTTTTGCATGTCCATAACGACAGACATCATGGCGCGACCACTCAGTTTTCCCAGAATTCTTGTTGCTGAATACAGCAACTTTCAGCCAAACTATAATTTACGCAAACGAGCATAACTTGCTCGTTTTTTATCCAATTTAAGTCACGTTTCTTCCTACGTGATCGTAATTTAATTCTCCATCATATGGGGTTAACATCCGACATCCGGATTAATAAAATTTTAGACTTTTAAGCCTTCGGCTTAAAAATACAATTAGGAACTTTTGACCCGTTCATGTATTAATCAAACAAACCTGTTTGTTTGATTCCAATTTCTTATGAACCTTATATTTCCGATCTTGTCTATCATATTAGGTTCAAATTACGGATTTCATAAGTATTTTAAACCCATTTTTACTCATATGCAACTTTTGACCCGTTAAGGGTTTTTAAGCATATTATTGACACGAATCGCTTTCATTCAATTCTAGCATCGTATTCCCACATTTCTTATCAAGTAATCTTCCACCACAACTATATGTGTGGTGGATTTAATGTGGAAATATATATGTTCCGAGTTTTACTCCTCGGATTATCGTTTTACGGCAAAGACTCATATTGTAACACCCCAACCCGGCTTGGGCTGACGTGTCACTTATACAGTACATCAGAGGTCAGAACATCATTCCATAATTTATAAAACTTCACATTATTTCTAATAAGTCAAAATATTGTACAAAACATTTTAAAATTTTGTGAAAATCCATGTGCGTCTTTATTCCCTTGAACCATTCATCCAAGCTTTCCAGACAATTCTTGCAACCTAACGTACATAAGAAGGCAAATGTACGGCTGAGTAATTGGGGTTTACTCAGTGGGACAACACAATGTAATATACCTTTTCTTAACAATATCTATATATCAAACAATATATATAACACATATTCAGTTAGTCACCTTCAGTGCGTCACATTCAGTCGTTCAGTGCGTAGTCAGTTCACATTCAATGCGTCACATAATCATATTCACATTCAGTTTTTCAGCGCATCACCTTTCGATGCGACACAATCAGTAGTTCAGTGAGTCATAATAATAATTGCTAAAACAATATAACTATATATTTAAATATAATAGCACAAAATCTTGAAGATCACAAAAGCATACAGTAACGAATCTAAATTTCCAACTACTAGGTAGTGGAAACCTAAACGTGTACACATATGTGGAGAGGGGTCCGTACCTTAAGCGATGCACACGAAGCTGAGATAACAAAATATTGCTATACGATCACAAAATCCTACAACATCGTTATAATTTTATTTAGACACATTAACTTATGTTTGATACTTTGTTTAAGTCCTTTATTAATTTCTATGGATATTTCTTATATAATAGATTTATTTACCAACTATTTGAAAATATAGATATTATTTTTATATGATCCTTATAACTCATAAATCAAAATCAGTATTTATTAGTATTATCACAAGTTATTACTTTTAAATATATAAAAAAAGAACAAACGTTTCATAATATTTAACAAAATAGTCATTGTTATATTTCATAATACTTTCATAAAAGGGTTAGATGCTCTAAATTTTTTTTGGTACAACAAAAACTACTTGCCTTTAATTTTAATATTAACAATAATAATAATAATAATAATAATAATAATAATATGTATCTCAAAGATGAACCCAATATCAGTAAAACAAAACTAAACTAAACTAATAGTTATTTATAGTATTTAAATTTTCATTTTCTCTGTTAGAAATGTGAAATAAGGTATAACAGATGGTGACAACACTTATTTTAAGAATTAAAAATATAAAATATTTAAGTTATCTGAGTGGTTCACCAGTTAGTTTTTCTGAACACAATTGCGAAGAACAAAATTAGAGTAGAAAGATAAAAGGAATTTTGAGATTGGACATGGTTTTTGAAGTGTCAAAGTAGGGGTTAGATCCCATTTTATAGGTGAAAATGCCTTTGTTATGAAGAGAAAAAAAAAATTAATGAGGTAATAAAAATTGGGTGCTACTTTCTACACCCCTCTAATTACTTTTTACACCCCCTCCTCTCATATACTTACAGGTGGGGCCTGCGTGGGACCGGCAGTTTTCCTCTCACAAGAGGGGTATAATCAGGATGAGGGGGGTGTAAATAGAATGAGCCTAAAAATTGGTACGTGGCATGCTTAAAAGAGAGTGGCACTTTAGACAAGGACAGCTATGCTTTTAAGGATATGGATCGAGTTTTTTTTTTTTTTTTCAATAACTGTATTAAGAAAAATGAATATATAAACCACATAAATGATTTTCATTTCTCTTATATTTTGTTTCTTTTATAAAAAGAAAAATCACGTTTATTAGAAAAGTAACATTAATATTAAAATTTTAAATTTTTGGGTGATTACAATACTACCCCCCCTTTAAAGAAAATTTCGTCCTCGAAATTTGCATAATAAAACATTAGTTATCAATGGCAGAAACAAAAACTTATATAAAAAGACAACCTGTTTATTCGATACTTAGAAAAGTTATATATATTCGGAAGACAAGGTTCATAATCAAAAGACTAGAACTTAAACAACGGAAATTCCTTCATCTCATTAAGGTTCACGGCCAATCACATCATACCCATGGTGTTCAGTTGGTTTATTGTCAACGGTTAAAGTGAAAACCCTTCCGCCTCTATTAGCTGGTATAGCGTTTGCTCCAGTGGAAATCTTCTTTTCAGTATCATTTGGTGAAAACGGGCAATTCTGGATTGTATGTCCAGTTTGTTTACACCTGAAACAACCCCCCTGTGAGTTTAAGGCATACTCCACCATGGGTCTTTCCGCATGTGGAACATGGTTTTTGAGGTTGATTCTGGGTTTGTGCAACGATCGCTTGGCTATTCTGGGGTGTAGGCGGGGAGTTTCGATTAGAATTTAACTTCTGGTTTCCAGTGAGTGGGATTTGGGTGGAAGTTTGTCCAGTGGTTAAGGCCAGATTTTTCAAGAGGTCTCCACCATACTGAAGCTTCATAGTTTTGTTTGCTATTTCCAAATTTTGGACTGCATTAGCTACTTCAGTGATGTCTTTAAAGTCTTGGTTAACAACCAACCACTTAATACGTTCACACAATGCCCATTTAAACTTCCCGACTTGCGCAGCTGGGGATCCCCAACAAAGCTGGCAAGCCTCGTGAAACGCTCCATGAACTCAGTCATAGGTTTGTCCTCCCTTTGTTTGATGGATGCAATTTCTTGAATGTATTCATCACGGAAGGCAACCGGAAAATATTGTTGGAAGAACAGTGTTTTGAAACCGTCCCATGGAAGTGTAGCAGCGAACATATCACCGCCTCTGGCGTGTTTCACAGTACGCCACCAGGTTTGGGCGTTATCTTCCAGTTTGTACGCAGCCAACCTTGTTTTAAATTCATCGCCCACTCCTAGAACTTCGAAGATCTTCTCAATGTGAGCAATCCAATTTTGTGCTTCTATTGGTGTAGCTGCAATACTGAAGGATCTTGGTTGTTGTTTTTGAAATCTAGACAACCATTTGTGAATGTCAACAGTGGGTGGTGTAATTGGATCCTTCACATTCTTGCCTTTTGGTGGCGAAGGTGGGGGAATTGGAAAACGAGGGGGAGTTGGGGAACGAGGAGGAGTGGGAGGTGGTTGGGTGTTCCTTGCGTCACTCATTTGCTGCATAACCGTTTGCATGAAATCAGGGAGTACTTCAGTGTGCATTTGTTGGGTGACAGTTTGTATCAGATTTGGGAGTAACCCCTCGACAGCACGTTGGACTGCGTCATTAATATTACGACGTCTAGAAGTCGTGCCAGAGCTACGTGAACTGCGTCGGTTAGTTCTTTTGACCGGAGGCATCTATGAGAACATAGAAAAGAGAAGGATGATAACAGATTTCTAGGGGGATAAAATTCTAGTTTGATGTCTACCCATTAACGCACATGTTTTGTTTTTAAAAAATGTTTATCGACAGGAAAGAGCCTAAGCTCTGATACCATAACTGTAACACCCCAACCCGGCTTGGGCTGACGTGTCACTTATACAATACATCAGAGGTCAGAACATCATTCCATAATTTATAAAACTTCACATTATTTCTAATAAGTCAAAATATTGTACAAAACATTTTAAAATTTTGTGAAAATCCATGTGCGTCTTTATTCCCTTGAACCATTCATCCAAGCTTTCCAGACAATTCTTGCAACCTAACGTACATAAGAAGGCAAATGTATGCCTGAGTGGCACTTTAGAAAAGGACAACTATGCTTTTGAGGATATAGATAGAGTTAATTTTTTTTTCAATAACTGTATTAAGAAAAATGGATCAAGTATTTCCTGATACCTATCAGATATGATGATTCTAATCATAATTATATCATCAAATTCATCATATGATTAATACCCACTTATCTAGTGTGGTAAATCATCAAATCGTTCAATTTATAGGATCATATGTATAATTTTCACTTAGGGTTTGATTCCTAAGCACATATACATCACTAATTCAATCATAGCTTCAATAAATCATTCATAATTCATGATTATGTTGATTATTCAAATTTCACAACTTCATAAATCATCAAAATTTGACATACCTTATGATCCCCTAGCTTGGGTGATCGTTAATTCACGTTCAATTGTGAATTTGAGCTTCGTTTAAGCCTTCAATTTTATGATTTTGAATGTGGTTAGGGTTTTGGTTCCTGGGGAACCTCCTGGTCGATGAACAGAACACACACTTTGTGTGTGTTTTGTTTTAAAACCCTTTTTATTAATTAACTTTCAAGTCTATCCATATTTGGCCCCTCTTGTTTGGTTAGTTATTAAGTAGGCTACAACCTACTTATTTCTAACACCATTTCCACTCATTAACTAGGTTAAACATTCCTAGTTAAATTAGTGGGTTCGGGGAATTTATGACTCGGTTTATTTAAAGTCCCGTTAACTCGGACTTCTATAACTTTTATTTTCTTAAAAGCTTTCTTTCAGCTTTTATTTAATATTAGGCTTAGTTATTTAAAAATCCTAATATTCACCGGGTTACTTTTACCATTGTAACACCCCTTGTTTCGAAAGTCAAAGTCAAAGTCCAAATTGGAGTCAAAGGGAGACAAGATTGCTAATTGCGATCTGTCACTCCTTGCGCAATTCCTGTTTTGACTTCTTTGACTCGTAGATAGTCTATTTTATGCTTTACGTTAGTTGTATTATGTGGAGTACTTATTACTAATCGATGTTTAACCGCTATTTATCGCATGTTTTATCGCAATCGCATTCTCAACTCGAATTATGCTTCTGGTTACTGTTTATGCGTGTGTGTGCCTTTTATGTGTTACTTGTGCGTGTTTATTTATGTTTATGTTGTGGTGATTAAACGAAACGCAATCGCAAACCGCAATCGAATCGTAAACGCTATACGCAAGTGAATTAGGATGATTGTATGTTGATATAATAGTTGGGATTAAAAGTAATTTGAATAAGAAACTCTATCACATCGCAACGCTCGCAATCGCAATCGAAACAGCAAAACTCATCGCGCCGTGCACTCCAATCGAGTGGCCAGCCGATCGAGCTGCCACCCGATCGGGCTGCCACCCGATCGAGGTGCCACTCGATCGAGCTGCCACCCGACCAGGGTAGCCACTCGATCGACCAGCCCTCTCCTCCCCCTTTCCTTTTATGGAAACCCTATAAATACCCCTGTCAACATCACAAACTTACCTTTTCTGCACCTCTCGTCCGACCAGCGCTTCTTGCCCACTTTTCTTCAGATTTCTCGCGATTCTTGTAAGTTTTCAACCTAAATCTTGTACTTTCTTAATCTACACGCACTCCTACACCTTTCTATCTTTTGAATCTTAACTTTTAACCATGAAATCACTAGATTTGAGGTGTTCTAGGATGATGTCATCATGGTGTTCTTATGAACGTCATGTTTTGGCTTCAACCCACCAAGAAAAACTTAGATCTAAACGATTTCCACACAAATAAACAAAGATCTCACATAGATCTAAACATATTCATGGTGAAAAAGGATTGAAAGATGGTTTCTAACTTTCTTTCAACTCTTTTACACTCAATGCACTCAAAACCGATAAAATCGGATCTCGTTCTGACCTCTACTCATTCTTAGTGTTGTGTTGGTTCAAGATCTGGATTCTATCCATGAGACCACCGACTTCGGGTTAACCAAGAACAACCATCTTGAACCGGTTAACTGGTTGAACTTGGGTGATTCCTGTTCTATCGGGTCACTGGGGTCAAGATGGGGTTCTGTTGATTAGCACGTTGTCACACCGTCTAGATAAAACTACAAAACTATCAAAACAACCAAGGAAGAAGACGATCAGGTCGACCAGGATGGATTGCTGCCCGATCGGACTGCTGTCCGATCGGATTGGCACCCGATCGAGTTGCCACCCGATCGGCTTGCACCCTGACCCCACACTTAACCTTTGTTTCACATTTGAGGTCTGAACGTTGAACGAAATGCTGTCCGATCGGATTACCACCCGATTGGATTGCCACTCGACCATGTGATGTTTTGACTTCAACACTTAAACAATTTTCAACATGTTCAAAACAGACGGATTGCCACCCGATCGGACTACAATCCGATAGAGTGACAAACTGCTGTGAACTTGTTCTCACTAAAGTGCCCAACCAATCGGATTGTCATCCGATCGAACAGTCGTTCGATCGACCGACCTGAAAGGTAGAGATACTTCTCTATTTTCAAAATGCTACAACGAAAACTTCAAAAGTCAAGCCATCATACACAAACACATCCATCCCAAATGAGGTAACAATCCAATCGAATGGTCACCCGATCGGATGACCATCCGAGCGGACTGTCACCCGTTCGATCGGCCACCCGATTGGATTGCCATTCGATCGGATTACTGACCGATCCTTTGACACTTGTTCCGTTTTACGCATCGCTTATCTTTTATGCTATCATTCTGATCAGGCTAATCTCGCTCTAAGCGCTCCCTTCAATCCATCATCGCTGTGAGTATACTCGATCCCTTTTTGCTTTACGTACTTTTGGGTGTTACTGAAGGATCGTTTTACCGACCAAATGAGTCAATCAGAAGAGTTTTTGCTCGATACGAAAGGCGGAAACATACGTGTCAAGTTCAATTCAGCTAGAATATCACTTTAAACTGTCTTTTGATTGATTTGAAAACGTTTTACAGCGAATCGACACTTTGGCAGCACTTCGGCTCTCAAACCGAAAAGTTACAAATGACAAGACATCAAGGCTATTTATAGAGTGATGATTTCGCACGAAACTTCTTCAAGCAAAATCAGTTTTCACACGAAATCTGTGAAATTACTTGTTGATTTCGTACGAAATAGCAATGTGCTATTTTGTGCGAAATTACTCCTAACCCACATTTCTCGTGAAACGTGCCCTGATCTATCTAATACAAAACAAGACTCGATACAAGACGAAGTTGACAGACGTATGCACTAACAGACTCCCCCTCGGATGTTGACGAAGTCTTCAGTGTCGAGTCTTCAATCTTCAGTCTTTATCAGTCTTCCCGACC
Source organism: Helianthus tuberosus (assembly GCA_030545235.1). NCBI lineage: Eukaryota > Viridiplantae > Streptophyta > Magnoliopsida > Asterales > Asteraceae > Helianthus > Helianthus tuberosus. The sequence continues at coordinate 142,224,298 of CM060426.1, read as the reverse complement.
ACTTCCGAAGTATCTAACAATGTAAATGTAGGATCGGATTGCGACCTAAACGAGTCGTTTGGAAGAGTTCTAGTCCGTTTCAAAGGCGGAAACAGAGAAACGGACGTGTAAACAGCTTGTTTCACACTTTAAACCTCTTGTATATTGATATTACAACCTTTACAATCAGAAGAGAAACCGGCAGAACTTCGGTACACTTGGCCAAAAACTGTTACAAATGAAATGACAATTGACCTATTTATAGAACCTATGATTTCGCTTGAAGCCCTTGAAGCGAAATCCATTAGAATTCTTGAAGCGAAATTTACATAATTGTCTTGAAGCGAAATCGTTCATGCAATCTGATTCCATGCAACTTTCAACTTCTATTTTGTCTTTAGTGCATGATGCAGACAATGATGTCACTTGTGTGATGTCATCATCAAGGATGATGACATCATGCTTGATTATATCCGCACCGAACCCGCACCGAACCCGAGACTCGATACAAGACGAAGACGACAGATGTGTGCACCAACAGACTCCCCCTCAGATGTTGACGAGTCTTAAGTGTCGAGTCTTCTCAATCTTCAGTCTTTATCAGCCTTTGAGCTTTCTTCAGGATCTCTACCTGGCTCTATTCTATCTCCAATTCTCTCTCTCTCTAACAGACTCCCCCTCAAAACATGCTGGGATCGTAGTCTGGCTTTTACAGTATTTCAGAATCCTCAGGTATCGGAACCTGGCACTCTATCTGCTATCCTGCACATCCTCTACCCAAAAATAAGATTCACAAAAAATAAAATATTTAACAATTTTTCAAATTTCATGCATCAACACTGAGCCTTCTCCAATCAATATACAATCAAACATTAACATTGATCATTTAACAAATTTTTTTTATCTCTGAAAAAACTTTTCAATCAAAATCACCCAAACCTATTCGTCATGTTTAGCACTCGGAATTTTGAAAATCAGCTTTTCAACATCAGTTGTCTAAAATCTTTTTGAATTTTTCAAAATTTATGCTAAAACACACCGAAAATCTTTTTGGATTTTTTATAACTGAAAATGCAGAAAAGAACTATTTACATACAATATTTTTGTGAGTTTGTGCAAGAGGATCATATCAGTTTTTGAGACAAATCACCAACACCGTTAAGCTTTAAACATTTTAAGTTCTAAACAATTCACCTAGATTGTCAGTATACATGTTCCACTTAAATTTTCACACAAAGTTCAACTGCTTTGAGATACAAATTAGTGTTTTAGGACTTAAACATCTACATGTGTCCCACCTCAGTATATACTCCCGTATCCAGACCCCAGTATTCAGTCTTACAGGTGAGTATACCTAGATGATATCTGTAAGGGGTTAATTGCGAGGGCCGTGAGAGCTCAGGTCGATCTTTCGATACGCAGAGAGATGACGGCTTCGACTTTTGGTGGGTCCCCTTTAGAGGATCTTTTGAATTACAACAGCAATGACTATCAATTTTATTGTTTCATCAATTTGCTGAGGGCTGCGCTATTTTTCAAGCATGCGGAAAGTATTCTCCGGGGACTAGGCCATTGCTTCCGCAAAATCAGAAGTCCCGGGATAATACCCCAGATATCACTAAGCATAAAGACCTAGTATCTCAGAATACGGGACCTTTCAAACAAGATTTCAGGGGTTACCTATATATCCTGGAGGTGTTCCCCACGTAGACGCAAGTAAATGTTATGTTTATATCTCGTCACAATTTACTAAATGTGCAAAAACCTACTGACATATCCACAGTGAGATTGTTTATCACATTTATACCTTCCATTTCTTTAGCATGTTGTGACAGTCCACTGATGTACTATCATTTCCTCTTTTATACAACAAAACTCATTTTTGATTTTATCATGTTTTTGGCTTTTTCCAAATTTTCAAATGTTTTTGGATTTTCTGAAATTTTTACTCCCCCTAAAATGCAAACACATTTTAGGAAATTTGAAAATAAACTGTACAATAAAGTGACAACCGATATCGAATCGCTTCAAATCGCCATCCACTTGGCATAAACAATCAGAACTCCCCCTCACAACAAACTATTTTCCCATTGATTTCAAAACACTTAAGTTTGTTTTAATCAAATGGTTTTTCCGGAAAATTAGTTTAGTTGATTTTACCACTTGTAGGTTAGGGGTTTCATCACATTGTTTTCATATCATAAATCACTTGTAGAAAATCAAGTACAACTTAATGTCCCTGATTTACCACTTGTAAGTCGAAATCACTTTCGTGAATTTCTCAAGAAATGTGCCGATTCCTGCTCCACTTTTACCAACCTGGGAGCTCCGGCAAGTCCGGTTTTTAATCAAACATTACATCCACCCAAGCCTCACCAGCCTTGGGTGACTTTGGTGGCAAACATCTATCCCACCAACATTTTGATTTATAAAATTCTTGAGCACTCTTTACCTTTCTGTCAACCATCTTACCAAAAATATGTTTGACTTTCCCGTTGAAAGCCTTCTCAACATCAAATTCTCCCTTATCAGCGAAGAATTGATTTGAGATCTCTACCTTCCCAACTTTCGACTTCCAATTTTCCTTTGGCAATGAAGGAAAATTTTCATCGTTCACCTCAGGAACGGAATTCACAATCTTTTTCTCAACAAATGACTCCTCTGATTTTATGGAATCAGATTCATTGTCAGAACTTCTTTCAGATTTTACAATCCATTTTTGTTTGGTTAAATCGACACTTCTTTTGTAAAACCGTTTTGAAGTTTCACCAACTTCCAAAGTCGATTTATCAACATTTTTATTTTTCATTTCAGAGTTAGAAGAAACTCCCTGTTCTTTGTAGTTGGTCTTAGGGCAATTCCAAGCTATGTGTCCAACTTCCTGGCATTTAAAACAAGTTCTTCGATCAACTCTTTGAGCAAACTTTCTCACATTCTTCTTCACTTCAGCAAGAAACTCTTGATTGGATTGTTTCCAGAATGGTTTCTTCTGCTCATCTTCACAACTTCCACCTGCAACAAATTTTGTATTTGGTTTATAAGTTTTCTGATTTTGATAATTTTCAGGAGGAATAAATCCTAAACCTTTCTTTTTGAGATTACCGTTGTAGTTTGGTTTCTTTCGATAACCATAACCAGAACTATAACCCTTTTTCTTGTTCAATCTCTGTTGAACTCTTGAAGTGTATTTTTTAGGTTTTTCATCAAGATTTAAATCTTTTATATCAGAAAGATTAATTTCTGTTAATTTGAAAACCTGTTTGATCATTTCAGTTTTTACACTTCTGATTGGAAATTCCTCATCAGAATATAATTTGTCTGAATCATTCAAAGTATAAGCCACTTTGATTGATCCGTCATTCAAATTAGATTTTGATAACAGGAATTCTCTATTGTAAACCCTATTAACCGGTGAACTCGGACTCTTTTCTGACGAACTCGGACTTTCAGACTTAGAATCCGGTTTTAACTCCTCATCCGTATCCAACACCTGATCGACAACTTTCTTTAATAACTCAGACTCATGATCAGTGTCAGACGCTGTGAATGTAACATCAATATTGTCTGGTAATTCATCAATGATTTCAGACTTTAACTTGATGTTGACTGCCTTTTTTAAACGCTCTTCATTTGGATTCCTGGGAGAATAAGTTTCATGGATCGGGGGCGGACATCTGTTATACTTGACACTTGGTTTCTTACCAGTATCAGTATTTTCAGTCTTTTTGTCCATGAACGCTTCTAGACCTGCAACAGTAGGATAAACACGATCAATCAAGTAATCACATGTAGTGTAACTCAACAGTAATCGTTTAATCCTTTCACTCTCAATCTTCTCAAGTTCTACTTCTTTCTTCAGCTGTGCACAATCTTCAATATACTCATTAATGACTTTCTGCTTCGTCATTAATGTTGCACTCATTTTATCCATTGCTTTTTCAATTTCTGTATTCGTCTTTTTCAGACGATCAACTGTGTTGTTGAGCACATTGTACGACTCCTTAATGTACTTCACATCAGACAGTAAGTCTTCTTTAATCTTTTCCAACTCAGCAATCTTCTTATCTTTCTCTTCACAAGCTTTGCAAGATTCTGAACACTTCAAACATGGTTTTTCTACTTCAACCACTTTTTCAATTAGCTTTTCAACCTCAACAATCTTCTCTACTTCGACCAATTTTTCAACTTCGACTATTTTCTCTACCACTTTCTCCACTTCAACAATTTTTTCTATTGCATTTTCAGTCACTGCTTCAACTTTTGTTTCTCCAACTTCTGTCTTTGCCTTTTCATTAGCAAGTAACTTTGCTGCTTCCAGTTCCCTCTTTAAGCGGGCAATCTTCTTCTGATTCAGCATATCAACTTTATCTGCATAGAAAAAATTAAAACTATCAGGCTCAATGCTTTTTCTACATTTGTTAAGATATTCTTCCTCATCATCGGTATCTACATCGCTTCCAAGATCTGGAAAAATCGGGATTCTTTTCTGATTAACCTCATCTTCACCTAGAATTCGAGCAACAAAGCCTGATTCTGATGGAATGTATTTATCCCAACTAAATCCATCGGCAACTTTTTCGTCATCTTGATGAATAAGTAAAGCTTTCTTCTTTCCTTCTTCAATAGCATGAGCATGAACAATTTTTGGTTGTTGATCAACCTGATGAAAAATTGATTTCTGATAATAGTTGTTCTTTTCTTGATTCTCGGTTGCTACTTGGTTTTTACACTCTCGTTTAAAGTGTCCTTTTCCTTTGCAACGGAAACAGGTAACTTTCGATTTATCAAATCCCAACTGAGAGGTAGCCATTCCTCGAAATTCATCTCTGCCAGTAATCTCTTGAAATTTTTCAGCTCTCCTCCAAGCACTTGCTAAGCACCACTTGATATCCATCACTTCAAGTTCTTCAGCATCAATTTGGTCGTAATCTTCTTTGGTAAGCATCAGATTCCCAATCTTCCCACCGATCAAACTTTCGTAAGATTCTAACATGGTAACCAGTGATGCCATGTGTTGCTTGGCAACTTCCGGAGACAGATTCTGACCATTTTGAATGTTTAAAGTAACATTGCACTGAAGATTTGTTGAGTTTTGTCGTTGATAACTTGATGTTGTGCTGTTTGGATCAAAACTTGAGAACGAAGGTGAAGATCCACCACTCTGTGTCACACTACTACCCTTTGTTCCAGATGAACTGTCAGCACTGAAACCAGTTTGGATCTTTGGGCTCGGGCTGGGAGTAGTCTCAAACTTGTTCCCTCTGTAATACAAACTGACATCTTGTTTGGCATTTGGATTTGTCATGATAGCCGTTTTCTGAATATCTAACTCATGCTCTTCAATCCTCTGAATAAACTGAGCCAAATTCATATTTTCAGACTTTCTTGTATGTTTTAAGATCAGCAAATACGTTCCCCATTTCTGTTGTGGTAATGCTTCAGCAAGTTTATCAACCCATTCATCATCCTCTTTCTCAATGTTAAATCTTTTCATTTCTAAGACTAGATGACAATATCTATCAATGGTATGCTTTGTAGTTTCATGATCAAAGGCTGAAAACATATCACATGATTTTTTCAGTAAAGCCTTTCTGTTCTTGATCATATCTGCGCTTCCTTGGAATTTCTGAATCAATGCTTCCCAAATTGATTTAGCTGTACCATTATGTTGGAGCAAAACAAATATATCTTCTTTTATTGCTTGCTGAAGAATACTGATCATCATTTTCTCACTTGTGAATTTTAATTTGTCAATCTCTGAGTAGTCCTCAAATGCTTTTTCCATCCCACGGTCATTCTTTGGTTTCTCATAGTCTTTCAACAATGAACACCATGCATCAAATTTGTAAGCTTGTACCCAGTTCTCAAATCGATTCTGCCATCCTTTAAATTCTTCAATGTACATAAGCTTTGGTGGTTTTTGATGCGTTCCTGTTTCATTTTCACTATATAAATTTTCAGCAGCAGTAATCGGAGCGACTGGTGTGGCAAACGCGTTGTAGAAATCCTCTTCCATGTCTTCAGTAATTAGCAAATACTTCGGCAAGTACCTTTACAATCACAAACAAACACACAATCAGTTTAAACGCTTATCAATTAACTAAAACAAACTAGTACTCAGACTGGCGATTTTTTGTGCGGACTGAACGTTGACCAACTGTGCGAACTTCTAGAACCCGAATCGAAATCAAATGACCTGACTCTTTTAAACCTTTGAACTCCAAACTGTACGAAACTTTCAAGCGAGTCGATGACTTTAATACGCGACTTGACTGACAAAACGACTGATCGAACCGTGCAAACCGACTAAACTCCAAACCTTGTGACCTGAATACTCAAGCGTTTTGAATTCACACAAACACTTATGAACTAAAAATGCATATAATCCTGATCAACTAGCACATATAACCAATATATCACAAACAATTTTTTAATCACACAATGCATACACAGATTTACTGATACATCACGTGAAGCTTTGACTAACACTTATCACCGTCTTCACACGTATTCACATTACTGACACAACTAATCCGACAAAATGATTTATCGCATGCAATCACATTAACCAATATGTTCACATGTATACTTTTAATAAACCGAATCTGATAGGACCCTTCTTGTTTTCATGCAGCAACAGATCAACTCATATGCAATGTTTCGATTTTAATATTGAGAATCAATTGTGATTGGACCTCTTTACTTTAAGTCACATGCCAACAATATTATCACAATTTAAACAACCGACAACTTTTATATTCAATTCAAATGATATTATTTTTTAATTGTTGAATCTCGTGACACACAATACAATCCTATTGAACCTATCAAACAACAAATCACATGTACTATATAAACCGATACATTCACATGACTTGAAGCATTTTCACTACATACGATACGTGTTTTCAATTAACAGCAAAATTCAGGCAAGACATCAGAATGTTTCAAGTGTACTGCAGGTTTCAAGTGGATGCCAGATTCAAGCAAATGCCAACGTATTTTCAAGCGAAATGCAATCAGATCAGTTTCGCTTCAACTATTCAAGCGAAATCAAATAATGTTCTCAAGCGAAAACAACAAAAATACATCAACTTGAAGCGAAAATCAACAGATTATCATCAACTTGAAGCGAAATCATATACAAAATGTTGCTGATGTCATCATATTAATGAGCAGTTGAAGCGAAAACACACAAAACTACAAGATTTAGGCTGATTTTAAACTTGAAACTTTCAAGGATTGATTAAACCATGTTTGTGCACAATATATGTGAAATATGTCCGATTTTGACCATAAAAAGTTTTGTTTTTCGAAAAAGAAAGGTGTAGAAACAGATTTTACGGCTGAATCAACAAGAACTCTTCTTCACTGGCTCTGATACCAATTGTAGGATCGGATTGCGACCTAAACGAGTCGTTTGGAAGAGTTCTAGTCCGTTTCAAAGGCGGAAACAGAGAAACGGACGTGTAAACAGCTTGTTTCACACTTTAAACCTCTTGTATATTGATATTAAAACCTTTACAATCAGAAGAGAAACCGGCAGAACTTCGGTACACTTGGCCAAAAACTGTTACAAATGAAATGACAATTGACCTATTTATAGAACCTATGATTTCGCTTGAAGCCCTTGAAGCGAAATCCATTAGAATTCTTGAAGCATAATTTACATAATTGTCTTGAAGCGAAATCGTTCATGCAATCTGATTCCATGCAACTTTCAACTTCTATTTTGTCTTTAGTGCATGATGCAGACAATGATGTCACTTGTGTGATGTCATCATCAAGGATGATGACATCATGCTTGATTATATCTGCACCGAACCCGAGACTCGATACAAGACGAAGACGACAGATGTGTGCACCAACAGTAAAGCATCCTCAATCCTCTCTCTTCTCATCTTCAGAATCTCGACCTGACTCTAATCTCTCTCTAATTCTCTTGATCAGATCTCTTGATTCCTTAAGTTCATCAGCATCATCAGCTTGCGTGAACTTCAGGATCTGAACTTGGCTCTACAATCTTCAAACTCCCCTTCGTTATCAGACTCCCCCTTGAATTATGCTGGGATCGTAGTCTGAAATCATTCTTGTTCCAAGATCGTGACCTGGCTTCACATTCTGCTCAGGTTTAAAACCTAGCTAACCTGCACATTCTCTACCTCAAAGTAAATTTCTCAAATTTAAAATTTTATAAATTTATTCTCTGCTTACCACTTGTAGACACAAACACACCATCATTTGCAAAAATCATACAAAATGATTTAACATTTTTAAACTCTGATGTATCACTTGTAAGAAAAACTTTTCAAACACACTCTTCCAAACCTGTTGTCATCATGTTTAGCACTCGGAATTTTGAAAATCAGCTATCCAACATCAGTTGTCGAAAATCTTTTTGTCGTTTTCAAAATTTATGCTAAAACACACTGAAAATCTTTTTGGAATTTTGTAAAACTGAAAGAAAAATGCAATAAAGAAATATTTACAAACAATATTTATGTGAGCCTGTGTAAGAGGATCATATCAGCTTTTGAGACAAATCACTAACACCGTTAAGCTTTAAACATTTTAAGTTCTAAACGATTCACTTAGATTGTCAGTATACTGATCCACTTAAATTTTCACACAAAGTTCAACTGTTTCGAGATACGAGATTAATGTTTTAAACTTATTTGCGTGTCCCACCACTTGTATATACTCCTGTATCCAGATCCCAATATTCAGTCTTACAAGTGAGTAGACCTAGATGATATCTATAAAGGGTTAAAATATGAGGGCCATGAGAGCTCAGGTTATTGCTTCCGCAAAATCAGAGAGATGATGGCTTCGACTTTTGGTGTGTTCCCTTTAGAGAATCTTTTCTTCAACAGCACATGATTAGCATTTTGCAATGTTTCATCATTTTTTGTACTGAGGGTGGTGCTATATTTCAAGCAAGCGAAAAGTATTATACGGGGACTAGGCCATTGCTTCCGCAAAATCAGAAGTCCCGGGATAATACCCCAGATATCACTGAATATAAAGACCTAGTATCTCAGAAAGAGGGACCTTTCAAACAAGATTTCGGGGGTTACCCATATATCCGAGAGATGTTCCCCACGATATAAGTAAGTTTGAAATTTAGGTTTATATCTCGTCACAATCTACTGAATGTGCAAAAACCTACTGGCACATCATCAGTGAGACCGTTTATCACATTTTGACTTTACAATTCTTTAGCATGCCGTGAATGTCCACTGATGTACTATCATTTCCTCTTTTCTCAACAAAATTTTTTTCATTTTATCATGTTTTTGGCTTTTTCAAATATTCAAATGTTTTTGGATTTTCTGAAATTTCTTACTCCCCCTAAAATTCAAAATCATTTTAAAGAAATTTTGAAAACCAACTGTACAAGCAAAGTGACAACTGTTGTGAATTGCTTCAATTCGTCATCCACTTGGCACAAACAATCAGAACTCCCCCTGACAACAAACTATTTTCCCATTATGATTTCAAAACACTTAAGTTTGTTTTAATCAAAATGGTTGTTCAAGAAAATAAGTTTTGTTGAGTTTACCACTTGTAGGTTAGGGGATCATTTCATCACCTTGTTCTTTCAACAATACCACTTATAAGAAATATAACAGTTTTAAGTTCAATCAACCAAAACCACTTGTAGAAAATCAAGTACAACTTAATGTCCCTGATTTACCACTTGTAAGTCAAAATATCACTGTCGTGAATTTCTCAAGAAAGATGTCGATTCCTGCTCCACACTTACCAACCTGGGAGCTCCGGTAAGTCAGACTTTTCACATATGAAAAACAGACATCCAAGCCTGACCAAACTTGGATGTTACCTCCTCTTCTTCACTTGGGGTGTAAGTTGCCTTCTTAGTTTCATAAAACTCTTTTACCCCTGTGACTTTCCCATCGACCATCTTCCCAAAAAATTTTTTCACATTTCCATTAAAAACCTTTTCGACATCAAATTCTTTCTTTTCAGAATAGAATTGATTCGAAATCTCCACTTTACCAACTTTTTGTTTAAAATTTTCAGCCCGCAATGGTGGAAAATTGACATCATCCATTGGCGGTACTGATGTTTCAATTTTTATCTCAACTTGTGGCTCCTCTGACTTTGTGGAATCAGATTCATCGCCAGATTTCACATCTAATTTCTTAACAACCCACTTTTGATTGTCAAGATTCATTCTTCTCTTGTAAAATCTTTTCGAACATTCACCAACCTCATATGTTGAGTTTTTGAAAATTTTGAATTTTTTAGTTGGTGGTTCGGTTTTGTCAACCACTTTTTCTTTTAGTTTAGAAACAACTTCCTTATTTGTGTTGATAGCCATTGGACAATTCCAGGCAATGTGACCAACTTCGTGACATCGGTAACAGGTTCTTGTTTCCTTTCTTTGATAAACTCCATTCATCATTCTCTCTTGCTTCTTAGCAAGGAATTCACTGTTTGATTGCTTCCAGAATGAGCTCTTTTCTTCTTCCTCAGCACTTGTCCCTGAAACAAATACTGTTTTTGTTTTAGAAAAATTCTTATTTTTATGATTTTCAGATTGAATAAATCCTAACCCTTTCCTTTTGAAATTACTGTTATGGTTTGATTTTTTTTGAAAACCAGAACCAGAACTGTAACATTTTTTCTTGTTTAACCTTTGTTGAACTCTTGAAGTGTACTTTTTAGGTTTTTCAGAAAGATTTACATCTTTTATTTCAGAAATATTAATTTCTGTTAATTTGAAAACCTTCTTAATTATATCAGTTTTAACACTTCTTATTGGAAATTCCTCATCAGAATATAATTTGTCTGAATCATTCAAAGTATATGCCACTTTGATTTGTTCATCATTCAAATTAGATTTTGATAACAGGAATTCTTTATTGTAAACTCGTTTCACCGACGATTTTGGATTGTTGACTAACAAACTCGATCTTTAAGACTCAGACTTTGACTCTGACTCCTCATCCTTATCCAACACCTGATCGACCACTTTCTTTATTAACTCGGACTCATGATCAGTGTCAGACGATGTGAATGTGACATCAATGTTTTCTGGTAAATCATCAATTGTTTTGGACTTTAACTTTATATTGACAGCCTTTTTGACTTGCTCCGCATTTGGTTTTCTGGGAGAATAACCTTCCCAAATCGGAGGCGGACACTTTTTATAATTTGCACTTTGTTTCTTACCAGTATCCATTTCTTCAGGCTTCTTTTCTTGAAATGCTTCAAAACCTGCAACAGTTGGATAAATTCTATCAATCAAATAATCCGAACTAGAATAACTTTGCAGTAAACGTCTGATTCTTTCATTCTCTATCTTTTCTGTCTCCAACTCTTGCTTCAGCTTTGCACATTCTTCAATGTAGTGATTGATCGCCTTCTGCTTTGTCATCATCACAGCATTCATCATTGTTAATGCATCTTCTCTTTCAGAATTTGTCTTTTGTAGACCAGTTACCGTTCTATTCAACACATCATACGATTCTTTCACATAGTTGAGCTTGAACAATAAGTTTTCTTTCATCTTATCTTGCTCACTTAACTTCTCCTCTTTTTCTTCACACTGCTTGCATGACTCCAAACACTTTAGACAAGGTTTGATGACTTCAACAATCTTTTCAACTTCGATAATCTTTTCAACTTCAACCACTTTTTCAGCTTTAACCACTTTCTCAGCAACTTTAACTTCTTCACTTTGTTCAGATATCTTTTCCTGAGCAATACTCTCACTTTTCACCTTTTTCTGTTTTTTAGCTGCTTGTCTCTTCTTTAGCTTTTCCAATCGATCTGCAAAATAAAATTGAAAACTTTCAGGAGATAAATGAATTTTTGAAACATTAATATGCATTTCTTCCTCATCATCACTGTCATCAGTTGATGATTGATCAAACACTTGTGCCTGTTCTGAAATATTATCTGAAGAACTAGATTCATCATCTTGATTCTTCTCATCACTGGCAAACACTTTCATCCATTTCATCATCAAATCTGGTTCTTGAACTATTTGTGCAATGAGAGCTACTGCTTTTGAATCAGGTGGAATGTATTTGTCCCAACTGAAACCTTCTGCAACTTTTTCATCATCTTGATCAAGTATGCCAAAATAAGCTTTCTTATTTGCTTCTCCAATCATTTTAGCATGTTCAGTCTGTGGTTCTTTTTGTTGATACGGTTGATGAGCAACTTGTTGATGTATGGCTTTTCGATAATAATCATTACCACCAAACGGATTCTTTGCTCCACTTGCTTCTCGATTGGTACATTCCCTCTTGAAATGTCCTTTCTCCCTGCATCGAAAACAAGTAACTTTAGATTTATCAAAACCCAAAGTAGATACATTTGCATCCAAAAAATCATTTCTTCCTGTAATCATCTTGAATTTTTCTGCTCTCCTTAGAACACTTGCTAAACACCATTTAATGTCCATAAGCTCCATTTCCTCAGCATCGATCTGATCGTAATCCTCTTTTGTCAACATAGGATTTCTGATCCTTCCTGCAACCAACCCTTCATATGATTCCAACACTGTAGCAAGTAACGCCATATGACTTTTAGCAACCTCTTCAGAGAAATTTTGACCATTCTGAAGATGCAATGCAATGTTACAATGTAAAATTTGACCATTACTGCTGTTTAAACTTTGGAACTGATGACTTGTGGTTGATCCCTTTAGATTAATACTTGGATATGAGGAAAATCCATTGCTGCTGTTTGGACTTTGATTGATTGATTCAGATGAATTTTCTGTACTGAAAGCAGTTTGGATTTTCGGACTTGCTTCGACATTCTGAACATTCCCTTTGAAGTACATCTTAACATCTTGTTGTGCATTTGGACTGTTCATTCTTGCAATCTTTTGTTGCTCCAGATCTTGTCCTTCAATCTTTTCGATAAACTGAGAAATTGTCAAGCCATCATATTCTCCAGTATTCTTTAATATCATAAAAAATGTACCCCATTCCTTTTGAGGTAAAGCATCAGCTAATTTGTCAACCCATTCCTCACGATCTTTGTTGATACCTAACAATGACATTGATCGTACTAAGTGACAATATCTTTCAATCATTTTCTTTGTATCTTCTCCCGGCAAACTTCTGAATAGATCAAATTCTTTCTTTAACAATGATTTTTTACTCTTGATCATCTTTTCACTTCCCTCAAACTTAATTTGTAACACCTGTGCCTCCACGGCCATCAAACAAATACCGAACCAATGAAATATTATATTTCATACTTGGGATTTGTAAAAATATGTGTATCATTTGCACATATCAATTCTTGTTCAATTTCAAACTCTAAATCGCTTTCTGGAAGGTTATACGCGCACCGATGCGTAAATATAACCAGTTTAATGCAACAAACACTCTGGAATAGTGACATAGGCTTAACATACCTTAAATAACCTTTACATAACTTAGAAATAAGTTTTAAAGGCTTTGGTATGGCAAAATCAAGTTAAATCGCTTACAGGGACTAAATTTGACAAACTGCGAAAGTATGCCAATTTGAACTGTAACAGACATTCCGGAGCATGAACATAAGTTAAACATACCATAAATATCCTTCACATAGCTTAGAAATAGGCTTTGAGGTGTTCGGTATGCTAAAATAAACTTTTGTGTCATTCAGGGACTAAAAGTGTCAAAAAGTGCACAAGTTTGCATTTTCGCGCATAACTTACGTTCTGAATACATCCGGACATCCAAAAATTTATGTAAGCATGACTATATTATACTTTAGTGTTTGGCTTGCCAAAAATCCATTCGTCGCGTCATTTGGATCGTTTTTCGCGCTTATGCGCATTCCGTCGTAATTAAGCGAACATCGCGTTCGTACGACCAAATGAACCAACACCCGGCATATTTTTGAGCATGTTTCATGTCCTCAATGTTTAGGCAACATTTTAGGGCCTTAAAGTTGGCTTTACGGGCCTTAGAAGTGTCGGAAATGGCCTTAAACACGTGTAGGGACTGAAACTGACATTTCTGAAACTTTGTTCTGATCTGTGACTCCTAGGCGGCCCGCCTCAGGATCTTAACATCCTTAGGCGGCCCGCGTCAGACCTTCTGACCAGGTTAAATGTTTCTAACAGCAGATTGCAGCTGTTTGATCCACCACCACACATTCTCATTTGTCTAGTCATCTGATAAGGATCACATTTTAGTCACCATAAGGTCCCGACACTTGTACGGGTGGGATTAAGGCACGTTTTCCATGAAACGATCTTAACGGTGGACCTTTTACTATAAATACCCCACCCCCCATGCTTCAAAATTACAAGAATTCTGATTTGAGAACCTCTAAGTTGAAACCATTGTTTCATACCTGAGATTCTTGAATCGGGATTAGCATTCGGGGACCCTTCGTAAGTATTCTTTCGTTCTTTTCTTTATTTTATTGCTTTTAGAGTCAGAAAGTCAAACTTTGTTTGACTTTCAACGTTGACCAGCTTATGGTCAATGCGAAGTTCGTTTGAACTTCGCAACGTGATTGTAATCACGTTGGTCATAGTCCCTTAGGACTATGCCCACTGATTACCACGTTGTCTAGGGTCGTAGGGTAAGCGATCTAATAAATCGCTTATACCTCGAACCCGACCCATTTGGTCGATCATTAGGATCCAACCAAACACATTAGGTGACCATAGTAGGTAGGGAATAACCTTCCGAGGTTATACCCTATGGTCACATCGTTTGAGTAGTTGTATGATAGGTAGTTTATATGCCTTAGGTAAATTACCAGAATACCCTTTTCATGTATAATTGGTAATTAAGCATATGTAACCTAAACCTTTGTCACATAACTGATTATGTAACATGTTTAGGCATATAACACTTGTCATAGGGCTAGTTAGGCGGTCCGAACGCGTTTCACGCGAACGACGCGTTAAAGTAGCATAAACTACCTAAACGGGTCGTAATGGGTCGTAAACAATTATGTTAGGTTTCAATTAGTATGTAGGCTTTGTTGAACCATACTACACGAGTCTCTACACTCGTTTGGTTTACAAACCCTAATGCTACCCGATCTTCTGATCTAGGTCCGGTTAATTAACATAGTTACCTATATTAGGTGCCGTTTGATATCCGCCATCTCTAGCATTGTTTGGTTGTTACTCAAGGACTTCTGAGCAATCTCAAGTGAGTACATAGACCCCTCTTTTACTGTTTTCCAAACTGTTTTGGGGTGAAACACATGTGCCTACTTGTTACTTTCGTGCTTTCCTGTTTTCACATCATATACTTGCTATGTTCATTAGTACATTTATAGTACATGATTTCATGGTGTTCTATGCTTTGTATGATGACTTTGCATACTTAGTACATTGTTTTACATGACTTTTCTACTTTGTATGATGACTTTGCATACTTAGTACATTGTTTTATACTGCATCTCTGTTGCATATGTTCCAGTAACATATGGACACATTGTTTTACAGCTCTACCCTGTATGTTTACTCTAGCATACTAGGTACATTATCTTCATAAAACATGCTTACATTTTGGTATGACATTTGGTTTGTTTAAACTATACTATACATTCATTAACACCGATCATGTCGTTCGTTAGTAGGTAGTGGTACCATAGGACTTGACAAATCCCGTTCCGGACATCCCAGGGAAAGGGGATGAAAGGAATGACCGAATCCGAATACATATTCTCTTTATAACTCACTTTTACATAGTTATCCGTCTGTCTCAAGGCTTGGATGTATGAATTTTCACAATACCGCATAAATGTTCATATTCAGTATAGCATGCATATATCTTACAAAACATAACTTTGATTTAAACCAAGTTTTACTTCAATACTTTGTTTTGTACATTTTTACTTATGGTTTAAGTAGTCTAAATTTTACTTACCATACATATCATTTTGGTTATACATTACTTGACTACTTTTGGACTATCAACATTTGACATGGTTTATACAAGGACTTTTGACTATTGGTTTAAACATAGACATCTTACATTGTTTAGGTTTGGTTTGATTAAGTGATTAAGTAACGATGCGTGTGTAATATAATACAAGCATGGTGGATACGCCGCTGGTACTTCCTATATATAAGTGTTTGTATGGTATTACATATCGTAGCGTTATTTGAATCATTTCAGTTTGATACATATAACATTTTATACAAATAACATACTTTTCACAATTCATTGTTTTACAAACAACTTAACTTATACAAACTCATTTTACATGGTTATTCATTTAATCATGCATTATTCTCTTATTTATACGTATCATCTGAACTTATTGTTTTCAAATGTTTTACAAAGACAAAGCAAATTACAAGGTTCATGACTAAATATTTTCTCAAACATAAGTCATGAAACCTATTTTCACAAAACCTATGTATCTCACAGGCATTTTTATGCTGACGTACCTATTTTCACATGTGTTTTTCAGGAGCTGTTGCATAAGATGATCAAGATACACATAGGCAGACTTGGGCTTTAGTGACAATAAAAGATGCAAGACTAGTTAATTATGTTGTATTTCCTTGTTTGTTAAGACATTGTAACACTTTTAATCAATAAAACGAAACTTCAATTGCCATGGATTTGAAACAATTAATTCTGTTACAACACTCCCCGACATTTCCGCCACGTTTTGTATGTTCTACGTGGTCGGGGTGTGACATAATTCGAAGTGCTTCCCAAATAGAACGTGAAGTATTATCATGTTGAAGTAATATGAAGATGTCTTCTTTGATAGCTTGCTGGAGTAAACTGATCATCATCTTTTCTGCTTTATACATATCTCTTTCTTTGTCCGAAAATTCAGAAATAGTTTTGATAACTCCCATATCTGTACAAGGTTTAACATACTTTTTCTCAATACACTCCCAAGATCTCAAATGAATTGCTTGAACCCAATTTTCAAACCGATCTTTCCAACCATAATACTCCTCAATGCTCATTAGTTTCAGAGGTTTTTGTAAAGTTCCAATTTCATTTTCCATGTTCATGTTCTGAGCAATAGCAGTAGGTGTACTCGGGGCAGTAGCAAATGCGTTATAAAATTCCTCTTCCATGATTCAGCAACAATTTTTAAAAACAGACAATTTCAAACGAAATCCCGTTCAAACGAAATACCCTGTTGAAGCGAAATGACGTGCACAACAATTTCAAACGAAATATGATTTCGTGCGAAATTAACTTGGATTCAAACGAAATCTGATTTCGTGCGAAATCAACAGCAATTTCAAACGAAATTAATCACAATATGTAATTTCGTGCGAAATCAAGAAGCTATTCCGTGCGAAATACTGTTGATGTCATCATCTCGAGCTGATTTTGTCAAAATTGATCAGGTTTTAGTCCGATTTTAAGTCTGAAACTTTCAAGGGTTTGTTATAACACTATTGCGCGTATAATAAGTGAAATTCAAGACATTTTGACCGTGAAATCAAGTTTAATTTTGAAAAGAAGGTGTAGAAATCAGAATTTGCAGCTGAATTGGTATGAACTCTTCCTCCTGAGCTCTGATACCACTTATAGGATCGTTTTACCGACCAAATGAGTCAATCAGAAGAGTTTTTGCTTTATACGAAAGGTGGAAACAGACGTATCAAGTTTAATTCAGCTAGAATATCACTTTAAACTGTCTTTTGATTGATTTAACAACGTTTTACAGCGAGTCGACACTTCGGCTCTCAAACCGGAAAGTTACAAATGACAAGACATCAAGGCTATTTATAGAGTGATGATTTCGCATGAAACTGCTTCAAGCGAAATCAGTTTTCACACGATTTCTCGTAAAACGTGCCCTGATTTATCTAATACAAAACAAGACTCGATACAAGACGAAGTTGACAGACGTATGCACTAATAGTTACATACGTTACTTATTCTAAATCACATCGAACACACTACGCAACACTTTAAATGCTAACCGTTACCGCATGTTATACGTGACTTAATGAATGCTTGTTTGTTATGTTTACACTTGGAATGCTGTCTACCTGCCTTAGCGACGGTAGTACTATTTGTTTGGACTCAGCACCTGTTCACTCAGGGGTTGTTAAAGACAATTTGTTACATGGCTCACAGTGGTGAGTGTGTATTACGAACTGCCTTGGGCAGTCAACCCGCAGTCATTGGTATAGATAGGTTCATGTCGATAACTAACATGCCTCATTTTACACTATGTGCGTGCTGGTTATGCGTAATCGATTTCGAACTCTATTATATCTATTAAACTTGTATGCTCACCTTTACACTATGTGTATTGACTTTTACTTTAACGTATGTGACAGGTGCTTAGGATGTTTATATGCTTGGCTTGTTGTGAAATCGAGGCTAGGAAAGGTCTAGAAACAAATAAACAATTGTCTGTATTTGAAAATCTGAGTTGTCGAAACAGAACAATTTGACTAGATCTTGTCTGTAATAATTATGTTATCTTTTATGTCATGGTATGCGACATGATGCTTTAAATAATTGGTAATTTTTAGTTGTTATGGAAACTTCTGGACAATCTGTTTCACTCAGTGCCACGCCCCGATGTTTCCGCCATCGGTTGGGGTGTAACAGATTGGTATAAGAGCCATAACTATAGGGAATTAGGCAAGACTCGACCTAGTCCGGGTCGATGTCTTAGAAACGACCTAGTCTATAGTTAGGTACCAACAGACCGACTTGTACAAACCTGTAAGGGTTTTGTACGAGCTCACTTGCTATTTCTCGCTATTCTCACGCATGCTACACTATCACCGCACTCTAATTATTCGAAAATGAACTAGTGATTAGGTCGAGATTAGGTGTGAAAACCGCAAACTCCCGACTAAATTACCTGTTCGTCCCGCATTTTATCTATAAACACGGGAATTTGCGTTAAATCAGGAGTGAAATCCGTACTTTAACGCAAGTTTCCGTCTCTATTTTTATCAAAACAGGAGCAAAGTTGTCAAGTCAGGGGTGAAGCCCGAACCTTGACTACTCGTTCTGATTTCTATTTTTGGCTTTACAAAACTCTCACCAAAGTCTCGACGGACTCCAACGACTTGAAGTCACACTGAAACTGGAAGGATGCGTGCAATTCGCCCACATCCGAGACGAGAGCACAGTCCTGAAGGTCAAATGTGTACGGAAAGTCCCTGTGAATAGTCGAACCACTTTGGATAGTCGACGTATAATAGCTGCAAACAATCTATTTCCCGATTTTTATATGTTTCGATTCTGAGCTCGCAACTGCCGACTCTGATATTTCGTCGTTTTTATGTGAATTTTATGTGCTTCATGTGATTTTATCTGCTTATGTGTTACGATTTTGGTGTTTATTCGCTTTTCGCTATCGCTTTGATCGACACCCACGAATCACACTGCACCTCTATCCCAAAACGCCAACAAATCGCTACTTATGGATGATCGCATGCTACAATACTCGCCTATATTATACTATACGCTATACTACCCGACGTGTACTCGCTAATCGCGATCGCTAATCTCGAATGCTCGCGGACTTTGAATGATAGGTTTCTGTATTATGACTGCCTCTATGTGATTATATGTGCTCTGCGTGCCCTATGTGCTTACGTGTTATGTGCTTATGTGCTTATGTGCTTATGTGATTATGTGCCTATGTGTTTACATGATCGTGTTCCTGAGCTTTAGTAGTATTAGGCGTGTGAGGTGAGATTCGATTATATTGAGTTGAGTCCTGTGGCGATGTCTGTTGCAGACAATGTCGTCATCTGGATCTCGCGCTACTCAAGCTGCTCGCCGAAAGCAAGCAGATAAACGCCTCGCCGCTATGGTTGCTAAGCAAATGGCGAAGGTCGTACCTCAAGTCGTCAGTGAGCTGTAAGAAAATATGAGCAAATCGTCTGAAGAGTCAAGGACATACTCGCCAAAGTCTGGGTTCAGCTTCAAGCAGTTTAAGGCATGTGGACCGAAAGAATTCACTTGCGAAAATGGCCCTACGGCTTTATTTCAATGGTTCGACTCGATCGAGGTCACCCTGCGTCAGAGTGGATGTCCCGACAATCTCTGCACTCTGAATGCTACCGGCGTCTTCCAGTCCCGCGCTTTAGACTGGTGGATGGCCAAGAGGAACAAACGCGGAAATGACGCAGCTTATGGTCTGTCATGGGACGAGTTGAAGAACGTTATGCTCGAAGAGTTCTGCCCTCCCCATGAGCGCCAAAAGTTGGAGGACGAATTCTGGCACATCAAACAGAAAGATTGTGACAACACTGCTTTAACCGCTCGCTTCAAGCAGCTCAGTATTATCTGTCCTGATCAAGTCAAGACTGCTGACATGACGATCAAGAAGTATATCCGCGCCCTGCCGGACTGTGTTGCAGATTTTGTGCATGCTTCAAAGCCAGCAACGATCGAAGAAACTTACTTGCTTGCGCCGAAATCAACAACAAGCGAGTAAAGGCTGGTTTTTGGGATAAAGCTTCAAAGAACCTGCATCAAGCTACAACCGCCGCACCAACCACTGAAACCGCCGCCGCAACTCCGCAATCATCAAAGTCCTCTCGTCTCAAGAGGAAGAACAACAACAGCAGCTCCAGCAACAAGAACTGTGCTGTCACTACCGTTGCTCCACTTCAAGCCGTACTGGCTCAACAGCAACCACAGCACCGATCAGCTCCAGCACCAGTTACCTATGCACCGCCTGCAAAGCGTGCATACACTGGCCCCCACCCTTCTTACCCGACCAGTACTTATCATCACCCGGTGGGTATCGCCTGCCGATTTTGCGTGCACTGCAATATGTATGGCCACTTCACCGCTAACTGCCGTACTTGTCACGACCCCCGACCCACCCTGAACGGAATCGGAAGTCGTGAACAGTCCAGCGGTACCGGTGATTATTTTAAAAACGTTGCAGCGGAAATTTCATCAGGACCATGAGTTAGGAAAAATATCAGAGTTTAGAAACACCGGATTTTATTTATTAAATAGATGGGATAAACCCATGTTTTATAAGATAAATTTGTTTACATAAAACAATATTTCTTAATTTGATTTAATTAATAAAATAAGCCACTTCTTGAAGCCTTTCAGTGTCGTATCCAGCTCTTATTCCAATTTACTGTAATTACCTGAAAATGTTTGAAAAATGTTTTGTCAGCGAAAACACTGAGTGAATTCATTCCATTTTTATAAAATCTATTGTTATAACTTACAGTATTAAGGTTTTTATATCTATTTATATTTATCAAACTCAATCTGTATTTGTCATATAGCGGCAGTTCCAATATGACATTGATCATATCAACCATTGGCTCACGTTTGTCCAATAGTGAATTTATCAATTAATTATATTTTACTATTATTCAATTTATCTGTCACTAGGCGATTCCTGTGACTATAATCATATCAATATTGATTATTCTTTCAATTAATGATTCTGGTCATATCACTGTTGATCATTCTTTCAACTAGTGATTCTATAACTGTAACACCCCGTCCCGGAATGGGCCGGCGTGTCACAATAACAGTAGTCAGATCAAAAACATAATTCCATTTATACTTAAATGTATTACAAGGCTTTACAACTTAATAAAGGATATTTAATCCATTACAATTATCTCTACCGTCTTTTCCAAACACTCGAGCACTCTTCCATATCCCGTTCCAGATTGTCCTGATAACCTGACGTAAAGAAGAAAACACAACAAAGAAAAACGTACGTCTGAGCAAAATTTTGAATAGTTTTGCCCAGTGTGCGGATAGAGGAAAACAAAAGCTCATTTTATTTAATATTCGGAGGTAACTTATTGTGAAAACGTTATGATACAAAAACATAATTTCATAATCATATCTTACGGATATACCCATGAGCAAACTGAAAACGTGACAATACACAGGTAGCTACTCCTGCATACTTATCACACGAAATGGCGAGTTGGCATACCCGTTATCCATCTCCTGAAAACTGAAATCCTAGGATCCGATCCATACGCCTCCTAATCTTATATGTACCACACTTGTACTTAAGAGACGCCGTGAACTGATCTCTCCGTCACGGATGGAGCACATGATGTCGATGCCACAACAACATGCTCGTGGGACACTCCACGAGAAGCGATACTCAGGGTATCAGAGTACAAAGAGTCTTATTCACATAACTTATAAAACTTATTCTTATAACAAAACAGAACATATATCGGAACATGCGATAATGAGTACAATTTTAACAGAAAACTATCGCATGATAGGAAAACTTAATCAAATGATTAGAATCGGAATAGAACGGACTGTCAAAGGAATCTATAATCAAAGATGTGAGGAGTTTTATAATCAAAGAGTGGAACCAGTCACCAAGGTATGGATATCACTCCTATCTTGACAATTTCGTCCCCAAAATGTGGTTTATTAAACGAACAAGATAAAACCTTGACTCGTTAACAAGGAACCACTAGAGTATAAAAGGAAACTTGTATAAAATAAACCATTTTCTAAATAACTGATGTAAAACAAAACCTTTTTCAAAACGTTTGTAACTTCTAACACATATTTCCTAACTTAATTTTAATACGGAATTTATAACTTATTTCATAACTTAATCTTAATACGGAAGTTATAACTTATTTCATAACTTAATCTTAATACGGAATTTATAACTTATTTCATAACTTAATCTTAATACGGAAGTTATAACTTATTTCCTAACTTAATCTTAATACGGAACTTAAAATCAGAATTGATATACTTATATCAAAATGACATAACTTGACAGAAAGGATTCTATCCGTACCCAACGGACATAAATAGAAAGACAGGATTCTATACGTACCTAAACGACATAACTTGACAGAAAGGATTCTATCCGTACCCAACGGACATAAATCGAAAGACAGGATTCTATACGTACCTAACTGACATAATTCGACAGAAAGGATTCTATCTTTACGAAACTTATAACTTAGCTTATAACTTAATCTTAATACTGAACTTAAAATCAGGAATAATATACTTGTATCAAAACGATATAAATCGAAAGAAAGTAATCTATCCGTACGGAACTTATAACTTATTTCATAACTTAATCTTAATACGGAACTTTAAGATCAGAAGTGATATCCTTGTATCAAAACGACATAATTCGAAAGGAAGGATTCTACTCGTACGGAATTATACTTATTTCATAACTTAATCTTAATACTGAACTTAAAACCAAAATTTATATACTTATATTCAAACGACCTAAATTGAAAGAAAAGAATCTATCCGTACTGAATTTATAACTAAATCTTAATACGAAATTTCAAAGCAGAACTGATATACTTGTATCAAATCAAAAGACAAAGGAATCTATCCGTACTATATTTATAACTTACTTAATCTTAATACGGAATTTAAAATCAGAATTGACAGAAATCGAAAGAATTGAATCTATCCGTATCCAATTGACATAAATCAAAAGAAATAAACCTATCCGTACTGAACTTATAACTTATACCTTAAATCTTAATACGGAATTTAAAATCAGGATTGACATAAATCGAAAGGAAGGAACCTATCCGTACCTTAAAATCTCCAGGTGATGCTATCTTGTTTTCAATTGTAGGTTTATACGGGCAGAGTTTAGCCTACTGATTATCCTCTTAACCTAATTTGCACACAAACTAGGTAATTAACTTAATACAACATTTACGATAACTCACGAGATCAAATTCTCACAACGAACGACAAAGTGCAATACTTCATCCATCGAATTAACGATGATCCGTCAAATTAACGACGAACGATAAAGTATAATACTTCATCCATCGAATTAACGATGATCCGTCAAATTAATGACGAACGATAAAGTATAACCCTAATGTGGGCAGCACTTAAACATCCATTGGATATATTGATCGATCGGACAATGAATCGTAATAGCGATCGAGTTAATACCCTGTTCTGCAGCACCCTGCTATACTTAATTTGTGTTCTGTGTGTGTTAATTGTGATAATTAGACGATAACTCGAAGTATTTTACGAATTCTTTCGTCGTATGAGCACCAGAAAGCGAATGCCAATGTCCTCTATTTATAGCTGAATTTTGGTCAGCCCTACGCACCGTAGCCCAAAAACCCCTACGATGCGTATGGGTCTTTTATACGCCTGCGCATCGTATGCTTAAAACCTCTACGATGCGTATGGGTTAAAAATAGGCTCATAGACTAGCCACGGTTGGGACTAGCTTTGCTGAGTCATAAAAATCAAATTTTATAATTTTGACAACGAAACTTTGAGGATAATTATCAACTAGGTTTTATCCCCCTGAGTTTTAGGGGCCCTAATCCTGATTCTGAAAGTTCTGAAAATCTTAGGGTTTGTGCAGAATTACTTGGGTATCTTAATTAGGGTTTCCTATTGGACTATAAATCATAAGGGTTGTTACATTTTTGTTTTAAAATTTTCGGGTGTTACAAATCTACCCCTCTTAAAAAAATTTCGTCCTCGAAATTATTACATACATATATATATATTAATAATCATACTTGAACGCGGCCTATTATGATCAATAGTCATACTTGAAATAAAGCTAGAGTAAAAACAATGAAGATGACGAAATACTTATGTTCGAGACTATCATGAAGTGAAAAGAAAAGTTACTAACCGATGGGAAAAACAAAACGATTATTGTATCAACTGATTGGACATCGAAATCTTAACCCAATGTCTACCCATTACCTCACAGGTCTTAACTTATGTTTAAGTTTTCTACAGGAAAGAGCCTTTGCTCTGATACCATAGCTGTAACACCCCGTCCCGGAATGGGCCGGCGTGTCACAATAACAGTAGTCAGATCAAAAACATAATTCCATTTATACTTAAATGTATTACAAGGCTTTACAACTTAATAAAGGATATTTAATCCATTACAATTATCTCTACCGTCTTTTCCAAACACTCGAGCACTCTTCCATATCCCGTTCCAGATTGTCCTGATAACCTGACGTAAAGAAGAAAACACAACAAAGAAAAACGTACGTCTGAGCAAAATTTTGAATAGTTTTGCCCAGTGTGCGGATAGAGGAAAACAAAAGCTCATTTTATTTAATATTCGGAGGTAACTTATTGTGAAAACGTTATGATACAAAAACATAATTTCATAATCATATCTTACGGATATACCCATGAGCAAACTGAAAACGTGACAATACACAGGTAGCTACTCCTGCATACTTATCACACGAAATGGCGAGTTGGCATACCCGTTATCCATCTCCTGAAAACTGAAATCCTAGGATCCGATCCATACGCCTCCTAATCTTATATGTACCACACTTGTACTTAAGAGACGCCGTGAACTGATCTCTCCGTCACGGATGGAGCACATGATGTCGATGCCACAACAACATGCTCGTGGGACACTCCACGAGAAGCGATACTCAGGGTATCAGAGTACAAAGAGTCTTATTCACATAACTTATAAAACTTATTCTTATAACAAAACAGAACATATATCGGAACATGCGATAATGAGTACAATTTTAACAGAAAACTATCGCATGATAGGAAAACTTAATCAAATGATTAGAATCGGAATAGAACGGACTGTCAAAGGAATCTATAATCAAAGATGTGAGGAGTTTTATAATCAAAGAGTGGAACCAGTCACCAAGGTATGGATATCACTCCTATCTTGACAATTTCGTCCCCAAAATGTGGTTTATTAAACGAACAAGATAAAACCTTGACTCGTTAACAAGGAACCACTAGAGTATAAAAGGAAACTTGTATAAAATAAACCATTTTCTAAATAACTGATGTAAAACAAAACCTTTTTCAAAACGTTTGTAACTTCTAACACATATTTCCTAACTTAATTTTAATACGGAATTTATAACTTATTTCATAACTTAATCTTAATACGGAAGTTATAACTTATTTCATAACTTAATCTTAATACGGAATTTATAACTTATTTCATAACTTAATCTTAATACGGAAGTTATAACTTATTTCCTAACTTAATCTTAATACGGAACTTAAAATCAGAATTGATATACTTATATCAAAATGACATAACTTGACAGAAAGGATTCTATCCGTACCCAACGGACATAAATAGAAAGACAGGATTCTATACGTACCTAAACGACATAACTTGACAGAAAGGATTCTATCCGTACCCAACGGACATAAATCGAAAGACAGGATTCTATACGTACCTAACTGACATAATTCGACAGAAAGGATTCTATCTTTACGAAACTTATAACTTAGCTTATAACTTAATCTTAATACTGAACTTAAAATCAGGAATAATATACTTGTATCAAAACGATATAAATCGAAAGAAAGTAATCTATCCGTACGGAACTTATAACTTATTTCATAACTTAATCTTAATACGGAACTTTAAGATCAGAAGTGATATCCTTGTATCAAAACGACATAATTCGAAAGGAAGGATTCTACTCGTACGGAATTATACTTATTTCATAACTTAATCTTAATACTGAACTTAAAACCAAAATTTATATACTTATATTCAAACGACCTAAATTGAAAGAAAAGAATCTATCCGTACTGAATTTATAACTAAATCTTAATACGAAATTTCAAAGCAGAACTGATATACTTGTATCAAATCAAAAGACAAAGGAATCTATCCGTACTATATTTATAACTTACTTAATCTTAATACGGAATTTAAAATCAGAATTGACAGAAATCGAAAGAATTGAATCTATCCGTATCCAATTGACATAAATCAAAAGAAATAAACCTATCCGTACTGAACTTATAACTTATACCTTAAATCTTAATACGGAATTTAAAATCAGGATTGACATAAATCGAAAGGAAGGAACCTATCCGTACCTTAAAATCTCCAGGTGATGCTATCTTGTTTTCAATTGTAGGTTTATACGGGCAGAGTTTAGCCTACTGATTATCCTCTTAACCTAATTTGCACACAAACTAGGTAATTAACTTAATACAACATTTACGATAACTCACGAGATCAAATTCTCACAACGAACGACAAAGTGCAATACTTCATCCATCGAATTAACGATGATCCGTCAAATTAACGACGAACGATAAAGTATAATACTTCATCCATCGAATTAACGATGATCCGTCAAATTAATGACGAACGATAAAGTATAACCCTAATGTGGGCAGCACTTAAACATCCATTGGATATATTGATCGATCGGACAATGAATCGTAATAGCGATCGAGTTAATACCCTGTTCTGCAGCACCCTGCTATACTTAATTTGTGTTCTGTGTGTGTTAATTGTGATAATTAGACGATAACTCGAAGTATTTTACGAATTCTTTCGTCGTATGAGCACCAGAAAGCGAATGCCAATGTCCTCTATTTATAGCTGAATTTTGGTCAGCCCTACGCACCGTAGCCCAAAAACCCCTACGATGCGTATGGGTCTTTTATACGCCTGCGCATCGTATGCTTAAAACCTCTACGATGCGTATGGGTTAAAAATAGGCTCATAGACTAGCCACGGTTGGGACTAGCTTTGCTGAGTCATAAAAATCAAATTTTATAATTTTGACAACGAAACTTTGAGGATAATTATCAACTAGGTTTTATCCCCCTGAGTTTTAGGGGCCCTAATCCTGATTCTGAAAGTTCTGAAAATCTTAGGGTTTGTGCAGAATTACTTGGGTATCTTAATTAGGGTTTCCTATTGGACTATAAATCATAAGGGTTGTTACATTTTTGTTTTAAAATTTTCGGGTGTTACAAATCTACCCCTCTTAAAAAAATTTCGTCCTCGAAATTATTACATACATATATATATATTAATAATCATACTTGAACGCGGCCTATTATGATCAATAGTCATACTTGAAATAAAGCTAGAGTAAAAACAATGAAGATGACGAAATACTTATGTTCGAGACTATCATGAAGTGAAAAGAAAAGTTACTAACCGATGGGAAAAACAAAACGATTATTGTATCAACTGATTGGACATCGAAATCTTAACCCAATGTCTACCCATTACCTCACAGGTCTTAACTTATGTTTAAGTTTTCTACAGGAAAGAGCCTTTGCTCTGATACCATAGCTGTAACACCCCGTCCCGGAATGGGCCGGCGTGTCACAATAACAGTAGTCAGATCAAAAACATAATTCCATTTATACTTAAATGTATTACAAGGCTTTACAACTTAATAAAGGATATTTAATCCATTACAATTATCTCTACCGTCTTTTCCAAACACTCGAGCACTCTTCCATATCCCGTTCCAGATTGTCCTGATAACCTGACGTAAAGAAGAAAACACAACAAAGAAAAACGTACGTCTGAGCAAAATTTTGAATAGTTTTGCCCAGTGTGCGGATAGAGGAAAACAAAAGCTCATTTTATTTAATATTCGGAGGTAACTTATTGTGAAAACGTTATGATACAAAAACATAATTTCATAATCATATCTTACGGATATACCCATGAGCAAACTGAAAACGTGACAATACACAGGTAGCTACTCCTGCATACTTATCACACGAAATGGCGAGTTGGCATACCCGTTATCCATCTCCTGAAAACTGAAATCCTAGGATCCGATCCATACGCCTCCTAATCTTATATGTACCACACTTGTACTTAAGAGACGCCGTGAACTGATCTCTCCGTCACGGATGGAGCACATGATGTCGATGCCACAACAACATGCTCGTGGGACACTCCACGAGAAGCGATACTCAGGGTATCAGAGTACAAAGAGTCTTATTCACATAACTTATAAAACTTATTCTTATAACAAAACAGAACATATATCGGAACATGCGATAATGAGTACAATTTTAACAGAAAACTATCGCATGATAGGAAAACTTAATCAAATGATTAGAATCGGAATAGAACGGACTGTCAAAGGAATCTATAATCAAAGATGTGAGGAGTTTTATAATCAAAGAGTGGAACCAGTCACCAAGGTATGGATATCACTCCTATCTTGACAATTTCGTCCCCAAAATGTGGTTTATTAAACGAACAAGATAAAACCTTGACTCGTTAACAAGGAACCACTAGAGTATAAAAGGAAACTTGTATAAAATAAACCATTTTCTAAATAACTGATGTAAAACAAAACCTTTTTCAAAACGTTTGTAACTTCTAACACATATTTCCTAACTTAATTTTAATACGGAATTTATAACTTATTTCATAACTTAATCTTAATATGGAAGTTATAACTTATTTCATAACTTAATCTTAATACGGAATTTATAACTTATTTCATAACTTAATCTTAATACGGAAGTTATAACTTATTTCCTAACTTAATCTTAATACGGAACTTAAAATCAGAATTGATATACTTATATCAAAATGACATAACTTGACAGAAAGGATTCTATCCGTACCCAACGGACATAAATAGAAAGACAGGATTCTATACGTACCTAAACGACATAACTTGACAGAAAGGATTCTATCCGTACCCAACGGACATAAATCGAAAGACAGGATTCTATACGTACCTAACTGACATAATTCGACAGAAAGGATTCTATCTTTACGAAACTTATAACTTAGCTTATAACTTAATCTTAATACTGAACTTAAAATCAGGAATAATATACTTGTATCAAAACGATATAAATCGAAAGAAAGTAATCTATCCGTACGGAACTTATAACTTATTTCATAACTTAATCTTAATACGGAACTTTAAGATCAGAAGTGATATCCTTGTATCAAAACGACATAATTCGAAAGGAAGGATTCTACTCGTACGGAATTATACTTATTTCATAACTTAATCTTAATACTGAACTTAAAACCAAAATTTATATACTTATATTCAAACGACCTAAATTGAAAGAAAAGAATCTATCCGTACTGAATTTATAACTAAATCTTAATACGAAATTTCAAAGCAGAACTGATATACTTGTATCAAATCAAAAGACAAAGGAATCTATCCGTACTATATTTATAACTTACTTAATCTTAATACGGAATTTAAAATCAGAATTGACAGAAATCGAAAGAATTGAATCTATCCGTATCCAATTGACATAAATCAAAAGAAATAAACCTATCCGTACTGAACTTATAACTTATACCTTAAATCTTAATACGGAATTTAAAATCAGGATTGACATAAATCGAAAGGAAGGAACCTATCCGTACCTTAAAATCTCCAGGTGATGCTATCTTGTTTTCAATTGTAGGTTTATACGGGCAGAGTTTAGCCTACTGATTATCCTCTTAACCTAATTTGCACACAAACTAGGTAATTAACTTAATACAACATTTACGATAACTCACGAGATCAAATTCTCACAACGAACGACAAAGTGCAATACTTCATCCATCGAATTAACGATGATCCGTCAAATTAACGACGAACGATAAAGTATAATACTTCATCCATCGAATTAACGATGATCCGTCAAATTAATGACGAACGATAAAGTATAACCCTAATGTGGGCAGCACTTAAACATCCATTGGATATATTGATCGATCGGACAATGAATCGTAATAGCGATCGAGTTAATACCCTGTTCTGCAGCACCCTGCTATACTTAATTTGTGTTCTGTGTGTGTTAATTGTGATAATTAGACGATAACTCGAAGTATTTTACGAATTCTTTCGTCGTATGAGCACCAGAAAGCGAATGCCAATGTCCTCTATTTATAGCTGAATTTTGGTCAGCCCTACGCACCGTAGCCCAAAAACCCCTACGATGCGTATGGGTCTTTTATACGCCTGCGCATCGTATGCTTAAAACCTCTACGATGCGTATGGGTTAAAAATAGGCTCATAGACTAGCCACGGTTGGGACTAGCTTTGCTGAGTCATAAAAATCAAATTTTATAATTTTGACAACGAAACTTTGAGGATAATTATCAACTAGGTTTTATCCCCCTGAGTTTTAGGGGCCCTAATCCTGATTCTGAAAGTTCTGAAAATCTTAGGGTTTGTGCAGAATTACTTGGGTATCTTAATTAGGGTTTCCTATTGGACTATAAATCATAAGGGTTGTTACATTTTTGTTTTAAAATTTTCGGGTGTTACAAATCTACCCCTCTTAAAAAAATTTCGTCCTCGAAATTATTACATACATATATATATATTAATAATCATACTTGAACGCGGCCTATTATGATCAATAGTCATACTTGAAATAAAGCTAGAGTAAAAACAATGAAGATGACGAAATACTTATGTTCGAGACTATCATGAAGTGAAAAGAAAAGTTACTAACCGATGGGAAAAACAAAACGATTATTGTATCAACTGATTGGACATCGAAATCTTAACCCAATGTCTACCCATTACCTCACAGGTCTTAACTTATGTTTAAGTTTTCTACAGGAAAGAGCCTTTGCTCTGATACCATAGCTGTAACACCCCGTCCCGGAATGGGCCGGCGTGTCACAATAACAGTAGTCAGATCAAAAACATAATTCCATTTATACTTAAATGTATTACAAGGCTTTACAACTTAATAAAGGATATTTAATCCATTACAATTATCTCTACCGTCTTTTCCAAACACTCGAGCACTCTTCCATATCCCGTTCCAGATTGTCCTGATAACCTGACGTAAAGAAGAAAACACAACAAAGAAAAACGTACGTCTGAGCAAAATTTTGAATAGTTTTGCCCAGTGTGCGGATAGAGGAAAACAAAAGCTCATTTTATTTAATATTCGGAGGTAACTTATTGTGAAAACGTTATGATACAAAAACATAATTTCATAATCATATCTTACGGATATACCCATGAGCAAACTGAAAACGTGACAATACACAGGTAGCTACTCCTGCATACTTATCACACGAAATGGCGAGTTGGCATACCCGTTATCCATCTCCTGAAAACTGAAATCCTAGGATCCGATCCATACGCCTCCTAATCTTATATGTACCACACTTGTACTTAAGAGACGCCGTGAACTGATCTCTCCGTCACGGATGGAGCACATGATGTCGATGCCACAACAACATGCTCGTGGGACACTCCACGAGAAGCGATACTCAGGGTATCAGAGTACAAAGAGTCTTATTCACATAACTTATAAAACTTATTCTTATAACAAAACAGAACATATATCGGAACATGCGATAATGAGTACAATTTTAACAGAAAACTATCGCATGATAGGAAAACTTAATCAAATGATTAGAATCGGAATAGAACGGACTGTCAAAGGAATCTATAATCAAAGATGTGAGGAGTTTTATAATCAAAGAGTGGAACCAGTCACCAAGGTATGGATATCACTCCTATCTTGACAATTTCGTCCCCAAAATGTGGTTTATTAAACGAACAAGATAAAACCTTGACTCGTTAACAAGGAACCACTAGAGTATAAAAGGAAACTTGTATAAAATAAACCATTTTCTAAATAACTGATGTAAAACAAAACCTTTTTCAAAACGTTTGTAACTTCTAACACATATTTCCTAACTTAATTTTAATACGGAATTTATAACTTATTTCATAACTTAATCTTAATATGGAAGTTATAACTTATTTCATAACTTAATCTTAATACGGAATTTATAACTTATTTCATAACTTAATCTTAATACGGAAGTTATAACTTATTTCCTAACTTAATCTTAATACGGAACTTAAAATCAGAATTGATATACTTATATCAAAATGACATAACTTGACAGAAAGGATTCTATCCGTACCCAACGGACATAAATAGAAAGACAGGATTCTATACGTACCTAAACGACATAACTTGACAGAAAGGATTCTATCCGTACCCAACGGACATAAATCGAAAGACAGGATTCTATACGTACCTAACTGACATAATTCGACAGAAAGGATTCTATCTTTACGAAACTTATAACTTAGCTTATAACTTAATCTTAATACTGAACTTAAAATCAGGAATAATATACTTGTATCAAAACGATATAAATCGAAAGAAAGTAATCTATCCGTACGGAACTTATAACTTATTTCATAACTTAATCTTAATACGGAACTTTAAGATCAGAAGTGATATCCTTGTATCAAAACGACATAATTCGAAAGGAAGGATTCTACTCGTACGGAATTATACTTATTTCATAACTTAATCTTAATACTGAACTTAAAACCAAAATTTATATACTTATATTCAAACGACCTAAATTGAAAGAAAAGAATCTATCCGTACTGAATTTATAACTAAATCTTAATACGAAATTTCAAAGCAGAACTGATATACTTGTATCAAATCAAAAGACAAAGGAATCTATCCGTACTATATTTATAACTTACTTAATCTTAATACGGAATTTAAAATCAGAATTGACAGAAATCGAAAGAATTGAATCTATCCGTATCCAATTGACATAAATCAAAAGAAATAAACCTATCCGTACTGAACTTATAACTTATACCTTAAATCTTAATACGGAATTTAAAATCAGGATTGACATAAATCGAAAGGAAGGAACCTATCCGTACCTTAAAATCTCCAGGTGATGCTATCTTGTTTTCAATTGTAGGTTTATACGGGCAGAGTTTAGCCTACTGATTATCCTCTTAACCTAATTTGCACACAAACTAGGTAATTAACTTAATACAACATTTACGATAACTCACGAGATCAAATTCTCACAACGAACGACAAAGTGCAATACTTCATCCATCGAATTAACGATGATCCGTCAAATTAACGACGAACGATAAAGTATAATACTTCATCCATCGAATTAACGATGATCCGTCAAATTAATGACGAACGATAAAGTATAACCCTAATGTGGGCAGCACTTAAACATCCATTGGATATATTGATCGATCGGACAATGAATCGTAATAGCGATCGAGTTAATACCCTGTTCTGCAGCACCCTGCTATACTTAATTTGTGTTCTGTGTGTGTTAATTGTGATAATTAGACGATAACTCGAAGTATTTTACGAATTCTTTCGTCGTATGAGCACCAGAAAGCGAATGCCAATGTCCTCTATTTATAGCTGAATTTTGGTCAGCCCTACGCACCGTAGCCCAAAAACCCCTACGATGCGTATGGGTCTTTTATACGCCTGCGCATCGTATGCTTAAAACCTCTACGATGCGTATGGGTTAAAAATAGGCTCATAGACTAGCCACGGTTGGGACTAGCTTTGCTGAGTCATAAAAATCAAATTTTATAATTTTGACAACGAAACTTTGAGGATAATTATCAACTAGGTTTTATCCCCCTGAGTTTTAGGGGCCCTAATCCTGATTCTGAAAGTTCTGAAAATCTTAGGGTTTGTGCAGAATTACTTGGGTATCTTAATTAGGGTTTCCTATTGGACTATAAATCATAAGGGTTGTTACATTTTTGTTTTAAAATTTTCGGGTGTTACAAATCTACCCCTCTTAAAAAAATTTCGTCCTCGAAATTATTACATACATATATATATATTAATAATCATACTTGAACGCGGCCTATTATGATCAATAGTCATACTTGAAATAAAGCTAGAGTAAAAACAATGAAGATGACGAAATACTTATGTTCGAGACTATCATGAAGTGAAAAGAAAAGTTACTAACCGATGGGAAAAACAAAACGATTATTGTATCAACTGATTGGACATCGAAATCTTAACCCAATGTCTACCCATTACCTCACAGGTCTTAACTTATGTTTAAGTTTTCTACAGGAAAGAGCCTTTGCTCTGATACCATAGCTGTAACACCCCGTCCCGGAATGGGCCGGCGTGTCACAATAACAGTAGTCAGATCAAAAACATAATTCCATTTATACTTAAATGTATTACAAGGCTTTACAACTTAATAAAGGATATTTAATCCATTACAATTATCTCTACCGTCTTTTCCAAACACTCGAGCACTCTTCCATATCCCGTTCCAGATTGTCCTGATAACCTGACGTAAAGAAGAAAACACAACAAAGAAAAACGTACGTCTGAGCAAAATTTTGAATAGTTTTGCCCAGTGTGCGGATAGAGGAAAACAAAAGCTCATTTTATTTAATATTCGGAGGTAACTTATTGTGAAAACGTTATGATACAAAAACATAATTTCATAATCATATCTTACGGATATACCCATGAGCAAACTGAAAACGTGACAATACACAGGTAGCTACTCCTGCATACTTATCACACGAAATGGCGAGTTGGCATACCCGTTATCCATCTCCTGAAAACTGAAATCCTAGGATCCGATCCATACGCCTCCTAATCTTATATGTACCACACTTGTACTTAAGAGACGCCGTGAACTGATCTCTCCGTCACGGATGGAGCACATGATGTCGATGCCACAACAACATGCTCGTGGGACACTCCACGAGAAGCGATACTCAGGGTATCAGAGTACAAAGAGTCTTATTCACATAACTTATAAAACTTATTCTTATAACAAAACAGAACATATATCGGAACATGCGATAATGAGTACAATTTTAACAGAAAACTATCGCATGATAGGAAAACTTAATCAAATGATTAGAATCGGAATAGAACGGACTGTCAAAGGAATCTATAATCAAAGATGTGAGGAGTTTTATAATCAAAGAGTGGAACCAGTCACCAAGGTATGGATATCACTCCTATCTTGACAATTTCGTCCCCAAAATGTGGTTTATTAAACGAACAAGATAAAACCTTGACTCGTTAACAAGGAACCACTAGAGTATAAAAGGAAACTTGTATAAAATAAACCATTTTCTAAATAACTGATGTAAAACAAAACCTTTTTCAAAACGTTTGTAACTTCTAACACATATTTCCTAACTTAATTTTAATACGGAATTTATAACTTATTTCATAACTTAATCTTAATATGGAAGTTATAACTTATTTCATAACTTAATCTTAATACGGAATTTATAACTTATTTCATAACTTAATCTTAATACGGAAGTTATAACTTATTTCCTAACTTAATCTTAATACGGAACTTAAAATCAGAATTGATATACTTATATCAAAATGACATAACTTGACAGAAAGGATTCTATCCGTACCCAACGGACATAAATAGAAAGACAGGATTCTATACGTACCTAAACGACATAACTTGACAGAAAGGATTCTATCCGTACCCAACGGACATAAATCGAAAGACAGGATTCTATACGTACCTAACTGACATAATTCGACAGAAAGGATTCTATCTTTACGAAACTTATAACTTAGCTTATAACTTAATCTTAATACTGAACTTAAAATCAGGAATAATATACTTGTATCAAAACGATATAAATCGAAAGAAAGTAATCTATCCGTACGGAACTTATAACTTATTTCATAACTTAATCTTAATACGGAACTTTAAGATCAGAAGTGATATCCTTGTATCAAAACGACATAATTCGAAAGGAAGGATTCTACTCGTACGGAATTATACTTATTTCATAACTTAATCTTAATACTGAACTTAAAACCAAAATTTATATACTTATATTCAAACGACCTAAATTGAAAGAAAAGAATCTATCCGTACTGAATTTATAACTAAATCTTAATACGAAATTTCAAAGCAGAACTGATATACTTGTATCAAATCAAAAGACAAAGGAATCTATCCGTACTATATTTATAACTTACTTAATCTTAATACGGAATTTAAAATCAGAATTGACAGAAATCGAAAGAATTGAATCTATCCGTATCCAATTGACATAAATCAAAAGAAATAAACCTATCCGTACTGAACTTATAACTTATACCTTAAATCTTAATACGGAATTTAAAATCAGGATTGACATAAATCGAAAGGAAGGAACCTATCCGTACCTTAAAATCTCCAGGTGATGCTATCTTGTTTTCAATTGTAGGTTTATACGGGCAGAGTTTAGCCTACTGATTATCCTCTTAACCTAATTTGCACACAAACTAGGTAATTAACTTAATACAACATTTACGATAACTCACGAGATCAAATTCTCACAACGAACGACAAAGTGCAATACTTCATCCATCGAATTAACGATGATCCGTCAAATTAATGACGAACGATAAAGTATAATACTTCATCCATCGAATTAACGATGATCCGTCAAATTAATGACGAACGATAAAGTATAACCCTAATGTGGGCAGCACTTAAACATCCATTGGATATATTGATCGATCGGACAATGAATCGTAATAGCGATCGAGTTAATACCCTGTTCTGCAGCACCCTGCTATACTTAATTTGTGTTCTGTGTGTGTTAATTGTGATAATTAGACGATAACTCGAAGTATTTTACGAATTCTTTCGTCGTATGAGCACCAGAAAGCGAATGCCAATGTCCTCTATTTATAGCTGAATTTTGGTCAGCCCTACGCACCGTAGCCCAAAAACCCCTACGATGCGTATGGGTCTTTTATACGCCTGCGCATCGTATGCTTAAAACCTCTACGATGCGTATGGGTTAAAAATAGGCTCATAGACTAGCCACGGTTGGGACTAGCTTTGCTGAGTCATAAAAATCAAATTTTATAATTTTGACAACGAAACTTTGAGGATAATTATCAACTAGGTTTTATCCCCCTGAGTTTTAGGGGCCCTAATCCTGATTCTGAAAGTTCTGAAAATCTTAGGGTTTGTGCAGAATTACTTGGGTATCTTAATTAGGGTTTCCTATTGGACTATAAATCATAAGGGTTGTTACATTTTTGTTTTAAAATTTTCGGGTGTTACAATAACACTGTTGATCGTTCTCTCAACTAGTGCTTTCGGTCATGTCACTGTTGATCATTCTTTCAACTAGTGACTCAGATTATATTACTGTTGATCATTCTTTCAACTAGTAATTTCTATTCATAACACTGTTGATCATTCTCTCAACTAGTGTCTTTGGACATGTCACTGTTGATCATTCTCTCAACTAGTGATTCCGGACTTAATTGTGTCTCGTGACATTTCTTTGTCAAATATATTACTTTTGGCATAAAACCATTTAATCCAGAAAATGACATATATCTTTTTATGTCAAATTAAAATAACTTTATCAAATATAATATGTCAATTAAATAATTGTAATATCATTATTTAATATATTAACATAACTAAGACTAAAATATAATCCTAGTAGAATGCATAATTCCCACTGTTATTGTAATCATGCTAATATTGACTAACTTTCTGGCAAATAATAATGAGAATCAAATAATGTATTAAACATTTCATACCAGCAGTTAATATAAAAACTTAATCACTGTAAGTATAACTGTTAAATATTTAGGATTCTGGAAAAACCTTTGTAAATATAATTGTATCACAAAAAGGTGATAAAACTGTGAGAAAATAGAGTGGACTCACAAACTGTGAGAAAAGAGAAATGAACTCACATTGCAGATTTCTACGGCAAAGCTTAGTCTACAGATAATTCTTGATATATATTGCAGATTTAATTTGAGCAGAGCTTAGCCTATTTCTTTAGCCTGGTAACCTAGTGCACATGAACTAGGTAATAACTAATACAGCATTTACGATAACTCACGAGATAAAACCCTCACAACGAATGACAAAGTGCAATACTTAACAATTCAGCGGATTCACAACGAATGACAGAGTATAGTCCGAATTCGAACAGCACTCAAACATTCAAGTCGAAATCACGATGAATAACAAAGTATAACCCAATTTGAGCAGCACTTAAACATCCATTGGATAGTTTAATCGATCGGACATTGAATCGTAGCAGCGATCGAGTTAATACCCTGTGCAGCAGCACCCCGCTATACTAATTAGTGTTTCGTGTGTGTTTCTGAAGTAATTGGACAATAATTCAGCGTGAATTTGAAGTTTAAACGTCGTTTGAACACCAGAAATGTGACACCTGTGTCACTCCAACCCTCAATCAAATGCCAAACCAATGAAATATTGTATTTCATACTTGGGATTTGTAAAAATATGTGTATCGTTTGCACATATCGACTCTTGTTCGATTTCAAGCTTTAAATCGCTTTCTGGAGGGTTATACGCGCTCTGATGTGTAGATATAACCAGTTTAATCCAACGAACACTCCAGAATAGTGAAATAGGCTTAACATACCTTAAATAACCTTTACATAACTTAGATATAAGTTTTGGAAGGTTTGGTGTGGTGAAATCTAGTTTAATCGCTTACAGGGACTAAAGTTGACAAACTGCGAAAGTATGCCAATTTGAACTGTAACAGACCTTCCGGAACATGACCATAAGTTAAACATGCCATAAATATCCTTCACATAGCTTAGAAATAGGCTTTGAGGTGTTCGGTATGCTAAAATAAACTTTTGTGTCATTCAGGGACTAAAAGTGTCAAAAAGTGCACAAGTTTGCATTTTCGCGCATAACTTACGTTCTGAATACATCCGGACATCCAAAAATTTATGTAAGCACTAAAATATTTTATTTTAGTGTTTGGCATAAGAAAAATCCATTCGTTTCGTCATTTGGATCGTTTTTCGCGCTTATGCGCATTCCGTCGTAATTAAGCGAACATCACGTTCGTACGACCAAACGAACCAACACCCGGCATATTTTTGAGCATGTTTCATGTCCACAATGTTTAGGCATCATTTTAGGGCCTTAAAGTTGGCTTTATGGGCCTTAGAAGTGCCGGAAATGGGTTTAAACACGTGCAGGGACCAAAACTGTAGATTCTGAAACTTGTTTTCTGATCTGAAGAGCTAGGCGGCCCGCGTGAGCCCAAGCCTAAATCTTAGGCGGCCCGCGTCAGCCTCTCTGATCAGATAATACCGAACAGTCAGCAACTTCCAGCTGTTTTAACCACAACCACACACTCACCACTTGCCTATTCAGCTGATAAGGATGATTTTTAGCCACCACAACTTTCCGACACTTGTACGGATATGATTAAGGCACGATATTCGACAAACGATCTTAACGGTTCGGGTATTCCTATAAATACCCAACCCACACAACTTCAAAACCCACTAGAATTCTGATCCTAGAAGCTCTAAGTTGAAACCATTGTTTCATACCTGAGTTACTTGGATCGGGATTAGCATTCGGGGACCCTTCGTAAGTATTCTTTCGTTCTTTTCTTTCTTTTATTGCTTTTCGAGTCAGAAAGTCAAACTTTGTTTGACTTTCAGCGTTGACCAGCTTATGGTCAATGCGAAGTTCGTTTGAACTTCGCAACGTGAGTGTAATCACGTTGGTTATAGTCCCTTGGGACTATGCCTACTGATTACCACGTTGTCTAGGGTCGTAGGGTAAGCGATCTAATAAATCGCTTATACCTCGAACCCGACCCATTTGGTCGATCATTAGGATCCGACCAAACACATTAGGTGACCATAGTAGGTAGGGAATAACCTTCCGAGGTTATACCCTATGGTCGCTTAGTTTAAGTCGTTGTATGATAGGTAGTTTATATGCCTTAGGTAAATTACCAGAATACCCTTTTCATGTATAATTGGTAATTAAGCATATGTAACCTAAAATTTTGTCACATAACGGATTATGTAACATGTTTAGGCATATAACACTTGTCATAGGACTAGTTAGACGGTCCGAACGCGTTTCACGCGAACGACGCGTTAAAGTAGCATAAGCTACCTAAAAGGGTCGTAATGGGTCGTAAGCTCTTAGATTAAGGTTTCATTTAGTATGTAGGCTTTGTTAAACCATATGACACGAGTCTCTATACTCGTTTGGTTTACGAACCCTCATTCTATCAGATCTTCCGATTTAGGTCCGGTTTATTAACATAGTTACCTATATTAGGTGCCGTTTGATATCCGCGATCTCTAGCATTGTTTGGTTGTTACTCAAGGACTACTGAGCAATCTCAAGTGAGTACATAGACCCCTCTTTTACTGTTTTCCAAACTGTTTTGGGGTGAAACACATGTGCCTACTTGTTACTTTCATGCTTTACATGTTTTCACATCATATACCTTCTATGTTCAGTAGTACATTATAGTACATGTTTTACATTACATTCACATGCTACGTATGTCTATTGTTGTATACGTAGTACAGGTCACATGCTACGTATGTCTATTGTTGTATACGTAGTACAGGTCACATGCTACGTATGTCTATTGTTGTATACGTAGTACAGGTCACATGCTACGTATGTCTATTGTTGTATACGTAGTACAGGTCACATGCTACGTATGTCTATTGTTGCATACTTAGTACAGGTCACATGCTACGTATGTCTATTGTCGCATGCTTAGTACATTTGTTATTCATCACATGCTTACATTTTGGATACATATTACATGATTTACATTAGACATGAACATTTTACTTTAGTAGTTTGGTTTGAGTAAGTGATTAAGTAACGAAGCGTGTGTAATATGATACAAGCATGGTGGATACGCCGCTGGTACTTCCTATATATAAGTGTTTGTATGGTATTACATATCGTAGTGTTATTTGAATCATTTCAGTTTGAGACATAGAACATTTTATACAAATAACATACTTTTCACAAGACATTGAGTTATAAACAACTTATCTTATACAAACACATTTTAGATGGTTATTCATTTAACCATACATTATTCACTTATTTATACATATCATCTGATCTTATCGTTTTTCAAATGATTTACAAGACAAAGCAAATTACAAGGTTCATGACTAAACATTTTCTCAAACATAAGTCATGAAACCTATTTTCACAAAACCTATGTATCTCACAGGCATTTTTATGCTGACGTACCTATTTTCACATGTGTTTTTCAGGAGCTGTTGCATAAGATGATCAAGATACACATAGGCAGACTTGGGCTTTAGTGACAATAAAAGATGCAAGATTAGTTAATTATGTTGTATTTCCATGTTTGTTAAGACATTGTAACACTTTTAATCAATAAAACGAAACTTCAATTGCCATGGATTTGAAACAGTTAATTCTGTTACAACACTCCCCGACATTTCCGCCATGTTTTGTATGTTCTACGTGGTCGGGGTGTGACAAGAAAGCAAGTCCCGAAGCCTTCTATTTATACTTGAAATTCGACCCCCTCGCGTGGCGCGAGGGGTCTATGTGGTCGCGTCGCGTGGCGCGACGGGTCAGTTTTAACATACGGTTGCCACGCGTCTTTGAAGCCTAGGTGAGTCGACAGAACGAGAAAATTCGATTTTTATAATAAACTGTGGTGATAATCGTCAACGGGAAATGCCCCCTCTGAGTTTTAGGGGCCCTGATCCTGTTTCTGATTGTTCTGAAATTTGTAGGTTTCGCGTAGAATCACTTGGGTGTCTCAATTAGGGTTTCCTATTGAATAAAATAATAATATAAATAGGACTTTTAATGAGGGTTGTTACAGTACTGGTCCTCAACAAGCACCAGCCCA
Source organism: Helianthus tuberosus (assembly GCA_030545235.1). Taxonomy (NCBI): domain Eukaryota; kingdom Viridiplantae; phylum Streptophyta; class Magnoliopsida; order Asterales; family Asteraceae; genus Helianthus; species Helianthus tuberosus. The sequence goes on along the minus strand of CM060426.1, from coordinate 142,182,117 downwards.
AACTACTGCTCATCAAGCTCTACTCCCCGCTCCTCACGGCCAACAAGCGGCTCAGGCACCCGCGGTCAACACCAGAGTCTGCTTTGCGTGTGGTGATCCCAACCACTTCGCAAACATGTGCCTGAATAGGGCTGTGAAACAAGAGCCCCAGCAGCAGCAGCAGCCTCAGCAACAGCAGCCTCAGCAGCAACAGCAACAAGCCGCCCACGCCAGAACTTTCAACATCAATGTGCGCCAGGCCCAAGCTAACAACAATGTGGTTAATGGTACGTTCCTTGTGAATGGTATTTATGCTTCATGTTTGTTTGATACTAGAGCCGATAACTGTTTTGTATCGTTTGAGTTCGAAAAGCTCCTTAATCGTAAGCGCTCCCATCTCCCCTCAACGTTTGATGTTGAAGTCGCCACCGGAAGAACTGTCACCGTCAATTCTATTCTTCGTGATTGTACTCATGAGCTCAACAATCACATCTTTACGATCGTTCTCATTCCGATGCAACTCGGAAGTTTTGACATTATAATAGGCATGGACTTTCTTCGTGAAAACCATGCTGAAGTTGTGTGCTTTGATAAGATGATTCGATCCGCGCTCACTAATGGTGATTTACTATGTGTTTATGGTGAAACTGCTTCGAAGGGTCTCAAGCTCATGTCATGTGTCCAAGCTAGAAAGTATCTCCGCAAGGAATACAGAGCTTTCTTGGCTAACATTGTAGTAGCGGAGAAGGAAAAGAAAGCAAAGACAGAAGTGAAAGATGTTCCTGTGGTTCGTGAATTCCCTAATGTGTTTCCTGATGATATTCCTGGTCTTCCACCAAGTCGTGATATCGACGTTCGTATCGACCTTATTCCTGGAGCCAACCCTGTTGCTAAAGCTCCTTATCGACTCGCTCCGTCCGAAATGCGTGAACTCTCAAGTCAGCTCCAGGAGCTACTTGATAAAGGCTTCATTCGCCCGAGCACCTCTCCATGGGGTGCACCAGTCCTTTTCGTCAAAAAGAAGGATGGGTCGTTCCGGATGTGCATCGACTATCGGGAGTTGAATAAGTTGACCATCAAAAATCGCTAACCCCTGCCTCGAATTGATGATTTATTTGATCAGCTACAAGGCTCTACGTGTTTCTCCAAGATCGATCTACACTCAGGCTATCACCAACTACGCATCCAAGAGGAGGATATCCCCAAAACCGCTTTTCGCACCCGTTACGGCCACTATAAGTTCGTTGTTATGCCTTTTGGTTTAACCAACGCACCCGCGGTTTTCATGGATCTGATGAATCGCGTGTGTAAACCATTTCTGGACCGCTTCGTCATCGTGTTCATCGATGATATCCTGATCTATTCCAAGTCGAAAGCCAAACACGCGCAACATTTACATTTGGTTCTCGAGCTACTCCAAGAGAACCGACTCTTCGCCAAGTTCTCCAAGTGTGAATTTTGGCTGGAAGAGGTTCAATTCCTCGGTCACATTGTCAATAGTCAAGGTATTTATGTCGATCATGCGAAGATTGAAGTTGTTAAGAGTTGGGTTATGCCTAAGAACCCGTCTGAAGTCCGTTCTTTTCTCGGACTAGCGGGCTATTATCGTCGATTTATCAAAGGATTCTCTAAAATCGTTGTGCCGCTTACCTCTCTCACACATAAAGATAGATCCTTTGTTTGGGGAACCGAACAGGAGTCTGCTTTCCAAACCCTCAAGCATATGCTTTGCAATGCTCCCGTCCTTACATTACCCGACGGAAACGATGACTTTATTGTCTATTGCGATGCCTCAAACCTTGATCTTGGTTGTGTTCTCATGCAACGAGACAAGGTTATTGTAACACCTCGTAAAATCACGTCCAATGAAGTATTGACACGTGTAATAAACCCTAATAAAGTCAAATCTTGAATTTAAGGGACTAATTTTTTGAAAAATCGAAAAACATTGATTATGAAAGAACTGGAAGTATTAGCATACCTAAAATAAGTTTCTAAATAACCTTTTACGGTTTTATATTCACAAATGAGCCACTTGTTGATCGAGTGTAGCCGTTTGCGTAATTAATTGAAAGTTTCCGCAATAAAGGGTTAAAAGCGTCAACATGTTAATTTTTACCTCTGAGTGATCCTTTAACAAACCGAGAGCTTCATGATACTTGATTATACTCTCTGGAATGCCAATCGTTGGCCGTCCAAGGCTTTTATGCCTTTAAGTGACGTTACGCGCAACTTTGCAAATATAAAGGGTTAAAAGTGTCAATATGTTTAATTATACCTCTGAATGACCTTTTAGCGAACCCGAAGCATCGTGATGTTTTATAATACTCTCATGAATGCCTAATATGGATTAGATAAGGCTTCAATACTATTAAACGATGATATGCGCAAGTCTGCGCATTAGAGGGACTATTTGCGTCAAACTGCAAAAGTCTATCGATTCGTATAGTATCGAACCTTCCGGAATAGGATCATAAGTTAAACATGCCCTAATTATCCTTTATATAGATTAGATATAGGCTTAGAGGTGTTTGGTGCGCAAAAATAAACTTTCAAGTCAACCAGGGACTAAAAGTGTCAAAAAATGCACAAGTTTGCATTTTCGCGCATATCCTCCGTTCTGTACATCTCCGGACACCCAAAAATTTATGTAAACACTAAAATATTTTATTTTAGTGTTTGGATTGATAAAATTCCATTCGTCGCGTCGTTTGGATCGTTTTTCGCGTCCGTCTGTGTTTCGTCGTAATTAGCCGAACAACGTGATCGTACGTCCAAATGAACCGACATACGGCATATTTTTGAGCATGTTTCGTGTTCCCTATGTTTAGGAATCATTATAGATCCTTAGAAATGGTTTAACGTGCCTTAGAGGTGTCGGAAATGGCATTTGGAAGTGCAGGGGCCAAATCTGTCAACATTTGAAAGTTCTGATGAGCTGGCTTGGTCCTTACGGACCGTATGGCTGGACCCTTATGGTCTGTAAAGCCTCACTAGACCAGCAGAATGTTGTTTGCAGCTGTTTCCAGCTGTTCCAGCTGTTTGTGAGTGTTGCACATGGTATTTTTCAATCCTTGGGCAGCCCATAGTATACGAAAACAGTGGGTAAGAGGTGTACGGTCCAGATCAAAGCTCGTTTATCGATGAACGATCTTAACATTCTTGAAAAACCTATAAATACCCCACCTCATTTCCTTCAAAGCCACACTTGATTTCTGAATTCTATAAGTTGGAGACCTTGCTCTTCATACCTGAGAATTTGGGATCAAACCTCCTTGCTTGGACCCTTTGTAAGTGTCCTTTCGTGCTTAGTTTAATTATTTAGCGGTTATAGCCGAAAAGTCAAGCATCTTGATAAACGCTTTGACTTTTAAACGGTTGAGCCATGGTTCACAGCGAACATGGCTACGTGATCGTAATTAGGTAGGTGTTTAACCCTCAAAAGGGCACCTCCTAATTACCACGTTTACTTAGTTAAATTGTCGGGTCAAATAAAAGTCAAACGGGTTAATTTTAAATAAATTCATATAAGAAACCATAAAATCAGTTTTTCTCACTTTAATAACTTGGTAAATATTAGTTGAACATGCCTAAGCATGATTCAACCCGACAATTCTAAGTATAGGCTCGGTTCGGAACCGAAAGTCGAAAAAGTTGACTTTTGCTTTGACTTTCAGTTCTGACCCAATTTAGCTTAGTTTAGATATACCTTAGGATTCCATTAGGATCATGTTATAGGTTATTATAACCCTCTGAGGTTATACAACTTGGATCCTTAGTTATCCTATTCATTTACATGCTTCCGTTATATGCCTAAATGTTGACCGTTATGCCCTTTTGACCTTAAAACGATATTTTGAAAATATGAAAGGATAGAAACATTTATTACTGAATTATAAACTTGTCCCTAAAATTTGACATCAGTTTGTGGTCTAGATTAGGAGTTATGCTCATTAGCGTAAATGAAAAGCTTTTTATTAATTAAACGGCGCAATTAGCCTATAGCCTATCTAAACCCAATTTTTGATACCAAACTTTTTACCTACGGATATAAAATAATATTTTGGGATTTTTGAAGATTTTTATTTATTTTTAGGCTGAGCATAACATAGAGTTATACCTTTAATTCGGTTATTGTCGGTTTTGCCCTTTCGGCCTATAAAATGAGTTTTATAAAACATTTTGACCCCAAACCTTTTGATAGTGATTTTATATGATAAATAAAATATTTTAAGCCTTCTGTAATGATAAAAATATCAACTTTTCTTTAAAAACCCGGAAATCGCTTAAAACCGCCTTTTTACGCGTTTTTAACGCATAGTATAAGTTAAAATTATTTTTAACATATAAGGTTTGATACCTACTGATTTTTTAAGTAAATCTTCATAATTAAACAGTAGGCAAAAGTTTTAAACTCATAATTCTAATTTTGACCTTTAAAGCTTATGTGAAATTACCAAAATGCCCCTTCGGTGCATAGTTTGGTTATAATTAATAAATTTCACATATATGTAATACCATACTGATATAACTTATTAAAGTAAGTATTTTTACTGATTATATCAGGCCTAAAACTCAGATTAATATATAAACTCTTTTATAACCTTTTAAATGACCAAAATACCCCTTCGGGGTTAAATTTGAGTTTAAATTCGTTTTGGGCATAATGGAAGGTATCCTACTGATATCACAACATATTTAAGGCATATTAACTTAGGAAACATGTATATGACTCATATGGTTACCTGTTACGCACTTTTCGCGTTCGGATCGGTTTATGTAACTAGTTTGCATAAATTGACCAAAACGGGTCAAACCTTATCATTTTTGCCTCAAAATCCAGAATGTGTTTAGTTTACCCATATTATACAAGTCTCCAAACTTGTCGGGTCTAAATCACATTCTATTCCGGTCTTCGCTTAATCATGTGTTTTGAACCGTAAACCTTTCCTTAAAACTAACCGGTCTAAGTTACGACTTAAATAAGACCCGTTAGGAATCTAATAGGTTAATAAAACCTTCGTTCCAGATTAAGAGCCCCAGTAGAAGTACTTGTGCTTGCTTATTAGAATATACGGCTGAGTATAAATTGCATTGCTAGCTCAGGTAAATATGTTTTAACTTATTTTCCCTATACGGGCTTGGGATACGGTATTATAAAAATACCGTTTGGTCGGGTGTAGAAACCTTTTAGTCGAAGATGATTAAATTGCACAATCCCATTTTAATCTGTATTGATTGATAACAAATAACATTGGGGGTTAATGACCGTGTCCTGGATATCCTTGGCTCATTTAAAAAGTGAATGGCCACAACTTAAGCACAAGGTGTAGGCATAACACCTCATGTTGCGTATGTAAAAGATATACTCACTCGTAAGGGTGTCTTCTTGTGAGATTATATTTGTGGTGTGTCGATTAATCTTGACCGGCTTGTAAAATCACCGGCCCTAAATGTTGGACAACCATGTAAATTGGATACAAGATTTTTATTAATAAAATTGTCCCAAGTTATAAAAAGTTTTGTGCCTTGTGCATTCAAATCAATTTTCTTAAACATTTTCAAAATGAGTCAGTTAAATTGTATTTACCAGTGTAAACTGACATATTTTCCAAAAAGGTTAAGTGACAGGTACTGTACGTAATTGGCTGGGAGCTCAGGGCGTTAATAAAGAATCTTGCAAGTTCTAGATGCCTAAAGTCTGTTGAACAGTTCTCGTTTATTTGATCCGCCTGTTGATCTTTTACATACCATTTGTAATACTTTGATATTCTTATTCGGTTGTAATATATTTATCTTTTGCTTCCGCTATGCATTTAAATTGTGTTGTTTGACTATGATGATATCAACTACGTCACGATACTCCCCACCGAGCCCACCGGTATTACGTGGAAATATCGGGGTGTGACAGTTATCGCTTACGCATCTCGTCAGCTCAAGATCCACGAGAAGAACTATACAACCCATGACCTCGAGCTAGGCGCAGTTGTTTTTGCGTTAAAGATTTGGCGACACTACCTTTATGGTACCAAGTGTACGATCTTCACCGATCATAGGAGCCTACAACATATCTTTGATCAGAAAGAACTTAATATGCGTCAACGCCGATGGGTAGAACTTCTCAACGATTACGACTGTGAGATTCGTTACCACCCAGGCAAAGCAAATGTCGTTGCTGACGCTCTAAGCCGACGAAGCTATTTGCATAGCATTCCTAATATTCCAGCCCATCATCATCTCGAAACTCTCATCCGCGAAGCCCAACATTCTTGTTTTACTATGCGCACTTTGAAGAAGGAAATAATTTATCACGATGGAGCCCAGCTTGTGAATAAGTCGAATGGGATATTCCATTATCTAGACCGAATTTGGATCCCTAAGCGGACCGATTTACGACAGATTCTGATGGACGAAGCCCACAAATCCCGATATTCTATTCATCCCAGTGACGATAAAATGTACCAGGACCTTCGTTACAAGTACTGGTGGCCGGGCATGAAGAGGGATATCACTCTCTATGTTGGAAAGTGCCTAACCTGCTCGAAAGTTAAGGCTGAGCATCAAAGACCCTCTGGCTTGCTTGAACAACCCTCGATCCCCATATAGAAGTGGGAAAGTATAGCTATGGACTTCATCACAAAACTCCCGCGTACGCCATCAAGTCACGACATCATCTGGGTTGTCGTTGACCGTTTGACCAAATCTGCTCATTTTCTGCCAATACGAGAAGACTACAAGGTAGAACGATTAGCCCGAATCTACACCGATGAGATTATCTGTCGACATGGGACGCCTCGCGATATCATCTCTGACCGTGATGCTCGGTTTACATCGCGTCTGTGGGAAACGTTTCAAGCTGCTCTCGGTACTACGCTTAATCTGAGTACCGCATTCCATCCTCAAACCGACGGTCAGACTGAAAGAATGATTCGGACCCTTGAAGACATGCTCCGTTCGTGTGTCATAGATTTCGGTGGTAATTGGGACGCTTACCTGCCGTTGGTCAAATTCTCGTATAATAACAGTTATCATTCCAGCATTCAAATGGCACCATTTGAGGCTTTATACGGAAGAAGATGTCGATCGCCTATTGTATGGCACGAGTTAGGGCACTCGCAATTAACCGGTCCTGAGCTATTGCAAGAAATGACTGACAAAGTCTTCCAAATTCGAGACAATCTGCTGAAAGCTCGGAGTCGTCAGAAAAGTTAAGCCGATAGACGACGCAAGCCCCTTGAATTTGACGTTGGCGACTACGTACTCCTAAAGGTATCACCTTGAAAGGGTGTGGTCAGATTCGGCAAGAAAGGGAAACTAGCGCCTCGATATGTTGGACCTTTTAAGATTCTGGAAAGGATCGGAAAAGTCGCCTACAGACTCGAACTACCGGAGGAACTTAGCAACGTCCATCCGACTTTCCACATTTCGAACCTCCGAAAGTGCCTGGCTGAGCATGATTTAATTGTACATCTTGATGATATTCAAATAAACGAAACACTACACTTCATAGAGAAGCCTGTCGAAATCATGGATCACCAAACCAAGCAGCTCAGACGCTTGCGCATTCCTACTGTGAAGGTCCGATGGGAAGGCAAACGAGGCGCAGAGTTCACCTGGGAACTAGAAAGCGACATGAAGGCGAAGTACCCGCAGTTGTTTGTTACGGCTTCGGCCTAATTTCGGGACGAAATTCCCTCAACTAGGGGAGGCTGTAACACCCCGTGTTTCGAAAGTCAAAGTCAAAGTCCAGATTGGAGTCAAAGGGAGACAAGATTGCTAATTTCGATCTGTCACTCCTTGCGCAATTCCTGTTTTGACTTCTTTGACTCGTAGATAGTCTATTTTATGCTTTACGTTAGTTGTATTATGTGGAGTACTTATTACTAATCGATGTTTAACCGCTATTTATTGCATGTTTTATCGCTTATCGCTTATCGCAATCGCATTCGCAACTCGAATTATGCTTCTGGTTACTGTTTATACGTGTGTGTGCCTTTTATGTGTTACTTGTGCGTGTTTATTTATGTTTATGTTGTGGTGATTAAACGAAACGCAATCGCAAACTGCAATCGAATCGCAAACGCTAAACGCAAGTGAATTAGGATGATTGTATGTTGATATAGTAGTTGGGATTAAAAGTAATTTGAATAAGAAACTCTATCGCATCGCAACACTCGCAATCGCAATCGAAAAAGCAAAACTCGTCGCGCCGTGCACTCCAATCGAGTGGCCAGCCGATCGAGCTGCCACCCGATCGAGCTGCCACTCAATCGAGCTGCCACCCGACCAGGGTAGCCACTCAATCGACCAGCCCTCTCCTCCCCCTTTCGTTTTATGGAAACCCTATAAATAACCCTGTCAACATCACAAACTTACCTTTTCTGCACCTCTCGTCCGACCAGCGCTTCTTGCCCACTATTCTTCAGATTTCTCGCGATTCTTGTAAGTTTTCAACCTAAATCTTGTACTTTCTTAATCTACACGCACTCCTACACCTTTCTATCTTTTGAATCTTAACTTTTAACTGTGAAATCACTAGATTTGAGGTGTTCTAGGATGATGTCATCATGGTGTTCTTATGAACGTCATGTTTTGGCTTCAACCCACCAAGAACAACTTAGATCTAAATGATTTCCACACAAATAAACAAAGATCTCGCATAGATCTAAACATATTCATGGTGAAAAAAGGATTGAAAGATGGTTTCTAACTTTCTTTCAACTCTTTTACACTCAATGCACTCAAAACCGATGAAATCGGATCTCGTTCTGACCTCTACTCATTCTTAGTGTTGTGTTGGTTCAAGATCTGGATTCTATCCACGAGACCACCGACTTCGGGTTAACTAAGAACAACCGTCTTGAACCGGTTAACTGGTTGAACTTGGGTGATTCCTGTTCGATCGGGCCACTGGGGTCAAGATGGGGTTCTGTTGATTAGCACGTTGTCACACCGTCTCGATAAAACTACAAAACTATCAAAACAACCAAGGAAGAAGATGATCAGGTCGACCAGGACGAAGTGTCACCCGATCGGACTGCTGTCCGATCGGATTGGCACCCGATCGGGTTGCCACCTGATCGGCTTGCACCCTGACCCCACACTTAACCTTTGTTTCATATTTGAGGTCTGAACGTTGAACGAAATGCTGTCCGATCGAATTACCACCCGATCGGATTGCCACTCGACCATGTGATGTTTTGACTTCAACACTTAAACAATTTTCAACATGTTCAATACAGACGGATTGCCACCCGATCGGACTACAATCCGATCGAGTGACAAACTGCTGTGAACTTGTTCTCACTAAAGTGTCCAACCAATCGGATTGTCATCCGATCGAACAGCCGTTCGATCGACCGACCTGAAAGGTAGAGATACTTCTCTGTTTTCAAAATGCTACAACGAAAACTTCAAAAGTCAAGCCATCATACACAAACACATCCATCCCAAACGAGGTAACAATCCAATCGAATGGTCACCCGATCGGATGTCCATCCGAGCGGACTGTCACCCGTTCGATCGGCCACCCGATCGGATTACTGCCCGATCCTTTGACACTTGCTCCGTTTTACGTGTCGCTTAACTTTTATGCTATCATTCTGATCAGGCTAATCTCGCTCTAAGCGCTCCCTTCAATCCATCATCGCTGTGAGTATACTCGATCCCTTTTTGCTTTACGCACTTTTGGGTGTTACATACGTTACTTATTCTATATCACATCGAACACACTCCGCAACACTTTAAACGCTAACCGTTACCGCATGTTATACGTGACTTAATGAATGCTTGTTTGTTATGTTTACATATGGAATGCTGTCTACCTGCCTTAGCGACGATAGTACTATTTGTTTGGACTCAGCACCTGTTCACTCAGGGGTTGTTATGGACAATTTGTTACATGGCTCACAGTGGTGAGTGTGTATTACGAACTGCCTTGGGCAGTCAACCCGCAGTCATTGGTATTGATAGGTTCATGTCGATAACTAACATGCCTCATTTTACACTGTGTACGTGCTGGTTATGCGTAATCGATTTCGAACTTTATTATATCTATTAAACTTGTATGCTCACCATTACACTATGTGTATTGACTTTTACTTTAACGTATGTGACAGGTGCTTAAGATGTTTATATGCTTGGCTTGCTATGAAATCGAGGCTAGGAAAGGTCTAGAAACAAATAAACAATTGTCTGTATTTGAAAATCTGAGTTGTCGGAACAGAACAATTTAACTAGATCTTGTCTGTAATAATTATGTTATCTTTTATGTCATGGTATGGGACATGATGCTTTAAATACTTGGTAATTTTTAGTTGTTATGGAAACTTCTGGACAACCTGTTTCGCTCAGTGTCGCGCCCCGATGTTTCCGCCATTGGTTGGGGTGTGACAACCATTACGGTAATTTACCCGTCTTTTAGTATTAATATGGTTTGATTAACAAACCCGTTTTCGGGGTGTTACAAGTCTACCCCCCTTAAAGAGGTTTCGTCCTCGAAACCTTTCTTACATAGTTCATTGAGTGTTAAACTTAATGCAATTTGACCTGAGTAATCTTTTTAAGCATTACTCATACCTTAACCAATTGTTAGTATTACCAGAAAAGTATGGTAATATCTTTTGGTTACAAAACATATACGTATCTCTTACTACATAATGTAATTCAAAATAACGTAATTTCGTTATTTCAATCGGTTTAGTTAACTTAGCGAAATCCATCGCTTTTACACTTTTTATGAATCCGTTATTTTAACCTAGTCAGAGGCCTTTAGTGAAATCTTTCACTTTTAGCAAACAAACTCTTTTGTTTGAATTGACTTCCCAACACTTCGCTTTGGTTGTCTCCTGATCCCTCTAGTAGGTGATCAGTATTTTCTGTTAGTGAAGTCTCATGGGCCGTCCCTTGTATCTTGTATTTAGATACTTTGGTTTACTTGATCGAGTCACCAATTCGGCCACTTCATCATGTAAATCTATTGGTTTCGTTTATTCCACGCTATTCTCAAAATCAATAGCGTATTAACCAATTTTTTAATTTGAATCCTGACCTTAATTACCGGTCTCACTAACTAGACTTATTAGTCCAATTACTTTATACCCATCTCTCAGTTTATAATGTGATTATACTTCACATTACTTTTCTTGACCGTGATCGCGTCACGTCATATTTTGGTTTATTTCAACCTTTCATTTTCAAAAATATTTCTTTTCAATATATCATCTTGCACCTATCAGTGTCAAGACCTGTATCTTTACCATTTACAAATTTCAATTCCTATCAGAATTTATATTTGTAAAAACGTTATTTCTTATTAAAACTGAAGTTTTAGTTTAATATTTTCTCTTTGACTTTTGTCAATTATCCATACCCGGATATTGATAGTTAAGAATTTATTCTTTTACAATCTTTGTATTACGCGGGGATTTTCAACTGATTTCCTCGCTTTATCTCATTAACCCATAGGTTCTATCACTTATCCTAGTGTGGTAAATCATCAAATCATTCAATTTATAGCATCATATGTATAATTTTCACTTAGGATTTGATTCCTAAGCACATATACATATTCAATCATAGCTTCAATAAATCATTCATAATTCGTGATTATGGTTATTATTCAAATTTCACAACTTCATAAATCATCATAATTTGACATACCTTATGATCCCCTAGCTTGGGTGATCGTTAACTCATCTTCAATTGTGAATTTGAGCTTCGTTTAAGCCTTCAATTTTATGATTTTGAATGTGGTTAGGGTTTTGGTTCCTGGGGAACCTCCTGTACGACGAACAGAACACACACTTTGTGTGTGTTTTGTTTTAAAACCCTTTTTATTAATTAACTTTCAAGTTTATCCATATTTGGCCCCTCTTGTTTGGTTAGTTATTAAGTAGGCTACAACCTACTTATTTCTAACACTATTTCCACTCATTAACTAGGTTAAACATTCCTAGTTAAATTAGTGGGTTCGGGGAATTTATGACTTAGTTTATTTTAAGTCCTGTTAACTCGGGCTTCTATAACTTTTATTTTCTTAAAAGCTTTCTTTCAGCTTTTATTTAATATTAAGCTTATTTATTTAAAAATCCTAATATTCACCGGGTTACTTTTAGCATTACAGTAATTTACCCGTCTTTTAGTATTAATATGGTTTGATTAACAAACCCGTTTTCGGGGTGTTACAAGATAATTGAAGCCAGCTAAGGAGCACTGAAGGCTTAAATAAAGTGGCTATAAATACCAGAATAAAAGAATAATTTTTATTTATTTATTTGGGTTTATCCCTATAAAAACATTTGAATGAGATACGGGTTTTAGCCCATTTGTTTAATATTAAAAGTTTGGTGTTTTTACAAACTCTGAAATTATTTTCTAACAACGATCCTGATGTTTTAATTCGCTGTCAATTTAATAAAACACCGGTACCACTTGACTGGTTCGCGGCTCCCGCTCCCAGGGTGGGGTCGGGGGCTGTGACACTAAAATGGCAACGGTGAAACATTTTTGGACCCACAGACGAGAAATGAAACCTTTGTACTAAACTGTCAAAATGACCCAAACCACATGGACTAAAATGGCATTTAACTCCCCAAAAAATTTAAAAATTTTAGAAAATAAAAAAAAAACAGAAAAAATTCAAAAAATAAAAAAAATAAAAAATAAAAAGATGAAAAAAATAAAAAATAAAAAAAAATTTGGACATTTTGATTTTCAAACTTTTTTTAGGTTTCTAATTTTTTTCTTATTTTTTTAACATTTTTTATTTGGAAAATTGGTTTTTAATAAACCAACCTTTGTCTCGTTGGTAAATAATAATCTTACCTACGTAATTGGTATACAATAATCCTACCTATCAACATGTTGGTACTCAATGAACTTCCGTTAATTTTTTAACTGAAGTTAATTTTTAAGTTTTATTTATTACACAAAAAGTCTCTGTAGTTGTAATTTACTAGTTTTAACTATTTTATAAAACAAAAAAACCTCAAGGGACTATAATTTACTAGTTTTAAAATAGTAAAAACTCGTAAATTACAACTACAGGGACTGTTTGTGTAATAAATAAAACTTAAAAACTAACTTCAGTTAAAAAAAATTAACGGAAGTTGATTGAGTACAAACATGTTGATAGGTAGGATTATTGTATACCAATTACGTAGGTAAGATTATTATTTACCAACGGGACAAAGGTTAGTTTATTAAAAACCAATTTTCCTTTTTATTTTTAAAATTTTTATTTTTTTTAGGAAAACTGGTTTTTAATAAACCAACCTTTGTCCCGTTGGTAAATAATAATCTTACCTACGTAATTGGTATACAATAATCCTACCTATCAACATGTTGGTTCTTAATGAACTTCCGTTAATTATTTTTAACTCAAGTTAGTTTTTAAGTTTTATTTATTACACAAACAGTCCCTGTAGTTGTAATTTATTAGTTTTAACTATTTTGTAAAACAAAAAAATGTCAAGGGCCATGTAATTACATTTTATATATACATATGTGTACTGTAAAACAACTACATAGACTGTTTGTGTAATAAATAAAACTTAAAAACTAAGTTCAGTTAAAAAAAATTAACGAAAGTTCATTGAGTACCAACATGTTAATAGGTAGGATTATTGTATACCAATTACGTAGGTAAGATTATTATTTACCAACGGGACAAATGTTGGTTTATTAAAAATCAATTTTCCTTTTTTTACTTTTCTGAATTTTTTTATTGCTATTTTTTTGGATTTTTTTTTTTAATTTTTACTTTTTTCGTTAGTTGTAACACCTCGCTAAATCACGACCAATGTAATAAAGACACGTGTCATGGACTTTAAACGTGTAATGGATTGATCTGGCGGGACTCAAATTGTCAAACAATGAAAATATGTTTATAAAAGGATCCAAAGTGTCAACATGCCTAACTTGTGCCTCTGATTGACCTCACAAGACGTTCGTATTCTTTAATGAATAAAATATCGAACTTAGAAAATCGTTTGTGCTTAAATTGAAAAGTTTACAAAGCATAAGGGTTAAGTGTGTCAACATGTTTAAAGTTACCTCTGAGTGACCTTTTAACATTTCCGAGACTTTGCAATACTTCCTTATACTTCCATGAATATTGGATAATAAATTCGTGGAGTTTCGACGCACGTAAATAATCAAAGTGATTAATCCCAAGTAATAAGGGTCAAATCCGTCAATGTTGCATTTCAAGACCGTTCGGGTGACCTCGTAACTAATCGAAAGCTTATTGATAAATGTTTAAAGACTCAAGACCCTTAAAAGTTAAATTTGGGGGTGAAAAGTGCAATAAACGAAAGTTAAAACAAGTTTAGAAGGACCAGGGACTGAAACTGCAATTATTGAAAGATGTTATCCGGTCAAGAAAGAGTGTCGCGGCCCGCGTAGACTCTCTCTGAGTCTTACGCGGCCCGCGTGAGCAGCACCAGCACCCAAAAACATGACAACTGCATGTTTCAGCCGGTTCCACCGCCTTTGCATGCATTTTTCTCGATTCTAGGGGCTTGTTTGATGGTTTTACTGCCCTATGGACACTTGGGATCATCTGAATCACCTCTAGGGACATGTGGATTGATCTTGGAGCTCTAGAAATCCTATATAAGGCACTTGTTCTTCACTTGTCAATTGCACACTTGAGATTTTATTTGAAAACTCACTCTTGGGAGCCTCCTGGAGCTCAAGGAAGTTTTCTATAGCTCCATACTCGTGCTAAGTACCCTAGTAAGTGTTCTTAGCCTCTTAAGTTCAAGTTTTATTAGTTTATTAACCAAAAGTCAAAGCTATCGTAATTAAGCTTTGACTTAGTGATTAATCGCTAATGGTCCAGCCATTATTTGTTTTAAAAATGGCTATGAGTTGGTAATTATGTAGGTAATAAACCCTTAAAAGGGCACCTACTGATTTCCACTCTAACTTGGTCAATTGTCGGGTCAAACTTATTATTAAAAAGTCAACAGAATCCATTTTTGCAAATAAATTCATAACTGATAATGTAGAAGTTATGGAACATGTTTAAACACTAAAATAACTTGGTAAATAATATAAGAACATGTTTAGGCATGTTCACCCCGACAATTCTGAGTTTAGGCTCGGTTCGGAACCGAAAGTCGCAAAAGTAGATTTTTGCTTTGACTTTCAGTTCTGACCCGATTTAGTTTAGCTTAGATATGCCTTAGGGTTCCTTTAGGACCATATTTCATGTTAGTATAACCCTCTGAGATTATACTATATGGTTCCTATTAAATCTGATTCATATGCATGTTTCCGTAATTGCTTAATTGTTGACCATTATGCCCTTTTGATATAAAAACGAAATTTTTGAAAATGTGAGAGGACAAAAACCATTATTACTGATTTATAAACATGTCCTAAAAATTTGACATCAGTTTGAGGTCTAAATTAAGAGTTATGCTCCATATCGTAAATTAAAAGTTTTTTATTAATTAAACGGCATTTTCGGTATAAAGCCTATTTAAACCCAAATTTTGACACCAAACTTTCTACCCACTGATGTAATATAATATTTAGGGATTTTTGGAAATTTTTATTAAATTTTAAACTGATCATAACATAGGGTTCTTGCATTGACTCGGTAATTGACGGTTATGCCATTTTTGCTAATAAAATGGGTTTTACACATCTTTTACATATCAAACCTTTTTCTACTGATTTTATACATTAAATAAATTATTTTAAACAGTAGAGGCTGATCAAAATCTTAGATTTTCTTAATCAACCCGAATACCGTCAAATACCGACTTTTATGCGATTTAGGCGCATAGTATGGTTTAAAACCATATTTAGCACCTAAGGCTTGTTACCTACTGATGTTATGAATAAATTCTTATACTTTAACAGTAAGTAAAAGTTTTGAACCCAGATTTCCAAATTTAACCTTTAAAGCTTATGTGAAATGACCAAAATGCCCATACGGTGCATAGTTTGGCTATAAAAAATAAATTTCACATATATGCAATATCTTACTGATATGTCTTACAAAAATAAATATTCTTACTGATCATTTTAGACCAGAACCTCAGATTATCATTTAACCTCTTTTATAATCTTTAAAATGACCAAAATACCCCTACGGGGCTTAAATTGATTTTAAATCCGTTTTGGGCATAATGGAAGGTATCATACTGATATCACAACATATTTAAGGCATATTAACTTGTGAAACCTGTACATGACTCATTTGGTTACCCGTTATGCATTTTTCGCGTTCGGTACGGTTTATGTAACTAGTTTGCGTAAATTAACCGAAACGGGTCAAACCGTATCATTTTGACTTCAAAATCCAGAATGTGTTTAGTTTACCCATATTATACAAGTCTTCATACTTGTCGGGTCTAAATCACATTCTAATCCGTTCTTCGCTTAATCTTGCGTTTTGAACCGTAAACTTTTCATTAAAACTAACCGGTCTAAGTTTAAACTTAAGTAAGACCCGTTAGGAATCTAATAGGTTATTAAAACCTTCTTTCCAGATTTAGGAGCCCAGTAAAAGATATTTGCACTTGCTGATTGTTATACGGCTGAGATAAATTTGTATATTTTGCTCAGGTAAATACTTTTAACTTATTTTCCGTTATACGGGCTTGGGATACGATATTATAAAAATACCGCTTGGTCGGGTATGTAGTTATTTAAATCGGATTGTGATTAATACATTTACGTAACCCGTTTTAATATGTTTTGTTTGATGCAATGCCTTTGGGGGGTTAATGACCATGTCCTGGATATCCTCGGCTCATTTATTAAATGGCCACGGCTTAAGCACGGGGTGTAGGCATACACCTGACAGTTGCGTATGTATAAACGGTATCTCACGGCTTTTGTGGGCATATACTTGTGGTGTGTCAGTTAACCTTTAACCCGGTACTTCTAACCCGGGCTACTGAATGGACGACATACATGTAAAACTGTATACAAGATTATTTTAAATAATTGTCCCAAGTTATAAAAGAATTTTGTGCCTTGTGCTCTTAAATCAATTTTCTTAAATATTTTCAAAAGAGTCAGTTAATTGTATTTATCAGTGTAAACTGACGTATTTTCAAAAAGGTTAAGTGCAGGTACTAAACGTAATGAGCTGGAACTCCTGAGTGAATAAATAAAGAAGCCTTGCAAGCTTTTATCACTTTAAGTCTGTTGAACCATATTTCTTTTGTATTAGATCCGCCTGTGGATCCTTTTACAATCCGTTGTGTAATACTTTATGTTACTTTCGAATCGGTTTGTATAATTATTACTTTTAGACTTCCGCTGTGCATTGAACTGTGATTAATTGACTATGATGATATCAACTACGTCACGATACTCCCCACCGGGCCCACCGGTAATACGTGGAAATATCGGGGTGTGACATTAGTTTTTTTATTTTTTAACATTTTTATTGTTTACATTTTTTAAAACTTTTTAGTTGTTTTTTATTTTTCTGAATTTTTTGATTTTTTTGCGGATTTTTCATTTTTTTAATTTTTTTTTGATTTTTTGTATTTTTGTATTTTTTTCTGATTTTTTTAATTATTTAACATTTTTTTAAATTCATTTCGTTTTTTTTTATTTTTTTTTATTTTTCTGATTTTTTGGGATTTTCTTTTATTCTTTGGATTTTATTTTTAAATTTTTATGATTTTAAAAAAAAATATTTTTTAGTTTTTTTTATTTTCTGTTTTTTTTTTAAGTCAACGTCTACGAACACTCGAATAAGAAGAAGAATATGACTGTGATGCTTTTTTTAGAGTCACATATTTACTCAGCGTAATACCCTTCTTAACCCACAAATTATTTTAAAAAGATATCTTACAACTCATCCTGACTTATCCTTAATTATTCCCCTACATATTCTGACTCATCCTCATTTTTAAAATGACCCAAAATAACCTAAAATACCCAAATGGGTTTTTATTACCAAACCTAATTTAAAGCAATCTTTAATCTAAAGCCTAGGGTGTGGTCATGACCAACATGATACTCCACATCAGTGTCATTTCACTCACTTCTAATTCACAATTCAAAACCACTACCCTAAGGGTGTGGTCATGACCCAAACCACTATCCTCTTATTTATTTTAATTTATCTTTGTCTTAAGAAAAAAAAAGGTTACTTGAAAAATGGAAATGTGGACCATGGTTGTCATGGTTTAATCCATGCAAACCATGATGGATTATGGAAGGGTGTGATATAGTCTTCCATTCATGTTCTTACATGACAAATCATGTTCCAACCATGACCCTCACACCCTTTTGTCTTTAACACATACTAGTGTGTAAGATATAATTTTTGCATGCTAAACTAGTAAACTATTTAAGATAATTAATACTTACTGTTACCGAGTCACTCCGCTGCCACATGATAACATGCCTGGCGTTATGGGGTGTGGGGCTACATCTCAACGGTCACATGACCCTTTAAATTTAAAAAAAGTTCATTTATTTAATATTTTATAACTTAAATGAACCACACAATCCATGTATATGCACAACACCGTTTTCCTACATTTTTTCTATCTCTCTCTCACTATCTCTAAACTATTTTATATATTTTTAAACATGTATTTCCTTCTCGAGTCATTCCAATTCTGATCTTGAAGATGAACTCATAACTACATCTATTCAGTTGGGTCTACAAGTTTTAAGTCAACAAACCGAAAGTTCACGACCGCTTACAATGCAAAAAAAAAAAAAAAAGTTCAGAGACTAAGGCCACAATGTATATTAATTAAGGTTTTTTTTAGTTATATAGTTTTTCAAACATTACACATGTAACTGATACATAAATATTCTTATGTGGTTCCAACATTTAACAGTTGGCTAAAGAAAACAGAGAGAAGCATGGTTTTAAATGATTGTTACACACTTGGTAAATGGTTTCAAACTTGATTACGAATCTATGTTTCACACTTATTTATGTGGAAAAAATTGTAGCCCATTAAATAAAACTCTTACAAAACTTGCCTAATCAAAATCCTATGGCCCACATTTATCACCTATTTTAAATCTCATTGTTACAGGTTACAACCTAAGGAGTGGCGGACTCAATATTTTTTTTTTCATCGGGGTCCATTTTTTGTGTAAGGATTTTTCACAACTAAGCATTAAAATTTTCGGGTCAGTCATCGTAGTCGGGTCAGGGATAGGAGATAATGTAGAAGCATTTAGTAGATATGAAACCACTACATTATATGTTGGAAGTTTTATTTGGTAATCAAGTGTTAAATAAAATCGACATTCAATTTATCATTTTAAAGAAGCAAATTAGAGGGTTAATGGGTGGTTGTGCTGTTTTAAAACACTAGTTTAATTTTAATGGAAAAAAATAAACTAAAAAAACATGACATGTAAGATTTGAACTTGAGATCTAATTGTTGGAAAACAAGGGGATTTACCACCACACCATCTTTGTTCTTAACACTATGGGGTCCAATTAATTTATTTTACGGGGTCCTTGAAAAATTTAAGATAACGGTTCTACCATTTTCTAAAAAAAGATTGGGGTCCGTGGACCCCGACCCGGACCATGTGAGTCCGCCCCTGAACCCAAGTGTCAGGTGTACACTTTACCACCTATCCAAATTAATATAAACTAGTGGGATTTTCTGCGCGTTGCGGCGGACTTTAATTCGGTATCGCTTTGGCTTTTTACAACAACGCATGTACAATACCAACACTCGGTATAACAACTGAAAAAGATACGCCCAAGATAATATTACACATGTTATATAACAATTGAAAACCATAAAAATGAATAAAGGTGCCGGTTCGGATAACATTGATACCGCACCTGATGTCCGCTTCGGGGTTGTGATGACACCGGACATTGTCGATTTGGTTCATAAAGCATTTAACTATATTACTAAAATAACGAAAAAGTAAACCACGTCAAATTATGCAAAAAAAAATTAACTTTTAGTGAAATGTAAATAAAAGTAAGAACGTCGCAATAGTATATTGGGATATTTATAATGCATTCAACTATACTATTAAAATAACCAATAAGAGTCAAGGGCGTCAATTTATATATAAAAACTAAACCGTGAGATAACTTTGAGTACATATATGTTTGTGTTCCAATCACTTGTATATAACTATTCAAAACTCGGATTTGAGTAATATTTACATCAAGACGTAGATAAAAATAAGAACATCGTAATGGCATAGTCATATTTAGAAAATAAATAAAATAAAATATGCTGAAAATTAGTTATAATTATAAAGTAATATTAAATATTGATATCATTCAACTTGTTAATATAAAATAGTATTATATATTAAATTTTAGTTTTGAATTAAAAAACATAGAAGCTAAAATAAAAAAACCCACAAAAAGTTGTTATCAAAAACAAAAATATCAAAAGTTATTTGTAGCTAACCTGTTATTTAATATATATATAATAATAGTTATTGAAGTTGTGTGGTCAAAACCTAAAAATCAAAAGTTTTTGTTTTATTATATATATATAAAATCTATATAATAGAAAGTATAGATACATTCGGTGGACACTTGTCATCATATTAGACCATCTTTTATGAATAAATATTATTTTAGTTTAATTTTTTAACTAATTATAGATAATACTCTTACTAAATATTATTTAGTTTAATATCTTAAGGATAATTATTATTTAGTTTAATCTCTTCTAATTAATCCTACTAAATATTATTTTATTTAATCTCTTCTACTTAACCATAGATAATTATTATTTAGTTTAAATTTAATGTATACTTCCCATTGATAATAGGAATAATGGATTTTAATAATCCTAACTATTAGCAGTTGGCCGGCAACGGTCCCAACTTAAAAAATAACCAGTGGTGGTCTCATATTTTCATATATTGTAAACCAATGGACTTTTACTAAACCGAAAAAAGATAAGGGGACAAAAATAAATTAAGGTTGTATTAGTAAATGTCCATTAGTTTACAATATGTGAAAAGTTGGGACCACCACTAGTTATTTTTGAAGTTAGGACCGTTGCCGGCCAACGACTAATAATTTGGATTATTAAAATCCATTATTCCTTTATTATATTATTTAGAGTTAATTACATCGTTACTATCTATGGTTTATGGAAAGTAACAGTCTCAGGTACTAACAGTTCAAAGTAACAATATAAGGTTTTAACTTTTGATTTTGTAATATTCTAGGGTCTTAAGGCTAAGGGCCGTTATAAACTAACTAGGAACTTAGTACGCAACCTTGAACTTTGGAGAAACCACAAGGACTAACCACAAAATTAACTCTTGTAATATATAAAACACAATTTTTCTTTTTTCTCTTATTATTTAATTAAACCTTTTTAATTATGTATGTAAACCATTTTTTAAATAATTATACGTTATTGACGTATTAAAGCTAACTTGAAGCCACTTCAGTAATTAGCTTACAAGTAAACTAACGGGAATATTTCACAAAATGATAACCAAGTTTTAGGAGTGTTTCAATTAGATCAGTCATAAAAAATTGTTCTAATTAACTCATTAAAGTTTATTTTATTTGCTAATCCTAAATTATCTTAGGTGACATTTTTTATTTTATTTTTTATTTTCATTAAATGTGTTGACATAATTTATTTAATAAAAGAGAAAAATAAAGTTAATTAAATGAAAAATAGATACACATTGTGATCATTCAGTATTGTCGCACCACCACCTAACCATTGAACCACCACCGTGCCATCGAACCATCGCACCACCCAACGTAGCATCCAACCGCCATCGCACCACCGAACTGTTGCACCACCCAACACCGTCGCATCATCATGTGGTACCACCACCGTATCGTGGAACCACCATCGGCATCGTGCCGTGGAACCATCCAACAATTTTTTGGTGACCACCATGCACATGAGAATTTGTTCTTGATGGATATAAAGTGATGAATAGATGAGAATAAAGATATGCAAAACTTCATAGAAATTTAGTTCAAACTAAATTGTGATGAATAAATGGTTATATAATGGATATAAACTTCATATTTGCTTTATTGTTTGATGACCACCTTGAAACTAAACTTCACATTGATCAACCATATGCAACTTTTTTAATAAAGTTGAATTTAGTTCTTGATGGATATAAATTTTAATATCTAAGATTAACGATACATCAATTATTCAATAGAAGCGTGTATTTATGCCTATGTTCCCAAAATAAAGTCGGACCAATCTTTAAGTTTTATAATATTTTTATATATATGTTAGCGCGCACTTTGACTTTGCCGTCAAGACGTGGTTCGAGTCTTACTCATCCCTACTGTATATAACTTCCTTTAGTATTAAGCCGGTAACTATTTGTAATGTTCGTTTATGTATGTTAAAATGAAGAGTAAACTGCAATTTTACACCCTGAGGTTAGGGGTCATTGGCACTCCTACCCCCCTAAGGAAATAATTGCAAAATTACACCCCACTGTTAACCCTTATGTCTCACTTTTACCCCCCGCCGTTAAAGTGGGTTAACAGTCTGTTAACTCTAAGTTGAAATTACTATACTACCCTTACATTTTACCCCCCAACATTCCTGTTAAGTTGCACAATTACCCCCTGAGATTTACAAAACCCTTCCCGCCATAATCAAATACATGTTCTATGATTCTAAACCAAAATTCTGAACCTGTTTTTTATCTAAAACCCAATAGTTTCATTTTGAACACGTAATCTGAAACAAAACATCAATTCATTCAAGCATCAGTATACACATGAAAGCATCAGTAATCTGAGACCTAATAGTTTCATTTTGATCAAACATCATACTTGTTCAAAAATATCTGTTCAACCAGTGTGAACATACAGCACCCAGATTCAATTCAGCATCAATTCAGTATACATATCAAAGGCACATTCAAGCATCAATTCAATTCATTAGCATCAGTACACACATTCAATTCATGGCTCACAGTTAATCTGCATATTATGTGTGGACTTATGCCCAAACTGTAATCTGCATATTATGACCCAAACTGTGTGGACAGACATGCTGCATATTATGACCCAAACTGTAATGCAAGGCACATACCTGTTGTAGACTTATGCCCAAACTGTAATCTGCATATTATGGCTAGCAGGTTTCTGTTTTTGTATGATCATCTGTATGATCATATGGATAGCAAGTGAATACTTACACCTTTGCCCTGAAATATATGATCATCTGTATGATCATATGGCTAGCAAGTGATAATCTGCATTAATCTGCATACTAGCCTACAACCTGAAATATACATCATATGTCATCAAATGGACTAACCACTGTCATCAACTGCACATTTGACCACTGTCATCAACTGCACATTCAACAACTAACATGCTGCACATTTTGATCAGATGGACAAAATGTAATCCTAATCAAACATCAAAACATCAACACATCAAACATCAAAACATCAAAACACATTACCATTCCTACTTCAAAGTTAAGTTAACATCAAAACATCAACACTTCTGAAATATGCATCATATGTCATCAAATGGACTAACCACTGTCATCAACTGCACATTTGACCACTGTCATCAACTGCACATTCAACAACTAACATGCTGCACATTTTGATCAGATGGACAAAATGTAATCCTAATCAAACATCAAAACATCAACACATCAAAACATCAAAACACATTACCATTCCTACTTCAAAGTTAAGTTAACATCAAAACATAAACTCTTCTGGGATTATCCTACTTCAAAGTTAAGTTAACCTACAACTTAACCTACAAAATACACATTACTATTCCTACATAACTACTATCTTATCATCCGCTCAACTCTCCGGTGGATAATGGAAGTTGAGGACATGCCTCCCAAACACGGAGACCACCAGGTGGACCACCAATGATGAGCTTGATAAGCTCATCGTCAGGTCAACTGTAAAAAAACCAACAGTGAACCAAATCAGACCCTAACCCTGTTTATAACATGATAATGACTAAATCTGACCCTGATTAACTAACAATGGCCTATTATACATGCGGTGTGGCGGATTAGATAGCGGATTAGCCAACACACAACCGGCATTTTGTAGAGAAGACTGATCGGAGGAGATGGCGGAGGAGAAGACTGATCGGAGGAGATCCTTGATCGCCGGAGGAGAAGACTGATCGGTGGAGACTGATCGCCAGTGAAGACTGATCGCCGGAGAAGATGACCGATCGCAGGTTTGGGGACGATGGTGGGAAGGTGGGGGGGTAATTCTGCTTCTTTATGTTACTTATAGGGGTGTTGTGAAGAACAAGCTTCACATTAATAGCAAAATTACCATTTTACCCTTTGACCATTACCTTATTATGTTGACTGTTAATCCACTTTAACGGCGGGGGGTAAAAGTGAGACATAAGGGTTAACAGTGAGGTGTAATTTTGCAATTATTTCCTTAGGAGGGTATGAGTGCCAATGATCCCTAACCTCAGGGTGTAAAATTGCAGTTTACTCTAAAATGAATGTTCTAGCTAAGTTCCTACATATCTTGGCAGATTTTCGTTCCATTTTCAAACATCTTTTACGCTCACCCGTCGCATCGCACGGGTCAACCTTCTAGTAAAATAATAAAAATAAAACCTTTTGAAAATTCCTAGCCTTTACCGCTAATTCCCCCAAATCCCCACTCTCCGCGATTCTAGCTTCCTCCAATCCCCTAATTCACCATGGAATTATCATCTGTTATCAGTGGTGTGTGAACATTGGAACATAACGAGCTCATTCATGAATCGTGTGTCTAATTGACGAAAGTTGAATCTGGAGTTGCGCATAGGGTTCTAATCGGACCAAAGGTTGAAGCTATACTGAATTCAAAATGTGGAATCATCCTTCTCCGACACCGATTCCGATATGGACAGGTACACAATTCCGATCTGTTGATTTTGTTTCCACAGTAAGGATATTAGGGTTTTTTTCGTGTGTGTATTTTATACCTAATTTGGATCTGCTTGGAAGTTTCATGATCTGTATGGATTTTGATTATGTTTTTTTTTAATGTTTTGTAAATGGCTACGTTTCCGTATGAAATACTTTACAGAAGAATTGCTTTTAAAATGGACATTCATTACATGTGGTGTGACAATTTATGAGTTGTATTGTGGATTTTTAAACTGATTTGGTTAGATACATGTAAGAGGTATCTGTGACATTTATTTTCCCGTAATTTTGCGTGTTTACTAATTAGGAGCTGGAGTAAATGTTGATCTTCTTGTTGTTTGTTCTCAATCTGTATCAGGAATTTAAGCCTCTGTTTCGTCTAATTCCGGACTTGGAAATTAACCCATTCCAGGGTAGATCCTAAGCTAAAAAATTGTCCCATTTGTTGTGTGATTTGTTGATAGTTATAAGAATGGTCTTTTCAGATTCTGATTTGAATCTTAATTTGTTGTTTCTTATGTTTTGTCAATTCCATTATCCACTGCTCTGCGATTTTGATGGGTTAGTCACCGTTGATTTGTAAATCAGACTGGTAAGAGAAATCCGGACGCTAATTTACTTTTGTTGATTTTTAGTTATATTTTAAAGCTAATCTTAAACTCATATTTTTGTCATTTGGTATGTACGATAACTTTTTTTTGCTTGTTTTGATTAGCTATTTTGCTTCAAGATTTGCGTACTAAATGATTTAGATTCTTTGCTAACATCATAAATTTGTTGTTTTCTATCTGGGAGTCTAAAAGTTTACAATTTGTCCATGGCTTTATAGCCTAGTGGCATCTTGGGGGTGGGCTAAGGCGCTTTGGGACCAAGAAGTCCTGGGTTCGATTCCCACAAGGGGGGTTATCCCATATCTATTGGGTTTCCTCCTGGATTGGTGTATATGCATTATGCCTACTGGAGATGGATATGATCGGGTGGTTCCGCTAGTGGCATGATGATACTCCAGTGGTCCGTCAGTGATCCAAATTTGCCATTCAAAAAAAAAAGATTACAATTTGTTTTGTTTATTTTATGTGTTTGTAGTTTGATTAGCTACTATACAGCAGCTGCATTTGAATGGCTGCATCTATAGCTACAGTGTAACAACTCTTCTTTCACATAATGTATATCAACATGCACCTTATTGACCAATTGTGAATGTATTTTATACAGGTTCAAAGAGAAATATAATAGCATCTCCATCAGTACAAGAAACAAGGCAACTTTGGGAACATTTCTACAGTATAATCCGGCCGAATATAGTGTAAGTCACTTCTTTTCTCAGCTATTTCTATCGCAATTTTGCGCTGATTTATTAAGTTAAATCATACTTAACTGGCAGACTTACTATGAATTGGTCTGTGGGTTAATTATTGCCTGTGATGCATGTATACTAAGTTATATACTCAATTAAAACTTTTAAACCCCATATATAAAAGTTGATGCAACAGGTTCAACGTTTTTTCTTTGTTTTTTGGATGACTTGGCGAAAGGTTTGAGAAGGTTTGTATTTTGTTATGAATTTGAATAAACTGGTATTGTGTTGTATGTTGTGTATACTATAGGCCTGAAAATATCTATTTATTTACACTTTAGCAACTGGATTTATTGCTATACAACTTCCAAGCCTATTGGTTGTATATAAAATCTTATTTGTGATTTTTTTTGTTTAAGTTTTGATTTTTTTATATTTAAATTTCTGATGAAACATCCCACACATTTTGGTTGGTTTTAAACAACTAATGTTTTTGTTTAGAATACAGCATTGTACCATTAATATACCTGTCCACCAGACGGTATAGAACTATAGTATGTATATGTTGTCAAATTCCTGTTTACTCATCATTGATTTTGTAACAAACTCTGATTTGGCTTCTAAGGATTCACGAATTCTCTTATAATATTTTATCTTGAACGAATTGTGTTGCTTTGTATGAGAGATGCACCTGTCAGTTTCAAAATAAGTATTTACTGGTTTATAATGAATTAGGAAGGTGAATTGAGTTGATTTAGGGCATGTTTGGGATTGCTTATTGAAACTCCTTATTGACTTGTTAACTTTTATACGTTAAAAAGGTATTTGGCAAAATGACTTTTGCCCCTCCTTATGACTTTTTGAAGGTGTTAAAAAGAAGTTTTTAAGAAGTTAGGGAAATGTGACTTTTGCAAACTCCTTGTAACTTTTTGCAAAAGTCAATAAGGAGGTCTGAAAAGGAATCCCAAACACCCCCTTAGTTATATGTAACTGATAACATCTTAGAGGTTAAGTTTTTTAGTACATGAAATTTGACAAAGCTTGGGATCGTTAATGGCGGTCGTCAATTTGACCAAGAAAATGAAGTAAAAATCAAAATTTCAATTTTATAACTGTTTGAAGATTTACAATAAAAAAATTTACGATTTTTAGAAGTCAATTATAAAAGTCAAACTTGTTCTTAATAAAGTCAACTGCAGAATTAAAACGAGATGAACAAGAAATTCCGTGATGCAGTTATGTTAGTTAGTTAGAAAACGTTTAAATAACTGTTGTATTGTAAGGGTATAAATACCCACTGATGTCTTCATTTGTATGTGTGAAATTTAGAAGTTTATATTGCATATTTTCTTTGTCTCTGTTTCACCAAACGAGTCCCTGCACATATTCTGTGCATACTCAAACTCACAATTGTTCGTGAATGTTAATCGATCCCCGATCCAATAATAACCGGTGGGGCCAATTGCCGGGCTGTGATTTTGTTACGGTTTTCTTTGTTGATCTGGACACAGTCTTGGTTTCTCTTTTTCCGGGCTGTTATAGCCATAGTTGTTAAAAGCCACCGCCTCTTGCGCCTAGGTCCATTTTTCAAGCTAGGCGAGACAATTGCGCTTTAAGTCAAGGCAATTGCGCTTTAATTCTCTAAGTGATGGTTCAGGCGCAGATTTCGGCAAGATTCCTAGATTCTAGAAAGTTACCGGCTAAATTCTCTAAATTCCAGCAAGATTCCAGCCAGATTTCTACTTTTATCTAAGGAAAACTACTTTTCTACACTAATATTTTACAAATTTTGGTACTAATAAGATGATATTAAAAGTTATATGATAGCTTTTGTTTATTTTATTTAAAAAATAGTATTAATTTTCTAATACATAAAATATTTTTAATTTTTTTCATTGTGCGCTCTTTTTTTTCTCAGGCCCTCGCTTTTTTGCGCCTTGCGCCTTGCACCTAGGCCCCAGGCGAGGCCTATGCGCTTTGAGTGTGCCTAGAGCCTTTAATAACTATGGTTATAGCAAATGAAAATGTACAGAACGGTATTCAGTTGCCATGATGTTCTTTTTAATGAATGCTTGATTTTTGTGACCATACACTTTGACTTACTAGTGTTATTTCTAGGAGATCACATAGCTTAAAGTAACAAGGGTAAATAGCAGCTTTAAAAGCAGTGGTGACAATTTAAGTTTGAGTTGTCAGTTGTCATACATAGGTTGATTTGTTTGACCCGTTTCATTAATGATAAGTTGACATGTATAACCCGTTTTTTTAAACAAGCCATGTAGACCGCTTTAGATAAATGACTTACTTGAGGCCAAAAGTTGTTCTATATAAAAAGAAACCATAATGCAGATTTACATTGTAATCCTCGATCCTTAGTCTAAATGCACAATATCTCTTGACCTTTACAATATTGCAAGCCTAGTCCTTGAAGTTATCAACAGGTTTGCCTAAAGAAACAAATAACCACCACACATTAAATCAAAGCTGCAACTGAAATTAAATTAATACTTTTTAACAAATCGTAAAACGCTAAGCACGTATATTCTGAAGTTTATAGTCTCGTCCATTTTCTTCTGCTCAGCTATATACTTGGTTAAGTAGAGTAGTCTGAGACATGACATTCAGAATTATGTAGATAGGTGGATGAGTCGGGTAATGGGTCAAACTCGCCAGGCCGGGTTGACTCACTATTGAATTTTCAAATGGAGCTGTGTGATTTTGTGCCTTTTAGAAATCATATAAAAATGTGTGTTATCATATTCCCACGTGTAAGGATCTTAAGGAAAAAAAATACGAAAAGGATCCTAACTAAAACACGCTAGGCACGTATATTCTGAAGTTTATAGTCTTGTGCATTTTCTTCTGTTCAGCTATATACTTGGTTAAGTAGAGTAGTCTGAGACACGACATTCAGAATTAGGTAGATGGGTGGATGAGTCGGGTAATGGGTCAGACTTGCTAGGCTGGGTTGACTCGCATGTGCTTATCTATCCCTTTTAAAAGTTTAATATAATTTTTTTTTAAATAGAATAATTTAGGAGGTTGGATGCATTGTGTAGTCTTTGTTAATTTTAATTTTCATGTTCTTCATCATTTTAAGCAATTATGTCAATAAATCTGCCGGTTTAGAGATTTATTTTAGACAATTGAACCTTTTTAAATTGTTTTGTTTTAGGAACCAAAAAAAAAATATATATTTGTGCCAAAAATAAGAACAAAATCTCTTATTCACGTAATAGAACTTGAAGTATTATTTTTGTATCTTGCTGACCAAATTCGCCCACTTTATGAATACTTTTGATCCAATTTGATAAATTGGCCTGATGAACTTTTCAATTTTTTCCTAGGTTTTATCATACTATAAAGACTATTTGTATAGTTTACTCGTTTTAATATTCTTTTTATTTACAAAAATAGTAATCTGCTTCTAACAGCAACACAAGCAATAAAAATGAAGCATCTCAGAATATAATTAATAAATCATAGCAAAAATGTTCAGGCTCATTAAATAGTGGGAGCTACTCCTTGCACAATATATTAAAAAAAAAAAAAACTGTTGACCAAGACAATTGGCTCAAATGTTGATAAACGTATCCTTCTTTCTATCCACTCAGACCACTCCTATCTTGTCTCCACTCACTCATGATCTCTCATTTACATTCATCGCACATACAGATTACACTACACACCAACTACTCTCATTCCAATTTCCAGTAAACCTCTTCACTGTCTGTTAACAATGGCTGAAGCCGCTGCTGCTGCCCTCGTCAAAGTCATTTTTGACAAGCTAGCCGATGAAGCCTTCAAGAAATATGCTCGTTCCCAGAATATTCACTCAGAGCTCAAGCAATTGGTGATCACCTTGTCCCAGATCCAAGCTCTGCTTAATGATGCCTCTCACAAGGAAATAACTGATGAATCTGTTAGACTATGGCTCAATAGTCTCCAACATCTGGCTTACGATATCGATGACGTACTTGACGATGTGGCTACCGAAGCTATGCATCGTGAGCTGACCCCGGAATCAGAAGCTAGCACCAGCATGGTAAGAAAGCTCATCCCAGCTTGCTGCACAAATTTCTCACTAACTCATAGGTTGTCTCACAAGTTAGATAGTGTTACCACCCGGTTACAACATCTAGAAAAACAAAATCCTGGTTTGATTGTGAAAGGTGAAAAGCCAAAAATTAATACTAATAGAAGAAACGAAACCTCTTTGCAATACGGATCTAGTGTTATTGGAAGAGAAGTTGAGAAAGAGAAATTGTTGAACAAGTTGTTAGGGGATGATGGGTCATCTAAGGAAAATTTTAGCATCGTACCCATAGTTGGTATGGGTGGGGTAGGAAAAACCACTCTGGCTAGAATTTTGTACAATGATACACGGGTGAAGGATCACTTTCAACTCATGGCATGGGTTTGTGTATCCGATGAGTTTGATATTTTTAAAATAAGTCAAACCATCTTTCAATCAATGGCAACAGAAAACAAACAGTTTAAAGATTTAAATCAGCTTCAGATTGCTCTTACAGAGCAATTTAAGAACAAAAGATTTCTATTAGTACTCGATGACGTGTGGAATCAAAACTGTGATGATTGGGAAAACCTAGTATGTCCGCTTCATGCAGGGGCTCCTGGAAGTAGGGTAATCATGACAACTCGCCAGCAGCAACTGCTTAAAAAGATAGGTTTTAATCATCTAGACCAACTTGAGAGTTTGTCGCATGAAGATGCTTTGTCTTTATTCGCTCTACATGCATTGGGTGTAGATAACTTTGACTCACATACAACACTTAAACCACAAGCTGAAGGTATTGTAAAAAAATGTGGTGGTTTGCCTTTAGCTTTAAAGGCAATTGGAAGGTTACTTAGGGCAAAAACCGAAGGGGAAGAATGGAATGACGTGTTAAACAATGAGATATGGAATTTAGAAAATGCTGATGAAATAGTTCCAGCCCTTAGGCTAAGCTACCATGATCTTTCTGCTGATTTGAAGCGCTTGTTTGCATACTGCTCTTTGTTCCCAAAGGACTTTTTGTTTGACAAGGAGGAGTTGATATTATTATGGATAGCTGAAGGGTATCTGAACGAGTCAACTGCAAACAAGTCACCGGAACGCTTGGGCCATGAATATTTTGAGAAATTGCTATCAAGGTCCTTTTTTCAACCCGCACCTAGTGGCGAACCCTTTTTTGTGATGCATGATCTCATGAACGACTTGGCCACATTTGTTGCTGGAGAATATTTTATGAGGTTTGACAATCAAACGGAGATGGCAGTGAAAGCTTTAGGCAAGTACCGACATATGTCATTTATGCGTGAGCGCTATGTAGGTTTCCAGAAGTTTGAGGCATTTCAAAGAGCAAGAAGTTTGAGAACCCTGTTAGCTGTATATGTTGGGGTAGAACAAAGCTGGAACAAGTTTTACATATCCAATAAAATTTGGGTTGACTTACTGCCTCAGCTAACACTGTTACGGGTTCTTTCTTTGAGTCGTTTTGACATAAGTGAGGTACCGGATTCCATTTGTAGTTTGGACCACGTGAGGTATCTTAATTTGTCTCGAACAAATATCTCAAAGTTACCAGAGAATGTTGGTAATCTTTACAATTTACAAACATTGATTGTTTTTGGTTGTAAGAGCTTGAGTACATTGCCTAAAAGCTTCCTAAAGCTCAAAAAGTTGAGGCATTTTGACATCAGGGATACTCCACTTTTAGAGAAGCTACCCTTGGGGATTGGTGAGTTAAGAAACCTTCAAACTCTCACCAAGATTATCATTGGAGGCGATGGTGAATTTGCAATAACCGAGCTTAAGGGATTAAAGAATCTCCATGGAGAAATTTCCATCGAGGGGTTGAACAAAGTGCAAAGCTCAATGCATGCACGAGAGGCAAACTTATTATTAAAAGGGATTAATAAGTTGGAGTTGAAATGGGATGATGGTTCTATAAGAGAAACACTTGAGAAGGAGGTTCTCAATGAGTTGAAGCCCAATAGTGACAAGTTAGAAATGCTTGTAGTTGAGTGTTATAAGGGAATAGAGTTTCCAAATTGGGTTGGGGATTCGTCTTTTCATCGACTGGTTCAATTGTCGCTACGCGGTTGTAAAAAATGTACATCTCTACCGCCACTTGGGCAGTTACCTTCACTTAAGGAGTTGTTGATTCAAGGAATGGATGATGTTAAAGTCATAAGTTTGGAGTTAAGTAGGAGTACTGATGTTACCTTCCCTTCACTTGAAATTCTAAGGTTTGAAGATATGTCGAGTTGGGAGGTATGGTCAACCAATAGCGAGGAAATGTTTCCATGCCTTCGAGAGCTTCAAATAGAAAATTGTCCCAATTTGATTGATGTCTCACTTGAAGCATTACCTGCACTAAGAGTTTTAGGTATAGAAGGATGTTGTGAAAGTGTGCTGAGAAGTCTGGTTCGAGCAGCTTCATCAACCACAGAGATAGAAATCAGATCTATTTTAGGGCTTACGGACGAGGTATGGAGAGGTGTTATAGAGAATTTTGGAGCGGTTGAAGAACTAAGCATACATGGTTGTCATG
Source organism: Helianthus tuberosus (assembly GCA_030545235.1). Lineage (NCBI taxonomy): Eukaryota > Viridiplantae > Streptophyta > Magnoliopsida > Asterales > Asteraceae > Helianthus > Helianthus tuberosus. The sequence continues at coordinate 142,149,418 of CM060426.1, read as the reverse complement.
AAATAAGATGCCTGTGGGAATCAGATGCAGAGGCAGAGGCAAAGGCAAGTAAAGTTCTTACAAATTTAAAGGAATTGAAGGTATCTGGATGTAACAATTTGGTGAGGTTAGGAGAGAAAGAGGAGGATGAGGATAACATTAGGAGCAACCTCCTATCATCTCTTAGGATTTTGAATGTACAAGGTTGTGACAGAATGGAGTGTTTGTGTTGTCCAAATAGCATTGAGAGTTTAGTTATCAAGTGGTGTAGATCAGTTAGAGATGTCTCCTTCCCAAGAGCAACAACAACAGGTGGAGGAGGGCAGAATCTCCAGTCACTTACTATAAATGGTGTTGAGCACATGCACATGGAAAAGATTAACAACACAAGCATGCCAATGCTTCAAGTTATAAATATAGAGGGCTGGAAAAATTTGAAATCAATAAGTCAGTTGAGTAACTCCATTCACCTCACCTCTTTGTCCATAAGTGACTGTCAAAGCATGGAATCATTTTCTGATCTTCAGCTATCAAACCTCACCAGCTTGACAATAACAGGTTGTGAAAGCATAGAGTCATTTCCTAACCTCCATCTGCCAAATCTCACACATCTGGATATTAGAAGTTGCAAAAACATGAAGGCATTTGGTGACCTGCAGCTACCAAATCTAATCAGTTGGATGATATATGATTGTGAAAATATGGAGTCATTTCCTGACCTTCAGCTATCCAATCTCACCATGTTAAAAGATATGTTCATCACATATTGTCCAATCATTGATGCTTCCTTTCCTCGTGGGCTTTGGCCTCCCAATTTGTGTTCCCTTGTAATAGGGGGTTTGAAGAAGCCCATATCAGAGTGGGGGGATCTGAATTTTCCAACTTCCCTTGTTGACCTAACGTTATATGGTGAACCCCAAGTGAGGGCTTTTAGTCAATTGTCCCACCTTTTCCCTTCTTCTCTTACATCCCTTGCTATAATCGAATTTCATAAATTGGAATCACTTTCAACCGGACTCCAACACCTCACATCCCTTCAACATCTGGTCATTAACACATGTCCAAAGGTGAACGATTTACCAGAGACGTTGTTGCCTTCCCTTCTGAGTTTGAGAATATATGGTGATTGCCCAAAATTGAAAGAAAGGTGTGAAGGAAGAGGCTCCCACTACTGGCCTCTTATCTCTCATATCCCCTGCATCCACATACTATAAGAGACTAATAAAGGTAGTTGTTAATTAAATAACAATTGTTTCTTACATAGAAGTTATTGCTAGTCGTTGTTTCAAACAAACAACCTTTACATTCTTCTTGTTTCTTCTGCAGACATTGTAAAGAGATTTCCTGTCGTGAATACCCAATCACCAGAGGATAAACGACATCGTACAATCATCTTCACATCGTATCGGATTTCTAAACCCATCAAGCTGATGGCTTTGTCGACGGCAGTAATTTTTCCTATCGCTGCTCCCTCCCTCTCTCCCTCAGGTAACCATTAACATCGTCAAACCTCTAATTATTTACTTTCTAGTTTGGGCCTGGCCTAGTGTTGTTTTAATGTTGGAAGCCCAACTGGTTTACAATTAAGGAACGTTATTAAGCCTAACTTAAACTATTTCATCTGTATAATATAGTAGTGGTTTACCTTTGCTTTTTTTTTTTTAGAAAAACTGGCTCGGTTTGGTCAACTTTGGTCAAAACCATTTTGAGTCAAAACCGGTTCGGTTGTAAAACGGCTACGAAGAAAAATATTTGATCCTACACAAATCGGTTTGGGTTGGGTTGAAACCGGTTTCACTTTTTAAACCCCTTGTGTTTTAATATTATACTGGTTTTTCAATTAGGTTCGATTCCAAACCGTTTTTAGTAACAAGAGTATAAACTGATGTACAAATTGGCGATTTGGGTCGGGTTGGAATCAATGTGGGTCAAACCGGTTTCATGTGTGGTGTCCGGTCAGGTTAGGAAGCGGTTTGAAAATCCAAACCGGTTTTTATGTACATCTCTAATCTGTAGTAAACATAGCATATTTGATTTAAATTAAGTAAATTACATTTGTCAATTTCTTGGATTTTACTTAAAAGAGTTTTGATAAGCCTAGATGAGATGTATCTCATTCTTAAATGTGCATAATTCTACAAATAAATTTTGGTCAACAAAAATAAAAGATTGCTCTAATATAAATAGGCAAGTTGGGATTTTATCTAAATAATTGTAATGTTCAGTCTTTTACGTTAAAACCTTGTATATGATGTATGTTTCTGTCTTTTGTTGTATTCGTTCACTCTGGGCGTTACACTTAGTGACATTTCTTTCTCCGCGACAGGTAATGTAGACTGTATTGTGAACTCTGAAGTGTGATAAGGAATGAACAGAGATTGAAGGCCAAGATTGCAATGCATTTATGTATTGTTCTGTTTATTGATTTGAATCCTAACGTATTATAATGATCATCATTTGCACAAATGCTGGTATGTTACTAGGTTGTGCAATATTGATGTGCGTCTTCTATTCTATCAACAACGTGAAGAGTTTTTTTTCATTATGATATAGTTTCAATAGGTATGTAATTTGATAAATATATGAAGTATTCAGATGAAAGTAATTATATATCTCTAATCTTTAGGCTTCGGGTTGTGCTTATTCTCATCGGTATAGCAACCAGGGCATAGCGACTGTGTAAAGTACTCTACATGTTTGCTTCATGTCATGTTAAGTTATATGTGTTATGAGTCCATAAAAGTATCATATCTTATGAAAACATTGTATAAAATTTTGTTCTAACTTAATTACGCGTTTCTCCTTGGCGACACGGAAGAAGTCAAGTAGGTGAGTTTTCAAATGTCGTTAGTATGTTTTGATAACCGAGTCGCAGGTCGAATAACGGATTCAGTTGATTTAGTTGAATATAATCGATATCAATGCAAATTAAAAAAAAACACTTTGAATCATTAACGGCCGTTTTGAATTTAACCATGAAAATGAAGTAGAAACCAAAATTTCATTTCTTTAACTCGTACAGTTTGTTTTCAACTTTTTGGTTGAGTTGAGGCCCAGTCTTGGTTTTATCCTGCTGGGCTGAAGCCCACTCACAAAGAGAAAAGTAAAAAGGACTGTGCCACCACATAACTAACTGATTTGCATATTGTTAGATCTGGTTACTAATTTTTTTGATAAATAACTTCATTAACGTGCAAACTAAAATATATAGTTAAATTGCGTTGTTAAATATGAGATTTTCCCTTTGCATATATTGATTTAATTATATGTGTCTTACAAAAGAGTAATGATGAGAAGTAATAGACAATCATATATAAGTAACCAAAATTTCTTAGATCTTTCAAGATAGCATGATAAACAAAATGGCTCATGCACATATCTAAAGTACACATAGAATAATTATATAATTTTATAGAGTTAAATGTCATTTTAGTCCATGTGGTTCGAGTCATTTTGGCAGTTTAGTACAAAAGTTTCATTTTTCTCATGTGGGTTCAAAAAGGTTTCACCGTTGCCATTTTAGTCCACTGGGTTAACTTCGTCCATTTTTTTATGTTAACGAGAAGGGCAATTCGGTCATTTTATATGTAATTCTGTTAACTAGAAAGGCAATTCGGCTATATAAAATGACTGAATCGCCCTTCTCGTTAACAGAAATAATGGATGAAGTTAACACAGTGGACTAAAATGACAACAGTGAAACATTTTTGGACCCACAGGTGAAAAATGAAACCTTTTGACTAAACTTGCAAAATGACCCAAACCACAGGGACTAAAATGACATTTAACTCTAATTTTATATCTTATGTAAACTGAAAGAGAGTAAGTCGAACACTCAAACTATTGTGAAAATCATTAAAAATGTATGTTTGTATGGCTTTTTATTTGTGTTTTTCTTTTGTAACACCCTGCTAATTAACCAACGAGATTAGTTAAATAAAATAGCAGTTTGTGTCAGGCAAGTGGTCTTCAAATGCTTTTACTAATGGGACTAGCCAAATGATCTAGTTAAACTGTTTTATTGAACATGAGAGTATGATTTGTACAGATCGATATAACTACTGCTGTATGCATAAGAAGTGGCAATTTCAACCCATTTACTGATTGGGTCAATTCCAGTTATAAATGAGTAAAATAATGCTTTTTGGATGGCTTAAAAGAGAACGGGTCAAACAAGCTGAAAGTTGCTCAAAGTGTATTTGTAATTCATAAAACCTCCTAAGTCGATCACTCAAAAATTAAGAATTAATATTACTGCAGTAATATAATTTGACTAAAATGGTTAATAAAACTGACCCGTTTAGACTTGTACAACATGACCACCCATTTGATATTCATATTGCTACATATATAAAAACATAGCATCAATTCGCAATTTATAATACTTGTTTAGTGACAATCTCTCAAAAGTTATTTGCCTCCAATCCAATCATCTTAAAAGGTCAATTAACTAAACACAGATTCAATGATTATCCGTTTAAGCCCCAACAACTCACGCAGAGACGTAAACTTTCACGTTCAAAATGGTGAAATCAAGAATATATATAGAACACCAACGAATTAGCACACATAAGAGATTCAAAACTATGTGATAACAATAAGGTCATACTTCTAAGAAAAGAAACCTATGCTTAATCAACTAATTAATCCACTCAAAAGTTCACAAGAATTTATGCATGTATAAAGAGAGGTAACTAACTGATAAAACAAAAGGCACCCGAAGTAAGGGTTTCAACTTCAGCAGTTCAAGTCAACTGATATCAATGTGCTTAAAAGTTAAAGCATATAAGAAATCAAACAAATTTTACATCAAATTAGCTTCTAAAAGATTTATAAACAACTATATCGATTTAGAAGCCATTACAAAACCACAGAGATTGCAACTTCAAACCTCAAATACGAATTCAATTCTATAATACCGCAATAATAATAATAATAATAATAATAATAATAATAATAATAATAATAATAATAATAACCCAAACACATATGCAGCAATCAGACTGGAAACGTTATAAGTGACCAGTTTACATTAATTTAAGCAATTTGGCAACAAATTAGGGCTTAAATCAGGAATTAGCGAACCCTAGAACAATACGGAAACATATTATAATTATAAGTATACTACGAATTAGAAATTTAACCTCAAATTTATATTTGAGTAAACAGGAACGAGAGAGAGAGAGAGGGGTACGCCTTCAATTCAACAAACGGAAAATTTCAAAGTTTTTTTATGCGGACGTTGTTTATATTAATTTTCTTACAGGTTTGGTCCAAATTTAAAGTGTAATTACCTAAAAGACCCTGAAGTATTGCTACATTTTGAATCCATCCATCGCTTTGAGTTTATTTATTTTTTAGAGTCTATTTTGCTCCCTATGATTTGATTATCTTTTCAACCACTCTTTCTATCAGCCACTACTATCCACCACCACCTGCAACAACCATCCGCCGACCACTACTACCGTGACTTTTAACTAAACTTTTTAATTGAGTTAGAGCCAGGGAGTAAACTATCGAAATACCCCTACTTTTAATTGAACGTTTTAACTGAGTTAGAGCTAGGGAGCAAACTGGAGACAAACTCGAAAGATCAGGGAGGAAAATGTCTATTTTTAAACTATTGGAGCAAAACCGTTAAAATGACCAAACCACAGGGAGCAAAACGAAAGTTAACTGTATTTTTTAATTTGTTGTGGAAAAATGTTAAAAAGTAATTGTGACTGGACTTACCAAGTGACTGATGATGATGTAGAATGCCACACCAACAAAAATACTAAAGTGTCATGTGGACCTAATAAACACAATTTTAAAAACCGGTTGGAATTACCGGTTGAACCGACTACAAGAGACATCACCGGTACGATAGACCTTCATCTTGAATGAAAACACGACTAACAAGTTTTTTGTAACATTAATTCTTGTTGAACTGACCTTGAAAAGCAATGGTTATTTGACTCTTGATATTTTAAAGTTGCAGTCAAAGATGATATTCTACCCGATCGATGAACATTCAAACCGAACTCACACATCCTTTTGGGCACAGGGACGCTATATCAAGGTTTTTGCAAAACACGGGAGAGATATAATATTAAACTTAGACGTTGCGTCTACTACCATGACTTGGTTAGTTTGCATGCTTTGAAAGCATCCCGGGCAGCTTAGAAAAAATGTCACGGGTGTTGAAGAATTTGCCAACAGTGTAAGTGAACAAAGCCTAGAAAAGACTCAATATCTTCATGCAGCTTTAAACGAAATGGAATGCAACTCAAATATATAGCGATATCTCATACTTTGACTTAACCGAGCCTTTGACTAATCAACATTTGTTACTAGTAGTTATAAGAGGTTCAAACTGGAACGGGTTGAGTCGACCCAAAGCCTTTTTTTTTGTCTAAATTGTTTTAAGAAAAACGTAAATATTTTGTGTGTCAAAAAAAAGTTGCATTATTATAAAGAAAAATCCATTTTTTTATTAAAATGATTAGGTTGTACAGTACAACACATATTAACCATTTCGTTCTCGTTTAAATCATGGACAAAATTGTATGTGGTCTAATTTAATAGTCAACCTTCAAGGTATGTCACTAGAGTGAAAGTTTGATGTGAAGGGTATTTTTGTTAAAATCAATAAAACATGATTTCAATATATCTTCTTTTAAAATTAGATGAGGGTGTTAAATTGTTTTGATAATTTATATACCTTCTTTGCAAACAAATGACATTTGAATAATAATTACTTCTTTCGTTCTGTACAGCTGATCTTACAGATTGATTAGTCCTTTCCACAAAAAGGTTATACGCTGATCCAGCTAACTTTAGGGACCGATTTGGAAAGTTATGTTAAGGTATGTTGGATTTCGGTTTTCTGAATTAGATAGCCCTTCTGTTGGTCTCCTATCTAATTAGATTGATTGGCACCAAGCCTTTGATCAAGAGATTTCAGTTCCAGAGGCTGGTGAGAGAAATCACTAAGGATTTGACAGATGCTCCGCAATGACTGCTCTCCAGGGGGCAACTGAAGCATACCTTGTTGAGGATGCTAATATGTGCGCAATTTAATGTCAAAAGAATAACAATCATTTCTAAGGATATCCAGCTTGCACGTAGGATTCATGGTGAGAGGGTTCAAAGTATGTAGATTTGAACTGTTTTATTATGCTCTTATAATTCTTATTGATTCATATTGAATGAAACTTTTCAGTTTAGTTATGTTATATGAGATTATGTAAGTTGGTTGTTATGATGTCGAACTACTTTTTAGTTGTATTTGATCTTCTATCTAACTATGCATCCATCAACTTGTAATGAAGGTACTCATTAGTGATACATAGAAAGCCGAGTCGTGATACATAGAAACCATTCCGTTTGGGTTTTAATGGAGGTTCACAATTAAAATGAAGATGCATTTGAGTTGTTTTAATTAGAATATAACTGATTGATATATCTAATTGTTTAGATCATGTTAAAAAAGCTTGGAATCGTTAATGATGGTTTTGAATCTGATGAATAAAAGGTAAAGAAACAGGGAATTTTCATTTTTAATTGGTGGGCCGTGCAACTTGGCTGTGGTTTTGTTTACGCTTCTTTATTGGGCCAAAATGTAGTATTGGTTTCTTTGCTGATGGGCTTGAAGCCCACCCATGGAAAGATAAAGAAAAAGGGGTCGCCACGAAGGGTTTGAAATTAGGCCTCTGTATACTAATACGATATGATTAAGTTTCAATAGTTAGACCTCTATATACTTATTATTCTTTGTTTTATTACATGATTTTTCTCACCATAAAACCTTAACTAATTTAGTTAAATTGTTTTCTTGTATTAATTACCCACTTTAAAGTGATTATTTCAATAAACTTGTTAATGGTTTGAGTTAACAAGAGTCAAAACCGGCTTTGGTTGAAACTGGCTTTTTAAGCTGTAAAAATCAATTTCAAAATTGGGTTTTAATTAGTTTGGTTCAGGTTTGATTGTTCGAAGTATATCTTCGCACACCGATTACAACCCATTTGTGTGGGTCTGTTCAAAACCAGTTTCAATACCGGTCCCGGTTCCGAATTATAAACATGCTCCGGTTCCCAAACCAATTTTTTCACTTCCGTAACCCTTGTAATATTAAGTTGGGCGTAATTGACTTGTTTAAGAAGCTGGACTTGGCCCAACTTAATCAACAATGGCCTATGTGACTCAAAACCAATTGAAATCTTCTCCCTCCTTCTGAGACAAATGGAGTCCACTTCCGGTCACCATGCCGCCGTTATCCCTTACTTTATTTTCGTATGTTTTTTTTTTCCAAACCAGTTCAGATTTGAGTCAACAAAAGTCAAAACCAGCTTCTCTTGGAATTGGTTTTTGAGGGGGAAAAAGATTGGTTCCAAAAATGGGTTTAACCAATTTGGTTCGGGTTTAACCGGTCTCAAAGTATAGATTCCAAAACTAATTACAACCCGTCTTTTCGGGCCAGTTTAAAACCAATTACAAAGAAAGCAGTTTTTTCCACCTCCATATTATACCCTAGTAATTTTAAGTTGGGCTTAATGACTTTGTTTAACAAGTTGGACTTGGACTTGGCCCAACCTAATCATTAATTGCCCTATGCGACTCAAACCAGTTCCCCTTTCGGAGACGAACGGAGTTCACTTCCGGCCACCCTGCCGCCGTTGCCGATTCAGACGAACATAATAAACCTAAGCGAATAAATATTCGATCTTCGAGCTTCATAGGTTCCTTCCGTTTCATCGAATTGCTTTCAGCATCACAACACACTTCTTCCACCACCGGAACTACTTCCAACGAAATCGAAACGGCGTTAATGTAAGTTCGCTTTAACCTAACTTAATTAAATGACAAATGTCGTTCTCTATTTTGTTCATCAAGTGTTTCTGGTTTTACATATTGATTTTAACTATTTATAGAGGCCACTAAACAATGCTGATTAAATGTGATTGTGTATTTTGTTCATGTAGTACTATCGCTTATTAGTATAATGCCTGTTTCTTTACATCAATTTGTTCTTCGAATTACACCTTCATGGTCACATATCTATATGTGTTCATGTATGTACTAACCGGTTTATTGGTTCAATTTATACGTATGTATGTATGTGTATGTCTCTGTTTTCAACCTAATCAATCCATATTGGGGGTAGTATGACAAAGCTGTGAAGTAACTTTAAAAAAAACACATTACTGTAAACAGCAATCTTCATCAACATTGTTGTTTTTGCTATTAAGATGATGGAATATAGATGCTCGTTATAAGACCCGCTTCACTGAAATTAGAATAAACGAATAGAAAGATAGGTTACTCAATGTTTGATAAGTCAATTGGTTACTCTAAGTGGTAAACTGACTATCCCAGTGATGTCAAATCACTAACTATTATAAATCATTCATAATAAAGTTAAAACTTTAAAGCCATATGCCCTTATATATCCTATCAGTTTGAGATAGACAAAGTGAAAAAACAAAATCAACCCATCTTGACATTCACAAGTTTCGGACGAAATTTTGTGTACAAGATAATATGATATGGTATCAAGGCAACAAGCTTTATATGCAGTTTTAGGTCTCTTAGTTTCACTTCTACCTGAAATTCTTTGTTGTATGACTAAACTGCCCTGCTGCTTGTTTTGTATGGTCAGTTGGGCAAAATGCTAAATATCCTACCTTTCTCATGTAGTAAGGGCAAAATCTGGTAAGAAGCAATTAACAGAAGATGCTGGTGGCAAAATTGCACATTCTGCAGGAGCTTCAATGAGTTTGCCTTAAATAAGGTGTGTTTTAGCATGCATACATATTAAGTTTTTCTTAGAAAATTTTAATGTATTCATATCAGTTCTTATTTTGGAAAATTTTGGTTTTGTCCATTATAGTCAAAGTAGGAGAGGTAAAAGAGCAAAGATGAAATATATGACTTGGTTCACGCAGCTGTGGATACAAGATTGTTCGAGTAAAGGGGTATAAGTAGAGCGGGCAATTTTGACCCAAATGCATAAAATGGGTCGTTTTGGTCTTTTTTAAATCACCATGGGTTGATTTGGGTTTCTTTTTAGTAATCAATGGGTCTGGCTGGGTCACCCTAAAATACAGAAAGATTTTACGGGTCAAATTAGGTTTGGAATTAAAAAGAAACAAACGGGTGGAACGGGTTAGTGTGTTCAGAAGAAAAAAGAAACAGGTGGAAATAGTTAGAAGAAATCTGGGGTTTTTTTTCTCAAAAGCCTTTTTTTTTCTTCTCTCTAAATCTGAGATCGTCACTCTCACACAAAATTGGTTCTTAGAAAAATCTCACCAAACTACCATATTAGAAGCTTACAGATTCTCCTCTACTCTTGTCTCCTTTACGCACTATCTCTGTGTTCCGGTAAACTAGCGACGCCGACCACCATTAAGTTGGTGACATCAAACGACGGTGTTTCTGTCTTCCGGTAAACTAGCGACGCCGACCACCATTAAGTTGGTGACATATTAAACGATGGTGTTTCGATGTTATGCGGAGGTCGTAACGGATCGATGGTGTAACCTGTGAGTGTGTAAATGATCACTCAATGGCCGACAGTTATGAACCCAAACGGGTCGACATATGCGAGTGATCAGGTGGATCGATTACTGAATTGAAACCGCATGAATTATGAATCGTCACTGCTTTGCTGGAAGAAACGATCGTTGGTTGTTCTTTTCTCAATTAGTATGTTTGAATATTTGATTTGTGTTTATTTGCTAATTTTTTTTCCAAAATAAAACTGTTTTCTTTTAAGTTTAACTGAATTTTAGGTTTTCAATTAAAATGAATTTCTGTTCAACATCTGTTACAATTTCAATTTCTATTTTAGTTAAGAAAGCAAAGGTTTTACCGTAGAGAATAGAGATTCTATTACTGCTGGGTGCAGACATCAATCTGTAAAATGACCGTTCTAACCCGAACCCAATCTGACCCGAACCCATTCTGACCCGAACCCATTCTGATCTAAACCCAATCTGACCCAAACCAAAATGACCCTTTCCTTAACATGACCCGTTCTGACCCGCACCCATTCTGACCCGAACCTGTTTTGATCCGTCACTACACCCAATCTGACCCGCTCATTTTGCCAGGCATAGGTATAAGCGTTATCATTGTAAAGTATGATTAAGGTCTATAGTTTATTATATAAGGGGTTTAGGGTGTCATTTAAGTAAATTGGTATATCTCAATCGCTGCGTCGGTTGTTTCACGCCGGTTCACTAAGTATAAGTAGGGAACGATTGTCAAGCATCATTTAGTATTCAGAAATTTAGTTTGTGTTAATCATTTGTTAATTTTGTTCTTATTCTTTCAATTCAATCAATTGTGTCGTTGATTAACACAATTGAATCTCACCTTGTTAAAATGTATTTTTATCGTAGACAGTCCAAGTATGGATGGAAACCCGTGGATGCTGAAATCCAGAAGAAAGGTGTAATGGAAGAGGCTCTCACTATAGGCTGCAGGCCCATCATCTCTCGTATCCCCTGCATCAATTAACACAAGAGACTACTAATGGTACTTGTTTACTAAATACACTTTTGACTCTTTCAATATGCATAAATTAAATAGGTTGTTTTGTTTTCATTCAGACAGCAAATTTTACGGCATGACAAATGAGTTATTGGGAAAAATATGTGATTGATTTAATGCCTTTTTTTAACTTTCTTTCAAGGTATATATTGATCTACTTTTCAAATTAAGGAGATTTATTGGGATCCTTATATTATTTACTTCCTTATCTAGAATTTTTGAGAACTTATTGCGCTCTTTCTAGTAATCCTTGACTACTTTTTGCATGAGGAAAGAGAGTATGTGGTTTCACTTCCAGCCACCCTGCCGCCGTTGCCAATTCAGACGAACATAATAAACCTAAACGATTCAGACGAACGTAATAAACCTAAACGAACATATATGACTTGGTTCACCCAGCTGTGGATACAAAATGGGTCGTTTTGGTCTTCTTTAAATCACCATGGGTTGATTTGGGTTTCTTTTTAGTAATCAATGTGTCCGGCTGGGTCACCCTAAAATACAGAATGATTTTTCGGGTCAAATTGGGTTTGGAATTAAAAAGAAACGGGTGGAACAGGTTAGTGGGTTCAGAAGAAAAAAGAAACTGGTGGAACTAGTTAGAAGAAATCTCGGGTTTTTTTTCTCAAAAGCCTTTTTTTTTTCTTCTCTCTAAATATGAGATCATCACTCTCACACAAAATTAGTTCTTAGAAAAATCTCACCAAACCACCATATTAGAAGCTTACAGATTCTCCTCTACTCTCGTCTCCTTTACGCACTATCTCTGTGTTCCGGTAAACTAGCGACGCCGACCACCATTAAGTTGGTGACATAGCAAACGATGGTGTTTCTGTCTTCCGGTAAACTAGCGACGTCGACCACCATAAAGTTGGTAACATATTAAACGACGGTGTTTCGATGTTATGCGGAGGTCGTAACGTAACGGATCGATGGTGTAACCGGTGAGTGTGTAAATGATCACTCAATGGCTGACAGTTACGAACCCAAACGGGTTGACATATGCGAGAGATCAGCTGGAGCGATTACTGAATTGAAACCGCATGAATTATGAATCGTTGCTGCCTCACCAGACGAAACAGAAACGATCATTGGTTGTTCTTTTCTCAATCAGTATGTTTTAATATTTGATTTGTGTTTATTTGCTTTTTTTTTCTCCCAAAATAGAACTGTTTTCTTTTTAGTTTAACTGAATTTTAGTTTTTCAATTAAAATGAATTTCTATTCAACATCTGTTATAATTTCAATTTCTATTTTAGTTAAGAAAGCAAAGGTTTTACCGTAGGGAATAGAGATTCTATTACTGCTGGGTGCAGACATCAATCTGTAAAATGACCGTTCTAACCCGAACCCATTCTGATCTAAACCCAATCTGATCTAAACCCAATCTGACCCAAACCAAAATGACCCTTTCCTTAACATGACCCGTTCTGACCCGCACCCATTCTGACCCGAATCCGTTTTGATCTGTCACTACACCCAATCTGACCCGCTCATTTTGCCAGGCATAGGTATAAGCGCTATCTTTGTAAAGTTTGTTTAAGGTCTATAGTTTATTATGTAAGGGGTTTAGGGTGTCATTTAAGTAAATCAGTATATCTCAATCGCTGCGTCGATTGTTTCACGCCGATTCACTATGTATAAGTAGGGAACGATTGTCAAACATCATTCAGTAATCAGAAATTTAGTTTGTGTTAAATTCAAAATGGAACACGTTGGGTAAACTAAAAGCTCTTTTTCTCTAATATGTCCAATGATTGATGCTTCCTTTCCTCGTGGGCTTTGGCCTCCCAAATTGGTTAGCCTTGAAGTAGGGGGGTTGAAAAAGCCCATCTCAGAATGGGGCTAAATCTGAATTATTATGATAACAATAATTTATATGTTGAAATCAGTAATCACTTTTCATAAGTTTAAACTAATATATATATATTGCTGCATAGAATGTATGGTGAAAGATTCTGTTTATTACTCTGTTTATTTTCAAGTTGACTTTTAATTTCGCTTTTTTTTTATCTTAGCCATTTTCATTATGCACAAGGTACCAGATAATTTTTGGTATGAGGATAGTTTTTCCCCATAAAAATTATGGGTTGGGTGGATAACTAGTTGAAAGAGGTCTAGTGGTTAACTTTTTAGTAGGGATGATATGGGTCGCGTGAGGTTGAATTGTTGGACTGACATGCAAACACTTTTATTTTCTTATAAGCTTATTTCTAGTTAATGTTTCAACTACGATTATAAAAAGAATATATATATATATATATATATATATATATATATATATATATATATATATATATATATATACTATTTATAATAGTAGTCTAACTTTCTTTTAACAGTGTCTAGTAAGTGTTATGTGTTTTGATTATATTCTTGTTAAAATAATTTGAAAAGCAATGGGTTTAATTGGCCACTAATGTCAAAGTGGGTTGTTTGACCATTGACTGCAGTTGAAGAAAGAATTTGCAAGGTTTCTGCATATCAACAACACACATCCAAAGTCACAGATGTTGAGGAATTTGCAAACAGTGTGAGTGAAGAAAGCCTAGAAAAGATGCAGTATCTTCATGCAGATTTTAACGAAACTCTCAAGACTCTTTCATGCAGTTCCAGTGGTATGCAATCTCAAATCTTTATCAATCTCTCATACTTTGACTTAACTGGGCCTTTAACTAATCAACATGGGTACTAGTAGTTATTGGAGTCAGTAGTTCAAAATGGAACACATTGGGTCAACCCAAAAGCTCTTTCTGTCTAAATTTCTAAAAAAACATTGATAATTAGCGTGTCAACTAAAGAAATATTATTTCAATGATAGTCTAATTTTGTTTACCAAAATGATTTTAAGGGTTTTATGTTTCAAAAAAACACATTGGGTAACTTTACATCTTAAAAAGGAAACAAAAAAGTGAAGTAATACAGATGTTGCAACTTTGCGTATATGCTCTTGTGTACTAGCATAAGATAATACCATCATATGCAAAATTTATATGCTTCGCAGATGATGATGCAGGATGTATCTGGTGGTTATGTTGTGAATGAAGGGGATATTGCAGCTTATCAGAAAAATGGTTTCATCAAATTGTTGTTTTCATCCAGAAAGCTGCTTTAAGTTTAAGGCTTCTAAGGTTGGTACAATACAAACCATATTGACTATGTGCTCTAGTTTAAAAGTCAACCTTCAAGCTATGTCATTTGAACAATGCAAAAGTATCCAGATTATCATAAAAGTTTATTGCCCGAGTACGATTTTGACATGATTTACTGTTTTGATGTAGAAGCACAAGCAGGACAAAGAATTTGTTTTGGCCTGAGAATTTGCTTATAGGCAGATGATGATCTTTACTTCCATTTTGTTAAGTTGCTATATTTTCAAGCTGAACAATGAAAACAAAACTGCAAAGCACAGAATGACGCTTAATCTTCACACAGATGGTGATACCGAGTCAATCATGATTTAGCAGACCCTCATATATGGAGCAAATAGACATATTGCAACTGGGCTAAAAAGGGTTCAACCTAAAGATTCCATTACTTTCGTTACGTTTTCAGTTATAGCTATACAGGGCATAGGTAATGGGCATACATAAGCGTCTCAATGAGCCACACGCTTGGAAGTGTAAGTTTCAGGAAAATGGTGTAAAGCTCGGGCAAAGTGTCAATGACATAAGTGTATGTTCCTTTTAGTCTACAACATTTGACCATCCCATTATCATATAACAAGCTGGATTTGATTATTGGTATTCTATTCATGATATAACATAGGATTTATTCATGATGGCACGTTGGATTCATTATTCAAAGATGCTTTTGAAGTTGATTTTCACAGCATGTGTGGTTCAAGTGAAAAAGGTCAATCTAGATATAAAAGAATTATGTTACACACACTCATATATTATATACATATACCCACACACACACACACACACACACACATAAGTATAAATAACACATTTTGAGTATACTTTTTCAATGATACTATTTGATCCATTTGAGATAACAACATGAACCCTTGTATTATATATAAATGAGTTGAAATTGTCACATCCACAAAATATGAACTACAGTTTGACTCTTGATGTCAAACGGATTGTATTTATTTCAAAATTGATTACTACTCTTCGTTGTTTTGAGAATAGTTTTATAACTGGGATAGAAATGCAACAGGTTCCACATCATCTTTAATGGAAAAAAGTTGTTTTTTAACATCCTTGTTATATTTAATTTTAAAAGCAATGGGTTTGGATACTCACGTCAAAGAGTGTTGTTTGACCCTTGAATATTTAAAATTGCAGTTATAGAAAGAAGAAAATCCATCAAGGTTTCTTCAAATCAACAAAAACAGATCCAAGATACATCATAATTGCTGGAAAGGGCACTTCATCTACTGCTTTAACTTAGTTCACTTACATGCTTCAAGATTAGGCTGCAACAGAAATCAAAGAAACAACAAAAATGAGAAACAATGTCACAAATGTTGTAGAATTTGCAAACGGTGTGAGTGAAGAAAGCCTCAAAATGATGCAGTATCTTCATGCAGATTTCAACAGAACTATCAAGACCATCATCCAGTTCCAGTGGTATAAATTAATAATTAGCGTCTCAACAAAAGAAGTAATATTTCAATGATTGCCTAATTTTTTTACAAAATCAATTTCAAGGGTGTTATTTTTTTTTAAAATACACTTTGGGTAACTTTACATCCTCTAAAGTTGATTAAAAAAAGTGAAGTACTACAAATGTGGCATCTTTTCATGTGCTCTTGTTTACTAGACTGAAATGTTTAGGTGGAAACATTACCATCAGATGCCGATTTATATGCTTTGATGTTGTCTGTTGGTTATGAGGTGAAGAAAGGGGATAGTGTACCTTATCAGCCATATGGAATAGTAAGGGTCAAGTTTGATAAGTTTGAACCAGAAAGATGGTTTCATCACATTGTTGCATTCATCCAGAAAGCTCCTTTGTTTCCAGCTTTGCAGGTTAGTAAAATACAACCCTTATCGATCATTTCTTTTTCATTCAGATCGTTTCTTTACGATTTTGACATGATTTACTGTTTTGATGCAGAAACACAAGCAGGACAAAGAATTTATTTGGCTCAAGAATCTGCGTATGTGCAGATGATCTTTTCTTCTATTTAGTTAAGTTGTTTCATTTTCAAGGTGAATGAAAACAAAAGTGGAAAGTACAGATTGATGCTTAATCTTCACATTGATGGTGATTTGATCCATGATCTAGCACACTCGTATTTGGTGCGATTAGACACACGGAAGTGGACTGGAAAATGGTTCAAGCTAAAATGGGCATAACTTTCATTACGGTTGAAGTTATACGGGGATAAGTAATGGACACAAACGCCTCAACGAGCCACATGAATGGACAAATGCTATAGGCGGGTTTTTTGACTCTCGGCACCCAATTTCGACATCTAGAGCTCCAATTTTGAACTCAAGGTTTTCCCCAATTTTAGCAGTTTTAACTAATTTCGACTGTTTGTAAAAATTGGCTGAATTCTTTAACTAGATATTTATTCGTTGTTTTTTAGGCTGTTAATTTCAAGGAACCCTTGGAGCGGTTACAAGTTGCGTCTGATGGCACTTGTCGTTCATGGTGTAAGTTAAATACCTCTTAATGGAACTTAAACCGATGCAGAATTAATGGAATTTTACCTCTAATGGCAAGTTACCACTAATGAGGATTATGGAACTAGCCTATGATGTCAAGTTACCATCTTATGAAGATTAAAGGAACTTACCACTGAAACAAGTTACCTCTAGTGAAGATTGATGAAGTCTCGCTAATGAAGAAGAGATGCCACGTGTTAGCCTATCATTTGACGAAGACAATCGGTTGAGAGGATGTTATACATAATTGTCACTTGTCAATTTCGTACATCTCAACAAGATAACAAAAACATGAGTCCGCATTTAATTTATTATCACTTGACCCCATAGCTTATTGTATCAAGTAGTTGAGAGTAAATTCGGTGCATGAACTTATGTGTGCAAGCTTTAGAGGAAATTTGCAAGTCACATAACCTTGCATAGCTAGGAAATCGTCTTGAATTTCAATTGTGATTTGTGAATAGCTTTACATTATGTATTGAAACATTCGATTTTAATTACCCGAGTTCAAAGGGTCATGCACAGTAATGTTATGACCCCGAGATCTATGGATGTAGTTTTTAAAAGACTTAGTTTTGCTATTCAAAAAGGGGTAGTCATGCAGCTTGTTGCCCGTTTACCTTCTATCTCAGTTGTTGCCCGTTTACCTTCTATCTTGATGTAATTTTTTATTGACAAGTAAAATTTCAAAATAAATAGAAATTAGAAGCTGAAAACGAAAAACATTTTTTAATTAATATCTCTTTCTTAGAACAGTTCTTCATTTCTTCTACTCTCGTTTATTGCTTTGTTCAATCAATTGACGACTAAACAGTGGTACTTGACATATTGATTAACTAATATTTCATTGCAAACATTGTATCCTGCAAAGATGTAATTCTCTTGGTAGTAACTCGAAAAGTATCCATTCATGTTGCAATGTCTTATAAAGAATCAATATATAAGGTAGACATTACATAAATATTGTCCTAGGTTATTAATAGATTTATGTTACAACTAGTGAATGAGATTTAGGGCCTGTTTGTTTGCATCTGAATGAATCCATTCAGAGCCTACCTCTGAATCGGTCAGATGTATAGGCTGTTTGGTTCACAAAACATTCACCTCTTAACTGAACCATTCAGCTCTGAATGATTCAGCTACTTTTGTATGCTGAATGAAATGTTTGACACTCATGCCCCTTGCCCTAACAAAAGAAACAACTGCTGTTCTCATTACACAGCGATACCATCATCTCCTCCCCTCCCCTCCCCTCCCCTCTCCTCTCCTCCACCACTCTGCCGCCCTCCACCACGTCGGCCCTCCTCCACCGTCGCAGCCTTCCCGACGTCGTATGGTTGTTCCAGAAAGAAAACCTCTTTTTGATTTGAACACACTAGATTCTTCATCCACTCGCCTGAACTAGAACCACCATAAACGCTATCACCATATCCACCTTCACATCCTCACCCACCCGTCATCACCAACATCGCCTCCTTACCGCATCGTAAAATTGTTCAGATTCTAAAACCCGGATGTACAGATTTGCTCCGATTTGAAACCCAAAAATGTACAGATTTGCTCCGATTTGAAACCCAAATGAAAGAGAATGATAAACATATAGATTTTAATTTGGAACAAAAGCATTTGACTGATGCTTGGTTAGATTATGTTGAAAGGAGAGAGAAGTGAAAGGGGTAGAGTTTATAAAATATGGTGGTGATGGGTTCTGTATGGTTAGTGGGACAAAATATCTCTCGAGTTTTTTTTTTTAGGGGTAAAAATGTAATTTTACACAGTCATTCAGATGTGTAACCAAACAACACTTTACTGGTTCAACACTTATTGGTTCAGAGCCTCTTACCCATTCAGACCTCTTATTCATTCAGCACTTATTGAATCAGATGTTGCCAAACAGCCCCTTAGATAGTAAAAACGCACAATAATAAGTTTAGATGCAGGTAATGAGGTAACAAAACAAAAGTAATCATAAAAGTCAAACCTGAATGAAAAATAATTTCATCAAGAGATCACAAAAACCAAACACATATCAAGAAATTTATATAAAAAAAACAGCAAGTCAAACTACAATCAAGAAATTAAACAAGAAAGCATCATAAACATTCAAACTAAGGTGTTCTATTTATTTGAATACCATAAAACGATAGAAGTCCAACCACATAAACTTGCTTTGTTAGTCAACAATCCTACAATAATAATGCTACATAAAAATTACATTCGCACGAGTTAACAAGAACACAAAGTTCTCAAATGAAGACCACGACGTTTGAGATCCCTCTTTCCTCCTAACTTGATGCAACATCATATACCAACAGTTGAAAACAATATAAGTTGTTTTCAAAAAGTGCAAAATTAACAAAAGAATCATGCTGAGTATATCAAAACGAATAAGAATTCAAGAACAAGTTTACCACTTTTTGCCTCAATGATCACTTTTATTCCCCGAACCATAATACTTCTCATACCATCTAACAAACTTCTTCAACCCCATTTGAAGATCCGTCGTTGGTTTATACCCAAACTCCCTTTGCGCCAAACTAATATTCGCACGAATAAACGGGACATCACCATTTCGCTTTCACTTTCAACAACTTCTCCAAAATACTTACAGGATCCGAAACAGGCACAGTCATAGTATTCCCTAAATTAAAAATTCTAAACTGTGCAGCCCCTTTTTTTCTTCCCACCGCTTCCTGTACTCTTCTCAGCAGTGTCTAACGCACCTAAACAACCCTTTACAATATCATCACTATACGTAAAATCACGCGCAACGATCCCATGATTACTCGACTCAAAAATGGGAATCGGTTTTCCTTTCAAGATATCTTTAGTGAAGAAAAAGTAAGCCATGTCCCGTCTATCCCACGGTCCATAAACCGTAAAGAACCTTAAACCCATTAGCGAGAACCGGTGAATATGATTATACGTATGCGAGATTTCTTCACCCGCTTTTTTCGTTGCAGCGTATAGGCTTGCGGGTGGGGTTGATCTGTTCGGTCTTTTTCTGACAGAAGTAGAAGAGGCCCATAC
The DNA here is from genome assembly GCA_030545235.1 of Helianthus tuberosus. NCBI lineage: Eukaryota > Viridiplantae > Streptophyta > Magnoliopsida > Asterales > Asteraceae > Helianthus > Helianthus tuberosus. The sequence continues at coordinate 142,129,241 of CM060426.1, read as the reverse complement.
AATTGCAGGCTGTGGGTTTGCATTTTTACAGACAACAAGAATATTAACAAAACCAGCAATATTACTATGTACTACCTCAAAGAGTTTGTTCAGCAAAACAGCATCATTTATGCCCCCTTCCACAATAAAAATCCCACTTTTTTTTCAAACAATTGTTGACGAGCCCTTTTGAGGGTAGAATTGTAATAATTGTTAAAATTATCTAACCCTAAAACGCAGCCGTTTCAACGCGGCGCTGATGTGGGTTCTGACGAAGCCGGCTGCTCCGATGACCAAAACAGAGTACCCCGTTTTTGATTGGATGTTGACTGATGACTTAACCGTTTTTCCCATCTGGATCCCTATACACACAAACAGCTCCTGGTTTAACCTAATCGAACAGAGAGCGAGTGGTCATGTAAAAAAATAGCGATATTAGAAATGTAACCTAGGACAAACAAATTATTAAGGCGTTGTATAATAATACACTAGAAGGAACCCGCACGGTACAAATGGTTCAAAAGGTTTCGACTGGATTGAGTCAGAATGAAACTAAAATCAAATATAAGATCAAGTACACTCATTTAACAAAACCTTAGTTATTCCCAAAATGTTAAATGTCAGTTTTGGTCATTTTACCTATTAGTTTCATAAATAAACAGCGCTTGCCTAACATTTAAGTATCTAAATTTTACAACTTCTAACATAAGCATGTCGAAACGCATCCAAAAAGAGGTGTATAGTTTCAATATTTTCAGATCGAGGTGTGAATTCTTCTTATAGTGTAACATTACCACAAGAAAAGTAAGCTTCATAGTTCACCATCAAAAATCAGCATGCAATACAATAACCATCTATAAAACCATATGTGACAACTCAGCAATTGAAACTCAGTTATAGCTAGAGGTGGCAAATTCGACCCGATTACTTATAAATGATTGATTAGTGGTGTATTTAATCTAAACGTACTTAAAAGATGAAAGGGCTGAGAGTAGCCAAATGTCTATTTAAATGCATGCATCATCCTAAATTAACTTATTCAAATATTAAGATTACTAATGCAGCATTTAGTTAAAAAAGGAATGAACTATAAATGTTTGCGGTTCAACCTATATAATCTGTTGAGGACACATTTAATTGCTATAATCAAATTTATTTAAGTTCAAATATATGAAAACGAAGAACCAACCTCTACAATCTGAGCCTCTTCTGAAATTGAGTCTTCATGCTCTTTGGTTGCCAATTTCAAGTCAACCTCTACCTGTGGCTTGACTTGATTCGAGTCTTTAATATTTTCTCAATTCTCCTTCCTCCCAATCTGCAAGCTGAAAAATAAACAAAACAGCTTTAGAAAATTAATAACACTAAAAGTAAGAATATCGCATTCAAAAAATATCTGAATTTAATTTAATCTCAAACCAGCCTATTCTAAAAGCGGATAACAAAACATTGTGAAACCAAGGGTGTTACTTTGGTCTGTTCAATCCTTTTACCAAGTGTTCAAATTCGATCTATGATTTAGATATGAACAGAACAAAATACCCAAAGCAATCAGCTGATGTTCTAAACAAATTAACAACCTGAGATATGCTCCAAAACCCCACATAGTTAAACACCGAAAACAAAGTCGTTTAAAAAACTGAAACAAAAAAGGCATCTTTCATTGAGGTATTAAAACAAACACCTGGTGTGCAAGTAAACTCAATAGCTAAAATCCCTTCCAAAACAAGCAAAAACAAAACTAACAAACGTACAACAGCACAACATACGTCCCTGATTTCACATCTGCGAAAAAAAAAAAAACCTACCGACTGAACACAAAACAGTTCATAAATCAACCGCAAAAAAAAACACGAACAAGGAAACCGTAGTTACAAAAAGCAGAAATTTACGATTAAAAACAAACCCACAAAGAAGGCAACGATTGAAATGAAAACAGCAACTAAAACGATTGAAATTACTTTTGGGGGCGTGATTATGGGGAAAAGTGGTGGTTCGAACGTAAGCACGCACCTGATGTGAAGAACAAGTGCAAGAGATTAGAAGGATCAATCAAGTGAATCTCTCCTCCAGTCCAGCTGTGTTTTGGTCCTCTATAATAAACTCACCAGCTGGAACAGAGAAGGTATGTAGAAGACCCTATGTTATGTTGCACAGGATGTTGGAATCAAATCAAATGAAGGGGATATTCTACGGTGGACACAGGGTGTTTGAGTGTTTCATCCCTCAATTGGCCGGGAGGGAGGGAGGAAACCTAATAAAGGCTCAAACTATCCAGACACCTTATCTGCCTATTTAGACACCCTTTGCCACGGAGACGTATAGGGTTACATCAAAATCAGTGTCCGACTCATGTCACTTCTGGTTTGACTGCTTCAATACGCCTCGTATAGGCCTATACTGGGCGTATAGGACCCTTCGTATAGGCCTCATATATGACCATTTGTCCCTTATATGCCTCGTATAGGCCTATACTGGGCGTCTTGAAGGGTTTTTTTTTTTTTTACAAACATTTCATACAATATTAATCGTTTTAGCAAACTTTTATACAAAAACAAGTTTTTTTATTTTAAATAATTAATATTAGGACCCCGCGTTGGTTTTTTTTAGTTGAAAAATGGATGTTTTGGTAGGGTAATTTGATTGTTTTTTGAGGGTGATGTTTTTTGAGTAAATAAATAGGTGTTTTGGTGGGGTAATTTGAGTTGTTTTTTAAGAAAAGTTTTATTTTTTTATGAAAATATTTTACCGTTTTCAAGATCGGCCTTTAAAAATATTCAATCGTAGAAATATTACATTGTTTTTAACATATAGTGTAGTATAGGTCTCGTATAGGTCCCTTATAGGTCTTGTATAGGCCTATCGACGTATACGGGCGTTGTATCATATCCTATAGTATCGTATCGTATTGTATCGTATAGTGTAGTATAAGTCTCGTATAGCTCTCGTATAGACCTATATGGGACCCATACGAGACTTATACTATACACTATACAATACAATACCATACTATACGATACAATACGATACAATACGATACTATCGTATCATATAGTGTAGTATATGTCCCTTATAGGTCTTGTATAGGCCTATCGACGTATACGGGTGTTGTATCGTATCGTATAGTATAGTGTATAGTATAAGTCTAGTATAGGTCCCATATAGGTCTTGTATAAGCCTATAGGCCTAAACGGGACCTAAACCACACCTATAGTCCTATACGAGTGTTGTATCTTATCCAATAGTCTAATATCGTATTGTATCGTATCGTATCGTATAGTGTAGTATAAATCTCGTATAGGCATTGTATGCGCCTATGGATGTGGTATCGTATCCTATAGTATCGTGTTGTATCGCATCGCATCGTATCGTATAGTATAGTGTAGTATAAGTCTCGTATAGGTCTTGTATAAGCCTATCGTGTTGTATCGTATCGTATAGTATAGTATAAGTCTCGTATAGGTCTCGTATAGGCATCGTATAATTAATATTAGTGTTATTATAATTAATATGAGTTTTTTATAATTAATATTAGGGTTATTGATATTAATATGAGTTTTTTATAATTAATATTAGTGTTATTATAATTAATATGAGTTTTTTATAATTAATATTAGTGTTATTGATATTAATATGAGTTTTTTATAATTAATATTAGTGTTATTATAATTAATATGAGTTTTTTATAATTAATATTAGTGTTATTATAATTAATATGAGTTTTTTATTGTTATTAAGAAAAGTTTTATTTTTTTATAAAAATATTTTAAAATATTCGATCGTATAAAAAAAAAACCAACGAGGGGTCCTAATATTAATTATTTAAAAAAAAACTTGTTTTTGTATAAAAGTTTGCTAAAACGATTAATATTGTATAAAATGTTTGTTAAAAAAAAAAAAACCCTTCAAGACGCCCAGTATAGGGCTATACTGGGCGTCTATGTGGACCAAAAGACCATTAAACCCCTGAATTAGGCCTATACTGGGGGCAAAACAGGGCTATAGTGGTCTTTTGGACCCCTAGTATACGCCCAGTATAGCTCTATACTGGGCGTCTATTTTTTATTTTTGTTTTGTTTTCTCTTTTTAAATATTAAAAAAAGAAAACAAAAAAAAATAATAATAGACGCCCAGTATAGAGCTATACTGGGCGTATACGAGGGGTCCAAAAGACCATTATAGCCCTGTTTTGCCCCCAGTATAGGCCTAATTCAGGGGTTTAATGGTCTTTTGGTCCACATAGACGCCCAGTATAGCCCTATACTGGGCGTCTTGAATGGTTTTTTTTTTTTTTAACAAACATTTTATACAATATTAATCGTTTTAGCAAACTTTTATACAAAAACAAGTTTTTTTTTATTTTAAATAATTAATATTAGGACCCCTCGTTGGTTTTTTTTATACGATCGAATATTTTAAAATATTTTTATAAAAAAATAAAACTTTTCTTAAAAAACAACTCAAATTACCCCACCAAAACACCCATTTTTTTACTCAAAAAACATCACCCTACAAAAACAATCAAATTACCCTACCAAAACATCCATTTTTCAACTAAAAAAAAAACCAACGAGGGGTCCTAATATTAATTATTTAAAATAAAAAAACTTGTTTTTGTATAAAAGTTTGCTAAAACGATTAATATTGTATAAAATTTTTGTTAAAAAAAAAACCCCTTATATACGCCTAGTATAGGCCTATACTAGGCATATAAGAGAGGCAAAAAAGACCAATTTACCCCCAGTATAGGCCTAAATCAGGGGCTAAATGGTCTTTTTTCGCCTAGACGCCCAGTATAGGCCTATACGAGGCGTATACGAGGCAAATAAGACAAAATATGACATAATCAGAGATTCTCTTGGAAATTGAAAAAGGCTATACGCCTCGTATAGGTCTATACGATGCGTCTTGAAGGGTGTCCAAATAGGCAATAAGGTGTGTAAATATGTAGACCCCTAATAAATCACCAATGTCTATTTTTGAGATTTTTTTTTTCATATTTTCCCTTAAAATTCTATTAAATTGCATATTTATCTTTATCTGAGCCTAAAATAAAATTGCATATTTTCCCTCTATTAACTAATAAAGTTAAAAATTTACCTATTTTACTTTAATTTATTAAAATTAAATTATACAATGACTATTTTGCCCTTAATTTTAATAAACTTCAGAAAATTACGTATTTACCCATTTTTTAGTAGTTTTTGTCTTTTTTTCGCTACTTACGTCTTTTACTAAGTTTTTTTTTGTTATTTTTCCTCACAAGCTAGAGTAACAATCATAATACGAGTGACGATCAATATGATTATCATCTTCCATCTTGATTGTAACGATCAATATCATTGTCATCTTCCATCTTGATTCAATCAACCAAGAAAATAGAACACAATTAACTCTCAGAAAAAAATACAAGAATTAAATCAAATAAAACAATAAAAAGTCAACCTACTGTTGTTTTAGTAAATTAGTTGAACGTATTTCTTTTTTACTTTTGTTGCACCACAAGTGACTTTTGAATTCATTTACTAGCTTCCATGCTTCCAGATGTGTATTGTCTCTAAATGTGAATATCGCAAGAATGAATATGGCTTCCAAGATGTGTATTAAATTAATTTATTACTGGCTTCCATTAAATATGAATCAATACTAAGGGGCTGTGTGGCTGAGATATTCAAAAGAGCTTATTTGCTTTCTGAAAAGCAAATAAGTCAATAAGCTGTTTTGAAAAGCTCCATTTTAAAGCTTTTCAAAACAGCTTATTGACTTATTTGCTTTTTAAAAAAGCAAATAAGCTGTTTTGAAAAGCTTAGCCAAACAAGCCCTAAGCTAAATATGATATGAATAATACATATGGTTTCATATATTTGGTTTAACGCACGAGTGAATGAATAAATATATATGAAACAACACAATATGCAGGTCTCTTAAAACTAAGCAAGAACTAACCTCGAATCTGAGAAAGGGGACGACCCAGAACAGTGGCAGATCTAGCCCTAAAATTCAAGGGTATCACAAAAAAAAGTTTAGGGGTATCCTCGTATTTGTTTAGGGGTATCCTTTGTATAAAACCGAAAAAAAATAACACTACGGAAACGGAGTTGAGGGGTAGCCCGTGCTACCCCTGCTTGTACACTACACATCCGCCACTGACCCAGAAGATGAAGAAGAAAATGAAGAGTCATGGTATGAGCCATGTAACTTTGAACCTGATTATTCTCCAAGACAAGATCTTTTAATTTTGAAAAAGTGTAATTTTGTCATTTTAATAGATAAGGGGAAATATGCAATTTTCATTTGAGCTTAGGTAAAATCAAATATATTGATTATTCTCCAATCAATCCCTCAATTGGCCGGGAGGGAGGAAACCCAATAAATCACCAATGTCTATTTTTATCTCATTTTTTTTATTTAAATGGGTTTTTCATTTTTTTTTTTGGTTATTTACTTTGGCCGGTTTTCTTCATGCTAACTAACCATTATTTTTTTTTCAGTTAATCGGTAAATCAGTTAAAACAGGTTTTTTCTAAAAAAATCCTTAACCGGTTAGAAAACTACAGTTAAAAAATCACTAATTGGTTATTAACCAATTACATTTTCGCTTAATAACCAGTTTCGATTAAGTTATTTTGTGCATCTCTATTAGTGTTTTCTAGCTTAGAATACTTTAGCCCAATATAGCTTAATAAGTAAGCCCAGTATGATCATATAATATATTGTAAATATAATTTTATAATTGGTTTTTTATTAAATGAGTTATATAATAATGTTATTAGAAAATTATTAATAGTTAAACATATTTAACTTAAACATAAAAAAATAGTATTTATATAACTAATAATATCAAATTATGTTGTTAAGAATTATTAAGAGGCTTTGCTATAATATTATTTTTGAACCATTACAAATCCAAATGAAATGTGAAAAGCAAGAAAATAAATCTGGAATGGGGATTTATATTAAATATTTAGGATGTGGTTACAAAAAGTTTAAGGCAAGTAGTAACCCAAAAAGACCATGAAATAGTAATAGTAATGATCAATTTCATTCATTTGTTCATTTCATTATCTCGTCTATTCCATTCTCTCATCAATTCCATTGTCCCGTACTGAGCAGACCCTAAATCTATATATATACTTATGCGAATGACGATAATAGTAATTAGGGTTAAATGGGATTCAATTCATAATTGGTTTTTAACCTGATTGATAGACCCGGCCCTTTACTAGTCATAGATTCATAGGTCACGTCTTCAAGGTTGCCACTTGCCACCGGCCTACTGTGATTGTGTTTCCTTTCTTTTTAAAAATATGTACTGCATTTGGGCTGCAGGTTTGAGCCCAGCAACAGCTATCTGTCATGGGTAAATGGCCACTTGATTTCCCGTTTTCAGTCCATGTACATACAGCAGGCCCAAATTGTATACAACTATCTGACATTCGTTTTCTTTATATAATTAAAAAATGGTGCTTTTGTTTGTCATGTTTAATTTTGTGCACAATATAGGTTCTTGTTAATATATATTACATTATTGTAACCCATTTACTTTCTATCATTTTGTGTTGAAATTTGTTGAAGTTCGTTTTCCTTTTATAAATTAAAAAATGATGATTTTGTTTGTCATGTTGTTTAATTATGTGTACAATATAAGTTCATTCATGTTGTTAATATATATAACATTAACGTAACCCGTCCACCGGACGGGTATTAAACTAGTTGATTATAGCTACAAGTTAACTACATTTTTATAACAATGGACTTTTTTTGTAGGAAGTTTAAAAAATTACAAAATAAACGATTTAAGCACTTTGGTATATTAAGAATATTTTATTTTATTTTTAGTATTTTTTTATATTTTCTGCTTTCAAATCACCATAATATAAGTATACTTTCGAATAACCTAATTTCAGCTTTTAAAATGCTATAACTCTCGGCATATAGTGCTAGGATCTTCTTGAGTTTTTTTTTTCTAAAATGGTGTTGGTGGAAAAGTATTTACCAAAATAGTGTTGTAAGAAAAGTATTTACTAAAATAGTGTTTTGAGAAGATTTAATTGTTTATCACTCGTAATCTCACTGGATGACTCCAATTCATTCAATAATTATAGGCAAATTGGATTTAAATAATCCCAACTTACTCAATTTGGCTGATAATAAGCCCAACTCAGTTATTGGCCAATAATAATCCGAACTGGTCTACTTTTGGCGGATAATAGTCCGTCGTTAAAAATACCTTAACGGAGTTATGCTTTTTTCCGAATTACAAATCGATGTTTTAGGGCTTTTGATTAGAACGAGGATACGAGTTGATTGATGTAAAATTTACCTTGAAATACTACCCCAAACGACAAAAACGGTGCTTCAATTCGGGTGTTTAAACTTCCAATTAACAAAATTCAAGCCATTTGAAGCACCGTTTCGAGGTAAGTTTTACATAAATCGACTCGTATCTTCGTTCTAATCAAAATCCATAAAATATCGGTTTGTAATTCGAAAAAAAGCATAACTCCGTTTAGCTATTTTTAACGGCGGACTATTATCGGCCAAAAGTAGACCAGTTCGGATTATTATCGGCCAATAACTGAGTTGAGATTATTATCGGCAAAATTGAGTAAGTTGGGATTATTTAAATCCAATTTGCCATAATTATAAACCTATCTTTCTTTATTTAAGGGAATTGAAGTTATCTAATAAGATTAGGAGTGAGAAATACATAAAATCTTCAAAACACTATTTTAGTAAATATTTTTCATACAACACTATTTTGATAAATACTTTTTTCACCCACACCATTTTGGAAAAAAAGTCGGATCTTCTTTCACTTACCATTCTTCATAGAAGAATGTAAGAAAGCTAAGAAAGGCATAGGAGTTTATCAGGTTCGTAATAATATGGTAGCACAGGAAAGATGAACGAAACTGGTTACCAAGATCAAATCAAAGAAAACGTACATCAATTCTCTAACCCCTCCACGAACCATCTTTCTTCGGGTCGGTTCGTGGTTCATGTGAGTTTTTCAGCCCAAAACCCAACCCGAGACTGAAACCAAAATTTTCTAAAATCTGAACCGATACGGAAATTTGCTAAAATCTGAACCCGAGACTGAGACCGAAACTAAAATTTGTGAAAATCTGAACTAAACCGATAGCGTTGGGTTCGGTTTCGAGCTTTCTTCCAGTCGGTTGTTGGTTTTTTTGATGCTACCCAAAGCTCCATGCCAAACATACCCTAAGTTTTTTAGATCACTGAATTTTGGAAAAGCTTGGGATCGTTGATGTCTGTGGTCAATTTTATAACCAAAATTTCAATTTTATAACTGTTGGAAGATTTATAATCAAGAGATTCAGGATTTTTAGAAGTCAATTATAAAAGTCAAACTTGTTCATAAAAAAGTCAACTGCAGAATTAAAAGGTGATGAAAAAGAAATTCGGTTATGTGGTTATGTTAGTTAGAAAACGGTTAAATAACCGTCGTATTGTAAGGGTATAAATACCCACCGATGTCTTCGTTTGTATGTGTGAAATTAGAAGTTTATATTGCATATTTTCTTTGTCTCTGTTTCACCAAATGAGTCCCTGCACATATTTTGTGCATACTCAAACTCACAATTGTTCATCCTATATTCATGAATGTTAATCGATCCCCAATCCGACAATAACCGGTGGGGCCAATTGCTGGGCTGTGATTTTATTACAGTTTTCTTTGTTGAGCTGAACACAGTCTTGGTTTCTCTCTTGCTGGGCTGTTATAGCAAATGAAAATTTACGGTACATTATTCAGTTGGCATGATGTTCTTTTTAATGAATGGTTGGTTTTGGTGACTGTACACTTTGACTTACTAGTGTCATTTCTAGGAGACCACATAGCTTATAGTAACAAGCGAAATTGCAGCTTCAAATCAGTTTATTGAAAGGTAATCGATATTATTCATTCATGATAGGAAGATTACAATCAAATATATAGAGAACCTAACTACACTTAGGGGGCGTTTGGTTCGCGGAATGTGTAGGAATTGAAATTGGAATCCCTATGGGAATTGCACCATTAATACATTTATCAACCAAACACATCTATGGATTTCAAAGGAATCCATCAAATTCAAATTCCAATTCCCATAGGGATTCCAATTCCAATTCCTACACATTCTGCGAACCAAACGCCCCCTAAGTACCGAACACATTCAATCTTGGTACTCATATGGTACAGCTTTAACACCAACATTTTTTATATTCACCGTAATATTACAAAATGGTTGTGTAGAAAGATTCATCTAAAACTTTATATTCAACAGGAAGGTACACACAGATATAATGTGGAAAAATGACTATTATGGAAGTCTGCTACGTCACCCGAGGTGTAAAGAAGCCACAAAGATTCAGGCCTAGAGAGATACCAGAAGTATCAGAAGAGTACTGAGCTTATGAAACTTCGGTTCCAGAGGCTTGTGAGAGAAATCGCTCACAGGATTTCAAAACAGATCTACGATTTCCGAGCTCCGCTATAGCTGCTCTCCAGGAGGCTGCTGAAGCGTGGACACCAATCTGTGCGTGATTCATGCTAAACGAGTAACGATCAAGCCTTAGGATATCCAGCTTGCACGTAGGATCCGTGGTGAGAGGGCCTAGACTATGATCTGTAATTCAAAGTCTGCACATCACGTCATCCTCCATAAACAAAACCTTAGAAAAATCATTCAGCATCGGGTACATCCTCTACAGCTTCATTAAAAGATGCAGCCAATATTTCAGCAAGGCTAGGTTGTGAACTATACTGTCTTTGAGATTCTGAAACTCTAGGTTTTTTTGCATTAAGAGAAGGTGGAAGCCACTACTTTTTGAGTGACTTCCAAATTACTGGTTCTAGAAACTTCCAAGGGTCTTCCAACATTGACTTGTTGAAGAAACAATCGGGCCATTGTCGTTCTGCTGATACATGATTATGGCCCCACCCTCGCCCTCCACCCTGTCCTGACCCACGGCCTCTCCCTCTCCCATATCTTGGACCACTGGTGAAGTGGGTTTGCTGGCTAGAAAAACCGACACCTGGTGGGCTATAGTAACTTTGTGGTGGGTTAGATGAATAAGCATGATTAGAACTTGCATAATATCCCTGTGGTTGTTGCATTTGCGGATTTGGAGATTGGTTTATATGGGGCTGAAGGGAAGGTGAGGTAAACATTTCGTCGGTCCGCAAGCCTGTTGAACCAAAAAATATTTATGTAAATTAATAAGAAAGGCAATTTAATGCTTGCCGAAAACATAAGAAAAAAGAAAATAAAGAAAATCAAACTACTGTTGTATGCATAAGAAGTGGCAATTTCAATCCATTTACTGATTGAGTCAATTCCAGTTATAAATGAGTAAAATAATCTTTTTTAGATGGCTTAAAAGGGAACGGGTCAAACAAGCTGAAAGTTGCTCAAAGTGTATTTGTAATTCATAAAACCTCCTAAGTTGATCACTCAAAAATAAAAAATATTACTGCAGTAATATAATTTGACTAAAATGGTTAGTAAAATTGACCCGTTTAGACCTGTACAACACAATCACCCATTTGATATTCATACCGCTACATATATAAAAACATAGCATCAATTCGCAATTTATAATACTTGTTTAGTGACAATCTCTCAAAAGTTATTTGCCACCAATCCGATCATCTTAAAAGGTCAATTAACTAAACACAGATTCAATGATTATCCATTTAAGCCCCAATAAGTCACGCAGAGATGTAAACTTTCACGTTCAAATGGTGAAATCAAGAATATATATATAGAACATCAACGAATTAGCACACATAATAAATTCAAAACTATGTGATAACAATAAGGTCATATGGTATTACTTGGAGTGGATGAAATATTCAGTGATATCTGAGGGCTGACCTGGCTCCTCTGCTTGTTGGCAGAATACGCAGCCATTGGGTTGGTGTAATAACTAAAGCTTCGAGAAGTCGTCTGCACCTCAGTTTCAGAGTTAGTTGTGGATTCAAGTAACGGGTTTGCAAGACTAACAGCTGAATGATCTTTATTATGAGTTGCATCCTCCTTTGAAGCTTCCAATCGCATAGCTTTTAGTCTCTCTTCTCTGAGTTGACTCTTCCATTGACCAGAGAATATATACATACATGTAAGAGACAAGGCACATCTTACGCGGCCGCGTCAAACCTGTGTTGACCGGATAAGTGTTCCGGAGCCACGTAGCGGCCACCTGGCTAACCTACTCGTGACTGGTCAAGGCTAGTCGTAGACTGGGCGGCTAGGCGGGCCGCTTAAGACTAAGCTGAAAGCTTACGCGGGCCGCGTAAAACCTCAATTTCAGCTATAAATAGCTAGGCACCTGCACAGTTCACTGGTGTCGATATCTTTTCATAAAAACGAAGTTATAACACTCTGAAGTCGAAAATACTTTCAATATTAGTGAGGCGCTGCTCCAATACCGGGTATTAACTCGATCGCTGCTACGATTCAATGTCCGATCGATTAAACTATCCAATGGATGTTTAAGTGCTGCCCACATTAGGGTTTATGCTTTGTCATTCGTTGTTAATTCAATGGACGTTTAAGTATCGCACTTTGTCATTCGATGTGAGGGTTTAATCTCGTGAGTTATCACTACTAGAGAATAAGGTATTTGCTACCACATTTTCGGTCGCAAAACGGTAGCAATTGCTCTTTTGCCACCGTTTTGCCACCAAAAACTCGGTGGCAAAAGCACACGTAGCAAATGCCCTATTACCACCTATTTGCTACCGTTTTATTTTTTGCTACCGATTTTGCTACCGTTGATTTGCCACCGTTTTGCTACCATTGATTTGCCACCGTTTTGCTACCGTTTTTTGTCACCGTTTTGCTACCGCTATTTTGCCACCTTTTTGCTACCGCTTTTTGTCACCGTTTTGCTACCACATTTGTTTTGCCACCGTTTTACTACCGCTATTTTGCCACCTTTTTTGCTACCATTTTGTCACATTTTACCACCGTTTTGTTACCATTTATGGTATTCCATTCCATAAATTGGCTATTCCATTTCATAAAAAACATAACAAGTTATAACTTGTTGCCACTCCATTAAAATGTAAAAATTTATACATCCAATGTTCCGCATAATAAACATCCAAATCAAAACATCAAATAACTAAAATTAAATTATCCAAATTATTAACGCTGATGATATTCTATCACCATCGGATTCAATACCAGTAATGCACATAAGCCCTTTCCATATTATTAACGCTGATGTAACCATCATACCTGCAAAAATGATAATATAAACAAGATTAAGAATACCCTTATACAAGATTCAGAATACCCTTACTACTGTATCCACAGAGAGACATAAAAACATAAGTGTGAACAAAAACAATAATGATTTATTTAAAAATTTACATTTATTTCCATACCTTTCCAAGGCATAATAGCTGGGTTGTTGAAAGAGCTAATCCAAACTAGCCTATATACCACGACCCAATACCGGGTTGTTCTGCAAAGCAATACCTTCTTCCCTGTGTGGATTCGAGGATGCAGATATGAAACTGCAACAAGAATGCTTATATCGAATTTAACATAATGCTTATTTGATACTTGTTATATTAACTATTCACTTTATGCTGAATAAAATTGTAACTTTGAGCATTTTGGGTTCTCTAAAAAGTGGCAACATGATCCAATCTAAAAAGTGGTAACATTGATTTTGGTCAACAGGTTTTCTTTAGTACTTGCTAAGTGGCATATTCGTGATCCATAATCAAACCAAAATAGCTGCCAATTCAAAATTGATGCAGCAAATCTTAAAAGTATACATCCGTGTTAGTTATACATACAGAGAAACAGTATCCATGACACAGAAACTTACCTTGCAAAATGAAGTGAAAAACAATGACAAGTTCTGCATAAATGCCTGAAAGCAGGGAAAAAAAGAAGCGTTATGACCAAGTCCCCACTACAGCCATTTCCATATGCATCGGGCATATTTGTACTAGGTCGAATAACCATCGAAAATAAACAAACTGTTGGAAACTAGTGAAAAAGATATGATTTTTCATTAACTTTAAATATTGGAAACTAAGAAGTTCCCCCGAAGAACTTTAAGTAGTGTCTCCATACCTTTACATTGACAACAGATATGTAGTTTTTCATTCCATCCCATTGTTCAACAGGCAATGCTTTCTGTCTATCTTTGATAAGACCCTCGGGACCCTGCAAAGCAAGAGACCAGTAAATTCCGTCTTCCATTACAACTACAAAACTGCAATATAAACTTGAAGTAACATGCTATGATTGATCTTCAAGAAACATACTTTGGAAACACATTTGACTTTTCACATGTATTAATAACTAAAATAATATTTATGGAAGCTGCTAATTCTCTATTGTTTGTGTACACTTAAAATGATAACTTATGTTTGTGACATGCATATTATAGAAGATGAAATAGTTACCTGAAAAGCAAAGATTTTGGTCTTTAAGCTGTCTATTGGTGTGGACCATCTGTAGACACATATCTGGCTTTACTCGCAACTCCTTCCAGATGTGATCAGCCGACGTCCTCTGTATAATTAGCACATATGCATGAGAAAGATACCGAGAAAATTATAAATAGAACAACATTATCAACTAAGAGAACAGGCATCACAACCGATGAAGATTATATAGAGCGACTAAAAATATTGTTTTGTGGTGTGGGTTCATCATCGTTAACTTAGTATATACTTTCTACATATATATACTTACTTGCAATTTCAACGCTTCCTTAAGTTTCTTTACCACCGAACAAATGGAGGGTCGTTTTTCTCGATCACTATGCAAGCATTGATATGCAATGTCCGAGATCTTATTCAAGGAGCTCGAGTGCAGTTGCTCCTTCATAACAGGATCAATAATCTCATGTAATTTACCTTTCAGATAGTATTGTCGGGCCAAGTGAGCTAGAGATCTTCGTTCATCATTCACTTTCAAAAAGCACAAACGCCCACACAAGACAATTCAGACCACCGGCTACATCAATGCATATATTAATCTTTTGAATACAAGTTAGCGGACACACCGTTGAATCTATATTTAAAAACTTGTCGAGGCACTACTAGAGAATAAGGTATTTGCTACCACATTAGAGCCACAACTTAAAATGGGAAGGTATACCTCGCCACTTATCAACAATGAGCTTCACCCCTCATCAATTAATACAAAATCAACTTTATCAACTATTGAAAACGATTTAGGCCTGATGAACAGATTAATCAGATTACATCTAAAATAAATAACTAAACCCTAATTATATAAACTTAAGTGTGAATATGAATACCTTGCTGCAAATGACGAGGTGTTGTTAGATATCTGAAAGTCCTCTATTTCAATAACTCCCTACTGGAACCCTGTCGTCAATTCTCCTATCTTGTTTTTCTATCCATTACGAAACAATAAATGTTCTAAAAACTAATTCAGCAATAAATTAACTCACAACTTAAGATTTACCTTAACCGAATTCGTATGCAATTCGAGAATTAGGAGCACCTGCAAAGGTGTTGAAAAACATAATAACATCAAAACAACTTGATAGCACATAAACATAATCAATCATTCAAGCAAAAAATGGATCGTAAAATAAGATGATAATTGAATCGAAACTTGGAATACCTAAGTAGCAGCAAGTGGATTTAGGAAAGAAGAGGCGGTTGATGATTAATATATTAAAAAAATATATAAACAGAAAGCTCGTTTAGGCTCGCAAGCCGGTTCGAGCTCGATAAGCGAAGTGAGGCTCGGGCTCGGGCTCGTTTAAGCTCGGCTCGTTCGAGCTTTTTTTCGAGCCGAGCTCGAGTAGCTCGCTAGTAGCTCGACTCGTTTGCACCAACATCCACTTCCTAACTGCTGCTTATATCAGTCAACACAGATGCACCCACATCTCTTGTAACAGTTTTCTCACATGCCCTGAAGTTGATAATACAAAACAAACATTAATATTAAATCCGAAGCAAGCATGTATGAGGAAATGTTGATTCATGTTAAGAAATTAGTTTCTGGCATATCATGTTAACGATTGAAATTATAAAATTACAGCTACTAGATACATACAAAGTCTTCTGAAGTAAGCCAAAAGCTATTATATACTGATAAAGTTTCATTAAGGTTTGAAGGTGTATGCTTATCAAGTTTTAAATGGCATCGATACTTCTTGGTAGGTACCAATGATTCACATGTTTCACACTTAATATGAATATAAACTAAGGATTCTATAAGGAATAGCATTGTTAAACACAATTCAAATTACTCACTCTAATAAAGTACTAGTACTAGTGTAGAAGTTATATGAATGTCAACTACGAGAGAAAGAACGTGTAACCTAATTACCTTTTTGCCTCGAATAACAGCTCCTGCCTCGCCTTGAATCACTAAGGTGTAGGCCAGTTGGAGCTAGTGAGTGACTGACTTGTTTTAAGATCTTGAGACCAAGGTCCAGATGCATTGCATTTGCTAATAGATGGTTGCTATCAAAGTAACTACTTTCATTAGTCAATTGAAACAGAAATGACCTAACTCAACAACAATCCGACTTCAACTAATTAACTGAAGAACAAATGACCTAATTTAACAAATCAATCATGAACAAAATTAGGTTACATAAAATTGATGAATAGAGAATAACTGAGACGTAAGTACGTAACTGTATGTATCAGATCCGAATCTAAATCAACAAAAATCGGACTTGAACTAATCAATTGAAGAAAACATGAACTAGTTAACACAAATAAATCAATCGATGAACAAAATTAGGTTACATAAACTGATGAATGGAAAGTAGACCCGAGGGAAATTGGAGGATTGAGCCCAAACAGTATCGTCATGACTGTGGATGCACTAGAGACGTTGCCGGAGAAGATGAATAGTTGTTGCTCGCACTGCCGATTCACTGTTGTGTTCCACATCTAAACAACTGAATTAACAAATCATAGATCAAATTCTCATAAACTAACCAGGAATTAGAGTATTTTATGAGGATAATCAGCGTGAGAATCAGTCGATTTAGAGTTTAATTGACGCCTGGTGTGAATTTTGATGATAATCAGCATGAGAATTCTGATGATAATCAGTCGATTTAGGGTTTAATCGGGCGTCTGGTGGAATTCTGGTGATAGTTGGAGATGATTTAGGGTTAATTGAACGTATGAGGAGATCGACTTAGGGTGGTCTGGCGCGTGATGTGAATTGTGGCGTATGTGTGCTTATGATTTAATGTATCCCGTGAAAAAATCTTACTTATTTTGCTACCATGTTTTTCGGTGGCAAAATTTAGTAGCAATTGCTTTTTTTTTTAGTAGTGTATCCTAAATGCTGTATTAAGTTACCAACCGAGTTGTGTGCATGTTATTAATTTAGGGTAAAAGGCTAATCAGTAGGCTAGGCTCTGCTCAATTAAATCTGCAAAGTGAGTCATTCTCTTTTTATCAAAATTACTTTCAAAATCATGTTTATCTTCAAGGTTATAATTACATGGATTAAGTTTATGTAATCACCAAATTACAGCCAGTATGTGGGGTTTTGTATACATTACTTGATAATCTTTGCCATTGGACAAACGGGTGGCCAATGGTGATATGACCATAGTCACAGATCCGGTCGAGTGACAAATACTGTGGGTAGTTGGTTGATATCTGAAACATTGTAATCTCCCTTAATACTGTAAATTATAACAAACGAGTCGTTTTAGTAAAAAGAATGATTCACTCAGTATTTTCCGCTGACAAAACATTTTTCAAACATGTTTCAGGTGATCTACTGTGATCCAAGGAAAGTGCCGCGAAGCACTACAAGCTTAAGGGAGTGGCTCAGTATAAAATAAAGAAACATGTTTTTGTAAAAATAAAGATTTCTTCGTGAAATCATATGATTGTAAATTACCGGGTTTTATCCCGAGTTGTGAAATAAAATAATCGGGCAGTTTTTGTTTTAAAAAGACCCTGAAGAAAAACTTCCGTTGTTAAATAAATACCACGGGATTTCTGTCCCGCGGCTTCCGAAACGGGTCAAACCGGGTCGGGGGCCGTGACAGAAAAAGGTGGTATAAGAACCACTGAGTTAAGCCAATTAAGTATTTAGAAAATACTTAATCTACTTGTCATTTTGTGATTATATGTTTTCTTATTTGAATATTGTATACAGTATGGGTAAACAAAAGTTGTCAAACATCTATCTTAAATTAGATAGGTCATCCAACGAGAAGGGAAGTTCATCCCAAACCAAATCCTCAAATCACTCTGTAATTCCTGAAGAAGGAATATTTGTGCGAAAGTCACAATATGAGGAACCACTTTCTCCTAATAAAAGAAGTTTGATTTTTATGAAAAGTCAGGAGAAAATAAAGAAATTCCGAGAAAAGAAGATTAAACAGGAAACCCAGGAATTAACCAGTAAATCAACTTGGGAAGACAAGTTAGATGAAAAATGGGCAGATCTTTATATGCTAGCTACTGTAGCAGTAAATGCAAATCTTTAAATAATCTAACCCAAATTTTAGTACCATTATCACCTACAAAACCAGAAACCTTATCCAGTAAATAAATAAGTTTACAATAAACCCTAGTGTGTTTTAATTTTTCAGTTGTTTTGTAGTTACCCAGTATGAAATAATATTTAAAGGTTATCTATGAAATTTTATTATTAAATTTTTAACTTAGTATTTGTGTGTATTTTGCATGTATACTAAACAGCATGAGTGACTTGTCTGACGCCCTTCAGAATTTAAATCTCTATCCAGTAAAAATAGAGGTTTCCAGAGATTTCAATAGGTATATACCAGACATAGAAGAACCTATGGAATTCAATGCTCCACCTCCAGAGAAACCCAAGCCCAAGAAAAAGAGGAGATTTGTGGGATGGAGGCGTGTGCGTAGGAGGAAACCCGTCCCTAGAAAGATTCCCAAAATAGAAAATCCTTTAGAAAAAGGGAAGGGGATTGAAGTCAGAGAAGAGTCTAGGCAGATGGGACTACAGTTTGAAGAATATTCTAAGCAAATAGAAATGGAGATTGGAGGAGGTTCTAAACAAACCCAGATAGAAATTGGAGAAAGCTCTAAACAAACCCAGGAAATGACATTGCAGGAAGAATTAGATTTTATATTGGCAAGCTGTGATACTATTCAGCCTGTCAATGAAAATGTTTTTACTTATCCTATTGAAACTCAACTTCCAATCAATTTAGAACCAGCAATTCCAGAACCTATAATTCACACCCAGCCTTTAGGAATGGACGAATGGTGGACGAATGATTGGCAATTCCAAAACCTGCTCAATAGTCCTTATTCCTTTCTTCCTCAATTTGACCCAGAACCTATACCTAATCCACCTATGAGCAATGAGAATTTAGCTGAACTCCGCCACTTTGGCGAAGAGTTAATGGATGCAGGAAATAGGATCAAGGAAGTAGGAGAACAGATATCCTGGAAGTATGTAACACCTCGAAAATTTACGTCTAATAATGTATTGACACGTGTCATAAGCTTTGAATATGTGAAAAAGTACTTTAGAGGGACAAAAGTTGACAAACAGAGAAACTATGTGAATATAAGGGTCCAAAGTGTCAACAATGGATAAATATGCCCTACAATAACCCTACATGGTGTTTATTATCTTAAACGAATAGATCATGGATCATACGAAGCTGAAAATGAAAGAAAGTGAGGAATTACAAACTACAGGGGTTAATTGTGTCAACATGTTGAAAGTATACCTCTGAGTGACCTTTTAGCAAACCCAAAGCTTTGTAACAATAAAATATACTCACTAGAATATGTGATAAAAATATCATAAAGTTTCGTTATCGTATGAGAAAGTTATGATCAAATCCGTGCACAAAGGGTTAAATGCGTCAACGTTGAAATTTGTGACTTTTCGGGTAAGCACAAAGTTAACCAAGGACTTAACCAAGTTTGTAAAAGTCCTAGGGTCCTTAAAAATCAAGTATGAGGGTCAAAAGTGCAAGAAAAACAATCAAAACCACGTTTCAAAGGACTAGGGACTGAAATGAAAAAAGATTGAAACTTGTTAACCTGTTGCGCACTTGTACGCGCCCCGCGAGGGGGTTCTCGCGCCCCGCGTACAACCTGCCAGTGACAAAAACGCGCAGATGCCAGTTAACAGCCATGAAACCGACTTTGATCAGTTGTTTTCTTATACCAGAGGCTCCCTCCAATGGTTTTTCATGCATAGGGGCACCTGTACACATCTGGTAACAATTGTAGACCATTGTGGCATCATCTTGTGAGATTAAATTGGCTATATATGAAGTTCAAGTTGCAACCATTTTGCACATTCACTTGCATTCTCAATTCTGGAGCTCTCTGGTCAGCAACAAGGATTCATTAGGCTCCCTAGTCGTGATTAGGACTCTTGTAAGTATTCTTAACCCTTTCTAATTCGTTTTAGCTTAGTTAATTAGCTAAAAGTCAAACCATCGTAATTTAAGTTTGACTTCGAGATTAAATGAAATTTACTCAGTCAATTCTCGAATTGAAAGTACCTATAAGTAGGTATTTATGTGGGTAATAAACCCTTAAAAGGGTACTTTCAGATTCCCACTCTAACTATGTTAATTGTCGAGTCAAAGCTTACTTTAAAAAGTCAACAAAATGTTTATTTTCAAATTAAAGCATAATTAGCAATGTAGGATACATGCAACCTGTTTGATCATTAATATAACTTGGTAAATAATGTAAGAACATGTCCCAACATGTTCAACTCGACAATTTTCAGTTTAAACCCGGATCAGAACCGAAAGTCGCATAATTTGACTTCTGCTTTGGCTTTCAGTTCTGACCCGTTTATGCATGTTTTAGAATTTCCTTAGAGCTTATTTTGGACCAGGTTTCATATAAGTATAACTCTCTGAGATTATACAACTTGGTTCATTAATTATCCGATTCATATGAATGTTTCCGTTAAATGCTTAAATGTTGACTATTATGCCCTTTTGACTATAAAACGTGATTTTTGAAAAAGTAAAAGAATAGAAACCTTAGTTACTGATTTATAAACTTGCACCTAAAATTTAACATCAGTTTGAGGTCTAGATTAAGAGTTATGCTCATTAGCGTAATTTGAAAGCTTTGTGTTAATTAAACGGCGTAATTAGCGTATAGCCTATTTAAACCCACTTTTTAATATCAAACTTTTTACCCACTGATGTAATATAATATTTTGGGATTTTTGAATATTTTTATTTAATTTTTGGCTGAGCATAACATAGGTCTCTAAGTTTGATTCGGTTAATGCCGGTTTTGCCCTTTTAAGCCATAAAACGAGTTTTACAAATTCTTTTGACCCCAAACCTTTTTCTACTGATTTTATTTGATAAATAAAATATTTTGAGCCTTCTGGAATTATAAAAATATCAGCCTTCCTTTGAAAACCCGGAAATGGCTCCAAATCGTCTTTTTAAGCATTTTTAACACTTAGTATGTACTAAAACTATATTAAACATATAAAATTGATACCTACTGATATTTTTAGTATATTTTTATATAATAACAGTAAGTAAAAGTTTTTAAACTCAGACTTCCAGTTTTGACCCTTTTAGCCCTTGTGAAATTACCAAAATACCCCTAAGGTGCATAGTTTGGTTTTAAATGATAAATTTCACATATAGGTCATACCTTACTGTTATAACTTATTAAATTAAGTGTTTTTACTGAATGAATCAGACCTGTAACTCAGATTACTAATTAAACTCTTTTATAACTTTTTAAATGACCAAAATGCCCTTACAAGGCATAATTTGAGTTTAAATCCATTCCGGGCAAAATAAAAGATATCTTACTGATGTCACAACATATTTAAAGTATATTAACTTAGGAAACTTGCATATGACTCATTTGGTTACCCGTTACGCACTTTTCGCGTTCGGAGCGGCTTATGTAACTAGTTTGCATATATTAGCCGAAACGGGTCAAACCTTATCATCCTTGTCTCAAAATCCAGAATGTGTTTAGTATACCCATATTATACAAGTCTTCAAACTTGTCGGGTCTGAATCACATTCTGTCCGGTCTTCGCTTAATCGTGCGTTTGAACTGTATCTTCCTTTAAAACTGACCGGTCTAAGCTCAAGCTTATTTAAAGACCCGTTAGGATTCTAATAGGACAATAAAAACCTTTGTTCCAGATTAGGAGCCCAGTAAAAGCCATCTGTACTTGCTGTATTTGACTTATACATTGCGCAGGTAAATACTCTTAACTTATTTTCCCTATACGGGCTTGGGGTACGACACTATAAAAGTACCGCTTGGTCGGGTGTATGTAGTCATTTAAATCGGATTGTGATTGATGTATTTACATAACCTGTTTAATATGTATTATTTGGTGTATGGCCTTTGGGGGTTAAATGACCATGTCCCGGATATTCTTGGCATCATTTTACGAAATGGCCACGACCTAAGCACGGGGTGTAGGCGTACACCTGACAGATGCATTATGTAAAAAATGGTAATCCACTTAGAGGAATAAAATCCTTGTGGGCATTATACCTGTGGCGTGTCAGTTAATCTGTCCTGATGGACGACAAATAAGTAAAACTGTATACGTGATTATTTAATAATTGTCCCAAGTTATAAAAATATATTTTTGTCGAAGTGCATCCAAATCAATTTTCAAAATCTTTTCAAAATGAGTCAGTTAAGTGGTATTTACCAGTGTAAACTGACGTATTTTCCAAAAAGGTTAAGTGCAGGTGCTACACGTAATAGGCTGGATACTCCAGACATCAATAATCAAGTTTTCGCAAAGCTCTAGGTGTCGAAGTCTGTTGAACAGTTTTCCTCTTTATTTTGATCCGCCTGTGGATCTGTTTCAACTACATTGTGATTCTTTATATTACAATTTATTTGGTTGGAATAAATCTATCTTTTGCTTCCACTGTGCATTTAATTATTGTGATGTTTGACTATGATGATATCAACTACGTCACGATACCCCCCACCGGGCCCACCGGTAACACGTGGAAATATTGGGGTGTGACAGGTTGGTATCAGAGCCAACACTAAGTGAATTAAACACTAGCCTTTTGTGTTTAATCTCAGTTACACAATTGCACATTCCTCGATTCACGAGTCTAGACAAAGAACTTAGGAATTATCCAAATTTGTTTTATTTCTAACTTTGTCTTATATATTCTTTTGTTGTATCACTTGTTTGTTTTTGACAGGTTGACAAAATGCCGCCAAGGATGAGAGGAAGAGGGAGAGGAAAAGGGCCACTCGTCGCCCCAAATGACCACGAAGCCGGACCCTCACACCGGCGGACACCATCAGATCCCAACAACCCGGGTCCTCTAGAGCCCTGGAGGACCTATACTGAGCCTGCTAGGCGCTCAGTTTCACTGAGTACCTCCCCTTCTATTCCACACTCTTTCGGGCCTCATTCTGAAAATGAGCCCCACAACTCCCACCAGTCCTACATACCTCTACAAGGACATAACTCACCCTTCGACCACCTATCACCTGTTTTCCAGGGCCAGTTCAACCCTGCCGACTACCTTGGAGCACCAGTGGGTTTTAACCCACTTAGACCTGAAGATCATTTTTTCGGTGGCAACGCGATGGATATAGATGAGGACACCGATCCTGTACCGCCACCATCTGGAACTCCTAACCACCCCATCGAAATTTCAGATGGGTCACCTTTTGTGGGATCGCCTTATAATGGTCCCGACAGTTATGAGGAGAGGTTCAGATAGATTGACTGGGCGTATACCCCCAGTTACCACAACTCTCCCCTGCACCACCAACAGCAGCCACAGCAGTAGCCACAGCAGCAGCGGGATCCTTCCGAGGATTCTCGATTTGTAGCTGTCACTCCACCGCCACCACCACCACTGCAACAGCCTCCGGAGCCCCCGAGGCGAAGAAGAACGAACGCGCGAATATCCTCGCGAGGAGGTGTGCGTATCAACACCCCTCCACTTTCAAGTGGCAGTCGATACTCACCACTTCACGAAGAACCAGAGATGGGCGAATCTTCACACCCCATCTCAGAAGTAAACTCTGCGCCAGTCGCGTCGCCACCACCACTGGGTTTTGGAGACCCAATTCCTGCTTACACTGGTGCGGCGGCATATAATCCCTTCGAGCAGCCGATCCACACAAATTACAACTATGCAGAGGATCTCTACTGGGTAGCTGCGAACTACAACACTCTCCATCCGGAAGGTCCCTATGGAGGTCCCTGGACTACGGGACACCCGACTTATGGATACCCACCATATGGGTATCAGCAACCGCCGCCCCCTCAACCTCCGCTTTATCAGCAACCACCGCAGACGCCGGTGATGTCACCGCCACAGTTTCAAGAAATCCTTCAAGGGATAAATGAGGTGCGGCAGGAGGTGCGGGAAGACCGTAGACACAACCAAGGGATGTTCAAGAAAATGGTGAATTTGATCAAGGGAAAAAGCAAGAAGGATCGTTAAATCCTTGTTTGTTTGTTTATTTTAATGTTGTAATCATGTCCCTGCGAGGACATTTGTTTTTATACTCTGCCCCTGCGTGGGCATATTTTTATGTTCTGCCCCTGCGTGGGCATGTTTTTCCTGTTAACCCCTGCGTGGGTGTGTTTGCTAGTTAGCCCCTGCGTGGGCGTGTTATTCATGTAAAAGTCCCGTTTAGGGCAAATTTGTACTAGTTTAATTTTGATGAAATGGTTAGTTCAATTTTTCATTTTAAAATTATATGCATAAATATAATATGTGGATAAATGAAAAATAACATTCATTTTATAAATTACCATTTTAATAAAGTAATAAGAATCTTAAAAAGGTAAAACCTAGCTTGTATGTCATCATAAGACCTGGCCAATATGGTAAAAACCTGTTTAAAAAGATTCAAATCTCTGTTAACATCTGCAAACATGTTAACATTCTCGACTAATGTGATCTGCAAAATCACACATGTCACCTTTGTGTTAAATTATCCAATTCCTTATTATTATTTAAAACATCTGATTGTGATGTAATGCCTACGGGCTATAACTAATGTCATATAAGACAAAAGGCAGTCATAGTTTATAAACTCCCTGCCAAGAAAGGTAATGAATTTTAATTCAAACCTTAATAACTAAATCCTATAAGATCTAAATTTATAATTTAGAAATTTGTCCACGTGACTAGGCCTATTATGCCAATATTATATTTTAAGGGCTACTAGTGAAAAGTCCCGAATGAAATTACTTAACAAATTAACTAGTATGGCTATTTAATTACGATAGTTAATAAATTATCAAGATGACAGACCTATTATAATTCCTTAAATGAATCATTGTCATCATCTTATGTAGCAGTTCAACTACATGGCCGAGTCTGACGAGGTTAACAGTCGGCCAGTGGAGAATCATGACGCCACCAGAATCAATATCACTGGTGCAGAACTCCAAACACTAATAGACAATGCAGTCACTAAAGCCATAGAGAGGCAATATAGTGAATCGAGTAGTACTCGAAGCAGGACCCGATCTGCACCTCACTCTAAGCCAAAAACACATTCTGAGGCTCATAGTAAGCCACCATCTAAGCTAGATAAGCCAAAGAAGGATGATGACGATCATCACTCCTCAAACCAAAACAGTGTTCCCTAAAAAAGGATAGTGTTTGATGCTAAACCTCATACCAAGTCTTGTACCTACAAGTACTTTGTTTCTTGCAAACCCCGGGAATTCACTAGGGAGAAGGGAGCAATAGATTGTATGACCTGGTTGGATGAAATGGACATGGTAGTAGACATCAGCGGTTGTGCCGAAAGGGATGTAGTGAAGTATGTATCCCAGTCCTTCAAGGGAGAAGCACTGACATGGTGGAAATCTCTTATTCAGGCTGCTGGAAAGATCCCGCTCTACAACTTGTCATGGGATCAGTTCGTTGCTCTTATTAAGGAGAATTATTGTCCGCAGCACGAGGTCGAAAGAGTTGAATCAGATTTCTTATCATTGGTGATGAAGAATTTAGATTGTCAAGCTTACTTCACCAGTTTCAATACCCTATCAAGGTTGGTTCCATATCTAGTAACCCCAGAACCCAAAAGGATTGCTCGCTTCATCGGGGGTTTAGCCCCAGAAATTAAAGCCAGTGTTAAGGCATCAAGGCATGCTACCTTCAGATCAGCAGCTGATCTATCCCTATCCCTTACCTTAGACGTAGTCAGGTTGAGATCGCTAAGAAATTCGGAAGAAGGTAAGAGGAAGCGTGAGGATGATACCTCACGAAGATCTGAGAAGAAGCATAAGGGTAATACTGACTCCAGGAAGAGGTCTGGATCCAACAAGGGTAGCCAGCAAGCTGAGGAAAAGCCGAAGTGTAAGACTTGCCAAAAACGCCACTTTGGGAAGTGCCGACTTGAGTCCAAGTCTAAATCAGGATCACCTGCATGTGGGTTATGCAAGTCTAAAGAGCACAAGACTGTTGATTGCAAGAAGATTAAAGATGCCACATGCTACAACTGCAATGAGAAAGGGCATATTAAAACCAACTGCCCTAAATACGCCAAGAAGCCAGAAGATGTCAAGAAGACCAATGCCAGGGTCTTCAAGATGGACGCAAAGGAAGCTGTCCAGGACGACAACGTAATCACAGGTACTTTTCTCATAAATGATGTTTATGCCAGAGTATTGTTTGATTCTGGAGCGGATAAGTCTTTTGTGGATAACAAATTTTGTGAGTTGTTGAAATTACCTGTAAAAGCCTTAAGTGTGAAGTATGAGGTGGAATTAGCAGATGGAACCATATAAACCGCCTCAACTATTTTAGATGGATGTGTTATATCTATTAGGAACCACTCTTTTCCTTTGTCCTTACTTCCCTTTAAGCTAGCCGGTTTTGATATAGTTATAGGTATGGATTGGTTATCGCATAACCAAGCCCAGATTGTGTGCAACAGAAAGCAAGTGGTAGTCAAAACTCCGTCTGATGAGTCACTTACCATTCAGGGGGATACCCAACATGGATTACCTGAGCAAGTGTCTATGCTCAAGGCATGTAGATGCATGCAGAAGGGTTGTGTCATTTATATGGCACAAGTTACTATTGATGAGCCGAAGCCTAAGATTGAAGACATCCCTGTCATTTCGGAATATCCTGAAGTTTTTCCTGATGAACTACCTGGCTTACCACCAGATAGGCAAGTGGAATTTCGAATCGACATCATCCCTGGTGCAGCACCAGTAGCAAGAGCGCCTTATAGGTTAGCACCCACTGAGATGAAAGAGTTAAGGACGCGGTTAGATGATCTGCTAGCCAAGGGTTTCATTAGACCTAGTTCGTCTCCTTGGGGAGCGCCGATCTTGTTTGTCAAGAAGAAGGATGGATCGATGCGTCTGTGCATCGATTACCGTGAGCTTAATAAGGTTACTATCAAGAATAGGTATCCTTTGCCCAGGATCGACGATTTGTTCGATCAACTTCAAGGGGCAAGTTACTTTTCTAAGATCGATTTGAGGTCAGGCTACCATCAGTTGAAGGTTAAAGATGAAGATGTACACAAGACTGCATTTAGGACTCGTTATGGTCATTACGAGTTCCTAGTGATGCCTTTTGGGCTTACTAATGCTCCTACCGCATTCATGGACCTCATGAATCGCGTCTGCCAAATTTGTCATCGTTTTCATTGACGACATCCTCATCTACTCGAAGAGCCAAGCTGACCACGAGAAACATCTTCGCTGTATTCTTAAACTTCTACATCATGAGAAACTCTACGCCAAATTTTCGAAATGCGAATTTTGGCTCCGAGAAGTCCAATTCCTTGGACATGTGGTAAGTGAGCGTGGTATCCAAGTGGATCCCGCTAAGGTAGAAGCGGTTATGAATTGGCAAGAGCCAAAGACGCCTACTGAGATTCGCAGCTTTCTTGGATTAGCAGGATACTATAGGCGATTTATCGAAAATTTCTCAAGGATTGCTGCACCCTAAACTTCGTTGACACGTAAGAAGGTTAAGTTTGATTGGGGCCCTAAGCAGCAGGAATCCTTTGACATTCTGAAGAAAAAGTTGAGCAATGCACCAGTGTTAACATTGCCCGATGGAGTAGAAGAATTCGTGGTGTATTGTGATGCATCACACACTGGTATGGGTTGTGTACTCATGCATAAAGGCAAAGTTATTGCCTACTCTTCATGACAGTTAAAGGTACACAAGAAGAACTACACCACCCATGACTTGGAGCTGGGTGCTGTGGTATTTGCACTAAAACTATGGAGGCACTACTTGTATGGAACCAAGTGTTTGATCTATTCAGATCACAAGAGCCTTCAACACTTGTTCAATCAGAAGGACTTGAACATGAGGCAGCGACGCTGGATGGAAACCTTAAATGATTATAATTGTGAGATAAGATACCATCCAGGTAAGGCAAATGTAGATGCTGACGCCTTAAGCAGGAAGGAAAGAGTGAAGCCGATAAGAATCAATGCCAAGAGCATTGAAATAAAGAATAGTTTGAACGAAAGGTTGTTAGCTGCACAGAAGGAAGCTGTGTTGGAAGCTAACTATCCTGAAGAAAATCTAGGAGTAACTGAGGAGCAGTTATCCTATGACAAAGACGGAATGCTAAGATTGATTGGACGAATATGGGTTCCAGTTTTTGGAGGACTTTGAGATGTTATCCTCCAGGAATCCCACAGTTCCAAATATTCCGTTCATCCTGGAGCTGATAAGATGTACCAGGATTTGAAGGCAAACTATTGGTGGATAGGCTTGAAAAAGTCTGTAGCTGCCTATGTAGCTAAATGTTTGACATGTGCGCAAGTAAAAGTTGAGCATCAGAAGCCGTCAGGTTTGCTACAACAGCCTGAGCTTCCCACATGGAAGTGGGAGATGGTGACAATGGATTTCATCACCAAGTTGCCAAAGACAATGAAGGGAAATGATACTATATGGGTAATAGTAGATAGACTTACCAAGTCAGCACATTTCCTACCCATTAAGGAAACTTATAGTTCTGACATGTTAGCTCAATTATACGTAGATAAGATTGTAGCTCTACATGGCGTACCAGTGTCAATTATCTCTGACAGAGATACGAGATACACCTCTCATTTCTGGAAAAGTTTCCAACAATCATTGGGCACGCGCTTGAATTTTAGTACGGCTTACCATCCACAGACGGACGGGCAGAGTGAGCGTACCATCCAAACATTGGAAGACATGCTTCGTGCATGTGTGATTGATTTAGATGGAAGTTGGGATAACCACCTGCCATTGATCGAGTTCTCCTATAACAATAGCTACCATACTAGTATTAAGGTTGCGCCTTTTGAGGCCTTATATGGTAGAAAATGCAGAACACCTATTTTTTGGGCGGAAGTAGGAGAAGTTCAATTATCAGGACCAGAATTGGTCTTTGAAACGACGGACAAGATTGTCCAGATTCGCGATCGCTTGAAAGCAGCCAGGGATAGGCAGAAAAGCTATGCAGATCCAAAGCGTAAACATCTGAAGTTTGAGGTTGGTGATAAAGTTTTGCTTAAAGTATCACCTTGGAAAGAGGTGATGCGTTTTGGTAAGAAAGGTAAGTTAAGCCCAAGGTATATAGGACCATTCGAGATTATAGAATGTGTTGGGTCAGTGGCTTATAAGTTGAACTTTCCTGAAGAGCTCAGTGGTATCCATAATGTTTTTCACATCTGCAATCTGAAGAAATGTCTAGTTGATGACTCGCTAGTCATACCACATACGGATGTGCATATAGATGAGAGCTTGAAATTTGAGGAAAACCCATTTTCGATTGAGGATCGACAGGTAAAGAAGCTTCGAAGGAAGCATGTGCCTATTGTTAAGGTCAAATGGGATGCCCGTAGAGGTCCCGAATACACTTGGGAGGTAGAATCCACGATGAAAGAAAAGTACCCTCATTTGTTTCAGTAAATCTCGAGGTCGAGATTTCTTTTAAGGGGGTGAGGATGTAACACCTCGAAAATTTACGTCCAATAATGTAGTGACACGTGTCATAAGCTTTGAATATGTGAAAAAGTACTTTAGAGGGACTAAAGTTGACAAACAGAGAAACTATGTGAATATAAGGGTCCAAAGTGTCAACAATGGATAAATATGCCCTACAATAACCCTACATGGTGTTTATTATCTTAAACGAATAGATCATGGATCATACGAAGCTGAAAATGAAAGAAAGTGAGGAATTACGAACTATAGGGGTTAATTGTGTCAACATGTTGAAAGTATACCTCTGAGTGACCTTTTAGCAAACCCAAAGCTTTGTAACGATAAAATATACTCACTAGAATATGTGATAAAAATTTCATAAAGTTTCGTTATCGTATGAGAAAGTTATGATCAAATCCGTGCACAAAGGGTTAAATGCGTCAACGTTGAAATTTGTGACTTTTCGGGTAAGCACAAAGTTAACCAAGGACTTAACCAAGTTTGTAAAGTCCTAGGGTCCTTAAAAATCAAGTATGAGGGTCAAAAGTGCAAGAAAAACAATCAAAACCACGTTTCAAAGGACCAGGGACTGAAATGAAAAAAGATTGGAACTTGTTAACCTGTTGCGCACTTGTACGCGCCCCGCGAGGGGGTTCTCGCACCCCGCGTACAACCTGCCAGCGACAAAAACGCGCAGATGCCAGTTAACAGCCATGAAACCGACTTTGATCAGTTGTTTTCTTATACCAGAGGCTCCCTCCAATGGTTTTTCATGCATAGGGGCACCTGTACACATCTGGTAACAATTGTAGACCATTGTGGCATCATCTTGTGAGATTAAATTGGCTATATATGAAGTTCAAGTTGCAACCATTTTGCACATTCACTTGCATTCTCAATTCTGGAGCTCTCTGGTCAGCAACAATGATTCATTAGGCTCCTTAGTCGTGATTAGGACTCTTGTAAGTATTCTTAACCCTTTCTAATTCGTTTTAGCTTAGTTAATTAGCTAAAAGTCAAACCATCGTAATTTAAGTTTGACTTCGAGATTAAATGAAATTTACTCAGTCAATTCTCGAATTAAAAGTACCTATAAGTAGGTATTTATGTGGGTAATAAACTCTTAAAAGGGTACTTTCAGATTCCCACTCTAACTATGTTAATTGTCGAGTCAAAGCTTACTTTAAAAAGTCAACAAAATGTTTATTTTCAAATTAAAGCATAATTAGCAATGTAGGATACATGCAACCTGTTTGATCATTAATATAACTTGGTAAATAATGTAAGAACATGTCCCAACATGTTCAACTCGACAATTTCCAGTTTAAACCCGGATCGGAACCGAAAGTCGCATAATTTGACTTCTGCTTTGACTTTCAGTTCTGAACCGTTTATGCATGTTTTAGAATTGCCTTAGAGCTTATTTTGGACCAGGTTTCATATAAGTATAACTCTTTGAGATTATACAACTTGGTTCATTAATTATCCGATTCATATGCATGTTTCCGTTAAATGCTTAAATGTTGACTATTATGCCCTTTTGACTATAAAACGTGATTTTTGAAAAAGTAAAAGAGTAGAAACCTTAGTTACTGATTTATAAACTTGCACCTAAAATTTGACATCAGTTTGAGGTCTAGATTAAGAGTTATACTCATTCGCCTAATTTGAAAGCTTTATCTTAATTAAACGGCGTAATTAGCGTATAGCCTATTTAAACCCATTTTTTAATATCAAACTTTTTACCCACTGATGTAATATAATATTTTGGGATTTTTGAAGATTTTTTTTAAATTTTTGGCTGAGCATAACATAGGTCTCTAAGTTTGATTCGGTTAAAACGAGTTTTACAAATCCTTTTGACCCCAAACCTTTTTCTACTGATTTTATTTGATAAATAAAATATTTTGAGCCTTCTGGAATTATAAAAATATCAGCCTTCCTTTGAAAACCCGGAAATGGCTCCAAATCGCCTTTTTAAGCATTTTTAACATTTAGTATGTACTAAAACTATATTAAACATATAAGGTTGATACCTACTGATATTTTTAGTATATTTTTATATAATAACAGTAAGTAAAAGTTTTGAAACTCAGACTTCCAGTTTTGACCCATTTAGCCCTTGTGAAATTACCAAAATACCCCTAAGGTGCATAGTTTGGTTTTAAATAATAAATTTCACATATAGGTCATACCTTACTGTTATAACTTATTAAATTAAGTGTTTTTACTAAATGAATCAGACATATAACTCAGATTACTAATTAAACCCTTTTATAACTTTTTAAATGACCAAAATGCCCTTACAAGGCATAATTTGAGTTTAAATCCATTCCGGGCATAATAAAAGATATCTTACTGATATCACAACATATTTAAAGTATATTAACTTATGAAACTTGCATATGACTCATTTGGTTACCCGTTACGCACTTTTCGCGTTCGGAGCGGCATATGTAACTAGTTTGCATATATTAGCCGAAACGGGTCAAACCTTATCATCCTTGTCTCAAAATCCAGAATGTGTTTAGTATACCCATATTATACAAGTCTTCAAACTTGTCGGCTCTAAATCACATTCTGTCTGGTCTTCGCTTAATCGTGCGTTTGAACCGTATCTTCCTTTAAAACTGACCGGTCTAAGCTCAAGGTTATTTAAAGACCCGTTAGGATTCTAATAGGATAATAAAAACCTTTGTTCCAGATTAGGAGCCCAGTAAAAGCCATCTGTACTTGCTGTATTTGACTTATACATTGCTCAGGTAAATACTCTTAACTTATTTTCCCTATACGGGCTTGGGGTACGGCACTATAAAAGTACCGCTTGGTCGGGTGTATGTAGTCATTTAAATCGGATTGTGATTGATGTATTTACATAACCTGTTTAATATGTATTATTTGGTGTATGGCCTTTGGGGGTTAAATGACCATGTCCCGGATATCCTTGGCATCATTTTACGAAATGGCCACGACCTAAGCACGGGGTGTAGGCGTACACCTGACAGATGCATTATGTAAAAATTGGTAATCCACTTAGAGGAATAAAATCCTTGTGGGCATTATACCTGTGGCGTATCAGTTAATCTGTCCTGATGGACGACAAATAAGTAAAACTGTATACATGATTATTTAATAATTGTCCCAAGTTATAAAAATATATTTTTGCCGAAGTGCATCCAAATCAATTTTCAAACTCTTTTCAAAATGAGTCAGTTAAGTTGTATTTACCAGTGTAAACTGACGTATTTTCCAAAAAGGTTAAGTGCAGGTGCTACACGTAATAGGCTGGATACTCCAGACATCAATAATCAAGTTTTCGCAAAGCTCTAGGTGTCGAAGTCTGTTGAACAGTTTTCCTCTTTATTTTGATACGCCTGTGGATCTGTTTCAGCTACATTGTGATACTTTATATTACAATTTATTTGGTTCGAATAAATCTATCTTTTGCTTCCGCTGTGCATTTAATTATTGTGATGTTTGACTATGATGATATCAACTACGTCACGATACCCCCCACCGGGCCCACCGGTAACACGTGGAAATATCGGGGTGTGACAAAGTACGATGAGAGGGAGCGTCGTTATTAAAATATCAGCTGACAAGGGATAAAGGGGTTTATGAGACTGTGGTTGTATAATAGCAATAATAATCTAATCTTGTGAAATAACCTAAAATAAAACTTTGTAAGATAATGGTGTGTATTGATGCATACTATTAATATAAAGGGAAATCTAGAAATCGATAGTTTTGGCTATATGTGTGTATTTGATATTTGTATGATTGTTTTGTGTATAATTGATATTTAATCAATACTAATAAAATTATATTATCAGATGGAAAACGCCAATAATGAACCAGTTAACGAGGTTAATCAATCTGAGCAACATCCGGAAGATCAATTTATGACTAGGCAGGATATAGAAAATATTGTTCCTCAGGGAATAGCCAATGCTATTCCAGCAATAGTTGCTGCTGTTAGAAGTCCAATTGAACCTTAACCAATCGTTCCTAGCAAACGTATTTCTGAAGATAACTTCAGTAATAGCATAAACGGAGGCAGTAATCATAATCACGATAATGATCCACGGCAGGCTCCGCTCCCTAAGAAAATGAAAGCTGCAACACCTGGTTGCACTTACAAAGAATTTCTTGCTTGTAAACCATCTGAGTTTGCAGGCAATGAAGGAGCAACTGCAGTACTGCGTTGGTTAGAGAAAACCGAGGCAGTAATTACAATAAGTAAATGTGCCAAGGACGATCAGGTCATGTACGCTTCAAATCTTTTTAAAGAAGGGGCGCTAGAATGGTGGAACACGGTGTTACAAGCAAAAGGAAGGATGATAGCTTATGCCATGAACTGGGAAGAATTTAAGAATCTGGTAGAAAGAAAATTCTGTCCCGAATATGAAAAAGATCAAATGGCAAATAAGTTCTTAAACCATAGAATGATGGGTGTAGATTGTCGCGGTTATACTTCGACATTCTTTGAATATGCTAGAGTGGTACCAACACTGGCTTCGCCAGCATCGGTACTCATTTCTCGTTATATTTGGGGATTGATTGGTGAAATCCGCAATATCGTTAAAGCTGCGAGACCTTGTACCATTGACGATGCGGTGGAACTAGCTAACACCCTAACTGATGAACTGGTAAGCACAAGAGATGATAACAGGAAAAAGGAACTGGCTCAGAAAATTACCCAAGGATTTCGTACGGGTAATAATAACAGCTTCGAAATAAGAGGAACAGGGCAATCTTCAAACTTGCCGTTCTGCAAAAACTGTCGAAAGAAACATTATGGAAGATGTAATGTGACTTGCAATTTTTGCAAAGCCATAGGACATCGTGAAGAAGACTGCAGGAGGAATACCAGGATCTGCTATAACTGTGGAGAAGCTGGGCATTTCAAAACAGAATGTCCTAAATTGGTCAAACTAGCAGACAACAAAGCCAAGACAGTCGACGGAGCTACTAAGAAGAATGTTCGAGCCTTTCAGTTAACTACTCAGGAAGCCGAGATGATTCCAGATGTGATAGCTGGTACGTTCCTAGTTCACAACGTATATGCAAAAGTATTATTTGACTCTGGTGCAAACCAAAGTTTTATCAATACTTTATTCTGCCAAGCTCTTAACCTACCTTTAACCAAACTTAGGCAGATCTTTACAGTCGAAACAGCAGATGGAAATTCTGTTAGCATAGATAAAGTTTTGCAAAAGGAAAATATAGAACTCTCAGGTCATAAATTTCATGCAAACCTATTACCAATGAATTTAGCTGGGTTTGATATTGTGTTAGGAATGGATTGGTTAGTAGCCAACAATGATTGAATCCTATGTGATAAGAATTCCATAGAAATTCAAGCACCTACTGGAGAAGTAATCATAATTACAGGAGACAAACCACGTAAGCCCATGAAGTTCATATCAGTAATGAAAGTTGCTAGTTATGAACGAAAGCAAGGAATAGTATATATGATTTCAGTAATCACTAGTACTAAGGGTAAGGAACTTAAGGAAATTCATATAGTCTCAGAATACCCAGATGTATTCCCAGAAGAATTACCAGGATTACCACCAGATATGGAGGTAGAATTCAGAATTCATCTGATTCCAGGAACTATACCGATAGCCAAGGCACCTTATCGGTTAGCTCCCACAGAAATGTTAGAATTGAAAAAGCAATTAGATGAATTATTAAGTAAAGGTTTCATACAACCTAGTTCATCCCCTTGGGGAGCACCAGTGTTGTTTGTTAAGAAAAAGGATGGTTCGATGAGAATGTGTATTGACTATAGAGAATTGAATAATGTTACAATTAAGAATCGATACCCATTACCTAGGATTGATGATCTTTTCGATCAACTTCAAGGAGCTAGATATTTTTCTAAGATTGACTTACGCTCCGGATATCATCAGTTGAAGGTACAAGAAGAAGACATACCTAAGACTGCTTTCAGAACTAGGTATGGTCATTACGAGTTTACAGTCATGCCCTTCGGGTTAACGAATGCACCTGCAGCATTCATGGACATGATAAATAGAATCTGTAAACCGTACTTGGATAAATTTATAATTGTCTTCATCGACGATATACTTATTTATTCCAAAAATCAGGAAGAACATTGTCAGCACTTGCATGCACTCTTAACTTTGTTAAGAAAAGAAAAGATGTACACCAAATTCTCGAAGTGTGAATTTTGGTTGCAAGAAGTGCAATTTCTGGGTCATATGGTGAATCACGAAGGTATTCATGTAGATCCTGCTAAGATAGAGGCAATTACCAAATGGAAGGTTCCACAATCCGCAATGGAAATTAGAAGTTTTATAGGTTTAGCTGGATATTATAGACAGTTTATTAAGGATTTTTCCAAGATAGTTGTACCATTAACTAAGCTAACCTGTAAAGCAGTTAAGTTTGAATGGGGACCTAAACAAGAAGAAGCCTTTAGAATCTTGAAACAGAAATTAACCAATGCTCCACTCTTAGCCTTACCAGAAGGAACTGAAGATTTTGAAGTACATTGTGATGCTTCAAAACTAGGATTTGGATGTGTGCTGATGCAACGCAAGAAGGTAATTGCGTATGCTTCAAGACAATTGAAAAAGCACGAAGAAAACTATACGACTCATGACTTAGAATTAGGAGCCGTAATTTTTGCCTTGAAAATCTGGAGACATTATCTGTACGGAAGTAAGTTCACTGTCTATACAGATCACAAAAGTTTAAGATATATATTTGGGCAAAAAGAGTTAAATATGAGGCAAAGAAGATGGATGGAAATCCTAAGTGACTACGACTGTGATATTCATTATCATGAAGGAAAGGCAAATGTAGTTGCAGACGCCTTAAGTCGTAAGTACCATAAGAAACAACGACGAGTTCGTGCTCTTAGGTTAAATCTACAGTTCGATTTAATGGAACAGTTGAAGAATGTTCAAGAAACAGCAATCAAGGATGATGCTGAAGGAATGAAGGGACAAATAAAAGAATTAGAACAAGGAGCAGATGGAATTTGGAGATTCCACAAAAGCAGAATTTGGGTACCTAAGTAGGGAGAATTAAGAAATAAGATTTTAGAAGAAGCTCATAAATCTAGGTATACCATACACCCTGGAAACAATAAAATGTACCAACATTTAAGAAAGAATTTCTGGTGGATAGGCATGAAGAAGGATATAGCTAGATATGTTTCTAAATGTCTTACTTGTTCACAAGTGAATGCAGAACACCAGAAACCTTCAGGTCTACTACAACAATTAGAAATACCTGTATGGAAATGGGAACTCATAACAATAGATTTTGTTACCAAGTTACCTAAAACCAGAAAAGGTAATGATGCGATTTGGGTAATTGTGGATCGATTAACCAAATCTGCTCACTTTCTGCCAATGAAGGAAACCTTTAGCATGGAAAGATTGGCAAAATTGTATGTAGATGAAGTCGTATCTTTACATGGAGTTCCACTCTCCATTGTATCAGATAGAGATAGTCGTTTCACTTCTCACTTCTGGACGAGTTTCCAGCAAGCAATGGGGACTCGACTAAATCTGAGTACCGCATATCATCCACAAACAGACGGGCAAAGTGAAAGGACGATACAAACTCTAGAAGACATGCTCAGAGCATGTGTAATAGATTTTGGTGGAAATTGGGACGATCATTTATCATTAATTGAATTCTCCTATAACAATAGTTATCATTCAAGTACTGAAACTGTCCCATTCGAAGCACTGTATGGAAGAAAGTGCAGAACTCCAGTTTGTTGGGCAGAAATAGGAGAAAGTCAATTGTCAGGTCCTGAAATAGTACAAGAGACAACTGACAAGATTACTCAAATCAAGGAAAGACTGAAAATGGCTCGAGATCGTCAGAAGAGTTATGCAGACAATAGACGAAAACCGTTAGAGTTTCAAGTTGGAGACAAAGTACTATTAAAGGTTTCACCGTGGAAAGGAGTAGTTCGATTCGGTAAGAAAGGAAAACTAAGTCCACGATACGTAGGACCATTTTCGGTGATCCAACGTATAGGACCAGTTGCTTATCGCTTACAACTACCAGAAAAACTAGCTGGAGTACATGATGTATTTCATGTATCCAACCTCAAGAAATGTCTATCAGACGAATCCTTGATAGTACCTCTCCAAGATATAGAGGTAAACAAAAAGTTAAAATTTGTTGAGAAACCTCTTCAAATAGAAGACAGAAAGGTGAAATTTCTCAAACACAAACGGTTAGTACTTTTCAAGGTCAAGTGGGATTCAAAAAGAGGACCTGAATACACTTGGGAGCTGGAATCAGAGATGAAGCGAAAGTATCCTCATTTATTCCAATGAATCTCGAGGACGAGATTTTAAATAAGGTGGGGAGAATGTAAGGACTTTCAAAATTATCCTAAAAATACCCGTAAGTATAAACCCGAGCCCCTGAAACCCTACCATACAAGAAAAACCAAGAAATCAATAACTTAGGGTCTCAGGCGGGCCGCGTAAGAGACAAGGCACATCTTACACGGGCCGCGTCAAACCTGTGTTGACCGGATAAGTGTTCCGGAGCCACGTAGCGACCACCTGGCTAACCTACTCGTGACTGGTCAAGGCTAGTCGTAGACTGGGCGGCTAGGCGGGCCGCGTAAGACTAAGCTGAAAGCTTACGCGGGCCGCGTAAGACCTCAATTTCAGCTATAAATAGCTAGGCACCTGCACAGTTCACTGGTGTCGATATCTTTTCATCAAAACGAAGTTATAACACTCTGAAGTCGAAAATACTTTCAATATTAGTGAGGCGCTGCTCCAATACCGGGTATTAACTCGATCGCTGCTACGATTCAATGTCCGATCGATTAAACTATCCAATGGATGTTTAAGTGCTGCCCACATTAGGGTTTATGCTTTGTCATTCGATGTGAGGGTTTAATCTCGTGAGTTATCGTAAATGCTGTATTAAGTTACTAACCGAGTTGTGTGCATGTTATTAATTTAGGGTAAAAGGCTAATCAGTAGGCTAGGCTCTGCTCAATTAAATCTGCAAAGTGAGTCATTCTCTTTTTATCAAAATTACTTTCAAAATCATGTTTATCTTCAAGGTTATAATTACAGGGATTAAGTTTATGTAATCACCAAATTACAGCCAGTATGTGGGGTTTTGTATACATTACTTGATAATCTTTGCCATTGGACAAACGGGTGGCCAATGGTGATATGACCATAGTCACAGATCCGGTCGAGTGACAAATACTGTGGGTAGTTGGTTGATATCTGAAACATTGTAATCTCCCTTAATACTGTAAATTATAACAAACGAGTCGTTTTAGTAAAAAAAAATGATTCACTCAGTATTTCCCGCTGACAAAACCTTTTTCAAACATGTTTCAGGTGATCTACTGTAATCCAAGGAAAGTGCCGCGAAGCACTACAAGCTTAAGGAAGTGGCTCAGTATAAAATAAAGAAACATGTTTTTGTAAAAATAAAGATTTCTTCGTGAAATCATATGATTGTACATTACCGGGTTTTATCCCGAGTTGTGAAATAAAATAATCGGACAGTTTTTGTTTTAAAAAGACCCTAAAGAAAAACTTCCGCTGTTAAATAAATACCACGGGATTTCTGTCCCGCGGCTTCCGAAACGGGTCAAACCAGGTCGGGGGCCGTGACAGTTATACATCTTTCAGTTTGTTATACATAAATTGGGTATGAATTTTGATTACATCAGTGATTACAGGGTTTTTTTAAGTTAATATTGCTGCCGAAACATGTAGAAATGATCGTTTTAATAGGGTTTTTAAGTTCATATTGCTGCTGAAAGTTTCAGCTTTTGATGTTTTATTGCTGCCGAAACAGTTCGGTTAAGTGGTTAACCGTCTGTTTGTTTTAAATCAGCTTTTTATGTTTTATTGAGTTGAGAATAATGACGATTTTCTATTATGTGTTTTTAAATTTCTAATGACGATTTTCTTTTCATCATTGTATCGTACTTTTATTATGTAATGAACCTTACCCGATCCGAACTATCGAACCGACCCGAAATTCTTTATGTTCAGTCACATGAAATTGGAGTATCTAAAAAAGTGAACCCAGTGAAAAATATTCCTGGATCCGCCATTGACGATCAATATCATTGTCATCTTCCATCTTGATTCAATCAACCAAGAAAATAGAACACAATTAACTCTCAGAAAAGATACAAGAATTAAATCAAATAAAACAATAAAAATTCAACCTACTGTTGTTTTAGTAAATTAGTTGAACGTATTTCTTTTTGACTTTTGTAGTTTTGTTGCACCACAAGTGACTTTTGAATTCATTTACTAGCTTCCATGCTTCCAGATGTGTATTATCTCTAAACTAGAAGAGTAACCCGCCGCGATGCGGCGGGGGGCTAGATTTATATTTACATTAAGCCAGTTGTAATTGAGTTGCATCCGTTAGGTTAGATAGACTATCTACAGCCAAGATAATGCGCTGCGGCGGCGTGGCGACTTAAAAATATAGATAATAATCGACCCATGTTGTTTCTGAACTACAATGCGGTGCGGGTCCTTTGCAAATGGTAAAATTTCTTAGAGGAAAAATGCAAATGCAAATGGTAAAAGTTCTTAGAAAAAAAACAATGAATGTAGGAAATAAAGTTGGGGGACAAAATAACCTTTTACGAACTACATGTTTATAAATAAGCCTCCTTAACAAACACTTCAAAATCAGTAAAAAAAAAAACCCTCTGATAATTTTAGATCTTGGCTTTTCCTACTCCTTGAAGAGAGCCAAAAGAGAAACACCAAAAACTTTAACCACCTTGAACCTAACTCCAGGAATATCACCAACAACATGACCCTTTCGCCCAAATCATGGGCTCAGAACGTCGTCGTGACACAAAAACAATAAAAGATTTTAGATTTAAAAAAAAAACACCCAGCATTTGTGCATTAGGAGTTGTACATCATGTTTGGGGAGTTTTCCAAAAAAAAAAGTTGATTTTGTGCATGTTTGGCTTTCCTTTTGAAAATGACTTTTCAACTTATTTGAGAAGTAATAAGTCAGGATTTCCTGACTTATTGACTTATTCACTCACACACAAAGGAATTCCAAACACTTTGAAAAGTCCTTTTTGCCTCAAATAAGTCAATAAGTTGAAATAGAAGGACCCCAAACACCTTTATACTTTTAGTCCAAAACCATTTATAAATGGTGACATAATGTGAAGTAAAGTAGCTTTGTATTCACCTTGAAACACGATGCATGTAATAAATGTCTCTCTTTGACCCGTGCCTATTCTCTTGTAAAAGTTGTTGAACTATAAGTAGTACTCGCAATAATATGTCTGAAAATAAAAAATAAATATAAATGATGTCAACGAATGAGATAAAAATGAAAGCTATTCCATAGGATCAACACTCCATAATCTTCTCTAGTCATTTTATTGCACAATTTGTTCAATTAAGGGAGATTTAAATTTAATGAAAACATACTCACCCAACCTACGCGCATGGCATTCGCGTTGCAGTGTGAGAATCTCCACTCCCTTAACAGAATCACAGCTGCAATAGCTATTTAAGCAACAGCAACGTGAAAATTTAGAAATTAAAGCATGCTATCTTTGAAATCTAATCTTCTGAACCATTTGAATCTTCTGTTGTTTCATAAGATCATAACTAACCAGTTTTCAGAAATATCAGTGCAGTAATTGCGGAAACGATTGATGTAAATCACCAGAGCACGACCTGGGAGAGATCTTCGACAATTGAACACGTAAAACCTGCATATGCATGTCGGATTACATCTCGCGCGTACAGGTTGCAAGAACTGGAGTCAAAATCAACATAAGATTACAAAATGTAAAAAGATTGATCAATTTGGATGCATACTACCTCTTATCTTCTGTAGCAAGTGGTTGGATCGTGAATTTGAATGTTTTCGCGCCCTTTTACTTTCCATAGTGTACGTAATCATAGGGATGAGCTCGGTACCGGTACTGAAAGAACCGGTACCGAAAATCCTCAAAAGTGGGTACCGGTACCGAATATACCCGGTTCGGTACGGTTCGGTACCGGTATTTGAGGGTAAAAACCAGCAAAATACCGGTACCGAACCGGTACCGAAAATGTCAAAAGTGGGTACCGAATCGGTACCGAAAAGGTACCCGGTTCGGTAAATTCGGTACCGGTACCGGGTCCATTTTGCTCATCCCTACGTAATCAACCCTATCTTGGTTATTAGACGAATATGATGAAATCAGTAAATGTCACGAAGTCATTTTTATTACAATCAGAAACAAAAATAATAATGCAACTAAAGTGAAGAGGAATTTGGCTTCATTGACATTTCATCGAACAGTTGGTGGACACACAACCACGATGCTCATTTACAGATTACAAACAATACTACTTAGAAGAAATTCGAAACAACAATAAAAATCAGGCAACTAATAAGGATTAAAGTATTGATAAATCATGAGCATAAGAAGACAGGTTTGAAGATAAAATTCTGGTAAATTCCAACAGACAGCTATGAGAAGATAAAAATATATGACCTGATTTTGTGACCTAGAAGCAGAAGCAATGATGACAGTAGCAGCAATACTCTTTCCAATACGGAAAAAATATAGAAAGACAAATGAAATGAAAAGAAAGGAATTAAAAGAAAAATACCTTGTGAACCTGGTGAAGAGCGATCCTCACGCCAAATTGCCGAGGGGTGCTCGATTGGGTCTTCTATTGAAGGTCATTCTGATGCCCTAGGGTTCGATTAGGGGGGTTTTGTAGGTGGCGAGCGATGGTGGTTGAGGTGACGACAGAGGTTAGCGGATACGGGAGACGAAGTCGGTGCCGGAAGCGAGTGGTGGTAACCGGTGGTATAAGCGGTGCGGAACTAAAGATGCCGGGTGGGCGACCTGTGAGTGTACCGACGGTGACGGTGGCTCTCTAACCAACAAACCGCGGGCGACGACGGATTTCAGCTTTCTCTCTCTCTCTTGAGCGGCTCTTACTTCTCTCCGCTGTGCCTCTCAGTCTCTCACTTTTGTCTAAAATGCAAGACCAAGAACATAAGTTCACCGGCAGACGTAGGTGAGAAAAACTGGGGAACGGGAACTGTTCCTAAGAACCTTATATAGTAGAATGTGAATATCGCAGGAATGAATATGGCTTCCAAGATGTGTATTAAATTAATTTATTACTGGCTTCCATTAAATATGAATCAATACTAAGACCATGTGTAGTGGTAGAAGGTTATAATGCCCCCACCATGGGGCATTATACGACACGTGGCGTCCTAGTCAGCAAGGGGGCATTATAGCAAAAGTGGTGTAGTGAGTATAATGCCCCATAATGCCCCATTCAATCATTTACCAATCATTTCACAATTATTTTTTTAAATTTAAAACATAAAAAAACTTCATTAATTTAAAAATAAAATTACATTACTTGAAATAAAAATAAAAAAAACTGAAAAAAAAAACAGAAAATAAAAAAAAAACAGAAAATAAAAAAAAATAAAAAAAAAACAGAAAATAAAAAAAAAAC
This sequence comes from Helianthus tuberosus, assembly GCA_030545235.1. Lineage (NCBI taxonomy): Eukaryota > Viridiplantae > Streptophyta > Magnoliopsida > Asterales > Asteraceae > Helianthus > Helianthus tuberosus. The sequence goes on along the minus strand of CM060426.1, from coordinate 142,085,838 downwards.
AGAAAAATAAAGTTAAAAAAAATAACATGATCTAGAGTCCATATTTTTGTCGAATTTTTTGTTGACGCATTTGCGCAAGGATCAACGCGTCGCCTTGGAGGTGGTCGATCGATTTGGACAAAAACTCAATGTCCTTTTCCATTTGCCTCGCCTCTTGCATCTCGTTAAACTTTTTGGTTTCGGCCACTCGTTCTTGCATAATCTCCCAACGTTTGTAGCCGAGGTCGCGAATGTCTTGGAGACGACGGTTCATCTCCTCGAAATCATCCTTTAACTCGAGATCGGAAGACGACTCGACCGTTTTTTTCCCGGTTCCCTTTCTTCTACCGGGGGGTCGGACCAACTCTTCTTGAATTCCCTCGTCAACGTCCACCGCCTCATTTAAATCAACATTGCGGGCATCCGATGTCGGAGTTGACGGGTCAACGGAGGATGATGTTTTTGACCTTTTAGCCCGACGTCTACTACTAGACGTCATTGGATTAACTACCGCCCACTTTGGACTTTTTCGTAGTACCTCCCAACACTTATAGTACGTGAAAGGGCATTTTGTCCTCTCGAACTCCTCCAAAGTCTTCGTTAAAACCCAAACGTCACCTTCACCGCTCGGGCGATTATCGTAGTTACGTTGGAAGACTTCTTGGAACGAATGACACTTGTTGTTGATGTCGGTCCATTTGCTAGAAATAGAGTCTTTGTCCCGATGTTCGCCTTGACCCCACGTGCTAAAGAAGAGTGCACGAACCCTATCCCAAAAAACCGGGCCCGTTTGAAAGTTTGCTACAAAAAAAAAAAAAAAAAAAAATAAGTTGTTTGTTAAAAAATAAAGTAACAAAATAAGTAAAATAATATTTATATAAAATAGTTACCGGTCTCTTCGTCCTCCGAAATGTCGACAAACGCCCGAGTCAACGTGTATTCCTCTTCCTTCGTCCATTTGATGATATTTTTTGTACGCCGCGGTGCGTCCTTATCCTTCTTCTTATGCGACCTTTTGCCGCGTTTCGATGTTTCTTGCACCGGTTCGGGTTGCGTCTCTGGTACGACTTCCACAACATCGGGTTCGGCTTCGGGTTGTAACGGTTGAGACCCGCCGGCTTGACCATAGCCGAAAGTGGGAGGAACAAACGGAGGGGCGCCACTCAAGTAAGCCGCGTAAGTTAAAAAGCTCGGGTCCATGTCTTGGTAGTTGTACGGGGTTTGCGGTTGGGTTGTGTTCGGGTTTGCGGGTCTAGCGGGGACACCAAAAGGAGGGCGGTATGGATGCATGATTGTATAAAAATTAGAAGAAAGTGGGTGTTTTTTTTATAAAAATTAGAAGAAAAGTGGGAGAGAGTAGGAGATAAAGTGGGTTTTTTTTTTAAATAATGTGTTGATATATATAGTGTGGTAATTTATTAAATTAAAAAAAAAAAATAAAGAAAGTTACCGTTTGAAAACGGTCGAAAATAGTGGGCCCCATGTCATTTAAGCGTTATTTTTAAAACGCCGGGAGGATTTTTTTTCGAAAATAACGCCCCCTGTAATGGGGGGGTGGGCGTTATAGGGCGTTTTCGGGCAAAAAATTTTACAAAAAACGCCCAATTACGCATGGTCTAAGCAAAATTTGATATGAATAATACATATGGTTTCATATATTTGGTTTAACGCACGAGTGAATGAATAAATATATATGAAACAACACAATATGCAGGTCGCAAGAACTAACCTCGAATCTGAGAAAGGGGACGACCCAGAACAGTGGCAGATCTAGCCCTAAAATTCAAGGGTATCACAAAAAAAATTTAGGGGTATCCTTGTATTTGTTTAGGGGTATCCTTTGTATAAGGAATAATGGAATTTAATAATCCAACCTTTCACCAGTTGGCCGGCAACGGACCCAACTTCAAAAATAGCCACTGGCGGTCCCAACTTTTGACATTTTGTAAAACATTGGACCCTTGCTAACACCGTTATAACAGTGATGACGTGGCATGCTGACGTTGACGTGGCATGATGACGTGTCAACTGGCATGCTGACGTGTCACGTGGCACGCTGACGTGGCATGATGACATGTCACCTGGTATGCTGACGTGGCATGATGACGTGTCACGTGCCACGTCAGCGTCAGCATGCCACGTCATCAGTGTTATAACGGTGTTAGCAAAGGTCCAATGTTTTACAAAATGTCAAAAGTTGGGACCGCCAGTGGCTATTTTTGAAGTTGGGTCCGTTGCCGGCCAACTGGTGAAAGGTTGGATTATTAAATTCCATTATTCCTTTGTATAAAATCGAAAAAAAATAACACTACGGAAACGGAGTTGAGGGGTAGCCCGTGCTACCCCTGCTTGTACACTACACATCCGCCACTGACCCAGAAGATGAAGATGAAAATGAAGAGTCATGGTATGAGCCATGTAACTTTGAACGTGATTATTCTCCAAGGCAATATCTTTTAATTTTGAAAAAGTGTAATTTTGTCATTTTAATAGATAAGGGGAAATATGCAATTTTCATTTGAGCTTAGGTAAAATCAAATATATTGATTATTCTCCAATCAATCCCTCAATTGGCCGGGAGGGAGGAAACCCAATAAATCACCAATGTCTATTTTTATCTCATTTTTTTTATTTAAATGGGTTTTTCATTTTTTTTTTTTTTGGTTATTTACTTTGGCCGGTTTTCTTCATGCTAACTAACCATTATTATTTTTTTTCAGTTAACCGGTAAATCAGTTAAAACAGGTTTTTTCTAAAAAAATCCTTAACCGGTTAGAAAACTACAGTTAAGAAATCACTAATTGGTTATTAACCAATTACATTTTCGCTTAATAACCAGTTTCGATTAAGTTATTTTGTGCATCTCTATTAGTGTTTTCTAGCTTATAATACTTTAGCCCAATATAGCTTAATAAGTAAGCCCAGTATGATCATATAATATATTGTAAATATAATTTTATAATTGGTTTTTTATTAAATGAGTTAGGGGCTGTTTGGTAGCCTCTTAATTACCATTCAGATGCTACCTCTTAATGGTTTAAAACCTCTGAATGAATAAGAGGTAACCTCAAGTCTGAATGGTTAAGAGGTAACCTCTGAATGGTAAATCATCACATGTCACATTCTTCTACCTTCTCATTGGTAAAATTCTCAATGGTTCCATTAAGAGGTAGCCTCTTAATGACCATTCAGAGGCTACCAAACAGCCCCTTAGACCATGGGGTATGGTGGGGCTTGGGGTGGGGCTTGGGTTGGGCATTTGGTGACACGTGGATCTTAAATATTAAAAACCCAAAGCCAAGTTTTTTAGCGGTATGGTGGGGCTTGGGTTGGGCGTGGCTGGGCGGCGTGGCCTAGCCACATCAACATTTTTTTTATATATATTTTTATTTATAACTAAATAAAAAATAAACATACATATTTTTTTTAAATACATAAACATACATAATAATTATCAAAATAAAAAACAATCATTCTTCGTCGTCTTCGTCGGTTTCGAACCCAGGAATCGTTGAAACATGTTCCACCAAATCAGCTCAAAGGTTCTGATGTATATCCCTTGACTTTATTAAAAATTCATTTGCCGCTTTATCTTCGTCTGTTACGTTACCTTGTTGGGGGTCATCGTCATCGTAGTAGGTAACCACCGCTCTACCTTCATCCTCCAAAATCATGTTGTGAAGAATGATACATGTGTACATCGCGTTTCCAATCTGATCCTTGTCCCATAGTCGACAAGGCATTGCCAATATTCGCCACCTTTTCTTCAAAACACCGAATGCTCGCTCGACGTCTTTACGTGCAGCCATCTGGACCCTGTTAAACTTTAATCTCTTTGGATCTGTGGTACCGTGTCTTGTGAACGATTTTACGAAAACCCCCCACTCTGGGTAAATCCCATCAACTAGGTAGTACCCATACACATACTCAATCCCGTTTACAAAGAAACTTCCTTTGGGTCCTATACCATTTACCCGATCATTGAAAAGAGGCGAGTGGTTTATGATGGTAATATCATTATGTGAACCTGGCATACCGAAGAACGCATGCCATATCCAAAGATCTTGGGACGCAACCGTTTCAAGCATGATGGCTGGCACCCCGTGAAATCCACTGGAATGGGGATTTATATTAAATATTTAGGATGTGGTTACAAAAAGTTTAAGGCAAGTAGTAACCCAAAAAGACCATGAAATAGTAATAGTAATGATCAATTTCATTCATTTGTTCATTTCATTATCTCGTCTATTCCATTCTCTCATCAATTCCATTGTCCCGTACTGAGCAGACCCTAAATCTATATATATACTTATGCGAATGACGATAATAGTAATTAGGGTTAAATGGGATTCAATTCATAATTGGTTTTTAACCTGATTGATAGACCCGGCCCTTTACTAGTCATAGATTCATAGGTCACGTCTTCAAGGTTGCCACTTGCCACCGGCCTACTGTGATTGTGTTTCCTTTCTTTTTAAAAATATGTACTGCATTTGGGCTGCAGGTTTGAGCCCAGCAACAGCTATCTGTCATGGGTAAATGGCCACTTGATTTCCCGTTTTCAGTCCATGTACATACAGCAGGCCCAAATTGTATACAACTATCTGACATTCGTTTTCTTTATATAATTAAAAAATGGTGCTTTTGTTTGTCATGTTTAATTTTGTGCACAATATAGGTTCTTGTTAATATATATTACATTATTGTAACCCATTTACTTTCTATCATTTTGTGTTGAAATTTGTTGAAGTTCGTTTTCCTTTTATAAATTAAAAAATGATGATTTTGTTTGTCATGTTGTTTAATTATGTGTACAATATAAGTTCATTCATGTTGTTAATATATATAACATTAACGTAACCCGTCCACCGGACGGGTATTAAACTAGTTGATTATAGCTACAAGTTAACTACATTTTTATAACAATGGACTTTTTTTGTAGGAAGTTTAAAAAATTACAAAATAAACGATTTAAGCACTTTGGTATATTAAGAATATTTTATTTTATTTTTAGTATTTTTTTATATTTTCTGCTTTCAAATCACCATAATATAAGTATACTTTCGAATAACCTAATTTCAGCTTTTAAAATGCTATAACTCTCGGCATTAAAAATAGTCCGCCGTTAAAAATACCTTAACGGAGTTATGTTTTTTTCCGAATTACAAACCGATGTTTTAGGGCTTTTGATTAGAACGATGATACGAGTTGATTTATGTAAAATTTACCTCGAAATACTACCCCAAACGACAAAAACGGTGCTTCAATTCGGGTGTTTAAACTTCCAATTAACAAAATTCAAGCCGTTTGAAGCACCGTTTCGAGGTAAGTTTTACATAAATCGATTCGTATCTTCGTTCTAATCAAAATCCATAAAATATCGGTTTATAATTCGAAAAAAAGCATAACTCCGTTAAGCTATTTTTAACGGCGGACTATTATCGGCCAAAAGTAGACCAGTTCGGATTATTATCGGCCAATAACTGAGTTGGGATTATTATCGGCCAAATTGAGTAAGTTGGGATTATTTAAATCCAATTTGCCATAATTATAAACCTATCTTTCTTTCTTTTTTTCTTTTTTATTAAACCTACTTTGAAAAAAAAAAATACTTGCTTTAAAAATATGTATTTAACAGGTTATTCGAGTAATTTTAGTTATGCAATATTTTATGTCGGTCTTTAAAAAAAGTTATGCCCTATTAAATATGTATTTAACAAATATAGTATTTAAAAAAAACTAAATATTTTGCTAACGAATTAACAAAGTATAAATTAGCAAGTATTGTGTGTATAGAGGTATGTACCTCATGCCTTGGGAGGTTTTCAAAAAGAAATTTGATGTTTCACTTTTAACCCTAAATTATTTGTTTTTCTACTTATAACACCAAAAGTTTTCATCTCTTGTAATTTAATCTTACAACTTTTTTACTTTCAACTTTGGTCCCCACACTTTTCATATTTCGCAAATTTTGTGTTTTAAATTTTGCGAGTTAACAAGGCATAACGTGTGTGTGGTTCAACGTTTTAACATTTCGTTTTACGCTTCGTACTAGATTTTGCGAGTTAACACAACTCAACGTGCGTGTGTGGTTCAACGTTTTTACGTCGTCTATCTTTCTCTGGTTTGGCAAGTTCGTTACAACGCGCGGGGTCCTAAATCGACTTAACTATTATTTTCTCTGTTTTACATTGCAGTCTAATTTATTTGCATTAACACACCGTAACTTCAGTATTGATTGTCGCTGGCGGTGGTGTGGCATTTGTGCTATTCGGCACGATTTTATGCCCCCGCCGCATTGCGGCGGGTGGTAAATCTAGTTTTCAAAATATGGTAATTTACTCAAATCAATAACAACTTTTCAAGACGACAAGAACGAACCTTAATGTTTTGCTAAATGTAATTTATTATCTAGTTATTCATCCATATAGAATGATATATGTATATTCATAAACATATAGAGCGATCAATATTTTATGGTTTAACTACTACAAAAAATATTTAAAATATTAAAGCCACATTTTTTTGAAAAATATTTTGTAACCGTAACCCACAAGAAAACTAATGTATTTAGTGTTCAAACACAAGAAATAGTAACTGAATTTGAATCTAATTCTTACCTCATTTGTTGATATTATAAAAATAAAAATAACTTACTTTTTTAATTATTTTTTTTAAACGACTTTTTTTATTAATTATAAAATCACGAGGGTATAACTGAAATGATTATAATCACACGTTTAAAAACAGTTCTTCAAAATAAGTATTTTTTCAAAGAAAGTTTTGTAAAAAAAAGTTTAATTTACGATTCATGGAAAAATATAGTTATATGATAATTTATGATTAAATCAAATATTATTTAAGGGAATTGAAGTTATCTAATAAGATTAGGAGTGAGAAATACATAAAATCTTCAAAACACTATTTTGGTAAATATTTTTCATACAACACTATTTTGGTAAATACTTTTTTCACCCACACCATTTTGGAAAAAAAGTCGGATCTTCTTTCATTTACTAGCCGTCATAGAAGAATGTAAGAAAGCTAAGAAAGGCATAGGAGTTTATCAGGTTCGTAATAATATGGTAGCACAGGAAAGATGAACGAAACTGGTTATCAAGATCAAATCAAAGAAAACGTATATCAATTCTCTAACCCCTCCACGAACCATCTTTCTTCGGGTCGGTTCATGGTTCATGTGAGTTTTTCAGCCCAAAACCCAACCCGAGACTGAAACCAAAATTTTCTAAAATCTGAACCGATACGGAAATTTGCTAAAATCTGAACCCGAGACCGAGACCGAAACTAAAATTTGCGAAAATCTGAACTAAACCGATAGCGTTGGGTTCGGTTTCGAGCTTTCTTCCGGTCGGTTGTTGGTTTTTTTGATGCTACCCAAAGCTCCATGCCAAACATACCCTAAGTTTTTTAGATCACTGAATTTTGGAAAAGCTTGGGATCGTTGATGTCTGTGGTCAATTTGACCATGAAAATCAAGTAAAAACCAAAATTTCAATTTTATAACTGTTGGAAGATTTATAATCAAGAGATTCAGGATTTTTAGAAGTCAATTATAAAAGTCAAACTTGTTCATAAAAAAGTCAACTGCAGAATTAAAAGGTGATGAAAAAGAAATTCGGTTATGTGGTTATGTTAGTTAGAAAACGGTTAAATAACCGTCGTATTGTAAGGGTATAAATACCCACCGATGTCTTCGTTTGTATGTGTGAAATTAGAAGTTTATATTGCATATTTTCTTTGTCTCTGTTTCACCAAATGAGTCCCTGCACATATTTTGTGCATACTCAAACTCACAATTGTTCATCCTATATTCATGAATGTTAATCGATCCCCAATCCGACAATAACCGGTGGGGCCAATTGCTGGGCAGTGATTTTATTACAGTTTTCTTTGTTGAGCTGAACACAGTCTTGGTTTCTCTCTTGCTGGGCTGTTATAGCAAATGAAAATGTACGGTACATTATTCAGTTGGCATGATGTTCTTTTTAATGAATGGTTGGTTTTGGTGACTGTACACTTTGACTTACTAGTGTTATTTCTAGGAGACCACATAGCTTATAGTAACAAGCGAAATTGCAGCTTCAAATCAGTTTATTGAAAGGTAATCGATATTATTCATTCATGATAGGAAGATTACAATCAAATATATAGAGAACCTAACTACACGTAGGGGGCGTTTGGTTCGCGGAATGTGTAGGAATTGAAATTGGAATCCCTATGGGAATTGCACCATTAATACATTTATCAACCAAACACATCTATGGATTTCAAAGGAATCCATCAAATTCCAATTCAAATTCCAATTCCCATAGGGATTCCAATTCCAATTCCAATTCCAATTCCTACACATTCTGCGAACCAAACGCCCCCTAAGTACCGTACACATTCAATCTTGGTACTCATATGGTACAACTTTAACACCAACATTTTTGGTATTCACCGTAATATTACAAAATGGTTGTGTAGAAAGATTCATCTAAAACTTTATATTCAACAGGAAGGTACACACAGATATAATGTGGAAAAATGACTATTATGGAAGTCTGCTACGCCACCCGAGGTGTAAAGAAGCCACAAAGATTCAGGCCTAGAGAGATACCAGAAGTATCAGAAGAGAAGTATCAGAAGAGTACTGAGCTTATGAAACTTCGGTTCCAGAGGCTTGTGAGAGAAATCACTCACAGGATTTCAAAACAGATCTACGATTTCCGAGCTCCGCTATAGCTGCTCTCCAGGAGGCTGCTGAAGCGTGGACACTAATCTGTGCGTGATTCATGCTAAACGAGTAACGATCAAGCCTTAGGATATCCAGCTTGCACGTAGGATCCGTGGTGAGAGGGCCTAGACTATGATCTGTAATTCAAAGTCTGCACATCACGTCATCCTCCATAAACAAATCCAAACAAAACCTTAGAAAAATCATTCAGCATCGGGTACATCCTCTACAGCTTCAGTAAAAGATGCAGCCAATATTTCAGCAAGGCTAGGTTGTGAACTAGACTGTCTTTGAGATTCTGAAACTGTAGGTTTTTTTGCATTAAGAGAAGGTGGAAGCCACTGCTTTTTGAGTGACTTCCAAATTACTGGTTCTAGAAACTTCCAAGGGTCTTCCAACATTGACTTGTTAAAGAAACAATCGGGTCGTTGTTCTTCTGCTGATACATGATTATGGCCCCACCCTCGCCCTCCACCCTGTCCTGACCCACGGCCTCTCCCTCTCCCATATCTTGGACCACTGGTGAAGTGGGTTTGCTGGCTAGAAAAACTGACACCTGGTGGGCTATAGTAACTTTGTGGTGGGTTAGATGAATAAGCATGATTACAACTTGCATAATATCCCGTGGTTGTTGCATTTGCGGATTTGGCGATTGGTTTATATGGGGTTGAAGGGAAGGTGAGGTAAGCATTTCGTCGGTCCGCAAGCCTGTTGAACCAAAAATTATTTATGTAAACTAATAAGAAAGGGAGTTTAATGCTTGCCGAAAACATAAGAAAAACGAATATAAAGAAAATCAAACTACTGTTGTATGCATAAGAAGTGGCAATTTCAACCCATTTACTGATCGAGTCAATTCCAGTTATAAATGAGTAAAATAATGTTTTTTAGATGGCTTAAAAGGGAACGGGTCAAACAAGCTGAAAGTTGCTCAAAGTGTATTTGTAATTCATAAAACCTCCTAAGTCGATCACTCAAAAATTAAGAATATTACTGCAGTAATATAATTAGACTAAAATGGTTAGTAAAATTGACCCGTTTAGACTTGTACAACATGATCACCCATTTGATATTCATATTGCTACATGTATAAAAACATAGCATCAATTCGCAATTTATAATACTTGTTTAGTGACAATCTCGCAAAAGTTATTTGCCTCCAATCCAATCATCTTAAAAGGTCGATTAACTAAACACAGATTCAATGATTATCCGTTTAAGCCCCAACAAGTCACGCAGAGATGTAAACTTTCACGTTTAAATGATGAAATCAATCAAGAATATATATATATATATATATAGAACACCAACGAATTAGCACACATAAGAAATTCAAAAGTATGTGATAACAATAAGGTCATATGGTATTACTTGGAGTGGATGAAATATTCTGTGATATCTGAGGGCTGACCTGGCTCCTCTGCTTGTTGCCAGAATACGCAGCCATTGAGTTGGTGTAATAACTAAAGCTTCGAGAAGTTGTCTGCACCTCAGTTTCAGAGTTAGTTGTGGATTCAAGTAACGGGTTTGCGAGACTAACAGCTGAATGATCTTTATTATGAGTTGCATCCTCCTTTGAAGCTTCCAATCGCATAGCTTTTAGTCTTTCTCTTCTCTGTGTTGACTCTTCCATTGACCAGAGAATATATACATATACTGCACGATTGCATACACACATATAAGAAATGTGAAATCAGGATGTGTTTGTGATATTAGAAGTGTCGAATGGGCGAAAATTTACAACTTGGCTAGAAAGGAAACAGGTATAAGGGGTCAAAAAAGTCATCCAAAGTGATTTTAAATTCTTAAAAACCTCCTCAATCAACAAGTTGCTTTATATTTTTAACAGAATATATTCTTATGATAACAATTCTAACCCGTATAGAACTCTACCCATGTGACCCGTTACCCAACCCACGCACTTTGATTGAAATAAATATAATGCACTTAAATAAACACGAAAAGAAGAACAAACAAGAACAATAATGTGGCTCAGAAAAGAGGTGATATATCAACCACTATGACTATTTAAGCTGAAACAGGGTCATATTTCTAAGAAAAGAAGCCTATGCTTAATCAACTAATTAATCCACTCAAAAGTTGACAAGAATTTATGCATGTATAAGTGAGTGAGGTAACTAACTGATATAAATAAAAGGCACCCGAAGAAGTAAGAGTTTCAACTTTCAACAGTTTAACTGATATCAATGTGCTTAAAAGTTGAAGCATATAAGAAATCAAACAAATTTTATATGAAATTAGCTTCTAAAAGATTTATAAACAACCATATCGATTTATTAGAAGCCATAACATAACTTATTTGATCAATGTCGCATTACAAAACCACAGAGATGGAAACTTCAAACCTCAAATACGAATTCAGTTCCATAATACCGCAATAATAATAATAATAACCCAAACATATATGCAGCAATCAGACTGGAAACGTTATAAGTTAGCAGTTTACATTAAATTAAGCAATTAGGCAACAAATTAGGGCTTAAATCAGGAATTAGCGAAGAACCCTAGAACAATAGGGAAACATACATATACATGTTATAAGTATACTACCAATTAGAAATTTAACCTCAAATTAATGTTTGAGTAAACAGGAACGAGAGAGAGAGAGAGAGAGAGAGAAAGAGAGAGGTAACCTGTATTACGTTGCAGAAATCAAAGCACATCTTCAACAAACAAACGGAAGATTCCAAAGTTTTTTTTTTCGGACATTAATTTTGTTACTGGTTTGGTCCAAATTTAAAGTGTAAGTACCTAAAAGACCCTGAATTGTTACATTTTGAAACCATCAATCCCTTTGAGTTTATTTATTTATTTTTTAATTTTTAGTGGAAAATGTTAAAAAGTAACTGTGACTGTTAGGGCTGTAAACGAACCGAACGTTCAGCGAACAGTTCATGAACCGTTCGGCGGGAAGTTCGTTTATGTTCGTTCGTTTAATAAACGAACGAACATGAACAAGAAATTTCGTTCGATTAGTTAAATGAACGAACATGAACAGGGATCTCGTTCGTTCGATTGTGTTCGTGAACGTTCGGTAAGGTGTTCGTGAACGTGTTCGTGAACATTCGTTGATTTGTGTTTGTTTATGTTCGTATGTTTTTGTTTTAATTGAAGATCTTTGTACTTTCTTATATTTTATTTGTACTTTTTATATTATTAAAATTTTATTTATTTTATTTCCCTAACAATTAATCTAGGAAATCCACTTTCACCTTGTTTATGCATCATTTCCCTTTCATTTCTCATTATTTACATCCACGAATACGATCGACCTCCGTTCCACAATAAGGGATTCAAGTTCGAGTGCTACTCTCTTTATCCTTCGTCAAATTTATTTGTGTTCGTTTGTGTTCGTGAACCGTTCGCGAACACGCTCATTTCCTTAATGAACGAACACGAACATAAAATCCCGTTCGGTAAGTGTTCATGAACCGTTCGTGAACACATTTATTTCCTTAACGAACGAACACGAACAAGGCCTTGTTCGTGTTCGTTCGGTTCGTTTACAGCCCTAGTGACTGTCAGAGAAAAAGTGTTGACATGTTTGGTGACATGGATGATCACTTACCAAGTGACGATGTAGAATGCCACACCAACAAAAATACTAAAGTGTCATGTGGACCTATAAACACAATTTTAAAAACCGGTTGGAATTACCGATTGAACCGACTACAAGAGACATCACCGGTACGATAGACCTTCATCTTGAATGAAAACACGACTAACAAGTTGTTTTTTGTAACATTAATTCTAGTTGAACTGAACTTGAAAAGCAATGGTTATTAATTTGACTCTTGAAATTTTAAAGTTGCAGTCGAAGATGATATTCCACCTGATCGATGAACATTCAAATCCTCACCCATCCTTTTGGGCACAGGGACGCTATATCAAGGTTTCTGCAAAACGTGAGAGATATAATATTAAACTTAGACGTTGCGTCTACTACCATGACTTGGTTCGTTTGCATGCTTTGAAACTTGAAAGCATCCTGGGCAGCTTGGAAAAAATGTCACGGGTGTTGAAGAATTTGCCAACAGTGTAAGTGAACAAAGCCTAGAAAAGACTCAATATCTTCATGCAGCTTTAAACGAAGTGGAATGCAACTCAAATATATAGCAATATCTCATACTTTGACTTAACCGAGCCTTTGACTAATCAGCATTTGTTACTAGTAGTTATAAGAGGTTCAAACTGGAACAGGTTGAGTCGACCCAAAGCCTTTATTTTTTGGTCTAAATTGTTTTAAGAAAAACGTAAATATTTTGTGTGTAAAAAAAAGTTGCATTATTATAAAGAAAAATCCATTTTTTTTATTAAAATGATTAGGTTGGTACAGTACAACCCATATTAACTATTTCGTTTAAATCATGGATAAAATTGTATGTGGTCCAATTTAATAGTCAACCTTCAAGGTATGTCACTAGAGTGAAAGTTTGATGTGAAGGGTATTTTTGTCAAAATCAATAAAACATGATTTCAATATGTCTTCTTTTAAAATTAGACGAGGGTGTTAAATTGTTTTGATAATCTATATACCTTCTTTGCAAACAAACGACATTTGAATAATAATTACTTCTTTCGTTGTATACAGCTGATCTTACAGATTGATTAGTCCTTTCCACGAAAAGGTTATACGCTGATCCAGCTAACTTTAGGGACCGATTTGGAAAGTTATGTTAAGGTATCTTGGATTTCGGTTTTCTGAATTAGACTGCCCTTCTGTTGGTCTCCTATCTAATTAGATTGATTGGCACCAAGCCTTTGATCAAGAGATTTCAGTTCTAGAGGCTGGTGAGAGAAATCACTAAGGATTTGACAGATGCTCCGCGATGACTGCTCTCCAGGGGCAGCTGAAGCATACCTTGTTGGACTCATTGAGGATGCTAATCTGTGCGCAATTTAATGTCAAAAGAATAACAAACATGTCTAAGGATATCCAGCTTGCACGTAGGATTCATGGTGAGAGAGTTCAAAGTATGTAGATTTGAAATGTTTTATTATGCTCTTATAATTCTTATTGATTCATATTGAATGAAACTTTTCCGTTTAGTTATGTTATATGATAATATATAAGTTGGTTGTTATGATGTCGAACTACTTTTTAGTTGTATTTGATCTTCTATCAAACTATGCATCCATCAACTTGTAATGAAGGTACTCATTAGTGATACATAGAAAGCCGAGTCGTGATCCATAGAAACCATTCCGTTTAGGTTTTAATGGAGGTTCACAAGTAAAATGAAGATGCATTTGAGTTGTTTTAATTTGAATATAACTGATTGATATATCTAATTGTTTGGATCATGTTAAAAAAGCTTGGAATCGTTAATGATGATTTTGAAGCTGACGAATAAAAGGTAAAGAAACAGGGAATTTTCATTTTTAACTGGTGGGCCGTGCAACTTGGCTGTAGTTTTGTTTAGGCTTCTTTATTGGGCCAAAATGTAGTCTTGGTTTCTTTGTTGATGGGCTTGAAGCCCACCCATGGAAAGATAAAGAAAAAGGGGTCGCCACAAAGGGTTTGAAATTAGGCCTCTGTATACTAATACTAATATGATTAACTTTCAATAATTAGACCTCTGTATACTTATTATTCTTTGTTTTATTACATGATTTTTCTCACCATAAAACCTTAACTAATTTAGTTACATTGTTTTCTTGTATTAATTTCCCACTTTAAAGTGATTATTTCAATAAACTTGTTAATGGTTTGAGTTAACAAGAGTCAAAACCGGGTTTGGTTGAAACTGGATTTTTAAGCTGTAAAAATCATTTTCAAAATTGGGTTTTAACTAGTTTGGCTCGGGTTTGACTGTTCGAAGTATATGTTCCCACACCGATTACAACCTATTTGTGTGGATCTGTTCGAAACCAGTTTCAATACCGGTCCCGGTTCCTATTTAAAAACATGCTCCGGTTCCCAAACCAGTTTTTTTTTCACTTCCATAACCCTGCTAATATTAAGTTGGGCTTAACTGACTTGTTTAAGAAGCTGGACTTGACCCAACTTAATCAGCAATGACCTATGTGACTCAAAACCAATTGAAATCTTCTCCCTCATTTTGAGACAAATGGAGTCCACTTCCGCTCACCATGCCGCCGTTATCCCTTACTTTATTTTCATATGTTTTTTTTTTATAAACCGGTTCAGATTTGAGTCAACAAAAGTCAAAACCAGCTTCTATTGGAATTGGTTTTTGAGGGGGAAAAAGATTGGTTCCAAAATAGGGTTTAACCAATTTGGTTCGGTTTAACCGGTCTCAAAGTATAGATTCCGAACCGATTACAACCCGCCTTCTCAGGCCAGTTTGAAACCAATTACAAAGAAAGCCGTTTTTTCCACATCCTGTACCCTAGTAATTTTTTTAAGTTGGGCTTTAAGTGACTTTGTTTAACAAGTTGGACTTGGCCCAACCTAATCATTAATTGCCCTATGCGACTCAAACCAGTTCCCCTTTTTGGAGACGAACGGAGTTCACTTCCGGCCACCCTGCCGCCGTTGCCGATTCAGACGAACATAATAAACCTAAACGAATAAATATTCGATCTTCGAGCTTCATAGGTTCCTTCCGTTTCATCGAATTGCTTTCAGCATCACAACACACTTCTTCCACCACCGGAACTACTTCCACCGAAATCGAAACGGCGTTAATGTAAGTTCGCTTTAACCTAACTTAATTAAATGTCGTTCTCTATTTTGTTCATCAAGTGTTGCTGCTGGTTTTACATATTGATTTTAACTATTTGTAGAGGTCACTAAACAATGCTGATTAAATGTGATTGTGTATTTTGTTCATGTAGTACTATCGCTTATTAGTATAATGCCTGTTTCTTTACATCAATTTGTTCTTCAATTTCTTTACAGCGTCATGGTCACATATCTATATGTGTTCATGTATGTACTAACCGGTTTATTGGTTCAGTTTATACGTATGTATGTATGTGTATGTCTCTGTTTTCAACCTAATCAATCCATATTGGGGGTAGTATGACAAAGCTGTGAAGTAACTTAAAAAAAAAAAACACATTACTGTAAACAGCAATCTTCATCAACATTGTTGTTTTTGCTATTAAGATGATGGAATATAGATGCTCGTTATAAGACCCGCTTCACTGAAATTAGAATAAACAAATAGAAAGATAGGTTACTCAATGTTTGATAAGTCAATTGGTTAGTGATGTCAAATCACTAATTATTATAAATCATTCATAATAAAGTTAAAACTTTAAAGACATATGCCCTTATATATCCTATCAGTTTGAGATAGACAAAGTGAAAAAACAAACCAAATCGACCCATCTTGACATTCACAAGTTTCGGATGAAATTTTGTGTACAAGATAATATAATATGGTATCAAGGCAACAAGCTCTTATATGCAATTTTAGTTCTCTTAGTTTCACTTCTACTTGAAATTCTTTGTTGTATGACTAAACTGCCCTGCTGCTTGTTTTGTATGGTCAGTTGGGCAAAATGCTAAAAATCCTACCTTTTTCATGTAGTAAGGGCAAAATCTGGTAAGAAGCAATTAACAGAAGATGCTGGTGGCAAAATTGCACATTCTGCAGGAGCTTCAATGAGCTTGCCTTAAATAAGGTGTGTTTTAACATGCATACATATTAAGTTTTTCTTAGAAAATTTTAATGTATTCATATCAGTTCTTATTTTGGAAAATTTTGGTTTTGACCATTATAGTCAAAGTAGGAGAGGTAAAAGAGCAAAGATGAAACATTTGACTTGGTTCACCCAGCTGTGGATACAAGATTGTTCGAGTAAAGGGGTATTAGTAGAGCGGGCAATTCTGACCCGCATGCATAAAATGGGTCGTTTTGGGTCTTTTTTTAAATCACCATGGGTTGATTTGGGTTTCTTTTTAGTAATCAATGGGTCTGGCTGGGTCACCCTAAAATACAGAAACATTTTACGGGTCAAATTGGGTTTGGAATTAAAAGAAACAAACGGGTGGAACGGGTTAGTGGGTTCAGAAGAAAAAGAAACAGGTGGAACTAGTTAGAAAAAATCTCGGGTTTTTTTCTCAAAAGCCAAAAGCTTTTCTTTTTCTTCTCTCTAAATCTGAGTTTGTCACTCTCACACAAAATTAGTTCTTAGAAAAATCTCACCAAACCACCATATTAGAAGCTTACAGATTCTCCTCTGCTCTCGTCTCCTTTACGCACTATCTCTGTGTTCCGGTAAACTAGCGACGCCGACCACCATTAAGTTGGTGACATAGCAAACGACGGTGTTTCTGTCTTCCGGTAAACTATCGACGACGACCACCATAAAGTTGGTAACATATTAAACGACGGTGTTTCGATGTTATGCGGAGGTCGTAACGTAACGGATCGATGGTGTAACCGGTGAGTGTGTAAATGATCACTCAATGGCTGACAGTTACGAACCCAAACGGGTTGACATATGCGAGAGATCAGCTGGAGCGATTACTGAATTGAAACCGCGTGAATTATGAATCGTTGCTGCCTCACCAGACGAAACAGAAACGATCATTGGTTGTTCTTTTCTCAATCAGTATGTTTTAATATTTGATTTGTGTTTATTTGCTTTTTTTTTCCCAAAATAAAACTGTTTTTTTTAAGTTTAACTGAATTTTAGTTTTTCAATTAAAATGAATTTCTGTTCAACATCTGTTACAATTTCAATTTCTATTTTAGTTAAGAAAGCAAAGGTTTTACCGTAGGGAATAGAGATTCTATTACTGCTGGGTGCAGACATCAATATGTAAAATGACCGTTCTAACCCGAACCCAATCTGACCCGAACCCATTCTGATCCAATCCGACCCAAACCAAAATGACCCTTTCCTTAACATGACCCGTTCTGACCCGAACCCGTTTTGATCCGTCACTACACCCAATCTGACCGGCTCATTTTGGCAGGCATTGGTATAAGCGTTATCATTGTAAAGTATGTTTAAGGTCTATAGTTTATTATGTAAGGGGTTTAGGGTGTCATTTAAGTAAACCGGTATATCTCAATCGCTTCTTCGATTGTTTCACGCCGGTTCAATATGTATAAGTAGGGAACGATTGTCAAGCATCATTTAGTAATCAGAAATTTAGTTTGTGTAAAATTCATTTGTTAATTTTGTTCTTATTCTATCAATTCAATCAATTGTGTCTTTGATTAACAACCTTGGGCTACAGAATCTCATCTTGTTAAAATGTATTTTTATCATAGACAGTCCAAGTATGGATGGAAACCCGTGGATGCTGAAATCCAGAAGAAAGGTGTAATGGAAAAGGCTCTCACAATAGTCTGCAGGCCCATCATCTCTCGTATCCCCTGCATCAATTAACACAAGAGACTACTAATGGTACTTGTTTACTTGATACACTTTTGACTCTTTCAATATGCATAAATTAAATATTTTGTTTTTGTTTTCATTCAGGCACCAAATTTTACGGCTTGACAAATGGTTTATTTGGAAAAATATGTGATTGACTTAATGCCTTTTTTTCACTTTCTTTCAAGATATATATTGATCTTCTTTTCAAATAAATCACCTTGCAGAAAAAGGAGATTTATTAAGATCTTTATATTATTTACTTCTTTATCTTGAATTTTTAACTCGTGGGCCGAGCAGCTAGGCTCTGGTTTTGTTTAGACATTCTCCAACGGGCCCAAACCTAGTCATGGGTTTATGGGTTTGTTGATAATTGGATTTTTGATTAGTAATTTACTATATTTTGTGCCCTGATTCTGATTGATGATTGATGGGTTTGATTTGCTGATTAGTACTTCAATTTTATGAATTCTAATTACAATTATCTGTTTGAATATTGATTTTGATTAAATTGGGTTTATGGGTTTGTTGGAAGTTGGGCATTGATTACATTGGAACCGACAATTTTATGGTTTCATGTTCATGATTTTAATCGGTTCAATGTAACTTTGCTTAACCTAACTTACTTAATTGTCATTCTGTGTTTTGTTCATCAACTGTTGTTACTGGTTACTTTGGATTTAAACTAGCTTATGAGTAGAATGCCTGTTTCTTTTTTACATGAATTTGTACTTCAAATTGCGGCTTCATGGTCTTCCCCTTCATATATCTATATGTGTTCATGTATGTACTAGCCGGTTTATTGGTTCAAATTATATATATGTATGTGTATGTCTCTGTTTTCAACCTAAAAATCCGATTTGGGGGTAGTAGTCAGGGCAAAAGCTGGTAGGAAGCAAATATCAGAAGACGCTGGTGGCAAAATTGCACGTTCTGCAGGAGCTTCAATGAGCACTAAACCCACAAGGTGATGGTAACTTTAACTCACATGCAACACGAAAACCACAAGGTGATGGTATTGTGAAAAAATGTGGTTGATCAAAATCCAATGACTCTCAAACAGGTATGTTGGCATAACATTCATAATTAAGAAAATTTTCAAATATTAGACCTGAGGCTAAGTTAAAGAAAAGGGTCAAAGTGGTTGATGAGTTTGTTTATAAGTTGATCCAGAAAAGGTTGAACTGACGTTGAGTGAATCAGCAAATAACAATCAACGAAAGTCCAGATTTTAGCAGTGTGTGTACATTCAGAAAAAAATGCAGTAAAACTCGTGCATACATTGACTGAATCAGAAAATAACAATCAACATGTTGATATAAGTGTAAGTTCCTTCAAGTCAACAACATTTGACCACCTCATAATATAACAACCTGGTTTTAGTTATTCGTATACATGATATAACACGGGATTTGTTCATGAAAGCAACGGGTCGATTTAATATTCAAACTTCCTTTTGGAATTGATCTGATAGCAATTCTGGCTCAGTATTCAAAGTTATTTTCTGCATAGTTTATTTGACTTTGCATTCATTTAAACAACAAATTTTACATATTATTACAAGACAAGTTAATTATTTATAAAGTATTTTACATATGACATTCATTGGGTGTTGGGTCATGTACGGGTCAAGTCGGTTACCGGTTTTGTTTAAAGGGGTCACAGAATAGCAAACGGGTCATGGGTTGGCAGGTACCCTTCCAACGGGTCAACGAAGAGACGGTCTAAGTGGTGACTGAGTTTGCTGGATGTGGATTTGAGAAAAAGTGAACGTTAGAAGTCTTTATTATAGCATGTGTTTTTATTTATACTTGGGTCAAATGGGCCAGTTGAGTTTGTCTATTCCTTAGCAATGATTTAGAGTCACGAGTCTAGTGTTACGTTGCATGTAATTGCCTATATAAGGCTTAATTTCTTTGGTTATTGAATATAGATGTAGCTTTCCATTTTTCTTTTTATCTTCTGCAAGTCTCCTTTGTCATTCTGGATATGCACGTCATACAAATTTGAGTGCAATTTTGTGAGTGGAAGTTGGGGCTTGAACCAACATTGGGATCTTTCTAATAGTTCACTATAATATTATTTTATGTTAAACAGAGCAACTCTAAACACCTGAAGAACAACAAACTCTGATTGGAGCATGTTTTAGGCTTTATGGGGAGGGATACAACTTTATACATCATAATATCATTAGGCTAGAAGCCCATATGTATGAGGTTTTAAATGCTTTTTTTTGTTTTTTATCACTTGGAGATAAGTAGTATACCTTGGCCATTGAGATATATAATGGATATTTGTATACAACTAGTAAGATTACCCACGCTATGCTGTGGCGTTTCAGTCGATTTCTATTTTGGTTCAATATAGCAGCCGAAAGAAATATGCTCAAAAGAATGTCTACACATGTTTTACATCCACCAAAAACCATAAAAATAAATTAAATTGGATAGTAGTACGGTCTGATTTTAAATTAATTGTAAATAAAAGCATAAACGCTATCTTTAAAATGACTTTAATGAAAATTTATGTCTAAACGTAAACCAACTTGAATTTATACCGACATGTGCATAAAAATAAGCACATAAGAAAATATTGTTTTAAGTTAAAGAATGGTACGGCGCGTTGCGGCTGTGTCGAAACGTAAAGTGACTCGAATTTATACCGTCTAAGGAAAATGGCCTAGTTGTTTCTTAACAAAATTAACGTCAAACATAGACTGAAAACATACATAAAAATAAGCATGAAAACGTATTATATTTGACTCGACTTATTTCCGAAAAGATTACGTTAAAACGTAGAACAACTGGAAAAAAAAAAGATTTTTCCCTTCTAACCCAAAACATCTCATCTTTGCAATTTAACGCATTTAGTTGTGGACGATGACGAGGAAGTTGAAGAGTTGGCCCGACCGCCCGGTAGAAGAAAAGATAAGCGAACCGGGAAAAATCGGTAGAGTCGTCTTCCGATCTCGACTTGAAGGAAGATTTCGAAGAGATGAACCGTCGTCTCCAAGACATTCGAGCACTCGGCCACAAACGTTGGGAGACTATGAAAGAACGAGTCGCCGAAAACAAAAAGTTTAACGAGATGCAAGCGGCGAGGCAAACGGAAAAGGACATAGAGTTTTTGTCCAAACCTATCGACCACCTACAAGGCGACGCGTTGATCGTTGCGGAAATGCACTGCCAAAAACTTCGGGAAAAATACGGACTTTAGATCATCATCTTTTTTTTTTAATTTTATCTTTTTTTTATTTCCATTTTTTTATTCGGTTTTTTTTTATTTCTAGTATTGTAATTTTTTTTAAATTAATGAAGTATTTTAAGTTTTTAATTTAAAAAAATAAATAATTGTGTAATGATTGGATGGGCGTTATCGGGCATTATTCCCACTACGCCACTTTTGCGAAAACGCCCAATAATGCCCCCATGCTGACTGGACTGCCACATGGCAGAAAACGCCCTAGGGTGGGGGCATTATTCATCAAACGACTACGCATGGTCTAATAGTAGATGTAAAGTGGGTGAGTTGGGTAAGGTGAATTTAATTTCGGAACAACCCATTACTAGATGCTCCTACAATTACATCCACATGATTATCTTTGACAGAAAAGCAAATTCTTTGCTTAATTTTGAAGATAAAGTCTGCCAGCTAGAACATGCACAAGAATACTTAAGAAAAAAAGTTTGCCATAATAATCACACGAATAGGATAACTTGTTACTATCCCACAAGTTATTCTCTAAGGATACGGTTTATTTTTGTACTATAAACATGTGTTACAACTGTTATTTCAATGCACTCCTCATTTCATTTAGATCCATAGTTCCAGTTTTAGTAATTGCAATGGCAGAAAACGCCCTAGGGTGGGGGCATTATTCATCAAACGACTACGCATGGTCTAATAGTAGATGTAAAGTGGGTGAGTTGGGTAAGGTGAATTTAATTTCGGAACAACCCATTACTAGATGCTCCTACAATTACATCCACATGATTATCTTTGACAGAAAAGCAAATTCTTTGCTTAATTTTGAAGATAAAGTCTGCCAGCTAGAACATGCACAAGAATACTTAAGAAAAAAAGTTTGCCATAATAATCACACGAATAGGATAACTTGTTACTATCCCACAAGTTATTCTCTAAGGATACGGTTTATTTTTGTACTATAAACATGTGTTACAACTGTTATTTCAATGCACTCCTCATTTCATTTAGATCCATAGTTCCAGTTTTAGTAATTGCAATAAACTATGGCTGAAACTATTGCTACTGAACTCGTCAAAGTCCTTTTCCAGAAGCTGTCTGATGAAGCTTTCAAGCGAATTGCTCGCGCTCAGGGAATTCACAACGAGCTAAAGGAGTTGAAGAGCACACTGTCCAGGATCCAAGATCTGCTTAACGATGCTTCCCAGAAGGAGGTGACTCATAAATCTGTCAAATCATGGCTGAATAGCCTCCAACATCTAGCTTACGATATCGATGACGTACTCGACGATTTGGCTACCAAAGACATGCATCGTGAGCTGACGCTGGAATCAAGAGCAATCATCTGCAGCAAGGTAAGAAAGCTCATCCCATCATGCTGCACAAATTTCTCACTAACTCATAGGCTGTCTCCCAAGTTAGATAGGATTAACAGAGAGTTAGAAAATCTAGAAAAACGAAAAACGGATCTAGGTTTGCTTAAGATAGATGAAAAGCCAAGAAATACTAGTAGAAGAAGCGAAACCTCTTTGCCAGAACGCGATGTTGTCGGAAGAGAAGTTGAGAAAGAGCAATTGCTTAAAAAGTTGTTGGGGGATGATGGGTCATCTCAGGATAACTTTAGCGTCTTACCTATAGTTGGTATGGGTGGCGTTGGAAAAACCACTCTAGCTAGACTTTTGTATAATGATACAAAGGTGAGGGATCACTTTGAACCCAAGGCATGGGTTTGTGTTTCAGATGATTTTGATATTTTTAAGATAAGCAATACCATCTTTCAGTCTGTGACTACTACCGAAAACAAGAAATTTGAAGATTTAGATAAGCTTCAAATAGCTATTGTAGAGCAATTTAAGGACAAACGATTTCTACTAGTAGTTGATGATGTGTGGAGTGAAAACTATGGTGATTGGGAAAACCTAGTTCGCCCATTTCTGTCATGTGCTCCTGGAAGTAGGATAATCATGACAACTCGTAAGAATCAATTGCTCAAACAGATAGGTTTGCATAATGTAGACCGTCTCGAGAGTTTGTCGAATGAAGATGCATTGCGTTTATTTGCAATACATGCATTGGGGGTAGATAACTTCGACTCACACACGACACTTAAACCGCAAGGTGAAGGTATTGTGAAAAAGTGTGGTCGTTTGCCTTTAAAGGCAATTGGAAGGCTTTTAAGGACAAAAACAGATAGAGAAGACTGGGATGATGTGTTGAATAGCGAGATATGGGATGTAGAAATTGGTAATGTCACTGAAAGTGGTAAAGATGTGGAAAATAGTGATAAAATTGTTCCGGCACTTAGGATAAGCTACCATGAACTTTCTGCAGATTTGAAGCAGTTGTTTGCATACTGTTCCTTGTTCCCCAAAGACTTTTTGTTTGACAAGGAGGAGTTGGTATCGTTGTGGATGGCAGAAGGGTTTTTGAACCCATCCAAGTCACCAGAACGCTTGGGCCGTGAATATTTTGAAATTTTATTATCAAGGTCATTTTTCCAACATGCACCTAATGATGAATCATTGTTTATCATGCATGATCTCATGAATGACTTGGCCACTTTTGTTGCCGGAGAATTTTTTCTAAGGTTTGACAATCATATGAAGACAAAGACAGAAGCTTTGGCAAAGTATCGCCATATGTCATTTTCTCGCGAGAAGTATGTAGGTTACCAAAAGTTTGAGGCATTCAAAGGAGCCAAAAGCTTGAGAACATTTTTAGCAGTATCTCTCGGTGTGGATAAAGTTTGGGGCTACTTTTTCTTATCTAATAAGATTCTGGTTGACTTACTTCCTAGCTTAACATTATTAAGGGTTCTTTCTTTGAGTCGTTTTCAAATAACTGAGGTACCAGAGTTCATCGGTAGTTTGAAGCACTTGCGGTATCTTAATTTATCTGGAACTAGGATCGAAGTGTTACCGGAGAACATTGGCAACCTTTATAATCTACAAACATTGATTGTTTTTGATTGCAGACGTCTGACTAAGTTGCCTGAAAGCTTCTTGAAGCTTAAAAAGTTGCGACATTTGGACATAAGACATACTCCGTTGGAGAAGCTGCCATTGGGGATTGGTGAGTTGGAAAGCCTACAGACTCTCACCAAGATCATCATTGAAGGAGATGATGGCTTTGCAATAAATGAGCTCAAGGGATTAACAAATCTCCATGGGAAAGTTTCCATTGAGGGATTGCACAAAGTGCAAAGCGCAAAGCATGCACGGGAGGCGAACTTATCTCTAAAAAAGATTACTGGATTAGAGCTGCAATGGGTTGATGTGGTTGATGGCTCACGAATGGATACACTTGAAGAGGAAGTTCTCAATGAGCTGAAACCTAATAGTGATACGTTGAAAACGCTTTCAGTGGTGTCATACGGGGGAACACAAATTTCAAATTGGGTTGGTGATCGCTCTTTTCATGAGTTGGTTAAAGTGTCAATACGTGGTTGTAAAAAATGCACATCTCTACCCCCATTTGGGTTGCTCCCTTCACTTAAGAGGTTGCAGATTCAAGGCATGGATGAGGTTAAAATCATAGGTTTGGAGTTAACCGGAAATGATGTTAACGCCTTCCGTTCACTTGAAGTTCTAACATTTGAAGATATGTCTGGATGGGAGGGGTGGTCAACTAAAAATGAGGGTTCAGCAGCAGTGTTTACGTGCCTTAAAGAGCTTTATGTAGAGAATTGTCCACAATTGATTAATGTCTCACTTCAAGCACTGCCTTCACTCAAGGTTCTTGAAATTCACAGATGTGGTGATGGTGTGTTGAGAAGTCTGGTTCAGGTAGCTTCTTCAGTCACTAAGTTGAGAATAAGTTCTATCTTAGGGCTTACATATGAGGTGTGGAGAGGAGTTATAAGGTATCTTAGGGAAGTTGAAGAATTAAGTATCAGGGGATGTAATGAAATAAAATACTTGTGGGAATCAGAAACAGAGGCAAGTAAGCTTCTTGTGAATTTAAAGAAATTGAGATTATGGTTTTGTTCAGGTTTGGTAAGTTTAGAAGAGAAAGAGGAGGATGACAATTTTGGGAGCAGCACCCTGTTATCTCTTAGAAGTTTGGATGTAAGTTTTTGTAGTAGCATAAAGCGTTTATGTTGTCCAAATAGCATTGAGAGTTTGGGAATTTTTGATTGTTCAGTTATTACAGATGTCTTCCTCCCAAAAGAAGGAGGGAATAAGCTCAAATCACTTGGTATAAGAAATTGTGATAAACTTGAGGGAAAAATCAACAACACAAGCATGCCAATGCTTGAAACCCTAAATATTGATAAATGGGAAAATCTAAGATCAATCAGTGAATTGAGTAACTCCACTCACCTCACCAGCCTGGATATAATGCGATGCCCACATATCGTGTCACTTCCAGAGCTTCAGCTATCAAACCTCACCCATTTGTCAATTAGTAATTGTGAAAGTCTGGAGTCATTACCTGAGCTATCGAATCTCACCAGTTTGTCAGTTCGTGATTGTGAAAGTCTGGCATCATTACCTACGCTATCGAATCTCACATTGTTAAAAGATCTAAAAATCAAAAGGTGTCCAGGTATTGATGCTTCCTTTCCTCGTGGGCTTTGGCCTCCCAATTTGTGTTCCCTTGTAACAGGGGGGTTGAAAAAGCCCATCTCAGAATGGGGCAATCAGAATTTCCCACCTTCCCTTGTTCACCTAAGATTATTTAATGAACCTGATGTGAAGCATTTCAGTCAATTGTCCCACCTTTTCCCTTCTTCTCTTACATCTCTGGACATATTCGAATTTGATAATCTGGAATCACTTTCAACGGGACTCCAACACCTCACATCCCTTCAACGTCTCACCATTAACAGCTGCCCAAAGCTGAACAATCTACCAGAGAAGCTTTTACCTTCACTTTTGAGTTTGATAATTGATGATTGCCCAAAATTGAAAGAAAGGTGTGGAGGAAGAGGCTCCCACTACTGGCCACTCATCTCTCATATCCCCTGCATCGAAATAGACCAGAGGTACTTGTTAATTAAATACCCTCTGATTTCCATATGATAAACTGGTACATGTGCGTGTTTTTTTTGTTGGAATAGGATTTGTTGCTCAAAACCTATAATTGAATTTTAATGATGACATTAATTTATACGTTGGAACTGATTTCACAATGTGTACTAATTTTGATTTTCGTGAGTTAAACATGCCAATTAATTATTATTATTATTGTTATTGTTTTGTTTGTGATTTTTGTTGATCTTGCTTTTGTAGGTTGATAGGGTGCGATTTTTGTTTGTTTTTCGGTTGCTAGTTTATCCGATGGATGTGAGTTGACTTTAGGTAGGGTTTTGGTGTGGTCTGTGGAATTATTGAAGTGTTATAGTAATAGATAATGAAATTTGATTGAAGTTACTTCGAGTCTCGATTACAAAGTTGAATCTGATTCAGAAGCTGAAGATACAAATTAGGGTTTAGATCTGCATTTGGTTTGATTAATTTAGGCATTTTGTTTACTGCAGAGTTATGATAAAGAAAACATACATAGCTAATTTGATTAATTGTATTAATACTTGATATGAAGTCTGTGAAGTTGAATAACTTACATATTACAACTAAACTTTTGCAGGATCATATCCTAAAGGATCTTCTGGGTGATGGAACATTCACAGTTGACCAGGTCAAATTCAAGAACAGAGAAAAGTCTCAAGGTGTGAATTTTCAGGGAAAGTATCTTGAGTAAAGTGCAGTAAAACTCGCGCATATAAATACTGAATCAGCTAATAACAGACAAAGTGTCGATGACATAAGTGTAAGTTCCTTTTAAGTCAACAACATTTGACTACCCCATAATATAACAAACTGGTTTTGATTATTATTATTATTATTATTATTATTATTATTCATGATATAACACAGGATTTATTCATGAAAATCAGTTGGATTCAATATTCAAAGTGAAGGTCTTAAGAAATTGTCAAATGTCGGACCAGAGGCTAAGTTAAAGGAAAGGGTCAAAGTGCTTGATGATGGACAAGATCATTTCTGGTAAGCTTATACTTTTTTCCCATAAAAATTATGGGTGGGGTTGGATAACGAGTCAAAACAGGTTCGGGTTAATAATATTGTTGACTTTTTAGTAGGGTTGAACTGAGGCGGGTTGGAGTGTTGGACTCTGGTACAAACATTTTAATTTTCTTTTGACCTTATGGCCAATTAATGTTTTAACTATGATTACAGAAAATATACTATTTAGAATAGTCGTCTAAACTTTTTCTAAATGAGTTTTTAAAAAGTAACATGTGTTTTGATTATGTTGTAATAACTTTAGAACCACTTGTATGGTTGTTCCTATTCTTTTGTAAGTTTTGGGGTAAAATGTAAATAAGGTTCCCCTCCTGATATATATTTTTTGCCTAAAAGAAGTCGCTCAAATTATCACAGAATTATATTACACACACATATTATTTGGTTGAGCCCGTAGCTTAGGCTAAGGGGTATGGGGGTCATGGTTGGGTGGATTAAACCACGGCAACCACGACCCTCCCATTTGAAAGTTTTAAGACAAAAATAAATTAAAAAAATAAAGAGGATAGTGGTTTGGGTCATGATCACACCCTTAGTGTAGTGGTTTTGGATGATGGATTAGAGATGGATGACATCATACCTATGTGGAGGGTCATGGTGGTCATAAGGGTCATGACCACACCCTATAGCCTTATTCGTTATATATAATTGAATATAAAATAATGAGGCTGGCTTGTACGAAGCATATGTGAGTATTTGAGCCATTGATCTTTCAAGATCAATGGCTCAAAGTAATCCAGTGGCATTCTCGTAAATATGAGATTCAAACAATTGCAGAAACAAATAGCAAAAGGGTATTCTGGTCCTTTCCCACTTGAACTCCTCTCCCCTTGATTTTCAAACGTCTATAACTTTTTCATACGTTGATGTTTTTTTTTAAATTACACCATATTAACGAACATTTCATCCTCTTTAATTCGAGCAGTCTATTGCTATAGTTTTCTTAAATTTTTTACATGATTTTGAATATTCATTACGTATGAAAGAGTTATAGCCGTTTGAAAATCAATGGGGGAAGTTGTTTAAGTAAGAAATGACTAAATTACCCTTCAAGGCAAGGACACTTGTCCTCCTTCCTTGGTCGCATACACTTGGTACAAATCTTATGTCTTGTATATGATCCTTTACCTAAATAATATATTTAGTATATTTTTTCCATAATATTGATAGTATTGCTATATAAATTTGCTCCCTAAAAATCATGGGTCCTGGATATGCCCTACCCTCCACGGTGGATCTGCCCATTTGACTCCGTTATACATGTAGTTAAATTTTTCAGTCCAACCCACCAGACATAACCACATCAACCATTAAATGAAGTACAGTTTGACTCTTGAGGTCAAACAAATTAAAATTGACTTCAAAATTGATTACTTTGATGTTTTGAGAATAGTTTTTATAGCTGGTACAGAAATGCAACAGGATCCACATCATCTTCAATGGAAAAAGTTGTTTCTGTAACATTCTTGTTATATTGAATTTGAAAAGCAATGGGTTTGACCATTAATATCAAAGCATATTGTTTGACCCTTGAAGTTTTTTAATTGCAGTTGAAGAAAGAAGATATTCTATCAAGGTTTCTGCAAATCAACAACACACATTCAAAAAATGTTTGGATTAGCTTATGAGTGGATTAGCTTAGGGCATGGGGTAATTCTGTACCTGTGTTTTGAAAAGTTATAAAAAGTTCCAAAAAGTCACAAAATACTAACTTCTCAAAACTGACTTTTCCTTCTGTACAAAAAGTCAGTTTTATTTACCCAAACATTATTTTGACTTATTGGCTTTTTGAAAAAGCCAATAAGTCAATAAGTTGTTTCAAAAAGCTTAGCCAAACATGCCCTAAATCGCTGGCAGCCTAGTGTCTAGAGGTGCAGAGATGCACAAAACGGTTTCTTCTCTAGCCAGTTCGGTTAAAATGGTTTTTTCTCTAGTCGGTTCGGTTAATCGAACAAGCAGGTTTATCTCATTTTTTCTTTAACCTGTTTTTTCACATTTCATCATTAGCAGATGTCCGAAGGTGAATGATTTATCAGAGATGCTGTTACCTTCACTTTTGAGTTTGAGAATCAGAGGATGCCCAAAATTGAAAGAAAGGTGTGCAGGAAGAGGCTCCCACTACTGGCCCCTCATCTCTCATATCCCCAAAATCCAAATAGACTTCAGGTACTTTTGTATTGAAGCACCCTCAGATTTCCATATGATAAACTGGCTTGTCTTATGCGTGTTTTTGTTGGCCTAGGTTTTTTGTGCTCAAAACCTAAAACTGAATTTTCATAATGACAATAATTTATATGTTGAAATCAGTAATCACTTTTCATGAGTTTAAACTAATATACTGCTGATAAGTTGAAGTCGATTTTGACACAACCAATCTTAATAATCGGTATTTTCTTCACTTGTAGATTCCTGTTTATTACACATGTAATTAATATCAAGTTGACTTTTTGTGTGTTATTTTTTTTTCCTTAGCCATTTTCATTATGACAACCGATAATCTTATACATTACAACTAAATGTTGCAGGGACATGTAACCATTACATCCTAAAGGTTCTTCAAGGTGATGGAACATTCACAGTTGAATGGGACAAATGTGAGAACAGAGAGATTTTAGTGGTGTAAGTTCCTTTCAATAAACCTGGTTTTGATTATTGGTATTAATTATATAACACAGGATTCATTCATGAAAGCATGTTGGATTTGACATTCAAAATTGCTTTGGGAATTGATCTTGACAGCAATCAGCATAACCAGGAAATTTAAGGCATTTTTAAATATCACACCAGAGGCTAAGCTAAATGCAAGAAGATCAAAGTGGTTGATGAGTTTGTTTATTAGCTGATCTAGACCAAGACTGAACAAATGAACTGGGGACAAGATGATTTCTAGTAAGCGGATACTTCTTTTCCCATAAAATCATTGGTGGGTTGGGTAACGAGTCGAAAGAGGTCTGGGGTTTTGAAAAATGGTTACCTTTTTAGTAGGGTTGAAATGGGTCGGGTCAGGTTGGATTGTTTGACTGAGATGAAAACACTTTGATTTTCTTTAAACCTTATATCTAGTTAATGTTTTAACTATGATTACAAAAAACAAACCATTTTTAATAATAGTCAAACTTTCTTTTAATAGTGTTTAGAATGTGATGACTATAATCTTGTTATTTTTAATTTGAAAGCAATGGGTTTGCCTACTAATGTCAAATTGTGTTGTTTGACCCTTGACTGCAGTTGAAGAAAGAAGACATTCTATCAAGGTTTATGCATAGCAACAACACACATCCAAAGTCACAGATGTTGAAGAATTGCAGTTCCCATGGTATGCAATCTCAAATCTTTATCAATTTTTCATACTTTGACTTAACTGGCCGGGTCTTTGACTAATCAACATGGTTACCAATTTTTGTTGGAGTAAGAGGTTCAAAATGGATCTCGTTGGGTCAACCCAAAGCTCTTTTTGTCAAAAAAATTAAAAAAAAAAGTTATTGATAATTAGTTTTAAAGAAGTATTATTTCAAGTCTAATTTTGTTTATTAAAATATTTTCAGGGGTTCTATGTTTCAAAAATACACATTGGATAACTTTACATCCTAAAAAGGTAATAAAAAAGAGAAGTAATACAGATGTTGCAATTTTTCATATGTTGTTGTCTACTAGGATAAAACAATACCATCATATACCCAAATTTATATGCTTTACAGATATGGATGATGCATGATGTATCTGACGGTTGTGTTGTGAAGGAGGATACTGCAGCTTTATCAGAAAAATGGTTTCGTCAAATTGTTGTTTCTCTGAAAGCTTCTTTAAGTTTAAGGATTTTAAGGTCAGTACAATACAACCCATATCGACCATTTCCTTTTCATTTGGATCATGTAACTGAACTCTTGATTTGTAAACTTTTTTGTGGTCTAGTTTAAAAGTCAACCTTCGTGTTATGTCATTTGACCAAAGCAAAAGTATCTAGATTATCATAAAACGTATATTAATAATTATTTAATGAACCTGATGTGAGGAATTTTAGTCAACATGGTTACTAGTAGTTAGAGTAAAAGGGTCAAAGTGGTTGATGAGTTCCAGTACGAGTGAAGAAAGCCTAGAAAAGATATAGTATCTTCATGCAGATTTTAACAAAACTCTCAAGACTCTATCATGCAGTTCCAGTGGTATGCAATCTCAAATCTTTATCAATTTCTCATACTTTGATTTAACTGCAGGACCTTTGACTAATCAACATGGGGTTACTAGTAGTCAGAGGTTCAAAATGGAACACGTTGGGTAAACTAAAAGCTCTTTTTTCTAATATGTCCAATGATTGATGCTTCCTTTCCTCGTGGGCGTTACGCTTACAACAGGGGGGGGGGTTGAAAAAGCCCATCTCAGAATGGGGCTAAATCTGAATTTTAATGATAACAATAATTTATATGTGGAAATCAGTAATCACTTTTCATAAGTTTAAACTAATATATATATTGCTGCATAGAATGTATGGTGTAAGATTCTGTTTATTACTCTGTTTATTTTCAAGTTGACTTCCAATTTTGCTGCTTTTTTTTATTTTTTTAATCTTAGCCATTTTCATTATCCTTTTTGCAGCTTGGTGCACCGAGTATGTTCAATGATTACATTTCAATACGGAAATTACGTTAGCAGATTTGATTTTGGTAAACATGTAAATTAAGCATTTTCCTCGTTAGCTTAGATGAGAAGCTTCTGTATAGCGGAACAACAGAATATCTAATATATTAAAACAAAATTTTGCAGGGACTTAAGACCATGACATCCTAAAGGATCTTCTAGGTGATGGAACATTCACAGTTGACCAGGAAAAAATTGAGATAAGAGAGATTTTAGCAGTGTAAGTTCCTTTCAGTCAACAACATATGACTACTGCATAATACAATGACCTGGTTTTGACTATTGGCATTCATGATATAACACAGGGTTTATTCATGTTGGATTGCATTTTTAAAGTTGCTTTGGGATTTGATGTTGACAGCATGTGTGGTTTAACTGAAGGAGGCCAAAATTGAAAGAAAGGTGTGGAGGAAGAGGCTCCCACTACTGGCCACTTATCTCTCATATCCCCGGCGTATAATACGATTAAAGGTACATGTTTATTAAATAGCAATTGTTTCTTACATGTTTATTATTGCTAATAACCAAAATAAGTTTATAAATATTAGAAGTCGAATGTTAGTTTTTTTTTTTCCAATAGAAATTTTGACTATTTTACATATTAATAATAGAAGGTTAGAGCTAGTGATTGTTTCAAATAAATAACCCTTACATTCTTCTTGTTTCCTCTGTAGTCACTGAAAAGCATTTCCTGCCCTGAATACCCAGTCACTGGAAAAACGACATCAAACAACCGAACGTCACAGCAGATGGCTTTGTCGATGGCGGTTTTTCTTTCCGGCGACCCGTCATCACAACCGAACGCTGCTCACACCCTCAGGTGACAACTAAAATCGTTAAACCTCAAATTATTTATTTTTAAAGTTTCTGCTCCTCGTTTCTTTCTTGTTTGGGCCTGTTTTAATGTTGGAAGCCTAACTGGTTTACAATTACGGAATGTTATTAAGCCCAACATAAACTATTTCATCTAAAGAATGTAGTATCGGTCCACATTTGTTTTTTTAAAGAAAAACCGGCTCTGTTTGGTCAACTTTGGTCAAAACCATTTTGAGTCAAAACCGGTTGGTTATAAACCGGTTGTGAAGGAAAATATTTGATCCTATACAAATCGGTTTGGGTCGTGTAGAAACAGTTTCGCTTTTTTAATATTATCCTGGTTTTTCAAACAGGTTCAAGTTCAAACTGGTTTTAGTAACGAGAGTTGGAAGTGATATACAAATTGGCGATTTGGGTCGGGTTGGAATCGGTGTGGGTCAAACCGGTTTCAGGTGTGGTATTGAGCCGGGTTAGGAACCGGTTTGAAAATCCAAATTGGCTTTTTTTGTACATCTCTAATCTATAGTAAACATACCATATTTGATATAAGTTAAGTAAATTACGGTTGTCAATTTAAAATCGAATGGGTTGCGTCGTCCCAAAGCTCTTTTTGTCTAAAACTGTTTCAAAAAATTAATAAACATCGTGTCAACAAAAGTTTCATCATTTCAATGATACTCCATTTTTTTTTACCAAAATAATAAGGGTAATACATTACAAGGGGGAGGTTCATTTGAGAAGAGAATTTAATTGAAAAGAACAAAGGGTACAATTGTAAAATATTAAGTAGTTTTCTTTCATCTCATTTATTACTATCTTTAAGTAACTAATTACTAATAAAGACTATCATTCTCTACACTAATTTTTTTTGCCTGCACACATAAAAAGTTATCCTACACATTTCGATATTTTTCCTACACGTATTTAAATTTATCCTACATAACTTGTAAATTTTCCTGCACACCTAGTAGTTTGTCCTACACTCTAAATTATTATTTTTTTTATTTTTTGAAAAAATATATATTTTGGAAATAAGTTATAAATTTAATATAGTTAGCTATTAAAGAGGAAGACTAGAAATTAATTATCTAAATCTGGAAAAAAAAGTTACTTTTTCTTTAATTTGAGTTTGCTCAGTGATTTGAATTTTATAAAATGTTACGTCCACATTTGTGAATTCATAAGTTCTGCCTTTTAACAATTTCATAAGTATGGTCAAATCATTGATATTTAGGAATTCCACTAAAACCACTGCCATAAACTTTTCATCATAGGAAGTGCAGTTTCACTCTTCATGTCAAACAAACTAAATTTGAATTCAAATTGATTACTATTCTTCAGTATTTTGACCATAACTCAAATGGAAAAAGTTGTTTTTTAGCATTCTTGTTACTTTAAACTTGGAAAGCAATGTGTGTGACCAAAAATTGTTTGACCCTTGCACTTTTAAAATTGTAGTTGAAGAAAGAAGACATTCTATCAGGGTTTTTACAAATCAACAAGACACATCCAATATACTAAGAGAGACATAATCCGAATTCACTTATTTCGAGCCCGGATTTTGACTTTGATGACAACCTGTGCGGGGTTGTTACTCTTACTTTGGGCTTGTGTTGGGCCTTCAACTGTCATGTTGCGACAGGTCATGAAGTACCAGAAGAGAGCACTGAGATTTTTTCAAACACTACAACAAAAATGGCTTTTTAGGACCTTTCCTGTGGAACGCTTGTAAAAGAGGGTCCTAAAAACTATTTGATAGGACTAATGAACTTTTGGGGTCCTTTTATAATATACTCTACTAAACCGGTGTCCTAAAAAACTATTTAATAGGATGGATGATTTTTTGGGGTCCTATTATCATATAATTTAATAGGACACTTAAAATGCAGATCCTAATAAAGTACCTTATAAGACATTTAATTGTTAGTGTCCCACTATGTGGTATTGTATTATGACACTTGATCATCTGGGGTCCTATTATAACATAACTTAATAGAACACGTTGCAGTTAATTCATAAATGCTTAGTGTTATAGGACCCTTTCTAGTCGAAGTCATATTAGAACTTAACTTAATAGGACACTTGACACTTGGGTCTTATAACTTTAAACTTTATAGGACGCTTAATCATTATGGTGCTATTATAATACACCGTAATAGGATACTTGATATTTGAGTCATAAAACATTAGTTTTATAGGACGCTTATTCGCTAGAGTTTTATTATAATATAACTTAAAAAGACACTTGACACTTGGGTCTTATAAATTTAACCTTAATAGGACGCTTAATCATTATGATGTTATTATAATACACTGTAATAGGACACATGATATTTTAGTCATAAAACATCAGTTTTATAGGACACTTATTCGCTAGAGTTTTATTATAATATAACTTAATAGGACACTTGACACTAGGGTCTTATAACTTTAACATTTATAGGACGTTTAATCATTATGGTCCAATCAAGTATTATCATATAGCATCATGTATGTCAAGCATGGAGGTTAGAAAACCTCATTATATGATTCACCACTACACACACCATCATGAAGATGGTGGGAGGATCATGAATAACAAGAAAGTAAATCTAATCAATTAAGTTTTAAGGGTGTTCATACTCAAGTTAGGAATGAAGGAGTGGAACTTAGTTTGGAAAGCCAAAGCTTCCATTTGTTCACACTTCACAAGTCACAAGTTCATCATATGGAAGACGACGACTTGTGCTTGTTTTCAGCATTCAACAAATGAAAGGTGGTGGTGGTGGTGGTGAGTGGTGGTGGTGAGTAGTGGTGGTGGCCGACGGTGGTGGTGGAGGTGAGAGGTGGTGGTGATGGCCGGTGGTACTGGCCGGCGGTGGTGGTGGTGGTGGTGGTGAGAGGTGGTGGTGGTGGCCGGTTTCGATTAATATTAGCAGCAAAAAAAAGGTTATGGACAATTTTAATATCGTAAATTTTACGTTCTTATGTGCGTGATATGCATTGGGCCTTATAAGCACTGATCCTGATATAAATCGGGCATTATGTAAACTATTGTATTTTTAATTCTTAAAAACCTCCTCAATCAACAAGTTGCTTTATATTTTTAACAGAATATATTCTTATGATAACAATTCTAACCCGTATAGAACTCTACCCATGTGACCCGTTACCCAACCCACGCACTTTGATTGAAATAAATATAATGCACTTAAATAAACACGAAAAGAAGAACAAACAAGAACAATAATGTGGCTCATAAAAGAGGTGATATATCAACCACTATGACTATTTAAGCTGAAACAGGGTCATATTTCTAAGAAAAGAAGCCTATGCTTAATCAACTAATTAATCCACTCAAAAGTTGACAAGAATTTATGCATGTATAAGTGAGTGAGGTAACTAACTGATATAAATAAAAGGCACCCGAAGAAGTAAGAGTTTCAACTTTCAACAGTTTAACTGATATCAATGTGCTTAAAAGTTGAAGCATATAAGAAATCAAACAAATTTTATATGAAATTAGCTTCTAAAAGATTTATAAACAACCATATCGATTTATTAGAAGCCATAACATAACTTATTTGATCAATGTCGCATTACAAAACCACAGAGATGGAAACTTCAAACCTCAAATACGAATTCAGTTCCATAATACCGCAATAATAATAATAATAACCCAAACATATATGCAGCAATCAGACTGGAAACGTTATAAGTTAGCAGTTTACATTAAATTAAGCAATTAGGCAACAAATTAGGGCTTAAATCAGGAATTAGCGAAGAACCCTAGAACAATAGGGAAACATACATATACATGTTATAAGTATACTACCAATTAGAAATTTAACCTCAAATTAATGTTTGAGTAAACAGGAACGAGAGAGAGAGAGAGAGAGAGAGAAAGAGAGAGGTAACCTGTATTACGTTGCAGAAATCAAAGCACATCTTCAACAAACAAACGGAAGATTCCAAAGTTTTTTTTTTCGGACATTAATTTTGTTACTGGTTTGGTCCAAATTTAAAGTGTAAGTACCTAAAAGACCCTGAATTGTTACATTTTGAAACCATCAATCCCTTTGAGTTTATTTATTTA
Organism: Helianthus tuberosus; assembly: GCA_030545235.1. Lineage (NCBI taxonomy): Eukaryota > Viridiplantae > Streptophyta > Magnoliopsida > Asterales > Asteraceae > Helianthus > Helianthus tuberosus. The sequence continues at coordinate 142,049,021 of CM060426.1, read as the reverse complement.
TTTTTTAATTTTTAGTGGAAAATGTTAAAAAGTAACTGTGACTGTTAGGGCTGTAAACGAACCGAACGTTCAGCGAACAGTTCATGAACCGTTCGGCGGGAAGTTCGTTTATGTTCGTTCGTTTAATAAACGAACGAACATGAACAAGAAATTTCGTTCGATTAGTTAAATGAACGAACATGAACAGGGATCTCGTTCGTTCGATTGTGTTCGTGAACGTTCGGTAAGGTGTTCGTGAACGTGTTCGTGAACATTCGTTGATTTGTGTTTGTTTATGTTCGTATGTTTTTGTTTTAATTGAAGATCTTTGTACTTTCTTATATTTTATTTGTACTTTTTATATTATTAAAATTTTATTTATTTTATTTCCCTAACAATTAATCTAGGAAATCCACTTTCACCTTGTTTATGCATCATTTCCCTTTCATTTCTCATTATTTACATCCACGAATACGATCGACCTCCGTTCCACAATAAGGGATTCAAGTTCGAGTGCTACTCTCTTTATCCTTCGTCAAATTTATTTGTGTTCGTTTGTGTTCGTGAACCGTTCGCGAACACGCTCATTTCCTTAATGAACGAACACGAACATAAAATCCCGTTCGGTAAGTGTTCATGAACCGTTCGTGAACACATTTATTTCCTTAACGAACGAACACGAACAAGGCCTTGTTCGTGTTCGTTCGGTTCGTTTACAGCCCTAGTGACTGTCAGAGAAAAAGTGTTGACATGTTTGGTGACATGGATGATCACTTACCAAGTGACGATGTAGAATGCCACACCAACAAAAATACTAAAGTGTCATGTGGACCTATAAACACAATTTTAAAAACCGGTTGGAATTACCGATTGAACCGACTACAAGAGACATCACCGGTACGATAGACCTTCATCTTGAATGAAAACACGACTAACAAGTTGTTTTTTGTAACATTAATTCTAGTTGAACTGAACTTGAAAAGCAATGGTTATTAATTTGACTCTTGAAATTTTAAAGTTGCAGTCGAAGATGATATTCCACCTGATCGATGAACATTCAAATCCTCACCCATCCTTTTGGGCACAGGGACGCTATATCAAGGTTTCTGCAAAACGTGAGAGATATAATATTAAACTTAGACGTTGCGTCTACTACCATGACTTGGTTCGTTTGCATGCTTTGAAACTTGAAAGCATCCTGGGCAGCTTGGAAAAAATGTCACGGGTGTTGAAGAATTTGCCAACAGTGTAAGTGAACAAAGCCTAGAAAAGACTCAATATCTTCATGCAGCTTTAAACGAAGTGGAATGCAACTCAAATATATAGCAATATCTCATACTTTGACTTAACCGAGCCTTTGACTAATCAGCATTTGTTACTAGTAGTTATAAGAGGTTCAAACTGGAACAGGTTGAGTCGACCCAAAGCCTTTATTTTTTGGTCTAAATTGTTTTAAGAAAAACGTAAATATTTTGTGTGTAAAAAAAAGTTGCATTATTATAAAGAAAAATCCATTTTTTTTATTAAAATGATTAGGTTGGTACAGTACAACCCATATTAACTATTTCGTTTAAATCATGGATAAAATTGTATGTGGTCCAATTTAATAGTCAACCTTCAAGGTATGTCACTAGAGTGAAAGTTTGATGTGAAGGGTATTTTTGTCAAAATCAATAAAACATGATTTCAATATGTCTTCTTTTAAAATCAGACGAGGGTGTTAAATTGTTTTGATAATCTATATACCTTCTTTGCAAACAAACGACATTTGAATAATAATTACTTCTTTCGTTGTATACAGCTGATCTTACAGATTGATTAGTCCTTTCCACGAAAAGGTTATACGCTGATCCAGCTAACTTTAGGGACCGATTTGGAAAGTTATGTTAAGGTATCTTGGATTTCGGTTTTCTGAATTAGACTGCCCTTCTGTTGGTCTCCTATCTAATTAGATTGATTGGCACCAAGCCTTTGATCAAGAGATTTCAGTTCTAGAGGCTGGTGAGAGAAATCACTAAGGATTTGACAGATGCTCCGCGATGACTGCTCTCCAGGGGCAGCTGAAGCATACCTTGTTGGACTCATTGAGGATGCTAATCTGTGCGCAATTTAATGTCAAAAGAATAACAAACATGTCTAAGGATATCCAGCTTGCACGTAGGATTCATGGTGAGAGAGTTCAAAGTATGTAGATTTGAAATGTTTTATTATGCTCTTATAATTCTTATTGATTCATATTGAATGAAACTTTTCCGTTTAGTTATGTTATATGATAATATATAAGTTGGTTGTTATGATGTCGAACTACTTTTTAGTTGTATTTGATCTTCTATCAAACTATGCATCCATCAACTTGTAATGAAGGTACTCATTAGTGATACATAGAAAGCCGAGTCGTGATCCATAGAAACCATTCCGTTTAGGTTTTAATGGAGGTTCACAAGTAAAATGAAGATGCATTTGAGTTGTTTTAATTTGAATATAACTGATTGATATATCTAATTGTTTGGATCATGTTAAAAAAGCTTGGAATCGTTAATGATGATTTTGAAGCTGACGAATAAAAGGTAAAGAAACAGGGAATTTTCATTTTTAACTGGTGGGCCGTGCAACTTGGCTGTAGTTTTGTTTAGGCTTCTTTATTGGGCCAAAATGTAGTCTTGGTTTCTTTGTTGATGGGCTTGAAGCCCACCCATGGAAAGATAAAGAAAAAGGGGTCGCCACAAAGGGTTTGAAATTAGGCCTCTGTATACTAATACTAATATGATTAACTTTCAATAATTAGACCTCTGTATACTTATTATTCTTTGTTTTATTACATGATTTTTCTCACCATAAAACCTTAACTAATTTAGTTACATTGTTTTCTTGTATTAATTTCCCACTTTAAAGTGATTATTTCAATAAACTTGTTAATGGTTTGAGTTAACAAGAGTCAAAACCGGGTTTGGTTGAAACTGGATTTTTAAGCTGTAAAAATCATTTTCAAAATTGGGTTTTAACTAGTTTGGCTCGGGTTTGACTGTTCGAAGTATATGTTCCCACACCGATTACAACCTATTTGTGTGGATCTGTTCGAAACCAGTTTCAATACCGGTCCCGGTTCCTATTTAAAAACATGCTCCGGTTCCCAAACCAGTTTTTTTTTCACTTCCATAACCCTGCTAATATTAAGTTGGGCTTAACTGACTTGTTTAAGAAGCTGGACTTGACCCAACTTAATCAGCAATGACCTATGTGACTCAAAACCAATTGAAATCTTCTCCCTCATTTTGAGACAAATGGAGTCCACTTCCGCTCACCATGCCGCCGTTATCCCTTACTTTATTTTCATATGTTTTTTTTTTATAAACCGGTTCAGATTTGAGTCAACAAAAGTCAAAACCAGCTTCTATTGGAATTGGTTTTTGAGGGGGAAAAAGATTGGTTCCAAAATAGGGTTTAACCAATTTGGTTCGGTTTAACCGGTCTCAAGGTATAGATTCCGAACCGATTACAACCCGCCTTCTCAGGCCAGTTTGAAACCAATTACAAAGAAAGCCGTTTTTTCCACATCCTGTACCCTAGTAATTTTTTTAAGTTGGGCTTTAAGTGACTTTGTTTAACAAGTTGGACTTGGCCCAACCTAATCATTAATTGCCCTATGCGACTCAAACCAGTTCCCCTTTTTGGAGACGAACGGAGTTCACTTCCGGCCACCCTGCCGCCGTTGCCGATTCAGACGAACATAATAAACCTAAACGAATAAATATTCGATCTTCGAGCTTCATAGGTTCCTTCCGTTTCATCGAATTGCTTTCAGCATCACAACACACTTCTTCCACCACCGGAACTACTTCCACCGAAATCGAAACGGCGTTAATGTAAGTTCGCTTTAACCTAACTTAATTAAATGTCGTTCTCTATTTTGTTCATCAAGTGTTGCTGCTGGTTTTACATATTGATTTTAACTATTTGTAGAGGTCACTAAACAATGCTGATTAAATGTGATTGTGTATTTTGTTCATGTAGTACTATCGCTTATTAGTATAATGCCTGTTTCTTTACATCAATTTGTTCTTCAATTTCTTTACAGCGTCATGGTCACATATCTATATGTGTTCATGTATGTACTAACCGGTTTATTGGTTCAGTTTATACGTATGTATGTATGTGTATGTCTCTGTTTTCAACCTAATCAATCCATATTGGGGGTAGTATGACAAAGCTGTGAAGTAACTTAAAAAAAAAAAACACATTACTGTAAACAGCAATCTTCATCAACATTGTTGTTTTTGCTATTAAGATGATGGAATATAGATGCTCGTTATAAGACCCGCTTCACTGAAATTAGAATAAACAAATAGAAAGATAGGTTACTCAATGTTTGATAAGTCAATTGGTTAGTGATGTCAAATCACTAATTATTATAAATCATTCATAATAAAGTTAAAACTTTAAAGACATATGCCCTTATATATCCTATCAGTTTGAGATAGACAAAGTGAAAAAACAAACCAAATCGACCCATCTTGACATTCACAAGTTTCGGATGAAATTTTGTGTACAAGATAATATAATATGGTATCAAGGCAACAAGCTCTTATATGCAATTTTAGTTCTCTTAGTTTCACTTCTACTTGAAATTCTTTGTTGTATGACTAAACTGCCCTGCTGCTTGTTTTGTATGGTCAGTTGGGCAAAATGCTAAAAATCCTACCTTTTTCATGTAGTAAGGGCAAAATCTGGTAAGAAGCAATTAACAGAAGATGCTGGTGGCAAAATTGCACATTCTGCAGGAGCTTCAATGAGCTTGCCTTAAATAAGGTGTGTTTTAACATGCATACATATTAAGTTTTTCTTAGAAAATTTTAATGTATTCATATCAGTTCTTATTTTGGAAAATTTTGGTTTTGACCATTATAGTCAAAGTAGGAGAGGTAAAAGAGCAAAGATGAAACATTTGACTTGGTTCACCCAGCTGTGGATACAAGATTGTTCGAGTAAAGGGGTATTAGTAGAGCGGGCAATTCTGACCCGCATGCATAAAATGGGTCGTTTTGGGTCTTTTTTTAAATCACCATGGGTTGATTTGGGTTTCTTTTTAGTAATCAATGGGTCTGGCTGGGTCACCCTAAAATACAGAAACATTTTACGGGTCAAATTGGGTTTGGAATTAAAAGAAACAAACGGGTGGAACGGGTTAGTGGGTTCAGAAGAAAAAGAAACAGGTGGAACTAGTTAGAAAAAATCTCGGGTTTTTTTCTCAAAAGCCAAAAGCTTTTCTTTTTCTTCTCTCTAAATCTGAGTTTGTCACTCTCACACAAAATTAGTTCTTAGAAAAATCTCACCAAACCACCATATTAGAAGCTTACAGATTCTCCTCTGCTCTCGTCTCCTTTACGCACTATCTCTGTGTTCCGGTAAACTAGCGACGCCGACCACCATTAAGTTGGTGACATAGCAAACGACGGTGTTTCTGTCTTCCGGTAAACTATCGACGACGACCACCATAAAGTTGGTAACATATTAAACGACGGTGTTTCGATGTTATGCGGAGGTCGTAACGTAACGGATCGATGGTGTAACCGGTGAGTGTGTAAATGATCACTCAATGGCTGACAGTTACGAACCCAAACGGGTTGACATATGCGAGAGATCAGCTGGAGCGATTACTGAATTGAAACCGCGTGAATTATGAATCGTTGCTGCCTCACCAGACGAAACAGAAACGATCATTGGTTGTTCTTTTCTCAATCAGTATGTTTTAATATTTGATTTGTGTTTATTTGCTTTTTTTTTCCCAAAATAAAACTGTTTTTTTTAAGTTTAACTGAATTTTAGTTTTTCAATTAAAATGAATTTCTGTTCAACATCTGTTACAATTTCAATTTCTATTTTAGTTAAGAAAGCAAAGGTTTTACCGTAGGGAATAGAGATTCTATTACTGCTGGGTGCAGACATCAATATGTAAAATGACCGTTCTAACCCGAACCCAATCTGACCCGAACCCATTCTGATCCAATCCGACCCAAACCAAAATGACCCTTTCCTTAACATGACCCGTTCTGACCCGAACCCGTTTTGATCCGTCACTACACCCAATCTGACCGGCTCATTTTGGCAGGCATTGGTATAAGCGTTATCATTGTAAAGTATGTTTAAGGTCTATAGTTTATTATGTAAGGGGTTTAGGGTGTCATTTAAGTAAACCGGTATATCTCAATCGCTTCTTCGATTGTTTCACGCCGGTTCAATATGTATAAGTAGGGAACGATTGTCAAGCATCATTTAGTAATCAGAAATTTAGTTTGTGTAAAATTCATTTGTTAATTTTGTTCTTATTCTATCAATTCAATCAATTGTGTCTTTGATTAACAACCTTGGGCTACAGAATCTCATCTTGTTAAAATGTATTTTTATCATAGACAGTCCAAGTATGGATGGAAACCCGTGGATGCTGAAATCCAGAAGAAAGGTGTAATGGAAAAGGCTCTCACAATAGTCTGCAGGCCCATCATCTCTCGTATCCCCTGCATCAATTAACACAAGAGACTACTAATGGTACTTGTTTACTTGATACACTTTTGACTCTTTCAATATGCATAAATTAAATATTTTGTTTTTGTTTTCATTCAGGCACCAAATTTTACGGCTTGACAAATGGTTTATTTGGAAAAATATGTGATTGACTTAATGCCTTTTTTTCACTTTCTTTCAAGATATATATTGATCTTCTTTTCAAATAAATCACCTTGCAGAAAAAGGAGATTTATTAAGATCTTTATATTATTTACTTCTTTATCTTGAATTTTTAACTCGTGGGCCGAGCAGCTAGGCTCTGGTTTTGTTTAGACATTCTCCAACGGGCCCAAACCTAGTCATGGGTTTATGGGTTTGTTGATAATTGGATTTTTGATTAGTAATTTACTATATTTTGTGCCCTGATTCTGATTGATGATTGATGGGTTTGATTTGCTGATTAGTACTTCAATTTTATGAATTCTAATTACAATTATCTGTTTGAATATTGATTTTGATTAAATTGGGTTTATGGGTTTGTTGGAAGTTGGGCATTGATTACATTGGAACCGACAATTTTATGGTTTCATGTTCATGATTTTAATCGGTTCAATGTAACTTTGCTTAACCTAACTTACTTAATTGTCATTCTGTGTTTTGTTCATCAACTGTTGTTACTGGTTACTTTGGATTTAAACTAGCTTATGAGTAGAATGCCTGTTTCTTTTTTACATGAATTTGTACTTCAAATTGCGGCTTCATGGTCTTCCCCTTCATATATCTATATGTGTTCATGTATGTACTAGCCGGTTTATTGGTTCAAATTATATATATGTATGTGTATGTCTCTGTTTTCAACCTAAAAATCCGATTTGGGGGTAGTAGTCAGGGCAAAAGCTGGTAGGAAGCAAATATCAGAAGACGCTGGTGGCAAAATTGCACGTTCTGCAGGAGCTTCAATGAGCACTAAACCCACAAGGTGATGGTAACTTTAACTCACATGCAACACGAAAACCACAAGGTGATGGTATTGTGAAAAAATGTGGTTGATCAAAATCCAATGACTCTCAAACAGGTATGTTGGCATAACATTCATAATTAAGAAAATTTTCAAATATTAGACCTGAGGCTAAGTTAAAGAAAAGGGTCAAAGTGGTTGATGAGTTTGTTTATAAGTTGATCCAGAAAAGGTTGAACTGACGTTGAGTGAATCAGCAAATAACAATCAACGAAAGTCCAGATTTTAGCAGTGTGTGTACATTCAGAAAAAAATGCAGTAAAACTCGTGCATACATTGACTGAATCAGAAAATAACAATCAACATGTTGATATAAGTGTAAGTTCCTTCAAGTCAACAACATTTGACCACCTCATAATATAACAACCTGGTTTTAGTTATTCGTATACATGATATAACACGGGATTTGTTCATGAAAGCAACGGGTCGATTTAATATTCAAACTTCCTTTTGGAATTGATCTGATAGCAATTCTGGCTCAGTATTCAAAGTTATTTTCTGCATAGTTTATTTGACTTTGCATTCATTTAAACAACAAATTTTACATATTATTACAAGACAAGTTAATTATTTATAAAGTATTTTACATATGACATTCATTGGGTGTTGGGTCATGTACGGGTCAAGTCGGTTACCGGTTTTGTTTAAAGGGGTCACAGAATAGCAAACGGGTCATGGGTTGGCAGGTACCCTTCCAACGGGTCAACGAAGAGACGGTCTAAGTGGTGACTGAGTTTGCTGGATGTGGATTTGAGAAAAAGTGAACGTTAGAAGTCTTTATTATAGCATGTGTTTTTATTTATACTTGGGTCAAATGGGCCAGTTGAGTTTGTCTATTCCTTAGCAATGATTTAGAGTCACGAGTCTAGTGTTACGTTGCATGTAATTGCCTATATAAGGCTTAATTTCTTTGGTTATTGAATATAGATGTAGCTTTCCATTTTTCTTTTTATCTTCTGCAAGTCTCCTTTGTCATTCTGGATATGCACGTCATACAAATTTGAGTGCAATTTTGTGAGTGGAAGTTGGGGCTTGAACCAACATTGGGATCTTTCTAATAGTTCACTATAATATTATTTTATGTTAAACAGAGCAACTCTAAACACCTGAAGAACAACAAACTCTGATTGGAGCATGTTTTAGGCTTTATGGGGAGGGATACAACTTTATACATCATAATATCATTAGGCTAGAAGCCCATATGTATGAGGTTTTAAATGCTTTTTTTTGTTTTTTATCACTTGGAGATAAGTAGTATACCTTGGCCATTGAGATATATAATGGATATTTGTATACAACTAGTAAGATTACCCACGCTATGCTGTGGCGTTTCAGTCGATTTCTATTTTGGTTCAATATAGCAGCCGAAAGAAATATGCTCAAAAGAATGTCTACACATGTTTTACATCCACCAAAAACCATAAAAATAAATTAAATTGGATAGTAGTACGGTCTGATTTTAAATTAATTGTAAATAAAAGCATAAACGCTATCTTTAAAATGACTTTAATGAAAATTTATGTCTAAACGTAAACCAACTTGAATTTATACCGACATGTGCATAAAAATAAGCACATAAGAAAATATTGTTTTAAGTTAAAGAATGGTACGGCGCGTTGCGGCTGTGTCGAAACGTAAAGTGACTCGAATTTATACCGTCTAAGGAAAATGGCCTAGTTGTTTCTTAACAAAATTAACGTCAAACATAGACTGAAAACATACATAAAAATAAGCATGAAAACGTATTATATTTGACTCGACTTATTTCCGAAAAGATTACGTTAAAACGTAGAACAACTGGAAAAAAAAAAAGATTTTTCCCTTCTAACCCAAAACATCTCATCTTTGCAATTTAACGCATTTAGTTGTGGACGATGACGAGGAAGTTGAAGAGTTGGCCCGACCGCCCGGTAGAAGAAAAGATAAGCGAACCGGGAAAAATCGGTAGAGTCGTCTTCCGATCTCGACTTGAAGGAAGATTTCGAAGAGATGAACCGTCGTCTCCAAGACATTCGAGCACTCGGCCACAAACGTTGGGAGACTATGAAAGAACGAGTCGCCGAAAACAAAAAGTTTAACGAGATGCAAGCGGCGAGGCAAACGGAAAAGGACATAGAGTTTTTGTCCAAACCTATCGACCACCTACAAGGCGACGCGTTGATCGTTGCGGAAATGCACTGCCAAAAACTTCGGGAAAAATACGGACTTTAGATCATCATCTTTTTTTTTTAATTTTATCTTTTTTTTATTTCCATTTTTTTATTCGGTTTTTTTTTATTTCTAGTATTGTAATTTTTTTTAAATTAATGAAGTATTTTAAGTTTTTAATTTAAAAAAATAAATAATTGTGTAATGATTGGATGGGCGTTATCGGGCATTATTCCCACTACGCCACTTTTGCGAAAACGCCCAATAATGCCCCCATGCTGACTGGACTGCCACATGGCAGAAAACGCCCTAGGGTGGGGGCATTATTCATCAAACGACTACGCATGGTCTAATAGTAGATGTAAAGTGGGTGAGTTGGGTAAGGTGAATTTAATTTCGGAACAACCCATTACTAGATGCTCCTACAATTACATCCACATGATTATCTTTGACAGAAAAGCAAATTCTTTGCTTAATTTTGAAGATAAAGTCTGCCAGCTAGAACATGCACAAGAATACTTAAGAAAAAAAGTTTGCCATAATAATCACACGAATAGGATAACTTGTTACTATCCCACAAGTTATTCTCTAAGGATACGGTTTATTTTTGTACTATAAACATGTGTTACAACTGTTATTTCAATGCACTCCTCATTTCATTTAGATCCATAGTTCCAGTTTTAGTAATTGCAATGGCAGGAAACGCCCTAGGGTGGGGGCATTATTCATCAAACGACTACGCATGGTCTAATAGTAGATGTAAAGTGGGTGAGTTGGGTAAGGTGAATTTAATTTCGGAACAACCCATTACTAGATGCTCCTACAATTACATCCACATGATTATCTTTGACAGAAAAGCAAATTCTTTGCTTAATTTTGAAGATAAAGTCTGCCAGCTAGAACATGCACAAGAATACTTAAGAAAAAAAGTTTGCCATAATAATCACACGAATAGGATAACTTGTTACTATCCCACAAGTTATTCTCTAAGGATACGGTTTATTTTTGTACTATAAACATGTGTTACAACTGTTATTTCAATGCACTCCTCATTTCATTTAGATCCATAGTTCCAGTTTTAGTAATTGCAATAAACTATGGCTGAAACTATTGCTACTGAACTCGTCAAAGTCCTTTTCCAGAAGCTGTCTGATGAAGCTTTCAAGCGAATTGCTCGCGCTCAGGGAATTCACAACGAGCTAAAGGAGTTGAAGAGCACACTGTCCAGGATCCAAGATCTGCTTAACGATGCTTCCCAGAAGGAGGTGACTCATAAATCTGTCAAATCATGGCTGAATAGCCTCCAACATCTAGCTTACGATATCGATGACGTACTCGACGATTTGGCTACCAAAGACATGCATCGTGAGCTGACGCTGGAATCAAGAGCAATCATCTGCAGCAAGGTAAGAAAGCTCATCCCATCATGCTGCACAAATTTCTCACTAACTCATAGGCTGTCTCCCAAGTTAGATAGGATTAACAGAGAGTTAGAAAATCTAGAAAAACGAAAAACGGATCTAGGTTTGCTTAAGATAGATGAAAAGCCAAGAAATACTAGTAGAAGAAGCGAAACCTCTTTGCCAGAACGCGATGTTGTCGGAAGAGAAGTTGAGAAAGAGCAATTGCTTAAAAAGTTGTTGGGGGATGATGGGTCATCTCAGGATAACTTTAGCGTCTTACCTATAGTTGGTATGGGTGGCGTTGGAAAAACCACTCTAGCTAGACTTTTGTATAATGATACAAAGGTGAGGGATCACTTTGAACCCAAGGCATGGGTTTGTGTTTCAGATGATTTTGATATTTTTAAGATAAGCAATACCATCTTTCAGTCTGTGACTACTACCGAAAACAAGAAATTTGAAGATTTAGATAAGCTTCAAATAGCTATTGTAGAGCAATTTAAGGACAAACGATTTCTACTAGTAGTTGATGATGTGTGGAGTGAAAACTATGGTGATTGGGAAAACCTAGTTCGCCCATTTCTGTCATGTGCTCCTGGAAGTAGGATAATCATGACAACTCGTAAGAATCAATTGCTCAAACAGATAGGTTTGCATAATGTAGACCGTCTCGAGAGTTTGTCGAATGAAGATGCATTGCGTTTATTTGCAATACATGCATTGGGGGTAGATAACTTCGACTCACACACGACACTTAAACCGCAAGGTGAAGGTATTGTGAAAAAGTGTGGTCGTTTGCCTTTAAAGGCAATTGGAAGGCTTTTAAGGACAAAAACAGATAGAGAAGACTGGGATGATGTGTTGAATAGCGAGATATGGGATGTAGAAATTGGTAATGTCACTGAAAGTGGTAAAGATGTGGAAAATAGTGATAAAATTGTTCCGGCACTTAGGATAAGCTACCATGAACTTTCTGCAGATTTGAAGCAGTTGTTTGCATACTGTTCCTTGTTCCCCAAAGACTTTTTGTTTGACAAGGAGGAGTTGGTATCGTTGTGGATGGCAGAAGGGTTTTTGAACCCATCCAAGTCACCAGAACGCTTGGGCCGTGAATATTTTGAAATTTTATTATCAAGGTCATTTTTCCAACATGCACCTAATGATGAATCATTGTTTATCATGCATGATCTCATGAATGACTTGGCCACTTTTGTTGCCGGAGAATTTTTTCTAAGGTTTGACAATCATATGAAGACAAAGACAGAAGCTTTGGCAAAGTATCGCCATATGTCATTTTCTCGCGAGAAGTATGTAGGTTACCAAAAGTTTGAGGCATTCAAAGGAGCCAAAAGCTTGAGAACATTTTTAGCAGTATCTCTCGGTGTGGATAAAGTTTGGGGCTACTTTTTCTTATCTAATAAGATTCTGGTTGACTTACTTCCTAGCTTAACATTATTAAGGGTTCTTTCTTTGAGTCGTTTTCAAATAACTGAGGTACCAGAGTTCATCGGTAGTTTGAAGCACTTGCGGTATCTTAATTTATCTGGAACTAGGATCGAAGTGTTACCGGAGAACATTGGCAACCTTTATAATCTACAAACATTGATTGTTTTTGATTGCAGACGTCTGACTAAGTTGCCTGAAAGCTTCTTGAAGCTTAAAAAGTTGCGACATTTGGACATAAGACATACTCCGTTGGAGAAGCTGCCATTGGGGATTGGTGAGTTGGAAAGCCTACAGACTCTCACCAAGATCATCATTGAAGGAGATGATGGCTTTGCAATAAATGAGCTCAAGGGATTAACAAATCTCCATGGGAAAGTTTCCATTGAGGGATTGCACAAAGTGCAAAGCGCAAAGCATGCACGGGAGGCGAACTTATCTCTAAAAAAGATTACTGGATTAGAGCTGCAATGGGTTGATGTGGTTGATGGCTCACGAATGGATACACTTGAAGAGGAAGTTCTCAATGAGCTGAAACCTAATAGTGATACGTTGAAAACGCTTTCAGTGGTGTCATACGGGGGAACACAAATTTCAAATTGGGTTGGTGATCGCTCTTTTCATGAGTTGGTTAAAGTGTCAATACGTGGTTGTAAAAAATGCACATCTCTACCCCCATTTGGGTTGCTCCCTTCACTTAAGAGGTTGCAGATTCAAGGCATGGATGAGGTTAAAATCATAGGTTTGGAGTTAACCGGAAATGATGTTAACGCCTTCCGTTCACTTGAAGTTCTAACATTTGAAGATATGTCTGGATGGGAGGGGTGGTCAACTAAAAATGAGGGTTCAGCAGCAGTGTTTACGTGCCTTAAAGAGCTTTATGTAGAGAATTGTCCACAATTGATTAATGTCTCACTTCAAGCACTGCCTTCACTCAAGGTTCTTGAAATTCACAGATGTGGTGATGGTGTGTTGAGAAGTCTGGTTCAGGTAGCTTCTTCAGTCACTAAGTTGAGAATAAGTTCTATCTTAGGGCTTACATATGAGGTGTGGAGAGGAGTTATAAGGTATCTTAGGGAAGTTGAAGAATTAAGTATCAGGGGATGTAATGAAATAAAATACTTGTGGGAATCAGAAACAGAGGCAAGTAAGCTTCTTGTGAATTTAAAGAAATTGAGATTATGGTTTTGTTCAGGTTTGGTAAGTTTAGAAGAGAAAGAGGAGGATGACAATTTTGGGAGCAGCACCCTGTTATCTCTTAGAAGTTTGGATGTAAGTTTTTGTAGTAGCATAAAGCGTTTATGTTGTCCAAATAGCATTGAGAGTTTGGGAATTTTTGATTGTTCAGTTATTACAGATGTCTTCCTCCCAAAAGAAGGAGGGAATAAGCTCAAATCACTTGGTATAAGAAATTGTGATAAACTTGAGGGAAAAATCAACAACACAAGCATGCCAATGCTTGAAACCCTAAATATTGATAAATGGGAAAATCTAAGATCAATCAGTGAATTGAGTAACTCCACTCACCTCACCAGCCTGGATATAATGCGATGCCCACATATCGTGTCACTTCCAGAGCTTCAGCTATCAAACCTCACCCATTTGTCAATTAGTAATTGTGAAAGTCTGGAGTCATTACCTGAGCTATCGAATCTCACCAGTTTGTCAGTTCGTGATTGTGAAAGTCTGGCATCATTACCTACGCTATCGAATCTCACATTGTTAAAAGATCTAAAAATCAAAAGGTGTCCAGGTATTGATGCTTCCTTTCCTCGTGGGCTTTGGCCTCCCAATTTGTGTTCCCTTGTAACAGGGGGGTTGAAAAAGCCCATCTCAGAATGGGGCAATCAGAATTTCCCACCTTCCCTTGTTCACCTAAGATTATTTAATGAACCTGATGTGAAGCATTTCAGTCAATTGTCCCACCTTTTCCCTTCTTCTCTTACATCTCTGGACATATTCGAATTTGATAATCTGGAATCACTTTCAACGGGACTCCAACACCTCACATCCCTTCAACGTCTCACCATTAACAGCTGCCCAAAGCTGAACAATCTACCAGAGAAGCTTTTACCTTCACTTTTGAGTTTGATAATTGATGATTGCCCAAAATTGAAAGAAAGGTGTGGAGGAAGAGGCTCCCACTACTGGCCACTCATCTCTCATATCCCCTGCATCGAAATAGACCAGAGGTACTTGTTAATTAAATACCCTCTGATTTCCATATGATAAACTGGTACATGTGCGTGTTTTTTTTGTTGGAATAGGATTTGTTGCTCAAAACCTATAATTGAATTTTAATGATGACATTAATTTATACGTTGGAACTGATTTCACAATGTGTACTAATTTTGATTTTCGTGAGTTAAACATGCCAATTAATTATTATTATTATTGTTATTGTTTTGTTTGTGATTTTTGTTGATCTTGCTTTTGTAGGTTGATAGGGTGCGATTTTTGTTTGTTTTTCGGTTGCTAGTTTATCCGATGGATGTGAGTTGACTTTAGGTAGGGTTTTGGTGTGGTCTGTGGAATTATTGAAGTGTTATAGTAATAGATAATGAAATTTGATTGAAGTTACTTCGAGTCTCGATTACAAAGTTGAATCTGATTCAGAAGCTGAAGATACAAATTAGGGTTTAGATCTGCATTTGGTTTGATTAATTTAGGCATTTTGTTTACTGCAGAGTTATGATAAAGAAAACATACATAGCTAATTTGATTAATTGTATTAATACTTGATATGAAGTCTGTGAAGTTGAATAACTTACATATTACAACTAAACTTTTGCAGGATCATATCCTAAAGGATCTTCTGGGTGATGGAACATTCACAGTTGACCAGGTCAAATTCAAGAACAGAGAAAAGTCTCAAGGTGTGAATTTTCAGGGAAAGTATCTTGAGTAAAGTGCAGTAAAACTCGCGCATATAAATACTGAATCAGCTAATAACAGACAAAGTGTCGATGACATAAGTGTAAGTTCCTTTTAAGTCAACAACATTTGACTACCCCATAATATAACAAACTGGTTTTGATTATTATTATTATTATTATTATTATTATTATTCATGATATAACACAGGATTTATTCATGAAAATCAGTTGGATTCAATATTCAAAGTGAAGGTCTTAAGAAATTGTCAAATGTCGGACCAGAGGCTAAGTTAAAGGAAAGGGTCAAAGTGCTTGATGATGGACAAGATCATTTCTGGTAAGCTTATACTTTTTTCCCATAAAAATTATGGGTGGGGTTGGATAACGAGTCAAAACAGGTTCGGGTTAATAATATTGTTGACTTTTTAGTAGGGTTGAACTGAGGCGGGTTGGAGTGTTGGACTCTGGTACAAACATTTTAATTTTCTTTTGACCTTATGGCCAATTAATGTTTTAACTATGATTACAGAAAATATACTATTTAGAATAGTCGTCTAAACTTTTTCTAAATGAGTTTTTAAAAAGTAACATGTGTTTTGATTATGTTGTAATAACTTTAGAACCACTTGTATGGTTGTTCCTATTCTTTTGTAAGTTTTGGGGTAAAATGTAAATAAGGTTCCCCTCCTGATATATATTTTTTGCCTAAAAGAAGTCGCTCAAATTATCACAGAATTATATTACACACACATATTATTTGGTTGAGCCCGTAGCTTAGGCTAAGGGGTATGGGGGTCATGGTTGGGTGGATTAAACCACGGCAACCACGACCCTCCCATTTGAAAGTTTTAAGACAAAAATAAATTAAAAAAATAAAGAGGATAGTGGTTTGGGTCATGATCACACCCTTAGTGTAGTGGTTTTGGATGATGGATTAGAGATGGATGACATCATACCTATGTGGAGGGTCATGGTGGTCATAAGGGTCATGACCACACCCTATAGCCTTATTCGTTATATATAATTGAATATAAAATAATGAGGCTGGCTTGTACGAAGCATATGTGAGTATTTGAGCCATTGATCTTTCAAGATCAATGGCTCAAAGTAATCCAGTGGCATTCTCGTAAATATGAGATTCAAACAATTGCAGAAACAAATAGCAAAAGGGTATTCTGGTCCTTTCCCACTTGAACTCCTCTCCCCTTGATTTTCAAACGTCTATAACTTTTTCATACGTTGATGTTTTTTTTTAAATTACACCATATTAACGAACATTTCATCCTCTTTAATTCGAGCAGTCTATTGCTATAGTTTTCTTAAATTTTTTACATGATTTTGAATATTCATTACGTATGAAAGAGTTATAGCCGTTTGAAAATCAATGGGGGAAGTTGTTTAAGTAAGAAATGACTAAATTACCCTTCAAGGCAAGGACACTTGTCCTCCTTCCTTGGTCGCATACACTTGGTACAAATCTTATGTCTTGTATATGATCCTTTACCTAAATAATATATTTAGTATATTTTTTCCATAATATTGATAGTATTGCTATATAAATTTGCTCCCTAAAAATCATGGGTCCTGGATATGCCCTACCCTCCACGGTGGATCTGCCCATTTGACTCCGTTATACATGTAGTTAAATTTTTCAGTCCAACCCACCAGACATAACCACATCAACCATTAAATGAAGTACAGTTTGACTCTTGAGGTCAAACAAATTAAAATTGACTTCAAAATTGATTACTTTGATGTTTTGAGAATAGTTTTTATAGCTGGTACAGAAATGCAACAGGATCCACATCATCTTCAATGGAAAAAGTTGTTTCTGTAACATTCTTGTTATATTGAATTTGAAAAGCAATGGGTTTGACCATTAATATCAAAGCATATTGTTTGACCCTTGAAGTTTTTTAATTGCAGTTGAAGAAAGAAGATATTCTATCAAGGTTTCTGCAAATCAACAACACACATTCAAAAAATGTTTGGATTAGCTTATGAGTGGATTAGCTTAGGGCATGGGGTAATTCTGTACCTGTGTTTTGAAAAGTTATAAAAAGTTCCAAAAAGTCACAAAATACTAACTTCTCAAAACTGACTTTTCCTTCTGTACAAAAAGTCAGTTTTATTTACCCAAACATTATTTTGACTTATTGGCTTTTTGAAAAAGCCAATAAGTCAATAAGTTGTTTCAAAAAGCTTAGCCAAACATGCCCTAAATCGCTGGCAGCCTAGTGTCTAGAGGTGCAGAGATGCACAAAACGGTTTCTTCTCTAGCCAGTTCGGTTAAAATGGTTTTTTCTCTAGTCGGTTCGGTTAATCGAACAAGCAGGTTTATCTCATTTTTTCTTTAACCTGTTTTTTCACATTTCATCATTAGCAGATGTCCGAAGGTGAATGATTTATCAGAGATGCTGTTACCTTCACTTTTGAGTTTGAGAATCAGAGGATGCCCAAAATTGAAAGAAAGGTGTGCAGGAAGAGGCTCCCACTACTGGCCCCTCATCTCTCATATCCCCAAAATCCAAATAGACTTCAGGTACTTTTGTATTGAAGCACCCTCAGATTTCCATATGATAAACTGGCTTGTCTTATGCGTGTTTTTGTTGGCCTAGGTTTTTTGTGCTCAAAACCTAAAACTGAATTTTCATAATGACAATAATTTATATGTTGAAATCAGTAATCACTTTTCATGAGTTTAAACTAATATACTGCTGATAAGTTGAAGTCGATTTTGACACAACCAATCTTAATAATCGGTATTTTCTTCACTTGTAGATTCCTGTTTATTACACATGTAATTAATATCAAGTTGACTTTTTGTGTGTTATTTTTTTTTCCTTAGCCATTTTCATTATGACAACCGATAATCTTATACATTACAACTAAATGTTGCAGGGACATGTAACCATTACATCCTAAAGGTTCTTCAAGGTGATGGAACATTCACAGTTGAATGGGACAAATGTGAGAACAGAGAGATTTTAGTGGTGTAAGTTCCTTTCAATAAACCTGGTTTTGATTATTGGTATTAATTATATAACACAGGATTCATTCATGAAAGCATGTTGGATTTGACATTCAAAATTGCTTTGGGAATTGATCTTGACAGCAATCAGCATAACCAGGAAATTTAAGGCATTTTTAAATATCACACCAGAGGCTAAGCTAAATGCAAGAAGATCAAAGTGGTTGATGAGTTTGTTTATTAGCTGATCTAGACCAAGACTGAACAAATGAACTGGGGACAAGATGATTTCTAGTAAGCGGATACTTCTTTTCCCATAAAATCATTGGTGGGTTGGGTAACGAGTCGAAAGAGGTCTGGGGTTTTGAAAAATGGTTACCTTTTTAGTAGGGTTGAAATGGGTCGGGTCAGGTTGGATTGTTTGACTGAGATGAAAACACTTTGATTTTCTTTAAACCTTATATCTAGTTAATGTTTTAACTATGATTACAAAAAACAAACCATTTTTAATAATAGTCAAACTTTCTTTTAATAGTGTTTAGAATGTGATGACTATAATCTTGTTATTTTTAATTTGAAAGCAATGGGTTTGCCTACTAATGTCAAATTGTGTTGTTTGACCCTTGACTGCAGTTGAAGAAAGAAGACATTCTATCAAGGTTTATGCATAGCAACAACACACATCCAAAGTCACAGATGTTGAAGAATTGCAGTTCCCATGGTATGCAATCTCAAATCTTTATCAATTTTTCATACTTTGACTTAACTGGCCGGGTCTTTGACTAATCAACATGGTTACCAATTTTTGTTGGAGTAAGAGGTTCAAAATGGATCTCGTTGGGTCAACCCAAAGCTCTTTTTGTCAAAAAAATTAAAAAAAAAAGTTATTGATAATTAGTTTTAAAGAAGTATTATTTCAAGTCTAATTTTGTTTATTAAAATATTTTCAGGGGTTCTATGTTTCAAAAATACACATTGGATAACTTTACATCCTAAAAAGGTAATAAAAAAGAGAAGTAATACAGATGTTGCAATTTTTCATATGTTGTTGTCTACTAGGATAAAACAATACCATCATATACCCAAATTTATATGCTTTACAGATATGGATGATGCATGATGTATCTGACGGTTGTGTTGTGAAGGAGGATACTGCAGCTTTATCAGAAAAATGGTTTCGTCAAATTGTTGTTTCTCTGAAAGCTTCTTTAAGTTTAAGGATTTTAAGGTCAGTACAATACAACCCATATCGACCATTTCCTTTTCATTTGGATCATGTAACTGAACTCTTGATTTGTAAACTTTTTTGTGGTCTAGTTTAAAAGTCAACCTTCGTGTTATGTCATTTGACCAAAGCAAAAGTATCTAGATTATCATAAAACGTATATTAATAATTATTTAATGAACCTGATGTGAGGAATTTTAGTCAACATGGTTACTAGTAGTTAGAGTAAAAGGGTCAAAGTGGTTGATGAGTTCCAGTACGAGTGAAGAAAGCCTAGAAAAGATATAGTATCTTCATGCAGATTTTAACAAAACTCTCAAGACTCTATCATGCAGTTCCAGTGGTATGCAATCTCAAATCTTTATCAATTTCTCATACTTTGATTTAACTGCAGGACCTTTGACTAATCAACATGGGGTTACTAGTAGTCAGAGGTTCAAAATGGAACACGTTGGGTAAACTAAAAGCTCTTTTTTCTAATATGTCCAATGATTGATGCTTCCTTTCCTCGTGGGCGTTACGCTTACAACAGGGGGGGGGGTTGAAAAAGCCCATCTCAGAATGGGGCTAAATCTGAATTTTAATGATAACAATAATTTATATGTGGAAATCAGTAATCACTTTTCATAAGTTTAAACTAATATATATATTGCTGCATAGAATGTATGGTGTAAGATTCTGTTTATTACTCTGTTTATTTTCAAGTTGACTTCCAATTTTGCTGCTTTTTTTTATTTTTTTAATCTTAGCCATTTTCATTATCCTTTTTGCAGCTTGGTGCACCGAGTATGTTCAATGATTACATTTCAATACGGAAATTACGTTAGCAGATTTGATTTTGGTAAACATGTAAATTAAGCATTTTCCTCGTTAGCTTAGATGAGAAGCTTCTGTATAGCGGAACAACAGAATATCTAATATATTAAAACAAAATTTTGCAGGGACTTAAGACCATGACATCCTAAAGGATCTTCTAGGTGATGGAACATTCACAGTTGACCAGGAAAAAATTGAGATAAGAGAGATTTTAGCAGTGTAAGTTCCTTTCAGTCAACAACATATGACTACTGCATAATACAATGACCTGGTTTTGACTATTGGCATTCATGATATAACACAGGGTTTATTCATGTTGGATTGCATTTTTAAAGTTGCTTTGGGATTTGATGTTGACAGCATGTGTGGTTTAACTGAAGGAGGCCAAAATTGAAAGAAAGGTGTGGAGGAAGAGGCTCCCACTACTGGCCACTTATCTCTCATATCCCCGGCGTATAATACGATTAAAGGTACATGTTTATTAAATAGCAATTGTTTCTTACATGTTTATTATTGCTAATAACCAAAATAAGTTTATAAATATTAGAAGTCGAATGTTAGTTTTTTTTTTTCCAATAGAAATTTTGACTATTTTACATATTAATAATAGAAGGTTAGAGCTAGTGATTGTTTCAAATAAATAACCCTTACATTCTTCTTGTTTCCTCTGTAGTCACTGAAAAGCATTTCCTGCCCTGAATACCCAGTCACTGGAAAAACGACATCAAACAACCGAACGTCACAGCAGATGGCTTTGTCGATGGCGGTTTTTCTTTCCGGCGACCCGTCATCACAACCGAACGCTGCTCACACCCTCAGGTGACAACTAAAATCGTTAAACCTCAAATTATTTATTTTTAAAGTTTCTGCTCCTCGTTTCTTTCTTGTTTGGGCCTGTTTTAATGTTGGAAGCCTAACTGGTTTACAATTACGGAATGTTATTAAGCCCAACATAAACTATTTCATCTAAAGAATGTAGTATCGGTCCACATTTGTTTTTTTAAAGAAAAACCGGCTCTGTTTGGTCAACTTTGGTCAAAACCATTTTGAGTCAAAACCGGTTGGTTATAAACCGGTTGTGAAGGAAAATATTTGATCCTATACAAATCGGTTTGGGTCGTGTAGAAACAGTTTCGCTTTTTTAATATTATCCTGGTTTTTCAAACAGGTTCAAGTTCAAACTGGTTTTAGTAACGAGAGTTGGAAGTGATATACAAATTGGCGATTTGGGTCGGGTTGGAATCGGTGTGGGTCAAACCGGTTTCAGGTGTGGTATTGAGCCGGGTTAGGAACCGGTTTGAAAATCCAAATTGGCTTTTTTTGTACATCTCTAATCTATAGTAAACATACCATATTTGATATAAGTTAAGTAAATTACGGTTGTCAATTTAAAATCGAATGGGTTGCGTCGTCCCAAAGCTCTTTTTGTCTAAAACTGTTTCAAAAAATTAATAAACATCGTGTCAACAAAAGTTTCATCATTTCAATGATACTCCATTTTTTTTTACCAAAATAATAAGGGTAATACATTACAAGGGGGAGGTTCATTTGAGAAGAGAATTTAATTGAAAAGAACAAAGGGTACAATTGTAAAATATTAAGTAGTTTTCTTTCATCTCATTTATTACTATCTTTAAGTAACTAATTACTAATAAAGACTATCATTCTCTACACTAATTTTTTTTGCCTGCACACATAAAAAGTTATCCTACACATTTCGATATTTTTCCTACACGTATTTAAATTTATCCTACATAACTTGTAAATTTTCCTGCACACCTAGTAGTTTGTCCTACACTCTAAATTATTATTTTTTTTATTTTTTGAAAAAATATATATTTTGGAAATAAGTTATAAATTTAATATAGTTAGCTATTAAAGAGGAAGACTAGAAATTAATTATCTAAATCTGGAAAAAAAAGTTACTTTTTCTTTAATTTGAGTTTGCTCAGTGATTTGAATTTTATAAAATGTTACGTCCACATTTGTGAATTCATAAGTTCTGCCTTTTAACAATTTCATAAGTATGGTCAAATCATTGATATTTAGGAATTCCACTAAAACCACTGCCATAAACTTTTCATCATAGGAAGTGCAGTTTCACTCTTCATGTCAAACAAACTAAATTTGAATTCAAATTGATTACTATTCTTCAGTATTTTGACCATAACTCAAATGGAAAAAGTTGTTTTTTAGCATTCTTGTTACTTTAAACTTGGAAAGCAATGTGTGTGACCAAAAATTGTTTGACCCTTGCACTTTTAAAATTGTAGTTGAAGAAAGAAGACATTCTATCAGGGTTTTTACAAATCAACAAGACACATCCAATATACTAAGAGAGACATAATCCGAATTCACTTATTTCGAGCCCGGATTTTGACTTTGATGACAACCTGTGCGGGGTTGTTACTCTTACTTTGGGCTTGTGTTGGGCCTTCAACTGTCATGTTGCGACAGGTCATGAAGTACCAGAAGAGAGCACTGAGATTTTTTCAAACACTACAACAAAAATGGCTTTTTAGGACCTTTCCTGTGGAACGCTTGTAAAAGAGGGTCCTAAAAACTATTTGATAGGACTAATGAACTTTTGGGGTCCTTTTATAATATACTCTACTAAACCGGTGTCCTAAAAAACTATTTAATAGGATGGATGATTTTTTGGGGTCCTATTATCATATAATTTAATAGGACACTTAAAATGCAGATCCTAATAAAGTACCTTATAAGACATTTAATTGTTAGTGTCCCACTATGTGGTATTGTATTATGACACTTGATCATCTGGGGTCCTATTATAACATAACTTAATAGAACACGTTGCAGTTAATTCATAAATGCTTAGTGTTATAGGACCCTTTCTAGTCGAAGTCATATTAGAACTTAACTTAATAGGACACTTGACACTTGGGTCTTATAACTTTAAACTTTATAGGACGCTTAATCATTATGGTGCTATTATAATACACCGTAATAGGATACTTGATATTTGAGTCATAAAACATTAGTTTTATAGGACGCTTATTCGCTAGAGTTTTATTATAATATAACTTAAAAAGACACTTGACACTTGGGTCTTATAAATTTAACCTTAATAGGACGCTTAATCATTATGATGTTATTATAATACACTGTAATAGGACACATGATATTTTAGTCATAAAACATCAGTTTTATAGGACACTTATTCGCTAGAGTTTTATTATAATATAACTTAATAGGACACTTGACACTAGGGTCTTATAACTTTAACATTTATAGGACGTTTAATCATTATGGTCCAATCAAGTATTATCATATAGCATCATGTATGTCAAGCATGGAGGTTAGAAAACCTCATTATATGATTCACCACTACACACACCATCATGAAGATGGTGGGAGGATCATGAATAACAAGAAAGTAAATCTAATCAATTAAGTTTTAAGGGTGTTCATACTCAAGTTAGGAATGAAGGAGTGGAACTTAGTTTGGAAAGCCAAAGCTTCCATTTGTTCACACTTCACAAGTCACAAGTTCATCATATGGAAGACGACGACTTGTGCTTGTTTTCAGCATTCAACAAATGAAAGGTGGTGGTGGTGGTGGTGAGTGGTGGTGGTGAGTAGTGGTGGTGGCCGACGGTGGTGGTGGAGGTGAGAGGTGGTGGTGATGGCCGGTGGTACTGGCCGGCGGTGGTGGTGGTGGTGGTGGTGAGAGGTGGTGGTGGTGGCCGGTTTCGATTAATATTAGCAGCAAAAAAAAGGTTATGGACAATTTTAATATCGTAAATTTTACGTTCTTATGTGCGTGATATGCATTGGGCCTTATAAGCACTGATCCTGATATAAATCGGGCATTATGTAAACTATTGTATTTTTAATTCTTAAAAACCTCCTCAATCAACAAGTTGCTTTATATTTTTAACAGAATATATTCTTATGATAACAATTCTAACCCGTATAGAACTCTACCCATGTGACCCGTTACCCAACCCACGCACTTTGATTGAAATAAATATAATGCACTTAAATAAACACGAAAAGAAGAACAAACAAGAACAATAATGTGGCTCATAAAAGAGGTGATATATCAACCACTATGACTATTTAAGCTGAAACAGGGTCATATTTCTAAGAAAAGAAGCCTATGCTTAATCAACTAATTAATCCACTCAAAAGTTGACAAGAATTTATGCATGTATAAGTGAGTGAGGTAACTAACTGATATAAATAAAAGGCACCCGAAGAAGTAAGAGTTTCAACTTTCAACAGTTTAACTGATATCAATGTGCTTAAAAGTTGAAGCATATAAGAAATCAAACAAATTTTATATGAAATTAGCTTCTAAAAGATTTATAAACAACCATATCGATTTATTAGAAGCCATAACATAACTTATTTGATCAATGTCGCATTACAAAACCACAGAGATGGAAACTTCAAACCTCAAATACGAATTCAGTTCCATAATACCGCAATAATAATAATAATAACCCAAACATATATGCAGCAATCAGACTGGAAACGTTATAAGTTAGCAGTTTACATTAAATTAAGCAATTAGGCAACAAATTAGGGCTTAAATCAGGAATTAGCGAAGAACCCTAGAACAATAGGGAAACATACATATACATGTTATAAGTATACTACCAATTAGAAATTTAACCTCAAATTAATGTTTGAGTAAACAGGAACGAGAGAGAGAGAGAGAGAGAGAGAAAGAGAGAGGTAACCTGTATTACGTTGCAGAAATCAAAGCACATCTTCAACAAACAAACGGAAGATTCCAAAGTTTTTTTTTTCGGACATTAATTTTGTTACTGGTTTGGTCCAAATTTAAAGTGTAAGTACCTAAAAGACCCTGAATTGTTACATTTTGAAACCATCAATCCCTTTGAGTTTATTTATTTATTTTTTAATTTTTAGTGGAAAATGTTAAAAAGTAACTGTGACTGTTAGGGCTGTAAACGAACCGAACGTTCAGCGAACAGTTCATGAACCGTTCGGCGGGAAGTTCGTTTATGTTCGTTCGTTTAATAAACGAACGAACATGAACAAGAAATTTCGTTCGATTAGTTAAATGAACGAACATGAACAGGGATCTCGTTCGTTCGATTGTGTTCGTGAACGTTCGGTAAGGTGTTCGTGAACGTGTTCGTGAACATTCGTTGATTTGTGTTTGTTTATGTTCGTATGTTTTTGTTTTAATTGAAGATCTTTGTACTTTCTTATATTTTATTTGTACTTTTTATATTATTAAAATTTTATTTATTTTATTTCCCTAACAATTAATCTAGGAAATCCACTTTCACCTTGTTTATGCATCATTTCCCTTTCATTTCTCATTATTTACATCCACGAATACGATCGACCTCCGTTCCACAATAAGGGATTCAAGTTCGAGTGCTACTCTCTTTATCCTTCGTCAAATTTATTTGTGTTCGTTTGTGTTCGTGAACCGTTCGCGAACACGCTCATTTCCTTAATGAACGAACACGAACATAAAATCCCGTTCGGTAAGTGTTCATGAACCGTTCGTGAACACATTTATTTCCTTAACGAACGAACACGAACAAGGCCTTGTTCGTGTTCGTTCGGTTCGTTTACAGCCCTAGTGACTGTCAGAGAAAAAGTGTTGACATGTTTGGTGACATGGATGATCACTTACCAAGTGACGATGTAGAATGCCACACCAACAAAAATACTAAAGTGTCATGTGGACCTATAAACACAATTTTAAAAACCGGTTGGAATTACCGATTGAACCGACTACAAGAGACATCACCGGTACGATAGACCTTCATCTTGAATGAAAACACGACTAACAAGTTGTTTTTTGTAACATTAATTCTAGTTGAACTGAACTTGAAAAGCAATGGTTATTAATTTGACTCTTGAAATTTTAAAGTTGCAGTCGAAGATGATATTCCACCTGATCGATGAACATTCAAATCCTCACCCATCCTTTTGGGCACAGGGACGCTATATCAAGGTTTCTGCAAAACGTGAGAGATATAATATTAAACTTAGACGTTGCGTCTACTACCATGACTTGGTTCGTTTGCATGCTTTGAAACTTGAAAGCATCCTGGGCAGCTTGGAAAAAATGTCACGGGTGTTGAAGAATTTGCCAACAGTGTAAGTGAACAAAGCCTAGAAAAGACTCAATATCTTCATGCAGCTTTAAACGAAGTGGAATGCAACTCAAATATATAGCAATATCTCATACTTTGACTTAACCGAGCCTTTGACTAATCAGCATTTGTTACTAGTAGTTATAAGAGGTTCAAACTGGAACAGGTTGAGTCGACCCAAAGCCTTTATTTTTTGGTCTAAATTGTTTTAAGAAAAACGTAAATATTTTGTGTGTAAAAAAAAGTTGCATTATTATAAAGAAAAATCCATTTTTTTTATTAAAATGATTAGGTTGGTACAGTACAACCCATATTAACTATTTCGTTTAAATCATGGATAAAATTGTATGTGGTCCAATTTAATAGTCAACCTTCAAGGTATGTCACTAGAGTGAAAGTTTGATGTGAAGGGTATTTTTGTCAAAATCAATAAAACATGATTTCAATATGTCTTCTTTTAAAATCAGACGAGGGTGTTAAATTGTTTTGATAATCTATATACCTTCTTTGCAAACAAACGACATTTGAATAATAATTACTTCTTTCGTTGTATACAGCTGATCTTACAGATTGATTAGTCCTTTCCACGAAAAGGTTATACGCTGATCCAGCTAACTTTAGGGACCGATTTGGAAAGTTATGTTAAGGTATCTTGGATTTCGGTTTTCTGAATTAGACTGCCCTTCTGTTGGTCTCCTATCTAATTAGATTGATTGGCACCAAGCCTTTGATCAAGAGATTTCAGTTCTAGAGGCTGGTGAGAGAAATCACTAAGGATTTGACAGATGCTCCGCGATGACTGCTCTCCAGGGGCAGCTGAAGCATACCTTGTTGGACTCATTGAGGATGCTAATCTGTGCGCAATTTAATGTCAAAAGAATAACAAACATGTCTAAGGATATCCAGCTTGCACGTAGGATTCATGGTGAGAGAGTTCAAAGTATGTAGATTTGAAATGTTTTATTATGCTCTTATAATTCTTATTGATTCATATTGAATGAAACTTTTCCGTTTAGTTATGTTATATGATAATATATAAGTTGGTTGTTATGATGTCGAACTACTTTTTAGTTGTATTTGATCTTCTATCAAACTATGCATCCATCAACTTGTAATGAAGGTACTCATTAGTGATACATAGAAAGCCGAGTCGTGATCCATAGAAACCATTCCGTTTAGGTTTTAATGGAGGTTCACAAGTAAAATGAAGATGCATTTGAGTTGTTTTAATTTGAATATAACTGATTGATATATCTAATTGTTTGGATCATGTTAAAAAAGCTTGGAATCGTTAATGATGATTTTGAAGCTGACGAATAAAAGGTAAAGAAACAGGGAATTTTCATTTTTAACTGGTGGGCCGTGCAACTTGGCTGTAGTTTTGTTTAGGCTTCTTTATTGGGCCAAAATGTAGTCTTGGTTTCTTTGTTGATGGGCTTGAAGCCCACCCATGGAAAGATAAAGAAAAAGGGGTCGCCACAAAGGGTTTGAAATTAGGCCTCTGTATACTAATACTAATATGATTAACTTTCAATAATTAGACCTCTGTATACTTATTATTCTTTGTTTTATTACATGATTTTTCTCACCATAAAACCTTAACTAATTTAGTTACATTGTTTTCTTGTATTAATTTCCCACTTTAAAGTGATTATTTCAATAAACTTGTTAATGGTTTGAGTTAACAAGAGTCAAAACCGGGTTTGGTTGAAACTGGATTTTTAAGCTGTAAAAATCATTTTCAAAATTGGGTTTTAACTAGTTTGGCTCGGGTTTGACTGTTCGAAGTATATGTTCCCACACCGATTACAACCTATTTGTGTGGATCTGTTCGAAACCAGTTTCAATACCGGTCCCGGTTCCTATTTAAAAACATGCTCCGGTTCCCAAACCAGTTTTTTTTTCACTTCCATAACCCTGCTAATATTAAGTTGGGCTTAACTGACTTGTTTAAGAAGCTGGACTTGACCCAACTTAATCAGCAATGACCTATGTGACTCAAAACCAATTGAAATCTTCTCCCTCATTTTGAGACAAATGGAGTCCACTTCCGCTCACCATGCCGCCGTTATCCCTTACTTTATTTTCATATGTTTTTTTTTTATAAACCGGTTCAGATTTGAGTCAACAAAAGTCAAAACCAGCTTCTATTGGAATTGGTTTTTGAGGGGGAAAAAGATTGGTTCCAAAATAGGGTTTAACCAATTTGGTTCGGTTTAACCGGTCTCAAGGTATAGATTCCGAACCGATTACAACCCGCCTTCTCAGGCCAGTTTGAAACCAATTACAAAGAAAGCCGTTTTTTCCACATCCTGTACCCTAGTAATTTTTTTAAGTTGGGCTTTAAGTGACTTTGTTTAACAAGTTGGACTTGGCCCAACCTAATCATTAATTGCCCTATGCGACTCAAACCAGTTCCCCTTTTTGGAGACGAACGGAGTTCACTTCCGGCCACCCTGCCGCCGTTGCCGATTCAGACGAACATAATAAACCTAAACGAATAAATATTCGATCTTCGAGCTTCATAGGTTCCTTCCGTTTCATCGAATTGCTTTCAGCATCACAACACACTTCTTCCACCACCGGAACTACTTCCACCGAAATCGAAACGGCGTTAATGTAAGTTCGCTTTAACCTAACTTAATTAAATGTCGTTCTCTATTTTGTTCATCAAGTGTTGCTGCTGGTTTTACATATTGATTTTAACTATTTGTAGAGGTCACTAAACAATGCTGATTAAATGTGATTGTGTATTTTGTTCATGTAGTACTATCGCTTATTAGTATAATGCCTGTTTCTTTACATCAATTTGTTCTTCAATTTCTTTACAGCGTCATGGTCACATATCTATATGTGTTCATGTATGTACTAACCGGTTTATTGGTTCAGTTTATACGTATGTATGTATGTGTATGTCTCTGTTTTCAACCTAATCAATCCATATTGGGGGTAGTATGACAAAGCTGTGAAGTAACTTAAAAAAAAAAAACACATTACTGTAAACAGCAATCTTCATCAACATTGTTGTTTTTGCTATTAAGATGATGGAATATAGATGCTCGTTATAAGACCCGCTTCACTGAAATTAGAATAAACAAATAGAAAGATAGGTTACTCAATGTTTGATAAGTCAATTGGTTAGTGATGTCAAATCACTAATTATTATAAATCATTCATAATAAAGTTAAAACTTTAAAGACATATGCCCTTATATATCCTATCAGTTTGAGATAGACAAAGTGAAAAAACAAACCAAATCGACCCATCTTGACATTCACAAGTTTCGGATGAAATTTTGTGTACAAGATAATATAATATGGTATCAAGGCAACAAGCTCTTATATGCAATTTTAGTTCTCTTAGTTTCACTTCTACTTGAAATTCTTTGTTGTATGACTAAACTGCCCTGCTGCTTGTTTTGTATGGTCAGTTGGGCAAAATGCTAAAAATCCTACCTTTTTCATGTAGTAAGGGCAAAATCTGGTAAGAAGCAATTAACAGAAGATGCTGGTGGCAAAATTGCACATTCTGCAGGAGCTTCAATGAGCTTGCCTTAAATAAGGTGTGTTTTAACATGCATACATATTAAGTTTTTCTTAGAAAATTTTAATGTATTCATATCAGTTCTTATTTTGGAAAATTTTGGTTTTGACCATTATAGTCAAAGTAGGAGAGGTAAAAGAGCAAAGATGAAACATTTGACTTGGTTCACCCAGCTGTGGATACAAGATTGTTCGAGTAAAGGGGTATTAGTAGAGCGGGCAATTCTGACCCGCATGCATAAAATGGGTCGTTTTGGGTCTTTTTTTAAATCACCATGGGTTGATTTGGGTTTCTTTTTAGTAATCAATGGGTCTGGCTGGGTCACCCTAAAATACAGAAACATTTTACGGGTCAAATTGGGTTTGGAATTAAAAGAAACAAACGGGTGGAACGGGTTAGTGGGTTCAGAAGAAAAAGAAACAGGTGGAACTAGTTAGAAAAAATCTCGGGTTTTTTTCTCAAAAGCCAAAAGCTTTTCTTTTTCTTCTCTCTAAATCTGAGTTTGTCACTCTCACACAAAATTAGTTCTTAGAAAAATCTCACCAAACCACCATATTAGAAGCTTACAGATTCTCCTCTGCTCTCGTCTCCTTTACGCACTATCTCTGTGTTCCGGTAAACTAGCGACGCCGACCACCATTAAGTTGGTGACATAGCAAACGACGGTGTTTCTGTCTTCCGGTAAACTATCGACGACGACCACCATAAAGTTGGTAACATATTAAACGACGGTGTTTCGATGTTATGCGGAGGTCGTAACGTAACGGATCGATGGTGTAACCGGTGAGTGTGTAAATGATCACTCAATGGCTGACAGTTACGAACCCAAACGGGTTGACATATGCGAGAGATCAGCTGGAGCGATTACTGAATTGAAACCGCGTGAATTATGAATCGTTGCTGCCTCACCAGACGAAACAGAAACGATCATTGGTTGTTCTTTTCTCAATCAGTATGTTTTAATATTTGATTTGTGTTTATTTGCTTTTTTTTTCCCAAAATAAAACTGTTTTTTTTAAGTTTAACTGAATTTTAGTTTTTCAATTAAAATGAATTTCTGTTCAACATCTGTTACAATTTCAATTTCTATTTTAGTTAAGAAAGCAAAGGTTTTACCGTAGGGAATAGAGATTCTATTACTGCTGGGTGCAGACATCAATATGTAAAATGACCGTTCTAACCCGAACCCAATCTGACCCGAACCCATTCTGATCCAATCCGACCCAAACCAAAATGACCCTTTCCTTAACATGACCCGTTCTGACCCGAACCCGTTTTGATCCGTCACTACACCCAATCTGACCGGCTCATTTTGGCAGGCATTGGTATAAGCGTTATCATTGTAAAGTATGTTTAAGGTCTATAGTTTATTATGTAAGGGGTTTAGGGTGTCATTTAAGTAAACCGGTATATCTCAATCGCTTCTTCGATTGTTTCACGCCGGTTCAATATGTATAAGTAGGGAACGATTGTCAAGCATCATTTAGTAATCAGAAATTTAGTTTGTGTAAAATTCATTTGTTAATTTTGTTCTTATTCTATCAATTCAATCAATTGTGTCTTTGATTAACAACCTTGGGCTACAGAATCTCATCTTGTTAAAATGTATTTTTATCATAGACAGTCCAAGTATGGATGGAAACCCGTGGATGCTGAAATCCAGAAGAAAGGTGTAATGGAAAAGGCTCTCACAATAGTCTGCAGGCCCATCATCTCTCGTATCCCCTGCATCAATTAACACAAGAGACTACTAATGGTACTTGTTTACTTGATACACTTTTGACTCTTTCAATATGCATAAATTAAATATTTTGTTTTTGTTTTCATTCAGGCACCAAATTTTACGGCTTGACAAATGGTTTATTTGGAAAAATATGTGATTGACTTAATGCCTTTTTTTCACTTTCTTTCAAGATATATATTGATCTTCTTTTCAAATAAATCACCTTGCAGAAAAAGGAGATTTATTGAGATCTTTATATTATTTACTTCTTTATCTTGAATTTTTAACTCGTGGGCCGAGCAGCTAGGCTCTGGTTTTGTTTAGACATTCTCCAACGGGCCCAAACCTAGTCATGGGTTTATGGGTTTGTTGATAATTGGATTTTTGATTAGTAATTTACTATATTTTGTGCCCTGATTCTGATTGATGATTGATGGGTTTGATTTGCTGATTAGTACTTCAATTTTATGAATTCTAATTACAATTATCTGTTTGAATATTGATTTTGATTAAATTGGGTTTATGGGTTTGTTGGAAGTTGGGCATTGATTACATTGGAACCGACAATTTTATGGTTTCATGTTCATGATTTTAATCGGTTCAATGTAACTTTGCTTAACCTAACTTACTTAATTGTCATTCTGTGTTTTGTTCATCAACTGTTGTTACTGGTTACTTTGGATTTAAACTAGCTTATGAGTAGAATGCCTGTTTCTTTTTTACATGAATTTGTACTTCAAATTGCGGCTTCATGGTCTTCCCCTTCATATATCTATATGTGTTCATGTATGTACTAGCCGGTTTATTGGTTCAAATTATATATATGTATGTGTATGTCTCTGTTTTCAACCTAAAAATCCGATTTGGGGGTAGTAGTCAGGGCAAAAGCTGGTAGGAAGCAAATATCAGAAGACGCTGGTGGCAAAATTGCACGTTCTGCAGGAGCTTCAATGAGCACTAAACCCACAAGGTGATGGTAACTTTAACTCACATGCAACACGAAAACCACAAGGTGATGGTATTGTGAAAAAATGTGGTTGATCAAAATCCAATGACTCTCAAACAGGTATGTTGGCATAACATTCATAATTAAGAAAATTTTCAAATATTAGACCTGAGGCTAAGTTAAAGAAAAGGGTCAAAGTGGTTACCGGTTTTGTTTAAAGGGGTCACAGAATAGCAAACGGGTCATGGGTTGGCAGGTACCCTTCCAACGGGTCAACGAAGAGACGGTCTAAGTGGTGATTGAGTTTGCTGGATGTGGATTTGAGAAAAAGTGAACGTTAGAAGTCTTTATTATAGCATGTGTTTTTATTTATACTTGGGTCAAATGGGCCAGTTGAGTTTGTCTATTCCTTAGCAATGATTTAGAGTCACGAGTCTAGTGTTACGTTGCATGTAATTGCCTATATAAGGCTTAATTTCTTTGGTTATTGAATATAGATGTAGCTTTCCATTTTTCTTTTTATCTTCTGCAAGTCTCCTTTGTCATTCTGGATATGCACGTCATACAAATTTGAGTGCAATTTTGTGAGTGGAAGTTGGGGCTTGAACCAACATTGGGATCTTTCTAATAGTTCACTATAATATTATTTTATGTTAAACAGAGCAACTCTAAACACCTGAAGAACAACAAACTCTGATTGGAGCATGTTTTAGGCTTTATGGGGAGGGATACAACTTTATACATCATAATATCATTAGGCTAGAAGCCCATATGTATGAGGTTTTAAATGCTTTTTTTTTGTTTTTTATCACTTGGAGATAAGTAGTATACCTTGGCCATTGAGATATATAATGGATATTTGTATACAACTAGTAAGATTACCCACGCTATGCTGTGGCGTTTCAGTCGATTTCTATTTTGGTTCAATATAGCAGCCGAAAGAAATATGCTCAAAAGAATGTCTACACATGTTTTACATCCACCAAAAACCATAAAAATAAATTAAATTGGATAGTAGTACGGTCTGATTTTAAATTAATTGTAAATAAAAGCATAAACGCTATCTTTAAAATGACTTTAATGAAAATTTATGTCTAAACGTAAACCAACTTGAATTTATACCGACATGTGCATAAAAATAAGCACATAAGAAAATATTGTTTTAAGTTAAAGAATGGTACGGCGCGTTGCGGCTGTGTCGAAACGTAAAGTGACTCGAATTTATACCGTCTAAGGAAAATGGCCTAGTTGTTTCTTAACAAAATTAACGTCAAACATAGACTGAAAACATACATAAAAATAAGCATGAAAACGTATTATATTTGACTCGACTTATTTCCGAAAAGATTACGTTAAAACGTAGAACAACTGGAAAAAAAAAAGATTTTTCCCTTCTAACCCAAAACATCTCATCTTTGCAATTTAACGCATTTAGTTGTGGACGATGACGAGGAAGTTGAAGAGTTGGCCCGACCGCCCGGTAGAAGAAAAGATAAGCGAACCGGGAAAAATCGGTAGAGTCGTCTTCCGATCTCGACTTGAAGGAAGATTTCGAAGAGATGAACCGTCGTCTCCAAGACATTCGAGCACTCGGCCACAAACGTTGGGAGACTATGAAAGAACGAGTCGCCGAAAACAAAAAGTTTAACGAGATGCAAGCGGCGAGGCAAACGGAAAAGGACATAGAGTTTTTGTCCAAACCTATCGACCACCTACAAGGCGACGCGTTGATCGTTGCGGAAATGCACTGCCAAAAACTTCGGGAAAAATACGGACTTTAGATCATCATCTTTTTTTTTTAATTTTATCTTTTTTTTATTTCCATTTTTTTATTCGGTTTTTTTTTATTTCTAGTATTGTAATTTTTTTTAAATTAATGAAGTATTTTAAGTTTTTAATTTAAAAAAATAAATAATTGTGTAATGATTGGATGGGCGTTATCGGGCATTATTCCCACTACGCCACTTTTGCGAAAACGCCCAATAATGCCCCCATGCTGACTGGACTGCCACATGGCAGAAAACGCCCTAGGGTGGGGGCATTATTCATCAAACGACTACGCATGGTCTAATAGTAGATGTAAAGTGGGTGAGTTGGGTAAGGTGAATTTAATTTCGGAACAACCCATTACTAGATGCTCCTACAATTACATCCACATGATTATCTTTGACAGAAAAGCAAATTCTTTGCTTAATTTTGAAGATAAAGTCTGCCAGCTAGAACATGCACAAGAATACTTAAGAAAAAAAGTTTGCCATAATAATCACACGAATAGGATAACTTGTTACTATCCCACAAGTTATTCTCTAAGGATACGGTTTATTTTTGTACTATAAACATGTGTTACAACTGTTATTTCAATGCACTCCTCATTTCATTTAGATCCATAGTTCCAGTTTTAGTAATTGCAATAAACTATGGCTGAAACTATTGCTACTGAACTCGTCAAAGTCCTTTTCCAGAAGCTGTCTGATGAAGCTTTCAAGCGAATTGCTCGCGCTCAGGGAATTCACAACGAGCTAAAGGAGTTGAAGAGCACACTGTCCAGGATCCAAGATCTGCTTAACGATGCTTCCCAGAAGGAGGTGACTCATAAATCTGTCAAATCATGGCTGAATAGCCTCCAACATCTAGCTTACGATATCGATGACGTACTCGACGATTTGGCTACCAAAGACATGCATCGTGAGCTGACGCTGGAATCAAGAGCAATCATCTGCAGCAAGGTAAGAAAGCTCATCCCATCATGCTGCACAAATTTCTCACTAACTCATAGGCTGTCTCCCAAGTTAGATAGGATTAACAGAGAGTTAGAAAATCTAGAAAAACGAAAAACGGATCTAGGTTTGCTTAAGATAGATGAAAAGCCAAGAAATACTAGTAGAAGAAGCGAAACCTCTTTGCCAGAACGCGATGTTGTCGGAAGAGAAGTTGAGAAAGAGCAATTGCTTAAAAAGTTGTTGGGGGATGATGGGTCATCTCAGGATAACTTTAGCGTCTTACCTATAGTTGGTATGGGTGGCGTTGGAAAAACCACTCTAGCTAGACTTTTGTATAATGATACAAAGGTGAGGGATCACTTTGAACCCAAGGCATGGGTTTGTGTTTCAGATGATTTTGATATTTTTAAGATAAGCAATACCATCTTTCAGTCTGTGACTACTACCGAAAACAAGAAATTTGAAGATTTAGATAAGCTTCAAATAGCTATTGTAGAGCAATTTAAGGACAAACGATTTCTACTAGTAGTTGATGATGTGTGGAGTGAAAACTATGGTGATTGGGAAAACCTAGTTCGCCCATTTCTGTCATGTGCTCCTGGAAGTAGGATAATCATGACAACTCGTAAGAATCAATTGCTCAAACAGATAGGTTTGCATAATGTAGACCGTCTCGAGAGTTTGTCGAATGAAGATGCATTGCGTTTATTTGCAATACATGCATTGGGGGTAGATAACTTCGACTCACACACGACACTTAAACCGCAAGGTGAAGGTATTGTGAAAAAGTGTGGTCGTTTGCCTTTAAAGGCAATTGGAAGGCTTTTAAGGACAAAAACAGACAGAGAAGACTGGGATGATGTGTTGAATAGCGAGATATGGGATGTAGAAATTGGTAATGTCACTGAAAGTGGTAAAGATGTGGAAAATAGTGATAAAATTGTTCCGGCACTTAGGATAAGCTACCATGAACTTTCTGCAGATTTGAAGCAGTTGTTTGCATACTGTTCCTTGTTCCCCAAAGACTTTTTGTTTGACAAGGAGGAGTTGGTATCGTTGTGGATGGCAGAAGGGTTTTTGAACCCATCCAAGTCACCAGAACGCTTGGGCCGTGAATATTTTGAAATTTTATTATCAAGGTCATTTTTCCAACATGCACCTAATGATGAATCATTGTTTATCATGCATGATCTCATGAATGACTTGGCCACTTTTGTTGCCGGAGAATTTTTTCTAAGGTTTGACAATCATATGAAGACAAAGACAGAAGCTTTGGCAAAGTATCGCCATATGTCATTTTCTCGCGAGAAGTATGTAGGTTACCAAAAGTTTGAGGCATTCAAAGGAGCCAAAAGCTTGAGAACATTTTTAGCAGTATCTCTCGGTGTGGATAAAGTTTGGGGCTACTTTTTCTTATCTAATAAGATTCTGGTTGACTTACTTCCTAGCTTAACATTATTAAGGGTTCTTTCTTTGAGTCGTTTTCAAATAACTGAGGTACCAGAGTTCATCGGTAGTTTGAAGCACTTGCGGTATCTTAATTTATCTGGAACTAGGATCGAAGTGTTACCGGAGAACATTGGCAACCTTTATAATCTACAAACATTGATTGTTTTTGATTGCAGACGTCTGACTAAGTTGCCTGAAAGCTTCTTGAAGCTTAAAAAGTTGCGACATTTGGACATAAGACATACTCCGTTGGAGAAGCTGCCATTGGGGATTGGTGAGTTGGAAAGCCTACAGACTCTCACCAAGATCATCATTGAAGGAGATGATGGCTTTGCAATAAATGAGCTCAAGGGATTAACAAATCTCCATGGGAAAGTTTCCATTGAGGGATTGCTCAAAGTGCAAAGCGCAAAGCATGCACGGGAGGCGAACTTATCTCTAAAAAAGATTACTGGATTAGAGCTGCAATGGGTTGATGTGGTTGATGGCTCACGAATGGATACACTTGAAGAGGAAGTTCTCAATGAGCTGAAACCTAATAGTGATACGTTGAAAACGCTTTCAGTGGTGTCATACGGGGGAACACAAATTTCAAATTGGGTTGGTGATCGCTCTTTTCATGAGTTGGTTAAAGTGTCAATACGTGGTTGTAAAAAATGCACATCTCTACCCCCATTTGGGTTGCTCCCTTCACTTAAGAGGTTGCAGATTCAAGGCATGGATGAGGTTAAAATCATAGGTTTGGAGTTAACCGGAAATGATGTTAACGCCTTCCGTTCACTTGAAGTTCTAACATTTGAAGATATGTCTGGATGGGAGGGGTGGTCAACTAAAAATGAGGGTTCAGCAGCAGTGTTTACGTGCCTTAAAGAGCTTTATGTAGAGAATTGTCCACAATTGATTAATGTCTCACTTCAAGCACTGCCTTCACTCAAGGTTCTTGAAATTCACAGATGTGGTGATGGTGTGTTGAGAAGTCTGGTTCAGGTAGCTTCTTCAGTCACTAAGTTGAGAATAAGTTCTATCTTAGGGCTTACATATGAGGTGTGGAGAGGAGTTATAAGGTATCTTAGGGAAGTTGAAGAATTAAGTATCAGGGGATGTAATGAAATAAAATACTTGTGGGAATCAGAAACAGAGGCAAGTAAGCTTCTTGTGAATTTAAAGAAATTGAGATTATGGTTTTGTTCAGGTTTGGTAAGTTTAGAAGAGAAAGAGGAGGATGACAATTTTGGGAGCAGCACCCTGTTATCTCTTAGAAGTTTGGATGTAAGTTTTTGTAGTAGCATAAAGCGTTTATGTTGTCCAAATAGCATTGAGAGTTTGGGAATTTTTGATTGTTCAGTTATTACAGATGTCTTCCTCCCAAAAGAAGGAGGGAATAAGCTCAAATCACTTGGTATAAGAAATTGTGATAAACTTGAGGGAAAAATCAACAACACAAGCATGCCAATGCTTGAAACCCTAAATATTGATAAATGGGAAAATCTAAGATCAATCAGTGAATTGAGTAACTCCACTCACCTCACCAGCCTGGATATAATGCGATGCCCACATATCGTGTCACTTCCAGAGCTTCAGCTATCAAACCTCACCCATTTGTCAATTAGTAATTGTGAAAGTCTGGAGTCATTACCTGAGCTATCGAATCTCACCAGTTTGTCAGTTCGTGATTGTGAAAGTCTGGCATCATTACCTACGCTATCGAATCTCACATTGTTAAAAGATCTAAAAATCAAAAGGTGTCCAGGTATTGATGCTTCCTTTCCTCGTGGGCTTTGGCCTCCCAATTTGTGTTCCCTTGTAACAGGGGGGTTGAAAAAGCCCATCTCAGAATGGGGCAATCAGAATTTCCCACCTTCCCTTGTTCACCTAAGATTATTTAATGAACCTGATGTGAAGCATTTCAGTCAATTGTCCCACCTTTTCCCTTCTTCTCTTACATCTCTGGACATATTCGAATTTGATAATCTGGAATCACTTTCAACGGGACTCCAACACCTCACATCCCTTCAACGTCTCACCATTAACAGCTGCCCAAAGCTGAACAATCTACCAGAGAAGCTTTTACCTTCACTTTTGAGTTTGATAATTGATGATTGCCCAAAATTGAAAGAAAGGTGTGGAGGAAGAGGCTCCCACTACTGGCCACTCATCTCTCATATCCCCTGCATCGAAATAGACCAGAGGTACTTGTTAATTAAATACCCTCTGATTTCCATATGATAAACTGGTACATGTGCGTGTTTTTTTTGTTGGAATAGGATTTGTTGCTCAAAACCTATAATTGAATTTTAATGATGACATTAATTTATACGTTGGAACTGATTTCACAATGTGTACTAATTTTGATTTTCGTGAGTTAAACATGCCAATTAATTATTATTATTATTGTTATTGTTTTGTTTGTGATTTTTGTTGATCTTGCTTTTGTAGGTTGATAGGGTGCGATTTTTGTTTGTTTTTCGGTTGCTAGTTTATCCGATGGATGTGAGTTGACTTTAGGTAGGGTTTTGGTGTGGTCTGTGGAATTATTGAAGTGTTATAGTAATAGATAATGAAATTTGATTGAAGTTACTTCGAGTCTCGATTACAAAGTTGAATCTGATTCAGAAGCTGAAGATACAAATTAGGGTTTAGATCTGCATTTGGTTTGATTAATTTAGGCATTTTGTTTACTGCAGAGTTATGATAAAGAAAACATACATAGCTAATTTGATTAATTGTATTAATACTTGATATGAAGTCTGTGAAGTTGAATAACTTACATATTACAACTAAACTTTTGCAGGATCATATCCTAAAGGATCTTCTGGGTGATGGAACATTCACAGTTGACCAGGTCAAATTCAAGAACAGAGAAAAGTCTCAAGGTGTGAATTTTCAGGGAAAGTATCTTGAGTAAAGTGCAGTAAAACTCGCGCATATAAATACTGAATCAGCTAATAACAGACAAAGTGTCGATGACATAAGTGTAAGTTCCTTTTAAGTCAACAACATTTGACTACCCCATAATATAACAAACTGGTTTTGATTATTATTATTATTATTATTATTATTATTATTATTATTCATGATATAACACAGGATTTATTCATGAAAATCAGTTGGATTCAATATTCAAAGTGAAGGTCTTAAGAAATTGTCAAATGTCGGACCAGAGGCTAAGTTAAAGGAAAGGGTCAAAGTGCTTGATGATGGACAAGATCATTTCTGGTAAGCTTATACTTTTTTCCCATAAAAATTATGGGTGGGGTTGGATAACGAGTCAAAACAGGTTCGGGTTAATAATATTGTTGACTTTTTAGTAGGGTTGAACTGAGGCGGGTTGGAGTGTTGGACTCTGGTACAAACATTTTAATTTTCTTTTGACCTTATGGCCAATTAATGTTTTAACTATGATTACAGAAAATATACTATTTAGAATAGTCGTCTAAACTTTTTCTAAATGAGTTTTTAAAAAGTAACATGTGTTTTGATTATGTTGTAATAACTTTAGAACCACTTGTATGGTTGTTCCTATTCTTTTGTAAGTTTTGGGGTAAAATGTAAATAAGGTTCCCCTCCTGATATATATTTTTTGCCTAAAAGAAGTCGCTCAAATTATCACAGAATTATATTACACACACATATTATTTGGTTGAGCCCGTAGCTTAGGCTAAGGGGTATGGGGGTCATGGTTGGGTGGATTAAACCACGGCAACCACGACCCT
Source organism: Helianthus tuberosus (assembly GCA_030545235.1). Taxonomy (NCBI): domain Eukaryota; kingdom Viridiplantae; phylum Streptophyta; class Magnoliopsida; order Asterales; family Asteraceae; genus Helianthus; species Helianthus tuberosus. Next base: position 142,008,434 of record CM060426.1, on the reverse strand, counting down.
CCCATTTGAAAGTTTTAAGACAAAAATAAATTAAAAAAATAAAGAGGATAGTGGTTTGGGTCATGATCACACCCTTAGTGTAGTGGTTTTGGATGATGGATTAGAGATGGATGACATCATACCTATGTGGAGGGTCATGGTGGTCATAAGGGTCATGACCACACCCTATAGCCTTATTCGTTATATATAATTGAATATAAAATAATGAGGCTGGCTTGTACGAAGCATATGTGAGTATTTGAGCCATTGATCTTTCAAGATCAATGGCTCAAAGTAATCCAGTGGCATTCTCGTAAATATGAGATTCAAACAATTGCAGAAACAAATAGCAAAAGGGTATTCTGGTCCTTTCCCACTTGAACTCCTCTCCCCTTGATTTTCAAACGTCTATAACTTTTTCATACGTTGATGTTTTTTTTTAAATTACACCATATTAACGAACATTTCATCCTCTTTAATTCGAGCAGTCTATTGCTATAGTTTTCTTAAATTTTTTACATGATTTTGAATATTCATTACGTATGAAAGAGTTATAGCCGTTTGAAAATCAATGGGGGAAGTTGTTTAAGTAAGAAATGACTAAATTACCCTTCAAGGCAAGGACACTTGTCCTCCTTCCTTGGTCGCATACACTTGGTACAAATCTTATGTCTTGTATATGATCCTTTACCTAAATAATATATTTAGTATATTTTTTCCATAATATTGATAGTATTGCTATATAAATTTGCTCCCTAAAAATCATGGGTCCTGGATATGCCCTACCCTCCACGGTGGATCTGCCCATTTGACTCCGTTATACATGTAGTTAAATTTTTCAGTCCAACCCACCAGACATAACCACATCAACCATTAAATGAAGTACAGTTTGACTCTTGAGGTCAAACAAATTAAAATTGACTTCAAAATTGATTACTTTGATGTTTTGAGAATAGTTTTTATAGCTGGTACAGAAATGCAACAGGATCCACATCATCTTCAATGGAAAAAGTTGTTTCTGTAACATTCTTGTTATATTGAATTTGAAAAGCAATGGGTTTGACCATTAATATCAAAGCATATTGTTTGACCCTTGAAGTTTTTTAATTGCAGTTGAAGAAAGAAGATATTCTATCAAGGTTTCTGCAAATCAACAACACACATTCAAAAAATGTTTGGATTAGCTTATGAGTGGATTAGCTTAGGGCATGGGGTAATTCTGTACCTGTGTTTTGAAAAGTTATAAAAAGTTCCAAAAAGTCACAAAATACTAACTTCTCAAAACTGACTTTTCCTTCTGTACAAAAAGTCAGTTTTATTTACCCAAACATTATTTTGACTTATTGGCTTTTTGAAAAAGCCAATAAGTCAATAAGTTGTTTCAAAAAGCTTAGCCAAACATGCCCTAAATCGCTGGCAGCCTAGTGTCTAGAGGTGCAGAGATGCACAAAACGGTTTCTTCTCTAGCCAGTTCGGTTAAAATGGTTTTTTCTCTAGTCGGTTCGGTTAATCGAACAAGCAGGTTTATCTCATTTTTTCTTTAACCTGTTTTTTCACATTTCATCATTAGCAGATGTCCGAAGGTGAATGATTTATCAGAGATGCTGTTACCTTCACTTTTGAGTTTGAGAATCAGAGGATGCCCAAAATTGAAAGAAAGGTGTGCAGGAAGAGGCTCCCACTACTGGCCCCTCATCTCTCATATCCCCAAAATCCAAATAGACTTCAGGTACTTTTGTATTGAAGCACCCTCAGATTTCCATATGATAAACTGGCTTGTCTTATGCGTGTTTTTGTTGGCCTAGGTTTTTTGTGCTCAAAACCTAAAACTGAATTTTCATAATGACAATAATTTATATGTTGAAATCAGTAATCACTTTTCATGAGTTTAAACTAATATACTGCTGATAAGTTGAAGTCGATTTTGACACAACCAATCTTAATAATCGGTATTTTCTTCACTTGTAGATTCCTGTTTATTACACATGTAATTAATATCAAGTTGACTTTTTGTGTGTTATTTTTTTTTCCTTAGCCATTTTCATTATGACAACCGATAATCTTATACATTACAACTAAATGTTGCAGGGACATGTAACCATTACATCCTAAAGGTTCTTCAAGGTGATGGAACATTCACAGTTGAATGGGACAAATGTGAGAACAGAGAGATTTTAGTGGTGTAAGTTCCTTTCAATAAACCTGGTTTTGATTATTGGTATTAATTATATAACACAGGATTCATTCATGAAAGCATGTTGGATTTGACATTCAAAATTGCTTTGGGAATTGATCTTGACAGCAATCAGCATAACCAGGAAATTTAAGGCATTTTTAAATATCACACCAGAGGCTAAGCTAAATGCAAGAAGATCAAAGTGGTTGATGAGTTTGTTTATTAGCTGATCTAGACCAAGACTGAACAAATGAACTGGGGACAAGATGATTTCTAGTAAGCGGATACTTCTTTTCCCATAAAATCATTGGTGGGTTGGGTAACGAGTCGAAAGAGGTCTGGGGTTTTGAAAAATGGTTACCTTTTTAGTAGGGTTGAAATGGGTCGGGTCAGGTTGGATTGTTTGACTGAGATGAAAACACTTTGATTTTCTTTAAACCTTATATCTAGTTAATGTTTTAACTATGATTACAAAAAACAAACCATTTTTAATAATAGTCAAACTTTCTTTTAATAGTGTTTAGAATGTGATGACTATAATCTTGTTATTTTTAATTTGAAAGCAATGGGTTTGCCTACTAATGTCAAATTGTGTTGTTTGACCCTTGACTGCAGTTGAAGAAAGAAGACATTCTATCAAGGTTTATGCATAGCAACAACACACATCCAAAGTCACAGATGTTGAAGAATTGCAGTTCCCATGGTATGCAATCTCAAATCTTTATCAATTTTTCATACTTTGACTTAACTGGCCGGGTCTTTGACTAATCAACATGGTTACCAATTTTTGTTGGAGTAAGAGGTTCAAAATGGATCTCGTTGGGTCAACCCAAAGCTCTTTTTGTCAAAAAAATTAAAAAAAAAAGTTATTGATAATTAGTTTTAAAGAAGTATTATTTCAAGTCTAATTTTGTTTATTAAAATATTTTCAGGGGTTCTATGTTTCAAAAATACACATTGGATAACTTTACATCCTAAAAAGGTAATAAAAAAGAGAAGTAATACAGATGTTGCAATTTTTCATATGTTGTTGTCTACTAGGATAAAACAATACCATCATATACCCAAATTTATATGCTTTACAGATATGGATGATGCATGATGTATCTGACGGTTGTGTTGTGAAGGAGGATACTGCAGCTTTATCAGAAAAATGGTTTCGTCAAATTGTTGTTTCTCTGAAAGCTTCTTTAAGTTTAAGGATTTTAAGGTCAGTACAATACAACCCATATCGACCATTTCCTTTTCATTTGGATCATGTAACTGAACTCTTGATTTGTAAACTTTTTTGTGGTCTAGTTTAAAAGTCAACCTTCGTGTTATGTCATTTGACCAAAGCAAAAGTATCTAGATTATCATAAAACGTATATTAATAATTATTTAATGAACCTGATGTGAGGAATTTTAGTCAACATGGTTACTAGTAGTTAGAGTAAAAGGGTCAAAGTGGTTGATGAGTTCCAGTACGAGTGAAGAAAGCCTAGAAAAGATATAGTATCTTCATGCAGATTTTAACAAAACTCTCAAGACTCTATCATGCAGTTCCAGTGGTATGCAATCTCAAATCTTTATCAATTTCTCATACTTTGATTTAACTGCAGGACCTTTGACTAATCAACATGGGGTTACTAGTAGTCAGAGGTTCAAAATGGAACACGTTGGGTAAACTAAAAGCTCTTTTTTCTAATATGTCCAATGATTGATGCTTCCTTTCCTCGTGGGCGTTACGCTTACAACAGGGGGGGGGTTGAAAAAGCCCATCTCAGAATGGGGCTAAATCTGAATTTTAATGATAACAATAATTTATATGTGGAAATCAGTAATCACTTTTCATAAGTTTAAACTAATATATATATTGCTGCATAGAATGTATGGTGTAAGATTCTGTTTATTACTCTGTTTATTTTCAAGTTGACTTCCAATTTTGCTGCTTTTTTTTATTTTTTTAATCTTAGCCATTTTCATTATCCTTTTTGCAGCTTGGTGCACCGAGTATGTTCAATGATTACATTTCAATACGGAAATTACGTTAGCAGATTTGATTTTGGTAAACATGTAAATTAAGCATTTTCCTCGTTAGCTTAGATGAGAAGCTTCTGTATAGCGGAACAACAGAATATCTAATATATTAAAACAAAATTTTGCAGGGACTTAAGACCATGACATCCTAAAGGATCTTCTAGGTGATGGAACATTCACAGTTGACCAGGAAAAAATTGAGATAAGAGAGATTTTAGCAGTGTAAGTTCCTTTCAGTCAACAACATATGACTACTGCATAATACAATGACCTGGTTTTGACTATTGGCATTCATGATATAACACAGGGTTTATTCATGTTGGATTGCATTTTTAAAGTTGCTTTGGGATTTGATGTTGACAGCATGTGTGGTTTAACTGAAGGAGGCCAAAATTGAAAGAAAGGTGTGGAGGAAGAGGCTCCCACTACTGGCCACTTATCTCTCATATCCCCGGCGTATAATACGATTAAAGGTACATGTTTATTAAATAGCAATTGTTTCTTACATGTTTATTATTGCTAATAACCAAAATAAGTTTATAAATATTAGAAGTCGAATGTTAGTTTTTTTTTTTCCAATAGAAATTTTGACTATTTTACATATTAATAATAGAAGGTTAGAGCTAGTGATTGTTTCAAATAAATAACCCTTACATTCTTCTTGTTTCCTCTGTAGTCACTGAAAAGCATTTCCTGCCCTGAATACCCAGTCACTGGAAAAACGACATCAAACAACCGAACGTCACAGCAGATGGCTTTGTCGATGGCGGTTTTTCTTTCCGGCGACCCGTCATCACAACCGAACGCTGCTCACACCCTCAGGTGACAACTAAAATCGTTAAACCTCAAATTATTTATTTTTAAAGTTTCTGCTCCTCGTTTCTTTCTTGTTTGGGCCTGTTTTAATGTTGGAAGCCTAACTGGTTTACAATTACGGAATGTTATTAAGCCCAACATAAACTATTTCATCTAAAGAATGTAGTATCGGTCCACATTTGTTTTTTTAAAGAAAAACCGGCTCTGTTTGGTCAACTTTGGTCAAAACCATTTTGAGTCAAAACCATTTTGAGTCAAAACCATTTTGGTTATAAACCGGTTGTGAAGGAAAATATTTGATCCTATACAAATCGGTTTGGGTCGTGTAGAAACAGTTTCGCTTTTTTAATATTATCCTGGTTTTTCAAACAGGTTCAAGTTCAAACTGGTTTTAGTAACGAGAGTTGGAAGTGATATACAAATTGGCGATTTGGGTCGGGTTGGAATCGGTGTGGGTCAAACCGGTTTCAGGTGTGGTATTGAGCCGGGTTAGGAACCGGTTTGAAAATCCAAATTGGCTTTTTTTGTACATCTCTAATCTATAGTAAACATACCATATTTGATATAAGTTAAGTAAATTACGGTTGTCAATTTAAAATCGAATGGGTTGCGTCGTCCCAAAGCTCTTTTTGTCTAAAACTGTTTCAAAAAATTAATAAACATCGTGTCAACAAAAGTTTCATCATTTCAATGATACTCCATTTTTTTTTACCAAAATAATAAGGGTAATACATTACAAGGGGGAGGTTCATTTGAGAAGAGAATTTAATTGAAAAGAACAAAGGGTACAATTGTAAAATATTAAGTAGTTTTCTTTCATCTCATTTATTACTATCTTTAAGTAACTAATTACTAATAAAGACTATCATTCTCTACACTAATTTTTTTTGCCTGCACACATAAAAAGTTATCCTACACATTTCGATATTTTTCCTACACGTATTTAAATTTATCCTACATAACTTGTAAATTTTCCTGCACACCTAGTAGTTTGTCCTACACTCTAAATTATTATTTTTTTTATTTTTTGAAAAAATATATATTTTGGAAATAAGTTATAAATTTAATATAGTTAGCTATTAAAGAGGAAGACTAGAAATTAATTATCTAAATCTGGAAAAAAAAGTTACTTTTTCTTTAATTTGAGTTTGCTCAGTGATTTGAATTTTATAAAATGTTACGTCCACATTTGTGAATTCATAAGTTCTGCCTTTTAACAATTTCATAAGTATGGTCAAATCATTGATATTTAGGAATTCCACTAAAACCACTGCCATAAACTTTTCATCATAGGAAGTGCAGTTTCACTCTTCATGTCAAACAAACTAAATTTGAATTCAAATTGATTACTATTCTTCAGTATTTTGACCATAACTCAAATGGAAAAAGTTGTTTTTTAGCATTCTTGTTACTTTAAACTTGGAAAGCAATGTGTGTGACCAAAAATTGTTTGACCCTTGCACTTTTAAAATTGTAGTTGAAGAAAGAAGACATTCTATCAGGGTTTTTACAAATCAACAAGACACATCCAATATACTAAGAGAGACATAATCCGAATTCACTTATTTCGAGCCCGGATTTTGACTTTGATGACAACCTGTGCGGGGTTGTTACTCTTACTTTGGGCTTGTGTTGGGCCTTCAACTGTCATGTTGCGACAGGTCATGAAGTACCAGAAGAGAGCACTGAGATTTTTTCAAACACTACAACAAAAATGGCTTTTTAGGACCTTTCCTGTGGAACGCTTGTAAAAGAGGGTCCTAAAAACTATTTGATAGGACTAATGAACTTTTGGGGTCCTTTTATAATATACTCTACTAAACCGGTGTCCTAAAAAACTATTTAATAGGATGGATGATTTTTTGGGGTCCTATTATCATATAATTTAATAGGACACTTAAAATGCAGATCCTAATAAAGTACCTTATAAGACATTTAATTGTTAGTGTCCCACTATGTGGTATTGTATTATGACACTTGATCATCTGGGGTCCTATTATAACATAACTTAATAGAACACGTTGCAGTTAATTCATAAATGCTTAGTGTTATAGGACCCTTTCTAGTCGAAGTCATATTAGAACTTAACTTAATAGGACACTTGACACTTGGGTCTTATAACTTTAAACTTTATAGGACGCTTAATCATTATGGTGCTATTATAATACACCGTAATAGGATACTTGATATTTGAGTCATAAAACATTAGTTTTATAGGACGCTTATTCGCTAGAGTTTTATTATAATATAACTTAAAAAGACACTTGACACTTGGGTCTTATAAATTTAACCTTAATAGGACGCTTAATCATTATGATGTTAGTATAATACACTGTAATAGGACACATGATATTTTAGTCATAAAACATCAGTTTTATAGGACACTTATTCGCTAGAGTTTTATTATAATATAACTTAATAGGACACTTGACACTAGGGTCTTATAACTTTAACATTTATAGGACGTTTAATCATTATGGTCCAATCAAGTATTATCATATAGCATCATGTATGTCAAGCATGGAGGTTAGAAAACCTCATTATATGATTCACCACTACACACACCATCATGAAGATGGTGGGAGGATCATGAATAACAAGAAAGTAAATCTAATCAATTAAGTTTTAAGGGTGTTCATACTCAAGTTAGGAATGAAGGAGTGGAACTTAGTTTGGAAAGCCAAAGCTTCCATTTGTTCACACTTCACAAGTCACAAGTTCATCATATGGAAGACGACGACTTGTGCTTGTTTTCAGCATTCAACAAATGAAAGGTGGTGGTGGTGGTGGTGAGTGGTGGTGGTGAGTAGTGGTGGTGGCCGACGGTGGTGGTGGAGGTGAGAGGTGGTGGTGATGGCCGGTGGTACTGGCCGGCGGTGGTGGTGGTGGTGAGAGGTGGTGGTGGTGGCCGGCGGTGGTGGTGGCCGGTTTCGATTAATATTAGCAGCAAAAAAAAGGTTATGGACAATTTTAATATCGTAAATTTTACGTTCTTATGTGCGTGATATGCATTGGGCCTTATAAGCACTGATCCTGATATAAATCGGGCATTATGTAAACTATTGTATTTTTTGATACAAAATGTCCTAAGGCCTAAGGGTGCACGGGGCACCTTCGGTGACCCTATGCGGGGACTTCAAATGCCGTGCGGGTACACCGCCACCATCCAAACTTTACCGCACGGGGACTTCAAAGCTCGGTGAGTGCTCACCGATTGAGAGAGAGGGTGATTGGTTGTTAATGTGGGTCCACCCTTTTTCCACCCATCATATTTTTTTCTTCTTTTTTTATAAAAAAAAATTGTGTGTGTGGAGTGATGCCAACATTTGAGTGCAAAATGGGGACTTAAGAGGAGAGTTGACGTGGCGCGTGCTGATTGGGTGTGTGTAAGAGAGGTCACTCCCCCCTTAAAGGAGTGCCCCCCACACCCTAAATTTGAATCACAATAGAATTTTTATTCCCTCCTAATTTCTACTAAAAAATTAGAAACTCCCTCTCATTTACATTAAAACTATCTATAATTTTTTTATAAAACGATAAGGAATTTGAAATCTTAAAATTTTTGAAAATGTGAATATATGTTAAAAATCCCCTCCTAATTTGATTCCCGCTACATCCTATTTTTCTTAAATTCAAATCTACTTCCCTCCCCTAATCTTCACAATTTTATCCCAAACCCTATCATCTATCTCCAGTGTTTGCTCTCCACACTCTCCCCTAATCGACTATTGCAAAATATATTTTTCGATCACAACACTGTGGAAACAGCCATCTTCGATCTTTTACAATTACCGATCATCACCGATTACGCCTATCCCCAAGCGTCACTCCAAACTCGTTTGTAAATGTCTGGTTAATCACTTATAGATTTCTTTTATTTTTTATATTTTTTATTTGCCTTTTAAAGTTTCTGATACAAGGTGAACCGTGAATATCCCGTGCAGTTGACAGAGCATTAGGTGGTTCTGATTACGGTAGGATTTCAATTGGGTGAGGTAATTTTTATATATTTATCTTAATCCAATAATAGAGAATGTTTCTACAATTCTCATTTATTTGAAAACTAGTGGATGATATAATATTCTTAACCCATTTGATTTGATTATGCTGCATATTTTCATAGCTTTGACCTACACTCATTACTTTCTTTATGGGTCTTTCAAAAAAGACCCCCCCCCTCCGGCGTTTTTCAAATCATGCTTGGAGCAATTTTGAATGGCCAATCACATTTAATCTTCCTTTTTTTGGCCAATAGAGTTTTTTTTGGTTTTTTTTAATTTTATTTAATTCTCTACACCCTTTTAACATAATGACCACATCTCCACTACACCCATTTTAGAAAAAAAACGCTCAATAATGCCCATTGCTGATTGTAGTGTCACATGGCAGAAAAAATCCAAGGGTGAGGGCATTATTCACCCTTACCACTACGCATGGCCTTATAAAATGAGGTTCTAGTGGTTTCTTTGATGCTGAACCATTTTTAAAAGTATTAAAGATATTTAAAACCAATATATGCTTTATTTTGATAAGAGAGCATATTGCTACAAAAGTGACAGTTTAAATTTGTACACAGTTAGCTATATTCTTCATAATCTTTTAAGCTTTAAAATCACCTTGTTTCTTTAGTGGATACAAATGAGATTTTAGTTTATGATTAATTCGGTTAAGTTTTTAATTGTTGGCTCTTATTGCCTACATCTTTTGGTTTATCCAACTTAGTGGATACAAATGAGATTTTAGTTTATGATTAATCCGGTTAAGTTTTTAATTGTTGGCTCTTATTGCCTACATCTTTTGGTTTATCCAACTAGTATATGTATTTATTGGATTAAAAAAATTGAAGCAGAAGAAAAGGCACACAAACAATATATATCTTTTGGAGTGTGAGTAGCATTACTATTGTTGTGATTCACTTTTCTACTCAACATTTACTTTTACTTGACATTTATCTTTATAATGTTTGGATATAAAATGGTATCTGTAGTTAACATCAAATTATGATAAATGGATTGATAGGAAACTAGCCATGGAAAGGGAATTTAATACTTGTTACGGACATGCGTCATTCTCATACATTATTTGCTTTACTTTGATTCTACCTATTTGATTAGCGGGTAAATCGTGTTTTATTTATGTTTTAATTATGTTTTTCTTTTTTATTTCTACTACGATTTAACGCAATTAATTTGACACGTTTTAGTTGGGTCGATTTTGATGATAAATCTTGGATCCGCCATTAATTGTTGGATATGAAATTGGGATGCTTCACTTGCTTTGTTTGATTATTGAAGCTTTTTTTGCATTTGTGTTTTGAGAAGTTCCTAAATCTACTTCAAGGACAAATAGCCTGCTTCTAAAGTGAATAGCAGGTATGCAATTCGTTTGGCTCTTCTTGCACGCTTCTTTATACCAGCATGTTAATCATCATTTTCTAATTATTAATTTATCAAAGTCACCACTATAGTTTATACATACGTACACTAACTATTAAGTTTCATTTCATTAATGTAATGTTGTGTTTTTTAGGCAATTTCTATGGTTCCGGTTGCACGTATGAATTGAAGATATCGGTTTGGGTCGCAAGTATGAAGACACTTGTTCGGGAAGCTATTGTATATCACTTTCATCTATAGAGATACATGCATTTTTGTTACTTTGAAACTTTTGCAATTTTTTTTACTTTCATGTCTTTGTAATTTGTATTCTTGGGTTATTTATATTGGTTTTAATTTAATTATGTTTTTTTTATATTCTTTATTTTCATTTTTAGATAATATGTTTATAATGAAAATTTATTGAGATTTTTTTATTAAATTTATTCTAAAAACGAATTAATTTTTTTAGCTTAAACACCAAGAGATGTGGTTTTAGAACCATATCTTTTGAATATTAGGAAAAAAAATACTTTTTGCTTAAATTATCAAAAGATGCGGGTCTGCAACCGCATCTTTTGGACCTGCATCTTTTGGCTTATTGCCATAAGATGCTACGTCATAAGATGCGGGTCTAAAACCGCATCTCATAGCTAATTTACCCGAATTATTTGATCACTTTTGTATTAGCGTCTATAGACATATTATGCGACCATAAAATCGGTTTCATAATCTTATTTGGCATATTAGGACCCTTTTCTTGGTACTAAATAACCTAAAATATTACATCATAAGGGTCCTATCAATTAATTTCTAAGGACGCTTGTAAGTGTATCAAAAGATTAAAAGTATCTAAGCACATGTTAGAACATCGTAAAAGTGTCCTAATATGTTTTTATTAGGACACTATTTTGGTTGTTCAAAGACATATTACGCGACCATAAAATTGGTTTCATAATCTTATTTGAGATGTTAGGACGCTTTTTTAGTTCCGGGACTTATTACGACCCCTTTACATGAAACGCTTTTACCATTGGTCCTATTAAATGAAAGGTCCTATAAAATAACATTTTAGGACGCTTTTGCGCGTACTAAAAACCCAGTTTTCTTGTAGTGAAAACAGATGCTCTGCAGCGGCTGCTCTCCAGGAGGCAGCTGAAGCATACCTTGTTGGACCCATTGAGGACTCTAATCTGTTTGCGGTTCAATGCTAAAAGAGTAATGATCATGCCGAAGGATATCCAGCTTGCACGTAGGATTTGTGGTGAGAGGACTTAGAGTTTATAGATCTGTAACGCTAGTATGTAGATCTCAACTGTTTTATTATGCTCTTATAATTCTTATTGAGTCATATTGAATGAAAGTTTTAAGTTTAGTCCTGTTAAATGATACTATGTAAGTTCGTTGTTATGATGTCGCCGTTGTATTTGATCTTCTATCAAACTATGCATCCATCAACGTCTTTTGAAGGTACTCCTTAGTGATACATAGAAAGTCGAGTAATTGAGCGTTTTTAGAGTAGTTAGTATGTTTTGATCACCATTCTGTTTAGGTTTACGTCAAAACTTCCAGGTCTATAATGAAAAGGAAGATGCATTTGAGTTGTTTTAATTTGAATATAATTGATTAATATATTTAACTGTTTAGATCATGTTGAAAAACCTTGGAATCATTAATGGTGGTTTTGAATGTGATGAATAAAATGAAAAGAAATAGAGAATTTTCATTTTTAACTGGTGGGTCGAGCAGCTAGGCTGTCGTTTTGTTTTGATATTCTTCACTGGCCCAAACCTAGTCATGGTTTCTTTGTTGATGGGCTTGAAGCCCAACTATTAAAAGATAAAAGAAAAAGGGGTGGTCACGAGTGGTTTGGACTTTGGGACTGCAAAGGTTAATTTCCAATCTAAACTAATTAATAAATATGATTAAGTTTCAATAATTAATGATTGTTATATTGAAACAAACAATTGTTTTGTATGGGTATTAAATCTAATTATTCATTTTTTATTATATGATTTTTTCTCCCCATAAAACCTAACTAATTTAGTTAAATTGTTTTCTTGTATTTATTTCCCAATTTAAAATTATTATTTCAATAAAATAAACTTGTTAATGGTTTGAGTCAACAAGGGTCAAAACCAGCTTTGTTTCGAACTGGCTTTTTAGGAGGAAAAAAAAACAGTTTCAAATTGGGTTTTAACCAGTTTGGTTCGGGTTTGACAATTCGATGTATATTTTCTCACACCAATTACAACCCATATGTTTGGGTCGATTCAGAACCAATTTCAATATCGGTCCTGGTTCCGAATTACAAACATGCTCTTGTTAACCAGTTTTCTTTTTTTCACTTCCTTAACCCTAGTAATATTAAGCAGGGCTCAAATGACTTGTTTAAGAAGTTGAACTCGACCCAACTTAATCAGCAATGGCCTATGTGACTTAAACCACTTAAATCTTCTCCCCCTTAGGAAACGAATGGAGTTCACTTTCGGCCACCATACCACCGTTATCCCTTACTTTATTTTAATATGTTTTTTTTTTCCAAACCAGTTCAGGTTTGAGTCAACAAAAGTCAAAACCAATTTCTCTTGGAAGTGGTTTTTTAGGGGAAAAAGATTGGTTTCAAAAGTAGGTTTAATCAATTTGGTTCAGGTTTAACTAGTCTCAAAGTATATATTCCAAAACTGATTACAAACCACCTTTTCGGGCCAGTTTGAAACCAATTACAAAAAAAACCAGTTTTTAATCAACTCCCTAGACCCTAGTAATATTAAGTTGGGCTTGAGTGACTTTGTTTAACAAGTTGGACTTGCCCAGCCTAATCATTAATGGCCTATGCGACTTAAACTAGTTAATCTTCTTCCCGCTTTGGAGATGAACGGAGTTCACTTCCAGCCATCGTGCCGTCGTCGCCGATTCATACGAACATAATAAACCTAAACGAATAAACTATTCGATCTTCAAACTTTCGTCGACGTTTATCGGCTACTTCCATTTCATTCAATTGCTTTCAACGTCACAATTCACAACACACTTCTTCCACACCGAAATACTTGTAATTATAGTTTTCATCCACTTCAGGATTAGATTTTGTTTATTCAATGTAAGTTCGCTTTAACCTAACTTAATTAAATGCCATTTTGTATTTTGTTTATCAAGTGTTAGTACTTTTACTTATTAATTTTAACTATTTATAGAGACCACTAAACAACGATTATTAAATGTGATCCTGAATTTTGTTCAGTATATTGCCTATTTCTTTACATGAATTTGTTCTTCAGTTAATTTTCCTTGCGAGAAAACCTAAATAATTTAGTTAATCTATTTTTTTTTATGAATTTAATACCAACTTTAAAGTTATTACATTACGAGTATAGGGTTAGGATATAATAGAAAGTTTATTTGGGTAGGAAGCCTAGGAAGTAATCATGACCGTCCATTTATTCAATCAAGGGCTAAGATTAAATGAGTGAAATTGAAGGAAGAAAAGGAGGCGCGTGGGTTTGTCTAGGGGCATTCTAGTCAATCCAAGTCAATAATTTCTCTCTCCTCCAATTCCCCCTCCCATTTTTTAAACGTTAATAACTCTTTCATGCGACACTATTTTTTTATAAAAATTGCACAAAAAACGAGTGTTTTTTATCTTTAAAACGAGTATACTATTGCTATATTTTCGAAAAAAAAATTAGAAAACCCAGTTGCGTAAAACGCAATGCACCAAAAAACACAAAGAAATGTTTTATTTGTAAAACTCAATGGCCAGAAAACACAAAGAAAATGTCTTATTTGTAAAACGCAATAGCCTAAAAACACAAAAGAAAGTGTACTTTCTAAAACGCAATGGACTGAAAACACATAAAAATGTGTTTTACCTAAAACGCAATGCACCAAAAACACAAACAAATGTCTTATTCCTAAAACGCAATGGCCACAAAACACTTAAAATGTTTGTTTCCTAAAACGCAATGGACTGAAAACACATAAAAAAAGTGTTTTACCTAAAACGCAATGCATCAAAAACACAAAGAAATGTCTTCTTTATAAAACGCAATGGCCATAAAACACTTAAAAATGTCTCATTCTAAAACGCAATTGCCTAAAAAAACAAAAGAAAGTGTTCTCTGTAAAACGCAATGGACTGAAAACACTTAAAAATGTGTTTTACCTAAAACGCAATGACTAAAGACACTTCAAAAATGTGTTTTTCTAAAACGCAATGGCCAGAAAACACATAAAAATGTCTTAATTCTAAAACGCAATGGCCTAAAAACACCAAAAAAAGTGTTATCTCTAAAACGCATTGAGCCAGGGGCTCTGCCCCTTGGACCCCGCCAGGAGCTGCCGCCCCTTGGACCCTGCTACCAGGGGCGCTGCCCCCGGATCCCGGCCAAGATCGTAAAACGCAATGACTAAATCAAAAACCCAGATGATAAAAATGAAATTAAAGAATTTCTTACAAGGATCGAAGCCGATTTCTTCAACGATTGACGAAATTTGAATGATAGAAACACTTATCAGCGATCGAATCGAACGGATCGAGTGATTATCTTGAAAATCACGGGAAAAAATGAGATTTTGAATGAAATTAAACTGGGTTTTCTTAAAAAAAAGCTGAAGAACACATTGATCGGGTGTTTGAATCATTGATTTATGACGATTTCAACGGAACTATCAAGACTATCTTGCAGTTCCAGTGGTATGCTATCTCAGATATTTAGCAATTTCTAATACTTTGAGTTACAGGAGAGTCAGAGGTTCACATCGTACAGGTTAGGCCAACCCAAAGCTCTTTTTGTCTAAAAATTATAAATTAATTATTTTTAATAATTAGGGTCTCAATAAAAGAAGTAATATTTCAATGACGGAATATTGAATTTTAATAATCTCAATTATTCGCCGTTGGCCGCCAACAGTCTCAACTTCAAAAATAACCACTGGCAGTCCCAACTATTAACATATTGGCCTCCAATGGACCCTGACTAATAGAACCCTAACGGCGTTAGTCTCCGGTCACCGAGAAAACGTTTTTGGCTGGAAAACTTATTTTTAGCCGGAAAACTCATTTTTAGACGGAAAACTCAACATTTTCGTCCTAAACCTCTTTTTAACCTTATTACAAACCTTTATCTAGTAAAAGGCCAAATTATTTAAGTCGCCAGAAACTTGTTTTTCGCTGGAAAACTTCTTTTTGGTCGGAAAACTTAACATCTTCGTCCCAAACCTCTTTGTAACCTTAGACCGGACCTTTAGAAACCTTTTTGTAACCAAAAACGGTTTTCCGGCAACCGAAGACTAACGACGTTAGGGTTCTGTCAGTCAGGGTCTATTGGTGGCCAATGTGTCAATAGTTGAGACTACCCGTGGTTATTTTTGAAGTTGAGACTATTGACGGCCAACATCGAATAGTTGTTATTATTAAAATCCAATATTCCTTCAATGATAGTTTAATATTTTTATTAAAATAATTTCAAGGATCTTATTTTAAAAAAAAAAATACACTTTGGGTATCTTTATATCCTATAAAGATAAAAGTGAGGTAATTAAAATGTTGCAATTTTCACATGCTCTTGTTTACTATAAGATGAAATGTTTAGGTGGAAACAATACCATCAGATGCCATATTTATGTATGCTTTTCGGTGTGATGATGTATCTGTTGGTTATGAGGTGAAGAAAGGAGATACCATACCATATCAGCCATACGCAAGGGTTAAGTTTGATTAGTTTGAACCAGAAGATGGTTTCGTCACATTGTTGCTTTCATCCAGAAAGCTCCTTTAAGTTTACAGCTTTGCAGGTTAGTAAAACACAACCCATATCGATCATTTCTTTTTCATTCAGATCATGTAACTAAACCCTTGAAATGTAAAATTTAATGTGGTCCGGTTTAACAGTCAACCCTCAAGTTCTGTCATATGACCAAAGCAAAAGTATCTAGATTATCATAAAATATATATTGTTTGTTTACGATTTTGACATGATTTACTGTTTTGATGCAGAAACACAAGCGGGACAGAATTTCTTTGGCTCAAGAATCTGCGTATGTGCAGATGTTCTTTTTTTCTATTTAGTTAAGTTTCATTTTCAAGGTGAATGAAAACAAAAGTGCAAAGTACATATTGATGCTTAATCTTCACATTGATGGTGATACAGAGTTGATCCATCATCTAGCACACTCGTAGTTGGTGCGACTAGACACACGGAAGTGGACTGGAAAATGGTTCAAGCTAAAAACGGCATAACTTTCATTATGTTTGAAGTTATATGGGGGATAAGTAACGGACATAAACGTCTCAACGAACCACATGCTTGGACAAATGCTATAGGCGGGTTTTCCCGACTCTCGGCACCAAATTTCGACATCTAGAGCTCCAATTTTGAAGTCAAGGTTTTCCCCAATTTTTGTAGTTTTAATTAATTGGGAAATTGGCCTGTAATAATCCCACCTAAACCTTATTGGCCATTAATAATCCCACCTCAGAATATTCCCTCCACCAGTCCCACCTTTCACCTATTTTTCCTACAATGGTCCCCCGTTAAAAGAACTTAACGGAGTTAAGCTTTTCTCCAAATTACAAACAGATTTTTTAGGGCTTTTGATTAGAACGACAACACGAGTCCATTGATGTAAAACTTGCCTCGAAACGGTGCTCCAAACGATGAAAACGACTCTTCGATTCGGGTGTTTAAATTTCCAATTAACCAAAATCAAGTCACTTGGAGCACGATTTCGAAGTAAGTTTTACATCAATGGACTCGTATTATCGTTCTGATCAAAAGCCCTAAAAAATCTGTTTGTAATTTGGAAAAAAGCTTAACTCCGTTAAGTTTTTTTAACAGGGGACCATTGTAGGAAAAATAGGTGAAAGGTGGGACTGGTGGGATTATTAATGGCCAATAAGGTCTAGGTAGGATTATTATAGGCCAATTCCCCTAATTAATTTCGTCTGTTTGTAAAAAAACGGCTTGGTTTTTTAACTAGATATTTATTTGATGTTTTTAGGCGGTTAATTTCAAGGAACCCTTGGAGTGGTTAGAAGTTGTGTCTGATGGCACTTGCCGTTCATGGGCTAAGTGACGCACCTCTGATTGGAACATATAACCAATGAAGATGTTGGTACACTTTATGTGGACGCGACTCGACTCGGTTCGATTCGATTCGGTTCGGGTCGACTCGGTTAGGTCCGGCTCAAGCCCGAAGACACGACATTCCTCCGTCGTGCGCCCCAGAGTTCGACACGCGAAGCACGGAACGCCGCAAGCCAAGTCCCGTTTACACATCACCATGACATCATCATTGTGATGTCATGGTGATGTCACAACCTTGACTAATTGAAAGCGTATAACAGAATGCATGTTTGGGCCGTAAATTTCATTTGGGCTTGAATCTTGAAGTGGGCTTTGAATTAATTTGGGCTCCATATAACAAACAATGAAACAGAGATAATACCGAAATCCCTTGTGATTTCGTGAGACATGTATGGCGAAATCACTAGTGATTTCGTTCATAGTGATTTCGTTCAAGGTTCAGTATAAATAGCTCAGCATATTTCACAGTTAGGTTTATGAGAGCATAGTGAAACCAGAGAGTTTATCGTCAAACATTGTGTGTATATGTTTGTGAATGTTCTCGTCCTTTTAATCCAAGTGAATCTTTGATTATCTGTTGTGTTATCCATTTTACATTGTTTGGTTTGCTCCTTTCACGGGGATTCCGCACCCGCGATTGTGTTCGTGATAAACAATGATAGGTTACGTATCGGATCCACCGAGAAAAACGGACCTACAAGTGGTATCAGAGCTATGGCTATTTTCCTTGTTTAAAACCAAACATTGTGTTGTTTGAAACAAGTTGTTTTTAGTGATTTTTCAGATCTTGTTCTTGAAAAGTCTGTATTTTTCTAAAAATGTGCTAAAGAAAATCTGATTCAACTTGTTGTTTTGCTATAAGTTTTAGTGAAAACCTTATCATTTTGCTTTTCTACATGTTAGCATTTGGTTTTTGTTGAAAGTTTATGCAAAAATTTGTGATCGGAAATTTTATCGGTGGCCGACTGGCCGGTAAACTCAATAACTCATCGAAACTGTTGGTGTTCTTCATAGTGTTCATAATATTCTTCATAAAAATATCTATGTTTGATCTGTTTATTATTTAAGTTTAGGTGTTTGTTGAGTATAATATATTTGTTTGACATTTGTGAGTGGTTGTTTACTAGAAAATTGTGAATGGCAGACAAAGCATGGTATTGCATGTGATGGATATAACTTTGTGTCAGAAAGATAATACTTGTTTATGTTTAAATGCCTAACAGCTGGTGACCATTAGACCCCCCGTAGTGGGGCGTTTTTTTAAAAAAAAATTAAAAAAAAACGCCGGATAACGCCGAGATCCCCACTACATAGGGCGTTTCCGGGCGTTTTTTTTGAAAAAAAATGGGTTTGGCGTGATTTAAAAAACGCCGGAGCTTCATTTCTTTGTCCAATGATACCTTGCCATGTGTATATAATATTTGTGTGTGTGTATGATTAGTTTTTTTTTTTTTTCTGAAAAACAAAAAAAGAGGAAGAAGAGAATGAAGTTGCAGGTGGGAGGTAGGGAAGAAGAAAGGAAGAAGAAGAAAGGAAGAAGAAGAAGGGAGTGGTGGGACCTTTGGTGGGGAAAAAAACAAAAAGTAATTTTTAACTTTATTTTTTTTTTAGGTTTTTTAATTTTCTGTTTTTTATTTCGGTTTTTTTTTTTCAAGTAGTGTAATTTTTATTTTAAATTAATGAAGTTTATTATGTTTTAAATTAAAAAAATAATTGTCAAATGATTGCATGGGCGTTATTGGAATAATGTCCCACTACACCACTTTTTGCTATAATGCCTCATGCTGACTGGGATGACACGTGTCGGATAATGCCCCATGGTGGGGGCATTATAAGTTGTTACCACTACGGGTGGTCTTATAAACACAAACCCATATAGCCGAAATCACTTCCTTCATCAACGAAACCACTTAACTTTGTCTCATAACAGTCAACGAAAACACTATAACTTTGTCCCATTTCAGTCAACTAAAACACCCTTGTTGAAATCCCTTCTGATCGAAATCAGAATCACATTCTGGGCCGAAAACACTCTTGCCGAAAACCCAACCTGGGCCGAAATCAAACATCTGGGCCCAAATCAACTTCTGGGCCCAAATCAATTGTATTTTCAGGGCTGGACGAAATCACTAGTCAATGAAATCACTTGTGTTTGTCATCTAACTGTATGAAAATAATTAATAACAAAGGTTTCGTCAAATTTAAAAAAAAAAAAGGGAAATTAAATTGATTGTTGTGTGGACTTCCATTGGGCTACATATTTCATGGGGTTTATCTATTACAATTGGATTTGGCCTACAATTCACTAAAAATTGGTCATTATTTAGTGGGCCTGTCTGTTACAATTCTTTGTGGGTTTCAAAATTGAATTTTTCACAGGAAGTTTACAATCATATCAAACTTGTTTCATTTGATTTTTTTTTTAAAAAATTTGTTTGTAAACAACAATCCAATGTCGAGTTCATTTCCGTTTCCACAATCAGCTCCTCCTCCGGTTTTCGATCCGAGTGCCTATTGGCCGCCAGCGCATTTGAGTGCTCAAGCTCAGGCTTATTCTAGTCCTCTAGTTGGAAGTCCTTTTATTCCTTATACACCTCCAGTTGCCACAACACAACCTCAATTCGATCCGAGTGCCTATATTCCTAAACCATCTCAAGCTCAACCTCAACAAGGCAACCAAAATCCTTTCGTAAATCAAACAAGTACATCCACGTCCAACTCAAATAAAGCCGATGACTCCTGGTCTGTACAATTTGGAAGTGGAGATCAAGGAGGAACTGTGTTTTATGCTGAAATTGTCAAAAATGTCAATGATGGTGAATCTTCAGGAAATGATAACAGCTCAGGATATAGTGGCAGTGCTGATGAAGATGGTTCAGGTGTGAGTGATTACAGTTTGTCGAATGATGCTAAGGAGAAATCTGACTTGATCAAGAAAGCTGCTGCTGATTCAAAAGAAATGGAGAAGTTCCTATCTGAAGATGGATCTTTCCCTTGCCAGACTGACATTCCGAATAATGTCACAGCTTCTACAAGTCAGGTAAAATCCGAAACTCCTAGCATATGTAGTTATTGTGCTGATTTGAAACATGAATGTGCTAATGCTAAACATGCTTTTGAAGAACTAAAACATGAATGTGCTAATGCTAAACATGCTTTTGAAGAATTAAAACATGAATGTGCTGAATTGAAACGTGAATCTGAAACGGTTCATAGTCACAATCAGAGTTTGGTTATTGAACTGTCAAAGTGCAAAGAGGCAAATATGGCTTTAGTTAGAAACGAAAAGGATTTTAAATCTGTAATTGAAACCTTAAAGAAAAGTGTTTCCGAAGTGACCAAAACTGTTTATCATAAACAAGTTAGTATTAACGATTACATTAACATCGTTGAGGAAACCAAAAAGGAACTAGCCATTGCCAAATGCGAGCATGATGCTATCAAGCAAAAATTGGAGAGTTATTCTAACTCCCGATTTGTGCTCGATCACATAATTGACGTTCAACAACTGAAAGGGAACGTGAAAGGAGTAGGGTATAAGGCGTGTCCACCTCCTTTGAGACAAAATTATACTCGAATGCCCGATGAGGAAGAAATGCCACGTTTTGAGCTAACTGTACCTCTTGATTATGGGGAAGTTACAACTGGCTTAGGGTTCAAAACGGACAATTCATCGGAGGGCTCATCTGATCGGAAAGAAAAGTCATCATGTGCTTCAAATCAAAGTCCTCCCACAGTTGAGGACTATGATTCGTCCGATGATGAACCAGATGTGAGTGATGAGGATAAATCTCTTGAGAAGAACAAAGGAGTAGAAGTGCCTTTTGAGAATCACATTCTGTGTGATCCTCCTACTCCTGTTGTGCAATCAACTGATGCGAAACAAGAGATAGATCCTATCACTAAAACAGTGTCTACTGTTAAAAGTGATAACGTGTTGTACACCTTAGTCGGTGATGACAAAATTTATTCAAACATAGTTTTTCCAATTAAAAATGTCAATCAATCTTTGATTGATAAAGTGTTTGAAGATACTACCAGTAAGTTTTTGGAAAAGGGGATTCCGGGAGTTTCAGTAACTCAGTGTAATCCGATTCCAAAAGCTGAAGTTAGAAGAAAATTTGGAAATCAAAAATCACCAACGAAGCAACAACCTATCGCTTTTAAGAGTAAACAGCAACAGCAGCGAGCTCAAAATTCTAAAGGTTCACAACCGAAGGTTGAGACCAAAGGAGCTCGTTTCAAGAAGAAAAACAATGATGTTAAATTTGTAGCATCCAATGGTACTGATAAAATTGAGACTTTTGAAAACAAATCAAACACCGATTTTGTCCAACAAGTCAAGATTTTAAAACGTAACACTCAAAACAATTACACCCAACACACAAACGGGTGTGATGAAGGAACAAGTACCTCTGGGTCTACAGGTTCAACACGTGAAAGTCGAACCGGATCTCCCAAGTTTGTTGAGAGGAGATCGTGTTTCAAATGTGGGGAGTTTGGACACATTATCAAAAACTGCACAAACTCTCCAAAACCAAATTTTGTAGAAAGAGCCCCTTCTGAACAAGGTCACTCACAAAGTCGTCCTGTTTCTCCAAAACATGATAAACGCACTATTAAAGAACAGGAAACAAAACAACGACATAAGAATGTGAAGGTGATCGAAAAGGCTTTAAAACCAGAAAATGTTAAAAGGAAACCAAGTTCACAACAACCGTTAAAACCAGAAATTGTAATTAATACACAATCTGGTAAATGGAAACAAGCTTGGAAACAGAAAACAGGTGAAGGTTCAGGGGGAGGCGTGAAATTTGAAAATCATCAAGAGATTGAGATTACATTTCTTGATTCTCAGGGGCAACCTAAGTCTATGAAGGCTTGGGTCCCCCTCTCCAACTAATCTCTGAGTGAGTGTGCAGGATGTTCCAGGAGGAACTTTCGATAGTCATAGGATTGTTGATAGTGGAGTGTCCATGCACAAGATCGGCGACAAAGAAGTTGTTGCCTTTGGTGGAGACAAAAAGAAAAGAAGACAAAATTGTCTGTCGAAAGAAATTGAAACCTTCGACAATATGAAAATCATACCAAAGTTTGATTGTTCAAGGCTTTAATCGGGTCCTCAGGATAGATTCAATCAAAATGTATGCACCTGCAGCACGTTTGAAGTTCAAAATCAACAAGATGAACGTGCAGTGTACATTTCTTCGCGGTGTGATTGAAGAAAATGTGTTTGTTGAACAAACCAACCGGGTGTGCGGATGCCTTGGCGTGGATTGCTCAACCGCACACTACTTCTCAAGAGAAAGACAAAGACCTTCGCTGGTGCAATGTGGAAGACCAGCCGGACCCAAAGGTTTCTGATCTTGTTGCTGTGAAGAGATTTATCAGTAGCTACAAAATCGACTATGAAATCCACACCGGGTGGATATCCAGTTTGGGAGAACGCTCAGATTCCTTGCAATGCACGAAGCAGTTGCAGGATACGGTTTTAAATTTCTAATCTCTCCTATACTTGTCGATATTTAAGCTGCTTTATAAATTGTTATCCTCTCGTAGCACTCTTTGGCCTGACACGTTGATCTCGAATATCACCTCACACGTGATTGTTTTTACTATGAAACTCGTCAATGTTGTCATGGTCCGCACCGCTTACCGACATGCCAACTGATTTTTCCAAAATTCAAGAAATCATTTCTGATTAAAATTAATTTTGGTAAACGACATTAAGGTAAAACATGAGTTAACCAACATCAGAAAATCGTTTTTGTAAATACCTTTGTGTTTTTAAATTTATCTTAGTTTGTTGATTTTAGGGGGAGTAAATCCAAAATTTGGAAATTCAAAACCATCGAAAAATTTCAAAACCCAAAAACTTTGGAAAAACAAAAATGAGTTTCCTGGCGAGAAAAAGAGAAAATGATAGTAGATCAGTGGTCTGTCTAAACCTTTTCAAACTGAAATGCAAAATGAAAAACGATAAGCAGCTCTATATAAGATGTATCGGTAGGCTCACAATCATATTAAAGTGTGTAGGGTGATATAAATCTTAAATCGACTGAAGACCAGGTGGGAACCGCACATTGGCATATGGTCTTAGTACCGAAATTTCGTTTGAGAGATTGCCGAGGTTCTGAGATATTCGGTCTTTATGCTGTCTTATCATCTGGGTATCATGGTTGTATCTTTTACCGTAAAAATAACGGAGACGAAGTCTAGATCTTCCATGATACTATACATACGTGTACATATTGCATTCGACCTCAATAAGTGATCAACAATCACATGTCCAAACAAAATAAGTGATAATATATCACATATTCTTTGCGGGAGTCAAGTTCGTCTCTCTGCTGTACGAAAGTACTGACCTGTTCACGGACTTGCTCTTGTGCCCTCATGCATCTGAAAATCAAGTTCCTCATCAATAAGTGATTCTATCACATAGGGCTTGTTTTCAATCAAAATAAGTGAGTTTCTCACATCTTTTATACGGTCAAACGGATGATAAGCAGTATACTCACCGGTAAGATGAACTCTCGTGCATACCTTGATACGGGAATGTGTCGTGTGTGGATGAACACCGGTCGGTAAGTATAAATCATACCTTAACGTATCCCCTCGCCATTATTACATCTGATAAGTTGAGCTTATGTGGACAACAATACCGATAATTGTTATAGGATGCTTATCTAAATGTTAACTAATTGAACAAAAAGAGCGTTTTGGCATGACCGTACACTGATATGATTCTCTTACCCTCGAAACTCGCAAAAAGAATGTCTGTAAATATTTATTTACTGCTTTCAGTTTCTGCATCTTTGTATATATTTATTTATTGCTTTCCGTCTTTACATTTGAAAAATAAAAAATTTCAAAAAGATTTTAGGTGTGTTTTAATATAAACTTTATAAAAGCCAAAAAGATTTTGCTTCTAGTTTATTTTTTATTGACTGATGTTGGAACTCGAGTCTATCCTACCCAAAATCCTGATTTTAAGCCGGAAAACAATTGCACCTTCATAAACTGTCGAAGTTAACTAGTTTTGAAAGTTAAAGGATTAAAATTGATCATTTTCTAAACTTTCAAACTGTTGTCGGTCGGTGTTTGATTGAGATTTGATCTCATATGTGTCGTTTGTTTAAGTTGTCTATATTCTAAGCGGTTGTTCTCATTACGTTGTTTAGCTTTCTTGTATGTGCAGATAAAACATCAGAATCAGCTAAAGGCGAAGAGAACGTGTCAGGTGACAAGCCGTAAAGTGAAGACACGACGTTGATGCAATCAGAAGATCAAGATGATCGGATTGCAGTTGATCACTCATCAACACCACAAGGATCTGAAAAATTGACAAATCAAAAGATTCACAAGCATCATTCAAGGGGGAGTTTGTTGATACACTCCCTATTTGCGACACGTGAAGACCTTTGAAGATCCTCCGACATGAAAGACATGAAAGACACGGAAGACGAACCATCACGAGTAGCGTCCAAGGGGGAGTTTGTTGGTACACTTTATGTGGACGCGACTCGACTCGGTTCGATTCGGTTCGGGTCGACTCGGTTAGGTCCGGCTCAAGCCCGAAGACACGACATTCCTCCGTCGTGCGCCCCAGAGTTCGACACGCGAAGCACGGAACGCCGCAAGCCAAGTCCCGTTTACACATCACCATGACATCATCATTGTGATGTCATGGTGATGTCACAACCTTGACTAATTGAAAGCGTATAACAGAATGCATGTTTGGGCCGTAAATTTCATTTGGGCTTGAATCTTGAAGTGGGCTTTGAATTAATTTGGGCTCCATATAACAAACAATGAAACAGAGATAATACCGAAATCCCTTGTGATTTCGTGAGACATGTATGGCGAAATCACTAGTGATTTCGTTCATAGTGATTTCGTTCAAGGTTCAGTATAAATAGCTCAGCATATTTCACAGTTAGGTTTATGAGAGCATAGTGAAACCAGAGAGTTTATCGTCAAACATTGTGTGTATATGTTTGTGAATGTTCTCGTCCTTTTAATCCAAGTGAATCTTTGATTATCTGTTGTGTTATCCATTTTACATTGTTTGGTTTGCACCTTCACGGGGATTCCGCACCCGCGATTGTGTTCGTGATAAACAAGGATAGGTTACGTATCGGATCCACCGAGAAAAACGGACCTACAGAAGAATTAATGGAAATTGCCTCCGATGGCAAGTTACCACTAATAAAGATTATGGAACTAGCCTATGATGTCAAGTTACCATCTGATGAAGATTAAGGAAACCTACCACTGAAGCAAGTTACCTCTAGTGAAGATTGATGAAGTCTCGCTAATGAAGAAGATGCCACATGTTGGTCACTTGTCAATTTTTGTACATCTCAACAAGATAGCAAAACTAGCCTATGATTGCAAGTTAACATCTCTTGAGAGGATGTTATACGTAATTGTCACTTGTCAATGTTATCTTAAAGCTCAGTTTCTTTTAGATCATTAACTGGTACAGTTTTTATTGAGTTGAGGCCCAGACTTGGTTTCTTTTCTACTTAGCTGAAGCCCACCCACAAAGAAGAAAGGAAAAGGGCTGGCCACGGCCCATGAGGGGTTTTTGACTAGGCCAATCAATTTTGTTTTAAACTAGATTAATGTAGTTAAGTTTCCCATAGTTAATCATAGTTCTAATGTTCTTAATAGTAATACATAACAAGTTGATTTGCACATTTGTCAAATCTAATTATTCATTTTTTTTTCTAAAATGATTTCATTCACGAGCTAGCTAAAGGATTTAGTTAAACAGTTTTCTTAATTATGAGATCTTCCCTTTATAAATATTGATATAATTTTACGTGTGTAACAAAACTGGATTTAAATCCATTTAATGTTGATAGTATGTTCTAACGTGAGAACTTCCACGCTTATAATGAACCAAAAGATGATGGGTTTGAGTAATTTAAACTGAATATAAATGATTGATATGTTGCATATACACATGCATACATATTGTGAAATACATGAAATCATGACAAGTAGGAAACGCTTGGAATTGTTAAAAGCAATTTTGAATTTGTCAAACGCAATGAAGAGAAGCATAAATTTTCATTTTTAACTGGTGGGCCGAGCATATTGAGTTGCTTGGCTGTTGTTTTGTTTAGGCTTTTTTTTTTTTTTTTGTTGAGTCAAAGCCCAGTCATGGTTTCTTTCATGATGGGTTTGAAGCCCACCAATTAAAAGATAAAGAATAAGGAGTGATCATAAGGGTTTAACTAATTAGATCTGATTAAGATTCAGTAACTAACCACTGTTCATATTTGTTAAAGAGTTAATTGCTTGGATGGTCCCTGTGGTTTATCATTTTTTCACTTTTAGTCCTCATCTTTTTAAAATAGCATGTTTGGTCCCTATGATTTTCTCGGTTGTTACTCTGATAGTCCCAAAATTGGTATGAAATTACTAAATTACCCTTACAATTAATAAACAATATTTAAAAGGATATAAAATGAGTGGACCCCCCTCTGTCACACCCCGATATTTCCACGTTTGACCGGTGGGCCCGGTGGGGGAGTATCGTGACGTGGTTGGCAACATTGCAGTCAAACAACACAATATTTAAATGCACAGCGGAAGCAAAAGAAAGATATATATTTCAACCAAATATAATTGTAATATCAAGTATCACAAACAGTTGAAAAATAATCCACAGAAGGATCAAAAATAAATAGGAAACATTGTTCAACAGTTTGACATCCAAGCTTGCGAGACTTATTGTGGACGCTAGGAGAAAGCCAGCCTAGTTCGCATAGTACCTGCACTTAACCTTTTTGGGAAAATACGTCAGTTTACACTGGTAAATACAATTTAACTGACTCATTTTGAAAATGGTTAAAATTGATTTGAATGCACGTGGCACAAACTTTTTATAACTTGGGATAATTATTAAATATATAAACTTGTAAAAGAATTACATGTTCCTTATGCGTTCAGTAGCCCGGTTCGTGCCGGGTTAAAGATCAATAGACACACCACATTATTTATTTTGGCACTGACGGGTGTACGCCTACACCCCGCGCTTAGGTCGTGGCCATTTCGTAAAATGATGCCAAGGATATCCGGGAAATGGTCATTAACCCCCCAAAGGCTTTAAGCAAACAAAACATTTCAAAACGGGTCATCTCGATAATACTTAACCACCAATCGATTAAGGTCGAATGCCCGACCAAGCGGTATTTTATATACCGTACCCCAAGCCCGTATAAGGGAAAATAAGTTAAAAGTATTTACCTGAGCTAAATATAATATTCAATCCCAGCCGTATCAAATCAGCAAGTACAGATAGCTTTTACTGGGCTCCTATTCTGGAACGAAGGTTTATAATAACCTATTAGAATCCTAACGGTCTTTAGTTAAGCTTAAGCTTAGACCGGTTAGTTTTAAAGGAAGATACGGTTCAACGCACTATTAGGCGAAGACCGGAATAGAATGTGTTTTAGACCCGACAAGTTTGGAGACTTGTATAATATGGGTAATCTAAACATATTCTGGATTTTGAGATAAAACCGATAAGGTTTGACCCGTTTCGGCTAATTTATGCAAACTAGTTACATAAGCCGAACCGAACGCGCAAGAGGCGTAACGGTTATCCATAAGAGTCATATACAGGTTTCCTAAGTTAATATGCCTCAAATATGTTGTGACATCAGTAAGATATCTTTTATTATGCCCGAAACGAATTTAAACACAAACTATGCCCCGTAGGGGTATTTTGGTCATTTACAAGATTATAAAAGAGTTTAAGTATTAACCTGAGTTACAGGTCTGATATAATCAGTAAAAATACTTAATTTACTAAGTTATAACAGTAGGGTATTGCATATATGTGAATTTTATCAATTATAACCAAACTATGCACCGTAGGGGTATTTTGGTAATTTCACATAAGCCAAAAAGCTCAAAACTGAAGTCTGAGTTAAACAACTTTTGCTTACTGTTAAAATATTATAATTTACCTAAAATATCAGTAGGTATCAACCCTTGTATGTTTAAAATAGTTTTAGTACATACTATGCGTTAAAAACGCTTAAAAAGGCGATTAGAAGCCGTTTCCGGGTTCTATATAGAAAACTGATATTTTTATTATTCCAAAAGGTCTAAAATAATTTATTTATCAAACAAAATCAGTAGCAAAAGGTTTGGGGTCAAAAAGATATGTAAAACTCATTTTATAGCCCAGGCAAAACCGACAATTACCGGATCAAGCTTATAACTCTAAGTTATGCTCAGCCTAAAATTAATTAAAAATATTCAAAAATCCCAAAATAATATATTACATCAGTTGGTAAAAAGTTTGATATCAAAAAGTAGGTTTAAATAGGCTATATGCTAATTATGTCGCTAAATCGCTAAAAAACTTTCTAATTACGCTAATGAGCATAACTCCCAATCTACACCTCAAACTGATGTCAAATTTTGGGTACAAGTTTATATATCAGTAACTAAGGTTTCTACTCTTTTACATTTTTAAAAATCACGTTTTATGGTGAAAAGGGCATAATGGTCAACATATAGGCAATTAACGGAATCATGCATATTAATTGGTTAACTAATGAACCAAGGTGTATAATCACAGAGGGTTATACTAGCATGTAACCTGGTCTTAAGGAAGCTCTAAGGCATTTCCAAATCATACTAAAATGGGTCAGAACTGAAGTCAAAGCAAAAGTCAAAGTTTTGCGACTTTCGGTTCCGAACCGGGTCTAAACAGAAAATTGTCGGATCAAACAAGCTTAGACCAGTTATTATACTTATTACCAAGTTATATGAGTGATAAAATAGTTTACATGCCTTCTACATTGCTAATTACATGTTAAATTGAAAATTAGCATTCTGTTGACTTTTTCTAATCAACTTTGACCCGACAAATGGTCTAGATAGAGTGGGAATCAGAGGGTGCCCTTTTAAGGGTTTAATGCCCACATAATTACCAACTTATAACTACTTTTAATTCGACTAATCACTGGACCATTAATGATTAATCGCGAAGTTAACCGTTAATTACGACGGTTTGACTTTTAAGCTAAAACTAAGTAAAAACTCAACTAAGAAAGGTTAAGCATACTTACAGAAGTCCTATGCACGTTTAGGGATGACTTGGGTCTGCTCTTAAGCTCCAGGAAGCTCCAGAAATGCAGAAGGAAGGTGTGATCAAATGGTTGCAACATGAGGGCCTTTTATAGTGCTTAAAACTCACTAGATTGTTGACAACCAAGGCTACAAATGATCATGGATCACCCACAAGTGTCCCTAAGTGCCTAGGAATGATTAGGGGTCGCCCGTGTAGAGAAAATATCTGATTTAAGTCGGTTACAAGCTCATAGCAGACACCTAGCAACACCAGCCTAAAGTTTTCGGATCAGAGGGCCCCTCGCGCCACGCGTAGCCCCCCCCTAGGGGCCCTCGCGTGACGCGATGCCCCTTCTGATCCATTTTCAATTTTTCAATTTTTTGTGTTTGGTCCTAGGTCCTTTGTAACGTTGTTTCGACATTATTTCTTGCATTTTAATCCCTCCAATTTGACTTATAAGGGCTTCAAGACATATACCCACTTTGTTAAGTCCTCGGTTAACTTTATTGTCACCCGAAAAGTCATAAACTTCATCGTTGACGCTTTTAACCCCTCGTATACGAATTTGATCATAACTTTCTCATACGATAACGAAACTTTATGAAATTTTTATCATGCCTTCTAGTGAGCATAATTAATCGTTACAAAGCCTTGGATTTGCTAAAAGGTCACTCAGAGGTATACTTTAAACATGTTGACACATTTAACCCCTTTAGTTTGTAATCTCCCACTTTCTTTCATATTTAGCTTCGTATGATCCATGATTTATTCGTTTGAAGGTATAAACATCATGTAGGGTTATTGTAAAGTATATTTATCCATTGTTGACATTTTGAACCCTTATATTCACATACTTTCCATGTTTGTCAACTTTAGTCCCTTTAGAGTATTCTTTCACACGTTCAAACTTATGACACGTGTCAATACATTATAGGACGTGGATTTTCTAGGTGTTACACCCTCTTCTTCTTCTTCCTCTCTCCCTCTCTCTCTCTCTCTCACCACCTGCATCTTAAAGGCTTAAACCCACCTCCACCTCCACCGTTAACCCACAACTACCACCTCCAGCGTCACCTTCAGCCCACAACCCCAACCTCCACCGCCAACATCGCAAATAATTGGTTCGAATTAAACCAGGTTGAACAAATCCTTCAAGACCAATTCCGTTTCTATGAACTGCTTGTTAACATGAAAACAGCTAGCCTGCTGGAATACATTCCATTTCTTTTAAGGATTTGAAGGTTTAATATTTAAACAGTACCCACACTAGTTCATATTTTAGATAACTGGAGGGGCGGAAGATGTTGCAGAAAGTTGGAGACTACCGATTGTGGTCATGGCTGGTCTAAACGGGGACCAAAAGATGGTTGCCGGTTGTGCGTTGTGGTCACCGGAGAAAGATGGGTGACGGTGACGGTTGGTTTCAGCGGTCGAGGAGAGTAACAAGGGCAGAGGAAGCGATTTAGGGTGTCATTTAGTCGGTTATGGTTTGAGTCCGGATCGTCGGAGACAGTTGCAGGTCAACGGGATTGATCTCGAAGGAGGAATTGGTCTTGAATGATTTGGTCAACCTGGTTTAATTCGAACCATTATTTGCGATGTTGGCGGTGGATGTAACAACTCTCATCAAAAGTTATATTTATTTAAATAAATTGTCCAATAGGAAACCCTAATTGAGAAACCCAAGTGATTCTGCATAAACCCTAAAATTTTCAGAACAATCGGAATCAGGATTAGGGCCCCTAAAACTCAGGGGAGGTAAACCCTGGTTAGTATTATCTCGACAGTTTGTTGTCAAAATTGAGATTTCACGTAAAACCAACTCAGCAAGCCTACTGGGACACAAGGCTACCCTAGGGTAGATTGGTGCCTCTCGCGACACGCGACAGGTGCATGTGTCCCTGTCGCGACACGCGGGGGGAACCATTTTTCAGCTATAAATAGTAAGCTGTGGGACTGGAACTTCTGCGTTGATGCGACGTTTAAATTCCAATTAGACTTCGAGTTATTGTAGAAATAGTTCCAAACACACACGAATCCCGAATTGCTGCCGCAAAACAGGGTAATAATTCGATCGCTATTACGATTCATTTTCCGATCGATCAATGTACTCAATGGATGTTTAAGTGCTGCCCACATTAGGGTGATGCTTTGTCATTAGTCGTTAATTCGATGGATATTTAAACATAGCACTTTGTCATTCGTTGTGAGGGTTGATCTCGTGAGTTATCGTAAATGCTGTATTGATTACTAACCCAGTTTTGTGTGCATTGTTATTTAAATTAGGTTAACAAGACTAATCCATAGAAGTAAACTCTATCCGTGTTAAATCTGCAATGTGAGTCATTCTCTTTTTATCAAATTACTTTTTAAATCATGTTTATAATTACAGTGATTAAGTTTATGTAATCACCAAGTTACAGCCGGTATGTGGGGTTTTGTATACATTACTTGATAATCGTCACCATTGGGGCAGCCAATGGGGGATATGACCATAGTCACAGATCCGGTCGAGTGACAAATACCGTGGGTAGTTGGTTTGATATCCGAAACATTGTAATCACTCTTAATACTGTAAATTATAACAAACAGGTTGTTTTAGTAAATAGAATGATTCACTCAGTATTTCCCGCTGACAAAACCTTTTTCAAACATGTTTCAGGTGATCTGTTGTGATTCAGGAAAGGTGCTACGGAGCACTGCAAGCTTGAGAAAGTGGCTCATTGTAAAAGAAAGAAATATGTTTTGTTAAATAAAGATTTCTTCGTGAAATCATAATATTGTA
This sequence comes from Helianthus tuberosus, assembly GCA_030545235.1. Lineage (NCBI taxonomy): Eukaryota > Viridiplantae > Streptophyta > Magnoliopsida > Asterales > Asteraceae > Helianthus > Helianthus tuberosus. The sequence continues at coordinate 141,976,093 of CM060426.1, read as the reverse complement.
AATTAACGGGATTCTATCCCGAGTTGTGAAATAAAATAATCGGGAAAATTTTAGCTTTACAACGATCCTGATGATAAACTTCCGCTGTTAAACTCAATTAAATAAATACCACGGGATTTCTGTCCCGCGGCTCCTGAAACGGGTCAAACCGGGTCGGGGGCCGTGACAGAAATAAGGTGGTATCAGAGCCACTGAGTTAAGCTAATTAAGTATTTAGAAATACTTAATTTTTCCTGATTTCTATTATGTGATTATGTGTTTTATTAACTGACTATTTGTTAGTTACAGTATGGGTAAGAAAAAGCTTTCCAGCATCTATCTTAAATTAGATAGGTCAGCTAACGAGAAGGGAAGTTCGTCCCAAACAAAATCCTCAAATCCATCTGTGATTTCTGATGAAGGAATATTTGTGCGAAAAGCACAATATGAGGAACCACTTTCTCCTAGTAAAAGAAGTCTGATTATTAGGAAAAGTAAAGAGAAAATAAAGGAAGCCAGAGAGAAGAAAGTTAAACAGGAAACTCAGGAATTAATCAGTAAATTACCATGGGAAGACAATTTAGACGAAAAATGGGCAGATCTATATATGCTAGCTACAGTAGCAGTAAACGCAGATCTTTAAATGACTTGTTTCAGTTTTAGCAAACCATACCATCCACAAGCTAGAAAACCCATCCAGTAAATAAATAAATTTACAATAAAACATAGTATGTTTTAAATTTTAGTTGTTTTGTAAGTATTATATGGTATGCAAGAATATGTGAAGGTTATTTTTGAAAGTTGTGATTAATTTTACATATATGTTAAAACAGCATGAATGAATTATCTGAAGCTTTAGAGAATCTCAACCTTCACCCTGTACATATAGAAGTTTCCAAAGAATTTACTGGGTATTTTCCTGATGTGGAACAACCTGTAGAATTCAACGCTCCACCTTTGAAAAAGACAAAACCAAAGAAAAGAAGGAAATACGTATGGGGAAGTCGTATACGTAGGAAAAAGCCAGCTACGAAACTTCCTAAAATAAACAATCCTTTAGAAAAAGGAAAAGAAATTGTAACCAGGGAAAGTTCTAGACAGCAGGAGATAGAGACTGAAGTCAAGGAAGATTCTAGGCAAATGGGGATGCAGTTTGAGGAATATTCTAAGGAAATAGAAATGGAGGTTGGAAAAGGTTTTAGACCAACTCAGATGGAAATCGGAGAAAACTCCAAACAAAACCAGGGAATGACTTTTCAGGAGGAAATAGATTTTATATTGGCAAGCTGTGAGACTATTCAGCCTGTCAATACAAATATTTTTACTCGTCCTATTGAAAATCAACTCCCTATAAATCTTGAACCAGCAATCCCAGAACCAATAGTCCACTCCCAACCTTTAGAAATGGACGAATGGTGGACGAATGATTGGCAATTCCAAAACATTGTCAACAGTCCTTATTCCTTTCTTCCGCAATTCGATCCAGAACCATTACCAAATCCACCCATGAGTAACGAAAATCTGGCTGAACTTCGCCATTTTGGTGAAGAATTAATGGACGCGGGAAGTAGAATTCGGGAGATAGGGGGACAAATTGCTTGGAAGTATGATGAAAGGGAGCTTCGTTTTTAGGAAGACAAATGACGAGAGATAATGGGTTGGTAAAACTGTGGTTGTGTAATAGTAATAGTAAAATCAGTATTTGTAAATAAATAATAAAACGGTTGTATATAGAGGCATGATATAATCTATAAACTAAATGAAATTTTAGATTTTGTTTGTATATTCGTTTACGTGATTATGTGCAATTAATTGTGACATTGGATTATTTATTTTATACTAATTATTTATAAATTAATTATCAGATGGCAAACATTGGTAATGAACCAGTAAATGAAGTAAATCAATCCGAGCAAATTCAGGAAGAACAATTGTTAAATAGACAAGATATAGAGGATATCGTTGCACAAGGAATAGCCAATGCTATTCCAGCAATTGTTGCTGCTGTTCAAAAACCTGTTAAACCGCAATCAATCATTCCTAGTAAACGTACTCAAGGCGACAACTTTAGTAATAGTATAAACGGAGGCGGAAATCATGTTAATAACAATAATGATCTGCAAACCCCAATTTTCAAGAAAATGAAAGCTGCAACACCTGGTTGCACTTATAAAGAATTCCTTGCCTGTAAACCAACTGAGTTTGCAGGTAATGAAGGGGCTATTGCAGCATTACGTTGGTTAGAGAAAACTGAGGCAGTAATTGCTATAAGTAAATGTGTTGAGGAAGACCAAGTTATGTACGCTTCCAATCTTTTTAAAGAAGGGGCGTTAGAATGGTGTAACACAGTATTACAAGCTAAAAGAAGGATTGTGGCCTATGCCATGAACTGGGAAGAATTTAAGAGTCTTGTAGAAAGAAAATTCTGTCCCGAATATGAAAAAGATCAAATGGCAAATAAGTTCCTAAACCATCGGATGGTTAATGTGGATTGTCGTGGTTATACTTCGACATTCTTCGAATATGCTAGGGTGGTACCAACGCTGGCTTCGCCAGAGCCGGTACTCATTTCTCGCTACATTTGGGGATTAATTAGCGAAATCCGCAATATCGTTAAAGTTGCGAGACCTCGCACTATTGACGATGCAGTGGAACTAGCCAACACCCTAACTGATGAACTGGTACGCACAAGAGATGAAGACAGGAAAAAGGAACTGGCTCAGAAAATTACCCAAGGATTTCGTGCGGGTAATAGTAGTAACTTCAAGAAAAGAGGAATAGGGCAATCACCAACTCCATCATACTGCAGGAAATTAAAAAAGAAACATTATGGAAGATGCGATATAACTTGCAATTTTTGCAAAACTATAGGACATCGTGAAGAAAACTGCAGAAAGAAATCCATAATTTGTTACAATTGTGGAGAAGCTGGACATTTCAAAACAGAATGTCCTAAATTGATCAAACCAGCAGACAACAAAGCCAAGGCGACTGACGGAGCTACTAAGAAAAATGTCAGAGCATTTCAGCTAACCACTCAAGAAGCAAAACTCATTCCAGATGTTATAACTGGTACGTTCCTAGTTCACAATGTATACGCAAAAGTATTATTTGACTCTGGTGCAAACCAAAGTTTTATCAATACTTTATTCTGTCAAGCTCTTAAGTTACCTTTAACCAACATTAGGCAGATTTTTACAGTTGAAACCGCAGATGGGAATTCAGTTAAAATAGATCAGGTTTTGCAAAAAGTAGAAATAGAACTTTCAGGTCATAAATTTTCTGCAAATCTGTTACCTATGAAATTAGCTGAATTTGATGTTGTGTTAGGAATGGATTGGTTAATAGCCAACCATGCTCAAATTATTTGTGATAAAAACTCTATAGAAATTCAAGCACCTACTGGAGAAGTAATCACGATTACAGGAGATAAACCACGTAAGCCCATGAAGTTCATATCAGTAATGAAAGTTGCTAGTTATGAACGAAAACAAGGAATAGTATATATGATTTCAGTAATCATTAGTACTAAGGGTAAAGAACTTAAGGAAATTCCTGTAGTCTCATAATACCCAGATATATTCCCAGAGGAGTTACCTGGATTACCACCAGATAGGGAAGTAGAATTTAGGATTCATCTAATTCCAGGAACTATACCGATAGCCAAGGCACCTTATCGGTTAGCTCCTACCGAAATGTTAGAACTAAAGAAGCAATTAGATGAATTACTAAGTAAAGGATTCATACAACCTAGTTCATCCCCGTGGGGAGCACCAGTGTTGTTTGTAAAGAAAAAGGATGGTTCCATGAGAATGTGTATTGATTATAGAGAACTGAATAAGGTTACAATTAAGAATCGATACCCATTACCTAGGATTGATGATCTATTCGATCAACTTCAAGGGGCTAGATATTTTTCTAAAATAGATTTACGCTCCGGATATCATCAATTGAAAGTACAAGAAGAAGACATACCTAAAACTGCTTTTAGAACTAGGTATGGTCATTACGAGTTTACAGTCATGCCCTTCGGGTTAACGAATGCACCTGCAGCATTCATGGACATGATGAATAGGATCTGTAAACCGTATTTGGATAAATTTGTAATTGTCTTCATAGATGATATACTTATTTATTCAAAAAGTCAGGACGAACATTGTCAGCACTTGCATACACTCTTAAATTTGTTAAGAAAAGAAAAGTTGTACGCCAAATTCTCGAAGTGTGAATTTTGGTTGCAAAGGACACATGGTGAATCACGAAGGCATTCATGTAGATCCTGCTAAGATAGAGGCAATTACCAAATGGAAGGTTCCACAGTCAGCAATGGAAATTAGAAGTTTTATAGGTCTAGCTGGATATTATAGACGGTTTATTAAGGATTTTTCCAAGATAGCTGTACCATTAACTAAGCTAACCTGTAAAGCCATTAAGTTTGAATGGGGACCTAAACAAGAAGAAGCCTTTAGGATCTTGAAACAGAAATTAACCAATGCTCCAATCTTAGCTTTACCAGAAGGAACTAAAGATTTTGAAGTATATTGTGATGCTTCAAAACTAGGATTTGGATGCGTGCTGATGCAACGCAAAAAGGTAATTGCATACGCTTCAAGACAGTTGAAAAAGCACGAAGAAAATTATACAACTCATGATTTAGAATTAGGCTCCATACTTTTTGCCCTTAAGATTTGGAGACATTATCTTTACGGAAGTAAATTTACTGTCTATACAGACCATAAAAGTTTAAAATATATTTTTGGGCAAAAAGAATTAAATATGAGACAAAGGAGATGGATGGAAATCTTAAGTGATTACGATTGTGATATTCAATATCACGAAGGAAAGGAAAATGTAGTTGCAGATGCCTTAAGTCGTAAGTACCATGAAAGACAACGAAGGGTTCGTGCTCTCAGATTAAATCTACAGTTAAATTTAATAGAACAACTGAAGTATTTTCAAGAAACAGCAATAGAGGATGTTGCTGAAGGAATGAAAGGACGAATAAAAGAATTAGAAAAAGGAGCTGATGGAATTTGGAGATTCCACAAAAGCAGAATTTGGGTACCTAAGCAGGGAGAATTAAGAAATAAGATTTTGGAAGAAGCTCATAAATCTAGGTATACTATACACCCTGGAAACAATAAGATGTACCAAGATTTAAGAAATAATTTCTGGTGGATAGGCATGAAGAAGGATATAGCTAAATATGTTTCAAAATGTCTTACTTGTTCACAAGTTAAGGCAGAACATCAGAAACCTTCAGGTCTACTACAACAATTAGAAATGCCAGTATGGAAATGGGAACTCATAACAATGGATTTTGTTACTAAGTTGCCCAAAACCAGAAAAGGTAATGATGCAATTTGGGTAATTGTGGATCGATTAACCAAATCAGCTCACTTTCTACCTATGAAAGAAACCTTTAGCATGGAAAGATTGGCAAAGTTGTATGTAGATGAAGTTGTATCCTTACATGGAGTTCCACTCTCCATTGTTTCGGATAGGGATAGTCGTTTTACTTCTCATTTCTGGACAAGTTTCCAGAAAGCAATGGGAACTCGACTAAACCTAAGCACGGCATATCATCCACAAACAGACGGGCAAAGTGAAAGGACAATCCAAACTCTAGAAGACATGCTCAGAGCATGTGTAATAGATTTTGGTGGAAATTGGGATGATCACTTACCATTAATTGAATTCTCCTATAATAATAGTTATCATTCAAGCATTGAAACTGCCCCTATATGGAAGAAAGTGCAGAACTCTAGTTTGTTGGGCAGAAATAGGAGAAAGTCAATTATCAGGTCCAGAGATTGTGCAAGAAACTACTGATAAGATCACACAAATCAAAGAAAGGCTGAAGACTGCTCGAGATCGCCAGAAGAGTATGCAGACAATAGATGCAAGCCATTAGAATTCCAAGTTGGAGACAGAGTACTGTTGAAAGTTTCTCCTTGGAAAGGAGTTGTTAGATTCGGTAAAAAAGGAAAGCTAAGTCCAAGGTACGTAGGACCATTTCCAGTAATCCAACGTATAGGACCAGTTGCTTATCGTTTACAACTACCAGAAGAATTAGCTGGAGTACATGATGTATTTCATGTATCCAATCTCAAGAAATGTCTAGCAGACGAATCTCTGGTAGTACCTCTTCAAGACATAGAGGTAAACAAAAAGTTAAAATTTGTTGAGAAACCTCTTCAGATAGAAGACAGAAAAGTGAAGTTTCTCAAGCACAAACGACTAGTGCTAGTTAAGGTAAAATGGGATTCAAAGAGAGGAGCTGAATACACTTGGGAGCTGGAATCAGAAATGAAGCGAAAGTATCCACACTTATTCCAGTAAATCTCGAGGACGAGATTTTTATTAAGGTGGGGAGAATGTAACAACTCTCATCAAAAGTTATATTTATTTAAATAAATTGTCCAATAGGAAATCCTAATTGAGAAACCCAAGTGATTCTGCATAAACCCTAAAATTTTCAAAACAATCAGAATCAGGATTAGGGCCCCTAAAACTCAGGGGGGGTAAACCCTGGTTAGTATTATCTCGACAGTTTGTTGTCAAAATTGAGATTTCATGTAAAACCAACTCAGCAAGCCTACTGGGACACAAGGCTACCCTAGGGTAGATTGGTGCCTCTCGCGACACGCGACAGGTGCATGTGTCCCTGTCGCGACACGCGGGGGGAACCATTTTTCAGCTATAAATAGTAAGCTGTGGGACTGGAACTTCTGCGTTGATGCGACGTTTAAATTCCAATTACACTTCGAGTTATTGTAGAAATAGTTCCAAACACACACGAATCCCGAATTACTGCCGCAAAACAGGGTCATAATTTGATCGCTATTACGATTCATTTTCCGATCGATCAATGTACTCAATGGATGTTTAAGTGCTGCCCACATTAGGGTGATGCTTTGTCATTAGTCGTTAATTCGATGGATGTTTAAGCATAGCACTTTGTCATTCGTTGTGAGGGTTGATCTCGTGAGTTATCGTAAATGATGTATTGATTACTAACCCAGTTTTGTGTGCATTGTTATTTAAATTAGGTTAACAAGACTAATCCATAGAAGTAAACTCTATCCGTGTTAAATCTGCAATGTGAGTCATTCTCTTTTTATCAAATTACTTTTTAAATCATGTTTATAATTACAGTGATTAAGTTTATGTAATCACCAAGTTACAGCCGGTATGTGGGGTTTTGTATACATTACTTGATAATCGTCACCATTGGGGCAGCCAATGGGGGATATGACCATAGTCACAGATCCGGTCGAGTGACAAATACCGTGGGTAGTTGGTTTGATATCCGAAACATTGTAATCACTCTTAATACTGTAAATTATAACAAACAGGTTGTTTTAGTAAATAGAATGATTCACTCAGTATTTCCCGCTGACAAAACCTTTTTCAAACATGTTTCAGGTGATCTGTTGTGATTCAGGAAAGGTGCTACGGAGCACTGCAAGCTTGAGAAAGTGGCTCATTGTAAAAGAAAGAAATATGTTTTGTTAAATAAAGATTTCTTCGTGAAATCATAATATTGTAAATTAACGGGATTCTATCCCGAGTTGTGAAATAAAATAATCGGGAAAATTTTAGCTTTACAACGATCCTGATGATAAACTTCCGCTGTTAAACTCAATTAAATAAATACCACGGGATTTCTGTCCCGCGGCTCCTGAAACGGGTCAAACCGGGTCGGGGGCCGTGACAGTGGAGGTTGGGGTGGTGGGCTGAAGGTGACGGTGACGGTGAAGGTGGTGGTTGTCGGTTAACGGTGAAACTGGAGCTGGAGGTTGAGGTGGGTTTAAGGTGCAGGTGGTGAGCCGTGAGAGAGAGAGGAAGAAGAAGAGGGGGCCCATCCATTTTATATCTTTTTAATTATTGTTTATTAATTTTAAGGGTAATTTAGTAATTTCAGACCAACTTAACTAAGCAAACTAACAGACATCCACTCTGGGGACTATCAGAGTAACAACCGAGCAAATCGTAGGGACCAAACATGCTATTTTTAAAAGTTGGGGACTAAAGGTGAAAAATGGTAAACCACAGGGACCATCCGAGCAATTAACTCTTTGTTAAATCTAATTTTTCAACTTTAAGGTTATTTTGCGTTTTTTTTAGTTTACATGAAATTGCAGGTTAAGCCCCTAACTTTTTTTCATACCACCTGAGTCCCCTTGGTTGCATTGTTGAGTGTTGACCGTTTATTGACAGGTTCTAACTCGATTACGGAGGGCATTTGTGTCATTATATCAGTTGGCTTGGATGGTCCTAGAGCTGATGCCACCCCTAAAATACACAAACCCAACTCTGTTTATCATCTTTTCATGAAATCTGTTCCTCTCTCATCTCATGGGTGTCGGTTTCAATAATTGGTGGAGAAATAGCAAGTGTTGATTGAAACTAAAGAGGTAGGGTTTTGAATAGGTGGAGAATTGAGAGGTTTGTGATGAGAATGAGGGGATGAAATTATGGTTTAGAGAGTACACGAGAAACCATCCACACACGCATCCTGTAAGTATCACCTCAATTTTATGAATTCCAATTGCGTTTATGTGCTCGATCGCTGATTTAGATACAATTGGGCTTATGGGTTTGTTGAAAAAGAAATCAGGAGAGAGAAAAAAATCAATTAATTAAATGGAGATAAAAAATACAATTATACACTTGTGTCTATTAAATACATGTAAGTTAGAAAAGAAAATTACAATCTTGCCACTAAAGAAAAAATCTAGATCTACAAAATCAATGGTCAGGATGAGTTCATTTTGTTCACAAATAAATCATTGTTCACTCATGAACCTTATCCTACATACATATTGAGAAATACTTGTGTGAAACCCTAACACATTTTTACCCTTAATTTGCAGCGGAAAGTACCTACCTAAAATTTCGTTCATGATATTCTTTCTTTCACTTAATTACATTTATCCCTTTTTATAAATTAATCAAAAACCAACATACTTATATCAAATTAAGTGACCACATACACCCCCACGTACAATCCATGTCTTGACTCGATCTTCAACCGCGTACACTTCTTGATGAAAGATCCATAAACCTGTACAGCCTGCAGTCACCACATTCAATCACATCATTAGCAACCGGTGACATAATACAAAATCTTAACACATGCATAATAAGGCGTCAACATATCATGCTTTCTCTTATACTAGCCCCTTCATCCATCCATTCGATCACTCGCATCGGGTTGCGGAATCAACCTTCACTTCCATTGTTAACATGCCTATACTTCACATTAATTCTCAATAGAAAAACGGTTAGTATCATTAGCTTCCCTTCATATGAACATGTACTCGAATACACATAACCCATCTTATTCATTCAAACATATAATTAAATACTCACTAAAGCATGTATTTTCTTTCTATTCATACACGTACTTACAATTTACATCCTACATGAATAACTCCTTAATTCATCTTTATGCATACTTCATTATGTAAGTTCCCTTTCTTACCCAAACTTAATCGAATCTCTTTCTTAACCACTTCCGACCCATTTCCACTAAAACTTAACTTAGTAATAACATCGACTCATATCTTCTTACATTACATTCAATAATTACCATATATCATAAATACATTACTAAACAAAAGGGTAAGTTCGGAGTTCACTTACCTCGTGTGTCCGAGTTCAAGCATAGCTTTCGGGTTTATCCTTGGCCCGTTGCCCTTCCATGCTTGTGTCCATGTTGACATGACTCATATCCGTACATGTCATCACATTCATCATAACATGATTAGCATACATACCTTTTAATGAAGGTTTCTTGCCATATCATCTTATCAAACTAATTTCTCACTTGTAATCCATTCAAAACACATTCCTTATACAAATCTATTACCTAATACATCATCATCACATTCTACATACATTTATTCATTATTAGCATACAATCTCACTTATCATTTTCTCCTAAGCATTTCATCAAACACTTGGTGCGCATATCACTTTCTAAGCATAATGTACAAGTGCTTTAAGCATGTTCTTCCCTATTTCATCTTATGAACCATTACATTCAAGCAATATCTCCTAATCATAAATTCCACATCAAGTTTATCTATCTCAGTCTATCATATAACACCTTATACATCACAAGATTACACTATAACATCTACAAGTTCATCATGATCATCATCTTCACACTCATGCAATGGGTTTCATTCTAAATCACCCAATTACTTGAAATTATTCATAACACAAGTTCTATTTGGTGTTTCTAACACCTCTACATACTCAATTTCATACAATTTCATGGATTGATCATAACCCACTTCAAACAAGATCATCAAATCTAAGTTTTAAGACATACCTTATGATCCCCTTGTGAAGGTGATCGTTAATTCATGTTCGGTTGTGAATTTGGGCTTCGTTTAGCCTTTCAATTTGGAGAATTTGATGAAGTTTAGGGTTTTAGCTCCATGGGAGCCTTCCCTGCTCGTTGATGAACACACACACGATGTGTGTGTATGTGTGTGTGTTGTTTTCTTTTAATAAAACAACTTTCAAGTTGTTTACTTTGGTCCCTCATGTTTCGTTTTAATTAAATAAGGCTACAACCCTTCGTTTAATACCAACGATACTAATATTCAACTAGGTTAATCATTCCTAGTTAATATTCACTTACGGGTTCACTTTTACCCCTAACGGTATTTTTACCTGTTCCTTTATATTAACCGGGTTTAAATTACCAAACCCATTTTTGGGGTGTTACAACTTGAAATCGTGACAAGTAGGAAAAGCTTGGAATTGTTAAAAGCAATTTTGAATTTGTCAAACACAATGAAGAGAAGCATAAATTTTCATTTTTAACTGGTGGGCCGAGCATATTGGGTTGCTTGGCTGCTGTTTTGTTTAGGCTTTTTTGTTGAGTCAAAGCCCAGTTATGGTTTCTTTCCTGATAGGTTTTAAGCCCACCAATTAAAAGATAAAAAAAGGAGTGACCATAAGTGGTTAACTAATTAGATCTGATTAAGATTCAATAATTAACCAATGTTCATATTTGTTAAATCTAATTTTTCAGCTTTTATTACATTATTTTCCTCGCGAGAAAACCTAAATAATTTAGTTAATCTGTTTTTTTTAATTTAATTCCCACTTTAAGGTTATTACATTACGAGTAAATTACAATTTATGTCTTTGTTGTTTACATGAAATTACAGGTTAAGCCCCCAACTTTTTTTCATACCATCTGAGTCCCCGTGGTTGCATTGTTGAGTGTTGACCGTTTATTGACTAACAGGGTATATTCGTCTTTCAAACTTGATTACGGAGGGCATTTGTGTCATTATACCAGTTGGCTAGTCCAAGAAAAATACACAAACCCAACTCTGTTTATCATCTTCTTCTTCTTCATCTTTTCATGAAATATCCTCCTCTCTCATCTCATGGGTGTCGGTTTCACTGATTGGTGGAGAAATAGCAGTTGTTGATTGAAACTAAATAGGTAGGGTTATGAATGACTGAAGCATTGGGAGGTTTGTGAGGGAATGAAATTAGGGTTTAGAGAGTACACGAGAAACCATCCTGTAAGTATCACCTCAATTTTATGAATTCCAATTGCGTTTATATGCTTGATTTCTGATTTAGATACAATTGGGTTTATGTGTTTGTTGATAAATGGAATTTCGATTAGTAATTTACTATTTTTTTGTGCCCTGATTATGATACTCTGTTTGCACTGTTCGATTTGAAGCTCAATTGATGATTGATGGGTTTGATTTGCTGATTAATACTTCAAATTTTATGAATTTTAGTTGCATTTATGTGTTTGAATTCTGATTTTGATTGAATTGGGGTTTATGGGTTTGCCGGAAGTTGGTTACATTGGTTACATGGGAACCGACAATTTTATGGTTTCGTGTTCATGATTTTCATGGATTCAATGTAACCTTGCTTAACCTAACTTACTTAATTGTCATTCTGTGTTTTGTTCATCAACTGTTGTTACTGGTTACTTTGGATTCAAACTAACTTATGAGCAGAATGCCTGTTTCTTTTTTACATGAGTTTGTAATTCAAATTGCGGCTTCATGGTCTTCTTTTCACATATCTGTATGTGTTCATGTATGTACTACTGGTTTATTGGTTCAACCTATATATGTGTGTGTGTATGTCTCTGTTTTCAACCTAATAAATCCGATTTGGGGGTAGTAGTCAGGGTAAAAGCTGGTAAGAAGCAAATATCAGAAGACGCTGGTGGCAAAATTGCACATTTTGCAGGAGCTTCAATGAGCACTAAAGCCACAAGGTGATGGTAACTTTAACTCACATGCAACACGAAAACCACAAGGTGATGGTATTGTGAAAAATTGTGGTGGTTTGCCTTTGGCTATAAAGGCAATTGGAAGGCTATTGAGAACGAAAACAGATGGAGAAGATTGGGATGACCTGTTGAATAGTGAGATATGGGATTTAGAAAATGCGAATGAAATTGTTCCAACCCTTAGGCTAAGCTACCATGATGATAATCTTTTAAATATTTTTGATTTTTTAGAATTTTTTGGATTTTCTAGAATTTTTTGGATTTTCTAGAATTTTTATGATTTTTTAGTTTTTTCTTTTTTTGATTTTTTAGAATTTTTTTTTATTTTTTAGAATTTTTTGGATTTTTTAGAAATTTTTTTTATTTTTTTGATTTTTATGATTTTTATGATTTTTTTTGATTTTTTAGAACCCATCTTAACCCAAACCCATCCTAACCCAAACCCATTTTGACCCATTACCCATCCAACCCTTTTTTTAAAATATCCATCCTGAGCTATACCCATCCTAACCCAAACCCATCTTGACCCATTACCCAAACCCATCCAACTTGGCCACTTTGCCACCACTGATGAGGACAATCGAAACGCTTTAAAGGTGGATGAAGCCAAAGTTGATCAAAGTAAACAAACACACAGGTGCTGGAGTAGAAGCTGCAGCAGGGCTAATGAATGCCAACGTTGCTCATAAAGAGGCTTCTGAAGGTTTGGTTTTATACTTTCATGTGCGTGCTTTTACTTCTTTTCCTGTATAATTAGAGGGGGCAATTTCTACGTAAACTGGTCATTTGGGTTATCTTCCATTTCCTTAAAAGTCGAATGGGCCAAAGCATAAGATTTTTCTAGAAAGGAAAACTGTTAATTTGGTGGAACGTAGACTCATACTCTAGTTTTACTGCAGCCATCTTATTTCCTTCATCTAGAAAATTAGATTAGTGTTATATAAATTTTATTATTGTAAATTGTGATCTTCTTTAAAGCACTAGTGGACCAACCGAATATCTTATATGTTACTACTAAACTTGCAGGGAACTTATACCCATGGCATGCTAAAGGATCTTCAAGACCAGTATTGAGAAAGATTTTAGCAGTGTAATATACAGCAAAATGGAGTAAACGGTCACATATGTTCATTGACTCAGCATTTTAATAACAATCAAAGTCTTAAGTGTAAGTTTTTTTTAAGTCAACAACATTTGACCACCCATAAGTGGAGGACTTAGATTTAGTAAACGACTTGACCCGTACACAACCCGTAACATCAGTGGGTGTTGGGTTTGATTTTGATCTTACTGGTCATGTATGGGTCAAGTTGGTTACCGGTTTTGTTTAAATGGGTCACGGAATAGAAAACGGGTCATGGGTTGGTAGGTAAATGGGTCTTTAACCATCCAACAGGTTAATGAAGAAACGGTCTATGTGTTCACCGAGTTTACCTTGGCCACTGAGATATAAAATGGATATTTGTATAGGAAGTTCTTGAATGTCTTGTTTCTTGACTATTTTTGTTTGTGCTTCGTTGGTAACTTTTGCTTTTTCATATGTTTCTTATTATAGTAGTTTTTATACAATGATAACAGAGGTAACAAAATATTTGGGTTTGGTGGTTAAACAGGCAATCTTTTGATATCCTGTGTTGATTCACAAACACTTTTTTTATCCTTTTTTCTTTAAATATTTTATATAACTTAAATATTTAAATTACTGTTAAGAGCAGAGCCGGCCCTGGGGTGGGCGGGGAGGACCACCAGCCAGGGGACGTCTTTATCTCGGGGCTCATTTGCTTTTCCAAAGCCCTTATTTCCGGCTAACCAATAAAAACTCATAAGCAGGTTTCACAATCACGCAGAGTGATGAGAATTCTATCTATTGATTTTGTAGGTCATCGCCATTTGTTGACCCGTTTTCCCCTGTGCAGCTACCAGATAACTGGGAGAATACACCCCTTAGCCATTATAGCTGGTCCTACGGGACGTGACATGGTCGTTGTGCGCTTGATCTCTTAAAGGGTGGTTTTGTTCCAACGGTGGAAATAGATGACGGTGGGTGGTGGTTGACGTGGGCGGTAACGGAGCGAGAGACAGTGAGGTAGCGACTGGATATGGCTCACGCCCGCGGGGAAGGATTTATCAGAGACGGTGAGGGGTGGTCGCTTGTCTTTGGGGTGCATGGTGGGTTTTTGTTTGTTTTATTATTAAAGATGAATCATGGGTGGGTTGTTGGTCTACTCTTATTTCATTTAATTTATTGTTTTATTTATGATGTTTTAAATAAACTATAGAAGTAAGAATATGAAGTTTTAGATTAAACCAATTTGGACAACTTGTGTATACTGAAAGTCATCATCATCATCATCATACTTAGTTAATCCCACCAATAGCAAAGCAAAGGTAGGGTCTGAGGAGGGTAAGATGTAGACAGCCTTACCTCTACCCCGTAGGAATAGAGAGACTGCTTCCAGTGAGACCCCCGGCTCGATAGTAGTTTTGCATCAAGCCTTGGACATAAGGCACATAACACTCAGCACTCGGGACAAAGACCGATTAGTGAATGTACCCTTTTGTCTCTCAGCTATCAACGCCACCACATGATGCAAAATTAACCGTCCTCAGCTTTTAACGTTATTTTCACGAAGTTTGTAAAATAACGTTAAAATTCGTGCACTTTATTCTGATAAATTTACACTTGTTTGACCAAAAGTTCACTGGTTTATGCCATTGCATCTACATATTTTTAAGGAATAATGGATTTTAATAATCCTAACTATTAGTCGTTGGCCGGTAACGGTATCAACTTAAAAAATAACCGGTGGTGGTCCCAACTTTTCGTATATTATAAACCAATGGACCTTTACTAAACCGAAAATGATAAGGAGAAAAAGAAATTAATGTTTTTTAGTGAAAGTCCATTAGTTTACAATATGTGAAAAGGTGGGACCACTACTGGTTATTTTTTAAGTTGGGACCTTGCCGGCCAACTGCTAATAGTTTGGATTATTAAAATCCATTATTTCTATTTTAAAGGTTGCAAATAGTCCCTAACAGTTGCCCCGCTTGCGGTGTGCACATATAATGTATATATGTGTGGGCCATCGGGGGGCAAAAGTGTAAGTGCACTAATTTTAACGTTATTTTACCAATTTCGTGAAAATAACGTTAAAAGCTGAGGACGGTTAATCATGCATCATGTGGTGGCGTTGATAGCTGAAAGACAAAAGGGTACATGCACTAATCGGTCTTTGTCTCGATTGCTGAGTGTTATGTGCCTTATGTCCAAGGCTTGATGCAAAACTACTATCGAGCCGTGGGGTGGGGGGGGGGGGGTCTCACAGGAAGCAGCATCTCTATTCCTACGGGGTAGATGTAAGGCTGTCTAAATCTACCCTCCTCAGACCCTATCTTAGCTTTGCTATTGGTGGGATGTACTGAGTATGATGATGATGAAATAGTCCCTAACAAGATATAAAGTTGTATCTTATTATTGCAATAAAATTTAACCTTATTAGTTGGAAAAGATCACTATATCAATATCAATATAAATAATAAAAATAAGGTAAAATGTTAAAAATTATTAAATGATATTGTAAAAGTATATAATTCCAACTGAGATGTAAAAAGCAAGAATATATATTAGATAGGGACCCATATTAGATTGTTAGATATTGAAAGATGTGGTTATAGAAAGTTGAAGTCACGTGTGTTTTCAAGATGAGGTTATAGAAAGTGGAGGTATGGTGAAAGAATATAAAGGAGACGAGCTAAACCGGTCGAAGAGTTCTAAAAAATGTGTTAAACTATTCGATGGGTTGACTTGTTTAAATAAATGGGATGACGGGTCAAACTGTGTAATTAAATTAACGGGTTAAATAGATCAACCAAACATAACCGGTTTTATCATAAAATCAAACACAAGCACAATGTGTTTATTAAACCAGAAACATGCCGATTCCATTACACAAATATACCCTTTTTAGTTTTTACTGATAAATGTAAATGAGTGTTGACAACCTGGCCATTAATTCATAAAATGTTACAAAAATATATTAATGGAATATGCTTGAGAACAAATATACCATGAACAGAATCGTTCTTACAGTCCACTCAAATCTTATCTCAACTCCTCTTGTCACCGCTGGTTAAAATGACTGACTACAAAACCATGACTAGATTCATTCATTCATTCTATGCACTCCACTCATTTCTTATCTACACTCCTCTCTTCAGTCTTCAGACTAACTACTTTCATTCCCATTTCACTTGTTCACTGTTAACCATGGCTGAAACTCTTGCAAATGAACTCCTCAAGGTCCTTTTCCAGAAGCTGTCTGATGAAGCCTTCAAGCGAATTGCTCGTGCTCAAGGTATTCACAACGAGCTGAAGGACTTGAAGACCACACTGTCCAGGATCCAAGATCTGCTTAACGATGCTTCCCAGAAGGAGGTGACTCATAAATCTGTCAAATCATGGCTGAATGCTCTCCAACATTTGGCTTACGATATCGATGACGTACTCGACGATTTGGCTACTGAAGACATGCATCGTGAGCTCACCCTACAGGAACCTGCAGCATCCACCAGCATGGTAAGAAAGCTCATCCCATCGTGCTGCACAAATTTCTCACTAACTCATAGGCTGTCTCCCAAGTTAGATACTATTAACAGAGAGTTAGAAAATCTAGAAAAACGAAAAACGGATCTAGGTTTGCTTAAGATAGATGAAAAGCCAAGAAATACTAGTAGAAGAAGCGAAACCTCTTTGCCAGAACGCGATGTTGTCGGAAGAGAAGTTGAGAAAGAGCAATTGCTTAAAAATTTGTTGGGGGATGATGGGTCATCTCAGGATAACTTTAGCGTCTTACCTATAGTTGGTATGGGTGGGGTTGGAAAAACCACTCTAGCTAGACTTTTGTATAATGATACAAAGCTGCAGGATCACTTTGAACCCAAGGCATGGGTTTGTGTTTCGGATGATTTTGATATTTTCAAGATAACTGATGCTATCCTTCAAGATGTGACTAAAGAAAACAAGAAATTTAAAGATCTAAATCAGCTTCAAAAGGCTCTCACTGAGCAATTTAAGGACAAACGATTTCTACTAGTAGTTGATGATGTGTGGAGTGAAAACTATGGTGATTGGGAAAACCTAGTTCGCCCATTTCTGTCATGTGCTCCAGGAAGTAGGATAATCATGACAACTCGTAAGGAGCAATTGCTCAAACAGATAGGTTTTCATAATGTAGACCGTCTCAAGAGTTTGTCGAATGAAGATGCATTGCGTTTATTTGCAGTACATGCATTGGGGGTAGATAACTTCGACTCACACACGACACTTAAACCGCAAGCTGAAGGTATTGTGAAAAAGTGTGGCCGTTTGCCTTTGGCTTTAAAGGCAATTGGAAGGCTTTTAAGGACAAAAACAGATAGAGAAGACTGGGATGACGTGTTGAATAGCGAGATATGGGATGTAGAAATTGGTAATGCCACTGAAAGTGGTAAAGATGTGGAAAATAGTGATAAGATTGTTCCGGCACTTAGAATAAGCTACCATGAACTTTCTGCAAATTTGAAGCAGTTGTTTGCATACTGTTCCTTGTTCCCCAAAGACTTTTTGTTTGACAAGGAGGAGTTGGTATCATTGTGGATGGCAGAGGGGTTTTTGAACCCATCCAAGTCACCAGAACGCTTGGGCCGTGAATATTTTGAAATTTTATTATCAAGGTCATTTTTCCAACATGCACCTAATGATGAAGCATTGTTTATCATGCATGATCTGATGAATGACTTGGCCACTTTTGTTGCCGGAGAATTTTTTCTAAGGTTTGACAATCATATGGAGACAAAGACGGAAGCTTTGGCAAAGTATCGCCATATGTCATTTATTCGCGGGGAGTATGTAGGTTACCAAAAGTTTGAGGAATTCAAAGGAGCCAAAAGCTTGAGAACACTTTTAGCGGTATCTATTGATGTGGATCAAAGTTGGAACTACTTTTTCTTATCTAATAAGATTCTGGTTGACTTACTTCCTAGCTTAACATTATTAAGGGTTCTTTCTTTGAGTCGTTTTCAAATAACTGAGGTACCAGAATTCATCGGTAGTTTGAAGCACTTGCGGTATCTTAATTTTTCTAGAACTAGAATCGAAGTGTTACCGGAGAACATTGGCAATCTTTATAATTTGCAGACATTAATTGTTTTTGGTTGCAAAAGTTTGACTAAGTTGCCTGAAAGCTTCTCGAAGCTTAAAAAGTTGCGACATTTTGATATAAGGGATACTCCGCTTTTGGAGAAGCTACCATTCGGGATTGGTGAGTTGGAAAGCCTACAGACTCTCACTAAGATCATCATTGAAGGAGATGATGGCTTTGCAATAAATGAGCTCAAGGGATTAACAAATCTCCACGGGGAAGTTTCAATTGAGGGATTGCACAAAGTGCAATGTGCAAAGCATGCACAGGAGGCGAACTTATCTCTAAAAAAGATTACTGGATTAGAGCTGCAATGGGTTGATGTGTTTGATGGCTCACGAATGGATACACTTGAAGAGGAAGTTCTCAATGAGCTGGAACCTAATAGTGATACGTTGAAAACGCTTTCAGTCGTGTCATACGGGGGAACACAAATTTCAAATTGGGTTGGTGATCGCTCTTTTCATGAGTTGGTTAATGTGTCAATACGTGGTTGTAGAAAATGCAAATCTCTACCCCCATTTGGGTTGCTCCCTTCACTTAAGAGGTTGCAGATTCAAGGCATGGATGAGGTTAAAATCATAGGTTTGGAGTTAACCGGAAATGATGTTAACGCCTTCCGTTCACTTGAAGTTCTAACATTTGAAGATATGTCTGGATGGGAGGGGTGGTCAACTATAAATGAGGGTTCAGCAGCAGTGTTTACGTGCCTTAAAGAGCTTTATGTAAAGAATTGTCCACAATTGATTAATGTCTCACTTCAAGCACTGCCTTCACTCAAGGTTCTTGAAATTGACAGATGTGGTGATGGTGTGTTGAGAAGTCTGGTTCAGGTAGCTTCTTCAGTCACTAAGTTGAGAATAACTTCTATCTTAGGGCTTACATATGAGGTGTGGAGAGGAGTTATAAGGTATCTTAAGGAAGTTGAAGGATTAAGTATCTGGGGATGTAATGAAATAAAATACTTGTGGGAATCAGAAACAGAGGCAAGTAAGCTTCTTGTGAGATTAAAGGAATTGAGTTTATTGGGATGTTCAGGTTTGGTAAGTTTAGAAGAGAAAGAGGAGGATGACAATTTTGGGAGCAGCACCCTGTTATCTCTTAGAAGTTTGTATGTAGATTCTTGTAGTAGCATAAAGCGTTTATGTTGTCCAAATAGCATTGAGCGTTTGGAAATTGTTGATTGTTCAGTTATTAAAGATGTCTACCTCCCAAAAGAAGGAGGGAATAAGCTCAAATCACTTAGTATAAGATATTGTCATAAACTTGAGGGAAAAATCAACAACACAAGCATGCCAATGCTTGAAACCCTATATATTAATATATGGGAAAATCTAAGATCAATCAGTGAATTGAGTAACTCCACTCACCTCACCAGCCTGGATATAATGCGATGCCCACTTATCGTGTCACTTCCAGAGCTTCAGCTATCAAACCTCACCCGTTTGTCAATTTGTGAATGTGAAAGTCTGGAGTCATTACCTGAGCTATCGAATCTCACATTGTTAAAAGATCTGGAAATTATAAGGTGTCCAGGTATTGATGCTTCCTTTCCTCGTGGGCTTTGGCCTCCCAAATTGGTTAGCCTTGAAGTAGGGGGGTTGAAAAAGCCCATCTCAGAATGGGGCAATCAGAATTTCCCAGCTTCCCTTGTTGAGCTATCTTTATCTGATGAACCTGATGTGAGGAATTTCAGTCAATTGTCCCACCTTTTCCCTTCTTCTCTTATGACTTTGGTAATATTCCAATTTGATAAACTGGAATCAGTTTCAAGGGGACTCCAACACCTCACATCCCTTCAACATCTGGAGATTTTCTACTGCCCAAGGCTGAACGATCTACCAGAGACGTTGTTACCTTCACTTTTGAGTTTGAGAATATATGATGATTGCCCAAAATTGAAAGAAAGGTGTGAAGGAAGAGGTTCCCACTACTGGCCACTCATCTCTCATATCCCCTGCATTGAAATAGAACACAGGTGCGTGTTTATTAAATACCCTCTGATTTCCATATGATAAACTGGTATTCTCAGACATGTGCGTGTTTTTTTTTTGTTGGAATAGGATTTGTTGCTCAAAACCTAAAATTGAATTTTAATGATGACATTAATTTATATGTTGAAATCAGTTATCCTTTTCATGAATTTAAACTATTATGTAGCTGCATAAGTTGGAACTGATTTCACAATGTGTACTAATTTTGTCTTTCGTGAGTTAAACTTGCCAATGAATTATTATTATTGTTATTGTTTTGTTTGTGATTTTTGTTTATCTTGCTTTTGTAGGTTGATAAGGTGCGATTTTAAGTTGTTAATCAGTTGATTTGTGTGATAGCACGGTTAATTTTGTTTTTTGGTTGCTAGTTTATGCGACGGATGTGAGTTGACTTTAGTTAGGGTTTTGGTGTGGTTTGTGGAATTATTGAAGTGTTATAGTAATAGATAATGAAATTTGATTGAAGTTACTTCGAGTCTCGATTACAAAGTTGAATCTGATTCACAAGTTGAAGATACAAATTAGGGCTTAGATCTGCATTTGGTTTGATTAATTTAGGCATTTTGTTTACTGTGGAGTTATGATAAAGAAAACATACATAGCTAATTTGATTAATTGTATTAATACTTGATATGAAGTCTGTGAATAACTTATATATTACAACTAAACTTTTGCAGGCACATATCCTAAAGGATCTTCTGGGTGATGGAACATTCACAGTTGACCAGGTCAAATTCAAGAACAGAGAAAAGTCTCAAGGTGTGAATTTTCAGGGAAAGTATCTTGAGTAAAGTGCAGTAAAACTCGCACATATAATTACTGAATCTTGAGTATCTGCATAATTTTACATATATTATGTTGGTCAACAAAAAAATAAAAGATTGCTCTAATATAAAAGGTGGGACTGTCAGGGGTAATAAAAAAAAGGTGGGACTGCCAATGGCTAATGACATCTAGTAGGGATTATTAGAGGCCAATATCCCTTATTTATATCACCTTGACTTTTGGTTAGATTAATTCAATAATCTGTTCAAATCAGAGGGGGCTGAATGGATATGTGCTTTTTTTTCTTGAATTGAGTGTGTTCAATAAATCATGAATTGAGTTCGTTCAGTGACGCATTTTTAGGAATTCCATTCAAAATATGGCATTTTGTAAAACATGTAAATCAAGCATTTTTCTCATTATCTTAGATCAGAAGTGTCAATTTAGTTGGACAATCGAATCAAATATCATATATGATACAACTATGTTTTGCAGGTTTCCTCTAACCATGACATTGTAAAGGATATTTTGGGTGATGTTGGAACATTCAGAGTTGAATGAGAGACTTTGGCAGTGTAATCTTCAGGAAACTGGTGTAAATCTCGGGGCATATGATGACTAAACCAGCAAATAACAATCAAAGCATCAATGGCATAAGTGTAAGTTCCTTTTAGTCTACAACATTTGACCACCCCATTATCATATAACAACCTGGTTTTGATTATTCCTATGCATGATATAACAGAGGATTTATTCATGATAGCAGGTTGGATTCATTATTCAAAGATGCTTTTGGAGTTGATTTTCACAGCATGTGTGGTTCAAGTGAAAAAGGTTAATCTAAATATAAAAGAATTATGTTACACACACACATTATATACATACACACACACACACACAAATATAAGTATAAATAACACATTTTGAGTATACTTCTTCAATAATACTATTTGATCCATTTGAGATAACCACATGAACCCTTGTATTATATATAAATGAGTTGAAACTGTCACATCCACAAAATATGAACTACAGTTTGACTCTTGATGTCAAACGGATTATATTTATTTCAAAATTGATTACTACTCTTCGTTGTTTTGAGAGTAGTTTGATAACTGGGATAGAAATGTAACAGGTTCCACATCATCTTTAATGGAAAAGAGTTGTTTTTTAACATCCTTGTTATATTTAATTTTAAAAGCAATGGGTTTGGACACTAACGTCAAAGAGTGTTGTTTGACCCTTGAATTTTTAAAATTGCAGTTAAAGAAAGAAGAAAATCTATCAAGATACATCATAATTGCTGGAAAGGGGACTACATCTACTGCGTTAACTTGGTTCAATTACATGCTTCAAAATAAGTCTGCAACAGAAATCAAAGAAACAACCAAAATGAGAAACAATGTCACAAATGTTGTAGAATTTGCAAACGGTGTGAGTGAAGAAAGCCTTGAAATGATGCGGTATCTTCATGCAGATTTCAACAGAACTATCAAGACCATCATGCAGTTCCAATGGTATAAATTAATAATTATTAATAATTAGTGTCTCAACAAAAGAAGTACTATTTCAATGATAGCCAAATTTTTTTACAAAATCAATTTCAAGGGTGTTATTTTTTAAAAATACACTTTGGGTAACTTTATATCCTCTAAAGTTGATTAAAAAAAGTGAAGTACTACAAATGTGGCATCTTTTCATATGCTCTTGTTTACTAGACTGAAATGTTTGTGGGTGATGATGTTGTCTCTTGGTTATGAGGTGAAGAAAGGGGATAGTGTACCTTATCAGCCATATGGAATATTAAGGGTCAAGTTTGATAAGTTTGAACCAGAAAGATGGTTTCATTACATTGTTGCATTCATCCAGAAAGCTCCTTTGTTTCCAGCTTTGCAGGTTAGTAAAACACAACCCATACCGATCATTTCTTTTTCTTTCAGATCATGTAACTAAACCCTTGATATGAAAAATTTTATGTGGTCTGTTTTAACAGTGAACCTTCAAGTTATGTCATATGACCAAGGCAAAAGTATCTAGATTATCATAAAATGTGTATTGTTTGTTTACGATTTTGACATGATTTACTGTTTTGATGAAGAAAAACAAGCGGGACAAAGAATTTGTTTGGCTCAAGAATTTGCGTATGTGCTGCAGATGAAGATCTTTGCTTCTATTTTGTTAAGTTGTTTCATTTTCAAGTTGATTGAAAACAAAAGTGCAAAGTACAGAATGATGCTTAATCTTCACATATGATGGTGATACAGAGTTGATCCATGATCTAGCATACTCGTATTTGGTGCGACTTGACAGACGGAAGTGGACTGGAAAATGGTTCAAGCTAAACAGGGCATAACTTCCATTACGTTTGAAGTTCAGTTATACGGGAGATGAGTAATGGACATAGACGTCTCAACAAGCCACACGCTTGGACAAATGCTATAGGTGGGTTTTCCCCTACTGTCGGCACCCAATTTCGACATCTAGAGCTCCAATTTCGAAGTCAAGGTTTTTCACAATTTTAGCAGTTTTAATTAATTTTCGTCTGTTTTAAAAATTGACTGGATTCTTTAACTAGATATTTATTCGTTGTTTTTAGGCTGTTAATTTCAAGGAACCCTTGGAGCGGTTAGAAGTTGTGCCTGATGGCACTTGTTCATGGTCTAAGTTACATACCTCTGATTGGAATTAATGGAATTTTGCCTCTAATGGCAAGTTACCACTAATGAGGATTATGGAACTAGCCTATGATGTCGAGTTACCATCTGATGAAGATTAAAGGAACTTACCACCGAAGCAAGTTACCTCTAGTGAGGTTTGATAAAATCTCGCTAACGAAGA
Source organism: Helianthus tuberosus (assembly GCA_030545235.1). Lineage (NCBI taxonomy): Eukaryota > Viridiplantae > Streptophyta > Magnoliopsida > Asterales > Asteraceae > Helianthus > Helianthus tuberosus. The sequence goes on along the minus strand of CM060426.1, from coordinate 141,952,037 downwards.
AGAGATGCCACTTGTTAGCGACGAAGACAATCTATGGAGAGGATGTCATATGTAACTGTCACTGGTCAATTTCATACACCTCAACATTATTCAACAAAAATACGAGTCTTCATTCAATTTATTATCACTTCAACCCCATAGCTTATTGTGCCAAGTAGTTGAATGTGAATTCGGTGCATGAACTTATGTGTGAAAACTTCATAGGAAATCATCTGTAATTTCAATTGTAATTTGTGACTATTTTTACATGATCTATTGAAACAATTAGATTTTGATTAATACCTTGTGATTAGAACAGTTGTTCCTCTACTCTCGAGTGCTACTCAACTAATAATCAATCTACGGTATTCGCTAAGTCTTAGGGGTTGTTTGGCAATTTCTAAATGGTTAAGTGCTGAACCAGTAGATCTGAACCATTAAGTGATGAACCAGTAAGAGTTTTGAATCATTAAGAGCCAGTATAATGTTTAACCGTTCAGAGGCAAATGTCTAACCAATTGAGATTAGAGGTCTTAACGATTCAGACTCGGTATAATGCTTAACCTTTCAAGGGCAAATGTCAAATGTTTGAACCAATCAGACATCTGCTCGCGAAACAAACAGTTTGAACCATTAAGTGCTAAACTAGTAAGAGATCTGAACCATTAAGATCCCCAATAAAAGCTAAACAAACAGCCCCTTAGTTTGATTGTGATCCACAAAGTAAATCTCCCAATTGTGTCCTAGAAAGATGTAATTCTCTTGGTAATAACTCGAAGGTTATCCATTCAGGTTGCAATATCTTATAAAAAATCCATATATAAAGTAGACATGACCTATAAAGTTTACAAAAATATTTTCCTAGGTTGTTAATAGATTTATGTAACAAATAGTGATTGCGATTTAGATGGTATGAACGCACAACCACTATTACGACATGATTGTTTGATAACCCTATACTGTTGCAACTTCAGTTTACAATCCAGAAAAAGAAAGACCAAATTCATTTTACAATAGTAAGTTTAAATGCAGGTTCAAAATATAATGAGGTAACAGATCAAAAGAAATCATAAAAGTCAAACCTGAATGAAAAAAAGTTATCAACAAGAGATCACAAAAACCAAATTCATATCAACAAATATAAAAAAAAAAAAAAAAAGAGAGAAAGTCAAACTCCAATCAGGAAATTACAAAATAAAACATCATAACATTTAAACTAATGTGTTTTATTTATTTAAATGCCATGAAATGATACAAAAGTCCAACCAAATAAATTTTGCTCTATTAGTCACGAATCCTACAATAATGCTACTACAATAAATTACATTTGCACGAGTTAACAAGAACACAAAGTCTCAAATGAAGACCCTGATGGACCCCAAAAACTTGTTCACCGTGTGAGATCTCCGTTTCCTCCTTACTTGATGCAACATCATATACCAACAGTAGAAAACAAGATAACTTGTTTTCAAAAAGTGCAAATTTAACAAAAAAAAATCATGCTGAGTATATCAAAACGGACAAAAATTCAAGAACAAGTTTACTGCTTTTTGCATCAATGATCACTCTTCTTCCCCGAACCATAATACTTCTGGTACCATCTAACAAACTTCTTCAACTCCGTTTGAAGATCTGTCATCGGTTTATACCCAAACTCCCTTTGTGCCAAACTAATATTCGCATGAGTAACGGGACATCACCATTTCTAGGCAACTTCATCACACGTCGTTTCGCTTTCACTTTCAATAACTTCTCCAAAATACTAACAAGATCCGAAACAGGTACAGGCGAAGTATTCCCTAAATTTGAAAATTCTAAACCGTGCAGCCCCTTTTTTTCTTCCCACCACTTCCTGTACTCTTTTCAGTAGTGTCTAAAGCACCTAAACAACCCTTTACAACATCATCAACATACGTAAAATCACGCGCAATGGTCCAATGATTAGCTGACTCAAAAATGGGAATCGGTTTTCGTTTTCAAGATATCTTTAGTGAAGAAAAAGTCAGCCATGTCCGGTCTACCCCACGGTCCATAAACCATAAAGAGCCTCAAACCCGTTAAAGACAACCCGTAACTATGATTATACATATGCGCGATTTCTTCTCCCGCTTTCTTGGTTGCGATGTATAGACTCGGGGGTTGACCAGTTCGGTCTTTTTCCGAAAAGGGTACCTTTGTATTTCACCCATAAACAGACCTAGAAGATGCCCAAACAATTACAGGCTGTGAATTTGCATTTTTGCATACTTCAAGAACATTAACAAAACCGTCAATGTTACTATGAATATAAGATTACGGACTCTGCATTGCGTATCTAACACCAGCTTGATAGCTAAATGCATCACATGAGTAAAATGTACAACGTCAAAGAGTTTGTTCGGCAAAACGGTGTCGTTTATGTCCCCTTCCACAATAAAAATCCCACTTTTTTTCCAACAAAACTTGACGAGCCCTTTGAGGGTAGGATCGTAATAATTGTTAAAATTGTCTAACCCTAAAACGCAGTCATCATGGCGTTTCAAGATGGCGCTGATGTGGGTTCCGACGAAACCAGCTGCTCCAGTGACCAAAACAGAGTACCCTGTTTTCGATGGGATGTTGGCGATGAATTGACCGTTTTCCCCATCCGGATCCCTATACACACAGAGAGTGAGTGGTCATGTAAAAGATAGCGATATTAGAAATGTAACCTAGGACACAAAAATTATTAAGGCGTTGTATATTAATAAAATAATTAGTATAAAGTAATCTAACAACTAACTGAGCATTAGCAGCCTAAAAGAACCAAATGAATCCCAAAGATATAGTCAAATTAACAGATTAAGTGACCATTTTCAATAGCAATCTGCATAGTACATATGATCATAGTCACCTAATTCGCGGTTCGCTCCGGTTCGGGTACGCGGTTCGGGTTCGCGATTCGCTAGGGGGTGCGAATTCGGTTCGGAGAGGGGTAGGTTCATTTCGGTACGATTCGGTTCGGTGTACTATTACGTCCGGTTCGGTATACAAAAATTAAAGCAAAAATTACTAATTTCATAAATCCAAATAATCAAAACATATTATTCATATTACCAAATAGAAAATATAAACATAAAGTTTTAAAATCCTAATCTAGACGTGCCCTTTTTAAAAATTACATGTCTCGGTTACATGTGTCTCTTGATCATCACTCTAATTGCTTTTTTTCCCAAAAGCCGTTTGATTGCGAAGGTGTGAAATTGAGGATGAAATCAGTGAAATTGAAGGTGTGATTGTGTGAAATTGAGTAAGAAATCAGCAGATATATAAACATGATTATGGATTTCTGGGTTTTGGTAATTGTCCATACGTAATCTCTGTCCGTTTTCCCGCTTTTTCATAATCTCGCCAATTCCACGTATTTTCATACGAGCCGTTTCCAAACCCTAATACGCATTCTACCTACAAATTCGCCACTTTGGAAAACGGAATTCAATGAATTCATTATCGCAATACGCTGAATTGATGTATGAAATTCGACGAATTGATGTATGAAATACGCTGAATTGATGTATGCAATTCGCGAATTGGATCCGTACAATACTCATACGAATTCCGTATGGTACGAAACGTACCAATACGAAATTCGTGGCTTCATGGGCGAATTATGTGACTATGCATATGATGCAACATACAAATCTATACACAGCCATCAAACTAAACTTCTACTTTATGAACAAATAACATTATTAGTTAATAAAAGCTCATAAACTTTCCTGAAAAAGAAACGGGTTAGTGGGTCACTCGTTCAAGGGTATGCGAAATTTATACATATATATGTATTGAGTCTAGGTATATTTCAACATCCATATAAACTGTTATTTACAAACTTCCTTTCTTTGAATCAATTAAATGGAAAACCTCGACTTTTAGGTTCAAGAACCCTAATTTAGCACTCATCCCCAATTTAGACATGAAAAACGATCTACTGGATACTACGACATGAATGTCGATCTAGTTCACAAAAGAAGCTCAGGAATACACATGATCAATTTTCTGATTTTAATAAAAATCTACACTATATACACACTAAGTCATGAAGGAAAAATGAAGTCGATTGAGCCAATAGCATGAAAGCAGCAAAACAAGTTGAAAAAAAGTCAAAGTCAGTATAAGAGTTTTTATGCTCCCTCAGTTCAGCAAGAATGTATTGTCTATCAAAATGATGCATAAATTATAAACTAAAAAAAAAATAACTTATAAAAGCTTAGACAGAGTGAAATGGCAAGCATGCATGTTCTCTAAACCCACAACTGAATTTATATATATAAAAAATTCATCTTTAGATAACTGAAATTTTTTCTGAATTACACTTGTTAAACAAACAAAAAGTGGCTATACACCAATGGAGGCCAGAAACGGGTTGGTTAAAACGGGTCAAAAATGTTTTGACCAAGAAATATTCTAATTTATTCAGATATACATGTAAGCCTATTTGTTATCGAGTAATTGCTAATTTCTTTATATGGGTTCTCAAATAAGAAGCCAGATTATCTAAGGTCTAACTAAAAAACAATAGTTAACAACAAATTATGCCCTTTCTTCTAAAGTTCTAATGCGGTAGTGTCAATCACATGAAAGTGTACTCTTAAAAGAGGGTAAACATATCTACAGATGCAATGTTATTATTGTTATAAGTCCTTACTCTAACACCAGTACCATTCATAAGAGCTTTTTATGATACTTTATTGGAGTAAAAGGTGAAAAAGGACAACTGATTTTTCCATGAATAGAGTGAATATCAGTTGGAATGCAAATGGTCCAAAAGCATTCGACTGGATTGAGCCAGAATGAAACTAAAATCAAATATATGATCAAGTACACTCATTTCACAAAACCTTAGTTATTCCCAACATATTGAAACCAATGGTGTTACTTTCGTCTCTTCATTCATTTTGCCATGTGTTCAATTACATCTATGATTTAGATATGAAAAGAACAAAATACCCAAAGCCATCATCTGATGTTCTAAACAAAGTTAACAGCCTGAGATCCGCTCCAAAACGCCACATAGTTACACACTGAAAGCAAAGTCATATAAAAAATTGTAACAAAAAGAGGCATCTTTCATTGAGGCATTAAACCAAACACCTGGTGTGCATGCAAACTCAATAGCTAAAATCCCTTCCAAACAAGCAAAAACAAAACCCACAAACATACAAGAGCGCAACATACATTCCCAATTTCACATCTGCGTAAAAACCCTCTAGTTCATAAATCAACCGCAAAAAAACACGAACAAGAAAACACTAGTCACAAATAGCAGAAATTTACAATAAAAAACAAACCCAGAAAGGAGGCAACGATTGAAATCAAAACAGCAACTAAAACGGAGGCATAAATTACTTTTTGGGAGCGTGATTATGGGGAAAAGTAGTGGTTCGAACGCACGCACCTGATGTGAAGAATAATTGCAACCGGCCCACTGTGATTGTTTTTAAAAATATGTACTGCATTTGGGCTGCTGGTTTGAGCCCAACAACAACTATCTATCATAGGCAAATGTCCACTTAATTTCCCGTTTTCAGCCCATGTAGGCCTAAATTGTATCAGGTATAGGAGGAGTATATACACATTGATTAAGTTAACTACATTTTTATAACAATGGACTTTTTTATAGGATGTTTAAATAAAATTACAAAATTAACGATTTAAGCACTTTGATATATTAAGAACATTTTATATATTAGTTAGTGTCATAAACCCCCTTCCAGCCCAGTTGGTTCTCAAGTGGTTGGTTGGGCCGGTTTCTCCTTGGAGGTCACCGGTTCGACTCCCGACTGCGGCGTATTTGGGGGGGGGGGGGTCGTCCCAATGATGGATCGTTTCCTACCGAGGCATGGTTCGATCCGAAGGGCAACCCGGTTTTACCCAGCTGTTACCCCAGCGAGTCTCTCGTGTGGGGGCAGTATGGTTTCCGGGCGAAGGTCAGTCAGAGCGGCAGCCGAGGCCCGATAGAACATCGCGTCTGAGAATGCTAGGCTGACGGGTAACCGTCCTTGACGGGGACCCGGTGACCAATGGTCCATGTACATATTGAAAGTCACCATTCAAAAAAAATATATTAGTTAGTGTCATAAATGATTATTAATGAAGATTTTAATACCATCATTACACTCACTTATATTAAACCAAATGTTGAGCCTATCTGAAATCATCATTTAATAGAGCAAAGTCAATCACCTTATCTGCCTACCTATGTATATATCATTGTTAACTTACTGAGTCATCTCATGACGTCCAACCGGTCACCGATTTGAGAATTCAACTGTCATATCTCACATTGTTAAAACATCGGTAAATCACACATTGTTCAAGCATTCCTGCTTTGTTTCCTAGTGGGCGTTGGCCTTTCAATTTGGTTACCTTTGTAATATGTATCAAGGGGGGTGGTATAACTATACTATTGTGTTCGTTTACACTAAATTAAATCAATAAAATGAATGGTCAAGTTTTCTATTCATACTAACTTCATATTAGTTTATTTTCATTCAAGCTCAATAAACAATTTCTTTCATCAGGCCATGGGTGTGACACAACAATAAAACAATTTCTTTCTGTGTTTTGTAGCATCTCCGTGTTAGTTTTTTGTTAACTGTGGTTGGCCTCTTTGGTTCATTTTAATGAAAGTTGCCTTTCAAAAAGAAAAAAAAAGTGATTTCTTTAACCATTGACAACTTGACATTAATTATAATATAATTCATGAAATTTTATAAAAAAGTACAAACCAATTCATTGTTATGTAGCTAGCTGACAGCTATATATACCTACACTTCACCTACTCCCAAACAAAAGAATTGTTAATTTATGTTGACCAAGAGGACAAGAACATCGATAAAATCACTATAAACAAATGTGAATTTCATTTATATCTACATCCCTATCATTCTATCAGTATTACACATACTAAATATTGCAATAATAATTACCTAAGAGTGTGCCTATTGGCACACCAAACCCTAGCAAAAATAGGGTTTATCTACGCTGCGTATTGGTCAATACGCAGCGTATAGGGTTAACCCTATACACTGCGTATAGATCAATACGCTGCGTAGATAGACCATAGATCTCAGTGCCTGATAACCAATCATTGCACATAAAACAATGTTTATATACGCTGCGTATTGGTCAATACGCAGCGTATATAAAACAGCTGCTAATTTGGGGTCATTTTGGTAGGTTTGAAGTGTCAAATTTTTGCCAGGTTTGTATACGCTGCGTATTGACCTATACGCAGCGTATATAAACCTGGCAAAAATTTGACACTTCAAACCTACCAAAATGACCCCAAATTTGCAGCTGTTTTATATACGCTGCGTAGCGGGTAACAATTACGTAACCATACTTCTTTCCCGTTTCTTGTACCCAATTCTTCAAATCAGTTAGAGACATGAAACGCTAAAAAAAAGTTACGTTAATATTTGGTCATTTTATGAAACTCATACTTCAGGGACTAATATGGTTATTATTGAAGCTATTTTAACTGAATGTTTTAGCCAGGTTAACTTTCATATAAAGATTTCTTCTTTAAACACTAACTCAGTTAGCATACTTAACTGAACAGTACATGGACCATTTTTGTCAATTTTCGAAACTTCAGGGACCATTTTTGTAAATCCTGGAAACATCAGGGACCATTTTTGTAAATTTACGAAACTTCAGGGACCGTTTATGGATCCATACGCTGCGTATAACAATACTCATTTTACTGTTTTGCCCTTGTGTTGAGGCAATACGAAGCCAAAAACAGGGGCTTTTTTGTCCATTTAACTACATACGCTGCGTAGGGATCCCTACGCAACGTATATAAAGTTCCATTTTTTTAATTTTTTTTTGTGTTTTCCTTTGATAAATAATACAAAAATTATGAATTATAAAAATTAAAAATGATACAAACTTTATAAATTAAAAAAATTCTACAATTTACAAAAATATAAGTTTCCGGTTAATCTTCGATATCATTTATACTCGGTTCTCTGTCTTTGTCTAAGTCTGCTTTAGGATTGATTAACTCGTAGTAGTGCTGTAACCGCGGTCTATACATTTCTTCCCATCGTTCCGCAGCTATTGATCGATGTGTCGACCACAACGGGGTCGCTAAAGGCATGGGGTAGTCTCCTTCCAACTTAGCATGTATGAAGTGTCCCCCGTCAACATGTACGAGCGTTATCGCTTGAGGTCGTGGATCTAGTGGGGCATCCGTTAATGGGAAGATGGTAGTGCTCCATTCGATGCTTAGCACGTGGAGGACAATATTATACCTTTGCGCTACGAGAAGCCCTACCTGGGGCATTTCCATCGAGTGACTTGGACCGCACGCTTTCAATGAATGCCATTCGATGCTCTTACGTATTCGTTTAAAGTCTCCTTTGTTATATGTTTCGAATACATGCTTCCAACGCGCCTCGTTATGGTCAATCTCCAGTAGTAAATCTCTTCGAATATTGGGCCATGCGTGTTCCAGAAAACCTAACCCGACAGCCACAGACCTATACCCACAATGACCGTCTGGGGTCACATCTTGTATACGCGATATGTAAGAGTGAAACTCTGATGGAATTTGATCCTTAAACCTCTCAATGCTTAACAAGTGCTCGTCCCCCTTCATTAATGGAAAACCCTTATCATCCCGCGTCTCCTTCTTTTTATAACTCGTTGAACTGTTTCGTTGCATTTTAGGTTTTTCAGACTTTACAACCGAACCAGTTCCACGAGAGCCCTCTGACGGTACGTATGAGCTGTGTCGGGGTAAATCGTACCTATGTTTGGGGGAAGCGGTATATACGTTGCTGTCCTCGCCATAGGAGCTGTATCTCGCAGCTTCGTCTAACCTCGCAGCTTCATCTAGCCTTTCTTGTACTTTCTTTGATGTAGGCTGACCGCGAGTATTTTGCTGGACGATCGGTGGTTTCTTGGTTGACGATTTCGGGGTGAAGACCGCTTTTATCTTTGAAAGCAAACTCTTTTGCTGAACGGGGGACTGCGCCTCTAAATGTTGCCGCACATTATTTAGCTCTGCTACAACATCGACCTCCTCGTCTACCAGTTTACACGGGAGCAAGTCAAGCTTACGCCAGAATACATCTATGTCGTCGAGTTGTATCATACGCCCTGCACAGTTAAGTTAATACGGTGTGAGAAACAGCTAAATCGTACAAAATAACAAAAGGTTTGTAGTTTTAATATTTTTTACCTGTACGTTTGTAGTTTTCCAGCCTACAAGCACACGGCAATCCATAGCCAAGCCACATATGGCAACCACATGATGCGTTAAGTTTCCGCAACACCTCCATCTTCCTCATTAGCTCTTTTGACAGCAAATCAAGTGCTTCATGGGAAACCTTTCCACGTAGGTTGTCCAACAGTCGGTGTCTGTGGTGGTTCATCGTTTTTTCGATGCTCTCTGTGAAACTTTTTTGTATTTCATCGTACTGAGTTTCAACTATATCAATGACGCATCTTGCTATTCGCTCCAATGAACTCCCGCGCGTAACGTATCTTTTTAAATTTGCGTGCTGGCTCTCAACTCTGTTGGTGGTGCGCTGACCAAAGTTGCGACACTTATCGGTCCACGCATAAACGAACATTTCTTTATAGTCTTTGAGCCAGTTTTCGTAGACGTAATCATAGACACCTGCAAAAATAAAATAATGAAATGTAAAAGCGTGTGTAAAATATAATAGATTGGGTGAGTCGTTTGTTGAAGGAACACTTACTTTCTCGGTTGGCAACCACGAGTCGGTTATACATTTTCTCCAAGTTGTACTTGTACATGGGCTCTGATGAAGATTCGCACAATCTCCGCCAGTACGACATAAATTTCCCCCAATCTTCTTTATCGAACCCTTTCTTGCACTGTCTAGCTATATTTTGTTGGATGTGAAAGTGGCATAGAAGCCTGGTTGCGTTCGGGAATACTTTAGAACATGCGTTAATTAGGGCAAGCTCCCTATCCGTGACTATCACACGCGGCATCATACATTCATGCAATATTGACTTGATCCGCTCAAGCACCCACACGTAGTTACCCCTTCGTTCTTTACAAATAACGGCATGTGCGATACAAAAAGACTTGCTGGTAGACGTCATACCCACAACCTGGACAAATGGCATGTTGTAGAGGTTTGTTTTGTAGGTCGCGTCGATCAACATCACGTGCGGGAATGCACGCCACATAGTGATTGAATAAGGATGAACAAAGAAAATCTCTGTTACGACATCTGTTTTGGGATCCTGTCGGGTGTCGTAAATGAATCGGTGGTCATGCAGCAGGCTTTCCAGTGCCTGAATAGGATTCTTTCCGTCCATTATTATCGCTCTAATTTTTTGTACCGCATTTTGCACGTCTTTCTGAACGTGCAGGCTGTCGGGGAACTGCTTTCTTAGGGTTTGAAATATGATACGTGGCTCCATGTTTTGAGCAGTTAGCTGCTCCACTAGCTTGTATTCGGCTTTAGTAAATCTTCACACAAAAGCGTGGCCCAACAGACTCGTCGTAGGTTCGTGGTTATGGTTCGCACAGTCCACTTTTAACTCCCACGTGTCATTCGTCACGTCCCGGATGGCGAGTAATGAAAATGGGCAGCCGATTTTCTTGCTACCAGCTTTCCTAACTGTTGCTTTACTACGGTGCTCACCACTACGGTCGCACACAAGCCATACCATCCCAGTAGTACCGCCAATATTTTTTGATCGGCGGGTAACAATTACGTAACCATACTCCTTTCCCGTTTCTTGTACCCAATTCTTCAAATCAGTTAGAGACATGAAACGCTAAAAAAAAGTTACGTTAATAATAATAATAATAATAATAATAATAATAATAATAATTATTATTATTATTATTATAATTATAATTATAATATAATTGAAACTCATACTTCAGGGACTAATATGGTCATTATTGAAACTATTTTAACCGAATGGTTTAACCAGGTTAACTTTCATATAAAGATTTCTTCTTTAAACACTAACTCAGTTAGCATAGTTAACTGAACAGTACAGGGACCATTTGTGTCAATTTTTGAAACTTCAGGGACCATTTGTGTCAATTTTCGAAACTTCAGGGACCATTCGTGACAATTTTCGAAACTTCAGGGACTATTTTTGTAAAATTTGAAACTTCAGGGACCAAAGTGTAAATATATAAAAAATCGGTAATAATAATAATAATAACAATAATAATAATAATAATAATAATAACAATTATAATTATAATTATTGTATTTTAACAATAATAACAATAATAATAATAATTATAATTATAATATTTTTAACAATAATAATAATAATTATAATTATAATATTTTTAATAATAATAATAATTATTTTAATGTGATACCTCATTTATTTGAAACGGATTGCCCGGGGTAGATGGTTCATAAAGTGATGTGTTACGGGGCTCATAACCATATCCACCATGTTCTTCGTATCCACCGTAGCCTCCGTATCCACCGTATCCACCTTCACCCCCAGATCTATCGTATCCACTGTATCCACCTTCACCCACGTATCCACTGTAACCACCTTCACCCCCATATCTATCATATCCACTGTATCCACCTTCACCCCCGTATCCACTGTAACCACCTTCACCCCCGTATCCACCTTCACCACCATATCCACTATAACTTCCGTATCCACCTTCATCCCCGTATACCCCGTAACCCGGATACGATTGCTGCGTCGGGTAATATGGTTCATCAACGGGTGCATTCTCAGCACCGTATCCACTTTGTTGCACGTACGGAGATTCATACCTGTATTCGTAATCTGGATACACTTGATGCGCCGGGTAATTTGGTTCATCAACAGGTGGAGTGGGAGTCTTGTTCAAGTCTGGCAACTGTGTTTTTTGATCAACAGGGACTCCAGACACAACCTCCTCCTCCTCATTGGCAGCATTTGCTCCCCATGTGTCGTTAGAATAGCGATTACCGAAATAATTATCATTCCAAAATGATGACATTTTAACAAGATTGAACAAAAAACAGAACAAATGATTTTGGTTTAGTGTGTAAATTGTTTACTGAAGAAGAAGATGAAAAAGAAAGCAGAGGGGATTGAATTCGAATTGTGAACAGATGGATAAATAGACTTTCATGTGACACTTCAATAGGCAGCGTATTGCTCTCTACTCCCCGTATTACTTTATTCACGTGCCTGGACAACATCGTATCGGTGTCAAATCAGTCTGACATACGCTGCGTATTGACCACTACGCAGCGTATAGGGTTACCTCTATACGCTGCGTATTGATGACTACGCACCCTATGTCAGACTGATTTGACATGGTACTAGGTTTGACTGTCTGGTTGTATACCTACCCCTTACATACGCTGCGTATTGATCAATACGCAGCGTATAACCTAACTAGTGTATATAAGGATTAAGTTTCATATTCTAACAGCTCCGAGACGGAGGATAAACTGGTTAAGGCGTTGCGGTTCTAAACGATAGGTCACGAGTTCGAGTCTTGCAAGGGCCGGTTCTTTAAAGAAGACCCCCTTTTTACCCATTTTTGATATATTTACACTTTGGTCCCTGAAGTTTCAGTTTTTACAAAAATGGTCCCTAGAGTTTTGAAAATTGAAACAAGTGGTCCCTGAAATTTCGTAAATTTACAAAAATGGTCCCTGGTGTTTCGAAAATTTACAAAAAGGTCCCTGAAGTTTCGAAAACTGACAAAAATGGTCTTTTATATACGCTGCGTATTGACCAATACGCAGCGTATATACACCTTGTTTTCTGTGCAATGATTGGTTATCAGGCACTGAGATCTATGGTCTATCTACGCTGCGTATTGGTCAATACGCAGCGTATTTAAACCCTAAGTGTGCAGATAGGGAAACTGAGTGTGCAGATAGTGAGAGCCTTACCTAAACGCGTAGGCAACAATCAGTATACAAGTTACCAGTTTACATTAGTTTGGGCAATTTTACAACAAATAAGGGTGTAAATCAGGAAGGAATTTAGAACATATATAGAGACATACATATATGCATAAGAACTAGGAACGAGAGAGAGGCAACCTGAATTAAGTTGCGGACAAGACCCTGTAGTATGAGTGGATTTACATCTATTGCTTTAACTTTTTTAACCTAGAAAAAAATGACTAAATAATGAAAGTTGTACATACATGATCAAGATGAGTTATCATCTAACCCTATAAGATCAACAGGGGTTACTTTTAATTTACTAAAACAAGCTTCTAATCTTAGTAATCCTGTAGAATGTTTTTTGGATTGCATCCGTAGTAAATGTGGGTTTTTTTATGTTACAGCGTGTCAGTTTTTAGAAAATTCAATTGCAAAAACTCATATTTGCGATGTTCTTTTGCAAATTATTATAATAAATCACTATTATTACCATAACTTCTTAATTATACGCTTATTAAAATCTGGTTTTTTCAATCCAAAAAAAATAAAAATAAAAATTAAAATCAAGATAGAGAAAACAGCATATTATAATTATAATCATTACAAAACTTATTATTATGTTTGTTAGTTATTGTGGTCAAATAAATGTCACATTATTCTATCACTTGAAACTAAGTGTTCAGGATTTGGATGAAAAAAAAATTAAAAGCAATTCATTATTATAATTTTAACTACAATCATAAAAAGATTTTATGACATCTCTTTTTCTCTTTTTTATATCAAATCATAAACACTAGTACGGGTTTTGTTGCCGGAACTCATGTATAAGTCAGAGAAATTAAAACAAAAGCAGGGCGAAATGAAGATACGGGATCAAGAAATATGCCTTGACAATAAGAAGTTTAATTTTTTTTTAAAGAAAACATAGCAACCACCATATTCAACGGGATCTGCAAATGCTGTTTAACGCGGAACCATGTAACAACCGGTATTGTTAATTGAAAATCGACAAGTCTCTGGATATTAGACCATGTGTAGTGGTTTACATGAATAATGCCCCCACCTATGGGCATTGTGCGACACGTGTCATCCCAGTCAGCAAAGGGGCATTATGGGCGTTTTTCACAAATAGGCGTAGTGGGATAATGCCCCATCAATGATTACCCAATTATTTAAAAAAATTAAAAATAAACTAAATAATATTAGTTGTAATATTCTTATTGGCCAAACACATGAATGGAGAAGACATCAATGGACATATACAACGTTTTTTATATAACGCCAATGCAATTTTTTTTTCAAAAATAATGCCCAAAAACGCCCTATGTAATGGGGGGGGGGGTACTTTTTTTTTGAAAATAATGCCCCACTACGGGTGGTCTTAGAACCACATGACAACCACTATTGTCCGACAACTGTCAACTCGATACAGGTATTTAAGTCAAGAATTTTGACATATTAAGTAACCCAATTTTCTTACTGCTCCTGTGAAGAGATACAAAAACCTTACTCTTAAAAGAAATTCAGATTAAAAAAAATAGTAAAATGTACAATAAGTGCAACACAAGTGGTAATTAGTAAATTTAACGTCTGCAACTTGACATCATAGAATATCAAATAATTGTGCAATATGCACAAGAATATTTAAAGAATTTGTTGAAATGTAAGCATCCTTGTTTTGTCCACTGCTTTCTTATATATAAGCATATGCAAGTACAGGATATTGACAAATGAAAGTAACCAAAATTTTAAATTAAATAAAAGAACTCAATTTTGAAAAATAGTAAACTGTTTTCTGAGAGAAACCCAATTATTAAAAATTAGTGCTTGCACCTTTATATAAAATAATAATACACGCTCATTACCTATATATTACCTATATATTAATTTTAGAAGTGAATGAACAGTAATTTAAGGGATGAACAAATAGTATTGGGTAACGGTACTGATACCCGTTTTTACCAAATCGGGTGTATTTTCGGTACCGGTTTGGCACCGGTATTCACCGATTTTTACCCTCAAATACCGGTGCCGTACCAGTACTGACCGGTACCGAGCCGTACCGTACCAGGTATATTCGGTACCGGTACACACTTTTGGGGATTTCGATAACGGTATTTTCGGTACCGGTTGGCACCGAGCTCATCAAATCCTGTAGCAACGTAGCAATGCAAGTAATTGCACCGTTTAGATTACTTTTCATACACACAATATAAGTAAACTGTATTTCGTTTGAATGAGGTTTTATATACAAAACAACTTATTTTGCTTTCTTTTTTGTCTTTTTTCTGTAATAAATGAATTGTAGCATGTAAAATTAACTTGGATATTTAGATTATTGATGAGCAAATCGTATCAAATCCTGTAATCAAACTGGTATCGTATCGGTACCAAATTTACTATTACCAAATCATTTTCGTTACCAATTTGGTACCCACCTTTTGGCGTTTATAGAATCGTTACTTTCGGTTCGACACCGGTCTAGCATCATACCTGTATTTTTTGATTTTTACCTTCAAATACCATACCGTATTGTACCGAGCATTTTCGGTGCCGGTACCTAATTTCGATGATTTTCCGGATCGGTACTTTTGGTGCCGTTACCGGTACCGAGCTCATCCATATTTTAATGTGTTAGCACCGTAATAACTAAATTGAAAACAACCGAATTTTCAACGTGTAGGATGTGTGGGTCCTATTATTATATATTAGGTTATTTAAAATCGTTTATTTATGACGGATTGACGATCCTTACCACGTCATTTTTATTTATGTTTTGATATTCGGTATCTGCTGCTGACACGCGTTTTGCAGACATTGGATCCCCGTCGCAACGCGCGGGCGGAAAATCAACTAGTTTGATAATAATTATTCTCCATTATGAATAGGAATATTAAAATAATTGGTTAAAAAGACTTCTTTCTTGTCTCCATTCCTGTCTTGTCTCAAATAAACCACTCCCAAATTATCTCCATTCATGTTATCTTATTTACATACATTCATAGCATAGGGACCAATTACTCTCATACCAATTTCCAGTTTACGTTTTCACTGTTAACAATGCCTGAAGCTGCTGCTGCTGCTGCTGCCCTCGTCAAAGTCATTTTTGACAAGCTAGCCGATGAAGCCTTCAAGAAATATGCTCGCTCTCAGAATATTCACTCGGAGCTCAAGGAATTGGGGGTCTCGCTGTCCCAGATCCAAGCTCTGCTTAATGATGCTTCAAACAAGGAAATAATTGATGAGTCTGTCAGACTATGGCTCAACCGTCTCCAACATCTGGCTTACGATATCGATGACGTGCTCGATGATGTGGCTACTGAAGCTATGCATCGTGAGCTGACCCCGGAGTCAGAAGCAAGCACCAGCATGGTAAGAAAGCTCATCCCAGCTTGCTGCACAAACTTCTCATTAAGTCATAGGTTGAGTCCCAAGTTAGATAGTATTACCACCCAGTTGCAAAACCTATATAAGGCAAAAGCTGAGCTAGGTTTGATTGTGAAAGATGAAAAGCCAAAAAATAACAATAGAGGAAAAGAAACCTCCTTGCTGGAATCTGATGTCATTGGACGAGAAATTGAGAAAGAAAAATTGCTCAACAAGCTCTTGCAGGATGAGCCATCTAAGGAAAACTTCAGTGTCTTACCCATAGTCGGTATGGGTGGGGTTGGTAAGACCACTCTAGCTAGATTTTTGTATAATCATACACAAGTGAAGGTTCGGTTTGAAATCCATGCATGGGTTTGTGTCTCTGATGATTTTGATATCTCTAAGATAACCAAAACCATCTTTCAAGCTGTGTCCAACGAAAACAAGGAATTTGCTGATCTAAATCAGCTTCAAGTGGCTCTTAGAGAGAAACTTAAGGAAAAACGGTTTCTACTAGTACTAGATGATGTGTGGCATGAAAACTATGATGATTGGGAAACCCTAGTGCTCCCATTTCATTCAGGGGCTCGTGGAAGTAAGGTAATCATGACATCTCGCAAGGAGCAATTGCTTAAGATGCTAGGTTTTGATAATCTAGACCATCTTGAGACTTTGTCATCTGAAGATGCTTTGTCTTTATTTGCTTTGCATGCACTGGGTGTAGACAACTTTGATTCACACCCAACATTTAGACCAAAGGGTGAGCGTATTGTGGAAAAGTGTGGTCGTTTGCCTTTGGCTTTAAAGGCAATTGG
This sequence comes from Helianthus tuberosus, assembly GCA_030545235.1. Classification (NCBI taxonomy): domain Eukaryota; kingdom Viridiplantae; phylum Streptophyta; class Magnoliopsida; order Asterales; family Asteraceae; genus Helianthus; species Helianthus tuberosus. Next base: position 141,934,975 of record CM060426.1, on the reverse strand, counting down.
AAGGCTACTGAGAACTAAAACAGATGAAGAAAAATGGGATGAGGTGTTGAATAGTAAGATATGGGATTCAAAAAGTGTTGGTGATCTTTCTGCAGATTGGAAGGTGATTTTTCCTGCCCTTATGTTAAGCTACCATGAACTTTCTGCAAATTTGAAGCGGTTGTTTGCATATTGCTCCTTGTTTCCTAAGGACTTTTTGTTTGACAAAAAAGAGTTAGTCTTGTTGTGGTTGGCCGAAGGGTTTTTGTACAAATCAAATGCAGCCAACTCACCAGAACGCCTTGGTTATGAATATTTTGAAGAGTTGTTATCAAGGTCATTTTTTCAACATTCACCAAATGAGGAACCGTTATTTGTGATGCATGACCTGATGAATGATTTGGCCACATTTGTTGCCGGAGAGTTCTTTTCAAGGGATGACAATCGGATGGCGACAGAAGATTTTGCAAGGTACCGCCACATGTCATTTATTCGTGATGAATATGTAGCTTACAACAAGTTTGAGGCCTTCAAGAAAGCTAAAGATTTGAGAACATTGTTGCCGGTATATGTTGGGGTTGATCAAAGTTGGGATAGGTTCTACTTATCCAGCAAGTTTTTGGTTGACTTACTTCCAGAGTTAACGTTATTAAGGGTTCTTAGTTTGAGTTGTTTTAGTATAAGTGAGGTACCAAATTCCATTGGTACTTTGAAGCACTTGCGGTATCTTAATCTATCTAAAACTAATATTAAGGAGTTGACGGACAATGTTGGTAATCTTTATAATTTAGAAACATTGATAGTTTTTGGATGTAAGAGTTTGACCAAGTTGCCTAAAAGCTTTTTAAAGCTAAAAAAGTTGAGGCATTTTGACATGAGAGATACTCCATGTCTGAAAAAGTTGCCCTTGGGGATTGGTGAGTTGAAAAGCCTACAAACTCTCACTAGGATCATCATTGCTGAAAACAATGGCTTTGCAATTACTGAACTTAAGGGATTAAAGGATCTCCATGGGGAAATTTCCGTAGAGGGTTGAACAAAGTACAAAGTCCAATGCATGCACGAGAGGCGAACTTATCTTTAAAAGGGATTAATAGTTTAGAGTTGAAATGGGATGATGTCACAGGAAGGGAAACACTTGAGAAGGAGATTCTCAATGAGTTAAAGCCCCATAGTGATAAGTTGAAAATGCTTGAGGTTAAATATTATAAGGGAGTAGAGTTTCCAAATTGGGTTGGGGATTCGTCTTTTCATCAATTGGTTCAGGTGTCGCTACATGGTTGTAGAAAATGTACATCTCTACCGCCACTTGGACGGCTGCCTTCACTTAAGGAGTTGTTGATTCAAGGAATGGATGATGTTAAAGTCATCAGTTTGGAGTTAAGTAGGAGTACTGATATTACCTTCCCTTCACTTGAAATTCTAAGGTTTGAAGATATGTCTAGTTGGGAGGTATGGTCAACCAATAGCGAGGTAATGTTTCCACGCCTTCGAGAGCTTCAAATAACAAAATGTCCCAATTTGATTGATGTCTCACTTAAAGCATTACCTTCGCTAAGAGTTTTGAAAATAGATGGATGTTGTGAAAGTATGCTGAGAAGTCTGGTTAAAGCAGCTTCATCTACCAATAAACTGGAAATAGGAACAATTTTAGGGCTTACAGATGAGGTGTGGAGATGTGTTATAGAAAATCTTGGGGCGATTGAAGATATGAGCATACATCAATGTGATGAAATTAGATACATGTGGGAATCAGAGGCAAAGGCAAGTAAAGTTCTTGTAAATTTAAAGGAATTGAAGGTATCTGAATGTAAAAAATTGGTGAGTTTAGGAGAGAAAGAGGAGGATGAGGATAAGATTGGGAGCAACCTCCTATCATCTCTTAGGATTTTGGAGATACAATTTTGTCACAACATGGAGCGTGTGTGTTGTCCAAATAGCATTGAGAGTTTGTTTATCTTTGATTGTAGTTCAGTTAGACATGTGTCCTTCCCAAGAGCAACAACAACAGGTGGAGGAGGGCAGAATCTCAAGTCACTTACTATACATTATTGTGGAAATCTAAAATCAATAAAGCAATTGAGTAACTCCACTCGCCTCACATCTTTGTCAATAAGTAAATGTCAAAACATGGAGTTATTTTCTGATCTTCATCAGCTATCAAATCTCACCAGGTTGACAATAGAAGGTTGTAAAAGCATAGAGTCATTTTCTGACCTTGAGCTATCAAACCTCACCAGGTTGACAATAGAAGGTTGTGAAAGCATAGAGTCATTTCCTAACCTCCATCTGCCAAATCTCACAGAACTGGAGATAGCATGTTGCAAAAACATGAAGGCATTTGGTGACCTGCAGCTACCAAATCTAATCAGTTGGAGCATAGATAGTTGTAAAAATCTGGAATCATTTCCTGACCTTCAGCTATCCAATCTCACCATGTTAAAAGATCTAAGAATTAGAAAGTGTCCAATGATTGATGCTTCCTTTCCTCATGGGCTTTGGCCTTCCAAATTGTGTTCCCTTGAAACAGGGGGGCTGAAAAAGCCCATCTCAGAATGGGGTTATCAGAATTTCCCAACTTCCCTTGTTGAGCTAACGTTATGGTATGAACCAGATGTGAGGAATTTTAGTCAATTGTCCCACCTTTTCCCTTCTTCTCTTACATCTCTGGAGATAAACAATTTTGATAATCTGGAATCAGTTTCAATGGGACTCCAACACCTCACATCTCTTCAACATCTTCAAATTTGGAATTGCCCTAAGTTGAACGATCTACCAGAGACGCTGTTACCTTCACTTTTGAGTTTGAGTATATATGAAGAATGCCCAAAATTGAAAGAAAGGTGTAAAGGAAGAGGCTCCCACTACTGGCCACTCATCTCTCATATTCCCAAAATCAAAATAGACTGGAGGTACTTTTTAATTAAATACCCGCAGATCTCCATATGATAAACTAGCTTGTCTTGTGCGTGTTTTTGTTGGACTAGGATTTAGTTGCTCAAAACCTAAAATTGATCACTTTTCATGAGTTTAAACTAATATATTGCTGCATACGTTGGAAGGATGGAAGTCGATTTTGACACAACCAATCTTAATCATTGGTATTTTATTCACTTGTAGATTCCTGTTTATTACTCTGATTTTTTTTTCTTAGTTAAGTTTTATTTCAATTAGACATGTAATTAATATCAAGTTGACTTTCAGTTTCGTATGTTGTTTTTTTTTTTCTTAGCCATTTTCATTATCGTTTTCGTAGGTTGGTGTATTGAGTTTGTTCAGTGGTTCCATTTTCATTATGACAACTGATAATCTGATACGTTACAACTAAATGTTGCAGGGACATATAACCATTACATCCTAAAGGATATTCTAGGTGATGGAACACTCTACAGTTGAATGGGACAAATGTGAGAACAGAGAGATTTTAGCGGTGTAAGTTCCTTTCAATAAACCTGGTTTTGATTATTGGTATTAATTATATAACACAGGATTCATTCATGAAAGCATGTTGGATTTGACATTCAAAATTGCTTTGGGAATTGATCTTGACAGCAATTAGCATAACCAGGAAATTTAAGGCATTTTTAAATATCACACCAGAGGCCTAAATGCAAGAAGATCAAAGTGGTTGATGAGTTTGTTTATTAGCTTATCTAGACCAAGACTGAACAGGCTAAGCTAAATGCCTGAAGATCTTGTTGGGTTGGGTAACGAGTCGAAAGAGGTCTGGGGTTTTGAAAAATGGTTACCTTTTTAGTAGGGTTGAAATGGGTCGGGTCAGGTTGGACTGTTTGACTGAGATGAAAACACTTTAATTTTCTTTAAACCTTATATCTAGTTAATGTTTTAACTATGATTACAAAAAACAAACCATTTTTAATAATAGTCTAACTTTCTTTTAATAGTGTTTAGAATGTGATGATTATAATCTTGTTATTTTTAATTTGAAAGCAATGGGTTTGCCTACTAATGTCAAATTGTGTTGTTTGACCCTTGACTGCAGTTGAAGAAAGAAGACATTCTATCAAGGTTTCTGTATAGCAACAACACACATCCAAAGTCACAGATGTTGAAGAATTTGCAAACAGTGTGAGTGAAGAAAGCCTAGAAAAGATACAATATCTTAATGCAGATTTTAACGAAACTCTCAAGACTCTTTCATGCAGTTCCCATGGCATGCAATCTCAAACCTTTATCAATTTTTCATACTTTGACTTAACCGGCCGGGTCTTTGACTAATCAACATGGTTACTACTATTTATTGGAGTAAGAGGTTCAAAATGGATCTCGTTGGGTCAACCCAAAGCTCATTTTGTCAAAAAATTAAAAAAAAAGTTATTGATAATTAGTTTTAAAGAAGTATTATTTCAATGATAGTCTAATTTTGTTTATTAAAATATTTTCAGGGGTTTTATGTTTCAAAAATACACATTGGATAACTTTACATCCTTAAAAGGTAATAAAAAAGAGAAGTAATACACATGCTGCAATTTTTCATATGTTGTCTACTAGGATAAAACAATACCATCATATGCCCAAATTTGTATGCTTTACAGATATGGATGATGCATGATGTATCTGATGGTTATGTTGTGAAGAAAGAGGATACAGCAGCTTTATCAGAAAAATGGTTTGTTCAAATTGTTGTTTCTCTGAAAGCTTTATCAGTACAATACAACCCATATCGACCATTTCCTTTTCATTTGGATCATGTAACTGAACTCTTGATTTGTAAAAATTTTTGTGGTCTGGTTTAAAAGTCAACCTTCATGTTATGTCATTTGACCAAAGCAAAAGTATCTAGATTATCATAAAACGTATATTAATAATTATTTAATGAACCTGATGTGAGGAATTTTAGTCAACATGGTTACTTGTAGTTAGAGTAAAAGGGTCAAAGTGGTTGATGAGTTCCAGTACGAGTGAAGAAAGCCTAGAAAAGATACAGTATCTTCATGCAGATTTTAATAAAACTCTCAAGACTCTATCATGCAGTTCCAGTGGTATGCAATCTCAAATCTTTATCAATTTCTCATACTTTGATTTAACTGCAAGGCATTTGACTAATCAACATGGGGTTACTGGTAGTCAGAGGTTCAAAATGGAACACGTTGGGTAAACTAAAAGCTCTTTTTCTCTAATTTATATGTTGAAATCAGTAATCACTTTTCATAAGTTTAAACTAATATATATATATATATATATATATATAGAGGCCGGTTATCATACAAATAACCTAATCGTACATTATGTACGCTTCATCCACAACCGTCGGATCATCTGATTTAAACAGCGTGTTTTACTATTAAATTTATCAAATTAAAATTAATACAAAGTAACCGACAAGGTTAAAATCGTCTAATGCGAGATCAAAACCCTTGATAATCAGCAAACAAAAACCTCAAAAATCATAACGTAAGATTCTAAAATCAAAACCGAAATCGAAATTATAACAATTAATCAAAAATCGATCGATTCCTATTCACCAAATCCTTATGTGAAAAATGAAAATCTGATGAATTTATAAATCGAAATTATAACAATTAATCAAGAAGATGATGCAGGTTGTGAGATCATGTGCGAATTCATGGACAATGCACATGCGATTTAACTTAAAAAAAATTCTTTCAAAATTCATATAGTGTGCGAATTCATATCAATGTACATGCGATTACGATAAAAAAGTTAAGAATTCCTTAAAATTTCATATAGTGTGCGAATTCATGATAAAGCATTTGCGATTTCAGTAAGATGTTAAGAATTCTTTGAGATTTTATATAGTGTGCGAATTTGTATCCATTCAAATGCGATTTCGAATAAAAAACAGTGCAAAAAAAAATTTAAATAATAAATAAATAAATAAATAACTATAAAAAAAATAACCAATCTAAAAAACTAAAAATACTTGATTTATAAAAAAATACTTGATTTATAAAAAAATACTTGATTTATGACCGATGTGACTGTAAATTGACATGTAATGATCAATCTTACAATAATTACTACTTAAACTTACCACCCTACCTACATAATAAATTAACTATATTAATATAAAAAACCTAGATATAACTACCTTCCATATTAAGTAATACATAGAAGAAACACAAACAAGACAGACAAACAAAAATGGCATCTGATGATTCCGAACAAATCAAAAACATTGCAATCAAAGAGCTATTGTCAACTCACACGTTGACAGAACTAAGCATTGATGTCAACTCTTCTCATCTGGTTCTTGATGTGCAGGGTAAAATCCTTGAACAAATCAAGAAAAATCAAGATTTATGGGAACGCCTACTTCAAGAACCACCATCAAGCTTCAAGGACAGAGCTTTGGATCACATAAAGGAGCAATCTAGAGCTGATGACTTAGCCTTCTCTTTCCTGGTAGATGCTCTAAACACTGTGAAGGAGAAGATGGAGTTCAGCTCTTCTGAACGTGATAAAATCTTTTCTTCAAGTAACTAAATTATCATTTTAATCCTTTTGTGGTTGTGGTTGTATTAGACAATAACTATTATTTTATATTTTGGGGATGTATTTAGAACACATATTATATATTTGGAACACATATTATGCTTGCCTATTAAAAAATATTAAATCGCTTGAATGATATTGCCCCTGTTTGTCACATAAAAAAAATATAACTCAACAAATCGCATGTAATAAAAGTGAAAATCGCATGTTAGAATTATTATAAACTGAATCATATAAAATCGCATGTTTTTACATTATAAATCGCATGTGAAAAAGAGATATAAACAGATGAATATAAAAAATCGCAAATGTTTCGTATAAACTCGCATGTCCATTAAGAAAAAAACTACTCATCCTCATCATCTCCCGAAACCTCCTCCCACTGATCTTCTTCTTCAGATCCATCATCACTGTAGGTCCGGCTAGGGGAGGATCTAGTCGCCTAATCCTTGTATACGAACCACTCCGGTTGTGCGGAATCCAACCGAAATAGCAAACCGAGATAGAACACACAATAATACGACACGCAAAGTTCAACGATTAACACCACTTGTATTAAACGTATGAAAGGTCCAGTTACAGCTCAATGTTTACAAATCAGTCCTGTAAACTCTCTAAGTGTGTGTGTGTTCTCTGCTAACTGTCATCTCTGAAAATGAACACAACACACGGGTATTTATACCCGAACACTGCAGGTCTGGTCGAAGGATCATGCAGACCGGTCGAAAGATCATCTTTCGACCAGGAACAGCTCGAACGATCCATATGAATCACGAAAGATGGGATCTTTCGTGGTCCATCTATCGAAGGACCATCTTTCGAGGGACCATCTTTCGAGCTCATTATCTTTCGAGCAGGTCATCGAAGGATATATGCAATCCTTCGATGGCACATCCTTCGACCCAACATCTTACAAACATAATGTTGACTGTTTGGCCAAGTCAAACCAGGAGGATGGTTGACTTGGTCAAACTTACAAGACTAACAAGACATCGTTTTACATTGTGACCGAATACAGACAAAGTGCAGACATAAGTGCACCAACAAACTCCCCCTTGGCTGTAGCTTTGTCTGGCTTATCAACAATCAGCTGTTGCTTTGTCTCGATCTTCGATCTTGTAAGTTCTCGTGTCTTCAAGTATTTGACTTCTATTCAAGTCTTCAATGTCGCAGGATCTTCAAAGTCTTCACGTCTTGAAAGCAGAAAGTGTACCAACAAACTCCCCGTTTCATGTAGGAAGTGTGTTGACAAACTCCCCCTTAACATAAGCTCCCCCTTGAGTTATGCTCGTGAAAGTCTTTATCCTTATGAAGTGAGATCCTTGTGGTGTTGATGATGGTCAGCGGCAACTCGATCATCTTTGTCATTTGAGTGCCTTCACGTCGTGTCTTCATTCCGAAGCTTGTCATCGACCATGTTCTCCTAGCCTTTAGAATCTGCACATGCAAGAAATCTAAACGCGTAATGAGAACAACCGCCTGGAATATAATAAACATAAACAAACAACACACATGTGACCATTGTTTAAACAAACACCGTCCGACAGTTTGAAAGTTTAAAGTATTTAATCAATTTCAATTTCAACTTTCAACACTTTGCAAATTTCGACCGTTTATGAAGATTTAGTCGTTTTCGGTTTTCAATCAGGTTTCAGGTAACGAAGACTTGAGCTCCAACATCGTACGATCGAAAATAAGATAGAAATAAAATCTTTTTGGCTTTTTGAAAGTTTATATTAAAACACACTTAAAATCTTTTTGGTATTTTTGAATATTTCAAATGTAAAGACTGAAGGCAGTAAATAAATATATACAGACATTCCTTTTGCGAGTTTCGAGGGTAAGAGAATCATATCAGTGTACGGTCATGTCAAAACACTCTTGTTGTTCAATTAGTTAACATTAAAATAAGCATCCTATAACAATTATCGGTATTGTTGTCCACATAAGCTCAACTTATCAGATGTAATCATGGCGAGGGGATACGTTAAGGTATGATTTATACTTACCGACCGGTGTTCATCCACAACACGACACATTCCCGTATCAAGGTATGCACGAGGGTTCATCTTACCGGTGAGTATACCGATTATCATCTGTTTGACCGTATATGATGTGAGATTCTCACTTATTTTGATTTGAAAACAAGTCCTATGTGATATAATCACTTATTGATGAGGAACTTGATTTTCAATGCATGAGGGCACAAGAGCAAGTCCGTGAACAGGTCAGTACTTTCGTACAGCAGAGAGACGAACTTGACTCCCGGATAAATGTGATATATTATCACTTATTTTGTTTGGACATGTGATTGTTGATCACTTATTGAGGTCGTATGCAATATGTACACGTATGTATAGTATCATGGAAGATCTAGACTTGCGTCCCCGTTATTTTTCGGTAAAAGATACAACCATGATACCCAGATGATAAGCAGCATAAAGACCGAATATCTCAGAACCTCGGCAATCTCTCAAACGAAATTTCGGTACTAAGACCATATGCCAATGAATGGTTCCCACCTGGTCTTCAGTCGATTTAGGTTTATATCACCCTGCACACTTTAAAATGATTGTGAGCCTACCGATACATCTTATATAGAGCTGCTTATCGCTTTTTCATTTAAGGTTTAAAGAGGTTTAGACAGACCACTGATGTACTATCATTTTCTCTTTTGCTCGCCAGGAAACTCATTTTTGTTTTTCTAATGTTTTTGGGTTTTGAAATTTTTCAATGTTTTTGGATTTTTCAAATTTTGGATTTACTCCCCCTAAAATCAATAAACTAAGACAAATTTAAAACACAAAGGTATTTACAAAAATGATTTTCCGATGTTGGTTTTACTCTTGCTTGACCTTAATGCCGTTTACCAATAAAAGATAGTCAAATCTTGATTTGTCAAAAGCTTTGGTAAAAAGGTCGGCACGTTGGTCATCGGTGTGGACGTAAGCAACATCGATTAGTCTTTTCTCAAAGCAATCACGTATGAAGTGATACTTAATTTCGATGTGCTTAGTCTTTGAATGCTGCACAGGATTTCTAGTGATCTGTAATGCAGCAGAATTATCAACGTAAATAGGAGTAGTTAGGAATTCAAAACCGTAATCACGCATTTGTTGTTGTATCCACAGGACTTGGGAGCAACAACTTGAGGCAGCAATGTATTCAGCTTCGCATGTTGATGTAGCGACGCACGTCTGCTTCTTGCACTGCCATGTGACTAGGCGATTTCCCAAAAACTGACATCCAGCCGTTGTGGATTTGCCGTCGATTTTGCATCCGCCAAAATCAGAATCACTGAATGCGATCAAGTCAAAGTTATTATCCCTAGGGTACCATAGACCGGTGTCAGGGTAACCCTTCAAATAACGAAATATCCTTTTTACAGCTGCAAGATGTGAGGCCTTCGGGTTCACTTGATATCTGGCAAGCAGGCACGTTGGGTACATTATATCTGGTCTTGATGCTGTGAGGTACATAAGGGATCCTATCATCGCGCGGTAGTGTGAGGGGCTAACATCTTGACCCTTCAAGTCTGGAGTAATTCCGTGATTTTGTGGCAATGGGGTACCGATGGGCGTTGCATCAGACATCTGGAACCGGCTCAAGATGTCACCAACATATTTAGTCTGATGGATGAATATCCCAGACTCGGTTTGTTGTACTTGTAGGCCCAAAAAGAAGGTCATTTCCCCCATAGCACTCATCTCGAATTTATCCTGCATAACACGCTCGAAATCCCTACACAAAACATCATTAGTAGAACCAAATATAATATCGTCAACGTATACCTGTACCAGTAGAAGATCTCCATCTTGTTCTTTGATGAAGAGAGTGCAGTCGATAAGACCTCTGCGAAAACCGTTCTCCAGCAGATAATTAGATAAGGTTGCGTACCAAGCTCGCGGTGCTTGATGTAGACCATATAGAGCTTTGTTGAGCAACCAAACCCGATCGGGATGGATAGAATCTTCAAAACCTGGAGGCTGTTCGACGTACACCTCTTCTTCCACCACACCATGTAAGAAAGCACTCTTCACGTCCATCTGGTATACCTTGAAGCCTTTGAATGAGGCATAAGCCAGAAAGATCCGAATGGCTTCTAGACGTGCAACAGGTGCATATACTTCGTTGTAGTCGATTCCTTCAATCTGACGAAAACCTTGAACGACTAATCGTGCTTTGTTCCGAATAACAATCCCACGGTCATCCTTCTTGCATTTAAACACCCAACGGGTACCAATCTTCTTGTAACCAGCAGGTTTCTCTACGAGTTTCCAGACACCAAGCTTCTGGAATTGTTGCAGTTCTTCCTGCATCGCTTCAACCCATGAGCTATCCTTCAATGCATCTTTCCAAGTTCTTGGTTCTTCCTGTGAGACATAACACGCGAAAGACCAATCATTTTGTTGACCAGATTCTCGGATAGTTGCATACAACCCTGCATTGTTGTTGTTTCGCAACATGTTTCTTGTTTGAACGCCACTTTGTGCATTTCCGATGATGTTTTGTTGAGGATGGGTATTGTGAATCCTTGTTTCTGGATTATCTTGAACTGGAATATTCGTACCCAGATTGTTGAGATTGAGATCAACAATCAATTCAAGTCCCGGAATTGACGAAGAGGATGATGCAGAAGTTTCAGCTGTTCTAGGGACATCCACTGGAGGTGTACCTTCTGAAATACCGTGAACTGCTGTTGGAGCTTCTTGATCTGCATCTAGAAATTCGTCATCCTCTGAAGATTCGTTCAATTCGGTAGCATCTTGAAAATCCTCATTGTCGAGAGCATTATTGTTCACTGAAGATGGTTCTTGATTTACTATAATGGGACGAACCAACGGTGAATCTGTTGCGTTGTCACTCTCGAAAAACATCCTTGCCGCAGCATTTTCTTCAACGGCTTCAACATTGATCGAATTGAAAAAGTCATCGTACTCAAACATCCAAGGCTGACCAGGATTTCTAACTGGTAAAGTGTGCCTTTGTACTCTGACTTCAGACCATTCCTCGACCCTTTTAGTCTCTAGATTCCAGACTCTTAAGTTTGGGGTGGAATACCCAAGAAAGTATCCCTCGATAGATCTTGTCCCAAACTTTCCATGAGGATCGATAATTGTGCAAGGAGCTCCAAACGGTTCAAGATAAGACAAGTCTGGTTTCAGTTTGTTGATAAGCTCAAAGCAGGTCTTGTTGTGCCTTTTGACTGTAAGGACTCGGTTCAACGTATAGCATGCAGAGGACACAGCTTCAGTCCAGAATGGAATGGGTAGCTGCGACTCTACCAACATAGTCCTAGCAGTCTCGATCAATGTGCGGTTCTTACGTTCAGCGACGCCATTCTGTTGAGGAGTATAAGCTGCACTAAATTCGTGAAGAATACCTGTTGAAGTGCAAAACTCCGCCATGGCATGATTTTTGAATTCAGTACCATTGTCGCTACGTATCCGCCTAACCTTCAAGTTGTAGAGATTCTCAATCTGAATGATCAAGTTTTTGAGAATACCGAAGGTTTCACTCTTGTGTGCCATGAACGCCACCCAAGAAAATCTTGAATAATCATCAGTAATCACGAGGCAATATTGATCATTCCTAATGCTTTTGTGCTTGACAGGACCGAACAAATCCATGTGCAAACGTTCAAGAGGAACAGCCACCGTGTTGACTTTCTTTGTAGGGTGCCGCTTCTTCGTTTGCTTTCCTTTTTGGCACGAGACACAGACGTCTTGAAGATGGAAATTTTTAAGAGGAACACCATTCACCAATTCATTTGACACCAAATGATTCATTTTGCGTAAGTGAATGTGACCCATTCGTCTGTGCCAAGAGATTGTGTCTTTTTCCGTGGCTTTGGAAACGAAACATGTTGCTTGTGCAGACGTTGTGATAGCTTGGCTCATATCAAGGACATACAGATCATTTATCCTTGGAGCCGACAAGAGAATCCATTCTTTTGGAATTTTGAATCCGGGTTTCAGCACATAACATCCATTAGCATCAAAGTGTACTGAGAACTTCTTATCACAAATTTGAGAAACACTAAGAAGATTGTGATCAAGTTGTTGCACAAAGTTGATCTTGTCAAAGCTAACAACCCCGTTGGAAATCATTCCTTCACCCGTAATGTATCCGCCCTTATCTCCAGCAAAAGCAACATAACCTCCTCTAATAGATTTGACGTCGTAGAGAAGCTTCATGTCGCCTGTCATGTGCCTGGATGCCCCACTATCAACAATCCAATGACTACTGATAGTTCCTCCTGGAACACCCTGCACATGAACTCAAATGATTAGTTGGAGATGGGGACCCAAGCCATTGTGGTCTTGGGTCTTCCATTCTTATCAACAACAATAACTTCCACCTTTTGATGATTCGGAAATTTTGATGGTCCCCCTGATTCAGTAACCGTTTTCGGTTTCCAGGTCTGTTGAGTTTTACCAGTTTGATTGTTTGAAGTTTTTGAAAACTTTGAATTATCTGGTTTAACTGAAACAGATGGTTTGTGAACCACATCGGTTTTAATTGCCTTTTCAATTTTCTTGACCTGTTGGCGTTTCTGTTTCTTTTCCCTTTCTCTTATGAGTCGGGGATCTTGTTTTACAGAAACAGATCGCCTACGGTCAGTTGGGCCACGGGGATCATCATCTTTTCCTTTTAACTTATGAAGATACGGGCAATTTCTGACAATGTGCCCAATTGTACCACATTCAAAACATGATCTTCGTTCAACAAACCCCGAAGTATCATGTGGTCGTCTTGCCGATGATGAACTTTGTGATCCCGAGGTACTAGGTTTTGAACAACTTGGTTCATTCCTTTTCATCACAGTTGCTTTTTGGACAAAATCTAAATTAGATTGATTTGCAAACTTTTCAATTTTGTCCGTTCCCTTCGACTTCACAAAGTTCACATTCTTCTTCTTCTTCTGATTCGGCTTCCTTTGATTTTGAGTCGGTGCCTTATTATTTGTTTTGGTATGGTTTTGCTGTTTTGGCACTGTTGGTAGTTTCTTGTTCCCAAATTGTTTTCTAACTTCAGCCTTTGGGATAGGAGGACACTGTGTGACTGTAACATGTGGTCCTGTCTTTCCCAAGAACTTACTTGTAGAATTTTCAAAGACTTTACTGATTAAAGATTGATTAACATTTTTAATAGGAAAATCTTTGTCTGAATAGATTTTATCATCACCAACAAGAGTGTACAGTAAATCCACACTCTCCGACTCTTTCTCAGACGAGGACTCCGTTGCAATAGTCTTAGCGGGTTTTGCTGGAGGATCACACAGGATGTGATTCTCAAGAGGTATGTCCTCATCTTTTATCACCGCATCAGACTTTGCTGAATCGGTATCATCAGACTCATCATCAGAGGAATCAGTATCCTCAATCACAACCGGAGGATCCTGATTCGGTTCAGCAGTTACAAAAGTATTTGCTGACACATCTGAATCTGACGATACTTCTTTCTTGTATCCGAGCCCTGCTGCAAATTCCTCAACATCCAAAGGAACAGATGGCTTAAAGTGAGTCCTATACTCCTCATCAGGCAAGGCATCAAAATTGTTTCTCACGGGTGGTGGACATTTCTTGTAACCTATGCATGTGACATCCTTTTTCTCTTTCTGAACATCAATGATGTGATCCAACACATAGCTAGAACTCAAATAACTGTCTAACTTGAGTCGGATCGCCTCACTTTCTGTTTTAACACAAGCCATTTCTTTTTGCATCACCTCAAGACGAGTGATATACAAATTAATGTCAGTTTGTTTTCTGGAAACCATTTTAGTCAGCTCTGTTTTATCTTTCTTCAATGTTTCAATCATTGATTTATAATTCTTTTCATGGTTTTCATAAAACATATTGGCTTCAGTGCACTTTGAAATATCAACTGTCAATTTCTGATTATGAATAAATGTCACATCATATTTCTCTTGCAAAGACTCATGCTTGCTTTGCAATTCACACCACCTATCATTCACAGAAACATGTTTGTCTTGCAATTCAAACAAACTAGCTTGTAAAGCATCGTGTTTGCCTTGCAACTCAGACATGTTTGCATCCAAATCAGCACATCTAGCAAGCAATCTATCACAATTATCACAGCTAACAGAAGTGGGTTCATCGACACATACCTGACTTGATGAACTGTCGACATTCGCCATAAAGGCTGAATGGAGAGAAGACGAAGAATAAGCAGCTTGATTCACCAAGATAGATCTTCTTTGAATTCCTGCTGCAGTTTCTTCCAACAGCTCATCAATATTTGCATCGATTGACGCATTTGATGTCTCATCCACATGATCATCACCTGAGCTCGAGGATTCTTCATCCGAACTTCTGCTGTAACCAGAAGAGTCTTCATCCTCAGAGGAGTCACCACCATTGGCGGAAGATTCTCCACCACTGGTGTGATTAAGATCCTTGACAATCTCAGCAAAACACGCCGTTCCATCCGGAGCATCATTTCCCAACTGTAGTGACCAGTCACAACCTTCATCTACTTGAACCACAAGTGCCTGGTTGGCATTTGATGGTCCTGCTTGGCTTTGGTTGTTGACAGGTACCAGCGTACGAACATTGTTCCTATTCTGGTTCTGCTGGTTGCCTTGACCTCTGAAGGGATTCTGGTTTCCATGCTGAGATGGTCTTGTACATTCACGCTTGAAATGGCCACGTTCACCACAGCTGAAGCATTTAACCGCTTGTTTATCGAACCCATACTTGGTGTCTTTCTTGCTTTCCAAGCTGGTTCGGCCCGTTCTCTCCATGAAATCCTTTGCTCGCCTAACAGCACTGGCAAAGGCCCACTTAATATCCATCATCTCCATCTCTTCCTTGTCTATCTGCTGATAGTCTTCTTGAGTCAGATTAATGTTGCCAATCTGACCTTCTACTAAACCACAGTATGCGCTCACCACAGTGTTTAGCAGCTCCATGTGTTCCTTTGCTACTTCCACACTAACTTTAGAAAGGCTTGAGGTGTCGAGCCGTACTGTATTTGGCTTTGATTGCTGACCAGTAGATGATGTACTTCCATAGCATGCTTGCTGTTGAGGAGGAAGTGGATTCCCGTACATGTCTGTTGGTACGGTAGGTTGAACAGGAGGAGGAGGAAGTGGATTCCCATACATATCAGTTGTTGGTAAAGGATTTCCGAACATATCAGTTGGTCTGAGAGGTCGTTGGCTTTGTTGTTGCTGTTGAGGAACTGGTTCTAGCAGATTTCCATACATGTCTGTCTTTGGAGGAACCGGCACTTGGATAGTATTGCCATACATATCTGTGCTAGTCACAAAGGCTGTTTGAATTGGAGCATGCGAAGAAGGTTTTGTAGAAGTGCTAGCGGTTCCAAAATACATTTCAGGATTTTGAGGCACGGGAATTCTTTTTGCCTTCAGAGTCTCTTCCTGATTCTTGTTTTCTAGAATTTGAACGAAGTCGTTGAAACTCGTTGTGGCTAAAGTACCATTGTACTTCATGATTTCCAAGAACGTATTCCACTGAGGCGGCAACGCATCTGCAAACCTTTTCACAATCTCTACAGGAGTTGTAGCTACCCCAAAGTTTGTCAATTCAGTCAACAAGTGATTAAATCGACTTGTCAAATCACCCAACGACTCATTCTCCATACAAGTAAAGCCATCAAACTCTTTCTTTAGCAACTCTTTTCTCAATTGACGTGTTGCTTCATTTCCCACGCCCCTTGTCTTCAACGCGTCCCACAATCTTTTTGTAGTCTTATAACTGACAAACTGATGATAGATATCTTTACTTAAGGCCTGAGTGAGAATTGCGTATGCCTTCTTTTCTAGATCATAGACTTTCTTCTGATCTTCCGAGAGATCTCCAAACGTAGCAGCAGATGATGCGGCAACCTCTATTGTTTGATCGAAATCTGTGATGAACCGCAACCACAATTCTGTATTTTGACCAAGAACGTATGTATGAAATCTATCAATCCATCCTGGATATTCATATAAATGCATCAACTTTGGAGGTCTATTCAAACTTCCAGTTTCGCTTTCGCTTAAAAGAATGCTTTGAACACTTGGAACTTGATTTGACACAAATGCCCATTGACCGGCAGAAATTGCATTGGCTTGAGAAGATGCCGGTGTGGAAGATGACGGAGTGCCAAAATACATATCTGTATTTACCAAAGTATTCCACCTTGGATTCATTTTTGATTAGCCGAAGGATACCTGTCGAATGACACTTGAAAAACACAAACTGTTAAGTACAAACAGACTAAGGGTCGAAAGATCAACACCTGTTCGAAAGATCAACAGGGTTCGAAGGATCAATGTTTTCGAAAGATTCCCCACCGAAGGATCCTTATCCTTCGAAAACGTACTGTAGACCGAAAGATGAACACTGTTGAGTGTCGAACAATGACTTCGAAAGACTCCCCAGTCGAAGGATCCTTGTCTTTCGAAAATGAACAGTAGACCGAAAGATGAATGTTTCGAAAAGATTCCTTGGTTCGAAAGATGATGATCTATCGAACCTCCACTGATCGAAAGATGGTCTTTCGAGTTCGAAGGATATCTTTCGAACGGTTCTGACACAGTTGACAAAGAGTGACAGGTTGGTGAAAAAGGTGATGGGTTGGTAGAAACTTACTGCGGAAAATATGGTCAGACCAGACAGGTTGCACGAAAACAGGTAAAGTTCTAATTATTTAAATCAGTGTACAACTTCCAACACACACTTCTCAATGTAAAAACACTTGGTAATTTAAAATTTTAAGATCAAAAAGTGTATGTTTATGAAGAACACTTAAATATGTCAAGAACACAGCCGAAATATATGAGTTTTCTGATAAATCCACGAACTTCCGAAACGCGGTTTTGCTCGAAACTTCACTAAAAACCAACTTTTAACATGTGACAATGAAAAATAACAAGGTTTTAATGCAAACTTTCAGCAAAATATGAAGGTTTTCGAAGCTATAAACAGAAATTTTTCAGAAAATACAAACTTCAAAAACCCGGGAAACAACAAGAACACCTCGGTTTTAACAAGGAGAAGAGCCAAGGCTCTGATACCACTTGTAGGTCCGGCTAGGGGAGGATCTAGTCGCCTAATCCTTGTATACGAACCACTCCGGTTGTGCGGAATCCAACCGAAATAGCAAACCGAGATAGAACACACAATAATACGACACGCAAAGTTCAACGATTAACACCACTTGTATTAAACGTATGAAAGGTCCAGTTACAGCTCAATGTTTACAAATCAGTCCTGTAAACTCTCTAAGTGTGTGTGTGTTCTCTGCTAACTGTCATCTCTGAAAATGAACACAACACACGGGTATTTATACCCGAACACTGCAGGTCTGGTCGAAGGATCATGCAGACCGGTCGAAAGATCATCTTTCGACCAGGAACAGCTCGAACGATCCATATGAATCACGAAAGATGGGATCTTTCGTGGTCCATCTATCGAAGGACCATCTTTCGAGCTCATTATCTTTCGAGCAGGTCATCGAAGGATATATGCAATCCTTCGATGGCACATCCTTCGACCCAACATCTTACAAACATAATGTTGACTGTTTGGCCAAGTCAAACCAGGAGGATGGTTGACTTGGTCAAACTTACAAGACTAACAAGACATCGTTTTACATTGTGACCGAATACAGACAAAGTGCAGACATAAGTGCACCAACAATCACTACTGTAATCTTCAAACTCATCTTCCTCTTCATCATCTTCAACCTCATTGTCTTTGTCTCTAACAACATTTTCGATCTGGATTCCCTTCTTCTTCTTGTTTTGCTGTTTACCTTGTAGTTTGGCTTTCAACTCCTCGCAAGTCCGAATGTCATGACCTTTTACATTACATACGCTACATGTCCTTGACCTTTTCCCCTTGCGGCTGATCATTTGTTCTTTCTTAGATTTAATCCTTTTATGCGAGCCGCGACCTTTGTTTCTTATACCAGCCGGCACACGGACAGTAGGAGGAGCATTAGTTACTGGTTGTTGATAACCAATCAACTTTGAAAATCGGTCAAATTTTGGATCAAGTTGCTTGGTTATGCGACTCTGATCAACTCTTTCCTTAAGCTGCATCATTTGATCCCTCACTAAAACAAGTTGATCAAGGTCGGAAATCAAATTGCTAACCAAATACTCCCCTGTGTGGATGATTTCACGAGCAATCCGTTTAGCCTTGTGTTGCACATCCATGCCACCCACATTTAGATTGTACTTCACATTTAACTCATTCGGCACCACATCCTTCGTCCATCTCTTCGTAACATATTTGTTTGGTATTTCCTTAACACCAAACATCTTGAAAAGAAAATAGATGTGTTTGCATAGCAGCCCATACTGCTCAAAACGCAAACAGCTACACTGTGCAGTTACATCATTTTCAAGATTCTTGAACCACACCTAGGAAAACCCAACAAAAAAGAATATATATATTCAAAAGTAAAATCGCATGTGTAACAAGACAATTTCGCATGTCTTAAAAATATGTAAATGAATAAATTTTAAAAATCGCATGTGTAACATATTAAATTCGCATGTCTTGTAAACATGTAAATGGATAACTTTAAAATCGCATGTGTAACATAATAAATTCGCATGTATTATAATACCTCTAGTAAACCATTTCCATGTGCTTTAAAGTCCTTCAACATTATCCTGATCTGTGGACCCTCTACTTTGGTGTCCATCGGCAGACATTCAGAAATTGTACCACAAATCTCTATTTGCTGATCAAAGAATATAGACCTGGTGAATCTCTTAGCAGCATCTGCTTCCAAAGAAGTTCCGGTCAAATCAGCAGGTTCAACATATCTTGAAATATGATCATTCTTTCTATGATTAAAACGTTGGACATCCATTGCACCGTCGAAATGATTCATAAACTCTACGAAAGTGAGTTGTGAATTAGACACCTGGCAGAAAAAATGGTTCTCACTCTCTGATCTTGAGGTTGTTCTCATAAGTCCCGACATTGGCTCGTGTCGGTAAAAAGCCGGAATCCACATGGATCTCATCACAAACATATCATCGATCCATTTGTTTTCTGTGAGACCAAACTCAATCATCACCAACTTCCACTGTCTCTCGAATTCTTCGGGCTCAATCGAATCAGTCCATACAATGTAGCACATCCTCCTTTTAAACTCATCGTTATTGCACAACTCGTGACCAACCTATGACAAATAAATGCTTTTTATATCAACCTATAACAAAAAATATATGATATACAAAAAAATAACACTAACAGAAGACAATATAGCATACTATACCTTATCTGCCACTTTTTTCATTATGTGCCACATGCACAATCTGTGTCTCCTGACATGGAAAACCTCCTCAATAGCCTGTTTCATAGCAGGGTCTTGATCAGTCACTACAACCTTTGGCTGCTGACCAAATGACTTTAAAAATGAATTTAGAAGCCATTTATATGATTCAATGCTCTCCGATGCCAACAACCCAGCTCCAAATGTTACATTTCGACAGTGGTTGTCAATGCCAGTGAACGGGACAAACACCATCTTGTACCTGGACCACACATGCGAAAATACGTTAAAAACATGCGAATTAAAAAAACATATGCGAAAACAAAAGTATGACATGCGATATAATCAACACCAATTTTACACATGTGATATACACAGCTCATGAAGAGATATAACATGCGAAAATAGTAAAAAAAAAACATGTTTGTCTTCAAACACTAACCTGTTTGTCTTGAAAGTTGCATCAAAGGATATCACATCCCCAAATTCCATATAATTAAGCTTGCATAAACCATCAGCCCAGAACAAACCAGTTAAACGTTTGCCATCATCAACAGAATATTCAAACGAATAATCAGCTAAATACTGTTTTTTGTCAGTCATCCTATTAATCACCATGTCAGCATCATATTCTCCTATATAGCTGTTAATTCGCTTCCTAAAATTTTTGCAATCATCAACCGTGGCGCCAACGTTCTCAAAACCACCATAACGTTTCCTCATTATATGGAAAGCTTTGACAGGACCAAGGTTTAAAGTGCCTAGTTCCCATACCATCTCCTCCTGGACATCTGACAATTGTCTGTAAGCTGGCAACATATGAATATCATCTTGGCATACAAACTTATGATTATGGCCATCAACAAATCTCTTTACTGTATATAATCTACCATCCACAGTGCAAATCATAAGTTGAGCTTTGCATCCAGTTCTAATAGTCCCCCTGTTCCTTGTTTTGAATTGCTTTTTTGACTTCGAACGATCATCAATACACAGTGGATTATGTCCCTCTTTAGAACAAACAAAATACTTAGTTTTGATTATACCACCACTGTGTACTTCACCACCTTTCCGAATAGAAAAACCAGCTAGCTTAGCATATGATTGGTAAAACGCATATGCTTGTTCAATAGAGATAAATTGCATTCCAACCACAGGTGTAGCTGATGCTTGAACCTCCGGAGTGTAAACCCTTTCATCTAAATGAATCAAATCAGAAAAATCAAAAACATGCGAAATCTATGAAGAAAACATGCGAAATTGATGATTTTGATTAAACTGATTTATCTATGCGATTTAATATACCATAGCATGCGAACTACTTAAGGAAAAAAACATCAAATGCGAAATTAAAGACTAATAACATGCGAATTTGTACATGTTGCTTTCATCTCAAACATATACTGAACATTCAAACTTCAAAAACAGTTACAAAAATGTAAAATCAAAGGAGCGATTAAACAAAAAACAGGTATACGAACAATTTAGAGATCTGAATTAACATAATTACCATTAAAACAATCGTTTATAGCACTTGAACTTGCAATTGGATTTGAATTTGCAGATGGCGGATTTAAAACATCCTCAATAGAAACTCTCTGATATGCAGATAATTGAGCATGATCACCGATCGGTCGACTTTCTTCAACATCAACAACATTTGCACGTCCAGTGCTGCTCTGTGGATCCATCGAAAAAAAAAACAACTGAATAAAACCCTAACACAGAAGAACGATAACTGCAAATTGAGAATTATGAAAAATTTGAAATTGATTCGAATGATAAATACCGGGATATTAGTGTAACGACTTCTCGCTCGCTGATTGAATGAAGAGACGAATTTACCCTCAGATGATTGAATTAATTGTCTCATTTAACCTTATATATGAAAAACCAATCAGGACACGTGTATGGCTATTATGATAGCGTATATAATGTACGATAAGCTAATTTGTACCTTACTCTTTACCTATATATATATATATATATATATATATATATATATATATATATTGCTGCATAGAATGTATGGTGAAAGATTCTGTTTATTACTCTGTTTATTTTCAAGTTGACTTTCAATTTTGTTTTTTATTTTTTTTATCTTAGCCATTTTCATTATCCTTTTTGCAAATTGGTGCATTGAGTATGTTCAATAATTACATTTCAATACGGAAATTACGTTAGCTGATTTGATTTTGCTAAACATGTAAATTAAGCATTTTCCTCGTTAGCTTAGATCAGAAGCTTCTGTATAGCGGAACAACAGAATATCTTATATATTACAACAAAATTTTGCAGGGACTTAAGACCATGACATCCTAAAGGATCTTCTAGGTGATGGAACATTGACAGTTGACCAGGAAAAAATTGAGATAAGAGAGATTTTAGCAGTGTAAGTTCCTTTCAGTCAAAAAAACATATGACTACTGCATAATACAATGACCTGGTTTTGACTATTGGCATTCATGATATAACACAGGGTTTATTCATGTTGGATTTGATTTTTAAAGTTGCTTTGGGAATTGATATTGACAGCATGTGTGGTTTAACTGAAGGAGGTCTTAGATATGTAATGCTTTTGATGATGTAACTGCATTGACTCTCAAACGGTATGTTGACAAAACAAGGAAAACTAAGAAAGCTTTAAATATTAGACCAGAGGCTAAGTTAAAGGGAAGTTGACTGAAAGGAACTTATGCACAAGGTACCAGATGATTTTTGGTAAGAGGATAGTTTTTCCCCATAAAAATTCTGGGTTGGGTGGATAACGAGTTGAAAGAGGTCTAGTGGTTAATTTTTTAGTAGGGATGATATGGGTCGGGTCAGGTTGAATTTTTTATTTTCTTATAAGCTTATTTCTAGTTAATGTTTCAACTACGATTACAAAAAGAATATATACACTATTTATAATAGTAGTCTAACTTTCTTTTAATATTGTCTAGTGTTACGTGTTTTGATTATATTCTTGTTCAAATAATTTGAAAAGCAATGGGTTTAATTGGCCACTAATGTCAAAGTGGGTTGTTTGACCGTTGACTGCAGTTGAAGAAAGTATTTGCAAGGTTTCTGCATATCAACAGCACACATCCAAAGTCACAGATGTTGAGGAATTTGCAAACAGTGTGGGTGAAGAAAGCCTAGAAAAGATGCAGTGCAGTATCTTAATGCAGATTTTAACGAAACTCTCAAGACTCTTTCATGCAGTTCCAGTGGTATGCAATCTCAAAACTTTGTCAATTTCTCATACTTTGACTTAACTGGGCCTTTAACTAATCAACATGGGTACTAGTAGTTATTGGAGTCAGAAGTTCAAAATGGTACACATTGGGTCAACCCAAAAGCTCTTTCTGTCTAAATTTCTGAAAAAACATTGATAATTAGCTTGTCAACTAAAGAATTATTATTTCAGTGATAGTCTAATTTTGTTTACCAAAATGATTTTAAGGGTTTTATGTTTCAAAAAAACACATTGGGTAACTTTACATCTTAAAAAGGAAATAAAAAAGTGAAGTAATACAGATGTTGCAACTTTGCGTATATGCTCTTGTGTACTAGGATAAGATAATACCATCATATGCAAAATTTATATGCTTCGCATTTGATATTGATGATGCATGATGTGTCTGGTGGTTATGTTGTGAATGAAGGGGATATTGCAGCTTATCAGAAAAATGGTTTCATCAAATTGTTGGTTTCATCCAGAAAGCTCCTTTAAGTTTAAGGCTTCTAAGGTTAGTACAATATAAACCATATTGACTATGTGCTCTAGTTTAAAAGTCAACCTTCAAGCTATGTCATTTGACCAATGCAAAAGTACCTTGATTATCATAAAAGTATATTGTCCGAGTACGATTTTGACATGATTTCCTATTTTTATGTAGAAAGCACACGCAGGACAAAGAATTTGTTTGGACAGGGAATTTGCGTATTGGCAGAAGAAGATCTTTGCTTTCATTCTGCTAAGTTGTTTCAGTTTCAAGCTGAACAACCAAAACAAAACTGCAAAGTTTGAAATGATGCTTAATCTTCACGTTGACAAAAGGTTACTACTTATAAAGATTTGTCACTAATAAGGTTTTGTTGCTAATGAAGAAGACTCGCCAAAGGAACCCTTGAGCTGTTACAAGTTGTGTCTGGTGGCATTTGTCGCTCATGGGCGAAATTACCTTGATGGCAACTTATATGCGATGAAGAATCAATGGTTAAGAAACTTGCATATGATGACAAGTTACCAACTGATGAAGAGAAAAGGAACTGGTCAATGAAGCAAATCACCTCTACTGAAGATTAATGAAGAGGTCTCGCCAATGAAAAAGAGATGTCACATGTCAGCCTATCATTCGATGACGACAATATGCTGAGAAGATGTTATGCGTAACTGTCACTTGTCAATTCCGTACATCTCAACAAGATTATAAACACATGTGTCCGCATTAAATTTATTTATCACTTGACCCCGTAGCTTAGTCTGTCAAGCTTTTGAGTGCGAGTTCAGTGTGTGGCCTATATGTGTAAAACCTTGAAGGAAATTTGTAAGTCACCATCTTCATAGCTAGAGTGTTAGCTAGGAAAGTGTATGTAATTATAACTTTAATCTGCAACTAATTTTACATGATGTATTGAAACACCCACAACCATCCCTCAATCTCCTCTTCTCCTTTTTATCTCAAATACACCACACCACCCCCATTCAGCCTCGATTTAATGGCCGGCCACCACTGTGGTGGTGGCAACGAGAGAGAGAGAGAGATCGGAGAAGCAGAGAAGACGGAGGAGACGCTGATTTCCCGACAACTGCTCGTCGACGTTGGAAAGGTGGCAGTGTGGCGGTGGTTTTAGGTATTCGGTGGTTTGTGGTGGACGAAGGTGGTTCAAGGGTGTTTGTTCCAGTGGTGGACATGGGTGATGGGTTCAAGGGTGTTTGTTCCGGTGGTGGTTGTGGGACCCAAACCCACCGATTATCACTGTTGAAAATAAATCAAAGCTTCAATCCACCATCGACACACTTCAATATCACTGTTGAAAAATAACTATGCATCCATCAACATCTTTTGAAGGTACTCCTTAGTGATACATAGAAAGTCGAGTAGTTGAGTGTTTTTAGAGTAGTTGGTATGTTTTGATCACCATTCCGTTTAGGTTTATGTCAAAACTTCCAGGTCTATAATGAAAATGAAGATGCATTTGAGTTGTTTAATTTGAATATAATTGATTAACTAGGTTAGTTACCCGTGTGATACACGGAGTTGGATACCAAATATAATGTAATTAATAACCATTTATAAAAAATAAGTACATGTTATTTTATAATGAAAGATGATTAATGTTACATTTACAAATCATTTGTTTGATTGAGTATTTAAATGTAAAGAAACGAAAACTGGTTTATACATTTAGAAACTGTCAGAGGCGTCTCTGAAAATCCACGTACCCTGTTCGAGATTCCTGTTCGAGATTGAAAAAATGTGCCCTTCCGTTATGTTTTGTTATTATTTAAAAAAAAAATCAAATTAGCATTGGGCTCAATAAACCTAATTTCAAGTGGGCTAAATTCTAAACCATAAAAAATGATTTGTAAATGAGCCTATATTGAAAGTGGTATGTGTTTGTTGTTTAAAAAAATAACATATACGTATCGGATTTTTTTTTTAAATTGCATGCCCCTCGAAATTGCGGGCCTTGTGCAGAGGTCCTCCCCGCACACCGTCAAAGCCTCCCATGGAAACTGTAACATGGCTCACAAAAAAAAATCAATTAGTTTACACACGTGGATTTGATACACCTCTACTTCAAGATCGCTTACCACTGTGCTACTGTTTAGTTATGTACGTTGTGTAGTATTTTGAGATAAAAAATATGAAATAGTAATTAAACAAATACAAATGTCTAAAATCAACTTTTGAGGCAAATATGGTAACTGAAGCTTCTCTATTCACACCAATCTGCAAATATCCCAAGGTTACACATTTCTAATCTCTTATTGATATCTTCTCTTTGAGCTCCTCCCACTCCCAGTCAACCATCTTCTTCCTTGGTTGTTGTTTCTCCTCTAACGTAACAAAATCATAAAAGAATGAAAATAAAAAAAAAATCTGAAATAGAAATATAAAAATTAAGGATCATGACTATGATTAAAGAAAATAATCTACAAATAGCAAAAACCCCAAGAACCAAAATTTATAGGGTTAATTGAACCACATACCATGCGATTATGGGTGTAGCCTTCGATGGCATCCATAGGAGAGTTAAGAAGTAAAATCATGGTCCAAAGTTAAAGAACGAATACTGAAGATATTTTTATTTTTAACACTAATCTAGTAGTGACTCATCATCATATGCATAAGCTATGTTTAACAAAAAAACATACCAATATAGAAGTAATAGAAGACAAATTGATGCAAATGAAAAAATATGAACCATTCATAACCAATCAAGCAGATCTACCTGTTTGGTTCACAGGCTGAAACAATAATCTCCATGAGGTGGATAAACCTATTTTTTTCCATTATCATACTATTTAGTACTACAGACTCCAATTTAACCCATTTGCCTAAGTGGGTCGATTTAGGCTGTTCACAATAACACACATGGGCCAAACAAATAAAAGATTACAGAAGGCCAAACTAATAAAAGGTCAGCCAAAGTATTCTCAACCGCACAAAGACCCAAAAATCACTATTTTATATATGAATGAATAGATTTGACATTTGGCCGATTTAGTTTTAAAAATGAATCAACGCATTTCTAATTAAAAATTAAAAAATATGGATAAAAAGTGCCAAGGCTTGACCCCATCCAATCTGTTTGGACCTATATTAAAAAAATGTTGACCCGAGCTGGTCCAATTTGTCTACAATTAACCCGATCTTCTGTTTTAATACATACCAAAACTATAAGCTTCACACTGATTCTTGCAGGCAGATGTACCATTGTTGTCTTTCTAGTACCAGCTTCACCAACCAAACGAACACGCTCGTCATATTTGACAGATCCGGCTATTCTATCAGAGATATGAAATGAAGTACGAATCTCAACGAATGATCTGATCACACGAAACACTTTATAAAAGCAAGTTGAATAAACTAAAAACTGAAACGAAAAACAACATTAGAAATAATGTAAATAACATGAAATGGGAACCCACATGTTTTCATGTTCTCTGAAGAGCTACTCATCCAATATGTACCTTAGACCGCAAGTCCTGCATATAAATATAGAATGTTAAGAAAAAAAAATAATTACACACAATGCCGTACGAATGTAGTTAGTTACAGAAATCGAAACCTTGACAAGATCAAAAAATATTGTATTGGCATTTGAAATATGCATTTCCCAAATCTCGAACAACTCTCTCATATTTCTTAAGCGCATTTCCGCTAAACTTGTAGAGGTTGAGAAAACATCCACAGTCTGCTAAAACACAAATTTGTTAACAACCCACGATTTTTACAAATGTAATCAATAGAGAAAAGGGAAGAGAAGAAGTGATAATATGAAAACCTCTTGATAGATGCACTTAGCCACATCAACTGGCAAATTATCCCATGCCCCCAAATCAACAATTCTCTTGCACCACTTTAAAACATGCCTGCCAGGACAAAAAGAAAACTTAATACATCAAAACGCAATCGGCCAAGAGAAAAATACAGGCGTAAGATGCAACAGGAGTGGATGATATGCATTTAAGAAACCCCAAACATTCATAAATCGATTAGAAATGGGAGAAACTATAACGATTTAATAAAACAAAATACGGAACAAAACACTAAAACAGAAAAGGGAACCACCAAAATCATAACTTACTTACTTTAGCAGAAATCTTCTAAGGTTCAGACGTCGGCGATCGAATAGGTGATGAGACTTCGCGTGGACAGAGAAGAGAATAACTGTGGCGGCCTAGGGCTCGAGAGAAAAAGGGTTACGAACTTGTGATAAGGGAAATCGATGTTATTGATTTAAGGGGGGAGCTGATGATTCAGATGAAAAGAATTGGGTTTGGGGGTGTTGTCATTGATTTATTAGGGTTTTAATCATAGGGGTGGCGGAAGGTAGGAGAACGGTTGGGAGGTTTGTGTATGTCGCCGTGGGGTATGGTGGGGCTTGGGTTGGGGCATTAGTTGACATGTGGCTTGGGAGGGCAGACATGGGGCGACCCACATTCAACACGGTATGGTGGGACGGGGGTTTGAGGCGTGGGTTTGGTGGGCTTCGCTGGGCTGGGCTTTTTGTTTTAAAACAACAAATATAAATTTTTTTAATATTTTTAAATAAAGAAAATTACATAACTGATTGCCACAAATGGGTTCGATGTTGAGAATTTCCTATTTTAATAAAAACAAAATTTAATATATTACAAAGTTATATAAAACCATTAATAAAAACAAAGTTTAAGAATACCTAAAGTTGCATGTTGAGATTGTTGAAACCAACCCCTCGCCAATGCAAGTTCTTCAGGAATGGTCCATTTTAGTTGTTTTCGTTTGACGTTTTCAAGTGCTTTATCCGCCTCGGTTTTTTTCTTATGGCTTCTCTTTTTGATGGGTTTCAATGCGGAAGGACCATCATTGGGTGGTTGAGTTTCGGGGACGGTTTCGTTTTGTGAAAGGTCGATGGAGGTTGGTGAAAGGTTGATGGGCGTTTGTGTAAACGGGGTAGGTATCGAATCATCAGAGTGTGGGAAGTTAGTAAACAAATGATTCCCAAGAAGCGATGCATAACTCGCTTCATGGGGCATAGAAGAGTGTATCAAAAAATGGACGAGCCATTAGACGATTGGGTGGTGGGCTAGGATTATTTTCTTGGAATGCATACGGGTGGTTCGGGTCAAAAGGACGGTTATAAGGATGCATTTTTTCGTTTTGTAGAACGAGAATTGAAGATTATAAAAAATGTGGTAGAAGAGTGGTAAAAAATGGAAGAAAAATGTGAGTTTTATAGTGAAAAAATAATATATATATTTTTTTTTAAGATAGCCGTTGGCCAACGGCTAGCCCAACGGATAGTTTCGTTTGTCCAGTGAGAGCCCGCCATGTCAGCTTTGCCAGACCGCCCCACGCCCGGCTTGAAACCCAAGCCCCAAGGGCCACGCCCCAACCCAAGCCCACCCGGGGTGGTGGCTTGGGCGTTTTCCCCCAACCCACGCCCAAACCCCCGCCCCATACCCCACGGTCTAAGAGTGGAGGGTATGGAGAGCCACATCCCCAAGGGGATGGGCTGTCACGTCAGCGCCACGTAAGCGGGGCTTGAAGGGGATGGACCTAGGGGGTGAGGGATGAACCCCTTTATATATATGTATGTATGTATGTATGTATGTATGTGTGAGAGAAGGAGGCACAGCGAGATCGTCCTGTGGGAGCCAGTTGGGACGAGCCGGGCTGAGGGTGGCGTTGTGGGGGACCGGCACCGGACCAGGCCGGGCCTAAGCCGGCCCCATACCCTTTAGTATAACAATATCAAAGAAGAGAACAGGCGACCTGAGAAGAAAATACGCCACGTGTAAAAAGTGCCATATGGCAGCAAGAGGGTTCTATAAACGTAGGAGACAATTAGAGGTGTAGGCTGAAATTTAGCCAAGTGTACAAACATTTTTATTTATAAGTATAAAGATATATTTGATTGTTTAGATCATATTGAAAAACCTTGGAATCGTTAATGGTGGTTTTGAATGTGATGAATAAAATGAGAAGAAACAGATAATTTTCATTTTTAACTGGTGGGCCGAGCAGCTAGGCTGTGGCTTTGTTTAGGCATTCTTTACTGGGCCTAAACCTAGTCATGGTTTCTTTGTTAATGGGCTTGAAGCCCAGCTATTAAAAGATAAAGAAAAAGGGGTGGCCACGAGGGATTTGGACTTTGGGGACTGCATAGGTTAATTTCCTATATAAACTAATTAATATATATGATTAAGTTTCAATAATTAATGATTGTTATATTGAAACAAGCAATTGATTTGTATGGGTATTAAATCTAATTATTCATTTTTTTTATTTTTTTTCTCATCATAAAACCTAACTAATTTAGTTAAATTGTTTTCTTGTATTTATTTCCCAATTTAAAGTTATTATTTCAATAAAATAAACTTGTTAATGGTTTGAGTCAACAAGGGTCAAAACCAGCTTTGTTTCGAACTGGCTTTTTAGGCGGAAAAAAAAGCCGTTTCAAAATCGGGTTTTAACTAGTTTGGTTCGGGTTTTACAATTCGATGTATATGTTCCCACACCGATTACAACCCATATGCTTGGGTCGATTCAGAACCAATTTCAATATCAGTCCCGTTTCCGAATTACAAACATGCTCTTGTTAACCAGTTTTTTTTTCACTTCCTTAACCCTAGTAATATTAAGCTGGGCTCAAATGACTTGTTTAAGAAGCTGGACTTGGCCTAACTTAATCAGCAATGACCTCTGTTGTCGCAACCCCCGATCCCTGTTCCCCGGGAACGGGCGGACGCGAACTCAGAGTTGTGGTGGTATCAGGGTTTATTTAATCGTGCAGCGGAATTTACATTAGGACCGTAGTTAGAAAATATTTATCAGAGTAAAACCACCATACTTGATATTAATAAACACATGGGCAAAACCCAAGTTTATTGTTACAATATACTTATAGGGACAAACCCTATTTTATTGAATTTAAAACATCATTTCTTAGGTAACTTTTATAGCCACATTATCCCCAAGCCTTTAGTGCTCTCCAGCTGACTTTCTATTAATTGGCTGTCACATTGGGTTACCTGAAACGCGTTTTAAAAACATTTGTCAGTCGGAAATACTGGTGATTGAATCCCAGTTTAATCAAGAAACATTTATCAATTAAAACAGTATCGAGGACGATTACAATGTTTATGTCTACACAATTACTCCATTTGGTACTATCAGACCTGACTTGTGGGTCATATTACCCATTGGCTAACACATTGTCCAATGGTAACGTATTGTCATCCCGACTTACTACTCGCAAGTAGTACAAATTTTGTATACAAAACCCCAACATACCGGACAGTAATTGAAGACTACAAAGACTCAATCTCTGCTTAATTTCATTGTAAAACAATTAAGGTTTTGTAAAGTATTCCAAAAATGTTAACAAAAAGAGGATAAACTCACATTGTTGTCTTAGGCTTTTCGTAAGGGTTTCCTGGATATAATCTATAATTTATACAAATATACATTGGTCAGTATCATAACCCTTTGAAATTATTAATAATACCCTCCCCGAGACGGCATTCCAACAACTACGTCGGGCAGAACCACGACAGTTGTTACGGAACCCTAAATCAATCGGGCAGCGTAACTATTATGAAACCGGGGTTATAATACTTACAACGAAGCAGAACCTCGCTAATTAGGGGTATAATACCCGAAAATTATGCCAAATATCAGAGAATTTCGAGATTGAGAATGAAATGAACGACGGAAAGTGAAAACTGATGCCTGCTATTTATAGTTGTGTAATTGGGTTTCCACGCGGCCCGCGTAAAATACAAGGAACATTTACGCGGCCCGCGTCAACATAAGTCAACGCAGTAGCTTAGCTGGGTCACCACTAGGCTTGACACGATGTCGACACATGTCGTCCTCTGGTGCGATCGCGTGTTATGAGTCCGCGCGGCCTGCATGAACTTGAGGTGGGATCTTACGCGGCCCGCCTCAGTTCTAAATTCAGATTTTTATTTTATTTTTATAAACTAT
This sequence comes from Helianthus tuberosus, assembly GCA_030545235.1. Lineage (NCBI taxonomy): Eukaryota > Viridiplantae > Streptophyta > Magnoliopsida > Asterales > Asteraceae > Helianthus > Helianthus tuberosus. The sequence goes on along the minus strand of CM060426.1, from coordinate 141,903,560 downwards.
AACATAATACGGGCTCGGTTTTCGCATACGGGGTGTAATTAAAGTCATATTGGGACATTCTAAAATATACTAGAGTGTCAGAATATTACGAGAGTGTTGGTTTTACCGAGGGTTGTTACATTCTCCCCACCTTATTTTAGAGCTCGTCCTCGAGATCTACTGGAATAAGTGCGGATATTTCCTTTTTATTTCTGACTCGAGTTCCCATGTATACTCAGATCCTCTTTTAGAATCCCATTTCACTTTGACTAGAACTAGTCTCTTATGTTTGAGGTTCTTAACTTTCCTGTCTTCAATCTGTAGAGGTCTTTCTATAAACTTGAGTTGTTCATTTACCTCTATATCCTTAAGAGGTATTAGTAGTGCTTCGTCAGCTAAACGCTTTTTAAGATTAGATACATGAAACACATCATGTATTCCTGCCATTTCCTCTGGCAGTTGTAGCTGATAGGCTACAGGTCCTATTCTTCTAATAATCTTAAAAGGTCCAACATACCTGGGACTTAGCTTTCCCCGTTTGATGAATCTTACTATTCCTTTCCAAGGAGAGATTTTTAACAATACTTTATCTCCTACTTGAAATTTCAATGGCTTGCGTCGGTTATTGGCATAACTCTTTTGTTTATCACGTGCTGCTTTCAGTCGTTCCCTGACTTGAATAATTTTGTTAGTTGTTTCCTGTACTATCTCAGGTCCAGATAGTTGTTGTTCCCCAATTTCTGCCCAACAGACTGGGGTTCGGCACTTTCGTCCATAAAGTGCTTCGAATGGTGCAGCATTGATACTTGTGTGATAACTATTATTATAAGAAAATTCTATTAAAGGTAAGTGATCGTCCCAATTACCTCCAAAATCAATTACACAAGCTCTAAGCATGTCCTCCATTGTCTGAATTGTCCTTTCGCTTTGTCCATCCGTTTGAGGATGATAAGCTGTGCTTAGCTTTATCTTGGTTCTCATTGCCTTTTGGAAACTTGACCAAAAATGAGAAGTAAAGCGACTATCTCTATCAGAAACGATTGATAAAGGAATACCATGTAAAGAAACAATTTCATTTACATATAATTTAGCTAATTGTTCCATACTGAAAGTTTCTCTCATTGGTAAGAAATGGGCTGATTTAGTTAATCTATCTACAATCACCCAGATTGTATCATTTCCTTTCTTAGTTTTGGGTAATTTAGTAACAAAATCCATTGTTATCAATTCCCATTTCCACATGTTAGTGCACTACGTCTATTGACTTCGTCTTGTATCATGTAATAGGATAGAATAGGATATTCAGTGCACGAGGTTCGAGAAACTAAGAAATGTGGTTTAAGTGATGATTTCGCTTGAAGTGAACTTGTTACAAGTTCAAGCGAAATTCACATAACAGATTTCGCTTGAACTAGTTCAGGTTACCTTCAAGCGAAATCCTACCTCTATATATAGTGCACTCATCATTTCATTTGACACGCGACTTCTGAAAGTGTAACGAAGTGCTGCCGGTTTTCTGTCAGGTTGTAAACATTGTTATTATCAATACAAGCAACAGATTAAAGATTACAAGCTGTATTCGTGTCCGGTTTACTGATTCCGCCTTTAAACTGGATGTAAAACTCTTCTGAACGACTCAGTCGGGTCAAACAACGATCCAACAAGTGGTATCAGAGCTCAGGACGAGGAGTTCATACCATTACAGCTTAATTCTACCGGATTATCTTCTTTCTACTAATTTCTTTTTACATTTTTCAGATCTGAACAAGTTCCAACGGTCGAAATGGTCTGATTTTCGAGTATATTGTGTAAAACTGAGTTTTAACAAAGCCTACAAAGTTTCGGATTAAAATTCAGACTAAAACATGTTAAAATTGACCTAAAACTGGATTTCGCTTGAAAGTATTCGAAGATTACAGGTTGATTTCGCTTGAAAACAGAAAATTTGAATTGAAATCAGACAATTTCGCTTGAGACTTCCTGAAGCGAAATAGTGGTTTTCGCTTGAACAGTTGAAGCGAAACTGTTCTTTCAGATTTCGCTTGAAGGTTTGATTAGTTGAAGCGAAATAGATCATTTGAAATTTCGCTTGAAGGTTCCAATCATTTGAAGCGAAATAGTCGTTTTCGCTTGAGAATACTTTATATCAGATTTCGCTTGAACAAGGATTTTTGAGCTGTTTCGCTTGAAGTTGATTACTTCAAGTATTTCGCTTGAACTTGTTGATTTTTCAAAACCTAAAAAATTTTCTAAGTGTTTGACTGATTTTTCAGGTACGATGGATGATAATTTCATAAACCCGTTTAGCGATATGTACGCGTTCACTTCCGAATCGTCAGATAGAAGATCTGAGATGAAAGAATATTCAAAAGAGATTTCGCAGAATTTAAAGTTTGAGAACATGTACGGGAGCCAACAGAAGCCACCAAAGCTAATGAAAGTGGAAGATTATCACTGGTGGAAAAATAGATTTGAGGGTTGGGTAAAAGCTTTTACTACTGAAAGCTGGTTAAAACTGACAGATGAATATGTTGCACCAGTAAAAGAGGGAGGAGAGTTAATAGATGCAAAAGATTTTACATGTTCTCAAACTTTAAATTGATTTTGAACAAGAAAAGCTCTGATACCACTTGTAGGATCGGTTTTGACTCCGAAACGATTGCTAAACGAACGTGAAACGTGCGGAATCCGTACACGAACGCGACCTAACACACGTGACGTAATATAAACGTGATTCTTTGATAAATCTGAAATCGTACAAGAACCGTGAATCACCTAGAGCACTTTCTCTCTCTACTTTCTCTCTCTAAGCACCAAGCTCCAAATTCTCTAAAATGGCAAAAGTCCTAATTCTTAAGTCTAAGGCTCTATTTATAGGCACAAGGCTTTTAATGAGATTTCTCATTATTACAGAAATGCCACCTTGCCTTTTTGTCTAGATATCTCTAATATTACAATATAAAGTCTAGTATTCTTCATTTTCTGCTACGGTTCTGATTGACGGAGGCGATAGACACATACTGCACTAACAGACTCCCCCTTGGATATTGCCGCAGTCAACCTCGTAGCGTCTTGTTTTTCTCTCTCTCCGAGTCTTCTTGAAAATGTGATATTATCAGCAACCACAGACTCCCTCTTTCTCAAACAGAATCCCCGTGGATCTGTCTTCAGGTTTCCATTGCTCTCTCTCTCTCGATAGACTCTTCCTTCAGGCTCCCCCTTTCGTCAAGCTTCCGTGCTTTTGGGATCAACACCTTGCTTTCAGGTTACAAGCTCCTCTTTGCTTCGAGCTCGTCTTCAGACTCCCCCTTAGACTCAGCTTCCGGGATCGTAGTCTGGACTTTTCCTGCAATCACTTATACAACTATAAGTAACAATTTTTTAAACTTCCAGATATCGTAATCTGACAATTCAAACCTTCTAAACCACTTCTCATGAATTTAGCAGTTTCATCGAATCGTATCGGAAACTAACACTTATAACAATATAAGCATCCAAATCCCCCACAGTTAATCATCCAAGTCCAAACTAATGACCTTGGAGATATCACAAACTGTTTTTGAATTTTTGATTTTAAAACTTCAAGTATCAAATTAATGAACTTGTTTTATTTTCAGAAACACGATCAGCTTACTTAGATTTTGAAACTCAGCACTCAGACATCAGTTGTCGAAAATAAAGCAGAAATCAAAATCTTTTTGACTTTTCTGAAAATATAAAGCAGTAAAGAAATATGTACAAACATATTTACAGACAATATTTTTGTTTGAGTATGCGTCAGAGGATCATATCAATTTTTGACAAGTCACAAGTACCGTTGAGCTTAATTTCACATTAAGAATTAAACAATTCACTTAGATTGTCGATATACTGATCCACTTAAATTTTCATACAAACTTCAACTGATTCAGGATACGAATTAGATGTATTAAGAACTTAAACTCATTCATGTGTCCCACCTCTTGAATATACTCCCGTATCCAGATCCCAATATTCAGTCTTACAGGCAATTATAACACAAATGATATCTGTAAGGGGTTAATAAATTATGAAGAATCATGAGAGCTCAGGTCAGAACCATCGTTCAGCAAAGAGATCATGACTCAACTTGTGGGTGTGTCCCCTTTAGAGGATCTTTTTTACAACAGCATTGCTAAGCAATTTTATTGTCTTATCATATATGCTGAGGGTGATGCTGTGTTTCAAGCATATGCGGAAAGTATTATTCGAGGACTAGGTCAGAACTACCGTTCAGCAGAAGTCCCGGAATAATACCCCAGACATCATTGAGTATAAAAACCTGTATATCAGAATACGAAACCTTTCAAACGAGATTTCAGGGGTTACCTATATATCCAAGTAGTGTTCCCCACGAAATAAGCAAGTGTTTGAATTTAGGTTTATATCCCGAAAAAGTTTACTAAGTGTATAAAAACCTACCGACACATCCACGGTGAGATCGTTTAACACATTTAAACTTTCCATTTCTTTAGCGTACTGTAACTGTCTACTGATGTACTATCATTTCCTCTTTTTATGCAAAAACTCAATTTTTAAATTTTATCATGTTTTTGACTTTTTCAAATTTTCAAATGTTTTTGGATTTTCTAACACCAATATATCTCCCCTAAATGCAAAACCATTTAAAAACAATTTGACAACCAACACTGATAGCTTTGTCTCGCCATCCATTTTCTGCTTAAAGTGCTCTGATTTGCAGAAAACATAATGTACCCCCATGATTTACAACCCATTGATTTTTACAGTTTGAAAACCGTTTTTCAATCTGATGAAAGTAATCATGTTTGTTCAGCCGTGAGGGTTTCGGCGTATTCGATCAACATACATTCAAACAAAATTAAAAACAAACATTTATGGTTTTTCAAATTTTAACAAACTAAAAACATATTTTTGGTTTTTAATTTTTTTCAAATTTTTAGGGTTTTGAAAATCTTGTTTATTTATATACAGAAATCATTCAAACTAAACTCCCTGTTCAACCAAACCAGGGTCCTGCAACCTCTTCCTGTGCCAGGCTGCTCTTACTACTATTCTCACAATCTTCAGCTTCGTTGAGCACCTGCACATTCAAACTTTATCAATCATTTGAACAATTTAGCCCAGGTCTGTTGGACCTTAGGCATTTCAACACAATAATGTTCATTCAATTTTGGAAACTCTTTGTCACTTAAAACGTTTTCAATTTTAACTTCAACTTTCTCATCTTTTACAAACGTCACTTGTTTCTTAATACTCCACATTTGACCTTCCGGAGTACCTCTTTTGTAAAAATTTGTCTCTTTTTGAACCTTTTGATTTTGAACAACATTTTTAGGTTTCCAAAACTCTTGAGGTTTTGTCATATCAACAAATGTTCTCCAACTTTGTGTTGTTCTCAATCTGGGTGTGTGAGAATTCCAGGTCTGTTTTGAATCGAACCTGTTCGGGTTTGATTTCCAATTTTGATTTGAAGCAAACTTGTTTGTATTGTACCTCCAAGTTTGTTTCGAATCAAATTTGGTTGACCTTGATTTCACATCCTCAGATTTCTGTTTTTCAACATCAACAGGCTTTGGATTTGGACACTTTCGTGCAACATGTCCAATTTGATCACATTTAAAACACAATTTCTTTGAAACATCCTTGGCCTGTTGTTGTTTCTTTTTCATAGCATCAAACTCATCATTAGACTGTCGACTAAATTTGAGTTTTTCCTCTTCTTTCAAGCTTTTCCCTTGAACAAAATTCATCTTTTGTTGCAAATCCTGTTTTTCACTTTGATTCCAATTCCGTTTCTTTTTATAACCCAAACCAGCCTTCATGTTTTTCTTCTTAAAACCAGGTTTGTTATAAAAAGATTTATGACCTTTACCAGCAAACTTTGGAATCTCAGACTTCTCAATCTCAACCATTTTGAAAACTTTATCGACCTTTTCTGAAATCACATTCTGAATCGGGAATACAACATCCAAGAATAATTTGTCCGATCCAATCATGGTATAAACCAATCCTTTTGAATCATCATTCAAATTTTTCTCGGATTTTGTGTTTTTCAGATAACCATCATAAAGATTTCCTTCATCTTCATCCTGTGATTCAGACTTACCTTTTGTAGACTCATCTTTCAAAACGCTTTCAACAACCTTACTTACCACCTCTGAATCATTAGCATCATCAGATTTGGCGTAAGTCACATCGATACTTTCAGGTAACTGGTCAGCTATGTTCAAACCCTTTGCCACCTTTTCCTCATCATAAAAAGTATAATTGTTTCTCAATGGTGGTGGTACCTGATGAAATTCTGAACCAATACCCTTTTTGCAATTTTCAGTATCTTTGTCATCTGGTGTGATGTTGAAAATGCGTTCGAGAATGTACGAAGAATTATGATAACTTTGAAGTTTGGTTACAATCTTTTCTTTTTCAGCCAAGACTTGCTTAAGATTAGCAATTTCATCAACACATTTGTTCAATTCAATTTGCTTTTCTTTAAACTTTCTTTCATACATTTCTTTAGTTGTTAAAGTTTCAGTCAGTCTTTGATCAAAACTTTTGACTTGGCTCTTCAAAGTATCATAAGCTTCTTGTACTCTCTGACTCGACCACTTTAAAGAATCATACTGTTTTTGTAAATCTTGAAATTTCGATTCTTTTTCACACAATCGACACATTTTGTAGAACACAGTTGTCTATAAACATCATTATCCTTTTCAAGACCTTGACATTTCTTTGTTAATTTTTCAACTTTTAGTTTCAAAATTTCTTCTTTTTCAATCATTTCTGTACATTTCATTTTGAAAACATTTTCAAGTTTGCTTGTTTCAATATCTTTTGTTTTGATTATATCATCTTTTTCAGTACAGGCTTTGCACATTTCTATGCAATTCCTGCACTTGTTTTCTTTGTTATCAAAGATTTCAACATTCGACAAATCAGAAGATTTTCTAACCTCAGTTTCTTTCAGCACCGGTTCTTCTGATTCAACTTTCAGATCTTCCTCCTTTTCTTCTTTCTGAGCTTCTTCATTCTTATGCATTTCTTCAGCTTTCTGTTCCTCTCCAGCAAGCTTTGCAAGAGTCTTCACTTCTTCAATCATCTTCTTCAATTCTTCTTCTTTTCTTCAGTTCTACCACCTTCGGTAAACTTGCTTCAAAAACTTCTTTTAACTTGTTCATCAAATTTGGCAAATAGCTTTTATCAGAAAGCCTTCTTGTGTTGAAAGTGCCCTCACTTGGAAACACATTGGTTACAGCATCAAAATCCACTTTTGATGGATCAACTACTGGATTACCCTGTGGATCCATGTAACACTCTAGTTCTTCATTCCATCTCTTGGCTCTTTGTGCTTCCTTAAATGGTTCATTCAATTTGCCAATCTCCTATCTCGCACTGTCTCTTCTCCACCATCTATCATGAGCACTTTCTTCCGACATTTTAAATCTTCTTCTTGATATTCGCCCCTTGTAAATATTTAATCACAATGAATCACGAACAAACAAACACAGTAAGTTTAATCAATATCAAACAAATGAATTGGACGGGTATCCGATCAAGTGAGTCAACACAAGTCAACAGTGAAGATAATATCGTGATAATGTTGTCCGTTTGGGTGAGATAGCTATCCGACTCTTTGACACAAACCACTCTACAAAACGACAAAACTTGAGTAAATTGGTTGGCACTTTGACTCTTTGACTTCAAGTGAGTTGTCTAACCGGATTACTCGTTGACCTCTTGACCACTTTTGAATATTAAAGCAAAATCATGTGCAAACAACAACAATTTTCAAATCTCTGAAACAATCACATGCGCACACACTAATCAATTTTCATTTGGTCACACCTCTAACAATTAATGAATCTTGGGACGCTAACTCATTCACATGCTATTTCAAGATTAAACAACTGACAACTACAAAAGCTCACATGCAAACTGTCATCTTCAATTAAAGTTGGCTGACAAAATCACATGTAATTAATGTCCAACAAACTTTTATCACAAGCAATACTGAATTCTCAATTTAATAGTTCACATGGGTCGACAAAATTTAATTGTGCAAGCAATGTGATTGGGTCGTATGTCTGTAACACATATTCGATAACAACAATTGTTCAAATCACTCTGATTGGACCTCCAAGCCCACTAAACCGACAACATCAATAGTCACATGCCCATATAGCTAAGTCTCGTGAATACATCAAGTGGCAGACAACTCTTTTAATTCACGTGATGAACTTATCACAGATTATCACCCGACAATTTTTATGTATTCTAAACTTTGATTAGGCCGCTAACATTTAAAGCACATGGGTCTGACAATTTTATTCACAAGAACACTTTTCATTTGACCAACAATCTGTTATGTTCACGTTCAATCAGTTCAAGTGACACCAGCAGATATTCAAGCGAAATCCAATCAGATCAATTTCGCTTCAACTGTTCAAGCGAAATCCCCAAATACAAGTTCAATGATTCAAGCGAAATCCAGCCAATCAATTTCGCTTCAACTATTCAAGCGAAATACACAGATAAAAACAAGTTTCAAGCGAAATCTAACAGAATCTTCGAATACTTTCCCTTGATACCACATATTCATTGATAACACAAAAAAAGATTCTCTCTCTAGATTCTAGGTTCAAAAGAGTTGTGTAGTTTGATCAAATTCAATCAGCTCATTCAATCAGTTTGTATTAGACAAGTTTGAAGTTTTGTCGGTTTGCACGGTTTGATCAATACATTTGATCGGTCAAGTCATTTTGTGTGGTCAAGTTGCGTGATAATTGTCCAGTTCATACGGTTCGGAGTTCAAAGATTTCGAAGGGTGATTCAAGGAGATATAATCATGGCCAAAATGTTTGATGAACAAGAAAATAAGAATCTTGAGAATTTAAATAATTGGCCTAGGGAATCTTGGTGTGAGATGAGGCATGATAAGGATGTTTATGTTAAAAGATTCGAAAATTTTCTTTGCATGAAGAATGAATCAGTGGAGATGTTGAGAGAAAGGTTTTACGGGCTAATCATCAAGTTAGAAAAACACAATATATATCATTCAAATGATGAAAGAATTTCAAAATTTGTTGATGCTTTACCTTTGGAATGGGATAAATTCGTGAATGAACAGAAAAGGGATTCTAGTTTATCACGCTTTGAGTTAAGAAGTTTTATCAATAAAATTACAAATCATAGAAGTGATGAAGATTCAAGAAAAAGGAAATTATTGGATGAAATAAGAGAAGAAGTAGAAAAGATAAATTTGGATGTATTCATTGAAATGAGAAAAAGAATTTCTGTGTGTCTTGCAGCGAAAAATGATATGAAATACGATATTAAAAGGGGTTGTTATATTGATGAATATATGAATCCTATTGATTTTGTTAAAATTTTTTGTGCAGGAACATTCAGGATGGAAGCAAAGAAAGAAGATGATGTTGAAAAGATGAATGAAAAGTGCTCAAAATGTGATAAACTTGGAGCAGACAATGCCAAATTCTTGAGTGATGTGGAGAATTTGACATTGGAAAACAAAGCTTTGAAAGATGGGAAGAAAGATGATGATGAACAGATTCTGGAGTTGCGCGTAAACTGCGAGAAATTGAGATCTGAAAATGACAAACTTTTGAAGAATGTTGAGAGTTTGTCATCAGAAAATAAAAATTTTAAACAATTAGAAAATGATTTCAAAAGTCAAATAAAGATTTTAGAAGATGAGCGAGATATTTTTGGTAAAGATAATCTTGAAAAACAAATTGAAATCAATTCTCATCTTGCTAAAATCATTCAGCTTGAAAAAGAAGCTGAAAAAGCTCGGATTAAAATCAAAGAGCTTGAGGATAAATTGAAAAGTTTTGTGAACTCTGCACCATATGAGTGTCCAAAACCGATCAATTATGTTCCAATAAGTGACAAAGTCACAAATTTTGACAAAGTCAAAATTGAAGATTGTGATGAAATATCTGATGATGAAAAAGAAAAGAAAAGAAAAATATTTTTAGATTTACAAGAAAAATTTAAAAATACTGTTTTGCAATCTACTGAAACAGGTGAATGTTCTAAACAAAAACCTGTTAAGAAGAGTGTAGAACAGATACAAAAAGTTAAAAATTTGAAAAATTCTAAAATTGAAAATAAAAGCTCATCAGATAAATCATCCAATCATTATCACAAATCACAAAAATTTAAAAATGAAAACTCACAAAATGTTGGTAATAAGTGGTGCAGGTTTGACCACAGTGCTCAAAAGACAAATCCAGCATTGAAGAGGAGAAATGATTATAACCAAGCCAAACAATGTTATGATCTGAAGGTTTGGACTGACAGAAGTGGATGGTACGATAACAGAGTGTGTTACACTTGTGGTGTGAGAGGACACATTGCTGTTAACTGCCAGAATTGGAATTATGAAACAAGAAGATGCTATAACTGCCAGATCAAAGGTCACATTGCTAGAGATTGCCCAAGGAGATCGATGGGAAGATCGAGGGTTGAATCTCAGAGAACGGTAAAGAAACCAGTCACTGTCAAGCCCAAAGACCAGAACGTGGAAGATAAGAAAGTAAAGCTTTCACAGGGGCAAAGAGACAGACTGAGGAAGAAGAGGAAGAAGGCGAGAGAATATTTGGAGAAGATTTTTTCTTCAGGTTCACCAGTTGGTTCGAATAAAAGTTCTGGTGAATCGATTCACTCGACTGCAAAGCCAAGCAAATCGAATTCTTCAGATACAAATCTGAGGACAGAAAAGAAGAAAAAGAAGAAAGTTATTGGCGATGAATCTGGCTCGTCAAAGTCAGACAAGCCAAGTTCGGGCAATGAATCTGATTCCACAAAATCAGAGGAGCCACAAGTTGAGGTAAAAAAGAAAGAGACAGTTCCATTAATGAATGATGAGAACTTTCCACCATTACGAGCCGCAAACCTAAAATCAAAAGGTGTTGATGCTGGAAAAATGTTTAATAGCAATGTTAAACATATTTTTAGCAAGATGGTTGATGGTAAGGAAAAAGGAGTGAAAAAGTTTTATGAAGAAAAGAGAAATGTTCAAAACACACCTAAGGCTGGTCAGGCTTGGGTGTCAAAATCTGTTGGTTGAATTCCTGACTTGCCGGAGCTTCCAGGTTGGTAAGTGTGAAGCAGGTATCGGCATCATTCTTGAGAAATTCACAGGATGGTAACTGTGATATTTCGTCTTACAAGTGGTCAATCAAGGACATTAAGTTGTACTTGATTTTCTACAAGTGATTGTGGTGTTTGATCTTATATTGTTAAAATCTGTACAAAATGGTTAAAAGAGAACAAGGTGATGTGATAACCCCGAACTCACAAGTGATGGGTAAACAAACTAATTTTTCCGGAAAAACCATTCTGATTAAAACAAACTTAAGAGTTTTGAAATCATTATGGGAAAATAGTTTGTTGTAAGGGGGTGTGTTGATTGAATATGCCGAAACCCTCACGGCTGAACAAACATGATTACTTTCACCAGATTGAAAAACGGTTTTCAAACTGTAAAAATCAATGTGTTGTATATCATGGGGGTATGTTATATTTTCTGCTTAAAGTGTTATATTTTCTGCAAAACAGAGCATGAGATGCAGAAAATGGATGGCGAGACAAAGCTATCAGTATTGGTTGTCAAATTTTCTTTAAATGATTTTGCATTTTAGGGGGAGTAATGTTGTTAGAAAACACAAAAACATTTGAAAATTTGAAAAAGTCAAAAACATGATAAAATTCAAAAAAATTGAGTTTTTGCGTAAAAAGAGGAAATGATAGTACATCAGTAGACGGTTACAGTATGCTAAAGATTTGGAAAGTTTAAATGTGTTGAACGATCTCACTGTGGATGTGTCGGTAGGTTTTTATACATTTAGTAAACTTTTTCGGGATATAAACCTAAATTCAAACACTTGCTTATTTCGTGGGGAACACTACTTGGATATATAGGTAACCCCTGAAATCTCGTTTGAAAGGTCTCATAATCTGATATACTAGGTCTTTATACTCAATGATGTCTGGGGTATTATTCCGGGACTTCTGCTGAACGGTAGTTCTGACCTAGTCCTTGAATAATACTTTCTGAAATGCTTGAAAAAAAGCATTAAACCCTCAGCATGCTGATGAAACAATAAAATTGATAGTCGCTGCTGTTGTAAGCAAAAAGATCCTCTAAAGGGGACATACCGTAAAGTCGAAGCTGATATCTCTCTGCGTATACGGAAGTATCGACCTGAGATCCCTCGGCCCTCGCATACCTAATTTATATACAGATATCATTGTAGTATACTCACCTGTAAGACTGATTATTGGGATTCTGGATACGGGAGTATATTCAAGAGGTGGGACACATGAATAGGTTTAAGTTCTTAATACACCTAATTCATATCCTGAATCAGTTGAAATTTGTGTGAAAATTTAAGTGGATCAGTATATCGACAATCTAAGTGAATTGTTTAATTCTTACTGTGATTTTAAGCTCAACGGTACTTGTGACTTGTCGAAAACTGATATGATCCTTTAACGCATACTCAAACAAAAATATTGTCTGTAAATATGTTTGTACATATTTCTTTACTGTTTTATATTTTCAGAAAATACAAAAAGATTTTTGATTCTGCTTTATTTTCGACAACTGATGTCTGAGAACTGAGTTTCAAAATCTAAGTAAGCTGATTGTGTTTCTGAAAATAAAACAAGTTCATTAATTTGAAACTTGATGTTTTAAAATAAAAAAAAATCAAAAACAGTTTGTGATATCTCCAAGGTCATTAGTTTGGACTTGGATGATTAACTGTGAGGGATTTGGATGCTTATACTGTTATAGAGCTAGTTTCCGATTCGATTCGATGAAACTGCCAAATTCATGAAAATTGTTTGTTTAGAATGTTGAGTAAGCCAGGTTACAATTCCTGGATAGCTGAAATTTGAAATGTTGTTAATTATAAATTTTTTGAGTGATTGCAGATGAGATTCCAGACTACGATCCCGGAAGCTGAATCTAAGGGGGAGTCTGAAGACGAGCTCAAAGCAAGGGGGAGCTTGTATACGGAAAGCAAGGTGTCGATCCCAAAGCACGGAAGCTTGACGAAAGGGGGAGCCTGATGAAGAAAAGAGGAAAAGCTGAAGCTGAAGACAGATCCACCGGGATTCTGTTCGAGAAGATTCAAAGAGAAAAAGAGAAAGAAAAGTCGCTACGAGCTTGACTACAGATTGACTACAGCAACATCCAAGGGGGAGTCTGTTAGTGCATTATCTGTCTATCGCCTCCGTCAATCTAGTCCGTAGTAGAAAACTGAAGAAAACGAGAGTTACATTGTTATTTTAGAATTAGTTAGTCAAAAAGGCAAGGTGGCATAACTGTAATTAATGAGATTCCTCATTAATCCCTTGGCCTATAAATAGATCTCTAGGGTTTCTCATTTAGAACTTTTGCCATTTCACACTTTGGAGAGATCTAGTTCTAGAGAGAGAAACTAGAGAGAGAATCTAGAGAGAGAAAGGCAAAAAGTGATTCAAAAGAGTTGCGTGATAATTGTCGCTGAAAAAAAGATATAAAAAATGTTGTGGCTGAACATAGAATGATAACATTGATCAAACAGTCAGTAAGAGAGGATATTATTTCATTGCTTGAACAAGAAAAGACTTCAAAGAGTTTGTGGGAAGCGTTAGAGAGAAAATGTGTAGGAAGTAATGAAATTGTTAAAAATAAAAAGAAATTGTTGCGTAAAGAGTTTGATTTATTCAATTGTATGAAAAATGAATCTGTTTGTAAAATGATTGAGAGATTCGGACATCTTAAAGTGGAGCTGATCAGACACCAAATCTTACCTTCTGAAGAGGAGCTGGTGGATAAACTGTTTGATTCATTGCCAAATGATCAAGAGTGGCAATACTTCGCTTTAATGTTGAAAAATACAATCAAGCCTGAAGATTTAAAATTGGATTTGCTGATTGAAAAGGTTGAAAGTCATGAGCTGGAGATAAAGAGATCTAAAGTCAACAATCCAGCTTATCAGCAGAATGTAGAGCTTTACTATAGAGTACCGCAGGCTGGGTCTCCAAGAACAGCATTTTCTGCAGAAAGTTCAAGTTCGGTGAATAATGAAAGTCTTCACAGTGGTTTTCACAGTGGATCTTCTTCAACAACTTCTGATCAATCTGCTTCAAAGAATTTGTTTCAGTGTAATATCGCAGTGGATCTAAAAATGGGCAGAATTTCAGCGAAGAATCGGCAAAACAACAGATGGTTTTTTTGGCATCTGTACTTGAATCATATGAAAGCCTCGTTGCAGGGAAGATTGGCAATACCAATTTGACGAAAGAAGATTATAACCAATTAGACCCCGAGGAGATGGAACTAATGGATATCAGATGGTGCATGGCCAGTGCGGTTCGTCGGGCACAGCGGTTCATGGAGATCACGGGGAGAAAGTCAATTGGTGGTGCATCTACTAAGTTGGGGTTTGATAAATCGAAGGTGACTTGTTTCAAGTGTAAGCAGAAGGGTCACTTCAAACGAGAATGTCGAAACGCTTATGCTAATGAATCGGAGAACCCATTCAATGAAGATTATTACAGGAAGGCGATTTACCATCAGAACAAGTCTGAGCCACCAAGATTAAAGCAACCAGAAGAAAGATCAAGGGCTCTTGCAGTTATATATGACGATGAAGGGTATGACTGGAGTCAAGAGGTTCTACCTGAAGAAGATGCAGTTGGTTATGCATTTGTTGCAAATGATGATCATGATAGATGGTGGAGAAGAGACAGTGCAAGATGGGAAATTGGCAAATTGAATGAACCATTTAAGGAAGCACAAAGAGCCAAGAGATGGAATGAAGAACTAGAGTGTTACATGGATCCACAGGGTAATCCAGTAGTTGATCCATCAAAAGTGGATTTTGATGCTGTAACAAATGTGTTTCCAAGTGAAGGCACTTTCAACACAAGAAGGCTTTCTGATAAAAGCTATTTGCCAAATTTGATGATCAAGTTAAGAGAAGTTTTTGAAGCAAGTTTACCGAAGGTGGTAGAGATGAAGAAGAGAAAAGAAGAAGAATTGAAGAAGATGATTGAAGAAGTGAAGACTGTTGCAAAGCTTGCTGGAGAGGAACAGAGAGCTGAAGAAGTGCAGAAGAATGAAGAAGTTCAGAAAGAGAAGAACAAAGAGCAAGATCAAAAAGTTGAGTCAGAAGAACCGGTTCTGAATGAGACTGAGGTTAGAAAATCTTCTGATCTATCGAATGTTGAATTGGTTGATGAAAAAGAAAACAAGTGCAGGAATTGCATAGAAATGTGCAAAGCCTGTACTGAAAAAGATGATATCATAAAAACAAAAGATATTGAAACAAATAAACTTGAAAATGTTTTCAAAATAAAATGTAAAGAAATGATTGAAAAAGAAGAAATTTTGAAACTAAAAGTTGAAAATTTGACACAGAAATGTCAAGGTCTTGAAAAAGATAATGATGTTTATAGACAACTGTGTTCTACAAAATGTGTCGATTGTGTTGAAAAAGAATCGAAATTTCAAGATTTACAAAAACAGTATGATTCTTTAAAGTGGTCGAGTCAGAGAGTACAAGAAGCTTATGATACTTTGAAGAGCCAAGTCAAAAGTTTTGATCAAAGATTGTATGAAACTTTAACAACTAAAGAAATGTATGAAAGAAAGTTTAAAGAAAAGCAAATTGAATTAAACAAATGTGTTGATGAAATTGCAAATCTTAAACAAGTCTTGGCTGAAAAAGAAAAGGTTGTTACCAAACTTCAAAGTTATCATAACTCTTTGTACATTCTCGAACGCATTTTCAACATCACACCAGATGACAAAGATACTGAAAATTGCAAAAAGGGTATTGGTTCAGAATTTCATCAGGTACCACCACCATTGAGAAACAATTATACTTTTTATGATGAGGAAAAGGTGGCAAAGGGTTTGAACATAGCTGACCAGTTACCTGAAAGTATCGATGTGACTTACTCCAAATCTGATGATGCTAATGATTCAGAGGTGGTAAGTAAGGTTGTTGAAAGCGTTTTCAAAGATGAGTCTACAAAAGGTAAGTCTGAATCACAGGATGAAAATGAAGGAAATCTTTATGATGGTTATCTGAAAAACACAAAATCCGAGAAAAATTTGAATGATGATTCAAAAGGATTGGTTTATACCATGATTGGATCGGACAAATTATTCTTAGATGTTGTATTCCCGATTCAGAATGTGATTTCAGAGAAGGTCGATAAAGTTTTCAAAATGGTTGAGATTGAGAAGTCTGAGATTTCAAAGTTTGCTGGTAAAGGTCATAAATCTTTTTATAACAAACCTGGTTTTAAGAAGAAAAACATGAAGGCTGGTTTGGGTTATAAAAAGAAACGGAATTGGAATCAAAGTGAAAAACAGGATTTGCAACAAAAGATGAATTTTGTTCAAGGGAAAAGCTTGAAAGAAGAGGAAAAACTCAAATTTAGTCGACAGTCTAATGATGAGTTTGATGCTATGAAAAAGAAACAACAACAGGCCAAGGATGTTTCAAAGAAAGTGTGTTTTAAATGTGATCAAATTGGACATGTTGCACGAAAGTGTCCAAATCCAAAGCCTGTTGATGTTGAAAAACAGAAATCTGAGGATGTGAAATCAAGGTCAACCAGATTTGATTCGAAACAAACTTGGAGGTACAATACAAACAAGTTTGCTTCAAATCAAAATTGGAAATCAAACCCGAACAGGTTCGATTCAAGACAGACCTGGAATTCTCACACACCCAGATTCAGAACAACACAGAGTTGGAGAACATCTGTTGATATGACAAAACCTCAAGAGTTTTGGAAACCTAAAAATGTTGTTCAAAATCAAAACATTCAAAAAGAGACAAATTTTTACAAAAGAGGTACTCCGAAAGGTCAAATGTGGAGTGCTAAGAAACAAGTAACGATGGTAAAAGATGAAAAAGTTGAAGTCAAAATTAAAAACGTTTTAAATGACAAAGAGTTTCCGAAATTAAATGAACATTATTGTGTTGAAATGCCTAAGGTCCAACAGACCTGGGCTAAATTGTTCAAATGATTGATAAAGTTTGAATGTGCAGGTGCTCAACGAAGATGAAGATTGTGAGAATGGTGGTTGGAGCAACCTGGCACAAGAAGAGGTTGCTGAACCCTGGTTTGGTTGAACAGGGAGTTTAGTTTGAGTGTTTTCTGTACATAAATAAACAATATTTTCAAAATCCTAAAAATTGGAAAAATTAAAAACCAAAAATATGTTTTTAGTTTGTTAAAATTTGAAAAACCAAAAATATGTTGTTTTTAATTTTGTTTTGATTGTATGTTGATTGAATATGCCGAAACCCTCACGGCTGAACAAACATGATTACTTTCATCAGATTGAAAAACGGTTTTCAAACTGTAAAAATCAATGGGTTGTAAATCATGGGGGTACATTATGTTTTCTGCAAATCAGAGCACTTTAAGCAGAAAACGGATGGCGAGACAAAGCTATCAGTGTTGGTTGTCAAATTGTTTTTAAATGGTTTTGCATTTAGGGGGAGATATATTGGTGTTAGAAAATCCAAAAACATTTGAAAATTTGAAAAAGTCAAAAACATGATAAAATTTAAAAATTGAGTTTTTGCATAAAAAGAGGAAATGATAGTACATCAGTAGACAGTTACAGTACGCTAAAGAAATGGAAAGTTTAAATGTGTTAAACGATCTCACCGTGGATGTGTCGGTAGGTTTTTATACACTTAGTAAATTTTTTCGGGATATAAACCTAAATTCAAACACTTGCTTATTTCGTGGGGAACACTACTTGGATATATAGGTAACCCCTGAAATCTCGTTTGAAAGGTTTCGTATTCTGATATACAGGTTTTTATACTCAATGATGTCTGGGGTATTATTCCGGGACTTCTGCTGAACGGTATTTCTGACCTAGTCCTCGAATAATACTTTCCGCATATGCTTGAAACACAGCATCACCCTCAGCATATATGATAAGACAATAAAATTGCTTAGCAATGCTGTTGTAAAAAAGATCCTCTAAAGGGGACACACTCACAAGTTGAGTCATGATCTCTCTGCTGAACGATGGTTCTGACCTGAGCTCTCATGATTCTTCATAATTTATTTACCCCTTACAGATATCATTTGTATTATAATTGCCTGTAAGACTGAATATTGGGATCTGGATACGGGAGTATATTCAAGAGGTGGGACACATGAATGAGTTTAAGTTCTTAATACATCTAATTCGTATCCTGAATCAGTTGAAGTTTGTATGAAAATTTAAGTGGATCAGTATATCGACAATCTAAGTGAATTGTTTAATTCTTAATGTGAAATTAAGCTCAACGGTACTTGTGACTTGTCAAAAATTGATATGATCCTCTGACGCATACTCAAACAAAAATATTGTCTGTAAATATGTTTGTACATATTTCTTTACTGCTTTATATTTTCAGAAAAGTCAAAAAGATTTTGATTTCTGCTTTATTTTCGACAACTGATGTCTGAGTGCTGAGTTTCAAAATCTAAGTAAGCTGATCGTGTTTCTGAAAATAAAACAAGTTCATTAATTTGATACTTGAAGTTTTATAATCAAAAATTAAAAAAAAAAAAAAACAGTTTGTGATATCTCCAAGGTCATTAAATTGAACTTGGATGATAAACTGTGAGGGAGTTGGATCCTTTAATATTGTCAAATCTATAAAGTTTGTTGATAGGGGGAGTGGATTAGAGAATTTGATTGAGAATTCAAAATGCTGTTATTCATAAATGTTTGAGAAATTGCAGATGATAGTCCAGACTACGATCTCAAAAGCAGAGTTTAAGGGGAAGTTTGAAGACAAGCTTGAAGCAAAAAGAAGTTTGTAGATGGAAAGCTAGGTGTCGATCCCAAAGCACGGAAGCTTGATGAAAGGGGGAGCCTGGAGCTGATGGAGAAGATAAAGATTGAAAGATGCTTACAATGTTACAATCTAAGTGAGAATGCAGAATGATCAAGACTGAAGATGTGTCATATTGAAGAATAGTCACTGAAGACTTCGTCAATATCCGAGGGGGAGTCTGTTAGTGCACTACGTCTATTGACTTCGTCTTGTATCATGTAATAGGATAGAATAGGATATTCAGTGCACGAGGTTCGAGAAACTAAGAAATGTGGTTTAAGTGATGATTTCGCTTGAAGTGAACTTGTTACAAGTTCAAGCGAAATTCACATAACAGATTTCGCTTGAACTAGTTCAGGTTACCTTCAAGCGAAATCCTACCTCTATATATAGTGCACTCATCATTTCATTTGACACGCGACTTCTGAAAGTGTAACGAAGTGCTGCCGGTTTTCTGTCAGGTTGTAAACATTGTTATTATCAATACAAGCAACAGATTAAAGATTACAAGCTGTATTCGTGTCCGGTTTACTGATTCCGCCTTTAAACTGGATGTAAAACTCTTCTGAACGACTCAGTCGGGTCAAACAACGATCCAACACCACACTGGCATTTCTAATTGTTGTAACATACCTGAGGGTTTCTGGTGTTCAGCTTTAACTTGTGAACAAGTTAAACATTTAGAAACATATGCGGCTATGTCCTTTTTCATTCCTATCCACCAGAAATTTCTCCTTAAATCCTGGTACATTTTATCACTTCCTGGATGCATTGTATATTTAGATTTATGGGCTTATTCTAATATACAATTACGTAGATTTCCTAATTTAGGTATCCACATTCTCTTTTTATGAAATCTCCAAATTCCATCTATTCCTTGTTCCAATTCTTTTAGCATACCTTTTAATTTTTCAGAATCATCCTTGATTACTGATTCTTGTGCATCTCTTATCTGATTATTTAAATCTACTTACAAATTTAATTTAAGAGAACGTACTCTTTTTGGCTTTTCATGATACTTTCGGCTTAAAGCATCTGCCACTACATTTGCTTTTCCTTCATGATATTGGATATCACAATCATAATCACTAAGAAATTCCATCCAACGTCTTTGTCTCATATTCAACTCTTTCTGCCCGAAAACATACCTTAAACTTTTGTGATCAGTAAATATGGTAAACTTGATACCATAAAGATAATGTCTCCAAATCTTAAGAGCAAAAATTATAGCTCCTAATTCTAAATCATGGGTTGAATAATTCTCTTCATGATTCTTAAGTTGTCTAGATGCGTAAGCTATAACTTTTTGGTGTTGCATTAACACACATCCATAACCTAATTTAGAAGCATCACAATATACTATGAAGTCTTCAGTTCCTCCTGGTAATGCTAATATGGGTGTATGGGTTAATCTTTGTTTAAGAATTCTAAATGCTTCTTCTTGTTTTAATCCCCATTCAAACTTAACAGATTTACAGGTTAGCTTAGTTAAGGGAATGGCGATTCTAGAAAAATCTCGAATAAATTTTCTATAATAACCAGCCAATCCTAAGAAACTTCTAACCTCAGTTGGTGACTCAGGGGTTTTCCATTTAGTAATTGCCTCAATCTTTGTTGGATCTACATGAATTCCTTCATGATTAATTAGGTGTCCTAAGAATTGTACCTGTTCTAACCCAAATTCGCACTTAGAAAATTTAGCATAAAGCTTTTCCTTTCTTAACAAACTTAAAAGTGCGTGCAAATGTTTTGCATGATCCTCTTTATTCTTAGAATAGATTAGAATATCATCTATGAATACAATTATGAATTTATCCAAATATGGTTTACATATTCGGTTCATCATGTCCATAAATGCAGCTGGGGCATTGGTTAACCCAAATGGCATGACAGTAAATTCATAATGACCATACCTTGTTCTAAATGCGGTCTTAGGAATATCCTCTTCCTGAACCTTTAATTGATGATATCCTGACCTTAAATCGATTTTAGAGAAAAATCGAGCTCCTTGTAGCTGATCAAACAGATCATCGATTCTTGGTAATGGGTACCGATTCTTAATTGTGACCTTGTTTAATTCACGGTAATCAATGCACATACGCATTGATCCGTCCTTCTTTTTAACAAACAATATTGGCGCTCCCCATGGCGATGAACTTGGTTGTATGAATCCTTTTTCCAAAAATTCATCTAATTGTTTCTTTAGTTCCTGCATTTCGGCGGGTGCCAAACGGTAAGGTGCTTTGGCAATCGGTGTTGTTCCTGGTATCAAATGGATTCTGAATTCAACTTCCCTATCTGGAGGTTGCCCCGGTAACTCTTCTGGGAATACATCTGAAAACTGAGATACTACTGGAATATCTTTTAAATCCTTTCCTTTAGTGTTAGTGATTATAGAAATCAAATACACTATAGAACCTTTTCTTATACAACTTGCAGTTTTCATCACAGAGATAATTTTAGTGGACCTAGAGGGTTTATCTCCTTTAATTGTGATCGTTTTACCTTTTGTTGAATTTACTTGAATTAACTTTTGATCACATACAATATTGGCTTTATTGGCTATTAACCAATCCATTCCTAAAACAACATCGAATCCTACCAGATTCATAGGATACAGGTTTGCAATAAATTTCTGATTTAAAATTTCTATGCTTGCTCCCTGCAAGATTTCAGAAATTCTAATGGTTTCTCCATTAGTTGTCTCTACTAAGCATTCTTGTGGTATTTTAGTTAATGACTGATTTAGAATTTTGCAAAATGATGTATTAATAAAACTTTGGTTTGCACCAGAGTCAAATAATACTTTAGCAAAGATATCATTAACTAAAAACTGTAACGACTCTCATCAAAAGTCATAATAATTAAATTAATTTGACCAATAGGAAACCCTAATTGAGACACCCAAGTGATTCTGTACAAACCCTAAGATTTTCAGAAAAATCAGAATCAGGATCAGGGCCCCTAAAACTCAGGGGGGGTATTTCCTAGTTACGATTATCCACTTAAAACGTAGGCAGAAAGGAATTTATGAAAACCGTCGATTCAGCTGAGCTAGTCCCACACGTGGCAACCCTATACATGAAAGTTGTTCTTACGCGGGCCGCGTAAGGATAAGCATAAAACTCACGCGGGCCGCCTGAGGGACAAAATTCACCTATAAATACAGGAGATTGGGACTTGAATTCTGGCTTCAGAACGACGAAGAAATTCGAAAAATACGCTGAGTTATGCTCTGATTACTCCAATTAACACACCGGCACTAAATCGACACTGCAATCAGGGTATTAGCACAATCGCTGCTACGATTCATTTTCCGATTGATCAATGTACTCAATTGGTGTTTAAGTGCTGCCCACATTAGAGTGATGTTTTGTCATTAGTCGTTAATTCGACAGATGTTTAAGCATAGCACTTTGTCACTCGTTGTGATGGTTGATCTCGTGAGTTATCGTAAATGCTGGATTGATTACTAACCCCGAATTGTGTGCTTGTTATTGAATTTAGGATAAAAGGCTAAATCAGTAGGCTAAACTCTACCCGTATAAATTTGCAATGTGAGTCATTCTCCTTTTCTCACAGTTTGTGAGTCATTCTCTTTTTCTCACAGTTTGTGAGTTATTCTCTTTTTATCAATTATTTTACAATACCTCAAATTATTTTCAAGGTTATAATTACAGGGACTAAGTCGTGGATATCTTGAATTACTGGTTAGTGGGGTATTGTGCACATTACTAATTTTCTCCCAGTTAGGTTCATTGACCTACTCGGGATAATCACTGTTAGGTTCATTGACCTACAGGGATAATCATCACTATTTAGGTTCATTGATCTAAATAGTGGTATGACCATCGTCACCATAGTGACTTGTCATCATTGTGACAGTGCCAGATAAAGATAAGATAGAAGCCATTGTAATCGCTCTTATGCTGTAATTAATAACTATGCATCATTATGCAAAATAGAATGATTCACTCAGTATTTCCCGCTGACAAAACCTTTTTCAAACATGTTTCAGGTGACCTGTTATGAACCAGGAAAAGTGCCATATAGCACTACAAGCTCAAAGAAGTGGCTCAGTATAAAATAAAGAAACATGTTTTGTAAAATAAAAGATTTCTTCGTGAAATCAATTGATTGTAAATTACCGGGTTTTATCCCGCGTTGTGAAATAAAATAAATCGGGAAATATTTACATTTTAAAAAGATCCTGATGAAAACTTACGCTGTCAAACTCAATTAATTAAATACCGCGGGATTTCTGTCCCGCGGCTCCTGAAACGGGTCAAACCGGGTCGGGGGCCGTGACAGAAAAAGGTGGTATCAGAGCCACTTATCGAGCCACTGATTTAAGCCAATTAAGTATTTAGAAAATACTTAATTTTTATTAATTGCTATTTTGTGATTATATGTTTTATTATCTGACTAATTTTGAATAGTATGGGCAGATTTTTATATGTTAGCTACTGTAGTAGTAAATATAAATCTTTAAATAATTTTACTCAAAGTTTTAGCACTTTTATTATTTATAGTCTAGAAACCTTATAAATAAATTTACAAATAAAACCTACTGTGTTTTAATTTTCAGTTATTTTGGTAGTTAACCAGTATGAAATAATATTAAAAGGTTTTCTATATGATTTTTAACTTAGTAATTGTGTGTATCTTGCATAAACAGCATGAGTGATTTGTCGGAAGCCCTTCAGAAATTAAATCTCTATCCAGTAAGAATAGAAGTTTCCAGATATTTCAATAAGTATATTCCAGACATAGAAGAACCTATAGAATTCAACGTCTCACCTCTCGAGAAACCTAAGCCTAAGAAAATGAAAATTGGGGAAAGCTCTAGGCAAATTGAGGGATTACCATCTCAGGAAGAGTTGGATTTTATAATGGCAAACGATGATACTATTGAGCCTATTAATGAAAATGATTTTATTCATTCTCTTGAAACACAACTACCAATGAACTTAGAACCAGCTATTCCAAACCCTTCAATCCACTCGCAAATAGACGAATGGTTGAATAATGAAATACTGTTACAAAACCATCCCTATAAGCTTTTTCCTAAGTTCAAACCAGAACCTTTACCAAAGCCACCAATGAGTAACGAGAATATGGTTGAACAACGCCACTTTGGTGAAGAACTAATGGATGCTGGGAATAGGATCCAAGAGATTTTGGGGCAGATCTCTTGGAAATACGATGAGAAGGAACGCCGTTACTAGAATACCACCTGACAAAAGAATAGGGGAATTATGAAACTATGGTTGTGTAATAGTAATAGTAAAAATCAGTATGTGTAAAATAAATAATAAAATGGTTGTATATAAAAGCATGATATAAGGAAATTTTAGAAAGTTACAATTTTGTTTGTATATTCGTTTACGTGATTATGTGCAATTAATTGTAACATTGGATTATTTCTTTTATACTAATTATTTATTTATAAATTAGTTATCAGATGGAAAACGCTAATAATGAACCAGTTAATGAGGTTAATCAATCTGAGCAACAACCGGGGGACCAATATATGACTAGGCAAGATATAGAAAATATCGTTGCTCAAGGGATAGCCAACGCTATTCCAGGAATAGTTGCTCAAAGGATAGCCAATGCTATTCCATCAATCGTTGCTGCTATTAAAAATCCAATCGAACCGCAACAAATTGTTCCTAGTAAACGTATTTCTGAAGATAATTTCAGTAATAGCGTAAACAGAGGCAATAATCATGTTAATCATGATAATGAACCACGGCAAGCTCCGCTCCCTAAGAAAAGGAAAGTTGCAACACCTGGTTGCACTTACAAAGAATTTCTTGCTTGTAAACCCACTGAGTTTGCAGGCAATGAAGGAGCGACTGCGGCACTGCGTTGGTTAGAGAAAACCGAGGCAGTAATTGCCATAAGTAAATGTGCTCAAGATGATCAGGTCATGTATGCGTCAAATCTTTTCAAAGAAGTAGCGCTAGAATGGTGGAATACGGTGTTACAAGCAAAAGGAAGAAGGACGGCGTATGCTATGAACTGGGAAGAATTTAAGAGTCTTGTAGAAAGAAAATTTTGTCCCGAGTATGAAAAAGAACAAATGACAAATAAGTTTTTAACCCATCGGATGGTGGATGTAGATTGTCGAGGGTATACTACGACATTCTTCGAGTATGCTAGAGTGGTACCAACGCTGGCTTCGCCAGGGCCGGTACTTATTTCTCGCTATATTTGGGGATTAATTTCCGAAATCCGTAATATCGTCAAGGCTGCGAAACCTCGCACAATTGATGATGCGGTGGATTTAGCCAATACTCTGACTGACGAGCTAGTACGGACAAGAGAAGAAAATAGAAGGAAGGAAATAGCCCAAAAGATTACCCAAGAATTTCGTTCGGGTAACCATAACAATTTTAAGAAAGGAGGGAATGGGCAATCTTCTACTAGTCCATTTTGCAATTTTTGCAAAAGGAAGCATTTTGGAAGATGCAAAGGATATTGCAATTTTTGCAAAATTCCGGGGCACCAAGAAGAAGACTGCAGGAGGAAGAAATTTTCAGTTTGCTACAACTGTGGAGAAACTGGACATCTTAGGCCAGATTGTCCAAAACTGAATAAATCATTTGACAATCAAGCCAAACCGGCAGAAGGAGCAAAAAGGAATGCGAGAGCCTTCCAGCTGACTACTCAAGAAGCCGAGATGATTCCAGATGTGATAGTCGGTATGTTCTTAGCTTACAACGTTTACACAATAGTATTATTTGACTCTGGTGCAAACCAAAGTTTTATAAATACTTTACTCTGCCAAACTCTTAACTTACCGTTAACCAGCATTAGATAAATTTCTACAATAGAATTGGCAGATGGGAATTTAGTTAAAGTAAATAAGGTTCTGCAAAACGTAGAAATAGAACTTTTAAGTCATAAATTTCATGCAACCATATTGGTTGAATTCGATGTTATGTTAGGAATGAATTGATTAGTAAAACCACTATTCTTTGTGATAAGAATTCCATAGAAATTCAGGCAACCACTGGAGAAGTAATAATGATTACAGGAGATAAGCCATGTAAATCCATAAAGTTCATATCTAATGAAAGTTGTTAGTTATGAACGAAAGCAAGGAATAGTATATATGATTTCAGTAATCATTAATACTAAAGATAAAGAAATTAAGGAAATTTCTGTAATTTCAGAATACCCAGATGTATTCTCAGAAGAATTACCAAGATTACAACCAGATAGGGAGGTAAAATTTGGATTCATCTAATTCCAGGAATTTTACCGATAAGCCAGGAAACCTTATCTGTTAGCACCTACAGAAATATTAAAATTGAAAAAGCAATTAAATATTTCATACAACCTAGTTTATCCTCATGGGAGGCATCAGTGTTGTTTGTTAAGAAAAAGGATGGTTCGATAAGAATGTGTATTGATTATAGGGAATGGAATAAGGTTACAATTAAGAATCAATACCCATTACATGATGATCTATTTTGATCAATTCCAGGAAGATAGATAGTTTTCTAAGATCAACTTATGTTCCGGATATTATCAATTAAAAGTATCAGAGGAAGATGTACCTAAGACTGTTTTCAGAACTAGGTATGGTCATTACTAGTTTACAATCCTGCCCTTCGAATTAAAGAATGCACCTGCAGCATTCATGGACACGATAAATAGGATCTGTAAACCATATTTGGATAAATTGGTAATTGTCTTCAACGACGATATACTTATTTATTCCAAAAATCAGGAAGAACATTGTCAGCATTTGCATATACTCTTAACTTTGTTAAGAAAAGAAAAGCTTTACGCCAAATCTTCGAAGAATGAATTTTGGCTGCTAGAAGTGCAATTTTAGGTCATATGGTGAATCCCGAAGATATTCACGTAGATCCTGCTAAGATAGCAATAATTACCAAATGGAAGATTCCGCAATCAGCAATGGAAATTAGGAGTTTTGTAGGTTTAGCCGGATACTACAGGTAGTTTATTAAGGATTTTTCCAAAATAGCTTTACCAGAAGGAACTGGAGATTTTGAAGTATATTATAATGTTTCAAAGTTAGGATCTGAATGTGTAAAAAGGAAATTGCGTATGCATCAAGACAGTTGAAAAAGCACGAAGAGAACTATATAACACATAAATTAGAATTAGGAACCATAATTTTGACTTAAGATTTGGAGACATTATCGGTATGGAAGTAAATTTACTGTTTATACAGATCATAAGAATTTAAGATATATATTTAGGTAAAAAGAATTAAACATGAGGCAAAGGAAATGGATGAAAATCCTAAGTAACTACGATTGTGATATTCAGTATCATGAAGAAAAAGCTGAAGACAGCTATAGATCGCCAGAAGAATTATACAAATGATAGATGAAAGCTGTTGGAGTTCGAGTTGGAGACAAAATGTAATTGAAAGTATCTCCTTGGAAAGGAGTAAGAAAGGAAAGCTAAGTCCAATGTACGTAGGATTATTTCTAGTGATCCAACGTATAGAACTAGTTACTTATCATTTACAACTACCAAGAAAGTTAGCTGAAATACATGATGTATTTCAAGTATCCAATCTTAAGAAATGTTTATCAGACGAATCATTGGTAGTATCTCTTTGAATTATAGAGGTAAACAAAAAGCTGAAATTTGTTGAGAAACCACTTAAATTTTAAGGATCGAAAAAATCAAGTTTCTCAAATATAAACGACTAGTTTGAGTCAAAATTAGATGGGATTCAAAGAAAAGAGCTGAATACACTTGGGAGCTGGAATCAGACATAAAGTGAAAGTATCCTCATTTGTTTCAGTAAATCTCGAGGACGAGATTTTTATTAAGTTGGGGAGAATGTAACGACTCTCATCAAAAGTCATAATTATTAAATTAATTTGACCAATAGGAAACCCTAATTGAGACACCCAAGTGATTCTGTACAAACCCTAAGATTTTCAGAAAAATCAGAATCAGGATCAGGGCCCCTAAAACTCAGGGGGGGTATTTCCTAGTTACGATTATCCACTTAAAACGTAGGCAGAAAGGAATTTACGAAAACCGTTGATTCAGCTGAGCTAGTCCCACACGTGGCAACCCTATACATGAAAGTTGTTCTTACGCGGGCCGCGTAAGGATAAACATAAAACTCACGCGGGCCGCCTGAGGGACAAAATTCACCTATAAATACAGGAGATTGGGACTTGAATTCTGGCTTCAGAACGACGAAGAAATTCGAAAAATACGCTGAGTTATGCTCTGATTACTCCAATTAACACACACCGGCACTAAATCGACATTGCAATCAGGGTATTAGCACAATCGCTGCTACGATTCATTTTCCGATTGATCAATGTACTCAATTGGTGTTTAAGTGCTGCCCACATTAGGGTGATGTTTTGTCATTAGTCGTTAATTCGACAGATGTTTAAGCATAGCACTTTGTCACTCGTTGTGATGGTTGATCTCGTGAGTTATCGTAAATGCTGGATTGATTACTAACCCCGAATTGTGTGCTTGTTATTGAATTTAGGATAAAAGGCTAAATCAGTAGGCTAAACTCTACCCGTATAAATTTGCAATGTGAGTCATTCTCCTTTTCTCACAGTTTGTGAGTCATTCTCTTTTTCTCACAGTTTGTGAGTTATTCTCTTTTTATCAATTATTTTACAATACCTCAAATTATTTTCAAGGTTATAATTACAGGGACTAAGTCGTGGATATCTTGAATTACTGGTTAGTGGGGTATTGTGCACATTACTAATTTTCTCCCAGTTAGGTTCATTGACCTACTCGGGATAATCACTGTTAGGTTCATTGACCTACAGGGATAATCATCACTATTTAGGTTCATTGATCTAAATAGTGGTATGACCATCGTCACCATAGTGACTTGTCATCATTGTGACAGTGCCAGATAAAGATAAGATAGAAGCCATTGTAATCGCTCTTATGCTGTAATTAATAACTATGCATCATTATGCAAAATAGAATGATTCACTCAGTATTTCCCGCTGACAAAACCTTTTTCAAACATGTTTCAGGTGACCTGTTATGAACCAGGAAAAGTGCCATATAGCACTACAAGCTCAAAGAAGTGGCTCAGTATAAAATAAAGAA
Source organism: Helianthus tuberosus (assembly GCA_030545235.1). Classification (NCBI taxonomy): domain Eukaryota; kingdom Viridiplantae; phylum Streptophyta; class Magnoliopsida; order Asterales; family Asteraceae; genus Helianthus; species Helianthus tuberosus. The sequence goes on along the minus strand of CM060426.1, from coordinate 141,874,596 downwards.
ACATGTTTTGTAAAATAAAAGATTTCTTCGTGAAATCAATTGATTGTAAATTACCGGGTTTTATCCCGCGTTGTGAAATAAAATAAATCGGGAAATATTTACATTTTAAAAAGATCCTGATGAAAACTTCCGCTGTCAAACTCAATTAATTAAATACCGCAGGATTTCTGTCCCGCGGCTCCTAAAACGGGTCAAACCGGGTCGGGGGCCGTGACAAAAACGTACCAGCTATGACATCTGGAATCATCCTGGCTTCATCTGCAGTCAGTACAAATGCTCTAGCATTTTTAGTATTCTTGTTATCTGCAGCTGGAGCTAGTTTCGGACAATTTGGTCTGATATGACCTTTCTCTCCACAGTTGAAGCAAAATCCATTACTGGATTTCCTCTTGCAATTTTCTTCCTTGTGTCCTAGCATCTTACAGTAATTGTAGAGATTTGAACATCTCCCCGAGTGCTTTCTTTTGCAATTCCTACAGTAGGGTGCAGAAGTAGAACCTACATTTTTCCCACGATTAAAATTTCCAGAACGAAATTCTTGTGTGAGCTTTTGGGTTAGGTTTCTTCTTTGATCTTCTTCTCGAGTACGAACTAATTCATCTGTCAAGGTATGTGCTAGTTCTACAGCTTCTTCTATGGTTTGAGGTCTAGCTGCCTTGACTACATGTCTAATCTCTCCGATTAATCCCCAGATATAACGGGAGATTAACACTGGTTCTGGTGAAGCAAGGGTTGGCACTATCCTAGCATATTCAAAGAATAACTTAGTATATCCCTTACTATCCACACCAGTCATCCTTAGATGTAAGAATTTGTCTGCTATCTGTTCCTTCTCATTGGGTGGGCAGAATTTCCTTTCTACCTTTTCCTTAAATTCTTCCCATGTCATATTGTAGGTTTGATCACTTCCTCTTGATTGGAGGATAGTGTTCCACCATTCTAGTGCTGCATTCTTAAACAAATTAGAAGCAAACAATATCTTATCTTCTTCAGCACACTTACTTATCCTTAAGACTGCCTCAGTTTTCTCTATCCAGCGTAGAGTTGCAATGGCCCCTTCGTTGCCCGAGAATTCCATTGGTTTACAAGACCCGAATTCTTTATAAGAACAACCATAAGGCATGGTTCTTTTTCTTTTGGGAATAGGCATTTGAAGTAAAGGTCCATTGTTCACGCTGTTTTCTGGTTCAGTTGGTCGCTTACTGCTATGCTTACTTTTATTCTCAGCATCCTTAACAGTTTGAAGAATAAATGGCATTGCATCTATAATTCCTTGTGCCACTATGTGTTGGATAGCACTATTATCCACTTGGTTTCCATTGTTATTGTTGTTTGGATTCTCATTATTCAGATTATCATCATTCTGAATATTATCATTCTGGATTTCCGGGTTATTATCCAAATTGACTTGATTTCCTTGGTCGGCCATCTGAATTTTAAACATTTACCCCGTTATTAATATCACAAGATAATATTTAATATAGTTAATCATACGACACTCAATCTAGCAAAAAACGTAGATCATTGCTACTTTTACTCTATTCATATATTATTATGCTTCTGTTACACACTAATACTGGAATAAAATTACAATACCAACAGAAATAAAATCACACTAATAGTAACATGCATCCGTACTCACATATTTTATTTTATTTTATTATAATATTATTATTACTACCGTTTCACCAACTCATTCACGGGTATGGATTCATCCAAAAATCCATATTACGTTCATCGTATTTCCATACGAGACGCTCTCCCACCTGACGCATTTTCTCACTGCTTTCTAAAATTTCCTCCCCAAAAGTCCTAAGCTCTTGGACGTTTTCTGCACTCATTGGGGGTGCAGGTTCTAGGACTGGGTTTGGAATCTGGGGTGCGGGTTCCTGATATGGAGGTGTAGGTGCCTGAAATTGGTAAGGATCTTCTAAAATTTCTCTAATATAATCATCTTGGTAATAGGGATCTAAAGGGTCCATACCTGGATAGGCTCCTATGTTCTGTATGTCTTCATGGATAGGATAACGTTGCACAAAGTCACTATTATCGTCCCACCAAGGGTCGTAATTTGGGTCTAGAGGGTTTGGTGCAGGTATCCTAGGGATTTCCTCTGGATTGAAGTCATGCATCTCCACTTGGTTATCGAGGTTTTCTATCTCCATTGGCTGATTGGGAATTACAGGTAAGGGTTGTGGGGCTACTAGTTGTTCCAGACTTGGGTCAGCAGCAGTTGTGGCTAAGATATGGAAATTAGCTAGGCTTCTATTAAGCATATCTTGTGTTTGAGCATCTGTCCTACGCTTAGCGGCTGCTAAAACTCTTTGCTGTTGCAACTTTCGCATTCTCTTCCTACGAGCAAAAGCTTCTTTACTGAACCATCCTCGTTTCTTATTAGGAAATGGCTCTTCAGATTGAGCTCTAAAGGCAAATATTCCATCATCCTGATCAGCAACGTACCCCGAGAGGGCAGGCTGTGATGAGGTACCTTCACTCTTAGGGGAATCAGATAACTGACGATTCAGATCTGAGGGTCCTTGATCACTCATACTGAAAACTAACAAATAGTCAAATAACACATAACAAATAAATACAGTTATGCATTTATTTTCGTAATTTATTTCCTAACACAAAATATAGAATTTAAGAGTCAGTAGAACACTTCTTTGGCTCAGACCAGTGGCTAGGCTCTGATACCACCTTCTGTCGCAACCCCCGATCCCTGTTCCCCGGGAACGGGCGGACGCGAGCTCAGAGTTGTGGTGGTATCAGGGTTTATTTAATCGTGCAGCGGAATTTACATCAGGACCGTAGTTAGGAAATATTTATCAGAGTAAAACCACCATACTTGATATTAATAAACACATGGGCAAAACCCAAGTTTATTGTTACAATATACTTATAGGGACAAACCCTATTTTATTGAATTTAAAACATCATTTCTTAGGTAACTTTTATAGCCACATTATCCCCAAGCCTTTAGTGCTCTCCAGCTGGCTTTCTATTAATTGGCTGTCACATTGGGTTACCTGAAACGCGTTTTAAAAACATTTGTCAGTCGGAAATACTGGTGATTGAATCCCAGTTTAATCAAGAAACATTTTATCAATTAAAACAGTATCGAGGACGATTACAATGTTTATGTCTACACAATTACTCCATTTGGTACTATCAGACCTGACTTGTGGGTCATATTACCCATTGGCTAACACATTGTCCAATGGTAACGTATTGTCATCCCGACTTACTACTCGCAAGTAGTACAAATTTTGTATACAAAACCCCAACATACCGGACAGTAATTGAAGACTACAAAGACTCAATCACTGCTTAATTTCATTGTAAAACAATTAAGGTTTTGTAAAGTATTCCAAAAACGTTAACAAAAAGAGGATAAACTCACATTGCTGTCTTAGGCTTTTCGTAAGGGTTTCCTGGATATAATCTATAATTTATACAAATATACATTGGTCAGTATCATAACCCTTTGAAATTATTAATAATACCCTCCCCGAGACGGCATTCCAACAACTACGTCGGGCAGAACCACGACAGTTGTTACGGAACCCTAAATCAATCGGGCAGCGTAACTATTATGAAACCGGGGTTATAATACTTACAACGAAGCAGAACCTCGCTAATTAGGGGTATAATACCCGAAAATTATGCCAAATATCAGAGAATTTCGAGATTGAGAATGAAATGAACGACGGAAAGTGAAAACTGATGCCTGCTATTTATAGTTGTGTAATTGGGTTTCCACGCGGCCCGCGTAAAATACAAGGAACATTTACGCGGCCCGCGTCAACATAAGTCAACGCAGTAGCTTAGCTTGGTCACCACTAGGCTTGACACGATGTCGACACGTGTCGTCCTCTGGTGCGATCGCGTGTTATGAGTCCGCGCGGCCCGCATGAACTTGAGGTGGGATCTTACGCGGCCCGCCTCAGTTCTAAATTCAGATTTTTATTTTATTTTTATAAACTATAACATATTACGGGCTCGGTTTTCGCATACGGGGTGTAATTAAAGTCATATTGGGACATTCTAAAATATACTAGAGGAAATATTTCATTAGAGTAAAATACCACATTTTTATATTAATAAACACATGGTTAAAACCCAAGTTTCTATTACAACATGTTTATAGGGATAAACCCTAGTTTATTGAATTTAAAACATCGTCTTTTAGGTAACTTTTATAGCCACATTTTTCCAAGCCTTCAGTGCTCTCCGGCTGGCTTCTAATTGGCTTTCACATTTTGTTACCTGAAAAGCATTTTAAAAACATTTGACAGTGGGAAATACTGGTAAGTGAATCCTTGTTTAATCAAAACAGGTTTTATCATTATACAGTATTGAGAGCTATCACATTGTTTCTATCTACACAATTACTCATTCAGTATTGTCAATCCTGACTGGTGGGTCATATTACTCATTGGCTATCTTGTTGTCCAATAGTAACGTGTTCCACATTTTGTATACAAAACCTCAACATACCGGCAGTAATTGAAGAAATTACAAAGACTCAATCACTGCTAATCACATCGTAAAATATTTAAGGTTTTGTAAAAACGATTTACAAAAAGGAGATTACTCACATTGCTGTCTTAAGGTTTTCCTTTAAGATTTCCTGGTGATTATCTATTAATTACACAAATGCACACGCGTTAGTATAATAACCAAATATTTACATTAGTCATACCCTCCCTAAGACGGTATTCCAACGACTACGTCGGGCAGAACCACGATAGCCGTTACGGAACCCTGGATCAATCGGGCAGCGTATTTAATACGTAACCGGGGTTATAATACTTACAACGGGGCAGAACTTCGTTAATTAGGGGAGTATTATGCCTGAAAATTACTTTAGCTATATAGAAATTCGAGAGAGAAAGAAGTTGTGAGCGACGGAAAATGATTGCCGAAGCTTCCAATTTATATGAGCTGATTTGAGCTTCCTCGCGGCCCGCGTAACCAGAAGGCAAGGCCTTCGCGGCCCGCGACGTAGAGTTATAGGGGCTAGGGTTGCTGATTCGCCAGTTTTAGACTCGACACGATGATGACACGTGGCAGCTCAGGGTGTCGCCCTGGTGACTGACTGTCGCGCCACGCGTAGCCCGAAGAGTAGGTCTTCGCGGCCCGCGAGCGACCTATGAAACTTGATTTTTATTAAATCTTTAATTATATAAAGTATTTAGGGCCCGGTTTTCGTATACGGGGTATGTTTTAAGACATATAGGGGTATTCTAATTATATTAGAGGTGTTGAAAATATTTCGGAGGGTAGTTATAATTTGTATCATAATAACAGTGGCCCTAAATTACACAAAATCTTCTTCTTCATCTTTTCATGAAATCTCTTCCTCTCTCATGGGTGTCGGTTTCAATAATTGATGGAGAAATAGCAAGTGTTGATTGAAACTAAAAAGAAGTAGGGTTTTGAATAGGTGGAGAATTGAGAGGTTTGTGATGAGAATGAGGGGATGAAATTAGGGTTTAGAGAATACACGAGAAAGCATCCACAAACGCATCCTGTAAGTATCACCTCAATTTTATGAATTCCAATTGCGTTTATGTGCTTGATTTCTGATTTAGATACAATTGGGTTTATGGGTTTGTTGATAAATGGAATTTCGATTAGTAATTTACTATTTTTTGTGCCCTGATTATGGTACTCGATTTGAAGCTCAATTGATGATTGATGGGGTTGATTTGCTGATTAGTACTTCAATTTTATGAATTCTAATTGCATTTATGTATTTGAATTCTGATTTTGATTGAATTGGGTTACATGGGAACCGACAATTTTAAGGTTTCTTGTTCATCAACTGTTGTTACTGGTTACTTTGGATTCAAACTAACTTATGAGCAGAATGCCTGTTTCTTTTTTACATGAATTTCTAATTCAAACTAACTTATTGGTTCAACTTATATATATGTATTTTTATGTCTCTGTTTTCAACCTAATAAATCCGATTTGGGGGTAGTAGTCAGGGCAAAAGCTGGTAAGAAGCAAATATCAGAAGATGCTGGTGGCAAAATTGCACGTTCTGCAGGAGCTTCAATGAGCACTAAACCCACAAGGTGATGGTTACTTTAACTCACATGCAACACGAAAACCACAAGGTGATGGTATTGTGAAAAAATGTGGTGGTTTGCCTTTGGCTATAAAGGCAATCGGAAGGCTATTGAGAACGAAAACAGATGGAGAAGATTGGGATGACCTATTGAATAGTGAGATATGGGATTTAGAAAATGCAAATGAAACTGTTACAGCCCTTAGGCTAAGCTACCATGATGATGATGAGGACAATCGAAACGCTTTAAAGGTGGATGAAGCCAAAGTTGTTCAAAGTAAACAAACGCACAGGTGTTGCTGGAATAGAAGCTGCAGCAAGGCTAATGAATGCCAATGTTGCTCATAAAGAGGCTTCTGAAGGTTTGGTTTTAAATTTTCATGTGCATGTTTTTACTTCTTTTCCTGTATAATTAGAGGGCACAATTTCTACGTAAACTGGTCCTAACATGTTTAAATATGTTGCATAATCAGTTTAAGTGTCAAAAATTTAGTTACATATGCTTAAATTTAAATTATGCATAAAAGGGTATTTTGGTCATTTTCCTAAGGCATATAAACTACCTATCATACAACTAATCAAACTATTCCATTTCCTTAAAGAGTCGAATGGGCCAAAGCATTAGATTTTTCTATAAAGGAAAAGTCTTAATTTGGTGGAACGTAGACTCATACTCTAGTTTTACTGCAGACATCTTATTTGCTTCATCTAGAAAATTAGATTAGTGGTATATAAATTTTATTATTGTAAATTGTGATCTTCTTTAAACTTTAAAGCAGCCAACCGAATATCTTATATGTTACAACTAAACTTGCAGGGAACTTATACCCATGGCATGCTAAAGGATCTTCAACAGCAGTATTTAGAAAGATTTTAGTAGTGTAATATTCAGGAAAATGGAGTAAACGGTCGCATGAGTTCATTGAATCAGCAAATTAATAACAATCAACCTCTAAGTGTAAGTTTCTTTAAGTCAACAACATTTGACCACCCATAATATAACAACTTGATTTTGATCTTGATAGGATGTGTGGTTCAAGTGAAGGACTTAGATTAAGTAATGCTTTTGTTGATCAAAATCCAATGACTCTCAAACAGGTATGTTGACATAACATTCAAATTAAGAAAATTTTCAAATATTAGACTTGAGGCTAAGTTAAAGAAAAGGGTCAAAGTGGTTGATGAGTTTGTTTATAAGTTGATCCAGAAAAGGTTGAACTGACGTTGACTGAATCAGCAAATAACAATCAACGAAAGTCCAGATTTTAGCAGTGTGTGTACATTCAGAAAAAATGCAGTAAAACTCGCGCATATGTTGACTGAATCAGTAAATAACAATCAACGTGTCGATATAAGTGTAAGTTCCTTCAAGTCAACAACATTTGACCACCTCATAATATAACAACCTGGTTTTAGTTATTCATATACATGATATAACAGGGGATTTGTTCATGAAAGCAACGGGTCGATTTAATATTCAAACTTCCTTTTGGAATTGAACTGACAGCAATTCTGGCTCAGTTTTCGAAGTTATTTTCCGCATAGTTTATTTGACTTTGCATTCATTTAAACAACAAATTTTACATATTATTATGAGACAAGTTAATTATTTATAAAGTGTTTGAACTTTGAGAATTAGATTTAAGTTATGCAGAAAATATGATATTCATTGGGTGTTGGGTTTAATCTTTGATGTTACAGGTCATGTACGGGTCAAGTCGGTTACCGGTTTTGTTTAAATGGGTCACAGAATAGCAAACGGGTCATGGGTTGGCAGGTAAATGGGTCTTTAACCATCCAACGGGTCAACGAAGAAATGGTCTAAGTGTTGACTGAGTTTGCTGGATGTGGATTTGAGAAAAAGTGAACGTTAGAAGTCATTATTTTAGCATGTGCTTTTATTTATAGTTGGGTCAAATGGGCCCGTTGAGTTTGTCTATTCCTTAGGGTGAGGGGAGGGGTAACTATTTTCTAACCAATAATATGTCATGTCAAGTCCCCATTCCACTCCTCATTTTGTACTCAATCACTAGCAATTGTCAAACAAATGGAGAGTGGTAAACAATTAAAAAAAATGATTGGTTGAAAAAAGGTAGGGCTCACCATTAACCCCTCTCTCTCCTCTCTTGCCCGGCTCGGTGAATACTCACCGCTATTCCCTCTCCCCGCTCACCGATTGAAGGCCGGCAACCACTCACCGATCGGAAAACTCCATTCACCGATCAAGTCCCCGAGACCACACCGTCCCCCCTTAGCAATGGTTTAGAGTCACGAGTCTTGTGTTACGTTGCATGTAATTGCCTATATAAGGTTTTCTTTGGTTGTTGAATATAGATGTAGCTTTCCATTTTTCTTTTTAGGCAAATTAGATTTAAATAATCTCAACTTTCTTAATTTAGCATATAATAATCTCAACTCAGTTATTTGCCGATAATAATCCGAACTGGTCCACTTTTGGCTGATAAGAGTCTGCTGTTAAAAATAGCTTAACGGTGTTATGGGAGGGACACCACTTTATACATCATAATACCATTATGCTAGAAGCCCATATGTATGAGGTTTTAAATGCTTTTTTTTTTGGTTTTTATCACTTGGAGATAAGTAGTATACCTTGGCCATTGAGATATATAATGGATATTTCTGTACACCTAGTAAGATTACTCGCGCTGTGTTACGGGTTTCAGTCGATTTCTATTTTGGTTCAATATAGCAGCTGAAAGAAATATGTTCAAAAGAATGTCTACACATGTTTTACATCCACCAAAAACCATAAAAATAAATTAAATTGGACAGTAGTACGGTCTGATTTTAAATTAATTGTAAATGAAAACATAAACGCTATCTTTAAAATGACTTTAATGAAAATTTATGTTTAAATGTAAACCAACTTGAATTTATACCGACATGTGCATAAAAATAAGCACATAAGAAAATATTGTTTTAAGTTAAAGAATGGTATGGCGCGTTGCGGCTGTGTCGAAACGTAAAGTGTCTCGAATGTATACCATCTAATGAAAACTTATGATATTTGAGCCTAGTCGTTTCTGAACAAAATTAACGTCAAACATAGACTGAAAACATACATAAAAATAAGCATTAAAACATATTATATTTGACCCGACTTATTTTCGAAAAAGATTACGTTAAAACGTAGAACAACAAAAAATGTACACATTAATAAGCATAAGAACAAATTATATTTGACCCAACTCATTTTTTGAAAAAAATTATGTAAAAAATGTAAATAAACATTAATTTATACTGACACGTACATAAATATAAACACGTATAACTCAATTACAAAGTCGAAAATTGAGGGACAAAAGTATAAAAAACATAAAAAAGACAAACAGACAAAAAGACAAAAAAAAATTCAAAAAATTGAGAACATTATTCACATAAGTTCCTAATTGTATTATAGATAATGCCGAAAGAAAGTTGAGGGACAAAAATATAAAAAAAAAACATAAAGAAGACAAACAGACAAAATGACAAAAAAATTTCAAAAAATTGAAAACACTATTCACATAAATTATTAATTGTATTATAGATAATTATAGATAATGTTCTTGCTTGTCTTGTTTCTTGAGTTTGTTTTCTTTGTTTCTGCCTGGACGGTAACGTTTGCTTTTTATATGTTTATTATAGCTTTTTATATGTTTATTATAGTAGTTTTTGTTGGATGATTTGGTGTGGAGGCCCGATCAAGGGAGGGCGGCCGGCCGTAGCCTTGGGTCGGCCCACACGTCTTTTATTTAACAGTTAAATTATGGTTCTAATTTAGCCGACCCTAGTTATCTCTACTTGGGTTTGGGCCTAACTTGGGGGTTAAGTTTCATAACCCTAATATTATTGTACTTGTAATTCTTTGAGCACCTTAATAATAAAAAAATCCTAGTTGCAGCACACTTAGGTCAATCTTCGTGTCGTTTATTGCTTTCGTGTGTGTGTTCAGTTTCGTGTGTGTTCAATCCTAACGATCTTAACAATTTAGTTATTTATACGATGATAATAGAGGAACAAAAATATCTAGGTTTGATATAGTAGTTGGCGGTTAAACATGCAATCTTTTGACATCCTATGATGTTGATTCGCCAAGACTTATTTTTCCTTTTGTCTTTAAATATATTATATAACTAAAATATTTAAATTACTGTTAAGAGAAAATAAACTATGGAAGTAAGAGTATAATGTTATAGATTAAATCAATTTGGACAAGTTGTGTATACTGAAAATTATATATATGTATTCTGATAAATTTACACTTGTTTGACCAAAGTTCACCCGAGTCATATACTGAAAATAAACTATCGAAGAAACATGACAATTCTGTTATATAATACACCCTTTCTATGTAAACGACCCGCCCGCGTTGCGGCGCGGGTACATCGTAAACCATATGAAAACACACATTTCGACGTATCTAGTTGAACTCAATGTAACCTGTATAAGCATTGTGATTGGATCAAACGTAAAGTAAATCAAATTCATATCGAACAATCGACGTATTATATGTGACATAACTCATACATAGAAAACGTAATGGACATGAAAGAAAAAATGCGCATGTAATCGAAAGGGAATTACAAACCATAATTTGACTCCACTCGGTTAGAAACAAACTTTACGAAACATACATAAAATAAACACGAAAACATATTATATTTGACCTGAATCATTTCCCAAAAAAGTTTACGCCAAAACGTAGACCAACTTGAATTTATACCAAAACGTACATAAAAATATGCACGTAAAAATGGTTTCTTTAAACGAAAACGTATTATATTTGACCTGACTCGTCTATAAAAAAAGTTTACGTCGTAATGTATAACAAATCATATTTATACATACCCGTACATAAAATATGTACGTAGAAAATAGTTTTTAATTAAAGGAAATATAGGGGTAAACCGAAACAAAATATTAGTAAAAAATTTAATAGGTTAAGAACGCTCGTAAAACCGTGCCAAGTAGCACCAATGCCACAACCACATCGACTCTCAACATCATAAAAATAAAATAGATAAAATGGTAAAAATTACAATGAACGAAAAGCAGACTAAAATCGTTGAACCACGCACACCGTTACAGTGTGTTAATGCGAAGAAATTAACAAAAAACGTAAAACGTAGAAAATAATAACTTAGTCGATCTAGGACCCGCCCGTTGCAGCGAACTTTTCAAAAGGGAAAAAATGGACGCGTTACGACGGGTTTGTCAAATATGAAAAAAATAGAGCGAAAAACGTTGAACCTCACATGCACGCTACGACATGTTAACTCGCAAAATTTAGAACGAACCGTAAAACGAAAAACTTGCGAAAGATAAAAAGTATGGGGGGGACCAAAGTTGTAAATAATAAAGTGTTGTGTTAAATTATAAAAGATGGAAAACTTTGGGTTAAAAGAAAAAAAATTAAAAGGGGTTAAAATACAAAATATGAAATGTTTGGGTTAAAAGTGAAAAATCAAGTTTTTTTTTTTGAAAAACTCCCCAAGCTTGGGGTACAACTCCTAATGCACAAAGAAGTTGCTTCTTTATAGTGTAACCCGAGTGGGGGCATAAACCGTGCCAAGTAGCATCAATGCTATATCCGAGCAGCAACACCGTGAAAATGGGTAAAAACAAAATAACAAAAAAGGAAAAATAACACCGAACGAAAAACATACGTAAAATCGTTGAACCATGCATGCCTGTTGTATTGTGTTAATGCGAAAAAATTAGACTAAAACGTAAAATATAGATAAGAATTACTAAGTCGATCTAGGACCCCGGTCGTTGCGATGAATCTGTCAAATAGGGAAATAAAGACGCATTGTGACGAGCCTGTCAAATGGAAAAAAATAGACGAAAAAACATTGAACCAACACGCACATTGCGTCGTATTCACTCGCAAAATTTAGAACGATACGTAAAACAAAAAATTTAAAAAAGATGAAAAGTATGGGGGGATCAAATTTGAAAACAAAAAAAATTAGGGGTTAACTTGCAAAAGTTGAAAATGTTTGGGTAAAAATAAAAAAAATCAAAGAAGTTAAAATACAAAAAGAAAAAATGAAAATCTTTAAATTAGAATTGAAAATGCCAAAAACTTTTTTTTTTTTTAAAACCTCCCTATGCTTAAAGTACAATTTTACAAAGCACAAACATGTTATTAATTTATAGTATAACTAGCATCATAATTCAAATTCGTATTATGATTTTCGAGTGATACAAATTTTTATTTAACTAGAATTGAGACCCGCCGCAATGCGGCGGAGATTCTTTAGTTATAACTAAGTCGATTTAGGACTCGCACGTTATGTTAAATCTGTCAAACGGGGAAAAATAGATGTAAAAACGTTCACCCACACACGCACGTTGTGTCGTTTTAACTCGCAAAATTTAGAACGAAACGTGAAAACGTTAAACCAAAGACGCACGTTGCGATATGTTAAGTCACAAAATTTAGAACCAAGCATAAAATGAAAAATTTGCGGAAAATGAAAACCATAAAGGACCAAAGTTGAAAGTAAAAAAAGTTGCGAGGATAGATTGCAAAAGATAAAAAGTTTTGGATTAAAAGTAAAAAAAACAAATAGTTTTGGGTTAAAAGTAATTTATGAAATACTTTTTGGTGAAAAGTAAAAAAATCAAATATTTTTGGAAAACCCCCAAAGCCAAGGTCACGACAACCATATGTATAACCATTTTTTCTTTAGAAAACCCCCAAAGAACACCCTGCGTTGCGGCGGGGCGTAAAACGGTGTCAAATAGTACTAATGTCACACAACCGTCATCGACCACCAACACTGACTCGACATAGGATCTGCGTGTTGCGACAAACCTGTCAAACATGAAAAAATAGAGGTAAAAACGTTGAACCACACATGCACGTTGCACTGTGTTAACTTGCAAAATTTGAAACAAAAACATAAAAAAAGTTGGACCACACTCGTACGTTGCGTTGTATCAAGTCGAAAAATTTAGAACTATACCTAAAACGAAAATTTGCCAAAGATGAAAAGTATAAGTGACAAAAGTTATGAAATTAAATTGCAAATAATGAAAAGTTTTGGGTTAAAGTTAAAAAAACAAATTATGTAGGATTAAAATTGCAAAAGCTAAAAATCTTTGGGTTAAAAGTAAAAAATTAAGTTTAGTTTTGGGTTATAGTTAAAAAAATAAATCATGTAGGGTTAAAATTACAAAAGCTAAAAACCTTTGGGTTAAAAGTAAAAAAAATCAAGTTTTTTTTTTTTGAAAAACTTCCAAAGTACAAGGTACAAGTGGTTATACACAAAAAACTTGCTTATTTATATATGGAATAATAATAATAATAATAATATATGGAATTTTTATATATGGAATAATAATAATAATGAGTGTATGTATTTTAAATAATAAAATGTTTCAAAAATACATTAAGGGTGAAGAGAGTGGTTAAACACTTTGAGTGGCAAACTAAAAAATCAACCAATGAGAGTGTGCCATGTCAAAGTGGTAAACTATGCTCAAAATGTTGGCAATGGTTTAGACACTTGGTGAAGTGGTAAACTATTTTAAAAAAAAAGGAAAAATGTGTGATTGGTTGAGATGACATGGACCCCACCACAAAACCCCACTCTCTCCCCTCTCCTCCCTCTTCCCGAATCGGTATTCCTTCACCAATTTTGGCCTCATTTTCGGCAATATATGTTCGGCAAACATATTGGCATTGGTTTGCCAAGTGGTAAAGTGGGTTTACCACTTTCCACTCCCTTCACCCTAATAGTGAACTGCACCTTAGGGTGAAGGGAGTGGGGCGGCAAACCCCTCGGCAAAGGAGTTTGGTCATCGCCAACACCGCCGCCATCACATTATTACCGAGCGGCAAACTCCTTCAGCGGCATGTGGTCACCGAACGGCAAATGAGGGGGACAAGATTGAATGCATGTGTTTGTGTGTGTTAATTTATTAATATATAATTTAAAAAAAAAAGTTTGCCACTTTCAAGTATCTACACCACTGCCAACATTTTTCATCAAAGTTTAAACTCTTCACACTTGCTGACATGACACACTCTGATTGGTCCATTTTAAAGTTTGCCACTTTCACCTGTTTAACCACTCCCTTCACCCTTATGGAATATGCTAGAGAATAATGTTGACCAAGACCGTAGATAAAACCATGAACAGAATCGTTGTTTATTCTAGGGTGTACCTATTGGCACACCACATTGCCTATCTACACACCAAAAGGTGTTTTTTGTCCTATATGCACACCCTGCAGTGTCGAGCTGTGGTCAAAGCGTGGCGTTTTGGTCCGGTCAACCAGACAAAAGACTGACGGGTGTCTGACGGGTCTGTTGACCGGACCAAAACGCCGAGCTTTGGCCGCGTTTTGGTCCTGTCAACCAGACAAAAGACTGACAGGGTGTCTGGTTGACATGACCAAAACGCGGCCAAAGCTCGGTGTTTTGGTCCGGTCAACAGACCCGTCAGACACCCGTCAGTCTTTTGTCTGGTTGACCGGACCAAAACGCCGCGCTCTGACCACAGCTCGACACTGCAGGGTGTCCATATAGGACAAAAAAACACCTTTTGGAGGTGCCTATCTACACACCAAGTGTGTAGATAGTTTGAGCCTTATTCTATCCACTCATATCTTATCTCAACTCCTCTTGTCAGACGACCACGGGTTTAAATGACTGACTATAAAACCATGACTACCTTCGTTCATTCTGTGCACTCCACTCACATCTTATCTTACCTACACTCCTCTCTTCATCTTTAGACCAACTACCCTCATTCCCATTTCACTGTTAACCATGGCTGAAACTCTTGCAAATGAACTCCTCAAAGTACTTGTTAAGAAGCTGACCGATGAAGCCTTCAAGCGAGTTGCTCGTGCTCAGGGTATTCACAACGAGCTCAAGGACTTGAAGAGCACACTGTCCAGGATCCAAGATCTGCTTACCGATGCCTCCCAGAAGGAGGTGACTCATAAATCTGTCAAATCATGGCTGAATGCTCTCCAACATTTGGCTTACGATATCGATGACGTACTCGACGATTTGGCTACTGAAGAAATGCATCGTGAGCTCACCCTACAGGAACCTGCAGCATCCACCAGCATGGTAAGAAAGCTCATCCCATCATGCTGCACAAATTTCTCACTAACTCATAGGTTGTCTCCCAAGTTAGATCGTATTAACAGAGAGTTAGAAAATCTAGAAAAACGAAAAACGGATCTAGGTTTGCTTAAGATAGATGAAAAGCCAAGAAATACTAGTAGAAGAAGCGAAACCTCTTTGCCAGATGGGTCTAGTGTTATTGGAAGACAAGTTGAGAAAGAGAAATTGTTGAACAAGTTATTAGGGGACGACGGGTCATCCAAGGAAAGTTTTAGCATAGTACCCATAGTTGGTATGGGTGGGGTTGGCAAGACCACTCTAGCTAGACTTTTGTATAATGATACTAAGGTGCAGACACACTTTGAACCCAAGATATGGGTTTGTGTTTCTGATGATTTTAATGTATTTAAGATAAGTGATATCATCCTTCAATCTATGACTAAAGAAAGTAAGGAATATAAAGATTTAGATCAGCTTCAAATGGCTCTCACAGAGAAGTCGAAGGACAAACGATTTCTACTAGTACTTGATGATGTGTGGCATGAAGATGATGACGATTGGGAAAAGCTAGTGCTCCCATTTCGTTCATGTGCCCCTGGAAGTAGGATACTCATGACAACTCGTAAAGAAGAATTACTAAAAAAGCTACGTATTGGTCACCTAGACTCTCTTAAGAGTTTGTCACATGAAGATGCTCTATCTTTATTAGCTCTACATGCTTTAGGCGTAGAGAACTTCAATTCACACACAACACTTAAACCACATGGTGAAGGCATTGTGAAAAAGTGTGCTGGTTTGCCTTTGGCTTTGAAGGCAATTGGAAGGCTATTGGGAACAAGAACAAATGTAGAAGACTGGGAAGACGTGTTGAATAGTGAGATATGGAATTTAGAAAATAGTGATAAGATTGTTCCGGCTCTCAGACTTAGCTACCATGATCTTTCTGCAGATTTGAAGCAGTTGTTTGCATACTGCTCCTTGTTCCCAAAGGATTATTTGTTTGACAAGCAAGAGTTGGTATTATTGTAGATGGCGGAAGGGTTTTTGAGCCCATCAAATGCAACCAAGTCACCAGAACGCCTGGGCCATGAATACTTTGAAATATTGTTATCAAGGTCATTTTTCCAACATGCACCTAATGATGAATCACTGTTTATCATGCATGATCTGATGAATGACTTGGCCATGCTTGTTGCCGGAGAACTTTTTTTAAGGTTTGACAACCATATGAAGATAGGCATCGAAGATTTGGCAAAGTATCGCCATATGTCATTTTCTCGCGAGACGTATGTAGGTTACCATAAGTTTGAGGCACTCAAAGGAGCCAAAAGCATGAGAACACTTTTAGCGGTATCTATTGATGTGGATCAAAGTTGGAACTACTTTTTCTTATCTAATAAGATTCTGGTTGACTTACTTCCAAGCTTAACATTATTAAGGGTTCTTTCTTTGAGTCGTTTTCTAATAACTGAGGTACCAGAGTTCATCGATAGTTTGAAGCACTTGCAGTATCTTAATTTATCTGGAACTACAATCAAAGTGTTACCGGAGAACATTGGCAATCTTTATAATTTACAGACGTTGATTGTTTTTGGTTGCAAAAGTTTGACTAAGTTGCCTGAAAGCTTCTCGAAGCTTAAAAAGTTGCGACATTTTGATATAAGGGATACTCCACTTTTGAAGAAGCTGCCATTGGGGATTGGTGAGTTGGAAAGCCTACAGACTCTCACCAAGATCATCATTGAAGGTGATGATGGCTTTGCAATAAATGAGCTCAAGGGATTAACAAATCTCCACGGGGAAGTTTCAATTGAGGGATTGCACAAAGTGCAATGTGCAAAGCATGCAGAGGAGGCTAACTTATCTCTAAAAAAGATTACTGGATTAGAGCTGCAATGGGTCAATGAATTTGATGGTTCTCGAATAGGTACACATGAAAATGATGTTCTCAATGAGCTGAAGCCTAATAGTGATACATTGAAAGAGCTTTCAATTGTGTCATACGGGGGAACACAATTTTCAAATTGGGTTGGTGATCATTCTTTTCATGAGTTGGTTAATGTGTGTATACGTGGTTGTAGAAAATGCAAATCTCTACCCCCATTTGGGTTGCTCCCTTCACTTAAGAGGTTGCAGATTCAAGGTATGGATGAGGTTAAAATCATAGGTTTGGAGTTAACCGGAAATGATGTTAACGCCTTCCGTTCACTGGAAGTTCTAACATTTGAAGATATGTCTGGATGGGAGGGGTGGTCAACTAAAAATGAGGGTTCAGCAGCAGTGTTTACGTGCCTTAAAGAGCTTTATGTAAAGAAATGCCCACAATTGATTAATGTCTCACTTCAAGCACTGCCTTCACTCAAGGTTCTTGAAATTAACAGATGTGGTGATGGTGTTTTGAGAAGTCTGGTTCAGGTAGCTTCTTCAATCACTAAGTTGAAAATAAGTTATGTATCAGGGCTAACATATGAGGTGTGGAGAGGTGTTATAGGGTATCTTAAGGAAGTTGAAGAATTAAGTATCAGGGGATGTAATGAAATAAAATACTTGTGGGAATCAGAAACAGAGGCAAGTAAGCATCTTGTGAGATTAAAGGAATTGAGTTTATGGGAATGTTCAGGTTTGGTAAGTTTAGAAGAGAAAGAGGAGGATGACAATTTTGGGAGCAGCACCCTGTTATCTCTTAGAAGTTTGTATGTAAGGTATTGTAGTAGCATAAAGCGTTTATGTTGTCCAAATAGCATTGAGAGTTTGGGAATTGTTGATTGTTCAGTTATTACAGATGTCTTCCTCCCAAAAGAAGGAGGGAATAAGCTCAAATCACTTCGTATAGTCAATTGTGATAAACTTCAGGGGAAAATCAACAACACAAGCATGCCAATGCTTGAAACCCTACATATTGAAAAATGGGAAAATCTAAGATCAATCAGTGAATTGAGTAACTCCACTCACCTCACCAGCCTGGATATAATGCGATGCCCACATATCGTGTCACTTCCAGAGCTTCAGCTATCAAACCTCACCCGTTTGTCAATTTTTAGCTGTGAAAGTCTGGAGTCATTACCTGAGCTATCAAACCTCACCAGTTTGTCAATTTTTAATTGTGAAAGTCTGGAGTCATTACCTGAGCTAAAGAATCTCGCCCTGTTAAAAGATCTGGTAATCAAAGAGTGTCCAGGAATTGATGTTTCGGTTCATGGTGGGCGTTGGCCTCCCAAATTGTGTTCCCTTGAACTACAAGGGTTGAAAAATCCCATATCAGAGTGGGGGGATCTGAATTTTCCAACTTCCCTTGTTGACCTAATGTTATTTGATGAACCCGATGTGAGGAATTTTAGTCAATTGTCCCACCTTTTCCCTTCTTCTCTTACATCTCTGACTATAATCAAATTTGATAATCTGGAATCACTTTCAACGGGACTACAACACCTCACATCCCTTCAACATCTTAGGATTAGGTATTGCCCAAAGGTGAACGATCTACCAGAGACGCTGTTACCTTCACTTTTGAGTTTGAGAATATGGGGATGCCCAAAATTGAAAGAAAGGTGTGAAGGAAGAGGCTCCCACTACTGGCCACTCATCTCTCATATCCCCTGCATCTTCATGGACGGCAGGTACTTGTTAATTAAATACCCTCTGACTTCCATATGATAAACTGGTAGGGTAAAGTTCTTGTACAAATAATCTTAACATACTAAACATACAAATTGAAGGAAAACTCAAAAAGACAAGGTGGCATTTTTGTAATTATCAATAACTATCAAAGTTACTCTACAAATATACCTAAAAAACCTAAAAAACCCCCTCCCCCCCCCCCCCCAAGCTAAAATGCTAAAAACTAAACCCCCAAAAAACCTAAAAAAATAAAAAAAAAACACACACAAATTATTTTTTTTTTAACATTTTTTATTAAAAAATCGCTACTTTTATTTTTTATTTTTTTTGCTAACAAAATGTAGCGATTTTTTAATAAAAAATGTTAAAAAAAAAATTGTGTTTTTTAGGTATTTTTGGTTGAGTTCACATTTGTATAGTAACTTTGATAGTTGGTGGTAATTACAAAAATGCCACCTTGTCTTTTTGAGTTTTCTTTCAATTTGTATGTTTAGTATGTTAAGATTATTTGTATTTGATCTTTTGCCTAAACTGGTATTCTCGGACATGTGCGTGTTTTTTTGTTGGAATAGGATTTGTTTCTCAAAACCTAAAATTGAATTTTAATGATGACATTAATTTATACGTTGGAACTGATTTCACAATGTGTACTAATTTTGATTTTCGTGAATTAAACATGCCAATTAATTATTATTATTATTATTATTATTATTATTATTATTATTGTTATTGTTATTGTTATTGTTGATTTGTGTGATTGTACGGTTAATTTTGTTTTTTGGTTGCTAGTTTATCCGATGGATGTGAGTTGACTTTAGTTAGGGTTTTGGTGTGGTTTGTGGAATTATTGAAGTGTTATAGTAATAGATAATGAAATTTGATTGAAGTTACTTCGAGTCTCGATTACAAAGTTGAATCTGATTCACAAGTTGAAGATACAAATTAGGGTTTAGATCTGCATTTGGTTTGATTAATTTAGGCATTTTGTTTACTGTGGAGTAGAGGGGGCAATCTTGACCCAAAGCCTTCCAAATGAGTTAGTTTGGGTTGCTTTTAAAATTATATGGGTTGGTTTGGGTAAGATATTTTAACTAAATGGGTCACAATGGGTCATCTTGTTATTTTTCGGGTCAAAGCGGGTCGACAACATTAAAGAAATGGGTCGATGTGGGTTAGTGTCTTAAAGAAACGGGGCAGGTTTCGGATCGGAACGGGTTCAGTTCAAATTGAGTTTCGGGCCGAGACGGGTTTCGGCACGACGCAGGTTTTGGATCGGAACGGGGTCGGTTCGGGTCGGGTTTCGGGCAGACACGGGTTTCTGCATGGGACGGGTTTCGGATCGCAACGGGTTTTGGGCCGACACGAGTTTCCGCACGAGACGAGTTTCGGGTGGGAACGAGTTTCGTACCGTTTCGACTCGTACCGTTTCGACGCGAACCGTTTCGACGCATACCGTTTCGACGCGAACTGTTTCGACCTGTACCGTTTCGAATCGAACCGTTTCGACCCGTACCTTAGTCTGTCATTATTGACTCGTTAATGTCATTAATCTGTAATTATTGACTCGAACCATAGTCACATAATTCGCCCATGAAGCCACGAATTTCGTATTGGTACGTTTCGTACCATACGGAATTCGTATGAGTATTGTACGGATCCAATTCGCGAATTGCATACATCAATTCAGCGTATTTCATACATCAATTCGTCGAATTTCATACATCAATTCAGCGTATTGCGATAATGAATTCATTGAATTCCGTTTTCCAAAGTGGCGAATTTGTAGGTAGAATGCGTATTAGGGTTTGGAAACGGCTCGTATGAAAATACGTGGAATTGGCGAGATTATGAAAAAGCGGGAAAACGGACAGAGATTACGTATGGACAATTACCAAAACCCAGAAATCCATAATCATGTTTATATATCTGCTGATTTCTTACTCAATTTCACACAATCACACCTTCAATTTCACTGATTTCATCCTCAATTTCACACCTTCGCAATCAAACGGCTTTTGGGAAAAAAAGCAATTAGAGTGATGATCAAGAGACACATGTAACCGAGACATGTAATTTTTAAAAAGGGCACGTCTAGATTAGGATTTTAAAACTTTATGTTTATATTTTCTATTTGGTAATATGAATAATATGTTTTGATTATTTGGATTTATGAAATTAGTAATTTTTGCTTTAATTTTTGTATACCGAACCGGACGTAATAGTACACCGAACCGAATCGTACCGAAATGAACCTACCCCTCTCCGAACCGAATTCGCACCCCCTAGCGAATCGCGAACCCGAACCGCGTACCCGAACCGGAGCGAACCGCGAATTAGGTGACTATGACTCGAAACAATAATCAAACCGTTTCGACCCGTACCGTTTCGAAGCGAACCGTATCGACCCGTATCTCATGACTTCTTGTGAAGCATCAGCAATACCTTCTGTCAATAATTACAGTAAGTTCTGACATAATATTAAGCCAACATTAACGAGCCCATCCATGACCAACTCGTCGAGCAGCTTATTTTCTTTCCAAACTGGCCACTTTAGTCCACATAAGATGAAAGAATCTTCATGAGATATGACCAGATAGGCAAAAAAACATCATAGCAGAAAGGATAAACGATCCTCAAAAAGTAAGGTTGTGCTGGTTCAGCTCCATACCATGTTTATATGATGCCCTCCATTTGCATTGGCAGACGATGTGAGACAAAAGCATCTGCACATGAGATATGACCAGATAGGCAAAAAAACATCATAGCAGAAAGGATAAACGATCCTCAAAAAGTAAGGTTGTGCTGGTTCAGCTCCATACCATGTTTATATGATGCCCTCCATTTGCATTGGCAGACGATGTGAGACAAAAGCATCTGCACATGAGATATGACCAGATAGGCAAAAAAACATCATAGCAGAAAGGATAAACGATCCTCAAAAAGTAAGGTTGTGCTGGTTCAGCTCCATACCATGTTTATATGATGCCCTCCATTTGCATTGGCAGACGATGTGAGACAAAAGCATCTGCAGTTTGTGAAGTCCAAACAGTCAAAACAAGACTATCACATACAAAAATAAAAACAAAAATTTCAGTTCTACGTTTAAAAAAAAAAACATTTTTTAACCAACCCGACCCGACCCGAAACCCGTTCTGACCCGAACCCATTCCAACCCGAACCCGTTTTGACCCGAACCCGTTTCGACCAGAACCAAAACAACCCTTTTTTAATTGACCCGTTTTGACCCGAACCCGTTTTGACCCATGACCCGACCCGTTTGCCAGTAATACTGCTGTGTGGAGTTATGATAAAGAAAACTTAGCTAATTTGATTAATTGTATTAATACTTGATATGAAGTCTGTGAATAGCTTATATATTACAACTAAACTTTTGCAGTAACATATCCTAAAGGATCTTCTGGGTGATGGAACATTCACAATTGACCAGGTCAAATTCAAGAACAGAGAAAAGTCTCAAGGTGTGAATTTTCAGGGAAAGTATCTTGAGTAAAGTGCAGTAAAACTCGCGCGTATAATTAATGAATCAGCTAATAACAGACAAAGTGTCGATGACATAAGTGTAAGTTCCTTTTAAGTCAACAACATTTGACTACCCCAGAATATAACAAACTGG
This sequence comes from Helianthus tuberosus, assembly GCA_030545235.1. NCBI lineage: Eukaryota > Viridiplantae > Streptophyta > Magnoliopsida > Asterales > Asteraceae > Helianthus > Helianthus tuberosus. The sequence goes on along the minus strand of CM060426.1, from coordinate 141,852,171 downwards.
TTTTGATTATTAGTATTCATGATATAACACAGGATTTATTCATGAAAATCAGTTGGATTCAATATTCAAAGTGAAGGTCTTAAGAAATTGTCAAATATCGGACCAGAGGCTAAGTTAAAGGAAAGGGTCAAAGTGCTTGATGATGGACAAGATCATTTCTGGTAAGCTTATACTTTTTTCCCATAAAAATTATGGGTGGGTTGGATGACGAGTCAAAACAGGTTCGGGTTAATAATATTGTTGATTTTTTAGTAGGGTTAAACTGAGGCGGGTTGGAGTGTTGGACTCTGGTACAAACATTTTAATTTTCTTTTGACCTTATGGCCAATTAATGTTTTAACTATGATTACAGAAAATATACTATTTAGAATAGTCGTCTAAACTTTTTCTAAAGGAGTGTTTAAAAAGTAACATGTGTTTTGATTATGTTTTAATAACTATAGAACCACTTGTATGGTTGTTCCTATTCTTTTGTAAGTTTTGGGGTAAAATGTAAATAAGGTTCCCCTCCTAATATATATTTTTTGCTTAAAAGAAGTCTCTCAAAATATCACAGAATTATATTACACACACGTATTATTTGGTTGAGCCCATAGGTTATTTGTTATATATAATTGAAGCATACGTGAGTATTTAAGCCATTGATCTTTCAAGATCAATGACTCAAAGTAATCCATTGGCATTTTCGTAAATATGGGAATCAAACAATTGAAGAAACAAATAGTAATCCATTGGTTGATCCTTTCCCACTTGAACTCCTTCTCTCTTGATTTTCGAACGGCTATAACTTTTTCATACGTTAATATTTAAAAAAAATTAAACCATATTAACGGCATTTCATCCTCTTTAATTATGACAACTGATAATCTAATACATTACAACAAAATGTTGCAGGGACATATAACCATTACATCCTAAAGGATATTCTAGGTGATGGAACATTCACAGTTGAATGGAACAAATGTGAGAACAGAGAGATTTTAGCGGTGTAAGTTCCTTTCAATAAACCTGGATTCATTCATGAAAGCATGTTGGATTTGACATTCAAAATTGCTTTGGGAATTGATCTTGACAGCAATCAGCATAACCAGGAAATTTAAGGAATTTTTAAAAGCTAAATGCATGAAGATCAAAGTGGTTGATGAGTTTGTTTATTAGCTGATCTAGACCAAGACTGAACAAATGAACAGGGGACAAGATGATTTCTAGTAAGCGGATACTTTTTTTCCCATAAAATCATTGGTGGGTTGGGTAACGAGTCGAAAGAGGTCTGGGGTTTTGAAAAATGGTTACCTTTTAAGTAGGGTTGAAATGGGTCGGGTCAGGTTGGATTGTTTGACTGAGATGAAAACACTTTAATTCTCTTTAAACCTTATATCTAGTTAATGTTTTAACTATGATTACAAAAAACAAACCATTTTTAATAATAGTCTAACTTTCTTTTAATAGTGTTTAGAATGTGATGATTATAATCTTGTTATTTTTAATTAGAATGTGATGGTTATAATCTTAAAGAAAGAAGACATTCTGTCAAGGTTTCTGCATAGCAACAACACACATCCAAAGTCACAGATGTTGAAGAATTTGCAAACAGTGTGAGTGAAGAAAGCCTAGAAAAGATCAACTGATCCAATATCTTAATGTAGATTTTAACGAAACTCTCAATTTTTCATACTTTGACTTAACTGGACGGGTCTTTGACTAATCAACATGGTTACTAGTATTTATTGGAGTAAGAGGTTCAAAATGGATCTCGTTGGGTCAACCCAAAGCTCTTTTTGTCAAAAAATAAAAAAAAAGTTATTGATAATTAGTTTTAAAGAAGTATTATTTCAATGATAGTCTAATTTTGTTTATTAAAATATTTTCAGGGGTTTTATGTTTCAAAAATACACATTGGATAACTTTACATCCTAAAAAGGTAATAAAAAAGAGAAGTAATACAGATGTTGCAATTTTTCATATGTTGTTGTCTACTAGGATAAAACAATACCATCATATGCCCAAATTTATATGCTTTACAGATATGGATGATGCATGTTGTATCTGATGGTTATGTTGTGAAGAAGGAGGATACTGCAGCTTTATCAGAAAAATGGTTTCGTCAAATTGTTGTTTCTCTAAAAGCTTCTTTAAGTTTAAGGCTTTTAAGGTCAGTACAATACAACCCATATCGACCATTTCCTTTTCATTTGTAAAATTTTTTGTGGTCTAGTTTAAAAGTCAACCTTCATGTTATGCCATTTGACCAAAGCAAAAGTATCTAGATTATCATAAAACGTATATTAATAATACGGAAATTGCGTTATCCTTTTTGCAGCTTGGTACATTGAGTATGTTCAATGATTACATTTCAATACGGAAATTGCGTTAGCTGATTTGATTTTGGTAAACATGTAAATTAAGCATTTTCCTCGTTAGCTTAGATTAGAAGCTTCTGTATAGCGGAACAACAGAATATCTTATATATTACAACAAAATTTTGCAGGGACTTAAGACCATGACATCCTAAAGGATCTTTTAGGTGATGGAACACTCACAGTTGAACACTCACAGATCCTTTCAGCCAACAACATATGACTACTGCATAGTACAATGACCTGGTTTTGACTATTGGCATTCATGATATAACACAGGGTTTATTCATGTTGGATTTGATTTTTAAAGCTGCTTTGGGAATTGATATTGACAGCATGTGTGGTTTAACTGAAGGAGGTCTTAGATATGTAATGCTTTTGATGATGTAACTGCATTGACTCTCAAACGGTATGTTGACATAACAAGGAAAACTAAGAAAGCTTTAAATATTAGACCAGAGGCTAAGTTAAAGGGAGGTTGACTGAAAGGAACTTATGCACAAGGTACCAGATGATTTTTGGTAAGAGGATAGTTTTTCCCCATAAAAATTATGGGTTGGGTGGATAATGAGTTGAAAGAGGTCTAGTGGTTAACTTTTTAGTAGGGATGATATGGGTCGGGTCAGGTTGAATTTTTTATTTTCTTATAAGCTTATTTCTAGTTAATGTTTCAACTACGATTATAAAAAGAATATATATATATATATATATATAGGATAAAGATAGACAGAAAACCCTTTTTACATAGAAAACTCTGAAAACCCAAATGGGAACCCATTTTTACCCAACCTCCCGACATTTTTTTTTTTTTGAAAAAAATTACACATGTAATATACATGTTTTAGAGTGTTTTGGTCCAAAAAAAACAAAAAAGCGCCGAAGGGATTTTTTTAAAAAAAATACACAAAATTCAGTGCCTAACATGTGTTAGACAACAATGCTGAAAGTTGCTGAATTTTTTTTTTTTTTAAAAAGATCCCTTCGGCGCTTTTTTGATTTTTTTGGCCCAAAACTCTTAAAAACATGTATATTACATGTGTTAATTTTTTCAAAAAAAAAAAAATGTCGGGAGGTTGGGTTTTCTAGGGTTTTTCATATAGATAGGGTTTCCTATGTAGCCTTGCCCTATATATATATATATATATATATATATATATATATATATATATATACTATTTATAATGTAGTCTAACTTTCTTTTAATAGTGTCTAGTAAGTGTTATGTGTTTTGATTATATTCTTGTTCAAATAATTTGAAAAGCAATGGGTTTAATTGGCCACTAATGTCAAAGTGGGTTGTTTGACCGTTGACTGCAGTTGAAGAAAGAATTTGCAAGGTTTCTGCATATCAACAACACACATCCAAAGTCACAGATGTTGAGGAATTTGCAAACAGTGTGAGTGAAGAAAGCCTAGAAAAGATGCAGTATCTTAATTTTTAACGAAACTCTCAAGACTCTTTCATGCAGTTCCAGTGGTATGCAGGGCATGTTTGGCTTAGCTTATTTTCAACTTTTGCAAAAGGACTTTTGCCCAAAATAAGTCAGGAAATCCTGACTTTTGGCAAATCATAAGGACTTTTGCCCTTCAAAAGGAAAGCCAAACACTTTTCAAAAGTTCTTTTGCCCTTCAAAAGTCCTTTTACCTTCAAAATAAGGAACCCCAAACACCCACGCAATCTCAAATCTTTATCAATCTCTCATACTTTGACTTAACTGGGCCTTTAACTAATCAACATGGGTACTAGTAGTTATTGGAGTCAGAAGTTCAAAATGATACACGTTGGGTCAACCCAAAAGCTCTTTCTGTCTAAATTTCTAAAAAAACATTGATTTTAAGGGTACGATAATACCATCATATGCAAACGTGTCAACTAAAGAAATATTATTTCAATGATAGTCTAATTTTGTTTACCAAAATGATTTTAAGGGTTTTATGTTTAAAAAAAACACATTGGGTAACTTTACATCTTAAAAAGGAAAGAGTTAATTACACAAATGGGTCCTGTGGTTTATAGCTAATTTCGCCTTTGGGTACTAACTTTTTTTTTAACATGTTTAGGTCTTATGGTTTCAGTTTTGTAACACCTTTGGGTACTAACACCAAAACTAGTTAATTAATGACCAAAATGCCCTTGCATTTTTTTAAGTTTATCAATGTAACACATTTGGGTACTAACACCTAATTTTATTTAAGTTTAAATCAATTTTATAAAATCTATTTATTTTTTTTATTTTTATCTTTTTATTATATTTCTTTATTAACATAAAGTCTATTTATTTTTTTATTTTCATATTTTTATTAAATTTCTTATTTAACATAAAATCTATCCAAAATTTATTATTATCAAAGATATTTATGAAAGATATTTATTATTATCAATTATATCTATCCAAAATTTATTATTATCAAAGATATTTATTATCAATTATTTTCATGAAAGATATTTATTATTATCAATTATATCTATCCAAAATTTATTATTATCAAAGATATTTATTATCAATTATTTTGGATAGTAATAAATAATAATAATAAATATCTTTCCAATTAAGCCTTTACAATTAAGCCTTTAAAAATTAAGCCTTTATGTAACAACACGTTACAAAAAAAAGAGTTAAAAAAAATGTTTAATTTTTTTCATGAAAGATATTTATTATTATCAATTATATCTATCCAAAATTTATTATTATCAAAGATATTTATTATCAATTATTTTGGATAGTAATAAATAATAAATATATTTGATAATAATAAATTTTGGATAGATATAATTGATAATAATAAATCTAATACTAATAAAAGACTCCAAATAATGCCACATGTCATTCTCTCATTCAATCTTATAATTTTATTTATAATTTTTTTAATTAATATATCTTTTTAATTTAGTATATGAATTTCGCTGATCATTATTTTAAATCTTTTTAATTAAATATACGAATATCGCTAATCATTATCTTAAATACAATTATAATAAATATTTTCAAAAATATAATAAAAACTCTTGAACATATATATTCGGATACTAAACAATATAAATTGATAATTTTTAATCATTATAAATAATACAATCCAAAATAAATTAGCTTTATACAATTTTCACATTACACGTAAACGTATTAATGCCCGTAAACACTACGTATCAAAATATAATTATAATCGTATATTAATAACTGTGATAAATTGTCCACAACACATAAACAATTTTTAGTTATACGTAATTAAGATGAACAAGTTTTAACATTCATATTTTTCGGTACGGTGGGTGCATAAATTGATGAAAAGCGGTGCGAAGATCAATTTTTTTAGTAAATTACTTTTAATGTTACCAGTGGCGAAGCTTGAAAATTTCCACCGGGGGGTCGGAAGTCACCGAACCTAAAAATTCTATATAAGTAAATTTTATTTTTATAAAACCGGGGGGTCGAAAACGTATATACCTAAAAAATTCTACACGAAACGTACATACATAATACTACTGAGCGAAAAGTTCGGGGGGTCGGGCGCCCCTCCCAGCCCCTTGAAAGCTGCGCCCTTGAATGTTACTAAACCCGTGTAATACCCGGGTTTGAGGATAGAATACCTTCATAATAATTTTGATGCAAGTCTGTACTCACCGGATGTCCTAAATGGAGTTATATTTTTAGGCTTGCGAAACCATTGATAATTACCAAAGGTTAGTGTTCCAGTGACGTAATCAATAAATATTGATCAAAAGAATTGTTTATGTAATGGAACTCGATTACGAGTCCTATCACTGGGTGATCAAGTTACTGAGACACTCATATTATCAGGAAGTAATACTGGCACTCGAACGTGTATCCCTAGATTTCGTTTAAAACAGCCAAATAGAAGGATTCAATTTAAATTGAAAAGAAGACAGTTTCCTCTAGCCTATGTTTTGCCATGACGATAAATAAAAGTATAGAACAATTTCTATGTAAAGTTAGTTTGTTTCTAAAAGAATCAATTTTAAATAATTTATAATTTTATATCCTTAAACCCATGTAATACACGGGTTTAATAATCTAGTATCTTTCATATAATTAAACCTTTTTTTAACTCGTTTTTTTGTTCATTTACATTTTACTATTTTAGAACTTATACAGTTTTTATATTTATTATTATCTATCCAAAATTGAAAACGAGTAAGGTTTAGATTATTTAAAACGAGTAAGATATTTAATTTACATAAAACTATATAGCTTGTAGATTTTACTGGTATAACTAGTAGATTTTATGTTAAATAAGAAATTTAATAAAAATATGAAAATAAAAAAATAAATAGACTTTATGTTAATAAAGAAATATAATAAAAAAATGAAAATAAAAAAAATAAATAGATTTTATAAAATTGATTTAAACTTAAATAAAATTAGGTGTTAGTACCAAAATGTGTTACATTGATAAACTTAAAAAAATGCAAGGGCATTTTGGTCATTAATTAACTAATTTTGGTGTTAGTACCCAAAGGTGTTACAAAACTAAAACCATAAGACCTAAACATGTTAAAAAAAAAAGTTAGTACCCAAAGGCGAAATTAGCTATAAACCACAGGACCCATTTGTGTAATTAACTCAAAAGGAAATAAAAAAGTGAAGTAATACAGATGTTGCAACTTTGCGTATATGCTCTTGTGTACTAGGATACGATAATACCATCATATGCAAAATTTATATGTTTCGCAGATGATGATGCATTATGTTACAAGTTGTGTCTGGTGGCATTTGTCGCTCATGGGCGAAATTACCTTGATGGCAACTTATAAGCGATGAAGAATCAATGGTTAAGAAACTTGCATATGATGACAAGTTACCAACTGATGAAGAGAAAAGGAACTGGCCAATGAAGCAAATCACCTCTACTGAAGATTAATGAAGAAGTCTCGCCAATGAAAAAGAGATGTCACATGTCAGCATATCATTCGATGAAGACAATATGCTGAGAAGATGTTATGCGTAACTGTCACTTGTCAATTCCGTACATCTTAACAAGATTATAAACACATGTGTCCGCATTAAATTTATTTATCACTTGACCCCATAGCTTAGTGTGTCAAGCTTTTGAGTGCGAGCTCAGTGCGTCGGCCTATATGTGTAAGACCTTCCAAGGAAATTTGTAAGTCACCATCTTCATAGCTAGAGTGTTAGCTAGGAAAGCGTATGTAATTATAACTTTAATCTGTAACTAATTTTACATGATGTATTGAAACACTCAATATTGATTAATGCAATACCAGTGGCGTGGTTGGTGCTGGTGACAACAATAATGGTGGAGCCGAATGGTAACAGTGGCGGGCTTGGTGCCGGCACCGATGGTGACAACGGCGGTGGCAAAGGTGGCAGTGGTGACAACGGTAAGAGAGTGGAAGATTCGAATTCCTTTGCTTTAAGTTCTTCACAATTTGGAAGAAACACCAACCAAACATACTATCATTCGAATTCATATTCCAGTTACAAAGAACTGAATCAAAGAACTGATAAATGAATTTACTTTCCTTTTTCATTGAACTCAAAAAAGAAAAAATAATGCTATTTTTAACAAGTGGTTTATCTGGAAAAATATGTGATTTTTAACTTTTTTTAACTTTCTTTCAAGCTATATATTGAAAGCTACGCCCCTGATGACAAGTGGTTGGCTGGTTCGATCTAGCTGTTGCCAAACCAAAAAAAAATCCACATGGCTGGCCATGCCAAGCTAAGCCACGCCACACCCATAGTTTTTGAGTATTACCTTGTGGATTCCACCATCGCCACGTGTCAAGCAATGCTCCCAACCCAAGCCTCTCCAAACCCCATAGTCTAATATATAACTGAGAAAAAGTGGTGGCCCGCACTATTAAAAAAAGCTAACTGGTTGATGATTTGGAATATCACATTAAAAAAGAAAAACTAAAGTGAGTTGTTAGAGAGTTATTATCTTTTTTTATAAATGGCAAATAGACTACTCCTAATATCTACACTACTTTTCTCCAATGAGATCAGAAGTCCCTCACCACTTGAGAGAGAAACATCTAGGGATGAGCTCGGTACCGGTCCGGTACCGAACCGGTACCGGTACCGAAAGTACCGGTACCGAAAAACGTTGAAAAGTGGAACCGGTACCGGTACCGAATATACCGGTTCGGTACCGGTACCGGTACTTTCGGTACTTTACTAGTGTTTTACCCAAAAATACCGGTACCGGTACCGGTACCGAAAAACGAGTAAAATAGGAACCGGTACCGGTTCGGTTCGGTACCGGTACCAGGTACTTGATGCTCATCCCTAGAAACATCAATGCAACACTTTGACACCATTGAGTTACAGACTCTTTTGTAGGTCAGTAGATGAGTTGACTCTTAAAACTGATGATAAGGGTTACTTTTGTTATGTGATACATACCCACATTTGCCATTCAAAGACCATTCAACCATGAACGTTTCCTTTCAACTTCTTTGCATGCATTTAGGAGAAAACATGCATTTCCATTATTCCATGTTCACCCATGTAGCTTAATTAATTCCGCATGTTTGTTTCTTATATAAGTACTGTACTTTTGCATCAGAAAATAGAGAAAAAAATTGAAGCATATTATTGCAATCTTGTTCCTTATCTATTTCTTGGAGTTTAACCCACTCGATGAGTTTCTTGGGAGATTGACCATCTCGAATCGGTCTTCTATCAATATTGTCCTTTCACTCAAATTCTTAAAACATCCTTAATCACTCAACTTTTTAACAGAACACATAATAATAATAATAATAATAATAATAATAATAATAATAACGATTCCAACCCGTTTGGACCCATGTAGATATTTACCCGTTTGACATGCTACCAAACCCCATCCAACTTACCAATTATATTAATTGTACATACACGATAATATTCATTTAGCAATACTTTATTTACAAAAAGTAGTGTCCTTTCATAAACAGGGCCATGGGCGGTGATGAAGGTGTGCGGGGAGGACCACCCGCACAGGGCCTGTGATTTCGAGGGCACGTGTTTTTTAAAAAAAATCTGATATATATATGTTAATTTTTTTTAATATTATACCCATACCAACTCCAACATAGGCCCATTTACAAAGTAATTTTTATGGTTTAGAAATTGGCCCATTGGTATTAGGTTTAGTGAGCTCAATACCCATTTGATTTTAAAAAAAAAATAATAATAAAACATTACGGAAGGACACATTTTTCGAGCTCCTGAACAAGGCAAAGAACAATATTCAGGGCAAAGAACAATATTCATTTAGCAAAACAACAATACCAACATCTTTTGTGTTCGCCAATAATATTACAAAACAATTGTGAGGAAAGATTCATCTAAGAGTTTATATGGAACGAGGACAATACATCTTGATATAATGTGGAGCAGAAAAGAAGTGGTATCAACCCCTATAACTATTAAAAAAAGGATAGTGCACAGTATCCTTAGCCGCGGAGGGGATCTCCCCTCCCAGTTCACTACCCGACAAAGATCCTTGGCGGTTAAAATCCTCTTGTCATACTCGAGTGGGATCGAACCCGAGACCTCTCCGTGTGAGTGTCCCCGAGAGACTTAGCGAGGATGTCGGTGGCCACTGAGCCAAGACCCAGTGGTTCCTATAACTATTAAAGGTGAAACCAAATAATGTTTTATTCTATAGTCGTTTAAAACTTGTGGTTTTTGTCATATTTTGAAGTAAACAAACCCCTAATTAACAAATTTGTTCGCAATAGTCGTTTAAAACTTGGTTTCTGTCATATTTTGAAGCAAACAAACCCTTAATTAACTAATTTGTAGGCACTAATCCACTTAAAATAGCTCAAGAAAGTACACATGTATAAATGAGGTAACAAACTGATATAAATAAAATACAATACTCCCAAAGTAAGAGCTTCAACTTCAACTAATAATTGAAATTAACGTGCTTAAAAGTTGAATTCAATAAGAAATCAAATAAATTTGATATGAAATTAGCTTCTAACAGATTTATGAACATCCATATCAATTCAGATGCTAAAACATACCTTATTTCACATCCAAATACATATTTAATCCATGTGAACCACAGGGACTATTTCTGCACACTCTGAAAGTTAAATTCATTGAAGGTTAAATATTTTGTGTTAAGATTGAAGGGATTTCAAAACCATGAGGGCTGGTTGTGTTATTTTGTGAAACATATTTGAAACTTTATTAACACCGCCAAAAAAAGCTCCGCTTGCGGTATGCGCATATAATGTATATATGTGTGGGCGCTCGGGAGACAAAAGTGAAAGTGCACTAATTTTAACGTTATTTTACTAATTTCGTGATAAAAAACGTTAAAAGAGTGGGATGGTTAATCATGCATCATGTGGTGGCGTTGATAGCCGAAAGACAAGGGGGTACATGCACTAATCGGCCTTTGTCTCAACTGCTGAGTGTTATGTGCCTTATGTCCAAGACTTGATGCAAAACTACTATTGAGTCGGGGGTCTCACTGGAAGCAGTCTCTCTATTCCTATAGGGTAGAGGTAAGACTGTCTACATCTTACCATCCTCAGACCCTACCTTAGCTTTGCTATTGGTGGGATTTGTCAAATTGCTGTTTACTCGTCTTTGATTTTGTAACAAACTCTGATTTGGCTTCTGTGGATTTATGAATTATGTTATAATATTTGATCTTGAACTACTTGTGTCGTTTTGGATAAGAGATGCACCTGTCAGTTTCAAAAGAAGTATTTACTGGTTTTTGATGAATTAGGGAGATGAACTGAGTTGATTTAGTTAGATATAACTTATATAACATCTTAGAGATTAAGTTTTTTAGATCATGAAAGCTTGGGATCGTTAATGGTGGTGGTCAATTTGACTAAGAAAATGAAGTAAAAACCAAAATTTCAATTTTATAACTGTTGGAGGATTTATAATCAAGAAATTCAGGATTTTTAGAAGTCAATTATAAAAGTCAAACTTGTTCATAAAAAAAGTCAACTGCAGAATTGAAACGTGATGAAAAAGAAATTCTGTTATGTGGAGACAGTTAAATGACTGTCGTATTGTAAGGGTATAAATACCCACTGATGTCTTCATTTGTATGTGTGAAATTAGAAGTTTATATTGCATATTTTTTTTGTCACCAAACGAGTCCCTGCACATATTTTGTGCATACTCGAACTCACAATTGTTCATCCTATGTTCGTGAATGTTAATAGATCCCCGATCCGACAATAACCGGTGGGGCCAATTGCCGGTCTGTGATTTTGTTACAGTTTTCTTTGCTGAGCTGGACACAGTCTTGGTTTCTCTTTTGCTGGGCTGTTATAGCCAATGAAAATGTACCGAACATTATTCAGTTGGCATGATGTTCTTTTTAATGAATGGTTGGTTTTGGTGACTGTACACTTTGACTTACTAGTGTTATTTCTAGGAGATCACATAGCTTATAGTAACAAGGGTAAATTGCTGCTTTAAGCAGGGGTGACAATTTAAGTCTGAGTTGTCATGCGTAGGTTGACTTGTTTGACCCATTTCGTTAACGACAAATTGACATGTATAACCCGTTTATTTAAACAAGCAGTGCAGACCCATTTAGAAAAATGATTTACTTGAGCCCAAAAGTTCTATTTATAATGAAACCATAATGCAGATTTGCATAGTAGTCCTCGATCTTTAGTCTAAATGCACATTATCTCTTGACCTTTACAATATTGCAAACCTAGTCCTTGAAGTTATCAACAGGTTTGCCAGAAGAAACAAATAACCACCACACATTAAATCAAAGCTGCAACAGAAATTGAATTAATACTTTCAACAAATCTTAAAATGTTAAGCACGTATATTTCTGAAGTTTATAGTCTTGTCCATTTTCTTCTGCTCAGCTATATACTTGGTTAAGTAGAGTAGTCTGAGACACGACATTCAGAAAAAAATACGAAAAGGGTCAAATGGAGCTGGCCAGGTTGACTCACTACTACTGAATTTTCAAATGGAGCTGTGTGATAATTTGTGCCTTTTAGAAATCATATAAAAATATATGTTATCATATTCTCACGTGTTAGGATCCTAAGAAAAAAAATACGAAAAGGGTCCTAATTATAAAACTTGTTTAGACCTCCAACCTTGTCTCAGACCAGAAAATATCATGTATGATGTTTACTTGTCCTTTCTTGTATTTCTACAACTCAAATATTCACCATAAAGAAATCTGCAAGTGCTTTTTAATGCTGAACTATGTAACAACCAGTATTGTTAATAAGGATTGATATCCTCAAATCTGCGGATGTTTTAGCCTGTCAACTACTCAAGCAGTACTCTAGTCCTCTCACGTGTTATCTGTGAATTTAAATTTATTGACTTGAATATGATCATTTTTATGTAGATTATAACTTGTTTTTAGTTTAAGATGTTACATTAAATCTCTCTTTTCAGTGTTTTTTTTTCTAGGTTTTACTCAATCATCATACCCTTTTATACTTTACTATCCATGCTTTAAAGACTATCTGTATACTTTACTCTTTTTATACTTTTTTTTTTACAAAAATAGTAAACTGTTTTCTAACAGTAGTAAAATTGAATGTCGGCAACTGGCATATCACAATATCTATCTATATAATAAAAGAAACCATTATAAAAATTATATGTAGATTATAGAACAGTAAGTTATTTTGTTAATTTTATTTTTATTTGTAGATGGTAGAACAGTAAGTTAGATATGTTTGATGAATTAAAACTCCGGTTGATGATTCTTAAAGTATGGTTCAACTATTCTAATCAAGTGTTGAATTGTATGGTTCATATGCCTTTTCAGCCCAAACTTGAAAATATGCAAAATATTGATCATAATAACCATTGTAAGTTACCTCAATTTTACACTTTTTTTCGTTTCATCACCTCAATTTTGCTGAATGGCCTGATAAAGCTTCCTAAAATCAAACTGATTCACTTCCAGGTAAGTCGATATTGATTCTATACTTTTTTTTTCATTTCATCACCTCAATTATTTCTAAAATTTTGACGGTTTCATCGGCTATGAGGAATATGATGATGGTAGTGGTGGCCTGAAGTGGAATGATGACAATGTCATGGTTTGATTTAAATAATTTTGACGGTTTCATCAGCTATTAGGAATACTTTTTTGACGGTTTCATCGTTTTGTTTTTTTTATGAAATAAAGATTTAATATTTGTGGATGTTATATAATGTAGGTAGTTAGGCAAAAACACTTATGTTTGTTCACAAAAGGGCAGATTTGGATTATGTTGGAGAAACACTTAGTACACTTGAGTTTGTCGAAAGGGTTGCCATTGTAGAATTTGGTGCTGCATGAGGCATTGAGCGAGTTGTTTGTATCGTTTTCATTATTCAATCCTTGCTATTTTCATGGAATATCCAGCAACATTGGAGCTTTTTGCCCATAACCATCTCCCTCCAGGTAAAATTCATGGTAATTTTTGTCATATGAAATATCATTTATACCCTTTGCGTTTTAGTCTTTATAACAACTTTGTTATCTTTTTGCGGTTGAAGTTCCTCTTCATAAACCTATTGATGTTCACCCAAAGCATGCATCTCCATACGCAGGTACCAATTCCACCCATTTCATTAAGACGGTAAAATGACTAAAACGGGTTTGGGTCAAAATGAATCATTATTAATATGGGTTGTTCTAGGGAAATTGTCACCTAATTTTCATACATTGATTTGCTACTTTACAAAATAAAATGACACATGTATCATTTTCTCTTTTTTTTTTAGCTCCTGCTGAATTGATCAAAAGGCAACTGCTTCATGGGTATCTAATGGAAGAACATACTACCGATATTTGGCTATAGTTACCAACAAATCGAGGAGGACCATCAGGAACTTCAATCTAAACATCTCGAAGCCCTATGGTCCACTCTAGGGTCTGGCCAAGACCACAAGTGGTTCGTACAGGTTCCCAGAATGGGTTAGCTCATTACCATCCGACAAAAGCATAGATTTTGTGTACATTCGTAGCACTCCTTTTGCAGACGTCTCAGTTTCCGGCTACACATTGGCTTAAAATGAAAAATTAAGTTAAACTTCACTGATAATCGGATCCAAACAAGCTACGATTTTATAGGAAAAGCTAAAAGCCACTGAACATAATTGAAGTAATGGATTTTCAGGTTTTTTTTCTGATGTTTGAAATAAGGTTTGAATAATAGAGGAAGGAATGAAGAGAATACTCATCCTCTTTTGTTAGATCTTAAATATCTCTTTCTAACATGGTCAAAGTAGCATGTGATTTTTAACTGTAAGGTTTGTATTGTTTTTAAAAGCAAATAAGTTGCTGATTAAATATAAAGCAAGTAGGCTGCTCAAGACCTTTACAACCATCACCAAAATTTGATGTATGACCTTTCACAGCTACCTTTTGCTGGTATTTTTTTTAAGATGATTATATACGGATATAATAATTATTCATGAAGTTGTTGTAATCTCAGTTCACTTTCATGTCATTATAGGTTGAAGTTTAGCTGTTTAGTCGAGGGGGAGGGAGAGTTAATACAAGAAAAGGCTTCCGGTTAAAAAACTTTGCAATTTTATTTTCTGCAGCAGGTTTGTGGAGTTAGGTAAGTGGGACCTCTGATTCTATTTATTTTTTTCAGTTAGCGTATCAAATTTTTGGATTTTTTTTTCTTTTTTTCATATGTTAGTTAAGTACGAACAGGGAAATGGAAGATGACGCAATCGAGTTTTTTTCAAAGTCAAAGTCTCATTTTGTCGCTTTTTTACTCTATGCAGGTATTGGAGCTTAATGCTGGCAAGAGAGAGACAAAGGCTTCTAACTTACAACCGAAACAAAAGCCTTCCTCAAATTAGTTTTTTTGTTACCTATTATTCCTCATGTTGTTTTAGATTTAGGGATAGACGGATGTTTGATTTGAAGTTGTAACTTTAATCCAGTTAGTCTCTTTGTATCTTCTATTGAGAATCATTAGAACATTTTTGTTCCATAAAATCCATTTGCTCAGCTCAATGTGTCACTTTTTTAATTATACACATTATCTTCTCTATCCACAACAAAACATTAGGGGTTGGGAGGGGAAGTGGGGAATGTGACGTGGAGGAGAAGGGTGAGAAGAAGACGGTTGAAGAGATCGGTCAAGAAGAGGCGTGGTTTAAGCGGATTGGAAAGGGCAAGGTCGAGGTCGAGGTATTTGTTTGAACATTTTCATGTTGCATTGAAATTACATGATCATGGTCAAGGCGTTTTTATCTTTTGATATATGTGAATTTCAGGAATGATGATAGTTCCAACATAGTAACACATGTGTCCGTCATTCTCTTATGCATAACTATTTTAGTTACCATTCCAATTGTCAGTACCGTGAGTATGCTTTTTACCCACCGGGTCACCCGACCCTAATTTTGGGTCTTGGTTACGGAAACGAGTTATTTAATACAGGCGGGTTTCGAAGCAACCTGCTGTGAAATCGGAGCTTGAAGGTTCGAAAATGGCAGCAAATGGTAGCACAGAGGATGAGGATTTTCTGGAAGTGCTTCTTAACGTTGAATAAGAGCTTCAAGATGTTCAAGGTTTTCTCCTTTTTCTCATACACTTTATATGTATATTGATGCAACAATTACATATACGCGATGTACCTATAGGTTGTATGTATACCTGCAGTTTCTGATACCTTCTATTTAATGTTTGAGTTTGATGAATTACTGAATTAGTATTGAAAAGGTGTTTTACTATATATAAGTTTTTATTACCATGTTTTCATTTACTAAACATTTTTATTACAAGTTGTTTTGTCATCTTTAAAGTCAAGTTCGCCTAACGAATACTTCGAGAAATTGCACATGTCTGACCATTTGGTGTGTAGTGTAGGGGATCAAACTAAAGCAAGGTTTTGGGTTGATAATTGGATTGAAGGCGGTCCTCTTTGGCAGAGGTTCCCAGATTTATCTAGGCTTACCCAATACAACTCTACCTGGATTAGTGACAACCGAGTATTTATGGACAGAGGGAGTATAGTTTGAAGGTAAGTACACGTATATGCATAATTGATACTAAATGAACTTGCTTAATATCTTTTTTCTTTTTATAATAAACTAGGTTAGAACCCCGTGTATTACACGGGTTGAATAAATGTAATTTTATATACTAAATTAAAACAGTTATTCTTTAAAAACCTCCTTTATTGCACGGGTTGAATAAATATAATTTATATATTAAATAATAAAAAGTTACATCTATAAAACCATATTGTACGGGTTGAATAAATGTAATATTTTTTACTAAATAATAAAATAACACATCTTTAAAAAACCCCATTGATTACACGGGTTGAATAAATGTGATTTTATATACCAAATAATAAAAAAATTACATCTTTAAAAATATGTGTATTACACGGTTTGAATAAATATAATTTTCTGTACTAAATAATAAAAAAATATATCCTTAAAAACCCCCGTGTATTATATGAATTGAATAAATCTAATTTTATATATCAAATAATAAAAAGTTATATCTTAAAAATCCTCATGTTTGGGTCGAGTAAATGTAATTTTGTATAGTGAAAATAAAAATATTTAATATATTAATACAAAGTTTGGTCTTCGTGATAAAAATAGATTATTCTGTTGTTGCAAAATTTGTTAACGAAGTCTCAATAAATGTAACCCTTTATTTAAAACTCCGTAAATATATAAATGATAAATAATATTAGTTAATTTTATTTCAAGTTTCGTAAAATCTGTTTGATACCAAACTAAACAAAACGTTCAAATATATAGTTAAAATCAAATTAGATAACTAAGTTTGAATTTGAAGTAAATAGATAAATATAAAAGTAATAATTAATTGAGTTAATTACTGTTTTCGTCCCTGTGGTTTGTCAAAAATCACTATTTCAGTCCATTAGTTTAAAAATTGCGATTTCAGTCTCTGTGGTTTCACTTTCATAACCATTTCTGTCCCTATGGTTTCACTTTCGTAACAATTTGAATCCATTATTCTGTTAAGTACAGAGACTGAAATAGTTACGAGATGGACTGAAATAGTTACGAAAGTGAAACCATAGGGACTAAAATCGCAATTTTTAAACTAATTGACTGAAATAGTGATTTTTGACAAACCATAGGGACGAAAACAGTAATTAACTCTAATTAATGCAAATACATAATATTATACATAAGAAGGAGATTAAACTAAATAATAATTATCCATAAGTTATTAAACTAAATAAGATTTAATAGGAGGTTATCTATAATTAATTAGAATAGATTAAAATAAAATAATAATTATCTATAAGAGAGGGCCTAATATGATAACAAGTGTCCCCAAAGTGGTTTCTTTTATTATATAGTATATATATAGATTTATAGAGAAATCCTTACAAATGCTTCTCTTATGACTTGCCAATACCGACAGGCAGAGAAGAACGAGCATCAATAAAAGTTACCGGTTCTTTTATAGGCACAATATAAGTTAATTTTATTTTTTACAAAATGGGGATAAAAAAGACTTTAATAATCTAAGTGGCGTGATAGAAAATAAAATAAAACTTTAGTCACTTTATTTCATGTTAGACGATACAAGTGTTTTAATCATGTAATGTACTCTTTTGACCTGTATGTAACTATGGACTATGGAGAGGGAGACAAAGGTGAAATGAAAAAAAAAACAGATGGACATCGAGCAAGCGAATCATGGATCAGCCCAAGTAAATGGGACTATCTATAGAACCACTAATTGGATGAATGGATAATGGCATTGGTCGATTAATCATGTACTAAAAGCATATCTATATGATACTCAAGTTTTTGAAGGGACTGCATACATGGTTGGAAGGCCTATTAATTGATATGCTCGAAAACCAGTTATTCTTATAGGAAGTTCAACTGTCTTCGTAAGTACTTCAATAGTTATTTTTCCCCAAGGCGCTTCATAATAGAATCCGAATATATTGTTCTCTTAAAGTTGGCAATTTTCATCTTTTCAGGGTTATTTTGAACACGCTTTTCAGTTTTAGTGTCAACTATCGGATGGTTACGATTACAAGATTTCTTCTTTGTGTCATATGTGCTCTGTGGGCCCCATCTCAGAATTCAATGCGGTAAAATACATGTCATCTTTGAATTTTATAGTGACGAGCTTTAATTTAGGGTCATTTATGTAAATTCTGACACGTTGATACTCGAGTGATCTATCATCTACGTGTACCTTTAAAATATGTATACCACCTAAAACACCAGCTGCAAAGCAGCAAATACAAACCTGGCAAAACGGCCACGTCACAAATCTAAAGGTACGATATTTTCAGTTTTATAAAGCTCTACTTCTCTACATATCTGTTAACGGGTAGAAACAAATATTTGACTAGATAGATATTGTTTTACAACAATTTGAAATATATATATATATATATATATATATATATTTAGATCTAGATACGGATTAACAAACCAATACTTTTATCTACAGACAAGGAAAGACCCATCTTTTGTTAGCTTGTGACTACCACTGGTGGTTATGTAGTGGTGCATCATATCTTTATGATCTCATGCATCCATGTCTCTATCTTGTGTACCTAATTGTTTTTCTTATTGTCATTGGTTACTGTATTGACTAATGCAAAAGGACTTGTGGTTGGAATCTTCTTGGGGTCCTATAGGCTATAAGCCTATAACTACTTTTTAATGGGCTTGCTTTGTCTTGTGATGTCAAGAGAGTCAATTTGTTGAATTAGATTCAATTAGTTACCTAAGATTTTTTTTAAGATTATTTTCGTAAATCCATTAATATTTCACATAATGCTTTTATGTTAATTTATGCTTTCATTATTTTAATTGTAGGAGCACCCGTATAAATATATACAAGATACACGTTACATTCGTGTCGAACAAGTGATTGGATGAAGCTACTTCTTGCTGGTAAGAGTTGAAGTTAGAAATCATTGTACTATTTGTGTTGTTTACTGATACATTAAAAATTGCTCTAATTTGTTTCTTAAAAAGGCATGTTTGGGTTTACACATATGTAAGTAAAGTTTTATATGAACTAATATGAATTTAAATAAGAACTTGGATATTGAAGTTTATATAAACTTGATGTCAATCAAAAGATGAAAACCATGACCTTTCTTTGATCTATTAAAGGTTCGCTGGTATGTAAAAGGTTTTTGGAGAGGGAAGTGATCACTCTGTTCGGTTTTGGGTTTGTATAAGTTAGGGTCGTGTATTTTCTGTTTGGGACCTGTTTCAACCCTTAGACGTGAAGCCTAAGTTTGGAAAGGTCTTGAACAAAAATGATGATCTACATGGGCTTCAATGTCATTAGATATTATATTTGAGTTAAGCCACCCGCGAAGCTCGCGGGATCTTAGGCTAGTCTATATAATAAAAGAAACCATTATGGAACACTTGTCATTCATAGAGGGCATCAATAATTTTGTTTTCCCACCTAATACACATTAATTATTAATTAATATTAAATAAACAGGATTTGATGGATAAATAACTAAGAAACCATTTAGATATCCTAATTTATAATTTAGGAATTTAACTTTGATTTATGGATAAATATGATATTGGAATTTTATCTTGTAAATCTAAAGTCATTTTAAATTTCGTAAGTTTTACTTTTTGTTTTGGTATCAAATTATATTTTTGCCCCGGCCGGCGCGCAAGCTGACTTCCGCCCGGAAACCATAATGCCCCCACACGAGAGACTCGCTGGGGTAACAGTTGGGTAAAACCGGGTTGCCCTCAAGACCGCACCAAGCCTCGGTAGGATACGATCCATCATTGGGACTACCCACCCCCGAAATGCCGCAGCCGGGGATCGAACCGGAGACCTCAAGAGGAAACCGGCCCAATCCAGCCACTTCGGAACCAACTGGGCTGGAGGTGGGTATACATGATATTTTGTTCTTCATATGCTATGTATATTATCTATATATATTACATAGAAAACATCTATGTTTTATAGACAAATTTACCATGTCAAATAAGTAATAATTTATTCCCCTTTAATCAAATGAGTAAACTCTTAACATACATAATTTTTTCATCTCCACTTCATTCTACATCCTAGGTAGTAGGTATGATATTTTGCTCTTCATATACTATGCATGTTATCTATACATATTAACATAGAAAACATCATGTCTTTTTAGACAAGTTTATCATGTCAAATAAGTAATAATTTATTCTCCTTTAATCAAATGAGAAAACTCTTAACATACATATTACTACTCTATATTACATATACATAGACCATATTATGAGCATACATATTACTACTCTATATTACATATACATAGACCATATTATGAGCATATTTTTTTTTATTTCACATTGTAATTGTGATTCAGCCCGTGTATTACACGGGGCAATAACCTAGTTATTAACATATAATAATCAATATATTACAATTTCAAAACTGTACGTTAACCAAGACAATTGGTTCAAATGTCTACAAAACGTATCCTTCTTTCTGTCCACTCGTTTCTTATCTCCACTCAGACCACTCTTGTTTACATTCATAGCATACAGATCAACCAACTACTCTCATTCCAATTTCCAGTTTTTACCTCTTCACTGTCTGTTAACAATGGCAGAAGCTCTTCTCAATGTCATCTTTGACAAGCTAACCGATGAAGCCTTCAATAAATTCGCTCTGAAATCCTTAATCTCTACACATCCTTAAGTACAAGGGTTATTGTGTATATAGTTAATAGTTATTTAGATTGGCGGTTACATGGCGGTTATAAAGTTCAGGGACTGAAAGTGACACTTCAGAAATTAGTAACCACCACCCCTAAGGGTTGCGACACCCTTGGAGACACACCCATTCGCAAATGGCAGCAATACAAGGATCAAAGGGACGCATCTCTTCATCGAATGGACGCACCTATTCACATTAAATTACAGCCACAAGATGACAAGACACACCCGTTCACGAAGAGACACGTCTATTCATTCGTACCCTTAGAAAACTATAAATAGGGATAGTTAGATTCATTTGTAGTTGTTCATGTTGTTCATATCATTACATTCAAAACACTATCATTGTATTCGATTACAAGTTATATGAAAGTTTTAGTTTTATCATTTGCGATCTAGAGATCAAAGATCCATTTTGGGGCCAACAATTGGTATCAGAGCATCAGGCTCTAGGCATCGCAAGGAATTCGCGATCAGGTTTTATTTTTCTTTCTCAATTCGCAAGTTAGTTTTATTTTCGGTTCAGGGTCGAACTAGGGGTTTGGAATCTAGGTTTTTGATTCCGGGGTTTAGTGCGAATTAGATTGTTTGATTATTACACGTTTCGGGTTATACGCGGGTTAAAGATTTGAGAGTTTGTTGAATTCAAGGGAATTGAATTTACTGGTTCGTATTGGTGGCCAAGAAATTTTAGAAACAAGAATGTAAGGGTTGTGAGAATTCTAAGTTATCAATCAGACTAGGGTTCGTGAGTGTACCGAACTGAGTACAGGAGCGCAGAACAGGGTTATTTTTGTTTCATTTGGAGGGCCAGGAAGAATCAAAATTTAGTCCGGTGTTTATACGCGATCAGTTTTATTCGCGGGTGAAGGTTTGAAGGCCAAATTCATAGTATAGAAAAGAAAATTGAGCGAATCAATTGGGAAAAAGAAAATCGAGTGAGTCTATCGTGAAGAAGAAGCGAGTAAAGATGGAATCATTCGAGTGATTCGAAGTGTGTTCGAAGAATCTAGAATTACCAAGTGAAGGCTCGAAAGTTTTTTTAAATCAGAAAAAAAGTGCTATGCGGAATAGACAATTGTAGATGCAGTGAATGCAAATAAACATGATGATGCCGTGGATGTACGATAGTGAAAAGTGATGCAGTGAATGTAGGAAACAAGAAGAGAAAATTGTTGTAGTGAGTGTAGAAAAATAAAGTGTAGTGAATGCAGAAAAAGTTAAAGTTATTGAAACAATAAATACTATTGGTGAGACATCAAAAAGGTTTGTGTGATTCGAAACCGTGTGGAAAGGTGTAGTCGATTTATGAGGAGTCGAAGGAAAGAAGAATCGTGTGATGCGGAGAGAGAGATAACCTGTGAAAGGTATAACAAAACAGTCCAGTGAGTGGATCGGATCAAAGCGAAGAATCCGTGAGGGAAGTAATCAATGATGAAGAACCTGTTGTGAGAGACAACCGTGAAGAGGATATTTAATCTGTGATAGATCAAGAAGAAGACGCGCGTATCCTGTGACTGGGTCAGAAGAAGAAATTGTTGTGTGATACAACCGCAAGAGAAATCTAAGTGAGTTAGATTATCCAAAATCTATGCGAGATGGATGCAAGTCATGTGATATGATAGTGGGCAAGTCAATCAAGACCGGATGAAGTTCGTGTTGAGACAACTACACAAGAAAAGGTTCGTGTGATACAAATCAAGTACGGTCAAGACAAGTGTGAAGCAAAGTTTGTGTGAAGCAAGTTCCAGTGAAGCAAGTTCGCGAGGAGCAAGGTTCATGAATAAGAAGATACATGTGAAGTGTTAGATACCAAGGAGACTCGAGATGATAAAGCTACTCGGAGTTCAAGATCTACAACTCAAGGATGTTCAAGATTAGGGGGGTGAATGAAATCCTTAATCTCTACACATCCTTAAGTACAAGGGTTATTGTGTATATAGTTAATAGTTATTTAGATTGGCGGTTACATGGCGGTTATAAAGTTCAGGGACTGAAAGTGACACTTCAGAAATTAGTAACCACCACCCCTAAGGGTTGCGACACCCTTGGAGACACACCCATTCGCAAATGGCAGCAATACAAGGATCAAAGGGACGCATCTCTTCATCGAATGGACGCACCTATTCACATTAAATTACAGCCACAAGATGACAAGACACACCCGTTCACGAAGAGACACGTCTATTCATTCGTACCCTTAGAAAACTATAAATAGGGATAGTTAGATTCATTTGTAGTTGTTCATGTTGTTCATATCATTACATTCAAAACACTATCATTGTATTCGATTACAAGTTATATGAAAGTTTTAGTTTTATCATTTGCGATCTACAGATCAACCAACTACTCTCATTCCAATTTCCAGTTTTTACCTCTTCACTGTCTGTTAACAATGGCAGAAGCTCTTCTCAATGTCATCTTTGACAAGCTAACCGATGAAGCCTTCAATAAATTCGCTCGCTCTCAGGAGATTGATTCTAAGCTCAATGACCTGAAGATCACACTGACCCAAATTAAAGCTCTGCTTAATGATGCTTCTCAAAAGGAAATAACCAATGAATCTGTCAGACTATGGCTCAATAGTCTCCAACATTTGGCTTACGATATCGATGACGTACTCGACGATGTGGCTACCGAAGCTATACAACGTGAGCTGACACAGGAATCAGGATCAGTCATCAGCAAGGTAAGAAAGCTCATGGTCCCAAGTTTCTTCACAAAATTCTCACTAGGTCAAAGTTTGCATGGCAAGTTAGATAGTATTACCACCCAGTTACAACAACTAGAAAAACAAAAGTCTGATCTGGGTTTGATTGTGAAAGATGAAAGGCCCAAAAGTACTAGTAGAAGAAACGAAACATCTTTGCTAGAATCTGAAGTTGTTGGACGAGAAAGTGAGAAAGAGAAATTGCTCAACAAGTTGTTGCAGGATGGGCCATCTAAGGAAAACTTCAGTGTCTTACCCATAGTCGGTATGGGTGGGGTTGGTAAGACCACTCTAGCTAGATTCTTGTATAATGATACACAAGTGAAGGGTCGGTTTGAACTCCATGCATGGGTTTGTGTCTCTGATGATTTTGATATCTCTAAGATAACCAAAACCATCTTTCAAGCTGTGTCCAACGAAAACAAGGAATTTGAAGATCTAAATCAGCTTCAACTGGCTCTTAAAGAGAAACTTAAGGACAAACGATTTCTACAAGTGCTAGATGATGTGTGGAGTGAAAACTTTAACGATTGGGAAATCCTAGTGCTCCCATTTCATTCAGGGGCTCGTGGAAGTAAGGTAATCATGACATCACGCAAGGAGCAATTGCTTAAGATGCTAGGTTTTGATAATCTAGACCATCTTGAGACTTTGTCATCTGAAGATGCTTTGTCTTTATTTGCTTTACATGCATTGGGTGTAGACAACTTTGTTTCACACCCAACACTCAGACCAAAGGGTGAGCGTATTGTGGAAAAGTGTGGTCGGTTGCCATTGGCTTTAAAGGCAATTGGTAGGCTATTGAGAACTCGTACAGATGAAGAAAAATGGGATGAGGTGTTGAATAGTAAGATATGGGATTCAAAAAGTGTTGGTGATCTTTCTGCAGATTGGAAGGCAATTGTTCCCGCCCTTAGGCTAAGTTACCATGATCTTTCTGCAAATTTGAAGCGGTTGTTTGCATATTGCTCATTGTTCCCCAAGGACTATTTGTTTGACAAGGAAGAGTTAGTCCTATTGTGGCTGGGAGAAGGGTTTTTGAACAAATCAACTGCAACCATGTCACCAGAACGCCTTGGCAATGAATATT
Source organism: Helianthus tuberosus (assembly GCA_030545235.1). Taxonomy (NCBI): domain Eukaryota; kingdom Viridiplantae; phylum Streptophyta; class Magnoliopsida; order Asterales; family Asteraceae; genus Helianthus; species Helianthus tuberosus. Next base: position 141,827,349 of record CM060426.1, on the reverse strand, counting down.
TTGAAGAGTTGTTATCAAGGTCATTTTTTCAAAATGCTCCTAATAAGGAAACGTTATTTGTGATGCATGACCTGATGAATGACTTGGCCACATTTGTTGCCGGAGAGTTCTTTTCAAGGGATGACAATCGGATGGCGACAGAAGATTTTGCAAGGTACCGCCACATGTCACTTATTCGTGATAAATATGTAGCTTACCACAAGTTTGAGGCCTTCAAGAGAGCTAAAGGTTTGAGAACATTGTTATCGGTATATGTTGGGGTGGATCAATGGTTGGACAAGTTCCACTTATCCAACAAGATTTTGGTTGACTTACTTCCTGAGTTACCGTTATTAAGGGTTCTTTGTTTGAGTCGTTTTAGTATAAGTGAGGTACCAAATTCCATTGGTAGTTTGAAACACCTGAGATATCTTAATCTATCTAAAACTGATATCAAAGAGTTGCCGGACAATGTTGGTAATCTTTATAATTTAGAAACATTGATAGTTTTTGGATGTAAGAGTTTGACCAAGTTGCCTAAAAGCTTTTTAAAGCTAAAAAAGTTGAGGCATTTTGACATGAGAGATACTCCATGTCTGAAAAAGTTACCCTTGGGGATTGGTGAGTTGAAAAGCCTACAAACTCTCACTAAAATTATCATTGAAGGACACGGTGGCTTTGCACTAACCGAGCTTAAGGGATTAAAGGATCTGCACGGGGAAATTTCCATCAAGGGGTTGAACAAAGTGCAAAGCTCAATGCATGCACGAGAGGCGAACTTATCTTTAAAAGGGATTAATAAGCTAAAGTTGAAATGGAATGATGGTTCTGGAAGGGAAACAATTGAGAAGGAGATTCTCAGTGAGTTAATGCCATGTAGTGATAAGTTGAAAATGCTTGAGGTTGAGTGTTACGAGGGAATGGAGTTTCCAAATTGGGTTGGGGATCCGTCTTTTCATCAATTGGTTCATGTGTACCTACAGGGTTGTAGAAAATGTACATCTCTACCGCCACTTGGGCGACTACCTTCACTTGAAATTCTAAGGCTTGAAGATATGTCGAGTTGGGAGGTATGGTCAACCAATAGCGAGGCAATGTTTCCATGCCTTCAAGAGCTTCAAATAAAAAATTGTCCCAATTTGATTGATGTCTCACTTGAAGCATTACCTTCACTAAGAGTTTTAAGAATATATAAATGTTGTGGAAGTGTGCTGAGAAGTCTGGTTCGAGCAGCTTCATCAACCATAGAGATTGAAATCGGATCTATTTTAGGGCTTACAGATGAGGTGTGGAGAGGTGTTATAGAGTATCTTGGGGCGGTTGAAGAACTAAGCATACAACATTGTGATGAAATAAGATACCTGTGGGAATCAGATGCAGAGGCAAGTAAAGTTCTTGTAAATTTAAAGGAATTGAGGTTATGGGATTGTAAAAATTTGGTGAGTTTAAGAGAGAAAGAGGAGGATGAGGATATTATTGGGAGCAACCTCCTATCATCTCTTAGGATGCTGTATGTAAAAGAATGTGAGAGTATGGAGCGTTTGTGTTGTCCAAATAGCATTGAGATTTTATATATCTTAATTTGTAGTTCAGTTAGACATGTCTCCTTACCAAGAGCAACAACAACAGGTGGAGGAGGGCAGAATCTCAAGTCACTTAGTATATATATAAGTGGTTGTGGAAATCTAAAATCAATAAATCAATTGAGTAACTCCACTCACCTCACCTCTTTGTCAATAACTTATTGTGAAAACATGGAGTTATTTTCTGATCTTCATCAGCTATCAAATCTCACCTCGTTGTATATACAAGGTTGTAAAAGCATAGGGTCATTTTCTGACCTTGAGCTATCAAATCTCACCTCGTTGTATATAGATGGTTGTAAAAGCATAGAGTCATTTTCTAACCTTGAGCTATCAAAGCTCACCAGGTTGACAATAAAAGGTTGTGAAAGCATAGAGTCATTTCCTAACCTCCATCTGCCATATCTCACACATCTGCGCATAACAGGTTGCAAAAACATGAAGGCATTTGGTGACCTGCAGCTACCAAATCTAATCAGTTGGATGATATATGATTGTGAAAATCTGGAGTCATTTCCTGACCTTCAGCTATCCAATCTCACCATGTTAAAATATATGTTCATCACATATTGTCCAATGATTGATGCTTCCTTTCCTCGTGGGCTTTGGCCTCCCAATTTGTGTTCCCTTAAGATAGGGGGGTTGAAAAAGCCCATCTCAGAATGGGGCTATCAGAATTTCCCAGCTTCCCTTGTTGACCTAACATTATATAAGGATCCCGATGTGAGGAACTTTAGTCAATTGTCCCACCTTTTCCCTTCTTCTCTTACATCTTTGGGAATAGAGAGTTTTAATAAACTGGAATCAGTTTCAACGGGACTCCAACACCTCACATCCCTTCAACATCTGTACATTTCCAACTTCCCAAAGCTGAACGATCTACCAGAGACGCTGTTACCTTCACTTTTGAGTTTGAGAATATATTATTGCCCAAAATTGAAAGAAAGGTGTGAAGGAAGAGGCTCCCACTACTCGCCCCTCATCTCTCATATCCCCTGCATCCACATATAAGAGACTAATAAAGGTAGTTGTTAATTAAATACATAGAAATTATTGCTAATCGTTGTTTCAAACAAACAAACCTTACAATCTTCTTGTTTCTTCTGCAGTCATTGTAAAGAGATTTCCTGCCGTGAATACCCAATCACATGAGAAAAAACGACATCGAACCACCATCTTCACAGCCTATCGGATTTCTACGATCATCACAGCCGATGGCTTCGTTGACGGTCATTGAACCGCTGGTAACAATTAACATCCTATCGGCCTGGCCCAGTACTGTTCTAATGTTGGCGCTTCGAAGCCCAACTGGTCCCATCTATAGAATATAGTAGATGTGCACATTTGTTCTTTTTTATTTAGCAAAACCAGCTCAGTTTGGCCAGGTTGTTTGGTTAAAACCGTTTTGAGTCAAAATCGGTTGGGTTGTAAACAAGTTATGAAGGAAAATATTTGATCCTATATATACTAATCGGTTTGGGTCGCGTTGAAATTGTTTCGCTTTTTTAAACCCCTAGTTTCCTATAATTATACCGGATTTTCAAATAGGTTCGAGTTGGTTTTTGTAACAAGAGTAGGAACAAATATACATATTGGCGGTTTGGGTTGGGTTGGAATCAGTGTGGGTCAAACCAATTCAAGGTGTGGTGTCAGGTCGGGTTATCCAAACCAGGTGTTTTTTTTTTTGTACATCTACCATATTTGATTTAAATTAAGTAAACAACAATTGCCAATTTCTAAAATTTTACTTAAAAGAGTTTTGATAAACCTAGATAGGATGTATATAATTCTTAAATGTTAATCTGCATAATTTTACAAATATTATGTTGGTCAACAAAAAATAAAAGATTGCTCTAATATAAAAGGTGGGACTGTCAGATTGAATAAAAAAAGTGGGACTGCCAATGGCCAATAACGTCTAGTAGGGATTATTAGAGGCTAATATCCCTTATTTATATCACCTTGACTTTTGGTTTGATTAATTCCATAATCTGTTCAAATCAGAGGGGGCTGAATGGATATGTGCTTTTTTTTCTTGAATTGAGTGTGTTCAATAATTCATGAATTGAGTTACTTCAATGACGCATTTCTAGGAATTCCATTCAAAATATGGCATTTTGTAAAACACGTAAATCAAGCATTTTTCTCATTATCTTAGATCAGAAGTGTCAATTTAGTTGGACAATCGAATCAAATATCATATATGATACACGTTTTGCAGGTTCCTGTAACCATGCATGACATTGTAAATGATATTCTGGCAGTGTAATCATCAGGAAAATGGTGTAAATCTCGGGCATACGATGACTAAATCAGCAAATAACAATCAAAGCATCAATGACATAAGTGTAAGTTCCTTTTAGTCTACAGCATTTGACCTTCCCATTATCATATAACAAGCTGGTTTTGATTATTGGTATTCATGATATAACACAGGATTTATTCATGATAGCACGTTGGATTCATTATTCAAAGATGCTTTTGAAGTTGATTTTCACAGCATGTGTGGTTCAAGTGAAAAAGGTCAATCTAAATATAAAAGAATTATGTTACACACACATATTATATACATATACACACACATATAAGTATAAATAACACTTTTTGAGTGTACTTTTTCAATAATACTATTTGATCCATTTGAGATAACAACATGAACCCTTGTATTATATATAAATGAGTTGAAATTGTCACATCCACAAAATATGAACTACAGTTTGACTCTTGATGTCAAACGGATTATATTTATTTCAAAATTGATTACTACTCTTCATTGTTTTGAGAATAGCTTTATAACTGGGATAGAAATGCAACAGGTTCCACATCATCTTTAATGGAAAAAAGTTGTTTTTTAACATCCTTGTTATATTTAATTTTAAAAGCAATGGGTTTGGACACTAACATCAAAGATTGTTGTTTGACTCTTGAATATTTAAAATTGCGGTTATAGAAAGAAGAAAATCTATCAAGGTTTCTTCAAATCAACAAAACAGATCCAGTGGTATAAACTTAGTTCACTTACATGCTTCAAGATTAGGCTGCAACAGAAATCAAAGAAACAACAAAAATGAGAAACAATGTCACAAATGTTGTAGAATTTGCAAACGGTGTGAGTGAAGAAAGCCTCAAAATGATGCAGTAGCTTCATGCAGATTTCAACAGAACTATCAAGACCATCATCCAGTTCCAGTGGTATAAATTAATAATTATTAATAATTAGCGTCTCAACAAAAGAACTATTTCAATGATAGCCTAATTTTTAAATACAATATCAATTTCAAGGGTGTTATTTAAAAAAAAAATACACTTTGGGTAACTTTACATCCTCTAAAGTTGCTTAAAAAAAGTGAAGTACTACAAACTTGGCAACTTTTCATATGCTCTTGTTTACTAGACTGAAATGTTTCGGTGGAAACAATACCATCAGATGCCGGTTTATATGCTTTTCGGGTGATGATGTTGTATGTTGGTTATGAGGTGAAGAAAGGGGGATAGTGTACCTTATCAGCCATATGGAATAGTAGGGTCAAGTTTGATAAGTTCGAACCAGAAAGATGGTTTCATTACATTGTTGCATTCATCCAGAAAGCTCCTTTGTTTCCAGCTTTGCAGGTTAGTAAAATACAACCCATATCGATCATGTAACTAAACCCTTGATATGTAAAATTTTATGTGGTCTGGTTTAACAGTCAACCTTCAAGTTATGTCGTATGACCAAAGCAAAAGTATCTAGATTATCATAAAATGTATATTGTATGTTTACGGTTTTGACATGATTTACCGTTTTGATGAAGAAACACAAGCGAGACAAAGAATTTGTTTGGCTCAAGAATCTGCGTGTGTGCAGATGAAGATCTTTGCTTCTATTTAGTTAAGTTGTTTCATTTTCAAGGTGATTGAAAACAAAAGTGCAAAGTACAGAATGATGCTTAATCTTCACATTGATGGTGATACAGAGTTGATCCATGATCTAGCATACTCGTATTTGGTGCGACTAGACACACGGAAGGGGACTGGAAAATGGTTCAAGCTAAAAAGGGCATAACTTTCATTACGTTTGAAGTTATGCGGGGATAAGTAATGGACACAAAAGCCTCAACGAGCCACATGAATGGACAAATGCTATAGGCGGGTTTTCTGACTCTCGGCACCCAATTTCGACATCTAGAGCTCCAATTTTGAAGTCAAGGTTTTCCCCAATTTTAGCAGTTTTAATTAATTTCGTCTGTTCGTAAAAAAAGGGCTTGATTTTTTAACTAGATATTTATTTGTTGTTTTTTAGGCTGTTAATTTCAAGGAACCCTTGGAGCGGTTACAAGTTGCGTCTGATGGCACTTGTCGTTCATGGTCTAAGTTACATACCTCTTATTGGAACTTATAACCGATGAAAAATTAATGGAATTTTGCCTCTAATGGCAAGTTACCATAAATAAAGATTATGGAACTAGCCTATGATGTCAAGTTACCTCTTGTGAAGATTGATGAAGTCTCGCTAATGAAGAAGATGCCACATGTTGGTCACTTGTCAATTTTGTACATCTCAACAAGATAGCAAAACTAGCCTATGATGTCAAGTTAACATTTCTTGAGAGGATGTTATACGTAATTGTCACTTGTCAATTTTATACATAATTGTCACTTGTCAAGTAGTTGAGTGTGAATTTGGTGCATGAACTTATGTGTGCAAACATCAGAGAAAATTTGCAAGTCACCCAACCTTGCATAGCTAGGAAATCGTCTTGAATTTCAGTTGTAATTTGTGACTAGTTTTACATTATGTATTGAAACATTCGATTTTAATTAATACCTCGTGCTTAGAACAATTGTTCTTCACTTCTTCTACTCTCATTTATTGTTTTGTTCAATCGATTGACTGACGAAACGGTGATACTTGACATAATGATTAACTAATATTTCATTGCAAACTAGCTAATAAGCAATCCAGAGTATTCGCTAAGTCTTCGTTTGATTGTGATCCACAAAGTCAATCTCCCTACAACATTGTATCCTGGAAAGATGTAATTCTCTTGGTAGTGACTCGAAAAGCATCCATTCATGTTGCAATGTCTTATAAAGAATCAATATATAAGTTAGACATGACCTGTAAAGTTTGCATAAATATTGTCCTAGGTTATGTTACAACTAGTGAATGCGATTTAGATAGTAAGAATGCACAACTACTATACTGACATGATTGTTTGATACCCTATACTATTGCAACTTTAGTTTACAATAATAAGTTTAGATGCAAGTAATGAGGTAACTGTGACAACCCGAGATCTCAAGGTCCTTCCTTTACGCATCACTTGTTTCACAATCCTGTTTTCACAATTCGTTTTACGTTGTAACATGTGCGCGATATATGGATGATTAAAGTATTGTTATGTTTGGTTGTTAAATGAAAACTTAGGAGTTGTTTAATGTTTAACATAACACGTTCATGCTTCATAACTCTGGGCAGCGCACCATACTTAAGTCACGAAGAACCCAGACGAAGAAGGGTTCTTCGTCACTAACATCACCAGACGAAGAAGGGTTCTTCGTCACAAAGGTTTTTCGCCAAAAGGGCTCTCGGCCCAGGTCCATTCGTGGCCCAGTATGGGCCGACTGTTGTTTTATTTGCATAACCGTTCATAACCTACAAAAACTCAAATAGCAAACCCTAAAACTCTCTCTCTTTCTCCTCTTCCTGTGCGACGACGGTTTTGGGTTCTCGAAGCCCTTCATCTCGAACAACCTAATCACTTCGGTATCACGGTTAGTGCCTATCATTGTTAATTGCTAAAATACCGATGATGTGATCTTATGTGAGATTAGGGTTTCATTGATAAGATTGTAAATCTAGAACGTGCATGATGAGGGTTCGATGATTTGTATACGTTCATATTCATGATGTGATTTGATAATTATGCTTGATGAACTTATATTATGATAAACAAACAAATCTGATTGTGTATGGTTACTGAATAATCTGGGTTGTGTTATGATGAGTATGATGATTAGGGTTGCTTATGATTGGTGTTTGTGAGAATTAAGGAAACTGTTACAATTCGGAGATTTGTATGAGCATGAATGATAGCTGTTAAATCATAATGTTTGATCTGTTTGAATTGTGGCAAAGTGTTTGCTGTAATCACGGGATAATTGATAATGTGGAAATCAGAAAAGTCTGTTGAGCAGCCGCGACAAAGGATCCCCCACGAAGAACCCAAGTCGACGAAGGACCTAGTTCTTCGTTGATTGGCTCCTGACGAACCATTAGGGTTCTTCGTCACACTCATTTCTTGACGAAGAATAGTCCTTCGCCAATATGGTTCTTCGTCGCAACACTCCTAGACGAAGAATGGTTCTTCACCAATATGGTTCTTCGCCATGAGGACATCCCACGAAGAACAAGTTCTTCGTGGAGATGCTGCAAGTGAACAAACAAACATAACAGTTTATACAGTTTATAATGTGTATGATGATGAATGATCATGTTTATAAGTTTTATTTGAAGCATGTTAATAATATTAATTAAGAATAAGTGACCTGATTTGGCTCGTGTGAGTAGCAAACTCACCCGTTATGTGACATGCACTTGAGATGTTGACTTGTATGAGATATGAGTAATTGCTATGTATTATTCGTTGATCTTTGCGGCTAATGCCATCTATGAAAATACGTGATTTAATTGATTGTGAAACTGATCATATTGGTAACCACGGTAGGGTTTGGTTGACCAACTTGGAACGAGTAACTTAACATACCGAGCAAAACTAAGGTGAGTTCATTGCTTTTTTCAAGCATGCGTCCCGGGGAGGGACAACTGGTAAATATTCCGGGGAGGAATACTAGGTAAATGAGTTTAACTGGAATGTTAAACTTGGGATGTTGGTTAATACTCATATCTATCACTTAAGTCCCATCATATACCGAATTAGTTGCCGGGGAGGCAACGGGGTTATTAGTTGATAGCGCTATTAGGTTTGGCACCCTCACACCGTACCGGGGAGGACGGGCGTGAACTAATTACCTTAACCACTCGACCAATGTTTGATAGAGCATTGGGGAAGGGCAAACAATCTGGTGCCATCTTGCGGTACTCGAGTTATTAACAACATTGTATTTCTGAAATGCTTTAAACTTATATCTGGTAACTAAACGTGTTAACAAACTTTGAACTCGCCAGCGTTGTCTGATACACTTGCCTGCATGCTTGCAGGTCGTTAGATTCATGGACATGGAACTTGTTGTCTGGGAGTGCTGGAGTGGTCATGGGTCGAGTCTCTTAGATACATGTGACATGTTTATTGATGTCGTACATTAGTTTTTGAAACACTTGAATAAGGATTTACATTATGCTTCCGCTGAACGTATTGGTTTTGAGTTATGATTTGAAATTACATTATGTAATAAATGGAAACTTTTATTTAATATCTTGTTATAGTTCAATGTGATTGGTGGCTGGATCCTGGTACGTCACACGTCCCGCGGTGTTTCCGCAAGTGGTATTTTGGGGGTGTGACAGTAACAGTTCAAAAGTAATCATAAAAGTCAAACCTGGATGAAAAAAAATTATCATCAAGAGATCACAAAAACCAAACACATATCAAGAAATTTATATAAAAAAAACAGCAAGTCAAACTCCAATCAAGAAATTAAACAAGAAAGCATCATAAACATTCAAACTAATGTGTTGTATTTATTTGAATACCATGAAACGATACAAGTCCAACCACATAAACTTGCTTTGTTAGTCAACAATCCTACAATAATAATGCTACATAAAAATTACATTCGCGCGAGTTAACAAGAAAACAAAGTTCTCAAATGAAGACCACGACATTTGAGATCCCTCTTTCCTCCTAACTTGATGCAACATCATATACCAACAGTTGAAAACAATATAAGTTGTTTTCAAAAAGTGCAAAATTAACAAAAGAATCATGCTAAGCATATCAAGACAAATAAGAATTCAAGAACAAGTTTTCCACTTTTTGCCTCAATGATCACTTTTATTCCCCGAACCATAATACTTCTCATACCATCTAACAAACTTCTTCAAACCCCATTTGAAGATCCGTCGTTGGTTTATACCCAAACTCCCTTTGCGCCAAACTAATATTCGCACGAGTAAACGGGACATCACCATTTCGCTTTCACTTTCAGCAACTTCTCCAAAATACTTACAAGATCCGAAACAATCACAGGCATAGTATTCCCTAAATTAAAAACTCTAAACTGTGCAACCCCTTTTTTTCCCACCACTTCCTGTACTCTTCTCAGCAGTGTCTAACGCACCTAAACAACCCTTTACAATATCATCAATGTTTTGGTCAAAAATTACCGAAGCAATTTAGTGATCAAATTAGTTAAGTGAGGTAGTGTGCTAGAAATGTGTGTTGAAAATATCCTGGTTAAGTTATTTGCTAAAACAGTTTCAGGATACGGCTCAGGATATCGAGCTATATCTACGATCAAACTATGAGAAAAAAGTAAAGGGAATGACACGAGATGTACGAGGAAAGCCCTTGATCAATCTAGATCGCCGGCATAAAACCTCGGGAGCTGACAATCGCAGCTGCCTAGTTCTTCTTATTACTTCAAACGTCAGGATACAGTGCAGGATATTGATCAGATCGCTAAGTGTTACAATGCTTTCTGTGAAAGTGAAAGTTGCGAGAGAACAAGTGTTAGTGAGTAGTGAGTGTAGTTGTGATGTCCTATTGATCTGATTTATCCATCTATTTATAGTTACGAAATATAAACTAAAATTCCTATAAATGTGGGATGCTCCCGAATATTCCATTATTAACGTTGTGGACCGAGTAAAGCGGCTTCAACGTCTTCATTTGAACGACTTGGACCGAGTCTTGCGGAGAAAGGGTCTTCGTGAACGTTGGGAGCTTGGACTCGTACTCCTGCACACAATCCGTCAGTAATCCTCAGGATACCATTCAGGATGTTACCAATATCCTGAATGAGCACCCCGGGCATGAACATGTATCATACAACCAAGATATAAATCAAGATATTTCCCAGGATATGGGCTCAGAATTTTACCCATAACAATTGTCCCCAAAAAAAGTTACCGTTTAGTATCCTGGTGTTTTGGTCAAAAAATCTGATGAGGATATTGCAACCAAACTCTTTGTTTCAGGGAATGATGCTTAAAATGTGTAACAGCGATGAGGATCACTTCAATGTAAATTGCACAAACAACACAAGGATTTATACGGGGAAAAAGCCCTTGATCAAGAGTTGATCTCCGGCACAAAAACCCCCGGGTGATGTAAACTACCGATCACCAAGCTCAAATAAATGAATAAATGTATACAACTTCGGATAGTAACGAGCTAGGTACAAGGATCACTATCGTGAAATGTGTAAATGTGAGTAAAAATGAATGAATGTTCGTCGAGAGCTTCGAGTGTGCGAGTATGTGAGTGTGTGTAGCTCAGAAATGACTAAGTGTTTTTCTACTAGCTCGTTACCCCTTTTAAAATAGAAATAATCTACTCTAACTAACTATCCGACTTTCGTGCCAAGCTTCCACGTTCTCTACAACGTCCATTTTTGGCTAAGCACGTGCAGAATAGTTTGGGAATATTCTCCAGGAATGTCGCCAAGACTTGGTCCAACTTGTTACTCCTGCAAAACAATACGAAACACGAGTGTACAATTGTCAGTATGAGGATCCTTAAGGTGATCCATGATCCTGATCCTGAAGCTCTTCTGAGGATCACTATCTGTCACAGAAGTAAGGATCACTAAAGAGGATAATAGCTAAGGATCACGGGTCATTTAGAAATCCACCCCTAACAATTGCCCCCAAAATATAAGGAGTTAAATTGCAAATATGTGAGTTATATTTTCTGATCTTATCCGCAACAAACTAATGGATATATAGCCGTTAAAATGGAACTATCCGTTGCGATCATGACGTCACGGAAGTGACAATCCTGCAGAATCATAATTATAAATAGAGATATAGATAGGATCATTATGCATTCAAATTCGAAAGAAACTCCCTTTAAATTCTCAGTCGACGATCAACCAGGTATTTCTTTCTCCTCTTTCTTCCTCTCTTACTCTGTTTTTCTTTCTTTATCTCCGTCACTTCGAAAATGTTGCTCCGGAGTTCACCAGCCAAGGATCACCCAAAGAACAGTCCTCCGAAAAGCCAGGGGATTATTGAAGACTCCATTAAAGAGCGCTGTTTCTTCAATGATGCTCAGATAGATAGGATCCGCCACTGCTTCCCGGCGAACACCGAATTTAGGCCTTTTGACCCCAATGCCTTGAGCGATCATATCTCCGATAAGTGGGTTGCTTTCCCCGTCACTCCTTTCACCATAGGCTATACATATCCTTTTCCAGCCTTCACCCAATCTTTCTTTTCCCTAACCGGCATCTCTTATATCCAAGCCATGCCGATGATTTGGAGGGTTTTGTACACCCTTGAAAGGATCATCGATCAGGAGGGAATAGATCTAGGAATGGCAGAGCTGGGAGAGCTGTATGATCTTACCACCTTTGGTTCTCATCGTTATCTGTTTAAACGTAAACCCGGCGAGGAACACCCGATCTTCAAAGCCACCAAGAATGATGCTAACTGGAAACGGCGTTTCTTTTTTATCAAGAGAGATTCCATCGAGGATGGAAAGGATCTACCCAAAAAATGGGCTACCCATGGTAGGGTGGAGGATCCTGAGAAGGATCACCAGGAACTTTCTTTTGATGTAAGGATAACTTATATTTTTGCTTTCTTGTTATGCAGCTATCACCGTCTCACACCTCAAACTGTCCCCTGCTGCTAAGGAGAGGCTCCTTGCTTTCAAGAAACTTGATCCTGAGACAAGAACTTTCAAGACAACAACCCAAGATTAACAGGAGGTATCCTCAGGCTCTGTCACAATGTCAAGTAAGTATCCTTGTTTAAAATTTAAATAAATAGTGAAATATGAATTAGGAAAAGATACTTATCTTGTTTTGGTTGTGTAGGTGCTGGAAAATCCACCAAGTCCGCTTCCAAGTTCAACGTTGCTGATCTCACCACTGTCAGATCTTCCAAGAGGAAAGCTCCCACCAGTCCGACAGCTTCGGTCCCCAAGGCACCCCTCAAAGGGAAGGCAATCAAGAAGAGAAAAGCCTCTGAAGCTGGGGATCTGCAGGGTCTTCCTCTGATCCGTCATCAATTCCTCGAGTATTTTAATGAGGTGAGGATCACTGTCTTTGCTCTTTATCCTGTTGACATATCCTGCTGGTATATCCTGCTGGTATATCCTGCTTATTACTTGATCCTGACCCTATCCTTTTTACAGAAATTCGCTAAGATCGAGGATTATGTGGGCCACGTTGAGGATCAGGATAGGAAGATTGCTGATCTCCAGCAGGTTGCGGTGTTGAAGGATCTCACAATTGCTGATCTTCAGAAGGAAGTCCGGGATACCAAACAGAAGATGGCCAAGGTGCTGGTTAATGTTGACTATGAGAAGAGTGAGATCACCGAAGATGCCAAAATCTCTGCCGCCATTACAATGTACAAGACCAAGCTTCAAATGGCCTTGGAAGCTCAGGATCCTGCTTTTGACAAGAGCACCTGGGATATTGAAGGTTGGAAGGCAAGGCTTGCTGAACTGGACGATGAAGAGGCTGAGGAGGTTGAAGAAATCCTGACCATCGAAGCTGGAGGCAAAGGTGAAGGTGGTGAAACAAGTGGAGCTGGAGGTGACAATGCAGCGAAGGCTTAGGCTGCATGATTGGGCGATGATGGAAACTTCTAGACATAGCCGGAGCCCAATTTTTTAGTTTGGTGGTAGTTTTTTGTGGTTGTGATGTTTAAAACAATTCCATGGTTTGTACTTAAACAATAGGTTTTAGGATTAAGGATCATGTATGATCCTATGGACAATAGACAGGATTGCATATGGTGGAGGGATCCTCTGTTTGGGGGATGAAGCCATTGTGATCCTGCCGCCTTTATATTCCTGCACTACTGTTGAACTTATTATCATGGACACCCTTTACCTACCCCAGCGGACGGGCCACGTTTTGCTGGTAGATGCTCGGGTAGGTAATTTTGACAACCTTTTAAGGGTTAGTCTTTTGTTTATAAATAAAAACTTAACCTTTTGTCGCTTATCTCGTGTTGTTATACTTTTTAATATCTTTCTTTCCAACTGTTGTAATGTTCAATCTGTTTATACTTATCAAGCCTTGAAAAATTAGAAAAAATATCCAGAAAGTTGAGGATATGATCAAGGATCACATATCCCATAACCGATAAGTTCTAAAAAAGTGATATGGTTTAAGAATCACAAGTTCAGTTGTCAAGTATAAGGGTTATTCAAATAAATAATGAATAGAATTAAAAATAATTAAGGATCATACCTGAGGATCCAAGTTAGGATCCTAACCTTAATAAGGATAACTACAAGATAAACCTTAGAATAAAGTAAGGATCAAGGATCCCTAGTTGCCTATCTTCAAGAACCTGAAATAGAGCATCAATTGGGACTAAGCCAATATAAGATAAGAATTAGCAACTGGGGACAAGCCCAAGGATAACTGGGGACAAGCCCAAGGATAACTGGGGACAAGCCCAAGGATCGTATGTAAACTGGAGTATGGCCCTAACTGGCGACTATCCAAACTTAGTGGCATGAAAATGCCAAAACCTTAGCTAACGTGAAAACGTTAGAAACCTTAGCTAACGTGAAAACGTTAGAAACCTTAGGAACGGATGTATGGTACGTCTACCATTATACGTAGGATCCTAAGCATAGCCAGTACAATGGAATTATCAGCCCCTAAAACAAGTACTGGTCCCAAGGCCTTGAACTATACCAGGATCATCGTGCGCTACAGGCGGAACTGGGGTCAAGCCCGAATAACTGGGGTTATACCCAAAGGACAGATTGCTTCAGTGGATAACCAATGTTATGCTAAGGATACCTGAACTTTCAAAACTCAAACTCACGTGAGAGATGGATAAAGGATACATGATCCTTATCCTTATATGAGAAAATAAAGAAATGAATTAGTTCAAGTTGAGGATATTACCTAAATAAGGATCACCGATGCTTTGAGGATCCTTTAAGGATATCCCTATTGTGAGGATCATCTGTGCCACTAGGATCCTGCTCACATGAAATATTTCTTCAAGTGGACAGCATTCCAAGCTCTTGGTAGCAAATCACCTTCCATGGTTAGCAATCTATATGCCCCCTTTCCTGCTTCAGCTTCAATCAAATAAGGGCCTTCCCATTTTGGAGCCAATTTTCCATCAGCAGGATTGGTGGTATTCTGAAATGCTTTCCTTAATACCATATCTCCAACTTGAAACCTCCTGATCCTGACATTTTTGTTGTAAGCACCAGCCATTCTTTGCTGATAACTGGCCATCCTTATCCTAGCCATATCCCTGATTTCTTCAATAGTATCCAGGTCTTGAGCCAAGTTCTCATCATTCTCCTCAGGATCACGGGTACTTGTTCTAGCAGTTGGAACCACCATTTCTGTTGGGATCACTGATTCTGCCCCAAACACCAAGGAGAATGGTGTTTGACCAGTAGCATTCTTGGGGGTTGTCCTATCAGCCCAAAGCACATAGGGTAGTTCTTCTGCCCATTTCCCTTTCTTGGATCCAAGCTTCTTCTTCAAATTGTTGATGATGATCTTGTTGGATGATTCTGCCTGACCATTAGCTTGTGGGTGGACTGGTGTTGATGTTATCATCTTAATCCCCCAGCTGTCACAAAAGTTAGTGGTTCTGCCCCCAATAAATTGGGAACCATTATCACATATAATTTCAGAAGGAATTCCAAATCTAGTGATAATATTTCTTTTAATGAAGGATATAACTTCCTTTTCTCTGACTTGGGCAAAAGCTTCAGCCTCTATCCACTTGGAGAAGTAATCAGTCATAGCTAACATGAATACTTTCCCACCAGGTGCCTTAGGGAGCTTACCAACTATATCCATACCCCATCTCATAAATGGCCAAGAGGAGGATATAGGATGTAATAATTCAGCTGGTTGATGAAGGATATTGCTGTGTCTCTGACAAGGATCACATCTTTTAGCATACTCCACAGCATCTCTCTTCATGGTTGGCCAGTAGTATCCTGTCCTCAAGATCCTTGAAAATAATGCCCTGCCCCCAGTGTGGTTTCCACAATCTCCTTCATGGAAGTCTTTTAAAACTTCTTGGACTTCAGGATCCTCAATGCATCTCAAGTATGGTCCTGCAAGAGATCGTCTATACAACATATTATTAAAAATTGTGAATTGAGATACCTTAGATTTGAAAGCCCTAGGGTTTTCTCCTGTAGGAATCTCTCCATGTTGTAAGTATCTTATAATTGGTGAGATCCATGATCCTGATCCTGAATGGGATTGAGTATCCTCACTAGGGATCATTGCAGAATCACTTCCTATCTCCATAGTCTGGTGATCCTCGATAGCCGGGTTCAGGATATGGATAATAGGGATCTTGATATCCTCCGGGATCTTCAAGGATGATCCTAAATTAGCCAATGCATCAGCTTCTGTATTTTCTTCCCTTGGTACCTGTGACAAACTAAAGGAAACAAAAGAGAGTGCCAAACTTTTGACTATCTCCAAATATTTGGTTAGCTTTTCACCTTTAACAGCATAGGATCCATTAAAGTGGTTTGTAATTAACAATGAATCTACATGTACCTCAAGATACCTGATCCCCATATGCTTTGCAATTTGCAAACCAGCAATTAAGGCTTCATATTCAGCCTCATTGTTAGTGGTTTGGAACTCACAAGCTATAGAGTGGGGTATTATGTCCCCCTGTGGCGATTTTAGTAGTATTCCAAGCCCTGTGCCTTTGACATTTGAGGATCCATCAGTGTAGAGTATCCAAGGATCCTTGGTCTCTTCTAGCTGCTGGACTTCTAACTCAGCTTCTTCTTGTAAATCACTACTGAAATCTGCCACAAAGTCAGCTAATGCTTGGGATTTGATGGCTGTCCTAGGCTCATATCTTATATCATATGCACTTAGCTTCACTGCCCACTTAGCCATCCTTCCTGACATCTCTGGTTTCCTGAGGACATTCTTAATTGGAAAATTAGTTTTAACTATGATAACATGAGTTTCAAAATAATGTCTTAACTTAGTAGATGCCATAATTAATGCAAGAATAAGCTTTTCAAGGTGTGAATACCTGGATTCGGCATCGAGTAAACTTTTACTTACATAATAGACAGGATGTTGTGTACCTTCATGATCCTTAACAAGGACCGCACTTACTGCTTTTGAGGATACTGCAAGATACAAGGATAGCACATTGCCTTTTTCTGGCTTCATCAAGGCTGGGGCTGAGGATAGGTAATCCTTGAGGGCTCTTAAAGCATTTTCATGCTTCTCAGTCCACTCAAATTTCTTGTTCTTCCTTAGGATATCATAGAATTCTTTGCACTTCTCTGAGGATTTGGATATAAATCTGTTCAAAGCTGCTATCCTGCCTGTTAGCCTTTGAACATCCTTAGCATTGGCCGGGGATTTGATGTTCACTATTGCTTTGATCTGTTCCGGGCTAGCTTCAATGCCTCTCTTTGTCACCATATATCCTAAGAATTTACCTGCTTTAACACCAAAGTGACATTTTGAAGGATTAAGTTTCGTGTTATATTTGTCAAGGATATCGAATGCTTCCTCCAAGTCTCTTAGGTGATCCTCAGCCTTTAAGGATTTTTTCACCATATCATCTATGTAAACCTCCATAGTTTGTCCAATCTGATCCTTGAACATCATATTCACCAGCCTTTGATATGTTGCACCTGCATTTCTTAATCCGAACGGCATAGCAATATAGCAGTATATACCAGTTGGAGTCATGAAGGCTGTATCCTCTTGGTCGGATGGTTCCATTTGGATTTGTTGAAATCCAGATGAAGCATCCATAAAAGTTAATAGTTCATGACCCGCGGTTGCATCCACCATGGAGTCAATGTGGGGTAAAGGGAAAGGATCCTTGGGACATGCCTTATTTAAATCGGTAAAATCGACACATACCCTCCACTTTCCGTTTTTCTTTTGAACAACAACCACATTGGCCAACCATCTTGGATACTTGACCTCTCTAATCATACCTACCCGGAGCAATTTCTCTACCTCTTCCTGGATAATGGCATTCCTTTCCGGTGCAAACTTCCTTCTCCTTTGATGGATTGGTTTGAAGGATCTGTCGATGCCGAGTTTGTGAGTGATAACATCTTTGGATATACCAGTCATATCTTCGTGTTTCCATGCAAAGGTAGTCTTTCTCCTTTTGAGGAAGGATACGAGGTCTTCTTTCATTTCGCCAAGGATCCCTGATCCGATATAGATTTTGGATTCAGAATCATCAGGATCCATGAGGATTTCTACCACATCCTGCTCTCTTGCCTCCAAGACATCCCTTGGAGGATACTTTGATTGCTATTGCTCCCTTGAATTCGAGGCTGGTTTCATCGATGAAGTGTAGCAATTCTTAGCCTCCTGCTGATCACTATCAATCTTCACTATTCCCCAAGGACTAGGGAGCTTCTCACATTGATGGTAGGTAGATGGGACTGCTTTCATATCGTGTATCCAAGGCCTGCCAAGGATAACATTACAACAAGATAAACAGTCAATAACACAAAATTTTTGATAAGAGTGTAGGCCTTCAATGTATATTGGGAGTTTAATGTCCCCCAGGGTATTCTTAGTTTCACCACTAAATCCTACGAGCACAGAGGATCTTGGTATGATCTCTGATTCAGGAATACCCATCTTCTTTAGGACATCAAGCTGGATAATGTTCACTGAACTTCCTCCGTCTATAAGGATCCTACGGACAAAATGGTTAGATATGAAAAGAGTAATAACTAAACCATCGTGATGAGGATCCTGGATATCAACACGATCCTCTTCATCAAAGGTTATGACTTTCCCTTCCGAGACACTTGATGTTCGAACAGGTCTTTCTCCGTTATCCATTTTAGTTTCCTTTGCATGCCTTTTAGCTGCTGAGAAGGATGTGCCGCAAATGTCTGATCCTCCAGAAATGAAGTTTATCACTTGTGCATCCGCTGGAGGGGCTGGAGCCTTCTCAGGGATCCTTTCAGGATCCTGAGTCCTTGACTTTTTTCTTCCCAACAATTCTTTTAGATGCCCCTTGCTCAACAAGTATCCAATTTCCTTTCTTAGTGCAATGCATTCTTCTGTGAGGTGCCCAAAATCTTCATGGTATGCACACCACTTTGATTTATCCTTAGTTGCGGTTGGCCTATCATTTTTTCTGGGCCATCTAGCTTTATCACCTAGACTCTGCATCGCAAGGATTAGTTCATTGTTATCAACACTAAAACAATATTCAGAAATTGGAGGATAATCTTCGTCATCCTCTTCTTGATCAATAGAATGCACGTTCTGGTTATCAGATCTGTTGTAGGATCTGAACTTGTTGTTCCTGAATGAGGATCCTTGCTTATCCTGCTTTGAGGATCCTGCTAATCTCTCCTGGATCCTCTTGTCATCTTCTAGTCGTATGTACCTAAGGGCCCGGGTTCTTACCTCATCTAGGTTCCTGCATGGTGTCATAACAAGATCATCATAAAATAACGAATCCCTAAGCAATCCCATTTTGAAGGCCTCAACAGCCGTGGCTATATCTAAGTTAGGAATGTCTAAGGATTCTTTACTGAATTTGGTAATGTAATCCCTTAATGATTCATTATGACCCTATGTTATCCTATATAGATCACTAGTTAAACGCTCAAATTTTCTACTACAAGAAAACTGATTATTAAATAGATTAACTAGGTTAACAAACGAGGTAATAGAGTAAGGGGGAAGACTTAGCAGCCATTTGAGAGCTGATCCAGTAAGAGTGGATCCGAATCCCTTGCACAGGCATGCTTCCTTTAACCTTTCTGGAATTGGATTGATCTCCATCCTCTCCCTGTATTGTGCTATGTGTTCCTCAGGATCTGTCGAACCATCATACAGCTTCATTGTTGGCACATGGAATCTCTTGGGTATCTCAGCATCACAGATTGGTGGTGCAAAACGAGATATCTTGTGGCTCCCATCTGCAATCTCTGGGATAGGTTTGACCACTCCTGGAACACTTGATATCATATCCTTTAACTTTTGCAATTCTCTGGCCATAGCATGATTGATACCTGGATCCTGCATAAGACCATGGTTAGTAGTATAAGAATTATTAAAAGTGTTACCTCCCATTGGATTCAGATTAAGAAGATTGGATGTTAATCCATATTGTTGAGGCTCTGGAATGATCGAGGGACCAGTAGAAGCATTGGTCTGCATTGGAATAAAATCTCCCTGATGGACATCTGAACTTCCTGTTTGCAAACTCCTTAAGGATCCTGGCATCTGGAAGGATCCCTGAAACTGGGACGATCCTGGAACAAAGGAGGATCCTTGAACCTGGGATGATCCTGGAACGAAGGAGGATCCTTGAACCTGGGATGATCCTGGAACAAAGGAGGATCCTTGAACCTGGGATGATCCTGGAACGAGGGAGGATCCTTGAAACTGCTGCATTCCTGAATATCCTCCTGAACTCGTGAGGGATCCCATATGCTGAGGATAGGATCCCGCTGGCTGGAAATATGAACCTGATGCCTGGGTCATTGTTGTTGTTCCGTAGTGCACTCCTTTTGGTCCACCCACGTATTGAATGTCTGGAACCACTGATGGCTGAGAAGTAATCACCGGAGTATCAAAATTCAAAGATCTGGGCATCAGTGGGGAACGATCCTCTACCGTTTTCTTCTGTTTCTTAATTTCGTCAATCTCCCGGAGGATCCTTTCGTTGGTCTTATCCTGCACTTGTGCATGATTCCTCATCTGCAAAATCAAGGCATAGAGATCATTAGTAGTAGGATTAGTTGAAACAGAAGAAGTAGGTGGTTTTGAGAAAATGGGAGTTGGTTTCTTCGCGGCATTCTCAGTATTCTTCTGGGATCCAGAAGGTGGTGGAGGCAAAGGAGGGACGCCTTGTGAAGAAGTGAATGAGGGCATCAAGTTTGAAGCATTCTTCGCCGAGGAAGCCATTTGCTTGGTTGTAGTGAACCGGAATGAGCACAGAAATGCGTATTCTTCTAAGGACAAAGCACCAATTGCCCCACGGTGGGCGCCAAACTGTTTTGGTCAAAAAATCTGATGAGGATATTGCAACCAAACTCTTTGTTTCGGGGAATGATGCTTAAAATGTGTAACAGCGATGAGGATCACTTCAATGTAAATTGCACAAACAACACAAGGATTTATACGGGGAAAAAGCCCTTGATCAAGAGTTGATCTCCGGCACAAAAAACCCCGGGTGATGGAAACTACCGATCACCAAGCTCACATAAATGAATAAATGTATACAACTTCGGATAGTAACGAGCTAGGTACAAGGATCACTATCGTGAAATGTGTAAATGTGAGTAAAAATGAATGAATGTTCGTCGAGAGCTTCGAGTGTGCGAGTATGTGAGTGTGTGTAGCTCAGAAATGACTAAGTGTTTTTCTACTAGCTCGTTACCCCTTTTAAAATAGAAATAATCTACTCTAACTAACTATCCGACTTTCGTGCCAAGCTTCCACGTTCTCCACAACGTCCATTTTTGGCTAAGCACGTGCAGAATAGTTTGGGAATATTCTCCAGGAATGTCGCCAAGACTTGGTCCAACTTGTTACTCCTGCAAAACAATACGAAACACGAGTGTACAATTGTCAGTATGAGGATCCTTAAGGTGATCCATGATCCTGATCCTGAAGCTCTTCTGAGGATCACTATCTGTCACAGAAGTAAGGATCACTAAAGAGGATAATAGCTAAGGATCACGGGTCATTTTGAAATCCACCCCTAACACCTGGCACTAACGGTTATATTTTTTTACGAAGAACGAGGCAATTAAGAGATTAGACCCATGATGTCTCCGTTTGTAACCGCGCAATGTATATTTACTCATTACTCCCTATATCTTCTCATACTTATCCCATTTAATCTTTACTGAAGAGAAAAAGGTAAAAACTTCTCTCTCTATTCCATCTTCTTCTCGCATTCTGTTCAGCATTCCGGCGAGAATATGACAAGGCAAACAAGATCAAGCTCCGGTGACTCCGCCCCCTCATTTATCCAGCAGAATCTTCTCCAAGAACCGGAGAAGGAGATATGCTCCTTTGATAGTGCCCACTTGTCGGCTCTCAAATCCTCCGGCATCTTCCCGGAAGGGACGGTATTCCGGCCGTTTGATCGGGAAATCCGGTCGGACATGGTTTCCGACGAGTGGTTGTGCTTTAGTGCTTTTCCTTTTACCTTAGGACTACGGTTCCCCTTTCCAGACTTTATCACTGAGTTTTTCAATATTACAAAAATCTCTTTTAGCCAAACAATGCCGATGCTTTGGCGAGTCTTGTCCGTTCTTGACCAGATCAAGAAGAATCACATTCCTGATCTTTCTATTCATGACCTCCCTTTAGCATATCGGCTTAGATGCCACGGATCCTGTAGATTTTTGTTTTATTCCACCTCCGGTGATCCGCTGATACTTCGTGCCACCAGGAACGAGGAGAAATGGCAATCTAAGTTCTTCTTTGTAAAAAGAGACTCAATCCCTGGTGGAACGGAATATCCGGTGAAGTGGTTGAGAAAGGGTAGGATTTAGGGTTCAAGGATGATCCTGCCTTTTATCATGTTTCATATCCTGAGCTGATCAACTTTCTTTTTATTGTTTTGTACACAGCTGATTTTAGGAAGCTTGCACCTCCCCTTGCTGATTCACATAAGAGGATCGACGCTATCAGACTCCTTCCAGAGGCTGAAAGAAGTTTTAATCCTTCTCCACCATCTCCAAGCCCTCTTTCCAGTGCAAACATGTCTGGTAAGGATCCTGCACAATATCCTGCATACATGTTTTTATTTGGCATATTTAGGAAAGAATTCTACTCCCTGTATGCAGACTCCAGCAAAGTCCCAATCCTCCTTGATCTTGACGAGCTTGACAGTTATCCCACTCCAGTCATGGTCAAGAAGGAGACCCCTGCTGCCACCAACTCCAAGCCGCTCCCAGCTCCTAAAGCTAATCCGAGGACTCCTGCTTCCACCGCAAAAAAGAGGAAAGGTTCCGAAGTTAGTGCCCCAGGCTCTGAAGGGTTCTCCTATGAAGAACTCAGCTTTTCTGACTCCTTAGAGCCAATGACATCCTTCCTTAACAAGGTAATATCCTGCACATATATCCTGATAGGATATCCTGACAGGATATCCTGGTTAGTATATGTTGACTTATACCTGAATTTTGACGTGCAGGGCCTCCAGCATCTGCTCCAGCTTTACACTGATGCTTGCAGCCTGAACGTGTTCCAAGAAGCCAGGATCAAACAGCTCGAGACCACTGTTGCTGACCAAGGGGCCATTGCTGAGGTGAAGACCCGGCATTACGAGGACAAGTTGAAGAAGGTCACCCAGGATGCTGAGCTCAAACTTGCCACCGTCCAAATGGAGCATGAACAGGCCATGGTCTCTTTCCGGGAAGGAATCAAGGCCTCTGCTATAGTCTCTCTACTACAAGCCCGCATCAAGATGGCTTATGAGGCCAAGGAGACTGGCCTTGTGTGCCCATCCTGGCCGGTCGAATCCTGGGTGGCAAAGCTGAAGGAGCTTGGAGGCAAGGTTGTGCCCCTTCCTGCTGAAGCTGGTAAGTCCTCTAAGTCAGCAGAGGTAGCAGCCAAGGATGGAGACAAGAAGGATGCTGGCGAGGATGCTGCTCAGGATGCTGGAACTGATGCTGAAGCCGAGAAGGCGGAGAAGGCTGGCGAAGATGCTGCTGTGTGAGAGCATCCAAGTGGGCGATGATGGATGTATGTGCCAAGGCCGGAGCCCACTTTTTTAAATTTGATCGTTGGTTTGTAACCCCAAAACAATTTACTTTTCTTGCATTTTAACTTTCCTGCATTAGAATAATACGATGGCCAAAGGTGGAGGGATCCTGAGTTTCAGGACGAAGCCCTTGGTCATCAACGTTAATATGTTTTGCTTTTGAACAATATAACAGTTGGAGGTGGATGGGTCTTGGTTTGAGACAAAACCTTCAACTGTTAAGTAAATATGGTATGGGACTAATTGTGCTTTTGGCGGATGGTCCTTGGTTTGAGGTGAAACCAAAAGCACAACTTTTTGATATGTTAATAATATAACTTCCTTTTGCCTTTATTTCTGTTGTTACTACCTTAGTGTTTAAACTTTACTTATGAAAATAGTTAAATTTGGACAATCCTGGGAACATATTGCAAGAATATCCTGAGAGATATCCTACTCAGGATACTGCCTCGCAACTTATAAAACTTAAGTTATAAAAAGGAGAGATCATACCAAATACTCCCAGAGAGTCAATTCCATCCTTCAATCACAGGAATGTCCCCAGTGCATAAATTTAAATCCATCCTTCAAATTGTATGATGTATGTCCCCTGTGTTTAACATGGTCATACTTTAGTTTGACTGTATAAACCTTGAATATCCTGGGGTAAACCCTTAATATCCTGGAATGAACCTTGATATCCTGGGGATAAACCCTGATATCCTGGAATGAACCTTGATATCCTGGGGATAAACCCTGATATCCTGGGGATAAACCCTATTATCCTGGGGATAAACCCTTAACATCCTGGGGATAAACCCTGATATCTATGCGCTACAGGCGAGAGTGTATAAACTCCAATACTTAGAAAGGTGAAAACCTTTAAACCTTAGAGGGTATGAAAATACCCTTTCGTGAGAGAGGGTGATCAATCCTCATATACCTTCAGGATCCAGGATATAGCCAATAGTAACGAAATTGTCAGCCACTTTTACATGAACTGGTCCCGTTACCTTGAACTATCCCTAGATGACTTGCGCTCCAGGCGGGGTGTTCAAACCCAATTCGAGAGAAAGGTGAATACCTTTAAACCTTTGAAGGGATCAGGATCCCTTATCCGTGAGAGAGGGGGCCAATCCTCTAATCCTTTTGAGATATCCTGAGCGTGTATCCTGGAGCTATATCCTGAGACATATTATGCAAAACAACCTTAAGCTAAGGTGGGTGTTAGCTTGGCTAACACCCCTCCGATGCCTAAGTCAGTAATGGGTTCAACATAATAAACGAATTCAAATATATTTAAGAGAGATAGAATACATACCATTCTGAGATAGAAATTAAATTCTATTCTTACTTGAAATAGAGCTTTAAATGTATAGTGTTCCAGGATCTTGGTAGCATATCCCCCTCCATACTCCTGAGCCGATATGCTCATTTTCCTGATTCTGATTCAACCTCATATGGTCCTTCCCATTTCGGAGCCAGCTTTCCATCGGCGGGATTAGTGGTATTTTGAAAAGCCTTTCTTAACACCCAATCTCCAACTTTGAACCTTCTAGTCCTTATATTCTTGTTGTATGCTCTGGATATCCTTTGTTGATATGCTGTCATCCTTAGCCTTGTTGCATCTCTCGTTTCGTCTACGGTGTCCAAATCTTGGCACAAAGCTTCAGGATTCTGCTCAGGATCCCGGAGGATAGATCTTGCAGTAGGTATCACCATCTCTGTTGGGATCACTGCTTCTGCTCCAAATACTAAGGAAAACGGGGTCTGGCCAGTTGCATTCTTTACCGTCGTTCTATCAGCCCACAAAACGAAGGGTAGTTCTTCTGCCCATCTTCCTTTCTTGGCTCCTAGTCTCTTCTTCAAGTTGTTGACAATTATCTTGTTTGAGGATTCAGCTTGTCCATTTGCTTGAGGATGTACCGGGGTAGATGTGATCATTTTGATTCCCCAACTTTTGCAAAAGTCAGTAGTCCTCTTGCTTATAAACTGGGATCCATTATCACAAATGATTTCAGCTGGTACTCCAAACCTGGTCAGGATATTCCTCTTTATAAAGGATACTACTTCTTGGTCTCTGACTTGAACAAATGCTTCAGCCTCCACCCATTTAGAGAAATAATCAGTCATTGTCAGCATAAAGACTTTTCCACCTAGAGCTTTTGGCAATTTCCCTACTATGTCCATTCCCCATTTCATGAATGGCCAAGGGGAAGCTATAGGATACAGTGGTTCAGCTGGTTGATGTAGTATGTTACTGTGCCTTTGACATGCATCACACCTTCGAGCATATTCTGTAGCATCTCTCCTCATCGTTGGCCAAAAGTATCCTGTTCTCAATATTTTTTAGAATAGTGACCTGCCCCAGTATGGTTACCACAATCCCCTTCATGTATATCCTGAAGCACTTCTTTAGTTTCGGGATCCTCCAAGCACCTTAAATATGGTCCTGTAAGAGATTTCTTATACAAAATATTATTTATAATGGTGAATCGTGATACCTTCATCCTAAATGCCTTAGGATTTTCGTCTCTAGGGATGTGTCCTTCCTTGAGATATCTTATGATTGGAGCCGTCCAGGATTTAGGATCCTCCTCAGGATATTCAGCAACAGGATCCTGGATACTTACTACTTCATTATCCTGAGGATTCGTTGCAGGATACATGATATGCAGTATTGGTATTTGGGTCCCTTCTGGTATTCTGACCGATGATCCCAGATTTGCTAAGGCATCTGCTTCAGCATTATCTTCCCTTGGTACCTGTTCAAGTGTAAAAACATCGAAATATCCTGCTAATTTTTTGAGAATATCGAGGTATTCGATTAATTTCTCACCCTTAACTGCATAGGATCCATTAAAATGATTAGTGATTAACAAGGAGTCAACATATACTTGCAAATTCTTGATATTCATATTTTTAGCCAGTTCTAATCCTGCAATTAAAGCCTCATACTCTGCTTCATTATTAGTAGCAGGGAATTCACACCTAATAGCCTGGGTAATGTGTCCCCCTGTGGCGATTTTAGTAGTATTCCCAATCCTGCTCCTCTAACATTAGATGCTCCATCGGTATATAATGTCCAGGATCCTGAAGATTCTCCTAATTGTTGGACTTCTAGGTCTACCTCATCCTGAATGTCACTACTGAAATCAGCCACAAAGTCAGCTAGTGCCTGCGATTTTATGGCATTTCTAGGTTCGTACACTAAGTCATAAGCACTTAACTTTACTGACCACTTGGCCATCCTGCCTAACATCTCGGGTTTCCTAAGCACATTTTTGACAGGATAATTGGTCTTAACATGAATTCTATGTGTCTCAAAGTAATGTCTAAGCTTCGTTGATGCCATAACTAGTGCTAGTATCAACTTTTCTAAATGAGAATATCTAGTTTCAGCATCTAACAAACTTTTACTAACATAATAAACAGGATATTGCTGACCTTCATGATCCTTTATAAGGACGACACTTACAGCATTCCCTGATACTGCGAGGTATAGGGACAGTGGTTCACCATTCTCAGGCTTCATCAATAGAGGTGCAGTTGAAAGATACTGCTTCAAATCCTGCAGGGCTGCTTCATGCTTCTCTCCCCATTCGAACTTCTTGTTTTTCTTCAGGATATCATAAAATTCTTTGCATTTCTCGGAGGATCTTGAGATAAATATGTTCAACACTGCAACTCGCCCTGTTAATCATTGAACATCCTTCATATTTGAAGGTGATTTGATATCCAAGATGGCTCTGATCTGCTCCGGGCTCGCCTCTATTCCTCTTTTGGTCACCATATATCCTAGAAACTTTCCTGCCCCCACTCCAAAATGGCACTTAGCAGGATTTAGCTTCATGTTATATTGATCCAGGATATCAAATGCTCCCTTAATATCATGAAGGTGATCCTCAGCCTTTTTCGATTTTACCACCATATCGTCGATGTATACCTCCATTGTGTCCCCCAGCTTATCTTTGAACATCATGTTCACCAATCTCTTGTATGTTGCACCTGCATTTTTCAAGCCGAAAGGCATAGCAGTATAACAATAAATACCTGTTGGTGTCATGAAGGCAGTATCCTCCTGATCCTGAGGATGCGTCCATGAAGGTTAACATCTCATGCCCGGCAGTAGCATCCACCATTGCATCAATATGAGGAAGAGGAAATGGGTCTTTAGGACAAGCCTTATTCAAGTTTGTATAATCTACACAGACTCTCCATTTCCCATTTTTCTTCTGTACTACGACTACATTTGCTAGCCATCTTGGAAACTTGACCTCCCTGATCATTTTGGACTTCAACAATCTTTCAACTTCCTCTTGGATAATTGTATTTCGTTCAGGAGCAAACTTCCTTCTCTTTTGCTGAACAGGCTTGAACGACCTGTCAATTCCAAGCTTGTGAGTGATAATGTCTTTGGATATACCTGTCATATCCTCATGCTTCCATGCAAATGTTGACATCCTGCACTTCAAAAAGTTAGTTAACTGTTCTTCAATATCCTGAGGGATATTGGTTCCTACGAGCACCGAGATATCAGGATTATCCTGATCCAGGATAACTTTCTTCATATCCTGCTCTGAAGCCTCTATGATATCCTGGGCCCGCATCTTTAATTGCTATGCTGTATTAGGCTTGGTTGAGGATTTCATTGAGGATGAGTAACATTCTTTCGCCTCCTGCTGATCACTATCAACCTTGACAACCCCCCAAGGGGTAGGGATCTTGATGCATTGGTGATAAGTTGATGGCACAGCCTTCATATCATGAATCCATGGCCTGCCCAGTATGATGTTATAGCAGGATAGGGAGTCCATCACGCAGAAATGTTGTATCGAGTTGACCCCTTCAACATATACTGGTAACTTTATTTCTCCCACCATGTTCCTAGCCTCTCCACTGAACCCAACAAGCACGGTGGATTTCGAAGTGATATCCGTTGGAGATACATTCATTCTTTTCAAAGTCTCTAGTTGGATTATGTTGACGGAGCTGCCATTATCCACCAATATCTTGCGTACAAAATGGTTAGCCACATATAATGTTATTTCAAGAGCGTCATGGTGAGGATCCTGGACAGTATCCCTGTCATCACTATCGAAAGTGATCACTTTATCAGTTGTGAGGGTAGTCATCCTGGCTGGTTTGTCTCCCCTTTCGGTCTTGGCCTCTTTTGCATGTCTCTTGGCCGCAGAATACGAAGTCCCACAAATGTCGGATCCTCCCGAAATAAAGTTGATTATCTTGGCATCCGCAGGAGGTGATGCTGCTCGTTCAGGATCCTTCTCGGTATCCTAACCCTTATTCTTCTTTCTTCCTAAGAGATCCTTCAGATATCCCTTGCTAAGAAGATAGCTTATTTCTCTTCTTAGAGCAATGCAATCCTCAGTTATATGTCAAAAATCTTCGTGGAAGGCACACCATTTCGATTTATCCTTCCAATCAGCTTTTTGTTGATTCTTTCGAGGCCATCTAGCTTTGTCTCCTAAACCCTACATAGCATACATTAATTCAGGAATGTTAACAGAAAAGCAATATTCGGATAATTCAGGATATTCTTCAGGATTCTCGTCTTCAACAGTATTCACTTTCTTGTTTTCATTTCTACCATACGACTTAGAGCGATATGGTTTAAATGAGGATTCTGACTTCCTATTAGTTGACTCATAGGTGGTGGATGAGTTTATCCTCTCTTGCATTTTCTTATCATCTTCCAGCCTGATATATCTCAAGGCCCTGTTTCGAGCTTCGTCCAAGTTCCTGCAAGGATTCATCACAAGATCCTGATAAAACTGGGAATCCTTTTGTAGTTCCATCTTGAATTCTTGGACCGCTGTAGCAACATCAAGGTGTGGGATATCCAAGGATTCCCTGCTGAATTTGTTCACATAATCCCTTAGGGATTCTTGAGGTCCTTGAGTTATCCTGTAAAGATCACTTGTTAGTTTTTCAAAACTCCGACTACAAGAAAATTGACTATTAAATAAGTTCACTAAGTGAGCAAATGATGTAATCGAATGCGGAGGAACATTTAAGAGCCATTTCAAGGCTGATCCTGTTAAGGTAGAACCAAAGCCCTTGCATAGGCATGCTTCCTTGAGCTCCGGAGGAATAGGATTAATTTCCATTCTTTCCCTATACTGGGCAATATGCTATTCGGGATCCGTAGTCCCATCATAGAGCTTCATGTTGGGGGTTTGAAATCTCTTTGGGATCTCAGCATCACAGATAGGATATGCGAAACGAGATATCCTGTGGCTGTCTTGGGACACTTCCGGTATTGGCTGGACCACTCCAGGTACACTGGATATCATGTCCTTAAATTTATGAAGTTCCCTAGTAAACGTTGACGTCATACCTGCATCCTGCAAAGACCCACCGTTGTTAGTAGCTTGAATATTATTATTTGACACGTTACCAGTCTGAGGATTCTGGCCATATCCTGAAGCATATCCTGAGCTCCTCACCGTTGACATCCTGATCGAGGAGGGTATTTCAGGAGTATGATTCTGGGAATGGCTAGGCACAATATTCCCCCTATTATCCTCAGTATACACAGCCGAACTGAAGTTCAAAGTTCTGGGTTGTAAAGGAGTGACAATGTCTTCAGCAGATCTGCTCGAGCTAGATTTTAAGAGTTGTATTTCTCTTAATAGCATTTGGTTTGTTTCCTGTTGCTGCCTCATTTGTTCCTGCACATTTCTAAATAAGGTTAGAATTTCATCATTAGAGGCTAAAACGGGAGCGGATCCCTGAACACTCCGAGTAGGGATAATATCCTGAGGTTGTGAAGAAGCTGGCATCCTTGGAGGAGGTGGTGGAAGCACCGAACCAGTAGTAGCAAAAGTTGTAGCAGACACAGTGGAGGAGCTCATGTTTGATCTTGAGGCCATTGTAAACAATGTGGCAAAAAGTTTTGAAAACATAAAACCAATTAACGATTTCACAAAGATTTTTAGTAAAGATAGCACCACTTGCCCCACGGTGGGCGCCAAATTGTTTTGGTTAAAAATTACCGAAGCAATTTAGTGATCAAATTAGTTAAGTGAGGTAGTGTGCTAGAAATGTGTGTTGAAAATATGCTGGTTAAGTTATTTGCTAAAGCAGTTTCAGGATACGGCTCAGGATATCGGGCTGTATCTACGATCAAACTATGAGCAAAAAGTAAAGGGAATGACACGAGATGTACGAGGAAAGCCCTTGATCAATCTAGATCGCCGGCATAAAACCTCGGGAGCTGACAATCGCAGCTGCCTAGTTCTTCTTATTACTTCAAACGTCAGGATACAGTGCAGGATATTGATCAGATCGCTAAGTGTTACAATGCTTTCTGTGAAAGTGAAAGTTGCGAGAGAACAAGTGTGAGTGAGTAGTGAGTGTAGTTGTGATGTCCTATTGATCTGATTTATCCATCTATTTATAGTTACGAAATACAAACTAAAATTCCTATAAATGTGGGATGCTCCCGAATATTCCATTATTAACGTTGTGGACCGAGTAAAGCGGCTTCAACGTCTTCATTTGAACGACTTGGACCAAGTCTTGCGGAGAAAGGATCTTCGTGAACGTTGGGAGCTTGGACTCGTACTCCTGCACACAATCCGTCAGTAATCCTCAGGATACCATTCAGGATGTTACCAATATCCTGAATGAGCACCCCGAGCATGAGCATGAACATGTATCATACAACCAAGATATAAATCAAGATATTTCCCAGGATATGGGCTCAGAATTTTACCCATAACAATCAATATACGTAAAATCACGCGCAACGATCCCATGATTACTC
The DNA here is from genome assembly GCA_030545235.1 of Helianthus tuberosus. NCBI lineage: Eukaryota > Viridiplantae > Streptophyta > Magnoliopsida > Asterales > Asteraceae > Helianthus > Helianthus tuberosus. The sequence goes on along the minus strand of CM060426.1, from coordinate 141,796,139 downwards.
GACTCAAAAATGGGAATCGGTTTTCCTTTCAAGATATCTTTAGTGAAGAAAAAGTAAGCCATGTCCGCTCTACCCCACGGTCCATAAACCGTAAAGAACCTTAAACCCGTTAGTGACAACCCGTAAATATGATTTCCACCGCTTTTTTCGTTGCAGCGTATGCTTGCGGGTGGGATTGATCTGTTCGGTCTTTTTCTTACAGAACTAGAAAATTTGATATCAAATTAGCTTCTAACAGAGTTATGAACATCAATATCGATCCTAAGCCAAAACACAACTTCTTTCACATCCAAACACAGATTTAGATCATTGTCGCATAACAAAACCACAAAGATTGCAATTTCAAAACTCACATGCACATTTAATTCCAAAAACCGCCATAACAATTACCTAATCTCGTATGCAGCAATCAATTGGATACGAAATAAGTTACCAATTGACATTAGGTTAAGCAATTTTACAAAATAAATGGGGTTTAAATCAAGAAGAAGCGAACCGAGGCCGTCTCCGAGAATCTTTGAAAATTTGTGGCCCTGTGCGAAGATAAAATACGGGCCCCTAAAATATAAACCTTTAGAAAATACACAAATTTATTTAGAAAATACACAGAGTTGAAAAAAACAAAATAAAACTTTTTTCATAAAAAAATGGAACACACAACTAGTTATAGATTGAATAATATTTTAAGAAATTAACATAAATTATCACTTTTAAACTAGATTTGAAAAGTAACTATGGTTCCCATTTTGATTTAATGTAACACAAAATTAGTCAATTAATGTCATTTGCATTTAATACATATGTAACACACATTAAGAAAAAATATCAACTAAAATTGGAGCTATCAAAAGTAGAACCCCCCAAGGTCTGTTTGCTAATAAAGTGACATGGGAACCACCAGACTATGCACCCCGCCATGTCATTTTCCAATTCAGTACTTACATATTCTAAGTTCTACAGCGTAACTTTATTAAAAAAATAAATAAATTTTCGGGCCCCGGAGGGTTTTGGCCCTTAGCCATTGCACACCCCGCACCCCCTCCGGGGCGGCCCTGAAGCGAACCCTAAAACACATACAGAAACATACATATACATACTTCGCTTTTCGTCTAACGTCGTTCCCCAGGTAAATGATTTTATGAACACAGCCCAATCCGGGTATATATTGTCCGTTTGATAATAACCATAATTATACTCTGCACCGTCAACAAAAAAAATCTTTCGGCCCAACACCATTCATATGGTCGTTTAAAATGGGTGATTGATTAAGAATATGTATATCGTTATTTCCGGCAGGCATACCAAAGAATGCATGCCAAATCCAAGGATCTTGATATGCAACCGCTTCGAGCGTCATAGCGGGTTTTTTTTATGAAAACCGCTACTGTGTTGCCCCACCCACGATGTTGGACAATTTTTCCATTCCCATTTCATACAATCTAAACTACCGATCATCCCTGGGAAACAATGTCACTCTTCATGAGCCTCCAAAAGTTGTATGTCACTAAACGTAGGTTTTCTCAAATATTTATTTAAATTTAGTTCGATAAGACACTCACAAAAATAATGGAGACTTTCCCTCACCACCCGTTACGACATTTTTATATACTCATCCATAATGTTGGAAGCCGTCCCATAAGCCAATTGTCTAAGCGCGACCGTGACTTTTTGCAACGTGCTAAAACCTAGACGACCAGGGCATCCTTTCTTTGTCGAAAAAAATCATATTTACTTGATAAATCGTTCGATATTCTTAGAAATAATTCACGGCTCATACGAAATCGACGTCTAAAGGTACTATCATCATAAGTAGGGTTCGGAGAAAAATAATCACTTACCAATAAATCATGTGCGGTGTATTTTCTCCTCTTGGGTTCCGAGGAGCAACATTCGTCTTCTGTTACAGGTGGAAAAAGTAAATAGAAAACCACCAAACTTTTGTCATGGATGTATTTCTCCTTTAAACTCAATTGTTTGATCTTTGGAATCATTTTACTTCCTTTTTGGTGTTATTTAGCATATCCCAAATGTTTAAATAATATGTCTTATATAAGGAGTGTAAAAGTTCTTAAGATTTTGGCAACTTCAAGACTCTTGCAGTCATTTATTTCAATTATACATTGAATAGTGTGTTTAATATTTCTATAATTTTATAACTTTATCAATGTAAAGCTTACATTCGTTATATATGTCATTTTCTTTAGGGTTATTGGATTTAAATAATACTAAGTTTCACATGTTGGCCGATAATAATCCCAACTTTAAAATTTCTCTCCAACGATCCCAACTTGTAAAAGTTTGGCCCCCATTTATCCGTTTCAAACATATAAGAATTTGGCCACCTCAATAGATTTAAGTACACATGCAGACTCCTTAATTGATTTAAGTGCACATATGTTAGAAAAGGATCAACGGGGGCCAAATTCTTACAAGTTGGGATCGTTGGAAGGAATTTTTAAAGTTGAGATTATTATCGGCTAACAAGTGAAACTTATGATTGTTTAAATCCAATAACCCTTTTCTTTATTATATCTGGGGATTAGAGTTAATGGGATTGTTGCTTAATTATACAAAATTTTGCCATATAGGTATAATCATGCAAAGAGTTGATGCTTTTATTGTTTGGAAGGAGCTCAAAATGGAAGAGGGCAAAAAGTACTACTAACCAAGCTCTTAACTTTATGTAACTTCTATCTGTTATATTTTTTTGGGTTATTGGATTTTAATAATCCTAAGTTTCACCTGTTGGCCGATAATAATCCCAACTTTAAAATTTCCGTCCAATACTCCCAACTTGTAAAAGTTTGGCCGCCATTGATCCTTTACAAACATATAAGAATTTGATCTTCTCAATAGATTCAATTACACCCAGAGATTCCTTAATTGATTTAAGTGCACCTATGTTAGAAAAGGATCAATGGCGGCCAAACTTTTAGAAGTTGGGATTATTGGAGGGAATTTTTAAAGTTGGGATTATTATCGGCCAACATGTGAAATTTAGGATTATTAAAATCCAATATCCCTATTTTTTTTGTCTTATAATCATAAAAAATTTAAAATTCAGGGGCAAAACAGAGAATTCATCTTACCATGGTGTACCAAAAGCTATAGATGGAGTCTCGACATAGAGCCATAGAGGTATGCTTAGTTGAATCTCAACATTGAGGTTTTTTTTTCTTCCGAATAATACACAAAATCTTAGTTTGATGATATGAATGACATGAAGCAGGAAAAGTGAACACAACGTTAGTAGAAGAGAAAGTTGTGGATGATGAGCACTTCTTATATGGTTGCTCTTTTTATAAGAACATGATATGTTTGTTGTATTGCTATGTGATCTTTTTATGCGTGAAGACTTTGATATTTTGTTTTTTGTTAGTTGGTTTAAGGCCACCCCTAGTGGGGCATTATATCACGGCAAAAGAGGGCATAGCGCCCCATAGTGCCGCCGCACACCACTACGGCCGGCGCTATGGGGTTTCAATTTGGGTCCCCGTGATGTTCATAGCGGCGTGAGAGGGGTGTTTGGTTTCAAAATTTGACCGTTTAAACGGTCATAAATTAAAAAAAAATTAATTCATTTAATAATCCATCTCTCCTATAAATATTCCCCATCTATCCTATTTTTTTAAAATCCAACACACTCAACACACTCTCAAACCATCTTCTCTCTACCTTTTTTTATAAAAATCTAGAATTTTTATACAATGCATCCCTTCAACCGCGGTTTTATTCCTCCGCGTTCTAGTGCGGACACGAACCAAACGAGAAATCCTAGCCGTCCTGTTTCTCCGGTCCCCACTCGACCCACCCCCTACGGATCCGGTTTTGTCGATTACAATCAACATCAAACCGGGTTCATGAACCTATTGAACCAACCACTCTCATGGGACCCAAATCTATACGGTTGGGACCCGAAATAAACCGGGTCGTCTCAAGCCTTCGGCTCGGCACAAGCATTCGGCTCGCCACTACGCAAGCCCGACGTCGTTCCGGATACACAACAGGAAGTAGAGGAGACGCAAAAAGGCAAAACAAAACGCCCCCATAAAAAGAAAATCGATACCCGAACGAAAAAAACCGTGCAACCATGGGAGGATAAAGAGGAGTACGTATTAACCTGATCTTGGCTTGACGTGTCGGAGGATCCCGAAATAGGTAATATTTTTGTATTAAGTTTTTATATAATTTTTTTGTATTAATTATTTGTTTATATTTTAGCAAACAACCAAAATAAATCCGTCTTTTGGAACCGAATCCGAGAGCTTTTTTTCGGGCTCATGGGTAGGGGAGATACCTACCGGCTACCGGATTCAATATCGGGTAAGTGGACCGATATCAACAAGAAGTGTACAAATTTTCAATCCGTTTACCAACGGGTAAAAAATGGATGGAAAAGTGGCCACAACGATGAGGACATTACACAAGCCACCTTAATCGAGTATCAAGCCACTCAAGGTAATTCCCCATACTTGAAATGTTGGCAAATTCTTCGTAATAGCCCCAAATGGGCCAATGTCCCTACGGTAGGAACTCCTTCGGGTCGGTCGGCAAATAAAAGGCCGTCAAATAGATCAAAAACCAACGAGTCGGTTGAACCCGAAATGCCAACGTCCGACGCTCGAAACACGGACGTAAACGATGATATTTCGGAGGGAGAGCCGGCGGAAGAGCTACCACGACCCGCAAGAAGAAGAAGCGGTGCAAGATCGAGAAGACCCGGGTCATCATCGATGGGATCCGACATGACTAATGCATTTTCGGAGATAAACCGACGCCTTCAAGACATACACGAACTTGGGACTCAACATATGGGAGAGAACCGGGAAGTGACCGAGATTATGCGGGATAGACAATGGGCTCATGACTTTGAATTCTACTCGAAACCGCACGACCACCTAACCGGAAAAGCATTGAAGATGGCGTTACAATAAAAGGAGCGAATCGAAAAAAATATAATCTTTGAGTTTTTTTGTTTTATTTTATTGTAATGTTTTTTAATTTTAGTGTAATGTTTTTTAATTTAATGAAATGGTTTTTTATTTTATAAAGTTTGAAATTAATTATAAAAAATTGAAAATTAATAATTGACTAACGATGAGGTAGGGGTTTTATGACTACACTCTCCTATGATATAAATCCCCATAAAGCCCCTCTATGACGCATTTCGCCACTTGTCGTATAACGCCATCAAATGGGCTTTATGACTACACATGGTCTAAATGGGTTGGTTATGGGCACTGTTGTTGTTCGATCTGCTCATTCTTTAGGTAAGGTAGGTTTAGCGTGCGTGGTGCCTTATTTATGTGTCTTCTTATTTGTGTTATGTTATTGATGCTTTGGTGTTCATATTGTTGTGTTATTTCAGAGTAGGTGTTGTTGTTCACAATTGTTGTGTTATTTAAGAGCAGGTGCCATTGTTTACATGTTGTATGTGTGTAGGAGTATATCGTTTTGTATACATTGTTGTATGGGCAGTCCACATAACTCATTGAAAGTCTTTCTTACTCTCATCCAGGTCGCCGCCTTTATTCTTCTCAAACAGTTCATTTAAAGAACATTGAAGCATATGGACAATCCACACCCAAATTATAATTTTTTTTTGAGTTTTATTAATGATAGATTATTCTATTTCTTATAACATGTTATGCGCCTAACAAAATTGATCTTTTCTAAAACGCTTGATTCGACCCGCACCCGCTTTTTCAAAAATCCATTTTGATGTGTACCAAAATAATCATTTTTTATAACAGCCCGTTCTGACTCAACCAATATGACTACTTTAAAAATGGAAATTAACATTTGACCTAAATTCTCTCCCTGCAGTGGTGGTGTTGCTGAAGGTAGTGAGTTGTTTTCTTCGGCGGCGGGTTTTGGGAAGAGATCGAGGGGGTGACCACATGGTTCTTTGAATAAGCAACATTCTGTTGCTTTAGGTACATTGTTATTATGTTTTTAAGTGATTTGTTACATGTGTTTTGACATTAGTTAAGTTGGTTAGTTAAATGAGATGAATATTATGTTAGGATCTCAGTTTAGGTTTATTTTATTTGAGTGTGTTATAATTTGTATGTTGCATACTTAAAGATGGTTATAAAGTATGAACATCAGTTTGAGACAACTTTTAGAGTTGAGAGTATGAAACCTTGCTGTGAAATGATTGAAAATTGAAATTTACCATAAATATGATTACCAAGTTAGGAAAATGAGTTTTTAAGCTCGAGTAGGTCCTTATGTGTAGAAAGCTCGAGTTTCATAAACCTACAAATTTATATTTAATTGATTACATATTATCGTTTTTATTTTCTTTTTTTGTTGAATTTCCAGTTTGGATGCTTATATCTACCAGAATCAAGTTCAGTTTCAACGGATTCCCTTGGTTTTTTTGTTTGTTGGCAGCTTTATAAAAGCAAATTCGTACATATACCAGATGTGATGGAATTTGTTTTGAATTTTGAATTTTCTACGCCGATTTTGAATTTTGGTTGTCCTTTATACACCCCGTGTTAACACACGCGGAACTTAAACTACTAGGTTATATACCATGGCTCGTTTTAATCCCACACCCAAACCCTTGTTTACTACCAAAACATAATAGTTATATGTCTTATGTTATAAAAAAAACTGAAATAGATAACTTATGTTATAAAAAAACTGGAAATAAATAAAAGAAGTTAAGCATGTTATAAAAAAACTAGAAATAGATAAAAGAACTTAGGCAAATTGGATTTAAAAGTTTTCTCAATTTGGCCGATAATAATCCCAACTCAATCATTGGCCGATAATAATCCGAACTGGTCCACTTTTGGCCGATAATAGTCCGCCATTAAAAATAGCTTAATGGAGGTAAGCTTTTTTCCGAATTACAAACTGACGTTTATGAATTTTGATCAAAACGAGGATATGAGTCGATTTATGTAAAACTTACCTCAAAGCGATGCTTCCACTCGTATATTATTTTACATCCAATTTAGGGCCGAAAATCCAATTTTACATCAATCAACTCGTATCCTCGTTCTAATCAAAAGTGGACCGATATATTTAACGCATACTATTATCGGCCAAAAGTGGTCCATTTTAGGGCCGATAATCCAATTTGCCTAAGTTCTTTCTCACATATTTTATTTTTAAAACCTTGGTTAAGACATCCAACTTTGTCATCGCATCAACAAAATCAACAGCAGAAATATAGTTGGATGGAGCAAAATGGATGATAATAGTACCTTCACCGGTCATAAAGTTCTTCAATTTTTGGACTGCTTCAGGTGTTGACAGTTCTTTAATGTCATTGATGATGATTTAACTCAAAGCTACTGTAGAGGTATGGTATTGGACCCGACTCAAACGATCTGTCCTTCCATTATCGCATTTTATTATGTTATTTATTTTTGTATACTAACCCGCGAAGCCCAGCGCGATGTAGTTTACACTACACTAGGTTGTGGACTTGTAGAGACAACCCCTAACTAGGCCTGGCCCATTGAGGTTAGGGTTGCCCATGTCTCCTATATAAGGAGGTCTTCACCTCATTATTAGGGGGACCTAGAGTAGACACACTTTTTGTAGCTGGAAATAGAGGATTCTTCCTCTACCGGTTGTCTCTTCATCCCCACTTTTCTCTTCTTTGTAGATCTGGATTCGACTAGAAGAACAAAGTGTAGTTCTCGGTCTCTTGTGGAAAGCGGTTCTAATCCCTCCTCGGGTGAATCCATGTTTCTACATTGGCGCCATCCGTGGGGCCGGCAATAATCGCATCTCGTTTTCTCCACGTTAATCTCCAGATTTGGGTTCTTTGAGTTAACTTTCGATCTCCGAAACAAGAAACTCCAACTGTGCCCATTCAAGCTCTAAATGGTTTACAAGTTTCGGATCTGTGGTCGTCGAACTTTCCAGTTTTTTTTTTTTTTGTGGGGGGGGGGGGGAACATCCACCGTCAGATATGTTGAAAATAGTTAGCTTTTTGCGGCCATCCAAAATTCTGATATGTAGACATCATGAGGTGATTTTTTAAATAACCCTTTACCAGAGCTGACCAATGTGGTAAGCTTCTACCCTCCTAAAATTTATACTACATGTTTGTCGTCTTTTGCTATTTACCCTATCTCATATACAAATATTCTCAAGAAAATTGAATAAATTAAAAGTGAGACATGGAACATGGCAATTCAAAGATGCATGTTAGAAACCTTACAATTTTTATAATACTTTTATGAGATGTTCGATTTGGGTGGAGGGTACAACAACTTTATAGGGCATATTTTGAAAAACTTTGCTTGTATGAGTTGAAATCAATCATATACTTCTCTTCTGAGTTCTCACATCAACTCTAGCCGAAGCTCTTATTAAATCTGCCACTTCTGGCGGAAGCCCTTATTCAACCCGCCACCTCCCGCGGAAGCTTTTAGTCAACTCACCAACTCTGGCGAAAGCTCTTACTCAATCCGACACTTCGGGGAAGATTTACTCAACTCGCCTCTCCGGCGGAAGCCCTCTATACGCCTCGCCAATTCTGGCGGACAACTCTCTTCACCACCAACTCTGTGCCTGACATGCCCCGTACTACTACGAGCCAAAGCGAATGATTTTCTTTGCCATGCCACCTCTTGGGCATATTTTGGTAAGCTTCAGCGCGTGGGAAAGGATGGGATATGTAATGCATATCTCTCAAAATTAGGTGACATCAAATTGCATAAGTCACTCTGCGGATATTATGAATCGACAACTTTAACCCTACACTAATTTGACACGTCTTGTTATGTTATGGATGAAATTTGGGGGCTGACTATTCTATATCTTTTTCTTGCGGAACTCAAGAAGTTGACATCCAACGTCTGGCTGGCTCAGGGTTATCTAGGATTTCCATAGGACTTATTCCATACATGATTAAGGTTCCATCAATACCAAACATATCTAAGATTCCTCCGGTGTCGATACCATGCCCAACTAAAATTACATCACATCCACCCTTGAAGAATGTCAAAACAGACAACCCTATGAACCCAAAGCATAAACATTTCCTTTTTTCTTGTTCTACAGCTTTTGGGTGTTTTAGAAAATACCTAGGCTTCTTTTTTATATCTTCGTCTTTTTCAACAAAGTTTATTCGATGGCAAGCCGAATAGCCTTCCAAGGTGGCTCCATGATTGTAGTTGAATCAAACTTGAATAGATTCTCATTGCTAAATTCTTTGGAGGACTTAGCATATGTGATATTAGCATTGGTGGTCATACGAGTTTCAAGAAAAATTTTATTCGGTGTGCGGTCAAAGCGCATTCTCCTACTTTCAAATTCACCATTTTTGTTACGTATAACCTCATCACTAATGGTATATCTTCCCCAGTGTAACAACTCGCCACTATCTTGTTTTTTCCTATGAACTAAGCTATCGGAATAGGCTACACATCTTGTTATTGTTTGAGAAGACCGGAGACTCAAAGGAAGTATAGGTCTTAAGAAATTTTTCAGATAGTCTTCTGCATTCTTTTGGTCTACCTCAATTACTTCAACCACTTGATATGGAACATTGCGGTCAGCTCCTGTATTGTTAGCCACAATAAACAACCTTGAAATGTTGAAAAACTTTTGGAGCAGCTCCCTATTACCCGCTTCTGAAGTATATAACAAGTCATATTCTCGACCTATTGGAACAATAATAGCTGCATCAAGAGGCGGTTGAATGTCACTTGTAGAATCAAACACAATGATCTTTAGAAATGGGGCGTGTAGCGTTGCATTTTCCTCGATCGTATTCCGATAATGAACACATGAACACAGTTTGTGCCATTGGATGGATCTCATCAAACATTGTGAAGTGAATAAAGCTTTCCATTTTTTGTGTGTATGTGAAAAAAGAGTAAGGGAGCATGTTATAACTTATATATTATGTAGTAATCATAACAAAATTACATTGACTATGTAACGAGCATTTTGGTTTATTTGTGTAATAATCATAACAGAATGGCTATATTGCCAATTTAAAATTTAATCAAGTATTGTTAGTAAATTATAAATGATAACTGAGAGTATAGCTATGTTGTTTGATAAATGTGAATTAAGGAAGATGTAATTTCAATTTTAATTAGGTGTAAACCTTAAATCATATAGTGAGAAAGCACCATCTAAGTGTACTAAATCAAAGGTTTGCTAGTGTTGACTTGGTACTAATTATGACATTGCTAACTATACGTATAAGTGCTATATGACAAACTGAAAGAGAACATAACACTATAATTTTTGGTGGATTTCAAAATAAAATAATGCTTTTTTTTAAGGTGTGTTTCAGCAGTGAAGACAATCCTAGACAACCCCCGGGTCCCGAGTTCGAATCCCTACCCACACACCGGTGTCCTCCTTTCAAACAGTCACAGGGAATTTTTTTTCGTGTGCATGGATCGAACCGGAGACCTAGCCCGGGCGGGATCGAACCGGAGACCTAGCCCAGGCGGGAACCACCCTAAGGTGTAAACCCTCCCACTCCGACCAGCTGGGTTGGCCATCATCGGCAACTAATGGTTATAATAAAGTAGTAAACTCATTTTAGAAGTATATTGTAAAAAAAGGAAAAAAAATTCATAACATGGGAAATAATATAATAGGTGTTAACGGCTAAAAGAACTGATGATTGTGTAAATCAAATGGAATAAAATAGCCCCAAAGGGTTTTATAACCGCATGATATGATGTGATAAGTGATTTGGATCATAATTTGATGGTATGTAAATGGTTTATAAAGAATATATTTTGAACCAGTCAAAATGGTTATTTGGGGCGTGTTTGTTTTTTCAGAAAAACCTCTTCTGACCTCTTATGTCTGCGTCGCGCAGACCACGCGCAGACGTTTAGCTCCGCAGACCGTTTGTTTTTTAGAAGACATTTCATTAAAAAATGTCTTCAAACCTCTGCGCGTCCTCTTCCCCAAGCAGACATGGTCCAATGTCTTCCCACCTCTTCCAACCTCTTCCAACCCTCTCTTCACCCCTCTCCTCCTAATCTCAAAACACATACACCTCACCCACCTTCACGCCGCCGGTCACCGCTATAAAACAGAGGGAGTATTCTCACACGGCTGTAAAACGTTATTCGTGATTCAATCACAAATTGGGTTTTTGATTTTATGCGGGGGTTAGTTTATTGGAAATGTGAGTTGGTTTGCTTTAGGCAACTGTGTTGCTATTTTATCTTCTCTTGCAACTCCTGAGCAAGCTTCAGCAATTATGTGAAGCGCGTTGTGGTTGGGGAAATGCATTTCCTATCCCGCAATTGAAAGTCATGAATGGAGAATTGTAACTGGTTGTGATTCCAAGAACACTAGATGGAGTTACCACAATGGAGGATCTTGGCCAGGTAGGTTTATTTTAAATACTTGGTTGGTTCGGGAGTTTGTCATTGATTGTTGTTTTTGTGAATTGCAGTGCTTCTAACGGCTGCCTGCATCAAAACGGGAAGGCCCCAAATAACAAGAAAAGCAATTGAACTGGCAGGCTTCTAAAAGATGGGTGGCCTGAGTACTATGACGGAAAACTTGGAAGATACATCCGAGGAAGTATCAGACATGGTCAATCGCGGGTAGCAAATCATCCGAGGTGAGTAATCTAATTTCTTGTTCAGGTTGGATTGAGTGGTAAGGGGAGAAAGGAAAGAGAAAAAAAGTTTGCAGATGTGGTATAAAGAGGTGAGATAATCAAACACTCTTTTATTACACTCCGTAGACATTTGGTCTACCTATTCTCGTGCAGACGTTTGCTGATGTGGTCCGCAGACTGCAAACCTTCTGCATCTGAAAAAACAAACACCATTATATATTATTATATTATATATATTATATTATATATATTGTTGACGAAGATCATGAATAGTAATTTTAATTTTATAATAATATATAGTTTTTTTAATTATTTATTATTTTAATAGTGTAATATTTTAATTATTATATTTGCTTTTCACTGTTTAATATATTTTTATTTTTTTCTTTTCTTAAACCATATTTTCTCTATCATTTATTTTCTATTTTTAATAATTATTTTTCCTTTTCTAAATCATATTTCCTTTTTTAATTAATTAGATATTTTATTAATAACTTAGATTCGTTATTTTTTTCCTTGACATTCCCGTATAAGTTTTGTTAAAAACAAACATGTATTCAAAATAGAGTATTTACTTGTTATCATAAAAATGTACGATAATAAATAATAAACTGAACCGATTTTCTGACGGTTTGGCTTTCTAAACAAGTTGTTTCTTTTTCAAATAACGTTTGTTTTACCTTATCATTTTCTCCTTTTCGCCGCAATGCGCGACGTCATCAAATCTAGTTATGATTAAAAAGCAATATAAGTCATAAACAAGAGGCAAAATTCACCCCATTTTTACTTTTCACACTTTCTTTCTAATAAAAAAAAGTTTTCAAGTTGTCAAAGTTAACCCTTATAAAAATTCTTATTTTTAATTCTATACATAAATAATTGACATGTATTCGTACAAAACTTTAAATATGACATAGTTATATAATTTAATAAATTTATTAGAAATGTTTAAAATTTTTTGATAGACTTGGTTATATAATTTAATTAAGTTTTTAAACATTCAAAACCTCATCCAAACTATACTTTTTAATTATAAATATATATTAACTCTCAGTTTATACTTTTTTAATTATAAATATATATTAAAACTCAATTTATCTATGTATAATTCTTACTAAATTACGTTGTTTAATTTTATTTGATTATCAAACATAGTCATCTTTGTTTTAATATAACTAACATGTGTGCTTAAAACTTGACATATAATATAACTAATAACTAGCCCAACACAACATATACGGAACAGCTTTGCTTTGAAAAACGTAATTTACTCTTTGTTTTATTATAACTGACATGACTGCTCAAAACTTGACATATCGGATAACTAATAACTAGCGCAACACAACATATACGGATCTGCTTTGCTTTGAAAAAAAAGTATAGGCTCTTCTCTCTTTTGTTTACTAAATTTTAATGGTTGAAAATGACAATTTAAACTCCTATCTTCACTTTGCTTCTTTTAACTTCTACACATTTTATTTACTTCTCAGGGTGCTTAATTTCCATAGTTTTCACGCCATAATATAAACATAAAAATATAACAATCTTTCAGATTACCTGTTGACATTCATAGTACATTTTCTTACAGACTCAATGTGTGAATTTAAAACATTAGATAAACAACAAATAAGTCATGTAAGTTTAGTTTATTTGATAACAATCTTTCTTGTTAATTACATTTTCTTACAGACTCAATGTGTGAATTTAAAACATTACATAAATTAGAACCAGTAATTACCACTCAAAATAAACACAATCAAACAAACATACAACACACCGGTTAGGGCTTGTTGCCGTTGACAGTTACGGTTGGTTGCAGGTGGAGATTTTGATAATGATAGTGGCAAGGGAGGAAATAAGAGTAATGATTCTTAAAAATGAATAGGTATCAGTTTTTTATGTTTAAAATGGTATTTTTGTCATTTTGTTAAAGAAGGGGATATATCATACTCATATATGTAACTAAAGTTTTAGGGTGGGTATATATGTAATTACGGTTGGAATAAAAGTATATATGTAATTTTCTCAAAAAAATTAAAGTAGATGCAATTTATAAAAAATACAAAATAAAAGGTTTAACTGTATTTAGCTTAAAATTTCATAGGGGGGAGGGGGGGGGGGCACTAAAGACCACCCGTAGTGGGGCGTGATTTTTAAAAAAAATTGAAAAAAAATGCCCCATAACACCCCTACCCCCACTACGCCCGGCGTTATTTTTGAAAAGTTTTGTTGGTGGCGTTTTAAATAAAACGCTCAAATGGGTTTGTACCACCTCTGACAACTTTTGACCCACCAATCAAATTGCTTTGTACCACCTTTTGACCCACCTTTTGCACAGTGACCGAAATATGCAGGGACATGCCATTTTGTTTTTTTTTTTTTCTAATTGGAAGGGGAGTTATTGGATAATGCCCCACTACGCCACTTTTGCTATAATGCCTCATCGCTGACTAGGACGCCACGTGTCGGATAATGCCCCATGGTGGGGGCATTATAACCCACTACCACTACACATGGTCTAAAAGGAGAGTGCATATGACACGGCAATGATCAAAATTGTTGACTATAAAACACACATGCAGATGCATAAATAACCCAAGTATGACTTTGAAAACTACTAATTTAAAATCGAACCACCAAAGCGCATCAAACCACAAAAATGTTAATTGTTTGTTTCGTTAAATAATTATAATCTTTTGAATAATATTTTTCTTTAAAAAGTACGAAGTTGAAAAAATAGAAAATATTAACAATTATACTATAAAAAGTCAAAAAAATAAAACCCTCTTTGTAAGAAAATGAAACAAAAAAGTTAAATAGTTTTTGTTTAACAAAAACTGAGTTAATAATTAAAAAAGGAAAAAAAACTGAGTTAATAATTAAAAAAAAGGCAAGAATAGAAGTTAGAAAGATGCTTAAAAAACCTAAAAGTTGTTTTGGGCCTCAAAGCGGTCAAAGCCAATGGAAGTCAAATTCCAGTCCAAAACCAAGAAGAACATGAATCTTCCTATACTAATAAACAAAAATCCTTTTTGGACTTGTCATTATCTCGTAATTTCTCATCTTACTTTTTTTATTTATCTCTTCTATTTAATAATAATAATAATAATACATATCAATATAACTAAATCTATTTATCTCTTTTTTTTTTCATAATTTGAAATTGATTTCCTTTTTAACTCTAAAGTTTTAATATTTGGCAATTTAAGTCTAAAGTTTCAATCATTGGTATTATAACCCCTTTGATTTGTTTGATTTTTTACTTCTAATTCAAAAGTTTTCATCTTTTGCAATTTAACCTTTTAATTTTTTTTTTACTTTCAACCCAAAGTTTTTCATCTTTTGCAATTTAACCTTAACACGTTTTTTACTTTCAACTTTGGTCCCTTATATTTTTCATCTTTCACAGTTCTTCGTTTAGCATTTCGTTCTAAATTTTCCGAGTTAACACGCCACAATGTGCGTGTGGGGTTCAACGTTTTTTCATCTATTTTTTCCCCGTTTGACAGGTCTGTCGCAACGTGCCTATTTTTCCACGTTTAATAGGTCTGTCGCAACGCGCGAGTCAGAGATCGACTTAGTTATTTTTTTTCTTGGTTTTACACACAGGCTCGTGGTCATATGAGAAACAATTGCTTTCATCTAACATGATATTTAACTAACTAATCCCCGCCGCATTGCGGCGGGTGGTAATTCTAGTGAATTAATTAATTAACTAACAGTTAAAAACAAAAAAAAAGGTTATATCAATCATATTATACCGCAATTTATGTAAAAATAACCGTTAAATGGTGTCTAAATATCCTAACCCTTTAGTTTTATGTATAAAAAACCGTTTGATGATGTCCAAATATCCTAACCAAATTTGTAGTAACAAAAACATTACAAATCAATCTGATAGTTTATAACATTTATTAGGCAAAATATATAGTTTAAACCAGAATTTTATGACCTACACAAAAGAAACTTATCATAACATGCATAGAAGTTGGCCTAGAAGATCAAAATCACTGACATAAATAGTAATAGAAAACAGCATCTAGGCGGATCTGTGTGTGTATAATCTCACAAACTAAGAACATATAGTAATGTAAAGGAATTATGTTGAGAAACACAGAAATTTCAAGTTGTACTAGTTAAATCGCATTAATTCAACATATAAAGCGAAAATAAGATATGTTTTAAATACCTGAAAGAGGGAAAAGCTAAATGACAAAGTTGAACTACTGTCATGGTTGTAAAACAAGGTCTCGGAGGCCGAGTACTCTCCGAGTACTCGCTACAAAGTAGGTTGCCGAGGCACGAGTACTCTTCCTCTAGGCCAATTACTCCCCGAGTACTCTCCGCCTAGGCCGAGTACTTCCCGAGTACACCCGACTCCGACTAGGAAGCGCCTAGCGACTTTTGCGACCATGAGTACTGTTGAAGGTTGTTGAAGGCTGTAGTAATTTGTTAAATAGATTTTTAGAGAGAGAGAGAGTCAAGCAACCATAAATGTCACATCCTGATTTTCCGGTGGGCCCGGACTTAGACTATGGGGTATGGGTATGGGGCGGTGGTTGGGGCGGGGGTTGGGTACAAACGCCCACGTCACCACCCCGGGTGGGCTTGGTTTCGGCGTGGCCCCTTGGACGGGGGTTTCAGGCTTTCAGCCCGGGCGTTGGGCGGGGCTACCCACATGACATGGCGGAACCTCATTGGCCAAGAGCACTAGCCCTTTGAAATTAGCTTTTTTTCCACGCCACCCCAGCCACCCCCCACCATACCCTTTGAAATTGTTTTTGGTCTTGGGTGCCCCATACTCCACGTGTCGCACCATGCCCCCAACCCACGCCCCAACATACCCCACGGTCTTAGGGTTAATGTGTGACGATTGATAACATATATTCACAAATAGCACAACGGAAGTCTTGGGATTATAAATTACATATTACAAAGTACAATCATCCGAAAATTCAAAATAAATATACAGACTGAAAGTACTAAAAGATCCACAGGTGGATCGAAAATAACAAAAGAAACTTTAGATTACTAGGCCTTGCGTGGAGTCGCAAATTCCAATATACATAACCGAGCAGCTCCAGCCTATTCCATATTTGCTATTAAACCTGCGCTTAGTCTTTTAAAAATACACAGTTTTCACTGGTAAATACAATTAACCGACAATTTTACCATTTGATATATCATTTTCATAAATAACTTGGGACAAAGTAATATCTCTTGTTACAAGTTTTACATGCTTGTCAATACATATGGGGCCCGGAACTAAACTCCGATACATAATTAACCGACATGCCACATTTTCAAAATAAATATAATATAGCATTAGCGTCTGTCAGGTGTATGCCTACACCCCGCGCTTAGGTCATGGCCACTTGCAATTAAGTGAGCCAAGGATATCCAGGACACAATCGTATTAACCCCCAATGTTTAAGTTATCAAGAAAAACGGATTAAAACGGGTTGTTTAAATTTTAAGCATCATTAGCCCATGATTTAATACCCGACCAAGCGGCTAATGCCGTATCCCAAGCCCGTATAGGGAAAATAGGCTAAGAGTATTTACCTGAGCTTATCTTTACAAATCAAAGATGTTTTAAGCACAGCTGTTAATCAAAACAACTAATACAAGCGCAATTTACTAAAGGATCCTAGTCTGCAATGGACGGAATTATGATCCATTGGAATGTTAACAGGTCTTATTCAAGTCATAGGACTTGGACCAGTTAACTTAAATAAAAAGATACGGTTCGCTAGATTAAGCGGAGACCGGGTAGAATGTGGTTTAAGCCCTCATGAGTATAATGACTCGTAAATGTGGGTCAAATAAGCAAACATTCTGATTAGAACTGATTTGGAAAGGTTTTGACCTGGTTCGGCTAACTTATATAAACTATGCTATACACGTCAACTATAACAACCCTCCTAAAATTCTTAAAACACCCCAATATGTCCTAAAATACACCCCGTATACGAAAAATGGACCCGAAATACCTTTATTTTATCAAAAATCAAATAAAACAAAATCCGAATGCCGCTCGCGGGGCGCGACGAAGACATCAGAAGCTGTCGCGGGCCACGACAGCTGGCCACCAGACTGCACCCCATGCTGCCATGTGTCGTGATGCGTGTCGAGGCTAGTCTTGAGTCAGCAAAGCTAAGGCCTACTCTATACACCCTAGCGGGCCGCGAAGCTTTGTGCTTCAGCTCTCGCGGGGCGCGAGCCGCTCTGTTTCCAGCTTATAAATTGGACGATTGAGCTTCAGTTTCAAATCGTTCACAATTAAACTTTCTCTCTCAATTTCTGAATTAATAAAAATTCTACTCGGGTATAATGCCCACTAAAAAGCGAAGCTCTGGCTAGTTGTAAGTATTATAACCCCCGGTTACGTATTAGTTACTCTGCCCGATTAATCTAGAGCTCTAACGCATGTCTAGGCTCTGCTCGACTCAGTCGTTGGAGTTCTGTCTCGGGGGGGGTATAGCTAATGTAAATTGGGTTATTATACTAACGCGTGTACATTGTTTAATTTAATAGATTATAACCAGGAAGTCACAAGGAAAATTCTAAAATAGCAATGTGAGTAATTCCTCTTTTTGTAAACTGTTTTTACAAAACCTCAAATATTTTAAATTATAATTAACAGTGATTGAGTATTTGTGATTCTACAATTACTGTCGGTATGTTGGGGTTTTTGTATACATAACTTGTTACTACACTATGAGTAGTAACATTACCACAAGTCAGGATTGACAGTACCGTGAGTGGTAATTATAGTAGATGTAAACAAGTGTAATTGCGGATGCCCTCAATGCTGTAAAATGATAAAACTTGTTTTGATTAAACTAGGATTCACTCGCCAGTATTTCTTGCTCATAAAACTTTTTAAAACGCGTTTCAGGTAACAAAATGTGAAAGCCAAATAGAAGCTAGCTAGAGAGCACTGAAGGCTTGAAATAGTGGCTATAAAAGTTACCTAAATAAAGAAGAAGTTTTATTTCAATAAATTAGGGTTTATCCCTAAATACATGTTTGTAATGGAAACTTGGGTTTTTCCCATATATTTATTAACTATAAAAGTGTGGTGTTTTACTCTGATAAACTATTTCCTAAGTACGGTCCTGATGTAATTTTTGCTGCCAAATTAACAAAACACCGATACCACCGAATCTGCGTGCCGCGGCCGCCCGCCTCCCGGGGCAGGGGTCAGGGGTTGCGACATCAACCGTACACGCATAGGCGGCATCGGGTGATCGGATGGGTCTATGATAAGTTCAATATGCCAAAACATGTTTATTATGTTACCATATCAGTCTATAATTCAGATTATATGTTCATTATGTTTCAAAATCAATTTATGCGCAAAAAAGGTGTTTTAGGCATTATTAGGCATATTGTAAAAACTTTGCATAAGACCAGACAAATGATATGATCAGAAGGTATAACCCTTTGGGTTATTCCTTACAATAATACGATCATATTACAACTACAAATCAGTATCTAAACTATCCTAAACGGGTCAGAATCAAAAGTCAAAGCATAAGTCAAATTGTTTGACTTTCGGTTGCGAAACGAGCTCTAAGCAGGAAATGACGGGTTGGACATGATCTAACATTTCCTAATATGTTATATAAACTGTCATAATGTCAAAAATTAAGGTTTCGATACTTAGAAGTTCATTTAACGTTAATTATGAATATCTGCATTTTTTACTTTTATTTAATAAAATTTTGACCTGTCATTTGACCAACTTAACGTGATCTTCAGAAGGTGCCCTCATGGGGGATTAACACCTACATTATTACGATCACGTAGCCATGTCCAATTCGAACATTGCCTTGACCGAAATGGTCATAACAGAAAGTCAAAGCAAAAGTCAATTTGCTTGACCTTCGGCTAATAACTAGCCTAATAAATGAAATAAGACTAAGTTAGAACACTTACAAGTGTTCAAGGAAGCTAAGCTTCAAGTAGGAGGCCACTTTAGATGAGAAGCACTCCAAGAGATAGAGAGAAAGAATTTAAGAGGTGCAAGTCCAAGTGAATCAAGAACATGGCTATTTATACTTGAGTACATGCCCTCAATTCTTGCCAAGTGTAATCAGGGATGCTAGGGAGGTGATTAGTGTCATCATACATGTCCAAAGTGTTGGACCGTTCTACGACCTCGAAAAGTCAGTCAAGGACATTCATCTTCATATGTAAAGGCGGAATCAATGCATACGAAGTTACAACAGCTATTCTCTTTAATTTCTTCTCTTTTATTGCTTTCTGATTACAATTTGACAGAGTTTCGTTCCTCAAGCAATGATCTAAGTCTTTCCACAAATGAACCACACAACCCTATTTATACTATGTTGATTTCGCTTGAGACTGTTCAAGCTAAATCATGATTTCCCTTGAAATAGTTCAGGCTAAATCATGATTTCCCTTGAAACATTTCAAGCTAAATCATCAAGTTAACATGTAAAAACCCTACTGTGTGTTCATTCAAACTATCTAGACACAAGACTTGATTATGACGTAATCAACAGACATTCCGTGCACCAACAGACTCCCCCTTGGATGTTGATGAAGTCTTTGGCTTCAAGTCTTTGTCTTTATCATTCTTCAAACATTGCAAAAACTCTCTTCAATCTTTCCTTTGACCGTTGATCCAGACTCCCCCTTTCACAGACTCCCCCTCTCGATATGCTAGAATCTGAGATGTCTGGTTCAAGCTTTGACATTTAGCTTCCGTGGAAATTCCTGAAACCTGCAATCACTCATCCAACTATAAGCAACAACATTTAAAACTTTCAAATATTGTAATCTTGACAATTCAAACCTTCTAAACCACTTCTCATGAATTAGGCAGTTTCATCGAATCGTATCGGAAACTAACTCTATAACAATATAAGCATCCAAATCCCTCACAGTTAATCATCCAAGTCCAACTTAATGACCTTGGAGATATCACAAACTGTTTTGGAATTTTTGATCTAAAAACTTCAAGTTTCAAATTAATGAACTTGTTTTATTTTCAGAAACACAATCAGCTTACTTAGATTTTGAAACTCAGCACTCAGACATCAGTTGTCGAAAATAAAGCAGAATCAAAAATCTTTTTGTATTTTCTGAAAATATAAAGCAGTAACAAAATATGTACAATCATATTTACAGTCAATATTTTTGTTTGAGTATGCGTCAGAGAATCATATCAGTTAATGACAAGTCACAAGTACCGTTAAGCTTCATTTCATACTCAGACTTAAACAATTTACTTCGATTTTCGATATACTGATCCATCTTAAATTTCCACACAAATTTCAATTTACTCAGGATACGATTTAGATGAATTATGAACTTAGCTCATTCATGTGTCCCACCTCTTGAATATACTCCCGTATCCAGAATCCCAATAATCAGTCTTACAGGTGAGTATACTACAATGATATCTGTATATAAATTAGGTATGCGAGGGCCGAGGGATCTCAGATCGATACTTCCGTATACGCAGAGAGATATCAGCTTCGACTTTTCGGTGTGTCCCCTTTAGAGGATCTTTTTGCTTACAACAGCAGCATTTATCAATTTTATTGTTTCAGCATGCTGAGGGTTTAATGCTGTGTTTTAAGCATTGCAGCAAGTATTAGCCAGGGACTAGGTCAGAACCACCGTTCAGCAGAAGTCCCGGAATAATACCCCAGACATCATTGAGTATAAAGACCTAGTATATCAGATTAAGAGACCTTTCAAACGAGATTTCAGGGGTTACCTATATATCCAAGTAGTGTTCCCCACGAATTCACAAGTTTGAATTTTAGGTTTATATCCCGAATAAATCTACTAAATGTGCAAAAACCTATCGACACATCATCAGTAAGATTGTTTAACTCTTTTATACTTTACACATCTTTAGCGTACTGTAACTGTCTACTGATGTACTATCATTTCCTCTTTTTACGCAAAACTCAAATTTTTGAATTTTATCATGTTTTTGGCTTTTTCAAATGTTTTTGGATTTTCTAATGACAATTTTTCTCCCCCTAAAATGCAAAACCATTTAAAGAAAAATTTGACAACCAACACTGATAGCTTTGTCTCGCCATCCATTTTCTGCTTCAAGTGCTCTGATTTGCAGAAAATATAACGTACCCCCATGATTTATAACCCATTGATCTTAACAGTTTAAAAACCGTTTTTCAATCTGATGAAAGTAATCATGTTTGTTCAGCCGTGAGGGTTTCGGCGTATTCAATCAACATATATTCAAACAAAATTAAAAACAACATATATTTTTTTTTTAATTTTATCAAACTAAAAACATATTTTTGGTTTTTAATTTTTCAAATTTTTAGGATTTTGAAAATATTGTTTATTTATGTACAGAAAACACTCAAACTAAACTCCCTGTTCAACCAAACCAGGGTCCTGCAACCTCTTCCTGTGCCAGGTTGCTCCAACTACCATTCTCACAATCTTCAGCTTCGTTGAGCACCTGCACATTCAAACTTTATCAATCATTTGAACAATTTAGCCCAGGTCTGTTGGACCTTAGGCATTTCAACACAATAATGTTCATTCAATTTTGGAAACTCTTTGTCACTTAAAACTTGTTCAACTTTAACTTCAACTTTCTCATCTTTTTCCAACGTCACTTGTTTCTTAGCACTCCACATTTGACCTTCCGGAGTACCTCTTTTGTAAAAATTTGTCTCTTTTTGAACCTTTTGTTTTTTAATAACATTTTTAGGTTTCCAAAACTCTTGAGGTTTTGTCATATCAACAGATGTTTTCCAACTCTGTGTTGTTCTTAATCTGGGTGTGTGAGAATTCCAGGTCTGTCTTGAATCGAACCTGTTCGGATTTGATTTCCAATTTTGATTTGAAGCAAACTTGTTTGTATTGTACCTCCAAGTTTGTTTCGAATCAAATCTGGTTGACCTTGATTTCACATCCTCATATTTCTGTTTTTCAACATCAACAGGCTTTGGATTTGGACACTTTCGTGCAACATGTCCAATCTGATCACATTTAAAACACACTTTCTTTGAAACATCCTTGACCTGTTGTTGTTTCTTTTTCATAGCATCAAACTCCTCATTAGACTTTTGTCCAAATTTGAGTTTTTCTTCTTCTTTCAAGCTTTTCCCTTGAACAAAATTCATCTTTTGTTGCAAATTTGGTTTTTTACTTTGATTCCAATTCCGTTTCTTTTTATAACCCAAACCAGCCTTCATGTTTTTCTTCTTAAAACCAGGTTTGTTATAAAAAGATTTATGACCTTTACCAGTAAACTTTGGAATCTCAGACTTCTCAATCTCAACCATTTTGAAAACTTTATCGACCTTCTCTGAAATCACATTCTGAATCGGGAATACAACATCTAAGAATAATTTGTCCGATCCAATCATGGTATAAACCAATCCTTTTGAATCATCATTCAAATTTTTCTCGGATTTTGTGTTTTTCAGATAACCATCATAAAGATTTCCTTCATCTTCATCCTGTGATTCAGACTTACCTTTTGTAGACTCATCTTTCAAAACGCTTTCAACAACCTTACTAACCACCTCTGAATCATTAGCATCATCAGATTTGGCGTAAGTCACATCGATACTTTCAGGTAACTGGTCAGCTATGTTCAAACCCTTTGCCACCTTTTCCTCATCATAAAAAGTATAGTTGTTTCTCAATGGTGGTGGTACCTGATGAAATTCTGAACCAATACCCTTTTTGCAATTTTCAGTATCTTTGTCATCTGGTGTGATGTTGAAAATGCGTTCGAGAATGTACGAAG
The DNA here is from genome assembly GCA_030545235.1 of Helianthus tuberosus. Classification (NCBI taxonomy): domain Eukaryota; kingdom Viridiplantae; phylum Streptophyta; class Magnoliopsida; order Asterales; family Asteraceae; genus Helianthus; species Helianthus tuberosus. The sequence goes on along the minus strand of CM060426.1, from coordinate 141,772,776 downwards.
AGTTATGATAACTTTGAAGTTTTGTTACAACCTTTTCTTTTTCAGCCAAGACTTGTTTAAGATTAGCAATTTCATCAACACATTTATTCAATTCAATTTGCTTTTCTTTAAACTTTCTTTCATACATTTCTTTAGTTGTTAAAGTTTCAGACAATCTTTGATCAAAACTTTTGACTTGGCTCTTCAAAGTATCATAAGCTTCTTGTACTCTCTGACTCGACCACTTTAAAGAATCATACTGTTTTTGTAAATCTTGAAATTTAGATTCTTTTTCAACACAATCAACACAATCGACACATTTTGTAGAACACAGTTGTCTATAAACATCATTATCCTTTTCAAGACCTTGACATTTCTGTGTCAATTTTTCAACTTTTAGTTTCAAAATTTCTTCTTTTTCAATCATATCTTTACATTTTATTGTGAAACCATTTTCAAGTTTGCTTAATTCATTATCTTTTGTTTTTATCAATTCATCTTTTTCAATACAGGCTTTGCACATTTCTATGCAATTCCTGCATTTGTTTTCTTTTTCATCAACCAAATTAACATTCGATAGATCAGAAAATTTTCTAACCTCAGTCTCATTCAGCACCGATTCTTCTGACTCAACTTTCTGATCTTGCTCTTTGTTCTCCTCTTTCTGAGCTTCTTCATTTTTCTGTTCTTCTTCAGCTTTCTGTTCCTCTTCAGCAGCAATCTTCGCAACAGTTTTCACTTCTTCAATCGTCTTCTTCAATTCTTCTTCTTTTCTTTTCTTTAGTTCTACCACCTTCGGTAAACTTGCTTCAAAAACTTCTTTTAACTTGTTCATCAAATTTGGCAAATAGCTTTTATCAGAAAGCCTTCTTGTGTTGAAAGTGCCCTCACTTGGAAACACATTGGTTACAGCATCAAAATCCACTTTTGATGGATCAACTACTGGATTACCCTGTGGATCCATGTAACACTCTAACTCTTCATTCCATCGTTTAGCTCTCTGGGCTTCTTTGAATGGTTCATATAATTTGCCAATCTCCCATCTTGCACTGTCTCTTCTCCACCAATTATCATGATCATCATTTGCAACAAATGCATAACCAACTGCATCTTCTTCAGGGCAAACTTGACTCCAGTCGTAACCTTCATCGTCATAGATAACTGCAAGAGCCCTTGATCTTTCTTCTGGTTGCTTTAACCTTGGTGGCTCATACTTGTTCTGATGGTAAATCGCCTTCCTGTAATAATCTTCATTGAATGGATTTTCAGAATCATCAGCAGCATACGCATTTCTGCACTCGCGCTTGAAGTGACCTTTTTGTTTACATTTGAAACATGTCACCTTGGATTTATAAAATCCCAATTTGGTAGATGATCCACCAATTGACTTTCTCCCCGTGATCTCCATGAACCGCTGTGCCCGACGAACCGCACTGGCCATGCACCATCTTATATCCATGAGTTCCATCTCCTCGGGGTCTAATTGATCATAATCTTCTTTCGTCAAATTGGTATTGCCAATCTTCCCTGCAACGAGGCTTTCATACGATTCAAGTACAGATGCCAAGAAAACCATCTGTTGTTTTGCCGACTCTTCACTGAAATTCTGCCCATTCTTCAGATCCACTGCGATATTACACTGAAACAAATTCTTGGAAGCAGATTGACTTGAAGTGTTTGAAGAAGATCCACTGTGAAAACCACTGTGAAGACTTTCATTGTTCACTGAACTTGAGCTTCCTGCAGAAAATGCTGTTTTTGGAGACCCAGCCTGTGTATTTCCTCTGTAGTAAAGCTCTACATTCTGCTGATAAGCTGGATTGTTGACTTTAGATCTCTTTATCTCCAACTCATGGCTTTCAAGTCTTTCAATCAGCAAATCCAATTTTAACTCTTCCGGCTTTATTGTATTTTTCAACATTAAAGCGAAGTATTTCCACTCTTGATCATCTGGCAATGAATCAAACAGTTTATCCACCAGCTCCTCTTCAGAAGGTAAGATTTGGTGTCTAATCAGCTCCATTTTTAGATGTCCGAATCTCTCAATCATTTTACAAACAGACTCATTTTTCATACAACTGAATAAATCAAACTCTTTACGCAACAATTTCTTTTTGTTTTTAACAATTTCATTACTTCCTACACATTTTCTCTCTAACGCTTCCCACAAACTCTTTGAAGTCTTTTCTTGTTCGAGCAATGAAATAATATCCTCTCTTACTGACTGCTTGATCAATGTTATCATTCTATATTCAGCCACAACATTTTTTATATCTTTTTCTGTAAAATCTTTTGGGTCTATTAACTCTCCTCCCTCTTTTACAGGTTTATTGTATCCATCTGTCAGTTTTAACTAGCTTTCAGTAGCAAAGGCTTTTACCCAACCCTCAAATCTATTTTTCCACCAGTGATAATCTTCCACTTTCATTAGCTTTGGTGGCTTCTGTTGGCTTCCATACATGTTCTCAAACTTCAAATTCTCCGAAATCTCCTTTGAATATTCTTTCATCTCAGATCTTCTATCTGACGATTCAGAAGTGAAAGCGTACATATCGCTAAACGGGTTTATAAAAATATCATCCATCGTGAACGTACCTGAAAAAAATCAGTCAAACACTTAGAAAATATTTAGGTTTTGAAAAATCAGCAAGTTAAAGCGAAATTCCTTGAAATGAACTGATTTCAAGCGAAATCAGCACTATATAACTTGTTCAAGCGAAATCTGATCTAAATGTTTCAAGCGAAATTCTGCAATCCAATTTCGCTTCAAGAGTTTCAAGCGAAAACTAAGACTAGTTCAGATTCAAGCGAAATTCACAACACAATTTCGCTTCAACTAATATTAAGCGAAATCCGAAACCAGATCTGATTCAAGCGAAATCTACAGATAATCAATTTCGCTTCAACAATTTTCAAGCGAAATCCAGCCAAAATGTCTGATTTTGAAGCGAAATCAACTACTAATTTCGAACACTTTCAAGCGAAAATCTGTTTTATGTCATTTTTAACAAGTTTTAACCAGAATTTTAGTCCGAAACTTTGTAGGCTTTGTTAAAACACTGTTATACACGATATACTCGAAAATCAGACCATTTCATCCGTAGGAAATAGTTCAAATCGTAAAAGTATGAGAGAAATAGAGTAGAAATCAGAGAATTCGGTAGAATCAAGCTGTAGTAGTATGAACTCCTCGTCCTGAGCTCTGATACCACTTGTTGGACCGTTCTACGACCTCGAAAAGTCAGTCAAGGACATTCATCTTCATATGTAAAGGCGGAATCAATGCATACGAAGTTACAACAGCTATTCTCTTTAATTTCTTCTCTTTTATTGCTTTCTGATTACAATTTGACAGAGTTTCGTTCCTCAAGCAATGATCTAAGTCTTTCCACAAATGAACCACACAACCCTATTTATACTATGTTGATTTCGCTTGAGACTGTTCAAGCTAAATCATGATTTCCCTTGAAACAGTTCAAGCTAAATCATGATTTCCCTTTAAACAGTTCAGGCTAAATCATGATTTCCCTTGAAACATTTCAAGCTAAATCATCAAGTTAACATGTAAAAACCCTACTGTGTGTTCATTCAAACTATCTAGACACAAGACTTGATTATGACGTAATCAACAGACATTCCGTGCACCAACACAAAGCAGGAGAAAAGGTGGCAAAATCGTGGTATTGGTGGCAGGCACAACAGCTGCAACTGCCAGCTGCACATGAACTGCCAACGACCCTCTCGCTGTAACAACTCTCATCAAAATTCCTATTCCTTATTTTATTTTGTCCAATAGGAAAACCTAATTAAGACCCCCAAATAATATTGCATGACCCCTAAAATTTTCAGAACAATCGAAACTAGGATCAGGGCCCCTAAAACTCAGGGGGGTATTCCCTAATTGATATTATCTAAACAGTTCGTTGTAGAAATCTAATTTTATCGAACCGTCGACTCACCCAGGCTACAAACAAACGTGGCTACCCTATGCTAGAAGGGGTCCCCTCGCGCCACGCGAGGGAGACATTTTTTCAGTATATATAGAGGGCTTTGGCACTTGAATTTGGGCGTTGGTTCGACGTAAAAACTCGTTTTCTACGTTGAGATATCCTTTGTTCACTTCAAAACACACACACAGCACGAAACGCTGCCGCGATAACAGGGTAATAACTCGATCACTGCTACGATTTAATGTCCGATCGATGGAGACCAGTCCGATGGATGTTTAAGTGCTGCCCTTAAGTGGGCTATACTTTGTCATTCGTCGTGAGGGTTTCGATCTCGTGAGTTGTCGTAAAAGTTGTATTAAGTTACTGACCTAGTTTTCGTGTGCATTGTTATTTAAATTAGGTTACAAGGCTAATCAGTAGGCTAAACTCTGCCCGTTTAAATCTGCAATATGAGTCATTATCTTTTTATCAAATTTGCTTTCAAAATCATGTTTGTTTTCAAAGTTATAATTACAGGGATTAAGTCTTTGTAATCTTCAATTACTGCCGGTATGTGGGGTTTTGTATACATTACTTGATACCCGTCACCATTGGACAACGGGTTAGCCAATGGGTGATCTGACCATAGTCACAGATACAGTCGAGTGACAAATACCGATTTGGGGTAATTAGTTGATACAAACAATGTAATCACCCTTAATACTGTATATTATAACAATGTGTCGTTTTGTGCAAATGAGTGACTCGCCAGTATTTCCCTGCTGATAAAACCTTTTTAAAACATGTTTCAGGTGATCTGCTGTGATCTAAGAAAAAGCGCCGTGTAGCACTACAAGCTTGAAGAAGTGGCTTAATAAAAATAAAGAAATATGTTTTTGTAAAATAAGGGTTTTCCAGTGAAATTCCCTTATTGTAAATTACGGGGTTCGTCCCTAATTATGAAATAAAATAATCGGGCATTTTCAAGTTTTAAACGATCCTGTTAATAATTCCGCTGCCAAATTAAATAAATACCACGGGGTTTTTGTCCCGCGGCTTCTGGACCGGGTAAAACCGGGCCGGGGGCCGTGACAGAAAAAGGTGGTATCAGAGCCACTGATTTAAGCCAATTAAATATTTAGAAATACTTAATTTTACTGATTGCCATTCTGTGATTCTATGAAAATTTAAATTACAAAATTTTAACTTAGAATTTTGTGTGTGTTTCTTCATATATGCTAAACAGCATGAATGAGTTATCTGAAGCTCTTCAGAATATCACTATCCATTCTGCTGAAATGGAAGTTTCCGAGGGCTTTTCCGGTTATTAGGCCGATATTGATGAACCTGTGGAATTCCAAGCCCAACCTCCGCAGAAACCAAAGCCGAAGAAGAGAAGAAGATTTGTGGGCTGGAGGCGTGTGCGCAGGAAGAAACCAGCAACTCAGAAAGTTAAAAAGACTGAGGATCCCATGGATAAAGGAAAAGGAATAGAGATCGGAGAAAGCTCCAGGCGAGCCGAGGAAATGCCATTATGGGAGGAATTGGATCGCAAACTGGCAGACTGTGATATCCTTAGGCCTGTCAATGAAAACCTCTTCACTTATCCCGCTGAAACCCAACTCCCAGTTAATTTGGAACCGGCTATTCCAGATCCCATTATCAACACCCGACCTCTAGGAGAGATGGAAGAATGGTGGACCAACGACTGGCAATTTCAGAACCTCCTGAATAACCCTTATACATTTTTCCCTCAGTTTGACCCAGAGCCTGAACCAAACCGACCGATGAGTAATGAAAACTTGGCTGAACTCCGCCATTTTGGCGAGGAGCTGGTTGATGTGCGTGAAAGTGTTATATATATTAGGTGTATATTTTAAGCCCCTTTAACACTTATTTTAGCCAAGTTTTAAATTTATAAAACACGATATTTACTAACACTAGACACACATATGGGCAAGTGCACCCATCGTGGGCGTAGTATAGTGTTGGTAAGATACTTAGGTCGTCCAAGGACACAAGAGCTTTTAGTACCGGTTTATCCTCAGCGTCTAATCAAAATAAAAAGTTTAGAAAAAGATTTTTAAACTAAGAAAAATAAAAGCTAACTAAAATGCTGAAAATAAAAATAAAATAAAACAGATAGACAAGATGAATCACTTGGTTCCGACTCGTATCTAGTATAACCTTTGATTATTTCCGCACTTTTGCACATAATTAAGAGATTATCTTAGTTATTGTAGTAGGCCCCTCTTTTGAAGGTGACGTTACCCTCACCCCAGTAGTTTGAGTCAGCAAGGATACAATCCTAAAAGGGTGGATTATTGGAAGATAATGAATTAAGTTATTAATGCAGTATTATGGTAGGCCCCGCTTTTGGCGGTGACGTTACCCTCGGCTAAGTAGTCTGAGTCAGCAGGGATACAGTCCTAAATAGCCGGGTTATAGTATTATTAGTAGTTAACTTATGAGGGGATCAAAGAGTTTGGACCCCCGCCATCCAATACCGTGAAGTATTGAAGGAGGTCCTACTAAATTTAACCCAGGTCCATTGCAGGACCCCTAAACGCTGAACAATGGCAAGACCTTTACCAAACCGTTCCCTTAACCCCCGACCAGGTAGCCAACATACCTCCATATAGACCGTGGAGATATGAATGGTGAAAATCTTTTATTTTATATAGACAGTAAAATAATGCCAAGACACCACGGACAAACGATAAGGAAAGATCACCTTCAACATAAGTAACTAGTTATTAAAGTCATTAATACAAAACCAAATAAAAAGTGCAAAAGATTAGAAATAAAAAGTATTATACTAGACACTTTGTCTTCACCAAGTGATGTAAGAGACTTAGGCAAACATGGCCTTGATTGTCAAGAACTCTTACGATCAATCTTGGATCCCGAGACGACTCACACACTCTACGATGGACAATGGATGATGGTGGTGGATGATGGTGTTGTGATGGTGGTGGGTGGTGGATGAAGTGTGAGAGAGGTGGTGTGCCAAGGGATGAGTTGAAATGAATCCAAGCACTCCTATTTATAGGCTGAACAGGGGGCTGGGCACGGCCCCGTGTCCGCTGGGCACGGCCCCGTGCCTGTCTGACACTCTCTCTCCTCATTAATTGTAATTCGCAATTACAATTAATGCGCCTGCTGTACTTTCGGCACGCCCCCGTGTTCACTGGGCACGGCCCCGTGGTGGGCAATAGAAGCTTCTATAGGTTTGTCTTTTCTGCTGCTTCTTGGGCACGGCCCCGTGCTGGCTGAGCACGGCCCGTGTTCAGTCTTCTGCCTTCTCTATTTTGCTTGGGAAGATGCCGTTGAGGGGTCGGGCAATCCACTTATGTTCCTTTTCTTGTATTTATGTTGGATTTAGCTGTCTTTTTGCTTCTTTTGTGTTTTTGAGCTCATTTAATCCTGAAAATACAAAAGGAAGACAAAAACACTCTTTTTCCAATATTAGTACTTAAAAAGGGTTAGTTTTATGCCTCATTTGATGTAATTTATATGTTGCATTTTACACACATCAAATACCCCCACACTTGAACTTTTGCTTGTCCTCAAGCAAAACTCTTTAATATGTGGCTTACACTCCCAAAATGGAATGGGTAGAAGAGAAGGTTTTGGGCTTGTCGTAGAGTGTCGGGATATCCAAGATCTTTTTGGGTTTTATTTTTATCTATTTACAATCCTATTCGTAATGATTTATTTAGAACGTTTCATAGGAGAAATTATTTATTTGGGCATAACATGCCTTTTTTAAATTCCATTTATATACAAGTTCACATACCTCACGGGAGAAATCACTCACACTCGGCCGAAGGTGTATTTTTAGTGAATCACTCGAGAGCGGCATGGAACTTATTCCTACCATAGGCTTGCCAAGCAATCAATCCTCCTCCTTTTTAACTTTTATACCTTTGTAAATATCAAGAGGACTTTGTGGGTTAAGGGTTAGGCTTGGGTTAAAGGTAGGTGGTTGGGTTGGTGGTTAGCGGTTAGTAGAAAAAGGGCGAAAAGCGTAACAAGTGTCGGTTTTCGTAAGACTTTTTATTTTTGTAAATTTTTTATTTTTTTATTTTGATGAAGCTTTTTTTCAAACAAAGTTATTTTTGATGAACTTGTTTGTTTATTTTCTTTTTGCTTCATCATCAACACACATTTTTTTATACGAAAAACCGAACTTGTTACTAAAACAAAGGGTAAAAAAATAAAAAGGTTTTGGTGGGTAAAAGGGTTTTTGGTTTGGGTTATGAAATGAAAAGGTTTAGGCTCAAAGGGGCTAACTAGGGGGATTTTTGGGTAGGTGGTAAAAGAAAAAGAAAAATAATGGTGTAGAAATAAAAAAGGGTTAGTCCTAATGCCTCCATCATTTACTTACTCGGGTTTAAGTTGATAAGGACCGGGAATGAATCGTCATGGCAAGTTCTAGAGTTATAAGAACCAAGCGGCTATTCACACAAGAAACGAAAAATGAGCATTTAGTCTAGAGATGTAAATTTGTATGCTCAATAAAGGCTCAAAACTCACTTTTGTGGGAATGAGTTTTTATGTGATCAAGTATATATAATCAAATTTTAACTAAGTTTGTCATGCCTTTTTATAATTTTCTTATGTTGGTTCTTTTTATCACTACGCTATCGGTTGTAAATTTGTAAAAATATAACCTTTTTGAGAACTTGAATTTCCCGAGTTAAACCTAGACAAGTAAGAAAAATGAAATTTTTGAAAAAATTTTGGGGTGATTAGCGGTTCCAATAGAGTTTTGTGTAAGGCTTGTATTTAGGACTTGCAAAATTCAAGGTTTTAGCATCCCCCCACACTTAAATTACACATTGTCCTCAATGTGTCCCAAAAATAAATTTCAGGTTGATTGGATGTGTAAAATTGTGTTAAAAAGCAAAAATTTTGTGTTACTGGGCGCTGAACACGGCCCCGTGTTGTCCGGGCACGGCCCCGTGTTCAAGTGCCAGTAACAAAATTAAAACAAGAGAAACAGAAGTCTGGACACGGGGGCGTGTCGGGTGAACACGGCCCGTGTCCAGTTACCTGAACTGGGCGTTTTTCTGCAGGTGGTTCAGCACGGGGCCGTGTTGGTTGGGCACGGCCCGTGTTGAACCTTCTGAAATGGAGAGAATTGTCGGGTTGCCTTGTTCTTGTGTATGATGTCATTTTTCTCGTTCCCCTTTTCATCCCTTACCACCATGAGTGTGTTTTATTCATTCAAAACCATCCAAACTTTAAAACCATCATTTCATTGCAATCATAGAGAGACCTTACATAATCCTAAATTAAGATTAAACTAGATAAAACAAAGAAATAACAAACCATGGAGTTCTAGCCTCTTCTTTATTTTAATTAGCAAAATTTCCAAGAAGTAATTAATCTTGGTTAGACAAGGCCTTTTTGGAACTCCTTCTTCCGTGTGCGGTTCTCCTCATATGTCGGCGAGCCATTCTCCCTTGGAAGGAGAAAAGAAGGCTCATTGGCATTAGTTTGAGGAGTTTCGATTTCCACCGGGATCTCTTGTTGGTGTTCCACGAGAGGTTCCGCCGGAAAGTATTCCCACCCGGTAGGGTTGTTAATTCCGAGTGCCAGGTTCCAATCCTTTTGAGGTAGGACTGGTTCCATCAGGGGTGCTACAAGAATATTTAACCTCTGGTGCAAGAGGTTAATTTCTTGGAAGCTGCTTTCAAGTCCCATCGTAAGATCGTTAATACGGTCGATTAGGACCTCCTCTACTGATGTCATTTCGTCGAGAGCCTCCCTTAATGCTATCACATAGTGCACAAGTGTAGCTTCAATGGAGGGTCTCCTTCCTCTTCGGCTGTTTGACGAATGCACAGAAGATGTTTCGCTGTTTTCACTCGACATCCTACGAAAAATAAACTGAAAAGTTTATTTAATGAAACAGTTACCGGACACGGCCCCATGCTCACTGAGCACGGCCCCGTGTTCATCTTTCTGCAGAATTTTGGAGCAAGGAAACTTGGATTTTTAAGTTATTTTCTGAACTTGTGGGGTCTTTTTAGTCGCTAATAACTTAAAACAATGTTACATAACATGTTTTTACCAAGATTCAATGAACAAAACTCATTAATCCTTACCACAAAGTTGGAAGAATTTAAACTTTTAATGGTAGTTCTTGGAGAAAGATGGAGAAGAAGGAAATGGCTAAAAGAGGAAAGGACAAGATGGGTTGTTGGAACCTTCTTTTAGACTTACCTAGGATAGTTTGAGAGAAGATTCCTGCAAATCTCTGTCCCAAGTTGGTCCAAATGTGCAGAATCCTTGGCTGCATTTATAGAAAACGACAGCATCCTGGACACGGCCCCGTGTCCAGTGGACACGGCCCCGTGTGCAGGTGGAGTTCTGACACAGTTTGTCCGCATTCTGACGAACTGATCAGAATGGAATCTTTTGATGGACACGGGGGCGTGTTGGATGGACACGGCCCCGTGTCGAGGGACTGTTTTATGAAGTTGTCTAGTTTTTTAAGGAACTCGTTAGTATCGGGTGGCTCCTGATTGGTTAGAACAACCCCAAAGTGCCTAAGATACCTTAATTGTCCTAGACTAAGGCGAGAGCGCAAGAGGTTGTCGGTAAGGGTAATTCCTATTTTCATTCTAGGTGGACAAGTCCAACCCTTTCCCGGGCTCTCGTTAAAGAAGGTGTATGCCGAATCGCTCAGGTCTATGTATGCACCGAACGAAGTCGATGGGGAGTCCTTCACGGCACAATCGACACAGGGACGACTATCGTCCAAGTCTTTGCCAGGTACGAAGGTATTTTCGGAAGCAACGAGGTTGTCGGAATGCGGTTCCAGCATTTCGTTATGGTCATCGTCTTAGGGTGGATCAATAAAATCCTTCCTAAGCTCTTTTAACCAATTCAGAATTAGCTTTTCTAGTTGAAATAACTCATCAAGGAGCATTTCCCCTAGAATATCTGGTTGGGCGCATTCGAGGGAGAAATAGTGCTTATTTTTACTTTCGCCCTTTTTAAGGTTATAAGAAGTCGGTGGGTCCATGTAGTGGGGCCTATAATTTAGAAAGTAGCATTTTACTTCTTCATGTTTGCCACCACATAATTGACACCACGTACCATAAGAGTGCCGAAAGTAAAAACAATCACTATCACTCATGTTTATGTCAGAAATTACCAACCGCCGGGATCTAACGGTTCTGTTTTCAGTAACTGAAACTTTGGGCACGGGGCGTGTTGAGTGAGCACGGCCCCGTGTTTAGCTTACTGTCTGACGTAAAACAGGATTGCCAGTTCCAATGATTTAGCACGGGGGCGTGTTCAGCGGGCACGGCCCGTGCTGAGCTCTGCAGAAGCTGAAAAACTACGAAAATCCTAAAAGTTAAAAAGAAAAAGGAAAAAAATGATTAGGCCGTTGATTCCTAACTTTCTTAAAATCCTTGTGTCCCCGGCAACGGCGCCAAAAACTTGATGTGCGTGAAAGTGTTATATATATTAGGTGTATATTTTAAGCCCCTTTAACACTTATTTTAGCCAAGTTTTAAATTTATAAAACACGATATTTACTAACACTAGACACACATATGGGCAAGTGCACCCATCGTGGGCATAGTATAGTGTTGGTAAGATACCGAGGTCGTCCAAGGACACAAGAGCTTTTAGTACCGGTTTATCCTCAACGTCTAATCAAAATAAAAAGTTTAGAAAAAGATTTTTAAACTAAGAAAAATAAAAGCTAACTAAAATGCTGAAAATAAAAATAAAATAAAACAGATAGACAAGATGAATCACTTGGTTCCGACTCGTATCTAGTATAACCTTTGATTATTTCCGCACTTTTGCACATAATTAAGATATTATCTTAGTTATTGTAGTAGGCCCCTCTTTTGAAGGTGACGTTACCCTCACCCCAGTAGTTTGAGTCAGCAAGGATACAATCCTAAAAGGGTGGATTATTGGAAGATAATGAATTAAGTTATTAATGCAGTATTATGGTAGGCCCCGCTTTTGGCGGTGAAGTTACCCTCGGCTAAGTAGTCTGAGTCAGCAGGGATACAGTCCTAAATAGCCGGGTTATAGTATTAATAGTAGTTAACTTATGAGGGGATCAAAGAGTTTGGACCCCCACCATCCAATACCGTGAAGTATTGAAGGAGGTCCTACTAAATTTGACCCAGGTCCATTGCAGGACCCCTAAACGCTGAACAATGGCAAGACCTTTACCAAACCGTTCCCTTAACCCCCGACCAGGTAGCCAACATACCTCCATATAGACCGTGGAGATATGAATGGTGAAAATCTTTTATTTTATATAGACAGTAAAATAATGCCAAGACACCACGGACAAACGATAAGGAAAGATCACCTTCAACATAAGTAACTAGTTATTAAAGTCATTAATACAAAACCAAATAAAAAGTGCAAAAGATTAGAAATAAAAAGTATTATACTAGACACTTTGTCTTCACCAAGTGATGTAAGAGACTTAGGCAAACATGGCCTTGATTGTCAAGAACTCTTACGATCAATCTTGGATCCCGAGACGACTCACACACTCTACGATGGACAATGGATGATGGTGGTGGATGATGGTGTTGTGATGGTGGTGGGTGGTGGATGAAGTGTGAGAGAGGTGGTGTGCCAAGGGATGAGTTGAAATGAATCCAAGCACTCCTATTTATAGGCTGAACAGAGGGCTGGGCACGGCCCCGTGTCCGCTGGGCACGGCCCCGTGCCTGTCTGACACTCTCTCTCCTCATTAATTGTAATTCGCAATTACAATTAATGCGCCTGCTGTACTTTCGGCACGCCCCCGTGTTCACTGGGCACGGCCCCGTGGTGGGCAATAGAAGCTTCTATAGGTTTGTCTTTTCTGCTGCTTCTTGGGCACGGCCCCGTGCTGGCTGAGCACGGCCCGTGTTCAGTCTTCTGCCTTCTCTATTTTGCTTGGGAAGATGCCGTTGAGGGGTCGGGCAATCCACTTATGTTCCTTTTCTTGTATTTATGTTGGATTTAGCTGTCTTTTTGCTTCTTTTGTGTTTTTGAGCTCATTTAATCCTGAAAATACAAAAGGAAGACAAAAATACTCTTTTTCCAATATTAGTACTTAAAAAGGGTTAGTTTTATGCCTCATTTGATGTAATTTATATGTTGCATTTTACACACATCACTGGTGGACGCAGGGAATCGAATCCGGGAGGTGGGAGAACAGATCTCTTGGAAGTACGACGAGAGGGAACGTCGCTTCTGAGATGCCAGCAGATGGTGATGGTGTGGTTGTGGTTGTATAATAACAAAATAATAATAATAATAGTAGTAAAAATATAATCTTGTAAAATAACTTAAAAATAAAACTTTTGTAAGATAACGGGTGTGTACGGAAGCATACTATAATATATACAAACGGAAGTCGAAAAATCGACAATTTTGGCTATACGTGTGATGTGATTTTTGTGCGATTGTTTTACATTTAGTTGTGATTTATTTTATACTAATAACTTATATATATTAATTACCAGATGGAACACGCTGATAATGAACCAGTTAATGAGATTAACCGATTTGAGCAAAACAATGAGGATCACTTCCTCAATAGGCAAGATATAAAGAATGTCGTTGCCCAAGGAATAGCCAATGCTATTCCAGCAATCCTTGCTGCTGCCCGAAATCCAGTTGAACCTCAACAAATTATTCCCAGCAAATGTACTCGTGATGACAACTCCAGTAATAGTGTAAATGGAGGCAGCAACCACAATACTAATAATAATAATAATGGGATGCAAGCCCCATTTCTCAAAAGAATGAAAGCTGCAAATCCTGGTTGCACTTACAAGGAATTGCTTGCCTGTAAACCCGTTGAATTTGCAGGCAATGAAGGGGCGACTACTGCACTGCGTTGGTTGGAGAAAACTGAGGCAGTAATCAAAATAAGTAAATGCGCCGAGGAGGATAAAGTCATGTATGCTTCTCACCTTTTCAAGGAAGAAGCATTAGAATGGTGGAATACGGTGTTACAAGTTAAGGGAAGTGACATGGCCTATGCCATGAGTTGGGAGGAGTTTAAGCGTCTGGTGGAAAGAAAATTCTACCCTGAATATGAAAAAGAGCAGATGGCGAATAAGTTTCTGAGCCACCGGATGGTGGATGTTGATTGTCGAGGGTATACTTCAAAGTTTTTCGAATATGCTCGAATTGTGCCTACTCTGGCTTCGCCAGAGCCGGTACTTATTTCTCGCTATATTTGGGGTTTGATTAGCGAAATCCGTGATATTGTCAAAGCTGCGAGACCCCGCACAATCGATGATGCGGTTGAATTAGCTAACACTTTGACTGACGGACTGGTGCGTACGCGAGAAGAAAACAGGAAGAAGGAATTGGCTCAGAAAATTACCCAAGGATTCCGTGTGGGTAATAATAGCAATTTCAAAAAAAGAGGAACTGGGCAATCTTCCACTCCGCCATTCTGCAGGAACTGTAGAAAGAAACATTTTGGAAAGTGTAATGAAACCTGCAATTTCTGTAAAGCTGTAGGACATCGTGAAGAAGATTGCAGAAAGAAAACAAGTGTATGCTATAACTGTGGAGAAGCTGGGCATTTCAGACCAGAATGCCCTAAATTGGTCAAACCAGCAGATAACAAAGCCAAACCTGCTGAAGGGACTAACAAGAAGAACGCAAGAGCCTTCCAGTTGACTACCCAGGAAGCAGAGCTAATCCCAGATGTGATAGCTGGTATGTTCCTAGTTCACAACGTTTATGCGAAAGTATTATTTGACTCTGGTGCAAACCAAAGTTTTATAAATACTTCATTCTGCCAAGCTCTTAAGCTACCCTTAACGAAACTTAGGCAAGTTTTTACAATAGAAACGGCAGACGGAAATTCTGTTAACATAAATACGGTTTTGCAAAAAGGAAATATAGAACTTTCAGGTCACAATTTTTCTGCAAACCTATTACCAATGAATTTAGCTGGATTCGATGTCGTGTTAGGAATGGATTGGTTAGTAGCCAACCATGCTCGAATCCTTTATGATAAGAACTCTATAGAAATCCGCGCACCCACAGGAGAAGTAATTATGATTACAGGGGATAAGCCGCGTAAACCCATGAAGTTTATTTCAGTAATGAAAGTAGCTAGTTATGAACGAAAGCAAGGAATAGTGTATATGATTTCGGTAATCATTAGCACTAAGGGTAAGGAACTTAAGGAAATTCCGGTAGTATCAGAATACTCGGATGTATTCCCAGAAGAGTTACCAGGATTACCACTAGATAGGGAGGTAGAATTTAGAATTCATTTGATTCCTGGAACTACACCCATAGCTAAAGCACCCTATCGGTTAGCACCCGCAGAAATGTTAGAACTGAAAAAGCAATTAGATGAATTGCTCAGTAAAGGGTTCATACAACCTAGTTCATCCCCTTGGGGAGCACCAGTGTTGTTCGTAAAGAAGAAGGATGGTTCAATGCGAATGTGTATTGATTATAGGGAACTGAATAAGTGTAACACCTCGAAAATTTACGTCTTATAAGGTCTTGACACGTGTCATAATGTTTGAACGTGTGAAAGATTGCTCTTGGAGGACCAAAGTTGACAAACAGTGAAACTGTGTAAATAGAAGGGTTCAAAGTGTCAACAATGAATAATTACACTTTGCAATAACCCTACATGATGTTTATAACCTTAAACGAATAGATCATGGATCATACGAGGCGAATTGTGAAAGAAAGTGAGGGATTACAAACTACAGGGGTTAAATGTGCCAACATGTTTAAGTTATACCTCTGAGTGACCTTTTGACAAACCCGAAGCTTTGTAACGATTAATTATGCTCACTAGAATCTACCATAAAAATTTCACCAAGTTTCGTTATCGTATGAGCAAGTTGTGATAAAATTCGTGTGCAAGGGTTAGAATCGTCAACATGGAAATTTAGGGCTTTTCGGGTGATCACAAAGTTACCCGAGGACTTGACAAAGTGGGTATAAGTCTTAAAGCCCCAAATATTAAATATCAAAGCTTCTTATGAAAGATTGGACTTGAAAACGACCTTTCGGGGGACTAGGGACTAAATTGCAAAATTTTCAAGGCTGATGTCAGGCTAGCGGGGCGCTACACCAGAAGCGTAGCGGTGCGCTACCAGCGTAGCGGGGCGCTACACCATAAGCGTAGCGGTGCGCTAGGACTGCACAGCGACCAGATACATGACAGTTGGCTGTTTCAGCCATTTAACCGACTTACTTGGATCTTATCTGCTTGTGTGAGCACCCCTACATGATTTATAGCTTGTAGGACACTTGTGGATGATAATGTAACATCCCTAGACTTAGTTGTTGATCATCCATGAGGTTTGAAGTTATTATATAAAGCCACATTTGGCACATACATGAACATCTTCACTTCTGAGCATATCAAGATCATTCAAGCAGCCTACAAGCAATCCATATCATCCATAAGACTTGTATTAGGAGAACCAGTAAAAGATATTTGCACTTGCTGATTTTGAACTATACTTGCTCAGGTAAATACTTTTAACTTATTTTCCCTATACGGGCTTGGGGTACGGTATATAAAATACCGCTTGGTCCAGCATTGAATCTTTAATCGAATAGAGGTTAAATCATTGATATGCTCTGTTTTGAAATGTTTTGTTTGCTTAAAGCCTTTGGGGGGTTAATGACCATGTCCCGGATATCCCTGGCATCATCTTACGAGATGGCCACGACCTTAGCACTCAGGTGTAGGCGTACACCTGTCAGTGTCTCATTATATAAAGTGGTGTGTCTATTGATCTTTAATCCAGTTTAAGGACCGGACTACTGAACGCATAAGAAACATGTAATTCGTTTACAAGTATTATATATTTACATAATTATCCCAAGTTATAAAATATTATTTGTGCCTTGTGCCTTAGATGCATTTTCTTAAACTCTTTTCAAAATGAGTCGGTTGATTGTATTTACCAGTGTAAACTGACGTATTTTCTTAAAAGGTTAAGTGCAGGTACTACGCGAAATAGGCTGGCTTGTCTCCTAGCATCCACATTAAGTCTCGCCAGCTTGGATGTCATAACTGTTGAACATTTGTTTCCTTTTTAAACTTGATCTACCTGTGGATTTATATTCGACTATTTGTGATACTTAATATTACAATATCGTTGGTTGAATTAAATCTATACTTTGCTTCCGCTGTGCATTTAAATATTGTGTTGTTTGACTATTATGTTGCCAACCACGTCACGATACTCCCCTACCGGGCCCACCGGTGACACGTGGAAATCCGGGGTGTGACAGGTTGGTATCAGAGCCAACTCTGAGTGAATTAAACACTAGCCTTTTGTGTTTAATCTCAGTTACACAATTGCACATTCCTAAATCTTCGAGTCTAGACAAAGAACTTAGGAATAATCCAAATTGTGCAAATTTTTATTTTATTTAATTAAATTTGCCCTATATCTTTCCTTGTTATTATCTTGTATGTCTTAACAGGTACAATAATGCCGCCAAGATTTAGACGAGGTGGTCGAGGAAAGGAGCCAGCTAGTGCCCCTAACGACCATGAGGCAGGGCCTTCGTTTCGAAGAACTTCTTCTACAAGGAATGATGAAACAAGAGAACTATGGAGGACCTACGAAGACGATGCCAGGCGATCTTTTTCGCACTCCTCAACACCTCCATATCATGACTCTTATGGGCCACAGTCAGAGAATGAACCCCACAACCCGCAACGTTACTTTGGCGACCCTACTCCAGTTTTTCAGGGTCAGTTTAACCCGGCAGAGTACCTGCCAGAGCAAGTGGGCTTTAACCCACTTGGACCGGAAGATCACTTTTCGGGTGATCAGGATATGGACGAGGACACAGATCCCGTCGAGGCTTCAACCGGATCATTTAACCATCCTTTCGTGATCTCTGACGGATCGTCATATCACGGGACACCATACCAGGGTCCGGATAGTCACATGGCACGGTTTGAACGGTGTGAGTGGTACAATACACCATCTCACCATACACCATCTCACCATACACCATCTCACCATACACCGTCTCACCATACACCGTCTCATTCAGCATCTCATCAGCAACAGCAGCCTCATCAAGATTCCTCTAGGGAACACGGGTTTGTGGCAGTCACGCCACCGCCTCCACCGCCACCAGTTCATTTAGAGCCTCCGGCACCACCTAGACGTAGGAGGACTGGTGCACGGATCTCAGCACGAGAAGTTGACTTTCGTCTCAACACCCCTCAGCACTCTAGCGGTAGCCATTACCCGCCTACTCATGGAGTCCCACAGATGGAAGGACCTTCTGTCCCAGTTTCGGAGGTGAATTCCGCACCTATCGTACCGCCATCACCGGGTTTTGGCCACCCAATACCTGCTTATACTGCTCCGGCAACTTACAACCCATATGGACCACCAGCATACCATGGCTATAACTATGCTGATGACCCTTACAACGTAGCAGCAAGCTACCAAGCCCATAATAATCCTGAAGGACACTACGGACCTCCTTGGGGAATGGGATACCCAACACAGGGGTATCAAGCACCAATTCAGCCGCCACCACAGTACCAGCCACCACGGGCTCCTCCCCCTTCTGAGCAGGAGGAACTCCGTCGAAGACTGGCCAAAGTGGAGCAAGACTTCCAGAAGGAACGTAAGAAGAATGAGGGATTTATGAGTGGGTTGGCAAGCTTGCTTAAGGGGAAGAAGAAGAAACGGGATCGTTAAATCCCCATATATGTATTATTGTACTTCCTTATTTTAAATCAAGTCCCTACGTGGACATTTATTATTTGTATGTGTATGTAGTCCCTGCGTGGACATCTACCTTTTGTACTTAGTCCCATACGAGGACTTGTTTCTATTTTAGCCCCTGCGTGGGCACATCTTTCTATAAGACCCCTGCGTGGGCATGTACTGGTTTAAACCCCTGCGTGGGTAAGTTTGTTATTAGTAAAAGACCCGTTTAGGGCTGTGTGTAATAGTATAATAGATTAATGGAATGTTTGTTTTATAAATTTCATAATTGCCATATGCGCATATATAGTGTATAAATGAAATAAATTAAAATCATTCCTTTTAAATTAATCTGCCTATGAAATTAATTAAATAAGGATCTTAAAAGTGTGAACCCTAGCCTCGTGTCAAATATAAGACCGGGCCAAAATGGTAAGACCTGTTTAAATGATTCAATTTCCTGTTAACATCTTAAAACATGTTAACACTCCTGGCAGAAGTGATTCGTTAAAATCACATACGTCATATTATAAAGGAATTCTTTAAAAGATTCCTAACCTAGTTTAATGATCTCTGAATCCTAGGTTTACATCATCAATTAAGATGATCATATCTTAACCATACGTGGTAATATAATGCCTACGGGCCCTTCTCATTTTCATATGAGACAAAAGACAGTATTAGTCTGTGACCCTGTCTGAAAAAGGTAATGAACTAGGTTCAAACCTTAAAAGAGACTTGATTCTTTGAATTCATAGCTTCTAATTTAAATTGTCCCTGTGACTAGGCCTTATGTGCTAATAAAACTATTATTGTTTTATAATTAGGATAAATTATATTAGAAATCCTAAATTTATGTGAGTAATAAATTAACCATATTTGGTCTAAGTTTACCACGGTTAACAAATTGCCATAAAAGACAATTTTATAATAAACTCACCAATGAATTGTTATCGATATGTGACAGTTCTAGATACATGGCAGACTCAAACGAGGTCAACAGTCACCCAGGGATAGTGAATGAAAATGCCCAAGTTAACATAGCAGGTCCAGAGTTGCAAGCTATGATAAATAATGCGGTTAATATAGCTATGGGTAGACAGCACCATGGATCAAGTGGTACCCATACGAGGACCCATTTTGCATCACACACTAGAACACCTTCCAGGACCCACACTGCCCACAACAGTAATTCTCACCACTCCTCGAATCAAAGGAGTAATCCATCCCAAAGAGCCCTACAGAACCAGGAACCTCGTAATAGGGGTTGCACCTATAAATACTTCGTGTCGTGCAAACCCAGAGACTTCAATGGGGAAAAAGGAGCTGTTGATTGCATGACGTGGATGGATGAAATGGATACTGTGGTGGATATTAGTGGTTGTCATAATAGGGACATAGTGAAGTTTGTCTCGCAGTCTTTCAAAGGAGAAGCCTTAGCCTGGTGGAGATCTTTGATCCAAGCCACAGGGAAAGTCCCGTTATACAACATGACATGGGAAGAGTTCACGGCATTAATCAAGGAAAATTTCTGCCCTCAACACGAGGTTGAGAGAATTGAATCTGATTTCCTAGCACTGGTCATGAAAAACTTGGACTGTCAGGCCTACCTTACTACTTTCAATACTTTGTCAAGGTTGGTACCTTATTTGGTGACTCCGGAGCCTAAACGTATAGCTCGTTTTATCGGGGGTTTGGAACCGGAGATCAAAGCAAGTGTAAAAGCTTCCAGACCAACCACTTTTCGGTCAGTAACGGACATATCGTTATCTCTGACCTCAGATGCTGTCAGACTGAGGTCACTGAGGAAAACTGATACGGAGAAAAGAAAGCGTGAGGATGACAACTCACGACGATCAGATAAGAAGCAGAAGGGAAACAATGACTCTAAGAAGGGGTCAGGATTCAAGAAAGATGGTCAGCAGTCTGGTGAAAAACCCAGATGTAAAATTTGCAGAAAGTACCATTTTGGAAAGTGCAGACTTGACTCAAAATCCCAATACCAGCCAAGGCCATGTGGGATTTGCAAGTCTACGGAACATAAGACCCTGGAGTGCAAGAAAATAAAGGATGCAACGTGTTATAGTTGCAATGAAAAGGGGCATATCAAATCCAACTGCCCAAAATTTACAAGGAAGAATGAAGAGGGGAAGAAGACCAATGCGAGGGTCTTCAGAATGGATGCTAAGGAAGCCATTAAGGACGATAACGTGATAACAGGTACCTTTCTCGTAAATGATGTTTATGCGAGAGTGTTATTTGATTCAGGCGCTGATAAGTCGTTTGTAGATAATAAGTTTTGTGAATTGTTGAAACTACCTGTTAGAACTTTAAGTGTGAAGTATGAGGTGGAACTAGCAGATGGCACTTTAGAAACCGCTTCAACTTTATTAGATGGATGTTTTATATCCATTAGGAATCACTCTTTTCCTTTGTCCTTACTTCCCTTTAAGTTAGCCGGCTTTGACATAGTATTGGGTATGGACTGGTTATCGCATAACCAGGCCCAGATTATCTGCAATAAGAAGCAAGTGAGGATCAAGACTTCGTCTGGTGAATCACTTACTATCCAGGGAGATACCCAGTATGGGCTGCCCGAGAAGATGTCTATACTCAAAGACTCAAAGTGTTTGAAGAAGGGCTGTGTCATCTACATGGCACAGGTGATTATTGATGAACCGAAACCCAAGATTGGAGAGATCCCAGTCATTTCTGAATACCCCGAAGTATTTCCTGAAGAACTACCTGGTTTGCCACCAGATAGGCAAGTGGAATTCAGAATTGACATTATTCCTGGATCAGCACCAGTTGCAAGGGCGCCTTATAGGTTGGCACCAACGGAGATGAAGGAATTGAGGACGCAGCTAGACGATTTGCTAGCCAAAGGTTTCATCAAACCTAGTTCGTCTCCTTGGGGAGCACCTGTTTTATTTGTTAAGAAGAAGGATGGATCGATGCGTCTGTGCATCGACTACCGCGAGCTTAATAAGGTTACCATCAAGAATAGGTATCCTTTGCCCAGAATCGACGATCTGTTCGATCAACTACAAGGGGCAAGTTTCTTCTCGAAGATTGACTTGAGGTCAGGCTACCATCAATTGAAGGTTAGAGATGAAGATGTGCACAAGACAGCATTTAGGACTCGTTATGGTCATTACGAGTTCCTAGTGATGCCTTTTGGACTCACTAATGCACCGGCCGCATTCATGGATCTCATGAATCGCGTTTGCAAGCCGCACTTAGACAAATTCGTCATCGTCTTCATCGACGACATTCTCATCTACTCAAAGAGCCAAGCTGACCATGAGAAGCATCTTCACTGCATACTGGAACTACTTCATAAGGAGAAGCTCTACGCCAAGTTCTCAAAGTGTGAATTCTGGCTCCGAGCAGTCCAATTTCTTGGACATGTTGTTAGTGAGCGTGGTATCCAAGTAGATCCCGCTAAAGTTGAATCTGTCATGAATTGGCATAAGCCAAAGACGCCTACAGAAATTCGTAGCTTCCTGGGTTTGGCAGGATACTATAGGCGATTCATAGAAAACTTTTCAAGGATTGCTGCACCCCTGACTTCGCTGACACGTAAGAAGATTAAGTTTGACTGGGGTCCTAAGCAGCAGGAATCCTTTGATATTCTGAAACAAAAGTTGAGCAATGCTCCAGTATTGACCTTGCCTGATGGAATAGAGGAGTTTGTAGTTTATTGTGATGCATCACACACCGGGATGGGATGTGTGCTTATGCAAAAAGGCAAAGTCATTGCCTATGCTTCAAGACAGTTAAAGGTGCACGAAAAGAATTACACCACCCACGACTTGGAGCTGGGTGCCGTTGTATTCGCACTAAAACTGTGGAGGCACTACTTATATGGAATCAAATGTGTGATCTATTCTGATCACAAGAGCCTTCAACATCTGTTCAACCAGAAGGACTTGAACATGAGGCAACGCCGTTGGATGGAAACTCTTAATGATTATGATTGTGAAATAAGATACCATCCCGGCAAGGCGAATGTAGTCGCCGATGCCTTGAGTCGGAAGGAGAGGGTGAAACCCATCCGAATCAATGCCAAGAGCATGGAAATAAAGAACAGCTTGATGGAAAGGTTGTTAGCTGCACAGAAGGAAGCTGTGTTGGAAGCTAACTATCCTAACGAAAAGCTCGGAGTAACTGAGGAGCAGCTATCTCTTAGTAAGGATGGAATTCTTAGATTGAATGGACGTATATGGGTTCCAGTTTATGGAGGACTCCGAGATGTTATCCTCCAGGAAGCCCACAGCTCTAAATACTCCGTTCATCCTGGAGCTGATAAAATGTACCATGATCTTAGAGCAAATTATTGGTGGATAGGCTTGAAGAAGTCTGTAGCTACCTATGTAGCTAAATGCTTGACGTGTGCGCAAGTCAAGGCAGAACATCAAAAACCGTCAGGTTTGCTACAACAACCTGAACTTCCTACTTGGAAATGGGAAATGGTAACTATGGATTTTATCACCAAGTTACCCAAAACAAGGAAAGGAAATGACACCATCTGGGTGATAGTCGACCGACTGACTAAGTCAGCACATTTCCTACCCATTAAGGAGACCTACAGCTCCGATATGTTAGCCCAACTGTACGTTGATAAGATTGTAGCCTTACATGGCATACCTGTAGCTATTATCTCTGACCGAGATACTAGGTACACGTCGCATTTTTGGAAAAGCTTCCAACAATCTTTGGGCACACGTTTGAACTTTAGTACGGCTTACCATCCACAGACAGACGGTCAGAGTGAGCGTACTATTCAAACGTTAGAAGACATGCTACGTGCATGTGCAATCGACTTGGGAGGTAGCTGGGATAAGAACCTGCCATTGATCGAATTCTCCTACAACAATAGCTACCATACCAGCATAAAGGCTGCGCCTTTTGAGGCATTATACGGTAGAAAGTGTAGATCGCCTGTTTGTTGGGCGGAAGTTGGAGAAGTCCAGTTATCAGGACCAGAGATCGTGTTCGAAACGACGGACAAGATTGTCCAGATTCGTAACAATCTCCAAGCTGCCCGGAATAGGCAGAAAATTTACGCCGATCCAAATCGTAAAGATTTTCACTTCGAAGTAGGTGACAAAGTCCTACTTAAAGTGTCACCCTGGAAAGGAATGATGAGGTTTGCTAAGAAAGGCAAACTAAGCCCGAGATACATAGGACCCTTCGAGGTTATCGAACGTGTCGGGTCAGTTGCCTACAAGTTAAACTTACCTGAAGAGCTCAGTAGTATACACAATGTGTTCCACATCTGCAATCTGAAAAAGTGTTTCGCTGACTCCGCTGATGAATCAGTGATTATACCCTATACAGATGTGCATATCGATGAGAGCTTGAAATTTGTTGAAAAACCTATGTCGATTGAAGATCGACAGGTAAGGAAGCTTCGAAGGAAGCATATACCTTTTGTAAAGGTCAAATGGGATGCCCGAAGAGGTCCCGAATTCACGTGGGAAGTTGAATCCACGATGAAAGAAAAGTACCCTTACTTGTTTCAGTAAATCTCAGGTCGAGATTTATTTTAAGGGGGTGAGGATGTAACACCTCGAAAATTTACGTCTTATAAGGTCTTGACACGTGTCATAATGTTTGAACATGTGAAAGATTGCTCTTGGAGGACCAAAGTTGACAAACAGTGAAACTGTGTAAATAGAAGGGTTCAAAGTGTCAACAATGAATAATTACACTTTGCAATAACCCTACATGATGTTTATAACCTTAAACGAATAGATCATGGATCATACGAGGCGAATTGTGAAAGAAAGTGAGGGATTACAAACTACAGGGGTTAAATGTGCCAACATGTTTAAGTTATACCTCTGAGTGACCTTTTGACAAACCCGAAGCTTTGTAACGATTAATTATGCTCACTAGAATCTACCATAAAAATTTCACCAAGTTTCGTTATCGTATGAGCAAGTTGTGATAAAATTCGTGTGCAAGGGTTAGAATCGTCAACATGGAAATTTAGGGCTTTTCGGGTGATCACAAAGTTACCCGAGGACTTGACAAAGTGGGTATAAGTCTTAAAGCCCCAAATATTAAATATCAAAGCTTCTTATGAAAGATTGGACTTGAAAACGACCTTTCGGGGGACTAGGGACTAAATTGCAAAATTTTCAAGGCTGATGTCAGGCTAGCGGGGCGCTACACCAGAAGCGTAGCGGTGCGCTACCAGCGTAGCGGGGCGCTACACCATAAGCGTAGCGGTGCGCTAGGACTGCACAGCGACCAGATACATGACAGTTGGCTGTTTCAGCCATTTAACCGACTTACTTGGATCTTATCTGCTTGTGTGAGCACCCCTACATGATTTATAGCTTGTAGGACACTTGTGGATGATAATGTAACATCCCTAGACTTAGTTGTTGATCATCCATGAGGTTTGAAGTTATTATATAAAGCCACATTTGGCACATACATGAACATCTTCACTTCTGAGCATATCAAGATCATTCAAGCAGCCTACAAGCAATCCATATCATCCATAAGACTTGTATTAGGAGAACCAGTAAAAGATATTTGCACTTGCTGATTTTGAACTATACTTGCTCAGGTAAATACTTTTAACTTATTTTCCCTATACGGGCTTGGGGTACGGTATATAAAATACCGCTTGGTCCAGCATTGAATCTTTAATCGAATAGAGGTTAAATCATTGATATGCTCTGTTTTGAAATGTTTTGTTTGCTTAAAGCCTTTGGGGGGTTAATGACCATGTCCCGGATATCCCTGGCATCATCTTACGAGATGGCCACGACCTTAGCACTCAGGTGTAGGCGTACACCTGTCAGTGTCTCATTATATAAAGTGGTGTGTCTATTGATCTTTAATCCAGTTTAAGGACCGGACTACTGAACGCATAAGAAACATGTAATTCGTTTACAAGTATTATATATTTACATAATTATCCCAAGTTATAAAATATTATTTGTGCCTTGTGCCTTAAATGCATTTTCTTAAACTCTTTTCAAAATGAGTCGGTTGATTGTATTTACCAGTGTAAACTGACGTATTTTCTTAAAAGGTTAAGTGCAGGTACTACGCGAAATAGGCTGGCTTGTCTCCTAGCATCCACATTAAGTCTCGCCAGCTTGGATGTCATAACTGTTGAACATTTGTTTCCTTTTTAAACTTGATCTACCTGTGGATTTATATTCGACTATTTGTGATACTTAATATTACAATATCGTTGGTTGAATTAAATCTATACTTTGCTTCCGCTGTGCATTTAAATATTGTGTTGTTTGACTATTATGTTGCCAACCACGTCACGATACTCCCCTACCGGGCCCACCGGTGACACGTGGAAATTCGGGGTGTGACAATAAGGTTACAATTAAGAATCGATACCCATTACCTAGGATTGATGATCTCTTTGATCAACTCCAGGGAGCTAGATATTTTTCTAAGATCTACTTGCGCTCTGGATATCATCAATTGAAGGTACAAGAAGAAGACATACTTAAAACTGCTTTCAGAACTAGGTATGGTCACTACGAGTTTATAGTCATGCCCTTTGGACTAACAAATGCTCCTGCAACATTTATGGACATGATGAATAGGATCTGTAAACCGTACTTGGATAAATTCGTAATTGTCTTCATCGACGATATACTTATTTATTCCAAAAGTCAGGACGAGCATTGCGAGCATCTACACACACTCTTAACTTTATTAAGAAAGGAAAGGCTTTACGCCAAATTCTCGAAGTGTGAATTTTGGCTACAGGAGGTGCAATTTTTATGTCACATGGTGAATCATGAAGGTATTCACGTAGATCCCTCCAAAATAGAAGTGATAACCAAATGGAAGGTCCCGCAATCAGCTACGGAAGTTAGAAGTTTTCTAGGATTAGCTAGGTACTATAGGCGCTTTATTAAGGATTTTTCTAAGATAGTTGTGCCATTAACTAAGCTAACCTGTAAAACAGTTAAGTTTGAATGGGGACCTAAGTAAGAAGAGGCTTTTAGGATTTTAAAACAAAGGTTAACCAACACCCCAATCCTTGCCTTACCGGAGGGAACAGAAGATTTTGAAGTTTATTGTGATGCTTCTAAGCTAGGATTAGGATGTGTGTTAATGCAACGCAAAAAGGTAATTGCGTATGCATCAAGGGAATTGAAAACGCACGAAGAAAACTATACGACCCATGACTTAGAATTAGGAGCAATAATTTTTGCCCTTAAGATTTGGAGGCATTATCTGTATGGAAGTAAGTTTATAGTCTATACGGATCACAAGAGTTTAAGGTACATATTTGGGCAAAAAGAATTAAACATGAGGCAAAGAAGGTGGATGGAAATTCTAAGCGATTACGACTGTGATATTCAATATCACGAAGGAATAGCAAATGTAGTTGCAGATGCCTTAAGTCGTAAGTATCATGAGAAATAACGACGAGTTCGTGCTCTTAGATTAAGTTTACAATTAGACTTAATGGAACAATTAAAGAATGTTCAGGAAACAGCAATCAAGGATGATGCTGAAGGAATGAAAGGAAGAATAAAGGAATTAGAGTAAGGAGCTGATGGAATTTGGAGATTCCACAAAAGAAGAATTTGGGTACCTAAGCAAGGAGAATTAAGAAATAAGATTTTAGAGGAAGCCCATAAATCTAGGTATACCATGCATCCTGGAAATAATAAGATGTACCAAGATTTAAGAAATAATTTCTGGTGGATAGGTATGAAAAAGGACATAGCAAGATATGTATCTAAGTGTCTAACTTGTTCACAAGTTAAGGCAGAACATCAGAAACCTTCAGGGTTACTTCAACAATTAGAAATGCCTGTTTGGAAATGGGAACTAATAACCATGGATTTTGTCACTAAGTTGCCCAAGACCAGGAAAGGTAATGACGCAATTTGGGTAATTGTGGATCGATTAACCAAATCAGCTCATTTTCTACCAATAAAAGAAACCTTTAGTATGGAAAGTTTAGCAAAGTTGTACGTAGACGAAGTAGTATCCTTACATGGAGTTCCACTCTCCATTGTATCGGATAGAGATAGTCGCCTCACTTCACATTTTTGGACAAGTTTCTAAGAAGCCATGGGGACGCGATTAAATTTAAGTACAGCTTACCATCCTCAAACAGACGGACAAAGTGAAAGGACGATTCAAACCTTGGAAGACATGCTCAGGGCATGCGTAATAGATTTTGGTGGAAACTGGGATGATCACCTACCCTTAATTGAATTCTCCTATAACAATAGTTATCATTCAAGCATTGAAGCTGCCCCATTCGAAGCACTGTATGGACGAAAGTGCAGAACTCCAGTTTGTTGGGAAGAGATAGGAGAAAGTCAACTATCAGGTCCCGAAATCGTACAAGAAACCACTGATAAGATAACGCAAATCAAGGAAAGACTTAAAACGGCTCGAGATCGCCAGAAGAGTTATGCAGACAATCGACGCAAGCCACTAGAATTTCAAGGTGGAGACAAGGTACTCTTGAAAGTTTCTCCTTGGAAAGGAGTAGTTCGGTTCGGGAAGAGGGGAAAGCTAAGTCCAAGGTACGTAGGACCATTCCCAATAATCCAGCGAATAGGACCAGTTGCCTATCGTTTTCAACTACCAGAAGAGCTAGCCGGGGTACATGACGTATTTCATGTATCCAATCTCAAGAAATGTCTATCTGACGAATCCCTGGTAGTACCTCATCAAGATGTAGAGGTAAATGAAAAGTTAAAATTTGTTGAGAAGCCACTGCAGATAGAAGACAGAAAGGTCAAGTTTAAAACACAAAAGACTAGTACTGGTCAAAGTCAAGTGGGATTCAAAGAGAGGGCCTGAATACACTTGGGAACTAGAATCAGAAATGAAGCGAAAGTATCTCTACTTGTTCCAATAAATCTCGAGGATGAGATTTTTATAAGGTGGGGAGGATGTAACAACTCTCACCAAAAGTCCTATTTCTTATTTTATTTTGTCCAATAGGAAACCCTAATTGAGACTCCCAAATAATATTGCATGACCCCTAAAATTTTCAGAACAATCGAAACTAGGATCAGGGCCCCTAAAACTCAGGGGGGTATTCCCTAATTGATATTATCTAAACAGTTCGCTGTAGAAATCGAATTTTATCGAACCGTCGACTCACCCAGGCTATAAACAAACGTGGCTTCCCTATGCTAGAAGGGGTCCCCTCGCGCCACGCGACAGGCCCTCGCGCCACGCGAGGAATACATTTTTTCAGTATATATAGAGGGCTTTGGCACTTAAATTTGGGCGTTGGTTCGACGTAAAAACTCGTTTTCTACGTTGAGATATCCTCTGTTCACTTCAAAACACACACACACAGCACGAAACGCTGCCGCGATAACAGGGTAATAACTCGATCACTGCTACGATTTAATGTCCGATCGATGGAGACCAGTCCGATGGATGTTTAAGTGCTGCCCTTAAGTGGGCTATACTTTGTCATTCATCGTGAGGGTTTCGATCTCGTGAGTTGTCGTAAAAGTTGTATTAAGTTACTGACTCAGTTTTCATGTGCATTGTTATTTAAATTAGGTTACAAGGCTAATCAGTAGGCTAAACTCTGCCCGTTTAAATCTGCAATGTGAGTCATTCTCTTTTTTATCAAATTTGCTTTCAAAATCATGTTTGTTTTCAAAGTTATAATTACAGGGATTAAGTCTTTGTAATCTTCAATTACTGCCGGTATGTGGGGTTTTGTATACATTACTTGATACCCGTCACCATTGGACAACGGGTTAGCCAATGGGTGATCTGACCATAGTCACAGATACAGTCGAGTGACAAATACCGATTTGGGGTAATTGGTTGATACAAACAATGTAATCACCCTTAATACTGTATATTATAACAATGTGTCGTTTTTGTGCAAATGAGTGACTCGCCAGTATTTCCCTGCTCATAAAACCTTTTTAAAACATGTTTCAGGTGATCTGCTGTGATCCAAGAAAAAGTGTCGTGTAGCACTACAAGCTTGAAGAAGTGGCTTAATAAAAATAAAGAAATATGTTTTTGTAAAATTAGGGTTTTCCAGTGAAATTCCCTTATTGTAAATTACGGGGTTTCTCCCTAATTATGAAATAAAATAATCGGGCATTTTCAAGTTTTAAACGATCCTGTTAATAATTCCGCTGCCAAATTAAATAAATACCACGGGGTTTCTGTCCCGCGGCTTCTAGACCGGGTAAAACCGGGCCGGGGGCCGTGACACTCGCGGACCGTAGGAGGTGAAACCTTGCAGTCCGCAAGAGCTTCTGGCGCCCACATGATTCAAATGTCTTACCGACCGTAAGGCATTATGCCTTGCGGTCCGTAAGGGACTGTCAGAGGCTAAAACTTTAGCATTTCGTCATATTTGACCCCTCAACCTTCATTTTTCCAATTATTAATGTATTTGGTCCCTCTCTTCCAACTTACTGGGATTATTTGAGAGTTAAATGTATATGTGTTGCCATACTATTCGTCAAGAATTTCGGAGGTGTTATAATAAATTATTTTAAATCTAACTAAAACACGTTGATGATGATGATGATGATGATGATGAAGATTTACCTAAAGTTTCAAGGAAACCCTAGAGGGAGAAAGAGGGGAGAGAGAGTAACAAAAATGCAAGCTGTAATAATGTTTCAAATTCTTGGTTTGTATACAGAATTCCTTTTATGATTTCACAAAACTGTTGCTTACACGTGTCTTCAATTAGGGAAATTTTTAAATAGAATTGTTGGTGATGTGTGTAAGTTAACTTGCATTAATGAAACTACAAATATGATTAATATTAGTCTTTTTATTTATTACGACTAAGTGATTATCCTAACAAAATAATTACTAAGGGTGCAAACGAGTTAAGTTACTCGAGCTTGACTAAAAAAACTTGAAATGAGCTGAGCCTAAAAACAAGCTCGTTTAATAAATTAGTCCATGGGCCTGAATTTCGCTTATCAAACACGAAACGATTCACTAGCTTATTATTAATCATATTTGTAGCGGGAACGAGCGGCCGCGAGACCAGTTTTGGTGGTATCATTTTGTTTATTAATTTGGCAGCGGAAATTTCATCAGGGCCGTAGTTAGGAAATGCTTATCAGAGTAAGTACCACACTTTTATAATATTAAACATATTGGGATAAAACCCAAGTTTTCATTACAAACATTTTCATAGGGAAACTCCCTATTTTATTGAATAAAACATCTTCTTTGATTTAGGTAACTTTTATAGCCACTTTTTTTTCCAAGCCGTCAGTGCTCTCCAGCTGGCTTTCTTCTAATTGGATTTTACATTTTGTTACCTGAAACGCGTTTTAAAACATTTGTCAGTGGGAAATACTGGTGAGTGAATCCTAGTTTAATCAAGAAGTGTTTTATCCTTTAACACAGTATTGAGAGCTATCACATTGTTTATTTCTACACAATTACTCATTCAGTATTGTCAATCCTTACTGGTGGGTCATATTACACATTGGCTAACTCTTTGTCCAATGGTAACGTGTTCCACATTTTGTATACAAAACCCCAACATACCGGCAGTAATTGAAGAACTACAAAGACTCAATCACTGCTTAATCGCATTGTAAAATATTTAACGTTTTGTAAAAACAATTTACAAAAAGGAGATTACTCACTAAAAGGTTTACAAAAAGAAGGATTACTCACATTGCTGTCTTAGGTTTTCTGTAAGGGTTTCCTGGTAATTATCTATAATTTACACAATGCACATATGTTAGTAAAATAACCCATTATTTACATTAGTAATATCCTCCCTGAGACGGCATTCCAACGACTACGTCAGGCAGAACCTCGACAGCCGTTACGGAACCCTGGATCAATCGGGCAGTGTATCTAATATGTACCCGGGGTTATAATACTTACATCGGGGCAGAACTTCGTTAATTAGGGGGTATTATACCCGAGGATTATGCCTACTATTCATAAATTGAGAGAAAGAAAAGTGTGTGAGCGAGTTTCGACTGAAGGTCCGAGCTCCAAATTTATAGGGCTGTAATTCGAGTCCGTCGTGCCCCGCGACGAAGGAAGGCATGGGCTTTATTAGATACATGAAATACATCATGTATTCCTGCCATTTCCTCTGGCAGTTGTAGCTGATAGGATACAGGTCCTATTCTTCTAATAATCTCAAAAGGTCCAACATACCTAGGGCTTAGCTTTCCTCTTTTGATGAATCTTACCACTCCTTTCCAAGGAGAGACCTTTAATAACACTTTATCTCCTACTTGAAATTCCAAGGGCTTTCGTCTGTTATTAGCATAACTCTTTTGTCTATCACGTGCTGGTTTTAGTCTTTCCTTAACTTGAATGATCTTGTCTGTTGTTTCTTGTACTATCTCAGGTCCAGATAGTTGCTTTTCTCCAATTTCTGCCCAACAGACTGGCGTTCGGCACTTTCGTCCGTAAAGTGCTTCGAATGGTGCAGCATTGATACTTGTGTGATAACTGTTATTATAAGAAAATTCTATCAATGGTAAGTGATTGTCCCAATTACCTCCGAAATCAATTACACAAGCTCTAAGCATGTCTTCCATTGTCTGAATTGTCCTTTTGCTTTGTCCGTCCGTTTGAGGATGATAAGCGATGCTTAGATTCAACTTGGTTCCCATTGCTTTTTGAAAACTTGTCAAAAAATGAGAGGTAAAACGATTATCTCTATCAGAAACAATTGATAGAGGAATTCCATGTAATGAAACTATTTCATTTACATAAAATTTAGCTAGTTGTTCCATACTGAAAGTTTCTTTCATTGGTAGGAAATGAGCTGACTTGGTTAGTCTGTCTACAATCACCCAGATTGTATCATTACCTTTTCTTGTTTTAGGTAATTTAGTAACAAAATCCATTGTTATTAATTCCCATTTCCATACAGGCATTTCTAATTGTTGCAATAAACCTGAGGGTTTCTAATGTTCAGCTTTAACTTGTGAACAAGTTAAACACTTTGCAACATATGCTGCTATATCCTTTTTCATTCCTATCCACCAAAAATTCTTCCTTAAATCTTGATACATCTTATCACTTCCAGGATGCATCGTATACTTAGACTTATGGGCTTCTTCTAATATACGATGGCGTAGGTTTCCTAATTTAGGTATCCACACTCTTTTCTTATGGAATCTCCAAATTCCATCTGTTCCTTGTTCTAATTCCTTAACCATTCCTTTCAACTTTTCAGTATCATCCTTGATTACTGATTCTTGTGCTTTTCTAATCTGATCATTTAAATCTACTTGCAGATTTAACTTAAGAGAACATACTCTTTTTGGCTTTTCATGATACTTTCGACTTAAAGCATCAGCTACTACATTTGCCTTTCCTGTATGATATTAGATATCACAATCAAAATCACTAAGTATTTCCATCCAGCGTCTTTGTCTCATATTTAATTTCTTTTGCCCAAAAACATATCTTAAACTCTTATGGTTGGTGAATATGGTAAACTTACTACCGTAAAGGTAATGTCTCCAAATTTTAAGGGCAAAAATTATAGCTCCTAACTCTAGATCATGGGTTGAGTAATTCTCTTCATGATTCTTAAGTTGTCTAGAAGCGTAAGCTATAACCTTTTGACGTTGCATTAATACACATCCATAACATAACTTAGAAAAGCGTCACAATAGATTACAAAATCTTCAGTTCCTTCTGGTAACGCTAGTATGGGTGCGTGGGTTAATCTTTGCTTAAGGATTCTAAAGGCTTCTTCTTGTTTTGGTCCCCATTCAAATTTAATGGATTTACAGGTTAACTTAGTTAAGGGAATGGCTATTCTAGAAAAATCTTGAATAAATCTTCTATAATAACCGGCCAATCCTAAGAAACTTCTAACCTCGGTTGGTGACTCAGGGGTTTTCCACTTGGTTATCGCCTCGATCTTGGTGGGATCTACATGAATTCCTTCATAATTAACTAGGTGTCCAAGAAATTGTACCTGTTCTAACCAAAACTCACACTTCGAAAACTTAGCATAAAGCTTTTCTTTTCTCAATAAACTTAGAAGTGTGTGCAGATGGGCTGCATGTTCCTCTTTGCTTTTGGAATAAATAAGAATATCATCTATAAAGACAATTATGAATTTATCCAAATATGGCTTACATATTCGGTTCATCATGTCCATGAATGCAGATGGGGCATTGGTTAAACCAAATGGCATGACAGTAAATTCATAATGGTCATACCTTGTTCTGAAAGCGGTCTTAGGAATGTCCTCTTCATGTACCTTTAATTGATGATATCCTGGCCTTAAATCGATTTTAGAGAAAAATCGTGCTCCTTGCAATTGATCAAACAGATCATCTATTCTTGGTAATGGATACTGATTCTTGATCGTAACCTTGTTTAATTCACGGTAGTCAATGCACATACGCATTGATCCGTCCTTATTCTTAACGAATAAAATTGGTGCTCCCCATGGCGATGAGCTTGGCTGTATGAATCCATTTTCTAATAATTCATCTAATTGTTTCTTTAGTTCCTGCATTTCTGCGGGTGCCAAACGGTAAGGTGCTTTGGCAATTGGTGCAGTTCCTGGTATCAAATGGATTCTGAATTCAACTTCCCTATCTGGAGGTTGTCCTGGTAGCTCTTCTGGAAATACATCTGAAAACTGGGATACTACTGGAATATCCTTTAATTCTTTTCCTTTAGTGTTAGTGATTATAGAAATCAAATACACTAATGATCCTTTCCTTATATAACTTGTTGTTTTCATCACAGAGATGAACTTTGTGGATTTAGAGAACTTATTTCCTTTAATTGTGATCTTTTCACCCCTTGGTAAATTTACTTGAATTGACTTTTGATCACATAAAATACTGGTTTTATTGGCTATTAACCAATTCATTCCTAACACAACATCAAATCCTGCTAGATTCATGGGGTAAAGGTTTGCAATAAATTTCTGATTTAAAATTTCTATTCCTGCTCCCTGCAAGATTTCAGAAATCTTAATGGTTTCCCCATTTGCTGTCTCTACTAGACATTCTTGTGGAAGTTTAGTTAATGATTGATTAAGAAGTTTGCAAAATGAAGTATTAATAAAACTTTGGTTCGCACCAGAGTCAAATAATACTTTAGCAAAAACATCATTAACTAAAAACGTACCAGTTATCACATCCGGGATCATCTTTACTTCTTCTGCAGTCAGAACAAATGCTCTAGAATTTTTAGTATTCTTGGTATTCGCAGCTGGAGCTAACTTTGGACAGTTAGGCTTGATATGGCCTTGTTCTCCGCAGTTGTAGCATATCCTGTTGTTAGGCTTTTTCATGCAGTCTTCCTCCTTGTGTCCAGATATTTTGCAAAAGTTACAGTATATGGAGCATCTTCTGGAATGCCTCCTTTTGCAATACTTACAGTAAGGTGCAGAGGTAGAACCTATATTTCTCCCACGGTTAGAATTTCCAGAACATAATTCTTGGGTAAGCTTCTGGGTTAGGTTTCTTCTCTGATCTTCTTCTCGTGTACGGACTAATTCATCTGTCAAGGTGTTGGCTAGTTCTACAACTTCTTCTATGGTTTGAGGTCTAGCTGCCTTGACTACATGCCTAATCTCTCCAATTAATCCCCATATGTAACGGGAGATTAAAACTGGTTCAGGTGAAGCAAGGGTTGATACTATTCTAGCATATTCAAAGAATAAGGTAGTATAACCCTTACTATCTACCCCAATCATCCAAAGGTTGAAACGCGTTTTAAAACATTTGTCAGTGGGAAATACTGGTGAGTGAATCCCAGTTTAATCAAGAAGAGTTTTATCCTTTAACACAGTATTGAGAGCTATCACATTATTTATTTCTACACAATTACTCATTCAGTATTGTCAATCCTTACTGGTGGGTCATATTACACATTGGCTAACTCTTTGTCCAATGGTAACGTGTTCCACATTTTGTATACAAAACCCCAACATACCGGCAGTAATTGAAGAACTACAAAGACTCAATCACTGCTTAATCACATTGTAAAATATTTAACGTTTTGTAAAAACAATTTACAAAAAGGAGATTACTCACTAAAAGGTTTACAAAAAGAAGGATTACTCACATTGATGTCTTAGGTTTTCTGTAAGGGTTTCCTGGTAATTATCTATAATTTACACAATGCACATATGTTAGTAAAATAACCCATTATTTACATTAGTAATACCCTCCCCGAGACGGCATCCCAATGACTACGTCGGGCAGAACCTCGACAACCGTTACGGAACCCTGGATCAATCGGGCAGCGTATCTAATATGTAACCGGGGTTATAATACTTACATCGGGGCAGAACTTCGTTAATTAGGGGGGTATTATACCCGAGGATTATGCCTACTATTCAGAAATTGAGAGAAAGAAAAGTGTGTGAGCGAGTTTCGACTGAAGGCCCGAGCTCCAAATTTATAAGGCTGTAATTTGAGTCCGTCGCGCCCCGCGGCGAAGGAAGGCAGGGGCCTTCGCGGCCCGCCACATAGGGGGTCTACGGCGTAGCTGATCCGGGTCACGAGTATAGGTCCAACACGTGTTGCCACATGCCAACACCGGGTGTTGCCTCGTTTTTTATCGCTCGTGGCCCGCGTAGGCAGTAGCCAAAGGCTACGCGCCCCGTGACAGCCTCTATTTTCTTGTTTTTATTTTATTTTTAATGCTAGATCGTATTTTGGGCTTGGTTTTCACATACGGGGTGTATTTTAAGACATATGGGAATATTTTAATATATTTTAGGGTGTCGAAAAATATTTTGGAGGGTTGTTATACATTGGAGCTATAATAACTTTTTTCTCTCTTTTTTTTGTTGATTTTTGCTTTTTTTTAAACTTTGAACCCTTAACTTTCAATCTTATTACTTACACCCCCTTAGCTTTCTAAAAACTTTATAAAATTGAGCTTTAAGTGCTTAACTGTATATATATATATATATATGTGTGTGTCGGTATAAATTCAAGTTGATTTACGTTTAGACTTAAATTTTGTCGGGTCAAATATAATACGTTTTAGCACATATTTTTATGTATGTTTCGGTTGGTCTACGTTTTAATGTAAATGCTATTTGGAAACAAGTCGGGTCAAATACAATATGTTTTCATTAGATGGTATGAATTCGAGCTACTTTACGTTTCGTTGCCGCCGGAACGCGGTACCATCCCTTAACTTAAAAAAAACACTATTTTCTTACGTTTCGACGTAAATATTTAAAAAAAAATAAGTTGTAACATCCAGGAAATTCTAAACCCGTATTATTTGGTGAATAACAAACAAAACTTGCAACCAACAAGATGAAGTATAGTTTGTAACACGTCGGTTTCAGTTTAATAGAACTCGATGGGGGTGTTATGTAAATAATAAAACTTGGTTTTTAATACTTTGGGAACAAACTATAAAAGGGTGAATGTTGAGGGGTGTAAATTGTAAGTTGGTGATTATATCTTCTTCATGAAAACCCGACCGTATAACCATTTTTCATTATGTTCACGAGTGCAACGGAAAGAAGGATCAAGCGAAAAGAAAAAAAAGGAGGGCGATAACAGTGGTGGTTCTAGGTGGCGAAGAAGTTGGTTTGTGGTTGCAGTGACGATGGTTGGGGCTGTGAAGGTGATGGTGGTGGTGATCGAGTGGAGTTGGTGAGGTGAGGTGCGGTGCTGGTGTCGTGGTCGATGGTTGACTGTGAACATACCAATTGTGCCTAAACCTACACTACCACCCGATCATCATCATCATCATCATCATCAGTGAAACATAGTTTAATCAAGAGAGTGACCATGCCTAAACCTGCACTACCACCTGATCTTAAATTTACACTACCCAAAATCAAGTGATCCTAAACCTGCACTACCACTGTGAACATACCAATTGTGCCTAAACCTACATTACCACTTGATCATCATCATCATCAAACCTGCACCACATCAATTTGAACTACCTGCACTACCATCAATTTCCAGAACTTAATACCATAATTGAATACAGCAACCTGGACTTAACACCAGGACTATACATCAAACCAATTTCGTAATCATGGACTTAAATGTAACAAATAGACAGTGGACTTGCATACTACAATCCTGCACCAATAGTAATGAACCAATACTAACCTTAATCATTGCTAATGAACCAATCCTGCACCAAACCAATTAACTACACAATCAGAACAAATCCACATCATGAACCTGTTTACCTAAACCTGGATTTAAATATAACAAATACACATCATGTTCATCCTCCAGAATGTTAATTTAAACCAATGACCTAGACTTGCATAATTATACAAATTGTGTTCAAAACATTAAACCTTAATTATAGATAGATATCATGAAACCTAGTTAGTCGCATAATTATACATATCAAATGTTCGTCAAACCAATAGTAGCAAAATAAGCATTCTAAATTTACACATAAGTGAATACAAGCCTAATACTTTACCGTAATCAAAAGAACCAGAACCACTCTAGTCTTGCTAAATGTGGTTCTTGGTGATGACGGACCGGTGATGGTGGTGGTAGTGGCGATAGCATTGCGGCGGTGATGGCGGTGGTCACGACGGGAGTAATGGCAGTGATTTGATGGTGACGACATCAAGGTTGAACGCGAAATCGTTCAATTACATCAAAACCACCGTAACCAGTCACACCCCAAAAATGTCGCAGCGGAAATACAAACGTGGCGGTGATGGAGTTTGGTACCCATAAATATCTTAGTAGACGATGCACTGTTTATTTTGGACATACAACTTATTTAAAATTTGAGTTTAGAGTTCAAAGTTTAAACACAACCCACAACCACAACATAGTTGTCTTGGTCCTTATATCCAAACACACACGGTCCCAAATTAGTTTCAAAAGTTGTCCAAAACATTTTTAAACACGACAAGCATCACTACCATAAGATATGCCAAAATTCTGAAGCCGAACTCATATACCTGAAGAACACGTAAAAATCAGGTGTCAACACAAAGGAAGGTGAGTTCACATATTTAGATTCGTCGTAATTTGTTTAAGGAAAACTTTCTTACTATATATTTTTAACGATAAAACATCCATATAAAGTTAAGAAAGTAAATTTTATTTTCCTTATAAAGGTTTGAAGATCCGCCATCGTGAGCGTTTTTTTCTGAAAACCTCCGATACATATTATTTTCCATAAATATTGTATTAAACTTCAGTCCGTTTTTCGGATTCGTAAGTTTGCAAGACATTACGAGCTA
The DNA here is from genome assembly GCA_030545235.1 of Helianthus tuberosus. Lineage (NCBI taxonomy): Eukaryota > Viridiplantae > Streptophyta > Magnoliopsida > Asterales > Asteraceae > Helianthus > Helianthus tuberosus. The sequence goes on along the minus strand of CM060426.1, from coordinate 141,733,936 downwards.
TATAGTACATTGAGGCTTTAATCAAGCTAGACATAATAAGGATATAAATTCATCGCTTATTGACGTGGAGCTACCGGTCACGACGGGGTTGTCAACCCGATAGATCTATCAACAATTCCATGCATACATGATTTAATGATTAAAATACGGCATGAATGCATATCTGTGCCCACAATCAATTGTACGATATATATACCTAATATAAAGACAAATTTAATATTTTGCAATGTACAAATTCCTAGCATCCCTATCAAGACGTAAGCCAACTTCCGATACTTACTCTCACAGGAATATAGGGAAATCACACTTAGATTTAAATAAAATTTTAAATCTATACGGCCGTTTTACCCCAAACACCGTAATTCTCCCTGTTTCTTCCCGAAACGTATTTATATTTAATAAAAACCATGTTTTCCTCGAAAACATAACATTTCATTGCCAAATTATATATTCCATGAAAATATATCAATAATTTATTTAAAGGCATGTTTTATACAAAACATATAATTATCCTTTTTAAGGCGTGTTCTTCCCCAAAAATAGTGTATAAAACAGTAAAAGAGGGGTTTAATGACACTCACCTTTGGGTGCGTTTTTATATAATTGCAATCCATCAAATTGGTCTACACATCCTAAACTAAGTAGGAACGATTTAATAACTAATTATTCTATTATCATCTAAGTTTCTCCAATACTTAGAATTTTCACATAACTTTGAGATTTTCTCGAAAAGTCTTTGTTTTGATTATGTTAGCATATTTATATATATGTGTGTTCATATATATGTATTAAGTTTTTCACGACTTGAATGATTTTATTGGTGACCCTCAATATGTTATATCAGTTATCACATCTGTTTATATACAATATATCTACGATGTCACACCCCAACCGATGGCGGAAACATCGGAGTGAGACGAAGAGAGATTGTTCATTGCATCATAACGCTAAAGTGACAATAGAATTAACATAAACTGATTTCATTTCCAAAAGTCGGATAACAATACAAGAAAATCAAATATAACAAGTTTAAATACAACAAACGATACAGTTAGCATAGAACAAAATCGATACAACATTTAGAACCTAAGATTTCTATGTGTGTATCTAAAGCCTACTCCCAGTTTAATATCATCAGCATCATCCTGCAACATGTTAAAAGTATAGTTCAACATACAAGGCATTGGCGAGTATACACGTTTTCAATACATAGCATAAGTAAATAAGTTTTAAACAAAACCACCTGGCAAGCTAGCTATTCAAGATAAACAATAAACTGGCATGTGCAAACAAGTCAACCCAAAGTTTAACGCAAAAAGATATCTTAACATAACCCAACATTCACAGGCAGTGCGTTACTCCTATAGCGTTATACATGTTAAGGGTAGGCTCGTACAAAGTTAATGACAAGTTCAACACAAAACGTACAAACCCAGATTAAAATATCAAGTCTAACGTATGCATGCATGTATAAGGATTGTTTGTGTATTTTGCGTAAAAGTTTAAGTGTATAGTGTAAGTTTATATGGTAACACATTGCACCCCAAAGTGTGTAAAAGAAAAAGGGGGATTCGAGTATACTCACAGTTTTGCTTAGTTCTTCAAAGAATTCATGTGAGCGTTGATTTGGTAGGAGTAGACGAACGTAGCACAGGAACACCGAGGTTAAGATAGGATTAGCACAGGAACACTAAGGTTACCCTACAGGGCAAACGAAGGTGTGAGTTGGAGTTGGAGGATTTAAGTTTACAGAATTTTAAATACTTAGTATGATCGGAAAATAATATGTAAAGTAACAATTGATGTATTCTGATTATTAGTGATGGATGACGCGACATCAGAATATCAGTAACGGAAATACAAACAGTTCGTAAGAGGTTGTCTGGGACGGATGTGCCATTCATGCGGATGGGCCATCCGTGCGAGTGGGACCGTTGTCGGACAGAGCCTCGTTTTGAATGTTTTAACTATTAATCAGTTAAGTTCACGTTTTTTTGTTACGGTTATTGGTTATAGTATAAGTATATTAGTAGTCCAGTGTTAACAGAAGTCTCATAGAAGTCATGCATGGAGGTTGTTTAACCTCATTATATATCACCAAAGCACAAATCAGTTGAACTGATCGGTTGGTCATGATTACAGAAAGAAATACAGAATGTAAATACTAATGTTTATGTTCCAGAATTAACCATATGAAATATGGCAACCTGGAATTCAGTCGACACTTGAAAATACGTTGAAACCTGATGAAAAGTGCATTCGCAAGGATGGGGATGTCACATTCGTGCGAATGGGGATGTCCCATTCAGACGGATGCAACTACCAATTCCTGCGGATGGAGTTGTTCTCGAGGTAAATCAGTTCGGTTTTACTTGAACTGACCACCTATTCAACTGGAATCGGTCACATCTCGAATCCACAGCTGTTTTCTCAGCTTGTGAGCTCGATGGACCTCAGATTCAGCTAAGTTTAAATTTAGAAAGTTTGTAAAATGGTTTTTTTGAAAAGATTTAACTTCATTCTAGCTTGGTCCTCAATATTATGAGAGTTCATATCAGATTGCCTAGGCGAATATGAGAAACCAAGTGAAGGAGGATTGAGAATCTTGTTTAAAACTTGTAAAAATCAAAAGAAAGTAGTAGAAATAGATGAAATTAGGTTAAGGGTGGATTGGGCCTAATCGCAGATGGGCTTTAGGGCGGATTGAGCTTGGGGCGGATCGGGCCAGTTAGCGTGGATTGGGCTGGCCCATCCGTGCGGATGTGCCAGGCCCAAAGCCCAATTTGCTGAATCTTGTTAATTTTGCTGATTTTAGGTATTTTAAGCGCGTAGGTGCAATGTAAAAGTGTCGTGCATAAGTAAAGAAGTGTAAAAATGTATTTTGTATGTATAATAGGTATGAATATGTATGAATTTGCATGTAATGAAGCATCAAGTATGTATGTAACATGAATAATCATGAACTAGTTATGAATAATGTATAACACAAGTATGTAAAAGATGAAATTCTCATTATGATTCAAGTCTCAGATTACATCGTATGTGACGAAGTACGAATACAAAGGATTACAATTTCCCATAAATGAGAAGTACAATGAACTTGCAAAATAAAGAAAGTTACAAAACGCGAGGCATTACATACGATTTGCGCTTCATAATATATTTACATAAATATGGACATATTCGACATATATCGTAATTCACGTATTTCATAAACTTATACATTTTATCATTTTAAAGCATTTATACACAAAATAACTCATCAAGTTAACCTATGTATTATTTTCATGCTCGACAAATAAGTTATATATTTAACGTGATATTTAACGATATTACCGTTTTAACCGTACAAGCGTACATGCATAGTCTCAACTCCTACTATCATGTCAAAACTTAATATATCACATTACATATACTCATATTCACATATCACATTGTAACACATAAAGTTCACCCTTGAACATCCCGTTTTCGCGTACGTTGAAATACGAGTATTTTAACGTTTTTGGTAACGTTTTCAGGCGTCGGAAGTCACATATGACTAGCCAAACACCAAATATACTTATTATAAGTTAACATACTTATAATTGTATTAAAATATCAGTTTATATTCTGATTTAAAACAGTTTTACAAAAATCACTTTAAAAAGTCGATTTTTACCGTTTTTAACGCATACTCTTGTAAATGTACTATAACCATCCCAAATCGTCACGAATTGATATTTTAACATAACACATGTTATTTACTGAATAAAATGGTACTTATATTCATGTTATTTCAGATTTCATGTAAGTCACATAAATCATGCAATTTCACCCATTTTACTACTTTTCAAGCTTCATGTACAACATGCAAAGCTACCAAACTTATGACATAACGTTACATCATCATAACACATCATATAACATTATTTTTAATGTTCATATTATGTTTTAATTCAATTTCATCATATCATTTCAAGTTCACCAACTTATGCTCATTTAATCATCATATATAATGATGTACAAATACCTAATGCCTGATTATCATATCATCATCATCCAAGATTTTTAAAAGTATCTACCATACATTTATTTTAACTTTCAAATAAATTTAAGAAATCAATTTCATCTATTCATTCATATAATCATCACAACTTCAATGCATTTAACATTTATGACCTAGTGAACAAACCCACATGTACATATATACATATATATTTACATGACACATACAATAAATTTTTATAAAAATCCTTTTGATCATGCATGCAATCATATTTCAAGAATCATATCAACAAAAATTAACTTAACAACTAAAATACAATCTCTAACATATATACGCACACACACACATGACCATATATACACACACACATACTTCCATTTTTATTTTGATTAAAACCATTTTCTTGTTTAGATTTCAAGTTTGTGAAGAATTCCAAACTTTTGAGAAACTTTCCATCATCATCATCATCATCATCATCATCATCATCATCATCATCATCATCATCATTAGGGGTGTTCATGAGCCTAACCGAACCGAACGGAGGCTTGTTCGTGCTCGGTTCGGTTTGAAACCGAGCCGTTCGGTTCGGATTTAGGAAATCGGCGGAAATCTTATGCTCGTGCTCGGTTCGGTTTAGAACCGAGCCGCTCGGTTCGGTTCGCTTTTGCTCAGTTTTATTTAGCATTCCTATACATCCATTCATTCACCAAAATTCACCAACTTATATGTCTCACACACACTTAACAATTTAACAAAATATAAACATAAATAGTCCCACAAAAATAAACACAAAATGTCATCCAAATGTTTAATGTTTAAGAACATCTAAAATGCAAAATAACTTCAATGACCTCCAATTTTGAACCCGTAAAAGCTGCAAAACCAAACATAAAGAGAGCACATGAAGTAATGATTAGAAAAATAAGTATATTATTTTTTAACCCGTAAGAGCAATGTTCTAACGGGTCAAAGAGAGCACACAAATTAATTTGTTGGATGTATTTCATAATTTTGTTTCTAACGGGTCAAACCTCAAAATGTATTCAAGAGAACAAATAGCAAAACAAAAAATAATACCTTCCATTATTAATTAGTTAGAAGACTTATTGGGAATCGAGACATCAATATCCAAGTTTTCTTCGTCTTTTGCAGATTGCTACACATTAAAAAGTATAAAGGTTAGTGTATAATGTATAAAATATAGAAATGAACGAAAAAAAAAATGAATTTAATCTTACGACCAATGTTTTTATCGTTGTCTTTGAGCTGGATTTTAACCAATCACTTCCGCAAACAAGAAGTTCTACCATGTCCTTTGATAGATATAGGGGTTGGATATGTTACATGTTTATTATATTTAATAAATATAATATATATAATAATAAAAATAAATTCGATCGAAACCGAACGAGCGACGAGCGAGCATACCTATGCTCGTGCTCGGTTCTTTTTTAAACCGAACCGAGCTGCTCGGCTCGGTTTTAACCGAGCAAGGAATCGAACGAGCAAATTTCCGAGCTTTTTCGAACGATCGTCGAACGATCTTCGAGCGCCGAGCAGTTTGGACACCCCTGATCATCATCATCAAGAAACAAGAACATAAATTTTTAAAAGTAAGTTTATACCTCATACGAATTTTAGTGGGTTTTGATGATATGGAGCTTATTCTTCTTTGAAATCACCTTGGAAACTCCTTTAAATCTTCAAACCAACTTGGAAATAACTTGTAAGAGACTTGATTCTTCATGAAATGTTTAAGAATTTCAAAAATGGAAGATGGAGGTGATGTACACAGTTTTTAGTGAGAGAAATGAAAGAAGAATATGAATTTTGGGTTTTGGAATTTGTTATATATTGCATGTTGAGGAATTATGTGATTAAACCTTTAATTTGGAATCAACACATGTCAAGTGAGAGAAGAATGGTGGGCATCTTCATTGGATGCCACCTTCACATGCACACACATATTTACATGCATTCATACTATAGCATATATTGTTAAATACAGGTATCTCACTGACTACCGGATATTTTATCTTGCGTTTTAATCGTGTTGTAGGACGTCTAAAATTATTTTTATCATTCTATAAAAATTAACTCGCCATAATATTGCTGGACAATATTTTATTTGTCTTGACTAGCGGCGTTGTCTGTATTTTGCAGTATACGCGGGGTATTACGCAATATGCGCTTAAATTCACAAAATAGAGATTTTAAGCATTTTAATTAATTTTTCTCCAAATTTTAATCATAACGAAATATTTTTAGGATTTTAACATTAACCGGGCGGTCACCGACGTTCGTTTCGCATTTTGTTCGTTACGCTATCTTATTATTGCCAACATAATTTTTAACAAAGTTTGGATTTACCAACACATCAAATACTATATTTTAACACCAAATTTAATAAAATATTGTTTTTATTTATTCATAACACGTGTTACACTAGTACGGTACAGACTCAAAATAGCCGGGTGTCACATAACCCGCACCACTGTGTTGTGGTTCCGGGTCTCCGACACCTGAAATCCGACTACATTATACAAATAAATTGAAATAAAGGTTAATCAGGTGTTCGTAAACTAGGTGTCAAAATGTGAACCCAAAAAGATAATGGAGTTTGTAAAGTGTAGTTCATAAGCTTCAATGATGAAATGACTAACATACCCCTCAAAGTAACAGTCAACCTAAAAGTTGACTAACGGTGTGTGTCATGTTGAAATGGACCTCATGGTTTCATTCAACAAAAAGTGAAAGACTGGGTGTCATTATGCAATCTGGACCAAACCACAAGGTGACAAATTGCAATTTACTCTAAAATTTAATTAGAACTAGGATTACGACCCGCCGCAATGCGGCGGGGATTCTTTATTTATAACTAAGTCGATCTACGACCCACACATTATGTTAAACCTGTCAAACGGGGTAAAAATAGACGATGTAAAAACGTTCACCCACACACGCACGTTGTGTCGTGTTAACTCGCAAAATTTAGAACGAAATGTAAAAACGTTAAGCCAAAGACGCACACTGTGATGTGTTAAGTCACAAAATTTAGAACCAAGCATAGAGCGTAAAATTTGCGGAAAATGAAAACTATAAAGGAGCAAAGTTGAAAGTAAAAAAAGTTATGAGGATAAATTGTAAAAGATAAAAAGTTTTGGGTTAAAAGTAATTTATGAAATACTTTTGGGTGAATAGTAAAAAAAATCAATTTTTTTTTTGGAAAACCCCCAAAGCCAACGTTACGACAACCATATACATAACAATTTTTTCTTTGAAAAATCCCCAAAGCACACCCCGCGTTGCGGCGGGGCGTAAAACGGTGTCAAATAGTACTAATGTCACACAACCGTCATCAACAACCAACACTGACTCGACCTATAATATGCGTATTGCGACGAACCTGTCAAACATGGAAAAATAGAGGTAAAAACGTTGAACCACACATGCACGTTGCGTCGTATTAACTCGAAAATTTTAGAACTATACGTAAAACGAAAATTTGCGAAAGATGAAAAGTATAAGTGACAAAAGTTGTGAAGTTAAATTGCAAATAATGAAAAGTTTTGGGTTAAAGTTAAAAAAACAAATTATGTAGGGTTAAAATTGGAAAATGTACAAACCTTTGGGTTAAAACTAAAAAATCAAGTTTTTTTTTTTTTGGAAAACACCCAAAGCACAACTTACAAGTCCTTATGCACAGAAAATTTGCTAATTTATATAGGTTTTAATTGTATGTAAATTAATTATTAAATAATAAACGAGCCGAACTCGAGCTTAAAAAAACACGTCACGAGCCAAACTAAAGCTTTAGAAATAAAATTCAAACTAAATCGCACTCGAGCTTGAGCTCTTATATATTAAACGAGCTCGGCTCTCCTTGACCTCTAACCAAAACTAGGATTTGAATTATTTTTATTTTCCTTAAATAGTTGATTATAATTATAGTTAATTACAATCACCATTTTTAATTGTCTTAAAATAATGCAAATTTAAAGAAACACATGTGTCAGTCACAAATGTGCAATAAACACATTAACCTCAAGTTCAACCTCTATCTCTCTCTCTCTCTCTCTCTCTTCACTGTATATTGATTATCTCTTCATTTTTCATTTCCCCCTTTTGTTTCTCCCACCTCACATTTGGGCCCCAACTCAACACCTTTTGTTTGAACTCAAAAGCAACACCAACACAGTTAACAACAACACTTCAAGATTTTCACATTAGGTTTTCAATTTTCATGAATTTCTCTCCGGCAGCGGCGGTGTAGCGGCGGTGTTCAGTTTCAAGTTGTACTGATGGCGTCGTATCGCAACGGCAGAGGTCCGGCGAAAGTAGATCGACTTCAACCGGCTTCTTCCGCGAATCTCAGAGCGTCTTCTTCGTTTAAATCGAAGACTTCTAATGTTCGCCGTAGTGGCTCCGGTGTCGGAGTTAGAGATTCCGATGATTCCGGTGAGTTTTGAGCTCTGTTAAGTTCTATTAAGCTGTATTAAGATACTGTGTGCTGTATGTTATGTTTAGGTTTCAGTTTCGGTTTCGGTTTCGGTTTTGTAAATGCGGATCTCGAATGTGAATGTTGAATGCTGATCTCGAATGACAGTGTGATGTATTGAAGTTGTTGTTTAGATTTGTTTTAGTTAGGTTTTTGTTGAAGTTTGTGATGAACTGATGATGTTTTTTCACGATGTTGATGGACAGTTTGGACTAGAGTATGGTATGATGAATGTAAAGTGTATGATAGTATTTGAGATCATCTAGGGCTAGTTGTAGGACAGTACTGTTTTTGCACATGGATTGGCGGGGCCAGGGTTATTGATGATTGATTGATAATGTTGTAATAGATGTTTTATGTATGGTACAACTAGTAATAATGTACAGAAATGTAGCTATGTGTAGACAAATTGTGTTTTATGATGAGGAATATTAAAGTTTGAACACGTAAAATGTAACGGCTCAGAGCTGAATGGGAAGGAGGGATACGTTGATATTGGTGTTGTATTGCTGTGTGCCTGCTACATGCTTGGGGATGCTTAAGAATACATGTACAGTGGATGTAACGTAGTAAACTTACTGACCTAAAGATAATTTATAGAACCATAGGCTGTTTATTATACTTGCAACTATGTGCTGTGTGTACATGTTGGAGTTGAATACGGTTAAGTATGTGCAATAATCTCAATGTACTCTTATCCCAATCTTATTAATAATTTGATGCTGGCTAATCATCGAATGCCTGAATCCCGTACCTAGTCACCTGCACCTGTAACCTAGTTTCTCGTACAGATTGTTCAGTACAATCCTGTTTGTTGGTTTCGATTTGAACAATGATTTTATAAGTGTTGATATTGGGTTGCATCCGAAGAGTTTTTAGTTCAGCATATAAGTAGTTCATAGCTAGCTTTAATGCACAGATGTTTAGTTTCCCCACTACCAATATTTAAACATCAACTAATCTTTTATTACAACATACTTTAACCAAATTACAGAGTTTAAAGCTAATATCTTGAGTTGATGTTGCAGTTTCTGGTCGTGTTCGAGTTGCTGTCAGATTGAGACCTCAAAATGCTGAGGAGATGGTGGCAGATGCTGATTTTGCCGATTGCGTGGAATTGCAACCAGAGGTGTGAAAATTATACATCTTACAAGTTATGATTCAAGGAACATTGAATTGCATTCTTTTATACAGAGTTTGGTTATTCATGTGATTACTCATGGTGACAGTTTTATATTTGTCTCAGTTTAAACGGTTGAAACTTCGAAAGAACAATTGGGATTCAGATACTTACGAATTTGATGAAGTGCTAACTGAATCTGCTTCACAGAAGCGTGTTTATGAAGTTGTTGCGAAACCTGTAGTGGAGGTTAGTAATGTTGCACTATTTTTATTTCAGTTTAATTTCTTATGGTTCTAAAAAGACATGTTTATGCATTTCAGAGTGTTCTAGATGGTTACAATGGGACAGTGATGGCTTATGGTCAAACGGGCACGGGGAAGACTTTTACTCTAGGACGATTGGGTGATGAAGACACATCAGCACGTGGAATCATGGTCCGTGCAATGGAGGATATTCTAGCTAATATATCTCGGGATTCTGATTCTATCATGATCTCGTACTTGCAGGTACATATGTCCTTACAAATAAACTACAACAATGAAGCTAGGGTTTTAATTTAGATAAGCAAATTTATCTAATTATCTGCAGCTTTACATGGAGACAATCCAAGATCTCTTAAATCCAATAAACGATAACATTTCAATCGTTGAAGATCCAAAAACTGGTGATGTGTCTGTACCTGCTGCAACGCTGGTAGATATACGAACCCACCATGATTTTATGGAGTTATTGCGGTTGGGAGAAGCTCATAGAGTTGCTGCTAACACAAAACTGAATACCGAGTCTTCTCGTAGTCATGCTATTTTAATGGTAGTTGATCGTTTGATGTGCTAATATTCATATAAAAATTGACAAAATATTATTAATACTCCTTTTTTGTACACTCTACTTTAGGTGCATGTTAAAAGGTCTGTTACAGATATGGAATCTGAGATCCCAAGTGATAATTACCATTCTCTTCACATGAGTAAAAGCTCTAAGCCACCTATTATTCGAAAAGGCAAATTAGTTGTTGTAGATCTTGCAGGCTCTGAACGTGTTCACAAGTCAGGTGTGTAGTTATAATCTGCAATAAGATTTTGTTAATTAGTAGGCCTTTGATGTTATATAGCTACAATTTCTTACAGGAAGTGAGGGACACACATTAGAGGAAGCGAAATCTATAAATCTTTCATTAAGTGCATTAGGAAAGTGCATAAATGCTCTTGCAGAGAATAGCCCTCATGTACCTGTTAGAGATTCTAAGTTGACGAGGCTGCTTAAAGATTCGTTTGGAGGTAATTTCTCTATAATATTAGCATTTTTTTAATTAATTAATTTATTTCTTTTTTTAATTTTTATTCACGCACGTTATGGTCAAAATGATAACATTTCTATATTTACAGGTACTGCAAGAACATCATTAATTGTAACTGTTGGACCATCTCCACGACATCGTGCAGAAACCGCAAGTACTATATTGTTCGGACAAAGGGTGAGGAATCTAGCTTTTGAAAGCTTTCAATTATAAAAACACACAACCAATGTTCTCTGTTTGAGTAATATGCCATTTTCGTCCCTGAAGTTTGGCCATTTTTGCAACTTTCGTCCAAAGGTTTGTTTTTCCGCATCTGGATCCAAAAGGTTTGAAATCTTGCCATTTTCATCCGGCTCGTTAATTCCATTCATTTTTCCGTTAAGTTAGGGGCATTTCTGTCTTTTTTGCTAACTTAAAGGGCAATTTGGTCTGTTTCAATATATGTAAAAGGATCGAATACCCCTGAAAAAGACCAAATTGCCCTTTAAGTTAACAAAAGAGAGGAAAATACCCCTGACTTAACAGAGAAAAATGGATGGAGTTAACTAGCCGGATGAAAATGGCATAATTTTAAACCTTTTGGATCCGGATGCGGAAAAACAAACCTTTGGACGGAAGTCGCAAAACTGGCCAAACCTAAGGGACGAAAATGGCATTTTACTCTCTCTGTTTTATGGTCACTGTTTTCTGCATAGAATTGACCAGTTGCTTACATTGCCCCAAATCCATAAAGTAAAATCATCATGCATGAGGTCTCAATTGTTTAAAAAATGGTGTTTGTGTTCGTTAGTCAGTACCAGTCGTTATTTTTTTTTTGTGTTATTCATATTTCTAATGGAGAGCCATGGTCAAACTATACGTAGTTTCGTATGTGGGAGTTGACTTGTTTTTACCTGAAGGATATAGTTAATTTTTGTCACATTTTATCTATCACAGGCTATGAAGGTGGAGAACATGTTGAAAATCAAGGAAGAATTCGATTACAAAAGCATGTGTAAAAGGCTTGAGACACAGATCGACAAACTGATTGCAGAAAATGAAAGACAGCAGAAAGCATTTGAGGATGAAATTGAAAGGACAGCAATAGAAGCACAACAGCGTATAGCTGAGGCTGAAATTAATTATACAGAAGCTTTAGAGGTTAGCTTGGAGGTTTTTTTTTTTTTTTTTTTTTTTTTTGTTTTTTTTTTGCAACTGAACTGTTTACAGTACAGTAAGTTCAAGTATGCCCCCAATATTCCATATAGTTGTCACAAATTGAGCAAACTGCATGAAATAGAACACAAAGTTTATACTTTTTTTCCGTTTTAGCAACCAACTTTAAGTTTAGCTCAAAAGAGAAACCAAGTTATATTTTATTATTCATTGTAGCAATGCATGACTTGTTCAAGCTCAATGGGTAGCAGATCTATTTTTGCTGATGTTTTAAAGAAATGCTGATGACTGATGGGGCATCTTAGTTTTCATTTAGTGTGCCTGCATATGCCACTTAGCATGTGATTTTACTTTTAATAATTATATTCAAAAATTTATTTTTTATAAAAAAAACTATGTTTTCAAAGTTCTAAACAGTTTTTTCCACATAAGCATTTGTTTCCAGCTATGCGGTTAATATCTGTGATATATCACCGACATACCAGTTATCGGTCAGAACATTGATACTGATATTATCGGGCGATATTGACTGATTTTTGAGCAATATGGGACTGGTATATCACCAATTTTCTTGATATCAGTGCCTTTCTTCTTAGTTGTACCATTCGTCTTTCTTCTTATTGCTGCTATTAGTGTTTTAAGTCTTAGTTATTAATTGTTAGTGTTTAAAGTCTTAATCAGTTCCTACTTGCTACAATTGTTAGTGTTTTGCAAGTTGCAAAAGGTTAATTTGTTAATGGTAAGAGAGTATGCTGAATTGTTAGTGTTAAATTGCTATATATATAAATTCTGCATGATATTAAAATTACCGATATCCCACCACGATAACCTATATCTCAAATATCGGTCATTGACTTATATCCGATATTTTACTGCATAAACTGCATAGCACATAAGCATATGTTTCTAGGCATTTATGCTAACCCTATAATGTTCTGTGTCATAGAGGGAGAAAATGAAATGTCAGATGGACTACATGGAATCAATCAAAAAGCTCGAAGAAAAGTGGATGAACAACCATTCAAAACACGGAACCAATGGCTTCATTAATGGCAATCATGGTGGCGAGGTATCAATCCTGAATATATTCCATATATTAAAGAGGCTTATAATCTCACAACAATACATTTCTGATCATTTCACTATCAATAGAATCAACATTTTACAAAATACAAATTCAAGTTTTATTTTCCTATGATTTTCATCATATCATTCTTTCATCGTCCCACTCCCTCTAAATCACCAGAGTAATGATCATGCCAATGAAGACGTTAGAGAATTAAAAATAAAGCTTCAGAAGGAAATGACTTTGCGGAAACAGGCTGAAGAAGAGATACAACATCTTAAGAATTCACAACTTCACCCTACAGAGGTTTGCGTTATTTTCAAGATAACACATTATTTTCAAGTTTGCGTTTACTGGCATGCGCATTACATCACGTATATCTTTTCATGAATTAGGCAGGAGTAAATGCTGATGCTATAAAGCTCCAAAGTTTACTAGATGAAGAGACTCGTCAGAAACAGAAACTTGAGGAAGAAGTTTTGCTATTGCAAAGTAGATTGTCACAGCTGGCTTTCGGTTCTGGTCAGGTACGAAACATGATCTTTATACATATTGTTTTAGATTAATTGTGTCATACTTGGCTTTAAAACGCGCGCATAATGCGTGATGGGCCCAATGTGCTGGCTCATCACCACAGCTGATGCGTTGCATTTATGTAATGCGAGAATATTTCGCTGATTTCGCATAATGCGCCCCGATGCACACAACATTGTTTGTTATGTTTTTTTTTCTTTTTTCAGATTTTATGAAATGGGTTGGGGTTTTTCAATAATGAATGTCTTAATATGCTTGATTTGGACCATTATGGTTACTAAACACCTTTTGTGGTTCTAGAAACATTTTTAGTATGCTTGATTTGAACCAAAAAGCACAACTCTTATTTTCTTATTACGTCAGTTGTTTTAGTTTAAGTATGTTTTTATAAGTTGGTATGTATAAATAATTTTTTAGTATTTTTTTTACAAAAAGCGCATCGCATACATGATGTGCTCGCATCACGCATGAAATTTTTGGACCAAACGCATCGGAGCGTATCACGACATTTAAAACCAAGTCGTCATAGTGAATCTACTTCTCATAAAATATGGAACATTACAGAAAGAGGTAAATATTTGAGTTGTTTTTTGTTGTTTCAGCCAAGAAACTCACAACTTGATAATCAAAGCAATGGAGAGAGAACATCAATAGCCAATCTTCACGAACATGGTATGCAAAATTTGCACTTTAATCCTTTAAAAAAGTGGTTTATATTCCTCTAACTTTGTCATCTCACTCAAATTGAATAGTTGGATTGCAAAAGATCTTGTCCTTGCTAGAGTCAGAAGATCCAAATGTACGTTTGCATGCAGTTAAGGTGGTGGCCAACTTAGCAGCTGAAGGTCATTGTTTTCTGAAACCTTATTATCAAACACATATATTCCTTTTTTCAGGGGCTGTTTTGGCAAAAAAAAAATTCTGTCTAAAGTGGCAAAAGTGCCCAAACCTCAGGGGCCACTTTGGCAATTTACTCTTTTATGTTAAAAATGCGATTTTATACGGTCATTCTTGGTTACTATTTCAAAATAATAGATTGCCACCAATGAATTGGTATGAATCTGCACAGTTTTTTTCTTTGGAATTATGATTATGTATATCACTATGTGCAAGTGTTCAGATTACCGATTCAAGTATAATTAGTTTGATTGATATTTTCCAAAGTTTGTAAAAGTGGAGTTATGACATGTAACATGCAGATACTAATCAGGAAAGAATAGTTGAAGCTGGTGGTCTCACATCATTGCTGGCACTTCTTAGAAGCAGAAGCTTTGATGAAACAATATGCAGAATAGCAGCTGGTGCTATTGCAAATCTTGCAATGAACGGTCTGTCTGTATACACATGCATACTCATCTGTTATGAAGCGTTTGTTTATGTTTATGGTCAAGTTCTTTTGTTCTGTCAATGACATTTATGGTGTGGATGCAGAAGCTAATCAGGAACTTATAATGGCTCAAGATGGGATTAGTCTGTTGGCGATGACTGCAGCTGATGCTGAAGATCCACAGACTCTACGAATGGTAGCTGGAGCTATTGCCAACCTATGTGGAAATGGTATAAGCCACTGTTATAATTTCTAATTTTTATTTTGTAAGACCTATCTAGGTTAGGGATCGGTACAGTACCCATACCGAAAATATCGGTATCGAATTTGAACAAAACTGGGTACCGAATACCGTACCAAATATATCGGTACGGTACGGGTACGGGTATTCCGGTGTGGTACCCACTTTGGTACCACTACATTTATTTATTTATTTTCTTGAGCACTCGTACAGGTACCAAATAGGTACAATCGGTGCGAGTACCAATACAGTACGGGTACCAAATAGGTAAAATAGATACCGGTACCGTTATCATAATACGAAACAACACATAATATAAAAAAAACTTTTAAAGCTCTATATAAAACTCGGTACCAGTACCTCTTTTACACGTACAACAACAACAACAACAACCATACCCAGTATATCCCACAAATAGCAGACTATTGGTAGGGTCTGGGGGAGGTGGGATGTAGGCAAACCTTTCCTCTATTCAAGAATAGAGAGGCTGCTTCCTGAGAGACCCCCGGCTCCAAAACAACCAACAGACAGATAGACGAGAAACGGGTAAATAAATCACGTAGCAATAGGCAGATAAGTCATCAGTAAGCAACATATATGCAAATATACAAGCAAATCACGTAGCAATAGGCAGATAAGTCATCAGTAAGCAACATATATGCAAATATACAAGAAAATCATCATATGTTGGTCTACCTAAATCGTAAACGAAATCTAAACCCCCCCTCCGCACAGATAGGACACGTCTATACCCTCACCTACTAGTCCTTAACCTTAATCCTACGTCTCCACGAACTCCTATCATGAACCATGTCCTCAGAGAGGTGCAATTCTAACAAATCTTGTCTAAGTCTTTCATCCCAAGTCAACTTGGGCCTGCCTCTACTCCTCTTTCCTTCCACTGTCATGGTTTCCACTGCTCTCTAACTGGTTCTGTCAACTGCCTCCTCTTCACATGCCCAAACCATCTCAACCTCCCCTCTTTTATCTTGTCCGATATACTAGCTACTCCTAACCAATCCCTAAAAACCACACTTCCAATTCGGTCTAACATCGTGTGGCCACACATCCACCTAAACATCCTCATCTCCGCTACCTCCATCTTGCGCACTTGTGTTTTCTTGATGGCCCAACAATCTGTCCCGTATAACATAGCCGGTCTAACTGCTACCCTATAAAATTTTCCCTTTAATTTTGTTGGGAACCTCCTGTCACACAAAATCCCAGTGGCTGCTCTCCACCTACACCAGCCAACTTGGATGCGGTGAGATACGTCACTATCTATCTCCCCGTCCCCTTGCACAAACGATCCTAAGTACTTGAACTTAGTCGTTTGTGGGACCTCTTGACCCTCAATGGTAACCTGAGTGTCCTCGTTGCCACCTGCACCGCTGAAATTACAATAAAGGTATTCAGTCTTAGACCGACTAATCCTTAAACCATTGCCTTCTAAGGCTGCTCTCCATTCCTCTAACCTGGCATTTAGGGCTTGTCTAGTTTCAGCCACTAACACTATATCATCCGCAAAAAGCATGCACCACGGAACTGTCCCTTGAATGGACTTGGACAGCTCATCCAAGATAACCGCAAAAAGAAACGGACTCAACGCGGACCCCTGGTGGAGTCCTACTTCCACGGGGAAGGACTCCGTATCTCCTACAGGCGCACGAACCCTAGTCACAGTCCTATCATACATATCCCTAATTAAGTCTCTTTTTCTCCCCAAACACTTCCACACTTCTATAGGTATGTTGTCAGGACCAACTGCCTTAGCCCTTCCCATCTTCTTGAGTGCTATCCTTACTTCTCCCATTGTAATACCCCGACAATAGCAGTTATTTCGTTGTCGTCCTTGAGTGTTGTTGTTGTCGCTTTCTTGTTGGGCTTCCCTCCCCCCATTAAAAAGATTAGAAAAGTAGGTTTGCCATCTCAACTTAATGTCCGGTTCCTTTACTAGGACGTGCCCATCCTCTCCCTTTATAAATTTCACTACCCCTAAATCTTGCTTTCTACGCTCCCTAGCTTTGGCAATCTTGAACATGGCATTTTCCCCTTCCTTCGTCTCCAGGCGTTCATACATATTCTTATAAGCGGTATTCTTTGCCTCCGCCACTGCCTTCTTCGCCTCTCTTTTGGCCTTCTTGTACCTCTCCTTCAACCTCAGTCGCTCTTCCTCGACCGTGCACCTCAAAAGATCTCTAAAACTCCCTTGTTTATCCCTTATCTTGGTCTGTACATCCTCACTCCACCACCAGGTGTCCTTATGTCCCCTTGTCAATCCTGTTGTAACCCCTAGCGTCTCCTCTGCCACTTGGGTAACGGTAGTCGCCATGGCCTCCCACAACCGGTTTGCATCCCCACCCACCCAATCGTCTGTCTTAAGGATTACCTTGTCTCTAAACAAAGTAGTCTTGTCTCCCTTTAGGCTTCCCCATCGGATCCTAGGTCGACCTTTCCTCTCCCCCTCCGTAAGCTTTCTTCTCAGACCTATATCTGCCACCAGCAAATGGTGTTGAGTCACCGTTGTCTCCCCTGGTATAACCTTGCAGTCCCTCCACCATCGTCGATCTTCTCTCCTCATCAAGAGATAATGTATTTGCGTGTTACGCCCCCCGCTACTAAAAGTGATCAAATGAGAAACTCGTTTCCTAAAAAACGAGTTTATAATACCCAGGTCATGGGCCACTGCGAACTCTAGAAGGTCTCTACCAGGCTCATTCCTATCACCAAAACCGAAACCCCCGTGTACCGACTGAAAACCATCACTATCTTTACCTATATGGCCATTAAAGTCACCACCTATAAAAATTCTCTCTTCCCTAGGTATGTCCCTTACTACCGCATCTAAGCGGTCCCAAAACTCTCTTTTCTCCTGGTCTCCTAATCCCATGTGGGGCGCATAAGCGCAAATTACAACCGTTGTCTCCTCGCCTATTACCAATCTCAACATCATAATCCTATCGTTGTACCTTATCACTTCCACTACATTTTTGTACAGTTCAATAGCCACTAGAAAGCCCACTCCGTTCTTAGCACCATCCGACCCTGAATACCACAACTTATACCCATTGCATTCTACACCTCTATTCCCCTTCCACTTAGTTTCTTGCAGACAAGCTATATGAACCTTTCGCTTTTTAAGCACATCCACTAACTCTAGCAACTTACTACTAAGAGATCCTACATTCCAAGAAGCCACACGCAAATTAAACCCCCTTTTGTCCCCTTTGTTAGCACCCCTCTTTCTTGGACACGGTCTTAAGACATAATTGCAACTCCCCCCGTCTATGATTCTTAATTACACAGTATCACAGTACTACCAACAAAAACACAACAAGCCCCACACCCGCTAGTAAGGAACAAAGTTATTTTCTTTAGTTTAGAAATACTTAGCACTTTGAGCTGTGATTTCTACGTGGTGCTCACTACTCCGCTACAATGCATCAATTTCAAAACATATATCAATTTCAAACAAACCGTATCTGAAACCCTAGAAGTAAACTCTACAGAATGACGATAACAGAACAGAATTACCTAAAAATAAACTCTAAAAAATGAACAATTTGCTCACCAAAAGCCGTCAATCAAATCGTGAAATTGCGAAATCGAACAAAAACAACTGTATTATTATTATAGATCTTATTATGGGATTTTTATTATTAACAAAGTGGCACCGTTAAGGAAAGAAAGCACCTGGTTGAAACCATTAGGAGAGCCGAGTGGTCATGAAATTGCCTGATCCTAGGCCGCTGGAGATTCCTTGAGCAGCCACGAACTGTGATAGGGGTATCGTGACGCCGGTGGTTCTGTAGCCGGAGAAGTGGAGAAAACCGTCGGAGCGTAGAAAAGTGGTCCTCGGAGAAAGAGAAGTGGTCGCCGTCGGAAAATGAACACACAAACCGTCGGATCTGGGTCTTGTGGTTCTGTAGCCGGAAAATAGGGTGGTTGTCGGAGAAAGAGAAGTGGTCGCCTTGTACCCGCAATAAAAGAGAATAGATCGCCGGAGCCGGTAGTGGTCGCCGGTTGTACCTGCAAGACAAGTGGTCTCCGGTACCGGTAGTGGTCGCCGGTTGTTTTACCGTTGGTGATATGTACGGAGAGAGAAATACAAAGCTCTGAAAACTTCACCGTCAATAAAAGGTCATAGTGATAGGAAAGAATGATACATTCAAAGGAGATGATAGAGAATGACCAAATATGCAAATCAATAAAACTGGGTACCGATACATGTACTGAATACCTAAAATCTGTACGGGTACGGGTATTTGGGAAAAAAAGCTCATCCCTAGACGCATCTACATTTTTTTTTTGTAATGTAAGTTTTATAAGAAAAGTTAGAATTCAAATTTCAAGGGAAAGTTTTTAAGTTGTAAGTAACATACTGCTGATGTATTGGATTGCCACTTGCAGATAAACTACAAACTCGGTTGCGATCCGAAGGTGGAATCAAAGCGTTGCTAGGGATGGTTAGGTCAAGACATCCAGATGTTCTTTCTCAAGTTGCACGTGGAGTTGCAAATTTTGCAAAATGCGAGTCCCGAACTTCTAGCAAAGGCAAGTCCCTTCAATATAAACATATAAAGGAGTACCGTGGGCCTAAATAGATAGCACTAGTTCTTTTGTAAATTAGAATTTCTAACAAAAAGATAACACAACCATTTTTATGTTGTATACAAAATGGGTCTTAAGCATGATGTTTAGTTGCAAAATGTAAAAAAAAAAAAAAGATTCATGTATTTACTCTAGCAGAGTAATTATTTATAATTACCCTAGATAGTTACTCTAGGGTGATCATAATTACTCTACTAGTTTTATTTACTCAGATTTTTTTTTAGATTCTGGGACTAAAATACGTGCTTAATAAGATGAGAAAAAAAAAAAAATTCCCTCCACTTCTTACGTTAAGCCAATTTGTATGTTAAGACCCATTTGTACCGGAACCTAACTCTAGACATATATATGCAATTGACATGAAGGAATGATATTTTTATTTTGTTTGCTTATGTTCTCTTTGTTTTGTACTAAACGATGGACTGATTGTTCTGTGTTAGGTAACAAAAATAACCGATCTTTATTGATTGAAGACGGGGCACTTCCATGGATTGTGCAAAATGCCAACAACGAAGCATCAATAATTAGACGCCACATTGAGCTCGCACTTTGTCATTTAGCACAACACGGTAAGTATTTCATTGTGTTAAAATTTTAGTTAAAAATATACAAGTCACACCAACGAGAGAGGTTCAAATGAGAACCATTTAATAATTAGCAACCAGGGATGATAATTTTTCCCAAATACCAGTACCGATTTTGGGTATTCGGTACATGTATCGATACCCTGTTTTATTGATTTCGGTATCGGTACTTTTGGTATTGGTACGGGTAAAAATGGTACTGGTACATAATTTGATATTATTTTTATTTTCATATTGTGCTATTAGGTACTCGTATCCATTTTACTTATTTGGTACCGGTATTGTACAACTATTCGTACCGATTTTACCTTATTGGTACCCTTACTTTATTGGTACTCATACCAATTTTACCTATATAGTACCCATATGAGTGCTTAAAAGATAGAAAAAAACAAAATGGTACCAAATCAGGTGCTGTACCGAAATACCGATACCCGAACCCATACTGTACCAATATTTTTGGTACGGTATTCGGTACCTAGTTTTGTTCAAATTCGGTACTGGTATTTTTGGTATTGGTACAGACCGATCCCATCCTTATTAGCAACCACTTTTTGACCTTTGGATCATATTTGAATGGATGATTAAGATCTCTGTTAAATGTCTTTCACAAATCACAACATGAATTGCGACCGTCCACTTAATGATTAAAGGCTAAAAAGGTGCCTTTTCTTGATCTATAATTAATTGTTGGTTCTCATTTGATCTTAGTAAACTTGCCCCTCATACCATTTATGATAAAGGTTCTTATGTGTGTTGTGGTTATGTTCTCAGAGGTAAATGCAAAAGACATGGTGAGCGGAGGTGCCCTTTGGGAGCTAGTTCGTATCTCACGTGATTGTTCCCGAGAAGACATACGTGCTCTTGCTCGACGTACTTTGACTTCTAGTCAAACCTTTTCATCTGAACTACGACGCTTAAGAGTAGAGATCTAAATTTATGTAGCCGTATTGAAACAACCAGAGCATATTTTTGTAACATTCGTGTGGGCATTCCGTCTTGTTGTGGGTTGCTTCATGTTTGGTGTTTATAGGATAATAAATTAAACATCTGTTTTGTAAACATGCATTGTTCGTTTGTGATTAGTTAGTTGGTAATTTATTTGTTACAAATTTTTTAACTTATATTAGTAAAAATGCCTGGAAATGGACAATATATGGTGCAAGTACACTTGTAATAGTCATAATGAAAATAATGTTCCTTTATTGCAAGTTGCATGAATTCTGAAGTTTCCTCAACTCCCACGTTATTACTACAATACAATAATAGGGATTTTTAAGTTTCAACTAACATGACAGTTACCTAAAGGTGCAGAAACCGGGTTTTTTAGTACCTGGGTTCGGGTATATACCATGGTCGGGTTTGGGTATTGGCCAGAAAATCTATACCCTGTGTACCCGGGTTCGGGTTCAGGTTTTCAATACTCGGGTATTAGAATACCGTATCTCTGGGTTTGGGTATTGGCCGGGTATAGTTCAGGTATTAATCGGGTTTTTTGATTAAATTTTTTGGCATAAAACATAGAAATCTAATGGAAACGTTTATTTATACATATTATATGCCTTGAAATCTGCCCAAAAAAAGCCTCACACAAGCTCTAAACGTTCAAAAAAAGTTGTACACAACAGATCCGGGTATTACGAAAACCCGGGTCCGGGTATTACGAAAACCCGGTTACGGGTATTACAAAAACCCGGGTACGGGTTTTATGGAAACACGGGTGCAAACCGGGTATGAAAGAACCCGGGTTCGGGTATTGAACAAAATATGCATACCCGGTCCCTACGCTACAGGTAGGGTTGGGTTCGGGTTTAAAAAACCCGGTTTTTCTAATACACGGGTTCGGGGTTTTTTTCCAGGTTCAGGTCCGGGTCCAGGTTTTTTGTGCACCTCTACATTTACCTACGATTATCCATCTCATTCTTCGGCGGTCTCATTCAGTCATTCTTGACCAAAATCTTTAGGTTTGTTCTTCTGGACGAATATCAAACTAGTCAAGGTTGGAGAAAGGCCCATGAGCCCATCCAACTAATAGCATTTGCATTTGGGCCTTCATCTAATTTGCTGTATTTTGTATCTTCATCATAATCTCCATCTCTAATTCTCTATTAATATTTCTAAAATTTAGAGTTTTATGAAAAAATGATTGGTCACTATTCATCACCTTCATAAATCTCCATGACATTATAGCCTAGTGGCATCTTGGAGGTGAGATAAGACTTAGATACCATTAGGTTCTGAGTTCGATTCCCACGAGGTTTTTCCAGATTTATTGGGTTTCCTCATGAATTGATGTATAGACATTATTGCCTAGTGGAGATGGATATGATCGGGTGGTTCCACTGGTGGCACGATAATAATTCAGTGGTCCGTTAGTGATCCAATTTTATCGTTAAAAATCACGTTCATAAATATTTGTATATTAAAAAAAGAAAATCATAATAAAATAAATATTTGTGAATAACATAGATAGGGCTGTAAACGAACTGAACGTTCAGCGAACCGTTCGTGAACCGTTTGGCGGGAAGTTCGTTTATGTTCGTTCGTTTAATAAACGAACGAACATGAACAAGAAATTCCGTTCGATTGGTTAAATGAACAAACATGAACAAAGGTCTCGTTCGTTCAATTGTGTTCGTGAACGTTCGGTAAGGTGTTCATGAACATTCGTTCATTTGCGTTCGTTTATGTTCGTGTTTTAATTAAAGATTTTTATACTATCATATATTTTATCTATACTTTTTATACTATTAAACTTTTATTTATATCATTACCCTAACAATTAAACTAGGAAACCCTCTTTCACCTTGTTTATGCACCATTTCTCTTTCTTTACTCATTATTTACATCGACGAATATGATCTACCTCCGTTCCACAATAAGGGATTCAAGTTCGAGTGCTACTCTCTGGGCCATTCACCTTTATCCTTCATCGCGTTCGCCAAATTTATTTGTGTTCGTGAACCGTTCGTGAACACGCTCATTTCCTTAATGAACGAACACGAACATAAAATCTCGTTCGGTAGGTGTTCATGAACCGTTCGTGAACACATTTATTTCCTTAACGAACGAACACGAACAAGGCCTCGTTCGTGTTCGTTTACAGCCCTAAACATAGATATAGAGAATGAGATAGGTTAAGTTAGATAAAAAAAATGTTGACCTTTTCAATACTTAGGTTACATGAAATCAACTTTAGATAAGATATGTTAGGTTAAACAAAAAATGTTTTGACTTTTTCAATACTTGGGTTACATTACATGAAATCAACTTTAAAATAATACCAAGTCACACTCAAGTTTAAGGTGGATAAACATAAGCAGGAATGAAATAAAAGTATTTTGGTAAGGTTTTATATATTAATTGAGTATAATATTTGCCTAAGACATGTGTGTGCGTACCCACATATACCTTTTTTTATATTAAGAGAAACACAAGTTAAACTCCAATGGTTTTACCAATTACACACATATACTTAACCGTTGTATATTTTGTTCAAACATAGCAACCGTTAACGGAAAGTTAGTTACAGTTAGTTATACTCAATTACCCATTTAACATAAAATATGATACCATTACATTTTTGAGGAGAAAAGTGGTTATAAGTTATAACCAACATAAATGCCATTTATGATCATCATATGAAGAGTGTTTAAAAATAATTGTTGTATTGAAGTCTCATCACACTTCGTTCATTAAATCAGATCTTAGTCACCAACATTGGGTTGCTTTCATAAGTGTTGCATTTTCTTTATAGTCAAGGCCAACGTTAGAATGTCAAACCTTTGAAAGAGGCTACCTCTTAATGGAACCATTAAGAATTTTACTAATGAGAAGGTAGAATAATGTGACATGTGATGATTTACCATTCAGATGTTACCTCTTAACCATTCAGACTTGAGGTTACCTCTTATTCATTCAGAGGTTTTAAACCATTAAGAGGTAGCATCTGAATGGTCATTAAGAGGCTATCAAACAGCCCCTAAGAATTTCATACCTTTAAAACGTTGTACATTAACCATTTCTAAAGCTACATAAGAAAAACATACATTGAACATAAAACGTTATACATTAACCATTCTAAAGCTACATAAGAAAAACATACATTGAACATTCTATGTTGACCCCGTGTCAAATCTCTAATTTGACCTTCATTTTCTTAAAGTTTGATTCTCATAAGCTTTATTTTGTCCAAACTAGTAAAATCCCATAATTCACGGAAAGTCGACCCTTTACAAACTTCAATTATTTCAAGTCTTTTGTCATATTAGGGGTTGGGATTTGGGGTATTTTTGGCAAAAGTAGCTGGTGCCTGATGGCTGGTAGCTGGTGGTAGGAAGCTGGTAGCTGGTGGCTATAGCTTTTTAGATATATTTAGGTGTTTGGGAGAGTAGCTGAAGCTTTTAATAAAATGTATAAAATGACCAAAATGTACATAACTAAAAAAAGATAACTAAAAAGTCCATTATCTTTAGAGGTTTAAATAGTTTTTTTTCCTCTAAAAGTTTGTAGCTCCTTTTAAACGCTACTAGTAGAAGCATTCAACCAAAAGTTTCAAGTTCATTCAACCAAAAAAGACTTTTTATTAAGTAGGAGTTTTTTTTCTTAAAAGCTTAAAGCTAAAAGTTTCTAAAAGCTCTATGCCAAACATACCCTGGTTTAATTTATACATGTATTTCACACCTTTTAATGCCATTTTGCAAATTCATTTACATCAAAATGTTTGTGAGTATCTAAGAAAAAAAAATAGAATAAGTTTTTGTGAGTGAGATAGAGATAAGGATAGAGAATGAAATATGGTAGGTCAAACAAAATCTATAAATACATATAAAGAAAGTTGATATTTCATTAAGTTATAGAGATATAGACAGAGATTCTACTGTAAATGCTCTAAAATACTACAACAATAATGAAAGTGTGATAGCTAAATAAATTGTATCTAAGTATGATTTTACATAGAAAATAATATTTAATAAATGATGTGACATAGTTAGAAACAATTTATTCAAATGATAAGTTATATGTGAAAAATGTGAACATAATTTGTTACTTGAAGTTAGTTAGGTGGTTGTAAGTTATAACCAGCATATATGCCTTCATAAGTTTTGTATTTTCTTTATAGTTAAGGCCAACGTTAGAATGTCAAGCCTTTGAAAGTGTTAGAATTTCATACCTTTAAAACGTTGTACATTGATCATTCTAAAGCTACATAAGAAAGACATACATTGAGCATTCTATGTTGACCCTGTGTCAAATCTTTTAAGGGTCGTTTGTTTCGTAGAATATTTATAATGTAACTGGAATGTTTAGTAGGAATTAGAATGTGTAGGAATTTGAATTAATTTCACTGAAATAGGAGGAGTTGGAATGTGTAGGAATTTAAATTAATTCCAATGAAAATTTGCATTTTGTTTGATTTGTGAATTTATTTATAATTAAAACTAGTGATATACCCCCGCGCTTCGCCGCGGGGATTAAGTCGATATCAATTTGGTTCGTTACAGTACCTGCACTCGATATAGTAATTGAAAGAGAAAGCATTACATCGATTGAAAACAAAAAAAACACATATTGATATGGTACCTATATATGTTTTTCAGTTGATATCGGCTTGGTTCGCTTGCATTTTATGTTTATTTTATTTCAACATAACGATCTTTTTTTTTATAACGGATATTCTGCCGCTATCGTACCAAGCCCAATCGAAACCAATTGAACAACATTTGTATCGGAACCAATATTTTTTTTTTTTTAGTTTTTTTTTGCTTTCAATAAATTAATACTATATAGCTACCATATTGTACCGAACATCATCGGTACCGGTATACATTCCGTTTTATTGTTTCCTGTTTGATAACGGGTACTATGATCGTATCTTAAAAGTTATATGAGAGAACAAAATATACTTAAATCAATTAAAGTAATAAACCAAGAAAATAATAAAACCTTAGAAAAACAATATTGAAAAAAATAAAAAACAATTGTTCCCCTCTTTTTATTTCAACATTACGGTATATATTTTTTAAACGGATATTGTGTCGCTATCGTACCAAATTCAATCAAAACCGATTGAATAACATCTGTATCCGTATTTATTTTTAGTGTTTTTGCTTTCGATGAATTAATATTGTATCGCTACCATACCGTACTGAACAACATCGCTACCAGTATATATTCATTTTTATGATTTCTTGTTTGATAACTGGTACTTTAATCGTATCTTAAAAGTTATATAAAAATATATGTTTAAATCAATTAAACAACTAAAACAATATAATACTAATAAAAACCTAGAAAAAAACAATATTAATAAAAAATTAAAACACTGTTCATGGCCACTTTCTAATAATATATAATATAATATAATAATGGAATGTTCATAATAATCAAATGACAAAATTATCCTTATCTTTGTTATCCTCACTTCTCCCCCGCAAATTTACCCTTACCAATCCTAATGGATAGGGCTGCAAACAAACCAAATGTTCGGCGAGAAGATCGTTTGTGTCCGTCCGTTTATTAAACAAACGAACATGAACAAGAAATTTCGTTCGTTTAGTTAAATGAACAAACATGAACAGAGGTCGTGTTCATTCGTTTATGTTCGTGAACTTTCGGTAACGTGTCGTTTGTGTTAGATAGTTCATTAGTGTTTTTAGTTTTTATATTTATTTAAATACTTCAAATTCCGAAAAAAAATAAATATCTAATAAGTGTTAGTGTATTATATATTCTGTTCACGAATGATTGTTTGTGTTCGTTTGTTTCCATTTATGTTCATGAACATTAGTTTGTGCTCATTTGTGTTGTCAACGTTCGTTTCTGTTTGTTGCCTAAAATTAACAAATAAACACAAACGAACACGACCAAGTTCACTTCCTTAACAAACGAATACGAACATAAAATCTCGTTCAATAAGTGTTTGTGAAGGTTCGCGAACACATATATTTCTTAACAAACGAACATGAACAAGATTTTGTTCGTTTTCATTCGGTTCGTTTGCAACAACCTCAACACTTGATTATCTTCATCGTAAATATTTTCGTTGATTTTAGAATGTTCGGTTTTAAATTGACCTAACGCTTCATGTTATCTAACTAAAATCGTTTTTGGGTTTTGATTAACAAAGCTTGAATCATTTTTGTAATGGTAGATTTTGGTTCCAATTTATGAACAAAGCTTGAAAAAAGCATTTATGGTTGATTTTTAATCACAGTGGTCAATCGAGGTGGATTTTCGGTGAGCAAAGCTTGAAAAAGCTCTTCTAGGATTCAGTTTTGAATCGTTTTCAAAAGGGCTTGGTTATTCACACATCCCCCTTGTTATTTGCACATCCCTTGAACCCTATAGGAAGCGTATAGGGCAATACGGTTCCTCTAGGTCCAAGCGTATTGAGCAATACACTTCCTATATGTGTACTTGAAGTACAAACTTTTCAGAAGATGGTCAGCTAATGATTAGGGGACCAGAGGAAGCGTATAGGGCAATACGGTTCCTCTAGGTCCAAGCGTATTAAGCAATACACTTCCTATATGTGTACCAAACTTCCTATATGTAAAAACCGGTGGCGACGGCAAATTGACGAAGCGACATCTCAAATACCTCGCCGAACAGACGGAATGTGATCTCGGGTGATGGGGCCGGCAAGTTCGGATCATCAAAATCCGAGTTCGGCCGGTCATCCGGTCGAGGTCTATAGCGGAATGTGGAGAAAAACTCCACCATCAACGGCCGATAAGATGGTGCGGCTCCTATTCGAAATAAACGATCCCACGGACTATCCTGCCCGATAACCTGTCGAACAGTGTCTGCCACCCCACATGGTTATCATAAATATGTTTTTGGTATTACAATAATGTATAAATGTTTTTTTGACACATTTTTATAAAAAGGATTCAAATTAGGGGACCAGGGGAACCATATTGCCCCATACGCTTCCTATACATTGGCTCTAGGGGAACCATATTGACCCATACGTTTCCTATACTTTGGGTCCAAGGAAACCATATTGCCCCATACATTTCATATATATATATATTGTTTTGTTTAATAAGTGTTTTTATAAAAACATTATAAGATAACAATAATAAATTAAAAATTTGATGTAACTTATAATTTTTAAGTAAAACTAATATGAAGTGTATTGCCCTATACGCTTCATATTAAACTTATGAGAATCGTATTGGGCAATACGCTTCCTATTTGGTCACTTTTCAGACCTTTATAGTTTTGAACTGCGTGCGCGTCAGAGAATATTGTACCAATAGGAACCGTATTGCCCAATACGCTTCCTATTGGTGTCGCATTTAATGCTTCAAACCCTATGGGAAGCGTATTGGCCTATATGGTTTCTATTGAGGGATGTACAAAAATTTTAGGGGATGTGTAGATACCATCACCCTTATGGTATGAGCTGGTTCTAGTAACTTCATATTTTAAAACAATATGAAAAGTCGCTTCTGGTTCTAAACGATGAACATGGCTCGATTGATTTATTCATCCTAGTTTGGTCAGTGGCGGATTTATGAACTTTTTTCACTGTGTTTCTTTTGGTAGAATCTCACTAATTCTCACTATTTTTTTCAAATCATACGAGGTTCTCACTAATTTTTCCCATTTTTTCAAAACCGAATGGGTTCCTGAGAAACCACAAAAGTAGTCTAGATCCGCCTCTGAATTTGGTTATGTTTTACTGTGATTTTTTTTTTAATCTCAAACTGTTTTGCAATCCACTGTCTCATATTTTACAAAAAATGACTTGTTAGAATATTTTGTTTGGAATGGGTTTTTTTTTGGTAATATTTACACATTCCTTTAAAAAGTTTGAAATTCCATCACATATGTGAAAGCGACTGTCCCATGAATGAGGGTATTGGTTGGAATGAATTCCAATTTCATTTCCTTTATATTTTAAAAATGGAGATGGAGATGTGCTTCAGATGAAGAAAAAATAGTAGAAATATCTAAAATTTGGAGATGGTGAAGTCGATGTAGACTAAATAGTCTATTGTCCTCTAGGATGAATTGGTGAAGCATACGATCATATGCTTCATTACATCAATCCGGCCCCTTGGCAGAATCACAATACCTATTCAAAGGGGAAAATGGATCAATAAATTGTGGAATCACCGACTGAACCAATGACTATTCATGATTCCATAATTGATCAATTCCCTATTGATTGAGTTTTGAATTAGTAAAATTAAAATCATGGTCTATAAGTTATTGAAGAATAAAATATGCTTTATTGAAGTTCATCAATAATCTTAACGAAATCGCAACACATATTTAGAGAGACAAATGGATCAATAATGTTATGACGAAGGAAAGAATATATGATAACAAGGTTCAATCAATTAAATATTAGTCATTAGCACCTAAGGGTTCATCTATGTTTACACTTCAAAATGAAGAAGTATCACCGCTAGCCATTCCCTCGACAACTCGTTAATAAATCTGGTTATCAATAGAAACCCATCGGTTATAGTCTGTTAGAAATATGGTCGTGGTTATTCTAATTTCCGACATACTCCCGGAAGGGGTATGGTCCCAAAAAGCTGCGCAACCTCCTGCGAGGTCGCGCAGGACCATACCCCTTACTCAGCATTTTTCTTGCTGCCAAACCTCGCGCGGGTTTCAACACATTTCTGTAACGCGGCGCGAGGTCCACATTAGAGTAAACTCCAGTTAGTAACACTTAGGATTCTAAAAAGAACATCTGAAAGCCCCTGCCTCGCGCAAGGTAATAACGTGCTCAGCAAGAATCATACGTAATTACGGCGCAAGGCTTTCCAGATAGTACACAAGGTACAAGTGGCAGAAATAAAGAGCCAATCAGGGTCCTTCTGTTCCTGCGCAATCGTGCTCCACGATCGTCTGACATGCAGGAGACAAAAAGTACTTAAGGACGCCTATGTGGCACCAATCATAGGACAGAGACAACTGCCCCACGATCTCCACTTACCTGCTGATGGCAGAAGGGCAGCAAGGCCGACAACAGAGACACGTGGCTCCAATCACATTGCGCCAACTCCATAAAGCTCCTAGAGGCCACTAACGGTCGACACCAGTGAGACAAGGAGCATATCCTCCAGGTTGTCGCCTTCTGGCCCAAGGCCCATCGGCCCACACCCTCTTACACCTCTCCGGCTATAAATAGAGAGCTCACTTCACAGGTTAAACATTCCATTCCCTCTACTCTCACTTAATACTTAATTCTCTCCCAAAGCAGTCGCTTATTCTCACGCCGGAGCCTGGTTAAGAGGGAAACCCCCACATTCCCCTCTTAACGAGTAACGGTGTTTTGTTTTGCAGATAAACCACGGTCATTAAGGAGCTCAGGAAACCATAAGAAGATTAACCATCATGGTAGAAACATAATCAAATTGATTAATCCCCTAATTAGTTCTGTGTTTCTTCATTGGCGCCCACCGATTTTTTCTACAAACCACTCTCATCTTCTTTCCTGAGTTTTCGTTGTTTTTTCTTCCTTCGACCATGGCTGGTCAAAGAATCATTCCCGAGTTTGTTGGTCTCGGAGCAGACCCTAACGCAGCGTTGGGGGTGGATAACCAAAACATCCAACCCCAACACGAAGAAATCGACGAAATCGAGATAGCCAACACTGGGGGTCCGCGCGGGAGCTTCACCCGCATCACTCAAAATACCCCAGGAAACAACGGTGCTGGACCCTCGAACACAGCTCCACCTCAGAATATCTCAGCGCTATTAGGGCTACCAGAGGGCGAAACACCAGCCTCATGGTACGCCAAGCAACTCGCCACCATTAACGCGGCATATCAATCCTTGAGCGCGCAACAAGCAGTTTTAACGGCAGAACATTCCTTGGTTACACCAACCGGCCCAAGTCACGGGCCGCGCCAGATGGCACCACCGCAAAATATCCAAGGAAGAGCAAACAGACCTCCCCCTACCCGAAGACAAAGCGTACAAGACACGCGCGATACACGGGGGGAGACAGAAAGCTACTATGACGAACCGTCAAACTTCCAACGAGGACCAGTTCATAGCCGGCTCACGCCGCGCAACATAAACGATGAGTGGGAAGAAACTGACCCGAATGATCCAACCTGGGAGAACGATGACGAATCTTCGGTTTTCAATCGTTTGCAAAGAAATCATGAGTACTACAAACCAAGGCAGCACGTTGGGTATACCGAAGAGGCAGAGCGTGACTTTCGCCTCGCCTATCGACCAGAGGAAGCTATAGAGCATTCAAAGTTCATCCCAAAGATAGCACTCGCGCCGCTCAAGAGAGAGAAATTACCTCCGACTGTTGGAAAGTTTAACGGATTGACTGATCCCGATGATCACGTCAGAGTTTTCACAAACGTGGGCTGCATGGGAGGATGGAATATGCCCATGTGGTGCCACCTGTTTATCCAAACACTTACCGGGGCTTCTCGCGCCTGGTTCGACAGCCTTCCTGCAGGAAAGATAAAATCATGGGTAGATTTCAGGACTCAGTTTTTGAGTCACTTCAGTCAACAAAGGCGATACCAGCGCGATACAGCTGAAGTTGAAGATATCTGGCGCAGAGATAACGAGGGTTTGGAAGATTTCATTACGCGCTTTAACAAAGAATGTTTGGAGATCGGTGGCGTGAGTGAACAACTCATGCGCTGCCATTTCAAGAAAGCCATCCGCTGTGATAGCCTGATTAGAACCATCACTGGGAAGGATGGAATGCCAAAGGAGTGGGATAAACTCATGGAAGCCGCGAAGATAGTCGCGCAAACTGAAGAGTCACTCGCACGAAACAACAGCTATCGTTCAGAAGATAGATTTTCTAAAGGGGGTCACTCGTGCGACGACAACAGGCGCAACAAAGGCAAGAACCCTGGGTGGAAGGCCAACCACTCCAACGGTTATAATGAACGACCCCGTTACAAAGAACGATCCCGCTATAAGGAAGACGCGCGAGATACTATCGATCGCATCGGCTATAGAAAGGCGGCCCGAGATGATGATCGTGAAAAGCATTGGACTCCGCTCATAAAAACACCAAAAGAGGTGCTAATGACGGAGAACCACGATTTCAAGACACCAAGACCAATGACGAACAAAAAGGGGCAAGACCCCAACCTGTATTGTGACTTCCACAAAGATACAGGCCACTTAACTGATGATTGTTACAGCTTACGCCAAGAGATCGAAAGAGCGCTGAAGAGTGGAAAGCTGAGCCACTTGGTAAAAAACGTGCGCAAAGAAACAAGACAGCTCCATCGCCACGATGAAGGAAATCACAAGAAAGTCCGACGCCTAGAAACACACATGGTCAATGGACCAAGGTATAGCGCGAGAGAAAAGGGCAAGAGACCTCATGAGCCTTCATGGCAAGAGCAGCAAGTTATTTTCCCGGTGGTGCGCGGGGGTCCCCGAGCCACACGACCCATCGTCATCACCGGTATAATCGGTCATTATGAAACGGAGTACGTCTTCATTGACCCGGGGAGTACGGCAGATATCATCTATGAACAATGCTTTAACCAGTTCGACGATGAAGACAAAGCAAGACTTGAACCAGTTGATTATCCATTGTCTGGATTCTGCAATGAAATGGTCTTCCCGCTAGGCCAGATCAGCTTCCCCGTCACACTCTCTGACGGGAAGCATTCAAGAACAACAGACGTTAACTTCATGGTGATGCCTGTTAAATCAAGACATGATGTGCTGATCGGGAGAGAGACACAAGGTGAGCTGAACATGATAACTTCCACCCCCCACTCAGCGATTGGTTTCCCAACCAAGACGGGGGTGGCAATCGTTTATGCAAAAAAGGAAGTAATGTCAACAGAAGAGATGCGCCCAACAAAAGCGGCGAAGGTTTCAGCAACCGAGCCCGAAAAATGGGTTTTAAATCGCAAATACCCGGAGCAAACGGTAACGATAGGCCACGCCATCTCACCAAACATCAGAACTCGTCTCAAGCAGCTCCTATTCAAGAACATGGATATTTTCGCCTGGACCTCGGCCGACATGACCGGAGTCCCGCGCGACATCACAGAGCACTGTTTAAACACCTACCCCTCTGTTGAGCCGAAAGTCCAGAGAAGGCGCAGCTTAGGGGCAAACAAAACGAAAGCAATGAATGAGCAAGTATGCGAGTTACTCAAAGCCGGCATCCTGCGAGAAGTACGTTATCAAAGTTGGGTTGCGAACCCCGTAATGGTAGAAAAGTCTAGTGGTGGATGGCGAATGTGCGTAGACTATACCGATCTCAACAAGGCATGCCCCAAGGATTGTTACTCTTTTCCTGAGATCGACAAAAAGATAGACTCACTCGCGCCATACAGATGGAAGTGCTTCTTAGATTGCTACAAGGGGTACCATCAAGGACAAATGAAGCTCGAAGATGAAGATAAGACGGCTTTTCGCACTGATCTGGGGATTTTTTGCTATACGAAGATGCCATTCGGCCTGAAAAATGCTGGCGCCACATACCAGCGATTGATGGACAAGACCTTCGCCGGTGACATCGGAAAGCATATTGAAGTTTACATCGATGATCTAGTGGTCAAAAGTCCCGAAGAGGACCAAATGTTGAAAGACATCGAAAAAACCTTCAATTCATTGCGCAGCGTAAATATGAAGTTGAACCCAGCCAAATGTTCTTTTGGCATGGAAGAAGGGAAGTTTTTAGGCTTCATAGTCACAAACGGCGGCTTCAAAGTAAATCCGGAAAAAGTCCAGGCCATAGAGCGAATGCCATCGCCGCGAACAATCAAAGAAATGCAACGGTTGGCCGGCCGCCTAGCCGCGCTTAACCGTTTTCTGTCAAATCACGCCGCAAAATCATATCCTTTTATCAGCACGCTGCGCAACTGCGTCAAAAAGCAAGAGTTCAGGTGGACCCCTGACGCAGAAAAGGCTTTTCAGCAGATGAAAGCATGTTTAATCGAGCTCCCTACCCTGACCGCACCGTTTGAAAAAGAACCGCTCATACTATACTTATCTTCTTCAGATAAGGCAGTAGGATCGGTATTACTGGTAGAAAGAAATGGAGTTCAAACTCCAATTTATTACGTCAGCAGGGTACTCACTGACCCGGAAACAAGATATTCCACGATGGAAAAATTGGTGCTTGCGCTGCTACATGCCTCCCGAAGGCTGCGCAGATACTTTACAGGACATGTGATCACCGTACTTACCAATTTCCATATCGGCACGATACTTCAAAAACCAGAAACATCTGGACGACTAGCAAAATGGGCAATCGAGTTGGGAGGCCACAACATTTTGTATCGGGTCCGCGCCCAGCCATAAAGGGTCAGGTCCTCGCCGACTTTATCACAGAAGTCCCGATAGAGAAAATCAAAGATTGTGAGCTTGTTGAAACTCCTGTAAAAGACACGACACATGAGACTTGGATGCTTTATACTGATGGGGCCTCAAATGAGGATGGCGCAGGAGCAGGATTGCGCCTAGTGAGCCCTGAAAACCACGAATTCACTTACGCCATCAAGTTGGATTTTAAAAACACCAACAACGAGGCGGAATACGAGGCATTTCTGGCAGGCTTGCGCCTCGCCATCAAAATGGGAGCTAAAAATCTACATGCACATGTTGATTCACTCTTGATAGCTAGCCAAGTCAACGGTATATACGATGCACGGGGTGAAGTCATGGCCCTATATCTAGAGCAGGCGAAAGAGTTGCTTCAACAATTCAAGTCTCACAAAGTAATCCACATCAATCGCTCTGAGAACAAACCAGCTGATGCTTTGAGCAAGCTTGCTTCAACCTCCTTTCAACATCTCGCCAAAGATGTAAGGATTGAAGTACTCAAGAATCCTTCAGTCTTGCTACGACAAGTCAACGTGATCGAGATAGGGCAGCCATCCTGGATGACCCCTATCATCCAATACTTGCAAGAAGGAATACTCCCTGAAAGCAAAGCAGAGGCGCGGAAGGTTCAAAACAAGGCTCTGCAGTACGAAATGAATGGTGGTATCTTATACCGCAAATCCTTCTTGGGGCCACTACTGCGCTGTGTGGACCCCCAAGATGCGAATTACTTGATCAGGGAGATCCACGAAGGGATATGCGGCATCCATGCAGGGCCTCGCATGGTTGTTGCGAAGCTCATGAACGCCGGATATTACTGGCCAGGGATGCATGTTGATGCCCTGAAGGAGCTGCGCAAGTGCGACTCCTGTCAGCGGCACTCTCCGAAAACCCTGCGCCCCAAGAACGACCTGATCCCTGTATCCACTGCTTGGCCCTTTCAGCAGTGGGGAATCGACATGGTAGGACCCTTCCCAGAGGCTCCGGGCGCCGTCAAATTTATAATAGTAGCCGTCGATTACTTCACGAAATGGGTGGAGGCCAAAGCCCTTGCTTCAACTACAGCCATGATGGTGCGCAAGTTCATTTGGGAACACATCATCTGCAGATTTGGCCTACCACTCAAGATTGTTACAGACAACGGCACCAACTTTGCGTCCGAGGACCTCCAGAAGTGGTTGAAAGAGATGAAGATAGAACACACTTTCTCCTCCGTTGCGCATCCTCAGGCCAACGGACAGGTTGAAAGTGTGAACAAGTGTATTGTCGATGGGATAAAAGCCCGACTGGGCACAAAGCGAAGAGGCTGGGTGGATGAGCTCCCGAGTATCTTGTGGGCTCACCGAACCATGCCGAAAACAAGTACCGGCGAAACCCCTTTTAGCCTAGTCTATGGCTCAGAAGCGGTTATCCCGGCAGAAGTTGGCCTGCCCTCTCCGCGTTTGACAGCAGTCAACGCAATCGACAACGAGGCAGAGCGTCTCCTTGACTTGGACTTACTAGAAGAAAGGCGCGAAATAGCGCGAATTAAAGAAGCCAAATACAAAGCACAATTGGAAAGGTACTACAATGCGCGAGTCCGCATCTGTACCTTCACTCCAGGGGAATACGTCTTCCGTGATAACGAAGCCTCAAACGCCGAGCGCCCAGGAAAACTAGCACCCAAATGGGAAGGCCCATACTTGGTTCACGAAGTGCTAGGAAAAGGGGCTTACAAATTGCGCACCCTGGATGGCCATATCATCCCGCGAACGTGGAATGCGCAACAACTGCGCAAGTGCTATATGTAACTACTATCGGCCTTGCACCATTACCCACTGATGTCGGCCACGCGCCTTTTTACCTTCTCATGTTGGCTACACGCCCTTTTCCGTTACAAGCAATGTAAATTGGCCTGCGTGCCTACTTAATCAATGAAAGCATACGACATGCTCTTTTATCACGACTGACTTCTTTCGTTACAAATGCATGTTAAACTTCTGATTAGCACGAAAACACTCCAGTCATGCCTCCAAGGTCCTCCGCGAACATAGCGCGAGACCGGGCAATTACACTCACACAAGAGCCACACTTACATTTATTCGCGCTAACTTAACCGAAGTTTCTAACAACAGTGCAATAATTGTAACGGGAAAGAATAAACGAACATCATATTTAAACAACCAAGATCGCAACAGTTACATAAAAAGACAAGTGGCATTCATTAAAAGGCGCGACCGCGCAAGAAGTTACATCACAGAAACCTACAGAAAATTTTACAAGGCAAAGCCATACAACACTACCTACTCGAAACCATCTCTGGCATCACCGCCATCATGCTTATCGCCTTCATCGCCATCATTATCATCAGGTTTACCATCATTACCTTCATCATCGCCATCATCTCCAGCGGCCTCCTCTTCGTCGGATAATTCAACTGTGATCGGTGGATCAAGAATTGCCTTAAGACGATGGCACCAGTCATCATGCTCTAGAGCCTTCGCGACCAAATCCATCACGGGCAGTGATAAATGATCATAAGCATCTTCAGCATCTGTCAACGCGGCGCTAGCCTGATCAGTCACGGAGCAATGACTAATGTCAAACTCCTGTCCAAATACTTCTTCGACGTTGTTGAGCACATTCCAGGTAGCCTCCGCGATGACCAACAGCACACGCGGCATCCGTCAGAGCAGCAACAGCGCGATCCAATTCTCCAGCGTTGAGGACGGAGTTAGCAACCTGCATCGAAGACTGTTAAAACCAACTCTTAACAAAACTTTGAAGGAAAAAAGTGAACATACCAGTACTACTCCACGGCCACGCATCCACTCGGCCTCGGAAACAAGAGTGTCAACGATGCCCTGGGCTTCGGAATAGTTAGTCTGCGCCACGTTGAGGGCCTTGGTACTAACTTCACGTGCTTCTTCGGCTCTTTGTTTAGCCTCTTCAGCAGTAGCAGCCTTAACCTTCTCGGCCTCAAGGTCGATTTCCAACGATTCACACTTATCAACCTGATCATTCAAGCGACGCTTAAGTTCGGCGATCTCAACATCCTTGGCCTGGAGATCCTTGTCCTTACCAGATAACTGAGTCTTCACTTCAGTAAGCTCAACCTAAAAAAGACAAGACTTAGGCTATTTGGAAAACAAGCACAAAAGGAAAAGGCAGGAAAGATTTACAAACCTCAATCTGCTCCTTAGCAACCTGCGCAGCTTGCGCATCCTCGACCTTGCCGGTCAACTCAACAACCTTAGCTTCAAGGTTGACAATCTTGTCATGAGCCGCGGCCGCACGCTCATTGTCTTTCGCACATATGCGCTTAAACTCAGCCTTCTCCTTAGCCAGCTGCTGTTCAGCAGCTTGAAGTTTTGTTTTCAGGCCCTCGCGCCCCCATTCTTCAGCCTTCTTGTCAGCCTCAAGCTTGGCCCTCTCTTCATCAAGGGTAGTTTTCGACTTCTCAAAATCATTAATACGTTTCTGCATCCGCTCGCGGTACCTCTCCCAGTCCGACCGCTCCCTAACCATTGTTCGCCACTCCCGCACAATCTCCTGGTTAGCAGCGCGAGCATTCGCCTCCCCGAGCATATAAGTACGGTATAGCGCTTCATGAGTCTTCGCCCTCTGCCGGTTAACCTCTCCAGGGGTGAAGGAATTGAAGAACCAATCGCGGCAAGGACCGAACTCTTGAAAGGTATCCTTTTGCCTCAAACTCCAGGGAGCCTGATGGGGGGCATTACCGCGTTCCTCTTCGGTATAACTTTTATAATAGATATCACCAAGAGTATCCTTCGCCCCAATGGCTTGTAGATTATAACCACTAGCGCCACCAGAGCTCGCGCCACTAGAAACATAAGGGCCCGATCCCCTGGTAGAAAGCCCCTTGGAACGATGGGGAGCCTCAGTATGCGCAGGGCGGGCAGGTTCCTCAACCTCAGGCTCTTTCCTCCTCTCTTGATGAGGCTTCTCAGGCCCCGTCGCGCTCTCAACCTCCAGACCCTGCGCCTTCTTAACAATTTTCTCCTTCTCTTTCTCCTTCTCGACGTCAGAAGCTTTTTTGCGCTTCGCCTCCTCAGCCCTCCTATCTCCCTCGGCTTTCCTCTTCTTCTCCTCCTCCGCCTTCTTCCTCTTGTCCTCATCAGCCTTCTTCCTACGCTCTTCATCAACCTTCCTCTTCTCCTCGGCAGCCTTCGCCGTATCACCCTCAGCAGTATGCTTGTCCTTGGCAGATTCAGACCCAGCAGTCTTGGAAGATTTGATGATAATCTTTGGCCTTTTTGGCTCCGGCTCCGTAAACACAACACCCTTCTCAGGGGTCTTCTTCTTGGTTTCTGCAGAAACTGAGGGGTTAAGAAGAGAGCAATAAAAGGAAAAGACAAATCAGGAACATACCAGGAGAGAATCTATAAAGGGAACGCAGATTACTCTGTTTCCCAAGCACCAACGCCCCTCCAGCTACCGGCGCAACAGCCGCACCTGCAGTGGTCGCGCTTCTACTCCTTTTCCTGCTGACCAACTTCTCAGCAGCATCTTCTTCTTCTTCTTCCTCTTCCTCATGCTCGGCAGTGGAAGGAGTAGCGCCAGCGTCCGGGTTGCGAGAACCCGCGCTCCCTGAGCCACCAGTTCCAGTCTTCTTTCCGCCTGCGCGCGACAAACCTTCAAGTGAGTCACTAACAATCATGAAATCTCTCAAGTCACTCTGACGGAGGCGAAAAATACCTTTATCACCAGTGGTTGCGCGACTACTCCCGGCACCCTTGCTAGTCACCTCAACATCCTTCTTCTTCTTCACTGGTTTTTTCTTCTTCTTCTTCTCTTCTGGGTCAATACCCAAGTCGCGCAACACACCTGCAAAGACGTTAGACCACGAACTTAGCTCTCCGTTCGAAGACCCTACAGACTCCTCGCTGGAAAGATAGACAACCTCTTTCCCAGCAGAGGTCACAGAGCGCAAAGGACGAGGTTTCGGGATATGCGCACCTTCGTTTGCAGTAGGCGGCGAGGCAAACGCATCAGCAACAGGATACATAAAGTTAACCTTTATCTGGTCATACCAGTATTCTTCTCCGTCCTGAAGCGGGCGCACGCCCATAGTACCGCCGAAAGTGGCGAAAGCAGCTTGATACAAACGCGCCTCTACACGACAAATCATATAAGTAAAACACAAGCTACGAAATCAGTAAAACCAAGGAAATTACTAACCTCTATCATCAATCATCAAGATAGGAACCTCCTTGCTTTCGGGCGGCCATTGATCACTCATCCTCGCCGCTACCAAGATATTCTCCCCAAACACTCGGTTTGGGGTGGCGGTAAGTTCCCGATACCAAGCCTCAGTCTTGGGTATCGCCAAGTCTTCCTTCACAATCGCTTCATTCCAGGCGCGAAACGTCATGGGGATCGGAATAACCTCCTCGCGAATATAAAAGAATTTCGGCTTCCAGTCATGGAAACTCTTGGGAGGATTTAGAAGTACCTTCTTCGCTGCGCCTCGACTGGCAAAAGAGTAGAAACCCATATTTCGCTGAAGCTGATAAAAGGCCCGGAATTTATCGACAGTTGGCTCGATGCCATGAGCCCAGCACAGGAACTCGAAATGTCGGACACGAACCATCCCGGGGGGCTCAGTTGAGATAAATGGAACCCATAAAATTGAAGAATATGAGCCATGAAGTTGGTCGCCGGCAACCGGAAGTTGCCCTGATGGAAGAAGTCTTCGAATAAAGTGATGTACCCCGGCGGTGCATCAGCGGCTGTCTGGTTCTGGCCGGGGTACCGGACATCCCACTCCGGGGGGAACCGGAAACTACGTGTAAGCTGTTCAAAAAGCCCTAAATCCCACCGGAGAACAGGTACAGGACCTTCTTCTCCGGGATTATCTTCACGTTGTTCTTCAGCCATCGATAGATAAACAAAGGTCTTGAACGTCCTAGAAACAAGCCTGATAATCTACTACGATGTTCTTCAAGAACTTGAAGATCTGCTGCAACCGTGTTCTTCAAACTTTGAAGATTCAAAGAAGTTTGAGAGGAAGTAAAAGAATAGTAGAAGAGAAGTGATGAGCCTCACATCTCTCCGGATATATATACCCACCGCATTTAATGCGATGGGTAACCGTGCCGAAACCGCCGCAAGCAAGGCCAATCAGAAAGCGCCACGTAAGGCGTGTTTCCCGGAGTGACGGTTACCACGCGCGCGTGGGCCTCACTCTCTGACGGAAATACGATTCGTCAGGGACAAGTTGATGACAACCGTCAGAGGTCAACTCAAACGTCACCAACCGCGACTTTTTCACCAACCTGTCAGAAATTCAAATTTCGAGGTTTTTCCCGCCCAAAGTCATTAGAAACTCCATATACAAGCTAACAACAAAGCCAGTAGCAAGCCTGGTAGCCGCGCCGTAGTAACCAACAACTTACACGCGCGCCGTCTACCAAAGCCAGAAGCATCCTTCTACTTTTATTTTCTTAAGTCCAGAGCTCCAACCACTTGCTTTGCGCATGGTGCAGCACTGGACTGGGGGGACTTGAAGGGGTATGGTCCCAAAAAGCTGCGCAACCTCCTGCGAGGTCGCGCAGGACCATACCCCTTACTCAGCATTTTTCTTGCTGCCAAACCTCGCGCGGGTTTCAACACATTTCTGTAACGCGGCGCGAGGTCCACATTAGAGTAAACTCCAGTTAGTAACACTTAGGATTCTAAAAAGAACATCTGAAAGCCCCTGCCTCGCGCAAGGTAATAACGTGCTCAGCAAGAATCATACGTAATTACGGCGCAAGGCTTTCCAGATAGTACACAAGGTACAAGTGGCAGAAATAAAGAGCCAATCAGGGTCCTTCTGTTCCTGCGCAATCGTGCTCCACGATCGTCTGACATGCAGGAGACAAAAAGTACTTAAGGACGCCTATGTGGCACCAATCATAGGACAGAGACAACTGCCCCACGATCTCCACTTACCTGCTGATGGCAGAAGGGCAGCAAGGCCGACAACAGAGACACGTGGCTCCAATCACATTGCGCCAACTCCATAAAGCTCCTAGAGGCCACTAACGGTCGACACCAGTGAGACAAGGAGCATATCCTCCAGGTTGTCGCCTTCTGGCCCAAGGCCCATCGGCCCACACCCTCTTACACCTCTCCGGCTATAAATAGAGAGCTCACTTCACAGGTTAAACATTCCATTCCCTCTACTCTCACTTAATACTTAATTCTCTCCCAAAGCAGTCGCTTATTCTCACGCCGGAGCCTGGTTAAGAGGGAAACCCCCACATTCCCCTCTTAACGAGTAACGGTGTTTTGTTTTGCAGATAAACCACGGTCATTAAGGAGCTCAGGAAACCATAAGAAGATTAACCATCATGGTAGAAACATAAATCAAATTGATTAATCCCCTAATTAGTTCTGTGTTTCTTCACTCCCAATGGACTTTAGCCAGAGATTACCGACATATTACCCACAACTTTTGCAATGTCGCCTACATATGTCCTTTCCAAATGGAACAAAGGAGTATATCCCGCCATTGGATCTCACCTGAATCGCCCCATCTATCTAGATTACCAACAGATTCATTAGTGATGGTTTGCCTACGGTTTCCTTTAAGTTTTACCAACAAGATTTCTCTTAGCAATCCTTCAATTGTTTTAATTTATTTTATAAAAATAAGGAGAGTATCAAATAGAAAGTTTGGTTTGGGTAGGAAGGGTAAGAGGCAATAATATGAGGACACGTGGCAAACACAAAAATCACAAGGAAGGGCATTTTAGTCCAAACACATATTACTCTCATATTACCCTAAATCAACTAAAACGCATCAGAACCTTATAGTCAGTGGCGGATCTTGCCCGTTGAACGTGCCAGGGCCGAAAGACACGGGCACTAAAAAAAGCTCGGGCAAGCCCTGACCAAACATAGTATATATAAAAAATTTCGATCGAAATGCGAAAAATTAGCACTACGGCCGGAAAACTTGCCAGGGCCGTGGCCCTGCCACAGCCCTTAGAAGAACCGCCCCTGCTTATAGTTCATCCCACCAACACACCAACCCCCACCACCACCACCCCCTCCGCCACTAGACTCGTAACGCAGGCTCCGGCGAACTCCGCCACCGCTGCCATCGTCTTTCCTTTTTAGAAACAGAAAATTACGCTAAGTGATTAAATTTGATTTCAGATTGAAAATGGTTAGAATGAGAATGAAGATGCAACAGAGGAGTTAAGTGATTAAATTTTTGTAGACATGAGTAAACTCTATTCAGAGTAATGGATAAGACTCCATGTGCACATGTCGTCATTGTCACTTTTGTTGTTTTTATTGAAAATACTATTTACTTCTAGAAATCGTATGATCAAATCTTGATTGGCATTTATCTCACAGAAAGCTTTTACAAATTTTTGTTATGTTTTATACTATTGCGTTTTATATTTTACTTTATTGTGTTTTATACCACGTTGATAAAACATAATTTTTTGTGTTTTACTCTATTGCGTTTTATGTTTTACTCTGTTTTATAAATATTGATAAAAACACACTTTTTGTGTTTTTAGTCCATTGCGTTTTAGGAAAAAAAAATACATTTTTTGTGTTTTTAGTCCACTACGTTTTAGAAAAACACATTTTTTTGAGTT
Organism: Helianthus tuberosus; assembly: GCA_030545235.1. Lineage (NCBI taxonomy): Eukaryota > Viridiplantae > Streptophyta > Magnoliopsida > Asterales > Asteraceae > Helianthus > Helianthus tuberosus. Next base: position 141,690,602 of record CM060426.1, on the reverse strand, counting down.
TTTGGTCCATTGCGTTTTAGAGAAGAAAAAAAAAACACATGTTATTGTGTTTTTAGTCCATTGCATTTTAGAAAAAAAAAATATTTCTTTGTGTTTTTTTGTCTATTACGTTTTAGAATAAAGACGTTTTTTGTGTTCTTAGTCCATTCCGTTTTAGAAAAAAGACATTTCTTTGTGTTTTTAGTCCATTGCGTTTTACAAAAAAAAAAAAACATTTCTTTGTGTTTTTCAGCCATTGCGTTTTAAAAATAACACATTTCTTTTGTGTTTTTTGTGCATTGTGTTTTACAACAAAACTTTTTTTTATATTTTTTTCCCATTACGTTTTAGAAAAAAAAAAATCATTTTTTAATGTTTTTTTGTCAATTGCGTTTTACGCATCTGGGTTATAGAAAACTTTTTTTTTGTCAAAAGTATAGCAACAGTATACTCGTTTTAAAGATAAAAAACACTCGTTTTTATGGTGCAATCTTTATTAAAAAATAATGTCGTATGAAAAGGTTATTAACTTTTGAAAAACGGGGGGGGGGGGGGGGGGGTGATGGTATGGCGTAGAGAGAAACTATTGAATTGGATAGACTAGAATACCCCTACAAATCACACGTGCCTACTTTTTTATCAATTATACCCATTTAATCCAAACCTTGATTAATCAGTTGATGGTCCATATTACTTTCTAGTCTTCCTACAAAAAATAAACATCATATTACAAAATGTATTTGTTCGGATCACCATGGTCTAATTTATGTTTTACTGACGGTTTGTTAGTTTACCATTCCCATTTTTTTTTACTTTTTATTGGTTTCGTCACAGTTCCACAAATATTAACGGTATGTGGCCTCCTTTGGTAATAGTTCGTCGGAGATATTCATGTGTAGTGATGTTTGACGCACATGATAAAGACAGTGGGATCGAGTCCCTCATTTAGAACAATGGCATGTAAAATGTTTGTTTAGGAAAACAAGTTTGATATTATCAATCTCGAAGAACTCATGTCAATGAATTCCTCATTAATTCACTCGTTATGAGAAAGTATGGGACAGTTTGTTTTAGCTCTTAATGGTTTAGACCTCACATCTTACTGATTCAACACTTAATGGTTCAAACTGTTTGTTTCGCGAGCAGATGTCTGAATAGTTCAGACATTTCCTCTAAATGGTTAAACGTTATATATATTGAGTCTGAATGGTTATGACCTCTTACCTGAATTGGTTAGACATTTGTCTCTGAATGGTTAAACATTATACTTGCTCTTAATGGTTCAAACCTCTTACTAGTTCAGCAATTAATGGTTCAGAATTCTCTTACTGGTTCAGCACTTACTTATTCAGAAGTTGTTAAACAGCCCCTATATCATGCGATTTGTCTTTCAACAAATCACAAAGTTTGTAAAGAGGCATCGTTACAATTTGTGATTGTTCACCATTCTCTAAAATTAAGGTTACATATAAGGAGAGCGTGTTTTGGCCATTTTGTGGTATTGTCAAACTTGAATCTCCGTTGCTCGTAAACAAATGGTCAGATGCCCAATTGATAGCTGTCCTAGAAGATTTATCGAACATTCTCTATTGGTTCTCTAAAACATCGTTAATGATCAGTTTGGATTCATCTTCTTCAATTTCTGCAACCATTGACCTGACTACAAAAACTTTAAAAATATCATCAAAGGTGAACGATTAAAAGTAATTATTATTTAAAGACATTATTTAATAAACTTTTAACACGGGTTTTAAGCATTCTGCCATTTACAAGCTATTCAACAGGTTGCGTAGCGATAAGCGCCTAATTTTCCTCTTATAGAGGTCATAGGTTTAAATCATTCTTTCGCTAGCAGGTTGTGTTAAGACCTCTTGAAGGTTATGTTTCCAACACAAGTGGCGATTTACTTGATCCCATTGGTTAAAGGTACTAGGAAAATTTCTGGAAACTAATTCTCATGGTTAAAAAAAATTAATGAAAATAAAAGATCTATAATTAATTAACCTTAGGCTAGCTTATTAAAGACGCTAATCAAATAGGTGTTATTTAATACATATTCTCAAAATTGAAAGACTAAGGGGCTGTTTGTTTACCTCTTAATGATGCTCTTAATGGTTCAGATCTCTTACTGGTTTAGCACTTAATGGTTCAGACTGTTTGTTTCACGAGCAGATGTCTGAAAGGTTCAGACATTTGCCTCTGAATGGTTAAGATTTATACAGAGTTTGAATGGTTAAGATCTATAATCTGAATTGGTCAGACATTTGCATCTGAATGTTTAAGCATTACATAGGCTCTTAATGGTTCCAACCTCTTACTGGTTTAACACTTAATGGTTTAGACCTCTTACTGGTTCAGCACTTAACCATTCAGATGTTGCCAAACAGCCCCTAATTTTCAAATCTAATTGTTGCAAAGCTCTTTTTTAGCCTCATGTTGTATATTTAAATAAGCAGTCTTAAAATTTAATTATAACAAAATATTTAAACATCTAAACTATATGGAGATTGAACTCAAACCCTGTTATAAAATGGTGATCCGAGCTTGTTGATTATAATTAGCTTCTCAAACAAAGACCAACTTAATTTCCTACCACTTGACACCTTGCTCAACTTATTGGCTAGTTAATTTATTAATATGACTATTTCTTACTTCTATAACTATATAGAGGTCATGTAATTTTTTATCAATATATAAAGAAATAAGCATATCTAGGGTTCAACAAAGCATCTCCAGTCCTCACTTAAGACAAACCAATCACTTTCTTCTGCAAGGAACTCACACAGATTGTAACAGACAGAAACACACAAATACACACACACATATATATATACATATATAGAGAGAGAGATATAGAGAGAGAGAAGTGTAGTGATGAAGCTGAAGATGGGGTGGGTTGCACTTGCTGTTGCTGTTGCTGTTGCTTGCCTTGGAAAAGAGCATTAAGAGCTCTTGCATTTGCACGTGTAACCACTCTCATCATACAACTTCAAACCCTAAATAAAGACAGTCAAACATCACCCTCACACAGATCTACATACACAGATTTAGAGAGAGAAAAGATGTATGTAGATACACATACAAAGCCTTAGACAAGAAGTTAAAAGCGTCCATTAATGCATGTTTTCTTGAACACCCATATCCTAAAGACATCAACTTTACCATATTCTGCATAACACCTTCAAGACACTTTTCCGCCATTTGCTCAACCCTCATCAAAAGATGCACAAAAAGATTTGTACTTGAATGGACTTCTTTCTTTTTCTTTAACTTACACAAAATATATGTTATGGACAACTAATAAATCAACTGAAAAGACTAAAACATGATCATAAAGTATGTTTATATATGAACTTGTGGGGTCTCATTTATCATATGTGAGAGATGTACAGTTGGGATCTTGAATGGTTTAATGAGGGTTTCATAATTCATACAACCTAAAAGGAAACCTTAATTTTTTAACATACAAATCATATAAAGCATCTATATCTAGGCTGTCTCATTACCTTAATTATATTCTTGATTTAATCATACAACTAAAGCATAATTACAACTAATTAAAGCATCTCCAACGGGCGCCCATAGCCGCATGTGTGGTGATGTGAAGAGGCGCCTGTTAAGGCGAAAACCTTCGGCCAAGGCAGGGTCGGACGGGTTCTGTGAGAGGGAGGGGGGGGGGGGCGACCATGAAAAGAGAGGAGAGAGGGAGCCGGTCACTTAGGCAGCGCCGACGTGGAGGCGCCTGTCCCTCTTCCGCTCGAGATGGTCTAAAGAAAATTAGATAAATTACTAGATAATTAGTGATTTAAGGAAAAGATTTTGTGTTTAAAAGAAGTTAACTATAAAAAACTTGTATAAATAAAAGAAGAATCAATGTTCTAGCATAATGAAATTCACAAAAAGGATATAATTTCACAAGTTTTGTACAACCTCAATTCCTGATCAAACATGCTATAAAACCCTAATCATTCCAATTAATTAACATCACAAACTTACTAATTTATGTGTAAAAAAACAAATAAAGGAAAATGATCCACGAGATCGAATTACATAAGTTTAAGAGAAAGAAAGGATAAAGAAGAATTAAACAATAGTGTTTGATTCCTCATTTCCTCTTGATCATGATCATCAAAAAAGGAGGACGATTCGCAACCCCAATAGGCATCCGTTGGCAACGAATTTAGCATATTAGGAGGCATTCCAATGGAACAAAGACGGATTCGCCTCGTTCATTAGTTGTTGTTGATGTTGTTGTGGCCGTTTAATCCCAGAAGGGGAAACGGTGTAGTCTCTTCTTCTTCAAGAGGAAGTCTCTCATATGCCGCCATTTCCAAATGACGCCGCCATGATTACCACCGGCCCGGATGCCAACAAGGGTCCCACGACCCCTCCTCCAACCACTTGCCCTTGTCCACCGGCCAAGTAAATAGTTAACCCTGAAGCAGCCGGTGGAGCTGGGGGTGGAAGAAATGACCCTGAAAGCGATAAGATCTCAAATCGCCCATGTAGGGTCAACACATCCCAGCTGTCGCCGGCTGCTTCAGGGTTACATTAGTAACCGTCCCACTACCACTCAATATACAAACCCCTCTTTGTTTCCTTAGTGAAAAATTCGCTATGCTCTCTTGTATATCACACCCGCTCGCCACCTCCATCACATGCGACCGCAGCGCGTTAGGGCTATCCCTTGTGATAATAACCGGCGGCTTCGGCTTATTCTTCGATCCAGCCGGACGCCCTCGTGGCCGCCTTGAACCACCACCACCACCACTACTATGTTCTCCTTGATCCCTCCTGTCACCACCGAAGCTAACTCTCTTCCACCACCACCACCACCATCATTATTATTATTACTATTATTCCATCCACGATCTCTCTTATGACCGACAAACTTGATCTTCCTCCTCATGTAGCCGGCTGCTCTTGAAACTGATGGTAGTGTTGGTTGTTGTTGTACATGAAGATCTCTACTATGAAAAGGAGGAGGTAGAGGACGACCATGTGTGGTTACTGGATTCCATTTTCTCCAAACTTTTCATAAACAAAACTATAAAGTTTTCACAACAAGATTCAAACAGAAACAACCATGTTGAGAAGAGATATGCAAATTCTAGTTGCATGTGTTGAAAGATATGCAAATATTTGGTGAAAATCTAGAGAGAGAGAGAGAGGGTTTGATGTGTGTTTGAAAGATGAAAGTGAAAGATTATGGTTTTAGGTTTTGGGGTTTGAGAGTTTTGTTAAGAAGACAGCCAACGGAGCGCATGGGGGGCGGTGGGCGGTGGGGTTGGACCCACGTTTCTCTCTCCTTTGTCCCCCTCGCTAGCCCACGTTCTCTCTCGTCTTTCTATTTTTTTTTCTTTCAATTTGCTTGTTTTTGTTTGTGTTTTGTCGGTTTCTTAATAAATACAAAATTTTATATTTGTTTGAATGGTTGTAACATTTTTTTAGGATTATAGGGTGCAAGTTTTTAGTTTGTCCGTTAATATTGTTGTTCTACAATGACTACAAGTCTACAACCATGTCGAATATGAAAATATCTTGACTAAATTAAAACTTTTGAGACCAAAAGAAGTGCTATTAATAAAGTCATGAAAGAAATTGAGTTGAATGTTTTGGTTTGGATAAAAAATAGAGTGGAAATTTCATAGCTAAATTAGGATGTGGTGTAATGTTTGATTTTTGTAATTTCTTGTTGTCGCTGTTTTTGGCACATCGGCTCTTAGCTTGTTCTTGTTTGATTATCAATGTGTTCATCTAATGGCTTTTTTGTTGTTTAAAAGAAGATATTTGTGATCGAAGTTCTTGTGGTCGATACCATAGATTATAAATGGCCGTTATTGGTGAATTTAGATTGATTCAACCTTCATAAATTGATCTTGGTAAGAGTAAGGAATATCTATCTTTCTCATCCGTCCCATCTTTAAGTCCTCTCTCATCTATTATTATGTGTTGGTGTTGGTGGTGGTTGTTTGCTGCTAATATTACTATTACTATTACTAGTAACTTCATTTCATCCTTATTTCATCCTCCCACGCCTAAGTGGAGTGAACATAATGTACAAGTCAATAGAACAGAAAAAACATCAAGATGGCTTCATGAAGTAATCACTCGAGGAGGCTCTTTTATGGTACCCTGATTAGGGGTGTTCAATATTTGATTCAGATTTAAAAATTCAAGGTTTTGACTCTAGTCAAATTCGGCTTTCAAATATTCGAGTTCGATTCAAAGTCGGTTATCAAATACAAATTTTTTTATTTTCAATTCGAATTCAAGTTATACGGTATATAATTTTATATATACATTAATACAAACCACACATAGAAAAACCCTTCTAAATTTTGGCCAAATTTTAAAAAACCCCTATAATTAGTTTGTAGTAGTATTAAAAATAAACGTGAAATACTTTATTATTTAGGGTGAATTTGAATTTAATCGTATTTTATTCGAATTCGATTAAAATTCAAGTTTCAAATACGAATCGAACTGAATTTCGAATTTGGCATAAAATTCTATGAATTCGAATCGAATGAATCAGATCTAAATTGAATACGAATTCAGATAAGAAATAAAAAGTCAGAAAATTCAATTTAATGAAATCGAAAATTTGTCATTCGATTTAGTTGAACACTCCTAACCATGACACCCAAGACAGTGTTCCCGCCGGTACCAACTCCCACCCCACCCCACACTATATTTTAACCATATACCGTCCATAATGGTTTAACAGACATTATCATCTAGTGTCATGTAAAACACTTCACCCTCAATACTTAGATTAATAGTCTTCTGCCGCTGTGGTTAGGGGCAGTATTGTTGTATCATGGTCGATTAAGAAAATTAATTTTTAAATTCAAGACATTAAGTTATGTTCTAATTTTTAATCATTTATGTCGGCAATTATAAGACTAATGGGTATGGGGGTCGGCTAGCCCCGGCTAGCTCCGGCGCCGAGCCCCCCACACCGCCCCCCTCCCGCTCGGCCCGGCCCAAAACGACTCACCCACGCCGAATGAGACGAACCACCCTTTCACACTTTTCAATATATTACCGTTTTTCAACGGTTAGTTTTCAAAAAAAAAAAAAAAAAATTTCTATTTTTCTATAAAAAACTCTCCCACTTTCACCATTTTTCCCCACTTTCAACCCACAACCCTCTCATTTTTATACCATTTTCTCTCCACTTTTATAAAAAAAATTTACGTTTTCATCCACAATGCCATCTAATTCTTGGTGGTCCTCGTCTTCGGATGAGGAAGAGGAGATGTTTATCGCGAACGTTGTGCTACGGGCGGCGGAGATTCTTATCGAGGAGGAAGAGGAAGACGAAGAGGAAGACGTCTCGTCTGAAAGCGTTATTACCACACCGAAATACGAGTTAACAGAGACCGCCAAGGTTTATCATTAATAAATTTTATTATCCTTATTTCCTCGTATTTATATATTTTTTACGACAAGGAGCGCAAGAGAAATTGGTGAACGATTATTTTTCGGATGCACCCCTTTACAATGCCGAGATATTCAGACGCAGATTCCGAATGAGTCGTCGGTTATTCACACGGATTGCTGATGATTTGGCGGGGCTAGACCCGTTTTTCAAGCAACGACCCGATGCTCGCGGTTATGAAGGGTTCACCACGTTACAAAAGTGTACTGCGGCCATTCGCCAACTGGCGTACGGGACAGTGGCCGACGCTTTGGACGAATACTTACAAATGTCGGCAAGAACTACGCGGGAATGTTTGTATCGGTTTTGACCGTAATGTGGTGAAACTATATAGCAAAAAATATTTGCGTAAACCAAACGTGTATGATGTTCAGCAGTTGTACCAAGCTCATGAAGCACGGCACGGGTTTCCAGGAATGCTCGGTAGTATTGATTGTATGCATTGGGCGTGGCATAGATGCCCGACTGCGTGGCGCGGCCAATATACTCGCGGTGATCACGGCTATCCAACCGTGATACTTGAAGCCGTGGCATCACAAGATTTGTGGATCTGGCATTCTTTCTTTGGTCTCCCTGGTTCACTCAACGACCTCAATGTGTTATACCAATCGGCGATCTTTACCGATGTCGTTAATGGAACCGGTCCGGACACCCGTTTTACAGTTTCTGGGGTTGAGTATAGACGTGGGTATTATCTTGGTGACGGGATATATCCGTCTTGGTCTACAATTGTGAAGACTATTCCACATCCCGATGACGAAAAAAGAAAAAAAATTTGCCAAGCGTCAAGAAGCTGCAAGAAAAGACATCGAACGTGCTTTTGGTGTCTTACGGAAAAAAATGGGCCATCCTTGAACAACCGGCACGTGCGTTCACCAACCAAAGAGGTTGCGCCTGTGTATGTATGCTTGCATTTTGCTACATAACATGATTATTGAAGACGAAGGTCGGGCAATTTGTGAGTATGATGAGAATGCATCTATCGGGAATACTGTCCCGGTAGATCCGCCACAACAGGATTTAAACTCGTTCTCGCTAACCAACGACTTCACGCATGCAAACCTTCAACAGGATTTGTAGAACATATTTGGAACAACTTTAACGTAGCGGACGGTGACGAGGACGAAGACGAGGACGAAGACGAGTAGTAATTTTTAATTTTTATTTTTCGGTAATATTTTTTTTTTTTTTAGGAAATGTAATTTTTTTTTATGTTTATAAAATGAAAATATTTATGTTGTTTTATGTTGTATTTTTTTATTTTTATAAATTTTTTATTAAGTTAGTAAATTAAAACTTAGATAATTATAAAATAATTAGGTGGGGCCCCCATCCCCCACGAGCCTCCATCCCCCTCAAATATGATGGAGGCTCATCCCCCACGAGCCGCCTACGTGGCGCCTACGTGGCGGCTCAAACCCATTCAAGGCCTACCCTAACCATACCCATTAGTCTAAGATGTTTGTACTTTGTAGTTGCATGGAAAATGAGTTAATCATGTGGATTTTACCTTTTGGTGTGGTACTTTTTGACTAAACTTCCCTTAGGCGAAAAGGAAACAGTGAGTTATATGATTATGATAATTTACCTTTTGGCGGTGTGGTAAAAACATATAACTAGAGACAGAGAAAAGGAAATTAGGCGAGTTGATAACTTAAAATGTTTTGGAATTTCTAATCTCAAAATATTTTTAATATAATCTTTCAGAGGAAAACCATATAACAAAGCAAAAATTGGCCATTTTTTATTCCTAAAATGGCAGAATATATTGTTACTTTCTTTTTAACGGCAAACGAATCCTCCAAATAGGCATCTGACGAAATTCACCACATCGGGATACACTCGCCTCCGAACGGGGAAAACCCTCACCTAGGCCGAAGCCCGTGAACACTCGTCCGAAGGCACGACAGTGCGGTGAGGTAAAACCCGCTCAGCTCAAGGATCGAACTAGCGATCTCCACCTATTCGCCTAGTCTTCCATCATCACCAAATGCCGCAGAAAATATTGTTGAGGGCATGAATCGAACTTGGATCCCTAAGTAGAGGTTTGGGTCAATTGAACATTGACTGAAACCTTAACGGTCTATAAGGCACATGTATGGAGTGTGTCTAAACCATTAGATCAATGAGCCATGTAATACTAGATTAATGTAATGGTTTTAACGCACATGTTTATAGTACTGGTGCGTCTAACTTTAAAAAGTTAATAGGTTGCAATATGCTTTAAGACACAATTAAAAATGTTGCATCGAACATATTAAAATGAAGCATTCAACTTTTTAGATTTAATTTAGTGTTGTTATTTATTTTCATGATCTGACACATAACAAACAATGTGTCCAATTTTTACAAGAAAGATTCAACACCTACCACTTTTCTTGGAGAAAAACACAAACTCATGATATGCAAATGTAAATAGTATTTCCATAATATAAGTTAGCAACACATTGTTGCATTGTGTTATTGTACCCCATGTATGGGGTGTTTTTCAAAAAAAAAAAAATGTGATTTTTCACTTTTAACTCCAAATGTTTTCATCTTTTGTATTTTAACCCTCTTAATTTGTTTACTTTTAACCTCCAAAACTTTTCATCTTTGTAATTTAACCCAAAAACTTTTTTATTTACAACTTTGGTCCCCCATACTTTTTATCTTTCACAAGTTTTTCGTTTTACGTTTCGTTCTAAATTTGCGAGTTAATACGTCGCAACGTGCGTTTGTGGTTCAACGTTTTTGGTCTATTTTTTTACATTTGGCAGGTATGTCGCAACGTCTCTATTTCCCCCCTTGGCAAGTTCGCCGCTACGGGCGGATCCCACATCAACTTAGTTATTCTTTTCTACTTTATTTTGCGAGTTAACACGGTGCAACGTGCGTGTGTGGTCCAAACGTTTTTACGTGTATTTTTTTCCATTTAACAAGTTTGTCGCAACGCGTGGGTCCAAAATCGACATAGTTATTTTTATATGTTATATGTTTCAGTCTTATTTCTTCGCATTAACACGCCGCACTTCAGTGTTTGTGGTCGCTAATCGCTACTAGCGGTGTGGCAATTGATGTTATTTGACATAGTTTTAGGTCCCCGCCGCCATGGTGCTTAATTCTAATAAAATTTATTTGTTTACATTGAAGATAACATTTAATAACATTAAAAAGAGAGACAATGAAACATCAAAGAGGTATATATTTTTTTGAACGGCTTAAATTACACTAAATGCATTTTTAACGGGGCTTGAAATATTGACTTCATGGGAAGCAACATTTTAACTTTAATGGCTTTGACAGAAGTATATAATCACAAAATTAATCAAGAATAATCATAAAAAGAAGCTAAACAACAATGCCGATTTCAAAAGGGGACTATGGGGCTGTTTGGCTAAGTTTATTTTTTTGACTTATTACTTATTTGCTTATTTGCTTATTTGAAAAGCAATAAGTCATAATGGAATGACTTATTTACTTATTCCTCTCACATAATAAGCTAACCCAAACACCTTTTAACTTTTCAAAAAGTAAATAAGTAAATAAGTCACTAAAATAAGCTTAGCCAAACAGCCCCTATATTTGTAAACAAGCTATCCTCGTCTTTTTAGCAATGATAAGGAGAGTTGTATTCCTTGTTGAGAAGAGTTTCTGTGATTGCTAAAAAGGATAAAACATGAGATAGACAAGATACGGAGTTTTGTATGTGGTTGCTAAAAAGGAAATATGAAACGTATAAAGTTGTAGCTGTATAAAATGTGTATCTACTTATAATAAATACGCATAAATACATAAGAGTATATTATCAATATGGTCACTGACTTTAGGTAACTTTTGTCACTTCAGTCCATAAATGAAACTTTTTTTATTTGTGTCTCGGAGGTTTAATTTTTTGTTGTCATTTCCATGCAAATGACAAAATTAAGTTAAAATGTATCGTTAACTCCTATGGACGATTTTGACAATTCTCAAACCTTAGGAACGATTTTGGCACTTTCCCATTTATAGAGATCAGTTTTGTTCTTTTCGCACAGATTATATTTTAATTATGGAATATTTGTATACATTAATAAATTAAATTAGTTATTGCCCATGACATTATAGGCTAGTGACATTTTAGGGTTGGGATAAAGCTTAGGGACCATTAGGTCCTGGGTTCGATTTCCACAAGCAGGGTTTTTCCCAGATTTATTGAGTTTTCTCCTGAATTGGGACAAAACCCTCGACCCAAACGGACAAAGGGACAAACTACAACATATACATAGGGTATTTACCCCGGTCCTTCCAACTGATATCAATACATGGAGATCTATTTTTATACTATCCAAAACCTCTCGATTTAATCTCAATCATAATATCTTGCGGATTTCTTCTGATCTGGTTGAAAACTAACTCATTTCTGTTCTTCTAGATGCACCAACATGAAATTAAAACTAGCCCTCGTATAATCTTCTCCCCCCCCCCCCCCCCCCCCGCGATTTGCACTATGAATACCCATGAGATCTTTGAAGTCGAAAGGATGGATCGGAGGAATGTTGCACCAATTAAAAAAAGTGTTAATTGGGTATATCAACTCAAACCTTTGCAAATTAATGTTAACTTTACTTATGACAATTAGTGATGTTATTAATTAATAAGGGGAAAGTTACTATACAAATAAATTTAACGTACTAAACGTAAGAATTGCATGAAAAAGACAAAAGCACGCGATGGTATTTTTGTAGTTATCTGCTTGTAGGTTAATTATCAAAATTACTCTACAAATGATACTGTAGAGTAATTTTGATCTTTTGTAGAGTAATTTTGTAAAATGTTCATGTAGAGTAATTTTGGTCTTGTAGAGTAATTTTGATTAAAAAAAAACTACACCTTAGCAAAAAACCTAACCCCCCCCCCCCCCCCACACACACACACACCCACCAAAAACCTAAACCCTCCTCCCCCTCCCCAATTCAAACTAAAAGCTAAAAATTAAATCATAAGGCTAAACCCCATAACTAAATGCTAACAAAATTACTCTACAAGATCAGTTTACAAAATTACTCTGCAAGATCATTTGTAGAGTAATTTTTGAATTGTATATTGTTTGATAAACTTGCAGAGTAATTTTGATTCACTTATAAGATAATTTTGATACACTTGTAGAGTAATTTTGATAATTACCCTACAAGAACAAAATTACTCTACAAGATCATTTGTAGAGTAATTTTGATAGTTGCTGATAATTACGAAAATGCCACCGCGTCTTTTTGTCTTTTCCTTTAGTTTGTATGTTTTGTACGTTAACTTTATTTGTATTTCATCTTTTACCTAATTAATAAATAAAAGGAAAAATTACAAGTTTTGTCCTTTATCTTTATAGTACTTTACAAGCGGTGTCCTTTTTTTCAAATGTTGACAGGCGATGTCCTTTATAGGGAATTTTGTTGCAAGTTTTGTCCTTTGAGCCTAACCTAGTTAGATTTTCTTGTTAAATCTGGTCATGTGTAAGTCACATGAGGGTAGTTTAGTCTTTATACATATAAAGGACAATTTTTGTAAATATTCATATATATTCTTGCTAAAGATGACCAGGTACTTTGACTTTGACATGGTCAACATTCAAACCCAAATGTTTCTGAGCTTTAACCCAAAATCAAGTAACTATTTTCATTTAAATGATTTTGTTTTTGACGATGTTCATTTGAAGTTGCAATCCCTTTTTGATTAATCTCCCTACTGGAATTGAAGCCACTGTGCCATGGTTGCAAGATTCAACTGAAAAAGAAGACCTCTAGAAACCCTTTTGTAACTTCAAATGCAGTATTGGAGGCTAGTAGAAGTCAATCGAACAAGGAAAGCCCATCAATTTCAAGGTTGGCTGGAAGCTCATCTAGAATCTCACCGCCGTCTTCACCATCTAACCACCACCTACACCACTGCAAACACCAACTCTACCGTCGCTTCCCCCTGCAACCACCATCGGAACCCTAACCCCAATAACCATAACCTGCAACTTAATTTCAACATAGCCATCTGTTCAGATCTGTACCCTCCACCTCTCTCTCCCTTCACCTACCACCACCACCACCACCATGTGTTGACGCCGCCACCACAACCACCACCACCGTCTTCACCAACACCACCATATTCCGCTGCCACCACCGTCTTCACAATCAGCATTCGCCAATCCAATTTTCTCCTTGTCTCTGCTTCCGCAAACAATAATATTCACCAATCTTGTTTTCGATCCTCTGTTTCGCCAATCCAGTTGGTGGTTGTTGCACGGTGGTGGATGGTTGTTCAAGATTGGTGAATATTATCAAGAAACTTTATCAAACACCTAGAACAAAACTGATAAAGAAAACCAAAACCCACAATTTATCAAACCCTAACGGTAATATTATTCGATGTAATCATGAAAAAGACTTGAAAAGATTCGAACCCAGTTCAAAATTGAAGCTGATTTCGAAAAGATATGAACCCCACAAGTCAAAATTGAAAATGTTACCCCCACGGACGCGTTTAGATGGTTGAGTTTCTAGAGAGAGAAAGAGGTGGATGTGTGTTAGTGTGTGAGAGAGAGGGAGAGAAAGTGGGGAAGGGAGTAGGAAATCTTTAACAGGTCGGTAGGCTCAAAGACTAAAATAATAATAATAATAAAGAGGTAAAAAGACTAAAATACCCTTGGATAATCAGATTTAACAAAAAAATCTAACTAGGTTAGGCTCAAAGGACAAAACTTGCAACAAAATTCCCTATAAAGGACACCGCCTGTCAACATTTGAAAAAAAGGACACCGCCTGTAAAGTACTATAAAGATAAAGGACAAAACTTGTAATTTTTCCTAAATAAAACTACCAATGGGGTGGTGGTCTATTGGCAAAAGCAAAAGACTTTAGATACACTTTAGGTTAGGAAGGGGAATGTTTTGGGTTTAAGTCCCATAGAAACAGTGGATTAAAGAAATTAGCCATTAAAAAAATTAATAAACAAAACTATTATTATGTTTTCTAAAATATATGATATCGACATGTATGTTCTGGTTCTTAATTTAACTGACCGAGTTAATGCAAAACGCCACATTTACGAGAACGGAGCATGCTTACTCTCTTGGAAGGATGAATATGACGATTTCACAAGAAGGTGCCACATAGGAGTGTATGTGTTGTTCTATACCTTAGCCAATTTGCAAAATGATAACTTTAATTCACTTTAAGGAAGTGTAAGATTAAATATATTATGGTATAATATTTAATCTATAGCCATTATAATCATTTACATAATATAGGTCAAAATATATAATAACCTATTAAATAATTAGTTGGTAATTGTTGATGGACCATATTACCCTTATTAACTAATTAGGTTTCCTCCTGGGTGTTTATATAAAGGAGACTTATGTTGAGGTTAAGGGGATACACAATTAGACACAAAAACCCATAAGCATAACATCATCATCGACATCCTCTCCTATACCGATTCCCTTGTCGGTTTTCTTAGTCCCCATCATTAGATTGCACCCTAAGGAGGAACCAAATCAAGCTGACAATCATGTCAAACACTACTGCTGAACTGTCTGATGCAATCAAAGTTATGTTTTCATGTTTTACATTATGTTCAAAACAGAACTGAACCAACATGTGGTATCAGAGCGTATGTTGATTAGTCAGTTCTGTTTTGTATCCGAAATTCTGGTATAAAACTGGAAAATAGCTTTGAAAACCCAATAAAATTCTGTTTTTGCCATCCGAAATCCTCATTACAGATGATTTCGGATGATTACGGATCTGGGTTTCATCATCTCGAATGCATCTCGGATCATTACGGATCATCTCTGATCATTACGGATCATTTTGGATCATTACGGATCATTACGGATGATTTTGAATCTGGGGTTTCATCATTACGGATGCATTTCGGATTTTGAACCTTATCAATTAATAACTGCTTACATTGAGGATTTTGTGGCTTGAAGAACACATCTCGGATGAATCCGAAATCATCAAGGACTGATCATTACGGATGAACTTATGCTCGTCCATCACCGATCAATAACTGCTTGAACATTTCGGACTTAGCATCACGGATCATTTCGGACTAAGCATCACCATTTCGGATGAATCTCGGACTAAGAATCATCATCCAAAATCATCCGAAATGACTCGACTTAGGCGTCTTGGACACATCCGAGATCATTCGAAATAGTCCATTTCGGATAGTCCGAAATGATTCGAAATTATCATCTCGGATGAATCCAAGACATTCATAATTCATCCGAAATCATGAGTGTTCATAAAATTTCAAGACTTATCCGAAATCCCATTACTTTATCCGCGCTAACAGGTGGTTTGCCACTAAATAATTGGTTTTGTAATTACTTAGTTAATTAGTAAGGATCAAATAATGTTTTACAAAACCAAAATGGCTTTACTTGAATGAGCTTCTGATGTATCATTTCTGGCCAAAGCTGATTTGATACATCTACTTATCGTTCAAGTATTACGAAAGCTATGTTAAGTGTGTATCATAAACATGAATGTCTTAATATCTGGCCAAAGCTGATTTAATTCCTTCATAGATAGCATACTTAACGAGTGCATAACTAAAGTGGATTGTATCATTTCTGGCCAAAGCTGATTTGTTACAATCACTTTGCACACATGCTTAAATGATTACACTTCTGGCCAAAGCTGATTTGTCTTCGTTTAAGTAGAACTTTAAATAAGTCTATTATTTTGATGTTAGTAATAGACATATCACAACCTCTTCACATAATGATCGTTATATTAATGATCCTTCATTATTTTTTATGATCATTTCGTCTGCCTTATTTTAAGTACCCATACCTTTTCTCACTATAATTTTCTTCTATAAATCAATATCTCATCCACTGTAATTCTTAAACCTAAAATGTTTTGCTTTATTTAAAGTTTCTATAAGAATTATCTCTTAAATTAAATCCTTGATTATCTCTTAAGACACGATAATCCTACTGCTCCCTTCTTGTCACACCCCGATTTCCACGTGTCACCGGTGGGCCCGGTAGGGGAGTATCGTGACGTGGTTGGCAACATAATAGTCAAACAACACAATATTTAATATGCACTGCGGAAGCAAATGTAAAGATATAATTCAACCAAATTTAATATTGTAATATCGTGTATCACAACAGTCGATTGTTTATCCACAGACGGATCGAAAATAAAATGGAAATAATAGTTCAACAGACTTTAGGCATCTTAAGCTTGCGAGACTTCTAGTGATGCTAAGGAGAAATCCCAGCCAATTACGCTTAGTACATGCATTTAATCTTTTTGGGAAAATACGTCAGTTTACACTGGTAAATACAATCAACTGACTCATTTTGGAAAATGATTAAAAATTGGTTTGGATGCACATGACATAAACATTTTATTTAACTTGGGAGAATTATTTAAATATATAATCTTGTGAACGAATTACATGTTCCTTGTGCGTTCAGTAGCCCGGATCGTGTCCGGGTTAAAGATCAATAGACACACCACATTATTCTTTTGTGCACTGACGGGTGTACGCCTACACCCCGCGCTTAAGTCGTGGCCATTTCGTAAAATGATGCCAAGGATATCCGGGACATGGTCATTAACCCCCCAAAGGCTTTAAGTAACAAGACTGTTTAAACGAGCCGATCAAATTATTCAATTAACCACCCAACGATGGAAGATTTGATGCCCGATCAAGCGGTATACTATATACCGTAACCCAAGCCCGTATAGGGAAAATAAGTTAAAAGTATTTACCTGAGCAAAGTATAATTCACAATAAGAAAATTGCAAGTAGCTTTTACTGGTACTCCTAATCTGGAACGAAGGTTTATAATAACCTATTAGAATCCTAACGGGTCTTTAATTAAGCTTAAGCTTAGACCGGTTAGTTTCAAAGATACGGTTCGTACGCACGATTAAGCGATGACCGGATAGAATGTGTTTTAGACCCGACAAGTATGAAGACTTGTTTAATATGGGTATATTATACACATTCTGGATTTTGGGATAAAACCGATAAGGTTTGACCCGTTTCGGCTAATTTATGTAAACTAGTTACATAAACCGAACCGAACGCGTAGTAAGCGTAACGGGTAATAATGAGAGCCATTTACAGGTTTCCTAAGTTAATATGCTCCAAATATGTTGTGATATCAGTAAGATATCATTTATTATGCCCGAAATGAATTTAAACACAAACTATGCCCCGTAGGGGTAGTTTGGTCATTTATTAGGTGATAAAAGAGTTTAAGTATTTACCTGAGTTACAGGTCTGATATAATCAGCAAAAATACTTAGTTTGCCAAGTTATAACAGTAGGGTAAAGTATATATGTGAAATTTATCAATTATAACCAAACTATGCACCGTAGGGGCATTTTGGTAATTTCACATAAGCCGAAAAGCTCAAAACTGAAGTCTGAGTTTAAGGACTTTTGCTTACTGTTAAAATATTATAAGTTGCCTCAAATATCAGTAGGTATCACCCTTTGTATGTTTAAAATAGTTTTAGTACATACTATGCGTTAAAAACGCTTAATTAGGCGATTAGAAGCCGTTTCCGGGTTCTATGCATAAAGCTGATATTTTTTTTATTCCAGAAGGCTTAAAATAATTTATTTATCATTTAGAATCAGTAGCAAAAGGTTTGGAGTCGTTTAGATATGTAAAACTCATTTTATGGCCCGTTAGGGCAAAACCGACAATTACCGGATTAAGCCTACGACTATTAGTTATGCTCAGCCTAAAATTAATTAAAAATATTCAAAAATCCCAAAATAATATATTACATTAGTGGGTAATAAGTTTGATATCAAAAAGTAGGCTTAACTAGGCTATACGCTAATTACGCCGTTTTATTAACATAAAGCTTCTTAATTACGCTAATGAGCATAACTCTCATTCTACACCTCAAACTGATGTCAAACTTTGCATGCAAGTTTATATATCAGTAATTAAGGTTTCTACTCTTTTACATTTTCAAAAATTCTATTTAAAGGTGAAAAGGGCATAATGGTCAACATATGAGCAATTAACGGAATCATGCGTATTAATTGGTTCACTAATGAACCATGGTGTATAATCACAGAGGGTTGTACTAGCATGTAACTTGGTCCAAATGAAGCTCTTAGGTATTTCTAAAACATACCATAACGGGTCAGAACTGAAAGTCAAAGTAAAAGTCAAACTATGCGACTTTCGGTTCCGAACCGGGTCTAAACAGGAAATTGTCGGGTTGAACATGTTTAGACATGTTCTTACACTTATTACTAAGTTATATTAATGATCAAACAGGTTGTATGTGTTCTACATTGCTAATTATGCATAAATTAGAATTTAAGTATCCTGTTGACTTTTTGTTAACAATTTTGACCCGACATTTGACCTAGTTAGAGTGGGAATCAGGGGGAACCCTTTTGAGGGTTTATTACCCACATAATTACCAACTTATAACTACTTTTAATTTGAGATTTGACTGAGCCATTATTAATTAATCTCGAAGTCAAACCGTAATTACGACGGTTTGACTTTTAGCTAAATAACTAAGCTAAACTCAATAAAAGAAGGTTAAGCAAACTTACAAGAGTCCTATGAACGAATTATGACCACTTGTGTGACAACCCTCAAATTTACATGTAACCGTACAGTTTATTAATAATAATTAATGTGCTTGACGACTGTGTGGAATCACTTAACTGCTTTCTGATATCTGTGTTATGCTTACACGTATTTGTTAATATACTAACAGTGTACAGAAAGGTCACTAAATAGTCCGTTATATTTTACTAAGTGTTAGAAAGTAAAAACGTTACAAAATATATAAATAGGACGCTTTACGGATTAATTAAGCAGTTTAACGGAGCAATATCCAACCGGACAACCGGACATTACCCGGGGCACTGAAATTTCGCCACACACATTATTTTATTTTTCTGAGCTAGTTAGGGTCCCCGAACACCCTAACACCCATCACAAAACACTACACACTAGTAACTAGTTTAATCACCTAATTAACCTAACTAAACTCTAACTACATAGTTCAAAACAAACCATGCCCCCCCCCCCCTTACAATCGAATTGGTTCCCCAAGGGGACGCACTCTTACAAATGTGATTATTTTATTCATGGAGCGTCTAAAATCTTCCATACACTTTACCTAAGGGATATTTAGAAGACATGGACTATAAGTGTGCTTAGAAGTTAACCATTTCATCCAAAACCCACCAACAAAATTCCACTCACTCTCTCCCTCTTGCCATTGATCTCGGCTGAAACCATAGCCAACACCCCACCACCTTCAAGTTTGGTTCTAGCTACTTTGCATACATACAAGGGTGTAAGGTGTCCTACAAACAAGCTCGGTGCACTCGGAAGCTCAAAGACCTCTCTAGATTGCTTTTATCCACCACTTTTACGCCTTTGATCTTCCCTAGCCTCGAGCTAGTAGTAAGTGACTCTAAACATCTTCTTGATCTTGTCTAGAGTGGTTAATAAGAGATTTGTCGGATAAAAATCGTGAACACTAAAAATCAAAACTAAAAAGTCTTGCTAGAGTGATGAACTTGTTGGTTAAAGAGTAAATAATGATGAAACATGGTAATACAAGATGAATCTGAAATATATGAGTATTAGTCTGCTGTAAATAACTTATAACCTGTTGTAAATCATTATTAGAATGAATGGTAATCATATGTGTGCGTTTTAGTAGCCTTTAGACTGAAAACAGCTTGCTGATGTGTATTTTCAGCCGCCTTTAACAGGCTGTAAACAGACCATAAACTCAACGAAAAACCTATATTTTGAATCTAAAATATGTTATTATGAAATACGGTTCTAATGGCACCGGAATCGTAATTTTTGTACTTCGTTTACTATTTTTAATGTGTCGATTTGTAACAACAGCTTAAGCTGAATTTTGACAGCAATAAATGGGTGTCATACTTTCAGTCATAACCTGAGTTTTGTGATGAATCGGGCCATGAAATTTGTACAGTAGATGAAAACCGATGCATTTGTAATTACCCCACTGGAATTTCGTAAATCGGACACTCAATGAATTTTTAATAAATTGTTCCGTGGACTGTGGTCAGAAATACATAAATCTGAGTTCAGTCCGGAATATGAATTTTTATAAAATATTGGTAATGAACCGGACCCAGATATTTTTACACAATAAAATTTGGAACGTTTAAGACATTCTATAAAAATTTGGGAATTTTTGGAATAAATTAACTATTTTATTAAAATGTCCGAAAACAGCCGGTTTTGAATATAAATGCTGAAATGACATAAGTTGTGACTCGCGTGTCTAAATGTCGAGTATGCTATCTGTGAATGATCTAACATGTTATATATGTTATGTGCATTATCGTATGTTTGATTTTGAGTGGGGAATGGATGGGAAACTTAGATGGGCATAAACCGTTAAAATGATGCATGTTGTGTGATAGATACGTGTAGGAACTTTGTGTTCTATTTGAAAGCCACTAAATGACTAACTGGAAAATCATACTAGGACGTGATTGACCGACCTTGACTGTTAGCTATATTGAGAATCTAACCGAGCAAACCGAGGTGAGTTCACACCCTTACTAAGGCATGGGATTCCCGGTGGTTGGGAATGGGATTGAATAACTATTTATATTATCAACACTACTAGACTACCTACTACTGTCCTCGGATTGAGAAGGGCACGTACGTAAAACCTATGTACACACATACTCACTACTGTCCTCGGATTGAGAAGGGCACGTACGTAAAACCTACGTACACTCATACTCACTACTGTCCTCGGATTGAGAAGGGCACGTACGTAAAACCTACGTACACTCATACTTAACACCGTCCTCGGATTGGGAAGGACACTTATGGATACGCCTAGTCTAGTAACATACATAATGGGAAGCCCCCACTAAATATCGTAAAGGTTTGGGAATCAAGGATAATGGGTAACACATGGTTATGAAACGAACTTACGATTTCTGATACGAACTCATTAACTAAACAACCAAACGTGAACTCACTCAACTTTGTTGTTGACTCGATGTTACATGCCTTGTAGGTCGTTAGATGCTATGGAGCTTGCACATGGACGTGGTCGTTGTGGAATACGAACTAATATGTCCCGTACTTACTAAATAAACTTATGAACTACAAACTTATGTTTTGGTTTAACGTCTTATGCTTCCGCTGTTTAAATTGAACTTGGTTAACTTCCTTTTGGTCACCAATTGTGTTGTGATTGGTTTTATTTACTAAAATACGTTGTTCAATATGATTGGTGGCTCGATCCTGGTCACGTCACGCCTCCAAGCGGTGGTACTCCGCATGGTGGATTTTGGGGGTGTGACAACTTGAGTCTGCTTTGGAGCTCCAAGAATGATCAGAAGTGCAAGAGAAGGGTGTGAAGGACTTGTTGCAACAAAGGTCCTTTATATAGTGATTTAATCACCACAAAATGTTGACACACCACTCTACCACTGACCATAACTCACTAACAAGTGTCCCTAGTGCTTAGGGGGTGCCTAGGGGTCGTCCAAGATGAGGAAATTCGGTTAAAAGTCGAGCAGAATGCAAAAGACAGGCAAAACCCAAAGTTTTCAGAACTGGCAGTCCCTCGTGTGGCGCGAGGGCTCCTCGCGTGGCGCGACGGGCCATCTGCACAAATCTGAATTTTAGATTTATTGCGTTGTGATCCTTGGCTCTTCAAACTTCGATTAGACTTTTGTTTCTTGCATCTTGAACCCTCCAAATTGATTTATAAGGGCGTTAAAACATATACCCACTTTGTTAAGTCCCCGGTTAACTTTATTGTTACCCGAAAAGTCCTAACTTTCAACGTTGACGCTTTAACCCTTCCCATACGAATTTGATCATAACTTTCTCATACGATGACGAAACTTTATGAAATTTATATTGTGCATTCTAGTGAGCATAATTAATAGTTACAAAGCTTCGGGTTTGTCAAAAGTTCACTCAGAGGTATAACTTAAACATGTTGACACTTTTAACCCCTGTAGTTTGAAATCTCTCACTTTTAGCTTCGCATGATCCATGATTTATTCGTTTGATGCTATAAACATCAAGTAGGGTTAATGTACAATATATTTATTCACCGTTGACATTTAGAACTCGTATAATCACATACTTTCCATGTTTGTCAACTTTAGTCCTTTTATAACATTCTTTCACACATTTAAACATATGGCACGTGTCAACACATTACAGGACGTGAATTTTCGAGGTGTTACATCCTCACCCCCTTAAAATAAATCTCGACCCGAGATTTACTAAAATAAATAAGGGTACTTTTCTTTCATCGTGGATTCAACCTCCCACGTATATTCGGGTCCTCTACGGGCATCCCATTTGACCTTTACAATAGGCACATGCTTCCTTCGAAGCTTCTTGACCTATCGATCCTCGATCGACAATGGTTTTTCCACAAACTTCAAGCTCTCATCTATATGCACATCTGTATGTGGTATAACCAGTGATTCATCAACGAAGCACTTCTTCAGATTGCAGATGTGGAACACATTGTGAATTCCACTGAGCTCTTCCGGTAAGTTTAACTTATAGGCAACTGACCCGACACGTTCGATAACCTCGAAAGGTCCTATGTATCTCGGGTTTAGCTTGCCTTTCTTACCAAACCGCATCACCCCCTTCCAGGGTGATACTTTAAGCAACACTTTGTCACCTACTTCGAAGTGAAAAGCTTTACGCTTTGGATCTGCATAACTCTTCTGCCTATCTCGGGCAGCTTTGAGACGGTCACGAATCTGGACAATCTTGTCCGTCGTTTCAAAGACTATCTCTGGTCCTGATAATTGGACATCTCCAACTTCTGCCCAACAAACGGGCGTTCTACACTTTCTACCATATAAGGCCTCAAAAGGCGCAGCCTTTATGCTGGTGTGGTAGCTATTGTTGTAGGAGAATTCAAACAGAGGAAGGTGGTTATCCCAACTACGACCTAAATCGATTACACATGCACGTAGCATGTCTTCCAAAGTTTGAATGGTACGCTCATTCTGACCGTCTGTCTGAGGATGGTAAGCCGTACTAAAATTCAAACGCGTGCCTAAAGATTATTGGAAACTTTTCCAAAAATGTGACGTGTACCTAGTATCTCTGTCAGAGATAATAGACACAAGTATGCCATGTAAGGCTACAATCTTATCCACGTATAACTGGGCTAACATGTCGGAGCTATAAGTCTCCTTGATGGGTAAGAAATGTGCTGACTTAGTCAGTCTATCAACTATAACCCATATTGTATCATTTCCTTTCCTTGTCTTAGGTAACTTGGTGATAAAATCCATAGTTACCATTTCCCACTTCCATGTAGGAAGTTCAGGCTGTTGTAGCAAGCCTGACGGCTTTTGATGTTCTGCTTTGACTTGCGCACAAGTCAAACATTTAGCTACATAGGCAGTTACAGACTTTTTCAAGCCTATCCACCAATAATTTGCCCTTAAATCCTGGTACATCCTATCAGCTCCAGGGTGAATGGAGTATTTGGAACTATGGGCTTCCTGGAGGATGACATCTCGAAGTCCTCCATAAATTGGAACCCATATTCATCCATTTAATCGTAAAATTCCGTCCTTGCTAAGAGTTAACTGCTCATCAGTTACTCCTAGCTTTTCGTTAGGATAGTTAGCTTCCAACACCGCTTCCTTCTGTGCAGCTAACAACCTTTCAATCAAACTGTTCTTTATCTCCATGCGCTTGGCATTGATTCGGATGGGTTTCACCCTCTCCTTTCGGCTCAAGGCATCGGCGACTACATTCGCCTTGCCGGGATGGTATCTGATTTCACAATCATAATCGTTTAAAGTTTCCATCCAACGGCGTTGCCTCACGTTTAAATCCTTCTGACTAAACAGATGTTGAAGGCTTTTGTGATCAGAATAGATCACACACTTGATTCCATACAGATAATGCCTCCACAGTTTTAGTGCGAATACAACGGCACCCAACTCCAAGTCGTGGGTGGTGTAATTCTTCTCATGCACCTTTAACTGACGTGATGCATAGGCAATAACTTTGTCTTTCTGCATAAGCACACACCCCATGCCAGTGTGCGATGCATCGCAGTAAACCACAAAGTCTTCCATTCCATCTGGCAATGTCAGTACTGGGGCGTTGCTCAACTTTTGCTTTAGGATATCAAAGGACTCTTGCTGCTTAGGGCCCCAAACGAACTTTACTTTCTTCTTAGTCAAGGAAGTTAGGGGTGCAGCAATCCTTGAAAATTTTTCAATGAAACGCCTGTAATATCCTGCCAATCCCAGGAAGCTACGAATCTCTGTAGGCGTCTTTGGCTCTTGCCAGTTCATAACTGCTTCAACCTTAGCGGGATCCACTTGGATACCACGCTCACTCACCACATGTCCAGGGAATTGGACTTCTCGAAGCCAAAACTCACACTTGGAAAATTTGGCGTAGAGTTTCTCATGATGTAGAAGTTTGAGAATACATCGAAGGTGTTTCTCATGGTCAGCTTGATTCTTCGAGTAGATAAGAATGTCGTCGATGAAAACGATGACGAACTTGTCTAAGTAAGGCTTGCAAACGCGATTCATGAGATCCATGAACGCGGCTGGTGCATTAGTGAGCCCAAAAGGCATCACTAGGAACTCGTAATGACTATAACGAGTCCTAAATGCTGTTTTGTGCACGTCTTCATCTCTAACCTTCAGTTGATGGTAGCCAGACCTTAAGTCAATCTTCGAGAAATAACTTGCCGCTTGCAATTGATCGAACAAATCGTCGATCCTGGGAAATGGATACCTATTCTTTATCGTGACCTTATTAAGCTCGCGATAATCGATGCACAGACGCATCGATCCATCCTTCTTCTTGACAAACAGGACTGGTGCTCCCCAAGGAGACGAACTAGGTTTAATGAAACCTTTAGCTAGCAATTCATCTAGTTGTGTTCTTAATTCCTTCATTTCCGTTGGTGCCAACCTGTAAGGTGCTCTAGCAACTGGTGCTGCTCCAGGGATGATATCAATTCTGAATTCCACTTGCCTATCTGGTGGCAAACCAGGTAGTTCTTCCAGAAAAACTTCAGGGTATTCAGAAATGACAGGGATGTCTTCGATCTTCGGTTTAGGCTCATCCATAATCACTTGTGCCATGTATATGACACAACCCTTCTTTAAACATTTTGAAGCTTTGAGCATAGTCACTTGCTCAGGTAGTCCATACTGGGTATCTCCCCGAATGGTAAGTGATTCACCAGACGGAGTCTTTATCACCACTTGTTTCTTGTTGCAGACAATTTGGGCCTGGTTATGAGATAACCAGTCCATACCCAGAACTATGTCAAAACCGGCCAATTTAAAGGGAAGTAGAGACAGAGGAAAAGAATGGTTCTTAATGGATATAACACATCCATCTAACACAGTTGAGACGGTTTCTAGTGTGCCATCTGCTAACTCCACCTCATAATTCACACTTAAGGTTTTGACAGGTAATTTCAACAATTCACAAAACTTATTATCTACGAAAGACTTATCAGCGCCTGAATCAAAAAGTACTCTTGCATAGACATCATTTACAACGAAAGTACCTGTAATAACGTTGTTGTCTAGAACTGCTTCCTTTGCGTCCATTCTGAAGACCCTAGCATTGGTCTTCTTGGCCTCTTCAGGCTTCTTGGCGTAGCAAGTTGTAGCAAGTTGCATCCTTCAGCTTTTTGCAATCCAAGGTTTTATGGTCCTTAGACTTGCATATACCACAAGCATAGGTTTTTGACTGAGTATGCGAGCTCGACTCGAGTCTGCACTTTCCAAAGTGCTGTTTCTTGCAAATCTTGCATTTGGGCTTCTCACCAGACTGGCGCCCATCTTTCCTTGACTCAGATCCTTTCTTGTGGTCACCGTTCCCACGGTGCTTCTTGTTCGACCTCCATGAACTATCATCTTCACGTTTTCTCTTCTCAGCCTCCTTATTCCTCAGCGATCTTTGCCTGACCGCATCCAAAGTGAGGGACAGGGATATGTCAGCTACAGATCTAAAAGTAGCTGGCCGAGAAGCCTTCACGCTTGCCTTGATTTCCGGGGCTAAACCACCGATAAAACGAGCTATTCTTTTTGGTTCCGGGGTTACCAGATACGGAACCAACAGGGACATCGTGTTGAAGCTCGTGAGGTAAGCTTGGCAGTCAAGGTTTATCATTACCAATGATAGAAAATCAGACTCTATCTTCTCCACCTCATGCTGAGTGCAGTAATTTTCCATGATAAGGGCAACAAATTGATCCCATAACATGTTGTACAATGGGATTTTCCCCGTGGCTTGAATCAGAGATCTCCACCAGGCTAAAGCTTCGCCCTTAAATGATTGCGACACAAACTTGACTATATCCCTCTCAGCGCATCCGCTGATATCCACAACCGTGTCCATCTCATCCAGCCACGTCATACAGTCAATGGCTCCTTTCTCCCCAGTGAAATCCCGGGGTTTGCAGGAAACAAAATATTTATAAGAGCAACCCTTGTCACGGGATCCTTGGTTTAGTACAACCTGCTGAGATGGAGCACTGTGGTGGTTCGAGGAGTGTCGATCATCATCTTTCTTCGGTTCATCCTTTTTGGAAGGTGGCTTTGTATGCGGTGTAGATAGGGTCCTACTCCGAGTCCCACTATACTCTTCATACTGCCGCTCCAATGCCTTTGTAACTGCGTCGTCAACCAACACTTTCAATTCAGCACCCGTTAGATTAATCTGGGCGTTATCTATATTCTCCACTGGATGGCTATTAATTTCGTCTGAGTTAGCCATTTTAATTGAACTGTTACAGAAAACAAGGACAATAGTTTATTTGGGAGTTTATTATGGAATTGCCCCTTAGGGTAATTCATTAACCATGGTAACAGAGACCATATTTGGTTAATTTATTAATCATATTTATTTATGATTTTTATCATAATTTATCCTAATTATAAAACCATAACAGTTTTATTTGTGGCACAAAAGGCCTAGTCACAAGGACATTTTATATTATAAGTCATGATTTCAGAGAATCAAAACATGAAGATTTGAACCTTAGTTCCTTACCTTTATCTGACAGGGAGTCATCGCTACCACTGTCTTTTGGCTCATATGGAAATGAGCAGGGCCCGTAGGCTCCATATTACCACGTATGGTAAAAACATGATCATCTTAATTGATGATCTAACCCATGATTCAGAGATCATTAAGTTGGGTTAGGAATTTGTGGAAAGATCCTTATATAAAAATGACGTGTGTGATTTTAATGAATCACGTCTGCCAGGAGAGTTAACATTTTTACAGATGTTAACAGGGATTTGAATCTTTTAACAGGCCTTACCATCTTGGCCCGGTCTTTTAATTGACCCGAAGGCTAGGTTTCACCTTTTAGATCCTTAATTAATATTTAAAGCAGGCAGATTATTTATTAAAAAGGAATGATTTTGATTTATTTATTTTATATGATATATTTATACAGATAATAGCAAAAATGAAATTTATAAACTTACATTCCATTAATTTATTAAAAGGTTACACGTCGCCTTAAACGGGACTTTTTGATAAACAAACTTACCCACGCAGGGGTTTAAACAAGGATTTACCCACGCAGGGGCTTAACAACAAACATCATAATAGTCCACGCAGGGACTTACACAAATAGCATAATAGCCCACGCAGGGACTTAAACAATAACATACCCTCGTAGGGGTTAACAGAAAGATAGACCCACGCAGGGGTCAAAACAAACAAGCATACCCAAGCAGGGGTTTATACATCAAGACTGGCCCACGCAGGGGCTCAACAACAATTGGAAGGATTTAGTGGTCCTTCTTGCTCTTCCCTTTGATCAAGCTTGTTAATCCTTGGAAGAAGCTTTGTCTCTCCCTGCGGTCGCGGTGAAAGTCCCGCTCAACCTGATCCAGTCTCTGTAGAATTTCCTCTCGTTCAGGGGGAGAAAATCATGGCGGCTGCGATTGCGTCCGAATGATAGGTCTGGCCGGTATCTGGTACCCATGAGTTGGGTACCCTACTCCCCATGGGTCTCCATACGGTCCTTGGGTGTTATAGTTAGCCGCTACCAAGTATGGGTCGACTTCGGCGTAGTTGTAGTCGGTGTGCACCGGCTGCTCAAACGGGTTATACGCCATGGAACCCGTGTATGCCGGAATTGGGTTATCAAAACCCATCGGTGGTGGTTGCGGTGCAACTGGGTGCGAAGGCCCACCCATCTGTGGGTCCTCCTGAAGTGGCGGGTAATGGCTGCCACTTGATTGGCGTGGGGAGCTAAAATGGAAATCCCCCGCTCGCGCAGACATACGTGCGCCTGTCCTCCTACGCCTCGGCGGTTGTGGAGGTGCCGGTTGAACTGGTGGCGGTGGAGGCGGTGGCGTGACTGCCACAAACCGTGAATCCACAGAGGGATCCTGCTGCTGCTGCTGATGATGATGAGGCGAAGAATGGTGAGGAGGAGTATAATACCATTCGTGCCGGGTAAACATAGCTTGAAAGCTGTCTGGACCGCCGTAGGGTGATCCGTGGAAAGAAAATTCGTCAGAGATCTCTATCGGGTGGTTTGGTGTACCACTGGCTGGCTCGACGGGGTCTGTGTCTTCGTCCATATCATCCGCGTGATCACCTGAGAAATGGTCATCTGGCCCCAGTGGGTTAAAACCCGTTGGTTCTGGCAAGTAATTGGCCGGGTTAAACCGGCCCCTGAAGACAGGTGTAGGGTCTCCAAAAGAATGATGCGATAAGGATCGCTGTAACGGTATGTAGGAGGGTTGAGGGTTGTTGGGCTCATACTCCGGCTGTGGCCCATAAGGGTTATGAACAGGAGGTGTTGAGCTGTGCGAAACCGACCGTCTAGCCGGCTCGAAGAGGTTCCTCCGGTTCTGCCGGGGATCGTCACTCTCTGTGGTCGAAGGAGCTCGCACATTCGAAGGTCCTGCCTCGTTGTCATTGGGGGCGGTGATTGGCCCCTTTCCTCGTCCTCTTCTTCGAAAGAATCTCGGCGGCATTTTGTTAATCTTGTCAATATAGCATGAGATAACAACAACAATATATAAAAATTTAGAGGACAAAACAAAAACCAAACAAGGTAGAATTTGTCCTATGTTATTTGTCTAGACTCGAAAGTTTAGATATGTGCAATTGTGTTATTGAGATTAAACACAAAAGGCTAGTGTTTAATTCACTCAATGTTGGCTCTGATACCAACCTGTCACACCCCGATTTCCACATGTCACCGGTGGGCCCGGTAGGGGAGTATCGTGACGTGGTTGGCAACATAATAGTCAAACAACACAATATTTAATATGCACAGCGGAAGCAAATGTAAAGATATAATTCAGCCGAATTCAATATTGTAATATCGTGTATCACAACAGTCGATTGTTTATCCACAGACGGATCGAAAATAAAATGGAAATAATAGTTCAACAGACTTTAGGCATCTTAAGCTTGCGAGACTTCTAGTGATGCTAAGGAGAAATCCCAGCCAATTACGCTTAGTACCTGCATTTAATCTTTTTGGGAAAATACGTCAGTTTACACTGGTAAATACAATCAACTGACTCATTTTGGAAAATGATTAAAAATTGGTTTGGATGCACATGACATAAACATTTTATTTAACTTGGGAGAATTATTTAAATATATAATCTTGTGAACGAATTACATGTTCCTTGTGCGTTCAGTAGCCCGGATCGTGTCCGGGTTAAAGATCAATAGACACACCACATTATTCTTTTGTGCACTGACGGGTGTACGCCTACACCCCGCGCTTAAGTCGTGGCCATTTCGTAAAATGATGCCAAGGATATCCGGGACATGGTCATTAACCCCCCAAAGGCTTTAAGTAACAAGACTGTTTAAACGAGCCGATCAAATTATTCAATTAACCACCCAACGATGGAAGATTTGATGCCCGATCAAGCGGTATACTATATACCGTAACCCAAGCCCGTATAGGGAAAATAAGTTAAAAGTATTTACCTGAGCAAAGTATAATTCACAATAAGCAAATTGCAAGTAGCTTTTACTGGTACTCCTAATCTGGAACGAAGGTTTATAATAACCTATTAGAATCCTAACGGGTCTTTAATTAAGCTTAAGCTTAGACCGGTTAGTTTCAAAGATACGGTTCGTACGCACGATTAAGCGATGACCGGATAGAATGTGTTTTAGGCCCGACAAGTATGAAGACTTGTTTAATATGGGTATATTATACACATTCTGGATTTTGGGATAAAACCGATAAGGTTTGACCCGTTTCGGCTAATTTATGTAAACTAGTTACATAAACTGAACCGAACGCGTAGTAAGCGTAACGGGTAATAATGAGAGCCATTTACAGGTTTCCTAAGTTAATATGCTCCAAATATGTTGTGATATCAGTAAGATATCATTTATTATGCCCGAAATGAATTTAAACACAAACTATGCCCCGTAGGGGTAGTTTGGTCATTTATTAGGTGATAAAAGAGTTTAAGTATTTACCTGAGTTACAGGTCTGATATAATCAGCAAAAATACTTAGTTTGCCAAGTTATAACAGTAGGGTAAAGTATATATGTGAAATTTATCAATTATAACCAAACTATGCACCGTAGGGGCATTTTGGTAATTTCACATAAGCCGAAAAGCTCAAAACTGAAGTCTGAGTTTAAGGACTTTTGCTTACTGTTAAAATATTATAAGTTGCCTCAAATATCAGTAGGTATCACCCTTTGTATGTTTAAAATAGTTTTAGTACATACTATGCGTTAAAAACGCTTAATTAGGCGATTAGAAGCCGTTTCCGGGTTCTATGCATAAAGCTGATATTTTTTTTATTCCAGAAGGCTTAAAATAATTTATTTATCATTTAGAATCAGTAGCAAAAGGTTTGGAGTCGTTTAGATATGTAAAACTCATTTTATGGCCCGTTAGGGCAAAACCGACAATTACCGGATTAAGCCTACGACTATTAGTTATGCTCAGCCTAAAATTAATTAAAAATATTCAAAAATCCCAAAATAATATATTACATTAGTGGGTAATAAGTTTGATATCAAAAAGTAGGCTTAACTAGGCTATACGCTAATTACGCCGTTTTATTAACATAAAGCTTCTTAATTACGCTAATGAGCATAACTCTCATTCTACACCTCAAACGGATGTCAAACTTTGCATGCAAGTTTATATATCAGTAATTAAGGTTTCTACTCTTTTACATTTTCAAAAATTCTATTTAAAGGTGAAAAGGGCATAATGGTCAACATATGAGCAATTAACGGAATCATGCGTATTAATTGGTTCACTAATGAACCATGGTGTATAATCACAGAGGGTTGTACTAGCATGTAACTTGGTCCAAATGAAGCTCTTAGGTATTTCTAAAACATACCATAACGGGTCAGAACTGAAAGTCAAAGTAAAAGTCAAACTATGCGACTTTCGGTTCCGAACCAGGTCTAAACAGGAAATTGTCGGGTTGAACATGTTTAGACATGTTCTTACACTTATTACTAAGTTATATTAATGATCAAACAGGTTGTATGTGTTCTACATTGCTAATTATGCATAAATTAGAATTTAAGTATCCTGTTGACTTTTTCTTAACAAGTTTGACCCGACATTTGACCTAGTTAGAGTGGGAATCAGGGGTAATCCTTTTTAGGGTTTATTACCCACATAATTACCAACTTATAACTACTTTTAATTCGAGATTTGACTGAGCCATTATTAATTAATCTCGAAGTCAAACCGTAATTACGACGGTTTGACTTTTAGCTAAATAACTAAGCTAAACTCAATAAAAGAAGGTTAAGCAAACTTACAAGAGTCCTATGAACGAATTATGACCACTTGAGTCTGCTTTGGAGCTCCAAGAATGATCAGAAGTGCAAGAGAAGGGTGTGAAGGACTTGTTGCAACAAAGGTCCTTTATATAGTGATTTAATCACCACAAAATGTTGACACACCACTCTACCATTGACCATAACTCACTAACAAGTGTCCCTAGTGCTTAGGGGGTGCCTAGGGGTCGTCCAAGATGAGGAAATTCGGTTAAAAGTCGAGCAGAATGTAAAAGGTAGGCAAAACCCAAAGTTTTCGGAACTGGCAGTCCCTCGCGTGGCGCGAGGGCTCCTCGCGTGGCGCGACGGGCCATCTGCACAAATCTGAATTTTAGATTTATTGCGTTTTGATCCTTGGCTCGTCAAACTTCGATTAGACTTTTGTTTCTTGCATCTTGAACCCTCCAAATTGATTTATAAGGGCTTTAAAACATATACCCACTTTGTTAAGTCCCCGGTTAACTTTATTGTTACCCGAAAAGTCCTAACTTTCAACGTTGACGCTTTAACCCTTCGCATACGAATTTGATCATAACTTTCTCATACGATGACGAAACTTTATGAAATTTATATTGTGCATTCTAGTGAGCATAATTAATAGTTACAAAGCTTCGGGTTTGTCAAAAGGTCACTCAGAGGTATAACTTAAACATGTTGACACTTTTAACCCCTGTAGTTTGAAATCTCTCACTTTTAGCTTCGCATGATCCATGATTTATTCGTTTGATGCTATAAACATCAAGTAGGGTTAATGTACAATATATTTATTCACCGTTGACATTTAGAACTCGTATATTCACATACTTTCCATGTTTGTCATCTTTAGTCCTTTTATAACATTCTTTCACACATTTAAACATATGACACGTGTCAACACATTACAGGACGTGAATTTTCGAGGTGTTACACTTCTGGTAAAGGTACTACAGAAGATAATTAGAGCATGATGAACAGGACAAATCGAACATGATGTCTCTTATGATAATCAAGATCTCTCTTACATAAATGCTATCACTAAGGTTATTCCAGATTAAGTTTTTTTTTCTAAGACTAATCTATTATGTGTGGTTTAATCACAAGAACTCCTAAGATGCATGCCTTCATTTAAATTCTAAACTATAAAGTTAAGTGGTATATGTGAATACATAATAATGTACAATACCATGACCCATAAAGTTAAGGGCTTACGCATGGAAATAAGTACAATTTTCCAGTACATAACATACTTAGATTTTCACTTGTACAATTTGATGCCTTATAAATCAACTATAACACTCAAAAGTACCAAAGTAGAATGAGTGTGTTGATAAGCAACATATGTACAAAGAAATAAATGTTTGAAGCTGGAAAATAAGTTGTTACTCACCTTAGAACCATTTAAAACTTTAAAAGAGGATTGTTCTAAGGTCCATAGACAAATTACAAGTAAAAAAAAATTCCAACTTTAAGGTTCTTCAAGGGAAAATCTCAGTGCATAATTATGCCATTAGACTAGACATAAGCAACGAGACTATCCATTGTTCAGAAGAACAATTGGATAAATTAATTAGGTAGTCACTTACTAATGATATTTAAGTCTGCTAATTTTAATATTCTATTAACACATGATTAGTTGACTCTAGTTCTAAACGTTTCCTTACCAGAAGTCAAACGAATAATTAACATGAGTGTTAGTGACAAAATTAAATGTTAAGGCTATAAGAACCATAATAAGCAGTCTTCTAACAACGCTTTTCGATACCTTATATATATTCTGAAGATTAATTGGAATATAGTATCATAATTAAGCAAAGTTATGAACGTTGTGAGGTTTGCATAGTCAACATAAAGTCACACTTACCTTAAAATCTCATCTTATTTGTTCTAAATATCTGGATTAAAACATTACTAAGGTGGAACTAGATGATACCTTACACTTTCACAACTTTTGTCATCATGCAAATGAGAATTTGACAAAAGGAAAATGAGACTTATAAATTTCATCCATTATAGCTGAAATTCATGAGAAATCATGACATGGTTAATGAGGATGATTTTTTACCTAATCTCATTCTAAGTGATTTTAAATCATGACATTAAAGCCCTAAAATATGAATTGGCTTAAGGAATAAGTATGGGTCCATCATAAGTCATTCATTGACATTCGTGGAACTTATTCCAAATGGAATATTCAGACATAATTCATTTATCATTTGAAAGACTATCAACTTGTATCTACATTTTGTCGCATATGGCCCACAGTCTTAGAAGAAATCTATTCATATATATACTTAATAAGATTTCTATTAGATATGTCCCTAAAGTTTCTTTTGATATCTGGACATTAAAGAAATCAAATAAAGTCTAACGTTTATGTGATAGGTTCCCACGTCACGTAGCTTATTGAAACTTTTCTTGTAGCATTCTAGAGATATTAAAGATCAGTGGGAGCATTAAGGGGGTGTTTATTTTTTCTTCAAACATCTTCAAGGGAGCTAATGTCTGCAGGCGCGCAGACATTACCCTTGAAGACTGTTTGTTTTTGTTTTTTAACAGATCTGATATTGGCTTTTTTCAGCTTAAAAAAAAAGCTATCACACCCTTTCTTCAAACATCTTCACAAAAACCCTCCTCTCTCATCTTCAAAAAAAACCCTCCTCCTCCCTCAAAACTGGACCACCACCACTGTTGTAAGGTCACCGGCGCCGGTCGTCGCCTCAGTCGGCCACCACCACCACCATCACGGCTGCCATCAACCTTTATCGTCATCGTCTTTACAGAGCATTGTGGCAAATATCTCCTGCATCTGAGTTTTTAGGGTTTTTTTGTGGTTGATTGTTGTTGTTTTCGTCTTCGTCGTCGTTACTGTGGACTACGAACGTTGAGTAGAGGTCTGATTTTGCCGGTTTTTTGGTATTCCGGCGAGATGACGGTGAGAAATCCATATCTCCGGTGAGAGCGCGTGTGTGTGTTCGTCGGAGTTTAAACGGTTATGCTCAATACAGTCTTGCAAAGATGAATCTACTAATTGTTTTATTGATTTGGAAAGTAAAGAAAGTTCATGTTTGTAAAGATGAATCTATTAATTGTTTATTGATTATGCTCGCCTGTTCAAGATGAAGAGGGGTTATAATTTTGTATTTTGGTCCTTTGACTTTAGTAAGTTGGCTCATACAGTCGATGAGTCTATTAATTGTTTTATTGATTTGGAAAATAAACAAAGTTCAGCTAGTTTGTACAGACAATATCAATTTATAAAAACAAACAGTCTTATATTTTCAGCTTGAAGAGCTTCAGACCACATCTTCAGTTGCAGACATGAAAACAGATGAAATCAGCTTGCAGACAGTTTATGTCTGCAAAAACAAACAGCACCTAAGTGTCTTAATAATAACTTGCAATAGTTGCAAGAGGTGGGGGAGTGAAAATTTTACATTACCTAAATTTGCACCTCTTGTACAAGACACCGCTCCATCACGACATTGTTCTATCATAACTTGTCTCCTTAAAATCTAATGCTACTCTTACAAAAGTTTCATTGTTGCTTAATTGTGGGCACACTTAGATTTCTTACCTGAACTAACATAATCCTCAACAAGAGAAATCACAACGACTAACGTTATTAATTTGTGTTTCTCTATTAGAATTTGTTGGTCGTTACATATTGACCCTAAGCATGCTGAGTTCCTAAATATTTCTAAGGTCGGTGGGAGCAGTCAAAGTCCTTATTATGACTTGCAAGGAATACAAGAGGCGGGGGGAAGAGTGTCATTAAATTTCACTCCGAATTTAACTCCGATTACACCTCTTGTACACCATACTGCACCAACTCTTACAAACTTAGAATCCTGAAAATGATAGCAACCTAACCAAGAGCTAATCCATAAAACTGAAACTTTTAAAACCCAATAATCAACTCAGGAGGTCATCTAGGTTTAAAAACCTACTAACTTTGATGATTACATAACCTTCCTAATTGAAGTTGAAATGGATTTTGGAAATGTTTACTGATCCTATCTCTTAAAATTAAGCCATTAGTGTCAATCAATCTTCTAAATGGAATAAAACAGTTTTCTAGTAAAACTGATTTTATGTGTTCGAGTAACGTTTGAGATTTGATTGAATTACCTAAGAGTGTTCATAACTAAAACAGATCCTAATATAAACGAGCATGATTGATTGTCAAAGGTTACACTCAGAAAGAGATGAATTATCAAAGAGTCTTTCTTACCTATCTTACAGAAGATTTCTTTGAGGATCATCACTGTTCTAGTAACTTATAATAGTTTAAAGCTACATTAGATGAACATTATAAACAATTTTCCATAACAAATGGCTGACACATTTACATGTTCATTAGATAACAACCTAAAGTTTCAAACTGAATGTTAAAGAACACTTTGTTTGTAAGTCAATAAAATCCATGTATGGGTTAATGCAACATTATAATGTGATGAAAAGCTAACGTAATTATTTTCATCAACAATCAAGTGGATTAATGTACCTACCTCAAGATGAGTGGGAGCAACTAAAATAAACTTGTCTATATAAATGACATTCTTTTGACAAGTATATGTTACATAAGTCAAAGCATTGTTAACACAAACTTTGATATAATAAATCTCAGAGATATCTCTTACGTGATTGATATCATAACATACTGAGATAGACCCAATGGGATATTAGTTCCGTTCCATAAGTTTAACATTAAATGGGTCCTTACATATGTAACAATCAATATTGCTCTCCTTCAGAGGATAATATGGTAAATGAGATTATTTTTTACGCTTCATTAATTGGAAGCCTTATGTAAGTTTAAGTCTATACTCATTTAGATATTACTCACATTGCAACACACTAGATATGTCTAGATTAATGTGAAGTATCTAATGGAGTATTACAATATCTTTAAAGGAAACGAGAAGCTATAATTTGAAGAAGAAGTGAGAATTAAAACCTGTTTATTACTCTAACTTTGAGATATTCAAAGATGACAAAATGTAATTTCGGGTATATCTTTATGTCAGCAGACAAAACCTATTTCATGGAGGAGTCATAATGCACTGATATTAACAACCTAAGTTATAACGACATAATATAGTCACTAAATGTTGTTGGAAATTTATCAGTGGACTCATAAGTTTATTAACTCCATATAATTAATGTTTTGAAGACTTAGTGTGATAAAGTCAGCTACCATGACTCCTTGAACAGTAACAGTTCAAGAGGTGCTGCATTAATTTTCGATACGCAATTAATTATTCGTTTATGAACGAATTGAGCAAACTAAGTTTTGTATCGAATACATTCATGATATGCTTAAGGATCCTATAACTGAAGGGCTATTACCCATAAGTCTTATTAAGAGAGCTCAGAGACGGGTATTAATTGATGGCCGTGCGCAATTGCATATCGTACTATGAATGATTAAGTATTAGTTAATTTTCCTCATCAGTTTGATTTTGTATGTCTCTAAGAATATGTCAAGCTAGCATAATGGCATATAGATAAATATAGTTACAAATCAAACAAAGGGCTTATGCGTATTTTGATCATAACGATTAGGTTTTAAATTAAGGCTATAGTATGATTAATGGGGGTCCTGAGTCGCATAATGATTCAACGGCTGTATTTCTCTGCTATAGTACTTGTTTAAGGCTAAAATGAGTGTTAACTCCTGATCAGGCTTATCTAATACTCATAGTAAATGATTACTCGGCTAAGTAGGAGAATGTAAGATTAAATATATTATGGTATAATATTTAATCTATAGCCATTATAATCATTTACATAATATAGGTCAAAATATATAATAACCTATTAAATAATTAGTTGGTAATTGTTGATGGACCATATTACCCTTATTAACTAATTAGGTTTCCTCATGGGTGCTTATATAAAGGAGTGTTATGTTGAGGTTGAGGGGATACACAATTAGACACAAAAACCCATAAGCATAACATCATCATCGACCTCCTCTCCTATACCGATTCCCTTGTCGGTTTTCTTAGTCCCCATCATTAGATTGCACCCTAAGGAGGAACCAGATCAAGCTGACAATCATGTCAAACACTACTGCTGAACTGTCTGATGCAATCAAAGGTATGTTTTCATGTTTTACATTATGTTCAAAACAGATCTGAACCAACAGGAAGTAGTTTGATAAATAAATACCTTCCATAGATATCTAATACAAAACCAGTATTTAGTAAAGAATTTTGGGAAACGTATAAATGCATATATTGCTTTATAGGGTGGGGTTCGGCTACAAAGTCTAGTTTTCCTACAAAGTGTATAAAGTCATAAAACACTACAATTTCAGCCATAAAACACACTCAAAACCCACAAATAACAAAGTAAAGATCACAAAAACAAAATATCCAAACCCTAAGAGTCCATAAAAACTTCAAACACTCCATCGTAGAAACTATGAATATAAAACACAACATGATAATCAACATAAAACAACTAATGTTAGTCATTCGATAATCAAAGCCTTATCATCCAAAACACAACACAAAACTCACAAATATAGCGTTTTAGTAGTCTATACTTTGTTATTTGTAGGTTTTGAGTGTGTTTTATGGTTGGCAGTGGTGTTTTATGACTTTTTACACTTTGGAGGAAAAATGGACTTTGTAGCCAACTCCCACCCTTGCTTTATATGTGATACATAATTGATTTTTAATCGTTTGTCTAGCGATTATCTTCTGTTTATTGTGTTATGTTTGTTGCGTTTCTTTATATAAAGAGTTTTGTATTAAGAGAGTCCATGTGTCTTTATTGAAAATAACTCATTATTTTCTAATCAATAAGATAATGGGTTAAATTATCTTACAAACGCTCCTAATTGTAAGAATGCTTTATGTAGTGACAAGTGTCTAAGAACTTAAAACTTAATCCCACTACACCACCACCCAAAACCTAAACACCCACCCCCACCACCACCCAAAAACCTACCCCCCCCCCCCCCAAAAAAAAAAAAAAAAAAAAAAAAAAACCCTTACCCCCTTATTAAAAATAAACTTAAATACTCACCCCACCCCACCATCACCCAAAAACCTTTTGTTTAGGTTTTTGGGTGATGATGGGTTTTTTTTTTTTTTTTTTTTTTTGTGAAGTAGGTTTATTTTTAGGAGTCTTTGTACACTTCTTAATTTTTAAGAGCCGTATTGGACCATCCTAAATTATATCATCAGCTTTATTAAATAAACTATTTGGTTTGGACAAAGAGCAAGTCAAATGACATGGGCTCCGTGGTGTGACACCCAAAGTCCTATTGGTTGAGCGTTTACCGGCCACTCGCATATCACCACAGCAAAAGCACCGTCTGACCACCACGTTCGCCACCGGCATGCTGCAATCGTTTTTATATGTTCACATAAAGAATAAATTAGATAACTACGAAACAAAAATACTAAATTATATTGTGGTTTTGGATATTAGACTAGTTATGTAATTATCGTACCATATCTACAACGTATTTAAGTGTAACATTATTCTCTATATATAAAGCCTATATATCCACTTGGAAATAGCCTAGTGGTATTGGTGAGTTTAGATGGAGCTTAGAATAGGAGAGGTTAGGGGTTCAATTTTCATGGTGTGCGACGTTAGCCATTAAATATATATATATATATATATATATATATATATATATAAAGCCTATATGAAACTCTATTAGTCTATTTGTAATGGGACAACGGCCCGATAAATTAAATATTAAAGGGACGTTGAATACCGTCCTAAGGGGCGTTATGATGGGCGTTAGGGCAGGTTGGGTGAAGGTGCTAACGAGCGTGATGGTCGGGGACCGTTAGTTGTGGGGACCACACCCCCTTCAATCGATATAATTTATTTTTACAAATTATTTTAAATCTAATCTAATCTATACTATACTATATAATAAAAGAAACAACTGAGATGACACATGTCATTCATTGAAGCTATCTATTTTTTATATATAATTAATTAATATTAATTAAAAGATAATTATAAAATTAAATTTAATATAAATTTAAACAATTCCTATATGAGTTAATATAATATTTTAAAATATTTATCAGATTTCAAAATTATTTATCCTGAAATTAACAAAAGATATATAATGTAAATGATTTATTTTATTAAACTAAAATAGTTAAGGGTAGAACTATTTTAAAAATGTTTATAAGGGTAAACAAAAATATTAATCTGTAACACCTCAGAAATTTCGGGTTCAATAATAAAACGACACGTGTCATGTAAGACAAAACGCGTTGTAAACCCGGAGTTAATAAAAATATTTGACAGGATTCAAAAGTGTCGTCATGTTAACTTTTGCACCTCTGAACGACCTCGTAGTAAATCCCAAGACTCAAAACATGTTAAAAACATCTTGTATATGATAAAGTTCAGTGAATTATAACATTGAATTATTCATAACTTGATGTGGTGGATTTCTACGAAGGAAAAGCATGATAAACCTCCAATTTCGGGACTTTGATTCGAATTCAAAGTAAACAATGGATGATGGTAGGGTATGATACAGTATTAAGCACTTGTTGGAGGTCCCTAGATGTTAATTAAGGCCCCAAATTTCGTGCAAGTGGATTGCCCCTTCAAAACACCAAAGAACAGCAAGTTTTGGTCCCTGATGTCTAGCTTACGGACCTCAACATTGTTGAGGTTGAGGTCCGTAAAGCAACCCCCAGCAACAGAAAACGGGCAGTAGCCTGTTTGATGCAATTCTGACCTATTCCACCGGTTTTCCTCACTTGTAAACGACCCCTAGACACCCCCTACATACTAGAGACATGTGTTGAACCATTGTGGAGGGGTGTAGACTCTTGTGTCA
Source organism: Helianthus tuberosus (assembly GCA_030545235.1). Taxonomy (NCBI): domain Eukaryota; kingdom Viridiplantae; phylum Streptophyta; class Magnoliopsida; order Asterales; family Asteraceae; genus Helianthus; species Helianthus tuberosus. The sequence continues at coordinate 141,649,525 of CM060426.1, read as the reverse complement.
ATACATTGTGGTGTGTAAACCCACTATATAAAGGGCCTTCAAGTCACAACATTCCTCACAACTCTCCTGCACTCTTGGATCATTTCTGGAGCTCAAGCTTGCTTCCTACTGATCTTAATTCGTGCATTGGACTATTGTAAGTCTACTAGTTCTTGTTTATTTGAGTTTAGCTTAGTTAAATAGCTAAAAGTCAAACCGTCGTAATTACGGTTTGACTTCGAGATTAGTCACTAATGGCTCAGTCTTATCTCGAATTAAAAATAGTTATAGGATGGTATTTATGTGGGTAATAAAACCCCAAAAGGGTTTCCCCTGATCACCATCCTAACCAGGTCAAATGTCGGGTCAAACCTTTACTTAAAAAGTCAACATAATGTTTAAAAATGTCATTTATGCATAATTAGCTATCTAGATCATATACAACCTGTTTGATCATTGTTATAACTTAGTAATAAGTGTAAGAACATGTCCAAACATGTTCGACCCGACTATTTCCTGTTTAGACCCGGTTCGGAACCGAGAGTCGCAAAGCTTTGACTTTTGCTTTGACTTCAATTCTGACCCGTTTAGGTATGTTTTAGAAATACCTTAGAGCTTCATTTGGACCAGGTTACATGCTAGTATAACCCTCTGTGATTATACACCTCAGTTCATTAGTTATCCGATTAATACGCATGATTCCGTTAATTGCTCATATGTTGACCATTATGCCCTTTACACCTTAAAACGAGATTTATGAAAATGTAAAAGTGTAGAAACCTTAGTTACTGATATATAAACTTGTATGCAAAGTTTGACATCAGTTTGACTTGTAGATTAAGAGTTATGCTCAATATCGCAAAACTAATGCTTTATGTTAACATAATGGCGTAATTAGCGTATAGCCTAGTTAAGCCGACTTTTTAGTATCAAACTTAATACCCACTGATGTAATATATTATTTTGGGATTTTTTAAGATTTTTAATTAATTTTAGGCTGAGCATAACTAGTAGTCGTAGGCTTAATCCGGTAATTGTCGGTTTTGCCCTTACGGGCCATAAAATGAGTTTTACTTATCTAAACAACTCCAAACCTTTTGCTACTGATCACATATGATTAATAAATTATTTTAAGCCTTCTGGAAATATAAAAATATCAGATTTAAGTATCGAACCCGGAAATGGCCTTTAATCGCCTTAATTAGCGTTTTAACGCATAGTATGTTTTAAAATCATATTGGACATACCCGGGTTGATACCTACTGATATATGAGGCAAATTATGATATTTTAACAGTAAGCAAAGGTTGATAAACTCAGACTTCGTTTTGAGCTTTTCGGCTTATGTGAAATTACCAAAATACCCCTACGGGGCATAGTTTGGTTAAAGATGATAAAATTCACATATACGCTTTAGCCTACTGTTATAACTCATCAAATTAAGTATGTTTGCTGTTTACATCAGACTTGTAACTCAGTTAAACATTTAAACTCTTTCATAACCTTTTAAATGACCAAACTACCCCTACGGGGCCTAGTTTGTGTTTAAATACGTTTCGGGCATAATGAAAGACATCTTACTGATGTCACAACATATTTGAGGCACAATTAACTTAGGAAACCTGTAGATGGCTCTAATGGATACCCGTTACGCATTTTACGCGTTCGGCTCGGTTTATGTAACAAGTTTACATAAATTAGCCGAGACGGGTCAAACCTTATCGGTTTTATCTCAAAATCCAGAATGTGAATAATAAACCCATATTAAGCAAGTCCCTGAACTTGTCGGGTCTAAACCACATTCTATCCGGTCTTCGCTTAATCATGCGTCTGAACCGTATATTCCCTTAAGACTAACCGGTCTAAGCTTAGGCTTATTTAAAGACCCGTTAGCATTCTAATTAATTATTTATACCATCATTCCAGACTAGAGCTTTCCGGTAAATGGTACCTACGCTTACTTAAGTGAATACGACTGAGTTATTAATTTCTGATATTTAAGACAGGAGCTAGCTCAGGTAAATACTCTTAACTTATTTTCCCTATACGGGCTTGGGATACGGTACTATAAAAGTACCGCTTGGTCGGGTGTATGTAGTCATTTAAATCGGATTGTGATTGATGTACTTACATAACCTGTTTAATATGTATTATTTTATTATTATTTGGCGTATGGCCTTTGGGGGTTAATGACCATGTCCCGGATATCCTTGGCATCATTTTACGAAATGGCCACGACCTAAGCACGGGGTGTAGGCATACACCTGACAGCTGCATTATGTAAAAACTGGTAATCCACTCCGAGGTGTCATCCTTGTGGGCATTATACCGGAACTGGTAATCCACTTAGGGGATGATAGCCCGTGGGCATTATACCTGTGGCGTGTCTGTTAATCTAGTCCGGCCCTAACGGACGACAAATAAGTAAAACTGTATACAAGATTATATACAAATAATTTTCCCAAGTTATAAAAGATTAATTTTGCCTCTGTGCATTTTAATCAAAGTGTCAAAAGGTTTTGTGCCTGGTGCATCTAAATCAATTTTCTTAAACTCTTTTCAAATGAGTCGGTTGAGTGTATTTACCAGTGAAAACTGACGTATTTTCCAAAAAGGTTAAGTGACAGGTACTAAACGAAATTGGCTGGAAGCTCAGGACGCTAATAAGGAATCTTGCAAGTTCTAGGCGTCTAAAGTCTGTTGAACAAATGATATGTTTTAAAGATCCGCCTGTGGATCCTTTACTTCCGTTGAAATACTGAATATTACTTCATATTCGGAAAGTAATAATAATTATCGTTTGCTTCCGCTGTGCATTCATATATATTGTGTTGTTTGACTATTATGTTGCCAACCATGACGTCACGATACTCCCCACCGGGCCCACCGGTGACACGTGGAAATCGGGGTGTGACAGGTTGGTATCAGAGCCAACACTGAGTGAATTAAACACTAGCCTTTTGTGTTTAATCTCAGTTACACAATTGCACATTCTTGAGTCTAGACAAGAACATAGGACAAATTCTAAAAATTCGTTTTATTTTGTCCTTATTTGATTCCTTTGTTATTTTTCTGACTTGCCTATGCATAGAATATGGAAAGTATTCTTCAAGTCAATTGCTATAGAAGTCCCGTTTAGGGCAACCATATACTTGTTAATTCTTAAAGGAACGATTATATTTAAAGTATCATTCCTATATTACAAGATCTACCATTATAATAAAATGGCAAAATTTAAAAAGGGACAAAACCTAGCCATGTGTCACATTAAGACAGGGCCAAGATGGTAGTTCCATAATTAAATTCAGATCCTTGTTAACAGTTCAATTTAGGATTGCTCTGCGTTAATTATTAAAAAGAATCTAAAAGGTAAAACCTAGCCTAAATATCACGGCATACAAGGCCAAGATGGTAGAACCTATTCAAGAGATTCAAATCCTTATTAAAAATATGAAAGCATATTAACATGCTCGACAAAATGTGATATGATAAAATCACATAAGTCATTTTGGGATATACTAAATTCCCTTAATTATATAATCATCCCTTATGGATGAAGTGCCCACGGGCTATAACTAACGTCCTCTGGGACTAAAGACAGTGGTAGCCTACAACTCCCTGTCAAGAAAAAGGTAATGAACTTTGATTCAAACCTTGAAGCCTCGATTCTATAAAGTCAAGGCCTATAAATTAAACTTGTCTAAGTGACTAGGCCTTTTGTGCTATTATTAACTTATAATTTAGGAGTATAATAAATATCCTGAATAATTATATGTTTATCAAAATTAACCAATATGTGTATTAAAAGCATGGTTAATAAATCGTTCAAAAAGATAAAACTGTTTAAACTTCCGTAAAAACCTTGTCCTTGTTTAATTTTTATGTAGCAATTAAAAACTACATGGCTGGGTCGGAGGAAGGGAACAGTCACCCTCTGGAAAACCGCGATGATGAGAAGATTGACATAACCAGAGGAGAACTTCGTACATTGATTAACTCAGCTGTATCTAAAGCTGTGAAGGAGCAATTCCAGGAGTATAGTGAGACAAATAGTAAAGCCTCATCTGTACCCCACCCTAAATCCATCCCTAAAACTCATCCAGAGCCTGATAACAAGCCGCCCTCAAAGAAAGATGAGTTAAAGAAAGATGATGATCGACAATCATCTATTCCACACAGTGTTCCATCCAAGAAGATAGAGTTCGATAATGAACCACATACCAAATCCTGTAACTATAAGTACTTTGTTTCCTGCAAGCCCCGAGATTTTACTGGGGAAAAAGGGGCAGTTGATTGTATGATTTGGTTGGATGAAATGGACACAGTTGTCGATATCAGCGGTTGCACTGAAAGGGATGTCGTGAAGTACGTATCCCAATCGTTCAAAGGAGAGGCACTGGCATGGTGGAAGTCTCTCATTCAAGCTGCTGGGAAGATTCCGCTCTACAGCATGTCTTGGGAACAGTTTGTTATTCTCATTAGGGAGAATTACTGCCCTCAACACGAGGTTGAGGGGATCGAGTCAGATTTCTTATCATTGGTGATGACAAATTTAGATTGTCAAGCTTACCTCACCAGTTTTAATACCCTGTCCAGACTGGTCCCTTACCTTGTAACACCAGAGCCCAAGCGAATTGCACGCTTCATTGGGGGTTTAGCCCCAGAAATCAAAGCCAGTGTTAAGGCTTCAAGACCTGCTACATTTAGGTCAGCAGCTGATCTCTCTCTGTCCCTTACTTTAGATGCGGTCAGGCTAAGGTCGCTAAAGAAATCTGAAGAAAGTAAGAAGAAGCGTGAGGATGATAACTCACGAGGATCAGAGAAGAAACACAAGGGAAACACTGACTCTGAGAGGTCTGGGTCTGGAAAGAATGGTCAGCGGACAGAGGAAAAGCCAAGGTGCTCGACTTGCCAAAAACGCCACTTTGGAAAATGCAGAATGGAGTCCAATTCTAAATCAGGACCACCTGCATGTGGGATATGCAAGTCTAGGGAGCACAAGACTGTTGATTGCGGGAAGATTAAAGATGCTACATGCTACAACTGCAACGAGAAGGGGCACATAAAGACCAACTGCCCTAAGTACGCGAAGAAGCCCGAGTAGGCCAAGAGAACAAACGCACGAGTTGTCAGGTTGAACGCCCAAGAGATGGGGCAGAATAATAATAGTATAATATGTACCTTTCCTTATCAAGCAGTTTATGCAGAAACTTATTTGATACTGGCACATATAAATATATTATGAATAATAAATGTTGAGAACTGTTGTCTCCGTCTGATTAAGACTCCGGTCATTTAATACGATGTAGAAATTGGCCGATGATACTTTAGAAAATGCTCCAACAAATCCTATATTGATATCTAATATCTATTGGAAATCACTCTTTCTAATACCTTATAGCAAACTTTTGGTTGCATACATAAGGACTCAATATAGTGATAAAAGTCGATTAGTTGCCTTAAAAATCAAGCCATATTGTGGGTAATAAGAGGCAATTAATTATCAAGACTCCTTATGAGACAACTCTCATAATTACACGTATCCGTACGATTAATTATTATTAAAAAAAAAAAAAAAAAAAAAATGGTGGAACTGGCCGTCCCCGGAATCGAACCTGGGTCTAGGCCGGCCGCACCCTTTCGCGCGCCTAGCCAACTGAGCTAGGTGCCTAGTTTGTGAAACTTCCATTACTTATTAGATATAAGCACTTGTACAATAAACTTCCTTATCATTTATCAATAATAATTTCCGCTAAGTGTCCTGCTTTTAATACAGGCAATAATAAATCTTCATGAACCATAAACTTAGCAAAATTTTTATGATCATCCACAAGGTATAACTACCAAGGAAACCATAGTAATCGATTCTTATAGATCGGCAAGGAATCCTTCCGAAAATCTTAGAGCACTCTTCCTTCGTATAGAGTACGATAACATATGTTATTTTAATTATTATTTCTCATTGTTTTTATCGCCTACGAATGCCAAACTATGTTTGATAAAAGTGTCATATGAGGATTGGCGTATCCTAGTGTGTCCCATAGATTATTTCCATGTCTGATCAGCATGGAGGTTTAATACATGGAACCCCTGAGATATCCCAATGGTCATATTGTACTAATGTCGACTAGTAGTATTCAAAGGAGATATCCGGAATAGGACTGTCCAAATAAATATTCCTTGGTAACGGAATATGTGGACTCATAACATGAACGTGTCACTGAATAGACACGAGCGTTGATGAGTGAACTGGAGCCTGAGATATAGAAATCTCTGTAACCTCCTTGTACCTTGATTATCTTCTCCTAAGTTTACCCTGTTTACCTCCCTAGAGGCAAGTAGAGTTATGATTAACATCCCGCTTGGGTTAGAATGTTGTAAGAACTCCATATTAATTATGGAATAACCGAAAACCTGATTGAGTAAATTTTAAAATAGGAGATTCATATAGCCTAAGTCGATATTTTCAGAGTATGATAGTTGTTAGATAAGAAAGACGGTTCATTTTGCTTATGCACTGATTACCGCAACCCTATTTTAACAACGATTAAGAATAACCATCTCACCTTAAGATAAGCTATTCTATAATAGTTAGGATAAAGGCATCAAGGCTGCTCCTTGGAGACCTTGTAAAGATGGAATGTTAAACATCTGTGATTAGGACATTAGATTGGTAAGTCCAATTATCTAGATCTGAAAGTTGCATTGGAAACAACGAATAAGATCATACAAATTCCTAATCACCTGTAAGTTGCCATTATTAGGCAGAGAATACTTCCTGTAATTCAGTAAATCTCGGGTCGAGATTTATTTTAAGGGGGTGAGGATGTAACACCTCAGAAATTTCGGGTTCAATAATAAAACGACACGTGTCATGTAAGACAAAACGCGTTGTAAACCCGGAGTTAATAAAAATATTTGACAGGATTCAAAAGTGTCGTCATGTTAACTTTTGCACCTCTGAACGACCTCGTAGTAAATCCCAAGACTCAAAACATGTTAAAAACATCTTGTATATGATAAAGTTCAGTGAATTATAACATTGAATTATTCATAACTTGATGTGGTGGATTTCTACGAAGGAAAAGCATGATAAACCTCCAATTTCGGGACTTTGATTCGAATTCAAAGTAAACAATGGATGATGGTAGGGTATGATACAGTATTAAGCACTTGTTGGAGGTCCCTAGATGTTAATTAAGGCCCCAAATTTCGTGCAAGTGGATTGCCCCTTCAAAACACCAAAGAACAGCAAGTTTTGGTCCCTGATGTCTAGCTTACGGACCTCAACATTGTTGAGGTTGAGGTCCGTAAAGCAACCCCCAGCAACAGAAAACGGGCAGTAGCCTGTTTGATGCAATTCTGACCTATTCCACCGGTTTTCCTCACTTGTAAACGACCCCTAGACACCCCCTACATACTAGAGACATGTGTTGAACCATTGTGGAGGGGTGTAGACTCTTGTGTCAATACATTGTGGTGTGTAAACCCACTATATAAAGGGCCTTCAAGTCACAACATTCCTCACAACTCTCCTGCACTCTTGGATCATTTCTGGAGCTCAAGCTTGCTTCCTACTGATCTTAATTCGTGCATTGGACTATTGTAAGTCTACTAGTTCTTGTTTATTTGAGTTTAGCTTAGTTAAATAGCTAAAAGTCAAACCGTCGTAATTACGGTTTGACTTCGAGATTAGTCACTAATGGCTCAGTCTTATCTCGAATTAAAAATAGTTATAGGATGGTATTTATGTGGGTAATAAAACCCCAAAAGGGTTTCCCCTGATCACCATCCTAACCAGGTCAAATGTCGGGTCAAACCTTTACTTAAAAAGTCAACATAATGTTTAAAAATGTCATTTATGCATAATTAGCTATCTAGATCATATACAACCTGTTTGATCATTGTTATAACTTAGTAATAAGTGTAAGAACATGTCCAAACATGTTCGACCCGACTATTTCCTGTTTAGACCCGGTTCGGAACCGAGAGTCGCAAAGCTTTGACTTTTGCTTTGACTTCAATTCTGACCCGTTTAGGTATGTTTTAGAAATACCTTAGAGCTTCATTTGGACCAGGTTACATGCTAGTATAACCCTCTGTGATTATACACCTCAGTTCATTAGTTATCCGATTAATACGCATGATTCCGTTAATTGCTCATATGTTGACCATTATGCCCTTTACACCTTAAAACGAGATTTATGAAAATGTAAAAGTGTAGAAACCTTAGTTACTGATATATAAACTTGTATGCAAAGTTTGACATCAGTTTGACTTGTAGATTAAGAGTTATGCTCAATATCGCAAAACTAATGCTTTATGTTAACATAATGGCGTAATTAGCGTATAGCCTAGTTAAGCCGACTTTTTAGTATCAAACTTAATACCCACTGATGTAATATATTATTTTGGGATTTTTTAAGATTTTTAATTAATTTTAGGCTGAGCATAACTAGTAGTCGTAGGCTTAATCCGGTAATTGTCGGTTTTGCCCTTACGGGCCATAAAATGAGTTTTACTTATCTAAACAACTCCAAACCTTTTGCTACTGATCACATATGATTAATAAATTATTTTAAGCCTTCTGGAAATATAAAAATATCAGATTTAAGTATCGAACCCGGAAATGGCCTTTAATCGCCTTAATTAGCGTTTTAACGCATAGTATGTTTTAAAATCATATTGGACATACCCGGGTTGATACCTACTGATATATGAGGCAAATTATGATATTTTAACAGTAAGCAAAGGTTGATAAACTCAGACTTCGTTTTGAGCTTTTCGGCTTATGTGAAATTACCAAAATACCCCTACGGGGCATAGTTTGGTTAAAGATGATAAAATTCACATATACGCTTTAGCCTACTGTTATAACTCATCAAATTAAGTATGTTTGCTGTTTACATCAGACTTGTAACTCAGTTAAACATTTAAACTCTTTCATAACCTTTTAAATGACCAAACTACCCCTACGGGGCCTAGTTTGTGTTTAAATACGTTTCGGGCATAATGAAAGACATCTTACTGATGTCACAACATATTTGAGGCACAATTAACTTAGGAAACCTGTAGATGGCTCTAATGGATACCCGTTACGCATTTTACGCGTTCGGCTCGGTTTATGTAACAAGTTTACATAAATTAGCCGAGACGGGTCAAACCTTATCGGTTTTATCTCAAAATCCAGAATGTGAATAATAAACCCATATTAAGCAAGTCCCTGAACTTGTCGGGTCTAAACCACATTCTATCCGGTCTTCGCTTAATCATGCGTCTGAACCGTATATTCCCTTAAGACTAACCGGTCTAAGCTTAGGCTTATTTAAAGACCCGTTAGCATTCTAATTAATTATTTATACCATCATTCCAGACTAGAGCTTTCCGGTAAATGGTACCTACGCTTACTTAAGTGGATACGACTGAGTTATTAATTTCTGATATTTAAGACAGGAGCTAGCTCAGGTAAATACTCTTAACTTATTTTCCCTATACGGGCTTGGGATACGGTACTATAAAAGTACCGCTTGGTCGGGTGTATGTAGTCATTTAAATCGGATTGTGATTGATGTACTTACATAACCTGTTTAATATGTATTATTTTATTATTATTTGGCGTATGGCCTTTGGGGGTTAATGACCATGTCCCGGATATCCTTGGCATCATTTTACGAAATGGCCACGACCTAAGCACGGGGTGTAGGCATACACCTGACAGCTGCATTATGTAAAAACTGGTAATCCACTCCGAGGTGTCATCCTTGTGGGCATTATACCGGAACTGGTAATCCACTTAGGGGATGATAGCCCGTGGGCATTATACCTGTGGCGTGTCTGTTAATCTAGTCCGGCCCTACAAACCGGCCCTAACGGACGACAAATAAGTAAAACTGTATACAAGATTATATACAAATAATTTTCCCAAGTTATAAAAGATTAATTTTGCCTCTGTGCATTTTAATCAAAGTGTCAAAAGGTTTTGTGCCTGGTGCATCTAAATCAATTTTCTTAAACTCTTTTCAAATGAGTCGGTTGAGTGTATTTACCAGTGAAAACTGACGTATTTTCCAAAAAGGTTAAGTGACAGGTACTAAACGAAATTGGCTGGAAGCTCAGGACGCTAATAAGGAATCTTGCAAGTTCTAGGCGTCTAAAGTCTGTTGAACAAATGATATGTTTTAAAGATCCGCCTGTGGATCCTTTACTTCCGTTGAAATACTGAATATTACTTCATATTCGGAAAGTAATAATAATTATCGTTTGCTTCCGCTGTGCATTCATATATATTGTGTTGTTTGACTATTATGTTGCCAACCATGACGTCACGATACTCCCCACCGGGCCCACCGGTGACACGTGGAAATCGGGGTGTGACATAATCAATGTTTATTGGTTCTATACTTTTATTTTCGGGTTCAACTCTTAACTCAAATACGGTAATCATTATGTTTACGTTACATTTATAAGTACCATCACCGCAATCACCTCATCCATCGTATATCGAGTATATCCGTTAGTTTTTTTTTTAAGATATAAATTTTTATTAGATTCATTCAACCCGTGTAATAAACGAGTTTTTTTTAAAGATATAACATTTTTATTTTTTACTATACAAAATTACATTTATGCAACTCGTGTAATCCATAGTGTTTTTAAAAATATAACTTTTTTTATTATGTAGTATATAAAATTAGATTTATTCAATCCATATAATACATAGGGTTTATAAAGATATAACTTTTTATTGTTTGGTATATAAAATTACATGTGCTCAACCCGTATAACACATGAGGTTCTTAAAAATGTAATTTTTTTCATCTATCTACTATAATAAAACCTACCGATGAGGGTTTGATCCTGAGGAGGGTTTGATCATGAGCGTCACTCCGGTTTTCATCCGGCTGTTACTCTAGCGAGGCAACTCGTGTAGAGGCAGTACGGTTTCCGGGGGATAGCCTTCGACCCAAGACTGGTTAACCCAGCGTTGGCCTTGCTATCTGGGCCCACGTTCTTGGCGAGGGTCCGCGATTTGCGGATGTGACAATGGTCACCATTAAGAAGTTCACCTTTCAAAAAAAAATCTACTATAATAAAAGAAACCAACTTTTGTACACGTGTCATTCATTGAAGGTATCCTCAAATCTATATTTATCTTATATTAACTAAATAAATAAATAATTAATATTAAATCTTATCATACTTTAATAAAATATAATCCTCAAATCTAAATTGTTAATTTAATATATATTTTAAAATAAATACCTCTCTTTCCTACTTATCTTATATTAAATATATAAATAATAAATTAATATTAAATGTTATCCTAATTTATTAAAAATATAACTTTTTTTATTATTTGGTATACAAAATTATATTTATTCAACTCATGTAAAACGCGGGGGTTTTAAAAATATAATTTCTTTTATTATTTTGCTATACAAAGTTACATTTATATAACCCGTGTAATACACGAAGTTTTTAAAGATATAACTTTTTTTATCATTTGCTATGTAAAATAAGATTTATTCAGCACATGTAATACACATGTTTTTTAAAGATATAATTTTTATTATTTGGTAGATTTTTCAACCCGACTATACACGAGTTTTTTAAAGATACGACATTTTTAGTATTTAATATACAAAATTACATTTATTTAATTTGTGTAATACACATGATTTTTAAAGGTATAACTCTGTTTTTAGATCTATTCAACACGTGTAATATACGAGGTTTTTAAGGATGTAATTTTTTATTATTTAGTTGATTTATTCAACCTGATTATACACGGATTTTTTAAAGATATGACGTTTTTACTATTTCGTATACAAAATAACATTTATTTAATCTATGTAACACATGGTTTTTAAAGATATAACTTTTTTTATTATTTGATATATAAAATTATATTTATTTAACCCGTACAATATACGGGGTTCATAAAAATATAACTTTTTATTATTTAATATATAAAATTACATTTATTCAACCCGTGTAATACACGGGGTTCTAACCTAGTCCTATATATACCAAACCTTCAATAATTTTTATATACATCAATATTTACAAACCATCCTCAATATTTATATCAACCTTTCCTACATTTTAAAAGAAATGAATAGTCTACCCTAATTATCATTCATTCGATTCAGAATTGAAAATCATATAATAATTTCTGTGACTCGTTCGGGGATCCAACTTTTAACGTGAGCAAGCCCAATCTTCACAACCACATACAAGAGCATGGAGAGTCACGAGGGATCGTGAAGGTGCTCATAATCATTTGGTAAATGATTATTTTTCTGAAAATCGCGTTTATAATGAGGATACGTTTAAACGTGTTTTTGCATGAGCCAACAACTATTCGAATGAATAGTGAAAGATTTAGAGGACGGGTTTACATGTTTTAAACAAAAGGAAGATGTTCGACATCTACGATGTTTCACCACATTACAAAAATGCACGTCGGCAATTCGTCAATTGGCATACGACACTACATATGATGCGTGGGACAAGTACCTGAAAATGGCCGAAAAAACATGTCAAGATACTCTCCACAATTTTTGTGAGGGTATTACTCTTATCATTATTGTTATTATTATTTTTGTTAATATTTTATTGTTGTTATTTTAAAGGTTTTATTGATCTATATGATCGGAGATATTTGAGGAAGCCGACTATTAGTGACATCCAACAAATATACAAGGTACATGAAAGTGTAAACGGCTTTCCATTATGTTTGGTAGCATTGAATGCAAATGGGTGTGGTCTAACTGTCCAAGTGCTTGACAAGATCAACATCATCACCGTGATCATGATGGCACAACCTTAATACTTGAGGTTGTGGCGTCATATATGATCTTTGGATATGGCATGCATACTTTGATATGGTCTGTTCGAACAACGGTATTAATGTCATAAAGCAGTTACATGTCTTCGATAACGTGATTGATGGAGCTGCGCGTCGCTCGTCATTTTATGCTAATGGATTGTACTACGAGCACGTGTATTATCTTACTGATAGGATTTATCCGGAATGAGCCACCCTATTCAAAGTATTTTCACATACGAATACTGAACAAAAGTATTTCACAACAAAAAAAAAATAATCGACTAGGAAAAGATATTGAGCAGGCCTTTTGAGTGTTGAAAAAAAGATGGGGTATCATTGCACAATCATCACGATTGTGCGACAAAGTAAAGTTAAGAGACATCATGTACGCTTGCACCATTCTACAATATATGATACTGGAAAACGAGGGGAAAGCGATTTGTCAACACTACTAAGAGGGCGTTGTAGCAGTGGTTTATCTTCATAAGATATAAACATTTTATATATATCATTTTATGATTTTTCGACTTTCTTACTTTTCCAACATGTTTGTTTGGTTTCAATTAGAGTTTCTATAATTATGTGTTATTTTCTAGGATTCCTTGTACAACAACTATATGAGTTTTTAAGATCATATTAGTCACATGAAATTTGCTGTTCTAAAAGTAACATAATTGAAAGAACAAATTAGGGGTCAACGAGAAAAAGACGACAAAAGAACACGAAAATTAGTGAGTCAAAAGGGACACCCGTTGACTTACATATCATTTAAAAATATTTGGTTTGATTGAAGCAAAACGTCGAGCAGTTGGAAGGGCATCCTTCAACAGTAATTCCAAAGCGATCACCATCAATCTACATCACATGGTCACCCTCAAAAATGGCCGGCTGCTTTTTAATCTAAAGAAAAATACTCCCCAATTCATGCTAATCCTAAAACAATTATTGCTCAACTTAACGGTCATATTGTTAAGTGTCCTAGTGCTAGTTTAAAAAACGGTTTTTAAATCGTACCGAGTTAGGCTAAAAATTGGTTCGACTGATTGAATCAGGTTGTATCCGTCGGTTTAACCGGGTTGACTAATTAACCCTATAAATCCATAAAATACAACTTTAACTCAAAAAATAATCCAAAACTATATAATTCCATAATAAAAAATATAGTAAATTACAAGTTTTGTTCTTTATGTTTGTACCAAATTGCAGGCGGTGTCCTTTGCTTTTAAATTTGACTAGTTTTATTCTTAACGTTTCATAATCATGCACGTTATGTCCTTTAGCCATAATCTAGTTAGATTTTTTGGTTAAGTATAGTCTTGTGCCTTAAACATGAGGATATCCTTATCTTTTCACATTTTCAGAGGTTATTGTGTAAATAAGTTATATAAAAAGACTATTTTGTAAAAATAAAATGATATTTAATTAAACAAACCTCACACTCTTTCTCTCTTAGTCTTCTCTCTCTAAACATATGTGGTTAAAGAGAGAGAGGGGGGGAAAGTTTAGAGAGAGAAAGAGAATGCATAATTTCTTTTATTTGTTTATACATTTTTTATTTTTTACACAATAAGCCCTTTAATACAACTTGTTTTACACAATAGTCCCTGGAGAGATAAAATGACAAGAATGCCCTCATGTGCAAGGCACATGACCATATTTAACCAAAAAATCTGACTGAGTTAGGGTTAAAGGACATAACGTGTAGGATTTTGAAACGTTAAGGACAAAACCAGTCAATTTTGAAGTTAAAGAACACCGCCTGCAATTTGGTACATACATAAAGGACAAAACTTGTAATTTACTCTAAAAAATATTCCAAAAGTTAATACGTAATCAAAAAATAATCCATAAATCTACTATATGTACCTTTTTGGGCACTAGGTTTTACTAAGAAGGTAAATCATCATCTTTTTGCGTCCATAAAAGATTAAAAGTCCAAATATTAACCTTTGGCCCAATACCAATATATCGGTTTAAACCGATATAACCCAATTTACCGGCGGTACAACTTCTTTGACGTTACCTCAATTTACCGGTGTAATTGTGTCGGCCAACTTCAGACATCCGGTTTAACCGGTTCAACAGACTGGTATAAACTGGTTTTTAAAACCTTGCTTAGAATAGCTCACACACGCTTTAACTCTAGTACTATGCTAGACTTTTTGTCCACCATAAGGATTGAATCTCAATACTTGTAAAGGCAAAAGCTTATCTAACATCTTAGTACTTCTAGTTGATTAGTTTTAGTGGCGGAGCTTAACCAAAAGTTCCGAGGGGGCGGAAAGTCATGGGACCCAATTTATATATTGTATAAATATTTAGGCAAAATAATTGGGGGACAATCCTATATAATTTTAAAATTTTCGGACGAAAAATAGGAAATTTTACACTTTTAACCGAAGCATTAGACGGGCGGGTGCACCCCCATTTCACACTAAGCTACGCCCCTGATTAGTTCAAAGACACTTTGGTTACTTTACGGATTAGTAGTTGTCTTTTGTATAGTGAAGTATTTTTATCCTTTTATTTTGTTTTATTTTTATATCGGTTCCTTGCTTTTATAGATAACATTCAAGGTCACCCAAGTATCAATTTGATATTGTTTACTCCATATGCCTACAATTGGTTAGCTTTGATTTGATTCAACAAGTTTTGCATGTAGTTTGGTTTGGTTTTATAAATTAGAAGTTGATCGGGGCTGGTCTCGTTGACGACTTTAACCAAACAAACTAATATGTAGGATTCTAAAAGGACCGAGCTCAAAATGTCTACTATTTCAGGCTAAGCTCGCACTGATCTCAACCGCATGTTGTGGTTCGGTTATGGTTATTATTAGTTTCATAACCGCAAATAATTGAACTGAACTGAATGTTTTAAACATGGTCGAATCCATAAGACCATAGGTTTTTAAGTTAGTGTTTAAGTGTTTAACTATGACCCAATCCATATGTTTTTTTTTTGAAGTGTTTAAGTCTTTTAACCATGACCCAACCTCATTGAATTTAAAACTCTAGCCACTTTGTGTTCGTATGTATGTTTCCATGTAAAAGTGTTACTTTTGTTTTTGGAATTCAGTATGCATGTAGAAGTAAAATATAATTGATAATTCTACAAACTTTAACTATCTATATTTATTTTTTGAGCATGAATTTTGCATAACCCACACATTTAAAGCCTAACTTTAGAAACGATAAAATAACCGAACTATAATCGAACCGAAACCGCATTAACCGAAACCGAACGTTGTCAATAACCGAACCGAACCGCACCATGCTCACCACTAGTACAAACGATCAAGATGGGATCTCACTTTTGTTAATGAACTCAAATTTTAATTAATTTGAACTAACATGGGCTTAATATTTAGATAAAAACTCTACTAATTTACATATTACCACCCGATTAACACACTTACACCTAAAAATCATAGTTGAAGAAAGATGAGATGAAATAACATGCAATTAAAGGCTATTATGGCTAGATTCAAAGGCCATTAGGTGGTGATCACATGAATGCAAAATGGTGTTGTGTATTTGTGTATTTTTGTGTATATGTTCTTCCTTTTCCATGTGGTCCATGAGATTAGGTACTAATCTTTCTTACTTTAATTAATGTGGGTAGGTTGATGTGAATGGAGGAGAGAGATGAGAAGCTTTGAAATACAAGCATTATTGGTTGGTAGCATACTCAAAAGATAAGTAATGAACTTTAAATGCAAGAATTTTAAATTTAAATATCTAAAAATATATCAAGTTAAATTTTATAAAGTTAGTTAAAACAAAAGTTGTCACATAGGTTGGCAAGGTTGAAAAAAGTCATGTATAATATATTTACATACATAAACCTTTCCAAATATTAATTTAAGAAACTAAGATTAAATTTACACTATACGAAAAGTTTACATTTTGTCTAGTATCGGAAATTACTGATATAATATCTACAATTCATTCAAGACGTCACGATGTGGATGTTTAAACTTTTGCTAAGTCATTGTTACTTTTTGGGTTGAGTTATAATACAAAAGATTTAAAAATAAGAATGGTAAGAAGGCACCAGAGAGTGACAAGTGTCCTATGAGTAATTAAATGGAAAGGATAATTTTGTCTACAAGAGAAAAGAGAATATGCACACGCAAGTCACATGCTATTTCCCCCCTAACTTTTAAACGTCCGTAACTTTTTATACATCATTTGTTTTAAAAAAAAATTATACCATAAAATCGAGCGTTTTTTTATCTTTAATATGAGTACCATATTGTTATATTTTTCAAAAAAATTTCAAAAACCCAGTTACATATTACACAATGGACGTGATGTAAAACACAATGTAAATTAGATTAAAAGCACAATCAATGACAACAGATAAAAACACAATGGACAACATACTAAAACACAATGAACATAACGTATAACACAATGACGATAACATATAACACAATAAGAATCAGACTAAATAAAAACACAATTGGTGACAACAGATAAAAGACACAATTAATGACAGCAAATAAAAGACACAATGGAGAGCAGATGAAGACACAATGAAAAACAAACTAAAAACACAATACTTAACAAACTAAAACACAATGAACAAGATAATAAAAAAATTGAACAAATTATTAAACCACAATGGACAACATATTAAAACACAATGAATAACATATTACACAATGGACATGATGTAAAACACAATGTAAATTAGATTAAAAACACAATCAATGACAACAGATAAAGACACAATGGACAACATACTAAAACACAATGAATATAACGTATAACACAATAAGAATCAGATTAATAAAAACACAATTGATGACAACAGATAAAAGACACAATTAATGACAACAAATAAAATACACAATGGAGAGCAGATGAAGACACAATGAAAAACAAACTAAAAACACAATACAAAACAAACTAAAACACAATGAACAAGATAATAAAAAAAATTGAACAAATTATTAAACCACAATGGACAGCATATTAAAACACAGTGAATAACATATTACACAATGGACATGATGTAAAACACAATGTAAATTAGAATAAAAACACAATCAATGACAACAGATAAAGACACAATGGACAACATACTAAAACACAATGCCCATAACGTATAACACAATGGCGATAACATATAACACAATAAGAATCAGACTAAATAAAAACACAATTGATGACAACAGATAAAAGACACAATTAATGACAGCAGATAAAAGACACAATGGAGAGCAGATGAAGACACAATGAAAAACAAACTAAAAACACAATACATAACAAACTAAAACACAATGAACAAGATAATAAAAAAATTGAACAAATTATTAAAACAAAATGGAAAATACATTAAAACACAATGAATAACATATTAAACACAATGACCTGAACTAATAACACAGTGTATAGAAAACCCAGATATAACAAAATCTTCATTGTGTCATATATTGTGTTATAGGTTTTTATAAAAACGCAATGTATAGAACTCAAATTAACATTGTGTTATAGGTTTTGTTAATAACACAATGTATAGAAACTCTACTGACCAAAACCCAGTTAAAAGACACAATGACCTGAGCCTTTAACACAATGCCAAAAAACCCAGTAAAAATGAAAATTTTTATTTTATTTTTATATGATAATATGGTACTCATATTAAAGATAAAAAAACGCTCGTTATTATGGTGAAATTTTTTTTGAAAAAAAATGTCGTATGAAAAAGTTATGGACATTTTAAATCGATGGGGGAATTGACATGTGCCTTGCATGTGGAGAGAGAAAATCCATAAATATAGGATTCCTTTTATGCCCTTCTATTATCTTCTTTTCCCTACAACCAATCTCAACCTTTCAAATCTAAGATCAATGGACTAGAATCCTTCTTACACTTCTTATTTATTTTATCCTTTGTATTTGATCCTAACCCTAAACTTTTTTACCTTTTTTATTTAAAAAGCAGAACTAAAAGAAAACAAAAAACAAAATGCCTCCACCACGCCCCACCCCAACCCACCCACCCCTTTTCTTCTTAATTAACCAGTGGCATCACATGTTTATGTAACATGCCTCATGAATCACACTCGAAACCAAACACCCCCCCCCCCCTTCTATTCAGGGAGTGGAGCCCAACACTTTGGTTTCGAGTTGTATTTCATGGAGGAGTGACGCAGGAAAAACGTGGTGTAAAATTTGATATATCATTGGAACGATTAATGTAATTTACTTGAAATTGAACTTTCTATTTTAAAAGTATACATTTTATCATCAAAATGTTTGTTATTATAGTTTTTGTAATTTAAAAAAAATACAAATAATATTACCGGATAACCACAGTCCACAACTTAACATGACCTAGTATTAAGATAAACTCATTTAGATGAAGAGAGAGAGAAAAGTGGAGGTGATGAAACACAAGTTAACACCAGGGTTAAATTGGGGGGTTATTTCGTCTGTGGGTTCAATCTCTTTTCTTACTCATAGAAAAGACCTGGATCCTGCAAAACAGCAACACCGTTAGTCTCATTAAGAGGGAAATATGGGGGTTTCCCTCTTAACCAGGCTCCGGCGTGAGAATAAGTACTGTTCTGAGGGAGGATAAGCAGTGTGTGTCGAGTGTGAGAGTATAGAGAGCAAGATGATTCAACCTGGATGATGAAGGGTCCTATTTATAGCCGGAGGGTGAAGGAGGGAGGAGCAGCTGTGCCAGCTGTGGTTGCGCGCCAGCTGTTCGACCAAGGGGAATATCCTCTTGGTCTCCTCTGCTGTGGTCAATGTAGTGGTACACGTGACGCGCTTACATTTGCCTACTTTGGAGACGTCGTACTGGTACTGTCGGACTGCTCCTTGATTCGTCGCAGGCCTACCTGGCGCTTGATGACTGGTGACACGTGTTGTCCTTTTTGTCGGATGGAGCATCTTTGGTGCCACCGTGATGTTTTCCAGAAGCTTCTAGAAGCTTCTGGGTGATCTTGTTGATGTCAGCGCCACTTAGGATGGAAAAGTGGTGTGGTCCCTGCCATGTGGGCAGGGAATTGGGACCATACCTCTTCAAGTCCCCCCAGTCCAGTGTGCCTTCTAGTTGAGTTGATCGTCTAGGAGGGATTCTGGACTTATGAAGGCGGTGGTTTCTATGGCGTGTGCCTTGTTGAAAACTTGAGAAGTTGAGCCAAATGGACGTATGGCGCATGGATTTTGGTCACTTGTAAAAGTTGAGCCGAATGGACGCATGGCGCATGGGTTTTGGCCACTTGTGAAAGTTGAGCCAAATGGACGCATGGCGCATGGGTTTTGGCAACTTGTAAAAGTTGAGCCAATTATGGGTTTTGGCCACTTGTAAAAGTTGAGCCAAATGGACGCATGGCGCATGGGTCTTGGCAACTTGTAAAAGTTGAGCCAAATGGACTCATGGCGCATGGGTTTTGGCCACTTGTAAAAGTTGAGCCAAATGGACGCATGGCGCATGGATTTTGGCCACTTGTAAAAGCTGAGCCAAATGGACGCGTGGCGCATGGCGCATTGGCACTTGCTGTTGTCTTCTGGAGGAAGTTTTGTTGTCTTGGGGGGGGAGTGACTGATGTGACTATCACGTGTCCCCTGTCTTATCGAAGGTGAACAGGCGCCTTTTCAGTCGCTGTCAGTTACTTTTCGGCGATGTGTCAGGCGTCTGTTCATCTGCTCCCGAAAAAAGAGGTGACGTCCTCTCTCTCTTCTGACGTGTCTCTCACCTATTGACTGCTTTTCCAGACTCTGGCGGCCCACTACCCATCGCATTAAATGCGATGGGTATAAATATATGGCGGTTTCTTGCATTTTCTTCACTTTTCAAATTTTGAACTCCAGTTTTCTCTCTTCTTCCTCTATCTTTATTCCTCTTTTCTTGAGTTCATCTACATTATTGTTCGTCTTCTCACAATATGTCTGGTACGAATCCGTCGTCAAAGAAGAAAAGGAATAAAGGAAAAACTCCTCCGGGTCCTGACCAGGCGGTCATAGGGTGGAAGGAAGAGGAGTTCCACAATCTTGTGAGGGAAATGGGTTTCTTGCCTGAATGGGGGGCCCAGTACCCGACTGCCGGTTCGACTGCTATGGATGCACCCCCGGGATATATGACTTTGTATGCTGCGTTTTTTCGAGAGGGCAACTTCCGGCTTCCAATCACCAGGTTTACCGCCGACGTTTTGAGAAACTACGGGCTCCATCTTTCTCAAATCAATGTTATCGGGCTTCCCCGTATTACTCATTTTGAGTTTGTTTGTATGGCTAATCGCTTGGATCCGACGTTTGAGATGTTCAACGTCTTCTATATCGTTTCGTATACTAGTGGGTTTTATTCTTTTAACTCTCATACTGGTGTTGCTCCAGTTTGTTCTGCTCCTTTGAAGAGTCTTCATGATTGGAAACAAAAATTTTTCTATATTCGCCGAGGGGTTATCCCGGTAGATATGCATTACCGGGCAGGGAGTGAGGAGATCCCCAAGGTTGATGTGGTTCCAGATTTTTCAGAGCAAGCCTGGTATAAAAAGTTGACTCATAAAGCCACTCCTATTCTTCAGCTTGAGGAGATGGCGTTGGTGGGCGCCGGGATGAGTATGCTGTGGGTTCCGAAGCATCCTCTGGGGGTCCCAGTTTATGGTTACAATGGCAAACGTATGTGTTGTTCCATAACCTCTTGTCTCTCTTTTGTATATATTTTTTGTGTTGCTTTTGTCATTGCTCTTCATCTTCGTGTTTTTTGCAGTGGGTTACACCTTGTTGAATGTTCTGGATTCGAAAGCCGGTGGTGCCATGGTTGAGGCGATTCAAAAGGCTGAGAAACAACCTTGGTTGGATCAGATTCGCGGTCGTTTCTTGCATCCGACCCACGAGAGTTTTACCACCTATGCCAACGCTGTCTTAGGTGAAGATAGTGAGGATGATGATGCTATTAATCCTACTCGGGAAGAAGTTGTTGTTCTTTCGAGTGATGGCTCTGACAGATCTTGTAAAGGCCTAACTTCTCATTCCCCGCGTGCAGGTCCAGCACAAGGGGTTGTGCGTGAGCCTGTTAATGAACCTATTGATGACGACGTGGAGATTCCTGTGGAGACTGCTGAGCAGTTAGAAACAAGGAGAAAAACAAAAGCTGACAAAACAGAAGGGAAAGGGAAGAAGGCTGAGGGAACTGTCACTGAAACTCCTCGTAAGCAACCTCCTACTCTTCCTGTCCTAGATTACGTTGTAGTTTCTGATACGTTGTCCGGTTTAGGGGCCGGAGAGAAACATCCTGGGTCGGATCCTGAAGACCGAGCTACTCTGACAGAGATGATGCAGAAAAAAGCTTTTGAAGATAGAAAACGAAAGCTTGACGAGCAGGCTGCTGCTATGCTTGCATAAAAAAAGATTAAACTCCAAGATTGAATGTGTTGCTCATTTTGGGGCAGGTGCCAAACCAGCCAAGACTTCGCACAAAATTGACATTTCAAAAATTACTCCCCCTGCCTCTCCGCCTTCGAGGACCTTTGAATTGTCCCCTCCTCGTGGTGGTCTTGGTGAGAAGAGGAAAGAAGATGTCGTGAATGTTGAGCAGGTTGGGGAGGGTGGTGGTGATACAGGTGGCGCGGGCGTTGGTGTTGCGGGAGGTGCTGGTGGTGTTGAACGTGGTAAGAACATTGAAGTCGGATTGGAGTCAAGTGAGACCACTCCTCATCAAACGATATATACCAAACGCCCACCAGGTGGTGGTGGTGGTGCAACTTCCGGAGCGGTTCGGAGTCCTGATTTTGTGTATGCTCAGGGTGGGTCTTGGGATACCCATAACCCAGCATGTGATGATTTGCCCATGCTCCTCGCTGGCGTTTGACCCAGGGCTCCCGGATGAATGATCTTGAAAATTGTCATGAGTTTTTCTCTTTGTCTCTCCCCCCAGCTGAAAGGTTATTTCAGAAGAGGCGCCGCCGGTTAGAACTGTTAGATGATCATGTTCGTGCCGGGGTTAACTTCTTGTCCACTTCTCAGGAGATTGTCCGTGAGTGGAAGCTGATGGGGGAGGACACTCTTGAGTTTGAAAATGAGAAGAAGCTATTTGCGGAAGAGAGAGAAAAATTTAATGCTGAGAAGAAAGGGTTGATGTGGAGGGTATCTGATGCAGAACAGAAACTTGCCCAAGAGAAGCAAGTCAATGTTGACAAGCAGAAAAATTGGGAAGCTGCGTGTGAGCGTACTAATGCGGAGATGCAAGCTCAACGTGATGCTATTGTGAGGTTATCTGGTGAGAAAAGGAAAATTAGCGAGGAAGCTGAGGAGGCGCGTGCTGCGTTTGAAAAGAAGGAGGCACAGTATGTTGAGCGTATAGCCGCACTGGAAGAATTTACTGAGAAAAAGATTGCTGAGGGCCGAGCCTCTGAACTCCTTGCTGAGGAAGTATCAGCCGATTGCAAGTGGCTGCTTTCGCGCGCAGTGCCCCTGGTAACTTCCTTTATTTTGTTTTATGATTTTCGTGAACTTTTTCTCTTATTTGTGTGTTTCTCGTAGATTGCTGGTCGCATAGTGAACTCCCACGAACTTGCCAACTATATTGTGACAACTCGAAATTTAGAACCTTCCGTTGTATGCTTGAACGATTAGTGACTAACTGATTTGATGAATTAATGAATGATTTATGTGAACTTGTATGATCATGTGTCATGTTATGTGTATGTTGTGATCGTATGTATGCGAGTATGTCTAGGAACCGAAACAACTAGGACCCGACCCGAGACCATGTGGTCTCGAGTAAACACCACACCACTCATAGGCCGGTTGGGCCACACACACCCCTTAGTCCAATTCGAAGCCCACTAGGGTACATTGCTTGGAGTGGATATATATACACTTGATAGATGGCCATGTTACCATTTTGAACAACATTCATACTCTCCAACACACACTCTCTACTCTCTCACACTAAAACCCTAAACCACAACAATACTCTCCTTCACTCTCGGATCCAATCATCAACCGTAAGAAGCTCTCGGATCGTCCCTCACACACACCGGTTGGAAGCCTCACTCGCACCTTTGAACCCGCACTTGAACCGGTTAGTGTTTATGATGTTTGTTAGTGATTCTATGATGCTTGTTAAGTGATTTTCCATGATGTTTGTTATGTTAAATAATAGTATGAATGATAGAACTTAACTAGTGTAGTGTATGTTTGATAATGTTTGTGAACCGGGTGTGTATGGTATATTGAGTTGATAATGATGTATGATTTTCGGTTGATGATGATGATTTGATAACATGTTTGCTTGTTAAGGTTCATACATGATAAATATAGATTCTCCTTGTATAACCGATGTTAAGATTGTTGTTGTTCATAAGGATTGTAGAATACATGTTGTTGCAATATGAGCTTTGATATCTAGTTTGGATAATATAACCCTTGTCCGAAAATGCAAAACATGTTTAATAGGGGCTGTTTGTGTTTGATGAATATCCGGGTATGCGTTGAATGTGTTTTGAATATTTGATGAACATGAAGAACATGGTTGAATATCATAAGAACATGGTTGAATATTTGAATCCTGATTGTTTGATCCATTTTTAGTAAACTGCTAGACAAGGAACATGTTTAAGGAATTTGGTTGGTTAGTACAAACTGTTACCTGAAATCAGAATAGTACACTGTTCCGAATCAGTAGATGTCCACTCGAAACCAGCAGTTGCGACTCGAAACCAGGCACAATGAGTCGTAATCTCCCGGTTGCGACATCAGTTGCGAGTCGCAAACATCCGGTTGCGACTCGAAACCACACCGGATCAGCACACCAAACCTTGTGACTCGAAACCACCGTTGCGAGTCCGGTTGCGACTCGTAACCAAACCAGCACGAACCGAAACCATGGTTGCGACTCCGGTTGCGAGTCGCAAACGCCTAGTTGCGACTCGGGATCATATGCGGGTACACACTGTTGGACTTGTTTAATTATGGACTTAATTGTTTGGGCCGGACCCTTGGGCCCAATGTGCAGACCTTGTATGTTACTGTTGAACGTGAACATTGTTGATCTGCTATGATTAAACGTGTAACCCATACGTGCACTTCTTGAATGCGAACCTGATTGTATGATACAACTATGATAGGACGTGAGTAGCCTCAACGTTGCTTATTTGACTTTTCTGTGTTTTCTACCGAGCAAACCAAGGTGAGTTCACACCCTCTACAAAGCATGGGATTCCCAGGGGTCGGGAATTGGGGTTAAGGAACTGGGTTCCTCGTCCTCCTTGGGTAGGACAGCAAAGGTTCAGGAATGTAATTCCTCGTCCTCACGGACAGATAACTCGTACTAGACCAAAACTCTATCACGAAGTCCCTCATCTTTGTATCGACTTAATCGCCGAGGCCAATGGCGAGCGGGTCATTAGTTAGATAGCGCTATTTAGGTTTGACAAACCTCACACCGTGCCGCAGAGGACGGGCGTGAACTAATGGACTACTGGCACGTCAATGATGATAGACATTGACAGTTCAGGGCACATAAACATGACTACAGTCAGCAGTCGATATGGTAACGAGTCTAGTATATACATGGGGTAGCCCCCACGGCCGAAATGCCAGATAACTAACGCGGGGTAGCCCCCACGGCAGGATTGCCAGAGTAACCGGGAATAAACAAGTCACGTTTTTAACTATGGGGTAACCCCCACGGCAGAATGCCAGCTAAAGGAAACTGTTTTCGAAACAACTTAAAACGAACACCCAACCGTGAACTCACTCAATTTGTTGTTGACTCGTTACTACATGCTTTGCAGGTCCTTAGGTTCTTAAGCTGGAGCTTGCATGGAGAAGGATCGTTGTGGGACATGGACGACTGTGTGCCATGTTAAACTATGAAACAATTAAACTTATGTTTTGTTTTAAGACTTATGCTTCCGCTTGCAACTTAACTATGTTTTGTTTGGACACCAATTGTATTGGTTAAACTTTTATATCTTTTACTCGCGTGTTCAATATGATTGGTGGCTGGATCCTGGTCAGTCACGCCTCCAAGCGGTGGTACTCCGCAGGTGGATTTTGGGGGTGTGACAGATTGGTATCAGAGCCATTGGTTATAGAGAACTTGGTTTTAATAAAGGGAAAAACGTTTTTGTTAAAACCAGACTATAACCTGTACAGTGCTCAACGGTCCACAACGATGCTTCACTCCACATGCAAGGCTCGACATTCTAGGTAATATGATCTGTGTATGTATTGCCTACTTGTTAGTTACATAGTACATTGCTCATGGTATGCTTGGTTAGTATAACTATTGTTGCTTGAACACGTGTGCACTTACTCGCTCCTGACATCGTACTTTCGCGAACCCCTCTCACTCACGTTCTTCTTGATGTGAAGATCATGTCTGGACGCGTTAACATGACACAAGCCCAGTTGACGGCTCTGATCAACGAACGAGTTGCCGCAGCACTTGCAGCTGCACACGCAGGAGGTATATCCTGCAGTCCGAACTCACTCTAGGATCTTTAGGATCCCACTCTCGTGAACCAACCTTTGTGTTAAACTCTGTCTTTTCTTTCACCCACGATAGGTCAACACGTTCAGCCACACGTGTGCACTTTCAAGACTTTCATGGACTGCCGACCAACCACTTTTAGCGGCACTGAAGGAGCAGTAGGTCTCCTACACTGGTTTGAGAAACTAGAATCTGTCTTCGAAATGTGTGAATGCCCTGAGGCGCGCAGGGTGAAGTACGCTACTGGTACACTTGAGGGTTTAGCCCTCACATGGTGGAACGCTCAAGTTCAAATGCTAGGGTTGGTTGCTGCCAACGCCACCCCATGGGAAACTTTCAAGGAAATGATTAAAGAAGAGTACTGCAGCCGTGATGAGATTCACAAACTGGAAGTGGAATTCTTCAACCTCAAGATGACGGGGTCCGAAATTGAAGCTTATGTGAAAAGGTCGAACGAACTGGCAATTCTGTGCCCTACTATGGTGGATCCTCCCATCAAACGCATCGAACTGTTTCTTCAAGGTTTAGTGCCAGAAATCCAAAGTCATGTGACTTCAGCGAACCTCGCCACCTACCAGCAAACCGTTCAGTTGGCTCACCGTCTAACGGACCAGGCGGTGGAGCAGAACAAGTTACCAAAACGCATTGGCGCTGCAACTACTACTGGTACCTCTAGTGACAACAAACGGAAGTGGGATGGAACTTCAAGTAAGGGTTCGACTTCTGTTCAGTCCCAGTCTCAGCAGAGAAAGACTGAGGACTACAAGAGCCCTAATCAGCAATCGTCTGGTGGTGGATACAAAGGAAATCATCCCAAATGCAATCGCTGCAGCCTGCACCACAGCGGGCCATGCACCAGGGGCAACTGTCATCGGTGCAACAAGCCTGGTCACGCTGCAAAGGATTGCAGGAGCTTATACCCCGCTAATCAGAATCGTCAGCAAGCTCAACAGAACCAGCGCCAGCAACAGCAACAGGGTGATAACAAAGGGTGCTTTCAGTGTGGAGCTGAGGGCCACTTCAAGAGAGATTGTCCCCAACTGAACAGGAACCAGAACAACAACAACAACAATAACAACAATCAGGGGAATGGTAACAATGGGAACAACAACAACAATGGCGCCAGGGGGCGAATGTTTGTGATCGGCCAAGGTGAAGCAAGGAATGACCCCAATGTTGTGGCGGGTAAGTTCCTTCTCGACGACTTTTACGTTTCAGTTTTATTTGATTCGGGTGCCGATACTAGCTACATGTCACTAGAAGTTAGTCGAATGCTTAAGCGTATTCCAACACCTTTGAACATCAAGCACACCGTAGAGCTAGCAAATGGTAAGAGTTTAGAAGCCACACACGTAGTCAAGGGTTGTAAACTCATTCTCGCTGACCAGACCTTCTCTATCGACCTCATTCCTATTGTCTTGGGTAGTTTCGACGTTGTCATTGGGATGGATTGGTTATCCCAACACAGAGCAGAGATTCTTTGCAACGAGAAGGTTGTCCATATTCCAGGTCCCGATGGTGAACCTCTTATGATTCATGGCGACAAGAGGAGTGCTGTTGAGAACGTCATTTCTCTCCTTAAGGCCCAAAAGTACTTGCGAAAGGGCCACACTGCTATTTTGGCTCTTATTACTGACACCACGGAGAAAGAGAAGAAGATAGAAGATTTCCCAGTTGTACGCGATTATCCAGAGGTATTTCCCGAGGAATTACCTGGTCTCCCGCCTCATCGCCAAGTCGAGTTTCAGATTGAACTAGCTCCTGGAGCTGCGCCCATAGCTCGTGCACCTTATCGATTGGCTCCATCAGAGTTGAAAGAACTCTCCACGCAACTACAAGAGCTCCTGGATAAGGGTTTTATTCGTCCTAGCTCATCGCCCTGGGGAGCTCCAGTGCTATTTGTGAAGAAGAAAGACGGTACTTTTAGGATGTGCATCGACTACCGAGAACTCAACAAGGTGACGGTGAAGAATCGTTATCCTCTACCGCGTATCGACGACTTGTTCGACCAGTTGCAAGGGTCGAGCTACTATTCGAAGATTGATTTGAGATCGGGTTATCACCAGCTGAGAGTCCGGGAAGAGGACGTCTCCAAAACAGCTTTCAGAACCCGATACGGGCACTATGAGTTTTTGGTCATGCCTTTTGGGATGACAAACGCACCTGCGGTTTTCATGGACTTGATGAACCGAGTGTGCAAGCCTTACCTGGACAAATTTGTTATAGTCTTCATCGATGACATCCTGATCTATTCCAAGAGTCGGGAGGAACATGAGCAGCATCTGCGACTTATTCTGGAACTCCTTCGAACAGAACAGCTTTATGCAAAGTTCTCAAAATGCGACTTCTGGCTTCGAGAAGTCCATTTCCTAGGCCACGTGGTGAACAAGGATGGGATTCATGTTGATCCATCCAAGATAGACTCGATTAAGAACTGGCCTGCACCTCGTACACCAAAGGAAATTCGCCAATTCTTGGGTTTGGCGGGATACTACCGGAGATTCATAAAGGATTTTTCTAAGATTGCACAGCCTCTCACCTCGCTAACGCAGAAGGGCGTTGTTTATCGCTGGGGGAACGCACAGGAGTTGGCATTTCAGCACCTAAAGGATAGACTTTGTAGCGCACCTATCCTTTCCTTGCCGGAGGGCACAGACGACTTTGTGGTTTATTGTGACGCATCAATTCAAGGTCTTGGTTGCGTGTTGATGCAACGAGACAAGGTTATAGCCTACGCCTCACGCCAACTCAAGGTTCATAAAAAGAACTACACGACACACGACTTAGAGCTGGGAGCTGTTGTTTTTGCACTTAAATTATGGCGGCATTACCTGTATGGTACCAAGTGCGCGATCTACACTGACCACAGGAGTCTCGAGCATATCTTCAAACAAAAGGAACTGAATATGCGGCAACGACGATGGGTCGAACTTCTGAATGACTACGAGTGCGCAATCAGATATCACCCGGGCAAAGCCAATGTTGTGGCTGACGCCCTCAGTCGGAAGGACACTGCGCCTAAGCGCGTACGAGCTTTACAACTCACGATCCATTCTAGTCTTCCCTCCCAGATACGAGCTGCTCAGATAGAAGCACTGAAACCGGAAAACGTCAGGGCTGAAGCCCTACGCGGATCAAGGCAACGTTTAGAACAAAAGGGAGACGGTGCTTACTACGTAACGGGACGCGTTTGGGTCCCACTCTATGGCAACCTACGAGAGCTCGTGATGGACGAAGCACACAAGTCTCGCTACTCGGTACATCCTGGATCGGATAAAATGTACCACGACATCAAAACTACGTACTGGTGGCCTAGCATGAAGGCCCACATAGCAACCTACGTCAGCAAGTGTTTGACTTGTGCGAGAGTCAAGTCTGAATACCAGAAACCATCAGGCCTACTCCAACAACCAGAGATACCTCAATGGAAATGGGAGCAAATTTCCATGGATTTTGTTACTGGCCTACCTAGATCCCAGCGCGGGAACGATACTATTTGGGTGATCGTGGATCGACTCACAAAGTCTGCACACTTCCTGGCCATCAAGGAAACGGATAAGTTCTCCACCCTTGCAGAAATATACATCAAGGAAATCGTTTCGAGGCACGGGGTGCCCACCTCCATTATCTCAGATCGAGATGCACGTTTTACTTCTGAGCTGTGGCAAGCAATGCACAAATCCTTTGGCTCACGATTAGACATGAGCACAGCATACCATCCTCAGACGGACGGGCAGTCCGAGCGCACTATTCAAACCTTAGAAGACATGCTTCGTACATGTGTAATCGACTTTGGCAACCGCTGGGAAAAGCATCTGCCACTTGTGGAATTCTCGTACAATAACAGCTACCACACCAGCATTAAAGCTGCTCCGTTTGAGGCATTGTACGGACGTAAATGCCGGTCTCCCCTTTGCTGGGCAGAGGTGGGAGAAAGTCAGATCACTGGTCCAGAATATGTGGTAGATACAACCGAGCAGATCGCTCAGATACGAAAACGCATGACGGCCGCTCGCGAACGTCAGAAAGTTTACGCCGACATGGGCAGAAAACCGCTTGAGCTCCAGGTTGGGGAGCGGGTACTACTCAAAGTTTCACCCTGGAAGGGTGTGGTTCGTTTTGGTAAACGCGGTAAACTTAACCCACGATACGTTGGACCTTTCGAGGTCATTGAGAAAATAGGCAGGGTGGCCTACAGACTAAACTTACCAGCAGAACTCGGTGCAGTTCACAACGTTTTTCACGTGTCGAATCTGAAGAAGTGTCCATCAGATGAGACCCACGTAGTTCCTTTGAAGGAACTCACGATCGACGAGCAGTTACGATTCGTCGAGGAACCAGTCGAGATCACGGACCGGGATGTTAAGGTCCTCAAGAGCACTAGAATACCTCTCGTTCGAGTTCGTTGGAACTCACGTCGCGGCCCAGAGTTCACCTGGGAGCGCGAAGATCAGATGAAACAAAAGTATCCCCAACTGTTCGCAAACAGTACACCCACTACTGAGGCCGAAGCTACGGAATTTCGGGACGAAATTCCAGATCAACGGGGGGTGGATGTGACACCCCAGGAAAACCAGGAAAACCAAACAACTTAACTAGCTTCCTCAGTGAGTGCTTACCAAATTTCGGGACGAAATTTCTTTCAACTTGGGGATGATGTGACAACTCGAAATTTAGAACCTTCCGTTGTATGCTTGAACGATTAGTGACTAACTGATTTGATGAATTAATGAATGATTTATGTGAACTTGTATGATCATGTGTCATGTTATGTGTATGTTGTGATCGTATGTATGCGAGTATGTCTAGGAACCGAAACAACTAGGACCCGACCCGAGACCATGTGGTCTCGAGTAAACACCACACCACTCATAGGCCGGTTGGGCCACACACACCCCTTAGTCCAATTCGAAGCCCACTAGGGTACATTGCTTGGAGTGGATATATATACACTTGATAGATGGCCATGTTACCATTTTGAACAACATTCATACTCTCCAACACACACTCTCTACTCTCTCACACTAAAACCCTAAACCACAACAATACTCTCCTTCACTCTCGGATCCAATCATCAACCGTAAGAAGCTCTCGGATCGTCCCTCACACACACCGGTTGGAAGCCTCACTCGCACCTTTGAACCCGCACTTGAACCGGTTAGTGTTTATGATGTTTGTTAGTGATTCTATGATGCTTGTTAAGTGATTTTCCATGATGTTTGTTATGTTAAATAATAGTATGAATGATAGAACTTAACTAGTGTAGTGTATGTTTGATAATGTTTGTGAACCGGGTGTGTATGGTATATTGAGTTGATAATGATGTATGATTTTCGGTTGATGATGATGATTTGATAACATGTTTGCTTGTTAAGGTTCATACATGATAAATATAGATTCTCCTTGTATAACCGATGTTAAGATTGTTGTTGTTCATAAGGATTGTAGAATACATGTTGTTGCAATATGAGCTTTGATATCTAGTTTGGATAATATAACCCTTGTCCGAAAATGCAAAACATGTTTAATAGGGGCTGTTTGTGTTTGATGAATATCCGGGTATGCGTTGAATGTGTTTTGAATATTTGATGAACATGAAGAACATGGTTGAATATCATAAGAACATGGTTGAATATTTGAATCCTGATTGTTTGATCCATTTTTAGTAAACTGCTAGACAAGGAACATGTTTAAGGAATTTGGTTGGTTAGTACAAACTGTTACCTGAAATCAGAATAGTACACTGTTCCGAATCAGTAGATGTCCACTCGAAACCAGCAGTTGCGACTCGAAACCAGGCACAATGAGTCGTAATCTCCCGGTTGCGACATCAGTTGCGAGTCGCAAACATCCGGTTGCGACTCGAAACCACACCGGATCAGCACACCAAACCTTGTGACTCGAAACCACCGTTGCGAGTCCGGTTGCGACTCGTAACCAAACCAGCACGAACCGAAACCATGGTTGCGACTCCGGTTGCGAGTCGCAAACGCCTAGTTGCGACTCGGGATCATATGCGGGTACACACTGTTGGACTTGTTTAATTATGGACTTAATTGTTTGGGCCGGACCCTTGGGCCCAATGTGCAGACCTTGTATGTTACTGTTGAACGTGAACATTGTTGATCTGCTATGATTAAACGTGTAACCCATACGTGCACTTCTTGAATGCGAACCTGATTGTATGATACAACTATGATAGGACGTGAGTAGCCTCAACGTTGCTTATTTGACTTTTCTGTGTTTTCTACCGAGCAAACCAAGGTGAGTTCACACCCTCTACAAAGCATGGGATTCCCAGGGGTCGGGAATTGGGGTTAAGGAACTGGGTTCCTCGTCCTCCTTGGGTAGGACATCAAAGGTTCAGGAATGTAATTCCTCGTCCTCACGGACAGATAACTCGTACTAGACCAAAACTCTATCACGAAGTCCCTCATCTTTGTATCGACTTAATCGCCGAGGCCAATGGCGAGCGGGTCATTAGTTAGATAGCGCTATTTAGGTTTGACAAACCTCACACCGTGCCGCAGAGGACGGGCGTGAACTAATGGACTACTGGCACGTCAATGATGATAGACATTGACAGTTCAGGGCACATAAACATGACTACAGTCAGCAGTCGATATGGTAACGAGTCTAGTATATACATGGGGTAGCCCCCACGGCCGAAATGCCAGATAACTAACGCGGGGTAGCCCCCACGGCAGGATTGCCAGAGTAACCGGGAATAAACAAGTCACGTTTTTAACTATGGGGTAACCCCCACGGCAGAATGCCAGCTAAAGGAAACTGTTTTCGAAACAACTTAAAACGAACACCCAACCGTGAACTCACTCAACTTGTTGTTGACTCGTTACTACATGCTTTGCAGGTCCTTAGGTTCTTAAGCTGGAGCTTGCATGGAGAAGGATCGTTGTGGGACATGGACGACTGTGTGCCATGTTAAACTATGAAACAATTAAACTTATGTTTTGTTTTAAGACTTATGCTTCCGCTTGCAACTTAACTATGTTTTGTTTGGACACCAATTGTATTGGTTAAACTTTTATATCTTTTACTCGCGTGTTCAATATGATTGGTGGCTGGATCCTGGTCAGTCACGCCTCTAAGCGGTAGTACTCCGCAGGTGGATTTTGGGGGTGTGACATATATGTTTGAGTTGGGGCAAGCTGGGTATAATAGCGGGTGCAAGGATGGTTATAACGAGGGTAGAGCTGCGGCTCTCAATAATGAGAAGGACCATCTGTCACGACCCCCGACCCACCCTGGACGGAATCGGAAGTCGCGAACAGCCCATGGTACCGGTGATTTAATTTTTTGAAAACGTTGCAGCGGAAATTTCATCAGAACCGTGAGTTAGGAAAAATATCAGAGTTTAGAAACACCGGATTTTATTTATTAAATAGATGGGATAAACCCATGTAATGGTAGCTTTAATTAAGATAAATTTGATTACATAAAACCATATTTCTTAATTTGATTTATTTAATAAAATAAGCCACTTCTTGATGCCTTTCAGTGCCGTATCCATCTCTTATTCCAATCTACTGTAATTACCTGAAACGCGTTTTAAAAAGGTTTTGTCAGCGGAAAATACTGAGTGAGTTCATTCATTTTACTAAAACGACTCAATTGTTATAATTTACAGTATTAAGAGAGATTACAATGTTTCTGATATCAAACCAACTACCCACGGTACTTGTCACTCGAATCTTTATGGTGACTGTGGTCATATCACCATTGGCTGCCCCAATGAATGACGAATATCACTAATTAGGTTCGCCCACCTAACGTGATACTTTATAGGTACGCTCACCTAACAATAGTAATGTGCACACTACCCCACATACCGGCTGTAAATTGGTGATTACATAAACTTAATCACTGTAATTATAACTTTAAAAATATTTAAGAATTTATAAAGTAATTTGATAAAAAGAGAATGACTCACAGATAATCATGCAGATTCATACGGGCAAAGTTTAGTCTACAGATAAGCCTTTGATATATTGCAGATTTATACAGGCAGGGCTTAGCCTATTACTTAGCCTTGTAACCTAATGCATACGAACTAGGTAGATAACTTAATACAGCCTTTACGATAACTCACGAGATTAAACCTTCACAACGAATGACAAAGTGCGATACTTCAACTCATCCATCGAATTAACGATGATCCGTCAAATTAATGACGAACGATAAAGTATAACCCTAATGTGGGCGGCACTTAAACATCCCTCGGATAGTTTAATTGATCGGACAATGAATCGTAATAGCGATCGAGTTATTACCCTGTTCTGCAGCACCCCGCTACTCTTAATTAGTGTTTAGTGTGTGTTAATTGAGAGTATTTGGACGATATCTCCGCGCCTGAGTTGAATTTTATCGTCGTTTGAACACTAGAATGCGATTGCCAAGGCCTGCTATTTATACACAATTTTTGACAAGCTTACGGACCGTAAGCTTAATAACCTTACGGTCCGTAAGGTTCAATTTTTCACCATAGGCTGGCCACGTGTGGGAGAAAGCCTGCTGAGTCGACGTTTTTAATAAATTCGAATTATTTAACGATTTATATGGATAATCGTTGAGTAGGGAATGCCCCCCCTGAGTTTTAGGGGCCCTGATCCTGATTCTGATTGTTCTGAAAATTTTAGGGTTTGCGTAGAATTACTTGGGTGTCTCAATTAGGGTTTCCTTTTTTGTTAAATTAAAACAAGAAATAGTATTTTAATGAAAGTTGTTTTATCAGGGGTCCGGGTTCATACTTACGGAACGTTTTTAGGACGTTTTAGTGTGAGTCGTTACATTCTACCCACCTTAATAAAAATCTCGTCCTCGAGATTTACTGGAATAAATAGGAATACTTTTTTTTCATCTCAGATTCCAGCTTCCAAGTGTATTTGGGTTATGATATTTCTTTTTAAATTTATGTTTTATTTTAGTCAACAGAATGATACAAATTGAAATATCAATTTTGTGAATATGAGTTATATCATGAGTAGGTTTCAATGATTCAACTGAATTATTTCAAGAAATCGATGACAAACGAAATGAGATGAAATGATATCAATTCCAAGGTGACTAGGTTTATGCCGAAAGATATATAATCAATAGATATTTAGAATGAATGTGAATGACTTTTAGAATTTAATAAAATTCTTTGTCAAAAAGAAAACTTACTGTGATTGGAAATTTGAGGAAAACTTTGATATTTTCTAAATGAAATAAAAGCATGAAAAATGATTTGTCAAATATTTATGATATGAGAAAATCAAAGTGTTGAAATGAGTGAATTGTAAAGATATACAAAAGACAATAGAGTTAGTGTATTATTTTAGAGTTTTAAATTGTTTTAATTGTGAAACATTGTCATAGTACACTTTTAATGATCATATATTTTTTTTTCATACTATTTCTTAGAAATTGAAATATAATAAGAACAAATTATTTTGGTCTGACTAACCATTATATTATATTTTTGTAAAGCAATTGTAATATATATATTGTTTGTTTTCTTATCTGAACTGTATCTTATATATCACATATAAATATTATGTAATATATATATTATTTGTTACGCATTTTTACTATATGTAAATGGTCACCACTTTTAAATAAATATTATTTTAGTATTTTACCATACTATGTAAAATAATTATGTAAGATATATTACAAAATACCGTAATGAAATTATTACGTTTACAAAATATGATTTTGTAAAAGGACTCATTAAATGTTAAATGAGATTTGTAAATAAAGGTGTAAAAATATTTATTATACAAAATATTCGTACAAATACTTTTGTACATATATTATACTTTAATAGGTTGATTCTATGGGATTACTTATTTTCATTTTGAAATCATATAACGTTTGTGAATGTATTTACAAATGTTGTAAATAAGTGAAAACGGAGACTATTCTTATATTGTTTTATGAAAATATATCTTTCTCCAATGTATATATATTTTCATATATAATTAAAATTTACTAAATATATATGGTGACTTAATTTGTATATATATTAACTAGTCCTTATCATGGTGGATATTGATTAGTGCTGCCTTGTTTAAGCATAGGTGATCAGTCCATGCCTAATTAAGGCTAGGCTATCCAATACTTACCCTTGATAATAATCCTAGTAAAAATAATACCAACACTATAATTATTAATATTTTCTTACTAATAATAAAACTGATATTAGTAATACATAACTAAACATACACTTTAAATGGAAAAATTTCTAATAAAATGGTGAAACTGGCCGTCCCCAGGATCGAACCCGGGTCTAGGCCACACCCTTTCGCGCGCCTAGCCAACCGAGCTAAGTGCCTAGTTTGTGAAATTTCTATTTTGGTTTAAATATAAGCACATGTACAATAAATTCTGTACCTGCTTATCCTCCTTATATTGACTAATAGTAATACTATTAGGTAATCCCTTAGGTAAGTTATATATAAAATAAATTTTATATAATGTTTTTCGATTGAAGATGTTAAAGTAATAATTTATCACGAAAGGCTAGATTGATGTTGTAATAATTATTAAGAGATATATCGAAATATGAATTTAGGAATCATTATCCGAGCACATGATTGTTTTAAGATTACTTGTATAGAATAAATCAACAAAGTGGATTTAATATAAATAATTAAATAATTAAATCCGAGATTAGCGAAATCTTCAGATTTTGTGAAAATGTTACCACAAAGTGATTGTAATCAAAGAAATGATTTAGTGAAGTCGAGGATCCCATAAGCATGCTATAATTTCAAGAGAATTGAAATGCTTGTTAGGATTATTCTAAATATGATGGTTTTATTCATCATATGGAACCTTGAATTGAATATGTAATACGAGCAAGTTCAAACAACTGGAATCGGTTAAAACAAAACGAGTTTAAATAAGAAAGTTCGGACATGGTCATAATAGAAACCATGGATGCTAAAGAAAATTGAGTTTTTCAAAAATTTATTGACTCGATATTCTGAGTCTTTGTTTAGCAATAATGCAGTTCACCGTGCCAAAATCAAGTCTAACTAAAGGATATTTGAGTTTGGATAAAACGAAAAATTAGAATGAATCCCTCCAGTGGAAATTCAGAAATTAAACGAACCATATGTATAACAAATGGTGCATGTGTGGATTTACTAAAAAAAATGAAATGAATCAATATCCGCTACTATGAAATAAATCCTCCTGGTATGATGACCGTTGCGAAAGTCAACTTATTATATGCAGAAGTCAGAATTTTCAACAAAAGAAATATAAGAACTTCTATCTGGAATTTCGAATGATAACCGTTATTAAATGATGTTCAGGGAATGTCAAATAAAATGAAATAGAGAATTTGCAAAAGTATATGACTCCTTTTTCAGTGCTAATACTTATGACTCTGATTAGATTGTGCACCGATGTTTTTGTGAAATCTTGTTCTGAAATAGCTTGTAGGATCATGTGACAAAGTGCTGTTTTCAGTTTTTTCTACTGACAGAATTTTAACATTAGTGTCATTGTGCCTAATTTATATTTTCCAAAGATCTTGCCTCGAAAGTTGTGTGTGATATACTTTAACTTCTGCGGACTTATAATTAAATTTTCATGTGTTTTCTTGTACCTTATCACAACTTTACTTGCTTCTTACTTGCGTTAATAGTTTATGGTAACGTGTTAGAAATTCTTTATACTTTCGATGGTATCCCAACTTAATGGGTTATTATTATTATTATTATTGTCGCTCAAGTTACTAGGCAGATAATCAAACGAAATAATGTTTGATATTGGAAAAGATATTCTTAATAAAGAACTCTAGACACAGATACTTGTGCTTCATGCCAACTTGTCAATCCTTATGGTTTTTGGATTTTCTTATAGATATATATATCTATTAAATCATATATTTCACATACTGAATTTAAACATACCATCTATCAGGTCAATGTATTTAACAGATTCATATTTCCAAAAACCAGTCAAATATCTGATTAGGATACTATTTAGGGAAATCTTGTCACTCGTTTGACATATTATATATTCCGTCTTATCCGATTCGCACCGGAGCGGTAATTCCAATATATCCGAACAAACTGGAGAGTCTACTACATCATACCCAGTCTTGCCGGAGAAAATTTTCTATTTCCCATAAATAGTATCTTTTAAAAAAAATGCCTATTTTATTAGGGCTTTTATTCAGAATTAAGGAAATTTGTATTTCCATAACATATCTTTATATTGATCACTAAACGATTCCTGTGACAGTGTCAATTTGATCATTCTTTCAATTAGTGACTCAGGTCATATTACTTGTTGATCATTCTTTCAACTAGTAATTGTGGTCATATCACTGTTGATCATTCTTTCAACTAGTGATTCTGGACTTTAGTTATCCCGTGATATTACTTTATCAAATATATTAATTATGGCATACCAAATTCCATCATATTTTATTTACACAAGTACTTAACTTATCGTGAAGCTAATACTGAGGCATCTTTTCTTAAGTTCAAGTCTAAATGCTATTATGTGTGCTACCAGTTAACAGTAATCTCCTAACTCTTTTATATAAATTTAGGTATTATTGTCACAACACCTAAAGGCGTAAAGCAGTGGCTTTGCTTAGTGGCTCTGATACCACCTTCTGTCACGACCCCCGACCCACCCTGGACGGAATCGGAAGTCGCGAACAGCCCGTGGTACCGGTGATTTAATTTTTTGAAAACGTTGCAGCGGAAATTTCATCAGAACCGTGAGTTAGGAAAAATATCAGAGTTTAGAAACACCGGATTTTATTTATTAAATAGATGGGATAAACCCATGTAATGGTAGCTTTAATTAAGATAAATTTGATTACATAAAACCATATTTCTTAATTTGATTTATTTAATAAAATAAGCCACTTCTTGATGCCTTTCAGTGCCGTATCCATCTCTTATTCCAATCTACTGTAATTACCTGAAACGCGTTTTAAAAAGGTTTTGTCAGCGGAAAATACTGAGTGAGTTCATTCATTTTACTAAAACGACTCAATTGTTATAATTTACAGTATTAAGAGAGATTACAATGTTTCTGATATCAAACCAACTACCCACGGTACTTGTCACTCGAATCTTTACGGTGACTGTGGTCATATCACCATTGGCTGCCCCAATGAATGACGAATATCACTAATTAGGTTCGCCCACCTAACGTGATACTTTATAGGTACGCTCACCTAACAATAGTAATGTGCACACTACCCCACATACCGGCTGTAAATTGGTGATTACATAAACTTAATCACTGTAATTATAACTTTAAAAATATTTAAGAATTTATAAAGTAATTTGATAAAAAGAGAATGACTCACAGATAATCATGCAGATTCATACGGGCAAAGTTTAGTCTACAGATAAGCCTTTGATATATTGCAGATTTATACAGGCAGGGCTTAGCCTATTACTTAGCCTTGTAACCTAATGCATACGAACTAGGTAGATAACTTAATACAGCCTTTACGATAACTCACGAGATTAAACCTTCACAACGAATGACAAAGTGCGATACTTCAACTCATCCATCGAATTAACGACGAACGACAAAGTATAATACTTTATCCATCGAATTAACGATGATCCGTCAAATTAATGACGAACGATAAAGTATAACCCTAATGTGGGCGGCACTTAAACATCCCTCGGATAGTTTAATTGATCGGACAATGAATCGTAATAGCGATCGAGTTATTACCCTGTTCTGCAGCACCCAGCTACTCTTAATTAGTGTTTAGTGTGTGTTAATTGAGAGTATTTGGACGATATCTCCGCGCCTGAGTTGAATTTTATCGTCGTTTGAACACCAGAATGCGATTGCCAAGGCCTGCTATTTATACACAATTTTTGACAAGCTTACGGACCGTAAGCTTAATAACCTTACGGTCCGTAAGGTTCAATTTTTCACCATAGGCTGGCCACGTGTGGGAGAAAGCCTGCTGAGTCGACGTTTTTAATAAATTCGAATTATTTAACGATTTATATGGATAATCGTTGAGTAGGGAATGCCCCCCCTGAGTTTTAGGGGCCCTGATCCTGATTCTGATTGTTCTGAAAATTTTAGGGTTTGCGTAGAATTACTTGGGTGTCTCAATTAGGGTTTCCTTTTCTGTTAAATTAAAACAAGAAATAGTATTTTAATGAAAGTTGTTTTATCAGGGGTCCGGGTTCATACTTACGGAACGTTTTTAGGACGTTTTAGTGTGAGTCGTTACACCATCACTTCGAGTTATGGAAGGAGGATTGTGGTGCTGCTTATACCGCAAAAAGACAAGAGTTCGCGTCCTTAGATTTTGCTGTTGTTAAGGCTGCTCAAAAATTGGCTCGAAAGTCTGATGGTGTTGCCTTGTTGAAAAAAGCTCTTGGAGATGAGGATCGTGCGGCTGGGGGTGTTGGTTCCAGTCATCCGGAATGATGGATTCCGGCCTGCGTGCCACGTATGGCCTTAGATGGCCTTGTAACTGTTTGACAACTTTGTGAACAACATTAATTTTGGCTTACCTGTTTTGCTTGGGAATATTTGACTAAGCTTGACGTTTGTTGTTAGTATCCGCCTTAGTTTTATGTGAATTTTGTTATCGTCATAATATGTGCATGTATAATTAATTTGATTCAAGTATCACGAATGAATGATGGCGCTGACAGGTTGTGTTGTGTTAGTTACAACGTTTTATTCTGTCGTTTATGCGCGCAGGTTGATTCGTGAATACGAAGTGATCGAGTTTACAGGTTATTGTGTGGACCCAGCTGTGCTCAGCCTTGGGGGTGCTTACAATGTTTGTTTATCCTGTTTTCGATGTTTTCGTGTTTATATGGGCACGAAGTATTTATTTGGCGTTTTTAGGCTTTGGTTGTGTTTTTGACCCGGCTGTGCACTTGGTTGTGACGAGCCTTGGAGGTCTACAACGTTTCCTAAGGTCGAGCCATTGATGTTTTCGTGTATGCCCAAAGTAATATATGCAGTTGTGACAAGAAATTCGCATGAAAAGGAATAGCCAAACACTTCTTGTATTAATGATAATTGTGGTGGCGCGCGGCCGTTACAAGTACATAGAAATTTCAGCCTTTTACATGTAGCGTTTTCTTAACTGTTGGGCGTTCCAAGTTCTTGGAACTTCCTTGCCGTCTAGGGTGCGTAATTTGTACGCCCCTTTTCCGAGTACCGCATCCACTACATAAGGCCCCTCCCACTTGGGGGCTAGCTTTCCCGGTTTTTCGGCGTTAGACGCCTCGTTGTCCCTTAGAACGTAATCTCCTGGGTTGAAGGTGCAGATGCGGACTTTGGAGTTGTAATACTTCTCCAGTTTGTCTTGTATTTTGCTTCATTTATCGCCGCCATCTCCCTCCTTTCTTCTAGGAGGTCGAGGTCTAACCTCCGTTCTTCTTCATTGTTGATCAGGTTTATGGAAAGCATTCTTGGCGACGGCAGCCCGATCTCTGCTGGTATCACAGCCTCGGACCCATAGACTAGACTGAACGGTGTTTCCCCGTTACTTGTCTTGGGCATCGTCCTTTGGGCCCATAAGATGCTGGGCAATTCATCGACCCAACCTCTTCTTTTGTCTCCTAATCTTGCTTTGATTCCGTCGACAATACTC
Source organism: Helianthus tuberosus (assembly GCA_030545235.1). Lineage (NCBI taxonomy): Eukaryota > Viridiplantae > Streptophyta > Magnoliopsida > Asterales > Asteraceae > Helianthus > Helianthus tuberosus. Next base: position 141,607,626 of record CM060426.1, on the reverse strand, counting down.
TTGTTAACGGCTTCCACTTGACCATTCCCCTGCGGGTGCGCGACCGAGGAGAAGGTGTGCTCAATATGTAATTCTTTAAACCATTGTTGAAGATCATCTGCGGCAAAGTTCGTTCCGTTGTCGGTGATGATCCTGAGTGGTAGTCCGAAACGACATATGATTTGTTCCCATATGAATCTTTTGACGACAGTGGAGGTGGTTGATGCAAGTGCCTTTGCCTCTACCCATTTTGTAAAATAGTCAACTGCGACTATTATGAATTTGACAGCACCTGGGGCTTCGGGGAAAGGGCCGACCATATCTATTCCCCACTGTTGAAAAGGCCACGCCGTCGTGACTGGTATCAATTCGTTCTTGGGACGCATCGTTTTGGGCGCGTGTCGTTGGCATCCACTGCATTTCCTCAGTTCTTTTGCCGCGTCTAAATGCATTCCAGGCCAGTAGTACCCGACATTCATCACCTTTGCCACCACCATTCTTGGTCCAGCATGTATGCCACAAATTCCTTCATGCACTTCTCTGATCTAATAGTTTGCGTCTTCGGGGTCGACGCATCTTAACAGTGGCCCAAGGTATGACTTTCGGTATAAAATTCCATCAACCATCTGATAATGTTCAGCTTTGTACTGGATTTTTCTCGCTTCCGCTTTGTTCTCTGGGAGTATCCCGGATTGAAGGTACGCTATTATCGGAGTCATCCATGACGTTGTACCTACTTGAATAACGCTTACTTCTCTTAACGGCACTGATGGGTTGCTCAAAACTTCTATGCGCACATCCTTTGCCAGGTGTTGAAAACTTGTAGATGCGAGTTTACTCAGCGCGTCTGCTGGTTTGTTCTCGCTTCGGTTAATGTGGTGCACCTTATAGGAATAGAAGGTTTGTAGCAACGTCTTTGCTTGACTCAGGTAGAGTGCCATTACATCTCCTTTGGCTTCGTATTGCCCGTTGATTTGCCCGGCCACTAACATGGAGTCCACATGCGCTTCGATGTGTCTAACTCCCATTTTGATTGCCAATCTCAAGCCAGCAAGGAAAGCTTCATATTCGGCTTCATTGTTCGTGCTCTTGAAATCTAAACGTATGGCGTAGGTGAATTCATGTTTGTCAGGGCTCACCAGTCGGAGCCCTGCACCTGCGCCGTCTTCGTTAGACGCGCCGTCTGTGTATAACAACCATGGTTCTTCTACTTGCTGTTTTTCGGCTTTTTCCATTGCTTTACATTCCCGATCCTTGTCGTCGGGCACTTATGTCATGAAGTCTGCTAGCACTTGGCCCTTGATTGCCGGTCTTGGCCTGAAAACCACATTATGGCCCCCCGAGTTCTATCGCCCACTTTGCTAGTCTTCCTGAAATTTCTGGCCTTGCGAGGATGTTGCCGATATTGTAGTTTGTTAGCACGTGAATGACGTGGTTGGCAAAGTACCTGCGCAGCCGCCTCGATGCATGGATCAATGCGAGTACTAGCTTCTCCATGATGGCGTATCGGGTTTCTGGGTCGGTCAAGGTTCGTGATACATAGTAAACTGGTGTTTGGACACCTTGTCGATCAACAAGTAACACTGCTCCTACTGCTCTGTCGGAGGCTGATAAGTACAGTACCAAAGGTTCTCCCTTGACTGGTGCAGTTAATGTTGGCAACCTGATGAGACAATCTTTCATCTCGCGGAATGCGCTTTCGGCTTCCGGAGTCCACTGAAATTGGCTTTTCTTCATGCAATTGCGGAGTGTTTTGATAAACGGGAAAGATTTGGCTGCATGATTGGCCAGGAAACGGTTAAGTGCTGCCAACCGCCCTGCCAATTTTTGCATCTCCTTGATCGTCGAAGGTGAAGGCATGCGTTCGATTGCTTGTATCTTATCAGGGTTCACTTTGAAGCCATCTTTTGTGACGATGAAACCCAGGAATTTCCCCTCTTCCATGCCGAAGGAGCATTTCGCTGGGTTTAGCTTGATACTTACTCCGCGCAAGGTGTCAAACGTTTTTTGGATGTTCATCAGCATTGTACTCTCTTCTTTGCTCATAATGACTAAGCCATCCATATACACTTCGATGTACTTGCCGATAGCATCGTGGAATGTTTCATTCATCAGCCTCTGATAAGTTGCGCCCGCATTCTTTAAACCGAAGGGCATCTTGGTGTAGCAATATAGCCCTGTCGGTGTGCGGAATGCGGTTTTGTCTTCATCCTGCACAGCCATCTGTACCTGGTGGTACCCTTTGTAGCAGTCAAGGAAACATTTCCATCGGAATGTTGCCAATGAATCAATCTTTTCATCGATGTCTGGAAGGGCATAACAGTCACGCGGACATGCCTTGTTTAGATCCTTGTAATCTACACACATTCTCCAACTACAATTTTGCTTCTGTACCATTACCGGGCTTGCCACCCATGTTTGGTATCTGACTTCTCGGATGATTCCCACGTTTAGCAGCTCCATCACCTATTCTTTCATGGCATCGTGTTTTATGTCTCCCAAGTGGCGCTTGGCGTGCACTATCGGCTTTGCTTCTTCTGAGACGTTCAATCGATGTTCAGCTATGTGCCGTGGAACACCCACCATGTTTGCTGGTGTCCAGGCGAACACATCCATGTTTTGGAACAACAGCTTTTTTAGCGCCGCGCGCGTTAGGTCGGACATTGCAGGTCCTAAGGTGACTGTCTGTTCCAGGTATACGTTGTTCAATACCCATTTTTCTGCTTCCGCGCGTGGTGCTGGTTTACTTGCTTTTGCAGGTCTAAGTTCATCTGTTGCTAAGACTTCCTTGTTTGCGTATATTATTGCTACTCCCGTTTCTGTTGGGAATCCCACAGCTAAATGTGGGCCGGAGGAGATCATGCTGAAGTCGCCTTGGGATTCTCTTCCCAGCAGAATGTCGTGCCTTGAATGTGCTGGTAGCACCATGAATGTGACCTCTTCTGTTCTTGAGCTTCTTCCATCCGAGAGCAACACTGGGAATGATATCTGTCCTAGAGGAAAAATGGCTTCGTTGCAGAAACCGGTCAGTGGGTAGTCTACCGGTTCCAAGCGCGCTTTGTCCTCTTGGTCGAATTGGTTAAAACATTGTTCATAGATGATATCCGCAGTGCTCCCTGGGTCGATGAAAATGTAATCTGTCTGGTAGTGACCAATTACTCCAGAGATGACTATGGGTCTTCGTTCTCTCGGACCTCCTCTTACAACCGGGAAAACAACTTGTCTTTCGCGCCATGAATCATCTTGTGTGCGCTTGTTGTAATTTTTCCTTAGCTTCCGTGGACCCCCTTGAACCATGTGGGTTTCTAACTTCCGGAGTTTTTTGTTATCCGGCCCTTCTTCTCTTCTTTGAATCTGGCGGTAATCACGCTTTCCACCTTTTACCAGATGAGTTAGCTTTCCGTCTCTTAAGGCCCTTTCGATCTCTTGCTTGAGGCTGAAGCAATCGTCGGTTAAGTGGCCTGTGTCTTTGTGAAACTCGCAGAAAAGATTGGGATCTTGACCCCTCTTGTTTCGCATTTGTAGGGGTGGTTTGAACTGGTGATTTTCAGTGGCCAAGACCTCGGAAGGGGTCTTTGTTAGTGACGTCCACTGTTTCTCCCTGTTTTCTCTTTTCACCTCTTTCCGGTGAGCTATCTGATTGATTGTGTGGTGCGCATCCTCCCTTACTGGGCTTCTTTCTCTGTGACCAGATGTTTTCCATGGTTGGCTTCTGCCTTTCTTGTTATGCCGGTCGTTATGGTTGTATCCGTGCTGACGGTTGTCATCACCAGTCAACTGTCTATCAGACTGCGCAATGGTTTTTGCTGCTTCAATGAAGGTTTCCCAATCTTTGGGTCCTCCGTCTCTTCCCTTTACACGTTTGATTAGATCATCGCACTTAACTGCCCGCATGAAGTGTGCGCGCATCATCTTTTCGCCTACGTCTCCTATTTCCAGACATTCTTTGTTGTACCTAGTGATGAAGTCTTCCACACTCTCGTGGTCTCTGCGCCATATGTTTAAACAATCAGCTGGGTCTCTGGTGTGTCTACGTTGCTGAGAGAAGTGTGCAAGGAACTTCTCTCGGAAATCGACCCATGATTTGATTTTTCCTGCTGGTAGGCTGTCAAACCAGACGCGCGCTGCGCCGACGAAGGTTTAAGCGAAGAGATGACACCAAGTTGGTAAATTCCATCCGCCTGTTGCTCCAGCACCGTTAAAAACTTGCAGGTGATCATCTGGGTCTGTCAACCCGTTGTATTTGCCCACGTTGTGCGGCAGTTTCGTTTTGTCGATAGCGGCCGTGGCAATCTCTCTAATGAATTTTGAATTCTCAGCCATGTCGTCTGGACGATAGCTTAAGGTGTAATCATGCTCTGCTTTTGGGTTGTAACCTGCGCGCTTGCGAGGTTTGTATGCTTCATGCTCTGGCGGCAGCCTACTGAACATTGTACTTTCTTTGTATGTCTCGTCTTCTTCGGCTTCATAGTTATCGAGCTCGTCGTTTATGTTGCGCGGACCTAAACGACTTTGTATTGGCTTTCTTGGTGGGTGAGAGTACTGCACATAATTGCTTTCTGTTTCGCCGTATGTATCGCGCGTGTCGTGCGCGCTTGGTCTTCTAATGTTTGGTGCTGGTACTGATTCAGGGCGTAAATTGAATGCATTGGTCTGTTGAGGCATGGGAGCGCTCAAAGGCCTTTGCGGTGGGGTAACAAATGTGGATTGGTTGGCTTGTGCTTGGAGCAGAGCTTGCTGCGCACTGAGCTGTGTATAAACAAGGTTTATAGACGCCATTTGTTCGGCATACCAGGAAGCCAGAGTTTTTCCTTCGGGTAGCCCTAGTAGTGCAGAGAAGTTCAGTTGTGTTTGGTCCGATGGAGCTGAGGGGCCAGCTCCATGGTTCTGTGTCTGCACTGGTGGAGGTGTTTGTTGGACTACCCCCGACGGAGGTTGGAAAGTGGCTCCGTTTTTAGTTTGGGTGATGATCCTAGGTGGAGTTTGGAAAGTAGCACCAGTTGTATTTTGACTAACGACCCTGGTTGCACTCCCAAAGATACTAGGAAAATCGTTGGTCATTTGTCCTTCCTGGATAATCTCGTTCCTTTGGCCCCTTTGGACATGCACAGTGTCCGAAACGAGCTCAAAGGAAGAAACGTCTCCGTCCACTTGGTGGGAAGGGTTTGTTTCAGCCATTTTGACGAGTGTTTTTCGAAAAAGAAAAGAGGTGAGGGTGATTTTTGCTAAAAGCGGATGACGCCAATGATGAAACACAGGTTAACACCAGGGTTAAACTGTGGGGTTATTTCGTCTGTGGGTTCAATCTCTTTTCTTACTCGTTGAAACGACCTGGATCCTGCAAAACAGCAACACCGTTAGTCTCGTTAAGAGGGGAATATGGGGGTTTCCCTCTTAACCAGGCTCCGGCGTGAGAATAAGTACTGTTCTGAGGGAGGATAAGCAGTGTGTGTCGAGTGTGAGAGTATAGAGAGCAAGATGATTCAACCTGGATGATGAAGGGTTCTATTTATAGCCGGAGTGTGAAGGAGGGAGGAGCAGCTGTGCCAGCTGTGGTTGCGCGCCAGCTGTCCGACCAAGGGGAATATCCTCTTGGTCTCCTCTGCTGTGGTCAGTGTAGTGGTACACGTGACGCGCTTACATTTGCCTATTTTGGAGACGTCGTACTGGTACTGTCGGACTGCTCCTTGATTCGTCGCAGGCCTACCTGGCGCTTGATGACTGGTGACACGTGTTGTCCTTTTTGTCGGATGGAGCATCTTTGGTGCCACCGTGATGTTTTCCAGAAGCTTCTGGGTGATCTTGTTGATGTCAGCGCCACATAGGATGGAAAAGTGGTGTGGTCTCTGCCATGTGGACAGGGAATTTGGACCATACCTCTTCAGGAGGGAAGATTTGAGTGAGAAAGTTTTGATTTGTTAATAGTTAAATGACATCATTTTGTTATGTGTCAAATGAAAATGACTTGTGAAATTTGTTATTATTGTAGGAGAGTAGATGAGTTTTGAATAAAAAGGTTATAAATTAAATTGAAGCTTACCTTTGCATTTCCAGGTAACACCAAATTGATGGACTTTTTTGGATTTGGTGTTTTCATACTGAATCTTTACCACACTCAGAATTCAAAAGTTCAAACTCATTTCAAACATTTTACTTTATTAAAGAGTAATAATAATAATTTCTTTACTTTATTATAGTTTTATCAGATTTGTAAATTGATGTCCCTTCCCAAGAGGTCGATGGTCCCTGCCAAAAAAACTTATAATACGGATACTAATTTTTTATAATCATCGTTAGCATTCTTAAACATGATTTACGTTCTTAAACATGATTCATATCAAAACCCTACCTTTTTAAATGCCAACAAATTTTATTTATAACACAGCCTAGGGCCCCAAAAATAGGGGCCTACAATTTTTTTTCCATATATATTACATGTGTACTTGGCCCGAATGAACAAACACATAGGTAAAGACATAATGACCCAAACAAGTAAAATGTCTAGACCTTACTAACTAACCACAACTGGCGTTAATGGCCATTAGGGGAAAAATTAGGGGTAATCGATTGCCACCGATGGTGCGATTTGCGATTGAGTAACTATAAAGAAACAAATTTGCGATTTGATATTCACGATTTCACGACTTGCTATTGATATTTTTCTAGGTCAAAGTCTCACAATTATAGTTTGGTTAGGGCCTCCAAAAACGTTGGACTGGCCCTGCAACCTACCTGGTTAGCATGATAAATAGGAGTAAGGGTTACATTCACCAACACTGTACAATCAAACACCTCAAACATCTTAAAACGAAATCACACCAACTTTCCTACTCTATATGAGTTTTGACCATTTTGGTAAGTTACTCAGACATAACTAACTTTAAACATGTCTACAAAATTTTGAGCCTTTCTAACATATAAATGTCAATTCAAGTCTAGCACTAAAAATCACAATTTGGGAACTGGAAACAAGTGACATTCTGAGTGTGTTAAAAGTAGCCACAAAATAACAAAGTTTTATAACAAAACTAGATTATTACATTTTTTTCGACAATCATACGTATTAAAACAACGAAGAAAGAAACTATCTATAAATTAAAAAAAAATGTTAACATAACCATATCTTAAAGATAGTTTACATTTCTATCTCACATGATAAGAATGCAGATTCTGTTACATAAATCATATATCAAGATTATATGTAGAAGAATCAACTATGATACAACAAAATCAATCAACGGAATCTATTGATTCTAAATGTATTTGTGCCCAAGAATATAACTACATACGCTATGAGTATATCTTAAACAAATATCGAAGTAAAATAAGGTAAAAAAAAGTAAAACGATAGAAATAAAAAAAAAACACCAGTTTTCAACATAATCGAAACAGAATAGGACCGACTGAAGAGCTAAGCATTTCACTAAGTGCTACCTGGACCTCATACGACCCATGCTCACATCTTATCAAGCTCGAAAACAAAGGGAAAAAACGAGCAAGATTCTTCTCAAACGAAGAATCTCCCAAACTACGTATAGCCTGTAGAGTCGCAACAACAACGGGCCCACGAGAAGCTAATTCTCTCTTTTTCCCGGACCCTAACGGTATCAACCAATGGGGTTGGTTGTTGTTAGAAGACATCGGAACCACATGTGCTATTTCAACATATGACTTCAAGACTTCATGGCAAAGGTCAACGAGGTAAGCTTCAACTTGTTTATCGGTTTCGAGATTGTGTAACAGTGTGAAGCACATCTGGTATGACTCGTTTTCGAGGCGTAATAATGGTGGGTCCTGCATTTGGGTCATGGGCCCCAGATCTTGTAGGTTGGAGCGTAGTGACATGTCAGCGTTTATTTTGTGGGCGTGGTTTGCCATGTCATGCACTGCGTCCAAAAGGATCATTGTGTTGTTTACTGATAGTTGCGGTTTATACATGTTCTGGATCTCTGTAACTGCCTGATATATTTAAAAAACAGAAGCAAGGAAATAGAGTATTAGAATGAATATAGTACTTACAGAAAAAGTCAATTATGATACAAAGTATATACTCTTTAAATCATAATAATAATAAAAACAGGATTAAGGGCTGCAGTCTGCAGACATGTCCTAAAACCCTTGCGACCCGTATATTTATGAACGGGCTTGACTTGGGTAAAGTTTCATCTCTATTTTCTAAGAGTAAAATGCCATTTTCGTCCATGAGGTTTGGCCAGTTTTGCGACTTTCGTCCAAAGGTTTGTTTTTTCGCACCTGGATCCAAAGGGTTTGAAATCTTGCCATTTTTCATCCGGCTCGTTAACTCTATCCATTTTTTTCGGTTAAGTCAGGGGTATTTCCGTCCTTTTTGTTAACTTAAAAGGCAATTCAACTTTTTCACTTTATGTAAGAAAACCGAACACCCCTGAAAAAGACTGAATTGCCCTTTAAGTTAACGAAAAAGACGGAAACCCCGGACTTAACAGAGAAAATGGATGGAGTTAAGGAGCCGGACGAAAATGGCAAGATTTCAAATCTTTTGGATCCAGATGCGGAAAAACAAACCTTTGGACGAAAGTCGCAAAACTGGCAAAACCTCAAAATGGCATTTTACTCATTTTCTAAAGAGTCACTAAACTGGTAAAAATAGCTACAAAACAAATGAGTTAAAAGAATTGAAATTCGCCTGAAGTATACAATTAATTTATAAACCCACCTAAATCAGTCAATCATTTTATTCAATAAATTATACTTCTATTGAAATAGTATGTTCGACACACTAATTTTCATTAGCATTATTTGACTAATAGTGATTCTAATGCATTAAAATAGACCTTAGGACCTTCAACCCATTGGATTAAATTGAGTCGTTTCCGTTTTGAGCTAATACTTTTATTTGACCCATATGAGATAAAAACATAAATCAAATCGACCCATTATCTATAATACAATTAGCAACTTTGCGTGATAAGGAATTAACTTTGATTGGTCAATTCCCAATTTTGGGATTTAGTGCATATTATCTATAATCATTGAATAAAGTGTGAAACAAAGTTAATTATTTGTTTATTAAGTGTTTATATAATACTTTTAAAAGTCTTTTATATATATTATTATAGTTAAAGGATATAAAAACGTACTTTTTTCAGTTTTTTTTTTTAATTCTTGACTTTTTTCTTTTACATTTTTTCCTTTATTTATTTTTAGTCTTTTTCTATCATAAGCATTCGTAAATCGTAAGTCTATGGTTCTTTTTTCGATTTTCTAATTTCCTTTTCTATTTTATTCACATTTTTTTAATCGCAAACATATCAATGCAACGATTCCATATAAATTTAGTAGAATATATTTTGGGTTTTTTTTCTTACGCTTCCTATAGCGAGTGTCATTATCATAATGAACTGAACAAATATTTATCGAATTCCTGCAGCAGCGGGCGGGTAACCTCACTAGTTATAAGTAAACAGAATGAAATTGCCAGCTCTATTCAACGGAACAACACAAAGACTATAAGAGCACGAAAAAAGCAAATTAGATCTCATACTTACCTGTATCAATAAAAGTTGAACTGCAGCACGACATTTAACATCAGAAACGGCAGTATACAAACGGGCCCTTCGTCTTTTCTTCAAATCATCATCCTGCATACTAGACTCTGCAGATTCCGAATTACCTCTTTCTGCCGACTCATCGTCACGATTCGGAAACATACCATCATTATAAAAAACAAAAGAGAAATCAGGCAATGTTGCGTTAGCTGCTTCCTTTAGAGACGAAACGACTTCAAACCACTTATCATCAGAAAACAACTCTCCAGCATTACTCATCAAACGAACAAACGCTGCAACACCGATACCCGCAAGGCTTTGATGAGGACGTTTAATAAAACTCACTAGTAAAGCCATCACCTTTTTTAACAGTGGATTAACGGTACTGTAAAAGTTAACGAACAGATCCACTACCAACTGGAGTGAAAGTGTGCATGTTTCATAGAGCCAAGAATCTTGATCGAGTTCATCATCACCGTTAAGACCGTGTTCGGAAGGTGAAGTATCACCAGAAGGGTCAATAGCATGTCGAACGTAATCGAAGATTGGAAATAAGACGGATTCGAACACGCGTTCCCATAATGGTAGATTGAAGTGATGACCGTAGTTTCGTAATGTATCGAAGAGTACTTGAAGAGCACGTTGCCTAATATCGGGCCTTGGGTCAAAGCTAAGTTCAGACAACCCTGAGGAATAAGAATATATCATATAAAAGAAAATGAAACGAACGAACACGAACATATAATCGAACACATTTTTTTGTTTATGTTTGTTTATTAAGAAAATGGGCATGTTCATGTTCATTTATGTTCGGTCATTTAAAACCTAAACGAAAAGTTCACGAACATAGACAAACAAACTTAAACGGACGTAATTTAACACACAATAAACAACACAAATAAACATAAATGAACATAATTTACAAAACATAAAGTAACTTTTAATATAAATTAGTGATTAATTACGATAAATTCCATTGGAACCCTTGTTTTTATTACTAGAAAACCCAATTATCAATTAGTTATATTTATACAAGTACTTAGAAAGTTCCTTTTATGTTTAATATTTATATAAATATAACTACTTGTGTATTTAAATTGATATAAACATAAATGAACAAACATAAACAAGTGTAAATAAACGAACATAAATGAACAAACAAAACGTGTGTTCATGTTCGTTCGTTAAATTAAACTATGCAGTTAATATCGATGATATATCGGTTATCGGTCCCCATGTAAAATATCGGCATTAAATATCGGTACCGATATTATCAGCAATATTGACCAATGTTGACCGACATATCACCGATATTTGACCGAAATATCACTTAATTGTGTTAAATGGATATATATAAATTCTGCATGATATTAAAATTACCGATATCCGTTATTTTACCGCATTAACTGCATAGAAATTAAATGAACAAAAAAAAATTGTGTTTAGGTTTGTTCGTTTATTAAATAAACGGACATAAACGAACTTTCCGTCGAACAAGTTCATGAACAGTTCATGAACATACGGTTCGTTTACAGGCCTACCCAAACCCGCCGACCCGAACCCTACACAATTTGCCAGCCCTGTATAAATATACTTCCATACCAGCTAATAATGGAAACCAGAAGTATAGATGGTCATCCTTATCTACCAACTCCCCATTCTCATAATTCTTGTTGTTTCCTTGATGTGCGGATTTCACTATCTCGGAACCTTCTTTCTCTTTATTCTTTGAAAAGCCGATACCTCCATCTGCTAGTTTTTCAGCACATAAACGCAAGAATTCGACAGCACTGAGACTAATATCTTGGTTGAATCTACTGTTGGTGAATGCGATCAGACAGTTTACGCAATCTGTAAAAGCTGTGGTCTCTGTCTCGGTAATATACGGGAAATAATCTTGCACAATCTTCTCAATTATTTCAAATGCAAGGAGTACGATGTTTTTGTGGTCATCGTAAGCTGCTGTTGTAAAGACCTGGTGAATGTTAACACGATTAGAAGTGATATTTAAACTGCAAATAGACGAAAAGACGAGTTTTTGGCCACTTGAACCATAGTACTTGCTTTTTCGAGGCAAAGAAACAACTTTTTTTCTTGTGAAAATGCAAATAGAACACTACACTTCACTAGAATGAGCAAAAAGGGACAGTAAGTGTCAAGTACCATAGGTTTTCAAGAGTCGTAAATTTCAAACGGGAAATATGTGTGTGTATATATATATAGTGAAAAGTTTAAATACAAATGGCTCTTAACGTGCGACGGTACGCTACCACCAATATAACGTGCGTGATTATGCAAATAACGTGCGTAATTAGAGTTAACCCAACCCATGCGTAATTATGCAAATAACGTGCGTAATTGGGGTTTAACCCAACCCATGCGTAAATATGCATTAACGTGCGTACTTATGTATTATAACGTGCGTACTTATGTATTATAACGTGCGTAATTATGCAAAGTTAATTACTATTGTGCTACCGCGTTCAATTGAAGGCCTAGATTAGATCAGATGTGCGGTTAAGATGCTCGTATACGCATCGCACGATAAGGTGGTCTTGTACGTTAACCGACATATAGGGTAAGGATCCCGAGAGAACCATAAGTTATTTGAGAACTTGAGAGAACCACTATCAACCAAGTACATCTTTTTAATTTTTTTTCTATTTTTTTATAAAAAGGTAATTATTGTAAAAAAAACAATCTATGTAGATTGGTGATATACATATATGTAGCATGCAAATGTACACATACGTGGATATATATGTAGTTTACGATGTAGTGTATGTAACCTATCAATCTACATATATTTTTTTCAAATTTGCTTTTATTTATGTACAGATTAGTAACAAATGAATCAAAGTACGAAAAAATATCTAAAAAATTTACTTAGTTGATAGTGGTTCTCTTGGTTCGCAAATCTCCCTTAGGTTCTCATTTGATCCTAGGTATATATATGTATGTGTGTGTGTAGGCATAAAGGAAACATGTAAAAAGGATTAAGTGGGTCGAAAGTCGCTCAAAGTGTATTTTTAATGCATAGAACCTCCTAAATTATATTCTCGCATTCATATTTGACACACTAAAAACTTATTAAAAAAATAGAATATATAGCAAAAAAGTGTTAAGGACATAAAGGTCAACCCAGCCAGTTTCCATTAATAAAATGCAACACATTTTAACCCAACAATCAGACCTTTTTGTTACCTCTGTTTTGTTTTTCAGTTACACTTTGATAAAATGTCCAAAATCTCTAATTCTTTGCAAGTTATGTGTTTCTTTTAACCCACCCGACTATTTAACCTTTTTCATTAATAGAAAAATGATGTGTACTTCTTGCTGTACACATCCTAGGATGCTACCAAGTGTAAATGAGGGTGTTTGTGTGTATGTAAGAAAGAACAATGGTCAGGTTGCAACGAAAAGACAATGGTTCAAAAAGAATAGAGTAAAGTACACTGATGGTCCCTGTGGTTGACCAAAATTTTGGATTTGGTCCCTAGCTTTTTAAAAGTACAAGGATGGTCCCCTATGGTTTGCACTTTGTAACGCATTTAGTTCCCAACTCTTGTCAAATGTACATGGATGGTCCCTATGGTTTGCACTTCGTAACACATTTAGTCCCTAACTTGGACCTGCTGAAACCTATAGATTTGTTAGTTGGGGACTAAATGTGTTACAAAGTGCAAACCACAGGGACCATCCGTGTATTTTTGAAAAGCTAGGGAGCAAATCCAAAATTTGGTTAACCACAGGGACCATCCGTATACTTTACTCAAAAAGAATACTAACAACAGATATACATATTTATTTTGGCAATTTTTAAACTAATGGATTGTAATGGTCATTTTCAACAAACCACAAGACGAAAAAACGTAATTAACTCTTTATTTATTTATATTTTAATTTTGATAATAGGAGCATTATGGTCGTTTCAAATAAACTAACAGAATAATTAGATGGGGTTAGTGAGGGTGGACTGTAATTGTTACAAAAATGGAAGTTGCTTTGGCAATTTTTAAACTAATGGACTGTAAACCTGTAATGGTTATTTTCAACAAACCACAGGGACGAAAAACGTAATTAACTCAGCAACAAATCGTAGGCATAGTCTCAATTAAGAAATAATGACCATAATTATAAATAATCGGAAATAACACATGTGAAGAAAGAAAGATGTTGGAAGTACCATAAACATGCTTTTCCATCCCGACTTGACATTATTGACACGCGATAGAACCATTTGAGAGACACATCTGATTATTAATTCTCTGATTTCCACCGCGCTACTTTTCCGCATGGCGATCACAAAAGGTTTCATAAACTCGTTCTGGAAGTTATAATTAGCCAACTCTTCCCTCTCCAAAAATTTCATAGACAGTTGGCGTAAAGAATCCATTGCAAATATAGCAATTGACAGGTTTTCAGAACAGCCTATGGTCACAAAAAAATCAGAGAGTACGTTCCAGATACTTGTCCAAACAAGCCGGATACGGTTCATGTTATAATGCCTGAATAAGGAATAAACAAGAGATAAACTACGATTAAACTTAAACCCTCTGAGAAAGGACACCTATTAAAGTGACAATTTTGAAAGATTTACTTGTTAATGGGTAGATTTGGATTGTATTTTAATCTCAAAACAGTCAATATCAAAAAAACTTATATCAGGGGAACGTGTCAAACAGGTTGAAAGTTGTCCAAAGCAGGGATGGGATTAGTATAGTACCCGTGCCCGTACTAGTACCAAATATGAACAAAACTGGGTACCAAATACCGAACCGAATATATTGGTACGGTACGGGTATTTAGGTACGGTACCCGCTTTGGCGCTTTGGTACCACTTTGTTTTTATTTTTATTTTATGAGCACTCGTACAGGTACTAAATAGGTAAAATCGGCACTAGTACCAATACAATACAAGTCCAAACATGTAAAATTGGTAGGGTACCAAATAGGTCAAATCAATACGAGTACCATAATACGAAATAAAACATAATATAACTAAAAAATTTAAAGTTCTATATAAAATTCGGTACTAGTACCCTTTTTAGTTGTACCGATACCAAAAGCACCGAATACCGAAATCAATAACACCGGGTACATGTACAGAATACCTAAAATCAGAACGGGTACAGGTATGGGTATTTGGGAAAAAAAGCGCATCCCTAGTCCAAAGTCTATTACTAATGCATACAACCTCATAATTTTTTTATAATCAAATATCTAAACGGGTAGTAATAAATTGTTTTTGTCAAAAAACAAAGAGGAAAGAGTTTATAAGAGATAAGACAACCTAACCCGACATGGCCTATTCCCATCGGTACAAAAACATGACGTGTTTTAATATGTTACCCAATTCACCTAACCCGCCCATCTTGCAACACTACACTTTATTGAACGGTAACTGCAATATACTAAAGAAGCAAGAACAAAAAGGCCAGAATCATACGCAATTTCAACTATTTTCGTTAGGCTGAAAACACGTGGATCAGATGCAGATCGTAACTCCCCCATGGAAACCTTACAAAGCGCCTTCACAAAGTCAACTATCGCCTCACTGTTAAGATTCTGACTTTTTGCATATATACGATTCATATCACCAACTTGCTCCAGCATATTTAAGTTTGAGACCAAATTGTGTGCCTGTTCTGACGTAATGATACCCGCAGAAGCATTGCCACCGATGTCAGGACTATCATATGAACCTCTTCGCATTGCTGCAGCTGCCTGTTGAATTCTCCCAGCCCTTTTTTTCTTGAGAACGGGAAGTATGTTTGACTTTGACTGTTTTGACTTTCCGGATTCGTTCTGATTAACGGCAAAGAAAGTAGCATCTGGTGGAGCTCCGTCCCTTAATAGATGCAGATTCTCGAACCTAGAAACGCATGTGAGGATATGCTCCCATGCCTCCTGTAAGTAATCACCATCTTCATCTGCAATTGTAACTATCATCTGTGAAACAAAATCGGCATTGGTAAGAGTAACTATTTAGAATGACGAAGGGGAGAAACCATTATATATATATGATTTTGAATTTGTTTTATAGTAAGTAAAGTACATAACACTCTGCTTTGTTAATGAGCAATTAATAAGAGGGGGTGTGGAGTAAACAAAAATAGCTACCATACATCTTGTGAAATAAAATGAGGTGATCAGAAATGATGAGGATTTTGACACAAACTTAACATTGGGATATTCAATTTACACCCTTCATTCTAGGGGTGAGCATACGAAACCGATAACTGAAAAAAAAACCGAAAACGAACCGAAATACCCGAAACCGACTTAACCGATTTGTTACGGTTATGATATGGCCAAAACCGAATCATTCAGCTACGGTTATGGTTTGCCCTTCTTCCATAACTGAAATAACCGAAACCGATAGTTATATAATTATGTATTTTTCTTTTTCATGTGTTGTTCTAGTATATCCATGTATTTGAAACATATTTTCATGTATTTCATGTATATCCATGTATTTGAAGCATATTTTCATGTATTTTTCATGTGTTTACATGTATTTGTATGCTTGGAAAAGGTTCAAAACACTTGACTAACTATGTTAAGTTTATAATTTTGCACAGGTTTTATTTTTGGTAATTAACCGAACGTAACCAAAACCAAACCGACATATTAATCGAATTAACCGAACCGACTTAACCGATCGATTTCGGATATGGTTTTTCCTAAAACCAAGCTTCGGTTATCGGTTTCAGTTATATGTAAAAACCAACCCGAACCGACATTTGCACACCCCTACTTCATTCTCTAATATGTAATTCCGTTTGGTTTTAAGTGTCAACCCTACTGCTTCACAAACTCAATAGATACACTAAATCTCCTAATTTGTGAGAACGTTTATCCTACTTCTCAGATGACGACTATCTATGGTGAGTTTGGGCCGTACGAACCTTGATTGCATCAATGTTTTTCTGTTTTATATCGGCTGGTGAATGAAGGGAAGTAAACTTTGCTAATGAAGTGACATAAGCATCCCGATGAGTCTTCATGGACATCGCTGATGTAACATGAATTGCATGACGAAAGCCTTCCAAACATTGTGCAATAATGATGACATCATCGCTTTGGTCGAGAGGAACACTAAAGGCAGCAAGCATAGGAGCCCAGCATGCCTCTATCATAAATCTAAGTATAAACACATCTGTAGCAGGATAATAAACCGACCTACAAATTGTCAACCACGCGTTAATAACATTTAAGTATTTAGCTATGACCACTTTCCCAAAATAAGCATGCAACAAGCACATTATCCAGATAAAACGTCAACAATAGTATAGGATAAATTGTATTTTACGTCCTTTGAGTAAAATTGCAGGATTTGTCCTTAACTAACAAAAATACACTAGATATCCTTTATGTTACAGTTTTTCATCATGTGGTGTCCTTTTGCCCTAACTCAGTTAACTTTTTATGCTAACTCTTAACTTGTGCCACTCACATGAGGGTATAATGGTCATTATCACTTAAAATATATCTTCCTCTTGAAGTTTCATGGGTATTTTTTTTGTTTAAAGGTAAATTGCATTTCATGTCCTTTAAGTTTGAGTAAAATTGCAGGATTTGTCCTTTAACTAACAAAATTACACTGGATGTCCTTTATGTTACAGTTTTTCATCATGTCGTGTCGTCCTTTTGCCCTAACTCAGTTAACTTTTTTACCTTTTTATGCTAACTCTTAACATGTGCCACTCACATGAGGGTATAATGATCATTTTCACTTAAATAATATATCTTCCTCTTGAAGTTTCACGTGTGGGTAATTAAGTTATTGAGTGGCACATGTTAAGAGTTAACATTAACTGGGTTAGGGCAAAAGAACACCGCATGATGAGACAATGTAACATAAAGGACATCCGGTGTAATTTCGTTAGTTAAAGGACAGAGCCTGCAATTTTGCTCAAACGTAAAGGACGTAAATGCAATTTACCCTAAAAGTAAATGTAAACCAAGTGCTTACTCGGATTTCCGTGCTTTCTCTTGAAATTGTTCTTGCATATGCCGCATAAGATCTTCACTCGTATGATTTTCCTCATCTCTCTTGCGCACAACAATATTCAATATACTATCCAGGCCCAAAATCTTGTTTGAATTATTAACTGACTGCTTTTGTTGAACAGCCAAATCATCTTCTTTCATTTTAATCTCGTTTTTTGATATCCGTCCAAACAATGATCTCAAATACTCCTCTGGTAAATCTTTTCCATCATCTATACCACGATTGTTTCTTATAAAATCATCGGCTGACATCTGTAAAAATGACAAGAAATGGAAATTAGCAATTCTTTTAGGTAGGGCTGTAAACAAACCGAACGTACACGACCAAGGCCTTGTTCGTGTTAGTCATGAACGGTTCACGAACGCTTACAGAACATCGTGTTCGTTCATAAAGGAAATGAACATGTTCATGAACACTTACCAAACGTAAACAAATGCAAACGAACATAAACAAATGTTCACAAACATAAATGAACACAAACACATTATATATTCATTTTAAAATAAACTCTGCATTTTTCATCAGAAAGATTACAAAGAATCCACCAAAAATAAATAAGTATTTAATTTAACATTAATATCCGAACATAGTTGACATAATTATCATAAACATAATTACCACAAAAATTAAGAAGTTTGTCAAACTGTAACACAATTTGAAATTGAAATGGTCAACTGAAGGATGTTATCGGAGGCGTATGGTATAACTACGGTTTCCGATTTTTTTAAAAACTAAAACCAATAAAATTAAAATAAAAATATAACATACAAAAACATTTAAACGAGCAAACATAAATGAACACATTACCGAACATTCACGAACATAAACGAACGAACGCAGCCTTTGTTCATGTTTTTTTGTTTAACTTATCGAACGGAATTTCTCATTCGTGTTTGTTCATTTACTAAACGAACGAACTTCCCGCCGAACAGTTCACGAACTGTTTGCTGAACGTTCGGTTCGTTTACAACCCTACAGTTTTAGGTACATTTTTGGTTAGAAGAATATAATTTGCACTAATATTACCTTATTCTTCACCATGGGATTATGAGCATCCGTATTCAACATTATAACAGAATAAGCAAGAACATAAGCCGTATCAGCACTGATGAACGCCTTTGGATTGCATTTGCAATAACGTTCGGCAAATTTTTCCATAATTCGATCAATCTTTTGTGCCTCACCAGGCAACCTAAAGCCCCTTAGAAATGTTCTGATTGCCTCATCAAACTCCATATCTTGAAAGTCAAAGGAATCCACATACGCGTGCATTACTTTTAGTGATAAATCTTCACGTTCCCCCAGATAATCACCAATCATAGTTTTGTTCAAACCAGAAACGTTTTTTAAGAACTCAGCTATCTCTTCTGGTGAACTTCCCACTTTCTTCACATTGATCAAGAATTCAATGCCCTTTTTAGGTTTGCGGTTAAACAGTGATATACCTTCCTGCCATTAAGTTTACATTAGATCACTACAGTTCAAAGATGAAACCACTTAAGGGCTCTCAGCAGAAAACATTTACCTAAAGATGGCAAGATGGGCAAGATTGGTAATGGGTCAAAACGGGTTTGGGTTAAAATTGGCCATTCTTTAGTAGGGGTTGTAATAGCCTGAGTCAAGTTGGTTGTTTTAGTGTTTTTTTTTTCAAAAAGAGTAAAATGCCATTTTCGTCCCTGTGGTTTGACCAGTTTTGCAACTTTCGTCCAAAGGTTTGTTCTTCCGCATCTGGATCCAAAAGGTTTGAAATCTTGCCATTTTCGTCCAGCTTGTTAACTCCGTCCATTTTGATCCGTTAAGTCAAGGGTATTTTTGTCTTTTTTGTTAACTTAGGGAATTCGGTCTTTTTCACTTTATGTACAAGCATTTAGCATAATGTACAAGTGTTCAAAAGACCGAATTTCCCTTTAAGTTAACAAAAAAGATAAAAATACCCCTGAGTTAACATAGAAAAATGGATGGAGCTAACGAGCTGGATGAAAATGGCAAGATTTCAAACCTTTTGGATCTAGATGCAGAAAAACGAACCTTTGGACGAAAGTCGCAAAACGGGCCAAACCTCTGGGACGAAAATGGCATTTTACTCTTTCAAAAATAATTAATGAGTTCACGAGGATCACAAAAAAATTACGATAACAATCTGAATCTTTTAAAAGGAAAAGATTTAGGAGGTTATATGCATAAAAAAATACAATTTTGGCAACTTTCACCGGTATGACCAGTTCGACCCTTTTGAGATGCAACACAATCCATATTGACTTAGAAGTGTACAAACCGTATTTTTTTTAAACTGAACTTGTTTTTAAACTGAACCGGTTTTTTAGGAGGTAAACAAACAGGTTTTTTTTTCAAACCGGTTCGGTTTTTAAAACGGTTTCCAATGATCAAACCCCAAACCGATAACAAACTGGTTCGAACCGGGTTTAAAACCGGTTTAGGAGGTCTGGTTTTATAACCAGTTTCAAAGATCGAGAATAGGAACTGGTCTACAAAACGCCGGTTCGGATCGGGTTGGAAGCACAAACTGTTTTTTCTTTTCAAATCTGTCCGGATTTTTTTCGTTTTACCGGTTTTTTTGCCCACGATATTGACTGATTAAAAACATGAATTGTATAGCTGCCTCTATTTACCTGGAGTTCAAGTTTGTAAGCACGGCGTTGCTCGATCGTTAAGGCATCTGAAATTTCAGTTGAAGCATCAGAATGAGAATCTGATCCATCAATAGGTTGTTCTTGTTCAGTTGCAACCCCATTTTCCAAGGGTGGATTTGTAATTTCAGAACTATACTCAACCACTTCAGAAACCTTTGCAGAATGAGGATCGGGAATTCGCAATTGTTTATTCATCCAATCACCCATTGACTTTAAAATAGCCACTAAGCATTTCATAGCTTCAAGCTTCATGGTTGCTTCCTGAGGCGGTAAGAGTGTTGTCGCAACGCCAGGTGGCACACCTTGAGCGGTTTTCAGAAGCCCATTTACCATTCTGT
Organism: Helianthus tuberosus; assembly: GCA_030545235.1. Taxonomy (NCBI): domain Eukaryota; kingdom Viridiplantae; phylum Streptophyta; class Magnoliopsida; order Asterales; family Asteraceae; genus Helianthus; species Helianthus tuberosus. Next base: position 141,587,114 of record CM060426.1, on the reverse strand, counting down.
GCAAGAGTTTAGAACATATAAATTACGGCACAGGCAAATATTATACTTACAAATTATTAGGACACCAAAAAAGTAATTGCACAAAGCTAGTCCTATAAACGAACCGAATGTTCATGAACTGTTCGTGAACTTGTTTGGCAGGAAGTTCATTTATGTTCGTTTATTTACTAAATGAACGAACATGAACACATTTTTTTGTTTATTAATGTTAATGAACGTCCGTTTATGTTCATTTATGTTCGTTTATTTACATTCGTTTATGTTCATTTCAATTTTATAATACATAAGAAGTTATATTTATATAAATATTAAACATCAAAGGAACTTTCTACTACTTATATAAATATAATTAATTGGTAATTGGGCTTTCTAGTAATAAAAATGGGGTTTCCAATGGAGTTTATCGTAATTAATCACTAATTTATATAAAAAACTTACTTTATGTTTATGCTTAGTAAATTATGTTCATTAATATTTGTTCAATTATATTCATTTATTTTGTTTATTGTTTGTTAAATAATGTCCGTTTAAGTTTGTTTGATTATGTTTGTTTAAGTTTGTGAACTATTCGTTTAGGTTTTAAACGAACGAATATAACGAACACTAACATCACCATTTTTTCAATAAATGAACATGAACAAAAAAATGTGTTCGATTATATGTTAGTGTTCGATTAAAGTTAAATGAACAAACACGAACAGACCTTTGTTCGTGTTCGTTCGGTTCATTCACAGGCCTACACAAAGCTAGCTAAAAAAGTACTAGAAAGAATATACCTCTCGAATATATTAGATGAATTAACATCACAATCATAGTTGATGAATATATCTACCAAGATCTGTGAATCAACACAAAGCTTTGCAAGAAACCGCATTACGATCATTTTCTGCTGAAAATTAGGTTGAGCAACATTCTCTAAAACTCTGAGAATAATCATGGGAAAAAAGACTCCGATCTCTGCCTTTAATCCAGCTCTAAATCTTGACACAAGGCTAATGAAAATCGAGCAAGAGAGCTGAAAGATAATCATAAGGGTTGATGCACTGTTCTTCAATAGAGACAGGCATAAGTACTGTCTAATGGCACCCAAAAATCTGTTCAAAAAAATAATAAGAAGAAAATAAGTAATATGATATCCAACAGACCAATCCCTTAATGAACCGCTTATGCGTCTACTTAATCCCACTTATATATCAGGCGCTAGAAAATAACTTAACCATCAGGCTCTATTTAACAATTTCGAAAACACTGAGCAGAGTGAACACAGAGCGAACCCTCAGATTTATATACATGCATTCAAACAATTACAATCTGCAGGCAAGTCAAAATGAACTTGCATTTAACTAAAAGAAAAGTAACACGTTTAAGAAGAAACGCACTTCGGTGATAAGGGTTTATTGTTTGATCATGAGCATGCCTCTTAACAGAAAACGTCAGACCTAAGCATTAAGCAGTGCATTAAATCTTAAGAACATTTCATCATATAATCGAAGGCACTAGTAGGACTTCAAAAAAAACTACTTTTAATCGTATGATACCCTAAGCAGTTAATGCGGTAAAAAATCAGATATCGGTCAAGGCCCGAAATTTGAGATATCGGTAATCGCGGTGGGATCTCGGTGGGATATCGGTAATTTTAATATCATGCTGAATTTATATATATATAACAATTTAACACTAACAATTCAGTATACTCTCCTACCTTTAACAAATTAACCTTTTACAACTTACAAAACACTAACCATTGTAGCAAGTAGGAACTGATTTAGACTTAAAACACTAACAATTAACAATTAAGACTTAAAACACTAATTGCAGCAATAAGAAGAAAGACGAATGCTAGAACTAAGAATAAAGGTACTGATATTGAGAAAATCGGAGATATATCAGTCCAATATCGGTCAATATCGCCGATATTTATCGGTACCGATATTCTGACCGATATCTCACCAAGGGACCGATAACCAATATTTCGCGATATTAACTGCATAGAATTGATACCATCCCAATTTTAACATCTAAAATGATAATTAATGATAGGTGAGGTACCTTTCACTGGTTCGAAAAATAGGCCCTGCATTCTCCAACAATATCTTGAGCAACTCCAAGGCAAGAAGCTTCCCCCGCATTAACAACGGGTCTGCCAATGCCTCTTTTGGTGGGGTCTTCATAGACAGCTTACAAAGAGCTCTAAACACCAAAAAAGCATCCCGTCTCAGTTTATTCCCGATCTGAACCTCTTCATCATCATCTCTCTCTCCATCTCCATCTCCATCTACCAACTCTCCTTTCCGCCCCTCCAACGCCGTCTTATACATACTAATCTCCCAATACTTCGCGTCCAACATATCCTTATCATTCGAATCCAACATATCAGTAGGATTCGTTGACTCCGTATTCAACGTTTTCGTCTCAAACGCCCCGTCATGCACTCCACCAACACCCGCACTAGACCCAACCGGAGACCCCGGATTCATAACCCCATCCACTCCCTGCATAACCTTACTAATAAACCCTTGAACAAACGCAGCCATCGCCCCATCACCATCCTCTCCTTTCTCCACCGGCTCCATCAACTCCGCCACAACAATCGGCTGCACACGCTCCGTCGACGAATCCGCCTCCATCCTCCTAAACACAATCACAAGCATCTGAATCAACGACGCCTTTGCCGTCGTCTGATTCACCACATTCTGACTATCTAAATAAATATCATAACTAGTCCTCACAATCTGCAACAAACTATCACCAACTATCCTCAACGACATCGACGTCACCGCCGATAATATCGTCTTCAAAACTAACAACTCCACTCCCTCGTCACTCAGCTCTCGACACTTACACACCGAATCAATCAACTTAGCCAACAGTTTCCCATCCTCTCCACCGGACGGATCCGATTCGCCACGTAAGCATCCATGAGCTATCAATTTCTGTATACAATCTAACGCAGGTTCGGAAATTTTAACAGTTTCTGAAACACACGCATTAATCAACGGCGATAACACAAATTCCGATTCCGCTAGGGTTAGCTCGTTCGTACCGGAATCATATAACACGCCGGAAACCGGCGATTGAGACGACGGAGAGTTAGGAGAGAGGTTATTTACCGGTGCGGTGAGGCGTGATACTACCGATTTACACTGATTCACGAGCTTTGAGTGTTTCCGCCACGAACCGTTTTTGATGATTTTTTCTAACGCAGGGACTATGAGAGTGTTGAGTAGACGGGATTCGGCTTCCGAAGAAGCCATCTCCCCGGTGTTTTTGAACAGATCTGGTGGCGATACGGTGATTTAGTGGTGGTTTACGGTGGTGATTCCGTCGGAGTCGGTTTGGATCGTGTATACGAGTTGTTACGTGTTTTTTGTTTTTGTGAAAATGGAATCTTGAGTAAATTGGTTAAAGAGGGGAAATGACGATTTTGTCCTTAGATCTGAGTTGGGGAGTTGACTGCATCGGGCGGCGGTTGAGTAACGAAGTTAGATAAAGTTAACGGAGCGTGGGTTTGTTGTGTGATTTGGTGTTATTGTAGTGCGGGATTGGATTATAAAAAGAGTATGTGAGTAATGGGAGATCACGTATATAACGGTTTTATGAGTATTCAATTGTTTATTTTATTTATTTTTTTTTTTTTTGAACGGCTACCGGCGAAATTCACCACATCGGGATACACTCGCCTTCGAATCGGGGAAAACCCTCACCTAGGGCCAATGCCCGTGAACACTCGCCCAAAGGCACGACAGTGCGGTGAGGTAAAACCCGCTCAATTCAAGGATCGAACTAGCGATCTCCACATATTCGCCTAGTCTCCCATCATCACCAGGTACCGCAAAAAATAATGGAAAGAGCAGGAATCGAATCTGAGTCCATTACAACACCAAGTCTCTCACTTAACACTTAACCACCACCTTAGTGTCTATTTTATCTAGTTTTTAAGACTAAGATATTGTGGGTGGTGGTGGATCAAGTAAAAGGGGTAAAAACTTACAATGGTTTATATGGAAAACAAGAATTGTGAGAGTATTCAAGATGAAGAAATTCTTTATGCCAAGGGTCATCAAAATCCATATATTCGAGTGTATTAATCCCACGTCTTAGGAATAATTTGTTGGAAAAAATGTTAGTGCAAAAGTTTTTGTCATTAATTTTGGACATAGATAAATATATTTATGTATGGATTGTATAGATATTCGTTTGTGGGTTTTTTTTTTTTTTTTTTGAAAGGAAAATTTCATTAAACCAAAACGCCGAAACCCCGAGAAAGGGCGGCAACAAACAAACAAAACTACCAACTAATTATATGTTAACAAAACTACACCAATCTTTCCACTTAATCTCACAATTTTTAGATCTAGCATTAAACCAAAAGAAGGCATAAGACTTGATTTCCCGAAAGATTTCCTCCAATTTCACAGGCTTATTATTGAATCTGATTTCGTTCCTATTTTTCCATATAATCCAGCAGCCGATTCTGATAATTCCTTGAATAATGTCTTTCTTCTTCCCCTTGAGACCCGCCAAGTCATGATATTCCAGCAAGTCCTTTACCGAAAACGCCCAGATACACGGGATTTTGCACCACGAGGAAATTATTGACCATACCGTCGATGAGAAACTACACGAAGAGAATAGATGCTCTACCGATTCATCAAAATCACCGCAAAAGACACAGGTTTGATCCCCCCCCCCCTATCGATATTCCTTTTCTTAAGTTCGTCCATGGTTGCTAACTTGTTAACCCCGAGCCTCCAAATGAAAACATTGCACTTATGAGGGAGCCACTTACACGAACTCGGAACGTAGTTCCAATGAGGGTCAAAATCTTTGTTTAGAAACTCCTTCACTGGCCGCACACTGAACTAATAGTCAGCCGCTCCTGCCCAAACCCATCTATCCGCAGCTGCACCTAACTGAAAGTTCAAAAGTAAACTGCACAATTCTACAAGCTCGTTCACCTCTTGACCAGCCGATAATTCCCTGCTCCATTGCCATCAAAATCTAGAGATACCATCAACCGGAGCAAACCTTTCCGCTATTCTGCAGTTCTTCTTCAAATCCAGATCAAATAAGATAGGGAACTTAAGCTTCAATGGACCGATTGACAGCCAAGAATCAGACCAGAATAAAATAGACTCTCCATTACCCACTTCTCCTTTGAAAAATTCCTTAATCGGTTTATTTTCAATCACACAATTATCCAATAATTTGACGATGTTGGCCCAGACCCCTCCCAGAGACTTCTTGACCGGAAAACAATCCTTATCAGTATTCGATTTGTGAATTGACTCAATCACTTTGACCCACAGCTTGTCTTTGTCTACTTTAAATCGCCATCCCCACTTAGCCAATAAAGATACATTAATATAAAAAGGCTTGCTGAGACCGAGCCCACCTTTATCAATCGGGCCAGCCACCCAATCCCAAGCCGCCCAGTGAATCTTGTTAGAATCAGCACCTCCCCCCCCCCCCCCACAAGAAGTTTCTAATCTTAGATTCTATATCTTTAATAACCTGGACCCGGGCTTTATATAAAGAGAAGAAGTAATTAGGGAGACTCTCCATGACCGACTTTATCAAGGTTATTCTACCTCCCATTGAGAGCATCACCGTTTTCCATTTCGCCAACCTAGCGTCAATGATATCATAAACGGGTCTCCAGTTGGCTACCCTATTCATATTACCCCCAACCGTTAAACCGAGGTATCTAAAAGGGAAGGACTCCGCTTGACACCCAATAATACTCGCCATCGAATTTAGTTCCCCATTATCAACTCCAACCCCATACAAGTTGGATTTACAAATATTAATTTTCAATCCTGAACATAAATGAAAGATTCTAAGGATACGAACCACACAATTAATATTAGATTCCAACCATTCCCCCAAAATGAGGGCATCATCCGCAAAAAAAAAGGTGGGACATTACCTGTCACACCCCAACCGATGGCGGAAACATCGGGATGAGGAAAAGTGTGTATAGATTGCTAGAGACTTCATAACACTATGTGACAATATTTAATTAAATTCCAATTTCATTGCAAGTGCTAACTTGTCATACAACATTTAAAATAGAAATAACAACATTGTTCAAATTTCAACATAACATCAAAGATAAAGTAGATTAAAGGTGTGTATCTAGTCCACCCTAAACTCGTTTCATCATTTATCCATACTTCAACAATCAACCTGCAACATGTATTAAAATAGAGTTTCAATGCAAGAGCAAAGGCGAGTATACAAGTTTAATTACATAGCATAATAGGATAAAAACTCAAATCCAACATTATTCATAATACGTGATTACTAGTATGCAATTTTGGCGTACCATATGATCAAACCCGAGAATACAACGCATAAAAGAGCCTAATCCCAAAAGTTTAGCGGGTGGTAATGTTTAACTTAACAATACCCAAAAGTATAACGGGCGGGGCGTTAATCCTATAGCGCTATAATTGTTAAGGTGGGCGAGCAAAGTTAATGAGCATATAACATTCCAAAGCGTTCACATAGCATACGAGAATAACAAGTAAATCACATTAGTTTCATGTTTAATCATGGATAGAGTAAGTTTAATTGAGTTTAAAAGTTGTTTGCATAATTATACATGTTGCATCCCAAAGTATAAAGGGGAAAAAGGGATCGAGTATACTCACAGTGGTTGCAAGCTTTCCTACTTGGAATTCCCGCGAGTGAGTTTGTGGATGGATTAGTTTGGAGCACCTAGTCCTTCTACACGAGGAAACATAGGTGTGTGAGTTTGGCGTTTAACGAAAGATTATAAATTTGGAGTTTAACATAACATAAAGTATGATATTAAAAATAATCATCTTTAACTTTATAACCCATGTATGACACTATGTACCCAATATGGTTAGAATGTTTTTATGGGTAGTACACCCATTAGAATCATACTTAGAGTTTTAGGTCTTAGATGATATTCTACTACTTTAACATGTAAACACAAGTTCAATATTAAAGGTTCGAATGAGTGTATATATATATATATTTAGGTTAAGTATTACATATTATTAGGTCCAATAATTCAAGTAGGAGGTAGAAGATTAAATCTTCATTTAGGCACCTCTAGTATCATGGATGTCATGTATGGGGTAGGAAGAACAAGCTTCCCTTTAGGAACCCCTTAGATGTTCACCACTTCACTTGATGTAAAAACAACCAAGGAGGGTCACGAACTAGGATTAGTACAAGTATGTAAATGACCTAAATTAAGAGAAATCATCAAATCATGTGAGGATTGTATGTTTGGACAACCCAAGTTGTTCCATAATCACTCTACATCAAGATTTAAACTTGAACATGACTTGTGGGCAAAATACCCTAAACAAAACAGAAAGTATATGAGGTTTAACCTCTGATTTTAGATGTCTCAAACATGTTTCTAACACCTAATCAACCATAGGGAGGGTTGTGAGCATTAGTACATAATCTTGAGATGAGTTAGACTCAAGTTTGATAAGTTTTCGAATAACTTAAAACAAAACAGAAAGTTTTGGTCCTTTTTAGGGCAATTCCAAGCATGATTTCTCCAAGGAAAAACCAAGGAATCAAACCCAAGTATTTACCAAAACAATAGAAGAAAGAATCAAGTGATTTGGAGTGAAAACAAGTAAGTTACACTCACTTTTGTAGGAGTGTATGAATCTGTCCAAAAACTCAGATTTGCTGCAGATCTAGAGTGAATTTGTGAAGTGTAATGAGTGGTGAAAGTGTAAAATGGGTTGGAGAAGGTGTGTATTTATAATGGAAGAGGTTAAAGGGTGATTGGGGAAGAAGAAAACATGGGATTTCGTGCATATTCGCGAGCTGGTGGGTTTTCTGCCCGCCCAGACACCCTTACGGACCGTAAGGGTTGTGGCTTACGGTCCGTAAGCCAAGGTCAGAAGCACAAAATTTTTATTTTATGTTTTATGAATTTGCAACTTGTTCCAATGCCACCTAATACGGATTTTATGATTAAATTAGTGTTCCTAGACATATGTAACATGTTCTAAAGTATGCCCGAGTGTAAATTGAATATGACTAAGCATAAGTTTCGCATAAAATATAAATGTCACGTGCTTATTAGTTTAACATAAGCTCGTGAATACCCCAAATAAATACCAAATTGTTTCTCAATTCGAATGCTCAATCATGAATGGAATATATATATATATATATATATATCACGAGTTTAAATAATTGCAAGTTTAGCACTTAGTTTCCAAGGATAATGAATAATCAACAATTGTTCCACCAGTTCAAGTGTACGAGCATATATAAGGTGTGTATAACAAAATGTGAGTTTCATTAATGATCCAAGTCTCGGTTTTACAACGATTACAAGGAAAGAACGATTACAAGAATACAAAGTTTCCAAAAATAGAAATACGAACAAAACTTTCTATAAATGGAAAGTACAAAAGAGCCGGGCGTTACAGTCTCCCCTCCTTTGGGAAATTTCGTCCCGAAATTTAGGAAGATGTAGCGAAAAGATATGGGTACTTCGTCGATCGAGAAAACATGGATGTTGAGCGCGAGGAAACAATAACGGAAAATAAAATCAACGGTGATGGACTTGCCATCAGAAATTTCGACTGGAAATGACATAGATCCAAGTTTAGCAAATACAAAGCTTTTACGCGTGTATATAGGTAATAAGGTTTTTAACGAAAAGCGTACCCTCAATGTCTTCATTGTCGTCCTGGGCTTGCTGTCGTTCTTGAGTCCATAGAGGACATTGTGGGCGAAGATGAGTAGTGTCTCCACACTTGTAGCAAGCGCGTACTTTGTTGACTAACTCTGTGTGTTGAAACTTTCGTTTCCTGCCTTCACCACCACTTGCTGGGCTTCATGGTCAGTGATAATCTGGTTGGCTATCTTGGTGGAGGTTGCAACCTGTTTATCGCGAATGCAATTGTTGTTTAGGGAAGCAGCGAGGCGGTAAACAGCTTCAATATTATCGAGTTTGGCTGCCTCGATGGTATCACGCATAGCAGGGGGTAATCCATTGATGTACTTCCTTATCTTGCGTTCGGTGGTCATGACGAGGTGAGGAACAATGAAGCTAAGTTGCTTGAAACGAGTGGTGTAAGCTAGGTTCTCATCTCCTACTTGCTTTAGTGCCCAAAATTCTTCCTCCAACTTTTGTTGCTCATGCGGGGGACAAAACTCATCCATCATCAGGGCCTTAACTTCTTCCCATGCTAACGCATATGCCAGTTCGTTCGAACGAATGTTCCTTTCGTTCGTCCACCATTTGAGAGCTCGGGCTTGGAATACTCCAGTCGCACTACGCGTTTTGAGCTCATCGGGGCAATCACTGTTGATGAACGTGACCTCTATGCCATCAAACCACTCGAGTATGGCGGTCACCCCATCATTGCCAGTGAATGGCTTGGGATTGCATGACGTAAAGTGCTTGAAGTTGAACGAAGCGGGCTTGCGTATTTCAACCTTAGAGTCGACGGAAGAGTGAGGTGTTTCGGATGCTCGAATCTCGGTGATGACCTTTGGAACGACGAGCGCAAATTGATCGGCCATGAAAGCCATCATATTCTTCGTAGCATGGGTCCTTGATTGCTTAGTCGAGTTGGAGAGACGGTTAGACATCTAAGATTCAAAAGAACGAATAGGTGAGACTCGATCATAATGTTTGTTTAAGAAAATTGTTTGTATGAAATGACTCACATAGCATATCGTGTCACATAGCATAAAGGGTTCAAATTTATTCACATAGCGTAAAGAGTTTAAACGTCTCATAAAGCATAGTCATGAGTCCAACATAGCATATCATGGATAAATGAAAGCATTGTAAATTTAGTTTGTTCACGAGGGATTATTATTGTTTGTGATTGCGATAACGTGCGAAACGATTAAAACGAAATTTTGAAATGAACGAACATTCAAGTATAAAATCACATATAAATTGAGATACATAAAAGAGAGGCTCAATAAAACATTGGATTGTTTCGGGTAGAGAAACGTCGACTATTCCCAAGTGGGTCGAAAGTTCTTTCGAGTTAGAGAAAACGTGCTTTGGCCTATAGGTAAGATACTCTCGTCGAGAAGTGATTAACGGTATCTTACCCTTCCGGTTACTACACATCTCTAATCGATTGAAACAATCGGGTCTTTGGCGAGATTGAAAATCGAGGAATGGGACTTAATCGACGAGATGCGGGTTTCACCCCTAGCTTGACGATTTCGTACCCTAAATGTGGTTGGTACTCGTCGGGTCAAAAATAAAATTTCGACACTTTGACGAGGGTCCACTTGAGTTGAAATGGAAATTACCATTAAGTTGTGGATTTCACTCCTAGCTTAATGGTGTAATTTTGTGCAAAAATAGTTTAAGGTAGAATGAGAGTCGTTTACCAAATTGTGGGTTTCACGCCTATTTAGGTAAAGTCGTCTCGTTTATGTTACAAGAGTATACAAATAAACAAAAGTGTATTCATGTTAACCTCAGGAAAGGCATATAAATTTAATCAACAAGAAGTATAGCTAGGAAGCATGCATAGTAGAGTACGAAAGTTTTAAACAACACATAAGAGGCAAAATTCCTAAAACTATAGATTAGGGCAAAAGCATGGCAATTTTCCTAATTCTCTATAGTTATGGCTCTGATACCAATCTGTCACACCCCAACCGATGGTGGAAACATCGGGATGAGACGAAGTGTGTATAGATTGCTAGAGACTTCATAACACTATGTGACAATATTTAATTAAATTCCAATTTCATTGCAAGTGCTAAATTGTCATACAACATTTAAAATAGAAATAACAACATTGTTCAAATTTCAACATAACATCAAAGATAAAGTAGATTAAAGGTGTGTATCTAGTCCACCCTAAACTCGTTTCATCATTTATCCATACTTCAACAATCAACCTGCAACATGTATTAAAATAGGGTTTCAATGCAAGAGCAAAGGCGAGTATACAAGTTTAATTACATAACATAATAGGATAAAAACTCAAATCTAACATGATTCATAATACGTGATTACTAGTATGCAATTTTGGCGTACCATATGATCAAACCCGAGAATACAACGCATAAAAGAGCCTAATCCCAAAAGTTTAGCGGGTGGTAATGTTTAACTTAACAATACCCAAAATTATAACGGGCAGGGCGTTAATCCTATAGCGCTATAATTGTTAAGGTGGGCGAGCAAAGTTAATGAGCATATAACATTCCAAAGCGTTCACATAGCATACGAGAATAACAAGTAAATCACATTAGTTTCATGTTTAATCATGGATACACTACTAGAAAAAAGGGTTTTTGTCATGAAACTTTTGGTCACAAAACGGTAGCAATTTCCTTGTTTTCACCATTTTGCCACCGAAAACTTCGTGACAAAAACACCCGTGTCAATTGCCCTAATGCCACCAAATAGCCACCATTTTTGTTACTGAATATGGATTGTACGTGACCTTTTAATATTTTGGTGGCAAATCGGTTGCTAATTTTGCCACTTGTTTTCTCGGTGGCAAATTTTGGTCACAATTGCCCAATTTTGTAGTAGTGATAGAGTAAGTTTAATTGAGTTTAAAAGTTGTTTGCATAATTATACATGTTGCATCCCAAAGTATATAGGGGAAAAAGGGATCGAGTATACTCACAGTGGTTGCAAGCTTTCCTACTTGGAATTCCCGCGAGTGAGTTTGTGGATGGATTAGTTTGGAGCACCTAGTCCTTCTACACGAGGAAACATAGGTGTGTGAGTTTGGCGTTTAACGGAAGATTATAAATTTGGAGTTTAACATAACATAAAGTATGATATTAAAAATAATCATCTTTAACTTTATAACCCATGTATGACACTATGTACCCAATATGGTTAGAATGTTTTTATGGGTAGTACACCCATTAGAATCATACTTAGAGTTTTAGGTCTTAGATGATATTCTACTACTTTAACATGTAAACACAAGTTCAATATTAAAGGTTCGAATGAGTGTATATATATATATTTAGGTTAAGTATTACATATTATTAGGTCCAATAATTCAAGTAGGAGGTAGAAGATTAAATCTTCATTTAGGCACCTCTAGTATCATGGATGTCATGTATGGGGTAGGAAGAACAAGCTTCCCTTTAGGAACCCCTTAGATGTTCACCACTTCACTTGATGTAAAAACAACCAAGGAGGGTCACGAACTAGGATTAGTACAAGTATGTAAATGACCTAAATTAAGAGAAATCATCAAATCATGTGAGGATTGTATGTTTGGACAACCCAAGTTGTTCCATAATCACTCTACATCAAGATTTAAACTTGAACATGACTTGTGGGCAAAATACCCTAAACAAAACAGAAAGTATATGAGGTTTAACCTCTGATTTTAGATGTCTCAAACATGTTTCTAACACCTAATCAACCATAGGGAGGGTTGTGAGCATTAGTACATAATCTTGAGATGAGTTAGACTCAAGTTTGATAAGTTTACATAAGTTTTCGAATAACTTAAAACAAAATAGAAAGTTTTGGTCCTTTTTAGGGCAATTCCAAGCATGATTTCTCCAAGGAAAAACCAAGGAATCAAACCCAAGTATTTACCAAAACAATAGAAGGAAGAATCAAGTGATTTGGAGTGAAAACAAGTAAGTTACACTTACTTTTGTAGGAGTGTATGAATCTGTCCAAAAACTCAGATTTGCTGCAGATCTAGAGTGAATTTGTGAAGTGTAATAAGTGTTGAAAGTGTAAAATGGGTTGGAGAAGGTGTGTATTTATAATGGAAGAGGTTAAAGGGTGATTGGGGAAGAAGAAAACATGGGATTTCGTGCATATTCGCGAGCTGGTGGGTTTTCTGCCCGCCCAGACACCCTTACGGACCGTAAGGGTTGTGGCTTACGGTCCGTAAGCCAAGGTCAGAAGCACAAAATTTTTATTTTATGTTTTATGAATTTGCAACTTGTTCCAATGCCACCTAATACGGATTTTATGATTAAATTAGTGTTCCTAGACATATGTAACATGTTCTAAAGTATGCCCGAGTGTAAATTGAATATGACAAAGCATAAGTTTCGCATAAAATATAAATGTCACGTGCTTATTAGTTTAACATAAGCTCGTGAATACCCCGAATAAATACCAAATTGTTTCTCAATTCGAATGCTCAATCATGAATGGAATATATATATATATATATATATATATATATATCACGAGTTTAAATAATTGCAAGTTTAGCACTTAGTTTCCAAGGATAATGAATAATCAACAATTGTTCCACCAGTTCAAGTGTACGAGCATATATAAGGTGTGTATAACAAAATGCGAGTTTCATTAATGATCCAAGTCTCGGTTTTACAACGATTACAAGGAAAGAACGATTACAAGAATACAAAGTTTCCAAAAATAGAAATACGAACAAAACTTTCTATAAATGGAAAGTACAAAAGAGCCGGGCGTTACATTACCGGCCGTTATGAGGAGTTTGAATACCAGAAATAATACCTTCGCTTTTCGCCCTCTCAATCATGAACGATAAGGCTTCCATAACTAGAATAAAAAGAAAGGGGGAAATCGGATCTCCTTGTCTAATTCCTTTTGAACAATTAAATTCAAAAGTGGGGGAACCATTCACCAAAACCGAGGATCTCATTGACTCCACACTTCCTCTAATCCAATCGCACCATTTAGACGGGAAACCCATCTGATCCATAATAGATAATAAAAACTTCCAATTTACATTGTCGTATGCCTTTTCAAAATCAATCTTAAGAAAAAACCGTTTTTTCTTAACCTTCTTTCCCCAGTTATATAATTCATTAATAATAAGAGGGCCATCCAATATGTAGTTACCTTTCAGAAAAGCCGATTGCGAATCCGACACAATCGAACCGACTACCTTCTTCAATCTGATTGCTAGAGTCATAGAGATTAACTTAGAAATAGACCCAATAAGGTTGATAGGTCTATAATTTTTTAATTCCACCGGGTCTTTGATCTTGGGGATAAGGGTGATAAATGATGAGTTACTTCCTATACTGAACTTCCCATTCACATAGAAGTGGTCAAACACTTTCAAAAAATCTTCCTCGAATAAGTGCCAAAAATTTTTTTATAAATTTGAAGTTCAAACCATCCGGACCCGGGGCTTTATCGTCTCCACATTCTTTTAGAGCCTCCTTCACTTCAAGAAGAGTAAAAGGTCTAGTAAGACTAGTTCTATCCGAATCCAAAAGCTGCTTGATACCTTGACAGTCCATAGTCGGCCTGTCAACAATCTCTTCGGTGAATTTGGATCTAAAAAATTTCAACACTTCTAACTTTACTGCCGACGGTTTATTGACCCAACCCGAATCCGAGTAAAGCCCTGGAATACCATTAACCGCTTTACGAGCGTTGACAATAGCATGAAAAAACTTGGAATTTTCATCTCCGTCAATAGCCCATTTCAATCTAGCACGTTGCTTCAAATCCGAAACTTTTCTTCTCTCAAATTCTAACAACTTCTTATTCTCCAAAAAGGACCATTCTTCGTCCTCCGATAAGTCTCTAGACTCCATACATTTCTCTAATTCCTCCAACTCTTCCAAAGCTTTAGAATGACTTTCCCCTTCCTTTTTTTTCATCTCGTCTCTCCAATCTTTTAAACCCTTTCTAATAGCCGTAAACTTTTGGACTAAGACTAAATCCGGGGGCCCCGAACCGGTAAAACCAACCAAAGATCTCTCCACTGCTTCATGGTAACCTTCTTTCTCCAGCCAAGAGTAAAAAACCCTAAAAGGTTTAGCTCCAAAGTTATTCATCTGGGAGATAAGTAAAATAGGACCATGATCTGAAAGACTAACTGGAATAGCTCTGAAAGTAGCGTCAGGCCAACGATTAAAAAAGTTCGAACACACCAGGAACCTGTCGATCTTACTGAGTTTTCTACCGCTTCCTCTAACACAAGTGAACCTGCAACCTTTTAAATCATATTCACGGAGGTCCGAATTATAAATAAAACTGTTAAAGTTCGACGCACAAGAATTATTGAATCTGGATTTCCTCCTCTCATCAGGATCTCTGACAGCGTTAAAATCTCCACCCATAACCCACATACCCGGAAAATCTTCCATATATGACGATAATTCAGACCAAACCTCATTCTTAGCTCTAACCGACTGAGGGGCATAAACTTTATCAATATTCAGAGACATCCCGCTCCCCTTGATTTTACCCACCAAAATCAATATTGATTTTAACAATATTCGTTTGTGGGTTTATGCTCTACTATGTGATAGGATCATAATGAACCAAACTATTTCTAATAAATGAGCTAATATAAATGAGATATTGATGTTCGAAGTTGTAAGGCTGGAACAACTAAAGATGAAAACATTGATTGAGCTTTGTCAACTTGTGTAAGGCCTCCAAACCGGGCACCCTGCAGTTGGATCACATCATAGTGTACTGTCTAAAAATATATGGTTCTCTTGAAAACATGCAGCTGAAATTTAATTTAAATAGTATTAACTATTTTAAAATAAAAAAAATCCTTAAATTAAAGAAAATGTGAATGCCTTCCTTCCTTCTAGCTTACGAGTAATTCCATCAATTAGCCAAGAGCAACATCGACCCGAACAACATACCTATGAACAATCTAACATACATGCAAAAGTCAGCTAAGCTACGCTGAGTGAGTTCTAACAGTTTAAATTAAAGCATTAAATACACCTCGTAAACACTTTATTTTAAAACCAAAACACTATCGTTATCATTAACATTGCATTAAATTATGTTAACATCAATCTAAGGTTCAATGATTCCAACCCATCACCCAAAACGACCCGCAACTCCACCCATAACTTAAATCCGATAATCATACAAGTAATTCTTTCCAATGTGGATCAAATTACATAAATAAAGTTACATAACGTTAATGGACCATGGGTTCGTTGTGTAATTTGGTGCTATTGTAGTGTGGGATTTGGTTAAAAAAGGAGTATGTGATTAATGGGGAGATCACGTGTATAACAGTTTTGATGAGTATTCAATTATTCGTCTTTTGTAGGGGTGGATCGGCTAAAGTAGGTAAAAAACTATTTCATTCACTTATTTATACGTTACTATGGTTTATATGAAAAATAAGAAATGTGAGAATTTTCAAGGAGAACTTCTTTGTCGCAAGGATCATCAAAATCCATATATTCGAGTGTATATTCGCACATCTTCAATGGAATCAATTTGGTGGTAAAATTGGTGTTGTTCTTGGTAGTGTTTTGAAAATCGGACCGGGAACCGGGGGTTGGGCAAGCCGATTCATGGTCTAGAATTTTTTTTTGTGTGGTCAGCCGGCTGATCAGACCGGGAACGGGGGTTGAATTTTGTCATTATAACTTGAATTTTTATTTTGGGTAAATTACACTTTTTGTCCTTTATGTATGTATTGAATTGCAGTGGATGACTTTTAACTTTAATAATTACAGCCACAGTCCTTTATTTGGAAAACTTATCACACCTTTCGTCCTTTAACACTAACCAGGTTAGAATTTTATGTTAAGTCAGATCATATACAAGGCACATGAGGGTATTTATGTCCTTTCGCACCCTCATTCTTCCCTTTATTAACTCTCTTGTATCACAACTCTCTTCTCATTCTCTATCCAACTTTTCTCCATCATCACAACCTCGACAGCCACCACCACCACTTCGACAGCCACCGACACCATATCCGACAGTCGCCGACACCACCAACGAAAACCACATCTTCAAAAAATCTGGGATATTTGGAGCTGCGAAAACCACCAAAGACAGATCTGGGATGCTTTAGCAGCCAACGTCCACCACCACCATCTTCTCTGCCACCACCACCGGCAGAACCGCCCACCACCACTACGCACCTCCGGCGACCAAGAACCCCCAACGCCCCACCCTCACGTTGGACCCCTAATTAAGTTCGCAGATCTGACATCGATGCTGTTGTCTTCTTGGACACGTCAACGGTTTCGTCGTCGGAAAATCAACGAGCGATTCAACAGAGGAAACTGGAGAAATCGTCTTCAATGAATTCACCTTCAATAGTACGGCTCTGATCTCCGTATCTGGTGAAACAGTATGGCTCTGCTCTCCGCATCTGGTGAAACAGTATGGCTCTGAAACAATACGGCTCTGATCAACGGTAATCAACAAGCGATTCAACACTGGTGTGGGGTTCAGAAGAGAAAGAAAGGCAGGGTGTGGGGTGGGTGGAGCTATTGATCAGTTGGAGGTGGTCGAGTGGTAGGATAGAGGGGTAAGAACCCTAATTTCCTTTAAGTTACATGTCGCAACCCCCGTTCCCTAACAACCCGGGGATGGGCGGCCGCGGCCAGTTTCGGTGGTATCTGTTTTTATCCAATTTGGCAGCGGAAATTTCATCAGGACCGTAGTTAGGAAATATTTTTATCAGAGTAAATACCACACTTTCATAATATTAAACACATGGGAATAATCCCAAGTTTTAAATACACACATTTTCATATGGATAAACCCTATTTTATTTAATAAAAACATCTCTTTATTTTAGGTAACTTTATAGCCACTTTTCCAAGCCTTCAGTGCTGTCCAGCTGGCTTCTATTTTGGCTTTCACATTTTGTTACCTGAAACGCGTTTAAAAACATTTTGTCAGTGGGAAATACTGGTGAGTGAATCTCAGTTTAATCAAGTTTAGTAAAACCATTGTATAGTATTGAGGGCGGTCGCGCAATTACATTTGTTTCCATCTATTCAATTACCACCCACGGTACTGTCAACCCGACTTGTGGTCATGTTACTCCTCGCAAGGTAGTAACAAATTTTGTATACAAACCCCCAACATACCGACGATAATTGTAGAATACAAGTACTCAATAACTGTTTAATATATTATTAATTGTGTGAGGTTTTGTAAAAACAATTTCAAAAAGGAGATTACTCAAATTGCTGTCTTAGGTTTTCTGTAAGGGTTTCCCGGTGATTATCTATAATTTACACAAATGCACACGCGTTAGTATAATAACCCTTAATATTTACATTGGTAATGTCATGGCCCCCGACCCGGTTTGACCTGTTTCAGGAGCCGCGGGACAGAAAATCCCGTGGTATTTATTTAATTGAGTTTAACAGCGGAAGATTTCATCAGGATCTTTTTAAAACTGCAATTTCCCGATTATTTTATTTCACAGCTCGGGATAAACCCCGTTAATTTACAATCATATGATTTCACGGAGAAATCTTTATTTTACAAAACTTGTTTCTTTATTTTATATTGAGCCACTTCCTTAAGCTTGTAGTGCTACGCGGCACTTTTCCTGGATCACAACAGATCACCTGAAACATGTTTGAAAAAGGTTTTGTCAGCGGGAAATACTGGTGAATCATTCTATTTAATAAAACGACACGTTTGTTATAATTTACAGTATTAAGAGCGATTACAATGTTTCCTGATATCAAACCAACTACCCACGGTATTTTGTCACTCGACCCATTGGCCCTTTCATTGTCCAATGGTGTCTGTGACTATGGTCATATCACCCCTTGGCTGCCCCAATGGTGAAGATTATCAAGTAATGTATACAAAACCCCACATACCGGCTGTAATTTGGTGACTACAAAGACTTAATCCCTGTAATTATAACTTTGAAAATAAACATGCTTTTGAAATCAGATTTGATAAAAAGAGAATGACTCACATTGCAGATTTAATTGAGCAGAGCCTAGCCTACTGATTAGCCTTTTAACCTAAATTTAATAAAATGCACACGAACTCGGTTAGTAACTAATACAGCATTTACGATAGCTCACGAGATTAAACCTTCACATCGAATGACAAAGTGCGATACTTAAATATCCATCGAATTAACGACGAATGACAAAGCATAAACCCGAATGTGGGCAGCACTTAGACATCCATTGGATAGTTTAATCGATCGGATATTGAATCGTAGCAGCGATCGAGTTAATACCCGGTATCGGAGCAGCACCCGACTAATTAAAGTTGTATTTTCGACTTCAGAGTGATTTACTTTCGTTTTTGAAAGTTTTGATCGACACCAGTGGACTGTGCAAGTGAAGGGCTATTTATAGGTAAAATTAGGATTTGTCGCGGCCCGCGTAAACCACAACATAGACTTTACGCGGCCCGCGTGGCCGCCCAGTCTATGAGTAGCCTTGACCAGTCACAAGTAGGTTAGCCAGGTGGTTGCTACGTGGATCCGGAACACTTATCCGGTCAACACAGGTTTGACGCGGCCCGCGTAAGACATCCCTTGTCTTTTACGCGGCCCGCCTGAGACCCAATATTCTAAATTTCTTGATTTTTAATATGGTTTAGGGTTTCAGGGGTCCCGGTTTATACTTACGGGTATTTTTAGGATAATTTTGAGAGTCCTTACATTCTCCCCACCTTAATTAAAATCTCATCCTCGAGATTTATTTGAATAAGTAAGGATACTTTCGCTTCATCTCCGATTCCAGCTCCCAAGTGTATTCAGGTCCTCTTTTTGAATCCCACTTGACTTTGACAAGTACTAACCGTTTGTGTTTGAGAAACTTCACCTTTCTATCTTCGATTTGAAGAGGTTTCTCCACAAATTTTAATTTCTCATTTACGTGTATATCTTGGAGAGGTACTATCAAAAATTCGTCTGATAAGCACTTCTTGAGGTTGGATATATGAAATACATCATGTACTCCCGCTAACTCTTCTGGTAGTTGTAAACGATAAGCAACTGGTCCTATACGTTGGATCACTGGAAATGGTCCTACGTATCTTGGACTTAGCTTTCCTTTCTTACTAAATCGAACTATTCCTTTCCAGGGTGAAACTTTCAATAATACTTTGTCTCCAACTTGAAATTCAAGTGGCTTGAGTCGATTATCTGCATAACTTTTCTGACGATCTCGAGCAGTCTTTAGTCTTTCCTTGATTTGTGTGATCTTATCAGTCGTCTCTTGCACAATTTCTGGACCTGATAATTGATTTTCTCCTATTTCTGCCCAACAAACTGGAGTTCTGCACTTTCTTCCATACAGTGCCTCAAATGGAGCAGTTTCAATGCTTGCATGATAACTATTGTTATAGGAGAATTCAATTAATGGTAAGTGGTCATCCCAATATCCACCAAAATCTATCACACATGCTCTGAGCATGTCTTCTAGAGTTTGTATTGTCCTTTCACTTTGCCCGTCTGTTTGTGGATGATATGCAGTACTTAAATTTAGTCGAGTTCCCATTGCTTTTTGGAAACTTGTCCAAAAATGAGAAGTGAAACGACTATCCCTATCTGAAACAATGGAGAGTGGAACTCCATGTAAGGATACTACTTCGTCTACGTACAACTTTGCTAATCTTTCCATGCTAAAGGTTTCTTTCATGGGTAGAAAATGAGCTGATTTGGTTAATCGATCCACAATTACCCAAATTGCATCATTACCTTTTCTGGTTTTGGGTAACTTAGTAACAAAATTCATTGTTATGAGTTCCCATTTCCATACAGGCATTTCTAGTTGTTGTAGTAGACCTGAGGGTTTCTGGTGTTCTGCCTTAACTTGTGAACAAGTAAGACACTTAGAGACATATCTAGCTATATCCTTTTTCATTCCGTTCCACCAGAAATTGTTTCTTAAATCTTGGTAAATCTTATTGTTACCAGGATGCACGGTATACCTAGATTTATGAGCTTCTTCTAGAATCTGATTTCTTAATTCTCCCTGCTTAGGTACCCAAATTCGTTTCTTATGGAATCTCCGGATTCCATCACTACCTTGTTCTAAATCCTTAATTCGCCCTTTCATTTCTTCAGCATCATCGTTGATTGTTGTTTCTTGAATGCTTTTCAGTTGATCCATTAAGTCTAATTGTAAACTTAATCTAAGAGCACGAACTCGTCGTTGTTTTTCATGATACTTACGACTTAAGGCGTCAGCAACTACATTTGCTTTTCCTTCATGATATTGAATATCACAGTCGTAATCACTTAAGATTTCCATCCATCTCATTTGCCTCATGTTTAGCTCTTTTTGCCCAAATATATATCTTAAACTCTTATGATCTGTATAGACAGTAAACTTACTTCCGTACAGATAATGTCTCCAAATTTTAAGGGCAAAAATTATAGCTCCTAACTCTAAGTCACGAGTCGTATAGTTTTCCTTGTGCTTTTTCAATTGCCTTGATGCATACGCAATTACCTTCTTGCGTTGCATAAGTACACATCCTAATCCTAGTTTTGAAGCATCATAATAAACTTCAAAATCTTCAGTCCCTTCTGGCAAAGCTAGGATTGGGGCATTGGTTAATTTCTGCTTCAAGATTCCAAAGGCTTCTTCTTGTTTAGGTCCCCATTCAAACTTAACGGCTTTACAGGTTAGCTTAGTTAATGGTACAACTATCTTGGAAAAATCTTTAATAAACCGTCTATAGTATCCAGCTAAACCTATAAAACTTCTAATTTCCATTGCTGATTGTGGAACCTTCCATTTGGTAATTGCCTCTATCTTAGCAGGATCTACGTGAATACCTTCATGATTCACCATGTGACCTAGAAATTGCACTTCCTTTAGCCAGAATTCACACTTCGAGAATTTGGCATAAAGCTTTTCTTTTCTTAACAAAGTTAAGAGTGCATGCAAGTGTTGACAATGCTCATCCTGACTTTTGGAATAAATAAGTATATCGTCGATGAAGACAATTACAAATTTATCCAAATACGGTTTACAAATCCTATTCATCATGTCCATAAATGTTACAGGTGCATTCGTTAATCCGAAGGGCATGACTGTAAACTCGTAATGACCATACCTAGTTCTGAAAGCAGTTTTAGGTATGTCTTCTTCTTGTACCTTTAATTGATGATATCCAGAACGTAAGTCAATTTTAGAAAAATATCTGGCTCCTTGAAGTTGATCAAAAAGATCATCAATCCTAGGTAATGGATATCGATTCTTAATTGTAACCTTATTCAATTCTCTATAATCAATACACATTCTCATTGAACCATCCTTCTTCTTTACAAACAACACTGGTGCTCCCCACGGGGATGAACTAGGTTGTATGCAACCTTTACTTAGTAATTCATCTAATTGCTTTTTCAATTCTAGCATTTCTGTGGGTGCTAACCGATAAGGTGCCTTAGCTATCGGTGTAGTTCCTGGAATTAGATGAATCCTAAATTCTACTTCCCTATTAGGTGGTAATCCTGGTAATTCTTCTGGGAATACCTCTAGGTATTCTGAGACTATAGGAATTTCCTTAATTTCTTTACCCTTAGTACTAATGATTACTGAGATCATATATACTATTCCTTGCTTTCGTTCATAACTTGCAATTTTCATTACCGATATGAACTTCATGGGTTTACGTGGTTTATCTCCTGTAATCATTATCGTTTCTCCGGTGGGTGCCCGAGTTTCTATAGAGTTCTTGTCACAAAGGATTCGAGCATGGTTGGCTACTAACCAATCCATTCCTAACACCACATCAAATTCGGCTAATTTCATAGGTAACAGGTTTGCAAAGAATTTATGACCTGAAAGTTCTATTTCTACATTTTGCAAAACCTTATCTATTTTAACTGAATTCCCATCTGCCGTTTTGACTGTAAAAATCTGCCTAAGGTTGGTTAAAGGTAAATTAAGAGCTTGGCAGAAAGAAGTATTTATAAAACTTTGGTTTGCACCAGAGTCAAATAATACTTTTGCGTAAATGTTGTGAACTAAGAACGTACCAACTATCAAATCTGGAATGAGTTCTGCTTCTTGAGTGGTTAGCTGGAATGCTCTGACATTCTTCTTAGTAGCTCCATCGGTCGTCTTGGTTTTGTTGTCTGCTGGTTTGGCCAATTTAGGACATTCTGTTTTAAAATGCCCATTTTCTCCACAATTAAAGCAGGTTATGGTTTTCTTTCTGCAGTTTTCTTCCCGATGTCCTACAGTTTTGCAAAAGTTGCAAGTTACATTACATCTTCCATAATGTTTCCTTTTGCAATTCCTGCAGAAAGGCAGAGTTGAGGATTGCCCTGTTCCTCTTCTTTTGAAGCTGCTTGTATTACCCGTACGAAATCCTTGGGTAATTTTCTGAGCCAGTTCCTTTTTCCGATTTTCATCTCTTGTGCGTACCAGTTCATCAGTTAGGGTGTTAGCTAATTCCACCGCATCGTCAATAGTGCGAGATCTTGCAGCTTTAACGATATTACGGATTTCACTAATTAATCCCCAAATATAGCGATAAATGAGTACCGGTTCTGGCGAAGCCAGTGTTGGTACCACTCTAGCATATTCGAAGAATGTCGAAGTATAACCGCGACAATCTACACCCGTCATACGATGATTTAGGAATTTATTTGTCATCTGTTCTTTTTCATATTCGGGACAGAATTTTCTTTCTATAAGATTCTTAAATTCTTCTCAGTTCACGGCGTAGGCCCTATTTCTTCCTTTGGCTTGAAGTACCGTGTTTCACCATTCTAGCGCCCCTTCTTTGAAAAGATTTGACACGTACATAACTTTGTCGTTTTCGGCAGATTTACTGATTATAATTACTGCCTCGGTTTTCTCGAACCAACGCAGTGCCGCAGTCGCCCCTTCATTGCCTGCAAATTTAGTGGGTTTACAAGCAAGGAATTCTTTATAAGTGCAACCAGGTGTTGCAGCTTTCATTTTCTTAGGGAGCGGAGCCTGTCGTGGTTCATTATCATAATTAGTATGATTACCGCCTCCATTTACGCTATTACTGAAGTTATCTTCAGAAATACGTTTGCTGGGAATTATTTGTTGAGGTTCAACAGGTTTCTGTACAGCAGTAACTATTGCTGGAATAGCGTTGGCTATTCCTTGGGCAACGATATCCTCGATATCTTACCTATTTAGCAATTGCTCTTCCTGATAGTGCTCAGATTGATTAACTTCGTTAACTGGTTCATTACCAACGTTTGCCATCTGGTAATTAATATATATAATTTTATTAGTATCGAATAAATAACAATTATATATAAAATAATCATACACATTTCACAATACATATTATCAAAATTATCGATTTCTCGATTTCATTTATATATATATATATTTATATAATATGCTTCAATACACACCATTTATCTTACAAAGTCTTATTTGTAGTTAATTTACAAACTGATTTTATGATTATTTATTATACAACCATAGTCTCACAACCCTGTTATCCCTCGTCAGTTGGTATTTCAGTTACGACGTTCCCTTTCATTGTATTTCCAAGAGATCTGCTCTCCCACTTCCCGGATCCTATTCCCAGCATCCATTAGTTCTTCTCCAAAGTGGCGGAGTTCAGCTAGATTTTCATTGGTCATGGGTGGATTTGGTAAAGGTTCCGGGTCGAATTGAGGGAGAAAGGAATAAGGACTGTTGAGCAGGTTTTGGAACTGCCAATCATTAGTCCACCACTCATCCATTCCTAGAGGTTGGGTGTGGATTATAGGCTCTGGAATTGCTGGCTCCAAGTTCATTGGGAGTTGATTTGTGACAGGATAAGAGTAGAAATTATTATTGACAGGCCTGACGATATCACAGCTTGCTAATGCGCGATCTAATTCTTCCTGAAATGGTAACTCCTCAATTTGTCTAGAGCTTTCCCCAATTTCTAGCTGGGTTTGCCTAGAATCTTCCCCAATTTCCATTTCTAGTTGCTTAGAAATTTCTCCAACTTCTATTTCCATTTTCCTTGAATCTTCCCTGACTTCAATCCCCTTTCCTTTATCTAAGGGATTTTCTATTTTAGGAAGTCTTTTTGCTGGCTTTTTCCTATGTACATGCCTCCCCCATACATATCTCCTTCTTTTCTTAGGTTTTGGCTTTTCCAGAGGTGGAGCGTTGAATTCCATAGGTTCTTCTATGTCTGGTATATACCTACTGAAATCTTGGGAAACCTCTATTTTCACTGGATAGAGATTTAGGTTTTGAAGGGCTTCAGACAAATCGTTCATGCTGTTTAGCAATTATGCAAAATACACAAAATGCTAAGTTAAAAATTTATGACAAAATTTTATGGACAACCTTTAAATATTATTGCATACCGTGCAACTAATTTGATACAAAAGACAACTAATAATTAAACATATTAGGGTTTACAGTAGACTTATGTATTCACTGGATAAAGTTTCTGACTTTGTAGGTGATAAGGATACTAAAACTTGATTTAGGTATTTAAAGATTTGCATTTACTGCTACAGTAGCTAGCATATAGAGATCTGCCCATTTTTCATCTAACTTGTCTTCCCATGGTGATTTACTGATTAATTCCTGGGTTTCTTGTTCAACTTTCTTTTCTCGGGATTTCCTTATTTTCTCCTGACTGTTCCTAATAATCAAATTTCTTTTATTAGGAGAAAGTGGTTCCTCATATTGTGCCTTACGAACAAAGATTCCTTATCAGGATCTGTTAGGTATTTTGAGGATTTTGTTTGGGATGAACTTCCCTTCTCGTTGGAAGACCTATCTAATTTAAGATAGATATCTGAAAGCTTTTGCTTACCCATACTGTAACTAGCAAATAGTCAATTAATAAAACACATACTCACAGAATAACAATTAGTAAAATTAAGTATTTTCTAAATACTTAATAGGCTTAAATCAGTGGCTCTGATACCACCTTTTTCTGTCACGGCCCCCGACACGGTTTGACCCGTTTCAGGAGCCGCGGGACAGAAAATCCCGTGGTATTTATTTAATTGAGTTTAACAGCGGAAGATTTCACCAGGATCTTTTTAAAACTGTAATTTCCCGATTATTTTATTTCACAGCTCGGGATAAACCCCGTTAATTTACAATCATATGATTTCACGGAGAAATCTTTATTTTACAAAACATGTTTCTTTATTTTATATTGAGCCACTTCCTTAAGCTTGTAGTGCTACGCGGCACTTTTCCTGGATCACAACAGATCACCTGAAACATGTTTGAAAAAGGTTTTGTCAGCGGGAAATACTGGTGAATCATTCTATTTAATAAAACGACACGTTTGTTATAATTTACAGTATTAAGAGCGATTACAATGTTTCCTGATATCAAACCAACTACCCACGGTATTTTGTCACTCGACCCATTGGCCCTTTCATTGTCCAATGGTGTCTGTGACTATGGTCATATCATCCCTTGGCTGCCCCAATGGTGAAGATTATCAAGTAATGTATACAAAACCCCACATACCGGCTGTAATTTGGTGACTACAAAGACTTAATCCCTGTAATTATAACTTTGAAAATTACTGTTGCTATTCAGAATTTCGAGAGAGAAAAGAGTTGTGAGCGGATTCGACTGAACAGCCGATGCCCTCAATTTATAGGGCCTGATTTTGACTTCGTCACGCCCCGCGTAAGACGTAGCCAAGGGTTACGCGGCCCGCGAGCGACCCTTTTTTCTTGATTTTATTTTATTTTTAATTATGTATAGTATTTTGGGCTCGGTTTTCATATACGGGGCATATTGTAGGACATATAGGGTTATTTTAAAATATATTAGGGGTATCGAAAATTATTTAGGAGGGTTATTATATTGCAGAACCCCAAAATATTGAATCAGCAAACAAATATCTACATATATACCAAATCTGAAAACAAAAATATTATGTAGAATAAAGGGTTTATGTTTTAATTCTGATTTGTTTTATTGTTTAAATTTGTTTTTGACAAATAAAGGAGTAAAATTACAAATCTACCCTCATGTGCAATGCACATGCCATAATTAACCTGAAAATTCTAACCTGGTTAGTGTTAAAGGACGAAAGGTGTGATGAGTTTTCCAAATAAAGGACTGTGGCTATAATTATTAAAGTTAAAGGTCATCCACTGCAATTCGATACAAACATAAAGGACGAAAAGTGTAATTTACCCTTTTATTTTTATTGCCAGGTTAGTTTTTTTTCCTAATTATCTAACATGCTTAATTTTTATCTACGTGTTCAGTTGTTCTATGTTTTGACGTACGTGTCGATATGAATTCACGTTTCAGCGTAAACCAATATAAATTCACGTTTCAACGTAATTGTTTTTTCGGAAACAAGTATGGTCAAATATAATAAGTTTTCATGCTTATTTGTGTGTATAATTTTGATTGGTATACGTTTTGACGTAAACTGCGTTCAGAAACAAGTTAGGTCAAATATAATATGTTTTCATTCGACGGTCTAAATTCGAGTTTTTGTACGTTTTGACGCCGCTAAGTTTTAATGCAAAGGTAAGGGTGGTGTAGTGGTTAGGTGGAACCCTCACTAAACGAACCATTAATGTTTGATTCCATTTCGTTGTAACTGTGATACTTATATAGGCTATATTGAGTTACATCGAATACATCGAAACACACGTGTGCATATGGTTAACGCATCACATAACATGCCACCACCTATAAACAACTAAAACACCACCACCGTAACGCGCGACAATCTAGTTCGGTATGATAAACAAAAAGTTTATAACTTAGGTGTGAATATCTCGTTGGTGAAAAAACTCATATGCGCATATTTTCGATTTATTAGCCCTAAAAGTCAATTAGACGCAACTCCTAAAAGTCGATTAGATGCAATTTATATAATTTTAAAGAGGAATGTCGGTGGACATTCCTCTTTTAAACCCTCAAGTTTTCTTAAAGTTCATTTTACCCCTTAGACATTTCTTTTTGACATCCAGGTTTTTCAACTTTCATTTTCATCCCATTTTAGGCCCTTTAGTTTAGGCAATGTAATTTTCAACCCTTTAACTTTTTGTAAACTTTATAAAATGTTACTTTCACCCCATCGAGAGTATATATATTCTGTTTTTTTTTTCTTAATACATTCGGTCATTAACTTAAAAAAAATTGTTGTGTGCTTATTTTTATGTACGTGTTGGTATAAAAATGTGCTGGTCTATGTTTCGATGAAAATAATTGTTTGAAAACAAGTCGGATCAAATATAATATGTTCTTGTGATTACTTTTTATGTATGTTTCGATGTCAGTTTTGCTCATAAACTATTTAGGTCAAATATAATACGTCTTGATTTGACAATATAAATTCAAGTTGGTCCACATTTCCAAGTAAATTTTGTTTTCAATTATAATATGTTTTCGAGCATACTTTCTATGTACGTGTCGGCGTAAGTTTTGTTTAAAAACAATCGGGTCAAATATAATACATTTTGATTCGTCGATTAAATTCGACTTGGCCTACGTTTTAATGTAAAGGGTCGCTAATAATCTATATATAATCATGCCGCATAGTTGGTACAATATTCGAGTTTGTCTACATTTCGACACAAATTTCGTATACTTTTTCCTATAAGTTTGAGTTTGTCTACATTTCGACGTTAACTTGGTGTACACTTTCGTGCTTTATTTTGTACATTTCCTACGTATGATTCAAGTCGCATATTCGTTTTGACTTGACGGTATTTGAGTTAGTCGGGTCGCATATAATATCTTATGATTGTATGGTATAAATTCAATTTACTTTACGTTTGATCCAATCGCGATGCTTATATAGGTTAAACTGAGTTCAATCATATGCATAACACTTGGACTAATTTATTTGACGTTTACGAAGTACACGCGCCGCAACGTGCGCGGATCTTATTACTAGTCATATATGAAAAGGGAAAATCATTGAAGTATAGATTGACCAACCCCATTTGTCGAAATAAACATTGATCGCGGTCAATGTTTACTTCAGTGATTTTCCCTATGAAAATCTATTAAATTCCAATCATATGATACAGTAATCCTCTATGATACATCATACATTAATCAGGCAAATAGAGTGTCTTCCTGAGTTTCAAAAGTTGGGCTTACTACAGTTATTAAAGCGAATAAGAAACCAGCAGTTGAGTACTTGGGTAGTTGGGCTGGTTACTTGTTGGGCCATAAGAGTAAGAAGACCGCATAGTGGCCCTGTGTTAATGGGCCAGGAAGAAAAGGGCAAACATACTCTATGTTTACATTTAAATAAATAACTAGAAAAGTGACCCGCGCGCGTTGCGTTGCGGGCAACGAAATTGGTGTGCAATCGATCAGATTCATACCAGTTGTGTTTAAGCTTATCATACTTCTTTCGTCATCAAAATCCGAGTAACAACTATAAGTACACCGTGATATAAATAATTGTGTACACTAATAAACATAGGTTGATGACGAATAAATACAGTAATTGTTACTAAAGTCTGAGTAACCCTTCTTTCATCATTAGTTTTAAAGTAGCCCTAGTACGATGTCGGGTTCCTTGAAACCTGGTCTTGGCACGTTTTATTCTGTTGGAACCAAAAGGCGACACACTGCCTCTTGGCTGCGTGCTGTACCATCGAAGGTTATTCTTTAGAATAGCCAACTCTATCACTGTTGTACAGATCCTGGGATTCATCCTGTAATTCGAAGTAGTGTGTTTATAAATAGTTGTAACCAACCAGACCATCTTTATGGATTGGTCAGCCGGTAAAAGATATTTATACGGTACCATCCACGGTTTAAAGTTGGTATGGAAGGTCCGACCGACCCAACAAACCTAACCATTTTCCTTTGCCAGTTTTTTTCCAAACTCTTTAGGCTAGTTTGGCCGGTCTGGGCAACCCAACCAACCCAGTTTGGTTTGCCATATTCCAAAAATGTAGTTAGCAGTTCAAACTATAATTTTCATTGCAAAGTGAACAACTCTAATTTAAAGAAGGTATCAATAGGCTATACTTTATGCACAATGTAGAAGGTATGTAATATGAAAGAAAACATACAACAAGTTTGAGCAACCTTTTTTTCTCCTACAAGCTGGTCAATACACACCCCCCGTCTGCCACATTTACGATAAAATATGTGATCGTTTTCTCCGGGTAGTTGAGATCAACAACAGTAGAGATTGCTGTCAGCAGCTGCAGTGGCAAGACATAAATATTTGTTTAAATTAAAACAGATATAATAATATGTGCTAATAAATATACCTTAATCTAGTTCATGTAAGATTAAATATATTATGGTATAATATTTAATCTAGTAGCCATTATAATCATTTACATTATATAGATCAAAATATATATTAACCTATTAAATAATTAGTTGGTAATTGTTGATGGACCATATTACCCTTATTAACTAATTAGGTTTCCTCCTGGGTGCTTATATAAGGAGACTTATGTAGAGGTCAAAGGGTTACTCAGTTACACAATTAGACAAACCCTAATAACACATAACATCAATCGACCTCCATCTCCATAGCCGATTCCCTTTTCGGTTTCTTAGCCACCATCATTAGTCAGCACCCTAAGGAGGAACCAGATCAAGCTGACAATCATGTCAAACACTACTGCTGGCCTGTCGGATGCAATTAAAGGTATGTTTTCATGTTTTCCTTCATGTATAAACAGAACTGAACCAACATGTGGTATCAGAGCGTATGTTGATTAGTCAGTTCTGTTTTGTATCCGAAATCTGGTATAAAACTGGAAAACAGCTTTGAAAACCCAATAAAATTTCGTTTTTTGCCATCCGAAATCATCATTACGGATCATCACGGATGATTACGGATCTGGGTTTCATCTTCTCGAATGCATCTCGGATCATTACGGATCATCTCTGATCATTACGGATCAATTTTGGATCATTACGGATCATTACAGATGATTTCGGATCTGGGGTTTCATCATTATGGATGCATTTCGGATGAATTATGGATGCATTACGGATGAAAAATTCATTAATTTTACTGTTCCGAAATCATGTGTTGTTAACTGCCTAAATTAAGGATTTTGTATCTTGTGGAACACATTTCGGATGGTCATTAAGGACCATCACGGATCATTTCGGACTAATCGCTTCGGACTAAGCGTCCATTTCGGACCATCAAAGATCATTTCGGACTAAGTATAATCATCATGGAATCATCCGAAATCATGGGTCTTGGACACATCCGAAGTCATCCGAAACCATCCGAAATGACTCGACTTACGCGTCTTGGACACATCCGAAATCATTCGAAATCATTCATTTCGGATAATCCGAAATGATTCGAAATCATTCATTTCGGATGAATCCAAAACATGATCTATCCGAAATCATGAGTGTTCATAAATTTTCAAGACTTATTCAAAATCCCATTACTTTATTAAGCAGTTAATATAAACTAAGATTTAGCTCGGGGCTCTGCCCCGAACCCCGTGCAGGGGGTACGCTGTCCCCTTACACCCCCCAGCGAACTCACCGTGGAGTTTGATCCGCGCTAACAGGTAGTTTGCTATTAAATGATTGGTTTTGTAAATACTTAGTTAATTAGTAAGGATCAAATAATGTTTTACAAAACCAAAATAGCTTAACTTGAATGAGTTTTTGATGTGTCATTTCTGGCCAAAGCTGACTTGATACATCTACTTATCGTTCAAGTATTATGAAAGCTATGTTGTGTGTGCATCATAAGCATGAATGTCTTAATTTCTGGCCAAAGCTGATTTAATTCATTCATAGATGGCATACTCAACAAGTGCATAACTAAAGTGATTGTCTCAATTTCTGGCCAAAGCTGATTTGTTACAACCACTTTGCACATATGCTTAAATGATTACACTTCTGGCCAAAGCTGTTTTGTCTTCGTTTAAGTAGAATTTTTTAAATAAGTCTATTATTTTGATGTTAGTAATAGACATATCACAACCTCTTCATACAATGATCCTTATGTTAATGATCCTTAATTAAGTTTTATGATCATTTCGTCTGCCTTATTCTTAGTACCCATAATTTTACTCACTATAATTTTCTTCTATAAGTCTATATCTCATCCACTCTAATTCCTAAATCTAATATGTTTTGCTTAAAGTTTCTATAAGAATTAGCTCTTAAATTAAACCCTTGGTTATCTCTTAAGACACGATAATCCTATTACTCTCTTCTGATAAAGCACTATAGAAGAAAAGTAGAGCATGATGATTAAGATAAATCGAACATGATGTCTCTTATGATAATCAAGAATAAGTGCTGTCACTAAAGTTATTCCAGATTAAGTCTTTCCTAAGACTAATCTATTATTGTGGAATAATCACAAGAATTCCTAATATGCATGCCTTCATTTAAATTCTAAACTATAAGTTAAGTGGTATATGTGAATACATAATAATGTACAATACCATGACCCATAAAGTTAAGGGCTTACGCATGGAAATAAGTACATTTTTCCAGTACATTACATACTAAGATTTTCACTTGTACAAAGTTGATGCCTTATAAATCAACTATAACACTCAAAAGTACCAAAGTATAATGAGTGTGTTGATAAGCAACATATGTACAAAGAAATAAATGTTTGAAACTGGAAAATAAGATGTTATTCACCTTACAACCACTAATAGTTTAAAAGAGGATTGTTCTAAGGTCCATAGACAAAATGCAAGTACAAAATCCCAACTTTAAGGTTCTTCAAGGGAAAATCTCACTGCATAATTATGTCATTAGACTAGACATAAGCAACGAGACTATCCATTATTCTAAAGAACAGTTGGATAAATTAATTAGATAGTTACTTACTAATGATATTTAAGTCTGATAATTCTTTAATATTCCTATTAACACATGATTAGTTGACTCTAGTTTTAAATGTTTCCTTACCAGAAGTCAACAAATAACTAACGTGAGAGTTAGTGACAAAATTAAATGTTAAGACTATAAGAACCATAATAAGCAGTCTTCTGACAACGTTTTTCGATACCTTATATATTCTGAAGATTAATCAGAATATAGTATCATAATTAAGCAAAGTTGTGAACGTTGTGAGGTTTGCATAGTCAACATAAAGTCACACTTACCTTAAACTCTCATCTTATTTGTTCTAAATATCTGGATTGAAACATTACTAAGATGGAACTAGATGATACCTTACATTTTCACAACTCTTGTCATCATGAAAATGAGAATTTGACAAAAGGAAAATGAGACTTATAAATTTCATCCATTATAACCAAAATTCAAGAGAAATCATGACATGGTTAATGAGGATGATTTTTTCATTTAATCTCATTCTAAGTGATTTTAAATCATGACGTTATAGCCCTAAATATTACTTGGCTTAAGGAATAAGTATGGGTCCATCATAAGTCATTCATTAACATTCGTGGAACTTATTCCAAATGGAATATTCAGACATAATTCATTTATCATTTGAAAGACTATCAACTTGTATCTAAATTTTGTCGCATATGACCCACGGTCTTAGAAGAAATCTATATATATACTTAATAAGATTTCTATTAGATATGTCCCTAAAGTTTCTTATGATATCTGGACCTAAAGAAATCAAATAAAGTCTAACGTATATGTGATAGGTTCCCACGTCACGTAGCTCGTTGAAACTTCTCTTGTAGCATTCTAGAGATATTAAAGATCAGTGGGAGCATTAAGTGTCTTAATGATAACTTGCGATAGTTGCAAGAGGTGGGGGAGTGAAAACTTCATAAAACTTCATATTACCTCAATTTGCACCTCTTGTACAAGACACCGCTCCATCACGACACTGTTCTATCATAACTTGTCTCCTTAAAATCTAATGCTACTCTTACAAAAGTTTCATTGTTGCTTAATTGTGGGCACACTTAGATTTCTTACCTAAACTAACATAATCCTCAACAAGAGAAATCACGACTAACGTCATTAACTTATTTCTCTATTAGAATTTGTTGGTTGTTACATATTGACCATAAGCATGCTGAGTTCCTAAAGTTTTCTAAGGTCAGTGGGAGCAGTCAAAAGTCCTTATCATGACTTGTAAGGAATACAAGAGGCGGGGGGAAGAGTGTCATTAAATTTCACTCCGAATAAAACTCCGATTACACCTCTTGTACACCATACTGCACCAACTCTTACAAACTTAGAATGAAAATGATAGCAACCTAACCAAGAGCTAATCCATAAAACTGAAACTTTAACCCGATAATCAACTCAGGAGGTCATCTAGGTTTAAAAGCCTACTAACTTTGATGATTACATAACCTCCCTAATTGAAGTTGAAATGGATTTTGGAAATGTTTGCTGATCCTATTTCTTCAAATTAAGCCATTAGTGTCAATCAATCTTCTAAATGGAATAAAACAGTTTTCTAGTAAAACTGATTTTATATGTTCGTATAACGTTTGGGATTTGATTGAATTACCTAAGAGTGTTCATAACTGAACCAAATCCTAATATAAGCGTTAAGACACGAAGAATCATGATTGATTGTCAAAGGTTGTACTTAGGAAGAGATAAATTAACAAAAGATTTCTTTGAGGATCATCACTGTTCTAGTAGCTTATAATAGTTTAAAGCTACATTAGATGAACATTAAAAACAATTTTCCTTAACAAATGGCTGACATATTTACATGTTCATAAAACAACCTGAAAGTTCTAAACTGAAGGTTAAAGAACACTTTATTTGTAAGCCAATAAAATCCATGTATGGGTGTAACAACTGTGCTTGTAATCACTATGAACAGTTCTATTATCAATAAAACAATGTTATTTGATCACAATGTTTGTTTTGTTATGTTTTACATTTTTCATGTTTTGACTTTTATCCAATTCCAAACTCTACATCGCTTTCTGGAGAGTTATACGCAAACTGATGCGTTAACGTAATCAGTTTAATGCGAGAAATACTCCGGAACATCAACACATACTCAACATACCTTAAATAACCCTTACATAACTTAGAAATAAGTTTTGAAGGCTTTGGTATGGCAAAAACAAGTTAATTCGCTTACAGGGTCTAAAATTGACAAACTGCGAAAGTATGCCAATCTGAACTGTAACGAACATTCCGGAACATGACCATAAGTTAAACACACCTTAAATATCCTTTACATAGCTTAGAAATATGTTTTGAGGGGTTTGGTGTGCTAAAATAAACTTTTGGGACATTCAGGGACTAAAAGTGTCAAAAAGTGCACAAGTTTGCATTTTCGCGCATATCTTACGTTCTGAATACATCCGGACCTCCAAAATTTTATGAAAGCATGACTACATTATATTTTAGTGTTCGCCATAAGAAAAATCCATTCGTCGCGTCATTTGGATCGTTTTTCGCGCTTGTGCGCATTCCGTCGTAATTAAGCGAACATCGCGATCGTACGGCCAAACGAACCGACATCTGAGATATTTTTGAGCATGTTTTGAGTTCCCTATACTTTAACTTCATTTTAGAGCCTTGAAATGAGGTTAACGGGGTTCAAACGCATCGAAAAAGGCCTTAAACACGTGCAGGGACCATTTCTGTCACTTTTGAAACAATTCTGAATCAGGTGGGTGCTAGCGTAGCGCGAGCCCTAAGGGCTTAGGCGTCGCGCTACGCGAGTGCATGTTCTAACCAGATTCATTGTTTTAAACACAAGTTGCAGCTGATTGATCCTTAACCACATGTTTTAAGATGCTTAGTCATTAGATAAGCATCAATTTAAGCTTCCATAACTTTGCAACAAATGTACGGTTTGGATCATGGCACGTTTTCCATCAAACGATCTAACGGTTCAACGAAAACTATAAATACCCCATTACCCCCATTGCAAAAATTACAAAAATCTGATTGAAAAAGACTCTAAGTTGAAACCATTGTTTCATACCTGAGTTATTTTGATCACGATTAGCTTTCGGGGACCCTTCGTGAGTATTCTTTCGTTCTTTTCCTTATTCTACTGCTTTTCGAGTCAGAAAGTCAAACTTTGTTTGACTTTCAGCGTTGACCAGTAATGGTCAATGCGAAGTTCGTTTGAACTTCGCAACGTGATTGTAATCACGATGGTTATAGTCCCTTGGGACTATGCCTACTGATTACCACGTTGTCTAGGGTCGTAGGGTAAGCGATCTGATAAATCGCTTATACCTTCGAACCCGGCCCAGTTTGGTCGATCATTAGGATCCGACCAAATACATTAGGTGACCATAGTGTAGGGAATAACCTTCCGAGGTTATACCTTATGGTCACATCGTTTAAGTAGTTGTATGATAGGTAGTTTATATGCCTTAGGTAAATTACCAGAATACCCTTTTCATACATAATTGGTAATTTATCACATGTAACCTAAACTTTTGTCACGTAACTGATGATGTAACATGTTTAGGCATATAATACTTGTCACAGGACTAGTTAGGCGGTCCGAACGCGTTTCACGCGCACGATGCGTTAAAGTAGCATAAGCTACCTAAACGGATCATGATGGGTCAATAAGACTTAGGTTAAGTTTCATTTAGTATTTAGGCTTTGTTGAACCATATCACGTGAGTTCCTACACTCATTTGGTTTACAAACCCTAATACTACCCAGTCTTCCGATAGGTCCGGTTATTTAACATAGTTGCCTATATTAGGTGCCGTTTGATTCCGAGATTCTCTAGCATTGCTTGGTGGTTATCTTAATACATCTGAGCAATCTCAAGTGAGTACATAGACCCCTCTTTTACTGTTTTCCAAACTGTTTTGGGGTGAAACACATGTGCCTACTTGTTACTTTCATGCTTTTCTGTTTTCGCATCATATACTGCTATGTTTGTTAGTACGTTATAGTACATCGTTTTACATGACATTTCATGCTAGGTATGCCCATTTTGTGCATTACTTAGTACATCGTTTTACATGACATTTCATGCTAGGTATGCCCATTTTGTGCATTACTTGGTACATCGTTTTACATGACATTTCACGCTATGTATGTTCATTTGATTACATACTTAGTGCATTGTTTTTCACATGCCTACATTTTGGTATGACATTTGGTTTGTTTACATGGGACAATACATTCATTAACATTAGCTACGCCGTTCGTTAGTAGGTAGTGGTACCATAGGAATTGACAACTCCCGTTCCGGACATCCCAGGGAAAGGGGACAGAAAGGAATGACCGAATTCGATGATATTAAGACAGATAGACCTTTAATTTGTTTAAAGGGTTTATCACCACAGTCACAAGGCTTGGATGTATGCATATTCACAATACCGCATAAATGTCCATATTAAATATTTGCATGCATTTACACAAAACATAATGTTGATTTAAACCATGTTTTACTTCAATACTTTGTTTTTGTGCATATGGTTTAGTTGAGACATTTCACTTGCCATACATGACATTTTGACATAGACATTTGACAAAGACATTTGACATAGACATTTGACATGGATATTTGACATAGACATTTGACATGGATATTTGACATAGACATTTGACATGGATATTTGACATAGACATTTGACATGGATATTTGACATAGACATTTGACATAATTTACATTTGACACATAACATGTTTGACAATTGGTTGGTTTGGGTTGATTAAATGATTAAGTAACGATGCGTGTGTAATATGATACAAGCATGGTGGATACGCCGCTGGTACTTCCTATATATAAGTGTTTGTATGGTATTACATGTCGTAACGTTATTTGAATCATTTCAGTTTGAGACATAGAACATTTTATACAAATAACATACTTTTCACAAGACATTGATTTACAAACAAGTTATCTTATACAAACACATTTTTACATGGTTATTTATTTAACCTGACATTTACTTATACATATCATATGATCTTATTGTTTTCAAATGATTTACAAGACAAAGCAAATTACAAGGTTCATGACTAAACATTTTTCTTAAACATAAGTCATGAATCCTATTTTCACAAACCTATGTATCTCACAGGCATTTTTATGCTGACGTACCTATTTTCACATGTGTTTTCAGGTGCTTTTCCATAGGATGTGATCATGATACTAGGGCGGACCTGTGCCTTAGAGACTTTAAAAGAAGATAGATTATGTTTAATTATGTTCTGAACTCTGTATTTCCTGTTTGAAACAATATAACACCTTTGTTTAATAAATAAAATACAACTTTGTTTGCCATGGTTATGAAACAATTAATTCTGTTGCAACACTCCCCGATGTTTCCGCCGCGTTTTGCATGTTATACGTGGTCGGGGTGTGACAGAAGAGTTGGTATCAGAGCCAATGGTTATAGGGAATTAGGTTATTAGTAATGCTTTGACCTAGACTATAACTTTTCTAGGACCCTAACACAAGTTATCTTGTGTTTAGATCTTAAAACATGTACATCACCTATCCTTAGGTGATTATCAAAACAAGGAACCAAAATTTTTCCGAAACGTTTTTTTGAAAAACAATCATCTGTTTTTGAATGATTTATTATAAGGTTTTGAACCCTCTGTTATATGGTTTTGAACCCTTTTCAGTTTGGTTTTTGGCCTTGTGACTTCAAATTTTCAAAATCTCGTCAAAAGTTTTGGGTTTTAAATAATGTGAACACGTGCAAACTGGAAGGGTGAATGCCTGTATTCTGGGTTTTCTGTCTAGGCAAGCACTTCGTATACATCTCATCAGACGCGAGACCAGTTGTGCTTACCTGGGAATTCTTGGAGTGAGTGTTCACTTATAGGCGAGCATGTCTTCGCTAATACATTATTTTTGACCCATTTACTTTGATTAGTCACTGTGTGTCGTTTGTTTGCTTTGTGATACGGACGAATGACCACCATCTTTGCTCTTGTTGATTTTGTTTCATCTCATTCTCTTCATCCAATCATCTCACTCGTTTCCTTTCATGTTTCCTCTTTTAGAATGCATCCTCGACGTGAGAACCAGATAGCAACTGCCGAACTGGCAGAAATTATTGCACAGCAGATGGCTGCTCAGTTTCCAAATCTCTTTGCTCAATGGAACCAAGCCAACAACAACAACAATGTTCCATGCAAGTACAAGGATTTTAACCAGGCTAAACCACTCAAGTTTAGTGGTTCTGAGGGAGCGACTGGGCTTCTTCAGTGGTTCGAGAGCATAGAGAATACTTTTCGCCATGTGCAGTGTCCGGATAATCGCAAGGTCGAGTTCTCCTCAAGCGTATTTCAGAAGAGGGCTTTGACATGGTGGAACGGGGTGATGAGGGACCGAGGTGCAGAAGTTGCTCTCGCACAGACCTGGGCTGAACTTAGAGCCCTTATGATGAGGGAATTCTGTCCTCGTCATGAGCAACGAGCGTTGGAGAAGGAGTTTGATGAGCTGAAGCAAGATAGTGGTGAGCACAGGGCTTATACTGATCGGTTTGAAGAGTTGAGTCTGCTTTGCCCAACTATGGTCACCCCACTCGACAAGGCTATCGAGAGATACATCGATGGCCTACCTGACTCGGTACAAGACATTCTTACTGGTAGTAACCCTGCCACACTTCGTCAGGCGATCGAGTTATCTGCGACATTGACTGAGTCGCAGATCCGGAAGAACAAGTTACACCGGAAGGGTGACAAGGGCAAGAAACAATCGGTTGAGAAGGAAGATAACAAGAAAGGTCAAAACGGGGGTGGAAAGAACTCTGGTTCTTCGAAGAGGGCAAAGAAGCGTAAGGCTTCCCAAAACTATGCTGTCACTGCCCAAGCTAACCAGGCAGCTCCCAACCAACCCGCACAGCCTCCAGCGAAGAAACCCTATTCAGGGAATGCACCTTTTTGCAATAGATGCAACAGTCACCACCAGCCGCAACTCCCATGCCGTTTCTGTACTAACTGTGGGAAGTCAGGCCATCTTGCCAATGTTTGTCGGTCTGCTCAGAATCCTGCGGTTCAGAACCCGGCTCAACAAGTTGCTCAGCCTCCTGCTCAGCAACAGGGTCAAGCTGCACGACCATATTTCCCACCGGGTGCTTGTTATAATTGTGGGGACCTGACCCACTACAGAAACCGGTGCCCAAGACTAGCCAACCAGAACCAGAACCAGAATCAAGCTCAGGCTCCGGCTCGAGGCCGAGTCTTTAACATGAATGCCCAAGAGGCGCAGGCGGATGATAACGTGGTGAACGGTACGTTCTTTATTAATAATCAGCCTGCATCTGTTCTTTTCGATTCGGGTGCCGACAAGAGTTTCGTGTCTTTGTCTTTTGAGCTAATGCTTCGCGTGTCTAGAACAAAACTAGGCAAATCTTTGACAGTAGAGGTTGCTAGTGGCGAACCCATTATTCTTGATTCTGTACTTCGCAACTGCCAGTTGAATCTTAACGATCATCTTTTTCCTATCGACCTCACGCCTATGCAACTTGGAAGCTTCGACGTCATTGTGGGTATGGATTGGTTATCCAAGTATCGCGCAGAGATAGTTTATTCTGAGAAGTTCGTTCGTGTGCCGCTTTCGACAGGCAAGATCCTACAGGTTCGAGGTGAGAAACCGTCTGGTGGCCTCAAGCTTATGT
This sequence comes from Helianthus tuberosus, assembly GCA_030545235.1. Taxonomy (NCBI): domain Eukaryota; kingdom Viridiplantae; phylum Streptophyta; class Magnoliopsida; order Asterales; family Asteraceae; genus Helianthus; species Helianthus tuberosus. Next base: position 141,546,957 of record CM060426.1, on the reverse strand, counting down.
CTTGTTTTAAAGCTCGGAAGTATCTACGGAAGAACTATGTGGCTTTCTTAGCACATGTTACAGAAGATAAAGGCAAGGGTAAGTCTATTTCAGATATTCCTGTCGTTCGGGATTATTTTGAAGTCTTCCCTGAAGAGTTACCTGGTCTACCTCCAGCACGCCAAGTCGAGTTCCGCATTGATCTCGTACCTGGTGCAAATCCCATTGCTAGAGCTCCATACCGTCTTGCACCGTCTGAGATGCAAGAGTTGTCTAAGCAGCTTCAGGAGCTCTCCGACAAAGGTTTTATCCGTCCAAGCTTTTCACCTTGGGGTGCTCCCGTTCTTTTTGTCAAGAAGAAAGATGGATCCTTTAGGATGTGTATCGATTATCGTGAGCTTAACAAGCTTACCATCAAGAATCGATATCCCCTACCTCGCATCGATGATCTCTTTGATCAGTTACAAGGCGCTTCTTATTTCTCGAAGATCGATCTGCGTTCCGGGTATCATCAACTTCGTGTGCATGAAGAAGACATTCCGAAGACAGCGTTCCGCACTCGTTATGGGCATTATGAATTCACAGTCATGCCATTCGGTTTGACTAATGCTCTTGCTGTTTTCATGGACTTAATGAATAGGGTCTGCAAACCTTATTTGGATCAGTTCGTCATTGTTTTTATTGACGACATCTTGATTTACTCTAAGACGCGAGCTGATCACGAGCAGCATCTTCGTCTTACTCTGGAACTCCTGAAGAAAGAGCAACTTTTCGCCAAATTCTCCAAGTGCGAATTTTGGCTTAAAGAAGTTCAATTTTTGGGGCACATTATCAACGAACGAGGTATTCATGTAGATCCCTCCAAGATCAGTGCGATTAAGGATTGGGATACACCTACTACTCCTACTGAAGTTCGTTCTTTTCTTGGTCTAGCGGGTTATTACCGCCGCTTCATTGAGAATTTCTCTAAGATTGCAGTTCCTTTAACTGCTCTAACTCAGAAGAAAATGCCCTTTTACTGGGGATTCAAACAAGAGGAAGCTTTTCAACACTTGAAGCAGAAGCTTTGCGATGCGCCTGTTCTATCATTGCCTGAGGGTGATGATGATTTTGTCGTGTATTGTGATGCATCTAAATTGGGTCTTGGCTGTGTTCTGATGCAAAGGAACAAAGTCATAGCCTATGCATCAAGACAATTGAAGATACATGAGAAGAACTACACCACTCATGATCTTGAGTTGGGTGCAGTTGTTTTCGCTCTAAAGATCTGGAGACACTATTTGTACGGTACAAAATGTGTGGTTTTCACAGACCACAAAAGTCTCCAACATATCTTCAACCAGAAAGAACTCAACATGAGGCAACGACGTTGGGTTGAGCTTTTAAACGACTATAACTGCGAAATTCGCTACCATCCTGGTAAGGCGAATGTCGTAGCTGATGCATTGAGTCGTAAGGAACGTACTAAGCTTCATTGTGTACGTGTTCAATCTGTTATTCAAGCTCGATCTGATATCCAAGCCCGCATTTCTCAGGCTCAACAATCTTGTGTTTCACAAGGTTTAATGGATAAGGAGTTTCCCTATCACATAACGCCTGCTCTGGAACTGAAGGACAATGGATCATATTACTTCATGGACCGTTTGTGGGTCCCAAGCCAGGATGATCTTCGTACCTTGCTTATGGATGAAGCCCATAAGTCTCGTTATTCTATTCATCCGGGCTCAGATAAGATGTATAAGGATCTTCGTATTCACTATTGGTGGCCTGGTATGAAGAAAGACATTGCCTTATACGTGTCAAAATGCCTTACTTGTCTTAAGGTTAAGGCTGAACATCAGCGTCCTTCTGGTTTGTTGGTGCAACCAGAGATCCCAGTTTGGAAATGGGAAAACATTACTATGGATCTCGTTACCAAACTTCCGCGCACTAAGAAAGGTCATGATGCCATCTGGGTAGTCGTTGATCGTCTTACAAAGTCAGCTCATTTCTTGCCAATCCGTGAGGATTTTTCTGCTGACAGACTTGCTCAAATCTATGTTGATGAAATTGTAGCACGACATGGTGTTCCTTTGAGCATCATTTCTGACAGAGATGCTCGTTTCACTTCTCATTTTTGGAGAACCATGCAATCTGCTATGGGGACCCAACTTAATCTGAGCACAGCTTATCATCCGCAAACGGATGGTCAATCTGAAAGAACAATCCAGACTCTGGAGGATATGCTTAGAGCTTGTGTGATCGATTTTGGTGGTAGTTGGGATTCACATCTTAAATTGATTGAATTCTCCTACAACAACAGTTATCACACTAGCATCAAAATGGCTCCTTTCGAGGCTCTCTATGGTCGAAAATGTCGTTCACCAGTCTGCTGGAATGAGATTGGCGAGGCCCAACTTACTGGACCTGCTCTCATTTTAGAGACAACAGATAAGGTCAAGAAAGTTCGCGATAACCTTCAGGCAGCTCAGAGCCGTCAGAAGATTTACGCGGATCCAAAACGCAAACCCTTGGAATTTCAAGTCGGTGATCGAGTATTACTTAAGGTCTCACCTTGGAAAGGTGTGATCAGATTTGGAAAGAAAGGAAAACTTGCACCTAGATACGTTGGACCATTCAAGATCGTCGAAAGAATCGGAAAGGTAGCCTACAGACTTGAGTTACCTCCCGAACTAGGAAATGTTCATCCAACTTTTCACGTGTCCAATCTCAAGAAGTGTTCAGCTGATGAGAACTTCTCCATACCGCTTGACGAAATTCGTGTTGGCAAAACACTGAAATTTGTTGAGAAGCCAGTGGAAATCATGGAACGTGAAGTTAAGTGGCTCAAACGCAAGCGCATTCCTTTGGTCAAAGTTCGCTGGGAAGCTAAACGTGGGCCCGAGTTTACTTGGGAACGCGAGGACCAAATGAAGGAGAAATATCCACATCTTTTTCCACGAGTTTCCTCTAAATAAATTTCGGGACGAAATTTCCACAAGTAGGGGAGACTGTAACAACTGTGCTTGTAATCACTATGAACAGTTCTATTATCAATAAAACAATGTTATTTGATCACAATGTTTGTTTTGTTATGTTTTACATTTTTCATGTTTTGACTTTTATCCAATTCCAAACTCTACATCGCTTTCTGGAGAGTTATACGCAAACTGATGCGTTAACGTAATCAGTTTAATGCGAGAAATACTCTGGAACATCAACACATACTCAACATACCTTAAATAACCCTTACATAACTTAGAAATAAGTTTTGAAGGCTTTGGTATGGCAAAAACAAGTTAATTCGCTTACAGGGTCTAAAATTGACAAACTGCGAAAGTATGACAATCTGAACTGTAACGAACATTCCGGAACATGACCATAAGTTAAACACACCTTAAATATCCTTTACATAGCTTAGAAATAGGCTTTGAGGGGTTTGGTGTGCTAAAATAAACTTTTGGGACATTCAGGGACTAAAAGTGTCAAAAAGTGCACAAGTTTGCATTTTCGCGCATATCTTACGTTCTGAATACATCCGGACCTCCAAAATTTTATGAAAGCATGACTACATTATATTTTAGTGTTCGCCATAAGAAAAATCCATTCGTCGCGTCATTTGGATCGTTTTTCGCGCTTGTGCGCATTCCGTCGTAATTAAGCGAACATCGCGATCGTACGGCCAAACGAACCGACATCTGAGATATTTTTGAGCATGTTTTGAGTTCCCTATACTTTAACTTCATTTTAGAGCCTTGAAATGAGGTTAACGGGGTTCAAACGCATCGAAAAAGGCCTTAAACACGTGCAGGGACCATTTCTGTCACTTTTGAAACAATTCTGAATCAGGTGGGTGCTAGCGTAGCGCGAGCCCTAAGGGCTTAGGCGTCGCGCTACGCGAGTGCATGTTCTGACCAGATTCATTGTTTTAAACACAAGTTGCAGCTGATTGATCCTTAACCACATGTTTTAAGATGCTTAGTCATTAGATAAGCATCAATTTAAGCTTCCATAACTTTGCAACAAATGTACGGTTTGGATCATGGCACGTTTTCCATCAAACGATCTAACGGTTCAACGAAAACTATAAATACCCCATTACCCCCATTGCAAAAATTACAAAAATCTGATTGAAAAAGACTCTAAGTTGAAACCATTGTTTCATACCTGAGTTATTTTGATCACGATTAGCTTTCGGGGACCCTTCGTGAGTATTCTTTCGTTCTTTTCCTTATTCTACTGCTTTTCGAGTCAGAAAGTCAAACTTTGTTTGACTTTCAGCGTTGACCAGTAATGGTCAATGCGAAGTTCGTTTGAACTTCGCAACGTGATTGTAATCACGATGGTTATAGTCCCTTGGGACTATGCCTACTGATTACCACGTTGTCTAGGGTCGTAGGGTAAGCGATCTGATAAATCGCTTATACCTTCGAACCCGGCCCAGTTTGGTCGATCATTAGGATCCGACCAAATACATTAGGTGACCATAGTGTAGGGAATAACCTTCCGAGGTTATACCTTATGGTCACATCGTTTAAGTAGTTGTATGATAGGTAGTTTATATGCCTTAGGTAAATTACCAGAATACCCTTTTCATACATAATTGGTAATTTATCACATGTAACCTAAACTTTTGTCACGTAACTGATGATGTAACATGTTTAGGCATATAATACTTGTCACAGGACTAGTTAGGCGGTCCGAACGCGTTTCACGCGCACGATGCGTTAAAGTAGCATAAGCTACCTAAACGGATCATGATGGGTCAATAAGACTTAGGTTAAGTTTCATTTAGTATTTAGGCTTTGTTGAACCATATCACGTGAGTTCCTACACTCATTTGGTTTACAAAACCTAATACTACCCAGTCTTCCGATAGGTCCGGTTATTTAACATAGTTGCCTATATTAGGTGCCGTTTGATTCCGAGATTCTCTAGCATTGCTTGGTGGTTATCTTAATACATCTGAGCAATCTCAAGTGAGTACATAGACCTCTCTTTTACTGTTTTCCAAACTGTTTTGGGGTGAAACACATGTGCCTACTTGTTACTTTCATGCTTTTCTGTTTTCGCATCATATACTGCTATGTTTGTTAGTACGTTATAGTACATTGTTTTACATGACATTTCATGCTAGGTATGCCCATTTTGTGCATTACTTAGTACATCGTTTTACATGACATTTCATGCTAGGTATGCCCATTTTGTGCATTACTTGGTACATCGTTTTACATGACATTTCACGCTATGTATGTTCATTTGATTACATACTTAGTGCATTGTTTTTCACGTGCCTACATTTTGGTATGACATTTGGTTTGTTTACATGGGACAATACATTCATTAACATTAGCTACGCCGTTCGTTAGTAGGTAGTGGTACCATAGGAATTGACAACTCCCGTTCCGGACATCCCAGGGAAAGGGGACAGAAAGGAATGACCGAATTCGATGATATTAAGACAGATAGACCTTTAATTTGTTTAAAGGGTTTATCACCACAGTCACAAGGCTTGGATGTATGCATATTCACAATACCGCATAAATGTCCATATTAAATATTTGCATGCATTTACACAAAACATAATGTTGATTTAAACCATGTTTTACTTCAATACTTTGTTTTTGTGCATATGGTTTAGTTGAGACATTTCACTTGCCATACATGACATTTTGACATAGACATTTGACAAAGACATTTGACATAGACATTTGACATGGATATTTGACATAGACATTTGACATGGATATTTGACATAGACATTTGACATGGATATTTGACATAGACATTTGACATAATTTACATTTGACACATAACATGTTTGACAATTGGTTGGTTTGGGTTGATTAAATGATTAAGTAACGATGCGTGTGTAATATGATACAAGCATGGTGGATACGCCGCTGGTACTTCCTATATATAAGTGTTTGTATGGTATTACATGTCGTAACGTTATTTGAATCATTTCAGTTTGAGACATAGAACATTTTATACAAATAACATACTTTTCACAAGACATTGATTTACAAACAACTTATCTTATACAAACACATTTTTACATGGTTATTTATTTAACCTGACATTTACTTATACATATCATATGATCTTATTGTTTTCAAATGATTTACAAGACAAAGCAAATTACAAGGTTCATGACTAAACATTTTTCTTAAACATAAGTCATGAATCCTATTTTCACAAACCTATGTATCTCACAGGCATTTTTATGCTGACGTACCTATTTTCACATGTGTTTTCAGGTGCTTTTCCATAGGATGTGATCATGATACTAGGGCGGACCTGTGCCTTAGAGACTTTAAAAGAAGATAGATTATGTTTAATTATGTTCTGAACTCTGTATTTCCTGTTTGAAACAATATAACACCTTTGTTTAATAAATAAAATACAACTTTGTTTGCCATGGTTATGAAACAATTAATTCTGTTGCAACACTCCCCGATGTTTCCGCCGCGTTTTGCATGTTATACGTGGTCGGGGTGTGACAATGGGTTAATGCAAACATCATAATGTGATGAAAAGCTAACGTAATTGTTTTCATCAAGAATCAAGTGGATTAATGTACCTACCTCAAGATGAGTGGGAGCAACTAAAATAAACTTGTCTCTATAGATGACATTCTTTTGACAAGTATATGTTACATAAGTCAAAGCATTGTTAACACAAACTTTGACATAATAAATCTCAAAGATATCTCTTACGTGATTGATATCATAACATACTGAGATAGACCCAATGGGATATTAGTTCCGTTCCATAAGTTTAACATTAAATGGGTCCTTACATATGTAACAATCAATACTGCTCTTCTTCAGAGGATAATATGGTAAATGAGAATAATTTTTACGCTTCATTAATTGGAAGCCTTATATAAGTTTAAGTCTATACTCGTTTAGATATTACTCACATTGCAACACACTAGATATGTCTAGATTAATGTGAAGCATTTAATAGAGTATTACAATATCTTTAAAAGAAACAAGAGGCTATAATTTAAAGAAGAAGTGAGAATTAAAACCGGTTTATTACTTTAGCTTTGAAATATTCAAAGATGACAAAATGTAATTTCGGGTATATCCTTATGTCAGCAGACAAAACCTATCTCATGGAGGAGTCATAATAAACTGATAATAACAACCTAAGTTATAACGACATAATATAGTCACTAAATGTTGTTGAAAATTTATCAGTGGACCCATAAGTTTATTAACTCCATATAATTAATGTTTTGAAGACTTAGTGTGATAAAGTCAGCTACCATAACTCCTTGAACAGTAACAGTTCAAGAGGTGCTGCATTAAGTTTCGATACACAATTAATATTCGTTTATGAACGAATTGAGGAAACTAAGTTTGTATCGAATACATTCATGATATGCTTAAGGATCCTATAACTGAATGGCTATTACCCATAAGTCTTATTAAGAGAGCTCAGAGACAGGTATTAATTGATGGCTATGCGCAACTGCATATCGTACTAAGAATGACTAAGTATTAGTTAATTTTCCTCATCAGTTTGATTTTGTATGTCTCTAAGAATATGTCAAGCTAGCATAACGGCATATAGACAAATATAGTTACAAATCAAACAAAGGGCTTATGCGTATTTTGATCATAACGATTAGGTTTTAAATTAAGGCTATAGTATGATTAATGGGGGTCCTGAGTCGCATAATGATTCAACGGCTGTATTTCTCTGCTATAGTACTTGTTTAAGGCTAAAATGAGTGTTAACTCCTGATCAGGCTTATCTAATACTCATAGTAAATGATTACTCGGCTAAGTGGGAGAATGTAAGATTAAATATATTATGGTATAATATTTAATCTAGTAGCCATTATAATCATTTACATTATATAGATCAAAATATATATTAACCTATTAAATAATTAGTTGGTAATTGTTGATGGACCATATTACCCTTATTAACTAATTAGGTTTCCTCCTGGGTGCTTATATAAGGAGACTTATGTAGAGGTCAAAGGGTTACTCAGTTACACAATTAGACAAACCCTAATAACACATAACATCAATCGACCTCCATCTCCATAGCCGATTCCCTTTTCGGTTTCTTAGCCACCATCATTAGTCAGCACCCTAAGGAGGAACCAGATCAAGCTGACAATCATGTCAAACACTACTGCTGGCCTGTCGGATGCAATCAAAGGTATGTTTTCATGTTTTCCTTCATGTATAAACAGAACTGAACCAACAGTTCAATGTAAAAAAGCTTTAGGCCACTCATTTCTAAAACCTTCACACACTTACTGGTATATCGTCCATTCCATTTACTTGCAAACAGCTGAAATGAATCTAAAATGAATTTAGAACTGAAGGTTAGCTATCCCTAAACTTATGCAAATTACAATTCAAGATTATCAAACAATTATATTTAATTCAAAAAAATCATTTAAACTCAACAAAAAGAAATATTTTAACACATTAACGATGTTTCCTATAGTGTGATCTTTACTTTCAATAGTGAATGAAGTTGCATTTATGATCTTTGTGTCCCTTTTATAAGAAACCCTACAAATCCACTCATAGCATGAGTATACAAATCATCATTGTGAAACTTCATTTATACAGATAAACATAAAGACTATAACATTAAAAAAAAATTACTTCCTTGTGCCCTCCGGAACAACGAAACGCTTTTACATCTAGCTAGCTCAAGGTACACCATGAATTCTCTTTGTTGAGATGGGGATTCCTCAAGAGACTCCATTTTGGTTAAAAAAAAGATAATACATTTAAGAACAATAATATGAATGGTGTAAGATCTAAGTTCATAACTGCACAAGCTTATATTGTTATTTGAACAATTTATTTTCTGTAATCATATTGAATGCATAAGTTGTTTTAAAAGTTCAAAAGAAGTTGTTTATGGGCTAACCCAAAAGACCCGTTTCAACATGTTCCGAAAGTTACCCCTTCAACAAACAGGTGAAACTAACGCTAACAAGCTAATTCAAGAAATAGTTCGATACATGTGTGAGTGTGAGGAGAGATAGAGCAGAACTCACATTTTTTCAAGATTAAAAGTAAAATTAAAAAGATTATAGCTTTCAAAAAGATTTTTCACCTTTTTATACATATGTAAACTCTTACCATTTCTCTAGATTAAAGGAAAAAAATAAAATTACCATTTCTCTATATTAAAGGAAAAAATAAAATTAAAAAGAAGCATACCACAATCACTATCCCAGTAGGGGGATGATGTTGAGGTAATTCCATTCTCCACCTACTCAGAATACCGTCATTCCACCAACGCTTCGCCTAAACCCATGTGATATTCGCTAATTTACACATATTTTAGTCCCCCGTTTTACCCCTATTTTATGCGTTTTCGGCCGTAAAACCGTCATTCGGATGCTTAATCATCTACACTTTTGTTTACAGGCCTAAAACAGCATACCAGACAAGATGATAGCGAAAACGAGGACTTTCCGGACAAAACGACGAAGCTGCGAACATTCTGTTAGAAAAAACTAACCTGGGCGTCTGGAACGGTCGTGCGACCTGATGCACGACCGTGCATCTCCGACAAAACCAACTCAGTCCGGCAATGAACGAACGTGCAACTCGGCGTGCAAGGCAATCAAGGCCATCCCGGTGATGCACGGTCGTTCCATATATTGCACCCCGTACGGATCCGATGATCAAGTCAAACCTCGGAACTGAACGACCAGTGCGACCAGGCGTGCAACAAGAACCCGGTGACGAACGACCGTGCCATATGAAGAACGGTCGTGCGATATCGGATCTGGTCAAGATCTGATGACGTCATGCAGTATGGGGCACCATCCCTCCAATAATTCAAAAAGTGCACGGTCGTGCAACAGGAAGAACGACCGTGCAAGACCGAAATTTTATAAAAACTTGCAGAAAACATTCTGCTCGATATTCTGGAATTTTGGGAGCTTCACAGGCGATTTTACAGGCTCCGGAGGCTTTGCTTTTGACACGGATTCAAGCCACATTGTGCCGTTTAGCTCTATATCTATCCGGATTCTTAATCTTATGCTTGTTTATGGTTTGGTTTTCTAATCTTTCCATGATTTTGTTAATCTTTCAAGCATTTAGATTAATGTTTATGTATTATTGTAGCCTTTGGGCAAAAACACATCAATCCATTGCTTGATTATAGCCATTAGTATGTTAATCTTTGTTTGTAATGACACTTGGAAGTATTTTCTATGTTAATCTTTGATGATTAGTTTGCAACCTTGTTATTGATATTGATTATAAGTAATTGTGTTGGATGATTAGTATTTGGTTAGTTAAGATAGATGAAAAATGAAGCTTAATTAATCTTGTATTAGTAAACTTTGAACTTGGTTAACTAGTTTAGCTTGGTTTAAATGTGTGCACCATGATACTAGAAATAGTTAGTGGTTTAATAAAATGTAATTATTGTTAATCAAGAAAGCTTGCCGTCACGTAAGGACCTTAACGGGTTAGATGGTGTCGTTATAAATTCTTGCCATGATTTGTTAGCTTAGTTAGTAGTTTAGGCCAAAATTGCTATCTTGGTGAATTTATGTGCAAGATTTGTAAAATGAACTCGGTTGTGATTTAATCTAGTTTATGCTTGTCTCGGTGGTTGCATTGTGTTTATCGGTGTCGCTTTCCTTGTTTGAGTGAGGTTAGAAAACTCCTAACGGATGACTAACTTATTTTTAAGAGATTTTCATAGACATTTATCAATTGCACGTTAAAGAACAATTTTAGGTGGTTAAAGTGTGTTTATCGTTTTAACTTTCCGACTGATTGTCATGTTAGGATTCCCGAAAGGGATACTAATTGTCTTACAATGGAAAATTGACCGAATGCTTCTAGTGCCAAAACTGACTTAGTTGACATGCTTTGGTTGTGTATTAAGCAAGGCTATTTATCTATTTTCTACTATGTTTTTATATGTATTTGTTTACGCTTACTTTAGTTTATTAAAAATCAAACAACTTATGTTTTTACCGGTAGTTTAGTGACAAAGCTCTAGTATTATTTCTCCGCCCATTTCCTTGGATCGATACTTGGTTCTTACCGATACTTTACTACATATATGACGGGGTACACTTGCCTCTTTCGTGTGTGTTTTGATGTAAAAGTAATAATCACTTTTATAAATTTAAAACCAAATCGTGTGTAATTTCATTGCAAAATTATGTATATATACACACACGTCAAGTTTTTGGCGCTGTTGCCGGGGAACATGGCGAGCTTTAGGAACGACCCGAGTCATTATGTTATCGGTGTATATACTTGTGATTATTTGTGAATATTTTCTGATTCATTTATTTGTTTATTTATTTGTTAATATTTCTTGCTTTTATTTCATTTATTCGTTTTCCAAGTTATTTTTGTACACTTGTAAATTGTTGTTCCATTTATTTATTTAATCCGGATTTATTATTTATTTATTCTTTGAGTTTTCAACTTCGGGTATTCATTTTTACATTGCCGATTCGATTATTTTTATTGTGTTGATTTTTATAAAATTTCGGGCCCATTTTCGGATTTTTATAAAAAAATTTCGGCCCATTTTTAATAATATTCTGCTTCTATTCAGCTAAAAAAACAGCATTATTATATTAATAAAATATTCATTGTGTCAATGTGTCGTTTGCAGGTTGATGTTCTCAACACCCCCTCCCGATCTTGTTGAGCCATCAGACGAGCCAGAGCGTGACCTGAGGAGACGTCTTCGTGCGAGAGGGCGTGCGGTTGGGCTACTGCTCGCAACTGGTGAGCAGGAGCAGGTGGTACCCATTGAAGCCGAGGGCTTAAGGGCAGCTGGAAACAGAACCATGGCGGATGATGAGTGACCTTTGAATGAGACAAATCAGCCTGGAAGGACAGGCCTGGAGCCGAGTATCCTTCAACCTACTATTGATGTACCTACTTTTGAAATTAGATCTAGTATTATTAATATGGTGCAGAATTCAATACAGTTTGACGAACATGAGCATGAGGATCCCGGACGACTATAGCGGCTTTTCTCCATGTTTGTTCCACGTTTAAGATTACAGGTGTGTCGGAGGATGCAATTCGGTTGAGGTTGTTTCCGTTCTCGTTACGTGACAAAGCTAGAGCTTGGCTTATGTCACTTCCAGCCGGGTCCATCAGGACCTGGAATCAGTTGGCGGAGCAGTTTATGCAGAAATATTTTCCACCTGAGAAAACAAACAAGTTACGGAACCGAATTGTATCTTTTCGCCAGGATGAGGGCGAGTCGTTGCATGCGGCTTGGGAGAGATTTAAGGATTTGTTGATTGATGTGCCACATCATGGCTTCTCCAGGAGACAGCTGGTTTTGACGTTCTATCAGGGGCTCTGTTATAATACACAGGAACGATTAGACGTGAATGTAGGAGGCGATCTGGGAACAAAGACGCCAAATGAAGCTTATGATATCATAGAAAAAGCTGCGTTGAAATCCAGCTCGCGTCGCGAAGGAGATAGAGGCCGGGCATCATCATCATCATCTCGCGTAGGAGTTCATGCTATAGACGACTATACGGCCATTACTGCACAAATCTCAGCTCTTGCATCGAGATTCGACATGTCCCAGATGATTGCGCAACTGGCTCGGGATGTGACCAGTGTGGAGTGTCACACGAGCCTGGTGCATGCTTTCAGGGAGTCGTGTATGAGGGTCACGAAGAGGTAGACTTCATAAGTAATCAAGTTAGGCCTCAGAACAACCCGTACAGCAACACCTATAATCCCGGTTGGAGAAATCACCCAAATTTTGGGTGGCGAGCAAATACAGGAAATCAAAACCCGTTGGGATTCACTCAGCGCTCTCCAGCGCCGCAGCAGGGTCAGGGTCAGCAGTTCTAGCAATATAACCAACCTTACCAGCAGCGTCCATATTCATATCAGAATCAGGGCACTGGGAGTAGCTCCCAGCAGCAGGCCCCTCAGTCTAGTTCTAAGCTGGAGGACATGATGGCTCAGCTTCTTACTAGCTCCTCCAGCGCGAATCAGTTGGCTGAAAAATGCTACCAACAGAGCGAGGATCGTTTTCTTTCTCATGAGGGAGAAATGAGGAGTCATAAGGCCTCGATTCAGAATATCGAGAATCAGGTTGGTCAGCTAGCACAAATGATGTCAAAAAGACCCCAGGGTGGTCTTCCGGGTAATACAGAACCAAACCCGGGTGGGCATGTGAATGCGATCATGACCAGGAGTGGAAAAACTACCGGACCCGTCATATCGGACTCAGCGCCGATCACTGAAGCGGTCCCGACTGACACACCGGACGAGGTGCAAGCCAGGCTACGCCCAGCAAGTACAGCACAAGTCCAGGAGCCGGTCAAAGATTACACTCCTCCAGTACCTTATCCAGGCAGGCTGAAGAAGCAGAAGAACGACGGACAATACGGTAAGTTCCTTGAGTTGTTTAAGCAACTACACATCAATATACCGTTTGTTGAAGCCTTGGCCCAGATGCCAAAGTATGCGAAATTCCTTAAGGATGTCCTCTCGAATAAACAGAAGCTCGAGGATATTTCATGTGTGGTGATGAATGAAACTTGTTCTGCCGTTCTACAAAACCTTCTGCCCATGAAAATGGGAGATCCGGGTAGTTTTACGCTTCCGTGTTTGATTGGAAACATGTATGTTAGCCATGCATTGGCTGATTTGGGAGTGAGTATCAATCTTATGCCATATAAGGTTTTTACTAAACTAGATCTGGGTGAGCCGTCACCTACTAGGATGAGCATTCGGTTGGCTGACCGTTCAATCAAGTATCCGCGTGGATTTGTGGAAAACATACTTGTAAAAATCGATAAAATTGTTTTCCCCGTGGATTTTGTTATTCTTGACATGGACGAGGATTCAAGAGTACCTTTGATACTTGGACGCCCGTTCCTCAATACTGCGAGGACGATTGTTGATATGGCAGCTGGCCAAATCACGCTCCGAGTTAATGACGAGCACGTGACGTTCGATATCAGAAGATCGATGCAGCATCCGCAAAGTCACGATGACAAGCTTTACTATGTCGACGTTGTCGATGCATGTGTGTGCTCTCATTTTCAAGGTACTGTTGACGAGATTGATTCGGACACACGTCTGTCGTGTGGGGACCTGATTGGCATTATGCAGGAGGGCCACGATTTAGAGCAGCCAGTCTATCAGATTGGTGACGATGGTTCCCAGAGTCCGGAGAGATTTCTTGAAATTGTCCATGTAGAAGAAGAGAAAGCAAAACCGTCGGTTGAAGATCCGCGTCTTTGGAGTTGAAAGAACTCCCGCCACATCTCGAGTATGCATTTCTTGACGAGGAGCATCGCTTACCGGTCATAATTTTGGCATCATTGGAAAAGGTTGAGAAAAATCAGCTTCTTGAGGTTCTAAGACTTCATAAGAAAGCAATCGCTTGGAAATCATGGACATCAAAGGAATAAATCCCTCCTTCTGTACACATAAAATTTTAATGGAGGATCAGTTCAAGCCGTGTGCGCAGCACCAGAGGCGACTGAACCCAAACATGCAGGACGTCGTTAAAAAGGAAGTGATTAAGTTGTTAGATGTTGGTTTGATCTATCCTATTTACGACTCCGTTTGGGTCAGTCCTGTGCAGGTATGTAACACCTCGAAAATTTACGTCCAATAATGTATTGACACGTGTCATAGACTTTGAATATGTGAAAACATACTTTAGAGGGACTAAAGTTGACAAACAGTGAAACTATGTGAATATAAGGGTCCAAAGTGTCAACAATGGATAAATAGGCTCTACAATAACCCTACATGGTGTTTATAATCCTAAACGGATAAATCATGGATCATACAAAGCGGAAAATGAAAGAAAGTGAGGAATTACAAACTACAGGGGCTAATTGTGTCAACATGTTGAAAGTATACCTCTGAGTGAACTTTTGGTAAACCCGAAGCTTTGTAATGGTAAAATATACTCACTAGAATATGTGATAAAAATTTCATCAAGTTTCGTTATCGTATGAGAAAGATATGATCAAAACCGTGCACGAAGGGTTAAATGCGTTAACGTTGAATTTTGTGACTTTTTGGGTAAGCACAAAGTTAACCAAGGACTTTACCATGTTTGTAAATGTCCCAAGGTCCTTAAAAATCAGATTTGAGGGTCTAATGAGCAAGATAAATAGCCAAAACCACGTAACAAAGGACCAAGGACCAAAACATCAACATTTAAAAGGTTTTTGCAAGTCTGAAGGGGCCAGGCGGCCCGCCTGGACCCTAAAGCGGGCCGCATGACCTGCCCAGCTACAAAATAGCGAACAGATGTCAGTTATGAGTCTGATTTCGAGTTGTAACCAGCTGTATCCGATCCCTGAGCCTCACCAATGGATGTACATGCATTTAGGGACACTTGGACTCATCTTATAACCTCAGTAGACCTTTGTGGCAGCATCTAAGGAGATCAAATTGGTTATAAGAAGAACTTGAAGTTGCAACTTTCATTACTTGCATGTTCAAAAATTCACAAGATCAATTCTGGAGCTCTCTGGACATCAAGCCAACTTTCTAGTGATCTCTAAGCATTATTAGGACTCTTGTAAGTGTTCATAACCTTCTCTAATTCGTTCTAGCCTAGTTAATTATCCATAAGTCAAACCATCGTAAATTTAGTTTGACTTTGTGATTAAACGAAAATTGCTCAGTCATTTCTCGAATTGAAAGTACCTACAAGTTGGTATTTATGTGGGTAACAAACCCTTAAAAGGGTATTTTCAGATTCCCACTCTAAATATGCTAATTGTCGAGTCAAAGCTTGTTCTAAAAAGTCAACAGAATGATTATTTGCAAATTTAAGCATAATTAGCAATGTAGGGTACATGCAACCTGTTTGATCATTAAAAAAACATGGTAACTAATGTAAGAACATGTCTCAACATGTTCACCTCGACAATTTTCAGTTTAAACCCGGATCGGAACCGAAAGTCGCATAATTTGACTTTTGCTTTGACTATCAGTTCTGATCCGTGCATGCATGTTTGAGATCTGCCTTAGAGCTTATTTTGGACCAAGTTTCATATAAGTATAACTCTCTGAGATTTTACAACTTGGTTCAATACTTATCCGATTCATATGCATGTTTCTGATTTATGTTTAAATGTGACTATTATGCCCTTTGTACTATAAAACGCGATTTTTGAAAAAGTGAAAGAGTAAAAACATTTGTTACTGATTTATAAATTTGCACTTAAAATTTGATATCAGTTTGAGGTGTAGATTAAGAGTTATGCTCATTATCGTAATTTGAAAGCTTTATGTTAATTAAACGGCGTAATTAGCGAATAGCCTATTTAAACCCACTTTTTATGTCACACCCTGGCTTTGCGGAAGCGTGGTTAATTTTGGTGTGACTTCTTAATACCATAGCTTAACCATAACAAAGCTATATGAAATAAAATCATGCAAGATCATCCATTTGATTAAGTTTTAAAACCAGAGTAACATACCATAGTCTTAGAGACTTACAACATCATAACATAAGACAATGTCTTGAAAAACATAAACATGAAATAAACGCAGTTTAAGAGTTGTGACTTGTCCAGGAAAGAGTCACATTTCCTAAACTGGGATGACCTTGGAACCCTTATGCAGCGGGAAAACATAACATACCGTGCCAGATCTTTAATTTCCTGAAATACATGTAAGTTGAAAAATCAACAATAATGTTGAGCGAGTTCATGTGTAAGTGAGTATGTAAAACACTTGTAAGTATAAAAGTTCCCTGGTATGTAGCAGTGTAAGGAAAAAGAGATCACCAATGGTTTGCAAGACCATTAGTATGTGTGAAGTGCAAGTAGGAAGACTCAAACCTAGCAGATTTCGCGTTGGGTACAAAGTCACTCCAAGGTCCGTTCTGTTGGGCCTCTCTGAGGTCCGTTCTGTTGGGCCTAGAGTTGGGCTCGCTACACCCAGATAGATCTACCGCTTACGTCCCTTGGTCCTACAATGAGGATTAATGGTCTCCAGTTTCTGCTTACCCACTCACATGATCTAAGTAGTAAACCTCCTTAAGCTAACCATACCATGTATAAAGTACTTGTAATCAAAGTAACATGTATTTCACCCCCGCAGTTAAGAAAACTGAAAACAGTTAGAGAAAAGGGGGACATGAACTCACTGTGGTGTGTCTCTACCAAGTATGCCTCCAAACCGATCAGCTGTATGACGACCTACACGTGCTAACTCTATTAGACGGACGGCCGTGCCTTAGCTTTATGGTTTAAGTTTTTGGGAAATAGTTAGGCAACTATTTCGTGTTTACGTTCTGTATATACTTGGTAGTTATTCTCCTTCCCAAGGATGGGGGATTCAATACATGTGCGTTCAAATTAAATCATTAAGTCTCACTTAATATATATACATATTTCCAATTCCAAAATATAAGTATTTTTCTCAAAAATATTATATTTTTATTTCACATAATTTTTCTCCAATAATACATTGTTAAGATACGCGTTCATAAATATTTTCGTAAGCGCGTAAGTTACGTTTTAACAATCGAGTGGTAATATACTTACCGGTGTAACTTATGTATTTATGGTGAAAGCGTTCGTATTATTTTGGATTCGTTAACGTTCGTAAATATTATTTTTACTCTAAAAATAATATCTATGTATTTTCACGAAATAATCATAAACAGTGTGTGAAAATATATATTTATCACGTTAAATTTTGTGAAAATCCCACCTCCGAATATTTAGTAAATAAAGTCATGGCGAAATTTATATTTTGAAAGCATGCCAAAAGTAATTCTAACACTTGTAGTGTAAATAGTTCTAAGTGTTAGGTTTTTAGAAAAATTTCGCCAGAGTTTCCTCTGTAACTGGAGGTGGCCACGCTTTCAAGCGTATCATTTTCTTTAACAAATCAACTCAACAATTTTCTCTAAGTGATCAGAACAACTTTCAGCACAACAACAAATCAACATATGTGTAAATTGCCAAAAATTACATGAACTTGCAGTTTTCCCAAAACTGTGGTGTACATCCCCCTTAAATTTAGTAGATCTTCATATAAAGTAATTTGATCTTGTAAAAACCTCGTTTTTAGAGAAAATCCATCTTTACAACTTCCCGTCATCTTTTACAAAAACTGTTATTTTGTCGGATCTTTTCATTTCACAAGTGTTTACACACTTGTGGTTTATAAAAATCATGCGTGTTAGTGTAAAATCCATCTTTTAAAATACATGATTTCTTTGATACGTGGTTCTTTGAAAATACCACTTGCAGATGCGTAGATCTGCTAGTTTTAAACACAATTTCACAAGTAAAACTCTTTTACACAAGTTCATGATTCGCGTGTGGTAGAGTTTCACCTTTTAACCCTTGTATTATTCAAAACAAGCTTATGTTAAGATCCATGATCTTACCAAACCGGGTTAAACGATGATCTGAGCTACCACATCATAGATCGGGCCTAAATAATCATATATTTCGAATACTACATCATTTACACAACATATAAGCTTTTAACCACTATTTTTAGTGTTTTTAGTAAACTTTAAAGCATCATCTTGCATGTTAACGAGTTTTAACCGATAAAAATCCTTTTAACCACTTTAGAATAGTTCAAGATAGGGATTTAAACATCATACCACTAGCTCGAGGCTAGGGAAGAATCTTGACGAAAATGGCGTGGATAAAAGCAAGATAAAGTGGTCCTTCGAACTCCGAGTGCACCAAGACTCCTTATATGCGATCCTTGAAGCTTGTATGATGTTGGAATGGCTTGATGAAAACCGAAAATGGATGTATGGGGAGGGGGGTGTTCGGCCGTAAGCTTCTAGGGAGAAAGAGAGAAGAGTGGTGTTGTGATGAGTGTTATGTTGTGTTAATGATGTTACTTATAGACATTACCAAGGTTTATTATCCACTAGATCATATGTATGCTAGATACTAAGCATATTAGATTAAAATAATCAAGTTTAGTACATGGTGTGTCCCCTCTTAGTTGGGGACGGTTAGGATGGGGGGGGGGGTACTAGTTCAATTCCAAGTGTTAGTTACTTATTAGTTAGGTTAAACCAAGTTAGTTAAGTAGTTAACTTGGTTAGTTGTGTGTCATGCGTTATAATGGGTGTTAGGGTACTCAGGGACCCTAACTGGCTCAGAAAAAGATAAATAATGAAAATAACAATATTTTCACGTTCCGGGTATAGTCCGGTTGTTTGGTTGGATAGTAATCCGTTAAAGCGTTAACAAAGCTTTTAAAGTGTCGTTAATACTCTTTTTAGTGACACGACTCATTCCTGACACTTTGGAAAGTGTCTAGCAATATTTTTCTCATGATTTGGCACTTTACTAGTTAGCTAAAAGTTGAATTATTGTGTAAGTGCTGAGTTTTGTACTTTAGAGTACGTTTTAGGCACATCCAGTCATTGTGACTTATTCCTAGAGACGCAGTTCTACAACCCTTGTATCCCTACACTCACCACTAGTGTAGCAAAATATTTCAGGCTCTTACAGGCCTTAGAGGCAGTGTCTGCCTGATGCTGGGTTTATCAGCATGTTCAATAGGTTATCCGTTATTGTGCTACTGTGCTTTTTGTGCATCATGGTTGTCACTAGGGTTCAGCATGTAAATAATGTAGTGACGATAAGTAAAGTATGATGCAAGTAAGTACATGTATCAGATATCAAGTAGCAGTTCATTAGCTAGTTCAAACAAGCACAGTAATTAAGCAGTAATTAATCATTAGTTAAGTCGTACGGATACCTGGTTTAGTGCGGGTTGTCACATTCTCCCCCCGTTAAATAAATTTCGTCCCGAAATTTAAGTTCTGCTTGTAGATGCAGGGTTCTTAGAAAAAAGGTGGGGGTATTTCTCTTTCATCCGGTCCTCACGCTCCCAGGTGTACTCAGGACCGTGTCTGGCATTCCAACGAACTTTGACGAGCTTGACACTGCTCCGGCGGGTCTTGTTTACTTTCCAATCCGTAACCTCGACCGGTTCTTCAACGAAATGGAGCGTGTTGTCAACATGAATCTCGTCGATGGGAATGGCAATGTCATCTTGAGTTGGACTTTTCTTCAGGTTGGATACATGAAATGTATCGTGAACAGAATGGAGTTCAGCAGGTAGGTCCAACTTGTATGCTACTAGTCCTATTCTTTCCAGAATTCTGAAGGGACCAATGTAGCGCGGATTTAACTTCCCACGCTTTCCGAAGCGTGCCACACCCTTCCAGGGTGAGACTTTCAATAACACCATTTCTCCAACTTGGAAATCCACATGTTTTCGGTTTGGATCCGCATAAGCCTTCTGTCTGTGGCGAGCTGCTTCGATGCGTTTAAGAATCTGCGCGATCTTGTCTGTCGTCTCTTGGACGATTTCGGGACCAGCAAGCTGCCTATCACCTGCGTCAGCCCAGCATAGGGGTGATCGGCACTTGCGTCCGTAAAGGGCTTCGAATGGCGCGACACCAATACTGGTGTGGTAGCTGTTGTTGTAAGAAAATTCGACCAAAGGCAAATGCTTGTCCCAGCTACCGCCCAAATCCATAACACATGCTCTCAGCATGTCTTCCAAAGTCTGTATCGTTCGCTCGCTCTGACCGTCAGTTTGCGGATGAAACGCAGTGCTCAGATTCAATTGTGAGCCAAAGGCTTCTTGGAAGGATTGCCATATCCTTGACACAAACCTTCCGTCTCTATCAGAGATGATTGAGAGAGGTACTCCATGGCGCGCGACGATCTTTCTCATGTAAATTTCAGCCAATTTGCTCGTATTATCCTTCTCTCTGATAGGTAAGAAGTGTGCTGACTTCGTTAATCGATCCACTATCACCCAGATAGTGTCATGGCCTCTTGGCGTTCTTGGCAATTTTGTAATAAAACCCATGGAGATTTGTTCCCATTTCCACTTGGGAATCTCAGGTTGTTGCAGAAGTCCTGAAGGCTTCTGGTATTCCGCTTTACCCTTAGCGCACGTTAAACACTTGCTCACATAAACAGCAACATCGCCTTTCATCCTAGGCCACCAATAATAATCTCTGAGATCCTGGTACATCTTATCCGCTCCTGGATGGATAGAGTACCGCGACTTGTGAGCTTCATCGAAAATAACTTTCCTTAAATCGCCAAACAGAGGAACCCAAATCCTTTTCTCAAAACATAATGTTCCATCTTCGTTTGGTACCAAAAGCTTCTCCATCCCATGGAGATATTCTTCTTCAAGGTTTCCTTCCTTGAGAGCTTCTTTCTGCGCGGCACGAATGCGCAAGGAAAGATCGGTTCGTATAATCATTTCTAAGGCTCTAACCCTTATGGGCTTGATTCTCTCTTTACGACTTAGGGCATCGGAGACTACATTCGCCTTCCCTGGATGATACTTTATCTCGCAGTCGTAGTCGTTCAACAATTCAACCCATCGTCTTTGCCTCATGTTCAACTCCTTCTGGTTGAATATATGCTGTAGGCTCTTGTGATCTGTAAAGATTGTACACTTCGTACCATAAAGGTAGTGTCTCCAGATCTTTAAAGCAAAAACCACTGCGCCGAGCTCCAAATTGTGTGTGGTATAGTTCTTTTCATGCACTTTCAACTGACGCGATGCGTAAGCAATAACCTTTTGGCGTTGCATCAACACACAACCCAATCCTTGACGCGATGCGTCGCAGTATACCACAAAATCATCAGTACCCTCTGGTAGAGCTAAGATTGGCGCGTTACAAAGCTTATCCTTCAATATCTGAAATGCTTCATCCTGCTTGATTCCCCAATCAAACTTCTTATCCTTCTGCGTGAGGAGCGTCAATGGTTGAGCGATTTTTGAAAAATCCTCAATGAACCTTCGATAGTAGCCAGCCAAACCCAAGAATTTTCGAATCTCGGTTGGCGTCTTTGGCGTTTCCCAATTCTTGATCGCTTCGATCTTTGTGGGGTCAACATGGATTCCACTTCCATTAACCACATGTCCAAGAAATTGGACTTCACGTAGCCAAAATTCGCACTTGGAGAATTTGGCATACAGCTGTTCCTTCTTTAGCAGCTCCAAAATAGCTCTTAGATGCTGTTCGTGCTCGGTCTTTGTTCTTGAATAGATCAAGATGTCGTCGATAAACACAATCACGAACTTGTCCAAGTACGGCTTGCAAACTCTATTCATCAAATCCATAAACACTGCAGGTGCGTTTGTCAAACCAAACGGCATAACAAGGAACTCGTAGTGTCCATAACGAGTTCTGAAGGCTGTCTTCGGGATACTTTCCTCTTGTATCCTTAACTGATGGTATCCAGATCGAAGATCGATCTTTGAATAAAAGCTTGAGCCTTGTAGTTGGTCAAACAGATCATCAATCCTTGGCAGAGGGTATCTATTCTTGACCGTCAGCTTGTTCAACTCTCTGTAGTCGATACACATACGGAAACTACCGTCCTTCTTTTTGACAAACAGGACCGGAGCTCCCCAAGGCGAGAAGCTTGGTCGGATAAAACCCTTGTCTAACAACTCTTGAAGTTGTGTCGACAGTTCCTGCATCTCAGACGGAGCAAGTCTGTACGGTGCCTTAGCCACAGGCGCGGCGCCTGGAACTAAATCGATGTGAAACTCTACTTGCCTCTGAGGTGGCAGTCCAGGCAAGTCTTCTGGGAAGACTTCTGGATACTCCCTCACGACAGGGATGTCTTCGATTCTTGGCTCAGCAGCCTTCTTATCCACAATGTGTGCCAGGAAGGCAACACATCCTTTCTGCAAACACTTCCTTGCTTTCAAGCAGCTGATAATCCTCAACGGCGTCTCACGCTTCTCTCCATGAACAACAATGGTCTCACCATCATCGGTTGGGATACGAACAACCTTTTCGTGACAAACTATCTCAGCTTTGTTGCTTGATAACCAATCCATTCCTACCACCACGTCGAAGCTTCCCAACTGGACTGGTAGTAGATCTAGAGCGAACTCACGCTCTCCCAATTCAATCACACAACCTCTGACAACTTCATTGGCTTCTACTAACTTCCCATTAGCCAATTCGATCGAGTAGGGAATATCTAACTTATTAGCAGCTAGACTAAGCATATTCTTAAATTCTAACGATACGAAGCTATAATCGGCACCAGTATCAAATAAAACGGATGCATAGCGTTGGTTCACAGGGAACGTACCAGTAACGACATTGGGGTCCTGGCGCGCTTCCCTTGCTTCGATTTGAAACACTCTCCCACGGGCTTGGTTTAAGTCTGGGCAGTTCTTCTTAAAATGCCCGATATCACCACAGTTAAAGCATCCAAGTCTTTGCCCGTTTCCACCAGCTTGATCATTCCTCTGATTACGATTCACGGCGCCCGCTTGGTTAGCATTGTTGCCTCGATTCTCGTTACCTCCATAGTTTCCTTGTGGGCGATTTCCATTTCCACCCCGGTTGTAATTTCTGTTTCCGAATCCTCCCTGGCCTCCCTGACCAGCAGTGGCCCAACAAGTGTCCTTCAAGTGGCCACGTTTCCCACATGCTTCGCATACTTTTGGCCCACAATGACCAGAATGGTGGCGCTGGCAGGTGTTGCATTTGGGCTGGGTGCCCATATACCCTTTTCCTTTCTTCCCTCTACCAGCTGTAACCTGAGCTGGCGTGTCTGATCCTCCTTTCTTAACCACCACACTGGCGCCCTGCTTGAAGTTCGAGAACTTTCGTTTGTTACCTCCTGATGACTCGACGTGAGTCTCTGCCTTCTTGGTCTTGATCTCATCAAACTTGTTCAGGCGAATAGCCTCCTCAGTGAGAGCTACGCTCAAATCAATCGCCTCAGTAATGGTCGCAGGCTTGGATGAGGTTACCATGCATATGATTTGAGGAGCTAGTCCCCAAATGAAACGTTCAATTCTCTTGAACTCAGGAGTGACCATGTAGGGTACCACATGCGATAAGTCATGGAACCTTTGAACGTATTCTGCTATCTTTTGACCGTCCATTTTCAAGTGCCAGAACTCGGTCTCCAATCGCTGGATTTCTGCGCGGGAACAGTACTTTTTGCGCATAAGTTCCTTCAGTTCGGTCCAGGTCAGCGCGTAGGCAGCAGCTTCGCCAAGTGTCTGTACTTGCAGATTCCACCAAGAGAGGGCTCCATCCAAGAATAGCCCTGAGATATAGGTGACTTGCTGATCTAGCGCGCATTTGCTCATGCGAAGAACAGATTCAGTTTTCTCAGCCCAACGAACAAAGGCGACAGCACCTCCTGTGCCATCAAAGTTTACGGGCTTGCAGTCTAAGAACTGCTTGTAGGTGCATCCTGCACATACGTTATAACATACGTTTGGCATTAGCATCATTGCTAAAGATATCCAATTAGGTCATGGTATGTCTAAATGACTTAGTATTACCATGAGGTGGATTATTGTTGCCAGTGTTGCCAGAGTTGCTTCCACTAGTCCCTCCTTGAGAGGCGGCGTATTGTGCAATGGCAGCAGCGATAATTTGCTGGAGTTCTGCCTCATTGGTAGGCATGTGTGTCTCTCGTCTCGGCGGCATCTTCTAAAAGATGGTTTACGTTGGTCAGGCCATAGTAAAACGTACGTATATAGTAATAGTAATAGCACATAACATCTCATGTTATCAACACATCACAAATACCAATCACACAACATCCCATGTCATAAAAATATAAATAAGCAATCAAGCGAATCAAATATGGTGAGAATACTGCGATTGCCATATATCGAGACCACATAGTAAGTGTATCAGTACATCCCTGTGTCATACAATCATCAATCAACTAGGGGCTACATCACCCCTGTCCAAAAACTATATCATGTCAGTGTCAAATACGTCGAATACATGTCAACAAAAGTCAGGATCATAATGTAGTCTCCAAAAATGCTGTGCAGTCCAACAATCGCCGTCTTCTCACCAACGTCTACCCAAACAGCACTGATGAGCTCTATACAGATGGCGGTGGAGGAGGGGGAAGTGGGTGTAAAACAAACGACGTAACTGGAGCCAGTCCTCCTCCATGGCTCGCTGGGTACGAATGATAGAAGCAACCCGCTGCTCTAGTGTAAAGAGACGGGCAGCATAATCTGGAGGTAAGGGTCGAAATGGCTGCAGAGGAGAGTGTGTCTGACCATGGCACTGGCATGGTGGCAGCTGAGCTCTCTCAAGCTCCTGGATGCGCTGCGTGTGTGACTCGTGCTGGGCGACAAAAGACATCAAAACGTCCTCGATAGTATACCCCATGTGGAAAGAATGGTAGGGGTCAGTAGGTGGCATAGCAGAGTCAGGTGCCCAAAGGAACGGCTCACTGGTGGGATCAAAAGGTGCCACATGAAATGGAGCAACAAAGGGTGGAACAGATGACATCTGGGGCATGAAGGGGATAGACATCGGTACATGCCCAAAAGGATGGGCTGAAGAACCCTCTCCAGTCCTCGCTGGAGGTACAAACTGTGGAACCTGAAAAGAAGAATCAACATGTCGTGTATCAGGGATCTGGGGGGAAAAGGTGGAACATCCTCATCAGCAGGTATCCAACCGTGCTGTGCATGCTCATCTGGTGGATCCATGTGTGCCGCGAACAGTGCATGCTCGGGCTCTAGTGGGATAGGATCAGGTGGGGAAGCAACAAAAGGGTGAACGGGTGCAATGTGCTCAACAGGATGGTCAACAGGTATATCAACAACAGGTAGAGGAACAACAGGATCAACAACAACATGATCGCCCTCTAACAATGGAACATCCGCTGGGAGATCATCAATAGGTGGGTCTGCTATAACAGGCTAAATAGGGATGCCAGCATGTACGGGGTCATGCTCAAGTATGGGGTCTAGAGCGGTTGCCTGCTCAGGAGCGACGACAGGCTCGGGATCATCAAAAGCCATCTCGAAGTCAAACTCGGGGTCGATAGGGTCTACTGGGTCAGCTGGATCCTCCATGGGCTGATCCATAGGTATAAACTCGATATCACGATCCGGGTCGTATCCCGGGGGAAAGATAGGATCAGAATCCTCTATGTCATCATGGTCAAACGCAAAACTGGGAATAGGTGCAACAGAGGATGCCTGGTCAGGATCAGAATCATGCGCAAAGTGCTGTGCGCTCAATGTGTGAGAAGGTGCGGATGCCACAGACTCGAAGGAGTCTGGGACAGGAGAATGTGCAGGCGAATCCTCAGCGGGAACGTCAGCGATCATCAGAAGATCATCCACAGGAAGAAGGGCCTCGCCCTGGATCTCATCCTCAAAGGGCTCCTCCTCAAACAGGTCAACATCGCCGTCAGCCTCGGCGTCAAGAAGGAAATCATATGCTGGATAAACGGCTAAGGGTATAGGAGCCGGAATCTCTACTAGGGGTAGGTACTCAGCGGGAGGGTCATCTGCAGGCTCATCAGCACCATCGGGTAGTGCGAAGGGCTGGAAATCATCCTCGTCAGTACTGGTATAGTCAGATGTGTGCACCTCGTGCTCGGAGGATGTGAGGTCATCAGATACGATAGGTATGGGTCCAGTGGTGTCCGAATCGCCAGTACCGGCTGAATCCATGAGTCTGTAACATACACACAAATATGCTCAAATAATCAGTCATACAATCAGATAATCACATAAGTCACCAAGTAAGATATCACATAATTCTCCTAGTCCCACTAGCCTCCCAGTCTCCTAGACTGCTCTATCAACTACCTCGACCTCTCAGATCGAGCCTCGGTCTCCAATACCGAGCCTCAGCCTCCAAACTGAGCCTACTCTTCCTAGTCCAACTAGCCAACTACCTCGATCTCTCAGACCGAGCCTCGGCCTCTCAGACCGAGCCTCAGCCTTTCTAGACTGAGCCTACTCTTCCTAGTCTCACTAGCCAACTACCTCGATCTCTCAGACCGAGCCTCGGCCACTCAGACCGAGCCTCAGCCTTTCTAGACTGAGCCTATAAATAATAAAATGTGCTCAACATTTGTTTGTAAAAAGTTTTGGATCTGGACTTAAGTGGTATGCAGAAAAATGTTTTCGTGAGAGCCCTAGTGATCATAGTCTAGACTCGAGAAGGAATCCTAGTTCGCTATGATCAGAGCTCTGATACCAAGCTGTCACACCCTGGCTTTGCGGAAGCGTGGTTAATTTTGGTGTGACTTCTTAATACCATAGCTTAACCATAACAAAGCTATATGAAATAAAATCATGCAAGATCATCCATTTGATTAAGTTTTAAAACCAGAGTAACATACCATAGTCTTAGAGACTTACAGCATCATAACATAAGACATTGTCTTGAAAAACATAAACATGAAATAAACGCAGTTTAAGAGTTGTGACTTGTCCAGGAAAGAGTCACATTTCCTAAACTGGGATGACCTTGGAACCCTTATGCAGCGGGAAAACATAACATACCGTGCCAGATCTTTAATTTCCTGAAATACATGTAAGTTGAAAAATCAACAATAATGTTGAGCGAGTTCATGTGTAAGTGAGTATGTAAAACACTTGTAAGTATAAAAGTTCCCTGGTATGTAGCAGTGTAAGGAAAAAGAGATCACCAATGGTTTGCAAGGCCATTAGTATGTGTGAAGTGCAAGTAGGAAGACTCAAACCTAGCAGATTTCGCGTTGGGTACAAAGTCACTCCAAGGTCCGTTCTGTTGGGCCTCTCTGAGGTCCGTTCTGTTGGGCCTAGAGTTGGGCTCGCTACACCCAGATAGATCTACCGCTTACGTCCCTTGGTCCTACAATGAGGATTAATGGTCTCCAGTTTCTGCTTACCCACTCACATGATCTAAGTAGTAAACCTCCTTAAGCTAACCATACCATGTATAAAGTACTTGTAATCAAAGTAACATGTATTTCACCCCCGCAGTTAAGAAAACTGAAAACAGTTAGAGAAAAGGGGGACATGAACTCACTGTGGTGCGTCTCTACCAAGTATGCCTCCAAACCGATCAGCTGTATGACGACCTACACGTGCTAACTCTATTAGACGGACGGCCGTGCCTTAGCTTTATGGTTTAAGTTTTTGGGAAATAGTTAGGCAACTATTTCGTGTTTACGTTCTGTATATACTTGGTAGTTATTCTCCTTCCCAAGGATGGGGGATTCAATACATGTGCGTTCAAATTAAATCATTAAGTCTCACTTAATATATATACATATTTCCAATTCCAAAATATAAGTATTTTTCTCAAAAATATTATATTTTTATTTCCCATAATTTTTCTCCAATAATACATTGTTAAGATACGCGTTCATAAATATTTTCGTAAGCGCGTAAGTTACGTTTTAACAATCGAGTGGTAATATACTTACCGGTGTAACTTATGTATTTATGGTGAAAGCGTTCGTATTATTTTGGATTCGTTAACGTTCGTAAATATTATTTTTACTCTAAAAATAATATCTATGTATTTTCACGAAATAATCATAAACAGTGTGTGAAAATATATATTTATCACGTTAAATTTTGTGAAAATCCCACCTCCGAATATTTAGTAAATAAAGTCATGGCGAAATTTATATTTTGAAAGCATGCCAAAAGTAATTCTAACACTTGTAGTGTAAATAGTTCTAAGTGTTAGGTTTTTAGAAAAATTTCGCCAGAGTTTCCTCTGTAACTGGAGGTGGCCACGCTTTCAAGCGTATCATTTTCTTTAACAAATCAACTCAACAATTTTCTCTATGTGATCAGAACAACTTTCAGCACAACAACAAATCAACATATGTGTAAATTGCCAAAAATTACATGAACTTGCAGTTTTCCCAAAACTGTGGTGTACATCCCCCTTAAATTTAGTAGATCTTCATATAAAGTAATTTGATCTTGTAAAAACCTCGTTTTTAGAGAAAATCCATCTTTACAACTTCCCGTCATCTTTTACAAAAACTGTTATTTTGTCGGATCTTTTCATTTCAAAAGTGTTTACACACTTGTGGTTTATAAAAATCATGCGTGTTAGTGTAAAATCCATCTTTTAAAATAAATGATTTCTTTGATACGTGGTTCTTTGAAAATACCACTTGCAGATGCGTAGATCTGCTAGTTTTAAACACAATTTCACAAGTAAAGCTCTTTTACACAAGTTCATGATTCGCGTGTGGTAGAGTTTCACCTTTTAACCCTTGTATTATTCAAAACAAGCTTATGTTAAGATCCATGATCTTACCAAACCGGGTTAAACGATGATCTGAGCTACCACATCATAGATCGGGCCTAAATAATCATATATTTCGAATACTACATCATTTACACAACATATAAGCTTTTAACCACTATTTTTAGTGTTTTTAGTAAACTTTAAAGCATCATCTTGCATGTTAACGAGTTTTAACCGATAAAAATCCTTTTAACCACTTTAGAATAGTTCAAGATAGGGATTTAAACATCATACCACTAGCTCGAGGCTAGGGAAGAATCTTGACGAAAATGGCGTGGATAAAAGCAAGATAAAGTGGTCCTTCGAACTCCGAGTGCACCAAGACTCCTTATATGCGATCCTTGAAGCTTGTATGATGTTGGAATGGCTTGATGAAAACCGAAAATGGATGTATGGGGAGGGGGGTGTTCGGCCGTAAGCTTCTAGGGAGAAAGAGAGAAGAGTGGTGTTGTGATGAGTGTTATGTTGTGTTAATGATGTTACTTATAGACATTACCAAGGTTTATTATCCACTAGATCATATGTATGCTAGATACTAAGCATATTAGATTAAAATAATCAAGTTTAGTACATGGTGTGTCCCCTCTTAGTTGGGGACGGTTAGGATGGGGGGGGGGGGCACTAGTTCAATTCCAAGTGTTAGTTACTTATTAGTTAGGTTAAACCAAGTTAGTTAAGTAGTTAACTTGGTTAGTTGTGTGTCATGCGTTATAATGGGTGTTAGGGTACTCAGGGACCCTAACTGGCTCAGAAAAAGATAAATAATGAAAATAACAATATTTTCACGTTCCGGGTATAGTCCGGTTGTTTGGTTGGATAGTAATCCGTTAAAGCGTTAACAAAGCTTTTAAAGTGTCGTTAATACTCTTTTTAGTGACACGACTCATTCCTGACACTTTGGAAAGTGTCTAGCAATATTTTTCTCATGATTTGGCACTTTACTAGTTAGCTAAAAGTTGAATTATTGTGTAAAGTGCTGAGTTTTGTACTTTAGAGTACGTTTTAGGCACATCCAGTCATTGTGACTTATTCCTAGAGACGCAGTTCTACTGTCACACCCTGGCTTTGCGGAAGCGTGGTTAACTTTGGTGTGACTTCTTAATACCATAGCGTAATCATAACAAAGCTATATGAATTTAAAAACCATGCAAGTCATCATTAAGTTTAGAAATCAACGTACAATACCATTGTTTTAAACATAAGACCATAACCATGTTCAGTAAACATTACAACTTATAACAAACATAAACGAGGGTTAAGGATTGTGTCTTGTCCAGGTAAGAGAACACAACCCCTAATCCTTGATGACTTCATGAAGATTGCAGCGGAAAACGTTCATACCGTGCCAGAATCCGTTTAATTTCCTGAAATACATGTGAGTTGAAAAATCAACAATAATGTTGAGCGAGTTCATGTGCAAGTGAGTAAGTAAAACACTTGTAAGTATAAAAGTTTCCTGGTATGTAGCAGTGTAAGAGGACTTGTGATCACCAATGGTTTGCAAGGCCATTAGCATGTTGTGAAATGCAAATAGTAAGATACAACCTAGCCGATTTTTGCGTTGGGCAACCAAGTCACTCCAGGTCCGTTGTGGTTAGCCTCCGAGAGGTCCGTTTGGCCTAGAGCTGGGCTCGCTACACCCAGATAGATCTACCGCTCGAGTCCCTCGGTGTTCTAACTACCCATTCACATGATCTAAACCTCCTTACGTTATTCATACCGTGTATAAAGTACTTGTAAACAAAGTAACATGTATTTCACCCCCGCAGTTAAGAAAACTGAAAACAGTTAGAGAAAAGGGGGACATGAACTCACAGTGGATGCGTAACTCTATCAAGCGTCTCTGAAGCAGTAATCTGTGCAACGACCTACAAGTGCTAAGTCTATTAGACGGACGGCCGTGCTTTTAGCTTTACAGTTTATGTTAGCGGGAAATAGTTAGACAACTATTTCGTGTTACATTTTGTACATGCTTGATAGTTATTTTCCTTCCCAAGGATGGGGGATACAATACATGTGCGTAAGTTACGTTTTATCAGTCTTGTGGTAATGTAATTACCGGTGTAACTTATATGTTTGTGGAAGCGTTCGCAAAGTTTTGGAATCATTAACGCTTGTAAATATTATTTTTACTCTAAAATAATATTTATGTATTTCACAAAATAATCATAAACAGTGTTGTGACAAATATATTTATCACGTTCATCTTTGTGAAAATCCCACCTCCGAATATTTAGTAAAATATAGTGCTGGCGAAATTTATGTTTTGAAAACATGTCCAAAGATAGTTCTAACACTTGTGGTGTAAAAAGTCTAAGTGTTAGGTTTTTAGAAATTTCGCCAGAGTTTCCTCTGTAACTGGAGGTGGCCACGCTTTCAAGCGTATCATTTTCTTTTAACAATCAATTCAACAATCTTCTTTATTCAATCAAACAACTTCCGACACATCAAACTAGTCAATAAATATGTAAATTTGCATAGTCGCATGAACTTGTAGTTTTTCCGAATCTATATTATAAATCCCATTTATATATGTAGATCTTTATATAAAGTACTTTCAATCTTGTAAAAACCTCGTTTCTAGAGAAGTCCGACTTTACAACTTCTAGTTATTTTTTTTTTCCCAAAAATATTCATTTTGTCGAAATATGCGTCACACAAGTGTTTACACACTTGTGTGTTGTAAGATCCGTTTCTTTAAAATACATGGTTCTTAAATGTGTGGTCCTTTGAAGATACCACTTGCGGATACGTAGATCCGCTAGTTTTAAACACCCTTTTTCCGGTTAAAACACTTTTACACAAGTAAAATATTTCTTTACAAGTTCATGTCTCTAAAATGTGGTAGTGTTTCACTTTTAACCCTTGTATCTTTCAAAAACAAGCTTATGTGATGATACATGATTTTACAAAGTCGGGTTAAACGAAAATCCGAGCTACCACATTATAGATCGGGTCTAGATAAACACAAATTTCAAGTCCTACGACTTTTACACAAGACATGTGCTATTAACCTCCATTTTTATAGTTTTAGTAGACTTTAAAGATTCAAAACGCGTGTTTACGATATTTAACCGACGATAATCCTTTTAACCACTTTAGATATGTGTAAAAACAAGTTTTAAACAATATACCTCTAGCTCGGGGCTAGGGAAGAATCGCGACGAAAACGGGGTGGATAAAAGCTAATGGTTGAGGTCCTTCGTGTTCCGCTTGCACCAAAGCTTCTAATACGCGACCCTTGATATGTGTATGTTGTTGGAATGTAAAAATCAAAGTTTGAAATTATGATGGTGGGTATGAGGGAGTTCGGCCGAAGGTTTAGAGAACAAGAGAGTATGAAATGTGGTGTTGATGGAATGTGATTATCTCATGAGTTAGTGGGCCATTTATAAACAATATAAGTATTATTAACCAATGAGTAAAGTGTCTTAGGGATATTAGACAAACCTAGATTTAAATAATCAATTTGTACAATCATGTCCCCCCATGCAAGGGGACGGTTAGGGATATGGGGGGGGGGTAGTTCGATTGTAAGTGGGTGTTTAGGGGTTTAGTTAGGGTAAACCACGTTAAGTTAAGTGTTAAACTCCGTTAGTTGTATGTTGCGTGTTATGACGGGTGTTAGGGTAATCAGGGACCCTAACTGGTTCAGAAAAATAAAAATAGTGAAAATAGTAATATTTTCATGTTCCGGATAAAGTCCGGGTGTCCGGTTGGATAGTAATCCGTTAAAGTGTTACAAAAGACTTTAAAGTGTCGTTATTACATTTTAGTGACACAATTTGTTTTCCCCGACACTTTAGAAAGTGTCTAGTGATATTTTCTCATTTTCTGGCACTTTACTAGTCAGCTAGAAGCCGGTTAAATTGTTAAAGTGCTGTGTTTGGTACTTAAAGTACGTTCTTGGCACATCCGAAACAGTGTATCTTATCCCCTAGAGACGCGGTAACACAACCCTTATATCCTACACTCACTACCAGTGTAGCCAAAATATGTGAGGCTCTTAACAGGCCTTAGAGGCAGTATTTGCCTGATGCTGGTTATATCAGCATGTTCACTGTGTATCCGTTTAGCGCTACTGTGCTTTTTGTGCATCATGTTTGTCACTAAGGTTCAGCACGTAAATAATGTAGTGACAGCAAATAAAGTATGATGCAAGTATGTGCATGTATCAGTATGCAGGTAGCAGTTTATCAGCTAGTTCAATCAAGCACAGTAATCAAGTAGTAATTAATCATTAATTAAGTTGTACGGATACCTGGTTTTGTGCGGGTTGTCACATTCTCCCCCCGTTAAATAAATTTCGTCCCGAAATTTAAGTTCTGCTTGTAGATGCAGAGTTCTTAGGAAATAAGTGGGGGTACTTTTCTTTCATCCGGTCCTCACGCTCCCAGGTGTACTCAGGACCATGTCTGGCATTCCAGCGAACCTTGACGAGTTTGACACTGCTCCGGCGGGTCTTGTTAACTTTCCAATCTGTGACCTCGACGGGTTCTTCTATGAAGTGGAGCGTGTCGTCAACATGAATTTCGTCGATAGGAATGGCAACGTCAATTTGAGTTGGACTTTTCTTTAAATTGGATACATGAAACGTATCGTGAACACCATTTAGTTCAGCAGGTAGGTCCAACTTGTATGCTACTGTCCCAATTCTTTCCAGAATTCTAAAGGGACCAATGTAGCGTGGATTTAACTTTCCACGCTTTCCAAAGCGTGCTACCCCTTTCCAGGGTGAAACCTTCAATAATACCATCTCTCCGACTTGGAAGTCCACATGCTTCCGGTTTGGATCCGCGTAGGCCTTTTGCCTGTGGCGAGCGGCTTCGATGCGTTTAAGAATTTGCGCGATCTTGTCTGTCGTCTCTTGGACGATCTCGGGACCAGCAAGCTGCCTATCACCTGCGTCAGACCAACATAGTGGGGATCGGCACTTGCGTCCGTATAGGGCCTCAAAAGGCGCAACACCAATACTGGTGTGGTAGCTGTTGTTATATGAAAATTCGACCAAGGGTAAGTGTTTATCCCAGCTACCGCCTAAATCCATGACACATGCCCTCAGCATGTCTTCCAACGTTTGTATTGTTCGCTCGCTCTGGCCATCAGTTTGCGGATGGAATGCAGTGCTCAGATTCAATTGTGAGCCAAAAGATTCTTGGAAAGATTGCCATATTCTTGACACAAATCTTCCGTCTCTATCAGAGATGATCGAGAGAGGTACTCCATGTCGTGCTACGATCTCTCTCAGGTAAATTTCCGCAAGTTTACTAGTACTGTCTTTCTCCCTGATTGGCAGAAAGTGTGCGGACTTTGTTAGGCGGTCAACAATCACCCAAATCATATCATGGCCTCTTGGCGTTCTTGGCAGTTTTGTAACAAAATCCATTGAGATTTGTTCCCATTTCCACTTGGGAATCTCAGGTTGTTGCAGAAGTCCCGAAGGCTTCTGGTATTCCGCCTTGACCTTAGCGCACGTTAAACATTTGCTCACGTAAATAGCAACGTCGCCTTTCATTCTAGGCCACCAATAGTAATCTTTAAGATCGTGGTACATCTTATCCGCCCCCGGATGAATAGAGTACCGTGACTTGTGCGCTTCGTCGAAAATAACTTCTCTTAATCCACCAAACAGAGGAACCCAAATCCTTTTCTCAAAACATAACGTTCCTTCCTCGTTTGGTACCAAAAGCTTCTCCATTCCACGGAGATATTCTTCCTCAAGGTTTCCCTCCTTGAGAGCTTCCTTTTGTGCAGCACGAATGCGCAAGGAGAGATCGGTTCGAATGATCATTTCCAAAGCCCTAACCCTTATGGGCTTGATTCTTTCTTTACGACTTAGGGCATCGGCGACTACATTCGCCTTCCCTGGGTGATACTTTATCTCGCAGTCGTAATCGTTTAACAATTCAACCCATCGTCTTTGCCTCATATTCAACTCCTTCTGGTTGAATATATGCTGTAGGCTTTTGTGATCTGTGAAGATTGTGCACTTCGTACCATACAGGTAGTGTCTCCAGATCTTTAGTGCAAAAACCACTGCGCCAAGCTCTAAATCGTGGGTGGTATAGTTCTTTTCGTGCACTTTCAGTTGGCGTGATGCGTAAGCAATGACCTTTTGGCGTTGCATCAACACACAACCCAATCCCTGACGCGATGCGTCGCAGTATACCACAAAATCGTCGGTACCTTCCGGTAGAGCTAAGATTGGCGCGTTGCAGAGCTTATCTTTCAATATCTGAAATGCTTCATCCTGTTTGATTCCCCAATCAAACGTCTTATCCTTCTGGGTCAGTAGTGTCAATGGTTGAGCGATTTTCGAAAAATCCTCGATGAACCTTCGATAGTAGCCAGCCAAGCCCAAGAATTGTCGAATCTCGGTTGGCGTTGTAGGCGTTTCCCAATTCTTGATTGCCTCGATCTTTGTGGGATCAACATGAATTCCATCCCCATTAACCACATGTCCAAGAAACTGGACTTCGCGTAGCCAAAACTCGCACTTGGAGAACTTGGCGTACAGCTGTTCCTTCTTTAGCAGCTCTAGTATGGTTCTAAGATGTTGTTCGTGTTCAGCCTTCGTCTTAGAGTAAATCAGGATGTCGTCGATGAATACAATCACGAACTTGTCTAAGTATGGCTTGCAAACTCTATTCATCAAATCCATGAAGACTGCAGGTGCGTTTGTCAAACCAAACGGCATAACCAGGAACTCATAGTGCCCATAGCGAGTTCTGAAAGCCGTCTTCGGGATACTTTCTTCTTGAATCCTCAACTGGTGGTATCCGGATCGAAGATCGATCTTAGAGTAACAACTTGAGCCTTGAAGTTGGTCGAACAGATCGTCAATTCTTGGCAGAGGGTATCTATTCTTGATCGTCAGCTTGTTCAACTCTCTGTAGTCAATGCACATCCGAAAACTACCGTCCTTCTTCTTAACAAACAGAACTGGAGCTCCCCAAGGTGAGAAGCTTGGTCGAATAAAACCCTTATCTAACAACTCTTGAAGTTGTGTTGACAGTTCCTGCATCTCAGATGGAGCAAGTCTGTAAGGTGCCTTAGCTACAGGCGCGGCGCCTGGAACTAAGTCGATGTGAAACTCGACTTGCCTCTGAGGTGGCAGTCCGGGTAAGTCTTCTGGAAAGACTTCTGGATACTCCCTCACGACAGGGATGTCTTCGATTCTTGGCTCAGCAGCCTTCTTATCCACAATGTGTGCCAGGAAAGCAACACATCCCTTTTGCAAACACTTCCTTGCCTTCAAACAGCTGATAATTCTTAATGGCGTCTCACGCTTCTCTCCATGTACAACAATGGTCTCACCATCATCAGTTGGGATACGAATCACTTTTTCGTGGCAAACTATCTCAGCCTTGTTGCCAGATAACCAATCCATTCCTACTACCACGTCGAAGCTTCCCAGTTGGACTGGTAGTAGATCCAGGGTAAACTCGCGTTCTCCCAATTCTATCACACAGCCTCTGATAACTTCATTTGCTTCTACTAATTTTCCATTGGCCAATTCAATTGCGTAAGGAATATCTAACTTATTAGTGGCTAAACCAAGCATATCCTTAAATTCTAACGATACGAAGCTATAGTCGGCACCAGTATCAAATAAAACAGATGCATAGCGTTGATTTACAGGGAACGTACCAGTGACAACGTTGGGATCCTGGCGTGCTTCCCGTGCACCGATCTGAAATACCCTTCCACGGGCTTGGTTCAATTCCGGGCAATCCTTTTTGAAGTGCCCAATGTCACCGCAATTGAAACATCCAAGTCTTTTACCACTTCCCGCACCATCCCCAACTGGCGGGTTGTTTTGATTGGCATTTCCGGCTTGATTGGCATTGTAGCCTCGATTATTCCCCTGTGGGCGACTACCAGAACCACCACGGTTGTTATTCCTATTTCCATATCCTCCCTGGCCTCCCCGGCCAGTACTAACCCAACAGGTGTCCTTCAAATGACCATGTTTCCCACATGCTTCGCATACTTTTAGCCTACATTGACCCGAATGGTGGCGTTGACAGGTATTGCATCTGGGCTGGGTGCCCATGTATCCTCTTCCTTTCCTTCCACTGCCAGCTGCACCCTGAGCTGGCGTGCTTGGTGCTCCTCTCTTACCATCACCGCTAACACTTTGATTGAAGTTCGAAAACTTTCTTTTGTTACCTCCTGACGACTCAACATGAATCTCTTTCTCCTTTGCCTTAACATCACCAAACTTGTTCAGACGAATCGCCTCTTCTGTGAGAGCCACGCTCAAGTCGATGGCTTCAGTGATAGTCGCTGGTTTGGAGGAGGTTACCATGCTTATTATTTGGGGAGCCAAACCCCAAATGAAGCGCTCGATTCGCTTGTATTCTGGCGTGACCATATAAGGAACCACTTGAGATAGGTCATGAAACCTCTGAACGTACTCTGCTACCTTCGGACCGTCCATTTTTAGGTGTCAGAACTCAGTCTCCATTCGCTGAATTTCTGCGCGGGAACAGTACTTCTTGCGCATAAGCTCTTTCAGCTCTGCCCAGGTCAGTGCGTAGGCGGCAGCTTCGCCTAACGTCTGGACTTGTAAGTTCCACCAAGATAGGGCTCCGTCTAGAAACAGCCCTGAGATGTAAGTGACCTGCTGGTCGAGCGCACATTTGCTCATGCGGATGGTGGAATCAGTCTTCTCGGCCCAACGAGTAAAAGCGATAGCGCCTCCGGTGCCATCGAAGTTGGTGGGCTTGCAGTCTAAGAACTGCTTGTATGTGCACCCGTGTGGTGGATTATTGTTGCCCTGGTTAATACTTCCGCTCGTTCCGGGCTGAGATGCTGCATACTGTGCTATGGCAGCGGCAATGATTTGTTGTAGTTCTGCCTCGTTAGTGGGCATGCGCGTCTCGCGTCTGGGCGGCATCTTCTAAAAGATGGTTTAAGTTGGTTAGGCCATAGTAAGGCTCCGTTGTAAATCAGTTCGTAATATAGTGTTCGTATATAACGGTATTAATAGTATAATCACATAACATCTCATGTTATAGGACATAAACAGTAGATTGAATCATCACAAGTGATGAGAATACTGCGATTGTATTGCCACAATTTCGAGATCACAATGTAAAGCTTACAAGTACACCACTATATCATACGACATCAATGACTTAGTAGGGGACGACCCTAGGCAAGTCGTGCGATCACTGGACATGTTCAGGAGTCTCTGGTTCGTCCATTCTCAAATTCCACGTCAAGTTTCTGAGTTTCAGTCCTAAAACAACATTTCTTCTCCATCGTTTCCTTGAGCTCGTCCCAGCTCAGTGCATAAGCAGCGTCTGTGCCAAGGGTTTGAACCTAGAGGTTCCATAAGAGAGTGTGCCATCTAGCAACATCCTCGAGATATAGGTAACACTCTGTTGGGGCGAACAGTTACTCGTTCTTAGAATGGAGTTGGTCTCTTCGGACCAACGAACAAATGCAACGGTGCCTCCTCTTTTATCAAAGTTCAAAGGCTTGCAGTTCAGGAACTGTTTATAGGTGCAGCCAGTTGGATGGTTACTCCCAGTAATGCCATCGTTGTACTTAGAGCGGAGGGCTTCATGTCGTGCATTTATTGGTGAGATGCGTTCTTGCAGCTCGGCTTCTGTCCTTGGCAACGTACTGGTGTTTGTGTCACGTCTGGGTGACATTCCCTTTTGTCAAAGTGGTGTGAAGCGGGTTAGACAATGTTCCAATTGTCTATGAGGTATATAGCAACATAAGCCATCATGTAATCACCCAATTTCATACGCAAATATACTCAATGTGTGAGAGGGGAAATCAATTTCTGAGCCTTCACATAGGCTTGTCAATTTGGCTTGTTGCTTGTAATAGAATGAACTTCGAGGCTACATCGCCTTGGTCATTCGTGTTTTAGATTATTTCCTGCTGCACGGGTTACCATTAACTTGGCCCGCAGAGTCCACCAGGACTCCTGTGCACTACAAGTCGTTATTACGTGGGCCCCCGTAATAATAAATTGTCTTGCACAGTTACCCCAAATTTCCTCTCGTCCAAGCAGATGATCAATCAAAGGGCGACAGCAGGTGCATTGGCATGAACAAGGTCATGCTCCAATGCGGGGTCAGGAGCAACGCCTGGCTCAGGGGCCACGGCTAGATCAAAATCTCCATCTCTAATTCGGTTGGATCAACAATCACAGGGGTTACAGGATCCCCCAAGGGCTGGTCTAAGTGCATGAACTCAATGTCATGGTCTGGATCACACCAGGCGGAAAAACAGGATTGTCCTCAATATCGCGACCATACTCAAAATTGTGTGCGGGATCCGGTGCAGCTAATGATGCCCTATCAGGGTTGGCGTCGTGTAAGTAGTGCTGTATTCCCTGTATGTGCGCAGATGCGGATGTTAGAAACTCAAATGAG
Organism: Helianthus tuberosus; assembly: GCA_030545235.1. NCBI lineage: Eukaryota > Viridiplantae > Streptophyta > Magnoliopsida > Asterales > Asteraceae > Helianthus > Helianthus tuberosus. Next base: position 141,507,505 of record CM060426.1, on the reverse strand, counting down.
TCTGGGATAGGGGAATGGACATGAGTTTCCCCTACGAAGCGTCCGCATGCAGTAGTCTAAAACCAGCAGCAATAGGGCCTCGCCCTCAAGTGGGTCCTCCTCTTAGTAGTTCGACATCGTCTTCAGAGACAACGTCGAGGGCATATCAACAACGAGATAAGCGGCAGGGGCACAGGAGCAGGGATCACCGCCAGTGGCAAATTCCCAACAAGATGGCCATCAGTAGGCTCTGCTACGACTTTAGGCAGTGCACAAAGGGCTGAAAGTCGTCATTGTCTGTGCCGGTAGTATCAGAAATGTACACCTCGTGCTTCGATGAACTATGTCGTCTGATACTGTGGTCTTGGGATTTGCAGTGTCCATCTTTCTGGTATATGATGAAAGCATGATGTTTGTAACACAAACGCATATACATATAATATTCAATCATATAGTCATATAAACATGTAGTCACCACGTAAGCATTCAAATTATCCTTCTAGTCCCACTAGCCAACACTTCTAGTCCCACTAGCCAACACTTCTAGTCCCACTAGCCAACACTTCTAGTCCCACTAGTCAACACTTCTAGTCCCACTAGCCAACACTTCTAGTCCCACTAGTCAACACTTCTAGTCCCACTAGCCAACACTTCTAGTCCCACTAGTCAACACTTCTAGTCCCACTAGCCAACACTTCTAGTCCCACTAGTCAACACTTCTAGTCCCACTAGCCAACACTTCTAGTCCCACTAGTCTCCTACCTCAGCCTCCCAGACTGAGTCTAGAATAATAAATAAAATGTGCTCAACATTTGTTGGTAAAAAGTTGTGGATCTGGACTTAAGTGGTATGCAGAAAAATGTTTTCGTGAGAGCCCTAGTGATCATAGTCTAGACTCGAGAAAGAATCCTAGTTCGCTATGATCAGAGCTCTGATACCAAGCTGTCACACCCTGGCTTTGCGGAAGCGTGGTTAACTTTGGTGTGACTTCTTAATACCATAGCGTAATCATAACAAAGCTATATGAATTTAAAAACCATGCAAGTCATCATTAAGTTTAGAAATCAACGTACAATACCATTGTTTTAAACATAAGACCATAACCATGTTCAGTAAACATTACAACTTATAACAAACATAAACGAGGGTTAAGGATTGTGTCTTGTCCAGGTAAGAGAACACAACCCCTAATCCTTGATGACTTCATGAAGATTGCAGCGGAAAACGTTCATACCGTGCCAGAATCCGTTTAATTTCCTGAAATACATGTGAGTTGAAAAATCAACAATAATGTTGAGCGAGTTCATGTGCAAGTGAGTAAGTAAAACACTTGTAAGTATAAAAGTTTCCTGGTATGTAGCAGTGTAAGAGGACTTGTGATCACCAATGGTTTGCAAGGCCATTAGCATGTTGTGAAATGCAAATAGTAAGATACAACCTAGCCGATTTTTGCGTTGGGCAACCAAGTCACTCCAGGTCCGTTGTGGTTAGCCTCCGAGAGGTCCGTTTGGCCTAGAGCTGGGCTCGCTACACCCAGATAGATCTACCGCTCGAGTCCCTCGGTGTTCTAACTACCCATTCACATGATCTAAACCTCCTTACGTTATTCATACCGTGTATAAAGTACTTGTAAACAAAGTAACATGTATTTCACCCCCGCAGTTAAGAAAACTGAAAACAGTTAGAGAAAAGGGGGACATGAACTCACAGTGGATGCGTAACTCTATCAAGCGTCTCTGAAGCAGTAATCTGTGCAACGACCTACAAGTGCTAAGTCTATTAGACGGACGGCCGTGCTTTTAGCTTTACAGTTTATGTTAGCGGGAAATAGTTAGACAACTATTTCGTGTTACATTTTGTACATGCTTGATAGTTATTTTCCTTCCCAAGGATGGGGGATACAATACATGTGCGTAAGTTACGTTTTATCAGTCTTGTGGTAATGTAATTACCGGTGTAACTTATATGTTTGTGGAAGCGTTCGCAAAGTTTTGGAATCATTAACGCTTGTAAATATTATTTTTACTCTAAAATAATATTTATGTATTTCACAAAATAATCATAAACAGTGTTGTGACAAATATATTTATCACGTTCATCTTTGTGAAAATCCCACCTCCGAATATTTAGTAAAATATAGTGCTGGCGAAATTTATGTTTTGAAAACATGTCCAAAGATAGTTCTAACACTTGTGGTGTAAAAAGTCTAAGTGTTAGGTTTTTAGAAAGTTCGCCAGAGTTTCCTCTGTAACTGGAGGTGGCCACGCTTTCAAGCGTATCATTTTCTTTTAACAATCAATTCAACAATCTTCTTTATTCAATCAAACAACTTCCGACACATCAAACTAGTCAATAAATATGTAAATTTGCATAGTCGCATGAACTTGTAGTTTTTCCGAATCTATATTATAAATCCCATTTATATATGTAGATCTTTATATAAAGTACTTTCAATCTTGTAAAAACCTCGTTTCTAGAGAAGTCCGACTTTACAACTTCTAGTTATTTTTTTTTTCCCAAAAATATTCATTTTGTCGAAATATGCGTCACACAAGTGTTTACACACTTGTGTGTTGTAAGATCCGTTTCTTTAAAATACATGGTTCTTAAATGTGTGGTCCTTTGAAGATACCACTTGCGGATACGTAGATCCGCTAGTTTTAAACACCCTTTTTCCGGTTAAAACACTTTTACACAAGTAAAATATTTCTTTACAAGTTCATGTCTCTAAAATGTGGTAGTGTTTCACTTTTAACCCTTGTATCTTTCAAAAACAAGCTTATGTGATGATACATGATTTTACAAAGTCGGGTTAAACGAAAATCCGAGCTACCACATTATAGATCGGGTCTAGATAAACACAAATTTCAAGTCCTACGACTTTTACACAAGACATGTGCTATTAACCTCCATTTTTATAGTTTTAGTAGACTTTAAAGATTCAAAACGCGTGTTTACGATATTTAACCGACGATAATCCTTTTAACCACTTTAGATATGTGTAAAAACAAGTTTTAAACAATATACCTCTAGCTCGGGGCTAGGGAAGAATCGCGACGAAAACGGGGTGGATAAAAGCTAATGGTTGAGGTCCTTCGTGTTCCGCTTGCACCAAAGCTTCTAATACGCGACCCTTGATATGTGTATGTTGTTGGAATGTAAAAATCAAAGTTTGAAATTATGATGGTGGGTATGAGGGAGTTCGGCCGAAGGTTTAGAGAACAAGAGAGTATGAAATGTGGTGTTGATGGAATGTGATTATCTCATGAGTTAGTGGGCCATTTATAAACAATATAAGTATTATTAACCAATGAGTAAAGTGTCTTAGGGATATTAGACAAACCTAGATTTAAATAATCAATTTGTACAATCATGTCCCCCCATGCAAGGGGACGGTTAGGGATATGGGGGGGGGGGGGTAGTTCGATTGTAAGTGGGTGTTTAGGGGTTTAGTTAGGGTAAACCACGTTAAGTTAAGTGTTAAACTCCGTTAGTTGTATGTTGCGTGTTATGACGGGTGTTAGGGTAATCAGGGACCCTAACTGGTTCAGAAAAATAAAAATAGTGAAAATAGTAATATTTTCATGTTCCGGATAAAGTCCGGGTGTCCGGTTGGATAGTAATCCGTTAAAGTGTTACAAAAGACTTTAAAGTGTCGTTATTACATTTTAGTGACACAATTTGTTTTCCCCGACACTTTAGAAAGTGTCTAGTGATATTTTCTCATTTTCTGGCACTTTACTAGTCAGCTAGAAGCCGGTTAAATTGTTAAAGTGCTGTGTTTGGTACTTAAAGTACGTTCTTGGCACATCCGAAACAGTGTATCTTATCCCCTAGAGACGCGGTAACACAACCCTTATATCCTACACTCACTACCAGTGTAGCCAAAATATGTGAGGCTCTTAACAGGCCTTAGAGGCAGTATTTGCCTGATGCTGGTTATATCAGCATGTTCACTGTGTATCCGTTTAGCGCTACTGTGCTTTTTGTGCATCATGTTTGTCACTAAGGTTCAGCACGTAAATAATGTAGTGACAGCAAATAAAGTATGATGCAAGTATGTGCATGTATCAGTATGCAGGTAGCAGTTTATCAGCTAGTTCAATCAAGCACAGTAATCAAGTAGTAATTAATCATTAATTAAGTTGTACGGATACCTGGTTTTGTGCGGGTTGTCACATCTACAACCCTTGTATCCCTACACTCACCACTAGTGTAGCAAAATATTTCAGGCTCTTACAGGCCTTAGAGGCAGTGTCTGCCTGATGCTGGCTTTATCAGCATGTTCAATAGGTTATCCGTTATTGTGCTACTGTGCTTTTTGTGCATCATGGTTGTCACTAGGGTTCAGCATGTAAATAATGTAGTGACGATAAGTAAAGTATGATGCAAGTAAGTACATGTATCAGATATCAAGTAGCAGTTCATCAGCTAGTTCAAACAAGCACAGTAATTAAGCAGTAATTAATCATTAGTTAAGTCGTACGGATACCTGGTTTAGTGCGGGTTGTCACATTTTAAATATCAAACTTTTTACCCACTGATGTTATATAATATTTTGGGATTTTTGAAGGTTTTTATTTAATTTTTGGCTGAGCATAACATAGGTCCCTAAGTCTATTTCGGTTAATACCGATTTTGCCCTTTTTGGCCATAAAATGAGTTCTACAAATCCTTTTGACCCCAAACCTTTTTTTACTGATTTTATTTGTTAAATAAAACATTTTGAGCCTTCTGGAATTATAAAAATCTTAGCTTTCTTTTAAAAACCCGGAAATGGCTCCAAATCGCCTTTTAAGCGTTTTTAACACATAGTATGTACTATAACCATATTAAACATATAAGGTTGATACCTACTGATGTCTTTAGTATATTTTGAGATAATAACAGTAAGTAAAAGTTTTTGAACTCAGGTTTCCAGTTTTGACCTTTTTAGCCCTTGTGAAATTACCAAAATACCCCTAAGGAGCATAGTTTGGTTTTAAATGATAAGTTTCACATACGGGTCATAACCTACTGTTATAACATGTTAAATTAAGTATATTTACTGTATAAATCAGACCTGTAACTCAGATTTACAAATAAACCCTTTTATAATCTTTTAAATGACCAAAATGCCCTTATGAGGCATAAGTTGAGTTTAAATCCGTTTCGGGCATAATAGAAGATATCTTACTGATATTATAACATAATTAAGGCATATTAAATCAAGGAACTTGCATATGACTCTTATGGTTACCCGTGACGCCCTTTTCGCGTTCGGTTCGGTTTATGTAACTAGTTTGCATAAATTGACCGAAACGGGTCAAACATTATCATTTTTGTCTCAAAATCCAGAATGTATTTAGTATACCCATATTATACAAGTATTCAAACTTGTTGGGTCTAAATCACATTCTATCCGGTCTTCGCTTAATCGTGCGTTTGAACCGTATCATCCTTAAAACTAGCCGGTCTAAGCTTAGACTTAAATAAAGACCCGTTAGAAATCTAATAGGTTATTATAAACCTTTGTTCCAGAATAGAAGAACCAGTAAAAGCTACCTTCGCTTGCTAATTGTGATTTATACTTACCAGGGTAAATACTTTTAACTTATTTTCCCTATACGGGCTTGGGTTACGGTATATAGAATACCGCTTGATCGAGCATCAAATCTTACATCTTTGGGTGGTTAATTGAATAATTTGATCGGCTCGTTTAAACAGTCTTGTTCACTTAAAGCCTTTGGGGGGTTAATGACCATGTCCCGGATATCCTTGGCATCATCTTACGAGATGGCCACGACCTGAGCACGGGGTGTAGGCGTACACCTGTCAGTGTATAACTCATTAATGTGGTGTGTCTATTGATCTTTAACCCGGACAAGATCCGGGCTACTGAACGCACAAGTAACATGTAATTCGTTCACAAGATTATAATATTAAATAATTATCCCAAGTTATAAAAAATGTTTTGTGCCATGAGCATTCAAATCAATTTTCAACCTTTTTAAAATGAGTCAGTTAAATTGTATTTACCAGTGTAAACTGACGTATTTTTCCCAAAAGGTTAAGTGCAGGTACTACTCGTACTAGGCTGGCTGTCTTCTAGAGCGTCCATAATAAGTCTCGCAAGCTTGGATGACAATAAAGCTGTTGAACAATATCTTATTTTATTTTGATCCGCCTGTGGATCCGTTTCAACTATTAGTGATATTTAATATTACACTTTTTTAAAGTTGAAATGAATCTATCTTTGCTTCCGCTGTGCATTTATATATTGTGTTGTTTGTCTATGATGATACCAACTACGTCACGATACTCCCCACCGGGCCCACCGGTGACACGTGGAAATTAGGGGTGTGACAGGTTGGTATCAGAGCCAACGCTGAGTGAATTAAACACTAGCCTTTTGTGTTTAATCTCAGTTACACAATTGCACATTCCTCGATTCTCGAGTCTAGACAAAGAACTTAGGAATTTTCCAAATTTGTTTTATTTCTAACTTTGTCTTATATATATATTTGTTGTATCCCTTGTTTGATTTTTTTTCAGGTTCACAAAAATGCCGCCACGTATGAGAGGAAGAGGAAGGGGACAAGGAGCATATGTAGCCCCAAACGACCATGAAGCCGGACCTTCGCACCGGCGAACACCTTCAGACTCCCATAACTCAGATGCTCAAAATCTTTGGAGGTCTTTTACCGAACCAGCTAGGCGCTCAGTTTCACTGAGTACCTCACTATCTATCCCACACTCCTTCGGGCCTCATTCTGAAAATGAGCCCCACAACTCTCACCAGCCCTACATTCCTCTCCAAGGACACCAATCACCCTTTGACCACCCATCACCTGTTTTCCAAGGCCTGTACAACCCTGCTGACTACCTTGAAGTGCCTATGGGTTTTAACCCACTTAGACCCGAAGACCACTTTTCTGGTGGCAATCCGATGGAAATCGATGAAGATACCGAACCTTCAATGCCACCATCTGGAACTCCGAACCACCCCATCGAGATTTCTGATGGGTCACCTTTTGTGGGATCACCATACAATGGTCCCAACAGCTTTGAGGAGAAATTCAGGTAGTATGACTGGGTCTTTACTCCCAGTTACCATAACTCTCCCCTGCACCAGCCGCAACACAGCTCTCCCTTGCACCCCCAGCAACAGCCTCAGCAGCAGCCACAGCAGCAGCGGAATCCTTCTGAGGATTCCCGACTTGTCGCGGTCACTCCACCGCCACCACCACCTCAGCTTCAGCCTCCCCCGCCTCCGAGGCGAAGAGGAACGAACGCACGGATTTCCTCACGAGGGGGAGTGCGCATCAGCACCCCTCCACATTCAGGTGGCAGCCGGTACTCGCCACTTCACGAAGAACCAGAGATGGGAGAATCTTCACACCCCATCTCAGAAGTAACTTTTGCGCCAGTCGCGCCACAACTACCACTGGGTTTTGGAGACCCAATCCCTGCTTATACTGGCGCGGCAGCGTATAATCCCTACGAGCAGCCGATCCACACAGGTTACAACTATACAGAGGATCCCTACTGGGTAGCTGCGAACTACAATTCTCTCCATCCGGAAGGTCCCTATGGAGGTCCCTGGGCTACGGCACAATCGACCTATGGATACCCATCATATGGATATCAGCAACCGCAGCCTCCTCAACCTCCGTATTATCAGCAACCACAGCCTCCTCAACCACCGCATTATCAGCTACCACCGTAGACACCGATGATGTCACCGCCACAAGTTCAAGAAATCCTTCAAGGGATAAATGAGGTGCGACAAGAGATGCGGCATGAATTGCGGGAAGATCGTCGGCATAACCATGGGATGTTCAAGAAAATGGTGGATTTGATCAAGGGAAAAAGTAAGAAGGATCACTAAATCCTTTGTTTGTTTGTTTATTTAATCATGTCCCTGCGATGACATTTTTTTCTGTACTCTACCCCTGCGTGGGTATTTCCTTTCTGTTCTGCCCCTGCGTGGGCATGTTTTTCCTTTTTGACCCCCGCGTGGGTTTGTTTGTTAGTTTGGCCCCTGCGTGGGCATGTTATTTGTGTAAAAGTCCCGTTTAGGACAAATTTGTACTAGTTTAAAATTTTAAATTAGAATGGTTAATTTAAGTTTTTCATTTTTAAATTATATGCATGAATATAATATGTGAATAAACGAAAAATAGCATTTATTATTTTAATTTACCATTTTAATAATAAGAATCTTAAAAAGGTAAAGCCTAGCTTAAATGTCATATTAAAGACCTGGCCAATATTGTAGAACCTGTTTAAAAAGATTCAAATCTCTGTTAACATCTGTAAACATGTTAACATTCTTGGCTAGTATGATCCGCAAAATCACACATGTCACCCTTTTAATAAATTATCCAAATTTATATTTTTATCTGATTGTGACATAATGTCTACGGGTTATAACTAATGTCATATAAAACAAAAAGGCAGCTGTAGTTTATAGACTCCCTGCCAAGAAAGGGATTGATTTGTTTTAATTATTCAAACTTTAATCCTATAAAATCTAAATTTATAATTTAGAAATTTGTCTACGTGACTAGGCCTGTTGTGCCAATATTTTATTTCATTCTAGGATAAAGTTACTAATAAAAAGTCCTGAATGAAATTACTTAACAAATTAACTAATATGGCTCTTATTTACCATGGTTAATGAATCGTCAAGAACGATAATACTGTTTAGGCTTCTAAATAGACCTTGTCCTTACTTTTATGTAGCACTTAAAACTACATGGCTAAGTCTGAAGAAATAAACAGTCATCCAGTGGAAAACCCTGATAACACTAAAATACTTGTAACTGGTGCGGAGCTACAAGCATTAGTAGAAAATGCTGTTACCAGAGCCATTGAAAGGCAATATAGTGAATCAAACGGGACCCGAAGTAGGACCCGATCCGTGCCACATTCCAAACCCAAATTTCACTCGGAGGCTCATAGCAAACCGCCCTCTAAGAAAGATGTATCTAAGAAAGATGAGCTCAAGAAGGATGATGATCGACAATCATCTAACCAAAACAGTGTCCCGTCAAGGAAGGTCGAGCATAAACAGGAACCGCGTGGTAAGTCCTGTACATACAAGTACTTCGTCTCATGTAAACCCCGGGACTTTACTGGGGAGAAGGGAGCGATTGACTGCATGACCTGGTTGGACGAAATGGATACGGTAGTGGACATCAGCGGTTGTGCTGAAAGGGATGTAGTAAAATATGTATCCCAATCGTTCAAAGGAGAAGCACTGGCATGGTGGAAGTCTCTCATACAAGCTGCTGGGAAGATCCCACTCTACAACTTGTCATGGGATCAGTTCGTTGCTCTTATCAAAGATAATTATTGCCCGCAGCATGAAGTAGAAAGAATCGAGTCAGATTTCTTATCTTTGGTGATGAAGAATTTAGACTGTCAGGCTTACCTCACCACTTTCAATACCCTATCTAGGTTGGTTCCGTACTTGGTAACCCCAGAACCTAGGAGAATTGCTCGCTTCATCGGGGGATTAGCCCCAGAGATTAAGGCAAGTGTTAAGGCATCAAGGCCTGCAACCTTCAGATCAGCAGCTGATCTATCTCTATCTCTTACCTTGGACGTAGTCAGGTTGAGAGCTCTCAGGAACTCAGAAGAGAGTAAGAGGAAGCGTGAGGACGATACCTCACGAAGATCAGATAAGAGACACCGAGGAAATAACGACCACAAGAGAGGGTCGGGATCTAAGAAGGATGGGCAACAATCAGGGGAAAAGCCCAAATGTAAAACTTGCAAGAAGAACCATTTTGGGAAGTGTCGATTTGAGTCGAACTCCCAGTCTCGCACGAGATCCTGTGGAATTTGCAAATCCACGGATCATAAGACTTTGGAGTGTAAGAAGCTGAAAGATGCAACATGTTATGGTTGCAACGAAAAAGGACACATTAAGTCTAATTGCCCAAAGAACACCAAGAAAACCGAAGATGGGAAAAAGACCAACGCAAGGGTCTTCAAGATGGACGCTAAGGAAGCTGTACAGGATGACAACGTGATTACAGGTACTTTTCTCGTAAATGATGTTTTTGCTAGAGTATTGTTTGATTCTGGAGCAGATAAGTCTTTTGTAGATAATAAGTTTTGTGAGTTGTTGAAATTGCCTGTAAAAGCCTTAAGTGTGAAGTATGAGGTGGAATTAGCAGATGGAACCATAGAAACCGCCTCAACTGTATTAGATGGATGTGTTATATCCATTAGGAACCACTCTTTTCCATTATCCTTACTTCCCTTTAAACTAGCCGGTTTTGACATAGTATAGGTATGGATTGGTTATCACATAACCAAGCCCAGATTGTGTGCAACAGAAAGCAAGTGGTAGTCAAAACTCCGACTGGTGAGTCACTCACCATCCAAGGAGATACCCAGCATGGATTGCCTGAGCAAGTGTCCATGCTCAAGGCATCCAGATGTCTGCAGAAGGGTTGTGTCATTTATATGGCACAAGTTACTATTGATGAGCCAAAGCCAAAGATTGAAGACATCCCTGTCATTTCGGAATACCCTGAAGTTTTCCCTGAAGAACTACCCGGTTTGCCACCAAATAGGCAAGTGGAATTCCGAATTGACATCATTCCGGGTGCAGCACCAGTAGCGAGAGCACCATATAGGTTGGCGCCAACGGAGATGAAGGAGTTAAGGACGCAGTTAGATGATCTGTTAGCTAAAGGTTTCATTAGACCTAACTCGTCTCCTTGGGGAGCGCCGATTTTGTTTGTCAAGAAGAAGGATGGATCGATGCGTCTGTGCATCGATTACCGTGAGCTTAATAAAGTCACTATCAAGAATAGGTATCCTTTGCCCAGGATCGACGATCTGTTCGATCAGTTACAAGGGGCAAGCTACTTTTCAAAGATCGACTTGAGGTCAGGCTATCATTAGTTGAAGGTCAAGGATGAAGATGTGCACAAGACAGCGTTTAGGACTCGTTATGGACATTACGAGTTCCTAGTGATGCCTTTTGGGCTCACTAACGCACCAGCCGCATTCATGGATCTCATGAATCGCGTCTGCAAGCCTTATCTGGATAAATTTGTCATCGTCTTCATTGACGACATCCTTATTTACTCGAAGAACCAAGCTGACCACGAGAAACACCTTCGTTGTATTCTCAAACTTCTACATCATGAGAAACTCTATGCCAAATTTTCTAAGTGTGAATTTTGGCTTCGAGAAGTCCAATTCCTTGGACATGTGGTAAGCGAGCGTGGTATCCAAGTAGATCCCGCTAAGGTAGAAGCAGTTATGAATTGGCAAGAGCCAAAGACGCCTACTGAGATTCGTAGCTTCCTGGGTTTAGCAGGATACTATAGGCGATTCATCGAAAACTTTTCAAGGATTGCTGCGCCTCTAACTTCGTTGACACGTAAGAAGATTAAGTTTGATTGGGGCCCTAAGCAGCAGGAATCCTTTGACATTCGGAAGAAAAAGTTGAGCAATGCACCAGTGTTAACATTGCCCGATGGTATAGAAGAATTCGTGGTATATTGTGATGCGTCACACACTGGTATGGGCTGTGTACTCATGCAGAAAGGCAAGGTCATTGCCTATGCTTCACGACAGTTAAAGGTGCACGAGAAGAACTACACCACCCACGACTTGGAACTGGGTGCCGTTGTATTTGCATTAAAACTTTGGAGACACTACTTGTATGGAACCAAGTGTGTGATCTATTCGGATCACAAGAGCCTTCAACATTTGTTCAATCAGAAGGACTTGAACATGCGACAAAGACAATGGATGGAAACTTTAAATGATTACGACTGTGAGATAAGATACCATCCAGGCAAGGCAAATGTAGTTGCCGACGCCTTAAGCAGAAAAGAAAGAGTGAAGCCGATAAGGATCAATGCCAAGCGCATTGAAATAAGGAATAATTTGAACGAAAGGGTGTTAGCTGCACAGAGGGAAGCTGTGTTGGAAGCTAACTATCCTGAAGAAAAGCTAGGAGTAACTGAGGAGCAGTTATCCTATGACAAGGACGGAATGCTAAGATTGAATGGACGAATATGGGTTCCAGTTTATGGAGGACTTCGAGATGTTATCCTCCAGGAAGCCCACAGTTCCAAATATTCCGTTCATCCTGGAGCTGATAAGATGTACCAGGATCTAAAGGCAAACTACTGGTGGATTGGTTTGAAAAAGTCTGTAGCTGCGTATGTAGCTAAATGTTTGACTTGTGCGCAAGTCAAAGCTGAGCATCAAAAGCCGTCAGGTTTGCTTCAACAGCCTGAAATTCCCACATGGAAGTGGGAGATGGTGACAATGGATTTCATCACCAAATTGCCAAAGACAAGGAAGGGAAACGATACTATATGGGTTATAGTAGATAGGCTAACCAAGTCAGCACATTTTCTACCCATTAAGGAAACTTACAGCTCTGACATGTTAGCTCAATTGTATATAGATAAGATCGTAGCTCTACATGGTGTACCAGTGTCAATTATCTCTGACCGAGATACGAGATACACTTCTCATTTTTGGAAGAGTTTCCAACAGTCTTTGGGCACGCGCTTAAACTTTAGTACGGCTTACCATCCACAGACAGACGGACAGAGTGAGCGTACCATCCAAACATCGGAGGACATGCTTCGAGCATGTGTGATTGATTTAGGTGGCAGTTGGGATAACCACCTACCATTGATAGAGTTCTCCTATAACAATAGCTACCATACTAGTATTAAGGCTGCGCCTTTCGAGGCATTATATGGTAGAAAATGCAGAACACCCATCTGTTGGGTAGAAATAGGAGAAGTTCAATTATCAGGACTTGAATTGGTTTTTGAAACAATGGACAAGATTGTCCAGATTCGCGATCACTTGAAAGCTGCCCAAGATAGGCAGAAAAGCTACGCTGATCCAAAGCGTAAATCTTTCACTTCGAAGTAGGTGACAAGGTATTGCTTAAAGTATCACCCTGGAAGGGGGTGATGCGATTTGGTAAGAAAGGCAAGCTAAGCCCAAGATACATAGGACCTTTTGAGGTTATCGAACGCGTCGGATCAGTTGCCTATAAGTTAAACTTACCTGAAGAGCTTAGTAGTATACATAATGTATTCCACATCTGTAATCTGAAGAAGTGTTTCGCTGATGAATCACTGGTCATACCGCACACGGATGTACATATAGATGAGAGCTTGAAATTTGTGGAGAAACCATTGTCGATTGAGGATCGACAGGTGAAGAAGCTTCGAAGGAAGCATGTGCCTATTGTAAAGGTCAAATGGGATGCCCGTAGAGGTCCTGAATACACATGGGAGGTAGAATCTACGATGAAAGAAAAATACCCTCAATTGTTTCAGTAAATCTCGAGGTCGAGATTTCTTTTTAGGGGGTGAGGATGTAACACCTCGAAAATTTACGTCCAATAATGTATTGACACGTGTCATAGACTTTGAATATGTGAAAACATACTTTAGAGGGACTAAAGTTGACAAACAGTGAAACTATGTGAATATAAGGGTCCAAAGTGTCAACAATGGATAAATAGGCTCTACAATAACCCTACATGGTGTTTATAATCCTAAACGGATAAATCATGGATCATACAAAGCGGAAAATGAAAGAAAGTGAGGAATTACAAACTACAGGGGCTAATTGTGTCAACATGTTGAAAGTATACCTCTGAGTGACCTTTTGGCAAACCCAAAGCTTTTTAATGGTAAAATATACTCACTAGAATATGTGATAAAAATTTCATCAAGTTTCGTTATCGTATGAGAAAGATATGATCAAAACCGTGCACGAAGGGTTAAATGCGTTAACGTTGAATTTCGTGACTTTTCGGGTAAGCACAAAGTTAACCAAGGACTTTACCATGTTTGTAAATGTCCCAAGGTCCTTAAAAATCAGATTTGAGGGTCTAATGAGCAAGATAAATAGCCAAAACCACGTAACAAAGGACCAAGGACCAAAACATCAACATTTAAAAGGTTTTTGCAAGTCTGAAGGGGCCAGGCGGCCCGCCTGGACCCTAAAGCGGGCCGCATGACCTGCCCAGCTACAAAATAGCGAACAGATGTCAGTTATGAGTCTGATTTCGAGTTGTAACCAGCTGTATCCGATCCCTGAGCCTCACCAATGGATGTACATGCATTTAGGGACACTTGGACTCATCTTATAACCTCAGTAGACCTTTGTGGCAGCATCTAAGGAGATCAAATTGGTTATAAGAAGAACTTGAAGTTGCAACTTTCATTACTTGCATGTTCAAAAATTCACAAGATCAATTCTGGAGCTCTCTGGACATCAAGCCAACTTTCTAGTGATCTCTAAGCATTATTAGGACTCTTGTAAGTGTTCATAACCTTCTCTAATTCGTTCTAGCCTAGTTAATTATCCATAAGTCAAACCATCGTAAATTTAGTTTGACTTTGTGATTAAACGAAAATTGCTCAGTCATTTCTCGAATTGAAAGTACCTACAAGTTGGTATTTATGTGGGTAACAAACCCTTAAAAGGGTATTTTCAGATTCCCACTCTAAATATGCTAATTGTCGAGTCAAAGCTTGTTCTAAAAAGTCAACAGAATGATTATTTGCAAATTTAAGCATAATTAGCAATGTAGGGTACATGCAACCTGTTTGATCATTAAAAAAACATGGTAACTAATGTAAGAACATGTCTCAACATGTTCACCTCGACAATTTTCAGTTTAAACCCGGATCGGAACCGAAAGTCGCATAATTTGACTTTTGCTTTGACTATCAGTTCTGATCCGTGCATGCATGTTTGAGATCTGCCTTAGAGCTTATTTTGGACCAAGTTTCATATAAGTATAACTCTCTGAGATTTTACAACTTGGTTCAATACTTATCTGATTCATATGCATGTTTCCGATTTATGTTTAAATGTGACTATTATGCCCTTTGTACTATAAAACGCGATTTTTGAAAAAGTGAAAGAGTAGAAACATTTGTTACTGATTTATAAACTTGCACTTAAAATTTGATATCAGTTTGAGGTCTAGATTAAGAGTTATGCTCATTATCGTAATTTGAAAGCTTTATGTTAATTAAACGGCGTAATTAGCGAATAGCCTATTTAAACCCACTTTTTAAATATCAAACTTTTTACCCACTGATGTTATATCATATTTTGGGATTTTTGAAGGTTTTTATTTAATTTTTGGCTGAGCATAACATAGGTCCCTAAGTCTATTTCGGTTAATACCGATTTTGCCCTTTTTGGCTATAAAATGAGTTCTACAAATCCTTTTGACCCCAAACCTTTTCCTACTGATTTTATTTGTTAAATAAAACATTTTGAGCCTTCTGGAATTATAAAAATCTCAGCTTTCTTTTAAAACCCGGAAATGGCTCCAAATCGCCTTTTTAAGCGTTTTTAACACATAGTATGTACTATAACCATATTAAACATATAAGGTTGATACCTACTGATGTCTTTAGTATATTTTGAGATAATAACAGTAAGTAAAAGTTTTTGAACTCAGGTTTCCAGTTTTGACCTTTTTAGCCCTTGTGAAATTACCAAAATACCCCTAAGGAGCATAGTTTGGTTTTAAATGATAAGTTTCACATACGGGTCATAACCTACTGTTATAACATGTTAAATTAAGTATATTTACTGTATAAATCAGACCTGTAACTCAGATTTACAAATAAACCCTTTAATAATCTTTTAAATGACCAAAATGCCCTTATGAGGCATAAGTTGAGTTTAAATCCGTTTCGGGCATAATAGAAGATATCGTACTGATATTATAACATAATTAAGGCATATTAAATCAAGGAAATTGCATATGACTCTTATGGTTACCCGTGACGCCCTTTTCGCGTTCGGTTCGGTTTATGTAACTAGTTTGCATAAATTGACCGAAACGGGTCAAACATTATCATTTTTGTCTCAAAATCCAGAATGTATTTAGTATACCCATATTATATAAGTATTCAAACTTGTTGGGTCTAAATCACATTCTATCCGGTCTTCGCTTAATCGTGCGTTTGAACCGTATCATCCTTAAAACTAGCCGGTCTAAGCTTAGACTTAAATAAAGACCCGTTAGAAATCTAATAGGTTATTATAAACCTTTGTTCCAGAATAGAAGAACCAGTAAAAGCTACCTTCGCTTGCTAATTGTGATTTATACTTACCAGGGTAAATACTTTTAACTTATTTTCCCTATACGGGCTTGGGTTACGGTATATAGAATACCGCTTGATCGAGCATCAAATCTTACATCTTTGGGTGGTTAATTGAATAATTTGATCGGCTCGTTTAAACAGTCTTGTTCACTTAAAGCCTTTGGGCGGTTAATGACCATGTCCCGGATATCCTTGGCATCATCTTACGAGATGGCCACGACCTGAGCACGGGGTGTAGGCGTACACCTGTCAGTGTATAACTCATTAATGTGGTGTGTCTACTGATCTTTAACCCGGACAAGATCCGGGCTACTGAACGCACAAGTAACATGTAATTCGTTCACAAGATTATAATATTAAATAATTATCCCAAGTTATAAAAAATGTTTTGTGCCATGAGCATTCAAATCAATTTTCAACCTTTTTAAAATGAGTCAGTTAAATTGTATTTACCAGTGTAAACTGACGTATTTTTCCCAAAAGGTTAAGTGCAGGTACTACTCTTATTAGGCTGGCTGTCTTCTAGAGAGTCCATAATAAGTCTCGCAAGCTTGGATGACAATAAAGCTGTTGAACAATATCTTATTTTATTTTGATCCGCCTGTGGATCCGTTTCAACTATTAGTGATATTTAATATTACAATTTATTAAAGTTGAAATGAATCTATCTTTGCTTCCACTGTGCATTTATATATTGTGTTGTTTGTCTATGATGATACCAACTACGTCACGATACTCCCCACCGGGCCCACCGGTGACACGTGGAAATTAGGGGTGTGACAAGGTAGTACCCAAAAAGGGGGGTATGACGGTGGTCGTAAACGATAGGAACGAGCTTATTCCATCTAGGACAGTCACAGGATGGCGAGTTTGCATTGATTATCGCAAACTCAATGATGCCACTCGCAAGGACCACTTCCCGCTTCCATTCATTGATCAAATGTTGGAGCGTTTGTCAGGGAAGTCGTATTATTGTTTCCTGGATGGGTTCTCTGGTTATTTTCAAATCCCTATCGCTCCTGAGGACCAAGAGAAGACCACATTTACCTGTCCCTTCGGCACATTCGCCTACCGGCGTATGCCATTTGGGCTGTGTAATGCACCGGCCACTTTCCAGCGATGTATGGTTGCCATTTTCCACGACATGATTGAGGATTCCATGGAGGTATTCATGGACGACTTTTCGTTTTTTGGGGATTCCTTTGATCAATGTCTGGAAAATTTAAAAAGGATGCTTAAGAGGTGCGAGGAGACGAATCTAGTCTTGAACCGGGAAAAATGCCACTTTATGGTGAAAGAGGGCATTGTTCTAGGACATAAGATCTCGGAGGCTGGTATGGAGGTCGACCCAGCAAAAGTTGATATCATTTCACGACTTCCGCCTCCCACCTCTGTAAGAGCTATACGGAGCTTTCTCGGTCATGCCGGGTTCTATAGGCGATTCATCAAAGATTTCTCAAAAATCGCCAGACCCATTACCCGTTTGTTGGAGAAGGACGCTCCGTTTGTGTTTGGAGATGATTGCTTGAGGGTTTTTGACCTTCTCAAGCAAAAGTTGATAGAGGCCCCTATTTTAGTCGCGCCTGACTAGAGTCTGCCATTTGAAATTATGTGCGACGCGAGCGACTACGCTATAGGGGCCGTTCTGGGTCAAAAGAGGGAAAAGCACTTTCATCCGATCTATTATGCGAGCAAAACTCTTCACGACGCTCAGGAGCATTACTCTATGACTGAAAAAGAGCTCTTGGCGGTCGTTTTCGCATTTGATAAATTTAGATCGTATCTAGTGCTTTCGAAAACCGTTGTATATACTGATCACACAGCAATTAGATATCTCTTCAGCAAACAGGACGCTAAACCGCATCTAATCAGACGGATCCTGTTGCTGCAAGAGTTTGATATTGAAATACAAGATAAAAAGGGTGCTTTGAATGTAGCGGCTGACCATCTATCTCGGTTAGAGCATGGAGATATCGAGGACTCGCGTTGGGATCCAATCAATGACAATTTTCCACACGAGTCTTTGATGGGTGTTGAGATATGCGATGAGTCGCCATGGTTCGCTGACTTTGCGAACTATCTTGCTTGCGGGATTCTGATAAAAGGGTTGACTCACCAGCAAAAGAGGAAGTTCTTTTCGGATCTCAAGCACTACATATGGGACGACCCTTTCTTATTCAAGGTGGGTGCTGATCAGGTGATCAGAAGGAGTGTATCAGGGACTGAGGCGACCGATATTCTGCGCCAGTGTCATGAGGGACCTACCGGAGGCCACCACGGAGCCAACTTCACCGCGAAGAAGGTGTTGGATTCCGGATTTTATTGGCCGACCATTTTTCGTGACGCGCAGAGTTGGGCGAAAGCGTGCGATGCTTGTCAGAGAGCGACGAACATATCGGCACGCGACGAAATGCCACAGAACTGGATACAAGTTTGTGAAGTCTTTGATGTTTAGGGGATAGACTTCATGGGACCGTTTCCCCCCTCACGAGGTAACAAATACATCCTGGTCGCAGTTGACTATGTATCAAAGTGGGCGGAGGCGCAAGCCTTACCCACAAATGACGCCAGGGTGGTCGTGAGATTTTTGAAAAGTTTGTTCGCCCGATTTGGCGCTCCGAAAGCGCTTATTAGTGACAGAGGGACTCATTTCTGTAATACACAGCTTGAAAAAGCTTTGTCCCGATACGGTGTGCATCACCGTTTGTCTACACCTTATCATCCGCAGATGAGCGGACAGGTGGAAATTACTAATCGAGGGCTGAAGCGCATCCTTGAGCGGTCTGTAGGTGCGAATCGCAAGGAGTGGTCAGAGAAGCTTGATGAGGCATTATGGGCATTCCGTACAGCTTATAAGACCTCTATTGGGACCACTCCCTTTAGGTTGGTATATGGAAAGGCATGCCATTTACCAGTGGAACTGGAGCACAAAGCTATGTGGGCTTTGAAAACAGCGAATCTGGATTTAAAAACCGGAGGTGAAGCCCGGTTTCTCCAGATCCATGAATTAGAGGAGCTGCGACAACAGGCTTACGAGAGCTCAGTCCTCTACAAAGAGCGCACGAAGAAATTTCACAACAAACGCTTGAAGGACCATAAAGAATTCCAAGCGGGTGATCTTGTTCTTCTCTACAATTCAAGGCTGTGCTTATTTCCAGGGAAGCTTCAATCACGCTGGACAGGACCATACACGGTTAAGGAAGTGTTTTCGTATGGTACTATTGCAGTAGAGAACGCGGATGGCGTTACATTCAAGGTAAATGGTCACTGGTTGAAGTTGTACGTTGCCGGGCCGATAGAATCAGCGGTGGAGGTAATTGAACTCCAAACCCCGCACAAATCATAAGTGTGGGGAGGAGAGAGTCTACGCTACTGACTCGCGGATAAAAAATGTAGCAAGAGCGTATTTTGCGCTTTAGGGGTAGTATCGTCTTTTTAGGTGTTTTTGTTGTTTTAGCGTAATTTAGGTAGTTTCCGTTAGTTTGTTTAAGTTTCGTACATACCGGGAGAAGGTTCTTTGTTGCAATATTGTTTAAACAGTTAGCGTGTTGAAAAAATGGCGAAAAACGGCCGAAATAGCTGCTGGAAATAGTTTCTGCAGAAAATTCTGATCTGCAGCTGTTGCACGGACGTTCCAGGATCCGCACGACCGTGCGTTTCCGAGCAGGCCGGCACGGTGAGTCGCACGACCAGGTGCATCACCGAGAACATGCAGCAGGTTTGAAAAATGTAGGTGTCGCACGACCGTGCGAGCTGTCGCACGATCGTGCGAGAGGCAGGGGCAGATTGGTCTTTTGCACAATATAAAAACCCCCCATCTGCTTCCAAACCCTTCATTCGCGAACCCTAGCCATCTGCAGCCGATCCAGAGCGATAAAACTTCAAATCGCACGGTTTTTCGCACGATCTCACGCCCTACTTCGCACGGTACGTTCCTAGTTGTAGATTTCCTGTTTCTTTGCTTTCTAGGTTAGATTTCTTCCGATTCTTCAAGGCATTTTAGGGTTCTCTTGATAAATACAAACGAAACCCTAGCCCTTGTTTGAATCGTGCATATCATGAACATCCGGTGTATTTTCTGACCCCTGTTTATGTAAAAAAAAAACTTGTTGATTTGTGAAAAATCGGGCTAAGTTAGAGCCTGGGTCAGAATCTGCAGAAAAACACTGTCGCAAGGTCGTTCCTGTATGGAACGGTCGTGCCATTCCGGATGTTGTCGATATTTTGGTTGTTGGTCGGTGTTGCACGGTGGTGCCATTGGTCGCACGCCGTGCAATTCCGACAGATTTGGGCTATTAGTACTCGTTGTCGGCGACGCACGACCGTGCGTCTCTTCGCACGACCGTGCCACAGGCCCAGATCAGAAATCACAGCTTCTTCATAACTGTCTGCTCGGCTGTTTTCGATTAAAATTTCTCCTGTTTCTATCTTTCTAACAATATTCCTCATACAGATGGACCATCCTTTCCTTCAATTCGACCCCAATAATGAGCGAGAGGCTCTTTGCATTCCGAAACGCGATGCCTTGTGGGCAAGGAGGGGACAATTCGGAGTTCCCCGATGGCTGGATTGGGAAGTCATGCGGGAACTAAATCAGTATGACATACTTGACAACATGATGAGTGTCCCGCTTGCAAATCTGGTCGGTATCAACCGACCCGTCTACCTTGAGGTGACCATAGAGTTCTTCTCAAGTTATGCCTATGAAAAACGGGTTGCTCACAGAAGACCCAAATTCCGCCACAAGGAGCGGATAACTTTTAGGTTATGTGGACGATGGCATACGTGGTTGGTTGGTCGATTGGGTAGAAGGCTCGGGATTTATACACGAGACGACATGGACAATACCGATGTCTTCACGGATCAGTTCACTTTTCCATCTGATGCAGCTCGGGATGCATTTTGGGCTGAAAATGCTATTGGGGACCCTTACAACCCAAGAATGTCAAAGGCTTCGAGATTGAGAGACCCTTTGGTGCGAGTGATGCATCATGTGTTTAGCCACACAATTTGCGGGCGCATATACAGTCTTGGGAACTGTCCCACACCAGATTTGATTTTTCTCTATGCGCTGGTTGATGGAGCACCTATCAACCTAGCCGCAAGGATGGCTGAATACTTTGTGAAGAGCTCGGGGCAGAATTCCAACAGTGAGATACATGGCGGTCAGTATGTGACCGAAATAGCCTACAACTTAGGCTATATGACTGAGGAGATGCTTCAGAGTCTCACTCTGATAACCGAGGGTGTTCATGTTGATATCAGATCGCTGAAGGCCATGGGGTTGATTGTAGAGTTGGATAGGGGGGATAGGTTGAGAGGTTTGAACAACGAGGTCTGGGACCCGTTACCTCCAGCTGTGGAGGAAAATGAGGATGAAGAAATGGGGGGAGCAGCATGACGAGCAGCACCAACCACCGCCACCACATTCGCCGCAGCACCATGATTACCACCAGCATCAGGACTGGCCAGAGTTCTACCAGCAGTTCCAGCAGATGCGAGTGACGCAGGAGCAGCATGGTACTTATTTCAACGAGATTAGGACTAGCCAAGACCAGATCCGGGCTAGTCAGGATCAGCTTAGGGGCACTCAGGACCAGCTTAGGCAGAGCCAGGGCAGTTTATACCAGGGGGTGAGTGCTGGATTTTCATATCTATTCGGGGAGATGCATCATGCATATCCCGATTACTTTCAGCATCCTCCAGAGTTCCCACCGTGGAACCCTCCCGGTTATGGCGATGCAGGCCCGTCCTTCACAAGAGGCGATGCTGGTGATGACGATGACGAGGAGTAGGTGGTGTTGACAGTTGGTGGTTGTTTTTATTTCTGTACTCTTTATATTTCGGGTGTTTATTTTGACTGTTATTTCAAACACCCCGGTTATGTATTTTATTTTCAGACAATTTACTTTATGTCTTGTTTGGATTTTAGTTTTTATATATATGTACATTATGGTTTATTTATGTTTATTCTATTTCTGTCCTGTTTTGGTGTACATATGACATACTTGCAGGTTTGGGCTATCGGATCTTGGACCGGAGCATGTGACAGATACAGCTTCGGAAGTCTCGTTGCATCAGACATCATCTTGAGGGGAGTACTATTATCCTTTTCTCTATATTTCGGGTCTCGCATTGGGGACAATGCGAAGTTCAAGTGTTGGGAGGGGGTTAACTTTGTTAACTTTGTTTGTCCTCTATATTTATAAAAAAAATCAGAAAATTTCATTCAAAAATATCTGTATCTTGTATATATTTTAGTAAATAAACCGGTTGGTTGTGTTTTAGAAAGTTTCAGACTTGATAAAAACTCGACAAGCAAATTTTTTTTGAAAAAGGAAACCGAAAAGCGTGACAAACAAAGAAAGACTTGCATGATAGTTTTCACATTTTGACCCATTCCTTCCGTTACGTGAGCATATTTGAGCCTTTATATTGTTATATATTTGTTCATTGCGGATGTAGGAGTGAGCCGGATGTCTTGTATAATTTAGAACTTGTCACTAGTATGCTTGTTAAGACCATAAACTAGAGGAATTGTGTAGAAGTGATAGAGGCACTTAGATTACCCATTTGTTGTTACCCTTGTTCTTTGTGTTGTGCTTCCCGTACACCTTACATTACCCTTTAGGATTAACCATGTTGAGCCTTCCCGTTTACCTTTGTTTGCCCACATTATCGCCCACTTAGCCAAATTTAGCCTTTTTATGTTTTAAACCTTTTTAGTGTTGAAACTCGGTCAAAATAATCGTTTAGCTAGCGCTTGTTGTTGTTTATGTTCCATTGTATAAATCCATTAGTTTGCAAAAAATAAATAAATAAATAAATAAAACACCCTAAAATAGGGTGAAGTTGACAAAAATCGAGCAATTTTGAATGCTTAAATGTTAAAATTTCGTTGATGAGCTCAATTGCGAAATAGTCGCCTTTTTAAGGCATATGGATGTATAGTTGTATTGTTTGTTGCTAGTTAAACGCTACTACCGAGTTTTAACCATTTTTCACCACTTTAAATATCCATTTCCATACCCTTCGCCCAAGTCTAACGTTACAACCCGTAAAGACCTCTTGATTTGCACTTTTTCGCATGTTAGTTGGTGGAGACGAGATCTTATGACAAGCTTATGATATTACACATTTCATTGACGAGGCATTGAGTGTTTGCACGTACACATTTTATGTATGTTTTCATAAATAAAACCGAGTGTGTATGAACATTGTGAGTTGTGTGAAGATTAACATGTTGAGTCAATTAAATGTGAAGCCACGGCTTTTTGGTTATCGCTTTATAATTGCATATGCTTGTTGGGTTTGAGTCTTTTGATGTTGTCTTTCGAAAAACCGGCTAACCGTTTATAGTAGCTTTCAATAAAATAGTGTGTAAATTATCGTTCTTGTTTGTTTCTATCTTTTATTGCTTTTTAGTTTAGCTTGCTTGAGGACAAGCAAGGTTCAAGTGTGGGGAGATTTGATATTCGCTAATTTACACATATTTTAGTCCCCCGTTTTACCCCTATTTTATACGTTTTCGGCCGTAAAACCGTCATTCGGATGCTTAATCATCTACACTTTTGTTTACAGGCCTAAAACAGCATACCAGACAAGATGATAGCAAAAACGAGGACTTTCCAGACAAAACGACGAAGCTGCGAACATTCTGTTAGAAAAAACTGACCTGGGCGTCTGGAACGGTCGTGCGACCTGATGCACGACCGTGCATCTCCGACAAAACCAACTCAGTCCGGCAATGAACGAACGTGCAACTCGGCGTGCAAGGCAATCAAGGCCATCCCGGTGATGCACGGTCGTTCCATATATTGCACCCCGTGCGGATCCGATGATCAAGCCAAACCTCGGAACTGAACGACCAGGCGTGCAACAAGAACCCGGTGACGAACGACCGTGCCATATGAAGAACGGTCGTGCGATATCGGATCTGGTCAAGATCTGATGACGTCATGCAGTATGGGGCACCATCCCTCCAATAATTCAAAAAGTGAACGGTCGTGCAACAGGAAGAACGACCGTGCGAGACCGAAATTTTATAAAAACTTGCAGAAAACATTCTGCTCGATATTCTGGAATTTTGGGAGCTTCACAGGCGATTTTACAGGCTCCGGAGGCTTTGCTTTTGACCCGGATTCAAGCCACATTGTGCCGTTTAGCTCTATATCTATCCGGATTCTTAATCTTATGCTTGTTTATGGTTTGGTTTTCTAATCTTTCCATGATTTTGTTAATCTTTCAAGCATTTAGATTAATGTTTATGTATTATTGTAGCCTTTGGGCAAAACACAACAATCCCTTGCTTGATTATAGCCATTAGTATGTTAATCTTTGTTTGTAATGACACTTGGAAGTATTTTCTATGTTAATCTTTGATGATTAGTTTGCAACCTTGTTATTGATATTGATTTCTTGATTATAAGTAATTGTGTTGGATGATTAGTATTTGGTCAGTTAAGATAGTTGAAAAATGAAGCTTAATTAATCTTGTATTAGTAAATTTTGAACTTGGTTAACTAGTTTAGCTTGGTTTAAATGTGTGCACCATGATACTAGAAATGGTTAGTGGTTTAATAAAATGTAATTATTGTTAATCAAGAAAGCTTGCCGTCACGTAAGGACCTTAACGGGTTAGATGGTGTCGTTATAAATTCTTGCCATGATTTGTTAGCTTAGTTAGTAGTTTAGGCCAAAATTGCTATCTTGGTGAATTTATGTGCAAGATTTGTAAAATGAACTCAGTTGTGATTTAATCTAGTTTATGCTTGTCTCGGTGGTTGCATTGTGTTTATCGGTGTCGCTTTCCTTGTTTGAGTGAGGTTAGAAAATTCCTAACGGATGACTAACTTATTTTTAAGAGATTTTCATAGACATTTATCAATTGTACGTTAAAGAACAATTTTAGGTGGTTAAAGTGTGTTTATCGTTTTAACTTTCCGACTGATTGTCATGTTAGGATTCCCGAAAGGGATACTAATTGTCTTACAATGGAAAATTGACCGAATGCTTCTAGTGCCAAAACCGACTTAGTTGACATGCTTTGGTTGTGTATTAAGCAAGGCTATTTATCTATTTTCTACTATGTTTTTATATGTATTTGTTTACGCTTACTTTAGTTTATTAAAAATCAAACAACTTATGTTTTTACCAGTAGTTTAGTGACAAAGGTCTAGTATTATTTCTCCGCCCATTTCCTTGGATCGATACTTGGTTCTTACCGATACTTTACTACATATATGACGGGGTACACTTGCCTCTTTCGTGTGTGTTTTGATGTAAAAGTAATAATCACTTTTATAAATTTAAAACCAAATCGTGTGTAATTTCATTGCAAAATTATGTA
The DNA here is from genome assembly GCA_030545235.1 of Helianthus tuberosus. Taxonomy (NCBI): domain Eukaryota; kingdom Viridiplantae; phylum Streptophyta; class Magnoliopsida; order Asterales; family Asteraceae; genus Helianthus; species Helianthus tuberosus. The sequence continues at coordinate 141,482,050 of CM060426.1, read as the reverse complement.
TATATACGCACACGTCAAGTTTTTGCATGTAATTCAAATCCCTAAATAAAAAGCTTCCTATAGGGATCAAGAAGCTGAAATTGATTTGAACCATCACATGGGCGTCGTAATCATGTCAAATCAAACAAAACACAACAAACCAGATTTTCAAGTGCAAAACTTTCAAAAACTCGCATACTTTCTTCTTTCCAGATGCCTTCACTGCAGCTGCATGATCTTCAGCAGCCTTCTTCTCCTCTTCGGTCTCTTCACCAAAAAAGATCCACACCACTGTCATCATCTTCATCAGCAGCAGCCTGGTTAATACATACATGAGCATGAAATCACATTTTAGTGTCGCCCAAAAAAGGGATAAATGCAACATATCATCAAACAATAAGAAAGACAGATTAAAAAAAAAGATGAAAAGTAAGATCATTTTACCTTTGTGTCAGCAACAGGAGCTGTATTAGCCTCTTCTGGGAGATAAGCAGATCCCTTTACCATAACACCACTTCCTTTAGCGAGAGTCTGAGACACCACTGCAAGCAATTTAACAATAAGTATGACTTAACTTGCACACCCTATAGGGCTAAAAAAAATTCATTAAGAAGTGTAAAATCAACAAAGCTTCAAAATTAAAGAACTTACAATAGTCTGTTGGACATCTTCATCACTCGGGTAACAACAGAAGTCGCGTTGGAAATAAAAGCATCATTAGTCATCTTCATATCCGTGGAAGGATATATAGCCTCTGGTTTGATCCTACTGATGATTTTCATCAATATGGTAGGTATCCTTTGGACTCACACCCACTTCATCAATACATCCAGATAGCCACCGGGTAGCGTATCCGGTGGCCGGCGAATCTTTCTCTCCAGAACCCTCTCTTCTCATCTGTCACACCCCCAAAATCCACATGCGGAATACTTCCGCTTGGAGGCGTGACTGACCAGGATCTAGCCACCAATTATACTGAGCATTGATTAATAGTAAAGGTATTCACCAACCACAATAGTTAGTAAACACCATATTTTAAAGTTCTAAAGGTTTAAGTTAAAATAACAGTTTAAACAAACAGCGGAAGCATAAACCAAACAGTCTCAAAACAAGGTTCATAGTTTAGATTATTTAAAACCCACACACGGGCTAAACGACCACTACACATTCCCAAGCTGCAAGCTCCTGAGTCACTGGGTACCTGCAAAGCATGCAGTAGGGTATCAACAAAGATGTTGGCGAGTCCACGAGTTGTCCAGTTTTAATTACCAAAAACTTATTTCACCAGTTAATTTATCCGTTTATACATGCGATGGGGAGCTACCCCATAAGTAAGCGACTAAACTGTTTTTACAATACCGAATACTATTCATCCGTACGTTTCCGTAGAGTGCCCCGTTTGCCAATGTTCTATCATCATTGACGGTTGCCAGAGTACATTAGTTCACGCCCGATCCCATACGCGGGCACGGTGTGAGGTTGGTGAGACCTAAATAGCGCTATCAACTAATAACCCGTTCGCCTGACCCCGGCGACTAATCGGTATTAAGAAGTGAGGACTTGAGCGATAGAGTTTTGTTTAGTGTTGCTTGTTGCATCCAGTATAAACAGTAATTAACTAAAAGTCCCATTTAAGGGGAGAGAAGTAGGTTTGTATCCCTTACAAGGGGATAGCGTTGTTTAAATTTCCGTTTCCCAACCACCGGGAACGCATGCTTTATTAGTGTGAACTCACCTTGGGTTGCTCGGCAGGTTAGGTTAGTTTACTTGGTTAAGTATGCTGGTCACCACGTCCTAAATGGTTACCAGTATAGGTCAGGTTCGGACATAAGTAATCACGTATATCTACAAATAGCTAACACATTGAATGCACAACATATGATTAACAGTAAATCAGCACATGGCATACTTGCATAGATACAAGCCCAAAACATATTTGTCACATAGTCCAGTTAAACAGAAGCCCAACAGCATATACTAGGGCCCAATAACTAAGGTAGTCATGCCCAGTCGCGACCATGCGGTTTTGACTCGAGAACATACGGTCTCGAGTCGCAACCAAGGGATTTTGAATTGTGAATGGCTGGTCTCGAGTGGTGTATACGGTCTCGAGTCGTCACGGTTTGGTTTCGAGTCGCAATCACGTAGTCTCGAGTCGTCACGGTTTGGTTTCGAGTCGCAATCATGTAGTCTCGAGTCGAGACAGGAGGTCTCGACTCGCACACCTGATGAACCAGACCTTCTAGAACCTGCCCGATGTACTATCCAATGGAATTGAGATTTCATGCAAATTGTGTACTACCCCCAATAAACATGTTTTCTTGTCTATGCCCCAATCCAAACGGATCAAACACACCATATTCAAATGTTCATCTCACATGCAACATTGTTCATCATATGTTCATATCACATTTGGCACATATTCATAAGGTTCTTCATGAGATCACTCAAGCATGAAATATAAAGATTAAGTAAATCTTGCATCATCTTATTGAACACACATTTGTCCCAAAACATCTAGCATAAATCGGATAACAAGATCATACCACATAAATCGGATAACATAAATCGGATTAACAAAATTATCTAACAAAACATCTAACATGAATCGGATAGCCTAATCATTTTCCTTACAAAAACACCTTAACAAGACATTATCAAACCATAGCTCACACACATTATTCATCATATTACCAAGTCACTAATCATACAAGAATTCATACAACAAGACCTCTAACTAATCATGCATCTTAATCATTAAGCACACAAAATTTTCTTAGCATACATTGAAACACTAACCGGTTCCAAAATGTGGAGGTGTGTAGGGATTCACCGAGGTCCGAGAGCCCTTCCTTAGCCGATGGTGATTCCGAGAAGAAAAGAGGAGGGTGTTGGTGGAGCTTTTAGGGTTTTAGTGATTGAAGGAATGTAGGAGAGTGTGGGTGAGTGTGGGAGAAAGTTCGGTGCAATGGGGGTTGATGAGGCTTTATACTCATTCCAAGTTAGTGCACCCTAATGGGCTTTCGGGTGGACTAAAGGAGGTGCGGCCCAACTGTTCACTCGAGACCAAGCGGTCTAGAGTCGGATCCTTGTGTCTCGGTTCACATTTATACACGCATACATATTTTATACACAACATACATATACTAAAATCACATAGCACAACGGGATAATTCACATCTTTCATTTAATAACGTATATATATACGCACAAAGTAATTACAAGGTGTTTGCTCGGAAAAACCTAGAGTGTCACATTATCCCCAAGTTTTAAGAACTTTCGTCCCGAAAGTTAAGGCAGCCACTGACAAGCTAGTGTAAATGAGAATGTTTCAACGGGGTGTCACATCATCCCCCCGTTAGTTTGGAATTTCGTCCCGAAATTCGGTTGTAGCTTCAGTGCTGGGAGTTTCATTTGGGAACAACTGGGGATACTTGCGCTTCATCTGGTCTTCCCGCTCCCAGGTGAACTCTGGGCCACGGCGCGAGTTCCAACGAACTCGTACGAGAGGTATCTGGCTACGTTTGAGGGTTTTGATTTCCCGATCCGTGATCTCAATCGGTTCCTCAGTAAAGTGTAGCTGTTCGTCAATAGTAAGTTCCTTGAAAGGAATGACGAGTGTCTCATCTGAGAAAACCTTCTTCAGATTAGACATGTGGAAGACGTTGTGCACAGCACTCAGTTCTTCCGGCAGATTCAATCTGTAAGCGACCTTACCGATCTTTTCGGTAACTTCAAAGGGTCCGACATATCTCGGATTAAGCTTGCCCCGTTTTCCAAAACGAACCACACCCTTCCAAGGTGACACTTTAAGTAGAGCCCGGTCACCAACCTGGAACTCTAGCGGTTTCCTATCCTTATCAGCGTAGTGCTTTTGACGGTCACGAGCTGCCACCATGCGTTGCCTAATCTGGGCAATCTTTTCTGTGGTGTCAACTACATGTTCTGGGCCTGTGATTTGGCTGTCACCAACCTCCGCCCAGCAGAGAGGCGATCGGCATTTACGACCGTATAAGGCCTCAAAGGGTGCCGCCTGAATGTTGGTGTGGTAGCTGTTGTTGTAGGAGAATTCCACTAACGGTAGGTGCTTCTCCCAATTTTTGCCAAAATCGATCACACACGCCCTAAGCATGTCTTCGAGGGTTTGGATGGTAGGTTCGGATTGCCCATCCGTTTGCGAGTGATAAGCGGTGCTCATGTCTAAACGTGAGCCAAAAGATTTGTGCATGGCCTGCCACAACTCAGAAGTAAAACGCGCGTCTCGATCGGAAATGATAGAGGTTGGTACCCCGTGCTTCGAAACCACTTCTTTTAGGTATACTTCTGCTAAGGTAGAGAATTTGTCTGTTTCCTTAATAGCCAAAAAGTGTGCAGACTTAGTTAATCGGTCCACTATTACCCAAATAGTGTCATTCCCGCGTTGTGACCTAGGCAAGCCGGTAACAAAATCCATGGAAATTTGCTCCCATTTCCACTGTGGGATCTCTGGTTGTTGGAGTAGGCCTGATGGTTTTTGATACTCCGCCTTGACTCTTGCACAAGTTAAACATTTTCTGACATAGGTTGCTATGTGGGCTTTCATGCCAGGCCACCAATAGGTAGTCCTCAAGTCGTGGTACATCTTATCTGAACCCGGATGTACTGAGTAACGGGACTTATGGGCTTCGTCCATCACAAGCTCACGCAAATTCCCGTATAGTGGGACCCATATACGCCCGTTTACATAGTAAGCGTCATCTTCTTTTTGTTCCAAACGTTGTCTCGATCCTCGTAGGGACTCAGCCCTGATGTTCTCGGCTTTCAATGCTTCAGCCTGAGCGTTTCGGATCTGATTAGGGAGGTTCGAGTGGATAGTGAGCTGTAAGGCACGAACACGTTTGGGTTTGGTCTCCTTTCTGCTGAGGGCATCGGCTACCACATTAGCCTTGCCTGGATGATATTTAATTGCACACTCGTAGTCGTTTAGAAGCTCGACCCATCGGCGTTGCCGCATATTCAGCTCTTTTTGTTCCATTATGTGTTGGAGACTCTTGTGATCAGTGTAAATCGTGCACTTGGTACCGTATAAATAATGTCTCCAAATCTTGAGCGCAAAAACCACAGCTCCAAATTCTAGGTCATGTGTCGTGTAGTTCCGTTCGTGGATCTTGAGTTGTCGCGAAGCGTAGGCAATGACCTTCTCGCGTTGCATCAGTACGCAACCAAGTCCTTGAATAGAAGCGTCGCAGTAAACAACAAAGTCGTCGGTACCTTTGGGTAAGGAAAGAATAGGAGCACTACAAAGGTTCTTCTTTAGTTCCTGGAAGGCAGATTCCTGAGCATCACTCCATTTGTAAGCAACACCCTTCTGGGTGAGGGTCGTAAGTGGTTGAGCGATCTTAGAAAATCCCTTGATGAATCTTCGATAGTATCCTGCCAATCCCAAGAATTGGCGGACTTCGGTCGGAGTTTTGGGTATAGGCCAATTCTTAATGGATTCGATCTTAGCGGGGTCCACATGAATCCCATCCTGATTGACTATGTGCCCAAGGAAATGGACTTCTCTAAGCCAGAAATCGCACTTCGAGAATTTGGCATACAATTGCTCATTGCGAAGGAGTTCGAGAATAAGACGCAGGTGTTGTTCATGCTCCTCTTGGCTCTTCGAGTAGATTAAGATGTCGTCAATAAACACAATCACGAACTTGTCGAGGTAGGGTTTGCATACTCGGTTCATGAGATCCATGAAGATCGCAGGTGCGTTGGTCATTCCGAAAGGCATAACAAGGAATTCGTAGTGACCATAGCGGGTTCTGAAAGCAGTCTTAGAGATGTCCTCATCGCGGACTCTCAGCTGGTGATAACCCGATCGCAGATCGATCTTGGAATAGTAGCTCGACCCTTGCAGCTGGTCGAACAGGTCGTCGATACGGGGAAGTGGGTAACGATTCTTAATAGTAACCTTGTTCAGTTCGCGGTAATCAATGCACATTCGGAATGTGCCATCCTTCTTTTTGACAAAGAGCACTGGGGCTCCCCAGGGTGACGAGCTAGGACGGATAAAACCCTTGTCCAAGAGTTCTTGTAGCTGAGTAGATAGTTCCTTGAGTTCTGTGGGGGCTAATCGATACGGTGCGCGAGCTATGGGTGCCGCTCCGGGAGTTAGCTCGATTTGAAATTCGACCTGACGATGAGGAGGGAGTCCGGGTAATTCTTCAGGGAATACCTCGGGATAGTCGCGTACTACCGGAAAATCTTCAATCCTGTTTTCCTTTTCTGAGTGTCGGCAACGAGTGCTAAGATAGCGGTGTGCCCCTTTCGTAGACACTTCTGGGCCTTTAAGAATGAAATGATGCCTGTGACTTCTCCGCTCTTGTCGCCTTGAACTATAAGAGGTTTGCCAGGGGGGCGGGGAATACGAATAGCCTTCTCTTGGCAGAGGATTTCAGCTCGATGTTTGGATAACCAATCCATACCAATGATGATGTCAAAGCTTCCAAGAATGACGGGGAAGAGATCGATACAGAAGGTCTGACCAGACAATTCTAGTTTGCAGTTACGTATTACGTGTGAGGCCTCGAGCTTTCTACCATTAGCTATCTCGACGATGTGCTTAGATCTTAATGGCGTAAGAGTGGACTTAAGTTTCTTGCTAATACGTAAGGATACATAACTAGCATCTGCTCCGGAATCAAATAGTATGGAAACATAACGATCATTAAGTAGGAACTTACCCGCTACAACGTTGGGGTCATTCCTTGCTTCTCCAGCTCCAATCACAAAAGCCCTTCCTCTTGCACCATTCCCAGCATTGTTGTTATTGTTCCCAGCACCCTGATTGTTGTTTTGATTCAGTTCAGGGCAATCCTTTCGCATGTGCCCCACTGCTCCACACTTGAAGCATCCACGGTTGTTTCCTTGTTGCTGTTGGGGTTGTTGTTGATTCTGCCTAACTGGAAGCGGGCTCCTGCAGTCTTTGGCTTCATGCCCCATCTTGTTGCATCGCTGACACTGACTTTTGCCACATGACCCACTGTGGTGTCGGTTACATTTGTTACACTTGGGGTGGTTTCCCCGGTAGCCACCCTGTTGCTGAGGGCCTTTGTTGTTTTCAGTCTTTCTTTGTTGAAATGGGGCCTGAGTGGGGTTAGTATCCTTTCCCTGACTTCCATCCCACTTTCGTTTGTTATCGCTAGAAGTTCCAGCAGTAGCACTGATCCTCTTGGGCAAACTGCCCTCCTCCACAGCCTGATTGGTGAGTTTGTGAGCAAGACGAACCACGGGTTGTATGGTATTGAGGTTGGCTGAGGTCACATGGCTCCGGATTTCTGGGACCAAGCCTTTGATGTACAATTCGATCCTTCGATACATAGGTCGGGACATGTTTGGGCAAAGTGTAGCATAGTCGTTGGACTGCTTGGTGTAGGTCTCAATCTCTGACCCAACCATCTTGAGCGCATAGTACTCGTTCTCGAGTTTGTGGATGTCATCCCTGTGACAGTATTCCTCTTTGATCATGTCCTTGAAATCCTCCCACGCAGTAGCGTTAGCAGTTTCTAGACCAAGCATCTGAATCTGTGCCTTCCACCATGAAAGCGCGTTTCCTTCAAGCGTACCAGTCGCGAACTTTACCCAATTAGCAGGGGGACACTCACAGACAGCAAAGACAGCTTCGGCCTTTTCAATCCAGTGCAGAAGGCCTATGGCACCCTCAGTGCCGTTGAAAGGGAGAGGCTTGCCATCCATGAAGGTTTTGAAAGTACAAACACGTGGCTGCGCAGGCGCAGGCTGACCTGTTGTGAGGAGCGAAGCGAATAGGTTTAGAGGCGAAAAGACGATGTGGGGGTAGGATCTAAACATCCTAAAATAACGAGTTTACCTCCATGGTGAGCTGCGAAAGCTGCAGCCACCGTGTTGAGCAAGTTAGCGAATTGAGCCTGAGTCATGTTAACGCTTCCTCTTCCGCGTCCACTCATCGTCTTCATAACCAGAAAACACAATATGAGTGTGATGTCGTAATGTAGCGAGAATGAGATAGAAGAGGAATGCGTATCTATCTAATAAGGCACACTAGTATGTATGGCAGAACAGTCAACATAAGATAAACAAGCAAGTAAGCACAAGTCCGAGCTATGAGGTCTAATATGCTGAGTCTTGCCCTTGGAGTGTAGTGTCGTTGTGAGTCACGGGTTATAGTCTGGTTTTTCTCAAAAAGACTTTCTTCTTTTTAAAACCAAGTTCACTATAACCAATGGCTCTGATACCAATCTGTCACACCCCCAAAATCCACATGCGGAATACTTCCGCTTGGAGGCGTGACTGACCAGGATCTAGCCACCAATTATACTGAGCATTGATTAATAGTAAAGGTATTCACCAACCACAATAGTTAGTAAACACCATATTTTAAAGTTCTAAAGGTTTAAGTTAAAATAACAGTTTAAACAAACAGCGGAAGCATAAACCAAACAGTCTCAAAACAAGGTTCATAGTTTAGATTATTTAAAACCCACACACGGGCTAAACGACCACTACACATTCCCAAGCTGCAAGCTCCTGAGTCACTGGGTACCTGCAAAGCATGCAGTAGGGTATCAACAAAGATGTTGGCGAGTCCACGAGTTGTCCAGTTTTAATTACCAAAAACTTATTTCACCAGTTAATTTATCCGTTTATACATGCGATGGGGAGCTACCCCATAAGTAAGCGACTAAACTGTTTTTACAATACCGAATACTATTCATCCGTACGTTTCCGTAGAGTGCCCCGTTTGCCAATGTTCTATCATCATTGACGGTTGCCAGAGTACATTAGTTCACGCCCGATCCCATACGCGGGCACGGTGTGAGGTTGGTGAGACCTAAATAGCGCTATCAACTAATAACCCGTTCGCCTGACCCCGGCGACTAATCGGTATTAATAAGTGAGGACTTGAGCGATAGAGTTTTGTTTAGTGTTGCTTGTTGCATCCAGTATAAACAGTAATTAACTAAAAGTCCCATTTAAGGGGAGAGAAGTAGGTTTGTATCCCTTACAAGGGGATAGCGTTGTTTAAATTTCCGTTTCCCAACCACCGGGAACGCATGCTTTATTAGTGTGAACTCACCTTGGGTTGCTCGGCAGGTTAGGTTAGTTTACTTGGTTAAGTATGCTGGTCACCACGTCCTAAATGGTTACCAGTATAGGTCAGGTTCGGACATAAGTAATCACGTATATCTACAAATAGCTAACACATTGAATGCACAACATATGATTAACAGTAAATCAGCACATGGCATACTTGCATAGATACAAGCCCAAAACATATTTGTCACATAGTCCAGTTAAACAGAAGCCCAACAGCATATACTAGGGCCCAATAACTAAGGTAGTCATGCCCAGTCGCGACCATGCGGTTTTGACTCGAGAACATACGGTCTCGAGTCGCAACCAAGGGATTTTGAATTGTGAATGGCTGGTCTCGAGTGGTGTATACGGTCTCGAGTCGTCACGGTTTGGTTTCGAGTCGCAATCACGTAGTCTCGAGTCGTCACGGTTTGGTTTCGAGTCGCAATCATGTAGTCTCGAGTCGAGACAGGAGGTCTCGACTCGCACACCTGATGAACCAGACCTTCTAGAACCTGCCCGATGTACTATCCAATGGAATTGAGATTTCATGCAAATTGTGTACTACCCCCAATAAACATGTTTTCTTGTCTATGCCCCAATCCAAACGGATCAAACACACCATATTCAAATGTTCATCTCACATGCAACATTGTTCATCATATGTTCATATCACATTTGGCACATATTCATAAGGTTCTTCATGAGATCACTCAAGCATGAAATATAAAGATTAAGTAAATCTTGCATCATCTTATTGAACACACATTTGTCCCAAAACATCTAGCATAAATCGGATAACAAGATCATACCACATAAATCGGATAACATAAATCGGATTAACAAAATTATCTAACAAAACATCTAACATGAATCGGATAGCCTAATCATTTTCCTTACAAAAACACCTTAACAAGACATTATCAAACCATAGCTCACACACATTATTCATCATATTACCAAGTCACTAATCATACAAGAATTCATACAACAAGACCTCTAACTAATCATGCATCTTAATCATTAAGCACACAAAATTTTCTTAGCATACATTGAAACACTAACCGGTTCCAAAATGTGGAGGTGTGTAGGGATTCACCGAGGTCCGAGAGCCCTTCCTTAGCCGATGGTGATTCCGAGAAGAAAAGAGGAGGGTGTTGATGGAGCTTTTAGGGTTTTAGTGATTGAAGGAATGTAGGAGAGTGTGGGTGAGTGTGGGAGAAAGTTCGGTGCAATGGGGGTTGATGAGGCTTTATACTCATTCCAAGTTAGTGCACCCTAATGGGCTTTCGGGTGGACTAAAGGAGGTGCGGCCCAACTGTTCACTCGAGACCAAGCGGTCTCGAGTCGGATCCTTGTGTCTCGGTTCACATTTATACACGCATACATATTTTATACACAACATACATATACTAAAATCACATAGCACAACGGGATAATTCACATCTTTCATTTAATAACGTATATATATATATACGCACAAAGTAATTACAAGGTGTTTGCTCGGAAAAACCTAGAGTGTCACATCATCAACCCTAGAGTGTGAAAACTGGATAGAAAGAAGTAGCAAAAGGAAGGACACGAGGCTTCTAAAAAGTATTGTACAAAAAATATTACACAACATACAAGATAGATTAGCACAAAACACAACTTATGCAAAATGTACAACTCTCATAACACCAATATGTTGTAAATTAGAGTATTATATAATTTCTTTTCATCATCATATTATTTGTTTTATAAATATTTCTTTCATATATTATTCTTAGTATCTGTATCTTTAATAATACACGTAATGAAATAGTTAAATCTTTTTTATCGATTATAAAACTAGTAATGTCTAGATAAACCTATATTAATAGAGGGTTAGGATATAATAGGAAATTTATGGGTAGGAAGTTTTTATAAGTAATCTTGATCATCCATTTATTTAATTAAGGGCTAAGATTAAATGAGTGAAATTGAAGGAAAAAAGGTGGCGCGTGAGTTTGTCTAAGGTCATTCTAGTCAATCCAAGGCAATAGCTTCTCTCTCCTCCAATTCCCCCCCCCCCCCCATTTTTTAAACGTTAATAACTCTTTCATACGAAATTATTTTTTTTATAAAAATTGCACCAAAAAAACGAGCGTTTTTTTATCTTTAAAACGAGTATACTATTGCTATATTTTCGAAAAAAATTTTCAAAAACCCAGTTGCGTAAAACGCAATGGAAAAAACTCAGTTGCGTAAAACGCAATGGAAAAAAACCTAAAAAATGACATTTTTCTAAAACGCAATGCACAAAAAACACAAAGAAATGTCTTATTTCTAAAACGCAATAGCCTAAAAACACAAAAGAAATTGTACTTTATAAAACGCAACGGAATGAAAACACATAAAAATGTAATGCACCAAAAACACAAACAAATGTCTTATTTCTAAAACGTAATGGCCAGAAAACACTTAAAATGTCTGTTTTCTAAAACGCAATGGACTAAAAAACACATAAAAATGTGTTTTACCTAAGACGCAATGCACAAAAAACACAAATAAATGTCTTATTTATAAAACGCAATGGCCATAAAACACTTAAAAATGTCTCATTTCTAAAACGCAGTGGCCTAAAAAAACAAAATAAAGTGTTCTCTCTAAAACGCAATGGACTGAAAACACCTAAAAATGTGTTTTACCTAAAACGCAATGACTAAAAACACTTCAAAAATGTGTTTTTCTAAAACACAATTGCCAGAAAACACAATAGCCGGCCCAATGGGCTTGTGGATCTAAGCAAAGGCCTAGGGCCTCCAAATTTTAAGGGCCTCAAGATTTAGGATTCTGGGCCTCCTTCAATAATATTATATTCCAAGCCCAAATGCTTTCAAACAATTTGACTCGGTTAAAGCTAGAAAAGTAGATTTTATTTAAACATATACTATAATTATAGAAAAAATATGACTTTCAAAAAAAAAAAATTAACTACGCCAATTATAAACTTTTTAGTTTATAACTGCCGGTCCCAAGACCGGATAAAGGAGGAGGGTTTTGTTACTAAATATGTTGAAAATGATAATTTTACAAAAGGGTCACCACTTCGTAGTTCGATTAGGGCCTCCAAAAACATAGGAACGACACTGAAACACATAAAAATGTCTTAGTTCTAAAACGCAATGGCCTAAAAACACCAAAGAAAGTGTTCTCTCTAAAACGCATTGAACCAGGACAATAGTTTTGTCTGTGAATTGTTTGAACCAGAAAGTAGGAGATCAAAAACTGTCTACGAATACAGTTTTTCAGAGGCAATTTACAGAAAATTAAATTTTCTGATGCAGCTCGGCCCTAGCCAGGGGCTGCCGCCCCTTGGACCCTGCTACCAGGGGCGCTGCCCCCAAACCCCCGCTAAGATCGTAAAACGCATTGACTAAATCAAAAACCCAGATCGTAAAAATGAAATTAAAGAATTTCTTACATGGATCGAAGCCGATTTCTTCAACCATTGAAGAAATTTGAATGATAGAAACACTTATCAGCGATCGAATCGAACGGATTGAGTGATTATCTTCAAAATCACGGGAAAAAACGAGATTTTGTATGAAATTAAACTGGGTTTTCTTCAAAAAAGCTGAAGAACACGTTGATCGGGTGTTTGAACCATTGATTGGTGACGAAAGTCGAACTATAATGTAGATTATTGAGATAGTAAGTGAAGAAAATGTTGAAGATGATGGGTTTTGAAAATGGTGGGTTTTGAAGTTACTGGGGAGAAGAAGAAGGAAGAAGAAATGATATGATTGACAAAAATACCTTTTCTCTTTATTTTAAATTTTGCCACATATCATAATCCTATTGCTTCCTATCCTTCCTAGCCAAAATAAACTTTTTATTTGATCCTCACCCTATTAATATAATAATACACGTAATGAAATAGTTAAATTATTTTTATCTATTATAAAACTAGTAATAGTAATGTCTAAATAAACCTATATTTATATAAAATAAGTTAGCCTTATAATATATGGACTACACGGGTTGCTATTACCATATCTATACTATATAATAAAAGAAAACAACTTTCGGACACTTGTGTCGTATTAGCCCATGTCTTATAGATAATTATTATTTAAGTTTAATCTCTTCCTATTAATTATAGATAATCTTCCTACGAAATATTATTTAGTTTAATATCTTATAGATAACTATTATTTAATTTAATCTCTTCTAAATAATTATAGATAACTCTTCTACTAAATATTATTTAATTTAAATTTAATATATACTTCTCATTTATAATATTATTTATTTGATTTTCTATATCATATCACAAATACATACTTTTTATTTGTAATATACAAATTTGCTCTTATTCTTTTCGATTACCAAATAAACATAAATTAATATCAAATCTTATTCAATTTTAAATGTCGAATAGAATACTTCTTTTTTCCTAATAAAATATTATTCTTAAAGTTAAATTGTTAATTTAAGATATTTTTAAATACCCAAATTATTTATCATTAAAATCAAACTTTGTATTAATATATTATTTATTTTTATTTTCATTATTAAAAAAATTATTATATCTTTTTTATTACATAATTTTAAACAAATTGTATATAATTTCAATATTACTTTATGTATAAAATTATATTTATTACGGGCTTTTTAAATATAATTTATATTTTATCACTCAAATGGCTACTTATTTGCTTCTTGAATAACATGTTTGACTACCGTATTTTCTTTTCAATAATTATCTCCGCAATCACCATATCTATCGTGTACCAAGTATACCCATTATTTTCTTAAATATAATTTTCTTATTTTTTGGTATATAAAATCATCTTTATTCAAGCCGTGTAATACACGAGGGTTTTAAAGATATAACTTTTTTTATTATTTGGTAAACAATATTACACTTATTGAACTCATGTAATACACGTGGTTTTAAAGATATAACTTTTTTATTATTTGATATATAAAATTACATTTATTCAACCCGTACAATATGGTTCTTATAGATATACTTTTTATTATTTAATATGTAAAATTATATTTATTCAACCCGTGCAATAAATGATGTTTCTAAAGATATATTGTTTTATTATTTAGTATATAAAATATATTTATTCAACCCGTGTAATACACGGGGTTATAACCTAGTTCCCTACATATACAAAAACCAAATGGGGGAATAGTGCCAGGCAGCTGTCTGGCACTCCCCCATTGGACCAACCTTTTTCTAAATTAATTTTATTCCCAGTTTAAAATTACGCTTTCGTCCTTTGTTTAAAATTACGTTTTTGCCCCCTAGCGCAAAATAAAATTATAATCTTGCCCCTAGCTCAAAATTACGCTTTTGCCCTCGGTTCAAAACCTCACTTTTACTTTTGTTTCCGGTTTAAAATTACGGTTTCACCCTCCGTTTAAAATTACGTTTTTTCCCCAAATACAAAATTTGTCTGGCACTTCCCCATCGGACCAGCCCAGTTTTAATTTAATTTTATTCCCAGTTTAAAATTATGCTTTTGTCCTTCGTTTAAAATTACGATTTTGGCCCCAGCTAAAAATAAATTTATAATTTTGCCGCTAGCTTTAATTTATGCTTTTGCCCACGGTTCAAAAACTCACTTTTCATTTTGTTCCCAGTTTAAAATTATGGTTTCGCCCTCCGTTTAAAATTACGTTTTTGCCCCCAGCTAAAAATAAAATGTCGTTTTTTCCTCTTGCTCAAAATGATGATTCTGCCCTCAGCTCAAGATTACGCTTTTGCCCACCGTTCAAAATGAAAATATGTTTTTCCCCTAGCTAAAAATTATGATTTTGCTGCCAGTTTAAAATTATGATTTCGCCTCTGCTTCAAAATATAATTACGATTTTGCTCTCTGTACAGACATGCATGTCATGAGAGAGAAGCCCAAAATTACGGTCATATCATCATTTTTTTTTTCATAGCAAAATTATAGTAGTCTTTTTGTAATTGATTGAGAATTATTCGGCCATCGCCCCGCAACGCGGGCGGGGCATCTACTAGTTATGTATAACAAACACTTATATTGCTACAAAGTGTGTTAAAAAGGTTTACATTTAAGTTATGGTATCCGTATTACTAATATAAATTTAATTTTCATTGCATTGCATTGTCAACTCATCATCTTATGTAGTTATGTTTGTGAAAAATTATACATATGTTACACAAGTCTTTAAACTGATTAAGTTTCCAACTAATTATATTTGACAATTAGGATACATGAGATCGGGCGCTACCCCCATGCCACCTCACCAATTTTCATTGAATAGCGCCCCTCCCCCTCCATACTGTCGTTGATATTGGGGGCGCTAGTGATCCCCAGCTAAAGCAATGGCGAGCAATAACAAGATGTTGTGTGTGTCTGAAGTCTTAAATACTGGGGGCGCCTTTGGTGAGAATAGGCAATAAGAGGCTCAATTCCATACCATAGGTATCAGGGCTGACCCTGAGCAAGTGCCGGATGAGCGACCACTCAGGGCCCAAATTGATATAGGGTCTGAATTTTTTTTATACATTTATATATTTAAAAAAAATGTATGTTAAAAGGGATTGGGTTTAAGAACAAAAAATGTTAAAAGGGCCATAACATTTTAACACTTTTAGATTTGTGACCCAATTTGCCAATGAAATTCTTTAGGGGCCGAATGGCTAAATTCTTTTGAAAAGCCTAAGGGGCTGTTTGGTAGCCTCTGAATGGTCATTAAGAGGCTACCTCTTAATGGAACCATTAAGAATTTTACCAATGAGAAGGTAGAAGAATGTGACATGTGATGATTTACCATTCAGAGGTTACCTCTTAACCATTCAGACTTGAGGTTACCTCTTATTCATTCAGAGGTTTTAAACCATTAAGAGGTAGCATCTGAATGGTCATTAAGAGGCTACCAAACAGCCCCTAACTTGTGAAACTGTAATAAAACTAATTCAAGCCCAATTGAATAAACAAAATTAATTCAAAACCCAATTAATGAATTGAGGAGCGCTGCTAGGCCTCTTTTTTTTCTTGCGAATATGGCCCAAATTTTTTTTTATGTTGCACAGAGCCAAAAAAAATTTGTGTTTCGAAGACGACCCTGATAGGTATTATTCAGAAAAGACAATAGAGCCCCTAGTTGACGTGGCTAGGGTTGTAAACGAACCCAACGAAAACGAAGAAGGCCATGTTCGTGTTCATTCGTTAAGGAAATTAACATGTTTGCGTGTTCACGAACGCATACCGAACATAAGTTTATGTTCGTGTTCGTTCGTTAAGGAAATTCAATTGTTCACGAACAGTTCGTGAACACTGGTCTCGAACACAAACGAACGCAAGCAAATAAAAATGAACGCAAACGAACATTTAACTTGAAAATAAAAAAATGAAAACATTATTATCCTTAAACATTGGATATAAGTAGTTAAATACAATCATCAAATGATAAATCAAAATACAAGAAGTCTACCACACCACCAAACGATGAATAAAGTTTAACTAACCTAGACATAATTATCCCAAAAAATGTCTTAGAATGTCTAAATTTTATCTAACTTAGAAAAAAATAGGGTTTCAAGTTTTCAATATGTTTAGATAAAAGGTTTATTATTATTTTTTTTTAATATAATCAAACGAACATATTACCGAACGTTCACGAACGCAGTCGAACAAACGAGACCTGTGTTCGTGTTCGTTCGCTAAGCTAACCGAATGAAATTTTTTGTTCGTGTTCGTTCGTTAAGCTAATCGAACGAACATAAACGAACTTCCCGGAGAACAGTTCACGAACTGTTCGCTGAACGTTCGATTCGTTTACAGCCGCCACGTGGCTCAATAAAGCACCTACCACCTCCAAACTATACCTGTAGCCTTAATGATCGTTTCTAGAAGAACTCCACCTAGACCTTCTAAGACCATAGTTCCCAGAATAATATTCTGATTCTGATTCTGATAAATAACTTGTCAACACTAAAAATAACTCATGCTAGTATATAAAAAAAACCATGCAAAAGGGAAAATATATAAATTTAATGATACCAGTAACAAAGATAATGTTCCCATCAAAATCCCACCAAAACAAAACATGTCTTCGATTATGTCTTAGCCAAAATGCAATAAAATAAAATAAAAACTCTCATTTTTATGGGGGCAAAGATGAGCCTTCATTTTTGCAAGCCCCTGTGCAAAATCTCCCTAGCCAGCCCTTGAAAGTCACCGGTGCCGCCAGGAGCTGGCGGCAACTCAGTGGGGGCTCGGGGGGCCCCAAAACTCATGAACTGGCGGGGATCCATCTGCCTCATTGGTGATTGCATGGTCCATGAGGGTGGCACCATTGGTTCAAGAAGTGATGACAAGTCATGATAGGCACTAAGGAACGGCGAGGCGGTTGTGAGGTCGTTGATGGATATTCCTTGCGGCGGAGGTTGTGGTTGCGCTACTGGCGGAGGTGGCGGCGGAGCTGGTCCTTCACGGGTGACTAGGTGGGTTTGGTAGTATGAAAGCTCAGCTTGTAAGTTGATCACCTGCTTCAATGAAAGGGTTAAGTCAATTTGTTTAATACCAATATTCCCCATAAATGAAAATAGACATTTTAATAATTAACTAGTATTTAGGACCTGCGCTTTACGGCATGACTATTAAACCAAATAAAAAGGAGACGTAAAAACGTTGAACCATGCACACCCGTTGTAGCGTGTAGCTCGCAAAACTTACACCGGTATGTAAAGCATAGAAAATAATAACTAACAGAACCCGCGCACAGCGACGGGGACGTTAAACCGCAAAAAGAAATATAAAATCGTTGAACCAAACACATGCACTGCAGCATGTTAACTCGAAAAATTAAGACCGAAATATAAAACGACAAATTTGTAAAAGATGAAAAGATAAATGATCGAAGTTAAAAATGTAAAAGTGTTGGAATTACGATGAAAAATAGTTTGTGACAATATTGTAAAAGAAGAAAAGTATAAGGGTGAAAAGTGTAAAAAATTAAATAGTAAATTTTACTCACAAAGTTGTAAACTGATATATAGGTAATATATAGAAATTATAATAAAGTTTTACATGAAATAGTTTACAATTATTATGTAAACTATAAAAAGGTAAAAAAAAATCACAATAACATTTCACTATCCCAAGGTATCAATTATTTTAAGGGAGAGCTCAATGATGCATCAAAAATGATTTATGTATAACAACTCTAGTAACAAGTTCCACTAAACATGCATATAGAGTCTATTAGCAAAACCTTAACGGATTCTATGACCCAAAAGTTGGTCAATTTTGTATTAAGATAGATAATCTAATACATCAAAAGCTTTCTTTCATTTGACCCTACATTATCGTTAACAGGCTAATAGAAGGTATAAGACCTCTTGTAAGTTAACTTTAGGACAATTTGGTGACCTGTTTATCACTTATAAATATTTAACCGAATCGCTAAACGTGTTAAATATTTCACACATTTGTTTCGTTTTTTTTTTTTTTTTTTTTTTTGTGTGTCAAATGCAAATAGAAAATAAACTCATGTTACTAACAAAAACTCAAAAACTAATCACATTCGTTGGGGTTAGCGTTTCTTATTCCTCAACCATCATCGACTACTCTAATGATTTGAGGTTTGGCAGGCTATTGATGACTCGACCAATGGCACCGTCATCATCATGTTAGGTGAGACTTTGTGTTCGTATGTCAAGTTACGAGATCAAAGTGTTCTATGTGTTTGATTTGAAAATTTAGTTAGTTACCAACTTACTATGATTTTGACTAATGGTCAACATTTCTCTCAATCTGTTTAGAAGCATCGATTCATATATGTACATTATATATCATTCTGTGAAACATTATTTATAAAATAATTGTAGGTATGATAAAAAGCTATAACATATATGCTAGATGTTAAATGGATAACAAAAAGAAATCATGAGTGAAACAAAAAGGCCGACAATTTCCTTGAAATCCAGATGAAATAGGTTTTTAGTTGACAAGTAAGCCGACCATTAAGTCATTGTTATTATTCAATCAAAACAGTTCTTTTCCATTGATTTCATCAATCTCATATTCACAAATTCTTTCTTAAAAATATGTTATTAAGGATATAAGGCTAGAGGGTATGGTGATGGTCCTCAAAGGGAGGATGATCCGCCACGTAGGCGCCACGTCATAGTCCTCCCAATGACGTCATAGTCCTCCCAAGGATGGTACATCCCACAAAAGTAGAGGGTATGGGAGGATGGTCCATCTCTATGCACTATGTACAAGTAGTAATGCCTAATGTACAAATCAAACACAAACACAAACAAAGGGGGGGGGGGGGGGGGGTGGGGGCACCAGATTGGATCGTCGCCAACATCATGATCTTGCCGGTGAGGACAGGGACGTGGGGGGGCAGGATGGTGTGAACGCGGCGCCGCTCCTCGACGTCCTCATACCGCATAGCCTAAGGATAGGAGGTTTTGCTACAAAATAAACTGTTTATATTTATTTTAAAAGCATTATTTAGTTTCTATTGATGGTGCATAGAAAATAGAAATCAAAATGTCAACTTAACTAATCATATTTTGTTTGTAAAAATTATCATTGAATTTATTTAGGAAGCATTAATTAGTTTCCACTGATGATGAAAAGAAAATAGAAATCAAGATGTCAAATTAACTAATCATCTTTTGTTTGTAAAAACTATCATTTTAAATGTTTTGAAAACTTTTAATAAAAAGAAAATAAGCTGAATACCAAGCACATGGACATTTTTACATAATATGTAGTTATATTTGCGCAAAAGTGTTGTGACTATTGCGTCGCTTGATACAAACGTACTATCACTTCTGAATGGGTTGGTGCAGAATTACTATCAATTTTGGGTTACTTGGCCAAATATTATTACATATCTTATTGTAAATAGTTTCTTTGTCATTATAATACGTGTAATAATCAAATTGATAAGTTAAAAGAAAAAAATCATTACTATTATATAATAAACAATTTTTAATCAAATATTGATTCTAGTGATTTTCTCAATTATATATACACTCACGGAATAGAACAATCAAGATAAGATATTAGAAAATATAGAATGTTATACATTAATTATAAATATAATCTGTTGAAGTTTAATGTGTAATGGAAATCCAAATATGATGTGATAATGAAAATTTGACATATGACACATGACAACTAGAAACCTTAAAGTTTACTCAACATGACATATATTCAAAACAAAAAGAAACAAAATTTGGGTAGATCCCTATATAAAGATTGACTTTCAAAAAATGGTACATAAGTTTACCTCAAAAATTGTTATGTATAATATCTTGTTCTTGTTGATTTTATATAAAGAGGCATTCTAGTAATTAGTAAAATTATTGCAAGTTGCTTAGTTTCATACCGGCATTTCACTATGATGCCTATTTTTATTAAATAATTTATAACGTTATTAGTGTTAAAAAATAATACTATTATTTAGGTTCTATACATTTAAAATAAAATTGCGGTACAAAATATGTGTACACGTTACATTTCATGTGGCATTTCATATAAAAAAAGGCATATCACTAACACGCGAGAGTTATAACGTATCAAGTTAGCAAAATGATGTACGTGTAATTTCACATGTCTCTATACGGACGTAATTTCACATGTCTCTATACGGATGTCGTGTTATTCCTTGTTTTTTTTTTTTACATATTTAAATTGAAAAACGAATTATGTATGATCACATTATATTCAAATTAATATTTGAGAGTTACATTAGATTAATATAATTAAAATAAAAGTAGAATGCCCCGAATTTACATGTTTATATTTAGATGCTTTGTGTAAGAAGTCGTATATGCTTTTCTATACGATAATAACATAAATTTTGTTTAGATATACACCATCATAACAATTAACAAGTTCTCACGATTATTAAATTGGTGGAATCAAATATCAAACAAACAAAATTGGGATTTTGCCATTTTAGAAAAAGTTAATAAAGCAACTTTGGTTCAAGAACAATTGATGAAAAGTAGTTACAAACTAATTTAGTTAAATTCTAGAATAGAACTGTAGAATTCTTGTGAAAATATAGTTTCAAAAATTAAAATTAAGACTTTATTTAATTTGTAGGTACTTTTACACTTTATTTGTTCAAGTATCTAAGTGAAAAAGAAAACATATATATGCATATACTTAATTACATATTTATACATTTCAATTTAATGAAAAAGTACAATTTATTTTGAGCCAAAATACGAAAAGTAATGTAAAGGTGTACAAACACAAATACTTTAAAAGATTCGTAACGGTAGATAAATTAATTGGATGTCTCATGAGTCTACATAACGTATATTGATCAACAAGTTTATCAAACATAACGGCAAACAATAACCCTGAAATACCGGTTGTGATTTCATGTTTTGTGTGTTAAGAGAAAGACATGATGTCACACGATATACCAATGGAACTAAAAATATAAAGTTTATACCGTATGTATATTATCACTAAAATATATGATACGGACACATAACATTTTTATCGTAAGAAAAACAATAAAATACGATACTTTTCTATAAAAAATAATTATAAAATTGTGTGTTAGGAGAAAGACATGATGTCGCACTATTTACTAATGAAACTAAAAAAAATATAAAGTTTATACCGTATGTATATTATCACTAAAATATATGATACAAACACGTAACATTTTTATGCCGTATGTATATTATCACAAAAATATATGATACGGACACGTAACACTCTTATCTTATGCAACTCAATAATATACGATACCTTTTTAAATATAAAAAATGATAAAAGTTTATATAGTTAAATTATGTATTATAAGTAACAAATAACAACATAATTTTGTGAGAGAGAAATGATGAAACAAACCTGTTGTTGAAGAGCAAAGATATGAGAAACACAACCAAGGACAGGATCTCTAAGCCTTGCTTGAGCTTCATAGCAAATAGTGATCACCGCATCGTGGCGCCTCTGAACCGGAAGATGAAACAGGAGTTTCGACACGTTACTCGCCCCGAAAACTTTGTGGACCGCAGCGAAATGGGCCGCACCTTGATCAGAATCAAAATAAGGTGCAAAGATGCACCCTGCAACACATTTCCTCCTTAAGAACTTGCAAGCACCACAAGGCCCACCACCACCACCACTGCTGCTTCCGCCACCACCGCTGCAGCCGCTGGTGCTACTAGTGCTCGGGTTTGAACTCATGTTGATGTGGGTTTGGAGGGTTTTGTTGAAACTTGATTGAATAATATAGAATTAGGGTTTGTGGTTGTAGAGAGATATATAGAGAGAATTTATAAGAGTTTGGTGTATAATTTGTGATTGAAAAAGGGTTATAAGAAGAAATTAAAAACGTTGAAGGCACGATAGGATGTAAACCCAAAATTAGACATCTTGCGTGAAGCAAACATACCATTTAGCCAGCTCCTTCATCTCGTGATCTTGGCTACTTAACTCTCATGCTTTATCTCTCTCTCTCTCTCTATATATACTTATATGTATGTATATATATACTATCCTCTCTCTCTCCTTGTCTCTATCTCTCTCTCTATATATATGTATATATGTATGTATGTGAATGTATGTATCTATGTATGTATGTATATGTTTTGATGATTTGATGAGAACTGATGCATATCTATACCCAATATTGCTTTACAACCTAAGAACATGCGTAGTGGGCAAGATCCACCCTTGGGCGTTTTGCGCCATGTGACAGACCAGTCAGCAAGGGGCATTATTGGGCGTTTTTCTAAAATGGGTGTAGTGGGGATGTGAGCATTATAATAAAAGGGTGTAAAGAATTAAATAAAAATAAAAAAAACCAAAAAAAGCCTATTGGAAGATTAAATAAATGAAAAAGGAAGAAATGCTTTGATTGGCCAAAGCAACTTGATCCAAGCGTGTTTCAAAAAACGTCTGCGGGGGATTTTGCCGGATCACGCCGGCGGGGGGTGGGGAGGGCGTTTTTGGGCGTGTTTGAGGGATCACGCCGGATGATAGTTCCAATACGGGTGGTCTAAGAAAACTAATAAAGTTCACTTTATGTCACTATGTTTACAACTTATTACACTCTGCACCTTGTACTTTGATGATGATTGATTATAACAGTCCTCCAACTATATTAGTATTGTCAATAATTGGAACTCAAATATAAAGTTTAAATAATATTTTCATTTAGAGAGAAATGTAAAATACAATAGCGTTTATCGTGTGATGCGTACGCGAGTAGAAGTTTGAGACGCGTGTCATTCCTATTTTTTATAACGTGCGTGATTATGTATATAACATGCGTAATTAGGGTTTGAAACAACCCATGCGTAATTTTTAGTTTAACATGAGTAATTTTCATGTTTGGTGGCATGCAGGTTTTGAATTTTTTTTTTATAACGTGCGTACTTATGCATGATAACGTGCCTAATTATGCAAATAATTTGAGTGATTAGGGTTTAACCAAACCCATGCGTAATTATGCAATAACATGCGTAATTGTGTCAAGTTAATTATTATTGTGCTACCGCGTTCAATTGAAGGCCTAAGGTAAGTCAATCGTGTGGTTGAGATACTTGCATACGCACCGCACGATAACAAATATTGTACGTTAGCCGGCCTCTTCATTTATATATATTGAAGTTTTTATGCGTGAGACTCTTCAGTTAAGGATATATAATATATGCATCAAATGTTATGGGGCTGTTGAGAAGGTTAGGTAATAATAAATGAGTAGTGATGGATTCAAAATTTATCTTACTGGTTTCATCATGTTTCGATGTTTAGATGTATGATTAAATTTTTAATGTGTCTGGTCATCGAATTAAACCACAATTGATAATGGATAAAAGTTTATTAATATTGTATACATTGAGATCAAGAAAATACATAACATGATAATCATATAAACATCTCGAACTCGATCACCACACTAAAAGCCTAAAAGCATCAAAATCTCATGGTTCTCTATCTTTTGGGCTTATTGTGTCATTGTCTGAATAATATACAATGTTATCATAAAAGATATATGATCTCATTTTCCATGCTAAAAACCTAAAAAAAACATCAAAATCTCATGATTCTTTATCTTTTAGGCTTATTGTGATATTTTCCGAATAATATACAGTGTTATCCAAATTAATGATCAGATGGTTTCGCTGGTGGCACGATGATACTCCAGTAGTCCGTCAGTGATCCAAATTTGCCGTTAAAAAAATATACAATGTTATCATAAAAACATATGATCTCATTTTACCAACAAAAACGGATATAACACTTTTTTTTTTACTTAAATCACATATTTTTTACTTTAATCACATGACACAAATGCTCATCACCTAGATCCGAAGCGTATATCGAAAACTATAAATTTCAACCAATAAGAATTATTGATTTTACTTCATTGAATTTTTGTATTTAATATTAGTATAAGGGTATATTGATAAACTTAGATAGATCATTAATTGGTAGTTTTCCTTTTTAATAGCTGACTACATTAAGTTTGTAACTTATTTTTAAAAAATATTTTTTTCTTCAAAGAAGAAGAAAAAAATTAATTTAAAGTGTAAGATAAATTACGAGCTGTGTAGGATAAATTCCAATATGCGTAGGATAAATTTCAAAACATGTAACATAAATTTTGATGTGTGTAGGCAAAAATTTTAGTGTAGAAGATTATAGTCTTTATGACTAATTAATTAGTCAAAGATAATAATAAATGAAATAAGAGAAAACTATTTAATATTTTACCGTTATACCCGTTTGTTCTTTTTTTCTCAATTTAATTTTCTTCTCAAATGAACATCTCCATGTATATTATCGGTCATACATATCAAGGTGGTAAAGTGTATTTTGGAATACCACATAAAACATACATGAAAGATAATTTGGCATAGAAAACGTGTTGATGGTATGTATACAGGGGCGCAACTTAAGTAGGGCGAGAGGGGTCGGCCAATCCTTCGAACTTTTCGCTCAGTGGTGGAGAGTGTGTAGTTTCGTATAGAAATTTTAGGGTATATACGTTTTCGACCCCCGGTTCTATAGAAATTTTTAGGTATATACGTTTTTGACCCCCCCTCCCGTTCGGAAATCTCAAGGTATCTATTATTTGAAAGAAAACGTGTTGATGGCATGTATATGAGTGTATCTATTATTTGAAAGAACTCACACACCGTGTTTTCCTCCTTTTCGTAATCAAACAACTTAATTTAAATATTTTAATTTTCGGAAATTTATCCAAAAAAAATTAAGTTGTTACTTGTAAAATCAAATACACTAATTATGAAATATATTCCTTGACAATAATTCTGAGTATTTCTAGTTTTAGAAGTTGCGATGTGTATCCTTTCATTTTTGTATAATTGTCGTAGTACATGATAATTTTAAATTGTAATTCGATGTCAAAATGGACCGAAGGATCGGTAATAAAACGTAGTTATTTATTATGCGTTGCTAAATGTACTCCTTTTTCAATTTTTATTCTACCCCTCCTTGAAAACAAAAAATCAAGGGTTGTTTTTGTCTTTTATTACAAAAAATAAGTGAATATTATTGATGTGACAAGTTGAATAAATTGTGTAACAAAATAAAAGAGAGGGTAGTGGGGTATTTTTGTCAAATGCTTTGAATTTAAAACGCAGAGTCGGATTCGGTGGATAACTCTCGCGGTTGGGAAATACTTCAACCTGCAGGTTCAACTTTCACTGTTTCGTATTTATCTCATCTAGAAATGTATTAACGTAATATTATGTTTTGGTAAGTCAGACAAACTCTGCCGGTCAGGAACGTTTGAGTGGGCAGTCAAAACGAGTTTGTATCAAAATGGTTTAAGGTCATTACGGGGTCAGATCGAAGTGTGTTCGGGGGAAAATATGTCGTTTTAAAAAAAAAGTATCAATTTGATTCCGGTCCAAACGGTTTACAGCCAAAATGAATTTGAGTTGAAATGAATCGTTCTAAAATTAAAAAAAAAAAACCTAAATAACTCCCCAAGTATATTTTATTTATGGTGTCTAATGGTGACGGTGAAGGTGACTCGGGGGATGGAGGCGATAGCGACGGGCATGTCCGGGATGGTGGAGTTTCGGTGGTGGGGCCAGCGATGGTGGTGGAGGGGTGTGGGTAGGGATGGGCAAATCCCGATCCCGATACCATACCGTCCCGATACGGACAAATCCTGATCCCGAATTTTGTGAAAACTAGATACCGATACCGAAATACGTCGGTTCGGTACGGTGTCGGTATTTTGAGGGTAAAATTCGGTATTATACCGATACCATACCGTACCGATACCGAAAAAACCTAAAAGTGGATACCGAAACCGGTACCGAAACCGCTTCGATATGGTATTATCGGGATCGGGATCGGGATGGGATCGGTATTGGATACCACTTGCTCATCCCTAGGTGTGGGTGCACATGAAAACAAATCGGTGGTTGAGACAAACGATGGTCATGGGTTGTGGTAATCCATTGGACCCTTTTAAATTTAAGAGTTTTATAATTTTATAATTGTTGTTCGTTGTAACAAGTTAACTCATTTAAGTAAACCCAAATTGACTCATTGACTAATTTGAGATGATTTAAACCTGTATTTTTTTGAACGGTAAGGAACGATGTGCAAACCATCGTGACACCAAGCGCTGGGCCAAGGTCGACTACTTGACCGCCGCCAGCCCTTTGGCTCTCCCAGATGCGCAGAAACATGACATCCACCCGCCGAAGGCACGACAGTGGAATAATGGGTAAAACCTCGCCTCCCATCTAAGACGAACCGGCGCCACCCGTATTCGCCCTTCACCTGGATGCCGCAGAAAATAATGGAGAGAGTGGTAGTCGAACCTGGGTCATAAGGAACAGCAAGTATTTGCACAACCACTCCACCACTAGCTCATTTACACGATTTAAACCTATATACAATTTGTTTTTCTTTTTCTTTTTCCAAATCAAATCAATCAACTCTTTTAGAATTTGTCATGATTACCTAGTATTACGTTACAGGTCACCGTGTATTTTTTAGATATATTTTTTTGGAAAAGGTTTTTAGAATAATTACTTACATGAACTACATTACAATCGTTTATATATTTAAAGTAATGACGTTAAGTATAAGCTCAAAACATTCATTTGTATGTTATGTCGAATATGAATAATTTGTTGAGCAAACAACTTAATTTTTGATGTTTTAATTGTTAGAAGTTCATCCAAAGATTACAGTTTGTTACTTGTAAAATATAAAGTACTAATTATATATTTAAACCACATTGCACTAATAACATAGTAACTTCTTCTTTGTATATATATTTTTTGGTAACTCATCCACAGTCGGGACATGTTGAGGAATTTTGTAAATACGGATAATCAGAAAGACGTGTAGTCACTCTTAGATCAAATTATTTCGATGGTTCTCTCAAATAATTCAATCGGATACAACTCTGATTGAGAAATCGAACAACAATTTGTGTGTATTGCAAATTCACGAATGAACCAGAAACTGTGACAAAAATTGTCTGAGAATCATGATTTTTTTACATTTTTCAATTAAACATCATTTTTAAATAGATGAGAAAAAAAAGTTTCATCCAATTTTTTTTGAACGGCGGCTGTTTTTATAAAAATAGAGGGGTGGGGCCAGAAAGGAACTGGAAATCCCAAACAAAAAGAAACGGAAAGATTACACGATTATATCTCTAACATTAAAATCTCGCCATCTCTCCCAAACTAAGTTCGCATATGGAGATCTATGTCTAAGCCACACGAATGATTCTTCTTTTATCGATTCCACCACCCTTAAAACTTTGAACGACATGTCTTAAAAAATTAAGCCATTTTTTGCCTTCCAAATATGCCAAAGGGTAGCAAAGGTGATTACTTCCAAAACTTTTTTCCAGGCCATTGATCCGTTAATTGAGTGCACTTCCTCCAGAATGTCATTTGAAGAAGCCATTTTACCATTTAGAGTCAGTTTTACCCACATGCTTACATGCCACCAAACGGCTCGCACCATAACACAAGAGGTTGTCAGATGTTCTACCGTTTCGTCCCCATCTCCACACATTTTACAGATCTTGTCTCCCCCGTTTACTCCCCGGTGCACCAACTCCGTTTTTGTGGCGATGCCTCTTGTCATTAGGCGCCATACGAACAAGGAGACTTTCCGTGAAACCCATTTATTCCACTGAAACCGACCCACCTCTATTCTTTGAGCCACACACTCTGCCACTTGATTCCTAAAAAGTGCGACTGAGAAAATAGTGTTGTCGATGCCTACTCCGTCGAACCCCATTCTATCATACCCCGTGATCCCGGCCTTTTCTAAATCTTTGTATACCTCTACAATATCCTTCCAGGTTCCTGTAATCCCTTTATTTAGAGAAATCTGTTGAGTCCCATTCGTTTGCCCATGAATCGCTTTAATCATAGAGACCCAAAGCTGTTAAGTCTCATTTTGGAGCTTCCATATCCACTTAAACAACAAAGCCCGGTTCATTCTTCTTATGTCGCCCAAACCAAGACCCCCCATGCTACTGGGTGTTTGAATTTTCTGCTAAGAAACCCACCTCAACTTGCTGCGAGACCCCGCCTTGCCCCAAATAAAAGCTCTCCTAATTCCTTCTTCCATGTTTAAGACCTTCGTCGGCGCCTTAAAAAATACAAGTAATACGATGGTAAGTTCCCAAGTATAGCTTTTGCTGAGGTTAGTCTACTTGCCATTGAGAGGGTCCGAGCTTTCCATCCCGAGATCTTTTTAGAGAACTTGTTGACAATCGGCCTCCATGGCTTAACCCGCTTCATGTTCTCTCCAATGGGGAGGCCAAGGAAGTTGAAAGGCAACTGGCATTGACTTGCGCTTAAGAGTACTAGCTACATCATTTACCGCCTCTTCGTCGACCCCAATTCCCACCACACTACTTTTTTTCAAATTTACCTTAAGGCCCGACACCAAATGCAAGACCCTAAGGATCCGTTTCAAATTTAAGGCATTCTTTTTCAACCAAATCCCCAAGAAAAGGACGTCGTCGGCGTAGCATAGATGTGAGAATACCGGCCCACCATTAGGAAAAGAAACGCTTTCAAAGATGCCAAGCCTAACATATATATGACAGGTTCCCACATCACATACATCATTGAAACTTCTCTTGTAGCAATTCTAGAGATATCAACGACCAGTGAGAGCATTAAGTGTCTTACTAATAATTTTCAACAGTTGCAAGAGGTGGAGGAGTGAAAACTTCATATTACATAAATTTACATCTCTTGTACAAGACAATGCTCCTTCTCGACACTATTCATCAAATCTTGTCTCCTTAAATCTAATGCTACTCTTACAACAGTCTCAATGTTGCTTAAATGTGGGTACACTTAGATCTCTTACCAAAACTAAACATAATCCTCAACAAGAGAAACTACAATGAGTAACATCATTAAGTTGTTTCTCTATTAGAATCTATTGGTCCTAAAATGTTGACCCTAAGCATGTTGAGTTACTAAAGACTTCTAAGGTCAGTGGGAGCAGTAAAAGTCTTTATCATGACTTACAAGGAATACAAGAGGTGGGGGGAAGAGAGTCATTATATTTTACTCCGAATTTAACTCCAATTACACCTCTTGTACACCATAGTGCACCAACTTTTACATACTTAGAATCTAATATATCTAAAAGTGATAGTAACCCCAATTAAGAGCTAATCCATAAAACGGAAACTCCTAAAAAAACCCTATAATCAACTTAGGATGTCATCGAGGTTTTAAAACCTACTAACTTTGATGGTTATGTAACCTCCCTAACTAAAGTTGAAATGGATGGTGGAAAGTTTACCGATCCAACCTTCTAGTATTCAACCATTAGAATCAATCAATATTTTGAATGAAATAAAGCTATTATTAGCAATATTGATTATATACGTTAAAATAATGTTTGTGATTTGGTTGAATTACCTGAGAGTAATCATAACTAAATTAAATCATAATACAAACGTTACGACACTAAGAGACATGGTTGATTGTTAAAGGTTATATCCAAGAGGGAATGAATTATCAAAGAACTCTCTTACCTCTATTACAAAAGATTTCTTTGAGGATCATCAAGTCGCTTATAATAATCTAGAGCTACAATAGATGAACATTTAAATAACTTTTCCTAAAAACTGGCTGGCATATTTACATGTTCATAAAACAACCCGAAAGTCCTAAACTGAAGGTTAAGAACACTTAGTTATAAGTCAATAAAAATCCATGTATGGGTTAATGCAAACATCGAATGTGATGAAATCTAATGAATTATTTGTTGGGAAAATTAGTGAATGGATATTTAGTTAATTTATAATTTAGTGAAATTATAATTATATATTAAACTCCTTCATATGGTGAAACTCTTGAGTAGAGTTTTATATCACTTGATTAACTTTTATTAGAGTTTTTATGGCTCTAATTAAATCACTAATTAAGTGAAAGTTTTATTAGAGTTTTATGTCTCTAATAAAATCACCACTTAAGAGAAACTCTTCATAACACACAACTCTTGTAAAGGAAAAAGATGGTAGGCTATGTGACTCATTGGAATGATGAGAAAACTACAAGAGAAAGATAATATGTATGAAGAATTCTTGGAGAAGTGGTGAAGACTTGAACATCCATATGTTGGGAATTATAGGGAGATAAGTTTTCTCTACTCGATTCCATCACTTTCATATCATTATTTTTCCACAAGTTCAAACACTATAATTCTATTCGGTGTAACCTCGGGCGTGTGGCCATTTCCGGTAGTACATACTGCTTCGGCTGTTGTACCCTGGGAGACAGACGCGTCGTCTTTAGTAGAGGCGCGAAATCTGTTTTAAGGGAAGCGTGTTGAACACGTGCCTCAACCAAAATCGTCAACCTTTTAGTGTTCTCTTTGTTGCAGTCAAGGATTATTTTTCAAGACTCAAGATGATGAATACTCGAGTCTAGGATGCTATCAAGTGCGCATGAAGGACCCACCAGAGATGCGGCTTGAATCAAGATTGGTATATATAATTATATTATATATTCTTTTTATTTAGTTATTGCAACCGACATTGTACTATGATATTTCCTACGAATAACGAGAGTCTCGTTATTATATATTTTGTAATTATATTTTACAAAAGGTGAACCTAATTCCTACAATTAGTTTTATAAATTTTTCTAACTTTTGTGTTAGATCGGGTTTATTAGTGTAAACCATACGTTTTTTTGTAAACGTTAAATTCTCTAACATATGTGTTAGACCGGAATTATTGGTGTAAACCATACGTTTTTTTTGGTAAACGTTAAAGTCTCTTTAGTAGAGTTTTTTATGTCTTTAAATAAGAGTTTTATGTTACTTGATTAGAGTTTTATGTCTCTAATTAAGTCTCTATTTAAAGTAGACTCTTCATCCACCCATTGATTGATATGAACAAATAAGTATTATAATGATTTTTGTAATCATTTGTCTTCTAACATGTGTGTTAGAAACGTTCATGAAAAGGGTTAGTTTGGAAGCAATTTTTTAATTGTTTAGTTTCTAACGTGTGTATTAGAAATGACTTATTATTTGAACCATATATGTGTTTTTAGCAAGTCGAATTAACATTTTGTGGAAATGTTAATATTTCTAACGTGCGCGTTAGAATTTCTTTCATTTTAACATGATTGTTAAAAATGGTTAAAATACAAATGCTTTGAAATGTTTTATGTAGACATTTTATATAAGCAATTTGTTGTAGCATTGTTTTAATGCTTTGTATGATTTAGAAATAAAATGTCATACATTGAAGTTGATGTTTGATTGGCTTCAAGGAATTAAATCACCATAAGTGATGGTGTGGTATTTATATGAATTTAATGAAATTAAAATCATTTACTAGACTCTTCATATGGAAGATAAACTCTTAAGGAGAGTTTCATGTCAATTTATTAGTTTTTATTAGAGTTTATGTCTCTAATAAAATCCTTAATTAAGTGACTTTTAAGGAGAGTTTCAAGTCAATTTATTAGTTTTTATTAGAGTTTATGTCTCTAATAAAATCTTTAATTAAGTGAGACTTATCTCCACCCCATGTCTCTTGTATTAAAAGTAGGCTATGTGCCTAACTTGATGAGAGTGAAAAAACAAATACAAGAGTAAGAATACAAGAATTAAATCACCATAAAGTGATGGTGTAGTTGTGTGTGATTTTATCACCAACTTTAATTTGTGATTTGTCATGTTTTATATAAAATGACTTAAATTTTCTAACACGTATGTTAGAAAATGTGTATCACGAATACGAGGTTAGAGATTGTTCATAATGAACAGAAATGTTTTATGTAAACATTTAATTTCCTATAAGTGCATTAAAAATGATGAGAAATGGTTTATTTTATAAACTATATCTTTGGAAAACGTTTTATGTAAACGTTCGATTCTATAATGTACTTGTTATAACATTTTTTTTTCTAACATGCGTGTTAGAAAATGTTTAGTACATGTGTAGTAAGACTAAACGTTATAAAACCATTTGATATTTTGGGTTTGATCTATGTTTTCATAACCCTAATTGATATTATTAATATTGTATATTGCAAAACTAAGAAACTGTTTTGAATTATTTTTAAAACAAAGTTTTGCATAACATTAATAATTCAAATGGTTCGCTACTCTTACTAGAAGTAGCATATGGTGAACAAAGTAACAGCCTGGTGGTTGTTATTTGGTGAAAAACAACTTGGTGTTGTTGTGAACAAATTTGATTGTTCAAGTTTACTACTTAAATGTAGTATTTGTAACAACTCGGTGTTGTTTTGAGCAAAATTGTCTAAGTTTAAAGTTTCAAGATGAAATGGGGAACTTGTACTTACAAGTGCATGGAGTTTTATTGAGGGAGTACCTCAAGACATGCCATGGGACAATATTGTTGAGAAGATTTCGATCAGATTATAAAGTGTTGAAGCTAAAAGCACTTTGCTATTTGATGTCTACATATTGTCTATGCTTCCATTTAAATTTCAAAAGTGATTGACACTTATGATTTAGTTTCCAATGTATTTTATTGTTTGGTGTTCAATATCTTCGGATAACACATTCAATTTTTTACAAAGAAATAAATCACTAATGGTTGTGACGTATAAATTATTTTGTGGAAAATAATTATAACGTCGGTTATACATTGCTTAAAAGAATATGGTTTTAAACGGATGATACATGAAAATACTTGGATATAAACAACTTGAGAGTTGTTACATTGACTAAAAGTCAAAGACGAAACATCAAATGTATAACCACATCATGAGTGAGTAATGAAAGAACGTAGTGAGTGTATTGAGATGAAATACACTAACGACATTCATGTCGACATACTTCATTAGAAGTCATTGAAAATTCACAAGTGTGAATTCTAACATATGAAAGTAAAAGTATTATATGTTATTGTATACCTTTAATAAATCTTGCGAGATTTATAAGTAGATGCGTCTACCACTTTATTATTGTTAGATCTATATGGAGATTTTACCTTCATTTGGGAGAGCATCCTAAATATACATATCTCCTAATGAATAACAATAGATGTGTGCAAATCACTTATGGCAAAATTATGAATGCCATGTTGTTGAGTGTCGATCTAGTTGACTCTATCTCACACATAATAGTGATTGTAGACGAGAAACATTCATCTTGTTGGTGATGAATGTGTTCACCAAGTGACTTGGATTAAGACTTATGTTTAAGTACTTATGAGTCAATGGTAGATCGTTGGAAATCAAAAGTAAACAAGTTATGTTCCTTAAATGAATGATGAAATTTAGCTTTGTGCTATATATAATAATTTGTGAGACCTTCCTAAATATTGATGTTTTAGGATTATGAATAAGTCTCATTATTTTGTCTTAACAAGGGATGAATGTTGCAAAGTGATATTATGATATCCTTAGGGCTGTGAAGAATCAGAATGATGCATCTTCTGTTCACATGCTAAAGTATTGTAGTCTAAAGCATGCTAGACTAGTACTTGGTTAATTATGGGTCTTGATGGAGACTAATTAACTCTAAACATTCAAATGTGTATGAACACAAAAAGAATTTGTGTATGGACAAAGTTGAGAGGGAATTTTCATTCATTATAAGGAAATGACATGTAACTTTTAAAAGTTTGTTCGAAAAGCTAATGAGGAGAACTCATTGTCTAAGCTTATTCTAGATGTTAAATTAGAATTATTCTAAGTTGGTGACAAACTTATGACTATGGCATGTGTTGCTTTGGTCAGCTCGGAAGCTTGTGTAAGCTAATGCAATATGAGTTGAATTCACTGATACAATAAGGTTGGTCTTGTTCAATCATATGTGTATAAATGTCGCCATAAGTGGTGTTACGGAAATGTTGATCAAATGGCAAGAAATGTGGGGGAGGAACCATTTAAGAAACAACCCTATAAGGGTATGTAGAAATGGTTCTCATTAACACATCTAAATGTTATCCAATAACACTTAAATGTGGGGGGTGTCTTGCATTTGTTTTTAGCAATAAGGATTTTGTAATCCAATCTAACATTGCAAATAGACGACTAAGTGGAGGACACAAAGGTCGTAGTGCATAATGGAGATGTGTTTGCCTTAAATGATACACGTATCTTACGAAGACATATGTTATAACCAGATTCAGATGGCCACTGAGGTTATAGTCTTAGAAGTTGACAATAGGCAAAATTAACTTACGAGTTAAGAACACATCATGACAACTGATCTCAAATACGCAAAGTTATTTGCTAATGTTATGGATCCAACAACCTGAGGGTTTATTAGAGATCAAGTTGTGGAATGGGACTGAAGCCCTTGAAAAATGAAGTTCATATGATGGAAACCTAACTCAATAGACTGGAGATCCCAAGAATTGAGTTCAATAGGAAAACCTAATTGTATGAATAAGCGAGGTCACTGTGGGGGAATAACCCTACGCATTTAATAAGGTAGTTTATTATAAAGATTAATAAACTTCCTAGTCCATTCCTAAAAGTGACAAGTGTGAGGCTAAGCATAATATGTGGTAAATGATTTGGATAGATCACAATAACCACAATGCTTTTAATGATCTAAGGAGAATCACCTATGTTAGAGAGAAGTGGGGTCGCTTCGAATGGAATTGAGGGCACAATTCCTAGAGCTCTCGCATAACCAGGAAAGTGTTCCACGACCATTATTGGACACGACTATGAGGAGATGACCCGGCTAGGGAGAGTCTTGTGTGAAGTGTATTGTCGTCTACACAAACGGCAGACGAGTTCAAAGACATCGAGATCTACTCAAAGCTAGTGGGCTAAGTGCATTTCATGAGCGAAGGTTCAAAGGGTAACACCTACCTATCGTATGCAAAACTCAACTGTCGAGGTTCCATTGGAAATTTTATGTGTTTTGAACAATCTCCATTCATGTGGGGGATTGTTGGGAAAATTAGTGAATGGATATTTAGTTAATTTATAATTTAGTGAAATTATAATTATATATTAAACTCCTTCATATGGTGAAACTCTTGAGTAGAGTTTTATATCACTTGATTAACTTTTATTAGAGTTTTTATGGCTCTAATTAAATCACTAATTAAGTGAAAGTTTTATTAGAGTTTTATGTCTCTAATAAAATCACCACTTAAGAGAAACTCTTCATAACACACAACTCTTGTAAAGGAAAAAGATGGTAGGCTATGTGACTCATTGGAATGATGAGAAAACTACAAGAGAAAGATAATATGTATGAAGAATTCTTGGAGAAGTGGTGAAGACTTGAACATCCATATGTTGGGAATTATAGAGAGATGAGTTTTCTCTACTCGATTCCATCACCTTCGTATCATCAGTTTTCCACAAGTTCAAACACTATAATTCTATTCGGTGTAACCTCGGGCCCGTGGTCATTTCCGGCAGTACAGACTGCTTTGGCTGTTGTACCCTGGGAGACAGACGCGTCGTCTTTAGTAGAGGCGCGGAATCTGTTTTAAGGGTAGCGTGTTGAACACGTGCCTCAGCCATAATCGTCAACATTTGTTTGTTCTTTTTGTAGGAAATTATTGTACAAGAAGACGTGGTTCAAGACCTCGTTGAATTCTACACAACGGACTGAAAACACAACAAACCATACAAGTAGACGCAGTTAAAGATCAAGTTGAAGACTTTATCTTTTGAAGATATTGGTTTGAATCGATTATTTTATTAAATATGTTGTAGTTCATATTTATTTTCGTTTGAATTTGTACATGGTTCATGTACTACAATTTCCCAAATGTTTAAAGAGAGTATCTTTATTTTTTATTATTTCTTTTAACAAAATTGTGACCCATTTCCTACATTATTTTCATCAAGAATTAGTTGGATTAATGTACCTACCTTAAGATGAGCGGGATCAACTAAAACAAACTTGTCCTTAAATAGATGACATTCGTTTAACAAATATATGTCACATAAGTCAAAGCATTGTTAACACATATTTTGATATAACAAATCTCAAAGATATCTCTTTTATGATAGATATCATAACATATTGAGGTAGACCCAATGGGACATTAGTTATGTGTAACACCTCGGAAAAAACTCGTCCAATATAATAAAGACACGTGTCATGGAAGGTAAACGTGTTATAAACCCGGATCAAGTTGAAAGATATCTGAAGAGATTAAAGGTGTCAACATGTTAAAATTATTACCTCTGAATGACCTTTCTATTAATTCCAATCCTTAATATGTTTTTATAAACATCTGATATAGATTCAAATCCGGTTAACTAATGTGATAAATAATTCAAATTGCAAAGAGTGGAATCCTATGTCCATTTACGACAAAACTTCATTTAAAAAGCATTCTTCAAAGTCCAAGAACATGTAAGTGCATGGCATCACATGCAAGGGCACACAAGGTCTGAATATATGGTCCACTCTGCTGGAAAATGACATGAGATTCGAACTTATGAGATTGCATGGTCAAAATCTAAAAGTTCACAAAAATTTTGTCTTCTGACCAAGTCTTACGAACCGCAAAGAGACCACCTTACGGACCGTAAGGTGGCTGATCTGGGCGATAAAGATTAAAAAGCGGATACGGACCGTAAGGCCCTTGGCCTACGGTCCGTAAGACCTGTAACTGGGCAGAAAAATGGACAGTTGCCTGTTCAGCCGGCTCCACCGCCTTAGGAGCATGGTTTTCAAATTCAGGGACTGAGCTAATAGATTTACATGCATAGGGGACGCCTGGGATGATCAGGAAACATGTGTAGACCTTGTTGGAATGATCTTGTGCAATTGAAATCACTATATAAGAAACTTGAGTTGCAACATTAAACTTGCTCATTTCAAAATCATTTCAAACCCCTCTCTGGAGCTCTCTGGACTTCAAGCAACCTTCCATCAGCTCCTAATTCATGCTAAGGACCATTGTGAGTGTTCTTAGCCTCCTTAGTTCATGTTTTATTAGCTTAATGACCAAAAGTCAAACTTATCGTAATTAAGCTTTGACTTAGTGATTAATCACTAATGGTCCAGTCATTAGTCGAATTGAAAATGGCTATGAGTTAGTAATTATATGGGTAATAAACCCTTAAAAGGGCACCCTCTGATTTTCACTCTAACTAGGTCAATTGTCGGGTCAAACTTAATTATAAAAAGTCAACAGAAAGCTATTTTGCAAATAAATTTATAATTAGCATTGTAGAAGCTATGAAACCTGTTTTAACACTTATATAACTTGGTAATTAATGTAAGAACATGTCTAAGAATGTTCAAACTGACAATTTTGAGTATAGGCTCGGTTCGGAACCGAAAGTCGCAAAAGTAGACTTTTGCTTTCACTTTCCGTTCTGACCCGATTTAGCTTAGTTTAGACATGCCTTAGAGTTCCATTAGGACCAGGTTATAGGTTAGCATAACCCTCTGAGGTTATACAACTTGGTTCCTAATTAATCCGATTCATTTGCATGTTTCCGTTAATTACTTAAATGTTGACCATTATGCCCTTTTGACCTTAAAACGAGATTTTTGAAAATGTGAGAGGACAAAAACCTTTTTTTACTAATTTATAAACATGTCCTAAAAATTTGATATCAGTTTGAGGTCTAAATTAGGAGTTATGCTCAATATCGTAATTTGAAAGCTTTTTTTTTAATTAAACAGCATTATTAGCATAAAGCCTATCTAAACCCAAATTTTGACACCAAACTTTTTACCCACTGATGTAATATAATATTTTGGGATTTTTTGAAGATTTTTATTTATTTTTAAACTGATCATGACATAGGATTCTTGCTTTGATTCGGTAATTGTCGGTTATACCATTTTTGCTAATAAAATGAGTTTTACATAACATTTTGATACCAAACTTTTTGCTACTGATTTTATATGATAAATAAAATATTTTCAACTTTATAAACTGATCAAAAACTCAGATTTCCTATTATAACCTGAAAATCGCTTAAAACCGACTTTTACGCGTTTTAAACGCATAGTATGGGTTAAAACTATTTTTTTGCATATAAGACTTAATAACTACTGATGTTTTAAGTAAATTTTTATATTTTAATAGTAAGATAAAGTTGTAAACTCAGATTTCCAATTTTGACCCTTAAGGCTTATGTGAAATGACCAAAATGCCCCTACGGTGCATAGTTTGGTTATAAATGGTAAATTTCACATATATGCAATACCCTACTGATATAACTTATTCAATTAAATATTTTTACAAATCATTTAGGACCAGAACCTCAGATTAATATTTAACCTCTTTTATAACCCTTAAAATGACCAAAATACCCCTATG
The DNA here is from genome assembly GCA_030545235.1 of Helianthus tuberosus. Classification (NCBI taxonomy): domain Eukaryota; kingdom Viridiplantae; phylum Streptophyta; class Magnoliopsida; order Asterales; family Asteraceae; genus Helianthus; species Helianthus tuberosus. The sequence goes on along the minus strand of CM060426.1, from coordinate 141,443,236 downwards.
GGGCTTAAATTGATTTTAAATCCGTTTTGGGCATAATGGAAGGTATCCTACTGATATCACAACATATTTAAGGCATATTAATTTAGGAAACCTGTTCACGACTCATTTGGTTACCCGTTATGCATTTATCGCGTTCGGTACGGTTTATGTAACTAGTTTGTATAAATTAACCGAAACGGGTCAAACCTTATCATTTTCACTTTAAAATCCAGAATGTGTTTAGTTTACCCATATTATACAAGTTTTCATACTTGTCGGGTCTAAACCACATTCTAATCCGGTCTTCGCTTAATCATGCGTTTTGAACCGTATACCGTTCTTTAAAACTAACCGGTCTAAGTTTAAACTTAAGTAAGACCCGTTAGGAATCTAATAGGTTATTAAAACCTTCGTTCCAGATTTAGGATCCCAGTAAAAGATAGTTGCACTTGCTGATTTGTACGTCTGGGTTAAATTTGTACAATTTGCTCAGGTAAATACTCTTAACTTATTTTCCCTTATACGGGCTTGGGATAGGGTATTATAATAATTCCGCTTGGTCGGGTGTGTAGTTATTTAAATCGGATTGTGATTAATATAATTACATAACCCGTTTTAATCTGTTTTTTTTTTGTATATGGCCTTTGGGGGGTTAATGACCATGTCCTGGATATCCTCGGCTCATTCATTGAAATGGCCACGACTTAAGCACGGGGTGTAGGCATACACTTGACAGTTGCGTATGTAGAAAAGTATCCCATAATAAGGTATTCCTTGTGGGCATTATACTTGTGGTGTGTCAGTTAATCTTGTCCAGCTCTTCTAATCGGCCCTGACGGACGACAAACATTTAAAACTGTATACAAGATTATTTTTATAATAATTGTCCCAAGTTATAAAAGATATTTTGTGCCTTGTGCATTCAAATCAATTTTCTTAAACAGTTTCAAAATGAGTCGGTTAATTGTATTTACCAGTGAAAACTGACGTATTTTCCAAAAAGCTTAAGTGCAGGTACTAGACGGAATAGGCTGGCTACTCCTGAGTGAATAAATAAAGTCTTGCAAGCTTTGTCACTTAAAAGTCTGTTGAACAATTATCTTCTTTTATTTGATCCACCTGTGGATCCTTTACATTCCGTGTAATACACTTGATATTACTTCTAATTCGGTTTGTAATGATTTTATCTTTCGACTTCCGCTGTGTATTAAACTGTGATAAATTATCTATGATGATATCAACTACGTCACGATACTCCCCACCGGGCCCACCAGTAATACGTGGAAATATCGGGGTGTGACAGGTTGGTATCAGAGCCAACATTGAGTGAATTAAACACTAGCCTTTTGTGTTTAATCTCAATGACACAGTTTGCACATTCCTCGACTTCCGAGTCTAGACAAAGAACTTAGGACTAATCCTAATTCATTTTATATTGTCCTTTATTGTTTTCCTTTGTTGTCTCTTTTGTTGTTTTGACAGGTTCAACAAAATGTGTCACGGCCCCCGCCCCGGTGTGACCCGGTCCAGGAGCCGCGGGACTAAAACCCGTGGTATTTGTTATTTGAGTTGACAGCGGAAGTTTAACAGGATCTTTTAAACTTGAAAATGCCCGATTATTTTATTCCATAATTTGGGATAAACCCCTTTATTTACAATAGAGGAATTTCATGAGGAAATTCCCTGGTTTACAAAACATGTTTATTTATTTAACTGAGCCACCACTTCAAGCTTGTAAGTGCTCCGTAGCACGTTTTCCTTGATTCACAGCATGTCGCCTGAAACATGTTTTTTAAAAATATTTTATCAGCGGGGAAATACTGGCGAGTCATTCAGGTTAAATAAAATGACACCTTAGTTATGAATTACAGCATAAGAGCGATTACAATGGCTTCTATCTTATTTTTATTTGGCGCCGTGTCACCTCCAGGTGACGATGGTCATACCACTATTGGGTCCTTTCACCCAAGTAGTGATGATTATCACTGTTAGGATTTATTAGCCTAACCGTGAGAAATTAGTAATGTGCACAATACCCCACTAGCCAGTGATTCAAGATAACCACGACTTAATCCCTGTAATTATAACTTTAAAAATAATTGGAGTATTGTAAAACACTTTTGATAAAAGAGAAAGACTCACATTGCAGATTTAAACGGGCAGAGTTTAGCCTACTGATTAGCCTTGTAACCTAGATTAAATGACAATGCACACGAACTAGGTCAGTAACTTAAATCAACATTTACGATAACTCACGAGATTAAAACCCTCACGACGAATGACAAAGTGCGATACTTAAACATCCATCGAATTCACGACGAATAACAAAGTATAACCCTTATGTGGGCAGCACTTAAACATCCATCGGATAGTTTCAATCGATCGGACATTGAATCATAGCAGCGATCGAGTTAATACCCTGTATCGTAGCAGCGCCTCAATACCTTAAAATTTTGAATTTAGGTTGTATACTTCATGTTTTTGATTGAAATTTCGACACAAATGAACTGCTCAGGCCCTAGCAATTTATAGTTGAAAAATGGGGTTCACGCGGCCCGCGTGAACCCTTGTTTGATCCTTACGCAGCCCGCGTGGAGGTCTAGTCATAGATTAGGGCATCCGTGTCACACCTAGGTCTGCCACGTGGCCTTTTAGCTGATCCGGAGATTTGATGAGTTGTCGCGGCCCGCGTAAGCCTAGGCATACCCTTATGCGGCCCGCGTGAAGACCAAATTTCACATTTTCTTGATTTTTCATGTACGTTAGGGTTTCAGGGGTCCGGGTTTTCACTTACGAGTCGTTTAGGGACATTTTTGCTGGTCCTTACATCCTCCCCACCTTATTTAAAATCTCGTCCTCGAGATTCATTGAAATAAGTGAGGGTGCTTTCGCTTCATTTCTGATTCCAGCTCCCAAGTGTATTCCGGTCCTCTTTTTGAATCCCACTTGACCTTGACTAGTATCAGTCTTGTTAGGATCGGAGGCTCTCATGATCGTGTTTGTTTGTATGTTTGGAACGATTTGTAAATATGAAAACATGTAAAGTGCAACGGAAATGAAAACAAACTTTGTAAACACAATCAAATGGAGAAAATAGTTTGATAAACAATTGCTTCTCATAGAGTCAAAAGATTTACAAATCAAAGCAAAAGATTACAGATATGCTTACAAACTAAACTCCCCCTCAGCTTGATGCCCCAAGGTTGGTTGCACACAAGATGAAAGGATTAGACATGAGGAGAAGAACTCGCTCAGTCAATCAAATGTAACAGTACAGGGTACTGTTACATTTATAGGCAATCCAAACCACTGAGGTAGCTCAGCTGACGTCACCATGAAAGCGATGTCTAACAGCCTAACAACCTGTATCTACTGTCCTTACACAAACACTGCTAACCTAACCACTGACTATACATAAAACAGATATTTCACTAAACAGCTGCTTTCTCTTTATGTCAGTGCTTTCCTCAAGGTTGATCAGTCCTTGACTGGGCAGTGCTTTATCATCAGTAGATAGGACCAGCAGTGTTGGATACTTCAGGGTTTTCATCAGCAGTTAAAAGGACAGCAGCAGTTGAATATGAACAGCAGATAGAGACCATCAGTTGTTATAAATCACTTTCAAGGGGAGAGCAAAGTGTAAACTGCTGCTTATTGTGAATCCTCTGTTGTGACCTGGTTTTGGCTTTACATTATCTGTTCCTCTGGTAGGGTTCAATCCCAACAAGTCTTTTATGCTTCAGGAATTTAATCTTTCTGTCCTCTATCTGCAGTGGCTTCTCAACAAATTTTAACTTTTCATTGACCTTTACATCTTGAAGAGGTACTACGAGGGATTCGTCAGATAAACATTTCTTGAGGTTGGATACATGAAATACATCATGTATCCCAGCTAACTTTTCTGGTAGTTGTAAGCGATAAGCAACTGGTCCTATTCGTTGAACTACTGGGAATGGTCCTATGTACCTTGGACTTAGCTTTCCCTTTTTACCGAACCGAACTACTCCTTTCCAAGGAGAAACTTTCAGGAGTATTTTGTCTCCTACCTGGAATTCTAACGGCTTGCATCGATTGTCTGCATAACTCTTCTGGCGATCTCGAGCTGTCTTTAGTCTTTCCTTGATTTGAGTTATCTTATCGGTGGTTTCTTGCACGATTTCAGGACCTGATAATTGACTTTCTCCTATTGCTGCCCAGCAAACTGGAGTTCTACACTTACGCCCGTACAGTGCTTCGAACGGGGCAGCTTCGATGCTTGAATGATAGCTATTATTATAGAAGAATTCGATTAAGGGTAGGTGGTCATCCTAATTTCCACCAAAATCGATCACACATGCCCTAAGCATGTCTTCCAGGGTTTGAATCATCAGTTCACTTTGTCCGTCTGTTTGGGGATGATAAGTTGTGCTTAAATTCAGTCGGGTTCCCATTGCTTCCTGGAAACTAGTCCAGAAATGTGAAGTGAAACGACTATCTCTATCCGATACAATAGAGAGTGGGACTCCATGTAAGGATACTACTTCATCTACGTATAATTTGGCTAACCTTTCCATGCTAAAGGTTTTCTTCATGGGTAGAAAATGAGCATGATTTGGTTAATCGATCCACAATTACCCAAATCGCATCATTACCTTTTCTGGTTTTGGGCAATTTAGTAACAAAATCCTTGGTTATTAATTCCCATTTCCAAACAGGCATTTCTAATTGTTGGAGTAAGCCTGAGGGTTTCGGGTGTTCTGCCTTAACTTGAGAACAAGTAAGACACTTAGATACGTATCTAGCTATATCATTTTTCATTCCTATCCACCAAAAATTATTTCTTAAATCTTGGTACATTTTATTATTACCAGGATGCATGGTATACCTAGATTTATGGGCTTCCTCTAAAATCTTATTTCTTAACTCTCCCTGCTTAGGTACCCAAATTCTTTTCTTGTGAAATCTCCAAATTCCATCAATGCCTTGTTCTAATTCCTTTTTTCTTCCTTTCATTCCTTCAGCATCGTCCTTGATTGCTGTTTCTTGAACATTCTTCAGTTGTTCCATTAAGTCTAATTTTAAACTTAATCTAAGAGCACGAACTCGCTTTTGCTTCTCATGATACTTACGACTTAAGGCATCTGCAACTACGTTTGCTTTCCCTTCGTGATATTGAATATCACAGGCGTAGTCACTTAGAATTTCCATCCATCTTCTTTGCCTCATATTCAATTCTTTATGCCCAAATATGTATTTTAAACTCTTATGATCTGTATAAACAGTAAATTTACTTCCATACAGATAGTGTCTCCAAATCTTAAGGGCAAAAATTATTGCTCCTAATTCTAAGTCATGTGTTGTATACTTTTCCTCGTGCTTTTTCAATTGTCTTGAGGCATACGCAATTACCTTCTTACGTTGCATTAACACGCATCCTAATCCTAGCTTAGAAGCATCGCAGTAAACTTCAAAATCCTCTGTCCCTTCTGGTAAGGCAAGAATTGGGGCATTCGTTAATCTTTGCTTTAAAACCTTAAAAGCCTCTTCCTGCCTAGGTCCCCATTCAAACTTAACTGATTTACAGGTTAGCTTAGTCAATGGTACAACTATTTTGGAAAAATCCTTAATAAATCGTCTATAGTATCCAGCTAATCCTAGAAAACTTCTAATTTCCATAGCTGATTGCGGGACCTTCCATTTGGTGATCGCTTCTATTTTGGAGGGATCTACATGAATACCTTCGTGATTCACCATGTGTCCTAAAAATTGTACCTCCTGTAGCCAAAATTCACACTTCGAGAATTTGGCATAAAGCTTCTCTTTTCTTAACAAAGTTAAGAGTGCATGCAGGTGCTGACAGTGCTCATCCTGACTTTTGGAATAAATGAGTATATCGTCTATGAAGACAATTACGAATTTATCCAAATACGGTTTACAGATCCTATTCATCATGTCCATAAATGATGCAGGAGCATTTGTCAGTCCAAAGGGCATGACTGTAAACTCGTAATGATCATACCTAGTCCTGAAAGCAGTTTTAGGTATGTCTTCTTCTTATACTTTCAACTGATGATATCCGGAGCGTAAATCTATCTTAGAAAAATATCTAGCTCCCTGAAGTTGATCAAAAAGATCATCGATCCTAGGTAATGGGTATCGATTCTTAATTGTAGCCTTTTTCAATTCCCTATAATCAATACACATTCTCATAGACCCATCTTTCTTTTTTACAAACAACACAGGTGCTCCCCACGGGGATGAACTAGGTTGTATAAATCCTTTGCTTAATAATTCATCTAACTGCTTTTTCAATTCTAGCATTTCGGTGGGTGCTAGCCGATAAGGTGCCTTGGCTATCGATGTAGTTCCAGGAATTAGATGAATTCTAAATTCTACTTCCCTATTGGGTGGTAATCCAAGTAGTTCTTCTGGGAATACATCTGAGTATTCTGATACTACTGGAATTTCCTTAAGTTCCTTACCTTTAGTGTTAATGATTACCGAAATCATATACACTATTCCTTGTTTTCTTGAATAACTGGCCACTTTCATTACTGAAATGAACTTCATTGACTTTCGTGGCTTATCTCCTGTAATCATTACTACTTCTCCTGTGGGTGTATGTATTTCTATGGAATTCTTATCACATAGGATTCGAGCATGGTTGGCTACTAACCAATCCATTCCTAACACAACATCGAATCCAGCTAAATTCATAGGTAACAGGTTTGCAGAAAATTTATGGCCTAAGAGTTCTATCTTTCCTTGTTGCAAAACCTTATCTATGTTAACAGAATTTCCATCTGCCGTTTCTACCGTAAAAATTTGCCTAAGGTTGGTTAAGGGTAGGTTAAGAGCTTGGCAGAATGAAGTATTTATAAAACTTTGGTTTGCACCAGAGTCAAATAATACTTTCGCATAAACGTTGTGAACTAGGAACGTACCAGCTATCACATCAGGGATCAGTTCGGCTTCCTGTGTGGTCAATTGGAATGCTCTCGCATTTCTCTTGGTAGCTCCGTCTGCAGGTTTGGCTTTTTTGTCAGCTGGTTTGACCAATTTCGGGCAGTCTGGCATAAAACTGTGCAGCTTCTCCACAGTTGTAGCAGATGGTTGATTTCTTCTTCCTGCAATCTTCTTCTTGATGCCCCGGAATTTTGCAGAAATTGCAATATCCTTTGCATCTTCCAAAATGCTTTCTTTTACAGGTACCGCAGAATGGGGCAGTGGAAGATTGCCGAGTTCCCTTTTTCTTGAAATTGCTATTATTACCCACACGAAATCCTTGGGTAATCTTTTGGGCTACTTCCTTCTTTCGGGTTTCTTCCCTTGTGCGTATCAGCCCGTCAGTTAGGGTGTTAGCTAATTCCACAGCATCGTCAATAGTGCGGGGTCTCGCAGCTTTGACGATATCACGGATTTCGCCAATCAAACCCCAAATGTAGCGAGAAATAAGTACCGGTTCTGGCGAAGCCAGGGTAGGTACGACTCTAGCATATTTGAAGAATGTCGAAGTATACCCTCGACAGTCTACATCCATCATTCGGTGGTTCAGGAACTTATTCGCCATTTGTTCCTTTTTATATTCGGGACAGAATTTTCTTTCTACTAGACTCTTAAATTCTGCCCAATTCATGGCATAGGCCACATCGCTTCCCTTGGCTTGTAGTATCGTATTCCACCATTCTAGCGCCCCTTCTTTAAAAAGATTCGACGCGTACATGTCCTTGTCTTCCTCGGCACATTTACTTATTTTAATTACTGCTTCGGTTTTCTTTAACCAACGCAGTGCAGCAGTTGCCCCTTCGTTGCCTGTAAATTCAACCGGTTTACAGGCAAGAAATTCCTTATAAGTGCAACCAGGCGTTGCAGCTTTCATTCTTTTAAGAATTGGGGCTTGCACCACATCATCGTTATTGTTAATGTTGCCGCCTCCATTCACGCTATTACTAAAGTTGTCTTCATGAGTACGTTTGCTGGGAACAATTGGATGAGGTTCAACTAGATTTCGGGCAGCAGCAAGGATTGCTGAATAGCATTGGCTATTCCTTGAGCGACGATATTCTCTATATCTTGCCAATTCAGAAATTGATCTTCTTGGTTTTGCTCAGATTGGTTAACTTCGTTAACTGGTTCGTTACCAGCGTGTTCTATATGGTAATTAATATATATATATAAGTTATTAGCATAAAATAAATAATGACTAATTGCAAAACAATCGCACAAAATCACGTCACACATATAGCCAAAATTGTCGATTTTTCGACTTCCATATTTTTGTATATTTTAATATGCGTCCGTACACACCAGTTATGTTACACAAGTTTTATTTTTAGTTATTTTACAAGATTATATTTTTATTATTATATTATTATTATTAAACATGCATCCCCATGACCACATACGATCCCGTCAGCTGGCATTTCAGAAACGACGTTCCCTCTCGTCGTACTTCCAGGATATCCTCTCCCCTACTTCCCGGATTTTGTTTCCTGCGTCCACTAGCTCCTCGCCATATTGGCGGAGTTCAGCCAAGTTCTCGGAGCTCATAGGTGGGTGTAGTGGAGGCTCAGGATCAAATTGGGGGAAAAAGGTATTAGGGTTATTCAAAAGGTTCTGAAATTGCCAGTCAGTGGTCCACCATTCTTCCAGCTCTTCTGGTAGAGGTCGGGGGTGGATAATAGGATCTGGGATGGCAGGTTCCAGATTAACTGGAAGTTGAGCTTCAGCTGGGTAACTGAAGAGGTTTTCATCGGCACCTCCGATGAGGTCACTAAGTGCCAGTTTATGATCCATCTCCTCCCAAGATGGCATTTCCTGGTCTTGCCTGGAACTTTCTCCGATCTCTATTCCCTTGCCTTTATCCATTGGATCCTCAGTCTTTATAACTTTCCGTGTTGCTGGTTTCTTCCTACGCACACGCCTCCAGCCCACGAATCTTCTTTTCTTTTTCGGTTTGGGTTTCTCCGGAGGTTGGGCTTGAAACTCCATAGGTTCATCAGTATCGGCACAATAACCGGTAAAGTCTTTTGAAACTTCTATGTTAACAAAGTAGAGATTGAGATTCTGAAGAGCTTCAGACAACTCATTCATGCTGTTTAGCAGACATGAAGACACATACAAAATTCTAAGTTAAAATGTGGTGAATAAATTTTCACATAATCACAGAATGGCAATCAGAAAAAATTAAGTATTTCTAAATACTTAATTGGCTTAAATCAGTGGCTCTGATACCACCTTTTTCTGTCACGGCCCCCGCCCCGGTGTGACCCGGTCCAGGAGCCGCGGGACAGAAACCCGTGGTATTTGTTATTTGAGTTGACAGCGGAAGTTTAACATGATCTTTTAAACTTGAAAATGCCCGATTATTTTATTCCATAATTTGGGATAAACCCCGTAATTTACAATAGAGGAATTTCACGAGGAAATTCTCTGGTTTACAAAACATGTTTATTTATTTAACTGAGCCACCACTTCAAGCTTGTAAGTGCTCCGTAGCACGTTTTCCTTGATTCACAGCAGGTCGCCTGAAACATGTATTTTAAAAATATTTTATCAGCGGGGAAATACTGGCGAGTCATTCAGGTTAAATAAAACGATACCTTAGTTATGAATTACAGCATAAGAGCGATTACAATGGCTTCTATCTTATTTTTATCTGGCGCCGTGTCACCTCCTGGTGACGATGGTCATACCACTATTGGGTCCTTTCACCCAAGTAGTGATGATTATCACTGTTAGGATTTATTAGCCTAACCGTGAGAAATTAGTAATGTGCACAATACCCCACTAGCCAGTGATTCAAGATAACCAGAACTTAATCCCTGTAATTATAACTTTAAAAATAATTGGAGTATTGTAAAACACTTTTGATAAAAGAGAAAGACTCACATTGCAGATTTAAACGGGCAGAGTTTAGCCTACTGATTAGCCTTGTAACCTAAATTAAATGACAATGCACACGAACTAGGTCAGTAACTTAAATCAACATTTACGATAACTCACGAGATTAAAACCCTCATGACGAATGACAAAGTGCGATACTTAAACATCCATCGAATTCACGACGAATGACAAAGTATAACCCTTATGTGGGCAACACTTAAACATCCATCGGATAGTTTCAATCGATCGGACATTGAATCGTAGCAGTGATCGAGTTAATACCCTGTATCGTAACAGTGCCTCAATACCTTAAAATTTCGAATTTAGGCTGTATACTTCGTGTTTTTTATTGAAATTTCGACACAGATGAACTGCTCAGGCCCTAGCAATTTATAGCTGAAAAATGGGGTTCACGCGGGCGATCCTTACGCGGCCCGCGTGGAGGTCTAGTCGTAGATTAGGGCATCCGTGTCACACCTAGGTCTGCCACGTGGCTGCCACGTGGCCTGTTAGCTGATCCGGAGATTTGATGAGTTATCGCGACCCACGTAAGCCTAGGCATACCCTTACGCGGCCCTCGTGAAGACCAAATTTCACATTTTCTTGATTTTTCAGGTACGTTAGGGTTTCAGGGGTCCGAGTTTTCACTTACGAGTCGTTTAGGGACATTTTTGCAGGTCCTTACAAAATGCCACCAAGGTTTCGAAGGGGAGGAAGAGGCAAGGGGCCATTCAACGCCCCCAACGATCACGAGGCCTGACCTTCCCACCGGCGAACTCCGTCTGCGACAATGAGCACAAGTCCTCAAGAGGATTGGAGGACCTATTTGGAGCCTGCGAGGCGATCTGTCTTGTTAAGTTCATCACCCTCTTACCTTCATTCTTTTGGGCCGCAATCGGAGAACGAGCCCGGAGATTCGCATCACTCTTTCTTGCCGTTGCGGCGGTCAACCTCACATCAGGCCTTCCAGGACCCGACCCCGTACTTCCAGAGCCGGTTTAACACGGCAAACCAGATTGAAGAACCAATAGGTCATAACCCATTGGGCCCTGAAGACCATTTTCCTGAGGCGCAGGACATGGACATGGATGATGACCTAGATCCTGCCGAACCACCATCTGGGAAACCTACTCACCCCATCGAGATTTCGGATGGGTCGTCTTTTCATGGATCACCTTATCGTGGTCCAGACAGCTATGAGGCAAGGTTTGCCCAATACGACTGGGTGTTTACTCCCAGTTACAACCCGTCTCAGCAGCAGGATCACTCGGAGGATTCACGTTTTGTAGCGGTCACTCCACCGCCACCACCACCAGTATAGCAACCACCTCCGGAGCCAACGAGACGTAGGAGATCAGGAGCACGGATGTCCGTGCGAGGAGGGGATTTCCATTTCAGCACCCCTCAGCATTCAAGTGGCAGTCATTACCCGCCACTATATGAAGACCCACAGATGGATGGGCCTTTGAACCCTGTTTCAGAGGTGAACTCTGCGCCAGTCACGCCGCCACCAGTGGGTTATGATAACCCAATTCCTTCATACGCCGGTGCAACGACGTATAACCCTTTTGAGCAGCCAGCCCATACTAACTACAACTACGCCGAAGTTGACCCATACCTTGTAGCGGCGAACTACAATGCTCTTCATCCCGAGGGGCCCAATGGATCCCCATATCAGACTGGGTACCCGGCCTATGGGTATCAATACCCGCCACCTCCTCAACCTCCGCAGCATCAGCAGCCGCCGCAACCGCCACTGATACCTCTACCACAGCAACAGGAGATTCTACAAAGGTTGAGCCAGGTGGAACAGGAGGTTTGAGAGGAGTGTAGAAGCCACCAGGGATTTCTTAAAGGTCTGGCGCGCTTAATTAAGGGAAAGAGCAGAAGGGATCATTGAGATTCCTTGTTTGTTTGTTTGTTTTTCTTTAATTTTCAATAAAGTCTCTGCGTGGACATCTATTTATGTATTCAGTCCCTGCGAGGACTTGTATTTTCAGTTTAGCTCCTGTGTGGGCAAATTATTTCTGTTAAAGTCCCGTTTAGGGCAAATATGTACTCTTTTAATTTTAGTGGAATGTTTAATTAAAAATTTTATTTTGTCACTATATGCATAAATATAAAATATGAAATAAATTAAAAATACCATTCCTTTTAAAATTAATTCTGCCATTATATATAAAGGAAAATCTTGATGGCAAAAACCTAACCATGTGTCATTTTAAGACAGGGCAATGATGGTAGTTCCTTGTAAGATTCAAAATCCTTGTTAACATCTGGAAAACATGTTAACACTCCTGACAAATGTGATTCGATAATGTCACATAAGTCATCCTTATATTGGATCCTTCCAATTCCTTTCTTATTATTCTAATTCGGTTTGTAATGATTTTATCTTTCGACTTCCGCTGTGTATTAAACTGTGATAAATTATCTATGATGATATCAACTACATCATGATACTCCCCATCGGGCCCACCGGTAACACGTGGAAATATCGGGGTGTGACATTTTGTTCCATAAGTTTTACCTTAAAATGGGTCCTTATACATGTAACAAACAATATTGCTCTCCTTTAGAGGATAACATGATCAATGAGATTATATCCTTGTGTTTCCTCGATTAGAAGGCTTATGTAGGTTTAAGTCTATATTCGTTTAGATATTACTCACATTGCCACACACTAGATATGTCTAAATTAATGCGGTGCCGCTTATAGAGTATTAAAATATCTTTAAAGGAAACGAGAAACTATAATTTAAAGAAGAAGTGATAATTCAAACCGGTTGATTACTCTATCTTTTTAATATTCAAAGATGATAAAATGTAATTTCGGGGTATATCCTTATGTCAGCAGACAAATTCTATCTCACGGAAGAGTCATAAGAGACTGATAACAACAACTCAAGTTATAATCACATAATATGTTGCTAATCACAACGCAATTGTCAATAAATGTTGTTGATAATTTATCAGTTGACTCATAAATTTATTAAATCCATATAAATACTATATTGAAGACTTACTGTGATAAAGTCAGCTACCATGTTTTCTCGAACAACAACAATTTGAGAGGTGCTGCATTAAATTTCGATATGAAATTATTATTCATTTATGAAAGAAATCAAATACATTCATGATATGCTTAAAGACCAGATAACTGAAAGCCTATCACCCATAACTATTATGTAAACGCTTATAATAATGACAGGTTTATTGATTACTATATACAACTGCATATCGTACTATAAATGATTAGCTGTTAATTTTCCTCATCAGTTTTGATTTTGTATGTCTTTAAGATATGTTCTGCATGCATAATGACTTATAGACATATATTATACAAATCAAACGTTTAAAGGGCTTACTTGTAAATTTTGATCATAACTATTAGATTTTAAATTGAGGTTGTAGTATGATTAATGGGGGTCCTGAGTTGAATGATGACTCAACAACTGTATTTCTCTGTTACGGTTCTTGGTTTAAAGCTAAAATGAGTGTTAAAACATGATCAAGCTTATCTAACGCTCATATTAAATGATTACTCAACCAAGTGGGAGAATGTAAGAATAAATAAAAATGTATTTATTTATATATGGCCTTTATAATCATTTATATAATAATATATCAAAATATTAAATTATACCTTATAATATATTAGTTGGTAATTGTTGATGGACCATATTACCTTTATTAACTAATTAAGGGTTTTCCCTTAGGTGTATATATAGAGAGATAACTAGAGAGATTTGGGTTAGACAAACACAATAACGTCATTACTCTCTAAATTCGCCTCATCTCTCTCTCATAATCGTGTTCATCAAGAACACCTAAACCCCATCAGAACTGTACACCCTAAACGGGGACTCGACCAAGCTGACAATTATGTCGTCTACATCTATCCCTGATGCGGTTGCTGGCTTACCAGGTACACGTCTACATGTTTTTCTATTACATACTTACAGAACTCATCAACATATGGTATTAGAGAATATGTTGCTCAAATCGGTTCCATTACATACTTACAGACTGATCAGCAACTATACTTTATCAAACATTACTTTCATAATTTTAGAACATCTCATATGACAAAGAAAAATATAATGTACTCTTTATTTAATATATTTAGGAATTTATAGTGGTATTTGGTTTATTATGCACATATAAGTATGTACAAGATAATTTGTGAATTGTGAATGTTCAAAGACCAGAATTGTCTTGGTGATTAGAAAGGGTCTACCCAACGGTCAAGACAACATTTTTGGCCCGTGACTTTGACTTTTATAGACTCAATTGGTCTTGGTCAAACAATTTGCCATTCTGTTATTTGCACAAAACAATATAAAATATGTCTCCTAGACAAGGGACAAATGATCTCCTTTAATTAAATTAAGAGGAGTTTCAAAGTTATGAAAGTACTTGGATTAATAATGACTTTAATGAAGTTAATGACCTTTTCAATGCAGTTTTGGTCAACTATGTCTTCAAATATAGAAGCACTTTAACATAGCATATTTTGTATTAGATGAATATAATGACACTTTTCTTATCAATATTGAACTTATTCACATAAATTCAACTTGAAGAAAGAAGAAATGGCAACTCGCCAACATGAAGCTAGAATAGCAAATAACCATGGGACATCCTAGAGGAGAGAATTGTTAAAATTTAACCAAGATCGAATCGAGACCAAACAATTGTACTCAAATTTTCCAATTTTTTTACATACGGTGTTATTAGTGTAGTTCATACTTGAGTACAAATGTACGACAAACTTCCCAAAGGTTCAACTTAAGGCTATGCATTATGGAGGGGCTTTTTTTTTAACCTTTATTGAGAAAAAAAAGTTGGCATATGGCGTCACATAAACACGTTTTTTTCACACTTCACCCCACCAAGGGGGGTTTTGTGAGGCTTTATTGTGGCTTTATTTGAAATGTGGTATTAGGTTGAGACGACAAGATATGATTGGGTGGATATATTATTTAATATTAAAAAAATAATTTCACCTTCCTCTTCCCATGCCTGCCAATTGCCCCAAGCCCCCACCTGTGTATGGTGCCCTTATGTAACGGTGTTAACGTCCCTTGGTGTGCTGATATGGCTTTGATGACGCCTCTTTAAAGCCCCATAACACATGGTTTAACATGATAGTACTATCTTCTAGGAATTTAGGTTACTAAAATAAGGATGTAGACTTTATAGACTTCAACTATAAAAAATATAAGGCACACAATTAGTCAATCCACTTGTTTTTTATATTATAGTTAGAAAGTTGGCTTCTTTTTAAACTTGTTCACATTATATATTCGGGGTTTTTAATCATAACAAGACATTAGCATAAATAATCAAGTTAGGATAATAATCCAATCCAAAAATGGGTAATAAATAGACACAAATGGTGTTATTTTGTGACCGACTCAATAGTCAATGCTATGATTTCCCACTTTTTTGGGTAATAAACAAAAGTATTTAAAAAATTATTATAAAGGCTATTAGAACATAACCTCTTGGGGTATGATAAGAGTACATCTCCTTTGGTATCAATTCCAAATGTGTGTAGGTCTATTTATGTGACAAGTGACTAAGTAAGAAAGTTTGTAACAACTTTTCTCAAATATAAAAAAATATATGATTTTAAGGCATGAATGACATTAATTTGTTATGTTAGGAACTTAGGATACATAAGTTATTGTGTTTGGGTTGTAACAAGTGGTATTAGCACATTAGCTCTAAGGGTGTAGTGGGTGTGATACTCATGCGTCTTAGGGGCCTTAGCTCTGACATCTAAGCGTGCCAAGAACGTCAAGTGTTTATTTTTTTTTGAACGAAAAATTTGGATCACTAACGGACCACTGACGGATTAATGGAGCATCATCGTGTCACCAGCAGAACCACACGATTATATCCATCTCCACTAGGCAATAATGTCTAGACACCAATTCAGAAGGAAACCCAATAAATTGGGGAAAGACCCCCCTTGTAGGAATCGAACCCGAAACCTAATGGTGTTCAAGCCTTATCTCACCTTAAAGATGCCCCTAGGCTATAAATCTATAATGTCTCTTAGTATTTCTCTTATTATAAGTTCTAATAACTAGATTAGGATATAACTTTTTATGCATATTAAGTTAAAATATAAAATATATTAAATATATTGATTTTGAAACTTTTTGGTTCAGTTAATATTTTATATTGTATCTTACAAACTTGAGTGTTTGGTAGCTAATGAGATCAAAACAATTGGAGTGAAAAGGGGGAAAGCGATCATTGACTACATATTTTTTGGTCTTGAGGTCTCGAACTTGCTTTTAACAAAAGTGGATTTTTTTTCTTCTTATATGGACCCACCGACATATTTGATAAGAACATCTTACGTAAATTTTCAAAATGGTGATGCATATATCGAGGTGAGTTTATACGCGTTATAGATTGAATAACATTAGAGTGTGTATATATTTTTCACTTAAAGGACACTTAAATTTAGAAGTTTTTTTTTTTTTTTTTTTTTTTTTTTTTTTTTGAACGGCCGACAAAAGATTTTATTCATAGTAGCAAGATGCTACAACCAAAAGTACACCGATTACACCAAACAAAAACAAACTAAACCAGATACAGCATTACATAGCCACTATATTAAACCGGCTCCAGTCCTCCCAAGTTAGCGAAACCACTTTCGATCGATTTTTAATCCATAAAAACGCCATAGACTTTATCTCATCTAATGATCTTATAAAATTTGGGGCCGCTTGCCTGAATACCGCATCATTTCTCGTCTTCCAAATGCACCAAAAAGTCACCAAGACTATAGCATGAATAATCTTTCTTCTCTTCGGACCCAAGCTGGAAGTATGAAGTGACAGCAAGTCATTCATACCGAAGGCTATAATCGGCTGGATCCTACACCAAGATGCTAAGTTTTGCCAAATCATTTGTGAGAAATGGCACGATACAAAGATGTGATCACATGTTTCTTCGTATTCTCCGCAAAGGACACACAGTCGATCAGGAACTGATACATTACGTCTTGCCAACGCGCACTTTGTCGGTAATTTCTCCATCTCAGCCCTCCAAGCCACTATACCAATTTTTTCGGAACCCAACTATTCCATTCAAACACATTTTCAGATCTGGAACGACCCACAGAACTCAGCACTTTCTTGATACTTGAAACACTGAATGACCCATTCGTTTCATGCTTCCAAATCCAACCATCCGGAGCCGTCGACAGGGAACGGTTATTCAGCATCACCAACAGTTGCCGTAGCTGGTCTTCTGCAGTTTGGCCGAGTTCTGTAACAGCCCAGGCCCAATTAAACGCGGGCCCAGAACTAGTATTCACCCACCGATCTGCTACCAAGCAGTCCTTTTGCATCTCTTCTTTAAACAGTTCAGGGAACAATGTATATAGCGGACCCGATTCAAACCAAGTGTCTAACCAGAAATATGTATTCAGCCCATTACCAACCACGGATGATATTGCACCTTTTAGATCAATGTTTGCTTCTAAAAGAGATTGATTAATGCTATAAATTCCTTTCCACGGCCCTGCCATAGCATTTTTTACCGGGATGTCGTTCCAAGCCCTTCCCTTATGGTGAATTGCCCAAACGACTCTACGCCATAAACTTGACTTCTCCGATTTAAACCTCCACCACCATTTGGCTAACATGGCCAAATTGGCATCTCTTAACGATCCATAACTTAAATTTAGAAGTTAACTGGTATTACTACTCTTGTGTTATTCTTGCGTTACGACGGGTGCATAAATTCATGAGAAAAACTAACGTTGATACGTTGTCGTGAACTCGTCTGTTGAACGAAGAGTTGATAACATGAGTAACTTTATGTAGAGTAAATTGTCATTTTAGTCTCTGAGATTTTACCAAAATTGCCACTTTAGTATAAATAGTTTTTTTCTTGTCATTTTAATCCAAATAGTTTTGTTTTCTGCCATTTTAGTCTCTGACTTTTGTCATTTTTTGCCATTTTCATCGACCACCACCACCACCACCTCCCACCACCCACTCCATCAGAAACTTCTATCATTACAACTACCTGCCTGCACCGTCACCACCCACCCACCCCACCACCATTTCCACCACCTCCGACCACTTTTCCGCCACCCACGTCATCAACCAACACCACCACTATCATCGTAAAACCAACAACCACCGCCATCATCTTCCTTGTAAGCCGGCATAACACCATCCCCATACCATCGCACCTGCAAAAAAAGAAAGAAAAATGTGGTTTGACCAAAATTCACCTAAGTTAACTAAATTTTTTGAATGGAGTTAGTGGGTTGGATGAAAATGACAAAAGTCAGGGACTAAAATGGCAGAAAACAAAACTATTTAGACTAAAATGACAAGAAAAAACTATTTGGACTAAAGTGACAATTTTGATTAAACCTTAGGGACTATAATGGCAATTTACTCCTTTATGTAAGAAAAGTGAAACATGGATGTCGAAATTGTCGCAAATCCGTGCATTGTTGCGAGGCGGTTGATAATATACAAAACATTATATTAAAAAACAAAACCAATAAAAAAACTAACGTCAATATGTTGATGAAAATAAGCATCCGTGTGTTGCGACTACTGCGTCGAACCGTGAAAAAGTGCCTTTGAAACATTGACAAAAATAATTGAATTTTCACGCGTTATGACATGTACATTATAATATTTAAACTTTAAATAAAAAAGAAACATTAATGCAAACCCATACATCACGGCTTTACAACTTAAAGACGTGTACATAGGTGCTTAGATAACTTGCAAATTATCACACAAAACTCCATTTTAAACGAAACCTACATCAAAACATAGACAAAAATCATGTCAATATATTTAGATTTTTATAAAAATCATAAAAGTTATAAAAAAAAAAACTATAAGACAGTTGTTAACTTGTAGATTGCCAATAGAAAAAAAGAAACATTTAAAAAGTACATGGAATAGGGCTTAACAGGTAGGTTAACTAAAGTGTAAGGGGTCATATTGTAAATTTTGAGGAACCATTCCTTAGGCTAGTGGGTAGGAATGGCAATGGGCCGGGTTTGGGCCGGGTAGTAGTAATCCCAGGCTCGTACCCGGTTGTAATTCTTTGTCCCATACCTGGCTCGTTACCCGTCGGGTATTTTTCGGGTAATTACCCGTCGGGTATCGGGCATACCCGTTAATTTCTTAAAAATACCCGTTGAGACAAATGTGCAATTTTTACTTTGATGTTTATATAATTTACTGTTTTAATGACTATAACAAATGAAAATATAATTAATAACTTACATATCATGGGTGGAGTTCCTCTACAAAGTGTGTTTTTCCTACAAAGTGTAGGAAGTGTTTTGGACCATTGGATGAATGCTTTTAATGGTTGAGATCATCTTGGTGGCATTTTAGTAATATGTGTCTTTTAAAATAGGGTCTGAATTAATTGATATAGGGCAAAAAAGTCATTTAGCATCTTTTACAAAAGGAAATAACTGTCATTCATTAAACCCCTCCTTCAATCTCGCGAATTTTCCATTCTCTCTCCTCTCTCTCTCTTTCTTTTTCCCATCACCTCTGAAACTCAAAAACCTACCAAAATCTCCTAAAATCATGGATAAAGATTGGCTGTGTTTTTTGTAAGTTAAAATGTTGTGTGTGTTTTATATTGTGTTTTCAGGCATTGGTGTGTTCTATGTCTAAGGGATGCTATTGTGAAAATAGATATAACACAATGTGAAGAAACTAGAAACTGATAAAACACAACGTCAAGAAATAATTAGTGTTTATATTTCGAACTTTGGATGAAGGATAGAATGAATGTGACATAAAGGATGCTATGTTTTATTGTGAAACTAATATAACACAATGTGATGAACCCGAAAACTGATAAAACACAATTTGAAGAAACTAGAAACTAATAAACACAGCATCAAGAAATAATTTATGTGTTGTGTTTCGAACTTCGGATGAGGATGAGATGAATATGACATGAAGGATGCTATGTTTACTGTGAAACTGATATAACACAATGTGAAGAACCCATAAACTAATAAAACATAACCTCAAGAACTAATTACAACGTCAAGAACTAGTTAATGTGTTTTACGTTTGCGAACTTCAGATGAAGGATGAGGTGAAAGTGAGAAGAAAAATGCTATTATGTGGTGTACATAATTAAATCAATCATGGATTTAGAATACGGAGTTTCCATAAATATCACAATTAGTTATTTATAATTACATCTACCATAAATAACTTATTTAGTCAATTACAAATATACCCTTTTATTAAAATACTAGAGATGACACATGTCATCACCTAAACACTTCTTACACTTTGTAGGAAAAACTCACTTTGTAGCC
Source organism: Helianthus tuberosus (assembly GCA_030545235.1). Classification (NCBI taxonomy): domain Eukaryota; kingdom Viridiplantae; phylum Streptophyta; class Magnoliopsida; order Asterales; family Asteraceae; genus Helianthus; species Helianthus tuberosus. The sequence goes on along the minus strand of CM060426.1, from coordinate 141,423,036 downwards.
AACTTCCACCCTACATATCATATTCAGACCACATATACTAAACTAAATTAAAACGATTACTTAATTAAGTAATTGTATCAGGATCATCTAATTGCATAAAACATCCACATAATAAATGATGATAGCTTCAATATCCAATATACATGCTCAAAAATAAGTTATACGTTCACTAAACACTTGCCATATACATAGCCACATATGACTATAGAGAATGTAATAAGTACATGTACTAAGTTTATATATATGGAAATCCATAATATGATACTTTCGGGTATTATTCGGGTAAATGGGCCGGGTATCGGGCGGGTATCACTAAATCCCATACCCGTACCCATACCCGAATTTTTTCTATTTTAAAGCCCGTACCCGGCCCATACCCATTGGGCTTCAGGTATACCCGGCCCGTATGTTTCGAGTTTTGGGTATACCCGTCAGGCTTGGGCTTTTTTGCCATCCCTACTAGTGGGTTTATCACTTCACAACAACGTCATGTAGGTTTCATGTCACATAGGGGGCTTTAAACCTCATCCCTTTAACTTGAATGCAATGATTTAAAACTTTTTAAAGCCCACATTTACTATATATTAAAAATAAAAAAAGAAGAAATCTGATTGGTTGTTACTCTCTCTCTCTCTCTCCTCTTTCACGCCCGCTAACCCACTGGTGGAGACATGCCATAAGGCCCCATTTGACGGCCATGAAATGGGGAAGGGGCGCTATAGGACGCCAAACTTGCTGAGTTGGCCAGACGGTATACCATACCATCTGTTCTTATAGTGCAATATCCAAAACTATTGAATAAGAGCATTCACATTCCCTCCATCATTTTAGAACTTTTAATCTAACTAAAAATTATATTTTTTAAAAGTTATCTCTCATTTTAAAACCTCTCATATCACATCCATCATTTTTTATATTTATCTTAGAGTATTCATATCTCCTCCACCAATTTTACCATATAAATTAACTAAAAATCATTTCAAAGTTTATCTCTCATTTTTAAAAACCCCTTACATCTCATCCGTTATTTTTATCTTTATCTTACTTACAAACACTTATTTTATTAAATTTCTTGTTTTTATACACTCACAGTAATTTGATGGATGATGAATAATAGCTTTTTATATATAAAAGTTAATGTAACAACTCTTTAAAATTTAGGTTTGGGAAGATAAATAAAATAGGAGATGTAATGTAGTGTGTTTTTAGAAAAAAAAATAAAAATTTAAAGATAGTTGATGGTTTGATGGATAGGATGTGAATGCTCTTACAAACATTTGATGGATTGGATGTGAATACTTTTACAAACACTTATTGTATTATATTTCTTGTTTTTATAAACTCACTATAATTTGATGTAGGATGATTAGGGGTGTGTTTTTGAAAGAAAAAAATAAAATATAAATATGGGATAGTTTGATGGATGGGATGTGAATGCTCTAAGAGCATTCCCTTATCTTTAATTTCTGTTTAAAGTCTACTAAAAACTCACCCCATTCCATATATCATTTCTCTATCCAACCCTAAATTATATGAAGTGTAAAGTAAATGGATGATCCCTATGGTTTACAGAAATTTGGAATTTTGGATTGGTCCCTAGCTTTTCAGAAGTACACGGATGGTCCTTATGGTTTGCACTTTGTAATGCATTTAGTCCCCAACCAATCAATTTTAAAGGTTTTAGCATTTCAAGTTAGGGACTAAATGCATTACAAAGTGCAAATCACAGAGACCATCCATGTACTTTTGGAAAACTAGGGACTAACCAAAATTTTGGTAAACTACAGAGACCATCCGTCTACTTTACTCTTATATAAAAAGAGATGCTACACTAGCTTTTCATATTGTGATTGCATAAACACGAGAAATATAATAAAATAAATGTTTGTAAGTAAGATAAAAATAAAAATGGTTGATGAGGCGTGGGAGGTTTTTTAAAATAAGTGATAAAATTTGAAAAATATGATTTTAGTTAAATTATATAGTAGAATATGGTTTTGGGGGGGGGGGGGGGGGGGGGGGTGTTTGTGAATATGAAATGCTAGTGTTGTAGTTTTTCAAAATATAGGGGTGGGGTACAAAAACGGTGGATAAGATAAAAACAAGTTTTTAGTTTTTTTTTTTAATTTTAAAGATAAGAGAGGGGTTTATGGATGGGAGATGAATGATTGTACTTCAGAGCATTCCCAGTAGTATATCTATCTATTTATGTGAGTGAATTCTCTATATTTATGGAGTGGTTGTAAGTGAAAGAGAGGGAAAATGTAATTATTCATCGGTAAATTTGGTAAGACACTATGACCCTATATAACTTTTTTTTTGAAAGTGGTTGTGAATCGAGGAGAGAGAAAAGATAATGATAAAAGTACAAAACATATTGTTTGATTAAGAACGAGAGAGAAAAAAAAATAGTGATTTTTAGTGTAACTATAGCTTGGAGATGAAGATGCTTTTCATATGCTCATTTTCCATCGACCTAAAGAAACTTTTACATAAATGATCATTACATTAAACGTTTACATCGGCCTAACGGATACCTTTAGTTTGAAGCTATTTTGATCATTAAATAATACATTTATATGTGTATTTTGTCATCAACCTAATCAAACCTTATACATGTTTGATCATTATAAAAAATGTTTACAAATGAAAACTTTTAGTCTTCAACTAATTTTTATCATCAGAAAACCCAAATTGATAAATGAATAACATTGTAGTCAAGACATACCACAGGTACATTCGTATAATTAATGCAAATAATTATGTATGGAGTAAGAAATAAAAGAATTAAATAGTTATTTAATTAAACAACTCTAAATAAATAAATAAATAAATAAATAAATAAGTCATCTAAAACCCGTATTATAGAATAATAACTTTTAGTCTGAATTCACTTTAATCATACATCAAACGTTTTATACATACATTTTGCCATGGATCTCATGAATATTTTTACATGTTTGATCATTACACAACACATTAAATAGACCTCATGATGAAACTTTTAGCCTGAACTCGTTTTGATCATTACATGATACGTTTCATATGCTTATTTTGCCATATACCTAAAGAAACTTTTACATTAATGATCATTACGTAACTCGTTTTGATCATTACATAGAACGTTTACATCTTCCTAATGGATACCTTTAATTTGAAGTTGTTTTGATCTTTACATAACACATTTTATTTGTTTAATTTGTCATTGACCTAATGAAATTTTTTACACGTTTGATCATTATATAAAACACTTGCAAAAGAAAACTTTTAGTCTTTATCTAACTTTTATCATTAGATAACACAAAAATGGATAAAATTATGGTCAAGACATACCACAGGATTCAGCTGTATAATTAATGCAAATAATTATGTATGATGTAAGGAATAAAAAAATAAATAATTATTTAATTATACAATTCTAAGAGATAAATAAGTCTTATCAATCTCATTTAAAACCCGTGTTACAGGATAATAACTTTTGGTCTGAATTTGTTTTACTCATTACATCAAACGTTTTATAGATATATTTTGCCATGGTTCAGATGAAAAGTTTTACATGTTTGATCATTATATAACACATTATATGGACCTAATGAAAACTTTTAGCCTAAACTCATTTTGATCATTACATGACATGTTTCATATGCTTATTTTGCTATCAACCTAAAGAAACTTTTACATGAATAATCATTACATTAAGCGTTTTGATATCACATAAACGTTTACATCGCCCTAATGGATACCTTTAGTTTGAAGTTGTTTTGATCATGACATAACACATTTTATATGTTTATTTTGTCATCGACCTGATGAAAAGTTTTACATGTTTGATTATTACATTACACAACACATTAAATAGCCTTCATGAAACTTTTAGCCTGAACTCGTTTTAATCATTACATGATACGTTTCATATACTTATTTTGCCATATACTTAAAGAAACTTTTATATGAATGATCATTACAAAACTCGTTTTGATCATTACATAAAACGTTTACATCGGCTTAATGGATACCTTTAGTTTGAAGTTGTTTTGATCATTACATAACATGTTTTATATGTTTATTTTGTGATGGACCTAATAAAAACTTTTACATTTTTTTTATCATTATATAATGTTGTTATTAGTTAACATATTTTTAGCATTTTACAATCTCCAAGTTAAAATATTTTCTTTTCTTGCTACAACACAGATAGCTAAAAACTTAAATCAATTTTGAGTTGCTAAAAGCTCAAGGCTTGACATGTTTGGGTTGGATTCAGGCATGCAATAAGATTTATAACTGCTCATAGTTATATTTTCTTCACAAATTAATCACTAGAGTTAAATCCCTTTATAGTCCCTGTGGTTTGGGTCATTTTGCCAGTTTACCAAAGGTTTGAAACGTTGTCATTTTAGTCCAAATAGTTTCAAACGTTCCCATTTTAGTCCACTGAGTTAACTCCATACATTTTTTTGATGTTAACCAAAAGGGCAATTCGGTCATTTTATATGGCCGAATTGCCCTGCTAGTTAACAGAATTACATATAAAATGATTGAATTGCCCTTCTAGTTAACAGAAAAAAATGGATGTAGTTAACCAAGTGGACTAAAATGGAACGTTTGAAACTATTTGGACTAAAATAGCAACATTTCAAACCTATGGACTAAACTGGCAAAATGACCTAAACTACAGAGACATGGTGAAATTCCAACTATCAACTATTCTTCCAATACTTGTTATCCAACATTTAAGAGAGTAAAATCTAGTTAAAATCTATATCTTACCAAAATAAATATACAGATGCATGTACACGAAAACATTCTTGAACAATTTGAGATCTATTGAAACCTGAATATGACCGAATAGTTCCTGGGAGAATCATAAGAATCTGTAGGGTTCATCCATCCTGAAAAGATTAAATCCGATGTCTTTTAACTTTTAATACGAATTTCACACATCGACTGATCACATATATCCATGGTTTTAAAAAACGTTTGACGCGTGTGCCTCAAGGCGCGCCTCGAGGCGAAACGGCCAAAAACGAGTCTGAGGCGCGCCTCATGGTGTTTTTAATGTATATGCGCCTCAGAGGGGCTGAGGCGCAAAGAAAGCTGCGCCTCAGGGGAGTTTGATAGCTGTTTTTAATGTTTTTGACTTTTTGTGTCAATTTCAAGCATTTCATGTCTTTTTTAAGTGTGTTTTTGATGATTTTGATGAATCTGATGATGAAATTAGTTAGTATTATTATTTTTATAATATATATAATTTTTATATTTATTTATTAATACCGCCTCGGCCTTACGCCTCGTTTCGCCTCGAGGCTTACGCCTCGTGAGGCGAAGGGAAACCCCTCGAAACTCGTTTCCGTTCTTTTAATCCTTGCATATATCAAGTTTAATCTACTTAAGAAAAATAATTCGGATTCGTGAAGCACCAAAATCGAATTTTGAGGAGCAAAAGCAATTCAGTTAACCTCAGGACTAGGGATGAGCATGGTACCAGATGAGTACCGGTATCGAAAATACCGGTACCGAAAAAATGGGAAAAGCAGTACCAAAAATAATCGGTACAGTACGGTACTGGTATCGGTCCCGTAAAGTGGGAAAAATGGGTACGGTACCGAAAATGATCGGTAGGGTACGATGTCAGTTCAGTACCCGGTATCAAATGCTCATCCCTACACAGGACCAGGAGTTGAAGCATGCTTCCTTTTTAAATGAAGAGCAACTCACTTTGAACTTTTTGGGTCAAACAAAGCACATTTACATTTCAACTTCAATTGAAAATTGCTAAAAAATCTAGCACCAAATATTTCCTTTAAAATTATTACTTCTACTTACAGTTGGAATTAGTCAACTGGAAGTTCCGTTCTCTTAATCATAATCCTCATAATCATCCACGATGCTCCAAATCATCCTAAAATAGTACGGAAAAACTTGTCAAAATCATCTTCATTTACTTAAAAGTTGGGGATTTTAAATCAGTTTGAGGTTCATACCAAAATAGTGAGAAGAAGAGAAGGACAGCAAGATAAACAAGTTTGAATATTCGTTGTTTCTTTTCCCTTGACAGCTCGCTGAACACTTCGGTTGCATACACTAGATGGCGTCTATGAATATACCTATGTAAAAATAGAAACCAAAAATTCTGTCATGAGGGGCGTTTTACACAAAAATCCGAGTATGTATCAACATTTTGTCTCTATAAGTCATAGTTGTTAAAATCCATCGCCTCTTGCGCCTAGGCCCATTTTCTAGGCGGGGCCATTGCGCTTTAATCTCCAGGTGATGGTTGAGGCCACATACCGGCGAGATTCCTAGATTCCGGACAAATTCTCTAAATTCCGGCAAGATTCATGCCAGATTTTTACTTTTACTAAGGAAAACTACTTTGCTACACTAGTACACTAAGATTTTTAAAACTTTTTGGTACTAAATAGATGATATTAAATGTTAAATAATAGTTTATTTTATTTGAAAAATAGTATTATTTTTCTAATACATAATACATTTTTTATTTTTTTTTGCATTGTGCGCTTTTCTTTTCTTAGGCCCTTGCCTTTTTTGCGCTATGCGCCTAGGCCCCAGGCGAGGTCTATGTGCCTTGAGTGCGCCTAGCGCCTTTAATAACTATGTTATAAGTTAACAATTTGGTCAGGAAGTCAAGGTGAACCCTTTTTAAACAATAAATTGAGTAAAGTACACGAATGGTCCTTGTGGTTTACCAAAATTTTGGATTTGGTCCCTAGCTTTCTAAAAGTACACAGATGGTCCCTATGGTTTGCCTTTGTAACGCATTTCGTGCAAACCACAGGGGCCATTCGTGTATTTTTTAAATGTTAGCGACCAAACCCAAAATTTTGGTAAACCACAGAGACCATCTGTGTACTTTACTCCAATAAATTTGTACATCATCATTTATAAACCCCTTAAAGATCACTATAAAGTGTGGGTCAAGTCTAACGAAAAAATAATTACAAAATCATAAACCACACGATTGGTTCTTTATTTGGTAATTTATGACACTTGTGGCAAAAAATAAAGGACCATCCTTGAAATTTTAAAAACCGAAGGACGAAACCTGTAATTTCGACGATCTACGAACACAATTTATGTAATTAACTCATTAACAAACTAATACATGAAAGATGTAAAAGAAGGGTGAGAAATGCACTTACAGGTTCACATTATAATATAAATACGGTAGGCACAAGAAGAACATCATCCAATGCCGTGCGACAAGATGTAGAAAGCATAACGCCCCTTGAGTAATAAACTCTGGCAACGTAATGTTGTTTATCTTAGTTGTTAACTCGTACGGGTTGATATAATCGATCTCTAAGTCTAAAAAGCACATTATCTGCAACAGAAGCTCATAAATGTTGCTTACCATCAGAACAAAAATAAAATGTCTTCACAGATATATTAATTAGACGTTAAAGAATGCCTCGAGAAATGAAAATAATAAGACGAATTTTTACTTATATTTTGTCGACCATCCTCCACGAGGCCACAACTCTAACACAACCACATTCACAACTGAACCATCAAAACATCAAGAAACCACAAAGTCGTACACCCTAGCACTCTAGTAAGTATTAACATCGATACTCAAGATTTTCCTATACTTTGAATGTGTTTGAATGTGCTAGAAGCCTGGTTTTGGGATGTGAAGATGATTTAACCAAATTTGTAGTCTTCGAAAAAATTCAAAATTCATCCTAAATTCTTGTCTGTTAAAGTCCAAATAGTTCAAACTTGAGAAGCAAGTAGGTAGTGTTTGTTTCAGATAATGAAATGGAATCTGGAAGGAATTGGAATGTAGATTCCATTCCTTATGTTGTTTGTTGTCAATTCCTACTTTTGTTGAAACGAACAACATATGGAATGGTATCTACTTTCCGATTTCATCCCGATCTTGGTTTTAAAAAGCGATAGTCGCAGAAAAGCGACGAGGTCTAAAATTGTGGCGCGAAGCGCAAAAGCGGTGGGCTTTTCGTACCCGAGGCGCATGGTGTTTATATATTTTTTTTAAATATCTCATACACATCCCATAGGTTTTTAGCTTCTTTTAACCAAAATATTATAAATAAGGCTTTTATACCATTTTACTTACAATGTACGAGTCAAAAAACCCAAGGTACAACTTTTTCTGCAGAAAACGCCTCAGATACATGAGGCGCGCGCCTCAGGCCAAAAAGCCCCCCCAAAAAACCCAAAAGTCTGCGCCTTTTGGGGGCTTCTTGTAATTACACAAGGCGATGAGCGAAAAAGCCCCAGAAGTTGCGCCTTAGAGCGCCTCGCGCCTGAGGCGGCACGCTTTTTAAAACCAAGATCCTGATAACTCTTCAATGTGAGCCTGTCAAAACGACATAACTACCTTGAAATCATATAATGTGTTTGGTTGGTATAATTTCAAAACATTTAGATTTAAATCCTTGTTGAAACGAACAACATAAGAAATGGAATCTACATTCCAATTCCATCCAGAATCCATTCCATTTTGTGAAACGAACACTACCTAACTCTTCTATGTAAGCCTGTCAAAACGGCGGGTTACGGGCGGGTCGAAACCGACTCAGGCCAAACCGGGTTCAAGTTGGTTAGTGTATGGTTAATGCAGAGGGATTATGGAGGGTTTAATGGTAATTATGGTTACTATGTAGTTAGCATAATTGTCACATATCCTAACTAGACATTTTTATCTATTAAAAAGACCAAAAATCAGTGTAATGAGCAAGTAATAAGCAAAAAACATACAAAAAAAAACCCTAATTTACATGAAGTTTGCAATTCCTTACGGATGCAAATAATATAAAAGGAGGAACTATATGATGATTAAACAAATTATGTAAAAAAAAATCAGCAATTCAATCAACTGATAGAAGTAATACAGAATTTTGAAACATGAACCAACATAGTTGATAATAGCTAGAGATGACAATGGGGCGGGTTTGGGACAGGTTTAAGTAATCCCAAACCCAACCCCAACCCCAAACCGGTTTAGATAAATTTGTCCCAACCCGTCCTAAAACACATCGGGTTTCTAGCAGGTATATACTCATCGGGTATACCCGCAGGTTTCGGATAAACCCATTAATTTAGAGTTAATCTTGGTAAACAGAATTGTTTATTATTGTATATGATCAGAACATTTACAAGAGTATATAAAGACATTACATTTACATATATAACCCTCTAGAATATATATATTCTATAACTATATAACTATTGTCTAATATTCCCCCTCAAGCTAAGGCCGGGGAGCGACCTGTAGCTTGTCTCGAATCCACAGAAACCGTTGTGACGGTAATGGCTTTGTAAAGACGTCTGCAATCTGGTCATCTGTCTTTATAAACTGAACATTAAGATTTCGTTGTGCAACCTTTTCCCGAACAAAGTGAAAATCGACTTCGACATGTTTTGTGCGTGCATGGAACACAGGATTTGCAGACAAATAAGTAGCTCCTAGATTATCACACCATAATGTTGGAGTTGAGGGTAACGGAACACACAATTCTTGTAATAAGGTTTCCAGCCAGGTAAGTTCAGCAACGGTATCTGCCAATGCCTTGTATTCGGATTCTGTAGATGACCGAGATACAGTTTGTTGTTTGCGAGCAGACCATGAGACAAGATTGGAACCAAGATATATAGCAAATCCCCCCGTGGATCGACGGTCAACGGGGCATCCAGCCCAATCAGCATCCGAGAAGGCATGTAAAGGAGAACATGCATCAGTGTAGGCATGCAACAGGGGACCCGAAGCATGTTGAATCAGAAGACCATAATCAGAAGTACCTTGTAGATACCGCAAGATGCGTTTGACGGCTGCCCAGTGGTTTATAGTTGGAGAATGCATAAATTGACAGACTTTATTGACTGAATATGCAATGTCAGGACGGGATAGTGTAGCATATTGTAAAGCTCCAACTATCTGTCGATATCGAACCGGATCATCAAAGAGAGTGCTGTCACCCGGAAATAGCTTTGCATTGGACGGTAAAGGTGATGAGACCGGTTTGGACTGAGAAAGTCCGGCACGGGCAATAGTGCCTAAGATGTATTTTTTCTGTGAGAGAATTACATCAGCCCCTTTTGGGATAATCTCAATACCGAGGAAATAGGAAAGAGATCCCATGTCTTGGATGGCAAAGGTGTTGCTGAGACTTTTGATAATGTGATCAATGGCCTTTGAATTGTTCCCGGTGAGAATAATATCGTCCACATATATTAACATATATAGTAACGTGCCCCGATCCGAATAAATAAACAAAGACGGATCGGTCTTGGAACCTTTGAAGCCGAGGCTTTGTAAAGCCGTAGACAACTTGTGAAACCAAGCGCGCGGAGCTTGTTTAAGACCATAAAGAGATTTATGTAAGAGACAAACATGATCAGGATGTGACTTGTCTACAAACCCTGGTGGTTGTTGTAAGTATACAGTTTCCTTGAGGTCCCCGTGCAAGAAAGCATTCTTGACGTCTAATTGTCGAAGAGGCCAGCTTTTTGTGATGGCAAGAGATAAGACTACCCGGATGGTTGTAGCTTTGACCACAGGACTAAAAGTATCATGATAATCAACACCCTGTTGTTGGTGAAATCCTTTTGCAACCAGACGCGCTTTGTAACGCGTGACCTTGCCATTTTGGTCTGTCTTGAGTTTGTATACCCATTTACAGTCAACTATATTGGTGTTAGGACGACGTGGGACTAGTGACCAAGTACCGTTTTTCATTAAAGCTGAATATTCATCAGCCATGGCCGCACGCCAGTTCGGATCAGTGTTGGCAACGGAGAAGGAGGTGGGTTCAGATAGGCTAGTGGTGTGGAAGGCAGAAGCATTGTAGCGGGCTGTTTGTTTGGGATTGGGCCGAAGGTTTGGTGGACGTTGTCGTTGTGTTGGTGGAGGTGGAGGTGGTGGTGGAATGGAAGCCGTGGATGGAGAGTGGGGTGGTGATGGATCGGTGACAGGAGGTGTAGGTGATAAAGGTGGTGTAGGTGATAAAGGTGGTGTGGGTGATAAAGGAGGTGTAGGTGGTGAGGGAGGAGTTGTAGGTGTTGTCGGTGGTATAGATGATGGAGTTGTAGTTGGATGTGAATGAAGGTGAGATGGATAGGACGAAAAATAAGGTGGAGAGGAAGGTTGAGGGATTTGATTAAATTTTTGATCAAATGGAAAGATATGTTCATGAAAACGAACATGTCTAGCAATGTAGATACGATCAGATTGGGTATCTAGGCACCGGTATCCATGATGGGATGGACTGTATCCAAGAAAGACACAAGGCATGGAGCGGAAATCTATCTTGTGCTTATTGTACGCTCGAAGATGAGGATAGCACCGACTCCCAAAGACACGAAGAAAGGACAAATCCGGTTTGTGATGAAAAAGTTGTTCAAAAGGAGAGATTTTGGAATTTGTACGGGATGGCATTCGGTTAATGAGATAGACCGCAGTGTCAAAAGCGAAATGCCAAAACCGTTGTGGAACCTTGGATTGTGCAAGTAAGGTTAAACCTGTTTCAACGACATGTCTGTGACGTCGTTCAACATACCCGTTTTGTTCACTTGTATGTGGACACGAAAGACGGTGAATGATCCCAAGGGATGAGAACAATGGTGAGAGTGATCTAAATTCGCCCCCCCCAATCGGTTTGAACAGATTTTAGTTTGGTTTGAAATTGTCGTTCAAGCATAACTAAAAATTGTGGAAACATTTTTGCAACATCAGATTTATGTTTAATGGGAAACAACCACATGAAGCGAGAATAATCATCAACACACAAGAGAAAATAACGATGACCATCATAAGACATAACATGAGAGGGACCCCAAACATCACAGTATACCAAATCTAAAAATTTTGAACTCTTAAAACCTGATGATGACAAGTGAAGTTTAGAGGATTTCCCAATAGAACAAGCATCACAGTCTAAAGTAGAATGTTTATTCAAAACAGGTAAAGAAAACTGAGAAAACATAAATTGTAAAAGCTGTGGATGTGGATGACCAAGCCGTTGATGCCAGACTTGTGCTGAAGCTCGAGCAGTGGAGAAAACAGTTTTGGGAGTTGGTTGAATCCGAGGAAGGCGGAAGGTGTAAAGCCCATCATTGCTTGGACCCGTGAGGAGGATAGTGCGTGTAGACTTGTCCTTCACACAAAAAAAGGTGTCATGAAACTCAAAAAAGACATGATTGTCACGACAAAACTTCTGAACAGAAATAAGATTTCGTTTAATCTCGGGAACATGAAGAATGTTTTTAAGAGCAAAAGTTTTGGATGGGGAGTAGAGACGAGTGGAACCGATATGAATAATGGGTAAAGACGTACCGTTGCCAACATGAAGACCGTCAAGACCGCGGTATGGTTCAGAATAATCCATGCTAGAATGCTCCGGCGTTGTATGATCAGTTGCACCCGTGTCCGGTAATCCGGTGAAATAATCTTGAGATCGGGTATCCGAAGCCTGTGAACGATGATCAGTATAGTGTGCAGATGGCACACCACGGCTGCGGAAAGTGGCCGGGTCCCTATTTGGGCATAGTGATGGGAGGTGACCGATGCCACACCTGTTACAAGTGCCAAAAACTGTGTTTTGATTAGATGCCCAAGAAAACTGATTTCTACTTACCCCTCCTTGGCTGCGATTGTAATTTCCTCGACCACGCCTGCCGCCCCGACCACGAGAAGAGCTGGTATAGAAGGCATGTGAAGCAGGCTGCTGGGAATGTTGCTGTAGGGACTGTTGTATCGGCTGGACCTGCAAACCAAGTTGGCCTAACAGTTGTTGCAGGGCTGGAACATTAACAGATGGAACAGCCAGGTTTGATGAGGATATATGTGGTGAGGTAGCCGAGAAAGCTTGCACTGAAGGGACCTCCGGTGTGGATTTTCGGATCATGTAATCATGATCAGATAACAAACCATGAAGTTCAGAAAAGGCGGTTGGGAATTGGCGGGTCAGAATATTAGATTTCAAACCTGTGTATTCATCGCGAAGGCCGGAGACAACCAACATGACAAGATCCTTTTCTTTTACCGGCTCTCCGATATTAGCGAGTGCATCGGCGTATTCTTGAGCCCGAGTAAGATAGGCAGAAGAGGTTTCATCACCCTTCATGGCAATTTTCAAAAGCTGGGCACGGAGGGTATATTCTCTAGACGCCGTGTGTGGGGCGTAAGCACGTTCAAGCGCAAGCCATAGATCCCGAGACGTAGCGCTACTGGTTACATGTTGAAAGGAGTCTTCAGAAATTGTTGAAACCAACAACATCCGGACGTGGGCATCGTTAGACACCCAGATCGGATGATTTGGATTCGGCTGCGGCGGTGATACCGCGGTTTTGTCAGTTGTGGTAGTCGCCGGGATTGTGGCCGGCGGACAAGGAATGGAGCCGTCGATGTATCCAAAGAGATTGTTTGTTACAAGGAATGGTTGTAGCATTGCCTTCCAATAACCATAGTTTGTGGGTGATAGCTTGAAACCGAATTTGTGAGAATTGTGGGTTGTTTTGTCAATAGAAGAAAAGGCTGCAAGTAAAGCCATGTAATCGGCTGTTGTAAATTTTTGGCTGGTTGTGGATTCCCGGAAGAAGGAAAAAGAAGCGGCGGCAGCGATTAGGGTTAAGAAAAAAAAGAAAAAAGGAGGCTCTGATACCAAGTTAATCTTGGTAAACAGAATTGTTTATTATTGTATATGATCAGAACATTTACAAGAGTATATAAAGACATTACATTTACATATATAACCCTCTAGAATATATATATTCTATAACTATATAACTATTGTCTAATATTTAGAAAAATTATCCGTTGGGTATATATGACCCAAAAATCATCGGGTATCTATCGGTAACTACCAATTAGTTATATTTAGTATTGTCACTATAAAATTACATCAAATAACTATAACTGTATTCGGAATAAAATACCTATGTATACAAAAATGGATGTATCATATACATGCATATTTAAATATAGAGTAAACTCAAATCTTTTGAATCTGGGTCCCTGTGGTTTCAATTTTGTTGTCATTTTCATCCAAAAATCAAAATCTGGTCAGGTTTTTCATAGTTTTTTTTTGTCTTTTCCTCCCTTTTAATGAAGAGCAAAATGATCTTTTAACGTTTTATTATAACATATAAAAAAATCTGACCATCTTACTCTTCATTAAAAGGGTAGTTAAATGCCATTTTACTCCCTGTGGTTTAGGCATTTTGCCAATTTCGTCCACAGGTTTCATTTTTCGGCAGTTGGTCCAAACAGGTTTCACCATTGCCATTTTAGTACACTGGGTTTACTTCATCCATTTTTTCTGTTAACGATAAAGGTAATTCGGTCATTTTATATGTAATTCTGTTAACTAGAAGAGCAATTTGGCCATATAAAATGACCAAATTGCACTTCTTGTTAACAGAAAAAATGAATGAAGTTAACCCAACGAACTAAAATGACAACCGTGAAACCTTTTTTGACCCACAGGCGAAAAAATGAAACTGGACTAAACTGGCAAAATGTCTCAAACCATATGACTAAAATGGCATTTAACTCTTAAAATGGAGGAAAAAGACAAAAAAAAAAGTTAAATGTTAACCGAAAAAACTGACAAGATTTTTCTTTTTGGATGAAAATGACAAAAAATTTAAAACAATGGTTTAAGTTTTGGACTAAATTGGCAGTTTACTCTTAAAAATATAAAAGAAATTATATCGGGTATACTTTGTCGGCTAATTGGGTTGGGTAAAAGGGTGTATCACCAAAACCCAAACCGGCAAATAAAAACAAACAAATAAAAACTAGTCCTAAACCCGTCCCAAATGTGTCGGGTTTCGGTTTTACCATCGGGTTCGGAACTGAATGAATGGGAGTGTGTTGAAGGAAGTTAATTAGTTACCTGGTAAAGAACAAGGGCCATGACAGCTAAGAGGATGAAGAAGGATAATATCCATAAGATTATATCTAACATCCCTCTTCTCTGCTATCTCTGTGTGTTAATGGAAGCCGACGACTTTATGGGTTTTGGAATCTTGGTGATGTAATCTATAAATAAACGCAGTCGCTCCGTGATATTCTCTTCACAACAAAGAAACAGAATATCTTCACGCGTTTAGTTTTGGTTAATAATTGTATACAGGCCCATGTAGTGAGCTTCCTGATCGGCCCATTAATGGCTTAGCCCACTTGTCTTATGTAAACAAAAACTTCACCTACAAAGCTCCACTTGTCCTATGTTCATTTCTCACGAGTGGTTTTTCCCTAAATTTATTGGGTTTTCTCGTAAATTGATGTATAATTATTATTGTCTAGTGGAGATTCATATGATCGGGTGGTTCCGCTGGTGGCATGAGGATACTCTAGTGGTGGTTCAGATTTGTCGTTCAAAAAAGAAAAGGAGTTGAACTAAGAGGTGGCAAACTTTTTATATGTATTACTTTAGATTAGAGGAAACATGATAGAAAAAGGGCCTAAGCTTTACACAGGCATAACTTGGGCTATGATTGTAGTTGTGAGACGCACTATCATGTGGAAAACGGCCTTTGGCGGTTTAGCCCGACTGTCAAACTCGAAACCTTTATTTCGTTAATCAAGTGTACCAATCAATAAAATGGACATTACGCTATTCTTGACTCAGAGAAACGAGCTGGATTTTACTTTCACGAGAGTCATGGATGTTGATGGGGATGTATGGTTAAACATCGTATCATTTATAACTCTCCAAACTAACCAATAAGTAGTCATGAATTCGTCAACAAAACTTTCATATGGACAGGAGAAATCTGCATTTGGTTAATCGAGTCCAACATACCTCCATTACGTGTTCCGCAACACTCGGAGGAGGCAATTTGCACCATATGTGAACTTGCCACCAAATTTGTGATGCAAAATCACACTTAATCAACACGTGCTCTGCCGAAATTTTCGATCCTATACACTGCACACACTCGGTCAAGTCCATCGGAATACCTTTTACGATAGGGTTTCTTTTAAATTGTATGTAAGATCAACCAGAACTTTAAACATTAAGATGTTATGTTTCTGATAAAACAACTATACTTTAGCCATCATATGTGAACTTGCTAAAAGCTTTCTTCCTTAGCTAACTTAGCTTATATGACGTCCTTTAGTTGGTTGGTTACAAATATGTCTCTTTCTTTTTGGTTTAGCTAAAGTCAATGTCTATTTTGGATCAAAACACAAAACACAAGTCAAAAGAGTAAAATCCACGAATAGTTTTTTGTGGTTTGTCAAAATAACACCTTTAGTCCCTACCTTTTAAAAATTACACTGGTAGTCCCTCTGGTTGAAATTATGCGATTTTCCTATAAAAGATTTAACATTAAACTTGAGGGACTAAAGTGCAAACCTCCCCATTTCAAACTTACATGTTTTCTTGATAGAAAAGAAATCAAACAACAAAACAATCCAAAAAGGGTTCTTCACAACACCAAAAACACACACTGAGCTTCGTGATCTAACCTCCAAAACCCTAATTTCACCATCAATCAATCATCATCATGACGAAGGAACACGCTAACTGGTCTCCATACGACAACAACGGAGGGTAAGCAATGCATACGCCCTTAATTAACCCTAATATTATTCAAGATCTAATTTTATTATTCGATTTGTGTATTTGCAGCACTTGTGTGGCGATTGCTGGTGCGGATTACTGCGTGATTGCTGCGGATACTCGGATGTCTACCGGTTACAGTATTCTCACCCGAGATTACTCCAAAATCTGTAAATTGTATGATTTGTTTTGGTTTAGTTTTTGTTTTGTGTTAGTTTTTACGGTTAAGTTTTATTTTTGTGTTGATTTGTTGTGTGTGAATGGTAATCTGGTTTAAGATTAGGAGTTAGGGTTTGTAGATGTTTACAAACTCAAAATTGTTCAGCTGAAATTGTGGATAGAGATATAAATTGATTATTTTATCTGAGTGAAGGATTTACGAGATTTTAGGAAAGTGTTCAGGGCTCGTTCGGTAGACATTAAGGATTGAATTTAGATAATTAGACAATTAAGTCATAGGTTGCTACTACCAGCTTGGTAATTTTACATGTATGTCGATAATCATTTTCTTTTAACGCTGTCCTTGTTGAGTGCGTTTAGCAGTTTGTGTTTATAGCATAGCTGTCAATGGCGCAAGGCGCAAAGGGTGAGCTTTTTGCGCCGTGGGCCTAGGCGAAAGGCGTTCAAAATGCGAGGGCCTGAGATAAGCAAGATGCACATGTTTAAGAATTATTTAGGGCTAGTTTAGGCTGATTCCAGACTGTTTTTGGATGTTTCAGACCAGTTTGGCAAGAATTTGTAGATGTTTGCCAGAATTTACAGAATTTGGCCGGGACCTCACTCACTGGAAAGTCACTTAAGCGTCTGGATGTTCATGAGGCGCTTTCCTTGTGACTTGTCTCATCTAATCTAAGGGTATAGGCACTCACCCGAAGGGCTTATGACAACATAGCTCTATAGTCATTGAACACCCTCACAAATGAGTAATAGGCATCCATGCTTTCATTTCAGAATTCAGATAGTCAATACTTGTATGTGAAGACTGAAGAAATATACGAGACAAAATATAACCTGGAGTTGATGTGTTTGGTTGATTATGAACATATTGATTCATACCAGAGGTACTGTCGCATGACGGATGCAATAGGGTTGTAAAACACGAGTAATTACTTGAGTTGGTTGTATAGTTGGAAGACGGAAATTTAGTATTCATGATTCTTGGGGTTGCTGTTATTCTGTCAAATACTTTCACTTGGGGACTTAATTATTCATGCTCATGTATTTTTACCAAAGTGAAATCTTTTATCAAATCTCTTTGGGTGGTTCTTTTTTGCCTGGCATTAAAAAGAACAAAAAGCTTTTGATGATCTCAGATTTTCATGATGCAAGGACAGTTTTGTTTAGGGTGTTATACGTATTTGTTCATAGTGTTGGTTTCTTTATATATCAGACAAGGAGTACAATGCCATTTTCGTCCCTCAGGTTTGGTCACTTTGCGATTTTTGTCCAAAGGTTTGTTTTTCATCCAAAAAGTTTGAAATCTTGGCATTTTCATTCTCGAGGGCCAAATTTTGAGGGACGAAAGGCGCAATAAATTGCCAAACCTCAAGGATGAAAATCGCAAGATTTTGAAACGACCCATGTGCAAAAAAACAAACATTTTGGATGAAAGTCGCAAAAGTGCCAAATCTCAGGGACGAAAATGGCATTTTACTCATCATGTTTGATAACCTTTTTTAGATGCTTTATGATTAGGGAGCCCACTTTTGGTGAATGGAAAACGTTTATGAATCATCACTCAATTAGTTAATATATATCCACTAAAAAAAATTTCTCAACGTTCATCCTGTAGGGCATATACTTGCATTGCAATGTAGTTTTCATAAGATGTAATATATCTAAACAGCACAGTGTTGTTGGTTGGTTTCCATTTCTCTGATATTATAAGCACGTGCGTTGGTGAACACTACATTAAAATGACCGCTTTGTACTTGATTCTCACTTGGTTTGCTTGAAAAGCATAAATTAAGCTTTTTTTTTTTTTTTAAAGAAATGATCTCTGAACTAGAATAACAAAAAAATATATTATGTTCAAATATATACTTTCAGAGCGGACAAGAGCTTCATGGCTTCTTCGGGTTTCCAGGCTGACGTGAAAGCTCTCCAAAAGGTTCTGTCTTCCAGACATCTGGTAAGATTCTTTTGAACTTTTTTTTATGTTTTATGCTTCGTTTTTTAAATTTGTAAGGATGTTGATGTTTTCTACATTTCTTTTACAGATTTATCAACACCAGCACAACAAACAAATGAGCTGCCCTGCTATGGCTCAGCTTCTCTCTAACACCCTCTACTACAAGCGTTTCTTCCCTTATTACGCCTTTAATGTTCTTGGTGGCCTTGATGGGGAAGGTATGTTGGATTTATGGTTTTAGTTGTGTAGAAATTTGCTGAAATGTGTAGTAACGTAATTCATTTTGTAATTTGAAGGAAAGGGATGTGTTTTCACATATGATGCCGTTGGATCGTATGAGAGGGTTGGATACAGTGCTCAAGGTTCTGGTGCCACCCTCATCACTCCGTTTCTGGATAACCAGCTTAAATCCCCCAGCCCTCTTCTGTTACCTGCAAAGGTATGGGTTCATCTCTCTCTGTCTCTCTCTCACACACAGGGGTGTTTAAAAAGCTCGTAGCATGTGGCTCGCTCGGAAAAAGCTCGGTTGTAAACGAGTCAGCTCGGCTCGGCTCAATTTGTAAATGAGCTGAGCTCGCGAGTCGGCTCGAATTATTTTATTTAATATCATCATCATCATCATACTCGGTAAATCCCACCAATAGCAAAGCTAAGGTAGGGTCTGAGGAGGGTAAGATGTAGACAGCCTTACCTCTACCCCGTAGGAATAGAGAGGCTGCTTCCAGTGTGACCCCTGGCTCGATAGTAGTTTTGCATCAAGCCTTGGACATAAGGCACATAACACTCAGCAATGAGACAACTGCCGATTAGTGCATGTACCCCCTTGTCTTTCGGCTATCAACGCCACCACATGATGTATGATTAACCATCCCCCTCTTTTAACGTTATTTTCACGAAATTAGTAAAATAACGTTTAAATTAGTGCACTTTCACTTTTGTCCCCCGAGCGCCCACACATATATACATTATATGCGTATACCGCAAACGGGGCGTTATTATTTTATTTAATATAAATTAATTAATTTTAAATGTATTAAAATAAAATTATGTGAGTTAAAAAGATGCCATGTCAGCAAAAACATGCCATGTGTGTATCCAGTGAGTAAGTCACAATCAAAATGATCAATGGAACTAAATCACAATGACTAAATTATTATTGTACAACAATATTAATTACATTTTTAAATATTTATAAGCATACACTGGTCAAAATTTGGTTTTTTTTCTCAAGCATTAAACTTGCATGTTATACTACTTGTATTGGTGCACAGGACGCTGTTACCCCACTTTCAGAAGCTGAAGCAGTTGATTTGGTGAAGACTTGTTTCTCATCAGCAACAGAAAGAGATATTTACACTGTGAGTTCATAATATGAATCCATCTTAGCGAGAAATGATAAATAAATATCTACTTTCAAAAAACAAATAGTTTTCTTGATTCTAATGCATTCTTTAATTTATATTTTGCAGGGAGACAGCGTTGAAATTATGATCGTAAATGCTAGTGGTGTTCGCCGTGAAGTTGAACAACTGCGCAAAGATTAGTTACGAAATGAGCTTTCTGAAGATTGTGAATTTGTTGTCTTGTTGGTTCTTTTCATGAATTAAGCTTAAACTTTATTAGATTAAAAGCGTGTTTAATACTTTGAACATTCAAGATCTTGGATTTATAATCACATGAAACTTGTGTTCTTGAACTTATTTTCGTTCAGTGATTTGTTTGAGTGTTTTCTTTATTTAGTAGCCTTCAGGGGAAAAAGTCGTTTTATTCTGTTTGACACAGGCTAATTTTTGGAAAAAAAAAAATCGAGTGTTCAGACTTGATCTGACACCAAATGAAGTTCAGAACTTCAGATTTTGAGGTCTAAAAGTATGTAGGTTTAGGGGCGGAACTAGAGGTGTCATGAGGGTGTCCATTGACCCGTTAGTCACTACAATTTGTTGGATTTTTATGCATAACATACGAGGTTTTTTTTTTCATAAAAAATTATAAGTCGGACACTTTATTTATAACCAAATAGAGAAATGAATCTTATGGTGACCCTGATTAAAAAGTTCTATTTCGGTCACTAAAAGAAATGAATCTTATGTGACCCTGATTAAAAAGTTTTGTTTCGGTCACTAAGTTTTTCTCATATTAATTCAGAATGTATCATTAAACATCATTTGGTATTACAACAGACCAAATTTTGTTAAAAAAAAAAGTAGATCATTAGTTTAGTGGGGGTGTTTGGAAAAATCTAAAGAGCAAGAGTGCATAAATTTTTTCAAGAAGATTAGCTTAAATAATCTAATTAAATACTTATTAATAGTTATAGTTTGGAGTAATACAACTCAAATTCAAATGTTGCATTCACATTTTGGATACTAAAGTATAATGTCAAATTACTGTTTTTTTTTCCATTGAAAATTAATGCCAAAATACAAGTCAAGAATTCATCAAAATTTAAATTTGAAGTATTATAATAAACCACTACATTATATGTTATTATCTCCTCCAAGTAGTTGTTTCTTGATAGCACCGGCTTCTTTTTTAGGAATTGTGTAGATTTGTTTTTTGACATCCAAGTTTGCATACTGTTGCTCAATGTTTCGCAAGCATGATACGACTGCGAGATAAAAAACAATACAAACTTATGATGTTTGACACATAGCGGAACTAAGACTAAAATACAACTAAACTTGAGAGTATCGAAATGTTATAAAATGTTCAAACCATTGTGTTTATCTCCTTTTTATAGGGTAGATCTAAATAAGGTATGTTGAGTCTAGTTATGAAATAGACTTTCTAAATTAACACGTAATTATTCAAGTAAAAGATTTAAATGTTTTTACATAGAAAAATAAATTCAAGTAAAAGATTCAAACGTTTTCACATAGATAAATAAATAAATCAAAATTTGCAAAACTTAGTAAAAAAACGGTTGTGTCGAAATTGGGGATCTAGATAATGGAATTAGTCTGTTAAGACATATCTGTCCATTACTTATGGGCCCTGTAACTCCAAACGTAGCCCAAGTTATGACCATTTTAAGTTGGGTCATTTTCTAGTCTATTTGTCTATATCTAATGATCAAAGTACTAGTCCGCCAGCTTATGGATGAACTTCGTCATATTTCCAAGTAAATAGAAAACAAATAAATAAAGGCATACTTGGGCTATTTGAAATTTTAGTATAAATCTTACAATATCATAATATTGTAGAATTAGAGTTCTTCACACAACTATCAAACTCCATAACTCAAGAGAAGACCCCATAAACAAATAACTGTTTTTAAACAACTTTTATCTTAGTGTATAATAATTGTTCAAGAGAAGACTCCATAAACAAATAACTGTTTTTAAACAACTTTTATCTTAGTTTATAACCTTGTAATTGTTTAATACTACAGTTTTCTTTTCATATTTTAAAGTTCATAAACTCACCAAAAATTAAGATACTAGTATAATAACAAGTCTTCTTATAATATAAAATTTAATATAATATGATAGGAGAGGATTGGTAGGTACCATGATAAAAGCAAAGGTAACTAAATAAGAACCCGTCAACATTGGATTGCTTGTTCAATTTCTTTTCCTATGAGAAAAGTTCTATTTTCAACATTCTATTGGATCAAATAACACCCAATTACCAATTTGACCTTTTACTTAAAAGGAGCAATATGAGTTTTTTTTTTTTATGGTTGATGGAAGATGGTGTGTGGAGCTCGTTGTCATAAACATTTCGAAAAAGGTTGTCACAAGCCGAAGCCGATAAACTAGAAAGTCAGATTACAGAAGAAAAAGGGGTTAAACTCGCCGGTTCTTGAAGCAATTGGGTTTAAAATAAGAATAAAGGTTGTGTCGGATGAGTTGGTTGTATCGCATGATGACACAATACTCTTTGGCGAGTAAAGTAAACAAAAAGAAAAGTATTAAAGCTTTTATTATTATTATTATTATTATTATTATTATTATTATATAAAAAGTATTATGTATGACAAATTATTGGGTCTTTTCAAAACATGTGACAATAAGTGTGGGTAAATTTAATTGAGGACCAAGTCTTTGCTTCATTCTCATTCGCCATTGAGACCATCTTGTTGAATTTGATGTCTTTTGGGCAACTTACACAATGTCAATTCATAGTCATAGTGGCTTGTTGATCACTTCTTTGTTTCTATACACCTTTGCAGGGAAAATCATGAATGAAATAAACATCTAGAAGAAAGGATAAATATGTAGTGAACACGTATGTCTCGTATATGCAAACAAATTGATGAAGTTTTTTTTAGGAGAGAGTTAAATATCATTTTAGTCCCTATGGTTTGGTTCATTTTGTCAATTTAGTCCAAATGTTTTATTTTTCGTATGTGGGTCAAAAAAGGTTTCATCGTTACCATTTTAGTCCACTGAGTTAACTTAATCCATTTTTCCCGTTAACGAGAGAGACAATTTTGTCATTTTATATGTAATTATGTGAACCAGAAGGGTAATTCAGCCATATAATTATATAAAATGACCGAATTGTCTTTCTCGTTAACAGAAATAATAGATAAAGTTAACCCAGTGAACTAGAATGACAACGGTGAAACCTTTGGACTAAATTGACAAAATAACTCAAACCACATGGACTAAAATGACATTAAATATACCATTCATGATAAATAAAAACAAATTACAATACATCACGATTTAAACTTTCAACTTTTTTTGTTAGGAAGCACACCACTTAGCAACAATTTTTTTTCTTTTATGCTTGGTGAAAAAAACTATAAAAAATTATAATTAACAACAGAATAAAAAGGACCACAAGCTAAACAATAAAAAATGGCCACAATGTAATTAGTAGACTAAAGGGTATGGTTTGGCCCATCCCACGTGATGAGCCTCCACGTAGGCGGCTCGTGGGGGATGGGCCTCCATGAAATTTGAGGGGGATGAAGGCTCGTGTGGGATGGGGCCCCGCCTCATTATTTTATAATTTTCTAAGTTTTAATTTATTAACTTAATTAAAACTTTATAAAAATTAAAAAATACAACATAAAACAACATAAATAATTTCATTTCATAACATAAAAAAATTACATTTCCTAAAAAAAAATTTATTAGTAACCGCCATTGCTAGCGCCTCCTCCTCTACTTTCGTCCAAGGTCTCCCCTGTTTTCTCGAACCGCTTTTTGACGCGGTTTCGGGTACGTTTTCAACCTTCTTCCCCTTCCCCTTGTTTTTTTTTCGCTTGAGCTCTTGCGGTGGCGATTCGGGGACAACTTCATCATCATCATCGTCAAGGTGAACCGGTTGGGAAGTTGGCGGTTGCGATTGGAGTTGTTCAAACGAGTTGCGTTGCATCATTTGTTGTAGCGCTTGGTATTGTTGGAGTTGTTGAACTTGAGACATTTGTGAGAATGCGTTGGGTGTTTGTTGGAAACCCGAAAAAGGAAATTGCGGAGCCCCCCACGATTGATCCATACTCGGAGTGTAAGCGGGGGTCGAAAAAAAGTTAGGTTGGTTCGGGTTGGGGTTGTTCGGGTTGGGGTTGTTCGGGTTGGGATTGTTTGGGTTGAAAGGATTCATGATTTAGAGAAAAAGGTATAAAAAATATGGAGTGTTTTTATAAAAAAGGAAGAGAATTGGAGAAGAATGGGAGTAGAATGGGGTTGAATTGTATAAAAATGGATGAGATATAGGGTATTTAAATTGGAAAATGAATTTTTTTTTTTTAAGAAAATGCCGTTTGAAAACGGCTAGTTTTTGAATGTGGGGCCCCGTCCAAGTCGGCTGAGGGGAGTCGTTTGGGCCGAGCCGGGGCTAAGGGGGCGGTGTGGGGGACCGGCGCCGGTCCTAGCCGGCCCCCATACCCTTTAGTCGTAGAACATAAATTATCCTATATATTAATAAACCAAGCTTTATCCTATAGTAGTTGTCACATCATGATGAATAGTAACGAATAGTAATTTTTCCTTATTGGTTGGTTGTTTGTTGACTTCTTTATAGTGAGTTCCATCCTTTGATGTTATTGTTTATATACTTTTGGTTTCTTTAATATGATCTATTTGTATGTTTGGTAAAGTGGTTTGTATGGTGTTTTAGTTTGCAAAGGGGATGGGTTCAAGTCCCACTCTTTACATTTTTTTTATATCTATTATATTAACTATTACCTATATATTACCTATATAAACAAAGTTAATGAATAGTGTTTTAATGCTACATGGTATCGTTGTTTCATCGTTAATCACGAGTACCGTACGATTGTACGAACAATAACGCTATCGCACAACTTTTTGTTGGTTTTCTTTAACTTTTAATGATTTATTTATTTTAGTTTCAAGGGTAGGGATGAGCACGGTGCCAACCGATACCGAATCGGTACTTGTACCAAAAATGCTGGTTACGGTACCGGTTTATGAAGGTAAAACATGAAGGTAAAACCGGTACCATGAACGCCAAAAGTCGGTACCGAATTGTTATTTAATATATTTCGGGAAATTCGGTACCGATACCCAATACCATTGGCTCATATCTGACCATGAGTTTCATACGAACATCATTACCATATAACTTTTTTGGTTGATTTTCTTCAGGTTCTCTTTTAGTGTTTTTTTTTTACATTTTTTTAATTTTTGTCAGTGGTTCCATGCGCAAGGCTCTCGCAGTGATTTCAAAATACATATAAACACAGACTAAATCACAAAAGAAGTACGCCGCAACGCGACCACCATAAGGGGACTAGGGGTGGTTCACTAGTGATAGAAAGTATCACTCACACTGTCCAATAAGATCGTGCCATGTCATCAACCAAATTTCCATCACTAGTGATAGAAATGTAGGAGGGGTGGAATCACTAGTGATGGAATTCTATCACTCCCATTTATTTTTAATTTTCATTTTAAAATTAGAAATTAAAAATAAAACACTAAAATTAAAAATTTCATTAAATTTAAAACATACTACTTCAATTTAACATACTAGAAACATACAATTAAAAAAAAAAAAAAAAAAAAAAAAACCTACTCCTCGTCCGAATCCGGAAACTTCAAGCCTAGAGAACCTACTAGTTCGATTAAATCGAATCTCAAACGAAAGTGAGTTTCTTCGTTACGCAATTGTAAATGGATATCTTGTGGAACTTGAACTTGCGTAGGAGGATCCGGCACCCAATCCGGGGATATTGCACGCCCGTCGTGTTTGATCAGCATATTGTGCAATATGATACATGCATACACTATGCTATGAATTGATTTCTTGGTCATCGAACGAACCGGTCGGTGTAGTATACCCCATCTACCCTTTAAAACACCAAATGCCCTCTCAACATCTTTTCTTGCCGATTCTTGCAATTTTTTGAACGCCTTTTCTTTAGCCTCGACAGGAAATGAGGGAGCTTTCACAAAAACAGACCAAGACGGGTAGATACCATCCACAAGATAAAAGCCTCGTCTGTAATGTCGACCGTTGTTGATGCAGATTTTGTGTCCGATGCTTGTCGAATAGATTAGTTATTATTTTACGCTGAATGTGTAATAGTTAGTGAAACGGTCTATCGAACGTGTATAGACCCGCTCGTTTGAAGTGGTCAAACGAGAGGGTTATTCGTTTGACCGTGTGTGGTTGCAAGACAAATTATGGTTGCTTATTGTTGGTGTCGAAGGATAAGGCATCGAAGGATTGTGTATCCTTCGATGAGCTCGAAAGATATCCATCGAAGGTTGAAGATGGACCTCGAAGGATATGGCATCCTTCGAGGTATGTGTGTATCTTTCGAAAGCTGGATGGTCGACAGATGATCTATCGACCAGTCAGTTTAATCCTTCGACCGTGCAACCTGTGTTTGGTATAAATACCAACACCTTGTCATTTGCAACATAAGAGTGAGAGCACAAGTGTGTGCAAGAGAGTGAGTGGAGGTTTGAGACCTCACCGGGAGAAATCACCACTTGATTTCTCCCTGGATGTATACTTCTTTGGTATTAGTTCGGTTTCCATGTAATCGGGCCGACTTGTAATGTTTTCTACCGGATTAATACAAAGTTTGTTTGTTTATCCTCTCTTATCTCTTCCGTCTTTGAACAAAACCATGAAAATCACGGTTTCGGTCCCCAAACCCGGTCCTACAATTGGTATCAGAGCCATGGTGCCCGATTTAGTAAAACTAACCGTTTACTAAGTCACATGTGCTCTAGATCTGTGATTTTTGTGGGTTTTTGTTCAAGATGTAAAAATGGTGAAAATGAGAAAAACTCAGATCTGGACCCGATTATTCAGATCTGTGATAAAACGAGTGTTGGGTTTTATGTTTTTCTCCTAAATCTTCAAGTTTCCTTCATCAAAAATCGTGTACAAGTGTTTTCATCGAATCTGCA
The DNA here is from genome assembly GCA_030545235.1 of Helianthus tuberosus. Classification (NCBI taxonomy): domain Eukaryota; kingdom Viridiplantae; phylum Streptophyta; class Magnoliopsida; order Asterales; family Asteraceae; genus Helianthus; species Helianthus tuberosus. Next base: position 141,396,004 of record CM060426.1, on the reverse strand, counting down.
GATTTACCCAGGTTGCTGTGTTCTTGATGTTCTTCACATCTTCATAATTTGAAAGATGTAAAGAACTTCGAAAGATCAGTTAACTGCTCGAAGGGTCAAAGTAGCTCCTCGAAAGGTCAACCCAACTATCTTCGAAGGATCAAGCTACTGCTTTGAAAGATCAAATTAAAGAATCGAAAGGTCATCTCACAAACTTGAAAGGTCAAGCAGTTCTCGAAGGGTCAAACACCATCGAAGGGTCATCAGTTCAATCGAAGGATCATCAGCTGTATCGAAGGATCATCCTTCATATGTCTTTCGAAAGATCCCAACTTCGAAGGGTCATCCAACAATTTCGACAGATCAACTTCAAGGAACTTCGAAAGATCAGACAAATTTTCGAAGGGTCGTTCTTATGTTTCGATGGATCAAGTCAACTTCGAAAGATCAGAGAGTGGTTCTGCTTCGAAGGATCCAGAGTAAAATGACGGCTGGAGTTGTGTGTCTCGAAGAAAAGGTCAGACCTTGTAAGAGATGATGTCTGGGAAATTGTCGGCTGAATGTTGAAGATTAGGATTGTTGACTGTTGAGAAGGGACAAGACTAGAATGTTTGGCTGCTGAACAATGTTGTTATCGGGTAGGGCTTTTCAATGACAATGTTTTTTTTATGGGCTAAGATAACAAGGCCCAATGATTTCAAAGCTGCTGACTTATATTTAGAGCCCACCTGATGATAGAGATAATTTCTCACAAATTGCAAATGTGTGAAATTATTTTCTTGTATTGGGCTGTTTATAAATCAAATGAATGGGTTTTGGGCTTTCATCAAGTTTGTGAAGTAGGGTCGGGTATTTGCGGAGTTGATCTGAATCGCGCTCCTAATATCAGTATGGGTTTTGGGAGCGCGCGGGATGATTCGGAACGATGAAAACAAGAGATAATGGAAACTTGATGTTTGAAAAATTGTGGGGTAGTCACGGTTACCGATGCAATGGCAAAAATGGTAACGCGACTATTATGGGCCAAAAACAACACGGTATGTTCGCTTCCGCTCGTCATTCAATGAAGATTGACGACAGTTCCGCTCAGTGGAGGGAATTGGTGAACATTTGACGACAGTTTCTTTGAAGTGGAAAGATTCTGTTAAGGTTTAGAGATTTTACCAAAGAAATGGGGGGATAAAAATTTTTCATATGTTGAATTTCTTCGGTAAATTTCTAAACGCAATCATAGGTATGCTTAAAGATCAAGACTTGATGCAGTTGTTATAGAATGGAACCCTTATCAAATGCCAGTTGGAGTATTGGAAGATCAGCGGAAGATCGGTCAATTGAGCCTTTTGAGGAAATTGCACAACACTCGACTTGGATACGCGTACTTTGAGGGGGAAGTTTTATACAATGAGCATCAAGATACTACTTACCTGGATCATCGGTCAAGGGGGAATTTGTCAACACAGAGAAGATGAATACTTGACTGAAGATTGATTGCAGTTGCATTTTCAGCATTCGACAGCAACGGACAAGGGGGAATTTGTTGATGCAGATTTTGTGTCCGATGCTTGTCGAATAGATTAGTTATTATTTTACGCTGAATGTGTAATAGTTAGTGAAACGGTCTATCGAACGTGTATAGACCCGCTCGTTTGAAGTGGTCAAACGAGAGGGTTATTCGTTTGACCGTGTGTGGTTGCAAGACAAATTATGGTTGCTTATTGTTGGTGTCGAAGGATAAGGCATCGAAGGATTGTGTATCCTTCGATGAGCTCGAAAGATATCCATCGAAGGTTGAAGATGGACCTCGAAGGATATGGCATCCTTCGAGGTATGTGTGTATCTTTCGAAAGCTGGATGGTCGACAGATGATCTATCGACCAGTCAGTTTAATCCTTCGACCGTGCAACCTGTGTTTGGTATAAATACCAACACCTTGTCATTTGCAACATAAGAGTGAGAGCACAAGTGTGTGCAAGAGAGTGAGTGGAGGTTTGAGACCTCACCGGGAGAAATCACCACTTGATTTCTCCCTGGATGTATACTTCTTTGGTATTAGTTCGGTTTCCATGTAATCGGGCCGACTTGTAATGTTTTCTACCGGATTAATACAAAGTTTGTTTGTTTATCCTCTCTTATCTCTTCCGTCTTTGAACAAAACCATGAAAATCACGGTTTCGGTCCCCAAACCCGGTCCTACAACCGTTAACATAGAAAGGAGAGGAAGGTGCGGTACCATCCGTTACGCTTTGGAACAACGACGACGTGTGCAACACATTGATGTCGTTGTTTGAACCTGGAACACCGAAATACGAATGCCAAATCCATAAATCATTTGACGCCACCACTTCTAGTATGATGGTTGGTTTTTTAATGTCTCCCCTCACATACGCCCCTCGCAACTCTCTTGGACAATTTTTCCACTCGATATGTGTACAATCGATGCTACCGAGCATCCCGGGAAAATGCCATCTAGCCTTGTGTGCGGCGTAAATACGTGAGATGTCGTGGCTCGTCGGTTTACGTAAAAACTCGTTACTATACAACTTAATGACCGCGTTGCAAAAAAATTGCAAGCATTCACGTGAAGTTCTTTCAGACATAGCTAGGTATTCATCATATTGATCGGGTGGGTTACCTGTCGCTAGTTGGCGAATGGCGGACGTGCATTTTTGTATCGTCGTGAAACTTGGTTTGCCCCTCGCATCGTAACCTTCTTGAAACCATTCCTCGCTTGCTTCGATGTCTCCAACAATCTTTAAAAATAATTCTTTGGGTAAACGAAACCGATCTCTAAACGTTTCGGCATTGTATAGCGGGTTTTCCACAAAATAATCGTTCATCAAAACTTCTTTGGCACGTATACGATCACGGTCGACCATCTTCTTCTTTGGGCGGGACGACTAGTCATCAAGCTCGTTATACACCGACACAAAATACTTTAGCGTCTCGTTGTCGGAAGACGACTCGGTATCGCTGTCGCTAGACATCGGAAACGTCGAATCGGTAGGGAATTCCATTTGAGAAAGATATAAAATTTGTGAAATGGGTTTAAAATGGTTTAAAAGATATAGTTTGGTGTGTGAAAAATGGTTAAAATGTAGATATATATATAGATAAAATGGATTATTTTTTTTTTATTGATTGAACCGTTTTAAAACGGTCAAATATCAAACGGTCGGATTTTTTCAAAAGTTTAACGCGTTGTGGGTGTAACGCGTTTTGTTTATAACGCGTGGAACTTCAAGTGGCGGCGGTGTTCCGTGGCACTTCAACGCGTGATACTCGTTCATCACGCTACCGCCCCGAGTGGCCTAATAAACGTAGTATGACTTAAAAAAGATATCAAACAAATAAAAAAATATATATCTAATTTGTATCTAATCCATTGTCACAAGTGATCATTCATCTAGAAGGGAATAAATTGCACATACCTTTATCTATATTCAATGCAACTTAAAACAACCATTTACTACTAATTTCAGTATAATATTCACCTTCATTTAGCTAATCACACCCTTGTTCAACAAAAAAACCCATCTCTCTCTTTCCCTTTCACCCATGAATTCAACCCATCTTACCTCAAAATCATAAACCCACAACACCAACACCAAAATCAAAATTACAAAAATCCCAAAAAATTCCCAAAAAGATAAAAAAAGAACACAACCCCACATACCTGACACACACCCATATCTCAAGATTCACAAATATTCAAACCCACAAATGGAAAAAGATCAAGAAAGATGAAATCTTGATTGATTTTCTTGAAAAGATCAAACCTTTTTTAGTTTTCTTGAATTTTTGGGTGATTGGTTTTGAAGGGTAGTATGTATAGATCTGGAGCTGTGATGGCTTGGAATGTGTTTAGATTTTGTACGGCACTCAGAGGGTTAGGTTCTGTAATGATCTTGTTGGTTCTTGGTGTTGTGGGTGTTTCTTATTACGCCGTCGTTTTGTCCATCTATGGCCCTGCTTTGACTTCTGGTGGTATTGATTCGTTCATTGCACTTGCTGTGTTGGTCTTGTTTCATACTCTGGTAATAATCTTGAAGTTTTAGTAGCTTGTTTCTTTGAAATGCTGAATTAAACAATTTTTTTTTTGTTTTTTTTTTTTGGGGGGGGGGGGGGAATTTCAGATACCCATATCATAACTTAATGAGATTTTGTATATGTGCTTTATTATGATTTTAGTGAAATTTGATTTGGATATGTCATATGTGCTAAAGAACATGTTTTTTTTTAAATCTTTGGTTGTAGATGTTGAAGTCACAATCTTGAAGTTTTAGTTAACTTATTCTTTGAAATGTTGAATTAAAGTGTGTGTTTTTTTTTTTCTTTACATATTTTTGCCTTTAGTTCTAAAATTAGTTAAACAAACTGAGTTTGGCCTTCTGCAAGTGGTTATGATGTGAATTGATGCCCAAATTAGGAAATTTAGTTACCCAAATCATAATCTGATGAGTTTTTGAATGTTTATATGTGTTCTTGAATCTTGATTGTAATTTTAGTGAAATTTGATTTGGGTATGTGCTAAAGATCATGTTAAAAAAAAAGAGTTAATTACTGTTTACGTCCCTGTGGTTTGTCAAAAATCACTATTTCAGTCCATTAGTTTAAAAATTGCGATTTCAGTCCCTGTGGTTTCACTTTCGTAACTATTTCAGTCCCAGTGGTTTCACTTTCGTAACCATTTCAATCCATTATTCTGTTAAGTACAGGGACTGAAATGGTTACGAGGTGGACTGAAATGGTTACGGAAGTGAAACCACAGGGACTGAAATCGCAATTTTTAAACTAATGGACTGAAATAGTGATTTTTGACAAACTACAGGGACGAAAACAGTAATTAACTCTAAAAAAAATAATAATAAATAAAAAAAAAAAAACCATTGGTTGTAGATGTTAAAGTCACAATCTTGAAGTTTCATTAACTTATTTCTTTGAAATGTTGAATTAAAGTGGGGTCTTTACTTGTAAGGTTAGTGAAACAAACTGAGTTTGACCTTCTACAAGTGGTTATGTGTGTTGTTGATTCTTATTTTAGTGAAAGTTGATTTGGGTATGTGCTAAAGATCATGTTATGAGATGTAAATTGATACACAAGTTGGGAGATTTTAGTTACCCAAATCATAATCTAATGAGCTTTTGCATGTGTATGTGTTCTTGATTCTTATTTTAGGAAAATTCGATTTGGGTATGTGCTAAAGATCATATTTTTATAGAATCTTTGGTTGTTGATGTTAAAGTCACTTACAAAATGTGATGTTACTAGTAAATAAAGATGCAATTGTAGCTGCAATTTACTTGGTTTAAGTAGAATTAGGACTGAACTTGTAAAAAGCTGTAAAAGAACGAATTATTGGGATAAATGTAGTGTTACTTAAGTGTTTGTTACTTTAAACAACTTATTATCTGATTATGATTCTTCATGTTACCACTCATCATCATCATCATCATCATCATCATCATCATCATACTCAGTAAATCCCACCAATAGCAAAGCTAAGGTAGGGTCTGAGGAGGGTAGATGTAGACAGCCTTACCTCTACCCCGTAGGAATAGAGAGGCTGCTTCCAGTGAGACCCCCGGCTCGATTGTAGTTTTGTATCAAGCCATGGACCTAAGACACAACACACTTAAACAATCAGGACATAGACTGATTGGTGCATGTACCCCGTGTCTTTGAGCTATCAACGTCACCACATGATGCATGATTAACCATCCGCTGCTTTTAATGTTATTTTCACGAAATTAGTAAAATAACGTTAAAGTTAGTACCATTTCACTTTTGCCCCCCCGAGCGTCCACACATATATACATTATATGTGCACACCGCAAGCGCGGCAAATTCTTCATGTTACCACTATAATCTGTTAATCACTTTGAAAACAAACATCCATACGCCCCAAAACCTATTATCTGAGGTTTTGTCTGTCATTTTTTTTCTGATCCTTGATTTCATTTATATCAATTTTCTCATATTTCATACCCTGGTATTTTTTCCCTTTTTACTTCCAAACTTTTACTAAATTTTGGGTGTTATTATTTTAATTTTAAGAATTTGGGGTTCTGGTTTGTATGTTTAATATGTGTGTGTGTGTTTTTACTAAGTATTTTAGTTTTTAATTTATTTAAATAACCTGAGATGACCATATGCAAAGCATCATGTTCTTAATTTATGTCCCTGCTTGTGAAAAATAATAAATTTCAGCTTCATGGGTCTTAAAATAACAATTTTGGATTGTCTACGTATTCTTGATTCTTATTTTAGTAAAATGTGACTTGATTACATGCAAAAGACCCTATAATATGCTGATTAAGTTAAATGTTTTTATCATTTTTGTAACTATTTTTTAAGTTCAATGACAAAATTATAAATGAAGTGAAATTGCATTTCTAATTATTACAATTTCTTTTATTCTTTTAGATTTTATTTATTTTTGGGTAATTATGTTAATGCAGTTGGTAATGCTATTATGGAGTTATTTCTCTGTGGTTCTTACTGACCCTGGTGGTGTGCCACCTAACTATAGACCGATAGTAGATGAAGAAAGAGGGGATGTTGACCGGTTGACTGGATCCGAATTCAGTTCGTTGACCACATCCGAACCAACACACGCAAGAATCCGCTATTGTCGAAAGTGTAACCATATAAAACCTCCTCGTTGTCACCATTGTTCTGTTTGTAAGTTCAACTCTTTCTTCTTATTGTCACTATCACCCCCCTTTGTTAGCAAAAAGAAGACTATTTTACAATCTTGAATGGTGTTTATAAACATTTTTTTCATTATGTTACAAATTTGTTTAGTTTATTGTATGAGGTCAGCATGATGACATGATTCAATCATCTATTTAGGTGGAAGGTGTGTGCTAAAAATGGACCATCATTGTGTGTGGGTTGTTAATTGTGTTGGTGCACAAAACTACAAGTACTTCCTTCTCTTCCTGGTATGCCCTCTGCTTTTCTTTTGCATAATATGTAATCAAAACAGGTGGGTCGGCTGACGGGTCAAAATGGGCCTGTTATAAGAAGCATAGTTGTCAATAGCGATCATAGCAATCGCTATAGCGCGCTACGTAGCGTATAGGTCTAGTGTCGCTATTAGGGTTGTAGCGATTGATAGCGACTCCTTATTTAATTTTTTTTGTTTTAATATAAATAGCAATTAAACATAGCTACAAATTAGCTGGATTTTAGGTTTTTGTTAAATATACATGTAAAATAGTATATATACCAGGGTATTTTGATATAATATACATATAAAATTTTTAATTTTTTTTGTTAGTGTATCGCTATTTATAAAATAGTGTCCGCTATTTATCGCTATTCGCTATGTAGCATATAGGTACCTTATCGCTCTTTGTCGCTATTCGCCATTAACAACTATGATAAGAAGTAATTACTGTGTTCGGGTCAAAACGGGTTCTCACCAAAAATTCGCCATTAACAACTATGATAAGAAGTAATTAGGGTGGGGGGTATGGTTAATCACTCTAGGGTGATTGAGTGATTCTCTACCCAATAATATTATGCCATGTCAACTCCCCATTTTGTACTCAATCACTAGGTATGGTTCAATCACTCTAGGGTGTTTGAGTTATATATGCAACGGTCGAAAAATGGCTCCCCTTTCTCATCAATCACTTCGGTGACTATTCACCGAAAAAAACAATCCATATTCACCGAATGGGGGTCACCGATTTAGGGGGTATGGTTCACCGATCGGTGAATGGCATCCCCGAACCATTCACCGAAGCCATACCGTGCACCCTTTACCCTTACTGTGTTCGGGTCAAAACGGGTTCTCACCAAAATGGGCTTGGGTTGAAACGGGTTGTTTTTATTAGACTATATTATTATGGGCCCATGGGCTTAGTTAGGTTTCTAGGGTTACTTATAATCTCTATATATTGTAACCTAAGGTGGGCCTGTGGGCTCACGCTAATAATTATTATACTAATAATAGTTTAAAGTCAAATGGGTTGACAAACTATGTTTTGCTACGGAGTATCTTTTACGACCTATTTTTAGCATGCCTGATTATTTAATCACATAATCACTTTTAAAATGCATGATCGAACACCACCCCTTATACTGGTTTACCTTGCAATGAATCTTTTACTTGGTTGTTTGATGCAGTTTTATACGCTTCTCGAGACATCGCTTGTAACGTTATCCTTGTTACCGTATTTCATAGCATTCTTTAGTGATGGAGAGATTGCTGGGTCCCCCAGCACGCTAGCAACCACTTTTCTAGCCTTTGGTATGATCTATTGAAGCCGTATATTTACAATTCTATTCCCATCATTTTTCTATACATCGGTTCACCTTTTTTACTTTATTATTTTTGGGGTTTCTTATAGTTTTGAACTTGGCTTTCGCGTTGAGTGTTTTCGGGTTTTTGATTATGCACGCGTCGCTTGTTTCCGGGAATACTACCACAATTGAGGTATCGTTTTCTTGTCTCTATAAAGTTTAAATAGAAAAGTTACTTGTAGTTGTTTTTTCAATCCAAATTTATGTCTTGTTTATTAGGCATACGAGAAGAAAACCAGTCCAAAATGGCGATATGATCTCGGCAGAAAGAGGAACTTTGAACAGGTAATCCGTTGTTATCTTTGATGCTATTTTCATGCGTGTGACAATGTGTATATCACACACACAAAAATTATCATATGATAAAAAAAAAGAGTAAATGCATTTTACGTCCTTCAAGTTTGAGCCAAATTACATTCGTTGTCCTTTAACTAACGAAATTACACCGGATCTCAATGTTACTGTTTCTCATTAGGCGGTGTCCTTTTGCCCTAACCCAATTAATTTTTTCTGTTAACTCTTACCACGTGCCACTCACATGAGGGCATAATGGTCATTTTCATTTTATTTTTTTTGTTAATATACATTTTTATTTATCTTTGTTTTCGTTATTAAGTGAAAATGAGCATTATGCCCTCATGTGAGTGGCACGTGGTAAGAGTTAACTGAAAAAATTTACTGGGTTAAGCAAAAGGACAACGTCTGATGAGAAACGGTAACATAAAGGACACCCAGTGTAATTTCGTTAGTTAAAGGACATCGCCTTCAATTTGGCTGAAAGTTAAAGGACGTAAAATGCAATTTACTCTAAAAAAATTATTATACATATTAGTAGCATGGTACTACAATAAGCCTGCATTTTTGTTGCCTTTTGTGTGCTCGTTGGTTTTATCGTCTTTAGCTTAAAATCTGGTGAATATTTCAGGTATTCGGGACCAGTGAAAGATACTGGTTTATTCCGGCTTACAGTGATGAAGATCTACGTAGAATGCCGGCACTACAGGGTCTCGAGTACCCATCAAAGCCCGATTTGGATTCCCAAGAGTTCTAAAACATGACACGAAAAACAAACATTTTTCTTCATTTATGGTATACATCAAAGTGGTTACAACTAATTTCGGGCCTCGGGTTTTAAGCAGTAGCACTTCAGGATACATAATAGAAAGATGGCTATGAGAGCAGATGAAGCGGATTTCGACTTTAGACTAATTGGGTTTTGATGAAATTACTGTATGATTTAAGTGTTAAGGTTCACACGATATGTACATTAGTAACGTTTTCGCGAACTAATCATAATTAGTGAACTAGTTTTTGTGATGGTTTGGTGTTTAATGTGACATTTGTGTCAAAAGTCTTGTAAGTTGTATGTGACATTTGTGTCAAAAGATTGTAGAATAATAGCATTCACGCGGCTGACACAAGGTGTTTATCTCCATGAAAGTGGTGCGAGTTTGAGTTCCGCAAAGTGGGAACTGGTGGATTTTAGGAGTAAGTTTTAGAGGTGGGGTATGGTGGTGTTCGGATTGTCCACCATAGAAAACTTGTTCCGCATACGTGGTTGTGGACCTAATTTTTTATACCTTTCTCACTATGAGTTTGTGAGTGACTGGAAATTTAGAGTAAAATGCATGGATAGTCCCTGTGGTTTATCAATATTTCACTTTTAGTTCCAAACTTTCTAAGTTTCGCAAAGTGGGAACTGGTGGATTTTAGAAGATTTAGAGGTGGGGTATGGCGGTGTTCGGATTGTCCGCCATAAAAAACTTGTTCCGCATACGCGGTTGTGGACCTGATTTTTTTTACCTTTCTCACTATGAGTTTGTAAGTGACTGGAAATTTAGAGTAAAATGCACAAATAGTCCCTGTGGTTTATCAGCATTTCACTTTTAGTTCCAAACTTTCTAAGTTCCGCAAAGTTGGAACTGGTGGTTTTTAGGAGTAAGTTTTAGTGGTGGTATGGTAGTGTTCGGATTGTCCGCCATAAAAAACTTGTTCCGCATACGCGGTTGTGGACCTAATTTTTTTTACCTTTCTCACTATGAGTTTGTGAGTGACTGGAAATTTAGAGTAAAACGCACGGATAGTCCACGTGATTTGTCAGTATATCACTTTTAGTTCCCAACTTTCTAAAATTACACTCATGTTCCTTGTGGTATGACAAGTTACTCGGGCAGTCTCTAAAGCAGATGAAGGTTAGTTTTTCAGTTAAGCGGGTGTGAAATGACTAAGGTGGTGTTTGTTTTTCTAAAAAAGATATGTGCATGCTCTTCTGTCTGCCGCGCAGACATTGCCATCTGCAGACTGTTTGTTTTTCCGAAGACGTTTCATTAAAAAAACGTCTGCGCAAGCTCTTCTTGGTGCAGACTTGGCCCAACCACTTCTAAGATCTTCTAAGGTCTGCAGAGGGTTAAACACCACCACCGTCCACCACACCAGTTTATTTTAGAAGTCTACATACGTTAAAAAACAAACAGCCTTCTTCTTGCAGACTAAAATGGCATTTAACACTTTTTTAAATAAGGGTAATTTAGTCATTTTATACCCACTTAACTGAGAAAACTAACCTACATTCAATTCAAGGACTGTCCGAGTAACAATTTGTCAAACCACAAAGAACAAGAGTGTAATTTAAAAAAGGTGGGGGTTGGAGGTGAAATATTGACAAATCACAGGGACTATCCGGGCATTTTAGTCTGGAATTTGTATAGAGAGACTAAAGTAGAATTAACAAAAAAAAAAAAAATCAATAATAAGCTGTCAGAAGAATATATTCAAGAGATTAAAATAGAATTAACAAAAAATTCAATAATAAGCTGTTAGAATAATATATTCAAGTTTAAACTAATCTTATGTGAAGTAATCTAAACACATATCAATTAGTATTAAGCTAGTAGAATAATTTATTCCAGTTGGGCACAGTGGCGGACCTACCCTTTGGTCTGGGTGGGCGGCCGCACCCCTTGAAAAAAGAAATTTAGTGTATATTTTAGGCAAAAAACCCGACCGCACCACTTGAAAATATGGTTTCAAAATGATGTAATGCCTGTTCAGAAAAAAAAGGAGGTTTCAAAGATGTACATTTGTTTCAGTGGCGGAGCTACCCTTTGGCTAGGGTGGGCGGCCGCACCCCTTGAAGAAAACAATTTAGTGTATATTTTAGGCAAAAAACCCGACCACACCACTTGAAAATATGATTTAATATCTCATTCGCACCCCCAGCAAATAATTTATGGGTCCGCCACTGGTTGGGCAATGAAGTTAATCAACAAGATCCTATAACATGTTAAAGAGATGAAATCATATTAGTTTATTGATTATCTTTATTCAAACAGTGAATCAACCAATCCAATACACACACATGAAAGAAGAAATCTTGATATGAAATGCAAATCAACCCAAAAAGATCAAAGCAAACCAACATTAATTATTGTGTTATCATCTTAAGTTCAAAGATAAAAAAAGCTTAGTCTCATCAGGCTGCACGGTACGGGGGTCGTCCCCAGCCCGTCCAGACCCGTTGCCGGCGGCAACACCATTCCCCCCTCCCCCCCCCCCCCCCCGCGTCATCCCCAGCGTCGCCCTTAAGACGTTTGCGACGTTCGCTACATGACAAAACCCCCACCTCCTTCTCACACACATATACATACAACTCATATATATATTATTGGCTCATCCCCCATTTCCTTAGTTTCATCCCCTTTGCCTCATCCTCACACCTATCATACGTGACGGATCATCCTTCAAGAATCAAGAATGATCCTCAACCATACCGACTAGCCTCATAAAAGAAACTCAAAGCAAAAGGAACGAAAAGACCGATGCTTGTAATAAAATATAAAAGATATATAAAGGTAGAGGATTGTATATAAAAATATACAATGCTACTTGACTTTAGACTATATAAATGTATTCAAAATTCTTTTATGACCGTTGTCATGTGACACCTGACCGACCACATAGGTCCGCCCCGTAGACCATAATAAACTAGTGGGTTTTCTCTCGCGCTATGCGGCGGTAACTCAGTTGGTATCGGTTCGGTTCGATGACACTCACTTTTGTATCTGAAAGAGAAAACTAAAAAAACAAAGTCTTGATATGCTCAAAAGGATGTCGACGCATCTTTTACATCAATCAAAAACCATAAAAACGAATAACGGTTTCTGATATTGCCGATATCAATACCAATGTTATTCAGTCGAAATCGATTAAATTCGTCATGTATCGATACTCATATAGTTTCCAATAAAAAATATGTTTTTTAATAATGTTATTAGCACTCGTATAATTTATGATTCAAAAAAATTATGTTGTTTTGAATACAAAAAATGTAAATCACTATACATCGTTGGTTCCAATTCTATTTGGTACGATAACAACACCATATTCATTTTCAATAAAATTCATATCACAATGTTTAGATTTAAAAAAAAAACACCTAATATGAGGAAGTTATAAAAAATCAAACCAAATGATAAATAACCTTTCATTACAAAACATAAAAAGAATGTTTAAATTTTTTAACACTATTCATCGTCACTTTAAATTGATATGTATAATGTATAATAATTTTTATAATTTTTTAATACAAAAAATTTAAATCACTATACATCGTTGGTTCCAATTCGATTTGGTACGATAACAACACCATATTCATTTTCAATAAAATTCATATCACAATGTTTAGATTTAAAAAAAAAACACCTAACATTAGGAAGTTATAAAAAATCAAACCAAATGATAAATAACCTTTCATTAGAAAACATAAAAAAAATGTTTAAAATTTTTTAACACTATTCATCGTCACTTTAAATTAATATGTATAATACTTTTATAAACAAGAACCGGAAGTTTTTAAAACTCAGCGGTGAAAATAGAACTATTAGACATATATTGCCACCTTTCTGTGTAAGATTAAATATATTATGTTTAATATTTAATCTAGTAGCCATTATAATCATTTACATAATATAGATCAAAATATATAATAACCTATTAAATAATTAGTTGGTAATTGTTGATGGACCAGATTACCCTTATTAACTAATTAGGTTTCCTCCTGGGTGCTTATATAAGGAGACTTATGTAGAGGTTAAGGGGTTACACAGTTAGACACAAAAACCCTATAATCATAACATCACAAATCGGCCTCCATCACCATACCGAATCCCCTATTCGGTTTTCTTAGTCACCATCACCAGTCAGCACCCTAAGGAGGAACCAGATCACACTGACAACCATGTCGAACTCGATGTCATCATCTCTGACTGGATTCTCCACTGCACTGTCTGCTGTAACAAGTATGTTTTCATGTTTTCCATCATGTACAAAACAGAACTGAACCAACATGTGGTATCAGAGCATATGTTGATTAGTCGGTTCTGTTTTCGTATCCATCAATTCTGGGATAGAAATCTGGAAAACGGAATTTTGATAACTTAATGAACATTCACAGCCGGTTTCGAGTCGAATATGACCACTCGAAATCCCTGTTTTCGGAAAAGGATTAATTATATATTCACTCGAAACCAATATGGGTAAACTTATAACCGAAATCTGTTTTAGAAAAGCCTTAAAATTCAGGTTTCGGGTTCCAGAATTTATGTTTTATTTTTTTAGGGTTCATCATGTTCTTAGGAAAATTCGAAAATTCTGTTATGTTTTGGAATGTAATTAGGACTGTGTAACGCCAAAAAATCCGAATGTTTATATTTGCCGTGTGTTCCTATATGACACGTCATGAAATAAATAACTAGGCTATTTAACCTAGTTAAAAGTATGGTAAAAATTATTAAAAGATGGAAGTAGTGCCGTTATGTTAAGTGGCAAACATGAGGGGTTAAATGGAACAAGATAGAAGTTGAGTTATTAAAATGAAAGTTCAACACACACAAACACACACTTCGTGTGTGTTCACGAACGTTCAGGAGCTCCAAAGAGCTATAACCCTAAACTCAACTAAATCACCAAATTGAAGGGTGAATCGAAGCTCAAATTCAAGAAGGAACACGGATTAATGATCACCTTCACGAGGGGATCATAAGGTATGTCTTAAATCTAAGATTGGTGATCATGTGTGAAGTGGGTTATGTTCAAATCCGTGAGTTAATATGAAATTGATCATGTACAAGGGTTAGAATCATCGTATAGAACATGGGTTACGTATGGTTTGTGTTAATTTGATGATTAGGGGTGAAACCCGTTAGTTAGGGTGAAGATGATGACTAGAATCATCACCTATGTCCAAGTCTTGTTGAAAGATTGATGTATTATGTGGGAATGATGAATTATTGTTAGATGAATTAGGAGAAATATGATGATGATATGTTTGATGTTTATTTGGGAATGATACATGATGATTAGTAGTAGGATTTGATGGGTTATGTATGAGTTTAGAAGAATTTATGCATGAATTAGTTGTACGTTATGCTTAAGAGGTGGTACGCACACCAAGCGTATGATAAAATGTATCTAGTGTCGTCCGTAGAGTCGATTATGATGTTACGAGTATATGGTGATAAGTCGATAGTTAAATATGGTTAATAGTTGACTCTTGAAAGTCAACTATGTATAAGAAACTTGATTTGACTCGTTGTCGTAAAAGTGGGACTGTAGGAAGTAGTATGGTACATGTTATAGCAATACGTGTTAAATGTACTGACATGATGAATTACATGAGCTTAAACGGATATGGACATGATTATATGAGTTATGTTTGTTAGAAATGACTAATGAATGTTTAGTGTGAAATATGCGATTTATATGATAGTTAACATGTACAAATGAGTATGCTAATAAGGGCGTGATTTTGATGAAATGGAAGTAAAGGAATCACGTCGAGACGGGCTCAAGCACGAGGTGTTAACGGGTCAAGAAGAAGCAAGGAAGCGGATACGAGCATGGACGCATAAGGTAAGTGATTTCCGGAATCACTTCTTAGTTTATTTAAGCAAAGTTGTGTACTAGTTATTTATGCATGATAATTAAAGTCTAATAAGGTTTGATTATATATAAGTGTGGATTTTCGTTAAGTAGACCATACGGGTCAAAATAATGATTTATTGTAATACGGAATGGTTGCATAAGTAATGACGACGGTATGATAACCGGGTAATGGATAAAATTGTACCTAAGCATGCTAACCGAGTAACGGTGATGCGGGTTAATGGGCAAGAGGTTCGGTAGGAAATTACGAGTAAATGAATAAACAATTTCATAGATGGAAATTGTACTATCTAATGTTCAATTACATAATAATGAATGAGTTTAACGCATACCGGGTATCGGGTGCGTAAACCACAAGCATGAAACTCCGGATAACGTAAAAGTATTATGGTTATAAGGTTCATGTAAGTTTTGGGTTAAAAGGAATGAGATGTTGATGAAAACATGAACGGGTCGAATAAGTGAAAGCGGGTATATAAAGCCGAGAGCTTTAAGTGAATATTTTCCTTAACCCGGATGTTGGATTTCAAGTTCATATGATAGAATGTGAATTTACAAGCATGTAGGAAGAAACGGGAGGTTAAACGGTTCAAAAGTTATGTGCGTTTTAGTGCGTACGGACGACGAAACGGAACTGCAGAAAAATGCAAAATCTAGAGGGCGTCGCCGACGGGTATGGGGGCGTCGCCGACGGGCTCTGGAAAGTCAGTTTTTGGCTGACGGGTTATTTGACTGTCTACGGAAGTTTTGGGCTACGGGCATTTGCAAGGGCCGTCGCCGACGCCCCTAGGGCCGTCCCCGACGGCCTCCCCATGTTCAAATACCTGAAATTTGCTATCTAAGTTGATTTGGGTATAGTAGGCTTCGGTTTGTTATCCGTGGACCACGACGGGCCTCCCAAACATGATTTTGATCATTCCTTTGACGTTTATGGGCTATAAATCTAAGTCTAAGTACCATGTAATTAATGTATGGATATATAAGAGATATGTAAGATCTTGAACGTGTACGTATGAGTGTATGTACATATGTAGACGTGTATTTAAGTATATATAAAGGCACGTATGAGTGTATGCAAGTAAGTAGAGACGTAGTAATGTATGTACGTATGTAGATATGCATTTATGTATATGTGAAGATACGTATGTGTATATGTACGTATGTAGAGACGTATTAATGTATGTGCGTATGTAGATGTGTGTTTGGTATATATGAAGGTACGTATGAGTGTATGCATGTTAGTAGAGATATAGGAAGGCATGTACGTATGCAGATGTGTATGTATGCATGTAAGAATGTATGTACGCGTGATTTAGATACGTTGAGTAATACGTTATTAATAGTGTGCCTTGAGAATGAAAGGTAATGCAGGTACATTATTGAAGCCTCACCAGGACATGGATACGCAGATGAAATGCTTAAAGTTAGAAAGATAACGAAATGGGAAGTGTACGAGATTGAATCTTGTTTATGTATTGTATACTAATGTTATGAATGTATGTGGTGAGTGCAGGTTGTACGAATCGCAGGCGGTTATCACGAGGAATAGAGATCGAAGATCGGGTCACAAAGTAGATTGTACAGGGATAATTGAGTATGTACTTTAGTAAACATGACTTATACCTTATTTTTGTAAAAGATTCATATTAAAACGAACTTTCAAGTAAGTCAAGACGTTTGTAATGAAAGAAATTTTATGGCACGTATTTCCGCTGCGTCTTTTCAGTTAAAGCGTGTTAGGGTCTTACAAGTTGGTATCAGAGCCCTGATTTGAGGGAAATCAAGTACGATAAGGTAAGTACTTGAACTCAGACCTATGTGCTCTTATGATAAGAAACCCGTACAATCTAAGACTCGGTCAAGATCCAAAGGTAGAAGTAAATGTAATTATGCATAAAAGGTATGTATATACAAAGGAAACTAACAGCTTGTTATGTGTAAGGTAAGCATGATTTTTTTTTTTTGAAGAGGATGATCTGTGAATGCAGTCTAGGATGAATCTTAAGGCAGGCAAAGAGGTAATAAGACAAATTTGAATCCAGGTACGTAAATTCAATATGTGGGTATATGTAATGGTAAAACTCATTAAGGGAAGGAAAATTCTAAATGAAGGACAATGATAGTATAGTAATGAAGTACTGAAAGTGATACACGCGCCGAAACCTAAGTCTTCGGACATAAGGTGACAATTATCGCAAAGGCACGAAACTAGTATGTGGATTGGGTACCTGGCCAGTGCACGAGAAACATATGACGTTCGTGAGATTGTGATAATTGTCACAGGTATGTTCGACAGAGTTGGGTAGCAGGCGGGCGTGTAGGTGAAATGGGAAGTAAGACTCTCGGGAAATCGAGAGCACTATGTAAGAATGAAAAGTATGCCTGATAAGAATGAAGAATGTTGAATCCGTAATTAAGTACGGATCAACAAAATTTGAATAAAGTGTTTGAATCCGGAAGACGGATTCAAGGAATGAAAGATATGAATGGAATGTTTGAATCCGGTAGACGGATTCAAGGAATGAAAGGCATGAATGGAATATTTGAATCCGCAAGACGGATTCAAGGAATGAAATGCAGGAATGATATGTTTGAATCTGCAAGACGGATTCAAACCATAGAAGGAAGAAAAGGTATGAATGGTAGGTTAGAAACCGCTAGATGGATTCAAAATATAGAAGTAATAAAAAGGTATGGATGTTACGTTTGAATCCGCGGAACGGATTTAAAAAATATAAATAATAAAATTTACCCACATCAGAATTGTGTCAATAGTTGACCGTAGTTATGTCAAACGAGTCCTATGAGTAAATGTAAAGTAAATGAACAAAAGAATGATCGTAATGGGCACACAAACCTAAGTTTTAAAATGAAAGAAAGAAGTTTTGTATAAGTTACGTGTTAGATGTGTTAGTGATCGACTCTTGGAAGTCAGAATGATGACGGGCTATGACCCGGACAATAACTTGAGTACGGGCGGGAAGGGTAAGTTTGGTAAGAAATATTGAAACGATGTAATAAGGTCTTTGCAAGTAAGCATAAATGGAAGGAAGTGCGAGCGTGTACTTCAGTTGGTGAAATGATTAATAGAATGAAAGGATTACATGTAAGAAATAAAATGTGTGATATGTTATAGTATGTACGTAGGAAATTGTAGAAGAGTTATAGGTGGGTAATCACCTAGTATGATGAATGTTTGAATGAAAATGTGCTAACCGCCGATGTTGTTGATGATAATGTTAGAACTATTGATGTGATGAAACCAATCGCATTGGTGAAAGTATGTGCACGAGTTGAAGCTCATTACACGGATGAATGAAACCTGGCCTGTTACGGCTAGTACTCGAGGAGAAGATGATCGATCTGGGTTGCGGGTCGTTGGTTTGGGAAATGAAAAAGAGGTTAGTAAGATGTTTAACTCATGTTGGATAGATATGAACTAGTATGACACATCTAAATATGTAAATTAAGTAATGCATGAAGTGAAAGCAATAGTAATGTGAAATGAACGAAATGATTTAAAGGTAACGTAAAGGTATGCAAGGTACAAGTAACTGTAGAAAACGTAGAATAAGGTTAACGTTAGAGTTAAGCACGTAGGTGTGACTATGAAATAGTAGTTTTGTTGTGTTAAGAAAACAAAAGTTAAATGTTATACAGAGCATGTAGAGAATGTAATTTTAAAGAGATGAGATGGAGATATTAGATCCGTTAAGAACGGATCATATTACAGGTTGAAGGAGTATGTGTATTGACCCGTTATTGATAGGTCAAGGAAATGAAAATGAAAATGAAAACGATATGTGAAAGTATGATAAAGAAAGTATGGACTTGTTAGGAAAAAAAAAAGTCAATTGTTTGAATAGTTTATGAATCGAGAATATATAGTTACCTATTACTATGATGTACTAGTTAGAGTTAAGCATATATGAGTATGTACAAATTACGAAGTAAGATCGTATAGTCAATGAAAACATTAGGAATGTTGAAATAAACATAAAGGAATGTTAGTAATGGGAAGTTGGAATTGCTTCAAGCAAACAAAATGATGAATGAACGGCTAGCTACGAAGTGAGTTAAAAGCAAGTGCTATTTAGTGAAAGTGACACTAATAAGAACTCTGGGACGGGTTCTTGAAAATAAAGGATCGTCATTGAGATGGGCTAGCGGTCGTGTTGATGGGACGTAAAGAAGAGTTAATTGGTGTTAAATGAAAGTGAGAAAGGTTTCGGGGACGAAACCTTATTTAAGGTGGGTAGACTTGTAACGCCCCAAAATCCGAATGTTTATATTTGCCGTGTGTTCCTATATGACACGTCATGAAATAAATAACTAGGCTATTTAACCTAGTTAAAAGTATGGTAAAAATTATTAAAAGATGGAAGTAGTGTCGTTATGTTAAGTGGCAAACATGAGGGGTTAAATGGAACAAGATAGAAGTTGAGTTATTAAAATGAAAGTTCAACACACACAAACACACACTTCGTGTGTGTTCACGAACGTTCAGGAGCTCCAAAGAGCTCTAACCCTAAACTCAACTAAATCACCAAATTGAAGGGTGAATCGAAGCTCAAATTCAAGAAGGAACACGGATTAATGATCACCTTCACGAGGGGATCATAAGGTATGTCTTAAATCTAAGATTGGTGATCATGTGTGAAGTGGGTTATGTTCAAATCCGTGAGTTAATATGAAATTGATCATGTACAAGGGTTAGAATCATCGTATAGAACATGGGTTACGTATGGTTTGTGTTAATTTGATGATTAGGGGTGAAACCCGTTAGTTAGGGTGAAGATGATGACTAGAATCATCACCTATGTCCAAGTCTTGTTGAAAGATTGATGTATTATGTGGGAATGATGAATTATTGTTAGATGAATTAGGAGAAATATGATGATGATATGTTTGATGTTTATTTGGGAATGATACATGATGATTAGTAGTAGGATTTGATGGGTTATGTATGAGTTTAGAAGAATTTATGCATGAATTAGTTGTACGTTATGCTTAAGAGGTGGTACGCACACCAAGCATATGATAAAATGTATCTAGTGTCGTCCGTAGAGTCGATTATGATGTTACGAGTATATGGTGATAAGTAGATAGTTAAATATGGTTAATAGTTGACTCTTGAAAGTCAACTAAGTATAAGAAACATGATTTGACTCGTTGTCGTAAAGGTGGGACTGTAGGAAGTAGTATGGTACATGTTATAGCAATACGTGTTAAATGTACTGACATGATGAATTACATGAGCTTAAACGGATATGGACATGATTATATGAGTTATGTTTGTTAGAAATGACTAATGAATGTTTAGTGTGAAATATGCGATTTATATGATAGTTAACATGTACAAATGAGTATGCTAATAAGGGCGTGATTTTGATGAAATGGAAGTAAAGGAATCACGTCGAGAAGGGCTCAAGCACGAGGTGTTAACGGGCCAAGAAGAAGCAAGGAATCGGATACGAGCATGGACGCATAAGGTAAGTGATTTCCGGAATCACTTCTTAGTTTATTTAAGCAAAGTTGTGTACTAGTTATTTATGCATGATAATTAAAGTCTAATAAGGTTTGATTATATATAAGTGTGGATTTTCGTTAAGTAGACCATACGGGTCAAAATAATGATTTATTGTAATACGGAATGGTTGCATAAGTAATGACGACGGTACGATAACCGGGTAATGGATAAAATTGTACCTAAGCATGCTAACCGAGTAACGGTGATGCGGGTTAATGGGCAAGAGGTTCGGTAGGAAATTACGAGTAAATGAATAAACAATTTCATAGATGGAAATTGTACTATCTAATGTTCAATTACGTAATAATGAATGAGTTTAACGCATACCGGGTATCGGGTGCGTAAACCACAAGCATGAAACTCAGGATAACGTAAAAGTATTATGGTTATAAGGTTCGTGTAAGTTTTGGGTTAAAAGGAATGAGATGTTGATGAAAACATGAACGGGTCGAATAAGTGAAAGCGGGTATATAAAGCCGAGAGCTTTAAGTGAATATTTTCCTTAACCCGGATGTTGGATTTCAAGTTCATATGATAGAATGTGAATTTACAAGCATGTAGGAAGAAACGGGAGGTTAAACGGGTAAACGGTTCAAAAGTTATGCGCGTTTTAGTGCGTACGGACGACTAAACGGAACTGCAGAAAAATGCAAAATCTAGAGGGCGTCGCCGACGGGTATGGGGGCGTCGCCGACGGGCTCTGGAAAGTCAGTTTTTGGCTGACGGGTTATTTGACTGTCTACGGAAGTTTTGGGCTACGGGCATTTGCAAGGGCCGACGCGCCTAGGGCCGTCCCCGACGGCCTCCCCATGTTCAAATACCTGTAATTTGCTATCTAAGTTGATTTGGGTATAGTAGGCTTCGGTTTGTTATCCGTGGACCACGACGGGCCTCCCAAACATGATTTTGATCATTCCTTTGACGTTTATGGGCTATAAATCTAAGTCTAAGTACCATGTAATTAATGTATGGATATATAAGAGATATGTAAGATCTTGAACGTGTACGTATGAGTGTATGTACATATGTAGACGTGTATTTAAGTATATATAAAGGCACGTATGAGTGTATGCAAGTAAGTAGAGACGTAGTAATGTATGTACGTATGTAGATATGCATTTATGTATATGTGAAGATACGTATGTGTATATGTACGTATGTAGAGACGTATTAATGTATGTGCGTATGTAGATGTGTGTTTGGTATATATGAAGGTACGTATGAGTGTATGCATGTTAGTAGAGATATAGGAAGGCATGTACGTATGCAGATGTGTATGTATGCATGTAAGAATGTATGTACGCGTGATTTAGATACGTTGAGTAATACGTTATTAATAGTGTGCCTTGAGAATGAAAGGTAATGCCGGTACATTATTGAAGCCTCACCAGGACATGGATACGCAGATGAAATGCTTAAAGTTAGAAAGATAACGAAATAGGAAGTGTACGAGATTGAATCTTGTTTATGTATTGTATACTAATGTTATGAATGTATGTGGTGAGTGCAGGTTGTACGAATCGCAGGCGGTTATCACGAGGAATAGAGATCGAAGATCGGGTCACAAAGTAGATTGTACGGGGATAATTGAGTATGTACTTTAGTAAACATGACTTATACTTTATTTTTGTAAAAGATTCATATTAAAACGAACTTTCAAGTAAGTCAAGACGTTTGTAATGAAAGAAATTTTATGGCACGTATTTCCGCTGCGTCTTTTCAGTTAAAGCGTGTTAGGGTCTTACCGACTGCTGAGTGTTTTTCCCTGTTTGATCCAATTTTATCTCTTAAGTGTATTCGAAAACTGTTAATTGATAATCAATTAAAATTTTCGAAATATTTTTGATAAAATTAGATCATCTTAAAACAGGAAACACTATCACACAATCCCTTAAATTTCGAATTTTCAGTTATGTTTTGCATTAACAGCTGTAAACAGGAAGTTTCGAGATCAATTTTAACGACCCGAGACCAAGATCTCGACTCGAGACCACGAGATCTCGACTCGAAATCATAAATGTTCTCAAATATTCACAACTCGAGACAACGATTTCGACTCGAGACCATAAGGTCTCGACTCGAGACCACTAAAGGTTTCGACTAAGGACTTCAATCTTCACAACTCGAGACCATGGTTGCGACTCGAGACCTCATCACGGAACCGAGATCTCATAAAACATACTAGTCGAGACCATGATTACGACTCGAGACTGAGGTTGCGACTCGAGACTAAGGCTGTGACTCGAGACTGAGGTTGCGACTCGAGACCTTAATGAGTCGAGACCTCATAATGTTGCAACATGAGTCGAGACTTGACTCGAGACCTCACTCGAGACCTCATAATTGAGTCGAGATCTCACTCGAAACCTCATTATTTTAGGCTGCTTAGATGATTACATTTCTGGCCAAAGCTGATTTGTCTTCGTTTAAGTATAATTTTAACTAAGTCTATTATTTTGATGTTAGTAATAGACAATATCACAGCTTCATAATGTAAAATGGTCATTATTTATGCCTGCCTTAGTTTAACGAGCCCTTAGATCACATTAGAACTTCTTTCTTAGTATCATAATTCGCTCATCTTATTTCTACTATCAGCGCCCAATTGCGGGATTCCACCTTTGACTGGTGATAACTTTGCTGCATGGAAGGATGCTCTCATGCTTACACTTGGACTGCTGGATTTTGACTATGCTTTAAGAGAGAATAAGCCAGCGGACCTTACCACTCAAAGTACTGCTGCTGAGCAGTTGACTCATGAAAAGTGGACTAGGTGTAACCGCATGTCTCTCATGTTCATGAAGCAGTCCATCAGTAATGCAATCAGAGGAGCTATTCCTGATTCTGAAGATGGTAAAACCTACTTGGAACACGTGGAGGCGCAATTCAAGGGGACGTCTAAAGCACACGCTAGTACTCTTATCCTCAAGCTGGTGACAACTAAGTATGATGGGAGGAGCGGCATTTGCGAGCACATCATGATGATGAATGACATGGCCAATAAGCTGAAGGGGCTGGAAATGGAGATCAGTGATGGTTTCCTTGTTCATTTTATCATCACTTCGCTTCCTTCGTCCTTTGAAGCATTCAAGATCAATTACAACACTCAGAAGGACAAATGGACGATGAGTGAGCTGGTCGCTATGTGCGTACAGGAGGAAGGGCGTATGAGGATGGATTGCCCTATTGATGTTACTAACTTCACCACCTCCAACTCTAAGAAAAGGAAGAACAATCATCAGAGGAAGGATGCTTCAAAAGTCCAAAGGCCCAATCCTAATACAAGTGCACCTTCCAGCTCTAAGAACTCCTTAGGCAGAATCCGCTGCAAGTTCTGTAAAAAGGCAGGACATATGCAGAAGGAATGCCCTGACTTTAAGGAGTGGCTGGCTAAGAAAGGTAACGATTATTTTATGATACTTGAGTCCTATAATTTAAGTGTTCCTGCTAATTCTTGGTGGTTTGATTCTGGTTTTATGGTTCATGTTACCAATTCAACTCAGGGATTCCTTTCAATCCGGAAGCTGGAAAGAAACCAAAGAACGCTTAAGGTTGGGGATGATCGAGAATTAGAAGTGAAGACCATTGGAAAATTACAATTAGTTATGAAAACTGGTTTATGTATTAAACTTTATGATACCTTATATGTTCCTGAGGTAACTCGGAACCTTGTATCAGGACCAAAGTTAGACATGGACGGTTTTATTGTTTCCCATGGTCATCGCAAACTCTCTATCCTCTATGATTCTGTTCTTTATGGTACTGGTATTCTGGATGGTGGTCTCTATAGATTAGAACTAGATGATAATTTTTCCAAATCTTTGTTGTCATATAACATTAATTAATCACTCACAAAGATGAAAGAGAAACGAGACTTAGAGACTTCATCCATGTTGTGGCATCAGCGTTTAGGCCACATCTCAAAAGAACGATTAAATCGTCTTATAAAGGATGAAGTCTTACCTCCTCTCGATTTCTCTGGTTTTGGAACATGTGTCAAATGTCTTAAAGGTAAAATGACATTAGCGAATAAGAAAGGTGCCACTAGGAGCTCTAATTTATTAGAACTCATTCACACTGACATTAGTGGTCCCTACCAAATCGCTGGCATAACAGGACATACTTCATTTATCACTTTTATTGATGATTATTCTCGCTACATGTACTTGTATCTTATTAAGGAAAAGTCTGAATGTAACGCCCTAACACGTTATAATCGAGAGTTGCAGCGGAAAATACAAACTTTAAAATTTTCTTTCATTATATTCATTCTTTCATAAAAGTACATTAATCCCTTTTTATAAATTAATTAAAAGCTAACATACTTATATAAAATTAAGTGACCACATTCACACCCACGTACAATCCATGCGATGACTCGATCTTCAACTGCGTACACTTCTTTATGAAACATCATAAACCTGTACAACCTGCAGTCACCACATTCAATCACATCATTAGTAACCGATGACATAATACAAAATCTTAACACATGTATAATAAGGCGTCAACATATCATGCTTTCTCTTATACTGGCCATTTCATCCATCCATTCAATCACTCGCATCGGATAGCGGAGTCGACCTTCACTTCCATTGTTAAGATACCTATACTTCACATTAGTTCTCAATAGAAACACGGTTAGTATCATTAGCTTCCCTTCCTTACCCAAACTTAATCGAATCTCTTTTACCCACTTCCGACTCATTTCCACTAAAACATACCTTGGTGACATTATCGATTCATATCTTCTTACATTACATTAAATAATCTACCGTATACCATAAATACATTACCAAACAAAAGAGTAAGTTCGGAGTTCACTTACCTTGCGTGCCTGTGTTTACGTTCGCTTACTTGAGTCTTCTTAGCCCGTTAGCCTTCCACGCTCTCAACCATCTTGACATGATTCCTATACATTCATGTCATTACATTCATATTCTTATTAGCATACATGCTTATACATATGAACAACCCTATTAAATTCACATCTCACATATGACCTTCATTAATCTATTCAAACAAGCATAATGCATACTCAACATCGCCCCCTACATAATCTCCACATGAACTATATCTGTTTACCTATTACTTGCATACAATTTCACTCATTATTGTCTTTTAGACATTTCATCAAACACTTGGTGTGCACAATATCAACAATGCACAAGATACAAGTGTTCATAGCATAGTTCTACTTGTCCCTTTTCTAGTCTAACAAGAAGCAATCATATTCATATCTTTCTTTCACCCTACATTAACTTAACTAATTTCTCTATCACACACTGATTATGTATCAATTCATATCTATGAGCATATCATTTAAATCATCATGTTCATCATATTCCTACAACAATGGGTATAAACCCTAAATCGCCTAAACAATCGAAATTAAGCAAACTTCTCATTCTATTGTGAATTCCTAACTCACAATTACACAAGATTTCCACATAGATTCATGATTGGGTTAAAACCCACTTTCTACAACACACCCAAATCAGAATTTTCGACATACCTTGTGTTGAACAAGCTTAGATGGTTAAAGATTTGAGTTCATGCATCAGTTTAGGCCCTTAATTCCTTCCTAATCTTGTGATTTTCTGAAAACTAGGGTTTCTTCTTGGTCTCCTGCTCCTGGTCGATCCATACGCACACACCAGAATGTGTGTTTGTGTTTTTCCTTTTCCTTTTATTTGTTTTAATTAAAACTTCCATCCTTTTTAACAAGTTTGGCCCCTCTAATTACTTGGATTGTTTATTTGTCATATAACCTTCCTTCTAATCAAGTTACTAACATAAATACTTAACTAGGTTAAATATAACATGACTAGACTTTTTAGGTAACATAAATAATTTGCATATTTTGGGGTGTTACACTGAATCTCTAACAACTTTTAAAGATTATAAGGCTGAAGTTGAAAAGTAATTAGATCGTCAGATTAAAGTTGTGAGATCAGATAGGGGCAGTGAATATTATGGAAGACATACTGATGTGGGTCAAGCTCCTGGTCCATTTTATGAGTTTTGTAAGGGCCAAGGGATTGTGAACCAATACACCATAACTGGTACACCTCAGCAGAACGGTGTTGCTTAATACAAAGGACAACTGACAATTAAAACATACTAGGGTTTATTGTAAACTTATTTATTTACTGGGTAAAGTTTCTGGCTTGTAGGTGATATGGGTGCTAGGACTGGGTCAGGGTGTTTATATGTTAGCATTTACTGCTACCGTAGCTAACATATAGAGATCTGCCCATTTTTCATCTAATTTATCTTCCCATGGTGGTTTGATGCCTACACCTTTTGATTGTGACTTCTTTATTTTCTCTTGACTTTTCTTAATAATCAAACTTCTTTTATTAGGGGTAAGTGGTTCTTCATACTGTGCCTTACGAACAAATATTCCCTCCTCAGTATCTGCTGAGTATCTTGAGGAATTTGATTGGGATGAAGTTCCCTTTTCTTTCGGTGAATTTTCTAATTTACGATAGATATCCGAAATTCTTTGCTTACCCATACTGTACATTAACAGATAGTCAAGATATAAACACATAATCACAGAATGGAAATTAGGAAAATTAAGTATTTTTAAATACTTAATAAGCTTAAATCAGTGGCTCTTTCACGCGGCTCTGATACCACCTTTTCCTGTCACGGCCCCAGCCCCGGTTTTACCCAGTCCAGAGCCGCGGGACAGGAACCTGTGGTATTAATTACTTTAATGCGATAGCGGAAGATTTTAACAGGATCTTTTAAAACTTGAAATACCCGATTATCTTATTTCATAATTCGGGATAAAACCCCGGTAGTTTATAATAAGATGATTTCACTGGGAAATCCTTGTTTTACAAAACATGATTCTTTATTTATATTGAGACACTTCCTTAAGCTTGTAGTGCTTCGCGGCACTTTTCTTGGATCACAACAGATCACCTGAAACATGTTTGAAAAAGGTTTTTGTCAGCGGGGAAATACTGGTGAATCATTCTTTTTACTGAAACGACGCATTTGTTATAATTTACAGTATTAAGAGCGATTACAATGTTTATACATATCAACCATCTACCCACGGTATTTATCACTCGACCACCTATTGGCTATCTCGTTGTCCAATGGTGTCTGTGATTATGGTCATATCACCCCTTGGCTAACCCGTTGTCCAATGGTGACGGTTATCAAGTATTGTATACAAAACCCCACATACCGGCTGTAATTGAAGATTACAAAGACTTAATCCCTGTAATTATAAACTTGAAAATATTTAGGGTTTTGTAAAGCAGTTTGATAAAAAGAGAATGACTCACATTGCAGCTTTATTCGGGCAGAGTTTAGCCTACTGATAAGCCTGTTAACCTAATTTGACAATAATGCACACGAAACTAGGTCAGTAACTAATACAGCATTTACGATAACTCACGAGATTAAACCCTCACAACGAATGACAAAGTGCGATACTTAAACATCCATCGAGTTCACGATGAATGACAAAGCATAAACCCAATGTGGGCAGCACTTAAACATCCATTGGATAGTTTTAATCGATCGGACATTGAATCGTAGTAGCGATCGAGTTATTACCCTGTTATTGTGGCAAAACTTCGTGTTATGTGTGTGTTTTGTGGTATACAGACGATATCTCAACGTACGAAATGAATTTTCACGTCGAATCAACGCCAAAATGCAAGTGCCAATGCCCTGATTTATATGCTGAAAAATGGGTTTCCCCGCGTGGCGCGCCAGGGAGACCTGGCTCCCGCGCGTGGCGCGCAGGCCACTTCTAGCATAGACTAGCCTCGTGTCTCAGTAGCTTAGCTGAGTTGACGGTTCGACGAATTTCAATTTAGACAACAAACTGTAAGGATAATACTAACGGGAATTTACCCCCCCTGAGTTTTAGGGGCCCTGATCCTGATTCCGATTGTTCTGAAAATTTTAGGGTTTATGCAGGATTACTTGAGGGTCTTAATTAGGGTTTCCAAATTAAGATAAAAATTAATACTTTTAAATGAGAGTTGTTACATCCTCCCCACCTTAATAAAAATCTCGTCCTCGATATTTACTGGAATAAGTAGGGATACTTTCGCTTCATTTCTGATTCCAGCTCCCAAGTATATTCCGGTCCTCTCTTTGAATCCCACTTGACTTTGACCAGTACGAGTCTTTTGTTTTTGAGAAATTTGACCTTTCTGTCTTCTATCTGTAGTGGCTTCTCAACAAAATTTAACTTTTCATTTACCTCTACATCTTGAAGAGGTACTACCAGGGATTCGTCGGATAAACACTTCTTGAGGTTGGATACATGAAATACGTCATGTATCCCGGTTAGCTCTTCTGGTAGTTGTAAACGATAGGCAACTGGTCCTATTCGTTGGATTACTGGAAATGGTCCTACGTACCTTGGACTCAACTTCCCTTTCTTTCCAAATCGAACCACTCCTTTCCAAGGAGAAATTTTCAAGAGTACCTTGTCTCCCACTTGAAATTCTAACGGCTTGCGTCGATTGTCTGCATAACTCTTCTGACGATCACGAGCCGTCTTCAGTCTTTCCTTGATTTGAGTGATATTGTTGGTGGTTTCTTGTACTATTTCAGGTCCTGATAATTGACTTTCTCCTATTTATGCCCAACAAACTGGAGTTCTGCATTTTCGTCCATACAGTGCTTCGAATGGAGCAGCTTCAATGCTTGAATGATAACTATTGTTATAGGAGAATTCGATCAAAGGTAGGTGATCATCCCAATTTCCACCAAAATCTATTACACATGCCCGGAGCATGTCTTCCAAGGTTTGTATTGTCCTTTCACTTTGTCCGTCTGTTTGTGGATGATATCCCGTACTTAAATTTAGTCGGGTTCCCATTGCTTCCTGTAAACTTTTCCAGAAGTGGGAAGTGAAACGACTATCCCTATCTGATACAATGGAGAGTGGAACTCCATGTAAGGATACTACTTCGTCTACATACAACTTGGCTAACCTTTCCATGCTAAAGGTTTCCTTTATGGGTAGAAAATGAGCTGACTTGGTTAATCGATCCACAATTACCCAAATCCCATCATTACCTTTTCTGGTTTTGGGTAACTTAGTAACAAAGTCCATTGTTACGAGTTCCCATTTCCATACAGGCATTTCTAATTGTTGAAGTAGACCTGAGGGTTTCTGGTGTTCTGCTTTAACTTGTGAACAAGTTAGACACTTAGATACATATTTAGCTATGTCCTTTTTCATTCCTATCTACCAGAAGTTATTCCTTAAATCTTGGTACATCTTATTGTTTCCCGGGTGCATGGTATACCTAGATTTATGGGCTTCCTCTAAGATCTTATGTCTTAAATCTCCTTGTTTAGGTACCCAAATCCTTTTCTTATGGAATCTCCAAATTCCATCATCTCCTTGCTCCAGTTCTTTTATTCTTCCTTTCATTCCTTCAGCATCATCTTTGATTGCTGATTCCTGGACATTCTTTAGTTGTTCCATTAAATCTAACTGTAGATTTAATCTAAGAGCACGAACTCTTCTTTGTTTCTCATGATACTTACGACTTAAGGCATCTGCAACTACGTTTGCCTTTCCTTCGTGATACTGAATATCACAGTCGTAGTCGCTTAGTATTTCCATCCATCTCCTTTGCCTCATGTTTAATTCTTTTTGCCCAAATATATATCTTAAGCTTTTATGATCTGTATAAACTATAAACTTACTTCCATACAGATAGTGTCTCCAAATCGTAAGGGCAAAAATTATGGCTCCTAACTCTAAATCATGAGTTGTATAGTTTTCCTCATGCTTATTCAATTGCCTTGATGCATATGCAATTACCTTTTTGCGTTGCATTAACACACATCCTAATCCTAGCTTAGAAGCATCACAGTATACTTCAAAATCTTCTATTCCTTCTGGTAAGGCTAGAATTGGGGTGTTTGTTAACTTTTGCTTTAAGATTCTAAAAGCCTCTTCTTGCTTAGATCCCCATTCAAACTTAACGGTTTTACAGGTTAGCTTGGTTAATGGTACAGCTATCTTAGAAAAGTCTTTAATAAAGCGCCTATAGTATCCAGCTAATCCTAGAAAACTTCTAACTTCCGTGGCTGATTGCGGAATCTTCCATTTGGTGATTGCTTCTATCTTAGCAGGATCTACGTGAATACCTTCGTGATTCACCATGTGCCCTAAAAACTGCACCTCCTGTAGCCAAAATTCACACTTTGAGAATTTGGCGTAAAGCTTCTCCTTTCTTAACAAGGTTAAGAGTGTATGCAGGTGCTCACGATGCTCTTCCTGATTTTTGGAATAAATAAGTATATCGTCAATAAAGACAATTACGAATTTATCCAAGTATGGTTTACAGATCCTATTCATCATGTCCATAAATGCTGCAGGGGCATTTGTTAATCCAAAGGGCTGTAAACTCGTAATGACCATACCTAGTTCTGAAAGCAGTTTTAGGTATGTCTTCTTCTTGTACCTTTAATTGATGATATCCGGAGCGTAAGTCTATCTTTGAAAAATATCTAGCTCCCTGGAGTTGATAAAAAAGATCATCAATCCTAGGCAATGGGTATCGATTCTTAATTGTAACCTTATTCAATTCCCTATAATCGACACACATTCGCATTGAACCGTCCTTTTTCTTTACGAACAACACTGGTGCTCCCCAAGGGGATGAACTAGGTTGTATAAATCCTTTACTAAGCAATTCATCTAATTGCTTTTTCAGTTCTAACATTTCAGTGGGTGCTAATCGATAGGGTGCCTTTGCTACTGGTGTAGTTCCAGGAATCAAATGAATTCTGAATTCTACTTCCCTATCTGGTGGTAATCCAGGTAGTTCTTCTGGGAATACATCTGAGTATTCCGATACTACCGGAATTTCCTTAAGTTCTTTACCCTTAGTTCTAATGATTACCGAAATCATATACACTATTCCTTGCTTTCGTTCATAACTATCAACTTTCATTACTGAAATGAACTTCATGGGTTTTCGCAGTTTATCTCCTGTAACCATAATTACTTCTCCTGTGGGTGCACGAATTTCTATGGAGTTTTTATCACAAAGGATTCGAGCATGGTTAGCTACTAACCAATCCATTCCTAATACAACATCGAATCCAGCTAAATTCATGGGTAATAGGTTTGCAGAAAATTTATGACCTAAAAGTTCTATATTTTCTTTTTGCAAAACCGTATTTATATTAACAGAGTTCCCGTCTGCCGTTTCTATTGTAAAAACTTGCCTAAGTTTTGTTAAGGGTAGCTTAAGAGCTTGGCAGAATGAAGTATTTATAAAACTTTGGTTTGCACCAGAGTCAAATAATACTTTTGCGTAAACGTTGTGAACTAGGAACGTATCGGCTATCACATCTGGAATGAGTTCTGCCTCCTGGGTAGTTAACTGGAATGCTCGTGCATTCTTCTTGGTAGCTCCGTCAGTCGGTTTGGCTTTATTGTCTGCTGGTTTGATCAACTTAGGGCATTCTAGTTTGAAATGCCTAGCTTCTCCACAGTTATAGCAGACCCTTATTTTCTTTCTGCAGTCTTCTTCACGATGTCCTACAACTTTGCAAAAGTTGCAGGTTACATTGCATTTTCCAAAATGTTTCTTTCTGCAATTCCTGCAGAACGGTGGAGTTGAGAATTACCCGGTTCCTTTCTTCTTGAAGTTGCTATTATTACCCACACGAAATCCTTGGGTAATTTTCTGAGCTAATTCCTTCTTCCGGTTTTCATCTCTTGTGCGTACCAACTCGTCAGTTAAGGTGTTAGCTAATTCTACCGCATCGTCAATAGTGTGAGGTCTCGCAGCTTTAACGATATTACGGATTTCGCCAATTAATCCCCAAATATAGCGATAAATGAGTACCGGTTCTGGCGAAGCCAGCGTTGGTACCACTCTAGCATATTCGAAGAATGTCGAAGTATACCCTCTACAATCAACACCTATCATTTGGTGATTTAGGAACTTATTGGTTATTTGTTCCTTTTCATACTCAGGACAGAATTTTCTTTCTACCAGACTTTTAAATTCTTCCCAGTTCATGGTATACGCCACACTCCTTCCTTTGGCTTGAAGTACCGTATTCCACCATTCTAGCGCCCCTTCTTTGAAAAGATGTGACGCGTACATGACCTTGTCGTCCTCGGCACATTTACTTATTGTAATTACTGCCTCAGTTTTCTCTAACCAACGTAGTGCAGCAGTCGCCCCTTCCTTACCTGCAAACTCGATTGGTTTACAGGCAAGAAATTCCTTATATGTGCAACCAGGAGTTGCAGCTTTCATCTTTTTAGGAAGTGGGGGTTGCACTACATCGTTATCATTATTATTAATGTTGCCTCCTCCATTTATACTATTAGTGAAGTTGTCTTCATTAGTACGTTTGCTAGGAATAATTTGTTGAGGTTCAACTGGATTTCGAGCAGTAGCAAGAATTGCTGGAATATCATTGGTTATTCCCTGAGCAACGATATTCTCTATATCTTGCATATTCAGAAATTAATCTTCATTGTGTTGCTCGGATTGATTATCCACATTAACTCGTTCATTACCAGCGTTTGCCATCTGGTAATTAATATATATAAGTTATTAGCACAAAATAATTAATAACTAATAAGATAATTGCACATAATCATATTAACACATTTAGCCAAAATTGTCGATTTTCTTTTCGACTTCCGTTCTTTATATATCATAGTATGCTTCCGTACACACCAGTTATCTTACACAAGTTTTATTTTGAGTTATTTTACATAGTTATATTTTTATTATTATTAAACATATATTCACACAACCACACAATCACACATCCCTGCTAGTTGGTACTTCAGAAACGACGTTCCCTCTCGTCGTATTTCCAGGAGATCTGTTCTCCCACCTCCCGGATTCGATTCCCTGCATCCATAACTTCCTCGCCAAAATGGCGGAGTTCAACCAGATTCTCGTTGCTCATCGGTGGATTTGGTGCAGGTTCTGGTTCAAACTGAGGGAAAAAGGTATAGGGATTATTTAGGAGGTTTTGAAACTGCCAATCGTTGGTCCACCATTCGTCCATTTCTCCTTGAGGTTGGGTGTGGATTAAAGGTTCTGGGATGGCTGGTTCCAAATTTATTGGAAGTTGAGTTCCGGCAGGATAAGGGTAAAGGTTGGTATTGATTGGTCTAATGATATCACAGCTTGTCAATATACGACCCAACTCCTCTTGTAATGGCAACTCCTCGACTTATTTAGAACTTTCCCCATTTTCCATTTCTACTTGCCCGGCATTTTCCTCCATCTCGATCCCTTTTCCTTTATCTATGAGATTTTCTATTTTGGGAACCTTTCTAGTTGCTGGTTTCCTCCTGCGTACACGCCTCCAGCCTACGAATCTTCTCCTTTTCTTAGGCTTTGGTTTCTCCGGAGGTGGAGCACAAAATTCCATAGGTTCTTCCACATCGGGTATGTAGCCAGTAAAGTCTTTGGAAACTTCTATTTTCACCGGATAAAGATTGAGATTCTGAAGGGCTTCAGATAACTCATTCATGCTGTTTAGCATATATGCAAAAATGCTTAGTTAAAATTTTATAACAAAATTTCACAGATAAACATTCAAGTATTATTGCATACCGTGTGACTAATTTAATACAAAGGACAACTGACAATTAAAACATACTAGGGTTTATTGTAAACTTATTTATTTACTGGGTAAAGTTTCTGGCTTGTAGGTGATATGGGTGCTAGGACTGGGTCAGGGTGTTTATATGTTAGCATTTACTGCTACCGTAGCTAACATATAGAGATCTGCCCATTTTTCATCTAATTTATCTTCCCATGGTGGTTTGATGCCTACACCTTTTGATTGTGACTTCTTTATTTTCTCTTGACTTTTCTTAATAATCAAACTTCTTTTATTAGGGGTAAGTGGTTCTTCATACTGTGCCTTACGAACAAATATTCCCTCCTCAGTATCTGCTGAGTATCTTGAGGAATTTGATTGGGATGAAGTTCCCTTTTCTTTCGGTGAATTTTCTAATTTACGATAGATATCCGAAATTCTTTGCTTACCCATACTGTACATTAACAGATAGTCAAGATATAAACACATAATCACAGAATGGCAATTAGGAAAATTAAGTATTTTTAAATACTTAATAGGCTTAAATCAGTTGCTCTTTCACGCGGCTCTGATACCACATTTTCCTGTCACGGCCCTTGCCCCGGTTTTACCCAGTCCAGAGCCGCGGGACAGGAACCTGTGGTATTAATTAGTTTAATGCGATAGCGGAAGATTTTAACAGGATCTTTTAAAACTTGAAATACCCGATTATCTTATTTCATAATTCGGGATAAAACCCCGGTAGTTTATAATAAGATGATTTCCCTGGGAAATCCTTGTTTTACAAAACATGATTCTTTATTTATATTGAGCCACTTCCTTAAGCTTGTAGTGCTTCGCGGCACTTTTCTTGGATCACAACAGATCACCTGAAACATGTTTGAAAAAGGTTTTTGTCAGCGGGGAAATACTGGTGAATCATTCTTTTTACTGAAACGACGCGTTTGTTATAATTTACAGTATTAAGAGCGATTACAATGTTTATACATATCAACCATCTACCCACGGTATTTATCACTCGACCACCTATTGGATATCTCGTTGTCCAATGGTGTCTGTGATTATGGTCATATCACCCCTTGGCTAACCCGTTGTCCAATGGTGACGGTTATCAAGTATTGTATACAAAACCCCACATACCAGCTGTAATTGAAGATTACAAAGACTTAATCCCTGTAATTATAACCTTGAAAATATTTAGGGTTTTGTAAAACAGTTTGATAAAAAGAGAATGACTCACATTGCAGCTTTATTCGGGCAGAGTTTAGCCTACTGATAAGCCTGTTAACCTAATTTAACAATAATGCACATGAAACTAGGTCAGTAACTAATACAGCATTTACGATAACTCACGAGATTAAACCCTCACAACGAATGACAAAGTGCGATACTTAAACATCCATCGAGTTCACGATGAATGACAAAGCATAAACCCAATGTGGGCAGCACTTAAACATCCATTGGATAGTTTTAATCAATCAGACATTGAATCGTAGTAGCGATCGAGTTATTACCCTGTTAATGTGGCAAAACTTCGTGCTATGTGTGTGTTTTGTGGTATACAGACGATATCTCAACGTACGAAATAAATTTTCACGTCGAATCAACGCCAAAATGCAAGTGCCAATGCCCTGATTTATATGCTGAAAAATGGGTTCCCCCGCGTGGCGCGCCAGGGAAACCTGGCTCCCGCGCGTGGCGCGACAGGCCACTTCTAGCATAGACTAGCCTCGTGTCTCAGTAGCTTAGCTGAGTTGACGGTTCGACGAATTTCAATTTAGACAACAAACTGTAAGGATAATACTAACGGGAATTTACCCCCCCTGAGTTTTAGGGGCCCTGATCCTGATTCCGATTGTTCTGAAAATTTTAGGGTTTATGCAGGATTACTTGAGGGTCTTAATTAGGGTTTCCAAATTAAGATAAAAATTAATACTTTTAAATGAGAGTTGTTACACTAACCTGCAAAGCTCAGCTAGATTTGTATCTCTTTTAATTTTGTGTTGTCACATGTTCAGAATGCAAATGAATACAAAGCTTTGTTAGCCAAAGTAATAACCACAGATGCAACTACAAAAGAATATGAAGACGGTAAAACAGTTTTTACTTCATGGTCAACAGCCAGACACCTGCTCAAAGACGACAATCGGTACAACAAAATGCCAAGAAAAGATAGAGAATCATTATGGCGGTGGCACGTCGAGGACCTGCAACGAAGGCGAAAGTCAACAGCTGAACAAGATATGGAAAAACATGGTGATGGTAAAACAACTAGTTCAGTTGATTCTAGGAAACATCTTTCTGGGTATAAGAGAAACCATGGTCGTGGATATCCTTTTGACATCTTATCAGCCTCTTAACGGCCTGCTTATGATCTGTTATATTCCTTTACTTTGTTTATTTTGTACACTATGTGAAGGCCAAAGATATTACCGGACCGTTTTGTTACGGTAGGGCTGTTATAGATATAAACAAAGCTGTTTTAAAGATGTTTTGAGGTTAATTATACAAGCTGCTTGTTTTTTTAGCTAAGCTGATTATGTAATAGTTAGTGAACGACCCATTCGTTTGAAGTGGTCAAATGAAAGGGTTTTTCGTTGGACTTTGTGCGTTTGCAAGTGAGACAAGTATGGTCAAACAACAACGGGGGTGTTGTTTGGAATTTCCAAGTGAAAGGGGGTGTTGTTTGGAATATCCAAGTGAAAGGGGGGGGGGTGTTAGGAATTTCCATCTCCTATATATACTTGTTTTGAGTGTCACTTGCAAATTAAGGTTTTAGATTTGGGGGAGAGACCACCACTTGGTCTCTCCTGGTTTCCATGATCTATGCTCTATCGGTTTTGATAGGATGACTTATTATGTGTCGGCTTTTAATCTTATGCTCTCTGAATCAATACAAGAAAGTTGTTTATCTATCTATAATCTTCCATCTATTAACAAATCTCACATAATCTTGTTTTTCGGTCCTAAACACGAACTTTCGTACAATGTATATAAATAAAATATCAAAATGTATATAAAATAAAAAATTTCAAATGCATAAATGACAAAAATAGTGTATGTAAATAAATGATATATCATGTATACAATTAGGTAAACATATATATAAATATCTAAAAAATAAAAAAAAAATTATATCATGTATACAATTTGGTAAACATATACACTTTATCTGGTAATCGGATCGGGTAAATGGGTATATCAACAAATCTCAAACTAGCGAAAAAATAAAAACTAATCCCAAATCTTATTACACGACCCTAAACCCAATCCCAAATGTGTCGAGTTTCGAGTTTACTCATGTTCAGATTCGATTGTCACCCCTAAGCCCATTGAACAATGTGATGGAGCAAATGTATTATTATTATTATTATTATTATTATTATTATTATTATTATTATTATTAGTATTAGTATTAGTAGTTAAAATCAAGTTAATTTTGTGAATTATTTATTTTACTGAATATGAAATTACATTTTTATCGTTAACATTGGAAAAGAAACAAAAATGTACGAAGTACAATTGAACCCGCCGAATGCATTATGGTTAGAGAGAGGATAGAGAGTAGAGACAAAACTGAAGGGTAAAAGTTACTATAGAAACCATTTATGCAATGGGAAAATCTTCAAATGAATCGTGTTAACTTTCCAAAATAACTATCTGAAGGCTCTCCTAGTGTCCACACACACAAAACAAGAAGTCTTGGAGCATTTTCAACGATAATGAATCACAACTTGCCACTTGTCCAAAAATCCATGTGGCGGCTCTAAGCCTTTCTAGGGACCAGGGCCGCCAAACAGGTTGTAGAGGCTCTAAGCCTTTTCAGGCTCTCGAAGAGGCTTCGTAATTTTGATTTTGATTTTTTTAATTTAATAATTTTATTTTATATCTCTTTAATTTAATAATTTTATATTTTATATTTTGTTTAATGACGTTTTTCTAAACTTTAAAATTGTAGGTATCATTAGATGACGTTTCATCGGAAGAGAGATGGAAAATACATTATTTGATTACAATTTTATGTCAAATTTCTCCTCTGGAGTGTTACCTCTAGGTCCTCGTTGACAAAGTTGAAAGAGAACTCGTTAACGTTTTGTTATTATAATCCCTTTTTATGTTACATAGTACTAATAAAAAACATAAATGTCTTCTAATAAACATTAGATAACACCAATAGAAAACATAAACGTCTTCTACATAAAAAACATTCCTAAAAATTTTAAAACAATATATTCCTAAAAAAATACATTCCTAAAATAAAATATAAAATTAGTAAATTAAAAGAGATACTACTAAAATATAAATTTATTAAATTAAAAAATAATAGGATAAATTACACTTTTCGTCCTTTATGTTTATATCGGATTGCAATGGATGACCTTTAACTTCAATAATTACAGTCATAGTCCTTTATTTGACAAACTCGTTACACCTTTCGTCCTTTAGCACTAACCATGTCAAAATTTTCAGTTAAGACTGATCAGTTAAGGGTAACTTAGTCATTTTACCAACTTAATTAAAAATAATTTTATAAAAAAAAAAGTCAACAAAAAATATCCCTTCATCAAGTCAACACCCTTTTTATCCCTAACTTGTAACCTAAAGCTTCACCAGTCACCACTGCCACTCCGGCCACCGTCCAACCACCATCCGGCCACAACCCTAGCCACCACTAACTTTAAAATTCAACATAAATTCAAACACAGATCCTCAACATACTTACTTTAAAAATTCTGCACACTTCCTAGATTAAAAAAAAATGTACAAGATCAAAGTTCAATACTTTCCATGCCCCTCACCGCAATGGACCAGTCATGCGGCATAACAAAAAAAAACACCCTAATAAATCAAACCCCCTTTGACAAGAAAATCAAAAACAAAACAATTGCATTAAATTAGGCATCCGTAACACATTTCAATAAAACAACTTACAAACAAATTACTCAACTAATCTACTAATTCAACACCTGCATGTATCGAATTCAATTATGCAAAATCGACAAGAAATCTGTGCCGTATTTAGGGTTTATTCGTGGCTGGTGGTCAAATATGAGAGTGTTCTTCAGATCTAAGGGTTTCCAGGGTGTTTAGATCGGATTTCAGATCTGAGGTTTCAGAGGTTTAGGTTTTCAGAGGGTGGCCGGTGGTCGAATATGAGAGAGGGATTGAGACTTTGTGTGTGTGTTTAGAGAGAGAGAGGGGTCGGCGATCAGTGAGGTTGAGGGTGGCCGGCGGTCTTTTTTTTGTTGTTCTAGGTTTTGGTTGAGCAGAGAAAGACAAAGTGAGAAGACAGGAGAGAGGATATGAATTATTTATATATGTAATTTATCTTTTCAATTTTTTTAGATAAATGAGTAAAATTACCGATCTACCCTTATGTGCAACTCACATGGCAAGACTTAACTGAAAATTTTGACATGGTTAGTGCTAAAGGACGAAAGGTGTAACGAGTTTGTCAAATAAAGGACTATGACTGTAATTATTGAAGTTAAAGGTCATCCATTGCAATCCGATATAAACATAAAGGACGAAAAGTGTAATTTATCCAAAATAATATTACAAGCCCTTGTGACTATGGTGAAAAGGCTCCAAGACCTTGTGAGTGCGGGTTAAGGGGCCTTCTGATGGCTATTTTACAAAGTTGACAAAATCAATTGGCTCTTTTAGATATTTTCCCTTATGCAATTTGTTTCATAGAAAACCTAAAATGTAGGTTAACAAATAGTTTATAGTTAATGGGGAAGAATCCACTAAAAAGTGAATTTTGCCTAAGTAGCCTAAGAAGGATTGTGATGATGACATGTGGCACTTCTAATAAGTAGGAATGAAGGGCATTTTAGTCTTTATAAATAGGAGTGAAAATGACATGTGACAACCCTTTTGTTTTTAAAAAATACAATAAAAAAATCTAGTACAAAAAAATCTAGCACAAAAAATCTAGTACAAAAAAATATAGCACAAAAATTGTGATGATGACATGTGACACTTCTAATAAGTAGGAATGAATGACATTTTGGTCTTTATAAATAGGAGTGAAAATGACATGTGACAACCCTTTTGTTTTTAAAAAATACAATAAAAAAAATCTAGTACAAAAAAATCTAACACAAAAAATCTAGTACAAAAAAATATAGCACAAAAAAATCTAGTACAAAAAAATATAGCACAAAAAAATATAGCACAAAAAAATCTAGTACAAAAAAATCTAGTACAAAACAATATACAACAACAACAACAACCATACCCAGTAAATCCCACAAATAGCAAAGCTACTTATAGGGTCTGGGGAGGGTGGGATGTAGACAGACCTTGCCTCTATCCATATGGATAGAGAGGCTGCTTCCAGAGAGACCCTCGGCTCTAAAACGAACATGAAACCAACACACCAAGTCAAAGCATATAGAAAAAGATATGTAGATATATAGAAATAAGAAGTCGCCCATACCAAGAAAGTAAACAGAGTGGCACATAATGTAAATCATGTAAAACAGCATACAACATCATTTGGGCATAAACACAAGAAGGCAATCACCGAAAAAGTTACTTAAAGAATAGGAACATCCTACGTCCCTGAAATACCCCTAAGACCTTACTGTTTACATGTGAACCCCCAACATATTTTAAGCTTTAGATTTAATGTGAGCAAACGCTCATTCATATCCGCCACGAACTTTGTTCCAAAACATTCAACCACTCGAGGTAAAAAAACAACTAGCCACCCCTAACTCTAAACTCGTTCCTTACTTCCTTTATTGTAGCTGGATTGCCATTTATATGCCCATGAGTACACTTGACTTTGACCCAAACAGACCTTGACCCGACTACACCTGACCTGACCAGACTTGAACTTTGATTCAACCGGGCATACCTTTGTGGTTCCTTGCAGCCGTTAAAATTGAATCCACCAGGTAGAACTTGGGCAGTTGGACCGCCAAAGTTGAATCCAAGTTGTGAACTATCAAGCACGGGCTCCTATTCTTCCAACCAGTGAGTCTCGAGAATTTTCATGGCATTTTCATAAATTTCATTATTGTCCTGAGACTATAGGTTCTCAATCTTTGCTAAACTCACTATCACAATCCATACAAACCATAAATCATTACAAAAGGTTTTAAACAATAGATAAAAAATCGTTAAAGAGGATCAAGCCAACATCAACATGAACACATTTTGACCTGTTACTCAGATTTAGGATCTTGAGTTTATGAAGAATGTAAAAAGTAACTTACTTGATCTGTTCATTAGTGCCGCCAGAAGTGGCATTTGCAATTGCCCGTGCAGCTTCTTTCTTTATATCAAATTCAGCAGTCTCAAGGAGATGGACCGGGGGAGTGTTTAACCCAACTTCGATTACAGACTAGATTTGGACCGGGGGAGTGTTTAACCCAACTTCGAGTACAAAACAATATAGCACGAAAAAATTCAGCAAAAAAATGTAGTACAAAAAAATCCAGCACAAAAAATTGAGAAAAAAAATTTAAGATAAAAAAATCCAGCACAAAAAATTTAGCACAAAAATATAGTACAAAAATCCAGCACAAAAAATGTTATACAACATAGAAATACAACACATTTTAGTGGGTTTTTTAGTCTTCATATTTTATATAGCAATATGGTACTCAAATTAAAGATAAAAAGACGCTCGATTTTATGGTGAAATTTTTATGAAAAAATAATGTCGTATAAAAAAGTTATGAACGTTTAAAAAATAGGGGTGGAATATGCATGTGCCTTGCATGTGGAGAGAGAAAATCCATAAATATGATTTTCCCAAGATACCCTTGCACTCCTCCTTTCTCCTACACTTTCATCTTAACCATTGATTTGAAAAATGAATGGTTAAGATTCCTTCTCATCCTACTTAGGCAAAATCAACTTTTTATTTGATCTTACCCCATAGTTTATGTACCATTTTGCACTAATAGTACAAATTCAATGGTGTTTTTTTCTTTCCTGAAATGATTATCGTGGTGTTTGTTTTTTTAAAAAATATTTGCGCATGTTTTTCTGTTTGCGCCGCGCAGACATTGTTTCATTAAAAAACGTCTGCGCGAGCTCTTTTTGGTGCTGACCTGTCCCAACCACTTCTAAGATTTTCTAAGGTTTGCGGAGGGTTAAACATCACTACCCACCACCACCGTCCACCACTACCACCACCGTTTGTACACCACCATCAGTTTATTTTAGAAGTATACATACGTTAAAAAAACAGAATTTTTTTTGCAGACTGCAGAGGTTTGGTCCACCTCTTCTTCTACATATGTCTGCAGATGTGGTCCGCAGACTACAAACATTTTACCTCTTAAAATACAAACTGCACCTAAGTCAGGCATTTCGCTTTCATCCCTAAAACGCAGATGTGTTTTCGACAAACCCTCAACGGATGTGTTCAACATTAACAGTTTCTTCAGCCTTTCATCCTCTCCTTACTTCCATAACGTCTGAACTCACAATCACCCCAATTGAAAGAATGTGGTTTTACCCAGGATGTTGCAACTTACATGGCTGTAATAATAATAAGGTTTCTGTGTTATAGCTAGGGTATGAGCAGGAGGTTAAAGTATTTGTTTTTTAAAGGTTTTTGAGGATATAAATAGGGTTTTTGGTTCTAAAAT
This sequence comes from Helianthus tuberosus, assembly GCA_030545235.1. Taxonomy (NCBI): domain Eukaryota; kingdom Viridiplantae; phylum Streptophyta; class Magnoliopsida; order Asterales; family Asteraceae; genus Helianthus; species Helianthus tuberosus. Next base: position 141,353,031 of record CM060426.1, on the reverse strand, counting down.
ATCAATTTATCCAAGTTTGGTGGTCATCTAAATTCTCCTATATATTGAAAACTAAACCAAATGAACAGTAACCTATAAATACAATAAAATATTATATTCAGTTTTTTTTTATAGTTTTGTTATCTTAATATTATAATAATTGTTATCTCCTTTATTTTTTAAGTCTGATAAGTTTGGTCTTAACTAGTAGTTGTTTTTTAAAGGTTTTTGAGGATATAAATAGGGTTTTTGGTTCTAAAATATCAATTTATCCAAGTTTGGTGGTCATCTAAATTCTCCTATATATTGAAAACTAAACCAAATAAACAGTAACCTATAAATACAATAAAATATTATATTCAGTTTTTTTTTATAGTTTTGTTATCTTAATATTATAATAATTGTTATCTCCTTTATTTTTTAAGTCTGATAAGTTTGGTGTTAACTAGTAGTTGTTTTTTAAAGGTTTTTGAGGATATAAATAGGGTTTTTGGTTCTAAAATATCAATTTATCCAAGTTTGGTGGTCATCTAAATTCTCCTATATATTGAAAACTAAACCAAATGAACAGCAACCTACAAATACAATAAAATATTATATTCAGTTTTTTTTTATAGTTTTGTTATCTTAATATTATAATAAGTGTTATCTCCTTTATTTTTTAAGTCTTATAAGTTTGGTGTTAACTAGTAGTTGTTTTTTAAAGGTTTTTGAGGATATAAATAGGGTTTTTGGTTCTAAAATATCAATTTATCCAAGTTTGGTGGTCATCTAAATTCTCCTATATATTGAAAACTAAACCAAATGAACAGTAACCTACAAATACAATAAAATATTATATTCAGTTTTTTTTATAGTTTTGTTATCTTAATATTATAATAAGTGTTATCTCCTTTATTTTTTAAGTCTGATAAGTTTGGTGTTAACTAGTAGTTGTATCGAAAATACCGGTTCGTTATCGGTACATTAAGGTAAAAACCAACACCGGCCTGGTACATAAAATGTCAAAAATCGGTACCAGATTGAGTTTGATAATCTTTTAGTTTGAGAAATTTGGTACTGCTACCCAGTACCATTTGCTCATCCCTGATCACGGGTACCGTACGAACACCAACGGTATCGTACAACTTTTTTTTAGTTTTAGGGGTAGGGATGAGTTCGGTGCCAACTGATACCGAATCGGTATTGGTACTGAAAATACCGGTTACGATATCGGTATATGAAGGTAAAAACGGGTAGCGAACCGGTACTAGGAACGCCAAACATCAGTACCGAACTGGTACTTAGGATCTTTCGGTTCAGGAAATTCGGTACCGGTACCCATTACTATTTGCTCATCTCTGACTACGGGCTTCTACCGAACAACATCATTACCATACAACTTTTTTAGTTGATTTTCTTACGATTATTTTTTAGTGTTTTTTTTCTAGCATGCAACATTCAAGCACGCAAATCTACTAATAGCCATAGTCTGTCACCATTCACCAACACAACATTTCACACCTAACCTGATCATCATAACTCATAACTAGTCAACTACAAGAGAAAAGCCTATGATGCAATACATAACATACCAGTAAATGCATCAACCAACATGAAAAATCTTAATCATCTTCTAATCTTTTTTCGCGCTTTCATCACTATACCTTCCAGTATCCCGTTAGTCCCAAAATTCCCAGAAAATTGTTCAGGATCAACGGGACCCGGAAGCTTAAATGAGATAGAAAAGTGACCCGGTGGACAAAGTTTCTGAGACTGCATCTCAAATATCTGATCAAACCGACACACGGTTTTCTCATCAGTAACTGTTACTCCCCTTATAGATACTTTACCATCGTCTTCAACCTCACAAATAAATTCTCCTACATACACAAAATAATGCGCTTTGAATATCTAGGTTCGAATAGCAAGTTCATAAAAATGATAAAATTACCTATTTACCCCTTCTTTTAACCTCAAAACTCGATATATATAATATCATATTTACCCAACAAAAAATCATAATAGCAGATTATCTGATTCTATTTAATAAATATCATATAATAACTTTTAAACTTAAACAAGCAACACACAAAACAACTTCTTACTTACTTTCGTCTCGTTTAACACCAGGAAGAGACACGCGAAACAGGTACGAGTCTTCACATTCCCCAATGTCGATGTTCCCTATACTTTGACCAATTTGACCCATCGTAGCGCTCCCGGTCAGTAAACATCCACCGTTAGTTGCATTCAACATATTAACCCACTCTTCCCTACTCGGTTTAGAACGAACAAAAATCATATCCGACCCAAGTTCCGCCAATGCACCCACATTCACACCAGTTGACACGCAATGACCAGAACCACATAGACTCAGTGCACCATTGTCTGTATGTATCGGTGGGGTATCAGTACAAGTTACTGGTCTTATTTCTTTATGATATTCGGCTTCCTTCACGTCTATGTTATATAAAACTTTCCCATCAACAAATGTATGAAACCTGGGGCCTCGTCTTTATCGGTTCGTTTCTCATCTACCTCTTTCGCAGAAATTGAAAACAAATGCTATCTCCATGTGGGTTCCCCTAATCAGGTCAGTTTATCGCCGAAATTTGGTCAAATATGACCGCATTTTCCGATTCAGTTCAGTTTCATCACTTGCTCAGTTACCTTTCTCCGACGTATCAGACTCCGGTTCAGAAGAAAACTACCCACACCCCTTTAACAACAACAATATTGCCTCATTTGATCATGCCCACCAGGTGTTTGATAAAATGTCAGTTATTGAAACCTTAAACTACTTAAAAGAACAACCCAATACAGCATTACATTTACTCACCCGATTGAAACTATGTGGTTTTACCCATGATGTTGCAACTTATATGGCTATTATAAGGTTTATGTGTTACTGGGGTATGATTAGTAGGTTAAAGTTTTTGTTTTTAGAGGTTATTGTGGATAAAGATGGGGCTTTTGGGTTTAACGTTTCGGATTTGTTTGAAGGGTTGTTGAAAGAGTTTAATGTGGGTGATCAACATTTGTTTGTTATAGCTGTTGATGCTTTGATTAAGGCTTTTCTTAATGTTAGACGGCTTGATGAAGCGTTTGAAGTTTTGTTAAAGATACAAGGTCGATTTGTTCCGTTTGTGCGGACGTGTAATCTTTTTTTGAACGAGTTGGTTGAAGAGGGTGAAGTAGATATCGCTATGGCGGTTTATGAACATTTAAAGACGAGCGGTTTTTGTCCAAACGTGTGCACATATGGGATTGTGGTTAAAGGACTATGTAGGAAAGGACGCGTGAATGAAGCCGGAGATGTCTTTAGAGAAATGGAAGAAACTAGAGTTGAGTCTGATGCGTTCACGTTCGGTTCGTATATTGACAGGCTTTGCTCAAATGGCAACACAGACTTGGCTTTTTTGTTGCTTAAAATATCGCGAGACGCTGGTTCACCCGTCGATGTTTTCGCATACGCTTCTGTCATTCGTGGTTTTGTAAGAGAGTTGAAGTTCGACTCTGCAGAGAACGTTTTTCTTGACATGAAACAGTCGGCAATCGTGCCTGATGCTTATTGTTACGGGCCGTTAATCCAAGGGTACTGTAAAAGAAACAATCTTCTAAAGGCCTTGGATCTTCACGATGACATGAATTCAAACGGTATCCAAACTAATTGTGTTATTTTGAGCTCAATTATGCAATGTTTGTGTCATTTGGGGATGTTATCCGAAGCTGTGGACCAGTTTACAAAAGGAAAGGAATCCTGTGTTTTTCTCGATGAAATTTCATACACGATTGCTATTGATGCTCTATGTAGACAACGGAAAATCGGTGAAGCAGTTTTGTTGCTAGACGAGATGAAATTAAAGAAAATGAACCCAGATGTTATGCACTACACAACTTTGATCAATGGATTTTGTCTTCTTAACGAGCTTAAGAACGCTTTAAAAATCTTTAATGAGATGAATGAGAATGGTTTGAAACCCGATACGGTTATCTTCCATGAGCTTATTGGTGGGTTTTTAAAATGCGGGCGTTATAAGGAGACGATGATTCTTTTAGATAATATGGTGGTACGCGGTTTAAAGCCCACAAGTACTATGCATAACATCGTCATCGATGGCTTATGCAAATGTGGAAAGATGAAGCAAGCAGCATCATTTTTTAATAAGTTTGAATAATTATGTTGCTATGATAAATGGGTATTGCGACTTAAACAATGTAGAAAAGGCATATGAACTTTTTGTTACATTACCCGAGCATGAAAAGACCGGGCTTCTGCTAGCAAAAAAATGGCTACTTCAAACTTCTTACTGGCCTGTTTGAAAAACGCAAAACCAATGAAGCATTAAAGCTGTTTAAAACAATATTGGGATCAGAAAATGGACCGTCTAAGATTATGTATAGTAAGTTAATAGCTGCATGTTGTCGGGCTGGAGATATGATAACGGCCCGTGAGGTTTTCGTTACGATGATTGCAAGAGGAATACCACCTGATGTCATTTCCTACACGATTATGTTACATGGTTATTTTAAGATGAATTGCTTAACCAAAGCTTATGATATTTTTCGTCGTATGATACATCATGGTATACAACCTGATATTATAACTTATACGGTATTTTTTGACGGGGAGTCTAAAGTAAAACGAAAGGGATTTATCAGTAGAGAAAACGGGAGCGAAGAAAAGGGTTTGCAAAGATATCTGACTAAAATCCAAGAGTTGACTCCTGATCTTATTCACTACACGGTCTTGATTGACCATCATTGTAAGTCAAACAACTTACAGCATGCGAAGTTTCTTTTCAATGAAATGATTGAAAGAGGTTTAAAACCAGATACGATAGCATACACATCTCTTATACGTGGCCACCCACCTAAGAAATATGTAGAGGCTCAAGTACTTTATAACAATATGCTACGGGCAGGGGTCCAACAGGATTCACGATCCGTGCGAGCTCTAGAAAGGGTGAAGCTTACAATTTGCAAAAATCAATATTAGGGCTAATGATTTTATGCCATAAATTATTATTTTTGTACACAACCGACTAAATGTCTTAGTAGCATGAGACTATACATAAGTCACTTGTATGTGTCCATATTTAGCACGCGCCTGCATTGGTCTTAGTAGCATGAACGTACAACGCTAAAACCAAGGTAACACGTGCTTATATCAAGTTGACTTGCATTTTTATATTTTTTACATTTCTTAATTACTAAGTGTATAGATACAATATTCCTCTTGCAGACAATACCAAGTTATAGTGCTCGAAGAGCCATATTTGATACTTTGTTAGAACACTTGCTGAAGAAAAAGAAAATGAGCAGCGCAGAAGGCTGCAATCAAAGGTCACCAACAGTGACTGGATAATCCTCGATACTCATCTGTTAAAGGGTATCCATTTTATATGTAGTTAAGAAATTGTTACTTATGATTGGAAGGAAGCCCTTAATGCTTCTTATATACTTAATACAGAAGTACCAAGTCCTTTGATACACAAAACATTGCATTTAAAAAACATGTTTGTTGTTAAGGTTGTTATAAATGCTTATGTCATAAATAAATGCAGGAGAAATTGAAGGAAAGAAAGCGGGTATTGCGTAAGCGAAAAGAGCGAGAAGAACAAGAAGTGGAGAGAGTGCGTTCTAAAGCTCTCAGAAAGGAAGCTATCGAGTCATATCAAGCATTACTTGTAGAAACAATTAAAGATCCACAGGTCCTCTTTTATCAATTTTAAAATTAACTTCTTGAAAAGTTGAATCTTTATATTCGATAGTTGGACTTACTACAAACATATATAAAAGTCATACACGATAATCAGATTCATTTCAAACATATACAAAGGTTACAACAAAAGTTGATCATAACTTAAACCAATATAGATAAAACGATGATAAAGTTCAACAGTAACATAATTTGCAAATTGCAGTTCATATAAGAAACCTACATATCACATAAGACACAAAGCTCGATAAGAACTCGAACCAAGAATTTGAAAATTTTCGTACAATGTGCCTCCAAATGCTAGTATAAATTCTGAGGGCCCTCATCCATCTTCCAGCACTGATAGTGGATCCCTTTGTAACCTATTGTTTTTCTGTTTGCTGGAAGCGTGATAAATTTTCCATTAAATATTACATTACCTCACATATTTTTCCAAATTAATGCAAACGTTATGTGTGTATTACAATTACAAACTAACGTTCTGATTATAACTGCAGGCTATGGTAAATTCACCAGGTTCTTCATCTCTTCCTAGACCTCCTGTTCCTGCTAGTTCTGGTCCTTCATTTTCATACAACATTCCGCAAGCCGATATTGTTTCATTTCAGTCGACAATGGTAAGGATGGCTATGAAACTATTGTCAATTCACATTCCTGAAATAAACCTGTTAGTTATGTTTTCTGTTAACTGCTTTTTACATATTTGTGATGTCTTCTTGCCCTTCACTCCTTTTTAGGTGGCTGACTCAGCAAAGTCTGAAGCGCCAAAAAATGTCTCAATTTCTGCTACATCCTTGCAACCTCCTGTTTCTGGACCCCCGACACACCCCGGTTCATTTATGCAAGGAATGAATACACAGGTCAGGCCACCACCTTCGTCTGTTGCTGTTCCAAGAGAAGTGGCATCAGATGCTAATTTTTCTTGTAATGGAAACCACCAGTTGCCGCATAAGGATCAGTCTGTATGTACATCTTTAGAGTCTTATAATTGAAATCGTCTGCAGGCATGATTGGTTATACCTTTTTTGCACCTGATATTGGCATAATCATAGGCTGTATGGATTTTTTGTTGATTTAGTAATTAGCATGGAAGTTAAGAACTAGGGGTGCAAACGAGCCGAGCCCGAGCTCGATGAACTTTTGAGAGCTCGAGCTTGGCTCGGTTCGAGCTTTGTTTTCAAAGCTTGAGCTCAGCTCGTTGGTAGTTTCTCAAGCTCGAGCTCAAGATCGGCTCGTTTATTATAAGTGAAGCTCGGGCTCAGGCTCATTTACTTATCAAGCTTATTTTTAGGTTTGGGCCCGGCTCGTAAACAAGTTTAAATAAGTTCGCCTCGGCTCGTTTACTAGACAACTTTAAATAAGGGGTAAATGTTATTAAATATTAATAAAAACTAATAATATTACACTAAGGCTTGACGAGCCTGACGAGTTTCACATGCCAGGCTCGATAAATAAACTAGCTTTATTTTGGGCTCAAGTTCAGCTCGGGCTTGATAAGGCTCGGCTCGTTTCAAGCTTTTTCTCGAGCTGATCTCGAGCAGTTTGCGAGCCGCTCGGCTCGTTTGCACCCCTAGTTAAGATCATAGTCAGTCTACTTGCAAATTAATTCTGTAACAAAAGATTTGGACTGCGGTGACAAATAGTAGTTTAAGTATGTTGGATGTTGCTACAACTTGTGTATTGTTAGAAGAATTTGATGCTTATTGGTTAGTGTTTCATAATGATAAACGTTACTATATGTTTTGGTTTTGTGTTCATAACCATTACCAGTAGGAAGCAAATTGTACATTTTTTTGAGAAGCTTCATCTGGAGACTAACATGTCATGCGATCTATATGTAACAGAATGTTACCGGGCCTACTGTGTCTCCTGCTACATCCGTTCCTCATCCTGTTTCACAGCATGCTTATTCACCTTTAGGTGCCACGTCATCAAATCCGAACACTGCTTCACCACCATTTAGGATGCCACCTGGACCACCTTTTCAACCGCCTCCAGGTGCCCCAAGGACTCCTGTAACGCCTCAGCAACCATTTTATGGCTCCTATGCTTCCAATTCCCCCATGGCAAGGAGTCTGGCTTCAATCTCCACCAATCAGAAACTTGTCTAGACCGCAACTTTTACCATATCCACCTGCGTTTCCTGGCCCGTTTCCTTTGTCAGCTCAACGCACGCCACTGCCGTTGGTCCAACCATCCAATGCTCAGCCTCCTCGTACATCAATTGGAGTTTCGGGCAGCGTGGCTCAAGAATTACCTCCAGGGACTTGTATGTGTGAATAATAAATAATATTGTGAATTTGTGATTTTCAGATAATAATATTGAGCAATTTGTGATTCACCTTTATGTTTTGCAGACAATAGCAAGCATCTAAATGCTGTTGGTGTAAAGGAAGAATCCGTCGCTGGTGATCTGTTGGATGCTTGGTCAGCACACAGGACTGAAACAGGAACCATATACTATTATAATGCTGTGACCGGACAGTCTACTTACCAAAAACCCATTGGTTTTAAGGGAGAGGTACGTCTTTTTTGTTTTGATTGTTCTATGTGCATAATATGATAGATACTAAAACCTATGAAATGTCTACTGTATTTGAGTTTTAATTGATGTGGTTTTCTCTAATATGGCGTTCAAATTCATGTAGTTACCTTTTCTTTTAGGTAGCAAAATTTGAAACCAGCTTGATGTATGTTAGCATCATTGTACTGATCTATTGTTTTATGTGTGCCTTTCCCGAATGAACTAATGGTTTCTTTTTTTGTTTTGTTTTCTACTTTTTGGTTGGCAGCCTGATAAAGTTTTTGCACAACCAACTCCGATTTCATGGTGAGTGATATGCATGAATAGTTTGTTTACACTTTTTTCCCCTTTCTTCACTCCAAGTCGTGTTTGAGATTCAAAGGAACAAGTATCAGTATGGTATTGTGAAATTACTCTTTTTTCAATAGGGAGAAATATAATGTACAACTTAGATCTTTTGGCTGTTCTTGAGTGAGGTTATATACTTCTATAAATGCTTTTAAGAAGATATACGGTGATCAACAGCCTCAGCCCTATATTAAAATTGAAGATAGAAATTTTACGATGAACTTCTTTTTATGGTATTAAGTTACCGTAGCTTTCTGTTCTCTTAATTTATTTTGTGTATTATTCAGGGAGAAGTGTGCTGGCACAGATTGGTCATTGGTCACCACAAATGACGGGAAAAGATACTACTACAATGCTAAAACCAAGGTAACACAAGCTTATTTGCTATAATGAAGTTTTATTACTTCAAGTTGACTTGCATTATTTTTATATTGACATGTAAACTCAGTTTCGATGTTTACAATTTTGTATTATTTCAGCTGAGCAGCTGGCAAATACCAGCAGATGTGGCCGAGTTAAGAAAGAAGCAGGAAAGTGATGCTTTAAAAGAACAATCAATAGCAGTGCAAAACGTAACTACTTTAACTGAAAAAGGATCCGGCCCATTAAGCTTGAACGCCCCTGCTATTACCACAGGTGGCCGTGATGCCATATCTCCTGTCTCATCATCTGCGCTTGATTTGATAAAAAAGAAACTGCAAGATTCTGCAGCTCCTGCTACCACTGAATCTGATCTGAACGGTTCTACACCAGTTGATCAAGCAGGGAAGGGCCCACATGGTGAGAACGGAAAAGACAAGGTCAAAGATGATAATGGTGATGGAAATGTTTCAAACAGCTCGTCCGATTCAGATGATGTGGACACTGGACCAACCAAAGAGGAGCGTGCTATCCAGTTTAAGGTATCTTTATGTTGTTGATAACTGTAAACCAATACTTTTGATTTTTCTATTATGTTTTTTTTTATATTAAACTTTTTACTTGTGGAATATCCAGGAGATGCTCAAGGAGCGTGGGGTGGCCCCGTTTTCAAAATGGGAGAAGGAGCTTCCTAAATTTGTGTTTGATCCGCGTTTTCAGGTTACTGATATGATATTTTACTGTTGCTGTTTATACCTGCGTTATTTCTATTGTACTTTCAGCTGATTTTTCATGCCATATGCTGTTTGAAACACTGCAATACAAATTCGCAATATGCTGCTTACATTTTCTGTCTACATCAGTTTGTCACCAAAGAAAACATTTAATGAATCAAACTATGATAATTGAGTTTTGGTTTTGGTTTTCAGTCTACTGAGTGTATAGGAACAATGTTCCTCTTGCAGGCAATACCAAGTTATAGTGCTCGAAGAGCCATATTTGATCATTTTGTCAGAACTCGTGCTGAAGAAGAACGCAAAGAAAAACGAGCCGCGCAGAAGGCTGCAATCGAAGGTTACAAACAGTTACTGGATGAGGCGAAGGAGGTTTGATTTAAGTATGTCTCTAATTAAAATCTCAAAAGTTCCATTTATATAATCATAGCCTGTAATGTAATGAAATTATGAATAATGTGAGTTATAATTTGTTGCCATTGCTGTATCTATCTTTTAGGATATCACTCACAACACTGATTATCAAACGTTTAAAAGAAAATGAGGCCACGATCCAAGGTTTGAGGCCTTGGACAGAAAAGAACGCGAAGCATTACTAAATGAAAGGTAGTTACTCTTTAATATTTATTTGCAATTGCATTTTAGATACAACTCTTAGTGAAATGTGTTACACTTAGTATGTTTACAATGCAGAATCGCACATTTCAGTACATTCATGGGTTTTTTAAGGGGTGCTAAACGGGTTGTGTTCACGGGTTGGGGGGTTCAACCTGACCTGAACCCGAAAATTTTAGGCGAACCTGAACACGTCCTGAACCGTAAAATCGTGTCATACATATGAACCCGAACGTGACCTGAATATTCTCGGGTTGACCCGAACACGACCAATTCCACCCGATTTTATTTTTTAGTTTTTCAGCAATTTAAAATAATAAAATTAAAATTTACTAAAACACACAAATTTATATAATACAGTTAACTATAAAATCTTATGTCAATTTCTCTTTTTAAGTGATAATTATGGCATAAAATACACACCCAATTTAATTTATGACATAAAATAAATTGTAAATTTTATATAATATAAATGGGTCAACTCGCCAACCCGACCCGTTTGACCCGAACCCGACCCGTTTAGCTAAACGGGTTCAACCTGAAACTGACCTGAACTCGTTTAGACTAAATCCAAACCCGTGAATTTCGTGTTGTATTTTGGGTCATGTTAGAAATTCACACCTCTAGTTTTTTTTACGTTGTTTATAATGTTCTGATATTTATTTTGTATCAGGTTTATTCCACTAATGAGGTATGTTGAAGAAGAGGCCCATGCAAAACGTGCAGCTATTGTTTCTAGTTTCAAGTCGATGCTTATGGAGAATAAGGATATTTCTTCAACTTCTCGTTGGTCCAAGGTTAGTAAATGTGTAGAAATCTGAATTGGGCTTTGTTCTTTTTCGTTGATCATGCGTTAATTTGTTTTTAACGTTTGATCTTGAAGGTTAAGGATATGTTTAGAAATGATTCTCAATACAAATCTGTTAAGCATGAGGATAGGGAAGACATATTTAATGAATAATATGTCTGAGCTAAAGGATTCTGGCGTTGAAGCTGAAAGGGCAGCAAAGGCAAAACGTGATGAAGAGGTATAATAAGCTTTTTCTTAATTTCCCTTTTCTCGAATTTTCTCTTTTGGGCGTGGTTACTATGCTGCCTTCTAAATTTTCATGGAATTTATCGTAATTAATCACTAATTTATATAAACAAATTACTTTATGTTCTTTTATGTTTAGTCAATTATGTTCATTTGTGTTCATTTATGTTTGTTTAGTTATGGTCATTTGTGTTGTTTATTGTTTGTTTGTTTATGTTCGTTTACGTTCGTTTACGTTCATGAACTGTTCGTTTAGGTTTTAAACGAACGAACATAAACGAACACGAACATGCTCATTTTCTTAATAAAAGAACATGGACAAAAATGTGTTTGGTTATACGTCCGTGTTCGTGTTCGGTTAAAGTTAAATGAACGAATACGAACATGCCTCTGAACATGCCTCTGAACATGCCTCTGTTCGTGTTCGCTCGGTTCATTTACAGGCCTAATAATATACATGCACATGTTGGTTAGTGAGTGTATATACATCAATGCACAAAGATGAAACACTAGCCCATAAGAAAGGCATTTCATAAATTACATATTACTTTTTTGTGTTTCCATAAGGTGATTAAAATCTCAAGTGTTGCTAATTGTACTTTTAAGATAGTATAATATATTTATTCTCACATCTTTAAGGATTTAGGGTTTACTCTTTACACGAATCTCCTAATCATCGTGCTTTTTGTTGCTTTATCGAACCTTGTCTTAAATAAGTAGCTGGTATAATTGTTACATATGTCTAAGGTTGTTATAAATGCTTATGTCATAAATAAATGCAGGAGAAATTGAAGGAAAGAGAGCGGGTATTGCGTAAGCGAAAAGAGCGAGAAGAACAAGAAGTGGAGAGAGTGCGTTCTAAAGCTCTCAGAAAGGAAGCTATCGAGTCATATCAAGCCTTACTTGTAGAAACAATTAAAGATCCACAGGTCCTCTTTTATCAATTTTAAAATTAACTTCTTGAAAAGTTGAATCTTTATATTCGATAGTTGGACTTATTACAAACATATATAAAAGTCATACACGATAATCAGATTCATTTCAAACATATACAAAGGTTGCAACAAAAGTTGAGCATAACTTAAACCAATATAGATAAAACGATGATAAAGTTCAACAGTAACATAATTTGCAAATTGCAGTTCATATAAGAAACCTACATATCACATAAGACACAAAGCTCGATAAGAACTCGAACCAAGCTTGGTTTTTAGCGCTTGAGTTCGAATTTGATATGATAATACTTTTTTTTGCAGCCATAGTGACAAATATACTGGTCTAATAAGAAGTAGAGTACAGTAGTTTTTTTAATCATTCTACGGCTCATATATGTTAATGAAAAGGTGGATGCTATCGTATATTTTGTATTTAAAATAATGTTAATAGAAGGTACCCGAAGTAACTAACCAAATTATAATTTCTACTTGTTAAATCATAAGTATAAAGCTATAATCAGTAATTCTTGATGTTTATCCTTTTGTATGTTCAGATTTCATGGACGGATGCAAAGCCTAAACTAGAGAAGGATCCTCAAGGGCGTGCAGCAAACCCTTATTTAGATCAATCAGATCTCGAAAAACTTTTTCGTGAACACACTAAGTTATTGCATGATGTAAGTTGTTCAGACCCATGATGACTTTTTGTAAAGGCTCTTTAACCAAACCTGCGTATTAAAAACTACTTTTTTCGGCCTAAACTTGCTTTAACCAAACCTGCTAGATTTTTTTTTAAACTTTGTGTGTTGTCGTGTTTCAGAGGTGTGCAAATGAATACAAAGCTTTGTTAGCTGAAGTAATAACCACAGATGCATCTACAAAAGAATATGAAGATGGTAAAACAGTTTTTACTTCATGGTCAACAGCCAGACACTTGCTCAAAGACGACACTCGGTACAACAAAATGCCAAGAAAAGATAGAGAACCTTTATGGCGGCGGCATGTCGAGGACCTGCAACGAAGGCGCAAGTCAACAGTTGACCAAGATATGGAAAAACATGGTGACGGTAAAACAGCTAGTTTAGTTGATTCTAGGAAACACCTTTCAGGGTATAAGAGAAGCCATGATCGCCGATAGCTTTATTTGGGGCTACATGTCCGTTGACATTTTATCAGCCTCTTAACCGCCTGCTCTGTGATCTCTTAAATATTCTTTGTTTTCCATGTATACTATGTTATGGCTATAGATATTATCGTATCGTCTAGTTAAGGTGCGGGTGTTATGGTTAAATTAGAATTTTTTACTTCTGGTTTGCCGATGTTTTGTTCTTTTTTAACTCTAGGAATTGTTTTTATCTGCGGGATTTTAAAAAGTAGAGAAGTACTTATTGGTATAGCCAAAATCTTTTGCAAGATGTTATTAGCGACTGAAACTGGTTGCAAGGAAAATACCTGAAAAGAAATTTCCTGCAAACACTGTTTTTTTGTGCTTCTTGCCTACCCGTTTTCTATCTTTTTAAATATTTAGTAATATTGTTTTCTATCTTTAAATTAATAATTTATCATTTTTAAAGTGCAACTATTAAAGATTATTTTAAATAATTTTACCTGTGAGTATAAATACATCATAAAATTGTAGACTCGCACTGTATACGTTGAATTAATGTTACAAAATTTCCTTGTTAATACAAGGGTAGTTTGGTCATTTATGTGCACTTAACAGAAAAGTTTATCGTTTATCTACATCAGCCATCATCTGTGTTACGTTTTTAAATAGTGGGGATCACATGTATTCCCCTATATATTAAATTTTGAACTCAATGAACTGTAAATTGAAGAAATAGTATCGGGTACTAGTACCTATATATTAAATTTTGAAGTCAATGAACAGTAAATTGAAGAAACAGTATCGGGTACTAGTACCGGTATCCGCTTTTACCAAATAGGGTGTATTTTCGGTACCGGTTTGGCACCGGTATTCACCGATTTTTACCCTTAAATACCGGTGCTCTACCAGTACCGACCGGTACCGAACCGTACCGTACCGGGTATATTCGGTACCGGTACATACTTTTGGGCATTTCGGTAACGCTATTTTCGGTACTGGTTGGTACCGAGCTCATCAAATCCTGTAGCAACGTAGCAATGCAAGTAATTGCACAGTTTAGATTACTTTTCATGCACACAGTAAGTAAAATTTATTTCGTTTGAATGAGGTTTTATATACACAACTTATTTTGCTTTAGTTTTTGTATTTTTTCTGTAATGAATGAATTGTAGCATGTAAAATTAACTTGGGTATTTAGATTATTGATGAGCAAATCGTATAAAATCCTGTATTCAAACTGGTATCGTATCGGTACCAAATTTACTATACCAAATCATTTTCGTTACCAATTTGGTACCCACCTTTTAGCGTTTTCATAATTGTTACTTTTGGTTCGACACCGGTCTCGCACCATATATGTATTTATTGATTTTTACATTCAAATACCATACCGTATTGTACCGAGCATTTTCGGTGCCGGCACCTAATTTCGATGATTTTCCGGATCGTTACTTTCGGTGCCGTTACAGGTAACGAGCTCATCCATATTTTAACGTGCTAGCACCGTAATAACTAAATTGAAAACTACCGAATTTCCAACGTGTATGACGTGTGGGTCCTATTATTATATATTAGGTTATTTAAAATCGTTTTTTAGGATGGAGTGACCATCCTTACAACGTCATTTTTATTTATGTTTTGATATTCGGTATCTGCTGCTGATACGTGTTTTGCAGACATTGGGTCCCCGCCGCAACGCGCGGTCGGAAAATCAACTAGTTTTTTCAATTTCTGAGACCAAAGTTGCAACATATGCCAAAAGGACCATATGGCATCGAAGTAATTAACTCAGGTAGCGTTTGGTATGCAGGAATGAGAGGTGGAATTGAATGTACCATTGAGAGGGAATGAAGAAAAAAGTGTTTGGTTGGTCGATGGAATGGAATCGCCCATTCCAAAATGCATTCCATTCCTTCAAAATCATTCCATCTCTTCCCCCTGTTTTTTTCCATTTCATTCCCTCTTCACCCTTCATTAACAACACCACAACTCACTACCTGTAACGCCCAGCTCTTTTGTACTTTCCATTTATAGAAAGCCTTGTTCGTATTTCTATTTTTGGAAACCTTGCATTCTTGTAATCGTTCTTTCTTTGTAATCGTTGTAAAATCCGAGACTTGGATCATAAATAAAACTCGTATTTTGTTACATACATGTTGTACATACCTTATACATGCTTATACATTTAATTTAGTGAAACAATTGATGCTTATTCATTATTCTTGGAAACTACGTGCTAAACTTGTGAATACGCTAAACTTATGCATAAAACGTGTTTTGACCGTAAACGATACTTAATTACGACATTCATACGCTCAATTATACTTGGTTTATGATACTCATACTTGTCTTGCCCTTAAACTAGGCTTATATGACGAAAACAGCCCCTAAAACTCTTAAAAACCTCAAACTATGAACTCCAGGGGCCTAAATGTCATTTTTGAAACTTAATCCGGAAAATTGGACCCCGTCGTGCTACGCGACGGGTATGGTGCATGGTGGTCGCGCAACACCAGCGCCTTAATCCGACAGATTGTGTTTTCAGCTCAAGGATTGGTCCATTTTGTGTTTCTTTGGTGTGTTTTCTCCAATAAATAGCCACCAAACCTCACCTAAACACCCTCTATAAAACCCAACTCAATCCCACACTTGAATCACTTTACAAACTCTCTAATACACTCTCTAAACACTCAAAAATCTGGTGCAAAACAGTAGCAAAAGTCAGAAACATTCCAAGTTGCAAAAGTGAGTTTAACCTCACTTATCTTCCATCCTTTTCATTCTTTCTTGCTTCTTAGCACTTGTAACAACCCTAGGAATGTTTCCATAGGTTTTCCCTGGAAAACCAAGGATGGAACATTACCATAAAAGGGTTATAAGTGCAAGAAACTTTTTGTTTTATACAAACACTTTGATAAACTTAACCAAACTTGAGTTTTCTCATCTCAAACCTATGACCTAATGCTCATAATCAAATGAATGGTTAGTTGGGCTTAAAAACAAGGTTGAGACACTTAAAATCAGAGGATTAAACCTCATAAACTTTCTGTTTTAGTTAGGGTTTTACCCACAAGAAGTGTTCAAGCTTGAAGCTTGGTAAAAGTGTGATGGTTAGACTAGCTTGGGCTATCTTTCATGGACATCCACTCACTTCTTGATGTTTTCTCATAGAATAGTTGTTCATTTCATTTCTTATGTAAGTTCAAGACCCTCCTTGAATGTTTTTACATCAAGTGTAGTGGTGAACAATGGAGGTACCTAAATGAGAGCTTGTTCTTCCTACCTCATGTATGATTTCTATGACACTTTGAGGTGCCTAAATGAAGACCTTAGTCTTCTACCTCATACTTGACATATATGATATACTATAACCTATGTAATACTCATATAATATACAAACAAACCGAACTCTTGATGATGAACAAGTGGCCATTGTCAAGTTAGTAAGTAAACCCTCTAAACATCATATGTAATGGATGGCTATTTTCCTATGTTATGTTCTTGAACTTTTAAACTCCAAATCTATAATCTACCGTTATCCCCAACTCACACACCTATGTTCCTTGCGTAGGAGGACAAGGTGCTCCAATCTAAACAACTAACACTCACGGGACACCAAGTAGGAAAGCTTGCAAAAACCGTGAGTATACTCGATCCCTTTCCCTTTTACATTTTGGGATGCTACATGTATATTATACAAAATGACTTAAACTATTTTAAACATACTCTATCCATGATTAACATGAAACTATATGTGATACTTGTTATTCTCGTATGCTATGTAAACTACTTGGACGTTATAGGCTCATTTACTTTGCTAGCCTACCTTAACAATTATAGCGCTATAGGATTAACGCACCGCCCGTTAGACTTGGGGTATTGTTAAGTTAAACATGTTACCACCCGCTACTCTCTTGGGATTAGGCTATTTTAACGCGTTGTATACTCGGGTTTGAACATATTGTACGCCATATTTGCATACTAGTACTCACATATTATGAATCATGTTGGATATGAGGACTTTTTATTATATTTATGCTATGTAACAAAACTTGTATACTCGCCTTTGCTTTTGCATTGAACTCTATTTTAATACATGTTGCAGGTTAATTGATGAAGTGATGTTACAAGATGAAACAAGATTTAGGGTGGACTAGATACACACCTAGATTAATCTATCTTTTGTTGTTATATTACAATTTGAAACAATGTTGTTATTTTATTTTAATCTTGTATGACAATTAGTCTTGAAATGAAATTTGGAATTAAATTAATATTGTCACATAGTGTTATGAAGTCTCTTATAATCTACGCACTTCGTCTCATCCCGATGTTTCCGCCATCGGTTGGGGTGTGACACTACCAATGCCACCACCCACCACCACTAACATCCGCCGTCGTCACCCGCCTTGCCGCCACCCACCACCGCCGTCACCCGCCACTGCCGCCACCCGCCACCCACCTCTATACCCACCACCGCCACCATCCACCATCGTCGTTGCCACCTTCGATCACCGCCACCACTCACCTTCGATCATCGCTGCCACCATCGCCGATGCCACCTCCGATCACCGCCGCCGTCGCCACCCACCTTCATCATGCTATCAACCACCACCACCGTTACCACCAGCCACCACCAGCCACCACCGTCGCCACCGCTACCACCTCTGACCACCGCCGCCACCCACCTTTACCGTCACCTACCACCACCACCGTTGTCACCACCCGTCACCGTCTCCACTCACCGGCGTCTCCACCCACCACCACCGCTACAACTGCCACCTATCACCATCCACCATCGCCGCCCACCATTGACCACCGCCATCCGATTTTATTCCTTCGTCTTTTCTAGCATACCAAACAACAAAAAGTAATGGTTCATTCCATTCTCACATGGTAACCAACCAAGGCATGGGATGGTAATAATCAATACATTACATCATCCATTCCATTACCTCGTTCATTCCATTCCCCCGTCCATTCCATTACCTCATACCAAACAGACCCTTAGGGTCTGTTTGGTATGAGGTAATGGAATGGACGAGTGAATGTAATGGATGAAGTAATGGAATGGACAACGAAATAAAATGAATCATTTCATTCCCTTGTGATGTTTGGTTACTCATATGTGAATAGAATGAAACATTACTTTGTACAATTTGATAAATAAAAAAAGACGAAGTAACGAAACACAATTGTATTAAAATGACAAAAATATAATTGCCTCAATAATAATAATAATTTATTAATGGTAAAAAATTAATAATATTTTTTTGATATATATTAATATTAGTATTAATAATTTAATTATAAATATAATAATAATAATAATAATATATTTATTTCCATTCCAGGAATGAAATAAAAACACTCCCTTACCATGGAATGGAAATTGTTATATTTGGAAGGAATTACAATCCATTAGAATGTTTTATTCCATTACTACATGATAATCAAACATGTTTATTTTCATTCCATCAGAATGATCCATTCCATTCCACCTTCTATTCCTTCATACCAAATGCTACCTAAATTTATTGTAAATTTATGCCTATCATCCTCTTAAATGACACATCACCATGAGGCCTTTCACTACGTCACTAATGACTTTGTTGTTAGAGCAGACAACGCTACATGTAACGTTTGGTTACAAATTAGTACTACAATAAATAAATAAATAAATACGATTAGTGACGGGTGGTCCGTAGGACAACCCTTAAGTGCTTTAAATAGAATAAAATTCCATACTTTGCCCGGTTAATTGCTTGAACTTGGTAACCACTCTACGGTTGATTATGCAGGTGTTAAAGTGCTCAAAATACGGGTTTTAGAAGGCATAAATGGATGCTAGAAGTTGGGGAGTCAAAGTGTTGAAGAAATCAAGTGTTGATGAAGAAATAAGAAGAATCACCATGCTCAGCACCGTAACCTACGGCTCCCAGCCGTAGGTTACGGCCCCCAGACTTGTCCAAATATGCCAGCCGTAAAACAGGAAGACCTAGCCGTAAAGAACATTGACAGCCGTAACCTACGGCTGAGGGCCGTAGGTTACGGCCCTATGTTGACTTTGGGGATTCATTGACTGCCGTAACCTACGGCAGGGAGCCGTAGGTTACGGCTCCGACTGATGTGTTTATGTAACTTCCCCAATTAATGCTGTTTTGAAGGGGATTTAGTGAGACTTATCATTGGTTTCGGTTATCATCTGATTGTGGACGATTTTGGGAGTTTCTTGGAGACTTTTGGGTGTGAAGAACAATAGTCAATCATTAGTTTTTATGTTGGTGATCCATATGAACATTGGAACTTTTGTTAAGATGTTGTTTGAAGCTATGTGTGGCTAAACACTCTATGATCATCCTAGGTTGAAGGTTTGTTTAAGACGGTTGTGTTTTGATTCCATATTTCTAGAATGATAAACTTTATCTATGTCTTGTTTATCATGGTGTGTGATTGCTTATTTGTAAATTGTTAATTCTTATGATTTTTTTAGTTTGAAACCATACGTTCTTGGTGCCGTTGGCAATCGAGATATCATGGGTAAAATTAGGATTGGGTAAGGGTTGATTGGTCATCGGGTAACAACCTCACGTTCTCGGAATCTGAGTACTTCGTTCCCTTTTATCACAATAAGTAATTACACACGAACTATGTCTATGTAGTTCTTTCTAGTGGATGATAACACAATTGTTGAAACAAACCGGAAACTTAGGATGGTCATTTGTCTCTAAATTGTTTACAAACTCAACTTTCATCTTGCAAATTAATTAGTATTTTTAGTTTTTAAAACCAATCCAATTAAACCAACTCTTGAATTTTATTTCTCTTGCAATTAGATTAATTTAGTTAAATTAGATAAACTTTCAAATAACACATATTCCACAAACTCCCTGTGTTCGATACCCACTTGCCACTATCTATATAGTTGTTTTTGGGATTAAATTTGATTGTGACCGCGACATCACGTCAAATTTTGGCGCCGCTGCCGGGGAGTAGTGCGCAACGTGTGTTATTTTTGTTTTTCTTAGGTTTGTTATTTTTCTGGTTTACGCTGGGTGTGTTAGTGTGCAGGTATTGACAGGTGCATGCATACTAGGAGCTCTCACAAGCTTTCACCATTAGCATTTGATCCGGAAATCGAACGAACTTTGCGAGCAAACAGAATTTTGTTAAGGGAAAACACAATTAGCGGTTCACCAACAACACCAACTACACCAATCACACCAATCCGATACATGGATCCACCACAACCACCACCCACTACGGGTGAACCTACTCCACCATTTATACCAACATCCACACAACCTTCACCAAATACCACCATGCCCAGTTCTACAACCGAATTTACCTCACCATTTGATATTCCACCACCCAATACTACATTACCTACCAATACTCAAACTGAACCTACCCTTACCTTTAGCCCTGCTTCTACAATTCCACCACTCACCCATTTCTTCCCAGCTTCAGGTTAATCATCATCCACCTATACATTACCACAAGGCTCAACTGTTGTTCATGCTACTTCATCATTTGGAGTACCAAACCAGTCAGGTTTTCAATACTCATCTATTCCATTTGGGCCATCATCGGGGGGTATAGAAGGAGATGGATATGAAGAAGGATATGAAGATTTCGAGGGTTATGAGGAAGAGGGTTATGCTTATGTGGGTAGTGGAGATCAAGGGGAGTTGACTTATGTACCTGGTCAAACGCAAAGAATGTCAAGTGTTGGTGGGATTCCACAACAACAACAACTCATACCACAACACATTAGACCAAGGCCACAAGGGTCACCAATGCAATGCCCTATACCATTGCAACAAATTCGGCCACAAAATGTTCAACCACAATTTCCAAGGCCAATTCAACACCCACCGATGCCGCAACAACAATTTCAACAACCATTGGCACCACAAGGGCGTATGCCGAGACCAATGGGTCCTATGCATCCAAGGGGTCGTGTGGGTGTACCAAGAAGGCATCTTAGAGATCATGCAAGAGGTATTGAAGCGCACTTCAGGCCAGTGATTACTCATAATCCGTCACCGGTAGTTATTCCTCACAATGACCACGGGAGGACATTCGAAGTTCGAACCAACTCGTTACAAAGTTTGCCAAAGTACAAAGGTCTAGCAACAGAAGAGCCTTATTTTCATTTAGAGGCCTATGACTCGATTTGCAACACTCTTGGGAGTCAAGGTTTCTCGGCCGATGATGTGAAGTTGGTCTTATTTCAATTCTCCTTGGAAGATAAGGCAAAGAAGTGGTTCTACACGTTACCTTCGACATCTATTTACACTTGGGGGGAAATGCAACAAACTTTCTTAGACGAATTTTATACCGCCCAAAAGACCAATGATGCTAGGAAAGGGTTGAGAAGTTTCCAACAACAACAAGGCGAAATGTTCCATGAAGCCTTCGAGCGCTTAAACATGATGATTAAAAATTGTCCACACCATGGGATTGAGCTTTGGGAGTTGATGAACGCCTTTCATGAAGGGTTGTGTGCCGAGGATGCACGTGATTTAATGTCCATCACAAATGGGACTTTTGGCACAAATTATGAAGATGAGGATTGGGAGTTCTTGGAACAAATGGCCATTACCTCAAAGAGAAAAGCTCAAGCATCAAGGAGAGCACGACCGGCCATTACTCGAACACAAGTGCATGCGGTTGATGATGGTAATGTACAAACTTCTAATCAAATTTACGATGTTTGTGCTATTTGCAATGAAATAGGTCATGCAGCTGAAAATTGCCAAGGAGGTGATGGGCAATATGAAGAAGTTCATGCGGTTCAAGGTGTCACACCCCGATTTCCACGTGTCACCGGTGGGCCCGGTGGGGGAGTATCGTGACGTGGTTGGCAACGTAATAGTCAAACAACACAATATAATAATGCACAGCGGAAGCAAATTTAAAATAAGATACAACCGAATTTATTTATTGTAAACAAAGTCACAATCATCCGGTGTTTATCCACAGTAGGATCGAATTAAAAACATTGTTTATGGTTCAACAGACTTCGGCATCTAAAGCTTGCGAGACTTCTAATGATGCTTAGGAGAATCCCAGCCTATTTCGCCTAGTACCTGCATTTAATCTTTTTGGGAAAATACGTCAGTTTACACTGGTAAATACATTCAACTGACTCATTTTATAAAATGATTGAAAATTGGTTTGGATGCACATGGCATAAACATTTTTATTAACTTGGGAGAATTATTTAATATTATAATCTTGTGAACGATTTACATGTTACTTATGCGTTCAGTAGCCCGGACGTATCCGGGTTAAAGATCAATAGACACACCACTTTAAGTGAGTTATACACGGGAGTACGCCTACACCCCGTGCTCAGGTCGTGGCTATCTCGTAAGATAATGCCGAGGATATCCGGGACATGGTCATTAACCCCCCAAAGGCTGTAAAGTAAACATATCTGTTTAAAACAAGCCGATCAAATTATTCAATTAACCACTAATCGTGGAAGATTTGATGCTCGATCAAGCGGTACGCTATGTACCGTAACCCAAGCCTGTATAGGGAAAATAAGTTAAAAGTATTTACCTTTGCAAGTATAAATCCTTAATTGAATAAACTGCAGATAGCTTTTACTGGTTCTCCTAATCTGGAACGAAGGTTTAATATAACCTATTAGAATACTAACGGGCCTTTAATTAAGCTTAAGCTTAGACCGGTCAGTTTTAATGATACGGTTCGTACGCACGATTAAGCGAAGACCGGATAGAATGTGATTTAGACCCGACAAGTTTGAGGACTTGTTTAATATGGGTTTACTACTCACATTCTGGATTTTGAGATAAAAATGATATCGTTTGACCCGTTTCGGCTAGTTTATGCAAACTAGTTACATAAACCGTACCGAACGCGTATAACGCATGACGGGTAATCGAAAGGGTCGCGAACAGGTTTCCTAAGTTAATACGCTTTAAATATGTTGTGATATCATTATGATATCTTCCATAATGCCCATAACGAGTTTAATCCCTAAATACGCCCCGTAGGGGTATTTCGGTCATTTTAAGGGTTATAAAAGAGATTTATAATACTTCTGAGATATGGGTCTGATTTAATCAGCAAAATTATTAATTTTAACAGACCTGAACAGTTGGTGAAGAGTCTCATTTCCCAAAATGGTTTTAAACCCAATTTATGCGTTTAATACGCGTATGAAGCCGTTTTAAGCGACGTACGGTTTAAAATACCATTCTGAGTTTTCTGATCAGCAAAACAGGCTCAAAACACTCTATTTATTATTTTAAATCAGTGGCAATTGGATTGGTATCAAACGGATTCGTAAAACTCGTTTTATGGCCTAAAAGGGCATATTCGGTATTAACCGAATCAATGCGATAAGCCTAGCTTAAGATCAGTTTAAAAATAATTAAAAATCTTCAAAAATCCTAAAATATTATTTAACATCAGTGGGTAAAAGTTTTGGTACCGAAAATCGGGTTTAGATAGGCTATGCGCTAATCGCGCCGTTTAATTAATAAAAAGCTTATTATTTACGCTAATGCGCATATCTCCTAATCTAGACCTCCGATTGACGTGAAAATTTACGTACATGTTTAATAATCAGTAACTAAGATTATTGTACTTCCACATTTTCAAAATTCTCGTTGTATGGTCATAAGGGCATTACGGTCCAATTTAAGCGATTAACGGAAACGTGTGCATGCATCGGATAATCAACGAAACAAGTACAGAGACTTATACTAACATGCAACCCTACTCTAATGAAGCACTAAGGCATCTTCGAATCAAACTAAAACGGGTCAGGACCGAAGTCAAAGCAAAAGTCAAGGTTTTGCGCCTTTCGGTTCCGAACCGGGTTTAACAGAAATTTGTCGAGTCGGACAAGCGTAAACAAGTTTTTATACTTATTATCATGTTATATTAAGGTTAAAACAGGTTACACACCTTTCGGATCATTAATTGTGCATTAAATCGCATTTTGTATTTCTGTTGACTTTTTCGGTCAACGTTTGACCCGACAAACGACCTAGTTAGGTCTGGAATTGGTACGCGCCCTTATAAGGGTTTAATACCCATATAATTACCTATCTAACGGTACGTTTAATTCGACATACGACTGAGATATCGATACTTAATCACGAAGTCAAACGTTAAGCGCGATATATTGACTTTTAAGCTAATAATGAAGCTAGAATTAATTGAGAAGGGATTAGAGACTTACAAACTGATTTATGGTTGCTTAGGAAGGCTCTTGATCAGCTTGGATGTTCCTTAGATGATCAGATTGTTTGCAAATGATGTGAGGAATGTTTGTGAATGAATGGGTTTCTTTATATACAAGATTCAAGCACCACCACAAGTTGACAACAAGGTCTAGGGCCATCCACAATTGATCAACACTTGTAACTAGTGTGTAGGGATGTCTAGGGGCCATGCATATGCAAGAGAAACCGGATTAGAGGGTCACATTCGCGCACAACAGCCAACAGCAGGTAATCTGTCGCTGGGCAACCCCTCGCGTAGCGCGAGGGTCCGTCGCGCTACGCGACGCCCTATGCAGAATCAGTTTTTGATTTTGTTTGTTGTGTTTCGAAAGGGCAGCCGTAACTTCTAACTTTGGGGCATCAATTATCACTTAGGGCCCTTCATAATGTGTCTAGAATAGTTTCATACCCTACCATTATCCATTGTTTCAATTGATTGTATTTACAAGACCCGTAAACAACGGTTTACCATTCATTTTCTTCTTGGGATCAATCATGCTTTTCAACATCCATTATTGTGAACCCAACTTCTGAATTGAGAGTGTAATAGATGTGTAAATTATTATATCGGGTCTTGGGATTTATAATTGAGGTCGTTCAGAGGTAACGATTTAACATGACGCCACTTTAAATCCTACCGAAACATCTTTATTAAATCCGGGTTTCCAACGCGTTTTTGTCTTACATGACACGTGTCGTTTTAATATTAAACCCGAAATTTGCGAGGTGTTACATCCTCACCCCCTTAAAATAAATCTCGACCCGAGATTTACTGAAACAAATAAGGGTATTTTTCTTTCATGGTGGATTCTAATTCCCACGTATATTCGGGACCTCTTCGGGCATCCCATTTGACCTTTACAAAAGGTATATGCTTTCTTCGAAGCTTCCTTACCTGTCGATCTTCAATCGACAAAGGTTTTTCAACAAACGTTAAGCTCTTATCTATTTGCACATCTGTATGTGGCATGACATGTGAATCGTCAGCGGAACACTTCTTTAGATTGCAGATGTGGAACACATTGTGAATTCCACTGAGCTCTTCTGGTAAGTTCAACTTGTAGGCAACTGACCCGACACGTTCGATAACCTCGAAAGGTCCTATGTATCTCGGGCTTAGTTTGCCTTTCTTACCAAATCGCATCACCCCTTTCCATGGTGACACTTTAAGTAGGACTTTGTCACCTACTTCGAAGTGGAAGTCCTTACGACTTGGATCCACGTAACTCTTCTGCCTATTCCGGGCAGCTTGGAGATTGTTACGAATCTGGACAATCTTGTCCGTCGTTTCGAACACGATCTCTGGTCCTGATAACTGGACTTCTCCAACTTCCGCCCAACAAACTGGCGATCTACACTTTCTACCGTATAATGCCTCAAAAGGTGCAGCCTTTATGCTGGTATGGTAGCTATTGTTGTAGGAGAATTCGATCAATGGTAGGTTCTTATCCCAGCTACCTCCCAAATCGATCGCACATGCGCGTAGCATGTCTTCTAACGTTTGAATAGTACGCTCACTCTGACCGTCTGTCTGAGGATGGTAAGCCGTACTAAAGTTCAAACGTGTGCCCAAAGATTGCTGGAAGCTCTTCCAAAAATGTGACGTGTACCTAGTATCCCGGTCAGAGATAATAGCTACAGGTATGCCGTGTAGGGCTACAATCTTGTCAACATATAACTGGGCTAACATATCGGAGCTATAAGTCTCCTTGATGGGTAAGAAATGAGCTGACTTAGTCAGTCGGTCAACTATAACCCATATCGTATCATTGCCTTTTCTTGTCTTGGGTAACTTGGTAATAAAATCCATAGTTACCATCTCCCACTTCCACGTAGGAAGTTCAGGCTGTTGTAGCAAACCTGACGGTTTCTGATGCTCGGCTTTGACTTGCGCACATGTTAAGCATTTTGCTACATGGGCGGCTACAGACTTTTTCAAGCCTATCCACCAATAATTCGCCTTCAAATCCTGGTACATCTTATCAGCTCCAGGATGAACGGAGTATTTGGAACTATGGGCTTCTTGGAGGATGACATCACGAAGTCCTCCAAAAATTGGAACCCATATTCGTCCGTTTAACCGTAAAATTCCGTCCTTGCTAAGAGTTAACTGCTCCTCAGTTACTCCTAACTTTTCATTAGGATAGTTAGCTTCCAACACAGCTTCCTTCTGTGCAGCTAACACCCTTTCTATCAAACTGTTCTTTATCTCCGTACGCTTGGCGTTAATTCGAATGGGTTTAACCCTTTCCTTTCTGCTCAAGGCATCAGCGACTACATTCGCTTTGCCGGGATGGTATTTGATTTCACAATCATAATCATTTAAAGTTTCCATCCAACGGCGTTGCCTCATGTTTAATTCTTTCTGGTTAAACAGATGCTGGAGGCTCTTGTGATCAGAAAAGATCACAAACTTGATTCCATAAAGATAATGCCTCCACAGTTTTAGTGCGAACACAACGGCACCCAATTCCAAGTCATGGGTGGTGTAATTCTTTTCGTGCACCTTTAACTGTCGTGATGCATAGGCAATCACCTTGCCTTTCTGCATAAGCACACACCCCATGCCAGTGTGTGATGCATCACAATAAACTACAAATTCTTCAGCGCCTTCAGGTAAGGTAAGCACAGGAGCGTTGCTCAACTTTTGTTTCAAAACATCGAAGGATTCTTGCTGCTTAGGGCCCCAAACGAACTTTACTTTCTTCTTGGTCAAGGAAGTTAGGGGTGCAGCAATCCTTGAAAAATTTTCAATGAAGCGCCTGTAATATCCTGCCAATCCCAGGAAACTACGAATCTCCGTAGGTGTCTTTGGCTCTTGCCAATTCATAACAGCTTCAACTTTAGCGGGATCCACCTGGATACCACGCTCACTAACCACGTGTCCAAGGAATTGGACTTCTCGTAGCCAAAATTCACATTTAGAGAATTTGGCATAGAGTTTCTCGTGATGTAAAAGTTTGAGAATGCACCGAAGGTGTTTCTCATGGTCAGCCTTACTCTTCGAATAAATAAGGATGTCATCAATGAAGACGATAACAAATTTATCTAAGTAAGGCTTGCAGACACGATTCATGAGATCCATGAACGCGGCTGGTGCATTAGTGAGTCCAAAAGGCATCACTAGGAACTCGTAATGGCCGTAGCGAGTCCTGAATGCAGTCTTGTGAACGTCTTCATCCATAACCTTCAACTGATGGTATCCTGACCTCAGATCAATCTTTGAGAAGTAATTTGCCCCTTGAAGCTGATCGAACAAATCGTCGATCCTGGGCAATGGATATCTATTCTTGATCGTGACTTTATTAAGCTCGCGATAGTCGATGCACAGACGCATCGACCCATCCTTTTTCTTGACAAACAAGATTGGCGCTCCCCAAGGAGATGAACTAGGTCGAATGAAACCCTTAGCCAGCAATTCATCTAGCTGCGTCCGCAACTCCTTCATTTCGGTGGGTGCCAATCTGTATGGTGCTCTAGCAACTGGTGCCGCTCCGGGGATGATATCTATCCTGAATTCAACTTGTCTATCTGGTGGCAACCCAGGTAGATCTTCAGGAAACACTTCTGGGTATTCAGAGATGACAGGGATGTCTTCTAACTTCGGTTTGGGCTCATCAATGATCACTTGCGCCATGTAAATGACACATCCCTTTTTCAAACACTTGGAAGCCTTGAGCATAGTCACCTGCTCAGGCAGCCCATACTGGGTATCTCCCCGAATGGTAAGTGATTCACCAGACGGAGTCTTTATTACCACCTGTTTCTGGTTACAGACGATTTGGGCCTGGTTATGAGATAACCAGTCCATACCCAGAACTATGTCAAAACCGGCTAATTTAAACGGAAGTAGAGACAGAGGGAACGAATGGTTCTTAATGGATATAACACATCCATCTAACATAGTAGAGACGGTTTCTACGGTACCATCTGCTAACTCTACCTCATAGTTCACTTTTAGGGTTTTGACAGGTAAATTCAACAATTTACAAAATTTATGATCTACGAAAGACTTATCTGAGCCTGAATCAAAAAGTACTCTTGCAAAAACATCATTTACAAGGAAAGTACCTGTTATGACGTTATCATCCTGCACAGCTTCTTTCGCATCCATCCTGAAGACTCTGGCGTTAGTCTTCTTAGCCTCCTCAGGCTTCTTGTTGTACTTAGGGCAGTTAGTCTTTATGTGGCCCTTTTCATTGCAACGGTAGCACGTTGCATCTTTCATCTTCTTGCAATCCAAGGTTTTGTGTTCCTTGGACTTGCACAAGCCACAAGCAAAAGACCTTGACTCGTTATTCGAGTTTGATTCGAGTCTGCACTTTCCAAAGTGCTGTTTCTTGCAAGTTTTGCATGTGGGCTTCTCTCCAGAACGATGCCCATCTTTCTTTGATTCCGATCCCTTCTTGTGATCACCGCTCCCACGGTGCTTCTTGTTCGATCTACGCGAACCATCATCTTCATGCTTCCTCTTCTCGGCCGCCTTATTCCTCTGCGATCTCTGCCGGACCGCATCCAGAGTGAGGGATAAGGAAAGGTCAGTTACAGACCTGAAGGTAACTGGCCGAGAAGCCTTTACACTGGACTTGATCTCGGGTTCCAAACCACCAATAAAGCGAGCAATTCTTTTTGGCTCCGGGGTTACCAGGTAGGGAACCAATCTGGACAGCGTATTGAAGCTTGTCAAATATGCTTGACAGTCAAGGTTTTTCATCACCAGTGATAGAAAGTCATATTCTATCTTTTCCACCTCATGTTGAGGGCAGAAATTTTCCTTGATCAAGGCGATGAATTGATCCCACGACATACTGTACAACGGGATCTTTCCGGAGGCCTCCATCAGAGATCTCCACCAAGCTAACGCCTCACCCTTGAAGGACTGTGAGACAAATTTAACCACATCACCTTCAGCGCATCCGCTGATGTCCACGACCGTGTCCATTTCATCCAGCCACGTCATGCAGTCTACGGCTCCTTTCTCCCCCGTAAAATCCCTGGGTTTACAAGACACAAAGTACTTATATGTGCAACCCTTGTTACGGTGTCCCTGATGCAGTACTAACTGCTGAGATGGATTACTTTGGTGGTTGGTGGACTGGCGATCATCACCGTTTTTCTTTGGCACATCCTTTTTGGGAGGAGGCTTGTTATGAGCCTCTGAATGTGTCCTTGGCTTTGAATGGGATACAGAGTGAGTCCTACTTCGGGTACTACTGTATTCTTCATACTGTCTATCCAAAGCTTGAGTAATTGCGCCGTCTATGATTGCTTTTAACTCGGCACCCGTTAATGTAATCTGGGCGTTCTCATTCGGCTCCACAGGATGGCTATTGACTTCATTAGAGTTAGCCATTTGTATTGAACTGTTGCAGAAAACAAGGACAATAATTTATTTGGGAGTTTATTATGGAATTACCCCTTAGGGTAACTCGTTAACCATGGTAAACAGAGACCATATTTGGTTAACTTATTAATCGTATTAATTTAGGATTTCAATTAAAATTTATCCTAAACATAATCAATAACAATATACATTAGCACATAAGGCTTGGTCACATGGACAATTTAAATTATAAGCTATGACTTCAGAGAATCAAGACTTTTAAGGTTTGAACCTAGTTCATTACCTTTATTAGACAGGGAGTCATAGCTACCACTGTCTTTTGGCTCATATGGAAATGAGCAGGGCCCGTAGGCATTATATTACCACGTATGGTAAAATATGATCATCTTAATTGATGATGTACCCAGGATTCAGAGATCATTAAACTGGGTTAGGAATCTTCTAAAGAATTCCTTTATAAAAATGACGTATGTGATTTTAACGAATCACTTCTGCCAGGAGTGTTAACATGTTTTAAGATGTTAACAGGGAATTGAATCTTTTAAACAGGTCTTACCATTTTGGCCCGGTCTTATATTTGACACGTGGCTAGGTTTCACACTTTAAGATCCTTGATTAAATAAATTTCATAGGCAGATTAATTTAAAAGGAATGATTTTAATTTATTTATTTCAATTATAATTTATATATGCACATAATGGCAAACATGAAATTTATAAAACAAACATTCCATTAATTATACATAGGTTACATGTTGCCCTAAACGGGTCTTTTTAAACAAACCATTTCCCACGTAGGGGTCAAACAAGTACTTACCCACGCAGGGGTTAAATTTAAAACATAAGTCCTCGCAGGGACTGATTACTTAAATAGATGTCCACGCAGGGACTAGGTACAAAGATAAATGTCCACGCAGGGACTACATACACACATAAATGTCCACGCAGGGACTTAATTTTAAAGTAGACATACACACATAAAGGATTTACTGATCCTTCTTGCTCTTTCCCTTGATTAAGTTCGTCAAGGTCTTGAACATCCCCTGGTTACGCCGTCGGTCTTCCCGTGCCTCATGCCGCACCTCCCTAATACTTTGTAGGATCTCCTGATGCAGTGGTGGCGACATCTGCAGAGACGGCGGGGGTTGTTGGTAGTACGGGGGTTGTGTAGGCATCTGGTATCCCTGTGCTGGGTAGCCTACTCCCCAAGGACCTCCATACGGTCCCTCCTGGTTAAGGGCGTTGTAATTAGCTGCTACCAAATACGGGTCGGCTTCAGCGTAACCGAGGTTAGTGTGAGTCGGTGGCTCAAACGGGTTGTACATCGAAGGACCCGTGTATGCCGGTATCTGGTTATCAAAACCTATTGGTGGCGGTTGCTGCGCGACGGGGTTTGATGGTCCACCAAATTGTGGAACTTCTTGATCCGGCTGATAATTTCTGCCACTTGATTGTAGAGGAGAGCTGAAATGAAACTCTTCTCTTCGTGTGGTCATCCGGGCTCCGGTTCTCATATGTCTTTGCGGTTGCGGAGGCGCCGGTTGAACTGGTGGCGGTGGAGGCGGTGGCGTAACTGCCACAAACTGGTGATTCCCAGAGGAATCTTGATGATGCTGCTGCTGCTGCTCATGCGGCGAAGAATAGTGAGGCTGCTGCTGCTCATGCGGCGACAAATGGTGAGGAGGTGTATAATACCATTCATGCCGAGTAAAGATAGCCTGGAAGCTATCTGGACCATTATAGGGTGGTCCGTGATAAATGGAACTATCCGAGACCTCGATAGGATGGTTGGGAGTTCCTGATGCGGGTTCTTCGGGGTCGTCTTCCTCGTCCATATCATTTCCTCCAGAAAAATGGTCCTCCGGTCCCAATGGGTTAAAACCCACTGGTTCTTGTATATAATTCGCCGGGTTAAACTGGCCTTGAAAGAATGGAGTGGGGTCTCCAAAAGGGCGGTGCGACATAGATCGCTGTAACGGTATGTACGGATGATGTGAGTCTCCAGGCTCATTTTCTGATTGTGGCCCGTAGGAGTCTTGAGCGGGAGTCGTCGAGCTGTTCGAAACCGACCGTCTTGCCGGTTGAAAGAGACCTCTCTGGTTTCGCCGGGTACCATCACTCTCGGCAGGGATAGGACCTCGTGTATTCGAAGGTCCTGCTTCGTGATCGTTGGGGGCGGCTACCGGCCCCTTTCCGCGTCCTCGCGTACGCAAGAATCTTGGAGGCATCTTTGTTATTCCTGTCAATAAAGCATGAGATAACAATAACAAATTATAAAGTTTAAAGGACAAAACAAAAACCGAATAAGGTGGAATTTGTCCTAGGTTATAAGTCTAGACTCGAAGGTTTAGATATGTGCAATTGTGTAACTGAGATTAAACACAAAAAGGCTAGTGTTTAATTCACTCAGTGTTGGCTCTGATACCAACCTGTCACACCCCGATTTCCACGTGTCACCGGTGGGCCCGGTGGGGGAGTATCGTGACGTGGTTGGCAACGTAATAGTCAAACAACACAATATAATAATGCACAGCGGAAGCAAATTTAAAATAAGATACAACCGAATTTATTTATTGTAAACAAAGTCACAATCATCCGGTGTTTATCCACAGTAGGATCGAATTAAAAACATTGTTTATGGTTCAACAGACTTCGGCATCTAAAGCTTGCGAGACTTCTAATGATGCTTAGGAGAATCCCAGCCTATTTCGCCTAGTACCTGCATTTAATCTTTTTGGGAAAATACGTCAGTTTACACTGGTAAATACATTCAACTGACTCATTTTATAAAATGATTGAAAATTGGTTTGGATGCACATGGCATAAACATTTTTATTAACTTGGGAGAATTATTTAATATTATAATCTTGTGAACGATTTACATGTTACTTATGCGTTCAGTAGCCCGGACGTATCCGGGTTAAAGATCAATAGACACACCACTTTAAGTGAGTTATACACGGGAGTACGCCTACACCCCGTGCTCAGGTCGTGGCTATCTCGTAAGATAATGCCGAGGATATCCGGGACATGGTCATTAACCCCCCAAAGGCTGTAAAGTAAACATATCTGTTTAAAACGAGCCGATCAAATTATTCAATTAACCACTAATCGTGGAAGATTTGATGCTCGATCAAGCGGTACGCTATGTACCGTAACCCAAGCCTGTATAGGGAAAATAAGTTAAAAGTATTTACCTTTGCAAGTATAAATCCTTAATTGAATAAACTGCAGATAGCTTTTACTGGTTCTCCTAATCTGGAACGAAGGTTTAATATAACCTATTAGAATACTAACGGGCCTTTAATTAAGCTTAAGCTTAGACCGGTCAGTTTTAATGATACGGTTCGTACGCACGATTAAGCGAAGACCGGATAGAATGTGATTTAGACCCGACAAGTTTGAGGACTTGTTTAATATGGGTTTACTACTCACATTCTGGATTTTGAGATAAAAATGATATCGTTTGACCCGTTTCGGCTAGTTTATGCAAACTAGTTACATAAACCGTACCGAACGCGTATAACGCATGACGGGTAATCGAAAGGGTCGCGAACAGGTTTCCTAAGTTAATACGCTTTAAATATGTTGTGATATCATTATGATATCTTCCATAATGCCCATAACGAGTTTAATCCCTAAATACGCCCCGTAGGGGTATTTCGGTCATTTTAAGGGTTATAAAAGAGATTTATAATACTTCTGAGATATGGGTCTGATTTAATCAGCAAAATTATTAATTTTAACAGACCTGAACAGTTGGTGAAGAGTCTCATTTCCCAAAATGGTTTTAAACCCAATTTATGCGTTTAATACGCGTATGAAGCCGTTTTAAGCGACGTACGGTTTAAAATACCATTCTGAGTTTTCTGATCAGCAAAACAGGCTCAAAACACTCTATTTATTATTTTAAATCAGTGGCAATTGGATTGGTATCAAACGGATTCGTAAAACTCGTTTTATGGCCTAAAAGGGCATATTCGGTATTAACCGAATCAATGCGATAAGCCTAGCTTAAGATCAGTTTAAAAATAATTAAAAATCTTCAAAAATCCTAAAATATTATTTAACATCAGTGGGTAAAAGTTTTGGTACCGAAAATCGGGTTTAGATAGGCTATGCGCTAATCGCGCCGTTTAATTAATAAAAAGCTTATTATTTACGCTAATGCGCATATCTCCTAATCTAGACCTCCGATTGACGTGAAAATTTACGTACATGTTTAATAATCAGTAACTAAGATTATTGTACTTCCACATTTTCAAAATTCTCGTTGTATGGTCATAAGGGCATTACGGTCCAATTTAAGCGATTAACGGAAACGTGTGCATGCATCGGATAATCAACGAAACAAGTACAGAGACTTATACTAACATGCAACCCTACTCTAATGAAGCACTAAGGCATCTTCGAATCAAACTAAAACGGGTCAGGACCGAAGTCAAAGCAAAAGTCAAGGTTTTGCGCCTTTCGGTTCCGAACCGGGTTTAACAGAAATTTGTCGAGTCGGACAAGCGTAAACAAGTTTTTATACTTATTATCATGTTATATTAAGGTTAAAACAGGTTACACACCTTTCGGATCATTAATTGTGCATTAAATCGCATTTTGTATTTCTGTTGACTTTTTCGGTCAACGTTTGACCCGACAAACGACCTAGTTAGGTCTGGAATTGGTACGCGCCCTTATAAGGGTTTAATACCCATATAATTACCTATCTAACGGTACGTTTAATTCGACATACGACTGAGATATCGATACTTAATCACGAAGTCAAACGTTAAGCGCGATATATTGACTTTTAAGCTAATAATGAAGCTAGAATTAATTGAGAAGGGATTAGAGACTTACAAACTGATTTATGGTTGCTTAGGAAGGCTCTTGATCAGCTTGGATGTTCCTTAGATGATCAGATTGTTTGCAAATGATGTGAGGAATGTTTGTGAATGAATGGGTTTCTTTATATACAAGATTCAAGCACCACCACAAGTTGACAACAAGGTCTAGGGCCATCCACAATTGATCAACACTTGTAACTAGTGTGTAGGGATGTCTAGGGGCCATGCATATGCAAGAGAAACCGGATTAGAGGGTCACATTCGCGCACAACAGCCAACAG
Source organism: Helianthus tuberosus (assembly GCA_030545235.1). Classification (NCBI taxonomy): domain Eukaryota; kingdom Viridiplantae; phylum Streptophyta; class Magnoliopsida; order Asterales; family Asteraceae; genus Helianthus; species Helianthus tuberosus. Next base: position 141,317,956 of record CM060426.1, on the reverse strand, counting down.
CAGGTAATCTGTCGCTGGGCAACCCCTCGCGTAGCGCGAGGGTCCGTCGCGCTACGCGACGCCCTATGCAGAATCAGTTTTTGATTTTGTTTGTTGTGTTTCGAAAGGGCAGCCGTAACTTCTGACTTTGGGGCATCAATTATCACTTAGGGCCCTTCATAATGTGTCTAGAATAGTTTCATACCCTACCATTATCCATTGTTTCAATTGATTGTATTTACAAGACCCGTAAACAACGGTTTACCATTCATTTTCTTCTTGGGATCAATCATGCTTTTCAACATCCATTATTGTGAACCCAACTTCTGAATTGAGAGTGTAATAGATGTGTAAATTATTATATCGGGTCTTGGGATTTATAATTGAGGTCGTTCAGAGGTAACGATTTAACATGACGCCACTTTAAATCCTACCGAAACATCTTTATTAAATCCGGGTTTCCAACGCGTTTTTGTCTTACATGACACGTGTCGTTTTAATATTAAACCCGAAATTTGCGAGGTGTTACACAAGGTCAAGGAGGGGGTGGTAGAAATTTCAACATGAATTCTAACACTTACCACCCCGGGTTGAGGAACCACCCAAACTTTCGTTATGGGAACCCTTCAAATCAAGCAAACCCGAATTTCCAAGGTAACCAAGGTAATTATGGTTCACGCCAACCTTACAACAATCAAGGTGGATATAGAAGTGGGAACAACCAAGGGTACCAAAGGCAATACCAAACGGGTCAAGAACAAGGGGGGTCTTCGGGTGGAAACAAGATGATGGATATGTTGAAGAGCATGCAAGCGGAGATGCAAAAGAGAAACCAAATGGATGATGCTCGTATACAAAAGGATGAGGCTCGAGATAAGGCAATTCAAACTTTGACCACCCAAATGGGTCAACTTGCAACCGAAGTGTCAGAATTGAAGAAAAATAAAGGTCAATTACCAAGCGACACTAAGGTAAACCCATCTCATGGTACTTCAAGAGGTAATAATGTTAACATTTTGAGAAGTGGGAAAGAGTATAAACCCATTCTTCACCGGATTTGGTTGATGGGGTGGTTGAAGATATCACGGGTCAAGATAGTGAGGAAGAAAATGAACCACCTATTGTTTCTTCTAAAAAACTCAATTTTGAAAAACCCGAAGTTAGTAAAGAAAAAGAAAAGGTAAATGAGGGTGAGGGATCTAGTGAAGTACCATTTCCCTCGGCTTTATTAGATCCGGGTAGAAAGAATTTTATTTCAAAACGGGGTCCTCAAAAAGAGGAAATGTGGGAGGTTTTTAAACAGGTTAAAATCAATCTTCCTTTGCTTGAAGCTATTAAACAGGTACCCGCTTACGCCAAGTTTTTAAAAGAATTGTGTACCCAAAAGAGGCAACAAAAAGTGCCTAAATTGGTTGACTTGAAGGAGCGGGTAAGCGCGGTCTTGAAAGGAGATCTTCCTCCTAAGCTACAAGATCCGGGAACGCCTCTTATAAATATTCAAGTAGGAAATTTTCAAACTGCAAGGGCGTTATTGGATCTTGGAGCCGGAGTAAGCATCTTACCGGGGGGGTTATATGACCAATACGATTTTGGTCCATTGAAACGGGTTGAGACAACGGTGGTGTTAGCCGATTTGTCTCATAAACTCCCTCGGGGTATTGTACGGGATGTGATAGTTAAAGTTGATGAGTTTTATTATCCCGTGGATTTTCTGGTGCTAGACTACTCATCCGCGAACCCAATTCAACAACAAAATATTATTTTGGGTCGGCCATTTTTAAACACCGCACATGCCGTTATTGATTGTCGATATGGTACGGTCGACATGACATTCGGTAATAGAAAGATGAGATTAAATGTTTTTACTAATGGTACTAACATTTATGGTGATGAGTGTTTTGTAGCAGATTTCATAGATGGATACGACCCAAAGGAGTTCGAGGAAGAGATTTTGGGTTCTTGTGTTTGTGATGTGTCTTTGCAGGTGCACGCATGTGATTTGGAAAAGGAAGAGAAAGAGCAAGAGGCTTTTGCGGTAAAGGAAGGAAGACCGCCATGGACCCACCAAACGGATACTCTACCGGTGGAAATTGATTCGGGTACAAAGCCTTCTTTGGAATGTCCACCAAGTGTGGAATTGAAAGAGCTACCAAAGCACCTAAAATATGTATTTTTGGGGGAGAATGACACTTTACCGGTGATCATTGCTTCCAATTTGGAGGAAGCTCAAGAGGAGGAGTTGATACGGGTGTTGAAGGCTCATAAGGCGGCAATTGGGTGGACAATAGCCGACTTAAAAGGTATTAGCCCATCCATTGTTATGCACAAAATTATTACAGGTGAGGATGCAAAGCCGACTCGTGAAACACAAAGAAGGTTGAACCCGAATCTGAGAGAGGTGGTCAAGAAAGAAGTTATCAAGTGGTTGGATGCGGGGATCATTTATCCCATTTCGGACAGTGCGTGGGTAAGTCCGACTCAGGTAGTGCCAAAAAAATCAGGCATTCAGGTAATTAAAGATGAGCAAGGTGAGCAAATCGCCACCCGCCCAGTAACCGGGTGGCGAGTTTGTATCGATTATAGAAAATTAAACGCCGCTACCTCCAAAGACCATTTCCCGTTACCCTTCATTGACCAAATCATTGAAAAACTTTCCGGTCAAAAATACTATTGTTTTTTGGATGGGTACTCGGGATATAATCAAATTGCTATTCACCCGGACGACCAACACAAAACCACGTTTACATGTCCATATGGTACATTTGCTTTTCGGCGGATGCCATTTGGACTATGTAACGCCCCTGCCACATTCCAAAGATGTATGATGAGTATATTTTCGGACATGGTGGGGGAGTCTCTTGAAGTGTTTATGGATGATTTTTCCATTTTTGGGCCAAGTTTTGACTCTTGTCTTGATGAGTTAGAAAAAGTTTTGAAAAGGTGTGTGGAGACAAACTTGGTCTTAAGTTGGGAAAAGAGCCATTTTATGGTTCAAGAGGGTATTGTGTTGGGACATGTGATTTCGGACCGTGGAATGGAGGTAGATAAAGCAAAAATTCGGGTAATTTCATCTCTACCCCCACCAAAGAATGTTAAGGGGGTGAGATCATTTTTGGGACATGCAGGGTTTTATAGAAGGTTTATTAAAGGCTTTAGTGTAATTACAAAACCTTTATGTAACTTATTATTAAAAGATGTTCCTTTTGATTTTACTGACGAATGTTTGCAAGCGTTTCATGTGTTGAAGGAACAGTTGGTGAAGGCTCCTATCTTGCAACCACCGGATTGGTCAAAGCCGTTCGAGATTATGTGTGATGCTAGCGACACGACCATTGGAGCGGTTTTGGGTCAAAGGGTTGATAAGAAATCGGTGGTGATCTATTATGCAAGCAAAACTTTGTCCGAGGCGCAACTGAATTACACCACGACCGAGAAAGAATTATTAGCGGTGGTGTATGCCTTGGACAAGTTTAGAGCTTACATTTGGGGGAGCAAGGTGATTGTTTATTCGGATCATAGTGCGGTCCGATGCTTAATGGAAAAGAAGGATGCAAAGCCCCGGTTGATTCGTTGGGTGCTTTTGTTGCAAGAATTCGATTTAGAGATCCGGGACAAAAAGGGGTGTGAAAATGTTGTTGCGGATCATTTGTCCCGGATCCCATTGGAAGGTGTTGACGACCCGAGTGAGATTAATGAACGGTTTCCCGATGAACAATTGTTAGCCGTTTCTACTTTCGTTGCACCTTGATACGCCCATTATGTGAATTATTTGGCTAAGGGTGCAATTCCGAATCATTGGACGAAGAAGAGACGACAACAATTTCTAAGTCAAGTTAAACAATACATTTGGGATGAACCGGATTTGTTCAAGATTGGACCCGATCAAGTGATAAGGAGGTGTGTTCCCGAAACTGAAGTTTTAGAGATTTTGACCCATGCTCATTCGTCGGCATATGGGGGGCATTTTAGTGGGAACAAGACGGGTTACCGGGTGTTATCTAGTGGGTTTTATTGGCCCACGATTTTCAAGGATTCTTGTGAGTATGCCCGAAATTGTATCAATTGTCAAAGAGTGGGAAGTATTTCGAAACGGGATGAAATGCCGTTACAGCCGATCTTGGTAGTGGAAGTATTTGATGTTTGGGGAATAGACTTCATGGGTCCTTTTCCAAACTCAAATGGGTTTTTGTATATATTAGTTGCGGTTGACTACGTTTCGAAATGGATTGAAGCTATTGCTACAAGAACTAATGATCACTCCGTTGTATGCAAGTTTGTACAATCCAACATTTTGCTCGATTCGGTGTGCCTAGAGTGATAATAAGTGATGGCGGTTCACATTTTAAGAATTTCAATTTTGGGAAGTTGTTAAAGAGATACAATGTGAATCATCGTGTTGCTACACCGTACCATCCGCAAACGAGCGGTCAAGTGGAAGTGTCTAACCGGCAAATTAAAGAGATACTAATGAAGACGGTGAGAACGGATCGAAAAGATTGGTCAAGTAAGCTTGATGATGCGTTGTGGGCTTATCGAACGGCCTACAAAACTCCACTTAATACCACTCCTTATCGAATGGTGTACGGAAAAGGATGTCATTTGCCTATGGAGTTAGCACATCGGGCATATTGGGCGATTAAAACGGTGAATGCAAATTATGACGAAGCGGGTCGGGCGAGAAAGCTACAATTGAATGAAATTGAGGAAATAAGGGATCAAGCTTATGAGTGTGCATCCGCATATAAAGACAAACTGAAGAAAGTTCATGATGCGAAGATAAGGAAAAAGAATTTTGAAGTGGGTCAAAAAGTGTGGTTGTATAATTCAAGATTGAAGATGTTCGCGGGGAAACTCAAAAGCAAGTGGATGGGTCCTTACGTTGTCCGAAGAGTGGGGAGGTTTGGAGATGTTGATATACAAGATGAACAAACAAATAAACAACAAACGGTGAACGGGCATCGGCTTAAACCGTACTTGGAAGGTAACGATATCAACAATCTCGAGCTCGACAAAGTGGGGTACATTTTAGGCCCATTGGATGACGAGGAAATTTGAAAGAGGCCCAGGTTTGGTGTTTTGTATATTTTGTAGCTTAGTTTTGTGTTTTGAATAAAGTCCCGTTTAGAACCGGTGTTTGAAACAAGTGTGGGGAAATTCGTACGAGTTTCCCGAACATAGTGTTGAGGACAACACGGGTTTTTAACGGGGGGTAGGATAATAACTTTCATGTTTTCTATAAATCATAAAAATTATAAAAATTCAACAATTTTGAAAAACAAAAAAAAAAATTACAAGTAAAATTTTTGGTATTACTTTAGTTACCCAGTTATCGCCGTAAGTTACGGCACCTAGCCGTAGCTTACGGCCCAAGTGTGAAATTTTGAGTCTTACGCCGGACAGCTTCTGTTTTACGGTAACACCCAATCTTCCCAGGTACCACCGTAACCTACGGCTGGGAGCCGTAGGTTACGGCTCGCAGTAAAAAGATAAGGGTCCCTCTTGTCGGCAATCATATAAAAAAAAAACAAAACAAAACAATAAAACCGAAAATGAATTAATAATAATAATAAAAACATAAACTTCTCTTCACCCTATCCACACATCGATCTTCACTCCCCAACCACACATTCTTCTCCATCTTCTTCTTCTAAAGAAAACCCTAATTTCCATAACTTCAAACTTTCATTACTCCCTCAAATCTAACTCGATTTTAGTGATTCTTGAGTCTATTTTGGGTGAAATTTCACAAGGATTCTAGTTTTATACTCGTATTTCGAAGAATCATTTGTTTTTTGGGTCGGATTTACACCTAGGGGTGCCGAAAATTTGGAGCTTTTTGTGGGTTTTTGTGTGAACTTCAAGTTTTTGTGATTCTCATCTCCTACAACACCAAGGTATGCAATTTCTTGTCATTCTTTGAAGTACATTAAGGTTTGTAAGTTTTCATTATAGTTTTTGCTTACACACTTGCTTGTATGAGATAGATGATAGGATTTTTGTAAGCCATTGAATGTTTGGGTGTAAATGTGTTTGATGTCTAGTGAAAAATTTTTAGAAAAATTCTGATTTATAGGGACATCATGCCAAAATTTTGTTTGAAAGAATAAAACTTTGATTTTTGCACATCTACACCCATAATATGAAGCAAGTGTGGGGAAGATTTGGGAAAAAATACTAACTTGATTTGTTTGGTTGGTGTTTGGATGTGTGTAGGTATGGTGACGAAAAAAGGGAAAGGAATTGCAAGTTCTTCTAATGCGCCTCAAGAGGAGCAACAAAAGAGGAGGAGATTGACTCGGGTTGGTGACCCGGACTCGGAGGAGGATGCACCTCCAAGGGGCCCGAAGCCGGATTGGACAACCGGTTCATTGTTAGACCAACCTGAGGAATGGAGAGAGGATCTGTTTCATGAACAAATGAACAACTTAAAACAAAGGGGTGAAGCGTTTATCTGTGAGAAGGAGATCAAAGAGGTTGATTTCGGGCCGTTCGGGATAACGGACAAGTTCAAAGCATTGGGTTGGGGTGCAGCCTTGAAGTGTTATGACGGGGAAGTAAAGAAGATGTACGACAAGCAGATTCAAGAATGGGTAGCTTCACTTGAATGTCCCCCGTATAAGTCCCCAAGCAAAATGAGGCTCGTTGGACGGTGTAATGGGGTGAAAGTAGAAATGTGTTATGACTCTTTGCGCAAAATAGCAAAGTTTGACGACAGACCCGCAAATGAGTACATTCACCCGAGTCTCAGAGATCTTTACCACGAGCCCAAAGAGCATCCGCAATGGCAAAATATGCTTGATTACCTTTTCCTTCCGGGCACAACACATGGGAAGTTATATAGAAGCAATTTGAAAATGGAAGCGAAATTGTTATTGACATTGTGCATATATAATGTGGTTCCAAGGCGGGGTGATAAGATGGAAGTGCGGCATCAGGAAGTACCGATTTTATATATGTTGATGCATGGATCTCCCAAGGTCCCTTTCCGATTTCTCGTGATGAATAACATCTGGTTGAGCAAAATTAGTGGAGAAAGAAAGATTATACCTCATTGCCGGTTGATTACGGCGTTGTTAAAAAAATATGGGGCGATTAAAGGTGATGAAAAAGGTTCTTACAAGAGGTTTAGACCATTCGACCTTAAGAATCTTGGGCCAGATTGGATTTACACAGAAACGGAGAGGTATCATAGGTTAAAAAAAAATGGGAGAAGGTGGAGAGCGTTGAAGGTAGGTGCGAGGCCGTTACGACCGGGTGAGGCTGAGGAGCCCGAAGTAACCGATGAAGAGGTAAGTGGAGATGAGGATTACCGCGAAGATACCTTCATGGTTGATGCTCAAGTTCAGGGAGCTGGAGTGCAAGCTGGTTATGTGGGGGGTGCATTTGATTATGCACAGCAAGCTTATGATCCTTATTGGGCCCACTCGGGAGATATGGGTCAAATTATTGAACAAAGGCGACCTCCCACTTTTGGAGGATGGAGTGAACCAAACCAAGTGCTTTTTGATCAACAAACTTTCATGGGGGCGAGTATAGAGAGGGCTTTGAAGAAAAGTTATGATAGGAGTGAGCAATGGAACCGTGCTCATATGTATGCCCATGAAGAAGAAGTGGACAACCGTTATTTAGATGATCGTCAGAGACGCATGCATGAACAATATCAAGCAGGTCAGCCAATTGTAGGAGATCCGCCTGTTGTGGACTACACCACATTGCCACCAAATGATGGTAGTGTGTCATACTCCACTCCACCATTGCATCACTCTCAATGGGTGGATCCACATGCTATGAGTTACCAGCAGGCGAATCCAAGTGGCGATCAAGGAAGCAGCAGTAGCGGTGGAGCATTTGGCTTTGGCGAGTGGAAGGATATGATGGCATCCATCTTTGGGCCTCCACAGCCGAAATATTACTAGCCAGGTCGTATCTTGCTCCTTTGTATATTTTTGTGTATATTTGTTTATTTCGTATGTTATGCTTATGTTCGGGAGGTAGGGTGGTGTTTGATGTTGATATGTTGTTGGGTTGTGAAAGTTGGTGGTGTCTAAAAAAAAAAAAAAAAAAAAAAAACTTGGGATTTGAGAATATTAGCAAAGGCTAATGTTGTGGTTCAAAGCAATCTTTCCCTCAAAGCCATACATTGGGACAATGTATCCCAAGTGTGGGGATGGGGGAAATTTTTGAGTTTTTGATAGTTTTAAATTTTTTTTTTGTAAACCCAAGCGAAAATTGTTAGAATTTGAAAACTTGATATTGTGCCATTTGACACACTGACACCCATTCCTAGTCTTTTCTTGGTGAGGATTTGAGCCACACATGATTGTTATTGATATTTCATTGTTTGAGTAGCGGTGTGTGTTGTGTGTTAATAGAACTTGTGTGTGAATACTTGTTAAATCCTAGAGTTAGCATGCTTTTGGAAATGATAGGGGACTTTTAGGTAACCTCGTCTAGATGTGTGAGAGTGCAGGATTGGTGGGTTGGACCTCATACTTTACATATATGAGCTTGGTATTGTGAGGGGTGGGGGTTTGGTCCTTAGAAAGCCATATTGAGCCTTAGACCATTCGATTGTAACCCGAGCCTACTTCCTACAAAAATTTTACCTTTTGAGATGACCCGGTTTAGGAGATTTAGTATGTAGTATTGATGTTCTTGTATATATTGTTGAGTTTGATGTGTTATGAAAAAAAAAATTTGAGAAAAATACAAAAAGAAGAATGTAGTTGCGTTGGTAGTTTAAAAGTTGATGAATTTTGTATATAGTTGATGGTTGTTTTGCTTAGTAGTGAAAATAAAAACCGGGTCAAATCAAATTAGCTCTTATATATATGTTCCACCATTTTCCTACCTTTGCACCTAGCCCCGTTACAACCCGTAAGTTTCCCTTGATTCATAAGCATGTTAGATATTTGTTAGGAGGAAACTTGATTCTTATACAAGCTTATTGTCGCACGCACACATACACGCATTGAGTGGTTTTGTATTACATGCTAGTAATTCTTGTCACCGAGAGTTTGGCGAGGGGTGTGTCTTATGGTATGGTTGAAGGTTAGTAAAAGGTTGGCATATTTTAGCTTGGTTTGCATGATTGATCACTTGTGTTTGCTGAATAGTTTTGAATGGGTATGGGTTGCTTGGGACAAGCAACGGGTAAGTGTGGGGATGTGACGGGTGGTCCGTAGTACAACCCTTAAGTGCTTTAAATAGAATAAAATTCCATACTTTTCCCGGTTAATTGCTTGAACTTGGTAACCACTCTACGGTTGATTATGCAGGTGTTAAAGTGCTCAAAATACGGGTTTTAGGAGGCATGAATGGATGCTAGAAGTTGGGGAGTCAAAGTGTTGAAGAAATCAAGTGTTGATGAAGAAATAAGAAGAATCACCATGCTCAGCACCGTAACCTACGGCTCCCAGCCGTAGGTTACGGCCCCCAGACTTGTCCAAATATGTCAGCCGTAAAACAGGAAGACCTAGCCGTAAAGAACATTGACAGCCGTAACCTACGGCTGAGGGCCGTAGGTTACGGCCCTATGTTGACTTTGGGGATTCATTGACTGCCGTAACCTACGGCAGGGAGCCGTAGGTTACGGCTCCGACTGATGTGTTTATGTAACTTCCCCAATTAATGCTGTTTTGAAGGGGATTTAGTGAGACTTATCATTGGTTTCGGTTATCATCTGATTGTGGACGATTTTGGGAGTTTCTTGGAGACTTTTGGGTGTGAAGAACAATAGTTAATCATTAGTTTTTATGTTGGTGATCCATATGAACATTGGAACTTTTGTTAAGATGTTGTTTGAAGCTATGTGTGGCTAAACACTCTATGATCATCCTAGGTTGAAGGTTTGTTTAAGACGGTTGTGTTTTGATTCCATATTTCTAGAATGATAAACTTTATCTATGTCTTGTTTATCATGGTGTGTGATTGCTTATTTGTAAATTGTTAATTCTTATGATTTTTCTAGTTTGAAACCATACGTTCTTGGTGCCGTTGGCAATCGAGATATCATGGGTAAAATTAGGATTGGGTAAGGGTTGATTGGTCATCGGGTAACAACCTCACGTTCTCGGAATCTGAGTACTTCGTTCCTTTTTATCACAATAAGTAATTACACACGAACTATGTCTATGTAGTTCTTTCTAGTGGATGATAACACAATTGTTGAAACAAACCGGAAACTTAGGATGGTCATTTGTCTCTAAATTGTTTACAAACTCAACTTTCATCTTGCAAATTAATTAGTATTTTTAGTTTTTAAAACCAATCCAATTAAACCAACTCTTGAATTTTATTTCTCTTGCAATTAGATTAATTTAGTTAAATTAGATAAACTTTCAAATAACACATATTCCACAAACTCCCTGTGTTCGATACCCACTTGCCACTATCTATATAGTTGTTTTTGGGATTAAATTTGATTGTGACCGCGACATCACGTCAATTAGTTTTGGGCTTAATGGTATTGGATGAGAGGAAAACTTCATAGTTAAGCGTGTTTAAATAAGAGTAGTTTATGGATAGGTGACATCATATCTGCAATCAAAAAACAAATCTATGAGCTCCATGTGGGTAAAATAGACAATATTAATGGTATGAGAAGCCGGATGTTACAGTGACAGCCCACGTAGGCATCCACATAAGTATCATGTTACGATCATTGCCTACGTGAAATGTTATGTAGTCATCTTGTAATACTTCAACCAAAATGTGTGAATATGTCACCACTATCAAAACATATTTTTATAACTAATAGAAAGAACATGCGAAACCAGTTGTGCACCAAAAAGGCATGACTGAGTCGATTGACTAGTGAGCAGATAAACTATCGTTAGGAGCAATACCCATCGAGTGCACAACACCAATATTAAAGTTGGATACACAATTTGCTACTTATGTGCCACACGTCACGGCTTTTATGGAGTGTGGCCCGTATTACCATTCACCAAAAGAAACACACTTATACATCAAAAGGTTGATTCATAGTTTCATACTCATCTACCAATTTCATGTGGTAAACATACAAAGAAACCCACGAGCGTTATCCAAATGCTTAACCGGGGGAGAGTTATCTGATCTTCACAAGCTCTGATTCAAAGATGATTCCTGCAAAACTAGCAACATTGTGAACTCGTTACAAGAAGAAGATGTGAGGGGTTTACTTTCGTAACCATAATCCGGCGTAAGAACAAGTATCATTCTTTCTAGGGAGAGTAATGAGAGCAAAGTGAATAGAATGCTTAAGCCTTGGTAGAAGTGTGGTATTTATAGCCGAGAGGTTGGAGCAGGGCCGAACCTATAGTACAAGTAAGTAAGGCTTGGGCCTAGGGCCACCAAAAAAAGGACTCCCACTTAAAAGAAAATTAATATGCTAACTATTAATAATATTCGTGCAAATTTATTGTTTTAGATTTGTTTGATTCTTATACAAACAAACCACTCTCTGTTATAGTTGTGTTAGATTATTGTTTGGTTTCAAAAATGGATAAATGGGTATCGTTTATAACAATCAAAGAAGAAAAAAGGTGTCAGACCCTAAATTTCCACATGCGGAGTTTTACCGCGAGGTCTGTGACTGACCAGGATCTAGCCACTAATCATGTTGAACCAATCATTTAAATCCATAAAAACTTCACTAATAACATGATTAACGATAAAGTTTAATTGTCTACACACAGTTTATGATGCAACCGAAAAATAAAGTAAAACCCATCAAGAACTTAAGACCACAAGTTTAACGAACCACCCACTCCAGCTGATTGCAACGCTCGTCCATAACTGTAACTACTTACCTGTAAAGCATGCAACTACGTGTCAACAATAAAGTTGTCAAATTCACGAATCATAGTTTAGAAAAAGTAAAGTTCACAATGTTTTTGATTTATGTATGACTCGGGTAGTTAACCGTCATCACATGATTAAGCTGTGTACCGAATGCTGACGTTTCGTTTGTGCCCTCATTAATGTCTATCAACATTAATGCAAGAGTGAAAGTTAGAAGTTCACGCCCGGCCTCTAGCACGGTGTGAGGTTTGTTAAGCCTAATAACGCTATCAACTAATACCCCGCGTATGCCCATGTATTTATAGCCTAGTGACATTTTGGGGGTGAGATAAGACTTTGAAACCAATAGGTCTTAGATTCGATTCTCATAATGAGGTTTTTCATATTTATTGGGTTTCTTGCTGAACTGTATAGGCATTATGCCTGGTGGAGATGATATCCACTTCTCCCCCTTTGCCGTCACTCCGCCGTAAACAGCTCTCAGCCTCAATAACATATGTTACATAGCCTTTGTAGTTAACCCTTTGTTGACATAGAATTCAAAGGATTTCAAGAACCTATTGTTTGTTTCTCCACTACCTCTTTCACAGAAATTGAAAACAAATGCTATCTCCATGTGGGTTCCCCTAATCAGGTCAGTTTATCGCCGAAATTTGGTCAAATATGACCGCATTTTCCGATTCAGTTCAGTTTCATCACTTGCTCAGTTACCTTTCTCCGACGTATCAGACTATGGTTCAGAAGAAAACTACCCAAACCCCTTTAACAACAACAATATTGCCTCATTTGATCATGCCCACCAGGTGTTTGATAAAATGTCAGTTATTGAAACCTTAAACTACTTAAAAGAACAACCCAATACAACGTTGAATTTACTCACTCGATTGAAACTATGTGGTTTTACCCATGATGTTGCAACTTATATGGCTATTATAAGGTTTATGTGTTACTAGGGTATGATTAGTAGGTTAAAGTTTTTGTTTTTAGAGGTTATTGTGGATAAAGATGGGGCTTTTGGGTTTAACGTTTCGGATTTGTTTGAAGGGTTGTTGAAAGAGTTTAATGTGGGTGATCAACATTTGTTTGTTATAGCAGTTGATGCTTTGATTAAGGTTTTCTTAATGTTAGACGGCTTGATGAAGCATTTGAGGTTTTGTTAAAGATACAAGGTAGATTTGTTCCGTCTGTGCGGACGTGTAATCTTTTTTTGAACGAGTTGGTTGAAGAGGGTGAAGTAGATATCGCTATGGCGGTTTATGAACATTTAAAGACGAGCGGTTTTTGTCCAAACTTGTGCACATATGGGATTGTGGTTAAAGGACTATGTAGGAAAGGACGCGTGAATGAAGCTGGAGATGTCTTTAGAGAAATGGAAGAAACTAGAGTTGAGTCCGATGTGTTCACGTTCGGTTCGTATATTGACGGGCTTTGCTCAAATGGCAACACAGACTTGGCTTTTTTGTTGCTTAAAATGTCGCGAGACGCTGGTTCACCCGTCGATGTTTTCACATACGCTTCTGTCATTCGTGGTTTTGTAAGAGAGTTGAAGTTTAACTCTGCAGAGAACGTTTTTCTTGACATGAAACAGTCGGCAATCGTGCCTGATGCTTTTTGTTACGGGCCGTTAATCCAAGGGTACTGTAAAAGAAACAATCTTCTAAAGGCCTTGAATCTTTACGATGACATGAATTCAAACGGTATCCAAACTAATTGTGTTATTTTGAGCTCAATTATGCAATGTTTGTGTCATTTGGGGATGTTATCCGGACCTTTGGACCAGTTTACAAAAGGAAAGGAATCCGGTGTTTTTCTCGATGAAATTTCGTACACGATTGCTATTGATGCTCTATGTAGACAACGGAAAATCGGTGAAGCAGTTTTGTTGCTAGACGAGATGAAATTAAATAAAATGAACCCAGATGTTACGCACTACACAACTTTGATCAATGGATTTTGTCTTCTTAACGATCTTAAGAGCGCTTTAAAAATCTTTAATGAGATGAATGAGAATGGTTTGAAACCCGATACGGTTATCTTCCATGCGCTTATTGGTGGGTTTTTAAAATGCGGGCGTTATAAGGAGACGATGATTCTTTTAGATAATATGGTGGTACGCGGTTTAAAGCCCACAAGTACTACGCATAACATCGTCATCGATGGCTTATGCAAAGGTGGAAAGATGAAGCAAGCAGCGTCATTTTTTAATAAGCTTGAAACAAAAAGCTTGAATAATTATGTTGCTATGATAAATGGGTATTGCGACTTAAACAATGTAGAAAAGGCATATGAACTTTTTGTTACATTACCCGAGCAAGAAAAGACTGGGCTTCTGCTAGCAAAAAAATGGCTGCTTTAAACTTCTTACTGGCCTGTTTGAAAAAATCAAAACCAGTGATGCATTAAAGCTGTTTAAAACAATATTGGGATCAGAAAATGGACCGTCTAAGATTATGTATAGTAAGTTAATAGCTGCATGTTGTCGGGCTGGAGATATGATAACGGCCCGTGAGGTTTTCGTTACGATGATTGCAAGAGGAATACCACCTGATGTCATTTCCTACACGATTATGTTACATGGTTATTTTAAGATGAATTGTGATATTCGCTAATTTACACATATTTTAGTCCCCCATTTTATCCCCATTTTATGCCTTTTCGGCCGTAAAACCGTTATTCGGATACTTAATAGTGTATACTTTTGTTTACAGGCCTAAAACAGCATATCAGACAAGATGATAGCGAAAACGAGGACTTTCCGGACGAAATGACAAAGCTGCGAACCTTCTGTTGGAATTCTGACCTGGGAAAGTGGAACGGTCGTGCGACCTAATGCACGACCGTGCATCTCCAACTAATGCAGTCCAGTCCGGCAATGAACGAGGGTGCGACCTGGCGTGCAAGGCAATCCCGGTGACGCACGGTCGTGCGGTTGATTGCACCCCGTGCGGATGCGATGACCAGCCAAACCCCGGGATTGAACGACCAGTGCAGTTGTCCGTGCAACAAAAACCCGGAAACCAACGGTCGTGCCTCAGGAAGAACGGTCGTGCGAGACCGAAGACCGGTCAAGATCTGATGACGTAATGCAGTATGGTGCACCATACCTCCAATAATGCATAAAGTGAACGGTCGTGCAACAGGACGCACGACCGTGCGATATCGAAATTATATAAAAACTTGCAGAAACATTCTGCTCGTAACTCTGGACATTTTGGAAGCGATTCTGGCGATTTTCAGGCTCCGGAGGCTTCTGCTTTCACCCGGATTTAAGCCACATTGTGCCGATTAGCTTCGTTATCTTCCAGATTCTTAATCTTATGCTTGTTTATGGTTTGGTTTTCTAATCTTTCCATGATTTTGTTAATCTTTCAAGCATTTAGATTAATGTTTATGTATTATTGTAGCCTTTGGCCAAAAACACAACAATCCCTTGCTTGATTATAGCCATTAGTATGTTAATCTTTGTTTGTAATGACACTTGGAAGTATTTTCTATGTTAATCTTTGATGATTAGTTTGCAACCTTGTTATTGATATTGATTTCTTGATTATAAGTAATTGTGTTGGATGATTGGTATTTGGTTAGTTAAGATAGTTGAAAAATGAAGCTTAATTAATCTTGTATTAGTAAACTTTAAACTTGGTTAACTAGTTTAGCTTGGTTAAAATGTGTGCACCATGATACTAGAAATGGTTAGTGGTTTAATAAAATGTAATTATTGTTAATCAAGAAAGCGTGCCGTCACGTAAGGACCTTAACGGGTTAAATGGTGTCGTTATAAATTCTTGCCATGATTTGTTAGCTTAGTTAGTAGTTTAGGCCAAAATTGCTTTCTTGGTGAATTTATGTGCAAGATTTGTAAAATGAACTCGGTTGTGATTTAATCTAGTTTATGCTTGTCTCGGTGGTTGCATTGTGTTTATCGGTGTCGCTTTCCTTGTTTAAGTGAGGTTAGAAAACTCCTAACGGATGACTAACTTATTTTTAAGAGATTTTCATAGACATTTATCAATTGCACGTTAAAGAACAATTTTAGGTGGTTAAAGTGTGTTTATCGTTTTAGCTTTCCGAATAATTGTCATGTTAGGATTCCCGAAAGGGATACTAATTGTCTTAAAATGGAGAATTGACCGAATGCTTCTAGTGCCAAAACCGACTTAGTTGACATACTTTGGTTGTGTATTAAGCAAGGCAATTTATCTATTTTCTACTATGTTTTATAAGTATTTGTTTATGCTTACTTTAGTTTATTAAAAATCAAACAACTTATGTTTTTACCGGTAGTTTAGTGACAAAGGTCTAGTATTATTTCTCCGCCCATTTCCTTGGATCGATACTTGGTTCTTACCGATACTTTACTACATATATGACGGGGTACACTTGCCTCTTTCGTGTGTGTTTTGATGTAAAAGTAATAATCACTTTTATAAATTTAAAACCAAATCGTTTGTTATTTCATTGTAAAAATATGTGTAGTCGCGCACACGTCAAATTGCTTAACCAAAGCTTATGATATTTTTCGTCGTATGATACATCATGGTATACAACCTGATATTATAACTTATACGGTATATTTTGACGGGGAGTCTAAAGTAAAACGAAAGGGATTTATCAGTAGAGAAGAAAAGGGTTTGCAAAGATATCTGACTAAAATGCAAGAGTTGACTCCTGATCTTATTCACTACACGGTCTTGATTGACCATCATTGTAAGTCAAACAACTTACAGCATGCGAAGTTTCTTTTCAATGAAATGATTGAAAGAGGTTTAAAACCAGATACGATAGCATACACATCTCTTATACGTGGCCACCCACCTAAGAAATATGTAGAGGCTCAAGTACTTTATAACAATATGCTATAGGCAGGGGTCCAACAGGATTCACAATCCGTGCGAGCTCTAGAAAGGGTGAAGCTTACAATTTGCAAAAATCAATATGAGGGCTAATGATTTTATGCCATAAATTATTATTTTTGTACACAACCGACTAAATGTCTTAGTAGCATGAAACTATACATAAGTGTAACAACTCTCATTAAAAATACTATTTCTTATTTTAATTTGCCCAATTGGAAACCCTAATTGAGACACCCAAGTAATCCTGCATAACCCCTAAAATTTTCAGAACAATCGGAATCAGGATCAGGGCCCCTAAAACTCAGGGGGGGGGGTATTCCCTAGTTAGTAATATCCACACAGTTTGTTGTCGAAATCGAATTTTGACGTACCGCTGACTCACCTGAGCTACAAATACACGGGGCTACCCTATGCTAGAAGGGCACCCCTCACGCCATGCGGCAGGCTCTCGCGCCACGCGAGGGAGCCAACTTTCCAGTATAAATAGAGGGCATTGGCACTTGATTTCTGGCGTTCGTTCGACATTAAAATTCAATTTATAGGTTGAGATATCGTCTGTTTACTCCAAAAACACACACAATAACGAAATTCTGCCGCAATAACAGGGTAATAGCTTGATCACTACTAAGTTTCAATTCTTTTCTTTCCTTCAACTTTTATTATAGTAAATAGTAGTTCGGGATTATAACTTCTAAATCCCGAAACTCTACCCATTATTAGGGTAATAACTCTAATCACTGCTACGATTCAATGTCTGATTGATTGAGACCAATCCGATGGATGTTTAAGTGCTGTCCGTATTTGGGCTATGCCTTTGTCATTCGTCGTGGAAGGTTTTGATTTCGTGAGTTGTCGTTAAAGTTGAATTGAGTTAATACAATACAATTTCCGTTGTATCTAGAAATTAGAATTCGTAACCAAGAAATTGTTAAACTAGAATACATAGCAATTAAGTAAACTTACTAATTACGTACACTTAGTTGTTAAGGAAACTTAGCAGTTAAGCTAGTTGAATAGATTAATTAATCTGCTAATTAAGTTAAGTATGATTAATTTATCAGCTAAGCAAGATTAATTAAGCTAAGTAAGATTAATTAAGTAAATTAAACACCTAGATAGATATACATAAAAATAAATATATAAGATATAGATAATATCAAAAGAAGGTGCTAGGAAGGTGTAAGAAGATATATATGTAGGTAGGAAGCTTCCTAGAAAATGTATAGGTAACTTCCTAGAAAAGCTAGAGGAAACTTCCTAGAAATTCCATA
This sequence comes from Helianthus tuberosus, assembly GCA_030545235.1. NCBI lineage: Eukaryota > Viridiplantae > Streptophyta > Magnoliopsida > Asterales > Asteraceae > Helianthus > Helianthus tuberosus. The sequence goes on along the minus strand of CM060426.1, from coordinate 141,300,063 downwards.
CTTCTTACCTATAAATAAGAAGCCTAGGAATTCATTTCCTTTGCTCATTTCTTTTCTTCTCTCTATACGTTGGTGTTCTGACCAATAATCGCCGATGCGATGTTCTGTCCGATCGATTCAGGAATCAACTAACAAATGCCAAAGAGCTGTACTTTGTGAATTTCGTTAAACGGAATCCAAAGTGCTATACTTTGTGAATTTTGCTAAGGTTCGAATCTCGTGACCGTCGTTAGGTTTGATGGGTTTTACACAAATACGTATTCCATTATGTTAAACTATATGTTTAACTATCAGAATACTCCCAAATATACAATCAAACAAGCTGTTAAATCATCAGAAGATTCAGAACAATAAAGTATACGCTTAATTATCAGAAGGAGTAGAATCAAGAAGCTTGTTAAATCAATACTGCATGCTTATGAAGTGAGTCATTCTCTTTTTACCAAATTTATTTCCAAAAGAATGTTTATTTTCAAAAGTTATAATTACAGGGATTAAGTCTTTGTAGTCTCCAAATTACAGCCGGTATGTGGGGTTTTGTATACAATACTTGATAACCGTCACCCTTGGACAACGGGTTAGCCAAGGGGTGATATGACCATAGTCACAGAGACCATTGGACAACGAGATAGCCAATAGGTGGTCGAGTGACAAATATCGTTGGGTAGATGGTTGATATATATATATATAAACATTGTAATCGCTCTTAATACTGTAACTTATAACACTGTTTTCTAGTTATACTTTGCAGTGATTAAGTCTTTGCCAACCTTAAAGAAGCAAATGTAAAAACTCTTAATGTTGTGAACTATAACAAATATGTTTTTGTACAAAAATGAATGAACTCACCAGTATTTCCTGCTTACAAAACCTTTTTAAAACGCGTTTCAGATAATTACAGTAGATGGGAATAAGAGTTGGATACGGCACCAAAAGGCTTACAGACGTGGCTTAATTTATCAATTCAATTAAATTAAGAAAAATATTTTATGTATTCGGGTTTATCCCATATTAAAGCTACCTTTCAAAACATGGTTTCATCCTATCTATTTAATAAATAAAATCCGGTGTTTTCTAAACTCTGATATTTTTCCTAACTCACGATCCTGATGAAATTTCCGCTGCAATGCTTTCAAAATAACCACCGGTACCACTTGGCTGCTCGCGGCTCCCGATTCCGTCCAGGGTGGGGTCGGGGGTCGTGACAATAAGTCACTTGTATGTGTCCATATTTAGCACGCGCCTGCATTGGTCTTAGTAGCATGAACGTACAACGCTAAAACCAAGGTAACACGAGCTTATATCAAGTTGACTTGCATTTTTATATTTTTTTACCTTTCTTAATTACTAAGTGTATAGATACAATATTCCTCTTGCAGACAATACCAAGTTATAGTGCTCGAAGAGCCATATTTGATACTTTGTTGAACACTTGCTGAAGAAAAAGAAAACGAGCACCGCAGAAGGCTGCAATCAAAGGTCACCAACAGTGACTGGATGATCCTCGATACTCATCTGTTAAAGGGTATCCATTTTATATGTAGTTAAGAAATTGTTACCTGTGATTGGAAGGAAGCCCTTAATGCTTCTTATATACTTAATACAGAAGAACCAAGTCCTTTGATACACAAAACATTGCATTTAAAAAACATGTTTGTTGTTAAGGTTGTCACAAATGCTTACTTTATAAACAAATGCAGGAGAAATTGAAGGAAAGAGAGCGGGTATTGCGTAAGAGATAAGAGCGAAAATAACAAGTGGAGAGGATGCGCATTCAATAGTGCTCAGAAAGGAACTATTTTGTCATATCACGCATTACTTGTATATACAATTAAAGATCTACAGGTGGTAGCCCTTTATCAATATAAAAGTTAGTATTTTATTTGTATAGTTCTTGTGATTAAATCTGATATGTTAATTAGTTATAAGATCGTAAGATCGAGAAGAGAGTAAAAATGTTGTGTGTCAACCGATCCGTATTTAAAATTACACCGTTAAGAACTAGAAAATCTAAGGCTGATTTTATAATAAACTAAGATAGTTGGCCCAATCCGAGAGGGGCTAGTCTCCAATACAAAAATATTGATAATTAAAATAAACAAGCCATAGAAAACTAGAACATGAATTGGAATACTTAAATGAGAAGTAAAAGAGTTACTTCCTAAACTTCAGCCCCTAAATTCAGCCTTCTGACTTTGACTCTCCTAAAATTCAGCCCATCCAGATGTGAATTTGCAGGTTCACATTATACTTTTTTCGGGTTTTATCTAACTGTCACGGCCCCAGCCCCGGTTTTACTCGGTCCAGAGCCGCGGGACAGGAACCTGTGGTATTAATTAGTTTAATCCGATAGCGGAAGATTTTAACAGGATCTTTTAAAACTTGAAATACCCGATTATCTTATTTCATAATTCGGGATAAAACCCCGGTAGTTTATAATAAGATGATTTCACTGGGAAATCCTTGTTTTACAAAACATGTTTCTTTATTTATATTGAGCCACTTCCTTAAGCTTGTAGTGCTTCGCGGCACTTTTCTTGGATCACAACAGATCACCTGAAACATGTTTGAAAAAGGTTTTTGTCAGCGGGGAAATACTGGTGAATCATTCTTTTTACTGAAACGACGCGTTTGTTATAATTTACAGTATTAAGAGCGATTACAATGTTTATACATATCAACCATCTACCCACGGTATTTATCACTCGACCACCTATTGGCTATCTCGTTGTCCAATGGTGTCTGTGATTATGGTCATATCACCCGTTGTCCAATGGTGACGGTTATCAAGTATTGTATACAAAACCCCACATACCGGCTGTAATTGAAGATTACAAAGACTTAATCCCTGTAATTATAACCTTGAAAATATTTAGGGTTTTGTAAAGCAGTTTGATAAAAAGAGAATGACTCACATTGCAGATTTATTCGGGCAGAGTTTAGCCTACTGATAAGCCTGTTAACCTAATTTAACAATAATGCACACGAAACTAGGTCAGTAACTAATACAGCATTTACGATAACTCACGAGATTAAATGCTCACAATGAATGACAAAGTGCGATATTTAAACATCCATCGAGTTCACGACGAATGACAAAGCATAAACCCAATGTGGGCAGCACTTAAACATCCATTGGATAGTTTTAATCGATCGGACATTGAATCGTAGTAGCGATCGAGTTATTACCCTGTTATTGTGGCAAAACTTCATGTTATGTGTGTGTTTTGTGGTATACAGACGATATCTCAACGTACGAAATGAATTTTCATGTCGAATCAACGCCAAAATGCAAGTGCCAATGCCCTGATTTATATGCTGAAAAATGGGTTCCCCCGCGTGGCGCGCCAGGGAGACCTGGCTCCCGCGCATGGCGCGACAGGCCACTTCTAGCATAGACTAGCCACGTGTCTCAGTAGCTTAGCTGAGTTGACGGTTCGACGAATTTCAATTTAGACAACAAACTGTAAGGATAATACTAACGGGAATTTACCCCCCCTGAGTTTTAGGGGCCCTGATCCTGATTCCGATTATTCTGAAAATTTTAGGGTTTATGCAGGATTACTTGAGGGTCTTAATTAGGGTTTCCAAATTAAGATAAAAATTAATACTTTTAAATGAGAGTTGTTACATCCTCCCCACCTTAATAAAAATCTCGTCCTCGAGATTTACTGGAATAAGTAAGGATACTTTCGCTTCATTTCTGATTCCAGCTCCCAAGTATATTCCGGTCCTCTCTTTTAATCCCACTTGACTTTGACCAGTACGAGTCTTTTGTTTTTGAGAAATTTGACCTTTCTGTCTTCTATCTGTAGTGGCTTCTCAACAAAATTTAACTTTTCATTTACCTCTACATCTTGAAGAGGTACTACCAGGGATTCGTCGGATAAACACTTCTTGAGGTTGGATACATGAAATACGTCATGTATCCCGGTTAGCTCTTCTGGTAGTTGTAAACGATAGGCAACTGGTCCTATTCGTTGGATTACTGGAAATGGTCCTACGTACCTTGGACTCAACTTCCCTTTCTTTCCAAATCGAACCACTCCTTTCCAAGGAGAAACTTTCAAGAGTACCTTGTCTCCCACTTGAAATTCTAACGGCTTGCGTCGATTGTCTGCATAACTCTTCTGACGATCACGAGCCGTCTTAAGTCTTTCCTTGATTTGAGTGATCTTGTTGGTGGTTTCTTGACTATTTCAGGTCCTGATAATTGATTTTCTCCTATTTCTGCCCAACAAACTGGAGTTCTCCATTTTCGTCCATACAGTGCTTCGAATGGAGCAGCTTCAATGCTTGAATGATAACTATTGTTATAGGAGAATTCGATCAAAGGTAGGTGATCATCCCAATTTCCACCAAAATCTATTACACATGCCCGGAGCATGTCTTCCAAGTTTTGTATTGTCCTTTCACTTTGTCCGTCTGTTTGTGGATGATATGCCGTACTTAAATTTAGTCGGGTTCCCATTGCTTCCTGGAAACTTTTCCAGAAGTGGGAAGTGAAACGACTATCCCTATCTGATACAATGGAGAGTGGAACTCCATGTAAGGATACTACTTCGTCTACATACAACTTGGCTAACCTTTCCATGCTAAAGGTTTCCTTTATGGGTAGAAAATGAGCTGACTTGGTTAATCGATCCACAATTACCCAAATCGCATTATTACCTTTTCTGGTTTTGGGTAACTTAGTAACAAAGTCCATTGTTACGAGTTCCCATTTCCATACAGGCATTTCTAATTGTTAAAGTAGACCTGAGGGTTTCTGGTGTTCTGCTTTAACTTGTGAACAAGTTAGACACTTAGATACATATTTAGCTATGTCCTTTTTCATTCCTATCCACCAGAAGTTATTCCTTAAATCTTGGTACATCTTATTGTTTCCCGGGTGCATGGTATACCTAGATTTATGGGCTTCCTCTAAGATCTTATGTCTTAAATCTCCTTATTTAGGTACCCAAATCCTTTTCTTATGGAATCTCCAAATTCCATCAGCTCCTTGCTCCAGTTCTTTTATTCTTCCTTTCATTCCTTCAGCATCATCTTTGATTGCTGATTCCTGGACATTCTTTAGTTGTTCCATTAAATCTAACTGTAGATTTAATCTAAGAGCACGAACTCTTCTTTGTTTCTCATGATACTTACGACTTAAGGCATCTGCAACTACGTTTGCCTTTCCTTTGTGATACTGTATATGACAGTCGTAGTCGCTTAGTATTTCCATCCATCTCCTTTGCCTCATGTTTAATTCTTTTTGCCCAAATATATATCTTAAGATTTTATGATCTGTATAAACTATAAACTTACTTCCATACAGATAGTGTCTCCAAATCTTAAGGGCAAAAATTATGGCTCCTAACTCTAAATCATGAGTTGTATAGTTTTCCTCGTGCTTTTTCAATTGCCTTGATGCATATGCAATTACCTTTTTGCGTTGCATTAACACACATCCTAATCCTAGCTTAGAAGCATCACAGTATACTTCAAAATCTTCTATTCCTTCTGGTAAGGCAAGAATTGGGGTGTTTGTTAACTTTTTCTTTAAGATTCTAAAAGCCTCTTCTTGCTTAGATCCCCATTAAAACTTAACGGTTTTACAGGTTAGCTTAGTTAATGGTACAGCTATCTTAGAAAAGTCTTTAATAAAGCGCCTATATTATCCAGCTAATCCTAGAAAACTTCTAACTTCCGTGGCTGATTGCTTCTATCTTAGAAGGATCTACGTGAATACCTTCGTGATTCACCATGTGACCTAAAAACTGCACCTCCAGTAGCCAAAATTCACACTTTGAGAATTTAGCGTAAAGCTTCTCCTTTCTTAACAAGGTTAAGAGTGTATGCAGGTGCTCACGATGCTCTTCCTGATTTTTGGAATAAATAAGTATATCGTCAATAAAGACAATTACGAATTTATCCAAGTATGGTTTACAGGTCCTATTCATCATGTCCATAAATGTTGCAGGGGCATTTGTTAATCCAAAGGGCATGACTGTAAACTCGTAATGACCATACCTAGTTCTGAAAGCAGTTTTAGGTATGTTTTCTTCTTGTACCTTTAATTGATGATATCCGGAGCGTAATTCTATCTTAGAAAAATATCTAGCTCCCTGGAGTTGATCAAAAAGATCATCAATCCTAGGCAATGGGTATCGATTCTTAATTGTAACCTTATTCAATTCCCTATAATCGATACACATTCGCATTGAACCGTCCTTTTTCTTTACGAACAACACTGGTGCTCCCCAAGGGGATGAACTAGGTTGCATAAATCCTTTACTAAGCAATTCATCTAATTGCTTTTTCAGTTCTAACATTTCAGTGGGTGCTAATCGATAGGGTGCCTTTGCTACTGGTGTAGTTCCAGGAATCAAATGAATTCTGAATTCTACTTCCCTATCTGGTGGTAATCCAGGTAGTTCTTCTGGGAATACATCTGAGTATTCCTATACTACCGGAATTTCCTTAAGTTCTTTACCCTTAGTGCTAATGATTACCGAAATCATATACACTATTCCTTTCTTTCGTTCATAACTAGCAACTTTCATTACTGAAATGAACTTCATGGGTTTTCGCGGTTTATCTCCTGTAACCATAATTACTTCTCCTGTGGGTGCACGAATTTCTATGGAGTTTTTATCACAAAGGATTCGAGCATGGTTAGCTACTAACCAATCCATTCCTAATACAACATCGAATCCAGCTAAATTCATGGGTAATAGGTTTGCAGAAAATTTATGACCTAAAAGTTCTATATTTTCTTTTTGAAAAACCGTATTTATATTAACAGAGTTCCCGTCTGCCGTTTCTATTGTAAAAACTTGCCTAAGTTTTGTTAAGGGTAGCTTAAGAGCTTGGCAGAATGAAGTATTTATAAAACTTTGGTTTGCACCAGAGTCAAATAATACTTTTGCGTAAACGTTGTGAACTAGGAACGTACCGGCTATCACATCTGGAATGAGTTCTGCCTCCTGGGTAGTTAACTGGAATGCTTGTGCATTCTTCTTGGTAGCTCCGTCAGTCGGTTTGGCTTTATTGTCTGCTGGTTTGATCAACTTAGGGCATTCTGGTTTGAAATGCCCAGCTTCTCCATAGTTATAGCAGACCCTTGTTTTCTTTCTGCAGTCTTCTTCACGATGTCCTACAACTTTGCAAAAGTTGCAGGTTACATTGCATTTTCCAAAATGTTTCTTTCTGCAATTCCTGCAGAACGGTGGAGTTGAGAATTGCCCGGTTCCTTTCTTCTTGAAGTTGCTGTTATTACCCACACGAAATCCTTGGGTAATTTTCTGAGCTAATTCCTTCTTCCGGTTTTCATCTCTTGTGCGTACCAACTCGTCAGTTAAGGTGTTAGCTAATTCTACCACATCGTCAATAGTGCGAGGTCTCGCAGCTTTAACGATATTACGGATTTCGCCAATTAATCCCCAAATATAGCGAGAAATGAGTACCGGTTCTGGCGAAGCCAGCATTGGTACCACTCTAGCATATTCGAAGAATGTCGAAGTATACCCTCTACAATCAACACCTATCCTTTGGTGATTTAGGAACTTATTGGTTATTTGTTCCTTTTCATACTCAAGACAGAATTTTCTTTCTACCAGACTTTTAAATTCTTCCCAGTTCATGGTATATGCCACACTCCTTCCTTTGGCTTGAAGTACCGTATTCCACCATTCTAGCGCCCCTTCTTTGAAAAGATGTGACGCGTACATGACCTTGTCGTCCTCGGCACATTTACTTATTGTAATTACTACCTCAGTTTTCTCTACGTAGTGCAGCAGTTGCCCCTTCGTTACCTGCAAACTCGATTGGTTTACAGGCAAGAAATTCCTTATATGTGCAACCAGGAGTTGCAGCTTTCATCGTTTTAGGAAGTGGGGGTTGCACTACATCGTTATCATTATTATTAATGTTGCCTCCTCCATTTTTACTATTACTGAAGTTGTCTTCATTAGTATGTTTGCTAGGAATAATTTGTTGAGGTTCAACTGGATTTCGAGCAGCAGCAAGAATTGCTGGAATAGCATTGGCTATTCCCTGAGCAACGATATTCTCTATATCTTGCCTATTCAGAAATTGATCTTCATTGTGTTGCTCGGATTGATTATCCACATTAACTCGTTCATTACCAGCGTTTGCCATCTGGTAATTAATATATATAAGTTATTAGCACAAAATAATTAATAACTGATAAGATAATTGCACATAATCATATTAACACATTTAGCCAAAATTGTCGATTTTCTTTTCGACTTCCGTTCTTTATATATCATAGTATGCTTCCGTACACACCAGTATCTTACACAAGTTTTATTTTGAGTTATTTTACATAGTTATATTTTTATTATTATTAAACATATATTCACACAACCACACAATCACACATCCCTGCTAGTTGGTACTTCAGAAACGACGTTCCCTCTCGTCGTATTTCCAGGAAATCTGTTCTCCCACCTCCCGGATTCGATTCCCTGCATCCATAAGTTCCTCGCCAAAATGGCGGAGTTCAGCCAGATTCTCGTTGCTCATCTGTGGATTTGGTGCAGGTTCTGGTTCAAACTGAGGGAAAAAGGTATAGGGATTATTTAGGAGGTTTTGAAACTGCCAATCGTTGGTCCACAATTCGTCCATTTCTCCTTGAGGTTGGGTGTGGATTAAAGGTTCTGGGATGGCTGGTTCAAAATTTATTGGAAGTTGAGTTTCGGCAGGATAAGGGTAAAGGTTGGTATTGATTGGTCTAATGATATCACAGCTTGTCAATATACGATCCAACTCCTCTTGTAATGGCAACTCCTCGACTTGTTTAGAACTTTCCCCATTTTCCATTTCTACTTGCCAGGCATTTTCCTCTATCTCGATCCCTTTTCCTTTATCTATGGGATTTTCTATTTTGGGAACCTTTCTAGTTGCTGGTTTCCTCCTGCGTACACGCCTCCAGCCTACGAATCTTCTCCTTTTCTTAGGCTTTGGTTTCTCCGGAGGTGGAGCACAAAATTCCATAGGTTCTTCCACATCGGGTATGTAGCCAGTAAAGTCTTTGGAAACTTCTATTTTCACCGGATAAAGATTGAGATTCTGAAGGGCTTCAGATAACTCATTCATGCTGTTTAGCATATATGCAAAAATGCTTAGTTAAAATTTTATAACAAAATTTCACAGATAAACATTCAAGTATTATTGCATACCGTGTGACTAATTTAATACAAAGGACAACTGACAATTAAAACATACTAGGGTTTATTGTAAACTTATTTATTTACTGGGTAAAGTTTCTGGCTTGTAGGTGATATGGGTGCTAGGACTGGGTCAGGGTGTTTAAATGTTAGCATTTACTGCTACCATAGCTAACATATAGAGATCTGCCCATTTTTCATCTAATTTATCTTCCCATGGTGGTTTGATGCCTACACCTTTTGATTGTGACTTCTTTATTTTCTCTTGACTTTTCTTAATAATCAAACTTCTTTTATTAGGGGTAAGTGGTTCTTCATACTGTGCCTTACGAACAAATATTCCCTCCTCAGTATCTGCTGAGTATCTTGAGGAATTTGATTGGGATGAAGTTCCCTTTTCTTTCGGTGAATTTTCTAATTTACGATAGATATTCGAAATTCTTTGCTTACCCATACTGTACATTAACAGTTAGTCAAGATATAAACACATAATCACAGAATGGCAATTAGGAAAATTAAGTATTTTTAAATACTTAATAGGCTTAAATCAGTGGCTCTTTCACGCGGCTCTGATACCACCTTTTCCTGTCACGGCCCCAGCCCCGGTTTTACCTGGTCCAGATCCGCGGGACAGGAACCTGTGGTATTAATTTGTTTAATGCGATAGCGGAAGATTTTAACAGGATCTTTTAAAACTTGAAATACCTGATTATCTTATTTCATAATTCGGGATAAAACCCCGGTAGTTTATAATAGGATGATTTCACTGGGAAATCCTTGTTTTACAAAACATGTTTCTTTATTTATATTGAGCCACTTCCTTAAGCTTGTAGTGCTTCGCGGCACTTTTCTTGGATCACAACAGATTACCTGAAACATGTTTGGAAAAGGTTTTTGTCAGCGAGGAAATACTGGTGAATCATTCTTTTTACTGAAACGACGCGTTTGTTATAATTTACAGTATTAAGAGCAATTACAATGTTTATACATATCAACCATCTACCCACGGTATTTATCACTCGACCACATATTGGCTATCTCATTGTCCAATGGTGTCTGTGATTATGGTCATATCACCCCTTGGCTAACCCATTGTCCAATGGTGACGGTTATCAAGAATTGTATACAAAACCCCACATACCGGCTGTAATTGAAGATTACAAAGACTTAATCCCTGTAATTATAACCTTGAAAATATTTAGGGTTTTGTAAAGCAGTTTGATAAAAAGAGAATGACTCACATTGCAGATTTATTCGGGCAGAGTTTAGCCTACTGATAAGCATGTTAACCTAATTTAACAATAATGCACACGAAACTAGGTCAGTAACTAATACAACATTTACGATAACTCACGAGATTAAACCCTCACAACGAATGACAAAGTGCGATACTTAAACATCCATCGAGTTCACGACGAATGACAAAGCATAAACCCAATGTGGGCAGCACTTAAACATCCATTGGATAGTTTTAATCGATCGGACATTGAATCGTAGTAGCGATCGAGTTATTACCCTGTTATTGTGGCAAAACTTCGTGTTATGTGTGTGTTTTGTGGTATACAGACGATATCTCAACGTACGAAATGAGTTTTAACGTCGAATCAACGCCAAAATGCAAGTGCCAATGCCCTGATTTATATGCTGAAAAATGGGTTCCCCCGCGTGGCGCGCCAGGGGGACCTGGCTCCCGCGCGTGGCGCGACAGGCCACTTCTAGCATAGACTAGCCTCGTGTCTCAGTAGCTTAGCTGAGTTGACGGTTCAACGAATTTCAATTTAGACAACAAACTGTAAGGATAATACTAACGGGAATTTACCCCCCTGAGTTTTAGGGGCCCTGATCCTGATTCCGATTGTTCTGAAAATTTTAGGGTTTATGCAGGATTACTTGAGGGTCTTAATTAGGGTTTCCAAATTAAGATAAAAATTATTACTTTTAAATGAGAGTTGTTACAGTTACCTGTTTCTTTATCGGGTATCCTGAAAACTCAAAGGGTTATCGTTTCTATTGTCTTTCCCATGTCACCCGTATTGTTGAAACCAAGCGTGCCGCGTTCCTGGAGGATTTCAAGGTCAGTGGGAGCAGTACCAACCCTTACGAAGAATTGCAAGAAGTACAAGACGCGGGGGGGGGGGGAGACTCGTCGCTTACAATTACTCCGATTACTCCTCTTGTACCCAATGCAACTACTGCACCTGAAGCTACTGCACCAACTCCAAATTCACCTCTACAATCAGAATCCATTATACCTCATGACGAAGGCACATCAAACGCTCAAAACCAAGACAATGCTGAACCCGATAATCCACTCAGGAGGTCATCTAGGCAAAGAAGGCCTACTAATTGGGATGATTATGTTACCTACCTGACTGAAATGGATTCCGGAAAGCTCAATGATCCTATCTTTTACAATGAAGCCATTAGCAGTGATCAGTCTTCTGAATGGAATAAAGCAATGATTGAAGAGCTTGAATCCATGAAGAAAAATGACGTTTGGGATTTGGTAGAATTACCCAACGGTGTCAAACCCGTAGGATGTAAATGGGTGTTCAAAACAAAACTGGATCCGAATGGGAACGTTGAACGCTACAAAGCGAGATTGGTTGCAAAGGGCTACACTCAGAAAGAGGGAATTGATTATCAAGAGACGTTTTCACCTGTCTCTCGTAAAGATTCATTAAGGATTGTCATGGCCCTAGTAGCTCATTTTGATTTAGAGTTACATCAGATGGACGTTAAAACCGCTTTCCTTAACGGAGACTTAGACGAATATGTTTACATGAAGCAACCTGAAGGCTTTAAACCTGAAGGTCAGGAGCATTTAGTCTGTAAATTGAAGAAATCCATTTACGGGTTAAAACAAGCATCACGTCATTGGTACCTCAAGTTTGATGAAGTCATGAAGAAACAAGGTTTTATGAAGAATCAAGTGGATCAATGCACCTACCTCAAGATGAGTGGGAGCAACTTTACTATACTTGTCCTTTACGTGGATGATATTCTATTGGCAAGTAATAGTTTAGACATGTTGCATGAGTCGAAGCGGTTACTCTCGCATAACTTCGACATGAAGGATCTTGGAGATGCTTCTTACGTCATTGGCATCGAAATTCACCGAGATAGACACAGAGGGATCTTAGGATTGTCCCAAAAGGCTTACATAGATCGTGTCCTTACACGTTACAACATGCAACAGTGCAAACCCTCCATCGCTCCAGTAGTTAAGGGAGATGTTTTCGGTTCATTCCAATGTCCGACAACAGAGGTTGAGAAGGAGCAAATGAGCCAAATACCTTATGCGTCAGTAGTCGGGAGCTTGATGTATGCTCAAGTCTGTACTCGTCCAGATATCGCTTATATTGCTGGAATGCTAGGCCGTTATCAGACTAATCCTGGCCTAGATCACTGGAAAGCAGCTAAGAAGGTACTTCGATATCTGCAAGGGACGAAAGACTATAAACTGACTTATAGAAGAAGTGATCATTTAGAAGTGGTGGGCTATTCTGATTCTGACTTTGCCAAGTGCAAAGATGACAAGAAATCCACTTCAGGCTATATCTTTATGTTAGCAGGCGACCCTATCTCATGGAAGAGTCATAAACAACAGTTAACCACAACTTCCACAATGATGGCAGAGTACATTGCTGTTTATAACGCAACCTGTCATGGAATGTTTCTTAGAAATCTGATCACTGGACTCAAAATCGTTAATTCCATTTCTAGACCATTGAAGCTTTATTGTGATAACTCAGCTGCCGTTAGTTTCTCGAACAGTAACAGTTCGACTGGAGCTGGTTTATATCTCGATACAAAATATTTGTTCGTACGTGAACGAGTTGAGGAAAATAATCTTTGTATCGAGTATATTAGTACTAAAGATATGCTTGCGGATCCGATGACTAAAGGTCTCCCTCCTAAGGTTTACGAAGAACATGTTCGGAATATGGGATTTAGTAAAGACCTTATTTAAGCATATTGTACTAGCTTATGTTTTATGATTAATGAAATTTCCTCAGTTTGATTTTGTATGTCTCTTAGAATATGTTCAACCGGTATAATGGCATATAGACAAATAAAGTTACAAATCAAACAAAGGGCTTATGCGTATTTTTATCATGACGATTAGGTTTTAAATTAAGGCTATAGTATGACTAATGGGGGTCCTGAGTCGCATAATGATTCAACGGCTGTATTTCTCTGCTATAGTACTTGTTTAAGGCTAAAATGAGTGTTAACTCCTGATCAGGCTTATCTAATACTCATAGTAAATGATTACTCGGCTAAGTAGGAGAATGTAAGATTAAATATATTATGTTTAATATTTAATCTAGTAGCCATTATAATCATTTACATAATATAGATCAAAATATATAATAACCTATTAAATAATTAGTTGGTAATTGTTGATGGACCATATTACCCTTATTAACTAATTAGGTTTCCTCATGGGTGCTTATATAAGGAGACTTATGTAGAGGTTAAGGGGTTACACAGTTAGACACAAAAACCCTATAATCATAACATCACAAATCGGCCTCCATCTCCATACCGAATCCCCTATTCGGTTTTCTTAGTCACCATCATCAGTCAGCACCCTAAGGAGGAACCAGATCACACTGACAACCATGTCGAACTCGATGTCATCATCTCTGACTGGATTCTCCACTGCACTGTCTGCTGTAACAGGTATGTTTTCATGTTTTCCATCATGTACAAAACAGAACTGAACCAACATTCTGATTTTCTGATGAGATGGTCTAGGATAGGAGTTCGTGAAGACGTAAGATTAAGGTTAAGGTTTTTTAAGAGAGAGTGATGAGCTGTCTGAGATTTTTGGGTTAGGGGTTAATATTTTCTACTTTTCAGGTGGACTTTACATGTGTTTATCATCTTGTGTGTGTGTGTGTATGTGTTATGCTTAGAATTGAAGAATAAGAGAAGAGAGAGATTCAATCAACCAAGCATAACCAGCTTGAGCGGTTCATTCCGTTATTTAACTACCAGCCGTTGGCATATTGTTACACTTTACAGACTGACCCTTCAATTACAACATGTTACAATTAAGTCCCTATACTTTGCTATATGTAACAATACCCTCCCCTTAACATTTTTTTGCCCTCAAAAAACAAATGTGGGAAACCTAAGTTTGAATTCATCTAAAAATTCCCAGCTAGCTTCTTCAATTGATAATCCTTCCCAGTGAACTAAAATCTTCATTGCAGCTTTGGAACCTCTTCGAACCAATTTCCTGTCAAGAACTGCCCGTGGTTGAAGAATGAATCTGCTAGTTGTTGGTAAAGGTGTGGACTTTGTAATTGGTCCAATCGCCTTCTTCAACAAAGAAACATGGAAAGTCGGATGCATCTATGCTTCTGGTGGTAAATCCAGACGATATGCCACTTGCCCAATACGTTGCACAACAAGGAAAGGTCCATAAAATCTCGGTGCTAATTTCCTGTTATGATGGCCTTTGAGGGATTGCTGGGTAAAAGGTTGCAGCTTTACAAAAACCCAGTCACCAGGTATAAATTCCCGTTCACTTCTACGATTATCATACTGCTGTTTCATTCTGTTCCTTGATACTTGCAAATTTGCTTTTAACTTCTGAATCATACATTCTCTGTCTCGATGAAACACCTCCACTGCCTCAATGTCTGTGTCATTAGGTATATATGGAATATGTATGTTAGGTTTAATACCATACAATGCTTCATGTGGGGACATTTTGATAGCGGAGTGAAAGGTGGTGTTATACCACCACTGAGCTAAAGGCAGCCACTTGACCCAATTGGTTGGACAATCCATACACATACTGCGTAGATAAGACTCTAAACATCTATTTAAAACTTCTGTTTGACCGTCAGATTGGGGATGATAGGCTGTAGATAGGGCCAATTGAATACCCTGCAGCCTCATGAATTCCTTCCAAAAGTTACTCATAAACAAGGGATCTCTGTCTGATACAATTGTGGTTGGACATCCATGCAGCTTAAAAATGTTGTCCAGGAAAACCTGTGCAACTGAAATAGCTGTGAATGGATGATGTAGTGCAATGAAGTGACCATACTTGGTCAGCCTATCCACAATCACAAAAATTGTATCTTTACCCTGTACTTTAGGAAGTCCTGAAATAAAATCCATCGAAATGTCACTGAAAATAGTTATAGGAACTGGTAAAGGTTGAAGGAGGCCCGGAGTAGCTATAGTTTCATATTTTGCCCTTTGACAAACTTCACATTCCTTCACAAATTGTTGCACCTGTTTAGAGCTGCCCTTCCAATAAAACATTTGCTTCAACCTCATACTAGTAGCCTTGACTCCTGAATGACCCCCCATATTAGAGGCATGGCAAAGATTGAGTATATCCTTCCTGAGTTGGGCATCATTGGGAATTAATAACTTGTTCTTCCTTTTGAGCATGAATCCATTCCAAGACCTGTTTGGAACTGCCACCCCTTTTGATAATTGGTCAATTACAGCTTTAGTGTCTGGATCTGTTTGCCACCCTTGCTGAATCCTTTGCCATAAAATAGGATCTAATGAACTTAGACTCATCTGGAAAATCTCAGATCCCTGCACCCTAGATAATGCATCAGCCACTAAATTCTCTGCCCCTTTCTTGTAAATAATCTCATAATCATAACACATGAGTTTTGATAACCATTTTTGTTGTAAAGGAGTAATAATTTTCTGTTCCAATAGGTGCTTTAGGCTCTGATGGTCTGTTTTGATAATGAATCTGTTAGTGATCAAATAGTGATGCCATTGTTTGACAGCCATTAGAATTGCAAGTAACTCCTTCTCATAGACTGAAAGACTTTGTTGTCTACTTGCCAATGCTTTGCTGATGAATGCTAGTGGATGACCCTCTTGCATTAAAACTGCTCCCAACCCATTGGTGGAAGCATCAGTTTCCACCACAAAAGGCTTTGAAAAATCAGGTAAACACAACACTGGAGGTGTACTAAGGGCCTGTTTTAAAGCCACGAAAGCCTGTTGAGCCTCTGTTGACCAACTAAATCCATCTTTCTTCAACAATTCATGCATAGGCTTGGCTATCACTCCAAATCCTTTAATGAATCTCCTGTAATAGCCTGCCAAGCCTAAAAATCCTCTTAGTTGCTTTACTGTGCTAGGCGTAGGCCACTCCTTAATAGCTTGCAGTTTACTTGGATCAGTTGCCACTCCTTTATTAGTGATGATGTGACCTAAATAATCCACCTGTGAGCCTGCAAAAGAGCACTTCGAACGCTTGGCTCTTAATGAATTATTTCTCATCAAACTCAGAACTTTCCTCAAATCCAGCAAGTGTTGTTGCCATGTAGCACTGTAGACCAAGATATCATCAAAAAACACTAAGGTACATTTCCTTAAAACTTCTTTGAAAGTGGAATTCATGAGCGCTTGAAATGTGGCAGGGGCATTGGTCAACCCAAAGGGTAAAACTAGGAACTCAAAATGACCTTGATGAGTTTTAAAAGCAGTTTTATAGACATCCTCAGCAGCCATACGAACCTGATGATATCCTGACCTCAAATCTAATTTTGAAAAATATTGAGCCCCATGTAATTCATCTAGCAATTCCTCTATCAAAGGAATAGGGAAGACATCTTTCACTGTAGCTTCGTTCAATCTCCTATAGTCTACACACATTCTCCATGACCCATCCTTTTTTTTTACTAACACTACTGGTGCTGCAAAAGAACTAGTGCTGTGTCTTATCACACCTGAATCCAGTAACTCTTGTGTCATTTTTTCTATAATATCTTTTTGTGCACTATGATATCTGTATGGTTTAAGACTTAAATCAGCAGTACCCTCTTTAAGGGTAATTTTATGGTCAAAGTCTCTTGCTGGAGGTAACCCTGTTGGTGCTTCAAAGATGTCTGCAAATTCTTCCAACAATTTATCCAACTCAATCCCATTCTTTTCCTGAATCCCCACCCTTGGTTGATACGCACAGTGATCTTGTTCAGCATCATATAAAGCAAAAAGTTGAGCCTGAACCACAGTATTATCTCTTTGTAACAGATTATTCATCTTCTCCATAGAACACATAGTAACCCCTTGTCTCTTAATTCCCTTCAGTTCCAACACCTGGTCATTAAATGTAAACTTCATTGTTAACTTTTTGAAGTTCCACACAATATCATTTAATGTTTCCAACCACTGGATTCCCAACACTAAGTCATAATTGCTCAAAGGAATGACTAACATATCAGTGATGAACCAAGTGCCCTGCATCATCCACTGAAAATTTCTACAAAGCTTAACACATTCCATCTTCTTCCCATCAGCAATTGTTACTTTTAAACTTGGAATATCGATTAACACACATTTCAACTTATAGGCTAATGACTCATCTATAAAGTTGTGTGTAGAACCACTATCAATCAGAGTTTGTAAGGTTCTAGTACCAATAGTTCCTACCACCTGCATAGTATTATAGGAAGGTATTCCCCTAATAGCATGTAATGAGATTTGTGGATCAGGGTTTATTGATACTTCTTCCTCCCTAACATCCTCAGTCACACTCACATCCCCATCTTCCTCTTCTACTTCAACCAAGAACAACTGTTTTTTTCCCTTACACACCCTAGAATGTCCTGCATTAAACTTTTCATTACAAAAGAAGCATTCCCCCCTTGCCCTTTTGTCCTCTAAAAACTTATCATTAATCTTCCTTGTTACTAATGCATTAGAAGTACTAGAAGTAGAAGGTATAGCATTCACCGGTGTGGCTAATATAGGTTGTTTGGCTCCACTAGTTAGATTATTAAATCTGCCTGTATGTTTAAAACCTGCTTGAAATGTGTTATTCTTATTCAAGCCTAGAGCCCCATTAGCTTTATTTTGCAACCTAGCCAAAGAATAAGCCTCTCTTAATGTAGTAGGTTTAAAGAGCTTCACATGGTATTTGATTTCAGGTTTCAACCCTTCAATGAAAATGCTCACAGTATATTCATCACAAAGATTTACCTTATTAAGAAGTAAATCGAACTCATCACAGTAATCTTCCAAACTGCCTGTTTGATTTAATGCTTTAAGAGCCCCCATAGCATCTTCAATAAGATTTGCTGCAAATCTTGAAGAGACAGATCTGGTATATTCATCCCAAGGCATCTGTAATATGTTTCTTCCACTAGACTTCATAAATGCTTGATGCCATTGCAGTGCTCTGCCCTCTAAATGAACAGCTGCATACCGAACTTTGAATCGATCAGGGGTGTCATCAATCGAAAAGAAATGTTCACATTTATACAACCAGCCTTCAACATCATCACCATTAAATTTTGGAAACTCCACCTTGGTCAATCTGTTATTGCTGAATCTTTTCTCGATTTCTCCATCCGAGTCTGTGGGATTACCATCTGAACTTCCACCATTTCTTGAATCCAGTTTCTTCAAGATCGACTCCATTTGAGACCTAATTTCTTCTGTTGTTGCTTTCAAACTAACCAATTCATTAATCTGATGCTCTGAACTTGTTTCCAGTCTTGATACATCTTTTGCTAATCTTTCGAATTCCTGATTACGAGTCGTCATTGATGAATTACGAACGAATGGAATTGACCGATCAATTGATCAATTCCCGATTTCAACAAAAACGGACAGGATTGCTCGAACGATGATACAATCCAATTGAAAAAAAAACGACTGAATGATAACGAGCTTTCCGAGAATCGGAGGCTCTGATACCACTTGTTATGCTTAGAATTGAAGAATAAGAGAAGAGAGAGATTCAATCAACCAAGCATAACCAGCTTGAGCGGTTCATTCCGTTATTTAACTACCAGCCGTTGGCATATTGTTACACTTTACAGACTGACCCTTCAATTACAACATGTTACAATTAAGTCCCTATACTTTGCTATATGTAACAGTATGTATATATATATATATTGTTGTAGGGGCTATAGTTGTGTCTATTCTATTATGTTAATCGGTTACCACTTATTCTGTGATTGGTGGATTCCTATTGCTATATTTGTAGTTCGCATTGTTTGCTTGATGTTTGGTTTCGAGCCGGGGATCTTTTTGGAAGCAGCCTCTTTATCCATATGGATAGAGGTAAAGTTTGCCTACATCTCACCCTCCCCAAACCCCATCAATAGCTTTGCTATTTGTGAGACTTACTGGGTACGATTGTTGTTGTAGACATCTATTGTCAACCATTATCACAAATTTTCTCATACCATCTCCAAAAAAATATAATAATTTAAATGATTATAATTGATCAATATACTTTTGTTAAATTTAAAAGAATATCTTTTTAATGTGGCTTGATTAGAGAAGTAACAAAGGTTCATGGGTTTTCAAGAAAGATCCGAATTTCAAATGATATGTATATTGTATATATAAAAAGCGTGGGTATGTTAGAGATTGCGCACCAAGTGTTTGATAAAATGCTTCAAAGAATTTTAACTCGTTGATAAACTTTTATCGGGATATGTCAAGTGTGGGATTGTACGTTTGGCGAGCAAGTTGTTTGATTCGTTGCCTTTGAATATGAAGAATTTGAGATCTTGGAACTTTTACTTCTGAAATAAGAAACTTATAGTCTAAAATAATCCGACTACGGTTACAGTCAGACGTTACGTTAAAACTAAACGAAGGGCCCGATCGCATAAAGTCATACACGTGACTTTACACGATCCAAAGGCAAGTTAAAACAAGACCCTAACTGGTTCGAGTGAGTAACTCGAACCTAATAACTATCGGTTAGTGAATCAATGCGTAGAACCGACACCACTTAGTTCTTGAACCACGGTCACAATTGTAGGCCTCGAGCTTGCTAACTCGTGAGTGCACAACAACGCAATTTTCCCGAGCAAAACAGCCTCAGACTCGGAGAATTTACCGTCAAGATTAGCATCCACAAAATCTTCAAACTTGCACAACTCGGCACCTTGACGAATGGATGAACCGATTCTCGTTTTTCCCGAGATAATTTGGAAAACGAGCATCCCGAACGCGTAAATGTCACTTTTATCGGTAAACCGGCCCGTTGTTGTGTACTCGGGGGCAAGGTATCCCATTGCAGCACTGGCTTTGAGAGTCGAAAATCTGATATCGTCGGCTAGTAGTTTGTGGAGGCCTGAACCCGAGAGCAACGGTGTGTAGTGGTGATCGATAAGCACTTTCTCGGCTGCTATGTTTTGATGAACGAGAGCCGGTTTGTTTCCTTTGATCTCGTGTAGGTACTCGATACCTAAAACAACAAACACAAAACAAATCAACCATCAAAATTCAAAGATTAAAGTACTGTTCCTGTGGTTTACCACAATTTTGGATTTGGTCCATAGCTTTCCAAAAGTACATGGATGGTCCCTGTGGTTTGAACTTTGTAACGCATTTAGTCCCCAGCCAACAAATCTAAAGGTTTTAGCATGTCCTAGTTTGGGACTAAATGCATTACAAAGTGAAAACCACAGGGGCCATTCATGTACTCTTTGAAAAAAAGCTAGGGACTAAATGCGTTACAAAGTGCAAACCGTAGGGACCATTTGTGTACTTTTGAAAAGTTAGGGACCAAATCTAAAATTTTGGTAAACTACAGGTGCCACTGTAGTTTACTCAAATTCAGAAACCAAACATCAAACATTAAAACGGATTATAGTGACTAACCTTTAGCAATGCCTTTGATAATCGAAAACCGAGTCGACCAATCAAGAACATTCACGGGTCCGGTTTTAACCTTGACATCAAGATACTGCAACAAATTTCCCTTAGCAACATAATCATAGATCAAAAAACACTCACCCCGGCCTTTCGAACAGCAAAAACCTCGTAACCGAAGAAGATTTTCGTGTTTCAATGACGTTAGCATCTTTAACCCCTTCAAAAACTCGGTTTCATCCGACACACAGCTCGTTTTCGCAATTCGTTTAATAGCAACTATAGACCCGTCGCGTAAAATCCCTCTATAAGTAGCCGAAAAACTACCTTTCCCTAACAAATACGAGTCGGAAAAAACCCGAGTTGCTGACTCAACATCGTCGACGTTGAACACGTAGCTCTCGGGAATATCTTGCAAGAACCCGCTTCCCGTTTGACCGTTTGACATCGGGTCCCACCCGTTTGAGTACTCGAGGCTTATGAGAGGTGAAGCACTTCTTCTGTTGGCTACTTCTTTGACTTGATACTGATCCGTACTAATTCGACTATCGGATGACTCAAAGGCGGTCCCAATCCTCTGTTTTCTCCGGCGATACCAAATGAAAGTAAAGATTCCGGCAACTAATAACATGGTGGTCAACACGGCTCCGAGTATAGCAGCAAGTCCGGCATTCGTTGACTTTGACTTTGACTGATCGTTGGTTACATTTGCAGACTGTGGAATGGCCTTGGGTGTGAGTCCTTTCGACTGCAGTCCAAAGGGCTCGGGTTTATTAGGACTTTCAGGATCAAAAGACGCATTGCATACTTTTAGATCCGCGAAACCGGATCCACATAGTTCTAGGTTGTTTGCATATTGAAATCCTTCGTCGAGTTTCTTCAAAACTTCGAAAATAAAAAAAAAATTAATTAGAAAAGTTTAACTATGTTTCAATGGATCAACAAAGTTAGGGGGTGCTAAAAGGGTCGTATTCGCGGGTGGGCCGGTTCAACCCTACCCGAACCCGAAAATCGTGTCATATGTATGAAGCCGCACCCGACCCGAATATTCAAGGGTTGACCCAAACACGACCCGTTTAACCCGATTTTTTTATGTTTTAATTTTTTTCCGTCAATTAATATATTAAAGTTAAAATTACTACAAATACACACAATTATATGTAATACAAGTACATTTAAATTTAAAATCTTATGTCAATTTCTCTTTTTAAGTTATAATTATGGCATAAAATACACACATAGTTTAATTTATGACATAAAACATATTATAAAAAATATAATACAATATAAATGGGTTAAACGGGTCAACTCGCCAACCCGACCCGTTTAGCTAAACGGGTTCGCGGGTTCAACCTGACACTGACCCGAACTCGCTTAGACTAAACCCATACCCACGAATTTCGTGTTAGGTTCGTGTCGTATTTTCAGGCCGTGTCAGGAATTCACACCCTTAAACAAAGATATAAACATAAAGTACAATTACCTAACGGGACATTGCCCGAAAGCGTATTGTTTCGCACATCCAACACTTGTAACAGCGGTGCGTCTGCTATTTTCGATGGGATTGAGCCAAAGAGGCGATTAAAGCTCAAGTCTAACCGCTGTAAAGTCCCCAAATTCCCGAGTGTAGCGGGTATTGCACCGGTTAGCTGGTTGTATTGAAGAGCAAGGACAGTGAGCTTCTTTAAAGAACCAAGTTGTGTAGGCAAGCTTCCACTCAGTTGGTTGTAACATAGTTGCAAAACTATAGAATAGAATATAATTTAAAAAAAAACGTTAGATAACGTTACATTGTTTGATAAGATTAAGGATTCGTTCTTTACAACATTTTTAAATGTAAATGGGACCCACATGTACCTCTTAATCCAGTAGTTAATTAAAGATTCACAAATCACATGGTTTTGTGTGACCGGTTTAGGCCACAAGACTAGGGTGCTAAACGGTCGTGGTCGTGTTTACAGGTTGACGGGTCTAATTCAACGTGAATCCGAAAATTTTACACGAGCACGGCCTGCTTAACACTACTTTTTTATTTATTATTTTTCGGATATTATTAATACTTTAAAATTGCAATTTCACAACAAAACATACAAATGCATATAAAAAATTATTACATTTAAATTATAAAATCAAATATGTCAATTTATCTTTCCAATCAATTTAACTTATCACATAAAACATATTTTAAAAAGAGTTAAATGCCATTTTAGTCCCTGTGGTTTGGGCTATTTTGCCGATTTAGTCCAAAGGTTTCATTTTTCGCATGTGGGTCCAAAAAAGTTTCAGTGTTGCCATTTTAGTCAACTGGGTTAACTTCATCCATTTTTTCTGTTAACAAGAATGACAATTCGGTCATTTTATATGTAATTATGTTAACTAAAAGGGCAATTCGGCCATATAAAATGACCAAATTGCCCTTCTCGTCGATAGAAAAAATGAATGAAGTTAACCCAGTGGACTAAAATGGCAATGATGAACCTTTTTGGACCCACAGGAGAAAAATGAAACCTTTGAACTAAACTGGCAAAATGGTCCAAACCACAGGGACTAAAATGACATTTAACTCTTTTAAAAATATAAAACAAATGGGACAAACGGGTCATCAAGAAACCCAACAGTTGACATGAACATGACCCGTTTTGCTAAACGGGTTGCGTGTTTAACCCGAAATTGACCCGAACCCGTTTATACTAAATCCAATCTACAAATGCATGTAAGTTCATGTCATATTTTCATGTAAGAAAAACGAATCTTGTAACACGACAACATTGTTGGAATCAAGACAACACATGAATTGTTTTACGTTTTTTAATTATAATATCAAGACAATTTAAAGAAATTTGATTCTCAGCTTCCAAGAAACCAAATTTTTACAAGAAAACAATTGGGTTTTTTTTTTTTTTTTTTTTGAAATAGAAAACAATTGGGTAACTCTTTCTTCTAGATCAGAAACTTCCTGACCCAGAATAATGCATGCGTGATGACTTGTAAATTACGTATCGAGAGTTGTACCATGTTTTGGATTAGAGAACTTCTACTGGTTAACCAAACATTGATTCTTTCTTCCTGACATGTCACTTAATGTTAACCAATTCATACAAACATGCAGGAATTTTAATTATGATAGATATTTATCTTATTTATTTACTTAATACACTCATACTTATATTTATTAACACTGTGTGTAAACAAGTCGGGCTGAGCCCGTGCCTGTATCCAACTAGACTTAAGCTCGGCTTAACTTACTAGAGCTTGAGCTCGAGCTCGGACCATGGGTGGTTTTTCAAGCACGAGTTGCCTCGGGCTCGGGTCGTTTTGATGAAGTTTTGGTTTTGTTGGCCGTTCAAAAAAAATAAAAAATAAACATGCATTTGTTATATAGTTCCTTTATATATAGCATAATTAGTTATATTTTATGATAGTTTTATACATAATACTACTAGCTTTTATCTAAATATATTATATATTAGAGTTAATTACTGTTTTCGTCCCTATGGTTTGTCAAAAATCATTATTTCAGTCCATTAGTTTAAATATTACGATTTCAGTCCCTGTGGTTTCACTTTCGTAACCAT
Source organism: Helianthus tuberosus (assembly GCA_030545235.1). Taxonomy (NCBI): domain Eukaryota; kingdom Viridiplantae; phylum Streptophyta; class Magnoliopsida; order Asterales; family Asteraceae; genus Helianthus; species Helianthus tuberosus. The sequence continues at coordinate 141,275,690 of CM060426.1, read as the reverse complement.
TTCAGTCCACCTCGTAACCATTTCAGTCCCTGTACTTACAGAATAAATGGATTGAAATGGTTACGAAAGTGAAACCACAGGGACTGAAATGGTTACGAAAGTGAAACCACAGGGACTGAAATCACAATTTTTAAACTAATGGACTGAAATAGTGATTTTTGACAAACCACATGGACGAAAACAGTAATTAACTCTATATATTATTAATATGATAAATAACAGTTATATAAATAATATAAGCTCGTTCAGGCTAGAGCTCTCGATATGTGAAGCTCAGGCCCGTTTCTTAAACAAGCTTATTTTTAGGTTGGAGCAATTCAAGCTTTTATGGCTTGAGTTGTTACATCACTAAATGACACACATAGAACATCCTTTAATTGCAAATAAATATCCAAAATCCAAATATGTATTAAAAAAGCATTTCAGTTTTTTTACTGCAAAAAAAAAAATCAGTTGAAGGTATTATGGAGAGAAACAGCCCATAAATGATTATACACACACATAAATGATTATACCTACTTTAAATGCAAATAAATATTTAAAAGATCCAAATTACACTAAAAAGGGCTACATTAATACATTATGAGTCTATGTATAGATGCACTAATCAAGTCTATAACTTTAAAACCACCATTTAAACAAAATCCCACAAAAAAAAAAAAAAAAAACTAACCTTGAAGATTATCCATTTTCTCAAGCTCAGTAGGAATCTGCCCAGAAAGATTATTCACATTGAGATACAAATCAGTGAGCTGAGTCAACTCACCAATCTCTTTAGGAATCTCACCATGCAACCCATTAAAATGCAAATACAACCCAGACAACCTTTCAAGCTGACCAATCTCAGAAGGTATATGACCCAACAGCCCTTTACCCTGAAGAGAAATATTCACCACTTGACCCAACCCATCACAAGCAACACCCTCAAATGACCCATCACAGTAACCAGTACCATTTGAACTCCAAGAATTTAAAGTTTGACCATCTGGGTCCAAAAAAGATTTGATTTTTAACAAGATTTCAAGTTCTTTATTGTGGGTATGTTCATTTTTGGCTAGGGTTTGTAGTGGGTTGGAAAGAAGAACAAGAATAAGAATGAGGGTAGAGAGAGAAAGGAGGAGAGAGAGGGGGTGCATTGTGTTGTTTTGGTGAAAGAATTTGTGGGTTTTGGGGTTGGTGATGAAGTAATGAAGAGAGTGAGTGAGGATTTGAAATGGTGAACAGAGATGCTGACAAAAGTCACATGTGAAAGACAAATGGAGTCAAGGTTGAAACGGATTTGTTTTTGTTTGAATTTGTTGCAGTTAAGAGCTTGTAGTATTTTGTATGTGTTAATATTAGTCCCTGTGTTGTAGGTTGTGGTTGTGGTCCTCTTTTTGCATAACACTTCACATGTAGCGAGTATGATTCCGATTTCAGTGTGCTCTTGTGTCATAACATCTATCATTTTATCGCGCGTTTTGGCGGGCAGGATTGCAGGAACGCAGTCGGTTTCAGCACGCTCGTACAAACGATAGAAAAAGCCTTAACAATGTAGTCGTAATAGGCTTAAAACCATAGGCGGACCTACTTTATGGGGTGGGTGGGCGGCCGCACCCCTTGAAAAAAAAAATTAGTGGTATTTTTGGTGAAAAATCCCGACCGCACCCCTTGGAAATTTTCGTCCGCACCCCTTAGAAAAAAATGTTAGGAATTTATATAAAAAATTTGTTGGTTCAGTTCTGTTTAATCATAATGGAAAACATGAAAACATACCTTTGATTGCATCAGCACAGGCCAGCAGAGAATCCAGATGGAGACGCAGCAACAGTGTTTGACATGATTGTCAGCTTGGTCTGGTTCCTCCTTAGGGTGCTAACTGATGATGGTGGCTAAGAAAACCGAATAGGGGATTCGGTTATGGGAGAGGAGGTCGAATGTGATGTTATGACTAATGGGGTGTCTAATTGTGTAACTGAGTAACCCTTTAACCTCCACATAATTCTCCTTATATAAGCACCCAGGAGGAAACCTAATTAGTTAATAAGGGTAATATGGTCCATCAACAATGACCAACTAATTATTTAATAGGTTATTATATATTTTGATCTATATAATGTAAATGATTATTATGGCTACTAGATTAAATATTATACCATAATATATTTAATCTTACAAAATTGTGAACACAGATTGAAACCCGATCAAATTATGTAAACAAGTTAGCCAACTAACCCCTTTAATAAAACTCAAATTCAATCCATCAAGCCCAATAACTTAATACCCATTCAAGCCCCATTCCAACTACTAGTTTTGTTAAACAAAATCAGTCCACGTAATAAAAAAAAATAAAAAATAAAAAAAAAAACCCAAATCGTTGGTGGTTTTATTGATTATATGATTGTTGGTTGGTAAAAATAATAATACTAGGGCTTGAAATTCAAAATTTTAAATTGAAAATTAAGGAACATGTGTTATGTTGAAGATCCTTGTTTATTTTGTATGTGATAGGATTAGGAAAGATCAATGAGTAGGGAAGTTATGTCGCGATTTCTCAAGAGGAAAGGGGTTGAGCCACTTTTTTTCGTCGGATTCTTCTAGTTAAAGATCAATGTATGTTTTAGATAAGTTCTTTTGTTCTTTTATTTAATGATTAAGAGAAATAGAAGTAGGGATGATTTGAATGTTGATGCTTTTTTGTTTGTTAATGTGATAGGAAGTTAGGAACTAGGGTTTGATTGTTTGAAAATTGAAATGGACCCGACCCGATCTGATTCGACCCGCTATGAAACTTTGTTTGTTTGTATTTACTTGTTTTACATGACCCGACCCGATCCGACTCGCTATGAACCGATTTTTTTATATAGTTAGGGGTCTAAAATCTTTAAAAAATTTCCGCACCCCCAGGAAAAAAATCCTGAGTCCGCCACTGCTTAAAACGTGTTCACTTCATTGGTTTTTTTAATTGAATTTTAGTTAGACAATAAGAAGAAAAAAAATTTAAATTGATCTACTTTAATTTATAATTTATAATAAATGATAGAGTTAATTACATAGTTAGTCCCTGTGGTTTGCACAAAGTAACATACTTAGGTACCAATAGTTTAAAATCACATTCTAGGGTATTAACTTTTCATTTTGTAATGTTTGGAGGTATTAACGTTATTTGTAGGTTTAAAATCACATTCTATTAGTACCCAAGTATGTTATTTTGTGCAAACCACAGGGACTAACTATGTTAATACCCTAGAAGGTGATTTTAAATTATTAGTATCTAAGTATGTTATTTTGTGCAAACCACAGGAACTAGCTATGTAATTAACTCTAAATGATAAAGGAAAATATAAATTTAATACAACAGAATACTTGTTAGTTAGTAAATGAACGAGTGTTGTATAGGAAATTGTATTATCCAAACAAACATTGCAGCGTAAGTTTATATCACGTAAAAAGGTATTTATGTAATGTTAATTCACAAGATTTGTGTGTATTGTTGGTTGTATCTTTTGCTTTGTTGGTTTTACTTGCTTTAGGTGGTTTGTTCCTTAGGTTTCTAGTTTTGTACCTTTTAGGTTAGTGGTGGGTTTAAAAGGTTGATCCCTCATCGCTTGTTACTCCTTTACACTTTCTCTCTCTCTTTCTACACGTAGGTTGCTTTTCTTGCATTTTCTTCAGCGATCTTCCAGTGACTGTAGGTAAGTATTCTGTTTATTTGTTGTCGTATGTTGTTTAATCGTGTTGGTTTTTGGGTATTCCTAGGTTTACGATTTTCTTTGGTGGGTTTATGTCTTAGTGATTTTGATTTTCCGGTGACTGTCGCTTAGTATTTCCGATCGGCGTGTCGTATGTTGTTTGATCGTCTTGATTAGGCTCTTTACTTTAGGCAGATGAGAAGACTTTTAATAAGCAACCACGTCTATTTAAATCTAAGCCTATGATCAACTGTGACTGATAATTTTTTATAACATTTTTTAGTTTATGTTGGACTTCTGTTGGTGTGTAATTTATACATTTTTTTCCTTTTATGCAATAGGCTGTTACACATTTTGTAGAACTGTGTTTGCTTCGTTGATTCATTATTTCCTTATTGCCTACCGAGTTGGGTGCGTATTTCAGATTCACACGCCGGCCTAGGATGCGTGTGTCGGAGTTGATTACATCATGGTAAGCGACTACTTATTGTTTTATTTGTTACATCTTTTTAGTTATTTTAATAGATAATTAATTATTAATTTTGTAGGTCAACCGACACACACAATTCCAAGACAACCTTTGGATATGAGGTGTCCTAGATACGGATTTCACATCTAGCTTATAAGGTTAGTCCTTTTTTATTCTTTTTTTGCTTCACATCTGGCTTATAAGGTTAGTCTTTTTTTATTCTTTTTTTTTTGGCTGCTTGCATTGTATCGAAATTGTTGTTTTAAATTTGGTTTTAATGTTGTTGCCTACAGAATTATATCAAACTCAGTATATGTTTCATCTCACTAATATGTGATGGATGATATATTGGAAACATCAACTCAATGTACCCATATGCAAGATTTACATTTTCTAACTTCAAGTGAAATTCAAAGAAATGGATTTGACAGCTTTCCTTGCATAGCTAATGATGCAGTCAGTAATAGATGCCAATATGTACAGGTGCAAGGAAACACGATATCATCACTGACCGTCTGACCCACAATGAAGAGTCAAGTGAAAATGTGAAAGCATCATTGACCACAATGAAGAGGTATCCCACCACAAGATTCACGTTTTCCAACTTCAATTGGAACTCCAAGAAACATGTTTACGAGCTAGCTATCAAAATGTTATGTATTCGAAAGTAACAATATGTAATAACCATTAACGGTCCTTGGTGATGTGCCTGCAACCGGATGAAACCGTCTTTGGAAAAAGACTTTGCTGCAACACTATGATGTTCGTGTTTTTGTATTACACAAAAATTCGGTCGCTGGGTTTCTTATTTTTGTAAAAACATCATGCTTATCATTGTACTAGGCTTTTGTTTTAGGAAAGCAAACAACTTTATTACTTTATATTGTATGAAAGTGTTATGTATTCGAAAGTAACAATATGCAACAACCATTGGCAGTCAGTCTATGTTATAAATGCTTTGCGTTCATTGTGTCCATGACGCAACATGCACATACATAATTCTAGTTCTAATTTAAACATTAAATATCACAAAATCCGCTACAACTTCCACTTTGTTTTAACAAATACAAAAATACATGATTGTATTATCAGTCAAACAAACTTTGTAAAGTTAACAAATTAAAAACATAGAAAACTTGATCACAAGTTTAGATGAAAAAATAGTGAAAAATAATAATATGTTTTTTTCTTCTTTTGTTACACACCATGGTACTTGTTCTAACTCCTAAATGTTGAGAAAAGAAAAACATTTTACAAATGTGGGATGGTGACGTATTATTTTGTGCATGATGATGGCAGCTTTTTTTCCCACACTCATGTCTTATTGAACATGTGAATATGGGAAGGAAGCAAATGAATTCACTAGTGTCTCGATCATATGTTTGAGTGGCAAATTCAGTGTTTATTTCAGCCTTTTTGGCAATATGTATTGTTTTTTCTTCATAGTCTTATTGCTTTTTTTCCTTTTGCAGCATGAGAGTATTTTGTCCATTAATGTGGGGCTCAAACTTTGTAATATAGGATGTATTTTTTTTTTCATTTTTTTAACGTGTGACAATAATAATTGTAATTCTCACATTTTTAGCATTTTATTCGTTTATAAAAATTACTTGTTTCTACACGTTCAGATCTTTTGTGTCGCTTTTTACATCTTTATCTTTTCTCCAGATTTCGTTGAGTGCAACATCATCGTCATATTAGTTTTTTCTCTAACTAAAATTTCTCAAAACTAAATTATTTTAATTTGATTTAAAATCTAAATCATTAATATATTTAATAAGTCAAAAAAAAAAAAAACCTTAACATTCGTTTGGACATACAAATGGTGCCTTCTTCACTCACACGGTGTCTTGACTTTGGTTTATAGATAACGCAACCACAATAGTAAAAAAAAATCAAAATTCCGTATCGTTATCTCGTCATCTTTGTTGTCGGAGCTTGATGAATTGTAGAAAATAGTGGAAGTTGAAATACATATCGATTTTGAGATGTGGGAGAAGAGTAGAAACCTTTTTTGTGAGAAAAATGGTGTGAAGAATGTAGGAGAGAGTATAATTTTTTTTTTTTTTTTTTGAGAAAAACGAGTCAATAAAAGTTTATTTATAGATTTATTTTGTTGATTTATATTTTTTTAAATAACGATTATATGACTGATAATTATCTTCCCATCTCCTGGTGATCACTAAGAACCCACCGGATTTCGGTGAAAAAAAACAAAATCGGGTGGCAGTGTTCCCGAACGGGGCCGTTTGTCACTGAACCCTACCTGGCTCCCACTCTCTCCACCCTAATACAGTTACACATACACATTATTAGATGCAATAAAATCTTATTGTAATATACGTGCGACGGAAATGTGATGCAGTTACACATTATTTGACATAGTAAAATGTTATTGTAATATACGAGTGACAAAAATGTGATGAAAAAAATGTTATCATGTCAATCTTATTCTCATGAGTAATTGTAACTCAAAATAAGATATTCTTTCGATTTTTCCTTTTGTCGTGTGTCATCTTTTTAGGAAAAAAAGAATACTATGCTCTGGTATTTGTAGCTTGAAAAGCACCAAGAAAAGTTTTATAGAAAAACCCTCCAAAAGGATTTGTCATGTGAATGAGACAACACTTTGGCGTTAAAAAAAGAAAAAAGACAACACTTTGTCATATGAAAATATTACATTTGGAAGGGATCCACTTACACCCCATCATCGAACAAATGCTATCCGAGTTCACCAGATCAAACGCTAAATCTTATGAAAATATTACATTTGGAAGGGATCCACTTACACCCCGTCATCGAACAAATGCTATCCGAGTTCACCAGATCAAACGCTAAATCTTTGAACGAATATGTAGTGAACTGACCCGAGTCCGCCGGAGTAGATCCAATCTTCGTAATTTGGTTTGGAGAGAGTGATATAGGTACCCTTTGTATATGTTATAATCGTTTTAGTGGTGTGGTCTTGTGTTTTTGACAGGCCGGCCGGTTTTTAATAAATTTTACCTTTCAAGAAAAAAAATAAAGACAAATATAGTTTTTGTTATAAAAAGTAAAATTTATATTTAAGGGTAAATTACACTTTTCATCCTTTATTTTGTACCACACTGTAACGGATAACCTTTAACTTCAATAATTACAGTCACAATCATTTATTTGCAAAACTCGTTACACTCTATGTCATTTAGTACTAACCAGATTAAAATTTTCAGTTAAATTTATTTACTTAAGAGTATTTTGGTCAATTCATGTTTTTATTTAAATGTTTAATAATATAACACCAAAAAATTACATATACACTTTATTTGCAAAATCCGTTAAACTCTACGTCCTTTAGTACTAACCAGATTAAAGAGTAAACTGTCATTTTGGTCCCTAATGTTTGGTCACTTTTGTCACTTTAGTCCAAAACTCAAACATTTTGCATCTAAGTCCCCGTGGTTTCGGTTTTATTGCCATTTTGGTCCAAAAGTGATATCAGGTCGTATTTGTCTTATAAAATCTTGCTATTCTGTCCTTTTCCTCAGGGGCAAAATGGTCATTTTAATTTTTATTATAACAAATTATTAACTAAAATAATTAAATTTAATAATCCCATATAAAAGTAGCAGAGATTCATCTGACCCCAAACCCAAACCCTAATCCATCATCTTCTCCAAACAGCACATCACCATTCCAGTTTCTCAACAAGAAGTTAACCATACGAATCAATTTCTATATAACCAACCCACCCATTTTATTCTCATTTCTCACATCACCGCCGCCCAATGTTGAATACATTCTCATCATTTTCAATTATGTTTCACAACCATTTCTCTCTCAATTTTATTCTATTATTCCTTCACAATCACACAATTTGTTACTGATGGATCAGCAGATGAAGAGGCCGAAGACGAAGATCGTCTGCACGTTAGGACCTGGATCTAGATCAGTTCCAATGGTGGAGAAGCTGTTAAAAGCATGTATGAACGTTGTGTCGCACCCCAACCGATGGCGGAATCATCGGGGCGCGGCACTGAGCGAAACAGATTGTCCAGAAGTTTCCATAACAACTATCATTACCATTTAATTAAATAACACGTCCCATACCGTATCTCAAACAGTTAAATAGTTATTACAGACAAAGCATCAAGACAAATATTCTGTTCCGACAACTCAGATTTAAACATGACAAATTTATTCGTTGGTTTCTAGGACTCCAGTTCCTAGCTTCGATTTCATCACAGCACAAGAAGCATATAAGCAACCTAAGCACCTGTCACATACGTTAAAATAAAGTCAATACATAAAATGTAAAGGTGAGCATACAAGTTTGATAATAGTATATAGAGTTCGAATTCGTTTACGCATAACCAGCACGTACACATAGTGAAATGAAGCACGTTAGTTATCGACATAGATCCATCGATACCAATGACTGCGGGTTGACTGCCCGAGGCAGTTCGCAATACATGATTACCACCGTAATCCATGCAAGTAAAAGATCCTTAACAACCCCCGTGTGAACGGGTGCTGAGTCCAAACTATAGTACTATCGTTGCTAAGGCAGGTAGACGGCATTCCATGTGTAAACATAACAACAAGCATTCATAAGCCACGTAAATCATGCATAAATGGTTTAGCGTTAAAATTGCTTGAGTAGTGTGATGGTTGTAGTTTGAATATTCGTAACGTATGTAACACCCAAAAGTGCTAAAAGCAAAAAGGGTTTGAGTATACTCACAGCGATTATGGATTGAAGGGAGCGCTTTTCAGCGAGTACGGTTAGCCTGAATAGATTCGATAACGTAATGATAAGTGGCGCGTAAAACAGTATGAAGTGAGAGTGGGTAGGATAGCTGATCGTGCGGATCAACTGTCCGTGAGAGTAAACTATCCGTGCGGATGGTAATCCGTGCGGATGGTGATCCATCCGGATAAACTATTCGTGCGAGTGGTAATCCACCCGGATAAACTATCCGTGCGAGTAACTATCCGTGCGGATGGTGATTCATCCGGATAAACTATCCGTGCGAGTAACTATCCGTGCGGATGGTAAGCCGTGCGGATGGTAATCCATCCGGATTAGTCACTCGTGCGGATTGTTTATTCGTGCGGACAAGTAGTCCGTGTGGATTACTATTCGAGTGGATTGTTTCTTCCTAAGGATGTGTTTGTGTATGATGGCTTGTGCTTTGAAGTTTTCGTTGTAGCATTTAGAAAACATTTTAGTATCTCTACCTTTCAAGCCGGTCGCGCGGACAACAATCCGTCCGGATGGCGATCCGTGCGGACACGTCTCTGAGGCTGAGTCACTTGGTGAAATTGTGGAATCCGTCCGGATGGTAATCCGTGCGGATAGTGGTAATCCGTCCGGATAGTCGTTCGTGCGGACAGACAATCCGTCCGGATAGTCTGTCCATGCAGACAACTTGTCCGTGCGGATGGACATTGTTTGAATTTATTCAAGGTCTTAGTATCTCATGATCCGAAGAGTAATCCATTCAGAGATCGTCCGTCCGGATTGTTCATTCGTCGATACTCAAACCTTGCTTTGAATGTGGGTCCCAAGGGTAGTTCGTCCGGGTGACAACCCGTCCGGATCATCTGTCCGTGCGGACAACTTGTCCGTGCGGACAAGTTACTCGTCCTGGTCGTTCCGTTCGTCTACTCTTGGTTTCGGTTGTCGTTTATCGAGACGTTCTGATTACATGGCAACCACTTGGAATTGTATTCTTACTCGCATGACTAAGCCGGTCAGGAACCACCCTAACTCGACCTGCCGGCGACTCAGAACGGTCATTCCGGTTTATCTCGTAATCAGGTATCTTGTGGGTAGAATCCAGATCTAGGACTAGTGCATCACTATTATCGAGTAGAAGACTAGAACCGATCAGATTCGTACCGATTTTGAGGGTAAAAGAAGGAGAAATACTTAGGTTTATTTCTTTCAACTCTTTTATCCTTAGAAAAGTTTAGATTTAGGTGAAGTTGTTGTGAAATTTTATGGAAATCGTTCAGATCTGAGTTATTCTTGGTGGAATGAGGTCAAGCTTGAAGTTCATGAGAACTTCATGATGACGTCACCCGAGAATACCTCAAATCTTGATGATTTCACGGTTAAAAGTTGAAATTTGAAAGATAGAAAGGTGTAGAATTGTGTAGTGATCAAGAATGTACAAGAATTAGAGCAAGATCTTACCTGGATTGAGAGAAATCTGAGAAAAGGTGAAGAAAGTGTGCTGGTCGGACGTCACTTGCCAAAAGTGGAAAGTTAGGAGAGTGACCCGGGTATTTATAGGATGCCAAAATGGGAAAGGGTAATCCGTGCGGATTGCACGTTACCCGGATTGGTTATCTGTCCGGATTGGTAATCCGTGCGGATGGTCAATCCGTGCGGATTGACTGTCCGTCCGGATGGACGATCCGTCCGGATGACGCTGGAATGGTGTGTTCGGTGCGACGATTCTTCGACGATTCGATTTAGATTGCGGACGATTCGATAGGGTTTCCTATTCAAATTACTTTTAGTCCCAACTACTTCGTATTTAATCATGGTTCGATCTGGATTCGAGTTCGAGTTCTATTGTATTCGAGTTAGACTAGTGCCACACAATAGGCGATCGACATCTTCTTCCATATAACGCCTCAAAAGGTGCCATCTGGATGCTAGCCTGGTAGCTGTTGTTATACGAGAATTCGACCAATGGCAGGTGTTTATCCCAATTACCACCGAAGTCTAAAACACACGAACGGAGCATGTCTTCAAGAGTACGAATCGTTCTTTCAGTCTGACCATCGGTTTGTGGGTGGAAAGCGGTACTTAGATTAAGCGTTGTACCGAGTGCCATTTGAAACGTTTCCCACAACCGCGACGTAAACCGGGCATCACGGTCAGAGATGATATCGCGAGGCGTCCCATGTCTACAGATAATCTCGTCGGTGTAGATTCGGGCTAATCATTCCACCTTGTAGTCTTCTCGGGCTAATCTGTCACACCCCAACCGATGGCGGAATCATCGGGGCGCGGCACTGAGCGAAACAGATTGTCCAGAAGTTTCCATAACAACTATCATTACCATTTAATTAAATAACACGTCCCATACCATATCTCAAACAGTTAAATAGTTATTACAGACAAAGCATCAAGACAAATATTCTGTTCCGACAACTCAGATTTAAACATGACAAATTTATTCGTTGGTTTCTAGGACTCTAGTTCCTAGCTTCGATTTCATCACAGCACAAGAAGCATATAAGCAACCTAAGCACCTGTCACATACGTTAAAATAAATTCAATACATAAAATGTAAAGGTGAGCATACAAGTTTGATAATAGTATATAGAGTTCGAATTCGTTTACGCATAACCAGCACGTACACATAGTGAAATGAAGCACGTTAGTTATCGACATAGATCCATCGATACCAATGACTGCGGGTTGACTGCCCGAGGCAGTTCGCAATACATGATTACCACCGTAATCCATGCAAGTAAAAGATCCTTAACAACCCCCGTGTGAACGGGTGCTGAGTCCAAACTATAGTACTATCGTTGCTAAGGCAGGTAGACGGCATTCCATGTGTAAACATAACAACAAGCATTCATAAGCCATGTAAATCATGCATAAATGGTTTAGCGTTAAAATTGCTTGAATAGTGTGATGGTTGTAGTTTGAATATTCGTAACGTATGTAACACCCAAAAGTGCTAAAAGCAAAAAGGGTTCGAGTATACTCACAGCGATTATGGATTGAAGGGAGCGCTTTTCAGCGAGTACGGTTAGCCTGAATAAATTCGATAACGTAATGATAAGTGGCGCGTAAAACAGTATGAAGTGAGAGTGGGTAGGATAGCTGATCCTGCGGATGGTGATCCGTGCGGATGGTGATCCGTGCGGATGGTGATCCATCTGGATAAACTATCCGTGCGAGTAACTATCCGTGCGGATGGTGATTCATCCGGATAAACTATCCGTGCGAGTAACTATCCATGCGGATGGTAAGCCGTGCGGATGGTAATCCATCCGGATTAGTCACTCGTGCGGATTGTTTATTCGTGCGGACAAGTAGTCCGTGTGGATTACTATTCGAGTGGATTGTTTCTTCCTAAGGATGTGTTTGTGTATGATGGCTTGTGCTTTGAGGTTTTCGTTGTAGCATTTAGAAAACATTTTAGTATCTCTACCTTTCAAGCCGGTCGTGCGGACAACAATCCGTCCGGATGGCGATCCGTGCGGACACGTCTCTGAGGCTGAGTCACTCGGTGAAATTGTGGAATCCGTCCGGATGGTAATCCGTGCGGATAGTGGTAATCCGTCCGGATAGTCGTTCGTGCGGACAGACAATCCGTCCGGATAGTCTGTCCGTGGGGACAACTTGTCCGTGCAGATGGACATTGTTTGAATTTATTCAAGGTCTTAGTATCTCATGATCCGAAGAGTAATCCATTCAGAGGTCGTCCGTCCGGATTGTTCATTCGTCGATACTCAAACCTTGCTTTGAATGTGGGTCCCAAGGGTAGTTCGTCCGGGTGACAACCCGTCCGGATCATCTGTCCGTGCGGACAAGTTACTCGTCCTGGTCGTTCCGTTCGTCTACTCTTGGTTTCGGTTGTCGTTTATCAAGACGTTCTGATTACGTGGCAACCACTTGGAATTGTATTCTTACTCGCATGACTAAGCCGGTCAGGAACCACCCTAACTCGACCTGCCGGCGACTCAGAACGGTCATTCCGGTTTATCTCGTAATCAGGTATCTTGTGGGTAGAATCCAGACCTAGGACTAGTGCATCACTATTATCGAGTAGAAGACTAGAACCGATCAGATCCGTACCGATTTTGAGGGTAAAAGAAGGAGAAAAACTTAGGTTTATTTCTTTCAACTCTTTTATCCTTAGAAAAGTTAAGATTTAGGTGAAGTTGTTGTGAAATTTTATGGAAATCGTTCAGATCTGAGTTATTCTTGGTGGAATGAGGTCAAGCTTGAAGTTCATGAGAACTTCATGATGACGTCACCTGAGAATACCTCAAATCTTGATGATTTCACGGTTAAAAGTTGAGATTTGAAAGATAGAAAGGTGTAGAATTGTGTAGTGATCAAGAATGTACAAGAATTAGAGCAAGATCTTACCTGGATTGAGAGAAATCTGAGAAAAGGTGAAGAAAGTGTGCTGGTCGGACGTCACTTGCCAAAAGTGGAAAGTTAGGAGAGTGACCCGGGTATTTATAGGATGCCAAAATGGGAAAGGGTAATCCGTGCGGATTGCACGTTACCCGGATTGGTTATCCGTCCGGATTGGTAATCCGTGCGGATGGTCAATCCGTGCGGATTGACTGTCCGTCCGGATGGACGATCCGTCCGGATGACGCTGGAATGGTGCGTTCGGTGCGACGATTCTTCGACGTTTCGATTTAGATTGCGGACGATTCGATAGGGTTTCCTATTCAAATTACTTTAATTCCCAACTACTTCGTATTTAATCATGGTTCGATCGGGATTCGAGTTCGAGTTCGATTGTATTCAAGTTAGACTTTGAGTTTGATTAAGTTCGCTTGATTTCCACAATAAACGTAAATAAACATGCACAGGTAACATGTAAGGCACACACACACGTATAATTGACACGTAAAATACATAGCTCGAGTTACGATTTGATGTCGATTTGATTTAACATAGCTTGATTCTCGGTTGATTAACCTTATCGCATTGTTGCTTCCTATAGTTCACAGTTTCGAGTCGATTGAAATACGGTTACGTGGTTCGATTATTGCAATGTACTACACTTACTCCACATAATATAATTACAATAAAAACATTTCTACGAGTCAAGTCGCGCGAAATCGGTCGTTGACTTTGACCCTGACTTTGACTTTCACTCGTGAAAACACGGGGTGTTACACGTTGCTCGCTTCAATTTCTCACATGGATCGTATGAATATCATCAGGAAACGCTTGATAATCTCCGGACTGCTATGGATAACACTGGTATACTCTGCGGTTATTGCATTTATATGGGGATTATTTAATTGAATTATTTTAATTAATAATGTGTTATAATAAAAATTAGAATGACCATTTTGCCCCTGAGAAAAAGGACAAAATAGTAGGATTTTATAAGATAAATATGACCTGATTTCACTTTTGGACCAAAATGACAATAAAACTAAAACCACAGGGACGCATATGCAAAAGGTTTGAGTTTTGGACTAAAGTGGCAAAAGTGACCAAACCTCAAGGAACAAAATGACTGTTTACTCCAGATTAAATGTTTGGGGAAGATGAAGTGTATATGCAATTTTTTTAGTTTTATTTATTAAACATTGAAATAAAAACATAAATTGACCAAAATACCCTTAAGTGAATAAACTTAACTGAAAATTTTAATCTGTTAGTACTAAAGAATGTAGAGTGTAACGAGCTTTGCAAATAAAGGATTGTGACTGTGGTTATTGAAGTTAAATGCTATCTGTTGTAATACGATACAAACATAAAAGGATAAAAAGTGTAATCTATTATATATAATAAATGTGTTAAATTTTGCTGATGTGTCAAGCTATGAGAGCTCTAAATTTTGCTTTTTGGCTCCAAAATTTCGGGTCCGCTTTTTTCTTTAGTGAAGCCCCAAATACCCATTTTGTTACCAAGTTATAAAACCTTCTAAAACACGCTTTCGCCACACAAACCCTAATTTCATTTTCTATCAGCTTCCTCTCCCATCGAAACTACTGTAGATCTTCCGATTAAATTCGTGCATCAGTTGAGCAATCCTTCATTGCTAATTTTTCCCTTTTGATTCAAGTTTCTACCATTCGATTCATGGCAGTTTGATGAAGGTTAGATACTCAATATCTCTAAAAATGTTAGATTTCATGTAATCGCTCTGATTCAAGGTTAGATACTCAATATTTTCTATTAAACATCGTGATTGTATCATTCCAATCCATAATATGTGTTTTCTTTGTTATCATATTCAATTAGGGTTTATTGCCAATCGATCTTTTTCATACTCCTACCCATAAATGTCTTCTACATCAAGGTTTGATGTGTCACTTGATCATCGTTAATACATCTGGTACGACATGTATTTGTTGATTACTTGACATTTATTCTAATATTTGATTACCTAGGTTTTGATTCAAAGTTTCAAACAATGGTGTTTAACCCCAACCTCTCTGACGGATGTTGTGGTTGTTCGTTGCCGTTGCTGGTGAATCACAATTGCTGCTGATATGTTTGTTGTGTATTGTAGATGAAGAGAAATTAGATGCAAATATGGCGTTTCTTATTATTTTCGGCCAAACATTGATCTGTGGCGAACGGATGTTTTCTCATGGTCGTCTCTGTTTGATCTTACCAAAGGTGCACCACAATTTTGCCCTAAGTTTTTCCTGATTGCAAGTTATATTTATGTATTGAATTATATTAATTAGACGATTGTTGCAATTTTTGGAATAAAATAAGAGATTTTGCGAATGTTTGTACTTTGTAGGCGATTCTAAATTCGTGGACTTGATCTTGATAAAGGAATTGTATATCTTGAGACCACTCCATCCTCTGCGTTTTATTAAGGTAAAAGTTGTGGGACACAAGATATGCCTAGAAAGACACCAAATTTAGGGAATCTTACTCATTTAAGGAATACATTTGTTTTTTTGTCAATCTATTTGTATTGTGGGAAAAGGGTCTGAAGTGGGTATGCTTGATTTATGTTTAAACCTCATAAAGTTTCATCTGAGATTTCCTACTGTTATTGATATTGTGACGGATATATGATTATCATTTTTTTCATTGACTTTTGTTACAAACTTGGAAATTTGTTATCTGATTCTTGATTATTTCAGAAAGTTTAAGGAGTTTTAACAATTAATCCCAAACACCACCAATAATTGTGTGTTTTTTTTAAGTTGAAATGTGCGTTTTTATAGTAAAAGAATTGATTTTTATGAATGTATTGGCCTTTTAAAAAAAGTCAATTCTTGGTTTTCTGATCATCCATTCATCTCAACCAGGTTTTACAAAGACACGCTTCGGATTCGACGAATAGTTTAAGGTTAGCTTCGATTCTTTCTTAGGTTTTAGTATGTTTGTTCATGTTTCATTGATTTTTACGATGATATTTGTACTGTAGATCTGGTACAGGTGGTCTCCTGAAATACTCAAAATCATCTCAGGAAACACTTCAACATCTTAGGTACATATATTGCTCTATAACTATTTGGCATATGTTACTACTTGGTTGTAATAGGTCACAATTTTCTTTGCAGGAAAGTGAGGTTAAATGGAGATGGTTAGGTTTGGGGCTTGGACGAGTTCTGATGATAATTATACAAAAAAGCATGGTAATTTATTTGGTTTATTTTATAATTTTGTATTTATCTTTTATATAATTAGTTGATATATGATTATTGAAGTTCAAAGATTCAAAGGTTTTTGGTTAAATTGGTGAGATTTATGGTCTTTTTACCGTTCGTTTGAAGGTTATATAAGGGGTTTGACAAAAGGCATACATATGTATATATCCTATATAGATGGTGGTATCAATCTATGAAGTAAAGGATGTCGGCTCCAACCGTGTATTCTCCACCAGCTCCTCCTCCCCTACAAAAGGTATACATATGTATATATCCTATAGATGTATGATTAGATATTTTAAAATGATTTGTTATTTTATATACGTTTTATATCAAATAGGCTTTTTATGTAACGGGTAGCCAGGAAGGCATCTTTTGGTTTCAAAAGTCCTGGTAAGTTGTTGATCCGTTTTGTCCAATTAAATTAGGGCTCTTAAGAATGTATATCCTTCATATTTCAATTTCATTTATTGTTAACAGCTGTGTTTTTCAAGCAAATTACAACCTACACTCACCACTGTAGTATACTCATATATAATATTGAACTGGGTAGAAGATGTTAATTGAGCGTGAACTTTGTTTTTAACAAGTTGAAGTGTTAGTAAGTTGTTTATAAACTGATCTTTGTGGCATACATTTTCACTTTTTACTGGGTGAAATCATTATCATCATTTAATTTGTTTCATATTTATGCAGGTGGGAAAAGAGCAAAAGGAAGGGGAGGTGGCAATCGAGGTGTGCGTGGGGTGGATTTTGGTTTGGGGATAGGATAAAATTCAGAACCCAAAGCTGCTTCATCAACTGGTTGTAGTTCAGCTGTTAATTCACTTAAAATAGGAGTTACGGCTCAGTTCAAAAGCAGCTTTGTTGCTGCTTCATCGAATTCTCAAAATCAGGGTTTAATCAACAGTAGCAAGAAAATGTTTTTGCCTGATTTTGTTTCTGGTGGTTCCATAGGTGGAGATGTACGACCTTCCACTACCACCATTTCTCCAAGTTTGACTCCCATGCCAGCTGGCAATACCACTAATCAGAACACAGGTTATGGAAGCCAAGGGAGTTCCTAGAGGTGATTTTCGTAATTTGAACTTCCTTTTCATTTAGTTAATATTGTTGGGTTATATTAGATGTTACCATAGTTATTGATAGCAAATAGCGGTAAGTAGCGACAAGCTACCTATACGCTACGTAGCGATAGCGAGCGCTTTTTGATGTTTAGTGATAATGTATTAGATTTTTTTTAAATTAGGGTTTTGTTGATGCAATTAGTGAAGATTACAGCTGTTTGGTCAATTAAAATGCCAAAAAATTTGGTTATTAACTACTTTTAGGAAAAAAGACCTTAATTGTCGCTATTTTACGCTAAACATCAGATAGCGATGATCTAGCGCTACGCTACTCGCTACAGCGCTTGCTATCATCGCTATTAACAACTATGGATGTCACAAGTGGGTGGGTTGGGTAATGGGTTAAACGTGCCGGGTCATGCGGACTTCTTTAGTCATATTTCATTTTTTTAACAATTAGTCGCATCAAAATAGACATTTTGTGACTTTTAACTCATATGAGAAATAGCAGAAGCATGCTATTTGTAAGTGAACCGAGTTGAAAATGTTACATTGAGTCTTGGTTGTCTCATTAACCACTTATGCTTTGTGCAGGTCAAAAGACTGGCCTAGAGAAAGGAGGCGGCCTTCTGGTTGGGACCGCTGAACCGCAAGTGGACTGATAAGCTTGTATGTTATGTGACTTAAGACATTTTATTGTTTATCTACAACCTTTTGGTGTCAATGTAATAAATGGGTCCATTTCTACTCAAATTGTACAACATGCCACTGTTACAACGTATGGGGGTGACAAAAAAGAAAGCATGCAGTGCAGTCATTCTCATCACATTGTAGTGCTTATCGAAGGCCTAGAACGAACTGGTTTTTAACCAAATCAAACGTCTCTACCGCAATCAAATCACTTGGTTACCAATGGGTCAGATCCAGAGCATTGGATGTCGAGTGAGCTGTATGGCGTGTGTAGGTTAATTTTTGGAAGACTTTGTCTTGGTGTCAATGTAATAAATGGGTATGTATGTACATAACTGGTGGTGGTTCTTTAGGAAATATGCCAACCAGATGGTATATAATATGTTTATTGATCTTTCAAAAAGAAAAAAAGATATAGGAAGAGTCAATGAAAGTCAACCGGTTGATTTCTGGGTGTTGTATATAATGTCGGTTGGGGTTGATACTAAGGAACGGTAGAGTTCTGTATGGTATTCCTTTGACAATATTTCATTTGTGCCCTTGCAGGTATGCTGATGTTTTTGCAGCTTACTTTATGCTTTTGGCTTGCTTGGTTGGGATAATCTATTATATATAATAAGTTAATATCCGAAAGAATTTAGGTCGATTACAGGGATATTTCCTAACCAGAACAGTTTACAGGGAATAGCAACCTCTGCCACTTATGGGTGAGTGTTTTACAAGTTTTATTATGCGATTTTATATGTAAATTGATAGAACAACCTTCATTTAGAAATTAGAATGCATCACTTTTTCTATCTATGTGTTTTTATGTGGTTTTACTATGTATTGCTTTTGGTTTCATTTTTTTCTAACTTTGATGATATAAGTGCCTCAAATTGGTTCATGTTCCAGTTCAAGTTTTTTCTTTTGACATTTCAGATTTGAAAGTCCAACCTCTTTTGACGGGGCCTCGGAAGTAACTGGATGTGGGAATGGATTCGGAACCCCGAATCGGATGCGGAGCTTCATCAGGTGGCGGGCCTCAATTCTTTGCTGGAAAATGTGGTTGTGACAATCAATAAAGATAGATGGATTTGGAATGGGGCGGAAAAGGAAGACTTTACGGTTGCGGCTTTAAGATACAAAATTCCAAAACAGAAGATTGTAACTGTGGATTCACGGGAACAATTGGGTCCCGCCTAAATTAAACATTTTCGGCTGGAGGGCATGATTTAATAAGATTCAGTCCAAAGTGGGTTTAGCTCATCGCGGCATCTTAATGGGAGATGTTAATTGTTCCAGATGTGGTTTTAGAGAAGAATCCCCTCCACATATTATTTGGGACTGTCTTCACTTCTCGAAATCGGTGTGGTTACAGGTTTGTTTATATTAATCTTAGAGGGATAGTAATACTACTGGACATGAATTATTTAGTTAAATCTGTTGGTTTTAACTCTACAAGTTCTCTATTAAATCACTCTTTTATGTTATGCATATGCTTGGTTTTACATTCATGGTTGTTTTATGCTTGAATCGGCCATCACAAACTGATACCTTCCACCGCCCATCCTCTCTCTCCAGCGGCCATTCTCTCTGAAATGGTGATGTTGGAGAGACGGACTATAACTCAATCTATATGCGGTGGTAAGTCTGCTCACCTGGGTCGCATATACTCACCGAGTCGTCTTCGAATCAAGAAGGTGGTAAGTCTCTTTCAGACAAAGATATTTATTCTCACAGTCACTTTGTTGTGATCCTTGGAACATGAAGGTATAATATTGTTTTTATCTTATTAAAAAAGAAACTTCACGTTATTGTTAAGTTCACGTTTAGAGAATTCGAACAGGACTGCGCAGTTTACGGCTTGTGGATAATGTGTTCAGACTTGAATGGAATAGATGGGTGTCGTTAAAGGTTATTTTTTAGTTTTGAGGATGGCAAGGAACTGGGTACCTAGAAAATCAGAATTGGCTAGGCAAAACGTGCAGCTCCAAACACTCAGATGTTGTTTATAAGACGACGGGGACGAGACAGTGGGCCATTTCTTCGTTTCCTGTCCATTCGCTCAAAAGATTTTGCACATTATGATTTTGTGGTGTAAAGGTACTTCACTTTTTGTATTTTCCGCCAAGGATTTAGTGCAACTTCACTGGTGCATTAACGGGTCAAATAAATGGAATAAAGCCATATATTCAATGGTTCAAACGGCTGTTTGGTGCATTTGGAGGTGTGGAAACAAGTTTATATTCCAGCAGGAACAGTTATGGAAGACATTAAAGCTTTTGGCTTCTTGTGGCTCAAAAATTGCTTGAAAGCAAGGGACCTTGCCTGGGAGAAGTGGCGCCTCACTTGGTTTTTTTTTTCTTTGCTTGATGTACTGCTACTATAATTTTCCAAGTTAATAGTTTGGTTAGCTTTGGGTTTGGTTTTATAATATAATGTTTTGCTGGCCATTAAAAAAATACAAATCATGATTTCCATCATACACACACCCGTATGTATACCTACAACAAAATTACCACATAATGTATTTTTCCTTTATAAATCGTAATTTCAAATCAATTAATTAATACAATGACATTTTAAAGGTATAAATGAAAAACCAAATATATAACTGATCAATTTCTTTGTATTATTTTATTTATGTATTAATAATTAATCTAAATAACTTTCTTGAGTCTGGGAAGCAATCCCGGGTGATAACAATTCCAAACATATATAATTCCTAAGTTGTATACACAACCGATATTTGTCTTTTTTTTTTTTTTTGATGTTTCTGTACACGGCTTATAAAGAAAACTTTGTTACTATTTTATGTAATGTCATTTTATTTGCATTACTTTTAAGAATCGACTTCGCCATAAGATGTCAGATCAGTATCTAGCAAACAGTATGGTGATTTACATAGAAAAAGAGATTGTTGAGAACTTTGATTCGGAGTCCATAATTGAAGAATTCAAAAATCTTAAAGGAAGACGAGCAAAACTATAATTGTTCATCCAGGAGAACTGGCCACCGGGTACCCACCTTCCTCTTCTTTTTAATGTTTTGGTGTCTTTGTTCAATTGTTTGTTAAACAATGTTTACATTTTAATGTTTGAGAACGTATTTAATTTGATATTAATGTTTGAATTTGAGCGAAGCTCGGCTCGCTAGCGGTTGATTTTGGTATGTTTAGCTTGCATTTTTTTTTATCTATGTTTATATTTTTTATTGAAATAACATTTTTGCAATTCTTTTTGATGATAAAGATGTCACGTTGATGGGTGTAGAGGTTGCGGGCTTTGGGATAGATGTGGGAAACATGCAACTATCTTGACAAAAAGTGAAATTGGTGTGTTATGTGATGCCAAGGTCTATTTGTTACAAGATGATGATGGACAAATAATTGAGCCTCATTGTATTAGTGGAGTATATATATTGTCTTCAACTTTTATATATGTGGTCTACAGTCATGTTTTCGGTTTATTATTTCATTTGAATTATATTTCTTTTGGTAGATGTTCGATTCGATGAATTGTTTGTTGTTATACAATAATCTTGGTGTATTAATGTGTTATGGTCTCATAATCAAATTAGAAGTTGATGTTAATCACTCTGTTAGTGTTTTGAATATAGAGTAGTGTTTGTTAGATTTAACATTTAAGTTTGATGCAAATATGTAATAATTAGATGTGCTTGTAGGATGATGTGTGTTGACTTTTTAAGTCAAAGTGAGTTGATTCACAATTAAAATAGATAGGGTGTTACTTTTATTCAAAGTAGTTTGGTTGGTAATTGAATTTGATAGCTGCCAATCACCCACAGACCAATTGGTTTGTGGAGAGGTGGGAAGGTTTTTCCCTTCGGGGTTCCTGCCCTGGTGACGCCGGTTCGAAACGTGGGGCATGCAAATTTATGCAAAGCCTCTGGGCGAAGGGTCGAAACAGCCCGCATGCGCGTGGATTCGAACTCGGGGGGGGGGGGGGGGGTTAGGTCGCTGGCCGTGGTCCTAGCCAGGTGAGCTGTTTGCCGTCCAAAAAAAAATGAATTTGATAGCCAGCACTTAAATTGAAGTAGTGTTGGTGTCAAGTTATCGGTGTCAATTGAAATGATCTCACATGAAAATGAAAGTGTTGGTTTTGGCTAAATGGGTTAATTCACCAACGTGTTCGAGCTTATGTTTTTAGAAGTTAAAAATGTTAATCTATAAACACGCAATAACGCTTTTACAACCCACTTAGCCTGCCGACCCGTTTGACCCTTTGTCTGGTATCTTATTAATTTACATTTCTTTTATAACAAAAGAAGTAATGTAAATTAATAAGATACCAGACAAAGGGTCAAACAGGTCCGAAGGCTAAGTGGGTTGTAAAGGCGTTATTGCGTGTTTATAGAGATTGATGAAGAATATCTTTTATATATAGGAATATCAGTGAATGTCCTCACAAATTTAAAAAAAAAATTAATTCGTTATACTTAAAAAATTATACATAATTAATAACTAATAAAATAAAGCAACCCGTGGGTACCACGGGGAATAACCTAGTTTACTCTATATTTAATATCAGGCATGATAAATTTTAATTTACTAAACATTGATACGTTGATATCTATTACCTAAATCTACAAAAACAATGAGTGCAATGTTGTAGGATGACATTGGTTGAAAAAGGCGGTTTGCCTTTTCCTTTTTTTTTTTTTTTTTGTCTTTTTGCCTTTTTAAATTACTGACTTACATAGGCGGCAAAGGGAATAGTGACAGAGAGCCGCCTGACACTCCTCTATTGGCACAATAAATTTACGATTTTATCGCGCTTTAAAATTACGATTTTGCCATTAGTTTAAAATTATGTTTTTACCCCCACTTAAAAATAAATTTACGCTTTTAATCTCAGCTAAAAATTTCAATTTCACCCTCGGTTGAAAATTACGATTTTGCCCCGTTTAAATTTATAGTTTTGCCATTAGTTTTTTTTCTCCCAGCCAAGTTACGATTTTGCCCTCAACTTAATTTTACATTTTCTTCATCGTTTTTGTTTGTTTTCCTAGTTAAATTACAATTTTGTCCCCAGTGTAAAATTATAGTCATGTCATTGTTTTAGTTTTTTTTTTAAACTGTAGTAGTGTTTTGTTTTAATTGGTTGACTCGGTGTAATTTTTATTCGTGTCAGGCGACTGCCTGACACGCTTATTTGTCCTGAAAAATTATAATTTTCCCCCATTTTAAAATTTTAGTTTTTCCATCTTTTTTTTAGCAAAAATATAATAATGGTTGACTCGATGTAATTTTTTTAAGATCGTGTTATGAGTAGTATGTGCAATTAACAAAAACACAGACGTACATGTTATGAGAGAGAAAAAAACGGCGTAGCACCCCGCAACACGGGCGGGGCAAACACTAGTTATCTACAACTACAACATTATTGATGTTTTATGTTAAAAAGAAGCATTTTATAGGGTATGATCAATAATGATGTATGTTTGTATTGGGCTCAATTTTTGGGCTTAGACTTGTATGAGATGTGTCGGCCCGATCCATCATCTTTTTTTTTTTGAACGGCCCGATCCATCATCTTTTACTTATTTGAATTTCATTCACTTTTGTTTTATGCAATGCTATTACAACAATAACTCAAAAACCAAATTTTACTTACGATGTTTAATCAACTTGAACTAAATACCACACACTAACTACTCGTGAATTTGACACCCTCGTTAATCGTTATCCTAGTTAGTCTAATGTAAAAAGGTTTATAAGCTCTCTTTATTTTTTATCGATCCTTCGACAAAAGTCACCGACTTACTAGCATGCTTTACTAAATAATGCATCTTTTTTGTTACAGTCTTAAAACTCTAACTTGGTGCACCATCCTTGACACCCATAATTACACTGTTATATAGTTAAAACCTTTATAAATTAATAATGTTGGAATCGAGATATTTTATTAATTCAGTGAGATATTATAATAAATTAATAATGTTGAGACTGAGATATTTTATTAATTTAGTGAGATATTATAATGATAAATTAATAATTTATTAATTTAAAGAAATACATATGACCTTTAAATTTCCAAGTCCAATGTACATTCGCGAATTAACTGAGTCAAGTTCATTGTTTTTAATACAAAAAGTTAGTTCATTATACCAAAAAATAAATTACAAAAACAAGTTTGAATGCACATTTATTAGAATTTGGAATCTTTTAGTAATTATTAATTTATAGTTTCGTTAGCACTAATATATATACACTGAGATTTCAAAAAAAGTTATTATCGTATTATTTTATCGATTGGAACCCAATTTTGTATTGGTCTCAAGTTAAAATTGGATAAATTATTAATTTATCGAGTATTAATTTATAGAGATTTTACTGTATATTTCTTGTTTTTCATTAATCTTTTACAAGAAACACATAACTAAATCCTCATACCTTTTCTACTAATACCAACATGACCTCACTCATATCCCTTATTCTCAATTTCTTTTGGGCACAAATTATACTATCCTTACGATAAATAAACAATAAAAAATATCAAATATGGGGATGGTTCAAATGAAAATCACTTTTATTGCGAAAACTCGAAAACTAACTAAAAACCCTAAAAAACACACAATTTTTTTTTCAATTTTTTTTTATAAAAATCGCTAGTTTTTTTATATAAAAAAACTTTAAAAAAAATTGTAGTGCACATGTGTAATAATTCACATGTGTAGTACACATACACATGTGTAATATTACACATGTGCACTACACATCTTTTTTTTTTTTTGAATTTTTTTTAATAATTTAAATAGCGAAAATTGGTATGCAAAAAAAAAAATAATAATAATAATAATAATAATTTTTGGTATGTTTTTAGGGAGTTAATTATATAGTTAGTCTCTGTGGTTTGCCCAAAGTAACATACTTAGGTACTAATAGTTTAAAATCACATTCTAGAGTATTAAATTTTCATTTTGTAACGTTTGGAGGTATTAACGTTATTTGTAGGTTTAAAATAACATTCTATTAGTACCTAAGTATGTTATTTTATGCAAACCATAGAGACTATGTATGTTAATACCTTAGAAGTTAATACCTCTAAACGTTACAAAATGAAAAGTTAATACCCTAGAAGGTGATTTTAAACTATTAGTATCTAAGTATGTTATTTTGTGCAAACCACAGGGACTAACTATGTAATTAACTCGTTTTTTTAGGCTTTTTTAGTTAGTTTTCGAGTTTTCGCAATAATTAGTGGTTTTCATTTGAACCTTTACCTATCAAATATAAATGCTATTTGCTTTCCCTATATATGAGTTCCCTTATCATATTATTTAACTTTTATTTTTTCAGTCTACATTTCCTTTTAAGTTATTTTTTTAATAGTATTCAAGATATGACCGAATCAAAGAATAAACAAGAAGAGAAAATATATTGACATTTTAGGATAATGGATTAATAGGAAAAATTACAAGTTTTGTCTTTTATCTTTATACAACTTTTCAGGCGGTGTCCTTTTTAACGAATGTTGACAGGCGGTCAGGGGCGGATTTAGAGGGAAACTCCGGGTTCCCAGGAACCCAGTCTTTTTGGAAAAAAACATTTTTTTGTAGTGTAAATCTTGTATGATTTGGAAAAAAACGTTTTTTTGTAGTGTAAACCTTGTATGATTTGGAAAAAGGAACCCAGTGATTTCTCCGGCTGGATCCGCCACTGCAGGCGGTGTCCTTTACTAGGTATTTTGTTGCAAGTTTAGTCATTTACACCCAACCCAGTTAAAAAACTTGTTAATTGTTGACAGACGGTGTCCTTCACTAGGTATTTTTGTTGCAAGTTTAGTCCTTTACCTAGGTATTTTGTTGCAAGTTTAGTCATTTACACCCAACAATTAACAGGGTTTTTTAACTGGGTTGGGTGTAAATGACTAAACTTGCAACAAAATACCTAGCAAAAGACACCGCCTGTCAACATTCGTTAAAAAGGAAATCGCCTGAAAAATGGTATAAAGATAAAAGACAAAACTATGAGGAAATATAGTTATTTTCTAGTTATATATACAAGTTAAAATTGGGAAAATAATAATAATCCCAATTGTGTAAAAAATAAAAACTACCCTCCTCATATTTCAAAATCACCAATTAAACATTTATTGCGTTCTTTCTCCGATCAAAACCCCAAATCATAAACCAAGAAAACCCTAATTTTACCCCAATTCATCTTACAGAGGTTAACCCTTTTGATTATTACTGTTTCTTGATTCTTATCATCTGTGATGAGTTCCCACTTTGAATATTCAAAATCATCTTCTTTAGTCCGCCTCTGTGTTTCTTTCTCACCCCATTCACACATATCTTCTTGCAATCAATCTTTATAATCAAGAACTCCCACAAGATTGCTCCATTAAGCAACAAATTGCTCTTCTTTTTCATCAAATCATCATTTTTTTTTTCTTCTAAAGATAAGGATCATTCTTCAAACCCTTCAAGAAAAAAAAACAATCTTTTTTCCATATTTGTTCAAACCCTAAAAGGGTGTTTCCTATTTCAAGATTTTACATTCCACCCTGTTAATCTTTTTCATTAATCATCAATTTTCTCCAAAAGATTTGGATCATTCTTCAAACCCTTGAAAAAAGAAACTATCTTTTTTGTATATTTACTCAAACCCTAAAAGGGTGTTTTCAATTTCAAGCTTTTCTTGAAAATCATCAAGTCATCTCATCTGGATAGTATCCCATCAAACATTTGAATTTTTTTTTTTTTTTTTGGTATATCTGTTTAGACCCTAAAAGGGTGTTTCAATTTCAAGATTTTCTTGAAAATCATGAAGTCAACTTATCTAGATGATAATATCCCATCAACACCTGGGAAATTCAAGATGGAAAAATCAAATTATTATCATAGATTAAGATGTCATTATCCACATCTAGCAAAGGTCACATTTTGGAGTTTTGTTTTCTTTGGATTAATCTTTGTTTTCTTCTTTAATTCATCAACACTATCAACAGATCTTTCTCACAAATCCTTAAATATCAAATCTTGGGGTGGACCCGGATGGGAAAAACGGGTCAAATCATCAGCAAAGATTCGATCAGAAACAGGGTACTCTGTTCTAGTCACCGGTGCAGCCGGCTTCATCGGAAGCCACGTCAGCACGGCGTTAAAACGCCGTGGTGACGGCGTTTTAGGGTTGGACAATTTCAACGATTATTACGATCCCACCCTCAAAAGGGCTCGTCAAGTTTTGTTGGAAAAAAGGGGGATTTTCATTGTGGAAGGGGACATAAACGACACCGTTTTGCTGAACAAACTCTTTGAGGTAGTACATTTTACTCATGTGATGCATTTAGCAGCACAAGCTGGTGTTAGATATGCAATGCAGAATCCGAAATCTTATATTCATAGTAACATAGCTGGTTTTGTTAATGTTCTTGAAATATGCAAAAATGCAAATCCACAGCCTGCAATTGTTTGGGCTTCTTCTAGTTCTGTTTATGGGTTGAATACAAAAGTACCCTTTTCAGAAAAAGACCGAACGGATCAACCCGCGAGCCTATACGCTGCAACGAAGAAAGCGGGTGAAGAAATCGCGCATACATATAATCATATCTATGGGTTGTCTTTAACGGGTTTGAGGTTCTTTACGGTTTATGGACCGTGTGGTAGACCGGACATGGCTTACTTTTTCTTCACTAAAGATATCTTGAAACAAAAACCGATACCCGTCTTTGAATCGGGTAATCATGGAACGGTTGCGCGTGATTTTACGTATATTGATGATATTGTAAAGGGTTGTTTAGGTGCTTTAGACACCACTGAAAAGAGTACAGGAAGTGGTGGAAAGAAGAAAGGAGATGCACAGTTTAGAATTTTTAATTTAGGAAATACTTTGCCTGTGCCGGTTTCGGATCTTGTTAGTATTTTGGAGAAGTTGTTGAAAGTGAAAGCGAAACGGCGTGTGATGAAGTTGCCTAGAAATGGTGATGTCCCGTTTACTCATGCGAATATTAGTTTGGCGCAAAGGGAGTTTGGGTATAAACCAACGACGGATCTTCAAACGGGGTTGAAGAAGTTTGTTAGATGGTATGAGAAGTATTATGGTTCAGGAAAGAAGAGTGATCATTGAGGCAAAAAGTGGTAAACTTGTTCTTGAATTCTTATTCGTTTTGATATTTTCGCATGATTGATTTGTTAATCCTGCACTTTATAAAAACAAGTTGTCTTGTTTTCAACTGTTGGTATATGATGTTGCATCAAGCAAGGAGGAAAGAGGGATCTCACGCGATGAACAAGTTTTTGTGGTCCATCGTGGTCTTCATTTGAGAACTTTGCGTTCTTGTTAACTAGCGCGAATGTAATTTATTGTAGTAGTATTATTGTTGGATTCGTGACTAATAGAGCAAAATTTATTTGGTTGGACTTTTGTATCATTTCATGGTATTCGAATAAATAGAACACATTAGTTTAAATGTTATGATGTTTCTTGATTGAAGGTTGACTTGCTGTGTTTTTTTTTTTAATTTTCTTTTTATTATAAATTTCTTGATATGAGTTTGGTTTTTATGATCTCTTGATAATTTTTTTCATTCAGCTTTGACTTTTGTGGTATCTTTTGTTCTGTTACCTCATTGCTTTCTGGATGTTGGATCCATGAATGGACAATATTTGTGTAAACTTTATAAGAGATATTGCAACATGAATGGATACCATTTGAGTTACTACCAAGAGAATTACATGTTCTAGGACACAAATTTGTTGGGAGATTGACTTTGTGTGGATCACAATCAAACTAAGACTTAGCGAATACCCTAGATCGATTATTAGTTAGTTTGCAATGGAATATTAGTTAATCGATATCTAAGGTATCACTGTTTTAAGCACAAGGTTTCACAATACAATAAAAAATTACAGGCGATTTCCTAGCTAACATTCTAGCTATGAAGAGGGTTACTTGCAGATTTCCTCTAAAATATGCACACATATGTTGACACACCGAATTCACACTTAACTGCTTGACCCAAGAAGCTATGGGGTCAAGTGGCAATAAATTCAATGCAGACTCGTGTATTCATAATCTTGTTGAGAATTACATAAGTGATAATTACGTATAACATCTTCACTGACTGTCTTATTCCAATGATAGACTGACATGTGGCATCTCTTGTTCCTTAACGAGAAATCTTTATCAATCTTCACCAGATTGGTGGGAAGTTCCTTTTATTTTCATCAGATGGTAACTTGCCATCAGAGGCAGGTTCCACTGATTCTTCATCAGTTATAAGTTACCATTAGAGGTAACTTAGCCCATGAGCAACCAGACGCAAGCTCTAGGGGTTCCTTATTAGTGGCAAGTCTTCTTCATTATTAACCTCTTGTCAATAATAAGGCTCCCTCCAAGTTAACAGCCTAAATAAACGCATAATTATTTAATTCAAGATCCATACGTTTTTACAAACCAACGAAAATAAATCAGGGAAAACCTTGAGTTCAAAATCGGAGCTCTAGATGGCAAAATTGGGTCCCGTGAGTCGGGTTTTGTCTATTGCATTTGTCCAAGCGCGTGGCTCGTTGAGACGTATAACTCCACATGTGGTGAAAGTTATGCCCTTTTCAGTTTTAAACCATTTTCTAGCTCACTTCTGTGTGTCTAGTTGCTCCAAATACGAGTCTGGTAAATCATGGATCAGCTCCATATCACCATCACCGTAAAGATTAAGCATCATTTGTTACCTTCCACCTAAATATTCCATCCTAGTAAACAAGAGCATATGAAAAACTGCAACATTTGTATTATTTCACTTTTTTTTAATTACCTTTTAATATGTAAAATTACTTTTGAATGCATAAATACCCTTGCAATTATTTTAATTAAAAAACTATACTACCATTGACATGATACGTCTTTTGTTGACATGCTAATTATTTTTAGACAAAAGGAGCTTTTGGGTTGATCCAACGCGTTACATTTTGAATCTCTCACTCAAATAACTACTACTAACCATGTTGATTAGTCAAAGGCCTAGTTAAGCCGAAGTATGAGAAATTGATAAAGATTTGAAATTGCATACCTGCATGATACGAGTCTTGAGAGTTGAGTTAAAATCTGCATGAAGATACTGGATCTTTTCCAGATGTGTGTTGTTGATATGCAGAAACCTTGGTAGAATGTCTTCTTTCTTCAACTGTAGTCAAGGGTCAAACAACACACTTTGACATTAGTGGCTAAACCATTGTTTTGAAAATTAATTTTAACAAGAATATAACCAAAACACATAACACCTTCTAAACACTATTAAAAGAAAGTTAGACTACTATAAAAATTAGTATATTTTTTATAATCGTAGTTAAAACATTAACCAGAGAGATGAGGTTAAAAGAAACTTATTGGCAGGCCAGGAAGCTTCAGCAAAGCAGTTTGCTGGAACATCAATCAAGAATGAAACCGAAGCTTTGTATGCTTCAAACTCTTCGAAGTCCAAAGGAAGATACCAAAAGAATGACAGGTTCAAGAAAAGCCAAGCATCTGATAAGTCAAAAGCAAACGCTAAAGATGACAAGGCAGAAATAAGAAAGCACTCAAAGGAAAACGGTTTCCGTTCAAGTGCCATAATTGCGGGATCAAAGGTCGCATGGCCAAAGATTGTTGAAAACCGAAACAAGACGAGGGTAATAGTGCAGAAGTAGAAACTAGAAGAAGGGATAACTTACCAACTGCCTTCAACCGAATTGAATACAACCGAATTGACTACAAGGACTCAATATTTAAAGACTAAACATCCTAGACTACAATGAATTCTACAAGTGCCATAATTGCGGGATCAAAGGTCGCATGGCCAAAGATTGTTGAAAACCGAAACAAGACGAGGGTAATAGTGCAGAAGTAGAAACTAGAAGAAGGGATAACTTACCAACTGCCTTCAACCGAATTGAATACAACCGAATTGACTACAAGGACTCAATATTTAAAGACTAAACATCCTAGACTACAATGAATTCTATTTCTTCTCTAACTCAAATACTAAACAATACTTATCTAAACAAGTAATAATAAAACTAATACTAATAGATAATTCAAATAATAATTAAATAAATTTAATTATTATTTTACTTGTTTAGTCCTTCGACTTTAGATTTTCTCTAAACTGTCCCTTGAGATTTTACTCGTTTAGTCATCATGACCCACACCGATTCCAACCCGACCCAAATCGCCAATTTGTGTATCAGTTCCAACTCTCGTTACTAAAACCAGTTTGGACTCGAACCTGTTTGAAAAACCAGGATAATATTAGAAAACTATAGGTTTAAAAAAGCGAAACGGTTTCTACACGACCCAAACCGATTTGTATAGGATCAAATATTTTCCTTCATAACCGGTTTTGACTCGAAATGGTTTTGACCAAAGTTGACCAAACCGAGCCTGTTTTTCTTAAAAAAAAAAACAGATGTACACCTATGCTACATTCTATAGATGAAATAGTTTATGTTGGGCTTAATAACATTCCTGAATTGTAAACCAGTTGGGCTTCCAACATTAAAACAAGCCCAAACTTTAAAAATAAATAATTTGAGGTTTAATGATGTTAATTGTCACCTGAGGGTGTGAGCAGCGTTCGGTTGTGATGACGGGTCGCCGGAAAGAAAAACTGCCGTCGACAAAGCCATCTGCTGTTCGGTTGTTTGATGTCGTTTTTCCAGTGACTGGGTATTCAGGGCAGGAAATGCTATTCAATGAATACAGAGGAAACAAGAAGAATGTAAGGGTTATTTATTTGAAACAATCACTAGCAATGATAAACATGTAAGAAACAATTGCTATTTAATAAACATGTACCTAAAATCTATCTGTTCTCACATTTGTCCCATTCAACTGTAGAGTGTTCCATCACCTAGAATATCCTTTAGGATGTAATGGTTATATCTCCCTGCAACATTTAGTTGTAATGTATAAGATTATCAGTTGTCATAATGAAAATGGAACCATTGAACACACTCAATACACCAAAAACGATAATGAAAATGGCTAAGAAAAAAAAACAACATACGAAACTGAAAGTCAACCTGATATTAATTACATGTGTAATAAACAGGAATCTACTAGTGAAGAAAATACCGATTATTAAGATTGGTTGTGTCAAAATCGACTTCCATCCTTTCAACTTATCTGCTGTGACGTTCGGTTGTTTGATGTTGTTTTTCCGGTGACTGGGTATTCAGGGCAGGAAATGCTTTTCAATGAATACAGAGGAAACAAGAAGAATGTAAGGGTTATTTATTTGAAACAATCACTAGCAATGATAAACATGTAAGAAACAATTGCTATTTAATAAACATGTACCTTTATTAGTCTCTTATATGTGGATGCAGGGGATATGAAAGATGAGTGGCCAGTAGTGGGAGCCTCTTCCTTCACACCTTTCTTTCAATTTTGGGCAATTAAACTGTATTCTCAAACTCAAAAGAGAAGGTAAAAGCGTCTCTGGTAGATCTTTCACCTTTGGGCAATTCCAAATGTACAGATGTTGAAGAGATGTGAGGTGTTGGAGTCCCGTTGATAGTGATTCCAGTTTATCAAATCCAGTTATGTCCAGAGATGTAAGAGAAGAAGGGAAAAGGTTGGACAATTGACTAAAATCACTCACATGAGGTTCACCCCATAACTCTAGTTCAACAAGGGAAGGTGGGAAATTCTGATTGCCCCATTCTGAGATGGGCTTTTTCAACCCCCCTATATGAAGATAACACAAATTGGGAGGCCAAAGCCCATGAGGAAAGGAAGCATCAATCATTGGACAATTTGTGATAAACATATCTTTTAACATGGTGAGATTGGATAGCTGAAGGTCAGGAAATGACTCCAGATTTTCACAATTATATATCCACCATCTGATTAGATTTGGTAGCTGCAGGTCACCAAATGCCTTCATGTTTTTGCAACGTGATATGATAAGTTCTGTGAGATTTGGCAGATGGAGGTTAGGAAATGACTCTATGCTTTCACAACCATCTATATACAACGAGGTGAGATTTGATAGCTGATGAAGATCAGAAAATAACTCCATGTTTTTACATTTTCTTATTGTCAAAGAGGTGAGGTGAGTGGAGTTACTCAATTGATTTATTGATTTTAGATTCCCACAACCATATATATATATACTAAGTGACTTGAGATTCTGCCCTCCTCCACCTGTTGTTGTTGCTCTTGGGAAGGAGACATGTCTAACTGATCTACACCCTTTGATAACTAAACTCTCAATGCTATTTGGACAACACACACGCTCCATACTTTCACATAACTCTATATCCAACTTCCTAAGAGATGATAGGAGGTTGGTCCCATTGTTATCCTCA
Organism: Helianthus tuberosus; assembly: GCA_030545235.1. NCBI lineage: Eukaryota > Viridiplantae > Streptophyta > Magnoliopsida > Asterales > Asteraceae > Helianthus > Helianthus tuberosus. Next base: position 141,242,166 of record CM060426.1, on the reverse strand, counting down.
TCCTCCTCTTTCTCTCCTAAACTCACCAAATTTTTACAATACCATACGCTCAATTCCTTTAAATTTACAAGAACTTTACTTGCCTCTGCATCTGATTCCCACAGGTATCTTATTTCATCACAATTCATGATTTTTACTGTTTCCATCACCCCAAAATTCTCTATAACACCTCTCCACACCTCATCCATAAGCCCTAAAATTGATTTGATTTCTATCTCTGTGGTTGATGAAGCTGCTCGAGCCAGACTTCTCAGCACACTTTCACAACATTTATATATTCTTAAAACTCTTAGTGAAGGTAATGCTTCAAGTGAGACATCAATCAAATTGGGACAATTTTTTATTTGAAGCTCTCGAAGGCATGGAAACATTGCCACGCTATTGGTTGACCATACCTCCCAACTCGACATATCTTCAAACCTTAGAATTTCAAGTGAAGGGAAGGTAACATCAGTAGTCCTAGTTGATTCCAAACCTATGACTTTAACCTCATCCATTCCTTGAATCAACAACTCCTTAAGTGAAGGTAGCTGCCCAAATTGCGGTAGAGAAGTACATTTTTTACAACCAATTATTGACACATAAACCAACTCATTAAAAGAGGGATCCCCGACCCAACCTGGAAACTCTTTTCCCTTGTAATTCTCAACTCCTAAATGTTTCAACATATCAGGGTGTGGCTTGAGCTCAGTGAGAACCTCCTTCTCAAGTGTTCCTCTCCGAGAACCATCACCCCATTTCAGCTTTAACTTAGTAAGCTTTTTTTGAGATAGGTTCGCCTCCCTTGCATGCATTGGGATTTGCACTTTGTGCAATCCTTCAATGGAAAGTTCCCCACGTAAACTCTCTAATCCCTTAAGCTTGGTTATTGCAAAATCACCGTCTCCTCCAACGATGACCTTGGGGAGAGTTTGTAGGTTTTTTAACTCACCAATTCCCAAGGGCAGCTTCTTCAAATACGGAGTATCCCTGATGTCAAAATGCCTTAACTTTTTGAGCTTTAGGAAGCTTTTAGGCAATGTACTCAAGCTCTTACAACCAAAAATGATTAATGTTTGTAAATTATAAAGATTACCAACATTTTCTGGTAACTTTGAGATACTTGTTTCAGACAAATTAAGATACCTCAAGTGGTCCAAACTACAAATGGAATCCGGTACCTCACTTATGTCAAAACGCCTCAAAGAAAGAACCCGTAACAGTGGTAGCTGAGGAAGTAAGTCGACCAGAATCTTATTGGATAAGTAAAACTCATTCCATCTTGTTTCCGCCCCAACATATACAGCTAACAGTGTTCTCAAACTTCTTGCTCTTTGAAATGCCTCAAACTTCTGGAAAGCTACATGGCGCTCACGCATAAATGATATATGTCGGTACTTGCCTAAAGCTTCCTCCGCCATCTCCATCTGATTGTCAAACCTTAAAAAATATTCTCCAGCAACAAATGTGGCCAAGTCGTTCATGAGATCGTGCATCACAAAAAAAGATTCGCCATTAGGTGCGGGTTGAAAAAAAGACCTTGAGAGCAATTTCTCAAAATATTCATTGCCCAAGCGTTCTAGTGATTTGTTTGCAGGTGACTCATTCAAATACCCTTCAGCCATCCATAATAACACCAACTCTTCTTTGTCAAACAAAAAATCCTTAGGGAACAAAGAGCAGTATGCAAACAAGCGCTTCAAATCGGCAGAAAGATCATGGTAGCTTAGCCTTAAGGCTGGAACCATTGCATCAGCATTTTCTAAATCCCATATCTCACTTTTCAACACGTCATCCCATTCTTCTCCTTTGGTTTTTGTTCTTAGTAACCTTCCAATTGCCTTTAAAGCTAAAGGCAAACAACCACACTTTTTCACAATACCTTCACCTAGTGGTTTAAGTGTTTCATGCAGGTCAAAGTTATCTACATCCAATGCATGCAGAGCTAATAAAGACAAAGCATCTTCATGCGACAAACTCCCGAGATCGTCTAGATGATTAAAACCTATCATTTTGAGCAGTTGCTGCTTGCGAGTTGTCATGATCACCCGACTTCCAGTAGCCCCAGAATGAAATGGACGCACTAGGTTTTCCCACTCTTCATACTTTTCATTCCACACATCATCGAGCACTAATAGAAACCGTTTGCCCTTAAGTTTCTCTTTAAGAGCAATTTGAAGCTGATTTATATCTTTAAACTGCTTGTTTTCTGTAGCCACAGATTGGTAGATGGTTTCACTTATTTTAAATATATCAAACTCATCGGATACACAAACCCATGCCATGAGTTCAAAGTGATCCTTCACTCGCGTATCGTTGTACAACATTCTTGCAAGAGTGGTTTTCCCTACCCCACCCATACCAACGATGGGTACAATGATAAAGTTTTCTTTAGATGATTCACCTACTAACAGCTGGTTGAGCAATCTCTTTTTCTCACCTTCTCGCCCAACAACATCAGATTCTAACAAAGAAGTTTCGTTTCGTCTACTAGCATATATTGGGTTTGCACCTTTCACAATCAAACCTAGCTCAGATTTTTCTTTATATAGACGTTCTAACTCGGTGGTAATAACTTCTAACTTCTTATGCAATCTACGACTTAAAGAGAAACTCGTGCAACAAGTTAGGATGAAATTTCTTATCTTGCCGATGACTGATTCTGGCTGCTGGGTCAGCTCTAGATGCATAGCTTCAGTAGCCACATCGTCGAGTACGTCTTCGATATCGTAAGCCAAATGTTGGAGATCATTTAGCCACCGTTTAACAGCTTCTTCTTTTATCTCCTTTTGAGAAGCATCATTGAGCAGAGGCTGGATCTGGGACAGTTTCTTTCCCAGATTCTTCAGGTCGGATTGGATTCGCTGAGAGAGATCGTATTTGTTGGAGGCTTCATCGGCTAGCTTCTGGAAAATGACTTTGAAGAGGGCAGCAACAGCGGTTTCAGCCATTGTTAACTAACAGTGAAGATTGTAAACTGGAAATTGGAATGAGAGTAATTGGTGTGTATGGTATGAATGTATGGTTATCTGTATGCTATGAATGTATGTAAATAAGATAATCAGATGAGTGGAGATAAGATATGAATTGTTTGATTGGAGATAAGAAATAAGTGGACAGAAAGAAGATACGTTTCATAGACATTTGAAATTTTGAACCAATTGTCTTGGTCAACAGTTTTTTTAATATACTGTACAAGGATCCCAGTATGAGCCAGCACATTTTTCTTAGACCAATGGGTATGGGGATCGGCACAGGGCCGTCCCCCCCCCCCCCCCCCCCCCCCCCTTTAGCAACGTCGCACACCGCCCCTAAGGGGCTCGGCTCGGCACTTCCGTCTGGATTCCGATGGTGGAGACGGGGCAAGCTGGTGGGCCCCCCATCTGACTTCTCTCTCCTCCTTTATATATATATATATATATATATATATATATATTAATATATTATTATTGGTGGGGTAGTCTTGGCTAGTCCCCACACCCTTGGGTAGTCCCCAAAGAGACTATCCACCTCCCGTGATTATGTGGCGCTTACGTGGCGGGTAGTCTCCAAAGAGACTATCCTCCCCATACCCACCGGTCTTATGCTTTATGCCACAGGCATTCATTTTTATTTCTTGTATTGCTGTTTAAGAACAGTTTCCCATTTACATTAAAAAAAAAGTGTGAACTCTTAAAGTAACAAAAATTATAACCTGTAAATATGATCAGGCTACAAAAAAGAAAGCACATTCAAGCCAATAATTTAAACTCACTGATAACACGAGAAACTTGAGATATTCTTCATCTCTTAGCTCACTCGTCTTTGGAATATCTCTAAAGGTATCAAACTTGAGATATTCTTGACCTTACACTATACTACACTTTGTTATGGTAATCTATTATGCAACAGGAGATCTGATGATGTCAACCCACATCCTAATATAAACAATGTTGGTTGTTACACAGATCAGCATTAAAGAGCATTTGCAGATTTCTTTATCACGGAAGCTTTGCATGCATTCAAGTAAACATCAGATATGTACACACTTTTCGGGTTTTATTTGTTTGTTTTTTTTAATATAAAGGGTAGTTTAGTCATTTCACACCCACTTAACTTAGAAAACTAACGTCCATCCACTTTAGGGGCTATCTGTTACCGGCAGCGGAACTAGCCTAAAAATTTAGGGGTATCCCAATTTTTTATTTTTTAGACCAGGGGTATCCTTTGTATAACAGAGACGAAGTTGCAGGGTATTTTTACACTACGGAAACAGAGTTAAGGGGTATTTTTACACTACGGAGACGGGGTTGAGGGGTAGCCCGTGCTACCCCTACTAACATTGTAAGTCCGCCACTGTCTGTTACTCGAGCAAACCACAGGGAACAATAATCTAAATTAAAAAAGTTGGGGATTAAAGGTGAAATTTGAGCAAACTACAAGGACTATCTAGGCATTTTTCCTCTAAATCAAACCTTTGGGCTCAAGTAAGTCGTTTATCTAATAAATGGGTTGGTACGGCTTGTTTAAATAATGGGTTATACATGTCAACGTGTCGTTAACGGGTCAAACAAGTCAACCTATGCACGGTGAATAAACAGGTTAAACATGACAACTCAAATCTTAAATTGTCACCCCTGCTTTTAAAGCTGTTATTAACCCTTGTTACTATAATGTGATCTCCTAGAAATAATATCGGTAAGTCATACAACATCATGCCAACCGAATAATGCTGAGTACATTTTCATTTGCTACTACAGCCCAGCTAGAAATAAATCAAGACTGGGTTCTGCTCAATAAAGAAAGCCAAAACAAAATATGAAGTCTCAAGTCTAGTCGTTATGAGTTCAACCTTCAAAAATAGCTCATTATCCAACTAACATAGTTTTTGTAATCCAATTAGAGTCTTGACACACTAATCGTTTATAAACAAATTTAATATGTTTTGACATAAAGTACTTTTGAGTCATCCAATACACGACATGTTTGACCATTACAAAGTTTACTCATTTTGACCCGTTATTCAACCCGGCCGACCAACCCATTTTGGCACCTCTAAAAACGTTAAGCTCTAGAATCTGCTGCTGAAACTGTAAAGCTGTTCCATCAGGTAGAAGTGCTCCATATGTATATCTGTCACAGAAAACATACAGTGTCACTCGAATGTCATGTACATACATCTATAACACACAAAAAAGTACAAGTAGCATGTGACACAGTCTTGATAAGGTTGGCCCGCTCATGGATACACATAATGGATATGTCCATCTTATACAAAACCATACAATGAGCTAGATCAAAATTCATAACAGAGTTCAAGAATCCTACACAGCCAAATCAATTAGCTCTAAAAAAGGTGATGAATGCAGAGTTTGATAGAACATCAGAAACAACGAAAGTATGAAACAGTAAATTGACAGCATAAGAATGAACAGTAATTTGACAACCCAGTCATGTAACGTCACTAAATTTGAAATTTTCGTTTAATATAATCAGATGGCACCATAACAACATCAAATTAGGTGACATCTACATACTAGTGTTACAAATCATAGTCTAAGCCCTCCCGCCACGAATCCTATGTGCAAGCTGTATCCACAGCTCGGTGAGGTGAACGAAGTCACATCTCAGCTTATAGCTCGTTTACCTGTCCTACTTTGACTATAAAGGTCACTCAAAACAACAATTTTCCAAAATTGGAATTCATATGAATATATTTTGATTATCTAAAAAACCAAATATGCATGTTAAAACATTACCTTATTTAAGGCAAGCTCATTGTGCCGGTAAATTGAAACTCGTGCAGCATGTGCAATGTTGCCACCAGCATCTTTTGGTAATTGCTTCTTACCAGATTTTGCCCTTACTACATATCTACATAAAAAATGTAGCATTTTTAGCAGTTTTCCGAACTGACCATATATTGTTTGAATGTTTGATAGGCAGCAGGTCACTTACATCATGTAACAAAGAGATTTGTTACATGAAATAATAGTATCATCGGTTTTACCGGTTTAAAGTACAAATCCATCTATCCCCCAATTTGAATTTCTTAGGTTCAAAACAGAGACACACACATACATCTAAATTGGACATTGCTCATTAAGTTGGGCCAAGTCCAGCTTCTTAAACAAGTCACTTAGGCCCAAGTTAAGATATTACTAGGGTCACATACTCACAGAGGTGAAAAACCTAACTGGGCTTGGAAAAGCATTCAGATAGGAGCCGTCTAAACCAAAAAATTCTGTTAGGAGGGAACGTTATCGATTCAAATTGACAACCACAGGGATGAGAATGATTGATTTTGGCAAATAGGGGCTGAACGTGCGATTAGGAGTAAACCACAGGGACGGAAATTGTACTTTACTCTATAATTTAATCTTAGGTTCATTGTTTTTTGAGCAACACCAAATACTATGTAGATAAATTCCCCTGCTCGTTGCGCCTGCGGTTAGTGGTATTGGTTCAATTCTTTACTGTATTGGTATGGTGTCGACACTAAGTATAGCAATCAAAAAAGATAAAATTAAAACACATTTTTCTTCTACTTTAAGAAATCAAGGGTGATAGTGTTTGTGGTGGCTGCCACAAATAATGTTAGTGTTCGTTAATGTGGAGTTAGCCTAGCTGGTAGAAGCACATGTCTCTTACTCTTAAAAGGAAGGTCTTAGGTTTAAATCTAAGCATAAAGGAATAATTTATTATTAGTATAAAAAAATAAATTAGCCATTCGAAAAATAAAAACGTCAATGTTCAAAGATGTCACGACAAATTTGAGGGCAAAATAAGTACAGATTTGAACGAGAAACTACAAAAAGAATCCTATGAGAATGGAGACCATTCTTGAACATAGTTTTTATATTTACAAGCATACAAACTATAACAAAACATAGAGGGGTAAAGTGAGCATCTTGAAAATGGGTCCAGAATCTAACTTCTTGATACCATAAGCCCCCTGAACTTCTCTTCCCTTGCTTTATCATGTTGCAGATGTTAGTCTTAAATCATTTTACCACAATACTAATATAAAACAAACCACAATCACTTTGGCAAGTTTGAAATATACTTAGTAGTTGTCCGAAAACACTTTTTTTCAAATATTTTAGTATTTTTAGATATAGTTATTAGTTAGTGTGTCATATATGACTAATAAGAATAAGTTTCAAATAATAGAGTGATTTAATAGGTTTTACTCTTTTAATATACTCTACACAAGTCTTTAATATACAGCAAAGAGAAATAAAAAAATTGGATCAACGGACTCATAAGTAAATAAGTCGAAATAAAGTTAAACCATTTACAAAAAAACATTTGTAGCGAGTCTCCTTAGGTAAATGTATAATACCTTCATAACATCCTTTTTTGTGAACGGCTGACAGGATCATCCTTTATTTTTTGTGAACGGCTGACAGGAACAACTATTGGCTAGGTTTCGCACACGATCCTGGAACAGCAGTGATTCTGGGATAACAGTGCCAGGCTTTAAACTCATTTGACTTTTTTTTAGCGTTACACATAAGATATGAAATAGAAGTTATATCAATGAAACTATAAGTAAATAGGTCAAAGTTAACATCTATACAAAAGAAACTTATGGCCGTCGAATGACAACATGTTACTTACCTTGTATTTTAGGGTGTAAGAATAACTTTTGAAGTATACGAATCACCTCCATTTAATCATCTTGCGTTCTTTGTGGTTTCTTCCTGCAATGAAAAAGAAACTAAAAGTTACGGTTCTTAATGTTGTGTGTGTTTTGGAGACCCAAAAAGGTTCCAAAGAAAAAAAAAATATTGCAAATCTATAGCGTTCGCGATTTCAATGGAACTTGTTTCGTATCATATTTCAAAAGAACACGATGACGTTCTGCTAACCACCACCTACCTTTGACCATTTGACCAAAGGCTATCATCACTAGACTCCCAAAAACCAAAACCAAAGCTCCCGCAACCCTACTGGAAATCCGGCGAGTCCCTTGATGGCTGGACGGAACACCCTCCTGCAAATTGAATTTTACTAGAACCTTGGTTAATCTTTTATAAATTTTCTTAATATAAGAAGAAAGTTTTACTATTAGTTAAATGTCTTAAATTCATTTTTATAAGAGTAAATTACAAGTTTTGTCCTTTATGTATGTCCCAAATTGCAGGCGCTGTCCTTTGTCTTTAAAATTGATGAGTTTTGTCCTTAATGTTTGCAAATCTTGCACGTTATGTCCTTTAGGCCAAACCCAGTTAGATTTTTTGGTTAAAACTGATCATGTGCAAGGCACATGAGGGTAGCATTGTCTTTTCACATCCTAATTTATCTAATTTATTACTATTATTTATATAATCTTCCCCAGCTCTCTCTATCTGCAATTCATCATAATCTTCCCCAACTCTCTGTCTCTCTGCAATTCATCTCTCTCTCTCTAAACTCAATCCGCCATCACCCAGAACTAAATCAAACACCCACCACCACCACCATTATCGTCACCAAAGGGTTTCGATTCCACCACTGGCCACCACCTAATGAACCTGAAACTTTCCACCGTCACACGTCATCGCCACCGGAACTACTGTGCTCAACCACCACCACCACCATCATCGAGTCCTCCCCAAAAACCCTAGCGCCGCCGTGAAACACCTCCCCACCTGCGATGATCCACCATCACAGTTTACATCTTCAAAAGATAGGGTTTTTGGGGGTTTTTGATTTTGGGGGTTTTAAGGTTTTTGATTTTGTGGATTTTGGGGGTTTTTGATTTTGTGGGTTTTAAGGGTTGTGGTGGTGCGACGGTTGTTCTTTATTTGGTGGTGGAGGTGGAGGGTGGTGGTGAAGACCGGTGCAGGGGAGGCAGTGGGTGGATGGTAATGGTGGTGGTGGGAGGTGGCTGCAGGTGAGAGAGAGAGAGAGAGAGGGAGAGAAGAGAGAGAGTGGGAAGTGGGTGGATAGTAATGGTGGTTATGCTGTCAAGCATTTTAGCACCACTTGCAGATGATAATAACTGTCACTGGCCTCCTTCTGGTGTACATCGTGCACTTACTGTGTGGTATGAAGCTGTCGCAAGGGTAAGAATGCAGATCATTCATTGGGCAGATAAACAGAGCAAGCATATACCCGTAAGTAAATTCATTCGTTCGTTTGTTCATGTCTATTTTCTGAATTGGTTTATTCTTATACCTTTGTTCAATTCTCATTGTTTTTATGTTAGGCAGCATACCCTTTAGTGACTTATCTTCTCTGTCTTGGTGATCCTCTTGTGTTTCTTAGTAACTTTGGTCCTCATACAGAACAATGAAATTACAAAAATGGTGGTGGTGGGTTTGGCCTTGCACAGAAGATGGTGGTGGTGGGTCTGCAGAAGATGGTGGTGGTGGGTTTGGCCTTGCACATAAATTCCTCTAAAAAATGAAATTACAAAAATACCCTCATGTGCCATGCACATGATCAGTTTTAACCAAAAATCTAACTGGGTTTGGCCTAAAGGACATAACGTGCAAGATTTGCAAACATTAAGGACAAAACTCATCAATTTTAAAGACAAAGGACAGCGCCTGCAATTTGGGACATACATAAAGGACAAAACTTGTAATTTACTCTTTTTATAATAACTAGAAAACTTCCCAAATTTTTTATTTACAAATTCATGGAATAGTTGAAAATTATAATACTACAGTTTTTATGGGACAACAATACAAGTTATATGTAGCAAGTTGAATACACCAATAATTGTATGGTAATGGTTTTCACAGGGAAACTTCAAAAGGATAACTGATGATCATTTAATAACCAAAGGTCACAATTTGAAACCATTTGTATTAAAACGGGTCATTTTGAACTATATTTTCTTGAAAACCGTTGAAAAGGATATAAATAATTTCAATGAAGATTGCATTTATCACGTTTCATGTTAGAAAAAAAGAAAATAAAATAAAATAAACACCTTAGCCTTCTTTTTTGTAGCTTTGTGTATCCGTTTCAGCTCTTTGGCTCTTGCTTTCCTTTTAGCATCCTTATTCGCCTTAAAAACAATTATATAAAGTTGGGTATTAGTAAACACAGGACATATAGATGAAACACTGACAATGCTACCTCAGCAGCAATACGAGCCCATTTACTTTTAAAATGGAAGACTTGGATCATGCTTTATCTAAAATGTGTCAAAAAAGAAATAACTAGAAGGGAATGGGTCACCCAAAACCCGTTCTGAGCAAACCCGTTCCGACCCGAACCAAAATAACCTTTTTTTAAATCGACCCGTTTCGACCCGGCCCGTTCTGACCCAAACCCATTTTGACCCGCAACCCAACCCGACCCATTTGCCAGGCCTGTCAAAAACCTTTCAAAGGGACAATAAAACGTGTGCTGCCTAAACCAACCAGCCTGGCCCATTGACCCATTACGCGACCCACCCACCAACCCATCTAGCCACCTCTAAATGTGGCGATTTCAGACTACTATACACAATCAAGTATATAAATGGGCAGGAACTTCCTGCCCATTTATATACTTGATTGTGTGCCAGGAACAATATAGATAAAACTATACACTGCAGAAGATACCTGCTTTATGTTCTGAGATTCTTCCATTTCTTTTGTTAACGGGCTAGGCACTTTGGCAGCTTGCCAATCCCACGTATCCGGGTTCAACGCCATAAAACATCTAAACGTATTCCTTACTTCTTTACCAGCTGCAAGCCTATAAGCAGTCCGTCCCCTTTCATCTATAACACAAGGATCAGAACCTTGTTCTAGTAGTTCCAGAACTTTCTCTGCATTTCCAGCTTTTGCTGCTTCATGTAAAGGCAATGACATATGCACTCTTTGCACATTTTTAACAAGATCATCTTCTGAAAGATTCTCAATTTCCAGGTTATATAACCGTTGAGCTTCTTTGAATGTTGGCCTTTGAACTGTTAATGGGATGTGTCTGATAACATGTTTCTGGCATCTGAAGCATGGATTTTCACCATTAAATAGCTGTTTTCGGTTGTGTGAAGGAGCATGAATGAAAATAGCAGTAGATAGATCAAAATACGGCTTCCATGCAGTGAGTAGTTCGCGGATATCCTAAATGTTAAATGAGAATCAGTCAAAGAACTAAAAAACAATTACAGCATGCAAGAAATAAACGAAAGTGTTTGACAAATGCAGCCTTCTGTGTTATGAAACTACTATGCATTCACAAAGTCATCTATTTCATATTTGTTCTTTTATCTGTCTTACTTTGACTATATAGGTCAAAACAACAACCTTCCAAAAGTGGAATATGTATGTATACATTTTAGTTTTCAAAAAAAGTATGTTAAAACATGCCTTGGTTAAAGCAAGTTCATTATGCCGTCGAATTGAAGCTCCTGCAGAATGTGCAATATTGCCACCAGCATCTTCTGCCGATTGCTTCTTACCAGCTTTTGCCCTTACTAAATATCTACGTGAAAAAGGTAGCATTTTTAGCATTTTTCCCAACTGACCGTATTTAGTTTGAAAGCAACAGAGCAGTTAAGTCATGTAACAGAGACCTACTAGTAGAAGTGAAACTAATAAGACTAAAACAGCATATTAGAGCTTATTGTCCTGATACCATATTATTTTATCTTGTGCACACTAAATATCATAAGAACAGTGACAATGAAGGAGGACTTGTTTAGTCTATCATAAAGCATGACAAAATATCATTCGTTCTACCAGTTCATAGATTCCTACCCAAGTATTTTTCTTTTTATTTTTTTATGGTGGTGTTTATTAATGTCAAGATGTATTGATTTGGTTTGTGTTTTCATCTCAAACTGGTCAGATAACCAGAAATCATCCAAAAGTTCTCTCATAGTATTAGTTTTACACATTTTGATCAATATGATATTATACTATACTACTATGGTTTACTTTCGTTGATTGTTAATTTGATATTACTTACTTTTAAGTTTTATACCTAATTTAATACATGTTTCTTAATGTGTAAGTATACCATATGCCAATAGTAATATAGTATTACTATATTTAGAAGGAGACGTCCTGATCCTGAGCGACGAATGGGTATGTCCAGTCAAAAGGAGATCAGTTTCAAGTTCCTAAGCAAACTTTATTTTGAAAAAAAAAATTAAGTTGAACTCAAAATGTACCTAAAAATAGAGCATTTAAGAAAAGGACGAACCTGTGAAATGTTTTGCGGGTGACAACAGTGTTTCCATCAAAGACACAACCAGCAAAATGACCAGCGCTAGCAAGCAAGATAACTCTCAAACATGTATTGTTTCTAGGCTCGTTGATCACATTGAGCAGTTTCTCAATCACTTCCCTCACTGTCAAAAACGGCGTATCGTCATCCTTTATGGGTCCAGATAAATCATGTTCAAAGCGAATTTTCTCATTGTCACCTAAAAGCAAGCACTTCCAGAATGAAACTGATTCTCCATTTGGCAGACGTATAGAAACTTTCTGTTTTGTACTCCCCAACAATCCCCTACTTAAATCACCATGGCCACCGAATTCTCTGTTATCTTCGTTTTCTGAACCTGATATGCTTGATATAATATCATCATCTTTAAGTAAAGAATTGGAACTCCATTCATCAAAATCATCCTCCTTGATAGTATCCTTCCCTGCAATGCTTAGCTTTATCTGAGAAAGAGAACATAAATTATGAAACACAAATATTACACAAAATAATGAGTCACCCAACTACCATAGTATTCCTCGACATTCTAGCAAAAATAACAACAAAGGCCAGTTTCAGTAACAAACATATATTACTCTGAATTATTATTATATAATTGTTATTAGCAGATATATATATTAGCCTATTTATTAGCAGATAAGTCAAAGATTGAGAATCCTATAAAGATTACAGTATAGATTATTGTTTTAAAACTCGGTATGTATGGGCTTATGGCTTTATATTTGTTATTTACATAATCTCACGAGCCTAAACGAGCTATGTATTTCAGGCTCGAGCTCGGGCTCGATAACTAAACGAGCTCTATTTCAGGCTCGGGCTCGTTAAAGCTCGGCTTTGTTCGAGCTTTTAACCGAGCCGATAACGAGTAGCTCTCGAGCCTTTGGGCTTGTTTACACCCCTAGGATTGATGCCTACTGAAATATGTATCTGTTTTATTTACCATTATCTTGGTAGCTTATTTCACAATTCAGGCTTCTTAGGTTCAAAACAGAGACATGCATACATACCTATATCTAAACTGAGCCAAGAAATTGGTTAATGGTTAGTACCTATGTTGTCAAGAGCCCTTCGGACGTGCACTTAAGCCCTCAAACAAGGTGAGTTGCAAAGAAAGCGCCTTACAGCCATTCAGACACTCCGGTAACGTTCCGGCGAGGTTCCGGCCAAATTCTATTAATTCCAGTAAAAAAAAATCTACAAATTCCAGCCAAACTGGTTTAACACATCCAAAAATAGCCCGAAACCAGCCCTAAAGTCTTAAACAAACCTAAAACAAGTCTAAAAATCCCTAAGAAAATGGTATGTTTATGCTGTGTGCCTTGGTTTGCGCTTTCGGTAACTATAATTAGTACACACATGACACATTTATTGACACATACAGATATATAGAAAAAAAGACCTTAAAGCTGTAATTGACAGGGCCGGCCCTGAGAATTCGTATACCCTGTTCGAGCTCCAAAAAACGTGCCCTTAGGCCTTAACGAAATTGGGTATTGGGCTCAATAAAGGTCTAAAACTAATACCAATGGGCTAATAACTAATCTAAAGCATAAGAATAGTTTTGTAAGTGGGTCTATGTTGGTGTTTGTATAGGTATACTATACCCTATAAAAAAAGAAATTTTTACGTATACATATCGGGTTTTTTCTAAAAAAAACGTGCCCTGGCCGGTGGTCCTCCCCGCCCACCCCCAGGGCCGGCCCTGGTAATTGAATTACAAATTCATGTAGAGAAACAGGCCTTCTACTTATAAATTTGTTTGAATTCAAGTGACGACCAGTAACTCAATATTTAGCTCAAATACTCATTGTATATATAGCTAAAATCATAAAGTAAAAGCAGTAACACTTGATGAAAAAAAAAATAGAGAATGAGAATTAGGTTAAGCGAAATTACATTGAATCGATGGAAATCAGACTTGAAGTGAGACCGCTGGTGATGAAGTGAATGGAAACTGTAATTACACGTATTACACGTCAGCCTGTCGGTGGTATGAATAATAAAATTCTTCTCCGACGTCGTTTCGATTTGGTGGGAACTGGGAAGTATTATTATTAAATGCGGTGGTGGAAGAAGAATAAGATGAAAGCAATTCAATGAAACGGAAGGAACTGGTGAAGTTTGACGGGAGTTTGAAAATGGAATAGTGTCGTCGTTTAGGTGCGTCGGAATCGGTAACGGCGGCACGGTCGCCGGAAGTGAACTCCATTCGTCGTCTCCAATCCAAGGGGGAAGATCAGTCGTCACATAGGCCATTGCTGATTAAGTTAGGCCCAATCCAGCATCTTAACAAGTTAGGCCCAGTCACTTGAGTCCAATCTAATGTCATCACAATTATGACAATTTAGTAGTAATACATGAAACCAATAAATGGACACTTGTCAATTCATTATTCTAAACCATCCTTAATTGTAGATAAATATTATTTAATTTAAATTATTAAATATTAATTAAATTAATATAAATCTTATCAACTCCATCCTTAATTGTAGATAATTAATATTTAATTTAAATTATTAAATATTAATTAAATTAATATAAATCTTATCTGTCACACCCCCAAAATCCACCTGCGGAGTACCATCGCTTGGAGGCGTGACTGACCAGGATCCAGCCACCAATTATACTGAGTATTGGTTAAGAGTAAGAATGTTCATCAACCATAATAGTTAGTAAACATTAAGGTTTAATAGTTTAAGTTCAAATGACAGTTTAAGTAAGTAGCGGAAGCATAAGCCAAATAGTTCGAAACAAAGTTCATAGTTCAAGATTATTTAGAACCCAACACATGGGTTTAAACGACCACTACACTTCCCAAGCTGCAAGCTCCTGAGTCACTGGGTACCTGCAAAGCATGCAGTAGGGTATCAACAAAAATGTTGGCGAGTCCACGAGTTGTCCAGTTTTAATTATCAAAAACTTGTTTCACCAGTTAATTAATCCGTTTATACATGCGATGGGGAGCTACCCCATAAGTAAGCGGCTAAACTGTTTTTACAATACCGAATACTATTCATCCGTACGTTTCCGTAGTGTGCCCCGTTTGTCAATGTTCTATCATCATTGACGGTTGCCAGAGTACATTAGTTCACGCCCGATCCCATACGCGGGCACGATGTGAGGTTGGTGAGACCTAAATAGCGCTATCAACTAATAACCCGTTCGCCTGACCCCGGCGACTAATCGGTATTAAGAAGTGAGGACTTGAGTGATAGAGTTTTGTTTAGTGTTGCTTGTTGCATCCAGTATAAACAGTAATTAACTAAAAGTCCCATTTAAGGGGAGAGAAGTAGGTTTGTATCCCTTACGAGGGGATAGCGTTGTTTGAGTTTCCGTTTCCCAACCACCGGGAACGCATGCTTTATTAGTTGTGAACTCACCTTGGGTTGCTCGGTAGATTATTTACTCGGTCAATCACGTTGGTCACCACGTCCTAGTATGGTTACCAATATAGGTCAAGTTGGGGTACAAGTAATCACGTATAATCCACAGATAAATAACACATAGCATTTATAGCAATAATTCCTACACTAAGTCATTGGGCCTGATCCAACAGTAACAGTGAAATAGTAGCGATCATCACATAATCCAGTTAAGTAGTTAGCCCACATTACGGCCCAATAACCAAAGCAGATAGTCCAGTCGAGACTTGGTGGTCTCGACTCGAGAACACGCGGTCTCGAGTCGCAACCAAGAGATCTCGTGTGATCATGTTTTGGTCTCGAGTGGTGCTGGTCAGGAGTCGCAACCTTAGAGGCCTTGAGTCCAGTCTCGAGTCGAGATCATGAAGTCTCAAGTCGAGACCTTGCCGGTCTCGAGTTCCTGAAGTCCGTCTCGAGTTGTCATGAGGTGATCTCGAGTCGCAACCGAGGGTCTCGACTCGCAACCTCGGATAAGTGCACAAGAATCCTTCTAGAACCTGTTCCAAATGTACTATCCAATAGGATTTCATATTTGTGATAATGTGTACTAACCAATTAATTTGCACCAACATGTTTTATTGTCTAATTTTCACACAAAACAGATCAATCATGGCATATTCAAATATTTTTCATGATCTTCAAGTAGTTCATCATGCATTCAATTATTTCTTATGATCTTCATTGGTTAAACTCATCAAATTCATCAAGAGGGACCTAAAGCATATCGAAATAAGCTTTTACTACTACAACAAGCACACCATGCATTTCATGAGTAATAACATGTAACATCTCATTCTTTTTATCAAGAACATTCATGTGCATTTTCATAAATCGATCGATAGTCATGCATATCATTCTATCTACATCCTATTATTCAAAGATCACCTTGTAAATCATCCAACCCACTCGCAAACCAGCAAACAAGCATCTCTAACACACATTATCATTAATCAAGTAGAACATACATTATCATTAATCAAGTAGAACATACATTATCATTAATCAAGTAGAACATACATTATCATTAATCAAGTAGAACATACTAACCGATTGATGTTCGGATGCAAGGGTGTGGGGGAAATAGTTGAGAGGGGGCTCTCGAGTGACGAAAACAAGCTAGATCCCGAGCTCCAAGCTGTCGCTTATCGGATCCGAGAGGATGGAGGGAGTTGGTTAGTGAAGTTCTAGGGTTTTTCTAGAGAGAGAGGAAGCTTAGGGGGAGTGAGAGGGTGTGAGAGTAAGAGAATGATTGTGGGTTTGAGTGTCCAAAGAATAGGAAAGTGTGGCTTATGAGAGGGTTTTATAACCCAATTCACGGGCTTAAGGAGATGCGGCCCAAACAGCCCAACCGTTCACTGTTCACTCGAGACCGGGTGGTCTCGAGTCGGGTTTCGTGGTCTCGGCCCACTACACACATACATACCTATATATGCTATATATAAAATCATAGTGCAAGGATCACGTAGAACATCAAAATAACACGCAACTTTCATTTAATAACATATATATACGCACAACGTAATTACAGGGTGTTCGCTCGGAAAAACCTAAAGTGTCACATTATCCCCAAGTTTCAAGAACTTTCGTCCTGAAAGTTAAGGCAGCCACTGACAAACTAGTGTAAATGAGAATGTTTCAACGGGATGTCACATCATCCCCCCGTTAGTTTGGAATTTCGTCCCGAAATTCAGTTGTAGCTTCAGTGCTGGGAGTTTCATTAGGGAACAACTGGGGATACTTGTGCTTCATCTGGTCTTCCCGCTCCCAGGTAAACTCTGGGCCACGGCGTGAGTTCCAACGGACTCGCACGAGAGGTATCTGGCTACGTTTGAGGGTTTTGATCTCACGATCCGTGATCTCAATCGGTTCCTCAGTGAAGCGTAGCTGTTCATCAATAGTAAGTTCCTTGAAAGGAATGATGAGTGTTTCATCTGACAGACACTTCTTCAGATTAGACACGTGGAAGACGTTGTGCACAGCACTCAGTTCTTCAGGCAGATTCAATCTGTAAGCGACCTTACCGATCTTTTCGGTAATTTCAAAGGGTCCGACATATCTCGGATTTAGCTTGCCCCGTTTTCCAAAACGGACCACACCCTTCCAGGGTGAGACTTTAAGTAGAGCCCGTTCACCAACCTGGAACTCTATTGGTTTCCTATCCTTATCCGCGTATCTCTTCTGACGGTCACGAGCTGCCGCCATGCGTTGCCTAATCTGGGCAATCTTTTCCGTAGTGTCAACTACATGCTCCGGGCCTGTGATCTGGCTGTCACCAACCTCAGCCCAGCAGAGAGGCGATCGACATTTACGACCGTACAACGCCTCAAAGGGTGCTGCCTGAATGCTGGCGTGGTAGCTGTTGTTGTAGGAGAATTCCACCAACGGTAGGTGCTTCTCCCAATTCTTGCCAAAATCGATCACACATGCCCTAAGCATGTCTTCGAGGGTTTGGATGGTGCGTTCAGACTGCCCATCCGTTTGCGGATGATAAGCGGTGCTCATGTCTAAACGCGAGCCAAAAGATCGGTGCATAGCTTGCCACAACTCAGAAGTAAAACGTGCATCTCGATCAGAAATAATAGAGGTAGGCACTCCATGCTTCGAAACCACTTCTTTTAAGTATACCTCTGCTAGGGTAGAGAACTTGTCTGTCTCCTTGATAGCCAAGAAGTGGGCAGATTTAGTTAAGCGATCCACTATCACCCAAATGGTGTCATTTCCGCGCTGAGACCTGGGCAGGCCAGTAACAAAATCCATGGAAATCTGCTCCCATTTCCATTGCGGGATCTCTGGCTGTTGGAGTAGGCCTGATGGTTTCTGATACTCAGCCTTGACTCTTGCACAAGTTAAACATTTTCTGACATAGGTTGCTATGTGGGCTTTCATGCCAGGCCACCACTAGGTAGTCCTCAAGTCGTGGTACATCTTATCTGAACCCGGATGTACTGAGTAACGGGACTTATGAGCTTCATCCATCACAAGGTCGCGTAAATTTCCATACAGCGGAACCCATATGCGCCCGGCTACGTAGTAAGCACCGTCTTCTTTTTGTTCCAATCGTTGTCTCGATCCTCGCAGGGACTCAGCCCTGATGTTCTCGGCTTTCAATGCTTCAACCTGAGCATCTCGAATCTGTTTAGGGAGGTTTGAGTGGATAGTGAGCTGTAAGGCACGAACACGCTTGGGTTTGGTCTCCTTTCTGCTGAGGGCATCGGCTACCACATTAGCCTTGCCTGGGTGATATTTGATTGCACACTCGTAGTCATTTAGGAGTTCGACCCATCGGCGTTGCCGCATATTCAACTCCTTTTGTTCCATTATGTGCTGGAGACTCTTGTGATCAGTGTAAATCGTGCACTTGGTGCCGTACAAGTAGTGTCTCCAAAGCTTGAGCGCGAAGACCACAGCCCCAAATTCTAAGTCATGCGTCGTGTAGTTCCGTTCGTGGATCTTGAGTTGCCGTGAAGCGTAAGCAATAACCTTCTCGCGTTGCATCAACACGCAACCGAGCCCTTGAATAGAAGCATCGCAGTAAACAACAAAGTCGTCGGTACCTTCAGGTAAGGAAAGAATAGGAGCACTACAAAGATTTTTCTTTAGTTCCTGGAAGGCAGATTCCTGAGCATCACTCCATTTGTAAGCAACACCCTTCTGAGTGAGGGTCGTAAGTGGTTGAGCGATCTTAGAAAATCCTTTGATGAATCTTCGATAGTATCCTGCCAATCCCAAGAATTGGCGGACTTTGGTCGGAGTCTTAGGTACAGGCCAATTCTTAATGGATTCGACCTTAGCGGGGTCGACATGAATCCCTTCCTGATTGACGATGTGCCCAAGGAAATGGACTTCTCTAAGCCAGAAATCACATTTCGAGAATTTGGCGTACAGTTGCTCATTACGAAGGAGTTCGAGAATAAGACGCAGGTGTTGTTCATGCTCCTCTTGGCTCCTTGAGTAGATTAAGATGTCGTCAATAAACATAATTACGAACTTGTCGAGGTAGGGTTTGCATACTCCGTTCATGAGGTCCATGAAGATCGCAGGTGCGTTGGTCATTCCGAAAGGCATAACAAGGAATTCGTAGTGACCATAGCGGGTTCTGAAGGCAGTCTTAGAGATGTCCTCATCGCGGACTCTTAGCTGGTGATAACCCGATCGCAGATCGATCTTGGAATAATAGCTCGACCCTTGCAGCTGGTCGAACAGGTCGTCGATACGGGGAAGTGGATAACGATTCTTGATGGTAACCTTGTTCAGTTCGCGGTAATCAATGCACATTCGGAATGTGCCATCTTTCTTTTTGACGAAGAGCACTGGGGCTCCCCAGGGTGATGAACTAGGACGGATAAAACCTTTGTCCAAAAGTTCTTGTAGTTGAGTAGAAAGTTCCTTGAGTTCCGCGGGGGCTAATCGGTAAGGTGCACGAGCTATAGGTGCTGCTCCGGGAGCTAGCTCGATTTGAAATTCGACCTGACGATGAGGAGGGAGTCCAGGTAGTTCCTCCGGGAATACCTCAGGATAGTCGCGTACAACTGGAAAATCTTCAATCCTGTTTTCCTTTTTCTGTGTGTCGGCAACGAGTGCTAAGATAGCGGTGTGCCCCTTTCGTAGGCACTTCTGGGCTTTTAAGAATGAAATGATGCCTGAGACTTCTCCGCTCTTGTCGCCTTGAACTATAAGAGGTTTGCCAGGGGGACGGGGAATGCGAATAGCTTTCTCTTGGCAGAGGATTTCAGCGCGATGTTTGGATAACCAATCCATACCAACAATGACGTCGAAGCTTCCCAGAATGATGGGGAAGAGATCGATACGGAATGTCTGACCAGACAACTCTAATTTGCAGTTACGAATTACGTGTGAGGCCTCGAGGTTTCTACCATTAGCTATTTCAACGATGTGCTTAGAGCTTAGCGGCGTAAGAGTGGACTTAAGTTTCTTACTAATACGTAGGGATACATAACTAGCATCTGCTCCGGAATCAAATAGTACGGAAACAGAACGATCATTAAGTTGGAACTTACCCGCCACAACGTTGGGGTCATTCCTTGCTTCTCCAGCTCCAATCACAAAAGCCCTTCCTCTTGCACCATTCCCAGCATTGTTGTTATTGTTCCCAGCACCCTGATTGTTGTTGTTTTGATTCAATTCAGGGCAATCCTTTCGCATGTGCCCCGTTGCTCCACACTTGAAGCATCCACGGTTGTTCCCTTGTTGCTGTTGTGGTTGTTGCTGATTCTGCCTAGCTGGAAGTGGGCTCCTGCAGTCTTTGGCTTCATGCCCCATCTTGTTGCATCGCTGACACTGACTTTTGCCACACGGCCCACTGTGGTGTCGGTTACATTTGCTACACTTGGGGTGGTTTCCTCGATAGCCACCCTGTTGCTGAGGGCCCTTGTTGTTTTCAGTCTTCCTTTGTTGAACGGGGGCCTGAGTGGGGTTAGCATCCTTTCCCTGACTTCCATCCCACTTTCGTTTGTTATCGCTAGAAGTTCCAGCAGTAGCACTGATCCTCTTGGGCAACTTGCCCTCCTCCACAGCCTGATTGGTGAGTTTGTGAGCAAGACGAACCACGGGCTGTATGGTATTGAGGTTGGCCGAGGTCACATGGCTCCGGATCTCTGGGACCAAGCCCTTGATGTACAATTCGATCCTTCGATACATAGGTCGAGACATGTTTGGGCATAGTGCAGCATAGTCGTTGGACTGCTTGGTGTAGGTCTCAATCTCTGATCCAACCATCTTGAGCGCATAGTATTCGTTCTCGAGTTTGTGGATGTCGTCCCTGTGACAGTACTCCTCTTTGATCATGTCCTTGAAATCTTCCCACGCAGTAGCATTAGCAGTTTCCAGACCAAGCATCTGAATTTGTGCCTTCCACCATGAAAGCGCGTTTCCTTCAAGCGTACCAGTCGCGAACTTAACCCAGTTAGCAGGGGGACACTCGCAGACAGCAAAGACAGCTTCGGCCTTTTCAATCCAGTGTAGAAGGCCTATGGCACCCTCAGTGCCGTTGAAAGGGAGAGGCTTGCCATCCATGAAGGTTTTGAAGGTACAAACACGTGGTTGCGCAGGCGCAGGCTGACCTGTTGTGAGAAATGGAGCGAATAGGTTTAGAGGTGAAAAGACGATGTGGGGGTAGGATCTATACATCCTAAAGTGACGAGTTTACCTCCAGGGTGAGCTGCGAAAGCTGCAGCCACCGTGTTGAGCAAGTTAGCGAATTGAGCCTGAGTCATGTTAACGCTTCCTCTTCCGCGTCCACTCATTGTCTTCATGACCAGAAAACACAGTATGAGTGTGATGTCGTAACACAGCGTGAATGAGATAGAAGAAGGATGTGTATCTATCTAATTAGGCACACTAGTATGTATAGAGAACAACGTCATAAAGTAAACAAGCAAGTAAACACAAGTCCGAGTTGTGAGGTCTAATATGCTGAGTCTTGCCCTTGGAGTGTAGTGTCGTTGCGAGTCACGGGTTATAGTCTGGTTTTTCTCAAAAAGATCTTCTTCTTTTTAAAACCAAGTTCACTATAACCAATGGCTCTGATACCAATCTGTCACACCCCCAAAATCCACCTGCGGAGTACCATCG
Organism: Helianthus tuberosus; assembly: GCA_030545235.1. Taxonomy (NCBI): domain Eukaryota; kingdom Viridiplantae; phylum Streptophyta; class Magnoliopsida; order Asterales; family Asteraceae; genus Helianthus; species Helianthus tuberosus. Next base: position 141,220,033 of record CM060426.1, on the reverse strand, counting down.
CTTGGAGGCGTGACTGACCAGGATCCAGCCACCAATTATACTGAGTATTGGTTAAGAGTAAGAATGTTCATCAACCATAATAGTTAGTAAACATTAAGGTTTAATAGTTTAAGTTCAAATGATAGTTTAAGTAAGTAGCGGAAGCATAAGCCAAATAGTTCGAAACAAAGTTCATAGTTCAAGATTATTTAGAACCCAACACATGGGTTTAAACGACCACTACACTTCCCAAGCTGCAAGCTCCTGAGTCACTGGGTACCTGCAAAGCATGCAGTAGGGTATCAACAAAAATGTTGGCGAGTCCACGAGTTGTCCAGTTTTAATTATCAAAAACTTGTTTCACCAGTTAATTAATCCGTTTATACATGCGATGGGGAGCTACCCCATAAGTAAGCGGCTAAATTGTTTTTACAATACCGAATACTATTCATCCGTACGTTTCCGTAGTGTGCCCCGTTTGTCAATGTTCTATCATCATTGACGGTTGCCAGAGTACATTAGTTCACGCCCGATCCCATACGCGGGCACGATGTGAGGTTGGTGAGACCTAAATAGCGCTATCAACTAATAACCCGTTCGCCTGACCCCGGCGACTAATCGGTATTAAGAAGTGAGGACTTGAGTGATAGAGTTTTGTTTAGTGTTGCTTGTTGCATCCAGTATAAACAGTAATTAACTAAAAGTCCCATTTAAGGGGAGAGAAGTAGGTTTGTATCCCTTACGAGGGGATAGCGTTGTTTGAGTTTCCGTTTCCCAACCACCGGGAACGCATGCTTTATTAGTTTTGAACTCACCTTGGGTTGCTCGGTAGATTATTTACTCGGTCAATCACGTTGGTCACCACGTCCTAGTATGGTTACCAATATAGGTCAAGTTGGGGTACAAGTAATCACGTATAATCCACAGATAAATAACACATAGCATTTATAGCAATAATTCCTACACTAAGTCATTGGGCCTGATCCAACAGTAACAGTGAAATAGTAGCGATCATCACATAATCCAGTTAAGTAGTTAGCCCACATTACGGCCCAATAACCAAAGCAGATAGTCCAGTCGAGACTTGGTGGTCTCGACTCGAGAACACGCGGTCTCGAGTCGCAACCAAGAGATCTCGTGTGATCATGTTTTGGTCTCGAGTGGTGTTGGTCAGGAGTCGCAACCTTAGAGGCCTTGAGTCCAGTCTCGAGTCGAGATCATGAAGTCTCAAGTCGAGACCTTGCCGGTCTCGAGTTCCTGAAGTCCGTCTCGAGTTGTCATGAGGTGATCTCGAGTCGCAACCGAGGGTCTCGACTCGCAACCTCGGATAAGTGCACAAGAATCCTTCTAGAACCTGTTCCAAATGTACTATCCAATAGGATTTCATATTTGTGATAATGTGTACTAACCAATTAATTTGCACCAACATGTTTTATTGTCTAATTTTCACACAAAACAGATCAATCATGGCATATTCAAATATTTTTCATGATCTTCAAGTAGTTCATCATGCATTCAATTATTTCTTATGATCTTCATTGGTTAAACTCATCAAATTCATCAAGAGGGACCTAAAGCATATCGAAATAAGCTTTTACTACTACAACAAGCACACCATGCATTTCATGAGTAATAACATGTAACATCTCATTCTTTTTATCAAGAACATTCATGTGCATTTGTAACACCCCGAAAATAAAAAAAAACCCATACCTTGAAATTTTAAAGAATTAATAAATAAGAAATTACTAACTAGGAACATAACCTAGTTAAGTCCAAGTCTTGAAATAATGCATGATATGGCTAAAACACATTAACTTAAGAACAAAACAAAGTTGGGGGACTAAACTTGACAAATTAGAAAAGTTGGTTACTAATAGTAACAAAACCAAACCAAACACACCAAAATTGGTGTGTCTGGTCGATCAAGAGAAGAGGGGCGACAAGGGGGTTCTCCAAACCCTAGCTTCACACCAAAATCCTTTAAATTGAAGCCCCAAATCTGTCCCAAATCAAGTTCTAAACACGAATTAATGATCCCCTCGTAGTGAGAATCATAAGGTATGTAAAAATTCGTGTTAAATCCTTGTTCGAAATTCTCATGATTTTGGAAATCTGAAATTAGATGCTTGCATGTCTGTTACTTGGTTAGATTGAAGTTGAATAGGTGTTTAGAAGTACAACCTAGTTAACTATTTGAGAAATCATGCCCAAATTCAGGGAATTATATGAATCCATGGAAGCTAGGTTATGGGTTTTGTTAGATGATGATGATGACTAGGATTTGAATGATAATTCTAGTATAAATTTCATCATAGGAGGTAATTCCTGTGATATTGATGCTAAAATGTGTGCAAGGTTTACTAATTAAAATGAAATTTGAGGTTTTATTTGCAAGTCATGAACTTGGAGATGATGGTAGGAAAATCTGACCCGTTAGGTGTTTGTAGAAATGCCTAAGTGAGGATGTTGATGTTAAATTTGATGAGAACGCAGATTTGATCATGTTTCATAATGATATGAATATGGTCATGGGAAAGAGTTCTAAACAAGTTGTAAAAACTGAATTTTCTAGGCAAGGAGTCCGGATCATCAAGCGGACAAGCCGAAGGGAATCCACGGGGGAAAGGCGTGCTCTAAAGGTACGAATTTACCATTTCGTTACATTATGAATCAATTAATAGTATTATGTTGTAGTCTCGAAAACATGGTAAACAATATAGTTCAATATATCACGGAAGTGACCTTCGTCTTAGTCAAGCGAGACGGGTCAAGTCAATTGTTAGAAAATTTGAATGTATGTATTACATTATTGAAAATTGACTCTTGGTATCTAAACGGGTCAAATAATCGAGTAAAACATAATTTACACTCCGGAATATTTTGGATTGTGCTATGATAGTTGATTAATATTTATCACATCATTAGAATATTAGAATTGATGAATATGGTGATTTAAGGCGAATTACAAGATTTGGTTCGTATTAGGTGAACTAAACAAACAAGACTTAAAATTTCCAGGTCTCACCGTAAATTACGGTAATACCGTAATTTACGGTAAAGGGGCAAACATGTTACGGTGTAGGTCTACTGATTTACGGTGACCAGAAGTGTTCAGGGTTCACCGTAAATTACGGTGATACCGTAATTTACGGTGGAGTCAGAATAATTGTTTTGTTTCTATTATTTGAAATGTGATGTTCGAACTCGTTATTTAATTATTCGAAATCATTAAAACTAATGTTTCTAATGGTTTTAAATTTTAGGTAATTCGACAAATCTTACGGTTGGCGATCAAGTGACAATTGAAGAACCGAACACTACATATCTAAGCTTCCGCTATGTTTGAATCTTTAAAACGTTTGTATATGGATGTAATCATGTTTTGAACAGCTGTTAAAATGTTTCAACTTAGTTAATACTTGACTTCTTTTGAATTAAGTTATAACCTAGTTAATGAAAGTCAGGTTTTGTAATTATCTTTTCTTATAATTTATATAAACTATTATATAAATCAAGGGTATAATTTAGGGTGTTACAGCATTTTCATAAATCGATCGATAGTCATGCATATCATTCTATCTACATCCTATTATTCAAAGATCACCTTGTAAATCATCCAACCCACTCGCAAACCAGCAAACAAGCATCTCTAACACACATTATCATTAATCAAGTAGAACATACATTATCATTAATCAAGTAGAACATACATTATCATTAATCAAGTAGAACATACTAACCGATTGATGTTCGGATGCAAGGGTGTGGGGGAAACAGTTGAGAGGGGGCTCTCGAGTGACGAAAACAAGCTAGATCCCGAGCTCCAAGCTGCCGCTTATCGGATCCGAGAGGATGGAGGGAGTTGGTTAGTGAAGTTCTAGGGTTTTTCTAGAGAGAGAGGAAGCTTAGGGGGAGTGAGAGGGTGTGAGAGTAAGAGAATGATTGTGGGTTTGAGTGTCCAAAGAATAGGAAAGTGTGGCTTATGAGAGGGTTTTATAACCCAATTCACGGGCTTAAGGAGATGCGGCCCAAACAGCCCAACCGTTCACTGTTCACTCGAGACCGGGTGGTCTCGAGTCGGGTTTCGTGGTCTCGGCCCACTACACACATACATACCTATATATGCTATATATAAAATCATAGTGCAAGGATCACATAGAACATCAAAATAACACGCAACTTTCATTTAATAACATATATATACGCACAACGTAATTACAGGGTGTTCGCTCGGAAAAACCTAAAGTGTCACATTATCAACTCTAAATCATTGGCATAAACTTAACTTAAAATAGTAAAATCTTATCTAAACTAAAACTTCAAATCATAAAGTCTTATATAAACTAAAAATCATTGTTTCAATTAACAGTAGATAAACATGCATATTATTTATTGTTAATGTTATTATAGTTAACTATGAGAAATTATATTAAAAAACTTATTAATCAAATCAAAAATTTAAAATAGTATTAACCTAATTTAAAAAATAATAAAAATCCATTTTGATTTAGAAATATCTTTTTAGCAATAGATAAACCCGTGTAATACACAAGGTTTTTAAATATATAACATTTTTTTATTATTTACTATATAAAAATAAATTTATTCAACCTGTATAATACACGGAGTTGTTTTTAAATATAAATTTTTTTTATTATTTAGCATATAAAATTACATTTCTTCCACCCGTGAATGCATATGGTTTTTTTTAAATATAATTTTTTATTGTTTGGTATATAAAATTACATTTATTCAACCCGCACAATACACGAGGTTCTTAAAGATATAATTTTTTTAATTATTTAATGTATACAATTATATTTACTCAACACGTGTAATAAATGAGGTTTATAAAAATATATTGTTTTTTATTTAGTATATAAAATTACATTTATTAAACCCGTGTAATACACGGGGTTCTAACCTAGTAGTAATCTATTTTTTTGAATAATCCATGTAACTATTTTAATATTATTATAACTACCATTAAACAACCTTCCCCTCACACGCACGGCGTAAAACCATACCAAACAGAAATAATGCTATACCACCGCTAGCAACCAACAATATTGAAGTTGCGGTGTGTTAATGCGAATAGATTAGACCAAAACGTGAAACACAGAAAAGAAATAAACTAAGTCCATCTAAGACCCCACGCATTGCAACGAACTTGTCAAATGTAAAATTATTGAAACACAAACGCACGTTGCATCACGTTAACTCACAAAATTTAAAACAAAAAGGAAAATGAAATGTAAAAAACATTGAACCACACATGCACATTGCGTCGTGTTAACTCATAAAATTTAGAACGAAACGTAAAATGAAAATTTGCGAAAGATGAAAAGTATAGAGGACCAAAGTTGAAGGTAAAATAGTTGTATGGTTAAATTGCAAAAGATGAAAATTTTTGGGTTAAAAGTAAAAAAAAAATCAAATTTTGTGAGATTAAATTGCAAAAAGAGGAAAAGTATTGGGTTAAAAGTCAAAAATCAAATTTTGTGAGGTTGAATACCAAAAAAAAAAGGTTTGGGGTTAAAAGTACGAAAAAAATGTACAAGATAATATGGAACATTGATCTAATAATCCAGTAATTGAGATTAGGTGGTCCTTAAATCAAACAATCACATAACAAAAACAACTAGTGAAAGGGCAACACAAGAAAAGACACTATTGCTGGTTTTTAAACCAACTTCCTTCACGGTTCTTTTAAACAACTATAACTTTTTCATATATTATATTTTTTACAGGATTTACACCATTCAATGAGCATTTTATTCTTTTTCTATTTGAGGAGGGCATTGTCATGGTTTTTAATATTTACATTTTTTTACAAGCTACGTCATTAGGTACCAATAGGTGGTTACAACCAATGTTTTCAGAACCGGAGTGGACGTCGAACTGGTCTCCTTACCTGTTCATGGGTCCGACCGGTCGGATCTGTCGGACCGGACATAAGAACCGGAAGTTGTCGTAAATATTATAAAAATTAATAGGGTTAAATCTGAAAAATATATATAAAAAATGGTTCAATCCCTTTAAAACCCGGTTCGATCGGTTTCCCGGTCCAACCGCCGGGTCGATGTTATTCCAGTCCGATACCTTGACCCGAACCGGCCCAACCTCCGTTTCCCGGTCCGGTTCGGGTCTGAAAACACTGGTTACAACATTAAGTAATTACATAATATGCCTTATATTCAGAAATGAGTATAACGTTACATGATTATGTACCCGTACATAATTACGTAATATGCCTTTTATTCAAAAATTAGTATCACGGTATGTGATTATGTAACAGTACGTAATTACATAACTCTACATGACTATGTTCCATTAATACTTCTTCAAGTTTAGTTGTGTCCAGGTTTTCCTAGGGTGCTACATTGGTCTACGTTAATCAAGGCAAATCACATATCGGTTGTGGTTAGGAGAGATTCTTGGTTCATAAGAAATGCCCCCTCTTAAAACACCGTGTTTTGGGCTTAGTTGGTTGTAGAGCATATGAAAACGGCGGCAAAGTGGCCGGAAGTAAACTCCATTCGTCCCACATTGGTCGTTATCGTTGCTGAGTTAATTGGGCCCGGTGGGGTTACGATAATTTAGTACTCTTTTACTATTTTTTTTAATAATGCATGCAACTACGTAAATATTATACCAGTACATATATAACTTTTAATTAAATTAAATGTCATATTATACATTTATATATGATGTTCATCTAATATGTCAACCTAAACTTTTAAAAGAAAGTCGTAATGGAGTTACAACAATAGGAAAGTTGTTACTATAATGCTAAGGTAAATATCTAAACCAATTCTATATAAAGTTACTCAAAACCAATTCTATCATCTGGTCTATGACTGTATCACAATCTACATTAATATTTTTGTTGATGTCACATTTTATGTCATGATTTTTGTTGCTATGGCATGCCACATCACCATCCATGTCAACAATTTTTATGATGTGAAGTCCAGTAAAAAACCTAACCACTTTTATCAATTTTGTCACACCTAGTTAAAAAATATTCTTTAAGCAATGCTTCAAATATACCAATACTTCAGGGTCCTTTGGTTATTTACACTATAAACTTGAACCAAACTTGTAACAAAACTAATGTAAACAATCTCCATATAATAAACTTTTTAAATCTTCGGTTTCTTGAAGATTTGCTTTAATTTCTGCTTACACAAATCTTTGTGGTCCAATTTCTAATTCCTATGCATATATTATGTCTGTATGTTTAGAATTTTTTTTTTATTATTATTATTTTTTTTTTTGCAGAAGTAGGTGCTTTGAGCACCCAAAGAGTGAAACTAGGTGGGCATGGACTTTGTAAGTGAAAATAGGTAAGTCACCATTAAAATCAGCGGCTTTCATGTTAAGATTCCTGGGCTCCTTTAACACTTCCCCAAACCCAAAGCATACCCCAAACCCAAAACGATGGAGGACCGAGTCATTTTAGAGGCTCGTAAGGCAAAAATTCGAGCCAAATATATGTAGTTTTTTATTTTCAAGTAGGTTATTTTTTAAGTAACTTTGTAGTTTTTTATTTTTTAAGTACTCTGTAATGTTTTATTTATTTTTTTGAAATTATGTTTTTTATTTATTTTGTTTTAAATAAAAGTGGCATATAAATAAAAAAATACAAAATATAATAAAAAATAATAATTAGGTAATGATGATGGTGGATTTAAACCATTGCTTGCAAGTTAAAGGGAAGGACTTTAAAGCCCCCTATGTGACATGGCGCTTATGTGTTTGACGGGGCGTAATAAAGCCCCTAGGGGCTTTAAAGTTTAAACCACACCCCATAGCCTAAGACCATGAGTAATGGGGCATTATAAGGGCTTGAAGTGGTTTGATAATGCCCCTAACACCACCCCTATGGGCTTTATATGGGCATGAAGAGAAATGGGCATTTCTAGTATAATGCCCAATGAGGATAATAAATTTGGAAAGTAATGATGGAATGAGGCATTAAGGAAGAGGTTAACCATTACACACTTTTTAATGGGCGTTATAAGTATTGATGTGGCGGAAAATGCCCCTTAAGGGGCATTAACCATTACGCATGGCCTAAAGCCCCATAAAGCCCTTTAGTGGACGTTATGCGACAAATGGCAAAAAGTGCAAGAGGGGCTTTATAGGGGGTTATATCACAAGAGGGTGTAGTCATAACACCATACCTCATCATTACTCAATTATTAATTTTCTATTTTTTATAATTAATTTCTAAAATTAAAAACCATTAAAAAAGTAAAAAAAAAAACATTTCATTAAATTAAAAATTATTACAAAAAGTTAAAAAAAAACATTACAATAAAATTAAAAAAAACTCAAAGAATATTTTTTTTCGATTCGCTCATTTTGTTGTATCGCCAATTGCAACGCTTTTCTGGTTAGGTGGTCGTGCGGTTTCAAGTAGAATGCAAAGTCTTTTTCCCATTGTCTATCCCGCATAATCTCGATCACTTCCCGGTTCTCTTGCATACGTTGACCCCCGAGGTCGCGTATGTCTTGAAGGCGTTGGTTCATCTCTGAAAAGGCATTAGTCAAGTCGGATCCCACCGATGATAACTCTGGCCTCCTCGATCTTGCACCGCTTCATCTACAAGGTGGTCGTGCTAGCTCTTCCGCTGGCTCAGCCGCCCCTTCCTCCCCGGTGAATAACGGATTACCATCGTTTAAGTCGGTGTTTCGAGCGTCGGACGTTGGAGTTTCGGGTTCAACCGACTCGGTGGTTTTCGATCTCTTTCACGGTCTTTTATTTGCCGGCCGACCCGAAGAAGTTCCAACCGTGGTATGGACGTTGGCCCATTTGGCGCTATTATGAAGAATTTTCCAACACTTCAAGTATAGGGAAATTACCTTGAGCGGCTTGATATTCTATTAAGGCGGCCCGCATAATGTCCTCGTCGTTATTGCCACTTTTCATCCGTTTTTTACCCTTCGATAAACTCATTGAAAATTTGTGTACTTTTTGTTTATATCGGTCCACTTGCCCGATATTGAATCCGGTAGTCGGTAGTTCTCCCCTTACCCATGAGCCCGAAAAATAGTTCTCGGATTCGCTTCCAAAACACGTTTTTATTTTGGTTGCTTGCTAAAAAAATACAAAAAATTAATACCAAACCCTTTAAAAAGTTTAAAAAATATTACCTATTTCGGGATCCTCCGACACGTCGAGCCAAGCTCGAGTTAATGCGTTCTCCTCTTTATCATCCCATGGTTGCACGTTTTTTTCGTTCGGGTCTTGATTTTCTTTTTTTATGGTTGTGTGTAGTTTTGTTTTTTTTTGCGCCTCCTCCACTACCGATTGCAGCTCCATTTGTGTATCCGGGACGAAGCCGGGCTCGCGTAGTGGCAAGCCAAAGGCTTGTGCCGAGCCGAAGGCTTGAGACTACCCGATTCCTCCAATGTTGTGATTCGGGTTCCAACCGCATAGATTTAGGTTCCATTGTAACACCCCGTGTTCTCAAGGAGTCAAAGTCAAAGTCAAGGTCAAAGTCAACGACCGATCGCGTGACTTGACTTGTAGTAATTTTCTTTTATGAGTTTATTTTAGTTGTATTATGTGGAGTAATTATCAATAATCGCAGTAATCGACATGTGTTATTCGCTATTTAATCGACTTACGACTGTGAACTATAGGCAGTAACAATACGATAAAGTTAACTAAACAGTAATCAATCTATGCTAATCAAATAGACATCGAATCGTAACTCGAAATATGCGTTCTGGATATTGTTTTACGTGTGTGTGTGCCATTTATGTGTTACTTGTGCATGTTTATTTATGTTATATGTGGCGATCAATCGAAACGCAATCGCAAACTCAACCGAATCGCAATCTACTCGAATACGTGAAACGCAAGTTAAATATAGAGATTGTATGTTAGATATAGTAGTTGGGATTAAAAGTAATTTGATAAGCAACTCTATCGCATCGCCCACTCGAATCGCACCGCAACGCGCTACACGCAATCGAAACGGCAAAACTCGTCGCGCCAAGCACTCGAACCAGGTGCCAGCCAGCCGAACTGCCACCCGACCGGGCAGCCATCCGGTCGAGGTGCCACTCGACCGAGCTGCCACCCAGGCAAGTTGCCATCCGACCGACCAACCCCTTTCCACTTCGGGAAACCCTATAAATACCCCTCACTTTCCACTTTGGGAAAGTATTCAGCTCACACTTGCTCTCCACTCGTTCCAGTCACCTTTTCTTCGATTTCTCACGAATTCCGGTAAGTTTCTCCTAGATTCTTATACTTTCTTGATCTACACGCACTCCTACACCTTTCTATCTTTCGAATCTTAACTTTTAACCGTGAAATCACTAGATTTGAGGTGTTCTAGGATGATGTCATCATGTGTTCTTAGGAACTTCATGTTTTGGCTTCAATCCATCAAGAAAAACTTGAATCTGAACGATTTCCACAAGATTAATCAATGTTTTCATATAAGTCTAAGTGTTTTCAAGTATAAAAGAGTTGAAAGAAATGTCTATCCTAACTTTTCACATCTTTTACACTCATTGCACTCAAACCCGATGGAATCGGAGCTAATACGGATCGTCTACTCATTCTTAGTGATGTATCGGTGCTAGATCCAAGTTCCATATGAGAGATAGTGATTTCGGGTTTGAACATGAACAACCGTCTTGAACAGTGCACCGTCGGACTAGGGTGATTCCTGTTCGGTCAGGTCATTAGGGACGAGATAGGATTCCCATTGTTTAAACCAGCCATCACAACGTCACGTCCAAGCTACAACACTTCAAACAAAATCAAGCAACAACACGATCAGATCATTGGGAATGAGTTGCTGTCCGATCGGACTGCTGTCCGACCGGGTCACCATCCGCTCGACCCGCCGTCCGATCGGGTTGCATCTTCATTCATTCAAAACTTAAACAATTTCCAACTTGTTCAATAACAGGGTTGCCACCCGCTCGGATGGACATCCGACCGAGTGACTGTCCTGCTGTGAGCTTGTTCTCACTGAGAAACCTCGCCATTCGAGTCGCCGTCCGATCGAACGACCGTTCAATCGGCCGACCTGAAGGGTAGAGATACTTCTCTGTTTTCCAAATGCTACAACGAAAACTTCAAAAGTCAAGCCATCATACACAAACACATCTATGCCAACAATGTCAACCGACCGAGTGGCCGTCCGAACGGACAACCATCCGAACGGACTGACATCCGAGCGAATGGCCGACCGGCCGGATTGCCATCCGACCGGATCGCCATTATGCACTTGGTAACTCTCTCGTTATACGCGCCGCTTATCTTTTTATGCTATCGTTAACTGTTCAGGCTAATCTTTCTCTACGCGCTCCCTTCAATCCATCAACGCTGTGAGTATACTCGAACCCTTTTTGCTTTACGCACTTTTGGGTGTTACATACGTTCCGAATATTCAAACCACATCAATCACACTACTCAATACTATTTAAACGCTAACTGTTATTGCATGTATTACATGGCTAAATGAATGCTTGTTTGTTATGTTTACACATGGAATGCTGTCTACCTGCCTTAGCAACGACAGTACTATAGTTTGGACTCAGCACCCGTTCGCGGGGGTTGTTAAGGACTATTATTTACATGGATCACAGTGGTGATTATGTATTACGAACTGTCCCGGACAGTCAACCCGCATGCATTGGTATCGATAGGTCTATGTCGATAACTAACGTGCTTCATTTCACTATGCGTACGTGCTGGTTATGCGTAAACGAATTTTGAACTTATTATATCTATTAAACTTGTATGCTCACCTTTACACTATGTGTATTGACTTTTACTTTAACATATGTGACAGGTGCTTAAGTTGTTTATATGCTTAGCTCGCTGTGAAATCGAGGCGAGGAAAGACCTAGGACGCCTTGCTTAATAGGTGATGAAATCGAAGCTAGGAGAAGGGTCCTAGGGATAAATAAACATTTACTTGTCTACTTTGTAAACCGGAGTTGTCAGAACAGAACTACTTGACTAGATTTTGTCTGTAATAATTATGTTACTTCTTATGTCATGGTATGGGACGTGATGCTTTAAATAATTGGTAATTATAATTGTTATGGAAACTTCTGGACAATCTGTTTCGCTCAGTGCCGCGCCCCGATGTTTCCGCCATCGGTTGGGGTGTGACACCCATGAGAGGAGTTGGTTCAATAGATTTATGAAGCCGGTTTGATTTTGATTGTACTCGACAAAACCGGATCCATAGGGGTGGGTCGAGTGGGAACTGGATAAACGGGTTGGCTAGGATTGGTCGTTTGGTTCGTGTCCGCACTAGAACGCAGAGGAACAAAACCGCGGTTGTAGGGATACATGGTATAAAAACCTAGATTTTTATAAAATAAAGAGAGAGTGAATGGTGATAGAGTGTGTAGGTTTTAAAAAAATAAGTTGAAGAGGTGAATATATATAGAAATGTAAAAGAAATTAATTTTTTATTTTTTTTAAGTTGATGACCGTTCAACGGTCGGATTTTTTGAAATTCCCAAAATTTGCTTGTTATAACTGTCACCAGATTTGGAGTTTTCTCACCCATAGTGTCGGCCGTAGTGGTGTACTGGTGTGGCCGGGCGCTATGGGGTGCCATGGGGTTCAACCGTGCGATGTACAGCCCCACTACAGTGGGTCTTAGGTTGTTCCCATTGGTGACCTAATTTTATTAAAAACAGAGTTCGCTCATAAAAATCTAAACAAACTATCTTGTTTATTATATTTATGTGAACATCCTCATATAAATTTTATTAAAAACAGAGTTCGTTCAGAAAAATATATTTTTAAATATAAAATAAATATAGATTATTGAGTAAACTGCAATTTTACCCCCTGGAGATATAGCCCATTGGCACCCTTACCCCCTACCAGGAAATTTTTGCTGTCTTACCCCCAACTAATGCGAAACGCTGCAATCTTGGACCTTCTTAACGGTCAACGGTTGTTTGACCCTTATAGGTAAGGGTGTTTTTGTAATTTTACCCTATATTTATTATTATTATTATTATTAGTTAAAATCAATATCAAATAGATCCAGATCATCTATTACATTCAGTTCATCATCAGTTCCCCCAAATAATAATATCTTGTTTTGGTGCCCTGCTGCAACACTTTCCAATGCTAACCTGCCTTAATTCAAACCACCAGCCATGGAATTCAACACTCATTCATCTCCCAAATTGCAAAACCCAATTCTCACCACCACCACAACCATCCGCCACCACCACGACCATACACTCATCATCAGTTCCCCCAACACAGTATTCACTCTCTCTCTATATATTTCTCTCTCTCACCAACTCCCACCACCACCACAACCATCCGCCACCACTTCTTCTTCTCTACCACTCTATCTCTACAACACTTTCTCTCTACCACTCTCTCAGATAAAATCGCGGCCACTAATTCAGATTAAATCGTCAGAGGTAGTGTACCGGTGATGTTCAGGCGATATTCAGAGCGAGACCGGCATCCGAGGTGGTGTACCAGCGATGTTTAGATCTATCAGTGATGTGGCTCAGATATAGAGGTTGTGAGGCGGCTAGGGTGTCGCAACCCCCGATCCCTGTTCCCCGAGAACGGGCGGACGCGAGCTCAGAGTTGTGGTGGTATCAGGGTTTATTAATCGTGCAGCGGAATTTACATCAGGATCGTAGTTAGGAAATATTTATCAGAGTAAAACCACCATAATTGATATTAATAAACACATGGGTAAAACCCAAGTTTATTGTTACAATACATTTATAGGGGCAAACCCTATTTTATTGAATTTAAAACATCATTTCTTAGGTAACTTTTATAGCCACATTATCCCCAAGCCTTTAGTGCTCTCCAGCTGGCTTTCTATTAATTGGCTGTCACATTGGGTTACCTGAAACGCCTTTTAAAAACATTTGTCAGTCGGAAATACTGGTGAGTGAATCCCAGTTTAATCAAGAAACATTTTATCAATTAAAACAGTATCGAGGAGGATTACAATGTTTATGTCTACACAATTACTCCAATTGGTACTATCAGACCTGACTTGTGGTTCATATTACCCATTGGCTAACACATTGTCCAATGGTAACGTATTGTCATCCCGACTTACTACTCGCAAGTAGTACAAATTTTGTATACAAAACCCCAACATACCGGACATTAATTGAAGACTACAAAGACTCAATCACTGCTTAATTTCATTGTAAAACAATTAAGGTTTTGTAAAGTATTCCAAAAACATTAACAAAAAGAGGAAAAACTCACATTGCTGTCTTAGGCTTTTCGTAAGGGTTTCCTGGCTAAAATCTATAATTTATACAAATATACATTGGTCAGTATCATAACCCTTTGAAATTATTAATAATACCCTCCCCGAGACGGCATTCCAACAACTACGTCGGGCAGAACCACGACAGTTGTTACGGAACCCTAAATCAATCGGGCAGCGTAACTATTACGAAACTGGGGTTATAATACTTACAACGGAGCAGAACCTCGCTAATTAGGGGTATAATACCCAAAATATTATGCCAATACTTCTAGAATTCGAGATTGAGAATGAAATGTGAGCGACGGAAACTGAAAACTGATGCCTGCTATTTATAGTTGTGATATTAGGTTTTCACGCGGCCCGCGTCAAAGATAGGGAACATGTAAGCGGCCCGCGTCAACATGAGTCAACACAGTAGCTTAGCTGGGTCAGCTACTAGACTCGACACGATGTTGACACGTGTCGTCCTCTGGTGCGATCGCGTGTTATGAGTCCGCGCGGCCCGCGTTACTATACGCTTAAGTTGAAACGGCCCGCATGAACTAAAGAAGTCAGCGAAGTCAAAGCCTGGTCCTAATTCAGCCCGCTTGAGCTTGAGGTGAGGTCCTACACGGCCCGCCTCAGCTTACCATTTCTTGTTTTTTATTTATTTTATAAACTATAACGTATATCGAGCTCGGTTTTCACATACGGGGTGTAATATAAGACATATTGAAACATTCTAAAATATATAAGAGTGTCAGACGTATTATGAGGGTGTTGGTTTTACTGAGGGTTGTTACATTCTCCCCACCTTATTTTAGAGCTCGTCCTCGAGATCTACTGAAATAAGTGCGGATATTTTCTTTTCATTTCTGACTCGAGTTCCCATATAAACTCAGAACCTCTTTTGGAATCCCACTTCACTTTGACTAGAACTAGTCTCTTATGTTTGAGATTCTTGACTTTTCTGTCTTCAATCTGTAGAGGTCTTTCTACAAATTTGAGTTGTTCATTTACCTCTATATCCTTAAGAGGCACTATTAATGATTCATCAGCTAAACACTTTTTAAGATTAGATACATGAAACACATCATGTATTCCTGCCATTTCCTCTGGCAATTGTAGCTGATAGGCTACAGGTCCTATTCTTCTAATAATCTTAAAAGGTCCAACATACCTGGGACTTAGCTTTCCCCGTTTGATGAATCTTACTATTCCTTTCCAAGGAGAGACTTTCAATAATACTTTATCTCCTACTTGAAACTCCAATGGCTTGCGTCGGTTATTAGCATAACTCTTTTGTCTATCACGTGCTGCTTTCAGTCGTTCCTTGACTTGAATAATCTTGTCAGTTGTTTCCTGCACTATCTCAGGTCCAGATAGTTGTTGTTCCCCAATTTCTGCCCAACAGACTGGGGTTCGGCACTTTCGTCCATAAAGTGCTTCGAATGGTGCAGCATTGATACTTGTGTGATAACTATTATTATAAGAAAATTCTATTAAAGGTAAGTGATCGTCCCAATTACCTCCAAAATTAGTTACACAAGCTCTAAGCATGTCTTGCATGGTTTGAATTGTCCTTTCGCTTTGTCCATCCGTTTGAGGATGATAAGTTGTACTTAACTTTATCTTGGTTCCCATTGCCTTTTGGAAACTTGACCAAAAATGAGAAGTAAATCGACTATCTCTATCAGAAATAATTGATAAAGGAATGCCATGTAAAGAAACAATTTCATTTACATATAGTTTAGCTAATTGTTCCATACTAAATGTTTCTCTCATTGGTAAGAAATGAGCTGATTTGGTTAATCTATCTACAATCACCCAGATTGTATCATTTCCTTTCTTAGTTTTGGGTAATTTAGTAACAAAATCCATTGTTATCAATTCTCATTTCCAAACTGGCATTTCTAATTGCTGTAACATACCTGAGGGTTTCTGGTGTTCAGCTTTAACTTGTGAGCAAGTTAAACATTTAGAAACATATGCTGCTATGTCCTTCTTCATTCCTATCCACCAGAAATTTTTCCTTAAATCCTGGTACATTTTATCGTTTCCTGGATGCATCGTATACTTAGACTTATGGGCTTCTTCTAATATACGGTTACGTAGATTCCCTAATTTAGGTATCCACATTCTCTTTTTATTAAATCTCCAAATTCCATCTATTCCTTGTTCCAATTCTTTTAGCATACCTTTTAATTTTTCAGAATCATCCTTGATTATTGATTCTTGTGCTTCTCTTATCTGATTATTTAAATCTACTTGCAGATTTAATTTAAGAGCACGTATCCTTTTTGGTTTTTCATGATATTTTCGGCTTAAAGCATCTGCCACTACATTTGCTTTTCCTTCATGATATTGGATATCACAATCATAGTCACTAAGAAATTCCATCCACCGTCTTTGTCTCATATTTAATTCTTTCTGCCCGAAAACATACCTTAAACTCTTATGATCAGTGAATATGGTAAACTTACTACCATAAAGGTAATGTCTCCAAATCTTAAGAGCAAAAATTATAGCTCCTAATTCTAAATCATGGGTTGAATAATTTTCTTCATGATTCTTAAGTTGTCTAGATGCGTAAGCTATAACCTTTTGGCGTTGCATCAACACACATCCATAACCTAATTTAGAAGCATCACAATAGAATACAAAGTCTTTGGCTCCTTCTGGTAATGCTAATATAGGTGTATGGGTTAATCTTTGCTTAAGAATTCTAAATGCTTCTTCTTGTTTTACTCCCCATTCAAACTTAACAGATTTACAGGTTAGCTTAGTTAAGGGAATGGCAATTCTAGAAAAATTTCGAATAAATCTTCTACAATAACTGGCCAATCCTAAGAAACTTCTAACCTCAGTTGGTGATTCAGGGGTTTTCCATTTAGTAATCGCCTCAATCTTGGTTGGATCTACATGAATTCCTTCATGATTGATTAGGTTTCCAAGGAATTGTACTTGTTCTAACCAAAATTCGCACTTTGAAAATTTAGCATAAAGCTTTTCTTTTCTTAACAAACTTAAAAGTGCGTGCAAATGCTTTGCATGATCCTCTTTATTCTTAGAATAAATTAGAATATCATCTATGAATACAATTATGAATTTATCCAAATATGGCTTACATATTCGGTTCATCATGTCCATAAATGCGGCTGGGGCATTGGTTAAACCAAATGGCATGACAGTAAATTCATAATGACCATACCTTGTTCTAAATGCAGTTTTAGGAATATCCTCTTCCTGTACCTTTAATTGATGATATCCTGACCTTAAATCGATTTTTGAGAAAAATCGGGCTCCTTGTAGTTGATCAAACAGATCATCGATTCTTGGTAATGGGTACCGATTCTTAATTGTAACCTTGTTCAATTCACGGTAATCAATGCACATACGCATTGATCCGTCCTTCTTTTTAACAAACAATATTGGCGCTCCCCATGGCGATGAACTTGGTTGTATGAATCCTTTTTCCAACAATTCATCTAATTGTTTCTTTAGTTCCTGCATTTCGGCGGGTGCCAAACGGTAAGGTGCTTTGGCAATCGGTGCTGTTCCTGGTATCAAATGGATTCTGAATTCAACTTCCCTATCTGGAGGATGCCCTGGTAATTCTTCTGGAAATACATTTGAAAACTGAGATACTACTGGAATATCTTTTAGTTCTTTTCCTTTAGTGTTAGTGATTATAGAAATCAAATACACTATAGAACCTTTTCTTATACAACTTGCAGTTTTCATCACAGAGATAATTTTAGTGGACCTAGAGGGTTTATCTCCTTTAATTGTGATCATTTTACCTTTTGTTGAATTTACTTGAATTAACTTTCGATCACATACAATATTGGCTTTATTGGCTATTAACCAATCCATTCCTAAAACAACATCGAATCCTACCAGATTCATGGGATAAAGATTTGCAATAAAATTCTGATTTAAAATTTCTATTCTTGCTCCCTGCAAGATTTCAGAAATTCTAACAATTTCTCCATTAGCAGTTTCTACTAAGCATTCTTGTGGTAGTTTAGTTAATGACTGATTTAAAATTTTGCAGAACGATGTATTAATTAAACTTTGGTTTGCACCAGAGTCAAATAATACTTTAGCAAAAATATCATTAACTAAAAACGTACCAGCGATGACATCTGGAATCATTCTGGCTTCATCTGCAGTCAGCACAAATGCTCTAGCATTTTTAGTATTCTTGTTATCTGCAGCTGGACCTAGTTTCGGACAATTTGGCCTGATATGACTTTTCTCTCCACAGTTGAAGCAAAATCCATTACTGGATTTCCTCTTGCAATTTTTTTCCTTGTGTCATGGCATCTTACAGTAATTGAAGAGATTTGAACATCTCCCCGAGTGCTTTCTTTTGCAATTCCTACAATAAGGTGCAGAAGTAGAACCTATATTTCTCCAACGGTTAGAATTTACAGAACGAAATTCTTGAGTCAACTTCTGGGTTAGGTTCCTTCTTTGATCCTCTTCTCGAGTACGAACTAATTCATCTGTCAAGGTATGTGCTAGTTCTACAGCTTCTTCTATGGTTTGAGGTCTAGCTACCTTGACTACGTGTCTAATCTCTCCAATTAATCCCCAGATATAACGGGAGATTAACACTGGTTCTGGTGAAGCAAGGGTTGGTACTATCCTAGCATATTCAAAGAATAATTTAGTATATCCCTTACTATCCACACCAGTCATCCTAAGGTGTAAGAATTTATCTGCTATCTGTTCCTTCTCATTGGGTGGGCAGAATTTCCTTTCTACCTTGCCCTTAAATTCTTCCCATGCCATATTGTAAATACTATCACTTCCTTTTGATTGGAGGATAGTGTTCCACCATTCTAGTGATGCATTTTTGAACAAATTAGAAGCAAACAGTATCTTATCTTCTTCAGCACACTTACTTATCCTTAAGACTGCCTCAGTTTTCTATATCCAGCGTAGAGTTGCAATGGCCCCTTCATTGCCCGAGAATTCCATTGGTTTACAAGACCAGAATTCTTTATAAGAACAACCACAAGGCATGGTTCTTCTTCTTTTGGGAATAGGCATTTGAAGTATGGGTCCATTGTTCACACTATTTTCTGGTTCACTTGGTCGCTTACTCCTATGCTTACTTTTATTATCAGCATCCCTAACAGTTTGAAGAATAAATGGCATTGCATCTATAATTCCTTGTGCCACTATATGTTGGATAGCACTATTATCCACTTGATTTCCATTGTTATTGTTGTTCGGGTTCTCATTATTCAAATTATCATCATTCTGAATATTATCATTCTGGATTTCCGGGTTATTATCCAAATTGACTTGATTTCCTTGGTCGGCCATCTGAATTTTAAACATTTACCCCGTTATTAACATCACAAGATAATGTTTAATATAGTTAACCACATGACACTCAATCTAGCCAAAAACGTAGATCATTGCTACTTTTACTCTATTCATATATTATTATGCATCTATTACACACTAATACTGAAATGAAATTACAATACCAACAAAAATAAAATCACACTATTAGTAATAGGCATCCGTACTCACATATTTTATTTTGTTTTGTTTTATTATATTATTTTATTACTACTACCGTTTTACCATCTCATTCACGGATATGGATTCATCCAAAAATCCATATTGCGCTCATCGTATTTCCATACGAGACGCTCTCCCACCTGACGCATTCTCTCACTACTTTCTAATATTTCCTCACCGAAAGTCCTAAGTTCTTGGACGTTTTCTGCACTCATTGGGGGTGCAGGTTCTCGGACTTGGTTTGGAATCTGGGGTGCGGGTTCCTGATATGGGGGTGACAATTCCTGAAATTGGTAAGGATCCTCTAAAATTTCCCTAATATAATCATTATGGTAATAGGGATCTAAAGGGTCCATACCTGGGTAGGCTTCTATGTTCTGTATGGGTGGATAATCCTGGATAGGATAACGTTGCACAAAGTCCCTATTGTTGTCCCACCAAGGGTCGTAATTCGGGTCTAAAGGGTTTGGTGCAGGTACCCTAGGGATTTCCTCTGAGTTAAGGTCATGCATCTCTAGTTGATTATCAAGGTTTTCTATCTCCATGGGCTGATTGGGAATTACAGGTAAGGGTTGTGGGACTACTAGTTGTTCCAGACTTGGGTCAGCAGCAGTTGTGGCTAGGATATGGAAATTGGCTAAGCTTCTATTAAGCATATCCTGTGTATGGGTATCTGATTCTCGTTTAGCAGCTGCTAGAACTCTCTGTTGTTTCAACTTTCGCATTCTCTTCCTACGAGCAAAAGCTTCCTTACTGAACCATCCTCGTTTCAGTTGAGGGAATGGCTCTTCAGACTGAGCTTTAAAAGCAAATATCCCGTCTTCCTGATCAGCAACGTACCCCGAGAGGGCAGGCTGTGACGAGGTACCTTCACTCTTAGGTGAGTCAGATAACTGACGATTCATGTCTGAGGATACTGTAAACTAACAGATAGTCAAATAACACATAACAAATAAATACAGTTATGCACAAAATTTCATAATTTATTTCCTAACACAAAATTTGTAACTTAAGTGTCAGCAGAACACTTCTTTGGCTCAGACCAGTGGCTAGGCTCTGATACCACCTTCTGTCGCAACCCCCGATCCCTGTTCCCCAGGAACGGGCGGACGCGAGCTCAGAGTTGTGGTGGTATCAGGGTTTATTAATCGTGCAGCGGAATTTACATCAGGACCGTAGTTAGGAAATATTTATCAGAGTAAAACCACCATAATTGATATTAATAAACACATGGGTAAAACCCAAGTTTATTGTTACAATACATTTATAGGGGCAAACCCTATTTTATTGAATTTAAAACATCATTTCTTAGGTAACTTTTATAGCCACATTATCCCCAAGCCTTTAGTGCTCTCCAGCTGGCTTTCTATTAATTGGCTGTCACATTGGGTTACCTGAAACGCCTTTTAAAAACATTTGTCAGTCGGAAATACTGGTGAGTGAATCCCAGTTTAATCAAGAAACATTTTATCAATTAAAACAGTATCGAGGAGGATTACAATGTTTATGTCTACACAATTACTCCAATTGGTACTATCAGACCTGACTTGTGGTTCATATTACCCATTGGCTAACACATTGTCCAATGGTAACGTATTGTCATCCCGACTTACTACTCGCAAGTAGTACAAATTTTGTATACAAAACCCCAACATACCGGACATTAATTGAAGACTACAAAGACTCAATCACTGCTTAATTTCATTGTAAAACAATTAAGGTTTTGTAAAGTATTCCAAAAACATTAACAAAAAGAGGAAAAACTCACATTGCTGTCTTAGGCTTTTCGTAAGGGTTTCCTGGCTAAAATCTATAATTTATACAAATATACATTGGTCAGTATCATAACCCTTTGAAATTATTAATAATACCCTCCCCGAGACGGCATTCCAACAACTACGTCGGGCAGAACCACGACAGTTGTTACGGAACCCTAAATCAATCGGGCAGCGTAACTATTACGAAACTGGGGTTATAATACTTACAACGGAGCAGAACCTCGCTAATTAGGGGTATAATACCCAAAATATTATGCCAATACTTCTAGAATTCGAGATTGAGAATGAAATGTGAGCGACGGAAACTGAAAACTGATGCCTGCTATTTATAGTTGTGATATTAGGTTTTCACGCGGCCCGCGTCAAAGATAGGGAACATGTAAGCGGCCCGCGTCAACATGAGTCAACGCAGTAGCTTAGCTGGGTCAGCTACTAGACTCGACACAATGTTGACACGTGTCGTCCTCTGGTGCGATCGCGTGTTATGAGTCCGCGCGGCCCGCGTTACTATACACTTAAGTTGAAACGGCCCGCATGAACTAAAAAAGTCAGCGAAGTCAAAGCCTGGTCCTAATTCGGCTCGCTTGAGCTTGAGGTGAGGTCCTACACGGCCCGCCTCAGCTTACTATTTCTTGTTTTTTATTTATTTTATAAACTATAACATATATCGAGCTCGGTTTTCACATACGGGGTGTAATATAAGACATATTGAAACATTCTAAAATATATAAGAGTGTCAGACGTATTATGAGGGTGTTGGTTTTACCGAGGGTTGTTACATAGGGTTAGGGTTTGGAATAGGAAGGAGGCGGTGGCTGAGTTGATGGTAACGGTGGTGAGAAAGGGGAAGGAGGTGGTGGCTGAGTTGATGGTGGCAGTGGTCAGAAGAGGAGAAGGCGGTGTTGGTGGAGTTGATGGTGGCGGTGGTCAGAAGGGGGTAGGAGTTGGTGGTGGAGTTGATGGCGGCGGTGGTCAGAAGGGGGAAGGAGTTGGTGGTGCAGTGCAGTTGACGGTGTTGGTGGTCAAAAGGGGGAAGGTGGTGGTGACTGGTGGAGTTGATAGTGGCGGTGGTTTTAGAGAGAGAGGTTTATACATATCTGTAAGGTCTCTTGTTTTTTACTGGTGGAGTTGAATTTCTACTGATGATGATGATGAACTTGATGTAATGGATTAGTTGGGGGAACTGATGATGAACTGATGATGATAAACTGAACTGATGAACTTGATGATGGACTGAACTGAACTTGATGATGAATCTGGGAACTTGATGATGAACTGAACTGATGAACTGATGATGATGTAAATATTGTTTTTGAGATATTGAATTTCTACTGGTAATAGCTTTTGATACATATCAATTTGTTTTTCATTTGCTAGTAGATTTGAGTTGTTTGTTTGTTTTGAGAGTATGAATCTGGGAATGGTTTGTAAATATTGGAATGAAGAATGAACTGATGATGATGATGATGATGAACTGATGAAGATTGAAGAATGAATTGATGATGAACTTGATGATGATGATGAACTGATGATGATGATGAACTTGATGTAATGGATTTGTTGATTCTAGATTTTTTATATAATTTTAATAAGATAGGGGCAAAAACGACTTTTCACACATTATTAACAGTCAAACAAACGTTGACTTGACAGAGTTGGGTGCCATGGGGTAAGATTGCAGCATTTCGCATTAGTTGGGGGGTAAGACAACAAAAATTTCCTGGTAGGGGGTAAGGGTGCCAATGGAATATATCTCTGGGGGGTAAAATTGCAGTTTACTCTAGATTATTTGATGAATGTTAATTTTTTTTCATTTTTCTTACTTTATATTTAAAATAAAAAAAAACTATTTGTTTCAAAATAAAAAAAAAATATTTTAACAGTTTAAATTAAATAAAAAAATATTTATAAATTATTTATTTAATAAAAGTTAGTTTGGGTTAGGTTGCTAATGGATGTGAAAGTTTGTGTTGGGTTGGGTTGTGTAGGTGGAAGAGAGAGAAATTAGCATTTTATTAAAGATTGGGTTAAGTTGGTTGGATTGTGATTGTGAATGTGGATAGTCTTAGGTGCTGTTTGTTTTTTCTGCGGGAAAATGTCTGCAATCTGCGGACCACATCTGCAGGCATCTGCAGGAGAAGAGGTGGACCAAAGGTCTGCAGTCTGCAAGGAAAAGAGGGTTTGTTTTTTTTATTTTATAAAAACATCTTCTCACTTAGAAGACACACACAAACACACTTTCACACACAAACCTCCCTCGATCTCTCTCCTCTCTGCCTTCATCACCACCGTCACCACCGTTACCACAAACCTCCCCCGTCGCAACCACCCACCCCCGTTACACTCTCCTCCCTCGATCTCTCTCTCTCTCTGCCTTCATCACCACCACCAAGCACCACCGCAAACCCACCGATCACCAATCTCCGATGATGATGATGGTCTCCTGCCGCTCCCTCTCTCTCTCTCTCTAGTCTCTACGGTATCTCTCTCTCATCGATTTGGGGGTTTTGTTCGATTTAGGGTTTCGGTTCAAGCACCACCACCGATCTCCGATCTGGTAGCACCACCACCACCGATCTCTCTCTCTACGATAGGGTTTTGTTCGATTTGGGGTTTTTGGGCAGGGATGTGGTGGTGGAGGTTTGGGCAGGGATGTGGTGGCGGAGGTGGTGGTGGCAGGGATGTGGTGGTGGAGGTGGTGGCAGGGATGTGGTGGTGGAGGTGGTGGAAGAAGAGGTCTGCCAAGAAGAGGTTCCAAGAAGACATGGAATCATGTCTGTGTGGTGAAGAGGTCTCGCGGACCTTTTTTAATGAAAGGTCTGCGAGAAAACAAACAAGCTGCGGACTCCAAACCTCTGCGCGCTTCTGCGCGGCGCAGACATAAGTGGCCAGAAGCACTTCTGGCCAAAAAACAAACACCACCTTAGTGGGTGTTTGTTTTTTTGTGAAAAGCTTTTCAGGACCTCTTATGTTTGCCCCACGCAGACCACGTGCAGACGTTTAAGTCTGCATTGTGTTTGTTTTCTTAAATACCTTTCATTAAAAAAAGGTCTGTGTAACCTCTTTTTGATGCAGACATGGTTCAAGGTCTTCTTGGGTCTGCAGACTCATCTCCACAAAACCCTAGCACCTCTCCACCCATCTCCTCCACCCCATCTTCTCAACCGCTGCCACCCACCCTCCCACCGGCGGCACCCTCCCACCGTCCGCCACCACCCCGTGACCCTCCCACCGTCCGCCACTTACCTCTGTAACCGTCGCCACCGTCTGCGCCGTCTCTGCTAGCATATTCCATGAACAAAACCCTAATTATATATATATATGGTTCCCATTAAGTCTAACCAACTTTCAAAACAAT
This sequence comes from Helianthus tuberosus, assembly GCA_030545235.1. Lineage (NCBI taxonomy): Eukaryota > Viridiplantae > Streptophyta > Magnoliopsida > Asterales > Asteraceae > Helianthus > Helianthus tuberosus. Next base: position 141,195,125 of record CM060426.1, on the reverse strand, counting down.
CTTGACCATTGAATCTTGCTGAGATTAAATCTCAGCCCTTTAAACTAAAAAAAACTGCTGTTGTGGCAGTTCTGGCCAGTTGTTTGCGGTTCCCTTAGCAGGTGGTTATTTCCATCTTTCTCTGCCCATTATCCCCACAACTCAGTCTCCTAGAAACCTGGTAGTGCTCTCAAATTCAGTTAATGCTTGCAATCAGTACCATCCCACGTTTGAGCAGTTTTTCTGTCCATGTTTTTGGCAGTTCAACACCTAAAAAAATGGGTAGTGGTGGATTTAACTGCTCAGTTCCTAAAAAAATGGGTAGTGGTGGTACCTGCTGCAGTTGTGTTCTTCTATATAATGAGAACTTGAGAAGCAGTCTTCACCACTCATTTTTTGTCTGAAATAACCACAGCATGGATCACTCACCACCAAAGCCATCAGTTATGCCCAAAGACCAGCCTGCTGGACACTGTAACATGCAAATGAAGCAGGTTAACACATTTATTTCCATTGGCTATTGTTTTTTTTAAATACTAAATTTTAGTAAACTGCAGAAGCTTCGAAATGGTGCTGAAATAATCAAAAGCGACCAATTCAGATCAGACAAGGTTCTTTCTATTCCATTTTAATCTGCGATTAATACGTAACATACTTTCTGAATTCGTATTCTTCTTTGTGTAGGCACCAGCTGGAGTCGAAGAGGCACAATATGGCGAAACTCCTAACCTGCAAGTGAAGGTTAAATTCATTATATATACAAACATTGAGTGTTTTAACAAAATGACATGTCATTAAGTGTTTTAACAAAACAATCATTATAATATACCTTCTCAACGTAAGTTCGAACCATCTTTTCAATGTCTTCAACTATAGATTCAGGTTGTCCCTCTGCATAAGAAATCCCTCATTGTATCAGACTCAGATGAAGCTTAAAATTAATCCAAACAATAAGGAGAAAGGTGGAGAAAAGTACCAACCGCAACTTTGGTCAATCCTGGTAAGTCGATTAAAGTTAAAGAGACAACTGGAAGAATAAGAAAATCATGATATGATGTTAGCATTGTGTGAGAAATAAAGAACAAGAGCAGCTATTTCTTTAAATATTGCAGTCACTACAAACATACCGTTGGGGGAATAGATGCTGAGATGGATTGGAATTGGAGATATTTGTTTAGACTTTCCCGTGATTCTGTCTGTTTCATCTTGAATCTCCTTCCGTACCAAAGCTTTGTATGAAATCAAATATGTCGGTTAAACTTCACATTATTGTCACTAGAAATTGGAATTATGTTTTCAGCTTTTATGCTAAAAGAGTTTAGTAGTAGCAGCCTACTTTATTATTATTATTATTTATTATTATTATTATTTTATTATTATTTTTATTAATATTATTTTTATTATTATTAAATTTTTATTATTATTATTATTATTATTATTATTATTATTATTTATTATTATTATTATTATTTTGCCACCACTAATTAAATCCAATAGATTTGGAATTTGGAAGTGAAAATACATAATTGGAGATTGTAACACATCACTAATTTATTATCATCTGACCTTTACTCCAGAGGGTTTAAATTGACCAACGGCTTTTGCAGCGCCTAAAACCTCTGCGGAACAACCCATGTCAAACTTCGTCAGCCCTATAGAACAACCGGGGCCCGTCTTAATGTTGTAGCCACCACTGCAAACATAGTGAGATTCAAATGTCATATGTTATATAATAATTTATATGTTATATAATATATGGAATGCTTTTGTTGTTAAAAATAAAAATTTATTATGGTGTTTTAAAACAACTGATAAATGTGGATGGTTTTTCAAAGTAACAAAAGTCACGAAATATGTGGAAGCTATTTTTCAGCAAATCAGTTTTTTTATAGCTGGAAGTTACCTCTGAAATCTCTCTTATAAATGGGTTGTATCCAGTTTTTTTTTCAGTTTTATGTTACCTAAAAAAATGGCCATGTTCTCCAACTACAAAGCATTCTTATGTTACCTAAACTTTAAGAAGTGAGTGAGTGGGATTATAACTACAAATATAACTACTAATTAGGACATGGTGATAGTGGGTAGAGTTAACCGCTCTTGTAAGTAAAAATAACTACTCTGATTGAAGACGTTAAATATAGCTTCTATGTCATATTTCACTTTTACATTCATGCACTTCTCAAATCATTAATCCACGGTTAGTAAAGCTTCTCATTTTTATTGTTTATGTGTTTTAGATACATTGATATTTCTAACGCTGACTTTAATTCAGGATTACACGTATATAAAGATTCCTACATTCTTCCTACATTCTCTTTAAACACAGGTAAAGCTTCTCTTTTTTAATGTTTATTTATGTGTTTTATATATATAGATATTTAAATCTTCTCTACTTTATTCATTATGCGTTTTAAATACATAAGTTTTTTATTTCTTGCTTAGGTTCTTTTATGTTTATATAATCTTAATGTTTATTTAAAAGTGCTTAAACAAACTCTTTATAATAGACATCTTAAAAGCTCAAAGGTTATCTAATACAAAACATAATACTTACATAAACTTTGGATACATCCTTCCTCTGATTTAAAAAAACCACTACCCGCAGTGAAAATTACACTTTTTCCCTCGGTTATTATTTTAAATATCGAAATTACAAATATGCCCTTAATTGTGAAATTGGGGCCAATCCAATTTACTGAAATATTTAAATAACTCCTATATTTATGGTTCAACCACCCATGATCACCTAAATTTTTGGTAATCAAAACTTTCATACATATTGTGTCTTATGTTGAATTCATTTAAGCACCAATTAATCAAGTTCAACAATACAATCTACAGTTTCATTCTTGCTAATCAACAGGTATGTTAAAATCTATATGTGTTATCTATTCGTCAATGGTGATTTAAACTACTATGCATCTTTTTTTTATCTTTAGTGTTGAACTATGTCTAAAGCAAAAGAGGGATTGTAGGTTACCTGCCATACGTGTTCCTTCTTGCTGCTTTGCGATGTCCATTTGTTAGGGACTCTAATAGAGGTTAAAAAAACCATTGTTTTGCCCTGCACTGATAGCATAAAAGCCCTTAATAACAGCTTACCACTTATCAAATAAAGTTGCATTATAGAGTTACAAAGGGGGTGTTTGGCCTAGCTTTTATTTTTTTGGCTTACGCTTATATTTTAAAGTAGCTTATGCTTATTTTCTTTCATTTGATAAGCTATTTTTAAGTGCTTGGATTATGAGTAAAAAAACCATCTTCTTCAAATAAGCTTATTCAAATAAGCTAAAAAACCATTTTCCCATAAGCTTCTTGGATTAGCTTATATATGCTAATAAGCATAAGCTTAAAAAGCTAAACCAAACACCCATTAGTGCTTATTTTGTAAAAAAAAAGCTAAAAAAGCTATAATCTTAGATAAAAAAGCTAGGACAAACACCCCCAAAGGCCACTATAACATCCCAACTTATTTGTTTATAAAAGAACTAGGGGGTTACCCCGTATAAACCAGCACCCGAACGTATAAAGTAGGGCACTATGGTTCGAGCTCGGTTCGCAAATACTAAATAAAATCTAAAGTAACGTAATAATGATAACTCACTACACTAAAAACTTTCCCGGGTCTTTCGTTGACTGTTTTTTACCCGAACCAAGGCTGAGTTGACCGGAACTCGAACCAAACCAGCATCTTACTTTGATCCGGAGTTGACTGAAGTTGACCAAACCAGCACCCGAACTGGAATATGACCCGTACTGTAGACCGAGACTCGAAACTGGACCGTATCACGACTCGAGCGAAAACTGAAACAAGTCAAACCATTAAATGAGTTAACCTTGAACCCAAATAGAGACCCGAACATGTAACGAAGCTACTTGACCCGAAACAAGACCCGAACCTGTAACGAAGCTACTTGACCCGAAACGAGACCTGAACAACCCGCTGAAACGACACCCGAAACTGCTGATTTTGACCGGGTTAACTGCCCACCGTTCCTGAATATGATCCGTAACACCCGAAGCCATACCGAATAAAATCTGAAATCTGAATCTAAGCACTAGAACCAAATTTGAACTTGAACGAAGCTCTGGCGGCGGCCACCACCGCCGTCGGGTGTCTTCACTGCCACCATCATCGTCATCAGTCATCAACAGCCAAACATCAATCTTAAAAAAAATAACAGAAACGGGGAGAGGGTTTTACCGGTGAACCTGTCGGAAGGAATTAAAGTCGCCGCCACCCCCCCCCCCCCCCCGTGTGCTGTAGCCACGTCTGACGACCACCACCACCACCACCACCATCATCACCGCCGGTAAGTCGGTCACCGGCTCCTCCGGTACGTTTTACCCGAAAAACGGTTGTCGGAATCCATTGTCGCCGCCACTTGCTGCTTCTGTTGCCGTGACATAGGTGATCGGCCCCTCTCCTGTTCTCCGATCTCTCTCTCTCTCTCTTTGGATCGGGTAGCGGTGAGTGCGACGGGTTAAGATGAAGAGGGAGCTTGGGGTTGTGTGGGGTGACATGCCAGCAAGCACGGGACCCCAGTGGCCGACCGGTAACCGGCACCGGTCGCCTATGATCGGACAGAGAAAGCAGAGGGGTGAAAGGGGATGTCGGCTGAAGGTGTGTAGATGTTTTAGGGTTTTTAGTAAGACAAAGGAGTGTACACTGACTTATATATTTAGGTTTATTAAATGGGGTTGGGCCCAAGTGTAAATCATTTTGATTTATTAGTTTAGAGATTATGAGCCCAATTATTATTATTTCTATTTCCATTTTTTTATGCATCACATGATAATTTTCTTTAAAAGCTAAATGATAGTATGTTACGTTTCATTCTCAAACTTAATTGTTGGAATTAAAATATGCTAAATGATAGTATGATACGTTTCATTCTCAAACTTAATTGTTGGAATTAAAACAAAATCTGATTTCTTTGAAATCATGCTTTATTGGTGAACAAGAAAAGGTGAAATTTATTTATTTAAGAGTAAAGTCCTATTTGAGTCCCTGTGGTTTGTGCAGTTTAAACATTTGAATCCAAAAACCAAAATTGTCTTGATTTGAGTCCCTGTGGTCTCTAATTTTAACCATTTGAATCCAAAAACCAAATGTTTCTGATTTGGATGTTGTTTACTTTTGGATTCAAATGGTTAGAATTAGAAACCATAGGGACTCAAATCAAGACAGTTTTGGTTTTTGGATTCAAATGGTTAAACTACACAAACCACATGGATTCAAATAGGACTTTACTCTTTATTTAAATATAATTCAAGAGGTGACATTCCCTCATAAAAGTTAATAGGTCATTTTTGTAGTGTTTGGATAATGTGTTTTGAGAATGAGGTTTAGTGGTTTGAAAAGAAGAAAATGAAAAGTTAGATGGTTGCAACCTTTTCAAAAAAGGATATGGAAAAGAAGAAAAGGAGAAGCGTTCCTGAACACCCTCAATATACATTATCTTTGTTTGTTACGTTGTTAGCGTAAGCCGTCCAACGGACGGGTATTAAACTAGTTCGTTATGAAAAACAATGAAATTGTATGAAAGTTTGTAAGTCCCGAAAATACGGATCAAACAACGATATCAAACAATCACCAAGGATGAGCGGAATCCAAACTTGATGATCTTCAAGAAATAATCAAGAACACTATGAAGATTTGAATATTCAAATGATTCAATGCTTAAACTTGCATACAAGGAGCTTGTCTAATACAAGTTTCTAAAACCAATGAACCAACCTTAACTCCTAATTTCCATTAACTATTTATAGTAAGGGGTTTTCCCCAAAACCCTAGGCCCATATTCCCTAAGCCCACTCTAATACTCCACCTTCTAGAAGCCTTGGTGTAGGTCCCTCTCGAGGATGAGATAAAACCTTATCCTTGTTATATCAAACACACTAGCGAGTGCGGAATCCAAGCTAGCATGCAACCGAGATTAAATACGAGAACAAGCACAAACACAACACACAAGATTCACCGATTAACACCACTTGTATTAATACGAATGAAGGGTCCGGTTTTAAGCTCAATGTTTACAGAAGTGTTCTATAAACTCTCAAAGTGTGTGTGTGCTCTCAACAGAATGTTCTCTCTGTTTCTGTCTCTCTCGTGTCTCACTTTGTGTTCTCTCCCTTGATCTTTTTGAACACAACACACTACATGGGTATATATACCCGACACAGCAGGTCTGGTCGAAGGATCAGACAGATTGATCGACAGATCATCTGTCGACCAGAAAGTCATCGAAAGATCATCTGTCGACCACGAAGGATGATATCCTTCGAGGTCTATCCTTCATGGTAATCTTTCGAGCTCATCATCATCGAAGGATATAAGCAATCCTTCGATGACCATCCTTCGACTCAACCATCTTTCAACCAATGTGCTAACTGTTTGGCCAAGTCAAACCAGGAGGATGGTTGACTTGGTCAAACTTACATCGAACGCACATTGTAACAAACTAAGACGTAACCCAGACTAACATAAGACATCGTTTTGTATCATGACGGAATACAGACAAAGTACAGACACAAGTGCACCAACAAACTCCCCCTTGGCTGTAGCTTTGTCTCGATCTTCGTGTCTTCAAGTCTTCAAGGCCGAGTCGAACCGAGCCGAGTCGCGTCCACACAAAGTGCATCAACAAACTCCCCCTTGGACGCTACTCGTGATGGTTCGTCTTCTATGTCTTTCATGTCGGAGGATCTTCAAAGTTTTCACGCCTTGAAAGTAGAAAGTGTATCAACAAACTCCCCATTTAACTTAGGTAGTGTGTCAATAAACTCCCCCTTAAATTGAGCTCTCCATTGAGTCATCCTCGTGAATCTTTTGACTTGTCAATTCTTCAGATCCTTGTGGTGTTGATGAAGGGACAGCGGCAACTCGATCATTTTATCCTTTGAGTGCCTCCACTTCGTGTCTTCATTCCAAAGCTTTTCATCGAACATGTTCTCCTCGCCTTTAGCATCTGCACATGCAAGAAAGCTAAAAGCATAATGAGAACAACCGCTTGGAATATAGTTAACACTTAAACTAACGACACATATGAGATCAAATCTCAATCAAACACCAACCGACAGCAGTTTGAAAGTTTAGAAAAATATTCATTTTAAACCTTTAACTTTCAAAACTCGTTAACTTCGACTGTTTATGAAGACGCAATAGTTTTCCAGCTTACGATCAGGATTTTGGGTAGGATAGACTCGAGTTCCAACATCAGTCGATCAAAAATAAACTAGAAGAAAAATCTTTTTGGATTTTATAAAATTTATTTTAAAAACACACCTAAAATCTTTTTGAAATTTTCATATTTCAAATGTAAAGACGGAAAGCAATAAATAAATATATACAAAGATGCATAAACAGAAAACATTAAATAAATATTTACAGACATTCTTTTTGCGAGTTTCGAGGGTAAGAGAATCATATCAGTGTACGGTCATGTCAAAAAGCTCTTGTTGTTCAGTTAATTAACATTAAGATAAGCATCCTATAACAATTATCGGTATTGTTGTCCACATAAGCTCAACTTATCAGATGTAATCATGGCGAGGGGATACGTTAAAGGTATGATTTATACTTACCGACCGGTGTTCATCCATATCACGACACATTCCCGTATCAAGGTATGCACGAGGGTTCATCTTACCGGTGAGTATACCGATTATCATCTGTTTGACCGTATATGATGTGAGATTCTCACTTATTTTGATTGAAAACAAGCCCTATGTGATAGAATCACTTATTGATGAGGAACTTGATTTTCGATGCATGAGGGCACAGGAGCAAGTCCGTGAACAGGTCAGTACTTTCGTACAGCAGAGAGACGAACTTGACTCCCGGATAAATTTGTGATATATTATCACTTATTTGTATGGACATGTGATTGTTGATCACTTATTGAGGTCGTATGCAATATGTACACGTATGTATAGTATCATGGAAGATCTAGACTTGCGTCCCCGTTATTTTTCGGTAAAAGATACAACCATGATACCCAGATGATAAGCAGCATAAAGACCGAATATCTCAGAACCTCGGCAATCTCTCAAACGAAATTTCGGTACTAAGACCATATGCCAATGAATGGTTCCCACCCAGTCTTCAGTCGGATTTAAGTTTATATCACCCTGCACACTTTAAAATGATTGTGAGCCTACCGATACATCTTATATAGAGCTGCTTATCGTTTTGCATTTAAGGTTTAAAGAGGTTTGAACAGACCACTGATGTACTATCATTTTCTCTTTTGCTCGCCAGGAAACTCATTTTTGCTTTTCTATTGTTTTTGTGTTTTTGAAATTTTTCGATGTTTTTGGATTTTCAGAATTGGATCTACTCCCCCTAAAATCAACAAACTAAAATAAATTTAAAACACAAAGGTATTTACAAAAATGATTTTCCGATGTTGGATAACTCATGTCTTACCTCAATGCTGTTTACCAAAATTAAGTTTTAATCAGAAATGATTTAGCGAATATTGGAAAAATCAGTTGGCATGTCGGTAAGCGGTGCGGACCATGACAACATTGTCTGGCCAAAGAGTGCTGAACGAGATAATAATTCACAAAGCAGCTTAAATATCGACAAGTATAGGAGAGATTAGAAATTTAAAACCGTATCCTGCAACTGCTTCGTGCATTGCAAGGAATCTGAGTGCTCTCCCAAACTGGATATCCATCCGGTGTGGATTTCAAAGTCGATTCTTTGTAGCTACTTAGAAATCTCTTGACAGCAACAAGATCAGAAACCTTTGGGTCCGGCTGGTCTTCCACATTGCACCAGCGAAGGTCTTTGTCTTTCTCTTTCAGAAGTAGTGTGCGGTTGTTCAATCCACGCCAAGGCGTCCGCACACCCGGTTAGTTTGTTCAACAAACACATTTTCTTCAATCACACCACGAAGAAATGTACACTGCACGTTCATTTTGTCGGTTGTGAACTTCAGACGTGCTACAGGTGCGTACATTTTGATTTGAATCTATCCCGGGGACCCAATCAAAGCCTTGAACATTCACATTTTGAAATGATTTTCATTTTGTCGAAGCCTTTCAATCTCGTTCCACAGACATTTCTGTTTCCCTTTACTATTTCTCTCCATTAAAGGCAACAATTTCTTCTGTCGCCTATCTTGTGCAAGGATGCTCCACTTTCAACAGTCTTACGACTATCGAAAGTTCCTCCTGGAATATCCTACACACTCACTCAGAAATTAGTTGGAGAGAAGGACCCAAGCCTTTGTGGACTTGGGTCGTCCTTGATCATCAAGAAAAGTGATTTCAATCACTTGATGATTAGGAAAAAGAACCTGTGGTGCTCCCCCTGACTGAATTACCTGTTTTTGTTTCCAAGCTGTTTGTTCTTTACCAGTATTTGCATTAATTGTTTTAGCATTTACTGGTTTTACAGTTTTAGGTTTTGCTTGAACAGGTTTTTCCTCTTTGACCTCTGATTTTAAGGCCTTCTCAATTACCTTTTGATTCTTTTGTTTTAACTTCTTTTCCCTTTCTTTCAAGACACGTGGGTCTTGTTTCGGGGAAAATGATCGTTTTTGGTAGTTGGTTTCATGGGGAGCACTTGTTTTTGCCTTCAACTTTTTCAGGTATGGGCAGTATCTTACAATATGCCCAATTGTGCCACACTCAAAACACATTCTCCGCTCTACAAACCTCGGAGAAACCTGTTGATTGACAGACGAAGAACCAGACCATGAACTTTGTGATCTAGACGTGCTTGGACCTAAATCACATCCGTTGGTGTGTTGGGTGTAATTATTCTGTTCATTTCGTTTTAAAATTCTAACTTGTTTTATAAAATCAAGGTTAGATTTATCCTGAAATGTTTCAAGTTTGTCTGAACCCGTGGATCCAACAAAGTTCATTTTCGGTTCTCTTTTCTTAACAGGAGCTCTTTTGTTTTGCACCCATTGTTGTTGAGCCTTAGGTGCTTGAACATTCTTGTTCTGAGCCTTCTTTCCCTGTCCCTTACCCTTTCCGGAGTTGACTTGTTGTTTTCGCTCAACTGGTGGTTTTTGGTTTCCGTATTGTTTTCTAATTTGGTCACACGGAATTGGATCACATTGAGTGACGGTAGCTTTGCCACTTTTGTTTCCCAAAAACTTGTCAGTACATCCTTCAAAAACTTGCTCAATTAAATCTTGATTTACATTTTTAATTGGAAAATCTTTGTTAGAGTAAATTTTGTCATCTCCTTTGAGCGTGTACAACAAGTTATTCTCCTCACTTGTAGAAACAAGGGACTCCATTGCTTTTGACATTTCAGTCTTACTCGGTTTCACTGGTGGATCACACAGGATGTGATTCTCAATTGGAATATCTGGCGTAACCGAGTTAGACTGTTGTTTCACAATTTCTTCAGATTCATCATCCGAAGAATCAACATCCTCAACAATGGGAGGACTCTGTTCCTTAACACATGATGAATCTGTCACATTCTCAGATTCAGACTCAGTTTCAGATTGACCCGAGGATGATGTACCAGTTGTGAACCCGAGGCCTGCTGCAAAATCATCTAGATTGAGTGGCACAGTAGGTTCAAAACGGGGCATATCCTCGTCATTAGGCAATTTGGAGTAATTGTGATTCATTGGGGGAGGACATGATTTGAATCCATTACCCTTCTTATCCCCCTTTTTCTTTTGAACATCAATAATGTGATCCAATACATAGCGGGAATTGGAATAACTTTCCAATTTCTGCTTGATTGTTTCACATTCACATCGAGCGGTGGCCAATTCTACCATCTGCTTTTCAATTGTGTCTATAAGATCATTGTTAGCATGTTGTTTTCGCAAAACAGCCTTTTGTAATTCTGAAACATCATGTCTTAATGACGCAATTGTGGTTTTAAATTCCTTTTCATTTCTGGTTAAAAACAAGTTAGCTTCAGTTGCTTTAGCAAGATCTACAATCAATTGTTGATTGTGTTTGTGTGTGATATCAAACTGACTTTCCTTTTCTGCATATTTAACATTTAAACTATCACACTTTTCACAGCTAACTACAGTGGGTTCATCGGCACATACCTGACCTGATGAGCTGTCGACATTAGCCATAAAGGCTGAATGGAGAGAAGACGAAGAGTAAGCAGCTTGATCCACCAAATTAGATCTTCTTTCAGTTCCTGCTGCAGCTTCTTCCAAAAGCTCATCAATATCTGCATCGACTGACGCACTTGATGTCTCATCCACATGATCATTTCCTGAAGTGGAGGATTCTTCATCTGAGCTTCCACTATAACCAGAAATGTCTTCATCTTCAGAAGATGCAACACCATTGGTGGAAGATTCTCCACCACTGGCGTGCTTTAAATCCTTTACTATTTCAGCAAAACATGCTGTTCCACCATTTCCTCCTTCTCCAAGCTGAAGCGACCAATCACAACCCTCATCTATTTGAACCAACAGTCCCCGGTTGGTATTTGATGACCCTGCTTGGCCTTGGTTGTTGACAGGTATCAACGTACGAACATTGTTCCTGTTCTGGTTCTGCTGGTTGCCTTGATTTCTGAAGGGGTTTTGGTTTCCATGCTGAGCTGGTCTTGTGCATTCCCTTTTGAAATGACCCCGTTCACCACAGTTAAAGCACGTAACAGCTTGCTTGTCGAACCCATACTTGGTATCTTTCTTGCTTTCCAAGTTGGTTCTCCCCGTCCTTTCCATAAACTCCTTTGCTCTTCGAATTGCACTAGCAAGAGCCCATTTTATATCCATCATTTCAAACTCTTCTTTATCCACTTGCTGATAATCTTCATTGGTTAGATTGACATTCCCAATCTGACCTGCGATCAATCCACTATAAGCACTAACCAAGGTATTCAACATCTCCATATGCTCCTTGGCTACTTCGACACTGACTTTGGAAAAGTTGGAAGTGTCTAATCTGACTGTGTTAGGATTGGAAGTGGCTTGAAAGTTTGAAGAGCTTCCATAAAACCCTTGCTGTTGCGGTTGTTGCTGCTGAGCTTTCGGTTGCACATTCGGTCTAGAAAACATCGTGTAAGCTGACGGATCAAACTGATCTGTTGTTGAAGGTCCGGTGTTAGAGACGAAAGCTGTTTGAAGCTTCGCGTGTTGAGAAGCTGGTCTTTCTCCACTGATACCTCCTGCAATCCCAAAGTACATCTCTGGATTTTGAGGAGTTAGTGTTCTTTTTGCCTTAAGCTTTTCTTCTACATCCTTGTTCTCCAGTTTTTGAATCAACTCATACACGTTGATTGTGTCTAGAACACCATTTTCTTTAAGAATCTCAAGATAACTGCTCCATTTTGCTGGTAAGCTATCAGCGAATCTCTTCACCATTTCTTGTGGAGTGGCAGTGACTCTAAAACCAAACATCTCGCTCAACAAGTGATGGAACCTTGTAGATAGCTCTGCCAAAGTCTCATTCTCCATACACGTGAAACCTTCAAACTCTTTCTTCAGTAAATCTTGCTTAATCTTTCTAGATTGAGCATTTCCTTCACATCGTAACGTAAGCATATCCCACAAGCTTTTAGTAGTCGTGCAGTAAACAAACTGGTGGTAAATGTCTTTGTGAAGAGCTTGTGTGAGAATCATGAATGCCTTCTTTTCTAACTCAAATTTCTTCTTATCATCATCAGACATAGTGCTGTAAGTTTCTGGATTAGATCCTGCAACTTCCAAATCACTATCAAATGCGGTGAAGAAGCACATCCATAGATCTTGACCTTGCCCCTGAACGTAAGTTCTCAGCCTTTCTTTCCACCATCCCCAATCATTGATATGATTTAGCTTTGGCGGTTTCGTGCTTGTACCAGTCTCACTGTCGTTCTGCATCATAGATTGAATGCTGTTGCTTTGATTTGTGACCAATGCCCATTGATTTGCAGTTATCATTGCTGCTTGAGGTGGGACAATAGCCTGCATCCATGCTTTGTTGAAATCTGACGTAGATTGCGTAGCTGATGATTGCGTAGCTGCTGATTGTGGAGTTAGAGTCCACGCGCTTGGATCCCACTGACCGTTTGTTCCCATTTTATGAAAAATTAATATATTAAGTGAAAATTGATTTAAAAAAAAATGAAAACAAGTTTTCTATTTAAAAATTTAATTTTCACAAACTATGTTAATTTCAAATGATAACAACCACCCGAAAGATCCTTGATCGAAAGACCTGAAAAACACAAACTGTTAGACTTAAACAAACAAGGATCGAAAGATCAACACCTGTTCGAAAGATCAACAGGGTTCGAAAGATCACTGTTGAGTTTCGAACAATGTTTTCGAAAGATTCTCCAACGAAGGATCCTTATCCTTCGAAAATGTACTGTAGACCGAAAGATGAACACTGATGAATGTCGAACGATGACTTCGAAAGACTTCGAAAGATTCCCCAGTCGAAGGATCCTTGTCTTTCGAGAAAGAGCAGCAAACCGAAAGATATATGTTTCGAAATATTCCTTGGACCGAAAGATAAGTCTCACACTTCGAAGGATGCTCGAAGGATGACTATCTGTCGAACCTCCTTTGGTCGAAAGATGATCTTTCGACTTCGAAGGATATCTTTCGAACAGCTCTGACACAGTTGACAAATGTGACAGGTTGGTAAAAAAGGTGATGGGTTGGTAAATCTTTCGGCAGAAAGTATGGTCAGACCATGCTTTTCTGCAAAAACAGATTTTGTATGATTATTTTAATCAAATCCCTTTTCCAAAACACCAACAACTTTCGAAAATAACCTACACAAGATCAAAAGATGTAAACTTTGAAGAACACTTGAAGATATTATGAACACAAAGGGTTTTCCGGTAAAACTACAAACTTCCGAACAAGATTTAAACCCGATAAAGCAAAGTTTTTTTCAGAAAAATACAACTTTTCAAAACCCGAAAAACACCCGAAAACACTCGGTTTTAACAAGGAGAAGAGCCAAAGCTCTGATACCACTTGTAGGTCCCTCTCGAGGATGAGATAAAACCTTATCCTTGTTATATCAAACACACTAGCGAGTGCGGAATCCAAGCTAGCATGCAACCGAGATTAAATACGAGAACAAGCACAAACACAACACACAAGATTCACCGATTAACACCACTTGTATTAATACGAATGAAGGGTCCGGTTTTAAGCTCAATGTTTACAGAAGTGTTCTATAAACTCTCAAAGTGTGTGTGTGCTCTCAACAGAATGCTCTCTCTGTTTCTGTCTCTCTCGTGTCTCACTTTGTGTTCTCTCCCTTGATCTTTTTGAACACAACACACTACATGGGTATATATACCCGACACAGCAGGTCTGGTCGAAGGATCAGACAGATTGATCGACAGATCATCTGTCGACCAGAAAGTCATCGAAAGATCATCTGTCGACCACGAAGGATGATATCCTTCGAGGTCTATCCTTCGTGGTAATCTTTCGAGCTCATCATCATCGAAGGATATAAGCAATCCTTCGATGACCATCCTTCGACTCAACCATCTTTCAACCAATGTGCTAACTATTTGGCCAAGTCAAACCAGGAGGATGGTTGACTTGGTCAAACTTACATCGAACGCACATTGTAACAAACTAAGACGTAACCCAGACTAACATAAGACATCGTTTTGTATCATGACGGAATACAGACAAAGTACAGACACAAGTGCACCAACAAACTCCCCCTTGGCTGTAGCTTTGTCTCGATCTTCGTGTCTTCAAGTCTTCAAGGCCGAGTCGAACCGAGCCGAGTCGCGTCCACACAAAGTGCATCAACACTTGGTCCATTTAGTAATAACTCCTACTAATCCATAAACCTATAGGGCCTAACAATCTCCCCCTAGGTTTACTGGATTAGTTGTTGAATCCGTCAGGAGGACCACCAGGAAATGGAGCTGGATCAGCAAACACACGATTCTTGAACTTCTTCTTCAGCCTAACTTTCAATAGATATCAGCATACCCGCATCACTTTGTAGTTGTTCGATCGCCTGATCTTTGCTTGATATTTGAGCTTGCAAAGATGAGATCTGAACTTCATTCAGGGCAGCGTCTTGTTCCAACACAAACACTCCTCTTTGCAGCTTCGCTACATCAACAGCCGTATTGTCATCACTATCTTTTTCTTCAACAAATTTCATCTTGCTGGTGGCGAAACGCATGGCTGCTTCATCATGCTCAGAGAAAACGGCACCACTGGAACTTCCTACATTGAACCTAATGCTGCTTGAGCTTTCTGGTTCCAAATGAGTTGTTTCAGGCAGATCGAGATCGAAATCGAATTTTAAATCAAAATCGAGATCTTGTGTGTATGTTTCTTGAGTAGCAGCAGTGACTTATGGATCGGTGGGCATAGTAGGCTATGGTTCTGAGCTTGGGCCAGTAGAATGAAAATCAGGAGCTGTTTCGGTTCTTCGTTTTTGTTGGATGCTTCTTCAGCATCATCTGTCGAATCATCTTCAATCTCAGGAATAGATATGGAAGGAGGGTTTCCGATACTATCCTTTCAGGATTCAATCAGGGCTTGAAGATCTTCAGTTGTCATTTACGTTGATTCTTGAACGAGTTCCTCAACATTCTCAGAGACAAATACTTCCACATCACTGTCTTCGTCAGATTCTTCTTCGTATGAATCTAGAATTTCTGTTTCTATCTCAGCTTTCTCATCAGCAAGTGTCTGTTGCACGTCATGCTCTTCGGCAATTGTGGCATTCAAAGGCTTTGGTTTGAAAAGTATAGGAACCTGCAAACCTCGTAATTCGAATAAGTGATCCGAGAAGATGATGAGAGGTTTCGAAATGATTAGGAGATGGGATTAGTCCGAATATGCGACTCGTATGAGAAATGTTTGACAATTTATAGAGTTTCGGATTGGGCCTGAGATCAAACAGCCAAGCCCCAACTCGGAACAATGGTCCGAATTACATTTGAGAGCAATGAGCCGGATCTGATTCGCGTTATCCACGACAGTGGGCCCTAATCCGAAACAGTGGGCCAGACTATTACTTTAATGATTTGCTTTTTCATGACTGAAAACATCTTTCTCAAAATCAACGATCCAACCAACCGAGCAACCTTTTTTAGCAAAGAGATAATCAAAACAAAACAAATTAATAATAGAAAACTAATGGAGGAGTAATATAGGGAGAACCTGCCATGGGATCAAAATCGTTTTCGAACCGATTAAGGAACATTTTTCAGCACTTCGTTTACTTAGGCTGGTCCACGCAATTGTTGATATGTTTGTCCTCTTAAATCCACCGCTCAAACTTCAACTTTTGCTTTGTGATACGCTTTTAGGTAGATTTATACTGTGACATCTGTGTGTCCCATTCCAAGGCATACCCCCGCGATCAAGGTAAGCACAATGGTTCATCGTAGCAGGTGAGTATACTGAGATCATCCTTTTATTTTAATTTATTATTCAACGCCAGACTTCTTGGTGAACAGGTCAGTACTTCCGTACAGCAGAGAGACCAAAGAAGATCTGACGGTGGCCCCCTTTTTTTTTTTTAATGTCAGACTTCCTGGTGAACAGGTCAGTACTTCCGTACAGCAGAGAGACCAAGGAAGATCTGACAAGGGCTCTTTTTAGCAGGATATCCTGACTGTGTCCAGGTCAGTACTTTCGTACAGCAGAGGGACAGCCCTGATATCCCGGATGAAACATCAGCATAAAGACCCAAAACTTCAGATGTTGGCTATCTATCAACGCAGGATTTAAGACCATGAAATCATATACCGTTGGTCTGTTACCCACGAGATGTCCAGTCCATTATGTTTGTATCACTTTTGCTTCTTTTGCTTTTCGAGCGGCAGACCTATCAACACATCGCAGTGGAGCCGAACCTGTTTAACATCGAAACCTTACGTGTGTTAATCAAGTTCTTTAACACGAAAATTCATTTCATTTCCCCAGCAACTATTTCTCCCCCTCAAACGATGCGTATGTACATATATGGGTTTTTTTTCCCCCTCAAACAAAGCATATGTACATATATGTCCTTCTCCCCCCCTAAATTTGTGCATCACACTTTATGCGCAAATTTACTTATTTATTTACATTAGTATGAAATCGTTTTTTTTTTTTTTTTTTTTTTTTTTGGGTCGCTCAGTCGGTGATACGTGTCATTTTCAAAAGATCCACAAGCACACTGAAACTCGAGATGCTGACAGGTTTTGTAAAAAGATCTGCTGAATTAGCATCAGTGTGGATCTGTTTAAGTTTAAACAATCCTCTGTCATAGCAATCTCGAATAAAATGCACCTTGATATCAATGTGCTTGGTTTTGGAGTAAAAGACAGGGTTTTGATAATCTGGATAACGGAATCATTATCAAAATAAGTAGTAGAGTTTAGATAAGTCAAACCGTAATCCTTGAGCTGGTGTTGTATCCAAAGAACCTGAGAGCAGTAGGTAGTAAATGCTGTAACGCACTTTTGCTTCCGCTGCAAAAGTGAGCTGTTGCTTCTTGCGCTGCCGTGAGATGATACTGTCCCCCAAGAATTGGCATCCAGTCGATGTACACTTCATATCCTTGTCCATCTTTGAATTTGTCGTATCGAATTTGGCAAGAACGTCGTGAACATATTTGCTTTGATAAATCAAGATTCCTTGATAATTTTGACGAACTTGCAAGCCCAGAAACATTATCACTTCTCTCAATGAGCTCATTTCGAACTTCTTTCTCATCATTCGAAAATACGAATGGCCTCCAGACGCGCCACCGGTGCGTGTACCTCATCATAATCCAGACCTTCAACTTGATCGAAGCCTTGAATTGCCAGTCGTGCCTTGTTCCTCACTATCACGTCGGGGTCTTCTTGTTTGTTTCTGAATAGTCATGAGTTGATGCCCCTTGATTTGCTGTGGAATCGCACACCAGCAGCTTGAGATTGAGAAACTTCTAGATACTATTCCAGGTTGCTCCCCCTCATTTGGTGCAGTAGCGTTGATGATCACCGGTGGATCTACAGTGCAATTTGAGGGAATTGCTCCCAGAAACAGAGAAGTTCCTTGAATGTTTGAGGGTCCTGAGGAGACTTCAGTGTTACGGACTGCACCATCAGGGATATCTACAGCAGGTTCAGAAATCGGCTTCTGAATCGGTCGAAGAATGAAGTTGCGAGCCACTCTTGGTGAAGAGAACCTCCATTCGTTTGTCGCACATCAGAGATACGCTCAAAAGGTTGTGCTACAGATCAGGGACATAATTGACGTCTGAGAAGGTGAGAACCCCGTTTCTGACAGTGCCCTTCATGGTTATTCTTCCAGTTTCCCTTCCCGCGAAGTTGACAAATCCACCATCGAACATTATTTTTTTTTTTTGTAATTCAACTGGGATAAGTCTTCTGTCACGTGTCTGGAACAACTACTATCGAAAAACCGAAGTCTAACGATCGCCCTCCATAGCCGTTCCTGCACACTTAGCGGGATTAATTAGAAACTGGAACCCAGGCCATTGTTGACCTGAGGTGACCATCGCTATCAGTGTAAGAAACTTCACGAAAAATCATACAACTCTTAACATCGTCGGTGGTTTTTGGCGATGGAGTAGATGTTGATGGTTGCGAACACGGAGACTGGGATCCAACAGGAGTTTTAGGTTTCCAATTCCTAGTGTCTGAAACACTTTCATTTGCTGGAAAAACTTTTGTTTTTCTTTGAAACCTATTTATGTTTGAAAATTTTTGACTTTCCTGTTTGGCAAGATTCCAGTCTCTGTCAGAAGGCCTTGCTTTGGGATGTCTATTTTTGACGAAATTTAAGTGCATGGCCTTCTGATGGTACATGTTCCTAGAGTAGTAGGGACGATGAACACAATTTCTTGCGATGTGTCCCGGAATTCCACAATTAAAACACGTCTGTCTTTTTGAGAAAAAGACATTCAGTTCTGCTTGTGTTATTCTAGGGAAC
This sequence comes from Helianthus tuberosus, assembly GCA_030545235.1. Classification (NCBI taxonomy): domain Eukaryota; kingdom Viridiplantae; phylum Streptophyta; class Magnoliopsida; order Asterales; family Asteraceae; genus Helianthus; species Helianthus tuberosus. The sequence continues at coordinate 141,176,277 of CM060426.1, read as the reverse complement.
TGATCAAGTCCTTTCTTTTCCTTTGATGCTGATTGCTTGTGCGTATGTTTGGTCTTGGAAGAACCCTGCTTACAGTTATCAGCACAAGAGTAAGCCTCCGCAACTTTACCCTTCAGTTTTGATTCAGTTTGCTTAAGAGTCGGGTTTTCCTTTTGAGTCTTCTTTTTGCGTGGTTTTCTGTTTCTACGTGACCGTCTTTTCTTTAAAGGAGCAGATTCAGTAGATTTTGCTTCATTTGAAACACTTTCTTCAGAATCTAATCCTTTGGGATCAAGAGTTGAATCATCTGTTGAATTGACTTCCATAGATTCTTTTTCCTCAGAAACTATGTTTTCAGGAGTTTCTTCAGAATTGGTTTCCACAGATATCTCTTCTTCAGATTCATCAACCTCTGAGTCCTTGACATCAACTGATTCTGGTTTCTCACTCGAAGAGCAGTCTATGTTTGAAACTGTTTGACTATCTTCGGGCGTTGCACTACTTGATTCTGAGTGTTTGTCACACTTGGAATTTTCAGAAGCGCTACATTCATTATCTGATGTACCAGAATCTGCAGCTTGAGTGTCAGGTTCATCAGATGATCCCTGTTCATCATTATCTTTATCCTGTTCATGAGTTTCTGTTGTATCAGTTGATGTTTCAGGCACACTAGAATAGTTGCCCGAATCATCAGAATTGATCTCTGAGTCACTTGAAACAGATGTCTCAAGTTTATCAGTCGATACATCAGATTTTCCTGTTAAAACATTTTCATCACCACAATTATAGTCTAAAACCACAGCACCTGAATCATCAGTTTTAATAGGAATACCCCGACTCTCAGCATACCAAGACATAACACAGTTCCAAGCGTAATTATCGGGTTTGGTAGCATCCGAATCATCAGCAACATCAGCAACGATTAAATGTGGTTCATCATCCACTGCAGACTGTTCTTCAACTGTCATTGATTCTGCACATGAACTAGAACAGTTATTATTTTCTACAGAATCACAATCAGAATTTGACAAAATTTCTTGTGGCTCATTTGTGGATGTTTTCACTGGTTCTGTTTCATTCTCTGGTTCATTTTCCTTTTCCGATTCGCCAGCTGATTCGTTTGAGCAATTTTTATCCGCATTTTTAACAAAATTCATTGGTTTTTGAAAATCAGCTGGTCTGACATTCTTTGGTCTGAAGGGCTCCCATGGAACATAGTCACTAGGTTTGCCATACATCATAGTGTCATAATTTTCCATTTCCTGCTCAGTGATTGGCAATCTAGAATAATTATGATTGTATGGTGGCGGAGCCTGTTTATACCCCAAACCCTTTCCCTTGTTTTCTTGATAAGCAAGTTGCACATTACACAGATTTTGAACTGTGGCGCTGGAAGTGTCAAACTTTTTGATGTTTAACTCATTTTGTTTGTATTTTCCAGTGAAGAGCTCTAGCTCACCCTTCACAGAGTCACATTCAAGAGTTTTGACTGTGAGTCTATGTTTATAGTCGTGAACCCAACATTGCTGTTGATTCACGTCTCTGTGAAGTTGAGCTATGTCCTTTTTAAGTGCTTCAATCTTTTCATAGAGAATTTTATTATTCTCTCGAAGACTGATGTACTTTCCCATCACAGTGTTGTAATCAGTGATCAATGCTGAGTTTTGTGATCTCAGAAATGCAACTTTCTTTCTACAGTGCTCGGAACATAAAAGAGAATTTAGCGTTTCAGAAAGTGATTTCGGTTCTTCAGTTTGAGCCACTTCATCGGGATGAGATCCTGTCGATTGTGGGGCCTTCTTATCAGATGATGTAGCAGCTACGGGTGAAGATGAGGGAATCTGAGCAACGTTGGGATTAGTAGCAAGTGGCGAAGTAGCAACGGCCCTCTGACAGTTAGACATAGATGACGATGTGTTTGCGTGATTCTGACTCCTCTGCTTGTCTTCCTGGACATATTCATTGACTAAAGAGATCACATCTTTTGTTTCCGTTGTAGAGTGATTGTATGTCCCCATGATAACTGCAACACGATAGTCCCATGTCTTGCTTCGTGGCAAACCGTACAGAAAAGCCCTGTTAATCCTACCAAGTGTCACCTTTAATCCGCTCTTCTCGATTTCAGAAAGCAGTTGCGTAAACCTTCTGATCACGTCTTCTACGGTTTCACCCTCGATATATCCGAAACTATCGAGTTGTTTCCAAACCAACTCACGTTGAGAAACGCTGCTTGGAGAATTCATTGTTGAACCAAGCAATAACCCGCAAACTCGCTAACTCAAGCACTTCGCAAACGAATGAACCGGTTTCTTGTACTGCTCCTCAAAAGGCCTGACAAAACTTATCAAAACGAACAAACACCCCTTTTTTTGATTTTTCTAAATAATTTTTAACCTTTTTTTTTAAATACTAGTTAATAATTTTTAATATATTATATATAATCACCCTTTTTTTTTAATTAATATTAAAATAAACTATTTATAATAATTATATATTAATAATAAAACTTTAAAATAATATATATATATAATGATTTTGTAATGATTACCTAATGATTAATTTATTATTATTAATAATATATTATTATATAAATCAAAAAACAAAAACGACAAACAATGAAGTCGTCTACGTCTTCAATGTTTAACCCAAAACAAACCCTAAAATTAACTCAGCCGCCGATGGAGGTTGAAGGATGATCGGAGCGGTGGAGGTTGAAGGATGAACGAAGAAGAATATCGGAGTAGCAGGTGGGGGGTCGTCGGAGTTGCAGAGACGATGACTGAAGGTCGTCGGAGTTGCAGGTACGTCGGAGATGTGCGTCGGAAAATATGATGATGACGGTGACCAGCGGTGGACGGAGAAGGTGATCGGTTAACGATGGCTGGTACGTTGACTCGAAACGAACGACGGAGGTAACACTGAAGGTGGAGGTGATGGTGTGTACGCAGGAGAAGAAGATGATGAGGGTTGCAGGTGACCGAAAATATGGTGGTTGACGGATAATGAAGAACGATGACGGATAAGAAGACGAAGGATGGGTGGAAGATCACTGTGAACGACGATGGTGTATTATCGGCGGTGATCGGAGAACGGCGGAGATCGGTGTTGTTGCAGGTGACGGCGTCGGGAAAGAAGTGCAATGGTGATGATGATTACGGATAAATATGATGAAACTGTTGAATGATTACGGATGAAGATTTGGTCCGAAATGATGATTCCGGATAGAACAGTGTGTGTCGGATAGAAGAAGGCTGTATTCCGGATGAAAACGAAACGATCACGGACGGAAGTTGTTTGATTACGGATGAGGAATGATGAAGAAAGATATGATGATGCGATCCGAAATGTTATCTGAGATGATCAACGTTTGTATCCGGAATGACTCGAGATGGAGAACGATTATGTTGACTGATGATTGCGGATGAAAAGAAGAACAACGTCGGATGATTTCGGATGTAGATTGTTAATCCGTGATGATGATTCCGGATTGTCGGCTTGTCGGCTGCTGATGATGTTGAACAGTGACGATGAATGTACGATGATGAATGTTGAGTGATGATGACTTTGTCTGCTGTTGATGATGACTATTGATGATGTCAGATGATGATTTTTGAAGATTTAAATATTTGAAGATTTTGAAAATACTTTGACAACTTCTAAACAAATCAAAATACCAAAATATATGGATTTTTAATAAAAATAGAATGAACACGATGAAGAACGCGAAGAACACGATGAAGATCTTCAACAAAAAAACAGAATTTCTTGATGTTTGATATCTAATTGGCTCTGATACCAATTGTAAGTCCCGAAAATACGGATCAAACAACGATATCAAACAATCACCAAGGATGAGCGGAATCCAAACTTGATGATCTTCAAGAAATAATCAAGAACACTATGAAGATTTGAATATTCAAATGATTCAATGCTTAAACTTGCATACAAGGAGCTTGTCTAATACAAGTTTCTAAAACCAATGAACCAACCTTAACTCCTAATTTCCATTAACTATTTATAGTAAGGGGTTTTCCCCAAAACCCTAGGCCCATATTCCCTAAGCCCACTCTAATACTCCACCTTCTAGAAGCCTTGGTCCATTTAGTAATAACTCCTACTAATCCATAAACCTATAGGGCCTAACAAAGTTTGATGTTCATATTGATCTTAAATACGAGGGTTTTCAGTCCACTTAACTGATAATCAATAACCCTATTCATAATCCACCCACACTTTGTTTTCCACTTGACACAATGCGGAAAATCTTTCAAAATAACCCTATTCATAATCCACCCTAAACACTTTCTGGGTATTCACCAAAACACCATCAAAAGACCTAGATCTTTATCTTACATACCAACTTCCATCAAACAAAATCGGTTCTTGCTGAGTGAAATCAACTAATCAAGACAATTCTTCAATCAGACAATTGGGAAACCATTCTTTCAGCCTCAAAGGTGCCCAAGAAGCTAAACCCACATGTAATTCAAATGCTCCTTCAAGAGAACCAGGTGGGTATTCAATCAAATGCCAAAAAGATTACATTTTTAGCCATAACTCTATGTAACCATCACTTGTATGGCTGTGTTAGTCTTCTAGACTAGTTGATGAAATGATTGCAATGAGGTGTTAATTTGCTGAATTTTGGTGTTAATTTTCAGAATTGTGGTGTTACTTTGCTGAATTTTGGTGTTACTCATGCCTATTATGTTGTTTGATTATGATATTCTATATGATAAAATGGTAATTAGAATTTGTATGATGTTCAGCAGCTTGCAGAAGTTAAAAAACAAACAGTCTTCTTCTTGTAGACTGGAGAGGTTTGGTCCACCTCTTCTGCTGCAGATGTCTAGAGATGTGGTTCGCAGACTGCAGACATTTTACCTCTGAAAAAACAAACATCACCTTAGTGTCTTAACATAAAAGGCTCAACTAAATTCGGCCCAAATGCTATTATTCTCAAGCTAGGATTTGGGCCCCATCTAAAAAAATTGTATAAGTTATTTGGGCTTTTGAATCCATCTGATTATGATTATCTGAACCAGGCCTGCGTCTGATTAGTCCAAGAATCCCAACGTTCATAGCCATCAAAGATTCGAAGGCCAGTAACATAGCCTGAGTTTAGGAATTTTGATGTTTCCATCTACAATTTGAATGATTTTATGATATTTATCTCTATATGCTTTTGTTTAATATGCACTTTATTTGGGAACACAAATGCTTAAACTGAATATTCTTGATGAAATTTGATTTTACACATCAAATTTTTGGAGTTTTGCTGATGAAATTTGGTCGTACACACCAAATTAGTGAGTTTTGTTGATAAAGTTTTATGAATTATATATTTATATCCAGTTACACGTCCATATTTTAGCTGTGTGCATGGATATTTGTTGTTTCAATGGAGCAAGATGAACTATTTGCTATTTTGCTAATATATTCATTTGTTTTGGTGAATTTAAAGTGGGTCTTATTTGCTATCACCAGGTTCACTTATCCTCCTACAAAACTCTAATCTGGAATAAAAAATAGAGATGAAACAACCGTACAACTAGAAACAGTTGGTAAGATGGCCAGGTTAGGTAACGGGTCACAACGGGTTTAAGCCCAATTGTAACTAGGAACTTTCTTACTGGTTAAAACATAACAAAAGATTAAGGTTTGTCCTTTTCTAGTTCATTGTATAAAAATACAAAAGATTAAAGTTCGTCCAAGAATGTGGCGTGTTGAGACGTTTATGTCGGTTCCCCAGTGACTCCGAACGTGATCATGAAAGTTATGCCCTTTCTAGTGTGAACCATTTTCTAGCCCACTTCCGTGTGTCTAGTTGCTCCAAATACGAGAATGCTAAATCATGGATCAGCTCCGTGTCCCCATCAATGTAAAGATTATGCATCATTGTGTACTTGCAATGTTGTTTTCATTGTTCAGCTAGAAAATGTAGCAACTTAACATAGCGGAAGCAAAGATCTTCATCTGCCAAATTATGCACAAATTCCAGCCCAAATAAGTTCTTTGTTTTGCTTGTGTTTTCTACATCAAAATAGTAAATCATGTCAAAACTGACTGAGACAATATACAGTTTATGTTAATCTAGATACTTTTGCTTTGGTCAAATGACATAACTTGAAAGTTGACTCTTAAACAAGACCACAAAAAATTTACAAATAAAGGGTTCAGTTACATGATCTGAACGAAAAGGAAATGGTTGATATGTGTTGTACTGTACTAACCTGAAAAGCTTTGAACTTAAAGGAGCTTTGTGGATGAAAGCAACAATTTGATGAAACCATCTTTTTGGTAAGCTACAATCTTAACTTTATCCTTCATATTTGCATATGGCTGAAAAGCTACATATATCCAATTGCTTCACATCATATAATTCCACACAAAAGCTACTTTATCCTTCATATTTTCTCTCTCCCGATTCCATACCGTGTGGGCTTATAACCATCAAATACATCATTATCAAAAAAGTATATAAATTTCGCATATGATGGTATTATTCCCACCTAAACATTTCATCATAGTAAACTAGAGCATATGAAAAATTGCAACATTCGTATTACTTCACCTTTTTTATTAATCTTTTTGGGATGTAATGTTACCCAAAGTGTTTATTGAATGCATAAAACCCTTGAAGTTATTATAATAAAAAAGTTAAGACTATCACAAAAATAATACTTCTTTCGTTAACATGCTAACTATTAATAATTACTTTTCTTTATAATTTTAGAAAATAGTAGCTTTGGTTGACCCAGCCAGTTCCATTTTGAACCTGTGACTTCAATAACTACTAGTAACCATGTTGATTAGTCAGACCCCGGGTTTAAGTCAAAAGGATGAAAAAATGCTAGTTATTTGACTTTGTATATCACTGAAACTGCAGGATAGATGCATCTTTTAAAGACTTTGTCCACTCACCCTGTTTGCAGATTGTTCAACTGAAGAAACACGGAACTAATTAAGGGACTAATCAGTTTGGTTTATGTTCCTTGCATGGTGGTTAATCTTCTTATGTTTTCCTGAGCTCCTTAATGACCGTGGTTAACTGCAAAACAAAACACCGTTACTCGTTAAGAGGGGAATGTGGGGGTTTCCCTCTTAACCGGGCTCCGGCGTGAGAATAAGCGACTGTGCTTTGGAGGTAATTAAGTATTAAGTGAGAGAGTAGAGGGAATGGAATGTTTAACCTGTGGAGTGAAGGTCTCTATTTATAGCCGGAGAGGTGTAAGAGGGTGTGGGCTGATGGGCCTTGGGCCGGAAGGCGACAACATGGAGGATATGCTCCTTGTCTCACTGGTGTCGACCGTTAGTGGCTTCTAGGAGCTTTGTGGAGCTGGCGCAACGTGATTGGAGCCACGTGTCACTGTTGTCGGCCTGGACGCCCTTCTGCCATCAGCAGGTAAGTGGAGATCGTGGGGCAGTTGTCTCTGCCCTATGATTGGTGCCACATAGGCGTCCTTAAGTACTTCTTGTCTCCTGCATGTCAGACGATCGTGGAGCACGATTGCGCAGGAACAGAAGGACCCTGATTGGCTCTTTTATTCTGCCACTTGTACGTTGTGTACTATCTGGAAAGGTCTCGCGCCGTAGTCAGGCACGATTCTTGCTGAGCACGTTATTACCATGCGCGCGGCATGGGCTTTCAGATGTCCCTTTTAGAATGCTAAGTGTCGTTAACTGGAGTTGATTCTTTTGTGGACCTCGCGCCGCGCTGCACAGGTGTGTTGTATCCCGCGCGAGGTTGGCGATCAAGAAAATTGCTGATTAAGGAGTATGGTCCCGCGCGGCCTCATAGGGAGTTGCGCGGCTTTTTGGGACCATACCCCTTCAAGTCCCCCCAGTCCAGTGCTGCACCATGCGCAAGGCAAGTGGTTGGAGCTCTGGACTTAAGAAAATAAAGTAGAGTGATGATTTTGGCTTTGGTAGACGGCGCGCGTGTAAGTTGTTAGTTAATACGGCGCGGCTACCAGGCTTGTTGTTGGCTTTTCCATGAAGTTTCTCATGACTTTGGGCGGGAGAAAACTCGAAGTTTGAATTTTCTGACAGGTTGGTGAAAAAGTCGCGGTTAGTGACGTTTGAGTTGACCTCTGACGGTTGTCATCAACGTGTTGCTGACGGTTCAGATTTTCGTCAGGCGAGTGAGGCCCACGCGCGCGTGGTAACCGTCACTCCGGGAAACACGCCTTACGTGGCGCTTTCTGGTTGGCCTTGCTTGCGGCGATCTCGGCACGGTTACCCATCGCATTAAATGCGATGGGTATATATATCCGGAGAGATATGAGGCTCGTCACTTTCTTGTTTACTATTCTTCTTCTTCCTCTCAAATCTCTCTGAATCTTCAAGTTTTCGAAGAACGTTGTAGCAGATCATCACGTTTTTTAAGAATATCGTAGCAGATTATCGAGAGTGTTTTCGGTATTTTCCGTGATACCTTTGCTGATTATTGATGGCTGAAGAACATTATGAAGACAATCCCGGAGAAGAAGGTCCTGTACCTGTTCTCCGGTGGGATCTAGGTCTGTTTGAACAACTATCACGAAGTTTCCGGTTCCCACCGGAGTGGGATGCCCGGTATCCCGGCCAGAACCAGACGGCCGCTGATGCACCACCGGGGTATATCACTCTGTTTGAAGACTTCTTTCATCAGGGTAATTTCCGGTTGCCGGCGACAAACTTTATGGCACACATTCTGCAATATTATGGGTTTCATATCTCTCAGATGAGCCCACCCGGGATGGTCCGTGTCAGACACTTCGAGTTCTTGTGTTGGGCTCATGGCATTGAACCGACGGTTGATAAATTCCGGGTTTTCTACACACTTCAGAGAAACATGGGTTTTTATTCCTTCGCCAGCCGAGGCGCGGCGAAGAAGATACTGCTAAACCCTCCCAAGAGTTTTCACGACTGGAAACCAAAGTTTTTCTATATTCGGGAGGAGGTAGTTCCGATACCCATGACATTTCGCGCCTGGACTGAACCAATCGTGAAGGAAGACTTGGCGATCCCCAAGACTGAGGCTTGGTATCGGGAGCTTACTGCCACCCCGAACCGAGTGTTTGGGGAGAATGTCTTGGTCGCGGCGCGGATGAGCGATCAGTGGCGGCCTGATAGCAAGGAGGTTCCTGTCTTGATGCTTGGTGACCAAGGTTAGGAATTCTTATCTTTAATTACCCTTCGGGGCTTGCGTTTTTCCTTATTGTATGATTTATCTTGTAGAGGTGGGTTTGTATCAAGCTGCCTTCGCCGCTTTCGGCGGTAGGATGGGTGTACGCCCGCTTCAAGACGGAGAACAATATTGGTACGACCAAATAAGGGATAACTTTATGTATCCTGTTGCGGATGCATTCGCTTTGCCGCCTACTGCAACTGAAGGTGCGCATATACCTAAGCCTCGTCCTCTGCGCTCTGTGACTTCTGCTGGGAAAGAGGTTGTCTATCTTTCCAGCGGGGAGTCTGTAGGATCTTCGAACGAGGAGTTAAGTTCGTGGTCTAACATCTTTGCAGGTGTGTTGCGCGACCTAGGTATCGACCCCGAAGAGAAGAAGAAGAAACCCCCAAAGAAGAAGAAGGCGGGTGAGACCGAAGTGACAAGCAAGAAGGGCGGGAGTAGCCGCGCAGCTGCTGGTAAAGGTAGTCTTCGTCTTCGTCAAAGTGACTTAAAAGATTATGTGATAATTAGTGACTCATTAGAGGGTTTGTCGCGCGTAGGCGAAGGTAAAGGTGGAGCAGGTCGCTCAAAAGATGAAGGTGGCGCGGGTTCTCGCAACCCGGATGCTGGCGCGGGTTCTCGCAACCTGGATGCTGGCGCTACTCCTTCTGTTGAGCATGCTGAAGAGGAAGAAGAGGAGGAAGAAGAAGAAGCTGCTGGAAATTTGATCAGCAGAAAAAGGACCAGGAGCGGGGCGACTGCTGGAGTGACTGTGGCGTCGAAGGCTGGAGGAGCTCTGGTGCTTGGTAAACAGAGCAATTTGCGCTCACTCTATCAGTTCTCTCCTGGTAAAGTTTGTTTTTTAGTTCTTTTTGTTGTGGCTTTGCTTGTCTTGACCCTTTGATTTATGCAGAGGGCAAGAAGAAGACCCCTGAAAAGGGTGTTGTTTTTACGGAGCCAGAGCCAAAGAGGCCTAAGATTGTCATCAAATCTTCCGAGACTGCTGCGGCTGTGCATGACAAGGGCAAACATGTTGCTGAGGTCGATAAGGCAAAGGCTGCCGAAGAGAAGAAGAAGGCTGATGAGGAGCGTAGGAAGAAAGTTGATGAAGACAGGAGGAAGGAAACGGAGGCGAAGAAGAAAGCTGAGGAAGACCAGCGCCAGGCTGAAGAGGCGCGCAAGAACAAGGCTGCTGAAGAAAAGAGGAAGAAGGCAGAGCAGGAGAGAAGAGCTGCTGAGAAGGCTCTTGCTGATGCTGAGAAGGAGAAGGGAAAAGAGAGGGCCCTGGAGAAGGAGAAGGAGAAATCTGCTGCTGAAAGGCCTGTTGGTATTTCTATTACCAAAGGCGCGGGCTCGGGTTCATCTGCTGGTCGGGGTGGTGTGAAAGCTGTCGCGCCGCCGCGCTCTCCAATAGGTCCCCGGGATACAGTGGGGGATATCTATTACAAGTCTTACACTGAAGAGAGTCGCGGTGACGCTCCGCACAATCCGCCTTGGGGTTTGAAGCAGAAGGATACTTTTCTCGAGTTCGCGCCTTGCCATGACTGGCTGGTGAATTCGATTCCTCCTGGGGAGATGGATCGTCAACGGGCGCGGACTCACAGCGGGCTCTATCATGCCTACATTGTTGGTGAAGCCAATACTCGCGCTGCTAACCAAGAAATTGTCCGGGAGTGGCGAACCATGGTTAGGGAGAGGGATGATTGGGAGAAGTATCGCGATCGCATTACGAGGCGTGCTACTGACTTGGAGAAGTCTAGAGCTGCGTTTGATGAGCAGAAGGCGAAGTTCGAGGCTGACCGAAAGTCTGAAGAGTGGGGGCGCGAGGCCCTGAAAAATAAGCTTCATACTGCTCAAGAGCAACTGGCTAAGGAGAAAGCCGAGTTCAAGCGCATTTGCGCGAAGGATAACGAGCGCGCGGCTGCGGATCGTAACAAGATTGTCAACCTTGAAGCCAAGGTAGTTGAGTTGACCGGCAAGGCCGAGGATGCGCAAGCTGCACAGGTTGCTAGGGAGCAGGTTGAGGTTTGTGCAACTTATACCTTTTCTCTGTGCTTTATTTTATAAAATAGCCTAAGTCCCTTTATTCCTTTTTAGGTTGAGTTGGCTGAGGTGAAGGCTCAGTTATCAAGCAAAGATAAGGACCTGCATGCCAAGGATGTCGAGATTGCGGAACTGAAACGTCGCCTGAATGATCAGGTTGATAAATGCGAGTCCTTGGAGATTGATCTGGAGGCTGAGAAGGTTAAGGCTGCAACTGCTGAGGAGGCCAAACAACGAGCTGAGGAAGCGCGTGATGTTAGCACTTCTGCCCTCAATGTAGCACAAACGAATTATGCTGAAGCTCAGGGCATTGTTGATACTCTCGTTTCTGAGGCCGAATGGATGCGCGGCCGTGGAGTAGTGCTGGTATGTTATCCTTTTTCCCTTTCGAAGGGTATATTTTTTAGAAGTTGTTTGTAATGCGCACGCTCTGCTATAGATTGCCAATTCCATTCTCAATGCTGGAGAACTGGATCGTGCTGTCGCTGCCTTGACCGATGCTGCGCGCGCTGATGGTCACCGAGGAGGATACCTAGAATGTGCACAGCATGTTGAAGAAGCACTTGGACAGGAGTTTGACGTTAGTCATTGTTCGGTTACTGACCAGGCTAGTGCCGCGCTGACACGCGCTGAACATGCTTACGACCACTTGTCATTGCCTGTGATGGATTTAGTTGCCAAGGCTTTGGAACATGATGACTGGTGCCGGCGCCTTAAGGGCATTCTTGATCCACCCATAACGGTTGAGTTATCGGATGAGGAGGCCGCTGGGAACGATGGTGATGATGAAGGCGATGGTGGCGACAAGCGTGATGGTGATGGTGTTTGAGATTGTTTCGAGTAGAATAGGTTTTGTATGGCTTTGTGCCTTGTGAATTTCTGTAAGGTTTTGATGTAACTTCTTGCGCAGTCGCGCTAGTTTTAAATGAACGTTACCCCGTTGTCTATACAACTGTTGCGCGTTTTGCGCTTTGTTTTAAATGTGATGCTTGCTTATTTTTCTTGTTACAATTATTGCACTGTTGCTAGAAACTTTGGTTAAGTTAGCGCGAATAAATGTAAGTGTGGCTCTTGTGTGAGTAACTGCCCGGTCTCGCGCTACGTTCGCGGAGGACCTTGGAGGCATAACTGGAGTGTTTTCGTGCTAATCAGAAGTTTAACATGCATTTGTAACTGGAAAATACTGTAGGAGATAGCAAGGATTCAATATGTAAAGAACACTCGTATTGGCAAACTTGATGGGCGCGTGGGCCCTGTTTACAGTGGTGATGCATTACATTTTTCTGTTGCCTTAGGTCCTAAGTACGTTCATCCGTCGTAGGAGAATCTTTTCTTGTGCACACCACCTGGGAACACCCGACTGCCGTCGAGTGCGGTGGAATTTTGATTCTTCACGGTGTACCACCAGGCAACGCTGACTGCCGTCAAGCGCGGTGATTTAACCGGTGTTTATTCTTGATGGGTGATGTGGCGAGACCAGCGATCACCCATTCCTCTGGATCTTCTTGATGTCTTTGCGCACGCTCTTTAGGAGGTGGTCCAGTTTGCCACTCTTCAGAGCCTTTTCGATTTCTATGCGCAGTTGGAAGCAATCGTTAGTCAAGTGGCCTGTGTCCTTGTGAAATTCACAAAACAGGTTAAGGTCTTGGCCTTTTTTGCTACGCATTGGTAGTGGATCTTTAAGATCCAATTTCTCCGTGTTGAGTACTTCGAGAGGTGATTTGGTTAGTTGCGTCCACTTCCTTTCCTGGTTTTCTTCTCTGTCTGTCTTCCTATAGCGGTCTCCGTCGATTGTCGAGCGAGCATCTTCCTCTCGCCTGCTTCTGTCTTCATATGACCTTGCGCCCCAGTCGGAGTGTCTCTTCCTCTTTTCGTGTCTGGTAGAATCGCGCAAATAATCCCTGGAGAAATGACGAGATGATTGATGCTCTCTGGCGTAATAATCGCGCGACTGGCTTCCCTTGGAAAATTGATCTTCAGTATGATAATTCTTGTTTGCGGCGAGTGATTCCTCAGTTTGCGCGACTATCTTCGCGGCTTCCATGAGTTTATCCCACTCCTTTGGCATTCCATCTTTCCCCGTGATGGTTCTGATCAGGCTATCACAGCGGATGGCTTTTTTGAAATGGCAGCGCATGAGCTGCTCACTCACGCCACCTATCTCCAAACATTCTTTGTTAAAGCGCGTAATGAAATCTTCCAGACCCTCATTATCTCTACGCCAGATATCTTCAACTTCCGCTGTGTCGCGCTGGTATCGCCTTTGTTGGCTGAAGTGACTCAAAAACTGAGTTCTGAAATCTACCCATGATTTTATCTTTCCCGGAGGAAGGCTGTCGAACCAGGCGCGAGCAGCCCCCGTTAATGTTTGGATAAACAAATGGCACCACATGGGCATGTTCCAACCTCCCATGCAGCCCACGCTAGTAAACACTCTGACGTGATCATCTGGATCAGTCAACCCGTTAAACTTTCCGACAGTCGGAGGTAATTTCTCTCTCTTGAGCGGCGCGAGTGCTATCTTTGGGATGAACTTTGAATGCTCTATAGCTTCCTCTGGTCGATAGGCGAGGCGAAAGTCACGCTCTGCCTCTTCGGTATACCCAACGTGCTGCCTTGGTTTATAGTACTCATGATTTCTTTGCAAACGATTGAAAACCGAAGATTCGTCATCGTTCTCCCAGGTTGGATCATTCGGGTCGGTTTCTTCCCACTCGTCGTTTATGTTGCGCGGCGTGAGCCGGCTATGAACTGGGCCTCTTCGGGAATTTGACGGTTCGTCATAGTAGCTTTCTGTCTCCCCCCGCGTATCGCGCGTGTCCTGCACGCTTAGTCTTCGGGTAGGGGGAGGTCTGTTGGCTCTTCCTTGGATATTTTGCGGTGGTTGCATCGGGCGCGGCCCGTGACTTGGGCCGGTTGGTGTAACCAAGGAAGGTTCTGCCGTTAGAACTGCTTGCTGCGCGCTCAAGGATTGATATGCCGCGTTAATGGTGGCGAGTTGCTTGGCGTACCATGAGGCTGGGGTTTCGCCCTCTGGTAGCCCCAATAGCGCTGAGATATTCTGAGGTGGAGCTGGGTTCGATGGTCCAGCACCGTTGTTTCCCGGGGTAGTTTGATTGATGCGGGTGAAGCTCCCGCGAGGACCCCCGGTGTTGGCCATCTCGATCTCGCCAATTTCTTCAACGTTTTGGTGCTGGATGTTTTGATTATCCACCCCAAACGCTGCGTTAGGGTCTGCTCCGAGACCAACAAATTCGGGAATGATTCCTTGACCAGCCATGATCGAAGGAAGAAAAGCAATGAAAACTCAGCCGGCGCGTGGTTTAGGGATTGAGGGCCTTCATTCAGGATGCTAAGTGCTGAATCTGATCTTCAATCCTGTTTGAACGGTTCTCGGCCAAAAAGTCTACCCGACCTTCCAGATCTGTTTTCCTGGGGTTTTACAAACGGTTCTCGGCCAAAAACTTCAGGTTTGAGTTTTCTTATTCCTAGATCTGATACTTCTACGGTTTCAGAACCACATCTTGTGGTTCCTCTTTTCCCAAGGTTCTATGATCTGTTTTCTTGAGAAGTCGACGCCCGAATTTATTTCAGATCTGAAACTTTTTTGTTTTAGCAATAAACTCGAATCTGGATCTGAAAATCGAAGCTTTATTTAGGATAAAATCCAGATCTGATGAGATGGTGTTGTTATCCTTTTTATTATAAAACGTGAGATCTATGGCCACCATAGTCTTTAATGAAATCTAGATCTTCCACCTGGGAAAGAGGTTTTTTACATCCGACATCTGTAATGTGAACAACTATATTTTTAAATCATATTTCACATTTGGTAAAAGCAAGTTACAAGTGGTAAGGCATGATTTACAAGTGTAGGTTGCACAACTCTATTTTGTCTATCACCTCGAACCACTAGATCACACCAAGATATTACAATTGTACACCTGCTAGCTAAAGGTACAAGTCGTAAAGCGGGGTGTACCAATTAGCCAAAGACACAAGTGTTGATGCGCGATGTACAAGTATGTTTTCATTGGGTAGTCACAAATATCTAAAATGGGGTGTATACAGATGTAAAGTAGGGGGTGTTGGACAAGAGGGGACCACTCCAGTGTAACATCCTATCACCTTATGCAAGTTTACGTGAGTAAGGTGGCTGGCTCAAAAACAAGGAACCAACACCCGCCGTTTTTTCACTGTTAACCGGTTTAAACTCGTCGGCACATCATTTACCCGCGGACAACTCACACGCGGTGTCTTACTGTACCGTTGCACTACACGCGCATGCGGACGTAAACCATGCGCAAGCCTCGCTAAATACGAGCCGCGAGGACTCGCCTCCGGCCGAAATAATGCGGGAGCCGGGATTTGAACCCACGCCCCGTGCGGTACGCCGACTTAACATGTTTGCAAACTACAAGTTGGGCACTTGACCTTGCGCCACTGAAGCCATGCGCGACATTCGGTCATGCCCCAACCACCGTGCGCGAGGCGCGACCAATCGTACTCCGCACACCTCCAACAGGCTACCATCTTGGTCACGCCACTCAATGCTTCCGCCACCACGCGCAGTGGGTTCATGACTCCGTCACCCCGCGCAACCATCTCATTTCGTTATCTACTAGCTGACAACAAAAATGAAGCATCGTTAGCCTGCCTCTCTTTGCTTCGCGCAACCCGATTCACGCAGCTAACATCCATGTCACTAGTTCCTGCGCGACGTACATAAACAGGAGACGTTTGTAAGAACTAAGTCTTCTCCTCTAAACCCCATATATCCATGTTAATTGTTTTGCCTTCAGAAAAAAAGTCACTATGTTTTCAAAAGAAGATGCTTTTTACAGACATTTCAACAAATCTACCTTTTACCTATATATTAAAAACTGAATTGAATGAATAGTATTCAATGAATATTAAAAACTGAATTAATAGTATTCAATGAACAGTAGTAATAAAAAGGGAAATTAGTCTGTAATAATCCCACCTAGACCTTATCGGCCATTAATAATCACATCTCAGAATATTCCCCCCACCAGTTTCACCTTTCACCTATTTTTCCTACAATGGTCCCCCGTTAAAAAAACTTAACGGAGTTAAGCTTTTTTCCAAATTACAAACAGATTTTTAGGGTTTTTGATCAGAACGACGATACGAGTCCATTGATGTAAAACTTGCCTCGAAACGGTACTCCAAATGATGAAAACGGCGCTTCAATTCGGGTGTTTAACTTTCCAATTAACAAAAATCAAGTCACTTGGAGCACCGTTTCGAGGCAAGTTTTACACCAAGGGACTCGTATCGTCGTTCGGATCAAAAGCCCTAACAAATCTGTTTGTGATTTGGAAAAAGGATTAACTTCGTTAAGTTTTTTTAACGGAGGCCCATTGTAGGAAAAATAGGTGAAAGGTGGGACTGTTGGGGGGAATATTCTGATGTGGGATTATTAATAGCCAATAAGGTCTAAGTGGGATTATTACAGGCTAATTTCCCTAATAAAAATATTCAATGAATAGTAGTAATAAAAATAGAATTGAATGAATAGTAACATCACTAACGAATGAGCAAATGGTATCGGGTACCGGTACCGGTATCAAATTTATCAAACCGGGTGTATTTTCGGTGCCGGTTCGGCACCGATATTCATCGGTTTTTACCCTCAAATACCGGTGCCGTACCAGTACCTACCGGTACCGAGCCGTACCGTATCAGGTATATTCGGTACCGGTATCCACTTTTGGAGTTTTCGATAACAGTATTTTCGATTCAGGTTGATACCGAGCTCATCAAATCCTGTAGCAATGCAAGTAATTACACCGTTTAGATTACTTTTCATACAATAGAATTGAATGAATAGTAACATCACTAAGGAATGAGCAAATGGTATCGGGTACCGGTATCAAATTTACCAAACCGGGTATATTTTCGGTGCCAGTTCGGCACCGGTATTCATCGGTTTTTACCTTCAAATACCAGTGCCGTAGCAGTACCAAGCCGTACCGTACCAGGTATATTCGGTACTGGTACCCACTTTTGGGGATTTCGGTACCGGTTGGTACCGAGGTCATCAAATCCTGTAGCAACGTAGCAATGCAAGTAATTGCACCGTTTAGATTACTTTTCATACACACAGTAAGTAAACTGTATTTCGTTTGAATGAGGTTTTATATACACAACAACTATTTTGCTTTATTTTTTGTCTTTTCCTGTAATGAATGAATTGTAGCATGTAAAATTAACTTGGATATTTATATTATTGTTGAGCAAATCGTATCAAATCCTGTAATCAAACCGGTATCGTATCGGTTCCAAATTTACTAAACCAAATCATTTTCGGTACCAATTTGGTATCCACCTTTTGGCGTTTTCAGAATCGTTACTTTCGGTTCGACACCGTTCTAGCACCATACCTGTATTTATTGATTTTACCTTCAAATACCATACTGTATCGTACCGAGCATTTTCGGTGCCGGTACCTAATTTCGATGATTTTCCGGATCGGTACTTTCGGTGCCGTTACCGGTACCAAGCTCATCCATATTTTAACGTGTTAGCACCGTAATAACTAAACTGAAAACAACCGAATTTCCAACGTGTAGCACGTGTGGGTCCTATTAAAATATATTAGGTTATTTAAAATCGCTTTTTAAGATGGAGTGACTATCCTTTTCATGATATTTTTATTTATGTTTTGATATTCGGTATCTGTTTGCCGTTACTGACACACGTTTTACAGTCATTGGGTCCCCGCCGCAACGCGCGGATGGAAAATCAAGTAGTTCTTATAATATTATTTTGCATAGTGGATAGGCATATAACTAAGAAGTTAAAGTAATAATTAATAAAAACCGACTTATTATTATATTCTTATAATCTGCTATTGAATTTCCTATTTTTAACACACGAAATTATAAATTACCTGAGCATCCTATTTTGTTGTGAAATTGCCCAAACTAATATAAATGGTAACTTATATCGTCTTCAAAAGATTTCTGCATACACGTTTAGGTATTGTTATTGGGGCATTTGGTTTATTGTGATTTTAATATTTTGAGAGATAATCAAATAGGAAGTTGTTTTTGGAAGAGAATGGTAGAAAGCAATAATAGAGTGACACATGGCAAACATAAAAAACTTGGGAGGGACATTTCGTCAAACACAAACTAGTCCCATTTAACCCTAATCTAAAAAACCAAGATCAGACTTCATCCCACCACCTCCATACCACCACCACCACCACTCCGCCACCCACCCCTCCGCCAACGCTGGTGTCGTCTCTTTCCGTTCATATTGTGGACTATGGATTCCTCACGCAAGAAAACTTCTATACATGTGTACAAAGACAATTTCTTTGCCAAGTGCCCATTTCTAGAAACCTTTGCTAATTCTCCAAATGATTTATCTCATATCTCTTCACAAATTTTGGAGACCAATCAATATAAAGCACCACCGACTTTGAAGATGATGACAAGTTAATGGTTTTATCTTCTCCAGTTGAGATATCAATCAGGTCATCATTAATTTCTAAAACGCATTACATTTCTAAAACGCATAACTTAGATTATTTGAAAATATACTCAAATAAATGATTATTTTTTCAATTTATGTTTTTTAATAGTGTCTTACTTCATGGCCTTTTTTTAATTTTGTTTTTACTCCATCGCGTTTTACAAAAGATTGAAAAAACATATTTGTTTTGTGTTTTATGTCCATTGCGTTTTACAAAAAAAAATGAAAAATACAATTTTTGTATGTTTTTTGTTCATTGCGTTTTACAAAAAAAACACATTTTTGTGTGTTTTTTGTCCGTTACGTTTTACAAAAGAATGAAAAACAATGTTTTTTGTCCATTGCGTTTTAAAGATAAAAAAACACTCGTTTTTATGGTGCAATTTTTATAAAAAAAAATAATGCCGTATGAAAGACTTATTGACGTTTTAAAAATGAGGGAGAATTGTAAGAGAGAAAAACTATTAGTCTTTGATTGAATAGAATACCCTTAAACAATCTCACGCGCCTCTAGTTTTTTTCAATTCAACCCATTTAATCGAAACCCTTAATTACTCAATTGATAGTCAAGATTACTTTCTAATATTCATACACTAATACATCTTCCGGACCCTTAGTATTTTATCAACAAATTTTAACAACTATTTTGTAAGGAGTAGGTAATGTGTAGGTATGTGTAGCTGTCCCCATATAACAACGACTTGGTTAGTACTTTTTATAATATTTCATGGATTATGTTATTCATACACTAATACATCTTCCAGACCCTTGATATTTTATCAACATATTTTAACAATTACTTTGTAAGGAGTAGGTAATGTGTAGTATGTGTAGCTGTAACCACATAACAACGACTTGGTTAGTACTTTTTATAATATTTCATGGATTTTATTATAATTAATAATGCCAAGTTGCACATTGGCTAATTAAAAATTCAAAAGTATAATAATAGTATACTTGTTTTGAAGATAAAAAATACTCTTTTTTTGTGTAATTTTTATAAAAAATAAAATCATATGAAAGAGTTATTAACATTTTAAAAATGAAGGAATTTAAGGAGATAGAAACTATTGTCTTTAATTGACTAGTACCCTTAAACAATCTCACACGCCTCTAGTTTTTATTCAATTCAACCCATTTAATTAAAACCCTTAATTATTCAATAGATGATCAAAGTTACTTCCTAACCTTCCTACACTAATAAGTCTTTCCATTATATTCTAACACTTAATACTTTATCAACATATTTTAACAATTATTTTGTTAGGAGTAGGTAATGTGTAGGTATGTGTAGCTGTCACCACGTAACAACGGCTTGGTTAGTACTTTTTATAATATTTCATGGATTATATTATAATTAATAATGCCAAGTTGCACATTGGTTAATATAAAGATGGATTATGATCAAATACAAAGGATCCTAATTGTAAGAAGTGTAAGAAGGATTTATAGAGTGACAAGTGTCCAATAACCTAAAAAACCCACTACACAAAAAAACCCACTAAAAAAAAAAAAAAAAAAAAAACCTTAAACATCCACCACCAACCCCCCCCCCCCCCCCCCCCACACCTTTCTTTCTATATAATACATTAGTAAAAGGGAATTAAAACATCGAAATCCAGTAAACAAAAACTAGATTCGTTAGTGTACTTTTCAAGTTAAGAAGTCATGAATTAAAATCTACTTTTGATAATCAATAAATTAGTAAAAGGGATCAAATAAACTGAAATCCGATTAGGGAACTTTCATAGGCCGTAGTTTCATTGTAACTCCTTAAAATCAAGAGTGAATTTCAAAGATTGTCCTTTATCTTTATACCCATTTTCAGGCGTTGTCCTTTCTGTTCAAAATTGACGAGTTTTGTCCTTTATGTTTTCATATCATACACGTTTTGTCCTAAAGGAATTAGAAAATGTTTATACCAAATTTAACTGAAAAACTAACTGGGTTAGGCCTAAAGGACAAAACGTGTATGATATGAAAACATAAAGGACAAAACTCGTCAATTTTGAACATAAAGGACAGCGCCTGAAAATGGGTATAAAGATAAAGGACAATCCTTGAAATTCACTCTAAAATCAATTATTGATCAAACTCAATTCCATAAACTGCGAAAGGAAAATTAATGAAACTGGCATCGAATTAGAAAATGTTTTGACAAAGCTTTCAAAGCCAAAAACCAAATTGAATTCGTAGCACATGGAAATAACAAGTTTCAAAAACCAAATGAATGAAGCAACAAACCAGATCCTAAAAAGCTGAAATCCAATTTAACACATAGCTTGCATAATTTTTTAGACTTGGTATTGATGATGTAAACAATCAGTTGGGTGTGAATATTCCAATTAAAGACAACAATGCTGATGACGGTTAATGTTTACTTAAATATGTATGTGTTTTTTCACCATTTTCTTTGTAATTTAATTCACAGCTTCTAAATAAAGAAATATAAAATGCTTTGCCATACTACATGGAGACACAAAAATACATACATCCAATTTGAACCAGTAAACCTATAAGTTAGTACGAACACTCCAAGTAACCAGAAGTAACACAGTAGTATTTAGGTTAAATTCTTATGCAGTACAAATAAGCATTGTTTACTGTTTAGTGGTCTCTATAAGTCTCCTTTTTCTGCAAGGTGGTATATTTGAAAAGGAGCTCAATACATACCTTGAAAGAAAGTAAAAAAAGGCATTAAATGTATCACATATTTTTCCGAATAAATCATTTGTCATGCTGTAAAATTTGCAGTCTGAATGAAAACAAAATATCTAATTTATGCATATTGCAAGAGTCAAAAGGGTATTTAGTAAACATGTACCATTAGTAGTCTCTTATGTTGATGCAGGGGATATGAGTGATGCCAGATGAGGGGAGGGCAGTAGTGGGAGCCTCTTCCATAGTCACATGGGTCGCGGTTCACTCCGGTTCGCGAAACGAAAACGGGAACGTAGTTCGTGAAATTTTAAAATTCGGTACGAGGGGGTATGTTCATTCGGTACGCAGTACGGCGTACCACATAGTTTGGTACGTCGTATCGTATATAAAACAATTATTACAATATAGTTTATAAAAAAATCAAATCTGAAAAAAAAAATTGATAATCATATCCAAAATTCAAAAGCATTTCTAAATAATAATATCAATAACAAATTTATCTCCTACAATATCTTCTAAATAATAATATCAATTACAAATATATCTCCTAAAATAATACAATCTGTTACATTATTATAGGTCGGCAATTAGGTTCCATTAAAAAGGCGGGAAAAGTGTCTAAACACGTTTGCAATTCGTGCATCGATTGACTGGTACGCGAATCGAATCGTTCCGAAACGGCGAATTTTTCAATCGGAAACACGTTTTTCAGTGATTCGGAACGAGTATTGTGATAATCGGGTACGACCTTTTTTCCGATCCGGTTCGCGAACCCAGGCCGAATGGTTCGATTCTGTACCCGATTCTGGTACGGTAGAACCAATTCGGGATTCGAGGGGGGGTCTGCAATTGAGATATCAATCAGGTCATCATTAATTACTAAAACGCATTACATTTCTAAAACGCATAACTTAGATTATTTGAAAATATACTCAAATAAATGATTATTTTTTTAATTTATGTTTTTTTAATAGTGTCTTACTTCATTGCTTTTTTTTTAATTTTGTTTTTAGTCCATTGCGTTTTACAAAAGAATGAAAAAACATATTTGTTTTGTGTTTTATGTCCATTGCGTTTTAAAAAAAAAATGAAAAACACAATTTTTGTATGTTTTTTGTTCATTGCGTTTTACAAAAAAAACACATTTTTGTGTGTTTTTTTGTCCATTACGTTTTACAAAATAATGAAAAACAATGTTTTTTGTCCATTGCGTTTTACAAAAGTATGAAAAAACACATTTTTGTGTGTTTTTTTTGTCCACTGTGTTTACAAAAGAATAAAAAAAATGTTTTTTGTCCATTGCTTTTTACGTATCTGGGTTTTTGAAGAAAAAAATTCAAAAGTATAGCAATAGTATACTCGTTTTGAAGATAAAAAAACACTCGTTTTTATGGTGCAATTTTTATAAAAAAAAGAGTAAACTTCCGTTTTGCTCCCTGTGGTTTGGTCACTTTAACGGTTTTGCCCCAAACCTTTAAAAATAGTCATTTTACTCCCTGATGTTTTGGTTTTGTTGCCAGTTTGTTCCCTGCGGGGAGCAAAATGGAAAAACAAACAATTTGGATGGAGTTAGAGGCGGGGAGCAAACTGGCAAAAAAACCAAAACATCATGGAGTAAAATGGCTATTTCTAAAGGTTTGGAGCAAAACGGAAGTTTACTCTAAAAGAAATAATGTTGTATGAAAGACTTATTAAGGCTACAACCATTGGTGACCAAAACCTTGGTTGGTTGGCCAAAAAGTGAAAAAAAAATAAAAAAAATCAGTTAAAACTCACGACCAAGTTGGTGTGCCAACTTTGGTTGATGATTTTTTTATTATTTTATAAATGCCACATGTTGGATTGTTAGTGGTTCTTTTATAATTATGTTTTCTATTTTTGTTTTATAACAATTAATTCTAACTAAAACATGATTTTCTTTAATAACTTTTTAATATTTAATTATTAAAAAAAATCTGAAAACATAGTGTTATTTAACTTTTTTTTGTGAATATATCGATATAAATTTTATCAAAACCGAGTTTCTTCAAAAAAAAATATATTTTTTTAATTGTTTTTTTTATAAAAAATGCATATATCTTTGTTTTCCACATGTACTGATCTTACTGGTTCGTTAGATTTTTTTCGATAACTTTATTAACTATGTTTGATAACTGTATGTGTTTTTTTAATAAAAGATTCATTATATTGTTGTTATTTATTTTGCTTTTAAAACAAATCGGTTTCAAATGAAAATATTAATTGTAATTATTTTTAACACATTTATGGATAAATAATAAGCATAAAAATATATATTTAATAAAAAAAATTTAAAGGTTGGGTTGTGAATGTGAGTAAAAGGTTGAGATAGGTTGGGTTGTGTAGGTGGAAGAGAGAGAAATTAGTTTTTTATTATAAGGTTGGGTTGAAGAAGGTTGTGGATGGAGATAGCCTAACGTTTTAAAAATGGGGGAGAATTGGAAGAGAGAAAAACTATCGTCTTTGATTGACTAGAATACCCTTAAACAATCTCACGCGCCTCTAGTTTTTTTCAATTCAACCCATTTAATCAAAACCCTTAATTACTCAATTGATAGTCAATATTACTTTATAATATTCCTACACTAATACATCTTCCGGACCCTTAATATTTTATCAACATATTTTAACAACTATTTTGTAAGGAGTAGGTAATGTGTAGCTGTCACCATATAACGACTTGGTTAGTACTTTTTATAATATTTCATGGATTATATTATTCATACACTAATACATCTTCCGGACCCTTAATATTTTATCAACATATTTTAACAATTATTTTGTAAGGAGTAGGTAATGTGTAGGTATGTGTAGCTGTAACCACATAACAACGACTTGGTTAGTACTTTTTATAATATTTCATGGATTTTATTATAATTAATAATGCCAAGTTGCACATTGGTTAATTAAAAATTCATAAGTATAATAATAGTATACTTGTTTTGAAGATAAAAAAACACTCTTTTTTTGTGTAATTTTTATAAAAAATAAAATCATATGAAAGAGTTATTAACATTTTAAAAATGAAGGAATTTGAGGAGATAGAAGCTATTGTTTTTGATTGACTAGAATACCCTTAAACAATCTCACGCGCTTCTAGTTTTTGTTCAATTCAACCCATTTAATTAAAACCCTTAATTATTCAATAGATGATCAAGGTTACTTCCTAACCTACCTACACTAATAAGCCTTCCCATTATATTCTAACACTTAATACTTTATCAACATATTTTAACAATTATTTTGTTAGGAGTAGGTAATGTGTAGCTGTCATCACATAACGACGACTTGGTTAGTACTTTTTATAATATTTCATGGATTATATTATAATTAATAATGCCAAGTTGCCCATTTGTTAATATATAGATAATTGTTTTATTGCTATGTCAGTCACACCCATAGTCCGATTAAAGAAATTGTTTTATTGAGCTTGAATGACGACGATAAACTAATTTTAAGTTTGTATGATTGGCATATTTGGCCCTTCAACTTTGTTTTAGTTTTCATTCGGTTTTTAATTTTAATATTAACTGTAATTTAAAAGGCATAAATGCCATTCATTTTTTGGCTTGATGTAGAGTAAACAAACACAATTGCGTAGGTACCACCCCCTTAATACATGTTCCTAGTTGAGCTGCCTAAATAACTTTTTTATGATTAATTCAGTGAAATGAAAGTAGTCAGAGGAGTTTTGTAACTCCAAAATCTATAAACTTGTCCCCTTTCTTTCTATATCATACGTTAGCAAAAGGGAATTAAAACATCGAAATCCAGGAAACAAAAACTAGATTCTTTTTTTTTTTTTTTGGTAAAGGGTTACCCCGGTGATTCTATTATAGACAACCGCCAAATAAGTACAAGTAGTGAGGATGAGTTCCCCACTAGTTTATATACAGGACATGCCCCATATATGTAAGCAAACAAACCAAGTTACCACCTCAAACTAGCCTACTACAATCATGAAAATGACTAACTAGTAGACAATCGAATAAAAAACAAACAAAAACTAGATTCATTAGTGTACTTTTCAAGTTAAGAAGTCATGAATTAAAATCTACTTTTGATAATCAATAAATACGTAAAAGGGATCAAATAAACTGAAATCCGATTATGGAACCTTCAAAGGCCGTAGTTTCATTGCAACTCCTTAAAATCAATTATTGATCAAACTCAATTCCATAAACTGCGAAAGGAAAATTAATGAAATTGGCATCCAATTAGAAAATGTTTTGACTAGACCCGGCAAATGGGTTGGGTCGGGTCGGGTCACGGGTCAAAACAGGTTCGGGTCAAAATGGGTTCGGGTCAAAACGGGTCAATTAAAAAAAATGGTTGTTTTGGTTCGGGTCAAAACGGGTTCGAGTCGAAACGGGTTTCGGGTCAGGCCGGGTTAGTTAAAAAAATGTTTTTTTTAAAAAGATTGTACATCAAGGGGCAATTTTGTCGGGTTAAAACGGGTCCGGATTGGTTCGGGTTGAGAATGGGTTTGGGTCGGAACGGGTTCGGGTCAAAAAAGTGGGCTTCTTCAGTGCAGCCTCTCCGGCGGTACAACAATAATGGAACACCGCATAACAAAATCATAATTACGTTTATAAATTAATGGAATAACGGGTGCTGGTCATTAAGTGAAGAAACAGAATGATGGTAACTGGGGAAATATAGAAAATGAGCAATAAATTTAAAGATTAATTTCAATGGATATATGAAAATTAGATATTTTAAAATAATGCATATTTGGTGATCACATATTTCTTCTTTTCTCTTTTACCTCTCCTACTTTGGTCAATGGTTGAACAAAGTGAGGTGAGCGAAGTCATATATTTCTTCTTTTCTCTTTTACCTCTCCTACTTTGACTATAAAGGTCAAAACAACAATTTTCCAAAATTGGAATTGATATGAATATATTAAAATTTTCTAAGGAAAACTTAATATGTGTGTTAAAAGTTACCTTGTTTAAGCCAACCGTTTGCGAAAGTTTAGCTTTTTCCAAGGGCGCGAGAGCAATCTCACGGATAAACTTCGATTGCTCCGCAGCTGCTGCTAGTCTGTAGATCAGATTGTAGTCGTGCTCAGCTGTCGAATTGTACGTTGCGCGCGTCCGTGGCTTGTAAGCTTCGTGATGCTTCGGGAGACGGCTGAAAACTGACAAAGTTTCTTATTGCTGATAAGTTGGATTAGATTCGCCTGTGTTTGTATCCCATTCCTCATGCGGCCCGAGCCGGCTATTTAACGTAGTTCTTCGATGAGACTGAGTATGGGTGTCATAGTAATTCTCTGTTTCGTCATAAGTGTCGCGCGTGGTGCGAGCACTTTGCCTTATTGGCGATGGTGACCTATCATATTGGTGTGGCGTCTCATATTTCAGTTGCCTGTGCATTGGTGTGACCATCGGAGTTTGTTGCGTTTGGACTTGTGTTGGCCTTTGTTGCGCGCACAGTTGTGCGTAAATGGCGTTTAGCGTCACCTGACTTTTTGCGAACCACGACGTGGGAATCTCTCCCTCCGGTAGTCCTGATTGTGCAGGTGCTGAAGGGCCAGCACCCTAATTTGTTGGAGTCACCGTTTGGGCAGTACGAGTACCACTTGCGCGAATGGCTCCAACTTCTGTGAAGTCCCCATCGGCATACTCATCAATGGGTTGGTTTTGGACGTGGCCGTTGTTCGCTGCCATACCCATTTGAGAGTGTGAGCCGAGAGGTGGATAAGGAATACCCTGGTCAGCCATTGATTCAGAGTAACAGCTCACAAAGAGGATGAAAAGTGATTGTAAAAAATCGTTGCCGCCAATGAAGAAACACCAATCTAATACAGTGATTAGCTTATGGATTGTGTCTGGTCCAAATAAGGTTAATCTTCCTCTGAACTTGATGAACAGCTATGTGGATCCTGCAAAACAATCAACACACCGTGAAGCTCGTTACAAGGAGGAGAATAGGGGGGTTCCCCTTGTAACCACCATCCGGCGTGAGAATAAGAACCTGTTTTGAGGATAAAACTGTGTGTATTAAGTGAGAGAGCAAAAGAGCGATGCTTAAACTTGGAGATGAAGTTCTTTATTTATAGCTGAGGTGAATTGTGAAGGAGATGGGCGGATGGGCCTTGGGCCCGAGACCGACAATAAGAAATATATGTTCTGCCTCCCCTGTCACGACCGTTAGTGATTCGAGGCGAGAGGGCAGCTGCGCACGCTGAATGGATCCACGTGTCCTGACGGTTATCCTTATTGTCTGGTCTGTCATCAGCAGTTAAATGGAGATCGTTGAGCAGTGGTCGGCGCAAGCTGATTGGTGCCACGTATGTGTCCTTGTGTACTTTATTGTCCCCTGCACGATTGATCATCATGCAGCACGGTAGAATACAGTCTGTTGAGCGTCTATTGGCCCACTGCTCTGCCACTCGTTCTTTTTGTACTTGTCCGATGTTGCCCTGCGCTTCTTGCCCCCGCGCGACTTGGGTACACCTCGTGTAGTTGGCGCAAGGTCAAGGAAGCTAGGTATTTTGTCAAAGGAACTAAGTGTCAGAATTTATTTCATCTTTGCCCTGACCTCGCGCGCGATTTGGGACACACCCTTGTAGTCGGCGCAAGGTCGGAAAAGTCATTATTTTGGGAGAAATGCCCGGATAGTCCCTATGGTTTGCCCATTTTTCACCTTTAGTCTCTAACTTTCTAAAATTACAGCTATAGTTCCCAACTTTTGCAATTTCATTCCCGGATAGTCCCTGGCGCGGATGGGGGTTAGTTTTTGGTGTTAAGTGGATGTGAAATTACTAAAATGCCCTTACTACAAAACAAAATAATAAAAACAATAAAACATTTATAAATTCAATGGGCCCCACCCAACCCCTCACCCAATCAAACATCTCCAATCTTTCTTTGTGGGACCCACCATCTCCATCTTCAACCTATTCCGCCCACCTGCCTCACCCTTCCGCCACCACACTCCACCAGAACCACCATTGCCACCACACTCCACCTGAACCACCATTACCACCACAACATCACCCTCTCCCAACCAAACCATCAGTTCCAATTCAATCAGCAACCACACTTTGAAACTCAACTTGACAAGAAGAGAAACCCTCAGATTCGGTCTGGTTCTAACGGTTTTTGACGCCATTACATCTCCTCAACTAGCCAGAGCAGAATCAACCCTCCGTGTGAGTTCACGGTGGCGGATTCAGGACTTGCATTTTGTGATAAACTTGTTGGATATGGATCTCAGGCTGTGAAAGGTCAACTCATCAAGGTCAGCAACATTTTACGAATTTATTATTATAATTGGATGATTGTAAATTTGTTAAGGTTATTATTAGAACGAACAGGCCCATCATGTCGGAAAGCTTGAGTGTGGAAAGGTGTTTGATAGCAGCTACAATCGGGAAAAGCCTCTCACGTTTCGAATCGGTGTTGGTGAGGTGATTAAAGGATGGGATCAAGGTATTCTTGGTGGCAATGGTGTTCCTCCTATGCTTGCTGGTATGAAACTCACTTTACAGGACATGTCTCGGCTCACATTAACCCATTTAACACAAACATAAGCTTTTGAATTTATATTTGTTGGTTGATTTTATGTAGATGGTGGGTCCCACAAAGAAAAACTGGAGGTGTTTGATTGGGTGAGGGGTTGGGTGGGGCCCATTGAATTTATAAATGTTTTATTGTTTTATTATGTTGTTTTATAGTAAAGGCATTTTAGTAATTTCACATCCACTTAACACCAAAAACTAACCCCCATCCGCGCCAGGGACTATACGGCAACGAAATTGCAAAAGTTGGGGACTATAGCTGTAATTTTAGAAAGTTAAGGACTAAAGGTGAAAAATGGGCAAACCACAGGGACTATCCGGGCATTTTTCTCTTATTTTGGTTTACTTTGGGTATGGTCTCGCACGCGACCTGAGGTTAACTCATATGACCGGCACAGGATTTGGGACTATACCCCTTCAAACGTGTATTTTTTTACCATTTAATTCACAGCTTGTAAATAAAGAAGCATAAAAATGCTTTGTGATACTACCCCCAATTTGGATCTATTAGGTCAGAAACAGAGACATACAGGCATACATATAAATTGAACCAATATAAACTGGTTAGTACATACGTAAACACATATAGGTATATGAATTAGAAATTCAGGTAAAAAAGAAACAGGCATTCTGCTTATAAGTTAGTACCAATATTCCAAGTAACCAGAAGTAACACAGTAGTATTTAGGTTAAATTCTTAAGCAGTTCAAATACGCATTGTATAGTCGTCTCTATAAATCGCTAAAATCATAAAGTAAAACCAGTAACACTTGATTAACAAAATACAGAATGACAATTAACTAAGTTAGGTTAAGCGAACTTACATTGAATCGATGAAATTCAGACCTCAAATGAGTGCGGTGGTGGTGAAGTGAATGGAAACTGTATTTACAAGTATCACACGTTCGTCTCTCGGTATGACCACTGTGAAGATCGACAGGAGTTGGAAGATGGAAGAGTTTGTGGGTTTAGGTTTCTTTTGTTCCTTTGAATCGGCGACGAAGTCAACTCCATTTGTTTGGAAGAGTTTGTGGGTCCAGTTGGGCTTAGTCCAACTTATTGGCCATTGCTGACTAAATTAGGCCCAATAAGGCTTAGTCCAACCTATTGGCCATTGCTATCAGACTTCAGAGTACAACTTCCTCATTGAATCACCTTATCTATCATTCTATCTATATCTATAATACTATACTAGTCGTTTACCCGCGCGATGCGGCGGGAAACATATCACTTAGGTTGGTGAGTTTAGGGCTATGTACGGGGAAGTTTCCAATGTGGCATGCGACGACGATGGTGGCAGTGTAGTAGAACGTGAGGGTCGGTTACGGCCTTCTTCAGCGGCGGAGATTCAGCGGTGTGCGGCGATTGATGGTTTCGTGATGGCGTTTGGTGGTTATTGTGCGTCGGCCGGTTACCGGCTTCTGGAGAAAACAAAGAAAATTGTGTGATTCTAGTCATGTTATGAGGGGCTTTAAAGATGTGGGTAGATCAACGGTTTGAATGATGAATCGTATCATTAGTGAGGGGCTTTATTCTCCTCGTTTTTAATTGCTAATCCAGCCCTTTACATTTGATGTACCGTGATTTTGGTTTGGCGGATCCAAAGCTGTTTCCGTGGTATGACAATTGGTTTTATATTCTCAAACTTTTTTCCTTTTTCTGCATTGTGTAATGGTTTGCAATTGAGCCAATTGATATGTTGCAGTGTGATTGTGCTCGCAAACTTGTCTACAATTGGGAACTCCAGTTGCAGTAGTTAAAAAGGAATTTATCGAGATTTTTTATGCATTGAAAGGTATACACGAGGAATGTCTCAAGCCAATTCAAGTCTTAATGGATTTGCTGGCCCTAATTCTTAATTTTGAACGAATGATAGATGTGTATATATATGAGATCAGTTTACTTTCCCAGGCTAGGCCGTCAAAGAGTACATTACTCTTGTTTGTCAGAGCTAGCTCGAATGAATTTTGAAACAAATAATTGGTCACACACCATGTAATAGTGCCAACCCAAAACCAATTAAAACCAAACAATGGCCAAGATTATGAAAATTCAAAACGAAAATTGTCTTATCAACTGCGAATTTAACTAAGCAACTCAGCAAATTTGACTTTATTTAGTCAAAAGTTCACTTTGTATGCAAAATTGATATCAGCAGCAATAAAAAAACCTTATTTTCTATAATCCCTGAATCGCCCTTAGAGTCAAAGTCACCAATTTCCGTGCTCTGCAACTACTATAATCCAGAATTCCGAGCAAATCTCCAGCAAATATATGCAGATCAGCATCTACTTCTTTGCTTTGTCGAATTTAGCCTGTATCAGCCTGCAACATATATAATGTTGAAGTCACTTCCATCTCCCATATAATTTTTGGAAAAATACAATGTGATAACACAAAACGTTCTAAACATATAGTCTATATTTTCGTCTTATAACGAACAACACAAACTAACAAGATTCTGTTATGTAAGCACTTAAGTTGTGGAAGGATAATTCTCCAAAAAGTTGTGATTCACACACATCAAGATAGTGAACGTAAGCATATAGAAATGCCATAGGGTTGTATCTTGGCAAACATATTGGTGAAAAAGATTCAGATGTCCTGCACCGAGTTAAATATTTTGCAATGTCAGTACCCTATATATCTCACATAAATGGGTCATTTAATCTCTAATAGATCGAAAGTCACTTACGAGTTTTACTGTTTTTGATGCATAAAGACCTCTTTAATAAGTAGATGCGAAAAAGCATATTGAACTGAAATAAAGTTTTTTTTAAATGTATATTTAAGTATTTAACACACTATTTTAGATTAAAAATATCTAAAACTTTCACTAATTAGATTAAAAATATCTAAAACTTTTGGACAAATGGAATTTTGTGTCAACCTGACCCAACCTGTTTTGACCCGTACAAAATTTAACGGTTTTGACATATTCCATAATGAGCCGGACCCGCCCGATTTGCCACCTCTGAGTTTATTCTAGAGTAAAATGACATTTTCGTCCCTAAGGTTTGGCCAGTTTTGCGACTATCATCCAAAGGTTTGTTTCTAAGCATCCGGGTCCAACAGGTTTGAAATCTTGCCATTTTCATCCGGCTCGTTAACTCCATCCATTTTTCTCCGTTAAGGGGTATTTCCGTCCTTTTTGTTAACTTAAAGGGCAATTCGGTCTTTTTCAGGGGTTTTCGACTCTTTGGTCTTTTTACATAAAGTGAAAAGGACCAAATTGCCCTTTAAGTTACCAAAAAAAGACGGAAATGCCCTTGACTTAACGGAGAAAGATGGATGGAGTCAACAAGCCTGATGAAAATGGCAAGAACCCTTTGAATCCAAATGTGGAAAACAAACCTTTGGACGAAAGTCGCAAAACTGGCCAAACCTCAGGCCCAGGGACGAAAATGACATTTTACTCTTTATTCTATAATATAAAGTAGAAAGAAAGAAACAACCTTACCTAAAAGATTCAGATGACATGACGAAGTTAGCCAGCAGCAACATATCATCAGGATGAAGTGATGATTTCTGCAAGCCTACGAGACTAACAACCTGCATTTTAGTTATACAAGGATGATATCCAGTATTCCACAAACTAAAAAAATATATAAATTTATTTATTTGAAGGGATTGACATAAGAGTTATGGTTGTAAAAGCCTTGTCTTTGCACATCAATATCGCAAAAACGACACCCGTATCAGCAACATCTTGCAAAATAGCACCAGCAGCTTGCCTTGTAGCTTGCCTTG
Source organism: Helianthus tuberosus (assembly GCA_030545235.1). Taxonomy (NCBI): domain Eukaryota; kingdom Viridiplantae; phylum Streptophyta; class Magnoliopsida; order Asterales; family Asteraceae; genus Helianthus; species Helianthus tuberosus. The sequence goes on along the minus strand of CM060426.1, from coordinate 141,143,638 downwards.
TACCCTCAAATCTCATCTTGAACCTCATTCCAACCGACAGCTTATGATTTCAAGCTTCAAGATACTTGTTAGAGCTGACAATGAACTCAGATCGACTGGTCCTGTTCATTTAAACAGCAGACATACTTACGACTCACTTTTAACACATTAACAAAAGATCGACTGGTCCTGTGTTTGGGTTGACATGTGTAACCCGTTTAAGCAAACGGATCGACATGCCATCTTAAATAGGAAAAAATAAACGTATTAATCATTCGATATTCTTCTCACCAGAATCACACGATCACGATATTCATTGATTTGAATGTGCGACTGCACATAATAGTGGACCTGCAAATTATCATTTAGATTATATATATCATTATATTTCAAACTTATACCATCAAGTCACTACACAATTCAGTATAACGAAGTCTTACGGATGCTTTGTCAAATGTGCTGAGGCCTACATCGATAGCAAAAACCGGAAGGCCCTGTCACAAGTAGAAATAAGTGAGCAAAATGAAAATATTCCAACTGAAGACCGAAAACAATGGAATAATGAATAAATGTAACCTCTTTTGTGTAACCGGATAATCCGATCAGCTGCGAATCACGAACTCCTCGGTAGAAATTAGCAGGAATTATGGATTTCTGCGTAAGAAAACTCACGGGTCAATATATTATTACAAAACATTAAAAAAAACACAAAGGGCATGTTTGGCTAAGCTTTTTGAAACAGCGGTTCATCAGTAGAAACCATGTTTAAACCATCCCGCCACATAACTTAATTTTACATGACCCAAGTCCCAAACAAATTCAAAAACATAAACTATTCGACCAAGAAGTTTGATTTCACAAAAAGTCTTCTTTTTGCAGTCATACACTGAAATGGGTACCTATATATCAACAAAAACAAAAAGTAAAAATGTAGAGCTCATGAAAGGTGATTCAAAAACATACCCAATATATGATGTTTGCAGTCTCTTTTTTTTTAAGTTTGATTTCACAAAACAATCTTCTTTTTGCAGTTCCATACCAAAAAGGTGTACCTATTTATCACCAAAAATAAATAAGAAAGTATAAACCTCAAAAAGCATGAAAGGTGTACCTTTTTTTGAAAGGCCGATGCATAAACCAGGATTTAGGAAAGTCAACACTCAAAGTTGACATTCAATATCAACTAAAGAAAGGTATAAAATTATTAGGAAATATGTACCTTCGATGAAGAAGCGATGAGAGACACAACAATAGCATTTATTATGTCGGCTAGACCAGGTTCATGCAAGGCTCATCCTCAAAAACATCAAGACCTACTCGGAGCATTGGATTATGTTTCAATTGCTCCACAAAGCCTATTCGTCTACCACTGGTCCTTTGCTGCAATTTATAAGGATCACATCCTACAAGTTTAAATTAAACAAATTAAGCCATATTTATAAAAAAAGAGAAAATTTGGCCTTGCAGACATGGGTATGATTACTTAAAACATGTTTGGTATAAGCCATGAACATTTTAAATTATTCAAATGGTTCTAATTAAGTGGGTTGATATTTGTGTAGTTCAACTTAATCCAGCACTTTGATCTATTCAAAAAATGATCTAGATAGTTTACTTACTGTTGGAAAGCGAAGGGAACTTGAAATGTAAATCTGATTTTTGGTCAATATGCTCAAACATTAAAATTGTTAACAATCAGTAACAAATCGAAATCGAAATCGAAACGAAAAATTCAATAACTAAAATTAGCGTACCTTAAAGTGACACCTGAGATCTGAACCTCTAGCTTTGCAAGCTGATCGAACATCAACAACGAACACAATATTAAATTACAGAGCTATAAACCCTAGCGATCAACTATTAACTTCATACATCAATATGTGCGTATATATAAGTGTACGTATAAGTGTGTGTGTGTAACACAATAACAAATCCAAAATCATCCAAAACTTTCGCCAGATCTAACCCTAGATCTCGGTTCGCACATCCTTCCACACAGATCTGAACAAATTCATCATATAAAACGTGATTTTAACACCTAAAATCAACCAAAAACAACAGATACAAAGTAAACTAAAGCTAGATTAAACGATTACCGGTATTAAAACCAGATCTGAACAGAAGACGATGAGGATTAACATAAGCAGCATCTCGGGGAAGATGGTTTATAACGGTACCAAGAGGTCAACCCCAGTGGATCTTCTGTCGGATTGAGAGAAAATGAACCATTCGACACAGATAACAAACATATCAGACTCAAATAACAAACAAAAAACTTTAGATGTGGTTTAAAACGGTACCTAGATCTTGAAGCGAACTGTGAAAGCCAGATCTTGAAGCGCATGTAGAAACCCTAGATCTCGTTTGAGAGAGAAAGATGTGATAGCCAGATCTTGCATCACATGTAGAAACCCTAGATCTCATTTGAGAGAGAAAGCAGGGGTTCCTGAATCGCCGAGAGAGAGAGAGGGGGAGGCGGATAGGAATGAGATGAGAAATCTGAAACCCTAATGAGAGTGATACCGTGTTTTTTTTAATGAGTAGTACATTATGCATCTCATGTTGTACCCCGTGTGTTTTTTTGAGTGAAGGGCATAATTGGGATTGTATATTATATGGTGCTTTAGAGTGTTGTAAATCATGCTTTAGGGGTGTTTTAAGGAAATTTTTATGACTTTAAGAAGTCCTTCGGATATGCATTATAAAGTAGTATAGATAAAGTAGTATAGATATAGATATAGATATAGATATAGATAGTATAGATATAGATAGATAGATATAGATATAGATATAGATAAAACATTTTCTATGTACAAAATAGTAATTTCTCATCAATTTTTAAGATGGTATATGAAGAGTCCAGTTAAAATGCCTATTTTTTTTTACCATTTTGTTCCATCTCTACCCCTACTATATTTCTCTTCAATCTGGCCAGTTAAGAATTATAATTGATCGGCCATAATGGATCTGCCATGAATGGGGAGTGGAAACAATCCCAATGTAACGGATCGACGATGATGTTAATGATGGGAAGGGGAAACAGGCGACACGTTTCTAGACGTTGGTATACATCACGGTCGAAACTACCTGATAACCATTCGATATACCAAAAGTTTTGTACCTTCTCTCTCTAAGCATCTCCACCATCTCTTTTGAGAGAACATCACCGCCACTAATCCGGATGAACGTGGGAGCGGCGTTGTTTCAACCAACAGCTTCGGTAAACCGTTGAGCATTCGCTGAGAAACAATGTGCAAATCAACCTAGCCCTAAATTATTTAGGTATTGTATTCCCATCCAATCATAAGTAATGAGTACAATCTGTAAATTGTTTCACTTTTTATTGTCTTTGCATTACATTTTCATTATCTGGATATTGTTTTTATTGTTTCACTTATAAATTGATAAGAGTCCAACTTTCTCATTGAATCACCTTATAATATTATATTGTTATTATTAAAATTAAGGGTGGTTCTCCAATCCAGCTCCTCGTCGACCATAACTCACTACCTTTACGTATATAATTACATTAAAGCTTACTATTTTTTGTTTTAGTTTTCAATTAAATAATATATTTTATATCTTTATCGTTACATTTTCTCTTTCCTCAACAACTGCTTTCAAAAATTTTAAAAAAAAATAAGGGTAAAAGATGTTCCCACAAATATACAGATGAACAGTAACATTCTCTCTTTCCAACTCACAACCCTCTCTTATAATATAAGAAGCTCACTCATAAATACATAGGGGTTGAATGCGAATGCTTTAACACAGGGCCGGATCTGAGGGTGTGCCGACCGTGCCACCGCACAGGGCCCGACATTTTTAGGGGCCTGAAGTTTTTTGAATTTTTTTTTATATATATGTATGTTGGGGCCCGATATATTTTATAAAAAACTGAATTAAAAAACCCCAACTTATAAACCCAATTAACCCATTAAATAGCCCAACTTGATTAATTAAAACCAAGTTCAACAATTCATTAATACTATACGGATTTGTTTGTGTGTCGGCCTTTTCCGTTCCCGAATACCTAGCCGATCGCAACCTCAACAAGAAATTGCTTTTGCAATTAAGTGGTGGACGTTGGTTTTGCAACATATTGGTAAGTTTTTTTTTATTTGTTTATTGTTTGTGTTTAAACTTGAAACCCTAGCTTTTGATTTTGATTTTTTTTATATTTGTGTATGTAGTAAGTTAGATTGTTGTTTGTTTTGTGAATTTAGGGTTCAAAACTTGGAATAGCAAAGAAGAGAAACATTCAATTTCGGTTTATTGATTTGTGAAGCACAAAATCAACAAGGTAAGAACAAATAGTTATTCAATTTTGGTTCTAATAATGTTCTATTGTTCTATATTAGTTGTTTGGTTAGTTGCTTAGGTTTATAATATTAGTTTGATGTTGTATTTTGGGTTTGAATGTGTTACTTGGTTTAAATTAAGTTAGATTTATTCCTAATGTTTTTCAGAATCATGCCTCCTTATAAATATTTATCCGGTTGTCAAAAGCGTAAAAGAGCACTAGAGGAGCTAGAGAAAAAGAAAAACGTTAAACAAGCATGGTGAAGCATCGGATATTGATGCTAACGAACTCTATTCGGAGTTGAAGTTGATGGACGTGTTTTTACCAAGTGAAATTATCACCCCATTTGAAGCTTTTGAATATCTGGCTCAAGTCAGTTATTTTCCTAATGCATTGGTAGCATATAGAGTGTTGTTGACGATTCCAGTTACGGTGGCATCGGCGGAGAGAAGCTTCTCAAAGTTGAAGTTGTTAAAGTCTTACCTACGGTCAACGATGTCCCAAGAGAGACTTAATGGATTGGCTTTGATATCTATTGAGAACGAGCTTTTAAGGAACATGAATTATGAAGAGTTGATACATAAGTTTGCTTCGGAAAATGCTAGGAGAACAACACGGTTTATGAACTAATGTAAAACAATCAGTTTTTGGAAAAAATACAACGTTTTTTTTTGTTTACTTTTATATATATTTATGTGTTTTTACTTTGGTATGTGGGGCCCAATTTTTTTTCTTGGCACGGGGCCCGATAGGGCCCGAGACGTTTCGGGACCGGCCCTGCTTTAACATATGAGTACCAAATTTGAATAAGTGCACATCTTATAATTAAAGACCGGTGATTTTCTTATTTTTCTTGTTCGTGCTTCCTTGCGTGTTTATGTAAGTGCATTATCTATCAAAGTAAGACCAAAGGAATATTGTCATACATATATAGTAGTTGATAAAGTGGGTGGGTTGGGTAACATGTCAAATAGGTAAAGTTTTATACGGGTCTAAACGGATTAGATTTGTTATTATAATAACATATTTGCCAACAATATAAAGCAACTTGTGGATTTAGGAAGTTATTAGAATTTGAAATCATTAAGATGTAAGACAGAGTGGAATCGTGGAACTTGGAATCTGATATAGCGTTGAGATGGTGATATGCAAAGCGAGACCATGCGTGTCACTCTAATATGTGTCATCCTAAATGACTTATAGGCTGGTTACATTTCATTCTCTATTTAATTGCTCTTCATTGTAACTCTTTGGTTAGACATTAATACAATGGACAATTTCACTAACAATAAAGAACTTACAATCTTTTTTAAGTGCCTTTAGCTTGAGTTTGAATGTTTGATTTGCTTGCTTATGTTCAAGTTGTGAGGGTGTAATAAGATATAAATTATATAATTATCCAATGTAAAGATATATTTGTCCAATATATTTGTTCGACTTAATCCGTTCCAATTTGAACCTCTAATAAGTAACCGTGTTGATTAGTCAAAGGCTTGGCTTAGACAAAGTATGAGAGATTGCTATATCGGAGATTGCATACCGTTGGAAGTGTAGGATACTTTATTTTTAAACACGCTATTAGTGAAGCGGGTCTTATAACGAGCATCGGCTTAATGGCAAAAACAGCAATGTTGACGAAGATTGCTGTTTACCGTAATGTGTTTTTTTTACCATTTAAATCACAGCTTGTAAATAAAGAAACGTGAAAATGCTCTGTCATACTACAACCAATTTGGATTTATTAGGTTGAAAACAGAGAGACACACATACATACATACATATAAATTGAACCAATAAACCGGTTAGTACGTACATGAACACAGTGACGAAGCTTGACCCGAATAACGGCGGAGGGGGGGGGGGGGGGGTTTCGAAAACGTATATACCCAAAAATTTCTATAGAACTGGGGGATCGAAAACGTATATACCCAAAAAAAAAAATTTACTATACGAAAGTTACATATATAACACTACTGAGCGAAAAGTACGGGGGGTCGGGCGCCCCCAGTGGCGGATCTTGCCCGTTGAACGTGCCAGGGCCAAAAGACACTTGCACTAAAAAAAGCCCGGGCCAAACATAGTATATATAAAAAATTTCGATCAAAATACGGAAAATTAGCACTACGGCCGAAAAACTTGCCCGGGCCGTGGCCCTGTCAGAGCTCTTCTAAGAACCGCCCCTGCCCCCCCCCCCCCCCCGGGCACCTTCTAGGCTAGACCCATGCATGAACACATAGATATGTGACCATGAAGCTGAAAAGAAATTGAAGAACAAATTCATGTAAAGAAACAGGCATTATACTAATAAGCACGAACAAACTACAGAGTCACATTTAATAGCTAAAATTATAAAGTAAAACCAGCAACACTAGATGAAAGAAAAAAAAAATAGTACTTAATCAGATTTAATTAAGTTAGGTTAAGCAAACTTACATTATATCGATGAAAGTCTGACTTGAAGTAATTACAAGTATTACACGTCAGTAAGACAACCACTCTTCTTCGACGTCGTTTCAATTTCGTCGGGCAAGTTTGTTGTGATGGTGAAAACACTTCTATGAAGTTTGACGGAAGTTTAAAGATGGGCCCAGTCCACTTGAGCCCAACTTGATATTATTAGGGATACGATAATTTACTACTTTTTTTATTAGTTTTTTTAATGCATGAAAATTATTTTTATTTTATAATAAAATATAAACTTTTAATTTTTGTTTTGTTATGAATTATTTGATGGTCGGTGATCTAATATGTATAGTGCCGGACTCAGCCATTCAGGTAAACCAGACAAAATGAATAGCTACAAGTATGGGTTAGCCCACTTTGTAGAGACATATGCCTTTTAGAGGAAAGGTCCCAGATTTAATCCAGGTAAAAGTGAATAATTTCGAATTATTGGTGAATAGAGTAGACATTAAGCGTTACCATTAAAAAAAAAGAATAGCTACAAGTTCTAGCGTCAATCCTAGAATAAAATTTAGCAAATGTGAACTTAATATTACCTTCGGTTATTAGAGTTCTTACTAGGATTCAATTCTGCCTTCATGTGTAATTTAGTTACGTTAAACGAATACGCAGAATATAAAAGGAAGTCTATACAACTTTTTTTGAACGGCCCATTTTTTTTTAGAAAAAATGGGCCCAATCACAGTGTAACCCATTTTAAAACCTTCACTTAAGTTACAAGCTCACGTTACCAAAAATTACAATAATAATATTAAATAACGAAAAGAGTTTGGTGATAAAACAAATTTAGAGATGGTTTTGGGAATTTTAATTTCTAGGGGCATTCTAATCATTTACATAAAGGGCCTTATTATATTTCGTTTAAAGTGGGCCTATTTATTGACATTTTTGGGCTGCTTAGTGGGAGCCTTAGAACCCGTGCATCCGCCCATCACCTTAAACTTTTAAAATTCAGAAAAGTTAATTTCAAATTCATCTTAAAAAAAAAAAACAAAGTGAGGGATAATAAAGGTGTTAAAACGTACATAGAAACTTTTAACTTTATAAAAGTTAAAGAAAGTGTTAAATCAATGGGAAACAGAGCCGCCTCACGTACCATGTTCGAGCTCGAAAAAATATGTTCTTTTGTAATATTTATTATTATTTAAAATAAAAACAAATTAGTATTGGGCTCAATAAACATAATGCCAAATTGGCTAAATTCTAAACCATAAAAAAGAATTTGTAAATGGGCCTATATTAGAATTAGTATGTGTTTACTATTTAAAAAAATAACATGTATTATATCGAAAAAATAAAATAAAATAAAATAAAATCGCGTGCCCCTCAAAATAACGGGCCTTGTACGGAGGTCCTCCTTGCACACCATTATAGCCGCCACTGAGGGGAAAGTTGTTACTATGATGCTAAATGGAGTTTAGTTTGTAACTTTGGCTATAAATGAGGATGAGAAATAGAATGTATAAATCAGTGGAGACGAGTTGAACCTATCAAATGAGATCAAACCAAATGAAACAAGATAGAACAGTTACTAAACCAATCTTGTAGTAACTCGTTCATTCTATGCTCCATGAGACATCCAACTATTTTTGCTGATCGAACTAGTATAATAAGTAGTCAGTCGGAACCAACCGGTTTTGGTTGCTTAAAAGACAAATATGATGCTACCCAAGTTAAATATTTGAGTAAACAGCCATTTTGGTCCCTGAGATTTGGTTACTTTTGCCACTTTAGTCCAAAACTCAAACCTTTTGCATCTAGGTCCCTGTGGTTTCAGTTTTATTGCCATTTTGGTCCAAAAATGAAATCAGGTCATACTTGTCTTATAAAATCCTACAATTTTGTTATTTTCCTCAGGGGCAAATCAGGTCATATTTGTCTTATAAAATATGATATTTATTTATAAAAAAAAAATGATCATTTTGCCCCTGCAGAAAATGACAAAATAACAGGATTTTATAAGACAAATATGACTTGATTTCATTTTTGGACCAAAATGGCAACAAAACTGAAACCACAGGGACCCAGATGCAAAAAGTTTGAGTTTTGGACTAAAGTGGCAAAATTGACCAAACCACAGGGACCAAAATGGCAGTTTACTCTAAATATTTTAACTACTTTTTTTTTGGTTTTTTGTGTAACTTTATCCCATGTTCTTTAAATGATCATCCAATCATCAACAAGACTGGATCTTAAAGATAAAAATGTACATTACTTTAACATTCCTTTTATAACCATAGTAACTAGGGAGGTTCTCCCGCGCTTCGCGGCGGGTGTCGTTATCGTACTAAACCGAATTGAAACCGTTTGAACAATATATTGGTACGATACTGACACTCGTTATAACAATTGAAAGGCAAAACCCAAAAATAAAGTCATTAAAATAAGCAGTAAATTGTCATTTTAGTCCCTGAGTTTTTGTTTAAATAGTCATTTTAGTCTAAATAGTTTTTTTTTCTCCTCTGGGTCCCTGACTTTTATTTTTTCTTGCCATTTTAGTCACATTGTCTAACTTAATCTAAAAACCAGGTTATTATCAGAGGTATTTTTGGCATTAAATTATTATGAGGTTTATAAATTATGTTGTAAACTAACCCTGGTCATCAAATACTGATGTTCGATTGGAATTGATGTGGTACCAATACTCGCTATAGTTTATGATAATTAAAAAACTCTATACTACCATCGAAGTTGTTCGCACGGCATCAATTCAATTAATCATGGTAAAGAACATATGGTATAAGTTCGATTCGTCAAGGTACCAGTATGGTATTTATACTCGCTATAGTTTATAATATAAAAAAGATACTATATACCACTATCCAACTTTCGCATAGTATTTGTTCGGTTGATCACCGTAAAAAACAAATAAAAATCAATTATATTGATCCGTTTTATTTTGAACAAAACTTTTTCCGAAGCGAAGAAAAAAATAGACATGTCTCATATGTTCAGAACTTTATAAAGTATTACATTGTATTATTAGAATAATGAAAAAAGTAATGTTAATTTATATATAAAAAACTAAATGTTAGTTAGGTTTAATAACATGTACGTTTGTGCTTCGATTATTTAAGCTTTACCACTCACAACTCAGTTTCAGGAAAAAAATGTATCAATACATAGAAAAATTTAGGCACGCCACAACAACATACTTAAAACTATATAAAATATCGTATTTATAAAAGAAAAACAAACATACAAAATCAATTAAAAATATATTAATAAAATAATTAATTATTAAAAACAAAAAAAATTAAAATAATTGTTTGACACTATTCATCGTAGGTTTCTAATAATATATATAATGTACGTTTGTGTTTCGATTATTTAAGCTTTACCACTCACAACTCAGTTTCAGGAAAAAAATGTATCAATACATAGAAAAATTTAGGCACGCCACAACAACATACTTAAAACTATATAAAATATCGTATTTATAAAAGAAAAACAAACATACAAAATCAATTAAAAATATATTAATAAAATAATTAATTATTAAAAACAAACAAAATTAAAATAATTGTTTGACACTATTCATCGTAGGTTTCTAATAATATATATAATATTCTTTCGAGCATAACCATTTCATTGAGTTTTTTTTCTTTTTAATTTTTATCGCTATGTGATTGTAAACTAGTTTGACTAAAGTGGTGGAAGGTTTGCATTTCTCTTGAGAGATGCAAGTTCAACTCCCACTTGGTGCAGAGTGAGGCATTGGTGGGCAATGATAGGAGACCAAGGGAAACCTGGGTTCAATCCTTGAGCCAAACGGGTTTTACCGGTAATTTCACCGTTGTGCCTACGGGCGGGTGGGTTACCGGGTTTCCCAGGAATTGGTGATGGACTCGGGTTACTCTCGGAGTACTCCGTTTGGTCCAATGGGTGCCCCGATAGTGCTCGGGATTGATTCTGTTGGCCGTTAAAAAAAAAAAGAATAATACTTGCTTTACATACTTCAATGCCTAAAACTCTTGTAACTTTTTTTTTGAACGGTAAGATTCTATGATTGATAGAATAAGACCAGCATATGTTGTAAAAACCCGAAGTACAGTACAAAGTAAATACGGAAATAAAAAATACGATACAACCCCAATTACATCGGATTGTCTCACCATGTCTCTTATATTGAAATTCACCCATCTCTCCCATACGATATCTTGAAGTTTTGTAACTGAATGCGAATAATAAATAAAGTTAGAAAGAATTTAACAAATAAATTTAAAGTTGGAAAGTATTTAACAAAAATATTTAGGTTTTATCGAATGCAAAAATCATGTAATATGTGAATAATAAATTAATAATAACTTTAAAGTTGGAAAGAATTTAACAAAATATTTAGGTTTTATCGAATGAAAAATCATATAATAAAAAAATGAATAATTTGAATTAACATATGTGCAAATAAATGATTTATTAGAGACGGGAATTAAGGGGCTGTTTGGCAACATCTGAATGGTTAAGTGCTGAATCAGTAAGAGGTTTGAACCACTAAGTGCTAAACCAGTAAGAGATCCTGAACCATTAAGAGTCTGTATAATGCTTAACTGTTCAGAGGCAAATGTCTGACCAATTCAGATTAGAGGTCTTAACCATTCAGACTCTATATAAATCTTAATCATTCAGAGGTAAATGTCTGAACCATTCAGACATCTCCTCGTGAAACAAACAGTCTGAACCATTAAGGGCTGAACCAGTAAGAGGTTTGAACCATTAAGAGCCTCATTAAGAGGTAAACAAACAACCCCTAACCTTTAATATAACCCCTCGTGGCTGCCCGCCCACCCCTTTTCCCTTTTCTTTATCTTTTCATGGGTGGGCTTCAAGCCCATCAACAAAAAACCAAGACTAGGTTTCGGCCCAACATGAAAGGCCAACCAAAACCGCAGCTCGGCACTATGTTTTCATCTAACTTATAATAAAAGACTCCAAATAATGACACATGTCATTCTCTCCTTCAACCTCATAAATTTTATTTATATATAAATTTTATTTATATTTATTTAATAAATTTCTTTTAATATTAATATTAATTAATAACCAATATATAGATATCATTTATTTTTATCCTTATCTTTATCTAAAATTAATTAATAACTTCAATTTCGCAATTTAGACCCTTTGTATAACAACCCTCCTAAAATATTTTCGACACTCCTAATATATTTAGAATGTCCATATACGTCTTAAAATGCACCCTGTATACGAGAAATGGCCCTAAATACCTTTAATTTTGCAAAATAAAATAAAAACAAAGAAATTAGGGCGCTCGCGGGCCACGAAGACCTTATCTTCAAGCTACGCGGGGCGCGACAGCTCAAGATTAGGGCGACACCCTGAGCTGCCACGTGGCAGCATCGTGTCGAGTCTAGTCCAATGACCGGGCCAAGCTAGGCCTTACGCACCCTATGTCGCGGGCCGCGTAAGCCCTCACCTCATCCTTCGCGGGGCGCGACAAAGTGCCTGATCAGCACTATAAATAGGATCGATCGAATTCAGTTGCAAACCGTTCAAACTTTTACTTTCTCTCTCAAAATTCTATAGTGTAGACACTATACCCGGGCATTATACCCACTAAAATAACGAAGTTCTGCCTTGTTGTAAGTATTTTAACCCCCGGTTACGTATTAGATACGCTGCCCGATTGATCTAGTGCTCTGTAACGCCTGTCGAGGCTTTGCCCGACGTAGTCTTTGGAGTTCTGTCTCGGGGAGGGTTTAACTAATGTATATTGGGTTATTATACTAACACGTGTGCATTGTGTAATTAATAGATAATCACCAGGAAATCACAAAGGAAAACCCTAAAGTTGCAATGTGAGTAATCTCCTTTTTATAAACCTTTTTGCAAACTGTTTTTACAAAACCTTAAATATTTTACAATGTAATTAGCAGTGATTGAGTCTTTGTAATTCTTCAATTACTGCTAGTATGTTGGGGTTTTGTATACAAAATGTGAAACACGTTACCATTGGACAACGAGATAGCCAATGTGTAATATGACCCACCAGTCAGGATTGACAGTACTGAATGAGTAATTGTATAGATGTAAACATTGTAATCGCTCTCAATACTATTAAATGATAAAACTCTTCTTGATTAAATTGGGATTCACTCACCAGTATTTCCCACTGACAAAATGTTTTTAAACGCGTTTCAGGTAACAAAATGTGAAAGCCAAATAGAAGCCAGCTGGACCGCACTGAAGGCTTGGAAAAGTGGCTATAAAAGTTACCTAAATAAAGAAGATGTTTTATTTCAATAAAATAGGGTTTATCCCTATAAATCTATTTGTAACGAAAACTTGGGTTTTATCCCATGATAATTAATATTATAAAATGTGGTGTTTTACTCTAATAAAATATTTCCTAACTACGGTCCTGATGAAATTTCCGCTGCCAAATAATGGCAAACACCGATACCACCATCTCTGAGTAGGCCGCGGCCACCCGCCTCCCGAGGCAGGGGTCGGGGGTTGCGACAGAAGGGGGTATCAGAGCTACAGCCACTGATTCAGCCACAGAAGTGTTCTGCTGACACCCAAATATTATTCAATATGTTAGGAAATAATTTACATGGATACGTGCATTTCTGTATATTATTGTTTTGTGTTATTTGACTATTTGTTAGTTTACAGTATGAGCGACCAAGGACCTTCAGACGCTTACCGTCAGTTGTCCAGCTCACCTAGGGACGAAGGAACCTCTTCACAGCCAACCCCCTTGGGGTATTCGGTTGACACCGAAGAAGAGATTTTCGTGTTCAAAGCACAATCTGAAGAGCCATTCCCTCCTAAGAAGATAGGATGGTTCAGCAGAGGAGCTCATGAACATAGAAAAAGGATGAGAAAACTTCAGCAGCATCGAGCTTTAGCAGCCGCGAATAGATAAATGAATGCTCAAACACAGGATATGATCAATAGAAGCATCGAGCTTTAGCAGTCGCGAACAGAGGAGCTTTAGCAGCCGATTTTACCTCCCTTTCCCGAAGCCTTGAAGGATCCGGGTAATACAAAGATAATCAATAAAAGAGGACCTCAACCGGAGGAAATCTGGGAGGTATTTAAACAAGTGAAAATCAATTTACCCTTAATTGACGCCATTAAACAGGTTCCAGCTTATGCTAAGTACCTTAAGGATTTGTGTACTCAAAAACGGCAGCACAAAGTCCCTATAAAAGCTGATCTAACTGATACAGTTAGTGCTGTGTTGAATGGGGTCCTTCCACCTAAGCTACGAGATCCTGGGACGCCTTTAATTTCAATACAAGTTGGTGATTTTAAAATGAGTAGGGCGTTGTTGGATCTCGGAGCTAGCGTGAGTATCCTTCCGGGAAGCTTGTACGACCAATACGATTTTGGTCCACTGCGTCGTGCTGACACAACCGTTGTGTTGGCATATTTGACCCCTAAGCTTCCTCGAGGGAGAGTTCACGACGTGATAGTTAAGGTGGAAGAATTCTATTTTCCTGTTGACTTTTTGGTGCTTGACTATGTTTTCGCTCATCAAGTCAATAAACCAAACGTTATTTTGGGCCGATCTTTCTTAGCCACTGCACATGCTCAGATCGACTGTCGCACCGGCGCTGTCGACATGACATTTGGCAACAAAAAAGTCCGATTAAATGTGTTTTCTAACGTTTCTGGCATGTTTCAAAGTGATGAATGTTTCATGGAAGATGTCATAGATGGATGCTATCCTCATGTAGAGGATGAGACGCCCGAGTTTTGTTTGCTTTGTGACAGGATAAAAGAAAATCACATGTGTGATTTGGAAGAAGAAGTTCAGAAATTGGAAGCACAGGCGGTGCAAGAGAGAAGGCCTCCATGGTCCCATCATGTGGAGAGCCTTCCTGCTGAGATCTCATATGGATTGAAACCGTCACTAATTAGCCCACCACAGGTAGAATTGAAAGAGCTGCCCGCGCATTTGAAGTATGCGTTTTTAGGAGAGGATCAGACTCTCCCAGTCATTATCGCAGCTGATTTGGAGAAAGAGCAGGAGGAAGAACTACTGAAGGTGCTGAAGACCCATCGAGCAGCGATCGGGTGGACTCTCGCCGATTTGAAAGGTATAAGTCCCTCTATTTGTATGCATAAAATTATTACTAATACAGATGCGAAGCCTGCACGGGATACACAGAGGAGGCCTAACCCTAACACGCGAGAGGTGGTAAAGAAAGAGGTAATCAAGTGGTTGGACCATGGGATCATATATCCCATTTCAGATAGTGCATGGGTGAGTCCAACCCAAACGGTGCCGAAGAAAGCAGGCATTCAGATTGTCAAGGGCGATAATGGCGAGCAGATAGCCACTCGGCCGGTAACTGGGTGGCGGGTATGTATTGACTACCGGAAATTGAACGCTGCCACATCAAAGGATCACTTTCCTTTGCCCTTTATTGACCAGATTGTCGAAAAATTATCAGGTCAGAAATTTTACTGCTTTCTTGATGGTTATTCAGGGTATAATCAGATTGCTATCCACCCTGATGACCAAGAAAAGACCACATTCACGTGCCCCTATGGCACATTCGCATTTAGGCGAATGCCATTTGGGCTGCGTAATGCCCCGGCCACCATTCAAAGGTGCATGATGAGTATTTTCTCGGATATGATCGGGGATGCCCTAGAGATTTTTATGAATGACTTTTCAGTCTTTGGGTCATCATTTGATACATGTTTAAATGAACTATCTAGGGTTTTAGAGCGATGTGTCCAAACGAATCTAGTGCGCAGTTGGGAAAAGAGCCATTTTATGGTTTAAGAGGGTATAGTGTTAGGATATGTTGTGTCAAGTAAGGGGATAGAAGTTGATAGAGCCAAAGTGAGAGTCATTTCTACTTTACCTCCCCCTACTAATGTGAAGGGTGTCCGTTCCTTTTAGGACACGCCGGATTTTACCGTAGGTTTATTAAGGGCTTTAGTGTTATAACGAAACCTTTATGCAACCTATTGTTGAAAGATGTTCCGTTTGAATTTGATGATAAATGTTTAAATGCGTTTAATGTGCTGAAGGAACAATTGGTACAAGCCCCAATCTTGCAATCACCCGATTGGACAAAACCTTTTGAAATAATGTGTGATGCAAGCGATTTTGCTATTGGGGCTATACTTGGACAACGAGTAGATAAGAAACCGGTCGTTATCTACTACGCAAGCAAAACTCTCTCCGATGCTCAATTGAATTATACCACCACGGAGAAAGAGTTGTTTGCCGTTATCTATGCCTTAGATAAATTCCGGTCTTATATTTGTGGAAGCAAAGTAATCTTTACTCTGATCATAGTGCAGTCAGGTGTTTAATGGATAAAAAGGATGCCAAACCAAGACTGATTCGGTGGGTCTTACTATTGCAAGAGTTTGATCTAGAAATCAGAGACAAGAAAGGGCATGAGAATGTAGTTGCTGACCATCTGTCATGACTACCGGTTGGAGTGGAGGAGTTTACACCCGAGATCAATGAGCACTTTCCTGATGAGTTCATAATGGCTGCTAGTTCTGGAACTTGGTATGCTAACTTTGCAAATTATCTTGTTTCAGGTACAATACCGGATATGTGGAACAAGCGTAGGAAGCAGCAGTTCCTGACTCAAGTGAAGAATTATATCTGGGACGAGCCAGATTTGTTCCGGATTGGTGTTGATTAGATTATTCGAAGATGTGTGCCCAAGACGGAGTTCTTGGAAGTATTACAGCATGCTCACTCATCCGCATGTGGCGGTCACTTTAGCGGACAAAAGACAGGCCATAAAGTTCTTGAATCTGGCCTTTATTGGCCAACCTTGTTTAAAGACGCGTTTGAGTTTGTTAAACATTGTCCCAATTGTCAAAAGATGGGTGGGATTTCAAAAAGGGACGAAATGCCAATGCAACCAATTTTGGTTGTTGATATTTTTGATGTTTGGGGAATTGATTTTATGGGTCCATTTCCCAATTCGAATGGTAATCTGTACATCTTAGTGGCGGTTGATTATGTTTCAAAGTGGATTGAAGTAATTGCTAATAAGACAAACGACCATACCGTTGTCTGCAAGTTTGTCCATTCAAACATTTTTTCTAGGTTCGGGATTCCTCGGGTGATAATTAGTGATGGAGGATCCCCACTTTAAAAACTTTAATTTTGTCAAACTATTGAAACAGTATGGCGTTGACCATCGAATTGGTACACCATATCATCAACAAACAAGTGGACAGGTTGAAGTGTCGAATAGGCAAATTAAGGAAATTTTGCAAAAGACGGTGTGAACTGACCGTAAGGATTGGTCATCTAAATTGGATGACGCCTTATGGGCATATCGCACCGCTTATAAAACTCCTATCGGCACTACACCCTATCGTTTGGTGTATGGGAAAGGTTGCCATTTACCCCTAGAAATCGCACATCGTGCGTTATGGGCTGTTAAACAAGTAAACACTGACTATTCGGATGCAGGTGCCCACATGTTGTTGAAACTGAGTGAATTGGAGGAATTGCGCAATGAGGCGTATGATACCGCAGCCGCATACAAATATAAGATGAAGGCGGTACACGACGCGAAACTGAGGGGTTTGGTGTTTGCGGTAGGTCAAAGAGTTTGGTTATTTAACTCCCGTCTTAAATTGTTTCCAGGTAAGCTAAGGAGCAAATGGACTGGTCCGTTTGTTTTTACACGAGTGGGATAATATGGAGATGTGGAGATCAAGGATCCGAAGGACCAACGAAGACAAGTGGTGAATGGTCATCGGTTGAAACCGTATCTAGACGGTGATGATTTGAACCCGTTACCAGAGGAGGTGAGCTTTCTTGAAAGCTCACCAGAATATACGACCGACTGAGGGTCATGAGAAGTCCGGCTGAAGACTAAAACTTAGCGCTACCGGGAGGCAACCCGGATGTTTGGTACATATTTCCTTTGTTTTCGTTTAATTGTTTTTCGTTGTTTTTAAATGGTTAAAGAGTTTGTCCGTGAGTACTACCCACAGCTTCAAACAAGTGTGGGGACGTTGAAGATGCCCAGGTATGTTTCTGGATTAGTTTTGTGTCGAGGACGACACAAAGTTTTTAAGGGGGGTTGGAGCGGGTGAGTATTCGATAAGAGAATAAATAAATAAACATAATTAAGTCTTCATAAGTTTATACTACAAACACAACTCTTCAACCTTAAAAAAAAATTGAAAACAGTGAACTGTAGCCTACGGTTGATGGACCGTAGGTTACGGTCTGGAAGTTCTGACCAAAAAGTGATCCACATCAAGTAACCGTAAGCTACGGTTTATGGACCGTAGCCTATGGTCGGGCTGGCGGTCTCAGGTGGGCTCGGGTTGGGTTGAATCTTGACCCGGATTTGTTTTAAAAAACCCGAATTTTAAATAAATAATGACTATATCCACTTACATTAGGTCAGATTTCCCTTCTTTTTCTACCACAAGTTCATCATTCATCATCTATCATCTTCATCTTCTTCCTCAAAACCTTCAAACCTCCATAGCCACCTCCATCTCTAACTTCTTCGTTTCTCAACCAAATCAAGCGGTTCAAGAGTCTATCTTGACTATTTTTTCGAGAGGAACACAACCCTACCCTCGGTTTTCACCGAAAATGCCCAGAATTGTTCGAATCAGATCGAGCACGAAGAACCCTATAAATTCAAATTTGGGAGTTTTTGCTTAAACTTCATAATCAAGCTATTCTAGTGTTTCTAGCCCTCCTAAACGAAAAAGATATGATTTTTACTACGATTTTGCTCTGATTTGATGAAGTTAAGGTAGTATTGTTGGGTTTATGCTTTGTTCATGTTTGGTAAGCTATCTATTGGTCGAGTAAACATGTAATGAGTCATGAATTTGTGATGTTGTCTTGGCTAATGAATTAAAAAGGGGCAAAAGAGTTGCATGAGGGTTTAGATTAATGTTATGGCTAAGGGGATATCACTGAATCTGTTTTAATGCTAGTTAATGAACCATATTCTGATTTTTGTATTGAAATTGTGAATTGGGAATATCTTGGGTAAGGATTTAACTAGTAAACAAGTTGAGCCATGGCTTAGAACAAGTGTGGGGAGGTTTCACGGATTACACACTTGTTCTAGCGTATTATTAGCTGATTTGGACCAACTTGGGGTGTTTGTTTGTTTGTTTGTTTGTTGGTGTGATTGTAGATGGTAAAATCACGCCGAGGAAAGGAAAAAGAAACCGCACCACCGGAGGATGTAGCGGTTGGTTCAAAGAGAGCAAGAAGGGGCACCGAGTGGAAATCCGAGAAACAACAATGGATAACTTTGTTCAGGCTCCATGGGGACATGGTGATGTTCCCTATCGTCCCACATGGAGAGATGGTCCTCTTTACAAGCAAGAAGCAGCATATCAGTATAACAACCCTCCTAAATTTATTCCGACACCCCAATATATTTAAAATATCCCAATACGTCCTAAAATACACCCCGTATACGAGAACCGAGCCTAAAATACCATATATAATTAAAAAAATTAATTAAAAACAAAAATTTATGGTCTCTGGCGGGGCGCGGCCCCTTGTCCCTGTTTGTCGCGGGCCGCGACCTAGTGCCACCAGGCTTAACCCGGTTACGACACGTGGCCCATGACTCGACGTGGCTAAAGGCTTGACTCAGCCAAGCTACGCCCTAATAGACCTAGCTCGCGGGGCGCGAGAGACTCCTTGTCTCTCTCGCGGGCCGCCAGAAACCATTGATCAGGCCCTATAAATTCGGAACATCGGCCGTCAGTTAAAATCGTTCAATCTCGTGCTTTCTCTCTCAATTTCTATATAGTATACACTATACCCGGGCATAATACCCCCTAGATAACGAAGTTCTGCCTCGTTGTAAGTATCATAACCCCGGTTACGTATTAGATACGCTGCCCGATTGATCCAGGGTTCCCTAACGGCTGTCGTGGTTCTGCCCGACGTAGTCGTTGGAATACCGTCTCGGGGAGGGTATTACTGATGTAAATATTGGGTTATTATACTAACGCGTGTGCATTTGTGTAATTAATAGATAATCACCAAGAAATCCTAAAGGAAACCCCTAAGACAGCAATGTGAGTAATCCTTCTTTTTGTAAACCTTTTTGGCAAACTGTTTTTACAAAACCTCACATAATTAACATTATATTAAACAGTGATTGAGTATTTGTATTCTACAATTATCGTCGGTATGTTGGGGTTTTGTATACAAAATTTGTTACTACATTGTGAGTAGTAACATGACCACAAGTCGGGTTGACAGTACCGTGGGTGGTAATTAAAGTAGATGGAAACAAATGTAATTGCGAGATCGCACTCAATACTGTAGACTGATAAAACTGTTTTGATTAAACTGGGATTCACTCACCAGTATTTCCCACTGACAAAATGTTTTTAAACACGTTTCAGGTAACAAAATGTGAAAGCCAAATAGAAGCCAGCTGGACAGCATTGAAGGCTTGGAAAAGTGGCTATAAAAGTTACCTAAATAAAGAGATGTTTTATTTAAATAAAATAGGGTTTATCCCTATAAAATGTGTGTACTTCAAACCTGGGATTTTCCCATATGTTTAAAATTATAAAAAAACGTGGTATTTTACTCTGATAAAATATTTCCTAACTACGATCTTGATGTAAATTATGCTGCCAAAATGATTAAACACCCGATACCACCAAAACTGGCTCGCGGCCACCCGTTCCTGGGAGATAGGGATCGGGGGTTGCGACAGAAGGTGGTATCAGAGCTAAGCCACTGATTCAACCATAGAAGTGTTATGCTGACACCAAAATTGTTCAATATGTTAGGAAATTAATTATGGAATTATTTACATATTTGTATATTATCCTTTTGTGTTATTTGACATTTTGTTAGTTTACAGTATGAGTGATCAAGGAACATCGGACGCTTACCGTCAGTTGTCCAACTCTCTTAGGAACGAAGGAACCTCTTCACTGCCATCCCCCTCGGGGTATTCGGCTGATAACGGAGAAGGGATTTTCGAGTCAGAGCACAATCTGAAGAACCATTCCCTACCAAGAAAAGATGATGGTTCAGCAGAGGAGCGCATGAACGTAGAAAGAGAATGAAAAAGTTACAACAGCAGCAAGCTTTAGCAGCCGCTAAGAGAGAAACAGATGCCCACACCCAGGATATGCTCAATAGGAGTCTAGCAAATTTTCATATCTTAGCAACTACAGCTACAGACCCTAATCTAGAACAAGTCATAGCACCCCAGCCCTTACCACTGTTTCCCACTCAGCCAATGGAATTTGAAGCTAACCCTGAAAACCAAATCCCAATGCCTGAATTTGACCCAGCTGAAATACCTAGAGTACCAGCACCCAATCCCTTAGACCCAGACTACGACCCGTGGTTTGACGACCATAGGGATTACCAGCAACGCTACCCAATACCATAATACGAACCCATGCCAAACCTAGCAGCCTACCCAGACCCTGACATCCTAGATCCCTACTGGAACAATGACCAATATGTTCGAGAAATCTTAGAAAACCCGTACCCTCATGAGGAACCCATGCCCCAGTTCCCAAACCCAATACCAGCACCCGCACCACCAATGAGCACTGAAAACCTACGAGAACTCCGCACCTTTGATGAGGATATAATAGAAGGAAGTGAAAGGATGAAACGAATAGGTGAACGACTCGTCTGGAAGTATGACGAGCGTAGTATGGAATTCTGGATGAACCCATACCCGTAATAGTAATAATAATAATATAATATATATGTGTGTATGTTTAAAAAAAATCTAGACAATAGTTACTGATGCCTACTAATAGTGTGTTTTAAATTCCAGTACTGTTTGTAATAGATGCATATTATCTAAAATAGAGTAAAAGTCACAATGTTCGACGATTTTGATCAATAGGCGTGTTTATGTGATTGTTTGCATTAAATAATTATTTTGTGATATTAATACTTGGTAAATGTTTATAATTCAGATGGCCGACCAAGTGAATCAAGAAAACCCGGATAACAATAGTAACGAAAACCAATTAAATCACATCGCCGTCCAAAACCTAGTAGCACAAGGAATCATAGATGGTATGCCTAATATTGTTCAAGCTGTTAGAGAAGCTAAAAATAATAAAAGTGACAGTGGAAGTAAGCGACCAACTAATGAACTCAGTCACAGTGTAAACAATGGACCATTACTTCGAGTGCCCATTCCAAAAACAAGGAGAACCATGTCTTATGGTTGTTCTTACAAAGAATTCTGGTCTTGTAAACCAATAGAATTCTCGGGCAATGAAGGAGCCATTGCAGCTCTACGCTGGATAGAAAAAACTGAGGTAGTCTTAAAAATAAGCAAATGCGCGGAAGAGGATAAGATAATGTTTGCCTCCAATTTATTTAAGAACTCAACACTAGAATGGTGGAACACTATCCTCCAGTCTAGAGGAAGTGATAGGATCTATAATATGGAGTGGGAAGAATTTAAGAACATGGTGGAAAGGAAATTCTGCCATCCCAATGAAAAAGAACAGATAGCAAATAAGTTCTTAAACCTTAGAATGACTGGAGTGGATAGTAAGGTCTACACTACGTTATTCTTTGAATATGCTAGAATGGTGCCGACCCTTGCATCACCTGAACCAGTATTAATCTCCCGTTACATATGGGGATTAATCAGTGAGATTAGACATGTAGTCAAGGCAGCTAGACCTCAAACCATAGAAGAAGCTGTAGAACTAGCAAACACCTTGACTGATGAGTTAGTACGTACACGAGAAGAAGACCAAAGGAAGAACCTAGCTCAAAGGCTTACCCAGGAATTCCGTTATGGAAATTCCAACCGTGGGAAAAATATAGGTTCTACCTCTACACCTTATTGTAAGGCCTGCAAGAAGAAGCATTCAGGAAGATGCTCAAATTATTGTAATTTCTGCAAGCTACCAGGACACAAGGAAGAAGATTGTAGGAAGAAACCTAATAATGGAATGTGCTTCAACTGTGGAGAAAAAGGTCACATCAAGCCAAATTGTCCGAAACTAGCTCCAGCCATGGGCAACAAGACTACTAAGAATGCTAGAGCATTTGTTCTAACTGCAGAAGAAGCCAAGATGATTCCCGACGTGATAGCCGGTACGTTTTTAGTTAATGATGTTTTTGCTAAAGTATTATTTGACTCTGGTGCGAACCAAAGTTTTATTAATACTTCATTTTGCAAACTTCTCAAACAACCATTAACTAAACTCCCACAAGAATGTCTAGTAGAAACAGCAAATGGAGAAACCATTAAGATTTCTGAAATCTTGCAGGGAGCAAGAATAGAATTTTTAAATAAAAAGTTTATTGCAAATCTTTATCCAATGAAACTGGCAGGATTTGATGTTGTATTAGGAATTGATTGGTTAGTAGCCAATAAAGCCAGTATTCTGTGTGATCAAAAGTCAATCCAAATAAATTCACCAAGAGGTGAAAAGATCACAAGTAAAGGAAATAAGCCATCTAGATCCACAAAATTCATCTTTGTAATGAAAACAGCAAGTTATGTAAGAAAAGGATCATTAGTGTATTTGATTTCCATAATCATTAACACTAAAGGAAAAAAACTGAAAGATATTCCTGTAGTGTCTCAGTTTCCAGATGTGTTTCCCGAAGAATTACCAGGACTACCGCCAGATAGAGAAGTCGAATTCAAAATCCACCTGCTACCAGGAACAGCACCGATTGCCAAAGCACCTTACCGTTTGGCACCCGCCGAAATGCAGGAACTGAAGAAGCATTTAGACGAATTGTTGGAGAAAGGATTCGTACAGCCAAGTTCATCGCCGTGGGGAGCGCCGATTTTATTCGTCAAGAAGAAAGACGGGTCAATGCGCATGTGCATTAATTACCGTGAATTGAACAAGGTCACTATTAAGAATCGGTATCCATTACCGAGGATCGATGATCTGTTCGATCAGTTGCAAGGAGCTCGATTTTTCTCAAAGATCGATTTACGCTCAGGATACCATCAATTAAAGGTACAGGAAGAGGACATTCCTAAGACAGCCTTCCGAACAAGGTATGGCCATTATGAATTTACTGTCATGCCATTTGGTTTAACCAATGCCCCAGCTGCATTTATGGACATGATGAACTGAATATGTAAGCCATATTTGGATAAATTCATAATTGTCTTCATAGATGATATTCTCATTTACTCTAAGAATAAAGAGGAACACGCAACGCATCTACATGCACTTCTAAATTTGCTAAGAAAAGAAAAGCTCTATGCTAAGTTTTCAAAGTGCGAATTTTTGTTAGAACAGGTACAGTTTCTTGGACATTTAGTTAACCATGAAGGAATTCATGTGGATCCCACAAAGATTGAGGCAATTACCAAATGGAAAACCCCTGAGTCACTAACTGAGGTTAGAAGTTTCTTAGGATTGGCAGGTTATTATAGGAGATTTATTCGAGATTTTTCTAGAATAGCCATTCCCTTAACTAAGCTAACCCGTAAATCTGTTAAGTTTGAATGGGGACCAAAACAAGAAGAAGCCTTTAGAATTCTTAAGCAAAGACTAACCAACGCACCCATACTAGCGTTACCAGAAGGAACAGAAGACTTTATAATTTATTGTGACGCCTCTAAGTTAGGTTATGGATGTGTATTAATGCAACGGCAAAAGGTTATAGCTTATGCATTTAGACAACTTAAGAATCATGATGAAAATTATTCAACCCATGATCTAGAACTAGGAGCCATAATTTTGCCCTGAAAATTTGGAGACATTACCTTTATGGTAGTAAGTTTACCATTTTCACAGATCATAAGAGTTTAAGGTATGTTTTCGGGCAAAAGGAATTGAATATGAGACAAAGACGCTGGATGGAAATTCTTAGTGATTATGACTGTAATATCCAATATCATGCAGGAAAGGCTAACGTAGTAGCCGATGCTTTAAGTCCAAGGTATCGTGAAAAGCCAAAAAGAGTACGTTCTCTTAAATTAAATCTACAAGTAGATTTAAATGAACAAATTAGAAAAGCACAAGAATCAGTAATCAAGGATGATACTGAAAAGTTAAAAGGAACGATTAAGGAAATAGATCAAGGAACTGATGGAATTTGGAAATTCCATAAGAAAAGAATATGGATACCTAAATTAGGAAACCTACGCCACCGTATATTAGAAGAAGCCCATAAGTCTAAGTATACAATGCATCCTGGAAATGATAAAATGTACCAGGACCTAAGAAAGAATTTTTGGTGGATAGGAATGAAAAAAGATATAGCAGCTTTTGTTTCTAAGCATCTAACTGGTTCGCAAGTTAAAGCTGAATATCAGAAACCCTCTGGACTATTGCAGCAATTAGAAAGGCCAGTATGGAAATGGGAATTGATAACAATGAATTTTGTTACCAAATTACCCAAAACACGAAAAGGTAATGATACAATCTGGGTAATTGTAGACAGACTAACTAAGTCAGCTCATTTCTTACCAATGAAGGAAACTCTCAGTATGGAACAATTAGCTAAGTTGTATGTAAATGAAATAGTTTCATTACATGGAATTCCTTTATCAATTGTTTCTGATAGAGATAGCCGTTTTACCTCTCATTTTTGGACAAGTTTCCAAAAAGCAATGGGAACTAAGCTAAATCTAAGCACATCTTACCATCCTCAAATGGACGGACAAAGCGAAAGGACAATCCAGACCATGGAAGACATGCTTAGAGCTTGTGTAATTGATTTCGGAGGTAATTGGGATGATCACTTACCATTGATAGAATTTTCTTACAATAACAGCTATCATACAAGTATCAATGTTGCACCATTCGAAGCACTTTATGGACGAAAGTGCCGAACCCCAGTCTGTTGGGCAAAAATTGGAGAAAATAAACTATCTGGACCTGAAATAGTGCAAGAAACAACAGACAAGATCATCCAAGTCAAGGAACGACTGAAAGCAGCACGCGATCGACAAAAGAGTTATGCTGATAACAGACGAAAGCCATTGGAGTTTCAGGTAGGAGATAAAGTCTTACTAAAGGTCTCTCCTTGGAAAGGAATAGTAAGATTCATAAAAAGAGGAAAGCTAAGCCCCATGTATGTTGGACCTTTTGAAATTATTAGAAGAATAGGATCTGTAGCCTATCAGCTACAACTGCCAGAGGAAATGTCAGGGATACATGACGTATTTCATGTATGTAACCTCAAGAAATGCTTAGTCGATGAATCACTAATAGTGCATCTTAAGGACATAGAGGTAAATGAATAGCTAAAATTTGTAGAAAGACCACTACAAATTGAAGACAGGAAAATCAAGAATCTCAAGCACAAAAGATTGGTTCTAGTCAAAGTCAGATGGGATTCCAAGAGAGGACCAGAGTACACATGGGAGCTTGAATCAGAGATGCAAAGGAAATATCCACACTTATTCCAGTAGACCTCGAGGACGAGTTCTAAAACAAGGTGGGGAGGATATAATAACCCTCCTAAATTTATTCCGACACCCCAATATATTTAAAATATCCCAATACGTCCTAAAATACACCCCGTATGCGAGAACCGAGCCTAAAATACCATATATAATTAAAAAAATAATTAAAAACAAAAATTTATGGTCTCTGGCGGGGAGCGACCCCTTGTCCCTGTTTGTCGCGGGCCGCGACCTAGTGCCACCAGGCTTAATCCGGTTATGACACGTGGCCCATGACTCGACGTGGCTAGAGGCTTGACTCAGCCAAGCTACGCCCTAATAGACCAAGCTCGCGGGGCGCGAGAGACTCCTTGTCTCTCTCGCGGGCCGCCAGAAACCATTGATCAGGCCCTATAAATTCGGAACATCGACCGTCAGTTAAAATCGTTCAATCTCGTGCTTTCTCTCTCAATTTCTATATAGTATACAATATACCCGGGCATAATAGCCCCCTAGATAACGAAGTTCTGCCTCGTTGTAAGTATCATAACCCCGGTTACGTACTAGATACGCTGCCCCATTGATCCAGGGTTCCGTAACGGCTGTCGTGGTTCTGCCCGACGTAGTCGTTGGAATACCGTCTCGGGGAGGGTATTACTAATGTAAATATTGGGTTATTATACTAACGCGTGTGCATTTGTGTAATTAATAGATAATCACCAGAAAATCCTAAAGGAAAACCCTAAGACAGCAATGTGAGTAATCCTTCTTTTTGTAAACCGTTTTGGCAAACTGTTTTTACAAAACCTCACATAATTAACATTATATTAAACAATGATTGAGTATTTGAATTCTACAATTATCGTCTGTATGTTGGGGTTTTGTATGTAAAATTTGTTACTACATTGTGAGTAGTAACATGACCACAAGTCGGGTTGACAGTACCGTGGGTGGTAATTAAAGTAGATGGAAACAAATGTAATTGCGAGATCGCTCTCAATACTGTAGACTGATAAAACTGTTTTGATTAAACTGGGATTCACTCACCAGTATTTCCCACTGACAAAATGTTTTTAAACGCGTTTCAGGTAACAAAATGTGAAAGCCAAATAGAAGCCAGCTTGACAGCACTGGAGGCTTGGAAAAGTGGCTATAAAAGTTACCTAAATAAAGAGATGTTTTATTTAAATAAAATAGGGTTTATCCCTATAAAATGTGTGTACTTGAAACTTGGGATTTTCCCATATGTTTAAAATTATAAAAGCGTAGTATTTTACTCTGATAAAATATTTCCTAACTACGATCCTGATGTAAATTCCGCTGCCAAAATGATTAAACACCCGATACCACCAAAACTGGCTCGCGGCCGCCAGTTCCCGGGAGATAGGGATCGGGGGTTGTGACAATCAGGCTGAATTGTTTTATGAGAAGATGGGAGATACGCATTCAATCAGATTAAACGCATGTTTTGAAAAGCGTATTCATAAACCGGATATTAGAGCATTGGGGCTTTATGAAAAATTTGTTGAACTTGGTTGGGAAGCAGTTTTGGATTTCCGGGGCAATGAGAGTGGGGAGGTTGACCTTAGAAGTGTTATGGAATGGTTATGTACGTTGACTAAGAATGACGGAAGTGACCCACCGAGAACGGTCACACTGACTGGGAAGGTTAACGGGAAACCGGCAACCATGTCTCTTGCTTCATTGAGTCAGGTTGCCAAGTTCGATTCTAAAGCGGATAGTTTCTATACTTTTATCAAAGAGGATGATTATTAAAATGATCAGAAGAAGATAGTGGGGGAAAATGTGATATATTCGGAGTTATTTTTGCTGGATAAAGGGGTTGGAATGAAGCGGGATAATCTGAAGCCGTTAGTGAGGGTGTTGTTGAGTTTGGTGGTTTCGAATGTGGCTCCACGGTTAGGAGATATGATGGGTGTTCGGAAATGGGAGCTAGTGGTTCTGTTTGCTCTTATGACGGGCCAAGTTCATTTGTCTTTTCAGCAGTTAATGATGTTGCACATTTGGCAAAGCCGAAACAAAAGACTGAAAAAGTTGATTCCTCACGCCCGGTTGATTAGTGTTTTTCTTCGTAAGCAGGGGGTTGTGCCAATATATGAAAAACCCTTTGAAAAGCCGCTTACTACCTTCTCGATCGCTGAAATGTGAACTGGCGATCAGATAACTCATGTGAAGACCAAATTGTGACCCAAGATAAAGTTTGGGGATGGAGCTAAGTTGAAAGTGTTACAATGGGGTAAGCAGCCACCAAGTCAAGGAGATATGGATGACTTGGATTCAAGTGATGAGGAGTTACTGCGGAAGAAGAGAGCAGCGGGTATAGATGTTGGTGCAGTTTCCAGTAGACAGTACGAGGGACCGAGGCAGTCGGACTACTCCTGGGGAGTGTTCGATGATGACATGCAGTCAGCCGCCGGAATATGCTGACTGGGAGACGTGGCAACAATCCTTGTATGATTAGGGTTCGAGGTTGGAGATTAGCAGGGAGAGGCAGCATGAGGAGATGATGGGGGTTTTTGCGGCTTACTGATCAGGTGCGCCATATTAGTGTTGAGATGGAACACAACTTGAAGGCATATGATGAAAATCAGACGCGCCACTATCACGACTACTACAATGGAGTTCCATATTGTGAAAACCCACCTCATATGGATTATAGCCAATTGCCCCCATACAAGCCCGGTATGCCTCGCCATCCAATGCCTCAAGTTCATGGATCGATGTGGTTGCCGAGAGAGTATTCGGAGCCTCATTTTCAAAGCTCTTATCGATACCAGCCGCCACCATATGAATACCCTGCTAGGCAGAGTCAGCAGCAAGCAGCTCAGTCTTCTTCATCCCAATCGTAGCAGCAAGGTCCGCAAGGAGGAGGTTTGGCGGACATTTTTCGACATGAGCTCGTTTTATGAGCACTTAGGTGGATATTATGGTGGACCACCAGGTCCGTCATACCAGTGAGGCACTCTCTGACCCGTTCAGGTCCATGTGCTCTCTCCTTTATGAACAATTTACTGCTTATTTTTGTGTTTTGTGTTTGGTGGTGTTAAAATGTAACACCTCGTAAAAATCACGTCCAATGATGTATTGACACGTGTAATAAACCCTAATAAAGTCAAACGTTGAATTTGAGGGACTAATTTTGCGAAAAATAAAAAAAAACTTTGATTATAGAAGGACTGGAAATGTTAACATGCTTATTATAAGCCTCTGAATAACGTTACACGGTAATCACGTTCACAAATGAGCCACTTGTTGATCAAGAGTAGTCGTTTGCGTAATTAATTGAAAGTTTGCGCGATGAAGGGTTAAAAGCGTCAACATGTTAATTCTTACCTCTGAGTGACCTTTTAACAAACCGAGAGCTTTATGATAATTGATTATACTCTCGTGAATGCCTAATATTGGCCATTAAGGGCTTTTATGCCTATAAGTAAAGTTACGCGCAACTTTGCAAGTTAGAGGGACTAAAAGTGTCAATATGTTTAATTATACCTCTGAATGACCTTTTACGAACCCGAAGCATCGTGATGTTTAATAATACTCTCGAGAGTGCCTAACAGGGATTAGATAAGGCTTCAATGCTATTAAACAATGATATGCGCAAGTTCGCGCATTAGAGGGACCAAAAGCGTCAACTTTTGAATCTACGCCTTTCGGTGACCATTTAAGCGAACGAGAGCGTAGTAATATTTAAACACATGCTTGGGAATACACATTATGGGCCATGGAAGGCTTGGATATCATTAAATGACATTTCGCGCTACTTTGTGCGATTAAAGAACTAATTGCGTCAAACTGCAAAAGTATACCGATTCGTATGGTATAGAACCTTCCAGAATATGATCATAAGTTAAACATGCCCTAAATATCCTTTACATAGCTTAGAAATAGGCTTAGAGGTGTTTGGTGCGCAAAAATAAACTTATTTGATCAACAGGGACTAAAAGCGTCAAAAAGTGCATAAGTTTGCATTTTCGCGCATATCTTACGTTCTGAATATATCCGGACATCCAAAAATTTATGTAAGCATTAAAATATTTTATTTTAGTGATCGGCATGATAAAATTCCATTCGTCGCGTAATTTGGGTCGTTTTTCGCATCCGTTCGTGTTTCGTCGTAATTAGCCGAACAACGCGACCGTACGGCCAAACGAACCAACATCCGACATATTTTCGAGCATGTCTCATGTTCCTTATGTTTAGGCATCATTGTGGAGCCTTGAAATGAGGTTAACAGGCCTTATACGTGTCAGAAATGACAATTAGCAAGTGCAGGGACCATTTCAGCAACTCTGGCAAACTTATGGCTGGACCTGAAGTATAAGCGGGCCGCGTAAGCCCATACAGATCTCCTACGTGGGCCGCTTAGATCAAGATCAGCTGCAGAATGTAGTTTTGCTGCTGGTTTTTATTGAATCTGGTTTCCTATACTCACATATAAGACTCTAGGGGCTGCCCACTGAATTAAAAGATGGTATAACACCTGTCATAATCTGGTTATAACCTCCCGACACTTGTCACGATCCTACGAGGTCCCGAAAACTATATATAGGAGGTGGGTTTCACTTGTTCTTTCACACCATTCCTCCAAAATCTGCTATATCTCTGATTCAAGGAGGATCCTGAGCCTTTAGGAACCTTCATTCAGTGCATTAGACCCTTCGTAAGTATCCTTTCGTGACTAGTTAATATTATTTGGCGGTTAAAGCCGAAAAGTCAAGCGTTGCGATAAACGCTTTGACTTTTAAATCGGTTGAGCCATTGTTCGCAACGAACGTGGCTACGTGATCGTAATTAGGTAGGTATTAAACCCTCAAAAGGGCACCTCCTAATTACCACGTTTGCTTAGTTAATTGTCGGGTCAAAGTAATTAAATTAAAAGTCAAACGAGTCGTTTTTAAACAAAATTCATAACTAATGATGTAAAGGTAATAAAATCAGTTTTGTCACTTTAATAACTTGGTAAATATTAATTGAACGTGTCTAGGCATGTTCGACCCGACAATTCTGAGTTTAGGCACGGTTCGGAACCGAAAGTCGCAAAAGTTAACTTTTGCTTTGACTTTCAGTTCTGACCTGATTTAGCATGTTTTAGATATGCCTCAAGGTTCATTTAGGACCATCTTACATGTTAGTATAACCCTCTGAGACTATACAACATAGGTCCTTAATTATCCGATTCATTTGCATATTTCCGTTAATTGCTTAAATATTGACCATAATGCCCTTTTGACCTTAAAACAAGATTTTTGAAAATATGAGAGGACCAAAACCTTTGTTACTGATTTATAAACTTGTCCTAAAAATTTGACATCAGTTTGAGGTCTAGATTAGGAGTTATGCTCAATAGCGTAAATTGAAAGCTTTTTATTAATTAAACGGCGTAACTAGCATAAAGCCTATTTAAACTCAATTTTTGACACCAAACCTTTTACCCACTGATGTAATATAATATTTTGGGATTTTTAAATATTTTTATTTATTTTTAAACTGAGCATAACATAGGGTTCTTGCTTTGATTCGGTAATTGTCGGTTTTACCCTTTTTGCTAATAAAATGAGTTTTACATAACTTTTTGATACCAAACTTTTTGCTACTGATTTTATATGATAAATAAAATATTTTAAACTTTATAAACTGATCAAAAACTCATATTTCCTATTATAACCCAAAAATCGCTTAAAAACGACTTTTTACGCGTTATAAACGCATAGTATGGATTAAAAACTATTTTGACGTGTAAGACTTAATACCTACTGATGTTTTAAGTAAATTTTTATATTTTTACAGTAAGCAAAAGCTTTGAACTCAGATTTCCAAATTTGACCTTTAAAGCTTATGTGAAATTACCAAAATGCCCCTACGGTGCATGGTTTGGTTATAAATGATAAATTTCACATATATGTAATACCCTACTGATATAAATTATTAAATTAAATATTTTTACTGATTATTTCAGACCTAAACCTCAGATTTATATTTAATCTCTTTTATAACTTTTAAAATGACCAAAATACCCCTACATGGCTTAATTTGAGTTTAAATCCGTTTTGGGCATAATGGAAGATATCCTACTGATATCATAACATATTTTGAGCATATTAACTTAGGAAACCTGTTCATGACTCTTTTGTTTACCCGTTACGCATTTATCGCATTCGGTACGGTTTATGTAACTAGTTTGCATAAATTGGCCGAAACGGGTCAAACCTTATCATTTTTATCTCAAAATCCAGAATGTGTTTAGTTCACCCATATTATGCAAGTCCTCAAACTTGTCGGGCCTAAAACACATTCTAATCCGGTCTTCGCTTAATCTTGCGTTAAACCGTATACCTCTCTTTAAAACTAACCGGTCTAAGTTTAAACTTAAGTAAGACCCATTAGGAATCTAATAGGTTAATTAAAACCTTTGTTCCAGATTTAGGAGCCCAGTAAAAGCTATCTGCACTTGCTGATTGAATACGGTTGAGATAAATTTGAATATTTGCTCAGGTAAATACTTTTAGCTTATTTTCCCTTATACGGGCTTGGGATACGGTATATAAAATACCGCTTGGTCGGGTATTGAATCTTTAATTGTATGAAGGTTAAATTATTGAAATAACCCGTTTAATCTGTTTTGTTTATTCTAAGCCTTTGGGGGGTTAATGACCATGTCCCGGATATCCTTGGCATCATTCAATGAAATGGCCACGACCTAAGCACGGGGTGTAGGCATACACCTGCCGGTGCATATATAAAAAGATATAACCGCCGTGTGAGAATAACTCGCCGCGGGAATATATCATGTGGTGTGTCTATTAATCTTTAACCCGGTTTTCAACCCAGGCTACTGAACGTATGATAAACATGTAATTCTTTAACAAGTTTATTTTTAAATAATTATCCCAAGTTATAAAAGATATTTTGTGCCTTGTGCATTCAAATCAATTTTTCTTAAACATTTTCAAAATGAGTCGGTTAATTGTATTTACCAGTGAAAACTGACGTATTTTCCAAAAAGGTTAAGTGCAGATACTAATCGGAATAGGCTGGCTACTCCTAGCATCAATAAAGAGTCTTGCTAGCTTAGATGTTTATAAATCTGCTGAACAATGTTCCTTTTTAACTTTGATCTGCCTGTGGATCCTTTACAACCGTTTTTGTAATAAATGATATTACTTTTATTCGGTTTGTAATGATTTTCATCTTTCGACTTCCGCTGTGTATATAAACTGTGATTAATTGTCTATGATGATATCAACTACGTCACGATACTCCCCACCGGACCCACCGGTAATACGTGGAAATACCGGGGTGTGACATAAAACTCTGTTTAGTGTGTTATGGGATATGTTTTGTTTGGTTTGTTTTGTTTTGTGATGAGTTAGCCGCTCATTGAGGGTAGTTGGATGTTTTCCCGGGCTTATATTTTAAAAGCACCATACATTGGGGACAATGTATCCCAAGTGTGGGGATGTGGGAGCCCGGGAAGGGAATTGTGGATAAAGCTTGAAGCGATTGAAAAGTGGTTGAAATCGATGAAAATTGAAAAAATTGAAAATTTTAAAAATTTTTCATCGCCTTAAGTATGCTAATTGGATACGAAAACCTAGAGTTTTAATCGCTAATAGGCTTCTTGCCGGTTCTAAACTAACTTAGTCTCTTGTCATGGTCGTTCCTTTAAGTTTCATGAGAGTAGGTTTGACAAGTGTTTTTATAGGAAATGAGTTGAAAAGAGATGTCTATCTAGGGGTAACATGTTTTAATTGCATATGCTACATGTCGGCAACCTTTTTACCTTTTCTTGGTGAGATCTTGAGCCTGTAGATGGATAGGATACATTATATGATGAATTCATTTGTTGAGTGCAGGCTATGTGTTATTCTGTGTTAGAACTTGTGTGATTTGATACGTGCTAAGATTGTGGATTTGACATGTGCACGTATATGATAAAGGCATTAGGATTTCCCGTTACACCGTTTATGTTTGTGTTGTTATGTTCACTAATTTCCCTTAGTAGCCCTGTTGAGCCTAACTACTTTTCGTTTGTCCGCCCATTGTTTATTGTGAAAACACCGACCGTGATGATATTGTTATGAAAAAAAGAAAAAGAAAAGAAAAAAAAAAGAAAAAAAAAAAGAAAAAAAAGAAAAAAAAATGTATGAAAAAATGAAAAAGAAAATAACAAAAAGTAAAGTGTTGAATGTGGTTTAGTTGTTTGGGTAAAATTCAACCCAAAGTTGTGTTTGAATAAAGTTATCACGGTTTGGTTATTGTTTGTGAGCCAATTAGAAAAGAAAAAGAACCTAAAAATTTTCCTACCTTCGCCTAAGCCCAAAATCCGAAAGTCCTTTTGATATGTGCCATGTTAGATGATACAGTGGAGGTGTGATTGTCATACAAGCCTATGATTGCAGAATTTCATGTTGGCTTATTGAGTGTTTATATACTAGCACATTACACGCTAGTTCAGATATTAACCCGAGAGGAGAGTACATTGAGAGGGGTGTGTAGCATGTGTCTAATTGTAAACATGTTAGTTTTAGATAGACAAGTTTTGAGTTTTAAATTGCATGGTTTACTTGTCAGACTATCAATCTCGATTGTGTCAGTCTATAGGATGGGTATGACTTGGGAACTTAACAGGTTGAATCGGTTAAGAGGTTTAGAGGTGTTGTTGCTATGGTGATTAGTTCTAGTTAGTTTGCTTGAGGACAAGTAAAGGTAAGTGTGGGAATGTGATGGAGAGGGTGAAACCCGGACTTTAGAGTTTTTAAATATGATGTTTTATGTTTGTTTGGTGTGTTTACTTGCTTAGAATGAGGTGACTATGAGAAATTGGTGATTTGCAGGTAAAGCATGTAATTTGGTGCTCTTACAACGGTTAAAGATGAAGTTGAGAGCGTTGGATTGGATATTGCAGCTTGAGAATAGAGTTTGGAGTTTGTTCGGTTGATTTGAAGATGAACAAGTGAAAGAATCAAGAAAGAATGAAGTTTAAGCGTCAATTGGTAATAAATGGGAAGTTATGTTGTGCTTATATATGAGAGGAATTTGAAGAAACAAAGTGCAGGGGTTTTTTTTGTCAATTGCTGAAAGTTACTTATGAAGAAGAAAAAAGGAGCATGTATGCGATCGTAGACTACGGATTCTAAACCGTAGCTTACGGGTAGTGTATGTTGATGAGAAAGTGAACAGAAATCCTAAACCATATGCTACGGTTCCCATTCGTAGCTTACGGGTTGTTATGTCCAGCGAGAGTTTGACTAAGAGATGCGACCGTAGCCGACGGTCTCTGAACTGTAGGTTACGGATGGTTATAGTTGTGTGAACAGAGATTCCGGACCGTAGGCTACGGTCCTCAAAGAGTAGCTTATGGACTGGGGAAGTAAAAAAACGCGCAAATTGGGTTTCATGGTATATATTAGGGTTTAAGATGGTGGCAATCATTATCTCTTCTTCCAAGATCGATCCTAGGTCTCCAAGAGCTCAAAGTTGAAGGTTCTTTCACTCCAATCCATCAAGATCTTCCATCCAATCATCCAATCAATCATGACTTCTTCATCAATTCAAGCTTTTGTTGATTTTGTGAGCAAGATGAGCCGCTAAACTTTTGTGGTTTCCTCCGGATGGAGGGTTTTTGTAAGTTAGGTGATACTA
This sequence comes from Helianthus tuberosus, assembly GCA_030545235.1. Classification (NCBI taxonomy): domain Eukaryota; kingdom Viridiplantae; phylum Streptophyta; class Magnoliopsida; order Asterales; family Asteraceae; genus Helianthus; species Helianthus tuberosus. The sequence goes on along the minus strand of CM060426.1, from coordinate 141,107,890 downwards.
TGTGTTTGCTATAATCTTTTTAACTTGATGATCTAAGCATTCGATGCTTTTCATCTTTGATTTGATTTATTGGTTGTAAACAATTGCATTTATTTAAACCTTAATTTCTAAGCATTCAGTTCCCGAGAGTTCTAGTAATTGGGATATATTTGACATGGGGTTAGGGTTTGTAATTGTAATTGACAATCATTCGATAACCTCCTATTATGTATTGACCGGAGTACTTAGTCGTTGTTATCACAATTAGTCAATCAAGTTTAACACCTATGTCTATGTAGGTCATGATTAAACACATAGTTGAAGCTAACTGTAAAACCTGAAATCTGGAGGAACCATTTTCTCTCCTATTGATTCAAATCTTAATTTGTGTTCGTTAATTTAGTTATTTCTCATAATCAATCAAACCGATTTTTCAATTCAGTAGTAGTAGTTAATTAATGCTTTTCATTACGACACTTTCCACAATCCTCCTCTGGTTCGATATCCGACTTACTCTAGCTACTAGTTTATTTCGGTTTTTGCATGTCCTTAACGACAGACATCAACAGTCTGACTACATTAGCGGTTGTTTGTGGTTCTTGAATTTCTTCAAGATCAACCACATTATTTCCAGTTTCTCGATTCAGAAGTTCTTCCTCTAGAAAGTGTCCCTTTCGTTTGATGGAAATCACATTTGCATCAGGATGGTAGAAATAATATCCGTTTCTTTTATAGTATCTGACGAAAACAACCTTTTCGCCTTGAGGATCGAGCTTATCATCAGAATCACTTGTGATGTATGCATCACATCCCCATACTCTAAGGTATTCCAAATCGGGTTTACGCCCATGCTATATCTCATATGGCTTTTTTTTGTTTACCTTTTAGTCGGAGCTAAATTGACAATGCGGGAAGCGATTATAAGAGCAACCCCCAAAAGGAGTGAGGCAAGTTAGTTTTACACATCATCGATCGAACCATATCAAGTAGAGTTCGATTTCACCTTTCACTCATGCCATTAAGTTGGGGTGTGCCAGGTAGAGAGGGTTGTGAAACTATTCCACACTCTTTCAGATGATTGAGAAATTCAAAGCTGAGGTATTCACCACCTTGATCTGATCGAAGTACTTTTTATCTTTCTATCAAGCTGGTTTTTAGTCATGGTTTCTAGTCATGGTTCTGAAAGGGCCATATACATCATGTGAATGAGTTCTAGAATACCATTGATCCATTCACCAACATCGGTGAAGGGGTGCTTTGTGAGTTTTCCAGCTAAGTAAGATTCGCAATCATCAAAGGAGTCCTGTCCAGTGGATTCAAGAATCCCCTCAGACTGGAGCCATTTTATGCGTGCCTTACTTATGTGGCGAAGTCTGTAACGCCATAAATGCATTTCATTCATACCAGCTTTGTTACGCTTAGAAAGATGATATATGTTATTACTTGTTTGAACATTAATCTCATAAATATCATTTCAAGGTTTAGCCTCAAAATAAAAGACATCATTCAAGTAGGCTAAAATAGAAAAAACCATTAGAACGTACTTGAAACCTTGTTCAAACAGTGAAGAAACTGAAATAATGTTTCTGGTCAAACCAGGTGCATACAAACAGTTATTTAAAATAACTACAAGGCCAGAGGGACATGAAAAACAAAAATGTTCCAGTTTCCAGAACTGGAACTCTCTTTCCATTACCAACTATGAGTTCCATGTGGCCTTGTTTCAGTTTCTTCCACTTTTCAGGCTCCTGTGAGACATTAACGATGTGGTAACCACATCCGGTATCAAATACCCATGTGTTGCTAGAAACAGTGAAAAGTTTGATAACATAAATGAGAATATTAGAAGAAGTGCCAATGTTATTGGCCTTGTTCATCTTCAGCTTGGCTAGATACTATGGGCAGTTTCCCTTCAAGTGCCCATTTGGTTGCATTCAAAGCACTGACGCTCCTAGGAGGGTGTGGTTTTGCAACATGCTTGTTGTTGGTGGCATTTCTGGCAGCAACAACAACTTTTTCTCTTGCCTTTGCTCTTATGTTTCCTTTTCTTGTTATTGGGCTTCTTAACACCACCAGACTTGACCATTAGAACCTGGTTGGTTCTTGTAGAATAACCAAGTTTGTTCATCTGGTCAATGTATCCTTTCATCTTAAGCACATGAGTACTGATATATGATCCTTCCAAAATTTTACAGCTTATGAGCTGTTTCATGGTGTCATATCGCTCCTGTTGGGCTTGTTTCTGGAACATGCCTTTCAGTTGCTGGATCATGTCATAAGCATCCTTATCTTCCATGTTCTTCTGAAGTTCAGGAGACATGGTGGCTTTCATAAGGCAGGCTACCTCAACGGCATCCTTGTTATGTTTCTCCAGTGCCTTGCGAGCAGTAGTAGAATTACTTTCTAGCTCGGTAGGGACTGGGCCATCTAAGATATACAGCTTTTCCTCTATCTTGAGAACTATTCTCAGATTGCGGTGCCATTCGAGAAGGTTGGTGTTATTCAAATTTTTTTTTATTTCTTTTCCTTTTTCAACTATAGACTTGAAAATGAAGGAGTTGTTTTCATTAGACATCTGTTATATAAGCAAGGTGATTTTAATTAGTATTTTCGATATATATCTCCTTATTTCATGAGGTGAGACGATAAGGAATGAGAATCCGGTTAGAAGCTCTTTCTAAAGGCAGCTGGGGCATGCAACATTAGCAAGAGGTTCAAGCAGACTGACAACGATTGTCAATTGTGAGAAAAGCACAACTCCCGGGGTTTATGCGGCTGCGAGGATAACCTATTGTCCCTACATTGATATGTTTGGCCTTATCTATGCCACTTTTGTTCTCGAGACAGCTGGGGCACGTAAACACGAGAAGAAAAGTAATAGTCGTCCTAAAACGGTCACATGTGGAAGGGTCGGATGTGTCGACTATAATAACCCTCAAAATATTTTTTTACACCCAAAAAATATTTAAAATATCCCAAAATGTCCTAAAATACACCCCGTATGCAAAAACGGGCCCCGGATACCTTTATTTTCATTAAAATTAATTAAAAACTAGATTTAATGGTCTCTCGCGGGGCGCGTAGCCTTTGGCTACCTCCTACGCGGGCCGCGACAGCAAGAAGTCAGGGCGAGCCCCTGAACCGCCACGTGTTCCAGTCGTGTCGTGCCTAGTGTTTGACTCGGCAACCCTAGGTAGTCTCGCGGGCTGCGAAGGCCCTGAAGAATTGCTACGCTGGGCGTGACAAAGACCAATTGCAGCCCTATAAATTGAACGCATCGGCTTTCAGTTCCAGTCGCTCACACACTTTTCTCTCTCGAAATTTCTGATAGTATAAAGCAATTCGCGGGTATAATACCCCCTAAATAACGAAGTTCTGCTCCGTTTTAAGTATCATAACCCCGGTTACGTATTAGATACACTGCCCGATTGATATAGGGTTCCGTAACGGCTGTCGTGGTTCTGCCCGACGTATTCGTTGGAATACCGTCTCGGGGAGGGTATTACTAATGTAAATATGGGTTATTATACTAACGGGTGTGCATTTGTGTAAATTATAGATAATCACCAGGAAAACCCTACAGGAAAACCTAAGACAGCAATGTGAGTAATCTCCTTTTGGTTTTACAAAACCTCAGCTAATTAATGATATATTAAGCAGTGATTGAGTATTTGTATTCTACAATTATCGTCGTTATGTTGGGGTTTTGTATACAAAATTTGTTACTACCTTGCGAGGAGTAGCATGACCACAAGTCAGGTTGACAGTACCATGGGTGGTAATTAAGTAGATGGAAATAAATGTAATTGCGCGACCGCCCTCAATACTGTACAATGGTTTTTATTAAACTTGATTAGACTGGGATTCACTCACCAGTATTTCCCACTGACAAATGTTTTTAAACACGTTTCAGGTAACAAGATGTGAAAGCCAAATAGAAGGCAGCTCGACAGCACTGAGGGCTTGAGAAAGTGGCTATATAGTTACCTAAAAATAAATAGATGTTTTTATTAAATAAAATAGGGTTTACCCCTATGAAAATATGTGTACTGGAAACTTGGGTTTTTCCCATGTGTTTAATATATGAAAAGCGTGGTATTTTACTCTGATAAAATATTTCCTAACTACGGTCCTGATGTAAATTCCGCTGCCAAATTGACAAACCCAGATACCACCAAAACTGGTCGCGGCCGCCCGTTTCCGGGTAGTTAGGGGACGGGGGTTGCGACAGAAGGTGGTATCGGAGCTAAGCCACTGATTCAGCCACATAAGTGTTCTGCTGACACCAAAATACGATATGTTAGGTAATAAATTACAGAAATACGTGCATAATTGTATATTGTTGTTATGTGTTATTTGACTATTTGTTAGTTTACAGTATGAGTAACCAAGGACCTTCCGACGCCTACCGTCAGTTGTCCAGCTCACCTAGGAGCGAAGGCACCTCTTCACAGCCTGCCCTCTCAGGGTATTCAGCTGATAATGAAGACAGGATATTCGTGTTTAAGGCTCAGTCTGAAGAGCCATTCCCTCCTAAAAAGAGAGGATGGTTCAGTAGGGGAGCACATGAACGTAGGAAACGAATGAAAAAGTTGCAAGAACAGCGAGCCCTAGCAGCCGCTAAAAGAGAGACAGATGCCTACACCCAGGATATGCTTAATAGGGGTTTAGCAAATTTTCATATCCTAGCTACCACAGCTACCGATCCTAATCTGGATCAACTGATAGCACCTCAACCATTACTGCCCATGGAAATAGAAAACAACCCTGAAAATCAAGTCCAAATGCATGACTTCAACCCAATGGAAATACCTAGGGTACCAGCACCTAATCCCTTAGATCCAAACTACGACCCATGGTTAGATGATAATAGGGATTATGTGCAGCATTACCCGATACCCGAAGACATGCCCATGCTGAATCTAGCAGCTTACCCAGGTTTGGACCCTCTAGATCCCTATTACGATAGTGATCAATACATTAGGGAAATTTTAGAGAATCCATACCCGTACCAGGAACCCATGCCCCAGTTCCCAAACCCAGTACCAGCACCTGCACCCCCAATGAGTGCAGAAAATGTGCAAGAGCTCCGAACTTTCGGAGAAGAGATTTTAGAAAGTAGCGAGAGAATGAGGCAGGTAGGAGACCGACTCGTCTGGAAGTATGACGAGCGTAATATGGATTTCTGGATGAATCCATATTCGTGAAGGTGATGGTGGAAGTAGTAATAATAATAATATAATATATATATAATATGTGTGTATGAAAAAAAATAAATAAATCATAGCTACAGATGCCTACTAGTAGTGTAATTTTATTTCAGTTGTATTGTAATTTTAAAATTCCAGTTCCAGTGTGTATTAGATGCATAATATAAGAAAGAGTAAGTCGCAATGTTTGACGCTTTTGATCAATATGTGTGTCATGTGATTGATTGTCTTAAATACTATTTTGTGATATTACTACGTGGTGAATGTTTAAAAATTCAGATGGCTGATCCAGTGAATCAGGAGAATCCGGATAATAACCTGGAAAACCAGAATGACGATAACCTGAATAATGATAATCCGAATAACAATAACAATGGAAATCAAGTGGATAACAGTGCAATTCAACACATAGTGGCACAAGGAATTATAGATGCAAGGCCATTTATTATCCAAAATGTTAGGGAAGCTGATAATAAAAGTAACCGTGATAGTAAACGACTGACTGAACCTGAACACAGCGTGAACAATGGACCTATACTTCAAGTGCCCACTCCCAAAAGAAGAAGGACCATGTCTTATGGTTGTTCTTATAAAGAATTCTGGTCTTGTAAACCAATGGAATTCTCGGGCAATGAAGGGGCCGTTGCAGCCTTACACTGGATATAAAAGACTGTGGCAGTCTTGAAAATAAGCAAGTGTGCAGAAGAGGATAAAATAATGTTTGCTTCCAATTTATTTAAGAATTCAGCCTTAGAATGGTGGAACACTATCCTCCAATCTAGAGGAAGTGATAGAATTTACAATATGGAGTGGGAGGAATTTAAGAACATGGTAGAAAGGAAATTATGCCCTCCCAATGAAAAGGAACAGATAGAAAATAAGTTCCTGAATCTTAGAATGACTGGAGTGGATAGTAAGGGTTACACTACATTGTTCTTTGAATATGCTAGAATAGTGCCAACCCTTGCATCACCGGAACCGGTCTTAATCTCACGTTACATATGGGGATTAATTGGTGAGATTAGGCATGTAGTTAAGGCAACTAGACCTCAAACCATAGAAGAAGTGGTAGAACTAGCTAATACCTTGACAAATGAGTTAGTGCGTACACGAGAAGAAGACCAGAGGAGAAACCTAGCTCAAAGGCTTACCCAGGAATTTCGCTACGGTAATTCCAACCGTGGGAAAAATGTAGGTTCTACCTCGGCACCCTACTGCAAGGCCTGCAAAAAGAAGCATTCGGGAAAATGCTTCACTTACTGCAATTACTGCAAGATACCAGGACACAAGGAGGAAGACTGCAGAAGGAAGCCTAATAATGGAATGTGCTTCAACTGTGGAGAAAAAGGTCACATCAAACCCAACTGTCCGAAACTAGCTCCAGCCATGAACAACAAGAACACTAAAAATGCTAGAGCATTTGTCCTGACTGCAGATGAAGCCAAGATGATTCCAGATGTGATAGCCGGTACGTTTTTAGTTAATGATATTTTTTCTAAAGTATTATTTGACTCTGGTGCGAACCAAAGTTTTATTAATACTTCGTTTTGCAAACTTCTCAATCAACCATTAACTAAACTCCCACAAGAATGTCTAGTAGAGACAACAAATGGGGAAACCATTAAGATTTCTGAAGTCTTACATGGAGCAAGAATAGAAATTTCAAACCATAAGTTTATTGCAAACCTTTACCCAATGAATCTGGCAGGATTTGATGTTGTATTAGGAATGGATTGGTTAATAGCCAATAAAGCCAGTATTTTATGTGATCAAAAGTTAATCCAAGTAAATTCACCAAAAGGTGAAAAGATCACAATTAAAGGAGATAAACCATCTAGATCCACAAAATTCATCTCAATGATGAAAACAGTAAGTTATATAAGAAAAGGATCATTAGTGTATTTGATTTCTATAATCACTAACACTAAAGGAAAAGAACTAAAAGATATTCCAGTAGTATCTTAGTTTTCAGATGTATTTCCGGAAGAATTGCCAGGACTACCGCCCGAAAGGGAAGTTGAATTCAGAATTCACCTACTACCAGGAACAACACCGATTGCCAAAGCACCTTACCGTTTGGCACCCGCAGAAATGCAGGAACTGAAGAAACAGTTAGACGAATTATTGGAAAAAGGATTCATACAACCAAGTTCATCGCCATGGGGAGCACCGATTTTATTCGTTAAGAAGAAGGACGGATCGATGCGTATGTGCATTGATTACCGTGAATTGAACAAAGTCACGATTAAGAATCGGTACCCATTACCAAGAATCGATGATCTGTTCGATCAGTTACAAGGAGCTCGATTTTTCTCTAAAATTTATTTACGCTGAGGATATCATCAATTACAGGTACAGGAAGAAGACATTCCTAAGACCGCATTTAGAACAAGGTATGGCCATTATGAGTTTACTATCATGCCATTTGGTTTAACCAATGCCCCAGCTGCATTTATGGACATGATGAACCGAATATGTAAGCCATATTTGGATAAATTCATAATTGTCTTTATAGATGATATTCTCATTTACTCTAAGAGTAAAGAGGAACACGCAGAGCATTTGCATGCACTTCTAAGTTTATTAAGGAAAGAAAAGCTTTATGCTAAGTTTTCGAAGTGCGAGTTTTGGTTAGAACAAGTTCAGTTTCTTGGACATCTAGTCAATCATGAAGGAATTCATGTGGATCCCACCAAAACCGAGGCAATTACTAAATGGAAAACCCCTGAGTCACCAACCGAGGTTAGAAGTTTCTTAGGACTGACCGGTTATTATAGAAGATTCATTCGAGATTTTTCTAGAATAGTCATTCCCTTAACTAAGTTAACCTGTAAATCCATTAAGTTTGAATGGGGACCAAAACAGGAAGAAGCATTTAGAATCCTTAAGCAAAGACTAACCAATGCACCCATACTAGCATTACCAGAAGGAACCGAAGACTTTACAGTCTATTGTGATGCTTCTAAATTAGGTTATGGATGTGTGTTGATGCAACGTCAAAAGGTTATAGCATATGCATCTAGACAACTTAAGAATCATGAAGAGAACTATTCAACCCATGATTTGGAATTAGGAGCTATAATTTTTGCCCTGAAAATTTGGAGACATTACCTTTATGGTAGCAAATTTACCATTTTCACAGATCATAAGAGTTTAAGATATGTTTTCGGGCAAAAGGAATTGAATATGAGGCAAAGACGCTGGATGGAATTACTTAGTGATTACGATTGTAATATCCAGTATCATGCAGGAAAGGCTAACATAGTAGCTGTTGCTTTAAGTCGAAAGTATCACGAAAAGCCAATAAGAGTACGTTCTCTTAAATTAAATCTACAAGTAGATTTAAACGAGCAGATTAGAAAAGCACAAGAATCAGTAATCAAGGATGATACTGAAAAGTTAAAAGGAATGATTAAGGAATTAGAACAAGGAACAGATGGAATTTGGAGATTCCATAAGAAAAGAATGTGGATACCTAAATTAGGAAACCTACGTCACCGTATATTAGAAGAAGCCCATAATTCTAAGTATACGATGCATCCTGGAAGTGATAAGATGTACCAGGATTTAAGAAAGAATTTTTGGTGGATAGGAATGAACAAGGATATAGCAGCTTATGTTTCTAAATGTTTAACATGTTCACAAGTTAAAGCTGAACATCAGAAACCCTCAGGTTTATTGCAGCAATTAGAGATGCCAGTATGGAAATGGGAATTGATAACAATGGATTTTGTTACCAAGTTACCCAAAACAAGGAAAGGTAATGATACAATCTGGGTGATTGTAGACAGGCTAAATAAGTCAGCTCATTTCCTACCAATGAAGGAAACTTTCAATATGGAACAATTAGCTAAATTGTATGTAAATGAAATAGTTTCATTGCATGGAATTCCTTTATCAATTGTTTCTGACAGAGATAGCCGTTTTACCTCTCACTTTTGGACAAGTTTCCAAAAAGCCATAGGAACCAAGCTAAATCTAAGCACAGCCTATCATCCTCAAACGGACGGACAAAGCGAAAGGACGATTCAGACAATGGAAGATATGCTTAGAGCTTGTGTAATTGATTTCGGAGGTAATTGGGACGATCACTTACCATTGATAGAATTTTCTTATACTAACAGTTACCACACAAGTATCAATGCTGCACCATTCGAAGCACTTTATGGACGAAAGTGCCGAACCCCAGTCTGTTGGGCAGAAATTGGGGAAAAGCAACTGTCTGGACCTGAAATAGTGCAAGAAACAACCGAAAATATCATTCAAGTCAAGGAACGACTGAAAACAGCACGTGATCGACAAAAGAGTTATGCTGATAACAGGCGAAAACCATTGGAATTTCAAGTAGGAGACAAAGTGTTATTGAAAGTCTCTCCTTGGAAAGGAGTAGTAAGTTTCATAAAATGGGGAAAGCTAAGCCCCAGGTATGTTGGACCTTTTGAGATTATTAGAAGAATAGGACTTGTAGCCTTTCAGCTACAACTGCCAGAGGAAATGACAGGAATACATGATGTATTTCATGTATCTAATCTTAAGAAATGCCTAGTTGATGAATCATTATTAGTACCTCTTAAGGACATAGAGGTAAATGAAAAGCTCAAGTTTGTGGAAAGGCCTTTACAAATTGAAGACAAAAAAGTCAAGAATCTCAAGCACAAGAGATTAGTTCTGGTCAAAGTGAAATGGGACTCCAAAAGAGGACCAGAGTATACATGGGAGCTTGAATCAGAAATGCAAAGGAAATATCCACACCTGTTCCAGTGAGATCTCGAGGACGAGCTCTAAAACAAGGCGGGGAGGATATAACAACCCTCAAAATATTTTTTTACACCCTAAAAATATTTAAAATATCCCAAAATGTCCTAAAATACACCACGTATGCAAAAACGGGCCCCGAATACCATTATTTTCATTAAAATTAATTAAAAACTAGATTTAATGGTCTCTCGCGGGGCGCGTAGCCTTTGGCTACCTCCTACGCGGGCCGCGACAGCAAGAAGTCAGGGCGAGCCCCTGAACCACCACGTATTCCAGTCGTGTCGTGCCTAGTGTTCGACTCAACAACCCTAGGGTCTACCCTAGGGAGTCTCGCGGGCCGCGAAGGCCCTGAAGAATTGCTACGCGGGGCGCGACAAAGACCAATTGCAGCCCTATAAATTGAACGCATCGGCTTTCAGTTCCAGTCGCTCACAAACTTTTCTCTCTCGAAATTTCTGATAGTATAAAGCAATTCTCGGGTATAATACCCCCTAAATAACGAAGTTCTGCTCCGTTGTAAGTATCATAACCCCGGTTACGTATTAGATACGCTGCCCGATTGATCCAGGGTTCTGTAACGGCTGTCGTGGTTCTGCCCGACGTAGTCGTTGGAATACCGTCTCGGGGAGGGTATTACTAATGTAAATATGGGTTATTATACTAACGCGTGTGCATTTGTGTAAATTATAACCAGGAAAACCCTACAGGAAAACCTAAGACAGTAATGTGAGTAATCTCCTTTTGTTTTTACAAAACCTCACCTAATTAGTGATATATTAAGCAGTGATTGAGTATTTGTATTCTACAATTATCGTCGGTATGTTGGGGTTTTGTATACAAAATTTGTTACTACCTTGCGAGGAGTAGCATGACCACAAGTCAGGTTGACAGTACCATGGGTGGTAATTAAGTAGATGGAAATAAATGTAATTGCGCGACCGCCCTCAATACTGTACAATGGTTTTTATTAAACTTGATTAGACTGGGATTCACTCACCAGTATTTCCCACTGACAAATGTTTTTAAACACGTTTCAGGTAACAAGATGTGAAAGCCAAATAGAAGGCAGCTGGACAGCACTGAGGGCTTGAGAAAGTGGCTATATAGTTACCTAAAAATAAATAGATGTTTTTATTAAATAAAATAGGGTTTATCCCTATGAAAATATGTGTACTGGAAACTTGGGTTTTTCCCATATGTTTAATATATGAAAAGCATGGTATTTTACTCTGATAAAATATTTCCTAACTACGGTCCTGATGTAAATTCCGCTGCCAAATTGACAAACCCAGATACCACCAAAACTGGCCACGGCCGCCCGTTCCCGGGTAGTTAGGGGACGGGGGTTGCGACATCGACGAAAGCCCTTGCACCTTGGAAGGATAAGCTAGACACCAAGTGTCGTGCTATGGCTCCAACACTGATGGTTGGCATTATGCCCCAAGTGTTACTGGTAGTAGGATGGCATAGACCGTTTGATTTTAATTTTTACCAAATAGGGTCGTTATAGTCGGTTTTAATTTAGATATTAAATTTGCGACAAAACCAAAAAGACCCTTTCACCTCTCGGGACAATTAGTTTTAGATAACCTATCAAACTAAGTTTGTCGCGACTTGGAATAACCAATTTTAAGTTAATAGAAAAACTATTAAGCTAATAGTTTTGGAAAATTAAAACTAGTTTAATTTGCAAAACTTAATTGGTTATTGTTTGTTTCAAAAACAACCTTTGTTTTATAACAAAAACTTTAACGAGTTGTAAAAACAATTTAGAACTTGTTTTAGTGTGATTGTTTTAATATTTTAAAACTGCTTTTAAAATAATGTTGGTATTTAGGTTGGTTATGTTATAACAACTTATAAGATAAAAGCAACCACAATAGCAAGACAAATATGTAAATCCATATGGCCAAAAATGTGCGATCTTACTAGAGCCTAATAGCAAGATCAAACGGGTCACGGGGTCACAACACACAAACAACCACAAGGATGGACTTGAGTGCATCCAGTCGTCTCAAGCAACTCCCACTGACTTCATGACTCCTGTTTAGCGTCCTCGGTTTTGTCTCCGGGTCTTCGTTTATTACAATATTTACAAAAATACAATAAAGGAAAGAACCCTATCTATTACAACTTTGAACCATCTCGGTAGCTAAAAACCATAATAACAAAACCGAATAAAATATACAACTACAAAACAAGGTCGGGCCAGATTTACATATTTCACAACAATCACAAAATAAACCGGGCAATGTTTTGGTCAAGCAAAACAAATAAAATATTAACCAAAATAAAAGTGCCCTTAAAAAAAATACTTAGATCAAAAACTTTAAATAAATAAAGTTTGTGTTCTAATTCCGGTTAAAGGGACCGGTACCGACTCGTATGTTGTAACCAAGGCTCTGATACCACTGTTGGGTTTTCATGGTGATCGGTCAAAATTTTATTTATCAAAAACCCGGTTCAATAAATAATGGTTAATTAATTAAGCGAGTTAATTAATAAAACGCAGCGGAAATATAAACAAGTGATCAACAAAACGAAACCCGACAGGATCTGGTTACATGCAAATACGAGCACAGTAAAAAGTATATTTAACTACCGATGAGAAATATATACCTCGGTTAATGACTAACCGGTTGAGACACCGAGGTTCAACGAACAAGTGCTACTGATACGAACTAACGAATGCGAGTGTGAACCCGTATAGCGGCGGCGGTGACCGGCGACGAGCGGCAGTGACCGGTGGCGGCACCGGTGGTGAGCGGCGGCATGGGGCGTCGACAGCAGACGGGTGGCCGGTTGTGGATGTGGGTGTTTTGAGAGTTTTTTTTCAAAATCTTCCAACCCCTAAATGCAAGACCAACCCTTATTTAAGTAGTGAATGAAGATCTATGCATGTTTGCCAAGTGGCGGACATGCATAATGCATGTAATGCCATTGGCCAAGATCTAGGTGCACGACAAGTAGCGATGCAAGAGTGCATGCGCGACAAGTGGCGTAGATGAATGTTCTTGTCTCACCCGGTCCATGTACCCGTCTCTCAGTTTAATACCCGCGTATCGTTCGTAATTACCAGTTAAATTAGTTAAGTGGATTTTAGTTCGTTGCCCACGATGTAACTTTTACGGGTCAAGACCTGGTCGGCAGCGTTGACTTATCGAACCGGACATAATATCCAACAATGTTATGATGACACACATGACATGAACTTGGGAGTTAAATATCAGTCTTGGTCATTTTTTGCGTCTGTTTTACTTATGAATAAGTCATTTTGTATTATGTTTCATCTTTAATTATAAAACAAAACACTATCATATGGGTCAAAGTGTACGAAAATATATATTTTTTTAAACCATATAGCCTTCGAATCCGCTGTGGTTAAAATATCATATGTCTACTGAAATAATATAAATCATCACAAACAGATGTGTTAAGACTTAAGAGCTACAAACATGCATCAGTTGTTATACTCCTTTTAAGTCTCTTAACAACTTATCAACAACCATTTTTAGGTGGTTATGATTAAGTGTATAAGTATTGCAACAACAATTCCCGTTTCATTCTTAATTTCGTATCTCTATGTTATTCATAACTTGAGTATTCATCTACAGTACCCAATAATTCAAATTACACCATTGCTATAGAAAATAAGGTAAAAGCTGACACATACCTTTTATCAAACAGGTGGTGTGCATTTATTGTACTCCTTACAATTCAACTCACCACTAAGAAAATCGTTAAGGATGTCATGGTTATAGATTCCCTGCAACATTTATTTTGTTGTAATTTGTAAGGGTGAACAGGGCGTAAAGCGGGGAGTGGTTTGGTGACCACATCCACCGATCGGTGATGGTAATCGGTGTGGAGTCACCGCGTTGAAGGCACGAGAATCAAGAGTGGACCGTTGGGCAACGGTCAAATTAAAAAAAAAAATTCAATTTTTTAAGAATATAAATATAACCAACTTAATCAAATTTTTTACCACACCCACCACTCTCAAACTCACAAATCTATCAAATACAACACAAAATGGATTCCAAGTTTCCGTTTTTTCCTCCCCTACCCGACTTTCCCGACGATGAAGATGCATCGTCAAGCGATGGTAGCTTAATTTTCTTCCAAAATCTCATCCAACAAGCGGAGCTACTAGACACAGCATCGTCTAGTAAAAAAAAATAGTCCGTCGAGATCGTGAGGGAGGCCATGAGACACTCATGGCCGATTATTTTGTTGAAAATCCAAAATTTAATGCCGATACTTTTCGTCAGAGATTTCGTATGTCCAAGTCTTTGTTCCTAAAAATTGTTAGTGACGTGGAAGCGTATGACGAGTGGTTCCAAGATGGCTTAGACGGGAGAATGAAGAAAAGTTTCACGCCGTTGCAAAAGGTTACTTCGGCGATTAAACAACTTGAAACCGGTAACCCACCAGACGAAAACGACGAGTATTTAAATATGTCTGTAAGGACCTCTCGTGAGTGCCTTGAATATTTCTGCGAGACGGTCTGTAAAATGTATGCCGGTGAATTCTTACATAGACCAACGAGCCACGACGTTGCGCTATTGTATCAGGCTCATGAGGAGAGTCATCACCTACCTGGTATGTTGGGTAGTCTGGATTGTACACACTTTGTCTGGAGAATGTGCCCCACAGAATTGCGTGGACAATACATGAGAGGCGATCATCAATACCCGACGGTTATGTTAGAAGCGGTGGCGTCTCAAGATTTGTGGATTTGGCATGCTTTTTGTGGCCCGGCGGGTTCACAAAACGACATCAACGTGCTGCAACAATCTCCATTATTTCTTGCTCAACGAAACGGAACGGCGCCAAATTGTCCATTTCATGTGAACAACCACTTATACAAACACGGGTATTATCTTACTGATGGGATCTACCCTACCTGGTCCGTGTTTGTGAAGTCTTTTCCATATCCTCACATCCCGAATGAAAAAAAGTTCAAGAGGCAACACGAGGCCGCAAGAAAAGATGTGGAACGGGCGTTTGGTGTGTTAAAGGCGAAGTGGGGAATACTAAATCGTCCAATGCGTTCGAAAACGGTGAAAAAGATAAGGTCCATCGTGTATACGCGCCTTATTTCACATAACATGATTATAAAAGACGACGGAAGGGCGATAGCACTGGTACATATTCAAGATCCTCCAGTCGAACCCGTCTTCGATGATACAGCTTATAGCGAGCTCATTGACGAAGACACGCATTGGAGACTAAAACACGATCTCGTTGAGCATCTCGGACGTTTAGATCTACCTCACCTTGAAGTGAGTTCCGACGACGAGTAGTTTGTTTTTATATTTTTCTAGTTTGAATGTAATTTTTATTTTTCTAGTTTAAATGTAATTTTTATTTTTAATTTAATGAAATGTCTTTTTATTAAATTTTATTTAATTTTTATTAATATTTTTTTAATTTATAAACATGCATAATTTTACAACAAATAAAAAAAACACAAGTTCCGTAAGAGGGGAGAGCCGCCATCAAATTGGGGTGTTAGGGGAGTTTAAGAGGGGAGTTGACGTGGCATATGCTGATTGGTTATGCGTAAGAGAGGGGACTCCCCTCTTAGGGGAGTGTCCCTCTCACCCTAAGATATATATTCAGAATGGAGGGACCCATCTCCCAAAATATCAACAACCTAACTCAAATTTTCAACCTTTGTTGCTGACCACTTAATACTCAAATTATATAGTCTAATGCATTCAAAAGGAAGGAGACTTTTGTGATTTTAAAATACTAATAAAAACCTGCGTTTAAAAAATGGAAAATAAATTGAAAAGGATTAAAAAAATTCAAAGTTTAACTTTTCCTTATTTTTTGTTTTGGAAAATAAATTGAAAAGGATTAAAAAAAAATTCAAGATGAGTTTGATTTTAGTTCCAATTCATCCCGTCACAGAATCCTTGTGATACTATGTTCTTTAGTTTTTATTGAAAAGTATTGAAAATTGATCAATCAACCCGGTTCATTCATCTCCGTATATATGAAATATCGATTTGTTCAAAAACAATAATAAACTGCATCAATCAAATCCAATATATTGTTATTCAATATAGAACGTTTATCGTATATCCATTCTAGAAATCAAATAGTTTTAATCGCCCTATAATACGTGTTCCATTGATTTGTAAAACAACGAAACGACTTTATAGCGATCCGATCGCTTTGTAATACACGTCTTCCATGTTGTCCTATCAATTCGTCATCAATTTTGGTGTGCTGGCGGGAAATCGATTGTTGGCAAAAAGGTATGTCAATTTGATTTCATACACTCTGTAATTTCACATTACAGATCAACTCCATGAACATGTATAAATATGTACCAAACTATACCAAGTTAGAACATCAATTAATACTTATGCTCTTCAAATTCAGTTTATATCTTCGATTTCAAATTGTTTACAATCGTTTCATGGAAGTACATATTACACCAAATATATAATGGACACTATGAAGGAAAACCATACATAAAGAGGCGTTAATTGGCGATTCGTTAAGAAAAGTTTACAAAGGCATGAATGATAAAGAATGCTTACATGATAATGGTGATGGTGAAGATCGAAAGACGGCGCGTTGGTAAAGAAAAGAAGATGGTTGGTGCTGAATTGTTATTAGAGATGGGTGTGATACTCTGATGTAAATATGATGTGGTAAAATAATTGTGGGTTAAGTAAATGGCCAAATATGTTAAATGGATTAAAAACATGACGGTTGAATAATTGTGTGTATGGAACATCACACCTTTTCAAATCTTCAAGTAAATTGGTTGTATAAAAGGTACCAACGTGTCCATAAATGAAACAATATGAGAGTTGTGAAGAGTGTTTGATTAGAGAGGCGACTTTTAAACGAACGGGTACAACCCTCAAGGTAATTATTTCTAAACGACGTGACTTTTAAACGAATGGGTACCAACCTTAAGTTGGTAATTGTTTCGAAATGACGCAACTTTTAAAGGCACCCTAAGTTGTGAATTGTATTTATAGATAGTAATATAATGAATAAAATTTTGTAGGGTGTGAGTAAAATGAAAATGTGTGAGTAAAATGAATTAAAGGATGTGACTTTTAAACAAATGGGACATAACCCAAGTTACTAATTGTATAAGGGTATAATATATAATTTATTAAAGGGGTGTGTATATTGGGACATGTTGGTTTGGGTTGCATAACATGTGTTTAATATATGGTTTGTGTATTAATGCAAGGGTATTATTTAAAGGTGTGATGTGAAGAGACACAACTATTAAGTTAGCCTAAGGTACCCTAAGTTACTTTTTGTAGGGTGATATAATAATCACAAGCATGTATTCCATATCACAGGATGAGTGAGGGACCAATTATAACTTTTCACCTGTTGTGTAACGGGGGTTCTTTCTCTTAGGCTGTGTTCCAGAGATCCACTTAACAGGGGGAGGGGAGGGGAGGGAAAATGGGGTTTTTTTTGCCTGAAAATAGTCTTTCCAATTTGGAAAGACATGAAGGGAAGGGGAGGGGAGGGGAGGGATGGGGAGGGATTTTTAACTCGGTAACACACCGTTAATTATGGCATGAATATCATCATGAATAGAGACATTTTTACCCTTACACACCGCCCATATGATAACATCACCTGATGTATATGCAGTAGGACCCTTAAGAAAATAAGACGGGATCATAATGGATTTTGGTTAAAAGTTGAAACTTTTTATCCTGGTTTAAAACGAACGGTAAAACAACAAATAAAACATACTTAACACTTATAATAAAATTAATAGCTCTTCTACATTCACAAAAATCACCATATAATTACGTTACTATAAAATTAAAACCTATAAATTAGTAACAATTTTGAGCTTGGGTTGCTTGTACCCTTAGCCTTGGGTGTTTTCCAAAAAAATGAAATATGTGGTTGTGCTTTATACATATGTCCACACATCTATGCAATTCATTTATATAAATCTGGTGGTAAGAATTCTCATTATATAACAATAACTAACCAACTAACCTATTTGATAATTTGCTTTAGAATATTTAATAGAAACTAACTAGGTTTTATCAGTTATCGTTATAATAGTTATTTTATATATAAGTTGTGTTTAAATACTTGTACCTTAATCAAATATAGGTTGTAAATTGTGCTTAAGTGGTTGTATAATAATGGTTTCATTACCTTACAAAATTCAATATGTTTTGTATGCATGTATGGTTGTAAATTGTGTTTAAGTGGGTGTACCCTAATCAAATAATGGTTTCATTATCTTACCATATTCAGTCGGTTTGATCCATTCAAAGTTGTGTTGTTTTATTTGTAAATTATTATTATTTATAATAATCTAATTAATTTAGCCAAAATCTTGTATAAATTTAATTTGCAACATATTGATACAATGGTTGTTGTAATGTATGCATTATGGTTTGTATAGTGGTAATGATTATTATATATAGATTACGATGAACATGTCAAACGGAAAAAAATAGACGCGGGTTCATCTTAACGCGCGAGTCCTAGATCAACTTAGTTATTTTATTCTATGTTTTACGTTTTTGTTTAATTTTTCACATTAACACCGCAACTTCAGTGTCGGTGGTCGCTGACAGTAGTGTGGCATTAGTGCTCGCCCCCGCCGCAACGCGGGGTTGCTTAATACTAGTTAAACTAAATTACGACTGCAACCATTGTTTGTATTTATTTCTACAAATTGTTATGGTCAAACTACTTTTCTTTTTTCTATTATTGTGCATCTTCTGGCTGCTGGCAGCCATTGATGCAGTAGGTAGTCATTAAAAGAAACCCACTTGTATATGTACATAATATTTGATGGATTAAATTATTACAATGAGGATGTCAATATTTTGTCACATTCTTAATATGGTTAAAACAGAAAAATTATTTTTATTGTACAAAATTTTTATAATATCCATTGGCAGTGGCGGACCCATAAATTATTTGTTGGGGGTGCGGATGAGATGTTCAACCATATTTTCAAGGGGTGCGGTCGTGTTTTTTTGCCTAAAATATACATAAATTTTTTTTTTCAAGGGGTGCGGCCGCCCACCCTGGCCAAAGGGTAGGTCCGCCCCTGTCCATTGGTGATAAAAAAAAATAAGACGTGAATCCAAGGGGTGCAAACGAATGTTGTTTTTCTTGTGGTTAATCATGTGGGTCTAATAAGTGGTTGTTGCATGAGCAGTGGCGAAGCTTGAAAATTTCCACCGGGGGTCGGAAGTCACCAGACCTAAAAATTCTATATAAGTAAAAAAAAAATTATAAAACCGGAGGGTCGAAAACGTATATACCTAAAAAATTCTATACGAAACGTACAAACAAAACACTACTGAGCGAAAAGTTCGGGGGTTAGGCGCCACCCGGCCCCGCGCCAATGTGTGCATGAGCATATAAAGGGTTGTAATTATAACCACTAAATTTAACCAACAAATTTACTAAAATTAACTTTTAGTTGTCAAACGTTTTACATAACCAGAACCGGTCACGGATTCACCGAGATTGACTAACGATTTGGTAAATCAGAACCTGTCGACCCCTTAATCATGTGGATTAGGAAACAAGAGACCATAGAATTTTGTCAGTTGCACGAAAGTTTACCTTTGATTTTTCAGATGATTGACCATTCATGGTACTCTTAGGGGCTGTTTGGCAACATCTGAACCAATAAGTACTGAATGAATAAGAGGTCTGAATGGGTAAGAGGGTCTGAATGGGTAAGTGCTGAACCAGTAAAGAATTGTTTGGTTCCACATCTGAATGACAGTGTAAAATGATATTTTTACCCCTCCCCACAAAAGTAAACACCTACCTACTAAAATAACATTTTTCTATAAAACCCAATATCTATCAACATTCTTTCAGTCATCACCCCCCCCCCCCCCTCCCCCTCTTTCTTCCCCTTTCTCTCCCTACCTGCAACACCGTCACCGCCATCATCATCATCATCTCCACCACTTCTTCATCATCATCATCATCTAACATCTGAACCATCATCATCATCATCATCTAACACCGTCGCCGCCATCAGTGAACCACTCAATCCCCCCTCCTCGTCGGCTATGCCTTTTCGATTTCGAAACGAACCACCACCACTAACCGGTGGTGGTGGCGGCGGAGCTACAGAGACCGAGAGAGACTGGAGAGAGAGCTGAAGGGAGAGAGAGAGAGAGCGGAGCAAGAATGAAGGTGCCGACCACCACACGCGGCGGCCGGCGGTGTCGGTGGCTGAGGTGGGTGTTTTGCTGACTTTTCTGTTCGATCTCGGGTTCGGCAGGTTCGGAGATGGTTCGAGTTCGTGTTTCAGGTTCGGTTCAGTCCCTGGCGTGTCGGGTTGTTCTTGGTGTCTCGGGTCAATTCAGCGGATTCGGCTAAATTCGGGGATATGTTGTTGGTGAATGATTGTTTCTAGGCGTTTGGGGATATGTTGTTGATGATGATGATGGGGCTGTGGAAGAAGATGCAAAGCTTACAATTAAGGCACAAGGGGCAGGCTTGTCAAAAGTTCCATTCAGAGATGAGAAGTAGCTGAACCATTCAGAGGTTGAATGGTTCAGTTCAGAGGTGAAGTTTTTGTGAACCAAACAAGGATACCTCTGTCCGATTCAGAGGTTTACCTCTGAATGGAGCCATTCAGAGGCAACCAAACAGGCCCTTAGGTTTCTTGGGTTGTATTTTGTAATACACAAGTGTTTATAAGAATCCAGATAAAGCTTTAGATTGTACCTGAAGCTTTTTCTTTCATTATATTGTTTTTAGTGTTCAAGAATTGATAAATTCGTAAAAATGATCTACAATTCATTACTTTATAAATACCGTACGAATGTAGAGCGTCTCATATACATGAAGCTTGTGCCTCAGCTTTCTCGACCTAAACACATCAGTACATCTCGTGCCTTTTAAGTTTTAATACTAAGGATGACATGTTATGATGACACACATGACATGAACTTGGGAGTTAAATATCAGTCTTGGTCATTTTTGCGTCTGTTTTACTTATGAATAAGTCATTTTGTATTATGTTAAAGCTGACACATACCTTTTATCAAACAGGTGGTGTGCGTTTATGGTACTCCGTACAATTCAACTCACCACGAAGAAGATCATTGAGGATGTCATGGTTATAGATTCCCTGTAACATTTATTTAGTTGCAACTTGTAAGATATATATTCAGATAGGAGGGACCCATCTTGCAATAGTTCCTTCAATCATAAAAATCAAATGTAGAAGAGGTCTTGCTGCCTAGAAGGGGAAAATATGTCGCTTCACTGAATTTTGACTTTTGAAGTTTGACTATTCATATTGGGCTCTTCAAAGATAATGAAATTGTTATCATTTGTGGGCTAAGACCATCCCCATTCCCAGTCCAGTTCAATCCAGCCCAAATCAATTTTTATTAAATAAATATATCTTATGAGTATTTTTATTCCAACAATAAATATAATAATAAGAAAAAGAAAAAAATTAACATTTATCAAATGCTAGATAGATAAAGTATATTAAAAAATATATATTTTTAATAAAACTTAGTTCATTTTGAAAATTGGTTAATTACAGTTGTATTTTATTAATAACTAGTAGTATATTATAACATTCTAAAGTTATGTGGTTTGTTTTGTAAGAGATTAGATAGATCAAAATCCTAGTTCAAGAAAGGATTACTAGGCACACCTTTTGACATTCTAAAGTTTGGACTTAAGAATTCAATTTAGCTAGATCCTTTAGTTAGCTCGTTAATAAAATCATTCCAAAAAAATGAATAATTAGATCTAACACATGCAAATCAGTTGGTTATGTTGTACAAACAATGATTAACTATGGAAAAATAAACCAGATTAATCTTATTACAAAAAAAATGATAGGCCCAATAAAACTCCTCTTTTCCTTTTTTTTCTTCGTGGGTAGATTTGGCTCAGCAGAAAAGAAACCAAAACTGGGCTTCAAGTCAAGTAAAAAAAACCCTCAACCAAACCACCAGACTACAAAATATGAAACATTATCTTAACTCATATTCACAACGGCTGTTAATGATTCAAAGTGCTTCCTAATTTGCATGACAGAAATAAGCATGTAGAATACGTTACCATGTCGCCACGTTGAGAAGAAATAAGCACGTCTCGAAGCCTAATAATCAGAAAGGTATAAATATTTTCAATACTTCATATACTTTTCAAATTAAAAAACCTAAACAAACGATAACACCGTGAAAGAAACTCTTCCCATTGTTGATAGAATGGCCACGAAAATACACGTCAATAATGCACAACAACTACAACATAAAAACATTTGTGCAAATGTTGGTCATAATAACGAATTATGATTCAAATCAATAAATGGTATAATACAAATGCATTGCAATCTTGGAATTCGATCTGCAATAAGTTAATTCCTGATCACACTCCAGAGTTCACAATACAGTCCAGATTACCTGTCACAGAGAAAGAAATGTGACTAAGCCTAACGCCTAGAGTACGTGAACGAATACAACAATAGACAAAAACATACAAGTCTAAAGCGAATATATCTATATGCCATATACAAGGTTTTAATGTAACAGAGTATACATTACAATTATTCAGATAAAATCCCAAGTTGCCTATTTATATTAGGGCATTTTTATTTTTATTTTTGATGAACAAAATAATATTTGTAAAATAAGAATTATATACATCTCATCCAGGCTTATCAAAACTCTTTTAAGTAAAATCTTAGAAATTGACAACTGTAGTTTACTTAATTAAAATCAATTATGGTATGTTTACTACAGATTAGAGACGTACATTTTTACCGATTTGGATTTTCAAAACAGTTCGTAACCTGACCCAATACCACACCTGAAACCGGTTTGACCCACTCCGATTCCATCCCGACCCAAACTGCCAATTTGTATCTCAGTTCCTACTGTCGTTACTAAAACCGGTTTGGACTCGAACTTGTTTGATAAAACGGTATAATATCTGGAAAATTAGGTATTTAAAAAAGTTAAACGGTTTCAATGGGACTCAAACTTATTTGTATAGGAACAAATATTTTTCTTCATATGCCGTTTACAACCGACCGAACCGGTTTTTACTCAAAACGGTTTTAACCAAACCTGGCCAAACCGAGCAGATTTTGCTAAAAAAAAAAGAAAACTATGAAATAGTTTAAGTTGGGCTTAATACCCTTCCTTAAAGGTAAACCAGTTGGGCTTCCAACATTAAAACAGTACTGGGCCAGGCCCAAACTAGAAAGAAACCAGGAGCCCAAAACTTCTGAAAATTAATAATTAGAGATTTGACGATGTTAATTGTTAACCTGTGGGTGTGAGCAGTGGTGGTTATATGATGGGTCGCCGGAAAAATAACTGCGGTCGACGAAGCCATCGGCTGTGATGATTGTAGAAATCCGATAGGATGTGAAGATGGTGGTACGATGTCGTTTTTTCTCATGTGATTTTGTATTCACGGCAGGGAATCTCTTTACAATGTCTGCAGAAGAAACAAGAAGAATGTAAGGTTTGTTTGTTTGAAACAACGACTAGCAATAATTTCTATGTAAGAAACAGTTGTTATTTAATTAACAACTACCTTTATTAGTCTCTTATCTTATGTCGATGCAGGGGATATGAGAGATTCGGGGCCAGTAGTGGGAGCCTCTTCCTTCACACCTTTCTTTCAATTTTGGGCATTCATAAGGTATTCTCAAACTCAAAAGAGAAGGTAACAACGACTCTGGTAGATCGTTCAACTTTGGGCATTTCCAAATTTCAAGATGTTGAAGGGATGTGAGGTGTTGGAGTCCCGTTGATAGTGATTCCAGATTATCAAATTCGGATATGTCCAGAGATGTAAGAGAAGAAGGGAAAAGGTGGGACAATTGACTGAAGTTCCTCACATCAGGTTCATCCCATAAGCTTAGGTGAACAAGGGAAGCTGGGAAATTCTGATTGCCCCATTCTGAGATGGGCTTTTTCAACCCCCCTGTTCTAAGGCAACACAAATTGGGAGGCCAAAGCCCACGAGGAAAGGAATCATCAATCATTGGACAACTTCTGATACACATATATTTTAACATGGTGAGATTGGATAGCTGAAGGTCAGGAAATGACTCCAGATTTTCACAATTATATATCCACCATCTGATTAGATTTGGTAGCTGCAGGTCACCAAATGCCTTCATGTTTTTGCAATCGACTATGTCAAGTTCTGCGAGATTTGGAAGCTGGAGGTTAGGAAATGACTCTATGCCTTTACAACCTGCTATTTCCAACCTGGTGAGATTTGATAGTTGATGAAGATCAGAAAATAACTCCATGTTTTGACAATCCCTTATTGACAAAGAGGTGAGGTGAGTGGAGTTACTCAATTGATTTATTGATTTTAGATTTCCACAAATCTGTATAGCAAGTGACTTGAGATTCTGCCCTCCCCCACCTGTTGTTGTTGCTCTTGGGAAGGAGACATGTCTAACTGAACTACACCAATCGATAAATAAACTCTCAATGCTATTTGGACAACACACACGCTCCATACTTTCACATGACTTTATCTCCAACTTCCTAAGAGATGATAGGAGGTTGCTCCCAATGTTATCCTCATCCTCCTCTTTCTCTCCTAAACTCACCAAATTTTTACATCGAGATACCTCCAATTCCTTTAAATTTACAAGAACTTTACTTGCCTCTGCATCTGATTCCCACAGGTATCTTATTTCATCACAATGTTTTATACTTAGTTCTTCTACTGCCCCTAAATTCTCTATAACACCTCTCCACACCTCATCCGTAAGCCCAAAAATTGATCTTATTTTCAATTTAGTGGCTGATGAAGCTGTTCGAACCAGACTTCTCAGCACACTTTCACAACATTTATATATTGTTAATACTCTTAGTGAAGGTAATGCTTCAAGTGAGACATCAATCAAATTGGGACAATTTTTTATTTGAAGCTCTCGAAGGCATGGAAACATTGCCTCGCTATTGGTTGACCATACCTCCCAACTCGACATATCTTCAAACCTTAGAATTTCAAGTGAAGGTAGTCGCCCAAGTGGCGGTAGAGATGTACATTTTCTACAAGCGCGTAGCGACACATGAACCAATCTATTAAAAGACGGATCCCCAACCCAGTTTGGAAAATCCATTCCCTCGTAACACTCAACCTCAAGCATTTTCAACTTATCACTGCGGGGCTTTAGCTCATTCAGAACTTCCTTCTCAAGTGTTTCACTTGCAGACCCATCATCCCATTTCAACTCTAACTTGTTAATCCCTTTGAAAGATAAGTTCGCCTCTTGTGCATGCATTGAGCTCTGCACTTTGTTCAACCCCTCGATGGAAATTTCCCCGTGCAGATCCTTCAACCCCTTAAGCTCGGTTATTGCAAAGCCATTGTTTCCTCCGATGATGATCCTAGTCAAAGTCTGCAGACTTTTCAACTCACCAATTCCCAAAGGCAACTTCTTCAAAAGTGGAGTATTTCTGATGTCAAAATGCCTCAGCCTTTTGAGTTTAAAGAAGCTTTTAGGCAAATTGGTCAGACTTTCACATCCAGAAACTATCAATGTCTGTAAATTATAAAGATTGCCAACATTCTCAGGCAACTCTTTGATTTCAGTTTGAGATAGATTAAGATACCGCAAGTGCTTCAAAGTACCAATGGAAATTGGTACCTCACTTATGTTAAAACGCCTCAAAGAAAGAACCCTTAACAGTGGTAGCTGAGGAAGCAAGTCAACCAAAATCTTGCTGGATAAGTAAAACTTGTTCCAGCCTTGATCTACCCCAACATATACCGCTAACAATGTTCTCAAACTTCTGGCCTTTTCAAATGCCCTGAACTTCTGGAAAGCTACATACTCCTCACGAATAAATGACATATGTCGGTACTTGGCTAAATCTTCCTCCGTCATCTCCATTTGATTATCAAACCTTAAAAAATATTCTCCAGCAACAAATGTGGCCAGGTCGTTCATGAGATCATGCATCACAAAAAAGGGTTCACCACTAGGTGCACGTTGGAAAAAGGACCTCGATAGCAATTTCTCAAAACATTCATGGCCCAAGCATTCTGGTGATTTGTTTGCAACTGACTCATTCAGATACCCTTCAGCCACCCATAATAATACCAACTCCTCTTTTTCAAACAAAAAGTCCTTAGGGAACAAAGAGCAATAAGCAAACAATCGCTTCAAATCGGCAGAAAGATCATGGTAACTTAGCCGAAGGGCTGGGACAATTTCATCAGCACTTTCTAAATTCCATATCTCGCTGTTCAACACATCATTCCATTCTTCTTCTCCGGTTTTTGCTCTCATTAACCTTCCAATTGCCTTTAAAGCTAAAGGCAAACCACCACATTTTTTTACTATACCTTCAGCTTGTGGTTTAAGTGTTGCGTATGAGTCAAAGTTATCCACATCCAATGCATGTAGAGCTAATAAAGACAAAGCATCTTCATGCGACAAACGCTCAAGATGGTCTAGATGATTAAAACCTATCTTTTTGAGCAGTTGCTGCTTGCGAGTTGTCATAATTACCCGACTTCCGGTAGCCCCAGAATGAAATGGACGCACTAGGTTTTCCCACTCTTCATACTTTTCATTCCACACATCATCGAGCACTAATAGAAATCGTTTGCCCTCAAGTTTCTCTTTAAGAGCAATTTGAAGCTGATTTATATCTTTAAACTGCTTGTTTTCTGTAGCCACAGATTGATAAATGGTTTCACTTATTTTAAATATATCAAACTCATCGGATACGCAAACCCATGCCATGAGTTCAAAGTGATCCTTCACTCGCGTATCGTTGTACAATATTCTAGCTAGAGTGGTTTTCCCCACCCCACCCATACCAACTATGGGTACGACAATGAAGTTTTGTTTAGATGGCTCATCCTGCAACAACTTGTTGATCAACTTCTCTCTCTCACCTTCTCGCCCAACAACATCAGATTCTAGCAAAGATGTTTCGTTTCTTCTACTAGTACCTTCTGGCTTTTCATCTTTCGCAATCAAACCCAGATCAGACTTTTGTTTTTCTAGTTGTTGTAGCTGCGTGTTAATACTATCTAACTTGGGACTCAACCTATGACTTAGTGAGAAGTTTGTGCAGCAAGTTGGGATGAGCTTTCTTACCATGCTGGTACTCGCTTCTGATTCCGGTGTCAGCTCACGATGCATAGCTTCGGTAGCCACATCGTCGAGCACGTCATCGATATCGTAAGCCAAATGTTGGAGACTATTCAGCCATAGTCTGACAGATTCATGAGTTGTTTCCTTGTGAGAAGCGTCATTCAGCAGAGCTTGGATCTGGGACAACGTGCTCCCCAATTGCTTGAGCTCTGAGTGAATATTCTGGGAACGAGCATATTTCTTGAAGGCTTCATCGGCTAGCTTCTCAAAAATGACATTGACGAGGGCAGCAGCAGCGGCTTCAGCCATTGTTAACTAACAGTGAAGATGTAAAGTGGAAATTGGAATGAGAGTAGTTGGTTGATCTGTATGCTATGAATGTAAACAAGATCCTAGTGGAGATGATAAGATGGGAGTGGTGTGAGTGGAGATAAGAAACGAGTGGACAGAAAGAAGGATACGTTTGATAAGAAATGAGAGTAGTTGGTTGATCTGTATGCTATTAATGTATTATTATTGTACAAGGAGTAGTTCCCAGGATTAAATGAGCTGCACATGTTTGTTATGCCAAGCTGCCGACATTCATTTCTATTACTTGTGTTGCTGTTCGATTCAAAATGGTACTGGTCGAAACGGTTTGCGTCGAAACGGTTCGGATCAAAACGGTTCGCGTCGAAACAGTTCGATTCGAAACGGTTTGGGTCGAAACGGTACAGGTCGAAACGGTATGGGTCGAAACGGTTCGCGTCGAAACGGTACAGGTCAAAACGGTTCGCGTCGAAACGGTACGTTGCTGCTTGCGAGTAGAGCTAATAAAGACAAAGCATCTTCATGCGACAAACGCTCAAGATGGTCTAGATGATTAAAACCTATCTTTTTGAGCAGTTGCTGCTTGCGAGTTGTCATAATTACCCGACTTCCGGTAGCCCCAGAATGAAATGGACGCACTAGGTTTTCCCACTCTTCATACTTTTCATTCCACACATCATCGAGCACTAATAGAAATCGTTTGCCCTCAAGTTTCTCTTTAAGAGCAATTTGAAGCTGATTTATATCTTTAAACTGCTTGTTTTCTGTAGCCACAGATTGATAAATGGTTTCACTTATTTTAAATATATCAAACTCATCGGATACGCAAACCCATGCCATGAGTTCAAAGTGATCCTTCACTCACGTATCGTTGTACAATATTCTAGCCAGAGTGGTCTTCCCCACCCCACCCATACCAACGATGGGTACGATAATAAAGTTTTGTTTAGATGGCTCATCCTGCAACAACTTGTTGATCAGCTTCTCTCTCTCACCTTCTCGCCCAACAACATCAGATTCTAGCAAAGATGTTTCGTTTCTTCTACTAGTACCTTTTGGCTTTTCATCTTTCACAATCAAACCCAGATCAGACTTTTGTTTTTCTAGTTGTTGTAACTGGGTGGTAATACTATCTAACTTGTCATGCAAACTTTGACTTAGTGAAAATTTTGTGAAGACTATTCAGCCATAGTCTGACCGATCCTGATTCCTGTGTCAACTCATGGTGCATAGCTTCGGTAGCCACATCGTCGATTACGTCATCGATATCGTAAGCCAAATGTTGGAGACTATTCAGCCATAGTCTGACCGATTCACTGGTTATTTCCTTTTGAGAAGCATCATTAAGCAGAGCTTTAAGTTGGGACAGTGTGATCTTCAGGTCGTTGAGCTTAGAATCAATCTCCTGAGAGCGAGCAAATTTATTGAAGGCTTCATCGGTTAACTTGTCAAAGATGACATTGAGAAGAGCTTCTGCCATTGTTAACAGACAGTGAAGAGGTTTACTTGAAACTGGAAATTGGAATGAGAATAGTTGGTGTGTAATCTGTATGCTATGAATGTAAACAAGATCCTGGTGGAGATGATAAGATGCGAGTGGTCTGAGTGGAGATAAGAAACGAGTGGACAGAAAGAAAGAAGGATACGTTTGAACCAATTGTCTTGGTCAACGTACAGTTTTTTAATGTATTATTATTATTGTACAAGGAGTAGTTCCCAGGATTAAATGAGCTGCACATGTTTGTTATGCCAAGCTGCCGACATTCATTTCTATTACTTGTGTTGCTGTTAGAAAACATTTTACTATCTTTGTAAAAGAAATATAAACAAGAGTAAATGATACAAATGGCGTTTGTTTCGCTGAATGATTCGGAATTGGAATAAAAATATAGGAATTAGAGTTTGAAGGAATTTGATTTGGAATTTAAACATTACAATTGTAATTGTAAATTGTTGGAATTGGAATCTCAATTCCATTTGTGTTTGCTTGTCAAATGAATTGGAATCCATCACCCCGGCACTCACAACCACTAGTTCGGGTCGAAACGGTACGGGTCGAAACGATTCGCGTCGAAACGATTCGATTCGAAACGGTACTGGTCGAAACGGTTCGCGTCAAAATGGTTCGGATCAAAACGGTTCGCGTCGAAACGGTTTGGGTCAAAACGGTTCGCGTCGAAATGGTTTGATTCGAAATGGTACGGGTCGAAACGGTTCGCGTCGAAAAGGTTCGGTTCAAAAAGGTACTGGTCGAACCGATACGGGTCGAAACGGTTCGCGTCGAAACGGTAAGGGTTGAAATGGTACGGGTCGAAACGGTCTGATTCGAAACGGTACTGGTCGAAACGGTACTGGTCGAAACCGTTCGCGTCGAATCGATTCGAAACGGTACGGGTCGAATTGGTACAGGTCGAAACGGTTCGCGTCGAAACGGTTAAAAAAAAACACTTCTTATGGTAATGTATTATGCAAAAGGATATTTCACGATGTCAAAATCATTCAATCAACATCGTTAATTGACGAATTTGTTGTTACGTAATTTAGCAGTACAGAGCATTTGCATAATTTCTTCATGAAAACTTTGCATGCGTTCCATCTTTTATTCACCGGCCATTATTTAAGTTGTAAAAAAAGCAACAATAGACAAGTAAACATCGAATCTACACGTATTTTTTTTTTTTTTTTTGATCTTAGACAAGATTGGCTTAACCTCTTTTCTTTTTTTCTTTTTTTATCCTAACATGTGGGAATATGATGACACACATTTTTTGTATGACTGATTCTAAACACACCCCCCTCCTGATTATACCCCCCTTGTGAGAGGAAAACTGTCAGTCCCATGCGGGGCCCACCTGTAAGTATGTGAGAGGAGGGGGGTGTAAAAAGTAATTAAGGGGTTGTAGAAAGTAGCACCCATTCTTCCTCTCCAATGACAACACGTTTTCACTACATAACCGAATTTCTTTCTCATCACGTTTTAATTCTGCAGTTGACTTTTGTATGAACAAGTTTGACTTTTATAATTGACTTTTAAAAATTCTAAATTTCTTGATTATAAATCTTCCAACAGTTATAAAATTGAAATTTTAGTTTTTTACTTCATTTTCTTAGTCAAATTAACCACCGCCATTAACGGTCCCAAGCTTTTCTAAATTTTCGTGATCTAAAAAACTTAACATCTAAGATGTTATCAGCTATATCTAACTAAATCAACTGAATTCAACTTGTGTTAAAAGGAAATATGAATTCAATGGAGAGTTTTTTTTATTATTTTAATGTTGCATTTTAATTTTAACAAGGGTTGATACCTACTGATATTTTGGGCAAATTATAATATTTTAACAGTAAGAAAAAGTTGTTTAACTCAGACTTCAGTTTTGAGTTTTACGGCTTATGTGAAATTACCAAAATGCCCCTACGGTGCATAGTTTGGTTATAATTGATAAATTTCACATATATAATTTACCCTACTGTTATAGCTTAGTAAAATAAGTATTTTTTTTCTGATTACATCAGACCTGTAACTCAGGTAAATACTTAAACTCTTTTATAACCTTTTAAATGACCAAACTACCCCTACGGGGCATAGTTTGTGTTTAAATTCGTTTCGGGCATAATAAAAGACATCTTACTGATGTCACAACATATATGAAGCATATTAACTTAGGAAACCTGTAAATGGTTCATATGGTTAACCGTTACGCTTATTACGCGTTCGGTTCGGTTTATGTAACAAGTTTACATAAATTAGCCGAAACGGGTCAAACCTTATCGGTTTTATCTCAAAATCCAGAAGGTGCTTAGTTTACCCATATTATACAAGTCTTCAAACTTGTCGGGTCTAAATCACATTCTATTCCGGTCTTCGCTTAATCATGCGTTTGAACCGTATATTTCCTTAAGACTAACCGGTCTAAGCTTAGGCTTAATTAAAGACCCGTTAGCATTCTAATTGGTTATTTATACCATCATTCCAGACTAAAGCCTTCCGGTAAATTGTACCTACGCTTACTTAAGTGAATACGGCTGAGTTATTATAAACCTTGCTATTTAAGACAGGAGCTAGCTCAGGTAAATACTCTTAACTTATTTTCCCTATTACGGGCTTGGGATACGGTAATATAAATACCGCATGGTCAGGTATGGGATTCGAAGACCAATGAGTCGGGAAATCCAAATAACTTGTTTTTAATTCGTATTGCTTGACTGAAACATTGGGGGTTAATGCGACCGTGTCCTGGATATCCTTGACTCATTAATTGCAATGGCCACGACTTAAGCACGGGGTGTAGGCATACACCTGACAGATGCTATATGCTTATTAATTAATTATACCCAATAAGGGATTCCCAATAAGGGAATAGTGGTGTGTCGGTTAATCCTGAACCGGCATAGAACCGGGCCCCGTATGTAGAGCAAGTTATGTAAAACTGATAACATGAGATATAGTTTGTCCCAAGTATAAAAGATTAATTTTGCCTTGTGCATTTTAATCAAAGTGTCAACATATTTTGTGCCGAAGTGCATTCAAACCAATTTACAAACTCTTTTCAAATGAGTCAGTTGAGTGTATTTACCAGTGAAAACTGACGTATTTTCCAAAGTCTAAGTGACAGGTACAAGTACATAATAGGCTGGAAGCTGCTCAGGACTTGTTAGATGAGGACTTTGCAACTCCTCAACATAAGCCATTAGTCTGATAATTTCTTTTGTTGTTTGAAGATCCGCCTGTGGATCCTTTACGTTTCGTTTGTAATACTTGGATATTACTTTATATTCGGATTGTAATATATTCATCTTTTGCTTCTGCTGTGCATTTATATATTGTGTTGTTTGACTATGATGTTGCCAACCACGTCACGATACTCCCCTACCGGGCCCACCGGTGACACGTGGAAAGTCGGGGTGTGACAGTGACGAATATCGATATTGCTACCGATGTTGTTTAGTTGATATCAGTTTGGTTGGTTTGCGTTCTATGTTTATTTTTTCAACATTTCCATACAAAATTTAATGAAAATGGCTATTCTACCTCTATTGTAACAAACCGAACCAAAACCGACTAAACAACATTTGTATCGGTACTTGTATCGCTACCATACCGTACCGAATAGAACAATCATACTGGTATGTATTGATTTTTATGTTTTCTTGTTTAATAACAAATATCGTGCCGCTACCATAGTGAACCGAACTGAAACAAAAAAAACATCAATTCGGTACCGATATTTATTTTTGTTTTTTTTCCTTTCAATAAACTGACATCGTATTGCGAACGTACCGTACAAAACGACATCAGTACTGATACTATATTCATTTTTATAGTTTCTGGTTTCAAAAATCCTTCATTAATACAACTCTGTTTGTGACGATAAATAAATATCGGTATTAGTACCATGACAATCTGGACTGATAGATACCGTTCGAACTACATCGGTGTGGGTACCCGTGTTCAGTTTATCGTTTTTGGTTGATATAAAACACATATTGATTTCTATACCTAGTGCATGAATCGTACCGGTACTGTAACGAACCGATACCAATCCAATACCCGCGGTAACGTATCTTCATAATGAGCGGGAAAATAACTTGGCATGCTAAAAAAATAAATAAACATAGATACAAATTTATATTTTTTTTTATTTGAAAAGTTAACGAACGAACATACGTTATCACTAAAAAATCATATTAAATGCTAAATACAATATTACTATTAAAAGATTAAAAAAATAAATATCTAAGAATTATCAATTTCAAAAGAATAATAAGTTGTTTGTTTATAATAAATAAAATATAACTAAAAAACAAAAACCTAAAATTGTCATATTCAATGTTCATGGACACTTTGAACTAAACATAGAGTTCGATAGAGAAATCAACACGTATTTTACACCGACGTAAAACAATAAAAAACGAATATCGGTACCAGCGTCGATGTTATTCGAACGATATCGAACGGTTTAGATCGTGAAGATACTGGTACCCAATTCAATTATCATCATAGAAAGGAGTAATGTATTATTAAAATATAAATAAATGCTTAAAATTAGAATAAAAATAAATAGATAAATACTTAAGAAACCACTAAAATATAAATAAATATTTAAAAATCTAAAACACTGTCAAAAATTATCTCTTGCTATTTATTATTAAAAAAATACTTACAAAAAGATTTACAATACACTGTCAAATAACTTGAAATGTTATAATAAGAAATAAATATAGTTACGAATTTAGAATTTAAAGTTAAATAATTGAATGATAAATTAAAATATTATTAATGACAAAAAAGAAAACAAATACTTAAAAAATTATCACTTGCTATTTATTATTAAAAAATACTTACAAACAGAATAATAAATAAAATATAACTAAAAAACAAAAATCTAAAATTATCATATTCACTGTTCATCGACACTTTGAATTCATATAGATAACTAGATTTTGCCCCGCCCGCGTTGCGGGGCACTAAGCCGAATATTTCTCTCTCATAACATGTACGTCTGTGTTTCGGTTACTTGTACATACTACTCATAACATGATCTCAAAATAATTACATTGGGTCAAACAATTAAATTAAAACACTATCATACTTTTGTTTAAGAAAAACAAAAACGATAGAAAAACAATAGTTTTAAACTGGGGGCAAAATTGTAATTTTTCAAGATAAATGAACGTGTGCTAGGCAGCCGCCTGACACAAATAATAACTACACCGAGTCAAACAATTAAAACAAAGCACTACTACAGATTTGAAAAAAAAAAACTAAAACGATTGCATGATTGTAATTTTACACTGAGAGAAAAATCGTAATTTTACTTGGAAAGCAAAGGAAAACGATGGCAAAAATGTAAATTTAGATTGAGGGCAAAATTGTAATTTGGCTGGGTGGGGAAAAAACAAAACTAATGACAACAATGTAAATTTAAACGGGTCAAAATCGTAATTTTGAATCGAGGGCAAAATGGTAATTTTTAGTTGGGGGCAAAAGCATAATTTTATTTTGAACTGCGAGTAAAAACGTAATTTTGAACTGATGGCAAAATCGTAATTTTAAAGCGAGGATAAAATCGTAAATTGGTTGGGCTAATGGGGGATTGCCAGGCAGATTCCTAGCACTATTCCCCCCATCTTGTGTCTATAGTTATACACTGGGGTAAAATCGTAAATTTACTAGGAAAGCAAACAAAAACGAAGAAAAAAATGTAAATTTAAATTGAGGACAAAATCGTAATTTAGCTGGGAGGAACAAAGGCAAAATTGTAATTTTTAACTGGGGCAAAAGCATATTTTTATTTTAGACAAATTTTATAAATGTTATAGACTTAATAAATAAAGATTTAAGTATATATTTTTTTTTGAAGGGTGACTTTCTATGTACAGGACCTATTGGTCACCGGGTTCTTGTCAAAGAAAATCCCCCGTCAGTCACGTGTTACGGACGCGATGTTCTATCGGGCCCCGGCCGCGTACGGAAACTGACCTTCTCCCGGAAACCATACTGCCCCCACACGGGTAAAACCGTTGGGGTAACAGCTGGGTGAAAACCGGGTTGCCCTCCGGATCGAACCATGCCTCGGTAGGAACGATCCATCATAGGGACGTCCCCCCAATATGCCGCAGCCGGGAGTCGAACCGGCGACCTCATAGAAATCAATAAAATAAACAAAAGTATAAATAACATTATAAAAAAGTTGAGTACTGTTCATCAGCAGTTTGTTTTAATAGGTATAATATAATAATAGTAGGCTTTTTTTTACCCGCGAATTTGGATCACTAAAAAAATGATTTTAATTGGTTGACCCCAAAGTCATATACTCTGCCCCTGCCTACTACTACTACTCCTGTAGGGTAACCACAAACTGAATCACCCTCAAAGTTCCAACAAATATCAAAGACAGAACAAAACAAGTGATGATAGTTAGGTTATTTTACCAAACAATACAATAAGTGAATGATTAAATAGCATAACCGAGTTCATGAATCTTACACAGCCAAATCAGTTAGCTCCAAAAAAACAGTTGATGCATGCAGAGGTTGATTACAGATCAGAGACAATGAAACAGCACAATGGTGAACTTAAATAATGTCCTATCAATGACAACACTAAACTAAAAACTTTCATTTAATATAATTTGATACGAGGAAAACAACACCAAAATAGTTCAGATCAACGTACAAATCAAAGTCTCCACCATGAATCCTACGTGCAAGCTGGATATCCTTACTTAGGCATGCATGATCGTTACTCTTTTAGCATTGAATGGAACACAGATTAGTGTCCTCAATGAGTCCAACAAGGTATGCTTCAGCTGCCACCCGGAGAGCAGCCACTGCGGAATGGAAATCCCCTGATCAA
Source organism: Helianthus tuberosus (assembly GCA_030545235.1). Lineage (NCBI taxonomy): Eukaryota > Viridiplantae > Streptophyta > Magnoliopsida > Asterales > Asteraceae > Helianthus > Helianthus tuberosus. The sequence continues at coordinate 141,072,156 of CM060426.1, read as the reverse complement.
AGGCTCAATTCTCTTCTGGTACCTCCTGACCTCTCTCAACACGACAGTTGCAGCCCTTAATCTGTGTTTTCTTTTCTTCTTTGATTAAATTATGCTCTTGGTTTACTGTTTGTTTGAAGGAAGTTGGTTGACTTTCAATTCCTGCATTCCAAGCCAGTATTTCTCACAGTAGTAATAAAATAATAAAAATGATATCAATCAACAAAAAAATAGTCAAAAACTTTTGAAATGACAGAGACAAAACTTACCCCTGCATTATTTTTACACAGACTACTATAATTTTATTCCTTGTCTAACTCTGATTCAAAAAAGTTGTTTTAATGAAATCCGATTCAAATATTGAAAGTAGAAAAAGTAATGACACATAAATAACAAGTACCTGTCTTATATGTAGAGGCAGGGACATAGTCACCTAATTTGCTTGGAAAGTGGCGAATTTCGTATTGGTACGTTTAGTACCATACGGAATTCGTTTTCGTATAATACGGTTCGAATTCGCGAATTCACTCCATGAATTCAGCATTTCATTCCATTCAATTCTGCGAATTTCCTGCACCAATTCACTGAATTCCGTTTGCAATAATAGCGAATTTTAAGGGTCAATACGTTTTAGGGTTGGATACGGCGCCAGTACCATAGTCACCTAATTCGCTCAATTCAGCGCATCATGTTCATCAATTCAGCGAATGGTGATGAAGATGAAAAAATTAAACCTTACCTGTGATAATGATGAACCCTAGTGAAAATGGAGGAGAAGATGGAGGGGGTGTTTGGCCTAGCTTTTATTTTTTTGGCTTATGCTTATATTTTCAAGAAGCTTATGCTTATTTTTTTTCATTTGATAAGCTATTTTTAAGTGTTTGGATTAGCTTATATAATACAAGTTGATAATTAATAATTAATCTTTAGTTGTTTGTTAAGTTATTTTGTATTATGGGAAGGGGTATGATATCATTGTGTGTAATGAGTAAAAAACCATATTTTTCAAATAAGCTTATACAAATAAGCTAAATAACCATTGTCCCATAAGCTTCCAGAAATTAGCTTATATAAGCTAATAAGCATAAGCTTAAAAAGCTAAACCAAACACACATTAGTGCTTATTTTGTAAAAATAAGCTAAAAAAGCTATAAGCATAGATAAAAAAGCTAGGCCAAACACCCCCGGAGTTGGAGGCTGCGTTTCTTTCTTCTCTTTTAACCTAAAACCTCTTTTATTTACATATTTCATCCTTTATGTTTATGTTATTATAAATATTAACCTAAAGCTTTTTTATTAAGTTACATATTTCATCCTCAAATCTCTAGATTTTTACCTTTTCAACTTTAACCTAAAACTTTTTAAGTTGTTTACTTATTTGGATTTATAAAATTAGTAATTTTTGTTTTAATTTGTGTATACCGAACGGAACGGTACACCGAACCGAATCGTACCGGACCGTACCGAAATGAACCTACCCCCTTCCGAACCGAATTCGTCCCAACTAGCGAATTGCGAACCCGAACCGGAGCGAACCGCGAATTAGGTGACTATGGGCAGGGATATGCGAGATGAGGGGTTTGTAGACTGTAGTGGGAGCCTCTTCCACCATTACACCTTTTTTCAAAATTTTGGCATCCAAAGATTCCCACATGTTGAAGGGGTGAGATAGGAGCCCAAAGTAAGAGTAGCACCCCCACCCCACACCACATAGATTGTCATCAAAGTCAAAATCAATAATTGAATTCAGGTTATCTCTCTCCAAGTAAATTGGGTGTGTCTTGTTTATCTGCAGAAAGCCTGATAGAATGTCTTCTTTCTTCAACTGCAACTTTAAAATTCAAGTGTCAAACAATTTTTGACACACTAATATTTTATAAAGTTAATATAGTTTTTATAATCTGGTTCAAGTCTTTGACACACTAATATTTTAATTATAAATAGATTTAGGGGGTGTTTGAAATTTCGTTTAATATAATCAGATGGCACCATAACATCAAATTAGGTGAAATCTACATACTAGTGTTACAAATCATAGTCTAAGCCCTCTCGCCACGAATCCTATGTGCAAGCTGTATCCACAGCTCGGTGAGGTGAACGAAATCATATTTCGTCTTAGAACTGATATGAATACATTAAGATTTTCTAAGAAAAACTTAACATGTATGTTAAAACATACCTTGTTTAAGGCAAGCTCATTCCTGCAGAATGTGCAAATTTGCCACCAGCATCTTCTGATGATTGCTTCTTACCAGCTTTTGCCCTTACTACATATCTACCTACATGTAAGGTAGCATTTTACCAACAGACTATACATATTTTGATAGGCAGCTGAGCAGTTTAGTCATATAACAAAGAATTTCAAGTTGAAGTGAAACTAATAGAACTAAAATTGCATAAAAAAGCCTGTTGCCTTGATACCATATTATATTATCTTGTACACAAATTCATAGATATGTGACCATGACGCTGTATAGAAATTGAAGAACAAATTCATGTAAAGAAACAGGCATTATACTAATAAGCACGAACAAACCAGCAACACTAGATGAAAAAAAAAAAATAGTACTTAATCAGATTTAATTAAGTTAGGTTAAGCAAACTTACATTATATCGATGAAAGTCTGACCTGAAGTAATTACATTACATTATATCGATGAAATTCTGACTTGAAGTAATTACAAGTATTACACGTCAGTAAGACAACTACTCTTCTTCGACGTCGTTTGGGACACATCCCTGCAAGATTGATCATCAAGCAGCACGATAGAATACAGTCTGTTCAGCGTCTATTGGCCCACTGCTCTGCCACTCGTTCTTTCCGTATTTGTCCGATGTTGCCATGCGCTTCTTGCCCCCGCGCGACTTGGGTACACCCCATGTAGTTGGAGCAAGGTCAAAGAAGCTAGGTATTTTGTCAAAGGAACTAAGTGTCAGAATTTATTTCATCTTGGTCTTGACCTCGCGTGCAATTTGGGACACATCCTTGTAGTCGGCGCAAGGTCGGGAAAGTCATTATTTTGGTTTACTTTGGGTATGGTCTTGTGCGCGACCTGAGATTAACTCATATGACCGCCACAGGATTTGGGACTATACCCCTTCAAATGTGTATTTTTTTACCATTTAATTCACAGCTTGTAAATAAAGAAGTATAAAAATGCTTTGTGATACTACCCCCAATTTGGATCTATTAGGTCGAAAACAGAGACATACAGGCATACATATAAATTGAACCAATATAAACTGGTTAGTACATACGTAAACACATATAGATATATGATGAAACAATGGTTAACCGGGTGGGTTAACTCACTGGTCTCGTCAAGAGGGTTAATCCCTTCTTTCCGAGGATCGCCGGCTGGATCGTCAGGGGGAGGGTTTCCTGCACAAGGAAACAAGCCGTGACTCGCAACAAGGAGGATGAGGTGGGGGGTGCTCCTTGTTACCACTCTCCGGCGTGAGAATCAGTAGTTTGCTTGGGAAGCAAAGTGTGATAGTAGTAGTATTGAGAGAGTTGAGAAGTGATCCCTCAAACCTGGTTTGGGGTGAGTATTTATAGCCGAGGAGTGAAGGAGGGTAGTTGAGTAGTTAGCCTGACATCGCACAGCTATTTGCAGGTGTGTCAGGCCTGTCGGATACTGTGGTGATGCCACGTCCTGCTGTGGTGTCAGACTGTTGTATACACGTGGGCCGGTAGGCGACTGTTCCCAGTGCCACTTGCACTGTGGTGTCAGACCCACTTGCCTTGTAGGCAGGATGCGGTGCCAAGTCGCATCGCTGCTTGCGGTTATTGATGTTGTTCCCGCGTTGGTTGTTCCATCCATGATTTACGCGGGATGCGGTGTTATGCCGCATTGCCTGCTGAGTGACTGTTACTGTTGTCCAGATCCCTTGTTGAAGGGGTATGGTCCCAAAAAGCCGCGCAACCCCTATGAGGCGCGCGGGACCATACTCCTTAATCAACAATTTTCTTGATCGTCACCCTCGCGCGGGATACAGCACACCTGTGCAACGCGGCGCGAGGTCCACAAAAGAGTAAACTCCAGTTAACGAAACTTGGCATTCTAAATGAGAACATCTGAAAGCCCATGCCGCGCGCATGATAATAGCGTGCTCAGCAAGAATCGTGCGTGACCACGGCGCGAGGCCTTTCCAGATAGTACACAACGTACAAGTGGCAGAATAAAAGGGCCAATCAGGGTCCTTCTGTTCCTGCGCAATCGTGCTCCACGATCGTCTGACATGCAGGAGACAAAAAGTACTTAAGGACGCCTATGTGGCACCAATCATAGGGCAGAGACAACTGTCCCACGATCTCCACTTACCTGCTGATGGCAGGACGGCGGCCAGGCCGACAACCATGACACGTGGCTCCAATCATTGTGCGCCAGCACCGAAGAACTCCCAGAAGCCACTAACGGTCGAGACAAGTGAGACAAAGAGCATATCGCCCAAGTTGTCGACTTCCGGCCCAAGGCCCATCAGCCCATATCCTCTTACACCTCTCTGGCTATAAATAGGGACCTCACTTCACAGGTTAAACCATTCCATTCCCTCTACTCTCACTTAATACTTTATCTCCTAAACCCAGTCGCTTATTCTCACGCCGGAGCCCGGTTAAGAGGGAAACCCCCACATTCCCCTCTTAACGAGTAACGGTGTTTCTGTTTTGCAGTTAACCACGGTCACTAAGGAGCTCAGGAACTCAAGAGAAGATTAACCATTATGCAAGGAACATAAACCAAACTGATTAGTCCCTTAATTAGTTCCGTGTTTCTTCACTTGTCGTGACGAAAATGTTCATAGGATGCGGTGTGAGGCCGCATCGCTATGCGTAACATTAGTTTCCGTCCTTGAGGTAAGTCTTCTCATCGCTGGATAGATTGGACCGCTGTGTTCGCGTGTGCGGACACAAGTGAGTTATTGCTGGTGGGGGGTTTTTGATAAGGGTAATGGTCATTCGCGGTCATGTAGACGCGAGATTTGGTACCATACCCCTTCAATATATGAATTAGAAATTCATGTAAAAAAGAAACAGGCATTCTGCTTATAAGTTAGTACGAATATTCCAAGAAACCAGAAGTAACACAGTAGTATTTAGGTTAAATTCTTAAGCAGTTCAAATACGCATTGTACAGTCGTCTCTATAAATCGCTAAAATCATAAAGTAAAACCAGTAACACTTGATTAACAAAATACAGAATGACAATTAACTAAGTTAGGTTAAGCGAACTTACATTGAATCGATGAAATTCAGACCTCAAGTGAGAGCGGTGGTGGTGAAGCGAATGGAAACTGCATTTACAAGTATCACACGTTCATCTCTCGGTGTGACCACTGTGAAGATCGACAGTGGTTGGAAGATGGAAGAGTTTGTGGGTTTAGGTTTCTTTTGTTCCTTTGAATCGACGACGAAGTCAACTCCATTTGTTTGGAAGAGTTTGTGGGTCCAGTTACTTGGGCTTAGTCCAACTTTTTGGCCATTGCTGACTAAATTAGGCCCAGTAAGGCTTAGTCCAACCTAGTGGCAATTGCTTACTAAATTGATCAGAGTCCAACTTCCTCATTGATTCATCTTTTCTATCTATATCTATAATACTTTATAAAACATTTTCAATGTACAAAATGGTAAATTCTCATCAATTTTTAAGATGGTATGTGAAAGGTCAAGCTAAAATGCCTAAACTTTTTTTTTACCGTTTTGTTCCATCTCTACCCCTACTCTATTTCTCTTCAATCTAGCCAGTTAAGAATTATAATTGATCGGCCATAATGGATTTGTATGAATGGGAAGTGGAAACAATCCCAATGTAACGGATCGACCATGATGTTAATGATGGGAAGTGGAAACAGGTGACACGTTTCTAGACATCGGTATACATCACGGTCGAAGCTACCTGATAACCATTCGATATACCAAAAGTTTTGTACCTTCTCTCTCTAAGCATCTCCACCCCTCTTTCTTGAGAGAACATCACCGCCAGTAATCCGGACGAACGTGGGAGCGACGTTGTTTCAACCAACAACTTCGGTAAACTGTTGAGCATTCGCTGAGAAATAATGTGCAAATCAACCTAGCCCTAAATTATTTAGGTACTGTATTCCCATCCAATCATCAATAATGAGTACAATCTGTAAATTGTTTCACTTTTTATTGTCTTTGCATTACATTCTCATTATCTGGATATTGTTTCACTTATAAATTGATAAGAGTCCAACTTTCTCATTGAATCACCTTATAATTTTTTTATAATATTATATTGTTATTATTAAAATTAAGGGTGGTTCTCCAATCCAGCTCCTCGTTGAGTGTCGACCATAACTCGCTACCTTTATGTAGATAATTACATTAAAGCTTACTATTTTTTGTTTTAGTTTTCAATTAAATAATATCTTTTATATCTTTATCATTACATTTTCTCTTTCCTCAACAACCGCTTTCAAAAATTAAAAAAATTAATAAGGGTAAAAGATGTTCCTACAAATATACAGATGAACAGTAGCATTCTCTCTTTCCAACTCTCAACCCTCTCTTATAATATAAGAAAGTCACTGATAAATACATAGGGGTTGAATGTGAATGCTTTAACATATGCGTACCAAATTTGAATAAGTGCACATCTTATAATTAAAGACCGGTGATTTTCTTATTTTTCTTGTTCGTGCTTCCTTGCGTGTTTCATAGGGGTTGAATGTGAATGCTTTAACATATGAGTACCAAATTTGAATAAGCGCACATCTTATTATTAAAGACCGGTGATTTTCTTATTTTTCTTGTTCATGCTTCCTTGCGTGTTTATGTAAGTGCATTATCTATCAAAGTAAGACCAAAGGAATATTGTCATACATATATAGTAGTTGATAAAGTGGGTGGGTTGGGTAACATGTCAAATAGGTAAAGTTTTATAAGCAAATGGGATAAACACGTGCTGGTTGTCAAGACACGCTTTCTCGCGTTTGGTCACTTTGCCTGAAGCAGCCTGACCCACCGTGAAAGCCCACAAACGGGGAAACCCCTGTTAGATCCACATGCATTTTTTCCTTCTATCCATCCAAAGACCAAAATGTCGACTAAATGAAGTGTTGTTGGTAATTTGACTATAGGCAAGGATGAAAAATGGTGTGTAAAGACCAACGGAGACGGCCGGTTAAATGCACTTAAATCACTTGAGACTAGGTCGAACGGTAACTAAACCAACTAACCAAGCCTATAGTAACTTGTTCGGTCTATGCTCCATGAGACATCCATCCATTTCAGCAGAAAAAGAAAAAAAAAAACAGCACTGAAATAATGCAACTTTTGTTGACCCACTAAATCTTTATTTTTTCTAAACTTTTTAGACAAAAAAAGAAGCTTTGATCGACTCAATTCGTTCCAATTTGAACCTCTAATAGGTAACCGTGTTAATTAGTCAAAGGCTTGGCTTAGACAAAGTATGAGAGATTGCTATATCTGAGATTGCATACCGTTGGAAGTGTAGGATAGTTCATTTTTAAACACGCTATTAGTGAAGCGGGTCTTATAACGAGCATCGGCTTAATAGCAAAAACAGCAATGTTGACGAAGATTGCTGTTTACCGTAATGTGTTTTTTTACCATTTAAATCACAACTTGTAAATAAAGAAATGAGTAAACTGCAATTTTACCCTATGGGGTTTAAGCCAATTGGCACTATGACTCCCACCATGGAAATAATTGCAATTTACCCCCCAACATTGTTGTTCTGTCGCACTCTTACCCCCTGCCGTCAGTCAACAGTTGTTTGACCCTTATAGGTAAGGGTATTTTGGTAATCTTACCCCATATTTATTATTATTATTATTATTATTATTATTATTATTATTATTATTATTATTATTATTATTATTATTATTTATAAAGTTCCAAATCTCCAATATCCTATTTTAATAAGGAAAAATTTCAAGTTTTGTCCTTTATCTTAATACCACTTATCAGGCGGTGTCCTTTTTAACGAATTTTGACAAGTTTTGCCCTTTACAAGGAATTTTGTTGCACATTTTGTCTTTTAGGCTTAACTCAGTTAGATTTTCTTGTTAAATCTTGTCACCCAAGGGTATTTTAGTCTTTTTACCCATTAATTTAATATTATTTAAAAGAATAAAACAAAATCTTTTAGGGTTGACTCTTGAAATAAATGGGTCAAAAGACTAAAATACCCTTGGGTGACAAGATTTAACAAGAAAATCTAACTGGGTTAAGCCTAAAGGACAAAACGTGCAACAAAATTCCTTGTAAAGGGTAAAACTTGTCAAAATTCGTTAAAAAGGACACCGCCTGATAAGTGGTATTAAGATAAAGGACAAAACTTGTAATTTTTCTTTTAATAAACCAGACGAGCACAACCATTTCTTCTTCAAAACCCTACAAACACAAACCAGAGCAAAATCCCCAATTTCATCCACCAATTAGGTCTATATATATTATTATCGACGATATACACACACTCACGAGTTTGTGTTTCCGCCATGGCTGCTTCGTAGAGAGAGCAAACATTCTCTCTCCTCGCCGCTGCAAACAATCACGGAGATTTGGCGGTGAAGCTTCGCAAGGCACTTACGTCATCCAGATCCCTAAAGACCAGATCTATCGCATTCCGCCACCGGAAAACTCTCGCAAAGCCAAAAAACTCGCTAATCGGAAAACTAAACGAAGTTGCTGCTGCCGCTGCTTCTGCTGGACACTCGCTGCCGTTGTTGATTCCTCAAACTCTTCACACACAGTTGGGTTTTTCGTTCTTGATTCATTTGTTGCTTCAAAATTAGGTTTTTATCCGTACCCTGTTCATCATCTTCTACTTTGAACAATTGGGTTTTTATCAGTACCCTGTTCATCATCTTCTGCTTCAAAATTAGGGATGAACTAGAAGATTGGTGTTGTGCAAGTGGGTTAGAGTATTGATTGAATAAAAATTATTTGAATGTGGGACATTTTGCTTGAAAGTAGCAGAGAGGTGTGAATGAAAGAGAGAGTGGTGGGATGAGTATTTTGTTGATTCAGTTTTCCGGTGGTGGTGGTGGTGGTGGATAGCGACAGATTCGCCACTGTAGGCGGCTAGGGTTAGGGTTTGGAATAGGAAGGAGGAGGTGGCTGAGTTGATGGTGGCGGTGGTCAGAAGAGGAGAAGGAGGTGGAGGTGGTGGTGGTGGTCAGAAGAGGAGAATGAGGTGGTGGTGGTGGTGATGAGCTTGGGGGGTGTTTGGGATTCCTTCTCAATAAGGACTTATTGACTTATATAAGTCATAAGTGAGAAGTTAGAAATTCTAACTTCTCAAAAATAACTTCTCAACACACAAAATCTTCTTAAATAAGTTGATCCAAACACTTCAAAAACAACTTATTAACTTTTATAAGTCATAAGTTGCTCCAAAATAAGCTAACCCAAACACCCCCTTGATGAACTGGGAATCAAGAATGAACTGATGATGATGATGATGAACTTGATGTAATATTCTTGATTTTTTATATAATTTTAATAAGATAGGGGCAAAAACGACTTTTTACATGTTATTAACAGTCAAACTAACGTTGACTTGACAGAGTTGGATGCCAGGGGGTAAGAGTGCGACAGAACAACAATGTTGGGGAGTAAATTGCAATTATTTCCATGGAAGGGGTCAAAGTGCCAATTGGCTTAAACCCCAGAGGGTAAAATTGCAGTTTACTCTAAAGAAATATAAAAATGCTTTGTCATACATAGGGATGAGCTCGGTCCGGTTCGGTACCGAACCGGTACTGGTACCGAAAGAACCGGTACCGAAAATCCTCAAAAGTGGGTACCGGTACCGGTACCGAATGGACCCGGTTCGGTACGGTTCGGTACCGGTACCGGTTCGGTACCGGTATTTGAGGGTAAAAACGAGCAAAATACCGGTACCGAACCGGTACCGTACCGGACCGGTACCGAACCGGTACCGAAAATGTCAAAAGTGGGTACCGAATCGGTACCGAAAAGGTACCCGGTTCGGTAAATTCGGTACCGGTACCGGTACCGGGTCCATTTTGCTCATCCCTAGTCATACAACACCCAATTGGATTCATTAGGTTGAAAGCAGAGAGACATACATACATACATATAAATTGAACCAATAAACCGGTTAGTACGTACGTGAACACATAGATACGTGACCATGAAGCTGTAAAGAAATTGAAGAACAAATTCATGTAAAGAACCAGACATTATACTAATAAGCACGAACAAACTACAGAGTCACTTTTTTTTTTTTTTTTGAACATAAAGGGAGATTTAATATATAGAGCCAAAAGGCTAGAACATACGCAACTCAAAATTACATTAGTTAAACCTGTCTACTCGCCTAACCTTCTATGACATTAATTCCATGTTCAATCCAATTTTCATACGATAAATACTCCAGTTTCGATTTAATATATATAGAGTCACATTTAATAGCTAAAATTATAAAGTAAAACCAGCAACACTAGATGAAAAAAAATAATAGTACTTAGTCAGATTTAGTTAAGTTAGGTTAAGCAAACTTACATTATTATATCGATGAAAGTCTGACTTGAAGTAATTACAAGTATTACACGTCAGTAAGACAACTACTCTTCTTCGACGTCGTTTCGATTTCGTCCGACAAACAAGTGTGTTGTGAATTCTATCAAGTTTGACCGAAGTTTAAAGTTGGATTAGGTTTAACTGGTTCAACTCACATTGGTCTTATGATGGGCCCAGTCCAGCTTCTTAAACTAGTCTCACTTGAGCCCAACTTAATATTATTAGGGATACGATAATTTACTACTTTTTTATTAGTTTTTTTAATGCATGCAATTATTTTTATTTTATAACAAAATATAAACCTTTATTTTTTTTTTGTTTTTTTATGAATTATTTGATGGTCGGTGATCTAATATGTATAGTGCCGGACTCAGCCATTCAGGTAAACCATAAAAAGACAAAATGAATAGCTACAAGTATGGGCTAGCCCACTTTGTAGAGACATATGCCTTTTAGAGGAAAGGTCCCATGTTTAATCCGGGTAAAAGTGAATAATTTCGAATTATTGGTGAATAGAGTAGACATTAAGCGTTACCATTAAAAAAAAAGAATAGCTACAAGTTCTAGCGTCAATCCTAGAATAAAATTTAGCAAATGTGAACTTAATAATTACCTTTGGTTATTAGAGTTCTTACTAGGATTCAATTCTGCCTTCATGCGTAATTTAGTTAGGTTAAACGAATACGCAGAATATAAAAGAAAGTCTATACAACTTTTTTTGAAGGGCCTATTTTTTTAGAAAAAAATGGGCTCAATCACAGTCTAACCCACTTTAAAACCTTCACTTAAGTTACAAGCTCACGTTACCAAAAATTACAATAATATTAAATAAGTAAAAGAGTTTGGTGACGGGCCTTATTATATTTCTTTTAAAGTGGGCCTATTTATAGACATTTTTGGGCTGCTTAGTGGGAGCCTTAGAGCCCGTGCATCCGCCCATCACCTTAAACTTAAAATTCAGAAAAGTTCATTTCAAATATATCATCATCTTATAAAAGAATAAAGTGAGGGATAATTAAGTTGTTAAAACTTACGTAGAAACTTCTAACTTTATAAAAAGTAAAAGAAAGTCGTAATGCAGTTAAATCAATGGGAAAGTTGTTACTATGATGCTAAATGGAGTGTAGTTTGTAACTTTGGCTCTAGATGAGGATGAGAAATAGCTTGTACAAGACAAATTGAACCGATCAAACCAAATGAAACAAGGTAGAACAGTTACTAAACCAATCTTGTAGTAACTTGTTCATTCTATGCTCCATGAGACATCCAACTATTTTTCTGATCAAACTAGTATAATATGTAGCCAGTCGGAACCAACTGGTTTTGCTTGCTTAAAAGAAAAATATGACACACACTCTTTGAGTTTAGGCTACCTTTACTATTCTTTCTAGTAATAACAAATAAACGATAACGTTTTTAATAAAACTTTTATCTATCTTTTAATTTGTTTTTTTCCAATAACTTGTCTTCTTCAACTCTTTTAAAAAGTATAGAAATGCAGTGATGTTTAATTTGTGTCTAAAATTCTGATATAAATTTTACAGAAAACAGAGTTGTACTGAAAATAATATATCTCTTTTTGTATCGGAAACTATTCTGAGTTTCGGTACCAACCGGACAAAATCAATACCGTTCTTGATTTCAATTTTTATGGTTTCTTTTAATGGTATGGTAAACATTACCCAATACCGTCCCAAACTAAATTGATATTGACCAAACAATGGTTTGTGGTTTCGATATGTCATACAAGTCGATTGATAAACTATACCAAGTACTGGGATTGTAACAAACCGTATAGATGCCCCGATAGAACATTTGTATCGGTATTCATTATTATAGTTTTGATCGATGTAAAAATGTGGCAATATCCTTTTGGAAGACAAGTATTGTGTAATATAGCGTGATACTATTTTAAATAGTTTTTTTTTTCTAATAATGTTTTTGGTTGCATCGCACAAGAGAGTTTTCACTAGTTTGTTTGGAAATGCATTAATATTATAATAATATATTGCTTTTAAGTCTAATATTCTTATGTTATATTTGATGTTTGGTCATCTAATAGGTGTAACGGTTTATCATGATTTTGGTAATCAAATATACAAATGGTTGATCATAGGTTTGTAAATGAACCAAACGAACATAAACGGGCATGTTCGTTGTATACATATATCTAAAATAACCGGTTACACAATATTTAAGTTAAACTGTTCAAATATACATTACATAGGGGTTGTTTGGTAGCCTCTGAATGGTCATTAAGAGGCTACCTCTTAATGGAACCATTAAGAATTTTACCAACGAGAAGGTAGAAAAATGTGACATATGATGATTTACCATTCAAAGGTTACCTCTTAACCATTCAGACTTGAGGTTACCTCTTATTCATTCAGAGGTTTTAAACCATTAAGAGGTAGCATCTGAATGGTCATTAAGAGGCTACCAAACAGCCCCATAGTCTATATAAGTAACTCAAATCATAAAGTAAAACTAGTAACAATTGAGGAACAAACTACAGAATCACATGTAATACGTAAGTTAGGTTAAGCGAAGTTACATTGAATGGACGAAAATCAGACTTGAAGTGAGATTGTTGGTCATGAAGTGAATGGAAACTGTACTTACAACTATTACATGCGTCTCTCGCTGTGATCAATAATATTATTCGACGCCATTTTGATTTTGTAGGAAGTATTTCTAGTGGTGGTAGTGTGTTCTGATGGTGGCGAAAGCAATCCGATCAGATCAAGTTGGTTTGAGTCCGGCTTCTTAAACAAGTCACTTAAGCCCAACTATAATATTAGGAGTTACCATTACTTGACTGTGTAAACCTAAACTTGTAAAATTCATAAAAAAGGTCATTTGATAATAGAGTTACTAAAATAAAATAAAGAGTAAATTGTGGCTTTGGTCCTTGTGGTTTAGTGGTTATTGTTATATTTTACGAAATTCAATTGTTTTGCAATTTACATTCTGAGTTTTTTTTATTTTTATTACCGTTTTGATCCACTACACTAACTTCATCCAACTTATACCAAAAGGAGCAATTTCATATACCCCTTACAAACCAAAATTTAATCTACATATATCCCATTCCTAAAAATTAAAAATATCAAATATATTCAGTTTGATTTATTTTATTAAAAATATATTAGAGAATTACTGTTTTACCCTTTTCTTTTTACTAAAACATAAAATTTTCAAAGAACCTATTGTTAACCTTTTTTCATCATCCTCTTATCGTCATCATCCAACATCCAAACATCAATTTTCATGTTCATCCTTCATATCACCAGCCGTTAACCCTTCTTTCAAGTTATTATAATCACCTAAAATGATGGAAAATGTTCATAGTCAAATCATTAGTGTCCAATATATGTTTCTTATCCAGGGATTAAAGTAGGATGATGATCGATCCTAAATTTTCTTACTGATTTTGGTGGTCAATAGAAGTAATCGCGTACGGCAAGTTTCTGACATAAAGCTTCCGGCAATTCCTGCATGTCATATTCTTCTGAGTGAAATGCAAGTTTTGTCCTTTATCTTTAGGCCATTTTGCAAGTTTTGTCCTTTATGTTTAAATTTGACGAGTTTTGTCCTTTATGTTTAAAAATCAAACACGTTTTACCCTTTGGGCCTTAAAAATCAAGCACGTTTGTCCTTTATGTTAAAAAATCAAGCACGTTTTGTCCTTTATGTTTAAAAAATCAAGCACGTTTTACAGACTGGTTTATGCCCAAAGGGTAAAACGTGCTTGATTTTTAAACATAAAGGACAAAACTCGTCAAATTTAAACATAAAGGACAAAACTTGCAAAGTGGCCTAAAGATAAAGGACAACTTGCAATTCACTCTATTCTTCTTCTTCTTCTTCTTCTTCATTGACGTGGTCGTTTTGTAATTCTTATTCAGTTTCTGCTATATCTGATTCCCAACTTGAATTGTTTTGTATGGCGGGAAGGAGGATCTAAGCAGTAGGGACAAATTCAATTACTTGGTTTTGAAATTGAGAAAAAAATTGGGGGATTTTGAAATTTGAAGTGAGATTTGGGGATTTTCATTAGGGTAGTTTGTAAGCTGACAGTTTTGGAGGTTCATAGTTGGGAAGATGAGCTTGAAGAAATGGTGATAGAGAATAACGAAGCAGCAGACCTTTTGAATTCTGGAGGGCATTTTTGTTATAATGTGTAGTTTTATAAAAGAGTGTGTGTCTCACTCATTGTGGTGTAAAGTCATAAAAGTAATTTAGACAATGATGTTAAGTCGTAAAAGTAATTTATACATTAACTTGGTTAAGTAGAGAAAAAAGTATAATATATGTGTTGTATGTTGTGGCGTAAAAGTAATTTAAACAAAATGAATAGTAAGTAGAAAAGTTTGGAGAAGTTTTGTTTCTATGTTAAATTTTTTGAAGGTGTTTATGTCCTATGTTAAAAAGTTAGGGGGTATCTTTTGCAAACTACCAGCTAGGGCTGTCCAAAAAGCTCGCGGCTCAGAGCTCGCTCGGATTTAGCTCGGAAAAAGCTCGCTCGATATGGCTCAGTTTGAAAGTGAGCCGAGCCGGCTCGACTCGGTTAGAAAGTGAGCCTAGCTCGGCTCGGCTCGTGACGAGCCAAATTGGCTCGGTTTGGCTCGCTTGGTAGCTCGGCTCGGCTTAGCTCGAATTATTTAACTTATAATATATTCTTTTAAAGTATTGAATAATATTTTGGAATATTGAATTTTGAGAGCTATGTATTAATTTTTATTTTTAAAATTGAGCCAAACCAAGCCGAGCCAGCTCGGTTTAAAACCAAACCGAGCCCG
The DNA here is from genome assembly GCA_030545235.1 of Helianthus tuberosus. Classification (NCBI taxonomy): domain Eukaryota; kingdom Viridiplantae; phylum Streptophyta; class Magnoliopsida; order Asterales; family Asteraceae; genus Helianthus; species Helianthus tuberosus. The sequence continues at coordinate 141,056,838 of CM060426.1, read as the reverse complement.
AGCTTAGATTTTCAGCTCGGTTTCAAATCCAAGCCGAGCCAGCTCGGTTTATAATCGAGCCGAGCCCGAGCTTGCCTCGGCTCATGAACAGTCCGCTAGCTTGTTAAACACCGTACATCTTTTCCCTTTCCTGTTGTTCCAGTCGAGTTTGGTATGGATGAGAAAAAGACTGCTGGACTGGAGGAGAGATTCAGTTGATTGATCCTTCTAATCTGTTGCACTTGTTCTTCACATCAGGTGCGTGCGTTCGAACCACCATAATCACTGTCCTAAAAAGTCATTTATACCTCCGTTTTAGTTACTGTTTTGATTTTAATCTTTGCCCCCTTTGTGGGTTTGTTTTTAATCGTAAACTTCTGCTATTTGTGACTAGGGTTTTCTTGTTCGTGTTTTTTTGTGGTTGATTTATGAACTAGAGGTTGTTTTGTGTCACACCCCCAAAATCCACCATGCGGAGTACCACCGCTTGGAGGCGTGACGTGACCAGGATCGAGCCACCAATCATATTGAACAACATAATTAAGTAAATGAAACCAATTACAATACGATTGGTGACCTAAGGAAGGTTACCGATTTTAAGATAACAGCGGAAGCATAAAACGTAAGTTCAAAACATAAGTTCACAGTTCATAAGTTTAAAGTCTCAAACATAAGTTCCATAGGTTAATAAAGTTCAATTATTAAGTATGGGATATAACAACCCATAATCCACAACAACCTTCTCCTCGTGCAAGCTCCCAAAAGCATCTAATGACCTGCAAAGCATGTAATAACTAGTCAACAACAAAGTTGAGTGAGTTCACGGTTGGTTGTCCATTTTAGAGTTGTTTCCAAAAACATAGTTTAATCTCATTCGGCTATCCAGCCGTGGGGGTTACCCCATAGTTCGAAAACGTTTATTTGTTAACCATCCCATGTCCACCTTCCCTGGCTATCCAGCCCGGCACTTTGGCCGTGGGGAGCTGCCCCAGTATTTTAAACTACCAGACTCGTTTATCATATCGACTACTAACAAAAATCAATTGTGCCCTAGCGTCGGTGTTCTATCACCACCGACGTGCCATAGTCCATTAGTACACACCCGTCCAAATGGCACGGTGTGAGGTTTGTTAAACCTAATAGCGCTATTAACTAATGACCCGCTCGCCATAGCCTCGGCGATTAAGTCGATACAAAAAGGGAGGGACTTCGCTGATAGAGTTCTAGTCCAGTAAGTCTAACACGTCCCAACAGGACGAGGAATTTACATTCCTGAACACGTCTCAAAGGACGAGGAATCCCTATTCCTGTACCCATTCCCATTCCCACCGGGAATTTACCATGCTTTGTAGAAAAGTGTGAACTCACCTCGGTTTGCTCGGTTAGAATCTCAAATATAGCTAACAGTCAAGGTCGGTCAATCACGTCCTAGTATGATTTACCAGTTAGTCATTTAGTGGCTTTCAAATAGAACGCAAAGTTCCTACACGTATCTATCACATAACATGCATCACTTTAACGGTTTATGCCCATATAAGTTCCCCATCCATTCCCCACTCAAATGCATCGGTTGTCATCTACTGTACAAATTTCATGGTCCGATTCATCACAAAACTCAGGTTATGACTGAAAGTATGACACCCATTTATTGCTGTCAAAATTCAGCTTAAGTTGCTGTTACAAATTAACACTTTAAAAATAGTAAACGGAGTCCAAAAATTACGATTCCGGTGCCATTAGAACCGTATTTCATAATAACATATTTTAGATTCAAAATATCGGTTTTTCATTGAGTTTATGACCTGTTTACAGCCAACTGAAGTTGGCTGTAAAACCGGGACAGATTCTGATTTTCAGTGTTTATCCTTCTAAATCGTGTTCGATTGATTTCGTTAACAAGTTTAGTGACCGCAACAACATCACATATTAATATTAATCAGCAAAACATCAAATAATCAACCAATAATCATAATCACACAAGATCTACATGATTTACACTAATATTCATCCATTAACCACCTTGTTCGTCACTTTAGTAGACTTTTAGTTGGTGATCTTATATGTTAGTGATTTTCAACCGACGAAACTCTTATTAACCACTTTAGAATAGATCAAGAAGATGTTTAGAGTCACTTACTACTAGCTCGAGGCTAGGGAAGATCAAAGGCGTAAAAGTGGTGGATAAAAGAAACGTAGTGAGGTCCTTGAGATCCCGAGTGCACCGAGCTTCCTTATGTGATCCCTTGCACCTTTGTATGTAAGAAAATGGCTTGTAGGAGGCTTGAAGGTGGTGGTATGGTGGATGGTTGTGGCTGCCGATTTCAAAGAAAGAGAGGAGAGGGAGAGTGCAATTTTAATAAGTGTTGAAGTAAATGAATTGTAGTCTTAAGGTTATATTTATTAACCAACTTCATACTTTGTCCACTAAACAATGTGCTTTCTAGATTTTAGGCAACATGGATTATTTTAATCAAAGTTGTAAGATGGTGTCCCCCATGGGGAACCGATCTCGTTAGGGGGGGGGTTCCATGGTTAGATTGTAACTAATTGTTAAGTATTAGTTAGTTAGTTAGAGATTTAATATTAGTTACTAGTTTGTTGTAAATTGTAACGGGTGTTAGGGTATTCGGGGACCATAGCTGGCTCAGACAAGAAAAACAATGTCATTGACAATATTTTTATGTTCCGGGTGAAGTCTGGTTGTTCGGTTCGGTGCTGATCCGTTAAACTGCTTAATTAATCCGTAAAGCGTCCTATTTATATATTTTGTAACGTTTTTACTTTCTAACACTTAGTAAAATATAACGGACTATTTAGTGACCTTTCTGTACACCATTAGTATATTAACAAATACGTGTAAGCATAACACAGATATCAGAAAGCAGTTAAGTGATTCCACACAGTCGTCAAGCACATTAATTATTATTAATAAACTGTATGGTTACATGTAAATTTGAGGGTTGTCACATATTCTCTCCCTGTTAAGAGAATTTCGTCCCGAAATTTAGCGCGTCGTTACTGAGGAAGCTAGCTAAGTTGCGTTGTTTTCCTGATTTTCCTGGGGTGTCACATCATCCCCCCGTTGATTTGGAATTTCGTCCCGAAATTCTGCGGTAGCTTCAGCCTCAGTAGTGGTTGCGTTTTTCTTAAACAGCTGGGGATACTTGAGTTTCATTTGGTCTAAACGGGTCGAACAATCTAACAAGGCATGATTAATAATTCGGATTATGATTGAAAAATCTTTGATGATTGGTTAATATATATATACCATTTAAGTAATATGAGGTTTTAATGTTCGGTATCATAGAAGAACTGAAATTCGAGAGTTAGAATCTTGGTGTAGAAAATCAAACAAAGCAAAAACTTGAAATTCCAGGTATTACCGTAAATTACGGTAGTACCGTAATTTACGGTGGATGAAAATTGTTTACGGTGGAAACCACCTGATTTACGGTGGTCATATGTCTTCAAAACTCACCGTAAATTACGGTAACACCGTAATTTACGGTGAACCCAGAAAATTTTAATTTGTTTTATTTTAAGTTGATGATTGGACAATATGTTTAAGTATTATGTACTAAAGTCAAAACTAATGTTTTTAACGGTTTTGACCCTAGGTGTTTAGATGGATCGTACGGATGGTGATCAAGCAATGACGAAGAACCGAACACAACTTTTGAAGCTTCCGCTATGTGTCTTAATCTTACTTAAACTTTGTTCATGGGTTGTAAATCAATTCTCAAACAAATTTTGAATGTTCTAACTTAGTCATGTGTTGACTATGGTTCATGATACTTCTAAAACTTATGTAAATCTAATATCTTTTGGTATAAATATGTATAAATCTAGTAATTAATTCTAGTATAAATTTAAGGGTGTTACAAGTCGGTAATCAGAGCTCAAGGTTGTCAATAAGTGTTCGGTTCAAGCTTGATCGATCGTCCGGTAAGAATTAACTTGTTTTGTTAATAAATTATGTACTATGTATAGCATGAGAAATGAACAAATATGCATGAAAAGAGTGTGTAAGCTCACTCAAAAACAAGAAATGCATGAAACAAGAATGATTAAATCAAGTTACGAACTTGATTGAATTGAAACAAGAATGATTAAATCAAGTTACGAACTTGATTGAATTGAAACAAGAATGATTAAATCAAGTCACGAACTTGATTGAATTGAAACAAGAATGATTAAATCAAGTTACGAACTTGATTGAATTGAAACAAGAATGATTAGATCAAGTTATGAACTTGATTAAATCAAAACAAGTAAAGCATGTGTTATAAATGGAATGTTTAACAAACTATGTAAACATTTCAGAAATAGAGATGGCTGATGGAGGTAATGATAATGCGGTGCCAAGAGTCACCGAGCAAATGAAAGAAGTGATTACCGAAGAGGTCGGAAAGGCGATTGAAAACAGCCTGTCGGGCTTTATTGATAAAATTCAAAACACAGTTTTATCAATAGTAGAAGAAAGAATCAAGAAATTGGAAGATGATTCCAATTCAGTAAAGGAAAAGCATGGTGGACGAAAGCCTTGTTCATACAAGGAATTCATGGCCTGTAAACCACCATTATATAATGGAGAGGTTGATCCAATTGTGTGCCAATGATGGCTAAGTGATATCGAAGGAGTATTCGAGAGATCTCATTGTGATGAAAACGACTACGTAGCTTATGGTACGGGTCAATTAAGAAGTCAAGCGAAAGATTGGTGGGACAACAAAAAGAAGGAGATTGGAAGTGAAGCGGCTAAGGCCATGACATGGGAGGAGTTTAAGACGCCGTTTCTTAAACACCATAGTCCCAAAGCGGTCATAAATAGAATCAAGGAAGAGTTTATGCAACTCAGACACAAGGGTGAATCCATAGACAAGATCATGGGAATGTTTATGGACAAGATAAAGTTCTGTGATGATTTGGTGACAAACGAAGAACAAAAAGTCTATTACTGCCATAACATGTTAAGTGCGGAGTATAGAGAGTTCATAACCCCTTCAAAATACAAGACCCTTACCGAGATTGTCAATGCTGCTCGGGAAAGGGAGATCGAATTGAAAAGGAGCATAGAACGGGGTGAACGAAGGGCGCAAGATGCGAATCCAAGCCCTACTAAGAAGGCACGAACAAACGAAAATGCGAAGAAATCTGAGACGAAAGGCGGGTCGCCAAGTTGTAGAATCTGCGGGAAAGGTCATAAAGGCGAATGTCGTTACAAGGATAAGCCTTGTCCCATATGCAAGAAAACGGGACATATGGCTATGTCATGACCGGAGAAAGTGACGGTTTGTTACAACTGTTATCGAACGGGTCACAAAAAGTCAGAATGCCCGGAACTGGTTGAAAAGAAGAATGGGCAAGAATCGAAAGGTGAAGCCCCGAAAGCAAAAGCAAGATCTTTTCAACTAACTGCCGCAGAAGCAAAGGTGGAACCTGACGTGGTCTCAGGTATATTTGCTGTAAATTCAATTCCTGCACACGTGTTATTTGATACGGGTGCGAATAAATCCTTTGTTTCATATGGACTTATTCGACATCCTTCATTTATTCTAACAAAATTACCTGTGCCTTTAGAAGTTGAGATAGGTAATAACAAAAGCTTTATTGTGTGTGATGTATGTGAAAATTGTAAACTGAGCATCGACGATGAAGAATATTTGATAAATCTAATCCCTATGTCGATGGGAGAATTTCAAGTAGTCGTTGGGATGGATTGGCTATCTCGACACCATGCAAAGGTCGTGTGCTTCCGTAAAGAGATAAAACTAACATCTCCGAGCGGGAAACATGTCACCATTTACGGCGAAAAAGGAGGCAACCCCATAGTATGCTCAATGTTGAAAGCTCACAAGCTAATGAAGCGAGGATGCAAGGCATTCATAATATACGCCAATGAGCCCGAGAAAGAATCACGAAAGATTGGAGATGTACCGGTAGTACGAGATTATGAAGATGTTTTTCCGGAAGATTTACCGGGGATACCGCCTGAACGAGAAGTAGAGTTCATGATCGAATTGATTCCGGGCGCGAAACCCGTAGCAAAAGCCCCGTACCGACTTGCACCGTCGGAACTACAAGAGTTGATGTCCCAAATCCAAGACCTGCTTGACAAGGGATTCATAAGGCCGAGTGTGTCTCCTTGGGGCGCACCGGTATTGTTCGTGAGGAAGAAAGACGGGAGCATGCGTATGTGTATTGACTACCGGGAGTTAAACAAACTCACGGTAAAGAACCGATACCCGCTCCCGAGGATAGATGATTTATTCGACCAATTACAAGGTGCGAATTGGTTTTCCAAAATTGACTTTAGATCGGGGTATCATCAACTAAAGGTCAAAGAAGAAGATGTGCCGAAGACGGCTTTCCGCACGAGATACGGACATTACGAATTCCTCGTGATGTCATTTGGGCTAACAAATGCACCCGCTGCTTTCATGGACCTCATGAACCGGGTTTGCAAGCCAATGTTGGATAAGTCGGTCATCGTGTTTATCGATGATATCTTGGTGTACTCGAAAAGTGAAGCTGAACACGCGCACCACTTACAAGAAGTGTTAGAGACACTTAGGCGAGAGAAGTTATATGCAAAATTCTCTAAATGTGCCTTTTGGTTACGAGAGGTTCAATTTTTAGGCCATGTCATAAATGCCGACGGAGTATTGGTGGATCCGTCAAAGATAGAGGCAGTGTCAAAATGGAATCCCCCGAAGAACCCTTCAGAAATTAGAAGCTTTTTGGGGCTTGCGGGGTACTATAGGAGATTTATTCAAGATTTCTCTAAAATTGCGTCACCGCTAACCAAGCTAACTCAAAATAAAGCAAAGTTTATTTGGGGAATTGATCAAGAGAAAGCGTTTCAAACGCTAAAAGAAAAGCTAACCCAAGCTCCAGTACTGACATTGCCAGACGGAGTCGACGACATGGTGGTTTATTCGGATGCTTCATTATCGGGGCTCGGTTGCGTGTTGATGCAACGGGGCAAGGTAATAGCCTATGCCTCGAGACAATTGAAGATACACGAGAAGAAATACCCCACGCACGATCTCGAATTGGCAGCGGTAGTGTTTGCATTAAAAATATGGAGGCATTACTTGTATGGGGTAAAGTGCACCATATTCACCGATCACAAGAGCTTGAAATACTTCTTTGATCAGAAGGAGTTAAATATGCGACAAAGGCGATGGCTGGAAACGGTGAAGGACTACGATTATGAGATACATTATCATCCCGGAAAAGAAAACGTGGTAGCGGACGCTCTAAGCAGAAAAGCGGACTATGTCCCAATACGAGTGAGGTCGATGCAACTCGTGGTGACCTCGGGTATACTTGAACGTATTCGAGAGGCGCAGTTAGAAGCAGTAAAAGAAGAGAATTGGAAGAAAGAAAGAATAATTGGTCAATTGAAAGATTTGTCGGATGGGAATCATGGGTTGAAGACTCGATCCGGAAGGATATGGGTCCCGCATACTTGTGGAGTAAAGGCGCTTCTACTTAACGAAGCTCATAAATCCCGTTATTCGATTCATCCGGGTGCAACCAAGATGTACAATGATTTGAAACAAAATTATTGGTGGCCCGGAATGAAGAGGGACGTGGCGAAATATGTGGAAAAATGCTTGACATGTTTACAAGTCAAGGCAGAGCACCAGAAACCATACGGCAAACTCCAACCGTTAGAAATTCCGGTTTGGAAATGGGAACATATTACAATGGACCTGTTAACCAAGTTGCCTAAGACGAATCGTGGTTTTGATGCCATATGGGTAGTGGTGGATAGATTGACGAAAAGTGCTCACTTCATTCCGATTCGTGAGACTTATACGTCAGAAAAGATGTGAGAAGTCTATACCAATGAAATCATAGCACGTCATGGAGTGCCGGTGTCCATCGTGTCCGATAGGGATACCCGGTTTACCTCGAATTTCTGGTGTGATTTCCAAGAACAAATGGGGACCAAATTGTTCATTAGCACTGCGTACCATCCTCAAACGGATGGACAAAGTGAAAGAACGATACAAATATTGGGAGACATGCTACGGGCGTGTATAATCGACTTTGGAGGCAGTTGGGATGTTCACCTACCGTTAGTCGAGTTTTCGTATAACAACAGTTACCAATCTAGTATTAAAATGGCACCATACGAAATGCTTTACGGTAGGAAGTGTCGAACCCCGGTTTGTTGGGGTGAAGTGGGTCCACGTGAACTCGCCCACCAAGATATAGTATGAGCCACGAACGAAAAGATCGATAAAGTTCGGGCACACTTGAAAGCGGCTCAAGACAGGCAAAAGGCGTATGTTGATAAAAGGAAAAGGCCAATTGAATTTCAAGTCGGCGACATGGTCATGCTAAAAGTGTCCCCATGGAAAGGTGTTATTAGATTCAGAAAAAGAGGGAAGTTAAGCCCAAGGTTTATCGGGCCATTTAAAATTATCGGGAGAGTTGGCAAGGTAGCTTACCGTCTTGAATTACCGGAGGAGCTAAGTGGGATCCATGGCACGTTTCACGTATCGCAATTAAGAAAGTGCCTAGCAGACGAAACGACCTATATCCATTACGATGATATCGAAGTGGATAATAGTCTAAATTATGCGGTAAGACCGGTTGAAATTTTAGACAGAAAGGTCAAACGTTTACGAAATAAACAAATTGACCAAGTCAAAGTCAAATGGGAGCATAGGAAGGGTTCGGACACTACATGGGAGTCCGAAGAGGAAATGCGACGTCTTCACCCTACTTTATTTGGTACGTATTACGGTTTCGGGGACGAAACCTTTTTAAGGGGGGTGGACTTGTAACACCCCGAAAATATAAATCCTTATATTAAAATTTAAAAGTAAAATAAACAAGAGTCAATCAATTAGGAATCTTAACTCAGTTAAGTACAAGCCTTGAAATAACCCATAATAGGGTTAAAACACTCAAACTTAAGGATAAATCAAAGTTGAGGGTGTAAACTTGTCAAAACTGAAAATTTGGTTACTAATAATAAACAAAATAAAACCAAACACCCAAAAGCTGGTGTCTGGTCGAACAGAGAGCAAGGGGGCGACACAGGGTTTTCTTCAAACCCTTGTTTCATATCAAATCTCCAAATTGAAGCTTCAAATCTGCCCTAAATCAAGTCTTGAATGTAAATTAGTAATCCCCTTGTAGTAAGGATCAAAAGGTATGTAAAATTTTTATATTTTGATTCACCATAAATTCTAGGTTAATGGTGAATAGCTGAAATTGGACCTAAATAGGTCATGCATGAATGAATCTTGAAGCAATATGTTGTTTAGGATTAAACCCTAGATGATAAATTGTGAAAAATCATTGCATGTCACTTGAAGAAATTACAATCACCATTGTAGGTGATTTATGATTATGTGAAGACTAGACAAGTACTAGGATTATGAATTTTAATCTAGAGAAAAACTGAATGGTATGATGAAATTCAGCAAATTGAATGTTTAAATGGATACAAGTGGCTTAATTATAGTGAAATTTGATGTTAAATTGCAAGTCATGAACTTAGTAATAATGGTAGAAAAATCTGTCTTGTTAGGTGTTCGTAGTAATGCCTAATCGAAGATTTAAATGCTAGAATAGTAGGAAAACGCAGAATTTATCATGACTCATAATGATGCGATTATGGTCATGAAAAGAGTTCTAAACAAGTTGTAAAACTGAATTTTCTAGGCAAAGAGTCCGGATCATCAAGCGGACAAGCCGGAGGGAATTCACGGGGGAAAGGCGTGCTCTAGAGGTACGAAATTATCGTTTCGTTACATTATGTATTATTTGATAGATTTATGTTGTAGTTTGAAAACATGGTAAACAAGATAGATCAATATATCACGGAAGCGACTTTTCGTCTTAATCTAGTGAGACGGGTCAAAACAATTGTTAGAAATTTGATGTTTGAATTACCTTGTTTGATGACTAACTCTTGGTGTCTAAACGGGTCGAACAATCTAACAAGGCATGATTAATACTTCGGATTATGATTGAAAAATCTTTGATGATTGGTTAATATATATATACCATTTAAGTAATATGAGGTTTTAATGTTCGGTATCATAGAAGAACTGAAATTCGAGAGTTAGAATCTTGGTGTAGAAAATCAAACAAAGCAAAAACTTGAAATTCCAGGTATTACCGTAAATTACGGTAGTACCGTAATTTACGGTGGATGAAAATTGTTTACGGTGGAAACCACCTGATTTACGGTGGTCATATGTCTTCAAAACTCACCGTAAATTACGGTAACACCGTAATTTACGGTGAACCCAGAAAATTTTAATTTGTTTTATTTTAAGTTGATGATTGGACAATATGTTTAAGTATTATGTACTAAAGTCAAAACTAATGTTTTTAACGGTTTTGACCCTAGGTGTTTAGATGGATCGTACGGATGGTGATCAAGCAATGACGAAGAACCGAACACAACTTTTGAAGCTTCCGCTATGTGTCTTAATCTTACTTAAACTTTGTTCATGGGTTGTAAATCAATTCTCAAACAAATTTTGAATGTTCTAACTTAGTCATGTGTTGACTATGGTTCATGATACTTCTAAAACTTATGTAAATCTAATATCTTTTGGTATAAATATGTATAAATCTAGTAATTAATTCTAGTATAAATTTAAGGGTGTTACAGAACTCCACTAGCGGGAGGTGCTTTTCCCAGCCATTACCAAAATCGATTACACATGCCCTAAGCATGTCTTCAAGGGTTTGGATGGTGCGTTCAGATTGCCCATCCGTCTGCGGGTGATAAGCGGTGCTCATATCTAAACGTGAGCCAAAAGACCTGTGCATTGCCTGCCACAGTTCAGAAGTAAAACGCGCGTCACGATCAGAAATGATGGAGGTTGGCACTCCGTGCCTTGATACTACTTCCTTTAGATAGATCTCTGCTAAAGTAGAAAACTTATCCGTTTCTTTGATGGCCAAGAAGTGTGCAGACTTAGTCAATCGATCTACGATCACCCAAATGGTATCGTTTCCGCGTTGAGATCTAGGCAGACCAGTAACGAAATCCATGGAAATCTGCTCCCATTTCCATTTCTGGATCTCCGGTTGTTGAAGTAGGCCTGATGGTTTCTGATATTCAGACTTGACTCTCGCACAAGTCAAGCACTTGCTGACGTAGGTTGCTATGTGGGCTTTCATGCCAGGCCACCAATACGTAGTCTTTAGGTCGTGGTACATTTTATCCGAACCAGGATGTACCGAATAACGAGACTTGTGCGCTTCGTCCATCACAAGCTCGCGTAAGTTTCCATACAGTGGGACCCAGATGCGCCCTGTTACATAGTAAGCGCCGTCTTCCTTTTGTTCTAGCCAATGCCTCGATCCTCGTAGGGATTCAGCCCTGATGTTCTCTGCTTTCAATGCTTCGACCTGAGCATCACGAATCTGAGAGGGGAGGTTAGATTGGATAGTAAGCTGTAATGCACGTACACGCTTAGGTATAGTATCCTTTCGATTGAGGGCGTCAGCCACAACATTGGCCTTGCCCGGATGATATTTGATAGCGCATTCATAATCGTTCAAAAGCTCAACCCATCGTCGTTGACGCATGTTTAACTCCTTTTGCCTGAAGATATGCTCGAGACTCCTGTGATCGGTGTAAATGGTGCACTTGGTACCGTACAGGTAATGTCTCCATATCTTAAGTGCGAAAACAACTGTTCCCAGCTCCAGATCGTGAGTAGTGCAATTCCTTTCGTGAACTTTGAGTTGGCGTGATGCGTAGGCAATGACCTTATCACGTTGCATCAATACGCAACCCAGTCCTTGGATGGAAGCGTCGCAATAAACCACGAAATCATCTGTGCCTTCAGGCAATGAGAGGATAGGCGCGCTACAAAGTCTATCCTTTAGGTGTTGAAACGCGGACTCCTGTGCATCACCCCAACGATAGATGACACCCTTCTGAGTCAGTGAAGTGAGAGGTTGCGCAATCTTGGAGAAATCTTTTATAAACCTTCTGTAATATCCGGCCAAACCCAAGAATTGGCGGATTTCTGTTGGTGTGCGTGGTGCAGGCCAGTTCTTGATCGACTCAACCTTAGATGGATCCACATGAATTCCATCCTTGTTTACCACATGGCCTAGAAAGTGGACTTCGCGAAGCCAGAAGTCACATTTCGAAAACTTGGCATACAACTACTCTTTTCGAAGAAGTTCCAGCATAAGTCGTAGATGCTGCTCGTGTTCCTCCAGACTCTTCGAATAGATCAGGATTTCGTCGATGAACACAATAACGAACTTATCCAGGTAAGGCTTGCACACTCGGTTCATGAGATCCATGAAGACCGCTGGTGCATTCGTCAGCCCGAATGGCATAACCAGAAACTCGTAATGGCCGTAACGAGTTCTGAATGCTGTTTTGGAGACGTCCTCATCTCAGACCCTCAGCTGATGGTATCCCGATCTCAAGTCAATCTTGGAGTAATAGCTCGACCCTTGCAACTGGTCGAACAAGTCGTCAATACGTGGAAGAGGATAACGATTCTTCACAGTCACCTTGTTAAGCTCCCGATAGTCAATACACATCCTGAAAGTACCATCTTTCTTCTTTACGAATAGTACTGGAGCTCCCCAGGGCGAAGAGCTAGGACGTATAAAACCCTTTTCCAAGAGTTCTTGTAACTGCGTGGATAGTTCTTCGAGTTCTGATGGAGCTAGACGATATGGTGCTCGAGCTACTGGTGCTGCTCCAGGAGCTAGCTCAATTTGAAACTCAACTTGTCGATGAGGCGGAAGACCAGGTAATTCATCAGGAAATACCTCGGGAAAATCGCGCACAATAGGGATGTCTTCAATTCTCTTCTCTTCCGTGGATGTGTCAGTAACGAGTGCCAGAATGGCAGTGTGGCCCTTTCGCAAACATTTCTGGGCCTTAAGGAAAGAGATGATGCCTTCGACAGCACCACTCTTTTCGCCACGAATCATGAGAGGTTCTTCACCAGAACGAGGAATGCGGACGATTTTCTCCTTGCAAACAATCTCCGCTTGATGATGAGATAGCCAATCCATCCCAATAACGACGTCGAAACTACCCAGTGTGATAGGAATAAGATCGATAGAGAAAGTCTGACCAGCTAAGACGAGGTTACAACCTTTAACTACGTGCGTGGCTTCAAGACTTTTACCGTTTGCTAGTTCTACCGTGTGTTTGGTGTTCAGAAGTGTTGGAGTGCGCTTAAGCATTTGGCTAACTTTTACGGACACATAACTAGTATCGGCACCTGAATCAAATAAAACAGTTACAAAGAAGTCGTCCAGAAGAAACTTACCCATCACAACGTTGGGATCGTTCCTTGCGTCACCCTGACCAATCACGAAAGCACGACCTATTGCCCCATTTCCATTGTTGTTTCCCCCATTGCCATTTCCATTCCCCTGATTGTTGTTGTTCTGGTTCTGATTTAGCTGGGGGCAGTCTTTCTTGAAATGGCCCTCAGCACCACATTGAAAGCACCCTTTGTTGTTACCTTGTTGTTGCCGCTGCTGGCGTTGATTGGGTGGGGCTTGCTGTTGCTGCCGGTTCTGATTCGCCAGATGCTGACTCCTGCAATCCCTTGCCATGTGACCAGGCTTGTTGCATCGATGACAGTTACCTTTACCACATGGCCCACTGTGGTGCAAGTTACAGCGATTACATTTGGGGTGATTTCCCTTGTATCCACCCTGACCTTGATTCCCAGAAGACTGCTGACTGGGGCTCCTGTACTCATCTGTTTTTCGCTGCTGGGACTGAGCTGAAGTAGAACCTTCGCCTGAATTCCCATCCCATTTTCGCTTGTTATCATTGGGTGCGTCAGCAGTAGCAGCACCAATACGCTTGGGCAGTTTGTTTTGTTCCACAGCTTGATCGGTGAGACGATGGGCTAACTTAATGATCTGCTGAATGGTACCCAGGTTAGCCGAAGTCACGTGACTCTGAATCTCGGGTACAAGGCCCTTGAGGTAAAGCTCAATACGTTTGATGGGAGGGTCCACCATAGTAGGGCACAGGATGGCCAGTTCATTCGACCTCTTGGTATACGCCTCAATCTCAGACCCCGTCATCTTCAGATTGAAAAATTCCACCTCCAGTTTGTGGATGTCATCCCGACTACAGTATTCCTCTTTGATCAGTTCCTTGAAACCGTTCCATGGGGTGGCATTAGCAGCAACCAACCCCAGCAGCTGAACCTGAGCGTTCCACCAGGTTAACGCAGCTCCTTCAAGTGTTCCGGTAGCATATTTCACCCTACGGTCTTCGGGGCATTCGCACATCTCGAAAACAGACTCAAGCTTTTCAAACCAGTGAAGAAGGCCCACTGCTCCTTCGGTGCCACTGAAAGTAGTAGGTCGGCAGTCCATGAAGGTTTTGAACGTGCACACAGGAGGTTGAGCGTGTTGACCTGTTGCGCGAGAATAAAAGACAAGGTTAAGCACGAGGGTTGGTTTGAGAAGGTAGGATCTAAACGTCCTAAGGTGAGTTGGTATCGCAGGTTATACTTCCTGCTGGGTTAGCTGCGAGTGCCTCAGCGACTCGTTCGTTGATCAAAGCCGTCAACTGGTCTTGAGTGAGGTTGATACGTCCTCTGCGTCCTCTCATGATCTTCATAATGAAGCAACGTAAGTGAGGAGAGTGTCGCGAAAGTGTGTAAGTGTGTGGGACGACATTAGAGAGTAAGCACACAAGGTTCAAATAGCAATTACCACATTATCTAATGCACAGTGAGAACTATCTAACCGACAATATAACATAATTCATACCACTTATGGTGTCGAGTCTTGCACGTGGAGCGAAGCGTCGTTGTGGATCGTTGAGCACTGTACCGGTTATAGTCTGGTTTTATCAAAAACTTTTCCCTTTTAAAAAAACCAAGTTCACTATAACCAATGGCTCTGATACCAATCTGTCACACCCCCAAAATCCACCATGCGGAGTACCACCGCTTGGAGGCGTGACGTGACCAGGATCGAGCCACCAATCATATTGAACAACATAATTAAGTAAATGAAACCAATTACAATACGATTGGTGACCTAAGGAAGGTTACCGATTTTAAGATAACAGCGGAAGCATAAAACGTAAGTTCAAAACATAAGTTCACAGTTCATAAGTTTAAAGTCTCAAACATAAGTTCCATAGGTTAATAAAGTTCAATTATTAAGTATGGGATATAACAACCCATAATCCACAACAACCTTCTCCTCGTGCAAGCTCCCAAAAGCATCTAATGACCTGCAAAGCATGTAATAACGAGTCAACAACAAAGTTGAGTGAGTTCACGGTTGGTTGTCCATTTTAGAGTTGTTTCCAAAAACATAGTTTAATCTCATTCGGCTATCCAGCCGTGGGGGTTACCCCATAGTTCGAAAACGTTTATTTGTTAACCATCCCATGTCCACCTTCCCTGGCTATCCAGCCCGGCACTTTGGCCGTGGGGAGCTGCCCCAGTATTTTAAACTACCAGACTCGTTTATCATATCGACTACTAACAAAAATCAATTGTGCCCTAGCGTCGGTGTTCTATCACCACCGACGTGCCATAGTCCATTAGTACACACCCGTCCAACTGGCACGGTGTGAGGTTTGTTAAACCTAATAGCGCTATTAACTAATGACCCGCTCGCCATAGCCTCGGCGATTAAGTCGATACAAAAAGGGAGGGACTTCGCTGATAGAGTTCTAGTCCAGTAAGTCTAACACGTCCCAACAGGACGAGGAATTTACATTCCTGAACACGTCTCAAAGGACGAGGAATCCCTATTCCTGTACCCATTCCCATTCCCACCGGGAATTTACCATGCTTTGTAGAAAAGTGTGAACTCACCTCGGTTTGCTCGGTTAGAATCTCAAATATAGCTAACAGTCAAGGTCGGTCAATCACGTCCTAGTATGATTTACCAGTTAGTCATTTAGTGGCTTTCAAATAGAACGCAAAGTTCCTACACGTATCTATCACATAACATGCATCACTTTAACGGTTTATGCCCATATAAGTTCCCCATCCATTCCCCACTCATAAGCAAGCATAAAATAATGCATATAACTCATATAACATGTTAGATCATTCACAGCTAGCATACTCGACATTTAGACACGCGAGTCACAACTTATGTCATTTCAGCATTTATATTCAAAACCGGCTGTTTTCGGACATTTTAATAAAATAGTTAAATTATTCCAAAAATTCCCAAATTTTTACAGGATGACTTAAACGTTCCATGTTTTATTGTGTAAAAATATCGGGGTCCGGTTCATTACCAATATTTTATAAAAATTCATATTCCGGACTGAACTCAGATTTATGTATTTCTGACCACAGTCCACGGAACAATTTATTAAAAATTCATCGAGTGTCCTATTTACGAAATTCCAGTGGGGTAATTACAAATGCATCGGTTGTCATCTACTGTACAAATTTCATGGTCCGATTCATCACAAAACTCAGGTTATGACTGAAAGTATGACACCCATTTATTGCTGTCAAAATTCAGCTTAAGTTGCTGTTACAAATTAACACTTTAAAAATAGTAAACGGAGTCCAAAAATTACGATTCCGGTGCCATTAGAACCGTATTTCATAATAACATATTTTAGATTCAAAATATCGGTTTTTTGTTGAGTTTATGACCTGTTTACAGCCAACTGAAGTTGGCTGTAAAACCGGGACAGATTCTGATTTTCAGTGTTTATCCTTCTAAATCGTGTTCGATTGATTTCGTTAACAAGTTTAGTGACCGCAACAACATCACATATTAATATTAATCAGCAAAACATCAAATAATCAACCAATAATCATAATCACACAAGATCTACATGATTTACACTAATATTCATCCATTAACCACCTTGTTCGTCACTTTAGTAGACTTTTAGTTGGTGATCTTATATGTTAGTGATTTTCAACCGACGAAACTCTTATTAACCACTTTAGAATAGATCAAGAAGATGTTTAGAGTCACTTACTACTAGCTCGAGGCTAGGGAAGATCAAAGGCGTAAAAGTGGTGGATAAAAGAAACGTAGTGAGGTCCTTGAGATCCCGAGTGCACCGAGCTTCCTTATGTGATCCCTTGCACCTTTGTATGTAAGAAAATGGCTTGTAGGAGGCTTGAAGGTGGTGGTATGGTGGATGGTTGTGGCTGTCGATTTCAAAGAAAGAGAGGAGAGGGAGAGTGCAATTTTAATAAGTGTTGAAGTAAATGAATTGTAGTCTTAAGGTTATATTTATTAACCAACTTCATACTTTGTCCACTAAACAATGTGCTTTCTAGATTTTAGGCAACATGGATTATTTTAATCAAAGTTGTAAGATGGTGTCCCACATGGGGAACCGATCTCGTTAGGGGGGGGGGGGGGTTCCATGGTTAGATTGTAACTAATTGTTAAGTATTAGTTAGTTAGTTAGAGATTTAATATTAGTTATTAGTGTGTTGTAAATTGTAACGGGTGTTAGGGTATTCGGGGACCCTAGCTGGCTCAGACAAGAAAAACAATGTCATTGACAATATTTTTATGTTCCGGGTGAAGTCTGGTTGTTCGGTTCGGTGTTGATCCGTTAAACTGCTTAATTAATCCGTAAAGCGTCATATTTATAAATTTTGTAACGTTTTTACTTTCTAACACTTAGTAAAATATAACGGACTATTTAGTGACCTTTCTGTACACCATTAGTATATTAACAAATACGTGTAAGCATAACACAGATATCAGAAAGCAGTTAAGTGATTCCACACAGTCGTCAAGCACATTAATTATTATTAATAAACTGTACGGTTACATGTAAATTTGAGGGTTGTCACATTCTCTCCCTGTTAAGAGAATTTCGTCCCGAAATTTAGCGCGTGGTTACTGAGGAAGCTAGCTAAGTTGCGTTGTTTTCCTGATTTTCCTGGGGTGTCACATCATCCCCCCGTTGATTTGGAATTTCGTCCCGAAATTCTGCGGTAGCTTCAGCCTCAGTAGTGGTTGCGTTTTTCTTAAACAGCTGGGGATACTTGAGTTTCATTTGGTCTTCTCGTTCCCAGGTATACTCTGGGCCACGACGAGCATTCCAACGAACTCGGACCAGAGGTATCCTGGTATGCTTGAGGATCTTAACATCTCGATCAGTAATCTCTACTGGTTCCTCGACGAATCGCAGCTGGTCGTCGATTGTGAGTTCCTTGAGAGGAACTATGAGGGTCTCATCTGACAAACACTTCTTCAGATTCGTCACATGGAAAACATTGTGAACTCCGCTGAGTTCTTCAGGTAGATTCAACCTGTAGGCGACTTTGCCAATTTTCTCGGTGACTTCGAATGGTCCGACATAACGCGGATTGAGTTTGCCTCGTTTTCCAAAGCGGACTACACCTTTCCAAGGTGAGACTTTGAGTAGCACTCGATCCCCAACCTGGAGCTCGAGTGGTTTTCTTCCCTTATCAGCATAGCTTTTCTGACGGTCACGAGCTGCCGCCATTCGCTGTCGTATCTGAGTAATCCTTTCTGTTGTATCTACTACGAGTTCTGGGCCAGTGATTTGACTGTCACCAACTTCTGCCCAACAGAGAGGTGATCGGCATTTGCGTCCGTACAATGCCTCGAACGGAGCGGCCTGAATGCTGGTGTGGTAGCTGTTGTTATATGAGAACTCCACTAGCGGGAGGTGCTTTTCCCAGCCATTACCAAAATCGATTACACATGCCCTAAGCATGTCTTCAAGGGCTTCCCAGATGGTGCGTTCAGATTGCCCATCCGTCTGCGGGTGATAAGCGGTGCTCATATCTAAACGTGAGCCAAAAGACCTGTGCATTGCCTGCCACAGTTCAGAAGTAAAACGCGCGTCACGTTCAGAAATGATGGAGGTTGGCACTCCGTGCCTTGATACTATTTCCTTTAGATAGATGTCTACTAAAGTAGAAAACTTATCCGTTTCTTTGATGGCCAAGAAGTGTGCAGACTTAGTCAATCGATCTACGATCACCCAAATGGTATCGTTTCCGCGTTGAGATCTAGGCAGACCAGTAACGAAATCCATGGAAATCTGCTCCCATTTCCATTTCTGGATCTCCGGTTGTTGAAGTAGGCCTGATGGTTTCTGATATTCAGACTTGACTCTCGCACAATTCAAGCACTTGCTGACGTAGGTTGCTATGTGGGCTTTCATGCCAGGCCACCAATACGTAGTCTTTAGGTCGTGGTACATTTTATCCGAACCAGGATGTACCGAATAACGAGACTTGTGCGCTTCGTCCATCACAAGCTCGCGTAAGTTTCCATACAGTGGGACCCAGATGCGCCCTGTTACATAGTAAGCGCCGTCTTCCTTTTGTTCTAGCCGCTGCCTCGATCCTCGTAGGGATTCAGCCCTGATGTTCTCTGCTTTCAATGCTTCGACCTGAGCATCACGAATCTGAGAGGGGAGGTTAGATTGGATAGTAAGCTGTAATGCACGTACACGCTTAGGTATAGTATCCTTTCGACTGAGGGCGTCAGCCACAACATTGGCCTTGCCCGGATGATATTTGATAACGCATTCATAATCGTTCAAAAGCTCAACCCATCGGCGTTGACGCATGTTTAACTCCTTTTGCCTGAAGATATGCTCGAGACTCCTGTGATCGGTGTAAATGGTGCACTTGGTACCGTACAGGTAATGTCTCCATATCTTAAGTGCGAAAACAACTGCTCCCAGCTCCAGATCGTGAGTAGTGTAATTCCTTTCGTGAACTTTGAGTTGGCGTGATGCGTAGGCAATGACCTTATCACGTTGCATCAATACGCAACCCAGTCCTTGGATGGAAGCGTCGCAATAAACCACGAAATCATCTGTGCCTTCAGGCAATGAGAGGATAGGCGCGCTACAAAGTCTATCCTTTAGGTGTTGAAACGCGGACTCCTGTGCATCACCCCAACGATAGATGACACCCTTCTGAGTCAGTGAAGTGAGAGGTTGCGCAATCTTGGAGAAATCTTTTATAAACCTTCTGTAATATCCGGCCAAACCCAAGAATTGGCGGATTTCTGTTGGTGTGCGGGGTGCAGGCCAGTTCTTGATCGACTCAACCTTAGATGGATCCACATGAATTCCATCCTTGTTTACCACATGGCCATGATAGTTGAAAAGGAACTTGGTCTTCTTCATCTCTCTCTCTCTTCTTTCTCTCTCTATCTTCATCCTTTGATCCTTGTCTCACCAATAAATTCAACCACAGAATCAATCTGCAGCTCCGTCAACGCAATCTCGATCGATCAAACTCCGATTCAACGGTATCTTCTGAACCGTTCAACTCCGCTAACGTTTTTCTTCTTTGAGGTTAACTTTGATTTCGATTCGTTTGTTTTGTATGAAGTTAGGGTTAAACTGTGTCTGATTGTTCTGTGGATGAAGCTGTGTAAGTTTGTGTGTTTAGATGCTGTTTGTATCCCTTTGTTTGGTAGCTATGTGCTCGATGATTCTTGTTTCAGGTTAATTTTGATTTGTTCGTGATGTCAGAAGTTAGGTTTAAACTGTGTGTGACTGTTGTGTGGATGAAATTGTGTGTTCAGATGTTCTTTGTTCCATAGTTATGTGATCGGTGATTGTCGTTTTAGGTTAACTTTGATTTTGAATCGTGTTCTGTTAAAAGTTAGGTTTGAACTTGTTGTTTGATGGTGGTGGTACTTGGCCGAAAAGTACAGACGGTGGTGGTGGTTTGGCCATTTGGGGAAGAAGAAGGGGGTGGGCAGTGGCGGATCTAGAAAATCCGCCAAGCCGTAATGTTTTATAAAAAAGCCGTAACGAAATCGTAAAAACGTCAAATTTTTCCAAAATTTACACTAATTTTACACTACCGCCGGAGCGCCAAGCCGTAGCGGAGGTTGCCCCTTCTTATATGCTAGGTCCGCCCCTGGGGGTGGGGTGGGACCAACCAGGTATTTAACTTTTTTTATAATGGGCTGGACTGAAATGACCAAATTACCCTCACGTGCCAAGCACATGGGGTGTTTTAACAGGGATATTTAACTGATGTTAGGGCTGGGGACCAAGCGAGTTCATTTTTGACAAGTTTTGGTACCATGCGCGTAATTAGTAAACCACTAGGACCAAGTCTGCAATTTTTGCAAACCACAGGGACCAACCAAGCATTTAACTCTAAAACGACTTTGTTTTCAGTGTTTAACTATGTGGCGTTTTGGAGCAGATCTCAGGTTGTTGATTTGTTTAGCACATCAGATGATGGCTTTGGGTATTTTGTTCTTTTTATAACTAAACTTGCTAAAGCTTTTTTGTTTAATTTTTTCAGCTTGCAGATTGGGAGAAAGGAGAATTGAGAAAATATTAAAGACTCGAATCAAGTCAAGCCACAGGTAGAGGTTGACTTGAAATTGGCAACCAAAGAGCATGAAGACTCAATTTCAGAAGAGGCTCAGGTTATAGAGGTTGGTTCTTCATTTTCATGCATTCAAACTTAAATACACTTTATGGATGGTATTGGCATTAGAGAAAGGGGTTATAACAATAATAACATTGCATCTGTAGATATGTTTACCTTCTTTTAAGAGTACACTTTCATGTGATGGACACTACCGCATTAGAACTTTAGAAGAAAGGGTATAATTTTTTAACTATTTTTTTAGTTAGACATTAGATAATCTGGAATTGAAAGTAAGAAACAAAGTCACTTTTTTTAATCAAACACTAAAAAAGTTAGTTCAGCTGGCTTCTTATTTGAGAACCCACAAAGAAATTAGCGATTACTCGATAACAAATAGGCTTACTATATCTGAATAAATTAGAATATTTTTTGGTCAACATTATCCCTTTGACCCGAATTAACCAACCCGTTTCTGGCCTCCACTGGTGTATAGCCACTTTTTGTTTGTTTAGCAAGTGTAATTCAGAAAAGTTTTGAGTTCTCTAAAGATGAAATGTTTTCTATATATATATATATATAGGTAGAGGATCCTGTAAAAAAGGCCCAAAGTGTGAGAAAGATAAGAAAGAATCTTAGCCATTAGATCTTTGATCTAATGGTTGAGATTAATAGGGACCAAAATGTAAAATATTTTTATTAATTTGGATTGAATTGAAATATCTAGGGGCAATTGTGTCTTTTTATCTTATTTTGTAAATCAAAATCTCTATAATCTCTCTCTCTCTCTCCAGATCATTTCCATCTACGATCAAAACCTAGGTTTTCAATCTTCAAACCACCATGGCAGCAGATCTCCGTGTAAGCAAGCGCTTCCGTAACTCCACCGTCACCGGCGACTCCTCCGCCATCATCGGCACCAACCTACGTAAAGTCTGAGTCATCTGCTCCGATCCGGAAGCCACCGACTCGTCCTCAGACGAAGAGGATTGCGATCGGAGCCAATCGGAACCGAGATAGTGGGGGTGAGAGGAGGTGTGCATGTGACGGAATCCATGTCGAGTGGCAGCGGCGGGCGGCAGCGGCAGTGGTGGTGCGAATCGGCAATGGTGGTGCGGCAGTGGTGGTGCCGGAAGTGGAGAAGATGATACAGAGGTGTTATATTCTTTACTGAATAGTGTTTTTTTTTCTGAATGGTGTTATTTTTTGTGTACTGAATGGTGTTTTTTGATTTTCTGAATGGTGTTTTTTTTCTTTTCTGAATGGTGTTATTTTGTTTCTGAACGGTGTTATTTTCTTTTTCTGAATGGTGTTATATTTATTTACTGAATGGTGTAATATTCTTGTACTGAATGGTGTTATATTATTTACTGAATGGTGTTATTTTGTTTACTGAATGGTGTTATTTTTGTTGTTTGCTGGATGTTTTTTTTTTGTTTCAGAATGCTGTTATTTTGTTTCTGAATGGTGTTTTTTTTTGTTTACTGAATGGTGTTTTTTTGTTTCTGAATGGTGTTATTTTGTTTCAGAATGGTGTTATTTTGTTTCTGAATGGTGTTATATTTTTCGGAAAAACACCATGATTTGAACTGTGAATTTTTTTAAAACACCCTGGACGGTTATATTCCTTAAATCAAGGATTTTCTCTCTCCAAATCCTTAAATCAAGGATTACCATATTTGAATTTGTTGCATTTACAATCTTACCCTTTTCATTTAATTTAGATCTAATGGTTGAGATTCTTTCTTACCTTTCTCACACTTTTGGTCTTTTTTACAATAACTCCACCCTATATATATATAAATTTAGTTGTGGGGTTTGGAGAAGGAGAACATACATGCTTGCCATTTCACTCTGTCTAAACTTTTTAAGTTATTATTTCTTTTAGTTTATAATTTATGCATCATTTTGATAGACAGTACATTCTTGCTGAACTGAGGGAGCATAAAAACTCTTAAATTGACTTTGACTTTGACTTTTTTCAACTTGTTTTACTGCTTTGGGTCAACTGGTTTCGTTTTTTTCTTCATGACTTTGTGTGTATGTAGCGTAAATTTGTTAATAAAAACAAAAATTGATCATGTGTATTGCTGAGCTTCTTTTGTATACTAGATCGACATTCATGTTGTAGCATCCAATAGATCATTTTTTATGTCTAAATTGGCGATGAGTACTAAATTAGGGTTCTTGAACCTAAAAGTCGAGGTTTATGATTTAATTGATTCAAAGAAAAAAAAGTTTGTGAATAACAGGTTATATGGATGTTGATATATACCTAGACTCATGTTTATATATGTATAAATTTCACATACCCTTGAACGAGTGATCTGCTGACCTGTTCGTTTTTCAGGAAAGTTTATGTGCTTTTATCAACTAATTATGTTATTTGTTCATAAATGTAGAACTTTAGTTTGATTGCTGTGTATATATTTGTATCTTCCATCATATGTACTATGTTGGATTAATCGGTTGTTTACGGTTCACGGGTCACCAATGCGATGAGTTGTCGTATGAAATTATAAGCTTGGCCTGATATAATCACTGGGGGTGCATGGCAAATCATGTGTGGCTTTATAATCTAGTTATTTAACAGTTTAAGTGTTAAGTTGCATGCTGCATATAATGAAAAGTCAAGGGTTGACCGATTCACAAGGAGATATACGTTGAGGGAGAAGAAGTCATGATTTGTAGTGGATCTTTAGTAGAATATGGAGTATATTCTTTATTTCTTATTCCCACGTTTTGTAAATGTATGGCTATTTAAAGCCCCTTTTGTTTAATGAATAGATGTAGCCTTTTGTTTTCTTTCAGCAAATCGCCTGCCTCATTCATCTTTGCATTTATATTTTCTTCTTCACTGTGTGTTTGGAGTGGGGCCTGAACCAACATACTATGCATATTGCTATAGAAAATGTTCACTTAATCTTTTAATTTGACTATATCTTTGGGATACATTTGGATCGTTTAGGCTGCTAATACTCTGTTAGTTGTTACTATAGAAAATGTACTAATACTCCGGGGTAGACCTGATATGACTTATTTTTTCTTTACTAAAGCTATCTTGAAACGAAAACCGATTCCCATTTTTGAGTCGAGTAATCATGGGACCGTTGCGCGTGATTTTACATATATTGATGATATTGTAAAGGGTTGTTTAGTTGCCTTAGACACTGCTGAAAAGAGTACAGGAAGTGGTGGGAAGAAAAAAGGGGCAGCATGATGTGTTGTAAAACACACACTTTTATCCTATGTATTTTGTATAGTTTAGTAATTAATTAGACTCGTTTTTTATTACTGTTATAGTATATTTTATTATTTTTTATTGTTACAGGTCCTGGTGCAAAAATAGAATCAAAACGATTTTAAATGGATAAATAAACAAAGAACCGGGAGTTGATTAAACCTGAGGGACCAAAATGTGAAAAGCTAAAAGTTGTCTTAAAAATAGTTCATAGAACTCAAGGGACCAAAGTGCACATTATGTGAAAGTTGAAATTAATTCTCTAAGTCCATGACAACATAAAGGCATTCACTCACGTGAATTATTAATTGAGATTTTTAATTGAAAAAGAAAAAAATAGCATGTGCACTGTTTGACCGAGGATTATTTTGGTGTGGGACCTACTTGTATTGTTCCATGACTTTGGGATGTTTATACAACAAATTGCCACCGTCCTACTTTATTGCTTAATTTGGGCTTTAGAGTAATCGTAGAGAACTGGCCCAATACCCTTGCGACACATTTGACGAGCCCAGTTATGAAATTAGCGTTTTACTCCAGCTACAATACAACATATCAGAGGGTATATATTAATTCAAAAAGGGGGCAGAAGAAAAGAGGAAGCATAGGCGGCAAAAGGATATAGGGTTACGAATTTGTGGAGTCTGAAAGCTTAGTTTGGAGATTGAAGTGCTGCGTTTGAAGAGCTTTGACCACGGGAATCATTGGTTCGAGTTCGGTTTGAAGATTGAAGACTTGCACGGGTTCTTTAGCTCCTTGTTTGTTTGATTTCTCTCTTTCGAAACTTGTAACCATGAATTCTTGTTTGAACAACTTTGTTTTGTTTTCATTGTTTAACATGCTTGGCTAAACGTTTAAACCGCCTAGACTACGATGAATAGATTTGAATAAAGTTTGAACCTTTTTAGTTAATTGCATGTTTTTATGGATTAATTGTGTTTTGTAAGAGGTTTGGTTTATTAATTTGGTGTTTATGCGTACTTTGATTTGGTTAATTATTATTAATTGCTTCGTGTGAATCTAGGTGGTTGTCTGCTACGGAATAGGTTCATGCTAGATCTTTGACCTTTAGGGTGAATTGGCCAATAAACCTTAGAAGTAATAGTTAATAATTTGCTAGATTTCAGTATTCTAGTAGTCCTAATAGCTGGAAGGTGCAGGGCTATTGGTAGATCTTACCCGGCGAATTGCTTTAGACAGTCTTTGGAAAAAGCCATGCCTTAGTTGCCCTGTCGGTTTATTAGTCTATCAAGTCAAGTTAAGAATGTGACAACTCGAGATTTCAAGGTCCTTTTCTGCGAATCACTTGTTTTATAATCCCGTATGGATTACAATTGGTCTATGACATGTTATGTGTAATTGATTAACTGTATAGCTTAATGCTTATGAGTATTGGCATATAAGGGTTTCGGCGAAAACATATGGTATTTGGGCTCGACGAAACACGGCCCACTAACCCGACGAAAGTTATAGTTTCATCACCCGCTGGTCACCCGACGAAAAATGAAGTTTCGTCGCACAAGGCCCTTATTCGCCGAACATGGGCTTCGGCCCAGATTGTAAGCGGCCCAACTGTTACGGTTATTATATTTGTTATCATAACCTGCATTGTCTAACCCTAAATACTCCTCTCCTCCCTTGCAAACTTGATGGCTGCCTCCGATTATGTGAAGCCTCTTGTCTCAATCAAACCAGTCTAACCCTACCCAGCTCCCACTCCTTCCACCCTAATACAGTTATACATACACATTATTAGATACAATAAAATTTTATTGTAATATACGTACGACGGAAATGTGATGAAGTTACACAATATTTGACAGAGTAAAACATTATTGTAATAGACGAGTGAAAAATATGATAAAAATGTTATCATGTCGTTTAAAGCCAATCTTATTCCCATAAAATATGTGATAAAAAAATGTTATCATGTCGTTCAAAGCCAATCTTATTCCCATTAGTAATTATTATTACTATATATTAATAAATGAATTACTATATATTACTACTATTATTATTACTATATATTACTAAACGAATTGAAATGAATAGTGATTTTAATATTATAATAATATATAGTTTTTTTAATATTTTTATTATTTTACTATTATTACTATTATAATAATATATAGTTCTTTTAATGTTTTTATTATTTTACTGTTATAATAATATATATTAATAAACACATTGAAATGAATAGTGATTTTAATATTATAATAATATATAGTTTTTTTTAATATTTTTATTATTTTACTATTATTACTATTATAATAATATATAGTTCTTTTAATGTTTTTATTATTGTACTATTATAATAATAGTTATTTTCTTTACTTTTAAACTTTAATCCTTTTTCTAATATCAGAGGCTGAGATAATCGAATCACTACTGGTATCGAAAATATCGGGACGGTCCTGTTCGGTATCAGTACATGAAGGTAAAAACTGACACTAATACATAAAACGCCAAAAGTTGGTGCCGAATTAATATTGGAAAACTTTTGGTTCGGAAAATTCAGTGCTGCTACCCGGTACCATTTGCTCATCCTTGATCACGGTTACAGTACGAACAACGGTATCGTACAACTTTTTTTTGTTGATTTTCTTCAAATTTTAATTTTTTCTTTTTTTAGTTTCAGGGGTAGGGATGAGCTCGGTGCCAACTGATACAGAATCGGTACTGATACCGAAAATACCGGTTACGGTACCAGTATATGAAGGTAAAAAACGGTAGTGAACCGGTATCAGAAACGCCATAAGTCGGTATCGGTACCCAAAACAATTTGCTCATCTCTGACCACGGGTTTCATACGAACAACATCATTACCATACAACTTTTTTGGTTGATTTTCTTCCGGTTATCTTTTAGTGTTTTTTTCTACATTTTCTTTTTATTTTTGTCAGTAGTTTCGTTCGCAACACGCTTGTAGTGATTTCAAAACACATGTAAACACATACTAAATAACAAAAGATATTCGCCGCAACGCGGCGAAATTCTTTAAACCTAGTTGTAACTCAACAGGGGCGGCTATGGGGGTGTGCGGGGAGGACTTCCGCACATGGCCCGTGATTTCGAAGGGCACGTGTTTTTCTTTAAACTGATATATATATATGTTAATAAATAGAAATCGAATCAAACAATATACATAAAATGATCTTTGGTGCAGTGGCGCGCGTGTTTTGGTTTGTTCTTTGGGCCCGGTGAGACCCGGGTTCGATTCCCTTGGTTCACTTCTTTTTTATTGAGTTTCATTTAACCGTTTCCAATAATTGCACAACTGGTCACTGCACTTAAAAGTTTTAAAGAATTACCAAATCAGTCCCTTCAATTAGGAAATTAGTTTAATCTAAAATTTATAACTAGGTTAGTTATTTCTTTTGTAATTATTAACGAGACTAACAAGTTTCATTCATAAAATTAATATTTTAAACCCGAAAAAACTAGTCATAGTAATTTCTAAATACGCGACATCTAATATAAATAAAAAAGTTCGTTTAGGATCCGGTTTTCAAAACGGATGGGTATCGGAGATCCGTTTTTGGCGGATGTTACACATTATTTATCGAATAATACGATTTTGTCATTTTCGTAAATGCCTTGTTTATCGTTAAGATATAAGGGCACATTTTTTTTACCTCGAACAGAGTACATAAATTCTCAGAGACGCCACTGTAACTCAAAATAAGATATTCTTTCGATTTTTCCTTTTGTCGTGTGTCATCTTTTTAGGAAAAAAAGAATACTATGCACTGGTATTTGTAGCTTGAAAAGCACCAAGAAAAGTTTTAGAAAAACCCTCAAAAAGGATTTGTCATGTGAATGAGACAACACTTTGGCGTTAAAAAAAGAAAAAGAAAAAAAGACAACACTTAATAAAGACAAATATAGTTTTTGTTATAAAAAATAAAATTTATACTTAAGGGTAAATTAAACTTGTCATCCTTTATATTTGTATCACATTACAACAGATATCCTTTAATTTCAATAATTACAGTCACAGTCCTTTATTTATAAAACTTGTTACACTCTACGTCATTTAATACTAACCAGATTAAAATTTCCAGTTAAATTTATTTACTTAAGGGTATTTTGGTCAGTTCATGTTTTTATTTAAATGTTTATTAATATAAAACCAAAAATCACATATACACTTTATTTGCAAAATCCGTTACACTCTACGTCCTTTAGTACTAACCAGATTAAGGGACTGTTTGTTTACCTCTTAATGAGACTCTTAATGGTTCAGACCTCTTACTGGTTCAGCACTTAATGGTTCAGACTGTTTGTTTCACGAGAAAATGTCTGAATGGTTCAGACATTTGCCTCTGAATGGTTAAGATTTATACAGAGTCTGAATGGTTAAGACCTCTAATCTGAATTGGTCAGGCATTTGCCTCTGAACGGTTAGCATTATATAGGCTCTTAATGGTTCAGACCTCTTATTGGTTCAGCAATTAATGGTTCAGACCTCTTACTGGTTCAGCACTTAACCATTCAGATGTTGCCAAACGGCCACTAAATGTTTGGGGGAGATGAAGTGTATATGCAATGTTTTTTTGTTTTATTTATTAAACATTTAAATAAAAACATGAATTGACCAAAATAATCTTAATTGAATAAACTTAGCTGAAAATTTTAATCTGGTTAGTACTAAAGGACGTAAAGTGTAACGTGTTTTGCAAATAAATGATTTTGACTGTGATTATTGAAGTTAAAGGCCATCCATTGCAATACGGTACAAATACAAAGGAAGAAAAGTGTAATTTACCCTATATTTAATATGAGGCATGATAAACTTTAATTTATTAAACATTGATACGTTGATATCTATTATCTACAATGTTATTATTTTTTTTATGTTAAAAAAAGAAGCATTTTATAGGGTAGAGATGGGCATAATACCCGGTTCCAAACCCGAATCTGTAGAACCGACCCGGAACCGGTTCCAGTTCGTACCCGATACATAGGAGAACCGGGTCCAAGTTCAAAAAACCCGGAGGTTCCTACCCGGTTCCATTTTTTCTCATAATAAATGGGTAGTACCCGGTTCTTAACCATACCCGGTTTATACCCGTACCCGGTTCCTCTCCTGTACCCGGTTCTAACAGTACCCGGTTCCTCCAGTATACCCGGTATTATGTTACCATTAGAACCGGATCCTTCACCCTTCTCGTTTTTCGCCTTCGTCACGGGGCAATGGCGTTCGGTGTGTTTCTTTAGAGTGGAGTTGGCGGGCGCTTTCATAAACTTTCCACAACCCTTGCACCTAGCCATTTCATGGTTGTCGGTCATCAAACACAAGTCGAAGTGCTTCCAAATAGTCGGGTTTCTTTTGGTTTCCAAAACCATCACAACTTCTTCGTTGCATGCCATCCTCTCTTCGTTTGATGAGTTTTTGGAGTAGTAAACTAGTAATTGAAGGTGTAATGAAGAACTTGGGGTAATAATGTGAGTGAAGGGTGAAAATTTGGGGTTTTATAGGAAAAAAAACATTTTTTTTAATATAAAATCGGTTTCCAACATTCATATATCCGTTGGAACCGGTTCCCAACAGTGTTATGCAACTTTTGGTTTGAAAGTACCCGAGAGAACCGGTTCCTGTCAGTACCCGGCGTACCCGGTTCCAAACTGTACCTGAACCCGGTTCGAAAATACCCGTAACCGTTTACATCGGTTCCGTTTTTTTATACTTCTGCCCGGGTTCAACCCGGACCCGGTTCCTCAGTGTACCCGGTTCCACTAAGTAATATCAAAACCCGGGTACGGGTAGTACCCGGGTCCGGGTATTCAAAATACCCGATTATGCCCATCTCTATTATAGGGTATGATAAATGATGATGTATGTTTGTATTGGGCTCAATTTTTGGGCTTAGACTTGTATGAGATGTGTCGGCCCGATCCATCATCTTTTACTTATTTGAATTTCATTCACTCTGTTTTATGCAATGCTATTAAAACAATCAACTCAAAAATCAAATTTTCTTACGCTGTTTAATCAAATTGAACTAAATACCACACACTAACTACTCGTGAATTTGACACCCTCGTTAATCGTTATCCTAGTCAGTCTAATGTAAAAAGGATTATAAGCTCTCTTTATTTTTAATCGATTCTTCGACAAAAGTCACTGACTTACTAGCATGCTTTACTAAATAATGCATCTTTTTTGTTACAGTCTCAACACTCTAACTTAGTGCACCATCCTTAACACCCATAATTACACTCATCCGTAGTGGGACATCCTGAGAAGAGCTGAGATTTCGGCTAAGAAAGAGGCTCCTGTGAATTTCCTTACCGACCCTATGGAAGGAGATCTACTCTACGACCAGCGGATCTGCTCGTCTTTGGTTGGGCTAGGGAGAAACATGCTTGTGTGGACCTCACGGGGGTTTCCCCTTTGGCTGGTTTAAGGGAAAACGGGTTTGTAGCTGGACAAGCAGTAAGAAAGGTAGAATCGAAGAAAGTTGATAAGCATGCTAAAGGTAGAATCGAAGAAAGTTGATAAGCATCCTAAAGCTTGTGTAGAGAACCAGCATGTTTTGTCCCTTTTGCCTTTGAAACATTTGGCTCCCTAGCGCCAGAAGCTATCCAATTCCTGACCAGGGTCCAACGGGTCATCCACAACAATTGTTCAACCTCAGGGGGACGGGGTTTTATCTTTGATAGATTAAGGTTTGCAATTCAGAAAGGTGTGTTGTTGCCCATCTACCTTCTGTTTTGATGTAACTTGGCAAGTATTGAAAATCCGTAGTTAAAACCTTTATAAATTAATAATGTTGGAACCGAGATATTTTATTAATTTAGTGAGATATTATAATAAATTAAGAATGTTGTGACCGAGATATTTTATTAATTTAGTGAGATATTATAACGATTAATTAATAATTTATTAATTTAAAGAAATACATATGACCTTAAATTTCCAAGTCCAATGTACATTCGCGAATTAACTAAGTCAAGTTCATTGTTTTTTAATACAAAAAGTTAGTTCATTATACCAAAATAAATTACAAAAACAAGTTTGAATGCACACTTATTAGAATTTTGAATCTTTTAGTAATTATTAATTTATAGTTTCGTTAGGACCAGTATATATACACTGAGATTTCAAAAAAGTTATCATCGTATTATTTTATCGATTGAGACCCAATTTTGTATTGGTCCCAAGTTGAAATTGGAAAAATTATTAATTTATCAATTATTAATTTATAAAAATTTCACTGTATATTTCTTGTTTTTCATTAATCTTTTACAAGAAACACATAACTAAATCTCATACCTTTTCTACTAATACCAACATGACCTCACTCATATTCCTTATTCTCAATTTCTTTTGGGCACAAATTATACTATCCTTACGATAAATAAACAATCAAAAATCAAAAATATCAAATATAACATTCTATTTGCTTTTATATCATTTACCTTATCATATTATTTAACTTTTATTTTTTCTATCTACGTTTCCTTTTTTTTTGAATGGCCAACAAAAGCGTTTTATTAATTACCATGCCGGACTAACAATCGTTAACCTCGGCCACCAGTTATTTACAATCCGAAAAGTGAAACAAACTTACATTAGGAGAATTATACCTCCTCACCCCACCAGATTACAATCATACCTCCTCACCCCAACAATTGTTAACCTCAGCCACCAGTTATTTACAATCTACATTTCCTTTTAAGTTGTTTTTTTAATAGTATTCAAGATATGACCGAATCAAACGATAAACAAGAAGAGAAAATATAGAGACATGTTAGGATAATGAATTAATATAAAATAAAACTAGGAGGAAATATAGTTATTTTCTAGTTATATATACAAGTTAAATTTGGGAAAAAAATAATAATCCCAATAGTGTAAAAAAAATAAAAACTACCCTCCTCATATTTCAAAATCACCAATTAAACATTCATTGCATTCTTTCTCCAATCAAAACCCTAAATCATAAACGAAGAAAACCCTAATTTTACCCCCAATTCATCTTACAGAGGTTAACCCTTTTGATTATTACTGTTTCTTATCATCTGTGATGAGTTCCCACTTTGAATATTCAAAATCATCTTCTTTAGTCCGCCTCTGTGTTTCTTTCTCACCCCATTCACACATATCTTCTTGCAATCAATCTTTACAATCAAGAACTCCCACAAGATTGATCCATTAAGCAACAAATTGATGTTCTTTTTCATCAATTCATCATTTTTTTTTTAAGATAAGGATCATTCTTTAAACCCTTCAAGAAAAAAACAATCTTTTTTGCATATTTGTTCAAACCCTAAAAGGGTGTTTACCATTTCAAGATTTTACATTCCACCCTGTTAATCTTTTTCATTAATCATCAATTTTCTCCAAAAGATTTGGATCATTCTTCAAACCCTTGGAAAAAGAAACTATCTTTTTTGTATATTTACTCAAACCCTAAAGGGTGTTTTCAATTTAAGCTTTTCTTGAAAATCATCAAGTCATCTCATCTGGATAATATCCCATCAAACATTTGATTTTTTTTTTTTTTTTTGGTATATCTGTTTAGACCCCAAAAGGGTGTTTTCAATTTCAAGATTTTCTTGAAAATCATGAAGTCAACTTATCTAGATGATAATATCCCATCAACACCTGGGAAATTCAAGATGGAAAAATCAAATTATTATCATAGATTAAGATGGCATTATCCACATCTAGCAAAGGTCACATTTTGGAGTTTTGTTTTCTTTGGATTAATCTTTGTTTTCTTCTTTAATTCATCAACAATATCAACAGATCTTTCTCACAAATCCTTAAAAATCAAATCTTTGGGCGGACCCGGATGGGAAAAACGGGTCAAATCATCAGCAAAGATCCGATCAAAAACAGGGTACTCTGTTTTAGTCACCGGTGCAGCCGGCTTCATCGGAAGCCACGTCAGCACGGCGTTAAAACGCCGTGGTGACGGCGTTTTAGGGTTGGACAATTTCAACGATTATTACGATCCCACCCTCAAAAGGGCTCGTCAAGTTTTGTTGGAAAAAGGGGGATTTTCATTGTGGAAGGGGACATAAACGACACCGTTTTGCTGAACAAACTCTTTGAGGTATTACATTTTACTCATGTGATGCATTTAGCAGCTCAAGCTGGTGTTAGATATGCAATGCAGAATCCGAAATCTTATATTCATAGTAACATTGCTGGTTTTGTTAATGTTCTTGAAGTATGCAAAAATGCAAATCCACAGCCTGCAATTGTTTGGGCTTCTTCTAGTTCTGTTTATGGGTTGAACACAAAAGTACCCTTTTCAGAAAGAGACCGAACGGATCAACCCGCGAGCCTATACGCTGCAACGAAGAAAGCGGGTGAAGAAATCGCACATACATATAATCATATCTATGGGTTGTCTTTAACGGGTTTGAGGTTCTTTACGGTTTATGGACCGTGGGGTAGACCGGACATGGCTTACTTTTTCTTCACTAAAGATATCTTGAAACGAAAACCGATACCTGTCTTTGAATCGGGTAATCATGGAACGGTTGCGCGTGATTTTACGTATATTGATGATATTGTAAAGGGATGTTTAGGTGCTTTTGACACCACTGAAAAGAGTACAGGAAGTGGTGGAAAGAAGAAAGGAGATGCACAGTTTAGAATTTTTAATTTAGGGAATACTTCGCCTGTGCCAGTTTCGGATCTTGTTAGTATTTTGGAGAAGTTGTTGAAAGTGAAAGCGAAACGGCGTGTGATGAAGTTGCCTAGAAATGGTGATGTCCCGTTTACTCATGCGAATATTAGTTTGGCGCAAAGGGAGTTTGGGTATAAACCAACGATGGATCTTCAAACGGGGTTGAAGAAGTTTGTTAGATGGTATGAGAAGTATTATGGTTCGGGAAAGAAGAGTGATCATTGAGGCAAAAAGTGGTAAACTTGTTCTTGAATTCTTATTCGTTTTGATATATAAATCATGGATGAACTCCATATCACCATCAAAGTAAAGATTAAGCATCATTTGTTACCTTCCACCTAAATATTCCATCCTAGTAAACAAGAGCATATGAAAAACTGCAACATATTACTTCACTTTTTTTATTACCTTTTAATATGTAAAATTACTTTTGAATGCATAATACCACTGGAACTGCATGATACGAGTCTTGAGAGTTGAGTTAAAATCTGCATGAAGATACTGTATCTTTTCTAGGCTTTCTTCACTCGTACTATTTGCAAATTCTTCAACATCTGTGACTTTGGATGTGTGTTGTTGATATGCAGAAACCTTGGTAGAATGTCTTCTTTCTTCAACTGTAGTCAAGGGTCAAACAACACACTTTGACATTAGTGGCCAAACCATTGTTTTGAAAATTAATTTTAACAAGAATATAACCAAAACACATAACACCTTCTAAACACTATTAAAAGAAAGTTAGACTACTATAAAAATTAGTATATTTTTTATAATCGTAGTTAAAACATTAACCACAGATGAGGTTAAAAGAAATTAAAGTGTTTGCATGTCGGTCCAACAATCCAACCTGACCCGACCCATTTCAACCCTTACTAAACCATTTTTCTTAACCCAGACCTCTTTCGACTCGTTACGCAATCCACCCATAATTTCTACTCGTTACGCAATCCACCCATAATTTCTGTAGGAAAAAAAATTATATGCTTACTAGAGTCCCTTGTTCATTTGTTTAGTCTTCGTCTGGAAACTCATCAACCACTTTGACCTTTTTACTCTAACTTAGCCTCTGCCCTCTGGTGTGATAATCTTGGTCTTCAATCTCCGTTAATTCCTTATCACACTTTAGAGTTCACAATACTGCCTAGATTGCCTGTCGCGGAGAAAGAAATGTGACTAAGCGTAATGCCTAGAGTGAATGAATACAACAAAATACAGAAACAAACAAGTCTATAACGAATATCATATACAAGGTTTTAACGTATAAAAGTGAACATTACAATTATTTAGATAAAATCCCAAGTTGCCTACTTCTATTAGGGCAATCTTTTATTTTTTGTTGGCCAAACTAATATTCATTAACTTCTGCACATTTATGAACTATATACATCTCATCTAGGTTTGATCCTTCAGTTTAGTATACAGATCATGTAACCCGACCCGATATCATACCTGAAACCGGTTTGACCCAAACTGACCACAACCCGACCCAAACCGCCAATTTTTCTATCAAATCCAACTCTCGTTACTAAAACCGGTTTGGACTCGAACCTGTTTGAAAAACAGGTATAATCAGGGTCGTCCCTAAGAATTCTAAAAAAACTTTGGGCCCTGGGCGTGTAGTGAAAATCAAGCCCTAAAATATGTATTTTAAAAAATCTATATAAAAAAGCTTAAAATGTATTAAAAAGCTTAAAACATATATATATATATATATATATATATATATATAGGTAGAGGATCCTGTAAAAAAGGCCTAAAGTGTGAGAAAGGTAAGAAAGAATCTCAGCCATTAGATCTTTGATCTAATGGTTGAGATAATAGGGACCAAATTGTAAAATATTTTTATTAATTTGGACTGAATTGAAATATCTAGGGGTAATTGTGTCTTTTTATCCCCATTTTCTAAATCAAAATCCCTACAATTTCTCTCTCTCTCTCCAGATCTCTCTCTATCATACGTTCAGAATTTCTCTCTCCAAGATCAACTCCAAGACCACCACGAATCGGAAGATTAAACATCAATCGGAAGCCGGTGTCGGATGACGTTTGTTGAAGACGATCGTTGTTGATTCGGATCGTTGTTGAAGACGATCGTTCCAGATCGTTGTTGATGACGGATGACGGTTGTTGAATCGGAAGCCGGTTGTTGAAGATGATACAGATCGTTGTTGATCGTTGTTGAAGACGATCGTTCCAGATCGTTCCAGACGGTTGTTGATCGTTGTTGAAGACAATCGTTCCAGATCATTGTTGATGACGGATGACGGTTGCTGGATCGGCAGTGGTGGTGCCGGAAGTGGCAGCGGTGGTGGTGCCGGAAGTGAAGAAGATGATACAGAGGTGTTTATTTTATTTTCTGAATGGTGTTATTTTTTTCTTAATGGTGTTTTTTTGTTTTACTGAATGGTGTTATTTTGTTTTGCTGAATGGTGTTATTTTTGTACTGAATGGTGTTACATTCTTTTGTACTGAATAGTGTTTTTTTTATTTTACTGATGAATGGTGTTATTTTTGTACTGAATGGTGTTATTTTTTTCTTTTCAGTAATGGTGTTTATTTTATTTTTCTGAATGGTGTTATTTTGTTTACTGAATGGTGTTTTTTTGTTTGCTGAATGGTGTTATTTTTGGACTGAATGGTGTTATATTCTTTGTACTGAATGGTGTTTTTTTTTATTTACTGCTGAATGGTGTTTTTTTTGTGCTGAATGGTGTTATTTTTGTTCTGAATGGTGTTATATTTTTCTGAATTGTGTTATATTTTTAAAACACCATGTATGAACATGTTCTGAATGGTGTTATATCTATGGACGGTTATTTTCCTTAAATCAGGGATTTTCTCTCTCCAAATCCTTAAATCAAGGATTACCATATTTGAATTTATTAATTAATTTACAATCTTACCCTTTTCAATTAATTTAGATCTAATGGTTGAGATTCTTTCTTACCTTTCTCACACTTTTGGTCTTTTTTACAATAACTCCACCCTATATATATATATATATATATATATATTAAAAATCATATTTTTTTAAAATTTATGGCCTCGGGTGGTCACCCGGCCCATCCACCCCTAAGAGCCGGTCATGGTATGTAATATTAGAAAAC
Source organism: Helianthus tuberosus (assembly GCA_030545235.1). Classification (NCBI taxonomy): domain Eukaryota; kingdom Viridiplantae; phylum Streptophyta; class Magnoliopsida; order Asterales; family Asteraceae; genus Helianthus; species Helianthus tuberosus. The sequence goes on along the minus strand of CM060426.1, from coordinate 141,019,520 downwards.
TAGGTGTTTAAAAAGGTGAAACGCTTTCAACGCGGCCCAAACCGATTTGTATGGGATCAAATATTTTACTTCATAACCGGCTTACGACCGAACCGATTTTGACTCAAAACGGTTTTAACCAAACCGAGCTGGTTTTGCTAAACACCCATATGAACACTATTGCGAATTATGAAATAGTTTATGTTGGGCTAAACAACATTCCTTAATTGTAAACCAGTTGGGCTTCCAACATTAAAACAGGCCCAAACTAGAAAGAAACCAGTCTTTGAAAATAAATAATTAGGGGTTTGACGATGTTAATTGTTACCTGACGGAAAAATTACAGCCGTCGACGAAGTCATCGGCTGTGATGGCTTTATAAATCCGATATGATGTGTGAAGATGGTGATTTGGTATTGACGACAGTAAATCTGTTTTCAGTGACTACAGAGAAAGAAGAAGAAGGTAAGGGTTATTTATTAAAACAACGTCTACCAATAATTAACTCATATTTAATTAACATGTATGTACCTTTCTTTCAATTAGTCTTCAATTGTTGATGCAGGGGATATGAGAGATGAGTGGCCAGTAGTGGGAGCCTCTTCCTTTACACCTTTCTTTCAATTTTGGGCATCCAACAATTCTCAAACTCAAAAGTGAAGGTAACAGTGTCTCTGGTAGATCGTTCACCTTTTGACAATAGCTAATACCATACCTGAAACCGGTTTGACCCAACCTGACTCAAACCGCCAATTTGTATATCAAATCCTACTCTCGTTACTAAAACTGGTTTGGACTCGAACCTGTTTGAAAAACAGGTATAATAAGGGCCGTCCCTAAGCATTTTTAAAAAACTTTGGGCCCTGGGCGAGCAGTGAAAATCGAGCCCTAAAATATGTATTTTAAAAAAACTATCTATATAAAAAAGCTTAAAATGTATTAAAACAACGTCTAGTAATAATTATTAACTGATATTTAATTAACATGTATGTACCTTTCTTTCAATTAGTCTTATCATACGTCGATGCAGGGGATATGAGAGATGAGGGGCCAGTAATGGGAGCCTCTTCCTTCACACCTTTCTTCCAATTTTGGGCATCCAATAATTCTCAAACTCAAAAGTGAAGGTAACAGCGTCTCTGGTAGATCGTTCACCTTTGGGCAAAACCAAATACTGAGATGTTGAAGAGATGTGAGGTGTTGGAGTCCCGTTGAAAAGGATTCCAGATTATCAAAACTCTGTATTACCAAAGATGTAAGAGAAGAAGGGAAAAGGTGGGACAATTGACTAAAATTCCTCACATCTGGTTCATTGTATAATCCTAGGTGAACAAGGGAAGCTGGGAAATTCTGATTGCCCCACTCTGAGATGGGCTTTTTCAACCCCCATGTTGTAAGCCTAACCAAATTGGGAGGCCAAAGCCCACGAGGAAAGGAAGCATCAATCTTTGGACAATTTCTAATTTCTAGATTTTTTAACAGGGTGAGATTGGATAGCTGAAGGTCAGGAAATGACTCCAGATTTTCACAATCATATATCCTCCAACTGATTAGATTTGGTAGCTGCAGGTCACCAAATGCCTTCATGTTTTTGCAATATCTTATATCCAGATCTGTGAGATTTGGCAGCTGGAGGTTAGGAAATGACTTTATGCTTTCACAACCTAATATAAACAACGTGGTGAGGTTTGATAGCTGATGAAGATCAGAAAATAACTCCATGTTTTGAAATTCACTTATTGACAAAGAGGTGAGGTGAGTGGAGTTACTCAATTGATTTATTGATTTTAGATTCCTACAACGGAATATAGTAAGTGACTTGAGATTCTGCCCTCCTCCACCTGTTGTTGTTGCTCTTGGTAAGGAGACATATCTAACTGATTTACACAAACTGATGTTTAACCTCTCAATGCTATTTGGACAACACACACGCTCCATACTTTCACATGACTGTATATACATCCAAAGAGATGATAGGAGGTTGCTCCCAATGTTATCCTCATCCTCCTCTTTCTCTCCTAAACTCACCAATTTTTTACATCCAGATACATTCAATTCCTTTAAATTTACAAGAACTTTACTTGCCTCTGCATCTGATTCCCACAAGTATCTTATTTCTTCACAATCAAGTATGCTTAGTTCTTCTACTGCCCCTAAATTCTCTATAACACCTCTCCACACCTCATCCGTAAGCCCAAAAATTGATCTTATTTTCAATTTAGTGGTTGATGAAGCTGCTCGAACCAGACTTCTCAGCACACTTTCACAACATTCAATTATTGTTAATACTCTTAGTGAAGGTAATGCTTCAAGTGAGACATCAATCAAATTGGGACAGTTTATTATTTGAAGCTCTCGAAGGCATGGAAACATTACCTCGCTGTTGGTTGACCAGACCTCCCAACTTGACATATCTTCAATCCTTAGAATTTCAAGTGAAGGTAGTCGCCCAAGTGGCGGTAGAGATGTACATTTTCTACAAGCGCGTAGCGACACATGAACCAATCTATTAAAAGACGGATCCCCAACCCATTTTGGAAACTCCATTCCCTCGTAACACTCAACCTCAAGCATTTTCAACTTATCACTGCGGGGCTTTAGCTCATTGAGAACTTCCTTCTCAAGTGTTTCACTTGCAGACCCATCATCCCATTTCAACTCTAACTTGTTAATCCCTTTGAAAGATAAGTTCGCCTCTCGTGCATGCATTGAGCTCTGCACTTTGTTCAACCCCTCAATGGAAATTTCCCCGTGCAGATCCTTTAATCCCTTAAGCTCGGTTATTGCAAAGCCACTGTTTCCTCCAATGATGATCCTAGTGAGAGTCTGTAGGCTTTTCAACTCACCAATTCCCAAAGGCAACTTCTTCAAAAGTGGAGTATTTCTGATGTCAAAATGCCTCAGCCTTTTGAGTTTAAAGAAGCTTTTAGGCAAATTGGTCAGACGTCTACATCCAGAAACTATCAATGTCTGCATATTATAAAGATTGCCAACATTCTCAGGCAACTCTTTTATATTTGTATGAGATAGATTAAGATACCTCAGGTGCTTCAAAGTACCAATGGAATTTGGTACCTCACTTATGTTAAAACGACTCAAAGAAAGAACCCTTAACAGTGGTAGCCGAGAAAGTAAGTCAACCACAATTTTATTGGATATGTAACACCTGTTCCAACTTTGTTCTACCCCAACATATACCGCTAACAGGGTTCTCAAACTTCTTGCTCTTTGAAATGCCTCAAACTTCTGGAAACCTACATATTCCTCACGAATAAATGACATATGTCGGTACTTGGCTAAAGCTTCCTCCGTCATCTCCATCTGATTATCAAACCTTAAAAAATATTCTTCAGCAACAAATGTGGCCAGGTCGTTCATGAGATCATGCATCACAAAAAAGGGTTCACCACTAGGTGCACGTTGGAAAAAGGACCTCGATAGCAATTTCTCAAAATACTCATGGCCCCAGCATTCTGGTGACTTGTTTGCAACTGACTCATTCAGATACCCTTCAGCCACCCATAATAATACCAACTCCTCTTTTTCAAACAAAAAGTCCTTAGGGAACAAAGAGCAATAAGCAAACAATCGCTTCAAATCGGCAGAAAGATCATGGTAACTTAGCCTGAGGGCTGGAACAATTTCATTAGCAGTTTCTAAATCCCATATCTCACTGTTTAACACATCAGCCCATTCTTCTCCATCTGTCTTCGTTCTCAACAGCCTTCCGATTGCCTTTATAGCCAAAGGCAAACAACCACACTTTTCGACAATACCTTCACCTAGTGGTTTAAGTGTTTCATGCGAGTCAAAGTTATCTACATCCAATGCATGTCGAGCTAATAAAGACAAAGCATCATCATGCGACAAACTCTGGAGAAGGTCTAGATGATTAAAACCTATCTTTTTAAGCAGTTGCTGCTGGCGAGTTGTCATGATTACCCTACTTCCAGTAGCACCAGAATGAAATGGACGCACTAGGTTTTCCCAGTCGTCATAGTTTTCATTCCACACATCATCGAGCACTAATAGAAATCGTTTGCCGTCAAGTTTCTCTTTAAGAGCAATTTGAAGCTGATTTGTATCTGTAAACTGTTTGTTTTCTTTAGCCACAGATTGATAGATGGTTTGACTTATTTTAAATATATCAAACTCATCGGATACGCAAACCCACGCCATGAGTTCAAAGTGATCCTTCACCCGTGTATCGTTATACAATATTCTAGCTAGAGTGGTCTTCCCCACCCCACCCAAACCAACTATGGGTACCACGGTAAAAATTTTATTAGATGGCTCATCCTGCAACAACTTGTTGATCAACTTTTCTCTCTCACCTTTTCGCCCAACAACATCAGATTCTAGCAAGGAGGTTTCGTTTCTTCTACTAGTACTTTTTGGCTTTTCATTTTTCACAATCAAACCAAGATCGCCCTTTTGGTTCTCTAGATGTTGTAACTTGGTGTTGATAGTATCTAACTTGTGATGCAGACGTTGACTTAGAGAGAATTTTGTGCAGCAAGTTGGGACTATGAGGTTTCTTACCTTGCTGGTGATCGCCTCAGATTCCTGTGACAGCTCACGACGCATAGCTTCGGTAGCCACATCGTCGAGTACGTCATCAATGTCGTAAGCCAAATGTTGGAGACGGTTGAGCCACCGTTTAACAGATTTTTCGGTTATTTCTTTCTCAGAAGCATCGGTAAGCAGATCTTGGATATGGGAGAGTGTGCTCTGCAGTTCATTGAGCTCAGAATCAATCTTCTGAGAGCGAGCAAATTTCTTGAAGGCTTCATCGGTTAGCTTCTGAAAAATGACATTGAGGAGGGCAGATGCAGCAGTTTCAGCCATTGTTAACTAACAGTGAAGATGAAAAAGGAGAATATTTGGTATGTGTGATATTGATAGAATGACAAGAGTGTAGATACTGATAGAACTCACAGCTGCTTATAGTGATTGTATCGATGTTCTTGCTTAGCTAGTGGACATTTTTTAACAATTCTTTTGTAAGGTATAGCTGTCAGCCACATGACAACCTCTTGGTTAGTACGTTTTATAATACTTAATGGATTAAATTAGTGTCAAGTTGCCAACGGTTACTTTACATGCACATGCTTTCCCGTGTATTGTGGCTGTATTTATGGGCATTGATTTATGAATGAATATGTTAATATGCTTCTGTTTGTTGAAGACGTGCTTTTATTTGATCTTAGAGCATTCTCATCCAATCCATCAAATTATACATACATTCCACTAAAAAACAACTCCTATATCAATATATTTCCACTAAAAACAAATATTTTTTCTCTCTCCTTTTCAATTAAATAATATTATCATCACATTTTTCTCTTTTCTTCACTCACAACCACTTTCAATATATATTAAAAAAATTATACTGGGTGAACAGTGTCCCCCCAAATATACAAATGAACAGTAACATTTTCTCTCTCCTCCACTCACAACCACTTTTTTTACCCTTTACAATATAAAAACTCACCCTCACAAGTTTGGATGGATTGGATGAGAATGCTCTTACCCCATTGGTAACTTATATCGTCTTCAAAAGATTTCTGCATACACGTTTAGGTATTGTTATTGGGGCATTTGGTTTATTGTGATTTTAATATTTTGAGAGAAGGATAGGAAGCAATAATAGAGTGATACATGGCAAACATAAAAAACTTGGGAGGGACATTTTCGTCAAACACAAACTAGTCCCATTTAACCCTAATCTAAAAAACCTAGATCATACTTCATCCCACCACCTCCATACCACCACCACCACTCCGCCACCCACCCCTCCGCCAACGCTGGTGTCGTCTCCTTCCGTTCGTATTGTGGACTATGGATTCCTCACGCAAGAAAACTTCTATACATGTGTACAAAGACAATTTCTTTGCCAAGTGCCCATTTCTAGAAACCTTTGCAAATTCTCCAAATGTTTATCTCATATCTCTTCACAAATTTTGGAGACCAATCAATATAAAGCACCACCGACTTTGAAGATGATGACAAGTTAATGGTTTTATCTTCTCCAATTGAGATATCAATCAGGTCATCATTAATTTCTAAAACGCATTACATTTCTAAAACACATAACTCAGATTATTTGAAAATATACTCAAACAAATGATTATTTTTTTAATTTGTGTTTTTTAACTGTGTTTTATAACAGTGTCCTACTTCATTGTGTTTTTTAATTTTGTTTTTACTCCATTGTGTTTTACAAAAGAATGAAAAATCAATATTTGTTTTGTGTTTTATGTCTATTGCGTTTTACAAAAAAAATGAAAAACACATTTTTTGTGTGTTTTTTGTTCATTGCGTTTTACAAAAAAAAAAACACATTTTTTGTGTGTTTTTGTCCATTACGTTTTACAAAACAATGCTTTTTGTATATTGCGTTTTACAAAAGAATGAAAAAACACATTTTTTGTGTGTGTGTTTTTTTTGTCCACTATGTTTACAAAAGAATGAAAAAAGTGTTTTTTGTCCATTGCGTTTTACGTATCTGAGTTTTCGAAGAAAAAAAATTCAAAAGAATAGCAATAGTATACTCGTTTTGAAGATAAAAAAACACTCGTTTTTATGGTGCAATTTTATAAAAAAAATAATGCCGTATGAAAGACTTATTAACGTTTTAAAAATGAGGGAGAATTGGAGGAGAGAGAAACTATTGTCTCTGATTGACTATAATACCCTTAAATAATTTCACACGCCTCTAGTTTTTTTTCAATTCAACCCATTTAATCAAAACCCTTAAGGTCTGTTTGGTATGGGGTAATGGAATGGACGAAGGAATGGAATGAACGAGGTAATGGAATGGGCGAGGGAATGCAATAGATCATTACCATTCCATGTCTTGTTTGGTTACCATGTGAATGGAATGAATTATTATTGTGTATTGTTCGGTAGGCAAGAAAAACGGACTAATAAAATTAGCGGTGAGTGGTGGTGGTGGTCGGTGGTAGTGATTGTAGGTGGTTATAGGTGGGGGTGGTGGGTGTCGGCGGCGGCGATGGGTGGTGGTGGTGGCGGCGAGTGGTGATGTGGCGGTGACGAGGAGTGGTGGTGGCGACAAGGTGGCCGTTGGTGGTGGGTGGCAGCAAAGGTGGCGGGTGGTGGCGGCGGCGGCGGTTGGTGGTGTCGGTGGTGGTGGCGTCGACGATGGTGGTGGGCGGTGGCGGCGAGTAGCGTTGGCAGTTGGTCGCAGCTGTGGGTGACAACGGTGGCGAGTGGGTGGCGGCGGCGGTGGTGGAGGGTGGCGGCGATGGCGTCGGTGGTGGTGGTGGGTTGTGGCGTAGGTCGTGGGTTGTGGTGTTGTTGATGAATAGGTGCAAGAGGGGATGGAATAGAAAAAAAACATGGAATGCCTTTTGGAATGGGTGATTCAATTCCATTGACCAACCAAACACTTTTTTCTTCGTTCCATCGTAATCACTCATTCCATTCCACCTCTCATTCCTGCATACCAAACACTACCTTAATTACTCAATTGATGGTCAAAATTACTTTCTAACCTTCCTATCCGGACCCTAAATATTTTATCAACATATTTTTACAACTATTTTGTAAGGAGTAGGTAATGTGTAGGTATGTGTAGCTGTCACCACATAACAACGACTTGGTTAGTACTTTTTATAATATTTCATGGATTATATTATTCATACACTAATACATCCTCCGGACCCTTAATATTTTATCAACATATTTTAACAATTATTTTGTAATGCTGTATGTGTAGCTATAACCACATAACGACTTGATTAGTGCTTTTTATAATATTTCATGGATTATATTATAGTTAATAATAATGCCAAGTTGCACATTGATTAATTAAAAATTCAAAAGTATAATAATAGTATACTCGTTTTGAAGATAAAAAACACTCTTTTTTGTGCATTTTTATAAAAAATAAAATCATATTAAAGAGTTATTAACATTTTAAAAATGGAGGAATTTGAGGAAAGAGAAAGTATTGTTTTTGATTGACTAGAATACCCTTAAACAATCTCACGCGCCTCTAGTTTTTGTTCAATTCAAGTATTCAATCCATTTAATCAAAACCTTTAATTATCCAATAGATGATCAAAGGTTACTTCCTAACCTTTCTACACTAATACGTCTTCCTATTATATTCTGACACTTAATACTTTATCAACATATTTTAACAATTATTTTGTAAGGAGTAGGTAATGTGTAGGTATGTGTAGCTGTCACCACATAACAATGACTTGGTTAGTACTTTTTGTAATATTTCATGGATTATATTATAATTAATAATGCCAAGTTGCACATTTGTTAATGTATAGACAATTGTTTTATTGCTATGTCACACCCATAGTCCGATTAAAGAAATTGTTTTACTGAGCTTGAATGACAATAAACTAATTTTAAGTTTGTATGATTGGCATATTTGGCCCTTCAACTTTGTTTTAGTTTTCATTCAGTGTTTAATTTTAATATTAAGTGTAAGGGTGGAGATACAATAGGAAGTTAATTTAGCTAGGAAGTGATCTTGACCATCCATTAAGTTAATCAATGGCTAAGATTAAATCAGGGAAATTGAAAGTAAGAAAAGAGGCGCGTGACTTTTTTCAGGGGCATTCTAGTCAAGTAAGCCAATAGTTTTTCTCTCCTCCAATTCCCCCCATTTTTTAAACGTTAATAACTCTTTCATACGACATTATTTTTTTATAAAAATTGCACCAAAAAAACGAGCATTTTTTTATCTTTAAAACAAGTATACTATTGCTATATTTTGAAAAAAAAAAATTAAAACCCAGTTGCGTAAAACGCAATAGAAAAACCCCAAGTATTGTAAAACGCAATGAAAAAAAAAACCTAAAAAATGACATTTTTCTAAAACGCAATGCACCAAAAACACAAAGAAATGACTTATTTGTAAAACGCAATGGCCAGAAAACACAAAGAAATGTTTTATTTCTAAAACGCAATAGCCTAAAAACTCAAAAGAAAATGTACTTTATAAAACGCAATGGACTAAAAACCCATAAAAATGTGTTTTACCTAAAACGCAATGCACCAAAACACATAAAAATGTGTTTTACCTAAAACGCAATGCACAAAAAACACAAAGAAATGTCTTATTTGTAAAACGCAATGGCCAGAAAACACTTAAAAATTACTCATTCTAAAACGCAATGGACTGAAAACACTTAAAAATATGTTCTACCTAAAACGCAATGACTAAAAACACTTCAAAAATGTGTTTTACCTAAAACGCAATAACTAAAAACACTTAAAAATGTGTTTTTTCTAAAACGCAATAGCTAGAAAACACATAAAACTCTCTTATTTCTAAAACGCAATGGACACATAAAACTGTCTGAGAACTGTCTGTGAATTGTCTGTGAACTGTCTGAATTGTCTACGAATTACTGTCTTCGAAATGAGCCAATTTCTGGAAAATTAATTTTTCTGATGCGTTTTTAGTACAGCAATTTAATCGAAAAAAAAAAATTTCCCCCAGCCAGGGACTCTGCCCCTTGGATCCCGCCAGGGGCCGCCGCCCCTGGGACCCCGCTACCGGGGGCTGCCGCCCCCGGACCCCCGCCAAAATCGTAAAACGCAATGACTAAATCAAAAACCCAGTTTGTAAAAATGAAATTAAAGAATTTGTTACCTGGATCGAAGTGATTTCTTCAACAATTGACGAATTTTGAATGATTGAAACACTTATCAGCTCTCGAATCGAACGAATCGAGTAATTATCTTCAAAATCACCCGAAAAAACGAGATTTTGTATGAATTTAAACTGGGTTTTCTTCAAAAAAAACTGAAGAACACGTTGATCGGGTGTTTGAATCATTGATTGGTGATGAAAATCGCACTATAATGTAGTGATTATTGAGATAGAAAGTGAAGAAATGGTTGAAGATGGTGGGTTTTGAAAATTGTGGGTTTTGAAGTTACTGGGTTTTGAAAATGAAGAAGAAATGGTTGGATTGACTAAAATACCCTTTTTTCTTTATTTTAATTGTTGTCACATGTCATCCCCTTATTGCTTCATATCATTCCTAGCGAAATTAATCTTCCTATTTTAACTTTTCCCTTTAAGTGTAATTCAAAAGGCATAAATGCCATTCATTTTTTGGCTTGATGTAGGGTAAACAAACACAATTGCGTAGGTATACCACCCCCTTAATACATGTTCCTAGTTGAGCTGCCCAAATAACTTTTTATGATTAATTCAGTGAAATGAAAGTAGTCAGAGGAGTTTTGTAACTCCAAAATCTATAAACTTGTCCCCTTTCTTTCTATATCATACGTTAGCAAAAGGGAATTAAAACATCGAAATCCAGGAAACAAAAACTAGATTCATTAGTGTACTTTTCAAGTTAAGAAGTCATGAATTAAAATCTACTTTTGATAATCAATAAATACGTAAATTATTAATCAAACTCAATTCCATAAACTGCGAAAGGAAAATTAATGAAATTGGCATCCAATTAGAAAATGTTTGACAAAGCTTTCAAAGCCAAAAACCAAATTGAATTCGTAACACATGGAAATAACAAGTTTCAAAAATCAAATGAATGAAGCAACAAACCAGATCCTAAAAAATTGAAATCCAATTTAACACATAGCTTGCATATTTTTTTAGACTTGGTATTGATGATGTAAACAATCAGTTGGGTGTGAATATTCCAAATAAAGAAATATAAAATGCTTTGCCATACTACCCCCAATTTGGACTTCTTAGGTTCAAAATGGAGACACAAAAATACATACATCCAATTTGAACCAATAAACTTATAAGTTAGTTTGAATCCAAGTAACCAGTAACCAGTAACAAAGTAGTATTTAAGTTAAATTCTTATGCAGTACAAATAAGCATTGTTTAGTCTCTATAAATCTCCTTTTTCTGCAAGGTGGTTTATTTGAAAAGGAGTTCAATATATACCTTGAAAGAAAGTAAAAAAAAAAGGCATTAAATGTATCACATAATTTTCCGAATAAATCATTTGTCATGCTGTAAAATTTGCAGTCTAGTCTGAATGAAAACAAAACAAAATATCTAATTTATGCATATTGTAAGAGTCAAAAGGGTATTTAGTAAACATGTACCATTAGTAGTCTCTTGTGTTGATGCAGGGGATATGAGTGATGTCAGATGAGGGGAGGGCAGTAGTGGGAGCCTCTTCCATTACACCTTTCTTCAAGATTTCGGCTGCATCCACGGATTTACAATCTCAAAAGTGAAGTCAATGCCGTGTCGGCTAGATGTTTCATCTTTGGTCAAAGGTTAAACAAAGTGAGGTGAGCGAAGTCATATATTTCATCTTTTCTCTTTTACATCTCCTACTTTGACTATAAAGGTCAAAACAACAATTTTCCAAAATTGGAATTGATATGAATATATTAAAATTTTCTAAGGAAAACTTAATATGTATGTTAAAAGTTACCTTGTTTAAGCCAAGCGTTTGCAAAAGTTTAGCTTTTTCCAAGGGCGCGAGAGCAATCTCACGGATAAACTTCGATTGCTCTGCAGCTACTGCTGGTCTATAGATCAGACTGTAGTCGTGCTCAGCCGACGAATTGTACGTTGCGCACGTCCTGATTGTGCAGGTGCTGAAGGGCCAGCACCCTACTTTGTTGGAGTCATCGTTTGGGCGGTACGAGTACCACTTGCGCGTATGGCTCCAACTTCTGTGAAGTCCCCATCGGCATACTTGTCAATGGGTTGGTTTTGGACGTGTGCGTTGTTCGCTGCCATACCCATTTGAGAGTGTGAGCCGAGAGGTGGATAAGGAATACCCTGGTCAGCCATTGATTCAGAGTAACAGCTCAGAAAGAAGATGAAAAGTGATTGTAGAAAATCGGTGTCGCCAATGAAGAAACACCAATCTAATATAGTGATCAGCTTGTGGATTGTGTCTGGTCCAAATAAGGTTAATCTTCCTCTGAACTTGATGAACAGCTATGTGGATCCTGCAAAACAATCAACACACCGTGAAGCTCGTTACAAAGAAGAGAATAGGGGGGTTCCCCTTGTAACCACCATCCGACGTGAGAATAACGTGAGAATAAGAACTTGTTTTGAGGATAAAAGTGTGTGTATTAAGTGAGAGAGTAAGAGAGCGATGCTTAAACCTGGAGATGAAGTTCTCTATTTATAGCTGAGGTGAATTATGAAGGAGATGGGCAGATGGGCCTTGGGCCCGAGACCGACAACAAGAAATATCTGTTCTGCCTCCCCTGTCACGACCGTTAGTAATTTCAGGCGAGAGGGCAGTTGGTGCACGCTGAATGGATCCACGTGTCCTGACGGTTGTCCTTATTGTCTGGTCTGTCATCAGCAGTTAAGTGGAGATCGTTGAGCAGTGGTCGACGCAAGCTGATTGGTGCCACGTATGTGTCCTTGTGTACTTTATTGTCCCCTGCACAATTAATCATCATGCAACACGATAGAATACAGTCTGTTGAGCGTCTATTGGCCCACTGCTCTGCCACTCGCCCTTTTTGTACTTGTCCGATGTTGCCCTCGCTTCTTGCCCCCGTGCGACTTGGGTACACCTCGTGTAGTTGGCGCAAGGTCAAGGAAGCTAGGTATTTTGTCAAAGGAACTAAGTGTCAGAATTTATTTCATCTTTGTCCAGACCTCGCGCGCGATTTGGGACACACCCTTGTAGTCGGCGCAAGGTCGGGAAAGTCATTATTTTGGGAGAAATGCCCGGATAGTCCCTGTGGTTTGCCAGTTTTTCACCTTTAGTACCTAACTTTCTAAAATTACAACTATAGTCCCCAACTTTTGCAATTTCGTTCCCGGATAGTCCCTGGCGCAGATGGGGGTTAGTTTTTGGTGTTAAGTGGATGTGAAATTACTAAAATGCCCTTAATACAAAACAAAATAATAAAAACAATAAAACATTTATAAATTCAATGGGCCCCACCCAACCCCTTACCCAATCAAACACCTCCAATCTTTCTTTGTAGGACCCACCATCTCCATCTTCAACCTATTCCACCCACCTGCCTCACCCTTTCCCACCACACTCAACCAGAACCACCATTGCCACCACAACATCACCCTCTCACAACCAAACCATCAGTTCCAATTCAATCAGCAACCACACTTTGAAACTCAACTTGACAAGAAGAGAAACCCTCGGATTCGGTCTGGTTCTAACGGTTTAATTTGAGTATGGTCTCACACGCGACCTGAGGTTAACTCATATGACCAGCACAGGATTTGGGACCATACCCCTTCAAATGTGTATTCACTGCTTGTAAATAAAGAAGCATAAAAAATGCTTTGTGATACTACCCCCAATTTGGATCTATTAGGTCGGAAACAGAGACATACAGGCATACATATAAATTGAACCAATATAAACTGGTTAGTACATACGTAAACACATATAGATATATGAATTAGAAATTCATGTAAAAAAGAAACAGGCATTCTGCTTATAAGTTAGTACGAATATTCCAAGTAACCAGAAGTAACACAGTAGTATTTAGGTTAAATTCTTAAGCAGTTCAAATACGCAATGTTTAGTCTTCTCCGTAAATAGCTAAAATCATAAAGTAAAACCAGTATTACATGATGAAAAAAAATAGTGAATGACATTTAATTAAGTTAGGTTAAGCGAACTTACATTGAATCGATGAAATTCAGACCTCAAGTGAGAGCGGTGGTGGTGAAGTGAATGGAAACTGTATTTACAAGTATCACAAGTTCGTCTCTCGGTATGACCGCTGTGAAGATCGACAGTGGTTGGAAGATGGAAGAGTTTGTGGGTTTAGGTTTCTTTTGTTCCTTTGAATCGACGACGAAGTCAACTCCATTTGTTTGGAAGAGTTTGTGGGTCCAGTTGGGCTTAGTCCAACTTATTGGCCATTGCTACTAAATTAGGCCGAGTAAGGCTTAGTCCAACCTAGTGGCAATTGCTTACTAAATTGAATATTGATCAGAGTCCAACTTCCTTGTTGATTCATCTTTTCTATCTATATGACTATATCTATATCTATAATACTTTATAAAACATTTCCTATTTACAAAACGGTAAATTCTCATCAATTTTTAAGATGATATGTGAATGATCAAGTTAAAATGCCTAATTTTTTTTACCATTTTATTCCATCTCTACCCCTACTCTATTTCTCTTCAATCTGGCCGGTTAAGAATTATAATTGATCGGCCATAATGGATCTGCCATGAATGGGAAGTGGAAACAATCCTAATGTAACGGATCGACCATGATGTTAATGATGGGAAGAGGAAACAGGCGACACTATACATCACGGTCGAAGCTACCCGATAACCATTCGATATACCAAAAGTTTTGTACCTTCTCTCTCTAAGCATCTCTACCCCCTCTTTCTTGAGAGAACATCACCGCCACTAATCCGGATGAACGTGGGAGCGGCGTTGTTTCAACCAACAGCTTTGGTAAACCGTTGAGCATTCGCTGAGTAACAATGTGCAAATCAACCTAGCCATAAATTATTTAGGTATTGTATTCCCATCCAATCATAAGTAATGAGTACAATCTGTAAATTGTTTCACTTTTTATTGTTTTTGTATTACATTCTCGTTATTTGGATATTGTTTTTATTGTTTCACTTATAAATTGAGAGTCCAACTTTCTCATTGAATCACCTTATAATATTATATTGTTATTATTAAAATTAAGGGTGGTTCTCCAATCCAGCTCCTCGTCGACCAAAACTTGCTACCTTTATGTATACAATTACATTAAAGCTTACTATTTTTCGTTTTAGTTTTCAATTAAATAATATCTTTTATATTTTTATCATTACATTTTCTATTTCCTCAACAACTGCTTTCAAAAATTAAAAAAATTAAAGATGAACAGTAACATTCTCTCTTTCCAACTCACAACCCTCTCTTATAATATAAGAAATTCACTGATAAATACATAGGGGTTGAATGTGAATGCTTTAACATATGAGTACCAAATTTGAATAAGTGCACATCTTATAATTAAAGACCGGTGATTTTCTTGTTCGTGCTTCCTTGCGTGTTTTTATCTATCAAAGTAAGACCAAAGGAATATTGTCATACATATATAGTAGTTGATAAAGTGGGTGGGTTGGGTAACATGTCAAATAGGTAAAGTTTTATCCGGGTCTAAACGGATTAGAATTGTTATTATAATAACATATTTGCCAACAATATAAAGCAACTTGTGGATTTAGGACGTTATTAGAATTTGAAATCATTAAGATGTAAAACAGAGTGGAATCGTGGAACCTGGAATCTGATATAGCGTTGAGATGGTGATATGCAAAGCGAGACCATGCGTGTCACTCTAATATGTGTCATCCTAAATGACGTATAGGCTGGTTACATTTCATTCTCTATTTAATTGCTCCTCATTGTAACTCTTTGGTTAGACATTAATACAACGGACAATTTCACTAACAATAAAGAACTTACAATCTTTTTTAAGTGCCTTTAGCTTGAGTTTGAATGTTTGATTTGCTTGCTTATGTTCAAGTTGTGAGGGTGTAATAAGATATATATTTATCCAATGTAAAGATATATTTGTCCAATATATTTGATCGACTCAATCCGTTCCAATTTGAATCTCTAATAAGTAACCGTGTTGATTAGTCAAAGGCTTGGCTTAGACAAAGTATGAGAGATTGCTATATCTGAGATTGCATACCGTTGGAAGTATAGGATAGTTCATTTTTAAACACGCTATTAGTGAAGCGGGTCTTATAACGAGCATCGGCTTAATAGCAAAAACAAAAATGTTGACGAAGATTGTTGTTTACCGTAATGTGTTTTTTTTTTTTTACCATATAAATCACAGCTTGTAAATAAAGAAATATAAAAATGCTTTGTCATACTACACCCAATTTGGATTTATTAGGTTGAAAACAGAGACACACATACATACAAAAAAAATTGAACCAATAAACCGGTTAGTACGTACATGAACACATAGATATGTGACCATGAAGCTGTAAAGAAATTGAAGAACAAATTCATGTAAAGAAACAGGCATTATACTAATAAGTGGTAGTACTACACAAACAAACCACAGAGCCACATTTAATAGCTAAAATTATAAAGTAAAACTAGCAACACTAGATGAAAAAATAATAGTACTTAATTAGATTTAATTAAGTTAGGTTAAGCAAACTTACATTACATCGATGAAAGTCTGACTTGAAGTAATTACAATTTACAAGTATTACACGTCAGTAAGACAACTACTCTTCTTCGACGTCGTTTCGATTTCGTCCGACAAGTGTGTTGTGTTGTGATGGTGAAAACAATTCTATCAAGTTTGACCGAAGTTTAAAGATGGAAGAGTTAATTGGATTAGGTTTAACTGGTCGTTGCTGATTAAAGAGCATTCACAACCAATCCATCAAATTATACATACATTCCACTAAAAAACAACTCCTATATCAATATATTTTCACTAAAAACAAATACTTTTTCTCTCTCCTTTCAATTAAATAATATTATCATTACATTTTTCTCTAACTTCCACTCACAACCACTTTCAAAATATATTAAAAAATTATAACGGGTGAACAGTGTCCCCCCAAATATACAGATGAACAGTAACATTTTCTCTCTCCTCTACTCACAACCACTTTTTATACCATTTATAATATAAAAACCCCTCCTCACATAATTTGATGGTTAGGATGTGAATGCTCTAAGATGGGCCCAGTCCAGCTTCTTAAACTAGTCTCAGTTGAGCCCAACTTAATATTGTTAATACGATAATTTACTACTTTTTTATTAGTTTTTTTAATGCATGCAATTATTTTTATTTTAAAATAAAATATAAACTTTTAATTTTGGTTTTGTTATGAATTACTTTTAATTATTTAACGAATAGCTAAAAGCATGGGGTTAGCCCACTTGGTAGAGACATATGTCTTTTAGAGGAAAGGTCCCAGATTTAATCCGGGTAAAAGTGAATAATTTCGAATTATTGGTGAATAGAGTAGACATTAAGCGTTAGCATTAAAAAAAAAAAAAGAATAGCTACAAGTTCTAGCATCAATCCTAGAATAAAATTTAGCAAATGTGAACTTAATAAATTACCTTTGGTTATTAGAGTTCTTACTTGGATTCAATTCGGCCTTCATGTGTAATTTAGTTAGGTTAAATGAATACGCAGAATATAAAAGAAAGCCTATACAACTTTTTTTGAACGGCCCAATTTTTTTTTTTAGAAAAAATGGGCTCAATCACATTCTAACCCACTTTAAACCCTTCACTTAAGTTACAAGCTCACGTTACCAAAAATTATAATAATATTAAATAACTAAAGGAGTTTGGTGACGAAAACAAATTTAGAGATGATTTTTGGAATTTTAATTTATAGGGGCATTATATATAAATATGACTTACATGTTTTTGGATGGTCTTCCCTTCGACCAGCCGATGTGCTGGTTTTTGGATGGTCCGGGGGTAAGCATGCTTGCATTGATCTCACGGAGGTGTCGCCTCTTGCCGGCTTCAGGGGCAGTGGTTTTGTTTCAGGGCAAGCGATGCGAAAGGCTGAGGCGGGGAAAATATCCAAGCACGAGCAGGCCTGCATGGATAATCAACATGCCTTCCTTCCTTTCGCGTTCGATACATTTGGTTGTCTGGCCCCTGTGGCGTCCGGTTTCTTGAAGCGGGTTCAAAAGGCAGCACTTGCACATGCGACAGTGTCTGTAGGCCATAGTTATGTGTTTAGCCGAGTAGGATTTGCAATTCAAAAGGGGGTGGCGGCGCAGCTTGTTGCCCGTCTACCAACCCATGATTTGTAATTTGCATCTATTTTATTTATGAAAAATTTTAGACTAAAAAACTTACAACATTTGTATGAATGAGGTTTGTACATTGTGCTTTTTTCATTTTCCTTGTATTTGAGGGGTGTACCCACTTTTGTTTGCTTTGATATCTGTCTCTTGGGGTTTTGAAAACCCTTTTTTGTGTGAGCATCTTTTCATTTTCATCTCCCCTCTTTCTCTCGGATCTCTTTCTCTCTCTAAAAGTCTCCCTCTCTTTCATGAACACATTTTCCGGCGAGTTTGTATCTGGCCATTTACGAACCTTATGCGGTTGTAGTTTGTAGAGAGAGACAATGATGGGGTTTTAGAGAGAGAAACAGAGGGAGATGGTTGTTATGTTAACGTTGCCGGCGAGTTTCCGATCGTACATGCCGCTGCTGTCACGGCCCCCGGCCCGGTTTTACCCGGTCCAGAAGCCGCGGGACAGAAACCCGTGGTATTTGTATTTAATTTGGCAGCGGAAATATTAAAAGGATCGTTTAACTGAAAATACCCAATTATTTTATTTCACACTTTTGGGATAAACCCCATAATTTACAATAAAGGAATTTCACGGGGAAATTCCCTGTTTTACAAAAACATGTTTATTTATTTTATTTACTGAGCCACATTCTTCAAGCTGGGGTGCTACACGGCACTTGTCCCTGGTTCACAGTAAATCACCTGAAACATGTTTAAAAAGATTTTATCAGCGGGGAAATACTGGCGAGTCACTCAATTTGTACAAAACGACACATTGTTATAATATACAGTATTAAGGGTGATTACAATGTTTTTATCAACCAATTACCCCAAATCGGTATTTGTCACTTGACAGTATCTGTGACTATGGTCAGATCACCCATTGGCTAACCCGTTGTCCAATGGTGACGTGTATCAAGTAATGTATACAAAACCCCACATACCGGCAGTAATTGAAGATTACAAAGACTTAATCCCTGTAATTATAACTTTAAAACAAATAGGGTTTTGGAAATAATTTGATAAAAAGAGAATGACTCACATTGCAAGTTTAGACGGACAGAGTTTTGCCTACTGATTTTATCCTGGTAACCTAGTTAAATAACAATGCACACGAAACTAGGTCAGTAACTTAATACAACATTTACGATAAACTCACGAAATCAAAACCCTCACGACGAATGACAAAGTATAGCCCGGATTCGGGCAGCACTAAAACATCTATCGGATCGGTTTCAATCGACCGGACATTGTATCGTAGCAGTGATCGAGTTATTACCCTTTATCGTAGCAGCGTTTTCCTACTTTAAACGTGATTTTCGAACATACAGAGAGCTCGAGCACAGTCGATCTGCCCATGCCTGACCCATTTATAGCAAATTTTTGGGTTCTACGCACCCCACGTAAACCCTCACAAGACTCTTACGCAGCCCGCGAGGGCCACCTAGTCTAGAACTAGGGCTATCGTGTCACGTGTAGGCCCGCCACGTGGCTGACACGTGGCCTGGAACGTGTCCCGGTCGATTGTTGTTATGTCGTGGCCCACGTAGGCTTAGCCTTATGGCTTACGCGGCCCGCCAGAAATCCAAATTTCTTGATTTCTTGGTTTTTCATGAGCACTAGGGTTTCAGGGGTCCGGGTTTTCACTTACGAGTCGTTTTTGGACATTTTTACAGGTCCTTACATCCTCCCCACCTTATTTAAAATCTCGTCCTCGAGATTCACTGGAACAACTGAGGATATTTTCGCTTCATTTCCGATTCTAGCTCCCATGTATATTCGGGTCCTCGTTTTGAATCTCATTTTACTTTAACTAGTACCAGTCTCTTATGCTTGAGAAACTTGACCTTTCTGTCTTCTACTTGGAGTGGTTTCTCAACAAATTTCAACTTTTCGTTTACCTCTACGTCTTGAAGAGGTACTACCAGGGATTCGTCAGACAAACATTTCTTGAGATTAGATACATGAAACACATCATGTACTCCAGCTAGTTCTTCTGGTAGTTGTAAACGAAAGACAACTGGTCCTATTCGTTGGATTACTGGGAATGGTCCTATGTACCTTGGACTTAGCTTTCCTTTCTTACCGAATCGAACTATTCCTTTCCAAGGAGAAACTTTTAAGAGTACCTTGTCTCCAACTTGAAATTCCAGTGGCTTGCGTCGATTGTCTGCATAACTCTTCTGGCGATCTCGAGCTGTCTTCAGTCTTTCCTTGATTTGAGTTATCTTGTCGGTGGTTTCCTGTACAATCTCGGGACCTGATAATTGACTTTCTCTTATTTCTACCCAACAAACTGGAGTTCTACACTTTCGTCCATACAGTGCTTCGAATGGGGCAGCGTCGATACTTGCATGATAACTATTGTTATAGGAGAATTCGATTAAGGGTAGGTGGTTATCCCAGTTTCCACCAAAGTCTAGTACACATGCCCTGAGCATGTCTTCCAGGGTTTGGATCATCCTTTCACTCTGTCCGTCTGTTTAGGGATGATATGCAGTACTTAGATTCAGTCGGGTCCCCATTGCTTCTTGAAAACTTGTCCACAAATGCGAAGTCAAACGACTATCTCTATCCGATACTATGGAGAGTGGAACTCCATGTAAGGATACTACCTCATCTACGTATAGTTTTTCCAATCTTTCCATGCTAAAGGTTTCCTTCATTGGCAGAAAATGAGCTGATTTAATATTTAATAGGCAGATTATTATAAGAGGAATGATTTTTGATATATTTATTTCATGTATAATATAGTTATGCATATAATGACAAAAATGAAAATTTTAAATTGAACATTCCATTAAACATTAAAAGGAGTACATATTGCCCTAAACGGGACTTTTAACATAAATAACTTGCCCACGCAGGGGCTAAACTGTACATACAAGTCCTCGCATGGACTGATCACTAAAATAGATGTCCACGCAGGGACTAAAGAAAGACAAGTCCACGCAGGGACTAAGGAAGACAAGTCTACGCAGGGACTAAGTACATAGATAAATGTCCACGCAAGGACTTGATTGAAATAAGGAAATACAACAATACATATAGGGATTCAGTGATCCCTCTTCTTCTTTCCTTTTAGTAAGCTTGCTAGGCCTTTGAGAAATCCCCGGTTGTTCCTACATTCTTCTTGAAATTCATGCTCCACCCGACTTAGCCTTTGGAGGATTTCCTCCTGTTCTGGTGGGGAAAACCGTGGTGGCTGCGGCTGCTGCTGAATCAGAGGTCGAGCAGGTATTTGATACCCATGAGCTGGGTATCCCACTCCCCAGGGGTTCCATATGGTCCTTCAGGATGAAGGGCATTGTAGTTTGCCGCAAGGTATGGGTCGGCTTCAGCGTAGTTGTAGTTAGTGTGGGCCGGCTGCTCAAATGGATTATACGTCGCTGAACCGGCGTATGTAGGAATTGGGTTACCAAATCCCAATGGTGGCGGTGCGATAGGTGCAGAATCTACCTCTGAAACTGGATTTGAAGGCCCACCCATTTGTAGGTCTTCATGCAATGGTGGATAGTGACTGCCACTTGAGTGTTGGGGGGTGCTGAAGTGAAAACCCCCTTCTCGCACGGACATCCGTGCGCCTGTTCTCTTACGCCTTGGTGGTTCTGGAGGTGCTTGATGTACTGGCGGCGGTGGTGGCGGTGGCGTGACTGCCACGAAACGCGAATCCTCGGAGGGATCCTGCTGCTGTTGCTGCTGTGGGTTATGAGAGGGAGTAAAATACCACTCATATTGGGCGAATCTCGCCTGGTAGCTGTCTGGACCACGGTATGGTGATCCATGGAAGGACGACCCATCAGAGATCTCGATGGGGTGGTTGGGGGTCCCGGTTGCAGGCTCGACGGGATCCGTGTCCTCGTCCATGTCCATTGAATGGTCTCCTGAGAAATGGTCTTCAGGTCCTAGTGGGTTAAAACCCACTGGTTCTTCAATATAGTTTGCCGGGTTGAACCGGCTCTGGAAGACAGGAGTGGGGTCGCCAAAGGAATGGTGCGAAAAGGACCGCTGCAATGGCAAGAAGGAGTGGCGTGAGTCTTCGGGCTCGTTCTCTGATTGCGGCCCAAAGGAGTGACGATAAGGAGGCGTTGAGCTAAGCGAGACAGATCGTCTAGCGGGCTCCAAATAGGTCCTCCAGTTTCCTTGAGGATCGGTACTCATGGTAGCAGAAGGAGTTCGCCGGTGTGAAGGCCCGGCTTCGTGATCGTTGGGGGCGTTGATTGGCCCCTTACCTCGTCCTCCTCTTCGGAACCTCGGTGGCATATTTCCTGTCAAAACAAATGAAAGAAACAACAAGAAAAATAAAGGACAAAATAAAACAAATTAGGATTTGTCCTAAGTTCTTTGTCTAAACTCGGAAGTCGAGGAATGTGCAAACTGTGTCATTGAGATTAAAAACAAAAGGCTAGTGTTTAATTCACTCAATGTTGGCTCTGATACCAACCTGTCACACCCCGTTATTTCCACGTATTACCGGTGGGGAGTATCGTGACGTAGTTGATATCATCATGGTCAAACAACACAATTTAAATGCACAGCGGAAGCAAAAGATATGAATCACATTACAACCGAATAAATAGTAATATCAAAGTATCACAACGGGCTGTAAAGGATCCACATGCGGATCAAAAGATGACTTCGTCTTGTATCGAGTCTTGTTCTAGATAT
Source organism: Helianthus tuberosus (assembly GCA_030545235.1). NCBI lineage: Eukaryota > Viridiplantae > Streptophyta > Magnoliopsida > Asterales > Asteraceae > Helianthus > Helianthus tuberosus. The sequence goes on along the minus strand of CM060426.1, from coordinate 140,997,110 downwards.
GTTAGATCAGGGCACGTTATACGAGAAAATAGGAGAGTTTAGGTTATGTTTTTAGTCAGTTCGCTTGAAGTGTCCAGTCCGCTTGAAATGACATTTTGTCATTTTCAAGCGAAACCATCATATGGCTTTTCGCTTGAAATGATTCTGGACACTTTCAAGCGAGATTCCATGGCCTATATATAGCCTTCAAGCGATTTCATTTAAAAGAGTTCGTGAATTCCATACCGAGGTGCTGCCGGTGTGAGATTTGATTGTAATCAGTTTCAGATCAATTAATCAGTGTTTAAAGTGAAGAACAAGCTGTTTCTATCTTTGTTTCTTGTTTTCCGCACTTGAAACAAAGTAAAACTCCTCTGAACGACTCATTCGGGTCAGATACACGATCCTACAATTGGTATCAGAGCTCAGGAGGAGGAGTTTTGCAGAATACAGCTGATTTTGATTGCATTTTCTATCTTCTACATCTTCTTTCATCAGTTCAGAAAGTTTTCACGGTCAAAATTTGCTCAATTTTTCACAGAATGTGTAATGGTGCATATTAACAAACCCTGGAAAGTTTCAGCTTAAAATTCGAACTAAAATTGGATAAAATGGACATTCGAAGTGCTTTCGCTTGAACGTACCATCACATTTCGCTTGAACAATTGTGTTCATTTCAAGCGAATTAAGTCTTTTCGCTTGAAATAGAAGATATCGCTTAAAAAAAAACCTGGTATTTCGCTTCAACAGGTCTTCGCTTGAACAATTGTTGCTGAGTTCGCTTGAAACTGATCTGAGTTCGCTTGAATGTGATAAGCTCACTTGAAAGGGGTTTTCGCTTGAAAAGTTTAATTGATTAGTTCGCTTGAAAACTACTAGTTGGTGTTCTCGCTTGAAGATCCTATCTCGCTTTTTGTGAGAAAGTTTCCGAATCATGAGTGAAGATTTTTACAACGCATTTGCAACATCCCCGACTACTCCGGCTTCCATTGCTCAAAACATGAATTTGGAAAATGAGACCGGAACTACTCAAAAACCTCCGAAGCTAATGAGCATAGAAGAATATTACGGATGGAAAGATCGCTTCGAAAATTGGGTTCAAGCTAATCATCTTAGATCATGGGAGTGTATTTTGAAGAGATATGTGCTACCTCGTACTGAATTGCAAACTGATAAACAAATCTCAGAATTTAGTGATCAAGAACGGGAAATGTACCGAGCTGAAAAGATGATGATAAGTTTGCTTCAACAAGCCATTAAAGAAGACATCTTTATCTTGCTTCAACATGATAAGACTTCAAAGTCAACCTGGGATGCTCTTCGAGTCAAGTTTGAAGGTAGTGAAAATATGATTAAGAGCAAAAAGGCATTGCTCAAGAAAGAGTTTGATATATTCAGTAGTTTACCGGGTGAAGATACAAAGAAGCTAATTGAACGTTATTGTCACTTAGTGCGATCCATGTCGATGTTGAGCATTACCAAAGATCGTGAAGAATGGGTTGACAAGTTAGCGGATGCTTTACCGCAAAAGGAATGGGGTACCTACTTGATGATCTTGAAGAATACTGGAGTTTATGATGGGTTGACAATTTCTCAGTTCATTGAGAAAATTGAGAGTCAAGATTTGGAACAGCAAAAGATTGCGAGGATGAACATTCCTAGTGGTCAACAAGATGTAAAGATGTACTACAAAGGCAGTGTTCCGGAAGTTGAGAGAAGCCCGAAGATACAAACTGCATTTAGTGCTGGAGATTCATCTGAAAAAGTTGATCAAAATTTTAAAAGCAGCAGTGGTTCTTCTTCATATCCAAGTGTGAATCCAAAAGAGACAACATCAAGCTTTCAGCATCAAAGTACAAAAACTGGAAATGGTTGTGTGATACAGTGCAACATTGCATTAAATCTTCCAGATGGTCAAAGCTTTTCTGAAGAGGTTGCGAAAGATCACATGGCATTGCTTGGTTCCGTGCTACTTTCGTATGAAGGTTTGGTTGCAGGGCGGATCGGGAATCCTATGCTCATAAAGGAGGATTACGATCAGATAGACGCTGAAGAGATGGAACTAATGGACATCAAATGGTGTCTAGCTAGTGTTCTTAGACGAGCTGAAAAGTTCAAACTGATTACTGGAAGAAATGACTTTCTTGATGCACACGTTTCTACTTTAGGTTTTGATAAATCTAAAGTTACTTGTTTTCGATGCAGGGAGAAAGGTCATTTCAAGAGGGAATGCAAGAACCGGGAAGCTAGTGATGTAAAGAATCCGTTCGGAAAAGATGATTACTACCGGAAAGCCATATATCAACAAGTTGGTCAACAACAAGAACCACAGGTGGCTCATGGTAGAAAAGTGATTGAGGATTCAAAGAGAGCATGTTTGGGAAATCAAGGAAATTTCAACTGGGAAAATTACATTTCATCCGACAATAAAGCATGTCTAATCAATCAAGGTGATGAAAGGTTACCTGAAGGTTTCAGCTGGGATATGTTTGCGGATGCGAATGGGAATTTCAAAGCTTTTATTGCTAAAATTGTGAAAGAACCAGATATGTTTACCACATGGATGAAATCTATTGGTGAAACTGTGAAGAGTACAGAAGAAGTTTCGATTGCATCTGATGAAGGCTCACAAAGTGTAGATGAAAGTTCACAAAGTGATGAAATTTCAGAAAAGAAATTGTTTTTGATCAAACACCATCTGATACTGGTTCATCGGATATTAGTTCTGACAAATCTGTAGAGTTTGATCAGTCACCAGTTGATGACAGCAGCGATGATGAGGAAGAAAAACATATTAATATCGCAAAATCTCATCTTTCTCCTGAAAATTTTCATTTTTATTTTGCAGATCGCTTGGAGAAACTGAAAGAGAAACGAGCTGCAAAAGAACAACAAGAAATGAAGATTGAAAATGTTGTTCAGAATGATAAAGTTAAAAGTGTTGCTGAGGAGATTGTGGAGATTGAGTCAGTGGGTAAAGCAGAAAAAGTGACTGAAGCTGAGAAAGTTGTTGTAGTTGAAAAAATCATAGAAGTTGAAAAGATTGTGGAGGTCGTTAAGCCTTGCTTGAAGTGTTTGGAACCTTGCAAGGAATGTGTAGATAAAGATGAGAAGCTGGCAGAGTTTGAGAAGATGAAAGAACAATTATTGTTCAACCTTAACTATGTGAAAGAATCATATGATGTTTTAAATAGAACAGTCACTGGTCTTCAAATGACTAACTCTGAGAGAGAAGATGCTTTAACAATGATGAATGCTACGATGATGTCGAAGCAAAAAGCTATAAATCATTACATCGAAGAATGTGCTATATTGAAGCAAGAGTTGGAAAAGGAGAAAATTGAAAATGAGAGGATAAGAAGACTATTGCAGAGTTATTCTAGTTCTGATTATCTTATTGATCGAATTTACCCGACTGTTGCAGGTTTTGAAGCTTTTCAAGATGACAAACCAAAGAAGAAGGATACTGGTAAGAAACCGAGTGTTACTTATAACAAGTGTCCGCCTCCAATCTGGGAAGGTCATTCTCCCAGAAAACCAAATGAGGAGCAAGTCGAAAAAGCATTCAATATAAAGCTAAAAACCGATACAACTGATGATTTACCAGAAAATATTGACGTTATTTTTACCACGTCTGACACTGATCATGAATCTGAGTTAATAAAAAAGGTGGTCGATCAGGTGTTGGATACTGATGAGGAGTCTGAGTCAAAATCTGAGTCTGGAGGGTCAAGTTCGTCAGTCAACAGTTCAAAACCGATGGTTAAAAGGGCGTACAGTAAAGAGTTTTTCTTATCAAAATCAAATTTGAATTATGAAACATTTGAAGTTGCATACACTTTAAATGATTCTGACAAATTATATTCTGACAAAGAATTTCCAATAAGAAGTGTTAGATTTGAAATGATCAAAAAGGATTTCAAAATGACAGAAATTAACATTTCTGAAATAAAAAATTTAAATTTTTCTGAAAAACCTAAAAAATACACTTCATGAGTTCAACAACGATTAAACAAGAAAAAGGGTTATAATTCTGGTTCTGGTTTTCAAAAGAAACCAAATCATAATGATAGCTACAAAAAGAAAGGTTTAGGTTTTATTCCACCTAAAAATTACAAAAATGACAAAATTTCTAAAACAAACACAAAATTTGTTTCAGGAGGAAGTGCAGAAGAAGAACAGAAGAAACCTTTCTGGAGACAATCAAACCAGGAGTTTCTTGCTGAGAAGAAGAGAACAGGAACTGGAGTTTTTCATCCAAAGGAAACTCGAACCTGTTATCAATGCCAAGTTGTTGGTCATATTGCTCATAATTGTCCAAAGGATATCAACAAAAAACAGGGAGTTTCTAAAAAACTGAAAGAAAAGGTTGTTGATGTTGAACCACCAACTGAAAAATTTAAAATTTTTGAAAATTCAACATATGAAGTTGATGAAGGTTCAAAGAAATTTTTTTACAAAAGGAGAGCAAAAGACAACCAAATGTGGGTTGTTAAAAAGTCTGATGAGAAAGTCGGCGATGAATCTGATTTCACAAAACCAGAGGAGCCACAAGTTGAAGATGAGGTTAAAATTCCATCTTTAACATTTGAGAAAATCAAACAAAAGGTTGGCAAGGTTGAGATCTCAAATCAATTCTTTTCTGATGAGAAGGAATTTGATGTTGAGAAAGCTTTCAATGGAAATGTTAAGAAGATTTTTGAAAAAATGGTCGAGGGAAAGGCCAAAGGGGTTAAGGATTTTTATGCAACAAAGAAAGCAACATATAATCCTACATTCCTACTGAACAAGAATTGAAAACACCCAAGGTTGGTAAGACTTGGGTGGAAATTCTTTTTCCTTGAAAAATCAGGACTTGCCGGAGATCCCAAGTTTGTAATCGTGGATCAGGAATCGGCATCATTCTAGTTTTAGATAGATTGTTTGAAAGAATTTAAAATTGTTGAAATTTTTTTAGGTGATGGACTTTGCCGGAGCTTCCAGGTTGGTAAGTGTGAAGCAGGAATCGGCATCTTTGTTGGTAAAATGATTTGTGTAGATGTTTCATTCCTACATCTGGTATAAAGGTTTATTTTGACAAAATAATTACTCAAGGTCATTAATTTGAATTTGATGTAATTCTTATACAAGTGGTTGAAAACAGTGTGATGAACCAAACCCCAAACCTATAAGTGGTAAAATCAACAAAACTTATTTTCCGGAAAAATCATTTTGGTTAAAACAAACTTAAGTGTTTTGAAATCATAATGAGAAAATAGTTTTGTGTAAGGGGGAGTTCTGATTGTTTATGCCAAGTGGATGGCGAAGTGATGTGATTCGATATCGGTTGTCAATTTGCTTGTATAATTTGTTTTCAATTTTTTTTAATGTGTTTGCATTTTAGGGGGAGTAAGAAAATCTTCAGAAAATCCAAAAATATTTGAAAATTTGAAAAAGACAAAAACATGATAAAATGAAAAATAAGTTTTTGTGTCAAAGAAGAGGAAATGATAGTACATCAGTGGACTATCACAACATGCTAAAGAAATGGAAAGTCAAAATGTGAAAAACGGTCTCACTGATGATATGCCAGTAGGTTTTTGCACATTTAGTATATTGTGACGAGATATAAACCTAAATTTCAAACTTTCTTATATCGTGGGGAAACATCTCTCGGATATATGGGTAACCCCCGAATCTTGTTTGAAAGGTCCCTCTTTCTGATATTACTAGGTCTTTATACTCAGTGATATCTGGGGTATTATCCCAGGACTTCTGATTTTGCGGAAGCAATGGCCTAGTCCCCGGAGAATACTTTCCGCTTGCTTGAAAAATAGCGTTGCCCTCAGCAAATTGATGAAACAATAAAATTGATAGTCATTGCTATTGTAACAAAAGATCCTCTGAAGGGGACACACCTAAAAGTCGAGCCGTCATCTCTCTGCTGAACGTAAGTTCTGACCTGAGCTCTCACGGTTTTCGCATTTTAACACTTTACATATATCATCTAGGTATACTCACCTGTAAGACTGAATATTGGGATCTGGATACGAGAGTATATTCTGAGGTGGGACACACGATTAAGTTTAAGTGCTTAAAACATTAATATCGTATCTCGGAGCAGTTGAAATTTGTGTGAAAATTTAAGTGGACCAATATACTGACAATCTAGGTGAATCGTTTAGAACTTAAAATGTATAAAGCTTAACGGTGTTGGTGATTTGTCTCAGAAACTGATATGATCCTCTTGCACAAACTTACAAAAATATTGTTTGTAAATATTTCTTGACTGCATTTCATTTAAAAAAAATAAAAAAAAAAGATTTTCAGTGTGTTTTAGCATAAATTTTGAAAATTCAAAAACATTTTAGACAACTGATGTTGGAGAGCTGATTTTCAAAATTCCAAGTGCTAAACATGACGAACAGGTTTGGGAAAGAGTGTTTGAATAGTTTAAGCATTTTGAGAGGGGGAGTAAATGTTTGAATGAGAAAAGTTTTTATGAAAATATTTTTTTGCAAATGGTTCATCAAAGATTATCAATGATAGATCATTCTAAAATTGTTCTACATGTAAATATCAGAAAATTTACTTTTAGGTAGAGAATGTGCAGGTTTAATCAGGTTTCGATACTTAAAGACTCTGAATGTTAAGAGAGCAAGGTTTTGATTCTGAACCTGTGGAAAGTGTGAGCCAGATCATGATCTTGGATTTGCTGATGTTGGTGAACTTAAGGAATCAAGAGATCTGATCAAGAGAATTAGTAAGCTTAAGAGTCAGGTGGAGATCCTCGAAGAATGCCCAGAGGCTGATAAAGACTGAAGATGTAAAGACTCGACACGATAGACTCGTCAACATCTGAGGGGGAGTCTGTTAGTGCATACATCTGTCGACTTCGTCTTGTATCGAGTCTTGTTCTAGACATGTTAGATCAGGGCACGTTATACGAGAAAATAGGAGAGTTTAGGTTATGTTTTTAGTCAGTTCGCTTGAAGTGGCCAGTCCGCTTGAAATGACATTTTGTCATTTTCAAGCGAAACCATCATATGGCTTTTCGCTTGAAATGATTCTGGACACTTTCAAGCGAGATTCCATGGCCTATATATATCCTTCAAGCGATTTCATTTAAAAGAGTTCGTGAATTCCATACCGAGGTGCTGCCGGTGTGAGATTTGATTGTAATCAGTTTCAGATCAATTTAATCAGTGTTTAAAGTGAAGAACAAGCTGTTTCTATCTTTGTTTCTTGTTTTCCGCCCTTGAAACGAAGTAAAACTCCTCTGAACGACTCATTCGGGTCAGATACACGATCCTACATAAATAAGATCATTATTCAACAGACTTTAACATCTAGAGCTTGCGAGACTTGATTATTGATGCCTGGAGTAGCCAGCCTATTTTGTATAGTACCTACACTTAGCATTTTTGGAAAATACGTCAGTTTACACTGGTAAATACAATTAACTGACTCATTTTGAAAAGAGTTTAAGAAAAATGAATTGAATGCACCAGGCACAAATAATCTTTTATAACCTGGGATAATTATTTTATAAAATAAACTTGTATACAGTTTTACATGTTTGTCGTCCATTTAGGACCCCTGTTAGAAGAGCCGGTTTAACAAGATTAATGGACACACCACTTGGTATAATACCCACAAGAAGATTCCCTTCTTGTGAACTACCTTCTTACATACGCAGCTGTCAGGTGTATGCCTACACCCCGTGCTTAAGTCGTGGCCATTTCTAATGAATGAGCCGAGGATATCCAGGACACGGTCATTAACCCCCCAAAGACATTGCATCAAACAAGACAGAATAAAACGGGTTATGCATCTTTTTAATCAATATTTGATTGTACGACTTCATACCCAACCAAGCGGTATCATTATAATACCGTACCCCAAGCCCGTATAGGGAAAATAAGTTAAAAGTATTTACATGAGCAAAGTATAAATCACAAACAACAAGTGCACGTAGCTTTTACCGGCTCCTAATCTGGAACGAAGGTTTTAATAACCTATTAGATTCCTAACGGGTCTTAATTAAGCTTAACTTAGACCGGTTAGTTTTAAAGAAGGCTATACGGTTCAAAACGCAAGATTAAGAGAAGACCGGATTAGAATGTGATTTAGTCCCGACAAGTTTTGAAGACTTGTATAATATGGGTAAACTAAACACATTCTGGATTTTGAGGTGAAAATGACAAGGTTTGACCCGTTTCGGTCAATTTATGCAAACTAGTTACATAAACTGAACCGAACGCGAATAACGCATAATGGGTAACCAAATGAGTCATGAACAGGTTTCCTAAGTTAATATGCTTTAAATATGTTGTGATATCAGTAGGATTCCTTCCATTATGCCCAAAACGAGTTTAATCTCAAATTAAGCCCCGTAGGGGTATTTTGGTCATTTTAAAGATTATAAAAGAGATTAAATAAAATTCTGAGGTTCGGGTCTGAAATAAACAGTAAAACTACTTAATTTAATAAGTTATATTAGTTGGAGATAAGTCTTATATGACAAGAATGGTTTTAACCCATACTACGCGTTTAAACGCATAAGAAGTCGTTTTAAGCGATTTCCGGGTTAGAATAGGAATCTGGATTTCCTGATCAGTTTATAAAGTTCAAAATACTTCATTTATCATATAAAATCAGTAGCCAAAGATTTGGTATCAAATTGTTATGTAAAACTCATTTTATAAGCAAAAAGGGTATAATCGGCAATAACCGAATCAAGGCAATAACCCTACGTTATGATCAGTTTAAAAATAATTAAAAATCTTCAAAAATCCCAAAATATTATATTACATCAGTGGGTAAAAGGTTTGGTGTCAAAAATTGGGTTTAGATAGGCTTTATGCTAATTGCGCCGTTTAATTAAATAAAAAGCTTTCTAATTACGCTATTGAGCATAACTCCTAATCTAGACCTCAAAATGATGTGAAATTTTAGGGACATGTTTATAAATCAGTAACAAAGATTATTGTCCTCTCACATTTCCAAAAATCTCGTTTTATGGTAAAAAGGGCATTATGGTCAACATTAAGCAATTAACGGAAACATTGGACAATCAACGAGTCAAGTAGTATAATCACATAGGGTTATACTATCATACAAGCTGGTCCTAATGGAGCTCTAAGGCATTTCTAAATCATGCTAATATGGGTCAGAACTGAAAGTCAAAGCAGTGGTCAATTTATGCGACTTTCGGTTCCGAACCGGTCCTAAACTGAAAAATTGTCGGGTCCGACATGCTCAGACATGTTCTTGCATTGATTACCAAGTTATATGAGTGGTAAAACAGGTTACACGTCTTCTACATTGCTAATTATGTGTTAATTCGAAAATTATGTTTCTGTTGACTTTTTATAACTGACTTTGACCCGACAAATGACCTAGTTAGAGCGGGAATCAGAAGGTGCCCTTTTAAGGGTTTATTGCCCACATAATTACCAACTTATAACTACTTTTAGTTTGACTAATCACTGGACCATTAGTGATTAATCGTTAAGTCAAACCTTAATTATGACGGTTTGACTTTAAGCTAATAAACTAAGTAAAACATGATTAAGGAAGGTTAAGGACATTTACCGAAGTACTAAGTACGACTAATGATGCTTAGGGACTGATCTTGTGCTCCAGGAAGTTCCACAAATGAAGCTAGAATGATTTACAAAGTGCAAGTCCAAAGTTTGCATAAGTGCTCCTTTATATAGTGATCTTTGATTGATCAAAATGATGCCAAACAAGTCTAGGATTGTTCCCTGATCAATACAAGTGTCCCTAGTGCCTAAAAACTTGTTTGTGCAGCCCATGGTATTGAAAACAAGCAATCTAAGTCGGTTAAACGGGCTGGACAGACACCTGCCAAGTTTTTCTGCATCTGGGCACTTTAGGCGCCCGCGTAAGGACCCCTTGAGGGCTTACGCGCCCGGTATGGCTCCTCCATCCGGTTTCCAAGTTTGCCATAATTGCACTTTTGGCCCCTGGTCCTTCCAAACTTGATTTTAACATGGTTTCTTGCACTTTTAACCCCCAAACTTGACTTTTAAGGACCCCAAGTCATAAACCAACTTTGTTAAGTCCCCGGTTATTCATACGATCACCGAAAATTCTTAAATTTCAACGTTGACGCTTTTAACCCCTCGTGTACGAATTTTATCATAACTTTCTCATACTATAACGAAACTTGGTGAAATTTTTATCACTTATTCTAGTGAGCATATTTAATCGTTACAAAGCTTCGGGTTTGCTAAACGGTCACTCAGAGGTATACTTTAAACATGTTGACACTTTTAACCCCTGTAGTTTGTAATTTCTCACTTTCTTTCACAATTAGCTTCGTATGATTCATGATTTATTCGTTTAAGGGTATAAACATCATGTAGGGTTATTGTAAAGTATATTTATCCATTGTTGACTCTTTGAACCCCTTTTATTCACATACTTTCCTTGTTTGTCAACTTTAGTCCCTTTAAATCAATTCTTTACACGTTTTAAGTCCATGACACGTGTTGATATATTATTGGACATGAATTTTCGAGGTGTTACATAAGGGAAAAAATTATGGCTCCTAACTCCAAGTCATGAGTCGTATAATTTTCTTCGTGATTTTTCAATTGCCTTGAGGCATACGCAATTACCTTTTTGCGTTGCATTAACACACATCCTAATCCTAGCTTAGAAGCATCACAATAAACTTCAAAATCTTCTGTTCCTTCTGGTAAGGCTAGAATTGGAGCGTTTGTTAACCTTTGCTTTAAAATCTTAAAAGTCTCTTCTTGCATAGATCCCCATTCAAACTTTACTGTTTTACAGGTTAGCTTAGTTAATGGTACTGCTATCTTAGAGAAATCCTTAATGAAGCCCCTATAGTACCCAGCTAATCTTAGAAAACTTCTAATTTCCGTAGCTGATTGCGGGACCTTCCATTTGGTGATCGCTTCTATCTTGGAGGGATCTACGTGAATACCTTCATGATTTACCATATGACCTAAGAATTGCATTTCCTGTAGCCAAAATTCACACTTCGAGAATTTGGCGTAAAGCTTCTCTTTCCTTAACAGAGTTAAGAGTGCTCGTAGATGCTCACAATGTTCGTCCTGACTTTTGGAATAAATAAGTATATCGTCAATGAAGACAATTACAAATTTATCCAAGTACGACTTACAGATTCTATTCATCATGTCCATAAATGCTCCAGGAGCATTTGTTAATCCAAATGGCATGATTGTAAACTCGTAGTGACCTTACCTAGTTCTGAAAGCAGTTTTAGGTATGTCTTCTTCTTGTACTTTCAATTGATGGTATCCGGAGCGTAAGTCTATCTTAGAAAAATATCTAGCTCCCTGGAGTTGGTAGAAAAGATCATCAATCCTAGGTAATGGGTATCGATTCTTGATTGTAACCTTATTCAATTCCCTGTAATCGATACACATTCGCATCGAACCATCTTTCTTTTTCACAAACAACACTGGTGCTCCCCACAGGGATGAACTAGGTTGTATGAATCCTTTGCTTAATAACTCAATAACCAAGACTACTGGATATCATCAATCAAACTCGACCCACCTGAAATTCGTAGCAGACTTAGGGTTTTATACCAGAAACTCTTAGACTTTATAGATTCAAAGAGTTCTCAGATAAGAAAACTCATGCAATGAACCAAAAGATCTAAAAGTTTAAAACACAAAAGGAAGATAAACAGAGATTACCATAGAAAATCGCCCGTGGGTCAGCTGTGCCACCCATCAGTCACCACCCCAAATCACGAATACTAACACTCACCGCCGCCGCCAAGATAGACGAATCTTCCGGCAACCGGCCTTTGAGAGAAAGAGAGATTTGTTGAGCTAGAAAAAAGAGACGTGCCGCAGTGGTATAGAGAGATATGTCGGCGGTCGTAAGATGTTAAAAATCCCCCCAAAAAACAAACACCGTCACGCCTACACCGTAGGTCAGCCGCCATCGCTGCCGCCACGGAGGCCAAAACCCAGGTACTACCATTGTTGCTGTTGGTGGCTTGCCCGCTGCAGTTGTTTCCCTCTCCCTCTTATCTTTCTCTCTCTCATAGTTCTCTGGTCTTTCCCTCTCTCCTATCCTATCTGAATGTTAGACTAGCGGGTGTGTGGCGTTGGTGGTTGGGGCGGGGATGCCAGGCAACGTTGGCTAACCCACACCGTACCAACGTTGGCTACGGCGTTGCCCCGCTAGCGTGGCTTTGAGGCCCGACGTTGGGAGGAGGCGGTCTAAGGTGGCTGGCTTGGATTGGCTGGTGGCATATGACCGTTTGGGGTAGCTGTTTGCCATAGCCGTTGGGATGGCGGTTTTGAAGTTTAAAATCAAACTTTTAAAAAAAATTACAATTTTTACCTTTAAATATCCATCCAAAACTTCATTTTTTTCCACAAATATTTACAAATCTTCTTCAACCAATCCCACGCCAAATAACTAATCTTTTTCAACCAAAACCGAACATGATGCATTGGACGGAGGAGGAGGAGATCGCACTTGTGACATCGATCGTCGATGCACAACGTACGCTACAACGCGGACAAACCGCGTATTGGGGACAAGCATTCCAGCAATACCAACAACACGTTGGGAACACTCGTCACAATTTAAACGCCTGCCAACACAAGTGGCGTGAACTCAAACCGAAGCTGGATCGGTTTAAAGTTTGTTTCGACCGTGTCCTTGGGGGCGACCTGAGCCACGACGATTGAGTGGAGATCGCAAAGATCGAGCAGAGGCACGACGGGAATTCGGAATTTAAGTGGATTCCCCACTTTAACATTTATCGAACTCTGTAATTTGTTTTAGGATTTAGTAACAACTTTTTTTTTTAATTTTTTTGGATTTAATAAGCAGTTTTTTTTTAATTTTTTAGGATGTTATGTAACTTTAAAAAAACATAATATAAGTTGTGTTTTATTTTATAAATGTCAACTATATAAACAAAATATATAAAAAAACCAACATGGCACCCCAATGCCGCCTGGCCACGCCGCTTCCACATCATACTTTTTTGGGTGGCCTGATGGAGCCCACAATTGCCACATGTCAAGCAATGCCCCAAACCCAAGCCCCATAGTCTTATAGAAGTTTAAAGATAAAAGATGACTTCTGCAAGATGACCTCCAAAGCATTTAATAAGCCCCATGCCAACCGTATTTACTATTTTGAATTTCAAATTAACATGGTTCAAATTATTTATGTATTATAAGTTCTTAATTTAAATAAATGAAGTGTTAAGAAATGCTGAGTTGGCGTGTCTGAGGGATCGACACATAAGCATTTCTTATGTCTTCACAAACTCTCCTTTAACAGAAAGGGGAGATATGAAATAGTCAAAAGTTAATTTATTTATTTAGCTTATGTCTTCACAAACTCTCCTTTAACAGAAAGGGGAGATATGAAATAGTCAAAAGTTAATTTATTTATTTAGCTTAATTATTTTAATTGGTGAAATACAACTAAGGAAACTGATTTTCTACTTAGCTTAAGCTTAGTTTCGTTAGTTGTGGGCTTATAAGTTGGGCTTAAAAATTAATTGAAATGATGGCCCAACAAAAGTCTAAAGAAAAAATGCAAAGGCCACCCAGTTTGACACCGGTTGTTTTCTTCCACGACTCCACGCATCAAAACCAGCCAACTAGCCACAATATTTGGCGGGCTAAATCAAATATAAACCGAACCGAATTACATACTTATATCCCAACCTTGTCTCCTCTACATCGGCATCCGTCATGTTTCACAGAGTCCACTACATCTTATTTGAAAATATATGACATAATCTCATCATATCCATGACTTCCTTTTGTCATCACATTTGTCATTGAAAGCGGACACACACTTTCCTTAAACTTATCCTTCAATATTTCCTATACATACATTTCCAAGATGGGGGAACACTGCCAGGCAATACATTTCCAAGATGGGGGAATAGTGCCAGGCAGCTGTCTGGCACTCCCCCATTGGCCCAACCGGTTTATTATATTATATCCATTTTAAATTACGTTTTTGCCCCTGCTTAAAATTTTCGTTTTGCCCCCACCTCAAAATAAAATTACGCTTTCGTCCCCATCTCAAAATTACGATTTTGCCCTTAATTCAAAATTACGATTTTGCCTTGCACTACCCTATTGAACCAACCAGTTTATTATTTTATATCCATTTTAAAATTACGTTTTTTGCCCCTCTTTAAAATTACGGTTATGCCCCTCAGCTCAAAATAAAATTACGCTTTTGTCCCCAGCTCAAAATTACGATTTTTCCATCGATTCAAAATAAAATTGTGGTTTTGCCCTCAGCTCAGAATTACCTTTTCGCCCCCAGTTCAAAATAAAATTTTATTTTTGCCCCCAGCTAAAAATTACGATTTTGCCCTCTGTTCAAAAATGTGATTTTCCCCGTTTAAAAAATTATGATTTCGCACTCAGTTTAAAATTACGTTTTTTCCCAAGTTCAAAATAAAATTATGTTTCTGCCCCTAACTCAAAATTACAATTTTGTCCTCAGTTCAAAATAAAATTGTGATTTTGCCTCCAGCTTAAAATTACGATTGTGCCCTTAGTTCAAATTTATATTACGCTATTACCCCAAGTTCAAAATTACGAATTTGCCCCTGTGAAAATTTACAATTTTGCCCCTGGTGCAAATTTACAGTACTGCCATCACTTTAGCTTTTGGCAAATTACGATTTTACCCCAGTAAAAAAAAAATACAACTTTCCTTCAGTTAAAAGTTAAAATATTGCCATTGTTTTAGTTTTTTTTTTATCAAAACTATAAAAGTGTTTTGTTTTAATTGGTTGACTCGATTTAATTGTTTTCGGTGTCAATGAGCTGCCTAACACTCGCTCATTATTCGGCCATCGCCCCGCAACGCGGGCGGGATATTAACTAGTTTAATACAAATCCCTGTTCAAGATTTATATTCTTGCTTTTCACAATTCATTTAGATTTTATAATGGTTATAAAATATATCCTAGCAATGCCTCTTAATAGTTCTTAACAACACAATTTGATATTATTACTTATATTAATACTACTTTTTCTGTTTAAACTAAATATGTTTAATGATTACCACATTAAGAAAGAACTCTATAATTTGTTGATACCATGCTCATATTTATATTTATAAATCTTAATAATCATATAAACTTTTATAAATACAATTTCCTAAATAACATTATTATATAACTCACTAGTCTAAGTTCCCGTGTGTTACACGGGTGGCTAATAAGAAAAATAACTATTTTAACATGTTGACGTAAATATTTTAATTATATATACGTTGAAATATTAACGGAAATGAGAGAGAGTACACCAAATAATTAAAATGCATGAATACAACCAAAAATTACAACTCATTGAATATCTCTTTATAAACAACATTATTTGTTTTATTCGTAGGTTCGCCGTCGTTGTCAAGTATTAGTAGCTTGACTCAATCTCGTGTTTTAACCTTTGATAAAGCTACATACAACTGACCATGTGTGCAAACGGGTTGCCTCAAGTACAACCCAACTTTTGATAGCGACTGGCCCTGGCTTTTGTTGATCGTCATCGCGAAACATACAGCTATTAGAAATTGGCTCCTTTGAAACGCGAAAGGAATCTTTCTATCCGAGGGAGTTAAATTAATTCTAGGTATGAATGTGCGAGTACCAATATTTCAACCCAAAATTATCTTTGCTTCAATTACACGGCTGTACAATTTTGTAACATGTAGCCTTGTACCGTTGCATAAACCATTTTGTTGGTCTATATTTCGTAATAGCATTATTGGAACCCCAACTTTAAGCACTGACCTATGATTTGGTAAGCCAGATACTTTAAACAATCAAAATCCTACAAAAGATCCAACCTTTTTCAAAGATTTTATTGATAGCATGTAAATAATTAAAAGTAAAGGAACATATGGGTCAAACGGGTCACCTATGTAATTATACATGATTAAGAAAAAAAGGTACCTTAGCTCTCAGGGCTTCCAACTCTGACTTAAGCACTCGGTTGTTCGTTGAAGCATCACTGAATTGATGGTTCACATTTTGTGAGTTGCTTGAACACATATGGTTATATGGGTATTCTACTTATAGTAGTTCCACCTAAATCACATGTTTAGTTCACAAAAATAGTAACAAAACATATACTTTATTTAATTTTTTTTAATTTTATGTCTAAACTATGTTGCACTAATATTTATTTTATGTGTTAAACCATTATTTATATTTATACGTAATCTGCAAGCCCACCTTCACAATCTAGAAAGACCATCAAAACTGGGCCACTACCCTTCTTTTAACCATCAAAACATAAGACTAAGTTTAAAAAAAATCTTGAAAATTCAACAACAAATATATAAGTAAACATATGGTATTTCAAGGTTTCAGGTAGAAGCCACTTATCTTTAACCATAGGACAACTTTTTGACTAAACATCCTTGTTGATTCTTTGACCTATTAAATCAAACCAAGTTCATAGTAGGAATGAGCCAAAGCTATCAACCCGGTTCGAAACCGGTACCGGTACCGAATTTCCCGATAGTTTTCTCCATAGCAAAGTACATAGGTGGGCAATCATATTAAGCAAATTTAATCAACATGTGAATTATGATTCAACCCAAGTTCAATAGTTTTCGTACAGGCATTTCATCGAGCACCTTCTACGCATAAATTAAACAAAACGAAACAATGGGATATGTGTCTCAATCCAGCCCCACACTCATAAAGATCAATAAACAAAAGTGGGAAAAAATAAGCAATACCAGAGCAGAAACAGTTTTAGCAAACTTGTGTTCACCTGTTGTCCCTTGATTCTTGTTCTTTGAAAATGATGACCTGAACCAAATATAGATGACGACCGCAAAACCACCTTAAATCGCATGTTATAAGCCTTGATTCAACAATCAGGTAACCCTTGTATGCTTCTAGCAACCTACAATCCTTATCAGTTAGTTTGTCCAAACAACCTAAACAAACACCCTTGAATTACACCTGGAAAAAAACCACAAACAGTAACTGACCATCTAATATGCTTAATTTTGGGTTAATCTTGAATCCCCAAAACCCAAAAAATAAATGTGAAAAATAATAATATCAGTTGTTTGCTAAAAAACCCTAATAGTTTAAAATCAACAATCTTTAGGAATAAAATAACAACATAACATGATGGAATAGAAAGACAATCGATATGCCTGAATGTTGAATCAATAGCTTAATTCAAGAACATAATTAGTGATGTGTAAAAAATGATATACCGGATTCTTAAGGATTAACAAAGTGAAATCGAGAACTAATAGTGAAAATAAAAAACTGAAGAACATCGAAATGAAATTGGAAATTAGTGCGAGTGATATACCTTTAAATCCCCATTACTAATGCCGCACTCTAATCAGTAGGAATCGTCCACTCAAAACTCATATACATGAAGTAGGAAAGTAAAAACAGTTGCAAAATCGCAACATCTCATATTGTATAAAATGAAGGAATATGCAATCACAATACAGATGTGAAGCACAACCAAGACATACATACATACAACAAAAAAAAAAAACATTGAAAGTAACAGATTACTAAAATAGTGCTCAGTTATTACCAACTTCCATCATAAATTGTAATTTGTAAATGACAAACTGAGACATAAAATCGAACCTGTTCCAGGTCTGGGGGCTGAAAGAACTGCAATACCACCCTCCTAGAAATTCCAACTGCATTCATTTGCAGGTAGAAGTATCACATCACCCTTCTCGAATTCCATCTGCATTCATACCAACATACCATCTAAAAGGAACACAAGCTTTGCTTCTACAGCTCACCTACACAAACAAAGTAGAATATGTATATAGAGTTGAGGCATTTTCGCTCATATCCATGAACTAAAATAGAATTCTATGATTCTCTATCATTCATAAAAGAAACACCAGAAACAAATATATTGGAGTGTGTGAGTACGTTTATCCTCTTTCAGGATTTCTTTCCATTTAACAGCAATTTAAGTAAAGAAACACCAGAAACAAAATAGTGGCTAGCACGCTGCTAGAAGCACCTTACATCGGGTAAATTAATAAAATTATTTAAAATGGTTCAACGGGTAAATTAATAGAATTATTTAAAATGTAAACCAATTTCTCGAGTCAAACGGTCAAAAGTCACTCAAAGTGTATTATTTAGTAATGTCACTTTTCTTATCATAGTAAAACATGAACTATTAACAAAATTCTAGTTAAAAAATACAAACTGTTACTCTTAGCGTGTCAGCTTGACATATGATGACCAGCACTAAAGTTTACCCGTTTTGACAACCACCAATGTTACCACCGCTAATACCAAACACATACAACATACGGCAAAAATATAGTGCATTGTGGTATACCTCAAACCAAAAACCAGGGTTACAAAATCAACATGTAAACTTGGTTTTAAAATGTGCTACGATGCATTTTGGTTGCAGAATCCAATGCACAATGTGTGCGCACCACGTATGTGATGCGTGTGTTATATAAAAACTAATACCAACAGTAGTGTCTAAAACTAAAACTGTAAACACATAATGTATAGGTTATAATTTACCATATGTTAAATATGATTAATAGTAAAAAAGTTACAAAAATGAACTAAAATTAACCTGCAACAGCAACTTCACCATCTAACGTCTGACCTTCCTCACAACACCTCTTGTAACATGCAACTGGGCCCTTCTCAAAGACGTGTCTTGTTGAATGACTGGCTTGAATGCTTCAATCTTTCAACTTCCACCTTAGCCTGGATAAGACAACTTAAAACATCAATAATTTATAATATTTATTCTACATATGGCAAGATTCTTGTCAAATTTCATGTTCCATTTTCTCTTAAAGATTCTTGTCCATTTATTCTACATATGTAAAGTAAAATGTTCAAAATTTGAATATCCTTCGTATCGAAATAAAAGGAGTATTAAATAGAGGACATACAATGCTTCCTTGTATGGACATCCCTTTTGCTTTTAAGCTAAAAAATGCACTCCGAATGTTGGCGATCGATGTAAGAATTTCAAAACAAAGGTTGTTGCAGAAAATTCACCATTGTACATTTAATTGTTGAGATACTTTGTAAACACAATCTTGCTTTGCTCCCTTCTAGTATCAGAAGTAGGCAAGAAGAACATGCCGACTGCGTATTCACCGGGAGGCGGAAGCTCAAACCCCTCATCCTTTGCTACCTGGTAAAGTAAAGTAACTGAGTTTTATTATTGTTGTTGTTGTTGTTGTTGTTGTTGAACACATGGCACTGACTCTCATGGCCCTAACTTTGGTTTTTAATATCTATATATAATTCATAATTGAACCCCTAATAACTTAAACCATATGACCACGAAAACTGAACCGTTTAGAACACAAAACCAGCCCATTCGCTTCAATTTACTTCCACCCCCTGTTTATTTCATTGATTAAAATTGTTGTAATTGCAATAGCTAACTTCTATGGAAATAGTCCTCTTCCTGTACCACTTTTTTTTATAATAAGGGCTAGAGTCAGCATCTCCTGTAACATATCAACAACTATTCGTTAATCCAACCTTATAATTTCGTATAAAACTTTTGGCCTTTTTCTTCTCAAAAATATTTTGACCCATTAGCTTATGCATAGTTCAATTAAGGTTACTCTTATAAAAAAATATATTATCAGCAAATCAAAAAAAATTGTAACATTATTAAAAAATAATTTTAATAAAATCAAAGAAAAATTGCTTCAAGTCAATCCAACCATACTAAAATTGACACTTGTCTAGCACCCTCACACATTTTAGAACCGTTGGGACTTAGAATCTTAACTTTGTAATTAAATCTTATAAATGAAGGGGTTCTCCGTCATTGGCCTCAAATGCCTTGTTTGTCAGAATCCTATTATGAAGTCCAAGGTCATGTTAATAAAAAATAAAAAAAAATAATAATAATAATTACATGATTAATTAGATTAATCCTACTGTAAAATGTAAAACACCATGTTCATCAATTTACCATGTCTGATAGTCTTGTATGCAGCTTGTCTAAGCAATCCAGTATATAGGCATGCTCAAAAAAATGCACTTAATATATCATTAAAGTATATAATGAAGGTAACAATATAAGTATTAAAAAGAAACAAAAAAAAATAAAGGAATAATATGGTTCAGAAGGAGAAAAAGAGCATCGACAATACAAAAAACCAAAAAAGCAAGCATGTGTAAAATGTAAAAGGTGTTAGTTAATGAAAATGTGTCAACTTCCATAAGAGTTTTATCAATTCTTGACTGAAAAAGTCAAGAATTACTTAATCGCTATCCCCCTATCTATCCAAGTTTTAAGCATCAAAGAAGCAACAGCATGATAGAGTATTAGTATGTATTCATGAGCAATCCCATTATTACATATGTAGGTTTCATCTTCTTTTCCTTTCATTATTTCTCAAATATTTTTCATTTCTTGCGAAAATGATGCGAGAACATACAAATGTATCAAAAAGTTAAAGCCAATAAGACATGTCATACCTTAATTAAGATATGTAATAATCTGATAACTATGTGTCCCAGATGAAATGGACCATCTTTAGAATAGCTGGGAATCAAGTTTTTTGCTTCTTTAGAAATTTTAAACAATATGATAATGATGTTTTTAAGGTTAAAATTCCTTAGGAGATACGTCTCTAGAAGAATGGAACCGATTATGAATAGAAAATCTCACAAAATCACCTGAATCCAGTTGACACTTTGAATTATCAAAGCTATGTGTTTAATTTTTGCAGCTCCATATAAAGCAAGAATAATGCCCGTACGTCAAAGAAGCGATAAGATTTGCATTGATTTGATTTCATTATTTATAACTTACGTCTAGTTTAAACGATATAATAACAATGTTTAACCATTACCTATAGCATAATCAGTCGCATGTGCTCTTCATGAACAGAAACATGCAGGTCTCTTTCTAGAATCATGCCAAATTAAACAAAGTGGTGATACAGACCAAACTTCCTCATAAAGATTAAGTCACTACATGTAAATTAAACAAATCAGATGATTATTGAAATCTACTTCCATGTAAATAAAAAAACTGACCTCGGCAGAAGCTTATTTTATTTTAAAAGCTCCCAATTTTCACTCACAATCTACATATATTTCTGCATTGTTAGAGCACAAAACAGAAAATCTAAAAGATCGTTACACAAATCATGCAGTAGATAAGACGGTAGCCCTTCACCGATGATCCCAAAACATAGTTTTTTTGCTTAATCTTCGTCTGTCTTAAGAAAACTAACAGAACAAATCATTTCAAATTTCTTTGCATTTTCAGGTTCTAATCATTTCAAATTTCACACTATATGACAACAAAGCCCTACAATTGGATTTTAAAAGCCCAACCTTTTTTAGTTTGCATATTTATTACTGGCCACAACCAATCAAACACGCCAATAACCACCAGTACACATCAATTATTCAAACCAAAAAGTCACCCTATAGTAGCAGTGTTTATGCTTTATTTATTTTACGTACAGTTTAGAAAAAATTGAAAATATTCAGAACTTAAACCCTAAATCCCAATCGTTTCCATCAAAATTGAACCACTTACTACATGCTGAACCATCAAAATCGTCATGACATCACCAGCGGAACCTACACCCGCAGCCGTCATGGTCACAGAGAAACCCTAGACCACCAGCATCAAAGAATAAGAAGAAAAAATATTTGTTTACAGCATCAAAGATTAAGAAGAAAACATACCTTGATTTAGGGTTTATGAGAAATACAGCGATGGACATGCAGAGATGTATGAAACTGAAATTAGGGTTTTAAGGGTTCATTAACATACCACCAATTAATGGATTAAACTTCAACATCAAGATAATAGATAATATAAGAAGCAATTGCTTGACAGCACTCACCGATGATTCAGATTTGCAGAATGATGAAAAAAAGATGAATACGGAGGAGAAGATAATTCGCGTTTGAATCCTCTAGTTAAACATAGTATTCGTAATTTTGGAGAAGATTTTCAACTGATTGATGATTGATTGCAGTTTCCATACAAAGAGCATATGAGAGGTTTCAATATTGAATGTTTGGAGAATGCCTAAATTCATTTTGCCGCTCGTGAAAGTGAATAAGAAAGGAGAGAAAGGAAAATGGCGCCCAAATCACAATTCTCTGGCTAAAGAGATATGCCACCTCAAGGTCAAAAAGTCAACCTTTATTTTGCTTTAGTATAATAGATAGATTTAGTAAAATCCAATTATAAAATTATATTTAGAATATATTATGTAATCATACTGGGTTACCAATTAAGCTATATTGGGCTAAAGTATTTTACGATAGAAAGCCCTAGTAGAGATGCACCAAATAATGAGTTAAATAACGGAAACCAATTATTAACCGAAATCATATAATTGCTTAATAACCAATTAGTGTTTATTTTTATCCGTAGTTTTGTAACCGGTTAAGGAATTTTTAGAAGAAACCGGTTTTAACTGATTTACCGGTTAACCAAAAAAAAAAGAAAAAAAAAACTTGTTAACCGATCGGTTTTAACTGATTTATTGGGCTTCCTCTGGGCGCATTGAGTATCCACCGTATCTGGAATTTAAATCTCCCTTTCATTTGATTCTACTATCTGCCTTCCCTGTTCCGGGTGAGTTTAGTATGGATGAGAAAAACACAGCTGGAGTAGAGATTCAGTTGATTGATCTCTCTAATCTGTTGCATTGTTCTTCACATCAGGTGCATGCATGCATGCGTGCGTTCGAACCACCACTTTTCCCCATAATCACGCTCCCAAAAAGTAATTTATACCTCCGTTTTAGTTGTTGTTTTCATTTCAATCGTTTCCCCCTTTGTGGGTTCGTTTTTCAGTGTTTAACTATGTGGCGTTTAGAGCAGATCTCAGGTTGTTATTTTGTTTAGAACATCAGATGATGGCTTTGGGTATTTTGTTCTATTCATATCTAAATCATTGATCGAAATTGAACAATTGGTAAAATGATTGAACTCACCAAAGTAACACCCTTGGTTTCAAAATGTTTTGTTATCCGCTTTTAGAATAGGTAGGTTCGAGATTAAATTCAGATATTTTTTTTGAATCCGATATTATTACTTTTAGTGTTATTAACTTTCAAAAGTTGTTTTGTTTATTTTTCAGCTTGCAGATTGGGAAGAATGAGAATTGAGAAAATATTAAAGACTCGAATCAAGTGAAGCCACAGGTAGAGGTTGACTTGAAATTGGCAACCAAAGAGCATGAAGACTCAATTTCAGAAGAGGCTCTGGTTGTAGAGGTTGTTTCTTCATTTTCATGTATTCAAACTTAAATACATTTGATTATAGCAGTTAAATGTGTCCTCTACAGATTATAGAGGTTGATCCTCAAACGTTTATAATTCATCGTTTTTTTAACTAAATTGCTTCATTAGTTATGGTTACAAAAAAAATATTATCATATTAGCAATCTGAATTTAATAATAAGTTAATTTAGGATGAAGCATGCATTTAAATAGACATTTGCCTACTCTCAGCCCTTTCATCTTTTAAGTACATTTAGATTAAATACAGCACTAATCATTCATTCATAAGTAATTGGGTCGAACTTGCCACCTCTAGCTAACTGAGTTTCAATTGCTGAGTTGTCACATATGGATTTATAGATGGTTATTGTGCTGATTTTTGACGGTGAACTATGAGCTTACTTTTCTTGTGGTAATGTTACAGTATAAAACCTGGATATGAAAGTATTGAAAAAAAAAATTGAACAAGAGGTAAAAGAGATTGATGGCACCTTATTATCTATTGTTTTTAATGAACTATAAACCTCTTGTAAACGTATAATTATTTAATTCAAGATCCATACGTTTTTTACAAACCAACGAAAATAACTAAAATCAGGGAAAACCTTGAGTTCAAAATCGGAGCTCTAGATGGCGAAATTGGGTCCCGTGATTCGGGTTTTGTCTATTGCATTTGGCCTAGCGTGTGGCGACAAGCATTTGTCCAAGCGCGTGGCTCGTTGAGACGTATAACTCCACATGTGATGAAAATTATGCCCTTTTCAGTTTTAAACCATTTTCTAGCTCACTTCTGTGTGTCTAGTTGCTCCAAATACGAGTCTGGTAAATCATGGATCAACTCCATATCACCACCAACGTAAAGATTAAGCATCATTTGTTACCTTCCACCTAAATATTCCATCCTAGTAAACAAGAGCATATGAAAAACTGCAACATTTGTATTACTTCACTTTTATTATTACCTTTTAATATCTTCATGAAGATTCAGCATGATACGAGTCTTGAGAGTTCAGTTAAAATCTGCATGAAGACACTGCATCTTTTCTAGGCTTTCTTCACTCGTACTATTTGCAAATTCTTCAACATCTGTGACTTTGGATGTGTGTTGTTGATATGCAGAAACCTTGGTAGAATGTCTTCTTTCTTCAACTCTAGTCAAGGGTCAAACAACACACTTTGACATTAGTGGCCAAACCATTTCCTTGAAAATTAATTTTAACAAGAATATAACCAAAACTCATAACACCTTCTAAACACTATTAAAAGAAAGTTAGACTACTTTAAAAATTAGTATATTTTTTATAATCGTAGTTAAAACATTAACTAGAGACGAGGTTAAAAGAAATTAAAGTGTTTGCATGTCAGCCAAACAATCCAACCTGACCCGACCCATTTCAACCCTTACTAAACCATTTTTCTTAACCCAGACCTCTTTCGACTCGTTACGCAATCCACCCATAATTTCTGTAGGAAAAAAAGTAGATGCTTACTAGAACTCATCTTGTCCCTTGTTCATTTGTTTAGTCTTCGTCTGGAAACTCATCAACCACTTTGACCCTTTTACTCTAACTTAGCCTCTGGTGTTATAATCTTGGTCTTCAATTTCCGTTAATTCCTTACCGCACTTTTGAGTTCACAATACAGCCTAGATTGCCTGTCGCGGAGAAAGAAATGTGACTAAGCGTAATGCCTAGAGTGAATGAATACAACAAAATACAGAAGCATACAAGTCTAACACCAACATCATATACAAGGTTTTAACGTGTAAGAGTGAACATTACAATTAGAGTTAAATACACAGATGGACCCTATGGTTTATAGCTAGTTTCACCTCTGGGTGTTACATTGATAAAATTAAAAAAATTTGCTGTTAGTACCCAAAGGTGTTACATTGATAAAAAAAATGGAAGGGTATTTTAGTCACTATTTTGATAAAATTAACTAATTTTGGTGTTAGTACCCAAAGGTGTTGCAAAATTGAAACCATAAAACCTGAACCTGTTTAAAAAAAAGTTAGTACCCAAATACGAAACTAGCTATAAACCACATGGTCCATCTGTGTAATTAACTCTTACAATTATTTAGATAAAATCCCAAGTTGCCTATTTTTATTAGGGCAATCTTTTATTTTTTGTTGGCCAAACTAATATTCGTTAACTTCAGCACATTTATGAACTATATACATCTCATCTAGGTTTGATCCTTCAGTTTAGTATACAGATCAAGTAACCCGACCCGATACCATACCTGAAACCGGTTTGACCCAACCTGACCCAAACCGCCAATTTGTATATCAAATCCTACTCTCGTTACTAAAACTGGTTTGGACTCGAACCTGTTTGAAAAACATGTATAATCAGGGCCGTCCCTAAGAATTTTAAAAAAACTTTGGGCCCTGGGCGAGTAGTGAAAATCGAGCCCTAAAATATGTATTTGAAAAGAACTATCTATATAAAAAAGCTTAAAATGTATTAAAAAGCTTAAAACATATATATATATATATATATATATAT
The DNA here is from genome assembly GCA_030545235.1 of Helianthus tuberosus. Classification (NCBI taxonomy): domain Eukaryota; kingdom Viridiplantae; phylum Streptophyta; class Magnoliopsida; order Asterales; family Asteraceae; genus Helianthus; species Helianthus tuberosus. Next base: position 140,971,341 of record CM060426.1, on the reverse strand, counting down.
TAAAAATCATATTTTTTAAAAATTTACGGCCGCAGGAGATTTGGGCCTGGTCACCCAGCCGGCCATGGTATGTAATATTAGAAAACTAGGGGTTTAAAAAGGTGAAACGCTTTCAATGCGACCCAAACCGATTTGTATGGGATCAAATATTTACTTCATAACCGGCTTACGAGCGAACCGATTTTGACTCAAAACGGTTTTAACCAAACCGAGCTGGTTTTGCTAAACACCCAAATGAACACTATTATGAATTATGAAATAGTTTATGTTGGGCTAAATAACATTTCTTAATTGTAAACCAGTTGGGCTTCCAACATTAAAACAGGCCCAAACTAGAAAGAAACCAGTAGCCAAAACTTTGAAAATAAATAATTGTCACCTGACGGGTGGCCGGAAAAATTACAGCCGTCCACGAAGTCATCGGCTGTGATGGCTTTATAAATCCGATATGATGTGTGGAGATGGTGGTACGATGTCGTTTTACCTCCGGTGATTTGGTATTCACGACAGGAAATTTGTTTTCAGTGACTACAGAGAAAGAAGAAGAAGGTAAGGGTTATTCATTTAAAACAACGTCTAGCAATAATTAACTGATATTTAATTAACATGTACCTTTAGTCTCTTATGTCGATGCAGGGGATATGAGAGATTCGGGGCCAGTAGTGGGAGTCTCTTCCTTCACACCTTTCTTTCAATTTTGGGCAATCACCATTTATACTCAAACTCAAAAGTGAAGGTAACAGCGTCTCTGGTAGATCGTTCACCTTTGGACATCTGCTAATGATGAGATGTTGAAGGGATGTGAGGTGTTGTAGTCCCGTTGAAAGTGATTCCAGATTATCAAATTCGAATATGTCCAGAGATGTAAGAGAAGAAGGGAAAAGGTGGGACAATTGACTGAAATTCCTCACATCAGGTTCATTAAATAATCTTAGGTGAACAAGGGAAGGTGGGAAATTCTGATTGCCCCATTCTGAGATGGGCTTTTTCAACCCCCCTATTACAAGGGAAAGCAATTTGGGAGGCCAAAGCGCACGAGGAAAGGAAGCATCGATCATTGGACAATCTATGATACACATATCTTTTAACATGGTGAGATTGGATAGCGGAAGGTCAGGAAATGACTCTAGATTTTCACAAAAACTAATCCTCCAACTGATTAGATTTGGCAGCTGCAGGTCACCAAATGCCTTCATGTTTTTGCACCTAAATATGTTCAGTTCTGTGAGATTTGGAAGCTGGAGGTTAGGAAATGACTCTATGCTTTCACAATCTTGTATGTACAACCAGGTGAGATTTGATAGTTGATGAAGATTAGAAAATAACTCCATCTTTTGACAAATAATTATTGACAAAGAGGTGAGGTGAGTGGAGTTACTCAATTGATTTATTGATTTTAGATTTCCACAACCATATATACTAAGTGACTTGAGATTCTGCCCTCCTCCACCTGTTGTTGTTGCTCTTGGGAAGGAGACATTTCTAACTGAACTACACCAAGTGATGTTTAACCTCTCAACGCTATTTGGACAACACAAATGCTCCATACTTTCACATGAATCTATAACCAACTTCCTAAGGGATGATAGGAGGTTGCTCCCAATGTTATCCTCATCCTCCTCTTTCTCTCCTAAACTCACCAATTTTTTACATTCAGATACCTCCAATTCCGTTAAATTTACAAGAACTTTACTTGCCTCTGCATCTGATTCCCACAGGTATCTTATTTCATCACAATTCATGATTTTTACTGTTTCCATCACCCCAAAATTCTCTAGAACACCTCTCCACACCTCATCCGTAAGCCCTAAAATAGATCCGATTTCTATCTCTGTGGTTGATGAAGCTGCTCGAACCAGACTTCTCAGCACACTTTCACAACATTTATATATTCTTAAAACTCTTAGTAAAGGTAATGCTTCAAGTGAGACATCAATCAAATTGGGACAATTTTTTATTTGAAGCTCTCGAAGGCGTGGAAACATTGCCTCGCTATTGGTTGACCATACCTCCCAACTCGACATATCTTCAAACATTAGAATTTCAAGTGAAGGTAGTCGGCCAAGTGGCGGTAGAGATGTACATTTTCTACAAGCGCGTAGCGACACATGAACCAATCTATTAAAAGACGGATCCCCAACCCAGTTTGGAAACTCCATTCCCTCGTAACACTCAACCTCAAGCATTTTCAACTTATCACTGCGGGGCTTTAGCTCATTGAGAACTTCCTTCTCAAGTGTTTCACTTGCAGACCCATTATCCCATTTCAACTCTAACTTGTTAATCCCTTTGAAAGATAAGTTCGCCTCTCGTGCATGCATTGAGCTCTGCACTTTGTTCAACCCCTCGATGGAAATTTCCCCGTGCAGATCCTTTAATCCCTTAAGCTCGGTTATTGCAAAGCCACTGTTTCCTCCGATGATGATCCTAGTGAGAGTCTGTAGGCTTTTCAACTCACCAATTCCCAAAGGCAACTTCTTCAAAAATGGAGTATTTCTGATGTCAAAATGCCTCAGCCTTTTGAGTTTAAAGAAGCTTTTAGGCAAATTAGTCAGACTTTCACATCCAGAAACTATCAATGTCTGTAAATTATAAAGATTGCCAACATTCTCAGGCAACTCTTTTATATTTGTATGAGATAGATTAAGATACCTCAGGTGCTTCAAACTACCAATGGAATTTGGTACCTCACTTATGTTAAAATGACTCAAAGAAAGAACCCTTAACAGTGGTAGCTGAGGAAGCAAGTCAACCAAAATCTTGCTGGATAAGTAAAACTTCTTCCGGCCTTGATCTACCCCAACATATACCGCTAACAATGTTCTCAAACTTCTGGCCTTTTCAAATGCCCCGAACTTCTGGAAAGCTACATACTTCTCACGAATAAATGACATATGTCGGTACTTGGCTAAAGCTTCCTCCGTCATCTCCATCTGATTATCAAACCTTAAAAAATATTCTCCAGCAACAAATGTGGCCAGGTCGTTCATGAGATCATGCATCACAAAAAAGGGTTCACCACTAGGTGCAGGTTGAAAAAATGACCTCGATAGCAATTTCTCAAAATATTCACGGGCCAAGCATTCTGGTGACTTGTTTGCAAGTGACTCATTCAGATACCCTTCAGCCACCCATAATAATACCAACTCCTCTTTTTCAAACAAAAAGTCCTTAGGGAACAAAGAGCAATAAGCAAACAATCGCTTCAAATCGGCAGAAAGATCATGGTAACTTAGCCTGAGGGCTGGAACAATTTCATTAGCAGTTTCTAAATCCCATATCTCACTGTTTAACACATCATCCCATTCTTCTCCATCTGTCTTCGTTCTCAACAGCCTTCCGATTGCCTTTATAGCCGCCAAAGGCAAAAAACCACACTTTTCGACAATACCTTCACCTAGTGGTATAAGTGTTTCATGCGAGTCAAAGTTATCTACATCCAATGCATGTCGAGCTAATAAAGACAAAGCATCATCATGCGACAAACTCTTGAGAAGGTCTAGATGATTAAAACCTATCTTTTTAAGCAGTTGATGCTTGCGAGTTGTCATGATTACCCGACTTCCGGTAGCACCAGAACGAAATGGACGCACTAGGTTTTCCCAGTCGTCATAGTTTTCATTCCACACATCATCGAGCACTAATAGAAATCGTTTGCCCTCAAGTTTCTCTTTAAGAGCAATTTGAAGCTGATTTATATCTTTAAACTTCTTGTTTTCTGTAGCCACAGATTGATAGATGGTTTCACTTATTTTAAATATATCAAACTCATCGGACACGCAAACCCACGCCATGAGTTCAAAGTGATCCTTCACTCGCGTATCGTTGTACAATATTCTAGCCAGAGTGGTCTTCCCTACCCCACCCATACCAACGATGGGTACGATGATAAAGTTTTCTTTAGACAGTTCATCCTGCAACAACTTGTTAATCAACTTTTCTCTCTCACCTTCTCGCCCAACAACATCAGATTCTAGCAAAGATGTTTCATTTCTTCTACTAGTACTTTTTGGCTTTTCATTTTTCACAATCAAACCAAGATCACCCTTTTGGTTCGCTAGATGTTGTAACTTGGTGTTGATACTATCTAACTTGTGATGCAGACGTTGACTTAGTGAGAATTTTGTGCAGCAAGTTGGGACTATGAGGTTTCTTACCTTGCTGGTGATCGCCTCAGATTCCTGTGACAGCTCACGACGCATAGCTTCGGTAGCCACATCGTCCAGTACGTCATCGATGTCGTAAGCCAAATGTTGGAGACGGTTGAGCCAATTTTTAACAGCTTTTTCAGTTATTTCTTTCTCAGAAGCATCAGCAAGCAGATCTTGGATATGGGAGAGTGTGCTCTGCAGTTCATTGAGCTCAGAATCAATCTTCTGAGAGCGAGCAAATTTCTTGAAGGCTTCATCGGTTAGCTTCTGAAAAATGACATTGAGGAGGGCAGAAGCAGCAGTTTCAGCCATTGTTAACAGACAGTGAAGATGAAAAAACGAGAATATTTGGTATGTGTGATATTGATAGAATGACAAGAGTGTAGATACTGATAGAACTCACAGCTGCTTATAGTGATTGTATCGATGTTCTTGCTTAGCTAGTGGACATTTTTTAACAATTCTTTTGTAAGGTATAGCTGTCAGCCACATGACAACCTCTTGGTTAGTACGTTTTATAATACTTAATGGATTAAATTAGTGTCAAGTTGCCAACGGTTACTTTACATGCACATTTTTTTTTGAACGGTTACTTTACATGCACATGCTTTCCCATGTATGGTGGCTGTATTTATGGTCATCGATTTATGAATGAATATGTTAATATGCTTCTGTTTGTTGAAGACGTGCTTTTATTTTTGCAACTTAATCCAGCTTACCTCTCTCTCATTCCTTTTACACAAATCTTTAAGTTCATCCAATTTCTAATTCTTATGCATATATGAATGTCTCTATATGTGTTCTAAACTCCTTCCTGATTTACACCCTAATTTGTTGTAAATTTGCCCAAACTAATGTAAACTGGCAAGTCTCCGACTGGTTGCTGCATACGGGTTTAGGTAATTATTATTGCGGTGTTTAGTAAGCTTGTAAATTTGCCCAAACTAATGTAAACTGGTAACGTATATCGTCTACGACTGCTTGCTGCATACGCGTTTAGGTAATTATTATTGCTGTGTTTAGCATGTGTGATATTGAGAAAACTCACAGCTGTTTATACTGATTTTATATGTTCTTGGTCAGCAAATTTTAAGGGTATACGGGGCACCAGCGGGGAGGGGGATCGGTGACCCAATTCCCCTAGCAGGAACACCGCCGCCATCCCTGCGGTGAGGCAAATCGGGGAGGAGTCACCGCATGAAGGAGGGAGGGAGATGGTGGGCCACCCTCTTTTCAACCAATCAAAACATTTTTTTTTCTTTTTGAATAAAAAAAAGCAAGTCCCCTAAGAGGGGAGTGCCGCCATCAAATTGAGGGTGTGAGGGGAGTTTAAGAGGGGAGTTGACGTGACATAACCTGATTGGGTGTGCGTAAGAGAGGGGACTCCCCTAAGAGGGGAGTGCCCCTCTCACCCTAACACTTCTTTTGTTTAGGAGTAGGTAATGTGTAGGTATTATATAGCCACTTCTTTTGTTTAGGACTTGGTTAGTACTTTTTTATTATGTTTTATGGATTATAAATTTATAATTAATGTCAAGTTGCCTATTGTTAAAATGAACTGTTTTATTGCTGTGTCACACCCATAGTCCGATTAAAGAAATTGTTTTATTGAGCTGGAATGACAATAGACTAATATTAAGTTTGCATAATTGGCAAACTTGACCCTTCAACTTTGTTTTACTTTTCATTCATTGTTTTAATATTAAAAGTGAATCAAAAGGCATAAATGTCATTCATTTTTTTGGCTTGATTTAGTGTAAACGAACACAATTGCATAGTTATACCACCCCCCTTGATACATGTTCCCAGTTGAGTCACCTAAATAACTTGTTTTATGGTTAACTAGCCTAAGACCCCGCGAGTTTCGTGGGTGGCTTAACACACAAATATATAACTTAAAATTGTTGAAATAATCCTTTGAAAGAAATAAACGTTCAAGTAAGGAAATCCATCTCTCTACCCGTGGGTACGTAATGTATCAAACGAAGTTAGATTCAATCTAACTTTAAAAAATTAAACTAAAAATAAGGTAAGGCATCTAAAGTTTGTTGATCGAGTTTTGAATCATATAGTAAATGAAAATATTAGTTGTGCATAGATGTTAGATAGGAATCCTGACAACATTTCTTATCACATCTTATCTGGTTCAGATAAAATCCTCTCGATCTCTTCTAAAAGGCGTTCCTTTTCATCTCTCATCTCCTCGTTCTGCTTTTGGAGTTCTTCGATCTGCTTAGTTTGTTCAGAATCCTTCCTGAAATGTTTAAAGGGGTGTTTGGATTAGTTTATGGGCTTGATTACATTGATATATGTTTAAGGGTGTGTTTGGATCAGTTGTGACTGTACCTATTCATGAAAGCCAAATTAAGTTTAAGCGATCGCACTTCCTTCTCAAGATTTTCACATCGCTTCAGCATAGACTGCATGTCTGATGAAGTTGCAGGGGTTTGAGTTCTTCCCTTTGCTTCTGCCATTCTACATCGTCATCGTCACACATCATGTTAGTAGACATTTAACAAAGTAGAACTTTTATCTATAAATACTTCATGTTTCAATAATATAGAGATCTCTTTTTCTTGAATTAAGTAAAGATAGCATTACATACTTCCGTGATCGTTCCACCCTGCGTTTCTTTGGAGGATCCCTGCTGTCCACTGCATAAATAATAAAAAAAAAACTTCGATGCATATGTTCATAGCTTTGTACTTGTTCATGTAAAGGAAAATGAGTTCAAAATACGTATCACACTAAAATATAAATAAAAGTGTATAACTTTAAAGGCGGAAAAAGGAGATGCACAAAACTCGAATTGAACTCCATATTCACCAAAAGACCTTTGGCCTAGTAGTATCAAGGTGTTTGTTCTTAGAAAGTTTTTGAAATTATGTTTTCCTATTTGCACACCATCACTATGATATGTGCAATTAGTGATATTATTAAGGGTATTGATAAGCAATTGTCAAATAGTTAAACTATTTCCTGATCAATATATTTGGCAGTTAAACCGAATGTAATACTGTTAGTGACCATTAACAGTAAAGACAAACCTTGCGGTCCTCTTGAAGATTATCATGCATTTGTTCCTTTGTATCTATGAACCAATAAAAAAAGTGAAATTAGTAACATGTTTCACGTTTTGATTAAAAGTTCTTGCGGTATCTACCCAACCCGTTTTGACATAAACTAAAATTATCTATTTTTGACCCGAACCTGTGGCCCGCCCATTTACCACCTACAACGTAGAGTAAAGTTTGGTAACTAATCTAAATGGTAGTTTTGACATAAACTAAAATTATCTATTATGTAGTTTTTTTTCCTTCTAAAATGACACTTTTTATTAAACACACTTTTAATCTGGCCCGTTCTGATCTGTTAACTAACCTTCAAGAACTGAAAAGACACGAAGAAAGGAGGCTGAACAAATGAAGAAGATGAAAGATATAAAAGCACCTACACCTTTTATAATGAAACTATACGTGCGTTATCACCAGACACATGACAGAAAAATAACAAAGAAAAGAAGAAAAAAAAACATACCGAACGGGAAAATAACCTGGGTAGCACAAATTAACAACCAGCAACATCACCACCACACCATGAGATTATTACCTTTCATAAGCCCAACATAGTTTTTAATATATCATTAAAACAATTGGCCAAACCACTATGCATGCCTATTTGTAATTCATATATAGTTAACAAAGTATGTTGTACGTCTATTAAAAGGCCCATTCAATTGAACTTCATATTTGCTCTATCATGAAACAAATAAAAAAAATCCGAAGAAGCAAGACAATAAACATCAACCAATAGAACTCCATATCTTGCTCTATCACAGACACTTCTTTGTTCATTTTTTATTAGATTATAACTAATGGTTCACAAACTATGAATAAAAAAAACAATATCACAGTGAATGCATTACTGTCATGGATTTTCTAAATGGGTTCATGGGCTCGACTGAAATTGACCCGAACCCGTTTATACCAAACCCAAACCCACGAATTTCGTATTTGGTTCGACCTAAACCCATTCTGATCCCGTTACCCCACTTATTTTGATAGATATATATACACCCAAATCTATTATCTTATAATGAACAATCCTGCATCAAGGATACTTTGAGCATTTTTTTTTTTTTTTTTTGTCAAAAGTTGGGTGTAGAGTTATTTGTATAGCTTATTTTCCAAGAGAGAGTTATAGGTTATAACTTACAATTATACAGAGAACCTTATGCATTCTAATAAACTTCAAATGCAATGATATCAAAAGATAGTAATGATGGTATAAATTTAAAGTAAGAGAACTTACACGCTACAGGAACAACAGTAAAAAAATTCCTATTGCGAGTTAGTTGCTCGCCACCATCAATGTGCTACCACCTCTGCTTAAACAAAGAAACACAAATGAAGTAAAACATTAAAACTTGTTTTTAACTCTGAGTTTCACTATTAAGTATCTTTTCTTTCTTCAGAAATTTGGTGTTGGTTGAAAGTTTGCATCATATTAGTGTCTTAGCAATTTTTTTAGTGTCTTTTATGCACACCAGTGAACAACATCGGTGGTTTCAGACGTCTCTATCTGGAAAAAAATAACAAAATTAGGATGGTTTTACATCTGATAAAAACAAATTACGTGTAAATCCTAGTTTATCTCATACCAGTCAACCCCATATTACATCATCCTCCATAAATTCCTCCACTTTGACTCATACCAGTCAACCCCAGATGTACCCCAGATTACATCTGATGGCAACTATTGTCTTTACTAAAACAAATAAATCCCAATTTATCTAATCTCATAATAGAATCTTTTTGCGGTTTTCACATGATTCTTTCATTTAGTAGCAGTTGATCATTTTCTGTTCTTTTTTTGCATAGAGTTGTTCCCAAACATGATACCAGAAAACACTAATATTCAACTTGTTATGTAGTTAACATACCTCAAATATGTAAATTTGGTGCATTCCAACAACAAGTTCCTAAAGTAACAAAGTAATCAAACTATTATTATTACATTAGTTTAAAAATAGGATTATATAATTCAAATGAAGGCAATAAATAAACTACAACCTGCAACCCTAAAACAATTTAGGGTAAAAATTAAGTCGAATTGTATCACTCTTAGATGAACAAATACATGTTAAATCAACGTTAGGGTTTCAAGAATAATCTATTAGATTAAAAAGTTTGGGTTTTTAAAACCCTAATCGATGAACCAATATATGTAAATCAACGTTAGGGTTTCAAGAGTAATCTATTAGAGTTCGTATAAAGATTATCGATTGAAAAAATGAATAAAAAGTGGAGAATCTAACCTGCTTGCTTGCGAATCGCGATGGAACATGAAGAGTTTTAGGGTTTGTGTATTAGGGGATGAGAGTAAAGGGTGAGAGGCGTGGATTCAGGGGAAATTGGATGATATCTACAGATGAAAGCGCCATAGTAGAAATCGCCAATGTGATGTCGGCCGAGATTTAGGGATTTTGATTGTGAGAAGATGGAAAGAGAAGAGGAAAAAGGATGGGAATTGGTGATCCCGCCTAAAACAAAGAAAAGAGTTGTAATAGAATGCCAGGTGGCAATTAGTTGATTAAAAATATGCCAAGTGGCACCAAAATGTATTGTGTTAATATATATAATAGATTCAGTGAAATGAAAGAAGTTAGAGGAGTTTTGTAACTCCAAAATCTAAAATCATTGTCCCCTTTCTTTCTATATAATATGTGATCCGATGACCTCGTTATCAATTTGAACTTGAAAAGTCGTCATTATAGACATGGTTTTAAAAAACGGATAAGGCGAAACGTGTGACATCCCAGGAAAAACCAGTAAACACCGCAACTTAACTAGCTTCCTCAGTAACTACGCACTAAATTTCGGGACGAAATTTTCTTAACAGGGGGAGAATGTGACAACCCTCGTAATTCCATGTATCCGTACAATTTATTAATGATAATTAAAGTGCTTGATGACTGTGCTGAATCATTGAACTGCTCTCTGATTACTGTGTTATACTTACATGTGCGTGTTAACATACTAGTAGTATACAGAAAAGTTACTAAATAGTCCAATATGCTTTCCTGAGTGTTAGGAATTAATTGTGTTACAAAATTATATATAATAGACACTTAACGGAATAATTAAACACTTTAACGAAACAGTATCCGACCGAACAACCGGACATTACCCGGGACACTAAATTTTTGCCAACTACACTGTCTTATTATTTTTTGACTAGTCGTGGTTCCCGTGTACCATAACACCCACCAAAAAAAATCATCACACAAACATATACTATCAAGTTACTTGCACTCTAATTATCAATTACCATTTAGTTAGAAAAATTGCAACAAGACCCCCCCCCCCCAACCGAAATTTCGGTTCCTCATGGACCCACACCATCATCCTCCATGCTTCCAAATATTTGATTAGATTTTAACTCAATATTATATTTGATTACTTACTTGCATATCTAAACAAAATATTATAAGATGGAGTATAAGCATGGCCAACATCTCTACATATCTTTCACAAGATTCACCCTACTCTCTCTCTCATCACTCTCCTCTCTCTCACTTTCGGTTCACCCCCAAAACCGCCACCCTCACCACCACATAACCACCATCATCTTCATCATATTCAACTTCCATACTAGCTCAAAGTTGATCCTTGGAGGTTGCATCTTGAAGAGCATTCAAGGAGCTTTGTTCTTGCTTTTCATCATCATTTCTTCATCATCTTCTTCACTAAGAATCATCCCTAGCTATAAGCTAGTAGTAAGTCTTGATTTACCCTTATTCATGTCTATTTGGTGTAGTTAAAAAGATGTAGTATGTTAAATCTACAAGAACACTAAAAGGGTTTAAACAAGATGATGAACATAAAAGTTACATGAAGATTTACATGATGATATGTTGTAGTGAACATGTTCTTGATTGCTTAATGATTTACTTGCTAATATTGATGTTAAATGTCGTTATGGATCTCTAAACATGTTAACGGAATCAATCGAACACACTTTAGAATGTTAAAAAGCTGAAACAGGATGGCTGTTTGGTGATTACAGCCAACTTCAGTTGGCTGTAAGTTGGCTGTAACCGAACCTTAATAAAACGAAAAATGTATTTTCTGAAGTCTAGATTTATGTATTATGAAATACCTTCTAATGGCACTGGAATCACAATTTTTGGACTTCGTTTACTATTTTTAAAGACCCTTTTAAAATCAGCAGCTGAAGCTGAGTTTTTGCCCCAGTAAATGGGTGATATGTTTTTAGTCATAACTAGAAATCTATGTTGAATCAGCTCATGAAATTTGTACAGTAGATGACAACTGATGTATTTGTAATTACACCACTGGAATTTCGTAAATCGAACTTACGAAGAATTTTAAATAAATTATTCCGTGGACTGCAGTCAGAAAAAGATAAATCTGAGTTCAGTCCGGAAAATGATTTTTTATAAAATATTGATGACGAATTGGATCCCAAGATTTTTACACAATAATATTTGGATCGATTAAGACCTTCTGTAAAAAGTTGGGAATTTTTGGAACATGTTAACTATTTTATTAAAATCCCCGAAAACAGCCCAGTTTTGAAGATCAAAGCTGAAACGACATAAGTAGTGATTTGCGTGTCTAAATGTCGGGTAGGTTATCTGAGAATGATATAACATGTTATATGTCAATAAAAGTGTTATGTGCAATGTCGTATGTTTGTTTATGAGTGGGGAATAGACGGGAAGTTTATATGGGCATGAACCGTTAAAGTGATGCATGTTATGTGATAGATAAGTGTAGGAACTTTGTGTTCTATTTGAAGTCACTAATAAACTAAGTGGTAATCATACTAGGACGTGATTGACCGACCTTGACTCTTAGCTATATTTGAGAGTCAAACCGAGCAACCGAGGTGAGTTCACACTTTCCACAAGGCATGGGATTCCCGGTGGTTTGGGAATGGGTTAAGAAACTAAAATGAAATCTACATATCCTCCTTGGGTAGGATATGTACGGCCATCCTCCATAGGTAGGATGCCATTATTAATCCTACGAATTCTCCTTGTGCAGAATACGTACGTTCGTCCTCCTTAGGTAGGATAACAACCTTAAAACTTACTAGACAAAACTCTATCACCTAAGCCCTCAAATTTATATCGACTTAATCGCCGAGGCCGATGGCGAGCGGGTCATTAGTTAATAGCGCTATTAGGTTTAACAAACCTCACACCGTGTCGTCCGAACGGGCGTGTACTAATGGACTATGGCAAACTGTCAATGATGATAGAACATTGATGTAGGGCACGTTATTCGTCAGTTGTCGATATCAGGACAGTCTAGTGGTTTACATGGGGAAAACCCCCACTAATTATGGGTATGATTTGGGTAATAAAAAGATTCTGGTTAAACATACTTTCAACTATGGGGTAATCCCCACGGCAAATATGCCAACGAAAGTCAAACCACGTTTTCAGAAACAATTTAAAACTAATCAACCAACCGTGAACTCACTCAACTTTGTTGTTGACTCGTTGTTACATGCCTTACAGGTCGCTAGATGCTTATGGAGCTTGCACGAGGAGGAGGTTGTTGTGGGATGCGGACTGTTATGTCACATGCTTATTAATTAAACGTTATAAACTTATTAAACTTATGTTTTGGTTTAAAGTCTTATGCTTCCGCTGTTTAAATTAAACTTGGTTAACTTTCTTTTGGTCACCAATCGTATTGTGGTTAGTTTTATTTACTTAATTATGTTGTTCGATATGATTGGTGGCTCGATCCTGGTCATGTCACGCCTCCAAGCGGTGATACCCCGTGTGGTGAATTTTGGGGGTGTGACAAAACGACTCAAGGCCCGCCTCGAGATAAGAAATAACCAATTATGTTAATAATCCTTTTTAATAATGGAGTAATTGATTATCATTATCAAATGAAGGTGTAGACTTTATATTAAGTTGCCGACACTAATAGTTATTAATTGTTTTGCCTTTAGACAAAAAAGTCACTATTTTTCAAAAGAAGATGCTTTTTACAGACATTTCAACAAATTCTTATAATATTATTTTGCATAGTGGATAGGCATATAACTGTGAAGTTATAGTAACTAGAAATAAGATTCCGCGCGCGTTGCGGCGCGGGTAGATCGCAAACATCGAATTGATTAGTCCAAACGTTATGTGATGCATTAACTATATGAAAACACACGTTTCGTTGTATCTGATTGAACTCAATGCAACCTATATAAGCATAGCAATTGGATCAAACATAAAGTAAATCAAATTTATACCGTACAATGATAACATATTATATGTGACCTCGAGTCATACATAGAAAACGTAACGGGTATAACGGAAAAGCTGACACGTATAATCAAAAGAGGTTAATTAGAGCTTTTAAAAAAGGGAAAAAAATAAACTACAATTTGACTCCACTCAAATCAAAACGGGAAACTTGCGAAAGATGAAAAGTATGGGGGTACAAAGTTGAAAACAAAAAAGTGTTGTGGTTAAATTGTAAAAGATGTAAAGTTTTGGGTTATTAGTATTAACTATATGAAAACACACGCTTTGTATCTGATTGAACTCAATGTAACCTATATAAGCATAGCGATTGGATCAAACATAAAGTAAATCAAATTTATACCGTACAATCATAACATATTATATGTAACCTCGAGTCATACATAGAAAACGTAGCGGGTATAACGGAAAAGCTGACACGTATAATCAAAAGAGGTTAATTAGAGCTTTTAAAAAGGGAAAAAAAATAAACCACAATTTGACTCCACTCAAATCGAAACGTAAAACGGGAAACTTGCGAAAGATGAAAAGTATGGAGGTATAAAGTTGAAAACAAAAACGTGTTTTGGTTAAATTGTAAAAGATGAAAAGTTTTGGGTTATTAGTAAAAAAGTTAAGGGATTAAAATGCAAAAGATAGAAACTTGTAGGTTAAAAATGCAAAATGCAATTTTTTTTTGAAAATCCCCCAATGCACATGTTACTACAACATAAAGCAAAAACATGTTGGTAATTTATAGGTTGGAAATAACTAATAAAAACTGACTTATTCATATTTTCTTATAAGAGTTAAATGCTTTGTTGGTCCCTGTGGTTTGCAAATATTGTAGACTTGGTCCCAGTGGTTTACTAATTACAGAGTTGGTCCCAGTGGTTGTAAATTTTGCACTCGGGTGGTCCTTATCACTAACCTAAGTTAGATTTTTCAGTTAAGTGTCTGTAAAATATCTGTTTTACCCCTAAGATTAAAAAAAATAGAAATTAGTGGGCCCACCCATCCCACCCTTCTTCTTCCCCACTCCACCCTTTAAAACCACCCACCACCACCAACTCCCTAAACCACCATTACCAGCCATTCCCGTCGCCCCCTTTGCTCTACCACCTCCGCCTTCAAATCTCTCTCAATAATTAAATCTCTCTCTCTAAATTAAACAGCTCGCCCTATCATCTGGTTCATAACCAAATCACAGATTAATTTGTAAATATAAACAGAAGTACAGAAAATCATCTAATTCAAACTTTTGCGATCAAGAATTAGCATAATGAATTAGAGATAACAACAGAAAATCATCTAATTCAAACTTTTGTGATCAAGAATTAACATAATGAATTAAAGATAACAACCTGATCATGAACAGAGACATTACCAATTCTCTCAGATTAAAAAACTCCATCTTTCTGAGGCCGATGAATAGTCGAAAACCGACGCTTACATATCGGACACCGAGACTCAATCTTAGCCCACTCCATGATACACACGAAGCAAAAAATAATGATCGAAGCTGTCAATAAAATCTCGTAGAGACATCCCTTTATCCAACAAACACACACTGCAAGTCCCCCGCTGCAACTCATCATCGTCTTCGTTTTCAATCTTTGATTTGCCCTTTGAGGATGCTGATGGGGAATCTGAGCTTAGGGTTTTGAGTCGCTTGGATGGTGGAGAGTATTCAATGGTCTCTGATTTCTTATCCGGCATCATCTCTAGTGAATTATCGATAGGCTCTTGCTTGATTGGCGACATTATTGGTGGTGTGGTTGCAGTTTGTTAGGTGGAGGTTATGATGAAAGTAAAGGGGCGTGTCATTGAACCACCAAGGGGGCGACGGGAATGGCTTGTAGTGGTGGTTTGAGGAGTTGGTGGTGGTAGGTGGTTTTAAAGGGTGGAATTGGGAAGAAGAAGGGTGGGATGGCTGGGCCTACTTATTTCTATTTATTTTTTTTAATCTTAGGGGTATAATAGATATTTTACACACACTTAACTGAAAAATCTAACTTAGGTTAGTGACAAGGACCACCCGAGTGCAAAATTTGCAACCACTAGGACCAACTCTGTAATTAGTAAACCACTGGGACCAACTCTGCAATATTTGCAAACCACAGGGACCAACCAAGCATTTAACTCTTCTTATAATCAGCTATTGAACTTCCTATTTTTACACACGAAATAATAAATTACCTGAGCATCCTATTTTGTTGTGAAATTGCCACTAATATAAATTGGTAACTAATATAGTCTTCAAAAGATTTCTGCATACACATTTAGGTATTGTTATTGGGGCATTTGGTTTATTGTGATTTTAATATTTCTAGAGAAATAGGAAGTTTGTTTTGGAAGAGAAGGGCATGAAGCAATAATAGAGTGATACATGGCAAACATAAAAAAAACTTGGGAGGGACATTTTCGTCAAACACAAACTAGTCCCATTTAACCCTAATCTAAAAAACCTAGATCATACTTCATCCCACCACCACCACCACTCCGCCACCCACCCCTCCGCCAACGCTGGTGTCGTCTCTTTCCGTTCATATTGTGGACTATGGATTCCTCACGCAAGAAAACTTCTATACATGTGTACAAAGACAATTTCTTTGCCAAGTGCCCATTTCTAGAAACCTTTGCAAATTCTCCAAATGTTTTATCTCATATTTCTTCACAAATTTTGGAGCCCAATCAATATAAAGCACCACCGACTTTGAAGATGATGACAAGTTAATGGTTTTATCTTCTCCAGTTGAGATATCAATCAGGTCATCATTAATTTCTAAAACGCATTACATTTCTAAAACGCATAACTTAGATTATTTGAAAATATACTCAAATAAATGATTATTTTTTTTTAATTTATGTTTTTTAGCAATGTCTTACTTCATTGCCTTTTTTTTTAATTTTGTTTTTACTCCATTGCGTTTTACAAAAGAATGAAAAAACATATTTGTTTTGTGTTTTATGTCCATTGCGTTTTACAAAAAAAAATGAAAAACACAATTTTTGTATGTTTTTTGTTCATTGCGTTTTACAAAAAAACACATTTTTGTGTGTTTATTGTCCATTACGTTTTACAAAAGAATGAAAAACAATGTTTTTTGTCCATTGCGTTTTACAAAAGAATGAAAAAGCACATTTTTGTGTGTTTTTTTTTGTCCACTGTGTTTACAAAAGAATAAAAAAAAAAGAGTTAATTACATGGTCAGTCCCTGTGGTTTGTCGAAAGTAACAAGGATGGGTACTAAGAGTTTAAAATAACAATCTAGGGTATTAAGTTTTGATTTTGTAACATTCTAAGGTATTAAGTTTAACATCAGTTAAAAACTAACTAAGATCTGAGGTTAATTTGTTCAATTCACATATTAGTACCCAACCTTGTTATATTTTAGAACTCACATAAACTTATTGCCTAATTAACTCTTATCTTCCAAAACACAATTTTCTTTTGTTTTTATTATTTAAATACGCTTTTATTAATTATTTAACTACATAATTTTTAAATGGTAAGTTCGCCTTAATTTTACATGACAAAACGTAGATAAAAAGTACGTCGTGGCATAGATAAAATATCTCTATAATTATAAATCAAAATGATTGTACACTTGGCTTGATTTTAGCCCACCTCTTTAATTTTCTCCTAACTTGATTTATTCCAAGGCTGCCACATAGGATTTTTGTACACGTGTCAAGTTTTATTCATTCTCTACGTTTTTTTCTTCTCCTATATTCTAATTAGGTTTTTAATTTAATTTACGCAATCCTCCCAACCTTCTCCTACCTTCGGCCGCCGCTGATATGAAGAATACCATGGATCTTGTTGTCGTCTTTAACATAACAAAAGGCGTCGAAGCCCTTTTCATCAACAAATCTGTATGTTATTTTTTCTGAAAAAAAAATGAAGGTTTTTGGTGAGACTTTGAATGAAAATTGAAGGTTTAACAATTTTCCAGTAATCAGAGATCACCTTCGTGCTACCAAAAAAATCAGCGGTAGCCATCAAGCAAGATCGTCGGAAAGCCGAAACGTCGCCCACTCTCGATGGATTTCTTTTCCTTCGCAATAGGTATCATCGTTGCATGTTTTTTGTTCGTTTATACTCTCAGATCAAAAACCCCCAATTTATTTGTGATTATCAGTAGTGTTATTGTTCTATTTTGGAGGGTAGGATCTAGGGTTCATGTTTTTTTATTTGGGAATATGGGTTATCGCAAGTACTGCGTAAATATTTTTAGGTTTCTGTTTCATTTGAAAATGCAAGCTTAGCTTGCTGGTAACCTAGGTGTGTGTTATAGTTCTATTTTGAGAGTGTGAAAGGACTATAAACAAACTTACATATGGCGTATAAATACAGTTCGTGGTTTAGGTATTTTGTTGGTGTTTGGTATTGATTATGTTTATGTTTTTGTAGTTTAATTGAGTAAAGATGAAGTTAATTTTACTGGTAATTTGTGTAGGATTTAGTTATGGGAGTTAAACCAATTTAGTGTTCTATGTGAGTAAAAAACTTGATATATCCACTCATGAAAAGATCCATTTTGAATTAACCCCAACATCTGATGCATGTCACCTATACACTGCCTTTGTTTTGAACTGCATACTGCTCTACTATCACAGAATTATGACTAGAAGGGATATCAATGAAAGTTTGTGAAGATGGTAATTCTTGGATTTAAAGGTGTGTTTTGGTGGTTATTCTTAAATATAATGGAATTTAATAGACATTAATGTGTATTTCTATATAGAGATTATAATTTTTGTGAATATAATTGAATAATATAAATAATAGTTAGAAGATTTAAAGCATTTTGACTCGATTTATATAAGTTTTATTAATAGTTCTCCAAGATGTGACAGTGTGACTGCTTTGTGGAAAGAGTCGTGGCTGTTTGAAGACCCTCTTTGCAGCAGGTAAATACCGTTTTTTACCTGAAAGCTTGGATAATGGAAGCATTTGGAGGTTGTTTTCACAATAAAATAGTTGCAGCATCAGCAGCCACAACCTTTTGGAATCTGGCTTCCAGTAAAACCCGATTTTTTGCAGGTAAATTCATGATTTTTCAATAGAAGTTAAAAGTTTAATTTGGCCTTAAAGCTTTCATTAATAATCTATGCTAATGTGCATGCGAAGGTGCGCTCGATTTAGGATTAATGATATCTCGGATCATCTTATGGTACATTTGAAAGGGTGTCTTGTCTTTTCATCATCTTTTTTTGTTTTTTATCAACTAAAAATAAAATTGAAGTTTCGGACGTGAAATAAAGAAAGTGTTAAGTTTGGTTTGATAAATTTGGAGCGATTAAATCTGGATGCATCTTAGAACAACCATTTTGGCGGTTTATCTCATTTCTTTGTGCTGAAAAAATGAATTCATTTATTAGTGAATTGTATAATATATTTGAGATATCAATATGGTAGTTGTGTATTGGGTTATGGATACGTAAGGTGCCTATAATATATATTAGTTAAGTTTTCAAATAGGGTAAATGACATAGAATAGCAACATACTTTCATTATTTGCTATTTAGTTACACTCTGGTGTGGTACTAGAAATTAGAGGTGGCAAAATGGTTAAAACGGGCTAGGTTGGGTAACGGGTCGAAATGTAGTTTTTTGCTGCAGATGTTATGTTTCAATATTTGAATTCTGTAATGGCATGGGTTGGACTTCAAACTCGGCCTTGTGACGTGAGATTTCATTTGATGAAGGTACTTTATATTAATGTTATTCTTGCTCCCTTCTGGCCATTTTATTTTTTTTAGTTTGTAAACTAATACCAGCAGTTAAAAAATTGTGTGCAGCCATTTCCAAACGGTGCTTTAAAACACACTTTTGCTGGCCTTTATACATTTTTTTGTGATTTAAAATGTCACCCAACGTGCGTGTTTTTAAGCAAAACTATGTTATTTAGTGCAAATGTGACAGGTTCTTTGGGTAGTTGAAATATTTTTTTTGGAGATATCATCTTCATTAATGGAGGATACATCCTAAGTGGCTGCATCTCCAAATGCAATGGGGAAGACATCCAGCTCTGGTAATGCAAGACTTGATAAAGCTGACAATTTTTCGCGCATTGTAGCTTACTATCAGCTGCTAGGTTTCAATCAAGACTATTTTTTTTATTCAAAGTTCTTTTTTTTTAATTCAATGTTCTATGTAGTTTCACATAAAAGTTATGTTTACAAAAAATATTAGTTCAGCCCGTGTATCACACGGGTAACTAACCTAGTTATAGAATATATAATTTTCACACTACAAAACGTAGATAGAAAAATACATCATGAGTTTGACTCAGTTTGACTCAGTTTTACACAACGAATGGTAGATAAAAAAAATACATGGTGACGTAGATACAATCTTTTAGAATCGTAGATAAAAGAACTCGGTTTAACACAACGAAACGTAGACTAGAAATATGTCGTAAGTTCGGCTCCTTTTCCATAATGATACATAGATAAAAAAAATATGTCGTGAGTTTGACTCAGTTTCACACAATGAGATGGAGATCACAAAATACGCCATGAGTTTCGCTCAGTTTCACACAACGAAATGTAGAAAAAAAAAACATGTCGTGACGTGGATAAAATCTTTTATAATATATAACTTTTCACACAACGAAACATAGATAAAAATGTTGTGAGTTTAGTTCGATTTCACACAATAAAATGACTTCGACTAGGTTCACACCATGAAACGTAGATAAGAAATATGCATAAGTTCGTATTAGTTTCATACAGCAAAGTATAGATTAAAAAAAGTCAGTCGTTACGTAGATAAAATATTCGAAAATATATAACGTTTTGGACCATTTCAAAATTTAGTTGGTTAAATTGTTAAAAATGTTTAGTTAGATAAAAATAGAAAAAGAAAATTTGTGTTTTAAACGATAAGAGTTAATTATGCAGTAAATTCATATGGTTTCTCAAAAGTAACACTACTAGAAAATTGGGCAATTGTGACCAAAATTTGATACCGAAAAAAATGGTAGCAAATTTAGCCACCGATTTGCCACGGAAATGAAAATAAGTGTATTTATCATGATATGGTAGCAAAGTGGTTGCAATTTTTGCCACCTTCTTATTTTCGGTGGCAATTTTTGAGAATAGTACGCAAAAAGCATGAAAAATAAAAAAGGTATTTGTAAATTGTGACCATGTTATCCGTGGCAACATAAAAATTCAAATAGGCGGGTTAATTTTTTTAGTAGATCTACGCCCTTCAAAATCATATAATTAGGGTTCCAACCAAATAACTCCCCTCCAAAAATTTTAATCCCTACTTCTCACCCGCTCCCCCTATGTCTACCCATTCAAAGAACTCTACTCCCATACATTTGATCTGATCGAAGAACTAATCCTCTTGTAGAAGCAATTTCACCTTTCAGGTAGGCTTTTCCGTCGCCTTTTTTTTTATTAATTTCAGTTTTGTGAAATTCAGGCTAGAAGCATGAGTTTTGTTAATTTGATTTCTGTTTTGAATTAATTCTATATGATTTCGTTAATTTTTTTGTTTGATTTTGATTACTGTTAAACCCAATCCAGATTCTCTCTTGTTTGTTTATAGTTACCCACATGTGTAGGGCTTGTTGGTTTTGACATGAATAAGTAGGCCAGGTCAGGTCATCCCCCCAAGTGTAATGAAGCGGGCGAGGGGTAGTAGGATCTTGAAAAAGTAGGCCAGGTCAGGGCATCCCCCCAAATGAAATGACGGATCAATCAAGAATGGCGGATGATCAAGACTTTGATTTATGGGATGACGACTTCCATCCAACTCACCGAAGCCGCTGTTTGCTGCTCCTCTTCAAACCCTACTCAACCACCGCAGCAGCAGCAAGGGTTCCGGCCGCCTCCGCAACCCATGATCAGTTATTCTCCTCCCACAGTTGTCTCAGCGAGTCAAGGAACAAGGTTCCGATAAGGCTTTCAATGAGGATAAATGTTATAAGCAGCAAGAAATTAATCGCTTGAAGGTTGCTTCTTTAATACTACACACGACGCATACATACTTGCTTCATTTACTTATCATTATTATTAACATAACAATCTATGTGCCTCATTTTAGCAATCAAGTTGCATGCTTGTGACAGAGACACAATTACCAGTTTTTCTTTCTTTCTTTTTTTGCAGGATGAATTGGGAAGAGTGTCCAAGGTGCTTGCTAATTTGGTATGTTCTATTGCTCTTTTCCGCCATATCGACAAGGCACTTAATGGAAGTTTTAGTTAACAAACGGTTCTATGTTTTAGGTATCATAAATTGAATAGGAAATAGTAAATAAAGGCAATTGAATTGTTTGTTTGTTTGTTTCACTTTCCGGGATCAACTGTTTAAACCTAATTTTATTTAAGTTACAAGTAGTTTATTTTGGTTTTGGAAGTACTACATATCTTATGTTCTAAAATTTATCTATCAAATGGTGTTTGTGTTGTACTTAATGATTGTTTTTACACTTCCAGGAATAGGGCTGTCCAAATTGCTCGACGCTCGAGACTCGTTCGATGCTCGATCGAAAAATGTTCGGAATTTGCTCGTTCGATTCAGCTCGATTGAAAAAGGCGCTCGGTTCTGATCGGTTCGATTTGAAACGAACCGAGCTTGAGCAAAGGTCTGCTCAGTTCGGTTCGACTCGGTTGGCTCGAATTATTTTTAATTTATATATATATATATATATATATATATATAGGTAGAGGATCCTGTAAAAAGTGCTCAAAGTGTAAGAAGTGTGAGAAGTGTATTATAACACTATATATAATACTATATAACACGATATAATCACCGTATAACAATATGTAACACCATATAATACCATATAACACTATGTAACACTATATATCATTATATAACAAATATAACACTATAGGTTGTCTGATAACATGTCTATGATAGATGTATAGTGTTATATTTGTTATATAATGTTATATAGTGTTACATAGTGTTATATGGTATTACATGGTGTTACATATTGTTATACGGTGTTTATATGGTGTTATATAGTATTATATATAGTGTTATAATACACTTCTCACACTTCTCACACTTTAGGCCCTTTTTACACTATCCTTACCCTATATATATATATATATTAATAAAATAACTTGTGGCGCACATTAATAATGTTTGGTCTATGATCTAACCAGAGCTCATTTAATTATAGAATTGAAGACTGATACCAATAGTCTATTGCCCAATAATCCAGAGTAATTGAGTCAAAATGTCAAAACACCGAAATGTGAAGTGTCGATCGATACTCAAGTGTCAACCCGTCATTCAAATTAGAAATATATAATCTTAGTTACACCCCGCATCAACCATCATAATTCGAATTCTTTGTCGCCAAGACGCCAACTCCTTAAGGTTTTCCTTCAATCAGTTCGTTCGATTTTAACATTCTCATAGATCAAAGGTCTGCTTCAACCGGTTGACGATTCATCTTTCTGCTTAGATGATCTCGGTAGAACCGGTTGAGTGTTTTTTTTTTCTATTCCTTGTTACTTAGCAAATTTATACCTGTGTCAAAATTGGACGAAACCTTAGGGATGAAAACTGCATTTTACTCTAAAAACTAACAACCCCATCGTCACTTTTCTATTTGTTATGCGACGCTCGATACTCGCTCGACGCTCGTTCGAAAAATACTCGGATCGAAAGGCGCTCGTTCGAATTTGGCTCGGTTGAAAAAACGTTCGGATCGATTCGGTTCGGTTTGTAAACGAACCGAGCATGAGCAAAGGTCCGATCGGTTCGGTTCGGCTCGTGAACAGCCCTATCCAGGAACAAGAGTATTCGGAGCTTAGGAAGGAAAGAGAAAAGAACGAGAAGCATCTTAGACCGGTTCTTCCAGTTAATGGATCTGAAGATGTCGAAACTTTTGGTACAAACAAGTCAACTCTGTGAGTATTATTGTCTTAAATACTGTTACAAGTCTATTATTGTTAAACCATTGACAAATAATCTGAACTCAAGTGGTAAGTGGGTTATTTATGGCCCAAATTCCATTATGTATGATTTGTTTTATGATTTAACCTGGGGATGAGATTGGTACTGATATCTAAATGGTATGGTAGAGTGCCGATACTAAAGTTTAGCTGAATTCAAAATTGAATATTTTCATGGCAGCGATACCAAAATTTAGCAAAATTTGAAACAGAATATCGCACTGTACCAGCATAGTTATCAATAGCGACCATTGCGGACGCTATAGCGAATAGCGTGGCGTGGCGGCCAACCTCCGCTACAAGGTGCATATCGACCATATAGCGAGCAAATAGCGACTCCGGCGGCGATTTCCGACGAAAAATTCCGATTCCGGTGATGCTTTCTGCTGGAAAGCAGGAAGAAGAAGAGAGCGGCTGGGTTTCTAGCGTGTTTGAGGCTTTAAGATTTCTGCTTCTGATTCCGGTGATGCTTTCTGCTGGAAAGCAGGAAGAAGAAGATGAAGAAGAGCGGCTGCGTTTTTATCACGTTGGAGCCTTTTTAGGGTTAAATAAGTTTATGGATTTTAACTTTTAACCCTTCTATCTTTCATTAAGTTATATTTACTCCCTAAAACTTGTAAAATTTACACAAAAAGTATAAAATTGGTTTGTGTATCTTAACATTTAACCCCCCCTATTTTCACTAGCTTACACTTGGTCCTTAAACTTATATTTTTATACATAAAAAGGTATAAAATAAACATTATATATATAAAAAAATTTATATAGATAGCTATTTTTATTTCTTAAATTTTTAACTACCTTATCGCTAAACACGAAATAGCGGGCGCTATTTCATCGCTATCACGACGTAGCATATAGGTACGTTGTCGCTATTTGTCGCTATTCGCTATCGGTAACTATGTGTACCGGTATGGTTTTAGTACGATACCCGTATATCTAGATAAGCAGTTTTTTATTTAATTGGTTTATAATTTATTTTGAAAGGGATTGTTGTTTTCTTTGATTAATGTGGTGTTTTGTTGTAAGGACACTGATACAAGTACCAGATCAGATCAGATGGTTTTATACTTGCATACATGTAGCAAATTGTATGTAAAGGGATTTGGGAGTGGGATTCTAGGTAGGTAAGGCTCAAGGTGCAAGGCAACAAAAGTGTATGCTTGAGACATGAAATGGTGCATGTCATTTTTGGCTGTGTTAGTATGGGCTTTGGTTGGTTCAGACTGTTTAAAACTAGTTTTGTCAGTTTTTTTGCCCGTTCAGGCGCTTTTTGCGCCTTGCTCCATTCAAGGTGCGTAGGCTGCACAGATGGGCCTGTTGCGCACTTCATGCACTTTTAATTACATAGGTGGGATCTAATTGGTTGAGCTACAAAATTATTTTTTGTAGTACTTTTTGTGCGTTGTTGCACTTAAGGTGCAAATGTATGCTTGTGTGTAGTTGCGCACGTTATGCACTTTTAACTAGGGCTGTAAACGAGCCGAGTCGAGCCGAGCTTGACCCAGCTCGAGCTCGGCTCGAACTTAATTCGAGCTGGCTCGGCTCGGCTCGAGCTCGAATTTCAAATCGAGCTGAGATTTGAGGCTCGAGCTCGACTCGATTAAAATTCGAGTTCGCTCGGCTCGGCTCGATTAAAGTTTTTTGAACACCCCTACTTTTAACTACGTAGGTGGGATCTAATTGGTTGAGCAACAACATTAGTTTTTGGCATTGGGCTTTAGGATTTACACAATCACACATACAAAGAAAATATACTTCTTGGAGCCAATATGGATACTTTAGTTTGTGCTTGATATGAGACAAAATATTTATTATAAATAGAATAATCAAAACCAGATTCTGTGGAGTGTTGGGAAAGTGGTTTGTAGATAGTTGTTAAATAAATTTTAATGAGTATTTTATTTGAAAGTACTATGAAAATATAACTGCTTGACATTTACTTGACTGTAGAATTTTATCGCCTTAAAATATAAAGGGTTAATTCTGGAAAAATTCTTACATTATGTTCTTAGCTTGCTGAGGTGCATTGACTCTACAAAGGTGAATGCTTTGACTGTGAGTCTTGACCATTTTGGATCTTATATTGATGTAGCAGCTTTCACGAAATATGATTTTGACTTGGATTATTTTAGACTTGAATTTGATAATTCTAGCATTTGTTTTGATGATGGCGATGATACGTTGAAACAAGACAGTGTGCACCGTTAGGTTACGAAACGTGACGAATTTAGTTTATCTCGTCGAAAAATGCCATTTTGATCCGTTTCATTTTTTTCGGTTTTTATTTTAAAAAATAAATATCAACTTTAAATATTTTGTTTTATTTCCAATAGCTTATATCTTGAAATTGCATGTTTGATGTTTTTATATATATGTTTTTCTGTGATTTTAAATTCAACATGATTTTCACTTTTGTTTTGATTCGTAATGTATCTCACATATGACTTATGAATAGCTTTGTAGATTGTACTGCAAATTAAATTCTGTTTCACTATAAATCATAACCGTTATGTACTTTCCAACTTTAATGACTTATTTTTTTGAACAGCAATGAAGAAAAAGGGAAGACAAGCTAAACCAACAACTGAGGCATCTGACGCTACTGCAGATACTAAAACAAAGGCTGCTACCAAACCTAAACAAAGCGAGGAAGATCAAACAACAGTGAGGATGCTACTGTTTTGAGGAAAATGCCAAAACGAGCTGCATCGTGTTCCGATTTTAAAAGCAAACTAGTCCGTTTGTCCGATAAGGATGCAACAATTGAGAAAAAGAAGGTCCAAGTGGTAGAAGAAGAAATAGCAGCCTTAAGTTTGATACCGGGCCAGATGATCCACGACCCAATAGAAGATTGACAGATTTCATCTTTCATGATGCTGATGGAAACCACAACCTATTGAAATGCTGGAAGTGGATGATATATTCATCTCGGGCATGATATTGCCATTGGAGAAAACTTCTGAAAAAGAAAAGGAAACCGGGGTGCAGTGTGACGGATTTGGTCGTATCGAAAATTGGTCAATATCTGGTTATGAAGACGGTTCTCCTGTTATTTGGGTCTCTACAGATCTTGCTGACTATGACCGTGTAAAGCCGGCAACAAGCTACAAGAAATTGTTCGATCTTTTTTACGAAAAGGCTCGTGCATGTGTTGAAGTCTACAAACGGTTGTCGAAATCTGCGGGTGGCAACCCGGATATGAGCCTAGATGAACTACTTGCTTCACTTGTTCGTTCAATGAGTGGGAGTAAAAACTTTCCTCACGGTGCGTCAATCCGGGACTTGATTATTTCATGGGGTGCGTTCATTTACGAACAACTTGTTGGGTTGGATGACGTTCCTGACAATTATTTGTGGCTTGTGAAGCAGATTTATAGATTCTGTTTGGATTCTTAGGTTTGAACATACTATCTACTAAAATGGCTTCAAATCATTGCATTCAATCTGCTGAAGCTGCAAAAGTGTTTCATCTCTACATAACATTAACAAAGGTAGGTATTGAATTATAGGTATTCATCTTCTGTCTGTTAGAAGATTATATTATTTTGTATTCTTTAGTGAAGTATAAGCATGCTACTGTTGCTATAAAGTATTCAAATGTTTGTTGTTTGTTCGCTGGTTATGACTGACAATTGTTACTTGTGCAGATTAGTTATGATACAGGAAAATTGGGCGATTTGTTAGAAGCATTGGTTGATCTCTGTTGTCTTCAAAATGTGAGTTTGTAAATTTTTATACACCCGGTAAAACAGTTTTGGGCTTTATGTTTTGTAGATTGAAAAGTTGAATGAGTTATCAAGAAGCTCGTTAAGGAAAAAGATAAAGAAAAAGAAAGGTTCAATGGAATTATTGCGGGTTGTTGGCGGAAAAAGAAAAAGATAAGGTGGATAAAGATGATATGCTTGATAGGATGTCACAAATTGAAGCTATGTTAACAACTACAGTTCGAAGATAGACTATAAACACTTGGTTTTGAATGTTTTGATGTTTATCTTATTAGGATAACTTTAGTTATTTTATGTTCTAGTTGGTATTTTTTACATGCTTTTGAAAACGAGATGTTTTATATAATTTTGGGATTTTATTAACCTTTTTTTATATTATTTGTCGTTTTATTGATATGTAATTTTGATGAAAATAGCAGCGAGAAAAAAAAAATCTGAATTTAAAACCAATGATCCAAACCAAACCAATATTATAAAAAATGGTGGCTAAATGGTGGCACAAATCGGTCGTAAATTGTGTAAAAAATGGTGGCTATTGTGTAAAAAATGGTGGCAATATCGG
Organism: Helianthus tuberosus; assembly: GCA_030545235.1. Taxonomy (NCBI): domain Eukaryota; kingdom Viridiplantae; phylum Streptophyta; class Magnoliopsida; order Asterales; family Asteraceae; genus Helianthus; species Helianthus tuberosus. The sequence goes on along the minus strand of CM060426.1, from coordinate 140,943,676 downwards.
TAGCTAAATAGTATCAAAACTCGTAAAAAATGGTGGCTAAATGGTGGCAACATCAGTGGCTAAATGGTATGAAACACGTCACAACTCGGTGGCAAACAAGGTGGAGCGTAGCAAACATGAAGCGGTGGCAAATAATTTTGACCAATTTTGTGGTGGTAAAAATAAGGTAGCAAAATATAAAAATGGTGGCTATTTGGTGGCATTAGGGCAATTGACACGGGTGTTTTTGTCACCGTATTTTTGGTGGCAAATTGGTGACAACAAGTAAATTGCTACCATTTTGTAACAAAAAATTACATGACAAAAACCATATTTTCTAGTAGTGTAATAAGGTTGGGTACTAAGGTGTGAAATATGAAAATATCTTTAGTTATCAGTTAGTTTTAACTAAGGTTAGTGTTCGTACTCTAGGATGTTACAAAATTAAAAGTTAATACCCTAGATTGTTACTTTAAACTCTTAGTACTCAACCTTGTTACTTTCTACAAACCACAAGGACTATTTGTGTAATTAACTCTAAAAAAATGATTTTTGTCCATTGCTTTTTACGTATTTGGGTTTTTGAAGAAAAAAAATCAAAAGTATAGCAATAGTATACTCGTTTTGAAGATAAAAAAACACTCGTTTTTATGGTGCAATTTTTATAAAAAAAATAATGTTGTATGAAAGACTTATTAACGTTTTAAAAATTGGGGAGAATTGGAAGAGAGAAAAACTATCGTCTTTGATTGATTAGAATACCCTTAAACAATCCCACGCGCCTCTAGTTTTTTTCAATTCAACCCATTTAATCAAAACCCTTAATTGCTCAATTAATAGTCAATATTACTTTATAATATTCCTACACTAATACATCTTCCGGACCCTTGATATTTTATCAACATATTTTAACAACTATTTTGTAAGGAGTAGGTAATGTGTAGGTATGTGTAGCTGTCACCACATAACAACGACCCCACATAACGACTTGGTTAGTACTTTTTATAATATTTCATGGATTATATTATTCATACACTAATACATCTTCCGGACCCTTAATATTTTATCAACATATTTTAACAATTATTTTTGTAAGGAGTAGGTAATGTGTAGGTATGTGTAGCTGTAACCACATAACAACGACTTGGTTAGTACTTTTTATAATATTTCATGGATTTTATTATAATTAATAATGCCAAGTTGCACATTGGTTAATTAAAAATTCAAAAGTATAATAATAGTATACTTGTTTTGAAGATTAAAAAACACTCTTTTTTTGTGTAATTTTTATAAAAAATAAAATCATATGAAAGAGTTATTAAAATTTAAAAAATGGAGGAATTTGAGAAGAGAAAAACTATTGTCTTTTATTGACTAGAATACCCTTAAACAATCTCACGCGTCTCTAGTTTTTGTTCAATTCAACCCATTTAATTAAAACCCTTAATTATTCAATAGATGATCAAGGTTACTTCCTAACCTTCCTACACCTAATACGTCTTCCTACTATATTCTGACACTTAATACTTTATCAACATATTTTAACAATTATTTTGTTAGGAGTAGGTAATGTGTAGGTATGTGTAGCTATCACCACATAACAACGACTTGGTTAGTACTTTTTATAATATTTCATGGATTATATTATAATTAATAATGCCAAGTTGCACATTTGTTAATATATAGATAATTGTTTTATTGCTGTCACACCCATAGTACGATTAAAGAAATTGTTTTATTGAGCTTGAGAATGACAATAAACTTATTTTAAGTTTGTATGATTGGCGCCTTCAACTTTGTTTTAGTTTTCATTCAGTGTTTAATTCTAATATTAACTGTAATTCAAAAGGCATAAATGCCATTCATTTTTTGGCTTGATGTAGGTATGCCACCCCCTTAATACATGTTCCTAGTTGAGGTGCCTAAATAACTTTTTTATGATTAATTCAGTGAAATGAAAGTAGTCAGAGGAGTTTTGTAACTCCAAAATCTATAATCCTTATCCCCTTTCTTTCTATATAATACCTTAGTAAAAGGGAATTAAAACATCGAAATCCAGTAAACAAAAACTAGATTCATTAGTGTACTTTTCAAGTTAAGAAGTCATGAATTAAAATCTACTTTTGATAATCAATAACTACGTAAATTATTGATCAAACTCAATTCCATAAACTGCGAAAGAAAAATTAATGAAATTGGCATCCAATTAGAAAATGTTTGACAAAGCTTTCAAAGCCAAAAACCAAATTGAATTCGTAACGCATGGAAATAACAAGTTTCAAAAATCAAATGAATGAAGCAACAAACCAGATCCTAAAAAACTGAAATCCAATTTAACACATAGCTTGCATAATTTTTTAGACATGGTATTGATGATGTAAACAATCAGTTGGGTGTGAATATTCCAAATAAAGAAATATAAAATGCTTTGCCATACTACCCCCAATTTGGACTTCTTAGGTTCAAAATGGAGACACAAAAATACATACATCCAATTTGAACCAATAAACTTATAAGTTAGTTTGAATCCAAGTAACCTGTAACACAGTAGCATTTAGGTTAAATTCTTATGCAGTACAAATACGCATTGTTTAGTCTCTATAAATCTCCTTTTTCTGCAAGGTGGTTTATTTGAAAAGGAGTTCAATATATACCTTGAAAGAAAGTAAAAAAAGGCATTAAATGTATCACACATTTTTCCGAATAAATCATTTGTCATGCTGTAAAATTTGCAGTCTGAATGAAAACAAAACAAAATATCTAATTTATGCATATTGTAAGTCAAAAGGGTATACCATTAGTGGTCTCTTGTGTTGATGCAGGGATATGAGTGATGTCAGATGAGGGGAGGGCAGTAGTGGGAGCCTCTTCCATTACACCTTTCTTCAAGATTTCGGCGGCATCCACGGATTTACAATCTCAAAAGTGAAGTCAACGTCGTGTCGGCTAGATGTTTCATCTTTGGTCAATGGTTGAACAAAGTGAGGTGAGCGAAGTCATATATTTCATCTTTTCTCTTTTACCTCTCCTACTTTGACTATAAAGGTCAAAACAACAATTTTCCAAAATTGGAATTGATATGAATATATTAAAATTTTCTAAGGAAAACTTAATATGTATGTTAAAAGTTACCTTGTTTAAGCCAACCGTTTGCGGAAGTTTAGCTTTTTCCAAGGGCGCGAGAGCAATCTCACGGATCGATTGCTCTGCGGCTGCTGCAGATCAGACTGTAGCCGTGCCCAGCCGACGAATTGTACGTTGCGCGCGTCCGTGGCTTGTAAGCTTCGTGATGCTTCGGGAGACGGCTGAAAACTGACGAAGTTTCTTATTGCTGATAAGTTGGATTAGATTCGCATCGCATGTGTTTGTATCCCATTCCTCGTTCATGTTGCGCGGCCCGAGCCGGCTATTTAACGTAGTTCTTCGATGGGACTAAGTAAGGGTGTCATAGTAACTCTCTGTTTCGTCATAAGTGTCGCACGTGGTGCGAGCACTTTGCCCTATTGGCGATGGTGACCTATCGTATTGGTGCGGCGTCTCATAGTTCAGTTGCCTGGGCATTGGTGTCACCATCGGAGTTTGTTGCGTTTGGACTTATGCTGGCCTTTGTTGCGCGCACAGTTGTGCGTAAATGGTGTTTAGCGTCGCCTGACTTTTTGCGAACCACAACGCGGGAGTCTCTCCCTCCGGTAGTCCTGATTGTGCAGGTGCAGAAGGGTCAGCACCCTGATTTGTTGGAGTCACCGTTTGGGCGGTACGAGTACCACTTGCGCATATGGCTCCAACTTCTGTGAAATCCCCATCGGCATACTCGTCAATGGATTGGTTTTGGACGTGCGCGTTGTTCGCTGCCATACCCATTTGAGAGTGTGAGCCGAGAGGTGGAAAAGGAATACCCTGGTCAGCCATTGATTCAAAGTAACAGCTCAGAAAGAAGATGACAAGTGATTGTAAAAAATCAGTGCCGCCAATGAAGAAAACACCAATCTAATACAGTGATTAGCTTGTGGATTGTGTCTCGTCCAAATAAGGTTAATCTTCCACTGAACTTGATGAATAGCTATGTGGATCCTGCAAAACAATTAACACACTATGAAGCTCGTTACGAGGAGAATAGGGGGGGTTCCCCTTGTAACCACCCTCCGACGTGAGAATAAGAACTTGTTTTGAGGATAAGAGTGTGTGTATTAAGTGAGAGAGCTAGAGAATAACGCTTAAACTTGGAGATGAAGTTCTATATTTATAGCCGAGGTGAATTGTGAAGGAGATAGGCAGATGGGCCTTGGGCCCGAGACAAACAACAAGAAATATCCGTTCTGCCTCCCCTGTCATGACCATTAGTGATTCCAGGCGAGAGGGCAGCTGCCGCACGCTGAATGGATCCACGTGTCCTGACGGTTGTCCTTATTGTCTGGTCTGTCATCAGCAGTTAAGTGGAGATCGTGGAGTAGTGGTCGGCGCAAGCTGATTGGTGCCACGTATGTGTCCTTGTGTACTTTCTTGTCCCCTGCAAGATTGATCATCATGCAGCACGATAGAATACAGTCTGTTGAGCGTCTATTGGCCCACTGCTCTGCCACTCGTTGTTTCAGTACTTGTCCGATGTTGCCATGCGCTTCTTGCCCCCGCGCGACTTGGGTACACCCCGTGTAGTTGGCGCAACGTCAAGGAAGCTAGGTATTTTGTTAAAGGAACTAAGTGTCAGAATTTATTTCATGTTAGTCTTGACCTTGCGCGCGATTTGGGACACACCCTTGTAGTCGGCGCAAGGTCGGGAAAGTCATTATTTTGGTTTACTTTGGGTATGGTCTTGCGCGCGACCTGAGATTAACTCATATGACCGGCGCAGGATTTGGGACCATACCCCTTCAAATGTGTATTTTTTTTTACCATTTAATTCACAGCTTGTAAATAAAGAAGTATAAAAATGCTTTGTGATACTACCCCCAATTTGGATCTATTAGGTCGAAAACATAGACATACAGGCATACATATAAATTGAACCAATATAAACTGGTTAGTACATAGGTAAACACATATAGATATATGAATTAGAAATTCATGTAAAAAAGAAACAGGCATTCTGCTTATAAGTTAGTACGAATATTCCAAGTAACCAGAAGTAACACAGTAGTATTTAGGTTAAATTCTTAAGCAGTTCAAATACGCATTGTTTAGTCTTCTCTGTAAATAGCTAAAATCATAAAGTAAAACCAGTAAAACTTGATTAACAAAATACAGAATGACAATGAACTAAGTTAGGTTAAGCGAACTTACATTGAATCAATGAAATTCAGACCTGAAGTGAGAGCGGTGGTGGTGAAGTGAATGGAAACTGTATTTACAAGTATCACACGTTCGTCTCTCGGTATGACCACTGTGAAGATCGACAGTGGTTGGAAGATGGAAGAGTTTGTGGGTTTAGGTTTCTTTTGTTCCTTTGAATCGGCGACGGAAGTCAACTCCATTTGTTTGGAAGAGTTTGTGGATCCAGTTGGGCTTAGTCCAACTTATTGGCCATTGCTGACTAAATTAGGCCCAGTAAGGCTTAGTCCAACCTATTGGACATTGCTTACTAAATTGATCATACAACTTCCTCATTGAATCACCTTATCTATCTATATCTATAATAATACTATATAAAACATTTCCTAGTAATAAATTCTCATCAATTTTTAAGATGGTATGTGAAGGGTCCAGTTAAAATGCCTAATTTTTTTTTACCATTTTGTTCCATCTCTACCCCTACTCTATTTCTCTTCAATCTGGCCAGTTAAGAATTATAATTGATCGGCCATAATGGATCTGCAATGAATGGGAAGTGGAAACAATCCCAATGTAACGGATCGACCATGATGTTAATGATGGGAAGAGGAAACAGGTGACACGTTTCCATACGTTGGTATACATCACGGTCGAAGCTACCTGATAACCATTCGATATACCAAAAGTTTTGTACCTTCTCTCTCTAAGCATCTCCACCCTCTCTTTCTTGAGAGAACATCACCGCCAGTAACCCGGGCGAACGTGGGAGCGACGTTGTTTCAACCAACAGCTTCGGTAAACCGTTGAGCATTCACTGAGAAATAATGTGCTAATCAACCTAGCCCTAAATTATTTAGTTACTGTATTCCCATCCAATCATAAGTAATGAGCAATCTGTAAATTGTTTCACTTTTTATTGTCTTTGCATTACATTCTCATTATCTGGATATTGTTTTTATTGTTTCACTTATAAATTGATAAGAGTCCAACTTTCTCATTGAATCACCTTATAATATTATATTGTTATTATTAAAATTAAGGGTGGTTCTCCAATCCAGCTCCTCGTCGACCATAACTCGCTACCTTTACATATATAATTACATTAAAGCTTACTATTTTTTTGTTTTAGTTTTCAATTAAATAATATATTTTATATCTTTATCATTACATTTTCTCTTTCCTCAACAACTGCTTTCAAAAAATTTTAAAAAAATAATAAGGGTAAAAGATGTTCCCACAAATATACAGATGATCAGTAACATTCTCTCTTTCCAACTCACAACCCTCTCTTAGGCTGGAGGGTGTGGGATGGAGCCCCTATGGGCTTTATCAAGACACGTAAGCGCCACGTAGGATCCACGTCAGCCATAACGCCCCCTTTAATTTGCACGGTGTGGGATGGAGCCCCCTATTAATCAAAATTAAAAAAAAAATAAAAATTTGATTGGATGACATGTGAGGGTCCCACTTGATAAAGCCCCTTCTCCCTCGTTACCACCATGGAGCCCCCTCTATAGCGCCCCCTCTTAACTTTGAGGGTGTGGGTGTATAGCGCCCGGGGCGCTATAGGTGATGACATGGCCGAGGGTGGCGCCCCCACACCCTCTGGCCTTATAAATTATAATATAAGAAACTCACTCATAAATACATAGGGGTTGAATGTGAATGCTTTAACATATGAGTACCAAATTTGAATAAGTGCACATCTTATAATTAAAGACCGGTGATTTTCTTATTTTTCTTGTTCGTGCTTCCTTGCGTGTTTTTATCTATCAAAGTAAGACCAAAGGAATATTGTCATACATATATAGTAGCTGATAAAGTGGGTGGGTTGGGTAACATGTCAAATAGGTAAAGTTTTATCCGGGTCTAAACGGATTAGAATTGTTATTATAATAACATATTTGCCAACAATATAAAGCAACTTGTGGATTTAGGACGTTATTAGAATTTGAAATCATTAAGATGTAAAACAGAGTGGAATCGTGGAACCTGGAATCTGATATAGCGTTGAGATGGTGATATGCAAAGCGAGACCATGCCTGTCACTCTAATGTGTGTCATCCTAAATGACGTATAGGCTGGTTACATTTCATTCTCTATTTAATTGCTCCTCATTGTAACTCTTTGGTTAGACATTAATACAACGGACAATTTCACTAACAATAAAGAACTTACAATCTTTTTTAAGTGCCTTTAGCTTGAGTTTGAATGTTTGATTTGCTTGCTTATGTTCAAGTTGTGAGGGTGTAATAAGATATAAATTATATAATTATCCAATGTAAAGATATATTTGTCCAATATATTTGATCGACTTAATCCGTTCCAATTTGAACCTCTAATAAGTAACCGTGTTGATTAGTCAAAGGCTTGGCTTAGACAAAGTATGAGAGATTGCTATATCTGAGATTGCATACCGTTGGAAGTGTAGGATACTTCATTTTTAAACACGCTATTAGTGAAGCGGGTCTTATAACGAGCATCGGCTTAATAGCAAAAACAACAATGTTGACGAAGATTGTTGTTTACCGTAATGTGTTTTTTTTTTACCATTTAAATCACAGCTTGTAAATAAAGAAATATAAAAATGCTTTGTCATACTACACCCAATTTGGATTTATTAGGTTGAAAACAGAGAGACACACATACATACATACATAGATATGTGACCATGAAGCTGTAAAGAAATTGAAGAACAAATTCATGTAAAGAAACAGGCATTATACTAATAAGCACGAACAAACTATAGAGTCACATTTAATAGCTAAAATTATAAAGTAAAACCAGCAACACTAGATGAAAAAAATAATGGTACTTAATCAGATTTAATTAAGTTAGGTTAAGCAAACTTACATTATATCCATGAAAGTCTGACTTGAAGTAATTACAAGTATTACACGTCAGTAAGACAACCACTCTTCTTCGACCTCGTTTCGATTTCGTCCGACAAGTGCGTTGTGATGGTGAAACCAATTCTATCAAGTTTGACCGAAGTTTAAAGTTGGATTAGGTTTAACTGGTTCGACTCACATTGGTCTTATGATGGGCCCAGTCCAGCTTCTTAAACTAGTCTCACTTGAGCCCAACTTAATATTATTAGGGATACGATAATTTACTACTTTTTTATTAGTTTTTTTAATGCATGCAATTACTTTTATTTTATAATAAAATATAAACTTTTAATTTTTTGTTTTTTTATGAATTATTTGATGGTCGGTGATCTAATATGTATAGTGCCGGACTCAGCCATTCAGATAAACCATAAAAAGACAAAATGAATAGCTACAAGTATGGGCTAGCCCACTTTGTAGAGACATCAGACATATGCCTTTTAGAGGAAAGGTCCCAGATTTCATCCGGGTAAAAGTGAATAATTTCGAATTATTGATGAATAGAGTAGACATTAACCGTTACCATTAAAAAAAATAGATACAAGTTCTACCATCAATCCTAGAATAAAATTTAGCAAATGTGAACTTAATAATTACCTTTGGTTATTAGAGTTCTTACTTGGATTCAATTCGGCCTTCATGTGTGATTTAGTTAGGTTAAACGAATACGCAGAATATAAAAGAAAGCCTATACAACTTTTTTTTGAACGGCCCAATTTTTTTTAGAAAAAATGGGCTCAATCACAATCTAACCCACTTTAAAACCTTCACTTAACTTACAAGCTCACGTTACCAAAAATTACAATAATATCTATACTATATAATAAAGAGTTAATAGCCAAAATGGTTCCTGAGGTTTGCTCACTTTTGCCATTTTAGTTCAAAATCCAAAATTTTTAAATCTGGGTTCCTGAGGTTTGCATTTTGTTGCCATTTTAGTCCAAATTTGACAAGAATCCCCAAATTAATACCCCCTGTTTTGTCCTTACCCTCAGGGGTATTTTGGTCATTTTAGAATTTTGGCTATTAACTCTAACTCAATTATATATATATAATACCCTAAAACAATTATATATACACACACACATACAGTCTTCTTTCTCACTCTGCTCTCTCTCTGAACTACCACCACCACCCCCACCACCGCATCATCTCCACCACCACCATCCCACTTCCATCCCTGACGGCTTCACCTCCACCCCCGCACCACCACCACTGCACTACCATCATCCCCACCACTGCACTACCATCATCCCCATCTATCTCATCGATACAAACACTAACAACCCATTCGCCATTCTTGTGACGCTCATATTTGGATCAACGACAATCGCTTCAGGAAGCTTGGTGAGGGTCTGTTTGTGACCACCACCACAACAGCAATCGCTTCAGGAAGTTTAGGGGCCATACACAATTAATCAGCCCGCAACCACCAGATCCAACCAACCTTTCTTCTCCTGAACACTATCTCCTCTGATCAGATTTTGGTGGATGGTAAGTTCAGATCTGAAGGATGGTTGGTTTAGAGGGTTCGTTTTTTAGATGGGGGGTGGTGGCAGCTGGTGCTTGTGATGGTGGTGCTCGGATTTTGGTGGTGACGGCGGCTGTTTGACGTGGTTTGGTGGCCGTTGGTGGTGGTAGTGGCGATGATGAAGATGATGACGCCGGTGATGAGGGTTTGTGGTTTGGGAGGGTTTGGCTCTGAATTTTGAAGAAGATGATGGTTTGCCACCGTGGTGCTGCCACTCCTCTCCGTCGATTTCTGCCGTGGATTTGAGATGATGAAACTGAAATTGATGAGATAATGGAGTGGATTACAGATGTGTTGCGTGAATTTGTGTGTGAATTAATGGAGAGATGAACTGGTGTTTAGAGAGAGAGAGGAAGTGCAGAGATGAATTGTGTTGCGTGGGTTTTTAAAGTGCAGAGATGAACTGGTGAATTTGTGTGTGAATTAATGGAGAGATGAACTGGTGTTTAGATAATGGAGATTGATGAAATGGTGTTTAGAGAGAGAGAGAGAGAGAGAGGAATTGCAGAGATGAACTGGGTTTTTGGGGAAGATGAACTCTAAATGGGGGGTATAATGACCAAAACGCCCCTGAGGAAAAGGACAAAAACTAGTTTTTTTTTAGAAATCTGACCTGATTTGAAAATTGGACTAAAATGGCAACAAAATGCAAACCTCAGGGTCCCAGATTTAAAAATTTTGGATTAAAGTGGCAAAAGTGAGCAAACCTCAGGGACCATTTTGGCTATTAACTCATATAATAAAAGAAAGGGTGTAACTTTGTAGAATAGTAATCAAGTTTTAAAAGTGTTCCAATTAGGTCACTCAAGTTTCAAAAGTGTTCCAATCAGGTCACTCAACATTCATTCTTCATTAAAATTAAGGGTTTTTTTATCCATTTCATAGGTAACCGTGGTGATGTGGATTTTTGTTTCTTTTTTCTCTTTTATTTGAAGCTAACGTCGAGTGATGACGTGGATTGTAACTTGTTTTTTTAATTTTTAACGTAATTAAATGGTTTTTATTTTTTAATAAATATACTTTCATATATTAAAATAATTCGACCTCATCATCTTATGCTCCATTTTTTTCTTGACACATGGAAAAAAAGACATGGCTCGATTTGAATGTTAAGTTATCTAATTGGGATAAAAACAACACCAGTAACCTAATTAAAACACTTTTAAAACTTGATTACTATTCTGTGAAATTTCCCCTAAAAGAAACCAACTTTGGGACACATGTCATTAATTGGAGCCATCTATTTTTTAGTTTTCTCATCTTTATCTTCTACTTAATTATAAATAATGAATATTAATTAAAAGATAATTATAAAATTAAATTTAAACAATTCGTTTAGGAGATAATATAATCTTTTGAAACAATTATTAGATTTCAAAATTATTTATATTGACATTAATAAAAGACGTACACTAAATATAAATTAATATAATGTAAAGTGTTAAATGTCATTTTAGTCCCTGTGGTTTGGGCCATTTTGTCATTTTAGTCCAAAAGTTTTATAATACACAGGGTTTATAAAGATATAATAAGATATAACTTTTTATTGATTGGTATATAAAATTACATGTGCTCAACCCATACAATACATGAGGTTCTTAAAAATGTAACTTTTTTTCATTATTAATATATAAAATAAAATTTACTCAACCAGTACAATACACAGAGTTCTTAAAGATATAATTTTTTATTATTTAATATATAAAATTACATTTATTCAACCCATGTAATAAATGAGATTTTTAAAGATATTTTTTTTATTATTTGGTATGTAAAATTACATTTATTCAACTTGTGTAATAAACGAGGTTTCAAAAATATATTTTTTTATCATTTGATATATAAAATTTCATTTATTCAACCCGTGTATTACACGGGGTTCTAACCTAGTTAAATAACTAAAGGAGTTTGGTGACGAAAACAAATTTAGAGATGGTTTTTGGAATTTTAATTTATAGGGACATTCTATTCTAATCATTTACATAAAGGGGCCCTTTAAAAGGGCCTTATTATATTTCTTTTAAAGTGGGCCTATTTATAGACATTTGTGGGCTGCTTAGTGGGAACCTTAGAGCCCATGCATCCACCTTAAACTTTTAAAATTCAGAAAAGTACATTTCAAATTCATCTTATAAAAAAAAAGTGAGGGATAATTAAGTTGTTAAAACTTACGTAGAAACTTTTAACTTTATAAAAGTAAAAGAAAGTCGTAATGCAGTTAAATCAATGGGAAAGTTGTTACTATGATGCTAAATGGAGTGTAGTTTGCAACTTTGGCTCTAGATGAGGATGAGAAATAGCTTGTACAAGACGAATTGAACCGATCAAACGAGATCAAACCAAATGAAACAAGGTAGAACAGGTACTAAACCAATCTTGTAGTAACTTGTTCATTCTATGCTCCATGAGACATCCAACTATTTTTCTAGTCAAACTAGTATAATATGTAGTCAGTCAGAACCCCCAACTGGTTTTGCTTGCTTAAAAGAAAAATATGACACACACTCTTTGAGTTTAGGCTACCTTTACTATTCTTTCTAGTAATAACAATAAATGATAACGTTTTTAATAAAACTTTTATCTATCTTTTAATTTGTTTTTTTTTCCAATAATTTGTCTTCTTCAACTCTTTTAAAAAGTCTAGAAATGCAGTGATGTTTAATTTTTGTGTCTAAAATTCCGATATAAATTTTACAGAAAACAGAGTTGTACTGAAAATAATATATCTTTTTTTTTTGTATCGGAAACTATTCTGAGTTTCGGTACCAACCAGACAAAATCAATATCGTTCCTGATTTCAATTTTTATGGTTTCTTTTAATGGTATGGTAAACATTACCCAATACCGTCCCAAACTAAATTGATATTGACCAAACAATGGTTTGTGGTTTTGATATGTCATACAAGTCGATTGATAAACTATGCCAAGTACGGGTACTGTAACAAACCGTATAGATGCCCCGATAGAACATTTTTATCGGTATTCATTATTATGGTTTTGATCGATGTAAAAATGTGGCAATATCCTTTTAGAAGACAAGTATTGTGTAATATAACGTGATACTATTTTAAATAGTTTTGTTTTATTTTCTAATAATGTTTTTGGTTGCATCGCACAAGAGAGTTTTCACTAGTTTGTTTGGAAATGCATTAATATTATAATAATATATTGATTTTAAGTCTAATATTCTTATGTTATATTTGATGTTTGGTCATCTAATAGGTGTAACGGTTTATCATGATTTTGGTAATCAAATATAAAAATGGTTGACCATAGGTTTGTAAATGAACCAAACGAACATAAACGGTGTATACATATATCTAAAATAACCGGTTACACAATATTTAAGTTAAACTGTTCAAATATACATTGCATAGTCTATATAAGTAACTCAAATCATAAAGTAAAACTAGTAACACTTGATGAACAAACTACAGAATCACATGTAATACGTAAGTTAGGTTAAGCGAAGTTACATTGAATGGATGAAAATCAGACTTGAAGTGAGATTGTTGGTCATGAAGTGAATGGAAACTGTACTTACAACTATTACATGCGTCTCTCGCTGTGATCAATAATATTATTCGATGCCGTTTTGATTTTGTAGGAAGTATTTCTAGTGGTGATAGTGTATTCTGTTGGTGGCGAAAGCAGTCCGATAAGATCAAGTTGATTTGAGTCCGGCTTCTTAAACAAGTCACTTAAGCCCAACTTAATATTAGGAGTTACCGTTACTTGACTGTGTAAACCTAAACTTGTAAAATTCATAAAAAAAAAGTCATTTGATAATATAGTTACTAAAATAAAATAAAGAGTAAATTGCGGCTTTGGTCCTTGTGGTTTAGTAGTTATTGTTATATTTTACGAAATTCAAATGTTTTGCAATTTACATTCAAAGTTTTTTTTAATTTTATTACGATTTTGATTCACCACACTAACTTCATTCAACTTATACCAACCAGTGTTGCAAAAACCACGATTACTCGGCGATTAATCGCCGACTAGTCGCTAGTCGGCCTCCTACTGAGTAATTTTTCACTAATCAGTCAAAAAATCGCTAGTCGGTCAAAGCCGGTCCAAGCCGCCCTAGTCGGCCCAAGTCGCCCTAGTCGGCCCATTTGAAATCCTTACAAAACAGGCCTAAGATTACAACTTTAGCCCATTTTCCTTATCCCTTACCCTAATATGACGAAGAATTTGAGTCGGAGAAAGAGGATGAAGTAGACGAGGAGATTGAATACGAGTCGGATGGTGTCGAAATCATTGAACACTACGGGGATGACGATTACATTTGAGTTATTTGTTAATGTTTGAATTTTAAGTACTGAGACTTGTTATGTTATGACTTATATGTAAGTTTAGTTTGTATTTTTGAACTACTTTTACCTTTTTTAAGTATTATATTGATATGGATGTGTGAGTACATATATACATATTTATAAAAATAATAAAATTTACATATAAAGTTCCGATCCGATTAATCCCGAGTAATCCCGAGTAGTCGCTAGTCCCCACCTCATCGGCCGACTAGCGACTAGCGAGTTTCCAACCTTGATACCAACAGGAGCAATTACATATACCCCCTACAAAGTTTATAAATTACATATATACCCAATCCAAAATTTAATCTACATATATCCCCTTCCTAAAAATTAAAAATATCAAATATACCCGGTTTAATAGGCCTGCCGACAATGTTCACCCTGCGATGTTGGAAATCACACTCGCTAGAAAACGTGAGATAGCAAAAAAATATGGATGGCCTTGTGATTTTTAGTTTTTTTAAACTTAGATTTTATTTAAAATGTAATGCTTTATTTTTATTTATAAAACTTTGATTTTTTTTCCATTTTATCTTAAATTAAAAAAAACAGAAAAAAAAAAGTTTACCTCTTCAGCAAGTGTCTAAACCATTGACAACACTTTTCAACAAAGTTTAAACACCTTTCACTGATTGTCACGACCCCCGACCCACCCTGGACGGAATCGGGAGCCGCAAACAGCCAAGTGGTACCGGTGATTATTTTGAAAAATATTGCAGCGGAAATTTCATCAGGACCGTGAGTTAGGAAAATATCAGAGTTTAGAAAACACCGGATTTTATTTATTAAATAGACGGGATAAACCCATGTTTTACAAAGGTGGCTTTAATAAGGGATAAACCCAATTACATAAAACAATATTTCTTAATTTGATTTAATTAATAAAATAAGCCACTTCTTGAAGCATTTCAGTGCCGTATCCATCTCTTACTCCAATCTACTGTAATTACCTGAAACGTGTTTTAAAAATGTTTTGTCAGCGGGAAATACTGGTGAGTTCATTCTTTTTAGTAAAACGACACGTTTGTTATAATTTACAGTATTAAGGGTGATTACATTGTTTCCAAATATCAACCAACTACCCACAGTATTTGTCACTCGACCGGATCTGTGACTATGGTCATATCACACATTGGCCACCCGTTTGTCCAATGGTGAAGATTATCAAGTAATGTATACAAAACCCCACATACTGGCTGTAATTTGGTGATTACAAAGACTTAATCCCTGTAATTATAACCTTGAAAATAAACATGATTTTGAAAGTAATTTGATAAAAAGAGAATGACTCACATTATAAGCATGCAGATTTATACAGGCAGAGCTTAGCCTACTAGTTAGCCTTGTAATCTAGTGCACACAAATTAGGTAACTAACTAATACAACATTTACGATAATTCACGAGATTAAAACCCTCACGACAAATGACAAAGTGCAATCACTTAAACATCCATCGGATTCACAACGAATGACAAAGTATTCCCCGAGTTCGAGTGGTACTCAAACATCCTGTCGGAATCACGACTAATGACAAAGGATAGTACTTAAACATCCGGTCGGTGTCACACCCCGACTTTCCACGTGTCACCGGTGGGCCCGGTGGGGAGTATCGTGACGTGGTTGGCAACATAATAGTCAAACAACATAATATATAAATGCACAGCGGAAGCAAAAGATAAATATTATTACATTCCGAATATAAAGTAATATCCGATATTACAACGGAAAGTAAAGGATCCACAGGCGGATCTTAAAACGTATCATTTTTTCAACAGACTTTAGACGCCTAGAACTTGCAAGATTCCTTATTAGCGCCCTGAGCTTCCAGCCAATTACGTTCAGTACCTGTCACTTAACCTTTTTGGAAAATACGTCAGTTTTCACTGGTAAATACACTCAACCGACTCATTTGAAAAGAGTTTAAGAAAATTGATTTGAATGCACGTGGCACAAAATATCTTTTATAATTTGATTAAAATGCACAAAGGCAAAATTGACCTTTTAAACTTGGGAAAATTATTTGTATATAATCTTGTATACAGTTTTACTTATTTGTCGTCCGTTAGGGCCGGTTTGTAGGGCCGGACTAGATTAACTGACACGCCACAGGTATAATGCCCACAGGCTATCATCCTCTAAGTGGATTACCAGTTCCGGTATAATGCCCACAAGGATGATACCTCGGAGTGGATTACCAGTTTTTACATAATGCAGGTGTCAGGTGTATGCCTACACCCCGTGCTTAAGTCGTGGCCATTACTTCGAATGATGCCAAGGATATCCGGGACATGGTCATTAACCCCCAAAGGCCATACACCAAATAATACATATTAAAAGGGTTGTAAGTACATCAATCACAATACGATTTAAATAACTACACACCCGACCAAGCGGTACTTTTATAGTGCCGTATCCCAAGCCCGTATAGGGAAAATAAGTTAAGAGTATTTACCTGAGCTAGCTCCTGTCTTAAATAGTAAGAATTTAATAACTCAGCCGTATTCACTTAAGTAAGCGTAGGTACCATTTACCGGAAGGCTCTAGTCTGGAATGATGGTATAAATAACTAATTAGAATGCTAACGGGTCTTTAGTTAAGCCTAAGCTTAGACCGGTTAGTCTTACGGGAAGATACGGTTTGTACGCACAATTAAGCGAAGACCGGAAAAGAATGTGATTTAAACCCGACATGTTCAGAGACTTGTCTTATATGGGTATTTCATACACATTCTGGATTTTGAGATAAAACCGTTAAGGTTTGACCCGTTTCGGCTAATTTATGTAAACTTGTTACATAAACCAAACCGTACGCGTAATAAGCGTGACGGGTATTCATGAGAGCCATATACAGGTTTCCTAAGTTAATTATGCCTCAAATATGTTGTGACATCAGTAAGATGTCTTTCATTATGCCCGAAACGTGTTTAAACACAAACTAGGCCCCGTAGGGGTAGTTTGGTCATTTTAAAGGTTGTAAAAGGGTTTAAGTGTTTAACTGAGTTACAGGTCTGATGTAATCAGTAAACATACTCAGATTAATGATTTATAACAGTAGGATAAGGTACATATGTGAAATTTATCAATTATAACCAAACTATGCCCGGTAGGGGTATTTTGGTAATTTCACATAAGCCGAAAAGCTCAAAACCGAAGTCTGAGTTAATCAACCTTTTCTTACTGTTAAAAACATTCTAATTTGCCTAAAATATCAGTAGGTATCAACCCGGGTATGTTCAATATAATTTTAATACATACTATGCGTTAAAAACGCTTAATAAGGCGATTAAAGGCCATTTCCGGGTTCGATACTTAAATCTGATATTTTTATATTTCCAGAAGGCTTAGAATACTTTATTTATCATATGTGATCAGTAGTAAGAGGTTTGGAGTCGTTTAGATCGGTAAAACTCATTTTATGGCCCGTAAGGGCAAAATCGACAATTACCGTATTAAGCCTACGACTACTAGTTATGCTCAGCCTAAAATTAATTAAAAATCTTTAAAAATCCCAAAATAATATATTACATCAGTGGGTATTAATTTTGGTACCAAAAAGTAGGCTTAACTAGGCTATACGCTAATTACGTCATTTTATTAACATAAAGCTTTAAATTTGCGATATTGAGCATAACTCTTAATCTACAAGTCAAACTGATCTCAAACTTTGCATACAAGTTTATATATCAGTAACTAAGGTTTCTACACTTTTACATTTTCATAAATCACGTTTTAAGGTAATAAGGGCATAATGGTCAACATATGGGCAATTAACGGAAACATGCATATTAATTGGATAACTAATGAACCAAGGTGTATAATCACATAGGGTTGTACTAACAAGTAACCTAATCCAATTAAAGCTCTGAGGCATTTCTAAAACATGCCTAAACGGGTCGGAACTGAAAGTCAAAGTGAAGGTCAAACTATGCGACTTTCGGCTCCGAACCGGGTCTAAACAGGAAATTGTCGGGTTGAACATGTTTAGACATGTTCTTACACTTATTACCAAGTTATAACAATGATCCAACAGGTTGCATATGATATACAATGTTAATTATGCATAAATAGCATTTTAGGCTTCCTGTTGACTTTTTAAATATAAGTTTGACCCGACTTTTGACCTGGTTAGAGTGGTAATCAGGGGGAACCCTTTTGAGGTTTTATTACCCACATCAATACCTACTTATAACTACTTTTGATTCGAGATATGACTGAGCCATTGTTGACTAATCTCGAAGTCAAACCGTAATTACGTCGGTTTGACTTTTAGCTAAATAACTAAGCTAAAATTAATTAGAGAAGGTTAGGCAACTTACAAAGGTCCTAAGCTTGATTAGGGAACACTTGAGAGAAGTTTTTGAGTTCCAGAAGTGCTCCAAGAATGCAGGTGAAGATGTGATTGCAAAGTTGCAACTCTTGGCACTTATATAGTGGATTTAAGCACCACAATGGGTTGACAACAAGGTCTACTACTGCCCATAATAATCCTACAGGTGTCCTACATGTTTAGGGAGTGTTTAGGGGCCAAGGGGTATGAGGAAACTCGTTTAAAAGTCGAACGGTGCGTTAAAACAGCAAACAGCAACATTCTGGTCGCTGGGCATTAGCTTGCGCACCGTAACAATTATTTGTTGCGGTGCGCAACAAAGCATCAGCAGCCAAAAATCTTGTTCCTTCATGCATTCGAAAGGGCAACCTCATAATTCGACTTTGGGACCTTGTTTTGTCAGTTTGGGACCTCTATTATGGGTTTTTAACAATTACATACCCTACCATTATGTTATGTTTGCTTGGATCCTTTTCAAAAGTGGCGAACAAGAAGGTTAACCATAGAAATTTTCATAGGAACCTATCATGCACTTTGAATTCGTTTATCGTCAATGAATTTCTGGATTTAGGATATATTAGATGTTTGAAAAATATAATTGGGTATTGGGATTTATAAATGAGGTCGTTCAGAGGTGAAATTTAACATGACGACACTTTTAAATCCTGCCAAAACATCTTTATTAAATCCGGGTTTACAACGCGTTTTGTCTTACATGACACGTGTCGTTATTTCATTGAACACGAATTTTCGAGGTGTTACATCCTCACCCCCTTAAAATAAATCTCGACCCGAGATTTACTGAAATAAATAAGGGTATTTTTCTTTCATGGTGGATTCAACCTCCCACGTATATTCGGGACCTCTACGGGCATCCCATTTGACCTTTACAATAGGTACATGCTTTCTTCGAAGCTTCTTTACCTATCGATCTTCAATCGACAAAGTTTTTCCACAAATTTTAAGCTCTCATCTATATGCACATCTGTATGTGGTATAACCAGTGATTCATCAGCGAAGCACTTCTTCAGATTGCAGATGTGGAACACATTGTGAATTCCACTGAGCTCTTCAGGTAAGTTTAGCTTATAGGCAACTGACCTGACACGTTCGATAACCTCGAAAGGTCCTATGTATCCCGGCCTTAGTTTGCCTTTCTTACCAAAACGCATCACCCCCTTCCAGGGTGATACTTTAAGTAACACTTTGTCACCTACTTCGAAGTGAAAAGCTTTACGCTTTGGATCTGTGTAACTCTTCTGCCTATAACGGGCAGCTTTGAGACGGTCACGAATCTGGACAGCCTTGTCCGTCGTTTCAAAGATTATCTCTGGTCCTGATAATTGGACTTACCAATTCCCTATCTAACAATAGATGTTTAACATTCCATCTATACAAGGTCTCCCAAGGAGCAGCCTTAATACTTACATATCAATTATTATAGAAAAGCTTAGTTTAAGGTGAGAGGGTTATCCAACCATTGCTTAACTAATTTTAAGTAATAGCTAATCCTTGTCGTTAGTCGAACAATTCGACGATCCTGGGTAGCTGAGGGAAATTCTTAATTGTTGTTAAAATAGGGTTGCGGTAATGAGTGCATAAGCAAAATGAACCGTCTTTCTTATCTAACAACATCAAACTCTCAGAATATCGAGTTAGGCTATATGAATCTCCTATCTTAAAATTTACTTAATCAGGTTTTCGGTTCTCCCAATGATGGTACTAGCCGTCTTGGAGATTTCATAATAATACGGCCTTAATGGGATATAAATCTTAACGCTACTGCCTCTTGGGAGGTAAACAGGGTAGTCTTAGGGGAAGCTAATCAAGGTACAAGGAGATTATTGAGATTCCCATATCTCAGGCACCATTTCACTCATCAACGCTCGTGTTTAATAAGTGACACATTTATGTTACGAGTTCACATATTTCTTTACCAGGGAATATTTATTTGGACAATTCCATTCTGGATATCTTCTTTGAATACCATTAGTTGACTTTAGTACCATATGATCATTGGGATATCTTTGTGGTCCCATGCATTAAACCTCCATACTGATCAGGCATGGAAGCAATCTATGGAACTTATTAAGATACACAAATCCTCATATAGCGCTTTTGTCATACCATTTGGTATTCGAAATCGATAGAGATTAAAGAGATATCAACTATATGTGCTTATATTTAATCAGAATGGAAATTTTCACAAACTAGGCACCTAGCTCGGTTGGCTAGGCGCGCGAAAGGGTGCGGCCTAGACCCAGGTTCAATTCCGGGGACGGCCAATTCCACCATTTTTTTTATGTTTAATATTAATTAATCGTACGAATACATGTAATTATGAGGGTTGTCTCATAAGGAGTCTTGATAATTAATTGCTTCTTATCACCCACAATATGGGCTTGATTTTTAAGGTAACCAATCGATTTTTATCACTATATTGAGTCCTTATATTTAACGGAACTAGGATATCGAAAAACTGATTCCTAATGGATATAATAATGCTGAAGTAGTCTCTGAGGTATACAGGCTTCTTACTGAACTTACGTTGCTTTTTATTAGGCCTGTACTTGCTCTCTTTCCCAGATTTCTGGGAGTTATCCTCCTTCTTTGGTTCATCCTTCATATTTGAAGTGTGAATATAGCTCTCCTCATGAGCAATTAAACATGGTTTTTGAATGAGATTTAGAGCGAGAGCATTCGGCTCTTTGGATTGTCTCATGACCTTTTCCCATTATCCCTCCAACTGCTGTGTCAACCACAGCCTGGAGATTAACTCCATTAGTATTGAGGTTTACGTTTGTAGTTTTTATTTACATTCGTCGCATTATCAATGGCGCGATTGACGGTTGTCTTATCCGAGTTTATCATACTCGAGATTTTGTTCCTATTGCCAGGTGAATCCTTTACTTAGTTGTAATCCAACATCTGCTATTCATTACCCTGATGGCCTTAACATATACTAACCTTGGTTTCATCAAACTATACTGGCCAAAAAGGCATTATCATTCTTAATGAATGTTATTTTAAAAATATATTTAAATATCACTTAGCCTAGGTCACAAAAGACCATCAATGGCATTTGAGGGTTGGACCTAGTCCACCACCTCTTTGACAGGGGATCAAAATGTCACATCTGTCTTTAATATACTGATGAATTTGGATAGTTTGAAAGTTTGCCATAAGGGTATCAGAAAAGAGTGATTTCTAATAGATATTAAATATCAATATAGGATTTGTTGGAGCATTTTTTTTTTAAAGTATCATCGGTCAATTTCTACCTCGCATTAAGTGACCGGAGTCTTAATCAGGCGGAGACAATAGTTCTCAACATTTATCATTCATTATAGAGTCATGTGTGCCAGTATCAAATAAAATTCATGCCTAAACTGTTTGATATGAAAAGGTATCTGCTATATAGTTATTATTCTGCATCATCTCCTTGGCGTTCGTATGGAAGACTCATGTGTTTGCTTTCTTGGCCTCTTCAGTCTTCTTTGCGTACTTAGGGCAGTTGGTCTTTATGTGCCCCTTCTCATTGCAATTGTAGCAGGTGGCCTCTTTAATCTTCCTGCAATCAACAGTCTTGTGCTCCTTAGACTTGCATAATCCACATGCAGGTGATTCAGACTTAGAATTGGATTCAGATATGCACTTTCCAAAGTGGCGTCTTTGACAAGTCGTGCACTTTGGCTTCTCCTCTGTTTGCTGACTGTTCCTTCCAAACCCAGACTTCTTAGAATCAGTGTTTCCCTTGTGCTTCTTCTCTGACCCTCGTGAGTTATCATCCTCACGATTCCTCTTACTTTCTTCAGATTTCTTTAGCGATCTCAATCTGACCGCATCTAAAGTAAGGGATAAGGAAATGTCAGCTACTGATCTAAAAGTCGCTGGCCGGGAAGCTTTTACGCTTGCCTTGATCTCAGGGGCTAAACCACCGATAAAACGAGCTATCCGTTTTGGTTCCGGGGTTACCAGGTATGGAACCAACCGTGACATAGTGTTGAAGCTCGTTAGGTAAGCTTGACAGTCGAGGTTTGTCATCACCAAGGATAGAAAATCGGACTCTATCTTCTCCACCTCATGCTGAGGGCAGAAATTTTCCCTGATAAGGGCAACAAATTGATCCCACGACATATTGTACAGTGGGATTTTCCTGGTGGCTTGAATCAGAGATCTCCACCATGCTAAAGCTTCACCCTTGAAAGACTGCGACACAAACTTGACCACGTCTCGCTCAGCGCATCCGCTGATATCAACAACCGTATCCATTTCATCCAGCCATGTCATACAATCGATGGCTCCTTTCTCCCCAGTGAAATCCCGGGGTTTGCAGGAAACAAAATATTTATAGGAGCAACCCTTAGCAAGGGGTCCTTTATTCAGTATGACCTGCTGAGATGGAGCACTGTGGTTTGAGGAGTGTCGGTCATCGTTTTTCTTCGGGTCGTCGTTATTGGACGGTGGCTTTGAAGGCTGTGTAGATAGGGTCCTACTACGAGTCCCACTATACTCATCATACTGCCTCTCCAAAGCCTGTGTAACTGCGCCGTCTATGATCGCTTTTAATTCCGCACTAGTTAGATTAATTCGGGCGTCATTATTAACCTCCACTGGATGACTATTACCCTCGTCTGAGTTAGCCATTACAATTGAACTGTTGCAGAAAACAAGGACAATAGTTTATTTGGGAGTTTATTATAGAATTGCCCCTTAGGGTAATTCATTAACCATGGTAAACAGAGACCATATTTGGTTAATTTATTAATCAAATTTATTTAGGATTTCTATAATAAGTTATCCTAATTATAAAACAGTAACAGTCTTATTCGTGGCACCAAAGGCCTAGTCACATGGACAATTATAAATTATATGCTAGGACTTCAGAGAATCGAAGCATTTGAGGTTTGAACCAACGTTCATTACCTTTTCTTGACAGGGAGTTGTAGGCTACCACTGTCTTTAGTCTCAGAGGACGTTAATCATAGCCCGTGGGCACTTCATCCATAAGGGATGATTACATAAATAAGGGGATTTAGAATAACCCAATTAAAAATGACTTATGTGATTTTCATCGTATCACACTTTGTCGAGCATGTTAATATGCTTTCATATGTTTAACAAAAATTTGAATCTCTTAAATAAGTTTTACCATCTTGGCCATGTCCATAATGACATTTAGGCTAGGTTTTACTCTTTAGATTCTTTTTAATAATTAACGCAGAAAAATTTCTAAATTAAAACGTTAATAAGGATCTAAATCTAATTGTGGATCTACCATCTTGGCCCTGTCTTAAAATGACACCTGAGCTAGGTCTTGTCCTTTTTAGATTTTCGCCATTTTATTATAATGGTAGATCTTATAATATAGGAATGATGTTTTAAACACAATCGTTCCTTTAAAATTTAACAAGTATATGGTTGCCCTAAACGGGACTTCTAATAAAAATGACTTGCCCATGCAAAGGCTAATCAGAAAAATAATCAAGGAAGTAGTTAAAAGACAATGAAACGAATTGGAACTTGTCCTATGTTCTTGTCTAGACTCAAGAATGTGCAACTGTGTAACTGAGATTAAACACAAAAGACTAGTGTTTAATTCACTTAGTGTTGGCTCTGATACCAACCTGTCACACCCCGACTTTCCACGTGTCACCGGTGGGCCCGGTGGGGAGTATCGTGACGTGGTTGGCAACATAATAGTCAAACAACACAATATATAAATGCACAGCGGAAGCAAAAGATAAATATTATTACATTCCGAATATAAAGTAATATCCAGTATTACAACGGAAAGTAAAGGATCCACAGGCGGATCTTAAAACGTATCATTTGTTCAACAGACTTTAGACGCCTAGAACTTGCAAGATTCCTTATTAGCGCCCTGAGCTTCCAGCCAATTACGTTCAGTACCTGTCACTTAACCTTTTTGGAAAATACGTCAGTTTTCACTGGTAAATACACTCAACCGACTCATTTGAAAAGAGTTTAAGAAAATTGATTTGAATGCACGTGGCACAAAATATCTTTTATAATTTGATTAAAATGCACAGAGGCAAAATTGACCTTTTAAACTTGGGAAAATTATTTGTATATAATCTTGTATACAGTTTTACTTATTTGTCGTCCGTTAGGGCCGGACTAGATTAACTGACACGCCACAGGTATAATGCCCACAGGCTATCATCCTCTAAGTGGATTACCAGTTCCGGTATAATGCCCACAAGGATGATACCTCGGAGTGGATTACCAGTTTTTACATAATGCAGCTGTCAGGTGTATGCCTACACCCCGTGCTTAAGTCGTGGCCATTACTTCGAATGATGCCAAGGATATCCGGGACATGGTCATTAACCCCCAAAGGCCATACACCAAATAATACATATTAAACGGGTTGTAAGTACATCAATCACAATACGATTTAAATAACTACACACCCGACCAAGCGGTACTTTTATAGTGCCGTATCCCAAGCCCGTATAGGGAAAATAAGTTAAGAGTATTTACCTGAGCTAGCTCCTGTCTTAAATAGTAAGAATTTAATAACTCAGCCGTATTCACTTAAGTAAGCGTAGGTACCATTTACCGGAAGGCTCTAGTCTGGAATGATGGTATAAATAACTAATTAGAATGCTAACGGGTCTTTAGTTAAGCCTAAGCTTAGACCGGTTAGTCTTACGGGAAGATACGGTTTGTACGCACAATTAAGCGAAGACCGGAAAAGAATGTGATTTAAACCCGACATGTTCAGAGACTTGTCTTATATGGGTATTTCATACACATTCTGGATTTTGAGATAAAACCGTTAAGGTTTGACCCGTTTCGGCTAATTTATGTAAACTTGTTACATAAACCGAACCGGACGCGTAATAAGCGTGACGGGTATTCATGAGAGCCATATACAGGTTTCCTAAGTTAATTATGCCTCAAATATGTTGTGACATCAGTAAGATGTCTTTCATTATGCCCGAAACGTGTTTAAACACAAACTAGGCCCCGTAGGGGTAGTTTGGTCATTTTAAAGGTTGTAAAAGGGTTTAAGTGTTTAACTGAGTTACAGGTCTGATGTAATCAGTAAACATACTCAGATTAATGAGTTATAACAGTAGGATAAGGTACATATGTGAAATTTATCAATTATAACCAAACTATGCCCGGTAGGGGTATTTTGGTAATTTCACATAAGCCGAAAAGCTCAAAACCGAAGTCTGAGTTAATCAACCTTTGCTTACTGTTAAAAACATTCTAATTTGCCTAAAATATCAGTAGGTATCAACCCGGGTATGTTCAATATAATTTTAATACATACTATGCGTTAAAAACGCTTAATAAGGCGATTAAAGGCCATTTCCGGGTTCGATACTTAAATCTGATATTTTTATATTTCCAGAAGGCTTAGAATACTTTATTTATCATATGTGATCAGTAGTAAGAGGTTTGGAGTCGTTTAGATCGGTAAAACTCATTTTATGGCCGTAAGGGCAAAATCGACAATTACCGTATTAAGCCTACGACTACTAGTTATGCTCAGCCTAAAATTAACTAAAAATCTTTAAAAATCCCAAAATAATATATTACATCAGTGGGTATTAATTTTGGTACCAAAAAGTAGGCTTAACTAGGCTATACGCTAATTACGCCATTTTATTAACATAAAGCTTTAAATTTGCGATATTGAGCATAACTCTTAATCTACAAGTCAAACTGATGTCAAACTTTGCATACAAGTTTATATATCAATAACTAAGGTTTCTACACTTTTACATTTTCATAAATCACGTTTTAAGGTAATAAGGGCATAATGGTCAACATATGGGCAATTAACGGAAACATGCATATTAATTGGATAACTAATGAACCAAGGTGTATAATCACAGCGGGTTGTACTAACAAGTAACCTAATCCAATTAAAGCTCTGAGGCATTTCTAAAACATGCCTAAACGGGTCAGAACTGAAAGTGAAAGTGAAGGTCAAACTATGCGACTTTCGGCTCCGAACCGGGTCTAAACAGGAAATTATCGGGTTGAACATGTTTAGACATGTTCTTACACTTATTACCAAGTTATAACAATGATCCAACAGGTTGCATATGATCTACAATGTTAATTATGCATAAATAGCATTTTAGGCTTCCTGTTGACTTTTTAAATATAAGTTTGACCCGACTTTTGACCTGGTTAGAGTGGTAATCAGGGGGAACCCTTTTGAGGTTTTATTACCCACATCAATACCTACTTATAACTACTTTTGATTCGAGATATGACTGAGCCATTGTTGACTAATCTCGAAGTCAAACCGTAATTACGTCGGTTTGACTTTTAGCTAAATAACTAAGCTAAAATTAATTAGAGAAGGTTAGGCAACTTACAAAGGTCCTAAGCTTGATTAGGGAACACTTGAGAGAAGGTTTTGAGTTCCAGAAGTGCTCCAAGAATGCAGGTGAAGATGTGATTGCAAAGTTGCAACTCTTGGCACTTATATAGTGGATTTAAGCACCACAATGGGTTGACAACAAGGTCTACTACTGCCCATAATAATCCTACAGGTGTCCTACATGTTTAGGGAGTGTTTAGGGGCCAAGGGGTATGAGGAAACTCGTTTAAAAGTCGAACGGTGCGTTAAAACAGCAAACAGCAACATTCTGGTCGCTGGGCATTAGCTTGCGCACCGTAACAATTATTTGTTGCGGTGCGCAACAAAGCATCAGCAGCCAAAAATCTTGTTCCTTCATGCATTCGAAAGGGCAACCTCATAATTCGACTTTGGGACCTTGTTTTGTCAGTTTGGGACCTCTATTATGGGTTTTTAACAATTACATACCCTACCATTATGTTATGTTTGCTTGGATCCTTTTCAAAAGTGGCGAACAAGAAGGTTAACCATAGAAATTTTCATAGGAACCTATCATGCACTTTGAATTCGTTTATCGTCAATGAATTTCTGGATTTAGGATATATTAGATGTTTGAAAAATATAATTGGGTATTGGGATTTATAAATGAGGTCGTTCAGAGGTGAAATTTAACATGACGACACTTTTAAATCCTGCCAAAACATCTTTATTAAATCCGGGTTTACAACGCGTTTTGTCTTACATGACACGTGTCGTTATTTCATTGAACACGAATTTTCGAGGTGTTACAGTCGGATAGTTTCAATTGATCGGATATTGAATCGTAGCAGCGATCGAGTTAATACCCTGTATCGTAGTAGTACCCCGCTACTTTGAAAGTGAAATTCGAGCAGAGTGAGAATGAATTTGAGAGTTTCGTCGACACAGAATGAAAGCTCGATGTTCAGGCTATTTATAGCAAAAATATGGGTTTTACGCGGCCCGCGTAAACCCATGCATAACATTTACGCGGCCCGCGAGGGTCATAAAGGCGGCTAAGGGTTGCTGAGTCATCGACACGTGGCGGCACCAGGCTTTTGCTTATCGTTGAGCTGTCGCGGCCCGCGTGACCGCCTATCTTTCTTTACGCGGCCCGCAAGAGGGTGTAAAATATGATTTTCTTGATTTTTTTATAGGAATTGGGATTTCAGGGGTCCGGGTTTTTACTAACGGATTAATTTGGGACCTTTTTGAATATAATTATATCATAAAGAAAAGGGAATAAAATAGTGAGAAAATAGAATGGACCTACTTTGTAACTTTAGGGTTTAACTAGAAAGTCTCCTGGTATAAATTTTGGGTATAACTTCTGAGCTATTAAATATATATATATATATATACATATATATATATATATTTGTACTCGTGTTAAGTATAGTACCCCTAATCTAACATTGCCCCTATGTCACGAGACAGAACCCCACTAAATTTAGTCGGGCAGAGCCCTGACATATGTTATGAGGCTCAGATCAATCGGAAAGGGTAGCGGTGATCGGGAGTTAAAACACTTAAAACGAGACAGGCTTTATTATTATTATTATTATGGGGTGAAAATAAAATTAAAATCTATAATTATAGATTTGAATGGAAAGTGGCGACAGAAAGGTAATAGAAAAGGAATTCATGAGCATCTTTCTTTTGAGGAGTTCATCTTATTTATAGTTTGAATGGTTAATTGAGGCTTGAACACGTACACTATTACTCATTCTTTTCAAATGAATGTTTAGTCAACACGTACACATTCTCATAAATGTTGAGTTTGTTTATTTTATTTATATATTTTATTTTTGATTCTTATCTTCGATATGAACATATATATTTCAAACAAAATCTAATTTGTTAACTTTATTATTTTTTTATTATTTAGATATATATATTATAATTAATTTAACTACTTCACTTATTTGGCACTTATAACTTCTAAAATATAACGTTTTATAAAATAACGAATATGTTATTAGAACGAGAATATTTTTGTTTACATTTTGAACCACGTTTCATTAAAAATAGAGTAGGTTTAAATATAATGTATTTTATAATTTAATTATTAAACGGTTCCAGGGCTCGTTTAGGTACTTCATATTTGTAACAGTCAACTTACCCGTAATCTACCCGTCTAATAATATAAGTTTTTATATACTTTTATTTTATTTAGAAAGGTCACCTATATACAGGTCAATATAATATTTCAACCAACTATATAAAATAGTGTTTAAAACTATTTAGGTTGAATATTTATATTAAAAATAAACTAGTTACTAGTTACTAGTGGTTAATAAATTTAACCAAACCTATAATTATTTATATAAAAATAGGAATGTTACACTGATTGATATGACGCACTCTGATTGGTTGTTTTTTTGGTTTGCCACTCTAAGGTGTTTAACCACTCATTACATCCTTATATTTTACGAAATTCAAATGTTTTGCAATGGACATTTATAGTTTTTTATTTTATTACCGTTTTGATCCATCACACTAACTTCATCCAACTTATACCAAAAGGAGCAATTACATATACCCCCTACAAAGTTAATAAATTACATATATACCCAATCCAAAATTTAATCTATATATATCCCATTCCTAAAAATTAAAAATATCAAATATATCCGGTTTGATTTATTTTATTAAAAATATATTAGAGAATTACTGTTTTACCCTTTTCTTTTTACTAAACATAAATGGAATGGACGAAGGAATGGAATGGATGGGGTAATGGAATGGACGAGGGAATGCAATGGATCATTACCATTCCATGTCTTGTTTGGCTACCATGTGAATGGAATGAATTATTATTGTGTATTGTTCAGTAGACAAGAAAAATGGATAAAATTAGCGGTGAATGGTGGTGGTGGTCGGTGGTAGTGATTGTGGGTGGTTATAGGTGGCGGTGGTGAGTGTCGGCGGCGGCGATGGGTGGTAGTGGTGGCGGCGAGTGGCGATGCGACGGTGATGACGAGTGGTGGTGGCGACAAGGTGGTCGTTGATGGTGGGTGGTAGCAAAGGTGGCGGTTGGTGGCGGCGGCAGCGGTTGGTGGTGGCGGTGGTAGTGGCGTCGACGATGGTGGTGGGCGGCGGCGGCGAGTGGTGTTGGAGGTTGGTCGCAGCTGTGGGTGACAACGGTGGCGAGTGGGTGACGGCGGCGGCGGTGGCTGTCGGGGTGAGGTGGTGGCGATGGCGTCGGTGGTGGGTGGTGGTGGTGGGTGGTGGTGGTGGGTTGTGGTGAAGGTCGTGGGTTGTGGTGTTGTTGATGAATGGTGCAAAAGGGAGATGGAATGGAAAAAAAACATGGGGGGTGGAAGGAATGATTTTGAGGGAATAGAATGTTTTTTGGAATGGGTGATTCCAGTCCATTGACCAACCAAACACTCTTTTCTTCATTCCCTCATAATCACTCATTCCATTCCACCTCTCATTCCTGCATACCAAACACTACCCAAATTTTCAAAGTAACCCACTGTTAACCTTTTTTCCAATGTTTTTAAAACCGGACCGGACCGGTCCGGCCGGGAACCGGAGGCTGCAGCGGGCCGGCTCTCTGTTTTGGGCCGTTTCAACAAAGGGCCGGTAGTTGGGCCGGTAGCCGGGCGGTCGGGCCGGCGGTTCACAGCATTGTGGGTCGGGCCAGTCTGCACTTCTTGTAATCCGGTGGGCTTCCTGGTCTCCGGTAGAGGCGGATGATCACCGGCAGAGTGGACCTATGTTAACGCTGCATCACATGAACAAAACTAGGGCTGGCAATTTTACACGATACACGAATACACTACACGAACCTACACGACCTTAACAGGTATCGTGTATGACCTTAACAGGTATCGTGTACTAAACAGGTAGACACGAAACAACCTGTTAATTTTCGTGTCGTGTTCGTGTATAGCGTTTCGTGTTTTCGTGTCTTATCGTGTATAGCGTTAATACATGTTAACACTTAACATCGAGTGGGTAAGATACCTGTTTACCTGTTAGATACCCGTTAAGATACCTGATTACCTGTTAGATAACCGTTAATACATGTTAATACCTGTT
The DNA here is from genome assembly GCA_030545235.1 of Helianthus tuberosus. Taxonomy (NCBI): domain Eukaryota; kingdom Viridiplantae; phylum Streptophyta; class Magnoliopsida; order Asterales; family Asteraceae; genus Helianthus; species Helianthus tuberosus. The sequence goes on along the minus strand of CM060426.1, from coordinate 140,912,941 downwards.
AGATAGTTAGATACCCGTTAATACATGTTAATACCTGTTTACCTGTTAGATACCCGTTAATACATGATTATTCTAGTGTTCGTTAACAGGTATTAACAGGTAATTTTCGTGTTTTCGTGTCGTGTTCGTGTTTGAAAAAAAGGACACGATAAGTTATCGTGTCGTGTTCGTGTATGGGATTTCGTGTATCGTGTCTTATCGTGTCGTGTCTTATCGTGTACGGGTATACACGATATGCCAGCCCTAAACAAAACAAAAGAAGAAAAGGTAGAACACAGAGAAAAAATTTCGGTAGACGGAAAGAAGTTGCAGATCGTATCGGTGGAGCTTGGAAAATTTAAAAAGGTAAAGAACTTCAAAGTAGGTAAACAGGGTCCTTTATGCACTTTAATTAATGTGACTCATCGAAAAGTGCAATACAGTACATTGAAAGATGAAATAGTAATTTTTCATATTATATTCAGTTGAAACAATTTATTAACATGTGGAAATAATTATTATAAATTTACTTTTTATCTTATCATTCATTAAATTTTACTACATAAACCCTATAGATTTATGACGTATTCCGGTTCTTAAATCCGGTTGAACCGGTCAGACCGGTCCGACCTTTGACCCCGTAAGGCGACCGGGTCGACCTCCGGTCCGGTTATGAAAACATTGCTTTTTTCATCATCCAACATCCAAACATCAATTTTCATGTTCATCCTTCATATCTCCAGCCGTAAACCCTTCTTTCAAGTTATTATAATCACCTAAAATAATTCATTGACATACTAATGATTGAAAATGTTCATAGTCAAATCCTTAGTGTCCAATATATGTTTCCTATCCAGGGATTAAAGTATGATGATGATCGGTCCTAAATTTTCTTATTGATTTTGGTGGTCTATAGTAATTGCATACGGCAAGTTTCCGATATAAAGCTTCTGGCGATTCCGGCCCGTCGTATTCTTCTTCTTCATTGACGTGGTCGTTTTGTAATTCTTATTCAGTTTCTGCTATATCTAATTCCCAACTTGAATTGTTTTGTACGGCGGGAAGGAGGATCTAAGCAGTAGGGACAAATTCAATTACTTGGTTTTGAAATTGAGAAAAAAAATTGGGGGATTTTGAAGTGAGATTTGGGGATTTTCATTAGGGAAGTTTGTAAGCTGACAGTTTTGGAGGTTCATAGTTGGGAAGATGAGTTTGAAGAAATGGTGATAGAGAATAACGATGAAGAAGCAACAGACCTTTTGAATTATGGAGGGCATTTTTGTCATAATGTGTAGTTTTATAAAAGAGTGTGTGTCTCGGTCATTACGGTGTAAAGTCTTAAAAGTAATTTAGACAACGATGTAAAGTCGTAAAAGGAATTTAGGCAATTAATATGGTTAAGCATAGATAAAAAAGGTATAATATGTGTTGTATGTTGTGATGTAAAAGTAATTTAAACAAAATGAATACTCAAGTAGAAAAGTTTGGAGGAGTTTTGTTTCTATGTTAAATTTATTGAAGGTGTTTATGTCCTGTGTTAAAAAGTTAGGGGGTGTCTTTTGAAAACCACAGCTAGCTTCTTAAACACCGTACGTCTTTTCCCTTCCCTGTTGTTCCAGTTGACTGATCCTTCTAAATCTGTTGCAATTGTTCTTCACATCCGGTGCGTTCGAACCCCCATCATAATGACTGTCCCAAAAAGTCATTTGTACCTCCGTTTTAGTTACTGTTTTGATTTTAATCTTTGCCCCCCTTTGTGGGTTTGTTTTTAATCGTAAATTTCTGCTATGTGTGACTAGGGTTTTCTTGTTTGCGGTTGATTTATGAACTAGAGGGTGTTTTGTGTTCAGTCCGTAGGATGTGAAATTGGGGACGTATGTTGCGCTGTTGTACGTTAACGTTAGTTTTGTTTTTGCTTGTTTCGGAAGAGATTCTAGCTATCGAGTTTACATGCATGCACACCAGGTGCTTGTTTTAATACCTCAATGAAAGATGCCTCTTAACTTTTTGTTTCATTTTTTGAAACGACTTTGTTTTCAGTGTTTAACCATGTGGCGTTTTGGAGCAGATCTCAGGCTGTTAATTTGTTTAGATGATGGCTTTGGGTATTTTGTTCTTCTATTCATAACTAAATCATAGATTGAAATTGAACAGACCAAAGTAACACCCCTGGTTTCACAATGTTTTGTCATTTGCTTTTAGAATAGGTTGGTTTGAGATGAAATTCAGATATTTTTTTAAATCCTATATTAATACTTTTAGTGTTATAAAGCTTTTTTTATTTTTTTCAGCTTGCAGAATGGGAGGAAGGAGAATTGAGAAAATATTAAAGACTCGAATCAAGTCAAGCCACAGGTAGAGGTTGACTTGAAATTGGCAACCAAAGAGCATGAAGACTCAATTTCAGAAGAGGATCAGGTTATAGAGGTTGGTTCTTCATTTTCATGCATTCAAACTTAAATACACTTTATGCATTCAAACAATAATTACATTGCATCTGTAGATATGTTTACCTTCTTTTAAGAGTACACTTTCATGTGATCCACACTACCGCATTAGAACTTTAGAAGAAAGGGTATAATTTTTTAACTATTTTTTTAGTTAGACATTAGTTAATCTGGAATTGAAAGTAAGAAACAATGTCAATTTTTTTAACCAAACACTAAAAAAGTTAGTTAAGCTGGCTTCTTCTTTGAGAACCCACAATGAAATTAGCGAGCATCGATAACAGATAGGCTTACATGTATATCTGAATAAATTAGAATATTTCTTGGTCAACATGATCCCTTTGACCTGTATTAACCAGCCCGTTTCTAGCCTTGACTGGTGTATAGCCACTTTTTGTTTGTTTAGCAAGTGTAATTCAGAAAAGTTTTCAGTTCTCTAATGATGAAATGTTTTATATATATATATATATATATATATATGTATATTTAGTTGTGGGGTTTGGAGAAGGAGAACATGCATGCTTGCCATTTCACTCTGTCTAAACTTTATAAGTTATTATTTCTTTTAGCTTATATTTTATGCATCATTTTGATAGACAGTACATTCTAGCTGAACTGAGGGAGCATAAAAACTCTTAAATTGACTTTGACTTTTTTCAACTTGTTTTACTGCTTTGGGTCAACTGGTTTCGTTTTTTTCTTCATGACTTTGTGTGTATGTAGCGTAATTTTTTTAATAAAAACAGAAAATTGATCATGTGTAATGCTGAGCTTCTTTTGTATACTAGATCGACATTCATGTTGTAGCATCCAGTAAATCATTTTTCATGTCTAAATTGGGGATGAGTACTAAATTAGGGTTCTTGAACCTAAAAGTCGAGGTTTTTGATTTAGTTGATTCAAAGAAAAAAAGTTTGTAAATAACAGGTTATATGGATGTCGATATATACCTAGACTCATGTTTATATATGTATAAATTTCACATACCCTTGAACGAGTGATCTGCTGACCTGTTCGTTTTTCATGAAAGTTTATGTGCTTTTATCAACTAATTATGTTATTTGATTCATAAATGTAGAACTGTAGTTTGATTGCTGTGTATATATATGTACTATGCATATTGCTATAGAAAATGTTCATTTGGATCTTTTTGGCTGATATCCATACAAACCCTATAAGTTCTTCAATATCCACATTTTCATTTTATTAAATTAGATTACTTTTTACTATTTTTTTATTAAGATACAACGCCTTAATACTTTTTGTGTCCTAGGTTGCATTTCTAATATCACTATCTTTTACATGGCCACTCACTCTCTGTTGGATTAGGTTAAACTGGGAGCTGTGTGTGTGTATAGGGACCCAGATGGGAAAAAACAGTCGATTCATCAGTCAACATCCGATTGAAAACAGGGTACTCTGTTTTGGGCATCCGAGCAGCCGGTTTCGTCGGAATCCACGTCAGCGCCGCCTTGAAACGCTGCGTTGACTATGTTTTATGGTTAGACAATTGTAACAATTATTACGATCCTACCCACAAACGGGCGTCAACATTTGTTGGAAAAAATGGGATTTTCATTGTGGAAGGGGACATAAATAACACCGTTTTGCTGACCAAACTCTTTGAGGTAATACATTTTACTCATGAGATGCATTTAGCTGCTCAAGCTGGTGTTAGATACACAATGCAGAATCCAAAATCATATATTCATAGTAACATTGCTGGTTTTGTTAATGTTCTTGAAGTATGCAAAAATGCAAATTCACAGCCTGCAATTGTTTGGGGGGCATCTTCTAGTTCTGTTTATGGGTTGAATACAAAAGTACCCTTTTCGGAAAAAGACCGAACGGATCAACCCACGAGCCTATACGCTGCAAGGAAGAAAGCGGGTGAAGAAATCGCGCATACGTATAATCACATTTACGGGTTGTCTTTAACGGGTTTAAGGTTCTTTACGGTTTATGGACCCTGGGGTAGACCGGATATGGCTTATTTTTTCTTTACTAAAGATATCTTGAAACGCAAACCGATTCCCATTTTTGAGTCGAGTAATCATGGGACCGTTGCGCGTGATTTTACATATATTGATGATATTTTAAAGGGTTGTTTAGGTGCCCACTGCTGAAAAGAGTACAGAAAGTGGTGGGAAGAAAAAAGGGGCTGCACAGTTTAGAATTTTTAATTTAGGGAATACTTCGTCTGTGCCTGTTTCAGATCTTGTTATTATTTTGGAAAAGTTGTTGAAAGTGAAAGCGAAACGGCGTGTGATGAAGTTGCCTAGAAATGGTGATGTGCCGTTTACTCATGCGAATATTAGTTTGGCACAAAGGGAGTTTGGGTATAAACCAACGACGGATCTTCAAACGGGGTTGAAGAAGTTTGTTAGATGGTATGAGAAGTATTATGGTTCGGGAAAGAAGAGTGATCATTGAGGCAAAAAGTGGGAAACTTGTTCTTGAATTCTTATTCGTTTTGATATATTCGCCTGATTGATATGTTAATCCTGCACTTTATGAAAACAAGTTATCTTGTTTTCAACAGTTGGTATATGATGTTGGATCAAGTGAGGAAAGAGGGATCTCACATGATGAACACGTTTTTGTGGTCCATCGTGGTCTTCATTTGAGAACTTTGCGTTCTTGTTAACTAGCGCGAATGTAATTTATTGTAGTAGTATTATTGTTGGATTCGTGACTAATAGAGCAAAATTCATTTGGTTGGACTTTTGCATCATTTCATGGTATTCAAATAAATAGAACATATTAGTTTAAATGTTATGATGTTTCTTGATTGAAGGTTGACTTATTGTGTTTTTTTTTTAATTTTCTTTTTGTTATAAATTTCTTGATATGAGTTTGGTTTTTATGATTTCTTTTGTTCTGTTACCTCATTGCTAGTCTTTCTTTTTCTGGATATTGGATCCATGAATGGACAATATTTGTGTAAACTTTATAAGAGATATTGCAACATGAATGGATACCATTTGAGTTGCTACCAAGAGAATTACATGTTCTAGGACACAAATTTGTTGGGAGATTGACTTTGTGTGGATCACAATCAAACTAAGACTTAGCGAATACCCTAGAACGATTATTAGTTAGTTTCCAATGGAATACTAGTTAATCGATTATTAGCGAATAAAAATTGAATGTGTCATAATACAATAAAAAATTACAGGCGATTTCCTAGCTAACACTCTAGCTATGAAGAGGGTTACTTGTAGATTTCCTCTAAAATATGCACACATATGTTCACACACCGAATTCACACTTAACTGCTTGAGCCAAGAAGCTATGGGGTCAAGTGGCAATAAATTCAATGCGGACTCGTGTATTCATTATCTTGTTGAGATTTACGTAAGTGATAATTACGTATAACATCTTCTTAACTGACTGTCTTATTCCAATGATAGACTACATGTGGCATCTCTTGTTCCTTAACGAGAAATCTTTATCAATCTTCACCAGATTGGTGGGAAGTTCCTTTTATTTTCATCAGATGGTAACTTGCTATCAGAGGTAACTTAGCCATGAGCGACCAGACGCAAGCTCTAGAGGTTCCTTCAGTGGCAAGTCTTCATCATTATGAACCTCTTGTCAATAATAACGCTCCCTCCAAGTTAACAGCCTAAATAAACGTATAATTATTTAATTCAAGATCCATACGTTTTTACAAACCAACAAAAATAACTAAAATCAGGGAAAACCTTGAGTTCAAAATCGGAGCTCCAGGTGGCGAAATTGGGTCCCGTGAGTCGGGTTTTGTCTATTGCATTTGTCCAAGAGTGTGGCGACAAGCATTTGTCCAAATACGAGTCTGGTAAATCATGGATCAACTCCATATCACCATCAGCGTAAAGATTAAGCATCATTTGTTACCTTCCATCCTAGTAAACAAGAGCATATGAACATTTGTATTACTTCACTTTTTTTTATTACCTTTTAATATGTAAAATTACTTTTGAATTGCAATTATTTTAATTAAAAAAGCTATACTATCATTGACATGATACGTCTTTTGTTGACATGCTAATTATTTTTAGACAAAAGGAGCTTTTGGGTTGATCCAAAGCGTTCCATTTTGAATCTCTTACTCAAATAACATCTACTAACCATGTTGATTAGTCAAAGGCCCAGTTAAGTTAAGTCGAAGTATGAGAAATTGATTAGTCAAAGGCCCAGTTAAGTTAAGTCGAAGTCTTGAGAGTTGAGTTAAAATCTGCATGAAGATACTGTATCTTTTCTAGGCTTTCTTCACTCGTACTATATGCAAATTCTTCAACATCTCTGACTTTGGATGTGTGTTGTTGATATCCAGAAACCTTGGTAGAATGTCTTCTTTCTTCAACTGTAGTCAAGGGTCAAACAAAACACTTTGACATTAGTGGCCAAACCATTGTTTTGAAAATTAATTTTAACAAGAATATAACCAAAACACATAACACCTTCTAAACACTATTAAAAGAAAGTTAGACTACTATAAAAATTAGTATATTTTTTATAATCGTAGTTAAAACATTAACTAGAGATGAGGTTAAAAGAAATTAAAGTGTTTGAATGTCAGTCCAACAATCCAACCTGACCCGACCCATTTCAACCCTTACTAAACCATTTTTCTTAACCCAGACCTCTCTCGACTGTTTACGCAATCCACCCATAATTTATGTAGGAAAAAAGTATATGCTTACTAGAACTCATCTTGTCCCTTGTTCATTTGTTTAGTCTTCGTCTGGAAACTCATCAACCACTTTGACCCTTTTACTCTAACATAGCCTCTGGTGTGATAATCTTGGTCTTCAATCTCCGTTAATTCCTTATCACACTTTAGAGTTCACAATACAGCCTAGATTGCCTGTCGAGGAGAAAGAAATGTGACTAAGAGATTTGGGCCTCGGGTGGTCGCCCGGCCCATCCACCCATAAGAGCCGGCCATGGTAATATTAGAAAACTAGGGGTTTAAAAAGGTGAAACGCTTTCAACGCGACCCACACCGATTTGTATGGGATCAAATATTTTACTTCAAAACGGTTTTAACCAAAGTTGAAAACACCCAAATGAAGACTATTATGAATTATGAAATAGTTTATGTTGGGCTAAATAACATTCCTTAATTGTAAACCAGTTGGGCTTCCAACATTAAAACAGGCCCAAACTAGAAAGAAACCAGTCTTTGAAAATAAATAGTAGAGTATTAGAGGTTTGACGATGTTAATTCTTACCTGACGGAAAAATTACAGCCGTCGACGAAGTCATCGGCTGTGATGGCTTTATAAATCCGACATGATGTGTGAAGATGGCGGTACGATGTCGTTTTACCTCTGGTGATTTGGTATTCACGACAGGAAATCTGTTTTGACTTTTGAGTGACTACAGAGAAAGAAGAAGAAGAAGGTAAGGGTTATTTATTTAAAACAACCTCTAGCAATAATAATTAACTGATATTTAATTAACATGTATGTACCTTTCTTTCAATTAGTCTTCAATTCTCGATGCAGGGGATATGAGAGATTCGGGGCCAGTAGTGGGAGCCTCTTCCTTCACACCTTTCTTTCAATTTTGGACAACCCCATATTCTCAAACTCAAAAGGGAAGGTAACAGCGTCTCTGGTAGATCGTTCACCTTTGGGCAGTAGAAAATATCCAGATGTTGAAGGGATGTGAGGTGTTGGAGTCCCCTTGAAACTGATTCCAGATTATCAAAATTGTTTATCTCCAGAGATGTAAGAGAAGAAGGGAAAAGGTGGGACAATTGACTAAAATTCCTCACATCTGGTTCTTTAAATAACCTTAGGTGAACAAGGGAAGGTGGGAAATTCTGATTGCCCCATTCTGAGATGGGCTTTTTCAACCCCCCTATTCCAAGGTAACACAAATTGGGAGGCCAAAGCCCACGAGGAAAGGAAGCATCAATCATTGGACAACTGCCGATAGACATATATTTTAACATGGTGAGATTGGATAGCTGAAGGTCAGGAACTGACTCCAGATTTTCACAATCATATATGATCCAACTGATTAGATTTGGCAGCTGCAGGTCACCAAATGCCTTCATGTTTTTGCAACGTTCTATGTGTACTTCTGTGAGATTTGGCAGCTGGAGGTTAGGAAATGACTCTATGCTTTCACAACCTTCTATTGTCAACGTGGTGAGCTTTGATAGCTCAAGGTCAGAAAATGACTCTATGCTTTTACAACCTCGTATGTACAACGAGGTGAGGTTTGATAGCTGATGAAGATCAGAAAATAACTCCACGTTTTCACAATAACTTATTAACAAAGAGGTGAGGTGAGTGGAGTTACTCAATTGATTTATTGATTTTAGATTTCCACACTCCCATATATATATAGTAAGTGACTTGAGATTCTGCCCTCCCCCGCCTGTTGTTGTTGCTCTTGGTAAGGAGACATGTCTAACTGAACTACACCAAGTGATGTTTAAACTCTCATGCTCCCAATGTTATCCTCATCCTCCTCTTTCTCTCCTAAACTCACCAATTTTTTACAATCCCTTACCTTCAATTCCTTTAAATTTACAAGAACTTTACTTGCCTCTGCATCTGATTCCCACAGGTATCTTATTTCATCACAATCCCGTATGCTTAGTTCTTCTACTGCCCCTAAATTCTCTATAACACCTCTCCACACATCATCTGTAAGCCCTAAAATTGATCTTATTTTCAATTTAGTGGTTGATGAAGCTGCTTGAACCAGGCTACTCAGCATACTTTCACCACATCTATCTATTTTCAGTACTCTTAGTGAAGGTAATGCTTTAAGTGAGACAACAATCAAATTGGGACATTTTGTTATTTGAAGCTCTCGAAGGCATGGAAACATTACCTCGTTATTGGTTGACCATACCTCCCAACTCGACATATCTTCAAACCTTAGAATTTCAAGTGAAGGTAGTCGCCCAAGTGGCGGTAGAGATGTACATTTTCTACAAGCGCGTAGCGACACATGAACCAATCTATTAAAAGACGGATCCCCAACCCATTTTGGAAACTCCATTCCCTCGTAACACTCAACCTCAAGCATTTTCAACTTATCACTGCGGGGCTTTAGCTCATTGAGAACTTCCTTCTCAAGTGTTTCACTTGCAGACCCATCATCCCATTTCAACTCTAACTTGTTAATCCCTTTGAAAGATAAGTTCGCCTCTCGTGCATGCATTGAGCTCTGCACTTTGTTCAACCCCTCAATGGAAATTTCCCCGTGCAGATCCTTTAATCCCTTAAGCTCGGTTATTGCAAAGCCACTGTTTCCTCCGATGATGATCCTAGTGAGAGTCTGTAGGCTTTTCAACTCACCAATTCCCAAAGGCAACTTCTTCAAAAGTGGAGTATTTCTGATGTCAAAATGCCTCAGCCTTTTGAGTTTAAAGAAGCTTTTAGGCAAATTGGTCAGACTTTCACATCCAGAAACTATCAATGTCTGTAAATTATAAAGATTGCCAACACTCTCAGGCAACTCTTTTATATTTGTATGAGATAAATTAAGATACCTCAGGTGCTTCAAACTGCCAATGAAATCTGGTACCTCATTTATATTAAAGTGGCTCAAAGAAAGAACCCTTAATAACGGTAACCCAGGAAGTAAGTCAACCAAAACCTTGCTGGATAAGTAAAACTTGTTCCAGCCTTGATCTACCCCAACATATACCGCTAACAATGTTCTCAAACGTCTGGCCTTTACAAATGCCCCAAACTTCTGGAAAGCTACATACTCCTCACGAATAAATGACATATGTCGGTACTTGGCTAAAGCTTCCTCCGTCATCTCCATCTGATTATCAAACCTTAGAAAATATTCTCCAGCAACAAATGTGGCCAGGTCGTTCATGAGATCATGCATGACAAAAAGGGGTTCACCACTAGGTGCCCGTTGGAAAAAGGACCTCGATAGCAATTTCTCAAAACATTCATGGCCCAAGCATTCTGGTGATTTGTTTGCAACTGACTCATTCAGATACCCTTCAGCCACCCATAATAATACCAACTCTTCTTTTTCAAACAAAAAGTCCTTAGGGAACAAAGAGCAATAAGCAAACAATCGCTTCAAATCGGCAGAAAGATCATGGTAACTTAGCCTAAGAGCTGGGACAATTTCATCAGCACTTTCTAAATTCCATATCTCACTGTTCAACACATCATTCCATTCTTCTTCTTCTTCTTCGGTTTTTGTTCTCATTAACCTTCCAATTGCCTTTAAAGCTAAAGGCAAACCACCACATTTTTTTACAATACCTTCAGCTTGTGGTTTAAGTGTTGAGTGTGAGTCAAAGTTATCCACATCCAATGCATGTAGAGCTAATAAAGACAAAGCATCTTCATGCGACAAACGGTCGAGATGGTCTAGATGATTAAAACCTATCTTTTTGAGCAGTTGTTGCTTGCGAGTTGTCATGATCACCCGACTTCCAGGAGCCCCAGAATGAAATGGACGCACTAGGTTTTCCCACTCTTCATACTTTTCATTCCACACATCATCGAGCACTAATAGAAATCGTTTGCCCTCAAGTTTATCTTTAAGAGCAATTTGAAGCTGATTTATATCTTTAAACTGCTTGTTTTCTGTAGCCACAGATTGATAGATGGTTTCACTTATTTTAAATATATCAAACTCATCCGATACGCAAACCCATGCCATGAGTTCAAAGTGATCCTTCACTCGCGTATCGTTGTACAATATTCTAGCCAGAGTGGTCTTCCCCACCCCACCCATACCAACTATGGGTACGATTATAAAGTTTTGTTTAGATGGCTCATCCTGCAACAACTTGTTGATCAACTTCTCTCTCTCACCTTCTCGCCCAACAACATCAGATTCTAGCAAAGATGTTTCGTTTCTTCTACTAGTACCTTTTGGCTTTTCATCTTTCGCAATCAAACCCAGATCAGACTTTTGTTTTTCTAGTTGTTGTAGCTGCGTGTTAATACTATCTAACTTGGGAGTCAACCTATGACTTAGTGAGAAGTTTGTGCAGCAAGTTGGGATGAGCTTTCTTACCATGCTGGTACTCGCTTCTGATTCCGGTGTCAGCTCACGATGCATAGCTTCGGTAGCCACATCGTCGAGCACGTCATCGATATCGTAAGCCAAATGTTGGAGACTATTCAGCCATAGTCTGACAGATTCATGAGTTGTTTCCTTGTGAGAAGCGTCATTCAGCAGAGCTTGGATCTGGGTCAACGTGATCCCCAATTGCTGGAGCTCCGAGTGAATGTTCTGAGAGCGAGCATATTTCTTGAAGGCTTCATCAGTTAGCTTCTGAAAAATGATATTGAGGAAGGCAGAAGCAGCAGTTTCAGCCATTGTTAACTATCAGTGAAGAGGTTTACTGGAAATTGGAATGAGAGTAGGTTTTGGTTTGTATGGTATGAATGTATGTAGGTAAATAATAAGATGAGTGGAGAGAAGATGGGAGTGGTCTGATTGGAGACAAGAATGAGTGGAGATAAGAAAGAGCATTCTTTTTAGTCATTCAACCAATTGCTTTTAATTGTTGATATTCCTTCCTTTTCATAATGGAGTAATTGATTATTATTTTTCATATGAACGTGTATCACTTTATGTTAATTGCTTTTAATTGTTTTGCCCTTAGAAAGAAGTTCACTCTTTTTCAAAAGAAGGATGCTTTTGCATAGTGCGCAATTTTTCTAAGTTATATGATGTCCAGTTGCCGACATTCATTTTTCTAGTGCCAGTTATGCATGTATTACACGAATTGAACAAATGTAATGTTATATGTCGAGTAATACCAAAATTATGTCTTTAAAAACTCTTCTATTGTATGGGTTGAATAAACCCTGTATTATACGGTTGTATAAAATTCAATGTAATGTGTTAACACATATTGTCATCAAGATGTATTTAATTAAAATAATTAAACTTTGAGATGATTGATGCCAGGGAGGAACTTTTGGGCACCCAACTCTGAATTTGTAAAAGTTGGGTGTCTTAGCCGATATATTTAGAGGATATTTATTATTTGTATAGATAGTCATTATCTTATGTAATTGTATGGTGATTGTGTTTCCTAGTTAGAGGTAGGTTATGATTGTATTCTCTCCCTATATATATAAAGGGATTGTTATTATCAACAAGAGACACAATTATAGACGAAAAGAATGGCAAGGAAACATTGTTCAAGGAGCAGCTTTTGCTTAGGTGGCCTGGCTTTGGCAATAATTGTTTTAAGAAATTGCCTACAAAATTTTGAATGTTGATAGACCTTCACATCACGTGTAGATGCAACATGCTCCTCCTATGATTTGGTTCACCAGTCCAATCTATCAAATTGGAACAAAAGTATTCATAATGTGGGCGGATTTGGTCAGCGAGATGCAGAAATAATACTTCAAGCTCTAATACGTGAACAACAGATTTAGTTCTTAATTTGGCACAAATACTACTTTTTTTTTGTTCCTAAAACAGAACGGTTAAAAAAGGTTCAATTTCCATCTCTAAACCTGCGGATTTATCAACATCAAGTATGACTATCAATAAAGTGACTGAGCCAACCCGACTCATCCACCAACCTCTGAATGTCACGTCTCGACCAAGTATATAGTTGAGCAGAAGAAATGCACAAGACTATAAACTTCAGAATATACGTGCTTAGCGTTTTGAGATTTGTTGAAAGTATTAATTCAATTTCAGTTGCAGTATTTATTTAGTGTGTTGTGGTTATTTGTTTCTTCAGGCAAACCTTTGATAACTTCAAGGACAAGGTTTGCAAACGGTCAAGAGATATTGTGCATTTATACATTTCAATTGTCCTTAACGGGTCAAACAAGTCAACCTACGCATGACAACTCAAACTTAAATTATCACCCCTGCTTTTAAAGCTGCTATATACCCTTGTTACTATCAGCTATGTGATCTCCTTTAAATAACATTAGTAAGTCAAAGTGTAAAGTCACACAAACCAACCATTCATTAAAAAGAACATCATTCCAACTGAATAATGTTTGGTACATTTTCATTTGCTACAACAGCCCAGCAAAAGAGAAACCAAGACTGTGTTCAGCCAACAAAGAAAACCATAACAAAATCACAGCCCGGCAATTGGCCCCACCGGTTATTGTCCGATTAACATTCACAAACATAGGATGAACAATTCTGAGTTTGAGTATGCACAAAATATGTGCAGGGACTCATTTGGTGAAAAAGAGACGAAGAAAATATGCAATATAAACTTCTAAATTTAACACATACAAATGAAGACACCAGTGGGTATTTATACCCTTACAATACGACAGTTATTTAACCGTTTTCTAACTAACTAACTAACATAACTACATAACCGAATTTCTTTCTCATCACGTTTTAATTCTGCAGTTGACTTTTGTACGAACAAGTTTGACTTTTATAATTGACTTATGTAAATCCTGAATTTCTTGATTATAAATCTTCCAACAGTTACAAAATTGAAATTTTAGTTTTTTACTTCATTTTCTTGGTCAAATTAACCACCAGCATTAACGGTCCCAAGCTTTTCTAAATTTTCGTGATCTAGAAAACTTAACATCTAAGATGTTATCAGTTATATCTAACTAAATCAACTCAATTCAACTTGTGTTAAAAAGAAATATGAATTCAATGGAGAGTTTTTTTTTTATTATTTTAATGTTGCATTTTAATTTTAATAGTAGGCTTTTTTTTACCTGCGAATTTGGATCACTAAAAAAATGATTTTAATTGGTTGACCCCAAAGTCCTATACCCTGCCCCTGCCTACTACTACTCCTGTAGGGTAACCACAAACTGAATCACCCTCAAAGTTCCAACAAATATCAAAGACAGAACAAAACAAGTGATGATAGTTAGGTTATTTTACCAAACTATGCAATAAGTGAATGATTAAATAGCATAACTGAGTTCATGAATCTTACATAGCCAAATCAGTTAGTTCCAAAAAAACAGTTGATGCATGCAGAGGTTGATTACAGATCAGAGACAATGAAACAGCATAATGGTGGACTAAATTAAATAATGTCCTATGAATGACAACACTAAATTAAAAACTTTCATTTAATATAATTTGATACCAGGAAAACAACACCAAAATAGTTCAGATCAAAGTCTATGCCGTTCCACCATGAATCCTACCTTCAAGCTGGACATCCTTAGGCATGCATGATCGTTACTCTTTTAGCATTGAATGGAACACAGATTAGTGTCCTCAATGAGTCCAACAAGGTATGCTTCAGATGCCACCCGGAGAGCAGCCACTGCGGAATGGAAATCTCCTGATCAAAGGCTCAATTCTCTTCTGGTACCTCCTGACCTCTCTCAACACGACAGTTGCAGCCCTTAATCTGTGTTTTCTTCTTTGATTAAATTCTGCTCTTGGTTTACTGTTTCTTTGAAGGAAGTTGGTTGACTTTGAATTCCTGCATTCCAAGCCAGTATTTCTCATAGTAGTAATAAAATAATAAAAATGATATCAATCAACAAAAAAATAGTCAAAAACTTCTGAAATGACAGAGACAAAACTTACCCCTGCATTTTATTCGTTGTCTAACTCCGATTCAAAAAAGTTGTTTGAATGAAATCGGATTCAAATATTGAAAGTAGAAAAAGTAATGATACTAAATAACAAGTACCTGTCTTATTTGTAGACGCAGGGATATGCGAGATGAGGGGCTTGTAGACTGTAGTGGGAGCCTCTTCCACCATTACACCTTTTTTCAAAATTTTGGCATCCCACATGTTGAAGGGGTGAGATAAGGTTTGTCATCAAAGTCAAAATCAACAAATGAATTCAGGTCATCTCTCTCTTGTTTATCTGCAGAAAGCCTGATAGAATGTCTTCTTTCTTCAACTGCAACTTTTAAATTCAAGGGTCAAACAATTTTTGACACACTAATGTTTTATAAAGTTAATATAGTTTTTATAATCTGGTTCAATTCTTTGACACACTAATATTTTAATTATAAATAGATTAATATGTTGACAAAAGATACTTTTGGGTCAACCCAATACACGACATGTTTGAACCGTTTTTCAGTTATTCAACCCACTGACCAACCCATTTTGGCACCTCTAAAAACCTTAAGCTCTAGAATCTGCTGAAACAGTAAAACTGTTACATCAGGTAGAAGTGCTCCATATGTATCTGTAACTGAAAATATACTTAGTCACTCGAATGTCATGTACATACACATCTATAACACATAAAAAAAAGTACAAGTAGCATGTGACACAGTCTTGATAAGGTTCGCCCACTCATGGATACACATAATGGATATTGGATACACAAGTATGTCCATCTTATACAAAACCATACAATGAGCTAGATCAAAATGCATAACAGAGTTCAAGAATCCTACACAGCCAAATCAATTAGCTCTAAAAATGGTGATGAATGCAGAGTTTGATAGAACATCAGAAACAACGAAAGTACGAAACAGTAAATTGACAGCATAAGAATGAACAGTAATTTGACAACCCAGTCATATAACGCCACTAAATTTGAAATTTTCGTTTAATATAATCAGATGGCACAATAACAACATCAAATTAGGTGACATCTACATATTAGTGTTACAAATCATAGTCTAAGCCCTCTCGCCACAAATCCTATGTGCAAGCTGTATCCACAGCTCGGTGAGGTGAACGAAGTCACGTCTCAGCTTATAGCTCGTTTACTTGTCCTACTTTGACTATAAAGGTCACTCAAAACAACAATTTTCCAAAATTGGAATTCATATGAATATATTTTGATTATCTAAAAAACCAAATATGTATGTTAAAACATTACCTTATTTAATGCAAGCTCATTGTGCGGGCAAATTGAAACTCGTGCAACATGTGCAATTTTGCCACCAGCATCTTTTGGTAATGGCTTCTTACCAGATTTTGCCCTTACTACATATCTACATAAAAAATGTAGCATTTTTAGCAGTTTGCCGAACTGACCATATATTGTTTGAATGTTTGATAGGCAGCAGGTCACTTACGTCATGTATGTAACAAAGAATTTTAAGTAGAAGTGAAACTGATAGAACAGTGACAATGGAGGAGATTTGTTAGTCTATTATAAAGCATGAAATAGTATCATCGGTTTTACCGGTTTACAAACTCCGATTATACCTAAGCATATATATATATATATATATAGATTTTAAAACGGAGATTGCAACTCCTACCTAAATATGTATTATGTCTGCTCAAAAGGAGATCAATTCCAAGTTCTTAAGCAAATTTAAAGTACAAATCCATCTATCCCCCAATTTGGATTTCTTAGGTTCAAAACAGAGACACACACACATACATCTAATTTAGTACATACATAAACACATATGCATATGTGAAGAGAACACAATGAAGCTGCAATTGAAATTACAAATTCATGTAAAGAAAGAAACACAGGCGTTCTCATCATTATAACAAGTTAGTTTGAACCACCCAAATAACCAGTAAGACAGTATTTAGGTTAAATTGTTATGCAGTTAAAAAAAACATTGTTTAGTGGTCTCTATAAATAGTTAAAATCATAAAGTAAAACCAGTAACAGTTGATGAACAAAATACAGAATGACAATTAATTAAGTTAGGTTAAGAAAATTTACATTGAATCGAAAATCGGAGTTGAAATGAGAGCGCTGGTGGTGAAGTAAATCCAAACTGTATTTACAAGTGTTGCACGACCGTCTCGCGGAATAAGCAGTATCCTTCTCCGACGCCGTTTCGATTTCGTCGGAAGTGTATCCGGTGGCCGGAAGTGAACACCATACGTTTCCTTGGGGGAAGATCAACTGGTTTGACTCACATCGGACATTGCTCATCAAGTTGGGCCAAGTCCAGCTTCTTAAACAACTCACTAAGGCCCAAGTTAAGTTTTTTTTTTTTTTTTTTTTGACTGGTGAACTTCACAACAAACGGCTAATTCACACCCGCAAGACGCAGGCCCGCCACCACTCATTACCAGGACTATGTTGTCTTAACCGGGCCCACGCCTGGTCGAGAGGGGCGTTACGCTGTCCCGAGAAAATTTCCAGCCTCCTGCCACATGACAGGAGTTGCACCCTCCACAAGAGCCGACCCTCTGGAATAAATGCACTGTAGTAGAAAACTCGGGTGGGATCAAGGGTCGAACCTGGGTCCTTCCCCATCATTGTGTTCACACGAGCCGACACTCTGTTGTGTTCACATTGGTTCTCGCAGTAAAAGAACACAACGACTTTTTGCTAACCACCACCTACCTTTGACCATTTGACCAAAGGCTATCATCACCAGACTCCCAAAAACCAAAACCAAAGCTCCCGCAACCCTACTGGAAATCCAGCGAGTTCCTTGATGGCTGGACGGAACGCCCTCCTGCAAATTGAATTTTACTAGAACCTTGGTTAATCTTTTATAAATTTTCTTAATATAAGAAGAAAGTTTTACTATTAGTTAAATGTCTTAAATTCATTTTTATAATAATTTTACTAGAAAACTTCCCAAATTTTTTATTTACAAATTCATGGAATAGTTGAAGATTATAATACTACAGTTTTTATGGGACAACAATACAAGTTATATGTAGCAAGTTGAATACACCAATTATTGTATGGTAATGGTTTTCACAGGGAAACTTCAAAAGGATAACTGATGATCATTTAATAACCAAAGGTCACAATTTCAAACCATTTGTATTAAAACGGGTCATTTTGAACTATATTTTCTTGAAAACCGTTGAAAAGGAAATAAATAATTTCAATGAAGATTGCATTATCACGTTTCATGTTAGAAAAAAAGAAAAAGAAATAAAATAAACACCTTAGCCTTCTTTTTTGTAGCTTTGTGTATCGGATTCAGCTCTTTGGCTCTTGCTTTCCTTTTAGCATCCTTATTCGCCTTAAAAACAAGTATATAAAGTTGGGTATTAGTAAACACAGGACAACAATAACACTTAATATTTATACAGCATCTCAGAAATTATCAGAAACTTAATATATTATAGCCTTCTGGATACCTAAAAGAGAAAAAAAAAATCATGCAACATATAGATGAAACACTGATAATGCTACCTCAGCGGCAATACGAGCCCATTTACTTTTAAAATGGAAGACTTGGATCATGCTTCATCTAAAATGTGTCAAAAAAGAAATAACTAGAAGGGAATGGGTCACCCGAAACCCGTTCTGAGTGAACCCGTTCCGACCCGAACCAAAATATCCTTTTTTTAAATCAACCCGTTTCGACCCGAACCCGTTCTGACCCAAACCCGTTTTGACCCGCAACCCAAACCCACCCAACCCATTTGCCAGGCCTGTCAAAAACCTTTCAAAGGGACAATAAAGCGTGTGCTGCCTAAACCAAACAGCCTGGCCCATTGACCCATTACGCGACCCACCCACCAACCAACCAATCTAGCCACCTCTAAATATGGCGATTTCAGACTACTATACACAATCAAGTATATAAATGGGCAGGAACAATATAGACAAAACTATACACTGCAGAAGATACCTGCTTTACGTTCTGAGATTCTTCCATTTCTTTTGTTAACGGGCTGGGAACTTTGGCAGCTTGCCAATCCCACATATCCGGGTTCAACGCCATAAAACGTCTAAACGTATTCCTTACTTCTTTACCAGCTGCAAGCCTATAAGCAGTCCGTCCCCTTTCATCTATAACACAAGGATCAGAACCTTGTTCTAGTAGTTCCAGAACTTTCTCTGCATTTCCAGCTTTTGCTGCTTCATGTAAAGGCAACGACATATGCACTCTTTGCACATTTTTAACAAGATCATCTTCTGAAAGATTCTCAATTTCCAGGTTATTATTTGTGTTTTCTGTGACAAGTGTACTTGTTGAATCTTCTTTGATAACAGGTGATATTTCTTCATCTGGTTCAGTGGAGATTTGTGTCAATATTTTATATAACCGTTGAGCTTCTTTGAATGTTGGCCTTTGAACTGTTAATGGGATGTGTCTGATAACATGTTTCTGGCATCTGAAGCATGGATTTTCACCATTAAATAGCTGTTTTCGGTTGTGTGAAGGAGCAGGAATGAAAATAGCAGTAGATAAATCAAAATACGGCTTCCATGCAGTGAGTAGTTCGCGGATATCCTAAATGTTAAATGAGAATCAGTCAAAGAACTAAAAAAACAATTACAGCATGCAAGAAATAAACAAAAGTGTTTGACAAATGCAGCCTTCTGTGTTATGAAACTGCTATGCATTCACAAAGTCATCTATTTCATATGTGTTCTTTTATCTGTCTTACTTTGACTGTATAGGTCAAAACAACAACCTTCCAAAAGTGGAATATGTATGTATATATTTTAATTTTCAAAAAAAGTATGTTAAAACATGCCTTGGTTAAAGCAAGTTCATTGTGCCGTCGAATTGAAGCTCCTGCAGAATGTGCAATATTGCCACCAGCATCTTCTGCCGATTGCTTCTTACCAGATTTTGCCCTTACTACATATCTACGTGAAAAAGGTAGCATTTTTAGCATTTTTCCCAACTGACCGTATTTAGTTTGAAAGTAACAGAGCAGTTAAGTCATGTAACAGAGACCTACCAGTAGAAGTGAAACTAATAAGACTAAAACTCCATATTAGAGCCTATTGTCCTGATACCATATTATTTTATCTTGTGCACACTAAATATCATAAGAACAGTGACAATGAAGGAGGACTTGTTAGTCTATCATAAAGCATGAAAAAATATCATTCGTTCCACCAGTTCATAGATTCCTACCTAAGTATATATATTTTTTATGGTGGTGTTTATGAATGTCAAGATGTATTGATTTGGTTTGTGTTTTCATCTCAAACTGGTCAGATAACCAGAAATCATCCAAAAGTTCTCTCATAGTATTAGTTTTACACATTTTGATCAATATGATTATACTATACTACTATGGTTTACTTTCGTTGATTGTTAATTTGATATTACTTACTTTTAAGTTCTATACCTAATTTAGTACATGTTTCTTAATGTGTAAGTATACCATATGCCAATAGTATTATTACTATATTTAGAAGGAGACGTCCTGAGCGACGCATGGGTATTATACTAGTTCAAAAAGTGACGAAGTATGTGGTATGTCCAGTCAAAAGGAGACCAGTTTCAAGTTCCTAAGCAAACTTTATTTTGAATAAAAAATTAAGTTGAACTCAAAATGTACCTAAAAATAGAACATTTAAGAAAAGGACGAACCTGTGAAATGTTTTGTGGGTGACAACAGTGTTTCCATCAAAGACACAACCAGCAAAATGACCAGCGCTAGCAAGCAAGATAACTCTCAAACATGTATTGTTTCTAGGCTCGTTGATCACATTGAGCAGTTTCTCAATCACTTCCCTCACTGTCAAAAACGGCGTATCATCATCCTTTATGGGTCAGATAAATTATGTTCAAAGCGAATTTTCTCATTGTCACCTAAAAGCAAGCACTTCCAGAATGAAACTGATTCTCCATTTGGCAGACGTATCGAAACTTTCTGTTTTGTACTCCCCAACAATCCCCTACTTAAATCACCATGGCCACCGAATTCTCTGTTATCTTCGTCTTCTGAACCTGATATGCTTGATATAAAATCATCATCTTTAAGTAAAGAATTGGAACTCCATTCATCAAAATCATCCTCCTTGATAGTATCCTTCCCTGCAATGCTTAGCTATATCTGAGAAAGAGAACATAAATTACGAAACACAAATATTACACGAAATAATGAGTCACCCAACTACCATAGATAGTATTACTCAACATTCTAGCAAAAACAACAAAGGCCAGTTTCAGTAACAAACATATATTACTCTGAACTATTATTATATAATTGTTATTAGCAGATATATATTAGCCTATTTATTAGGAGATAAGTCAAAGATTTAGAATCCTATAAAGATTACAGTATAAATTATTGTTTTAAAACTCGGTATGTATGGTCTTATGGCTTTATATTTGTTATTACATAATCTCATCAACAAAAACTACAATCTGTATGAAGATTGACTAGGGGTGTAAACAAGCCGGGCCGAGCCCGAGCTCGACTGGGCTCGAGCTCTGCTTGTCATGTTTTTATGAAGCTTGAGCTCGAGCTTGACTCGTCATGTTTTTATGAAGCTTGAGGTCGAGCTCGGCTCGGTTCGAGCCTACTTATTTGAGCTCGAGCTCGGCTCGCGAATAAAACCCAAAGCTCGAGCTATTTTAAGAACAACCTCAGACGAGCTAAAAACTTGGCTCGAGCTCGCTTTAATATCGCTTAAACGAGCCAAAGCTCGGCTCGAGCTCGGCTTGCCAATGTTATCATCATTATTATCATATTAAAATATAAAATAAATAAACTTTTGTTTGGGCTTGTTTACGAGCTCTATTTCAGGCTCGAGCTCGGGCTCGTTTGAGCTTTTAACCGAGCCGATAACGAGTAGCTCTCGAGCCTTTGGGCTTGTTTACACCCCTAAGATTGATGCCTACTGAAATATGTATCTGTTTTATTTACCATTATCTTGGTAACTTATTTCAGAATTCAGGCTTCTTAGGTTCAAAACAGAGACATGCATACATACCTATATCTAAACTGAGCCAAGAAATTGGTTAATGGTTAGTACCTATGTTGTCAAGAGCCCTTCGGGCGCGCACTTAAGCCCTCAAACAAGGTGAGTTGCAAAGAAAGCGCCTTACAGCCATTCAGACACTCTGGTAACGTTCCGGCGAGGTTCCGGCCAAATTCTGTTAATTCCAGTAAAAAAAATCTACAAATTCCAGCCAAACTGGTTTAACACATCCAAAAATAGCCCGAAACCAGCCCTAAAGTCCTAAACAAACCTAAAACAAGTCTAAAAATCCCTAAAAAATGGTATGTTTATGCTATGTGCCCTGGTTTGCGCTTTCGGTAACTATAATTAGTACATACATGACACATTTATTGACACATAGAGATAAATAGAAAAAAAGACCTTAAAGCTGTAATTGAATTACAAATTCATGTAAAGAAAGAGGCCTTCTACTTATAAATTTGTTTGAATTCAAGTGACGACCAGTAACTCAATATTTATCTCAATAATCTCTATAAATCGCTAAAATCATAAAGTAAAAGCAGTAACACTTGATTAACTAAATACAGAATGACAATTAGGTTAAGCGAAGTTACATTGAATCGATGGAAATCAGACTTGAAGTGAGACCGCTGGTCATGAAGTGAATGGAAACTGTAATTACAGGTGTTACACGTCAGTCTGTCGGTGGTATGAATAATAAAATTCTTCTCCGACGTCGTTTGGATTTCGTCGGAAGTATTATTGAATGCGGTGGTGGAAGAAGGTGAAAGCAATTCAATCAAACGGAAGGAACTGGTGAAGTTTGACGGGAGTTTGAAAATAGAATAGCGTCGTCGTTTACGTTCGTCTGAATCGGTAACGGCAGCATGGTCGCCGGAAGTAAACATAGGAGGGCAAAGGGTGAAGATTGACTCACATTGGTTGTTATTGGGCCAGTCCAGCTTCTTAAACAACTCTCACTTTAGCCCAACTAAATTAATTGGGTAAATTACATTTTTCATCATTTATGTTTGTAGCGGGTTGTAACGTAGGACCTTTAACTTCAATAATTACAGCTATAGTCCTTTATTTAGAAAATTCATTACACCTTAGGTCATTTAACACTAACCCAATTAAAATTTTGGGTTAACTTTGATCACATAGGTGTAATTTAGTCTTTTAACTTTTAAAATATCTTAATAAATAAAACAAAAAGAACTTATCCACCACCAACCACTATTGTTTAACTTTTAAAATATCTTAGGGGCTGTTTGGTAGCCTCTTAATGACCATTCAGATGCTACCTCTTAATGGTTTAAAACCTCTGAATGAATAAGAGGTAACCTCAAGTCTGAATGGTTAAGAGGTAACCTCTGAATGGTAAATCATCACATGTCACATTCTTCTACCTTCTCATTGGTAAAATTCTTAATGGTTCCATTAAGAGGTAGCCTCTTAATGACCATTCAGAGGCTACCAAACAGCCCCTTAATAAATAAAACAAAAAGAACTTATCCACCACCAACCACTATTGTATTTCCCCACTACCAAAGCCACCACCGCCTGAAACCTAACCTCCGGCTACCACCACCACAATCGCCATCTCCACGACCACCACCTCACCCATCTTCGTAGCCACCACATTCCACCAAAATTAGAATTCATCACTACCGCCGTCCTCGTCAACATCACCATATCCAACTACCAGCATCTTCAAAAATCATAAATTACACTTACAAACTCGGATACAAACACCCTCGCAAACCACCTGAAATGCAAAATCACTACCAGATCTCTCTCGTTCCTTGTTGATTTCGTATCTAAAACGTAAGGAGCTGGTGATGTCATTAAAGGGTGGGCGATTCAGATCTGGAACATAGGGAGTTGGTAATGTCTTTAAAGAGTGGGTGATTCAGATTTAGTGTTTGTGTGTTCGAATGAAACCCACCAAATACGATTAAGATCTGGGACGTAGGGAGTTGGTGACGTCGTTAAACCACCACCATACACCCCCAAATCCGGCTGACCCACCAAATCCGACAACCATCGCGCCACCCACACCTGACCCGACCACCATTAGCATCGTCTTCGTCTTCGAATGAAACCCTAACTCTCAAATCTTCAACAACTTTGGCGACGATAGTGTTTCCAAGAACAACAACTGTTTAAAGCTCGTGATGTGTGCATACCAAAATCTATATTAACTACACTCGTTTTGCCTTAAGACTTCTTAAATCTATGTTATTGAAGTTCATGTTTGTAATTTAAGGGAAGAAGAAAGGAACTGCTTATAAGTAATCTCGAAAATGAAAACAAAAAAAATTCAAAGGTTTTAATTTCCCATCCATCTAATTGAATTATTGTTTTATTTTTTAAAATTTTGGTTTTGTTTATTTGTTTAAATATATTTTAAATATATTAATAAATTACTAATCTACCCTCATGTGCCTTGTACAGTTGTACATGCCATACTTAACTGAAAATTCTAATTGAGTTAGTGCTAAAGGACCTAAGGTGTAATGAGTTTTCCAAATAAATGATTGTAACTGTAATTGTTGAAGTTAAAGGTCATCCATTGCAACCCGCTACAAACATAAAAAACAAAAAGGGTAATTTACCCTTTTTTTAAGGGATTTTTACATATTTCCCCTTCCTAAGAGCCTTTATTACATATTTACCCAAGCCATAAAATTAATTACATATTTCCCCCTTTTATTGAGAAATTACCGGTTTACCCTTTATGTAATTCATTCTTTGACTTAAAATCAATTTGGTTCATCAAACGACGGCAATATCAAATAAGCACCCGATTAGTTCAACCGGAAGCCGCCGTTGAATCGATGCCGATGAGCGGTGATTGAGATCTCGGAAGTACACGTCAGCAACGAATTGCATAGAAGCTTGTGACATGCGGTGTAAGCATATCTATCAATTCAATTGCAACAATTGGTGATGGTTTGAGAGAATCTTTTGATCACCCAAATGAATACTGGGATTCAATTTCAACAATTGGTAATGGTTTGAGAGAATCTTATGTATGTGAGACCACCTATTGAAGATGAAGTCATGTTTTTAGCTCATGTAACTGACTACGCAACTGACCCAATGAGTCCGTGACCAATATGTTTTCATTCAAAAAATGTGGGTCCAGTCACTCGTTCGGGTGATAGGATTGGTCAATAAGATGGACGACTCATGGATGAAACCGAGTTGAATATGGGGTGTGCTGAACCCGAGTGGAAGGTTCGTCGAATGGCGAGAGATTCCGGAACAAAATGAAGCATCATAATCATCATTAACAATATGGAGGCAACCTGGTAGTGGATTTGCAGTTGGAGTGTATCTGGTTTAGTGTTTAGGAAGGTAAATTTGGATGAACAAAAAGGTTTGTCTAATGGTACAGTTGAAGAACACCTCTTTAGAAATTAAAAATATTCTTTATTTAGAATTTAGAATATAAAGCCATTTTGTATAATTGACGGTAATGGAAAGGATTAATGTGTATATATTTATTTAATATTTATTAAGGGTAAAATAGTAATTTAATAAGAGTAGTTTTAATGAAATGGACATATATGTAATATATATGGTTTAAGAAGGTGAAATATGTAATTGATTTTAAGAGTTGGGTATATATGTAATAAATGATCTTAGCAGGGGGATATATGTAAATGACCCTTCTTTTAAATAATGCATGCAGCTACTTAAATATTATACCAGTACATATATAACTTTTAAAATTAAATGTCATATTACTAATTTATATATGATGTTTATCTAATATGCCAACCTAAACTTTTAAAAGAAAGTCGTAATGGAGTTATAACTATAATGCTAAGCTAAGTGTCTAAACCAATCCTATCTAAAGTTACTCAAAACCAATCTTACCATCTCGTCTATGCCTGTATCACAATCCACGTTAGCTAGTATTTTTGTTGCTATGGCATTCCACATCATCAAACACTTGCTCAGTCATGATCCACATCACCAACCATGTAAGCAATTTTTATGATGTGAAGTCCAGTAAAAAAAAAACATAATCACTTTTATCATTTTTGTCACAACTAGTTAAAAAATATTCTTTAAGCAACGCTTCAAATATACTAACACTTCAGGGTCCTTTGGGTGTTTGCGCTATAAACTTGAACCAAACTTGTAACAAAACAACAATCTCCGTATAATAAACTTGAGGATTTGCTTTAATTTCTGCTGCTTAAATTGTGTATTTGATCTAAATGTGTATTTGGATGTAAAATAAGTTATGTTATAGGTCCTGGCTTGTTTGCAAGTGACTCATTCAGATACCCTTCAGCCACCCATAATAATACCAACTCCTCTTTGTCAAACAAAAAATCATTAGGGAACAAAGAGCAGTATGCAAACAAGCGCTTCAAATCGGCAGAAAGATCATGGTAACTTAGCCTAAGGGCTGGGACAATTTCGTCAGCACTTTCTAAATTCCATATCTCACTGTTCAACACATCATTCCATTCTTCTTCTTCAGTTTTTGTTCTCATTAACCTTCCAATTGCCTTTAAAGCTAAAGGCAAACCACCACATTTTTTTACAATACCTTCAGCTTGTGGTTTAAGTGTTGCGTGTGAGTCAAAGTTATTCACATCCAATGCATGTAGAGCTAATAAAGACAAAGCATCTTCATGCGACAAACGCTCGAGATGCTCTAGATGATTAAAACCTATCTTTTTGAGCAGTTGCTGCTTGCGAGTTGTCATGATTACCCGACTTCCGGTAGCCCCAGGATGAAATGGACGCACTAGGTTTTCCCACTCTTCATACTTTTCAATCCACACATCATCAAGTACTACTACAAATCGTTTGCCGTCAAGTTTCCTTTTAAGAGCAATTTGAGGCTGGTTTGTATCTGTAAATTGTTTGTTTTCTTTAGCCACAGATTGATAGATGGTTTCACTTATTTTAAATATATCAAACTCATCGGATACGCAAACCCATGCCATGAGTTCAAAGTGATCCTTCACTCGCGTATCGTTGTACAATATTCTAGCAAGAGTGGTTTTCCCTACCCCACCCATACCAACGACGGGTACAACGATAAAGTTTTCTTTAGACGGTTCATCCTGCAACAACTTGTTAATCAACTTTTCTCTCTCACCTTCTCGCCCAACAACATCAGATTCTAGCAAAGATGTTTCATTTCTTCTGGTAGTACTTTTTGGCTTATCATCTTTCACAATCAACCCCAGATCAGACTTTTGTTTTTCTAGATGTTGTAACTTGGTGTTAATACTATCTAACTTGTGATGCAGACGTTGACTTAGTGAGAATTTTGTGCAGCAAGTTGGGACTATGAGGTTTCTTACCTTGCTGGTGATAGCATCAGATTCCTGAGATAGCTCATGACGCATAGCTTCGGTAGCCACATCGTCGAGTACGTCATCGATATCGTAAGCCAAATGTTGGAGACGGTTGAGCCATTGCTTAACAGATTTTTCAGTAATTTCCTTGTCAGAAGCATCACTAAGCACAGCTTGGATCTGGGACAGTGTGCTCTGCAGTTCGTTGAGCTCCGAGTGAATATTCTGAGAGCGAGCATATTTCTTGAAGGCTTCATCGGTTAGCTTCTGAAAAATGACATTGATGAGGGCAGAAGCAGCAGTTTCAGCCATTGTTAACTAACAATGAAGATGAAAAACGAGAATATTTGGTATGTGTGATATTGATAGAATGACAAGAGTGTAGATACTGATAGAACTCACAGCTGCTTAGAGTGATTTTATAGAAGTTCTTGCTTAGTGAACATTTTTTAACAATTCTTTTGTTTAGTAATCATGTAAATTTGCCCAAACTAATGAAAACTGGTAACTTATATCGTCTACGACTGCTTGCTGCATACGCGTTTAGGTACTTATTATTGCCACTTAAAGTAAACCACGGGAGAACCAATTGACTTCTCAAACATGGAGTAACCTATCTTTCTATTCGTTTATTCTATTGTTGCTTCATAAACACTCTATTCGTGAAACGGGTCTTATAACGTGCATCTATATTCCATCATCTTAATCACAAAAACAATAATGTTGATGAAGATTGTTGTTTACTGTAATGTGCATTTCTTTTACCATTTATTTCATAGCTTCTAAATAAGAAAAAATAAAAATGGTTCGTGATACTACCCCCAATTTGGACTTCCTAGGTTCAAAACAGAGACACAAGTCCATATATACATATAAATCGAACCAATAAACTGGTTAGTACATACATAAACACATACAGATATGTGAAAAAAAGACCATGAAGCTGCAATTTGAATTACAAATTCATGTAAAAAAGAAACAGACATTCTACTTATAATTCTAATAAGTTATTTTGAATCCAAGTAACCAGTAACACAGTAGTAACAAATAAGCATTGTATAGTCTCTATAAATAGCTAAAATCATAAAGTAAAACAAGTTACACTTAATGAGAAAAATACATAATTACATTCAATTAAGTTAGGTTAAGCAAAATCACACCGAATCGGTGTAAATCAGAGTTGAGGTGAGAGTGGTGGTGGTGAAGTGAATGGAAACTGTAATTACACGTGCTTCTCTCCAGTGGCGGAGCTGGAACAAAAGTTCAAGAGGGGCCGAAAGCTTGGTTTTAAAAAGCGAGAGGCGCACAAAAGCGACGAGGTCTAAAACCGAGGCGCAAAGCGCGAAGCGCAAAAGCAGCGGACTTTTCGTACCCGAGGCGCAAGCTAATTATATATATATTTTTATATATTTCCCAAAGGTTTCTAGTATCATTTACCTAAAATTGTGACACAAGTAACCTCTATATATGCTTTAATATTTAAATAACCCATATGTACAACCTAAGAAGCACAAAATCTCTACTATACACTCAAAGTACAACTAACGAAGTTATATGTACAATCAATAAAACTCCATAAAAAGCAAAGAAAAGGAAAAAAACTAAGTTAGACAAAGTTTTGGGCTAGAAATTTAAAATAGTATAACATTAAGGATGAAAATTGTAATTTTGTGAAAACAAAAGATAAAAAGTAAAAAGGATGTAAACCCTAAAAAATTTCAGCCAGTCACTCTCTATTTCATGTCTAGCTATCACTCTTACATCTCCTTCTCTCAAAAGCACTTCAAATCGTTAATTCTGGCAATATTTCATCTCCATTTTTATGAATATCAGGTGTTTCATCTTCATAAGTATGGTTGTTTCTACATAGAATGTGTAATTTTCGTATAAGGTCCTTAAAGCGCACACTTCAGTGCCTCATCGCCTTACAAAAAAAGAGCTGAAGCGCACCGCTTCTTGGGTTTCCTCTAGGCGCTAAGCAAAAAAGCGAGGGACCCTGAGCCTTGATGAGCCTCGCGCCTAGGCGCGCTTTTTAAAACCAAGGCCGAAAGTCATGGGACCCAAAACTTTTTTTTCCTATCGCTATCTTTCGGGTTATTGTTCGGGTTGGCGATTCAGTTCGGGTCGGGTCAAACAATAATAACTCAAAATATCTAATTATTCGTCATTTATTCCCCAAATCCCCAATTCCACCGTTATAAACCCTAAGTTTGGAATCTTTAAACAATAATCACAATAGATGAAATGCATAGGTTAATCTCATTTTATATGATACAATTGAGGTCTGAAAACCTACAAATACCCAAAAATTCGATTCAATATGCATATCCCTCAACAACCCTACTTCACAACCTACCTTCAAGAACTCAACAATGGTGAATGAGAAGGTTAAACAAAGAATTACCTAATGAAGAATCCGTGATTACATGCCTCGTTTATCCTCTTTCCATTTCCATTTCGCGTGACGAACAACAACAGCAACAGAACCCCCCAGTATTTTCCTTGTTGATGCGTGATACATATAAATTTTTTTGACAAGAAAATTGGAGGGGGCCGGAATTTTTAGGCAAAATAATTTAGGGGACCGGACTCAATACCTTTAAAAATTCAGAGAGAATTCCAAAAAAAAAAATTACTACCCAGCGAAAAAACTACGGGGGGGGGGGGGGGGGGGGGGGGGGGGAGGGGGGACAAGGTTGCGCCCTTGCGTGTGACAACTCGTATTTTCAAGGTCTTTTCCTATGTACTAGTTTCTTTCACGTTTTGTTTCAAGTTGTAACTATGTGTACGTTGTGGGGGGGGGGGGGGGAGGGGGGACAAGGTTGCGCCCTTGCGTGTGACAACTCGTATTTTCAAGGTCTTTTCCTATGTACTAGTTTCTTTCACGTTTTGTTTCAAGTTGTAACTATGTGTACGTTGTGTGAATTAACAACCGTGTTTGATTATACTTAATTGTTATAAGTGAATACGTGGATTGTTAAGTGATAAATGTTAAATGTTGGTTTTATAATCTTAGTCGCACAGAACACACCTATGTGTGTGTTTTGTTTACATGTTCTTTTTATTTAATAAACTTTCAAGTTTATCCATATTGGCCCCTCATGTTTGGTTAGTTTATTAAGTAAGTCACAACCCACTTAATTTCTAACAATTATTCCCACTTATTAACTAGGTTAAACATTTCTAGTTAAATTAGTGGGCTCGGGGAATTCATGACTAAGTTTATTTTAAGTCCCGTTAACTCAGGCTTCTATAAACTTTATTTTCTTAAAAGCATTCTTTTCCATTTTTATTAAATATTAGGTTTAGTTATATAAATCCTAATATTTTCCGGGTTAATTTTACCACTAATGGTACTTTACCCGTCTTTTAAATATTAACGTGGGTTGATTACCAAACCCGTTTTCGGGGTGTTACAAGTCTATCCCCCTTAAAGAGGTTTCGTCCTCGAAACCTTTCTTACATAGTTCATCGAGTTTAAACTCAATGTTATTTATCCCGAGTAATCCTTTAAGCATTACTCATATCTTAACCAATTGGTAATATTACCACAAAAATATGGTAATATCTTTTTGGTTACTATGCATATACGTATTTCATACGAACTAAAGCAACTTGAAATAACGTAAGCTCGTTATTTTCACTAGTTTGATTAATCTTAGCGAAATCCATCGCTTTCATACTATCGAATTCCTTATGAATCCGTTATTTTGACCCGTTTAAAGATCTTTAGTGAAATCTTTCACTTTTAATAAACAAACTCTTTGGTTTGAATTGACTTCCCAACATTTCGCTTTGGTTGTTTCCTGATCCCTCCAGTAGGTGATCAGTATTTTCTGTTAGTGAGGTCTCATGGGCCGTCACTTTTATCTTGTATCTATATATACCTCTGTTGTTTACTTGACCGAGTCACCAATTTGGCTACTTGATCATATAAATCTATTGGTTTTGCTTATTCCACGCTATTCTCAAAATAATTAGCGTATTAACCAATTTCTTAATTTGAATCCTGACCTTAACCGGTCTCACTAACTAGACTTATTAGTCCAGTTACTTTATACCCATCACTCGGGTTACAATGTGATTACATTTCACATTACTTCTCTTGACCGTGATCGCGTCACGTCATGTTTAGGTTTATTTCAACCTTTCGTTATTGACATTATTTCTTTTCAAAGATATCGTCTTGCACCTGTCAGTGTCAATACTTGTATCTTTAATATTTACCATTTAAATTCATATCAGAATTCATGTTTATAAAAACGTTATTTCTTACAAAAACTAAAGTTTTAGTTTAGCATCTTTTCTTTAACTTTTGTCAATTTTCCATACCAGGATATTGACAGTTAAGAATTTATTCTTGTATAGTCTTTGTTTTCACACGGGGATTCTCAACTGGTTCCCTCGCTTTGTCTAAATAACCCATAGGTTATATCGCTTAGCCTCGTGGGCTATTTCTTTAGGCTTTTACCTTGTTGAGGCAAGACCCTTTATAATTCATTTCTTTTTATTTATGACCCCTAGGGTCATTTTGGTCCTGTAGATCTTTTCACTATTTATAACTCGAAGGTTATGAACTTATGATGATCCCGTAGCTCATTTATTACACAAGTCATTCTTAAATTATATATATTTGGTGTCGAGGCACCTTGTTTATGTTTGGAAATCATTTGATTTCAAATTTAAGATCCGTTTACTTTGACTGTAGTTCGTGACTACAATTGTTTTATTTCAGACCTTTCTCCTGACTCTATGACTTCTCATGTCATTTATGCGTCGGTTTGTATCATGCTCACCGTTATCCAGTTTACATACATTCGTATTTAATCATGTCCCATTACCGGGCTCCTTAGTCTTTTGCGTTTAACGCTACCATTATCCGGCTTGCGCTTACTTATGCCATCCGATATTATATTGTATTTAATCCGTTTGACTTGTTAATGTGAAATCCATCACTTATAAACAATCAAACTTTATTCTTTATTCAACCCGTTCAACCTCAAAATAGTTGAACATATTTATTCAAAATTTATATTTATGAAATTTTATAGTCTTTTGGTCGTAACTCAGAATCCGAGTCGTTTGACTTTAAATCCGCGTTCCCGTCTCTCGGTTTACGCATGTGTTTATTTTCCTACCCATCAACCGGGTGATTTTACCGAAGTCATTATTAATGCAACCTTTTAGATATGCATTAGGACTTCATTTTGACTTGTTTGGTTTTCTTAGCGAAATCCATCGCTTTATTCAACCAAACCTTTATTCTTTATGTGACCATGCTTGATGGTCTTAAAATTTCTGAATGATGATTATCATCATAATCCTTTCTTTACTATGACCAAAGTCAATGACTTCGATCGTCTTTTTGTACGGGCAATACCTTCGTTTTTATGACCTCGTGGTTCATTTATCTTTTGGTTTTACATGCCCTTTTTGTCAACCATAGCTCTTTCGTCCAGTATGACTTATTTCACGAATTCCCTTGGGTCATTTATTTCTATGCGCGCCATACATCGTTTTATGGTTCCCTCGAAAACCATTTATACGAGTATGCCCATAAGATTTCTTGACCCCAAGGTTCTTTTAACTTTTTCATTCTCCTCGACCTTACCACATCGGACATAATTGTGCTCGTTATAAGAAGCTCATGGTATCATGTGTTCACTACTTGCTTGGCCAGAGTAAACGATCAACACATGGTACACATGACCTTATTATAATTACCACATCACGTCCCATGTAAGTATTCTCTCGATTTATTTTATTTGGTTAAACTTTATTTAATTTCCAATTAACAATTACAGTTTTACCCGTGTTATCCTTGAACATTTACAATGTTCCTTTTTGTTGGTGCACAGAATGTCTGTTGACTTCGTTTGATCAAGTCTTAGGTCAAGTTAGGTCAACATAGGATCTTAAAAGTCAAATTAGGGTTTAATGTTGGGTTTTCGCTTATATGTACATAGGTTAGGATAGTATTTCGTTCATATGTACATGTTGTAAGTAATTTCGCTTATAGGTCTTAGGGTGGTTTCGCTCATGTGTCACCTGGTAGGTTTCGCTTATATATTCACATGAGGTTTCGCTTATATGGACTGTCCATATAAGCGAACCAGCTAGCCTATATATACCTGGACATGTGACTTCATTTGTGATCATTGGAGCGAAACCTTGTTATTGCTTGTGTAACGGAACTCTGTCAAAATTGATTCAGAAAGCAATAAAAGAGAAGGAATTGAATAGGAAAAGCTGTGTAACTTCATTTACGTTGATTCCGCCTTCGTACGTGAAGATGAACGTCCTTAACTGACTTTTCGGGGTCGCAAAACGGTCCAACAAGTGGTATCAGAGCTTCAGGACGAGGAGTTCATACTACTACAGCTGATTCGACAAAATTCTCTCA
Source organism: Helianthus tuberosus (assembly GCA_030545235.1). Classification (NCBI taxonomy): domain Eukaryota; kingdom Viridiplantae; phylum Streptophyta; class Magnoliopsida; order Asterales; family Asteraceae; genus Helianthus; species Helianthus tuberosus. Next base: position 140,879,294 of record CM060426.1, on the reverse strand, counting down.
TTTCTACTCACTTTCTTTCATACTTTTTCGATTTAAACTGGTTCCTACGGTTGAAATGGCCTAAAAATTGAGTATAACGTGTTAAATACAGTAATAACAAACCCTAGAGAGTTTCAGGTTAAAATACGGATTAAAAATGGTTCAAATCAACTAAAAAGTAGATTTCGCTTTTACGGTAATCGAAGGATTTCGCTCATAAGTCACCTAATTTCGCTGATAAGGACATAAGTTTGATTTCGCTTATTTGAACATCCAGTTTCGCTTATACGGACAATTGATAATTTCGCTCATAGTGACATCATCTGATTTCGCTCATACGGACATTGCATATTTCGCTTATATGTCACTTTGTTATTTCGCTTATATGTCACATTGTATATTTCGCTTATAGAGACATTACATATTTCGCTCATAGGAACATAACTGATTTCGCTTATCTGACACTTTGACTGATTTCGCTTATCAGTCATATTGGTTGATTTCGCTTTTGTGAACATACAAGCTGATTTCGCTTATTAGTCACTGTTTTTCAAAATCTTGAAAATTTGTCTAAGTGTTTGCTGATTTTTGCAGGTACATTCAAGATGGATGACATATTCTTGAACCCGTTTAGCGACATGTACGCATTCGCTGGAAATTCTGGAAACGACGATTCTTCGTCTAGCAATGCGAATGAGAATCCGCCAAAAGAAAGAAAAAAAGAAGCTTGGGAATCGGAAAGTGCCTTCGGGACATTCAATAAACCTCCAAAGCTAATGGCTATTGAGGAATACAGTCGGTAGTCAAGAAAGTTTGAAAACTGGTTGATGGCATTCGCATTTCCCAGTTGGAAGAGTTTGAAAAACGGTTATGAAAATGGAAACAAAAATGGTGAAACTTTAAGATCAGCTGATGAGATTGATTCGTTTGTAACTGAACAAAAGTGTGTGGCTTTGTTGTTTCAGTCCGTCCGGGAAGACATAATCTCATTGATCGATTATTCAAATGCAAAAGATCTTTGGAAAAAATTAGAAAAGAAATGTATAGGTAGTGAAGAAATCAAGAAAAACAAAATGAAATTACTTAGGAAAGAGTTTGATATGTTTGGGTGTCTAAAGAACGAGTCAGTTTTTAAAATGATAGAAAGGTTTGGTCATCTGAAGCTGGAATTAGTAAGACATGATATCAGATATCCTGAAGAAGATCTTATCGACAAATTGTTCGATTCGTTGCCTGACGAGATGGATTGGAGATATTATGCGCTGATGCTGAAGAATACCATCAAAGCACCAGAAAAGTTGACATTGGATTTGCTGATTGAGAAACTTGAGAGTCACGAGCTGGAACTGAAGAAGACATACAAAGTCAATCACTCATCCTATCAGCAGAATTTGGATTTGTATTATCCAAAAAGCATGATGCCAAAAGCAACTTCTCCCAAAACTGCATTTTCTGCTGAGAATGTGTCCACAGCAAGCAAAGAAAATCAAAGCAGTGGAAATCACAGTGGTTATCACAGTGGATCTTCATCATCTGCAAGTCATTCTGATGCAAAGAATTGTTTTCAATGTAACATTGCAATAGACTTAAAGAATGCTCAGAATTTTGATGAGGAGTCGGCTAAACAACAGATGATCTTTCTGGCATTGGTGTTGGAATCGTATGAAGGGTTAGTAGCTGGAAAGATAGGCAACACCAACTTAACGAAGGAAGATTATGATCAGATAGATCCTGAAGAAATGGAGCTGATCGATATTCGTTGGACTATGGCCAGTGCTGTTCGTCGAGCACAGCGTTTCATGGAAATTACTGGCAGGAAGACAATTGGTGGTCCATCTACCAAATTGGGGTTCGATAAGTCCAAGGTGACTTGCTTCAAGTGTAAGCAGAAAGGTCACTTCAAGCGAGAATGCAGAAATGCTTATGCTGATGAGTCGGAGAACCCTTTCAGAGATGATTATTACAAGAAGGAAATTTATCATCAGAATAAATCTGAGCCGCCTAGATTGAAGCAGGTTGAAGACAACAAAGAGAAATCTAGAGCTCTTACGGTGATTTATGATTATGAAGGGTATGATTGGAGTAAAGAGGTTCTACTGGAGGAAGATGCAGTTGGTTACGCATTCATGGCGAAAAACGATGAACCTATTCCGTGGAAAGACGATAGAACTGAAGAGCAGAAATATAGATACAGAAAAATGCTGGCTGAAAACAGAATAATTAGAATATCTCGTATCTATTTGGAAGCGAAGAGAGCGAGAAGATGGGATCCGGACAGAGAGTGTTATCTTGATGAATATGGAAATATTGCGATCGATGACAAAACTCTTGATCTGGAAGCCATAATCAAGGAGATCAAAGATGAGGATGAGTATTGGCAGAATAAATGGTGGGGAACTGGAGACGAGAAGGAGAAAGAAGAAAAAGAGGAGAAGGAGATAGAAGAGCTAGAAAAATCAAAGAAAGTTGATACTGGAGTTCTTGACACAACACAGAAGTTGACTGCAGAGAACCTGGGAAAAATGGCTGACAAAGTGCTGGCTGCTAAGGCACTTGAGGTAGACTCTAACTCCGTGTCTGAGTCAAAAAGCCAGGTCAGTTCAAACGTGTCAACAAATGCGTCAGGTAAGAAAATTGATGGAAATGCTGATTGCAAATATTGCAACAAAGAGTGCAAATTTTGTAGCACAGTCACGTATCTCAACGGTAAGAAAGTTGAAGATCTGACAGCAAAGGTCAGAAGTGTTGAGAATCAAATTCTCGATCGTGACAAAATAGTTAAAGCTTCAACTGAACGGATAAGAGAATTAACTTGCCAAATTGAAAATGATAAAATTGATCATGACAAAATTAAACAAGAAAATGAAAAGTTAATTCTTGAAAACCGTCAGATTTCTGAGAAGTTTGAAAAACTCAAAAGCACTATGAAAGATAATGATGATCGAAATGGTAAAACTCATAAAGAAAATGTTCACCTAAAAGCAGTGCTTAGAGTAAAAGAAGAATCAATCAACCAACAACTGGATGAAATCGCTAAACTGAAACTTAAATTTCAAGAGGCTGAAATTGAAAACGAGCGAATCCAGTTGAAGCTTAACAGTTACAGCTCCGCAAGCTTTGTTTTGCAACACATTATTCCCAAACCCATCGGGAAAGACAAAGCAGGCGAAGATGTGTACTCTGATGGAACTGGGGTGGGTTTTCATCAAGTTCCACCACCTGTTCTTGATAACTACACGAAAAAGCAATCAGGGTTGGTTGAAATTGAAGAAGAAAGTGAAATGAATCTTCCGGATTCAATTGATGTCACGTTCACATCTTCCAATGATGATAGTGTCCAAAATGATATTGTAAAAGGTGTTGTTGAAAATGTGCTAAAAATGGATAGTGACACTACTGAGGAAGATGGGTGTTTCTTGGACAAGTACATTCAGAAACCAAAATCCAAAAACAACTTAAGTGATGAACCGGGTCTTGTGATGTACAAGATGGCTGGATCTGATAAGTTGTATTCGGATTCTGAGTTTCCCATTGAAAATGTTAATGTGAAAAAGTTGACAAATGTTTTCAAATTGATTGAAGTTGAGTTGTCAGAAGTGAACAGTTTGAAACAAACAAAAAGGCAAATGAATTTTGAGAAAGATAAAGCTTACTACAAAAAGCCTGTTGTTCCACCACGTTTTTATAATAACAATCGAAACAATTGGTCGGGTGGTTATCGGGGTGGTAAGAGTTATCAGAAAAAGAGTTTTCAAAACAAAAGGTTTGCTGAAAAGAAGGTGTTTGTGAACGGTTCAAGTTCACTTTCTGATGAGGAAAATGATTTTTTTTCAAAATCAAATGAAGAGTTCTTTGAGAAAAGAGCTTCACAGTATCAGTCTGAAGGCACAAGTCGAGTTGTTGATACTCGAACATGTTTCATATGTAATCAAGTTGGTCATATTGCACGAAAGTGTACCAACGTGAAGCCTAAGACTGAAACTGTGAAGATTCAACAGAAGAAAGTTGACGTGAAGGGTAAAGCACCAATCGTTGTTGAGAAAAAGAGTGTGAAAAATGACAACATCAAAGTGAAAAATGAACCCGTAAAGAAAGTGGTAACTAAAAATGATAAATTTTACAAGCGGGTTGCATTATCTCAACAAGTTTGGAAACCAAAAAGTGAGAAAAAGATTTCACCTTCTGAGGATTCAATTCAAATTGATTTTGATGCAAATTTTCCACCTTTGAAGGCTGAAAACTTCAAAATTCAAATTGCGAGAGTCAAGGTTACACCTAAGGCTGATGAGGCCTGGGTGGACTCCATGTTCGACTAAACAGTTTGAATTGCCGGAGCTTCCTTGATCGCGAAGCATGAATCGGCATCTTTATTGAAGTTGGTTAAGTCAAAGTTTGTTATGTGCAGGATCTTCCAAAACTTGTATCCAGATGGATCATGGATAGTGGAGCATCAAGACATATGACAGGGAAGACTGCGTTGCTGTATGATGTTAAAAATATCAATGGTGGTTATGTGGGATTTGCTGGTCATGAAGGTGGTAGAATTATTGGTGAAGGAACGTTATCCAACGGGGTTGTGACGTTTGAAAGAGTTAACTACATTACTGAGCTGGAGAACAATCCGCTGAGCATCTCGCAGATTTGTGACAATATGTATACTACTCACTTCACAGACAAAGAATGTTTGATTTTGAAACCAGGATTTGTTATCCCTGAAGAATGGATTATCATGCGGGCACCTAGAGTAAATGATTTATATGTGTTGGATATGAGTGTAGCAAGTACAACAACAGGTCAAGCACATTGTTTTGTGTCTAGAGCAACCGAGAAAGAATCGAGATTGTGGCACCGCAAGATGGGGCATATTCACCTAAGGAAGATGAATCACTTGGTGCACAATGATTTGGTTCTTGGAGTTCATGTCAAAGGCTTTCATCTGGAAGGGGAGTGCATTAGCTGTGTTAAAGGCAAGCAGAAGAAAAAGTCACACCCTACAAAGCAAGTCAATTCAATTTAGAAATCTCTGGAAAGACTTCACATGGATTTGTTTGGTCCTGTGAATGTCAAAAGTATTACAGGAGATTACTACTGTTTGGTCGTTACTGATGATTATTCCAGATTTTCGTGGGTTTCTTTCTTGAAGACGAAAGATGAAACATTTGACAGTTTGATGGCGTTGTTCAAAAAGATTGAGAATTTGTACCAAAGGCGTATCAAAAGAATTCGTAGTGATAATGGTACTGAATTCAAGAACAGCAAGATGGAAGAATTTTGTGATGAAAGAGGTATAGTGCATGAGTTTAGTGCTCCGTACACTCCGCAGCAGAATGGAGTCGCAGAACGCAAAAACCGGACACTAATCGAGACAGCTAGAACTATGCTCGCAGATTCAAAGTTACCGATAAATTTTTGGGCTGAAGTTGTTTCCGCCGCATGCTATACGCTCAACAGGGTTCTCACTGTCAAGAAGTTCAACAAAACATGCTTTGAGCTAATCAATAACCGCAAACCGAATTTGAATTATCTAGAACCGTTCGGGTCACCCTGTACTGTTATAGAGCCTTATGGAAAGTTTGGTCCTAAGTGCATTGAGGGAATATTTGTTGGTTATGCAAATCCGATGCGACGTGTCTTCGTTCCAAGTGAGAAGCGGATTATTGAAGCTGCAAATGTTGAATGTCAAGGTTATACTATGCCGCCGCAGAATCCAGGTGATTCATGGCGTTATCATTATGACAAACTGTGGGATTCGTTTGACATGAGAGAAGAATCAGAGGATGATGAAGATTTCTTTGATGAGTTGGATATTTTGCGCGAATACGAGTCGCAGCTAAGGTTCCCAGCTGAGTATTCGAGGCGACCACGGGAAACTTCAAATGACGATGAAGCAGGTCCGAGTAATGCTGGTGAACATGATGATGTCCAACAGAATGAAGTTGCTCAGGATAATCAGCCGGATCAGAATGATAATCAAGAAGCTGAAAACATGCCAGTATTTGATCATGGTGATTCAGATTCTGAGGGGGAGCAAATTCAGATTTCAAGTCAAACAAACCAAGTTGGTGAACAAGATGCAGATCAGAATGTTACTAATCTGGAGGGCAATGTAGATGTTCCAAGCGAAGTGATGCCGTGAACTTTTTCATATCATCCAGAGGAGTTGATCATAGGAGAATTGCAGACTGGAGTTCGCACTCGAAGACAGATTGATAAAGGGCTTACATGTTTTTATACAAAAGTTGCTCCTTTGCAAACTGAATTCTCATTGAGTTGTTTTATCTCGCAGGTTGAACCAAGAACTTACAAAGAGGCGCTTACTGAAGATTCTTGGGTCAATGCAATGCAGGAGGAACTTAGCCAATTCGAAAAGTTGGGAGTGTGGAAGTTAGTGGATTTGCCAGATGGTAAGAGGAAGATAAACACCAAGTGGGTGTTCAAGTGCAAGAGAGACGATAGAGGAGTTGTGGTTTATAACAAAGCTCGACTTGTTGTTCAGGGTTTTAGTCAACAGGAGGGGATTGATTTTACAGAAGCCTATGCTCCTGTAGCACGACTAGAGGCAATCAGAATTTTCCTTGCATTTGCGTCTTGGAAGAACTTCAAAGTATATCAGCTAGATGTAAAATCGGCGTTTCTTTATGGGAAGGTCAAAGAGGAGGTTTATGTCGGTCAGCCGCCGGGCTTCACCGATCCAATCCACAAAACAAGGTCTACTTATTGGACAAAGCGCTGTATGGTTTACACCAGGCCCCGAGAGCTTGGTACGAGACTTTGTCTCAATACCTACTAGCCAACGAATTCATTCGTGGAAAAGTGGATGCCACTCTCTTCACTAAAGAGGTCGATGGTCATCTTCTGATAGTTCAGATTTATGTGGACGATATAATCTTTGGGTCGACAAATGAAAATCTATGCAAAGATTTTGAATCAGTGATGAAGCAAAAATTCGAAATGTCATCAATGGGGGAGATGAAATTCTTTTTGGGATTACAAGTTGAACAACTACCTGAGAGAATTTTCATTCACCAGACGAAGTACGTTCGTGATATTCTAGAGAAATTTGGGATGTCAAGTTCTACTCCAGCTGCTACCCCACTTGCAACAAATCATAGGATTCACCCAGATCTCACCGGAGACAGGGCTGATGAAACGTTCTACCGTTCCATGATAGGTTCTTTGATGTACTTAACTGCTTCACGTCCTGATATCATGTACCCAACGTGCCTCGCAGCAAGATTTCAATCTAACCCGAGAGCTTCGCATTTGATCATTGTGAAGAGGATATTACGCTACCTGAAAGGAACTCCATCATTGGGGTTGTGGTATCCAAGGAAAGGCGATTTTACGCTCGAAGGGTATTCCGATTCAGATTTCGGATGCTGCAAAGTCAATTCCAAATCAACAACTGCAGGATGCCAGTTCTTTGGACCTAGATTGGTTACCTGGCAATGTAAGAAACAAACATCTGTGGCGCTATCTACATGTGAAGCGGAGTACGTATCTGCTAGCAGTTGCTGCTCTCAGATCCTGTGGATACAGCAACAGTTGCGTGACTACGGTTTGCAGTTTCTTAACACACCTCTTTTTGTTGATAATGAGGCCGCAATAAATATAACAAAGAATCCAGTACATCACGCTAAAACTAAACACATAGAAATTCGTCATCACTTTATTCGTGATTGTTTTGAGAAAAAGTTGATACGAATTGAGAAAATCCACACTGACGAACAGAAAGCTGATTTACATACCAAAGCTTTTGATAAAAATCGGTTTAAATATTTGTTAAAACTGAATGGTATGAAGCTTCTTTCGGTGTTGGATGGAATTGTGGGCGTTGATGAGAGTACTGTTGCGGATGAAGACGAGAAACAATCTGCAATGGTTTGTCGATTTTTTACTTGTTTTGGTATTTAGGGGGAGTAGATATTTGTATATAGTTTATTTTTCTAAAATACAAAAACAGTAAAAAATGCAAAAATACAAAAACATGATAAAATCTGAAAAAGAGCTTGTGTATATAGGGAAAATGATAGTACATCGGCTAGACAATTACAGTATGCTAAAGATTTGTAAAGTTTAAATGAGTTAAACAGTCTCACTAATGATGTGTCGATAGGTTTTCACACATTTAGTAGGTTTGTTCGGGATATAAACTTAAATTTTACTTGCTTATTTCGTGGGGAACACTACTTGGATATATAGGTAACCCCTGAAATCTCGTTTGAAAGATTCCTTTTTCTGATATACTAGGCTTTATACTCAGTGATATCTGGGGTATTATTCCGGGACTTCTGCTGAATGGAAGTTCTGACCTAGTCCTCGAATAATACTTTCTGCAATGCTTGAAACATAGCATCACCCTCAGCATATATGATAAGACAATAAAATTGCTTAGCAATGCTGTTGTAAAAAAAAATCCTCTAAAGGGGACACACCCACAAGTTGAGTCATGATCTCTCTGCTGAACGGTAGTTCTGACATGAGCTCTCATGATTCTTCATAATTTATTAACCCTTACAGATATCATTGGTGTCATAATTGCCTGTAAGACTAAATATCGGGATCTGGATACGGGAGTATATTCAAGAGGTGGGACACGCGTATAAGTTTAAGTCTTTAAAACACTAAATCCGTATCCTGGACAGATTGAAAATTGTGTGAGAATTTAAGATGGATCAGTATATCGACAATCGAGGTGAATTGTTTAATTCTGAGTATGTAATCACAGCTTAATGGTACTTGTGATTTGTCTGATAGCTGATATGATTCCCTGACACGCTCGCCAAAAATATGTTTGTAAATAGTTTACTTTGTTTACTTTCTGCAATTTTAAGTTTTCTGCATTTCATTTCTTAGTTTAGAAGACTTTATAAAATCCAAAAAGATTTTATTTCTGCTTTATTTTCCGACAAACCAAAGTGGAGAGTTGATTGTTGGATTCTCAGATGATTGAAGCAGATGCAGGAGATTCTGGACTGAAGAATGAGGAGAGCTTATTTTGATAGAGTTTGATTTATTGAAAAGTCAAAAACAAGTTCATTAACTTGATACTTGTTATTTTCAGAAAATGTTTGAAAATGTTTTCAAAATCAGTTTGATTTGTCAAATGATCAACCGAGGTCATTAAATTGAACTTGGTAGATTAATCAAGTGATCAGGGTTATTAACTTGAACCTGAATACTTGAGTGGATTTCTAAAACTGATTGAGTTTGTGATTTATTGTTGAAAAGATAGTTTGTAATGATTGATGTTTGAGAAACAGGTTTTGGACTTCATTATTCCCAACTGAAGTTAAATGTCAAAGCTTGAACCAGATCAAGACCTCAGATTCTAGCATATTGAGAGGGGGAGTCTGTGAAAGGGGGAGTCTGGATCAACAGTCAAAGGGAAGTTTGAAGATGGAGCTAGGTTGTGATCCTAAACCTGTGAAGATAGAATGCTTATGATGTGAAGACAGAGAGTTGGAGAAAAGACCAAGACTGAAGACTCGGAGCTGAAGACTTCGTCAACATCCAAGGGGGAGTCTGTTGGTGCACAGAATGTCTGTTGACTTCGTTTGATCAAGTCTTAGGTCAAGTTAGGTCAACATAGGATCTTAAAAGTCAAATTAGGGTTTAATGTTGGGTTTTTGCTTATATGTACATAGGTTAGGATAGTATTTCGTTCATATGTACATGTTGTAAGTAATTTCGCTTATAGGTCTTAGGGTGGTTTCGCTCATGTGTCACCTGGTAGGTTTCGCTTATATATTCACATGAGGTTTCGCTTATATGGACTGTCCATATAAGCGAACCAGCTAGCCTATATATACCTGGACATGTGACTTCATTTGTGATCATTAGAGCGAAACCTTGTTATTGCTTGTGTAACGGAACTCTGTCAAAATTGATTCATAAAGCAATAAAAGAGAAGGAATTGAATAGGAAAAGCTGTTTAACTTCATTTACGTTGATTCCGCCTTCGTACGTGAAGAAGAACGTCCTTAACTGACTTTTCGGGGTCGCAAAACGGTCCAACACTTTTTATAACCATTTATACAATCACATTCGTCGATGTGATCATTACTTTTCTCAATTTGGATCTTTATTGAGAATACTTACTTGGATGATTACTTTCGTCCAAGCTTATATTCAAACTAAATTCAGTTATTGTCTCATTATTCACAACTGTGAATAATACTTATCTCTAGTGAATTTCTCTTGGAAACGTCATCCTGGATAGGTGACCTATCCAGGTTTTCCAAGTTTTGTATTCTATATGAAACTGTCATTCACTATGTATTTGTTTCATATTTCTGTTTATGCTATAAGTTTAAGACGTGTACCTTGTAGATACTGGCCCTGATAAACTTTCCTTGTTGTTCGATCTCTCATTCAAGATCGTTTCTCCATTCAGTCTTTAGCGTGTATGACTTACTTGTCATACTTCAGACCATTTCTTTATCATATCAATAACTCTTTAGACTCTCGTCATCTTTAGATACGTGGGTCCTTCAACTAAAACATATACATATGTTAGTAATGTTGACATTAACAAGCGCCCGTATTATAATACAAGGCTTTCTACGACACGTGTTAACACACGTAATTCGTTTAACCATATCGGTCTTTTATCGCTTTCTTTGGGCTAACGTGTTTTACACGATAACCCTATGTGTTGTTTTCAACACTTTACATGCTAGACCGTTAATATACAGAATAACTTACCGGATTTTGCGATCAAGTCTCGAACCGAACACTAATCTTTATCAAGAGCATAAGGTTTAAGTTCAAGCATAGTTTTTCCCCCACCATACTTGAATCTCTTAAACCAGGGCTCTGATACCAACTTGTAAGACCCTTAGTCCAATTATACGATTATTATATAAATTTCGACTATAATAGTGTATTTACGATTAACCATACACTAAAAATACAGGTTCGTCAAAACATTTTAAGAAATAAAACATTTCCACATTTTATAAAACATTCGCCGTTTAAAACGTGACGACGAATCATTTCGCGGAAGCTTTGTTCTTTATGTGTTCGGTTCTTCGTTGAGCTTGATCGTCCTCCGGTAACTCAATTAGTACCTACATTTCATAAAACATGAAATGAGTTAGTCATATAGCGCTTAAAACATGTCTAAACGAGTTCGCAGCTGCATTTTAACAACCAGCACACTTTTGCAGTCATTTAGGTTGATCGCGGGGCGCGACCGAGATGGGTCTCAGCCTCCGTGGCCGCGAGGGCTCTAGTTTAACCCCTTTCTAAATAATGTTCACCCATCAGTAGGAATGTTCATTAAATAGTAGTAGTGTTCACTAAATAGTAGGGGTTTTTACTGAATAGTAGGAGTTTTCACTGTACAGTAGGAGTGTTCACTGTACAGTAGGAGTGTTCACTGAACAGTAGGGGTTTTCCAAATTATTCGACCCGTTTATGCATTTACCAAACAAACAAGTTTGTTTGACCGCTATTTCTCATGAACCTATTAAATTCAATAATGTTTATCATATTAGGTTCCAATCACGGGTTCATATACATTCTTAAACCCATTTTCGCTCATATGCTTATTTTGACCCGTTAAGGGTATTTAAGCATATTTTAAGCACGAATCGCTTTCATTCGCTTCTAATTTCATATGTCCACATTTTTTATCAAATGATCTCCCACCACAACTATATTTGTGGTGGATTCAATGTGGTGATCTATATAATCCGAGTTTTACTCCTCGGATCGTTATTTTACGGCAAAGACTCCTATAGAGTCATTTGACCAAAGATTTACATCTTTAGCTTTTGATACTTATTCTAAGTATTTATTTAATCATAAAAATTGTTTCCGAACTCCCTTTAAGGGTCGTTAGCTCGATTTAGCTTACAAGGGCGTTTTGGTCCATTTTAGCCTTTCATTTACGATGAAGGCTTTTGAAAGCATGTTTGACCCACAATCCCACTTTTTAGCTATGATCTTGTGTTAAAAGTCATTAGGTTTTCAAAACACCATGACCATCATTTCAATCATTCGATTTACTTATTTAAAGTAACCGAATGTCTATTAACCTCATTTAACTCTCAATGAACCTCTAGTTCCAATTTAGTAGCTAACCTATTATACATACCTGGCTCGGATCAATATATTGACCCGTTTTAACCACCTTGCTTTAATAATCGCTACTTAATAGCGATGCAAGTTATCTTTCTCCTATTCACTCATGTGAACATAAAACTCGACAATATGCATTAGTCGATATTTTCAAATGGTGATATTTTCACCATTCGACCCGTTTGGTCTAGGTGACCGTTTATCTTTGCGAGATGCATTTAGTATCATCTTGTCTACATGACTCGCTCTGGTTTACACCGTACGTTCATTTTACTTATAACCCATTTCTTGATTATTTTGACCCCTTTATGTCTTACGCCATAAGGTGTCTTTCAAAACTAACGGTTATCGTCAACGAGTGACCGAATTACCGTTTTACTCTTATTCTTTGTATTGATTTACCTTGTAAGGTAATTATTCAAACTCATTATTTATTAACCATTGCATGACTAAATAATCGTCTTCCTCTTTTTAACCATTCAACATGGTTATCATTATGGTATTTTGTTTCGACACACACATGTCGTGTCGAAACATCATAAGTCAAATATAACTTTTTGTTATTCATAACCTATAAAACCAATAGGTATTAAATAAAAGATGTAAGCTTTGACTTACCTTGCATCCAGATTATGCTTTTCCTTCATTCCTTATTCGTTTGACCCGCTTCATTTCCAAGCTTCCCCCTAGCCTGTTAAGCGTCAAACTATCATTGTAAGTTGTAAGATGGTTAGACTAGTCATAATCATTCACGACTATTTCATCCTACGATCTTTATGTCGAATTTATCATTCGATCATATAATTGGTCAGTTTGACTTTTTAAAGTCAACTGCCTGTTGACCTAATTAATTACACGAAGTAGCTTAACTACTCGTTTAATTACTTGGCCAATTATCCGGTAAACATCATTCTTATGTTACCGAATTACTACTTGATGATATTAAACATCATTTAACATGAACTTATCATCAATTTTCATCATATCAAACTAAACTCATATCTTAGTAAGTATGATTATATACTCAAACACATAATTTGTTCAAGTATTTCCTGATTCCTATCAGATATGATGATTCTAATCATAATTATATCATCAAATTCATCATATGATTAATACCCACTTATCATAGTGTGGTAAATCATCAAATCATTCAAGTCATAGCATCATATGTATAATTTTCACTTTGGGTTTGGTTCCTAAGCACATATACATCACTAATTCAATCATAGCTTCAATAATTCATTCATAATTCGCGATTATGATGATTATCCAAATTTCACAACTTCACAAATCATCAAAATTTTACATACCTTATGATCCCCTAGCTTGGGTGATCATTAATTCACATTCAGTTGTGAATTTGAGCTTCAATTGAGCCTTCAATTTGATGATTATGTTGAAACTAGGGTTTAGAAACTCCTGGGGAGCTTCTGGTCGATATACAGAACACACATATGTGTGTGTTTTGTTTACATGTTCTTTTTATTTAATAAACTTTCAAGTTTATCCATATTGGCCCCTCATGTTTGGTTAGTTTATTAAGTAGGCCACAACCCACTTAATTTCTAACAATTATTCCCACTTATTAACTAGGTTAAACATTCCTAGTTAAATTAGTGGGCTCGGGGAATTCATGACTAAGTTTATTTTAAGTCCCGTTAACTCAGGCTTCTATAAACTTTATTTTCTCAAAAGCATTCTTTTCCATTTTTATTAAATATTAGGTTTAGTTATATAAATCCTAATATTTTCCGGGTTAATTTTACCACTAATGGTACTGTAACACCCCGTGTTTTCGGGAAATCAAAGTCAAAGTCAACGACCGATTTCGCGCAACTTGACTTGTAATAGATTTCTTTTATTTTAGCTATTATGTGGAGTAAGTGTCTATAATTACAATAATCGACGTACGTTAATCGCTATTCAATCGACCTACGACTGTGAACTATAGGAAGTAACAATGCGATAAAGTTAACTAAACGGTAATCAAACTATACTAATCAAATCGACATCAAATCGCAACTCGAACTACGCACTTATTTACTATTATACATGTGTGTGCCTTATGTGTTATTTGTGCATGTTTAATTTTGTATGTTGTGGTAATCAATCGAACTCAATCGAAACTCGAAGTCGAACTCGAACTCGAATCACAATCGAACTATGATAATTAGTGGAGAAGGGATAGTGCGAGATATGAGTGATTGGAACTGAAAGTAATTTGACTAGGAAACCCTACCGTATCGAAACGCTTTCAATCAAAATCGAATCAGTAAAAATCGTCGCGTCAAACGCTCGAACCAAGCGCCATCCGGCCGGATAGCCATCCGACCGGATAACCTTTTTGGCCATGAGTTAAGATGTCATCCGACCGAGATGACATCCGGGCGGTGTTCCATCCGACTGACCCACCCTTTCCTCTTTTGGAATCCTATAAATACCCATGTCACTCTCAAACCTTTCTACTTTTGGAAACCTCTGTCCGAACAGCACGCTCAACTCACCTTTTCTTCGATTTCTCTCAATCCCGGTAAGATCTCGACCTGAATCTTGTACTTTCTTGATCTACACGCACTCCTACACCTTTCTATCTTTTAAATCTTAACTTTTAACCGTGAAATCACTAGATTTCGGGTGTTCTAGTATGACGTCATCATGTGTTCTTGAAGAACTTCATGTTTTGACTTCAATCCACCAAGAACAACCTAGATCTAACCGAGTTCCACACAAATACACAGAGATCTCGTAGAATATCTCAACACGAACATGGTGGAAAAGGATTGAAAGATGGTTTCTAACTTTCTTTCAACTCTTTTACACTCAATGCACTCAAAACCGATAGAATCGGACTTTGTCCTAGTCTCCTACTCACTCCTAGTGTTGTACTAGTCCAAGGTCCATATTCTACTCGCGAGACCACCGATTTCGGGTTAAACAAGAACAACCGTCTTGAGCCGACAACCGGCCGAACTAGGGTGATTCCTGGTCGGTTTGGTCACGCGGGTCAAAATGGAGTTCTATTGGCTAACACGATGTCAAAACGTCTCAATAAAACGACAAGCAACCAAAACGACTAAGTGTAAGACGAACGGAACAACCGGAACGAAATACTGTCCGACCGGATTGCTGTCCGAGCGGATAAGTCATCCGAACGGATAACACTTGGGGTCCCACACTAAATCAACTTTATCTAAAGTTTGAGTATTGAACGAATTGCCATCCGATCGGACTACCATCCTACCGGATTACTCTTTGGATCATGAGATACTATGAACTGCTTCTTACTGTGAACTAATTCTTACTAAGTAACCTCGTCGAATGGACATCCGACCGAGTGACTCCTCTACTGTGAACTGATTCTTACTAATTAACCTCGTCACTAGAGTCGCCGGCCGACCGGACTACTGTCCGACCGGATGACCATCCGAACGGATTGTCATCCGCACGACTGACCGTCCGATCGACCGACTTGAAGGATAGAGATACTTCGATGTTTACAAAATGCTACAACGAAAACTTCAAAAGACAAGCCATCATACACAAACACATTCATCTCATAGGAAGAAACAATCCACTCGAATAGTCATCCGACTGGACTACCGTCCGACCGGATGACCATCCGAACGGATTATCATCCGCACGGATTGCTGTCCGATCGGATTACCATCCGACTGAACTGCCATCCGACCCATTCACTGTCACAACCCCCAATCCCTGATCCCCGGGAACGGGCGGACGCGATCACAGATTTTGGGTGGTATCAGTTGTTTTAATCTCGCAGCGGATTTTACATCAGGACCGTAGTTAGGAAATATTTATCATAGTAAAAACCACATCATTTAATATTAATAAACACATGGGTAAAAACCCAAGTTTCTTATTACAATACATTTATAGGGACAAACCCTATTTTATTGAATTTAAAACATCGTTTATTAGGTAACTTTTATAGCCACATTTTCCCAAAGCCTTCAGTGCTCTCCAGCTGGCTTTTTAATAATTGGCTTTCACATTGGGTTACCTGAAACACGTTTTAAAAACATTTGTCAGTGGAAAATACTGGTGAGTGAATCCCAATTTCACCAAGTTTAAATAAAAAGTCACAGTGAACAGTATTGAGAGCAATCACATTGTTTATGTCTACACAATTACTCCATTTGGTACTATCAATCCTGACTTGTGGGTCATATTACCCATTGGCTAACTCATTGTCCAATGGTAACGTATTGTCATCCAGACTTACTACTCACAAGTAGTACAAATTTTGTATACAAAACCCCAACATACCGGCAGTAATTGAAGAACTACAAAGACTCAATCACTGCTAAATTTCATAGTAAAACATTTAATGTTTGGTAAAACATTACCAAAAAGATTATCAAAAAGAGGATAAACTCACTTTGCTATCTTAGACTTCTTGTAAGGGTTTCCTGGATATAATCTATAATTTATACAAATGTACATTGATTAGTATCATAACCCTTTGAAATTATTAATGATACCCTCCCCGAGACGGTATTCCAACAACTACGTCGGGCAGAACCACGACAGTTGTTACGGAACCCTAAATCAATCGGGCAGCGTAACTAATATGAAACGGGGGTTATAATACTTACAACGGAACAGAACCTCGCTAATTAGGGGTATAATACCCGTGTATTATAACTTCTCTACAGAATTGAGATTTAGAATTGAGATTGTGAGCGACGAAAAACGTAAACTGATGCCTGCTATTTATAGTTCTGATATCTGACTTCCAGGCGGCCCGCGTAAGATACAGGCCAAGGTTACGCGGCCCGCGTCAACCTTGGTCAACACAATAGCTTGGCTGGGTCAGCTAAAGGGATAAACGGTATCAGGTTTTAAACTAAAGGGATAAACGGTATCAGGTTTTAAACACTGATACGGCCCGCGTAAGCTTGAGGTGAGGTCCTACGCGGCCCGCCTCAGCTTACTATTTCTTATTTTTAATTTATTTTATAAACTATAACATATATCGGGCTCAGTTTTCACATACGGGGTGTAATATAAGACATATTAGGACATTTTATAATATACTAAGGCGTCGAACATATTTATGAGGGCGATGTTTTACCGAGGGTTATTACATTCTCCCTACCTTATTTAGAGCTCGTCCTCGAGATCTACTGGAATAAGTATGGATATTTTCTTTTCATTTCAGATTCAAGCTCTCATGTGTACTCAGGTCCTCTTTTGGAGTCCCACTTCACTTTGACTAGAACTAGTCGCTTATGCTTGAGATTCTTGACTTTCCTGTCTTCAATTTGTAGAGGTCTTTCTACAAACTTGAGTTGTTCATTTACCTCTATATCCTTAAGAGGAACTAATAATGATTCATCAGCTAAACACTTTTTGAGGTTTAATACCTGAAACACGTTATGTATTCCTGCCATTTCCTCTGGCAGTTGTAGCTAATATGCTACTGGTCCTATTCTTTTAATAATCTTAAAAGGTCCAATATACCTGGGACATAACTTTCCCCGTTTGATGAATCTTACCACTCCTTTCCAAGGAGAGACTTCCAATAATACTTTATCACCTACTTGAAATTCTAAGGGTTTGCATCGATTATCAGCATAACTCTTTTGTCGATCACGTGCTGCTTTCAGTCGTTCCTTGACTTGAATGATCTTGTCGGTTGTTTCTTGTACAATCTTAGGTCCAGATAGTTGCTGTTCCCCAATTTCTGCCCAACAGACTGGGGTTCGGCACTTTCGTCCATAAAGTGCTTCGAATGGTGCAGCATTTATACTTGTGTGATAACTATTATTATAAGAAAATTCTATTAAAGGTAAGTGATCGTCCCAATTACCTCCAAAGTCAATTACACACGCTCTAAGCATATCTTCCATTGTCTTAATTGTCCTCTCACTTTGTCCATCTGTTTGTGGATGATAAGTTGTACTTAGCTTTAACTTGGTTCCCATTGCCTTTTGGAAACTTGACCAAAAATGTGATGTAAAGCGGCTATCCCTATCAGAAACAATTGATAAAGGAATACCATGTAAAGAAACAATTTCATTTACATACAATTTAGATAATTGTTCCATACTAATTGTTTCCTTCATTGATAGAAAATGAGCTGACTTAGTTAGTCTATCTACAATCACCCAGATTGTATCATTTCCTTTTCTTGTTTTGGGTAATTTAGTAACAAAATCCATTGTTATCAATTCCCATTTCCAAACTGGCATTTCTAATTGTTGTAACAAACCTGAGGGTTTCTGGTGTTCAGCTTTAACTTGTGAACAAGTTAAACATTTAGAAACATAAATTGCTGTGTCATTTTTCATTCCTATCCACCAGAAATTTTTCCTTAAATCCTGGTACATTTTATCACTTCCTGGATGCATTGTATACTTAGATTTATGAGCCTCTTCTAGTATACGATGACGTAGATTTCCTAATTTAGGTATCCACATTCTCTTTTCATGGAATCTCCAAATTCCATCTGTTCCTTGTTTTAATTCTTTTAGCATACCTTTTAGCTTTTCAGTATCTTCCTTGATTACTGATTCTTGTGCTTCTCTTATCTGATCATTTAAATCTACTTGTAGATTTAATTTAAGAGAACGTACCCTTGTTGGCTTTTCATGATACTTTCGGCTTAAAGCATCTGCCACTATATTTGCTTTTCCTTTATGATACTGGATATCAAAATCATAATCACTAAGAAATTCCATCCAACGTCTTTGTCTCATATTCAACTCTTTCTGCCCGAAAACATACCTTAAACTTTTGTGATCAGTAAATATGGTAAACTTATTACCATAAAGGTAATGTCTCCAAATCTTAAGAGCAAAAATTATAGCTCCTAATTCTAAATCATGGGTTGAATAATTTTCTTCATGATTCTTAAGTTGTCTAGATGCGTAAGCTATAACCTTTTGTCGTTGCATCAACACACATCCATAACCTAATTTAGAAGCATCACAGTAGACTATAAAGTCTTCAGTTCCTTCTGGTAATGCTAGTATAGGTGTATGGGTTAATCTTTGTTTAAGAATTCTAAAGGCTTCTTCTTGTTTTATTCCCCATTCAAACTTAACAGATTTACAGGTTAGCTTAGTTAAAGGAATGGCTATTCTAGAAAAATCTTGAATAAATCTTCTATAATAACCGGCCAATCCTAAGAAACTTCTAACCTCAGTTGGTGATTCAGGGGTTTTCCATTTAGTAATTGCCTCGATTTTTGTTGGATCTACATGAATTCCTTCATGATTGACTAAGTGTCCAAGGAATTGTATCTGTTCTAACCAAAATTCGCACTTTGAAAACTTAGCATAAAGCTTTTCCTTTCTTAACAAACTTAAAAGTGCGTGCAAATGCTTTGCATGATCTTCTTTACTCATAGAGTAAATTAGAATATCATCTATAAATACAATTATGAATTTATCCAAATATGGTTTACATATTCGGTTCATCATGTCCATAAATGCAGCTGGGGCAGTGGTTAAACCAAATGGCATGACGGTAAATTCATAATGACCATACCTTATTCTAAATGCGGTCTTAGGAATATCCTCTTCCTGTACCTTTAATTGATGATATCCTGACCTTAAATCGATTTTGGAGAAAAATCGAGCTCCTTGTAGTTGATCAAACAGATCATCGATTCTTGGTAATGGGTACCGATTCTTAATCGTGACTTTTTTTAATTCACGGTAATCAATGCACATACGCATTGATCCGTCATTCTTTTTAACAAACAGTATCGGCGCTCCCCATGGCGACGAACTTGGTTGTATAAATCCTTTTTCCAACAATTCGTCCAATTGTTTCTTTAATTCTTGCATTTCTGCAGGTGCCAAACGGTAAGGTGCTTTGGCAATCGGTGATGTTCCTGGTATTAAATGGATTCTGAATTCAACTTCTCTATCCGGAGGTTGCCCTGGCAGTTCTTCTGGAAATACGTCTGAAAACTGAGATACTACTGGAATATCTTTTAAATCCTTTCCTTTAGTGTTAGTGATTATAGAAATCAAATACACTATAGAACCTTTTCTCATACAACTTGCCGTTTTCATCACAGAAATGAATTTAGTAGACCTAAAAGGTTTATCTCCTTTAATTGTGATCTTTTTACCTTTTGGTGAATTTACTTGAATTAACTTTTGATCACATAAAATATTGGCTTTATTGGCTATTAACCAATCCATTCCTAAAACAACATCAAATCCTACCAGATTCATGGGATATAGATTTGCTATAAATTTCTGATTTACAATCTCTATGCTTGCTCCCTGCAAGATTTCAGAAATCCTAATGGTTTCTCCATTAGCTGTCTCAACTATGCATTCTTGTGGTAGTTTAGTTAATGACTGATTTAGAAATTTGCAAAATGATGTATTAATAAAACTTTGGTTTGCACCAGAGTCAAATAATACTTTAGCAAAAACATCATTAACTAAAAACGTACAAGCAATGACATCTGGAATCATCTTGGCTTCATCTGCAGTCAGAACAAATGCTCTAGCATTTTTAGTATTCTTGTTGTCAGTGGCTGGAGCTAATTTCAGACAATTTGGTCTGATATGACCTTTTTCTCCATAATTGTAACATAATCCATTACTGATTTTCCTCCTGCAATTTTCTTCCTTGTGTCCTAGCATCTTACAATGATTGCAGAGAGTGGAACATTTCCCAAATGCTTTTTCTTGCAGACCTTGCAGTATGTTGCAGAGGTAGAACCCATATTCCTACGATTGTAATTTCCGGAACGAAGTTCTTGTGTAAGCCTTTGAGTTAAGTTCCTCCTCTGATCCTCTTCTCTAGTACGGACTAATTCATCAGTCAAGGTATTTGTTAATTCTACTGCTTCTTCTATGTTTGAGGTCTAACTGCCTTGACTATGTGTCTAATCTCTCCAATTAATCCCCAAATATAACGATTGGTTCTGATGAAGCAAGAGTTGGCACTATTCTAGCATATTCAAAGAATATCTTAGTGTACCCCTTACTATCTACACCAGTCATCCTAAGATTTAGGAATTTGTTTGCTATCTGTTCCTTCTCATTGGGTGGGCAGAATTTCCTTTCTACCTTATTCTTAAATTCTTCCCATTCCATATTGTAGGTGATGTATGTAAAATGCAACATATAAATTACATCAAATGAGGCATAAAACTAACCCTTTTTAAGTACTAATATTGGAAAAAGAGTGTTTTTGTCTTCCTTTTGTATTTTCAGGATTAAATGAGCTCAAAAACGCAAAAGAAGCAAAAAGACAGCTAAATCCAACATAAATACAAGAAAAGGGATATTAGTGGACTGCCCGACCCCTCAACGGCACCTTCCAAAGCAAAGTAGAGAAATCAGAAGACTGAACACGCCCCGTGCTCAGCCAGCACGGGGCCGTGCCCAAGAAGCAGCAGAAAAGACAAACCTATAGAAGCTTCTATTGCCCACCACGGGCCGTGCTCAGCGGACACGGGGGCGTGTCGAAAGTACAGCAGGCGCATTTATTGTAATTGCGAATTACAATTAATGAGGAGAGACATTGTCAGACGGACACGGGGCCGTGCCCAGCGGACACGGGGCCGTGCCCAGCTCTCTGTTCAGCCTATAAATAGGAGTGCTTGGATTCATTTCATCTCATCCCTTGGCACACCACCTCTCTCACACTTCATCCACCACCCACCACCATCACAACACCATCATCCACCACCATCATCCATTGTCCATCGTAGAGTGTGTGAGTCGTCTCGGGATCCAAGATTGATCGTAAGAGTTCTTGACAATCAAGGCCATGTTTGCCTAAGTCTCTTACATCACTTGGTGAAGACAAAGTGTCTAGTATAATACTTTTTATTTCTAATCTTTTGCACTTTTTATTTGGTTTTGTATTAATGACTTTAATAACTAGTTACTTATATTGAAGGTGATCTTTCCTTATCGTTTGTCCGTGGTGTCTTGGCATTATTTTACTGTCTATATAAAATAAAGGATTTTCACCATTCATATCTCCACGGTCTATATGGAGATATGTTGGCTACCTGGTCGGGGGTTAAGGGAACGGTTTGGTAAAGGTCTTGCCATTGTTCAGCGTTTAGAGGTCCTGCAATGGACCTGGGTCAAATTTAGTAGGACCTCCTTCAATACTTCACGGTATTGGATGGCGGGGGTCCAAACTCTTTGATCCCCTCATAAGTTAACTACTATTAATACTATAACCCGGCTATTTAGGACTGTATCCCTGCTGACTCAGACTACTTAGCCGAGGGTAACGTCACCGCCAAAAACGGGGCCTACCACAATACTGCATTAATAACTTAATTCATTATCTTCCAATAATCCACCCTTTTAGGATTGTATCCCTGCTGACTCAAACTACTGGGGTGAGGGTAACGTCACCTTCAAAAGAGGGGCCTACTACAATAACTAAGATAATCTCTTAATTATGTGCAAAAGTGCGGAAATAATCAAAGGTTATACTAGATACGAGTCGGAACCAAGTGATTCATCTTGTCTATCTGTTTTTCTTTTATTTTTATTTTCAGCATTTTAGTTAATTTTTAATTTCCTTAGTTGAAAACATTTTTCTAAACTTTTATTTTGGTTAGACGTTGAGGATAAACCGGTACTAAAAGCTCTTGTGTCCTTGGACGACCTCGGTATCTTACCAACGCTATACTACACTCAACGATGGGTGCACTTGCCCATATGTGTGTTTAGTGTTAGTGAAATATCGTGTTTTATAAATTTAAAACTTGGCTAAAATAAGTGTTAAAAAGGGCTTAAAATACACACCTAAAATAAGTAACACTTCGCACGCATCAAGTTTTTGGCGCCGTTGCCGGGGACACAAGGATTTTAAGAAAGTTAGGAATCAACGGCCTAATCATTTTTTATTTTTTTTAGTTTTTTTTCTTAGTTTTTCAGCTTCTGCAGAGCTCAGCACGGGCCGTGCCCGCTGAACACGCCCCCGTGCTCAATCATTGGAACTGGCAATCCTGTTTTACATCAGACAGTAAGCTGAACACGGGGCCGTGCCCACTCAACACGCCCCCGTGCCCAAGTTTCAGTTACTGAATACAGAACCGTTAGATCCCGGCGGTTGGTAATTTCTGACATAAACATGAGTGATAGTAATTATTTTTACTTTCGGCACTCTTATGGTACGTGGTGTCAATTATGTGGTGGCGAACATGAAGAAGTAAAATGCTACTTCCTAAATTATAGGCCCCACTACATGAACCCACCAACTTCTCACAACCTTAAGAGGGGCGAAAGTAAAAATAAGCACTATTTCTCCCTCGAATGCGCCCAACCAGATATTCTAGGGGAAATGCTCCTTGACGAGTTATTTCAACTAGAAGAGCTAATTCTGAAATGGTTAGAAGAGCTTGGGAAGGATTTTATTGATCCACCCCAAGACGATACCCATGAAGAAATGTTGGAACCGCATTCCGACAACCTCGTTGCTCCCGAAAATACCTTCGTACCTAGCAAAGACTTGGACGATAGTCGTCCCTGTGTCGATTGTGCCGTGAAGGACTCTCCATCGACTTCGTTCAGTGCATACATAGACCTGAGCGATTCGGCATACACCTTTTTTAACAAGAGCCCGGGAAAGGGTTGGACTTGTCCACCTAGAATGAAAATAGGAATTACCCTCACAGACAACCTCTTGCGTTCTCGCCTTAGTCTAGGACAATTAAGGTATCTTAGGCACTTTGGGGTTGTTCCAACCAGTCAGGAGCCACCCGATACTAACAAGTGCCTTAAAAAACTAGACAACTTCATAAAACAGTCCCTAGACACGGGGCCGTGCCCAGCCAACACGCCCCCGTGTCCATCGAAAGATTCCATTCTGATCAGTACGTCAGAATACGGACAAACTGTGTCAGAACTCCACCTGCACACGGGGCAGTGTCCACTGAACACGGGGCCGTGTCCAGGATGCTGTCGTTTTCTATAAATGCAGCCAAGAATTCTGCACATTTGGACCAACTTGGGACAGAGATTTGCAGGAATCTTCTCTCAAACTATCCTAGGTAAGTCTAAAAGAAGGTTCCAACAACCCATCTTGTCCTTTCCTCTTTTAGCCATTTCCTTCTTCTCCATCTTTCTCCAAGAGCTACCATTGAAAGTTTGGAATTCCTCCAACTCTATGGTAGGGATAAATGAGTTTTGTTCAAAGAATCTTGGTAAAAACATGTTATGAAACATTGTTTTAAGTTATTAGTAGCTAAAAAGGCCCCACAAGTTCAGAAAATAACTTAAAAATCCAAGTTTCCTTGCTCCGAAACTCTGCAGAAAGATGAACACGGGGCCGTGCTCAGTGAGCACGGGGCCGTGTCCGGTCACTGTTTCATTAAATAAACTATTTTTAGTTTATTTTTCGTAGGATGTCGAGTGAAAACAGCGAAACATCTTCTGTGCATTCGTTAAACAGCCGAAGAGGAAGAAGACCCTCCATTGAAGCTACACTTGTGCACTATGTGATAGCATTAAGGGAGGCTCTCGACGAAATGACTTCAGTAGAGGAGGTCCTAATCGACCGTATTAACGATCTTACGATGGGACTTGAAAGCAGCTTCCAAGAAATTAACCTCTTGCACCAGAGGTTAAATATTCTTGTAGCACCTCCAATGGAACCAGTCCTTCCTCAACAGGATTGGAACCTGGCACTCGGAATCAACAACCCTACCGGGTGGGAAGACTTTCCGGCGGAACCTCCCGTGGAACACCAACAAGAGATCCCGGTGGAAGTTGAAACTCCTCAAACTAATGCCAATGAGCCTTCTTTTCTCCTTCCAAGGGAGGTGGAAGAATGGCTCGCCGACATTTGAGGAGAACCGCACGCGGAAGAAGGAGTTCAAAAAGGCCTTGGTTAACCAAGATTAATTACTTCTTGGAAATTTTGCTAATTAAAATAAAGTGAAGGCTAGGACTCCATGGTTTGTTATTTCTTTGTTTTATCTAGTTTAATTTAGGACTATGTAAGTTCTCTCTATGATGAAATGAAATGATGGTTTTAAGGTTTGGATGGTTTGTAATGAATAAAACACACTCATGGTAAGTAAAGGATGAAAAGGGGAACGAGAAAAATGAACCCATGCACAAGAACAAGGCAACCCGGCAATTTCAGAAGGTTCAACACGGGCCGTGCCCAACCAACACGGCCCCGTGCTGAGCACCCTGCAGAAAACGCCCAGTTCAGGTAACTGGACACGGGCCGTGTTCACCCAACACGCCCCCGTGTCCAGGCTTCTGTTTCTCTTGTTTTAATTCTGTTACTGGCACTTGAACACGGGGCCGTGCCCGGACAACACGGGGCCGTGTTCAGTGCCCAGTAACACAAATTTTTGCTTTTTAAACACTATTTTACACATCTAATCAGCCTAAAAATTTATTTTTGGGACACATTGAGGACAATGTGTAATTTAAGTGTGGGGGGATGCTAAAACCTTGAATTTTGCAAGTCCTAAATACAAGCCTTACACAAAACTCTATTGGAACCGCTAATCACCCCAATTTTTTTTTTCAAAAATTTCATTTTTTTACTTGTCTAGGTTTAACTCGGAAAATTCAAGTTCTCAAAAAGGTTATATTTTTACAAATTTACAACCGATAGCGTAGTGATAAAAAGAACCAACATAAGAAAATTATGAAAAGGCATAGCAAACTTATTTAAAATTTGATTATATATACTTGATCACATAAAAACCCATTCCCACAAAAGTGAGTTTTGAGCCTTTATTGAGCACACAATTACATATCATTTGACTAAATGCTCATTTTTCGTTTCTTGTGTGAATAGCCGCTTGGTTCTTACGACTCTAGAACTTGCCATGACAATACATTCCCGGTCCTTATCAACTTAAACCCGAGTAAGTAAATGATGGAGGCATTAGGACTAACCCCTTTTATTTCTACACCATTATTTTTCTTTTTCTTTTACCACCTACCCAAAAATCCCCCTAGTTAGCCCCTTTGAGCCTAAACCTTTTCGTTTCATCACCCAAACAAAAACCCTTTTACCCACCAAAACCTTTTTCATTTTTAACCCTTTATTTTAGTAACAAGTTCGGTTCTTCGTAAAAAAAAAAAAAAAAAAATATGTGTGATAATGATGAAGCAAAAAGAAAATAAACAAACAAGTTAATCAAAAATAACTTAGTTTGAATAAAAGCTTCATCAAAATAAAAAGTTGCAAAAATACGAAAACCGACACTTGTTACGCTTTTAGCCCTTTTTCCACTAACTACTAACCCAACCACCTACCTTTAACCCTAGCCTAACCCTTAACCCACAAAGTCCTCTTGATATCTACAAAGGTATAAAAGTTAAAAAGGAGGAGGATTGATTTCTTGGCAAGCCTATGGTAGGAATAAGTTCCATGCCGCTCTCGAGTGATTCACTAAAAATACACCTTCGGCCGAGTGTGAGTGATTTCCCTGTGAGGTATGTGAACTTGTATATAAATAGAATTTTTAAAAAGGCATGTTATGCCCAAATAAGTAATTTCTTTTATGAAAAGTTCTAAATAAATCATTACGAATAGGAGTGTAAATAAATAAAAATAAAACCCAAAAAGATCTTGGAAATCCCGACACTCTACGACAAGCCCAAAACCTTCTCTTCTACCTATTCCATTTGGGAGTGTAAGCCACATATTAAAGAGTTTTGCTTGAGGACAAGCAAAAGTTCAAGTGTGGGGGTATTTGATGTATGTAAAATGCAACATATAAATTACATCAAATGAGGCATAAAACTAACCCTTTTTAAGTACTAATATTGGAAAAAGAGTGTTTTTGTCTTCCTTTTGTATTTTCAGGATTAAATGAGCTCAAAAACGCAAAAGAAGCAAAAAGACAGCTAAATCCAACATAAATACAAGAAAAGGGATATTAGTGGACTGCCCGACCCCTCAACGGCACCTTCCAAAGCAAAGTAGAGAAATCAGAAGACTGAACACACCCCGTGCTCAGCCAGCACGGGGCCGTGCCCAAGAAGCAGCAGAAAAGACAAACCTATAGAAGCTTCTATTGCCCACCACGGGCCGTGCTCAGCGGACACGGGGGCGTGTCGAAAGTACAGCAGGCGCATTTATTGTAATTGCGAATTACAATTAATGAGGAGAGAGATTGTCAGACGGACACGGGGCCGTGCCCAGCGGACACGGGGCCATGCCCAGCTCTCTGTTCAGCCTATAAATAGGAGTGCTTGGATTCATTTCATCTCATCCCTTGGCACACCACCTCTCTCACACTTCATCCACCACCCACCACCATCACAACACCATCATCCATTGTCCATCGTAGAGTGTGTGAGTCGTCTCGGGATCCAAGATTGATCGTAAGAGTTCTTGACAATCAAGGCCATGTTTGCCTAAGTCTCTTACATCACTTGGTGAAGACAAAGTGTCTAGTATAATACTTTTTATTTCTAATCTTTTGCACTTTTTATTTGGTTTTGTATTAATGACTTTAATAACTAGTTACTTATGTTGAAGGTGATCTTTCCTTATCGTTTGTCCGTGGTGTCTTGACATTATTTTACTGTCTATATAAAATAAAGGATTTTCACCATTCATATCTCCACGGTCTATATGGAGATATGTTGGCTACCTGGTCGGGGGTTAAGGGAACGGTTTGGTAAAGGTCTTGCCATTGTTCAGCGTTTAGAGGTCCTGCAATGGACCTGGGTCAAATTTAGTAGGACCTCCTTCAATACTTCACGGTATTGGATGGCGGGGGTCCAAACTCTTTGATCCCCTCATAAATTAACTACTATTAATACTATAACCCGGCTATTTAGGATTGTATCCCTGCTGACTCAGACTATTTAGCCGAGGGTAACGTCACCGCCAAAAGCGGGGCCTACCACAATACTGCATTAATAACTTAATTCATTATCTTCCAATAATCCACCATTTTAGGATTGTATCCCTGCTGACTCAAACTACTGGGGTGAGGGTAACGTCACCTTCAAAAGAGGGGCCTACTACAATAACTAAGATAATCTCTTAATTATGTGCAAAAGTGCGGAAATAATCAAAGGTTATACTAGATACGAGTCGAAACCAAGTGATTCATCTTGTCTATCTGTTTTTCTTTTATTTTTATTTTCAGCATTTTAGTTAATTTTTAATTTCCTTAGTTTAAAACATTTTTCTAAACTTTTATTTTGGTTAGACGTTGAGGATAAACCGGTACTAAAAGCTCTTGTGTCCTTGGACGACCTCGGTATCTTACCAACGCTATACTACACTCAACGATGGGTGCACTTGCCCATATGTGTGTTTAGTGTTAGTGAAATATCGTGTTTTATAAATTTAAAACTTGGCTAAAATAAGTGTTAAAAAGGGCTTAAAATACACACCTAAAATAAGTAACACTTCGCATGCATCAGTAGGTTTGATCACTTCCTCTTGTCTGGAGGATAGTGTTCCACCATTCTAGTGCTGCATTCTTAAACAGATTAGAAGCAAACAGTATCCTATCTTCTTCAGCACATTTGCTTATCCTTAAGACTGCCTCAGTCTTTTCTATCAAACGTAAAGTTGCAATGGCCCCTTCATTACCCGAGAATTCCATTGGTTTACAATACCAGAATTCTTTATAAGAACAACCGTTAGGCACGGTTCTTCTTCTTTTGGGAATAGGCATTTGAAGTATAGGCCCATTGTTCACGCTGTTTTCTGGTTCAATAGGTCGCTTACTGCTATGTTTACTTTTATTATCAGCATCTTTAACAGTTTGGAGAATAAATGGCATTGCATCTATAATTCCCTGTGCTACTATATGTTGGATAACACTATTATCCACTTGGTTTCCATTGTTATTGATACTCGGATTATCATTAACCACGTTAATGTTACTCTGGTTATCGTTATTCAGATTCCCTTGATTTCCTTCGTCGGCCATCTGAATTTTAAACATTTATCCCATATTAATATCACCAATAATATTTTAATATAGTTAATCACATAAAACTCAATCTAGCCAAAAAACGTAGATCATTGCTACTTACTCTATTCATATACTATTATGCATCTATTACAAACTAGTACTGAAATAAAATTACAATACCAACAGAAATAGAATCACACTAATAGTAATATGCATCCGTACACACATATTTTATTTTATTTTATTTATTATTATTATTATTACTACCATCGTTTCACCATCTTAATCACGGGTATGGATTTATCCAAAAATCCATATTGCGCTCATCGTATTTCCATACGAGACGCTCTCCAACCTGACGCATTCTCTCACTGCTTTCTAAAATTTCCTCCCCAAAAGTCCTAAGTTCTTGGACGTTTTCTGCACTCATTGGGGGTGCAGGTTCTCGGACTGGGTTTGGAATCTGGGGTGCTGGTTCCTGATATGGGGGTGAAAGTTCCTGGGTAGGCTTCTATGTTCTGTATGGGTGGATATTCCTGGATAGGGTAACGTTGCACAAAGTCCCTATTATCGTCCCACCAGGGGTCGTAATTTGGGTCTAGAGGGTTTGGTGCAGGTACCCTAGGGATTTCTTCTGGGTTAAAGTCGTGCATCTCCACTTGGTTTTCCGGGTTTTCTATCTCCATGGGTTGTTTTGGGTTTTGTGGTTGTGGGGCTACTAGTTGTTCCAGACTTGGGTCATCCGGGCTGTGTGCCATCCGACCGACCCACCCTTTCCTCTTTTGGAATCCTATAAATACCCATGTCACTCTCAAACCTTTCTACTTTTGGAAACCTCTGTCCGAACAGCACGCTCAACTCACCTTTTCTTCGATTTCTCTCAATCCCGGTAAGATCTCGACCTGAATCTTGTACTTTCTTGATCTACACCCACTCCTACACCTTTCTATCTTTTAAATCTTAACTTTTAACCGTGAAATCACTAGATTTCGGGTGTTCTAGGATGACGTCATCATGTGTTCTTGAAGAACTTCATGTTTTGACTTCAATCCACCAAGAACAACCTAGATCTAACCGAGTTCCACACAAATACACAGAGATCTCGTAGAATATCTCAACACGAACATGGTGGAAAAGGATTGAAAGATGGTTTCTAACTTTCTTTCAACTCTTTTACACTCAATGCACTCAAAACCGATATAATCGGACTTTGTCCTAGTCTCCTACTCACTCCTAGTGTTGTACTAGTCCAAGGTCCATATTCTACTCGCGAGACCACCGATTTCGGGTTAAACAAGAACAACCGTCTTGAGCCGACAACCGGCCGAACTAGGGTGATTCCTGGTCGGTTTGGTCACGCGGGTCAAAATGGAGTTCTATTGGCTAACACGATGTCAAAACGTCTCAATAAAACGACAAGCAACCAAAACGACTAAGTGTAAGACGAACGGAACAACCGGAACGAAATACTGTCCGACCGGATTGCTGTCCGAGCGGATAGTTTATCCGAACGGATAACACTTGGGGTCCCACACTAAATCAACTTTATCTAAAGTTTGAGTATTGAACGAATTGCCATCTGATCGGACTACCATCCGACCGGATTACTCTTCGGATCATGAGATACTAAGACTTTAAAGACTTAAACAATTTTCAACATGTTCACTAACAGGGTTGCCACCCAGTCGAATGGACATCCGACCGAGTGACTCCTCTACTGTGAACTAATTCTCACTAAGTAACCTCATCACTAGAGTCGCCGTCCGACCGGACTACTGTCCGACCGGATGACCATCCGAACGGATTGTCATCCGCACGACTGACCGTCCGATCGACCGACTTGAAGGATAGGGATACTTTGATGTTTACAAAATGCTACAACAAAAACTTCAAAAGACAAGCCATCATACACAAACACATTCATCTCATAGGAAGAAACAATCCACTCGAATAGTCATCCGACTGGACTACCGTCCGACCGGATGACCATCCGAACAGAGTATCATCCGCACGGATTGCTGTACGATTGGATTACCATCCGACCGAACTGCCATCCGACCCATTCACACTTTGTATCGTTTTACGCGTCGCTTATCGTTATGCTATCAAACTATTCAGGCTAACCTTACTCGCTAAGCGCTCCCTTCAATCCATCAACCGCTGTGAGTATACTCGATCCCTTTTGCTTTACGTACTTTTGGGTGTTACATACGTTACGAATATTCAAATCACAATCAACACACTACTCAATACTATTTGAACGCTAACCACTAATGCATGTTATACGTGGCTTATGAATGCTTGTTTGTTATGTTTACACATGGAATGTTGTCTACCTGCCTTAGCAACGATAGTACTATAGTTTGGACTCAGTACTCATTCGCGGGGGTTGTTAAGGACAATTACTTGCATGGTTACGGTGGTAATCATGTATTGCGAACTGCCTCGGGCAGTCAACCCGCAGTCATTGGTATCGATGGATCTATGTCGATAACTAACGTGCTTCATTTCACTATGTGTACGTGCTGGTTATGCGTAAACGAATTCGAACTCTATATGTTGTTATCAAACTTGTATGCTCACCTTTACATTATATGTATTGACTTTATTTTAACGTATGTGACAGGTGCTTAGGATGCACACGTGGTAGGAAATTGAAGCTAGAATAAAGCTTTAGAGCCCAACAAATAGTTGTCTGTAGTAAATGAATCAAGGGTTTCTAGAAGCAGATTAACAATTGCTCCATTTATAATCTGAGTTGTCGGAACAAAATTATTTGCCTAGATTTTATCTGTAATAATTTGTTTACTGTTTGAGACACGGTATGGGACATGTTATTTTAAATTGAATGGTAATGATAATGATAATTGTTATGGAAACTTCTGGACAATCTGTTTCGCTCAGTGCCATGCCCCGATGTTTCCGCCATCGGTTGGGGTGTGACAGGTACTTTACCCGTCTTTTAAATATTAACGTGGGTTGATTACCAAACCCGTTTTCGGGGTGTTACAACTGGTGCTCTGGTCGCACACACCCCTCACCATCCGTACACCACACTCTTGTGATCCATGTTCTCGGCCCACATAACCCACTAAGCCTAAGCCGTCCCAAGCCCAACCCTCACATGTTACGCATACATGAAGGGTACGTATTGTGTATTGTGATTTAGAAATAATAAACAAACCCTAGCTCTCTCATTCCCTCCTACACTTTGACGGCAACCCTTCCTTTCGAAGCTCCCTCTCGTTCATTCCAGCATCTTCATACACACACAATCACACAGTTAGTATTCTATCATTGCTTGATTTGAGTTCTTGTTATACTTAGCTATGATTATGTCCATTAATTGATATTTGTTAAACATGAGGATAACTATATTCTAGGGATGTGCTAGAAATTCTGTCCAATATGGGTTGATTGCATGAATGACGTTCAATAATTATTGTCATTTGATGATAAGGGTTTTGATGGATTGATTATGACAACAAATTGTTCATGTTATATGGAAATCATTCACGTTGTAGATCAATGAACTAAGGCTGCATGATGCCAATGCTTTATGATTTTGGTTGAGATGATAATCTGAGGGATCCAAATTGGTAGATAAATTGTTGTATGTGATCCGATTTGAATGATTGATTATGATGTTAATTCCCTGTTAATGATTAAGTAATGATTAGGGTTTATGTGAATCAATGAAAATGTTGTTGATTACATTTGAACGGATAAAACGGCTACAAATTAGGATTAGATCGTGCAAATAAGGGTGTTAACTGCCTGTCCGTAATTTAAGGCAACATATAACTGAAACCGCACACTTGCACACCGCACACCACTGAATGGTACACACTTGATGCACAACGTACAGTCTGGTAAAGCACGGCCGCACACTGGGTACCCGCACACTAAAGCACGCACACTTGTGTTTTGTATACTTGTTTGATGCATGTCGTACAACCTTTTGATGCACACCGCACACTTGTTGTCCGCACATCATAAGGTACACAACTGGACTGCATACTGTACAACCCATCAATGCATAACCGCACCTATGATGAGGCCGCACACCATAGTGGGCCGCACACTTGTATTAGACTGTTTAAAGTTTTGGGTCACTCACTCACCTGCATTGGGCCATACACTGATATTGGGTCACACACATAAAGTGGGTCGCACACTTGACTTTGAGCATTTAATTGATTGGGCCGTACACTTAGGGTGAACCGTACACTCTGAATTGGACCGCACACTAGTATGTAATAACTTTTGGGCCAAAGTGTTACTGTTCACGCATTGGGCTTGTGATACGTGTGATACCATGTGTGTACTACTTGTTAGTTATGTGTACAAATACGTGAATTATGTGAATACGAACCTAACCTGTATGGTAACCATAATAGGACATGGTTGACCACAAATAGCTCAAGTAATTTAATCTGCCGAGCTAAACTAAGGTGAGTTCACACATTTAACTAAAAAACATGTATTCCCGGTGGTTGGGAACAAACAACACTTTCCCTAGTTTGTGATTGCCTTGTATTCCTGGGGATGGAATACGGTTAATTTACTATTTATACTGCATGTCTTAAGCGGACTAGACAGAACTATATCTGAAAGTCCCCACACATTTTATACCAATTAATCGTCGGGGCCTGGAGAACGGGACATTAGTTAGTAGCGCTATTAGGTCTAACAAACCTCACAACGTGCCGCAGAGGACGAGAGTAAACTATTATGCCTGGGCAACTGGTAAATGATGATAGACATTGACTTGGGGCACCAACATGACTACAGTTAGTTTCGGTATGGCACGAGTTTAGTAGCTTAAAAAGATGGGGTAGCTCCCCATGACGTGTTTTATAAAAAAGTGTAACTTAACAACCTACGTTTTTGGAACAACAATGATAAACTGTGAACTCGCCAACTTTATGTTGACACGCTACTACATGCTTTGCAGGTCGTTAGATACTTTGCTGGAGTTTGCACGGTGGAAGGGTCGTTGTGGCGAAGAACCGTTGTTGGGTTCTTAGGAAACATTATGAACTTTTAACTTTTAATTGGGTTTAAACTTTCTGCTTCCGCTGATACTTAAACTTTGTTTTGGTTTTTTAATTTCGTGGACACTAATCGTATTGATTGTGATGGGTTTTTATTTACTTTTATTTATCGTTCAATATGATTGGTGGTATGATCCTGACCAGTCACACGCATCGCGGTAATACTCCGCATGTGGAATTAGAGGGTGCGACAGATTGGTATCAGAGCCGTTGGTTATAGTGAACTCGGTTTTAAAAAGGGAAAGTCTTTTTGAGAAAAACCAGACTATAACCTGCTCAGTACTCAACGATCCGCAACGACACTTCGCTCCACGTGCAAGGCTTAACACTTTAGATGGTATAACTCATGTATATGCCTATTTGATATCTACTTGATGTATTACGAGTGGTATGCCTAGTTCTTAGGGTTTTAGTGGAAAGATATCAATTAACCCTAACGTGCTCCCTTTAACATCCAACTGCTTACTTGGGATTTTATGTGCTATGGTCAAAACACTCTTTTGTTATTCCCTTCACACCTCTACGTCATCGTTCTCACTTTGTGTTTTGTGGATGTGAAGATCATGGGTGGACGCGGCGGAGGACGTGGTGGTATTAACATGGCTCAGGACCAGTTGACGGCTCTGATTAACGCACGGGTTGCGAAGGCTTTAGCAGCCCAACCAGGAGGTCAACCTGCTCAACCTCGAGCGTGCACATTCAAGACCTTCGTGGATTGCAAACCTAGCTCTTTCAACGACACTGAAGGGGTCGTGGGCCTTTTACACTGGTTCGAGAATATTGAGTTTGTTTTCGAAATGTGCGAATGCCCTGTCAACAATCGGGTAAAGTATGCTACTGGAACACTTGAAGGAAGTGTGCTTTCCTGGTGGAACACGCAGGTGCAGATGCTTGGATTGGCGGTTGCCAATGCCTCACCCTAGAACGAGTTTAAAGACCTGATCAAAGAAGAATATTGTCACAGGGATGGTATTCATAAGCTCGAGGTGGACTACCTGAAGATGGTGGAGTCTGAAATAGAAGCGTACACGAAAAGATCAAATAACTTGGCTGCACTGTGTCCCAACATGGCTGAGCCCGCCTACAAGCGCATCGAGCTCTATATAGAGGGTCTGGTTCCAGAAATTCAGAGTATGGTGACTTCAGTAAACCTCCCCACATGTAACGCCTCATATTTCCGTATATTATTTTTTTATATTCCTAGTTAAAACCGAATCGGAAAACGGGCCACCTAAAACACGGGGATTGGGCTTGTGGGCCTTGGGCCCAAGCCCATTAAACTAAACTAGTATATATGCCTAGTGATTAGGGTTAAAACCCTAAATAAAGAAAAAAAACAACAAAAAAAATTCCATCTCTTTTTATTGTTGCAGCCGTCCTCCAGACCCCATCTTCTTCTTTCTGCTCTTCTTCTTCAAGATAGAGGAACTATATCCATCCTCTATGTTTACACACATGAATCCACAGTCAGACATCCCTCCTCCTCCCTCAACACCACAAAAACGCTATATCTGCACCACTCTATACATAACTCAACCTGAGTGAGAGAGAGATCAGTGGGAAGATCAGCGGGAAGGAGAGAACCAGACGAAGAGTTCGAGGAGAGAGGGAGAGACGCAGGGAAGCGGGAGCGGCGGCGCCGCCGCCGTGTGATCTTTTTCTGACCGATGATGATGAGCGAAGAGGGAGAAGATGATGACTGATGACGGTGCTCGGTTCCACGGCGGCGTCGCACGGCAGCGGCGGTGAACGTGGTGGTTATTTTGCTCAGCCTCGTTCGATTCCGGCAGGTCGAGTCGGGATCGAGACCTTTTCAGCTTCGGTTCCGGTAAGAGTTTCGAGCTAATTATTCGTTTACATTCCATTTTAATTCAAGTCGGTCTCTGTTTTGATTTTGCTTTCAGATTCGTTTCAACCCGGTTCCGGTTTGGGTTTTGACACGGGTTAAGGGTCGACTCCGGTCCGTTCCTGATTCGGGTTCGGGCTTGGTTTCTGTTCCGGTGACGAACAGGGACGAAGGCAGTGGAGGTGGAGTTATGGTTCGGGTTTGATTTGGGTGTGTTAAAAATTCAGTTTTTAGTGTCTAGGGTCAAAAAGTCAACTCGGTCAACTGTCGGGTCAACTGGGGTCTCGGTTCAGTCTTGTTTCGGGTTTGGGTCATCTGGTTAAGCACGAGACTTGGTATTTTAACGACACCATTTTTTTATTATTATTATTGTTTATATATATTGTACCGTTTTAATCGTGAAACATTAGTTACTTGAACTTGTACAATAATCGTGCCTTTGTAACTTGTATAAATATATGTATTTTCGTTATATAACTAGTATAATTATATTGTTTCGTTTACTGTTGAATTTTGAAATTTTAAACGACACTTTGGTTGTCGGGATCGTCCAAAAACAGAGAAAACTCTGTCCGTTTTTTGTTAAAATATATATATATATACATATACACTTTATAGTCGAACCACTAAAGAAAACGTATCGGATTCAAATGATTTTTATAACAATAAATATAAACGTATATTTATTTCTGACAACACTTCTATAATACTATTGATGGATTTAATTTAGAGTTATTACATAAACTATGTAAAATATACATATACATGTATATCAACTAGTTATGCTCTAATTCCAATTCAAATCCTCCGTCAAAATTCCGATTTCTCATACACCTCCGTTTGCCCATACAGGGTGACTTCGGTGTTCCATCCTCCTAATCTCATACGCTCGTCAACACTTAGATAATCGGAAGACTTGACAATTCTGTGAGTATACTCGATCCCATTTTACTTTTTAAACACTTTGGGGTGCAACATGTATTCTATATTTAAACACACTTGAAACTATTTGAATCACTCTCTATCCATATTTGAAACATGAAACTATATGATGCTTGTTAATCTCGTATGTTACGTTAAACTTTTGTGTCTATATGCTCATTAACTTCGTACAAGCATATCTTAACAATTATAGAGCTATAGGGGTAATGCACCGCCCACGAGACTTGGGGTATTGTTAAGTTAAACTATTTTACCTCCCGTTAAACTATTGGGATAGGCTATTTTAACGCATTAGAAACTTAGGTTTGAACATATACTTGACACCATTTCGACGTACTAGTAACTTGCATATTGTGATTCATGTTGGATACGAGCCGTTAGACTATTTTAAACTATTTTTATGCTATGTATCAAACTTGTATACTCGCCATCTTTTTGTTGATATTTTAATACATGTTGCAGGTTCGATAGACAAGATGATGCTAAATGAAGAAACAAGACTTAAGTGGACATAGAAACGCACTTAGACTAAATGTATTTGTACTTTATATTTGAAACAATGTTGTCTTTATTTGATTCTTGTATGACATTTTAGAAATTATGAAATTTAAATTAAACTATATTGTCACATAGTGTTATGATGTCTATTGCAATCTAGTTTTCGTCTCATCCTGATGTTTCCGCCATCGGTTGGGGTGTGACACCACGATTCAGTGTGTTATTCGATTGGCACACCATCTTACCGACCAAGCAGTCGAAATTCAGGCAAGGGTTCTAGCTCCTCCAACCCCAATCACAACAGAGGAAGGTTGAAGACAACAAGAGCCCCAATCAGCAATCTTCGACCAATCAAAACCAGGGTGGGTATCGGGGAAACCAACCGAAGTGCAATCGGTGTAACTTGCACCACAGTGGGCCATGCGAAAGGAACCACAGTCATATGTGTAACAAACCAGGGCATGCAGCCAAAGATTGTAGGAGCCTGTATCCAGCAAGGCAGAATCAACAACAATAACAAGCCCCACAAAACCAACAGCAACAGGATAACAACAGGGGATGCTACTAGTGCGGAGCCGAAGGGCACCTCAAGAGGAATTGTCCTCAGCTGAACCAAAACCGCAACAACAATAATCAAGGCAATGGAAACAATAATCGAAACAACAATGAAGATAATGGTGCAAAAGGGCGAGCTTTCGTGATTGGTTCTAGAGAAGCAAGGAATGACCCCAACGTCGTGACGGGTAAGTTTTTACTGGACGACTACTTTGTTTCTGTACTATTTGATTATGAAGCTTTTAGGCACCTTAGTCAAACTTTCACAACCAAAAACAATCAATGTTTGTAGATGATAAAGATTGCCAACATTCTCTGGTAACTCGGTGATTTTAGTTTGAGATAAATTAAGATACCGCAAATGCTTCAAATTACCAATGAACTCTGGTAACTCACTTATCTCAAAACAACTCAAAGAAATAACCCTTAACAACGGTAACTTAGGAAGTAAGTCAACCAAAATCTTATGGGACAAGTAAAATGATTTCGAACTTTCATCCACCCCAACAGATACCGCTAACAATGTTCTCAAGCTTCTTGCTCTTTTAAATGCCTCAAACTTTTGGTGGCCTACATATTCCTCACGAGTAAATGACATATGGCGATGCTTTTCCAAAGCTTCCGTATCTGTCGTCATATGATTTTCGAACCTTAGAAAAAGTTCTCCAGCAACGAAGGTGGACAAGTCGTTCATTAGGTCATGCATCATAAATAATGATTCATCATTAGGTGCATGTTGAAAAAATGACATTGATAATAAAACTTCAAAATATTCATGGCCCAAGCGTTCTGGTGACTTGGCTGCATTGGATTGGTTAAAAAATCCTTATGCCGTCCACATTAAGACCAAGTTCTCTTCATCAAACAAAAAGCCCTTAGGGAACAAGGAGCAATATGCAAACAACTGCTTTAAATTTGATGAAAGATCATGGTAGCTAAGCCTTAGAGCTGGTACAATTTTATCACTATTTTCTAAATTCCAAATCTCACTATTGAATACGTCTTCCAAGTCTTCTTCATTTGTTCATTCCTTCAATAGCGTTCTAATTGCCTTCAAAGCCAAAGGCAAACCAGCACACTTTTTCACAATAGCTTCACCAAGTGGTTTAAGTGTTGTGTGTGAGTCGAAGTTCTGCTCACCTAATGCATGTAGAGCAAAGACAGATAAAGCATCTTCATGCGACAAAGTCTTGAGAGCATCTAGATGATTAAAACCTAGCTTTATGAGCAACTCTTCTTTACGAGTTGTCATGATTATCCTACTTCCATGAGCACATGAATAAAATGGGCGCACCAGCTTTTCCCAATCGTCATCGTTTTCATGCCACACATCATCGAGTACTAGTAGGAATCGCTTGTCCTGAAGTTGCTTTATAAGATCCATTTGAAGTTGATTCAAATCTTCAAATTCCTTCCTTTCCCCGGACACAGCTTGAAAAATGATTTTACTTATCTTAAAGATATCAAAATGATCAGAAACACAAACCCATGCCTTGAGTTAAAGTGACCCTTCACCTGTGGATCATTGTACAAAACTCTAGCTAGAGTGGTTTTACCAACCCCACCCATACCAACTATGGGTAAGATGCTAAAGTTTTCCTTAGATGACCCATCATCCCCTAACAACTTGTTCATCTTTCACAATCAAACCTAGATTAGACTTATGTTTTTCTAGTTGTTGTAACTTGATGGTGATGGTGATGGTGGTTGAAGGTGGAGATGGTGGTGGTGGTATGGAGTGGGGAAGATGAAGTGGGTAGGGTGGGTGGTGGGTCCCACATAAATTGTAAAATATTAATTATATTTCTTTTAACTTTTTAGTTATTAATTTGACAGTAAGGGTATTTTGGTCATTTCACACGCATCTAACACCAAAAACTAACCTCCATCCACGCCAGGGACTATCCGGGAACCACTTGGGGACTATAGGTGTAATTTTAGAAAGTTAGAGACTAAAGGTGAAAAACTGGCAAACCACAGGGACTATCCGAGCATTTTTCTCTACAAATTCATTCATATTACCCGCAACCAATAGTTCCTTCAATCATAAAAATCAAATGTAGAAGAGCTCTTCTTGCCTAGAAGGGGAAAATGTGTCGTTTCACTGAATTTTGACTTTTGAAGTTTGACTATTCATATTGGGCTCTTCAAAGATAATGAAATTGTTATCATTTGTGGGCTAAGACCATCCCCATTTCCAGTCCAGTTCAATTCAACCCAAATCAATTTTTTTATTAAATAAATATATCTTATGAGTA
This sequence comes from Helianthus tuberosus, assembly GCA_030545235.1. Classification (NCBI taxonomy): domain Eukaryota; kingdom Viridiplantae; phylum Streptophyta; class Magnoliopsida; order Asterales; family Asteraceae; genus Helianthus; species Helianthus tuberosus. The sequence goes on along the minus strand of CM060426.1, from coordinate 140,839,190 downwards.
TTTTTATTCCAACAAATAAAATTAATTTTTTAGAGGAAATAAATTATTGGTATAAATATAATAATAAGAAAAAGAATACAAAATTAACATTTATCAAATGCTCGATAGATAAAGTATATTAAAAATTTATTTTTTAATAAAACTTGGTTCATTTTGAAAATTGGTTAATTACAGATGTATTTTATTAATAATAACTAGTGGTATATTATAACATTCTAAAGTTATGTGGTTTGTTTTGTAAGAGATTAGATAGATCAAAATGCTAGTTCAAGAAAGGGTTACTGGGCACACCTTTTAACATTTTAAAGTTTGGACTTAACAATTCAGTTTAGCTAGATCCTTTAGTTATCTCGTTAATAAAATCATTCCAAAAAATGATTAACTATGGAAAATTAAACTAGATTAATCTTATTTACAAACAAAAATGATAGGCCCAATAAAACTCCTCTTTTCCTTTATTATCTTCGTGGGTAGATTTGGCCCAGCAGAAAAGAAACCAAAACTGGGCTTCAAGTCAACACACACACACAAAAAAAAAGAAACCTCAACCAAACTTCTAGACTACAAAATATGAAACATTTTCTTAAATCATATTCACAACGGCTGTTAATGATTCAAAGTGCTTCCTAATTTGCATGATCTAAAAAGATATTTAAGAATTAAGTCAACAATTGTATCCAACTAAATCAACTAAAATCCATCTCTCTTGTTAATGACTCGCTGGCTCAGTGATCAAAACGTACGTACCAACTGGTACGATAGTTGAAAACTCACCTACTCGAATTCTTCCAAGTCATTAAGGAGAAACCCGTAATTAGTTTAGAACAAAATTTCATGCATTATTTTCATAAGATGTGACAATTTTTTATATTCATAACAAAGATAATTTTGCATATCCACAAACGTTGATATAGACGGTAGACATGAAGTAAACATGTAGAATACGTTACCATGCCGCCACGTCGAGAAGAAATAAGCACGTCTCGAAGCCTAATAATCATAAAGGTATAAATATTTTCAATACTTCATATACTTTTCAAATTAAAAAAACCTAAACAAACGATAACACCATGAAAGAAACTCTTCCCATTGTTGATAGAATGGCCAAGAAAATAGACGTCAATAATGCACAACCACTACAACATATAAACATTTGTGCAAATGCTGGTCATAATAACGAATTATGATTCAAATCAATAAATGGTATAATACAAATGCATTGCAGTCTTGGAATTCGATCTCCATTAAGTTAATTCCTGATCACACTCCAGAGTTCACAATACAGTCTAGATTACCTGTCTCAGAGAAAGAAATGCGAGTAAGCCTAACGCCTAGAGTACGTGAACGAATACAACAATAGACAAAAACATACAAGTCTAAAACGAATATATCTATATGCCATATACAAGGTTTTAATGTAAAAGAGTGTACATTACAATTATTCAGATAAAATCCCAAGTTCTCCACCTTCAGTTACGGCAAAGAGTCCGTTCGAAACTGTTATTCCGGCAACTGTTAATTCTGACTGTAAAGTTCTTCAGCATACGGATACTGATGATGCTGGTGTTGTGTTGGATGCTGATAGCTTGATGGCTCGATTTCCGATGTTTCAGAAAGGAGGATTTCGTTTGGTATATTAACGCCGGAAAACTCGTCGGTGTGAGCAGGTGTCTGTTGTTGATGATGATTCCAATGTTGGTTAGGTTTTTAACCTAAGGATTAGTTCTTCGTCCTTTGTTAATGTTTTTTGTAAATTTGGTACTGAACAATTTTTGAAGATCATTGCCATGATCTTGTTATGAAGTGTTTTGTTACACTTTTTTTATATGTACACTTGTTATGTGCTGTATGTTTTTGCATGTTTGGATTACAATATGTTGCATGTGCTTTAATTGTTTTGATCAGGTAGAGCGAATTAGAAATGGCATTGTGCTCATGTGTGAACGTTTGTCAAAATCTGCACTTTTGCTGCGCTTTTCTTAGACTGTTCATGAGTTGTACAATATTTGCCATTCCGTTTTCGCGTAAACCGAAAGAATTTCATGCAATTTGTAACAAACAGTAACAAGTATAGAAATATCGTTTGTATTGATAAAGCGCGAGGCTTGTAACGCAAGTGTAAAATAGGAAATACATTGCCTGTGAATGATTTAACCTACATGTAACACCTGCGCAGCTGCTGCGCGTTCCAGGTGCGTGGAACTAGAGTTCCGTCGATTCTTTTTAGAGTATACGCCCCTTTGCCTAGGACCTCGTTAATGACGTATGGTCCCTCCTATCTTGGCGTTAATTCGCCTGGTTGCAATAGTTGCCATTTGTATTTCTATGGATTGTCAGGGTTGTGTTTGCTTGTAAGCAAAGGAGTATGTGCGTATAGCAACTTTTAAAGGAGTATGCGCGGATGGCGACTTATGTGTTTGTAAAGGAGCAATCGCGGATGATGACTGACGTGCTTGTATGTAAAGGAGCAAGCGCGGATGGCGACTTACGTGTAAAGAAGCATGCGCGTATGGCGACTTACGTGCTTGTATGTAAAGGAGCAAGCGCGGATGGCGACTTACGTGCTCAACTGTAAAGAAGTATACGCGTATGGCGATTTACGTGCTTGTATGTAAAGGAGCAAGCGTGGATGGCGACTTACGTGCTCAAAAGTAAAGAAGCATGCGCGTATGGCGACTTACGTGCTTGTATGTAAGGGAGCAAGCGCGGATGGCGACTTACGTGCTTAAATGTAAAGAAGCATGCGCGTATGGCGGCTTACGTGCTTGTATGTAAAGGAGCAAGCGCGAATGGCGACTTACGTGGTCAAATGTAAAGAAGCATGCGCGTATGGCGACTTACGTGCTTGTATGTAAAGGAGCAAGCGCGGATGGCGACTTACGTGTAAAGAAGCATGCGCGTATGGCGACTTACGTGCTTGTATGTAAAGGAGCAAGCGCGGATGGCGACTTACGTGTAAAGAAGCATGCGCGTATGGCGACTTACGTGCTTGTATGTAAAGGAGCAAGCGCGGATGGCGACTTACGTGCTCAAATGTAAAGAAGCATGCGCGTATGGCGACTTACGTGCTTGTACGTGGAGCATCCGACTCGTATGGAGACTGAGATGCTCGTATCTAGAGCAGCAGACTCGTAAGGAGACCGACGTGCTCTTATCCTTAAATAAGGAGTATTAGTTTTACCGAAGTTTTTGATGTGGTTTTTCAATCGGTGGTATTATACCGCAACAATAGTATGTATATTGTTCCCATCAAAAAGATAACGGATGGCGTATGTCTTTTTTAATGATTTTTTTCATCCAACGAATTTTAAGTACCAGTTGTACAGATATAGATGCTCTAATTATGCTAGTTAATATAAATGCTTGTGCATATATATCCGTTATAGCTTAGATAAGTGTCAGGTTGTAACACTTTCATATTGAAAAATCATGGCACTTGAATTAGCATAAGTGCCAGTTTAAATGTTTATAAGTGATAGCACCAACTGTTTAGTGTATACTAGAAAGTGTTCATGTTATGTAAAAGAAATCTGGGATTTGTTCTCTTTCCCTTATTTTGTTTAAGGAAAAATCAAAAGGATCTTTCAGAGGAATTTGTAGTACCTAGGTTTTGACGAAAACCGTATTAGTCAAGGCTTATAGCCCCAAGAAGCAAAGCTCCGGAAGTTATGCGTTGTGCGACCTCAGATCTGCAGCTTGTTGATCATAGAGCTTAAATGAAACCCCCAGCTCTGGAGTGTTTGTGCAAAATTTGATTCATGGCGATCTGGAACCTGTTGACCCAGTACTCTGGAGTTTTTCTCCATGAATAGATTTGAACGGTTATGAACTCCCGTTTGCATTAGGGAAGTAATTCCTCCCGAATGACTGTTGTTGCTTTCTTGCCGAATATCAGATCTGATGTTTGGGGACTCAGGTCTGATAATTTGTGTGAAACTTGGTTCAAAGCTTTGTGGAATCTGCCGATCCAGTATTCTGGAGCTCTCTCTATGAGTTGATCATAGTTCCGTTTATTTGGCCTTCGTAACGGACCTCCTTGAACCATATGTATTTGTTTAGGTTTTTGATAACTGCTATATTTGGATTGTATTTTAATGGTACGTCTGGATTGGATGTCCCCCCGACGTGGTGTTGGTGGGTCCAATTCTGTAGTGTTGATTTCTTCTCCAGATCTGATGTTTGGGAAATCAGATCTGGCGATTTGTATAACGATTGTGTCTAAAGCAGCTTGGCATCTGTTAAACCAACGTTCTGGGGATCCTTCTATTTGTAAATTGTTTCCGACGTTTGGTCGAGAACCAGATTGCCGGTGTGATGACGAATTTTCTGCCATGCGCAAAACAGAAAATGAAGGGAACTGAATCGAAACGAGATAAAAACTAGAAAACAGAGGAATCGGTGGGCGCCAATGAAGAAACACTAGATAAATGGTCGGAACCGAGATATCTAGGGGGTTTGAATCCGCATAAAAAGGTTAGCTCTCTCTCGATTGATTCAGTTGCAGCTGATCTTCTTCTCCGATAACTCTGCAAAAAAGAGCACCGTTAGTCTCGCCAAGGGGAGAAGAGGGTTCTCTCCTTGACCCGACTCCGGTGTGAGAATAAGTATTGGTTATGAAGAAGAAGATGTATTTGAGAAGTGTCTGTAACTTGAATTCATACCTGGGTTGTTTCTCATATTTATAGCCGGGAGTCGTTTAGGCGGGAAAACCCGTTAGTGAAAAGTTAACGGAAGATGCTAACCCCGTAAGCGGTTACATTTCCTTCCGTTTAAGTTCTTTGATCCGTCGTGAGAGCACACGGATCGTGGTCTTGATCAAAGGCTGGGGATTTGCCACGTGTAATGTGATCAAGTGGAGATTAATCTCCCATTGCATGCCTTCGTTGTGATTTCAGGGGTGTCTGTGGTAATGACACGTGTCCAGACGGTTAACTGTCTGGGTGGTGCACGATTGTATTTCTTCTAGAAGATTACTGCTGTAATCTGGTGTGGCACTTTATTGTGTGGAGACCACTGAATGAATAAATCCTAAGTCTGAGTAATTATCCAGGTCTGGATATTTAGGCGGAAGTATTGATCTCTGGATTTTTATCCTTTGCTAATGGGAGAAGGCGCAAGGATTTATGATTTCCTTTGGGCGCGCGACTATAGATTGCTGGTTACTTTCTTCCTTTTGTAAGACCAGTGCGCGGCCGCGCAAGGTTAAAAGGTTAAAAGGCCAGGTTGTGGTATGGTCTCAAATACTTATTATGAGGTTTTTGGGACCTTACCCCTTCACCTGCCTAGAAGGGGAAAATGTGTCGCTTCACTGAATTTTGACTTTTGAAGTTTGACTATTCATATTGGGCTCTTCAAAGATAATGAACTTGTTATCATTTGTGGGCTAAGGCCATCCCCATTTCCAGTCCAGTTCAATTCAACCCAAATCAAATTTTTTATTAAATAAATATATCTTATGAGTATTTTTATTCCAACAAATAAAATTAATTTTTTAGAGGAAATAAATTATTGGTATAAATATAATAATAAGAAAAAGAATACAAAATTAACATTTATCAAATGCTCGATAGATAAAGTATATTAAAAATTTATTTTTTAATAAAACTTGGTTCATTTTGAAAATTGGTTAATTACAGATGTATTTTATTAATAATAACTAGTGGTATATTATAACATTCTAAAGTTATGTGGTTTGTTTTGTAAGATATTAGATAGATCAAAATGCTAGTTCAAGAAAGGGTTACTGGGCACACCTTTTAACATTTTAAAGTTTGGACTTAACAATTCAGTTTAGCTAGATCCTTTAGTTATCTCGTTAATAAAATCATTCCAAAAAATGATTAACTATGGAAAATTAAAGGGAAATTGGATTTAAATAATCCGAACTTTCACCTGTTGGCCAATAACACTCCGAACTTTCAGTTTGGCCAGCAGCACTCTCAACTTTCATCCTATTTTCCCAAAACACTCCCAAACGATTTTAGGGTACAGAACAAGACATGTCTGAAAGCATGTCTGGGAGTGTTTTGGGAAAATAGGATGAAAGTTGAGAGTGCTGCTGGCCAAACTGAAAGTTCGGAGTGTTATTGGCCAACAGGTGAAAGTTCGGATTATTTAAATCCAATTTCCCAAAATTAAACTAGATTAATCTTATTTACAAACAAACATGATAGGCCCAATAAAACTCCTCTTTTCCTTTATTATCTTCGTGGGTAGATTTGGCCCAGCAGAAAAGAAACCAAAACTGGGCTTCAAGTCAACACACACACACAAAAAAAAAGAAACCTCAACCAAACTTCTAGACTACAAAATATGAAACATTTTCTTAAATCATATTCACAACGGCTGTTAATGATTCAAAGTGCTTCCTAATTTGCATGATCTAAAAAGATATTTAAGAATTAAGTCAACAATTGTATCCAACTAAATCAACTAAAATCCATCTCTCTTGTTAATGACTCGCTGGCTCAGTGATCAAAACGTACGTACCAACTGGTACGATAGTTGAAAACTCACCTACTCGAATTCTTCCAAGTCATTAAGGAGAAACCCGTAATTAGTTTAGAACAAAATTTCATGCATTATTTTCATAAGATGTGACAATTTTTTATATTCATAACAAAGATAATTTTGCATATCCACAAACGTTGATATAGACGGTAGACATGAAGTAAACATGTAGAATACGTTACCATGCCGCCACGTCGAGAAGAAATAAGCACGTCTCGAAGCCTAATAATCATAAAGGTATAAATATTTTCAATACTTCATATACTTTTCAAATTAAAAAAACCTAAACAAACGATAACACCATGAAAGAAACTCTTCCCATTGTTGATAGAATGGCCAAGAAAATAGACGTCAATAATGCACAACCACTACAACATATAAACATTTGTGCAAATGCTGGTCATAATAACGAATTATGATTCAAATCAATAAATGGTATAATACAAATGCATTGCAGTCTTGGAATTCGATCTCCATTAAGTTAATTCCTGATCACACTCCAGAGTTCACAATACAGTCTAGATTACCTGTCTCAGAGAAAGAAATGCGAGTAAGCCTAACGCCTAGAGTACGTGAACGAATACAACAATAGACAAAAACATACAAGTCTAAAACGAATATATCTATATGCCATATACAAGGTTTTAATGTAAAAGAGTGTACATTACAATTATTCAGATAAAATCCCAAGTTCTCCACCTTCAGTTACGGCAAAGAGTCCGTTCGAAACTGTTATTCCGGCAACTGTTAATTCTGACTGTAAAGTTCTTCAGCATACGGATACTGATGATGCTGGTGTTGTGTTGGATGCTGATAGCTTGATGGCTCGATTTCCGATGTTTCAGAAAGGAGGATTTCGTTTGGTATATTAACGCCGGAAAACTCGTCGGTGTGAGCAGGTGTCTGTTGTTGATGATGATTCCAATGTTGGTTAGGTTTTTAACCTAAGGATTAGTTCTTCGTCCTTTGTTAATGTTTTTTGTAAATTTGGTACTGAACAATTTTTGAAGATCATTGCCATGATCTTGTTATGAAGTGTTTTGTTACACTTTTTTTATATGTACACTTGTTATGTGCTGTATGTTTTTGCATGTTTGGATTACAATATGTTGCATGTGCTTTAATTGTTTTGATCAGGTAGAGCGAATTAGAAATGGCATTGTGCTCATGTGTGAACGTTTGTCAAAATCTGCACTTTTGCTGCGCTTTTCTTAGACTGTTCATGAGTTGTACAATATTTGCCATTCCGTTTTCGCGTAAACCGAAAGAATTTCATGCAATTTGTAACAAACAGTAACAAGTATAGAAATATCGTTTGTATTGATAAAGCGCGAGGCTTGTAACGCAAGTGTAAAATAGGAAATACATTGCCTGTGAATGATTTAACCTACATGTAACACCTGCGCAGCTGCTGCGCGTTCCAGGTGCGTGGAACTAGAGTTCCGTCGATTCTTTTTAGAGTATACGCCCCTTTGCCTAGGACCTCGTTAATGACGTATGGTCCCTCCTATCTTGGCGTTAATTCGCCTGGTTGCAATAGTTGCCATTTGTATTTCTATGGATTGTCAGGGTTGTGTTTGCTTGTAAGCAAAGGAGTATGTGCGTATAGCAACTTTTAAAGGAGTATGCGCGGATGGCGACTTATGTGTTTGTAAAGGAGCAATCGCGGATGATGACTGACGTGCTTGTATGTAAAGGAGCAAGCGCGGATGGCGACTTACGTGTAAAGAAGCATGCGCGTATGGCGACTTACGTGCTCAACTGTAAAGAAGTATACGCGTATGGCGATTTACGTGCTTGTATGTAAAGGAGCAAGCGCGGATGGCGACTTACGTGCTCAAAAGTAAAGAAGCATGCGCGTATGGCGACTTACGTGCTTGTATGTAAGGGAGCAAGCGCGGATGGCGACTTACGTGCTTAAATGTAAAGAAGCATGCGCGTATGGCGGCTTACGTGCTTGTATGTAAAGGAGCAAGCGCGAATGGCGACTTACGTGGTCAAATGTAAAGAAGCATGCGCGTATGGCGACTTACGTGCTTGTATGTAAAGGAGCAAGCGCGGATGGCGACTTACGTGTAAAGAAGCATGCGCGTATGGCGACTTACGTGCTTGTATGTAAAGGAGCAAGCGCGGATGGCGACTTACGTGTAAAGAAGCATGCGCGTATGGCGACTTACGTGCTTGTATGTAAAGGAGCAAGCGCGGATGGCGACTTACGTGCTCAAATGTAAAGAAGCATGCGCGTATGGCGACTTACGTGCTTGTACGTGGAGCATCCGACTCGTATGGAGACTGAGATGCTCGTATCTAGAGCAGCAGACTCGTAAGGAGACCGACGTGCTCTTATCCTTAAATAAGGAGTATTAGTTTTACCGAAGTTTTTGATGTGGTTTTTCAATCGGTGGTATTATACCGCAACAATAGTATGTATATTGTTCCCATCAAAAAGATAACGGATGGCGTATGTCTTTTTTAATGATTTTTTTCATCCAACGAATTTTAAGTACCAGTTGTACAGATATAGATGCTCTAATTATGCTAGTTAATATAAATGCTTGTGCATATATATCCGTTATAGCTTAGATAAGTGTCAGGTTGTAACACTTTCATATTGAAAAATCATGGCACTTGAATTAGCATAAGTGCCAGTTTAAATGTTTATAAGTGATAGCACCAACTGTTTAGTGTATACTAGAAAGTGTTCATGTTATGTAAAAGAAATCTGGGATTTGTTCTCTTTCCCTTATTTTGTTTAAGGAAAAATCAAAAGGATCTTTCAGAGGAATTTGTAGTACCTAGGTTTTGACGAAAACCGTATTAGTCAAGGCTTATAGCCCCAAGAAGCAAAGCTCCGGAAGTTATGCGTTGTGCGACCTCAGATCTGCAGCTTGTTGATCATAGAGCTTAAATGAAACCCCCAGCTCTGGAGTGTTTGTGCAAAATTTGATTCATGGCGATCTGGAACCTGTTGACCCAGTACTCTGGAGTTTTTCTCCATGAATAGATTTGAACGGTTATGAACTCCCGTTTGCATTAGGGAAGTAATTCCTCCCGAATGACTGTTGTTGCTTTCTTGCCGAATATCAGATCTGATGTTTGGGGACTCAGGTCTGATAATTTGTGTGAAACTTGGTTCAAAGCTTTGTGGAATCTGCCGATCCAGTATTCTGGAGCTCTCTCTATGAGTTGATCATAGTTCCGTTTATTTGGCCTTCGTAACGGACCTCCTTGAACCATATGTATTTGTTTAGGTTTTTGATAACTGCTATATTTGGATTGTATTTTAATGGTACGTCTGGATTGGATGTCCCCCCGACGTGGTGTTGGTGGGTCCAATTCTGTAGTGTTGATTTCTTCTCCAGATCTGATGTTTGGGAAATCAGATCTGGCGATTTGTATAACGATTGTGTCTAAAGCAGCTTGGCATCTGTTAAACCAACGTTCTGGGGATCCTTCTATTTGTAAATTGTTTCCGACGTTTGGTCGAGAACCAGATTGCCGGTGTGATGACGAATTTTCTGCCATGCGCAAAACAGAAAATGAAGGGAACTGAATCGAAACGAGATAAAAACTAGAAAACAGAGGAATCGGTGGGCGCCAATGAAGAAACACTAGATAAATGGTCGGAACCGAGATATCTAGGGGGTTTGAATCCGCATAAAAAGGTTAGCTCTCTCTCGATTGATTCAGTTGCAGCTGATCTTCTTCTCCGATAACTCTGCAAAAAAGAGCACCGTTAGTCTCGCCAAGGGGAGAAGAGGGTTCTCTCCTTGACCCGACTCCGGTGTGAGAATAAGTATTGGTTATGAAGAAGAAGATGTATTTGAGAAGTGTCTGTAACTTGAATTCATACCTGGGTTGTTTCTCATATTTATAGCCGGGAGTCGTTTAGGCGGGAAAACCCGTTAGTGAAAAGTTAACGGAAGATGCTAACCCCGTAAGCGGTTACATTTCCTTCCGTTTAAGTTCTTTGATCCGTCGTGAGAGCACACGGATCGTGGTCTTGATCAAAGGCTGGGGATTTGCCACGTGTAATGTGATCAAGTGGAGATTAATCTCCCATTGCATGCCTTCGTTGTGATTTCAGGGGTGTCTGTGGTAATGACACGTGTCCAGACGGTTAACTGTCTGGGTGGTGCACGATTGTATTTCTTCTAGAAGATTACTGCTGTAATCTGGTGTGGCACTTTATTGTGTGGAGACCACTGAATGAATAAATCCTAAGTCTGAGTAATTATCCAGGTCTGGATATTTAGGCGGAAGTATTGATCTCTGGATTTTTATCCTTTGCTAATGGGAGAAGGCGCAAGGATTTATGATTTCCTTTGGGCGCGCGACTATAGATTGCTGGTTACTTTCTTCCTTTTGTAAGACCAGTGCGCGGCCGCGCAAGGTTAAAAGGTTAAAAGGCCAGGTTGTGGTATGGTCTCAAATACTTATTATGAGGTTTTTGGGACCTTACCCCTTCACCTGCCTAGAAGGGGAAAATGTGTCGCTTCACTGAATTTTGACTTTTGAAGTTTGACTATTCATATTGGGCTCTTCAAAGATAATGAAATTGTTATCATTTGTGGGCTAAGGCCATCCCCATTTCCAGTCCAGTTCAATTCAACCCAAATCAAATTTTTTATTAAATAAATATATCTTATGAGTATTTTTATTCCAACAAATAAAATTAATTTTTTAGAGGAAATAAATTATTGGTATAAATATAATAATAAGAAAAAGAATACAAAATTAACATTTATCAAATGCTCGATAGATAAAGTATATTAAAAATTTATTTTTTAATAAAACTTGGTTCATTTTGAAAATTGGTTAATTACAGATGTATTTTATTAATAATAACTAGTGGTATATTATAACATTCTAAAGTTATGTGGTTTGTTTTGTAAGATATTAGATAGATCAAAATGCTAGTTCAAGAAAGGGTTACTGGGCACACCTTTTAACATTTTAAAGTTTGGACTTAACAATTCAGTTTAGCTAGATCCTTTAGTTATCTCGTTAATAAAATCATTCCAAAAAATGATTAACTATGGAAAATTAAAGGGAAATTGGATTTAAATAATCCGAACTTTCACCTGTTGGCCAATAACACTCCGAACTTTCAGTTTGGCCAGCAGCATTCTCAACTTTCATCCTATTTTCCCAAAACACTCCCAAACGATTTTAGGGTACAGAACAAGACATGTCTGAAAGCATGTCTGGGAGTGTTTTGGGAAAATAGGATGAAAGTTGAGAGTGCTGCTGGCCAAACTGAAAGTTCGGAGTGTTATTGGCCAACAGGTGAAAGTTCGGATTATTTAAATCCAATTTCCCAAAATTAAACTAGATTAATCTTATTTACAAACAAAAATGATAGGCCCAATAAAACTCCTCTTTTCCTTTATTATCTTCGTGGGTAGATTTGGCCCAGCAGAAAAGAAACCAAAACTGGGCTTCAAGTCAACACACACACACAAAAAAAAAGAAACCTCAACCAAACTTCTAGACTACAAAATATGAAACATTTTCTTAAATCATATTCACAACGGCTGTTAATGATTCAAAGTGCTTCCTAATTTGCATGATCTAAAAAGATATTTAAGAATTAAGTCAACAATTGTATCCAACTAAATCAACTAAAATCCATCTCTCTTGTTAATGACTCGCTGGCTCAGTGATCAAAACGTACGTACCAACTGGTACGATAGTTGAAAACTCACCTACTCGAATTCTTCCAAGTCATTAAGGAGAAACCCGTAATTAGTTTAGAACAAAATTTCATGCATTATTTTCATAAGATGTGACAATTTTTTATATTCATAACAAAGATAATTTTGCATATCCACAAACGTTGATATAGACGGTAGACATGAAGTAAACATGTAGAATACGTTACCATGCCGCCACGTCGAGAAGAAATAAGCACGTCTCGAAGCCTAATAATCATAAAGGTATAAATATTTTCAATACTTCATATACTTTTCAAATTAAAAAAACCTAAACAAACGATAACACCATGAAAGAAACTCTTCCCATTGTTGATAGAATGGCCAAGAAAATAGACGTCAATAATGCACATCCACTACAACATATAAACATTTGTGCAAATGCTGGTCATAATAACGAATTATGATTCAAATCAATAAATGGTATAATACAAATGCATTGCAGTCTTGGAATTCGATCTCCATTAAGTTAATTCCTGATCACACTCCAGAGTTCACAATACAGTCTAGATTACCTGTCTCAGAGAAAGAAATGCGACTAAGCCTAACGCCTAGAGTACGTGAACGAATACAACAATAGACAAAAACATACAAGTCTAAAACGAATATATCTATATGCCATATACAAGGTTTTAATGTAAAAGAGTGTACATTACAATTATTCAGATAAAATCCCAAGTTCTCCACCTTCAGTTACGGCAAAGAGTCCGTTCGAAACTGTTATTCCGGCAGCTGTTAATTCTGACTGTAAAGTTCTTCAGCATACGGATACTGATGATACTGGTGTTGTGTTGGATGCTGATAGCTTGATGGCTCGATTTTCGATGTTTCAGAAAGGAGGATTTCGTTTGGTATATTAACGCCGGAAAACTCGTCGGTGTGAGCAGGTGTCTGTTGTTGATGATGATTCCAATGTTGGTTAGGTTTTTAACCTCAGGATTAGTTCTTCGTCCTTTGTTAATGTTTTTTGTAAATTTGGTACTAAACAATTTTTGAAGATCATTGCCATGATCTTGTTATGAAGTGTTTTGTTACACTTTTTTGATATGTACACTTGTTATGTGCTGTATGTTTTTGCATGTTTGGATTACAATATGTTGCATGTGCTTTAATTGTTTTGATCAGGTAGAGCGAATTAGAAATGGCATTGTGCTCATGTGTGAACGTTTGTCAAAATCTGCACTTTTGCTGCGCTTTTCTTAGACTGTTCATGAGTTGTACAATATTTGCCTTCCGAAATCTCTGCGATGTGTAATTTCATAAAAATCAAACCTTTAACAGGATCACCGATATCAGTGGTCTCAATTTCATCATCCGAAATCTCTGCGATGGCTTCCTCGTATCTATTCGATTAAGATGCGATTTTGTTCAAATTAAACCAAACAGGATCTTTGGAAGACAGACAGAATGAATCTCCGATGTTTAATTGACCTGATTGAGAAGTATTGTAAACCCTAATTGACGATGATGATGAACTCATATTTTCGTTATTGGGATCGATTGAAGATTTAGGGTTCGCTTATGAATGTGTAGAATTAGGGTTCATGTTGGTGTTTGATCGTCTGGTGTGTTAAGTGGGGGTCAATGCCCCTTTTATACTGAGTCAACAAAACCAATAAGAGATTAAAATAATCCATGTCATTTAAAATAAGCCATGTCATTTGAGTCATTTAAAGGTGGCAGCCACGTCACCCTTTTATGTAACGACGTTAGGTTCATTTAACGGTGGAGTATTTTACAAAAAAAATGGACGAGGTCGGATTATTATCGGCTAATAATTGACTTGGGATTATTATTGGCCAAAGTTAGATAGTTGGGATTATTTATTTCCAATTTGCCTTTAGATTAAATACAACACTAATCATTCATTCATAAGTAATCGAGTCGAACTTGCCACCTATGGTTATATAGATGGTTATTGTGCTGATTTTTGATGGTGAACTATGAAAGAATTCACACCTGGATATGAAAGTATTGAAAAAAAACTTGAACAAGAGGTAAAAGAGACTGATGGAACTTTGTTATCTATTGTTTTTAATGAACTATACACCTCTTTTTGGACGTGTTTAGAGACATGCTTATGTTAGAAGTTGTAAAATTCAGAGATTTAAATGTTAGGCAAACTCTGTTTATCTATGAAATTAATAGGTAAAATGACCAAAATAAAAATTTAACATTTTATGGATGGTATTGGTGTTAGAGTAAGGGGTTATAACAATAATTACATGGCATCTGTAGATATGTTTACCTTCTTTTAAGAGTACACTTTCATTTGATTGACACTACCGCATTAGAACTTTAGAAGAAAGGGTATAATTTTTTAACTATTTTTTAGTTAGACCTTAGATAATCTGGAATTGAAAGTAAGAAACAAAATCACTTTTTTTTAACCAAACACTAAAAAAGTTAGTTCAGATGGCTTCTTAATTGAGAACCCACAAAAAAATTAGCGATTACTCGATAACAAATAGGCTTACATGTATATCTGAATAAATTAGAATATTTCTTGGTCAACATTATCCCTTTGACCCGTATTAACCAACCCGTTTCAGGCCTCCACTGGTGTATAGCCACTTTTTGTTTGTTTAGCAAGTGTAATTCAGAAAAGTTTTCAGTTCTCTAAAGATGAAATGTTTTTTTTTATATATATAAATTTAGTTGTGGGGTTTAGAGAAGAACATGCATGCTTGCCATTTCACTATGTCTAAACTTTATAAGTTATTATTTCTTTTAGTTTATAATTTATGCATCATTTTGATAGACAGTACATTCTAGCTGAACTGAGGGAGCATAAAAACTCTTAAATTGACTTTGACTTTTTTCAACTTGTTTTACTGCTTTGGGTCAACTGGTTTCGTTTTTTTCTTCATGACTTTGTATACTAGATCGACATTCATGTTGTAACATTCGGTAAATCATTTTTCATGTCTAAATTGGGGATGAGTACTAAATTAGGGTTCTTGAACCTAAAAGTCGAGGTTTTTGATTTAATTGATTCAAAGGAAAAAAGTTTGTAAATAACAGGTTATATGGATGTTGATTTATACCTAGACTCATGTTTATATATGTATAAATTTCACATACCCTTAAACGAGTGACCTGCTGACCTGTTCCTTTTTCAGGAAAGTTTATGTGCTTTTATCAACTAATTATGTTATTTGTTCATAAATGTAGAACTGTAGTTTGATTGCTGTGTATATATTTGTATGTTCCTTCATATGTACTATGCATATTGCTATAGAAAATGTTCACTTAATTTGTTAATTTGACTATATCTTTGGGATACATTTGGATCTTTTAGGCTACTAATACTCTGTTAGCTGTTATCCATACAAACCCTATAGGTTCTTCAATATCCACATTTTCATTTTATTAAATTAGATTACTTTTTACTATTTATTTTATTAATATACAACGCCTTAATACTTTTTGTGTCCTAGGTTACATTTTGTAATATAGTACACTATCTTTTACATGGCCACTCACTCTCAGTTGGATTAGGTTAAACTGGGAGCTGTGTGTGTATATAGGGACCCAGATGGGAAAAACAGTCAATTCATCAGTCAACATCGGATCGAAAACAGGGTACTCTGTTTTGGGCATCCGAGCAGCCGGTTTCGTCGGAATCCACGTCAGCGCCGCCTTGAAACGCTGCGTTGACTATGTTTTATGGTTAGACAATTGTAACAATTATTACGATCCTACCCACAAACGGGCGTCAACATTTGTTGGAAAAAATGGGATTTTCATTGTGGAAGGGGACATAAATAACACCGTTTTGCTGACCAAACTCTTTGAGGTAATACATTTTACTCATGAGATGCATTTAGCTGCTCAAGCTGGTGTTAGATACACAATGCAGAATCCAAAATCATATATTCATAGTAACATTGCTGGTTTTGTTAATGTTCTTGAAGTATGCAAAAATGCAAATTCACAGCCTGCAATTGTTTGGGGGGCATCTTCTAGTTCTGTTTATGGGTTGAATACAAAAGTACCCTTTTCGGAAAAAGACCGAACGGATCAACCCGCGAGCCTATACGCTGCAAGGAAGAAAGCGGGTGAAGAAATCGCGCATACGTATAATCACATTTACGGGTTGTCTTTAACGGGTTTAAGGTTCTTTACGGTTTATGGACCCTGGGGTAGACCGGATATGGCTTATTTTTTCTTTGCTAAAGATATCTTGAAACGCAAACCGATTCCCATTTTTGAGTCGAGTAATCATGGGACCGTTGCGCGTGATTTTACATATATTGATGATATTTTAAAGGGTTGTTTAGGTGCCCACTGCTGAAAAGAGTACAGAAAGTGGTGGGAAGAAAAAAGGGGCTGCACAGTTTAGAATTTTTAATTTAGGGAATACTTCGTCTGTGCCTGTTTCAGATCTTGTTATTATTTTGGAAAAGTTGTTGAAAGTGAAAGCGAAACGGCGTGTGATGAAGTTGCCTAGAAATGGTGATGTGCCGTTTACTCATGCGAATATTAGTTTGGCGCAAAGGGAGTTTGGGTATAAACCAACACGGATCTTCAAACGGGATTGAAGAAGTTTGTTAGATTGTATGAGAAGTATTATGGTTTGGGAAAGAAGAGTGATCATTGAGGCAAAAAGTGGTAAACTTGTTCTTGAATCCTTATTCGTTTTGATATATTCACATGATTGATTTGTTAATCCTGCACTTTATGAAAACAAGTTATCTTGTTTTCAACTGTTGGTATATGATGTTGCATCAAGTAAGGAGGAAAGAGGGATCTCACACGATGAACAAGTTTTTGTGGTCCGTCGTGGTCTTCATTTGAGAACTTTGCGTTCTTGTTAACTAGCGCGAATGTAATTTATTCTAGTAGTATTATTGTTGGATTCGTGACTAATAGAGCAAAATTTATTTGGTTGGACTTTTGTATCATTCCATGGTATTCAATAGAACACATAGTTTAATTGTTATGATGTTTCTTGATTGAAGGTTGACTTGCTGTGTTTTTTTTAATTTTTTTTTATTATAAATTTCTTGATATGAGTTTGGTTTTTATGATCTATTGATAATTTTTTTCATTCAGCTTTGACTTTTATGATATCTTTTGTTCTGTTACCTCATTGCTAGTCTTTCTTTTTCTGGATATTGGATCCATGAATGGACAATACTTGTGTAAACTTTATAAGAGATATTGCAACATGAATGGATACCATTTGAGTTACTACCAAGAAAATAACATGTTCTAGGACACAAATTTGTTGGGAGATTGACTTTGTGTGGATCACAATCAAACTAAGACTTAGCGAATACCCTGATCTATTATTAGTTAGTTTGCAATGGAATATTAGTTAATCGATAAGTCAGGTATCATTGTTTTAAGCACAAGGTATTAATAAAAATTGAAAGTTTCATAATACATTAGAAAATTACAGCCGATTTCCTAGCTAACACTCTAGCTATGAAGAGGGTTACTTGCAGATTTCCTCTAAAATATGCACACATATGTTGACACACCGAATTCACACTTGACTCCTTGACCCAAGAAGCTATGGGGTCAAGTGGCAAAAATTCAATGCGGACTCGTGTATTCATAATTTTGTTGAGATTTACATAAGTGACAATTACGTATAACATCTTCTTAACTGACTGTCTTATTCCAATGATAGACTGACATGTGACATCTCGTGTTCCTTAACGAGAAATCTTTATCAATCTTCACCAGATTGGTGGGAAGTTCCTTTTATTTTCATCAGATGGTAACTTGCAGCAAGTTCCACTGATTCTTCATCAGTTATAAGTTACCATCAGAGGTAACTTAGCCCATGAGCAACCAGACGCAACTTGTAACAGCTCTAGGGGTTCCTTCAGTGGCAAGTCTTCTTCATTATGAACCTCTTGTCAATAATAAGGTTCCCTCCAAGTTAACAACCTAAATAAACGTATAATTATTTAATTCTAGATCCATACGTTTTTACAAACCAACAAAAATAACTAAAATCAGGGAAAACCTTGAGTTCAAAATCAGAGCTCTAGATGGCGAAATTGGGTCCTGCGAGTTGGGTTTTGTCTATTGCATTTGTCCAAGCGTGTGGCTCGTTGAGAAACCTTGGTAGAATGTCTTCTTCTTTCTTCAACTGTAGTCAAGGGTCAAACAACACACTTTGACATTAGTGGCCAAACCATTGTTTTGAAAATTAATTTTAACAAGAACATAACCAAAACACAAACACTAAACACCTTCTAAACACTATTAAAAGAAAGTTAGACTACTATAAAAATTAGTATATTTTTTATAATCGTAGTTAAAACATTAACTAGAGACGAGGTTAAAAGAAATTAAGGTGTTTGCATGTCAGTTCAACAATCCAACCTGACCCGACCCATTTCAACCCTTACTACCATTTTTCTTAACCCAGACCTCTTTCGACTCGTTATGCAATCCACCCATAATTTCTGTAGGAAAAAAATGTATATGCTTACTAGAACTCATCTTGTCCCTTGTTCATTTATTTAGCCTTCGTCTGGAAACTCATCAACCACTTTGACCCTTTTACTCTAACTTAGCCTCTGGTGTGATATGAAAACAGTGTTATATCCAATAATAATAAAAACCAGGTTGACTGAAAGGAACTTACAGTGCTAAAATCTCTCTGTTCTCACATTTGTCCCAGTCAACTCAACTGTGAATGTTTTACCATCACCTTGAAGAAGCTTTAGGATGTAATGGTTATATGTCCCTGCAACATTTATTTGTAATGTATAAGATATTCGGCTGTCCTACTAAATTGAAACTTCTGATCTAAGATAAAGAGGAAAATGTTTTCAACATCGACGTCATTAAAATTCAATTTTAGGTTTTGAGCAACAAAAACCTAGTCCAACAAAAACACGCACAAGACAAGCTAGTTTATCATATGGAAATCTGAGGGTATTTAATTAACAAGTACCTCCACTCTATTTCGATTTTGGGGGTATGAGAGATGAGGGGCCAGTAATGGGAGCCTCTTCCTTCACACCTTTCTTTCAATTTTGGGCAATCAACATATATTCAAACTCAAAAGTGAAGATAACAGCCTCTCTGGTAGATCGTTCACCTTTGGACATCTGCCAATGAAGAGAAGTTGAAGGGATGTGAGGTGTTGGAGAATTAGACCCACAGAATCGGGTCAATGAAGCACGCATGAAACGGATATTGATACACGGGTTAAAACCCGAGTATCGCAGTTTTATCACTGCTATCCAGAGTTGGGCCACACAACCAAGTATAACTGAATTTGAAAACTTATTGGCAGGTCAGGAAGCTTCAGCAAAGCAATTTGCTGGAACATCAATCAAGAATGAAACCGAAGCTTTGTATGCTTCTAAGTCCAAAGGAAGATACCAAAAGAATGACAGGTTCAAGAAAAGCCAAGCATCTGATAAGTCAAAAGCAAACGCTAAAGATGACAAGGCAGAAAATAAGAAAACATTCAAAGGAAAACGGTTTCTGTTCAAGTGTCATAATTGCGGGATCAAAGGTCACATGGCCAAAGATTGTCGAAAACCGAAACAAGACGAGGGTAATAGTGCAGAAGTAGAAACTAGAAGAAGGGATAACTTACCATCTGCCTTCAACCGAATTGAATACAAACCGGATACACAAATTTCTTCTATTAATTGTTGTGAATTAATAAACTTGACTACAAGGACTCAATATTTAAAGACTAAACATCCTAGACTAATACGAATTATATTTCTTCTCTAACTCAAATACTAAACAATACTTATCTAAACAAGTAATAATAAAACTAATACTAATAGATAATTCAAATAATAATCAAATACATTTAATTATTATTTTACTCGTTTAGTCCTTCGACTTTAGATTTTCTCTAAACCGCCCCTTGAGATTGTCCGTGCCTCTCTAGTTGATGTTGTAATTTCATCATGACTCACACCGATTCCAACCCGACCCAAATCGCAAATTTGTGTATCAGTTCCAATTCTCGTTACTAAAACCAGTTTGGACTCGAACCTGTTTGAAAAACCAGGATAATATTAGAAAACTATAGGTTTAAGGTTTAAAAAAGCAAAACGGTTTCTACACGACCCAAACCGATTTGTATAGGATCAAATATTTTCCTTCATAACCGGTCTTGACTCAAAATGGTTTTGACCAAAGTTGACCAAACCGAGCTTGTTTTTCTAAAAAAAACAGATGTACACCTATACTACATTCTATAGATGAAATAGTTTATGTGGGGCTTAATAACATTCGTTAATTGTAAACCAGTTGGGCTTCCAACATTAAAACAGGCCCAAACAAGAAAGAAACGAGGAGCAGAAACTTTAAAAATAAATAATTTGAGGTTTAATGATGTTAATTGTCACCTGAGGGTGTGAGCAGCGTTCGGTTGTGATGACGGGTCGCCGGAAAAAAAAAACTGCAGTCGACAAAGCCATCTGCTGACTGCTGTGACTTTCGGTTGTTTGATGTCGTTTTTCCGGTGACTGGGTATTCAGGGCAGGAAATGCTTTTCAATGAATACAGAGGAAACAAGAAGAATGTAAGGGTTATTTATTTGAAACAATCACTAGCAATGATAAACATGTAAGAAACAATTGCTATTTAATAAACATGTACCTTTAATCGTATTATAAATAACGGGGACATGAGAGATAAGTGGCCAGTAGTGGGAGCCTCTTCCTCCACACCTTTCTTTCAATTTTCGGCAAATTGAAAGGAACTTACACCGCTAAAATCTCTTTGTTCTCACATTTGTCCCATTCAACTGTAGAGTGTTCCATCACCTAGAATATCCTTTAGGATGTAATGGTTATATGTCCCTGCAACATTTATTGTGCATAAGATTATCAGTTGTCATAATGAAAATGGAACCATTGAATCTCTTACTCAAATAACTTCTACTAACCATGTTGATTAGTCAAAGGCCCAGTTAAGTCGAAGTATGAGAAATTGATAAAGATTTGAAATTGCATACCACTGGAACTGCATGATACGAGTCTTGAGAGTTGAGTTAAAATCTGCATGAAGATACTGTATCTTTTCAAGGCTTTCTTCACTCGTACTATTTGCAAATTCTTCAACATATGTGACTTTGGATGTGTGTTGTTGATATGCAGAAACCTTGGTAGAATGTCTTCTTTCTTCAACTGTAGTCAAAGGTCAAACAACACACTTTGACATTAGTGGCCAAACCATTGTTTTGAAAATTAATTTTAACAAGAATATAACCAAAACACATAACACCTTCTAAACACTATTAAAAGAAAGTTAGACTACTATAAAAATTAGTATATTTTTTATAATCCTAGTTAAAACATTAACTAGAGACGAGGTTAAAAGAAATTAAAGTGTTTGCATGTCAGTCCAACAATCCAACCTGACCCGACCCATTTCAACCCTTACTACCATTTTTCTTAACCCAGACCTCTTTCGACTCATCCACCCATAATTTCTGTAGGAAAAAAATATATGCTTACTAGAACTCATCTTGTCCCTTGTTCATTTGTTTAGTCTTCGTCTGGAAACTCATCAACCACTTTGACCCTTTTACTCTAACATAGCCTCTGGTGTGATAATCTTGATCTTCAATCTCCGTTAATTCCTTATCACACTTTAGAGTTCACAATACAACCTAGATTGCCTGTCGTGGAGAAAGAAATGTGACTAAACGTAATGCCTAGAGTGAATGAATACGACAAAAATACAGAAACATACAAGTCTAACACCAACATCATATACAAGGTTTTAACGTATAAGAGTGAACATTACAATTATTTAGATAAAATCCCAAGTTGCCTATTTATATTAGGGCAATCTTTTATTTTTTGTTAGCCAAACTAATATTCGTTAACTTCTGCACATTTATGAACTATATACATCTCATCTAGGTTTGATCCTTCAGTTTAGTATACAGATCATGTAACCCAACCCAACCCGACCCAAAACGCCAATTTGTATATCAAATCCTACTCTCGTTACTAAAACCGGTTTGGACTCGAACCTGTTTGAAAAACATGTATAATCAGGGTCGTCCCTAAGAATTCTAAAAAAACTTTGGGCCATGGGCGAGTAGTGAAAATCGAGCCCTAAAATATGTATTTTAAAAGAACTATCTATATAAAAAAGCTTAAAACATATATATTAAAAATCATATTTTTTAAAATTTATGGCCACGGGAGATTTTGCTAAACACCCAAATGAAGAAGACTATGAATTATGAAATAGTTTATGTTGGGCTAAATAACATTCCTTAATTGTAAACCAGTTGGGCTTCCAACATTAAAAGAGGCCCAAACTAGAAAGAAACCAGTCTTTGAAAATAAATAATTAGAGCTGGTTTGACGATGTTAATTGTTACCTGACGGAAAAATTCCAGCCGTCGACGAAGTCATCTGCTGTGATGGCTTTATAAATCCGATATGATGTGTGAAGATGGTGATTTGGTATTCACGACAGGAAATCTGTTTTCAGTGACTACAGAGAAAGAAAAAGAAGGTAAGGGTTATTTATTTAAAACAACGTCTAGCAATAATTAACTTATATTTAATTAACATGTATGTACCTTTCTTTCAATTAGTCTCTTATATGTCGATGCAGGGGATATGAGAGATGAGGGGCCAGTAGTGGGAGCCTCTTCCTTCACACCTTTCTTTCAATTTTGGGCAATTCCATATTCTCAATCTCAAAAGTGAAGGTAACAGCATCTCTGGTAGATCGTTGACCTTTTGACAATCCCCAATGATGAGATGTTGAAGAGATGTGAGGTGTTGGAGTCCCGTTGAAAGTGATTCCAGATTATCAAATTTCCATATGCACAGAGATGTAAGTGAAGAAGGGAAAAGGTGGGACAATTGACGAAAATTCCTCACATCAGGTTCATTATGTAATCTTAGTTTAACAAGGGAAGGTGGGAAATTCTGATTGCCCCATTCTGAGATGGGCTTTTTCAACCCCCCAGTTACAAGGGAACACAAATTGGGAGGCCAAAGCCCACGAGTAAAGGAAGCATCAATCATTGGACATCTTATGATATGCATATATTTTAACATGGTGAGATTGGATAGCTGAAGGTCAGGAAATGACTCCAGATTTTCACAATCTTCTATGATCCAACTGATTAGATTTGGTAGCTGCAGGTCACCAAATGCCTTCATGTTTTTGCAAAAATGAACATCCAGATTTGTGAGATTCGGAAGCTGGAGGTTAGGAAATGACTCTATGCTTGCACAACCTGATATTTCCAACCTGGTGAGGTTTGATAGCTGATGAAGATCAGAAAATAACTCCATGTTTGGACACCAAATTATTGACAAAGAGGTGAGGTAAGTGGAGTTACTCAATTGATTTATTGATTTTAGATTTTCACAAAAACTTATATATATAGTAAGTGACTTGAGATTCTGCCCTCCTCCACCTGTTGTTGTTGCTCTTGGGAAGGAGACATCTCTAACTGAATTACACATAACGATTCTTAAACTCTCAATTCTATTGGGACAACACAAACGCTCCAAACTTTCACATGACTGTATCTCCAACTTCCTAAGGGATGATAGGAGGTTGCTCCCAATGTTATCCTCATCCTCCTCTTTCTCTCCTAAACTCACCAATTTTTTACATTTAGATACCTCCAATTCCTTTAAATTTACAAGAACTTTACCTGCCTCTGCATCTGATTCCCACAGGTATCTTATTTCATCACAATTCGTGATTTTTACTGTTTCCATCACCCCAAAATTCTTTATAACACCTCTCCACACCTCATCCGTAAGCCCTAAAACAGATCCGATTTCTATCTCTGTGGCTGATGAAGCTGCTCGAACCAGACTTCTCAGCACACTTTCACAACATTTATATATTGTTAATACTCTTAGTGAAGGTAATGCTTCAAGTGAGACATCAATCAAATTGGGACAATTTTTTATTTGAAGCTCTCGAAGGCATGGAAACATTGCCTCGCTATTGGTTGACCATACCTCCCAACTCGACATATCTTCAAACCTTAGAATTTCAAGTGAAGGTAGTCGCCCAAGCGGCGGTAGAGATGTACATTTTCTACAAGCGCGTAGCGACACATGAACCAATCTATTAAAAGACGGATCCCCAACCCAGTTTGGAAACTCCATTCCCTCGTAACACTCAACCTCAAGCATTTTCAACTTATCACTGCGGGGCTTTAGCTCGTTGAGAACTTCCTTCTCAAGTGTTTCACTTGCAGACCCATCATCCCATTTCAACTCTAACTTGTTAATCCCTTTGAAAGATAAGTTCGCCTCTCGTGCATGCATTGAGCTCTGCACTTTGTTCAACCCCTCGATGGAAATTTCCCCCTGCAGATCCTTTAATCCCTTAAGCTCGGTTATTGCAAAGCCACTGTTTCCTCCGATGATGATCCTAGTGAGAGTCTGTAGGCTTTTCAACTCACCAATTCCCAAAGGCAACTTCTTCAAAAGTGGAGTATTTCTGATGTCAAAATGCCTTAGCCTTTTGAGTTTAAAGAAGCTTTTAGGCAAATTGACCAGACATCTACATCCAGAAACTATCAATGTCTGTAAATTATAAAGATTGCCAACATTCTCAGGCAACTCTTTTATATTTGTATGAGATAGATTAAGATACCGCAAGTGCTTCAAAGTACCAATGGAATTTGGTACCTCACTTATGTTAAAACGCCTCAAAGAAAGAACCCTTAACAGTGGCAGTTGAGGAAGCAAGTCAACCAAAATCTTGCTGGATAAGTAAAAATCCTTCCAGCCTTGATCTACCCCAACATATACCGCTAACAATGTTCTCAAACTTCTGGCCTTTTCAAATGCCCCGAACTTCTGGAAAGCTACATACTCCTCACGAATAAATGACATATGTCGGTACTTGGCTAAAGCTTTCTCCGTCATCTCCATCTGATTATCAAACCTTAAAAAGTATTCTCCAGCAACAAATGTGGCCAGGTCGTTCATGAGATCATGCATCACAAAAAAGGGTTCACCATTAGGTGCACGTTGGAAAAAGGACCTCGATAGCAATTTCTCAAAACATTCATGGCCCAAGCATTCTGGTGATTTGTTTGCAACTGACTCATTCAGATACCCTTCAGCCACCCATAATAATACCAACTCTTCTTTTTCAAACAAAAAGTCCTTAGGGAACAAAGAGCAATAAGCAAACAATCGCTTCAAATCGGCAGAAAGATCATGGTAACTTAGCCTAAGGGCTGGGACAATTTCATCAGCACTTTCTAAATTCCATATCTCACTGTTCAACACATCATTCCATTCTTCTCCTTCGGTTTTTGTTCTCATTAACCTTCCAATTGCCTTCAAAGCTAAAGGCAAACCACCACATTTTTTTACTATACCTTCAGCTTGTGGTTTAAGTGTTGTGTGTGAGTCAAAGCTATCCACATCCAATGCATGTAGAGCTAATAAAGACAAAGCATCTTCATGCGACAAACGGTCGAGATGGTCTAGATGATTAAAACCTATCTTTTTGAGCAGTTGCTGCTTGCGAGTTGTCATGATCACCCGACTTCCAGTAGCACCAGAACGAAATGGACGCACTAGGTTTTCCCAGTCGTCATAGTTTTCATTCCACACATCATCGAGCACTAATAGAAATCGTTTGCCTTCAAGTTTCTCTTTAAGATCAATTTGAAGCTGATTTGTATCTTTAAATTCTTCGTTTTCCTTAGCCACAAGTTTCTCTTTAAGAGCAATTTGAAGCTGATTTGTATCTTTAAATTCTTCATTTTCCTTAGCCACAGATTGATAGATGGTTTGACTTATTTTAAATATATCAAACTCATAGGACACGCAAACCCAAGCCATGAGTTCAAAGTGATCCTTCACTCGCGTATCGTTGTACAATATTCTAGCCAGAGTGGTCTTCCCCACCCCACCCATACCAACGATGGGTACGATGATGAAGTTTTGTTTAGATGGCTCATCCTGCAACAACTTGTTAATCAACTTCTTTCTCTCACCTTCTCGCCCAACAACATCAGATTCTAGCAAAGAAGTTTCGTTTCGTCTACTACCATAATTTGGGTTTGCAGCTTTCACAATCAAACCAAGCTCAGATTTTTCTTTATATAGACGTTCTAACTCGGTGGTAATATCTTCTAACTTCATATGCAATCTACGACTTAAAGAGAAATTCGTGCAACAAGTTAGGATGAAATTTCTTATCTTGCCGATGACTGATCCTGGCTCCTGGGTCAGGTCTTGATGCATAGCTTCAGTAGCTACATCGTCAAGTACGTCTTCGATATCGTAAGCCAAATGTTGGAGATCATTCAGCCATCGTTTAACAGCTTCTTCTTTTATCTCCTTTTGAGAAGCATCATTGAGCAGAGGCTGGATCTGGGACAGTTTCTTTCCCAGATTATTCAGGTCGGATTGGATTCGCTGAGAGAGATCATATTTGCTGGAGGCTTCATCGGCTAGCTTCTGGAAAATGACTTTGAAGAGGGCAGCAACAGCGGTTTCAGCCATTGTTAACTAACAGTGAAGATTGTAAACTGGAAATTGGAATATGAGAGTAATTGGTGTGTATGGTATGAATGTATGGTTATCTGTATGCTATGAATGTATGTAAATAAGATAATCAGATGAGTGGAGATAAGATATGAGTGGTTTGATTGGAGATAAGAAATAAGTGGACAGAAAGAAGATACGTTTCATAGACATTTGAACTAATAGTCTTGGTCAACAGTTTTTTTTTAATATACTGTACAAGGAGTAGTTCCCAGTATGAGCCAGCACTTTTTTCTTATGCTTTATGCCACAGGCATTCATTTTTATTTCGGCTCATTCTATACACACACCCCCTCATTCCTGATTACACCCCCCCTTGTGAGAGGAAAACTGTCGGTCCCACGCAGGCCCCACCTGTAAGTATGTGAGAGGAGGGGGGTGAAAAAAGTAAATAGGGGGTGTAGAAAGTAACACCCTTTATTTCTTGTATTGCTGTTAGAGAACAGTTTCCTATTTTTTTTGTAAAAAAAAAGTGTGAACTCTTAAAGTAACAAAAATTATAACGTGAAAATATGATCAGGCTACAAAAAAGAAAACACATTCAAGCCAATAATTTAAACTCACTGATAACACGAGAAACTTGAGATATTCTTCATCTCTTAGCTCACTCGTCTTTAGAATATCTCTAAAGGTATCAAACTTGAGATATTCTTGACCTTACATTATACTACACTTTGTTATGGTAATCTATCAGCATTAAAGAACATTTGCAGATTTCTTTATCACGGAAGCTTTGCATGCATTCAAGTAAACATCAGATATGTACGCACTTTTCGGGTTTTATTTGTTTGTTTTTTTAATATAAAGGGTAGTTTAGTCATTTCACACCCACTTAACTTAGAAAACTAACGTCCATCCACTTTAGGGGCTATCTGTTACCAGCAGCGGAACTAGCCCAAAAATTTAGGGGTATCCCAATTTTTTATTTTTTAGACCAGGGGTATCCTTTGTATAACGGAGACGAAGTTGCAGGGTATTTTTACACTACGGAAACGAAGTTAAGAGGTATTTTTACACTACGGAGACGGGGTTGAGGGGTAACCCGTGCTACCCCTACTAACATTGTAAGTCCGCCACTGTCTGTTACTCGAGCAAACCACAGGGAAGAAGAATCTAAATTTAAAAAGTTGGAGATTAAAGGTAAAATTTGGGCAAACTACAAGGACTATCTAGGCATTTTTCTTCTAAATCAAACCTTTGGGCTCAAGTAAGTCGTTTATCTAATAAATGGGTTGGCACGGCTTGTTTAAATAATGGGTTATACATGTCAACGTGTCGTTAATTCAATGGGTCAAACAAGTCAACCTATGCACGGTGAATAAACAGGTTAAACATGACAACTCAAATCTTAAATTGTCACCCCTGCTTTTAAAGCTGTTATTAACCCTTGTTACTATAAGCTATGTGATCTCCTAGAAATAATATCGGTAAGTCATACAACACCATGCCAACCGAATAATGCTGAGTACATTTTCATTTGCTACTACAGCCCAGCTAGAAATAAATCAAGACTGGGTTCTGCTCAATAAAGAAAGCCAAAACAAAATATGAAGTCTCAAGTCTAGTCGTTATGAGTTCAACCTTCAAAAATAGCTCATTATCCAACTAACATAGTTTTTGTAATCCAATTAGAGTCTTGACACACTAATCGTTTATAAACAAATTTAATATGTTTTGACATAAAGTACTTTTGGGTCAATCCAATACACGACATGTTTGACCATTACAAAGTTTACTCATTTTGACCCGTTATTCAACCCGGCCGACCAACCCATTTTGGCACCTCTAAAAACCTTAAGCTCTAGAATCTGCTGCTGAAACTGTAAAGCTGTTCCATCAGGTAGAAGTGCTCCATATGTATATCTGTCACAGAAAACATACAGTGTCACTCGAATGTCATGTACATACATCTATAACACACAAAAAAGTACAAGTAGCATGTGACACAGTCTTGATAAGGTTGGCCCGCTCATGGATACACATAATGGATATGTCCATCTTATACAAAACCATACAATGAGCTAGATCAAAATTCATAACAGAGTTCAAGAATCCTACACAGCCAAATCAATTAGCTCTAAAAAAGGTGATGAATGCAGAGTTTGATAGAACATCAGAAACAACGAAAGTATGAAACAGTAAATTGACAGCATAAGAATGAACAGTAATTTGACAACCCAGTCATGTAACGTCACTAAATTTGAAATTTTCGTTTAATATAATCAGATGGCACCATAACAACATCAAATTAGGTGACATCTACATACTAGTGTTGCAAATCATAGTCTAAGCCCTCTCGCCACGAATCCTATGTGCAACTGCAAGCTGTATCCACAGCTCGGTGAGGTGAAGGAAGTCACATCTCAGCTTATAGCTCGTTTACCTGTCCTACTTTGACTATAAAGGTCAAAACAACAATTTTCCAAAATTGGAATTCATATGAATATATTTTGATTATCTAAAAAACCAAATATGTATGTTAAAACATTACCTTATTTAAGGCAAGCTCATTGTGCGGGCAAATTGAAACTCGTGCAACATGTGCAATTTTGCCACCAGCATCTTTTGGTAATTGCTTCTTACCAGATTTTGCCCTTACTACATATCTACATAAAAAATGTAGCATTTTTAGCAGTTTGCCGAACTGACCATATATTGTTTGAATGTTTGATAGGCAGCAGGTCACTTACGTCATGTATATAACAAAGAATTTTAAGTAGAAGTGAAACTAATAGAACAGTGACAATGGAGGAGATTTGTTAGTCTATTATAAAGCATGAAATAGTATCATCGGTTTTACCGGTTTACAAACTCCGATTATACCTAAGCATATATATATATATACAGATTTTAAAACGGAGATTGCAACTCCTACCTAAATATGTATTACATCTGCTCAAAAGGAGATCAATTCGAAGTTCTTAAGCAAATTTAAAGTACAAATCCATCTATCCCCCAGTTTGGATTTCTTAGGTTCAAAACAGAGACACACACACACACACACACACACATACACATACATCTAAATTAGTACATACATAAACACATATGCACATGTGAAGAGAACACCATGAAGCTGCAATTTAAATTACAAATTCATGTAAAGAAAGAAACACAGGCGTTCTCATCCTTATAATAAGTTAGTTTGAACAACCCAAATAACCAGTAAGACAGTATTTAGGTTAAATTGTTATGCAGTTAAAATAAACATTGTTTAGTGGTCTCTATAAATAGTTAAAATAATAAAGTAAAACCAGTAACAGTTGATGAACAAAATACAGAATGACAATTAATTAAGTTAGGTTAAGAGAATTTACATTGAATCGAAAATCGGAGTTGAAATGAGAGCGCTGGTGGTGAAGTAAATCCAAACTGAATTTACAAGTGTTGCACGACCGTCTCGCGGAATAAGCAGTATCCTTCTCCGAAGCCGTTTCGATTTCGTCGGAAGTGTATCCGGTGGCCGGAAGTGAACACCATACGTTTCCTTGGGGGAAGATCAACTGGTTTGACTCACATTGGACATTGCTCGTCAAGTTGGGCCAAGTCCAGCTTCTTAAACAACTCACTTAGGCCCAAGTTAAGATATTACTAGGGTCCATAATCTAACTTCTTGATACCATAAATGGCATAGACGGGTGTAAAAGGGGCTAGGAGGTAATATTGTAAGTAGACATGGGCAAAAAAAACCGGTTTTTTAACCGAAACCGGTTAATAACCGTAACCGAAACCGGTTTTTAACCGGTACCAAAATAACCGGTTTAGGTTTTTTAATAACCGGCGGTTCCTAACCGGTTTTAGTATTTCTTATCAATAACCGGTTAATTAAAAACTGGTTTTTTAGTGTGTCAATAACCGGTTAACCGTTCTCGAGGTGATGCATCAAATAGTGAACTCGGGAGGTATAAATATACCGATTTTTTAGCAACCTTGTCACCCGACGAGTTTCACAACTTTGATGTTTTGGCTTGGTGGAAAATACAAGAACCGCATTATCCCGTTTTAGCCGCCATGGCACGTGATCTACTAAGCTCCCAAGCTTCTACGGTAGCTTCGGAGTCGGTTTTTTCTCTTAGTGGAAGGGTACTATCTATTCGACGAACAAGACTTACACCGGAGGCGATGGAAATGTGCATTTGTTTGAAGGATTACTTGGATGGCGTGGAACGTATACAACATATTTCAAGTCTTGAGGGCGAGCTTGAGGTGGAAGAACAATTACATGATGTTGAAGTTTTTCAAGGACGGGCGCAACCACTTTCCGATGACGAACTCATGTACGATGAATCCGTACGCTCTACTAGCCCCCGAAGCTACTAAACGAAGAAACGAAGAAATGACGAAACAAAACTACAAGACGACAACTTCATTCTAGACTAGTTAAGAAAATTGTATTGGATATTTTCATGTTTATTAATGTAATGTTACTTGATCTACTGTTTTTATAAAATTCTGCATGTTTTTATATAATTCTGCAGGTTTTTATATGATTCTGCAGGTTTTTAAAAATTCTGCATGTTTTTAATATAATTCTGCAGGTTTTTAATATAATTCTGCATGTTTTTAAAAATTCTGCATGTTTTTATAAGTTTCTGCATGTTTTTATAAGTTTCTGCAGCTTTTTTTTTAAATTTCTGCAGTTTTAATATAATTCTGCATGTTTTTAAATAATTCTGCATGTTTTTAATATAATTCTGCAGGTTTTTAATATAATTCTGCATGTTTTTAAAAATTCTGCATGTTTTTATAAGTTTCTGCATGTTTTTATAAGTTCCTGCACGTTTTTATAAGTTTCTGCATGTTTTTATAAGTTTCTGCAGCTTTTTTTTTAAATTTCTGCAGTTTTAATATAATTCTGCATGTTTTTATAACTTTCTGCATGTTATTCTGCATGTTTTTATAAAATTCTGCATGTTTTGTATATGATTTAATGATTCTGCAGCTTTTTTTTTTAAATTTCTGCATGTTTTATAAAATAACCGAAAAAACCGGTTTTTATTAACCGGTTCACTAGTTAACCGGTTTTTCATAACCGGTCGGTTATTACCGGGTAGCGATTTTCGAGGTTAATAACCGGTTATTAACCGGTCGGTTATTAACCGGTCGGTTATTAACCGTAACCGGTTTTGTTTTTTTGGCCCAATAACCGTCCCAACCGGTTAACCGGTTTAGGTTATTAAAAAAACCGCTTTGTGCATGTCTAATTGTAAGGGATTAACAATTGTTAAGTCATTTTAATTATATTTTTTTGTATAGCATAATATATATTTTATGAAGCCATTTTTATCATAGTTATATATATATATATATATATAGGGCTTGGCTATACAAGAAACCCTATCTTTTTTAGAAAACTTTGCAAACTCTTTGTCATCCATTGATTAGGTGCCAGCCAAGTTGATCAATGGTTCTCATGGTTTTAGGTAAGAATTAGATTTAAAAGAAATAATATAATACATTACTACAAGTGGAAGGGGCATTTTAGGTAGTGAAAAAGAAGCTTTTTGACTTTCCAGAACTATCAAATCATCATATCACTTTCTCTTTCTCTTTCTCTTACCTCTTCCTCTTTCCCATTTCTTCAACCCAATCTTGAAGACAAAAGATGAACACTCTTCATATTCAGGAGAAATAAACAACAACCACCACCAGCAACCACCTCCTCCGGCGAAACTCACCGGGCTTCTTCTCCGGCTCTCTCTCTCTCTCTCTCTCTCGTCAATCTTTAGAAGCAAATGAAGGGTCTGAATGTTGTTTTAGAGAGAGAACGATGACAACAAACTTCATCATGTTCATCTATAACACCAAGAACACACATACAAGTGTGTGAGAGAGAGGAAGTTTGAACACACATACAGACGACTCGGGTCAGATTCATGTTCAGGTTCGGTTCTAATTTAGTTCGGGATTCACTCCAGATTTATTTCGGTCGGTACATGATTGTCTTTGAATTCCCTACATCCTTGTAATTTTTAGCTGAGTATTTGTTCGAATTGCTGTTTGTTTGATTGATTTTAGGATGTGTATCTTGTTTCCTTACATTTCGTGAATCTTGGATATGGGTATATGTATATATATATAGCTGTGAACTGTTTGGATGGATTATGCTTGAAAAATGTTGATTGTTAACTATATAGGGATTTTACAGAAATAATGATATACGGTTACCGATTTGTTTGTTTATGTATACATAAGGTCTGAAAAAATTATTGATACTGTTGGAATAATTGTTACAGAAATAATGATATACGGTTGACGATTTTGTTGCTTTGGTTGCTGTTTGGGCTTTTGATCTGAACAGTAAGTGTTTTTTTTGTTGGGTTGTTTGATTTACAGAAACAGACCCATAACATGTGTTAAGCACCTGTTAGAATGATATATAACGTGTGTTGATTTACAGAAACAGATCCATAAAGATATTCAATTGACAAGCTGGATGGATGTAGGCGACGTTAATGTGGGGACATTGAATAAGTCAAATCTTTTGGGAAAGAAGTTTTCGTTCGTTTATAACATGTGTTAGGGGTTCATGCTGTAACAGATCCATAAACAAGTTTTCATGCTGTAACAAGTTTTCGTTCGTTTATAAAATGTGTTAGTTGTTCATGCTGTAACAGATCCATAAAGAAGTTTTCATGCTGTAACAAGTTTTCGTTCGTTTATAACAAGTTTTCGGCCATAAAGATATTCAATTGACACCATGATGTGTATATACTGATCTAACATGTGTTACAATTTGGCTGTTCTGAACATGTAATTGATTAACATGTGACAAGGGTGAAAACAGTCGACGGGGGCGATGAGTTTAATGGTGAGCTTACTTAATATCGTAATCTTGTTGTAACCCCACTTGTATACATATGATAACATGTAAGCATCCATTATAACCCGACTTGTATTCATGTATATCAAAAGTGGTTTGAAAAACACCATGATGTGCATATACTGATCATAACATGTGTACAAGTTAATATGAAACATACAAGTTAATATTGTAACACCGTATACCTGGGATAACATGTGTTAAGCCTCTGTTATAATCTTGGTTTAACCCAACATGGTGTCATGTATAAGCTAGTGGTTTCCAAAAAACTATTAACTTGTATAATCTTGGAACATACAAGTTAATATTGTAACACCGTAACCCGACTTGTATTCATGTATATGAAAGTCACATCCTTTGGGAAAGAAGTCTTCGTTCATTTATAACATGTGTTGGTGGTTCATGCTGTAACAGAACACCATGATGTAACCTGATGTTTAGGCAATATAACAAATGTGTATATACATGTGTTAAGCATCTATTATAACGTGTGTTAAGACTTCCATAATGGATGAATAAACTCCAATAGTAAGTTAATAACAACAGAGTAAAAACCTGATATATAATATGAAATGAGCCATTTATGGTAACACATGTACCGGTAATTTTGGAAAATATAATATGAAACGGGTCATTTGTTTTGCACATTCTGGAATGTATAACATGTGTTAAGCCTCTGTTATAATCTTTTTGTAACCTGACATGTATTCATGTATAAGCTAGTGGTTTACAAAACACCATGATGTGTATATACTGATCTAACATGTGTTACAATTTGTCTGTTCGAAACATGTAATTGCTTAACATGTGACAAGGGTGAAAACAGTCGAAGGGGGCGATGAGTTTAATGGTGAGCTTAGTTAATATTGTAATCTTGTTGTAACCCTAACATGTAAGCATCCATTATAACCCGACTTGTATTCATGTATATGAAAGTGGTTTGCAAAACACCATGATGTGCATATACTGATCGTAACACATGAACAAGTTAATATGGAACATACAAGTTAATATCGTAACACCGTATACCTGGGATAACATGTGTTAAGCCTCTGTTATAATCTTGGTTTAACCTAA
The DNA here is from genome assembly GCA_030545235.1 of Helianthus tuberosus. Taxonomy (NCBI): domain Eukaryota; kingdom Viridiplantae; phylum Streptophyta; class Magnoliopsida; order Asterales; family Asteraceae; genus Helianthus; species Helianthus tuberosus. Next base: position 140,804,556 of record CM060426.1, on the reverse strand, counting down.
CATGGTGTCATGTATAAGCTAGTGGTTTCCAAAACACCATGATGTGTATATACATCTTGTAACATGTGTTAAAATGACTGAAAATGTATAACGGGTGTTAATCATCTATTATAACGTGTGTTAAGACTTCCATAATGGATGAATAAACTCCAGTAGTAAGTTAATAACAACAGAGTAAACCTGATATAACGTGTTTTAAGCCTCTATTATAACATGTCTTAATAATTCCAGAATGGATGCATAAACTTCAATAGTAATTGTAACGTTAGAGGTACAAATATGGGCGCCTCCAACAGAAAATGTGTTAAGTCTAGACCGTTTTAACATCGTGTACTAGAGAAAACAAGAAGAGTATCACATTACATATTACTAGTAAACAAAAATACATAGCACTAACACGTGTTACGTTGTATGGGTTTCATGTCACATGTAACACATGCATGTCCTGAAGTAAACTAAAATACATAGCACTAACACGTGTTAGTTGTGTTGTGCTGTAACACAAACATGGTCATGATCCTTAAGCATCTGATCCACGTTTGACGAAACCAACGGTCCCGAGAATTGGATCTTGTTTCCCTTGTATCCATCACCATCCTCATAAAAAAAAGATAAGATAACCGTTAAGTCGTTAACCAGACATAAATATTAACACATTCATAGCCAGAAAATCTTTTTTCTCAGATAACATCACAAAAACAGTTACTATTCAGATCAAAAGCCACAAACAAAGCAACCAAACCAACAAAAAACAGTTACTATTCAGATCAAAAGCCCAAACAAGCAACCAAACCAAGCACAACTTTTTAACACAAAAATAAAAAACCTGCAAATTAATCTTACACAACTGAAACAACAACTAACAAAGGACACAGAACTAAAAACCTGCAATTAATTCGTCATACCCTAATACATGTCTCTAATACGTCGTCATACCCTAATACATGTCTCTATAACATGTTACTATGGTTTAGCTGTGAAACAGGAGTTCAGACTATAACACGTGTTACGTTGGTTGTGCTGTAAGACAAACTTGGCTTAGCTGTTAAACAGGAGTTCAGACTATAACACGTGTTACGTTGGTTGTGCTGTAAGACAAACTTGGCTTTTCGTTTCTAAAAACAGATGTGCCGATTATTAACACACGTTATATATCATTCTATCAGGGGCTTAACACATGTTATACATGAACACAGCAACCTAACCAACAGTTACTATTCAGATCAAAAGCCCAAAACAAAGCAAAAACAGTTACTATTCAGATCAAAAGCCCAAAACAAAGCAACCTAACCAACAAAAAACAGTTACTATTCAGATCAAAAAGCACCAAACAAGGCAACCATACCAACAAAAAAACAGTTACTATTCAGATCAAAATCCCCAAACCAACAAACACATTTTTTTAACACAAAAATAACTAATCCATGGATCAAAATCAAACGAGTTTGAAACCAAAACAAGTAATCCATGAATCAAAATCAAAATTTATAAACACCAGAAGAATGAAAACCAAACTAAAATCAATAGTATTGAAATTTATTACCTATAAACGTCATTCTTTTTTTTGAAACAATAATCAATGGTATTGAAAAATAATTAATCTTTTGGATTATAGGCATGTAAGTATATACAGAATCTTCGAATGCAACAGCTGAACATTGCCATGCAGTATATTTGGATTATTCCATTAAAAAAAATCTCAACTAACAAAAAAAAAACATAGATTCGAGATACTTAAGTTAGATAAAGAGACAACCCTAAAGAGACAAACCTTGAGCATTTAATTCTTCATCAGTTTGAGAGTCAGTGCTAAGGAACATGTTGGGGAAACTATGGACCGGCGACATTAACTCGGATGTTGGTGGAATTGTCTCCATGGACATTAATGGAGAAAGCATAATTTGGAGGAGAAGATGATAATGGAGCTTTCTGTTAATGAAGATATAAAATAGGGCATATAAAATAAACTGAAATATTGTAAATGAAAAATGGGGTGAGTTGTTTTTTGAAATGAGTTGATGGGCATTAAATGATGATGTCAGATCAAATTGGGAAACTAAACTTGGGTTGGGAAATTACTAATATATCCTTGAAAGCAAAATGGATTATGAAGGTTCTCAGGCCACGTGGATGAATATAGTCCACAAGTAGAGTTTGCTAAGTTTTTTTAAAAAAATGGGGTTTTTTTATATAACATTATCCTATATATATATATAGGGAGCCGCTAAAATGAGAACCACCACGAGTTATGAGAACCGCGAGAACCAAGTGTCACGGAGGGCCGTTGACCACAATTTTTTTTTACAACTAGATCCGTATATTTTAACAACATTCGTAAAAAAAAATTCAAACGGCGCGCCCGAGGGGGTAGTTTTTTACACCCAAAGTTTGTAAAAAAAAAAAAGAAAAAACAAAAAAATAATAAAAACACCAAACTTTGGGTGTAAAAAACTACCCCCTCGGGCGCGCCGTTTGAAATTTTTTTTTTACGAATGTTGTTAAAATATACGGATCTAGTTGTAAAAAAAAATCGTGGTCAACGGCCCTCCGTGGCACTTGGTTCTCGCGGTTCTCATAACTCGTGGTGGTTCTCATTCTAGCGATCCCCTATATATATATATATATATATATATATATATGGGAAGGTTCATTGGGGGAACACTAAAAAAGTGGGGAACAGCGGGGAACCGACTCAAACGAACTCCGATTGGACTCATTTCAGCGGCGTTGGAACCGGCTCGTCGAACCCTAACTAAGATCTCTTAAACCTAAACCCTAAATCCTAACTCCTAAACTCTAAACCCTAAAGCTAAAAAATAAGGTTAAAACTTAAGCTAAACCGTAAAATCTAAACTATAAACCCTAAAGGCTAAAACTAAAGCTAAACCCTAAAGCTAAAAAATAAGGTTAAAACTTAAGCTAAACCGTAAAATCTAAACTATAAACCCTAAAAGCTAAACCCTAAAGGCTAAAACTAAATCTAAACCCTAAAGCTAAACCCTAAAGCTAAACCTTAAAGCCTAAAGCTAAACCCTAAACCATAAAGCTAAACCCTAAAAGCCAAACCCTAATATATTTAGGGTTTAGGGGTTATGATTTAGGGTTTAGGGTTAAAAGATCCTAGTTAGGGTTCGACGAGCCGGTTCCAACGCCGCTGGAATGAGTCCAATCGGAGTTCGTTTGAGTCGGTTCCCCACTGTTCCCCACTTTTTTAGTGTTCCCCAATGAACCTCACACTATATATATATATAGGATTAGGTTCAAACGTGAACAAAATCCCAAGAGTGAACTGTGTGAACTGATCTGGGCCCTTGATTTTTATGATCTTGAGATTAAAATGAGTGCATGATGGTAATTATGTGGTTAATTTTTTTTATTTAATTAAATACAAAAGGGTATATGTGTAATTTCCATTATAAATAGATTGCATAAATCCCGTAATCATTGGATCAATTTGTTAACTAGACAAGATTTCTTTCAATTTTAACATTCAAAATCCACTTTTCTTCAATCATATGGAAAAAATTCAAAATCCACTTTTCTTCAATCATACTCCACGTTGAGGATCCAACTGGATTCCACTCACCATCCAAATCTATCCCCAAATTAGATATCCTCCAAATTATATTCCATTCAAAATAGATATCCTCACCAATCGATCCCCAAATTCAATCAATACATCACACACAATTTATTGTTGCAGAACCCTCACACCGGAGAAGAATATACAACAATACAAAAGTGAAAACGACGATATGACGAACGCCGGAATTTCTCTCTCACATTCACAGCCGGATCGTTTTCAGATCCGAATCGAAGAAACAAGAAACCCTTAAAAACCTAACTTTCTCTCTCACATTCACCGCCGGAATCGAAGAAAAAATAGGGGTTGTTCGCCGTTTTATCGCCGAAATCGAACAAATCAGGCTTCAACGGTGGTCCAAATCTTTGCCGGATCGTTGCTGAGTTTTTCAAATCTTCGCCGCCGATGATGAAGTTGAAGAACAAATCCAGATCCAAATCGTTTGCTGAGTTCTTCAGATCTTCGCCGCCGATGCTGAGTTTTTCGGATCGTTTTCAGATCTTTGCCAGATCGTTTTTCAGATCCGAATTGAAAATTAGTTGCTGAGTTTTTTTGGTCTCTCCAGCATTGATCCGACGAAATTAGTTGTTGAGTTTTTTTGTTCAATTTTTTGATTTTGCTCTGTTTTTTAATGCGATGTACACATGTGTATTCTGATTTTTCTCTGTTTTAATGCGATGTACACATGTATATTTTGATTTTCCTTTGTTTTTAATGCGATGTACACATGTATATATCATCTGTTTTTTGTGATATCTCAGATTTTTTTTGTATTGAATGTGTAAAGTTGTTGATGTACACTTGTGAATTACTGTACACATATGTACGATGCTGAGTACACATGCGTACTGTTCTATTCATGTCCAAGTACACATGTGTATACCGTCGAAATATGAAGGTTACGTGGATCTTAAAAATCAAAATTTGAATTCTGGTGATGAAATCCGAAATAAAAATTAAAATTGAAATATGGTGATTTGTTGTTTGTTTTGATAATTATTTTATTAATAAATAAAACATAATGTGGATAATGAATTTAAAATAGGAAAGATGTAACTTAATTCAATTATTAAAATAATGATTTAAATCTAATTTTTTATATAATTACAATCCTACCCTTAACAACTAAAAAGGAAATCAATGGTCCAGATCTGTTCACGCAGTTCACTCTTGGGAGGTTGTTCACGCTGGAACCCTACCCTATATATATATATATATATATATATATATATAGAGAGAGAGAGAGAGAGAGTGGGGATCCTACGGAAAGTGTGTTTTTCCTAAAAAGTCATAAAACACAATAATTTCAGGCATAAAACACACCTAAAACTCACAAATAATAGAATGAATATTACTAAAACACCATATTCAAACTCTAATAGTCCATAAAAACTTAAAACGCACCATCGTAGAACTATGAATATAAAACACAAAATGCTAACAACATAAAACACAATAATATTTGTCATTCCATAATCAGAGCCTTAACATCTAAAACACAACACAAAACCCACATACATGATGTTTTAGTAATCTTCATCATATTATTTGTGGGTTTTTGGTGTGTTTTATGGTTGACATTATGGTGTTTTATGACTTTTTACACTTTTTAGGAAATTTAGACTTTCTGGCCAACTCCTAACCATGTATATATATACGTATATATATGGGTAAGATCAAATAAAAAGTTTATTTTGCCTAAGTAGGATGAGAAATAATCTTAACCATTCATTTTTCAAATCAGTGGTTAAGATGAAAGTGTAGAAGAAAGAATGAGTGCAAATGTATATTGGGAAAATCCTATTTATGGACTTTTTCTCTCCACATGCAAGGCACATGCCTATTCCACCCCCATTTTTTAAACGTTCATAACTTTTTTATACGACATTATTTTTTCATAAAAATTTCACCGTAAAATCGAGCGTCTTTTTATCTTTAATTTGAGTATCATATTGCTATATAAAATATAAACACTAAAAAACCCCACTAAAATGTGTTGTATTTCTATGTTGTATAACATTTTTTTGTGCTAGATTTTTTTGCTAAATTTTTTTGTCTTAATTTTTTGTGCTGGATTTTTTTTGTACTACATTTTTGCTGAATTTTTTCGTGCTACATTTTTTGTACTAGATTTTTTGTGCTATATTTTTTTGTACTACATTTTTTGTGCTATATTTTTTTGTACTAGATTTTTTTATACTAGATTTTTTTTGTTGTATTTAAAAAAAAAACAAAAAGGGTGCCACATGTCATTTTCACTCCTATTTATAAGAACCAAAATGCCTTTCATTCCTACTTATTAGAAGTGCCACATGTCATCATCACAATCCTTCTTAGGCTACTTAGGCAAAATCCACTTTTTAGTGGATCCTTCCCATATATATATATATATATATATATATATATGTAAAGGTTCCTGTAAAAAAGACCAAAAGTGTGAGAAGGATAAGAAAGAATCTACACCATTAGATCTTTGATCTAATGGTTTAGATTAATAGGGACCAAATTGTAAAATTTGTTTTATTTTTTGGACTGAATTGAAAATTATAGGGGTAATAAAGTCTTTATATCCATTCAAAATAGGACACTGTAATCAAAATCCATACAATTTCGATTTCTCTCTCCAATCACACGACCAGATCTCTCTCTCTCTCTACAATTTTCGATCTATCTCTCTACATCGCAGTGGAGCGGCGGCGGCGAGCGGCAGCGGCGGTGGAGGTGCCGGATCGGCAGTGGTGGTGCGTCGGTGGTGGTTGTCACGGCCCCCGGCCCGGTTTGACCCGGTCAGGAGCCGCGGGACAGGAAACCCGTGGTATTTATTTAATTGAGTTTAGCAGCGGAAGATTTTAGCAGGATCTTTTAAAAACTGAAAATGCCTGATTATTTTATTTCATCTTTCGGGATAAAACCCCGGTAATTTACAATCAGATGATTTCACTGGGAAATCTTTATTTTACAAAACATGTTTCTTTATTTATATTGAGCCACTTCCTTAAGCTTGTAGTGTTTCACGGCACTTTTCCTGGATCACAACAGATCACCTGAAACATGTTTGAAAAAGGTTTTGTCAGCAGGGAAATACTGGTGAATCATTCTTTTTACTAAAATGACACGTTGTTATAATTTACAGTATTAAGAGCGATTACAATGTTTCCATATATCAACCAACTACCCACAGTATTTGTCACTCGGCCATCCATTGGTAACCTCATTGTCCAATGGTGTCTGTGACTATGGTCATATCACCCCTTGGCTAACTCGTTGTCCAATGGTGACGGTTATCAAGTAATGTATACAAAACCCCACATACCGGCTGTAATTTGGAGATTACAAAGACTTAATCCCTGTAATTATAACCTTGAAAATAAACATGATTTTGAAATCAAATTTATTAAAAAGAGAATGACTCACATTGCTGATTTAACACGGACAGAGTCTAAACTCACGAGATTAAACCCTCACAATGAATGACAAAGTGCGATACTTAAACATCCATCGAATTCACGATGAATGACAAAGCATAACCCTAATGTGGGCAGCACTTAAACATCCATTGGATAGTTTCAATCGATCGGATATTGAATCGTAGCAGCGATCGAGTTATTACCCTGTTATCGCGGCAGAACTTCGAGATTATATGTGTTTTAGGACTGTTTCTATAATATCTCAGTGTACGTTTTGAGTTTGAACGTCGAACGAACGCCAGAAACCAAGTGCCAATGCCCTATATTTATACTGGAAAGTGGGCTCCCTCGCGTGGCGCGAGGCCCTGTCGCGTGGCGCGAGGGGTACCCTACTACCATAGGGTAGCCTCGTGTCCCAGTAGCTCAGGTGAGTTAGTCGCTCGATCAAATTCGTTTTACACGTAAAACTGTCAAGATAATACTAACTAGGTTTTACCCCCCCCCCCCCTGAGTTTTAGGGGCCCTGATCCTGATTCCAATTGTTCTGAAAATTTTAGGGTTTATGCAGAATCACTTGGGTTTCTTAATTAGGGTTTCCTATTGGACAAAATAAGATAATAATTAGGACTTTTGATGAGAGTTGTTACATCCTCCCCACCTTAATAAAAATCTCGTCCTCGAGATTTACTGGAATAAGTGAGGATACTTTCGCTTCATCTCTGATTCCAGCTCCCAAGTGTACTCAGATCCTTTCTTTGAATCCCACTTGACTTTGACCAGCACTAACCGCTTGTTCTTGAGAAACTTGATTTTTTTATCTTCTATTTGTAATGGCTTCTCAACAAATTTTAACTTTTCATTTACCTTTATATCTTGAAGAGGTACTACCAGGGACTCGTCAGATAAACATTTCTTGAGATTGGATACATGAAATACGTCATGTACTCCAGCTAATTCTTCTGGTAGTTGTAATCGATAGGCAACTAGTCCTATACGTTGGATTACTGGAAATGGTCCTACGTATCGTGGACTTAGCTTTCCTTTCTTACCGAATCGAACTACTCCTTTCCAAGGAGAAACTTTCAAGAGTACTCTATCTCCGACTTGAAATTCTAGTGGTTTGCGTCGATTGTCGGCATAGCTCTTTTGGTGATCTCGAGCAGTCTTTAGTCTTTCCTTGATTTGAGTGATCTTGTCGGCAGTTTCTTGCACAATTTCAGGTCCTGATAATTGACTTTCTCCTATCTCTGCCCAACAAACTGGAGTTCTGCACTTTCGTCCGTACAATGCTTCAAATGGGGCAGATTCAATGCTTGAATGATAACTATTGTTATAGGAGAATTCGATTAAGAGTAGGTGGTCATCCCAGTTTCCACCAAAATCTATCACACATGCTCGGAGCATGTCTTCCAGTGTTGTAACACCTCAAAAATTCACGTCCTATAATATGTTGATACGTGTCATATGTTTAAAACGTGTGAAAGAATATTATAGAAGGACTAAAGTTGACAAACATGGAAAGTATGTGAATATACGTATTCTAAGTGTCAACTGTGAATAAATATAATGTACATTAACCCTTTCAAACGAATAAATCATGGATCATACGAAGCTAAAAGTGAGAGATTTCAAACTACAGGGACTAAATGTGTCAACATGTTTAATTTATACCTCTGAGTGACCTTTTGACAAACCCGAAGCTTTGTAACTGTTAATTACGCTCACTAGAATGCACGATATAAATTTCGTAAAGTTTCGTTATCGTATGAGAAAGTTATGATCAAATTCGTAAGCGAGGGGTTAAAGCGTTAACATTGAAAGTTATGACTTTTCGGGTTAACCAGAAGTGTCCAGGGACTTAGCAAAGTGGGTATAAGTCCTAAAGCCCTTGTAGGTAAATAAGAAGGGGTCAAATTGCAAGAAAAATGCTTAGTTGACCTTTTAAAGAGCCAAGGGACAAAATGCAAGAATTTGAAAATGAGAAAATCTTATCAGAAGGCCCACGCGGGCCGCGTAAGACATGCTAAGTCTTTACGCGGGCCGCCTCAGCCACCCAGATGCAGAAAATCATTTATTTTGGCTGTTCAGCCTTGGAACCGACTTATGATGATATTTTCTCATCCATGGGCGACCCCTAAGCATTCCTAAACACTTAGGGACACTTGTAAACGAATTGTGGTCAGTCATAGCCTTGTGTGTCAACTTCTTATGGTGATTAAATCACTATATAAGGACCAAAGTTGCAACCAAGTTCCTCACGCTTCATTCTTGCACTTCTGATCATTTCTGGAGCTCAAGCCTTCTCTCAAGTGATCACATTTCGTGCTTAGGACCTTGGTAAGTTTGCTAAACCTTTCTTGATTAAGTTTTAGCTTAAAAGTCAAACCGTCGTAATTAACGGTTGACTTTAAGATTAATCACTAATGGTCCAGTGATTAGTCGAATCAAAAGTAGTTATAAGTTGGTAATTATGTGGGTAATAAACCCTCAAAAGGGTTCCCCCTGATTCCCACTCTAACTAAGTCAAATGTCGGGTCAAACTTGTATTTAAAAAGTCAACAGAATGTGTAAATTACAATTTATGCATAATTAGCAATGTAGAACATATACAACCTGTTTGATCATTAATATAACTTGGTAATGAGTATAAGAACATGTCTAAACATGTTCAACCCGACAATTTACTGTATAGACCCGGTTCGGAACCGAAAGTCGCATAGTTTGACTTATACTTTGACTTTCAGTTCTGACCCGTTATGGTATGTTTTAGAAATACCTAAAAGCTTCATTTGGACCAGGTTACATGCTAGTATAACCCTCTGTGATTATACACTATGGTTCATTAGTTAACCAATTAATACGCATGATTCCGTTAATTGCCCATATGTTTACCATTATGCCCTTTTCACCTTAAACCGTGATTTTTGAAAATGTAAAAGAGTAAAAACCTTAATTACTGATAGATAGACTTGTATGCAAAGTTTGACATCAGTTTGAGGTGTAGAATAAGAGTTATGCTCGTTAGCGTAAAATTAAAGTTTTATGTTAATAAAACGGCGTAATTAGCGTATAGCCTAGTTAAGCCTACTTTTTGATATCAAATTTTTTACCCACTGATGTAATATATTATTTTGGGATTTTTAAATATTTTTAATTAATTTTAGGCTGAGCATAACTCATAGTCGTAGGCTTAATCCGGTACTTGTCGGTTTTGCCCTTACGGGCCATAAAATGAGTTTTACATATCTAAACGACTCCAAACCTTTTGCTACTGATCACATATGATAAATAAATTATTTTAAGCCTTCTGGAAATATAAAAATATCAGATTTAAGTATCAAACCCGGAAATGGCCTTTAATCGTCTTTTTAAGCGTTTTTAACGCATATTATGTACTAGAAGTATTTTAAACATACAAGGGTTGATACCTACTGATATTTAAGGAAAATTATAATATTTTAACAGTAAGCAAAGGTTGATAAACTCAGACTTCAGTTTTGAGCTTTTCGGCTTATGTGAAATTACCAAAATACCCCTACGGGGCATAGTTTGGTTATAATTGATAAATTTCACATATATACTTTATCCTACTGTTATAACTCATTAATTTGAGTATGTTTACTGATTACATCAGACCTGTAACTCAGTTAAACACTTAAACCCTTTTACAAACTTTTAAATGACCAAACTACCCCTACGGGGCCTATTTTGTGTTTAAACACGTTTCGGGCATAATGAAAGACATCTTACTGATGTCACAACATATTTGAGGCATAATTAACTTAGGAAACCTGTCTATAGCTCTCATGAATACCCGTCACGCTTATTACGCGTACGGTCCGGTTTATGTAACAAGTTTACATAAATTAGCCGAAACGGGTCAAACCTTAACGGTTTTATCTCAAAATCCAGAATGTGAATAATAAACCCATATTAAACAAGTATCTGAACTTGTCGGGTCTAAATCACATTCTATCCGGTCTTCGCTTAATCGTGCGTACGAACCGTATCCTTGAAACTAGCCGGTCTAAGCTTAAGCTTAACTAAAGACCCGTTAGGATTCTAATAGGTTATTATAAAACCTTCGTTCCAGATTAGGAGGACCAGTAAAAGCTACGTGCATTTTGCTTATTGTGATTTATACATTGCTCAGGTAAATACTTTTAACTTATTTTCCCTATACGGGCTTGGGTTACGGTATATAGCATACCGCTTGATCGAGCATCAAATCTCCACAGTTGAGTGGGTAGTTGACTAATTTGATCGGCTCGTTTAAACAGTCTTGATTACTTAAAGCCTTTGGGGGGTTAATGACCATATCCCGGATATCCATGGCATCATCTTACGAGATGGCCACGACCTGAGCACGGGGTGTAGGCGTACACCTGTCAGTGTATAACTCTATATTGTGGTGTGTCTATTGATCTTTAACCCGGACAAGATCCGGGCTACTGAACGCACAAGTAACATGTAATTCGTTCACTAATATTAAATAATTCTCCCAAGTTATAAAAGGTTAATTTTGCCTCTGTGCATTTTAATCAAATTATAAAAGATATTTTTGTGCCACGTGCATGCAAACCAATTTTCTTAAACCATTTTCAAAATGAGTCGGTTAATTGTATTTACCAGTGTAAACTGACATATTTTCCAAAAAGGCTAAATGCAGGTACTATACGAAATTGGCTGGATATTTCTCCTTAGCATCAATAGAAGTCTCGCAAGCTTAAGATGCCTAAAAGTCTGTTGAACTATTGTTTCCATTTTATTTTCGATCCGTCTGTGGATAAACAATCGATAGTTGTGATATTTGATATTACAATATTATATTCGGTTGAATTATATCTTTTAAATTGCTTCCACTGTGCATATTAAATATTGTGTTGTTTGACTATTATGTTGCCAACCACGTCACGATACTCCCCACCGGTGACACGTGGAAATCGGGGTGTGACAAGTGTTTGTATCGTCCTTTCACTTTGCTCGTCTGTTTGTGGATGATATGCCGTACTTAGATTTAGTCGGGTTCCCATAGCTTCTTGGAAACTTTTCCAGAAGTGGGAAGTGAAACGACTATCCCTATCTGATACAATGGAGAGTGGAACTCCATGTAAGGATACAACTTCATCTACATACAACTTTGCCAACCTTTCCATGCTAAAGGTTTCTTTCATAGGTAGAAAATGAGCTGATTTGGTTAATCGATCTACAATTACCCAAATCGTGTCATTACCCTTTCTGGTTTTGGGTAACTTAGTAACAAAATCCATTGTTATAAGTTCCCATTTCCATATAGGCATTTCTAGTTGTTGCAGTAGACCTGAGGGTTTCTGGTGTTCTGACTTAACTTGTGAACAAGTTAGACACTTAGAAACATATCTAGCTATGTCCTTTTTCATTCCTATCCACCAGAAATTATTTCTTAAATCTTGATACATCTTATTGTTACCAGGATGCATGGTATACCTAGATTTATGAGCTTCTTCTAAAATCTTATCTCTTAAATCTCCTTGCTTAGGTACCCAAATTCTTTTCTTATGGAATCTCCAAATTCCATCATTTCCTTGCTCTAATTCTTTTATTCGTCCCTTCATTACTTCAGCAGCATCCTCTATTGTTGTCTCTTGAACATTCTTCAGTTGCTCCATTAAATCTAATTGTAGATTTAATCTGAGAGCACGAACTCGTCTTTGGTTCTCATGATACTTACGACTTAAGGCATCTGCAACTACATTTGCTTTTCATTCGTGATAATGAATATCACAGTCGTAGTCACTTAGGATTTCCATCCATCTCCTTTGCCTCATGTTCAACTCTTTTTGCCCAAATATGTACCTTAAACTTTTATGATCTGTATAGATAGTAAATTTACTTCCATACAGATAATGTCTCCAAATTTTAAGGGCAAAAATTATGGCTCCTAATTCTAAATCATGAGTCGTATAGTTCTCCTCATGCTTTTTCAATTGTCTTGAAGCATAAGCAATTACCTTCTTGCGTTGCATCAACACACATCCAAATCCTAGTTTTGAAGCATCACAGTATACTTCAAAATCTTCAGTCCCTTCTGGTAATGCTAAGATTGGGGCATTTGTTAACTTATGCTTCAAAATCCTAAAGGCCTCTTCTTGCTTAGATCCCCATTCAAACTTAACTGCTTTACATGTTAGCTTAGTTAACAGTACAGCTATCTTAGAAAAATCCTTAATAAATCGTCTATAATATCCAGCTAATCCTATAAAACTTCTAATTTCCATAGCGGATTGTGGGGCCTTCCATTTGGTAATTGCTTCTATCTTAGCAGGATCTACGTGAATACCTTCGTGATTCACCATGTGTCCTAAAAATTGCACTTCTTGCAACCAAAATTCACACTTCAAGAATTTGGCGTAAAGCTTTTCTTTTCTTAACAAAGTTAAGAGTGCATGCAGATGCTCACAATGCTCCTCCTGTCTTTTGGAATAAATAAGTATATCGTCGATGAAGACAATCACAAATTTATCCAAATACGGTTTACAGATTCGATTCATCATGTCCATGAATGCTGCAGGTGCATTCGTTAGTCCGAAGGGCATGACTGTAAACTCGTAATGACCATACCTAGTTCTAAAAGCAGTTTTAGGTATGTCTTCTTCTTGTACCTTTAATTTATGATATCCGGAGCGTAAATCTATCTTAGAAAAGTATCTAGCTCCTTGAAGTTGATCGAATAGATCATCAATCCTAGGTAATGGGTATCGATTCTTAATTGTAACTTTATTCAATTCTCTATAATCAATACACATTCTCATTGACCCATCTTTCTTCTTTACAAACAACACTGGTGCTCCCCAAGGGGATGAACTAGGTTGTATGAATCCTGTACTTAGTAATTCATCTAATTGCTTTTTCAATTCTATCATTTAAGTAGGTGCTAACCGATAAGGTGCCTTGGCTATAGGTGTAGTTCCGGGAATTAGATGAATTCTAAATTCTACTTCCCTATCAGGTGGTAATCCAGGTAGTTCTTCTGGGAATACATCTGGGTATTCTGATACTACTGGAATTTTCTTAATTTCCTTTCCCTTAGTGTTAATGATTACTGAAATCATATACACTATTCCTTGCTTTCGTTCATAACTAGCAACTTTCATTACTGAAATGAACTTCATGGGTTTACGTGGCTTATTTCCTGTAACTATAATTACTTCTCCGGTTGGTGCACGAATTTCTATAGAGTTCTTATCACAGAGGATTCGAGCATGGTTGGCTACTAACCAATCCATTCCTAATACAACATCGAATTCGGCTAATTTCATAGGTAATAGGTTTGCATGAAATTTATAACCTGAAAGTTCTATATTTTCTTTTTGCAAAACCTTATTTATGTTAACTGAATTCCCATCTGCTGTTTCAACTGTAAAAATCTGCCTAAGATTGGTTAAGGGTAAGTTAAGAGCTTGGCAGAATGAAGTATTGATAAAACTTTGGTTTGCACCAGAGTCAAATAATACTTTTGCGTATACGTTGTGAACTAGGAACGTACCAGCTATCACATCTGGAATGAGTTCTGCTTCTTGAGTGGTCAGTTGGAATGCTTTGGCATTCTTTTTAGTAGCTCCGTCAGCTGGCTTGGCTTTATTGTCTGCTGGTTTAACCAATTTAGGACATTCTGTTTTGAAATGCCCAGCTTCTCCACAGTTATAGCAGATCCTTGTTTTCTTTCTGCAGTCTTCTTCGCGATGTCCTATAACTTTACAAAAATTGCAGGTTACATTACATCTTCCATAATGTTTCTTTCTGCAATTCCTGCATAACGGCGAAGTTGAGGATTGCCCTGTTCCTCTTTTCTTGAAGTTGCTATTATTACCCACAAAAAATCCTTGGGAAATTTTCTGAGCCAGTTCCTTTTTCCTGTTTTCATCTCTTGTGCATACCAACTCGTCAGTTAGGGTGTTAGCTAATTCTACCGCATCGTCAATAGTGCGAGGTCTCGCAGCTTTAACGATATTACGAATTTCGCTAATCAATCCCCAAATATAACGAGAAATGAGCACCGGCTCTGGTGAAGCCAGGGTTGGTACTACTCTAGCATACTCGAAGAATGTCGAAGTATACCCTCGACAGTCTAGATTCACCATCCGGTGGTTCAGAAATTTATTTGCCATTTGTTCCTTTTCATATTCGGGACAGAATTTTCTTTCTATCAAACTTTTAAATTCTTCCCAATTCATGGCATAAGCCACATTTCTTCCTTTTGCTTGAAGTACTGTATTCCACCATTCTAGCGCCCCTTCTTTAAAAAGATTCGATGCGTACATAACTTTGTCATTTTCGGCACATTTACTTATTATGATCACTGCCTCGGTTTTCTCTAACCAACGCAGTGCCGCAGTCGCTCCTTCAGTGCCTGCAAATTCAGCTGGTTTACAAGCAAGAAATTCTTTGTAAGTGCAACCAGGCGTTGCAGCTTTCATTTTCTTAGGGAGTGGAGCCTGCCGTGGATCTTTATTGTTATTAGTATGATTACCGCATCCGTTTACGCTATTACTGAAGTTATCTTCAGAAGTACGTTTGCTAGGAATGATTTGTTGAGGTTCAACAGGTTTCTGGGCAGCAGCAAGGATTGCTGGAATAGCATTGGCTATCCATTGAGCAACGATATTTTCTTTATTTTGATTAGTCATAAAGTGATCCTCCTGATGTTGCTCAGATTGGTTAACCTCGTTAACTGGTTCATTATTAGCGTTTTCCATCTGATAATTAATATATATAATTTTTATTAGTACAGAATAAATAACAATTATGCACAAAACAATCATACAAATTTCACAACAAATATATATATATATATATATATATCCAAAATTATCGATTTCTCGATTCCCATTTTATATATTATGCATCAATACACACCATTATCTTACAAAGTTTTATTTGTAGTTATTTTACAAGATTATATTTTATTATTATTATTATTATTATTATTATTATACAATCACAATTTCATAACCCCAATATCCCTCGTCAGTTGGTATTTCAGTAACGACGTTCCCTTTCGTCGTACTTCCAGGAGATCTGTTCTCTTACTTCCCGAATCATATTTCCTGCATCCACCAGCTCCTCGCCAAAGTGGCGTAGTTCAGCTAGATTTTCATTGCTTATTGGTGGGTTTGGTATTGGTTCCGGGTCGAACTGAGGGAGAAAAGTATAAGGATTGTTAAGGAGGTTTTGAAACTGCCAATCATTAGTCCACCACTCGTCCATTCCTAGAGGTTGGGTGTGGATTATAGGTTCTGGGATTGCTGGTTCCAAGTTTATTGGAAGTTGATTTTCAGCAGGATAAGGGTAGAGGTTATTATTGATAGGCCTGACGATATCACAGCTCTCTAATGCACGATCCAATTCCTCCTGAAATGGCAACTCCTCAATTTGCCTAGAGCTTTCCCCAACTTCCATCTTTGTTTGCCTAGAACCTTCCCCAATCTCCATTTCTATCTGCCTAGAACCTTCCCCGATTTCAATACTCTTTCCTTTGTCTATGGGATTTTCTATTTTGGGAATCTTCCTAGTTGCGGGTTTCCTCCTGCGCACACGCCTCCATCCTACAAATCTTCTCCTTTTCTTAGGCTTGGGTTTCTCCGGAGGTGGGGCATTGAATTCCATAGGTTCTTCTATATCGGGTATGTAACCAGTAAATTCTCTGGAAACTTCTATTTTCACCGGATAGAGATTGAGATTTTGAAGGGCTTCAGATAAGTCATTCATGATGTTTAGCATATATGCAAAATGCACACAAAATGCTAAGTTAAAATTTTATAACAAATTTTCACAGATAAACATTCAAATATTATTGCATACCGTGTGACTAATTTAATACAAAGGACAACTAACAATTAAACATACTAGGATTTATTGTAAAATTATTTATTTATTGGGTAAAGTTTCTGACTTGTAGGTGATAAGAGTGCTAATACTGGGTCAGGGTATTTTAAAGATTTGCATTTACTGCTACAGTGGCTAGCATATAGAGATCTGCCCATTTTTCATCTAACTGGTCTTCCCCTGGTGGGTTACTGCCTAGTTCCCGAGTTTCCTGATTAACTCTTATTTCTTTTGGTTGTGATTTCTTTATTTTCTCCTGACTTTTCTTAATAATCAAACTTCTTTTATTAGGAGAAAGTGGTTCCTCATATTGTGCCTTTCGAACAAATATTCCCTCCTCAGTATCTACTGAGTATCTTGAGGATTTTGATTGGGATGAACTCCCCTTCTCTTTTGGTGAATTATCTAATTTAAGATAAATGTTCGAAAGCTTTTGCTTACCCATACTGTAATTAACAAGTAGTCAGTTAATAAAACACATAATCACAAAATGGTAATCAGGAAAATTAAGTACTTATCAAATACTTAATTAGCTTACTCAGTGGCTCTGATACCACCTTTTCCTGTCACGGCCCCCGGCCCGGTTTGACCCGGTCAGGAGCCGCGGGACAGGAAACCCGTGGTATTTATTTAATTGAGTTTATTTTAGCAGGATCTTTTAAAAACTGAAAATGCCCGATTATTTTATTTCATCTTTCGAGATAAAACCCCGGTAATTTACAATCAGATGATTTCACTGGGAAATCTTTATTTTACAAAACATGTTTCTTTATTTATATTGAGCCACTTCCTTAAGCTTGTAGTGCTTCACGGCACTTTTCCTGGATCACAACAGATCACCTGAACCATGTTTGAAAAAGGTTTTGTCAGCAGGGAAATACTGGTGAATCATTCTTTTTACTAAAATGACACGTTGTTATAATTTACAGTATTAAGATCGATTACAACGTTTCCATATATCAACCAACTACCCACAATATTTGTCACTCGACCATCCATTGGTAACCTCATTGTCCAATGGTGTCTGTGACTATGGTCATATCACCCCTTGGCTAACTCGTTGTCCAATGGTGACGGTTATCAAGTAATGTATACAAAACCCCACATACCGGCTGTAATTTGGAGATTACAATGACTTAATCCCTGTAATTATAACCTTGAAAATAAACATGATTTTGAAATCAAATTTGATAAAAAGAGAATGACTCACATTGCAGATTTAACACGGACAGAGTCTAGTCTACTGTTTAGCCTTGTAACCTAAATTAATAACATGCACACGAATTAGGTCAGTAACTAATACAGCATTTACGATAACTCACGAGATTAAACCCTCACAATGAATGACAAAGTGCGATACTTAAACATCCATCGAATTCACGATGAATGACAAAGCATAACCCTAATGTGGGCAGCACTTAAACATCCATTGGATAGTTTCAATCGATCGGACATTGAATCGTAGCAGCGATCGAGTTATTACCCTGTTATCGCGGCAGAACTTCGAGATTATATGTGTTTTAGGACTGTTTCTATAATATCTCAGTGTACGTTTTGAGTTTGAACGTCGAACGAACGCCAGAAACCAAGTGCCAATGCCCTCTATTTATACTGGAAAGTGGGCTCCCTATCGTGGCGCAAGGCCCTGTCGCGTGGCGCGAGGGGTACCCTACTACCATAGGGTAGCCTCGTGTCCCAGTAGCTCAGGTGAGTTGGTCGCTCGATCAAATTCGTTTTACACGTAAAACTGTCAAGATAATACTAACTAGGTTTTACCCCCCCCCCCTGAGTTTTAGGGGCCCTGATCCTGATTCCAATTGTTCTGAAAATTTTAGGGTTTATGCAGAATCACTTGGGTTTCTTAATTAGGGTTTCCTATTGGACAAAATAAGATAATAATTAGGACTTTTGATGAGAGTTGTTACAGTGGTGCCGGATCGGCAGTGGTGGTGCGGCAGCGACGATCTCTCTCTCTACATCACACGACCATATGATCTCTCTCTCTACACGACAGCAGCGGCGGAGCGGCAGTGGTGGTGCCGGAAGTGGAAAAGATAATACAGAGGTGTAATGATTATTGAATGGTGTTATATATGTGCTGAATGATGTTATATTCTTTATTGAATGGTGTTATATATGTGCTGAATGATATTATATTCTTATTGAATGGTGTTATATTCTTTATTGAATGGTGTTATATTCTTTACTGAATGGTGTTATATACATGTTGAATGGTGTTATATTCTTTTACTGAATGGTGTTATATTCTTTACTGAATGGTGTTATATTCTTTACAGAGGTGTAATGATTATTGAATTGTGTTATATATGTGCTGAATGGTGTTATATTTTTTACTGAATGGTGTTATATTCTTTACTGAATGGTGTTATATTCTTTACTGAATGGTGTTATATTCTTCACTGAATGGTGTTATATACTTACTGAATGGTGTTACATACTTACTGAATGGTGTTATATACTTGCTGAATGGTGTTATATACCTGCTGAATGGTGTTATATAATTATTGAATGGTGTTATATATGTGCTGAATGGTGGTTGCAGTGTTATTCGTAGTGTTTTTTCAGAGATCTTTTAAAAAAATCTTGTTCCTATAATTAAGGTGGCGGTTATGGTAAGTTTTGAATTAATTGAATTAATTATAAAATTACTTGTTTACCCTTTTGAATTAATTTAGATGGAGTACACATGTCATCTCCACAATATTTCTCACATTTCTCACACTTTTGGTCTTTTTTACAATAACCTTACCCTATATATATATATAGGGGATGGTTCAAATGAAAACCACTTTTATTGTGAAAACTTGAAAACTAACTAAAAAAAGCCTAAAAACACACTAATTTTTTTTTAATTTTTTTATAAAAATCGCAGGTTTTTTTATATAAAAAAACTTTTTTTTCAAAAAAAAAAATTTGTAGTACACATGTGTAATAATGTATGTGTAGTACACATACACATGTGCACTACAAATTTTATTTTTTGAATTTTTTTTATATATATAAAATGGCGAAAATTGATATGCAAAAAAAAAAATTTGGTATGTTTTTTTGGCTTTTTTAATTAGTTTTCGAGTTTTCACAATAACTAGTGGTTTTCATTTGAACCTTCCCCTATATATATATATATATATATATATATAATAGATCTCCCATGTACAAAAATGTAATTTTCTTTAAAATTTTAAGATGGGATACCAAAAGCCAAGTTAAAAGCTATAATTTTTGACAATTCTTTTCCCTTTCTACCCTCCTCTCCCTTCAACATCGTAGTCCATTACACAAACCCTCTCTTCATGAATTACCCATTAATATCATTAATCTGCCATTTGAATGCAGAATTCCAGTTTTGACGTTTCCAATCCCCCAACCGACGAATCACAATCGTTCCCGTTTCCCCTTCCCACCTTCCCATTAAAGAAAGGTAAACGAGAGTGAGAGATATAGGGATCGGCTGGTGATTTCTGGTAGGATTTTGGCAGCACTCGGGGTTCCACAAAACCCTAGCAACCAGATCCCCCATACCAAAACCTGCAATCGCTACAACATAACCGAAGCTACTTTCTGTCCATCAATCTTCAATCTGAGAAAAAAAGCTTGAAATTCATTCATGGTGATGGCGAAATACGATCTGACACCTCGAATTGCTCCCAATCTGGACCGGCATCTCATGTTTCCGCTGCTCGAATTCACTCAGGAGCGTGAAAAAAAATTAGGAAAACAATTTTTTTTATGCTAGAAATATTTACCATATATTTTAAATATTATATATTTGGGTTCGGATAGAATAGTTTGGCATTAATAGTTTGGGCAATTTAGATGTGTTTCATTCAATAACATTGTAGATCCAAGACAACGAAAGATTTTAAATTTAATTTCATGCGCGCCTCGTGCCTATAAATCATGCTTGATCCCCGACCCATGGGGTTGTACATGAGAATGAATGCGAACGCACACAGGTCGTGTGTTGTGCATTAATAATACATCAATTTTTTTACCCCCCCTCTTTATCACCAATCGGTTTGTGGTAGTCTTATGTTACTCACTTTTTAAGTTTTGAAAATTATAGATTGATCTACAGGGAATATTAGCAAGTAATTTTGTTCCTGTCAGCCAAGGGGTGCTGCTGTCATTGTTGCAACAATTGGCATGTGATATTGGGAATGATACATCTAAGAAACTTGGTTGGTTGGATGATGGATGTGGTGGTGCCGATTAAACCAACTGATGGGATCATCTTAATGCATATATAAGGCAAGGCCCATATTTGAATCAGATGAGTGTTCCCACAACTTCAGCTGCTGAGCTTTCCAGTATTCGTGTGGTCATGAAACTCATAAACTCGACATTATGGAGCATGTAAGTAATTTAGAGATGATTGTTTTGTACGAAGTCTTAGAATTTTTGTAATCGGAATTGGACATTTTGGTTTCACTTAAGAATTTTTTTACAGTAATTCTTATGTATTTGCTTTGTGTTTTAACCACTTCACACAACACCACATTTGATGACATTTTTCATGATAGTTTAACCATAGACCGGTCAAAACGGCCCGAAAGCATTATCTTCCCAAACTAATTTTATACACACACACACATAACGTATATATGATTTTTTTTAATACTTATAGCCTTATAGGTTTGAATTATGTTCTCGCCCCATACTGTCGACTCCGCTGCAACACGCGGGTTCCCCACTAGTATATAGGTAAGAAAGAATCTACACCATTTGATCTTTGATCTAATGGTTGAGATCATAATGGCAAAATTGTAAATAATGTTTACTATTAAACATATTAATTTTCTAGATTAAGGGTATACATGTAAATTTAACATTTTTAAATTAAGAAACTAACATTAATGCACATGCAACTTCCCCTCGTCTTTTTTAAACGTCAATAACTTTTTATACGTAACTTTTTTTTTTAAATTACACCATAATAACGAGTGTTTTTTATCTTAAATATGAGTACCATATTGCTATACTTATATAGAGAAAAAATATGTTTCGATCAGATGTTTAGTCCATGATGTTTTGTCTATGTTCATACAATGGTGTTTTAATTGTATTGTGATTCAAAGCGTGGTGTTTTAAACACATACTGGAATGCAGGTGTAAAACACTATACGATGAGCATGCGAAGAACATCTACTGGAATGTAGGTTTAAATTACCATGGTGTTTTAACACATGGAATCTGGAACATCTACTAGCATGCAGGTGTAAAACACTATACGATGAACATGCGAAGAACATCTACTGGAATGTACGTTTAAATTACCATGGTGTTTTAACATATAGAATTTGGAACATCTACTAGCATGCAGATGTAAAACACCATGCATGCAGGTTTAAAACACCATGTACAATAACCATACTATGAACATTATACTAAGAACACATTCTGGAAATGGAGGTAGTGTCTTTAATAGTGTTATATACTTATTGAATGGTGTTATATAATTATTGAATGGTATTATATAGTTATTGAATGGTGTTATATAATTATTGAATGGTGTTATATATGTGCTGAATGGTGATTTTGCAGTGTTATTCGTAGTGTTTTTATAGAGATCTTTAAAATGGTGTTATATACTTATTGAATGGTGTTATATAATTATTGAATGGTGTTATATACGTGTTGAATGGTGGTTGCAGTGTTATTCGTAGTGTTTTTATAGAGATCTTTTAAAAAAATCATGTTCCTATAAATAAGGTGGTGGTTATAACACCTCGTAAAAAACATGTCCAATTATGTGAAGACACGTGTCCTAAACCCTAATCATGTCAAAGATTGAGTTTGAAGGACTAAAAGTGACAAACGATGAAAATATGAAACCGAAGGGACTAAAAGTGTCAACATGCCAAACTTGTGCCTCTGAATGACCACACACGAAGAAAATATTCTTAAATGAGTAATTATTTGAGTATAAGAAGCCATTTGTGAAAATAATCGAAAGATTATAAACTACAGGGGTTAAACGTGTCAACATGTTAATTCTTACCTCTGAGTGACCTTTTAACGAACCTGAGGCTTCGTAATATTCAAATATACTCCTAAGAATAATTAATATCAGTTTCACGTGGTTTCGAGATCGTTACGCAAGTTTTCAAGATTTTGGGTTAAAAGCGTCATTGTGATGAAACTAGTATATCGGTGATCGTTTAACGAAACCGGGCCTAACGGAGTTTGGTTATACTCCCATGATCCTCCACAAACTAACTACAAGGGCCTTTTGTGCCTAAAATGATAGTTACAAAGTTATAAAGGACCAGGGACTGAAACTGCCAAACTTAAAACATTTTTCACCTGAAATCAAGGTTGTCGCGGGGCGCGAAGGACCCCCCTTAACTCCTTCGCGGCCCGCGAGAGATGCCCAGTTCAGCAAAATGTTGACAGCTGTAGGTTTCTGCTGTTACACCGCCTCAAACACTTCCAAATCGATTCTAGGAACTTGTTGACAGTTTTATAATACCACTAGGACACCTGGGGTGATCCTAAACACCCCCATAACAGCTGTGATGATCCTAGATCATGGCATTCATGTATAAATAGGCCTTGAGTGTAACTTGTTCATTTACTCATATCACTCAAATCTTCTCTACTCTCAACGCTGGAGGTTCCTGACCAAAAAGGGAGCTTGTTCTTGTAGAAAAGATTGCTAGGACCCTTTGTAAGTGCCTTAGCCCTCTCTTTAGTTCAGTTTTATAATTTAAAAAACGAAAAGTCAAAGTTATCATAATCTGACTTTGACCTTCGGTTTAAACACAAATGGTCCAGCCATTATTCGAATTGAATATGGTTATGTGACCATAATTAGGTAGGTGTTAACCCCTTAAAAGGGCACTTCTTAATTATTCTGTTTGCTTAGTGAATTGTCGGGTCAAACTATCTAATTAAAAAGTCAAACTGGACAGAAATGTAAATAATAATTAAAACTAATAATGCAGAGGTTATAAATTATATTTTAACACTCTAATAACTTAGTAATTACTAGTAGAACATGTTTAGGCATGTTCAACCCGAGAATTCTGAGTTTAGGGTCAGTTCGCAACCGAAAGTCGCAAAAGCTTGACTTTTGCTTTGACTTTCAGTTCTGACCCGATTAAGCTTAATTCTTCCATGTTTTAAGCTTTCATTAGAACCACATTATGTTGTAATATAACCCTCTGGAGTTATATTACCTGGTCATTTATAATTTGAATTATATGCTAAGTTTCATTATTATGCTTATAAATGTCCATTTTGCCCTTTTGACATATAAACGAGATTTTTGAAAATATGAGAGGACAAAAAGCTTCATTACTAATATATAAGTATGTCACTTAAATTCGACATCAGTTTCTGGTCTCAAACAAAAGTTATGCTCGATATCGTAAATTGAAACTTTTTATTAATTAAATTACGCTATCTTGCATAAGGCATTTTTAAGCATAGGTTTTGGCCCAAAACTCATTACCTACCATTAAGATACTATTTTTAGGTATTTTTGGAATTTTTGGTCAGATTATAAACTGACCATATCATTGGGTTCTTGTATAATTCAATAAAGGACGATAATACCCTTTTCATGCATAAAATGAGATTAACATATGATTTGAATGCCAAACATTTTCCTACTGACATTGTATATTAAATAAAATATTTTAAGCATTCAAGGCTGTTCAAAATCTCAGAATCGCATAAACATCTTCAATATCGTCAATTAGCGACTTTTACGCTTATTAGGTGCATAGTATGGTTTAAAACCATAATTAGCACCTAAGACTTGTTACCTACTGAATTTTTAAATAAATTCTTAATATTATTACAGTAGGTAAAAGTCATGAACTCAGATTCCAAAAATGTCCTTAAAAGCATATGTGAAATGACCAAAATACCCTTTCGGGGCATAGTTTGGCCATAAATGGTGAACCTCACATATAAATGATATCTTATTGTTATAACAACATAAAATAAATATTTTTACTGATTACTTAAGACCAGAATATCAGTTTATTATAAAACCCCTTTTATAAATGATAAAATGACCAAAATGCCCCTACGGGACTTAAATTTGTTTTAAACACTTATTGGGCATATGTGTTAACATCCTACTGATGTATTAACATATTTTAAGCATAATAACATATGAGACCTGTATATAATTCATTTGGTTACCCGTTATGTAAGACCCTAACTCGTATTTAACAAAAGTCGCAGCGGAAATTCGTGCCATAAAATTTCTTTCATTACAAACGTCTTAGCTTACTTGAAAGTCCTTTTTAAAAATAACTCTTTTACGAAACATAAGCAAAACTTCTGTTTGCTAAGGTACATAATCAATTATTCCCGTACAATCTACCTTGTGACTCGGTCTTCTATCTCTATTCCTTGTGATAATCGCCCGTACTCTTGTACAACCTGCACTCACCACATACATTTATAACATTAGCATACGTTATACATATAAACAAGATTCATACATGTGCACTTTCCATTCAGCTTTCTCTCTAATTTTAAGCATATCATTCGCATATCCATTCCCTGGTGAGCCTTCAATAATGTACCTACATAAATCTTCGTTTTCTAGGCACACGATTAATATCATTAACACTCAACGTATCCAAAATCATACTTACATATACCCGTGCATACATTCATACCTCTCTACATACATGTATACACTCATACGTATCTTCATATATTCTTAAATACACTTCTACATACGTACCTACATTCGTACGTTTCTACATACATGCCTACTCTCATACGTATCTTCATACATACATAAATACACATCTGCATGCGTACCTACGTTCCTACGTCTTTACATACCTGCATACTATCACACGTACTTCCATACATACATAAATACACATCTGCATACGTACATACATTCCTACGCCTTCACATATGTACATACTATCATATGTATCTTCATATATACATAAATACGCTTCTATATACGTACCTACATTCATACGTCTCTACATGCACGCATACACTCATACATATCTTCCATATATACATAAATACACATCTGCATACGTACATACATTCCTACGCCTTCACATATGTACATACTATCATATGTATCTTCATATATACATAAATACGCTTCTATATATGTACCTACATTCATACGTCTCTACATGCATGCATACACTCATACATATCTTCCATATATAAATACACATCTACATACATGTACAAGATCTTGCATACCTCTTAGATACTCATACGTTAGTTACATGGGACTTAGACTTTGATTTATAGCCCATAAACATCTAAGGATCGACCAAAATCATGTTTAGAAAGCCCGTCGTAGTCCACGGATAACAAACCGATGCCTACGATACATAAATCAACTTAAATAACAAATTTTATGTTTTTGGACTTGGGGAGGGCGTCGGCGACGGCCCTAGGGCCCGTCGGCGACGGCCCGTGGTTTTCCCGTAGCCAAAAACCCCGTACACAGGTAATTAGGGCGTCGGAGAAAAACTGGTTTTCTAGAGCCCGTCGGCGACCCCCCTTAACCCGTCGGCGACGCCCTCTAGAAATGGCACTTTTCTGCAGTTCCGTTTCGTCGTCCGTACGCACTAAAACGCGCATAACTTTTGAACCGTTTACCCGTTTAACCTCCCGTTTCTTCCTACATGCTTGTAAATTCACATTCTATCATATGAACTTGAAATCCAACATCCGGTTTAAGGAAAATATTAACTTAATCTCTCGGCTTTAAATACCCTTTTTCACTTATTCGACCCGTTCATGTTTTAAATCCACAAACTTGTGTGATTACTATAAATTTCGTACTAGCTTCATAACCATGAATGTTCCCTAATACTCGGACCTTAATCATGAAGTTTATGCGCCCGTTATCAATTTCTACGTGTAAACGTATTGTAATCCGCTAAAGGATTCAAACACTTTAAACTTAAATCTTGCTTTCCTTTCCTTATATCTTATGACCACATTATCACATCTAACTATCATTCTACACAACCATATATGTAAAACCTTACTTGAATTCAATTATCATGTTGATATACTAGTACATAACTTTACTTAAATAACATGAGAAGTGATTCCAAAAAAAATCACTTACCTTATGCGTCCATGCTCGTATCTGCTTCCTTGCTTCTTCTTGACCCGTTAACACCTCGTGCTTGAGTCCGTCTCGACGTGATTCCTTTACTTCCATTTCATAAAATCACGCCCTTATTAGCATACTCATTTGTACATCTTAACTATCATATAAATCGCATATTTCACACTAAACTTTCATTAGTCATTTCTAACAAACATATGACATATAATCCAATTCATATCCTTTCAAACTCATGAAATTCATCATGTAATCACAAATAACGCATATTAACGTAACATGTACCATACAACTTCCTATAATCCTACCTTTACGACAACAAACCAAATCATGCTTTTTATGTGTATAGTTAACTTTCAGAAGTCAATAATTCATCGTATGAGCTTTCGGCTTATCATTATATATATATATATATCCGTAATATTCTAATAAGCTATACGAACGACACTATATACGTCAAGCCGTTTCACATAATTTCACCTCCTAACTTCATTTAGACATTTCATCATACACTTGGTGTGCGTACTACTAACGAAGCATATTGTACAACCCGTTCATGCATGATCCTCCATGTTCCTATCTTTATTCATCAATTCAATCTATACATCCATTTATTTCATGTCCTAATCAACTTATCTAAAATAATTCATCACATACAACATGCTATATCACAAATTACACAATTATTGAACATGGTGATTTACTCACTTCATCATCCCAAATGGGTTTTGCTTCTAAACATGAAATTAATCAAAATCATGCACAACACATGTTCCATATGATGATTCTAACACATGTTCATGCTCAATCTCATACAAATTCGTGGATTGATCATAACCCACTTCATACTAGATCATAAAATTAACTTCTACAACTTACCTCATGTGTAGCAAGTCTAGATGATCACGAATATAAGCCCATGCATTAGTTTCTTGCCAATTTCCTCTTTCAATTTGATAGATTTTGGTGTTCTAGGGCTTGACCCCTTTCTTTCTCCTCTCCTGATCGAACACACGCCCAGGGGTGTGGTTTAAGGGTTAATTTTTGTTTTATCTTTCCCTTTTGTCCATATCAACCCCTCATGTTTGCCATAGTTCATAATTTACCCAATTCATATTGTTACTTGTTTAAACCAAGCATTTAACTTGGTTTAATAACCTAGTTATTAAATCTCCTTCTTTTAAATGTGATAACATATTAACAACTAGATAATTCGAGTTTTGGGGTGTTACAAGTCTACCCCCTTAAAGAAGGTTTCGTCCCCGAAACCTTTCCCATTCTTAGTAGACCAATACTACTCTTACTTTTTCATCTTTCCATTCACGATGCTCAATACCACATGAATACATTCAGGATCTTTGCAAAAGTCTTATTCATGAATAAATATAATCGTACAATCACATTATCGTACTAGAACTAAAGTGTGCAAACTAGAAGCAAACCCAAGGGTTTACTACCATGGTTTACATAAAAGCAAAATGAAGTTCATATGAACTTGCTACCACATTCACCGTTAGTATTAGTTCTAATAATTTTGTATATACTTGGAGTTTTACTTCTATCATTCTTACTCATACATGCACTGTCTACTACTTAAGCCAGATTTAAAACTCATTCTTAGCCCACTTCTAAAAGTCAACCCTGCCTTATCATATCACATCTTGCGTTACCACTGGTTCGTGCGGAAGTACTTATTCAATTCATAACTTTATACTTAAATTCATATATTAAACAATTCACTAACCTTACTATTTTGGCATAATGCCACGACCCGCGAAAGCAAACCGACCACTTCATTACAAATCCAAACCATCACAGGATTGATCTCATTCATCTGTGTATTGAGCTTCCGCTCATGAGAATTCTTTCACTGATCTTGATAGGTTTATCACACTATGATATCTGACGGAAGTAGATTCCATTGATTCGTCATCCTTATCTTACGGTGATCATTCCTTTCCGATTGGTGACATTGCGTGTCCATTCATCAAGCTCACCTATGAGTACAAAACTTAACATATCAAAACATTAACTAACGAGTTCAAATGGCAATCGCCATCTGACCCGTATGACCCATTTATTCTTTCGACCATTCTTGCATGCAACGCATTTGCATAAATATATTCATATATATATATATATATACATGAAAGTTTAAGTATAATTTGAATCATATCACTTAAGAAATATTTACTTGTCTGATCCGTAATTACTTACACATTCGGATATTTTCATTCTTATCATTCTTTTGTTCATTTGCTTTACATTTACTTATATGACTTGTTTGACGCACACATGGTCAAGCTATCGACTTCTTCTTATGTAGACTAGTTCCGTCTTTTATATCTTAAATTTGTTTCGCGGATTCGAACACATTATTCATACCTTTCGTACCTTCTATGTTTTGAATCCGTCTCGCGGATTCAAACATTGCATTCACATCTTTCATTCTTTGAATTCGTCTCTCGGATTCAGACATTGCATTTACGCCTTTCATCCCTTGAATCCGTCTCGCGGGTTCAAGCATTGCATTCATATCTTTCATTCTTTGAATCCGTCTCGCGGATTCAAACATTGCATTTACGCTTTTCATCCCTTGAATCCGTCTCTCGGATTCAAGCATTGCATTCATACATTGTTGATCCGTACTTTCTTACGGATTCAACATTCTTCATTCTTATCATTTGCACTTTTCGCTCTTACGTAGTACTCTCAATCTCCTGATAGTCCTACTACCCATTTCACCCATACGCTCACCTGCTACCCAATTCTAACGGACACACCTGTAACAATTATCACGGGCTCACGAACGTTATATGTTTCTTGTGTACTGGCCAGGTACACAATCCCCATACTAGTTTCGTGTCTTCGTGTAATTGTCACCTTATGTCCGAAGAATTAGGTTCCGTCACGTATAACATTTCCAAAACTTCATTACCATTCTTATCATTATTTTTTCATTTAAAATTTTCCTTTCATTGATAGGTTTTACCATCACATGTACTTACATATATTAAATATATGTACCTGGGTCAATATGTCATATTGCATACCTTGGTGCCGGTGCTAGACCGCATCCACAAATCATTCTTTCCAAGCAACCATGCTTACCTTCCACATAACATATTTTTAATTATCTTCCAATACATACTTAAGCACATACTTACCTTGGCTTTTACCCTTAGATCTTGATCGAGTCTTGGATTGTACGGGTTCCTGGTCACGAGAGCACATGAGTTTGAGTTCAAGTATTTACCTCCTCATACTTGATTTCTCTCAAACCAGGGCTCTGATACCAACTTGTAAGACCCTAACTCGTATTTAACAAAAGTCGCAGCGGAAATTCGTGCCATAAAATTTCTTTCATTACAAACGTCTTAGCTTACTTGAAAGTCCTTTTTAAAAATAACTCTTTTACGAAACATAAGCAAAACTTCTGTTTGCTAAGGTACATAATCAATTATTCCAGTACAATCTACCTTGTGACTCGGTCTTCTATCTCTATTCCTTGTGATATTCGCCTGTACTCTTGTACAACCTGCACTCACCACATACATTTATAACATTAGCATATGTTATACATATAAACAAGATTCATACATGTGCACTTTCCATTCAGCTTTCTCTCTAATTTTAAGCATATCATTCGCATATCCATTCCCTGGTGAGCCTTCAATAATGTACCTGCATAAATCTTCGTTTTCCAGGCACACGATTAATATCATTAACACTCAACGTATCCAAAATCATACTTACATATACCCATGCATACATTCATACCTCTCTACATACATGTATACACTCATACGTATCTTCATATATTCTTAAATACACTTCTACATACGTACCTACATTCGTACGTTTCTACATACATGCCTACACTCATACGTATCTTCATACATACATAAATACACATCTGCATGCGTACCTACGTTCCTACGTCTTTACATACCTGCATACTATCACACGTACTTCCATACATACATAAATACACATCTGCATACGTACATACATTCCTACGCCTTCACATATGTACATACTATCATATGTATCTTCATATATACATAAATACGCTTCTATATACGTACCTACATTCATACGTCTCTACATGCATGCATACACTCATACATATCTTCCATATATACATAAATACACATCTGCATACGTACATACATTCCTACGCCTTCACATATGTACATACTATCATATGTATCTTCATATATACATAAATACGCTTCTATATACGTACCTACATTCATACGTCTCTACATGCATGCATACACTCATACATATCTTCCATATATAAATACACATCTACATACATGTACAATATCTTGCATACCTCTTACATACTCATACGTTAGTTACATAGGACTTAGACTTTGATTTATAGCCCATAAACATCTAAGGATCGATCAAAATCATGTTTAGAAAGCCCGCCGTAGTCCACGGATAACAAACCGAAGCCTACGATACATAAGTCAACTTAAATAACAAATTTTATGTTTTTGGACTTGGGGAGGGCGTCGGCGACGGCCCTAGGGCCCGTCGGCGACGGCCCGTGGTTTTCCCGTAGCCAAAAACCCCGTACACAGGTAATTAGGGCGTCGGAGAAAAACTGGTTTTCTAGAGCCCGTCGGCGACCCCCCTTAACCCGTCGGCGACGCCCTCTAGAAATGGCACTTTTCTGCAGTTCCGTTTCGTCGTCCGTACGCACTAAAACGCGCATAACTTTTGAACCGTTTACCCGTTTAACCTCCCGTTTCTTCCTACATGCTTGTAAATTCACATTCTATCATATGAACTTGAAATCCAACATCCGGTTTAAGGAAAATATTAACTTAATCTCTTGGCTTTAAATACCCTTTTTCACTTATTCGACCCGTTCATGTTTTAAATCCACAAACTTGTGTGATTACTATAAATTTCGTACTAGCTTCATAACCATGAATGTTCCCTAATACTCGGACCTTAATCATGAAGTTTATGCGCCCGTTATCAATTTCTACGTGTAAACGTATTGTAATCCGCTAAAGGATTCAAACACTTTAAACTTAAATCTTGCTTTCCTTTCCTTATATCTTATGACCACATTATCACATCTAACTATCATTCTACACAACCATATATGTAAAACCTTACTTGAATTCAATTATCATGTTGATATACTAGTACATAACTTTACTTAAATAACATGAGAAGTGATTCCAAAAAAAATCACTTACCTTATGCGTCCATGCTCGTATCTGCTTCCTTACTTCTTCTTGACCCGTTAACACCTCGTGCTTGAGTCCGTCTCGACGTGATTCCTTTACTTCCATTTCATAAAAATCACGCCCTTATTAGCATACTCATTTGTACATGTTAACTATCATATAAATCGCATATTTCACACTAAACTTTCATTAGTCATTTCTAACAAACATATGACATATAATCCAATTCATATCCTTTCAAACTCATGAAATTCATCATGTAATCACAAATAATGCATATTAACGTAACATGTACCATACAACTTCCTATAATCCTACCTTTACGACAACAAACCAAATCATGCTTTTTATGTGTATAGTTGACTTTCAGAAGTCAATAATTCATCGTATGAGCTTTCGGCTTATCATTATATATATATATATATATATATATATATATATATCCGTAATATTCTAATAAGCTATACGAACGACACTATATACGTCAAGCCGTTTCACATAATTTCACCTCCTAACTTCATTTAGACATTTCATCATACACTTGGTGTGCGTACTACTAACGAAGCATATTGTACAGCCCGTTCATGCATGATCCTCCATGTTCCTATCTTTATTCATCAATTCAATCTATACATCCATTTATTTCATGTCCTAATCAACTTATCTAAAATAATTCATCACATACAACACGCTATATCACAAATTACACAATTATTGAACATGGTGATTCACTCACTTCATCATCCCAAATGGGTTTTGCTTCTAAACATGAAATTAATCAAAATCATGCACAACACATGTTCCATATGATGATTCTAACACATATTCATGCTCAATCTCATACAAATTCGTGGATTGATCATAACCCACTTCATACTAGATCATAAAATTAACTTCTACAACTTACCTCATGTGTAGCAAGTCTAGATGATCACGAATATAAGCCCATGCATTAGTTTCTTGCCAATTTCCTCTTTCAATTTGATAGATTTTGGTGTTCTAGGGCTTGACCCCTTTCTTTCTCCTCTCCTGATCGAACACACGCCCAGGGGTGTGGTTTAAGGGTTAATTTTTGTTTTATCTTTTATCTTTCCCTTTTGTCCATATCAACCCCTCATGTTTGCCATAGTTCACAATTTACCCAATTCATATTGTGTAACACCCCGTGTTTTCACGAGTGAAAGTCAAAGTCAAGGTCAAAGTCAACGACCGATTTCGCGCGACGTGACTCGTAGAATTGTTTGGATTATATTTAGATTATGTGGAGTAAATGTTGTACATTGCAATAACCGAGTCATGCTAACCGTGTTTCAACCGATCTACGACTGTGAACGATAGGAAGTAACAATGCGATAAAGTTAATCAAGCTATGCTAACCAAATCGACATCAAATCGTAACTCGAATTCTGTATTTTATTTGTCAGTTATACGTGTGTGTGGTGCCTTACGTGTTACTTGTGCATGTTTACTTTATGCTATAATATGGTGTAATAATCAAGCGAACTCAATCGAACTCGAAGTCTAACTCGAATATGATCGAACCCGAACTCAAATCCCGAATCGAACCACATAAGAAGTAGTTGGGACTGAAAGTAATTTGATTAGGAAACCCTATCGAATCGCTCGCAAATCGAAACCGAACCAACATCGCGCCGAGCTCACCATATGAGGTGGCATCCGCACGGATGGCCCATCCGCACGGATTGCCAGTCCGCACGGATGGCCAGTCCGCGCGGATAACCTACCCGGGTGCGTGCCATGCGCACGGCTCACCCTTTTCCCTTTTTGGCATCCTATAAATACACGGGTCACTCTCCACTTTTTCCACTTTTGGCAAGTGACGTCCGAACCACACGCGTTCTTCACCTTTTTCTCAGATTTCTCTCAATCCAGGTAAGATCTTGCACTAATTCTTGTACATCTTTGATCATTACACCATTCTACACATTTCCATCTTTCAAATCTTCACTTTCAACCAAGAAATCATCCGGATTCGAGGTATTCACGGGTGACGTCATCATGAAGTTCACAAGAACTTCATGCTTGGCTTCATTCCACCAAGAATATCTCAGATCCCAACGATTTCTACAAGTTTTCACAATAATCTCACCTAGATCTAAACTTTTCTAAGGATAAAGGAGTTGTAAGAAATAAACCTAAGTTCTCTCCTTCTTTTGCCCTTAAAACCGGTACGAATCCGATCAGTCCTAGGGTTCTACTCGTCAATAGTAATGCCCTAGTTCTAGATCTGGAGTCCTACCCAGAGACAACTGATTTCGGGGTTAACCGGGACGACCGTTCTGAGTCGCCGACAGGCCGAGTTAGGGTGGTTCCCGACCGGTCTAGTCACGCGGGTGAGAACACAACTCCAAGTGGTTGCCACGTAATCAGAACATCTCGATAAACGACAACGGAAACCAAGTGTAGACGAACGGAACAACCAGACCAGTTGTCCGCACGGACAAGCTGTGCGCACGGATTACCATCCGCACGCACAGGTCATACGCACGGGTTGTCACCCGCACGGACTACTCTTGGGACCCACTTTCTAAACGAGGTTTGAGTATCGACGAACGAGCAATCCGGACGGACGACCTCTGAATGGATTACTCTTCGGATCATGAGATACTAAGGCCTTAAAATGAAAACCGAACAATCTTCATCCGCACGGTCAAGCGGTACGCACGGACAGGCTATCCGGACGGATTGCCTCTGCCCGCGCGCACAGGCTGCCCGCACGGACTACCATACGCACGGACCGCCGTCCGCGCGGCCGGCTTGAAAGGTAGAAACACTTTGGTGTTTTCTAAATACTACAACGAAAACTCCAAAGCACAAGCCATCATACACAAACACATCGTAGGAAGAAACAATCCACTCGAACAATTATCCACATAAGCCATCTAACCGTACGGATAAGTCATCCGTACGTACAACTAGTCCGCACGGGTTGCCACCCGCACGGACAGTCACACGCACGGATAACCTATCCGGACGGAACGCCATCCGCACGCATCACCATCCGCACGGATAGGTCATGCGCACGGATGACTTCTACGCACGGATGACTGATCCGCACGATCAGCCATTTTGCCCACTCTCACTTGTACTGTTTTTACGCGCCACTTATCGTTACGTTATCGAATCTGTTCAGGCTAACCGTACTCGCTGAAAAGCGCTCCCTTCAATCCATACCACTGTGAGTATACTCGAACCCTTTTTGCTTTTAGCACTTTTGGGTGTTACATACGTTACAACTATTCAAACTACAACTATCACACTACTCAAGCTATTTTAACGCTAAACCATTAATGCATGTTATACGTGGCTCATGAATGCTTGTTTGTTATGATTACACATGGAATGCTATCTACCTGCCTTAGCAACGATAGTACTATAGTTTGGACTCAGCACCCGTTCACACGGGGGTTGTTAAGGATCTTTTACTTGCATGGATTACGGTGGTAATCATGTATTGCGAACTGCCTCGGGCAGTCAACCCGCAGTCATTGGTATCGATGGATCTATGTCGATAACTAATGTGCTTCATTTCACTATGTGTACGTGCTGGTTATGCGTAAACGAATTCGAACTCTATATGCTATTATCAAACTTGTATGCCCACCTTTACATTTTATGTATTGACATTATTTTAACGTATGTGACAGGTGTCTAGGTCGTTTATATGCTTCTCGGGCTGTGATGAAATTGAAGCTAGGAACTGGAGTCCTAGAAACCAACAAATAAATTGTTATGTTTAAATCTGAGTTGTCGGAACAGAATATTTGTTTAGTTTTTGTCTGTAATAACTTGTTTTGCTATTTGAGACATGGTATGGGACATGTTAACTTAAATTGAATGGTAATGATAGTTGTTATGGAAACTTCTGGACAATCTGTTTCGCTCAGTGCCGCGCCCCGATGATTCCGCCATCGGTTGGGGTGTGACATATTGTTACTTGTTTAAACCAAGCATTTAACTTGGTTTAATAACCTAGTTATTAAATCTCCTTCTTTTAAACGTGATAACATATTAACAACTAGATAATTCAAGTTTTGGGGTGTTACACGTTATGTATTTTATGCGTTCGGTTCGGTTATGTAGCTAGTTTACATAAATTAGCCGAAATGGGTTTAACCTTATCATTAAATCTTCAAAATCCAGAATGTGATTAGTTTACCCATATTATACAAGTATCCAAACTTGTCGGGTCTAAATCACGTTCTATTCCGGTCTTCGCTTAATCTAGCGTATAGAACCGTTAAGTATCTTTCAAACTAATTGGTCTAAGTCTTTGACTTCAATAAAGACCCGTTAGTATCCTAATAGGTTAATAAACCTTCCATACAGATTGAGTAGCCTCGGTAGAAGGTATTTACATAAAGCTTTAGGAAACATACGGCTGAGTTACATCTTAACACATCTAGCTCAGGTAAATACTTTTAACTTATTTTCCCTTATACGGGCTTGGGATATGGTATTATAATAATATCGCTTGGTCGGGTATGAAATCATTTAATCGGATTGTGATTAATAAATTACATAACCCGTTTTAATCTGTTTTGTTTGATAACATAAGCATTGGGGGTTAATACGACCATGTCTTGGATATCCTCGGCTCATTTCATTTGAAAATGATTCTGACCTATGCACGGGGTATAGGCATACACCTGACAAATGCAAATGCAAATGCTAAATAACCCACATGTTGGGGATAACTCCTTTGTGGGTTCTATAAGTGGTGAGTCGGTTAATCATGACCGGCTTCCAAACCGGCCCCATATGTATGACAAACATGTAAAACTGTATACAAGATTATCTTAAATAATTGTCCCAAGTTAAAAATGATTTGTGCCTTGTGCACTTAAATCAATTTTCATAAATGTTTTCAAATGAGTCAGTTAATTGTATTTACCAGTGAAAACTGACGTATTTTTCAAAGACTAAGTGACAGGTACCTCACGAAATTAGGCTGGATCTACTTGGTGTCAAATAAGAGGATCTTGCAAATCCTTAGATGCCTGAAGTCTGTTATTTCGTTTTCTTGTATTATTTTACGATCCGCCTGTGGATCTCTATTATGACCAGTCTGTATATTCTCTTATTTGGACAATCGGACACTATGGTTTGTAATAGTAATTATCTCCCTTGACTTCCGTTGTGCTAATTATATTGTGTGTATTGACTATGATGATATCAACTACGTCACGATACTCCCCTCCGGGCCCACCGGTAATATATGGAAATATCGGGGTGTGACAGTGGTTATGGAAGGTTTTGAATTAATTGAATCAATGATAAAATTACTTATTTACCATTTTGAATTAATTTAGATTGAGGACACAGGTCATCTCCACAATATTTTTTATGGTAAAATCGCTACTTTTCGTTATTAAAAAAATTATTTTTTTGCTACTAAAAATAGCGATTTTACCATAAAAAATATAAAAAAAAATTATGTGTTTTTTAGATTTTTTAAAGATTTTTTAGGTTTAGTTTTTAGCATTTAGTTTGGGGGGAGGGTGTTAGGGTTTTTTTTTTTTTTTTTTTTTTTTGGGGGGGGGGGGGGGGGAGTGTTAGGTTTTTTTAGGTTTTTGGTGGTGTAGTTGATTTATTTTGTTGTGTTCACATTTGTTCTCGCATGAAACCTACCTTATATATATATATATATATATATATATATATATATAGAGGGGAGGGCTATATAGTAAACCCTATGTAACATTTTTATTTTTTTTCTAAAAAAAATAGGGAATGTAATATATATATACACGGACCTATTTATGAAAAAAAATGTAAAAAACGCTTAATAGTTTTTTTTTTTTAAATGTTGAAAAATTGTATGTTACATTTTTTTTTGGACATACATATTATGTAACCTGAAATTTTCAACATTTTTTTAAAAAAAAAATACTCAGTGTTTTTTTGTGTTTCTTTTTTAAAAATGTTCAAATATATGTATATTACATTTCCTATTTTTTTTAGAAATGTATCTTGAGGTTACATGGGTTTTTTACAAGGGTTTTCAGGGTTTAGTCAACTGGAGTGGGTTTTCGATTTATCTTTCCCCTATATATATATATAGAGAGAGAGGCCAGTTAACGTACAATACGGCTTAACGTACATCACGTATTACAGATAATTACGCACGTTCATTTGAAAATCACGCACGTTATAAACTAAAAAACCCAAATCACGCATGATGAAAACATTAATCACGCACGTTATACACATAATCAAGCACGTTGTCGTACGTGATGTACGTTAAGCTGTATTGTATTTTACACTTTTCCTATATATATATATATATATATAATATTAATAGTAATAACAATAATAACTGCTATGTAAATATATATTTAAAATATTGAATAAAATTATATTAATAAAAAGCTAGTTTAGGCTTGAGAGCCGATTTGACCTCAATAAGTGAAGCTTGGGCACGTTTATTAAACAAACTTGTTTTTAAGGCCACTCAGGCTTGAGCTCGTTTAAGCTTTAGCTTGATTTAAGCTTTTAGCGAGACGAGCTCGAGTAGCTCACGAGTAGCTTGACTTGTTTAAACCCTTCATTTTAACCAAGAAAGTTTAAGAAAGTAACATTTTA
The DNA here is from genome assembly GCA_030545235.1 of Helianthus tuberosus. Lineage (NCBI taxonomy): Eukaryota > Viridiplantae > Streptophyta > Magnoliopsida > Asterales > Asteraceae > Helianthus > Helianthus tuberosus. The sequence goes on along the minus strand of CM060426.1, from coordinate 140,765,772 downwards.
ATTAAAAAGAGAGAGGTTCATTTATTCCCTTAGTTTTGACTAAGAAAGTAACATTTTAATTCAAACAATGTAAACTTATTGTTTTTAATTTCCCTTTAACATGATTTAAACATGTCATGAGGAGAAAGAAAATTAACAATTCAAGATTCTACTTAAATGTCGTAAAAAATTAAAACAATTATTTCTTCTACTTTAAGAAATCAAGGGTGATAGCGTTTGTGATGGATGCCACAAATAATGTTAGTGTTTGTTAACGTGGAGTTAGCTTAGCTGGTAAAAGCACGTCTCTTAAGAGGAAGTTCTTAAGTTTAAATCTAAGCATAAAGGAATAATTTGTAATCTTACTATACTAATAAATGAAAATCTTTTATGGACACATGTCACTTCCTGGTGATTTCTCATCTTATTTTCATATTTTTCTCTTATATTAAATACTAATATCTCTTATATTAAATAATAATAATAATAATAATTTTAGACATAAATATTTTACTATTTGAAAATACTATTGAAATACTAATAAATGAAAATCTTTTATGGACACATGTCATTTTCTGGTGCTTTCTCATCTTATTTTCATATTTATCTCTTATATCAAATACTAATATCTCTTATATTAAATAATAATAATAATAATAATAATAATAATAATTTTAGACATAAATATTTTACTATTTGAAAATACTATTGAACCGATATGTGATCACAAGTTTGAAATATTTTTGTAGACAAATGATTAATTAACTCAATATATAAAAAGTAATAAATAAAAAAAAATCTAAATTGATCGAATGAAATAAATAAAACTTCCTATACTAATAAGTGAAATTTTTTTCTGGACACGTGTCACTTTCCGATGTTTTGTCATCTTATTTTCCTATTTATCTCTTACATTGAACAACAACAACAACAATAATAATTTTAAACAAAATTAGATAAGAAAAAATATTTATTTTTCTATAAGTAATTTTAAACATATAATTAGATAAGAATAAACATTTTCTTTTTATATAATTATAAAGTTATATACCGAGTGTTTTTTTAAACGGCTAACAGAATCAATCCCGAGTACTCTCAGGGCACCCGCTGGACCAAACGGAGTACTCCGAGAGTAACCCGAGTCCACAATATACTTTGGAGTTCGGTGATTGGAATTATGGTAAATTAGGAATCAAAGGTTCTCATTTGAAACTGAAATGTTATAACAAGTGACTAATACACCAAAGTTCATTTTTAAAAGATAAATCTTGACGACTCTAAGTGTTAACATATAACATTATATTTTATTCAACACGTGCGATACACGAGTTTTTTTAAGATACATCGTTTTTTATTATTTAATATATAAAATTACATTTATGTAGCCCGTGTAATACACGGGGTTCAAACCTAGTTATTAGTATAAAAAATAAATTAACCATTCGAACAAAAAAACGTCAATGTTCAAAGATGTCACGACAAATTTGAGGGCAAAATAAGTACAGATTTAAACGAGAAACTACAAAAAGAATCCTATGAGACCCAACAAATTTGAGGGCAAAATAAGTACAGATTTGAACGAGAAACTACAAAAAGAATCCTATGAGACTAGCGGGTGTGGGCATTGGTTTGGGGGAGATTTGTCTCCTAAACGCCAGCTGCTCCACCCCTGGTTGGCGTTGGGCATACCGTTGCCCCTTTGGCGTGGGTATTGAGCCTGGCATGGGGCGGGGGCCTGGGTGACATGGCTGGCTTTGGTTCGCTGGGTGAAATTTTAAATAGTTTAAACAACAAAAAAAAATAAAAAAAAAATCCACATGGCTGGCCACACCACACCACACCCCTAGTTTTTGAGTATTACCTTGTGGATCCCACCCTCACCACATGTCGAGTAATGCCCCCAACCCAAGCCCTCCACAGCCCATAGTGTGAGAATGGAGACCATACTTGAACATAGTTTTTATATTTACAAGCATACAAACTATAACAAAACATAGAGGGGTAAAGTGAACATCTTGAAAATGGGTCCAGAATCCAACTTCTTGATACCATAAGCCCCCTGAACTTCTCTTCCCTTGCTTTATCATGTTGCAGATGTTAGTCTTAAATCATTTTACCACAATACTAATATAAAACAAACCACAATCACTTTGGCAAGTTTGAAATATATTTAGTAGTTGTCTGAAAACACTTTTTTTTTTCAAATATTTTAGTATTTTTAGATATAGTTATTAGTTAGTGTGTCATATATGACTAATAAGAATAAGTTTCAAATAATAGAGTGATTTAATAGGTTTTATTCTTTTAATACTCAGAAGCACGGAAACGGCATTGAGGTGCCGTCTCCCGTCCCGGGGACGGCCGGGAAACGTCCCCGGCATGTTGGGTACGGCCTGGAAACGTGCTGCAGAAGGGGACGGGGTTTGGGGACGTGCAGGAAACGTTTCCGTCAAGTTTCCGTTTATTTTTCTAGCCGGAAACCTGCAATTTTCGCCTGAAACCGGGAATTCGGGGCGGTTTTCCGGTTGGGCCAGTCCTAGATCCCTGGTTGAAGCTCTGTGTTCGGCCAGATCTCTGGTTGAGCTCGATGGTCTTTGATTTTAGTTGTTGGCTGATGAACTATCAAGTGAAAGGAAGCACCACATTCAGAGTGTTGCGATGAAGATGAAGTCTTGTTAGAGAAAGAGAGGACACCAAAATGATATTTTATTGACTTTTAAATAGCTATTATCTATTTTTGCACGTTTATGTTTCCACTTTCCAAGGATTAGCTGGCCTCCATTGTTTAAAATTTAATACTAAACAATTAAATCATTTTTGGTTTTGAGTTTTTTATTTTGTTTTTAACTATGCAGTGAATGTTTGATTAGAGTAGGAAGATATGAGATTTTTGAACTTTACATCAATATATAACTATTTTGGGGTTTTGTGTTACATTATCTTTAATATATATTTATTTTTTTATATGTTTTTATTCCCGTACCCGTCCCGTCCCCGCTTCTTGATTTTTTTAGTTTTGCCGTTTCCCGTTCCCGTACCCGTCCCCGTACCCGTCCCAGTGCATCATAGTTTTAATATACTCTACACAAGTCTTTAATATACAACAAAGAGAAATAAAAAAATTGGATCAACGGACTCATAAGTAAATAAGTCGAAATAAAGTTAACCATTTACAAAAAAAAAAACATTTGTAGTGAGTCTCCTTAGGTAAATGTATAATACCTTTGTAACATCCTTTTTTGTGAACGGCTGACAAGAACATCCTTTATTTTTTTGTGAACGGCTGACAGGAACATCCTTTATTTTTTTGTGAACGGCTGACATGAACAACTATTGGCTAGGTTTCGCACACGATCCTGGAACAGCAGTGATTTTGGGATAACAGTGCCAGGCTTTAAACTCATTTGATTTTTTTAGCGTTGCTCATAAGATATGAAATAGAAGTTATATCAATGAAACTATAAGTAAATAGGTCAAAGTTAACATCTATAAAAAAGAAACTTATGGTCGTCGAACGACAACATGCTACTTACGTTGTATTTTAGGGTGTAAGAATAACTTTTAAAGTATACGAATCACCTCCATTTAATCATCTTGTGTTCTTTGTGGTTTCTTCCTGCAATGATAAAGAAACGAAAAGTTAAGGTTCTTAATGCTGTGTGTGTTTTGGAGACCCAAAAAGGTTCCAAGAAAAAAAAAATATTGCAAATTTATAGCATTCGCGATTTCAAAAAAGTTTGGAACTTGTTTCGTGTCATATTTCAAAAGAACACGACGACTTTTTGCTAACCACCACCTACCTTTGACCATTTGACCAAAGGCTATCATCACCAGACTCCCAAAAACCAAAACCAAAGCTCCCGCAACCCTACTGGAAATCCGGCGAGTTCCTTGATGGCTGGACGGAACGCCCTCCTGCAAATTGAATTTTAATAGAACCTTGGTTAGTCTTTTATGAATTTTCTTAATACAAGAAGAAAGTTTTACTATTAGTTAAATGTCTTAAATTCATTTTTATAATAATTTTACTAGAAAACTTCCCATATTTTTTATTTACAAAAAATTCATGGAATAGTTGAAGATTAGAATACTATAGTTTTTATGGGACAACAATACAAGTTATATGTAGCAAGTTGAATACACCAATAATTGTATGGTAATGGTTTTCACAAGGAAACTTCAAAAGGATAACTGATGATCATTTAATAACCAAAGGTCACAATTTCAACCCATTTGTATTAAAACCGGTGATTTTGAACTATATATTCTTGAAAACCGTTGAAAGGGATATAAATAATTTCAATGAAGATTGCATTATCACGTTTCAAGTTAGAAAAAAAGAAATAAAATAAACACCTTAGCCTTCTTTTTTGTAGCTTTGTGTATCCGTATTAGCTCTTTGGCTCTTGCTTTCCTTTTAGCATCCTTATTTGCCTTAAAAACAATTACATAAAGTTGGGTATTAGTAAACGCAGGACAACAGTAACACTTCATATTTATACAGTATCTCAGATATTATCAGAAACTGAATATATTATAGCCTAAAAGAGAAAAAAAATCATACAACACATAGATGAAACACTGATAATGCTACCTAAGCGGCAATATGAGCCCATTTACTTTTAAAATGGAAGACTTGGGTCATGCTTTATCTAAAATGTGTCAAAAAAGAAATAACTAGAAGGGAATGGGTCACCCGAAACCCGTTCTGAGCAAACCCGTTCCGACCCGAACCAAAATAACCTTTTTTAAATCGACCCGACCCGTTCTGACCCAAATCCGTTTTGACCCGCAACCCAAACCCACCCAACCCGACCCATTTGCCAGGGCCAGGCCTGTCAAAAAACTTTCAAAGGGACAATAAAGCGTGTGCTGCCTAAACCAACCAGCCTGGCCCCTTGACCCATTACGTGACCCACCCACCAACCCGTCTAGCCACCTCTAAATGTGGCGATTTCAGACTACTATACACAATCAAGTATATAAATGGGCAGGAACAATATAGACAAAACCATACACAGCAGAAGATACCTGCTTTACGTTCTGAGATTCTTCCATTTCTTTTGTTAACGGGCTGGGAACTTTGGCAGCTTGCCAATCCCACGTATCCGGGTTCAACGCCATAAAACGTCTAAACGTATTCCTTACTTCTTTACCAGCAGCAAGCCTATAAGCAGTCCGTCCCCTTTCATCTACAACACAAGGATCAGAACCTTGTTGTAGTAGTTCCAGAACTTTCTCTCCATTTCCAGCTTTTGCTGCTTCATGTAAAGGCAATGACATATGCACTCTTTGCACATTTTTAACAAGATCATCTTCTGAAAGATTCTCAATTTCCAGGTTATTATTTGTGTTTTCTGTGACAAGTGTACTTGCTGAATCTTCTTTGATAACAGGTGATATTTCTTCATCTGGTTCAGTGGAGATTTGTGTCAATATTTTATATAACCGTTGAGCTTCTTTGAATGTTGGCCTTTGAACTGTTAATGGGATGTGTCTGATAACATGTTTCTGGCATCTGAAGCATGGATTTTCACCATTAAATAGCTGTTTTCGGTTGTGTGAAGGAGAATGAATGAAAATAGCAGTAGATAGATCAAAATACGGCTTCCATGCAGTGAGTAGTTCGTGGATATCCTAAATGTTAAATGAGAATCAGTCAAAGAACTAAAAAACAATTACAGCATGCAAGAAATAAACGAAAGTGTTCGACAAATGCAGCCTTCTGTGTTATGAAACTACTATGCATTCACAAAGTCATCTATTTCATATTTGTTCTTTTATCTGTCTTACTTTGACTATACAGGTCAAAACAAAAACCTTCCAAAAGTGGAATATGTATGTATACATATTTTAATTTTCAAAAAAAGTAAGTTAAAACATGCCTTGGTTAAAGCAAGTTCATTGTGCCGTCGAATTGAAGCTCCTGCAGAATGTGCAATATTGCCACCAGCATCTTCTGACGATTGCTTCTTACCAGCTTTTGCCCTTACTACATATCTACGTGAAAAAGGTAGTATTTTTAGCATTTTGCCCAACTGACCGTATTTAGTTTGAAAGCAACAGAGCAGTTAAGTCATGTAACAGAGACCTTCTAGCAGAAGTGAAACTAATAACACTAAAACTGCATATTAGAGCTTATTGTCCTGATACCATATTATTCTTGTGCACACTATATATCATAAGAACAGTGACAATGAAGGAGGACTTGTTAGTCTATTATAAAGCATGAAAAAATATCATTTGTACCACCAGTTCATAGATTCCTACCCAAGTATTTTTTTTTTTTTATGGTGGTGTTTATGAATGTCAAGATGTATTGATTTGGTTTGTGTTTTCATTTCAATATGATTATACTTTCATATTAGAGCTTATTGTCTTTACCCAAAAAAAAAAAAAAACATATTAGAGCTTATTGTCCTGATACTACTATGGTTTACTTTCATTGATTGTTAATTTGATATTACTTACTTTGAAGTTTTATACCTAATTTAATACATGTTTCTTAATGTGTAAGTATACCATATGCCAATAGTATTATTACTATATTTAGAAGGAGACGTCCTGAGCGACGCATGGGTATTATACTAGTTCAAAAAGTGACGAAGTATGTGGTATGTCCAGTCAAAAGGAGACCAGTTTCAAGTTCCTAAGCAAACTTTATTTTGAATAAAAAATTAAGTTGAACTCAAAATGTCCCTAAAAATAGAACATTTAAGAAAAGGACGAACCTGTGAAATGTTTTGTGGGTGACAACAGTATTTCCATCAAAGACACAACCAGCAAAATGACCAGCGCTAGCAAGCAAGATAACTCTCAAACATGTTTTGTTTCTAGGCTCGTTGATCACATTGAGCAGTTTCTCAATCACTTCCCTCACTGTCACAAACGGCGTATCGTCATCCTTTATGGGTCCAGATAAATCATGTTCAAAGCGAATTTTCTCATCGTCACCTAAAAGCAAGCACTTCCAGAATGAAATTGATTCTCCATTTGGCAGACGTATAGAAACTTTCTGTTTTGTACTCACCAACAATCCCCTACTTAAATCATCATGGCCACCAAATTCTCTGTTATCTTCGTCTTCTGAACCTGATATACTTGATATAATATCATGATCATCCTCCTTGATAGCATCCTTCCCTGCAATACTTAGCTTTATCTGAGAAAGAAAAAGTAAATTGTGAAACACAAATATTACACTAAATAATTAGTCACCCAACTCCCATAGTATTCCTCAACATTCAAGCAAAAATAAAAACTAAGGCTGCTTTCGGTAACAAACTTATATGACCTTGAGTTATTATTATATAATTGTTATTAGCAGATATATATTAGCTTTATTATTATGAGATAAGCCAAAGACTGAGAGTCCTATAAACCATAGTTGTTAAAAGCCATCGCCTTTTGCGCCTAGGCCCATTTTTCAGGCGAGGAGAGGCAGTTGCGCTTTAAGTCGAGGAAATTGCGCTTTAATTCTCGAGTTGATGGTTCAGGCACACATTCCGGCCAAATTCTCTAAATTCCGACAAGATTCTAGCCAGATTTCTACTTTTATCTAAGGAAAACTACTTGTCTACACTAATACAGCAATATTTTAGAACTTTTGGTACTAAATAGATGATATAAAGTGTTATATAACAGATTTTGTTTATTTTATTTGAAGAATAGTATTCTTTTTCTAATACTTAATATATTTTTAATTATTTTTCATTATGCGCTTTATTTTTCTCAGGCCCTCGTTTTTTTTGCGCTTTGCGCCTAAGCCTCAGGCGAGGCCTATGCGCCTAGCGCCTTTAATAACTATGCTATAAACATTATGGTATAGATTCTTGTTTTAAAACTCTATATGTACGGGCTTATGTCTTTAGAGTTGTAATTTTATTATGCTTAATATTAACAAATGATTATATATCACTAAGGGGCCGTTTGTTTTTGCTTAACATGTCTTCAAGGAGCTTATGTCTGCAGGCGGGCAGACATAAGGGCTTAAAGACCGTTTGTTTTTTTTTAAAAAGAAGATCTGAAAGGAGCTTTTATTAGCTTAAAAAAAAAGCAAATATCTAACCTCTTCACAAATCAGCAGATCTTCACATATACGCTCCCAGACACCTTCACCTCCACCTTCAACCCACCTCCACCTCTTTCTTCCCTCCACACAGCCGCCGCTCCCCAAATATCAGATCTTCTTCACATCGTCAGGCCACCACTAGACGGTGGTGGTGGTGGTCGGCCGATTACCAAACATCTTCTCCATTCTTTCTTCCCTCCACACAGCCGCCGCTCCCCTCCTCCTTCCCTCCAAGCGCCGCCGAAACCTCTGCCGTCGCTGCCCTCCTCCTCCCCTGCCACGCCGCCGCTGCTCCTGGTATACTTTCTCATGTTAAAATGGGACCTGCCAACTGTTCGACGAAATGCCTCAGAGAACACAAGGTTCATACACTGGGTTTTTTGATGTTCCTAATCTTGTTGAGTGTTGTAAAGTAAGACCTGATCTTCAAAGTGTGGTAAATGTCCATGCTTTAGCATTGAAAGTTGGTGTTCTTGCGGTAAGTGTATTTGTTCAAATGTTGGAGGATGGAATCAAGTTTGGTTCTTTAACTCTTTTGATTGTCGTTTCAGCGGTTTTGAGAGTTGCAAAGTGATTAGGATATTTAGAACTTGTTCATAGTTTAGGTTTTTTTTTTTTTTTTTTAAATTGACTGTTAATGGGTTTGAGTGGTGGTGCTGGTGGTTTGGGCAGTGGATGTGGAGGTGGTGGTTGTATTATGGTTTTTTTTATGTTATACAGACGATGTCCAGTTTATAAAAAACAAACAGTATTATATTTTCAGCTTGCAGACCTTCAGACCACATCTTCAGTTGCAGACATAAAATCAGCTGAAATCAGACTGCAGACAGTTTTTGTCTGAAAAAACAAACAGCACCTAAGAGACTTGGTTTACCTCTTCAAGTAAACCGTGGGAGAGCCAATTGACTTCTCAAACGTTGACTAATCTATCTTTATATTTGTTTATTCTTATCAGAAGCCTCTATATTACATCATCTCATCAACAAAAACTATAATCTGTATGAAGATTCATGCCTACTGAAATATGTATCTGTTTTTTTAACCATTATCATGGTAATTTATTTCACAATTCAGGCTTCTTAGGTATAAAACAGAGACATACATTCTACATATATCTAAACTGAGTCAAGGAATTGGTTAGTACCTATGTTGTCAACAGCCCTTCAGGCGCACACTTAGGCCCTCAAACAAGACGAGTCGCAAAGAAAGCGCCTTACAGCCATTCAGACGCTCCGGTAACGTTCCGGCAAGGTTCCGGTAAGATTTTAGCAAAATTCCGGTGCGGTTCCGGCCAAATTCTATTATTTCCGGTAAAAAGAATCTACAAATTCCGGCCAAACTGGTTTGAAATATACAAAAATAGCCCTAAACAAACCTAAAACAAGTGTAAAATCCCTAAAAATGGTATGTTTATTATGCCATGTGCCCTGGTTTGCCCTTTCATAAACACATATATCGGTTAGTACCTATATTGTCAAAACCCCTTGGGTGCACACTTAGACCTAAGGCTTACCCTTTGCGCTTTCGGCAACTATGGTTAGTACATACATGACACACTTATTGTCACATATAGTGATATATGGAATAAAAAAAGAAGCTGTAATTAAATTACAAATTCATGTAAAGAAACAGGCATTCTACTTAATAATTCGTTTGCATTCAAATTACCAGTAACACAATATTTAGCTCAAATTGTTCAAATGAAGTAAAAGTGTAAAACCAGTAATACTTGATGAAAAAAATAGAGAATATATGACATTTAATTAAGTTAGGTTAAGCGAACTTACATTGAATCTATGAAAATCAGACTTGAAGTGAGACCGCTGGTCATGAAGTGAATCAAAACTGTAATTACAGGTGTTACACGTCAGCCTCTCGGTATGAATAATAATATTCTTCTCCGACGTCGTTTCGATTTGGTGGGAAGTATTATTATGAATTGCGGTGGTGGAAGAAGAAGAAGATGAAAGCAATTCAATGAAACGGAAGGAACTGGTGAAGTTTGACGGAAGTTTGAAAATAGAAGAACAGTGTCGTCGTTTATGTTCGTCTGAATCGGTAACGGCGGCACGGTCGCCGGAAGTGAACTCCATTCGTCGTCTCCAATCCAAGGGGGAAGATAACTGGTTGGAGACTTGGAGTCGTCAGTCACATATAAGTTAGGCCCAGTCCAACATCTTAACAAGTTAGGCCCAGTCACTTGAGTCCAATCTAATGTCATCACAAATTATGACAATTAGTAATAGTAAATCCTTTTTTCTAATAATCCATGTAACTATTTTAATATTATAATGAGTAAATTGCCATTTTAGTCCCTGAGTTTTGTCCAAATTTACCAGTTTAGTCCAAATAGTTTTTTTTTTGCATCTGGGTCCCTGACCTTTTATATTTTGTTGCCATTTTGATCATTTTGTCTAACTCCATCCATAAACCCCATCTGTAACCAGGGGTATTTTGAGGATTTCCTTAAAAAATGTTTTCAGTTGCCATTTTGATCCAATTACAAAAAATTCCAAAAAATTCAAAAAAATCTAAAAATAAAAAAATTCTAAAAAATCATAAAAATTCTAAAAAATTCAAAAAAATCTAAAAAATCTAAAAAATCATAAAAATTCAAAAAAATCAAAAAAATTCTAAAAAAATCCAAAAATCATAAAATGTTTCGGCACGAACCGTTTCGACCCGTACCGTTTCGAACCGAGCCGTTTCGACCCGTACCGTATCGAACCGAACCGTTTTGACGTGAACCGTTTGAACCCGTACCGTATCGAACCGTACCGTATCGAACCGAACCGTTTCGACGCGAACCGTTTCGAACCCGTACCGTATCGAACCGAACCGTTTCGACCCGAACCGTTTCTAGCCGAACCGTTTCGACGCGAAACGGTTCGGGTCGAAACGGTTCGGTTCGATACGGTACGGGTCGAAACGGTTCGGTTCGATACGGTACGGGTCGAAACGGTTCGGCTAGAAACGGAACGGTTCGATACGGTACGGGTCGAAACGGTTCGGCTAGAAACGGTTCGGTTCGATACAGTACGGGTCGAAACGGTTCGGTTTGAAACGGTTCGCGTCGAAACGGTTCGGCTAGAAACGGTTCGGGTCGAAACGGTTCGGTTCGATACGGTACGGGTTCGAAACGGTTCACGTCGAAACGGTTCGGTTCGATACGGTACGGTTCGATACGGTACGGGTTCAAAACGGTTTGCGTCAAAACGGTTCGGTTCGATACGGAACGGGTCGAAACGGTTCGGTTCGAAACGGTACGGGTCGAAACGGTTCGTGCCGAAACATTTTATGATTTTTGGATTTTTTTAGAATTTTTTTGATTTTTTTGAATTTTTATGATTTTTTAGATTTTTTTTTATGTTTTTGAATTTTTAGAATTTTTTTATTTTTATATTTTTTTGAATTTTTTGGAATTTTTTTTATTTTTTGGAATTTTTTTGATTTTTTGTAATTGGATCAAAATGGCAACTGAAAACATTTTTTAAGGAAATCCCCAAAATACCCCTGGTTACAGATGGGGTTTATGGATGGAGTTAGGCAAAATGATCAAAATGGCAACAAAATGTAAAAGTCAGGGACCCAGATGCAAAAAAAAAACTATTTGGACTAAACTGGCAAATTTGGACAAAACTCAGGGATTAAAATGGCAATTTACTCTATTATTATTATAGAAACGGGATCAGGAGAAAACACTCAAAAGTGTGAGAACGGTGAGAACGCTTCCTGGTCCAACACGTGTCACGCCGCTTAGAAAATGGCGGAGGGGCTTTTTTGTCCTTTCATCTTCTGATTTTACATTTCCGCTTTTCCCAAAATTGTTTTAATTTTTGGTTTTTAAGATTTTTGGCGTTAACCAAATTCAATAATTAATGGCGTTTTAATGGTTTCATTGTATTAACATTTTGGCGTTTATGGCGTTTATTCAAATCGTATGCCATTGGAACCCAGGGGGTCAGGAAATCTATTTGAATGACGTTTTTCAAGGCGTTTTAAACAAGATGCCCATTGTTCTATTATTTTTTATAAACATTTTGGCGTTTGTGGTATCTTGCCGTTTTAATATTGTTAAATTATATTCAACCACAGGAAAAAAAATACTAGCGAAGAAAATAAATTAAAAATCCTAATCGGATCTCTTTTCACAATCTTCACTGTCATCAGTCTCTCTCTTCTTTAATAATTAAAGAATTGTCACCAAATATATGGCGTTTTATGTAAAACTTAACAAACACATCGGTTTGATTTTTTTGCCTGCTCGTCTGTTGAACTGGCTTTTTTGTAGATGTTTGGGGACATAGATCTATGATGTGTGAGTTGGTTTTTTCGCTTTTTATTTATCTTGATCTTCATCTATATAATCAACCCACTCTTAAGTGTCATTGATCTCTTCTCCTCATCCAAACCTTCTTCAAGAAACAAAAAATACAAAATGCCATATGACTGGCATCAGTATCTTTTTCTTGAATTTTTGTCCATCTCATGCAGCAAAATCTTTCTGAGTTACTCCCCTCTGATAACAATTCATTCAGTGAAACTTCACGAAGAACAAATCTGAATATCCAAGAAAGCATATTAGCCATCTTTGATTTTTTTATTTTTTGGCGTTTTACAATGAGTGGTATTTAGTAGTATTGGCGTTTGTTTTTTTGTTTTGATCAAATGGAAGTTGCTGAGATGTATCATTTTATAGGATGTTTTTTTGGCGCCTAAGTTAGGCGGTGCATTATTATAATAAAGTATTTGTCTTTTCAGTTACTGTTCGTCTGTTTGTAATTATTGTTTTTGATAAGCTTTATCTCTGAAGTCTGTAACACGTCCCATCTTGTTACGCCCTTAAAAAAAACGACCAAAACACATAGAACTTCGAAGTTTGCAACTAGAACATAATATTTACATTTTTACCAAAATGCCCTTGAGGCTAGTTCGAGATCAACACCTCCCCTAGTCTGGTCACAGGTGTCAGTCTGAACTACCCTGTCAGGACGCCAGTTTAACGTTACTAATTACAAACGACTAAGTTTCTAAAACCATAGTTTACACAACAAAAGACGTCCCTTTACATGTTTAACAAAAAATTAGTTTCAAAAAGGGCGTCTAGTTCAGAAGCGCATAGAATGCATGATGGTGTTCGCCTTCAAGCTCGCCACGCCACCTAAGTAGCAGATTTACCTACAGCACCACCAAGTTCAACTAGTTAGTTTTAGCATCTATAATTTAAAATAAAGCTAACATTCATATACGTCATCGCTTGACCATGTCATCATCTCACTTTCCTTTACCCATTTAACGGGTACTTAACTACTATCTCTAAACGAGATAATGCATAGCATTCGAGAATCCGTTGCCTTCGGATTCAACATAAAGCACCATAAACAACATCCCAAATCCGTTCATAACGGATCTAGCTATCTCCTTTATTTCCTTCATAACTTTCCATTCTACAGTGAGTTCAAGGCTCACCGACCATAATATAACTTTCCTCGTAAATCATCATCTCTTACGACCCGTTTAGGGCGGGTTAAGATATCAATTACACATCGCCTACGAATGATCATAATTACAGTTCTAATATAGCCATGATAGTTAGAAAGTAAAGCTTGTATGCATAAATCAACATACCTCGATCCTGTGAGTCGTCCGACCTCCTAGCGCTTGAACCTTCTTCTTTTACACCTACATCAACACATTCGTTCATTTAGTCTGACTAAATATCATTCCCTCTTTTACACACCTTTATCAAACGACATCTTTATCATAATTTACCAAAATTCACCCATTTGTTCTTTTAGGCATTTTATCGAACACTTGGCGGGTTTCACATTTATAGCACATTTAATTACAAGTAACTTTACATACTAATCTACAAGTTCATAACAAATCAAGCAAGTTCATGAGATTCTCTCATCCTACATCCTACATCTATGTTCCATCTATCACAATAGGCTAAATCAACGCAACCCGAACATTAATCGAGTCCTAGTTCATAGTCTTTACTCCTAGATGCACATATCACAACATTATTCATGATTTGGTAGAAAACCCACTTCCTAATGTTCATTATTTCAAGAAATTCGACTTACCACTTTGTTAGTCACACCTTGGGGATCGAGAATACGGGTTCAAACAACCGTTTTGCCTTAAAATCACCTTTCAAATATGATGGATTATGATGACTAGGGTTTTTGCTTCTTGATTCTTCTCCTGGACACCTCCACGCACGCACATAAGTGTGTGTGGAGTGTGTGTCTTTCAATTAATAGGATTTACTTTCAAATTTTCAACTTTAGTCCCTCGGTTTCTAATATTTAATTTATTCGAGTTCAAACTTTCCTTCTTATAACTATCCTAAAAGAAATAAATAGATTACCTATTTTGGGGTGTTACACATCTTTCAAGTTTGGTCGACATCCGACCCGACGAAATATAGGTCTTTCGTCACCCACAAACTCGACGAAACATATTGTTCGTCGATGGGGGTTTTTCACCATAAGGGCTTTCGACCCACGAAGTTGCGGCCCAACATGTTACGCTTACAACATAAACTTTGAGATAGAAACAGTCAGTTGAAAACCAAAAACCCTAGACCTTTCTTTCTTCTCCTCTTGTGTGACGGCAACGGTGAACCCCGGAGCTTTTCTTATTCAAACAGTCTAACCAATCCGGAACCTTGGTTAGTATCTTGTTCTTATTCATTAGATCTATATCCGATACGTGGATTTGTATTGTATTGTTTATGTATGAATACGTTGGATCTTGTGTGCGTAATGTTCATTGTTCATTAACTGTATTACGTAGTTAGGGTAGTTTGATGGAGGCTTGAATGTTCTTGTATGTCCTCATGATTACTGTTTGGTTAGAATGATAAGCAGATATTAATCGAATGACTGTTATGACAATAATGATCATATGAGTATGCGAATTGTTAAGGCCCTTGTTGGATGTTGATGATAATTGGGAACTGGATGATTGATGGATGATACATGATGTAACTGTTGATGATGATTAGGGTTTTAGAACATGTAGAATTGAAACCGATTGGATCTGTAACTGTTTGCTCGACGAAACATATGGTTTTCGTCACACCTCATATCGACGAAACATGGGTTGTTCGTCGACAAGCAGTCCGACGAAACATAGGGTCCTTCGTCGACAAGCATCCCGACGAAAGATGATCTTTCGTCACAAGGATGTTTCGTCGTTTAAGTCACTGAATTGAACAGTAGGTGCTTGTGATGTTAATGATGATAGATACTTGTGTGTGTGCATGATCCATGTTACATGTTAAGGATAATAAGAAACTTGGTTCGATTAGTTGGTATAACAAACCTACCTGTTATGTTATGTGTTACATGTGACAATCACATGAGATGTGAACTTGCATTAGAAAGGTGTATTGGCTACCTGATATACTGTGATCTTGTGAGGAATGCAATCTGTGTGAAAATAATGACTTGTTTAATTGAGAAACTAATATTCATTGGTAACTACGGTAGGGTTGGTTGATTAACTTGGAAACAGGTAACTAAACAAACCGAGCAAACCAAGGTGAGTTCACTGCCTTTTTCAAGCATGCATCCCGGGGAGGGATATCGGGTAACGTTCCGAGGAGTAACGTTGGGTTATTGGGATGTTGGTTATTACACTCATTTCTATCATTAAGTCTCATCATATACCGTTTGGTTGCCGGGGAGGCAACGGGGTTATTAATTGATAGCGCTATTAGGTTTGGCACCCTCACACCGTACCGGGGAGGACGGTCGTGAACTAATTACCTTAACCACTTGACCAATGTATGATAGAGCATTGGGGTTTGGGCAAATAATCTAGAGCCATCTGCGGTAATCGAGTTAATAACAACATCTAATCTCTGAAATGTTTTATACTCATATCTGGTAACTAAAACGTGTTAACAAACTTTGAACTCACTAGCGTCGTCTGACACACTTGTTTGCATGCTTGCGGGTTGTTAGATTCTTGGTTATGGACTTGCTATCTGGGAGTGCTGGAGTGGTCATGGGTCGAGACTCTTGGATACTTGTTTCGTTGGTTATGAACACTTGTTTTGAAACAGTTGATTAACAATTTACATTATGCTTTCGCTGAACGTTTACTTTGGTTTTAACTTATGATTTGGATCTATATTATGAATTGAATGGAATGTTTTATTTAAATACTTGTTATAGTTCAATGTGATTAGTGGCTGGATCTTGATACGTCACTCTTACCGCGGTCTTTCCGTATGTGGTATTTTGGGGGTGTGATAGTTTGGTATCAGAGCCACTGGTTATGGTGAACTAGGTTTTAAAACGTTTTTATAAAACCAGACTATAACCGAACAGTTTCGAAAATCGACCATGACACTCAGCTCCAGATTGCAAGGTCCGTTCCCTGTTTACTTTATGCATTACTTGTTTAGTAGTCACACACTCACGACTTGCATGAAACTACATACTAGATACCATGATGTGATTACCTGTGCTGCGTGTTTTAGTAAAGCTTGATAGTGTGACACTACTCTTCAACTTTGTGATTCTTAATCCTGTAAAACCTTTCGTTTCGCTATTTGAATGTGAGGAACCTTTCAGCGCGAGTTAAGAGGCACTGAGATAAGCATGCAAATTGCCTTATTATTATGGGTGCACAAATAATAATGACGTGGGGTGCATGTGAGTCCCAGTGAGGCTTAACAAGTGTGAAAAGGGTTCCGCTCTGTTGTTTGATGTAAACATGGTAATCTGTAGAAGTCGTTGTGAGCTTTGACTCCTACCTTATCTCGGGTTCGGGTTTGGAACCGGGTATTATGTCCATCTCTATCACCAATTAAGGAGACCTTACAGAATGAACCCGAGCTTTATTTGTTGAACTGGTGGGCTTTATTTGGGTCATGTAAAAAAGCGTGTAATGGGTCAATATGAGTTTAATTAAAAAAATCAACGGGCCAGGCTTGGAAAACACACTGGTTATAATGTGTTGCTGAATGACGGACCGTAAATGTCCATGATTTTTTGAGATTAAAATTTATTTTCACTATGCAATCGATCAACTGGAGATTGTCTTCTACCTATGTTTTTCATCCCCTTCAAAACATTGCAGACAAGATGAATGCTTGGAAAAATCACCGCTTTCGGGCAATCGATTTTGACTTTCTTTTGGTATCACCACCAGGTTTATTCATCCAGCTTAGCTACATGCAAAACTCTATCTAGAATATAATAGTGATGAAGAGGTCTTATAACTAGAAACAATTGGTAAGATGGTTGGGTTAGTTAACGAGTTTAAGCCCAATTGTAACCGGGAATTTTCATACTGGTTAATACTTGAAACATAACTGAAGATTAAAGTTTGTCCTTTTCTATACAAAAGAATAAAGTTTTTCAAATGACCTTACTTAAGGTTGACTGTTGAACAAGACCATAACATTTTTTACAATAATCTCTTTAGTCAAAATCAAATGGAGAAGATCTCACCGTTGTAATTTGATTCCAAACGCCGTTTAAGAGTCGGAGGTGAAGGTTATGAATGGAATTTGCACGGTTTTTGTGTGAATTTGAATTGTCCTCTTTTCCAGATTTTGAAATGGTGTGGCACTTCCCCTTTTGATTTCCACGTTTGATAGTATTATAATTTTTGGTTTCGGTTCGACTTTATAACGGATTTTAACTTTTAAACAACATGAAATGGTGATGCAAATATTTGGAAGCATGTTAGTTTCTTCTTAAAAAAATACCAAATTGAAATAAAAAAGATTTCACCATTGCCATTTTAGTCCACTGGTTAACTTCATCCATTTTCTTTGTTAACGAGAAGGGCAATTCGGTCATTTTATATGGCCCAATTGCCCTTTTAGTTAACAAAATTACATATAAATGACCGAATTGCCCTTCTAGTTAACAGAATTACATATAAAATGACTGAATCTCTTCTCGTTAACAAAAAATGTATAAAGTTAACCCAGTGGACTAAAATAGTGTAAAGACCTGCAAAAATGTCCCGCAACAACTCATAAGTGAAAACCCGGACCCCTAAAACCCTAATCCTTTTGAAAAACCAAGAAATCAAGATTTCTAGACTTCTCGCGGGCCGCGTAAACCATAAGGCTAGTCTACGCGGCCGCGACAGGACAGCTGGTGACCGGATAAGCGAACAGGCCACGTGTCGCACACGTGGCGGGCCTACACATGACACGGTAGCCCTAATTGTAGACTAGGTGGCCCTCGCGGGCCGCGTAAAGCTTAAGTGAGGGTTTACGCGGGCCGCGTAAAACCTAAAATCAGGCTATAAGTAGTGTGTGCATGGGGCTTTCATCTGTGTTCGAAAAACTTTTCAAAAGTCGAAAAATACTGCTCAAATTCAAAATTTTACTTAGGGAATCGCTGCTACGAGTACAGGGTATTAACTCGATCACTGCTACGATACAATGTCCGATCGATTGAAACCGATCCGATGGATGTTTAAGTGCTGCCCGTATTTGGGCTATATTTTGTCATTCGTCTTGAGGGTTTTGATTTCGTGAGTTTATCGTAAAGAGTTGTATTAAGTTACTGACCTAGTTTCGTATGCATTTTTATTTTAACTAGGTTACACAGCTAAATCAGTAGGCGAAATTCTGTCCAAATTAAACCTGCAATGTGAGTCATTCTCTTTTTATCAAATCACTTTCAAAAACTTTGTTTATTTTCAAAGTTATAATTATAGGGATTAAGTCTTTGTAGTCTTCAATTACAGCCGGTATGTGGGGTTTTGTTTACATTACTTGATAAGCGTCACCATTGGACAACGGGTTAGCCAATGGGTGATATGACCATAGTCACAGAGACAGGTCGAGTGACAAATACCGTTGGGTAGTTGGTTGACATATAAACATGGAAAAATTACACTTTTCGTCCTTTATGTATGTAGCTAGTTGCAATGGATGACCTTTACCTTTAATAATTACAGCCACAGTTCTTTATTTTGAAAACTTGTTACATCTTTCGTCCTTTAGCACTAACTTGGTTAAAGATTCCAGTTAAGTCTATTTCATAAAGGGGCAGTTTAGTCCTTTTACTTAATTATTATTTGTATAGTATTTAATAAATAAAAAAATAAAACAAAAACCAACTTTAAAAACTTAATAATTCATAATCAATAGAAAATTCTCATTCTCAACTATCTCTGTTTCTTTCTTTCTTCCTGCACTCTCTTTTTTTTCTATGAGCCACCACCACCATCACAGTGTTGCCATCTTCACCACCGCCTAACCACCATCTCCGGTCGCTTCCTCAAATCCGGCGACCACCAAGCTCCACCTCACCGTTAACTACAAGAACCCCTTCGTTTAAATCAGATCTGTATAATCACATTTGAATTAGATCCGATAACCACAAGAACCCCTTTCGTTTAAATCAGATCTGAATCAGACCTGTGAGAGAGAGTGTGGTGGTGATCAGAGGTTGGGAGAAGATGCGGTGGTGGGGTTGTTGTAGATTCGGTGGCGGGGGTGGTTGTAGATTGACTGGTGGTGGGGGTCGGAATGAGCGGTGTGACTTTTATACGGCGGGGGTGGTGGCTGAAGATCCGGCAGGGGTGTGGGGTGGATGGCGGTGGTGGTGTTCGACTAGTGGGTGAGTTAGGGTCGGAGTTTTGTGTTGTAGGTTACAGAGAACAAATCAAATCAAATCAAAACCCTAACCAAACAAACTAACCTGAAACAACTCCAGAACATGTCAACGTGGCACTTCCAGCCAGTCTACCATCACGGTCGTTTTTGTTGTCGTTGTCAGCGTTATCATCAGAAAAAGCCCACAAAAGGAGAATAAGTTTGGTCAGTTGCTGCTGCTGATAATATAAACGAGGGTGGTGAAGGGTCAGAGAAGAATATCTGATCAAAAGTCCAAGAACCATCAAGGTCTAGATCCAGCTCATAAATGCAAAGGGTGAGTTTTGTGTTGTAGGTTACAGAGAACAAGTTTGAAACAATTTTCATTTTTTATTCACATTGATGATTCTCAATTAACACTGATGTTGATGTTGGAATCTTGACTCCGAATTTCACACTGTCGATTGCAATAAGTTTTGGCTTTGATTTGATAAAGTTTTGTTCCGATTTGATTGTTGCATCAACAACAATATTCTGAAACCACAAAACCACCACCAGATCTCTCCCCAGGAAGAGAGGGACATGGGGCTTAGAGAGAGAGAGAGATAGAGAGAGAGCCACCGCCATCATCTCCTGCCACCACCTCTAGCCGCCATCACCTCCTGCCACCACCACCAGCCACCGTTATCACCCCACCCCTGTTTTTTTTCTGCAGACAATTAAGAGAGAGAGGGAATGAGAGAGAGAGAGTGAAAGAGAAAAAAAGTATTTATATTTGATTTTTTTTATTTATACTATAAATAATTAAGTAGAAAGACTAAACTGCCCTTAAGTAAATAAATTTAACTGAAAATTTTAACCAAGTTAGTGTTAAAGGACGAAAGATGTAACAAGTTTTCAAAATAAAGGACTATGGCTATAATTATTAAAGGTAAAGGTCATCCATTGCAACTAGGTACAAACATAAAGGACGAAAAGTGTAATTTTTCCTATAAACATTGTAATCGCCCTTAATACTGTAATCTATAACAATGTGTCTTTTGTGCAAATTGAATGACTCGCCAATATTTCCCCGCTAATAAAATCTTTTTAAACATGTTTCAGGTGATTTACTGTGACCCAGGAAAAGGTGCCGCGTAGCACTAAAAAGCTTGAAGAAGTGGCTCAGTAAAATAAATAAACATGTTTTGTTAATAGGGAATTTCCTCGTGAAATTTCTTTAATGTAAATTACGGGGTTTGCCCCAAATTGTGAAATGAAATAATTGGGCATTTTCAGTTTAAAAGATCCTGTCAATATTTCCGCTGCTAAATTAAATAATAATACCACGGGTTTTCTGTCCCGCGGCTTTCGGAACGGGTAAATCCGGACCGGGGGTCGTGACAGAAAAAGGTGGTATCAGAGCCACTGAGTTAAGCCAATTAAGTATTTAGAAATACTTAATTTCTCAAATTGCCATTCTGTGATTTTGTGAAAATTTAACTTGCAATATATAACTTTCTAATTAGGATTTTGTGTTTTATTCATATCTGCTAACAGCATGAATGAGTTGTCTGAAGCTCTTCAGAATCTAAATATCCATTCTGCTAGTATGGAAGTTTCCAGAGACTTTTCCGGTTATCGGGCCAACACTGAGGAACCAATGGAATTTCAGGCCCAACCACAGGAGAAACCAAAACAGAAAAAGAGGAGGAGAATCTTGGATTGGAAACGTGGGCGTAGGAAGAAGCCAGCGGCCCAGAAGGTTAAAAAGACTGAGGATCCGAAGGATAAAGGCAAAGGAAAGAAGATCGGAGAAAGTTCCGGGCAAGCTCAGGAAATGCCACCATGGGAGAAACTTGATCGCAAACTGGCAAATAGTGACCTCATCGGACCTACCAATGAAAACCTCTTCAATTACCCTGCTGAATCACAACTTCCAGTTAACCTGCAACCTGCAATACCAGACCCCATTGTCAGCCACCAACTTCAACCCGGAGAATTGGAGGAATGGTGGACAAGTGATTGGCAGTTTCAGAACCTCCTGAATTACCCCAACACCTATTTTCCCCAGTTTGACCCGGAGCCTGCACCAAACCCACCTATGAGCACGGAGAACCTGGCTGAACTCCGCCACTATGGCGAGGAGCTAATAGATGCAGGAAATTGGATCCGGGATGTGGGAGAAAGGATCTCCTGGAAATATGATGAAAGGGAGCATCGGTTCTGAAAATTCAGCTAGCAGAAGGAGTTGGATGTTTGTTTAATATTGTATAATAATAATAACAATATAAAAACCATATAATAAATCATAATAATAATAGGATAATAAATAGTAAAAATATAATCATGTAAAATAATTAAAATAAAACTTTGTAATATAACTGGTGTGTATCGAGGCCTACTAATATATAAAAGTCGCGAAGTCGACAATTTTGGCTATACGTGTTGACATGATTCTGTGTGATTTTTATGATTGATTAATTATTGCTTATTTGTGCCAATAATTTATAAATTGATAATTATCAGATGGAACACGCTGTCAATGAACCTGTTAACGAAGTTAATCAATCTGAGCAAAACAATGAAGATCACTTCCTTAATAGACAGGATATAGAAAATATCGTTGCTCAGGGAATAGCCAATGCTATTCCAGCAATCCTCGCTGCTGCCCGAAATCCAATTGAACCATCGCAAGCCAATCACAGCAAACGTACTCGCGATGACAACTTCAGTAATAGTGTAAATGGAGGCGGCAACAACAATAATAATGATATGGTACAAGCCCCATTTCTTAAGAAAATGAAAGCTGCAACTCCTGGTTGCACTTACAAGGAATTTCTTGCCTGTAAACCAGTCGAATTTGCAAGCAATGAAGGGGCAACTGCTGCACTGCGTTGGTTAGAGAAAACCGAAGTAGTAATTAAAATAAGCAAATGTGCCGAGGAAGATAAGGTTATGTACGCATCCCACCTTTTCAAAGAAGAGGCATTAGAATGGTGGAACACAGTGTTGAAAGCAAAAGGAAGTGACGTGGTTTATGCCATGAGTTGGGAGGAATTTAAGGAATTGCTAGAAAGGAAATTTTGTCCCGACTATGAAAAGGAACAAATGACAAATAAGTTCCTGAACCACCGGATGGTGGATGTTGATTGTCGAGGGTATACTTCGAAATTCTTCGAGTATGCCAGAATTGTACCAACCCTGGCTTCGCCAGAACCAGTACTTATTTCTCGCTATATTTGGGGTTTAATTAGCGAGATTCGGGACATAGTCAAAGCTGCGCGACCTCGCACAATTGACGATGCGGTGGAATTGGCCAACACGTTAACAGACGGACTGATGCGCACAAGAGAAGAAAACCGGAAGAAGGAAGTGGCCCAAAAGATTACCCAAGGGTTTCGTGGGGGTAATAATTTCAAGAAAAAGGGAACTGGGCAATTTTTCACACCGCCATTCTGCAGAAACTGTCGAAAGAAACATTTTGGTAAATGTCAAGAGAAGTGTAATTTCTACAAAGCGCAAGGCCATAGAGAAGAAGAACGTAGGAAGAAATCAACGATTTTCTTCAACTGTGGAGAAACTGGACATTACAGACCGGATTGTCCTAAACTGGTCAAATCAGCTGACAACAAGCCCAAACCTGCTGAAGGAACCAATAAGAAAAATGTTAGAGCCTTCCAGCTGACAACCCAGGAATCAGATCTGATTCCCGATGTAATAGCTGGTACGTTTCTTGTACACGATGTTTACGCCAAAGTATTATTTGACTCTGGTGCAAACCAAAGTTTTATAAATACTTCATTCTGCCAAGCTCTTAAGCAACCTTTAACCAAACTTAGACAAGTTTTTACGGTAGAAACGGCAGATGGGAATTCTGTTAACATAGATAAGGTTTTACAAGAAGGAAAGATAGAACTCTTAGGCCAAAAATTTTCTGCAAACCTGTTGCCTATGAATTTAGCCGGATTCGATGTCGTATTAGGAATGGATTAGTTAGTAGCCAATCTTGCGCGAATCCTTTGTGATAAGAATTCCATAGAAATTCATACACCCACAGGAGAAGTAATTGTAATTACAGGAGACAGGCCACGTAAGCCAATGAAGTTCATTTCAGTAATGAAAGTTGCTAGTTATGAACGAAAACAAGGAATAGTATACATGATTTCGGTGATCATTAACACTAAAAGTAAGGAACTTAAGGAAATCCCCGTAGTATCAGAATACTCGGATGTATTCCCTGAAGAACTACCTGGATTACCACCAGATAGAGAGGTAGAATTTAGAATTCATTTGATTCCTGGAACTACACCAATGGCTAAAGCACCTTATCGGTTAGCACCCACCGAAATGTTAGAATTGAAAAAGCAGTTAGATGAATTATTAAGCAAAGGATTCATACAACCTAGTTCATCCCCTTGGGGAGCACCTATGTTGTTTGTGAAAAAGAATGATGGGTCGATGCGAATGTGTATCGATTATAGAGAACTAAATAAGGTTACAATTAAGAATCGATACCCATTACCTAGGATTGATGATCTTTTTGATCAACTTCAGGGAGCTAGATATTTTTCTAAGATAGACTTGCGCTCCGGATATCATCAGTTAAAGGTACAAGAAGAAGACATACCTAAAACGGCCTTCAGGACTAGGTATGGTCACTACGAGTTTACAGTCATGCCATTTGGACTAACGAATGCTCCTGCAGCATTCATGGACATGATGAATAGGATCTGTAAACCGTACTTGGATAAATTTGTAATTGTCTTTATAGACGACATACTTATTTATTCCAAAAATTAGGATGAACATTGTGAACACCTGCATGTACTTTTAACTTTGTTAAGGAAGGAAAAGCTTTACGCCAAATTCTCAAAGTGTGAATTCTGGCTACAGGAAGTGCAATTTTTAGGACACATGGTGAATCACGAAGGTATTCACGTAGATCCTTCTAAGATAGAAGCAATCACTAAATGGAAGGTCCCACAATCAGCTATGGAGGTTAGAAGTTTTATAGGGTTAGCTTGATACTATAGACGTTTTATTAAGGATTTCTCTAAGATAGTTGTGCCATTAACTAAGCTAACCTGTAAAATGGTTAAGTTTGAATGGGGACCTAAGCAAGAAGAGGCCTTTAGGACCTTAAAGCAAAAGTTAACAAATGCCCAAATCCTTGCCTTGCCCGAGGGAACAGAAGATTTTGAGGTCTACTGTGATGCCTCTAGGCTAGGATTAGGATGTGTGCTGATGCAACGGAAAAAAGTAATTGCGTATGCTTCCAGGCAATTGAAGAAGCACGAAGAAAATTATACGACTCATGACTTAGAATTAGGAGCAATCATTTTTGCCCTTAAGATTTGGAGACATTATTTGTATGGAAGTAAGTTTACTGTCTATACAGATCATAAGAGCTTAAGATATATATTCGGGCAAAAAGAATTGAACATGAGGCAAAGGAGATGGATGGAAATTCTAAGTGACTACGATTGTGATATTCAATATCACGAATGAAAGACAAATGTAGTAGCAGATGCCCTCAGTCGTAAGTATCATGAGAACCAAAGACGAGTTCGTGCCCTTAGATTAAATTTACAATTAGACTTAATGGAACAACTGAAGAATGTTCAGGAAACAACAATCAAGGATGATGCGGAAAGAATGAAAGGACGAATAAAGGAACTAGAGCAAGGGGTTGATGGAATTTGGAGATTCCATAAGAATAGGATTTGGGTACCTAAGCAAGGAGACTTAAGAAGTAAGATTTTGGAGGAAGCCCATAAATCTAGGTATACTATGCACCCTGGTAATAATAAGGTGTACCAAGATTTAAGAAATAATTTATGGTGGATAGGAATGAAGAAAGACATAGCTAGATATGTTTCTAAGTGTCTAACTTGTTCTCAAGTTAAGGCAGTACACCAGAAACCCTCGGGCCTCCTGCAACAATTAGAAATGCCTGTATGGAAGTGGGAACTAATCACCATGGACTTTGTTACTAAGTTACCCAAGACCAGAAAAGGTAACGATGCTATTTGGGTAATTGTCGATCGATTAACCAAATCAGCCCATTTCCTACCCATGAAGGAAACCTTTAGCATGGAAAGATTGGCTAAATTGTATGTAGACGAAGTAGTATCCCTACATGGAGTTCCACTCTCCATTGTATCAGATAGAGATAGTCGTTTCACTTCGCATTTCTGGACAAGTTTCCAAGAAGCCATGGGGACGCGATTGAATCTCAGTACAACTTACCATCCCCAAACAGATGGACAAAGTGAAAGGACGATTCAAACCCTGGAAGACATGCTCAGGGCATGTGTAATAGATTTTGGTGGAAACTGGGATGACCACCTACCCTTAATTGAATTCTCCTATAACAATAGTTATCACTCAAGCATCGAAGCTGCCCCATTCGAAGCGTTGTATGGACGGAAGTGTAGAACTCTAGTTTGTTGGGCAGAAATAGGAGAAAGCCAATTATCAGGTCCCAAAATTGTACAAGAAACCACCGACAAGATAACTCAAATAAAGGAAAGACTAAAAATGGCTCGAGATCGCCAGAAGAGTTATGCAGATAATCGACGCAAGCCACTTGAGTTTAAAGTTGGAGATAGGGTTCTATTGAAAGTTTCTCCTTAGAAAGGAGTAGTTCGATTCGGTAAGAGAGGAAAGTTGAATCCAAGGTACATAGGACCGTTTACCGTTACTCAACGAATAGGACCAGTTGCATATCGCTTACAACTACCAGAAGAATTAGCCGGGGTACATGATGTGTTTCATGTATCTAACCTTAAAAAGTGTTATCTGACGAATCCCTGGTAGTACCTCTTCAAGATATAGAGGTAAATGAAAAGCTAAAGTTTGTTGAGAAACCATTCCAAATAGAAGACAAAAAGGTAAAGTTTCTTAAACACAAACGACTAGTACTGGTCAAAGTCAAGTGGGAATCGAAAAGAGGCCCCGAGTATACCTGGGAGTTGGAATCCGAAATGAAGCGGAAGTATCCTCATCTGTTTCAGTAAATCTCGAGGATGAGATTTTAAATAAGGTGGAGAGGATGTAAAGACCTGCAAAAATGTCCCGCAACAACTCGTAAGTGAAAACCCAGACCCCTGAAACCCTAATCCTTTTGAAAAACCAAGAAATCAAGATTTCTAAACTTCTCGCGGGCCGTGTAAACCATAAGGCTAGTCTACGCGGGCCGCGACAGGACAGCTGGTGACCCGATAAGCGAACAGGCCACGTGTCGCACACGTGGCGGGCCTACACATGACACGGTAGCCCTAATTGTAGACTAGGTGGCCCTTGCAGGCCGCGTAAAGCTTAAGTGTGGGTTTACGCGGGCCGCGTAAAACCTAAAATCAGGCTATAAGTAGTGCGTGCATGGGGCTTTCATCTGTGTTCGAAAAACTTTTCAAAAGTCGAAGAATACTGCTCAAATTCGAAATTTTACTTTGGGAATCGCTGCTACGAGTACAGGGTATTAACTCGATCACTGCTACGATACAATGTCCGATCGATTGAAACCGATCCGATGGATGTTTAAGTGCTGCCCGTATTTGGGCTATACTTTGTCATTCGTCGTGAGGGTTTGATTTCGTGAGTTTATCGTAAAGAGTTGTATTAAGTTACTGACCTATTTTCGTATGCATTGTTATTTTAACTAGGTTACACGGCTAAATCAGTAGGCGAAATTCTGTCCAAATTAAACCTGCAATGTGAGTCATTCTCTTTTTATCAAATCACTTTCAAAAACTTTGTTTATTTTCAAAGTTATAATTACAGGGATTAAGTCTTTGTAGTCTTCAATTACAGCCGGTATGTGGGGTTTTGTATACATTACTTGATAAGCGTCACCATTGGACAACGGGTTAGCCAATGGGTGATATGACCATAGTCATAGAGACAGGTCGAGTGATAAATACCGTTGGGTAGTTGATTGACATATAAACATTGTAATCGCCCTTAATACTGTAATCTATAACAATGTGTCTTTTGTGCAAATTGAATGACTCGCCAGTATTTCCCCGCTGATAAAATCTTTTTAAACATGTTTCAGGTGATTTACTGTGACCCAGGAAAAGGTGCCGCGTAGCACTAAAAAGCTTGAAGAAGTGGCTCAGTAAAATAAATAAACATGTTTTGTAAATAGGGAATTTCCTCGTGAAATTTCTTTAATGTAAATTACGGGGTTTGCCCCAAAATGTGAAATGAAATAATTGGGCATTTTCAGTTTAAAAGATCCTATCAATATTTCCGCTGCTAAATTAAATAATAATACCACGGGTTTTCTGTCCCGCGGCTTTCGGACCGGGTAAATCCGGACCGGGGGTCGTGACAAATAGCAACGGTGAAACATTTTTGGAGGCACAGACAAAAAATGAAACATTTGGACTAAACTGGCAAAATAGACCAAACCACATGGACTAAATTGACATTTAACTCGAAAAAATAATTTTAAACATATTATGTTTTTCACTTTAAGCTATTAAGATGAAATGTTTTATAATTCTAAACATGTCAATGTGATATGCTTATTTTTATCTGCGTCTAGGAATAAACTTTACTAAAAACCGAGTTGTATGTTTTATAATTCTAAACATGTCAATGTGATATGCTTATTTTTATCTGCGTCTAGGAATAAACTTTACTTAAAACCGAGTTGTGAATAGTAATTTACAAGTGATCAAAACATAAGCGTATATGTCATCAACGTTATGTCGCGGTTTTTTTTAAGTGACGTGTTTACCTTCTTCGTTATTTTATAAAAAAAAATATAATGTTTCATATATTTTTGAATATTCATTACAACGTTCTTATTTTTATCCATGATTTGATAAAAATTTAATTTAAATGTATCAAATATAGTTATTTTATGATATTTCCTTGAAAATTAAGCCACTACCAACCAAATAACATTGGTACCGTTACCATGTTCGTTTTTATTTTCTTAATGTGCTAAACAACATAGTTACGGTAACGATACCGTAACGATGTTGCAACGAGTCGAATCGATACCGGCTAAAGAACATTGTGTACTGTCACGAACCAAACCGATACGGACTGAAAGCCCGCAGCAAAGCACAGAAATTCCACTAGTTTATCTATGAAGTCTCCTATGTTATATTTATATAACCCATTTAGTAAAATCATATTATTATAATTAAATTAAATTTAGAATATATGGAAATCATCACGGTCTCACCAATTAAGTAGACCTTACGGAATGAACCCGAGCTCCCGTTTTTGGGTCTATAGGGGCGTTTTTTGAACTGGTGGACTTTATTTGGGTCATGTAAAAAAGCATGTAATGGGTGAATATGAATTTAATTAAGAAATCAACGGGCCAGGCTTGGAATAACACACCGGTTATAATGTGTTGCTGAATGACGGACCGAAAATATTCACGATTTCTTGAGATTCAAATTTATTTTCACTTTGCAATCGGTCAACCGGAGACTGTCTTCTACCTAAGTTTTTCATCCCCTTCAAAACATTGCAGACGAGATGAATGCTTGGAAAAATCACCGCTTTCGGGCAATCGATTTTGACTTTCTTTTGGTATCACCACCAGGTTCATTTATCCCGCTTAGCTTTTTGCAAAACTCTATCTAGAATATAATAGTGATGAAAAGGTCTTATAACTAGAAATAATTGGTAAGATGGTCGGGTTAGATAATGAGTTTAAGCCCAATTGTAACCGGGAATTTTCATACTGGTTAATACTTAAAACATAACTGAAGATTAAAGTTTGTCCTTTTCTATACAAAAGATTAAAGTTTGTAAAGTGACCTTACTTAAGGTTGACTGTTGAAGAAGACCATAACATTTTTTACATATTAAGTTTGTCAAATGGTTTTGTGCTCTTGTGTTTGTTCCCCGAAAGCCTTTAAGCGTGCTGTGCAACCTTCAAACGTCATGGTATTTAGATCTACTATTTGTTCAATAGTAGCTACAATAGAATCAGAATAGGAATCGTGTTTTTGTTATTAATTAATCATAATAAAAGATTACAATCAAATATGTAAGAGAACTAGTTGCACTTTGATACCCTAGACAATGTGAACTTTAATTATCTAAATCGACATAGTCTAATATTCCCCTGCAAGTTCAGGGCGGTTAGCAATCTGCAACTTGCATCGTAGAAACTCAAACTTCTGAGAAGACAAGGCCTTTGTAAAGATATCAGCAATTTGGTCGTCAGTAGAAATGAACTTGACATTTAGTTTTCCCTGAGTAACTTGTTCACAAACAAAGTGATAGTCACCTTCAACATGTTTGGTGCGAGCATGAAAGACTCGATTAGTCGTGAGATATACTGCGCCAAGATTATCACACCAAATTGTTGGTGCCGTGCTATCCAATCCAAGTTCACGAAGAAGAGACTTTAACCAAATCAACTCTGCAACAGTATCTGCAATGGCCTTATACTCGGACTCTTTTGAGGATCGAGAGACAGTTCTCTGCTTGCGACCAGACCATGAAATAAGATTCGAGCCTAAGTAGATAGCATATCCCCCTGTGGATCGACGATCGATAAGGCAACCAGCCCAGTCAAAGTCAGAGAAGGCCTGAAGATTAGTGTTCCAATGAGAATCAGAAAAGACTTGAAGCTGATAGCCCATATTGTGACAAATCCATAAACCCAAATTGAGCATGCCCTTGAGATAACGTAAGATGCGTTTGACTCCGACCCAGTGGTTGTCAGTGGGAGCATGCATGAAATGGCAGACTTTATTAACCGCAAATGCAATGTCAGGACGAGAAAGAGTAGCATACCAAAGAGCCCCGACCGTCTGTCGATAACGAGAAGGATCATCGAGTAATGGGCTATCATCTAGTAATAAGACGTGAGAAGTATGCATGGGAGTAGAGATTGGTTTGCAGTCTGCAAGACCAACTCGATGTAAGATTTCTCTAACATATTTCCATTGTGAAGAACCAAGTCAGAACCCCTATAGACAACCTCAACCCCCAAAAAATAATGTGACTACCCCATGTCTTTAAACTCACTTAATAAAACCCTACATTTTCACAATTTGCAATTTGATTACAACCAACGACATGTATAAAAAAATACAAATTCATTCATATTACCCGCAACTAATAGTTCCTTCAATCATAAAAATCAAATGCAGAAGAGGTCTTGCTGCCTAGAAGGGAAAATGTGTCGCTTCACTGAATTTTGACTTTTGAAGTTTGACCATTCATATTGGGTTGTTCAAAGATCACGAAATTGTTATCATTTTGGGCTAAGACCATCCCCATTTCCAGTCCAGTTCAATCCAACCCAAATCAATTTTTTATTAAATAAATATATCTTATGAGTATTTTTATTCCAACAAATAAAATTAATTTTTATTTCAGAGCAAACAAATTATTGGTATAAATATAATAATAAGATAAAGAATAAAAAATTAACATTTATCAAATGCTCGATAGATAAAGTATATTAAAATTTTTTTTTTTAATAAAACTTAGTTCATTTTGAAAATTGGTTAATTACAGATGTATTTTATTAATAACTAGTGGTATATTACAACTTTCTAAAGTTATGTGGTATGTTTTGTAAGAGATTAGATGGATCAAAATGCTAGTTCAAGAAAGGGTTACTGGGCACACCTTTTAACATTCTAAAGTTTGGACTTAACAATTCAATTTAGCTAGATTCTTTAGTTAGCTCGTTAATAAAATCATTCCAAAAAATGATTAACTATGGAAAATTAAACTAGATTAATCTATATATATATATAAATGAGATGGATTTGGGCTAGGTGGCATTTGTATTTGGCCATTTTGGCTGATGTGGCAAGTTATTGTGTTTAGTTTAGGAGGGAAATCTCATTTGGGTTCTACAATCACGATTTCAAGAAAAATGACGCGGGATCCATTTTTTAATTCGGGTTACCCAATGATCCAAAAGGATCCTTTATAATCCGCTTTTACTCATTTTCTTTCTCAAGCTTCGCCATTCTCCACAAACCCTAAAACCCAAAGCCGTTCATCATGTTCTTTCGTTCAATAATCCTTTATCAAAATCCGAAATATGCTTCTTCTGTTCCTCCGATTGATCTCGATAATCACATGTATGTTGTTTAATCAGTTATCAAGACAAACCCTAATTCCACAATCAATAACACCCTTCAATCTCTCCTTTCTCTCTGTTCTGTGCAGGTTCGAAGAAAAATTGAATACACATTCATTCAATCGAATCAATTCATCAGAAGTTAAATGTTACAATGAACTAGAGATTTATGTTTATTGCAGGTGATTTGTTCAGTTTGTGACACAGAGCAACCGGTATGCTTTATTGATTCGAATATTCGATCTAGAACAATTTAAATGCTTATGTTTCTGAATTTTTTTATTTGTAATTCATGATTCTCGTATCTGCACAAACTCGGAGTCAATATGGGGAGTACTTCTATGAAATCTGCAAATTATATGATGAAGATGATGTATGAAATTCAACGTATATGTTGTATATCGAACGAGTATGTACGTTTTTCACCGATTTTGGTTATCGTATTGCAGATTGACAAGGGTCTATTCCACTGTGACGATTGTGGCATTTGCAGGTTTGTACATGAAATTTGTGTTTGCTATTTATTGTTTTTGTATTGTTCGTTGTGTCATTTGTGGTTTGATTTATATCATTTTCTATTGTGTTCAGAGTTGTGGCCGTGATAACTTCTTCCATTGCAAGAAATGTGGTATCTTTAGAACAATTTTTTTTTGTACATGAGTTAATTTAGTGTTGGATTCAGATTTTTTTTAAAGTCTTGTCACATTTTTTGTAAAAGAAGATGTGAGAGGAAAGTTTTTTACTGGGTCGGAAAACAGTAATTAACCAAATCTAAGGAAAATTTCATCAATTATATAAACTTTATGATCAAGAAATGCACAAAATGGTAGTTATGTACTTAGTGTCCTGGTTTAGCTCATGCTAAAAGTCTTAAATAACTTCAAAAGTCACTCCCTTATCTTTCTTTTGTGCTTGCATAGTCTAAA
Organism: Helianthus tuberosus; assembly: GCA_030545235.1. NCBI lineage: Eukaryota > Viridiplantae > Streptophyta > Magnoliopsida > Asterales > Asteraceae > Helianthus > Helianthus tuberosus. Next base: position 140,733,145 of record CM060426.1, on the reverse strand, counting down.
ATTATACGATGTCACTCAGCGCCTGCATTAAGAGGGCTATTTGACTTTTTCTTTACATGAGCCAGAATGATTAATACATTATAAGTAAACGTGTCTGGAATTGTCACACGGGATCTTGCTATTCTATCGGTTTTATTGGATAACCGTTCATGTGTTGAAAACTCTATGCGCCATCATTGTCTGATATGCTATGAGGTTTCTTTCTTTCCTCTTCTCTTTTATGCCTTATGTGAAAAGATTGTGAAACTTAATTCCTAATGCTATGTTTATAGTATCTATTCGACTTGATGAAAAACACTGCTCTCATGAAATGTGGGCACACGATGCACCGTGAATATTACAATGAGATGATAAAACAAGAAGTAAGTGTTGCTGTGACTACCGATGTTGTCTTGCATCGTTTTGTTGACTTTTTTTTGCCTTTTAAACAGATTCTGCTGTCCAATATGCACGAAATCGATAATGGACATGTCTGCAGCATGGAAATGATAGACGAAGAGGTGGGTATAGGTCTATCGCGCCGATTCTTGCTAGATTAAAAGGTTATTCAACTGAGTTAGGGAGGATCTCTGCATCTTCATTCAGGACTTCGTGATCTCTTGGCACCAATGATCCATTTTAAGGGTCTTACAAAATTACGACGTGTGGTGGATGCGGGTTTATCCTTCCTCACTTTTAGCATCAGGGGTATTTGCAAAAACTGTCTATTTTGTTTTCACTTATTTTGAAAAGTTTTTTCCAGTTTTAAGAAGCGATTTCTAACGTCCCCTAGGGCTATTTGTTTTTATTTTGTTGTTGATTATATATAGCTAGACGTGTTTTCTAATACATTATTGAAAACGACAAGCCCAAATGGAAGACAACCGGTTCGGCTGGTTTGATACATATACAATTTTGTGTTGGCGATTTAATGGCTTGGAACTTGGATATAAATGTTTACCCTTTTTATTATGTGGATATGTTTATGTATTCTGTTCTTAAATGAAAGCCTTTACATTCTACGGACATGATGGTATGGGTCACCAAACGTTGAAGCTCAAGAAAACAAGCCAACTTATGAAACGGGTTAGAACACCTTCCTTATGTATATAACGCAATATAATACAGTTATGACAGCTCTCATGCAATCCAAGCAATATGACACGCTATTCTTTTTTTTTCATATTACACTTTATATGATTTTTTTGTATTATTTGTTTTTTATATAACCTATAGAGCTATAGTATTTGTTTTTTTTATAATCCATTCGAGAATACTTTATATTCAAATTGTATTCCTACGAGGCCAAAAACAATCTCCTGCTAATTCTTGATCTTGAAAAGCATGCTTGAAACTATGGCTAGCAAATTTTAACACAATCCAATGACACAAATTACACAATACGAAACTAAGTTGAGTAAAAGTTAGGTCATCATTAAAAACAAAAAGGCTTGGCTCTACTCACTGGCCCAAAATAAAACTGTATAGTTGTGTTAAAAGTTATACGTACTTGAGTAACACTTCTTCTAACCACTTTCAAAAATGCAGATCATTATGGTGTTTTTTTCGTTAGGTCTTGCCACAATCGAACGGTTTTATCGGCTTGAAGGTCCCACTCAACCGACGATAGCGATGCAGATGAAGGATGCTAATACCCTGTAAGAAGTCAACTATTTATGTTTTTTAAGAGCGTGTTTGCGTTTTTATTTTGAATTTTGATGAAGTTACGTTTTTTAGGTAAGTGTTTTCTTACCTTAACGCCATTCCAAGGATGCAACGGTTACCATCGTTTGTACACCTAAGCACTCAACCAATTGCCTTTGCATGCGCCCATCCGTTCTTTGAATTCTTCGTATGTTAGGTACATTTATGGTTTATTTGTTATCGATTTCGATAAATTTTTTCTGCGACATAGATTTCAGAATAAAGATTCCAATTTCCCATAATGGGAGTTCAATGCTTAATCGGTAATAATAATTTAAATAAGCAATCCCATAATAGGAGTTCAAAGCTTAATTTATTAGATTATAGAAGACCATTTGTAGTTTTGACTCAGCAACGTACATGAAAGTAAAGCTTCCAATTTCCATGAGATACCATGAGTAAAATTTATGACATTTATAAAAAAAAAACAAAAAAAATATCTCTTACATCAACTATGGTGACATAAACTCAATTTTTGTGTCAAAACATCATATGATTACTTATAGTTTTTCCTTTATTCTTTCTCAAACAGAAAAAGTATTCAGTTATAGCTTCTTTTTGTGGTTATCTAATATTTTTATGTAACAGTTGATGTTTATGTAAAGCGTTATATGGGTCATCGAGTAAAATGATTTTGTTTGAGATGGTGAACCGTAATTGTGTTCGACAGGACTGGCGCACGTAGGTGCATTTGGGGATTGTTTTCGATGAGCTTAGTTATTCTGGTGACGATGGTGGTAACCGCCTGATAGTATTGTTTCACGGTGGAATCCGGGACTTATGCCTCGGCAATTCAACAGTGAACGAAATAAAGATAGGATGTGTAGAGTCGGGTCTTGTCCGGGACTTAAGCCCCAGCTAATTAACGAATCTGCAAATATCGAATGAAATTAGCTGATGAATTTGTGGATTCAAAATAGGTGTAACTCATGCTCTTGGTGATACTGCCAATGGCTAAAACTTTTTTATGTTTTATTAAATATTCAATTTTTTTTGTCGAAATCACCATGTTTTGAAGTCGAAACAATCAACTGAGATTCTTAAGAATATTGTTGAGATGAGGAGGTTATGGTATTGATCTTTCTTTTATTTTCTTATACACAATTCAAAATGAATTTGGGTTTAATTAAAAAAGTTGTCGCGTGAGGTTTAAATGGGGAGCATCTTTGAAGAACCAGTTGTTTTTAACTAAAAACTCGGTGCAGGTACGATTGGTTGGCAAAAAAGCACATTCGAGCTGGATATTTCTTGTGGGCAATGTTCGCTTACGGGTTAGGTAACAAACATCTATAACAAAACCTTTTTTTACTGAATTTTCATATCGGTTCCTTATAGACCATGTTTGTGAAAACATTGATCGGTTTAGATGTCTAGAATGTTTTAATGAGAATCCTATGTTATACGACATGTCTCCTTATAACTTACATAGCTTTAAATCTGATGGATGGTCATGGTCAACCAACATTGCTATACATCATTCCCTTTACTTTAGGTAAGTTCGAGTTTAACTTAACTTTATTTTTGAATAATGCTTAACTTACATGATATTAAAAATATTGTTGCATAATGGGTCGGACCCGAATGATGCAGGAACCTTTTTGTCACTGGGAAAGAAGAGAGGGGATCTCAGAATTCTATGGTCGAGTGGTCAACCCGAAAGAGATTGATGTGAGTGAAGTGGCTGGTGGTTTGTGATGTGAGTGAAGTGGCTGGTGGTTTGTGATGTCCACAACCTCAACTATCACAACGGACTTTGTTTCACACATGTACACCTTTCTCATTTTATTAGAACCTTTATTATGTTGAACGTTTATGACCTGCTTTAAAGATTTGTCTGTTTCGACCTTAACCCATTTTGAGCCGTTATCTTATCAGCCCATTTCGTCAGCTCCAAAATATGAAAATTGAGGCTTTACTTAATGCTTTTTAACTAAAAACTCGGTGCAGGTACGATTGGTTGACAAAAAAACACATTCGAGCTGGCTTTTTCTTGTGGGCAATGTTTGCTTACGGGTTAGGTAACAAAATCTATAACAAAACCTTTTTTTTACTGAATTTTCATATCGGTTCCTTAGAGACCATGTTTGTGAAAACGTTGATCGGTTTAGATGTCTAGAATGTTTTAATGAGAATCCTATGTTATACGACATGTCTCCTTGTAACTTACATAGCTTTAAATCTGATGGATGGTCATGGTCAACCGACATTGCTATACATCGTTCCCTTTACTTTAGGTAAGTTCGAGTTTAACTTAACTTGATTTTTGAATAATGCTTAACTTAGAAGATATTAAAAATATTGTTGCCTAATGGGTCAGACCCGAATGATGCAGGAACCTTTTTGTCACTGGGATTGGGAAAGAAGAGAGGGGATCTCGGAATTCTATGGTAGTTCAGATGTCAAAAAGTACATATTTGTGTAGTTCATTATCGTCAATTTAGTGCAGTTTAAAGCAATATTATTTTATTTCAAGCAAAGCTGTTCTAAAACTATGTATTCTAACATTTTCTAGCTATCATCTGAATGTTTTTACTAAGCAAATCCAAATGACCTGAACGGATTATTTTTTAATTTGATGAGTATCAACTGAATGTATTTACTAAGCAAATCCTAAAGACCCATTGGCAGCAAATTGATTACTTTTTATAATTCTGTATAATTTATTTCTTGCATTATTGTTGTCATATTATTATTTTTTTTTTTTTAATTTTATGTGTTTAATAAGTTTATTTTTATTTAAGTCTTTGACAGGGATATAAAAATATGGCTATGGAATGTCCTAAAACAAAGTATGCGCTTTGTCACTAATTTATCTAATACGTTACATTACTAAAGTTTATTGTAATTATACACTTATGAGTAATTACATTTATTCAACCGCGTAATACATGAAATTTTTAAAGATATAACTTTTTTTATTATTTGGTATATAAAATTACATTTATCCAATCCGTTCAATACACGAGGTTTTTTTTAACGATATAACTTTTTTATAAATTAATATACAAAATTACATTTATTCAATCCATATGATACACGAGGTCCTTAAAGATATAACTTTTTTATAAATTAATATACAAAATTACATTTATTCAACCCGTACACTACACGGGGTTCTTAAAAATAACTTTTTTTATTACATTTATTATTCAACCCGTGTAATAAATGAGATTTTAAAAAATATATTGTTTTATTATTAGTATATAAAATTATATTTATTAAACCGTGTAATACACGAGATCGATAGATTTTTTGTTCACCATAAGATGAAGAACTTAATACCTACAAAACCGGTTACTGCAACGGCTATACCTAATCATAAATTGTTTGTTATGGAAAAAATATGTGAAAATATTCACATGATTACTGGATGAGATCGTATCAAACAAGACATGTTAATCAAAGACAAACACTTTATTGTTTTTGACATGATTTCGGAATAAAAATTTGATATGCCGGTTTTTACTTCACAAGAAGCTTTGATTCATCCTCCAGAACGGCGTCTTCCATATGTTAAACAAGAAGTTTAGCCTTCAATTATATCATATTCTTTTAATAATAACGTAAACGAATATTATAAACTTTCTTTTTTTTATCTTATGTTTTATAAGTATTTGAAATTTTAGGACGTTTTTACGTTTAGTTAATATACATTAATGTTCACACACTTTTCATTTGTTAGTGTACATGTACAATTAAGTTTCACAAAATTTAAATTTCCGAACCCGTGAGTATTCACGAGATTCTCTTGAACTTTCAAGAGTTCGTATTTGGACAATCGAGTCTTACTTTGATATGAGAATTAGTGTTTTCGTACATTTGAATTTTTGGGTTCTCCCTTCATTTTTTGTATATATCAATGTTTTAAAATCCGGTTTTTATACTGTACCACATTTGGCTAAAAAACGGTTCAACCGGGTGTATTTGATGGTTCAACCAGGTGTACCGGGCGGTTTAAAACGGTTCTACCAGATGGTTGAACCGGTACAACCGGCCGGTTTGAACCAGTTTTTAAAACATTGGTATATATAAACAAAGTGTTGTAATATTTTTATTAATAACAAAGTTCGTTTATATTTTTATATAGCGTATGTATTATAAGATACCTCAAAAACTATACACCATGTATGAAAGAAAAAACTTAATTATATACTTTGATATAGGCTTTCTATGTTCTTTCATGTAACGTTTCTTCCATGTGTAGATATAATTTATTAATAATTTATGACATGTATTATGCATGCCATTGTCATGGGTTAATATTAACTCTATTAATTGTTTAGTACTTCTGTATACACCATCATTTTCATTAATTATGATATTCACTATTTTTGTTTTCTTAATTTATTTTATTTTATATGGTGTTGGACAATAATAGTTATTAAAGTGCTTTGATTGAAACTATGGTAGTATTTTTTCAGATGGTTGTGTCGTCTTTAGGCGGCGTAGACGAACTACGGACGCCAGACAATGGTGATTAGCGATGGTAGTTGCTCGGTTGGTTCACTCTGTACCTTTTACGGGGCTGTTTGGGATGAAGGAAACAGTGGGCATGAGTGGGTCAGTTTAGTCAAGGTTGGTTAAACTTGGCAAGATGGTATGTGTCTTTATTTTATTATGGGCTGGTACAAGTTTGTGATGAATGGCTTTGCTTCATTTTTGTATATATAAACAAAGTGTTGTAATATTTTTTTATTAATAATCAATGTTATAATGTTTTTGTTTTTTTATTGTACTTTATTAACTATGGCATGAGGGCTCAGGGAATGTCTTAGCTACCATGGGATAACGGTTCTGCCACTTTTTTTTTCTTTTGTAATTTGAATTTTGAACTTTTAATATTTGTTTTATTAGTTCAATAGCATGTGATAAATCTGATCCATTCTTTAGGTAGCACTTCCACTCGAGACAACTACATGAATGATTTAAAGGTTTTGGAGTAGATGTTGTATAAGGTATTTATCATCTCACTCTCTCATGGGGTGAATGTTCAATTTTAAGTAGATTATTGGTTTTGTTTAATACAAGGAATCTACTTCTAGAATAAGAAGACTGGGTTCAACAACCATCCACATTCCAGGAGGTAACGGAACTAGACGGGATAACAACGTTGTTATCCATCTTACCAGACAGATTTGGCGTCGACATATGGGTCTGGAGTTCGGATGCATCTGGTGTACTTTTTGCTAAAGAACTTCAAACAAAAATGAATTCAACATCTTCTTCGGAGCATGGCACGGTCTTTGAATGGAACAATTGGGTATCACTTAAAGTCATTTTTTTAGCGTGGAGGTTGGGGTTGGATCACTTGCCTACGAGTACAAATCCGGCAAGACGAAGTGTTGGTATTGGGTCTATTATGTGCAGCTTTTGTGGAGCATATGAGGAGTCTGCAGAACATCTTTTAGTATCGTGTGGGATGACGCAAACTATCTGGGACTTTATTAATACATGGTACATGCTTTATGGCTTCTTTTTCTTTGAATTCGAGGACCAGTTGAAGTTTTATAAGCAAGCGAGAGGCTCTGTGAAGTGGAGAAAGATTGTCTACTCCATTATTCTAACGGTCGTGTGGTGCATTTGGCGAAGTCAAAGCAATATTATCTTCAATCGTAAACAACCTAAGGTGGAGAGTTTAAAGTATTAGATTCTAGAATCTGGTTCATCTGGATGCTAATCGTGTGTTTTTTAACTTCATAAATATAATATTTGGTATTTTGTTCAGCAATTTTAGAAGTTGGATGTCCCAATTCTTTTTTCTGGAGAAACAAACTGCAGTGTGTGTTAGATTCTCACTTCTATTTGAGGCCTAAAATGTTATTTTCTTCTAACCGTTTTATGTATGATACCTTGAATTCATGATAACTATGTGGAGTACTTTTGTAATACAGGGAGAAATCAGAAGGCAACCGCAGGGGCATTTTTGGATATGTCGATGAAGATGATGCAGCTACTGAGTTTGTCGGTGACAGTAGGTCAAGTGTCTTCGTTGCCAAGGGTTATTTTTTTAAAAAACTTGAATGAGCTGGTCTGGTTCATCAACATACATTTGATTAATATGGTTCAACAACTTCATTCATTGTACACGTTGTAAAAAGGTCAAGATAATGTTTTAATGTTTATTAATTGTAGTTTCGACCCAGTCAAGTTTTATATGCGTATAAAATTTGATAACCATCTTGATTATAAGTGATTCTTCCAACTAATCAAATTAATTGAACCAAATATTTTTGTTACTTTTTATCGTGTTTATTGTATATATAATCTTTTCACTATCTACACAATCTTTTGATTAAGAATGTTTTTGTGGAATTTAAACCTTCAACTCTGTTTGATAAATCTTAAAGATTAATTAATTCGGTTGATTTTAAAGTAAAATTAAATAATACCTTCCATGAATAAATAGGTATATGTTTATCACTTTGAATTTATTTTATTTATATATTTATAATTTTTATAAATAAATTTTTCCTACCCGTGAAGTTCCCGGGTTATAACCTATCCTTTATATATATAAAAAAAAACATTACATATTTGATTTTGTATGTTTTATGGCTCTTTACAACTAGAAAAACTTAAGAAACCGAATTAAAAATTTGTAGTGGAGATAAAGGAAAGAGGATACCCATGATGAGGCAAATGTGCTTTTTGTGACGTTTTGTTGTCCGGGAAAACACTAATGGTCGTGTGGTGCATTTGGTGAAGTCAAAACAATATTATCTTCAACCGTAAACAACCTAAGGTGGAGAGTTTAAAGTAGGAAATTAGAGTTTTGGCGTACCTATGGGTTAAACATTAGTCAAAATCCGTTGGTTTATCATGGGAAAATTGGCGAAATTTCGTGTTAATTTTTTTGGGTCTATGATGTAGTTTGTTGTCTGGTTGTTTTTGGATGTGGATTAGCACAATGCTAATCTGTTTTTTAATAAAATTTGATTTGTTGGCTGTTTAAAAAAGGAAATATATCTCAATTATCTTCTTTTAATGTGTTTAAAAGTTTTGTGGTGGAAACTTTGATGTGGAAAGTTTTTGTTATGTTTTTACTTAGGTCATGTGTGGCTTCATGTACAATTGTGTTAAATACTCGGTTTAGGTAGCATTGGGTCAGGTTTGGTAATCGGGTTTTGGTTAAAAAAGGTAAAAACATAAGTGCCTTTATTTCTTTTAGATTATGGTAAAAATAGTGGTTTGGCTCAACTCATTTCTTCATAAGTGCTTTGGCTTAACCGGTACCGTATCGCATATCATAGCATAGGGGTGCACATGTAAAGAAAAGGAAGGAGGCGCCCCATGGAAAAAAAAGTGTTATTTTACGGCAAATAACGTTTGAAAACATGTCTTTTAATTTCAACATTGGTACCGCATAGTATTGAAACCAGATTTTAACTTATTTATTTAAACACTTAATAACGTTTGAAAACATGTCTTTTAATTTATTTAATGACATAATTATATTATAAATTGATTTTTTTTGCCCGGGAAGTTCCCGGGTTATAAAGATTCACAACTACATCGTATATTTTTATTAATTAATATATATAGATGTATATTTATTTTTTAGATATAAAGATTCACAACCCGGGAGTATTCCCGGGTTATAACCTAGTCTTATTTACAAACAAAAATGATAGGCCCAATAAAACTCCTCTTTTCATTTTTTTCTTCGTGGGTAGATTTGGCCCAGCAGAAAAGAAACCAAACCTGGGCCTCAAGTCAACAAAAAAAAAAAAAAAAAAGAACTCAACCAAACTAGAGTAGAAACTCGATAAATTAATACTCGATTATTTAATAAACTCTCTAAGATAATATTTTTTGCCGGTCCCGACTCGGGGATAGGGTGCTAAATTAATAATTCGCTAAAATTATAAGATAATACATTTTTGATAATTTCTTTAGACCCCATATAAAATTTAAATTAATAATTCCTTATATATAGCATATTACATGAATGATTTATGAAGGTTTCTTGAAAAATGACTCAATTGTCTTTTTTTTTTTGTTGAAATCAATTTCCCCTTGAATCTCGTCTCTAATTTTCCTTAGCATGGTAAGAACTTCTGGTGTTGTTTTCTCATAGCTCAACAAGAAATTGTTCAATGTGATTGCCGCTTTAATAGCTTCGTTTCGCGAAGGGGGCTCCATTGTAGAACTTTCATCATCTTCTTCATCGATATCATCTTTATTAATTCCAATAACGCTTTCAATAATTTTTTCATCAGTCAACAACTGTGCAACTACATTTTCTTCTGGGTGAGTCAGAACATCTTTGACATCCATTGCATTGCGATAACCCAACTCTTTGATCAAATTCTGGAGTTCTTGAGTGCTTTCACCACCTTCATCTGAGTTCTCAAAAGTCATGTTATCTGTTGATCGAAGTTTACAATGACGAAAGCAGTTCGCAATTGTATTTGCACGAACATGCATATAGAAAATATTTTTAATGTCCATAAAGTGATACATTGGACACAAGAAGCATAATAAGGTGGGAGATTGAAGGTTTCTTCCAAATTGGGCCGTTCATTTGATATACATGCATTGTATACAATAATTAAGTGGAAGCTTGAAAGGTGTTTGTAAACTAAGTATTCTACTATAAGTTAATAAAATATTAATTAATATATAAATTAATAATTATTAATTTATCAATTAATTAATAACTCTTTTAATTAATAAATTTTGGTGGTCCCAAGTGTATTATTTTATAGAGTTTCTACTGTACCAGACTACAAAATATGTAACATTTTCTTAAATCATATTCACAACGGCTGTTAATGATTCAAAGTGCTTCCTATTTTGCATGATTTAAAAAGATATTTAAGAATTAAGTCAACGATTGTATCCAACTAAATCAACTCAAATCCATCTCTCTAGTTAACGACTCGTTGGCTCAGTGATCAAAACGTACGGACCAACTGGTACGACACTTGAAAACTCACCTACTCGAATTCTTCCAAGTCATTAAGGAGAAACCCGTAATTAGTTTAGAACAAAATTTCATGCATTATTTTCATAAGATGTGACAATTTTTTATATTCATAACAATGATAATTTTGCATATCCACAAACGAAGATATAGACGGTAGACATGAAGTAAACATTTAGAATACGTACGTTTCCATGTCGCCACGTCGAGAAGAAATAAGCAAGTCTCGAAGCCTAATAATCAGAAAGGTATAAATATTTTCAATACTTTATATACTTTTCAAATTAAAAAACCTAAACAAACGATAACACCATGAAAGAAACTCTTCCCATTGTTGATAGAACTAGTAGAGGTACTCCGCGCTTCGCGGCGGAAATTCGATTGGTATCGTTTCACTCCTTTAAGGTACCGACACTTGTTATGGTAATCGAAAGAAAAACCCAAGGCTAGAGTATTTTTGGATCAAAGGAATAAAAAAGATAAACAAATAAATAAAAAAAACACCTTCTTATACTTAAATATAAAAACTTTCATATAAAATTTATCTAGACTTGGATAAAGAAAATAAAGTAACTTTAAGATTTGAGATTTAGAATTAGACAAATGTAAAGAATACAAATTTAATAAATCAAAATAATATAACTATTTAACTATAAGTTGAGGGTTGTGAGAAGATAATAGTGAGTTTGGTAAATCTGGAGCACAAAAAAGAGAATAAAGTAACACAATTTAAAAGAGATGGAAAGAAGTGTAATTAGTATTCAAATTTTGTCTAATTAATTTACTATTCATAAGATCCTTCGTCAATTGTTATATTATATAATATAATGGCCAAGAAAATACACGTCAATAATGCACAACCACTACAACATAAAAACATTTGTGCAAATGCTGGTCATACTAACGAATTATAATAAATGGTATAATACAAATGCACTGCAATCTTGGAATTCAATCTCCATTAAGTTAATTCCTGATCACACTCCAGAGTTCACAATACAGTCTAGCTAGATTACCTGTCACAGAGAAAGAAATGTGACTAAGCCTAACGCCTAGAGTACGTGAACGAATACAACAATAGACAGAAACATACAAGTCTAAAGCGAATATATCTATATGCCATACACAAGGTTTTAATGTAAAAGAGTGTACATTACAATTATTCAGATAAAATCCCAAGTTACCTATTTATATTAGACCATGTGTAGTGGTTTGGGTGAATAATGCCCTTACCCTAGGGCGCTTTCCGCCATGTGGCAGTACAGTCAGCAAGGGGCATTATTGGGCGTTTTTCTAAAATGGGTGTAGTGGGGATGTGGGCATTATGTTAAAGGGTGTAAATAATTAAATAAAAATAAAAAAATCAACAAAAAAACCTATTGGATTAAAAAAGGGAAGAGTTAATGCTGATTGGTTAGTCAACATGTACAAAGCGTTGTTTTAACAACGCCAAACCAATTTTTTTTCAAAAATAATGTCCAAAAACGCCCTATGTAATGTGTGTGTGTGTATGGGGGGGGGGGGGGGGGGTTTAAAATAATGCCCAAATAATGCCCCACTACGGGTGGTCTTAGGGCAATTTTTTATTTTTATTTTTGATGAACAAAATAATATTTGTAAAATAAGACTATGTGTAGTGGTTAAACAAAATAATGCCCCCACCATGGGGCATTATTCGACACGTGGCAGTCCAGTCAGCATGGGGCGTTATTGCAAAAGTGGCGTAGTGGGAATAATGCCTAATAATGCCCCTTCCAATCATTAAAAAAAAAAAAAAAAAAGCAAACTAGTTGCTCATTGGCTAGTCAAACCTTGGACCACTCCCCATTGGCCACATGCAATTGCTATTCAGCGTTATTATTAAAACACCAGAATGAATTTTTTTCAATTTAAAAAAAAAAACGCCCCATGTAATGGGGGGGGGGGGGGGGGCGTTTTTAGGCGGTTTTTTTCAATTTTTTTTAAAAATACCGTCCCACTACGGGTGGTCTAAGAATTATATACATCTCATCCAGGCTTATCAAAACTCTTTTATGTAAAATCAGTGAAATTGACAACTGTAATTTACTTAATTAAAATCAAATACGGTATGTTACTACAGATTAGAGAAGTACATAAAAACCGGTTTGGATTTTCAAAGCAGTTCCTAACCTGACCCAATACCACACCTGAAACCGGTTTGACCCACTCCGATTCCAACCCGACCCAAACTGCCAATTTGTATATCAGTTCCTACTCTCGCTACTAAAACCGGTTTGGACTCGAACCTGTTTGATAAAACGGTATAATATCTGGAAAATTAGGGATTTAAAAAAGTAATGGGACCCAAACTTATTTGTATAGGAACAAATATTTTTCTTCATGTGCGGTTTACGACCGACCGAACCGGTTTTTACTCAAAACGGTTTTAACCAAACCTGGCCAAACCGAGCCGGTTTTGCTAAAAAAAGAAAGAAACAGATGAACACTATGAAATAGTCTAAGTTGGGCTTAATAACCATCCTTAAATGTAAACCAGTTGGGCTTCCAACATTAAAACAGTACTGGGCCAGGCCCAAACTAGAAAGAAACCAGGAGGCCAAAACTTCTGAAAATTAATAATTAGAGGTTTGACGATGTTAATTGTTAACCTGTGGGTGTGAGCAGTGGTGGTTATATGATGGGTCGCCGGAAAGATAACTGCGGTGGCAACATCGTCGAGTACGTCATCGATATCGTAAGCCAAATGTTGGAGACTATTCAGCCATAGGCTGACAGATTCATCGGTTATTTCCTTTTGAGAAGCATCATTAAGCAGAGCTTTAATTTGGGTCAGTGTGATCTTCAGGTCATTGAGCTTAGAATCAATCTCCTGAGAGCGAGCAAATTTATTGAAGGCTTCATCGGTTAGCTTGTCTAAGATGACATTGAGAAGAGCTTCTGCCATTGTTAACAGTGAAGAGGGTTTACTTGAAACTGGAAACTGGAATGAGAGTAGTTGGTGTGTAATCTGTATGCTATGAATGCAAGTAAACAAGACATAAGCGGAGATAAGATGGGAGTGGTCTGAGTTAGGGCTTCAAAAAGCCCGTGGCTCGAGGCTCGCTCGTAAAGTTCGATAAAAGCTCGGTTCGAAGTTGGCTGGTTTTAAACGAGTTGGTATCATTTGTAGAACACGAGCAGAGCCCGAGCCAAGGTAGGTGCGATTCGTGGCTCGCTCGTTGGCTCGTTTAAATTAAACCCCAAATTATATATGTGTGTGCATGTATATTCTAATATATTTAAGAAATGTTGTTTAATTAGTAACATAGTTATTGTTTTATAGAAAAAAATAGATTGTTAAGTTATAGTATTAATTAGTAATATTGATTTAAAAAAATATATTAAGGTAAGTAACATAGAATCTTCTCTTATTCGTTTTATTATACTATTCAATCAACATCGTTAGTTGACGAATTTGTTGTTACATAGTTTAGCAGTATAGAGCATTTGCATAATTTCTTCATGGAAACTTTATCTTTTATTCACTGGTCATTATTTAAGTTGTAAAAAAAGCAACAATAGACAAGTAAACAATAGCTAAATTGGAATGAGAGTAGTTGGTGTGTAATCTGTATGCTATGAATGCAAGTAAACAAGACACAAGTGGGGATAAGATGGGTGTGGTCTGAGTTAGGGCCGTTCAAAAAGCCCGTGGCTCGAGGCTCGCTCGAAAAGTTCGATAAAAGATCGGTTCGAAGTTAGCTCGGTTTTAAACGAGTTGGCTCGGCTCGACTCGGTTTGTAAACGAGCCGAGCCCGAGCCAAGGTAGGTGCGATTCGTGGCTCGCTCGTTTGGCTCGTTTAAATTAAACCCCAAATTATATATGTGTGTGCGTGTATATTCTAATATATTTAAGAAATGTTGTTTAATTAGTAACATAGTTATTTTTTAATAGAAAGAAATAGATTGTTAAGTTATAGTATTAATTAGTAATATTGATTTAAAAAAATATATTAAGATAAGTAACATAATCTTTTCTTATTCGTTTTATTATACTATTCAATCAACGTTGTTAATTGACGAATTTGTTGTTACATAGTTTAGCACTATAGTGCTAAACTAGTGGTGGAGTGACTTGGGTTCTCCAATGGAGACCCAAGTTCAATTCCCATTAGTGCCACTTTGGTGGCCACCGACACCCGCTTAAAGCCGGACCGAGGACACTCGAGGTCTCGGGTTTGAAACATGTTTCTTACCCCTCTTTGATGGCTATGGGTATTTGCCGCCAGGGATCCTTGTCGGGTGGTGAACTGGGAAGGGAGATCCCTTCCGCGGTCAGGGGTACCGTGCAACTACCCTTTTTTTTTTTTTTAGTTTAGCACTATAGAGCATTTGCATAATTTCTTCATGGAAACTTTGCATGCGCTCCATCTTTTATTCACTGGTCATTATTTACGTTGTAAAAAAAGCAACAATAGACAAGTAAACAATAGCTAAATTGGAATGAGAGTAGTTTTTGGTCTGTATGCTATGAATGTAAATAAGATATCATGAATATATAATTGAGATAATTTGGGAGTGGTTGATTTGAGACAAGATAGGAGTGGAGACAAGAAAGGAGTCTTTTACCAATTATTTTAATATTCCTTTTCATAAAGGAGTATTTATTATTATTATCAAATGAACGTGTATTATTTTGTATTAAGGTGCCGGCCGGCACTAATTTTTAATAATTGCGTTGCTCTCAGAAAACAAACAGTTTATTATTTTTCAAAATTAAAAATATGGTTACTTTCATTTGTCAATATCCTGTACTTGAATATGCTTGTATCCTGTATGTACTCAATTATAGATAACTTCCAAGTATCTCAACCTTTACCTTCTATCAATTGAGCTTTGATGATCGCAGTGGTGAAGCTTGAAAATTTCCAACGGGGGCTCGGAAGTCACAACTAAAAATTCTATATAAGTAATTTTTTTTTATAAAACCGGGGGGTCGAAAACGTATATACCTAAAAAAATTCTATACGAAACGTACATACATAACATTATTGAGCGAAAAGTTCGGCCCCCCCCCCCCCCCCCCCCCTGAAAGCTGCGCCCCTGCTACATGGTTCACCATTAAAAAGCACTGTTATGGGTTTCTTTGCAAAAACCAACTTTGTACTGTCACTGCATATTTTTTAAAAATCGTTTCACTGTTCATAGTCCATAAATTTAGCAGTTTATTGCATCTATTACCTCATGTGTCAGTAATCATCATAAACCCCCTAAACATCGCTCTTAATTTTACAATAATCACAGCAATTTCTGATGAGCAAATATGCGATTTTGCAATTGAGTTTTCTAAAAATGAAACACTGCACCAAAAACAAATGGGAAATATACATAAAAACAGCATTTCGTAGTGAGGGACACCAAAGACTTTCGATCACACCAATAGATCACTATTATTACCATAAATTCTTAATTATATGTTTATCAAAATCTGGTTTTTTCAATGCAAAAAAATAAAATCATGATACTTTTCTTGGTCGTCTGGTATTCTAATCTAATGTTCCTCCCTTTGTTTGTTTGTTCATGCTTTGTATTAATCTCTGCAAATTTTAACAGAATATCAGAGTTATAAATACCTAAAACGGATAAAACAAACTGAAAGCTGATTAAGGCACGTTTGCCGAAACTTTCAAAGTGAATCAAATCAAATCGTATAATCACCACGTTTGCCATTCGTTTATTCTATTAGTGAAGCGGGTCATATAACGAGCATCGATATTCCATCGTCTTAATAGCAAAAACGTGTATTTTTTTTACCATTTATTTCACAGCTTCTAGATACAGATATAAAAAAATGTTTTGTCATACTACCCCCCAATTTGGATTTATTAGGTTGAAAACAGAGAACACATATAGATATGTGACCATGAAGGTGTAATTTGAAGAACAAATTCATGTACAGAAACAGGCATTAAGCAGTAGTACTACACGAACAAAATACAGATTCACATTTAAAAGCTAAAATCATAAAGTAAAACCAGCAACACTAGATGAAAAAAATAATACTAAATCAGATTTAATTAAGTTAGGTTAGGCGAAGTTACATTAATTGGATGAAAGTCTGACTTGAAGTGAGACCGCTGGTGATGAAGTGCAATCTAGTGTTACAAATCATAGTCTAAGCCCTCTCGCCACGAATCCTATGTGCAAACTGTATCCACAGCTCGGTGAGGTGAACGAAGTCACATCTCAGCTTATCGCTCGTTTACCAGTCCTACTTTGACTATAAAGGTCAAAACACCAATTTTCCAAAACTGGAATTCATATGAATATATTTTGATTATCTAAAAAACCAAATATGTATGTTAAAACATTACCTTATTTAAGGCAAGCTCATTGTGCCAGTAAATTGAAACTCGTGCAGCATGTGCAATTTTGCCACCAGCATCTTTTGGTAATTGCTTCTTACCAGATTTTGCCCTTACTACATATCTACATAAAAAATGTAGCATTTTTAGCAGTTTTCCGAACTGACCATATATTGTTTGATAGGCAGCAGGTCACTTACATCATGTAACAAAGAGATTTGTTACATGAAATAATGGTATCATCGGTTTTACCGGTTTAAAGTACAAATCCATCTATCCCCCAATTTGAATTTCTTAGGTTCAAAACAGAGACACGCACATACATCTAAATTGGACATTGCTCATTAAGTTGGGCCAAGTCCAGCTTCTTAAACAAGTCACTTAGGCCCAAGTTAAGATATTACTAGGGTCACATACTCACAGAGGTGAAAAACCCAACTGGGCTTGGAAAAGCATTCAGATAGCAGCCGTCTAAACCAACAAATTCTGTTAGGAGGGACGTTATCGATTCAAATTGACAATCACAGGGATGAGAATGATTGATTTTGGCAAACAGGGGCTGAACGTGCGATTAGGAGTAAACCACATGGACAGAAATTGTACTTTACTCTATAATTTAATCTTAGGTTCATTGTTTTTTGAGCAACACCAAATACTATGTAGATAAATTCCCCTCCTCGTTGCGCCTGCGGTTAGTGGTATTGGTTCAATTCTTTACTGTATTGGTACGGTGTCGACACTAAGTATAGCAATCAAAAAAGATAAAATTAAAACACATTTTTCTTCTACTTTAAGAAATCAAGGGTGATAGCGTTTGTGGTGGCTGCCACAAATAATGTTAGTGTTCGTTAATGTGGAGTTAGCCTAGCTGGTAGAAGCACATGTCTCTTACTCTTAAAAGGAAGGTCTTAGGTTTAAATCTAAGCATAAAGGAATAATTTATTATTAGTATAAAAAAATAAATTAGCCATTCGAAAAATAAAAACGTCAATGTTCAAAGATGTCACGACAAATTTGAGGGCAAAATAAGTACAGATTTGAACGAGAAACTACAAAAAGAATCCTATGAGAATGGAGACCATTCTTGAACATAGTTTTTATATTTACAAGCATACAAACTATAACAAAACATAGAGGGGTAAAGTGAACATCTTGAAATTGGTCCAGAATCTAACTTCTTGATACCATAAGCCCCCTGAACTTCTCTTCCCTTGCTTTATCATGTTGCAGATGTTAGTCTTAAATCATTTTACCACAATACTAATATGAAAAAAACCACAATCACTTTGGCAAGTTTGAAATATATTTACTAGTTGTCCGAAAACACTTTTTTCAAATATATTAGTATTTTTAAATATAGTTATTAGTTAGTGTGTCATATATGACTAATAAGAACAGGTTTCAAATAATGAGTGATTTAATAGGTTTTATTCTTTTAATATACTCTACACAAATCTTTAATATACAGCAAAGAGAAATAAAAAAAATTGGATCAACGGACTCATAAGTAAATAAGTCGAACATAAGTTAACCATTTACAAAAAAAAAACATTTGTAGTGAGTCTCCTTAGGTAAATGTATAATACCTTTTTTGTGAACGGCTGACAGGAACAACTATTGGCTAGGTTTCGCACACGATCCTGGAACAGCAGTGATTCTGGGATAACAGTGCCAGGCTTTAAACTCATTTGACTTTTTCTAGCGTTACTCATAAGATATGAAATAGAAGTTATATCAATGAAACTATAAGTAAATAGATCAAAGTTAACATCTATACAAAAGAAACTTATGGTCGTTGAATGACAACATGCTACTTACGTTGTATTTTAGGGTGTAAGAATAACTTTTAAAGTATACGAATCACCTCCATTTAATCATCTTGCGTTCTTTGTGGTTTCTTCCTGCAATGATAAAGAAACAAAAAGTTAAGGTTCTTAATGTTGTGTGTGTTTTGGAGACCCAAAAAGGTTCCAAAGAAAAAAAAAATATTGCAAATTTATAGCATTCGCGATTTCAAAAAAGTTTGGAACTTGTTTCGTGTCATATTTCAAAAGAACACGACGACTTTTTGCTAACCACCACCTACCTTTGACCATTTGACCAAAGGCCATCATCACCAGACTCCCAAAAACCAAAACCAAACCTCCCGCAACCCTACTGGAAATCCGGCGAGTTCCTTTATGGCTGGACGGAACGCCCTCCTGCAAATTGAATTTTAATAGAACCTTGGTTAATCTTTTATGAATTTTCTTAACATAAGAAGAAAGTTTTACTATTAGTTAAATGTCTAAAATTCATTTTTAAAAAAATTTTACTAGAAAACTTCCCAAATTTTTTATTTACAAATTCATGGAATAGTTGAAAATTATAATACTAGAGTTATTATAGGACAACAATACAAGTTATATGTAGCAAGTTGAATACACCAATAATTGTATGGTAATGGTTTTCACAAGGAAACTTCAAAAGGATAACTGATGATCATTTAATAACCAAAGGTCACAATTTCAACCCATTTGTATTAAAACGGGTGATTTTGAACTATATATTCTTGAAAACCGTTGAAAAGGATATAAATAATTTCCATGAAGATTGCATTATCACGTTTTATGTTAGAAAAAAGAAAACGAAATAAAATAAACACCTTAGCCTTCTTCTTTGTAGCTTTGTGTATCCGTATTAGCTCTTTGGCTCTTGCTTTCCTTTTAGCATCCTTATTTGCCTTAAAAACAATTATATAAAGTTGGGTATTAGTAAACGCAGGACAACAGTAACACTTCATATTTATACAGTACTTCAGATATTATCAGAAACTGAATATATAAAAGAGAAAAAAATCATACAACACAGAGATGAAACACTGATAATGCTACCTAAGCGGCGATATGAGCCCATTTACTTTTAAAATGGAAGACTTGGATCATGCTTTATCTAAAATGTGTCAAAAAAAGAAATAACTAGAAGGGAATGGGTCACCCGAAACCCGTTCTGAGCAAACCCGTTCCGACCCGAACCAAAATAACCTTTTTTTTAAATCGACCCGTTTCGACCCAACCCGTTCTGACCCATACCCGTTTTGACCCGCAACCCAAACCCACCTGACCCGACCCATTTGCCAGGTCTGTCAAAAATCTTTCAAAGGGACAATAAAGTGTGTGCTGCCTAAACCAACCAGCCTGGCCCACCAACCCATCTAGCCACCTCTAAATGTGGCGATTTCAGACTACTATACACAATCAAGTATATAAACGGGCAGGAACAATATAGACAAAACCATACACTGCAGAAGATACCTGCTTTACGTTCTGAGATTCTTCCATTTCTTTTGTTAACGGGCTGGGAACTTTGGCAGCTTGCCAGTCCCACGTATCCGGGTTCAACGCCATAAAACGTCTAAACGTATTCCTTAATTCTTTACCAGCTGCAAGCCTATAAGCAGTCCGTCCCCTTTCATCAATAACACAAGGATCAGAACCTTGTTCTAGTAGTTCCAGAACTTTCTCTGCATTTCCAGCTTTTGCTGCTTCATGTAAAGGCAATGACATATGCACTCTTTGCACATTTTTAACAAGATCATCTTCTGAAAGATTCTCAACTTCCAGGTTATTATTTGTGTTTTCTGTGACAAGTGTACTTGTTGAATCTTCTTTGATAACAGGTGATATTTCTTCATCTGGTTCAGTGGAGATTTGTGTCAATATTTTATATAACCGTTGAGCTTCTTTGAATGTTGGCCTTTGAACTGTTAATGGGATGTGTCTGATAACATGTTTCTGGCATCTGAAGCATGGATTTTCACCATTAAATAGCTGTTTTCGGTTGTGTGAAGGAGCATGAATGAAAATAGCAGTAGATAGATCAAAATATGGCTTCCATGCAGTGAGTAGTTCGCGGATATCCTAAATGTTAAATGAGAATCAGTCAAAGAACTAAAAAACAATTACAGCATGCAAGAAATAAACGAAAGTGTTTGACAAATGCAACCTTCTGTGTTATGAAACTGCTATGCATTCACAAAGTCATCTATTTCATATTTGTTCTTTTATCTGTCTTACTTTGACTATATAGGTCAAAACAACAAACTTCCAAAAGTGGAATATGTATGTATATATTTTAATTTTCAAAAAAAGTATGTTAAAACATGCCTTGGTTAAAGCAAGTTCATTGTGCCGCCGAATTGAAGCTCCTGCAGAATGTGCAATATTGCCACCAGCATCTTCTGCCGATTGCTTCTTACCAGCTTTTGCCCTTACTACATATCTAAGTGAAAAAGGTAGCATTTTTAGCATTTTTCCCAACTGACCGTATTTAGTTTGAAAGCAACAGAGCAGTTGAGTCATGTAACAGAGACCTACTAGTAGAAGTGAAACTAATAAGACTAAAACTGAATATTAGAGCTTATTGTCCTGATACCATATTATTTTATCTTGTGCACACTAAATATCATAAGAACAGTGACAATGAAGGAGGACTTGGTAGTCTATCATAAAGCATGAAAAAATATCATTCGTTCCACCAGTTCATAGATTCCTACCTAAGTATTTTCTTTTTATTTTTTTATGGTGGTGTTTATGAATGTCAAGATGTATTGATTTGGTTTGTGTTTTCATCTCAAACTCGTCAGATAACCAGAAACCATCCAAAAGTTCTCTCATAGTATTAGTTTTACACATTTTGATCAATATGATATTATACTATACTACTATGGTTTACTTTCGTTGATTGTTAATTTGATATTACTTACTTTTAAGTTTTATACCTAATTTAATACATGTTTCTTAATGTGTAAGTATACCATATGTGAATAGTATTACTATATTTAGAAGGAGACGTCCTGAGCGACGCATGGGTATTATATTAGTTAAAAAGTGACGAAGTATGTGGTATGTCCAGTCAAAAGGAGATCAGTTTCAAGTTCCTAAGCAAACTTTATTTTGAAAAAAAATTAAGTTGAACTCAAAATGTACCTAAAAATAGAACATTTAAGAAAAGGACGAACCTGTTATATGTTTTGTGGGTGACAACAGTGTTTCCATCAAAGACACAACCGGCAAAACGACCAGCGCTAGCAAGCAAGATAACTCTCAAACATGTATTGTTTCTAGGCTCGTTGATCACATTGAGTAGTTTCTCAATCACTTCTCTCACTGTCACAGACGGCGTATCGTCATCCTTTATGGGTCCAGATAAATCATGTTCAAAACGAATTTTCTCATCGTCACCTAAAAGCAAGCACTTCCAGAATGAAACTGATTCTCCATTTGGCAGACGTATAGAAACTTTCTGTTTTGTACTCCCCAACAATCCCCTACTTAAATCACCATGGCCACCAAATTCTCTGTTATCTTCGTCTTCTGAACCTGATATAATATCATCATCTTTAAGTAAAGAATTGGAACTCCATTCATCAAAATCATCCTCCTTGATAGTATCCTTCCCTGCAATGCTTAGCTTTATCTGAGAAAGAGAACATAAATTATGAAACACAAATATTACACGAAATAATGAGTCACCCAACTACCATAGTATTCCTCAACATTCTAGCAAAAATAACAACAAAGGCCAGTTTCAGTAACAAACATATATCACTCTGAATTATTATTATATAATTGTTATTAGCAGATATATATTAGCCTTATTATTAAGAGATAAGTCAAAGATTGAGAATCCTATAAAGATTATAGTATAGATTACTGTTTTAAAACTCGGTATGTATGGGCTTATGGCTTTATATTTGTTATTACATAATCTCATCAACAAAAACTACAATCTGTATGAAGATTGAATCTGTTTTATTTACCATTATCTTGGTAACTTATTTCAGAATTCAGGCTTCTTAGGTTCAAAACAGAGACAAGCATACATACCTATATCTAAACTGAGCCAAGAAATTGGTTAATGGTTGGTACCTATGTCGTCAAGAGCCCTTTGGGCGCGCGCTTAAGCCCTCAAACAAGGTGAGTTGCAAAGAAAGCGCCTTACAGCCATTCAGACACTCCGGTAACGTTCCGGCGAGGTTCCGGCCAAATTCTATTAATTCCAGTAAAAAAAATCTACAAATTCCAGCCAAACTGGTTTAACACATCCAAAAATAGCCCGAAACCAGCCCTAAAGTCCTAAAACAAGTCTAAAAATCCCTAAAAAATGGTATGTTTATGCTATGTGCCCTGGTTTGCGCTTTGGGTAACTATAATTAGTACATAGATGACACATACAGATATATAGAAAAAAAGACCTTAAAGCTGTAATTGAATTACAAATTCATGTAAAGAAACAGGGCTTCTACTTATAAATTTGTTTGAATTCAAGTGACGACCAGTAACTCAATATTTAGCTCAAATACTCATTGTATATATAGCTAAAATCATAAAGTAAAAGCAGTAACACTTGATGAATGACAATTAGGTTAAGCGAAATTACATTGAATCGATGGAAATCAGACTTGAAGTGAGACCGCTGGTCATGAAGTGAATGGAAACTGTAATTACAGGTGTTACACGTCAGTCTGTCGGTGGTATGAATAATAATATTCTTCTCCGACGCCGTTTGGATTTCGTCGGAAGTATTATTATGAATTGCGGTGGTGGAAGAAGGTGAAAGCAATTCAATGAAACGGAAGGAAGTGATTATGTTTGACGGGAGTTTGAAAATAGAAGAACAGTGTCGTCGTTTAGGTTGGTCTGAATCGGTAACGGCGGCACAGTGGCCGGAAGTAAACTCCATTCGTCCCCAATAGGAGGGCAAAGGGGGAAGATTAACTCACATTGGTCGTTATTATTAGGCCCAGTCCAGCTTCTTAAACAACTCTCACTTTAGCCCAACTAAATTGTGTAAATTACATTTTCATCCTTTATGTTTGTAGCGGGTTGCAATGGATGACCTTTAACTTCAATAGTTACAGCTATAGTCCTTTATTTAGAAAACTCATTACACCTTAAGTCCTTTAACACTAACTCAATTAAAATTTTCAGTTAATTTTGATCACATAGGGGTAATTTAGTCTTTTAACTTTTAAAATATCTTAATAAATAAAACAAAAAGAACTTATCCACCACCAACCACTATTGTTTAACTTTTAAAATATCTTAATAAATAAAACAAAAAGAACTTATCCACCACCAACCACTATTGTATTTCCCCACTACCAAAGCCACCACCGCCTGAAACCTAACCTCCGGCTACCACCACCACAATCGCCATCTCCACGACCACCACCTCACCCATCTTCGTAGCCACCACATTCCACCAAAATTAGAATTCATCACTACCGCCGTCCTCGTCAACATCACCATATCCAACTGCCAGCATCTTCAAAAATCATAAATTACACTTACAAACTCGGATACAAACACCCTCGCAAACCACCTGAAATGCAAAATCACTACCAGATCTCTCTCGTTCCTTGTTGATTTCGGATCTAAAACGTAAGGAGCTGGTGATGTCGTTAAAGGGTGGGCGATTCAGATCTGGAACATAGGGAGTTGGTGATGTCTTTAAAGAGTGGGTGATTCAGATTTAGTGTTTGTGTGTTCGAATGAAACCCACCAAATACGATTAAGATCTGGGACATAGGGAGTTGGTGACGTCGTTAAACCACCACCATACACCCCCAAATCCGGCTGACCCACCAAATCCGAAAACCATCGCGCCACCCACACCTGACCCGACCACCATTAGCATCGTCTTCGTCTTCGAATGAAACCCTAACTCTCAAATCTTCAACAACTTTGGCGACGATAGTGTTTCCAGGAACAACAACTGTTTAAAGCTCGTGATGTGTGCATACCAAAATCTCCATTAACTACACTCATTTTGCCTTAAGACTTCTTAAATCTATGTTATTGAAGTTCATGTTTGTAATTTAAGGGAAGAAGAAAGGAACTGCTTATAAGTAATCTCGAAAATGAAAACAAAAAAAATTCAAAGGTTTTAATTTCCCATCCATCTAATTGAATTATTGTTTTATTTTTTAAAATTTTGGTTTTGTTTATTTGTTTAAATATATTTTAAATATATTAATAAATTACTAATCTACCCTCATGTGCCTTGTACAGTTGTACATGCCATACTTAACTGAAAAATCTAATTGAGTTAGTGCTAAAGGACCTAAGGTGTAATGAGTTTTCCAAATAAATGACTGTAACTGTAATTGTTGAAGTTAAAGGTCATCCATTGCAACCCGCTACAAACATAAAAAACGAAAAGGGTAATTTACCCTTTTTTTAAATAATGCATGCAGCTACTTAAATATTATACCAGTACATATATAACTTTTAAAATTAAATGTCATATTACTAATTTATATATGATGTTTATCTAATATGCCAACCTAAACTTTTAAAACAAAGTCGTAATGGAGTTATAACTATAATGCTAAGCTAAGTGTCTAAACCAATCCTATCTAAAGTTACTCAAAACCAATCTTACCATCCCGTCTATGCCTGTATCACAATCTACGTTAGTTATGTCATATTTTTGTTGCTATGGCATTCCACATCATCAAACACTTGCTCAGTCATGATCCACATCACCAACCATGTAAGCAATTTTTATGATGTGAAGTCCAGTAAAAAAAACATAATCACTTTTATCATTTTTGTCACAACTAGTTAAAAAATATTCTTTAAGCAACGCTTCAAATATACTAACACTTCAGGGTCCTTTGGGTGTTTGCACTATAAACTTGAACCAAACTTGTAACAAAACAACAATCTCCGTATAATAAACTTGAATATTTGCTTTAATTTCTGCTGCTTAAATTGTGTATTTGATCTAAATGTGTATTTGGATGTAAAATAAGTTATGTTATAGGTCCTGACTTGTTTGCAAGTGACTCATTCAGATACCCTTCAGCCACCCATAATAATACCAACTCCTCTTTGCAAGTTATGTTAGTGAGAATTTTGTGCAGCAAGTTGGGACGAGGAGGTTTCTTACCTTGCTGGTGATAGCCTCAGATTCCTGAGATAGCTCATGACGCATAGCTTCGGTAGCCACATCGTCGAGTACGTCATCGATATCGTAAGCCAAATGTTGGAGACGGTTGAGCCATTGCTTAACAGTTTTTTCAGTAATTTCCTTGTCAGAAGCATCACTAAGCACAGCTTGGATCTGGGACAGTGTGCTCTGCAGTTCGTTGAGCTCCGAGTGTATATTCTGAGAGCGAGCATATTTCTTGAAGGCTTCATCAGTTAGCTTCTGAAAAATGACATTGAGGAGGGCAGAAGCAGCAGTTTCGGCCATTGTTAACGGTGAAGAAGTAAACTGGAAATTGGAATATATGCGAGTAGTTGGTCTGTATGCTATGAATGTATGTAAATATGCTATTATGAATGGAGATAATTTGGGAGTGGTTGATCGGAGACAAGAAAGAAGTTTTTAAAACCAATTATTTTAATATTCATTTACATAAGTGGGTATCTGTTATTATCAAATGAACATGTATTATTTTGTATTAAGGTGCCGGCACTAATTTTTATTAATTGTGTTGCTCTCAAAAAACAGTTTACTATTTTTCAGTATTGAGTTTTCTTTTATTCAATTAGAAAATTTGGTTACTTTCATTTGTTAATATCCTGTACTCGCATATGCTTGTATCCTGTTCATCAACATCCTTACTAACAATACTGGTTGTTACACAACTCATCATTAAAAAGCATTAATGATGGTGGTTACAAAATCCAACTTTGCATATTTTTTCCAAAAATCATTTCACTTCTTATGATCCATAACTTCATCAATCATCTTAAAAGTGGACATCATAAACCTCCAAAACATCGCTAAAATTTAACAATAATCTCGGTAGCAAATTTGGATGAGCAAAATGAGATTTCGCAATTGAGTTTTCTAAAAATGGAACGCCGCACCTAATTCTTATGCATATATGAATGTCTCTATATGTGTTCTAAACTCCTTCCTGATTTACACCCTAATTTGTTGTAAATTTGCCCCAAACTAATGTAAACTGGTAAGTCTCCGACTGGTTGCTGCATACGGGTTTAGGTAATTATTATTGCGGTGTTTTGTAAGCATGTAAATTTGCCCAAACTAATGTAAACTGGTAACTTATATCGTCTACGACTGCTTGCTGCATACGCGTTTAGGTAATTATTATTGATAGCTAATGATAGGGGTGTAGATATTGAGAAAATTCACAGCTGTTTATACTGATTTTAGATGTTCTTGGTCAGCATATTTTAACACTTCTTTTGTTTAGAGGTAGGTATTATATAGCTGTCAGCTACATAACAACGACTTGGTTAGTACTTTTTATTATATTTTATGGATTATAAATTTATAATTAATGTCAAGTTGCCTATTGTTAAAAAGAACTGTTTTATTGCTGTGTCACACCCATAGTCGGACTAATGAAATTGTTTTATGTTTGTATGATTGACAAACTTGAACCTTCAACTTTGTTTTACTTTTCATTCAATGTAAACGAACATGATTTAGTGTAAACGAACACACAATTGCACAGTTATACCACCCCCATGATACATGTTCCCAGTTGAGCCACCTAAATAATTTTTATGGTTAATTCAGTGAAATGAAAGAAGTTAGAAGAGCTTTGTAACTCCAAAATCTAAAATCATTGTCCCCTTTCATTCTATATAATATGTAATCTGATAACCTCGTTATCAATTTGAACTTGAAAAGTCGTCATTATAGACATGGTTTTAAAAAACGGCCGAGGCGTGCGCCTCAAGGCGAAACGCCCAAAAAACAATTCTGAGGCGTGCCAGGGGGTTTTATTGTTTGTGCGCCTCAGAAGTCTGAGGCGCGAAAAAGGCTGCACCTCAAGTGCACCTCAGGGGTTTTTAATATTTGTTTGTGATGTTTTTGACTTGTGTCAATTTCAAGCAATTTACGTCTTTTTTATGTGTGTTTTTGATGATTTTGATGATTACTTTAGTAAGTATTATTATTTTATAAGATATATAATTTTATATTTTTCTAATTCCGCCTCAGGTTTACGCATCGGTTCCCCTCGAGGCTTGCCTCGTGAGGCGAAGGGAAAACGCCTCGAAACTCGTTTCCGTTTTTTTAAACTTGATTATAGAACAAGTAAAAGGGAATAAAAACACCAAAATCCAGTTAAGAGCACAAAACAAAAACCAGACCGAAACCAATCAAGTTCCCGCTTGCCACGACATGCAGGATTAATAGCACTAATTTATATAAAATGAGCACCGGTGATGTTATATAAAATGAGCACTGATGATGTTATAGAAAAACAAAATAAGTAATTATTAGAAAAAGCGCAATAAATCCTCAAAAATTCTAGATGAAGAAGTAAATAATATAAGGATCCCAGCAAATCTACTTTTTCTGCAAGTTAAATGTATCACATATTTTTCCAAATAAACCATTTGTCAAGCCGTAAAATTTGGTGCCTGAATGAAAACAAAACAAAATATTTAATTTATGCATATTGAAAGAGTTAAATGTGTATCTGGTAAACAAGTACCAGTAGTAGTCTCTTGTGTTGATGCAGGTGATATGAGAGATGATGGGCCTGCAGACTATAGTGGGAGCCTCTTCCGTTACACCTTTCTTCAAGATTTCGACATGCACGGGTTTCCATCCATACTTGGACGGTCTATGATAAAAAGACATTTTAACAAGATGAGAATCTATAGCCCAAGGTTGTTGGTAATCACAAATGCAATTAATTGAATTGAAAGAATAAGAACAAAATTAACAAATGAATCTTACACAAACTAACTTTCTGATTACTGAATGATGTTTGACAATTAGGGATGACAATGGGTCGGGTTTGGGACGGGTTTAGGTAATCCCAAACCCAAACCCGGTTAGATAAGCTTGTCCCAAACCTGTCGGGTTTCTAGCGGGTAAATACCCGTCGGGTTTCTAGCGGGTAAATACCCGCGGGTTTCGGGTAAACCCGTTAATTTAAAAAGTTTGCTCGTTGGGTATACTCATCTCAAAACCCATTGGGTATCTATCGGGTAACTACTAACCGGTTACATTTTGTATTGTCATTATAAAAATATATATCAAATAACTACAATGTATACGGAATAAAATACCTATATATGTAAAAAAATGGATGTATCATATGTATACATATTTAATAATATAAAAGAAATTATATCGGGTATACAATCGGGTAAACGGGTACAATTTTTTCGGGTAATCGGGTCGGGTAAACGGGTATATCACTAAATCCCAAACCCGTTCCAAACCCGCGAAAAAAATATAAACTATTCCCAAACCCGATTAACCGACCCCAAACCCGTCCCAAAGGTGTCGGGTTTCGGGTTTACCCCACGGGTTCGGGTTTGATTGCCATCCCTGTTGGTGCATTCATCTGTCGTCTTCGTCTTATGTCGAGTCTCGGGTTCGTTACTGATATGAACAAGCATGATGTCATCATATTTGATGATGACATCACAAGGATGACATCATTGTTACATCATGCTCACAAAAGGACAAAATAGAATGTAGAATTTATGATGTAATCGTTTGAGATTTGTTGTCCGTTTGAAAATGTAAAGTTTAAGTTGACCGTTTGAATGTTGTATTGTTTGAAGGGTTCCGTTTGAAAAGTGTTGTATCACTTTCAAACGGAAGGGTCTAGCCTATATATACCCTTCAAACGAGTTCAGTTGTAAGGTTCTAGTTTCCGACGCCGAGGTGCTGTCGAAGTGTCTCCAGTCCTGTAAACGTTCAGAGATTAATAAACGAGACAATTAATAGTGAATACAAGCTAAACGAAGACCGAATCAATGAATTCCGCCTCTGATTCGGTCTGAGCACTCTTCTGATCGACTCGTTAGGTCGTTTCACGATCCTACAAGTGGTATCAGAGCTCAGGAGGAAGAGTTCTTACCGTTTAGCTCGTTTTCGCGGGAATATTTCTGTTTCTACACCTTTCTTTTCGAAAATTACAAGTTTTCACGGTTAAAATCGGCTAAAATTTTCACAAAATGTGCGTAATGGTGTTTTAACAAACCCTTGAGAATATCGGACCTAAATTCGAAGTTTAACCGGTAAAATAGGACTGAAATATGGGTTCCGTTTGAACGAAGCATAGGTGTTCTGTTTGAAAACTGCCTGATCGTTTGAACCTGGTCCCATCATTTGAAAACTGATGTCAATCGTTTGAATCTGGTCCTATCGTTTGAAAATGATGTAATTTCAAACGTGACAGGTCTGTTACGTTTGAACCTATCGTTTGAAACTGATCGTTTGAACTTATAGTTTGAAACATTTGTTTGAAAAGTATTTCAGTGTTTCACGTGATAGTGCTTTGGGGTGTGTGAACCGCTTGAAAATACATCGTTTGTTGTTCAAGAGAAAAGTGCTTCGTATTTTGTGTAAATCATTTTACGAGATGTCAGTATGTTGGGAAGTGATCCTTATCACGTGAATATGTTTTATTCATTTTGAAATTGTCTGCCATAAGTCATCGGATTCATTTAAAGTTGGATGTGATAATTCTCTTTCATTTGAGAGGTCCAATGAGATGTGAGTTGATGTTAAAGTTGTCAGCACAATACATTAAATAATTCAAGGTGATCACGTGAAAAAGTGTCAGATTGCATATATTGATAAGTTCAAATTAATTGAGTCAAGTGTAGTCCATGTGAGTTGTTGAACTTTAGTCTCGGCCCAAGTTTCATATCATACGGCCCATGTGATTGGTTAATATAGCGGCCCAATCATCATTGAGTATTAATCATTTCAAAGATTCATTATCATCCGTTCAATCACAGTCAAGTGTAGTGCAATTTATATTCGGAACAAGTTGAAAGTGTATTCGGAACAAGTTGAAAGTGTGTTTGTGTGAAAATTTTGTCGGATTTGTTAGAAAAATGGCAATGATTTTTGATGAGAAGGAAAACAATGATCTTGAAAGTTTTAATAATTGGTATATGAGAACTGTGGATACCGATTATAGAAATGTGAGTTCAGGTATTTGGGCTAAAAGTTTTGAATTATTCATATGTCAAAAGGATGAAACGTTGAATGAAATGGAAACACGGTTTAAAATTTTAACGGACAATTTGTGGAGAACGGGTATTAGAATGACAAATGATGAACATATATCGAAATTGACAACTACATTACCTGCTAAATGGGATGAGTTCATGGTTGAGCTAAAACAGAAAGATTTTTTTCCAGAGCTTTTTCCATATCAGTTCTTTAATGAGGTTAATGCAGAGTATTATAAAGAAGAAAAGAAAAGGAGGGATTTTTTGTCCGAGATGGAAAAGAATTTAAATAAATTGGAGTTGGATGTACTTATTGAAATTGATAAAAGAATTTGTGGATTTCTTGTAACAAAGAGTACTCTGAAATATGATATCAAAAGGAAATGTTATATTGATGATAGTATGAATCCTTTTGATTTTGTTAAACTCTTTCGTGCAGGAACATACAAGATGGAAACAAAGGATACTCCAAAGGATGAGGAATCTGTAGAGTCTGGACCTTCAAGTTCTGCATCAGTGTGCTCAAAATGTGAGAGCTTCAAGACTGAAAATGACAAACTCTTGAGGGATGCGGAAAGTTTGACATCGGAAGTCAAGAAGTTAGAAGATGTGAAGCAGGCTGATGATAAGCAGATTCTTATTTTGAAGGAAAATTGTGAGAAGTTGAAAGCTGAAAATGACAAACTGTTAAGTAACATAAATAGTTTGACATTTGAAAACAAAAAGTTGAAAGAAAAAGAAAAAGTTTTTGAAGGAAAAATTAAGGATTTTGAAATGGAAAAATCAAGAAGTGAAAAAGAATTTCAAAACCAAATGAAAATTCTTGAAGATGAGAGAAATGTTTTTAGTCAAAATAACATTGAGAAGCAAAAGTTGATCAATTCTCATCTTCAGAAAATTATAAATTTGGAAAAAGAAGGTGAACGTGCTCAAAGGAAAATCAAAGAGTTGGAAAAAGAGCTTGAAAGTAAACAGAAATCTTCAGAAGATTTGGATTTCTGGATTAAGCTAGAAAACAAAAATTTGAAAGCAAATGAATCAAAATTTCAGGAACAGATAAAAGTTTTGATGAATGAAAAATCTGTTCTTGAAAATTTGAAGAATGAGAATGAAGAAACAATCAAGTCTCATTTTGGGAGAATATCTCGGCTTGAAAGTGAAGCTGAGAATTCGAGGAACAAAATTGAGGAACTTGAAAAGAAATTGAAAGGTTTTGTGACTTCATCTGAGTGTTTGAATATCCCATGTCCAAAACCGATCAATTCTGTTCCAATAAGTGACAATGTCACAAACTTTGACAAAGTCAAAGTTGAAGATTGCGATGATAAATCTGATAATGAAAATGAAAAAATGAAGAAAAAGAATTTATTTTTGAAGTTAAAAGAAAAGTTTCAAGAAACTGTTCCACAATCAACTAAAAAGGGAGAATGCTCTAAGCAAAAACCTTTGAAGAAGAATGTGGAACAAAAACAAAAAGAGAAAATTTTGAAAAATGTTCAAAAAGATAATAAAAGCTCATCAGATCGATCATCCAATCGCAATGAAAAATTACAAAAATCGAAAAATGAAAACTCTAAAATTGTTGGTAATAAGTGGTGCAGGTCGGACCACAGTGCTCAAAAGCCAAATTCAGCTGAGAAGAGGAGAAACGACTACCACGAGGCCAAACAGTGTTACGACTTGAATGTTTGGTACGAAGGTGGTAACTGGTACGATAACAGGGTGTGTTACAAATGTGGTTATCAAGGACACATTGCTGTTAACTGCCAGAGTCTGTATTTTGAGACAAGGATATGTTATAATTGCAATATCAAAGGTCACATTGCCAGAGATTGCCCAAGGAGATCAAATGAAAGATTGAGGGTTAATTCTCAGAAAATGGCAAAGAAATCAGTCAATGTCAAGCCCAAAGAACAGAAGGTTCAAGAACCTAAAGTTCAAGAAACGAAAGTGAAGCTTTCTCAAGGGCAAAAAGACAGACTGAGGAAGAAGAGGAAGAAGGCGAGAGAGTATCTCGAGAAGATTTTGTCCTCGGGTTCATCCGTTGGTAAAAATAAGAGTTCTGATGAACCGCTTTCCTCAACTGCAAAGTCAAACAAGACGAGTTCATCAGATACAAATCTGAGGACAGAAGAGAGAAAGAAGAAGAAGAAAGTTGTCGGCGATGAATCTGGCTCATCAAAGTCAGACAAGCCACATTCAGGCGATGAATCTGGTGTGGTAAAGCCAGAAGAGCCTTGTATTGAGGTAAAAGTTGAGAATTCTGGTCTAACAATGGATGATGCAAACTTTCCACCATTGTTGAACAAGAATTCAAAATCACCCAAGGACAGTCAGGCTTGGGTGAATCTGTTTAAATGAAAAACCTGACTTGCCGGAGATCCCAAGTTGGTAATCGTGGATCATGAATCGGCATCATTCTTTATCATGTTTGTATAAAATGTTTGAGAAGTTTTTGCAGGACTTGCCGGAACTCCCAGGTTTGTAAGCGAGGAGTAGGAATCGGCACCTTGAGAATTCAACCAAAAGATGGTAAATTGGTTGAAAAGCAGGTTTAAGTTGTATGGTTGTGATTTTTACAAGTGGTTCAGAAGTTGAATTGGAATGATTTTACAAGTGGTAAATCAGGGACATTAAGTTGTATCTGATTTACTACATATGATTGGTAAAACAACGTGATGATTTGATCCTCAATTTTACAAGTGATAAAATCAACAAAACTTATTTTCCGGAAAAACCATTTGATTAAAACAAACTTAAGTGTTTTGAAATCATAATGGGAAAATAGTTTGTTGTGAGGGGGAGTTCTGATTGTTTATGCCAAGTGGATGGCGAATTGAGGCAATTCGATATTAGTTGTCATGTTTGTGTACAGTTTGTTTTCAAATTTCCTAAAATGTGTTTGCATTTTAGGGGGAGTAAGATTTTAGAAAATCCAAAAACATTTGAAAATTTGAAAAAGCCAAAAACATGATAAAATCAAAAATGAGTTTTTGTTGCATAAAAGAGGAAATGATAGTACATCAGTGGACGATCACAGCATGCTAAAGAATTGGAAAGTAAAAATGTGATAAACGGTCTCACTGATGATGTGCCAGTAGGTTTTTGCACATTTAGTAGATTGTGACGAGATATAAACCTAAATTTCAAACTTGCTTGTTCTGTGGGTTAACATAAACTTGGATATATAGGTAACCCCTGAAATCTTGTTTGAAAGGTCCCTTATTCTGAGATACTAGGTCTTTATGCTCAGTGATATCTGGGGTATTATCCCGGGACTTCTGCTGAAAGAAATTTCTGACCTAGTCCCCGGATAATGCTTTCTGCAAATGCTTGAAACATAGCATCGCCCTCAGCAAGCTGATGAAACAATAAAATTGATAGTCGCTGCTGTTGTAATGCAAAAGATCCTCTAAAGGGGACTCACCAAAAGTCGAAGCCGTCATCTCTCTGCGTATCGAAAGATCGACCTGAGCTCTCACGGCCCTCGTACTATAATTTATTCCCCTGACAGATATCATCTGTGGTATACTCACCTGTAAGACTGAATATTGGGATCTGGATATGGGAGTATATTCAAGTAGTGGGACACACGAATAAGTTCAAGAGCTTAAAACATTAATCTCGTATCTCGGATCAATTGAACTTTGTGTGAAAATTTAAGTGGACAAACATACTGACAATCTAGGTGAACTGTTTAGAACTTAAAATGAAATGAAGCTTAACGGTGTTGGTGATATGTCTCAGAAACTGATATGATCCTCTTGCACAAACTCACAAAAATATTGTTTGTAAATATTTCATTTAATGCTTTTCAGTACTTTCAAAAATCCAAAAAGATTTTAGTGTGTTTTAGCATAAATTTTGAATAATTCAAAAAGATTTTCGACAACTGATGTTGAAGAGCTGATTTTCAAAATTCCGAGTGCTGAACATGATGAACTGGTTTGGGAATGTGTGTGCTGAATTGAAGAAATTTTGTTTTGAGAAAGAAGTTGAGATTAGTTAATCAGGGTCATTAATTTGAACTTGATGAAACTATTTCCAGTAAGTTTTTCTTATTGATTTAAGTAAAAACTTATGTTGTGTTGAGAAAATGTGTGCAGGAAATGAGCTAATCAGAGATAAAGCCAGGGATTGACCTCAAGGTGATAGCTAATTCCAGACAGCGATCTCATCATGAAGAGAGGGGGAGTCTGACGAGGTTAGAACCAAAGAGAAGATCCTGGTATATGCGAAGAAAGTGAAGAGACTGATTAAGACTGAAGATGCAAAGACTCGACACTTAAGACTCGTCAACATCTGAGGGGGAGTCTGTTGGTGCATTCATCTGTCGTCTTCGTCTTATGTCGAGTCTCGGGTTCGTTACTGATATGAACAAGCATGATGTCATCATATTTGATGATGACATCACAAGGATGACATCATTGTTACATCATGCTCACAAAAGGACAAAATAGAATGTAGAATTTATGATGTAATCGTTTGAGATTTGTTGTCCGTTTGAAAATGTAAAGTTTAAGTTGACCGTTTGAATGTTGTATTGTTTGAAGGGTTCCGTTTGAAAAGTGTTGTATCACTTTCAAACGGAAGGGTCTAGCCTATATATACCCTTCAAACGAGTTCAGTTGTAAGGTTCTAGTTTCCGACGCCGAGGTGCTGTCGAAGTGTCTCCAGTCCTGTAAACGTTCAGAGATTCATAAACGAGACAATTAATAGTGAATACAAGCTAAACGAAGACCGAATCAATGAATTCCGCCTCTGATTCGGTCTGAGCACTCTTCTGATCGACTCGTTAGGTCGTTTCACGATCCTACAATCCCTATTGACAATCGTTCCCTACTTATACATATTGAACCGGCGTGAAATAATCGACTGACGGGTGGTCCGTAGGACAACCCTTAAATGCTTTAAAACGAAAAATATCTCATGCTTAACTCGGTTAATTATTGGAACTTGGTAAGCGTTAACGAGTGATTTTATGGCGCTTGGATAAGAGATGATTGTTGGCGGAAACAAGTTGGAAGGATCAAGAAGTGACAAAGGAAACAAAGAAATTAACATCACCGCCGCCGTAGCCTACGACCCTTGCTGTAGGTTACGGAACTCACTGGGTTACCATTTATTTCACAGCTTGTAAATAAAGAATCATGAAAATGCTTTGTGATACTACCGCCAATTTGGATTTATTATGTTGAAAACAGAGACATACATATAAATTGAACCAGTAAACGGGTTAGTAGATACATGAACTCGTATATACCATTAATTAGGAATCTGATGCCGTCACTAAACACATTCCTTAAATTGTAGCCATTTGTTGAGTGTTTTTTTTAAGTCTAATCCGCATATATATCACCATTGCCCTTGATTTTCTTGACTGTATATCTCGTAAATGTCAACATATACACGTGTGATTTAGTTTACGAAGATTTTTCAATGCCGAGAACCTCGATCAGAGAGTAAAAAAGGCGTAAGGTTCACAATGGTGTAAAATTAAAATGGGATATACCGGGCTAAGATTCGAGTTACAGGAACAAGGGCCAAACCAACCACCCAAGAATGGAATCGTTGAGCGAAAATACTTGACAACCTCCTAGAAGCAGCTTTTCTTGCCACCAGACCTTTCTCCATCAATTAGGAATCTGATGACGTCACTAAACACATTCTTTAAATTGTAGCCGTTTGTTGAGTGTTTTTTTGGTGTCTAATCCGCATATATATCAACATTGCCTTTGAGTTTCTTGACGGTATATCTCTTAAATGTCAACATATACACGTGTAATTTAGTTTACGAAGATTTTTCAATGCCGAGAACCTCGATCAGAGAGTAAAAAAGGCGTAGGGTTCACAATGGTGTAAAATTAAAATGGGATATACCGGGCTAGGATTCGAGTTACATGAACAAGGGCCAAACCAACCACCCAAGAATGGAATCGTCGAGCGAAAACACTTGACAACCTCCTAGAAGCAGCTTTTCTTGCCAACAGACCTTTCTCCATCAATTAGGAATCTGATGCCGTCACTAAACACATTCCTTAAATTGTAGCCATTTGTTGAGTGTTTTTTGTGGTGTCTAATCCGCGTATATACCACCATTGCCCTTGATTTTTTTTGACTGTATATCTCTTAAATGTCAACATATACACGTGTGATTTAGTTTACGAAGATTTTTCAATGCCGAGAACCTCGATTAGAGAGTAAAAAGGCCTAAGGTTCACAATGGTGTAAAACTAAAATGGGATATACCAGGCTAGTATTCGAGTTACAGGAACAAGGGACAAACCAACCACCCAAGCATGGAATCGTAGAGCGAAAACACTTGACAACCTCCTAGAAGCAGCTTTTCTTGCCACTAGACCTTTCTCCATCGATTAGGAATCTGATGCCGTCACTAAACACATTCCTTAAATTGTAGCCATTTGTTGAGTGTTTTTTTTTGTTTCTAATATGCATATATATCACCATTGCCCTTGATTTTCTTGACTGTATATCTCTTAAATGTCAACATATACATGTGTGATTTAGTTTACGAAGATTTTTCAATGCGGAGAACCTCGATCAGAGAGTAAAAAAGACGTAAGGTTCACAATGGTGTAAAATTAAAATGGGATATACCGGGCTAGGATTCGAGTTACAGGAACAAGGGCCAAACCAACCACCCAAGAATGGAATCGTCGAGCGAAAACACTTGACAACCTCCTCGTAGCTGCTTTTATTGCCACTAGACATTTCTCCATCAATTAGGAATCTGATGCCGTCACTAAACACATTCCTTAAATTGTAGCCATTTGTTGAGTGTTTTTTTTTGGTGTCTAATCCGCATATATATCACCATTGCCCTTAATTTTCTTGACTTTATATCTCTTAAATGTCAACATATACACGCGTGATTTAGTTTACGAAGATTTTTCAATGCGGAGAACCTCGATCAGAGAGTAAAAAAGGCGTAAGGTTCACAAGGGTGTAAAATTAAAATGGGATATACCGGGCTAGGATTTGAGTTACAGGAAAAAGGGCCAAACCAACCACCCAATAATGGAATCGTCAAGCGAAAACACTTGACAACCTCCTAGAAGCAGCTTTTTGTGACAACTGGCACCAAACCGGTAATTTCTGTACACTTTAATTATTATTTAATGACTGCAATTATGTGCTTAAATGTCAACATTGTCTGATTACATATTATACAAGTGAATTCATGCACGTTTTATACTACAAAATATTGCTTTATGCATTAATGAATAGAGTTGCATCAGAAATACTAGTAAACTCACCGGTAAGACACATTGTGTCAACAATTCTGTAGAAAGCAGCCAGAACAATAGAATTGGGGCCTAGGTGTAGGTCCAACGTCAAGAATACATTAAAACCCAAGAGTACATAC
Source organism: Helianthus tuberosus (assembly GCA_030545235.1). Classification (NCBI taxonomy): domain Eukaryota; kingdom Viridiplantae; phylum Streptophyta; class Magnoliopsida; order Asterales; family Asteraceae; genus Helianthus; species Helianthus tuberosus. The sequence continues at coordinate 140,694,862 of CM060426.1, read as the reverse complement.
AAGGGTTAACATATAGACTTTTCGGAAGCTAAAATACGCACTAAAAAGCACCCGAAGCACACTTTAAATGCTGAATTTCACATATTTCAGCAAAATTCAGCACTGTAACAAGATTGTACCATGTAAAAATATGACTAAATGGTCCTGTATGCTTTCCTAAGTGTAGGGAATTAAAAGTGTCACAAAAAGTTACATAAAGGACACTATACGGTATAACTTGGCACTTTAACGAACCGGTATCTAACCGAACAACCGGACACTACCCGGAACACCAAAATATTGCTAGAAGCATTGTTTTACTTTTTCTGAGCTAGTTATGCTTCCCGAACACCCTAACATACTACATAATGCAAGATACACATAAAACACTAGACTTTATATTTATCTTCCAACTAATTACCTACTTACCTTTACAAGTTACAATTAACCCCCCTATTGATGTGGACGGTCACAAGGACCCCACCACTCCAAGATTTGTGTGATCTCCTCTAAATCTTCCATAATCTTGTTGAAAGATTTGGTTTGTACTTTGTGAAACACAATACCCTTTGGACAATAGAGAAATGAGATTATAAGATCACACCATCTTCTTCACAATCACCACAACACTTCTTCTTCCTCTCCTCCTTACCTCTCGGCCGACCCCTCTCACCACACCACCATTATTTTCTTTGCAAGTCCATCCATTCCAAGGTTGTCTTGAGGTGTAAGAAGGTCACTAACGAATCTTGGTGCTTGTGGATTGTCAAGGACCTCCATCATTAGCTTTTATCCACCACTTTTGTCTTCATCATCAACTAGTGTTCTTCCCTAGCTTGAAGCTAGTAGTAAGGCTCTCTTGATCCTTGTTACTTCATATTTTTGGGTGGTTAAAAGTTGTAGTATGTTGATTTACACATGAACCATAAAAGACATAAACTTGAATCTTGAAACATAAGATGAAATATGGTGAAATCTTGTTGAAATGATGTTGTTTAGTGCATGAATGGTATTTGCTTGTTGATTACTAGAGATATTGATGTTGATCACTACATGGAGCTTGCTAGATTGTGATTGAACACATGATCTAGCAAGTTAGAGGATGATTATGTGTTAACACAAGAAGATCATCCTTATACATAGACATGAACTTGAAAACAAAATGATTTCTTGAAAAGTAATAAACAAAGTGAGCTAGTAAACTTATAGATCCAAGATTTATAAATGATTTTCCAAGAAAACCAAGTTCAAAATATGATTTTTGAAAGATCATGATTTTTACTAAACTTACACTATTTTTGGTGATAAAATAAGTGTAGAAATACCTATGAAACAAGAAGATGTTTAAACAAACATTTTTGTAAAATATGTTTACAAGTTGTAAACATCTAAAACCTTCAAGAATGAAGTTTACCAAGTAGTAAATATATTTTGGAAGGTAACTAAGGCTACTAAACACTTTACCAAGTTGCTACGCTTTTTTGTGAAAAGATCAAGTTCATGTTATATTGTAAAGTGTATAATTTTTGCACTTGGTAAGTGCAAGATGTTTAGGGTTTGAATGAGTTGATTATTGATCGTGATGATTTAAAAGAAAATAAACACATGTTTTGAAAACATGGGAAACCTCCATTTTTAGGGGAAACTATGTAAAAATTTCTATAAATTTTGACACTTAGAAAAATATAAGTTTTTGAGAAACTTATTCCCTAAAAATGTATCTAAAAATATTTACCAGGGTTTCCCTAATTTTTGTGTTAAGAAATGATGATTTCTTCAAGATTAAAATTGATATTAAGTATGTATATTTTTGAGAAAAATATATATATTTATTGATCACCAAATTTTGTGCTAAGTGTATGTAGTATGTATTACATGTAATAGTGTATTAGGACTTGAAAATACACTAAATACTCTTAAGAAGTAAAAATACAAAAATACACATACAACATGCTTAGACAAATACAAGAAAATATATTTATGAAAATATTCTACTTGATAGAATAAATAACTTGGACAAGTTATGACCATGAAATGAAGTTTTTGGATAAGATACATAGTTAAAAATATAAATTATTTTTAACACACAAAGAACAAATACATAAAAGATGGTGACTTGTACTTGTGCGATACAAGTCTAGTGACTAACGTTAATAAAACACGTTTAGGTCACGACGCTAGATAAGCTAAAACCGGTGAAGTTTACGGCGCAAGGAACGCAAAGTTGTGAGTTCATGCTCCCCCTTTTCTTTTAACTGTTTTCAGTTTTATAACTTCGGGGGTGAAATACATGTTACTAAATGTTTACAGAAAAATGAGTACATATCCCCACTTTTAAACTTTTATCTACTTTTAAACTTGGGGAAAATACATGAGTTATGGTATGATGGATACAAGAACTAAGGAATGATAAGAGAAATCGTGTCACGAATAGGGTACCATAAGCACCATTAATCGTGTACATACTAAGACCGTAAAACAAAAGGTTAGATCTAATGGGTTTTCAGGCAGCCACACTCTTGGTGAAAACTAGTACCAAGTAGTGCTTTTGTGTCTCAGTCGTGAATCGACAACTAGAAAAATGCCTATGGTTTGGATGCTTCCTATGTCGTGTCACATGTTAATGGCCTTGCAACCCATTAACAACCTTGATACATACAGAAATACTTGATTTATACAAGATACATATCATGTTTTCATACAAAGTATACAAACGTTCAATACAAAAAATGCATGAATTCACACCAACATTATGTTGACGATTTTCCAAAAACTCGCATGTATTTCAGGTAACTAAAGTGGATGTGCGCGCGGTCATACTCTTGCTCTGGATGTTGTTTATGTTTATCTTTAAATAAAGTTGTAACTTTTCAGACAAAATGTTGTCTTGTGATGTAAACACTTAACCTATGTTTTCAGTTATGTAATGTTATTGGCATTTGAAGTTATTTTTACGAGCATGTAGTATGTTTACCAATCGTATGCGATGAAAACCTTTCATGATCACACCTCGTGCTTCCACCTTAGAAAGGGGTGTGACAGATTGGTATCAGAGCTGCGATTGTAGTGAACCAGGATTCCTTCTCGAGTTTAGACTACAATCTCTTGGATCCTTTCACGAAAACAATTTTTCAAAGAGTTTTCATTGCATAAAACCTTCCACGACATCCAATACCTGAAACTGTTTTCAAAGCGTCAAGAAAAGACACTACGAAACTTAGCGTGCACTGGAGTAGCACTTGCCTTTGACTAAGAATTACTTGCAACTATGTGTGATAATTAATATATACATATACTAGAAATAGAATATCTCAGGTACTTGTGACCTTACCTGAAGACAGTGGCCTATCTGAAGGAAGTGATCCGACATGAAATGAACTGTGCGGACTGTGCAAGGACTTACGTAATTATGGATGCATACATAATTATGGAATTCAGTGCACAGAAACCACAGCAAGTCTTGTCACGTATCAAACAAGATTCCTTTAATACAAGAGAAGGTCAAACATGAACACCCTTCCCCCAGCCTATTAAATACTCTTTTGGAGTAATGATTTAGGGTATAAAGACATGAACCGCCTATGTGAAATAAGATATTTGTCCTTTACATATATTAAACTTGTACCTTGGGGAGATGTAACCCTTATGCATTTTGCTTACCTTACAAACAATGATGTAACAAGTTACCCTGATATGTGTAAGGACATCGGTGAATATCTTATGACGCATCAGTATTTTTCTAATTATGCATGCTTGTTGCTGTATGAATTGATTTATACATTTGGTGGATTGTTTGATGTCACTTATGTGGTATATGCCTGTGTATATATATATACTACTATCTCGTATGACGATATCAAACAAATGTCTAACCCTATTGTGTGGTGTTCTTTCAGAACATGGCACCTAGGAGAATTGTGAACAATCGAGATTCTGATCAACCTCCTCCTCCCCCACTGCCAAGGACTGCTGAAGAACTGAACGCCCTACTGGAAGAAAAAATCTTCGCAGCTATCGCCCAGTACGAGGCGAACCGTACTGAAGACAGTGGAGGACCAAGCAATGCAAGACGTAATGGGAATGGAGATTCATCTGGAGGAAACGCAGCTTAGGGCTGCACTTTCAAGCAGTTTCTCGACTCCAAGCCACTAAACTACAACGGCACTGGAGGTACAGTGGCTTTCGTGCGCTGGACGGAGAAGACTGAAGCCACTATCCGTATGAGCAAGTGTTCCGCGGATTAGCAAGTCACTTTTGCTACGGGGTTGTTTGTTGATGAAGCTTTGACTTGGTGGAATTTGCAAGTCCAGACTCTGGGTGATGATGCTGCGTACGGCATGACGCGGATGAGCTAAAGGAACGTATGAGAGAAAAGTATTGCTTACGTGCTGAACTCCAAAGGTTGGAGACCGAATTCTGGAAACTATCCATGGAAGGTGCAGACATTACTGGTTATACTCGAAGGTTCCACGATCTATCAAGAGTGATCCCTTACATGGTGACTCCCGAATTTAAGCGCATCGAGCGCTACATCTGGGGATTGGCGCCCGAATTTCGCAGCATGGTAACTTCGGCTAAACCTGAAACAATCACACAGGCTGTAACTCTGGCTGTCAGCCTTACTGAAGATGCTGTTCGTATGAAGAAGTTATCACTGAACCCAACTGAAAAGACCGAGACGCATGCTGAGTCGTTTGGTGACAAGAAAAGGAAACATATGAACCTGAATCAAGCGACACGTAACAACAAGGGTTCCAACAACAAGAAGCGTGACCCCAACCCGCCTCAGGAGGTGAAAACTCTTGCAACCATGAATGACGCACCTGCCAAAAGATACCTGGGCACTCTGCCCATTTACAACCAGTGCAAGCGTCATCACGAAGGAGTCTGTCGCATTCCAAAATGCGACAAGTGTGGAAAACTGGGTCACCATACTGAGAACTGTTGGGGAAAAGGAAATGGTAATAGAAACAACGGTGGAAATGGGAATGGCAATGGTAATCGGAATGGGAATGGAGCTGGGCAAAACCAAGGATGCTTTAGTTGTGGAAGCAAGGATCATTTCATAAAGGATTGCCCAAGGGGAAACAATGCTCAGGCTCGAGCGTTTGTGATTGGAGCAAGGAACGCACGCGAGGACCCTAATGTGGTCACCGGTACGTTTCTCATTAACAATCACTTTGCATCCATACTATTTGACACTGGTGCCGATTATAGCTTCATGTCTGTGGAATTTAAACGTATGCTTGGAATAAAATCTAGTAGATTAGATATTCCTTACTCCATAGAACTAGCCAATGGTAAACTTGTTGAATCGGGCGAAGTTGTTAGAGGTTGCACACTAGAACTCGGTGAGCAAAGATTTAGTATCGATCTCTTACCTATTCAATTGGGTAGCTTCGATGTAGTGGTCGGAATGGATTGGTTGTCCAAGAACAAAGCTGAAGTTATTTGTCACGAGAAAATCATTCGCATCCCTCTGGCGAATGATGAAACTCTCATCGTACATGGAGAAAAACGAGACGCGCCTCTACGTATCATCAGTTGTATGAAGGCACAGAAGTGCTTAAGGAAAGGATGTGTTGCTTTCCTAGCGCATGTTGTAGATAAGAAGGCTGAGGAGCCGAGACTCGAAGACATTCCTGTGGTGAAGGAATTCCCTGATGTTTTTCCCGAAGATCTGCCAGGACTACCTCCACAACGACAAGTCGAATTCCGTATAGACTTGGTTCCAGGAGCTGCTCCTGTAGCCAAGGCACCCTATCGGCTTGCACCATCCGAAATGCAAGAATTATCTACACAACTCCAGGAGTTGTTGGATAAAGGATTCATAAGGTCAAGCTTCTCGCCTTGGGGAGCTCCAGTATTGTTCGTGAAGAAGAAGTATGGAACACTGCGGATGTGTATCGATTACAGAGAACTGAACAAGCTCACAATCAAGAATCGGTACCCACTACCGAGGATTGATGACTTATTTGATCAGTTACAAGGATCAAGTTACTATTCCAAGATCGATCTTCGATCTGGATACCATCAGTTAAGAATCCAAGAGGAGAGCGTACCAAAGACTGCATTCAGAACACGTTATAAGCATTACGAGTTTCTTGTGATGCCATTTGGGCTGACGAACGCGCCAGCGGTATTTATGGATCTGATGAACCGCGTATGCAAACCATATCTCGGTAAATTCGTGATTGTATTTATCGATGATATCCTGATTTACTTACGAATGAAAGAAGAGCACGAGCAACACCTCAGAACCATTTTGGAGCTACTGAAGAAAGAGAAACTTTATGTGAAATTCTCCAAGTGCGAATGTTGGATTCGCGAAGTACAGTTTCTTGGTCACGTTGTGAATGAGAAGGGCATTCATGTAGACCCATCCAAGATTGAAGCAATAAAGAATTGGGAAGCCCCCAAAACCCCAACTGAAGTTCGACAATTTTTGGGCTTAGCGGGCTATTACCGACGATTTATCGAGAATTTCTCAAAGATAGCTCAACCGCTGACAACCCTTATGCAGAAAGACAAGAGGTTAAAAAAAGGTGTAAGGTTCACAATGGTGTAAAATTAAAATGGGATATACCGGGCTAGGATTCGAGTTACAGGAACAAGGGCCAAATCAACCACCCAAGAAGGGAATCGAAGAGCGAAAACACTTGACAACCTCCTAGAAGCAGCTTTTCTTGCCACCAGACCTTTCTCCATCAATTAGAAATCTGATGCCATCACTAAACACATTCCTTAAATTGTAGCCATTTGTTGAGTGTTTTTTTTTGGTGTCTAATCCGCATATATATCACCATTGGCCTTGATTTTCTTGACTGTATATCTCTTAAATGTCAACATATACACGTGTGATTTAGTTTATAAAGATTTTTCAATGCCGAGAACCTTGATCAGTGAGTAAAAAAGGCGTAAGGTTCACAATGGTGTAAAATTAAAATGGGATATACCGGGCTAGGATTCGAGTTACAGGAACAAGGGCCAAACCAACCACCCAAGAATGGAATCGTCGAGCGAAAACACTTGACAACCTTCTAGAAGCAGCTTTTCTTGCCACCAGACCTTTCTCCATCAATTCGGAATCTAATGCCGTCACTAAACACATTCCTTAAATTGTAGCCATTTGTTGAGTGTTTTTTTTGTTGTCTAATCCGTATATATATCACCATTGCCCTTGATTTTCTTCACTGTATATCTCTTAAATGTCAACATATACACGTGTGATTTAGTTTACGAAGATTTTTCAATGTCGAGAACCTCGATTAGAGAGTAAAAAAGGCGTAAGGTTCACAATGGTGTAAAATTAAAATGGGATATACCGGGCTAGGATTCGAGTTACAGGAACAAGGGCCAAACCAACCACCCAAGAATGGAATCGTCGAGCGAAAACACTTGACAACCTTCTAGAAGCAGCTTTTCTTGCCACCAGACCTTTCTTCATCAATTAGGAATCTGATGCCATCACTAAACACATTCCTTAAATTGTATCCATTTGTTGAGTGTTTTTTTTGTGTCTACTCCGCATATATATCACCATTACACTAGATTTTCTTGACTGTATATCTCTTAAATGTCAACATATACATGTGTGATTTAGTTTACGAAGATTTTTCAATGCCGAAAAACCTCGATCAGAGAGTAAAAAAGGCGTAAGGTTCACAATGGTGTAAAATTAAAATGGGATATACCGGGTTAGGATTCGAGTTACAGGAACAAGGGCCAAACCAACCACCCAAAAATGGAATCGTCGAGCGAAAACACTTGACAACCTCCTAGAAGCAGCTTTTCTTGCCACCAGACCTTTCTCCATCAATTAGGAATCTGTGCCGTCACTAAACACATTCCTTAAATTGTAGCCATTTGTTGAGTGTTTTTTTTTTGGTGTCTAATCCGCATATATATCACCATTGCCCTTGATTTTCTTGACTGTATATCTCTTAAATGTCAACATATACACGTGTGATTTAGTTTACGAAGATTTTTCAATGCCGAGAACCTCGATCAGAGAGTAAAAAAGGCGTAAGGTTCACAATGGTGTAAAATTAAAATGGGATATACCGGGCTAGGATTCGAGTTACAGGAACAAGGGCCAAACCAACCACCCAAGAATGGAATCGTCGAGCGAAAACACTTGACAACCTTCTAGAAGCAGCTTTTCTTGCCACCAGACCTTTCTCCATCAATTAGGAATCTGATGCCGTCACTAAACACATTCCTTAAATTGTATCCATTTGTTGAGTGTTTTTTTTGTGTCTAATCCGTATATATATATATAACCATTGCACTTTATTTTCTTGACTGTATATCTCTTAAATGTCAACATATACATGTGTGATTTAGTTTACGAAGATTTTTCAATGCCGAGAACCTCGATCAGAGAGTAAAAAAGGCGTAAGGTTCACAATGGTGTAAAATTAAAATGGGATATACCGGGCTAGGATTCGAGTTACAGGAACAAGGGCCAAACCAACCACCCAAAAATGGAATCGTCGAGCGAAAACACTTGACAACCTCCTAGAAGCAGCTTTTCTTGCCACCAGACCTTTCTCCATCAATTAGAAATCTGATGCCATCACTAGACACATTCCTTAAATTGTAGCCATTTGTTGAGTGTTTTTTTTTGGTGTCTAATCCGCATATATATCACCATTGCCCTTGATTTTCTTGACTGTATATCTGTTAAATGTCAACATATACACGTGTGATTTAGTTTATAAAGATTTTTCAATGCCGAGAACCTTGATCAGTGAGTAAAAAAGGCGTAAGGTTCACAATGGTGTAAAATTAAAATGGGATATACCGGGCTAGGATTCGAGTTACAGGAACAAGGGCCAAACCAACCACCCAAGAATGGAATCGTCGAGCGAAAACACTTGACAACCTTCTAGAAGCAGCTTTTCTTGCCACCAGACCTTTCTCCATCAATTCGGAATCTAATCCCGTCACTAAACACATTCCTTAAATTGTAGCCATTTGTTGAGTGTTTTTTTTGTTGTCTAATCCGTATATATATCACCATTGCCCTTGATTTTCTTCACTGTATATCTCTTAAATGTTAACATATACACGTGTGATTTAGTTTACGAAGATTTTTCAATGTCGAGAACCTCAATTAGAGAGTAAAAAAGGCGTAAGGTTCACAATGGTGTAAAATTAAAATGGGATATACCGGGCTAGGATTCGAGTTACAGGAACAAGGGCCAAACCAACCACCCAAGAATGGAATCGTCGAGCGAAAACACTTGACAACCTTCTAGAAGCAGCTTTTCTTGCCACCAGACCTTTCTCCATCAATTCGGAATCTAATGCCGTCACTAAACACATTCCTTAAATTGTAGCCATTTGTTGAGTGTTTTTTTTGTTGTCTAATCCGTATATATATCACCATTGCCCTTGATTTTCTTCACTGTATATCTCTTAAATGTCAACATATACACGTGTGATTTAGTTTACGAAGATTTTTCAATGTCGAGAACCTCGATTAGAGAGTAAAAAAGGCGTAAGGTTCACAATGGTGTAAAATTAAAATGGGATATACCGGGCTAGGATTCGAGTTACAGGAACAAGGGCCAAACCAACCACCCAAGAATGGAATCGTCGAGCGAAAACATTTGACAACCTTCTAGAAGCAGCTTTTCTTGCCACCAGACCTTTCTTCATCAATTAGGAATCTGATGCCATCACTAAACACATTCCTTAAATTGTATCCATTTGTTGAGTGTTTTTTTTGTGTCTACTCCGCATATATATCACCATTACACTAGATTTTCTTGACTGTATATCTCTTAAATGTCAACATATACATGTGTGATTTAGTTTACGAAGATTTTTCAATGCCGAAAAACCTCGATCAGAGAGTAAAAAAGGCGTAAGGTTCACAATGGTGTAAAATTAAAATGGGATATACCGGGTTAGGATTCGAGTTACAGGAACAAGGGCCAAACCAACCACCCAAAAATGGAATCGTCGAGCGAAAACACTTGACAACCTCCTAGAAGCAGCTTTTCTTGCCACCAGACCTTTCTCCATCAATTAGGAATCTGTGCCGTCACTAAACACATTCCTTAAATTGTAGCCATTTGTTGAGTGTTTTTTTTTTTGTTGTCTAATCCGCATATATATCACCATTGCCCTTGATTTTCTTGACTGTATATCTCTTAAATGTCAACATATACACGTGTGATTTAGTTTACGAAGATTTTTCAATGCCGAGAACCTCGATCAGAGAGTAAAAAAGGCGTAAGGTTCACAATGGTGTAAAATTAAAATGGGATATACCGGGCTAGGATTCGAGTTACAGGAACAAGGGCCAAACCAACCACCCAAGAATGGAATCGTCGAGCGAAAACACTTGACAACCTTCTAGAAGCAGCTTTTCTTGCCACCAGACCTTTCTCCATCAATTAGGAATCTGATGCCGTCACTAAACACATTCCTTAAATTGTATCCATTTGTTGAGTGTTTTTTTTGTGTCTAATCCGTATATATATATATAACCATTGCACTTTATTTTCTTGACTGTATATCTCTTAAATGTCAACATATACATGTGTGATTTAGTTTACGAAGATTTTTCAATGCCGAGAACCTCGATCAGAGAGTAAAAAAGGCGTAAGGTTCACAATGGTGTAAAATTAAAATGGGATATACCGGGCTAGGATTTGAGTTACAGGAACAAGGGCCAAACCAACCACCCAAAAATGGAATCGTCGAGCGAAAACACTTGACAACCTCCTAGAAGCAGCTTTTCTTGCCACCAGACCTTTCTCGATTAATTAAGAATCTGATGCCGTCACTAAAAACATTCCTTAAATTGTAGCCATTTGTTGAGTGTTTTTTTTTTTGGTGTCTAATCCGTAAATATATCACCATTGCCTGTGATTTTCTTGACTGTATATCTCTTAAATGTCAACATATACACGTGTGATTTAGTTTACGTAGATTTTTCAATGTCGAGAACCTCGATCAGAGAGTAAAAAAGGCGTTAGGTTCACAATGTCGTAAAATTAAAATGGGATATACCGGGCTAGGATTCGAGTTACAGGAACAAGGGCCAAACCAACCACCCAAGGATGGAATCGTCGTGCGAAAACACTTGACAACCTTCTAGAAGCAGCTTTTCTTGCCACCAAACCTTTCTCCATTAATTAGGAATCTGATGCCGTCACTAAACACGTTCCTTAAATTATATCCATTTGTTGAGTGTTTTTTTTTGGTGTCTAATCTGCATATATATCACCATTGCACTTGATTTTCTTGACTGTATATCTCTTAAATGTCAACGTATACATGTGTGATTTAGTTTACGAAGATTTTTCAATGCCGAGAACCTCGATCAGAGAGTAAAAAAGGCGTAAGGTTCACAATGGTGTAAAATTAAAATGGGATATACCGGGCTAGGATTCGAGTTACAGGAACAAGGGCCAAACCAACCACCCAAAAATGGAATCGTCGAGCGAAAACACTTGACAACCTCCTAGAAGCAGCTTTTCTTGCCACCAGACCTTTCTCCATTAATTAAGAATCTGATGCCGTCACTAAAAACATTCCTTAAATTGTAGCCATTTGTTGAGTTTTTTTTGGTGTCTAATCCGTAAATATATCACCATTGCCCTTGATTTTCTTGACTGTATATCTCTTAAATGTCAACATATACACGTGTGATTTAGTTTACGAAGATTTTTCAATGTCGAGAACCTCGATCAGAGAGTAAAAAAGGCGTTAGGGTTCACAATGTCGTAAAATTAAAATGGGATATACCGGGCTAGGATTCGAGTTACAGGAACAAGGGCCAAACCAACCACCCAAGGATGGAATCGTCGTGCGAAAACACTTGACAACCTTCTAGAAGCAGCTTTGCTTGCCACCAAACCTTTCTCCATTAATTAGGAATCTGATGCCGTCACTAAACACGTTTCTTAAATTATATCCATTTGTTGAGTGTTTTTTTTGGTGTCTAATCTGCATATATATCACCATTGCACTTGATTTTCTTGACTGTATATCTCTTAAATGACAACGTATACATGTGTGATTTAGTTTACGAAGATTTTTCAATGCCGAGAACCTCGATCAGAGAGTAAAAAAGGCGTAAGGTTCACAATGGTGTAAAATTAAAATGGGATATACCGGGCTAGGATTCGAGTTACAAGAACAAGGGCCAAACCAACCACCCAAGAATGGAATCGTCGAGCGAAAACACTTGACAACCTCCTAGAAGCAGCTTTTCTTGCCACCAGACCTTTCTCCATCAATTAGGAATCTGTGCCGTCACTAAACACATTCCTTAAATTGTAGCCATTTGTTGAGTGTTTTTTTTGGTGTCTAATCCGCATATATATCACCATTGCCCTTGATTTTCTTGATTATATATCTCATAAATGTCAACATACACACGTGTGATTTAGTTTACGAAGATTTTTCAATGCCGAGAACTTCGATCAAAGAGTAAAAAAGGCGTAAGCGTCACAAAGGTCTAAAATTAAAATGGGATATTTCGGCCTAGGATTCGAGTTACGGGAACGAGGGCCAAACCAACCACCCAAGAATGGAATCGTCGAGCGAAAACACTTGACAACCTCCTAGAAGCAGCTTTTCTTGCCAGCAGACCTTTCTCATTCAATTAGGAATTAGATGCCGTCACTAAACACATTCCTTAAAATGTTGCCATTTGTTGAGTGTTTTTTTTTGATGTCTAATATGCATATATATCACCACTGCCCTTGATTTTCTTGACTGTATATATCTTAAATGTCAACATATACACGTGTGATTTAGTTTACGAAGATTTTTCAATGCCGAGAACCCCGATCAGAGAGTAAAAAAGGCGTAAGGTTCACAATGGTGTAAAATTTAAATGGGATATACCGGGCTAGGATTCGAGTTACAGGAACAAGGGCCAAACCAACCACCCAAGAATGGAATCGTCGAGCGAAAACACTTGACAACCTTCTAGCAGCTTTTCTTGCCACCAGACCTTTCTCCATCAATTAGGAATCTAATGCCGTCACTAAACACATTCCTTAAATTGTAGCCATTTGTTGAGTGTTTTTTTTGTTGTCTAATCCGTATATATATCACCATTGCCCTTGATTTTCTTCACTGTATATCTCTTAAATGTCAACATATACACGTGTGATTTAGTTTACGAAGATTTTTCAATGCCGAGAACCTCGATCAGAGAGTAAAAAAGGCGTAAGGTTCACAATGGTGTAAAATTAAAATGGGATATACCGGGCTAGGATTCGAGTTACAGGAACAAGGGCCAAACCAACCACCCAAGAATGGAATCGTCGAGCGAAAACACTTGACAACCTTCTAGAAGCAGCTTTTCTTGCCACCAGACCTTTCTTCATCAATTAGGAATCTGATGCCATCACTAAACACATTCCTTAAATTGTATCCATTTGTTGAGTGTTTTTTTTGTGTCTACTCCGCATATATATCACCATTACACTTGATTTTCTTGACTGTATATCTCTTAAATGTCAACATATACATGTGTGATTTAGTTTACGAAAAATTTTCAATGCCAAAAAACCTCGATCGGAGAGTAAAAAAGGCGTAAGGTTCACAATGGTGTAAAATTAAAATGGGATATACCGGGTTAGGATTCGAGTTACAGGAACAAGGGCCAAACCAACCACCCAAAAATGGAATCGTCGAGCGAAAACACTTGACAACCTCCTAGAAGCAGCTTTTCTTGCCACCAGACCTTTCTCCATCAATTAGAAATCTGATGCCATCACTAGACACATTCCTTAAATTGTAGCCATTTGTTGAGTGTTTTTTTTTGGTGTCTAATCCGCATATATATCACCATTGCCCTTGATTTTCTTGACTGTATATCTCTTAAATGTCAACATATACACGTGTGATTTAGTTTATAAAGATTTTTCAATGCCGAGAACCTTGATCAGTGAGTAAAAAAGGCGTAAGGTTCACAATGGTGTAAAATTAAAATGGGATATACCGGGCTAGGATTCGAGTTACAGGAACAAGGGCCAAACCAACCACCCAAGAATGGAATCGTCGAGCGAAAACACTTGACAACCTTCTAGAAGCAGCTTTTCTTGCCACCAGACCTTTCTCCATCAATTCGGAATCTAATCCCGTCACTAAACACATTCCTTAAATTGTAGCCATTTGTTGAGTGTTTTTTTTGTTGTCTAATCCGTATATATATCACCATTGCCCTTGATTTTCTTCACTGTATATCTCTTAAATGTTAACATATACACGTGTGATTTAGTTTACGAAGATTTTTCAATGTCGAGAACCTCAATTAGAGAGTAAAAAAGGCGTAAGGTTCACAATGGTGTAAAATTAAAATGGGATATACCGGGCTAGGATTCGAGTTACAGGAACAAGGGCCAAACCAACCACCCAAGAATGGAATCGTCGAGCGAAAACACTTGACAACCTTCTAGAAGCAGCTTTTCTTGCCACCAGACCTTTCTCCATCAATTCGGAATCTAATGCCGTCACTAAACACATTCCTTAAATTGTAGCCATTTGTTGAGTGTTTTTTTTGTTGTCTAATCCGTATATATATCACCATTGCCCTTGATTTTCTTCACTGTATATCTCTTAAATGTCAACATATACACGTGTGATTTAGTTTACGAAGATTTTTCAATGTCGAGAACCTCGATTAGAGAGTAAAAAAGGCGTAAGGTTCACAATGGTGTAAAATTAAAATGGGATATACCGGGCTAGGATTCGAGTTACAGGAACAAGGGCCAAACCAACCACCCAAGAATGGAATCGTCGAGCGAAAACACTTGACAACCTTCTAGAAGCAGCTTTTCTTGCCACCAGACCTTTCTTCATCAATTAGGAATCTGATGCCATCACTAAACACATTCCTTAAATTGTATCCATTTGTTGAGTGTTTTTTTTGTGTCTACTCCGCATATATATCACCATTACACTAGATTTTCTTGACTGTATATCTCTTAAATGTCAACATATACATGTGTGATTTAGTTTACGAAGATTTTTCAATGCCGAAAAACCTCGATCAGAGAGTAAAAAAGGCGTAAGGTTCACAATGGTGTAAAATTAAAATAGGATATACCGGGTTAGGATTCGAGTTACAGGAACAAGGGCCAAACCAACCACCCAAAAATGGAATCGTCGAACGAAAACACTTGACAACCTCCTAGAAGCAGCTTTTCTTGCCACCAGACCTTTCTCCATCAATTAGGAATCTGTGCCGTTACTAAACACATTCCTTAAATTGTAGCCATTTGTTGAGTGTTTTTTTTTGGTGTCTAATCCGCATATATATCACCATTGCCCTTGATTTTCTTGACTGTATATCTCTTAAATGTCAACATATACACGTGTGATTTAGTTTACGAAGATTTTTCAATGCCGAGAACCTCGATCAGAGAGTAAAAAAGGCGTAAGGTTCACAATGGTGTAAAATTAAAATGGAATATACCGGGCTAGGATTCGAGTTACAGGAACAAGGGCCAAACCAACCACCCAAGAATGGAATCGTCGAGCGAAAACACTAGACAACCTTCTAGAAGCAGCTTTTCTTGCCACCAGACCTTTCTCCATCAATTAGGAATCTGATGCCGTCACTAAACACATTCCTTAAATTGTATCCATTTGTTGAGTGTTTTTTTTGTGTCTAATCCGTATATATATATATAACCATTGCACTTTATTTTCTTGACTGTATATCTCTTAAATGTCAACATATACATGTGTGATTTAGTTTACGAAGATTTTTCAATGCCGAGAACCTCGATCAGAGAGTAAAAAAGGCGTAAGGTTCACAATGGTGTAAAATTAAAATGGGATATACCGGGCTAGGATTTGAGTTACAGGAACAAGGGCCAAACCAACCACCAAAAAATGGAATCGTCGAGCGAAAACACTTGACAACCTCCTAGAAGAAGCTTTTCTTGCCACCAGACCTTTCTCCATTAATTAAGAATCTGATGCCGTCACTAAAAACATTCCTTAAATTGTAGCCATTTGTTGAGTGTTTTTTTTTTGGTGTCTAATCCATAAATATATCACCATTGCCCGTGATTTTCTTGACTGTATATCTCTTAAATGTCAACATATACACGTGTGATTTAGTTTACGAAGATTTTTCAATGTCGAGAACCTCGATCAGAGAGTAAAAAAGGCGTTAGGTTCACAATGTCGTAAAATTAAAATGGGATATACCGGGCTAGGATTCGAGTTACAGGAACAAGAGCCAAACCAACCACCCAAGGATGGAATCGTCGTGCGAAAACACTTGACAACCTTCTAGAAGCAGCTTTTCTTGCCACCAAACCTTTCTCCATTAATTAGGAATCTGATGCCGTCACTAAACACGTTCCTTAAATTATATCCATTTGTTGAGTGTTTTTTTGGTGTCTAATCTGCATATATATCACCATTGCACTTGATTTTCTTGACTGTATATCTCTTAAATGTCAACGTATACATGTGTGATTTAGTTTACGAAGATTTTTCAATGCCGAGAACCTCGATCAGAGAGTAAAAAAGGCGTAAGGTTCACAATGGTGTAAAATTAAAATGGGATATACCGGGTTAGGATTCGAGTTACAGGAACAAGGGCCAAACTAACCACCCAAAAATGGAATCGTCGAGCGAAAACACTTGACAACCTCCTAGAAGCAGCTTTTCTTGCCACCAGACCTTTCTCCATCAATTAGGAATCTGATGCCGTCACTAAAAACATTCCTTAAATTGTAGCCATTTGTTGAGTTTTTTTTTGATGTCTAATCCGTAAATATATCACCATTGCCCTTGATTTTCTTGACTGTATATCTCTTAAATGTCAACATATACACGTGTGATTTAGTTTACGAAGATTTTTCAATGTCGAGAACCTCGATCAGAGAGTAAAAAAGGCGTTAGGTTCACAATGTCGTAAAATTAAAATGGGATATACCGGGCTAGGATTCGAGTTACAGGAACAAGGGCCAAACCAACCACCCAAGGATGGAATCGTCGTGCGAAAACACTTGACAACCTTCTAGAAGCAGCTTTTCTTGCCACCAAACCTTTCTCCATTAATTAGGAATCTGATGCCGTCACTAAACACGTTCCTTAAATTATATCCATTTGTTGAGTGTTTTTTTTTTGGTGTCTAATCTGCATATATATCACCATTGCACTTGATTTTCTTGACTGTATATCTCTTAAATGTCAACGTATACATGTGTGATTTAGTTTACGAAGATTTTTCAATGCCGAAAAACCTCGATCAGAGAGTAAAAAAGGCGTAAGGTTCACAATGGTGTAAAATTAAAATGGGATATACTGGGTTAGGATTCGAGTTACAGGAACAAGGGCCAAACCAACCACCCAAAAATGGAATCGTCGAACGAAAACACTTGACAACCTCCTAGAAGCAGCTTTTCTTGCCACCAGACCTTTCTCCATCAATTAGGAATCTGTGCCGTTACTAAACACATTCCTTAAATTGTAGCCATTTGTTTAGTGTTTTTTTTTTGGTGTCTAATCCGCATATATATCACCATTGCCCTTGATTTTCTTGACTGTATATCTCTTAAATGTCAACATATACACGTGTGATTTAGTTTACGAAGAATTTTCAATGCCGAGAACCTCGATCAGAGAGTAAAAAAGGCGTAAGGTTCACAATGGTGTAAAATTAAAATGGAATATACCGGGCTAGGATTCGAGTTACAGGAACAAGGGCCAAACCAACCACCCAAGAATGGAATCGTCGAGCGAAAACACTAGACAACCTTCTAGAAGCAGCTTTTCTTGCCACCAGACCTTTCTCCATCAATTAGGAATCTGATGCCGTCACTAAACACATTCCTTAAATTGTATCCATTTGTTGAGTGTTTTTTTTGTGTCTAATCCGTATATATATATATAACCATTGCACTTTATTTTCTTGACTGTATATCTCTTAAATGTCAACATATACATGTGTGATTTAGTTTACGAAGATTTTTCAATGCCGAGAACCTCGATCAGAGAGTAAAAAAGGCGTAAGGTTCACAATGGTGTAAAATTAAAATGGGATATACCGGGCTAGGATTTGAGTTACAGGAACAAGGGCCAAACCAACCACCAAAAAATGGAATCGTCGAGCGAAAACACTTGACAACCTCCTAGAAGAAGCTTTTCTTGCCACCAGACCTTTCTCCATTAATTAAGAATCTGATGCCGTCACTAAAAACATTCCTTAAATTGTAGCCATTTGTTGAGTGTTTTTTTTTTGGTGTCTAATCCATAAATATATCACCATTGCCCGTGATTTTCTTGACTGTATATCTCTTAAATGTCAACATATACACGTGTGATTTAGTTTACGAAGATTTTTCAATGTCGAGAACCTCGATCAGAGAGTAAAAAAGGCGTTAGGTTCACAATGTCGTAAAATTAAAATGGGATATACCGGGCTAGGATTCGAGTTACAGGAACAAGAGCCAAACCAACCACCCAAGGATGGAATCGTCGTGCGAAAACACTTGACAACCTTCTAGAAGCAGCTTTTCTTGCCACCAAACCTTTCTCCATTAATTAGGAATCTGATGCCGTCACTAAACACGTTCCTTAAATTATATCCATTTGTTGAGTGTTTTTTTTTTGGTGTCTAATCTGCATATATATCACCATTGCACTTGATTTTCTTGACTGTATATCTCTTAAATGTCAACGTATACATGTGTGATTTAGTTTACGAAGATTTTTCAATGCCGAGAACCTCGATCAGAGAGTAAAAAAGGCGTAAGGTTCACAATGGTGTAAAATTAAAATGGAATATACCGGGCTAGGATTCGAGTTACAGGAACAAGGGCCAAACCAACCACCCAAGAATGGAATCGTCGAGCGAAAACACTAGACAACCTTCTAGAAGCAGCTTTTCTTGCCACCAGACCTTTCTCCATCAATTAGGAATCTGATGCCGTCACTAAACACATTCCTTAAATTGTATCCATTTGTTGAGTGTTTTTTTTGTGTCTAATCCGTATATATATATATAACCATTGCACTTTATTTTCTTGACTGTATATCTCTTAAATGTCAACATATACATGTGTGATTTAGTTTACGAAGATTTTTCAATGCCGAGAACCTCGATCAGAGAGTAAAAAAGGCGTAAGGTTCACAATGGTGTAAAATTAAAATGGGATATACCGGGCTAGGATTTGAGTTACAGGAACAAGGGCCAAACCAACCACCAAAAAATGGAATCGTCGAGCGAAAACACTTGACAACCTCCTAGAAGAAGCTTTTCTTGCCACCAGACCTTTCTCCATTAATTAAGAATCTGATGCCGTCACTAAAAACATTCCTTAAATTGTAGCCATTTGTTGAGTGTTTTTTTTTTGGTGTCTAATCCATAAATATATCACCATTGCCCGTGATTTTCTTGACTGTATATCTCTTAAATGTCAACATATACACGTGTGATTTAGTTTACGAAGATTTTTCAATGTCGAGAACCTCGATCAGAGAGTAAAAAAGGCGTTAGGTTCACAATGTCGTAAAATTAAAATGGGATATACCGGGCTAGGATTCGAGTTACAGGAACAAGAGCCAAACCAACCACCCAAGGATGGAATCGTCGTGCGAAAACACTTGACAACCTTCTAGAAGCAGCTTTTCTTGCCACCAAACCTTTCTCCATTAATTAGGAATCTGATGCCGTCACTAAACACGTTCCTTAAATTATATCCATTTGTTGAGTGTTTTTTTGGTGTCTAATCTGCATATATATCACCATTGCACTTGATTTTCTTGACTGTATATCTCTTAAATGTCAACGTATACATGTGTGATTTAGTTTACGAAGATTTTTCAATGCCGAGAACCTCGATCAGAGAGTAAAAAAGGCGTAAGGTTCACAATGGTGTAAAATTAAAATGGGATATACCGGGTTAGGATTCGAGTTACAGGAACAAGGGCCAAACTAACCACCCAAAAATGGAATCGTCGAGCGAAAACACTTGACAACCTCCTAGAAGCAGCTTTTCTTGCCACCAGACCTTTCTCCATCAATTAGGAATCTGATGCCGTCACTAAAAACATTCCTTAAATTGTAGCCATTTGTTGAGTTTTTTTTTGATGTCTAATCCGTAAATATATCACCATTGCCCTTGATTTTCTTGACTGTATATCTCTTAAATGTCAACATATACACGTGTGATTTAGTTTACGAAGATTTTTCAATGTCGAGAACCTCGATCAGAGAGTAAAAAAGGCGTTAGGTTCACAATGTCGTAAAATTAAAATGGGATATACCGGGCTAGGATTCGAGTTACAGGAACAAGGGCCAAACCAACCACCCAAGGATGGAATCGTCGTGCGAAAACACTTGACAACCTTCTAGAAGCAGCTTTTCTTGCCACCAAACCTTTCTCCATTAATTAGGAATCTGATGCCGTCACTAAACACGTTCCTTAAATTATATCCATTTGTTGAGTGTTTTTTTTTTGGTGTCTAATCTGCATATATATCACCATTGCACTTGATTTTCTTGACTGTATATCTCTTAAATGTCAACGTATACATGTGTGATTTAGTTTACGAAGATTTTTCAATGCCGAGAACCTCGATCAGAGAGTAAAAAAGGCGTAAGGTTCACAATGGTGTAAAATTAAAATGGGATATACCGGGCTAGGATTCGAGTTACAAGAACAAGGGCCAAACCAACCACCCAAGAATGGAATCGTCGAGCGAAAACACTTGACAACCTCATAGAAGCAGCTTTTCTTGCCACCAGACCTTTCTCCATCAATTAGGAATCTGTGCCGTCACTAAACACATTCCTTAAATTGTAGCCATTTGTTGAGTGTTTTTTTTGGTGTCTAATCCGCATATATATCACCATTGCCCTTGATTTTCTTGATTATATATCTCATAAATGTCAACATACACACGTGTGATTTAGTTTACGAAGATTTTTCAATGCCGAGAACTTCGATCAAAGAGTAAAAAAGGCGTAAGCGTCACAAAGGTCTAAAATTAAAATGGGATATTTCGGCCTAGGATTCGAGTTACGGGAACGAGGGCCAAACCAACCACCCAAGAATGGAATCGTCGAGCGAAAACACTTGACAACCTCCTAGAAGCAGCTTTTCTTGCCAGCAGACCTTTCTCCATCAATTAGGAATTAGATGCCGTCACTAAACACATTACTTAAAATGTAGCCATTTGTTGAGTGTTTTTTTTTGATGTCTAATATGCATATATATCACCACTGCCCTTGATTTTCTTGACTGTATATATCTTAAATGTCAACATATACACGTGTGATTTAGTTTACGAAGATTTTTCAATGCCGAGAACCCCGATCAGAGAGTAAAAAAGGCGTAAGGTTCACAATGGTGTAAAATTAAAATGGGATATACCGGGCTAGGATTCGAGTTACAGGAACAAGGGCCAAACCAACCACCCAAGAATGGAATCGTCGAGCGAAAACACTTGACAACCTTCTAGAAGCAGCTTTTCTTGCCACCAGACCTTTCTCCATCAATTAGGAATCTAATGCCGTCACTAAACACATTCCTTAAATTGTAGCCATTTGTTGAGTGTTTTTTTTGTTGTCTAATCCGTATATATATCACCATTGCCCTTGATTTTCTTCACTGTATATCTCTTAAATGTCAACATATACACGTGTGATTTAGTTTACGAAGATTTTTCAATGCCGAGAACCTCGATCAGAGAGTAAAAAAGGCGTAAGGTTCACAATGGTGTAAAATTAAAATGGGATATACAGGGCTAGGATTCGAGTTACAGGAACAAGGGCCAAACCAACCACCCAAGAATGGAATCGTCGAGCGATAACACTTGACAATCTTCTAGAAGCAGCTTTTCTTGCCACCAGACCTTTCTTCATCAATTAGGAATCTGATGCCATCACTAAACACATTCCTTAAATTGTATCCATTTGTTGAGTGTTTTTTTTGTGTCTACTCCGCATATATATCACCATTACACTTGATTTTCTTGACTGTATATCTCTTAAATGTCAACATATACATGTGTGATTTAGTTTACGAAAAATTTTCAATGCCGAAAAACCTCGATCGGAGAGTAAAAAAGGCGTAAGGTTCACAATGGTGTAAAATTAAAATGGGATATACCGGGTTAGGATTCGAGTTACAGGAACAAGGGCCAAACCAACCACCCAAAAATGGAATCGTCGAGCGAAAACACTTGACAACCTCCTAGAAGCAGCTTTTCTTGCCACCAGACCTTTCTCCATCAATTAGGAATCTGTGCCGTCACTAAACACATTCCTTAAATTGTAGCCATTTGTTGAGTGTTTTTTTTTGGTGTCTAATCCGCATATATATCACCATTGCCGTTGATTTTCTTAACTGTATATCTCTTAAATGTCAACATATAAACGTGTGATTTAGTTTACGAAGATTTTTCACGGCCGAGAACCTCGATCAGAGAGTAAAAAAGGCGTAAGGTTCACAATGGTGTAAAATTAAAATGGGATATACCGGGCTAGGATTCGAGTTACAGGAACAAGGGCCAAACCAACCACCCAAGAATGGAATCGTCGAGCGAAAACACTTGACAACCTTCTAGAAGCAGCTTTTCTTGCCACCAGACCTTTCTCCATCAATTAGGAATCTGATGCCGTCACTAAACACATTCCTTAAATTGTATCCATTTGTTGAGTGTTTTTTATTTGTGTCTAATCCGTATATATATATATATATAACCATTGCACTTTATTTTCTTGACTGTATATCTCTTAAATGTCAACATATACATGTGTGATTTAGTTTACGAAGATTTTTCAATGCCGAGAACCTCGATCAGAGAGTAAAAAAGGCGTAAGGTTCACAATGGTGTAAAATTAAAATGGGATATACCGGGCTAGGATTCGAGTTACAGGAACAAGGGCCAAACCAACCACCCAAAAATGGAATCGTCGAGCGAAAACAGGTGACAACCTCCTAGAAGCAGCTTTTCTTGCCACCAGACCTTTCTCCATTAATTAAGAATCTGATGCCGTCACTAAAACATTCCTTAAATTGTAGCCATATTTTGAGTGTTTTTGTTTTGGTGTCTAATCCGTAAATATATCACCATTGCCCTTGATTTTCTTGATTGTATATCTCTTAAATGTCAACATATACACGTGTGATTTAGTTTACGAAGATTTTTCAATGTCGAGAACCTCGATCAGAGAGTAAAAAAGGCGTTAGGTTCACAATGTCGTAAAATTAAAATGGGATATACCGGGCTAGGATTCGAGTTACAGGAACAAGGGCCAAACCAACCACCCAAGGATGGAATCGTCGTGCGAAAACACTTGACAACCTTCTAGAAGCAGCTTTTCTTGCCACCAAACCTTTCTCCATTAATTAGGAATCTGATGCCGTCACTAAACACGTTCCTTAAATTATATCCATTTGTTGAGTGTTTTTTTTTGGTGTCTAATCTGCATATATATCACCATTGCACTTGATTTTCTTGACTGTATATCTCTTAAATGTCAACATATACATGTGTGATTTAGTTTACGAAGATTTTTCAATGCCGAGAACCTCGATCAGAGAGTAAAAAAGGCGTAAGGTTCACAATGGTGTAAAATTAAAATGGGATATACCGGGCTAGGATTCGAGTTACAAAAACAAGGGCCAAACCAACCACCCAAGAATGGAATCGTCGAGCGAAAACACTTGACAACCTCCTAGAAGCAGCTTTTCTTGCCACCAGACCTTTCTCCATCAATTAGGAATCTGTGCCGTCACTAAACACATTCCTTAAATTGTAGCCATTTGTTGAGTGTTTTTTTTGGTGTCTAATCCGCATATATATCACCATTGCCCTTGATTTTCTTGATTATATATCTCATAAATGTCAACATACACACGTGTGATTTAGTTTACGAAGATTTTTCAATGCCGAGAACTTCGATCAAAGAGTAAAAAAGGCGTAAGCATCACAAAGGTCTAAAATTAAAATGGGATATTTCGGCCTAGGATTCGAGTTACGGGAACGAGGGCCAAACCAACCACCCAAGAATGGAATCGTCGAGCGAAAACACTTGACAACCTCCTAGAAGCAGCTTTTCTTGCCAGCAGACCTTTCTCCATCAATTAGGAATTAGATGCCGTCACTAAACACATTCCTTAAAATGTAGCCATTTGTTGAGTGTTTTTTTTTGATGTCTAATCTGCATATATATCACCACTGCCCTTGATTTTCTTGACTGTATATATCTTAAATGTCAACATATACACGTGTGATTTAGTTTACGAAGAATTTTCAATGCCGAGAACCCCGATCAGAGTGTAAAAAGGCGTAAGGTTCACAATGGTGTAAAATTAAAATGGGATATACTGGTCTAGGATTCGAGTTACAGGAACAAGGGCGAAACCAACCACCCAAGAATGGAATCGTCGAGCGAAAACACTTGACAACCTCCTAGAAGTAGCTTTTCTTGCCACCAGACCTTTCTCCAGCAATTTGGAATCTAATGCCGTCACTAAACACGTTCCTTAAATTGTAGCCATCTGTTGAGTGTTTTTTTGTGTGTCTAATCCGTATATATATCACCATTGCCCATGATTTTCTTGACTGTATATCTCTTAAATGTCAACATATACACGTGTGATTTAGTTTATGAAGATTTTTCATTGCCGAGAACCTCGATCAGAGAATAAAAAAGGCGTAAGGTTCACAATGGTGTAAAATTAAAATGGGATATACCGGGCTAGGATTCGAGTTATAGGAACAAGGGCCAAACCAACCACCCAAGAATGGAATCGTCGAGCGAAAACACTTGACAACCTTCTAGAAGCAGCTTTTCTTGCCACCAGACCATTCTCCATCAATTAGGAATCTGAGGCCGTCATTAAACACATTCCTTAAATTGTATCCATTTGTTTAGTGTTTTTTTTTGGTGTCTAATCCGCATATATATCACCATTGCACTTGATTTTCTTGACTGTATATCTCTTAAATGTCAACATATACATGTGTGATTTAGTTTACGAAGATTTTTCAATGCAGAGAACCTCGATCAGAGAGTAAAAAAGGCGTATGGTTCACAATGCTGTAAAATTAAAATGGGATATACCGGGCTAGGATTCGAGTTACAGGAACAAGGGCCAAAACAACCACCCAAGAATGGAATCGTCTAGCGAAAACACTTAACAACCTCCTAGAAGCAGCTTTTCTAGCCACCAGACCTTTCTCCATCAATTAGGAATCTGATGCCGTCACTAAACACATTCCTTAAATTGTAGCCATTTGTTGAGTGTTTTTTTTTGTGTCTAATCCGTATATATATCACCATTGCCCTTGATTTTCTTGACTGTATATCTCTTAAATGTCAACATATACACGTGTGATTTAGTTTACGAAGATTTTTCAATGTCGAGAACTTCGATCAGAGATTAAAAAAGGCGTTTGGTTCACAATGGTGTAAAATTAAAATGTGATATACCGGTCTAGGATTTGAGTTACAGGAACAAGGGCCAAACCAACCACCCAAGAATGGAGTCGTCGAGCGAAAACACTTGACAACCTCCTAGAAGCAGCTTTTCTTGCCACCAGACCTTTCTCCATCAATTAGGAATCTGATGCCGTCACTAGACACATTCCTTAAATTGTAGCCAATTGTTGAGTGTTTTTTTTTGTGTCTAATCCGCATATATATCACCATTGCACTTGATTTTCTTGACTGTATATCTCTTAAATGTCAACATATACATGTGTGATTTAGTTTACGAAATTTTTCAATGCCGAGAACCTTTATCAGAGAGTAAAAAAGGCGTAAGGTTCACAATGGTGTAAAATTAAAATGTGATATACCGGGCTAGGATTTGAGTTACAGGAACAAGGCCAAACCAACCACCCAAGAATGGAATCGTCGAGCGAAAACACTTGACAACCTCCTAGAAGCAGCTTTTCTTGCCACCAGACCTTTCTCCATCAATTAGGAATCTGATGCCGTCACTAAACACATTCCTTAAATTGTAGCCATTTGTTGTGTGTTTTTTTTTTGTGTCTAATCCACATATATAACACCATTGCACTTGGTTTTCTTGACTGTATATCTCTTAAATGTCAACATATACACGTGTGATTTAGTTTACGAAGATTTTTCAATGTCGAGAACTTCGATCAGAGATTAAAAAAGGCGTTTGGTTCACAATGGTGTAAAATTAAAATGTGATATACAGGTCTAGGATTTGAGTTACAGGAACAAGGGCCAAACCAACCACCCAAGAATGGAATCGTCGAGCGATAACACTTGACAATCTTCTAGAAGCAGCTTTTCTTGCCACCAGATCTTTCTTCATCAATTAGGAATCTGATGCCATCACTAAACACATTCCTTAAATTGTATCCATTTGTTGAGTGTTTTTTTTTGTGTCTACTCCGCATATATATCACCATTACACTTGATTTTCTTGACTGTATATCTCTTAAATGTCAACATATACATGTGTGATTTAGTTTACGAAAAATTTTCAATGCCGAAAAACCTCGATCGGAGAGTAAAAAAGGCGTAAGGTTCACAATGGTGTAAAATTAAAATGGGATATACCGGGTTAGGATTCGAGTTACAGGAACAAGGGCCAAACTAACCACCCAAAAATGGAATCGTCGAGCGAAAACACTTGACAACCTCCTAGAAGCAGCTTTTCTTGCCACCAGACCTTTCTCCATCAATTAGGAATCTGTGCCGTCACTAAACACATTCCTTAAATTGTAGCCATTTGTTGAGTGTTTTTTTTTGGTGTCTAATCCGCATATATATCACCATTGCCGTTGATTTTCTTAACTGTATATCTCTTAAATGTCAACATATAAACGTGTGATTTAGTGTACGAAGATTTTTCACGGCCGAGAACCTCGATCAGAGAGTAAAAAAGGCGTAAGGTTCACAATGGTGTAAAATTAAAATGGGATATACCGGGCTAGGATTCGAGTTACAGGAACAAGGGCCAAACCAACCACCCAAGAATGGAATCGTCGAGCGAAAACACTTGACAACCTTCTAGAAGCAGCTTTTCTTGCCACCAGACCTTTCTCCATCAATTAGGAATCTGATGCCGTCACTAAACACATTCCTTAAATTGTATCCATTTGTTGAGTGTTTTTTATTTGTGTCTAATCCGTATATATATATATATAACCATTGCACTTTATTTTCTTGACTGTATATCTCTTAAATGTCAACATATACATGTGTGATTTAGTTTACGAAGATTTTTCAATGCCGAGAACCTCGATCAGAGAGTAAAAAAGGCGTAAGGTTCACAATGGTGTAAAATTAAAATGGGATATACCGGGCTAGGATTCGAGTTACAGGAACAAGGGCCAAACCAACCACCCAAAAATGGAATCGTCGAGCGAAAACAGTTGACAACCTCCTAGAAGCAGCTTTTCTTGCCACCAGACCTTTCTCCATTAATTAAGAATCTGATGCCGTCACTAAAACATTCCTTAAATTGTAGCCATATTTTGAGTGTTTTTGTTTTGGTGTCTAATCCGTAAATATATCACCATTGGCCTTGATTTTCTTGATTGTATATCTCTTAAATGTCAACATATACACGTGTGATTTAGTTTACGAAGATTTTTCAATGTCGAGAACCTCGATCAGAGAGTAAAAAAGGCGTTAGGTTCACAATGTCGTAAAATTAAAATGGGATATACCGGGCTAGGATTCGAGTTACAGGAACAAGGGCCAAACCAACCACCCAAGGATGGAATCGTCGTGCGAAAACACTTGACAACCTTCTAGAAGCAGCTTTTCTTGCCACCAAACCTTTCTCCATTAATTAGGAATCTGATGCCGTCACTAAACACGTTCCTTAAATTATATCCATTTGTTGAGTGTTTTTTTTTGGTGTCTAATCTGCATATATATCACCATTGCACTTGATTTTCTTGACTGTATATCTCTTAAATGTCAACATATACATGTGTGATTTAGTTTACGAAGATTTTTCAATGCCGAGAACCTCGATCAGAGAGTAAAAAAGGCGTAAGGTTCACAATGGTGTAAAATTAAAATGGGATATACCGGGCTAGGATTCGAGTTACAAAAACAAGGGCCAAACCAACCACCCAAGAATGGAATCGTCGAGCGAAAACACTTGACAACCTCCTAGAAGCAGCTTTTCTTGCCACCAGACCTTTCTCCATCAATTAGGAATCTGTGCCGTCACTAAACACATTCCTTAAATTGTAGCCATTTGTTGAGTGTTTTTTTTGGTGTCTAATCCGCATATATATCACAATTGCCCTTGATTTTCTTGATTATATATCTCATAAATGTCAACATACACACGTGTGATTTAGTTTACGAAGATTTTTCAATGCCGAGAACTTCGATCAAAGAGTAAAAAAGGCGTAAGCATCACAAAGGTCTAAAATTAAAATGGGATATTTCGGCCTTGGATTCGAGTTACGGGAACGAGGGCCAAACCAACCACCCAAGAATGGAATCGTCGAGCGAAAACACTTGACAACCTCCTAGAAGCAGCTTTTCTTGCCAGCAGACCTTTCTCCATCAATTAGGAATTAGATGCCGTCACTAAACACATTCCTTAAAATGTAGCCATTTGTTGAGTGTTTTTTTTTGATGTCTAATCTGCATATATATCACCACTGCCCTTGATTTTCTTGACTGTATATATCTTAAATGTCAACATATACACGTGTGATTTAGTTTACGAAGAATTTTCAATGCCGAGAACCCCGATCAGAGAGTAAAAAGGCGTAAGGTTCACAATGGTGTAAAATTAAAATGGGATATACTGGTCTAGGATTCGAGTTACAGGAACAAGGGCGAAACCAACCACCCAAGAATGGAATCGTCGAGCAAAAACACTTGACAACCTCCTAGAAGCAGCTTTTCTTGCCACCAGACCTTTCTCCAGCAATTTGGAATCTAATGCCGTCACTAAACACGTTCCTTAAATTGTAGCCATCTGTTGAGTGTTTTTTTGTGTGTCTAATCCGTATATATATCACCATTGCCCATGATTTTCTTGACTGCATATCTCTTAAATGTCAACATATACACGTGTGATTTAGTTTATGAAGATTTTTCATTGCCGAGAACCTCGATCAGAGAATAAAAAAGGCGTAAGGTTCACAATGGTGTAAAATTAAAATGGGATATACCGGGCTAGGATTCGAGTTATAGGAACAAGGGCCAAACCAACCACCCAAGAATGGAATCGTCGAGCGAAAACACTTGACAACCTTCTAGAAGCAGCTTTTCTTGCCACCAGACCATTCTCCATCAATTAGGAATCTGAGGCCGTCATTAAACACATTCCTTAAATTGTATCCATTTGTTTAGTGTTTTTTTTTGGTGTCTAATCCGCATATATATCACCATTGCACTTGATTTTCTTGACTGTATATCTCTTAAATGTCAACATATACATGTGTGATTTAGTTTACGAAGATTTTTCAATGCAGAGAACCACGATCAGAGAGTAAAAAAAGGCGTATGGTTCACAATGCTGTAAAATTAAAATGGGATATACCGGGCTAGGATTCGAGTTACAGGAACAAGGGCCAAAACAACCACCCAAGAATGGAATCGTCTAGCGAAAACACTTAACAACCTCCTAGAAGCAGCTTTTCTAGCCACCAGACCTTTCTCCATCAATTAGGAATCTGATGCCGTCACTAAACACATTCCTTAAATTGTAGCCATTTGTTGAGTGTTTTTTTTTGTGTCTAATCCGTATATATATCACCATTGCCCTTGATTTTCTTGACTGTATATCTTTTAAATGTCAACATATACACGTGTGATTTAGTTTACCAAGATTTTTCAATGTCGAGAACTTCGATCAGAGATTAAAAAAGGCGTTTGGTTCACAATGGTGTAAAATTAAAATGTGATATACCGGTCTAGGATTTGAGTTACAGGAACAAGGGCCAAACCAACCACCCAAGAATGGAGTCGTCGAGCGAAAACACTTGACAACCTCCTAGAAGCAGCTTTTCTTGCCACCAGACCTTTCTCCATCAATTAGGAATCTGATGCCGTCACTAGACACATTCCTTAAATTGTAGCCAATTGTTGAGTGTTTTTTTTTTGTGTCTAATCCGCATATATATCACCATTGCACTTGATTTTCTTGACTGTATATCTCTTAAATGTCAACATATACATGTGTGATTTAGTTTACGAAATTTTTCAATGCCTAGAACCTCTATCAGAGAGTAAAAAAGGCGTAAGGTTCACAATGGTGTAAAATTAAAATGGGATATACCGGGCTAGTATTCTAGCTACAGGAACAAGGGCCAAACCAACCACCCAAGAATGGAATCGTCGAGCGAAAACACTTGACAACCTCCTAGAAGCAGCTTTTCTTGCCACCAGACCTTTCTCCAACAATTAGGAATCTGATGCCGTCACTAAACACATTCCATAAATTGTAGCCATTTGTTGTGTGTTTTTTTTGTGTCTAATCCACATATATAACACCATTGCACTTGGTTTTCTTGACTTTATATATCTTAAATGTCAACATACACACGTGTGATTTAGTTTACGAAGATTTTTCAATGCCGAGAACCTCGATCAGAGATTAAAAAAGGCGTAAGGTTCACAATGGTGTAAAATTAAAATGGGATATACCGGGCTATGATTCGAGTTACAGGAACAAGGGCCAAACCAACCACCCAAGAATGGAATCGTCGAGCGAAAACACTTGACAACCTCCTAGAAGCAGCTTTTCTTGCCACCAGACCTTTCTCCATCAATTAAGAATCTGATGCCATCACTAAACACATTCCTTAAATTGTAGCCATTTGTTGAGTGTTTTTTTTTGGTGTCTAATCCGCATATGTATCACCATTGCCCTTGATTTTCTTGACTGTATATCTCTTAAATGTCAACATATACACGTGTGATTTTGTTTACAAAGATTTTTCAATGCCGAGAACCTCGATCAGATTTTAAAAAAGGCGTAAGGTTTACAATGATGTAAAATTAAAATGGGATATACCGGGCTAGGATTCGAGTTACAGGAACAAGGGCCAAACCAACCACCCAAGAATGGAGTCGTCGAGCGAAAACACTTGACAACCTCCTAGAAGCAGCTTTTCTTGCCACCAGACCTTTCTCCATCAATTAAGAATCTGATGCCATCACTAAACACATTCCTTAAATTGTAGCCATTTGTTGAGTGTTTTTTTTTGGTGTCTAATCCGCTTATATAACACCATTGCCCTTGATTTTCTTGACTGTATATCTCTTATATGTCAACATATACACGTGAGATTTAGTTTACGAAGGTTTTTCAATACCGAGAACCTCGATCAGAGAGTAAAAAAGGCGTAAGGTTCACAATGGTGTAAAATTAAAATGGGATATACCGGGCTAGGATTCGAGTTACAGGAACAAGGGCCAAACCAACAACCGAAGAGTAGAATCGTCTAGCGAAAACACTTGACAACCTCCTAGAAGCTGCTTTTCTTGCCACCAGTCCTTTCACTATCAATTAGGAATCTGATGCCGTCACTAAACACATTCCTTAAATTGTAGCCATTTGTTGAGTGATTTTTTTGGTGTCTAATCCGTATATATATAACCATTGCCCTTAATTTTCTTGACTGTATATCTCTTAAATGTAAACATATACACATGTGATTTGGTTTACGAAGATTTTTCAATGCCGAGAACCTCGATCAGAGATTAAAAAAGGCGTAAGGTTCACAATGGTGTAAAATTAAAATGGGATATACCGAGCTAGGATTCGAGTTACAGGAACAAGGGCCAAACCAACCACCCAAGAATGGAATCGTCGAGCGAAAACACTTGACAACCTCCTAGAAGCAGCTTTTCTTGCCAACAGACCTTTCTCTATCAATTAAGAATCTGATGCCGTCACTAAACACATTCCTTAAATTGTAGCCAATTGTTGAGTGTTTTTTTTTGGTGTCTAATCCGCATATATAACACCATTGCCCTTGATTTTCTTGACTGTATATCTCTTAAATATCAACACATACACATGTGATTTAGTTTGCGAAGATTTTTAAATGCCGAGAACCTCGATCGGAGATTAAAAAAGGCGTAAGGTTCACAATGGAGTAAAATTAAAATGGGATATACCGGGCTAGGATTCGAGTTACAGGAACAAGGGCCAAACCAACCACCCAAGAATGGAATCGTCGAGCGAAAACACTTGACAACCTCCTAGAAGCTGCTTTTCTTGCCACCAGACCTTTCTCCATCAATTAGGAATCTGATGCCGTCACTAAACACATTCCTTAAATTATAGCCAATTGTTGTGTGTTTTTTTTGTGTCTAATCCGCATATATATCACCATTGCACTTGATTTTCTTGTCTGTATATCTCTTAAATGTCAACATATACATGTGTGATTTAGTTTACGAAAATTTTCAATGCTGAGAACCTCTATCAGAGAGTAAAAAAGGCGTAAGGTTCACAATGGTGTAAAATTAAAATGGGATATACCGGGCTAGTATTCGAGTTACAGGAACAAGGGCCAAACCAACCACCCAAGAATGGAATCGTCGAGCGAAAACACTTGACAACCTCCTAGAAGCTGCTTTTCTTGCCACCAGACCTTTCTCCATCAATTAGGAATCTGATGCCGTCACTAAACACATTCCTTAAATTATAGCCAATTGTTGTGTGTTTTTTTTGTGTCTAATCCGCATATATATCACCATTGCACTTGATTTTCTTGTCTGTATATCTCTTAAATGTCAACATATACATGTGTGATTTAGTTTACGAAAATTTTCAATGCTGAGAACCTCTATCAGAGAGTAAAAAAGGCGTAAGGTTCACAATGGTGTAAAATTAAAATGGGATATACCGGGCTAGTATTCGAGTTACAGGAACAAGGGCCAAACCAACCACCCAAGAATGGAATCGTCGAGCGAAAACACTTGAAAACCTCCTAGAAGCAGCTTTTCTTGCCACCAGACCTTTCTCCATCAATTAGGAATCTGATGCCGTCACTAAACACATTCCTTAAATTGTTGCCATTTGTCGTGTGTTTTTTTTTGTGTCAAATCCACGTATATAACACCATTGCCCTTGATTTTCTTGACTGTATATCTCTTAAATGTCAACATACACACGTGTGATTTAGTTTACGAAGATTTTTCAATGCCGAGAACCTCGATCAGAGATTAAAAAAGGCGTAAGGTTCACAATGGTGTAAAATTAAAATGGGATATACCGGGCTAGGATTCGAGTTACAGGAACAAGGGCCAAACCAACCACCCAAGAATGGAATCGTCGAGCGAAAATACTTGACAACCTCCAAGAAGCAGCTTTTCTTGCCACCAGACCTTTCTCCATCAATTAGGAATCTGATGCCGTCACTAAACACATTCCTTAAATTGTAGCCATTTGTTGAGTGTGTTTTTTTTGTGTCTAATCCGTATATATATCACCATTGCCCTTGATTTTCTTGACTGTATATCTCTTAAATGTCATCATAAACACGTGTGATTTAGTTTACGAAGATTTTTCAATGTCGAGAACTTCGATCAGAGAGTAAAAAAGGCGTTTGGTTCACAATGGTGTAAAAATAAAATGTGATATACCGGGCTAGGATTTGAGTTACAGGAACAAGGGCCAAACCAACCACCCAAGAATGGATCATCGAGCGAAAACACTTGACAACCTTCTAGAAGCAGCTTTTCTTGCCACCAGACCTTTCTTCATCAATTAGGAATCTGATGCCGTCACTAAACACATTCCTTAAATTGTATCCATTTGTTAAGTGTTTTTTTTTGTGTCTAATCCGCATATATATCACCATTGCACTTGCTTTTCTTGAGTGTATATCTCTTAAATGTCAACATATACATGTGTGATTTAGTTTATGAAACTTTTCAATGCCGAGAACCTCTATCAGAGAGTAAAAAAGGCGTAAGGTTCACAATGGTGTAAAATTAAAATGGGATATACCGGGCTAGTATTCGAGTTACAGGAACAAGGGCCAAACCAACCACCCAAGAATGGAATCTTCGAGCGAAAACACTTGACAACCTCCTAGAAGCAGCTTTTCTTGCCACCAGACCTTTCTCCATCAATTAGGAATCTGATGCCGTCACTAAACACATTCCTTAAATTGTAGCCATTTGTTGTGTGTGTGTTTTTTTTTGTCTAATCCACATATATAACACCATTGCCCTTGATTTTCTTGAATGTATATCTCTTAAATGTAAACATACACACTTGTGATTTAGTTTACGAAGATTTTTCAATGCCGAGAACCTCGATCAGAGATTAAAAAAGGCGTAAGGTTCACAATGGTGTAAAATTAAAATGGGTATACTGGGCTAGGATTCGAGTTACAGGAACAAGGTCTAAACCAACCACCCAAGAATGGAATCGTCGAGCGAAAACACTTGACAACCTCCTAGAAGCAGCTTTTCTTGCCACCAGACCTTTCTCCTTCAATTAGGAATCTGATGCCGTCACTAAACACATTCCTTAAATTGTAGCCATTTGTTGTGTGTTTTTTTTTGTGTCTAATCCACATATATAACACCATTGCCCTTGATTTTCTTGACTGTATATCTCTTAAATGTCAACATACACACGTGTGATTTAGTTTACGAAGATTTTTCAATGCCGAGAACCTCGATCAGAGATTAAAAAAGGCGTAAGGTTCACAATGGTGTAAAATTAAAATGGGATATACCGGGCTAGGATTCGAGTTACAGGAACAAG
This sequence comes from Helianthus tuberosus, assembly GCA_030545235.1. Lineage (NCBI taxonomy): Eukaryota > Viridiplantae > Streptophyta > Magnoliopsida > Asterales > Asteraceae > Helianthus > Helianthus tuberosus. Next base: position 140,660,174 of record CM060426.1, on the reverse strand, counting down.
GGCCAAACCAACCACCCAAGAATGGAATCGTCGAGCGAAAATACTTGACAACCTCCTAGAAGTAGCTTTTCTTGCCACCAGACCTTTCTCCATCAAGTAGGAATATGATGCCGTCACTAAACACATTCCTTAAATTGTAGCCATTTGTTGAGTGTGTTTTTTTTTTGTGTCTAATCCGTATATATATCACCATTGCCCTTGATTTTCTTGACTGTATATCTCCTAAATGTCAACATATACACGTGTGATTTAGTTTACGAAGATTTTTCAATGTCGAGAACTTCGATTAGAGAGTAAAAAAGGCGTTTGGTTCACAATGGTGTAAATATAAAATGTGATATACCGGGCTAGGATTTGATTTACAGTAACAAGGGCCAAACCAACCACCCAAGAATGGATCATCGAGCGAAAACACTAATGGATCATCGAGCGAAAACACTTGACAACCTTCTAGAAGCAGCTTTTCTTGCCACCAGACCTTTCTCCATCAATTAGGAATCTGATGCCGTCACTAAACACATTCCTTAAATTGTAGCCAATTGTTGAGTGTTTTTTTTTGGCGTCTATTCCGCAAATATATCACCATTGCCCTTGATTTTCTTGAGTGTATATCTGTTATATGTCAACATATACACGTGAGATTTAGTTTACGAAGGTTTTTCAATACCGAGAACCTCGATCAGAGAGTAAAAAAGGGGTTAGGTTCACAATGGTGTAAAATTAAAATGGGATATACCGGGCTAGGATTCGAGTTACAGGAACAAGGGCCAAACCAACCACCGAAGAGTAGGATTGTCGAGCGAAATCACTTGACAACCTCCTAGAAGCAGCTTTTCTTGCCACCGGTCCTTTCTCCATCAATTAGGAATCTGATGCCGTCACTAAACACATTCCTTAAATTGTAGCCATTTGTTGAGTGATTTTTTTGGTGTCTAATCCGTATATATATCACCATTGCCCTTGATTTTCTTCACTGTATATCTCTTAAATGTCAACATATACACATGTGATTTGGTTGACGAAGATTTTTCAATGCCGAGAACCTCGATCAGATAATAAAAAATGGCATAAGGTTCACAATGGTGTAAAATTAAAATGGGATATACCGGACTAGGATTCGAGTTACAGGAACAAGGGCCAAACCAACCACCCAAGAATGGAATCGTCGAGCGAAAATACTTGACAACCTCCTAGAAGTAGCTTTTCTTGCCACCAGACCTTTCTCCATCAAGTAGGAATATGATGCCGTCACTAAACACATTCCTTAAATTGTAGCCATTTGTTGAGTGTGTTTTTTTTTTGTGTCTAATCCGTATATATATCACCTTTGCCCTTGATTTTCTTGACTGTATATCTCTTAAATGTCAACATATACACGTGTGATTTAGTTTACGAAGATTTTTCAATGTCGAGAACTTCGATCAGAGAGTAAAAAAGGCGTTTGGTTCACAATGGTGTAAAAATAAAATGTGATATACCGGGCTAGGATTTGATTTACAGTAACAAGGGCCAAACCAACCACCCAAGAATGGATCATCGAGCGAAAACACTTGACAACCTTCTAGAAGCAGCTTTTCTTGCCACCAGACCTTTCTCCATCAATTAGGAATCTGATGCCGTCACTACACACATTCCTTAAATTGTAGCCAATTGTTGAGTGTTTTTTTTGGCGTCTAATCCGCAAATATATCACCATTGCCCTTGATTTTCTTGAGTGTATATCTGTTATATGTCAACATATACACGTGAGATTTAGTTTACGAAGGTTTTTCAATACCGAGAACCTCGATCAGAGAGTAAAAAAGGGGTTAGGTTCACAATGGTGTAAAATTAAAATGGGATATACCGGGCTAGGATTCGAGTTACAGGAACAAGGGCCAAACCAACCACCGAAGAGTAGGATTGTCGAGCGAAAACACTTGACAACCTCCTAGAAGCAGCTTTTCTTTCCACCGGTCCTTTCTCCATCAATTAGGAATCTGATGCCGTCACTAAACACATTCCTTAAATTGTAGCCATTTGTTCAGTGATTTTTTTGGTGTCTAATCCGTATATATATCACCATTGCCCTTGATTTTCTTCACTGTATATCTCTTAAATGTCAACATATACACATGTGATTTGGTTGACGAAGATTTTTCAATGCCGAGAACCTCGATCAGATAATAAAAAATGGCATAAGGTTCACAATGGTGTAAAATTAAAATGGGATATACCGGGCTAGGATTCGAGTTACAGGAACAAGGGCCAAACCAACCACCCAAGAATGGAATCGTCGAGCGAAAACACTTGACAACCTCCTAGAAGCAGCTTTTCTTGCCAACAGACCTTTCTCTATCAATTAGGAATCTGATGCCGTCACTAAACACATTCCTTAAATTGTAGCCATTTGTTGTGTGTTTTTTTTTTGTGTCTAATCCACATATATAACACCATTGCCCTTGATTTTCTTGACTGTATATCTCTTAAATGTCAACATACACACGTGTGATTTAGTTTACGAAGATTTTTCAATGCCGAGAACCTCGATCAGAGATTAAAAAAGGCGTAAGGTTCACAATGGTGTAAAATTAAAATGGGATATACCGGGCTAGGATTCGAGTTACAGGAACAAGGGCCAAACCGACCACCCAAGAATGGAATCGTCGAGCGAAAACACTTGACAACCTCCTAGAAGCAGCTTTTCTTGCCACCAGACCTTTCTCCATCAATTAGGAATCTGATGCCGTCACTAAACACATTCCTTAAATTGTAGCCCTTTGTTGAGTGTTTTTTTTTGTGTCTAATCCTTATATATATCACCATTGCCCTTGATTTTCTTGACTGTATATCTCTTAAATGTCAACATATACACGTGTGATTTAGTTTACGAAGATTTTTCAATGTCGAGAACTTCGATCAGAGAGTAAAAAAGGCGTTTAGTTCACAATGGTGTAAAATTAAAATGTGATATACCGGGCTTGGATTTGAGTTATAGGAACAAGGCCACACCAACCACCCAAGAATGGATCATCGAGCGAAAACACTTGACAACCTTCTAGAAGCAGCTTTTCTTGCCACCAGACCTTTCTTCATCAATTAGGAATCTGATGCCGTCAATAAACACATTCCTTAAATTGTATCCATTTGTTAAGTGTTTTTTTTTTGTGTCTAATCCGCATATATATCACCATTGCACTTGATTTTCTTGAGTGTATATCTCTTAAATGTCAACATATACATGTGTGATTTAGTTTACGAAACTTTTCAATGCCGAGAACCTCTATCAGAGAGTAAAAAAGGCGTAAGGTTCACAATGGTGTAAAATTAAAATGGGATATACCGGGCTAGTATTCGAGCTACAGGAACAAGGGCCAAACCAACCACCCAAGAATGGAATCGTCGAGCGAAAACACTTGACAACCTCCTAGAAGCAGCTTTTCTTGCCACCAGACCTTTCTCCATCAATTAGGAATCTGATGCCGTCACTAAACACATTCCTTAAATTGTAGCCATTTGTTGTGTGTGTGTTTTTTTTTGTGTCTAATCCACATATATAACACCATTGCCCTTGATTTTCTTGACTGTATATCTCTTAAATGTCAACATAAACACTTGTGATTTAGTTTACGAAGATTTTTCAATGCCGAGAACCTCGATCAGAGATTAAAAAAGGCGTAAGGTTCACAATGGTGTAAAATTAATATGGGATATACCGGGCTAGGATTCGAGTTACAGGAACAAGGGCCAAACCAACCACCCAAGAATGGAATCGTCGAGCGAAAACACTTGACAACCTCCTAGAAGCAGCTTTTCTTGCCACCAGACCTTTCTCTATCAAATAGGAATCTGATGCCGTCACTAATCACATTCCTTAAATTGTAGCCATTTATTGAGTGTTTTTTTTGTGTGTCTAGTCCGCATATGTATCACCATTGCCCTTGATTTTCTTGACTATATATCTCTTAAATGTCAACATATACAGGTGTGATTTTGTTTACGAAGATTTTTCAATGCCGAGAACCACGATCAGAGATTAAAAAAAGAGTAAGGTTCACAATGGTGTAAAATTAAAATGGGATATACCGGGCTAGGATTCGAGTTACAGGAACAAGGGCCAAACCAACCACCCAAGAATGGAATCGTCGAGCGAAAACACTTGACAACCTCCTAGAAGCAGCTTTTCTTGCCACCAGACCTTTCTCCATCAATTAAGAATCTGATGCCATCACTAAACACATTCCTTAAATTGTAGCCATTTGTTGAGTATTTTTTTTGGTGTTTAATCCGCATATATAACACCATTGCTTTTGATTTTCTTGACTGTATATCTCTTAAATATCAACATATACACATGTGATTTAGTTTGCGAAGATTTTTAAATGCCGAGAACCACGATCAGATATTAAAAAAGGCGTAAGGTTCACAATGGTGTAAAATTAAAATGGGATATACCGGGCTAGGATTCGAGTTACAGGAACAAGGGCTAAACCAACCACCCAAAAATGGAATCGTCGAGCGAAAACACTTGACAACCTCCTAGAAACAGCTTTTCTTGCCACCAGACCTTTCTCCATCAATTAGGAATCTGATGCCGTCACTAAACACATTCCTTAAATTGTAGCCAATTGTTGAGTGTTTTTTTTGGTGTCTAATCCGCATATATATCACCATTGCCCTTGATTTTCTTGACTATATATCTCCTAAATGTCAACATATACACGTGTGATTTTGTTTACGAAGATTTTTCAATGCTGAGAACCTCGATCAGAGATTAAAAAAGGCGTAAGGTTCACAATGGTGTAAAATTAAAATGGGATATACCGGGCTAGGATTCGAGTTACAGAAACAAGGGCCAAACCAACCACCCAAGAATGGAATCGTCGAGCGAAAACACTTGACAACCTCCTAGAAGCAGGTTTTCTTGCCACCAGACCTTTCTCCATCAATTAAGAATCTGATGCCATCACTAAACACATTCCTTAAATTGTAGCCATTTGTTGAGTATTTTTTTTGGTGTCTAATCCGCATATATAACACCATTGCCCTTGATTTTCTTGACTGTATATCTCTTAAATATCAACATATACACATGTGATTTAGTTTGCGAAGATTTTTAAATGCCGAGAACCTCGATCAGAGATTAAAAAAGGCGTAAGGTTCACAATGGTGTAAATTTAAAATTGGATATACCGGGCTAGGATTCGAGTTACAGGAACAAGGGCCAAACCAACCACCCAAGAATGGAATCGTCGAGCGAAAACACTTGACAACCTCCTAGAAGCAGCTTTTCTTGCCACCAGACCTTTCTCCATCAATTAGGAATCTGATGCCGTCACTAAACACATTCCTTAAATTGTAGCCATTTGTTGAGTGTTTTTTTTGGTGTCTAATCCGTATATATATCACCATTGCCCTTGATTTTCTTGACTGTATATCTCTTAAATGTCAACATATACACATTTGATTTGGTTTACGAAGATTTTTCAATGCCGAGAACCTCGATCAGAGAATAAAAAAGGCGTAAGGTTCACAATGGTGTAAAATTAAAATGGGATATACTGGGCTAGGATTCGAGTTACAGGAACAAGGGCCAAACCAACCACCCAAGAATGGAATCGTCGAGCGAAAACACTTGACAACCTCCTAGAAGCAGCTTTTCTTGCCAACAGACCTTTCTCTATCAATTAGGAATCTGATGCCGTCACTAAACACATTCCTTAAATTGTAGCCAATTGTTGAGTGTTTTTTTTGGGTGTCTAATCCGCATATATATCACTATTTCCCTTGATTTTCTTGACTGTATATCTCTTAAATGTCAACATATACACGTGTGATTTAGTTTACGAAGATTTTTCAATGCCGAGAACCTCGATCAGAGATTAAAAAAGGCGTAAGGTTCACAATGGTGTAAATTTAAAATGGGATATACCGGGCTAGGATTCGAGTTACAGGAACAAGGGCCAAACCAACCACCCAAGAATGGAATCGTCGAGCGAAAACACTTGACAACCTCCTAGAAGCAGCTTTTCTTGCCACCAGACATTTTTCCATCAATTAGGATCTGATGCCATCACTAAACACATTCCTTAAATTGTAGCCATTTGTTGAGTGTTTTATTTTTGTGTCTAATCCGCATATATATCACCATTGCCCCTGATTTTCTTGACTGTATATCTCTTAAATGTCAACATATACACGTGTGATTTAGTTTACGAAGATTTTTCAATGCCGAGAATCTCGATCAGAGATTAAAAAAAGGCGTAAGGTTCACAATGGTGTAAAATTAAAATGGGATATACCGGGTTAGGATTCGAGTTACAGGAAAAATGGCCAAATCAACCACCCAAGAATGGAATCGTCGAGCGAAAACACTTGACAACCTCCTAGAAGCAGCTTTTCTTGCCACCAGACCTTTCTCCATCAATTAGAAATCTGATGCCATCACTAAACACATTCCTTAAATTGTAGCCATTTGTTGAGTGTTTTTTTTTGGTGTCTAATCCGCATATATATCACCATTGCCCTTGATTTTCTTGACTGTACATCTCTTAAATGTCAACATATACACGTGTGATTTAGTTTACGAAGATTTTTCAATGCCGAGAACCTCGATCAGAGAGTAAAAATGGCGTAAGGTTCAAAATGGTGTAAATTTAAAATGGGATATACCGTGCTTGGATTCGAGTTACAGGAACAAGGGCCAAACCAACCACCCAAGAATGGAATCGTCGAGCAAAATTGTCACACCCCCAAAATACATAAGCGGAGTTTCACCGCAGGAGGCGTGACATGACTAGGATCAAGCCACCAATAATATTGAACAATATTGTAAAGTAAACAAAAGTTCAACCACACAATATAATTGGTGTTCAAAAAAAACAAGTTAACCAAATTAAAGTTATCTGCGGAAGCATAAAGTGTAAACCAAAACACAAGTTTAAATGTTCGAATGTTTAACATGGACTCAACGGTTCGTTCCCCACAATGACTCCTCCCGCTCCCATGCAAGCTCCAGCTAAGTATCTAACGACCTACAAGGCATGTAACAACAAGTCTGTAAGGGTATAAACTAGTGTAGGTTTGCGTCTGTCTTGGGTTATTATGTTTGTTTTGGGTTCGAACTAAGTAGTGGGTTTGTATGGTTGTTTTGATGACTATGGGGTATGGGCTTGGCCCAGTGTAAAAGGATCTCCTATGCATGTATAAATAGGGGAGTCCTTAGTCTTAATAGGTTGTTGATTCATTGGAAAACTTTTGCTATTGTGCGGTATCAAGTACCAGACGATCTTAGAATCGTGTGCTTGTTTTGCTTCGAATCAATACATCTTACTTTCAATCTCTCGCATCTCACTTGTATTTCGCTACTTGTTTGGTGTTTGATATCTGATTGTAGTGATTCTGGATTTACAATTGGTATCAGAGCCTAAGTAGTCTCACGAAGGCTCGGTTGGATCGGATATCTTGAAGATTGAAAGTTGTTTTTGCTGCTGATCGTGCTCGAAAGTCGACAGAAAAGGTCTGTTTTCTTGGCTGTTTTTAGTTCTATTTCATCACTTCTTTCTGTCAACTGTTTTTTCGTTTAGAAAAGATTAGAATTGTCAATTTTTGCTTTAAAAATCTGTTTATTTGCGTCTGTTTATCAACCCAAGTTGAAGCACTAATACCGATTTTAAAGTGAATTTTCTGTGTCGGTTAGAAGAAATCTAACATATTGTGAATCAAAACGGATCTGCCAATCAGAGATTTTGACTTATTTTGGTGAAAATTCTTGTGAAAATCAATTGTTTTAGGTATCAAAATTAAGGTTTGACTACTGTTTCTTAATCCTAAAGATCTGGTTTAGTGAAATTAAAAGGATTTTAAGTGAAACAGGTTACTTTTAATTAAAAGTGTTTTGAAAATATTTAAAATTCTGGGTTTTATGCTTCGAGTTTCATCAAATATTCATCAGAAATTTTGAATAATTTTTGGGTTTGATCTGTTTGTGTGCAAGTTGGTTGTGTTTGCAGATTTTTGGAAAGTTTGTTACAGGAAAATTCAAAAAGATTCGGAAATTGAAATCACCAAATCTTTCGGGATTTTGGTTGAAAGTTGGCAATATTATCTTTCCAAAATTTAGCTTGTGCGATTGAAGGACTTGTACGATTGATACATTTTGGGCTTTTAAAGGACTAGGGCTTAATAATATACCTTGTGCGATTCACTTTGGGTTGTGCGATCACACTTGTCTGGGCTGTTAAGGATTCAGGCCCAAGCTTTACACCTTGTGCGATTAAAGATCTCGTGTGCGACTGAGAAGATCTTGTGCGATCGACTGTGTTGTTGAACTGTTGTCAGTGATCTTGTGCGATTGGACTCTTGTGCGACGCAAAGGTTCACATTGAAAGGGGTCATAACATCTTGTGGGATTGGCCAAGGGTTCAACTGAAGACGTCTTGTGCGATTCAACTTGTGCGATCAGTCTTGTGCGATCAAAGGGGTCATAGTGACTTGTGCGATTGACAAAGTTTCAGCTAAAAGGTGTCTTGTGCGATTCATCTTGTGCGACTGGGATTGGACCTATTCACGTGGACTGGACTGTTTGGGCTCGTGGACTGTTTCTGCAGAACTGTTTTATATTGAATCTTGAATTGAATTATATATTGAGCCATCTGAATTATTGTTTGAACTGTATTGTAATCATTAGTGATATTCAATTGGTCTTTATATTCAATATTATGTGTTACTCATAAGTTCAATTGTTTTTTTTCAGAAATGGCTCAAACTGATCAATTGGGATTGACTGGAACTGCTGCTATTAACCAGGATCTAGATAACATAATTGGAACTAATAATAGGATTCCCAGTCTCATTTCTGGGGGATCCTTTTCAGAATGGAAGTTCAGGTTCATCCAATACATGAGGATCAAGGATCCAAAGGCGTGGAGGTCCATCTGCAACGGACCAACTGTGATCACCTATGTTGTGAATGATGCTGAGGGAACAACTGCTCCTAAGCCCGATTCTCAATTTACTGAAGAGGATCGTGAAAAACAAGACATTGACAACAAGGCTCTTGCTATGCTGCACTCTGCTCTTGCACCGGAAGTTGACATTGGAGTTCGTGATTGCAAAACTACTAAGGAAATGTGGGAAGCACTGCTGGCTATCTATGAGGGAAATGAAGAGATGAAGGAAAGTCGAAGGGAAATGCTTACCCAAAAGTTCAACCTATTCAATCACTTCCCAGGGGAAACTTCGGAAAATCAAATCCAAATATTTGTTGCCTTGGTCAGTGATATGAAAACTCATGATATCAGCCTTGAAAAGTCTGTTACCAACAAGAAACTGCTTAATGCTCTTCCAAGAAACTGGGATACCAATGTAACTCTCATAAAAAAAACCAGGGACTTAGCTAGAATGACTCTCTCTGAGCTGATTTCTTTGCTAAAGTCTTATGAAATGGATGATAAACAAAGGCTCTATAACCACACTGCAAGCTACAACAATGCAGGTGTGTTGACTAACAGTGCCTTGATGTCTCAGCAAGGAATGAGCTCGCTTCCAGGACCCTCTACTGTGCTGCTCCCTGCTAATCTTGGAACCTTTGTTAACCAATCTGGCTATTTTCCCGCTGCTACTCAACAAGTGAACCAAACTCTGTCTGCTGCACAGCCCACTAATCCATCTGCTCCTACACCCACACAACTTCTTTCGAATATCACTACTGCATTTGCTGCTACAAACTCCTCAATTGCTACTTCAAGGGATTTTGAACAAGCTATGGCTTTCATGACAGGGGTCATGAACTGTTATCATGCTTTTATTGCTGGAAGGGTAAAGAACAACATCGATTCTGCTGAACTGCTGGAAGTCCATCTTGATGATGTTGAAGAGATGGATATCACTTGGCAAATGGCCATGGCAGTGTTTCGTGCCAGGAATTTCATGAAGAAAACCGGTAGAAGAAAATGGGACACAATTGATGGTGAGATTGGTTGGAATAAGGCTAAGCTCAGGTGTTACAACTGCCATGATCCTGGGCACTATGCTAGAGAGTGCAAACAGCCAAAAAGGGAAAGAGTTGATCCAAATGTTACTGTCACTGTTAGTTCAGCAGCTCGACCAGCTCCAAATGTTGTTTCAACCTCAAACATCACTGCTACTCGTCCCACTCAAGGTTCACCCTCAAACACTACTGCCAGAACTCAAGCTGCTGAATCGGTTGCAACTCCTGGAAATGCATTGGTGATTTAGGAAGGAGGAGGGTTTGACTGGACCCAACAGATGAACGATCTGCAGATCACTACAGGCACTTTGTACCAGCAAAATCAAGCTCTCATGGCAAAAGTGAAAGAAGATGCTGACTCGGTAGCTGAAGATGCTGAGGGAATGATTTATCATGCCCTCATGGCTCAAATGAACGACTACACTCCTTCTGAGGCTGAGGTATGTGTAGATGATGTTTGTTGTACTTTAAAATGTAGAGAGAAGGTAAAATGTTTTAAGGAACAGGCCGAATCGCTTACTATGCAACTTCAATATACCAGATCCGGTAGCTACGAAGTTAAAAAGAAACTGGATGGGTATAAAGATATGGTAGAGTCTCAAAAACGTGACATTCGAAAGTTGCATAGTGATCTAAGCGAAATGAACTATCGATATCTTCACTTCAAGGAGCTATCTGAAAAGTTAACTGTTGAATTAAACGACTTAAAATTGACTTTCGAAAATATAGAATTTAATTTTAAGAAATTTGATGTTTCAAGCGAAAAGGTCGAGAAAATGATAAATCAACAGTTAAAGTATAGCAAAAAGGAAATGAGGAATAAGGGGTGGGGTTTTGTATCCATACCCCCACCATACAACCATAACTATTCCTCAATTCCTATGACTGAAGAGGAGATAGACAATTTACCTAAGATGGAATATGGAAAACTAGAGGATAGGAAGTCTGAGCCTGTCAAGCCTCGAAAGATAAAAATCACTAGGCCTGATAATACTGAAGTCATCTTAGAAAAACAGGCTTATAATCAAACGTTTGTTAAATCAGAAAATGTTTTAAATCACACTGAAACCTTAAACTTTGAGAAAAATGCAAGTGTTGACAACCATTTTCAAGTGTTGAAAGAGGAAGAATCGTGTGAGTCAAAACAATCTTGTGAAAATAAATCTGTCACAAACGAGCCTGAAGTAAAAGAGCCTAGAGTTAATGTAGACAACATCGAGTTTGCCATGTTAAAAGGTTTGACTGAATTTATGAAAGAATTCAATAGGGGCAAACAAAGTGAATCTGCTTCGTCATGTGACACATCTTGTGACACTACTGAGACATCCATTTCTGAGAAATCAGAAATGGGCGAATCATCCAGTGGCAATAGTGCATCACCTGAGGAAGCAGAGGCATCTCAAACTGAATCATCAGCTTCATCTGATTCAACCTGTGACTCCTATAAAAAGACTGACTGTTCAGAGTCAGTTGCTTCAGTGGAATCAACAAATGAATCATCTGAAACAGTTGATTCAAATTCGATCAAAGAAGAATCAGAAACAACATTAGGAGCCTCTGTTGAGTTAGATGGTAATGAAACCACATGAGCCCCTGCTGACTATTCAAAGGAAAATAATTCTGATTCTTCTGAACCAATTGTGTCACAAGAAGCTGAGAGTAATTCTGCAGCATCAAGTGATACTGTTTGTGAGAAAATTAATGATACTAACCCTGTTGCTTCAAATGCAGACCAAGTTATTATTGAAGATTGGGTAGATGGAGATGATGAGGACGACGTTGTATTTAAAGTTTTGAAAAATAAAATTCAGAAAACAATTCTTTAATTTCTGAAAAGTCAAACAATGTTTCAATTTCTTCTGATGCTTTGAATTGTGTGGGCTTTGTTTTAAAGAGCGATGAATGTTCTGACATTTATTTTGGTTCTATTTGTGTGGATTTGAATTCAGTTGTTTTGCCTAATAAAGTTGATAAATCTAAAAATCTTTTGTTAAAACAGACTAAAGGAGGAAATGAAGCAAAATATGTTCCTCCAAAATCAAGATCAAACAAGCAAACTAAGTGTCATTCTGTTTCTAAAGACAAATCTAAACCTGTCTCGTTTGCATCTCAGGAACCACACAATCCCTCAGGTTCTGCAAAGTCTGATGGATGTCAAGCAAAACCACCTGTGAAACGACAAATATGTTACACGTGTGGAATTGCTGGACACATTGCAAGAAATTGTCAGCATCGTCCTGATAAACTCAAAAAGGGAGAGCATCAGAAGGCTCCAAAAGGGAATGTCAAGCATCCAAAATAGGAAAAGACTTCAAAATCTAAACCTGTTAGGAAGCTTAACTCCAAAATGAAGCCTTCTGATGGAGATTGGAACAAAGCTAAACAAATGAAAATGAAATCAAACAATTGCTTTCCAAACTCTAATTCGGTTTCGCCTAAGGCATCCAAGAAATTGGAGGGTTCCAGACGAGTTTGGAAACCCAAGAATAATGTTCCAAACAACTCTCCTAAATCATCGCGCATCAACATTAAACCTATCTACTCTAAAGAAAAGTTGATTTGGATGCAGGTCACATATTTTAATGAACAGGGTGTACCCACCACAACTATGGCTTGGGTACCAAAATCTAACTAAACCCGCGTAATGTGCAGGAACGGCTATCATTCGACTTTGGGTCATTGACAGTGGCTGTTCCAGGCATATGACTGTCGATCTATCCCAACTTTCTGATCTTGAAGAATTTAATGGAGGATATGTTGCCTTTGCGGGTGGCGAGAAGGGAAAGATACACAAAGAGGCACAGTCAAGAATGGTGATCTTTGTTTCAAAGATGTCAACTATGTTCCTAAGTTGAAGCACAGTCTGCTAAGAGTTGCTCAAATTTGCGACAACGGTTACTCAACTCATTTCACTGATAAACAAAGTCTTATTCTAAAACCCAGAATGGTCATTCCTGAGGAATGGATTTTGTTGAAATTTGAACGAAAAGGAAACGCTTATGTCATTGACATGAACAAACCTCCCACTGAAGGTGTTGCCTGTTTGTTTACCAAAATCTCTGAGCACAATGCTATGCTGTGGCATCATCGTTTAGGACATTCTAACGTGAAAAATCTAAACCGTCTTGCAAAAATGGGGTTGGTAAGGGGTCTACCTGTAAAAGACTTCATAACATTTGAAAAATGTGCTTCTTGTGCAACGGGTAAACAACATCGAAAACCACACTTTCCCAAAACTGTAAACACCATTAACAGTGTGATGCAGCTTCTTCATATGGATCTTTTTGGTCCAGTGAATGTGCTCAGTCTGTCTGGAAAGTCTTACTGTCTAGTAATTACTGATGATTACTCACGTTTTACTTGGGTTTTCTTCTTAGTTAACAAAAGTGAGACTGCAGAATTAATCAAGAGATTCATAATCTTTATGGAGAATCAGACTGGCAAGAAAGTGAAAGGGATTTGAAGCGACAATGGAACCAAATTCAAGAATGCTGAGTTGAATTTATTTTGTGCCGAGAGGGGAATCGCTCGACAGTACAGTGCTGCTAGAACTCCTCAGCAAAATGGAGTTGCTAAAAGAAGGAATAGAACCCTGATTGAAGCAGCTCGTACTATGCTCTGTGATTCGAAACTTCCAGTTTTCTTCTGGGAAGAGGCCATTAACACTGCGTGCTACGTTCAAAACAAAGTTGTTATCAACAAGGCATGCATGAAGATGCCTCATGAAGTAATGTTTGGCGAGAAACCATATGTGGGGCACTTTAGAGCTTTCGGTTGTCCATGTACTCTTTTGCACTTGGAATCCATACCAAAGTTTGAAGCTAGGGAGATGAATGCTATTTCATTGGATATGCTGGGAAGGCTGCTCATGAAAACAAGACGGCATACAGAGTGTACAACAAGAAGACTAGACAAATCATTGAGTCTTATGATGTGCGGTGGCTCGAAGAAAATCAGACAGACGCTGGAAACTGGCCATTTACTCTTTATAATTATGCCTATCTATTCAAATCTTTTGATATTCTTGATGATCCTCCTGTTACTCATGCAGGTACTTCTGGTACAACTAATGTTGTTGCTCGACCCTCAATTGTTCCACATAATGCTGAAGAAGAGGGGGATGTTGAATTTGAGGGGGATTCTACAGCTGTGGGGGATCACACTCCTGCAGTCTCATCTTCAACATCTGCACCTGAGATTCAAGTGGCTCCGGATTATACCGACATTCTCAATGAAGGAGGGGAGGGGTTGGACTCGTCTGATGAGGAGGACACACCCATTGATCAAAGTGACATGTTTGATGGTCCCATTCCTGAAGAGTTTGTTGCAAATGGTGCAGAACAAGAGCTAGTGTCTGACCAAACTGAGTCAGTAGCAGTTGATCATTTAACGAATGTATCTCCAACTGGATCTGCACCAGAAGTTGCTATTCCTGCCAGTGTCCAGCGTGATCATCCCATCGAAAATGTGATTGGACCAGTAGAGGCGGGAGTGTTGACTAGAAGTCAGTCAGGAATTATCAACAACTGCTTGTTTTCATGTTTTATATCTCAAATCGAGCCAAAGACAACTGATGCGGCTCTTTTGGAACCTAGCTGGGTAGATGCGATGCAGGACGAGTTGAATCAGTTTGAGAAACTGATAGTATGGAAGTTGATTACTTTACTTGCTGGAAAGAAATCACTCAGAATGAGATCGGTCTATCGAAACAAGAGAGACGATAGCGGAGTGATTGTTAGAAACAAAGCAAGACTGGTCATTCAAGGGTTTAGACAGATAGAAGGCCTTGACTATGATGAAGTGTATGCTCCCGTGGCTAGACTGGAGGCAATCATAATCTTTCTAGCATATGCATCCTACATGGGATTCAAGGTCTATCAAATGGACGTCAAGACGGCGTTTCTCTATGGCAAAGTAAAAGAAGAGATCTATGTGTCACGGCCACCGGGCTTTGAAAACAAACAGTGTCCCCATCACGTGTACAAGCTTGACAACACTTTATATGGGTTACACCAGGCTCCTCGTGCTTGGTATGCTACTCTGACAGAGCATCTGCTCACTCATGGATACACTCGGGGTGTGATTGATCAGATACTGTTCATTCGAAAAGTGGGAGAGGATCAAATCTTAGTGTAGATCTATGTGGACGACATCATCCTCGGATCCACTAGTGATGCACTGTGCAAGGAATTCGAAGAAGTTATGAAGAAGCAATTTGAAATGAGTGCACTGGGAGAAATGAGTTTCTTTCTGGGTATGCAGATTCGACAGGATTCCAAAGGAATTCTCATCCATTAGGCAAAATATGTCGATGATATGCTCACTAAATTCAAACTTCAAGATGTCAAACCTACAAACACTCCAATAGAAGAAAGACCAGTGATGACAGAAGATACGGAAGGGGAAGCTGTTGATGCTACACAGTACCGG
Organism: Helianthus tuberosus; assembly: GCA_030545235.1. Taxonomy (NCBI): domain Eukaryota; kingdom Viridiplantae; phylum Streptophyta; class Magnoliopsida; order Asterales; family Asteraceae; genus Helianthus; species Helianthus tuberosus. Next base: position 140,644,774 of record CM060426.1, on the reverse strand, counting down.
TCGATGATTGGCTCGTTGATGTATTTGACGGCCAGTAGACCATATATCATGTTTGCTGTGTGTCAGTGTGCTAGCTATCAGGCTGCTCCTAAACTTTCTCATTTAAAAGCTATTCAGAGAATCTTTCGATATATTAAGGGTAGGCCTCGGCTTGGACTTTTGTATCGTAAAGAGTCTCCATTTGATTTGTGTGCTTTTTCTGACAGCAATTTTGGAGGTACAGGTCAAGACATGAAGTCTACATCAGCTGGATGCCAGTTTCTGGGGGAACGCCTCATCTCCTGGCAATGCAAGAAGCAGCAAACTGTCTCTCTATCTACTGCAGAAGCGGAATACGTGGCCGCTTCAGCCTGCTGCTCACAGGTTTTCTGGATTCAACACCAGTTGGTGGACTACGGTTTGAATTTTTCCCAAACTCCCATTTATTGTGACAATGATGCAACTATCCAAATAGTGAAAAATCCGATGTATTTTTCAAAAATAAAGCACATTGCCATAAAAATTCACTTTATTCGTGATTGGTTCAACCAGGGTTTAATTAAAATGGAGCAAATTCATACCGACGACAATGTCGCAGATATTTTTACAAAACCGGTTGATAAAGCACGTTTTCTTGCTCTTCTCGAACTTCTCAAAATGGTCGAATTCGAGGATTGACCACGGTCACACAAAAATATTTTTCTTCGTTTCTGTAAATTTGTTTCCTAAAATAGCTTTTCTTTCATTTTTAGCAAAAATTTAGGGGGATGTAGTCTCTCAGAAAAATACAAAAACATTGAAAAATTCAGAAAAATACAAAAATAGTTCATTGCTTTTGCCATGCCTTGGCTACAACCCGGGAAATGAAATAATTTCACTATGTGGATTAAGGCTGACTCATGTAAGACCAATATTGAAATGATCTGACTCTAGAGTGATGTGCTGGAAGGCTTTATCCTGATAGCTGGACTCTTTGACTGGTACTGTTTAGAACACTAATATCTATTTTATGACCTCAGGAAAGAACGTTCACTTGGAATTTGAACATGGCTATTTGAATGCGTGTGTGATATCCCGATACACACAATTTCGTTCTAGTTCTGAAATCTTTTCTAAACAACTCGTGTATCTCCTCTGTTTTGTGTGAGCAAAGACCTGGAGGTGCTAGGCAACGTCGGCTTCTGTTTTGCGTGAGCAAAGACCTAGCTGTATGTTGTTGCTTTGTGGATCAAATACACCCGAAAGAGGCCCTCTAGTGCCCAAAAGAAACCCAAAAATAAAAACCTATATCAAACTGAGAAAATCTCATTTGATTTGTATATTATATCCATCCCCGCTGATCCATTCTGTTCTATTCTCAACCCAGTCCAGTCAAGGTTTCAGAACTCTAGAATGGGCTTGTGAAATATGTGATAGGGAAACTACTCATATGATAGCCTGTTCAAATTAAAATTCCGGGATTTGATCATGATTGATTTGAATGTTCATATAATTTAAAATGAAAACATGATAAATAAGTTACAGTCCGTCATTCAAATCTTACACACCATTGTTGCATGCACTTTTCTTGGTGGGCCCCACAAAATCCAAAACACCTTTCAAAATTAAGAATTGGTAAACAAAAGGAACAAAAGGGGGTATGGTATGACGGCATGCAGTGGGCCCCTTGGTTGAAAATCAAATCAGTTGGGTATATAGGGTGTTGTGCGACTGATGGGATATCTTTTAGATATTTCATCATTCAAAATCCTTCTTTCAAAATTCTCAAACACCCAAAATCGTAAACTCTTGTGGCTCTTCATCCTAAAATCATCAAGAAGATATCTCTTCAATCTGACTGCATCTTCGTTATGTCTAAATCAAAAGGTCAGTTATTCTGTTTTGTATGTCTTCCATTGCATCTGAATGTCATGAAAGTATGTTAACGGGTTTGAGGTTTTTCGTAACAAAAGGTTTTTGTCTGAATTGAAATCAAGAAGATTAGGGTTTATAAGTTGTTAGAATCTTGAAATTGACTAGAAAAATGGTTTAAAACCCTATGATTTGATCGAAAAGCTTGTTCTGAAACCCTAGAATATCGTCGGAAGTTGCAGGCCTCGCCGGAGAAGACCACCGGAGACGGCAAGTGTATCACACGCGCCGTCAGAGTAAATCGCACAAGCTGGGGACAGACGGTTTTGCCCCTAAAATTTTGTGTGAAAAGTCCGTTTTGCCCCTGTGTTTTAAAATTCTTGTGCGATTGAATGTCCTTTTGACTTCCGTTGACCTAATCTTGTGCGATTGATATTTGTTGACTTTTGGTGACCAGATCTTGTGCGTTTGACCTGTGTTGACCAGGTCTTGTGCGTTTAACCCTTGTTGACCGGTCTTGTGCGATTGGCTTTGTCTTTTTTATTACAAAATTGCCATCGTACAAGATCTGCCTAATCGCACAAGAGACTCTCAGTCACACAAGGTATTATTTGTTGGGCATGATCCAGTCTTTTTGGGCCATGTTTGCACAGTGAGTATGTTAACGGTTTATGTTATAATTTTGTGAATTCTTTTAAACAAAACGTATCTGTGTGTTTTGTTTTTAAGGATTCTAAAAATTATAATATATCAGTTGACTCAGTTTGATCAAGTTTACGGTCAAACTCAGAAATCTTTAAGAATTTTGTGTCTATGTCCCCATTGATTTATTTCTTTGTATGCGGATACGGGAAAGAAAGTAAAAGGTCCTCACGTTCCAGCATGGGAAAAGACGATGAATATTGCTTGCTATTTATCAGATCCTCCAAAGGGATTCGAGACGTACAAGTCATTGATTGTGGGCCTAAACACTTGCCGATTAGCACATTCTCTTCGGGAGAATCCAGTCATTCGTGAAGACTGGATCAAAGACTTCTGGGATAACTCAATGGCGAAGAAAGGTGACTTGGTGATCAAGTTAAAGGTTCAGGGTACAGAAGGTCCAGTCAGTGAACAAGATATACGTGATGTGTTGCTATTCGGAGATGCAGCTAATGATCCAATAGAGTACTCAAAAGAAAAGGTCATGGAGATTTTAACCAAAATGAGCTATGAGGGAGTGACTCCTCCTCCCACAACCAAGAAGTTGTTGCATCCATACTGGAGACTGTTGGCACATATTTATCTGGTATGCATCAGTGGAAACAAGAGTGGTCTTGATAAACTGACGTTGAAGCAAACTTCTGCAGTGGTTTCGGTAGTTGAAGGATGGAACTACAATTATTCAAAAAGTGTTTTTGATGATATGTTTGCTAATGTAAAGACATTGAATGAGAAGTACTGGTACAAGTTCCCAAGATTTATACAGATGATCTTAGAAAAGAAGTATCCTAAGTTGCCAATCACTGTGAAAACCTATGATGCCAAGATGATGAATCATTTGGTATTTACTTGGATAAACCAAAAGTCTAGAGATAATGTTGGGGTCAAGTATGAAAACAAACGTGCATTAGAAAAATTTGGAATTTTTGCTGAGATTCAAGAAGCAGCACCGACTCAGATAAATGCTATTGTGGCTGAAGAGCATGATGTAGAGATAATTGAAGCTCCTGTTGGTGTTCAAGAGCCGATTGAGAACGTAGACCTGACTAGTATTGAAAGCGAGGAAGATGTTGGAGATGACAGGATGATTGATGATGAAGAAGAAGATGAACGTGTTGGTGAAAGTGAAACAGAGACAGAGATCATGGATGAAGGCCTTACAGTAGAAACTGAAGAGATTAGTGAACCGGTTCACATGAGCCCTCCTCATGTTGAACATGTGTCTGCAACGGAAACTGCTGCTATTGATCATTCTTTGGAAGAACCTACCGCTGATCTTCCTCCTAGGAAACGAAGCAGAAGGGATCCTAGGCTCAGCGGTGAGGTAAATATTCAAACAACCTCAGAGACATCTAACCCCACTGGCACTTCACAACCGAAGATCAGCTATATACCATCAGAAATCAATCCCAAGATAGTTGATTTTATTTTGAATGAAAGATCAGCAATGTATGTGCCTGCTCCTAAACCAGGTGAGGGTTCAAGCAGTAGTCCCTCTGAAGCTGATGTGATTAGAGCTGCTGAGTTACTACAAGCTGCTGCTATTCAAGTTGAAGCAGCAGCTAAGCTAAAACAAGTTGTTTGAAGAGACTGCTGCAACTGCTGATAGTTCCGACAGTGAAGATTTGTTTGAAGAGAATGAGACAACAATCTTGATGCGGAAAATTTTGACTCTTGAAGAAGACAAGATATTCAAGGATGCACAAATTGCTAGTCTAATGGAGGAATTGGTGGTTAAGAATTAAAAGATCAATGAGTTGGAGACCAACCTGGGAGCTCTTAGTGCTATTGTGATGGATATGAAGCAAAAATTGGAAGGAAAATTTCCTAAGGAGTTTGCTGATCCTCCAAAAGGATCAACTGCTGAAGAAAGAGAGCAGCAGAGGAAAGAGCATGAAGATGCTATGAACAGGTACTATGAAAGCACCCCTCGTACAGTGAATCAGAAACCAAGAAAGAGAATGGTGGTTATGAGATATGTAGGAGCTGAACGGAACTTGCAGTTTGGTGATAAGCCAGATAGATATGTTATCACCACTGAGAAAAGCAAGAAGGGAAACAGATCGGGTATTAAGAGCTGGGCATACAATGATGAGAAGGAAATGTTTATTGTGCTGAGGAAGAATGGTGATGTGGAATATTATAAAAATTCTGAGGATTTTAACTCCTGGACTCCAGTTGACCTAAGAGAATTGAGCAATGCTGGATTTCATGATCAAGTCAAGAATCCAAATTGCAAAATTGGAGTTAACTTCTTCAACAAGCTGCAGCAACAGGCTAGAGTCAATTTTAGAGATATGAAGTTGGCTCAGTCTACTATTGAAGAAGATGAAGAGGTGTTGGATCCTGCCATAGGGAAGCCTTATAAGATTGTCAAGTGGCATGCGACTAAACAGACAAATACAGTGCCATTGTTGAAAGAGCTTCCTGATGATTCTCTGAAGAACTTCCAATTTTGGATGTATGATTCGGTTTCTGGTCAAGCTGTGATTGTATGTGATGATGCTGAGTACAGGTTCATTGAAACTCGAGACTTGATGTGTTTTGGTGAAAAAGACATCAATCTCTTAGCTAAATCACAAATTCAGAGTGATCCTCAGTACGAGGTGTTTGCCAAGAGTTGGACTGGAGCTGTGGCCCAGATTATGAATTTCAAGTTGTGGTCAGGGCAGCGTACGAGAGTTGAGAGACAATTGTTCGGTCCATATGTGGGAAGAAATATACCGATCTTGCCTGAGCTACAAAGGAAACAAAAGGAACAAGCTAAGAAGCAGAAGAGGAGGCAGCAGTGAAGATGAAGACGCCAAGCCAACAAAAACCTAGGGGGATATTGTAAGGGTATAAACTAGTGTAGGTTTGCGTCTGTCTTGGGTTATTATGTTTGTTTTGGGTTCGAACTAAGCAGTGGGCTTGTATGGTTGTTTTGATGACTATGGGGTATGGGCTTGGCTCAGTGTAAAAGGATCTCCTATGCATGTATAAATAGGGGAGTCCTTAGTCTTAATAGGTTGTTGATTCATTGGAAAACTTTTGCTATTGTGCGGTATCAAGTACCAGACGATCTTAGAATCGTGTGCTTGTTTTGCTTCGAATCAATACATCTTACTTTCAATCTCTCGCATCTCACTTGTATTTCCGCTACTTGTTTGGTGTTTGATATCTGATTGTAGTGATTTTGGATTTACAGAGTCAACAACAAAGTTGTGCGAGTTCACAGTTGGTGTTTATTTTAAAGTTGTTCCAAAAACGATGAGTTCATTCGTAAACCATAAGTTAACCAGTTTCCTTGTTTCCTAAACCATAACCATAGCCAGTGGGGGCTTCCCCATGTGAACCACTAGACCCATTACCATATCGACCACTGACTGAAGTAAGTTGGTGCCCTAAAGTCAATGTCTATCATCATTGACGTGCCCAAAACCATTAGTTCACGCCCGTCCTCTGCGGCACGGTGCGAGGCTTGTCAAACCTAAATAGCGCTATCTAACTAATGATCCGCTCGCCATTGGCCCGGCGATTAAGTCGATATAAAATGAGGGACTTCATGATAGAGTTTTTGGTCTAGCATCAATCTTATCACCCTTCAATATAGAGGATGTGGTACATGTCCCCAAACCAGGAGATCACGCAGGTTCCGATTAAGTTCTTAGTACATGTTATCACCCTTCACTAAAGAGGATGTGGTACGTGTTCCAAACTAGGAGATCACGTAGTTCCGATTTAATACTTTACCCATTCCTAACCACCGGGAATCCCATGCCTTATAGAGAGTGTGAACTCACCTTGGTTTGCTCGGTTAGACTAGTTACTCGCACACACACTAATTCAATCAAAGCCTACGGTATACATGTACACATAATCAGTTTATGTTCGCATTGTTCACGATTAAGCTTATAACCACAGTGTGCATTTAAAACAATAATCACGTAGCAGTTATATAATTCTATCAACCACAGTTCATATGTATGTTTTTCAACAGTACTCAATGGTTAAGTGTGTTACACAGACAACTCTTGTTTCCTCTATCATACTTAATCGTTATTGACATGCATTTAATTAGGGTTCCATTAGCAAGAAGATCATTCACATTACAACCATTGTCTGTTGTGCACACATGACGAAACATCCAAGTGTTTCGTCGTCATGCAAGTGACGAAACTCCCAGATGTTTCGTCGAGAATACTACTGACGAAACCTCAAGTGCTTCGTCGTTAGCATGGGTGACGAAACTCCCAGCCTTTCGTCAAGGACTAGGTTTCGTCAAGAGCTAGGTTTCGTCAAGATCATCCTCAGACGGTTACAGTGCATCTACAACCCTAATTATCAGTTCATCATCATCACCAATGGTTAGCATGCATTCATTACTCTATTCTAATCATCGAGCATAAAATCATTACAGACACATCATATCAAGAATGTAGTTAACACGTTTAGATCGGATCACAAGCAATCCTCGATACATCATCATCACGTCAGACTCATTTGTATAATTTTTATCGAATAACCATTATCAACATCACCCTAATGTTCATACAACCCTAGCCATCCCTTAATCAAATAACAACTGGTAACTTAAATCATCAATCAACTCGATCAAATAGCATGATTTGCGTTCGGAACTCGTGATGTATACAACAAAAGGATACTAGATCATTAACTGCTTCACATGTATTTCCATTACGATTGTCACAGTTTCGGTATTACAAGATGTTTCACTAAGGAACACATTAATATATAATTATATCACCATACAACATATAGTCAAACACAACTTCCTGCACTAAAGCAATCATGTATAGTAAGAACTTGGTTCGAACAAGAGGGAGATCATACTGACCGGAAGGAAATCAAGATAGGATCGGTAGGAACTTCGAGATGAAAGAGGGCTGCCGTCGGGTTTCAAAAGAGAGGAGGAGAACTTAGGGTTTGCTAAAAGAATACTGCCGCACACTAAAGAAGGACCAACAATATATAACTGATCCGTGTATGGGCTTCATCTGGGCCGAAAGCCCACGTCAATGAAACGTCAAAGGGAGCGGCGAAACTCCTTTGATTTCGTCAAGTAGAGGGAGCGACGAAACTCCCTAGGTTTCGTCAAACTTGCTTGTGGCGAAACACTAAGTTTCGTCGGGTGAGTTTCGTCGAGAGTAAGAACAGTTCATTATTAACCATTTGAAGTTCATCAGTTCATAAGTTTAACAGTTCATTCATTAACCAATTAACACAACACAACAATTTATTAATTAACTAACAAGGTGCACATATTACTACACAACAAATTATGGAAACACAGTAGTGAGGAAAGACCTTGAAAACTCGAGTTGTCACATTATCCCTAACTTGAAAGAAATTTCGTCCCGAAATTTAGCATGTAGTCACTGAGGAAGCTAGGTAAGTTGCGTGTTTTTCCTGGTTTTCCTAGGGTGTCACATCATCCCCTCGTTGGTTTGTAATTTCGTCCCGAAATTCCGCAGTAGCTTCGGTCTCAGCAGTGGTTTCGCTTTTCTCGAACAATTGGGGATACTTGTGTTTCATTTGGTCTTCTCGTTCCCAGGTAAACTCTAGGCCACGACGGGAGTTCCAACGACCTCGAGCAAGAGGTATTCTGGTACGCTTGAGAACCTTAACGTCTCTGTCTGTAATCTCTACAGGTTCCTCGATGAATCGCAACTGATCGTCGATAGTGAGTTCCTTGAGAGGAACTATGAGGGTCTCATCTGACAGACACTTCTTCAGATTCGACACATGGAATACGTTGTGAACTCCACTGAGTTCTTCGGGTAGATTCAGCTTGTAGGCCACCTTGCCAATTTTCTCAATGATTTCGAAGGGTCCAACATATCGCGGGTTGAGTTTGCCTCGTTTACCGAAACGGACTACACCTTTCCAAGGTGAGACTTTAAGTAGCACTCGATCCCCAACCTGGAACTCGAGTGGTTTCCTGCGCTTATCAGCGTAGCTTTTCTGACGGTCGCGAGCTGCCGCCATTCGTTGTCGTATCTGAGCAATCTTCTCTGTTGTATCTACTACGAGTTCCGGGCCAGTGATTTGGCTGTCGCCAACCTCTGCCCAGCAAAGAGGTGATCTGCACTTCCGTCCGTACAATGCCTCGAACGGAGCAGCCTGGATGCTGGTGTGGTAACTGTTGTTATACGAAAACTCCACTAAAGGGAGGTGTCTTTCCCAGCCATTGCCAAAGTCGATTACACATGCTCGAAGCATGTCTTCAAGAGTTTGGATGGTGCGTTCAGACTGCCCATCCGTTTGCGGGTGATATGCTGTGCTCATGTCTAATCGAGAGCCAAAGGACTTGTGCATTGCTTGCCACAATTCAGAGGTAAAACGCGCGTCGCGATTAGAGATAATGGAGGTTGGCACCCCGTGCCTAGCAACTACTTCTCTCAGGTAGACGTCTGCTAGAGTGGAGAACTTATCCGTTTCCTTGATTGCCAAGAAATGTGCAGAGTTTGTCAATCGATCCACTATCACCCAAATAGTATCATTTCCCCGTTGAGATCTAGGTAGGCCAGTAATGAAGTCCATGGAAATTTGCTCCCATTTCCATGTCGGGATCTCTGGTTGTTGAAGTAGGCCTGATGGTTTCTGGTATTCGATCTTGACTCTCGCACAAGTCAAGCATTTACTGACGTAGGTCGCTATGTTGGCTTTCATACTAGGCCACCAGTACGTAGTCTTGAGACCGTGGTACATCTTATCAGAACCAGGATGTACTGAATAGCGAGACTTGTGAGCTTCATCCATCACAAGTTCACGTAGATTACCATGCAATGGAACCCAAATGTGCCCTGTCACGTAATAAGCGCCGTCTTCCTTTTGTTCTAACCGTTTCTTCGATCCTCGCAGGGACTCAGCCCTGATGTTCTCTGGTTTCAATGCTTCAATTTGAGCTTCTCGTATCTGAGTACGAAGGCTAGAGTGGATGGTAAGCTGTAACGCTCGCACACACTTAGATTTAGTCTCCTTTCGACTGAGGGCATCGGCCACAACATTGGCTTTGCCCGGATGGTACTTGATCGCGCACTCATAGTCATTCAGAAGTTCGACCCATCGACGTTGTCGCATGTTCAACTCCTTCTGATCGAAGATATGCTGGAGACTCCTGCGGTCGGTGTAAATGGTGCACTTGGTACCGTACAGGTAATGTCTCCATATCTTGAGTGCGAAAACAACAGCTCCCAGTTCCAGATCGTGAGTAGTGTAGTTCCTTTCGTGAACCTTAAGTTGGCGTGATGCATAAGCTATGACTTTCTCACGTTGCATCAATACACAACGTAGTCCTTGTATTGATGCATCGCAGTAGACCACAAAATCGTCTGTGCCTTCAGGTAACGAGAGAATAGGTGCGCTACATAATTTCTCCTTTAGTTGATGAAACGCGGATTCCTGTGCATCACCCCAATGATAGGTGACACCCTTCTGAGTTAGTGAAGTGAGAGGTTGCGCAATCTTGGAGAAATCCTTGATAAACCTTCTGTAGTAACCCGCCAAACCCAACAATTGGCGGATTTCAGTTGGTGTATGGGGTGCAGGCCAGTTCTTGATCGAGTCAACCTTGGATGGATCCAAATAAATCCCATCCTCGTTTACCAAGTGGCCTAGGAAATGGACTTCACGAAGCCAAAAGTCGCATTTCGAAAACTTAGCATAAAGCTGCTCTGCTCGAAGGAGTTCCAGAATGAATCGCAGATGGTGCTCGTGTTCCTCATGACTCTTAGAATAGATCAGGATGTCGTCGATGAAAACAATAACAAACTTATCCAGGTAAGGTTTGCACACTCGATTCATGAGATCCATGAAGACCGCAGGTGCATTAGTCAACCCGAAAGGCATAACTAGAAACTCGTAGTGCCCATAACGAGTTCTGAATGCTGTCTTGGAGATGTCCTCGTCTCGGACTCTCAGCTGATGATAGCCTGATCTTAGGTCAATCTTAGAGTAGAAGTTCGACCCTTGCAGCTGGTCGAACAAGTCATCGATGCGCGGGAGAGGATAACGATTCTTCACGGTCACCTTGTTGAGTTCGCGAGAGTCAATACTCATTCTAAAGGTACCGTCTTTCTTCCTTACAAACAAAACTGGTGCTCCCCAAAGCGATGAGCTAGGACGAATGAAACCCTTGTCTAAGAGCTCTTGTAATTGCGTAGATAGTTCTTCCAATTCTGATGGGGCTAAGAGATAAGGTGCACGAGCTATTGGTGCTGCTCCAGGAGCTAACTCGATTTGAAACTCGACTTGACGATGAGGCGGAAGACCAGGTAATTCCTCAGGAAATACCTCAGGAAAGTCGCGTACAATAGGAATGTCTTCCAACTTCTTTTCTTTTGCTGAGGTATCAGTAACGAGAGCTAGAATAAATGTGTGGCCCTTACGCAAACACTTTTGGGCCTTAAGAAAAGAGATGATGCCCACGATAGCACCACTCTTATCACCACGAACAATGAGAGGTTCATCACCTGAACAGAGAATACGGACAATTTTCTCCTTGCAAAGAATTTATGCCTGATGTTGAGATAGCCAATCCATCCCAATGACAACGTCGAAACTACCAAGAACGATGGGAATAAGATCGACAGAGAAGGTCTGACCGGCTAAGATGAGATTACAACCCTTAACTATGTGTGTGGCTTCGAGACTTTTACCATTTGCTAGTTCTACGACATGCTTAGTGTTTAAGGGAGTAGGGGCACGCTTAAGCATCTGACTAACTTTTGAAGACACATAACTGGTATCGGCACCCGAATCGAATAAAACAGTAACATAGAAATCATCCGGTAGAAACTTACCCGTCACAACGTTGGGATCGTTCCTCGCTTCACCCTGACCAATAACGAAGACACGGCCCCTAGCACCATTGTTATCATTGTTACCCCCATTGTCTCCATTCCCCTGGTTGTTGTTGTTGTTCTGATTCTGGTTCAGCTGGGGACAGTCTCTCTTGAAGTGACCTTCAGCACCACACTGAAAACATCCTCTGTTGTTACCCCTCTATTGCTGCTGGTTCTGTGGAGCCTGCTGCTGTTGCTGTCGTCGCTGATTCGCAGGATAGGGACTCCTGCAATCCTTGGCCGCATGACCATGCTTGTTACATCTTTGACAGTTGCCCTTTGTGCACGGTCCGCTGTGGTGAAAACCACACCGATTGCATTTGGGGTGATTTCCCTTGTATCCACTCTGACTTTGACTCTGGTTACCTGAGGACTGTTGACCAGGGCTCTTGTAGTCGTCAGTCTTTCGCTGCTGCGACTGAGGCTGAACAGAAGTTGAACCCTTGCTTGAGTTTCCATCCCATTTGCGCTTGTTGTCGGTGGAAGCATCTGAAGTAGCGGTAGCACTAATACGCTTTGGCAGCTTGTTCTGTTCAACTGCCTGATTAGTGAGGCGACGGGCTAGTCGAATGACTTGCTGGATGGTGCCAAGGTTAGCTGCAGTCACGTGGCTCCGAATTTTTGGCACCAAACCTTTGAGGTACAACTCGATACGTTTGATAGGGGGATCCACCATGGTAGGACACAAGATAGCCAGTTCATTTGATCTCTTGGTATACGCCTCGATTTCAGACCCCGTCATCTTTAGGTTGAAAAATTCCACCTCTAGCCTGTGAATGTCGTCGCGATGACAATACTCTTCCTTGACCAGATCTTTGAAGTCGTTCCATGGGGTGGCATTAGCAGCTGCCAACCCTAGCATCTGAACCTGTGCTTTCCACCAAGTTAACGAAGCACCTTCGAGTGTTCCAGTAGCAAATTTTACCCTACGAGCTTTAGGGCATTCACACATCTCAAACACAGATTCGATCTTCTCGAACCAGTGGAGAAGACCTACAGCTCCTTCTGTACCACTGAAGCTACTAGGTCGACAGTCCATAAAGGTCTTGAACGTACACATGGGAGGTTGAGCATGCTGACCTGTCGCGCGAGAAAGAAAAGACAAGGTTAAGCACAAGAGTTGGTTCACGAGGGTAGGATCTAAACATCCTAGGATAGGTCGAAATGACAGGTTATACCTCCTACTTATGCTGCCGCGAGTGCCTCAGCAACTCGTTCATTAATTAGAGCCGTCAGCTGGGCTTGAGTCATGTTGATACGCCCACTCATGATCTTCACAATGAAGCAAACATAAGTGAGAAAAGTGTCGCGAAAGTGCGTAAGTGTGGAATGACAGAATAGAGTGAGCACACAGGGTTTCAAGCAACAGTTGCTACATTATTAAGCATACCATAAACAATGCACTATGCAAACTAATAGACAGGCAATACAAGTATAAACCATACCACCTATGGTGTTGAGCCTTGCACGTGGAGCGAAGCGTCGTAGTGGATCATTGAGCACTGTACATGTTATAGTCTGGTTTTGTCAAAAAGCTTTTCCCTTTTTTAAAACCAAGTTCACTATAACCAATGGCTCTGATACCGATCTGTCACACCCCCAAAATCCACAAGTGAAGTTTCACCGCAGGAGGCGTGACATGGCCAGGATCAAGCCACCAATCATATTGAACAATATAGTAAAGTAAACAAAAGTCCAACCACACAATATAATTGGTGTTAAAAAAAAACAAGTTAACCAAATTCAAGTTATCAGCGGAAGCATAAAGTGTAAACCAAAACACAAGTTTAAATGTTTGAATGTTTAACATGGACTCAACGGTCCGTTCCCCACAATGACTCCTCCCGCTCCCAAGCAAGCTCCAGCTAAGTACCTAACGACCTGCAAGGCATGTAACAACGAGTCAACAACAAAGTTGAGCGACTTCACAGTTGGTGTTTATTTTAAAGTTGTTCCAAAAACCATGAGTTCATTCGTAAACCATAAGTTAACCAGTTTCCTTGTTTCCCAAACCATAACCATAGCCAGTGGGGGCATCCCCATGTGAACCACTAGACCCGTTACCATATCGACCACTGACTAAAGTAAGTTGGTGCCCTAAAGTCAATGTCTATCATCATTGATGTGCCCAGATCCATTAGTTCACGCCCGTCCTCTGCGGCACGGTGTGAGGCTTGTCAAACCTAAATAGCGCTATCTAACTAATGACCCGCTCGCCTTTGGCTCGACGATTAAGTCGATATAAAATGAGGGACTTCATGATAGAGTTTTTGGTCTAGCATCAATGTTATCACCCTTCAATAAAGAGGATGTGGTACGTGTCCCTAAACCAGTAGATCAAGCAGGTTCCGATTAAGTTCTTAGTATATGTTATCACCCTTCAATAAAGAGGATGTGGTACGTGTTCCAAACTAGGAGATCACGCAGTTCCAATTTAATACTTTACCCATTCCCTACCACCGGGAATCCCATGCCTTATAGAGAGTGTGAACCCACCTTGGTTTGCTCGGTAAGACTAGTTACTCGCACACACACTAATTCAATCAAAGCCTACGGTATACATGTACACATAATCAGTTTACGTTCGCATTGTTCACGATTAAGCTTATAGCCATAGTGTGCATTTAAAACAATAATCATGTAGCAGTTGTATAATTTTATCAACCACAGTTCATATGTATGTTTTTCAACAGTACTCAATGGTTAACTGTGTTACACAGACAACTCTTGTTTCCTCTATCATACTTAATCGTCATTGACATGCATTTAATTAGGGTTCCATTAGCAAGAAGATCATTCACATTACAACCATTGTCTGCTGTGCACACATGACGAAACATCCAAGTGTTTCGTCGTCATGCAAGTGACGAAACTCCCAGATGTTTCGTCGAGAATACTACTGACGAAACCTCAAGTGTTTCGTTGTCAGCATGGTTGACGAAACTCCCAGCCTTTCATCGAGGACTTGGTTTCGTCAAGAGCTAGGTTTCGTCAAGAACATCCTCAGACGGTTACAGTGCATCTACAACCCTAATTATCAGTTCATCATCATCACCAATGGTTAGCATGCATTCATTACTCTATTCTAATCATCGAGCATCAAATCATTACAGACACATCATATCAAGAATGTAGTTAACACGTTTAGATCGGATCACAAGCAATCCTCGATACATCATCATCACATCAGACTCATTTGTACAATTTTATCGAATAACCATTATCAACATCACCCTAATGTTCATACAACCCTAGCCATCCCTTAATCAAATAACAACTGGTAACTTAAATCATCAATCAACTCGATCAAATAGCATGATTTGCGTTCGGAACTCGTGATGTATACAACAACGGATACTAGATCATTAACTGCTTCACATGTATTTCCATTACGATTGTCACAGTTTCGGTATTACAAGATGTTTCACTAAGGAACACATTAATATATAATTCTATCACCATACAACATATAGTCAAACATAACTTCCTGCACTAAAGCAATCATGTATAGTAAGAACTTGGTTCGAACAAGAGGGCGATCATACTGACCGGAAGGAAATCAAGATAGGATCGGTAGGAACTTCGAGATGAAAGAGGGCTGCCGTCGGGTTTCAAAAGAGAGGAGGAGAACTTAGGGTTTGCCAAAAGAATACTGCCGCACACTAAAGAAGCACCAACAATATATAACTGATCAGTGTATGGGCTTTATCTGGGCCGAAAGCCCACGTCTACGAAACGTCAAAGGGAGCGGCGAAACTCCTTTGATTTCATCAGGTAGAGGGAGCGATGAAACTCCCTAGGTTTCGTCAAACTTGCTTGTGGCGAAACACTGAGTTTCGTCGGGTGAGTTTCGTCGAGAGTAAGAACAGTTCATTATTAACCATTTGAAGTTCATCAGTTCATAAGTTTAACAGTTCATTCATTAACCAAGTAACACAACACAACAATTTATTAATTAACTAACAAGGTGCACACATTACTACACAACGAATTATGGAAACACAGTAGTGAGGAAAGACCTTGAAAACTTGAGTTGTCACAGGAAACACTTGACAACCTCCTAGAAGCAGCTTTTCTTGCCATCAGACCTTTCTCCATCAATTAGTAATCTCATGCCGTCACTAAACACATTCCTTAAATTGTAGCCATTTGTTGAGTGTTTTTTTTTTGTGTCTAATCCGCATATATATCACCATTGCCATTGATTTTCTTGACTGTATATCTCTTAAATGTCAACATATACACATGTGATTTAGTTTACGAAGATTTTTCATTGCCGAGAATCTTGATCAGAGAGTAAAAAAGGCGTAAGGTTCACAATGGTGTAAAATTAAAATAGGATATACCGGCTATGATTCGAGTTACAGGAACAAGGGCCAAACTAACCACCCAAGAATGGAATCGTCGAGCGAAAACACTTGACAACCTCCTAGAAGCAGCTTTTCTTGCCACCAGACCTTTCTCCATCAATTAGGAATCTGATGCCGTCACTAAACACATTCCTTAGATTGTAGCCAATTGTTGAGTGTTTTTTTTGGTGTCTAATCCGCATATATATCACCATTGCCCTTGATTTTCTTGACTGTATATATCTATTAAATGTCAACAGATACACGTGTGATTTAGTTTACGAAGATTTTTCAATGCCGATAACCTCGATCAGAGAGTAAAAAAGGCGTAAGGTTCACAATGGTGTAAAATTAAAATTGGATATACCGGGCTAGGATTCGAGTTACAGGAACAAGAGCAAAACCAACCACCTAAGAATGGAATCGTCAAGCAAAAACCCTTGACAACCTCCTAGAAGCAGCTTTTCTTGCCACCAGACCTTTCTCCATCAATTAGGAATCTCATGCCGTCACTAAACACATTTCTTAATTTGTAGCGATTTGTTGAGTGTTTTTTTTTTTGGTGTCTAATCCTTATATATATCACCATTGCCCTTGATTTTCTTGACTGTATATCTTTTAAATGTCAACATATACATGTGAGATTTAGTTTACGAAGATTTTTCAATGCCGAGAACCTCGATCAGATAGTACAAAAGGCGCAAGTTTCACGATGGTGTAAAATTAAAATGGGATATACCGGGCTAGGATTCGAGTTACAGGAATAAGGGCCAAACCAACCACCCAAGAATGGAATCGTCGAGCGAAAACACTTGACAACCTCCTAGAAGAAGCTTTTCTTGCCACCAGACCTTTCTCCATCAATTAGGAATCTGATGCCGTCACTAAACACATTCCTTAAATTGTAGACATTTGTTGAGTGTTTTTTTGGTGTCTAATCCGCATATATATCACCATTGCCCATGATTTTCTTGACTGTATATCTCTTAAATGTCAACATATACACGTGTGATTTAGTTTACGAATATTTTTCAATGCCGAGAACCTCGATCAGAGAGTAAAAAAGGCGTAAGATTCACAACGGTGTAAAATTAAAATGGGATATACCGGGCTAGGATTCGAGTTAGAGGAACAAGGGCTAAACTAACCACCCAAGAATGGAATCGTCGAGCGAAAACACTTGACAATCTCCTAGAAGCAGCTTTTCTTGCCACCAGACATTTCTCCATTAATTAGGAATCTGATGCCGTCACTAAACACATTCCTTAAATTGTAGCCATTTGTTGAGTGTTTTTTTTTTGTGTCTAATCCGCATATATATCACCATTGCCCTTGATTTTCTTGACTGTATATCTCTTAAATGTCAACATATACACATGTGATTTAGTTTACGAAGATTTTTCATTGCCGAGAATCTCGATCAGAGAGTAAATAAGGCGTAAGGTTCACAATGGTGTAAAATTAAAATGGGATATACCAGCTAGAATTCGAGTTACAGGAACAAGGGCCAAACTAACCACCCATGAATGGAATCGTCGAGCGAAAACACTTGACAACCTCCTAGAAGCAGCTTTTCTTGCCACCAGACATTTCTCCATCAATTAGGAATCTGTTGCCGTCACTAAACACATTCCTTAGATTGTAGCCAATTGTTTAGTTTTTTTTTTGGTGTCTAGTCCGCATATATATCACCATTGCCCTTGATTTTCTTGACTGTATATATCTTAAATGTCAACATACACACGTGTGATTTAGTTTACGAAGATTTTTCAATGCCGAGAACCTCGATCAGAGAGTAAAAAAGGCGTAAGGTTCACAATGGTGTAAAATTAAAATAGGATATACCGGCTATGATTCGAGTTACAGGAACAAGGGCCAAACTAACCACCCAAGAATGGAATCGTCGAGCGAAAACACTTGACAACCTCCTAGAAGCAGCTTTTCTTGCCACCAGACCTTTCTCCATCAATTAGGAATCTGATGCCGTCACTAAACACATTCCTTAGATTGTAGCCAATTGTTGAGTGTTTTTTTTGGTGTCTAATCCGCATATATATCACCATTGCCCTTGATTTTCTTGACTGTATATATCTATTAAATGTCAACAGATACACGTGTGATTTAGTTTACGAAGATTTTTCAATGCCGATAACCTCGATCAGAGAGTAAAAAAGGCGTAAGGTTCACAATGGTGTAAAATTAAAATTGGATATACCGGGCTAGGATTCGAGTTACAGGAACAAGAGCAAAACCAACCACCTAAGAATGGAATCGTCAAGCAAAAACCCTTGACAACCTCCTAGAAGCAGCTTTTCTTGCCACCAGACCTTTCTCCATCAATTAGGAATCTCATGCCGTCACTAAACACATTTCTTAATTTGTAGCGATTTGTTGAGTGTTTTTTTTTTTGGTGTCTAATCCTTATATATATCACCATTGCCCTTGATTTTCTTGACTGTATATCTTTTAAATGTCAACATATACATGTGAGATTTAGTTTACGAAGATTTTTCAATGCCGAGAACCTCGATCAGATAGTACAAAAGGCGCAAGTTTCACGATGGTGTAAAATTAAAATGGGATATACCGGGCTAGGATTCGAGTTACAGGAATAAGGGCCAAACCAACCACCCAAGAATGGAATCGTCGAGCGAAAACACTTGACAACCTCCTAGAAGAAGCTTTTCTTGCCACCAGACCTTTCTCCATCAATTAGGAATCTGATGCCGTCACTAAACACATTCCTTAAATTGTAGACATTTGTTGAGTGTTTTTTTGGTGTCTAATCCGCATATATATCACCATTGCCCATGATTTTCTTGACTGTATATCTCTTAAATGTCAACATATACACGTGTGATTTAGTTTACGAATATTTTTCAATGCCGAGAACCTCGATCAGAGAGTAAAAAAGGCGTAAGATTCACAACGGTGTAAAATTAAAATGGGATATACCGGGCTAGGATTCGAGTTAGAGGAACAAGGGCTAAACTAACCACCCAAGAATGGAATCGTCGAGCGAAAACACTTGACAATCTCCTAGAAGCAGCTTTTCTTGCCACCAGACATTTCTCCATTAATTAGGAATCTGATGCCGTCACTAAACACATTCCTTAAATTGTAGCCATTTGTTGAGTGTTTTTTTTTTTGTGTCTAATCCGCATATATATCACCATTGCCCTTGATTTTCTTGACTGTATATCTCTTAAATGTCAACATATACACATGTGATTTAGTTTACGAAGATTTTTCATTGCCGAGAATCTCGATCAGAGAGTAAATAAGGCGTAAGGTTCACAATGGTGTAAAATTAAAATGGGATATACCAGCTAGAATTCGAGTTACAGGAACAAGGGCCAAACTAACCACCCATGAATGGAATCGTCGAGCGAAAACACTTGACAACCTCCTAGAAGCAGCTTTTCTTGCCACCAGACATTTCTCCATCAATTAGGAATCTGTTGCCGTCACTAAACACATTCCTTAGATTGTAGCCAATTGTTTAGTTTTTTTTTTGGTGTCTAGTCCGCATATATATCACCATTGCCCTTGATTTTCTTGACTGTATATATCTTAAATGTCAACATACACACGTGTGATTTAGTTTACGAAGATTTTTCAATGCCGAGAACCTCGATCAGAGAGTAAAAAAGGCGTAAGGTTCACAATAGTGTAAAATTAAAATTGGATATACCGGGCTAGGATTCGAGTTACAGGAACAAGAGCTAAACCAACCACCTAAGAATGGAATCGTCGAGCAAAAACACTTGACAACCTCCTAGAAGCAGCTTTTCTTACCACCAGACCTTTCTCCATCAATTAGGAATCTGATGCCATCACTAAACACATTTCTTAAATTGTAGCGATTTGTTGAGTGTTTTTTTTTGTGTCTAATCCGCATATATATCACCATTGCCCTTGATTTTCTTGACTGTATATCTCTTAAATGTCAACATATACATGTGTGATTTAGTTTACGAAGATTTTTCAATGCCGAGAACCTCGATCAGATAGTAAAAAAAGGCGTAAGGTTCACGATGGTGTAAAATTAAAATGGGATATACCGGGCTAGGATTCGAGTTACAGGAACAAGGGCCAAACCAACCACCCAAGAATGGAATCGTCGAGCGAAAACACTTGACAACCTCCTAGAAGCAGCTTTTCTTGCCACCAGACCTTTCTCCATTAATTAGGAATCTGATGCAGTCACTAAACACATTCCTTAAATTGTAGCCAATTGTTGAGTGTTTTTTTTTGGTGTCTAATCCGCATATATATCACCATTGCCCTTGATTTTCTTGACTGTATATCTCTTAAATGTCAACATATACACGTGTGATTTAGTTTACGAAGATTTTTCAATGCCGAGAACCTCGATCAGAGAGTAAAAAAGGCGTAAGGTTCACAATGGTGTAAAATTAAAATGGGATATACCGGGCTAGGATTCGAGTTACAGGAACAAGGGCCAAACCAACAACCCAAGAATGGAATCGTCGAGCGAAAACACTTGACAACCTTCTGGAAGCAGCTTTTCTTGCCACCAGACCTTTCTCCATCAATTAGGGATCTGATGCCGTCACCAAACACATTCCTTAAATTGTAGCCATTTGTTGAGTGTTTTTTTGGTGTCTAATCCGCATATATATCACCATTGCCCATGATTTTCTTGACTGTATATCTCTTAAATGTCAACATATACACGTGTGATTTAGTTTACGAAGATTTTTTAATGCCGAGAACCTCGATCAGAGAGTAAAAAAGGCGTAAGGTTCACAATGGTGTAAAATTAAAATGGGATATACCGGGCTAGGATTCGAGTTAGAGGATCAAGGGCCAAACTAACCACCCAAGAATGGAATCGTCGAGCGAAAACACTTGACAATCTCTTAGAAGCAGCTTTTCTTGCCACCAGACATTTCTCCATCAATTAGGAATCAGATGCCGTCACTAAACACATTCCTTAAATTGTAGCCATTTGTTAAGTGTTTTTTTTGGTGTCTAATACGCATATAAATCACCATTGCCCTTGATTTTCTTGACTGTATTTCTCTTAAATGTCTACATATACACGTGTGATATAGTTTACGAAGATTTTTCAATGCCGAGAACCTCGATCAGAGAGTAAAAAAGGCGTAAGATTCACAATGGTGTAAAATTAAAATGGGATATACCGTGCTAGGATTCGAGTTACGGGAACAAGGAACAAACCAACCACCCAAGAATGGAATCGTCGAGCGAAAACACTTGACAACCTCCTAGAAGCAGCTTTTCTTGCCACTAGACCTTTCTCCATCAATTAGGAATCTGATGCCGTCACTAAACACATTCCTTAAATTGTATCCATTTGTTGAGTGTTTTTTTTTGTGTCTAATCCGCATATATATCACCATTGCCCTTGATTTTCTTGACTATTTATCTCTTAACTGTCCACAAATACACGTGTGATTTAGTTTACGAAGATTTTTCAATGCCGAGAACCCCGATCAGAGAGTAAAAAAGGCGTAAGGTTCTCAATGGTGTAAAATTAAAATGTGATATACCGGGATAGGATTCGAGTTACAGGAACAAGGGCCAAACCAACCCTCAAGAATGGAATCGTCGAGCGAAAACACTTGACAAATTCCTAGAAGCAGCTTTTCTTGCCACCAGACCTTTCTCCATCAATTAGGAATCTGATGCCGTCACTAAACACATTCCTTAAATTGTAGCCATTTGTTGAGTGTTTTTTTTGGGTGTCTAATCTGCATATATGTCACCATTGCCCTTGATTTTCTTGACTGTATATCTCTTAAATGTTAACATATGCACGTGTGATTTAGTTTACAGAGATTTTTCAATGCCGAGAACCTCGATCTGAGAGTAAAAAAGGCGTAAGGTTCACAATGGTGTAAAATTAAAATGGGATATACCGGGCTAGGATTCGAGTTACAGGAACAAGGGCCAAACCAACCACCCAAGAATAGAATCTTCGAGCGAAAACACCTGACAACCTCCTAGAAGCAGCTTTTCTTGCCACCAGACCTTTCTCCATCAATTAGGAATCTGATGCCGTCTCTAAACATATTCCTTAAATTGTAGCCATTTGTTGAGTGTTATTTTTGTTGTCTAATCCGCATATATATCACCATTACCCTTGATTTTCTTAACTGTATATCTATTAAATTTCAACATATACACGTGTGATTTAGTTTACGAAGATTTTTGAATGCCGAGATCCTCGATCAGAGAGTAAAAAAGGCATCAGGTTCACATTGGTGTAAAATTAAAATGGGATATACCGCTCTAGATTCGAGTTACAGGAACAAGGGCCAAACCAACCCCGATCAGAGAGTAAAAAAGGCGTAAGGTTCTCAATGGTGTAAAATTAAAATGTGATATACCGGGATAGGATTCGAGTTACAGGAACAAGGGCCAAACCAACCCTCAAGAATGGAATCGTCGAGCGAAAACACTTGACAACCTCCTAGAAGCAGCTTTTGTTGCCACCAGACCTTTCTCCATCAATTAGGAATCTGATGCCGTCACTAAACACATTCCTTAAATTGTAGCCATTTGTTGAGTGTTTTTTTTGTGTCTAATCCGCATATATATAACCATTGCCCTTGATTTTGTTGACTGTATATCTCTTAAATGTCAACATATACACGTGTGATTTAGTTTACGAAGATTTTTCAATGCCGAGAACCTCGATCAGAGAGTAAAAATGGCGTAAGGTTCACAATGTTGTAAAATTAAAATGGGATATACCGGGCGAGGATTCGAGTTACAGGAACAAGGTCTAAACCAACCACCCACGAATGGAATCTTCGAGCGAAAACACTTGACAACCTCATAGAAGCAGGTTTTCTTGCCTCCAGACATTTATCCATCAGTTAGGAATCTGATGCCGTCACTAAACATATACCATAAATTATAGCCATTTGTTGAGTGTTTTTTTTTTGGTGTCTAATCCGCATATATATCACCATTTCCCTTGATTTTCTTGACTTTATATCTCTTAAATGTCAACATATACATGTGTGATTTAGTTTACGAAGACTTTTCAATGCCGAGAACCCCGATCAGAGAGTAAAAAAGGCGCAAGGTTCACAATGGTGTAAAATTAAAATGGGATATACCGGGCTAGGATTCAATTTACAGGAACAAGAGCCAAACCAACCACCCAAGAATGGAATCGTCGAGCGAAAACACCTGACAACCTCCTAGAAGCAACTTTTCTTGCCACCAGACCTTTCTCCATCAATTAGGAATCTGATGCCGTCTCTAAACATATTCCTTAAATTGTAGCCATTTGTTGAGTGTTATTTTTGTTGTCTAATCCGCATATATATCACCATTACCCTTGATTTTCTTAACTGTATATCTCTTAAATTTCAACATATACACGTGTGATTTAGTTTACAAAGATTTTTGAATGCCGAGATCCTCGATCAGAGAGTAAAAAAGGCATCAGGTTCACATTGGTGTAAAATTAACATGGGATATACCGCTCTAGGATTCGAGTTACAGGAACAAGGGCCAAACCAACCACCCAAGAATGGAATCGTCGAGCGAAAACACCTGACAACCTCCTAGAAGCAGCGTTTGTTGCCACCAGACCTTTCTCCATCAATTAGGATTCTGATGCCGTCACTGAACACATTCCTTAAATTCTATCCATTTGTCAAGTGTTTTTTTTTTGTGTCTAATCCGCATATATATCACCATTGCCCTTGATTTTCTTGACTGTATATCTCTTAAATGTCTACATATATACGTGTGATTTAGTTTACGAAGATTTTTTCAATGCCGAGAAACTTGATCAGAGAGTAAAAAAGGCGTCAGGTTCACAATGGTGTAAAATTAAAATGGGATATACCAGGCTATGATTCGAGTTACATGAACAAGGGCTAAACCAACCAACCAAGAATGGAATCGTCAAGCGAAAACACTTGACAACCTCCTAGAAGCAGCTTTTCTTACCACTAGACCATTCTCCATCAATTAGGAATCTGATGCCGTCACTAAACACATTCCTTAAATTGTAGCCTTTTGTTGAGTGTTTTTTTTTTGGTGTCTAATCCGCATATATATCACCATTGCCCTTGATTTCTTGACTGTATATCTCTTAAATGTCTACATATATACGTGTGATTTAGTTTACGAAGATTTTTCAATGCCGAGAAACTTGATCAGAGAGTAAAAAAGGCGTCAGGTTCACAATGGTGTAAAATTAAAATGGGATATAACAGGCGAGGATTCGAGTTACAGGAACAAGGGCTAAACCAACCAACCAAGAATGGAATCGTCAAGCGAAAACACTTGACAACCTCCTAGAAGCAGCTTTTCTTGCCACTAGACCATTCTCCATCAATTAGGAATCTGATGCCGTCACTAAACACATTCCTTAAATTGTAGCCATTTGTTGAGTGTTTTTTTTTGTGTCTAATCCGCATATATATAACCATTGCCCTTGATTTTGTTGACTGTATATCTCTTAAATGTCAACATATACACGTGTGATTTAGTTTACGAAGATTTTTCAATGCCGAGAACCTCGATCAGAGAGTAAAAAAGGCGTAAGGTTCACAATGTTGTAAAATTAAAATGGGATATACCGGGCGAGGATTCGAGTTACAGGAACAAGGGCTAAACCAACCACCCACGAATGGAATCGTCGAGCGAAAACACTTGACAACCTCATAGAAGCAGCTTTTCTTGCCTCCAGACATTTCTCCATCAGTTAGGAATCTGATGCCGTCACTGAACATATACCTTAAATTATAGCCATTTGTTGAGTGTTTTTTTTTGTGTCTAATCCGCATATATATCACCATTTCCCTTGATTTTCCTGACTTTATAACCTTTAAATGTCAACATATACACGTGTGATTTAGTTTACGAAGACTTTTCAATGCCGAGAACCCCGATCAGAGAGTAAAAAAGGCGTAAGGTTCAAAATGGTGTAAAATTAAAATGGGATATACCGGGCTAGGATTCAATTTACAGGAACAAGAGCCAAACCAACCACCCAAGAATGGTTCGTCGAGCGAAAACACCTGACAACCTCCTAGAAGCAGCTTTTCTTGCCACCAGACCTTTCTCCATCAATTAGGAATCTGATGCCGTCTATAAACATATTCCTTAAATTGTAGCCATTTGTTGAGTGTTATTTTTGTTGTCTAATCCGCATATATATCACCATTACCCTTGATTTTCGTGACTGTATATATCTTAAATTTCAACATATACACGTGTGATTTAGTTTACGAAGATTTTTGAATGCCGAGATCCTCAATCAGAGAGTAAAAAAGGCGTAAGGTTCACAATGGTGTAAAATTAAAATGGGATATACCGGGCTAGGATTCGTTTTACAAGAACAAGAGCCAAACCAACCACCCAAGAATGGAATCGTCGAGCGAAAACACTTGACAACCTCCTAGAAGCAGCTTTTCTATCCACCAGACCTTTCTCCATCAATTAGGAATCTGATGCCATCACTAAACGCATTCCTTAAATTGTAACAATTTGTTGAGTGTTTTTTTTTTGTGTCTGATCCGCATATATATCACCATTGCCCTTGATTTTCTTTATTGTATATCTCTTAAATGTCAACATATACACGTGTGATTTAGTTTACGAATATTTTTCAATGCCAAGAACCTCGATCAGAGAGTAAAAAAGGCGTAAGGTACACAATGGTGTAAAATTAAAATGGGATATACCGGGCTAGGATTCGAGTTACAGGAACAAGGGCCAAACCAACCACCCAAGAATGGAATCGTAGAGCCAAAACACTTGACAACCTCCTAGAAGCAGATTTTCTTGCACCAAACCTTTCTACATCAATTAGGAATCTGATGCTGTCACTAAACACATTCCTTAAATTGTAGCCATTTGTTGAGTGTTTTTTTTTGTGTCTAATCCGCATATATATCACCATTGCCCTTGATTTTCTTGACTGTATATCTCTTAAATGTCAACATATACACGTGTGATTTAGTTTACGAAGGTTTTTCAACGCCGAGAACCTCGATCAGAGAGTAAAAAAGGCGTAAGGTTCACAATGGTGTAAAATTATAATAGGATATACCGGGCTAGGATTTGATTTACAGGAATAAGGGCCAAACCAACCACCCAAGAATGGAATCGTCGAGCGAAAACACTTGACAACCTCCTAGAAGCAGCTTTTCTTGCCACTAGACCTTTCTTCATTAATTAGGAATCTAATGCCGTCACTAAACACATTCCTTAAATTGTAGCCATTTGTTGAGTGGTTTTTTTGGTGTCTAATCCGCATATATATATCACCATTGCCCTTGATTTTCTTCACTGTATATCTCTTAAATGTCAACATATACACTTGTGATTTAGTTTACGAATATTTTTCAATGCCGAGAACCTCGATCAGAGAGTAAAAAAGGCGTAAGGTTCACAATGATGTAAAATTAAGATGAGATATACCGGGCTAGGATTCGAGTTACAGGAACAAGGGCCAAACCAACCACCCAAGAATGGAATTTTCGAGCGAAAATGCTTGACAACCTCCTAGAAGCAGCTTTTCTTGCCACCAGACCTTTCTTCATTAATTAGGAATCTGATGCCGTCACTAAACACATTCTTTAAATAGTAGCCATTTATTGAGTCTTTTTTTTTGGTGTCTAATGCGCATATATATCACCATTGCCCTTGATTTTCTTGGCTGTATTTCTCTTAAATGTCAACATATACACGTGTGATTTAGTTTACGAAGATTTTTCAATGCCGAGAACCTCGATCAGAGAGTAAAAAAGGCGTAAGGTTCACAATGGTGTAAAATTAAAATGAGATATACCAGGCTAGTATTCGAGTTACAGGAACAAGGGCTAAACCACCCACCCAAGAATGGAATCGTCGAGCGAAAATACTTGACAACCACCTAGAAGCAGCTTTTCTTGCCACCAGACCTTTCTCCATCAATTAGGAATCTGATGCCGTCACTAAACACATTCTTTAAATTGTAGCCATTTATTGAGTGTTTTTTTTTGGTGTCTAATCCGCATATATATCACCATTGCCCTTGATTTTCTTGACTGTATATCTCTTAAATGTCAACATATACACTTGTGATTTAGTTTACGAAGATTTTTCAATGCTGAGAACCTCGATCAGAGAGTAAAAAAGGCGTAAGGTTCACAATGGTGTAAAATTAAAATGGGATATACCAGACTAGTATTCGATTTAAAGGAACAAGGGCCTAACCAACCACCCAAGAATGGAATCGTGGAGCGAAAACACTTGACAACCTCCTAGAAGCAGCTTTTCTTGCCACCAGACTTTTCTCCATCAATTAGGAATCTGATGCCGTCACTAAACACATTCCTTAAATTGAAGCCATTTGTTGAGTGTTTTTTTTTGGTGTCTACTCCGCATATATATCACCATTGCCCTTGATTTTCTTGACTGTATATCTCTTAAATGTCAACATATACACGTATGATTTAGTTTACGAAGATTTTTTAATGCCGAGAACCTCGATCAGAGAGTAAACAAGGCGTAAGGTTCACAATGGTGTAAAATTAAAATAGGATATACCGGGCTAGGATTTGATTTACAGGAATAAGGGCTAAACCAACCACCCAAGAATGGAATCGTCGAGCGAAAACACTTGACAACCTCCTAGAAGCAGCTTTTCTTGCCACCAGACCTTTCTCCATCAATTAGGAATCTGATGTCATCACTAAACATATTCCTTAAATTGTAGCCATTTGTTAAGTTTTTTTTTTGGTGTCTAATCCGTATATATATCACCATTGCCCTTGATTTTCTTGACTGTATATCTCTTAAATGTCAATATATACACGTGTGATTTAGTTTACGAAGATTTTTCAACGCCGAGACTCTCGATCAGAGAGTAAAAAAGGCGTAAGGTTCACAATGACGTAAAATTAAAATGGAATATACCGGGATAGGATTCGAGTTACAGGAACAAGGGCCAAACCAACCACCCAAGAATGGAATCGTCGAGCGAAAACATTTGACAACCTCCTAGAAGCAGCTTTTCTTGCCACCAGACCTTTCTTCATTTATTAGGAATCTGATGCCGTCACTAAACACATTCCTTAAATTGTAGCCATTTGTTGAGTGTTTTTTTTTGGTGTCTAATCCACTTATATATCACCATTGCGAAGATTTTTCAATGCCGAGAACCTTTCTTCACTGTATATCTCTTAAATGTCAACATATACACTTTACGAAGATTTTTCAATGCCGAGAACCTCGATCAGAGAGTAAAAAAGGCGTAAGGTTCACAATGGTGTAAAATTAAAATGAGATATACCAGGCTAGTATTCGAGTTACAGGAATAAGGGCTAAACCACCCACCCAAGAATGGAATCGTCGAGCGAAAAAACTTGACAACCTCCTAGAAGCAGCTTTTCTTGCCACCAGACCTTTCTCCATCAATTAGGAATCTGATGCCGTCACTAAACACATTCTTTAAATTGTAGCCATTTATTGAGTGTTTTTTTTTGGTGTCTAATCCGCATATATATCACCATTGCCCTTGATTTTCTTGACTGTATATCTCTTAAATGTCAACATATACACTTGTGATTTAGTTTACGAAGATTTTTCAATGCTGAGAACCTCGATCAGAGAGTAAAAAAGGCGTAAGGTTCACAATGGTGTAAAATTAAAATGGGATATACCAGACTAGTATTCGAGTTAAAGGAACAAGGGCCTAACCAACCACCCAAGAATGGAATCGTGGAGCGAAAACACTTGACAACCACCTAGAAGCAGCTTTTCTTGCCACCAGACTTTTCTCCATCAATTAGGAATCTGATGCCGTCACTAAACACATTCCTTAAATTGAAGCCATTTGTTGAGTGTTTTTTTTTTGGTGTCTACTCCGCATATATATCACCATTGCCCTTGATTTTCTTGACTGTATATCTCTTAAATGTCAACATATACACGTATGATTTAGTTTACGAAGATTTTTTAATGCCGAGAACCTCGATCAGAGAGTAAACAAGGCGTAAGGTTCACAATGGTGTAAAATTAAAATAGGATATACCGGGCTAGGATTTGATTTACAGGAATAAGGGCTAAACCAACCACCCAAGAATGGAATCGTCGAGCGAAAACACTTGACAACCTCCTAGAAGCAGCTTTTCTTGCCACCAGACCTTTCTCCATCAATTAGGAATCTGATGTCATCACTAAACATATTCCTTAAATTGTAGCCATTTGTTGAGTTTTTTTTTGGTGTCTAATCCGTATATATATCACCATTGCCCTTGATTTTCTTGACTGTATATCTCTTAAATGTCAATATATACACGTGTGATTTAGTTTACGAAGATTTTTCAACGCCGACACTCTCGATCAGAGAGTAAAAAAGGCGTAAGGTTCACAATGACGTAAAATTAAAATGGAATATACCGGGATAGGATTCGAGTTACAGGAACAAGGGCCAAACCAACCACCCAAGAATGGAATCGTCGGGCGAAAACATTTGACAACCTCCTAGAAGCAGCTTTTCTTGCCACCAGACCTTTCTTCATTTATTAGGAATCTGATGCCGTCACTAAACACATTCCTTAAATTGTAGCCATTTGTTGAGTGTTTTTTTTTTGGTGTCTAATCCACTTATATATCACCATTGCGAAGATTTTTCAATGCCGAGAACCTTTCTTCACTGTATATCTCTTAAATGTCAACATATACACTTTACGAAGATTTTTCAATGCCGAGAACCTCGATCAGAGAGTAAAAAAGGCGTAAGGTTCAGAATGGTGTAAAATTAAAATGAGATATACCAGGCTAGTATTCGAGTTACAGGAACAAGGGCTAAACCAACCACCCAAGAATGGAATCGTAGAGTCAAAACACTTGACAACCTCCTTGAAGCACCTTTTCTTGCCACCAGACCTTTCTCCATCAATTAGGAATCTGATGCCGTCTATAAACATATTCCTTAAATTGTAGCCATTTGTTGAGTGTTATTTTTGTTGTCTAATCCGCATATATATCACCATTACCCTTGATTTTCGTGACTGTATATATCTTAAATTTCAACATATACACGTGTGATTTAGTTTACGAAGATTTTTCAATGCCGAGAACCACGATCAGAGAGTAAAAAAGGCGTAAGGATCACAATGGTGTAAAATTAAAATGAGATATACCGGGCTAGGATTCGAGTTACAGGAACAAGGGCCAAACCAACCACCCAAGAATGGAATCGTCGAGCAAAAACACTTGACAACCTCCTAGAAGCAGCTTTTCTTGCCACCAGACCTTTCTTCATTAATTAGGAATCTGATGCCGTCACTAAACACATTCCTTAAATTGTAGCCATTTGTTGAGTGTTTTTTTTGGTGTCTAATCCGCATATATATCACCATTGCCCTTGATTTTCTTCACTGTATATCTCTTAAATGTCAACATATACACTTATGATTTAGTTTACGAATATTTTTCAATGCCGAGAACCTCGATCAGAGAGTAAAAAAGGCGTAAGGTTCACAATGATGTAAAATTAATATGGGATATACCGGGCTAGGATTCGAGTTACAGGAACAAGGGCCAAACCAACCACCCAAGAATGGAATCGTCGAGCGAAAATACTTGACAACCTCCTAGAAGCAGCTTTTCTTGCCACCAGACCTTTCTCCATCAATTAGGAATCTGATGCCGTCACTAAACACATTCTTTAAATTGTAGCCATTTATTGAGTGTTTTTTTTGGTGTCTAATCCGCATATATATCACCATTGCCCTTGATTTTCTTGACTGCATATCTCTTAAATGTCAACATATACACTTGTGATTTAGTTTACGAAGATTTTTCAATGCTGAGAACCTCGATCACAGAGTAAAAAAGGCGTAAGGTTCACAATGGTGTAAAATTAAAATGGGATATACCAGGCTAGTATTCGAGTTAAAGGAACAAGGGCCTAACCAACCACCCAAGAATGGAATCGTGGAGCGAAAACACTTGTCAACCTCCTAGAAGCAGCTTTTCTTGCCATCAGACTTTTCTCCATCAATTAGGAATCTGATGCCGTCACTAAACACATTCCTAAAATTGAAGCCATTTGTTGAGTGTTTTTTTTTTGGTGTCTACTCCGCATATATATCAGCATTGCCCTTGATTTTCTTGACGGTATATCTCTTAAATGTCAACATATACACATGTGATTTAGTTTACGAAGATTTTTTAATGCCGAGAACCTTGATCAGAGAGTAAACAAGGCGTAAGGTTCACAATGGTGTAAAATTAAAATAGGATATACCGGGCTAAGATTTGATTTACAGGAATAAGGGCCAAACCAACCACCCAAGAATGGAATCGTCGAGCGAAAACACTTGACAACCTCCTAGAAGCAGGTTTTCTTGCCACCAGACCTTTCTCCATCAATTAGGAATCTGATGTCATCACTAAACATATTCCTTAAATTGTAGGCATTTGTTGAGTGTTTTTTTTGGTGTCTAATCCGTATATATATCACCATTGCACTTGATTTTCTTGACTGTATATCTCTTAAATGTCAATATATACACGTGTGATTTAGTTTACGAAGATTTTTCAACGCCGAGAGTCTCGATCAGAGAGTAAAAAAGGCGTAAGGTTCACAATGACGTAAAATTAAAATGGAATACACCGGGATAGGATTCGAGTTACAGGAACAAGGGCCAAACCAACCACCCAAGAATGGAATCGTCGAGCGAAAACATTTGACAACCTCCTAGAAGCAGCTTTTCTTGCCACCAGACCTTTCTTCATTTATTAGGAATCTGATGCCGTCACTAAACACATTCCTTAAATTGTAGCCATTTGTTGAGTGTTTTTTTTGGTGTCTAATCCACTTATATATCACCATTGCCCTTGATTTTCTTCACTGTATATCTCTTAAATGTCAACATATACACTTTACGAAGATTTTTCAATGCCGAGAACCTCGATCAGAGAGTAAAAAAGGCGTAAGGTTCACAATGGTGTAAAATTAATACGGGATACACCGGGCTAGGATTCGAGTTACAGGAACAAGGGCCAAACCAACCACCCAAGAATGGAATCGTCGAGCGAAAATACTTGACAACCTCCTAGAAGCAGTTTTTCTTGCCACCAGACCTTTCTTCATTAATTAGAAATCTGATGCCGTCACTAAACACATTCTTTAAATTGTAGCCATTTGTTGAGTGTTTTTTTTTTGGTGTCTAATCCGCATTATATCACAATGCCCTTGATTTTCTGGACTGTATATCTCTTAAATGTCAACATATACACGTGTGATTTAGTTTACGAAGATTTTTCAATGCTGAGAACCTCGATCAGAGAGTAAAAAAGGCGTAAGGTTCACAATGGTGTAAAATTAAAATGGGATATACCAGGCTAGTATTCGAGTTACTGGAACAAGGGCCAAACCAACCACCCAAGAATGGAATCATGGAGCGAAAACACTTGACAACCTCCTAGAAGCAGCTCTTCTTGCCACCAGACCTTTCTCCGTCAGTTAGGAATCTGATGCCGTCACTAATCACATTCCTAAAAAATTGCAGCCATTTGTTGAGTGTTTTTTTTTGGTGTCTAATCCGCATATATATCACCATTGCCCTTGATTTTCTTGACTGTATATCTCTTAAACATCAACATATACACGTGTGATTTAGTTTATGAAGATTTTTCAATGCCGAGAACCTCGATCAGAGAGTAAAAAAGGCGTAACGTTCACAATGGTGTAAAATTAATATGGGATATACCGGGATAGGATTCGAGTTATAGGAACAAGGGACAAACCAACCACCCAAGAATGGAATCGTCGAGCGAAAATACTTGACAACCTCCTAGAAGCAGCTTTTCTTGCCACGAGACCTTTCTCCATCAATTAGGAATCTGATGCCGTCACTAAACACATTCTTTAAATTGGAGCCATTTGTTGAGTGTTTTTTTTTGGTGACTAATCCGTATATATATCACCATTGCCCTTGATTTTCTTGACTGGATATCTCTTAAATGTCAACATATACACGTGTGATTTAGTTTACGAAGATTTTTCAATGCCGATAACCTCGATTAGAGAGTAAAAAAGGTGTAAGGTTCACAATGGTGTAAAATTAAAATGGGATATACCAGGCTAGTATTCGAGTTACAGGAACAAGGGCCAAACCAACCACCCAAGAATGGAATCGTCGAGCGAAAACACTTGACAACCTCCTAGAAGCAGCTTTTCTTGCCACCAGACCTTTCTTCATTAATTAGGAATCTGATGCCGTCACTAAACACATTCCTTAAATTGTAGCCTTTTGTTGTGTGTTTTTCTTTCGGTGTCTAATCCGCATATATATCACCATTGCCCTTGATTTTCTTGACCGTATATCTCTTAAATGTCAACATACACACGTGTGATTTAGTTTACGAAGATTTTTCAATGCCGAGAACCTCGATCAGATAGTAAAAAAGGCGTAAGGTTCACAATGGTGTAAAATTAAAATGGGATATACCAGGCTAGTATTCGAGTTACAGGAACAAGGGACAAACCAACCACCCAAGAATGGAATCGTGGAGCGAAAACACTTAACAACCTCCTAGAAGCAGCTTTTCTTGCCACCAAACCTTTCTCCATCAATTAGGAATCTGATGCTGTCACTAAACGCATTCCTTTAATTGCCGCCATTTGTTGAGTGTTTTTTTTTGCGTCTAATCCGCATATATATCACCATTGCCCTTGATTTTCTTGACTGTATATCACTTAAATGTCAACATATACACGTGTGATTTAGTTTACAAAGATTTTTCAATGCCGAGAACCTCGATCAGAGAGTGAAAATGGCGTAAGGTTCACAATGGTGTAAAATTAAAATGGGATAAACTGGACTAGGATTCGAGTTACAGGAACAAGGGCCAAACCACCCACCCAAGAATGGAATCGTCGAGCGAAAACACTTGACAACCTCCTAGAAGCAGCTTTTCTTGCCACCAGACCTTTCTCTATCAATTAGGAATCTGATGCCGTCACTAAACACATTACTTAAATTGTAGCCATTTGTTGAGCGTTTTTTTTTGGTCTCTAATCCGCATATATATCACCATTGCCCTTGATTTTCTTGACTGTATATCTCTTAAACGTCAACGTATAAATGTGTTATTTAGTTTACGAAGATTTTTCAATGCCGATAACCTCGATCAGAGAGTAAAAAAGGCGTAAGGTTCACAATGGTGTAAAATTAAAATGGGATATACCGGGCTAGGAAACGAGTTATAGGAACAAGGGCTAAACCAACCACCCAAGAATGGAATCGTCGAGCGAAAACACTTGACAACATCCTAGAAGCAGCTTTTATTGCCACCAGACCTTTCTCCATCAATTAGGAATCTGATGCTGTCACTAAACACATTCCTTAAATTGCAGCTATTAGTTGAGTGTTTTTTTTTGTGTCTAATCCGCATATATATCACCATTGCCCTTGATTTTCTTGACTGTATATCTCTTAAATGTCAACATATACACGTGTGATTTAGTTTCCGAAGATTTTTCAATGCCGAGAACCTCGATCAGAGAGTAAAAAAGGCGTAAGGTTCACAATGGTATAAAATTAAAATAGGATATACCGGGCTAGGATTTGATTTACAGGAATAAGGGCCAAACCAACCACCCAAGAATGGAATCGTCGAGCGAAAACACTTGACAACCTCCTAGAAGCAGCTTTTCTTGACACCAGACCTTTCTCCATCAATTAGGAATCTGATGTCGTCACTAAACATATTCCTTAAATTGTAGCCATTTGTTGAGTGTTTTTTTTGGTGTCTAATCCGTATATATATCACCATTGCCCTTGATTTTCTTGACTGTATATCTCTTAAATGTCAATATATACACGTGTGGTTTAGTTTACGAAGATTTTTCAATGCCGAGAATCTCGATCAGAGAGTAAAAAAGGCGTAAGGTTCACAATGGTGTAAAATTAAAATGGAATATACCGGGCTAGGATTCGAGTTACAGGAACAAGGGCCAAACCAACCACCCAAGAATGGATTCGTCGAGCGAAAACACTTGACAACCTCCTAGAAGCAGCTTTTCTTGCCACCAGACCTTTCTTCATTAATTAGGAATCTGATGCCGTCACTAAACACATTCCTTAAATTGTAGCCATTTGTTGAGTGTTTTTTTTGTCTAATCCGCATATATATCACCATTGCCCTTGATTTTCTTCACTGTATATCTCTTAAATGTCAACATATACACTTTACGAAAATTTTTCAATGCCGAGAACCACGATCAGAGAGTAAAAAAGGTGTAAGGTTCACAATGGTGTAAAATTAATATGGGATATACCGGGCTAGGATTAGAGTTACAGGAAAAAGGGCCAAACCAACCACCCAAGAATGGAATCATCGAGCGAAAACACTTGACAACCTCCTAGAAGCAGCTTTTCTTGCCACCAGACCTTTCTCCATCAATTAGGAATCTGATGCCGTCACTAAACACATTCTTTAAATTGTAGCCATTTGTTGAGTGTTTTTTTTGGTGTCTAATCCGCATTATATCACCATTGTCCTTGATTTTCTTGACTGCATATCTCTTAAATGTCAACATATACACGTGTGATTTAGTTTACGAAGATTTTTCAATGCCGAGAACCTCGATCAGAGAGTAAAAAAGGCGTAAGGTTCACAATGGTGTAAAATTAAAATGGGATATACCGGGCTAGTATTCGAGTTACAGGAACAAGGGCCAAACCACCCACCCAAGAATGGAATCGTCGAGCGAAAACACTTGACAACCTCCTAGAAGCAGCTTTTCTTGCCACCAGACCTTTCTCCATCAATTAGGAATCTGATGCCGTCACTAAACACATTCTTTAAATTGTAGCCATTTGTTGAGTGTTTTTTTTTGGTGTCTAATCCGCATTATATCACCATTGCCCTTGATTTTCTTGACTGTATATCTCTTAAACGTCAACATATAAATGTGTTATTTAGTTTACGAAGATTTTTCAATGCCGAGAACCTCGATCAGAGAGTAAAAAAGGCGTAAGGTTCACAATGGTGTAAAATTAAAATGGGATATACCGGGCTAGGATACGAGTTATAGGAACAAGGGCTAAACCAACCACCCAAGAATGGAATCGTCGAGCGAAAACACTTGACAACATCCTAGAAGCAACTTTTATTGCCACCAGACCTTTCTCCATCAATTAGGAATCTGATGCCGTCACTAAACACATTCCTTAAATTGCAGCCATTAGTTGAGTGTTTTTTATTTGTGTCTAATCCGCATATATATCACCATTGCCCTTGATTTTCTTGACTGTATATCTCTTAAATGTCAACATATACACGTGTGATTTAGTTTCCGTAGATTTTTCAATGCCGAGAACCTCGATCAGAGAGTAAAAAAGGCGTAAGGTTCACAATGGTATAAAATTAAAATAGGATATACCGGGCTAGGATTTGATTTACAGGAATAAGTGCCAAACCAACCACCCAAGAATGGAATCGTCGAGCGAAAACACTTGACAACCTCCTAGAAGCAGCTTTTCTTGCCACCAGACCTTTCTCCATCAATTAGGAATCTGATGTCGTCACTAAACATATTCCTTAAATTGTAGCCATTTGTTGAGTGTTTTTTTTGGTGTCTAATCCGTATATATATCACCATTGCCCTTGATTTTCTTGACTGTATATCTCTTAAATGTCAATATATACACGTGTGATTTAGTTTACGAAGATTTTTCAATGCCGAGAATCTCGATCAGAGAGTAAAAAAGGCGTAAGGTTCACAATGGTGTAAAATTAAAATGGAATATACTGGGCTAGGATTCGAGTTACAGGAACAAGGGCCAAACCAACCACCCAAGAATGGAATCGTCGAGCGAAAACACTTGACAACCTCCTAGAAGCAGCTTTTCTTGCCACCAGACCTTTCTTCATTAATTAGGAATCTGATGCCGTCACTAAACACATTCCTTAAATTGTAGCCATTTGTTGAGTGTTTTTTTTTTGTGTCTAATCCGCATATATATATCACCATTGCCTTTGATTTTCTTCACTGTATATCTCTTAAATGTCAACATATACACTTTACGAAAAATTTTCAATGCCGAGAACCACGATCAGAGAGTAAAAAAGGCGTAAGGTTCACAATGGTGTAAAATTAATATGGGATATACCGGGCTAGGATTCGAGTTACAGGAAAAAGGGCCAAACCAACTGTTGTGGGCTAATTTCTGAGCTCATATCCTGAGAAATATCTTGGCTTATATCTTGATTAAATAATGTCTGTTCATATCCGGGGTGCAGATTCAGGGTATTGGTAACATCCTGAATGGTATCCTCAGGATCACTAACGGATTATGTGCAGGTACGTGGGCTGGAAGCTAGCAACGTTCACAAAGACTTATTTTGCGGACGACTCGGTCCAAACCGTTCAAAGAAAGACGTTGAAGCCTTATTACTCGGTCTACAACGTTCGTGATGGAATATTCGGAGCATCCCATATTTATAGGGATATTTGTTTGTATTTCGTTACTATAAATAGGAGGGACACCAGATCGAATAGGACACAACAATTTCACTGCGATCACACTCACTACACACTAACACTTGTTCTTTCGCAATTTGTACTCTCACACGAATTCATTGTAACACTTAGCGATCTGGTTGATATCCTGCACTGTATCCTGAAGTTTAAAGCAATAAGAAGAACAAGGCAGCTGCGATTGTCAGCTCCCGAGGTTTTATGCCGGCGATCTAGATTGATCAAGGGCTTTCCTCGTACATCTTGTGTCATTTCCTTTACTTTTTGCTTACTATTTGCTCACTGTTTGATCGCAGATACAGCTCAATATCCTGAGCCGTATCCTGAATACTGATTTTCTAAACAACTCACCAAACATATTTTCTATAAACTTTCTAGCACACTACCTCACATTACTAATTTGATCACTAAATTGCTTCGGTAATTTTTGACCAAAACAATTTGGCGCCCACCGTTGGGCAAGTGGTGCTCTCTTTACTAAAATTTTTTGTTAAATCGCTAATCGGTTTTTTATTTTCAAAACTTTTTGCTACATTGTCCACAATGGCCTCACGATCAAACATGAGTTCCTCTACTATGTCTGCTACGACTTCTGCTACTACAGGTTCGGTGCTTCCACCACCTCCTCCAAGAATGCCAGCCTCTACACGACCTTAGGATATTATCCCTACCCGCAGTGTTCAGGAATCTGCCCCTGTTTTAGCATCTAACGACGAAATTTTAACCTTGTTTGGAAGTGTGCAGGAACAAATGAGGCAGCAGCAGGAAACGAACCAAATGCTCTTAAGGGAAATACAACTCCTGAAGTCTGGCTCGAGCAGATCCGCTGAGGATATTGTCACTCCATTACAACCCAGAGCTTTGAACTTCAGTTCAGCCGTGTATACAGAGGATAACAGGGGGAATATTGTGCCCAGCCTTCCTCAGAATCATACCCCTGAAATACCCTCCTCGGTCAGGATATCGACCATAAGGAGCTCAGGATATGCTTCAGGATATGGGCAGAATCCTCCAACGAGTAACATATTAAATAATAATAATACTCATACTACTAACAATAGTGGATCCTTGCAGGATACAGGTGTGACGTCAGCACTTACTAGGGAACTTCAAAAGTTGAAGGACATGATATCAAGTGTACCCGGGGTGGTCCAGCCAATCCCGGAAGTGTCTCAAGACAGCCATAAGATATCTCGCTTTGCATATCCTATCTGTGATGCTGAGATTCCAAAGAGGTTCCAAACCCCCAACATGAAGCTTTACGACGGAACGACGGATCCTGAGGAGCATATTGCTCAGTATAGGGAGAGGATGGAGATCAACCCTATCCCTCCGGATCTCAAGGAAGCATGCTTGTGCAAGGGTTTTGGTTCAACCTTGACAGGATCAGCTTTGAAGTGGCTCTTGAATGTTCCTCCACATTCAATTACATCTTTTGCTCATTTAGTAAATTTATTTAATAGTCAGTTTTCTTGTAGTAGGAGCTTTGAAAAATTAACAAGTGATCTCTACAGGATAACGCAGGGGCCTCAGGAATCCCTTAGGGATTATGTGAACAAGTTTAGCCGAGAATCACTAGACATTCCTCATCTTGATGTTGCAACAGCTGTGCAAGCTTTCAAGATGGGGTTGCAAAAGGATTCTCAATTCTACCAAGACCTTGTAATGAACCCATGCAGGAACCTGGATGAAGCTCGGAACAGGGCCCTAAGATACATTCGGTTGGAAGATGACAGAAAGATGCAAGAAAGAATGAACTCATCCAACACCTATGAGTCAACTAACAGGAAGTCGGAATCCTCATTTAAGTCGTATCGGTCCAAGCCATATGGCAGGAATGAGAACAAGAGAGTGAATGCTGTTGAAGATGAGGATCCTGAAGAATATCCTGAATTATCTGAATATTGCTTTTCTGTTAACATTCCTGAATTGATGTATGCCATGCAGGGTCTAGGGGACAAGGCAAGATGGCCTCGAAAGAATCAACAAAAAGCGGATTGGAAAGACAAATCAAAATGGTGTGCTTTCCACGAAGATTTCGGACATATGACCGAGGATTGCATTGCTTTGAGGAAAGAGATAAGCTATCTTCTAAGCAAGGGATATTTGAAAGATCTCTTAGGAAGAAAGAAGAATAAGGGTCAGGATACTGAGAAGGATCCTGAGCGAGCAGCCTCACCTCCCACGGATGCCAAGATAATCAA
This sequence comes from Helianthus tuberosus, assembly GCA_030545235.1. Lineage (NCBI taxonomy): Eukaryota > Viridiplantae > Streptophyta > Magnoliopsida > Asterales > Asteraceae > Helianthus > Helianthus tuberosus. The sequence goes on along the minus strand of CM060426.1, from coordinate 140,605,335 downwards.
CTTCATTTCGGGAGGATCCGACATTTGTGGGACTTCGTATTCGGCAGCAAAGAGACATGCAAAAGAAGCTAAGGCCGAAAGGGGAGACAAACCTGTCAGGATGACTACACTCACAACTGACAAAGTGATCACATTTGATGCTGATGACAGGGATACTGTCCAGGATCCTCACCATGATGCTCTGGTAATAACATTATATGTGGCTAACCATTTTGTACGCAGGATATTGGTTGATAATGGCAGCTCCGTCAACATAATCCAACTAGAGACACTAAAAAGGATGAATGTATCTCCAATGGATATCACTTCGAAGTCCACCGTGCTTGTTGGGTTAAGTGGAGAGGCCAGAAACACAGTGGGAGAGATAAAGTTGCCGGTGTACGTTAAAGGAGTCAACTCGATACAACGTTTCAGTGTGATGGACTCTCTATCCTGCTATAACATTATACTGGGAAGACCGTGGATTCACGACATGAAGGCCGTGCCATCAACATATCACCAATGCATCAAGATACCTACCCCTTGGGGAGTTGTTAAAGTTGATAGCGATCAGCAGGAGGCGAAAGAATGCTACTCATCCTCGATGAAATCCTCAACCAAACCTAGTGCAGCATAGCAATTAAAGACGCGGGCCCAGGATATCGTGGAGGATCCGGAGCAGGATGTGAAGAAAATTGTCCTGGACCATGATAATCCCGATATTTCGGTGCTCGTGGGAACCAATATCCCTCAGGATATTGAAGAGCAATTAATTAACTTTTTAAGATGCAGGATGTCAACGTTTGCATGGAAGCATGAGGATATGACAGGCATATCCAAAGATATTATCACACACAAGCTCGGAATTGATAAATCATTCAAGCCAGTGCAACAAAAAAGAAGGAAGTTTGCTCCTGAACGCAATACAATTATTCAAGAAGAAGTCGAAAGATTGTTGAAGTCCAAAATGATTAGAGAAGTCAAGTTCCCAAGGTGGCTAGCAAACGTGGTTGTGGTACAGAAGAAAAACGGAAAATGGAGAGTCTGTGTGGATTACACAGACTTGAATAAAGCTTGTCCTAAAGACCCATTTCCTCTACCCCATATTGATGCAATGGTAGATGCTACTGCTGGGCATGAAATGCTGACTTTCATGGATGCATCCTCAGGATTTCAACAGATTCAAATGGAGCCTTCTGACCAGGAGGATACTGCCTTCATGACACCAACATGTATTTATTGTTATACAGCTATGCCTTTTGGTTTGAAAAATGCAGGTGCAACATACCAAAGATTGGTAAACATGATGTTCAAAGACAAACTGGGGGACACCATGGAAGTGTACATTGACGATATGGTGGTAAAGTCAAAGAAAGCTCAGGATCACCTCCAGGATATTAAAGGAGCGTTTGATATCCTGGATCAGTATAATATGAAGCTGAATCCTGCTAAGTGCCATTTTGGAGTGGGGGCAGGAAAATTTCTAGGATATATGGTGACCAAAAGAGGAATAGAAGCAAGCCCGGAGCAGATTAAAGCCATCTTGGATATTAAATCACCCTCAAATATGAAAGATGTTCAACGATTAACGGGGCGAGTGGCAGCATTAAACAGATTTATCTCAAGATCCTCAGAGAAATGCAAAGATTTTTATGATATCCTGAAGAAGAACAAAAAATTCGAGTGGGGTGAGAAGCATGAAGCGGCCCTACAGGAGTTAAAGCAATATCTTTCAACCGCACCTCTACTGATGAAGCCTGAGAGTGGTGAACCATTATCCCTATACCTCGCGGTATCAGGGAACGCTGTAAGTGCCGTCCTTGTAAAGGACCATGAAGGTCAGCAATATCCTGTTTATTATGTTAGCAAAAGTTTGTTAGATGCTGAAACTAGGTATTCTCACTTAGAAAAATTAATACTAGCATTAGTCATGGCATCAACAAAACTTAGACATTATTTTGAGACTCATAGGATTCATGTTAAAACAAATTATCCTGTCAAGAATGTGCTTAGGAAACCAGAGATGTCAGGCAGGATGGCTAAGTGGTCCGTAAAGTTGAGTGCTTATGATTTAGTATATGAACCTAGGAATGCCATAAAATCTCAGGCTTTAGCTGACTTTGTGGCTGATTTTAGTAGTGATATCCAGGATGAGGTAGACCTAGAAGTTCAACAATTAGGAGAATCCTCAGGATCCTGGACATTATATACTGATGGTGCATCTAATATAAGAGGAGTAGGATTGGGAATACTACTAAAATCGCCCCAGGGGGACATATTACCCCAGGCTATTAGGTGTGAATTTCCTGCTACCAATAATGAGGCAGAATATGAAGCTTTAATTGCAGGATTAGAATTGGCTAAGAATATGAGTATAAAAAATTTACAAGCATATGTTGATTCTTTGTTAATTACTAACCATTTTAATGGATCATATGCAGTTAAGGGTGAGAAATTGACTGAATATCTTGATATTCTCAAAAAATTAGCAGGATATTTCGATGTTTTTACACTTGAACAGGTACCAAGAGAGGATAATGCTGAAGCGGATGCCTTAGCAAATCTGGGATCATCAATCAGGATACCAGAAGGGACCCAAATACCAATAATACATGTCTTATATCCTGCAACTAATCCTCAGGGTAAAGAAGTAGCGGATATTCGGGATCCTGGAGTGGAATATCCTGAACAGGATCCTGAATCCTGGACAACTCCAATTATGAAATATCTTAAAGATGGATACATACCCGAAAATGAAAATCCTAAGGCATTTAGGATGAAGGTATCACGATTCACTATTATAAATAATATTCTATACAAGAAATCTCTTGCAGGACCATATTTAAGGTGCTTGGAGGATCATGAAGCCAAAGAAGTACTTCAGGATATACATGAAGGGGACTGTGGTAATCACACTGGGGGCAGATCATTATTCTCGAAAGTATTGAGGACAGGATACTTTTGGCCAACAATGAGAAAAGATGCTGCAGAATATGCTCGAAGATGTGATGCATGTCAAAGGCATAGTAACATACTACATCAACCAGCTGAACCACTATATCCTGTAGTTTCCCCTTGGCCATTCATGAAGTGGGGGATGGATATAGTAGGAAAGTTACCAAAGGCTCCGGGAGGAAAAGTATTTATGTTAGCAATGACGGATTATTTCTCTAAGTGGGTCGAGGCTGAAGCATTCGTTCAAGTAAGAGACCAAGAAGTAGTATCCTTCATAAAGAGGAATATCCTGACTAGGTTTGGAGTACCAGCTGAGATCATTTGTGATAATGGGTCCCAGTTTATAAGCAAAAGGACTACTGACTTTTGCAAGAGTTGGGGAATCAAAATGATCACATCTACTCCGGTACATCCTCAAGCGAATGGACAAGCCGAATCCTCGAACAAGATAATAGTCAATAACTTAAAGAAGAGACTTGGAGCCAAAAAAGGAAGATGGGCGGAAGAGTTACCCTTTGTTTTGTGGGCTGATAGGACAACGGTGAAGAATGCAACTGGCCAAACCCCGTTTTCCTTGGTATTTGGAGCAGAGGCAATGATTCCAACAGAAATGACGATACCTACTGCAAGATCTATGCTACAGGATCCTGAACAGAATCCTGAAGTCTTATGTTAGGATTTGGATACTATAGATGAAAAAAGAGATGCAGCAAGGCTGAGGATAGCAGCATATCAACAAAGAATATCCAGAGCATATAATAAGAACATAAGGACTAGAAGATTTCGAGTTGGTGATTGGGTGCTGAGAAAGGCTTTTCAAAATACCACTAATCCTGCCGATGGCAAGCTAGCTCCGAAATGGGAAGGACCTTATGAAGTCGAGTCAGAAGCAGGGAAAGGAGCATATCGACTCAGGAATGTGGAAGGAGATATGCTACCAAGATCCTGGAATGCAATACATTTGAAGCTCTATTTCAAGTAAGAGTAGAATTTATTTTCTATCTCGGAATGGTATGTGTTCTATCTCTTTAAAATATATTTGTTTATTATCTTGAACCCAATACTGACTTAAGCATCGGAGGGGTGTTAGCCAAGCTAACACCCACCTTAGTTTAGAACTGTTTTGCAGGATATGTTTCAGGATATAGCTCCAGGATATATACTCAGGATAAGTCGAAAGATTAGAGGATTGGCCCCCTCTCTCACGATTAAGGGATCCTGATCCCTTCAAAGGTTTAAAGGTATTCACCTTTCTTTCGAATTGGGTTTAAACACCTCGCCTGGAGCGCAAGTTATCTAGGTGTAGTTCAAGGTAGCGGGACCAGTTCATGTAAAAGTGGCTGACAATTTCGTTACTGTTGGCTATATCCTGGATCCTAAAGGTATATGAGGATTGATCACCCTCTCTCACGAAAGAGTATTTTCATACTCTCAAAGGTTTAAAGGTTTTCACCTTTCTAAGTCTAGGAGTTTATACACTCTCGCCTGTAGCGCATGAAATTCAGGGTTTATCCCCAGATATCAGGGTTTATCCCCAATATGCTAAGGATTCTTTTCAGGATATCAGGGGTTCTGCCCTTGGGCATTCGGAATTCGTTCGAGTCAAAAGGTAAATACATTTGTGTCTTTGTCAAACGCAGGGGACACACATTATTCTAATTCAAAGGATGGATCCAAGTTTATAAGTATGCACTGGGGACAAATTTATGATAAAGGATTGGGACTGATTCTCTAAGAATCTCTGGTATGATCTCTCCTTTTTATTTGGATAATTTATAGGTTATATTTCAATATCCCTATTAAGATATCTTTCAGGATATCTCCCAGGATACATTTATGATATGTGTTCCTAAAAATGTTCAAACCAAACAGTTTTCACAAGTAAAATTTGTGTGACAATAATAATAAAGTCAAAAGGGTAGTTATATTATTAACATACCAAAAGATGTGCTCTTAGTTTCACCTCAAAACAAGGCCCATCCACTAAGAGCACTAGTAGTTCATAACCATATTTACCCAACAGTTGAGGGCTTCGTCTCAAACCGAGACCCATCCACCTTCAACTGTTGTATTGTTCAAAAAGCATGCAGGAAATGTAAATTGTTCAGGTACGGGAAAGTAAAATGCAGAAAAGTAAATTGTTTGTGGAACTGCAGACCAACATTCAGATTCAAAAAGGTGGGCTCTGGCCTTGGCACGTATATCCGTCATCGCCCACCTAAATGCCCTCACACAGCGGCATCACCTCCGACCTTCTCAGACTTCTCCGCTCCAGCATCTTGACCAGCATCCTGCGCAGCATCCTGACCAATGTCCATTTCAGCATCACCTCCAGCATCCTTCTTCTCTCCAGCTTGGACCACCACCTCCGTTGACTTGGAAGACTCACCGGCTTCAGCAGGAAGTGGCACAGCTTTGCCTCCGAGCTCCTTCAATTTAGCCACCCAGGATTCGACTGGCCAAGATGGACAAACAAGGCCCGTCTCCTTGGCCTCATAGGCCATTTTGATGCGTGCTTGTAGCAGGGAGACGATAGCAGAAGCCTTGATTCCCTCTCGAAAGCTGATCAAGGCCTGATCATGGTCCATTTGAACGCTGGCAAGTTTGACCTCAGTATCTTGGGTGACCTTCTTTAGCAAGCTTTCATAGTGCCGGCTCTTTGCTTCGGCAATAGCACCTTGGTCAGCAACGGTGCTCTCGAGCTGCTTGATCCTGGCTTCATGAAGTGCCACAGTACCACAAGCGTCATTGTACAAGTGGAGCAAATGCTGGAGGCCCTGTACATTGATCACAGGTATGGGGTTAGAATGTATGCTGACTAAGACATCCTACCAGGATATCCTGTTAGGATATACGTGCAGGATATATGTGCAGGATATACATGAAGGATATGCGTCAGGATATTACCTTGTTGAGGAAGGATGTCATTGGCTCTAAGGAGTCGGAGAAGCTGAGTTCATCATAGGAGAACCCTTCTGAGCCTGGAGTGCTGACCTCAAGGCCCTTTCTCTTTTTCGCTGCGGAAGCACAGAGTTCTTGGATTGGCCTTGGGAGCCGGGAGTGGCTTGAAGCTGGTGGTAGCAGGAGTCTCCTTCTTAACTATGGCTGGAGTTGGATAGCTGTCAAGTTCATCCAGGTCTAGATAGACTGGGACTTTGCTGGAATCTGCACACAGGGAGTAAATTCTAAATCCCTCCTATAAATAACAGATAAGAAGCATATGTGTGCAGGATATCTTGCAGGATCCTTACCAGACATGTTGGCACTTGAAAGAGGACTTGGAGTTGGTGGAGAAGGGTTGAAACTTCTTTCTGCCTCTGGGAGAAGTCTAATGGCGTCTATTCTTTCTTGGGAATTAGCGAGAGGAGGAGCAATCTTCCTGAAATCAGCTGCACAATAAAGAAGATAAATTAGTTCAGGATATGGAACAGGATAAGCGACAGGATCATTCTTAAACCCTAAATCCTACCCTTTTTCAACCATTGTACCGGATATTCCGTTCCACCAGGGATTGAGTCCCTTTTTACAAAGAAAAACTTGGATTGCCAACCATCCTCGTTCCTGGTGGCACGAAGTATCAATGGGTCACCGGAAGTAGAATAAAACAGAAATCTACATGATCTGTGGCATCTAAGCTTGTAAGCCAGGGGGAGATCATGGATGGAAAGATCAGGAATGTGGTTTCTCTTGATCTGGTCAAGAACAGATAAGACACGCCAGAGCATTGGCATTGTCTGGCTAAAAGAGATTTTTGTGAGATTAAAGAATTCGGTGATGAAGTCCGGAAAGGGGAATCGTAGCCCTAGGGTAAAAGGGAAAGCACTAAAGCATATCCACTCGTTGGAGACCATATCTGACCGGATTTCACGGTCAAACGGTCTAAATACGGTTCCTTCCGGGAAGATACCGGAGGATTTTAAGGCTGACAGGTGGGCACTATCAAAGGTACAGGCTTCCTTCTCCGGTTCTTGGAGAAGGTTTTGTTGGAAGAACGTAGGGGCCGAGTCACCTGAACTAGATCTTGTTTGGCGCGGCATTTGATCGCCTGAATTTTTCGCCGGAGAGAAAAGATGAAGATAAATTTGAAAGATAGAGAGAAAATGTACCTTTTCCTTGTCGATTATGATTAAAAAGGGATGAGGATGAGAAGATATAGGGCATGATGAGTAGATATAGGCTGAGTAGTTGCAAACGGTCACATCACAGGTCTTATCTCTTAATTGCCTCGGTTTGCGTAAAAAATGTAACCGTTAGTAATGAGGATACTAAACGGTAACATTTTTGGGGACAATTGTTGTGGGCTAATTTCTGAGCTCATATCCTGAGAAATATCTTGGCTTATATCTTGATTAAATAATGTCTGTTCATATCCGGGGTGCAGATTCAGGGTATTGGTAACATCCTGAATGGTATCCTCAGGATCACTAACGGATTATGTGCAGGTACGTGGGCTGGAAGCTAGCAACGTTCACAAAGACTTATTCTGCGGACGACTCGGTCCAAACCGTTCAAAGAAAGACGTTGAAGCCTTATTACTCGGTCTACAACGTTCGTGATGGAATATTCGGAGCATCCCATATTTATAGGGATATTTGTTTGTATTTCGTTACTATAAATAGGAGGGACACCAGATCGAATAGGACACAACAATTTCACTGCGATCACACTCACTACACACTAACACTTGTTCTTTCGCAATTTGTACTCTCACACGAATTCATTGTAACACTTAGCGATCTGGTTGATATCCTGCACTGTATCCTGAAGTTTAAAGCAATAAGAAGAACAAGGCAGCTGCGATTGTCAGCTCCCGAGGTTTTATGCCGGCGATCTAGATTGATCAAGGGCTTTCCTCGTACATCTCGTGTCGTTTCCTTTACTTTTTGCTTACTATTTGCTCACTGTTAGATCGCAGATACAGCTCAATATCCTGAGCCGTATCCTGAATACTGATTTTCTAAACAACTCACCAAGCATATTTTCTATAAACTTTCTAGCACACTACCTCACATTACTAATTTGATCACTAAATTGCTTCGGTAATTTTTGACCAAAACACCAACCACCCAAGAATGGAATCATCGAGCGAAAACACTTGACAACCTCCTATAAGCAGCTTTTCTTGCACCAGACCTTTCTCCATCAATTAGGAATCTGATGCCGTCACTAAACACATTCTTTAAATTGTAGCCATTTGTTGAGTGTTTTTTTTGGTGTCTAATCCGCATTATATCACCATTGCCCTTGATTTTCTTGACTGCATATCTCTTAAATGTCAACATATACACGTGCGATTTAGTTTACGAAGATTTTTCAATGCCGAGAACCTCGATCAGAGAGTAAAAAAGGCGTAAGGTTCACAATGGTGTAAAATTAAAATGGGATATACCGGGCTAGTATTCGAGTTACAGGAACAAGGGCCAAACCACCCACCCAAGAATGGAATCGTCGAGCGAAAACACTTGACAACCTCCTAGAAGCAGCTTTTCTTGCCACCAGACCTTTCTCTATCAATTAGGAATCTGATGCCGTCACTAAACACATTACTTAAATTGTAGCCATTTGTTGAGCGTTTTTTTTTGGTGTCTAATCCGCATATATATCACCATTGCCCTTGATTTTCTTGACTGTATATCTCTTAAACGTCAACGTATAAATGTGTTATTTAGTTAACGAAGATTTTTCAATGCCGAGAACCTCGATCAGAGAGTAAAAAAGGCGTAAGGTTCACAATGGTGTAAAATTAAAATGGGATATACCGGGCTAGGAAACGAGTTATAGGAACAAGGGCTAAACCAACCACCCAAGAATGGAATCGTCGAGCGAAAACACTTGACAACATCCTAGAAGCAGCTTTTATTGCCACCAGACCTTTCTCCATCAATTAGGAATCTGATGCTGTCACTAAACACATTCCTTAAATTGCAGCTATTAGTTGAGTGTTTTTTTTTGTGTCTAATCCGCATATATATCACCATTGCCCTTGACTTTCTTGACTGTATATCTCTTAAATGTCAACATATACACGTGTGATTTAGTTTCCGAAGATTTTTCAATGCCGAGAACCTCGATCAGAGAGTAAAAAAGGCGTAAGGTTCACAATGGTATAAAATTAAAATAGGATATACCGGGCTAGGATTTGATTTACAGGAATAAGGGCCAAACCAACCACCCAAGAATGGAATCCTCGAGCGAAAACACTTGACAACCTCCTAGAAGCAGCTTTTCTTGCCACCAGACCTTTCTCCATCAATTAGGAATATGATGTCGTCACTAAACATATTCCTTAAATTGTAGCCATTTGTTGAGTGTTTTTTTTTTGTGTCTAATCCGCATATATATCACCATTGCCCTTGATTTTCTTCACTGTATATCTCTTAAATGTCAACATATACACTTTACGAAAATTTTTCAATGCCGAGAACCACGATCAGAGAGTAAAAAAGGCGTAAGGTTCACAATGGTGTAAAATTAATATGGGATATACCGGGCTACGATTAGAGTTACAGGAAAAAGGGCCAAACCAACCACCCAAGAATGGAATCATCGAGCGAAAACACTTGACAACCTCCTAGAAGCAGCTTTTCTTGCCACCAGACCTTTCTCCATCAATTAGGAATCTGATGCCGTCACTAAACACATTCTTTAAATTGTAGCCATTTGTTGAGTGTTTTTTTTGGTGTCTAATCCGCATTATATCACCATTGCCCTTGATTTTCTTGACTGCATATCTCTTAAATGTCAACATATACACGTGTGATTTAGTTTACGAAGATTTTTCAATGCCGAGAACCTCGATCAGAGAGTAAAAAAGGCGTAAGGTTCACAATGGTGTAAAATTAAAATGGGATATACCGGGCTAGTATTCGAGTTACAGGAACAAGTGCCAAACCACCCACCCAAGAATGGAATCGTCGAGCGAAAACACTTGACAACCTCCTAGAAGCAGCTTTTCTTGCCACCTGACCTTTCTCCATCAATTAGGAATCTGATGCCGTCACTAAACACATTCTTTAAATTGTAGCCATTTGTTGAGTGTTTTTTTTGGTGTCCAATCCGCATTATATCACCATTGCCCTTGATTTTCTTGACCGTATATCTCTTAAACGTCAACATATAAATGTGTTATTTAGTTTACGAAGATTTTTCAATGCCGAGAACCTCGATCAGAGAGTAAAAAAGGCGTAAGGTTCACAATGGTGTAAAATTAAAATGGGATATACCGGGCTAGGATACGAGTTATAGGAACAAGGGCTAAACCACCCACCCTAGAATGGAATCGTCGAGCGAAAACACTTGACAACATCCTAGAAGCAGCTTTTATTGCCACCAGACCTTTCTCCATCAATTAGGAATCTGATGCCGTCTATAAACACATTCCTTAAATTGCAGCCATTAGTTGAGTGTTTTTTATTTGTGTCTAATCCGCATATATATCACCATTGCCCTTGATTTTCTTGACTGTATATCTCTTAAATGTCAACATATACACGTGTGATTTAGTTTCCGAAGATTTTTCAATGCCGAGAACCTCGATCAGAGAGTAAAAAAGGCGTAAGGTTCACAATGGTATAAAATTAAAATAGGATATACCGGGCTAGGATTTGATTTACAGGAATAAGGGCCAAACCAACCACCCAAGAATGGAATCGTCGAGCGAAAACACTTGACAACCTCCTAGAAGCAGCTTTTCTTGCCACATCCCCATCAATTAGGAATCTGATGTCGTCACTAAACATATTTCTTAAATTGTAGCCATTTGTTGAGTGTTTTTTTTGGTGTCTAATCCGTATATATATCACCATTGCCCTTGATTTTCATGACTGTATATCTCTTAAATGTCAATATATACACGTGTGATTTAGTTTACGAAGATTTTTCAATGCCGAGAATCTCGATCAGAGAGTAAAAAAGGCATAAGGTTCACAATGGTGTAAAATTAAAATGGAATATACCGGGCTAGGATTCGAGTCACAGGAACAAGGGCCAAACCAACCACCCAAGAATGGAATCGTCGAGCGAAAACACTTGACAACCTCCTAGAAGCAGCTTTTCTTGCCACCAGACCTTTCTTCATTAATTAGGAATCTGATGCCGTCACTAAACACATTCCTTAAATTGTAGCCATTTGTTGAGTGTTTTTTTTTGTGTCTAATCCGCATATATATCACCATTGCCTTTGATTTTCTTCACTGTATATCTCTTAAATGTCAACATATACACTTTACGAAAATTTTTCAATGCCGAGAACCACGATCAGAGAGTAAACAAGGCGTAAGGTTCACAATGGTGTAAAATTAATATGGGATATACCGGGCTAGGATTCGAGTTACAGGAAAAAGGGCCAAACCAACCACCCAAGAATGGAATCATCGAGCGAAAACACTTGACAACCTCCTAGAAGCAGCTTTTCTTGCACCAGACCTTTCTCCATCAATTAGGAATCTGATGCCGTCACTAAACACATTCTTTAAATTGTAGCCATTTGTTGAGTGTTTTTTTTTGGTGTCTAATCCGCATTATATCACCATTGCCCTTGATTTTCTTGAATGCATATCTCTTAAATGTCAACATATACACGTGTGATTTAGTTTACGAAGATTTTTCAATGCCGAGAACCTCGATCAGAGAGTAAAAAAGGCGTAAGGTTCACAATGGTGTAAAATTAAAATGGGATATACCGGGCGAGTATTCGAGTTACAGGAACAAGGGCCAAACCACCCACCCAAGAATGGAATCGTCGAGCGAAAACACTTGACAACCTCCTAGAAGCAGCTTTTCTTGCCACCAGACCTTTCTCCATCAATTAGGAATCTGATGCCGTCACTAAACACATTCTTTAAATTGTAGCCATTTGTTGAGTGTTTTTTTTGGTGTCTAATCCGCATTATATCACCATTGCCCTTGATTTTCTTGACTGCATATCTCTTAAATGTCAACATATACACGTGTGATTTAGTTTACGAAGATTTTTCAATTCCGAGAACCTCGATCAGAGAGTAAAAAAGGCGTAAGGTTCACAATGGTGTAAAATTAAAATGGGATATACCGGGCTAGTATTCGAGTTACAGGAACAAGGGCCAAACCACCCACCCAAGAATGGAATCGTCGAGCGAAAACACTTGACAACCTCCTAGAAGCAGCTTTTCTTGCCACCCGACCTTTCTCCATCAATTAGGAATCTGATGCCGTCACTAAACACATTCTTTAAATTGTAGCCATTTGTTGAGTGTTTTTTTTTGGTGTCTAATCCGCATTATATCAACATTGCCCTTGATTTTCTTGACTGTATATCTCTTAAACGTCAACATATAAATGTGTTATTTAGTTTACGAAGATTTTTCAATGCCGAGAACCTCGATCAGAGAGTAAAAAAGGCGTAAGGTTCACAATGGTGTAAAATTAAAATGGGATATACCGGGCTAGGATACGAGTTATAGGAACAAGGGCTAAACCAACCACCCAAGAATGGAATCGTCGAGCGAAAACACTTGACAACATCCTACAAGCAGCTTTTATTGCCACCAGACCTTTCTCCATCAATTAGGAATCTGATGCCGTCACTAAACACATTCCTTAAATTGCAGCCATTAGTTGAGTGTTTTTTTTTTGTGTCTAATCCGCATATATATCACCATTACCCTTGATTTTCTTGACTGTATATCTCTTAAATGTCAACATATACACGTGTGATTTAGTTTCCGAAGATTTTTCAATGCCAAGAACCTCGATCAGAGAGTAAAAAAGGCGTAAGGTTCACAATGGTATAAAATTAAAATAGGATATACCGGGCTAGGATTTGATTTACAGGAGTAAGGGCCAAACCAACCACCCAAGAATGGAATCGTCGAGTGAAAACACTTGACAACCTCCTAGAAGCAGCTTTTCTTGCCACCAGACCTTTCTCCATCAATTAGGAATCTGATGTCGTCACTAAACATATTCCTTAAATTGTAGCCATTTGTTGAGTGTTTTTTTTTGGTGTCTAATCCGTATATATATCACCATTGCCCTTGATTTTCTTGACTGTATATCTCTTAAATGTCAATATATACACGTGTGATTTAGTTTACGAAGATTTTTCAATGCCGAGAATCTCGATCAGAGAGTAAAAAAGGCGTAAGGTTCACAATGGTATAAAATTAAAATAGGATATACCAGGCTAGGATTTGATTTACAGGAATAAGGGCCAAACCAACCACCCAAGAATGGAATCGTCGAGCGAAAACACTTGACAACCTCCTAGAAGCAGCTTTTCTTGCCACCAGACCTTTCTCCATCAATTAGGAATCTGATGTCGTCACTAAACATATTCCTTAAATTGTAGCCATTTGTTGAGTGTTTTTTTTTGTGTCTAATCCGCATATATATCACCATTGCCCTTGATTTTCTTCACTGTATATCTCTTAAATGTCATCATATACACTTTACGAAAATTTTTCAATGCCGAGAACCACGATCAGAGAGTAAAAAAGGCGTAAGGTTCACAATGGTGTAAAATTAATATGGGATATACCGGGCTACGATTAGAGTTACAGGAAAAAGGGCCAAACCAACCACCCAAGAATGGAATCATCGAGCAAAAACACTTGACAACCTCCTAGAAGCAGCTTTTCTTGCCACCAGACCTTTCTCCATCAATTAGGAATCTGATGCCGTCACTAAACACATTCTTTAAATTGTAGCCATTTGTTGAGTGTTTTTTTTGGTGTCTAATCCGCATTATATCACCATTGCCCTTGATTTTCTTGACTGCATATCTCTTAAATGTCAACATATACACGTGTGATTTAGTTTACGAAGATTTTTCAATGCCGAGAACCTCGATCAGAGAGTAAAAAAGGCGTAAGGTTCACAATGGTGTAAAATTAAAATGGGATATACCGGGCTAGTATTCGAGTTACAGGAACAAGGGCCAAACCACCCACCCAAGAATGGAATCGTCGAGCGAAAACACTTGACAACCTCCTAGAAGCAGCTTTTCTTGCCACCAGACCTTTCTCCATCAATTAGGAATCTGATGCCGTCACTAAACACATTCTTTAAATTGTAGCCATTTGTTGAGTGTTTTTTTTTTGTGTCTAATCCGCATTATATCACCATTGCCCTTGATTTTCTTGACCGTATATCTCTTAAACGTCAACATATAAATGTGTTATTTAGTTTACGAAGATTTTTCAATGCCGAGAACCTCGATCAGAGAGTAAAAAAGGCGTAAGGTTCACAATGGTGTAAAATTAAAATGGGATATACCGGGCTAGGATACGAGTTATAGGAAGAAGGGCTAAACCAACCACCCTAGAATGGAATCGTCGAGCGAAAACACTTGACAACATCCTAGAAGCAGCTTTTATTGCCACCAGACCTTTCTCCATCAATTAGGAATCTGATGCAGTCACTAAACACATTCCTTAAATTGCAGCCATTAGTTGAGTGTTTCTTTTTGGTGTCTAATCCGCATATATATCACCATTGCCCTTGATTTTCTTGACTGTATATATCTTAAATGTCAACATATACACGTTTGATTTAGTTTCTGAAGATTTTTCAATGCCGAGAACCTCGATCAGAGAGTAATAAAGGCGTAAGGTTTACAATGGTGTAAAATTAAAATGGGATATACCGGGCTAGTATTCGAGTTACAGGAACAAGGGCCAAACCAACCACCAAAGAATGGAATCGTGGAGCGAAAACACTTGACAACCTCCTAGAAGCAGCTCTTCTTGCCACAAGACCTTTCTTCATTAATTAGGAATCTGATGCCGTCACTAAACACATTCCTTAAATTGTAACCATTTGTTGTGTGTGTTTTTTTTTGGTGTCTAATCCGCATTATATCAACATTGCCCTTGATTTTCTTGACTGTATATCTCTTAAATGTCAACATATACACGTGTGATTTAGTTTACGAAGATTTTTCAACGCCGAGAACCTCGATCAGAGAGTAAAAAAGGCGTAAGGTTCACAATGGTGTAAAATTAAAATGGGATATACCGGGCTAGTATTCGAGTTACAGGAACAAGGGCCAAACCACCCACCCAAGAATGGAATCGTCGAGCGAAAACACTTGACAACCTCCTAGAAGCAGCTTTTCTTGCCACCAGACCTTTCTCCATCAATTAGGAATCTGATGCCGTCACTAAACACATTCTTTAAATTGTAGTCATTTGTTGAGTGTTTTTTTTTGGTGTCTAATCCGCATTATATCACCATTGCCCTTGATTTTCTTGACTGTATATCTCTTAAACGTCAACATATAAATGTGTTATTTAGTTTACGAAGATTTTTCAATGCCGAGAACCTCGATCAGAGAGTAAAAAAGGCGTAAGGTTCACAATGGTGTAAAATTAAAATGGGATATACCGGGCTAGGATACGAGTTATAGGAACAAGGGCTAAACCAACCACCCAAGAATGGAATCGTCGAGCGAAAACATTTGACAACATCCTACAAGCAGCTTTTATTGCCACCAGACCTTTCTCCATCAATTAGGAATCTGATGCCGTCACTAAACACATTCTTTAAATTGTAGCCATTTGTTGAGTGTTTTTTTTTGGTGTCTAATCCGCATTATATCACCATTGCCCTTGATTTTCTTGACTGTATATCTCTTAAATGTCAACATATACACGTGTGATTTAGTTTCCGAAGATTTTTCAATGCCGAGAACCTCGATCAGAGAGTAAAAAAGGCGTAAGGTTCACAATGGTATAAAATTAAAATAGGATATACCGGGCTAGGATTTGATTTACAGGAATAAGGGCCAAACTAACCACCCAAGAATGGAATCGTCGAGCGAAAACACTTGACAACCTCCTAGAAGCAGCTTTTCTTGCCACCAGACCTTTCTCCATCAATTAGGAATCTGATGTCGTCACTAAACATATTCCTTAAATTGTAGCCATTTGTTGAGTGTTTTTTTTGGTGTCTAATCCGTATATATATCACCATTGCCCTTGATTTTCTTGACTGTATATCTCTTAAATGTCAATATATACACGTGTGATTTAGTTTACTAAGATTTTTCAATGCCGAGAATCTCGATCAGAGAGTAAAAAAGGCGTAAGGTTCACAATGGTGTAAAATTAAAATGGAATATACCGGGCTAGGATTCGAGTTACAGGAACAAGGGCCAAACCAACCACCCAAGAATGGAATCGTCGAGCGAAAACACTTGACAACCTCCTAGAAGCAGCTTTTCTTGCCACCAGACCTTTCTTCATTAATTAGGAATCTGATGCCGTCACTAAACACATTCCTTAAATTGTAGCCATTTGTTGAGTGTTTTTTTTTTGTGTCTAATCCGCATATATATCACCATTGCCCTTGATTTTCTTCACTGTATATCTCTTAAATGTTAACATATACACTTTACGAAGATTTTTCAATGCCGAGAACCACGATCAGAGAGTAAAAAAGGCGTAAGGTTCACAATGGTGTAAAATTAAAATGGGATATACCGGGCTAGGATACGAGTTATAGGAACAAGGGCTAAACCAACCACCCAAGAATGGAATCGTCGAGCGAAAACACTTGACAACATCCTACAAGCAGCTTTTATTGCCACCAGACCTTTCTCCATCAATTAGGAATCTGATGCCGTCACTAAACACATTCTTTAAATTGTAGCCATTTGTTGAGTGTTTTTTTTTGGTGTCTAATCCGCATTATATCACCATTGCCCTTGATTTTCTTGACTGTATATCTCTTAAATGTCAACATATACACGTGTGATTTAGTTTACGAAGATTTTTCAATGCCGAGAACCTCGATCAGAGAGTAAAAAAGGCGTAAGGTTCACAATGGTATAAAATTGAAATAGGATATACCGGGCTAGGATTTGATTTACAGGAATAAGGGCCAAACCAACCACCCAAGAATGGAATCGTCGAGCGAAAACACTTGACAACCTCCTAGAAGCAGCTTTTCTTGCCACCAGACCTTTCTCCATCAATTAGGAATCTGATGTCGTCACTAAAAATATTCCTTAAATTGTAGCCATTTGTTGAGTGTTTTTTTTGGTGTCTAATCCGTATATATATCACCATTGCCCTTGATTTTCTTGACTGTATATCTCTTAAATGGCAATATATACACGTGTGATTTAGTTTACTAAGATTTTTCAATGCCGAGAATCTCGATCAGAGAGTAAAAAAGGCGTAAGGTTCACAATGGTGTAAAATTAAAATGGAATATACCGGGCTAGGATTCGAGTTACAGGAACAAGGGCCAAACCAACCACCCAAGAATGGAATCGTCGAGCGAAAACACTTGACAACCTCCTAGAAGCAGCTTTTCTTGCCACCAGACCTTTCTTCATTAATTAGGAATCTGATGCCGTCACTAAACACATTCCTTAAATTGTAGCCATTTGTTGAGTGTTTTTTTTGTGTCTAACCCGGATATATATCACCATTGCCCTTGATTTTCTTCACTGTATATCTCTTAAATGTTAACATATACACTTTACGAAGATTTTTCAATGCCGAGAACCACGATCAGAGAGTAAAAAAGGCGTAAGGTTCACAATGGTGTAAAATTAATATGGGATATACGGGGCTAGGATTCGAGTTACAGAAAAAGGGCCAAACCAACCACCCAAGAATGGAATCGTCGAGCGAAAATACTTGACAACCTCCTAGAAGCAGCTTTTCTTGCCACCAGACCTTTCTCCATCAATTAGGAATCTGATGCCGTCACTAAACACATTCTTTAAATTGTAGCAATTTGTTGAGTGTTTTTTTTTTGGTGTCTAATCCGCATTATATCACCATTGCCCTTGATTTTCTTGACTGTATATCTCTTAAATGTCAACATATACACGTGTGATTTAGTTTACGAAGATTTTTCAATTCCGAGAACCTCGATCAGATTCTAAAAAAGGCGTAAGGTTCACAATGGTGTAAAATTAAAATGGGATATACCGGGCTAGTATTCGAGTTACAGGAACAAGGGCCAAACCACCCACCCAAGAATGGAATCGTCGAGCGAAAACACTTGACAACCTCCTAGAAGCAACTTTTCTTGCCACCAGACCTTTCTCCATCAATTAGGAATCTGATGCCATCACTAAACACATTCTTTAAATTGTAGCCATTTGTTGAGTGTTTTTTTTTGGTGTCTAATCCGCATTATATCACCATTGCCCTTGATTTTCTTGACTGTATATCTCTTAAATGTCAACATATACACGTGTGATTTAGTTTACGAAGATTTTTCAATGCCGAGAACCTCGATCAGAGAGTAAAAAAGGCGTAAGGTTCACAATGGTGTAAAATTAATATGGAATATACCGGGCTAGTATTCGAGTTACAGGAACAAGGGCCAAACCACCCACCCAAGAATGGAATCGTCAAGCGAAAACACTTGACAACCTCCTAGAAGCAGCTTTTCTTGCCACCAGACCATTCTCCATCAATTAGGAATCTGATGCCGTCACTAAACACATTACTTAAATTGTAGCCATTTGTTGAGTGTTTTTTTTTGGAGTCTAATCCGCATATATATCACCATTGCCCTTGATCTTCTTGACTGTATATCTCTTAAACGTCAACATATAAATGTGTTATTTAGTTTACGAAGATTTTTCAATGCCGAGAACCTCGATCAGAGATTAAAAAGGCGTAAGGTTCACAATGGTGTAAAATTAAAATGGGATATACCGGGCTAGGATACGAGTTACAGGAACAAGGGCCAAACCAACCACCCAAGGATGGAATCGTCGAGCGAAAACACTTGACAACATCCTAGAAGCAGCTTTTATTGCCACCAGACCTTTCTCCATTAATTAGGAATCTGATGCAGTCACTAAACACATTCCTTAAATTGCAGCCATTAGTTGAGTGTTTCTTTTTGGTGTCTAATCCGCATATATATCACCATTGCCCTTGATTTTCTTGACTGTATATCTCTTAAATGTCAACATATACACGTTTGATTTAGTTTATGAAGATTTTTCAATGCCGAGAACCTCGATCAGAGAGTAATAAAGGCGTAAGGTTTACAATGGTGTAAAATTAAAATGGGATATACCGGGCTAGTATTCGAGTTACAGGAACAAGGGCCAAACCAACCACCAAAGAATGGAATCGTGGAGCGAAAACACTTGACAACCTCCTAGAAGCAGCTTTTCTTGCCACCAGACCTTTCTTCATTAATTAGGAATCTGATGCCGTCACTAAACACAT
The DNA here is from genome assembly GCA_030545235.1 of Helianthus tuberosus. NCBI lineage: Eukaryota > Viridiplantae > Streptophyta > Magnoliopsida > Asterales > Asteraceae > Helianthus > Helianthus tuberosus. The sequence continues at coordinate 140,586,214 of CM060426.1, read as the reverse complement.
TCCTTAAATTGTAACCATTTGTTGTGTGTGTTTTTTTTTGGTGTCTAATCCGCATATATATCACCATTGCCCTTGATTTTCTTAACTATATATCTCTTAAATGTCAACATATACACGTGTGATTTAGTTTACGCAGATTTTTCAATGCCGAGAACCTCGATCAGAGAGTAAAAAAGGCGTAAGGTTGACAATGGTGTAAAATTAAAATGGAATATACCGGGCTAGGATTCGAGTTACAGGAACAAGGGCCAAACCAACCACCCAAGAATGGAATCGTCGAGCGAAAACACTTGACAACCTCCCAGAAGCAGCTTTTCTTGCCACCAGACCTTTCTTCATTAATTAGGAATCTGATGCCGTCACTAAACACATTCCTTAAATTGTAGCCATTTCTTGAGTGTTTTTTTTTGGTGTCTAATCCGCATATATATCACCATTGCCCTTGATTTTCTTCACTGTATATCTCTTAAATGTTAACATATACACTTTACGAAGATTTTTCAATGCCGAGAACCACGATCAGAGAGTAAAAAAGGCATAAGGTTCACAATGGTATAAAATTAATATGGTATATACCGGGCTAGGATTCGAGTTACAGGAACAAGGGCCAAACCAACCACCCAAGAATGGAATCGTCGAGCGAAAATACTTGACAACCTCCTAGAAGCAGCTTTTCTTGCCACCAGACCTTTCTCCATCAATTAGGAATCTGATACCGTCACCAAACACATTCTTTAAATTGTAGCTATTTGTTGAGTGTTTTTATTTTTTTGGTGTCTAATCCGCATATATATCACCATTGCCCTTGATTTTCTTGACTGTATATCTCTTAAATGTCAACATATACACGTGTGATTTAGTTTACGAAGATTTTTCAATGCCGAGAACCTCGATCAGAGAGTAAAAAAGGCGTAAGGTTCACAATGGTGTAAAATTAAAATGGGATATACCGGGCTAGTATTCGAGTTACAGGAACAAGGGCCAAACCACCCACCCAAGAATGGAATCGTCGAGCGAAAACACTTGACAACCTCCTAGAAGCAGCTTTTCTTTCCACCAGACCTTTCTCCATCAATTAGGAATCTGATTCCGTCACTAAACACATTACTTAAATTGTAGCCATTTGTTGAGTGTTTTTTTTGGTGTCCAATCCGCATATATATCACCATTGCCCTTTATTTTCTTGACTGTATATCTCTTAAACATCAACATATAAATGTGTTATTTAGTTTACGAAGATTTTTCAATGCTGAGAACCTCGATCAGAGAGTAAAAAAGGCGTAAGGTTCACAATGGTGTAAAATTAAAATGGGATATACCGGGCTAGGATACGAGTTACAGGAACAAGGGCTAAACCAACCACCCAATAATGGAATCGTCGAGCGAAAACACTTGACAACATCCTAGAAGCAGCTTTTATTGCCACCAGACCTTTCTCCATCAATTAGGAATCTGATGCCGTCACTAAACACATTCCTTAAATTGCAGCCATTAGTTGAGTGTTTCTTTTTGGTGTCTAATCCGCATATATATCACCATTGCCCTTGATTTTCTTGACTGTATATCTCTTAAATGTCAACACATACACGTTTGATTTAGTTTATGAAGATTTTTCAATGCTGAGAACCTCGATCAGAGAGTAAAAAAGGCGTAAGGTTCACAAAGGTGTAAAATTAAAATGGGATATACCGGGCTAGTATTCGAGTTACAGGAACAAGGGCCAAACCAACCACCCAAGAATGGAATCGTGGAGCGAAAACACTTGACAACCTCCTAGAAGCAGCTTTTCTTGCCACCAGTCTTTTCTTCATTAATTAGGAATCTGATGCCGTCACTAAACACATTCCTTAAATTGTAACCATTTGTTGTGTGTTTTTTTTTGTGTCAAATCCGCATATATATCACCATTGCCCTTGATTTTCTTGACTGTATATCTCTTAAATGTCAACATATACACGTGTGATTTAGTTTACGAAGATTTTTCAATGCCCAGAACCTCGATCAGAGAGTAAAAAAGGCATGAGGTTCACAATGGTGTAAAATTAATATGGGATATACCGGGCTAGTATTCGAGTTACAGGAACAAGGGCCAAACCAACCACCCAAGAATGGAATCATCGAGCGAAAACACTTGACAATCTCCTAGAAGCAGCTTTTCTTGCCACCAGACCTTTCTCCATCAATTAGGAATCTGATGCCGTCACTAAACACAATCTTTAAATTGTAACCATTTGTTGAGTGTTTTTTTTTGGGTGTCTAATCCGCATATATATCACCATTGGACTTGATTTTCTTGACTGTATATCTCTTAAATGTCAACATATACACGTGTGATTTAGTTTACGAAGATTTTTCAATGCCGAGAATCTCGATTAGAGAGTAAAAAAAGGCGTAAGGTTCACAATGGTGTAAAATTAAAATGGGATACACCAGGCTAGTATTCGAGTTACAGGAACAAGGGCCAAACCAACCACCCAAGAATGGAATCGTGGAGCGAAAACACTTGACAACCTCCTAGAAGCAGCTTTTCTTGCCACCAAACCTTTCTCCATCAATTAGGAATCTGATCCCGTCACTAAACGCATTCATTAAATTGCAGCCATTTGATGAGTGTTTTTTTTTTGCGTCTAATCCGCATATCTATCACCATTGCCCTTGATTTTCTTGACTGTATATCTCTTAAATGTCAACATATACACGTGTGATTTAGTTTACGAAGATTTTTCAATGCCCAGAACCTCGATCAGAGAGTAAAAAAGGCATGAGGTTCACAATGGTGTAAAATTAATATGGGATATACCGGGCTAGTATTCGAGTTACAGGAACAAGGGCCAAACCAACCACCCAAGAATGGAATCATCGAGCGAAAACACTTGACAATCTCCTAGAAGCAGCTTTTCTTGCCACCAGACCTTTCTCCATCAATTAGGAATCTGATGCCGTCACTAAACACATTCTTTAAATTGTAACCATTTGTTGAGTGTTTTTTTTTGGGTGTCTAATCCGCATATATATCACCATTGGACTTGATTTTCTTGACTGTATATATCTTAAATGTCAACATATACACGTGTGATTTAGTTTACGAAGATTTTTCAATGCCGAGAACCTCGATTAGAGAGTAAAAAAAGGCGTAAGGTTCACAATGGTGTAAAATTAAAATGGGATACACCAGGCTAGTATTCGAGTTACAGGAACAAGGGCCAAACCAACCACCCAAGAATGGAATCGTGGAGCGAAAACACTTGACAACCTCCTAGAAGCAGCTTTTCTTGCCACCAAACATTTCTCCATCAATTAGGAATCTGATCCCGTCACTAAACGCATTCATTAAATTGCAGCCATTTGATGAGTGTTTTTTTTTGCGTCTAATCCGCATATCTATCTCCATTGCCCTTGATTTTCTTGACTGTATATCTCTTAAATGTCAACATATACACGTGTGATTTAGTTTACGAAGATTTTTCAATGCCGAGAACCTCGATCAGAGAGTAAAAAAGGCGTAAGGTTCACAATGGTGTAAAAGTAAAATGAGATATACCGGGCTAGGATTCGAGTTACAGGAACAAGGGCCAAACCAACCACCCAAGAATGGAATTGTCGAGTGAAAACACTTGACAACCTCCTGGAAGCAGCTTTTCTTGCCACCAGACCTTTCTCCAGCAATTAGGAATCTGATGCCGTCACTAAACACATTCCTTAAATTGTAGCCATTTGTTGAGTGTTTTTTTTTGGTGTCTAATCGACATATATATCACCATTGCCCTTGATTTTCTTCACTGTATATCTCTTAAATGTCAACATATACACGTGTGTTTTAGTTTACGATGATTTTTCAATGCCGAGAACCACGATCAGAGAGAAAAAAAGGCGTAAGGTTCACAATGGTGTAAAATTAATATGGGATATACCTGGCTAGGATTCGAGTTACAGGAACAAGGGCCAAACCAACCACCCAAGAACGGAATCGTTGATCGAAAATACTTGACGACCTCCTAGAAGCAGCTTTTCTTGCCACCAGACCTTTCTCCATCAATTGGGAATCTGATGCCATCACTAAACACATTCCTTAAATTGCAGCCATTTGTTGAGTGTTTTTTTTCTCTAATCCGCATATATATCACCATTGCCCTTGATTTTCTTGACTGTATATCTCTTAAAGGTCAACATATACACGTGTGATTTAGTTTACAAAGATCTTGATCAGAGATTAAAAAAGGCGTAAGGTTCACAATGGCGTAAAATTAAAATGGGATATAACGGGATAGGATTCGAGTTACAGGAACAAGGGCCAAACCAACCACCCAAGAATGGAATCGTCGAGCGAAAACACTTGACAACCTCCTAGAAGCAGCTTTTCTTGCCACCAGACCTTTCTCCATCAATTACGAATCTGATGCCGTCACTAAACACATTCCTTAAATTGTTGCCATTTGTTGAGTATTTTTTTTTGGTGTCTAATCCGCATATATATCACCATTGCCCTTGATTATCTTGACTGTATATCTCTTAAATATCAACATATACACGTGTGATTTAGTTTACGAAGATTTTTCAATGCCAAGAACCTCGATCAGAGAGTAAAAAAGGCGTAAGGTTCACAATGCTGTAAAATGAAAATGGGATATACCAGACAAGGTGTCGAGTCACAGGAACAAGGGCCAAACCAACCACCCAAGAATGGAATCGTCGAGCGAAAACACTTGACAACCTCCTAGAAGCAGCTTTTCTTGCCATCAGGACTTTCTCCAACAATTAGGAATCTGATGCCATCCCTAAACACATTCCTTAAGTTGTAGCCATTAGTTGAGTGTTTTTTTGTGGTGTCTAATACGCATATATATCACCTTTTCCCTTGATATTCTTACCGTATATCTCTTAAATGTCAACATATACACGTGTGACTTATTTTACGAAGATTTTTCAATGCCGAGAACCTCAATCAGAGAGTAAAAAAGGCGTAAGGTTCACAATGGTGTAAACTTAAAATGGGATATATCGGGCTAGGATTCGAGTTACAGGAACAAGGGCCAAACCAAACACCAAAGAATGGAATCGTCGAGTGAAAACACTTGACAACCTCCTAGAAGCAACTTTTCTTGCCACCAGACCTTTCTCCATCAATTAGGAATCTAATGGCGTCACTAAACACATTCCATAAATTGTAGCCATTTGTTGAGTGTTTTTTTGGTTTCTAATCCGCATTTATATCATCATTGCCCTTGATTTTCTTGACTGTATATCTCTTAAATGTCAACATATACACGTGTGATTTAGTTTACGAAGATTTTTCTATGCCAAGAACCTCGTTCTGAGAGTACAAAAGGTGTAAGGTTCACAATGGTGTAAAATTAAAATGGGATATACCGGGCTAGGATTCGAGTTACAGGAACACGGGCCAAACCAACCACCCAAGAATGGAATCGTCGAGCGAAAAAACTTGACAACCTCCGAGAAACAGCTTTTCTTGCCACCAGACATTTCTCCATCAATTAGGAATTTGATGCCGTCACTAAACACATTCCTTAAATTGTAGCCATTTGTTGAGTGTTTTTTTTTGTGTCTAATACGCATATATATCACCATTGCCCTTGATTTTGTTGACTGTATATCTCTAAAATGTCAACATATACACGTGTGATTTAGTTTACGAAGATTTTTCAATGCCGAGAACCTCGATCAGAGAGTAAAAAAGGCGTAAGGTTCACAATGGTGTAAAATTAAAATGAGATATAACGGGCTAGGATTCGAGTTACAGGAACAAGGGCCAAACCAACCACCCAAGAGTGGAATCGTCGAGCGAAAACACTTGACAACCTCCTATAAGCAGCTTTTCTTGCCACCAGACCTTTCTCCATCAATTAGGAATCTGATGCCGTCACTAAACACATTCCTTAAATTGTAGCCATTTGTTGAGTGTGTTTTTTTGGTGTCTAATCCGCATATATATCACCATTGCCCTTGATTTTCTTGACTGTATATCTCTTAAATGTCAACATATACACGTGTGACTTAGTTTACGAAGATTTTTCAAATCCGAGAACCTCGATCAGAGAGTAAAAAAGGCGTAAGGTTCACAATGGTGTAAAATTAAAATGGGATATATCGGGCTAGGATTCGAGTTATAGGAACAAGGGCCAAACCAACCACCCAAGAACGGAATCGTCGAGCGAAAAAACTTGACAGCCTCCTAGAAGCAGCTTTTCCTGCCACCAGAACTTTCTCCATCAATTATGAATCTGATGCCGTCACTAAACACATTCCTTATATTGTAGCCATTTGTTGAGTGTTTTTTTCTTTTTGTGTGTCTAGTCCGCATATATATCACCATTGCCCTTGATTTTCTTGACTGTATATCTCTTAAATGTCAACATATACACGTGTGATTTAGTTTATGAAGATTTTTCAATGCCGAGAACCTCGATCAGAGAGTAAAAAAGGCGAAAGGTTCACAATGGTGTAAAATTAAAATGGGATATACCGGGCTAGGATTCGAGTTACAAGAACAAGGCTCAAACCAACAACCCAAAAATGGAATCGTCGAGCGAAAACACTTGACAACCTCCTAGAAGCAGCTTTTCTTGCCCCCAGACCTTTCTCCATCAATTACGAATCTGATGCCGTCACTAAACACATTCCTTAAATTGTAGCCATTTGTTGAGTATTTTTTTTGTGTCTAATCCGCATATATATCACCATTGCCCTTGATTTTCTTGACTGTATATCTCTTAAATGTCAACATATACACGTGTGATTTAGTTTACGAAGATTTTTCAATGCCGAGAACCTCGATCAGAGAGTAAAAAAGGCGTAAGGTTCACAATGCTGTAAAATGAAAATGGGATATACCAGGCAAGGAGTCGAGTCACAGGAACAAGGGCCAAACCAACCACCCAAGAATGGAATCGTCGAGCGAAAACACTTGACAACCTCCTAGAAGCAGCTTTTCTTGCCATCAGGCATTTCTCCAGCAATTAGGAATCTGATGCCATCCCTAAACACATTCCTTAAGTTGTAGCCATTAGTTGAGTGTTTTTTGGTGGTGTCTAATCCGCATATATATCACCATTGCCCTTGATATTCTTTACCGTATATCTCTTAAATGTCAACATATACACGTGTGACTTATGTTACGAAGATTTTTCAATGCCGAGAACCTCAATCAGAGAGTAAAAAAGGCGAAAGGTTCACAATGGTGTTAAATTAAAATGGGATATACCGGGCTAGGATTCGAGTTACAGGAACAAGGGCCAAACCAACCACCCAAGAATGGAATCGTCAAGCGAAAACACTTGACAACCTCCTAGAAGCAGCTTTTCTTACCCCCAGACCTTTCTCCATCAATTAGGAAACTGATGCCCTCACTAAACACATTCCTTAAATTGTAGCCATTTGTTGAGTGTTTTTTTGTGTCTAATCCGCATATATATCACCATTGCCCTTGATTTTCTTGACTGTATATCTCTTAAATGTCAACATATACACGTGTGATTTAGTTTACGAAAATTTTTCAATGCCGAGAACCTCGATCAGAGAGTAAAAAAGGCGTAAGGTTCACAATGGTGTTAAATTAAAATGGGATATACCGGGCTAGGATTCGAGTTACAGGAACAAGGGCCAAACCAAACACCTAAGAATGGAATCGTCGAGCGAAAACACTTGACAACCTCCTATAAGCAACTTTTCTTACCACCAGACCTTTCTCCATCAATTAGCAATCTGATGGCGTCACTAAACACATTCCATAAATTGTAGCCATTTGTTGAGTGTTTTTTTGGTGTCTAATCCGCATGTATATCACCATTGCCCTTGATTTTCTTGACTGTATATCTCTTAAATGTCAACATATACACGTGTGATTTAGTCTACGAAGATTTTTCTATGCCAAGAGCCTCGATCAGAGAGTAAAAAAGGTGTAAGGTTCACAATGGTGTAAAATTAAAATGGGATATACCGGGCTAGGATTCGAGTTACAGGAACACGGGCCAAACCAACCACCCAAGAATGGATTCGTCGAGTGAAAAAACTTGACAACCTCCTAGAAACAGCTTTTCTTGCCACCAGACATTTCTCCATCAATTAGGAATTTGATGCCGTCACTAAACACATTCCTTAAATTGTAGCCATTTGTTGAGTGTTTTTTTTTGGGTCTAATACGCATATATATCACCATTGCCCTTGATTTTGTTGACTGTATATCTCTTAAATGTCAACATATACACGTGTGATTTAGTTTACGAAGATTTTTCAATGCCGAGAACCTCGATCAGAGAGTAAAAAAGGCGAAAGGTTCACAATGGTGTAAAATTAAAATGGGATATAACGGGCTAGGATTCGAGTTACAGGAACAAGGACCAAACAAACCACCCAAGAGTGGAATCGGCGAGCGAAAACACTTGACAACCTCCTAGAAGCAGCTTTTCTTGCCACCAGACCTTTCTCCATCAATTAGGAATCCGATGCCGTCACTAAACACATTCCTTAAATTGTAGCCATTTGTTGAGTGTGTTTTTTTGGTGTCTAATCCGCATATATATCACCATTGCCCTTGATTTTCTTGACTGTATATCTCTTAAATGTCAACATATACACGTGTGATTTAGTTTTCGAAGATTTTTCAAAGCCGAGAACCTTGATCAGAGAGTAAAAAAGGCGTAATGTTCACAATGGTGTAAAATTAAAATGGGATATATCGGGCTAGGATTCAAGTTACAGGAACAAGGGCCAAACCAACCACCCAAGAACGGAATCGTCGAGCGAAAACACTTGACAGCCTCCTAGAAGCAGCTTTTCTTGCCACCAGAACTTTCTCCATCAATTATGAATCTGATGCCGTCACTAAACACATTCCTTAAATTGTAGCCATCTGTTGAGTGTTTTTTTTTGTGTGTCTAATTTGCATATAAATCACCATTGCCCTTGATTTTCTTGACTGTATATCTATTAAATGTCAACATATACACGTGTGATTTAGTTTACGAAGATTTTCAATGCCGAGAACCTCGATCAGAGAGTAAAAAAGGCGAAAGGTTCACAATGGTGTAAAATTAAAATGGGATATATCGGGCTAGGATTCGAGTTACAAGAACAAGGGCCAAACCAAGAACCCAAAAATGGAATCGTCGAGCGAAAACACTTGACAACCTCCTAGAAACAGCTTTTCTTGCCACCAGACCTTTCTCCATCAATTAGGAATCTGATGCCGTCACTAAACACATTCCTTAAATTTTAGCCATTTGTTGAGTGTTTTTTTTGCTGTCTAATCCGCATATATATCCCCATTGCCCTTGATTTGCTGGACTGTGTATCTCTTAAATGTCAACATATACACGTGTGATTTAGTTTACGAAGATTTTTCAATGCCGAGAACCTCGATCAGAGAGTAAAAAAGGCGAAAGGTTCACAATGGTGTAAAATTAAAATGGGATATATCGGGCTAGGATTCGAGTTACAAGAACAAGGGCCAAACCAACAACCCAAAAATGGAATCGTCGAGCGAAAACACTTGACAACCTCCTAGAAACAGCTTTTCTTGCCACCAGACCTTTCTCCATCAATTAGGAATCTGATGCCGTCACTAAACACATTCCTTAAATTTTAGCCATTTGTTGAGTGTTTTTTTTGCTGTCTAATCCGCATATATATCCCCATTGCCCTTGATTTGCTGGACTGTATATCTCTTAAATGTCAACATATACACGTGTGATTTAGTTTACGAAGATTTTTCAATGACGAGAACCTCGATCAGAGAGTAAAAAAGGCGTAAGGTTGACAATGGTGTAAAATTAAAATGGGATATACCGGGCTAGGATTCGAGTTACAGGAACAAGGGCCAAACCAACCACCCAAGAATGGAATCGTCGAGCGAAAACACTTGACAACCTCCTAGAAGCAGCTTTTCTTGCCACCAGACCTTTCTCCATCAATTAGGAATCTGATGCCGTCACTAAACACATTCCTTAAATTGTAGCCATTTGTTGAGTGTTCTTTTTTTTTGTGTCTAATCCTCTTATATATCATCATTGCCCTTGATTTTCTTGACTGCATATATCTTAAATGTCAACATATACACGTGTGATTTAGTTTACGAAGATTTTTCAATGCCGAGAACCTCGATCAGATAGTAAAAAAGGTGTAAGGTTCACAATGGTGTAAAATTAAAATGTGATATATCGGGCTAGGATTCGAGTTACAGGAACAAGGGGCAAACCAACCACCCAAGAATGGAATCATCGAGCGAAAACACTTGACAACCTCCTAGAAGCAGCTTTTTTTGCCACCAGACCTTTCTCCATCAATTAGGAATCTGACGCCGTCACTAAACACATTCCTTAAATTTTAGCCATTTGTTGAGTGTTTTTTTTGCTATCTAATCCGCATATATATCACCATTGCCCTTGATTTGCTGGACTGTATATCTCTTAAATGTCAACATATACACGTGTAATTTAGTTTACGAATATTTTTCAATGCCGAGAACCTCGATCAGAGAGTAAAAAAGGCGAAAGGTTGACAATGGTGTAAAATTAAAATGGGATATACCGGGCTAGGATTCGAGTTACAGGAACAAGGGCCAAACCAACCATCCAAGAATGGAATCATCGAGCGAAAACACTTGACAACCTCCTAGAAGCAGCTTTTCTTGCCACCAGACCTTTCTCCATCAATTAGGAATCTGATGCCGTCACTAAACACATTTCTAAAATTGTAGCCATTTGTTGAGTGTTCTTTTTTTGTGTCTAATCCTCTTATATATCATCATTGCCCTTGATTTTCTTGACTGCATATATCTTAAATGTCAACATATACACGTGTGATTTAGTTTACGAAGATTTTTCAATGCCGAGAACCTCGATCAGAGAGTAAAAAAGGCGTAAGGTTCAGAATGGTGTAAAATTAAAATGTGATATACCGGGCTAGGATTCGAGTTACAGGAACAAGGGGCAAACCAACCACCCAAGAATGGAATCATGGAGCGAAAACACTTGACAACCTCCTAGAAGCAGCTTTTCTTGCCACCAGACCTTTCTCCATCAATTGGGAATCTGATGCCGTCACTAAACACATTCCTTAAATTGTAGCCATTTGTTGAGTGTTTTTTTTGGTGTCTAATCCGCATATATATCACCATTGCCCTTGATTTTCTTGACTGTATATCTCTTAAATGTCAACATATACACGTGTGATTTAGTTTACGAAGATTTTTCAATGCCGAGAACCTCGATCAGAGAGTAAAAAAGGTGAAAGGTTCAAAATGGTGTAAAATTAAAATGGGATATACCGGGGCTAGGATTCGAGTTACAAGAACCAGGGCCAAACCAACAACCCAAAAATGGAATCGTCGAGCGAAAACACTTGACAACCTCCTAGAAGCAGCTTTTCTTGCCACCAGATCTTTCTCCATCAATTAGGAATCTGATGCCGTCACTAAACACATTCCTTAAATTTTAGCCATTTGTTGAGTGTTTTTTTTGCTGTCTAATCCGCAAATATATCACCATTGCCCTTGATTTGCTGGACTGTATATCTCTTAAATGTCAACATATACACGTGTGATTTAGTTTACGAAGATTTTTCAATGCCGAGAACCTCGATCAGAGAGTAAAAAAGGCGTAAGGTTGACAATGGTGTAAAATTAAAATGGGATATACCGGGCTAGGATTCGAGTTACAGGAACAAGGGCCAAACCAACCACCCAAGAATGGAATCGTCGAGCGAAAACACTTGACAACCTCATAGAAGCAGCTTTTCTTGCCCCAGACCTTTCTCCATCAATTAGGAATCTGATGCCGTCACTAAACACATTCCTTAAATTGTAGCCATTTGTTCAGTGTTCTTTTTTTGTGTCTAATCCTCTTATATATCATCATTGCCCTTGATTTTATTGACTGCATATATCTTAAATGTCAACATATACACGTGTGATTTAGTTTACGAAGATTTTTCAAAGCCGAGAACCTCGATCAGATAGTAAAAAAGGCGTAAGGTTCACAATGGTGTAAAATTAAAATGTTATATACCGGGCTAGGATTCGAGTTACAGGAACAAGGGGCAAACCAACCACCCAAGAACGGAATCATCGAGCGAAAACACTTGACAACCTCCTAGAAGCAGCTTTTCTTGCCACCATACCTTTCTCCATCAATTAGGAATCTGACGCCGTCACTAAACACATTCCTTAAATTTTAGCCATTTGTTGAGTGTTTTTTTTGCTGTCTAATCCGCATATATATCACCATTGCCCTTGATTTGCTGGACTGCATATCTCTTAAATGTCAACATATACACGTGTGATTTAGTTTACGAAGATTTTTCAATGCCGAGAACCTCGATCAGAGAGTAAAAAAGGCGTAAGGTTGACAATGGTGTAAAATTAAAATGGGATATACCGGGCTAGGATTCGAGTTACAGGAACAAGGGCCAAACCAACCACCCAAGAATGGAATCATCGAGCGAAAACACTTGACAACCTCCTAAAAGCAGCTTTTCTTGCCACCAGACCTTTCTCCATCAATTAGGAATCTGATGCCGTCACTAAACACATTCCTCAAATTGTAGCCATTTGTTGAGTGTTCTTTTTTTGTGTCTAATCCTCTTATATATCATCATTGCCCTTGATTTTCTTGACTGCATATATCTTAAATGTCAACATATACACGTGTGATTTAGTTTACGAAGATTTTTCAATGCCGAGAACCTCGATCAGAGAGTAAAAAAGGCGTAAGGTTCAGAATGGTGTAAAATTAAAATGTGATATACCGGGCTAGGATTCGAGTTACAGGAACAAGGGGCAAACCAACCACCCAAGAATGGAATCATGGAGCGAAAATACTTGACAACCTCCTAGAAGCAGCTTTTCTTGCCACCAGACCTTTCTCCATCAATTGGGAATCTGATGCCGTCACTAAACACATTCCTTAAATTGTAGCCATTTGTTGAGTGTTTTTTTTGGTGTCTAATCCGTATATATATATCACAATTTCCCTTGATTTTCTTGACTGTATACCTCTTAAATGTCAACATATACACGTGTGATTTAGTTTACGAAGATTTTTAAATGCCGAGAACCTCGATCAGAGAGTAAAAATGGCGTAAGGTTCACAATGGTGTAAAATTAAAATGGGATATATCGGGCTAGGATTCGAGTTACAGGAAAAAGGGCCAAACCAACCACCCAAGAATGGAATCGTCGAGCGAAAACACTTGACATCCTCCTAGAAGCAGCTTTTCTTGCCACCAGAACTTTCTCCATGAATTATGAATCTGATGCCGTCACTAAACACATTCCTTAAATTGTAGCAATTTGTTGAGTGTTTTTTTGGTGTCTAATCCGCATGTATATCACCATTGCCCTTGATTTTCTTGTCTGTATATCTCTTAAATGTCAACATATACACGTGTGATTTAGTTTACGAAGATTTTTCAATGGCGAGAACCTCGATCAGAGAGTAAAAAAGGCGTAAGGTTCACAATGGTGTAAAAATAAAATGGGATATACCGGGCTAGGATTCGAGTTACAGGAACAAGGGCCAAACCAAACACCCAAGAATGGAATCGTCGAGCGAAAACACTTGACAACCTCCTAGAAGCAACTTTTCTTGCCACCAGACCTTTCTACATCAATTAGGAATCTGATGGCGTCACTAAACACATTCCATAAATTGTAGCCATTTGTTGAGTGTTTTTTTGGTGTCTCATCCGCATGTATATCACCATTGCCCTTGATTTTCTTGACTGTATATCTCTTAAATGTCAACATATACACGTGTGATTTAGTTTACGAAGATTTTTCTATGCCAAGAGCCTCGATCAGAGAGTAAAAAAGGTGTAAGGTTCACAATGGTGTAAAATTAAAATGGGATATACCGGGCTAGGATTCGAGTTACAGGAACACGGGCCAAACCAACCACCCAAGAATGGAATCGTCGAGCGAAAAAACTTGACAACGTCCTAGAAACAGCTTTTCTTGCCACCAGACATTTCTCCATCAATTAGGAATTTGATGCCGTCACTAAACACATTCCTTAAATTGTAGCCATTTGTTGGGTGTTTTTTTTTTGTGTCTAATACGCATATATTTCACCATTGCCCTTGATTTTGTTGACTGTATATCTCTTAAATGTCAACATATACACGTGTGATTTAGTTTACGAAGATTTTTCAATGGCGAGAAGCTCGATCAGAGAGTAAAAAAGGCGTAAGGTTCACAATGGTGTAAAATTAAAATGGGATATACCGGGCTAGGATTCGAGTTACAGGAACAAGGGCCAAACCAAACACCCAAGAATGGAATCGTCGAGCGAAAACACTTGACAACCTCCTAGAAGCAACTTTTCTTGTCACCAGACCTTTCTCCATCAATTAGGAATCTGATGGCGTCACTAAACACATTCCATAAATTGTAGCCATTTGTTGAGTGTTTTTTTGGTGTCTAATCCGCATGTATATCACCATTGCCCTTGATTTTCTTGACTGTATATCTCTTAAATGTCAACATATACACGTGTGATTTAGTTTACGAAGATTTTTCTATGCCAAGAGCCTCGATCAGAGAGTAAAAAAGGTGTAAGGTTCACAATGTTGTAAAATTAAAATGGGATATACCGGGCTAGGATTCGAGTTACAGGAACACGGGCCAAACCAACCACCCAAGAATGGAATCGTCGAGCGAAAAAACTTGACAACCTCCTAGAAACAGCTTTTCTTGCCACCAGACATTTCTCCATCAATTAGGAATTTGATGCCGTCACTAAACACATTCCTTAAATTGTAGCCATTTGTTGAGTGTTTTTTTTTGTGTCTAATACGCATATATTTCACCATTGCCCTTGATTTTGTTGACTGTATATCTCTTAAATGTCAACATATACACGTGTGATTTAGTTTACGAAGATTTTTCAATGCCGAGAACCTCGATCAGAGAGTAAAAAAGGCGTAAGGTTCACAATGGTGTAAAATTAAAATGGGATATAACGGGCTAGGATTCGAGTTACAGGAACAAGGGCCAAACCAACCACCCAAGAGTGGAATCGTCGAGCGAAAACACTTGACAACCTCCTAGAAGCAGCTTTTCTTGCCACCAGACCTTTCTCCATCAATTAGGAATCTGATGCCGTCACTAAACACATTCCTTAAATTGTAGCCATTTGTTGAGTGTGTTTTTTTGGTGTCTAATCCGCATATATATCACCACTGCCCTTGATTTTCTTGACTGTATATCTCTTAAATATCAACATATACACGTGTGATTTAGTTTACGAAGATTTTTCAAAGCCGAGAACCTTGATCAGAGAGTAAAAAAGGCGTAAGGTTCACAATGGTGTAAAATTAAAATGGGATATATCGTGCTAGGATTCAAGTTACAGGAACAAGACCCAAACCAACTACCCAACAACGGAATCGTCGAGCGAAAATACTTGACAGCCTCCTAGAAGCAGCTTTTCTTGCCACCAGAACTTTCTCCATCAATTATGAATCTGATGCCGTCACTAAACACATTCCTTAAATTGTAGCCATTTGTTGAGTGTTTTTTTTGTGTGTCTAATCCGCATATAAATCACCATTGCCCTTGATTTTCTTGACTGTATATCTCTTAAATGTCAACATATACACGTGTGATTTAGTTTACGAAGATTTTTCAATGTCGAGAACCTCGATCAGAGAGTAAAAAAGGCGTAAGGTTGACAATGGTGTAAAATTAAAATGGGATATACCGGGCTAGGATTCGAGTTATAGGAACAAGGGCCAAACCAACCACCCAAGAATGGAATCGTCGAGCGAAAACACTTGACAACCTCCTAGAAGCAGCTTTTCTTGCCACCAGACCTTTCTCCATCAATTAGGAATCTGATGCCGTCACTGAACACATTCCTTAAATTGTAGCCATTTGTTGAGTGTTCTTTTTTTGTGTGTAATCCTCTTATATATCATCATTGCCCTTGATTTTCTTGACTGCATATATCTTAAATGTCAACATACACTCGTGTGATTTAGTTTACGAAGATTTTTCAATGCCGAGAATCTCGATCAGATAGTAAAAAAGGCGTAAGGTTCACAATGGTATAAAATTAAAATGTGATATACCGGGCTAGGATTCGAGTTACAGGAACAAGGGGCAAACCAACCACCCAAGAATAGAATCATCGAGCGAAAACACTTGACAACCTCCTAGAAGCAACTTTTCTTGCCACCAGACCTTTCTCCATCAATTAGGAATCTGACGCCGTCACTAAACACATTCCTTAAATTTTAGCCATTTGTTGAGTGTTTTTTTTGCTGTCTAATCCGCATATATATCACCATTGCCCTTGATTTGCTGGACTGCATATCTCTTAAATGTCAACATATACACGTGTGATTTAGTTTACGAAGATTTTTCAATGCCGAGAACCACGATCAGAGAGTAAAAAAGGCGTAAGGTTGACAATGGTGTAAAATTAAAATGGGATATACCGGGCTTGGATTCGAGTTACAGGAAAAAGGGCCAAACAAACCACCCAAGAATGGAATCATCGAGCGAAAACACTTGACAACCTCCTAGAAGCAGCTTTTCTTGCCACCAGACCTTTCTCCATCAATTAGGAATCATATGCCGTCACTAAACACTTTCCTCAATTTGTAGCCATTTGTTGAGTGTTCTTTTTTTGTGTCTAATCCTCTTATATATCATCATTGCCCTTGATTTTCTTGACTGCATATATCTTAAATGTCAACATATACTCGTGTGATTTAGTTTACGAAGATTTTTCAATGCCGAGAATCTCGATCAGATAGTAAAAAAGGCGTAAGGTTCACAATGGTGTAAAATTAAAATGTGATATACCGGGCTAGGATTCGAGTTACAGGAACAAGGGGCAAACCAACCACCCAAGAATGGAATCATCGAGCGAAAACACTTGACAACCTCCTAGAAGCAACTTTTCTTGCCACCAGACCCTTCTCCATCAATTAGGAATCTGACGCCGTCACTAAACACATTCCTTAAATTTTAGCCATTTGTTGAGTGTTTTTTTTGCTGTCTAATCCGCATATATATCACCATTGCCCTTGATTTGCTGGACTGCATATCTCTTAAATGTCAACATATACACGTGTGATTTAGTTTACGAAGATTTTTCAATGCCGAGAACCTCGATCAGAGAGTAAAAAAGGCGTAAGGTTGACAATGGTGTAAAATTAAAATGGGATATACCGGGCTAGGATTCGAGTTACAGGAACAAGGGCCAAACCAACCACCCAAGAATGGAATCGTCGAGCGAAAACACTTGACAACCTCCTAGAAGCAGCTTTTCTTGCCACCAGACCTTTCTCCATCAATTAGGAATCTGATGCCGTCACTAAACACATTCCTTAAATTGTAGCCATTTGTTGAGTGTTCTTTTTTTGTGTCTAATCCTCTTATATATCATCATTGCCCTTGATTTTCTTGACTGCATATATCTTAAATGTCAACATATACTCGTGTGATTTAGTTTACGAAGATTTTTCAATGCCGAGAATCTCGATCAGATAGTAAAAAGGCGTAAGGTTCACAATGGTGTAAAATTAAAATGTGATATACCGGGCTAGGATTCGAGTTACAGGAACAAGGGGCAAACCAACCACCCAAGAATTGAATCATCGAGCGAAAACACTTGACAACCTCCTAGAAGCAGCTTTTCTTGCCACCAGACCTTTCTCCATCAATTAGGAATCTGACGCCGTCACGAAACACATTCCTTAAATTTTAGCCATTTGTTGAGTGTTTTTTTTGCTGTCTAATCCGCATATATATCACCATTGCCCTTGATTTTCTTGATTGCATATATCTTAAATGTCAACATATACACATGTGATTTAGTTTACGAAGATTTTTCAATGCCGAGAACCTCGATCCGAGAGTAAAAAAGGCGTAAGGTTCAGAATGGTGTAAAATTAAAATGTGATATACCGGGCTAGGATTCGAGTTACAGGAACAAGGGGCAAACCAACCACCCAAGAATGGAATCATGGAGCGAAAACACTTGACAACCTCCTAGAAGCAGCTTTTCTTGCCACTAGACCTTTCTCCATCAATTGGGAATCTGATGCCGTCACTAAACCCATTCCTTAAATTGTTGCCATTTGTTGAGTGTTTTTTTTGGTGTTTAATCCGCATATATATCACCATTGCCCTTGATTTTCTTGACTGTATATCTCTTAAATGTCAACATATACACGTGTGATTTAGTTTACGAAGATTTTTCAATGCCGAGAACCTCGATCAGAGAGTAAAAAAGGCGAAAGGTTCACAATGGTGTAAAATTAAAATGGGATATACCGAGCTAGGATTCGAGTTACAAGAACAACGGCCAAACCAACAACCCAAAAATGGAATCGTTGAGCGAAAACACTTGACAACCTCCTAGAAGCAGCTTTTCTTGCCACCAGACCTTTCTCCATCAATTAGGAATCTGACGCCGTCACTAAACACATTCCTTAAATTTTAGCCATTTGTTGAGTGTTTTTTTTGCTGTCTAATCCGCATATATATCACCATTGCCCTTGATTTGCTGAACTGTATATCTCTTAAATGTCAACATATACACGTGTGATTTAGTTTACGAAGATTTTTCAATGCCGAGAACCTCGATCAGAGAGTAAAAAAGGCGTAAGGTTGACATTGGTGTAAAATTAAAATGGGATATACCGGGCTAGTATTCGAGTTACAGGAACAAGGGCCAAACCAACCACCCAAGAATGGAATCATCGAGCGAAAACACTTGACAACCTCCTAGAAGCAGCTTTTCTTGCCACCAGACCTTTCTCCATCAATTAGGAATCTGATGCCGTCACTAAACACATTCCTTAAATTGTAGCCATTTGTTGAGTGTTCTTTTTTTGTGTCTAATCCTCTTATATATCATCATTGCCCTTGATTTTCTTGACTGCATATATCTTAAATGTCAACATATACTCGTGTGATTTAGTTTACGAAGATTTTTCAATGCCGAGAATCTCGATCAGATAGTAAAAAAGGCGTAAGGTTCACAATGGTGTAAAATTAAAATGTGATATACCGGGCTAGGATTCGAGTTACAGGAACAAGGGGCAAACCAACCACCCAAGAATTGAATCATCGAGCGAAAACACTTGACAACCTCCTAGAAGCAGCTTTTCTTGCCACCAGACCTTTCTCCAAAAATTAGGAATCTGACACCGTCACTAAACACATTCCTTAAATTTTAGCCATTTGTTGAGTGTTTTTTTTGCTGTCTAATCCGCATATATATCACCATTGCCCTTGATTTTCTTGATTGCATATATCTTAAATGTCAACATATACACGTGTGATTTAGTTTACGAAGATTTTTCAATGCCGAGAACCTCGATCAGAGAGTAAAAAAGGCGTAAGGTTCAGAATGGTGTAAAATTAAAATGTGATATACCGGGCTAGGATTCGAGTTACAGGAACAAGGGGCAAACCAACCACCCAAGAATGGAATCATGGAGCGAAAACACTTGACAACCTCCTAGAAGCAGCTTTTCTTGCCACCAGACCTTTCTCCATCAATTGGGAATCTGATGCCGTCACTAAACACATTCCTTAAATTGTAGCCATTTGTTGAGTGTTTTTTTTGGTGTTTAATCCGCATATATATCACCATTGCCCTTGATTTTCTTAACTGTATATCTCTTAAATGTCAACATATACACGTGTGATTTAGTTTACGAAGATTTTTCAATGCCGAGAACCTCGATCAGAGAGTAAAAAAGGCGAAAGGTTCACAATGGTGTAAAATTAAAATGGGATATACCGGGCTAGGATTCGAGTTACAAGAACAACGGCCAAACCAACAACCCAAAAATGGAATCGTCGAGCGAAAACACTTGACAACCTCCTAGAAGCAGCTTTTCTTGCCACCAGACCTTTCTCCACCAATTAGGAATCTGACGCCGTCACTAAACACATTCCTTAAATTTTAGCCATTTGTTGAGTGTTTTTTTTGCTGTCTAATCCGCATATATATCACCATTGCCCTTGATTTGCTGGACTGTATATCTCTTAAATGTCAACATATACACGTGTGATTTAGTTTATGAAGATTTTTCAATGCCGAGAACCTCGATCAGAGAGTAAAAAAGGCGTAAGGTTGACATTGGTGTAAAATTAAAATGGGATATACCGGGCTAGGATTCGAGTTACAGGAACAAGGGCCAAACCAACCACCCAAAAATGGAATCATTGAGCGAAAACACTTGACAACCTCCTAGAAGCAGCTTTTCTTGCCACCAGACATTTCTCCATCAATTAGGAATCTGATGCCGTCACCAAACACATTCCTCAAATTGTAGCCATTTGTTGAGTGTTCTTTTTTTTTTTGTGTCTAATCCTCTTATATATCATCATTGCCCTTGATTTTCTTGACTGCATATATCTTAAATGTCAACATATACACGTGTGATTTAGTTTACGAAGATTTTTCAATGCCGAGAACCTCGATCAGAGAGTAAAAAAGGCGTAAGGTTCAGAATGGTGTAAAATTAAAATGTGATATACCGGGCTAGGATTCGAGTTACAAGAACAAGGGGCAAACCAACCACCCAAGAATGGAATCATGGAGCGAAAACACTTGACAACCTCCTAGAAGCAGCTTTTCTTGCCACCAGACCTTTCTCCATCAACTGGGAATCTGATGCCGTCACTAAACACATTCCTTAAATTGTAGCCATTTGTTGAGTGTTTTTTTTGGTGTTTAATCCGCATATATATCACCATTGTCCTTGATTTTCTTGACTGTATATCTCTTAAATATCAACATATACATGTGTGATTTAGTTTACGAAGATTTTTCAATGCCGAGAACCTCAATCAGAGAGTAAACAAGGCGTAAGGTTCACAATGGTGTAAAATTAAAATGGGATATACCGGGCTAGGATTCGAGTTACAGGAATAAGGGCCAAACCAACTACCTAAGAATGGAATCGTCGAGCGAAAACACTTGATAACCTCCTAGAAGCAGCTTTTCTTGCCATCAGACCTTTTTCCATCAATTAGGAATTTGATGCCGTCACTAAACACATTCCTTAAATTGTAGCCATTTGTTGAGTGTTTTTTTTGCGTCTAATACGCATATATATCACCATTGCCCTTGATTTTGTTGACTGTATATCTCTTAAATGTCAACATATACAAGGGTGATTTAGTTTACGAAGATTTTTCAATGCCGAGAACCTCGATCAGAGAGTAAAAAAGGCGTAAGGTTGACATTGGTGTAAAATTAAAATGGGATATACCGGGCTAGGATTCGAGTTACAGGAACAAGGGCCAAACCAACCACCCAAGAATGGAATCATCGAGCGAAAACACTTGACAACCTCCTAGAAGTAGCTTTTCTTGCCACCAGACCTTTCTCCATCAATTAGGAATCTGATGCCGTCACTAAACACATTCCTCAAATTGTAGCCATTTGTTGAGTGTTCTTTTTTTGTGTCTAATCCTCTTATATATCATCATTGCCCTTGATTTTCTTGACTGCATATATCTTAAATGTCAACATATACACGTGTGATTTAGTTTACGAAGATTTTTCAATGCCGAGAACCTCGATCAGAGTGTAAAAAAGGCGTAAGGTTCAGAATGGTATAAAATTAAAATGTGATATACCGGGCTAGGATTCGAGTTACAGGAACAAGGGGCAAACCAACCACCCAAGAATGGAATCATGGAGCGAAAACACTTGACAACCTCCTAGATGCAGCTTTTCTTTCCACCAGACCTTTCTCCATCAATTGGGAATCTGATGCCGTCACTAAACACATTCCTTAAATTGCAGCCATTTGTTGAGTGTTTTTTTTTGGTGTCTAATCCGTATATATATCACCATTGCCTTTGATTTTCTTGACTGTATATCTCTTAAATGTCAACATATACACGTGTGATTTAGTTAACGAAGATTTTTCAATGCCGAGAACCTCGATCAGAAAGTAAAAAAGGCGTAAGGCTCACAATGGTGTAAAAGTAAAATGAGATATACCGGGCTAGTATTCGAGTTACAGGAACAAGGGCCAAACTAACCACCCAAAAATGGAATTGTCGAGTGAAAACACTTGACAACCTCCTAGAAGCAGCTTTTCTTGCCCCCAGACCTTTCTCCATCAATTAGGAATCTGATGCCGTCACTAAACACAATCCTTAAATTATAGCCATTTATTGAGTGTTTTTTTTTATGTCTAATCCGCATATATATCACCATTGCACTTGATTTTCTTGACTGTATATCTCTTAAATGTCAACATATACACGTGTGATTTAGTTTACGAAGATTTTTTAATGCCGAGAACCTCGATCAGAGAGTAAAAAAGGCGTAAGGTTCATAATGGTGTAAAATTAAGATGGGATATACCGGGCTAGGATTCGAGTTACAGGAAAAAGGGCAAAACCAACCACCCAAGAATGGAATCGTCGAGCGAAAACACTTGACAACCTCTAGAAGCAGCTTTTCTTGCCACAAGACCTTTCTCCATCAATTAGGAATCTGATGCCGTCACTAAACACATTCCTTAAATTGTAGCCATTTGTTGAGTGTTTTTTTTGGTGTCTAATCCGCATATATATCACCATTGTCCTTGATTTTCTTGACTGTATATCTCTTAAATGTCAACATATACATGTGTGATTTAGTTTACGAAGATTTTTCAATGCCGAGAACCTCGATCAGAGAGTAAACAAGGCGTAAGGTTCACAATGGTGTAAAATTAAATGGGATATACCGGGCTAGGATTCGAGTTACAGGAACAAGGGCCAACCCAACTACCCAAGAATGGAATCGTCGAGCGAAAACACTTGATAACCTCCTAGAAGCAGCTTTTCTTGACACCAGACCTTTTTCCATCAATTAGGAATCTGATGCCGTCACTAAACACATTCCTTAAATGGTAGCCATTTGTGGAGTGTTTTTTTTTTGTGTCTAATCCGCATATATATCACCATTGCCCTTGATTTTCTTGATTGTATATATCTTAAATGTCAATATATACACGTGTGATTTAGTTTATGAAGATTTTTCAATGCCGAGAACTTCGATCCGAGAGTAAAAAAGGCATAAGGATCACAATGGTGTAAAATTAAAATGTGTTATACCGTGCTAGGATTCGAGTTATAGGAACAAGGGCCAAACCAACCACCCAAGACTGGAATCGTCGAGCGAACACACGTGACAACCTCCAAGAAGCAGCTTATCTTGCCACCAGACCTTTCTCCATCAATTAGGAATCTGATGTCATCACTAAACACATTCCTTAAATTGTAGCCACTTGTTCAGTGTTTTTATTTGGTGTCCAATCCGCATATATATCACCATTGCCTTTGATTTTCTTGACTGTATATCTCTTAAATGTCAACATATACACGTGTGATTTAGTTTACGAAGATATTTCAATGCCGAGAACCTCGATCAGAAAGTAAAAAAGGCGTAAGGCTCACAATGGTGTAAAAGTAAAATGAGATATACCGGGCTAGTATTCGAGTTACAGGAACAAGGGCCAAACTAACCACCCAAAAATGGAATTGTCGAGTGAAAACACTTGACAACCTCCTAGAAGCAGCTTTTCTTGCCCCCAGACCTTTCTCCATCAATTAGGAATCTGATGCCGTCACTAAACACAATCCTTAAATTATAGCCATTTATTGAGTGTTTTTTTTTGATGTCTAATCCGCATATATATCACCATTGCACTTGATTTTCTTGACTGTATATCTCTTAAATGTCAACATATACACGTGTGATTCAGTTTACGAAGATTTTTCAATGCCGAGAAACTCGATCAGAGAGTAAAAAAGGCGTAAGGTTCATAATGGTGTAAAATTAAGATGGGATATACCGGGCTAGGATTCGAGTTACAGGAACAAGGGCAAAACCAACCACCCAAGAATGGAATCGTCGAGCGAAAACACTTGACAACCTCTAGAAGCAGCTTTTCTTGCCACAAGACCTTTCTCCATCAATTAGGAATCTGATGCCGTCACTAAACACATTCCTTAAATTGTAGCCATTTGTTGAGTGTATTTTTTGGTGTCTAATCCGCATATATATCACCATTGTCCTTGATTTTCTTGACTGTATATCTCTTAAATGTCAACATATACATGTGTGATTTAGTTTACGAAGATTTTTCAATGCCGAGAACCTCGATCAGAGAGTAAACAAGGCGTAAGGTTCACAATGGTGTAAAATTAAAATGGGATATACTGGGCTAGGATTCGAGTTACAGGAACAAGGGCCAAACCAACTACCCAAGAATGGAATTGTCAAGCGAAAACACTTGATAACCTCCTAGAAGCAGCTTTTCTTGACACCAGACCTTTTTCCATCAATTAGGAATCTGATGCCGTCACTAAACACATTCCTTAAATGGTAGCCATTTGTGGAGTGTTTTTTTTGTGTCTAATCCGCATATATATCACCATTGCCCTTGATTTTCTTGATTGTATATATCTTAAATGTCAATATATACACGTGTGATTTAGTTTACGAAGATTTTTCAATGCCGAGAACTTCGATCCGAGAGTAAAAAAGGCATAAGGATCACAATGGTGTAAAATTAAAATGTGTTATACCGTGCTAGTATTCGAGTTATAGGAACAAGGGCCAAACCAACCACCCAAGACTGGAATCGTCGAGCGAAAACAGGTGACAACCTCCCAGAAGCAGCTTTTCTTGCCACCAGACCTTTCTCCATCAATTAGGAATCTGATGTCATCACTAAACACATTCCTTAAATTGTAGCCACTTGTTCAGTGTTTTTATTTGGTGTCCAATCCGCATATATATCACCATTGCCCTTGATTTTCTTGACTGTATATCTCTTAAATGTCAACATATACACGTGTGATTTAGTTTACGAAGATTTTTAAATGCCGAGAACCTCGATTAGAGAGTAAAAAAGACGTAGGGTTCACAATGGTGTAAAATTAAAATGGGATATACCAGGCTAGGATTCGAGTTATAGGAACAAGGGCCAAACCAACCATCCAAGAATGGAATCGTCGAGCGAAAACACTTGATAACCTCCTAGAAGCAGCTTTTCTTGCCACCAGACCTTTCTCCATCAATTAGGAATCTGATGCCGTCACTAAACACATTGCTTAAATTCTAGCTATTTGTTGAGTGTTTTTTTTTGGTGTCTAATCCGCATATATATCACCATTGCCCTTGATTTTCTTGACTGTATATCTCTTAAATGTCAACATATACACGTGTGATTTAGTTTACGAAGATTTTTCAATGCCGAGAAACTCGATCAGAGAGTAAAAAAGACGTAGGGTTCACAATGGTGTAAAATTAAAATGGGATATACCGGGCTAGGATTTGAGTTACAGGAATAAGGGCCAAACCAACCACCCATGAAAGGAATTGTTCAAGTGAAAACACTTGACAACCTCCTAGAAGCAGCTTTTCTTGCGACCAGACCTTTCTCCATCAATTAGGAATCTGATGTCGTCACTAAACACATTCCTTAAATTGTAGCCATTTGTTGAGTGTTTTTTTTTGGTGTCTAATCCGCATATATATCACCATTGCCCTTGATTTTCTTGACTATATATCTCTTAAATGTCAACATATACACGTGTGATTTAGTTTACGAAGATTTTTCAATGCATTGAACCTCGATCAGAGAGTAAAAAAGAAGGTAAGGTTCACAATGGTGTAAAATTAAAATGGGATATACCGGGCTAGGATTCGAGTTACAGGAACAAGGGGTAAACCAACCACCCAAGAATGGAATCGTCGAGCGAAAACACGTGACAACCTCCTAGAATCTGGTTTTCTTGCCACCAGACCTTTCTCCATCAATTAGGAATCTGATGCCGTCACTAAACACATTCCTCAAATTGTAGCCATTTGTTGAGTGTTCTTTTTTTGTGTCTAATCCTCTTATATATCATCATTTCCCTTGATTTTCTTGACTGCATATATCTTAAATGTCAACATATACACGTGTGATTTAGTTTACGAAGATTTTTCAATGCCGAGAACCTCGATCAGAGAGTAAAAAAGGCGTAAGGTTCAGAATGGTATAAAATTAAAATGTGATATACCGGGCTAGGATTCGAGTTACAGGAACAAGGGGCAAACCAACCACCCAAGAATGGAATCATGGAGCGAAAACACTTGACAACCTCCTAGATGCAGCTTTTCTTTCCACCAGACCTTTCTCCATCAATTGGGAATCTGATGCCGTCACTAAACACATTCCTTAAATTGCAGCCATTTGTTGAGTGTTTTTTTTTGGTGTCTAATCCGTATATATATCACCATTGCCTTTGATTTTCTTGACTGTATATCTCTTAAATGTCAACATATACACGTGTGATTTAGTTTACGAAGATTTTTCAATGCCGAGAACCTCGATCAGAAAGTAAAAAAGGCGTAAGGCTCACAATGGTGTAAAAGTAAAATGAGATATACCGGGCTAGTATTCGAGTTACAGGAACAAGGGCCAAACTAACCACCCAAAAATGGAATTGTCGAGTGAAAACACTTGACAACCTCCTAGAAGCAGCTTTTCTTGCCCCCAGACCTTTCTCCATCAATTAGGAATCTGATGCCGTCACTAAACACAATCCTTAAATTATAGCCATTTATTGAGTGTTTTTTTTTTGATGTCTAATCCGCATATATATCACCATTGCACTTGATTTTCTTGACTGTATATCTCTTAAATGTCAACATATACACGTGTGATTTAGTTTACGAAGATTTTTTAATGCCGAGAACCTCGATCAGAGAGTAAAAAAGGCGTAAGGTTCATAATGGTGTAAAATTAAGATGGGATATACCGGGCTAGGATTCGAGTTACAGGAAAAAGGGCAAAACCAACCACCCAAGAATGGAATCGTCGAGCGAAAACACTTGACAACCTCTAGAAGCAGCTTTTCTTGCCACAAGACCTTTCTCCATCAATTAGGAATCTGATGCCGTCACTAAACACATTCCTTAAATTGTAGCCATTTGTTGAGTGTTTTTTTTGGTGTCTAATCCGCATATATATCACCATTGTCCTTGATTTTCTTGACTGTCTATCTCTTAAATGTCAACATATACATGTGTGATTTAGTTTACGAAGATTTTTCAATGCCGAGAACCTCGATCAGAGAGTAAACAAGGCGTAAGGTTCACAATGGTGTAAAATTAAAATGGGATATACCGGGCTAGGATTCGAGTTACAGGAACAAGGGCCAACCCAACTACCCAAGAATGGAATCGTCGAGCGAAAACACTTGATAACCTCCTAGAAGCAGCTTTTCTTGACACCAGACCTTTTTCCATCAATTAGGAATCTGATGCCGTCACTAAACACATTCCTTAAATGGTAGCCATTTGTGGGGTGTTTTTTTTTTGTGTCTAATCCGCATATATATCACCATTGCCCTTGATTTTCTTGATTGTATATATCTTAAATGTCAATATATACACGTGTGATTTAGTTTACGAAGATTTTTCAATGCCGAGAACTTCGATCCGAGAGTAAAAAAGGCATAAGGATCACAATGGTGTAGAATTAAAATGTGTTATACCGTGCTAGGATTCGAGTTATAGGAACAAGGGCCAAACCAACCACCCAAGACTGGAATCGTCGAGCGAAAACACGTGACAACCTCCAAGAAGCAGCTTTTCTTGCCACCAGACCTTTCTCCATCAATTAGGAATCCGATGTCATCACTAAACACATTCCTTAAATTGTAGCCACTTGTTCAGTGTTTTTATTTGGTGTCCAATCCGCATATATATCACCATTGCCCTTGATTTTCTTGACTGTATATCTCTTAAATGTCAACATATACACGTGTGATTTAGTTTACGAAGATTTTTCAATGCCGAGAACCTCGATCAGAAAGTAAAAAAGGCGTAAGGCTCACAATGGTGTAAAAGTAAAATGAGATATACCGGGCTAGTATTCGAGTTACAGGAACAAGGGCCAAACTAACCACCCAAAAATGGAATTGTCGAGTGAAAACACTTGACAACCTCCTAGAAGCAGCTTTTCTTGCCCCCAGACCTTACTCCATCAATTAGGAATCTGATGCCGTCACTAAACACAATCCTTAAATTATAGCCATTTATTGAGTGTTTTTTTTTGATGTCTAATCCGCATATATATCACCATTGCACTTGATTTTCTTGACTGTGTATCTCTTAAATGTCAACATATACACGTGTGATTTAGTTTACGAAGATTTTTCAATGCCGAGAACCTCGATCAGAGAGTAAAAAAGGCGTAAGGTTCATAATGGTGTAAAATTAAGATGGGATATACCGGGCTAGGATTCGAGTTACAGGAACAAGGGCAAAACCAACCACCCAAGAATGGAATCGTCGAGCGAAAACACTTGACAACCTCTAGAAGCAGCTTTTCTTGCC
The DNA here is from genome assembly GCA_030545235.1 of Helianthus tuberosus. Classification (NCBI taxonomy): domain Eukaryota; kingdom Viridiplantae; phylum Streptophyta; class Magnoliopsida; order Asterales; family Asteraceae; genus Helianthus; species Helianthus tuberosus. Next base: position 140,557,832 of record CM060426.1, on the reverse strand, counting down.
ACAAGACCTTTCTCCATCAATTAGGAATCTGATGCCGTCACTAAACACATTCCTTAAATTTTAGCCATTTGTTGAGTGTATTTTTTGGTGTCTAATCCGCATATATATCACCATTGTCCTTGATTTTCTTGACTGTATATCTCTTAAATGTCAACATATACATGTGTGATTTAGTTTACGAAGATTTTTCAATGCCGAGAACCTCGATCAGAGAGTAAACAAGGCGTAAGGTTCACAATGGTGTAAAATTAAAATGGGATATACCGGGCTAGGATTCGAGTTACAGGAACAAGGGCCAAACCAACTACCCAAGAATGGAATCGTCAAGCGAAAACACTTGATAACCTCCTAGAAGCAGCTTTTCTTGCCACAAGACCTTTCTCCATCAATTAGGAATCTGATGCCGTCACTAAACACATTCCTTAAATGGTACCCATTTGTGGAGTGTTTTTTTTGTGTCTAATCCGCATATATATCACCATTGCCCTTGATTTTCTTGACTGTATATCTCTTAAATGTCAACATATACACGTGTGATTTAGTTTACGAAGATTTTTAAATGCCGAGAACCTCGATTAGAGAGTAAAAAAGACGTAGGGTTCACAATGGTGTAAAATTAAAATTGGATATACCAGGCTAGGATTCGAGTTATAGGAACAAGGGCCAAACCAACCATCCAAGAATGGAATCGTCGAGCGAAAACACTTGATAACTTCCTAGAAGCAGCTTTTCTTGCCACCAGACCTTTCTCCATCAATTAGGAATCTGATGCCGTCACTAAACACATTCCTTAAATTCTAGCTATTTGTTGAGTGTTTTTTTTTGGTGTCTAATCCGCATATATATCACCATTGCCCTTGATTTTCTTGACTGTATATCTCTTAAATGTCAACATATACACGTGTGATTTAGTTTACGAAGATTTTTCAATGCCGAGAAACTCGATCAGAGAGTAAAAAAGACGTAGGGTTCACAATGGTGTAAAATTAAAATGGGATATACCGGTCTAGGATTTGAGTTACAGGAATAAGGGCCAAACCAACCACCCATGAAAGGAATTGTTCAAGTGAAAACAGTTGACAACCTCCTAGAAGCAGCTTTTCTTGCGACCAGACCTTTCTCCATCAATTAGGAATCTGATGTCGTCACTAAACACATTCCTTAAATTGTAGCCATTTGTTGAGTGTTTTTTTTTGGTGTCTAATCCGCATATATATCACCATTGCCCTTGATTTTCTTGACTATATATCTCTTAAATGTCAACATATACACGTGTGATTTAGTTTACGAAGATTTTTCAATGCATTGAACCTCGACCATAGAGTAAAAAAGAAGGTAAGGTTCACAATGGTGTAAAATTAAAATGGGATATACCGGGCTAGGATTCGAGTTACAGGAACAAGGGGTAAACCAACCACCCAAGAATGGAATCGTCGAGCGAAAACACGTGACAACCTCCTAGAATCTGGTTTTCTTGCCACCAGACCTTTCTCCATCAATTAGGAATCTGATGTCGTCAGTAAACACATTCATTAAATTATAGCCATTTGTTCACTGTTTTTTTGGTTTCTAATCCGCATATATATCACCATTGCCCTTGATTTTCTTGACTGTATATCTCTTAAATTTCAACATATACACGTGTGATTAAGTTTACGAAGATTTTTCAACATATATCTCTTAAAGCCGAGAACCTCGATCAGAGAGTAAAAAAGGCGTAAGGTTCACAATGGTGCAAAATTAAAATGGGATATACCGGGCTTGGATTCGAGTTACAGGAACAAGAGCCAAACCAACCACCCAAGAATGGAATCGTCGAGCGAAAACACTTGACAACCTCCTAGAAGCAGCTTTTCTTGCCACCAGACCTTTCTCCATCAACTAGGAATCTGATGCTGTCACTAAACACATTCCTTAAATTGTAGCCATTTGTTGAGTGTTTTTTTTGTGTCCAATCCGCATATATATCACCATTTCCCTTGATTTTCTTGACTGTATATCTCTTAGATGTCAACATATACACGTGTGATTTGGTTTACGAAGATTTTTCAATGCCGAGAACCTTGATCAGAGAGTAAAAAAAGGCGTAAGGTTCACAATGGTGTAAAATTAAAACGAGATATACCGGGCTAGGATTCGAGTTACAGGAACAAGGGCCAAATCAACCACCCAAGAATGGAATCGTCGAGCGAAAACACCTGACAACCTCCTAGAAGCAGCTTTTCTTGCCACCAGAACTTTCTCCATCAATTTGGAATCTAATGCCGTCACTAAACACATTCCTTTAAATTGGAGCCATTTGTTGAGTCTTTTTTTTTGTGTCTAATCTGCATATATATCACCATTGCCCTTGATTTTCTTGACTGTATATCTCTTAAATGTCAACAAATACACGTGTGATTTAGTTTACGAAGATTTTTCAATGCCGAGAACCTCGATCAGAGAGTAAAAAAGGCGTAAGGGTCACAATGGTGTAAAATTAAAATGGGAAATAACGGGCTAGGATTCGAGTTACAGGAACAAGGGCCAAACCAAACAACCAAGAATGGAATCGTCGAGCGAAAACACTTGACAACCTCCTAGAAGCAGATTTTCTTCCCACCAGACCTTTCTCCATCAATTAGGAACATGATGCCGTCACTAAACACATTCCTTAAATTGTAGCCATTTGTTGAGTGTTTTTTTTTGTGTCTAATCCACACATATATCACTATTGCCCTTCATTTTCTTGACTGTATATCAATTAAATGTCAACATATACACGTGTGATTTGGTTTACGAAGATTTTTCAATGCCGAGAACCTCGATCAGAGAGTAAAAAAGGCATAAGGTTCACAATGGTGTAAAATTAAAATGTGATATACCGGGCTAGGATTCGAGTTACAGGAACAAGGGGCAAACCAACCACCCAAGAATGGAATCATGGAGCGAAAACACTTGACAACCTCCTAGAAGCAGCTTTTCTTGCCACCAGAACTTTCTCCATCAATTAGGAATCTGATGCCGCCACTAATCACATTACTTAAAATGTAGCCATTTTTTGAGTTTTTTTTTCGGTGTTTAATCCGCATATATATCACCATTGCCCTTGATTTTCTTGACTTTATATCTCTTAAATGTCAACATATACACGTGTGATTTAGTTTACGAAGATTTTTCAATGCTGAGAACCTCGATCAGAGAGTAAAAAAGGCGTAAGGTTCACAATGGTGTAAAATTAAAATGGGATATACCGGGCTAGGATTCGAGTTACAGGAACAAGGGACAAACTAACCACCCAAGAATGGAATCGTCGAGTGAAAACACATGACAACCACCTAGAAGCAACTTTACATGCCACCAAACCTTTCTCCATCTATTAGAAAACTGATGTCGTCACTAAACACAATCCTTAAATTGTAGCCATTTGTTGAGTGTTCTTTTTGGTGTCTAATCCGCATATATATCACCATTGCCCTTGATTTTCTTGACTGTATATCTCTTAAATGTCAACATATAAACGTGTGATTTAGTTTACGAAGATTTTTCAATGCCGAGAACCTCGATCAGAGAGTAAAAAAGGCGTAAGGTTCACAATGGTGTAAAATTAAAATGGGATATACCGGGCTAGGATTCGAGTTACAGGAACAATGGCCAAACCAACCACCTAAGAATGGAATCGTTGAGCGAAAACACTTGACAACCTCCTAGAAGGAGCTTTTCTTGCCACCAGACCTTTCTCCATTAATTAGGAATCTGATGGCGTCACTAAACACATTCCTTAAATTGCAGCCATTTGTTGAGTTTTTTTTTTGTGTCTAATCCGCATATATATCACCATTGCCCTTGATTTTCTTGACTGTATATCTCTTAAATGTCAACAAATACACGTGTGATTTAGTTTACTAAGATTTTTCAATGCCTAGAGCCTCGATCAGAGAGTAAAAAAGGCGTAAGGTTCACAATGGTGTAAAATTAAAATGGGATATACCGGGCTAGGATTCGAGTTACAGGAACAAGGGCCAAACCAACCACCCAAGAATGGAATCGTCGATTGAAAACACATGACAACCTCCTAGAAGCAGCTTTTCTTGCCACCAGAGCTTTCTCCATCATTTAGTAATTTGATGCCGTCACTAAACACATTCCTTAAATTGTAGTCATTTGTTGAGTGTTTTTTTTTGGTGTCTAATCCGTATATATATCACCATTGCCCTTGATTTTCTTGACTGTATATCTCTTAAATGTCAACATATACACGTGTGATTTAGTTTACGAAGATTTTTCAATGCCGAGAACCTCGATCAGGGAGTAAAAAAGGCGTAAGGTTCACAATGGTGTAAAATTAAAATGGGATATACCGGGCTAGGATTCGAGTTACGAGAACAAGGGCCAAACCAACCACCCAAGAATGGAATCGTCGAGCGAAAACACATGACAACCTCCTAGAAGCAGATTTTCTTGCCACCAGACCTTTCTCCATCAATTAGGAATCTGATGCCGTCACTAAACACATTCCTTAAATTGTAGCCATTTGTTGAGTGTTTTTTTTGTGTCTAATCCGCACATATATCACTATTGCCCTTGATTTTCTTGACTGTATATCTCTTAAATGTCAACATATACACGTGTGATTTGGTTTACGAAGATTTTTCAATGCCGAGAACCTCGATCAGAGAGTAAAAAAGGCGTAAGGTTCACAATGGTGTAAAATTAAAACGGATATACCGGGCTAGGATTCGAGTTACAGGAACAAGGGCCAAACCAACCTCCCAAGAATGGAATCGTCGAGCGAAAACACTTGACAACCACCTAGAAGCAACTTTTCATGCCACCAAACCTTTCTCCATCAATTAGGAAACTGATGTCGTCACTAAACACAATCCTTAAATTGTAGCCATTTGTTGAGTGTTTTTTTTGTTGTCTAATCCGCATATATATCACCATTGCCCTTGATTTTCTTGACTGTATATCTCTTAAATGTCAACATATAAACGTGTGATTTAGTTTACGAAGATTTTTCAATGCCGAGATCCTCGATCAGAGTGTAAAAAAGGCATAAGGTTCACAATGGTGTAAAATTAAAATGGGATATACCGGGCTAGGATTCGAGTTACAGGAACAATGGCCAAACCAACCACCTAAGAATGGAATCATTGAGCGAAAACACTTGACAACCTCCTAGAAGGTGCTTTTCTTGCCACCAGACCTTTCTCCATTAATTTGGAATCTGATGTCGTCACTAAACACATTCCTTAAATTGCAGCCATTTGTTGAGGTTTTTTTTTGTGTCTAATCCGTATATATATCACCATTGCCCTTGATTTTCTTGACTGTATATCTCTTAAATGTCAACAAATATACGTGTGATTTAGTTTACGAAGATTTTTCAATGCCGAGAACCTCGATCAGAGAGTAAAAAAGGCGTAAGGTTCACAATGGTGTAAAATGAAAATGGGATATACCGGGCCAGGATTCGAGTTACAGGAACAAGGGCCAAACCAACCACCCAAGAATGGAATCGTTGAGCGAAAACACGTGACAACCTCCTAGAAGCAGCTTTTCTTGCCACCAGACCTTTCTCCATCAATTAGGAATCTGATGCCGTCACTAAACACATTCTTTAAATTGTAGCCATTTGTTGAGTGTTTTTTTTTGTGTCTAATCCGCATATATATCACCATTGCCCTTGATTTTCTTGACTGTATATCTCTTAAATGTCAACATATAAACGTGTGATTTAGTTTACGAAGATTTTTCAATGCCGAGAACCTCGATCAGAGAGTAAAAAAGGCGTAAGGTTCACAATGGTGTAAAATTAAAATGGGATATACCGGGCTAGGATTCGAGTTACAGGAACAATGCACAAACCAACCACCTAAGAATGGAATCGTTGAGCGAAAACACTTGACAACCTCCTAGAAGGAGCTTTTCTTGCCACCACACCTTTCTCCATTAATTAGGAATCTGATGTCGTCACTAAACACATTCCTTAAATTGCAGCCATTTGTTGAGGTTTTTTTTTTGTGTCTAATCCGAATATATATCACCATTGCCCTTGATTTTCTTGACTGTATATCTCTTAAATGTCAACAAATACACGTGTGATTTAGTTTACGAAGATTTTTCAATGCCGAGAACCTCGATCAGAGAGTAAAAAAGGCGTAAGGTTCACAATGGTGTAAAATTAAAATGGGATATATCGAGCTAGGATTCGAGTTATTGGAACAAGGGCCAAACCAACCACCCAAGAATGGAATCGTCGCGCGAAAACACGTGACAACCTCCTAGAAGCAGCTTTTCTTGCAACCAGACCTTTCTCCATCAATTAGGAATCTGAATGCGTCACTAAACACATTCTTTAAATTGTAGAAATTTGTTGAGTGTTTTTTTTTTGTCTAATCCGCATATATATCACCATTTCCCTTGATTTTCTTGACTGTATATCACTTAAATGTCAACATATACACGTGTGATTTAGTTTACGAAGATTTTTCAATGCCGAGAACCTCGATCAGAGAGTAAAAAAGGAGTAAGGTTCACAATGGTGTTAAATTAAAATGGGATATACCGGGCTAGGATTCGAGTTACATGAACAAGGGCCAAACCAACCACCCAAGAATGGAATCGTCAAGCGAAAACACTTGACAACCTCCTAGAAGCAGCTTTTCTTACCCCCAGACCTTTCTCCATCAATTAGGAAACTGATGCCCTCACTAAACACATTCCTTAAATTGTAGCCAGTTGTTGAGTGTTTTTTTTGTGTCTAATCCGCATATATATCACCATTGCCCTTGATTTTCTTGACTGTATATCTCTTAAATGTCAACAAATATACGTGTGATTTAGTTTACGAAGATTTTTCAATGCCGAGAACCTCGATCAGAGAGTAAAAAAGGCGTAAGGTTCACAATGGTGTAAAATTAAAATGGGATATACCGGGCCAGGATTCGAGTTACAGGAACAAGGGCCAAACCAACCACCCAAGAATGGAATCGTCGAGCGAAAACACGTGACAACCTCCTAGAAGCAGCTTTTCTTGCCACCAGACCTTTCTCCATCAATTAGGAATCTGATGCCGTCACTAAACACATTCTTTAAATTGTAGCCATTTGTTGAGTGTTTTTTTGGTGTCTAATCCGCATATATATCACCATTGCCCTTGATTTTCTTGACTGTATATCTCTTAAATGTCAACATATAAACGTGTGATTTAGTTTACGAAGATTTTTCAATGCCGAGATCCTCGATCAGAGTGTAAAAAAGGCATAAATTTCACAACGGTGTAAAATTAAAATGGGATATACCGGGCTAGGATTCGAGTTACAGGAACAATGGCCAAACCAACCACCTAAGAATGGAATCATTGAGCGAAAACACTTGACAACCTCCTAGAATGTGCTTTTCTTGCCACCAGACCTTTCTCCATTAATTAGGAATCTGATGTCGTCACTAAACACATTACTTAAATTGCAGCCATTTGTTGAGGTTTTTTTTTGTGTCTAATCCGCATATATATCACCATTGCCCTTGATTTTCTTGACTGTATATCTCTTAAATGTCAACAAATATACGTGTGATTTAGTTTACGAAGATTTTTCAATGCCGAGAACCTCGATCAGAGAGTAAAAAAGGCGTAAGGTTCACAATGGTGTAAAATTAAAATGGGATATACCGGGCCAGGATTCGAGTTACAGGAACAAGGGCCAAACCAACCACCCAAGAATGGAATCGTCGAGCGAAAACACGTGACAACCTCCTAGAAGCAGCTTTTCTTGCCACCAGACCTTTCTCCATCAATTAGGAATCTGATGCCGTCACTAAACACATTCTTTAAATTGTAGCCATTTGTTGAGTGTTTTTTTTGTGTCTAATCCGCATATATATCACCATTGCCCTTGATTTTCTTGACTGTATATCTCTTAAATGTCAACATATAAACGTGTGATTTAGTTTACGAAGATTTTTCAATGCCGAGAACCTCGATCAGAGAGTAAAAAAGGCGTAAGGTTCACAATGGTGTAAAATTAAAATGGGATATACCGGGCTAGGATTCGAGTTACAGGAACAATGGCCAAACCAACCACCTAAGAATGGAATCGTTGAGCGAAAACACTTGACAACCTCCTAGAAGGAGCTTTTCTTGCCACCAGACCTTTCTCCATTAATTAGGAATCTGATGTCGTCACTAAACACATTCCTTAAATTGCAGCCATTTGTTGAGGTTTTTTTTTTGTGTCTAATCCGCTTATATATCACCATTGCCCTTGATTTTCTTGACTGTATATCTCTTAAATGTCAACAAATACACGTGTGATTTAGTTTACGAAGATTTTTCAATGCCGAGAACCTCGATCAGAGAGTAAAAAAGGCGTAAGGTTCACAATGGTGTAAAATTAAAATGGGATATATCGAGCTAGGATTCGAGTTATAGGAACAAGGGCCAAACCAACCACCCAAGAATGGAATCGTCGAGCGAAAACACGTGACAACCTCCTAGAAGCAGCTTTTCTTGCAACCAGACCTTTCTCCATCAATTAGGAATCTGATGCCGTCACTAAACACATTCCTTAAATTGTAGCAATTTGTTGAGTGTTTTTTTTTGTCTAATCCGCATATATATCACCATTTCCCTTGATTTTCTTGACTGTATATCTCTTAAATGTCAACATATACACGTGTGATTTAGTTTACGAAGATTTTTCAATGCCGAGAACCTCGATCAGAGAGTAAAAAAGGCGTAAGGTTCACAATGGTGTTATATTAAAATGGGATATACCGGGCTAGGATTCGAGTTACAGGAACAAGGGCCAAACCAACCACCCAAGAATGGAATCGTCAAGCGAAAACACTTGACAACCTCCTAGAAGCAGCTTTTCTTACCCCCAGACCTTTCTCCATCAATTAGGAAACTGATGCCCTCACTAAACACATTCCTTAAATTGTAGCCATTTGTTGAGTGTTTTTTTTGTGTCTAATCCGCATATATATCACCATTGCCCTTGATTTTCTTGACTGTATATCTCTTAAATGTCAACAAATATACGTGTGATTTAGTTTACGAAGATTTTTCAATGCCGAGAACCTCGATCAGAGAGTAAAAAAGGCGTAAGGTTCACAATGGTGTAAAATTAGAATGGGATATACCGGGCCAGGATTCGAGTTACAGGAACAAGGGCCAAACCAACCACCCAAGAATGGAATCGTCGAGCGAAAACACGTGACAACCTCCTAGAAGCAGCTTTTCTTGCCACCAGACCTTTCTCCATCAATTAGGAATCTGATGCCGTCACTAAACACATTCTTTAAATTGTAGCCATTTGTTGAGTGTTTTTTTTTGTGTCTAATCCGCATATATATCACCATTGCTCTTGATTTTCTTGACTGTATATCTCTTAAATGTCAACATATAAATGTGTGATTTAGTTTACGAAGATTTTTCAATGCCGAGAACCTCGATCAGAGAGTAAAAAAGGCGTAAGGTTCACAATGGTGTAAAATTAAAATGGGATATACCAGGCTAGGATTCGAGTTACAGGAACAATGGCCAAACCAACCACCTAAGAATGGAATCGTTGAGCGAAAACACTTGACAACCTCCTAGAAGGAGCTTTTCTTGCCACCAGACCTTTCTCCATTAATTAGGAATCTGATGTCGTCACTAAACACATTCCTTAAATTGCAGCCATTTGTTGAGGTTTTTTTTTGTGTCTAATCCGCATATATATCACCATTGCCCTTGATTTTCTTGACTGTATATCTCTTAAATGTCAACAAATACACGTGTGATTTAGTTTACGAAGATTTTTCAATGCCGAGAACCTCGATCAGAGAGTAAAAAAGGCGTAAGGTTCACAATGGTGTAAAATTAAAATGGGATATATCGAGCTAGGATTCGAGTTATAGGAACAAGGGCCAAACCAACCACCCAAGAATGGAATCGCCGAGCGAAAACACGTGACAACCTCCTAGAAGCAGCTTTTCTTGCAACCAGACCTTTCTCCATCAATTAGGAATCTGATGCCGTCACAAAACACATTCCTTAAATTGTAGCAATTTGTTGAGTGTTTTTTTTTTGTCTAATCCGTATATATATCACCATTTCCCTTGATTTTCTTGACTGTATATCTCTTAAATGTCAACATATACACGTGTGATTTAGTTTACGAAAATTTTTCCATGCCGAGAACCTCGATCAGAGAGTAAAAAAGGCGTAAGGTTCACAATGGTGTTAAATTAAAATGGGATATACCGGGCTAGGATTCGAGTTACAGGAACAAGGGCCAAACCAACCACCCAAGAATGGAATCGTCAAGCGAAAACACTTGACAACCTCCTAGAAGCAGCTTTTCTTACCCCCAGACCTTTCTCCATCAATTAGGAAACTGATGCCCTCACTAAACACATTCCTTAAATTGTAGCCATTTGTTGAGTGTTTTTTTTGTGTCTAATCCGCATATATATCACCATTGCCCTTGATTTTCTTGACTGTATATCTCTTAAATGTCAACATATACACGTGTGATTTTGTTTACGAAAAATTTTCAATGCCGAGAACCTCGATCAGAGAGTAAAAAAGGCATAAGGTTCACAATGGTGTAAAATTAAAATGGGATATACCGGGCTAGGATTCGAGTTACAGGAACAATGGCCAAACCAACCACCTAAGAATGGAATCGTTGAGCGAAAACACTTGACAACCTCCTAGAAGGACCTTTTTTTGCCACCAGACCTTTCTCCATTTATTAGGAATCTGATGTCGTCACTAAACACATTCCTTAAATTGCAGCCATTTGTTGAGGTTTTTTTTTGTGTCTAATCCGCATATATATCACCATTGCCCTTGATTTTCTTGACTGTATATCTCTTAAATGTCAACAAATACACGTGTGATTTAGTTTACGAAGATTTTTCAATGCCGAGAACCTCGATCAGAGAGTAAAAAAGGCGTAAGGTTCACAATGGTGTAAAATTAAAATGGGATATATCGAGCTAGGATTCGAGTTATAGGAACAAGGGCCAAACCAACCACCCAAGAATGGAATCGCCGAGCGAAAACACGTGACAACCTCCTAGAAGCAGCTTTTCTTGCAACCAGACCTTTCTCCATCAATTAGGAATCTGATGCCGTCACAAAACACATTCCTTAAATTGTAGCAATTTGTTGAGTGTTTTTTTTTTGTCTAATCCGTATATATATCACCATTTCCCTTGATTTTCTTGACTGTATATCTCTTAAATGTCAACATATACACGTGTGATTTAGTTTACGAAAATTTTTCCATGCCGAGAACCTCGATCAGAGAGTAAAAAAGGCGTAAGGTTCACAATGGTGTTAAATTAAAATGGGATATACCGGGCTAGGATTCGAGTTACAGGAACAAGGGCCAAACCAACCACCCAAGAATGGAATCGTCAAGCGAAAACACTTGACAACCTCCTAGAAGCAGCTTTTCTTACCCCCAGACCTTTCTCCATCAATTAGGAAACTGATGCCCTCACTAAACACATTCCTTAAATTGTAGCCATTTGTTGAGTGTTTTTTTTGTGTCTAATCCGCATATATATCACCATTGCCCTTGATTTTCTTGACTGTATATCTCTTAAATGTCAACATATACACGTGTGATTTTGTTTACGAAAAATTTTCAATGCCGAGAACCTCGATCAGAGAGTAAAAAAGGCATAAGGTTCACAATGGTGTAAAATTAAAATGGGATATACCGGGCTAGGATTCGAGTTACAGGAACAATGGCCAAACCAACCACCTAAGAATGGAATCGTTGAGCGAAAACACTTGACAACCTCCTAGAAGGACCTTTTTTTGCCACCAGACCTTTCTCCATTTATTAGGAATCTGATGTCGTCACTAAACACATTCCTTAAATTGCAGCCATTTGTTGAGGTTTTTTTTTGTGTCTAATCCGCATATATATCACCATTGCCCTTGATTTTCTTGACTGTATATCTATTAAATGTCAACAAATACACGTGTGATTTAGTTTACGAAGATTTTTCAATGCCGAGAACCTCGATCAGAGAGTAAAAAAGGCGTTAGGTTCACAATGGTGTAAAATTAAAATGGGATATACCGGGCTAGGATTCGAGTTACAGGAGCAAGGGCCAAACCAACCACCCAAGAATGGAATCGTGGAGCGAAAACACGTGACAACCTCCTAGTAGCAGCTTTTCTTGCCACCAGACCTTTCTCCATCAATTAGGAATCTGATGCCGTTCTAAACACATTCCTTAAATTGTAGCCATTTGTTGAGTGTTTTTTTGTGTGTCTAATCCGCATATATATCACCATTGCCCTTGATTTTCTTGACTGTATATCTCTTAAATGTCAACATATACACGTGTGATTTAGTTTACGAAGATTTTTCAATGCCGAGAACCTCGATCAGAGAGTAAAAAAGGCGTAAGGTTCACAATGGTGTTAAATTAAAATGGGATAAACCGGGCTAGGATTCGAGTTACAGGAACAAGGGCCAAACCAACCACCCAAGAATGGAATCGTCAAGCGAAAACACTTGACAATCTCCTAGAAGCAGCTATTCTTACCCCCAGACCTTTCTCCATCAATTAGGAAACTGATGCCCTCACTAAACACATTCCTTAAATTGTAGCCATTTGTTGAGTGTTTTTTTGTGTCTAATCCGCATATATATCACCATTGCCCTTGATTTTCTTGATTGTATATCTCTTAAATGTCAACATATACACGTGTGATTTAGTTTAAGAAAAATTTTCAATGCCGAGAACCACGATCAGAGAGTAAAAAAGGCGTAAGGTTCACAATAGTGTTAAATTAAAATGGGATATACCGGGCTAGGATTCGAGTTACAGGAACAAGGGCCAAACCAACCACCCAAGAATGGAATCGTCAAGCGAAAACACTTGACAACCTCCTAGAAGCAGCTTTTCTTACCCCCAGACCTTTCTCCATCAATTAGAAAACTGATGCCCTCACTAAACACATTCCTTAAATTGTAGCCATTTGTTGAGTGTTTTCTTTGTGTCTAATCCGCATATATATCACCATTGCCCTTGATTTTCTTGACTGTATACGTCTTAAATGTCAACATATACACGTGTGATTTAGTTTACGAGAAATTTTCAATGCCGAGAACCACGATCAGAGAGTAAAAAAGGCGTAAGGTTCACAATGGTGTTAAATTAAAATGGGATATACCGGGCTAGGATTCGAGTTACAGGAACAAGGGCCAAACCAACCACCCAAGAATGGAATCGTCAAGCGAAAACACTTGACAACCTCCTAGAAGCAGCTTTTCTTACCCCCAGACCTTTCTCCATCAATTAGGAAACTGATGCCCTCACTAAACACATTCCTTAAATTGTAGCCATTTGTTGAGTGTTTTTTTTGTGTCTAATCCGCATATATATCACCATTGCCCTTGATTTTCTTGACTGTATATCTCTTAAATGTCAACATATACACGTGTAATTTAGTTTACGAGAAATTTTCAATGCCGAGAACCACGATCAGAGAGTAAAAAAGGCGTAAGGTTCACAATGGTGTTAAATTAAAATGGGATATACCGGGCTAGGATTCGAGTTACAGGAACAAGTGCCAAACCAACCACCCAAGAATGGAATCGTCAAGCGAAAACACTTGACAACCTCCTAGAAGCAGCTTTTCTTACCCCCAGACCTTTCTCCATCAATTAGGAAACTGATGCCCTCACTAAACACATTCCTTAAATTGTAGCCATTTGTTGAGTGTTTTTTTTGTGTCTAATCCGCATATATATCACCATTGCCCTTGATTTTCTTGACTGTATATCTCTTAAATGTCAACAAATATACGTGTGATTTAGTTTACGAAGATTTTTCAATGCCGAGAACCTCGATCAGAGAGTAAAAAAGGCGTAAGGTTCACAATGGTGTAAAATTAAAATGGGATATACCGGGCCAGGATTCGAGTTACAGGAACAAGGGCCAAACCAACCACCCAAGAATGGAATCGTCGAGCGAAAACACGTGACAACCTCCTAGAAGCAGCTTTTCTTGCCACCAGACCTTTCTCCATCAATTAGGAATCTGATGCCGTCACTAAACACATTCTTTAAATTGTAGCCATTTGTTGAGTGTTTTTTTTTGTGTCTAATCCGCATATATATCACCATTGCCCTTGATTTTCTTGACTGTATATCTCTTAAATGTCAACATATAAACGTGTGATTTAGTTTACGAAGATTTTTCAATGCCGAGAACCTCGATCAGAGAGTAAAAAAGGCGTAAGGTTCACAATGGTGTAAAATTGAAATGGGATATACCGGGCTAGGATTCGAGTTACAGGAACAATGGCCAAACCAACCACCTAAGAATGGAATCGTTGAGCGAAAACACTTGACAACCTCCTAGAAGGAGCTTTTCTTGCCACCAGACCTTTCTCCATTAATTAGGAATCTGATGTCGTCACTAAACACATTCCTTAAATTGCCGCCATTTGTTGAGGTTTTTTTTTGTGTCTAATCCGCATATATATCACCATTGCCCTTGATTTTCTTGACTGTATATCTCTTAAATGTCAACAAATACACGTGTGATTTAGTTTACGAAGATTTTTCAATGCCGAGAACCTCGATCAGAGAGTAAAAAAGGCGTAAGGTTCACAATGGTGTAAAATTAAAATGGGATATATCGAGCTAGGATTCGAGTTATAGGAACAAGGGCCAAACCAACCACCCAAGAATGGAATCGTCGAGCGAAAACACGTGACAACCTCCTAGAAGCAGCTTTTCTTGCCACCAGACCTTTCTCCATCAATTAGGAATCTGATGCCGTCACTAAACACATTCCTTAAATTGTAGCCATTAGTTGAGTGTTTTTTTTTGTGTCTAATCCGCATATATATCACCATTGCCCTTGATTTTCTTGACTGTATATCTCTTAAATGTCAACATATACACGTGTGATTTAGTTTACGAAGATTTTTCAATGCCGAGAACCTCGATCAGAGAGTAAAAAAGGCGTAAGGTTCACAATGGTGTTAAATTAAAATGGGATATACCGGGCTAGGATTCGAGTTACAGGAACAAGGGCCAAACCAACCACCCAAGAATGGAATCGTCAAGCGAAAACACTTGACAACCTCCTAGAAGCAGCTTTTCTTACCCCCAGACCTTTCTCCATCAATTAGGAAACTGATGCCCTCACTAAACACATTCCTTAAATTGTAGCCATTTGTTGAGTGTTTTTTTTGTGTCTAATCCGCATATATATCACCATTGCCCTTGATTTTCTTAACTGTATATCTCTTAAATGTCAACATATACACGTGTGATTTAGTTTACGAAATTTTTTCAATGCCGAGAACCTCGATCAGAGAGTAAAAAAGGCATAAGGTTCACAATGGTGTAAAATTAAAATGGGATATACCGGGCTAGGATTCGAGTTACAGGAACAATGGCCAAACCAACCACCTAAGAATGAAATCGTTGAGCGAAAACACTTGATAACCTCCTAGAAGGACCTTTTTTTGCCACCAGACCTTTCTCCATTTATTAGGAATCTGATGTCGTCAATAAACACATTCCTTAAATTGCAGCCATTTGTTGAGGTTTTTTTTTGTGTCTAATCCGCATATATATCACCATTGCCCTTGATTTTCTTGACTGTATATCTAATAAATGTCAACAAATACACGTGTGATTTAGTTTACGAAGATTTTTCAATGCCGAGAACCTCGATCAGAGAGTAAAAAAGGCGTTAGGTTCACAATGGTGTAAAATTAAAATGGGATATACCGGGCTAGGATTCGAGTTACAGGAGCAAGGGCCAAACCAACCACCCAAGAATGGAATCGTGGAGCGAAAACACGTGACAACCTCCTAGAAGCAGCTTTTCTTGCCACCAGACCTTTCTCCATCAATTAGGAATCTGATGCCGTCACTAAACACATTCCTTAAATTGTAGCCATTTGTTGAGTGTTTTTTTTGTGTCTAATCCGCATATATATCACCATTGCCCTTGATTTTCTTGACTGTATATCTCTTAAATGTCAACATATACACGTGTGATTTAGTTTACGAAGATTTTTCAATGCCGAGAACCTCGATCAGAGAGTAAAAAAGGCGTAAGGTTCACAATGGTGTTAAATTAAAATGGGATATACCGGGCTAGGATTCGAGTTACAGGAACAAGGGCCAAACCAACCACCCAAGAATGGAATCGTCAAGCGAAAACACTTGACAACCTCCTAGAAGCAGCTTTTCTTACCCCCAGACCTTTCTCCATCAATTAGGAGACTGATGCCCTCACTAAACACATTCCTTAAATTGTAGACATTTGTTGAGTGTTTTTTTTTGTGTCTAATCCGCATATATATCACCATTGCCCTTGATTTTCTTGACTGTATATCTCTTAAATGTCAACATATACACGTGTGATTTAGTTTAAGAAAAATTTTCAATGCCGAGAACCACGATCAGAGAGTAAAAAAGGCGTAAGGTTCACAATAGTGTTAAATTAAAATGGGATATACCTGGCTAGGATTCGAGTTACAGGAACAAGGGCCAAACCAACCACCCAAGAATGGAATCGTCAAGCGAAAACACTTGACAACCTCCTAGAAGCAGCTTTTCTTACCCCCAGACCTTTCTCCATCAATTAGAAAACTGATGCCCCCACTAAACACATTCCTTAAATTGTAGCCATTTGTTGAGTGTTTTCTTTGTGTCTAATCCGCATATATATCACCATTGCCCTTGATTTTCTTGACTGTATATTTCTTAAATGTCAACATATACACGTGTGATTTAGTTTACGAGAAATTTTCAATGCCGAGAACCACGATCAGAGAGTAAAAAAGGCGTAAGGTTCACAATGGTGTTAAATTAAAATGGGATATACCGGGCTAGGATTCGAGTTACAGGAACAAGGGCCAAACCAACCACCCAAGAATGGAATCGTCAAGCGAAAACACTTGACAACCTCCTAGAAGCAGCTTTTCTTACCCCCAGACCTTTCTCCATCAATTAGGAAACTGATGCCCTCACTAAACACATTCCTTAAATTGTAGCCATTTGTTGAGTGTTTTTTTGTGTCTAATCCGCATATATATCACCATTGCCCTTGATTTTCTTGACTGTATATCTCTTAAATGTCAACATATACACGTGTGATTTAGTTTACGAAAATTTTTCAATGCCGAGAACCTCGATCAGAGAGTAAAAAAGGCGTAAGGTTCACAATGGTGTTAAATTAAAATGGGATATACCGGGCTAGGATTCGAGTTACAGGAACAAGGGCCAAACCAACCACCCAAGAATGGAATCGTCAAGCGAAAACACTTGACAACCTCCTAGAAGCAGCTTTTCTTACCCCCAGACCTTTCTCCATCAATTAGGAAACTGATGCCCTCACTAAACACATTCCTTAAATTGTAGCCATTTGTTGAGTGTTTTTTTGTGTCTAATCCGCATATATATCACCATTGCCCTTGATTTTCTTGACTGTATATCTCTTAAATGTCAACATATACACGTGTGATTTAGTTTACGAAAATTTTTCAATGCCGAGAACCTCGATCAGAGAGTAAAAAAGGCGTAAGGTTCACAATGGTGTTAAATTAAAATGGGATATACCGGGCTAGGATTCGAGTTACAGGAACAAGGGCCAAACCAACCACCCAAGAATGGAATCGTCGAGCGAAAACACGTGACAACCTCCTAGAAGCAACTTTTCTTGCCACCAGACATTTCTCCATCAATTAGGAATCTGATGCCGTCACTAAACACATTCCTTAAATTGTAGCAATTTGTTGAGTGTTTTTTTTTGTGTCTAATCCGCATATATATCACCATTGCCCTTGATTTTCTTGACTGTATATCTCTTAAATGTCAACATATACACGTGTGATTTAGTTTACGAAGATTTTTCAATGCCGAGAACCTCGATCAGAGAGTAAAAAAGGCGTAAGGTTCACAATGGTGTTAAATTAAAATGGGATATACCGGGCTAGGATTCGAGTTACAGGAACAAGGGCCAAACCAACCACCCAAGAATGGAATCGTCAAGCGAAAACACTTGACAACCTCCTAGAAGCAGCTTTTCTTACCCCCAGACCTTTCTCCATCAATTAGGAAACTGATGCCCTCACTAAACACATTCCTTAAATTGTAGCCATTTGTTGAGTGTTTTTTTTGTGTCTAATCCGCATATATATCACCATTGCCCTTGATTTTCTTGACTGTATATCTCTTAAATGTCAACATATACACGTGTGATTTAGTTTAAGAAAAATTTTCAATGCCGAGAACCACGATCAGAGAGAAAAAAGGCGTAAGGTTCACAATAGTGTTAAATTAAAATGGGATATACCTGGCTACGATTCGAGTTACAGGAACAAGGGCCAAACCAACCACCCAAGAATGGAATCGTCAAGCGAAAACACTTGACAACCTCCTAGAAGCAGCTTTTCTTACCCCCCAGACCTTTCTCCATCAATTAGAAAACTGATGCCCTCACTAAACACATTCCTTAAATTGTAGCCATTTGTTGAGTGTTTTCTTTGTGTCTAATCCGCATATATATCACCATTGCCCTTGATTTTCTTGACTGTATATTTCTTAAATGTCAACATATACACGTGTGATTTAGTTTACGAGAAATTTTCAATGCCGAGAACCACGATCAGAGAGTAAAAAAGGCGTAAGGTTCACAATGGTGTTAAATTAAAATGGGATATACCGGGCTAGGATTCGAGTTACAGGAACAAGGGCCAAACCAACCACCCAAGAATGGAATCGTCAAGCGAAAACACTTGACAACCTCCTAGAAGCAGTTTTTCTTACCCCCAGACCTTTCTCCATCAATTAGGAAACTGATGCCCTCACTAAACACATTCCTTAAATTGTAGCCATTTGTTGAGTGTTTTTTTGTGTCTAATCCGCATATATATCACCACTGCCCTTGATTTTCTTCACTGTATATCTCTTAAATGTCAACATATACACGTGTGATTTAGTTTACGAAAATTTTTCAATGCCGAGAACCTCGATCAGAGAGTAAAAAAGGCGTAAGGTTCACAATGGTGTTAAATTAAAATGGGATATACCGGGCTAGGATTCGAGTTACAGGAACAAGGGCCAAACCAACCACCCAAGAATGGAATCGTCGAGCGGAAACACTTGACAACCTCCTAGAAGCAGCATTTCTTGACAACCTCCTAGAAGGACCTTTTTTTGCCACCAGACCTTTCTCCATTTATTAGGAATCTGATGTCGTCACTAAACACATTCCTTAAATTGCAGCCATTTGTTGAGGTTTTTTTTTGTGTCTAATCCGCATATATATCACCATTGCCCTTGATTTTCTTGACTGTATATCTATTAAATGTCAACAAATACACGTGTGATTTAGTTTACGAAGATTTTTCAATGCCGAGAACCTCGATCAGAGAGTAAAAAAGGCGTTAGGTTCACAATGGTGTAAAATTAAAATGGGATATACCGGGCTAGGATTCGAGTTACAGGAGCAAGGGCCAAACCAACCACCCAAGAATGGAATCGTGGAGCGAAAACACGTGACAACCTCCTAGAAGCAGCTTTTCTTGCCACCAGACCTTTCTCCATCAATTAGGAATCTGATGCCGTCACTAAACACATTCCTTAAATTGTAGCCATTTGTTGAGTGTTTTTTTTTTGGTGTCTAATCCGCATATATATCACCATTCCCCTTGATTTTCTTGACTGTATATCTCTTAAATGTCAACATATACACGTGTGATTTAGTTTACGAAGATTTTTCAATGCCGAGAACCTCGATCAGAGAGTAAAAAAGGCGTAAGGTTCACAATGGTGTAAAATTAAAATGGGATATACCGGGGCTAGGATTCGAGTTACAGGAACAAGGGCCAAAAAACCACCCAAGAATGGAATCGTCGAGCGAAAACATTTGACAACCTCCTAGAAGCAGCTTGTTTTGCCACCAGACCTTTCTCCATCAATTAGGAATCTGATGCCGTCACTAAACACATTTCTTAAATTGTAGCCATTTGTTGAGTGTTTTTTTTGTGTCTAATCCGCATATATATCACCATTGCCCTTTATTTTCTTGACTGTATATCTCTTAAATGTCAACATATACACGTGTGATTTAGTTTACGAAAATTTTTCAATGCCGAGAACCTCGATCAGAGAGTAAAAAAGGCGTAAGGTTCACAATGATGTAAAATTAAAATGGGATATACCGGGCTAGGATTCGAGTTACAGGAACAAGGGCCAAACTAACCACCCAAGAATGGAATCGTCGAGGGAAAACACTTGACAACCTCCTAGAAGCAGCTTTTCTTGCCATCAGACCTCTCTCCATCAATTAGGAATCTGATGCCGTCACTAAACACATTCCTTCAATTGTAGCCATTGGTTGAGTGTTTTTTTTTTGGTGTCAAATCCGCATATATATCACCATTGCCCTTGAAATTCTTGACTGTATATTTCTTAAATGTCAACATATACACGTGTGATTTAGTTTACGAGAAATTTTCAATGCCGAGAACCACGATCAGAGAGTAAAAAAGGAGTAATGTTCACAATGGTTTAAAATTAAAATGGGATATACCGGGCTAGGATTCGAGTTACAGGAACAAGGGCCAAACCAACCACCCAAGAATGGAATCGTCGAGCGGAAACACTTGACAACCTCCTAGAAGCAGCTTTTCTTGCCACCAGACCTTTCTCCATCAATTAGGAATCTGATGCCGTCACTAAACACATTCCTTAAATTGTAGCCATTTGTTGAGTGTTTTTTTTGTTGTTGTCTAATCCGCATATATATCACCATTGCCTTTGATTTTCTTGACTGTATATCTCTTAAATGTCAACATATACACGTGTGATTTAGTTTACGAAGATTTTTCAATGCCGAGAACCTCGATCAGAGAGTAAAAAAGGCGTAAGGTTCACAATGGTGTAAAATTAAAATGTGATATACCGGGCTAGGTTTCGAGTTACAGGAACAAGGGCCAAACCAACCGCCCAAGAATGGAATCGTTGAGCGAAAACACTTGACAACCTCCTAGAAGCAGCATTTCTTGCCACCAAACCTTTCTCCATCAATTAGGAATCTGATGCCGTCACTAAACACATTCCGTAAATTGTAGCCATTTGTTGAGTGTGTTTTTTGGTGTCTTACCGCATATATATCACCTTTGCCCATGATTTTCTTGACTGTATATCTCTTAAATGTCAACATATACACGTGTGATTTAGTTTACGAAGATTTTTTAATGCCGAGAACCTTGATCAGAGAGTAAAAAACGCGTAAGGTTCACAATGGTGTAAAATTAAAATAGGATATACCGGGCTAGGATTCGAGTTACAGGAACAAGGGTCAAACCAACCACCCAAAAATGAAATCGTCGAGAGAAAACACTTAACAACCTCCTAGAAGCAGCTTTTCTTGCCACCAGGCCTTTCTCCATCAATTAGGAATCTGATGCCGTCACTAAACACATTCCCTAAATTGTAGCCATTTGTTAAGTGTTTTTTTTTTGGTGTCTAATCCGCATATATATCACCATTCCCCTTGATTTTCTTGACTTTATATCTCTTAAATGTCAACATATACACGTGTGATTTAGTTTACGAAGATTTTTCAATGCCGAGAACCTCGATCAGAGAGTAAAAAAGGCGTAAGGTTCACAATGGTGTAAAATTAAAATGGGATATACCGGGCTAGGATTCGAGTTACAGGAACAAGGGCCAAAAAACCACCCAAGAATGGAATCGTCGAGCGAAAACATTTGACAACCTCCTAGAAGCAGCTTTTTTTGCCACCAGACCTTTCTCCATCAATTAGGAATCTGATGCCGTCACTAAACACATTTATTAAATTGTAGCCATTTGTTGAGTGTTTTTTTGTGTCTAATCCGCATATATATCACCATTGCCCTTGATTTTCTTGACTGTATATCTCTTAAATGTCAACATATACACGTGTGATTTAGTTTACGAAAATTTTTCAATGCCGAGAACCTCGATCAGAGAGTAAAAAAGGCGTAAGGTTCACAATGATGTAAAATTAAAATGGGATATACCGGGCTAGGATTCGAGTTACAGGAACAAGGGCCAAACTAACCACCCAAGAATGGAATCGTCGAGGGAAAACACTTGACAACCTCCTAGAAGCAACTTTTCTTGCCATCAGACCTCTCTCCATCAATTAGGAATCTGATGCCGTCACTAAACACATTCCTTCAATTGTAGCCAATGGTTGAGTGTTTTTTTTTGGTGTCAAATCCGCATATATATCACCATTGCCGTTGACATTCTTGACTGTATATTTCTTAAATGTCAACATATACACGTGTGATTTAGTTTACGAGAAATTTTTAATGCCGAGAACCACGATCAGAGAGTAAAAAAGGAGTAATGTTCACAATGGTTTAAAATTAAAATGGGATATACAGGGCTAGGATTCGAGTTACAGGAACAAGGGCCAAACCAACCACCCAAGAATGGAATCGTCGAGCGGAAACACTTGACAACCTCCTAGAAGCAGCTTTTCTTGCCACCAGACCTTTCTCCATCAATTAGGAATCTGATGCCGTCACTAAACACATTCCTTAAATTGTAGCCATTTGTTGAGTGTTTTTTTTGTTGTTGTCTAATCCGCATATATATCACCATTGCCTTTGATTTTCTTGACTGTATATCTCTTAAATGTCAACATATACACGTGTGATTTAGTTTACGAAGATTTTTCAATGCCGAGAACCTCGATCAGAGAGTAAAAAAGGCGTAAGGTTCACAATGGTGTAAAATTAAAATGTGATATACCGGGCTAGGTTTCGAGTTACAGGAACAAGGGCCAAACCAACCGCCCAAGAATGGAATCGTTGAGCGAAAACACTTGACAACCTCCTAGAAGCAGCATTTCTTGCCACCAAACCTTTCTCCATCAATTAGGAATCTGATGCCGTCACTAAACACATTCCGTAAATTGTAGCCATTTGTTGAGTGTGTTTTTTGGTGTCTTACCGCATATATATCACCTTTGCCCATGATTTTCTTGACTGTATATCTCTTAAATGTCAACATATACACGTGTGATTTAGTTTACGAAGATTTTTTAATGCCGAGAACCTTGATCAGAGAGTAAAAAACGCGTAAGGTTCACAATGGTGTAAAATTAAAATAGGATATACCGGGCTAGGATTCGAGTTACAGGAACAAGGGCCAAACCAACCACCCAAAAATGAAATCGTCGAGAGAAAACACTTAACAACCTCCTAGAAGCAGCTTTTCTTGCCACCAGGCCTTTCTCCATCAATTAGGAATCTGATGCCGTCACTAAACACATTCCCTAAATAGTAGCCATTTGTTAAGTGTTTTTTTTTGGTGTCTAATCCGCATATATATCACCATTCCCCTTGATTTTCTTGACTTTATATCTCTTAAATGTCAACATATACACGTGTGATTTAGTTTACGAAGATTTTTCAATGCCGAGAACCTCGATCAGAGAGTAAAAAAGGCGTAAGGTTCACAATGGTGTAAAATTAAAATGGGATATACCGGGCTAGGATTCGAGTTACAGGAACAAGGGCCAAAAAACCACCCAAGAATGGAATCGTCGAGCGAAAACATTTGACAACCTCCTAGAAGCAGCTTTTTTTGCCACCAGACCTTTCTCCATCAATTAGGAATCTGATGCCGTCACTAAACACATTTATTAAATTGTAGCCATTTGTTGAGTGTTTTTTTGTGTCTAATCCGCATATATATCACCATTGCCCTTGATTTTCTTGACTGTATATCTCTTAAATGTCAACATATACACGTGTGATTTAGTTTACGAAAATTTTTCAATGCCGAGAACCTCGATCAGAGAGTAAAAAAGGCGTAAGGTTCACAATGATGTAAAATTAAAATGGGATATACCGGACTAGGATTCGAGTTACAGGAACAAGGGCCAAACTAACCACCCAAGAATGGAATCGTCGAGGGAAAACACTTGACAACCTCCTAGAAGCAACTTTTCTTGCCATCAGTCCTCTCTCCATCAATTAGGAATCTGATGCCGTCACTAAACACATTCCTTCAATTGTAGCCAATGGTTGAGTGTTTTTTTTTGGTGTCAAATCCGCATATATATCACCATTGCCGTTGATATTCTTGACTGTATATTTCTTAAATGTCAACATATACACGTGTGATTTAGTTTACGAGAAATTTTTAATGCCGAGAACCACGATCAGAGAGTAAAAAAGGAGTAATGTTCACAATGGTTTAAAATTAAAATGGGATATACAGGGCTAGGATTCGAGTTACAGGAACAAGGGCCAAACCAACCACCCAAGAATGGAATCGTCGAGCGGAAACACTTGACAACCTCCTAGAAGCAGCTTTTCTTGCCACCAGACCTTTCTCCATCAATTAGGAATCTGATGCCGTCACTAAACACATTCCTTAAATTGTAGCCATTTGTTGAGTGTTTTTTTTGTTGTTGTCTAATCCGCATATATATCACCATTGCCTTTGATTTTCTTGACTGTATATCTCTTAAATGTCAACATATACACGAGTGATTTAGTTTACGAAGATTTTTCAATGCCGAGAACCTCGATCAGAGAGTAAAAAAGGCGTAAGGTTCACAATGGTGTAAAATTAAAATGTGATATACCGGGCTAGGTTTCGAGTTACAGGAACAAGGGCCAAACCAACCGCCCAAGAATGGAATCGTTGAGCGAAAACACTTGACAACCTCCTAGAAGCAGCATTTCTTGCCACCAAACCTTTCTCCATCAATTAGGAATCTGATGCCGTCACTAAACACATTCCGTAAATTGTAGCCATTTGTTGAGTGTGTTTTTTGGTGTCTTACCGCATATATATCACCTTTGCCCATGATTTTCTTGACTGTATATCTCTTAAATGTCAACATATACACGTGTGATTTAGTTTACGAAGATTTTTTAATGCCGAGAACCTTGATCAGAGAGTAAAAAACGCGTAAGGTTCACAATGGTGTAAAATTAAAATAGGATATACCGGGCTAGGATTCGAGTTACAGGAACAAGGGCCAAACCAACCACCCAAAAATGAAATCGTCGAGAGAAAACACTTAACAACCTCCTAGAAGCAGCTTTTCTTGCCACCAGGCCTTTCTCCATCAATTAGGAATCTGATGCCGTCACTAAACACATTCCCTAAATTGTAGCCATTTGTTAAGTGTTTTTTTTGGTGTCTTATCCGCATATATATCACCATTCCCCTTGATTTTCTTGACTTTATATCTCTTAAATGTCAACATATACACGTGTGATTTAGTTTACGAAGATTTTTCAATGCCGAGAACCTCGATCAGAGAGTAAAAAAGGCGTAAGGTTCACAATGGTGTAAAATTAAAATGGGATATACCGGGCTAGGATTCGAGTTACAGGAACAAGGGCCAAAAAACCACCCAAGAATGGAATCGTCGAGCGAAAACATTTGACAACCTCCTAGAAGCAGCTTTTTTTGCCACCAGACCTTTCTCCATCAATTAGGAATCTGATGCCGTCACTAAACACATTTATTAAATTGTAGCCATTTGTTGAGTGTTTTTTTGTGTCTAATCCGCATATATATCACCATTGCCCTTGATTTTCTTGACTGTATATCTCTTAAATGTCAACATATACACGTGTGATTTAGTTTACGAAAATTTTTCAATGCCGAGAACCTCGATCAGAGAGTAAAAAAGGCGTAAGGTTCACAATGATGTAAAATTAAAATGGGATATACCGGGCTAGGATTCGAGTTACAGGAACAAGGGCCAAACTAACCACCCAAGAATGGAATCGTCGAGGGAAAACACTTGACAACCTCCAAGAAGCAACTTTTCTTGCCATCAGACCTCTCTCCATCAATTAGGAATCTGATGCCGTCACTAAACACATTCCTTCAATTGTAGCCAATGGTTGAGTGTTTTTTTTTGGTGTCAAATCCGCATATATATCACCATTGCCGTTGATATTCTTGACTGTATATTTCTTAAATGTCAACATATACACGTGTGATTTAGTTTACGAGAAATTTTTAATGCCGAGAACCACGATCAGAGAGTAAAAAAGGAGTAATGTTCACAATGGTTTAAAATTAAAATGGGATATACAGGGCTAGGATTCGAGTTACAGGAACAAGGGCCAAACCAACCACCCAAGAATGGAATCGTCGAGCGGAAACACTTGACAACCTCCTAGAAGCAGCTTTTCTTGCCACCAGACCTTTCTCCATCAATTAGGAATCTGATGCCGTCACTAAACACATTCCTTAAATTGTAGCCATTTGTTGAGTGTTTTTTTGTTGTTGTCTAATCCGCATATATATCACCATTGCCTTTGATTTTCTTGACTGTATATCTCTTAAATGTCAACATATACACGTGTGATTTAGTTTACGAAGATTTTTCAATGCCGAGAACCTCGATCAGAGAGTAAAAAAGGCGTAAGGTTCACAATGGTGTAAAATTAAAATGTGATATACCGGGCTAGGTTTTGAGTTACAGGAACAAGGGCCAAACCAACCGCCCAAGAATGGAATCGTTGAGCGAAAACACTTGACAACCTCCTAGAAGCAGCATTTCTTGCCACCAAACCTTTCTCCATCAATTAGGAATCTGATGCCGTCACTAAACACATTCCGTAAATTGTAGCCATTTGTTGAGTGTGTTTTTTGGTGTCTTACCGCATATATATCACCTTTGCCCATGATTTTCTTGACTGTATATCTCTTAAATGTCAACATATACACGTGTGATTTAGTTTACGAAGATTTTTTAATGCCGAGAACCTTGATCAGAGAGTAAAAAACGCGTAAGGTTCACAATGGTGTAAAATTAAAATAGGATATACCGGGCTAGGATTCGAGTTACAGGAACAAGGGCCAAACCAACCACCCAAAAATGAAATCGTCGAGAGAAAACACTTAACAACCTCCTAGAAGCAGCTTTTCTTGCCACCAGGCCTTTCTCCATCAATTAGGAATCTGATGCCGTCACTAAACACATTCCCTAAATTGTAGCCATTTGTTAAGTGTTTTTTTTTTGGTGTCTAATCCGCATATATATCACCATTCCCCTTGATTTTCATGACTTTATATCTCTTAAATGTCAACATATACACGTGTGATTTAGTTTACGAAGATTTTTCAATGCCGAGAAACCTCGATCAGAGAGTAAAAAAGGCGTAAGGTTCACAATGGTGTAAAATTAAAATGGGATATACCGGGCTAGGATTCGAGTTACAGGAACAAGGGCCAAAAAACCACCCAAGAATGGAATCGTCGAGCGAAAACATTTGACAACCTCCTAGAAGCAGCTTTTTTTGCCACCAGACCTTTCTCCATCAATTAGGAATCTGATGCCGTCACTAAACACATTTATTAAATTGTAGCCATTTGTTGAGTGTTTTTTTGTGTCTAATCCGCATATATATCACCATTGCCCTTGATTTTCTTGACTGTATATCTCTTAAATGTCAACATATACACGTGTGATTTAGTTTACGAAAATTTTTCAATGCCGAGAACCTCGATCAGAGAGTAAAAAAGGCGTAAGGTTCACAATGATGTAAAATTAAAATGGGATATACCGGGCTAGGATTCGAGTTACAGGAACAAGGGCCAAACTAACCACCCAAGAATGGAATCGTCGAGGGAAAACACTTGACAACCTCCTAGAAGCAGCTTTTCTTGCCATCAGACCTCTCTCCATCAATTAGGAATCTGATGCCGTCACTAAACACATTCCTTCAATTGTAGCCATTGGTTGAGTGTTTTTTTTTTTGGTGTCAAATCCGCATATATATCACCATTGCCCTTGAAATTCTTGACTGTATATTTCTTAAATGTCAACATATACACGTGTGATTTAGTTTACGAGAAATTTTCAATGCCGAGAACCACGATCAGAGAGTAAAAAAGGAGTAATGTTCACAATGGTTTAAAATTAAAATGGGATATACCGGGCTAGGATTCGAGTTACAGGAACAAGGGCCAAACCAACCACCCAAGAATGGAATCGTCGAGCGGAAACACTTGACAACCTCCTAGAAGCAGCTTTTCTTGCCACCAGACCTTTCTCCATCAATTAGGAATCTGATGCCGTCACTAAACACATTCCTTAAATTGTAGCCATTTGTTGAGTGTTTTTTTTGTTGTTGTCTAATCCGCATATATATCACCATTGCCTTTGATTTTCTTGACTGTATATCTCTTAAATGTCAACATATACACGTGTGATTTAGTTTACGAAGATTTTTCAATGCCGAGAACCTCGATCAGAGAGTAAAAAAGGCGTAAGGTTCACAATGGTGTAAAATTAAAATGTGATATACCGGGCTAGGTTTCGAGTTACAGGAACAAGGGCCAAACCAACCGCCCAAGAATGGAATCGTTGAGCGAAAACACTTGACAACCTCCTAGAAGCAACATTTCTTGCCACCAAACCTTTCTCCATCAATTAGGAATCTGATGCCGTCACTAAACACATTCCGTAAATTGTAGCCATTTGTTGAGTGTGTTTTTTGGTGTCTTACCGCATATATATCACCTTTGCCCATGATTTTCTTGACTGTATATCTCTTAAATGTCAACATATACACGTGTGATTTAGTTTACGAAGATTTTTTAATGCCGAGAACCTTGATCAGAGAGTAAAAAACGCGTAAGGTTCACAATGGTGTAAAATTAAAATAGGATATACCGGGCTAGGATTCGAGTTACAGGAACAAGGGCCAAACCAACCACCCAAAAATGAAATCGTCGAGAGAAAACACTTAACAACCTCCTAGAAGCAGCTTTTCTTACCACCAGGCCTTTCTCCATCAATTAGGAATCTGATGCCGTCACTAAACACATTCCCTAAATTGTAGCCATTTGTTAAGTGTTTTTTTTTTTGTGTCTAATCCGCATATATATCACCATTCCCCTTGATTTTCTTGACTTTATATCTCTTAAATGTCAACATATACACGTGTGATTTAGTTTACGAAGATTTTTCAATGCCGAGAACCTCGATCAGAGAGTAAAAAAGGCGTAAGGTTCACAATGGTGTAAAATTAAAATGGGATATACCGGGCTAGGATTCGAGTTACAGGAACAAGGGCCAAAAAACCACCCAAGAATGGAATCGTCGAGCGAAAACATTTGACAACCTCCTAGAAGCAGCTTTTTTTGCCACCAGATCTTTCTCCATCAATTAGGAATCTGATGCCGTCACTAAACACATTTATTAAATTGTAGCCATTTGTTGAGTGTTTTTTTTGTGTCTAATCCGCATATATATCACCATTGCCCTTGATTTTCTTGACTGTATATCTCTTAAATGTCAACATATACACGTGTGATTTAGTTTACGAAAATTTTTCAATGCCGAGAACCTCGATCAGAGAGTAAAAAAGGCGTAAGGTTCACAATGATGTAAAATTAAAATGGGATATACCGGGCTAGGATTCGAGTTACAGGAACAAGGGCCAAACTAACCACCCAAGAATGGAATCGTCGAGGGAAAACACTTGACAACCTCCTAGAAGCAACTTTTCTTGCCATCAGACCTCTCTCCATCAATTAGGAATCTGATGCCGTCACTAAACACATTCCTTCAATTGTAGCCAATGGTTGGGTGTTTTTTTTTGGTGTCAAATCCGCATATATATCACCATTGCCGTTGATATTCTTGACTGTATATTTCTTAAATGTCAACATATACACGTGTGATTTAGTTTACGAGAAATTTTTAATGCCGAGAACCACGATCAGAGAGTAAAAAAGGAGTAATGTTCACAATGGTTTAAAATTAAAATGGGATATACAGGGCTAGGATTCGAGTTACAGGAACAAGGGCCAAACCAACCACCCAAGAATGGAATCGTCGAGCGGAAACACTTGACAACCTCCTAGAAGCAGCTTTTCTTGCCACCAGACCTTTCTCCATCAATTAGGAATCTGATGCCGTCACTAAACACATTCCTTAAATTGTAGCCATTTGTTGAGTGTTTTTTTTGTTGTTGTCTAATCCGCATATATATAACCATTGCCTTTGATTTTCTTGACTGTATATCTCTTAAATGTCAACATATACACGTGTGATTTAGTTTACGAAGATTTTTCAATGCCGAGAACCTCGATCAGAGAGTAAAAAAGGCGTAAGGTTCACAATGGTGTAAAATTAAAATGTGATATACCGGGCTAGGATTCGAGTTACAGGAACAAGGGCCAAACCAACCACCCAAGAATGGAATCGTTGAGCGAAAACACTTGACAACCTCCTAGAAGCAGCTTTTCTTGCCACCAGACCTTTCTCCATCAATTAGGAATCTGATGCCGTCACTAAACACATTCCTTAAATTGTAGCCATTTGTTGAATGTTTTTTTTTGTGTCTAATCCGCATATATATCACCATTGCCCTTGATTTTCTTGACTGTATATCTCTTAAATATCAACATATACACGTGTGATTTAGTTTACGAAGACTTTTCAATGCCGAGAACCTCGATCAGAGAGTAAAAAAGGCGTAAGGTTCACAATGGTGTTAAATTAAAATGGGATATACCGGGCTAGGATTCGAGTTACAGGAACAAGGGCCAAACCAACCACCCAAGAATGGAATCGTCGAGCGAAAACACTTGACAACCTCCTAGAAGCAGCTTTTCTTGCCCCCAGACCTTTCTCCATCAATTAGGAAACTGATTCCCTCACTAAACACATTCCTTAAATTGTAGCCATTTGTTGAGTTTTTTTTTTTGGTGTCTAATCCATATATATATCACCATTGCCCTTGATTTTCTTGACTGTATATCTCTTAAATGTCAACATATACACGTGTGATTTAGTTTACGAAGATTTTTCAATGCCGAGAACCTCGGTCAGAGAGTAAAAAAGGCGTAAGGTTCACAGTGGTGTAAAATTAAAATGGGATATACCGGGCTAGGATTCGAGTTACAGGAACAAGGGCCAAACCAACCACCCAAGAATGTAATCGATCAGTGAAAACACTTGATATCTGCCTAGAAGTAGCTTTTCTTGCCACCAGACCTTTCTCCATCAATTAGGAATCTGTTGCCGTCACTAAACACATTCCTTAAATTGTAGCCATTTGTTGAGTTTTTTTTTGGTGTCTAATCCGCATATATATCACCATTGCCCTTGATTTTCTTGACTGTATATCTCTTAAATGTTAACATATACACGTGTGATTTAGTTTACGAAGATTTTTCAATGCCGAGAACCTCGATCAGAGAGTAAAAAAGGCGTAAGGTTCACAATGGTGTAAAATTAAAATGGGATATACCGGGCTAGGATTCGAGTTACAGGAACAATGGCCAAACCAACCACCCAAGAATGGAATCGTCGAGCGAAAACACTTGACAACCTCCTAGAATCTGCTTTTCTTGCCACCAGACCTTTCTCCATCAATTAGGAATCTGATGCCGTCACTAAACACATTCCTTAAAATGTAGCCATTTGTTGAGTGTTTTTTTTTGTGGTTGTCTAATCCGCATATATATCACCATTGCCCTTGATTTTCTTGACTGTATATCTATTAAATGTAAACATGTACACGTGTGATTTAGTTTACGAAGACTTTTCAATGCCGAGAACCTCGATCAGAGAGTAAAAAAGGCGTAAGGTTCACAATGGTGTTAAATTAAAATGGGATATACCGGGCTAGGATTCGAGTTACAGGAACAAGGGCCAAACCAACCACCCAAGAATGGAATCGATCAGTGAAAACAGTTGACATCTGCCTAAAAGTAGCTTTTCTTGCCACCAGACCTTTCTCCATTAAATAGGAATCTGATGCCGTCACTAAACACATTCCTTAAATTGTAGCCATTTGTTGAGTGTTTTTTTTTGGTGTCTAATCCGCATATATATCACCATTGCCCTTGATTTTCTTGACTGTATATCTCTTAAATGTTAACATATACACGTGTGATTTAGTTTACGAAGATTTTTCAATGCCGAGAACCTCGATCAGAGAGTAAAAAAGGCGTAATGTAAAATTAAAATGGGATATATCGGGCTAGGATTCGAGTTACAGGAACAATGGCCAAACCAACCACCCAAGAATGGAATCGTCGAGCGAAAACACTTGACAATCTCCTTGAAGCAGCTTTTCCTCTCACCAGACCTTTCTCCATCAATTAGGAATCTGATGCCGTCACTAAACACATTCCTTAAAATGTAGCCATTTGTTGAGTGTTTTTTTTTGTTGTTGTCTAATCCGCATATATATCACCATTGCCCTTGATTTTCTTGACTGTATATCTCTTAAATGTCAACATGTACACGTGTGATTTAGTTTACGAAGATTTTTCAATGCCGAGAACCTCGATCAGAGAGTAAAAAAGGCGTAAGGTTCACAATGGTGTAAAATTAAAATGGGATATACCGGGCTAGGATTCGAGTTACAGGAACAAGGGCCAAACCAACCACCCAAGAATGGAATCGTCGAGCTAAAACACTAGAGAAGCTCCTAGAAGCAGCTTTTCTTGCCACCAGACCTTTCTCTATCAATTAGGAATCTGATGCCGTCACTAAACACATTCCTTAAATTGTAGCCATTTGTTGAATGTTTTTTTTTTGTGTCTAATCCGCATATATATCACCATTGCCCTTGATTTTCTTGACTGTATATCTCTTAAATGTCAACATATACACGTGTGATTTAGTTTACGAAGATTTTTCAATGCCGAGAAACTCGATCAGAGAGTAAAAAAGACGTAGGGTTCACAATGGTGTAAAATTAATATGGGATATACCGGGCTAGGATTCGAGTAACAGGAACAAGGGCCAAAGCAACCACCCAAAAATGGAATTGTCGAGCGAAAACACTTAACAACCTCCAAGAAGCAGCTTTTCTTGCCTCCAGACCTTTCTCCATCAATTAGGAATCTGATGTCGTCACTAAACACATTCCTTAAATTGTAGCCATTTGTTCAGTGTTTTTTTTGGTGTCTAATCTGCATATATATATCACCATTGCCCTTGATTTTCTTGACTCTATATCTCTTAAATGTCAAGAACCTCGATCAGAGAGTAAAAAACGCATATGGTTCACAATTGTGTAAAATTAAAATGGGATTTACCGGGCTAGGAATCGAGTTACAGGAACAAGGGCCAAACTAACCACCCAAGAATGGAATCGTCGAGCGAAAAGACTTGACAACCTCCTAGAACCAGCTTTTCTTGCCACCAGACATTTCTCCATCAATTAGGAATCCGATGCCGTCACTAAACACATTCCTTAAATTGTCGCCATTTGTTGAGTGTTTTTTTTGTGTGTGTAATCTGCATATATATCACTATTGCCCTTGATTTTCTTGACTGTATATCTCTTAAATGTCAATATGTACACGTGTGATTTAGTTTACGAAGATTTTTCAATGTCGAGAACCTCGATCAGAGTTTAAAAAGGTGTAAGGTTCACAATAGTGTAAAATTAAAATGGGATATACCGGGCTAGGATTCGAGTTACAGGAACAAGGGCCAAACCAACCACCCAAGAATGGAATCATCGAGCGAAAACACTTGACAACCTCCAAGAAGCAGCTTTTCTTGCCACCAGACCTTTCTCCATAAATTAGGAATCTGATGACGTCACTAAACACATTCCGTAAATTGTAGCCATATGATGAGTGTTTAATTTGTGTCTATTCCGCATATATATCACCATTGCCCTTGATTTTCTTGACTGTATATCTCTTAAATGTCAACATATACACGTGTGATTTAGTTTACGAAGATTTTTCAATGCCGAGAACCTCGATCAGAGAGTAAAAAAGGCGTAAAGTTCACAATGATGTAAAATGAAAATGGGATATACCGAGCTAGGATTCGTGTTACAGGAACAAGGGCCAAACCAACCACCCAAGAATGGAATCGTCGAGCGAAAACACTTGACAACCTCCTAGAAGCAGCTTTTCTTGCCACCAGACCTTTCTCCGTCAATTAGTAATATGATGCCAACACTAAACACATTCCTTAAATTGTAGCCATTTGTTGAGTGTTTTTTTTGTGTCTAATCCGCATATATATCACCATTGCCCTTGATTTTCTTGACTGTATATCTCTTAAATGTCAACATATACACGTGTGATTTAGTTTACGAAGATTTTTCAATGCCGAGAAACTCGATCAGAGAGTAAAAAAGACGTAGGGTTCACAATGGTGTAAAATTAATATGGGATATACCGGGCTAGGATTCGAGTAACAGGAACAAGGGCCAAAGCAACCACCCAAAAATGGAATCGTCGAGCGAAAACACTTAACAACCTCCAAGAAGCAGCTTTTCTTGCCTCCAGACCTTTCTCCATCAATTAGGAATCTGATGTCGTCACTAAACACATTCCTTAAATTGTAGCCATTTGTTCAGTGTTTTTTTTGGTGTCTAATCTGCATATATATATCACCATTGCCCTTGATTTTCTTGACTGTATATCTCTTAAATGTCAACATATACACGTGTGATTTAGTTTTCGAAGATTTTTCAATGCCGAGAACCTCGATCAGAGAGTAAAAAGACGTAAGGTTCACAATGGTGTAAAATTAAAATTGGATATACCGGGCTAGGATTCGAGTTAAAGGAACAAGGGCCAAAGCAACCACCCAAGAATGGAATCGTTGAGCGAAAACACTTGACAACCTCCTAGAAGCAGCTTTTCTTGCCACCAGACCTTTCTCCATCAATTAGGAATCTGATGTTGTCACTAAACACATTCCTTCAATTGTAGCCATTTATTGAGTGTTTTTTTTTTGGTGTCTAATCCGCATATATCACTATTGCCCTTGATTTTCTTGACTGTATATCTCTTAAATGTCAACATATACACGTGTGATTTAGTTTACGAAGATTTTTCAATGTCGAGAACCTCGATCAGAGAGTAAAAAACGCATATGGTTCACAATTGTGTAAAATTAAAATGGGATTTACCGGGCTAGGAATCGAGTTACAGGAACAAGGGCCAAACTAACCACCCAAGAATGGAATCGTCGAGCGAAAAGACTTGACAACCTCCTAGAACCAGCTTTTCTTGCCACCAGACATTTCTCTATCAATTAGGAATCCGATGCCGTCACTAAACACATTCCTTAAATTGTCGCCATTTGTTGAGTGTTTTTTTTTGTGTGTGTAATCTGCATATATATCACTATTGCCCTTGATTTTCTTGATTGTATATCTCTTAAATGTCAATATGTAAACGTGTGATTTAGTTTACGAAGATTTTTCAATGTCGAGAACCTCGATCAGAGTTTAAAAAGGTGTAAGGTTCACAATAGTGTAAAATTAAAATGGGATATACCGAGCTAAGATTCGAGTTACAGGAACAAGGGCCAAACCAACCACCCAAGAATGGAATCATCGAGCGAAAACACTTGACAACCTCCAAGAAGCAGCTTTTCTTGCCACCAGACCTTTCTCCATAAATTAGGAATCTGATGACGTCACTAAACACATTCCGTAAATTGTAGCCATATGATGAGTGTTTAATTTGTGTCAATTCCGCATATATATCACCATTGCCCTTTATTTTCTTGACTGTATATCTCTTAAATGTCAACATATACACGTGTGATTTAGTTTACGAAGATTTTTCAATGCCGAGAATCTCGATCAGAGAGTAAAAAAGGCGTAAGGTTCACAATGATGTAAAATGAAAATGGGATATACCGAGCTAGGATTCGTGTTACAGGAACGAGGGCCAAACCAACCACCCAAGAATGGAATCGTCGAGCGAAAACACTTGACCACCTCCTAGAAGCAGCTTTTCTTGCCACCAGACCTTTCTCCGTCAATTAGGAATATGATGCCGTCACTAAACACATTCCTTAAATTGTAGCCATTTGTTGAGTGTTTTTTTTTGTTTCTAATCCGCATATATATCACCATTGCCCTTGATTTTCTTGACTGTATATCTCTTAAATGTCAACATATACACGAGTGATTTAGTTTACGAAGATTTTTCAATGCCGAGAACCTCGATCAGAGAGTAAAAAAGGCGTAAGGTTCACAATGGTGTAAAATTAAAATGGGATATACCGGGCTACGAATTGAGTTACAGGCACAAGGGCCAAACCAACCACCCAAGAATGGAATCGTCGAGCAAAAACACTTGACAACCTCCTAGAAGCAGTTTTTCTTGCCACCAGACCTTTCTCCATCAATTAGGAATCTTATGTCGTCACTAAACACATTCCTTAAATTGTAGCCATTTGTTGAGTGGTTTTTTTTGGTGTCTAATCCGTATATATATCACCATTGCCCGTGATTTTCTTGACTGTATATCTCTTAAATGTCAACATATACACGTGTGATTTAGTTTACGAAGATTTTTCAATGCCGAGAACCTCGATCAGAGAGTTAAAAAGGCGTAAGGTTCACAATGGTGTAAAATTAAAATGGGATATACCGGGCTAGGATTCGAGTTACAGGAACAAGGGCCAAACCAACCACCCAAGAATGGAATCATCGAGTGAAAACACTTGACAACCTCCTAGAAGCAGCTTTTCTTGCCACCAGAGCTTTCTCAATCAATTAGGAATCTGATGCCGTCACTAAACACCTTCCTTAAATTGTATCCATTTGTTGAGTGTTGTTTTTTTCGGTTTCTAATCCGCATATATATCACCATTGCCCTTGATTTTCTTGACTGTATATCTCTTAAATTGCAACATATACACGTGTAATTTAGTTTACGAAGATTTTTCAATGCCGAGAACCTCGATCAGAGAGTAAAAAAGGCGTAAGGTTCACTATGGTGTAAAATTAAAATGGGATATACCGGGCTAGGGTTCGAGTTACTGGAACAAGGGCCAAACCAACCACCCAAGAATGGAATCGTCGAGCAAAAACACTTGACAACCTCCTAGAAGCAGCTTTTCTTGCCTCCAGACCTTTCTCCATCATTTAGGAATCTGATGCCGTCACTAAACACATTCCTAAAATTGTAGCCACTTGTTGAGTGTTTTTTTTTTGGTGACTAATCCGCATTTATATCACCATTGCCCTTGATTTTCTTGACTGTATATATCTTAAATGTCAACATATACACGTGTGATTTAGTTTACGAAGATTTTTCAATGCCGAGAACCTCGATCAGAGAGTAAAAAAGGTGTAAAATTAAAATGGGATATACCGGGCTAGGATTCGAGTTACAGGAACAAAGGCCAAACCAACCACCCAAGAATGGAATCGTCGAGCGAAAACACTTGACATCCTCCTAGAAGCAGCTTTTCTTTCCACCAGACCTTTCCCCATCAATTAGGAATTAGGAATCTGATGACGTCACTAAACACATTCCTTAAATTGTAGCCATTTGTTGAGTGCTTTTTTTGTGTCTAATCCGCATATATATCACCATTGCCCTTGATTTTCTTGACTGTATATCTCTTAAATGTCAATATATACACGTGTGATTTAGTTTACGAAGATTTTTCGATGCCGAGAACCTCGATCAGAGAGTAAAAAAGGTGTAAAATTAAAATGGGATAT
Organism: Helianthus tuberosus; assembly: GCA_030545235.1. NCBI lineage: Eukaryota > Viridiplantae > Streptophyta > Magnoliopsida > Asterales > Asteraceae > Helianthus > Helianthus tuberosus. The sequence continues at coordinate 140,520,346 of CM060426.1, read as the reverse complement.
ACCGGGCTAGGATTCGAGTTACAGGAACAAAGGCCAAACCAACCACCCAAGAATGGAATCGTCGAGCGAAAACACTTGACATCCTCCTAGAATCAGCTTTTCTTTCCACCAGACCTTTCCCCATCAATTAGGAATTAGGAATCTGATGACGTCACTAAACACATTCCTTAAATTGTAGCCATTTGTTGAGTATTTTTTTTTGTGTCTAATCCGCATATATATCACCGTGCCCTTGATTTTCTTGACTGTATATCTCTTAAATGTCAACATATACACGTATGATTTAGTTTACGGAGATTTTTCGAAGCCGAGAACCTCGATCAGAGAGTAAAATAGGCCTAAGATTCACAATGGTGTAAAATTAAAATGGGATACACCGGGATAGGATTCGAGTTACAGGAACAAGGGCCAAACCAACCACCCAAGAATAGAATCGTCGAGCGAAAACACTTGACAACCTCCTAGAAGCAGCTTTTCTTGCCACCAGACCTTTCTCCATCAATTAGGAATCTGATGTCGTCACTAAACACATTCCTTAAATTGAAGCCACTTGTTGAGTGTTTTTTTTTTGGTGTCTAATCCGCATTTATATCACCATTGCCCTTGATTTTCTTGACTGTATATCTCTTAAATGTCAACATATACACGTGTGATTTAGTTTACGAAGATATTTCAATGCTGAGTACCTCGATCAGAGAGTAAAAAAGGCGTAAGGTTCATAATGGTGTAAAATTAAAATGGGATATAACGGGCTAGGATTCGAGTTACAGGAACAAGGGCCAAACCAACCACCCAAGAATGGAATCGTCGAGCGAAAACACTTGACAATCTCCTAGAAGCAGCTTTTCCTCCCACCAGATCTTTCCCCATCAATTAGGAATCTGATACCGTCACTAAACACATTCCTTAAATTGTAGCCATTTGTTGAGTGTTTTTTTTTTGTGTCTAATCCGCATATATATCACCTTTGCCCTTGATTTTCTGGACTGTATATCTCTTAAATGTTAACATATACCCGTGTGATTTAGTTAACGAAGATTTTTCAATGCCGAGAACCTCGAACAGAGAGTAAGAAAGGCGTAAGGTTCACAATGGTGTAAAATTAAAATGGGATATACCGGGCTAGGATTCGAGTTACAGGAACAAGGGCCAAACCAACCACCCAAGAATGGAATCGTCGAGCGAAAACACTTGACAATCTCCTAGAAGCAGCTTTTCCTGCCACCAGACCTTTCTCAATCAATTAGGAATCTGATGCCGTCACTAAATACATTCCTTAAATTGTAGCCATTTGTTGAGTGTTTTTTTTGGTGTCTAATCCGCATATATATCACCATTGCCCGTGATTTTCTTGAATGTATATCTCTTAAAGGTCAACATATACACGTGTGATTTAGTTTACCAAGATTTTTCAAAGCCGAGAACCTCGATCAGAGAGTAAAAAAGGCGTATGGTTCACAATGGTGTAAAATTAAAATGGGATATACCGGGCTAGGATTCGAGTTACAGGAAAAAGGGCCAAACAAACCACCCAAGAATGGAATCGTCGAGTGAAAACACTTGACAACCTCCTAGAAGCAGCTTTTCTTGCCACCAGAGCTTTCTCCATCAATTAGAAATCTGATTCCGTCACTAAACACATTACTTAAATTGTAGCCATTTGTTGAGTGTTGTTTTTTTTGGTGTCTAATCCGCATATATATCACCATTTCCCTGGATTTTCTTGAATGTATATCTCTTAAATTTCAACATATACACGTGTGATTTAGTTTACGAAAATTTTTCAATGCCGAGAACCTCGATCAGAGAGTAAAAAAGGCGTAAGGTTCACAATGGTGTAAAATTAAAATGGGATATACCGGGCCAGGATTCGAGTTACAGGAACAAGGGCCAAACAACCACCCAAGAATGGAATCGTCGAGCGAAAACACTTGACAACCTCCTAGAAGCATCTTTTCTTGCCACCAGACCGTTCTCCATCAATTAGGAATCTGATGACGTCACTAAACACATTCCTTAAATTGTAGCCACTTGTTGAGTGTTTTTTTTTGTGTCTAATCCGCATTTATATCACCATTGCCCTTGATTTTCTTGACTGTATATCTCTTAAATGTCAACATATACACGTGTGATTTAGTTTACGAAGATTTTTCAATGCCGAGAACCTCGATCAGAGAGTAAAAAAGGCGTATAGTTCACAATGGTATAAAATTAAAATGGGATATACCGGGCTAGGATTCGAGTTACAGGAACAAGGGCCAAACCAACCACCCAAGAATGGAATCATCGAGCGAATACACTTGACAATCTCCTTGAAGCAACTTTTCCTGCCACCAGACCTTTCTCCATCAATTAGGAATCTGATGACCTCACTAAACACATTCCTTAAATTGTAGCCACTTGTTGAGTGTTTTTTTTTGTGTCTAATCCGCATTTATATCACCATTGCCCTTGATTTTCTTGATTGTATATATCTTAAATGTCAAAATACACACGTGTGATTTAGTGTACGCAGATTTTTCAATGCCGAGAACCTCGATCAGAGAGTAAAAAAGGCGTAAGGTTCACAATGGTGTAAAATTAAAATTGGATATACGGGGCTAGGATTTGAGTTACAGGAACAAGGGCCAAACCAACCACGCTAGAATGGAATCGTCGAGCGAAAACACTTGACAACCTCCTAGAAGCAGCTTTTCTTGCCACCAGACCTTCTGCTATCAATTAGAAATCTGATGCCATCACTAAACACATTCCTTAAATTGTAGCCATTTGTTGAGTGTTTTTTTTTGTGTCTAATCCGCATATATATCACCATTGCCCTTGATTCTCTTGATTGTATATATCTTAAATGTCAACATATACACGTGTGATTTAGTTTACGAAGATTTTTCAATGCCAAGAACCTCGATCAGAGAGTAAAAAAGGCGTAAGGTTCACAATGGTGTAAAATTAAAATGAGATATAACGGACTAGGATTCGAGTTACGTGAACAAGGGCCAAACCAACCACCCAAGAATAAAATCGTCGAGCGAAAACACTTGACAAACTCCTAGAAGCAGCTTTTCTTGCCACCAGACCTTTCTCCATCAATTAGGAATCTGATGCCGTCACTAAACACATTCCTTAAATTGAAGCCACTTGTTGAGTGTTTTTTTTGGTGTCTAATCCGCTTTTATATCACCATTGCCCTTGATTTTCTTGACTGTATATCTCTTAAATGTCAACATATACACGTGTGATTTAGTTTACGAAGATATTTCAATGCTGAGAACCTCGATCAGAGAGTAAAAAAGGCGTAAGGTTCACAATGGTGTAAAATTAAAATTGGATATACGGGGCTAGGATTCGAGTTACAGGAACAAGGGCTAAACCAACCACCCAAGAATGGAATCGTCGAGCGAAAACACTTGATAAACTCCTAGAAGCAGCTTTTTCTTGCCACCAGACCTTTCTACATCAATTAGGAATCTGATGTCGTCACTAAACACATTCCTTAAATTGAAGCCACTTGTTGAGTGTTTTTTTTGGTGTCTAATCCGCTTTTATATCACCATTGCCCTTGATTTTCTTGACTGTATATCTCTTAAATGTCAACATACACACGTGTGATTTACTTTACGAAGATTTTTCAATGCCGAGAACCTCGATCAGAAAGTAAAAAAGGCGCCAGGTTCACAATGGTGTAAAATTAAAATGGGATATACGGGGCTAGGATTCGAGTTACAGGAACAAGGGCCAAACCAACCACCCAAGAATGGAATCGTCGAGCGAAATCACTTGACAACCTCCTAGAAGCAGCTTTTCTTGCCACTAGACCTTTCTTTATCAATTAGACATCTGATGCCGTCACTAAACACATTCCTTAAATTGTAGCCATTTGTTGAGTGTTTTTTTTGTGTCTAATCCGCATATATATCACCATTTCCCTTGATTCTCTTTATTGTATATCTCTTAAATATCAACATATACACGTGTGATTTAGTTTACGACGATTTTTCAATGCCGAGAACCTCGATCAGAGAGTAAAAAAGGCGTAAGGTTCACAATGGTGTAAATTTAAAATGGGATATAATGGGCTAGGATTCGAGTTAAAGGAACAAGGGCCAAACCAACCACCCAAGAGTGGAATCGTCGAGCGAAAACACTTGACAACCTCCTAGAAGCAGCTTTTCTTGCCACCAGACCTTTCTCCATCAATTAGGAATCTGATGCCGTCACTAAACACATTCCTTAAATGGTAGCCATTTGTCGAGTGTGTTTTTTTTTGGTGTCTAATCCGTATATATATCACCATTGCCCTTGATTTTCTTGACTTTATATCTCTTAAATGTCAACATATATACGTGTGATTTAGTTTACGAAGATTTTTCAATGCCGAGAACCTCGATCAGAGAGTAAAAAAGGCGAAAGGTTCACAATGGTGTAAAATTAAAATGGGATATACCGGGCTAGGATTCGAGTTACAAGAACAAGGGCCAAACCAACAACCCAAAAATGGAATCGTCGAGCGAAAACACTTGATAACCTCCTAGAAGCAGCTTTTCTTGCCACCAGACCTTTCTCCATCAATTAGGAATCTGATGCCGTCACTAAACACATTCCTTAAATTTTAGCCATTTGTTGAGTGTTTTTTTTGCTGTCTAATCCGCATATATATCACCATTGCCCTTGATTTTCTGGACTGTATATCTCTTAAATGTCAACATATACACGTGTGATTTAGTTTATAAAGATTTTTCAATGCCGAGAACCTCGATCAGAGAGTAAAAAAGGCGTAAGGTTCACAATGGTGTAAAATTAAAATGGGATATACAGGGTTAGGATTCGAGTTACAGGAACAAGGGCCAAACCAACCACCCAAGAATGTAATCGTCGAGCGAAAACACTTGACAACCTCCTAGAAGCAGCTTTTCTTACCACCAGAACTTTCTCCATCAATTAGGAATCTGATGCCGTCACTAAACACATTCCATAAATTGTACCCATTTGTTGAGTGTTTTTTTGGTGTCAAATCCGCATATATATCACCATTGCCCTTGATTTTCTTGACTGTATATCTCTTAAATGTCAACATATACACGTGTGATTTAGTTTACGAAGATTTTTCAATGCCGAGAACCTCGACCAGAGAGTAAAAATGGCGTAAGGTTCACAATGTTGTAAAATTAAAATGGGATATACCGGGCTAGGATTCGAGTTACAGGAACAAGGGCCAAACCAACCACCCAAGAATGGAATCGTCGAGCGAAAAAACTTGACAACCACCTAGAAACAGCTTTTCTTGCCACCAGACATTTCTCCATCAATTAGGAATTTGATGTCGTCACTAAACACATTCCTTAAATTGTAGCCATTTGTTGAGTGTTTTTTTTTTGTGTCTAGTACGCATATATATCACCATTGCCCTTGATTTTGTTGACTGTATATCTCTTAAATGTCAACATATACACCTGTGATTTAGTTTACGAAGATTTTTCAATGACGAGAAACTCGATCAGAGTGTAAAAAAGGCGTAAGATTCACAATGGTGTAAAATTAAAATGGGATATAACGGGCTAGGATTCGAGTTACAGGAACAAGGGCCAAACCAACCACCGAAGAGTGGAATCGTCGAGCGAAAACACTTGACAACCTCCTAGAAGCAGCTTTTCTTGCCACCAGACCTTTCTCCATCAATTAGGAATCTGATGCCGTCACTAAACACAATCCTTAAATTGTAGCCATTTGTTGAGTGTTTTTTTTTTGGTGTCTAATCCGCATATATATCACCATTGCCCTTGAGTTTCTTGACTGTATATCTCTTAAATGTCAACATATATACGTGTGATTTAGTTTACGAAGATTTTTCAATGCCGAGAACCTCGATCAGAGAGTAAAAAAGGCGAAAGGTTCACAATGGTGTAAAATTAAAATGAGATATACCGGGCTAGGATTCGAGCTACAAGAACAAGGGCCAAACCAACAACCCAAAAATTGTCCTAGAAGCAGCTTTTCTTGCCACCAGACCTTTCTCCATCAATTAGGAATCTGATGCCGTCACTAAACACATTCCTTAAATTTTAGCCATTTGTTGAGTGTTTTTTTTGCTGTCTAATCTGCATATATATCACCATTGCCCTTGATTTTCTTGACTGTATATCTCTTAAATGTCAACATATATACGTGTGATTTAGTTTACGAAGATTTTTCAATGCCGAGAACCTCGATCAGAGAGTAAAAAAGGCGTAAGGTTCAGAATGGTGTAAAATTAAAATGGGATATAACGGGCTAGGATTCGAGTTACAGGAACAAGGGCAAAACCAACCACCCAAGAATGTAATCGTCGAGCGAAAACACTTGACAACCTCCTAGAAGCAGCTTTTCTTGCCACCAGACCTTTCTCCATCAATTAGGAATCTGAGGCTGTCACTAAACACATTCCTTAAATTGTAGCCATTTGTTGGGTGTTTTTTTTTTGTGTCTAATCCGCATATATATCACCATTGCCCTTGATTTTCTTGACTGTATATATCTCTTAAATGTCAACACATACACGTGTGATTTAATTTACGTAGATTTTTCAATGCCGAGAACCTCGATCAGAGAGTAAAAAAGGCGTAAGGTTCACAATGGTGTAAAATTAAAATGGGAAATACCGGGCTAGTATTCGAGTTACAGGAACAAGGGCCAATACAACCACCCAAGAATGGAATCGTCGAGCGATTACACTTGACAACCTCCTAGAAGCAGCTTTTCTTGCCACCAGACCTTTCTCCATCAATTAGGAATCTGATGCCGTCACTAAACACATTCCTTAAATTGTAGCTATTTATTTAGTGTTTTTTTTTATGTCTAATCCGCATATATATCACCATTGCCCTTGATTTTCTTGACTGTATATCTCTTAAATGTCAACATATACACGTGTGATTAAGTTTACGAAGATTTTTCAATGCCGAGAACCTCGATTAGAGAGTAAAAAAGGCGTAAGGTTCACAATGGTGTAAAATTAAAATGGGATATACCGGGCTAGGAATCGAGTTACAGGAACAAGGGCCAAACTAACCACCCAAGAATGGAATCGTCGAGCGAAAACACTTGAGAACCTCCTAGAAGCAGCTTTTCTTGCCACCAGACCTTTCTCCATCAATTATTTATCTGATGTCGTCACTAAAAACATTCCTTAAATTGTAGCCATTTGTTGAGTTTTTTTTTTTTTTTTGTGTCTAATCCGCATATATATCACCATTGCCCTTGATTTTCTTGACTGTATATCTCTTAAATGTCAACAGATACACGTGTAATTTAGTTTACGAAGATTTTTCAATGCCGAGAATCTCGATCAGAGAGTAAAAATGGTCTAAGGTTCACAATAGTGTAAAATTAAAATGGGATATACCGGGTTAGGATTCGAGTTACAAGAACAATGGCCAAACTAACCACCCAAAAATGGAATCGTCGAGCGAAAACACTTGACAACCTCCTAAAAGCAGCTTTTCTTGCCACTAGACCTTTCTCCATCAATTAGGAATCTGATGCCGTCACTAAACACATTCCTTAAATTGTAGCCATTTGTTGAGTGTTCTTTTTTTTGGTGTCTAATTTGCATATATATCATATTGCCCTTGATTTTCTTGAATGTATATATCTTAAATGTCAGCATATACACGTGTGATTTAGTTTACGAAGATTTATCAATGCAGCGAACCTTGATCAGAGAGTAAAAAATGCATAAGGTTCACAATGGTGTAAAATTAAAATGGGATATACCGGGGCTTGGATTCGAGTTACAGGAACAATGGCCAAACCAACCACCCAAGAATGGAATCGTCGAGCGAAAACATTTGACAACCTCCTAGAAGCAGCTTTTCTTGCCACCAGACCTTTCTCCATCAATTAGGAATCTGAGGCTGTCACTAAACACATTCCTTAAATTGTAGCCATTTGTTGGGTGTTTTTTTTTGTGTCTAATCCGCATATATATCACCATTGCCCTTGATTTTCTTGACTGTATATATCTCTTAAATGTCAACACATACACGTGTGATTTAATTTACGTAGATTTTTCAATGCCGAGAACCTCGATCAGAGAATAAAAAAGGCGTAAGGTTCACAATGGTGTAAAATTAAAATGGGAAATACCGGGCTTGTATTCGAGTTACAGGAACAAGGGCCAATACAACCACCCAAGAATGGAATCGTCGAGCGATTACACTTGACAACCTCCTAGAAGCAGCTTTTCTTGCCACCAGACCTTTCTCCATCAATTAGGAATCTGATGCCGTCACTAAACACATTCCTTAAATTGTAGCTATTTATTTAGTGTTTTTTTTTTTATGTCTAATCCGCATATATATCACCATTGCCCTTGATTTTCTAGACTGTATATCTCTTAAATGTCAACATATACACGTGTGATTTAGTTTACGAAGATTTTTCAATGCCGAGAACCTCGATTAGAGAGTAAAAAAGGCGTAAGGTTCACAATGGTGTAAAATTAAAATGGGATATACCGGGCTAGGATTCAAGTTACAGGAACAAGGGCCAAACTAACCACCCAAGAATGGAATCGTCGAGCGAAAACACTTGAGAACCTCCTAGAAGCAGCTTTTCTTGCCACCAGACCTTTCTCCATCAATTATTTATCTGATGTCGTCACTAAAAACATTCCTTAAATTGTAGCCATTTGTTGAGTTTTTTTTTTTTGTGTCTAATCCGCATATATATCACCATTGCCCTTGATTTTCTTGACTGTATATCTCTTAAATGTCAACAGATACACGTGTAATTTAGTTTACGAAGATTTTTCAATGCCGAGAATCTCGATCAGAGAGTAAAAAAGGTCTAAGGTTCACAATAGTGTAAAATTAAAATGGGATATACCGGGTTAGGATTCGAGTTACAAGAACAATGGCCAAACTAACCACCCAAAAATGGAATCGTCGAGCGAAAACACTTGACAACCTCCTAAAAGCAGCTTTTCTTGCCACTAGACCTTTCTCCATCAATTAGGAATCTGATGCCGTCACTAAACACATTCCTTAAATTGTAGCCATTTGTTGAGTGTTCTTTTTTTTGGTGTCTAATTTGCATATATATCATATTGCCCTTGATTTTCTTGAATGTATATATCTTAAATGTCAGCATATACACGTGTGATTTAGTTTACGAAGATTTATCAATGCAGTGAACCTTGATCAGAGAGTAAAAAAGGCATAAGGTTCACAATGGTGTAAAATTAAAATGGGATATACCGGGCTTGGATTAGAGTTACAGGAACAATGGCCAAACCAACCACCCAAGAATGGAATCGTCGAGGGAAAACACTTGACAACCTCCTAGAAGCAGATTTTCTTGCCACCAGACCTTTTCCATCAATTAGGAATCAGATGCCGTCACTAAACACATTCCTTAAATTGTAGCTATTTGTTGGGTGTTTTTTTATGTCTAATCCGCATATATATCACCATTGCCCTTGATTTTCTTGACTATATATATCTCTTAAATGTCAACACATACACGTGTGATTTAATTTACGAAGATTTTTCAATGCCGAGAACCTCAACCAGAGAGTAAAAAAGGCGTAAGGTTCACAATGGTGTAAAATTAAAATGGGATATACCGGGCTAGTATTCGAGTTACAGGAACAAGGGCCAAACCAACCACCCAAGAATGTAATCGTCGAGCGAAAACATTTGACAACCTCCTAGAAGTAGCTTTTCTTGCCACCAGACCTTTCTCCATCAATTAAGAATTTGATGCCGTCACTGAACACATTCCTTAAATTGTAGCCATTTGTTGAGTGTTTTTTTTGTGTGTCTAATCCGCATATATATCACCATTGCCCTTGATTTTCTTGATTGAATATCTCTTAAATGTCAACATATACACGTGTGATTTAGTATACGAAGATTTTTCAATGCCGAGAACCTCGATCAGAGAGTAAAAAAGGCGTAAGGTTCACAATGGTGTAAAATTAAAATGGGATATATCGGGCTAGGATTCGAGTTACAGGAACAAGGGCCAAACCAACCACCCAAGAATGGAATCGTCGAACGAAAACACTTGACAACCTCCTAGAAGCAGCTTTTCTTGCCACCAGACCTTTCTCCATCAATTAGGAATCTGATGCCGTCACTAAACACATTTCTTAAATTGTAGCCATTTGTTGAGTGTTTCTTTTTTGGTGTCTAATCCGCAAATATATCACCATTGCCCTTGATTTTTTGACTGTATATCTGTTAAATGTCAACATATACACGTGTGATTTAGTTTACGAAGATTTTTCAATGTCGAGAACCTCGATCAGAGAGTGAAAAAGGAGTAAGGTTCATAATGGTGTAAAATTAAAATGGGATATACCGGGCTAGGATTCGAGTTACAGGAACAAGGGCCAAACCAACCACCCAAGAATGGAATCGTCGAGCGAAAACACTTGACAACCTCCTACAAGTAGCTTTTCTTGCCACCAGACCTTTCTCCATCAATTAGGAATCTGATGCCGTCACTAAACACATTCCTTAAATTGAGTTGACTGTTTTTTTTGGTGTCTAATCCGCATATATATCACCATTGCCCTTGATTTTCTTGACTGTATATCTCTTAAATGTCAACATATACACGTGTGATTTAGTTTACGAAGATTTTTCAATGTCGAGAACCTCGATCAGAGAGTAAAAAAGGCGCAAGGTTCATAATGGTGTAAAATTAAAATGGGATATACCGGGCTAGGATTCGAGTTACAGGAACAAGGGCCAAACCAACCACCCAAGAATGGAATCGTCGAGCGAAAACACTTGACAACCTCCTAGAAGCAGCTTTTCTTGGCACCAGACCTTTCTCCATCAATTAGGAATCTGATGTCATCACTAAACACATTCCGTAAATTGTAGCCATTTGTTGAGTGTTTTTTTTCTGGTGTCTAATCCGGATATATATCACCATTGCCCTTGATTTTCTTGACTGTATATCTCTGAAATGTCAACATATACACGTGTGATTTAGTTTACAAAGATTTTTCAATTTCCGAGAACCTCGATCAGAGAGTAAAAAAGGCGTAAGGTTCACAATGGTGTAAAATTAAAATGGGATATACCGGGCTAGGATTCGAGTTTCAGGAACAAGGGCCAAATCAACCACCCAAGAATGGTATCGTCGAGCGAAAACACTTGACAACCTCCTAGAAGTAGCTTTTCTTTCCACCGCGCCTTTCTCCATCAATTAGGAATCTGATGCTGTCACTAAACACATTCCTTAAATTGTAGCCAGTTATTGAGTGTTTTTCGTTTGGTGTCTACTCCGCATATATATCACGATTGCCCTTGTTTTTCTTGACTGTATATCTCTTAAATGTCAACATATACACGTGTGATTTTGTTTACGGAGATTTTTCATTGCCTAGAACCTTGATCAGAGAGTAAGAAGGCGTAAGGTTCACAATGGTGTAAAATAAAAATGGGATATACCAGGCTAGGATTCGAGTTACAGGAACAAGGGCCAAACCAACCGCCCAAGAATGGAATCGTCGAGTGAAAACACTTGACAACCTCCTAGAAGCAGCTTTTCCTGCCACCAGACCTTTCTCCATCAATTAGGAATCTGATGCCGTCACTAAACACATTCCTTAAATTGTAGCCATTTGTTGAGTGTTTTTTTTGGTGACTAATCCGTCTATATATCACCATTGCCCTTGTTTTTCTTGACTGTATATCTCTTAAATGTCAACATATACACGTGTGATTTTATTTTACAAAGATTTTTCAATTTCCGAGAACCTCGATCAGAGAGTAAAAAAGGCGTAAGGTTCACAATGGTGTAAAATTAAAATGGGATATACCGGGCTAGGATTCAAGTTTCAGGAACAAGGGCCAAATCAACCACCCAAGAATGGTATCGTCGAGCGAAAACACTTGACAACCTCCTAGAAGTAGCTTTTCTTTCCACCGCGCCTTTCTCCATCAATTAGGAATCTGATGCTGTCACTAAACACATTCCTTAAATTGTAGCCAGTTGTTGAGTGTTTTTCGTTTGGTGTCTACTCCGCATATATATCACGATTGCCCTTGTTTTTCTTGACTGTATATCTCTTAAATGTCAACATATACACGTGTGATTTTGTTTACGGAGATTTTTCATTGCCTAGAACCTTCATCAGAGAGTAAGAAGGCGTAAGGTTCACAATGGTGTAAAATTAAAAAGGGATATACCGGGCTAGGATTCGAGTTACAGGAACAAGGGCCAAACCAACCACCCAAGAATGGAATCGTCGAGCGAAAACACTTGACAACCTCCTAGAAGCAGCTTTTCTTGCCACCAGACCTTTCTCCATCAATTAGGAATCTGATGTCGTCACTAAACACATTCCTTAAATTGTAGTCATTTGTTGAGTGTTCTTTTTTTTGGTGTCTAATCCGCGTATATATCACCATTGCCCTTAATTTTCTTGATTGTATATATCTTAAATGTCAACGTATACACGTGTGATTTAGTTTACCCAAGAGTTTTCAATGCCGAGAACCTCGATCAGAGAGTAAAAAAATCGTAAGGTTCACATTGGTGTAAAATTAAAATGAGATATACCGGGCTATGATTTAAGTTAAAGGAACAAGGGCCAAAACCAACCACCCAAGAATGGAATCGTCGAGCGAAAACACTTGACAACCTCCTAGAAGCAACTTTTCTTACCACGATTCCTTTCTCCATCAATTAGAAATCTGATGCCGTCACTAAACACATTCCTTAAATTGTAGCCATTTGTTGAGTGTTTTTTTTGGTGTCTAATTCGCATATATATATATATATATATATATATATATATATATCACCATTGCCCTTGATTTTCTTGACTGTATATCTCTTAAATGTCAACATATACACGTGTGATTTAGTTTAGGAAGATTTTTCAATGCCGAGAACCTCGATCAGAGAGTAAAAAAGGCGTATGGTTCACAATGGTGTAAAATTAAAATGGGTTATACCGGGCTAGGATTCGAGTTACAAGAACAAGGGCCAAACCAACCACCCAAGAATGGAATCATCGGGCGAAAACACTTGACAACCTCCTAGAAGCAGCTTTTCTTGCCATTAGAAGTTTCTCCATCAATTAGGAATCTGATGCCGTCACTAAACACATTCCTTAAATTGTAGCCATTTGTTGAGTGTTTTTTTTTTGTGTCTAATCCGCATTTATATCACCATTGCCCTTGATTTTCTTGACTGTATATCTCTTAAATGTCAACATATACACGTGTGATTTAGTTTATGAAGATTTTCCAATGCTGAGAACCTTGATCAGAGAGTAAAAAAGGCGTAAGGTTCACAATGGTGTAAAATTAAAATGGGATATACCGGGCTAGGATTCGAGTTACAGGAACAAGGGCCAAACCAACCACCCAAGAATGGAATCGTCGAGGGAAAACACTTGACAACCTCCTAGATACAACTTTTCTTGCCACCAGACCTTTCTCCATCAATTAGGAATCTGATGCCATCGCTAAACGCATTCCTTAAATTGTAGCCATTTGTTGAGTGTTTTTTTTTGTGTCTAATCCGCATATATATCACCATTGCCCTTGATTTTCTTGACTGTATATCTCTTAAATGTCAACATATACACGTGTGATTTAGTTTACGAAGATTTTTCAATGCCGAGAACCTCGATCAGAGAGTTAAAAATGCCTAAGGTTCACAATGGTGTAAAATTAAAATGGGATATACCGGGCTAGAATTCAAGTTACAGGAACAATGGCCAAACCAACCACCCAAGAATGGAATCGTCGAGCGAAAACACTTGACAACCTCCTAGAAGCAACTTTTCTTGCCACCAGACCTTTCTCCATCAATTAGGAATCTGATGCCGTTACTAAACACATTCCGTAAATTGTAGCCATTTATTGAGTGTTTTTTTTGTGTCTAATCCGCATATATATCACCATTGCCCTTGATTTTCTTGACTGTATATCTCTTAAATGTCAACATATACACGTGTGATTTAGTTTACGAAGATTTTTCAAGGCTGAGAACCTCGATCAGAGAGTAAAAAAGGCGTAAGGTTCACAATGGTGTAAAATTAAAATGGGATATACAGGGCTAGGATTCGAGTTACAGGAACAAGGGACAAACCAACCACCCAAGAATGGAATCGTCGAGCGAAAACACTTGACAACCTCCTAGAAGCAGCTTTCCTTGGCACCAGACCTTTCTACATCAATTAAGAATCTGATGCCGTCACTAAACACATTCCTTAAATTGTAGCCATTTGTTGAGTGTTTTTTTTTTGTGTCTAATCCGCATATATATCACCATTGCCCTTGATTTTCTTGACTGTATATCTCTTTAATGTCAACATATACACGTGTGATAAAGTTTATGAAGATTTTTCATTGTCGAGAACCTCGATCAGAGAGTAAAAAAGGCGTAAGGTTCATAATGGTGTAAAATTAAAATGGGATATACCGGGCTAGGATTCGAGTTACAGGAACAAGGGCCAAACCAACCACCCAAGAATGGAATCGTCGAGCGAAAACACTTGACCACCTCTTAGAATCAGCTTTTGTTGCCACCATACCTTTTCTATCAATTAGGAATCTAATGCCGTCACTAAACACATTCCTTAAATTGTAGTCATTTGTTGAGTGTTTTTTTTGGTGTCTAATACGCATATATTTCACCATTGCCCTTGATTTTCTTGACTGTATATGTCTTAAATGTCAACATATACATGTGTGATTTTGTTTACGAAGATTTTTCAATTTCGAGAACCTCGATCAGAGAGTAAAAAAGGCGTTAGGTTCATAATGGTGTAAAATTAAAATGGGATATACCAGACTAGGATTCGAGTTACAGGAACAAGGGCCAAACCAACCACCTAAGAATGGAATCGTCGAGTGAAAACACTTGACAACTTGCTAGAAGTAGCTTTTCTTGCCACCAGACCTTTCTCCATCAATTAGGAATCTGATGCCGTCACTAAACATTTTCCTTAAATTGTAGCCATTTGTTGATTGTTTTTTTTTGTGTTTCTAATACGCATATATATCACCATTGCCCTTGATTTTATTGACTGTATATATCTTAAATGTCAACATATACACGTGTGATTTAGTTTAGGAAGATTTTTCAAAGCCGAGAACCTCGATTAGGGAGTAAAAAAGGCGTAAGGTACACAATGGTGTAAAATTAAAATGGGATATACCGGGCTAGGATTAGAGTTACAAGAACAAGGGCCAAACCAACCACCCAAGAATGGAATTGTCGAGCGAAAACACATGACAACCTCCTAGAAGCAGCTTTTCTTGCCACAAGACCTTTCTCCATCAATTAGTAATCTGATGCCATCACGAAACACATTCCTTAAATTGTAGCCATTCGTTGAGTGGCTTTTTTGGTGTCTAATCCGCATATATATCACCAATGCCCTTGATTTTCTTGAGTGTATATCTCTTAAATGTCTACATATACACGTGTGATTTAGTTTACGAAGATTTTTCAATGCCGAGAAACTCGATCAGAGAGTAAAAAAGGCGTAAGGTTCACAATGGTGTAAAATTAAAATGGGATATACCGGTCTAGAATTCGAGTTACAGGAACAAGGGCCAAACCAACCACCCAAGAATGGAATCGTTTAGCGAAAACACTTGACAACCTCCTAGAAGCAGCTTTTTTTTGCCACCAGACTTTTCTCCATCAATTAGGAATCTGATGCCGTCACTAAACACATTCCTTAAATTGTAGCCATTTGTTGAGTGTTTTTTTTTGGTGTCTTATCCGCATATATATCACCATTGCCCTTGATTTTCTTGACTGTATATCTCTTAAATGTCAACATATACACCTGTGATTTAGTTTACGAAGATTTTTCAATGCCGAGAACCTTGATCAGAGAGTAAAAAAGGCGTAAGGTTCACAAAGGTGTAAAATTAAAATGGGATATACCGGTCTAGGATTCGAGTTACAGGAACAAGGGTCAAAGCAACCACCCAAGAATGGAATCCTCGAGCGAAAACACTTGACAACCTCCTAGAAGCAGCTTTTCTTGCCACCAGACCTTTCTCCATCAATTAGGAATCCGATATCATCACTAAACACATTCCTTAAATTGTATCCATTTGTTGAGTGTTTTTTTTTTGGTGTCTAATCCGCATATATATCACTATTGCCCTTGATTTTCTTGACTGTATATCTCTTAAATGTCAACATAACACGTGTGATTTAGTTTACGAAGATTTTGCAATGCCGAGAACCTTGATCAGAGAGTAAAAAAGGCGTAAGGTTCACAATGGTGTAAAATTAAAATGGGATATAACGGGCTAGGATTCGAGTTACAGGAACAAGTGCCAAACCAACCACCCAAGAATGGAATCGTCGAGCGAAAACACTTGACAACCTCATAGAAGTAGCTTTTCTTGCCACCAGACTTTTCTCCATCAATTAGGAATCTGATGCCGTCACTAAACACATTCCTTAAATTGTAGCCATTTGTTGAGTTTTTTTTGGTGTCTAATACGCATATATATCACCATTGTCCTTGATTTTCTTGACTGTATATCTTTTAAATGTCAACATATACACGTGTGATTTAGTTTACGAATATTTTTCAATGTCGAGAACCTCGATCAGAGAGTAAAAAAGGCGTAAATTTCACAATGGTGTAAAATTAAAATGGGATATACCGGGCTAGGATTTGAGTTACAGGAACAAGGGCCAAACCAACCACCCAAGAATGGAATCGTCGAGCGAAAACACTTGACAACCTCCTTGAAGCAGCTTTTCTTGCCACCAGACCTTTCTCCATCAATTAGGAATCTGATGCCGTCACTAAACACATTCCTTAAATTGTAGCCATTTGTTGAGTGTTTTTTTTTGTGTATAATCCGCATATATATCACCATTGCCCTTGATTTTCTTGACTGTATATCTCTTAAATATCAACATATACACGTGTGATTTAGTTTACGAAGATTTTTCAATGCCGAGAACCTCGATCAGAGAGTAAAAAAGGCGTAAGGTTCACAATGGTGTAAAATTAAAATGGGATATACCTGGCTAGGATTCGAGTTACATGAACAATGGCTAAACCAACCACCCAAGAATGGAATCGTCTAGCGAAAACACTTGACAACCTCCTAGAAGCAGCTTTTCTTGCCAACAGACCTTTCTCCATCAATTAGTAATCTGATGTCGTCACTAAACAAAATTCTTAAATTGTAGCCATTTGTTGAGTGTTTTTTTTTCCTAATCCGCATATATATCACCATTGCCCTTGATTTTCTTGACTGTATATCTCTTAAATGTCAACATATACACGTGTGATTTATTTTCCGAAGATTTTTCAATCCCGAGAACCTCGATCGGAGAGTAAAAAAGGCGTAAGGTTCACAATGGTGTAAAATTAAAATGGGATATACCGGGTTAGGATTAGAGTTACAGGAACAAAAGCCAAACCAACCACACAAGAATTGAATCGTCGATCGAAAACACTTGACAACCTCCTAGAAGCAGCTTTTCTTGCCACTAGACCTTTCTCCATCAATTAGGAATCTGATGCCGTCACTAAACACATTCCTTAAATTTTAGCCATTTGTTGAGTTTTTTTTTGTTGTCTAATCCGCATATATATCACCATTGCCCTTGATTTGCTGGGCTGTATATCTCTTAAATGTTAACATATACACGTGTGATTTAGTTTACGAAGATTTTTCAATGCCGAGAACCTCGATCAGAGAGTAAATAAGGCGTAAGGTTCACAATGGTGTAAAATTAAAATGGGATATACCGGGTTAGGATTCGAGTTACAGGAACAAGGGCCAAACCAAACACCCAAGAATGGAATCGTCGAGCGAAAACATTTGACAACCTACTAGAAGCAGCTTTTCTTGCCACCAGGCCTTTCTCCATCAATTAGGAATCTTATGTCGTTACTAAACACATTCCTTAAATTGTAGCCATTTGTTTATTTTTTTTTGTGTCTAAACCGCATATATATCACCATTGCCCTTGATTTTCTTGACTGTATATCTCTTAAATGTCAACATATACATGTGTGATTTAGTTTACGAAGATTTTTCAATGTCGAGAACCTCGATCAGAGAGTAGAAAAGGCGTAAGGTCACTATGGTGTAAAATTAAAATGGGATATACCGGGCTAGGATTCGAGTTACAGGAACAAGGGCCAAACCAACCACCCAAGAATGGAATCGTCGAGCGAAAACACTTGACAACCTCCTAGAAGCAACTTTTCTCGCCACGAGACCTTTCTCCATCAATTAGAAATCTGATGCCGTCACTAAACACATTCCTTAAATTGTAGCCATTTGTTGAGTGTTTTTTTTTTGGTGTCTAATTCACATATATATCACCATTGCCCTTGATTTTATTGACTGTATATATCTTAAATGTCAACATATACACGTGTGATTTAGTTTAGGAAGATTTTTCAAAGCCGAGAACCTCGATCAGAGAGTAAAAAAGGCGTAAGGTTCACAACGGTGTAAAATTAAAATGGGATAACGGGCTAGGAATAGAGTTACAGGAACAAGGGCCAAACTAACCACCCAAGAATGGAATCGTCAAGCGAAAACACATGACAACCTCCTAGAAGCAGCTTTTCTTGCTACCAGACCTTTCTCCATCAATTAGTAATCTGATGCCGTCACGAAACACATTCCTTAAATTGTAGCCATTCGTTGAGTGGCTTTTTTGGTGTCTAATCCGCATATATATCACCATTGCCCTTGATTTTCTTGAGTGTATATCTCTTAAATGTGTACATATACACGTGTGATTTAGTTTACGAAGATTTTTCAATGCCGAGAACCTCGATCAGAGAGTAAAAAAGGTGTAAGGTTCACAATGGTGTAAAATTAAAATGGGATATACCGGGCTAGGATTAGAGTTACAGGAACAAGGGCCAAACCAACCACCCAAGAATGAAATCGTCGAGCGAAAACACTTGACAACCTCCTAGAAGCAGCTTTTTTTTGCCACCAGACTTTTCTCTATCAATTAGGAATCTGATGCCGTCACTAAACACATTCCTTAAATTGTAGCCATTTGTTGAGTGTTTTTTTTGGTGTCTTATCCGCATATATATCACCATTGCCCTTGATTTTCTTGACTGTATATCTCTTAAATGTCAACATAACACGTGTGATTTAGTTTACGAAGATTTTGCAATGCCGAGAACCTTGATCAGAGAGTAAAAAAGGCGTAAGGTTCACAATGGTGTAAAATTAAAATGGGATATAACGGGCTAGGATTCGAGTTACAGGAACAAGTGCCAAACCAACCACCCAAGAATGGAATCGTCGAGCGAAAACACTTGACAACCTCATAGAAGTAGCTTTTCTTGCCACCAGACCTTTCTCCATCAATTAGGAATCTGATGCCGTCACTAAACACATTCCTTAAATTGTAGCCATTTGTTGAGTTTTTTTTGGTGTCTAATACGCATATATATCACCATTGTCCTTGATTTTCTTGACTGTATATCTTTTAAATGTCAACATATACACGTGTGATTTAGTTTACGAATATTTTTCAATGTCGAGAACCTCGATCAGAGAGTAAAAAAGGCGTAAATTTCACAATGGTGTAAAATTAAAATGGGATATACCGGGCTAGGATTCGAGTTACAGGAACAAGGGCCAAACCAACCACCCAAGAATGGAATCGTCGAGCGAAAACACTTGACAACCTCCTTGAAGCAGCTTTTCTTGCCACCAGACCTTTCTCCATCAATTAGGAATCTGATGCCGTCACTAAACACATTCCTTAAATTGTAGCCATTTGTTGAGTGTTTTTTTTTGTGTATAATCCGCATATATATCACCATTGCCCTTGATTTTCTTGAGTGTATATCTCTTAAATATCAACATATACACGTGTGATTTAGTTTACGAAGATTTTTCAATGCCGAGAACCTCGATCAGAGAGTAAAAAAGGCGTAAGGTTCACAATGGTGTAAAATTAAAATGGGATATACCTGGCTAGGATTCGAGTTACATGAACAAGGGCTAAACCAACCACCCAAGAATGGAATCGTCTAGCGAAAACACTTGACAACCTCCTAGAAGCAGCTTTTCTTGCCAACAGACCTTTCTCCATCAATTAGTAATCTGATGTCGTCACTAAACAAAATTCTTAAATTGTAGCCATTTGTTGAGTGTTTTTTTTTTCTAATCCGCATATATATCACCATTGCCCTTGATTTTCTTGACTGTATATCTCTTAAATGTCAACATATACACGTGTGATTTATTTTCCGAAGATTTTTCAATGCCGAGAACCTCGATCGGAGAGTAAAAAAGGCGTAAGGTTCACAATGGTGTAAAATTAAAATGGGATATACCGGGTTAGGATTAGAGTTACAGGAACAAAAGCCAAACCAACCACACAAGAATTGAATTGTCGATCGAAAACACTTGACAACCTCCTAGAAGCAGCTTTTCTTGCCACTAGACCTTTCTCCATCAATTAGGAATCTGATGCCGTCACTAAACACATTCCTTAAATTTTAGCCATTTGTTGAGTTTTTTTTTGTTGTCTAATCCGCATATATATCACCATTGCCCTTGATTTGCTGGGCTGTATATCTCTTAAATGTTAACATATACACGTGTGATTTAGTTTACGAAGATTTTTCAATGCCGAGAACCTCGATCAGAGAGTAAATAAGGCGTAAGGTTCACAATGGTGTAAAATTAAAATGGGATATACCGGGTTAGGATTCGAGTTACAGGAACAAGGGCCAAACCAAACACCCAAGAATGGAATCGTCGAGCGAAAACATTTGACAACCTACTAGAAGCAGCTTTTCTTGCCACCAGGCCTTTCTCCATCAATTAGGAATCTTATGTCGTTACTAAACACATTCCTTAAATTGTAGCCATTTGTTTATTTTTTTTTGTGTCTAAACCGCATATATATCACCATTGCCCTTGATTTTCTTGACTGTATATCTCTTAAATGTCAACATATACATGTGTGATTTAGTTTACGAAGATTTTTCAATGTCGAGAACCTCGATCAGAGAGTAGAAAAGGCGTAAGGTCACTATGGTGTAAAATTAAAATGGGATATACCGGGCTAGGATTCGAGTTACAGGAACAAGGGCCAAACCAACCACCCAAGAATGGAATCGTCGAGCGAAAACACTTGACAACCTCCTAGAAGCAACTTTTCTCGCCACGAGACCTTTCTCCATCAATTAGAAATCTGATGCCGTCACTAAACACATTCCTTAAATTGTAGCCATTTGTTGAGTGTTTTTTTTTGGTGTCTAATTCGCATATATATCACCATTGCCCTTGATTTTATTGACTGTATATATCTTAAATGTCAACATATACACGTGTGATTTAGTTTAGGAAGATTTTTCAAAGCCGAGAACCTCGATCAGAGAGTAAAAAAGGCGTAAGGTTCACAACGGTGTAAAATTAAAATGGGATAACGGGCTAGGAATAGAGTTACAGGAACAAGGGCCAAACTAACCACCCAAGAATGGAATCGTCAAGCGAAAACACATGACAACCTCCTAGAAGCAGCTTTTCTTGCTACCAGACCTTTCTCCATCAATTAGTAATCTGATGCCGTCACGAAACACATTCCTTAAATTGTAGCCATTCGTTGAGTGGCTTTTTTGGTGTCTAATCCGCATATATATCACCATTGCCCTTGATTTTCTTGAGTGTATATCTCTTAAATGTGTACATATACACGTGTGATTTAGTTTACGAAGATTTTTCAATGCCGAGAACCTCGATCAGAGAGTAAAAAAGGTGTAAGGTTCACAATGGTGTAAAATTAAAATGGGATATACCGGGCTAGGATTAGAGTTACAGGAACAAGGGCCAAACCAACCACCCAAGAATGAAATCGTCGAGCGAAAACACTTGACAACCTCCTAGAAGCAGCTTTTTTTTGCCACCAGACTTTTCTCCATCAATTAGGAATCTGATGCCGTCACTAAACACATTCCTTAAATTGTAGCCATTTGTTGAGTGTTTTTTTTGGTGTCTTATCCGCATATATATCACCATTGCCCTTGATTTTCTTGACTGTATATCTCTTAAATGTCAACATATACACCTGTGATTTAGTTTACGAAGATTTTTCAATGCCGAGAACCTTGATCAGAGAGTAAAAAAGGCGTAAGGTTCACAATGGTGTAAAATTAAAATGGGATATACCGGTCTAGGATTCGAGTTACAGGAACAAGGGTCAAACCAACCACCCAAGAATGGAATCGTCGAGCGAAAACACTTGACAACCTCCTAGAAGCAGCTTTTTTTGCCACCAGACCTTTCTCCATCAATTAGGAATCCGATGTCATCACTAAACACATTCCTTAAATTGTATCCATTTGTTGAGTGTTTTTTTTTTGGTGTCTAATCCGCATATATATCACTATTGCCCTTGATTTTCTTGACTGTATATCTCTTAAATGTCAACATATACACATGTGATTTAGTTTACGAAGATTTTGCAATGCCGAGAACCATGATCAGAGAGTAAAAAGGGCGTAAGGTTCACAATGGTGTAAAATTAAAATGGGATATAACGGGCTAGGATTCGAGTTACAGGAACAAGGGCCAAACCAACCACCCAAGAATGGAATCGTCGAGCGAAAACACTTGACAACCTCATAGAAGTAGCTTTTCTTGCCACCAGACCTTTCTCAATCAATTAGAAATATGATGCCGTCACTAAACACATTCCTTAAATTGTAGCCATTTGTTGAGTTTTTTTTTGGTGTCTAATCCGCATTTGTATCACCATTGCCCTTGATTTTCTTGACTGTATATCTTTTAAATGTCAACATATACACGTGTGATTTAGTTTACGAAGATTTTTCAATGTCGAGAACCTCGATCAGAGAGTAAAAAAGGTGTAAGTTTCACAATGTTGTAAAATTAAAATGGGATAAACCGGGCTAGGATTCGAGTTACAGGAACAAGGGCAAAACCAACCACCCAAGAATGGAATCGTCGAGCGAAAACACTTGACAACCTCCTTGAAGCAGCTTTTCTTGCCACCAGACCTTTCTCCATCAATTAGGAATCTGATGCCGTCACTAAACACATTCCTTAAATTGTAGCCATTTGTTGAGTGTTTTTTTTTGTGTATAATCCGCATATATATCACCATTGCCCTTGATTTTCTTGACTGTATATCTCTTAAATGTCAACATATACATGTGTGATTTAGTTTACGAAGATTTTTCAATGTCGAGAACCTCGATCAGAGAGTAGAAAAGGCGTAAGGTCACAATGGTGTAAAATTAAAATGGGATATACCGGGCTAGGATTCGAGTTACAGGAACAAGGGCCAAACCAACCACCCAAGAATGGAATCGTCGAGCGAAAACACTTGACAACCTCCTAGAAGCAGCTTTTCTTGCCACTAGACCTTTCTCCATCAATTAGGAATCTGATGCCGTCACTAATCAAATTCCTTAAATTGTAGCCATTTGTTGAGTGTTTTTTTGTGTCTAATCCGCATATATATCACCATTGCCCTTGATTTTCTTCACTGTATATCTCTTAAATGTCAACATACGCACGTGTGATTTAGTTTAAGAAGATTTTTCAATGCCGAGAACTTCGATCAAAGAGTAAAAAAGGCGTAAGCTTCACAATGGTGTAAAATTAAAATGCGATATACCGGCCTAGGATTCGAGTTACAGGAACAAGGGCCAAACCAACCACCCAAGAATGGAATCGTCGAGCGAAAACACTTGACAACCTCCTAGAAGCAGCTTTTCTTGCCACCAGACCTTTCTCCATCAATTAGGAATCAGATGCCGTCACTAAACACATTTCTTAAATTGAAGCCATTTGTTGAGTGTTTTTTTTTTTGGTGTGTATTCCGCATATATATCCCCATTGCCCTTGATTTTCTTGACTGTATATCTCTTAAATGTCCACAAATACACGTCTGATTTAGTTTACGAAGATTTTTCAATGCCGAGAACCTCGATCAGAGAGTAAAAAAGGCGGAAGGTTCACAATGGTATAAAATTAAATTGGGATATACTGGTCTTGGATACGAGTTACAGGAACAAGGGCCAAACCAACCACCCAAGAATGGAATCGTCGAGCGAAAACACTTGACAACCTCCTAGAAGCAGCTTTTCTTGCCACCAGACCTTTCTCCATCAATTAGGAATCTAATGTCGTCACTATACACATTCCTTAAATTGTAGCCATTTGTTGAGTGTTTTTTTTTGGTGTCTAATCCGTATATGTATCACCATTGCCCTTGATTTTCTTGACTGTATATCTCTTAAATGTCAACATATACACGTGTGATTTAGTTTACGAAGATTTTTCAATGTCGAGAACCTCGATCAGAGAGTAAAAAAGGCGTTAGGTTCACAATGGTGTAAAATTAAAATGGGATTTACCGTGCTAGGATTCGAGTTACGGGAACAAGGGGAAAACCAACCACCCAAGAATGGAATCGTCGAGCGAAAACACTTGACAACCTCCTAGAAGCAGCTTTTCTTGCCACTAGACCTTTCTCCATCAATTAGGAATCTGATGCCGTCACTAATCAAATTCCTTAAATTGTGGCCATTTGTTGAGTGTTTTTTTTGTGTCTAATCCGCATATATATCACCATTACCCTTGATTTTCTTCAATGTATATCTCTTAAATGTCAACATACACACGTGTGATTTAGTTTAAGAAGATTTTTCAATGCCGAGAACTTCGATCAAAGAGTAAAAAAGGCGTAAGCTTCACAATGGTGTAAAATTAAAATGTGATATTCCGGCATAGGATTCGAGTTTCAGGAACAAGGGCCAAACCAACCACCCAAGAATGGAATCGTCGAGCGAAAACACTTGACAACCTCCTAGAAGCAGCTTTTCTTGCCACCAGACGTTTCTCCATCAATTAGGAATCAGATGCCGTCACTAAACACATTTCTTAAATTGAAGCCATTTGTTGAGTGTTTTTTTTTGGTGTGTGACGGGTGGTCCATTGGACAACCCTTAATCATGTTAAAAGACAAAATAATCATTCACTTAATCGTGTAATTATCTTGAATTAGATAACTACTGTGCTTA
The DNA here is from genome assembly GCA_030545235.1 of Helianthus tuberosus. Classification (NCBI taxonomy): domain Eukaryota; kingdom Viridiplantae; phylum Streptophyta; class Magnoliopsida; order Asterales; family Asteraceae; genus Helianthus; species Helianthus tuberosus. Next base: position 140,495,298 of record CM060426.1, on the reverse strand, counting down.
TGTTTCAGGTGCGGTTCGGGAGCTTAAAGTGGATAAAATGCAGCTTTGGAGGGTATTAAAGATGAACGGGTCGAGCAAGGAACAAGAGACTAAACAAAAGAGATATATCAGCCCACCACCGTAAATTACGGTCTTACCGTAATTTATGGTGGACCTGGATTGCATTTGGAGGCTACCGTAAATCAGTTTACAATCACCGTAATACTTTTAACCTCACCGTAAATTACGGTGAGACCGTAATTTACGGTAGAGTCGACGGAAAAATTGTAACTGCCTTCATTTAAGCAGTTTTATTATGTCTTTTCACATATTCTCATGATTGGTCGGTTTTGGAACTCACTAGGGGCGAATTTTGGCTGTCTTGCTTGGTTTGGAACAATTTCTAACATTCGGTTTATGTTTATGATTCCTATGAACATTAGATTTGTTAGTATGATGATTCACCAAACTATGTCCGGCTAAACTTTTCGGTGATCATCTTAGGTGAAGGTTTCTATTGAACTTTTGTGTGTTTATTTCCGAATTTCTAGAATGATAACTTGCGTTGCTTGAATATCATGGTGTATGTTTAATTGCTTGTAACTTGTTAATTGATATTGCAATTTCTAGTCTCAATCGTACGTTCTTGGTGCCGTTGGCAATCGAGATATCACGGGAAGGGTTAGGGTTGGTTATTGATTAATTGGTCATCGGGAAACAACCTCGCGTTTATATAATCCGAGTACTTTCTTCCCTTTTATCACTTCGATTATGCATGCACGAGTTATGTCTATGTAACTCTTTCTAGTTGGAATTACACACAATTGTTTAAAGAAACTGAAACCTAAGATGGTCATTGTTCTCTCCTAATTTGTTTTACAACCAACATTTGATTTGCAATTAGTTTTAATTTAGTTTTCTAAAACAACAATCCAAATTCATTGATCTTAATTTTTTGCAAATTAGGTTAATTGTAGTTTAATCGCAAAGCTATAAAATCAACACACTCTCCACATACTCCCTGAGTTCGATACCCACTTACCGCTATCTATATAGTTGTTTTTGGGATTAAATTTGCGTGACCCACGACAATCACGTCAAATTTTGGCGCCGTTGCCGGGGAGTAGTGCGCAACGTGTGTCAGTTTATTAGTTTTGCATTGTTATTTTCGGGTTTACACTGGTGTGTTTAGTGTGCAGGTTCTACAGGTGCATGCATACTAGAGGCTCTCACAAAGCGTCACCATTGTCATTTGATCCGGAAATCGAAAGAACACTAAGGCAAAACCGAGTTTTACTACGCGAAAACAGAATCGTTGGTTCACCCACTTCACCCATTACACCAAGAAACATCATGGACGAAACACTAGTACCACCCACAACGGGTCAAACGACCTCAACATTTATTCCTACATCCACACAACCTTCACCAAACACCACTATACCAAACACCACTATAATTCCTACTCCAATCCATGATACTACACCATCCAACACCACATCACCTATTACTACCCAAGTCGAACCTACTCTCACCTATAGCCCTTCCGCAACAATTCCACCACTTTCACACTTCTTTCCTCCAACTACGGGTCAATCATCTTCTACTCACTCATTACCACAAAGCTCAACCGTTATCCATACTACCTCTACACATCGACCATCGAACCAACCGGGTATGCAATATTCGTCTTATCCTTATATGCAATCTTCGGGTATAGGAGGAGATGGGTATTTTGAAGGTTATGAAGAAGAGTTTGAGGGATACGAGGAAGAAGGATATGCTTATGGGGGTGATGGAGATCAAGGAGAGTTTGGGTATGTGCCGGGTCAATCTCAAGGGATGTCAAGTGTAGGTGGAGTAATACCGCAACAACAACTCATACCACAACACATTCGACCAAGACCACAAGGGCCACCAATGCAACGCCCTATCCCATTGCAACAAGTTCGGCCACAACATGTACAACCAAATGTTCAACAATTCCAAAGGCCAATTCAACGCCTACCAATGCCGCAACAGCAATTTCAACAACCAAATGCACCACAAGGGCATGTACCAAGGCCAATGGGTCCTATTCGCCCAAGGGGTAGGTTTGGTGTACCAAGGAGACACCTTAGAGAAAACGTGAGGGGCATTGAAGCACATTTTCGGCCGGTAATCACTCAAAACCCTTCACCGGTCGTTATTCCTCACAATGATCAAGGGAGAACATTTGAAGTGAGGACCAACTCTTTGCAAAGTTTACCAAAATACAAAGGGTTGGCAACGGAGGAGCCTTACTTTCATTTAGAGGCTTATGACTCAATTTGCAACACTCTAGGGAGTCAAGGGTTCTCGGCTGATGACATCAAATTGGTATTATTCCAATTTTCTTTGGAAGATAAGGCGAAGAAATGGTTCTACACGTTACCTTCGGCATCCATATATACATGGGGGGAGATGCAACAAACTTTCTTGGATGAGTTTTACACCGCCCAAAAGACCAACGATGCAAGAAAGGGGTTGAGAAGCTTCCAACAACAACATGGTGAGATGTTTCATGAGGCATTCGAGCGTTTCAATATGATGATTAAAAATTTCCCTCACCATGGAATTGAATTGTGGGAGTTGATGAATGCCTTTCACGAGGGGTTGAGTGCCGAAGATGCACGTGACTTGATGTCTATTACCGGTGGGACTTTTGGAACAAATTATGAGAATGATGATTGGGAGTTTTTGGAAAGCATGGCAACTACATCAAAGAGGAAAGCTCAAGCCTCAAGAAGAGCTCGACCAGCCATTGCCCGATCACAAGTGCACGCCATAGATGATGGTAATGTTCAAACTACTAACCAAATTTATGATGTTTGTGCTTTGTGTAATGAAATAGGTCACGCGGCTGAAAATTTCCAAGGGATGGTGGAAGGGCAATATGAAGAGGTGCATGCTATTCAAGGTCAAGGTCAAGGAGGGGGTGGTAGAAACTACAACAACATGAATTCAAATACATACCACCCCGGGTTGAGGAACCACCCAAATTTTCGATATGGGAACCCCTCAAATCAATCAAACCCGAACTTTCAAGGTAGCCAAGGAAACTATGGTTCGCGCCAACCTTATAACAATCAAGGTGGATATAGAAGTGGGAACAACCAAGGGTACCAATATCAATCGGGTCAAGAACAAGGGGGTTCTTCGGGTGGAAACGAGATGATGGAGATGCTAAAGAGCATGCAAACGGAGATGCAAAAACGGAATCAACTTGATGAAGTCCGAATGCAAAAAGATGAAGTTCGTGACAAAAGCATACAATCATTAACAACCCAAATGGGTCAATTGGCAACCGATGTGGCTGAATTGAAGAAGAATAAGGGTCAACTTCCTAGTGACACCAAGGTAAATCCATCACACGGTTCGTCAAGAGGTAATGTTAATGTTCATCAGGTTAGTGTTTTGAGAAGTGGAAAAGAGTTTAAAGCCAATTTGTCACCCGAATTGGTTGAGGGGGTAGTTGAGGACATCACGGGTAATGATAGTGATGATGATGTTTCGCCGGTTAAACCAAAAGAATTAAATGTTAATAAACCGGGTTTGGGTGAAAATAAAGAAAGTGAAAAAGTTGAGGGTGAATCGAGTCAAGTCCCGTTTCCATCGGCTTTACTTGACCCGGGTAAGAAAAACTTTATTGCATCAAGAGGTCCCCAAAAAGAAGAATTGTGGGACATGTTCAAGCAAGTTAAAATTAACCTCCCACTCCTTGATGCAATAAAACAAGTACCCACCTATGCAAAATTTCTAAAAGAATTGTGTACACAAAAGAGGCAAAGCAAAAAGAAAATGCCTAAGCGGGTCGATTTAACCGGGCAAGTGAGTGCGGTTTTGAACGGGGAGCTTCCTCCTAAGCTCCAAGATCCGGGCACGCCATTGATTAACATACAAGTTGGTAATTTTCAAATGGCTAAGGCGTTGCTAGATCTTGGAGCCGGAGTTAGCATTTTACCGGGGGGCTTATATGACCAATACGATTTTGGTCCGTTAGCAAGGGTGGAGACAACGGTTGTTTTAGCTGATTTGTCTCATAAGTTACCCCGAGGTATGGTTCAAAATGTCATTGTTAAAATTGATGAATTTTATTACCCGGTTGACTTTTTAGTCTTGGACTACTCATCAGCGGACCCAAAACAACAACAAAACGTAATTTTGGGTCGGCCATTTTTGAGCACCGCACATGCAGTCATCGATTGTAGATTTGGTACAGTCGATATGACTTTTGGAAATTGGAAAATGCGTTTGAATGTTTTACTAACAATTCTAATGCTAGTGGTGTTGATGAGTGTTTCATGGCAGATATAGTTGACGGATGCAACCCGCATGAGTATGAACAGGTACATGCTTATGCACTCCGGGTTGAAGAGGAAAAGCAAGATGCGATGGCATTGAAAGAAGGTCGGCCACCATGGACCCACCAGTTTGAAGGCTTACCGGCGGAAATAGATTCGGGTACTAAACCATCGCTAGAGGAACCGCCAAAGTTGGAGCTCAAAGACTTGCCGAGCCACTTGAAGTATGTGTTTTTAGGGGATAATGACACTTTACCGGTCATTATTGCCTCTAATTTGGAGTGGGCTCAAGAGCAAGCATTGTTGGAAGTCTTGAAGGAAAACAAGGGAGCTATCGGATGGACAATTGCCGATCTCAAAGGAATTAGTCCATCAATTGTCATGCATAAAATCATTACAACCGAAGATGCCAAACCGACACGAGAAGCTCAAAGGCGTTTGAATCCGAACCTACGGGAGGTAGTTAAAAAGGAGGTAATTAAATGGTTGGATGCGGGAATCATCTATCCGATTTCGGATAGTGCTTGGGTGAGTCCCACTCAAGTTGTGCCTAAGAAGGCCGGCATTCAAGTAGTCAAGGATGAAAGTGGTGAACAAATTGCCACCCGACCGGTTACCGGGTGGCGTGTGTGTATTGACTACCGAAAATTGAATGCCGCCACTTCTAAGGACCATTTCCCGTTACCGTTTATTGATCAAATCATTGAAAAATTATCGGGTCAAAAATATTACTGCTTCTTAGATGGGTACTCGGGTTACAATCAAATAGCAATACACCCGGATGACCAACACAAGACCACTTTCACTTGTCCATATGGCACATTTGCCTTTCGGCGAATGCCATTTGGCTTCTGCAATGCTCCGGCAACTTTCCAACGATGTATGATGAGTATATTCTCGGACATGGTTGGAGAGTCGCTTGAAGTATTTATGGATGACTTCTCCATTTTTGGCACTACTTTTGATGCTTCTCTCAACGAATTACAAAAGGTTTTAAAAAGGTGCGTTGAGAAAAATCTAGTGCTAAGTTGGGAGAAAAGTCATTTCATGGTGCAAGAGGGCATTGTGTTGGGTCATGTAATTTCTGAAAGGGGGATGGAGGTGGATAAGGCGAAAATAAGGGTAATAGCATCTTTGCCACCTCCTAAAAATGTTAAGGGTGTAAGGTCATTCTTGGGACATGCGGGTTTCTATAGACGTTTCATAAAGGGTTTTAGTGTTATCACCAAACCCTTATGCAACTTGTTATTAAAAGATGTCCCATTTGATTTTACTAATGAGTGTATGCAAGCTTTTACTGTTTTGAAGGAACACTTGGTCAAAGCTCCTATCTTGCAACCACCGGATTGGTCAAAGCCGTTCGAGATAATGTGTGATGCAAGCGACACCACTATTGGTGCAGTTTTGGGTCAACGGGTTGATAGAAAGCCGGTGGTGATTTACTATGCAAGCAAAACTTTATCCGAAGCGCAACTTAATTACACCACAACCGAAAAGGAGTTACTAGCGGTGGTGTATGCTTTGTATAAGTTTCGTGCTTATATTTGGGGGAGCAAAGTGGTGGTTTACTCGGATCATAGTGCGGTCTGATACTTAATGGAGAAGAAAGACGCAAAGCCTCGGTTGATTCGGTGGGTATTATTGTTACAAGAATTTGATTTAGAAATCCGAGACAAAAAGGAAAGTGAGAACGTAGTGGCGGATCACTTGTCTCGGATTCCGGTGGAAGGGATTGATGATGTAAGTGAAATCAATGAAAGTTTTCCCGACGAGCAATTGCTAGCCGTTTCCACCTTTGTTGCACCGTGGTATGCTCACTATGTCAACTACTTAGCCACGGGTGCCATCCCAAGTCATTGGACCAAGAAGCGTCGACAACAATTTATGGTTCAAGTGAAACAATACATTTGGGATGAACCGGACCTTTTCAAGATTGGACCGGATCAAGTCATACGAAGGTGTGTCCCCGAGACAGAAGTGTTGGAAATTTTGACCCATGCTCATTCGTCCGCATGTGGGGGTCATTTTAGTGGGCACAAAACAGGCTATCGGGTGCTTTCATGTGGGTTTTATTGGCCCACAATTTTCAAGGATGCTTGTGAATTTGCTAGAAACTGCATAAATTGTCAAAAGATGGGAAGCATATCGAAGAGGGATGAGATGCCTTTACAACCAATTTTGGTTGTAGAGATATTTGATGTATGGGGTATAGACTTTATGGGTCCTTTTCCGAATTCGAATGGCTTTCTATACATTTTGGTAGCGGTTGATTATGTCTCGAAGTGGATTGAAGCTATTGCAACACGCACAAACGACCATTCGGTTGTTTGTAAATTTGTTCAATCCAACATCTTTTCTCGTTTCGGCATCCCGCGGGTTATTATAAGCGATGGTGGTTCGCATTTCAAGAACTTCAACTTTGGGAAATTATTGAAGAGGTATAGCGTGAATCACCGAATTGCCACACCTTACCATCCGCAAACGAGTGGACAAGTCGAAGTGTCCAATCGTCAAATCAAGGAAATTCTCATGAAGACGGTAAGAATGGATAGGAAGGATTGGTCGAGTAAATTGGAGGATGCATTGTGGGCATACCGAACGGCCTACAAGACTCCAATTGGCACAACGCCTTACCGGATGGTGTATGGAAAGGGTTGTCATTTGCCAATGGAGTTAGCGCATCGGGCACATTGGGCAATTAAGACGGTAAATGCGGATTATGACGAGGCGGGGAAGTTGAGGAAGTTGCAACTAAGCGAGATCGAAGAGATTCGAGATGAGGCATATGAATGTGCATCGGCGTATAAAGATAAACTCAAGAAGGTGCATGATGCAAAATTACGAAAGAAAACGTTCGAAGTGGGTCAAAAAGTTTGGTTGTATAACTCAAGGCTAAAGATGTTCGCGGGCAAGCTCAAAAGTAAATGGATGGGTCCGTATGTCATTCGGAGAGTTGGTAGATTTGGTGATGTAGACATCCAAGACGAGCAAACATTGAAGCAACAAACGGTGAACGGTCACCGGTTAAAGCCGTATTTGGATGGGAATGACATTAACACTTTGGAGCTTGACAAAGCGGGCAACATCTTACGCCCGGTTGATGAGGAACAACCATGAGAGGCCCAGGTTTGGTAGTGTATATAGTAGTGTTTTGTTATGTTTTGTTTTGTTTTGTATAGTTGCACAATTACCGTAGTTCTTCGAAACCCGTGTTTGAAACAAGTGTGGGGATATTCGGGTCACGAATTACTCTAACATTGTGTTGAGGACAACACGGAATTTTTGAGGGGGTAGGGTGATTTTTACATGTTTTTGAAAAATTTTAAAAAACATAAAAAAATCGAAAATTGAGAAAAATATAAAAATTATGCATAAAAATCACATTTTTTTCAGGAATCACAACTGCCCAGTTCGTACCGTAAATTACGGTTTTACCGTAATTTACGGTAGAGAGAAAACTTGGTTGGCTTTTACGTAAATCTCTACTAATTTACGGTAAGAATTCATGTTCAGCATGTACCGTAATTTACGGTCATACCGTAAATTACGGTGAGTGATAAAAGTTTTTGAGTTTTACGGCAGATTGCTCCTGATTTACGGTGAAGATTTGTGATGAAGGTTGTACCGTAACTTACGGTATTACCGTAAACTACGGTACGCAGCTTTTGTCAACATATTAATCCGGTTTCTGCATATGTAAAAAAAAAAAAATTATATTAATAAAACACTTGATCACGTGAGTTCACCCCAACCACACAAATCATTTTCACTTTACATTCCATCTATCACCATCATCTCTTTCCCACAAGAAACCACAATTCTCCATAACCTTCTTCACCTTTAATCCTCCATATCTCAACCAATTTTTGCTCAAATCAAGTGAAATCAGAGTCCTTCTTGACTAATTTTCAACGTAGTATCTGATTTTGCTAAGAAACATACGAGAAAACGCAGTTTTAGGGCCCGAATTCTAAACCCTAGTTTGAAAAATTTGGGGGTTTTTGGAGCTTTTGTTTCACAAGCACTTTAGCATCTTCAAGCAAAGGTATGAAAGCTTATTTGTTGTATTTTGATGCTACATTGTGAAAAGTAAGGTTATTTAGGTTACTTGTCCATACCCACTTGCTTGTTCTTAGATATGATTATGAAATTGATTATTTGAACATGGTTATGGTTGTAGATGTAGGATTTGTGGTTAAAGTAGTGAACTTTTGGGTATCTATACATTGTAGAGACACCATGCCCGATTTTTGAAAAATTCTTGATATACTTTGGTTCACTAGCATCTACAACCATGATAACAAGCAAGTGTGGGGATGTTTTGGAAAAGGGTTTTAATTTTGTTTCTTTGGTTGTGTTGTTTACTCTAATGTGTGTAGGAATGGCACGAACTAAAGAAAAGATGGGAGCTGGTTCGTCTTCGTCTTCAAAGGGAAAGGGTAAACAGCCGGAACAACAACCAAAGAAGAGACAATATTTGGGTAGAGTGGACGAAAGTGAAAGTGAAAGTGAAGAAGAGATGGAATTGGACCCGGCAGAGAAACCGAAATGGGACTCGGGTCCTTTGGATGAACAACCAGAGGCATGGCAGCCAACATTATATAATGATTGCATGAATAAGTTGAAGAATAAGGCAGCGGCCTTTATTTGTGAAAGGGATGTTCGAGAAGCGGAGTTTGGGCAGTTTGGGGTATTTGATAAGTTCCGGGCTCTAGGTTGGGAGTCGGCACTTAGTTGCTTTGACAAAGATAAAAGCAACTTGTTTATCACCGAAATCCAAGAATGGATGGCAACGCTTAAGGTCAACACGTATGATAGGCCATCGAATATGAAGCTGACGGGTGTTGTGAATGGAGTTCCCGTGGAAATGTCTTTTGATACCTTGAAGAAGCTCGGAAAATATGACAGTTTGCCAGCCCGCGATTATATGATACCGACTTTAGATGATCTTCTTGTGAAGCCGGAGAAACATCAACGATGGAATGATATGTTGAAAGCATTGTTTTTACCAGGAAGATACAGTGGTATTCTATACCGGAAGAATTTGAAAATTGAAGCTAAATTGTTGCATACAATCTGTCTTCTCAATGTTATTCCAAGGAGGGGAGATAAAGAACAGGTGAGGTTTCCTGAAGTACCTGTTCTTTATTCGTTGATGCACGGGGGTCCGCGTTTTCCTATACGTTATCTTACTATGAACCACTTATGGATCTGTCGGAACAAGTATGGAAGAGACATCGTCCCGTACTGTCGAATGATTACGGGGCTGATGAAACAATAGAAGGCGATTACATCCGAAGATCGAGGAGCAACGAAAAGGCATCACCCTTTTACATTGGATAAGTTGGGGAATGTTTGGACGTATACTCGGTCGGAGCGGTATCACAAGTTGAAATCGGAAGGGCAACGGTGGAGGGCACTAAAGTTGGGTGCACGAGATTTGTTACCGGGTGAGCCGGACGAGCCAGAAAGCGATGAAGAGGTAGTTCCGAGCGGAGATGAAGACTATGCGGACGAGCCGCATGTTGGTGAAAATATAGTTCAAGGAGGTTATGGTCAGGGTCATGGTGGGATGTTTTATGATTATATGCAGCAATCGTATGTTCCGGGATGGGCCTATGAAGGCACAATGCAAGAAGTAATTGCAAATCAACGCCCTCCGGCATCCGTGTTTGATACGTGGTCGGGCTCGGAGAGGACGCTTTTTGATCAAAACACGAGAAATAGTGCAAGTATGGAGCGGGCCTTGAAACATAGCTTGGATCGTCAAGAGTTATGGAATCGCACTCATGCGTATTCCCGGGAAGTGGAAATAAATAACAATTATTTTGATGATCAAGAGAGGAGATTGCATGCGGATTATCATGCCGGGCGGCCGGTGGTTGTGGATCCACAACATGTGGATTATGCGTCATTACCACCATATGATGGTAGTATGTCGTATCCAACCCCGCCGATCCACCACTCGCAATGGATTGACCCGAGGCAACGAGAGGGAGCGCAACAACAAGAAAGAGGAAGTAGTAGCGGTTCGTTCGCGTTCGGTGAATGGAATGACGTGATGTCTTCCGTTTTTGGACCTCCGGGACCGCGCTATTATTAGTAAGGTTGTGTTTCTCCTTTTGTATATTTTTGTGCATATTTGATAGTTTGTTTGTTTAAGGATTGGGAGGTTGGGTGGTGTTTTGATATGTTGTGTTTGGGTTGGTGCTATTTGGTGGTGTTTTATGTTAAAAAGAAGAAAAACATAAAAAAAAAATTATAAAATGAAAAATCCAAAAAGAAATTTGGGGTTTGAGTGAAGAAGCGTTTTTGTTGATGTTGAAAAAAGTTTTAGTGGTCAAAGCCTCTCAAAACCATACATTGGGGTCAATGTATCCCAAGTGTGGGGATGGGGGGGATTTTTTTGAAGATTTTGAAAAATTTTGAGCCAAGTGAAACGATGTGAAAATTTGAACACCCTAGATTAACCCCAAGTTGGTGCACCGGCAACCCTTGATACCTTTTTCTTTCTTGGTGAGAGTTGTAGCCACACTTGTACATAAATAATGATTGTCTTTGATGAGAGTGGCTACGGGTGGGGGTGCATTAGAACTTGTGCTTGAATGCGATTTGAGTCCTTAGTTAGATATAAATGTATAAAGGATAAGGGCATTTAGGTAGCCTTGTCGTTGGTGAGAGTGAGTGTGGGATTTGGGGGGTTGGACCTCATAAGTTATATATATGAGCATGGTAGTGAGAGGGGCGGGGGTTTGGACATTTAGTTGCCCATTTTGTGCCTTAAAAGCCTATCAATTGTTACCCCTAGCTACTTACTTAAAAATTTACCCAAATTTGACCCGGTCTTATAGTGTTGGTGATAGTTTTAGTAGTTTTAGTAGTTTGAAGTAGATATGTTTGATGCGTTATTGTATTTTTGTTTGCTTGAAAAAAAAAATCAGAAAAATTAGAAAAGAAAAAAAAAAGAGAAAAAGCAATGAAAAATGAAAAAAGAAGTGATGTTAGTTATCTTGTGTATAGTAGTTAAGTTTGATAGTTGTTTGTTTGTTTATTTGTGTAATAAAAGACCGGGTCAAGTTTTTGCTACTTCATATATATTCCATTTCCTACCCATACGCCTAGCCACGTTACAACCTTGAAAGTCCCTTTGATTTGCATTTATGTTTGACACATTTTAGGAGAATGATTGATTTAGGTACAAGCTTATGATTGTGCAATCACCCGTTTGCCTAGTGTGTGTCTAGCTTATCTTTGCTAGTTTTCACTTGTAGCTGAGAGGAGAGATTTAGAGAGGGGTGCATTGGTTGGGTGTTAAAAAGGGGTTAGTAAAAAGATTGCTTGTTTTTGCTTGGTTTAATTTGATCACTTATTTTGAAACTGATTTGATGAGTTGCTTGGGACAAGCAACGGTTAAGTGTGGGGATGTGACGGGTGGTCCATTGGACAACCCTTAATCATGTTAAAAGACGAAATAATCATTCACTTAATCGTGTAATTATCTTGAATTAGATAACTACTGTGCTTATGTTTCAGGTGCGGTTCGGGAGCTTAAAGTGGATAAAATGCAGCTTTGGAGGGTATTAAAGATGAACGGGTCGAGCAAGGAACAAGAGACTAAACAAAAGAGATATATCAGCCCACCACCGTAAATTACGGTCTTACCGTAAATTATGGTGGACCTGGATTGCATTTGGAGGCTACCGTAAATCAGTTTACAATCACCGTAATACTTTTAACCTCACCGTAAATTACGGTGAGACCGTAATTTACGGTAGAGTCGACGGAAAAATTGTAACTGCCTTCATTTAAGCAGTTTTATTATGTCTTTTCACATATTCTCATGATTGGTCGGTTTTGGAACTCACTAGGGGCGAATTTTGGCTGTCTTGCTTGGTTTGGAACAATTTCTAACATTCGGTTTATGTTTATGATTCCTATGAACATTAGATTTGTTAGTATGATGATTCACCAAACTATGTCCGGCTAAACTTTTCGGTGATCATCTTAGGTGAAGGTTTCTATTGAACTTTTGTGTGTTTATTTCCGAATTTCTAGAATGATAACTTGCGTTGCTTGAATATCATGGTGTATGTTTAATTGCTTGTAACTTGTTAATTGATATTGCAATTTCTAGTCTCAATCGTACGTTCTTGGTGCCGTTGGCAATCGAGATATCACGGGAAGGGTTAGGGTTGGTTATTGATTAATTGGTCATCGGGAAACAACCTCGCGTTTATATAATCCGAGTACTTTGTTCCCTTTTATCACTTCGATTATGCATGCACGAGTTATGTCTATGTAACTCTTTCTAGTTGGAATTACACACAATTGTTTAAAGAAACTGAAACCTAAGATGGTCATTGTTCTCTCCTAATTTGTTTTACAACCAACATTTGATTTGCAATTAGTTTTAATTTAGTTTTCTAAAACAACAATCCAAATTCATTGATCTTAATTTTTTGCAAATTAGGTTAATTGTAGTTTAATCGCAAAGCTATAAAATCAACACACTTTCCACATACTCCCTGAGCTCGATACCCACTTACCGCTATCTATATAGTTGTTTTTGGGATTAAATTTGCGTGACCCACGACAATCACGTCAGTGTGTATTCCGCATATATATCCCCATTGCCCTTGATTTTCTTGACTGTATATCTCTTAAATGTCCACAAATACACGTCTGATTTAGTTTACGAAGATTTTTCAATGCCGAGAACCTCGATCAGAGAGTAAACAAGGCGTAAGGTTCACAATGGTGTAAAATTAAAATGGGATATACCTGGCTAGGATTCGAGTTACAAGAACAAGGGCCAAACCAACCACCCAAGAATGGAATCGTCGAGCGAAAACACTTGACAACCTCCTAGAAGAAGCTTTTCTTGCCACCAGACCTTTCTCTATCAATTAGGAATCTGATGCCGTCACTATACACATTTCTTAAATTGTAGCCATTTGTTGAGTGTTTTTTTTTGGTGTCTAATCCGTTTATGTATCACCATTGCCCTTGATTTTCTTGACTGTATATCTCTTATATGTCAACACATACACGTGTGATTTAGTTTACGAAGATTTTTCAATGTCGAGAACCTCGATCAGAGAGTAAAAAGGGCGTTAGGTTCACAATGGTGTAAAATTAAAATGCGATATACCGGCCTAGGATTCGAGTTACAGGAACAAGGGCCAAACCAACCACCCAAGAATGGAATCGCCGAGCGAAAACACTTGACAACCTCCTAGAAGCAGCTTTTCTTGCCACTAGACCTTTCTCCATCAATTAGGAATCTGATGCCGTCACTAATCAAATTCCTTAAATTGTAGCCATTTGTTGAGTGTTTTTTTTGTGTCTAATCCGCATATATATCACCATTGCCCTTGATTTTCTTCACTGTATATCTCTTAAATGTTAACATACACACGTGTGACTTAGTTTAAGAAGATTTTTCAATGCCGAGAACTTTGATCAAAGAGTAAAAAAGGCGTAAGCTTCAAAATGGTGTAAAATTAAAATGCGATATACTGGCCTAGGATTCGAGTTACGGGAACAAGGGCCAAACCTACCACCCAAGAATGGAATCGTCGAGCGAAAACACTTGACAACCTCCTAGAAGCAGCTTTTCTTGCCACCAGACCTTTCTCAATCAATTAGGAATCAGATGCCATCACTAAACACATTCCTTAAATTATAGTCATTTGTTGAGTGTTTTCTTTCTTTTTGGTGTCTAATCTGCATATATATCACCATTGCCCTTGATTTTCTTGACTGTATATATCTTAATTGTCAACATATACACGTGTGATTTAGTTTACGAAGATTTTGAATGCCGAGAACCTCGATCAGAGAGTAAAAAAGGCGTAAGGTTCACAATGGTGTAAGATTAAAATGGGATATACCGGTCTAGGATTCGAGTTACAGGAAGAAGGGTCAAACCAACCACCCAAGAATGGAATCGTCGAGCGAAAACACTTGACAACCTCCTAGAAGCAGCTTTTCTTGCCGCCAGATCTTTCTCCATCAATTAGGAATATAATGCCGTCACTAAACACGTTCCTTAAATTGTAGCCATTTGTTGAGTGTTTTTTTTTGGTGTCTAATCCGTATATATATCACCATTGCCCATGATTTTCTTGACTGTATATCTCTTAAATGTCAACATATACACGTGTGATTTAGTTTACGAAGATTTTTCAATGCCGAGAACCTCGATCAGAGAATAAAAAAGGCGTAAGGTTCACAATGGTGTAAAATTAAAATGAGATATACCGGGCTAGGATTCGAGTTACAGGAACAAGTGCCAAACCAACCACCCTAAATGGAATCGTCCATCGAAAACACTTGACAACCTTCAAGAAGTTGCTTTTCTTGCCACCAGACCTTTCTTCATCAATTAGGAATCTGATGCCGTCACTAAACACATCCTTAAATTGTATCCATTTGTTGAGTGTTTTTTTTTTGTGTCTAATCCGCATATATATCACCATTGCACTTGATTTTCTTGACTGTATATCTCTTAAATGTCAACATATACATGTGTGATTTAGTTGACGAAGATTTTTCAATGCCGAGAACCTCGATCAGAGAGTAAAAAAGGCGTAAGGTTCACAATGGTGTAAAATTAAAATGGGATATACCGGGCTAGGATTCGAGTTACAGGAACAAGGGCCAAAACAACCACCCAAGAATGGAATCGTCGAGCGAAAACACTTGACAACCTTCTAGAAGCAGCTTTTCTTCCCACCAGACCTTTCTCCATCAATTAGGAATCCGATGCCGTCACTAAACACATTCCTTAAATTGCAGCCATTTGTTGAGTGTTTTTTTTTTGGTGTCTAATCCGTATATATATCACGATTGCCCTTGATTTTCTTGACTTTATTTCTCTTAAATGTCAACATATACACATGTGATTTAGTTTACAAAGATTTTTCAATGTCGAGAACCTCGATCAGAGAGTAAAAAACGCGTTAGGTTCACAATGGTGTAAAATTAAAATGTGATATACCGGGCTAGGATTCGAGTTACAGGAACAAGGGCCAAACCAACCACCCAAGAATGGAATCGTCGAGCGAAAGCACTTGAAAACCTTCTAGAAGCAGCTTTTCTTGCCACCAGACCTTTCTCCATCAATTAGGAATCTGATGCCGTCACTAAACACATTCCTTAAATTGTAACCATTTGTTGAGTGTTTTTTTTTGGTGTCTAATCCGCATATATATCACCATTGCACTTGATTTTCTTGACTGTATATCTCTTAAATGTCAACATATACATGTGTGATTTAGTTTACGAAGACTTTTCATTGCCGAGAACCTCGATCAGAGAATAAAAAAGGCGTAAGGTTCACAATGGTGTAAAATTAAAATGGGATATACCGGGCTAGGATTCGAGTTACAGTAACAAGGGCCAAACTAACCACCCAAGAATGGAATCGTCGAGCGAAAACACTTGACCACCTTCTAGAAGCAGCTTTTCTTGCCACCAGACCATTCTCCATCAATTAGGAATCTGATGCCGTCACAAAACACATTCCTTAAATTGTATCCATTTGTTTAGTGTTTTTTTTTGTCTCTAATCCGCATATATATCACCATTGCACTTGATTTTCTTGACTGTAGATCTCTTAAATGTCAACATATACATGTGTGATTTAGTTTACGAAGACTTTTCATTGCCGAGAACCTCGATCAGAGAATAAAAAAGGCGTAAGGTTCACAATGGTGTAAAATTAAAATGAGATATACCGGGCTAGGATTCGAGTTACAGGAACAAAGGCCAAACCAACCACCCAAGAATGGAATCGTCGAGCGAAAACACTTGACAACCTCCTAGAAGCAGCTTTTCTTGCCACTAGAC
Source organism: Helianthus tuberosus (assembly GCA_030545235.1). Lineage (NCBI taxonomy): Eukaryota > Viridiplantae > Streptophyta > Magnoliopsida > Asterales > Asteraceae > Helianthus > Helianthus tuberosus. The sequence continues at coordinate 140,479,144 of CM060426.1, read as the reverse complement.
CATTCTCCATCAATTAGGAATCTGATGTTGTCACAAAACACATTCCTTAAATTGTATCCATTTGTTTAGTGTTTTTTTTTTGTGTCTAATCCGCATATATATCACCATTGCACTTGATTTTCTTGACTGTATATCTCTTAAATGTCAACATATACATGTGTGATTTAGTTTACGAAATTTTTCAATGCCGAGAACCTCTATCAGAGAGTAAAAAAGGCGTAAGGTTCACAATCGTGTAAAATTAAAATGGGATATACCGGGCTAGTATTCGAGTTACAGGAACAAGGGCCAAACCAACCACCCAAGAATGGAATCGTCGAGCGAAAACACTTGACAACCTCCTAGAAACAGCTTTTCTTGCCACCAAACCTTTCTCCATCAAATAGGAATCTGATGCCGTCACTAAACACATTCCTTAAATTGTAGCTATTTGTTGTGTGTGTTTTTTTTTTTGTGTCTAATCCACATATATAACACCATTGCCCCTGATTTTTTTGACTGTATATCTCTTAAATGTCAACATACACACGTGTGATTTAGTTTACGAAGATTTTTCAATGCCGAGAACCTCGATCAGAGATTAAAAAAGGCGTAAGGTTCACAATGGTATAAATTAAAATGGGATATACCGGGCTAGGATTCGAGTTACAGGAACAAGGGCCAAACCAACCATCCAAGAATGGAATCGTCGAGCGAAAACACTTGACAACCTCCTAGAAGCAGCTTTTCTTTCCACCAGACCTTTCTCCATCAAATAGGAATCTGATGCCGTCACCAAACACATTCCATAAATTGTAGCCAATTCGTGAGTGTTTTTTTTGGTGTCTAATCCGCATATATATCACCATTGCCCCTGATTTTCTAGACTGTATATCTCTTAAATGTCAACATATACACGTGTGATTTAGTTTACGAAGATTTTTCAATGCCGAGAACCTCGATCAGAGATTAAAAAAGGCGTAAGGTTCATAATGGTGTAAAATTAAATTGGGATATACCGGGCTAGGATTCGAGTTACAGGAACAAGGGCCAAACCAACCACCCAAGAATGGAATCGTCGAGCGAAAACACTTGACAACCTCCTAGAAGCAGCTTTTCTTGCCACCAGACCTTTCTCTATCAATTAGGAATCTGATGCCGTCACTAATCACATTCCTTAAATTGTAGACATTTATTAAGTGTTTTTTTTGTGTCTAATCCGCATATGTATCACCATTGCCCTTAATTTTCTTGACTATATATCTCTTAAATATCAACATATACACGTGTGATTTTGTTTACGAAGATTTTTCAATGCCGAGAACCCCGATCAGAGATTAAAAAAGGCGTAAGGTTCACAATGGTGTAAAATTAAATTGGGATATACCGGGCTAGCATTCGAGTTACAGGAACAAGGGCCAAACCAACCACCCAAGAATGGAATCGTCGAGCGAAAACACTTGACAACCTCCTAGAAGCAGCTTTTCTTGCCACCAGACCTTTCTCCATCAATTAAGAATCTGATGCCGTCACTAAACACATTTCTTAAATTGTAGCCAATTCTTTAGTGTTTTTTTTTGGTGTCTAATCCGCAAATATATCACCATTGCCCTTGATTTTCTTGAGTGTATATCTCTTATATGTCAACATATACACGTGAGACTTAGTTTATGAAGGTTTTTCAATACCGAGAACCTCGATCAGAGAGTAAAAAAGGCGTAAGGTTCACAGTGATGTAAAATTAAAATGGGATATACCGGGCTAGGATTCGAGTTACAGGAACAAGGGCCAAACCAACCACCAAAGAGTGGAATCGTCGAGCGAAAACACTTGACAACCTCCTAGAAGCAGCTTTTCTTGCCACCAGTCCTTTCTCCATCAATTAGGAATCTGATGCCGTCACTAAACACATTCCTTAAATTGTAGCCATTTGTTGAGTGTTTTTTTTGGGGTCTAATCCTTATATATATGACCATTACCCTTGATTTTCTTGACTGTATATCTCTTAAATGTCAACATATACACATGTGATTTGGTTTACGAAGATTTTTCAATGCCGAGAACCTCGATCAGAGAATAAAAAAGGCGTAAGGTTCACAATGGTGTAAAATTAAAATGGGATATACCGGGCTAGGATTCGAGTTACAGGAACAAGGGCCAAACCAACCACCCAAGAAGGGAATCGTCGAGCGAAAACACTTGACAACCTCCTAGAAGCAGCTTTTCTTGCCAACAGACCTTTCTCTATCAATTAGGAATCTGATGCCGTCACAAAACACATTCCTTAAATTGTAGCCAATTGTTGAGTGTTTTTTTTGGGTGTCTAATCCGCATATATATCACCATTTCCCTTGATTTTCTTGACTGTATATCTCTTAAATGTCAACATATACACATGTGATTTAGTTTACGAAGATTTTTCAATGCCGAGAACCTCGATCAGAGATTAAAAAAGGCGTAAGGTTCACAATGGTGTAAAATTAAAATGGGATATACCGGCTAGGATTCGAGTTACATGAACAAGGGCCAAATCAACCACCCAAGAATGGAATCGTCGAGCGAAAACACTTGACAACCTCCTAGAAGCAGCTTTTCTTGCCACCAGACCTTTTTCAATCAATTAGGAATCTGATGCCATCACTAAACACATTCCTTAAATTGTAGCTTTTTGTTGAGTGTTTGTTTTGGTGTCTAATCCGCATATATATCACCATTGCCCTTGATTTTCTTGACTGTATATCTCTTAAATGTCAACATATACACGTGTGATTTAGTTTACGAAGATTTTTCAATGCCGAGAACCTCGATCAGAGATTAAAAAAAGGCGTAAGGTTCACAATGGTGTAAAATTAAAATGGGATATACCGGGCTAGGATTCGAGTTACAGGAACTAGGGCCAAATCAACCACCCAAGAATGGAATCGTCGAGCGTAAACACTTGACAACCTCCTAGAAGCAGCTTTTCTTGCCACCAGACCTTTCTCCATCAATTAGAAATCTGATGCCATCACTAAACACATTCCTTAAATTGTAGCCATTTGTTGAGTTTTTTTTTTTGGTGTCTAATCCGCATATATATCACCATTGCCCTTGATTTTCTTGACTGTATATATCTTAAATGTCAACATATACACATGTGATTTAGTTTACGAAGATTTTTCAATGCCGAGAACCTCGATCAGAGAGTAAAAATGGCGTAAGGTTCAAAATGGTGTAAAATTAAAATGGGATATACCGTGCTAGGATTCGAGTTACACGAACAAGGGCCAAACCAACCACCCAAAAATGGAATCGTCGAGCGAAAACACCTGACAACCTCCTAGAAGCAGCTTTTGTTGCCACCAGACCTTTCTCCATCAATTAGGAATCTGATGCCGTCACTAAACACATTCCTTAAATTGTAGCCATTTGTCAAGTGTTTTTTTTGGTGTCTAATCCGCATATATATCACCATTGCCCTTGATTTTCTTGACTGTATATCTCTTAAGTGTCAACATATATACGTGTGATTTAGTTTCCGAAGATTTTTCAATGCCGAGAAACTTGATCAGAGAGTAAAAAAGGCGTCAGGTTCACAATGGTGTAAAATTAAAATGGGATATACCAGGCTAGGATTCGAGTTACAGGAACAAGGGCTAAACCAACCAACCAAGAATGGAATCGTCAAGCGAAAACACTTGACAACCTCCTAGAAGCAGCTTTTCTTACCACTAGACCATTCTCCATCAATTAGGAATCTATTGCCGTCACTAAACACATTCCTTAAATTGTACCCATTTGTTGAGTGTTTTTTTTGTGTCTAATCCGCATATATATAACCATTGCCCTTGATTTTGTTGACTGTATATCTCCTAAATGTCAACATATACACGTGTGATTTAGTTTACGAAGATTTTTCAATGCCGAGAACCTCGATCAGAGAGTAAAAAAGGCGTAAGGTTCACAATGTTGTAAAATTAAAATGGGATATACCGGGAGAGGATTCGAGTTACAGGAACAAGGGCTAAACCAACCACCCATGAATGGAATCGTCGAGCGAAAACACTTGACAACCTCATAGAAGCAGCTTTTCTTGCCTCCAGACATTTCTCCATCAGTTAGGAATCTGATGCCGTCACTAAACATATTCCTTAAATTATAGCCATTTGTTGAGTGTTTTTTTTGGTGTCTAATCCGCATATATATCACCATTTCCCTTGATTTTCTTGACTTTATATCTCTTAAATGTCAACATATACACGTGTGATTTAGTTTACGAAGACTTTTCAATGCCGAGAACCGCGATCAGAGAGTAAAAAAGGTGTAAGGTTCAAAATGGTGTAAAATTAAAATGGGATATACCGGGCTAGGATTCAATTTACAGGAACAAGAGCCAAACCAACCACCCAAGAATGGAATCGTCGAGCGAAAACACCTGACAACCTCCTAGAAGCAGCTTTTCTTGCCACTAGACCTTTCTCCATCAATTAGGAATCTGATGCCGTCTATAAACATATTCCTTAAATTGTAGCCATTTGTTGAGTGTTATTTTTGTTGTCTAATCCGCATATATATCACCATTACCCTTGATTTTCTTGACTGTATATATCTTAAATTTCAACATATACACGTGTGATTTAGTTTACGAAGATTTTTGAATGCCGAGATCCTCGATCAGAGAGTAAAAAAGGCATCAGGTTCACATTGGTGTAATATTAAAATGGGATATACCGCTCTAGGATTTGAGTTACAGGAAAAAGGGGCAAACCAACCACCCAAGAATGGAATCGTCGAGCGAAAACACCTGACAACCTCCTAGAAGCAGCTTTTGTTGCCACCAGACCTTTCTCCATCAATTAGGAATCTGATGCCGTCACTAAACACATTCCTTAAATTGTAGCCATTTGTCGAGTTTTTTTTTTGGTGTCTAATCCGCATATATATCACCATTGCCCTTGATTTTCTTCACTGTATATCTCTTAAATGTCAACATATATACGTGTGATTTAGTTTACGAAGATTCTTCAATGCCGTGAAACTTGATCAGAGAGTAAAAAAAGCGTCAGGTTCACAATGGTGTAAAATTAAAATGGCATATACCAGGCTAGGATTCGAGTAACAGGAACAAGGTCTAAACCAACCAACCAAGAATGGAATCGTCGAGCGAAAACACTTAACAACCTCCTAGAAGCAACTTTTCTTACCACTAGACATTTCTCCATCATTTAGGAATCTGATGCCGTCACTAAACACATTCCTTAAGTTGTAGCCATTTGTTGAGTATTTTTTTTTGTTGTCTAATCCGCATATATATCCCCATTCCCCTTGATTTTCTTGACTGTATATCTCTTAAATGTCAACATATACACGTGTGATTTAGTTTGCGAAGATTTTTCAATGCCGAGAACCTCGATCAGAGAGTAAAAAGGTGTAAGGTTCACAATGGTGTAAAATTAAAATGAGATTTACCGGGCTAGGATTCGAGTTACAGGAACAAGGGCCAAACCAACCACCCAAGAATGGAATCGTCGAGCGAAAACACTTGACAACCTCCTAGAAGCAGCTTTTCTTGCCACTGGACCTTTCTCCATCAATTAGGAATCTGATGCCGTCACTAAACACATTCCTTAAATTGTAGCCATTTGTTGAGTGTTTTTTTTTTCTGGTGTCTAATCCGCATATATATCACCATTTCCCTTGATTTTCTTGACTGTATATCTTTTAAATGTTAACATATACACGTGTGATTTAGTTTACGAAGATTTTTCAATGCCGAGAACCTCGATCAGAGATTAAAAAAAGGCGTAAGGTTCACAATGGTGTAAAATTAAAATGGGATATACCGGGCTAGGATTCGAGTTACAGGAACTAGGGCCAAATCAACCACCCAAGAATGGAATCGTCGAGCGTAAACACTTGACAACCTCCTAGAAGCAGCTTTTCTTGCCACCAGACCTTTCTCCATCAATTAGAAATCTGATGCCATCACTAAACACATTCCTTAAATTGTAGCCATTTGTTGAGTTTTTTTTTTGGTGTCTAATCCGCATATATATCACCATTGCCCTTGATTTTCTTGACTGTATATATCTTAAATGTCAACATATACACCTGTGATTTAGTTTACGAAGATTTTTCAATGCCGAGAACCTCGATCAGAGAGTAAAAATGGCGTAAGGTTCAAAATGGTGTAAAATTAAAATGGGATATACCGTGCTAGGATTCGAGTTACAGGAACAAGGGCCAAACCAACCACCCAAAAATGAATCGTCGAGCGAAAACACCTGACAACCTCCTAGAAGCAGCTTTTGTTGCCACCAGACCTTTCTCCATCAATTAGGAATCTGATGCCGTCACTAAACACATTCCTTAAATTGTAGCCATTTGTCAAGTGTTTTTTTTTTGTGTCTAATCCGCATATATATCACCATTGCCCTTGATTTTCTTGACTGTATATCTCTTAAATGTCAACATATATACGTGTGATTTAGTTTCCGAAGATTTTTCAATGCTGAGAAACTTGATCAGAGAGTAAAAAAGGCGTCAGGTTCACAATGGTGTAAAATTAAAATGGGATATACCAGGCTAGGATTCGAGTTACAGGAACAAGGGCTAAACCAACGAACCAAGAATGGAATCGTCAAGCGAAAACACTTGACAACCTCCTAGAAGCAGCTTTTCTTACCACTAGACCATTCTCCATCAATTAGGAATCTAATGCCGTCACTAAACACATTCCTTAAATTGTACCCATTTGTTGAGTGTTTTTTTTGTGTCTAATCCGCATATATATAACCATTGCCCTTGATTTTGTTGACTGTATATCTCTTAAATGTCAACATATACACGTGTGATTTAATTTACGAAGATTTTTCAATGCCGAGAACCTCGATCAGAGAGTAAAAAAGGCGTAAGGTTCACAATGTTGTAAAATTAAAATGGGATATACCGGGCGAGGATTCGAGTTTCTGGAACAAGGGCTAAACCAACCACCCACGAATGGAATCGTCGAGCGAAAACACTTGACAACCTCATAGAAGCAGCTTTTCTTGCCTCCAGATATTTCTCCATCAGTTAGGAATCTGATGCCGTCACTAAACATATTCCTTAAATTATAGCCATTTGTTGAGTGTTTTTTTTGGTGTCTAATCCGCATATATATCACCATTTCCCTTGATTTTCTTGACTTTATATCTCTTAAATGTCAACATATACACGTGTGATTTAGTTTACAAAGACTTTTCAATGCCGAGAACCCCGATCAGAGAGTAAAAAAGGTGTAAGGTTCAAAATGGTGTAAAATTAAAATGGGATATACCGGGCTAGGATTCAATTTAGAGGAACAAGAGCCAAACCAACCACCCAAAAATGGAATCGTCGAGCGAAAACACCTGACAACCTCCTAGAAGCAGCTTTTCTTGCCACCAGACCTTTCTCCATCAATTAGGAATCTGATGCCGTCTATAAACATATTCCTTAAATTGTAGCCATTTGTTGAGTGTTCTTTTTGTTGTCTAATCCGCATATATATCACCATTACCCTTGATTTTCTTGACCGTATATATCTTAAATTTCAACATATACACGTGTGATTTAGTTTACGAAGATTTTTGAATGCCGAGATCCTCGATCAGAGAGTAAAAAAGGCATCAGGTTCACATTGGTGTAATATTAAAATGGGATATACCGCTCTAGGATTCGAGTTACAGGAAAAAGGGGCAAACCAACCACCCAAGAATGGAATCGTCGAGCGAAAACACCTGACAACCTCCTAGAAGCAGCTTTTGTTGCCACCAGACCTTTCTCCATCAATTAGGAATCTGATGCCGTCACTAAACACATTCCTTAAATTGTAGCCATTTGTCGAGTTTTTTTTTTGGTGTCTAATCCGCATATATATCACCATTTCCCTTGATTTTCTTCACTGTATATCTCTTAAATGTCAACATATATACGTGTGATTTAGTTTACGAAGATTCTTCAATGCCGAGAAACTTGATCAGAGAGTAAAAAAAGCGTCAGGTTCACAATGGTGTAAAATTAAAATGGCATATACCAGGCTAGGATTCGAGTAACAGGAACCAGGTCTAAACCAACCAACCAAGAATGGAATCGTCGAGCGAAAACACTTGACAACCTCCTAGAAGCAACTTTTCTTACCACTAGACATTTCTCCATCAATTAGGAATCTGATGCCGTCACTAAACACATTCCTTAAATTGTTGCCATTTGTTGAGTATTTTTTTTTGTTGTCTAATCCGCATATATATCACCATTCCCCTTGATTTTCTTGACTGTATATCTCTTAAATGTCAACATATACACGTGTGATTTAGTTTGCGAAGATTTTTCAATGCCGAGAACCTCGATCAGAGAGTAAAAAGGCGTAAGGTTCACAATGGTGTAAAATTAAAATGAGATTTACCGGGCTAGGATTCGAGTTACAGGAACAAGGGCCAAACCAACCACCCAAGAATGGAATCGTCGAGCGAAAACACTTGACAACCTCCTAGAAGCAGCTTTTCTTGCCACTGGACCTTTCTCCATCAATTAGGAATCTGATGCCGTCACTAAACACATTCCTTAAATTGTAGCCATTTGTTGAGTGTTTTTTTTTTCTGGTGTCTAATCCGCATATATATCACCATTTCCCTTGATTTTCTTGACTGTATATCTTTTAAATGTTAACATATACACGTGTGATTTAGTTTACAAAGACTTTTCAATGCCGAGAACCCCGATAAGAGAGTAAAAAAGGCGTAAGGTTCACAATGGTGTAAAATTAAAATGGGATATACTGGGCTAGGATTCGTTTTAAAGGAACAAGAGCCAAACCAACCACCCAAGAATGGAATCGTCGAGCGAAAACACTTGACAACCTCCTAGAAGCAGCTATTCTATCCACCAGACCTTTCTCCATCAATTAGGAATCTGATGCCATCACTAAACACATTCCTTAAATTGTAACAATTTGTTGAGTGTTTTTTTTTTTTTGTGTCTGATCCGCATATATATCACCATTGCCCTTGATTTTCTTTATTGTATATCTCTTAAATGTCAACATATACACGTGTGATTTAGTTTACGAAGATTTTTCAATGCCAAGAACCTCGATCAGAGAGTAAAAAAGGCGTAAGGTACACAATGGTGTAAAATTAAAATGGGATATACCAGGCTAGGATTCGAGTTACAGGAACAAGGGCAAACCAACCACCCAAGAATGGAATCATCGAGCGAAAACACTTGACAACCTCCTAGAAGCAGATTTTCTTGCCACCAAACCTTTCTACATCAATTAGGAATCTGATGTTGTCACTAAACATATTCCTTAAATTGTTGCCATTTGTTGAGTGTTTTTTTTTTGTGTCTAATCCGCATATATATCACCATTGCCCTTGATTTTCTTGACTGTATATCTCTTAAATGTTAACATATACACGTGTGATTTAGTTTACGAAGATTTTGCAATGCCGAGAAGCTCGATCAGAGAGTAAAAAAGGCGTAAGGTTCACAATGGTGTAAAATTAAAATGGGATATACCGGGCTAGGATTTGTTTTACAGGAACAAGAGCCAAACCAACCACCCAAGAATGGAATCGTCGAGCGAAAACATGTGACAACCTCCTAGAAGCAGCTTTTCATGCCACCAGACCTTTCTCCATCAATTAGGAATCTGATGCCGTCACTAAACACATTCCTTAAATTGTAACAATTTGTTGAGTGTTTTTTTTTTGTGTCTGATCCGCATATATATCACCATTGCCCTTGATTTTCTTTATTGTATATCTCTTAAATGTCAACATATACACGTGTGATTTAGTTTACGAAGATTTTTCAATGCCAAGAACCTCGATCAGAGAGTAAAAAAGGCGTAAGGTACACAATGGTGTAAAATTAAAATGGGATATACCGGGCTAGGATTCGAGTTACAGGAACAAGGGCAAACCAACCACCCAAGAATGGAATCATCGAGCGAAAACACTTGACAACCTCCTAGAAGCAGATTTTCTTGCCACCAAACCTTTCTACATCAATTAGGAATCTGATGCCGTCACTAAACACATTCCTTAAATTGTAGCCATTTGTTGAGTGTTTTTTTTGTGTCTAATCCGCATATATATCACCATTGCCCATGATTTTCATGACTGTATTTCTCTTAAATGTCAACATATACACGTGTGATTTAGTTTACGAAGATTTTTCACTGCCGAGAACCTCTATCAGAGAGTAAAAAGGCGTCAGGTTCACAATGGTGTAAAATTAAAATGGGATATACCGGGCTAGGATTCGAGTTACAGGAACAAGGGCAAACCAACCACCCAAGAATGGAATCATCGAGCGAAAACACTTGACAACCTCCTAGAAGCAGATTTTCTTGCCACCAAACCTTTCTACATCAATTAGGAATCTGATGCTGTCACTAAACACATTCCTTAAATTGTAGCCATTTGTTGAGTGTTTTTTTTTGTGTCTAATCCGCATATATATCACCATTGCCCTTGATTTTCTTGACTGTATATCTCTTAAATGTCAACATATACACGTGTGATTTAGTTTATGAAGATTTTTCAATGCCGAGAACCTCGATCAGAGAGTAAAAAAGGCGTAAGGTTCACAATGGTGTAAAATTAAAATGGGATATACCGGGCTAGGATTCGTTTTACAGGAACAAGAGCCAAACCAACCACCCAAGAATGGAATCGTCGAGCGAAAACACTTGACAACCTCCTAGAAGCAGCTTTTCATGCCACCAGACCTTTCTCCATCAATTAGGAACCTGATGCCGTCACTAAACACATTCCTTAAATTGTAACAATTTGTTGAGTGTTTTTTTTTTTGTGTCTGATCCGCATATATATCACCATTGCCCTTGATTTTCTTTATTGTATATCTCTTAAATGTCAACATATACACGTGTGATTTAGTTTACGAAGATTTTTCAATGCCAAGAACCTCGATCAGAGAGTAAAAAAGGCGTAAGGTACACAATGGTGAAAAATTAAAATGGGATATACCGGGCTAGGGTTCGAGTTACAGGAACAAGGGCAAACCAACCACCCAAGAATGGAATCATCGAGCGAAAACACTTGACAACCTACTAGAAGCAGATTTTCTTGCCACCAAACCTTTCTACATCAATTAGGAATCTGATGCTGTCACTAAACACATTCCTTAAATTGTAGCCATTTGTTGAGTGTTTTTTTTGTGTCTAATCCGCATATATATCACCATTGCCCTTGATTTTCTTGACTGTATATCTCTTAAATGTCAACATATACACGTGTAATTTAGTTTACGAAGATTTTTCAATGCCGAGAACCTCGATCAGAGAGTTAAAAAGGCGTAAGGTTCACAATGGTGTAAAATTAAAATGGGATATACCGAGTTAGGATTCGAGTTACAGGAACTAGGGCCAAACCAACCACCCAAGAATGGAATCGTCGAGCAAAAACATTTGACAACCTCCTAGAAGCAGCTTTTCATGCCACCAGACCTTTCTCCATCAATTAGGAATCTGATGCCGTCACTAAACACATTCTTTAAATTGTAGCCATTTGTTGAGTGTTTTTTTTGTGTCTAATCCGCATATATATCACCATTGCCCATGATTTTTATGACTGTATATCTCTTAAATGTCAACATATACACGTGTGATTTTGTTTACGAAGATTTTTCAATGCCGAGAACCTCGATCAGAGAGTAAAAAAGGCGTAAGGTTCACAATGGTGGAAAATTAAAATGGGATATACCGGACTAGGATTCGAGTTACAGGAACAAGGGCCAAACCAACCACCCAAGAATGGAATCGTCGAGCGAAAACACTTGACAACCTCCTAGAAACAACTTTTCTTGCCACCAGAACTTTCTTCATCAATTAGCAATCTGATGCCGTCACTAAACACATTCCTTAAATTGTAGCCATTTATTGAGTGTTTTTTTTTTTGTTGTCTAATCCGCATATATATATCACCATTACCCTTGATTTTCTTGACTGTATATCTCTTAAATGTCAACATATACACGTGTGATTTAGTTTACGAAGATTTTTCAATGCCGAGAACCTCGATCAGAGAGTAAAAAGGCGTCAGGTTCACAATGGTGTAAAATTAAAATGGGATATACCGGGCTAGGATTCGAGTTACATGAACAAAGGCCAAACCAACCAACCATGAATTAAATCGTCGAGCGAAAACACTTGACAACCTCCTAGAAGCAGCTTTTCTTTCCACCAGACCTTTCTCCATCAATTAGGAATCTGATGCCGTCACTAAACATATTCCTTAAATTGTAGCCATTTGTTGAGTGTTTTTTTGGTGTCTAATCCGCATATATATCACCATTGCCCTTGATTTTCTTGGCTGTATTTCTCTTAAATGTCAACATATACCCGTGTGATTTAGTTTACGAAGATTTTTCAACGCCGAGAACCTCGATCAGAGAGTAAAAAAGGCGTAAGGTTCACAATGGTGTAAAATTAAAATGAGATATACCAGGCTAGTATTCGAGTTACAGGAACAAGGGCCAAACCAACCACCCAAGAATGGAATCGTAGAGCCAAAACACTTGACAACCTCCTTGAAGCAACTTTTCTTGCCACCAGACCTTTCTCCATCAATTAGGAATCTGATGTCGTCACTAAACACATTCCTTAAATTGTAGCCATTTGTTGAGTGTTATTTTTTTTGTGTCTAATCCGCATATATATCACCATTGCCCTTGATTTTCTTGACTGTATATCTCTTAAATGCCAACATATACACGTGTGATTTAGCTTACGATGGTTTTTCATTGCCGAGAACCTCGATCAGAGAGTAAAAAAGGCGTAAGGTTCACAACGGTGTAAAATTAAAATGGGATATACCGGGCTAGGATTCGAGTTACAGGAACAAGGGCCAAACCAACCACCCAAGAATGGAATCGTCGAGCGAAAACACTTGACAACCTCCTAGAAGCAGCTTTTCTTGCCACCAGACCTTTCTCCATCAATTAGGAATCTGATGCCGTCACTAAACACATTCCTTAAATTGTAGCCATTTGTTGAGTGTTTTTTTTGGTGTCTAATCCGCATATATATCACCATTGCCCTTGATTTTCTTGGCTGTATTTCTCTTAAATGTCAACATATACACGTGTGATTTAGTTTACGAAGATTTTTCAATGCCGAGAACCTCGATCAGAGAGTAAAAAAGGCGTAAGGTTCACAATGGTGTAAAATTAAAATGAGATATACCAGGCTAGTATTCAAGTTACAGGAACAAGGGCCAAACCAACCACCCAAGAATGGAATCGTAGAGCCAAAACACTTGACAACCTCCTTGAAGCAACTTTTCTTGCCACCAGACCTTTCTCCATCAATTAGAAATCTGATGCCGTCACTAAACACATTCCTTAAATTGTAGCCATTTGTTGAGTGTTTTTTTTGGTGTCAAATCCGCATATATATCACCATTGCCCTTGATTTTCTTGACTGTATATCTCTTAAATGTTAACATATACACGTGTGATTTAGTTTACGAAGATTTTACAAGGCCGAGAACCTCGATTAGAGAGTAAAAAAGGCATAAGGTTCACAATGGTGTAAAATTAAAATGGGATATACCGGGCTAGCATTCGAGTTGCAGGAACAAGGGCCAAACCAACCACCCAAAAATGGAATCGTCGAGCGAAAACAATTGACAACCTCCTAGAAGCAGCTTTTCTTGCCACCAGACCTTTCTCCATCAATTAGGAATCTGATGCCATCACTAAACACATTCCTTAAATTGTAGCCATTTGTTGAGTGTTTTTTTTGGTGTCTAATCCGCATATATATCACCATTGCCCTTGATTTTCTTGGCTGTATTTCTCTTAAATGTCAACATATACACGTGTGATTTAGTTTACGAAGATTTTTCAATGCCGAGAACCTCGATCAGAGAGTAAAAAAGGCGTAAGGTTTACAATGGTGTAAAATTAAAATGAGATATACCAGGCTAGTATTCGAGTTACAGGAACAAGGGCCAAACCAACCACCCAGGAATGGAATCGTTGAGCCAAAACACTTGACAACCTCCTGGAAGCAACTTTTCTTGCCACCAGACCTTTCTCCATCAATTAGGAATCTGATGCCGTCACTAAACACATTCCTTAAATTGTAGCCATTTGTTGAGTGTTTTTTTTGGTGTCTAATCCGCATATATATCACCATTTCCCTTGATTTTCTTGACTGTATATCTCTTAAATGTCAACATATACACGTGTGATTTAGTTTACGAAGATTTTTCAAGGCCGAGAACCTCGATTAGAGAGTAAAAAAGGCTTAAGGTTCACCATGGTGTAAAATTAAAATGGGATATACCGGGCTAGCATTCGAGTTGCCGGAACAAGGGCCAAACCAACCACCCAAAAATGGAATCGTCGAGCGAAAACACTTGACAACCTCCTAGAAGAAGCTTTTCTTGCCACCAGACCTTTCTTCCTTAATTAGGAATCTGATGTCGTCACTAAACACGTTCCTTAAATTGTATCCATTTGTTGAGTGTTTTTTTTGGTGTCTAATCCGCATATATATCACCATTGCCCTTGATTTTGTTGACTGTATATCTCTTAAATTTCAACATATACACGTGTGATTTAGTTTACGAAGATTTTTCAATGCTGAGAACCTCGATCAGAGAGTAAAAAAGGCGTAAGGTTCGCAATGGTGTAAAATTAAAATGGGATATACCGGGCGAGGATTCGAGTTACGGGAACAAGGGCCAAACCAACCACCTAAGAATGGAATCGTCGAGCGAAAACACTTGACAACCTCCTAGAAGCAGCTTTTCTTGCTACCAGACCTTTCTCCATCAATTTGGAATCTGATGCTATCACTAAACATATTCCTTAAATTGTAGCCATTTGTTGAGTGTTTTTTTTTGTGTCTAATCCGCATATATATCACCATTTCCCTTGATTTTCTTGACTTTATATCTCTTAAATGTCAACATATACACGTGTGATATAGTTTACGAAGATTTTTCAACGCCGAAAACCTTGATCAGAGAGTAAAAAAGGCGTAAGGTTCACAATGGTGTAAAATTAAAATGAGATATACCAGGCTAGTATTCGAGTTACAGGAACAAGGGCCAAACCAACCACCCAAGAATGGAATCGTAGAGCCAAAACACTTGACAACCTCCTTGAAGCAACTTTTCTTGCCACCAGACATTTCTCCTTCAATTAGGAATCTGATGCCGTCACTAAACACATTCCTTAAATTGTAGCCATTTGTTGAGTGTTTTTTTTGTGTCTAATCCGCATATATATCACCATTGCCCTTGATTTTCTTGACTGTATATCTCTTAAATGCCAACATATACATGTGTGATTTAGTTTACGATGATTTTTCAACGCCGAGAACCTCGATCAGCGAGTAAAAAAGGCGTAAGTTTCACAATGTTGTAAAATTAAAATGGGATATACCAGGCTAGGATTCGAGTGACAGGAACAAGGGCCAAACCAACCACCCAAGAATGGAATCGTCGAGCGAAAACACTTGACAACCTCCTAGAAGCAGCTTTTCTTGCCACCGGACCTTTCTCCATCAATTAGGAATCTGATGCCGTCACTAAACACATTCCTTAAATTGTAGCCATTTGTTGAGTGTTTTTTTTGGTGTCTAATCTGCATATATATCACCATTGCCCTTGATTTTCTTGGCTGTATTTCTCTTAAATGTCAACATATACACGTGTGATTTAGTTTACGAAGATTTTTCACTGCCGAGAACCTCGATCAGAGAGTAAAAAAGGCGAAAGGTTCACAATGGTGTAAAATTAAAATGAGATATACCAGGCTAGTATTCGAGTTACAGGAACAAGGGCCAAACCAACCACCCAAGAATGGAATCGTAGAGCCAAAACACTTGACAACCTCCTTGAAGCAACTTTTCTTGCCACCAGACCTTTCTCCATCAATTAGGATCTGATGCCGTCACTAAACACATTCCTTATATTGTAGCCATTTGTTAAGTGTTTTTTTTTTGTGTCTAATCCGCATATATATCACCATTGCCCTTGATTTTCTTGACTGTATATCTTTTAAATGTCAACATATACACGAGTGATTTAGTTTACGAAGGTTTTCAATGCCGAGAACCTCTATCAGAGAGTAAAAAAGGCGTAAGGTTCACAATTGTGTAAAATTATAATAGGATATACCGGGCTAGGATTTGATTTACACGAATAAGGGCCAAACCAACCACCCAAGAATGGAATCGTCGAGCGAAAACACTTGACAACCTCCTAGAAGCAGCTTTTCTTGCCACCAAACCTTTCTCCATCAATTAGGAATCTGATGTCGTCACTAAACATATTCCTTAAATTGTAGCCATTTGTTGAGTGTTTTTTTTTTGGTGTCTCATCCGTATATATATCACCATTGCCCTTGATTTTCTTGACTATATATCTCTTAAATGTCAACAAATACACGTGTGATTTAGTTTACGAAGATTTTTCAATGCCGAGAACCACGATCAGAGAGTAAAAAAGGCGTAAGGTTCACAATGGTGAAAAATTAAAATGGGATATACCGGGCTAGGATTCGAGTTAAAGGAATAAGGGCCAAACCAACCACCCAAGAATTGAATCGTCGAGCGAAAACACTTGACAACCTCCTAGAAGCAGCTTTTCTTGCCACCAGACCTTTCTTCATTAATTAGGAATCTGATGCCGTCACTAAACACATTCCTTAAATTGTAGCCATTTGTTGAGTGTTTTTTTTGGTGTCTAATCCGCATATATATCACCATTGCCCTTGATTTTCTTCACTGTATATCTCTTAAATGTCAACATATACACTTGTGATTTAGTTTACGAATATTTTTCAATGCCGAGAACCTCGATCAGAGAGTAAAAAAGGCGTAAGGTTCACACTGATGTAAAATTAAGATGGGATATACTGGGCTAGGTTTCGAGTTACAGGAACAAGGGCCAAACCAACCACCCAAGAATGGAATCGTCGAGCGAAAATACTTGACAACCTCCTAGAAGCAGCTTTTCTTGCCACCAGACCTTTCTCCATCAATTAGGAATCTGATACCGTCACTAAACACATTCTTTAAATAGTAGCCATTTATTGAGTGTTTTTTTTGGTGTCTAATCCGCATATATATCACCATTGCCCTTGATTTTCTAGACTGTATATCTCTTAAATGTCAACATATACACTTGTGATTTAGTTTACGAAGATTTTTCAATGCTGAGAACCTCGACCAGAGAGTAAAAAAGGCGTAAGGTTCACAATGGTGTAAAATTAAAATGGGATATACCGGGCTAGGATTCGAGTTACAGGAACAAGGGCCAAACCAACCACCCAAGAATGGAATCTTCGAGCGAAAACACTTAACAACCTCCTAGGAGCAACTTTTCTTGCCACCGGACCTTTCTCCATTAATTAGGAATATGATGCCGTCACTAAACACATTCCTTAAATTGTAGCCATTTGTTGAGTGTTTTTTTTGTGTCTAATCCGCATATATATCACCATTGCCCTTGATTTTCTTGACTGTATATCTCTTAAATGTCAACATATACACGTGTGAATTAGTTTACGAAGGTTTTTCAATGCCGAGAACCTCGATCAGAGAGTAAAAAAGGCGTAAGGTTCACAATGGTGTAAAATTATAATAGGATATACCTGGCTAGGATTTGATTTACGGGAATAAGGGCCAAACCAACCACCTAAGAATGGAATCGTCAAGCGAAAACACTTGACAACCTCCTAGAAGCAGCTTTTCTTGACACCAGACCTTTCTTCATTAATTAGGAATCTGATGCCGTCACTAAACACATTCCTTAAATTGTAGCCATTTGTTGAGTGTTTTTTTTTTGGTGTCTAATCCGCATATATATCACTATTGCCATTGATTTTCTTCACTGTATATCTCTTAAATGTCAACATATACACTTGTGATTTAGTTTACGAATATTTTTCAATGCCGAGAACCTCGATCAGAGAGTAAAAAAGGCGTAAGTTTCACAATGATGTAAAATTAAGATGAGATATATACCGGGCTAGGATTCGAGTTACAGGAACAAGGGCCAAACTGTCACACCCCGACCGCGTAAAACAACAAATCGCGGCCGAAACATCGGGGCGTGTTGCAACAGAATTAATGTTTCATAACCATGGATATCAAAAGTGTTTCGTTTTATTAAACATTGAGTAATTAGATCGTCAGGAAATCTAAATACACTATTTAAACATAGTCTATCATTGTTATTGAGTCACTAAGGCCTTGTCCAGTCCTATGTGAGCATGCATCTTATCAATCGATATCATCCAACAATACCTGAAACATATGTGAAAACGAGGTCAGCAAAGAAATGCTGGCGAGTACATAGGTTTTGTGAAAATAAGATTCATGACTTCTGTTTAAGAAAATGTTTAGTCATGAACCTTGTAATTTGCTTTGTCTTTGTAAATCATTTGAAAAATAATAAGTTCGGATGATAAGTATAAATAAGAAAATAATGCATGATTAAATGAATAACCATGTAAATGAGTTTGCATAAGATAAGTTGTTTATAAATCAATGTCTTGTGAAAAGTATGTTATTTGTATAAAATGTTCTATGTCTCAAACTGAAATGATTCAAATAACGCTACAATATGTAATACCATATAAACACTTATATATAGGAAGTACCAGCGGCGTATCCACCATGCTTGTATCATATTACACACACATCGTTACTTAATCACTTAATCAAACCAAACCAAACAATGTAAAATGTCTATGTTTAAATAAATTGTCAAATGTCTATGTCAAATATCCATGTCAAATGTCTATGTCAAATATCCATGTCAAATGTCTATGTCGAATATCCATGTATGGCAAGTGAAATGTCTCAACTAAACCATATGCACAAAAACAAAGTATTGAAGTAAAACTTGGTTTAAATCAAAGTTATGTTTTGTGGAAAATACATGATCAAATGTCAATCATGTACAAATGTTTACCCAATCGTTAACCCATTTTGTAAAATCGTTCTAGTCGTTCTTGTTTTAATTGTGAAACTACTTTATGGTCGATTCTCTAATAACATTCAAACCTTCTTGACGCGTTCCTCGCTCCATCTCGCTCTCGCTCTCGTTCTTAACAAACCCTTACCAAAGGATAAGTTAATAATTACAGATTCAGTCGCTACCCACAACCCCCACACATAACAATGGGTGCAGTAAATAACGGGATTTGTCAGATCCTATGGTACCATAACCTAATACTGGTCGGCTTGATCATTGCTAATGAATGTCATCGGTCATGTAAACTACAACCAACAAGTTTGTTCACTTTTTTGAAATTTGTTATTAGTTTTTGAAATCATTGTATTCGTTCTTGAAATCATTGTTAGAGTTCTTGAAATAATTGTAATTGTTCGTGAAACCACATTGTAATTGTTCTCGAAACCATTGATAAAACATTTAGCACATATGAGTCACCCCAAAACAGTTGAAAACAGTAAAAGAGGGGAATAATGTACTCGCCTGAGAATGCTTGGAGGTCTTGAACAACAACTAAACAAAGCTTGAGGGAGCACGGAATCAGTCGGCAAGCTAAAACTATATAAATAAACCGGACTTAAATCGGGAGATCGGATAGGATGAGGCTTGGCAAACCACATGAGTTTTGGAACTCATATGATATGGTTTAACAAGGCCTACATACTACAATGAGACTAACCTAAGTGCTTTCGACCCATCGCGACTCATTAAGGTAACTTATGCTACTTTAACGTGTCGTGTGCGTGAAATGCGTTCGGACCGTCTAACTAGTCCTATGACAAGTGTTATATGCCTAAACATGTTACATAATCAGTTATGTGACAAAAGTTTAGGTTACATATGCTTAATTACCAATTATACATGAAAAGGGTATTCTGGTAATTTACCTAAGGCATATAAACTACCTATCATACAACTACTTAAACGATGTGACCATAGGGTATAACCTCGGAAGGTTATGCCCTATACTAGGGTCACCTAAAGTATTTGGTCGGATCCTAATGATCGACCAAACTGGGTCGGGTTCGAAGGTATAAGCGATTTATCAGATCGCTTACCCTACGACCCTAGACAACGTGGTAATCAGTAGGCATAGTCCCAAGGGACTATAACCAACGTGATTACAATCACGTTGCGAAGTTCAAACGAACTTCGCATTGACCATTACTGGTCAACGCTGAAAGTCAAACAAAGTTTGACTTTCTGACTCGAAAAGCAGTAAAATAAGGAAAAGAACGAAAGAATACTTACGAAGGGTCCCCGAATGCTAAACTCGATTCAAAAATCTCAGGTATGAAACAAATGTTTCAACTTAGAGTTTCTCAAATCAAGTTTCTAGTGATTTTAGCAATGGGGGTGGATGAGTATTTATAGGAATACCCGAACCGTTAAGATCGTTTCATGGAAAACGTGCCTTAATCCCATCCGTACATGTGTTGAAATGTCATGGTGTTTAGGTGTTTAAATTCCATCCATACATGTGTTGAAATGTCATGGTGTTTAGGTGTTTAAATTCCATCCATACATGTGTTGAAATGTCATGGTGTTTAGGTGTTTAAATTCCATCCTTATCCGCTGACTAAGCATGTTAGAATGTGTGGTTGTGAATTAAACAACGGCTAATACATCGAATCTGGTCCCGAAAGTGCAAAACTGATCCAAATGACGCGACGCATGGATTTTTCTTATGCCGAACACTAAAATAAAATGTTTTAGTGCTTACATAAATTTTTGGATGTCCGGATGTATTCAGAACGTAAGTTATGCGCGAAAATGCAAACTTGTGCACTTTTTGACACTTTTAGTCCCTGAATGTCCCAAAAGTTTATTTTAGCACACCAAACCCCTCAAAGCCTATTTCTAAGCTATGTAAAGGATATTTAAGGTGTGTTTAACTTATGGTCATGTTCCGGAATGTTCGTTACAGTTCAAATTGACATACTTTCGCAGTTTGTCATATTTAATCCCTGTAAGCGAATTAGCTTGTTTTTGCCATACCCAAGCCTTCAAAACTTATTTCTAAGTTATGTAAAGGTTATTTAAGGTATGTTAATCCTATGCCACTATTCCGGAGTGTTTGTTGCATTAAACTGGTTATATTTACGCATCAGTGCGCGTATAACCTTCCAGAAAGCGATTTAGGGTTTGAAATTGAACAAAAATTGATATGTGCAAATGATACACACATTTTTACAAATTCCAAGTATGAAATACAATATTTCATTGGTTTGGTATTTGTTTGATGGCCGTGGAGGCACAGGTGTTACAGTCTCCCCTACTTTAGGAAATTTCGTCCCGAAATTTATTTAGAGGAAACTTGTGAGAGCTTGAAAGCATGAAGTTTGAAAAGATCGAACAACATTGGTTTGGGTTCTGAACTTCTAGTAACTTTAATAACATCATGATTGCAATGTAAGAGGGATACTTATATACAAGTATATGAAGCGTCATTGGTGCGTCCACCGTACCTCCATTACATCGTTCTCATTTCGTTATTGTTGTCACTATCGGTTCTTACATAACAAATCTTACTGGGTTTCTGTGCACTAAATTTCATAATTATGTACGCGTCCATAATCAGACAATTCCTTGCACAGTTCACACAGTCTATTTTATAATGTGTAGGGTGAAACCAAATGAATGAACCTGTGATGAGTGTGACTAGACCGCCATAGAGTCCTTTGAATTAAATCAATAAATGATCTAAATAGACTATCAAGGAGTCTGCTCAGCTACATCACTAGATGTCGTTCTTTAACCAAATTGTGAATCAATCTTTTTGATTAGACCACTAAAGGGTCTCTTATGAATCATGGAATAGTACTATATAATCCAAGGGTCTTAACTATTACATAGAAGCCCATTTAGGATTTAAGGTAGTACCTTTTTGAATATCCTACTACGAATCCCTCATATAAAGATATGAAAGATTCTACGAGGATTTGGATAATGAATACCCAGAGTATACCAAAAACACAAAAATGCATAAATGAAAACACCAAATATGTAAACACATAATCACATAACCACAAAATTGTTTGTTAACTTGTCTTGTTAATTGCGTACATGCATTTAAAGCACACTAGGAATCCATTCCGTGGATTTCATTTGGTACTTTAAACGTTATCAAGAATCTAACTATAAAGATAGAAAGATTCAAAAAGAAAATTCGATTTCGATTATTAGGAACCGAAGTGTTCGAATTAAGGTACATAAGGAATCCAATTTAGGACCCTGATTTGAATGATAATCATCCACAAGGATCTAATTGTAAAGATAAAAAGATCCCATATGAATTTTTTTGAAGTTGAAGATGTTTTGAAATCTTGCACTGGATGTGCTTATGTCAAAACATGAAGTAAAAAAAAATGCTTATGAAGTTGAGATGCCTGATATGTCAAGACGACATATGAAGCAGAATTTGAAGGTTAAGTCAATGTATGAGGAAAATATTTTTGAAAACTATGCATGGGGTTCTTTTAAGAAAAGTGTGTTTAACGTTTTTGAAACCTTATATATAATACTTTTTGAAATCATAAAGTAGGTGTATTAGGTAGATATATTTACAAAAATGTTTTAAAATCATGCGAGATGAATTTTGAAATTATGTATAAGGTTTTTGAAAGACATGAATGATGCTTTTCGAAATCATGCACTTGATCAGAAAATGTATTGTGTTAATATTGTCTTCAGACTATTTGAAATATTTTGAAATTAGAAAGGTTGGTTTTGATAACATGGCCAATGTTTTTGAAATAACATAGACAATGCATCTAGAAAAATTGTTTTCAAACTATATGAAATGTTTTGAGATCATGAAGATTGTTTTGAAATACTGGTACTGTGTATGTTGAAAAAATCAAAACGTAATGGGTATAAGATTTAAAAATACCCTTAGTTATCTAACCAAGGATTTAAAGGCACAGATGTGCGAAAAGCACGATTACTCATAATGTCACTTAATTTTCTGTACTTTGTTTCTTAGAGTGAAACGAGTACTTAAAATTTTTGAGGGAATCATGAGCAATCATTTGAAAGAGAGAAATCACAAGAGTAGTTTGTAAGGTACATAGTTCCTTGATGTAGGTATCATAGGAAAAGCCATACACACCTAGCAGGGGGTTGAGCTGGTTGGTTGGGGACTGCTTTACCATTGTGAGCGACCGTGGCGAAGTTCTGAGAAGCCTTTCGCTTCTTTGACTTCTTAGGGGATCGTTCATCCATGGTCTTTGATTCCTCGATTGGTTTAGTGGCTAATGGTGTTGTCGCCTGACTAGGTCCTGCCTGTCTTGGTGACTCTTGAGTGGCTTCATCCTGGAGATGATACATGGCAGTAGCTAATTCAACAGTCTTCAGGACTACTTCGCCTATTCGCTGAGCGAATTTTGGCTGCTTGCTCAGATATCTGGGCGTCATTGTGATGAAGAGACATTCTTGAAGAAAAAGAAAGGCATAGGGAGAAACAGGTGAAAGATTATTGGACAATCAAAACAGAATGATAACGCATGAAGATTGCGATCATTTGTTTGTTACCTAAAGCAAACAAATGAGACGGTGACTGATCAAAGTAAATGGGTCAAAAATAATGTATCGCGAAGACATGCTCGCCTATAAGTGAACACTCATCCCAAGAATTCCCAGGTAAGCACAACTGGTCTCGCGTCTGATGAGATGTATACGAAGTGCTTGCCTAGACAGAAAACCCAGAATACAGGCATTCACCCTTCCAGTTTGCACGTGTTCACATTATTAAAAACCCAAAACCTTGACGAGATTTTGAAAACTCAAAGGGGTTCAAAACCATATAATAGAGAGTTCAAAACCTTACAATAGAGGGTTCAAAACCTAGCAATCAATCATCCTAGAACAGATGATTAGTTTTCAAAGCGGTTTTGAAATTCATGTTCTTGTTGCGGTTGTCGCCTAAGGATAGGCGACAGTATTGTTTTATGACTAAACGCAAGTAAACTCGCGTTAGGGTCCTAAGAAGGTTATAGACTAGGTCGAAGCATTACTAATAACCTAATTCCCTATAACCATTGGCTCTGATACCATCTTTCTGTCACACCCCGACCGCGTAAAACAACAAATCGCGGCGGAAACATCGGGGCGTGTTGCAACAGAATTAATGTTTCATAACCATGGATATCAAAAGTGTTTCGTTTTATTAAACATTGAGTAATTACATCGTCAGGAAATCTAAATACACTATTTAAACATAGTCTATCATTGTTATTGAGTCACTAAGGCCTTGTCCAGTCCTATGTGAGCATGCATCTTATCAATCGATATCATCCAATAATACCTGAAACATATGTGAAAACGAGGTCAGCAAAGAAATGCTGGCGAGTACATAGGTTTTGTGAAAATAAGATTCATGACTTCTGTTTAAGAAAATGTTTAGTCATGAACCTTGTAATTTGCTTTGTCTTTGTAAATCATTTGAAAAATAATAAGTTCGGATGATAAGTATAAATAAGAAAATAATGCATGATTAAATGAATAACCATGTAAATGAGTTTGCATAAGATAAGTTGTTTATAAATCAATGTCTTGTGAAAAGTATGTTATTTGTATAAAATGTTCTATGTCTCAAACTGAAATGATTCAAATAACGCTACAATATGTAATACCATATAAACACTTATATATAGGAAGTACCAGCGGCGTATCCACCATGCTTGTATCATATTACACACACATCGTTACTTAATCACTTAATCAAACCAAACCAAACAATGTAAAATGTCTATGTTTAAATAAATTGTCAAATGTCTATGTCAAATATCCATGTCAAATGTCTATGTCAAATATCCATGTCAAATGTCTATGTCGAATATCCATGTATGGCAAGTGAAATGTCTCAACTAAACCATATGCACAAAAACAAAGTATTGAAGTAAAACTTGGTTTAAATCAAAGTTATGTTTTGTGGAAAATACATGATCAAATGTCAATCATGTACAAATGTTTACCCAATCGTTAACCCATTTTGTAAAATCGTTCTAGTCGTTCTTGTTTTAATTGTGAAACTACTTTATGATCGATTCTCTAATAACATTCAAACCTTCTTGACGCGTTCCTCGCTCCATCTCGCTCTCGCTCTCGTTCTTAACAAACCCTTACCAAAGGATAAGTTAATAATTACAGATTCAGTCGCTACCCACAACCCCCACACATAACAATGGGTGCAGTAAATAACGGGATTTGTCAGATCCTATGGTACCATAACCTAATACTGGTCGGCTTGATCATTGCTAATGAATGTCATCGGTCATGTAAACTACAACCAACAAGTTTGTTCACTTTTTTGAAATTTGTTATTAGTTTTTGAAATCATTGTATTCGTTCTTGAAATCATTGTTAGCGTTCTTGAAATAATTGTAATTGTTCGTGAAACCACATTGTAATTGTTCTCGAAACCATTGATAAAACATTTAGCACATATGAGTCACCCCAAAACAGTTGAAAACAGTAAAAGAGGGGAATAATGTACTCGCCTGAGAATGCTTGGAGGTCTTGAACAACAACCAAACAAAGCTTGAGGGAGCACGGAATCAGTCGGCAAGCTAAAACTATATAAATAAACCGGACTTAAATCGGGAGATCGGATAGGATGAGGCTTGGCAAACCACATGAGTTTTGGAACTCATATGATATGGTTTAACAAGGCCTACATACTACAATGAGACTAACCTAAGTGCTTTCGACCCATCGCGACTCATTAAGGTAACTTATGCTACTTTAACGTGTCGTGTGCATGAAACGCGTTCGGACCGTCTAACTAGTCCTATGACAAGTGTTATATGCCTAAACATGTTACATAATCAGTTATGTGACAAAAGTTTAGGTTACATATGCTTAATTACCAATTATACATGAAAAGGGTATTCTGGTAATTTACCTAAGGCATATAAACTACCTATCATACAACTACTTAAACGATGTGACCATAGGGTATAACCTCGGAAGGTTATGCCCTATACTAGGGTCACCTAAAGTATTTGGTCGGATCCTAATGATCGACCAAACTGGGTCGGGTTCGAAGGTATAAGCGATTTATCAGATCGCTTACCCTACGACCCTAGACAACGTGGTAATCAGTAGGCATAGTCCCAAGGGACTATAACCAACGTGATTACAATCACGTTGCGAAGTTCAAACGAACTTCGCATTGACCATTACTGGTCAACGCTGAAAGTCAAACAAAGTTTGACTTTCTGACTCGAAAAGCAGTAAAATAAGGAAAAGAACGAAAGAATACTTACGAAGGGTCCCCGAATGCTAAACTCGATTAAAAAATCTCAGGTATGAAATAAATGTTTCAACTTAGAGTTTCTCAAATCAAGTTTCTAGTGATTTTAGCAATGGGGGTGGATGAGTATTTATAGGAATACCCGAACCGTTAAGATCGTTTCATGGAAAACGTGCCTTAATCCCATCCGTACATGTGTTGAAATGTCATGGTGTTTAGGTGTTTAAATTCCATCCATACATGTGTTGAAATGTCATGGTGTTTAGGTGTTTAAATTCCATCCATACATGTGTTGAAATGTCATGGTGTTTAGGTGTTTAAATTCCATCCATACATGTGTTGAAATGTCATGGTGTTTAGGTGTTTAAATTCCATCCTTATCCGCTGACTAAGCATGTTAGAATGTGTGGTTGTGAATTAAACAACGGCTAATACATCGAATCTGGTCCCGAAAGTGCAAAACTGATCCAAATGACGCGACGCATGGATTTTTCTTATGCCGAACACTAAAATAAAATGTTTTAGTGCTTACATAAATTTTTGGATGTCCGGATGTATTCAGAACGTAAGTTATGCGCGAAAATGCAAACTTGTGCACTTTTTGACACTTTTAGTCCCTGAATGTCCCAAAAGTTTATTTTAGCACACCAAACCCCTCAAAGCCTATTTCTAAGCTATGTAAAGGATATTTAAGGTGTGTTTAACTTATGGTCATGTTCCGGAATGTTCGTTACAGTTCAAATTGACATACTTTCGCAGTTTGTCATATTTAATCCCTGTAAGCGAATTAGCTTGTTTTTGCCATACCCAAGCCTTCAAAACTTATTTCTAAGTTATGTAAAGGTTATTTAAGGTATGTTAAGCCTATGCCACTATTCCGGAGTGTTTGTTGCATTAAACTGGTTATATTTACGCATCAGTGCGCGTATAACCTTCCAGAAAGCGATTTAGGGTTTGAAATTGAACAAAAATTGATATGTGCAAATGATACACACATTTTTACAAATCCCAAGTATGAAATACAATATTTCATTGGTTTGGTATTTGTTTGATGGCCGTGGAGGCACAGGTGTTACACAAACCAACCACCCAAGAATGGAATTGTCGAGCGAAAATACTTGACAACCTCCTAGAAGCAGCTTTTCTTGCCACCAGACCTTTCTCCATCAATTAGGAATCTGATGCCGTCACTAAACACATTCCTTAAATAGTAGCCATTTATTGAGTGTTTTTTTTTGGGTGTCTAATCCGCATATATATCACCATTGCCCTTGATTTTCTTGGCTGTATTTCTCTTAAATGTCAACATATACACGTGTGATTTAGTTTACGAAGATTTTTCAATGCCGAGAACCTCGATCAGAGAGTAAAAAAGGCGTAAGGTTCACAATGGATAAAATTAAAATAGGATATACCGGGGCTAGGATTCGAGTTACAGGAACAAGGGCCAAACCAACCACCCAAGAATGGAATCGTCGAGCGAAAACACTTGACAACCTCCTAGAAGCAGCTTTTCTTGCCACCAGACCTTTCTCCATCAATTAGGAATCTGATGTCGTCGCTAAACATATTCCTTAAATTGTAGTCATTTGTTGAGTGTTTTTTTTTTTGGTGTCTAATCCGTATATATATCACCATTGCCCTTGATTTTCTTGACTGTATATCTCTTAAATGTCATTATATACACGTGTGATTTAGTTTACGAAGATTTTTCAATGCCGAGAATCTCGATCAGAGAGTAAAAAAAGGCGTAAGGTTCACAATGGTGTAAAATTAAAATGGAATATACCGGGCTAGGATTCGAGTTACAGGAACAAGGGCCAAACAACCACCCAAGAATGGAATCGTCGAGCGAAAACACTTGACAACCTCCTTGAAGCAGCTTTTCTTGCCACCAGACCTTTCTTCATTAATTAGGAATCTGATGCCGTCACTAAACACATTCCTTAAATTGTAGCCATTTGTTGAGTGTTTTTTTTTTTTTGTGTCTAATCCGCATATATATCACCATTGCCCTTGGTTTTCTTCACTGTATATCTCCTAAATGTCAACATATACACTTTACGAAGATTTTTCAATGTCGAGAACCACGATCAGAGAGTAAAAAAGGCGTAAAGTTCACAATGGTGTAAAATTAATATGGGATATACCGGGCTAGGATTCGAGTTACAGGAACAAGGGCCAAACCAACCACCCAAGAATGGAATCGTCGAGCGAAAATACTTGACAACCTCCTAGAAACAGCTTTTCTTGCCAACAGACCTTTCTCCATCAATTAGGAATCTGATGCCGTCACTAAACACATTCTTTAAATTGTAGCCATTTCTTGAGTGTTTTTTTTTGGTGTCTAATCCGCATTATATCGCCATTGCCCTTGATTTTCTTGACTGTATATCTCTTAAATGTCAACATATACACGTTTGATTTAGTTTAAGAAGATTTTTCAATGCCGAGAACCTCGATCAGAGAGTAAAAAAGGCGTAAGGTTCACAATGGTGTAAAATTAAAATGGGATATACCAGGCTAGTATTCGAATAACAGGAACAAGGACCAAACCACCCACCCAAGAATGGAATCGTTGAGCGAAAACAATTGACAACCTCCTAGAAGCAGCTTTTCTTGCCACCAGACCTTTCTCCATCAATTAGGAATCTGATGCCGTCACTAAACACATTCTTTAAATTGTAGCCATTTTTTGAGTGTTTTTTTTTGTGTCTAATCCGCATTATATCACCATTGCCTTTGATTTTCTTCACTGTATATCTCTTAAATGTCAACATATACACGTGTGATTTAGTTTACGAAGATTTTTCAATGCCGAGAACCTCGATCAGAGAGTAAAATGATACACACATTTTTACAAATCCCAAGTATGAAATACAATATTTCATTGGTTTGGTATTTGTTTGATGGCCGTGGAGGCACAGGTGTTACACAAACCAACCACCCAAGAATGGAATTGTCGAGCGAAAATACTTGACAACCTCCTAGAAGCAGCTTTTCTTGCCACCAGACCTTTCTCCATCAATTAGGAATCTGATGCCGTCACTAAACACATTCCTTAAATAGTAGCCATTTATTGAGTGTTTTTTTTTTGGGTGTCTAATCCGCATATATATCACCATTGCCCTTGATTTTCTTGGCTGTATTTCTCTTAAATGTCAACATATACACGTGTGATTTAGTTTACGAAGATTTTTCAATGCCGAGAACCTCGATCAGAGAGTAAAAAAGGCGTAAGGTTCACAATGGTGTAAAATTAAAATGAGATATACCAGGCTAGTATTCGAGTTACAGGAACAAGGGCCAAACCAACCACCCAAGAATGGAATCATAGAGCTAAAACATTTGACAACCTCCTTGAAGCAACTTTTCTTGCCACCAGACCTTTCTCCATCAATTAGGAATCTGATGCCGTCACTAAACACATTCCTTAAATTGTAGCCATTTGTTGTGTGTTTTTTTTTTGTGTCTAATCCGCATTTATATCACCATTGTCCTTGATTTTCTTGACTGTATATCTCTTAAATGTCAACATATACACGTGTGATTTAGTTTACGAAGGTTTTTTCAATGCCGAGAACCTCGACCAGGGAGTAAAAAAGGCGTAAGGTTCACAATGGTGTAAAATTATAATAGGATATATCGGGCTAGGATTTGATTTACAGGAATAAGGGCCAAACCAACCACCCAAGAATGGAATCGTCGAGCGAAAACACTTGACAACCTCCTAAAAGCAGCTTTTCTTCCCACTAGACCTTTCCCCATCAATTAGGAATCTGATGTCGTCACTAAACATATTCCTTAAATTGTAGCCATTTGTTGAGAGTTTTTTTTTTTGGTGTCTAATCCGTATATATATCAGCATTGCCCTTGTGTTAGTTGCTGATAGTAAACAAAGCCTGAATGTTGTATATCTCTTAAATGTCAACATATACACGTGTGATTTAGTTTACGAAGATTTTTCAATGCCGGGAACCACGATCAGAGAGTAAAAAAGGCGTAAGGTTCACAATGGTGTAAAATTAAAATGGGATATACCGGGGGCTAGGATTCGAGTTACAGGAACAAGGGCCAAACCAACCACCCAAGAATGGAATCAATCAATCAATCAATCAATCATACCCAGTAAAATCCCACAAAGAGCAAAGCTATTTGTAGGGTCTGGGGAGGGTGGGATGTAGGCACACCTTACCTCTACCCCTAGGGATAGAGAGGCTGCTTCCAGAGAGACCCTCGGCTCCAAAACACCCAGGAAAGAAATAAATAGAGCATGGGGTGTGTGTGTGTATATGTGTATGAAGCTACCAATGTAGTATGAGTTGCAAAATAGTGCATGGTAGAACAGAACAAATATGACAACACAAACAGTCTATACCCATAGTTACATATTTACGACCATACACTACACCTAGAAACACAACTGTACAAAACATCCTATACACATAGTTACTTATGTACGACCATACACTCCACTACACCTAAAAACACAATTGTACCCTTTCCTAGAAATCCTTAACCTTAATCCTACGTCTCCACGAGCTCCTATCATGGACCATGTTCTCAGAGAGGTGCAATTTTTGCAAATCCTGCCTAATCCGCTCATCCCAAGTAATTTTGGGTCTGCCTCTACTCCTCCTCCCCTCCACCTCGAGGGTTTCAACCACTCTAACTGGTTCTATCGTCTGCCTCCTCTTCACATGCCCAAACCATCTCAATCTTCCCTCCTTTATCTTATCTGATATACTAGCTACTTGTAACCTTTCCCTAAAAACATTATTTCTTATCCGGTCTAACCTTGTGTGGCCACACATCCATCTTAGCATTCTCATCTCTGCTACCTCCATCTTGCGTGCCTGTACTTCCTTAATGGCCCAACATTCGGTTCCATATAACATAGCAGGTCTAATTGCAACCCTATAAAATTTCCCTTTCAATTTTGTTGGGAACCTCCTATCGCACAATACCCCAGTGGCAGCTCTCCACCTACACCATCCGACCTGGATGCGGTGGGCAACGTCACTATCTATCTCCCCATCCCTCTGGACAAACGATCCTAGATACTTGAACTTAGTCACCTGCGGGACCGCTTGACTGTCAATGGTGATCTGAATGTCCTCATCGTTGTCTACTCCACTAAAGTCGCAATACAAGTACTCAGTCTTAGATCGACTAATCTTTAAACCTCTTCCCTCTAAAGCTGCTCGCCACCCAAGAATGGAATTGTCGAGCAAAAACACCTGACAAACTCCTAGAAGCAGCTTTTCTTGCCACCAGACCTTTCTTCATTAATTAGGAATCTGATGCCATCACTAAACACATTCCTTAAATTGTAGCCATTTGTTGAGTGTTTTTTTTTGGTGTCTAATCCGCATATATATCACCATTGCCTTTGATTTTCTTCACTGTATATCTCTTAAATGTCAACATATACACTTGTGATTTAGTTTACGAATATTTTTCAATGCCGAGAAACTCGATCAGAGAGTAAAAAAGGCGTAAGGTTCACAATGATGTAAAATTAATATGGGATATACCGGGCTAGGATTCGAGTTACAGTAACAAGGGCCAAACCAACCACCCAAGAATGGAATCGTCGAGCGAAAATACTTGACAACCTCCTAGAAGCAGCTTTTCTTGCCACCAGACCTTTCTCCATCAATTAGGAATCTGATGCCGTCACTAAACACATTCTTTAAATTGTAGCCATTTATTGAGTGTTTTTTTTGGTGTCTAATCCGCATATATATCACCATTGCCCTTGATTTTCTTGACTGTATATCTCTTAAATGTCAACATATACACTTGTGATTTAGTTTACGAAGATTTTTCAATGCTGAGAACCTCGATCAGAGAGTAAAAAAGGCGTGAGGTTCACAATGCTGTAAAATTAAAATGGGATATACCAGGCTAGTATTCGAGTTAAAGGAACAAGGGCCAAACCAACCACCCAAGAATGGAATCGTGGAGCGAAAACACTTGACAACCTCCTAGAAGCAGCTTTTCTTGCCACCAGACGTTTCTCCATCAATTAGGAATCTGATGCCGTCACTAAACACATTCCTTAAATTGAAGCCATTTGTTGAGTGTTTTTTTTTGGTGTCTAATCCGCATATATATCACCATTGCCCTTGATTTTCTTGACTGTATATCTCTTAAACGTCAACATATAAATGTGTTATTTAGTTTACGAAGATTTTTCAATGCCGAGATCCTCGATCAGAGAGTAAAAAAGGCGTAAGGTTCACAATGATGTAAAATTAAAATGGGATATACCGGGCTAGGATACGAGTTATAGGAACAAGGGCTAAACCAACCACCCAAGAATGGAATCGTCGAGCGAAAACACTTGACAACATCCTAGAAGCAGCTTTTATTGCCACCAGACCTTTCTCCATCAATTAGGAATCTGATGCCGTCACTAAACACATTCCTTAAATTGCAGCCATTTGTTGAGTGTTTTTTTTTGTGTCTAATCCGCATATATATCACCATTGCCCTTGATTTTCTTGACTGTATATCTCTTAAATGTCAACATATACACGTGTGATTTAGTTTACGAAGGTTTTTCAATGCCGAGAACCTCGATCAGGGAGTAAAAAAGGCGTAAGGTTCACAATGGTTTAAAATTATAATAGGATATACCGGGCTAGGATTTGATTTACAGGAATAAGGGCCAAACCAACCACCCAAGAATGGAATCGTCGAGCGAAAACACTTGCCAACCTCCTAGAAGCAGCTTTTCTTCCCACCAGACCTTTCTCCATCAATTAGGAATCTGATGTCGTCACTAAACATATTCCTTAAATTGTAGCCATTTGTTGAGAGTTTTTTTTTGGTGTCTAATCCGTATATATATCAGCATTGCCCTTGATTTTCTTGACTGTATATCTCTTAAATGTCAACATATACACGTGTGATTTAGTTTACGAAGATTTTTCAATGCCGAGAACCACGATCAGAGAGTAAAAAAGGCGTAAGGTTCACAATGGTGTAAAATTAAAATGGGATATACTGGGCTAGGATTCGAGTTACAGGAACAAGGGCCAAACCAACCACCCAAGAATGGAATCGTCGAGCAAAAACACTTGACAACCTGCTAGAAGCAGCTTTTCTTGCCACCAGACCTTTCTTCATTAATTAGGAATCTGATGCCGTCACTAAACACATTCCTTAAATTGTAGCCATTTGTTGAGTGTTTTTTTTTGGTGTCTAATCCGCATATATATCACCATTGCCCTTGATTTTCTTGACTGTATATCTCTTAAATGTCAACATATACACTTGTGATTTAGTTTACGGAGATTTTTCAATGCTGAGAACCTCGATCAGAGAGTAAAAAAGGCGTAAGGTTCACAATGGTGTAAAATTAAAATGGGATATACCAGGCTAGTATTCGAGTTAAAGGAACAAGGGCCTAACCAACCACCCAAGAATGGAATCGTGGAGCGAAAACACTTGACAACCTCCTAGAAGCAGCTTTTCTTGCCACCAGACCTTTCTCCATCAATTAGGAATCTGATGCCGTCACTAAACACATTCTTTAAATTGTAGCCATTTATTGAGTGTTTTTTTTGGTGTCTAATCCGCATATATATCACCATTGCCCTTGATTTTCTTGACTGTATATCTCTTAAATGTCAACATATACACTTGTGATTTAGTTTACGAAGATTTTTCAATGCTGAGAACCTCAATCAGAGAGTAAAAAAGGCGTAAGGTTCACAATGGTGTAAAATTAAAATGGGATACACCAGGCTAGTATTCGAGTTAAAGGAACAAGGGCCAAACCAACCACCCAAGAATGGAATCATGGAGCGAAAACACTTGACAACCTCCTAGAAGCAGCTTTTCTTGCCACCAGACTTTTCTCCATCAATTAGGAATCTGATGCCGTCACTAAACACATTCCTTAAATTGAAGCCATATGTTGAGTGTTTTTTTTTGGTGTCTAATCCGCATATATATCACCACTGCCCTTGATTTTCTTGACTGTATATCTCTTAAACGTCAACATATAAATGTGTTATTTAGTTTACGAAGATTTTTCAATGCCGAGATCCTCGATCAGAGAGTAAAAAAGGCGTAAGGTTCACAATGGTGTAAAATTAAAATGGGATATACCGGGCAAGGATACGAGTTATAGGAACAAGGGCTAAACCAACCACCCAAGAATGGAATCGTCGAGCGAAAACACTTGACAACATCCTAGAAGCAGCTTTTATTGCCACCAGACCTTTCTCCATCAATTAGGAATCTGATGCCGTCACGGAACACATTCCTTAAATTGCAGCCATTTGTTGAGTGTTTTTTTTTGTGTCTAATCCGCATATATATCACCATTGCCCTTGATTTTCTTGACTGTATATCTCTTAAATGTCAACATATACACGTGTGATTTAGTTTACGAAGGTCTTTCAATGCCGAGAACCTCGATCAGGGAGTAAAAAAGGCGTAAGGTTCACAATGGTGTAAAATTATAATAGGATATACCGGGCTAGGATTTGATTTACAGGAATAAGGGCCAAACCAACCACCCAAGAATGGAATCGTCGAGCGAAAACACTTGACAACCTCCTAGAAGCAGCTTTTCTTCCCACCAGACCTTTCTCCATCAATTAGGAATCTGATGTCGTCACTAAACATATTCCTTAAATTGTTGCCATTTGTTGAGAGTTTTTTTTTTGGTGTCTAATCCGTATATATATCAGCATTGCCCTTGATTTTCTTGACTGTATATCTCTTAAATGCCAACATATACACGTGTGATTTAGTTTACGAAGATTTTTCAATGCCGAGAACCACGATGAGAGAGTAAAAAAGGCGTAAGGTTCACAATGGTGTAAAATTAAAATGGGATATACCGGGCTAGGATTCGAGTTACAGGAACAAGGGCCAAACCAACCACCCAAGAATGGAATCGTCGAGCAAAAACACTTGACAACCTGCTAGATGCAGCTTTTCTTGCCAGCAGACCTTTCTTCATTAATTAGGAATCTGATGCCGTCACTAAACACATTCCTTAAATTGTAGCCATTTGTTGAGTGTGTTTTTTTGGTGTCTAATCCGCATATATATCACCATTGCCCTTGATTTTCTTGACTGTATATCTCTTAAATGTCAACATATACACTTGTGATTTAGTTTACGAAGATTTTTCAATGCTGAGAACCTCGATCAGAGAGTAAAAAAGGCGTAAGGTTCACAATGGTGTAAAATTAAAATGGGATATACCAGGCTAGTATTCGAGTTAAAGGAACAAGGGCCTAACCAACCACCCAAGAATGGAATCGTGGAGCGAAAACACTTGACAACCTCCTAGAAGCAGCTTTTCTTGCCACCAGACCTTTCTCCATCAATTAGGAATCTGATGTCGTCACTAAACACATTCCTTAAATTGCAGCCATTAGTTGAGTGTTTTTTTTTGTGTCTAATCCGCATATATATCACCATTGCCCTTGATTTTCTTGACAGTATATCTCTTAAATGTCAACATATACACGTGTGATTTAGTTTACGAAGATTTTTCAATGCCGAGATCCTCGATCAGAGAGTAAAAAAGGCGTAAGGTTCACAATGGTGTAAAATTAAAATGGGATATACCAGGCTAGGATACGAGTTATAGGAACAAGGGCTAAACCAACCACCCAAGAATGGAATCGTCTAGCGAAAACACTTGACAACATCCTAGAAGCAGCTTTTATTGCCACCAGACCTTTCTCCATCAATTAGGAATCTGATGCCGTCACTAAACACATTCCTTAATTTGCAGCCATTAGTTGAGTGTTTTTTTTTGTGTCTAATCCGTATATATATCACCATTGCCCTTGATTTTCTTGACTGTATATCTCTGAAATGTCAACATATACACGTGTGATTTAGTTTCCGAAGATTTTTCAATGCCGAGAACCTCGATCAGAGAGTAAAAAAGGCGTAAGGTTCACAATGGTATAAAATTAAAATAGGATATACCGGGCTAGGATTCGAGTTACAGGAACAAGGGCCAAACCAACCACCCAAGAATGGAATCGTCGAGCGAAAACACTTGACAACCTCCTAGAAGCAGCTTTTCTTGCCACCAGACCTTTCTCCATCAATTAGGAATCTGATGTCGTCGCTAAACATATTCCTTAAATTGTAGTCATTTGTTGAGTGTTTTTTTTTTGGTGTCTAATCCGTATATATATCACCATTGCCCTTGATTTTCTTGACTGTATATCTCTTAAATGTCATTATATACACGTGTGATTTAGTTTACGAAGATTTTTCAATGCCGAGAATCTCGATCAGAGAGTAAAAAAGGCGTAAGGTTCACAATGGTGTAAAATTAAAATGGAATATACCGGGCTAGGATTCGAGTTACAGGAACAAGGGCCAAACAACCACCCAAGAATGGAATCGTCGAGCGAAAACACTTGACAACCTCCTTGAAGCAGCTTTTCTTGCCACCAGACCTTTCTTCATTAATTAGGAATCTGATGCCGTCACTAAACACATTCCTTAAATTGTAGCCATTTGTTGAGTGTTTTTTTTTTGTGTCTAATCCGCATATATATCACCATTGCCCTTGGTTTTCTTCACTGTATATCTCCTAAATGTCAACATATACACTTTACGAAGATTTTTCAATGTCGAGAACCACGATCAGAGAGTAAAAAAGGCGTAAAGTTCACAATGGTGTAAAATTAATATGGGATATACCGGGCTAGGATTCGAGTTACAGGAACAAGGGCCAAACCAACCACCCAAGAATGGAATCGTCGAGCGAAAATACTTGACAACCTCCTAGAAACAGCTTTTCTTGCCAACAGACCTTTCTCCATCAATTAGGAATCTGATGCCGTCACTAAACACATTCTTTAAATTGTAGCCATTTCTTGAGTGTTTTTTTTTGGTGTCTAATCCGCATTATATCGCCATTGCCCTTGATTTTCTTGACTGTATATCTCTTAAATGTCAACATATACACGTTTGATTTAGTTTAAGAAGATTTTTCAATGCCGAGAACCTCGATCAGAGAGTAAAAAAGGCGTAAGGTTCACAATGGTGTAAAATTAAAATGGGATATACCAGGCTAGTATTCGAATAACAGGAACAAGGACCAAACCACCCACCCAAGAATGGAATCGTTGAGCGAAAACAATTGACAACCTCCTAGAAGCAGCTTTTCTTGCCACCAGACCTTTCTCCATCAATTAGGAATCTGATGCCGTCACTAAACACATTCTTTAAATTGTAGCCATTTTTTGAGTGTTTTTTTTTGTGTCTAATCCGCATTATATCACCATTGCCTTTGATTTTCTTCACTGTATATCTCTTAAATGTCAACATATACACGTGTGATTTAGTTTACGAAGATTTTTCAATGCCGAGAACCTCGATCAGAGAGTAAAATGATACACACATTTTTACAAATCCCAAGTATGAAATACAATATTTCATTGGTTTGGTATTTGTTTGATGGCCGTGGAGGCACAGGTGTTACACAAACCAACCACCCAAGAATGGAATTGTCGAGCGAAAATACTTGACAACCTCCTAGAAGCAGCTTTTCTTGCCACCAGACCTTTCTCCATCAATTAGGAATCTGATGCCGTCACTAAACACATTCCTTAAATAGTAGCCATTTATTGAGTGTTTTTTTTTTGGGTGTCTAATCCGCATATATATCACCATTGCCCTTGATTTTCTTGGCTGTATTTCTCTTAAATGTCAACATATACACGTGTGATTTAGTTTACGAAGATTTTTCAATGCCGAGAACCTCGATCAGAGAGTAAAAAAGGCGTAAGGTTCACAATGGTGTAAAATTAAAATGAGATATACCAGGCTAGTATTCGAGTTACAGGAACAAGGGCCAAACCAACCACCCAAGAATGGAATCATAGAGCTAAAACATTTGACAACCTCCTTGAAGCAACTTTTCTTGCCACCAGACCTTTCTCCATCAATTAGGAATCTGATGCCGTCACTAAACACATTCCTTAAATTGTAGCCATTTGTTGTGTGTTTTTTTTTTGTGTCTAATCCGCATTTATATCACCATTGTCCTTGATTTTCTTGACTGTATATCTCTTAAATGTCAACATATACACGTGTGATTTAGTTTACGAAGGTTTTTTCAATGCCGAGAACCTCGACCAGGGAGTAAAAAAGGCGTAAGGTTCACAATGGTG
Organism: Helianthus tuberosus; assembly: GCA_030545235.1. Lineage (NCBI taxonomy): Eukaryota > Viridiplantae > Streptophyta > Magnoliopsida > Asterales > Asteraceae > Helianthus > Helianthus tuberosus. The sequence goes on along the minus strand of CM060426.1, from coordinate 140,440,730 downwards.
TAAAATTATAATAGGATATATCGGGCTAGGATTTGATTTACAGGAATAAGGGCCAAACCAACCACCCAAGAATGGAATCGTCGAGCGAAAACACTTGACAACCTCCTAAAAGCAGCTTTTCTTCCCACTAGACCTTTCCCCATCAATTAGGAATCTGATGTCGTCACTAAACATATTCCTTAAATTGTAGCCATTTGTTGAGAGTTTTTTTTTTTGGTGTCTAATCCGTATATATATCAGCATTGCCCTTGTGTTAGTTGCTGATAGTAAACAAAGCCTGAATGTTGTATATCTCTTAAATGTCAACATATACACGTGTGATTTAGTTTACGAAGATTTTTCAATGCCGGGAACCACGATCAGAGAGTAAAAAAGGCGTAAGGTTCACAATGGTGTAAAATTAAAATGGGATATACCGGGGGCTAGGATTCGAGTTACAGGAACAAGGGCCAAACCAACCACCCAAGAATGGAATCAATCAATCAATCAATCAATCATACCCAGTAAAATCCCACAAAGAGCAAAGCTATTTGTAGGGTCTGGGGAGGGTGGGATGTAGGCACACCTTACCTCTACCCCTAGGGATAGAGAGGCTGCTTCCAGAGAGACCCTCGGCTCCAAAACACCCAGGAAAGAAATAAATAGAGCATGGGGTGTGTGTGTGTATATGTGTATGAAGCTACCAATGTAGTATGAGTTGCAAAATAGTGCATGGTAGAACAGAACAAATATGACAACACAAACAGTCTATACCCATAGTTACATATTTACGACCATACACTACACCTAGAAACACAACTGTACAAAACATCCTATACACATAGTTACTTATGTACGACCATACACTCCACTACACCTAAAAACACAATTGTACCCTTTCCTAGAAATCCTTAACCTTAATCCTACGTCTCCACGAGCTCCTATCATGGACCATGTTCTCAGAGAGGTGCAATTTTTGCAAATCCTGCCTAATCCGCTCATCCCAAGTAATTTTGGGTCTGCCTCTACTCCTCCTCCCCTCCACCTCGAGGGTTTCAACCACTCTAACTGGTTCTATCGTCTGCCTCCTCTTCACATGCCCAAACCATCTCAATCTTCCCTCCTTTATGTTATCTGATATACTAGCTACTTGTAACCTTTCCCTAAAAACATTATTTCTTATCCGGTCTAACCTTGTGTGGCCACACATCCATCTTAGCATTCTCATCTCTGCTACCTCCATCTTGCGTGCCTGTACTTCCTTAATGGCCCAACATTCGGTTCCATATAACATAGCAGGTCTAATTGCAACCCTATAAAATTTCCCTTTCAATTTTGTTGGGAACCTCCTATCGCACAATACCCCAGTGGCAGCTCTCCACCTACACCATCCGACCTGGATGCGGTGGGCAACGTCACTATCTATCTCCCCATCCCTCTGGACAAACGATCCTAGATACTTGAACTTAGTCACCTGCGGGACCGCTTGACTGTCAATGGTGATCTGAATGTCCTCATCGTTGTCTACTCCACTAAAGTCGCAATACAAGTACTCAGTCTTAGATCGACTAATCTTTAAACCTCTTCCCTCTAAAGCTGCTCGCCACCCAAGAATGGAATTGTCGAGCAAAAACACCTGACAAACTCCTAGAAGCAGCTTTTCTTGCCACCAGACCTTTCTTCATTAATTAGGAATCTGATGCCATCACTAAACACATTCCTTAAATTGTAGCCATTTGTTGAGTGTTTTTTTTTGGTGTCTAATCCGCATATATATCACCATTGCCTTTGATTTTCTTCACTGTATATCTCTTAAATGTCAACATATACACTTGTGATTTAGTTTACGAATATTTTTCAATGCCGAGAAACTCGATCAGAGAGTAAAAAAGGCGTAAGGTTCACAATGATGTAAAATTAATATGGGATATACCGGGCTAGGATTCGAGTTACAGTAACAAGGGCCAAACCAACCACCCAAGAATGGAATCGTCGAGCGAAAATACTTGACAACCTCCTAGAAGCAGCTTTTCTTGCCACCAGACCTTTCTCCATCAATTAGGAATCTGATGCCGTCACTAAACACATTCTTTAAATTGTAGCCATTTATTGAGTGTTTTTTTTGGTGTCTAATCCGCATATATATCACCATTGCCCTTGATTTTCTTGACTGTATATCTCTTAAATGTCAACATATACACTTGTGATTTAGTTTACGAAGATTTTTCAATGCTGAGAACCTCGATCAGAGAGTAAAAAAGGCGTGAGGTTCACAATGCTGTAAAATTAAAATGGGATATACCAGGCTAGTATTCGAGTTAAAGGAACAAGGGCCAAACCAACCACCCAAGAATGGAATCGTGGAGCGAAAACACTTGACAACCTCCTAGAAGCAGCTTTTCTTGCCACCAGACGTTTCTCCATCAATTAGGAATCTGATGCCGTCACTAAACACATTCCTTAAATTGAAGCCATTTGTTGAGTGTTTTTTTTTGGTGTCTAATCCGCATATATATCACCATTGCCCTTGATTTTCTTGACTGTATATCTCTTAAACGTCAACATATAAATGTGTTATTTAGTTTACGAAGATTTTTCAATGCCGAGATCCTCGATCAGAGAGTAAAAAAGGCGTAAGGTTCACAATGATGTAAAATTAAAATGGGATATACCGGGCTAGGATACGAGTTATAGGAACAAGGGCTAAACCAACCACCCAAGAATGGAATCGTCGAGCGAAAACACTTGACAACATCCTAGAAGCAGCTTTTATTGCCACCAGACCTTTCTCCATCAATTAGGAATCTGATGCCGTCACTAAACACATTCCTTAAATTGCAGCCATTTGTTGAGTGTTTTTTTTTGTGTCTAATCCGCATATATATCACCATTGCCCTTGATTTTCTTGACTGTATATCTCTTAAATGTCAACATATACACGTGTGATTTAGTTTACGAAGGTTTTTCAATGCCGAGAACCTCGATCAGGGAGTAAAAAAGGCGTAAGGTTCACAATGGTTTAAAATTATAATAGGATATACCGGGCTAGGATTTGATTTACAGGAATAAGGGCCAAACCAACCACCCAAGAATGGAATCGTCGAGCGAAAACACTTGCCAACCTCCTAGAAGCAGCTTTTCTTCCCACCAGACCTTTCTCCATCAATTAGGAATCTGATGTCGTCACTAAACATATTCCTTAAATTGTAGCCATTTGTTGAGAGTTTTTTTTTGGTGTCTAATCCGTATATATATCAGCATTGCCCTTGATTTTCTTGACTGTATATCTCTTAAATGTCAACATATACACGTGTGATTTAGTTTACGAAGATTTTTCAATGCCGAGAACCACGATCAGAGAGTAAAAAAGGCGTAAGGTTCACAATGGTGTAAAATTAAAATGGGATATACTGGGCTAGGATTCGAGTTACAGGAACAAGGGCCAAACCAACCACCCAAGAATGGAATCGTCGAGCAAAAACACTTGACAACCTGCTAGAAGCAGCTTTTCTTGCCACCAGACCTTTCTTCATTAATTAGGAATCTGATGCCGTCACTAAACACATTCCTTAAATTGTAGCCATTTGTTGAGTGTTTTTTTTTGGTGTCTAATCCGCATATATATCACCATTGCCCTTGATTTTCTTGACTGTATATCTCTTAAATGTCAACATATACACTTGTGATTTAGTTTACGGAGATTTTTCAATGCTGAGAACCTCGATCAGAGAGTAAAAAAGGCGTAAGGTTCACAATGGTGTAAAATTAAAATGGGATATACCAGGCTAGTATTCGAGTTAAAGGAACAAGGGCCTAACCAACCACCCAAGAATGGAATCGTGGAGCGAAAACACTTGACAACCTCCTAGAAGCAGCTTTTCTTGCCACCAGACCTTTCTCCATCAATTAGGAATCTGATGCCGTCACTAAACACATTCTTTAAATTGTAGCCATTTATTGAGTGTTTTTTTTGGTGTCTAATCCGCATATATATCACCATTGCCCTTGATTTTCTTGACTGTATATCTCTTAAATGTCAACATATACACTTGTGATTTAGTTTACGAAGATTTTTCAATGCTGAGAACCTCAATCAGAGAGTAAAAAAGGCGTAAGGTTCACAATGGTGTAAAATTAAAATGGGATACACCAGGCTAGTATTCGAGTTAAAGGAACAAGGGCCAAACCAACCACCCAAGAATGGAATCATGGAGCGAAAACACTTGACAACCTCCTAGAAGCAGCTTTTCTTGCCACCAGACTTTTCTCCATCAATTAGGAATCTGATGCCGTCACTAAACACATTCCTTAAATTGAAGCCATATGTTGAGTGTTTTTTTTTGGTGTCTAATCCGCATATATATCACCACTGCCCTTGATTTTCTTGACTGTATATCTCTTAAACGTCAACATATAAATGTGTTATTTAGTTTACGAAGATTTTTCAATGCCGAGATCCTCGATCAGAGAGTAAAAAAGGCGTAAGGTTCACAATGGTGTAAAATTAAAATGGGATATACCGGGCAAGGATACGAGTTATAGGAACAAGGGCTAAACCAACCACCCAAGAATGGAATCGTCGAGCGAAAACACTTGACAACATCCTAGAAGCAGCTTTTATTGCCACCAGACCTTTCTCCATCAATTAGGAATCTGATGCCGTCACGGAACACATTCCTTAAATTGCAGCCATTTGTTGAGTGTTTTTTTTTGTGTCTAATCCGCATATATATCACCATTGCCCTTGATTTTCTTGACTGTATATCTCTTAAATGTCAACATATACACGTGTGATTTAGTTTACGAAGGTCTTTCAATGCCGAGAACCTCGATCAGGGAGTAAAAAAGGCGTAAGGTTCACAATGGTGTAAAATTATAATAGGATATACCGGGCTAGGATTTGATTTACAGGAATAAGGGCCAAACCAACCACCCAAGAATGGAATCGTCGAGCGAAAACACTTGACAACCTCCTAGAAGCAGCTTTTCTTCCCACCAGACCTTTCTCCATCAATTAGGAATCTGATGTCGTCACTAAACATATTCCTTAAATTGTTGCCATTTGTTGAGAGTTTTTTTTTTGGTGTCTAATCCGTATATATATCAGCATTGCCCTTGATTTTCTTGACTGTATATCTCTTAAATGCCAACATATACACGTGTGATTTAGTTTACGAAGATTTTTCAATGCCGAGAACCACGATGAGAGAGTAAAAAAGGCGTAAGGTTCACAATGGTGTAAAATTAAAATGGGATATACCGGGCTAGGATTCGAGTTACAGGAACAAGGGCCAAACCAACCACCCAAGAATGGAATCGTCGAGCAAAAACACTTGACAACCTGCTAGATGCAGCTTTTCTTGCCAGCAGACCTTTCTTCATTAATTAGGAATCTGATGCCGTCACTAAACACATTCCTTAAATTGTAGCCATTTGTTGAGTGTGTTTTTTTGGTGTCTAATCCGCATATATATCACCATTGCCCTTGATTTTCTTGACTGTATATCTCTTAAATGTCAACATATACACTTGTGATTTAGTTTACGAAGATTTTTCAATGCTGAGAACCTCGATCAGAGAGTAAAAAAGGCGTAAGGTTCACAATGGTGTAAAATTAAAATGGGATATACCAGGCTAGTATTCGAGTTAAAGGAACAAGGGCCTAACCAACCACCCAAGAATGGAATCGTGGAGCGAAAACACTTGACAACCTCCTAGAAGCAGCTTTTCTTGCCACCAGACCTTTCTCCATCAATTAGGAATCTGATGTCGTCACTAAACACATTCCTTAAATTGCAGCCATTAGTTGAGTGTTTTTTTTTTGTGTCTAATCCGCATATATATCACCATTGCCCTTGATTTTCTTGACAGTATATCTCTTAAATGTCAACATATACACGTGTGATTTAGTTTACGAAGATTTTTCAATGCCGAGATCCTCGATCAGAGAGTAAAAAAGGCGTAAGGTTCACAATGGTGTAAAATTAAAATGGGATATACCAGGCTAGGATACGAGTTATAGGAACAAGGGCTAAACCAACCACCCAAGAATGGAATCGTCTAGCGAAAACACTTGACAACATCCTAGAAGCAGCTTTTATTGCCACCAGACCTTTCTCCATCAATTAGGAATCTGATGCCGTCACTAAACACATTCCTTAATTTGCAGCCATTAGTTGAGTGTTTTTTTTTGTGTCTAATCCGTATATATATCACCATTGCCCTTGATTTTCTTGACTGTATATCTCTGAAATGTCAACATATACACGTGTGATTTAGTTTCCGAAGATTTTTCAATGCCGAGAACCTCGATCAGAGAGTAAAAAAGGCGTAAGGTTCACAATGGTATAAAATTAAAATAGGATATACCGGGCTAGGATTCGAGTTACAGGAACAAGGGCCAAACCAACCACCCAAGAATGGAATCGTCGAGCGAAAACACTTGACAACCTCCTAGAAGCAGCTTTTCTTGCCACCAGACCTTTCTCCATCAATTAGGAATCTGATGTCGTCGCTAAACATATTCCTTAAATTGTAGTCATTTGTTGAGTGTTTTTTTTTTGGTGTCTAATCCGTATATATATCACCATTGCCCTTGATTTTCTTGACTGTATATCTCTTAAATGTCATTATATACACGTGTGATTTAGTTTACGAAGATTTTTCAATGCCGAGAATCTCGATCAGAGAGTAAAAAAGGCGTAAGGTTCACAATGGTGTAAAATTAAAATGGAATATACCGGGCTAGGATTCGAGTTACAGGAACAAGGGCCAAACAACCACCCAAGAATGGAATCGTCGAGCGAAAACACTTGACAACCTCCTTGAAGCAGCTTTTCTTGCCACCAGACCTTTCTTCATTAATTAGGAATCTGATGCCGTCACTAAACACATTCCTTAAATTGTAGCCATTTGTTGAGTGTTTTTTTTTTGTGTCTAATCCGCATATATATCACCATTGCCCTTGGTTTTCTTCACTGTATATCTCCTAAATGTCAACATATACACTTTACGAAGATTTTTCAATGTCGAGAACCACGATCAGAGAGTAAAAAAGGCGTAAAGTTCACAATGGTGTAAAATTAATATGGGATATACCGGGCTAGGATTCGAGTTACAGGAACAAGGGCCAAACCAACCACCCAAGAATGGAATCGTCGAGCGAAAATACTTGACAACCTCCTAGAAACAGCTTTTCTTGCCAACAGACCTTTCTCCATCAATTAGGAATCTGATGCCGTCACTAAACACATTCTTTAAATTGTAGCCATTTCTTGAGTGTTTTTTTTTGGTGTCTAATCCGCATTATATCGCCATTGCCCTTGATTTTCTTGACTGTATATCTCTTAAATGTCAACATATACACGTTTGATTTAGTTTAAGAAGATTTTTCAATGCCGAGAACCTCGATCAGAGAGTAAAAAAGGCGTAAGGTTCACAATGGTGTAAAATTAAAATGGGATATACCAGGCTAGTATTCGAATAACAGGAACAAGGACCAAACCACCCACCCAAGAATGGAATCGTTGAGCGAAAACAATTGACAACCTCCTAGAAGCAGCTTTTCTTGCCACCAGACCTTTCTCCATCAATTAGGAATCTGATGCCGTCACTAAACACATTCTTTAAATTGTAGCCATTTTTTGAGTGTTTTTTTTTGTGTCTAATCCGCATTATATCACCATTGCCTTTGATTTTCTTCACTGTATATCTCTTAAATGTCAACATATACACGTGTGATTTAGTTTACGAAGATTTTTCAATGCCGAGAACCTCGATCAGAGAGTAAAAAAGGCATAAAGTTCACAATGGTGTAAAATTAAAATGGGATATACCGGGCTAGTATTCGAGTTACAGGAACAAAGGCCAAACCACCCACACAAGAATGGAATCGTCGAGCGAAAGCACTTGACAACCTCCTAGAAGCAGCTTTTCTTGCCACCAGACCTTTCTCCATCAATTAGGAATCTGATGCCGTCACTAAACACATTACTTAAATTGTAGCCATTTGTTGAGTGTTTTTTTTTGGTGTCTAATCCGCATATATATCACCATTGCCCTTAATTTTCTTGACTGTATATCTCTTAAACGTCAACATATAAATGTGTTATTTAGTTTACGAAGATTTTTCAATGCCGAGAACCTCGATCAGAGAATAAAAAAGGCGTAAGGTTCACAATGGTGTAAAATTAAAAAATGGGATATACCGGGCTAGGATACGAGTTACAGGAACAAGGGCTAAACCAACCACCCAAGAATGGAATCGTCGAGCGAAAACACTTGACAACATCCTAGAAGCAGCTTTTATTGCCACCAGACCTTTCTCCATCAATTAGGAATCTGATGCCGTCACTAAACACATTCCTTAATTTGCAGCCATTAGTTGAGTGTTTTTTTTTGTGTCTAATCCGCATATATATCACCATTGCCCTTGATTTTCTTGACTGTATATCTCTGAAATGTCAACATATACACGTGTGATTTAGTTTCCGAAGATTTTTCAATGCCGAGAACCTCGATCAGAGAGTAAAAAAGGCGTAAGGTTCACAATGGTATAAAATTAAAATAGGATATACCGGGCTAGGATTCGAGTTACAGGAACAAGGGCCAAACCAACTACCCAAGAATGGAATCGTCGAGCGAAAACACTTGACAACCTCCTAGAAGCAGCTTTTCTTGCCACCAGACCTTTCTCCATCAATTAGGAATCTGATGTCGTCGCTAAACATATTCCTTAAATTGTAGTCATTTGTTGAGTGTTTTTTTTTTTGGTGTCTAATCCGTATATATATCACCATTGCCCTTGATTTTCTTGACTGTATATCTCTTAAATGTCAATATATACACTTGTGATTTAGTTTACGAAGATTTTTCAATGCCGAGAATCTCGATCAGAGAGTAAAAAAGGCGTAAGGGTCACAATGGTGTAAAATTAAAATGGAATATACCGGGCTAGGATTCGAGTTACAGGAACAAGGGCCAAACCAACCACCCAAGAATGGAATCGTCGAGCGAAAACACTTGACAACCTCCTTGAAGCAGCTTTTCTTGCCACCAGACCTTTCTTCATTAATTAGGAATCTGATGCCGTCACTAAACACATTCCTTAAATTGTAGCCTTTTGCTGAGTGCTTTTTTTGTGTCTAATCCGCATATATATCACCATTGCCCTTGGTTTTCTTCACTGTATATCTCTTAAATGTCAACATATACACTTTACGAAGATTTTTCAATGCCGAGAAACACGATCAGAGAGTAAAAAAGGCGTAAAGTTCACAATGGTGTAAAATTAATATGGGATATACCGGGCTAGGATTCGAGTTACAGGAACAAGGGCCAAACCAACCACCCAAGAATGGAATCGTCGAGCGAAAATACTTGACAACCTCCTAGAAACAACTTTTCTTGCCAACAGACCTTTCTCCATCAATTAGGAATCTGATGCCGTCACTAAACACATTCTTTAAATTGTAGCCATTTGTTGAGTGTTTTTTTTGGTGTCTAATCCGCATTATATCACCATTGCCCTTGATTATCTTGACTGTATATCTCTTAAATGTCAACATATACACGTGTGATTTAGTTTAAGAAGATTTTTCAATGCCGAGAACCTCGATCAGAGAGTAAAAAAGGCGTAAGGTTCACAATGGTGTAAAATTAAAATGGGATATACCAGGCTAGTATTCGAATAACAGGAACAAGGACCAAACCACCCACCCAAGAATGGAATCGTCGAGCGAAAACAATTGACAACCTCCTAGAAGCAGCTTTTCTTGCTACCAGACCTTTCTCCATCAATTAGGAATCTGATGCCGTCACTAATCACATTCTTTAAATTGTAGCCATTTTTTGAGTGTTTTTTTTTGTGTCTAATCCGCATTATATCACCATTGCCCTTGATTTTCTTCACTGTATATCTCTTAAATGTCAACGTATACACGTGTGATTTAGTTTACGAAGATTTTTCAATGCCGAGAACCTCGATCAGAGAGTAAAAAAGGCATAAGGTTCACAATGGTGTAAAATTAAAATGGGATATACCGGGCTAGTATTCGAGTTACAGGAACAAAGGCCAAACCACCCACCCAAGAATGGAATCGTCGAGCGAAAGCACTTGACAACCTCCTAGAAGCAGCTTTTCTTGCCACCAGACCTTTCTTCATTAATTAGGAATCTGATGCCGTCACTAAACACATTCCTTAAATTGTAGCCATTTGTTGAGTGTTTTTTTTTTTGTGTCTAATCCGCATATATATCACCATTGCCCTTGGTTTTCTTCACTGTATATCTCCTAAATGTCAACATATACACTTTACGAAGATTTTTCAATGTCGAGAACCACGATCAGAGAGTAAAAAAGGCGTAAAGTTCACAATGGTGTAAAATTAATATGGGATATACCGGGCTAGGATTCGAGTTACAGGAACAAGGGCCAAACCAACCACCCAAGAATGGAATCGTCGAGCGAAAATACTTGACAACCTCCTAGAAACAGCTTTTCTTGCCAACAGACCTTTCTCCATCAATTAGGAATCTGATGCCGTCACTAAACACATTCTTTAAATTGTAGCCATTTCTTGAGTGTTTTTTTTTTGGTGTCTAATCCGCATTATATCGCCATTGCCCTTGATTTTCTTGACTGTATATCTCTTAAATGTCAACATATACACGTTTGATTTAGTTTAAGAAGATTTTTCAATGCCGAGAACCTCGATCAGAGAGTAAAAAAGGCGTAAGGTTCACAATGGTGTAAAATTAAAATGGGATATACCAGGCTAGTATTCGAATAACAGGAACAAGGACCAAACCACCCACCCAAGAATGGAATCGTTGAGCGAAAACAATTGACAACCTCCTAGAAGCAGCTTTTCTTGCCACCAGACCTTTCTCCATCAATTAGGAATCTGATGCCGTCACTAAACACATTCTTTAAATTGTAGCCATTTTTTGAGTGTTTTTTTTTGTGTCTAATCCGCATTATATCACCATTGCCTTTGATTTTCTTCACTGTATATCTCTTAAATGTCAACATATACACGTGTGATTTAGTTTACGAAGATTTTTCAATGCCGAGAACCTCGATCAGAGAGTAAAAAAGGCATAAAGTTCACAATGGTGTAAAATTAAAATGGGATATACCGGGCTAGTATTCGAGTTACAGGAACAAAGGCCAAACCACCCACACAAGAATGGAATCGTCGAGCGAAAGCACTTGACAACCTCCTAGAAGCAGCTTTTCTTGCCACCAGACCTTTCTCCATCAATTAGGAATCTGATGCCGTCACTAAACACATTACTTAAATTGTAGCCATTTGTTGAGTGTTTTTTTTTGGTGTCTAATCCGCATATATATCACCATTGCCCTTAATTTTCTTGACTGTATATCTCTTAAACGTCAACATATAAATGTGTTATTTAGTTTACGAAGATTTTTCAATGCCGAGAACCTCGATCAGAGAATAAAAAAGGCGTAAGGTTCACAATGGTGTAAAATTAAAAAATGGGATATACCGGGCTAGGATACGAGTTACAGGAACAAGGGCTAAACCAACCACCCAAGAATGGAATCGTCGAGCGAAAACACTTGACAACATCCTAGAAGCAGCTTTTATTGCCACCAGACCTTTCTCCATCAATTAGGAATCTGATGCCGTCACTAAACACATTCCTTAATTTGCAGCCATTAGTTGAGTGTTTTTTTTTTTGTGTCTAATCCGCATATATATCACCATTGCCCTTGATTTTCTTGACTGTATATCTCTGAAATGTCAACATATACATGTGTGATTTAGTTTCCGAAGATTTTTCAATGCCGAGAACCTCGATCAGAGAGTAAAAAAGGCGTAAGGTTCACAATGGTATAAAATTAAAATAGGATATACCGGGCTAGGATTCGAGTTACAGGAACAAGGGCCAAACCAACTACCCAAGAATGGAATCGTCGAGCGAAAACACTTGACAACCTCCTAGAAGCAGCTTTTCTTGCCACCAGACCTTTCTCCATCAATTAGGAATCTGATGTCGTCGCTAAACATATTCCTTAAATTGTAGTCATTTGTTGAGTGTTTTTTTTTTGGTGTCTAATCCGTATATATATCACCATTGCCCTTGATTTTCTTGACTGTATATCTCTTAAATGTCAATATATACACTTGTGATTTAGTTTACGAAGATTTTTCAATGCCGAGAATCTCGATCAGAGAGTAAAAAAGGCGTAAGGGTCACAATGGTGTAAAATTAAAATGGAATATACCGGGCTAGGATTCGAGTTACAGGAACAAGGGCCAAACCAACCACCCAAGAATGGAATCGTCGAGCGAAAACACTTGACAACCTCCTTGAAGCAGCTTTTCTTGCCACCAGACCTTTCTTCATTAATTAGGAATCTGATGCCGTCACTAAACACATTCCTTAAATTGTAGCCTTTTGTTGAGTGCTTTTTTTGTGTCTAATCCGCATATATATCACCATTGCCCTTGGTTTTCTTCACTGTATATCTCTTAAATGTCAACATATACACTTTACGAAGATTTTTCAATGCCGAGAAACACGATCAGAGAGTAAAAAAGGCGTAAAGTTCACAATGGTGTAAAATTAATATCGGATATACCGGGCTAGGATTCGAGTTACAGGAACAAGGGCCAAACCAACCACCCAAGAATGGAATCGTCGAGCGAAAATACTTGACAACCTCCTAGAAACAACTTTTCTTGCCAACAGACCTTTCTCCATCAATTAGGAATCTGATGCCGTCACTAAACACATTCTTTAAATTGTAGCCATTTGTTGAGTGTTTTTTTTGGTGTCTAATCCGCATTATATCACCATTGCCCTTGATTATCTTGACTGTATATCTCTTAAATGTCAACATATACACGTGTGATTTAGTTTAAGAAGATTTTTCAATGCCGAGAACCTCGATCAGAGAGTAAAAAAGGCGTAAGGTTCACAATGGTGTAAAATTAAAATGGGATATACCAGGCTAGTATTCGAATAACAGGAACAAGGACCAAACCACCCACCCAAGAATGGAATCGTCGAGCGAAAACAATTGACAACCTCCTAGAAGCAGCTTTTCTTGCTACCAGACCTTTCTCCATCAATTAGGAATCTGATGCCGTCACTAATCACATTCTTTAAATTGTAGCCATTTTTTGAGTGTTTTTTTTTGTGTCTAATCCGCATTATATCACCATTGCCCTTGATTTTCTTCACTGTATATCTCTTAAATGTCAACATATACACGTGTGATTTAGTTTACGAAGATTTTTCAATGCCGAGAACCTCGATCAGAGAGTAAAAAAGGCATAAGGTTCACAATGGTGTAAAATTAAAATGGGATATACCGGGCTAGTATTCGAGTTACAGGAACAAAGGCCAAACCACCCACCCAAGAATGGAATCGTCGAGCGAAAGCACTTGACAACCTCCTAGAAGCAGCTTTTCTTGCCACCAGAACTTTCTCCATCAATTAGGAATCTGATGCCGTCACTAAACACATTACTTAAATTGTAGCCATTTGTTGAGTGTTTTTTTTTGGTGTCTAATCCGCATATATATCACCATTGCCCTTAATTTTCTTGACTGTATATCTCTTAAACGTCAACATATAAATGTGTTATTTAGTTTACGAAGATTTTTCAATGCCGAGAACCTCGATCAGAGAGTAAAAAAGGCGTAAGGTTCACAATGGTGTAAAATTAAAAAATGGGATATACCGGGCTAAGATACGAGTTACAGGAACAAGGGCTAAACCAACCACCCAAGAATGGAATCGTCGAGCGAAAACACTTGACAACATCCTAGAAGCAGCTTTTATTGCCACCAGACCTTTCTCCATCAATTAGGAATCTGATGCCGTCACTAAACACATTCCTTAATTTGCAGCCATTAGTTGAGTGTTTTTTTTTTTTGTGTCTAATCCGCATATATATCACCATTGCCCTTGATTTTCTTGACTGTATATCTCTGAAATGTCAACATATACACGTGTGATTTAGTTTCCGAAGATTTTTCAATGCCGAGAACCTCGATCAGAGAGTAAAAAAGGCGTAAGGTTCACAATGGTATAAAATTAAAATAGGATATACCGGGCTAGGATTCGAGTTACAGGAACAAGGGCCAAACCAACTACCCAAGAATGGAATCGTCGAGCGAAAACACTTGACAACCTCCTAGAAGCAGCTTTTCTTGCCACCAGACCTTTCTCCATCAATTAGGAATCTGATGTCGTCGCTAAACATATTCCTTAAATTGTAGTCATTTGTTGAGTTTTTTTTTTGGTGTCTAATCCGTATATATATCACCATTGCCCTTGATTTTCTTGACTGTATATCTCTTAAATGTCAATACATACACGTGTGAATTAGTTTACGAAGATTTTTCAATGCCGAGAATCTCGATCAGAGAGTAAAAAAGGCGTAAGGTTCACAATGGTGTAAAATTAAAATGGAATATACCGGGCTAGGATTCGAGTTACAGGAACAAGGGCCAAACCAACCACCCAAGAATGGAATCGTCGAGCGAAAACACTTGACATCCTCCTTGAAGCAGCTTTTCTTGCCACCAGACCTTTCTTCATTAATTAGGAATCTGATGCCGTCACTAAACACATTCCTTAAATTGTAGCCTTTTGTTGAGTGTTTTTTTTTGTGTCTAATCCGCATATATATCACCATTGCCCTTGGTTTTCTTCACTGTATATCTCTTAAATGTCAACATATACACTTTACGAAGATTTTTCAATGCCGAGAAACACGATCAGAGAGTAAAAAAGGCGTAAAGTTCACAATGGTGTAAAATTAATATGGGATATACCGGGCTAGGATTCGAGTTATAGGAACAAGGGCCAAACCAACCACCCAAGAATGGAATCGTCGAGCGAAAATACTTGACAACCTCCTAGAAACAACTTTTCTTGCCAACAGACCTTTCTCCATCAATTAGGAATCTGATGCCGTCACTAAACACATTCTTTAAATTGTAGCCATTTGTTGAGTGTTTTTTTTTGGTGTCTAATCCGCATTATATCACCATTGCCCTTGATTATCTTGACTGTATATCTCTTAAATGTCAACATATACACGTGTGATTTAGTTTAAGAAGATTTTTCAATGCCGAGAACCTCGATCAGAGAGTAAAAAAGGCGTAAGGTTCACAATGGTGTAAAATTAAAATGGGATATACCAGGCTAGTATTCGAATAACAGGAACAAGGACCAAACCACCCACCCAAGAATGGAATCGTCGAGCGAAAACAATTGACAACCTCCTAGAAGCAGCTTTTCTTGCTACCAGACCTTTCTCCATCAATTAGGAATCTGATGCCGTCACTAATCACATTCTTTAAATTGTAGCCATTTTTTGAGTGTTTTTTTTTGTGTCTAATCCGCATTATATCACCATTGCCCTTGATTTTCTTCACTGTATATCTCTTAAATGTCAACATATACACGTGTGATTTAGTTTACGAAGATTTTTCAATGCCGAGAACCTCGATCAGAGAGTAAAAAAGGCATAAGGTTCACAATGGTGTAAAATTAAAATGGGATATACCGGGCTAGTATTCGAGTTACAGGAACAAAGGCCAAACCACCCACCCAAGAATGGAATCGTCGAGCGAAAGCACTTGACAACCTCCTAGAAGCAGCTTTTCTTGCCACCAGAACTTTCTCCATCAATTAGGAATCTGATGCCGTCACTAAACACATTACTTAAATTGTAGCCATTTGTTGAGTGTTTTTTTTTGGTGTCTAATCCGCATATATATCACCATTGCCCTTAATTTTCTTGACTGTATATCTCTTAAACGTCAACATATAAATGTGTTATTTAGTTTACGAAGATTTTTCAATGCCGAGAACCTCGATCAGAGAGTAAAAAAGGCGTAAGGTTCACAATGGTGTAAAATTAAAAAATGGGATATACCGGGCTAAGATACGAGTTACAGGAACAAGGGCTAAACCAACCACCCAAGAATGGAATCGTCGAGCGAAAACACTTGACAACATCCTAGAAGCAGCTTTTATTGCCACCAGACCTTTCTCCATCAATTAGGAATCTGATGCCGTCACTAAACACATTCCTTAATTTGCAGCCATTAGTTGAGTGTTTTTTTTTTTTGTGTCTAATCCGCATATATATCACCATTGCCCTTGATTTTCTTGACTGTATATCTCTGAAATGTCAACATATACACGTGTGATTTAGTTTCCGAAGATTTTTCAATGCCGAGAACCTCGATCAGAGAGTAAAAAAGGCGTAAGGTTCACAATGGTATAAAATTAAAATAGGATATACCGGGCTAGGATTCGAGTTACAGGAACAAGGGCCAAACCAACTACCCAAGAATGGAATCGTCGAGCGAAAACACTTGACAACCTCCTAGAAGCAGCTTTTCTTGCCACCAGACCTTTCTCCATCAATTAGGAATCTGATGTCGTCGCTAAACATATTCCTTAAATTGTAGTCATTTGTTGAGTTTTTTTTTTGGTGTCTAATCCGTATATATATCACCATTGCCCTTGATTTTCTTGACTGTATATCTCTTAAATGTCAATACATACACGTGTGAATTAGTTTACGAAGATTTTTCAATGCCGAGAATCTCGATCAGAGAGTAAAAAAGGCGTAAGGTTCACAATGGTGTAAAATTAAAATGGAATATACCGGGCTAGGATTCGAGTTACAGGAACAAGGGCCAAACCAACCACCCAAGAATGGAATCGTCGAGCGAAAACACTTGACATCCTCCTTGAAGCAGCTTTTCTTGCCACCAGACCTTTCTTCATTAATTAGGAATCTGATGCCGTCACTAAACACATTCCTTAAATTGTAGCCTTTTGTTGAGTGTTTTTTTTTTGTGTCTAATCCGCATATATATCACCATTGCCCTTGGTTTTCTTCACTGTATATCTCTTAAATGTCAACATATACACTTTACGAAGATTTTTCAATGCCGAGAAACACGATCAGAGAGTAAAAAAGGCGTAAAGTTCACAATGGTGTAAAATTAATATGGGATATACCGGGCTAGGATTCGAGTTATAGGAACAAGGGCCAAACCAACCACCCAAGAATGGAATCGTCGAGCGAAAATACTTGACAACCTCCTAGAAACAACTTTTCTTGCCAACAGACCTTTCTCCATCAATTAGGAATCTGATGCCGTCACTAAACACATTCTTTAAATTGTAGCCATTTGTTGAGTGTTTTTTTTTGGTGTCTAATCCGCATTATATCACCATTGCCCTTGATTATCTTGACTGTATATCTCTTAAATGTCAACATATACACGTGTGATTTAGTTTAAGAAGATTTTTCAATGCCGAGAACCTCGATCAGAGAGTAAAAAAGGCGTAAGGTTCACAATGGTGTAAAATTAAAATGGGATATACCAGGCTAGTATTCGAATAACAGGAACAAGGACCAAACCACCCACCCAAGAATGGAATCGTCGAGCGAAAACAATTGACAACCTCCTAGAAGCAGCTTTTCTTGCCACCAGACCTTTCTCCATCAATTAGGAATCTGATGCCGTCACTAAACACATTCTTTAAATTGTAGCCATTTTTTGAGTGTTTTTTTTTTGTGTCTAATCCGCATTATATCACCATTGCCCTTGATTTTCTTCACTGTATATCTCTTAAATGTCAACATATACACGTGTGATTTAGTTTACGAAGATTTTTCAATGCCGAGAACCTCGATCAGAGAGTAAAAAAGGCATAAGGTTCACAATGGTGTAAAATTAAAATGGGATATACCGGGCTAGTATTCGAGTTATAGGAACAAAGGCCAAACCACCCACCCAAGAATGGAATCGTCGAGCGAAAGCACTTGACAACCTCCTAGAAGCAGCTTTTCTTGCCACCAGACCTTTCTCCATCAATTAGGAATCTGATGCCGTCACTAAACACATTACTTAAATTGTAGCCATTTGTTGAGTGTTTTTTTTTGGTGTCTAATCCGCATATATATCACCATTGCCCTTAATTTTCTTGACTGTATATCTCTTAAACGTCAACATATAAATGTGTTATTTAGTTTACGAAGATTTTTCAATGCCGAGAACCTCGATCAGAGAGTAAAAAAGGCGTAAGGTTCACAATGGTGTAAAATTAAAAAATGGGATATACCGGGCTAGGATACGAGTTATAGGAACAAGGGCTAAACCAACCACCCAAGAATGGAATCGTCGAGCGAAAACACTTGACAACATCCTAGAAGCAGCTTTTATTGCCACCAGACCTTTCTCCATCAATTAGGGATCTGATGCCGTCACTAAACACATTCCTTAAATTGCAGCCATTAGTTGAGTGTTTTTATTTTGTGTCTAATCCGCATATATATCACCATTGCACTTGATTTTCTTGACTGTATATCTCTTATATGTCAACATATACACGAGTGATTTAGTTTCCGAATATTTTTCAATGCCGAGAACCTCGATCAGAGAGTAAAAAAGGCGTAAGGTTCACAATGGTTTAAAATTAAAATAGGATATACCGGGCTAGGATTTGATTTACAGGAATAAGGGCCAAACCAACCACCCAAGAATGGAATCATCGAGCGAAAACACTTGACAACCTCCTAGAAGCAGCTTTTCTTGCCACCAGACCTTTCTCCATCAATTAGGAATCTGATGTCGTCACTAAACATATTCCTTAAATTGTAGCCATTTGTTGAGTGTTTTTTTTGGTGTCTAATCCGTATATATATCACCATTGCCCTTGATTTTCTTGACTGTATATCTCTTAAATGTCAATATATACACGTGTGATTTAGTTTACGAAGATTTTTCAATGCCGAGAATCTCGATCAGAGACTAAAAAAGGCGTACGGTTCACAATGGTGTAAAATTAAAATGGAATATATCGGGCTAGGATTCGAGTTACAGGAACAAGGGTCAAACCAACCACCCAAGAATGGAATCGTCGAGCGAAAACACTTGACAACCTCCTAGAAGCAGCTTTTCTTGCCACCAGACCTTTCTCCATCAATTAGGAATCTGATGCCGTCACTAAACACATTCCTTAAATTTTAGCAATTTGTTGAGTGTTTTTTTTTGGTGTCTAATCCGCATATATATCACCATTGCCCTTGATTTTCTTGACAGTATATCTCTTAAACGTCAACATATAAATGTGTTATTTAGTTTACGAAGATTTTTCAATGCCGAGAACCTCGATCAGAGAGTAAAAAAGGCTTAAGGTTCACAATGGTGTAAAATTAAAAAGGGATATACCGGGCTAGGATACGAGTTATAGGAACAAGGGATAAACCAACCACCCAAGAATGGAATCGTCGAGCGAAAACACTTGACAACATCCTAGAAGCAGCTTTTATTGCCACCAGACCTTTCTCCATCAATTAGGAATCTGATGCCGTCACTAAACACATTCCTTAAATTGCAGCCATTAGTTGAGTGTTTTTTTTTGTGTCCAATCCGCATATATATCACCATTGCCCTTGATTTTCTTGACTGTATATCTCTTAAATGTCAACATATACACGTGTGATTTAGTTTCCGAAGATTTTTCAATGCCGAGAACCTCGATAAGAGAGTAAAAAAGGCGTAAGGTTCACAATGGTATAAAATTAAAATAGGATATATCGGGCTAGGATTTGATTTACAGGAATAAGGGCCAAACCAACCACCCAAGAATGGAATCATCGAGCGAAAACACTTGACAACCTCCTAGAAGCAGCTTTTCTTGCCACCAGACCTTTCTCCATCAATTAGGAATCTGATGTCGTCGCTAAACATATTCCTTAAATTGTAGTCATTTGTTGAGTGTTTTTTTTTGGTGTCTAATCCGTATATATATCACCATTGCCCTTGATTTTCTTGACTGTATATCTCTTAAATGTCAATATGTACACGTGTGATTTAGTTTACGAAGATTTTTCAATGCCGAGAATCTCGATCAGAGAGTAAAAAAGGCGTAAGGTTCACAATGGTGTAAATTAAAATGGAATATACCGGGCTAGGATTCGAGTTACAGGAACAAGGGCCAAACCAACCACCCAAGAATGGAATCGTCGAGCGAAAACACTTGACAACCTCTTAGAAGCAGCTTTTCTTGCCACCAGACCTTTCTTCATTAATTAGGAAATTGATGCCGTCACTAAACACATTCCTTAAATTGTAGCGATTTGTTGAGTGTTTTTTTTGTGTCTAATCCGCATATATATCACCATTGCCCTTGATTTTCTTCACTGTATATCTCTTAAATGTCAACATATACACTTTACGAAGATTTTTCAATGCCGAGAACCACGATCAGAGAGTAAAAAAGGCGTAAGGTTCACAATGGTGTAAAATTAATATGGGATATACCGGGCTAGGATTCGAGTTACAGGAACAAGGGCCAAACCAACCACCCAAGAAAGGAATCGTCGAGCGAAAATACTTGACAACCTCCTGGAAGCAGCTTTTCTTGCCACCAGACCTTTCTCCAGCAATTAGGAATCTGATGCCGTCACTAAACACATTCCTTAAATTGTAGCCATTTGTTGAGTGTGTTTTTTTTGTGTGTCTAATCCGCATATATATCACCATTGCACTTGATTTTCTTGACTGTATATCTCTTAAATATCAACATATACACGTGTGATTTAGTTTACGAAGATTTTTCAATGCCGAGAACCACGATCAGAGAGTAAAAAAGGCGTAAGGTTCACAATGTTGTAAAATTAATATGGGATATACCGGGCTAGGATTCGAGTTACAGGAACAAGGGCCAAACCAACCACCCAAGAATGGAATGGTGGAGCGAAAACACTTGACAACCTCCTAGAAGCAGCTTTTCTTGCCACCAAACCTTTCTCCATCAATTAGGAATCCGATGCCGTCACTAAACGCATTCATTAAATTGCAGCCATTTGATGAGTGTTTTTTTTTTGCGTCTAATCCGCATATATATCACCATTGCCCTTGATTTTCTTGACTGTATATCTCTTAAATGTCAAAATATACACGTGTGATTTAGTTTACGAAGATTTTTCAATGCCGAGAACCTCGATCAGAGAGTAAAAAAGGTGTAAGGTTCACAATGGTGTAAAAGTAAAATGAGATATACCGGGCTAGGATTCGAGTTACAGGAACAAGGGACAAACCAACCACCGAAGAATGGAATTGTCGAGTGAAAACACTTGACAACCTCCTGGAAGCAGCTTTTCTTGCCACCAGACCTTTCTCCAGCAATTAGGAATCTGATGCCGTCACTAAACACATTCCTTAAATTGTAGCCATTTGTTGAGTGTGTTTTTTTTGTGTGTCTAATCCGCATATATATCACCATTGCACTTGATTTTCTTGACTGTATATCTCTTAAATATCAACATATACACGTGTGATTTAGTTTACGAAGATTTTTCAATGCCGAGAACCTCGATCAGAGAGTAAAAAAGGCGTAAGGTTCACAATGGTGTAAAATTAAAATGGGATATACCGGGCTAGGATTCGAGTTACAGGAACAAGGGCCAAACCAAACACCCAAGAATGGAATCGTCGAGCGAAAACACTTGACAACCTCCTAGAAGCAACTTTTCTTGCCACCAGACCTTTCTCCATCAATTAGGAATCTGATGGCGTCACTAAACACATTCCATAAATTGTAGCCATTTGTTGAGTGTTTTTATTGGTGTCTAATCCGCATGTATATCACCATTGCCCTTGATTTTCTTGACTGTATATCTTTTAAATGTCAACATATACACGTGTGATTTAGTTTACGAAGATTTTTCTATGCCAAGAACCTCGATAAGAGAGTAAAAAAGGTGTGAGGTTCACAATGGTGTAAAATTAAAATGGGATATATACCGGGCTAGGATTCGAGTTACAGGAACACGGGCCAAACCAACCACCCAAGAATGGAATCGTCGAGCGAAAAAACTTGACAACCTCCTAGAAACAGCTTTTCTTGCCACCAGACATTTATCCATCAATTAGGAATTTGATGCCGTCACTAAACACTTTCCTCAAATTGTAGCCATTTGTTGAGTGTTTTTTTTTGTGTCTAATACGCATATATATCACCATTGCCCTTGATTTGTTGACTGTATATCTCTTAAATGTCAACATATACACGGTTGATTTAGTTTACCAAGATTTTTCAATGCCGAGAACCTCGATCAGAGAGTAAAAAAGGCGTAAGGTTCACAATGGTGTAAAATTAAAATGGGATATAAAGGGCTAGGAATCGAGTTACAGGAACAAGGGCCAAACCAACCACCCAAGAGTGGAATTGTCGAGCGAAAACACTTGACAACCTCCTAGAAGCAGCTTTTCTTGCCACCAGACCTTTCTCCATCAATTAGGAATCTGATGCCGTCACTAAACACATTCCTTAAATTGTAGCCATTTGTTGAGTGTGTTTTTTTGGTGTCTAATCCGCATATATATCACCATTGCCCTTGATTTTCTTGACTGTATATCTCTTAAATGTCAACATATACACGTGTGACTTAGTTTACGAAGATTTTTCAAAGCCGAGAACCTCGATCAGAGAGTAAAAAAGGCGTAAGGTTCAAAATGGTGTAAAATTAAAATAGGATATATCGGGCTAGGATTCGAGTTACAGGAACAAGGGCCAAACCAACCACCCAAGGACGGAATCGTCGAGTGAAAACACTTGACAGCCTCCTAGAAGCAGCTTTTCCTGCCACCAGAACTTTCTCCATCAATTATGAATCTGATGCCGTCACTAAACACATTCCTTAAATTGTAGCCATTTGTTGAGTGTTTTTTTTTTGTGTGTGTGTGTCTAATCCGCATATATATCACCATTGCCCTTGATTTTCTTGACTATTTAGTTAACGAAGATTTTTCAATGCCGAGAACCTCGATCAGAGAGTAAAAAAGGCGTAAGGTTGACAATGCTGTAAAATGAAAATGGGATATACCAGGCAAGGAGTCGAGTCACAGGAACAAGGGCCAAACCAACCACCAAAGAATGGAATCGTCGAACGAAAACACTTGACAACCTCCTAGAAGCAGCTTTTCTTGCCATCAGGCCTTTCTCCAACAATTAGGAATCTGATGCCATCCCTAAACACATTCCTTATGTTGTAGCCATTAGTTGAGAGTTTTTTTGTGGTGTCTAATCCGCATATATATCACCATTGCCCTTGATATTATTTACCGTATATCTCTTAAATGTCAACATATACACGTGTGACTTATTTTACGAAGATTTTTCAATGCCGAGAATCTCAATCAGAGAGTAAAAAAGGCGTAAGGTTCACAATGGTGTAAAATTAAAATGGGATATATCGGGCTAGGATTCGAGTTACATGAACAAGGGCCAAACCAACCACCCAAGAATGGAATCGTCAAGCGAAAACACTTGACAACCTCCTAGAAGCAGCTTTTCTTGCCACCAGAACTTTCTCCATCAATTAGGAATCTTAAGCCGTCACTAAACACATTCCTTAAATTGTAGCCATTTGTTGAGTGTTTTTTTTGTTTCTAATCCGCATTTATATCACCATTGCCCTTGATTTTCTTGACTGTATATCTCTTAAATGTCAACATATACACGTGTGATTTAGTTTACGAAGATTTTTCAATGGCGAGAACCTCGATCAGAGAGTAAAAAAGGCGTAAGGTTCACAATGGTGTAAAATTAAAATGGGATATACCGGGCTAGGATTCGAGTTACAGGAACAAGGGCCAAACCAAACACCCAAGAATGGAATCGTCGAACTAAAACACTTGACAAACTCCTAGAAGCAACTTTTCTTGCCACCAGACCTTTCTCCATCAATTAGGAATCTGATGGCGTCACTAAACACATTCCATAAATTGTAGCCATTTGTTGAGTGTTTTTTTGGTGTCTACTCCGCATGTATATCACCATTGCCCCTGATTTTCTTGACTGTATATCTCTTAAATGTCAACATATACACGTGTGATTTAGTTTACGAAGATTTTTCAATGCCAAGAGCCTCGATCAGAGAGTAAAAAAGGTTTAAGGTTCACAATGGTGTAAAATTAAAATGGGATATACCGGGCTAGGATTCGAGTTACAGGAACACGGGCCAAACCAACCACCCAATAATGGAATCGTCGAGCGAAAAAACTTGACAACCTCCTAGAAACAGCTTTTCTTGCCACCAGACATTTCTCCATCAATTAGGAATTTGATGCCGTCACTAAACACATTCCTTAAATTGTAGCCATTTGTTGAGTGTTTTTTTTTGTGTCTAATACGCATATATATCACCATTGCCCTTGATTTTGTAGACTGTATATCTCTTAAATGTCAACATATACACGTGTGATTTAGTTTACGAAGATTTTTCAAAGCCGAGAACCTCGATCAGAGAGTAAAAAAGGCGTAAGGTTCACAATCGTGTATAATTAAAATGGGATATATCGGGCTAGGATTCAAGTTACAGGAACAAGGGCCAAACCAACCACCCAAGAACGGAATCGTCGAGCGAAAACACTTGACAGCCTCCTAGAAGCAGCTTTTCTTGCCACCAGAACTTTCTCCATCAATTATGAATCTGATGCCGTCACTAA
Source organism: Helianthus tuberosus (assembly GCA_030545235.1). Taxonomy (NCBI): domain Eukaryota; kingdom Viridiplantae; phylum Streptophyta; class Magnoliopsida; order Asterales; family Asteraceae; genus Helianthus; species Helianthus tuberosus. The sequence goes on along the minus strand of CM060426.1, from coordinate 140,416,220 downwards.
ACACATTCCTTAAATTGTAGCCATTTGTTGAGTGTTTTTTTTGTGTGTCTAATCCGCATATATATCACCATTGCCCTTGATTTTCTTGACTGTATATCTCTTAAATGTCAACATATACACGTGTGATTTAGTTTACGAAGATTTTTCAATGCCGAGAACCTCGATCAGAGAGTAAAAAAGGCGAAAGGTTCACAATGGTGTAAAATTAAAATGGGATATATCGGGCTAGGATTCGAGTTACAAGAACAAGGGCCAAACCAACAACCCAAATATGGAATCGTCGAGCGAAAACACTTGACAACCTCCTAGAAGCAGTTTTTCCTGCCACCAGACATTTCTCCATCAATTAGGAATCTGATGCCGTCACTAAACACATTCCTTAAATTTTAGCCATTTGTTGAGTGTTTTTTTTGCTGTCTAATCCGCATATATATCACCATTGCCCTTGATTTGCTGGACTGTATATCTCTTAAATGTCAACATATACACGTGTGATTTAGTTTACGAAGATTTTTCAATGCCGAGAACCTCGATCAGAGAGTAAAAAAGGCGTAAGGTTGACAATGGTGTAAAATTAAAATGTGATATATCGGGCCAGGATTCGAGTTACAGGAACAAGGGGCAAACCAACCACCCAAGAATGGAATCGTGGAGCGAAAACACTTGACAACCATCTAGAAGCAGCTTTTCTTGCCACCAGACCTTTCTCCATCAATTGGGAATCTGATGCCGTCACTAAACACATTCCTTAAATTGCAGCCATTTGTTGAGTGTTTTTTTTTTGTTTCTAATCCGCATATATATCACCATTGCCCTTGATTTTCTTCACTGTATATCTCTTAAATGTCAACATATACACGTGTGATTTAGTTTACAAAGATTTTTCAATGCCGAGAACCTCGATCAGTGAGTAAAAAAGGCGTCAGGCTCACAATGGTGTAAAAGTAAAATGAGATATACCGGGCTAGGATTCGAGTTACAGGAACAAGGGCCAAACCAACCACCCAAGAATGGAATCGTCGAGCGAAAACACTTGACAACCTCCTAGAAGCAGCTTTTCTTGCCACCAGACCTTTCTCCATCAATTGGGAATCTGATGCCGTCACTAAACACATTCCTTAAATTGTAGCCGTTTGTTTGTGTTTTTTTTGGTGTCTAGTCCGCATATATATCACCATTGCCCTTGATTTTCTTAACTGTATATCTTTTAAACGTCAACATATAAATGTGTGATTTAGTTTACGAAGATTTTTCAATGCCGAGAACCTCGATCAGAGAGTAAAAAAGGCGTTAGGTTCTCAATGGTGTAAAATTAAAATGGGATATACCGGGCTAGGATTCGAGTTACCGGAACAAGAGCCAAACGAACCACCCAAGACTGGAATCGTCGAGCGAAAACAGGTGACAACCAACTAGAAGCAGCTTTTCTTGCCACCAGACCTTTCTCCATCAATTAGGAATCTGATGCCGTCACTCAACACATTCCTTAAATTGTAGCCATTTGTTGAGTGTTTTTATTGGTGTCTAATCCGCATGTATATCACCATTGCCCTTGATTTTCTTGACTGTATATCTTTTAAATGTCAACATATACACGTGTGATTTAGTTTACGAAGATTTTTCTATGCCAAGAACCTCGATAAGAGAGTAAAAAAGGTGTGAGGTTCACAATGGTGTAAAATTAAAATGGGATATATACCGGGCTAGGATTCGAGTTACAGGAACACGGGCCAAACCAACCACCCAAGAATGGAATCGTCGAGCGAAAAAACTTGACAACCTCCTAGAAACAGCTTTTCTTGCCACCAGACATTTATCCATCAATTAGGAATTTGATGCCGTCACTAAACACTTTCCTCAAATTGTAGCCATTTGTTGAGTGTTTTTTTTTGTGTCTAATACGCATATATATCACCATTGCCCTTGATTTGTTGACTGTATATCTCTTAAATGTCAACATATACACGGTTGATTTAGTTTACCAAGATTTTTCAATGCCGAGAACCTCGATCAGAGAGTAAAAAAGGCGTAAGGTTCACAATGGTGTAAAATTAAAATGGGATATAAAGGGCTAGGAATCGAGTTACAGGAACAAGGGCCAAACCAACCACCCAAGAGTGGAATTGTCGAGCGAAAACACTTGACAACCTCCTAGAAGCAGCTTTTCTTGCCACCAGACCTTTCTCCATCAATTAGGAATCTGATGCCGTCACTAAACACATTCCTTAAATTGTAGCCATTTGTTGAGTGTGTTTTTTTGGTGTCTAATCCGCATATATATCACCATTGCCCTTGATTTTCTTGACTGTATATCTCTTAAATGTCAACATATACACGTGTGACTTAGTTTACGAAGATTTTTCAAAGCCGAGAACCTCGATCAGAGAGTAAAAAAGGCGTAAGGTTCAAAATGGTGTAAAATTAAAATAGGATATATCGGGCTAGGATTCGAGTTACAGGAACAAGGGCCAAACCAACCACCCAAGGACGGAATCGTCGAGTGAAAACACTTGACAGCCTCCTAGAAGCAGCTTTTCCTGCCACCAGAACTTTCTCCATCAATTATGAATCTGATGCCGTCACTAAACACATTCCTTAAATTGTAGCCATTTGTTGAGTGTTTTTTTTTTGTGTGTGTGTGTCTAATCCGCATATATATCACCATTGCCCTTGATTTTCTTGACTATTTAGTTAACGAAGATTTTTCAATGCCGAGAACCTCGATCAGAGAGTAAAAAAGGCGTAAGGTTGACAATGCTGTAAAATGAAAATGGGATATACCAGGCAAGGAGTCGAGTCACAGGAACAAGGGCCAAACCAACCACCAAAGAATGGAATCGTCGAACGAAAACACTTGACAACCTCCTAGAAGCAGCTTTTCTTGCCATCAGGCCTTTCTCCAACAATTAGGAATCTGATGCCATCCCTAAACACATTCCTTATGTTGTAGCCATTAGTTGAGAGTTTTTTTGTGGTGTCTAATCCGCATATATATCACCATTGCCCTTGATATTATTTACCGTATATCTCTTAAATGTCAACATATACACGTGTGACTTATTTTACGAAGATTTTTCAATGCCGAGAATCTCAATCAGAGAGTAAAAAAGGCGTAAGGTTCACAATGGTGTAAAATTAAAATGGGATATATCGGGCTAGGATTCGAGTTACATGAACAAGGGCCAAACCAACCACCCAAGAATGGAATCGTCAAGCGAAAACACTTGACAACCTCCTAGAAGCAGCTTTTCTTGCCACCAGAACTTTCTCCATCAATTAGGAATCTTAAGCCGTCACTAAACACATTCCTTAAATTGTAGCCATTTGTTGAGTGTTTTTTTTGTTTCTAATCCGCATTTATATCACCATTGCCCTTGATTTTCTTGACTGTATATCTCTTAAATGTCAACATATACACGTGTGATTTAGTTTACGAAGATTTTTCAATGGCGAGAACCTCGATCAGAGAGTAAAAAAGGCGTAAGGTTCACAATGGTGTAAAATTAAAATGGGATATACCGGGCTAGGATTCGAGTTACAGGAACAAGGGCCAAACCAAACACCCAAGAATGGAATCGTCGAACTAAAACACTTGACAAACTCCTAGAAGCAACTTTTCTTGCCACCAGACCTTTCTCCATCAATTAGGAATCTGATGGCGTCACTAAACACATTCCATAAATTGTAGCCATTTGTTGAGTGTTTTTTTGGTGTCTACTCCGCATGTATATCACCATTGCCCCTGATTTTCTTGACTGTATATCTCTTAAATGTCAACATATACACGTGTGATTTAGTTTACGAAGATTTTTCAATGCCAAGAGCCTCGATCAGAGAGTAAAAAAGGTTTAAGGTTCACAATGGTGTAAAATTAAAATGGGATATACCGGGCTAGGATTCGAGTTACAGGAACACGGGCCAAACCAACCACCCAATAATGGAATCGTCGAGCGAAAAAACTTGACAACCTCCTAGAAACAGCTTTTCTTGCCACCAGACATTTCTCCATCAATTAGGAATTTGATGCCGTCACTAAACACATTCCTTAAATTGTAGCCATTTGTTGAGTGTTTTTTTTTGTGTCTAATACGCATATATATCACCATTGCCCTTGATTTTGTAGACTGTATATCTCTTAAATGTCAACATATACACGTGTGATTTAGTTTACGAAGATTTTTCAAAGCCGAGAACCTCGATCAGAGAGTAAAAAAGGCGTAAGGTTCACAATCGTGTATAATTAAAATGGGATATATCGGGCTAGGATTCAAGTTACAGGAACAAGGGCCAAACCAACCACCCAAGAACGGAATCGTCGAGCGAAAACACTTGACAGCCTCCTAGAAGCAGCTTTTCTTGCCACCAGAACTTTCTCCATCAATTATGAATCTGATGCCGTCACTAAACACATTCCTTAAATTGTAGCCATTTGTTGAGTGTTTTTTTTGTGTGTCTAATCCGCATATATATCACCATTGCCCTTGATTTTCTTGACTGTATATCTCTTAAATGTCAACATATACACGTGTGATTTAGTTTACGAAGATTTTTCAATGCCGAGAACCTCGATCAGAGAGTAAAAAAGGCGAAAGGTTCACAATGGTGTAAAATTAAAATGGGATATATCGGGCTAGGATTCGAGTTACAAGAACAAGGGCCAAACCAACAACCCAAATATGGAATCGTCGAGCGAAAACACTTGACAACCTCCTAGAAGCAGTTTTTCCTGCCACCAGACATTTCTCCATCAATTAGGAATCTGATGCCGTCACTAAACACATTCCTTAAATTTTAGCCATTTGTTGAGTGTTTTTTTTGCTGTCTAATCCGCATATATATCACCATTGCCCTTGATTTGCTGGACTGTATATCTCTTAAATGTCAACATATACACGTGTGATTTAGTTTACGAAGATTTTTCAATGCCGAGAACCTCGATCAGAGAGTAAAAAAGGCGTAAGGTTGACAATGGTGTAAAATTAAAATGTGATATATCGGGCCAGGATTCGAGTTACAGGAACAAGGGGCAAACCAACCACCCAAGAATGGAATCGTGGAGCGAAAACACTTGACAACCATCTAGAAGCAGCTTTTCTTGCCACCAGACCTTTCTCCATCAATTGGGAATCTGATGCCGTCACTAAACACATTCCTTAAATTGCAGCCATTTGTTGAGTGTTTTTTTTTTGTTTCTAATCCGCATATATATCACCATTGCCCTTGATTTTCTTCACTGTATATCTCTTAAATGTCAACATATACACGTGTGATTTAGTTTACAAAGATTTTTCAATGCCGAGAACCTCGATCAGTGAGTAAAAAAGGCGTCAGGCTCACAATGGTGTAAAAGTAAAATGAGATATACCGGGCTAGGATTCGAGTTACAGGAACAAGGGCCAAACCAACCACCCAAGAATGGAATCGTCGAGCGAAAACACTTGACAACCTCCTAGAAGCAGCTTTTCTTGCCACCAGACCTTTCTCCATCAATTGGGAATCTGATGCCGTCACTAAACACATTCCTTAAATTGTAGCCGTTTGTTTGTGTTTTTTTTGGTGTCTAGTCCGCATATATATCACCATTGCCCTTGATTTTCTTAACTGTATATCTTTTAAACGTCAACATATAAATGTGTGATTTAGTTTACGAAGATTTTTCAATGCCGAGAACCTCGATCAGAGAGTAAAAAAGGCGTTAGGTTCTCAATGGTGTAAAATTAAAATGGGATATACCGGGCTAGGATTCGAGTTACCGGAACAAGAGCCAAACGAACCACCCAAGACTGGAATCGTCGAGCGAAAACAGGTGACAACCTCCTAGAAGCAGCTTTTCTTGCCACCAGACCTTTCTCCATCAATTAGGAATCTGATGCCGTCACTCAACACATTCCTTAAATTGTAGCCATTTGTTCAGTGTTTTTTCTTGGTGTCTAATCCGCATATATATCACCATTGCCCTTGATTTTCGTGACTGTATATCTCTTAAATGTCAACATATACATGTGTGATTTACTTTACGAAGATTTTTCAATACCGAGAAACTCGATCAGAGAGTAAAAAAGACGTAGGGTTCACAATGGTGTAAATTTAAAATGGGATATACCGGGCTAGGATTCGAGTAACAGGAACAAGGGCCAAAGCAACCACCCAAGAATGGAATCGTCGAGCGAAAACACTTGACAACCTCCTAGAAGCAGCTTTTCTTGCCACCAGACCTTTCTCCATCAATTAGGAATCTGATGTCGTCACTAAACACGATCCTTAAATTGTAGCCATTTGTTCAGTGTTTTTTTTGGTGTCTAATCCGCATATATATCACCATTGCCCTTGATTTTCTTGACTGTATATCTCTTAAATGTCAACCACGTGTGATTTAGTTTACGAAGATTTTTCAAGGCCGAGAACCTCGATCAGAGAGTAAAAAAGGCGTAAGGTTCACAATGGTGTAAAATTAAAATGGGATATACCGGGGTAGGATTCGAGTTACAGGAACAAGGGCCAAACGAACCACCCAAGAATGGAATCGTAGAGCGAAAACACTTGATAACCTCCTAGAAGCAGCTTTTCTTGCCACCAGACCTTTCTCCATCAATTAGGAATCTGATGCCGTCACTAAACACATTCCTTAAATTGTAGCCATTTGTTGAGTGTTTTTTTGTTGTGTCTAATACGCATATATATCACCATTGCCCTTGATTTTCTTGACTGTATATCTCTTAAATGTCAACATATACACGTGTGATTAACTTTACGAAGATTTTTCAATGCCGAGAAACTCGATCAGAGAGTAAAAAAGACGTAGGGTTCACAATGGTGTAAAATTAAAATGGGATATACCGGGCTAGGATTCGAGTAACAGGAACAAGGGCCAAAGCAACCACCCAAGAATGGAATCGTCGAGCAAAAACACTTGACAACCTCCTAGAAGCAGCTTTTCTTGCCACCAGACCTTTCTCCATCAATTAGGAATCTGATGTCGTCACTAAACACATTCCTTAAATTGTAGCCATTTGTTCAGTGTTTTTTTGGTGTCTAATCCTCATATATATCACCATTGCCCTTGATTTTCTTGACTGTATATCTCTTAAATGTCAACATATACACGTATGATTTAGTTTACGAAGATTTTTCATGGCCGAGAACCTCGATCAGAGAGTAAAAAAGGCGTAAGGTTCACAATGGTGTAAAATTAAAATGGGATATACCGGGCTAAGATTCGAGTTAGAGGAACAAGGGCCAAACCAACCACCCAAGAATGGAATCGTCGAGCGAAAACACTTGATAACCTCCTAGAAGCAGCTTTTCTTGCCACCAGAACTTTCTCCATCAATTATGAATCTGATGTCGTCACTAAACACATTCCTTAAATAGTAGCCATTTGTTCAGTGTTTTTTTTGGTGTCTAATCCGCATATATATCACCATTGCCCTTGATTTTCTTGACTGTATATCTCTTTAATGTCAACATATACATGTGTGATTTAGTTTACGAAGATTTTTCAATGCCGAGAACCTCGATCAAAGAGTAAACAAGGCGTAAGGTTCACAATGGTGTAAAATTAAAATGGGATAAACCGGGCTAGGATTCGAGTTACAGGAAAAAGGGCCAAACCAACTACCCAAGAATGGAATCGTCGAGCGAAAACACTTGATAACCTCCTAGAAGCAGCTTTTCTTGCCACCAGAACTTTCTCCATCAATTATGAATCTGATGTCGTCACTAAACACATTCCTTAAATTGTAGCCATTTGTTTAGTGTTGTTTTTGGTGTCTAATCCGCATATATATCACCATTGCCCTTGATTTTGTTGACTGTATATCTCTTAAATGTCAACATATACAAGTGTGATTTAGTTTACGAAGATTTTTCAATGCCGAGAACCTCGATCAGAGAGTAAAAAAGGCGTAAGGTTCACAATGGTGTAAAATTAAAATGGGATATAACGGGCTTGGATTCGAGTTACAGGAACAAGGGCCAAACCAACCACCCAAGAGTGGAATTGTCGAGCGAAAACAGTTGACAACCTCCTAGAAGCAGCTTTTCTTGCCACCAGACCTTTCTCCATCAATTAGGAATCTGATGCCGTCACTAAACACATTCCTTAAATTGTAGCCATTTGTTGAGTGTGTTTTTTTGGTGTCTAATCCGTATATATGTTACCATTGCCCTTGATTTTCTTGACTATATATCTCTTAAATGTCAACATATACACGTGTGATTTAGTTTACGAAGATTTTTCAATGCCGAGAACCTCGATCAGAGAGTAAAAAAGGCGTAAGGTTCACAATGGTGTAAAATTAAAATGGGATATATCGGGCTAGGATTCGAGTTACAGGAACAAGGGCCAAACCAACCACCCAAGAATGGAATCGTCGAGCGAAAACACTTGACAGCCTCCTAGAAGCAGCTTTTCTTGCCACCAGAACTTTCTCCATCAATTATGAATCTGATGCCGTCACTAAACACATTCCTTAAATTGTAGCCATTTGTTGAGTGTTTTTTTTTGTGTCTAATCCGCATATATATCACCATTTCCCTTGATTTTCTTGACTGTATATCTCTTAAATGTCAACATATACACGTGTGATTTAGTTTACGAAGATTTTTCAATGCCGAGAACCTCGATCAGAGAGTAAAAAAGGCGAAAGGTTCACAATGGTGTAAAATTAAAATGGGATATACCGGGCTAGGATTCGAGTTACAAGAACAAGGGCCAAACCAACAACCCAAAAATGGAATCGTCGAGCGAAAACACTTGACAAACTCCTAGAAGCAGCTTTTCTTGCCACCAGACCTTTCTCCATCAATTAGGAATCTGACGCCGTCACTAAACACATTCCTTAAATTTTAGCCATTTGTTGAGTGTTTTTTTTGCTGTCTAATCCGCATATATATCACCATTGCCCTTGATTTGCTGGACTGTATATCTCTTAAATGTCAACATATACACGTGTGATTTAGTTTACGAAGATTTTTCAATGCCGAGAACCTCGACCAGAGAGTAAAAAAGGCGTAAGGTTGACAATGGTGTAAAATTAAAATGGGATATACCGGGCTAGGATTCGAGTTACAGGAACAAGGGCCAAACCAACTGTCACGGCCCCCGACCCGGTTTGACCCGTTTCAGGTGCCGCGGGACAGAAATCCCGTGGTATTTATTTAATTGAGTTTAACAGCGGAAGTTTATCATCAGGATCGTTTAAAGCTAAAATTTTCCCGATTGATTTTTATTTCACAATTCGGGATAAAACCCCGATAATTTACAATATTATGTTTTTACTACGAAATCGTGATATTACAAAACTTATTTCTTTATTTTATAATGAGCCACTATCTTAAGCTTGAAATGCTCCCCAGCACTTTTCCTGAATTACAACAGATCACCTGAAACATGTTTGAAAAAGGTTTTGTCAGCGGGAAATACTGAGTGAATCATTCTATTTACTAAAATGACACATTTGTTATAACTTACAGTATTAAGAGCGATTACAATGTTTCTATTATCAACCCAACTACCCACGTTATTTGTCACTCGACTGAATCTGTGACTATGGTCATATCCCCCAATTGGCTGCCCCAATGGTGACGATTATCAAGTAATGTATACAAAACCCCACATACCGGCTGTAACTTGGTGATTACAAAGACTTAATCCCCGTAATTATAACTTTGAAAATAACATGCTTTTATAAACAAATTTGATAAAAAGAGAGAATGACTCACATTGCTGATTTAATACGGACAGAGTCTAGTCTATGAATTAGCCTGATTAACCTAATTTAGATAACAATGCACACAAAACTGGGTTAGTAATCAATACAGCATTTACGATAACTCACGAGATCAACCATCACAACGAGTGACAAAGTGCTATGCTTAACATCTGTCGAATTAACGACTAATGACAAAGCATCACCCTAATGTGGGCAGCACTTAAACACCCGTTGAGTACATTGATCAATCGGCGTCGAATTGTGAACTGTGTGTGTTTTTGTAGTATTTCGAACGTAACTCGCAGTGTATAAGGAATTTTTACGTCGTTTTTCTTTCTGAATTCAAGTCCCACTGTCCTCTATTTATAGGTAAATTTTGACCCTGAGGCGGCCCGCGTGAGATTTAAGCTAACCGTAGGCGGGCCGCGTGAGACTTATTTTTAGGCATAGGGTTGCCACGGTTGGGACTAGCCTTGCTGACTTGACAGTTTTCGTAAATTCCTTTCTGCCAACGTTTTAAGTGGATAATCGTGAATAGGGTTTAACCCCCCCTGAGTTTTAGGGGCCCTAATCCTGATTCTGAAAATTATGAAAATTTTAGGGTTTGTTCAGAATCACTTGGGTGTCTCAATTAGGGTTTCCTATTGGACTAATTAATTTAATAATTATGACTTTTGATGAGAGTTGTTACATTCTCCCCACCTTAATAAAAATCTCGTCCTCGAGATTTATTGGAATAATTGAGGATACTTTCTCTTCATTTCTGATTCCAGCTCCCAAGTGTATTCAGGTCCTCTCCTTGAATCCCACTTTACTTTAACTAGCACTAGTCGTTTGTGCTTGAGAAACTTCACTTTTCTGTCTTCCATCTGAAGAGGTTTCTCCACAAATTTTAACTTTTCGTTTACCTCTATGTCTTGAAGAGGTACTACCAGAGATTCATCTGCTAAACATTTCTTGAGATTGGATACATGAAATACATCATGTACTCCAGCTAATTCTTCTGGTAGTTGTAAACGATAAGCTACTGGTCCTATACGTTGGATCACGGAAAATGGTCCTACATACCTTGGACTTAGCTTTCCTTTCTTCCCAAATCTAACTACTCCTTTCCAAGGAGAAACTTTCAACAACACTCTGTCTCCAACTTGGAATTCTAACGGTTTACTTCTATTGTCTGCATAACTTTTCTGGCGATCTCTAGCTGTCTTCAGCCTTTCCTTGATTTGAGTAATCTTATCAGTCGTCTCCTGCACTATTTCAGGTCCTGACAATTGATTTTCTCCTATTTCTGCCCAACAAACTGGAGTTCTGCACTTTCTTCCATACAGTGCCTCGAATGGGGCAGTTTCAATACTTGAATGATAACTATTGTTATAGGAGAATTCGATCAGCGGTAAATGATCATCCCAATTCCCACCAAAATCTATCACACATGCTTGGAGCATGTCTTCAAGAGTTTGGATTGTCCTTTCACTTTGCCCGTCTGTTTGTGGATGATATGCAGTGCTTAGGTTTAGTCGAGTTCCCATTGCTTGCTGGAAACTTTTCCAGAAATGAGAAGTGAAACGACTATCCCTATCTGATACAATGGAGAGTGGAACTCCATGTAGAGATACGACTTCATCTACATACAACTTTGCCAGTCTTTCCATGCTAAAGGTTTCTTTCATAGGTAGAAAGTGAGCTGATTTGGTTAATCGATCCACACTTACCCAAATTGCATCATTACCTTTTCTGGTTTTGGGTAACTTAGTAACAAAATCCATTGTTATAAGTTCCCATTTCCATACTGGCATTTCTAATTGTTGTAGTAGACCTAAAGGTTTCTGATGTTCTGCCTTAACTTGTGAACAAGTGAGACATTTAGAAACATATCGTGCTATATCCTTTTTCATTCCTATCCACCAAAAGTTCTTTCTTAAATCTTGGTACATCTTATTGTTTCCTGGATGTATAGTATACCTAGATTTATGAGCTTCTTCTAAAATTTTATTTCTTAGTTCTCCTTGTTTTGGTACCCAAATCCTTTTCTTATGGAATCTCCAAATTCCATCAGCTCCTTGTTCTAATTCTTTTATTCGTCCTTTCATTCCTTCAGTAACATCCTCTATTGATATTTTTTAAAAATGCTTCAATTGTTCCATTAAATCTAACTGTAGATTTAATCTGAGAGCACGAACTCGTCGTTGTTTCTCATGATACTTACGACTTAAGGCATCTGCAACTACATTTGCTTTTCCCTCGTGATATTGAATATCACAGTCGTAGTCACTTAAAATTTCCATCCATCTTCTTTGCCTCATGTTTAACTCTTTTTGCCCAAATATATATCTTAAACTCTTATGATCTGTATAGATAGTAAACTTACTTCCTGATGCGTGTGAAGTGTCGTATATTTTAGGTGTATATTTTAAGCCCTTTTAACACTTATTTTAGCCAAGTTTTAAATTTATAAAACACGATATTTCACTAACACTAAACACACATATGGGCAAGTGCACCCATCGTTGAGTGTAGTATAGCGTTGGTAAGATACCGAGGTCGTCCAAGGACACAAGAGCTTTTAATACCGGTTTATCCTCAACGTCTAACCAAAATAAAAGTTTAGAAAAATGTTTTTAAACTAAGAAAAATAAAAACTAACTAAAATGCTGAAAATAAAAATAAAAATAAAAACAGATAGACAAGATGAATCACTTGGTTCCGACTCGTATCTAGTATAACCTTTGATTATTTCCGCACTTTTGCACATAATTAAGAGATTATCTTAGTTATTGTAGTAGGCCCCTCTTTTGAAGGTGACGTTACCCTCACCCCAGTAGTTTGAGTCAGCAGGGATACAATCCTAAAGGGGTGGATTATTGGAAGATAATGAATTAAGTTATTAATGCAGTATTGTGGTAGGCCCCGCTTTTGGCGGTGACGTTACCCTCGACTAAGTAGTCTGAGTCAGCAGGGATACAGTCCTAAATAGCCGGGTTATAGTATTAATAGTAGTTAACTTATGAGGGGATCAAAGAGTTTGGACCCCCGCCATCCAATACCGTGAAGTATTGAAGGAGGTCCTACTAAATTTGACCCAGGTCCATTGCAGGACCTCTAAACGCTGAACAATGGCAAGGCCTTTACCAAACCGTTCCCTTAACCCCCTACCAGGTAGCCAACATACCTCCATATAGACCGTGGAGATATGAATGGTGAAAATCCTTTATTTTATATAGACAGTAAAATAATGCCAAGACACCACGGACAAACGATAAAGAAAGATCACCTTCAACATAAGTAACTAGTTATTAAAGTCATTAATACAAAACCAAATAAAAAGTGCAAAAGATTAGAAATAAAAAGTATTATACTAGACACTTTGTCTTCACCAAGTGATGTAAGAGACTTAGGCAAACATGGCCTTGATTGTCAAGAACTCTTACGATCAATCTTGGATCCCGAGACGACTCACACACTCTATGATGGACAATGGATGATGGTGTTGTGATGGTGGTGGGTGGTGGATGAAGTGTGAGAGAGGTGGTGTGCCAAGGGATGAGATGAAATGAATCCAAGCACTCCTATTTATAGGCTGAACAGAGAGCTGGACAGGGCCCCGTGTCCGCTGGACACGGCCCCGTGCCCGTCTGACACTCTCTCTCCTCATTAATTGTAATTCGCAATTACAATAAATGCGCCTGCTGTACTTTCGACACGCCCCCATGTCCGCTGAGCACGGCCCGTGGTGGGCAATAGAAGCTTCTATAGGTTTGTCTTTTCTGCTGCTTCTTGGGCACGGCCCCGTGCTGGCTGAGCACGGGGCGTGTTCAGCCTTCTGTTTTCTCTATTTTGCTTTGGAAGGTGCCGTTGAGGGTTCGGGCAATCCACTAATGTTCCTTTTCTTGTATTTATGTTGGATTTAGCTGTCTTTTTGCTTCTTTTGCGTTTTTGAGCTCATTTAATCCTGAAAATACAAAAGGAAGACAAAAACACTCTTTTTCCAATATTAGTACTAAAAAAGGGTTAGTTTTATGCCTCATTTGATGTAATTTATATGTTGCATTTTACACACATCAAATACCCCCACACTTGAACTTTTGCTTGTCCTCAAGCAAAACTCTTTAATATTTGGCTTACACTCCCAAATGGAATAGGTAGAAGAGAAGGTTTTGGGCTTGTCATAGAGTGTCGGGAATTCCAAGATCTTTTTGGGGTTTTATTTTTATTTATTTACACTCCTATTCGTAATGATTTATTTAGAACTGTTCATAAAAGAAATTACTTATTTGGGCATAACATGCCTTTTTAAAATTCTATTTATATACAAGTTCACATACCTCGCGGGGAAATCACTCACACTCGGCCGAAGGTGTATTTTTAGTGAATCACTCGAGAGCGGCACGGAACTTATTCCTACCATAGGCTTGCCAAGAAATCAATCCTCCTCCTTTTTAACTTTTATACCTTTGTAGATATCAAGAGGACTTTGTGGGTTAAGGGTTGGCTAGGGTTAAAGGTAGGTGGTTGGGTTAGTGGTTAGTAGAAAAAGGGCTAAAAAGCGTAACAAGTGTCGGTTTTCGTATTTTTGCAACTTTTTATTTTTGATGAAGCTTTTATTCAAACAAAGTTATTTTTGATTACTTTGTTTGTTTATTTTCTTTTTGCTTCATATTATTTTTTTTTTTTTTTTTCACGAAGAACCGAACTTGTTACTAAAATAAAGGGTTAAAAATGAAAAAGGTTTTGGTGGGTGAAAGGGTTTTTGTTTTGGGTGATGAAACGAAAAGGTTTAGGCTCAAATGGGCTAACTAGGGGGATTTTTGGGTAGGTGGTAAAAGAAAAAGAAAAATAATGGTGTAGAAAAAAAAAATGTTAGTCCTAATGCCTCCATCATTTACTTACTCGGGTTTAAGTTGATAAGGACCGGGAATGTATTGTTATGGCAAGTTCTAGAGTCGTAAGAACCAAGCGGCTATTCACACAAGAAACGAAAAATGAGCATTTAGTCAAATGATATGGAATTGTGTGCTCAATAAAGGCTCAAAACTCACTTTTGTGGGAATGGGTTTTTATGTGATCAAGTATATATAATCAAATTTTAAATAAGTTTGTCATGCCTTTTCATAATTTTCTTATGTTGGTTCTTTTTATCACTACGCTATCGGTTGTAAATTTGTAAAAATATACCCTTTTTGAGAGCTTGAATTTCCCGAGTCAAACCTAGACAAGTAAAAAAAAAATTTGAAATTTTTGAAAAAATTTGGGGTGATTAGCGGTTCCAATAGAGTTTTGTGTAAGGCTTGTATTTAGGACTTGCAAAATTCAAGGTTTTAGCATCCCCCCCACACTTAAATTACACATTGTCCTCAATGTGTCCCAAAAATAAATTTTTAGGTTGATTAGATGTGTAAAATAGTGTTTAAAAAGCAAAAATTCGTGTTACTGGGCACTGAACACGGCCCCGTGTTATCCGGGCACGGCCCCGTGTTCAAGTGCCAGTAACAAAATTGAAATAAGAGAAACAGAAGTCTGGACACGGGGGCGTGTTGGGTGAACACGGCCCGTGTCCAGTTACCTGTACTGGGCGTTTTCTGCAGGTGGTTCGACACGGGGCCGTGTTGGTTGGGCACGGCCCGTGTTGAACCTTCTGAAAGGGAGAAAATTGTCGGGTTGCCTCGTTCTTGTGCATGGGATCATTTTTCTCGTTCCCCTTTTCATCCTTTACCACCATGAGTGTGTTTTATTCATTACAAACCATCCAAACATTAAAACCATCATTTCATTTCATCATAGAGAGAACTTACATAGTCCTAAATTAAACTAAAATTAGAACTTAGCTAGATAGGTCAGCAAGTACACGAGGTTATCATAAGGAGTTCTACTAATTTAGGAAAATTTCGAGAATGATTTCCCGATAGAGTAGGACTTTTAGCCGAACGAGTTCCTTCCTAAACTTTGTTTAAAGCCATTCTTCGATCTCCCTAGGGAGGAAGAATGCGGCTTCGTTTTCTTCTGCTGTTGGTGGTTGAGGGGGAACATTCACCGGGACTCCTTGCACCACTCTTCGAGGAAGCTCTTGGTGCATGGCGTACCATTCAGCTGGAATGACAACTTCGGGCACCATGTTCCACGCCCTTTGGGTTATTATGGGTACCAAAGGCGGGGAGGCGAGAAGGTTCAACCTCTGGTGCAAGAGGTTTACTTCATGGAGACAGCCCTCCAGCCCCACAGTAAGATGGTTGATACGGTCGACCAATGCTTCTTCCACTCCCGTCATTTCATCAATAGCCTCCCTTAGAGCGTAAACATAGTTTACAAGAGAGTCTTCTGCTGTTGAAGATCTCCTCCCTTGTCGGTTATTCCTTGAAGATGATCCGCTTGTTCTGCTTGCCATTTTCTGTGAAGAAAACCGAAGAAAACTAAATTTTTACAAAACAGAGCCCCTGGACACGTCCCCGTGCTCGTTGAGCACGACCCCGTGTCCATTTGTCTGCAGGATTTTTGGCTAAAGACTCTTGGAGTTTTAAATTATTTTTATGATTTTTATCTGGGTTTTAAGCTCGGATAATTTAAAGTAAAGTTATTCAACTAACTTTAGCCCAGAATCTTTAGCAAATAATCTTACAAACTTCACATAGAGGATTGGAATCAAAGGATTTCCAAGCTTCCATGGAGGAACTTTTGAAAAATTTTGAAAGAGGAGGAAATGAATAAAAGTGGAAAGGACAAGAGGGTCCCTTGGAACCTTCTTTTGACACTTACCTAGGATGGTATGAGTGAAAATTCCAGAGATCTCTGTCAATTGAAGTGGTCAAAATGAGCAGGAATCAGGCTGCATTTAAAGAAAACGACAGCGCCCTGGGCACGGCCCCGTGTTGACTGGACACGGCCCCGTGTTCAGAGAAAATCCTGACACATTTTGTCCGTATTCTGACCAAATCAGCAGAGAATCTTTTTAGTGAGCACGGGGGCGTGTTGACCTGGACACGGCCCCGTGTCTGGAGGCTGCTTTATGGAGTTTTGCTAATTCAAGGATCTCCCCGATATCGGGTGGTTCCTTACTGGTTGGAACAACCCCAAAGTGCCTAATATACCTTAATTGTCCTAGACTAAGGCGAGAACGCAAGAGGTTGTCGGTGAGGGTAATTCCTATTTTCATTCTAGGTGGACAAGTCCAACCCTTTTCCGGGCTCTTGTTAAAGAAGGTATATGCCGAATCGCTCAGGTCTATGTATGCACCGAACGAAGTCGATGGAGAGTCCTTCACGGCACAATCGACACAGGGACGACTATCGTCCAAGTCTTTGCTAGGTACGAAGGTATTTTCGGGAGCAACGAGGTTGTCGGAATGCGGTTCCAACATTTCTTCATGGGTATCGTCTTGGGGCGGATTAATAAAATCCTTCCTAAGCTCTTCTATCCATTTCAGAATTAGCTCTTCTAGTTGAAATAATTCGCTAAGGAACATTTCCCCTAGAATATCTGGCTGGGCGCATTCGAGGGAGAAATAGTGCTTATTTTTACTTTCGCCCCTCTTAAGGTTGTGAGAAGATCGTGGGTCCATGTAGTGGGGCCTATAATTTAGGAAGTAGCATTTTACTTCTTCATGTTCGCCACCACATAATTGACACCACGTACCATAAGAGTCCCGAAAGTAAAAATAATCACTATCACTCATATTTATGTCAGAAATTACCAACCGTCGGGATCTAACGGTTCTGTTTTCAGTAACTGAAACTTGGGCACGGGGGCGTGTTGAGTGGACACGGCCCCGTGTTCAGCTTACTGTCTGATGTAAAACAGGATTGCCAGTTCCAATGATTGAGCACGTGGGCGTGTTCAGCGGGCACGGCCCGTGCTGAGCTCTGCAGAAGCTGAAAAACTAAGAAAAACCAAAAAAATAAAAAAGAAAAATAAAAGATGATTAGGCCGTTGATTCCTAACTTTCTTAAAATCCTTGTGTCCCCGGCAACGGCGCCAAAAACTTGATGCGTGTGAAGTGTCGTATATTTTAGGTGTATATTTTAAGCCCTTTTTAACACTTATTTTAGCCAAGTTTTAAATTTATAAAACACGATATTTCACTAACACTAAACACACATATGGGCAAGTGCACCCATCGTTGAGTGTAGTATAGCGTTGGTAAGATACCGAGGTCGTCCAAGGACACAAGAGCTTTTAATACCGGTTTATCCTCAACGTCTAACCAAAATAAAAGTTTAGAAAAATGTTTTTAAACTAAGAAAAATAAAAACTAACTAAAATGCTGAAAATAAAAATAAAAATAAAAACAGATAGACAAGATGAATCACTTGGTTCTGACTCGTATCTAGTATAACCTTTGATTATTTCCGCACTTTTGCACATAATTAAGAGATTATCTTAGTTATTGTAGTAGGCCCCTCTTTTGAAGGTGACGTTACCCTCACCCCAGTAGTTTGAGTCAGCAGGGATACAATCCTAAAGGGGTGGATTATTGGAAGATAATGAATTAAGTTATTAATGCAGTATTGTGGTAGGCCCCGCTTTTGGCGGTGACGTTACCCTCGACTAAGTAGTCTGAGTCAGCAGGGATACAGTCCTAAATAGCCGGGTTATAGTATTAATAGTAGTTAACTTATGAGGGGATCAAAGAGTTTGGACCCCCGCCATCCAATACCGTGAAGTATTGAAGGAGGTCCTACTAAATTTGACCCAGGTCCATTGCAGGACCTCTAAACGCTGAACAATGGCAAGGCCTTTACCAAACCGTTCCCTTAACCCCCTACCAGGTAGCCAACATACCTCCATATAGACCGTGGAGATATGAATGGTGAAAATCCTTTATTTTATATAGACAGTAAAATAATGCCAAGACACCACGGACAAACGATAAGGAAAGATCACCTTCAACATAAGTAACTAGTTATTAAAGTCATTAATACAAAACCAAATAAAAAGTGCAAAAGATTAGAAATAAAAAGTATTATACTAGACACTTTGTCTTCACCAAGTGATGTAAGAGACTTAGGCAAACATGGCCTTGATTGTCAAGAACTCTTACGATCAATCTTGGATCCCGAGACGACTCACACACTCTATGATGGACAATGGATGATGGTGGTGGATGATGGTGTTGTGATGGTGGTGGGTGGTGGATGAAGTGTGAGAGAGGTGGTGTGCCAAGGGATGAGATGAAATGAATCCAAGCACTCCTATTTATAGGCTGAACAGAGAGCTGGACACGGCCCCGTGTCCGCTGGACACGGCCCCGTGCCCGTCTGACACTCTCTCTCCTCATTAATTGTAATTCGCAATTACAATAAATGCGCCTGCTGTACTTTCGACACGCCCCCGTGTCCGCTGAGCACGGCCCGTGGTGGGCAATAGAAGCTTCTATAGGTTTGTCTTTTCTGCTGCTTCTTGGGCACGGCCCCGTGCTGGCTGAGCACGGGGCGTGTTCAGCCTTCTGTTTTCTCTATTTTGCTTTGGAAGGTGCCGTTGAGGGTTCGGGCAATCCACTAATGTTCCTTTTCTTGTATTTATGTTGGATTTAGCTGTCTTTTTGCTTCTTTTGCGTTTTTGAGCTCATTTAATCCTGAAAATACAAAAGGAAGACAAAAACACTCTTTTTCCAATATTAGTACTAAAAAAGGGTTAGTTTTATGCCTCATTTGATGTAATTTATATGTTGCATTTTACACACATCAAATACCCCCACACTTGAACTTTTGCTTGTCCTCAAGCAAAACTCTTTAATATTTGGCTTACACTCCCAAATGGAATAGGTAGAAGAGAAGGTTTTGGGCTTGTCATAGAGTGTCGGGAATTCCAAGATCTTTTTGGGGTTTTATTTTTATTTATTTACACTCCTATTCGTAATGATTTATTTAGAACTGTTCATAAAAGAAATTACTTATTTGGGCATAACATGCCTTTTTAAAATTCTATTTATATACAAGTTCACATACCTCGCGGGGAAATCACTCACACTCGGCCGAAGGTGTATTTTTAGTGAATCACTCGAGAGCGGCACGGAACTTATTCCTACCATAGGCTTGCCAAGAAATCAATCCTCCTCCTTTTTAACTTTTATACCTTTGTAGATATCAAGAGGACTTTGTGGGTTAAGGGTTGGCTAGGGTTAAAGGTAGGTGGTTGGGTTAGTGGTTAGTAGAAAAAGGGCTAAAAAGCGTAACAAGTGTCGGTTTTCGTATTTTTGCAACTTTTTATTTTTGATGAAGCTTTTATTCAAACAAAGTTATTTTTGATTACTTTGTTTGTTTATTTTCTTTTTGCTTCATATTATTTTTTTTTTCACGAAGAACCGAACTTGTTACTAAAATAAAGGGTTAAAAATGAAAAAGGTTTTGGTGGGTGAAAGGGTTTTTGTTTTGGGTGATGAAACGAAAAGGTTTAGGCTCAAAGGGGCTAATTTAAGATAGATGCTTGACAGCTTTTGCTTACCCATACTGTAACTAACAAATAATCAGTTAATAACACACATAATCACATAATAGTAATCAAGAAAAATTAAGTATTTCTAAATACTTAATTAGCTTAACCCAGTGGCTCTGATACCACCTTATTTCTGTCACGGCCCCGACCCGGTTTGACCCGTTTCAGGAGCCGCGGGACAGAAATCCCGTGGTATTTATTTAATTGAGTTTAACAGCGGAAGTTTATCATCAGGATCGTTTAAAGCTAAAATTTTCCCGATTGATTTTTATTTCACAATTCGGGATAAAACCCCGATAATTTACAATATTATGTTTTTACTACGAAATCGTGATATTACAAAACTTATTTCTTTATTTTATAATGAGCCACTATCTTAAGCTTGAAATGCTCCCCAGCACTTTTCCTGAATTACAACAGATCACCTGAAACATGTTTGAAAAAGGTTTTGTCAGCGGGAAATACTGAGTGAATCATTCTATTTACTAAAATGACACATTTGTTATAATTTACAGTATTAAGAGTGATTACAATGTTTCTATTATCAAACCAACTACCCACGGTATTTGTCACTCGACCGAATCTGTGACTATGGTCATATCCCCCAATTGGCTGCCCCAATGGTGACGATTATCAAGTAATGTATACAAAACCCCACATACCGGCTGTAACTTGGTGATTACAAAGACTTAATCCCCATAATTATAACTTTGAAAATAACATGCTTTTATAAACAAATTTGATAAAAAGAGAGAATGACTCACATTGCTGATTTAATACGGACAGAGTCTAGTCTATGAATTAGCCTGATTAACCTAATTTAGATAACAATGCACACAAAACTGGGTTAGTAATCAATACAGCATTTACGATAACTCACGAGATCAACCATCACAACGAGTGACAAAGTGCTATGCTTAACATCTGTCGAATTAACGACTAATGACAAAGCATCACCCTAATGTGGGCAGCACTTAAACACCCGTTGAGTACATTGATCGATCAGAAAATGAATCGTAGCAGCGATCGTGCTAATACCCTGTTTTGCGGCGTCGAATTGTGAACTGTGTGTGTTTTTGTAGTATTTCGAACGTAACTCGCAGTGTATAAGGAATTTTTACGTCGTTTTTCTTTCTGAATTCAAGTCCCACTGTCCTCTATTTATTGGTAAATTTTGACCCTGAGGCGGCCCGCGTGAGATTTAAGCTAACCGTAGGCGGGCCGCGTGAGACCTATTTTTAGGCATAGGGTTGCCACGGTTGGGACTAGCCTTGCTGACTTGACAGTTTTCGTAAATTCCTTTCTGCCAACGTTTTAAGTGGATAATCGTCAATAGGGTTTAACCCCCCTGAGTTTTAGGGGCCCTAATCCTGATTCTGAAAATTATGAAAATTTTAGGGTTTGTTCAGAATCACTTGGGTGTCTCAATTAGGGTTTCCTATTGGACTAATTAATTTAATAATTATGACTTTTGATGAGAGTTGTTACACCAACCACCCAAGAATGGAATCATCGAGCGAAAACACTTGACAACCTCCTAGAAGCAGCTTTTATTGCCACTAGACCTTTCTCCATCAATTAGGAATCTGATGCCGTCACTAAACACATTCCTCAAATTGTAGCCATTTGTTGAGTGTTCTTTTTTTGTGTCTAATCCTCCTATATATCATCATTGCCCTTGATTTTCTTGACTGCATATATCTTAAATGTCAACATATACACGTGTGATTTAGTTTACGAAAATTTTTCAATGCCGAGAACCTCGATCAGAGAGTAAAAAGCCGTAAGGTTCAGAATGGTGTAAAATTAAAATGTGATATAACGGGCTAGGATTCGAGTTACAGGAACAAGGGGCAAACCAACCACCCAAGAATGGAATCACGGAGCGAAAACACTTGACAACCTCCTAGAAGCAGCTTTTCTGGCCACCAGACCTTTCTCCATCAATTGGGAATCTAATGCCGTCACTAAACACATTCCTTAAATTGTAGCCATTTGTTGAGTGTTTTTTTTTTGTGTCTAATCCGCATATATATCACCATTGCCCTTGATTTTCTTGACTGTATATCTCTTAAATGTCAACATATACATGTGTGATTTAGTTTACGAAGATTTTTCAATGCCGAGAACCTCGATCAGAGAGTAAACAAGGCGTAAGGTTCACAATGGTGTAAAATTAAAATGGGATATACCGGGCTAGGATTCGAGTTACAGGAACAAGGGCCAAACCAACTACCCAAGAATGGAATCGTCGAGCGAAAACACTTGATAACCTCCTAGAAGCAGCTTTTCTTGCCACCAGACCTTTTTCCATCAATTAGGAATCTGATGCCGTCACTAAACACATTCCTTAAATTGTAGCCATTTGTTGAGTGTTTTTTTTTGGTGTCTAATACGCATATGTATCACCATTGCCCTTGATTTTGTTGACTGTATATCTCTTAAATGTCAACATATAAAAGTGTGATTTAGTTTACGAAGATTTTTCAATGCCGAGAACCTCGATCAGAGAGTAAAAAAGGCGTAAGGTTCACAATGGTGTAAAATTAAAATGGGATATAACGGGCTAGGACTCGAGTTACAGGAACAAGGGCCAAACCAACCACCCAAGAGTAGAATTGTCGAGCGAAAACAGTTGACAACCTCCTAGAAGCAGCTTTTCTTGCCACCAGACCTTTCTCCATCAATTAGGAATCTAATGCCGTCACAAAACACATTCCTTAAATTGTAGTCATTTGTTGAGTGTGTTTTTTTGGTATCTAATCCGTATATATATCACCATTGCCCTTGATTTTCTTGACTGTATATCTCTTAAATGTCAACATATACACATGTGATTTAGTTTACGAAGATTTTTCAATGCCGAGAACCTCGATCAGAGAGTAAAAAGGCGTAAGGTTCACAATGGTGTAAAATTAAAATGGGATATATCGGGCTAGGATTCGTGTTACATGAACAAGGGCCAAACCAGCCACCCAAGAATGGAATCGTCGAGCGAAAACACTTGACAACCTCCTAGAAGCAGCTTTTCTTGCCACCAGAACTTTCTCCATCAATTATGAATCTGATGCCGTCACTAAACACATTCCTTAAATTGTAGCCATTTGTTGAGTGTTTTTTTTTTTTGTGTCTAATCCGCATATATATCACCATTGCCCTTGATTTGCTGGACTGTATATCTCTTAAATGTCAACATATACACGTGTGATTTAGTTTACGAAGATTTTTCAATGCCGAGAACCTCGATCAGAGAGTAAAAAAGGCGTAAGGTTGACAATGGTGTAAAATTAAAATGGGATATACCGGGCTAGGATTCGAGTTACAGGAACAAGGGCCAAACCAACCACCCAAGAATGGAATCATCGAGCGAAAACACTTGACAACCTCCTAGAAGCAGCTTTTCTTGCCACCAGACCTTTCTCCATCAATTAGGAATCTGATGCCGTCACTAAACACATTCCTCAAATTGTTGCCATTTGTTGAGTGTTCTTTTTTGTGTCTAATCCTCTTATATATCATCATTGCCCTTGATTTTCTTGAGTGCATATATCTTAAATGTCAACATATACACGTGTGATTTAGTTTACGTAGATTTTTCAATGCCGAGAACCTCGATCAGAGAGTAAAAAAGGCGTTAGGTTCACAATGGTGTAAAATTAAAATGGGATATACCGGGCTAGGATTCGAGTTACAGGAACAAGGGCTAAACCAACCACCCAAGAATGGAATCGTCGAGCGAAAACACTTGACAACCTCCTAGAAACAGCTTTTCTTGCCATCAGACCTTTCTCCATCAATTAGGAATCTGATGCCGTCACTAAACACATTCCTTAAATTGTAGCCATTTATTGAGTGTTTTTTTTTTGGTGTCTAATCCGCATATATATCACCATTGCCCTTGATTTTCTTGACTGTATATCTCTTAAATGTCAACATATACACGTGTGATTTAGTTTACGAAGATTTTTCAATGCTGAGAAACTCGATCAGAGAGTAAAAAAGACGTAGGGTTCACAATGGTGTAAAATTAAAATGGGATATACCGTGCTAGGATTCGAGTAACAGGAACAAGGGCCAAAAGCAACCACCCAAGAATGGAATCGTGGAGCGAAAACACTTGACAACCTCCTAGAAGCAGCTTTTCTTGCCACCAGACATTTCTCCATCAATTAGGAATCTGATGTCGTCACTAAACACATTCCTTAAATTGTAGCCATTTGTTCAGTGTTTTTTTTGGTGTCTAATCCGCATATATATCACCATTGCCCTTGATTTTCTTGACTGTATATCTCTTAAATGTCAACATATACACATGTGATTTAGTTTACGAAGATTTTTCAAGGCCGAGAACCTCGATCAGAGAGTAAAAAAGGCGTAAGGTTCACAATGGTGTAAAATTAAAATGGGATATACCGGGCTAGGATTCGAGTTATAGGAACAAGGGCAAAACCAACCACCCAAGAATGGAATCGTCGAGCGAAAACACTTGATAACCTCCTAGAAGCAACTTTTCTTGCCACCAGACCATTCTCCATCAATTAGGAATCTGATCCTGTCACTAAACACATTGCTTAAATTGTAGCCATTTGTGGAGTGTTTTTTTTTTTTTTTGTCTAATCTGCATATATATCACCATTGCCCTTGATTTTCTTGACTGTATATCTCTTAAATGTCAACATATACATGTGTGATTTAGTTTACGAAGATTTTTCAATGCCGAGAACCTCGATCAGAGAGTAAATAAGGCGTAAGGTTCACAATGGTGTAAAATTAAAATGGGATATACCGGGCTAGGATTCGAGTTACAGGAACAAGGGCATAACCAACTACCCAAGAATGGAATCGTCGAGCGAAAACACTTGAGAACCTCCTAGAAGCAGCTTTTCTTGCCACCAGACCTTTTTCCATCAACTAGGAATCTGATGCCGTCACTAAACACATTCCTTAAATGGTAGCCATTTGTGGAGTGTTTTTTTTTTGTGTCTAATCCGCATATATATCCCCATTGCCCTTGATTTTCTTAACTGTATATCTCTTAAATGTCAACATATACACGTGTGATTTAGTTTACGAAGATTTTTCAATGCCGAGAACCTCGATCCGAGAGTAAAAAAGGCGTAAGGATCACAATGGTGTAAAATTAAAATGTGTTATACCATGCTAGGATTCGAGTTATAGGAACAAGGGCCAAACCAACCACCCAAGACTGGAATCGTCGAGCGAAAACACGTGACAACCTCCCAGAACCAGCTTTTCTTGCCACCAGACCTTTCTCCATCAATTAGGAATCTAATGCCATCACTAAACACATTCTTTAAATTGTAGCCAATTGTTCAGTGTTTTTATTTGGTGTCCAATCCGCATATATATAACCATTGCCCTTGATTTTCTTGACTGTATATCTCTTAAATGTCAACATATACACGTGTGATTTAGTTTACGAAGATTTTTAAATACCGAGAACCTCGATTAGAGAGTAAAAAAGGCGTAGGGTTCACAATGGTGTAAAATTAAAATGGGATATACCAGGCTAGGATTCGAGTTACAGAACAAGGGCCAAACCAACCATCCAAGAATGGAATCGTCGAGCGAAAACACTTGATAACCTCCTAGAAGCAGCTTTTCTTGCCACCAGACCTTTCTCCATCAATTAGGAATCTGATGCCGTCACTAAACACATTCCTTAAATTGTAGCTATTTGTTGAGTGTTTTTTTTGGTGTCTAATCCGCATATATATCACCATTGCCCTTGATTTTCTTGACTGTATATCTCTTAAATGTCAACATATACACGTGTGATTTAGTTTACGAAGATTTTTCAATGCCGAGAAACTCGATCAGAGAGTAAAAAAGACGTAGGGTTCACAATGGTGTAAAATTAAAATGGGATATACCGGGCTAGGATTCGAGTTACAGGAACAAGGGCCAAACCAACCACCCATGAAAGGAATTGTCGAGCGAAAACACTTGACAACCTCCTAGAAGCAGCTTTTCTCGCCACCAGAGCTTTCTCCATGAATTAGGAATTTGATGCCGTCACTAAACACATTCCTTAAATTGTAACCATTTGTTGAGTGTTTTTTTTTGGTGTCTAATCCGCATATATATCACCATTGCCCTTGATTTTCTTGACTATATATCTCTTAAATGTCAACATATACACGTGTGATTTAGTTTACGAAGATTTTTCAATGCAGTGAACCTCGATCATAGAGTAAAAAAGAAGGTAAGGTTCACAATGGTGTAAAATTAGAATGGGATATACCGGGCTAGGATTCGAGTTACAGGAACAAGGGGCAAACCAACCACCCAAGAATGGAATCGTCGAGCGAAAACACGTGACAACCTCCTAGAAGCAGCTTTTCTTGCCACTAGACCTTTCTCCATCAATTAGGAATCTGATGTCGTCAGTAAACCCATTCCTTAAATTATAGCCATTTGTTCAGTGTTTTTTTGGTGTCTAATCCGCATATATATCACCATTGCCCTTGTTTTCTTGACTGTATATCTCTTAAATTTCAACATATACACGTGTGATTAAGTTTACGAAGATTTTTCAAGGCCAAGAACCTCGATCAGAGAGTAAAAAAGGCGTAGGGTTCACAATGGTGTAAAATTAAAATGGGATATACCGGCATAGGATTCGAGTTACAGGAACAAGGGCCAAAGCAACCTGCCAAGAATGGCATCGTCGAGAGATAACACTTACAACCTCCTAGAAGTAGCTTTTCTTGCCACCAGACCTTTCTCCATCAATTTGGAATCTGATGCTGTCACTAAACACATTCCTTAAATTGTAGCCATTTGTTGAGTGTTTTTTTTTGGTGTCTAATCCGCATATATATCACCATTGCCCTTGATTTTCTGGACAGTATATCTCTTAAAGGTCAACATATACACGTGTGATTTAGTTTACGAAGATTTTTCAATGCCGAGAACCTCGATCAGAGAGTAAAAAAGGCGTAAGGTTCACAATGGTGTAAAATTAAAATGGGATATACCGGGCTAGGATTCGAGTTACAGGAACAAGGGCCAAACCAACCACCCAATAATGGAATCGTCGAGCGAAAACACTTGACAACCTCCTAGAAGAAGCTTTTCTTGCCACCAGACCGTTCTCCATCAAGTAGGAATCTGATGCCGTCACTAAACACATTCCTTAAATTGTAGCCATTTGTGGAGTGTTTTTTTTTTGTCTAATCCGCATATATATCACCATTGCCCTTGATTTTCTTGACTGTGTATCTCTTAAATGTCAACATATACATGTGTGATTTAGTTTACGAACATTTTTCAATGCTGAGAACCTCGATCAGAGAGTAAAAAAGGCGTAAGGTTCACAGTGGTGTAAAATTAAAATAGGATATATCCGGCTAGGATTCGAGTTACAGGAACAAGGGCCAAACCCACCAACCAAGAATGGAATCGTCGAGTGAAAACACATGACAACCTCCTAGAAGCAGCTTTTCTTGCAACCAGAGCTTTCTCCATCATTTAGTAATTTGTTGCCGTCACTAAACACATTCCTTAAATTGTAGCCATTTGTTGAGTGTCTAATCCGCACATATATCACTATTGCCCATGATTTTCTTGACTGTATATCTCTTAAATGTCAACATATACACGTGTGATTTGGTTTACGAAGATTTTTCAATGCCGAGAACCTCGATCAGAGAGTAAAAAAGGCATAAGGTTCACAATGGTGTAAAATTAAAACGGGATATACCGGGATTGGATTCGAGTTACAGGAACAAGGGCCAAACCAACCACCCAAGAATGGAATCGTCGAGCGAAAACACCTGACAACCTCCGAGAAGCAGCTTTTCTTGCCACCAGAACTTTCTCCATATATTAAGAATCTGATGCCGTCACTAATCACATTACTTAAAATGTAGCCATTTGTTGAGTTTTTTTTTTTTTGGTGTTTAATCCGCATATATATCACCATTGCCCTTGATTTTCTTGACTGTATATCTCTTAAATGTCAACATATACACGTGTGATTTAGTTTACGAAGATTTTTCAATGCTGAGAACATCGATCAGAGAGTAAAAAAGGCGTAAGGTTCACAATGGTGTAAAATTAAAATGGGATATACCGGGCTAGGATTCGAGTTATAGGAACAAGGGACAAACTAACCACCCAAGAAGGGAATCGTCGAGCGAAAACACTTGACAACCACCTAGAAGCAACTTTTCATGCCACCAAACCTTTCTCCATCAATTAGGAAACTGATGTCGTCACTAAACACAATCCTTAAATTGTAGCCATTTGTTGAGTGTTTTTTTTGTTGTCTAATCCGCATATATATCACCATTGCCCTTGATTTTCTTGACTGTATATCTCTTAAATGTCAACATATAAACGTGTGATTTAGTTTACGAAGATTTTTCAATGCCGAGAACCTCGATGAGAGTAAAAAAGGCGTAAGGTTCACAATGGTGTAAAATTAAAATGGGATATACCGGGCTAGGATTCGAGTTACAGGAACAATGGCCAAACCAACCACCTAAGAATGGAATCGTTGAGCGAAAACACTCCACAACCTCCTAGAAGGAGCTTTTCTTGCCACCAGACCTTTCTCCATTAAATAGGAATCTGATGTCGTCACTAAACACATTCCTTAAATTGCAGCCATTTATTGAGGTTTTTTTTGTGTCTAATCCGCATATATATCACCATTGCCCTTGATTTTCTTGACTGTATATCTCTTAAATGTCAACAAATACACGTGTGATTTAGTTTACGAAGATTTTTCAATGCCGAGAACCTCGATCAGAGAGTAAAAAAGGCGTAAGGTTCACAATGGTGTAAAATTAAAATGGGATATACCGGGCCAGGAATCGAGTTACAGGAACAAGGGCCAAACCAACCACCCAAGAATGGAATCGTCGAGCGAAAACACGTGACAACCTCCTAGAAGCAGCTTTTCTTGCGACCAGACCTTTCTCCATCAATTAGGAATCTGATACCGTCACTAAACACATTCCTTAAATTGTAGCCATTTGTTGAGTGGTTTTTTTGTGTCTAATCCGCATATATATCACCATTGCCCTTGATTTTCTTGACTGTAAATCTCTTAAATGTCAACATATACACGTGTGATTTAGTTTACGAAGATTTTTCAATGCCGAGAACCTCGATCAGAGAGTAAAAAAGGCGTAAGGTTCACAATGGTGTTAAATTAAAATGGGATATACTGTGCTAGGATTCGAGTTACAGGAACAAGGGCCAAACCAACCACCCAAGAATGGAATCGTCAAGCGAAATCACTTGACAACCTCCTAGAAGCAGCTTTTCTTACCCCCAGACCTTTCTCCATCAATTAGGAAACTGATGCCCTCATTAAACACATTCCTTAAATTGTAGCCATTTGTTGAGTGTTTTTTTTTTGTGTCTAATCCGCATATATATCACCATTGCCCTTGATTTTCTTGACTGAATATCTCTTAAATGTCAACATATACACGTGTGATTTAGTTTACGAAAATTTTTCAATGCCGAGATCCTCGATCAGAGAGTAAAAAAGGCATATGGTTCACAATGGTATAAAATTAAAATGGGATATACCGGGGCTAGGATTCGAGTTACAGGAACAAGGGCCAAACCAACCACCCAAGAATGTAATCGATCAGTGAAAACACTTGACATCTGCCTAGAAGTAGCTTTTCTTGCCACCAGACCTTTCTCCATCAATTAGGAATCTGATGCCGTCACTAAACACATTCCTTAAATTGTAGCCATTTGTTGAGTGTTTTTTTTTGGAGTCTCATCCGCATATATATCACCATTGCCCTTGATTTTCTTGACTGCATATCTCTTAAATGTCAACATATACCCGTGTGATTTAGTTTACGAAGATTTTTCAATGCCGAGAACCTCGATCAGAGAGTAAAAAAGGCGTAAGGTTCACAATGGTGTAAAATTAAAATGGGATATACCGGGCTAGGGTTCGAGTTAAAGGAACAAGGGCCAAACCAACCACCCAATAAAGGAATCGTTGAGCGAAAACACTTGACAACCTCCTAGAAGCAGCATTTCTTGCCACCAAACCTTTCTCCATCAATTAGGAATCTGATGCCGTCACTAAACACATTCCTTAAATTGTAGCCATTTGTTGAGTGTTTTTTTGGTGTCTTACCGCATATATATCACCTTTGCCCTTGATTTTCTTGACTGTATATCTCTTAAATCTCAACATATACACGTGTGATTTAGTTTACGAAGATTTTTCAATGCCGAGAACCTCGATCAGAGAGTAAAAAAGGCGTAAGGTTCACAATGGTGTAAAATTAAAATAGGATATACCGGGCTAGGATTCGAGTTATAGGAACAAGGGCCAAACCAACCACCCAAAAATGAAATCGTCGAGAGAAAACACTTAACAACCTCCTAGAAGCAGCTTTTCTTGCCACCAGACCTTTCTCCATCAATTAGGAATCTGATGCCGTCACTAAACACATTCCCTAAATTGTAGCCATTTGTTAAGTGTTTTTTTTTGTGTCTAATCCGCATATATATCACCATTGACCTTGATTTTCTTGACTGTACATCTCTTAAATGACAACATATACACGTGTGATTTAGTTTACGAAAATTTTTCAATGCCGAGAACCTCGATCAGAGAGTAAAAAAGGCGTAAGGTTCACAATGATGTAAAATTAAAATGGGATATACCGGGCTAGGATTCGAGTTACTGGAACAAGGGCCAAACCAACCACCCAAGAATGGAATCGTCGAGCGAAAACATGTGACAACCTCCTAGAAGCAGCTTTTCTTGCCACTAGACCTTTCTCCATCAATTAGGAATCTGATGTCGTCAGTAAACACATTCCTTAAATTATAGCCATTTGTTCAGTGTTTTTTTGGTGTCTAATCCGCATATATATCACCATTGCCCTTGTTTTCTTGACTGTATATCTCTTAAATTTCAACATAGACACGTGTGATTAACTTTACGAAGAATTTTCAAGGCCAAGAACCTCGATCAGAGAGTAAAAAAGGCGTAGGGTTCACAATGGTGTAAAATTAAAATGGGATATACCGGCATAGGATTCGAGTTACAGGAACAAGGTCCAAAGCAACCAGCCAAGAATGGCATCGTCGAGAGATAACACTTACAACCTCCTAGAAGCAGCTTTTCTTGCCACCAGACCTTTCTCCATCAATTTGGAATCTGATGCTGTCACTAAACACATTCCTTAAATTGTAGCCATTTGTGGAGTGTTTTTTTTTGTGTCTAATCCGCATATATATCACCATTGCCCTTGATTTTCTTGACTGTGTATCTCTTAAATGTCAACATATACATGTGTGATTTAGTTTACGAAGATTTTTCAATGCCGAGAACCTCGATCAGAGAGTAAAAAAGGCGTAAGGTTCACAGTGGTGTAAAATTAAAATAGGATATATCCGGCTAGGATTCGAGTTACAGGAACAAGGGCCAAACCAACCAACCAAGAATGGAATCGTCGAGTGAAAACACATGACAACCTCCTAGAAGCAGCTTTTCTTGCAACCAGAGCTTTCTCCATCATTTAGTAATTTGTTGCCGTCACTAAACACATTCCTTAAATTGTAGCCATTTGTTGAGTGTCTAATCCGCACATATATCACTATTGCCCATGATTTTCTTGACTGTATATCTCTTAAATGTCAACATATACACGTGTGATTTGGTTTACGAAGATTTTTCAATGCCGAGAACCTCGATCAGAGAGTAAAAAAGGCATAAGGTTCACAATGGTGTAAAATTAAAACGGGATATACCGGGATTGGATTCGAGTTACAGGAACAAGGGCCAAACCAACCACCCAAGAATGGAATCGTCGAGCGAAAACACCTGACAACCTCCGAGAAGCAGCTTTTCTTGCCACCAGAACTTTCTCCATATATTAAGAATCTGATGCCGTCACTAATCACATTACTTAAAATGTAGCCATTTGTTGAGTTTTTTTTTTTTGGTGTTTAATCCGCATATATATCACCATTGCCCTTGATTTTCTTGACTGTATATCTCTTAAATGTCAACATATACACGTGTGATTTAGTTTACGAAGATTTTTCAATGCTGAGAACATCGATCAGAGAGTAAAAAAGGCGTAAGGTTCACAATGGTGTAAAATTAAAATGGGATATACCGGGCTAGGATTCGAGTTACAGGAACAAGGGACAAACTAACCACCCAAGAATGGAATCGTCGAGCGAAAACACTTGACAACCACCTAGAAGCAACTTTTCATGCCACCAAACCTTTCTCCATCAATTAGGAAACTGATGTCGTCACTAAACACAATCCTTAAATTGTAGCCACTTGTTGAGTGTTTTTTTTGTTGTCTAATTCGCATATATATCACCATTGCCCTTGATTTTCTTGACTGTATATCTCTTAAATGTCAACATATAAACGTGTGATTTAGTTTACGAAGATTTTTCAATGCCGAGAACCTCGATGAGAGAGTAAAAAAGGCGTAAGGTTCACAATGGTGTAAAATTAAAATGGGATATACCGGGCTAGGATTCTAGTTACAGGAACAATTGCCAAACCAACCACCTAAGAATGGAATCGTTGAGCGAAAACACTCCACAACCTCCTAGAAGGAGCTTTTCTTGCCACCAGACCTTTCTCCATTAAATAGGAATCTGATGTCGTCACTAAACACATTCCTTAAATTGCAGCCATTTATTGAGGTTTTTTTTGTGTCTAATCCGCATATATATCACCATTGCCCTTGATTTTCCTGACTGTATATCTATTAAATGTCAACAAATACACGTGAGATTTAGTTTACGAAGATTTTTCAATGCTGAGAACCTCGATCAGAGAGTAAAAAAGGCGTAAGGTTCACAATGGTGTAAAATTAAAATGGGATATACCGGGCCAGGAATCGAGTTACAGGAACAAGGGCCAAACCAACCACCCAAGAATGGAATCGTCGAGCGAAAACCCGTGACAACCTCCTAGAAGCAGCTTTTCTTGCCACCAGACCTTTCTCCATCAATTAGGAATCTGCTGCCGTCACTAAACACATTCCTTAAATTGTAGCCATTTGTTGAGTGGTTTTTTTGTGTCTAATCCGCATATATATCCCCATTGCCCTTGATTTTCTTGACTGTAAATCTCTTAAATGTCAACATATACACGTGTGATTTAGTTTACGAAGATTTTTCAATGCCGAGAACCTCGATCAGAGAGTAAAAAAGGCGTAAGGTTCACAATGGTGTTAAATTAAAAAGGGATATACTGTGCTAGGATTCGAGTTACAGGAACAAGGGCCAAACCAACCACCCAAGAATGGAATCGTCAAGCGAAATCACTTGACAACCTCCTAGAAGCAGCTTTTCTTACCCCCAGACCTTTCTCCATCAATTAGGAAACTGATGCCCTCATTAAACACATTCCTTAAATTGTAGTCATTTGTTGAGTGTTTTTTTTTGTGTCTAATCCGCATATATATCACCATTGCCCTTGATTTTCTTGACTGAATATCTCTTAAATGTCAACATATACACGTGTGATTTAGTTTACGAAAATTTTTCAATGCCGAGATCCTCGATCAGAGAGTAAAAAAGGCATATGGTTCACAATGGTGTAAAATTAAAATGGGATATACCGGGGCTAGGATTCGAGTTACAGGAACAAGGGCCAAACCAACCACCCAAGAATGTAATCGATCAGTGAAAACACTTGACATCTGCCTAGAAGTAGCTTTTCTTGCCACCAGACCTTTCTCCATCAATTAGGAATCTGATGCCGTCACTAAACACATTCCTTAAATTGTAGCCATTTGTTGAGTGTTTTTTTTTGGAGTCTCATCCGCATATATATCACCATTGCCCTTGATTTTCTTGACAGCATATCTCTTAAATGTCAACATATACCCGTGTGATTTAGTTTACGAAGATTTTTCAATGCCGAGAACCTCGATCAGAGAGTAAAAAAGGCGTAAGGTTCACAATGGTGTAAAATTAAAATGGGATATACCGGGCTAGGGTTCGAGTTAAAGGAACAAGGGCCAAACCAACCACCCAATAAAGGAATCGTTGAGCGAAAACACTTGACAACCTCCTAGAAGCAGCATTTCTTGCCACCAAACCTTTCTCCATCAATTAGGAATCTGATGCCGTCACTAAACACATTCCTTAAATTGTAGCCATTTGTTGAGTGTTTTTTTGGTGTCTTACCGCATATATATCACCTTTGCCCTTGATTTTCTTGACTGTATATCTCTTAAATCCCAACATATACACGTGTGATTTAGTTTACGAAGATTTTTCAATGCCGAGAACCTCGATCAGAGAGTAAAAAAGGCGTAAGGTTCACAATGGTGTAAAATTAAAATAGGATATACCGGGCTAGGATTCGAGTTACAGGAACAAGGGCCAAACCAACCACCCAAAAATGAAATCGTCGAGAGAAAACACTTAACAACCTCCTAGAAGCAGCTTTTCTTGCCACCAGACCTTTCTCCATCAATTAGGAATCTGATGCCGTCACTAAACACATTCCCTAAATTGTAGCCATTTGTTAAGTGTTTTTTTTTTGTGTCTAATCCGCATGTATATCACCATTGCCCTTGATTTTCTTGACTTTATATCTCTTAAATGTCAACATATACACGTGTGATTTAGTTTACGAAGATTTTTCAATGCCGAGAACCTCGATCAGAGAGTTAAAAAGGCGTAAGGTTCACAATGGTGTAAAATTAAAATGGGATATACCGGGCTAGGATTCGAGTTACAGGAACAAGGGCCAAACAACCACCCAAGAATGGAATCGTCGAGCGAAAACATTTGACAACCTCCTAGAAGCAGCTTTTCTTGCCACCAGACCTTTCTCCATCAATTAGGAATCTGATGCCGTCACTAAACACATTTATTAAATTGTAGCCATTTGTTGAGTTTTTTTTTTGGTGTCTAATCCGCATATATATCACCATTGACCTTGATTTTCTTGACTGTACATCTCTTAAATGTCAACATATACACGTGTGATTTAGTTTACGAAAATTTTTCAATGCCGAGAACCTCGATCAGAGAGTAAAAAAGGCGTAAGGTTCACAATGATGTAAAATTAAAATGGGATATACCGGGCTAGGATTCGAGTTACAGGAACAAGGGCCAAACTAACCACCCAAGAATGGAATCGTCGAGGGAAAACACTTGACTACCTCCTAGAAGCAGCTTTTCTTGCCATCAGACCTCTCTCCATCAATTAGGAATCTGATGCCGTCACTAAACACATTCCTTCAATTGTAGCCATTGGTTGAGTGTTTTTTTTTTGGTGTCAAATCCGCATATATATCACCATTGCCCTTGATATTCTTGACTGTATATTTCTTAAATGTCAACATATACACGTGTGATTTAGTTTACGAGAAATTTTCAATGCCGAGAACCTCGATCAGAGAGTAAAAAAGGCGTAATGTTCACAATGGTTTAAAATTAAAATGTGATATACCGGGCTAGGATTCGAGTTACAGGAACAAGGGCCAAACCAACCACCCAAGAATGGAATCGTCGAGCGAAAACACTTGAGAACCTCCTAGAAGCAGCTTTTCTTGCCACCAGACATTTCTCCATCAATTAGTAATCTGATGTTGTCACTAAACACATTCCTTAAATTGTAGCCATTTGTTGAGTGTTTTTTTTTTGGGTCTAATCCGCTTTTATATCACCATTAACCTTGATTTTCTTGACTGTATATCTCTTAAATGTCAACATATACACGTGTGATTTAGTTTACGAAGATATTTCAATGCCGAGAACCTCTATCAGAGAGTAAAAAAGGAGTAAGGTTCACAATGGTGTAAAATTAAAATGTGATATACCGGGCTAGGATTCGAGTTACAGGAACAAGGGCCAAACCAACCACCCAAGAATGGAATCGTCGAGCGAAAACACTTGACAACCTCCTAGAAGCAGCTTTTCTTGCCACCAGACCTTTCTCCATCAATTAGGAATCGGATGTCGTCACTAAACACATTCCTTAAATTGTAGCCATTTGTTGAGTGTTTTTATTTGTGTCTAATCCGCATATATATCACCATTGCCCTTGATTTTCTTGACTGTATATCTCTTAAATGTCAACATATACATGTGTGATTTAGTTTACGAAGACTTTTCAATGCCGAGAACCTCGATCAGAGAGTAAAAAAGGCGTAAGGTTCACAATGATGTTAAATTAAAATAGGATATACCGGGCTAGGATTCGAGTCACAGGAACAAGGGCCAAACCAACCACCCAAGAATGGAATCGTCGAGCGAAAACACTTGACAACCTCCTAGAAGCAGCTTTTCTTGCCCCCAGACATTTCTCCATCATTTAGGAAACTGATGCCCTCACTAAACACATTTCTTAAATTGTAGCCATTTGTTGAGTGTTTTTTTTTTGTGTCTAATCCATGTATATATCACCATTGCCCTTGATTTTCTTGACTGTATATCTCTTAAATGTCAACATATACACGTTTGATTTAGTTTACGAAGATTTTTCAATGCCGAGAACCTCGACCAGAGAGTAAAAAAGGCGTAAGGTTCACAATGGTGTAAAATTAAAATGGGATATACCGGGCTAGGATTCGAGTTACAGGAACAAGGGCCAAACCAACCACCCAAGAATGTAATCGATCAGTGAAAACACTTGACATCTGCCTAGAAGTAGCTTTTCTTGCCACCAGACCTTTCTCCATCAATTAGGAATCTGATGCCGTCACTAAACACATTCCTTAAATTGTAGCCATTTGTTGAGTGTTTATTTTTTTGGTGTCTAATCCGCATATATATCACCATTGCCCTTGATTTTCTTGACTATATATCTCTTAAATGTCAACATATACACGTGTGATTTAGTTTACGAAGATTTTTCAATGCCGAGAACCTCGATCAGAGAGTAAAAAAGGCGTAAGGTTCACATTGGTGTAAAATTAAAATGGGATATACCGGGCTAGGATTCGAGTTACATGAACAATGGCCAAACCAACCACCCAAGAATGGAATCGTCGAGCGAAAACACTTGACAACCTCCTAGAATCTGCTTTTCTTGCCACCAGACCTTTCTCCATCAATTAGGAATCTGATGCCGTCACTAAACACATTCCATAAATTGTAGCCATTTGTTGAGTGTTTTTTTTTTGTGTCTAATCCGCATATATATCACCATTGCCCTTTATTTTCTTAACTGTATATCTCTTAAATGTCAACATATATACTTGTGATTTAGTTTACGAAGATTTTTCAATGCCGAGAACCTCGATCAGAGAGTAAAAAAGGCGTAAGGTTCACAATGGTGTAAAATAAAAATGGGATATACCGGGCTAGGATTCGAGTTACAGGAACAAGGGCCAAACCAACCACCCAAGAATGGAATCGTGGAGCGAAAACACTAGAGAACCTCCTAGAAGCAGCTTTTCTTGCCACCAGACCTTTCTCCATCAATTAGGAATCTGATGCCGTCACTAAACACATTCCTTAAATTGTAGCCATTTATTGAGTGTTTTTTTTTTGTGTCTAATCCGCATATATATCACTATTGGCCTTGATTTTCTTGACTGTATATCTCTTAAATGTCAATATATACACGTGTGATTTAGTTTACGAAGATTTTTCAATGTCGAGAACATCGATCAGAGAGTAAAAAACGCATAAGGTTCACAATTGTGTAAAATTAAAATGGGATTTACCGGGCTAGGAATCGAGTTACAGGAACAATGGCCAAACTAACCACCCAAGAATGGAATCGTCGAGCGAAAAGACTTGACAACCTCCTAGAACCAGCTTTTCTTGCCACCAGACATTTCTCCATCAATTAGGAATCCGATGCCGTCACTAAACACATTCCTTAAATTGTCGCCATTTGTTGAGTGGTTTTTTTTTTGTGTGTAATCTGCATATATATCACTATTGCCCTTGATTTTCTTGACTGTATATCTCTTAAATGTCAATATGTACACGTGTGATTTAGTTTACGAAGATTTTTCAATGCCGAGAACCTCGATCAGAGTTTAAAAAGGCGTAAGGTTCACAATAGTGTAAAATTAAAATGGGATATACCGGGCTAGGATTCGAGTTACAGGAACAAGGGCCAAACCAACCACCCACCCAAGAATGGAATCATCGAGCGAAAACACTTGACAACCTCCAAGAAGCAGCTTTTCTTGCCACCAGACCTTTCTCCATAAATTAGGAATCTGATGACGTCACTAAACACATTCCGTAAATTGTAGCCATATGATGAGTGTTTAATTTGTGTCTATTCCGCATATATATCACCATTGCCCTTGATTTTCTTGACTGTATATCTCTTAAATGTCAACATATACACGTGTGATTTAGTTTACGAAGATTTTTCAATGCCGAGAACCTCGATCAGAGAGTAAAAAAGGCGTAAGGTTCACAATGATGTAAAATGAAAATGGGATATACCGAGCTAGGAATCGAGTTACAGGAACAAGGGCCAAACCAACCACCCAAGAATGGAATCGTCGAGCGAAAACACTTGACAACCTCCTAGAAGCAGCTTTTCTTGCCACCAGACATTTCTCCGTCAATTAGGAATATGATGCCGTCACTAAACACATTCCTTAAATTGTAGCCATTTGTTGAGTGTTTTTTTTTTTGTTTCTAATCCGCATATATATCACCATTGCCCTTGATTTTCTTGACTGTATATCTCTTAAATGTCAACACATACACGTGTGATTTAGTTTACGAAGATTTTTCAATGCCTAGAACCTCGATCAGAGAGTGAAAAAGGCGTAAGGTTCACAATGGTGTAAAATTAAAATGAGATATACCGGACTAGGATTCGAGTTACATGAACAAGGGCCAAACCAACCGCCCAAGAATAGAATCGTCGAGCGAAAACACTTGACAAACTCCTAGAAGCAGCTTTTCTTGCCACCAGACCTTTCTCCATCAATTAGGAATCTGATGCCCTCACTAAACACATTCCTTAAATTGAAGCCACTTGTTGAGTGTTTTTTTTATGTCTAATCCGCTTTTATATCACCATTGCCCTTGATTTTCTTGACTGTATATCTCTTCAATCTCAACATATACACATGTGATTTAGTTTACGAAGATATTTCAATGCTGAGAACCTCGATCAGAGAGTAAAAAAGGCGCAAGGTTCATAATGGTGTAAAATTAAAATGGGATATACCGGGCTAGGATTCGAGTTACAGGAACAAGGGCCAAACCAACCACCCAAGAATGGAATCGTCGAGCGAATACACTTGATAATCTCCTAGAAGCAACTTTTCCTGCCACCAGACCTTTCTCCATCAATTAGAAATCTGATGCCGTCACTAAACACATTCCTAAAATTGTAGCCATTTGTTGAGTGTTTTTTTTTTGTGTCTAATCCGCATATATATCACCATTGCCCTTGATTTTCTTGACTGTATATCTCTTAAATGTCAAAATACACACGTGTGATTTAGTTTACGCAGATTTTTCAATGCCGAGAACCTCGATCAGAGAGTAAAAAAGGCATAAGGTTCACAATGGTGTAAAATTAAAATTGGATATACGGGGCAAGGATTCGAGTTACAGGAACAAGGGCCAAACCAACCACCCAAGAGTGGAATCGTCGAGCGAAAACACTTGACAAACTCCTAGAAGCAGCTTTTCTTGCCACCAGACCTTTCTCCATCAATTAGGAATCTGATGCCGTCACTAAACACATTCCTTAAATTGAAGCCACTCGTTGAGTGTTTTTTTTGGTGTCTAATCCGCTTTTATATCACCATTGCCCTTGATTTTCTTGACTGTATATCTCTTAAATGTCAACATACACACGTGTGCTTTAGTTTTCGTAGATTTTTCAATGCCGAGAACCTCGATCAGAGAGTAAAAAAGGCGTAAGGTTCACATTGGTGTAAAATTAAAATGGGATATACCGGGCTAGGATTCGAGTTACATGAACAATGGCCAAACCAACCACCCAAGAATGGAATCGTCGAGCGAAAACACTTGACAACCTCCTAGAATCTGCTTTTCTTGCCACCAGACCTTTCTCCATTAATTAGGAATCTGATGCCGTCACTAAACACATTCCATAAATTGTAGCCATTTGTTGAGTGTTTTTTTTTTTGTGTCTAATCCGCATATATATCACCATTGCCCTTTATTTTCTTAACTGTATATCTCTTAAATGTCAACATATATACTTGTGATTTAGTTTACGAAGATTTTTCAATGCCGAGAACCTCGATCAGAGAGTAAAAAAGGCGTAAGGTTCACAATGGTGTAAAATAAAAATGGGATATACCGGGCTAGGATTCGAGTTACAGGAACAAGGGCCAAACCAACCACCCAAGAATGGAATCGTCGAGCGAAAACACTAGAGAACCTCCTAGAAGCAGCTTTTCTTGCCACCAGACCTTTCTCCATCAATTAGGAATCTGATGCCGTCACTAAACACATTCCTTAAATTGTAGCCATTTATTGAGTGTTTTTTTTTTGTGTCTAATCCGCATATATATCACTATTGGCCTTGATTTTCTTGACTGTATATCTCTTAAATGTCAATATATACACGTGTGATTTAGTTTACGAAGATTTTTCAATGTCGAGAACCTCGATCAGAGAGTAAAAAACGCATAAGGTTCACAATTGTGTAAAATTAAAATGGGATTTACCGGGCTTGGAATCGAGTTACAGGAACAATGGCCAAACTAACCACCCAAGAATGGAATCGTCGAGCGAAAAGACTTGACAACCTCCTAGAACCAGCTTTTCTTGCCACCAGACATTTCTCCATCAATTAGGAATCCGATGCCGTCACTAAACACATTCCTTAAATTGTCGCCATTTGTTGAGTGGTTTTTTTTTTGTGTGTAATCTGCATATATATCACTATTGCCCTTGATTTTCTTGACTGTATATCTCTTAAATGTCAATATGTACACGTGTGATTTAGTTTACGAAGATTTTTCAATGCCGAGAACCTCGATCAGAGTTTAAAAAGGCGTAAGGTTCACAATAGTGTAAAATTAAAATGGGATATACCGGGCTAGGATTCGAGTTACAGGAACAAGGGCCAAACCAACCACCCAAGAATGGAATCATCGAGCGAAAACACTTGACAACCTCCAAGAAGCAGCTTTTCTTGCCACCAGACCTTTCTCCATAAATTAGGAATCTGATGACGTCACTAAACACATTCCGTAAATTGTAGCCATATGATGAGTGTTTAATTTGTGTCTATTCCGCATATATATCACCATTGCCCTTGATTTTCTTAACTGTATATCTCTTAAATGTCAACATATATACGTGTGATTTAGTTTACGAAGATTTTTCAATGCCGTGAACCTCGATCAAAGAGTAAAAAAGGCGTAAGGTTCACAATGGTGTAAAATTAAAATGCGATATACCGGGCTAGGATTCGAGTTACAGGAACAAGGGCCAAACCAAACACCCAAGAATGGAATCGTCGAGCGAAAACACTTGACAACCTCCGAGAAGCAGCTTTTCTTGCCACCAGACATTTCTCCATCCATTAGTAATCTAATGCTGTCACTAAACACATTCCTTAAATTGAAGCCACTTGTTGAGTGTTTTTTTTTGGTGTCTAATCCGCTTTTATATCACCATTAACCTTGATTTTCTTGACTGTATATCTCTTCAATGTCAACATATACACATGTGATTTAGTTTACGAAGATATTTCAATGCTGAGAACCTCGATCAGAGAGTAAAAAAGGCGCAAGGTTCATAATGGTGTAAAATTAAAATGGGATATACCGGGCTAGGATTCGAGTTACAGTAACAAGGGCCAAACCAACCACCCAAGAATGGAATCGTCGAGCGAATACACTTGATAATCTCCTAGAAGCAACTTTTTCTGCCACCAGACCTTTCTCCATCAATTAGAAATCTGATGGCGTCACTAAACACATTCCTTAAATTGTAGCTATTTGTTGAGTGTTTTTTTTTTGGTGTCTAATCCGCATATATATCACCATTGCCCTTGATTTTCTTGACTGTATATCTCTTAAATGTCAAAATACACACGTGTGATTTAGTTTACGCAGATTTTTCAATGCCGAGAACCTCGATCAGAGAGTAAAAAAGGCATAAGGTTCAGAATGGTGTAAAATTAAAATTGGATATACGGGGCAAGGATTCGAGTTACAGGAACAAGGGCCAAACCAACCACCCAAGAGTGGAATCGTCGAGCGAAAACACTTGACAAACTCCTAGAAGCAGCTTTTCTTGCCACCAGACCTTTCTCCATCAATTAGGAATCTGATGCCGTCACTAAACACATTCCTTAAATTGAAGCCACTCGTTGAGTGTTTTTTTTGGTGTCTAATCCGCTTTTATATCACCATTGCCCTTGATTTTCTTGACTGTATATCTCTTAAATGTCAACATACACACGTGTGCTTTAGTTTTCGAAGATTTTTCAATGCCGAGAACCTCGATCAGAAAGTAAAAACGGCGCCAGGTTCACAATGGTGTAAAATTAAAATGGGATATACGGGGCTAGGATTCGAGTTACAGGAACAAGGGCCAAACCAACCACCCAAGAATGGAATCGTCGAGCGAAATCACTTGACAACCTCCTAGAAGCAGCTTTTCTTGCCACCAGACCTTTCTTTATCAATTAGAAATCTGATGCCGTCACTAAACACATTCCTAAAATTGTAGCCATTTGTTGAGTGTTTTTTTTGGTGTCTAATCCGCATATATATCACCATTGCCCTTGATTTTCTTGACTGTATATCTCTTAAATGTCAACATACACATGTGTGATTTAGTTTACGAAGATTTTTCAATGCCGAGAACCTCGATCAGAAAGTAAAAAATGGGATATACGGGGTTAGGATTGGAGTTACAGGAACAAGGGCCAAACCAAACACCCAAGAATGGAATCGTCGAGCGAAAACAGGCGTAAGGTTCACAATGGTGTAAAATTAAAATGCGATATACCGGGCTAGGATTCGAGTTACAGGAACAAGGGCCAAACCAAACACCCAAGAATGGAATCGTCGAGCGAAAACACTTGACAACCTCCTAGAAGCAGCTTTTCTTGCCACCAGACATTTCTCCATCCATTAGTAATCTGATGCTGTCACTAAACACATTCCTTAAATTGTAGCCATTTGTTGAGTGTTTTTTTTGGTGTCTAATCCGCTTTTATATCACCATTAACCTTGATTTTCTTGACTGTATATCTCTTAAACGTCAACATATACACGTGTGATTTAGTTTACGAAGATATTTCAATGCCAAGAACCTCGATCAGAGAGTAAAAAAGGCGTATGGTTCATAATGGTGTAAAATTAAAATGGGACATACCGGGCTAGGATTCGAGTTACAGGAACAAGGGCCAAATCAACCACCAAAGAATGGAATC
The DNA here is from genome assembly GCA_030545235.1 of Helianthus tuberosus. Taxonomy (NCBI): domain Eukaryota; kingdom Viridiplantae; phylum Streptophyta; class Magnoliopsida; order Asterales; family Asteraceae; genus Helianthus; species Helianthus tuberosus. Next base: position 140,372,714 of record CM060426.1, on the reverse strand, counting down.
GTCCAGCGAAAAGACTTGACAATCTCCTAGAAGCAGCTTTTCCTGCCACCAGACCTTTCTCCCTCAATTAGGAATCTGATGCCGTCACTAAACACATTCCTTAAATTGTAGCCATTTGTTGAGTGTTTTTTTTTGTGTCTAATCCGCATATATATCACCAATGCCCTTGATTTTCTTGACTGTATATCTCTTAAATGTCAACATACACACGTGTGATTTAGTTTACGAAGATTTTTCAATGCCGAGAACCTCGATCAGAGAGTAAAAAAGGCGTAAGGTTCACAATGGTGTAAAATTAAAATGGGAAATACCGGGCTAGGATTCGAGTTACAGGAACAAGGGCCAAACCAAACACCCAAGAATGGAATCGTCGAGCGAAAACACTTGACAACCTCCTAGAAGCAGCTTTTCTTGCCACCATACCTTTCCCCATTAATTAGAAATCTGATGCTGTCCCTAAACACATTCCTTAAATTGTAGCCATTTGTTGAGTGTTTTTTTTTGGTGTCTAATCCGCATATATATCACCATTGCCCTTGATTTTCTTGACTGTATATCTCTTAAATGTCAACATACACATGTGTGATTTAGTTTACGAAGATTTTTCAATGCCGAGAACCTCGATCAGAAATTAAAAAATGGGATATACGGGGTTAGGATTGGAGTTACAGGAACAAGGGCCAAACCAAACACCCAAGAATGGAATCGTCGAGCGAAAACACTTGACAACCTCCTAGAAGCAGCTTTTCTTGCCACCAGACATTTCTCCATCCATTAGTAATCTGATGCTGTCACTAAACACATTCCTTAAATTGTAGCCATTTGTTGAGTGTTTTTTTTGGTGTCTAATCCGCTTTTATATCACCATTAACCTTGATTTTCTTGACTGTATATCTCTTAAACGTCAACATATACATGTGTGATTTAGTTTACGAAGATATTTCAATGCCAAGAACCTCGATCAGAGAGTAAAAAAGGCGTATGGTTCATAATGGTGTAAAATTAAAATGGGACATACCGGGCTAGGATTCGAGTTACAGGAATAAGGGCCAAACCAACTACCCAAGAATGGAATCGTCAAGCGAAAACACTTGACAACCTCCTAGAAGCAGCTTTTCTTGCCACGAGACCTTTCTCTATCAATTAGAAATCTGATGCCGTCACTAAACACATTCCTTAAATTATAGCCATTTGTTGTGTGTTTTTTTTTTTGTGTCTAATCCGCATATATATCACCATTTCCCTTGATTCTTTTGACTGTATATCTCTTAAATGTCAACATATACACGTGTGATTTAGTTTACGAAGATTTTTCAATGCCGAGAACCTCGATCAGAGAGTAAAAAAGGCGTAAGGTTCACAATGGTGTAAAATTAAAATGAGATATACCGGACTAGGATTCGAGTTACGTGAATAAGGGCCAAACCAACCACCCAAGAATAGAATCGTCGAGCGAAAACACTTGACAAACTCCTAGAAGCAGCTTTTCTTGCCACCAGACCTTTCTCCATCAATTAGGAATCTGATTCCGTCACTAAACACATTCCTTAAATTGAAGCCACTTGTTGAGTGTTTTTTTTGGTGTCTAATCCGCTTTTATATCACCATTGCCCTTGATTTTCTTGACTGTATATCTCTTAAATGTCAACATATACACGTGTGATTTAGTTTACGAAGATATTTCAATGCTGAGAACCTCGATCAGAGAGTAAAAAAGGCGTAAGTTTCATAATGGTGTAAAATTAAAATGGGATATATCGGGCAAGGATTCGAGTTACAGGAACAAGGGCCAAACCAACCACCCAAGAATGGAATCTTCGAGCGAATACACTTGACAATCTCCTAGACGCAGCTTTTCCTGCCACCAGACCTTTCTCCATCAATTAGAAATCTGATGCCGTCACTAAACACATTCCTTAAATTGTAGCAATTTGTTGAGTGTTTTTTTTGGTGTCTAATCCTCATATATATCACTATTGCCCTTGATTTTATTGACTGTATATCTCTTAAATGTCAAAATACACACGTGTGATTTAGTTTACGCAGATTTTTCAATGCCGAGAACCTCGATCAGAGAGTAAAAAAGGCGTAAGGTTCACAATGGTGTAAAATTAAAATTGGATATACGGGGCTAGGATTCGAGTTACAGGAACAAGGGCCAAACCAACCACCCAAGAATGGAATCGTCGAGTGAAATCACTTGACAACCTCCTAGAAGCAGCTTTTCTTGCCACCAGACCTTTCTTTATCAATTAGAAATCTGATGCCGTCCTTAAACACATTCCTTAAATTGTAGCCATTTGTTGAGTTTTTTTTTTGTGTCTAATCCGCATATATATCACCATTGCCCTTGATTTTCTTGACTGTATATCTCTTAAATGTCAACATACACATGTGTGATTTAGTTTACGAAGATTTTTCAATGCCGAGAACCTCGATCAGAAAGTAAAAAATGGGATATACGGGGTTAGGATTGGAGTTACTGGAACAAGGGCCAAACCAACCACCCAAGAATGGAATCGTCGAGTGAAAACACTTGACAACCTCCTACAAGCAGCTTTTCTTGCCACCAGACCTTTCTCTATCAATTAGAAATCTGATGCCGTCACTAAACACATTCCTTAAATTGTAGCCATTTGTTTAGTGTTTTTTTTTGTGTCTAATCCGCATATATATCACCATTGCCCTTGATTCTCTTGACTGTATATCTCTTAAATGTCAACATATACACATGTGATTTAGTTTATTAAGATTTTTCAATGCCGAGAACCTCGATCAGAGAGTAAAAAAGGCGTAAGGTTCACAATGGTGTAAAATTAAAAAGGGATATACAGGACTAGGATTCGAGTTACAGGAACAAGGGCCAAACCAACCACCCAAGAATGGAATCGTCGAGCGAAAACACATGACAACCTCCTAGAAGTAGCTTTTCTTGCCGCCAGATCTTTTTTCCATCAATTAGGAATCTGATGCCGTCACTAAACACATTCCATAAATTGTAGCCATTTGTTGAGTGTTTTTTTTGTGTCTAATCCGCATATATATCACCGTTGCCCTTGATTTTCTTAACTGTATATCTCTTAAATGTCAACATATATACTTGTGATTTAGTTTACGAAGATTTTTCAATGCCGAGAACCTCGATCAGAGAGTAAAAAAGGCGTAAGGTTCACAATGGTGTAAAATTAAAATGGGAAATACCGGGCTAGGATTCGAGTTACAGGAACAAGGGCCAAACCAAACACCCAAGAATCGAATCGTCGAGCGAAAACACTTGACAACCTCCTAGAAGCAGCTTTTCTCGCCACCATACCTTTCCCCATCAATTAGAAATCTGATGCTGTCCCTAAACACATTCCTTAAATTGTAGCCATTTGTTGAGTGTTTTTTTTTGGTGTCTAATCCGCATATATATCACCATTGCCCTTGATTTTCTTAACTGTATATCTCTTAAATGTCAACATATATACTTGTGATTTAGTTTACGAAGATTTTTCAATGCCGAGAACCTCGATCAGAGATATACAAAAGGCGTAAGGTTCACAATGGTGTAAAATTAAAAAGGGATATACCGGACTAGGATTCGAGTTACAGGAACAAGGGCCAAACCAACCACCCAAGAATGGAATCGTCGAGCGAAAACACTTGACAACCTCCTAGAAGTAGCTTTTCTTGCCGCCAGATCTTTTTTCCATCAATTAGGAATCTGATGCCGTCACTAAACACATTCCATAAATTGTAGCCATTTGTTGAGTGTTTTTTTTTGTGTCTAATCCGCATATATATCACCATTGCCCTTGATTTTCTCAACTGTATATCTCTTAAATGTCAACATATATACTTGTGATTTAGTTTACGAAGATTTTTCAATGCCGAGAACCTCGATCAGAGAGTAAAAAAGGCGTAAGGTTCACAATGGTGTAAAATTAAAATGGGAAATACCGGGCTAGGATTCGAGTTACAGGAACAAGGGCCAAACCAAACACCCAAGAATCGAATCGTCGAGCGAAAACACTTGACAACCTCCTAGAAGCAGCTTTTCTCGCCACCATACCTTTCCCCATCAATTAGAAATCTGATGCTGTCCCTAAACACATTCCTTAAATTGTAGCCATTTGTTGAGTGTTTTTTTTTGGTGTCTAATCCGCATATATATCACCATTGCCCTTGATTTTCTTAACTGTATATCTCTTAAATGTCAACATATATACTTGTGATTTAGTTTACGAAGATTTTTCAATGCCGAGAACCTCGATCAGAGATATACAAAAGGCGTAAGGTTCACAATGGTGTAAAATTAAAAAGGGATATACCGGACTAGGATTCGAGTTACAGGAACAAGGGCCAAACCAACCACCCAAGAATGGAATCGTCGAGCGAAAACACTTGACAACCTCCTAGAAGTAGCTTTTCTTGCCGCCAGATCTTTTTTCCATCAATTAGGAATCTGATGCCGTCACTAAACACATTCCATAAATTGTAGCCATTTGTTGAGTGTTTTTTTTTTGTGTCTAATCCGCATATATATCACCATTGCCCTTGATTTTCTCAACTGTATATCTCTTAAATGTCAACATATATACTTGTGATTTAGTTTACGAAGATTTTTCAATGCCGAGAACCTCGATCAGAGAGTAAAAAAGGCGTAAGGTTCACAATGGTGTAAAATTAAAATGGGAAATACCGGGCTAGGATTCGACTTACAGGAACAAGGGCCAAACCAAACACCCAAGAATGGAATCGTCGAGCGAAAACACTTGACAACCTCCTAGAAGCAGCTTTTCTTGCCACCATACCTTTCCCCATCAATTAGAAATCTGATGCTGTCCCTAAACACATTCCTTAAATTGTAGCCATTTGTTGAGTGTTTTTTTTGGTGTCTAATCCGCATATATATCACCATTGCCCTTGATTTTCTTGACTGTATATCTCTTAAATGTCAACATACACATGTGTGATTTAGTTTACGAAGATTTTTCAATGCCGAGAACCTCGATCAGAAAGTAAAAAATGGGATATACGGGGTTAGGATTGGAGTTACTGGAACAAGGGCCAAACCAACCACCCAAGAATGGAATCGTCGAGCGAAAACACTTGACAACCTCCTAGAAGCAGCTTTTCTTGCAACCAGACCTTTCTCTATCAATTAGAAATCTGATGCCGTCACTAAACACATTCCTTAAATTGTAGCCATTTGTTGAGTGTTTTTTTTTTGTGTCTAATCCGCATATATATCACCATTGCCCTTGATTCTCTTGACTGTATATCTCTTAAATGTCAACATATACACATGTGATTTAGTTTATTAAGATTTTTCAATGCCGAGAACCTCGATCAGAGAGTAAAAAAGGCGTAAGGTTCACAATGGTGTAAAATTAAAAAGGGATATACCGGACTAGGATTCGAGTTACAGGAACAAGGGCCAAACCAACCACCCAAGAATGGAATCGTCGAGCGAAAACACTTGACAACCTCCTAGAAGTAGCTTTTCTTGCCGCCAGATCTTTTTTCCATCAATTAGGAATCTGATGCCGTCACTAAACACATTCCATAAATTGTAGCCATTTGTTGAGTGTTTTTTTTTTGTGTCAAATCCGCATATATATCACCATTACCCTTGATTTTCTTAACTGTATATCTCTTAAATGTCAACATATATACTTGTGATTTAGTTTACGAAGATTTTTCAATGCCGAGAACCTCGATCATAGAGTAAAAAAGGCGTAAGGTTCACAATGGTGTAAAATTAAAATGGGAAATACCGGGCTAGGATTCGAGTTACAGGAACAAGGGCCAAACCAAACACCAAAGAATGGAATCGTCGAGCGAAAACACTTGACAACCTCCTAGAAGTAGCTTTTCTTGCCACCATACCTTTCCCCATCAATTAGAAATCTGATGCCGTCACTAAACACATTCCTTAAATTGTAGCCATTTGTTGAGTGTTTTTTTTGTGTCTAATCCGCATATATATCAGCATTGCCCTTGATTCTCTTGACTGTATATCTCTTAAATGTCAACATATACACATGTGATCTAGTTTATTATGATTTTTCAATGCCGAGAACCTCGATCAGAGAGTAAAAAAGGCGTAAGGTTCACAATGGTGTAAAATTAAAAAGGGATATACCGGGGCTAGGATTCGAGTTACAGGAACAAGGGCCAAACCAACCACCCAAGAATGGAATCGTCGAGCGAAAACACTTGACATCCTCCTAGAAGTAGCTTTTCTTGCCGCCAGATCTTTTTTCCATCAATTAGGAATTTGATGCCGTCACTAAACACATTCCATAAATTGTAGCCATTTGTTGAGTGTTTTTTTTTGTGTCTAATCCGCATATATATCACCATTGCCCTTGATTTTCTTAACTGTATATCTCTTAAATGTCAACATATATACTTGTGATTTAGTTTACGAAGATTTTTCAATGCCGAGAACCTCGATCAGAGAGTAAAAAAGGAGTAAGGTTCACAATGGTGTAAAATTAAAATGGGAAATACCGGGCTAGGATTCGAGTTACAGGAACAAGGGCCAAACCAAACACCCAAGAATGGAATCGTCGAGCGAAAACACTTGACAACCTCCTAGAAGCAGCTTTTCTTTCCACCATACCTTTCCCCATCAATTAGAAATCTGATGCTGTCCCTAAACACATTCCTTAAATTGTAGCCATTTGTTGAGTGTTTTTTTTTTGTGTCTAATCCGCATATATATCTCCATTGCCCTTGATTTTCTTAACTGTATATCTCTTAAATGTCAACATATATACTTGTGATTTAGTTTACGAAGATTTTTCAATGCCGAGAACCTCGATCAGAGATATACAAAAGGCGTAAGGTTCACAATGGTGTAAAATTAAAAAGGGATATACCGGACTAGGATTCGAGTTACAGGAACAAGGGCCAAACCAACCACCCAAGAATGGAATCGTCGAGCGAAAACACTTGACAACCTCCTAGAAGTAGCTTTTCTTGCCACCAGACCTTTTTTCCATCAATTAGGAATCTGATGCCGTCACTAAACACATTCCTTAAATTGTAGCCATTTGTTGAGTGTTTTTTTTGTGTCTAATCCGCATATATATCACCATTGCCCTTGATTTTCTTAACTGTATATCTCTTAAATGTCAACATATATACTTGTGATTTAGTTTACGAAGATTTTTCAATGCCGAGAACCTCGATCAGAGAGTAAAAAAGGCGTAAGGTTCACAATGGTGTAAAATTAAAATGGGAAATACCGGGCTAGGATTCGAGTTACAGGAACAAGGGCCAAACCAAACACCCAAGAATGGAATCGTCGAGCGAAAACACTTGACAACCTCCTAGAAGCAGCTTTTCTTGCCACCATACCTTTCCCCATCAATTAGAAATCTGATGCTGTCCCTAAACACATTCCTTAAATTGTAGCCATTTGTTGAGTGTTTTTTTTTGGTGTCTAATCCGCATATATATCACCATTGCCCTTGATTTTCTTGACTGTATATCTCTTAAATGTCAACATACACATGTGTGATTTAGTTTACGAAGATTTTTCAATGCCGAGAACCTCGATCAGAAAGTAAAAATTGGGATATACGGGGTTAGGATTGGAGTTACTGGAACAAGGGCCAAACCAACCACCCAAGAATGGAATCGTCGAGCGAAAACACTTGACAACCTCCTAGAAGCAGCTTTTCTTGCCACCAGACCTTTCTCTATCAATCAGAAATCTGATCCCGTCACTAAACACATTCCTTAAATTGTAGCCATTTGTTGAGTGTTTTTTTTTGTGTCTAATCCGCATATATATCACCATTGCCCTTGATTCTCTTGACTGTATATCTCTTAAATGTTAACATATACACATGTGATTTAGTTTATTAAGATTTTTCAATGCCGAGAACCTCGATCAGAGAGTAAAAAAGGCGTAAGGTTCACAATGGTGTAAAATTAAAAAGGGATATACCGGACTAGGATTCGAGTTACAGGAACAAGGGCCAAACCAACCACCCAAGAATGGAATCGTCGAGCGAAAACACTTGACAACCTGCTAGAAGTAGCTTTTCTTGCCGCCAGATCTTTTTTCCAACAATTAGGAATCTGATGCCGTCACTAAACACATTCCATAAATTGTAGCCATTTGTTGAGTGTTTTTTTGTGTCTAATCCGCATATATATCACCGTTGCCCTTGATTTTCTTAACTGTATATCTCTTAAATGTCAACATATATACTTGTGATTTAGTTTACGAAGATTTTTCAATGCCGAGAACCTCGATCAGAGAGTAAAAAAGGCGTAAGGTTCACAATGGTGTAAAATTAAAATGGGAAATACCGGGCTAGGATTCGAGTTACAGGAACAAGGGCCAAACCAAACACCCAAGAATGGAATCGTCGAGCGAAAACACTTGACAACCTCCTAGAAGCAGCTTTTCTTGCCACCATACCTTTCCCCATCAATTAGAAATCTGATGCTGTCCCTAAACACATTCCTTAAATTGTAGCCATTTGTTGAGTGTTTTTTTGGTGTCTAATCCGCATATATATCACCATTGCCCTTGATTTTCTTAACTGTATATCTCTTAAATGTCAACATATATACTTGTGATTTAGTTTACGAAGATTTTTCAATGCCGAGAACCTCGATCAGAGATATACAAAAGGCGTAAGGTTCACAATGGTGTAAAATTAAAAAGGGATATACCGGACTAGGATTCGAGTTACAGGAACAAGGGCCAAACCAACCACCCAAGAATGGAATCGTAGAGCGAAAACACTTGACAACCTCCTAGAAGTAGCTTTTCTTGTCACCAGACCTTTTTTCCATCAATTAGGAATCTGATGCCGTCACTAAACACATTCCTTAAATTGTAGCCATTTGTTGAGTGTTTTTTTTGTGTCTAATCCGCATATATATCACCATTGCCCTTGATTTTCTTAACTGTATATCTCTTAAATGTCAACATATATACTTGTGATTTAGTTTACGAAGATTTTTCAATGCCGAGAACCTCGATCAGAGAGTAAAAAAGGCGTAAGGTTCACAATGGTGTAAAATTAAAATGGGAAATACCGGGCTAGGATTCGAGTTACAGGAACAAGGGCCAAACCAAACACCCAAGAATGGAATCGTCGAGCGAAAACACTTGACAACCTCCTAGAAGCAGCTTTTCTTTCCACCATACCTTTCCCCATCAATTAGAAATCTGATGCTGTCCCTAAACACATTCCTTAAATTGTAGCCATTTGTTGAGTGTTTTTTTTTTGTGTCTAATCCGCATATATATCTCCATTGCCCTTGATTTTCTTAACTGTATATCTCTTAAATGTCAACATATATACTTGTGATTTAGTTTACGAAGATTTTTCAATGCCGAGAACCTCGATCAGAGATATACAAAAGGCGTAAGGTTCACAATGGTGTAAAATTAAAAAGGGATATACCGGACTAGGATTCGAGTTACAGGAACAAGGGCCAAACCAACCACCCAAGAATGGAATCGTCGAGCGAAAACACTTGACAACCTCCTAGAAGTAGCTTTTCTTGCCACCAGACCTTTTTTCCATCAATTAGGAATCTGATGCCGTCACTAAACACATTCCTTAAATTGTAGCCATTTGTTGAGTGTTTTTTTTGTGTCTAATCCGCATATATATCACCATTGCCCTTGATTTTCTTAACTGTATATCTCTTAAATGTCAACATATATACTTGTGGTTTAGTTTACGAAGATTTTTCAATGCCGAGAACCTCGATCAGAGATTAAAAAAGGCGTAAGGTTCACAATGGTGTAAAATTAAAATGGGAAATACCGGGCTAGGATTCGAGTTACAGGAACAAGGGCCAAACCAAACACCCAAGAATGGAATCGTCGAGCGAAAACACTTGACAACCTCCTAGAAGCAGCTTTTCTTGCCACCATACCATTCCCCATCAATTAGAAATCTGATGCTGTCCCTAAACACATTCCTTAAATTGTAGCCATTTGTTGAGTGTTTTTTTTTGGTGTCTAATCCGCATATATATCACCATTGCCCTTGATTTTCTTGACTGTATATCTCTTAAATGTCAACATACACATGTGTGATTTAGTTTACGAAGATTTTTCAATGCCGAGAACCTCGATCAGAAAGTAAAAATTGGGATATACGGGGTTAGGATTGGAGTTACTGGAACAAGGGCCAAACCAACCACCCAAGAATGGAATCGTCGAGCGAAAACACTTGACAACCTCCTAGAAGCAGATTTTCTTGCCACCAGACCTTTCTCTATCAATCAGAAATCTGATCCCGTCACTAAACACATTCCTTAAATTGTAGCCATTTGTTGAGTGTTTTTTTTTGTGTCTAATCCGCATATATATCACCATTGCCCTTGATTCTCTTGACTGTATATCTCTTAAATGTTAACATATACACATGTGATTTAGTTTATTAAGATTTTTCAATGCCGAGAACCTCGATCAGAGAGTAAAAAAGGCGTAAGGTTCACAATGGTGTAAAATTAAAAAGGGATATACCGGACTAGGATTCGAGTTACAGGAACAAGGGCCAAACCAACCACCCAAGAATGGAATCGTCGAGCGAAAACACTTGACAACCTCCTAGAAGTAGCTTTTCTTGCCGCCAGATCTTTTTTCCATCAATTAGGAATTTGATGCCGTCACTAAACACATTCCATAAATTGTAGCCATTTGTTGAGTGTTTTTTTTTGTGTCTAATCCGCATATATATCACCATTGCCCTTGATTTTCTTAACTGTATATCTCTTAAATGTCAACATATATACTTGTGATTTAGTTTACGAAGATTTTTCAATGCCGAGAACCTCGATCAGAGAGTAAAAAAGGAGTAAGGTTCACAATGGTGTAAAATTAAAATGGGAAATACCGGGCTAGGATTCGAGTTACAGGAACAAGGGCCAAACCAAACACCCAAGAATGGAATCGTCGAGCGAAAACACTTGACAACCTCCTAGAAGCAGCTTTTCTTTCCACCATACCTTTCCCCATCAATTAGAAATCTGATGCTATCCCTAAACACATTCCTTAAATTGTAGCCATTTGTTGAGTGTTTTTTTTTGTGTCTAATCCGCATATATATCTCCATTGCCCTTGATTTTCTTAACTGTATATCTCTTAAATGTCAACATATATACTTGTGATTTAGTTTACGAAGATTTTTCAATGCCGAGAACCTCGATCAGAGATATACAAAAGGCGTAAGGTTCACAATGGTGTAAAATTAAAAAGGGATATACCGGACTAGGATTCGAGTTACAGGAACAAGGGCCAAACCAACCACCCAAGAATGGAATCGTCGAGCGAAAACACTTGACAACCTCCTAGAAGTAGCTTTTCTTGCCACCAGACCTTTTTTCCATCAATTAGGAATCTGATGCCGTCACTAAACACATTCCTTAAATTGTAGCCATTTGTTGAGTGTTTTTTTTGTGTCTAATCCGCATATATATCACCATTGCCCTTGATTTTCTTAACTGTATATCTCTTAAATGTCAACATATATACTTGTGATTTAGTTTACGAAGATTTTTCAATGCCGAGAACCTCGATCAGAGAGTAAAAAAGGCGTAAGGTTCACAATGGTGTAAAATTAAAATGGGAAATACCGGGCTAGGATTCGAGTTACAGGAACAAGGGCCAAACCAAACACCCAAGAATGGAATCGTCGAGCGAAAACACTTGACAACCTCCTAGAAGCAGCTTTTCTTGCCACCATACCTTTCCCCATCAATTAGAAATCTGATGCTGTCCCTAAACACATTCCTTAAATTGTAGCCATTTGTTGAGTGTTTTTTTTTGGTGTCTAATCCGCATATATATCACCATTGCCCTTGATTTTCTTGACTGTATATCTCTTAAATGTCAACATACACATGTGTGATTTAGTTTACGAAGATTTTTCAATGCCGAGAACCTCGATCAGAAAGTAAAAATTGGGATATACGGGGTTAGGATTGGAGTTACTGGAACAAGGGCCAAACCAACCACCCAAGAATGGAATCGTCGAGCGAAAACACTTGACAACCTCCTAGAAGCAGCTTTTCTTGCCACCAGACCTTTCTCTATCAATTAGAAATCTGATCCCGTCACTAAACACATTCCTTAAATTGTAGCCATTTGTTGAGTGTTTTTTTTTGTGTCTAATCCGCATATATATCACCATTGCCCTTGATTCTCTTGACTGTATATCTCTTAAATGTTAACATATACACATGTGATTTAGTTTATTAAGATTTTTCAATGCCGAGAACCTCGATCAGAGAGTAAAAAAGGCGTAAGGTTCACAATGGTGTAAAATTAAAAAGGGATATACCGGACTAGGATTCGAGTTACAGGAACAAGGGCCAAACCAACCACCCAAGAATGGAATCGTCGAGCGAAAACACTTGACAACCTCCTAGAAGTAGCTTTTCTTGCCGCCAGATCTTTTTTCCATCAATTAGGAATTTGATGCCGTCACTAAACACATTCCATAAATTGTAGCCATTTGTTGAGTGTTTTTTTTTTGTGTCTAATCCGCATATATATCACCATTGCCCTTGATTTTCTTAACTGTATATCTCTTAAATGTCAACATATATACTTGTGATTTAGTTTACGAAGATTTTTCAATGCCGAGAACCTCGATCAGAGAGTAAAAAAGGCGTAAGGTTCACAATGGTGTAAAATTAAAATGGGAAATACCGGGCTAGGATTCGAGTTACAGGAACAAGGGCCAAACCAAACACCCAAGAATGGAATCGTCGAGCGAAAACACTTGACAACCTCCTAGAAGCAGCTTTTCTTTCCACCATACCTTTCCCCATCAATTAGAAATCTGATGCTGTCCCTAAACACATTCCTTAAATTGTAGCCATTTGTTGAGTGTTTTTTTTTTGTGTCTAATCCGCATATATATCTCCATTGCCCTTGATTTTCTTAACTGTATATCTCTTAAATGTCAACATATATACTTGTGATTTAGTTTACGAAGATTTTTCAATGCCGAGAACCTCGATCAGAGATATACAAAAGGCGTAAGGTTCACAATGGTGTAAAATTAAAAAGGGATATACCGGACTAGGATTCGAGTTACAGGAACAAGGGCCAAACCAACCACCCAAGAATGGAATCGTCGAGCGAAAACACTTGACAACCTCCTAGAAGTAGCTTTTCTTGCCACCAGACCTTTTTTCCATCAATTAGGAATCTGATGCCGTCACTAAACACATTCCTTAAATTGTAGCCATTTGTTGAGTGTTTTTTTTGTGTCTAATCCGCATATATATCACCATTGCCCTTGATTTTCTTAACTGTATATCTCTTAAATGTCAACATATATACTTGTGATTTAGTTTACGAAGATTTTTCAATGCCGAGAACCTCGATCAGAGAGTAAAAAAGGCGTAAGGTTCACAATGGTGTAAAATTAAAATGGGAAATACCGGGCTAGGATTCGAGTTACAGGAACAAGGGCCAAACCAAACACCCAAGAATGGAATCGTCGAGCGAAAACACTTGACAACCTCCTAGAAGCAGCTTTTCTTGCCACCATACCTTTCCCCATCAATTAGAAATCTGATGCTGTCCCTAAACACATTCCTTAAATTGTAGCCATTTGTTGAGTGTTTTTTTTGGTGTCTAATCCGCATATATATCACCATTGCCCTTGATTTTCTTGACTGTATATCTCTTAAATGTCAACATACACATGTGTGATTTAGTTTACGAAGATTTTTCAATGCCGAGAACCTCGATCAGAAAGTAAAAATTGGGATATACGGGGTTAGGATTAGAGTTACTGGAACAAGGGCCAAACCAACCACCCAAGAATGGAATCGTCGAGCGAAAACACTTGACAACCTCCTAGAAGCAGCTTTTCTTGCCACCAGACCTTTCTCTATCAATTAGAAATCTGATCCCGTCACTAAACACATTCCTTAAATTGTAGCCATTTGTTGAGTGTTTTTTTTGTGTCTAATCCGCATATATATCACCATTGCCCTTGATTCTCTTGACTGTATATCTCTTAAATGTTAACATATACACATGTGATTTAGTTTATTAAGATTTTTCAATGCCGAGAACCTCGATCAGAGAGTAAAAAAGGCGTAAGGTTCACAATGGTGTAAAATTAAAAAGGGATATACCGGACTAGGATTCGAGTTACAGGAACAAGGGCCAAACCAACCACCCAAGAATGGAATCGTCGAGCGAAAACACTTGACAACCTCCTAGAAGTAGCTTTTCTTGCCGCCAGATCTTTTTTCCATCAATTAGGAATTTGATGCCGTCACTAAACACATTCCATAAATTGTAGCCATTTGTTGAGTGTTTTTTTTTGTGTCTAATCCGCATATATATCACCATTGCCCTTGATTTTCTTAACTGTATATCTCTTAAATGTCAACATATATACTTGTGATTTAGTTTACGAAGATTTTTCAATGCCGAGAACCTCGATCAGAGAGTAAAAAAGGAGTAAGGTTCCCAATGGTGTAAAATTAAAATGGGAAATACCGGGCTAGGATTCGAGTTACAGGAACAAGGGCCAAACCAAACACCCAAGAATGGAATCGTCGAGCGAAAACACTTGACAACCTCCTAGAAGCAGCTTTTCTTTCCACCATACCTTTCCCCATTAATTAGAAATCTGATGCTGTCCCTAAACACATTCCTTAAATTGTAGCCATTTGTTGAGTTTTTTTTTGTGTCTAATCCGCATATATATCACCATTGCCCTTGATTTTCTTAACTGTATATCTCTTAAATGTCAACATATATACTTGTGATTTAGTTTACGAAGATTTTTCAATGCCGAGAACCTCGATCAGAGATATACAAAAGGCGAAAGGTTCACAATGGTGTAAAATTAAAAAGGGATATACCGGACTAGGATTCGAGTTACAGGAACAAGGGCCAAACCAACTACCCAAGAATGGAATCGTCGAGCGAAAACACTTGACAACCTCCTAGAAGTAGCTTTTCTTGCCACCAGACCTTTTTTCCATCAATTAGGAATCTGATGCCGTCACTAAACACATTCCTTAAATTGTAGCCATTTGTTGAGTGTTTTTTTTGTGTCTAATCCGCATATATATCACCATTGCCATTGATTTTCTTAACTGTATATCTCTTAAATGTCAACATATATACTTGTGATTTAGTTTACGAAGATTTTTCAATGCCGAGAACCTCGATCAGAGAGTAAAAAAGACGTAAGGTTCACAATGGTGTAAAATGAAAATGGGAAATACCGGGCTAGGATTCGAGTTACAGGTACAAGGGCCAAACCAAACACCCAAGAATGGAATCGTCGAGCGAAAACACTTGACAACCTCTTAGAAGCAGCTTTACTTGCCACCATACCTTTCCCCATCAATTAGAAATCTGATGCTGTCCCTAAACACATTCCTTAAATTGTAGCCATTTGTTGAGTGTTTTTTTTTGGTGTCTAATCCGCATATATATCACCATTGCCCTTGATTTTCTTAACTGTATATCCCTTAAATGTCAACATATACACGTGTGATTTAGTTTACGAAGATTTTTCAATGCCGAGAACCTCGATCCGAGTGTAAAAAAGGCGTAAGGTTCACAATGGTGTAAAATTAAAATGGGATATAACGGGCTAGGATTCGAGTTACAGGAACAAGGGCCAAACCAACCACCCAAGAGTGGAATCGTCGAGCGAAAACACTTGACAACCTCCTAGAAGTAGCTTTTCTTGCCACCAGATCTTTTTTCCATCAATTAGGAATCTGATGCCGTCACTAAACACATTCCTTAAATTGTAGCCATTTGTTTAGTGTTTTTTTTTGGTGTCTAATCCGCATATATATCACCATTGCCCTTGATTTTCTTAACTGTATATCTCTTAAATGTCAACATATATACTTGTGATTTAGTTTACGAAGATTTTTCAATGCCGAGAACCTCGATCAGAGAGTAAAAAAGACGTAAGGTTCACAATGGTGTAAAATGAAAATGGGAAATACCGGGCTAGGATTCGAGTTACAGGTACAAGGGCCAAACCAAACACCCAAGAATGGAATCGTCGAGCGAAAACACTTGACAACCTCTTAGAAGCAGCTTTACTTGCCACCATACCTTTCCCCATCAATTAGAAATCTGATGCTGTCCCTAAACACATTCCTTAAATTGTAGCCATTTGTTGAGTGTTTTTTTTTGGTGTCTAATCCGCATATATATCACCATTGCCCTTGATTTTCTTAACTGTATATCCCTTAAATGTCAACATATACACGTGTGATTTAGTTTACGAAGATTTTTCAATGCCGAGAACCTCGATCCGAGTGTAAAAAAGGCGTAAGGTTCACAATGGTGTAAAATTAAAATGGGATATAACGGGCTAGGATTCGAGTTACAGGAACAAGGGCCAAACCAACCACCCAAGAGTGGAATCGTCGAGCGAAAACACTTGACAACCTCCTAGAAGTAGCTTTTCTTGCCACCAGATCTTTTTTCCATCAATTAGGAATCTGATGCCGTCACTAAACACATTCCTTAAATTGTAGCCATTTGTTTAGTGTTTTTTTTTTGGTGTCTAATCCGCATATATATCACCATTGCCCTTGATTTTCTTAACTGTATATCTCTTAAATGTCAACATATATACTTGTGATTTAGTTTACGAAGATTTTTCAATGCCGAGAACCTCGATCAGAGAGTAAAAAAGGAGTAAGGTTCCCAATGGTGTAAAATTAAAATGGGAAATACCGGGCTAGGATTCGAGTTACAGGAACAAGGGCCAAACCAAACACCCAAGAATGGAATCGTCGAGCGAAAACACTTGACAACCTCCTAGAAGCAGCTTTTCTTTCCACCATACCTTTCCCCATTAATTAGAAATCTGATGCTGTCCCTAAACACATTCCTTAAATTGTAGCCATTTGTTGAGTTTTTTTTTGTGTCTAATCCGCATATATATCACCATTGCCCTTGATTTTCTTAACTGTATATCTCTTAAATGTCAACATATATACTTGTGATTTAGTTTACGAAGATTTTTCAATGCCGATAACCTCGATCAGAGATATACAACAGGCGAAAGGTTCACAATGGTGTAAAATTAAAAAGGGATATACCGGACTAGGATTCGAGTTACAGGAACAAGGGCCAAACCAACTACCCAAGAATGGAATCGTCGAGCGAAAACACTTGACAACCTCCTAGAAGTAGCTTTTCTTGCCACCAGACCTTTTTTCCATCAATTAGGAATCTGATGCCGTCACTAAACACATTCCTTAAATTGTAGCCATTTGTTGAGTGTTTTTTTTGTGTCTAATCCGCATATATATCACCATTGCCATTGATTTTCTTAACTGTATATCTCTTAAATGTCAACATATATACTTGTGATTTAGTTTACGAAGATTTTTCAATGCCGAGAACCTCGATCAGAGAGTAAAAAAGACGTAAGGTTCACAATGGTGTAAAATGAAAATGGGAAATACCGGGCTAGGATTCGAGTTACAGGTACAAGGGCCAAACCAAACACCCAAGAATGGAATCGTCGAGCGAAAACACTTGACAACCTCTTAGAAGCAGCTTTACTTGCCACCATACCTTTCCCCATCAATTAGAAATCTGATGCTGTCCCTAAACACATTCCTTAAATTGTAGCCATTTGTTGAGTGTTTTTTTTTGGTGTCTAATCCGCATATATATCACCATTGCCCTTGATTTTCTTAACTGTATATCCCTTAAATGTCAACATATACACGTGTGATTTAGTTTACGAAGATTTTTCAATGCCGAGAACCTCGATCCGAGTGTAAAAAAGGCGTAAGGTTCACAATGGTGTAAAATTAAAATGGGATATAACGGGCTAGGATTCGAGTTACAGGAACAAGGGCCAAACCAACCACCCAAGAGTGGAATCGTCGAGCGAAAACACTTGACAACCTCCTAGAAGTAGCTTTTCTTGCCACCAGATCTTTTTTCCATCAATTAGGAATCTGATGCCGTCACTAAACACATTCCTTAAATTGTAGCCATTTGTTTAGTGTTTTTTTTTTGGTGTCTAATCCGCATATATATCACCATTGCCCTTGATTTTCTTAACTGTATATCTCTTAAATGTCAACATATATACTTGTGATTTAGTTTACGAAGATTTTTCAATGCCGAGAACCTCGATCAGAGAGTAAAAAAGGCGTAAGGTTCACAATGGTGTAAAATTAAAAAGGGATATACCGGACTAGGATTCGAGTTACAGGAACAAGGGCCAAACCAACCACCCAAGAATGGAATCGTCGACCGAAAACACTTGACAACCTCCTAGAAGCAGCTTTACTTGCCACCATACCTTTCCCCATCAATTAGAAATCTGATGCTGTCCCTAAACACATTCCTTAAATTGTAGCCATTTGTTGAGTGTTTTTTTTTGGTGTCTAATCCGCATATATATCACCATTGCCCTTGATTTTCTTAACTGTATATCCCTTAAATGTCAACATATACACGTGTGATTTAGTTTACGAAGATTTTTCAATGCCGAGAACCTCGATCCGAGTGTAAAAAAGGCGTAAGGTTCACAATGGTGTAAAATTAAAATGGGATATAACGGGCTAGGATTCGAGTTACAGGAACAAGGGCCAAACCAACCACCCAAGAGTGGAATCGTCGAGCGAAAACACTTGACAACCTCCTAGAAGTAGCTTTTCTTGCCACCAGATCTTTTTTCCATCAATTAGGAATCTGATGCCGTCACTAAACACATTCCTTAAATTGTAGCCATTTGTTTAGTGTTTTTTTTTTGGTGTCTAATCCGCATATATATCACCATTGCCCTTGATTTTCTTAACTGTATATCTCTTAAATGTCAACATATATACTTGTGATTTAGTTTACGAAGATTTTTCAATGCCGAGAACCTCGATCAGAGAGTAAAAAAGGCGTAAGGTTCACAATGGTGTAAAATTAAAAAAGGATATACCGGACTAGGATTCGAGTTACAGGAACAAGGGCCAAACCAACCACCCAAGAATGGAATCGTCGAGCGAAAACACTTGACAACCTCCTAGAAGCAGCTTTTCTTTCCACCATACCTTTCCCCATTAATTAGAAATCTGATGCTGTCCCTAAACACATTCCTTAAATTGTAGCCATTTGTTGAGTTTTTTTTTGTGTCTAATCCGCATATATATCACCATTGCCCTTGATTTTCTTAACTGTATATCTCTTAAATGTCAACATATATACTTGTGATTTAGTTTACGAAGATTTTTCAATGCCGAGAACCTCGATCAGAGAGTAAAAAAGGCGTAAGGTTCACAATGGTGTAAAATTAAAAAGGGATATACCGGACTAGGATTCGAGTTACAGGAACAAGGGCCAAACCAACCACCCAAGAATGGAATCGTCGAGCGAAAACACTTGACAACCTCCTAGAAGCAGCTTTACTTGCCACCATACCTTTCCCCATCAATTAGAAATCTGATGCTGTCCCTAAACACATTCCTTAAATTGTAGCCATTTGTTGAGTGTTTTTTTTTGGTGTCTAATCCGCATATATATCACCATTGCCCTTGATTTTCTTAACTGTATATCCCTTAAATGTCAACATATACACGTGTGATTTAGTTTACGAAGATTTTTCAATGCCGAGAACCTCGATCCGAGTGTAAAAAGGGCGTAAGGTTCACAATGGTGTAAAATTAAAATGGGATATAACGGGCTAGGATTCGAGTTACAGGAACAAGGGCCAAACCAACCACCCAAGAGTGGAATCGTCGAGCGAAAACACTTGACAACCTCCTAGAAGTAGCTTTTCTTGCCACCAGATCTTTTTTCCATCAATTAGGAATCTGATGCCGTCACTAAACACATTCCTTAAATTGTAGCCATTTGTTTAGTGTTTTTTTTTTGGTGTCTAATCCGCATATATATCACCATTGCCCTTGATTTTCTTAACTGTATATCTCTTAAATGTCAACATATATACTTGTGATTTAGTTTACGAAGATTTTTCAATGCCGAGAACCTCGATCAGAGAGTAAAAAAGGCGTAAGGTTCACAATGGTGTAAAATTAAAAAAGGATATACCGGACTAGGATTCGAGTTACAGGAACAAGGGCCAAACCAACCACCCAAGAATGGAATCGTCGAGCGAAAACACTTGACAACCTCCTAGAAGCAGCTTTTCTTTCCACCATACCTTTCCCCATTAATTAGAAATCTGATGCTGTCCCTAAACACATTCCTTAAATTGTAGCCATTTGTTGAGTTTTTTTTTGTGTCTAATCCGCATATATATCACCATTGCCCTTGATTTTCTTAACTGTATATCTCTTAAATGTCAACATATATACTTGTGATTTAGTTTACGAAGATTTTTCAATGCCGAGAACCTCGATCAGAGATATACAAAAGGCGTAAGGTTCACAATGGTGTAAAATTAAAAAGGGATATACCGGACTAGGATTCGAGTTACAGGAACAAGGGCCAAACCAACTACCCAAGAATGGAATCGTCGAGCGAAAACACTTGACAACCTCCTAGAAGTAGCTTTTCTTGCCACCAGACCTTTTTTCCATCAATTAGGAATCTGATGCCGTCACTAAACACATTCCTTAAATTGTAGCCATTTGTTGAGTGTTTTTTTTGTGTCTAATCCGCATATATATCACCATTGCCATTGATTTTCTTAACTGTATATCTCTTAAATGTCAACATATATACTTGTGATTTAGTTTACGAAGATTTTTCAATGCCGAGAACCTCGATCAGAGAGTAAAAAAGACGTAAGGTTCACAATGGTGTAAAATTAAAATGGGAAATACCGGGCTAGGATTCGAGTTACAGGAACAAGGGCCAAACCAAACACCCAAGAATGGAATCGTCGAGCGAAAACACTTGACAACCTCCTAGAAGCAGCTTTACTTGCCACCATACCTTTCCCCATCAATTAGAAATCTGATGCTGTCCCTAAACACATTCCTTAAATTGTAGCCATTTGTTGAGTGTTTTTTTTGGTGTCTAATCCGCATATATATCACCATTGCCCTTGATTTTCTTAACTGTATATCCCTTAAATGTCAACATATACACGTGTGATTTAGTTTACGAAGATTTTTCAATGCCGAGAACCTCGATCCGAGTGTAAAAAAGGCGTAAGGTTCACAATGGTGTAAAATTAAAATGGGATATAACGGGCTAGGATTCGAGTTACAGGAACAAGGGCCAAACCAACCACCCAAGAGTGGAATCATCGAGCAAAAACACTTGACAACCTCCTAGAAGTAGCTTTTCTTGCCACCAGATCTTTTTTCCATCAATTAGGAATCTGATGCCGTCACTAAACACATTCCTTAAATTGTAGCCATTTGTTTAGTGTTTTTTTTTTGGTGTCTAATCCGCATATATATCACCATTGCCCTTGATTTTCTTAACTGTATATCTCTTAAATGTCAACATATATACTTGTGATTTAGTTTACGAAGATTTTTCAATGCCGAGAACCTCGATCAGAGAGTAAAAAAGGCGTAAGGTTCACAATGGTGTAAAATTAAAAAGGGATATACCGGACTAGGATTCGAGTTACAGGAACAAGGGCCAAACCAACCACCCAAGAATGGAATCGTCGAGCGAATACACTTGACAATCTCCTAGAAGCAACTTTTCCTGCCACCAGAACTTTCTCCATCAATTAGAACTCTGATGCCGTCACTAAACACATTCCTTAAATTGTAGCTATTTGTTGAGTGTTTTTTTTTGGTGTCTAATCCGCATATATATCACTATTTCCCTTGATTTTCTTGACTGTATATCTCTTAAATGTCAAAATACACACGTGTGATTTAGTTTACGCAGATTTTTCAATGCCGAGAACCTCGATAAAAGAGTAAAAAAGGCGTAAGGTTCACAATGGGGTAAAATTAAAATTGGATATACGGGGCTAGGATTCGAGTTACAGGAACAAGGGCCAAACCAACCACCCAACAATGGAATCGTCGAGCGAAAACACTTGACAAACTCCAAGAAGCAGCTTTTCTTGCCACCAGACGTTTCTCCATCAATTAGGAATCTGATGCCGTCACTAAACACATTCCTTAAATTGAAGCCACTTGTTGAGTGTTTTTTTTGGTGTCTAATCCGCTTTTATATCACCATTGCCCTTGATTTTCTTGACCGTATATCTCTTAAATGTCAACATACACACGTGTGATTTACTTTACGAAGATTTTTCAATGCCGAGAACCTCGATCAGAAAGTAAAAAAGGCGCCAGGTTCACAATGGTGTAAAATTAAAATGGGATATACGGGGTTAGGATTGGAGTTACTGGAACAAGGGCCAAACCAACCACCCAAGAACGGAATCGTCGAGCGAAAACACTTGACAACCTCCTAGAAGCAGCTTTTCTTGCAATCAGACCTTTCTCTATCAATTAGAAGTCTGATGCCGTCACTAAACACATTCCTTAAATTGTAGCCATTTGTTGAGTGTTTTTTTTGTGTCTAATCCGCATATATATCAGCATTGCCCTTGATTCTCTTGACTGTATATCTCTTAAATGTCAACATATACACATGTGATTTAGTTTATTATGATTTTTCAATGCCGAGAACCTCGATCAGAGAGTAAAAAAGGCGTAAGGTTCACAATGGTGTAAATTTAAAATTGGATATACCGGACTAGGATTAGAGTTACAGGAACAAGGGCCAAACCAACCACCCAAGAATGGAATCGTCAAGCGAAAACACTTGACAACCTCCTAGAAGCAGCTTTTCTTGACACCAGACCTTTTTTTCCATCAATTAGGAATCTGATGCCGTCACTAAACACATTCCTAAAATTGTAGCCATTTGTTGAGTGTTTTTTTTTTGTGTCTAATCCGCATATATATCACCATTGCCCTTGATTTTCTTAACTGTATATCCCTTAAATGTCAACATATATACGTGTGATTTAGTTTACGAAGATTTTTCAATGCCGTGAACCTCGATCAAAGAGTAAAAAATGCGTAAGGTTCACAATGGTGTAAAATTAAAATGGGATATACCGGGCTAGGATTCGAGTTACAGGAACAAGGGCCAAACCAAACACCCAAGAATGGAAACGTCGAGCGAAAACACTTGACAACCTCCTAGAAGCAGCTTTTCTTGCCACCAGACATTTCTCCATCAATTAGTAATCTTATGCTGTCACTAAACACATTCCTTAAATTGTAGCCATTTGTTGAGTGTTTTTTTTTGGTGTCTAATCCGCTTTTATATCACCATTAACCTTGATTTTCTTGACTGTATATCTCTTAAATGTCAACATATACACGTGTGATTTAGTTTACGAAGATATTTCAATGCCAAGAACCTCGAGTTAAAATGGGACATACCGGGCTAGGATTCGAGTTACAGGAACAAGGGCCAAATCAACCACCCAAGAATGGAATCGTCCAGCGAAAAGACTTGACAATCTCCTAGAAGCAGCTTTTCGTGCCACCAGACCTTTCTCCGTCAATTAGGAATCTGATGCCGTCACTAAACACATTCCTTAAATTGTAGCCATTTGTTGAGTGTTTTTTTTGGTGTCTAATCCGCATATATATCACCATTGCCCTTGATTTTCTTGACTCTATATCTCTTAAATGTCAACATACACATGTGTGATTTAGTTTACGAAGATTTTTCAATGCCGAGAACCTCGATCAGAAAGTAAAAAATGGGATATACGGGGTTAGGATTCGAGTTACTGGAACAAGGGCCAAACCAACCACCCAAGAATGGAATCGTTGAGCGAAAACACTTGACAACCTCCTAGAAGCAGCTTTTCTTGCCACCAGACCTTTCTCTATCAATTAGAAATCTGATGCCGTCACTAAACACATTCCTTAAATTGTAGCCATTTGTTGAGTGTTTTTTTTTATGTCTAATCCGCATATATATCACCATTGCCCTTGATTTTCTTAACTGTATATCCCTTAAATGTCAACATATACACGTGTGATTTAGTTTACGAAGATTTTTCAACGCCGAGAATCTCGATCAGAGTGTAAAAAAGGCGTAAGGTTCACAATGGTGTAAAATTAAAATGGGATATAACGGGCTAGGATTCGAGTTACAGGAACAAGGGCCAAACCAACCACCCAAGAGTGGAATCGTCGAGCGAAAACACTTGACAACCACCTAGAAGTAGCTTTTCTTGCCACCCGATCTTTTTTCCATCAATTAGGAATCTGATGCCGTCACTAAACACATTCGTTAAATTGTAGCCATTTGTTGAGTGTTTTTTTTGTGTCTAATCCGCATATATATCACCATTGCCCTTGATTTTCTTGACCGTATATCTCTTAAATGTCAACATATACACGTGTGATTTAGTTTACGAAGATTTTTCAATGCCGAGAACCTCGATTAGAGTGTAAAAAAGGCGTAAGGTTCACAATGGTGTAAAATTAAAATGGGATATACGGGGCTAGGATTCGAGTTACAGGAACAAGGGCCAAACCAACCACCCAAGAATGGAATCGTCGAGCGAAAACACTTGACAAACTCCAAGAAGCAGCTTTTCTTGCCACCAGACCTTTCTCCATCAATTCGGAATATGATGCCGTCACTAAACACATTCCTTAAATTGAAGCCACTTGTTGAGTGTTTTTTTGGTGTCTAATCCGCTTTTATATCACCATTGCCCTTGATTTTCTTGACCGTATATCTCTTAAATGTCAACATACACACGTGTGATTTACTTTACGAAGATTTTTCAATGCCGAGAACCTCGATCAGAAAGTAAAAAAGGCGCCAGGTTCACAATGGTGTAAAATTAAAATGGGATATACGGGGCTAGGATTCGAGTTACAGGAACAAGGGCCAAACCAACCACCCAAGAATGGAATCATCGAGCGAAGTCACTTGACAACCTCCTAGAAGCAGCTTTTCTTGCCACCAGACCTTTCTTTATCAATTAGAAATCTGATGCCGTCACTAAACACATTCCTTAAATTGTAGCCATTTGTTGAGTGTTTTTTTTTTGTGTCTAATCCGCATATATATCACCATTTCCCTTGATTCTCTTGATTGTATATCTCTTAAATATCAACATATACACGTGTGATTTAGTTTACGACGATTTTTCAATGTCGAGAACCTCGATCAGAGAGTAAAAAAGGCGTAAGGTTCACAATGGTGTAAATTTAAAATGGGATATACCGGACTAGGATTGGAGTTACAGGAACAAGGGCCAAACCAACCACCCAAGAATGGAATCGTCAAGCGAAAACACTTGACAACCTCCTAGAAGCAGCTTTTCTTTACACCAGACCTTTTTTCCATCAATTAGGAATCTGATGCCGTCACTAAACACATTCCTAAAATTGTAGCCATTTGTTGAGTGTTTTTTTTTGGTGTCTAATCCGCATATATATCACCATTGCCCTTGATTTTCTTAACTGTATATCTCTTAAATGTCAACATATATACGTGTGATTTAGTTTAGGAAGATTTTTCAATGCCGTGAACCTCGATCAAAGAGTAAAAAAGGCGTAAGGTTCACAATGGTGTAAAATTAAAATGGGATATACCGGGCTAGGATTCGAGTTACAGGAACAAGGGCCAAACCAAACACCCAAGAATGGAATCGTCGAGCGAAAACACTTGACAACCTCCTAGAAGCAGCTTTTCTTGCCACCAGACATTTCTCCATCAATTAGTAATCTGATGCTGTCACTAAACACATTCCTTAAATTGTAGCCATTTGTTGAGTGTTTTTTTTGGTGTCTAATCCGCATATATATCACCATTGCCCTTGATTTTCTTGACTGTATATCTCTTAAATGTCAACATACACATGTGTGATTTAGTTTACGAAGATTTTTCAATGCCGAGAACCTCGATCAGAGAGTAAAAAAGGCGTAAGGTTCACAATGGTGTAAAATTAAAAAGGGATATTCCGGACTAGGATTCGAGTTACAGGAACAAGGGCCAAACCAAACACCCAAGAATGGAATCGTCGAGCGAAAACACTTGACAACCTCCTAGAAGCATCTTTTCTTGCCACCATACATTTCCCCATCAATTAGAAATCTGATGCTGTCCCTAAACACATTCCTTAAATTGTAGCCATTTGTTGAGTGTTTTTTTTTTATGTCTAATCCGCATATATATCACCATTGCCCTTGATTTTCTTAACTGTATATCCCTTAAATGTCAACATATACACGTGTGATTTAGTTTACGAAGATTTTTCAATGCCGAGAACCTCGATCAGAGTGTAAAAAAGGCGTAAGGTTCACAATGGTGTAAAATTAAAATGGGATATAACGGGCTAGGATTCGAGTTACAGGAACAAGGGCCAAACAAACCACCCAAGAGTGGAATCGTCGAGCGAAAACACTTGACAACCACCTAGAAATAGCTTTTCTTGCCACCAGATCTTTTTTCCATCAATTAGGAATCTGATGCCGTCACTAAACACATTCGTTAAATTGTAGCCATTTGTTGAGTGTTTTTTTTTGTGTCTAATCCGCATATATATCACCATTGCCCTTGATTTTCTTAACTGTATATCTCTTAAATGTCAACATATATACTTGTGATTTAGTTTACGAAGATTTTTCAATGCCGAGAACCTCGATCAGAGAGTAAAAAAGGCGTAAGGTTCACAATGGTGTAAAATTAAAATGGGAAATACCGGGCTAGGATTCGAGTTACAGGAACAAGGGCCAAACCAAACACCCAAGAATGGAATCGTCGAGCGAAAACACTTGACAACCTCCTAGAAGCAGCTTTTCTTGCCACCATACCTTTCCCCATCAATTAGAAATCTGATGCTGTCCCTAAACACATTCCTTTAATTGTAGCCATTTTTGAGTGTTTTTTTTGGTGTTTAATCCGCATATATATCACCATTGCCCTTGATTTTCTTAACTGTATATCCCTTAAATGTCAACATATACACGTGTGATTTAGTTTACGAAGATTTTTCAATGCCGAGAACCTCGATCAGAGTGTAAAAAAGGCGTAAGGTTCACAATGGTGTAAAATTAAAATGGGATATAACGGGGCTAGGATTCGAGTTACAGGAACAAGGGCCAAACAAACCACCCAAGAGTGGAATCGTCGAGCGAAAACACTTGACAACCTCCTAGAAGTAGCTTTTCTTTCCACCAGATCTTTTTTCCATCAATTAGGAATCTGATGCCGTCACTAAACACATTCCTTAAATTGTAGCCATTTGTTTAGTGTTTTTTTTTGGTGTCTAATACGCATATATATCACCATTGCCCTTGATTTTCTTAACTGTATATCTCTTAAATGTCAACATATATACTTGTGATTTAGTTTACGAAGATTTTTCAATGCCGAGAACCTCGATCAGAGAGTAAAAAAGGCGTAAGGTTCACAATGGTGTAAAATTAAAAAGGGATATACCGGACTAGGATTCGAGTTACGGGAATAAGGGCCAAACCAACCACCCAAGAATGGAATCGTCGAGCGAATACACTTGACAATCTCCTAGAAGCAGCTTTTCCTGCCACCAGACCTTTCTCCATCAATTAGAAATCTGATGCCGTCACTAAACACATTCCTTAAATTGTAGCTATTTGTTGAGTGTTTTTTTTGGTGTCTAATCCGCATATATATCACTATTTCCCTTGATTTTCTTGACTGTATATCTCTTAAATGTCAAAATACACACGTGTGATTTAGTTTACACAGATTTTTCAATGCCGAGAACCTCGATCAGAGAGTAAAAAAGGCGTAAGGTTCACAATGGTGTAAAATTAAAATTGCATATACGGGGCTAGGATTCGAGTTACAGGAACAAGGGCCAAACCAACCACCCAAGAATGGAATCGTCGAGCGAAAACACTTGACAAACTCCAAGAAGCAGCTTTTCTTGCCACCAGACCTTTCTCCATCAATTAGGAATCTGATGCCGTCACTAAACACATTCCTTAAATTGAAGCCACTTGTTGAGTGTTTTTTTTGGTGTCTAATCCGCTTTTATATCACCATTGCCCTTGATTTTCTTGACCGTATATCTCTTAAATGTCAACATACACACGTGTGATTTACTTTACGAAGATTTTTCAATGCCGAGAACCTCGATCAGAAAATAAAAAAGGCGCCAGGTTCACAATGGTGTAAAATTAAAATGGGATATACGGGGCTAGGATTCGAGTTACAGGAACAAGGGCTAAACCAACCACCCAAGAATGGAATCGTCGAGCGAAATCACTTGACAACCTCCTAGAAGCAGCTTTTCTTGCTACCAGACCTTTCTTTATCAATTAGAAATCTGATGCCGTCACTAAACACATTCCTTAAATTGTAGCCATTTGTTGAGTGTTTTTTTTTTGTGTCTAATCCGCATATATATCACCATTTCCCTTGATTCTCTTGATTGTATATCTCTTAAATATCAACATATACACGTGTGATTTAGTTTACGACGATTTTTCAATCTCGAGAACCTCGATCAGAGAGTAAAAAAGGCGTATGGTTTACAATGGTGTAAATTTAAAATGGGATATACCGGACTAGGATTAGAGTTACAGGAACAAGGGCCAAACCAACCACCCAAGAATGGAATCGTCAAGCGAAAACACTTGACAACCTCCTAGAAGCAGCTTTTCTTGACACCAGACCTTTTTTCCATCAATTAGGAATCTGATGCCGTCACTAAACACATTCCTAAAATTGTAGCAATTTGTTGAGTGTTTTTTTTTGTGTCTAATCCGCATATATATCACCATTGCCCTTGATTTTGTTAACTGTATATCTCTTAAATGTCAACATATATACGTGTGATTTAGTTTACGAATATTTTTCAATGCCGTGAACCTCGATCAAAGAGTAAAAAAGGCGTAAGGTTCACAATGGTGTAAAATTAAAATGGGATATACCGGGCTAGGATTCGAGTTACAGGAACAAGGGCCAAACCAAACACCCAAGAATGGAATCGTCGAGCGAAAACACTTGACAACCTCCTAGAAGCAGCTTTTCTTGCCACCAGACATTTCTCCATCAATTAGTAATCTGATGCTGTCACTAAACACATTCCTTAAATTATAGCCATTTGTTGAGTGTTTTTTTTTTTGGTGTCTAATCCGCTTTTATATCACCATTAACCTTGATTTTCTTGACTGTATATCTCTTAAATGTCAACATATACACGTGTGATTTAGTTTACGAAGATATTTCAATGCCAAGAACCTCGAGTTAAAATGGGACATACCGGGCTAGGATTCGAGTTACAGGAACAAGGGCCAAATCAACCACCCAAGAATGGAATCGTCCAGCGAAAAGACTTGACAATCTCCTAGAAGCAGCTTTTTCTGCCACCAGACCTTTCTCCGTCAATTAGGAATCTGATGCCGTCACTAAACACATTCCTTAAATTGTAGCCATTTGTTGAGTGTTTTTTTTGGTGTCTAATCCGCATATATATCACCATTGCCCTTGATTTTCTTGACTGTATATCTCTTAAATGTCAACATACACATGTGTGATTTAGTTTACGAAGATTTTTCAATGCCGAGAACCTCGATCAGAAAGTAAAAAATGGGATATACGGGGTTAGGATTCGAGTTACTGGAACAAGGGCCAAACCAACCACCCAAGAATGGAATCGTCGAGCGAAAACACTTGACAACCTCCTAGAAGCTGCTTTTCTTGCCACCAGACCTTTCTCTATCAATTAGAAATCTGATGCCGTCACTAAACACATTCCTTAAATTGTAGCCATTTGTTGAGTGTTTTTTTTGGTGTCTAATCCGCATATATATCACCATTGCCCTTGATTTTCTTAACTGTATATCCGTTAAATGTCAACATATACACTTGTGATTTAGTTTACGAAGATTTTTCAAAGCCGAGAACCTCGATCAGAGTGTAAAAAAGGCGTAAGGTTCACAATGGTGTAAAATTAAAATGGGATATAACGGACTAGGATTCGAGTTACAGGAACAAGGGCCAAACCAACCACCCAAGAATGGAATTGTCGAGCGAAAACACTTGACAACCTCCTAGAAGTAGCTTTTCTTGCCACCAGATCTTTTTTCCATCAATTAGGAATCTGATGCCGTCACTAAACACGTTCCTTTAATTGTAGCCATTTGTTGAGTGTTTTTTTTGTGTCTAATCCGCATATATATCACCATTGCCCCTGATTTTCTTAACTGTATATCTCTTAAATGTCAACATATATACTTGTGATTTAGTTTACGAAGATTTTTCAATGCCGAGAACCTCGATCAGAGAGTAAAAAAAGGCGTAAGGTTCACAATGTTGTAAAATTAAAATGGGAAATACCGGGCTAGGATTCGAGTTACAGGAACAAAGGCCAAACCAAACACCCAAGAATGGAATCGTCGAGCGAAAACACTTGACAACCTCCTAGAAGCAGCTTTTCTTGCCACCATACCTTTCCCCATCAATTAGAAATCTGATGCTGTCCCTAAACACATTCCTTAAATTGTAGCCATTTGTTGAGTGTTTTTTTTGGTGTCTAATCCGCATATATATCACCATTGCCCTTGATTTTCTTAACTGTATATCCGTTAAATGTCAACATATACACTTGTGATTTAGTTTACGAAGATTTTTCAAAGCCGAGAACCTCGATCAGAGTGTAAAAAAGGCGTAAGGTTCACAATGGTGTAAAATTAAAATGGGATATAACGGACTAGGATTCGAGTTACAGGAACAAGGGCCAAACCAACCACCCAAGAATGGAATTGTCGAGCGAAAACACTTGACAACCTCCTAGAAGTAGCTTTTCTTGCCACCAGATCTTTTTTCCATCAATTAGGAATCTGATGCCGTCACTAAACACGTTCCTTAAATTGTAGCCATTTGTTGAGTGTTTTTTTTGTGTCTAATCCGCATATATATCACCATTGCCCCTGATTTTCTTAACTGTATATCTCTTAAATGTCAACATATATACTTGTGATTTAGTTTACGAAGATTTTTCAATGCCGAGAACCTCGATCAGAGAGTAAAAAAGGCGTAAGGTTCACAATGGTGTAAAATTAAAATGGGAAATACCGGGCTAGGATTCGAGTTACAGGAACAAGGGCCAAACCAAACACCCAAGAATGGAGTCGTCGAGCGAAAACACTTGACAACCTCCTAGAAGCAGCTTTTCTTGCCACCATACCTTTCCCCATCAATTAGAAATCTGCTGCTGTCCCTAAACACATTCCTTAAATTGTAGCCATTTGTTGAGGGTTTTTTTTTGTGTCTAATCCGCATATATATCAGCATTGCCCTTGATTTTCTTAACTGTATAACCCTTAAATGTCAACATATACACGTGTGATTTAGTTTACGAAGATTTTACAATGCCGAGAACCTCGATCAGAGTGTAAAAAAGGCGTAAGGTTCACAATGGTGTAAAATTAAAATGGGAAATACCGGGCTAGGATTCGAGTTACAGGAACAAGGGCCAAACCAAGCACCCAAGAATGGAATCGTCGAGCGAAAACACTTGACAACCTCCTAGAAGCAGCTTTTCTTGCCACCATACCTTTCCCCATCAATTAGAAATCTGATGCTGTCCCTAAACGC
Organism: Helianthus tuberosus; assembly: GCA_030545235.1. Taxonomy (NCBI): domain Eukaryota; kingdom Viridiplantae; phylum Streptophyta; class Magnoliopsida; order Asterales; family Asteraceae; genus Helianthus; species Helianthus tuberosus. The sequence continues at coordinate 140,341,195 of CM060426.1, read as the reverse complement.
ATTCCTTAATTTGTAGCCATTTGTTGAGTGTTTTTTTTTGGTGTCTAATCCGCATATATATCACCATTGCCCTTGATTTTCTTAACTGTATATCCCATAAATGTCAACATATACACGTGTCATTTTGTTTACGAAGATTTTTCAACGACGAGAACCTCGATCAGGGAGTAAAAAAGGCGTAAGGTTCACAATGGTGTAAAATTAAAATAGGATATACCGGGCAAGGATTCGAGTTACAGGAACAAGGGACAAACCAACCACCGAAGAATGGAATCTTCGAGCGAAAACACTTGACAACCTCCTAGAAGCAGATTTTCTTGCCACCAGACCTTTCTCCATCAATTAGGAATCTGATGCCGTCACTAAACACATTCCTTAAATTGTAGCCACTTGTTGAGTGTTTTTTTTTTGGTGTCCAATCTGCATATATATCACCATTGCCCTTGATTTTCTTGACTGTATATCTCTTAAAGGTCAACATATACACGTGTGATTTAGTTTACGAAGATCTCGATCAGAGATTAAAAAAGGCGTAAGGTTCACAATGGCGTAAAATTAAAAGGCGATATAACGGGCTAGGATTCGAGTTACAGGAACAAGGGCCAAAACCAACCACCCAAGAATGGAATCGTCGAGCGAACACACTTGACAACCTCCTAGAAGCAGCTTTTCTTGCCACCAGACCTTTCTCCATCAATTACGAATCTGATGCCGTCACTAAACACATTCCTTAAATTGTAGCCATTTGTTGAGTGTTTTTTTTGGTGTCTAATCCGCATATATATCCCCATTGCCCTTGATTTTCTTGACTGTATATCTCTTAAATGTCAACATATACACGTGTGATTTAGTTTATGAAGATTTTTCAATGTCGAGAACCTCGATCAGAGAGTAAAAAAGGTGTAAGGTTCACAATGTTGTAAAATGAAAATGGGATATACCATGCTAGGAGTCGAGTCACAGGAACAAGGGCCAAACCAACCACCCAAGAATGGAATCGTCGAGCGAAAACACTTGACAACCTCCTAGAAGCAGCTTTTCTTGCCATCAGGCCTTTCTCCAACAATTAGAAATCTGATGCCATCCCTAAACACATTCCTTAAATTGTAGCCATTAGTTGAGTGTTTTTTGTGGTGTCTAATCCGCATATATATCACCATTGCCCTTGATATTCTTTACCGTATATCTCTTAAATGTCAACATATACACGTGTGACTTATTTTACGAAGATTTTTCAATGCCGAGAACCTCAATCAGAGAGTAAAAGAGGCGTAAGGTTCACAATGGTGTAAAATTAAAATGGAATATATCGGGCTAGGATTCGAGTTACAGGAACAAGGGCCAAACCAACCACCCAAGAATGGAATCGTCGAACGAAAACACTTGACAACCTCCTAGAAGCAGCTTTTCTTGCCACCAGAACTTTCTCCATCAATTAGGAATCTGATGCCGTCACTAAACACATTCCATAAATTGTACCCATTTGTTGAGTGTTTTTTTGGTGTCTAATCCGCATGTATATCACCATTTCCCTTGATTTTCTTGACTGTATATCTCTTAAATGTCAACATATATACGTGTGATTTAGTTTACGAAGATTTTTCAATGCCGAGAACCTCGATCAGAGAGTAAAAAAGGTGTAAGGTTCACAATGGTGTAAAATTAAAATGGGATATACCGGGCTAGGATTCGAGTTACAGGAACAAGTGCCAAATCAACCACCCAAGAATGGAATCGTCAAGCGAAAAAACTTGACAACCTCCTAGAAACAGCTTTTCTTGCCACCAGACATTTCTCCATCAATTAGGAATTTGATGCCGTCACTAAACACATTCCTTAAATTGTAGTCATTTGTTGAGTGTTTTTTTTTGTGTCTAATACGCATATATATCACCATTGCCCTTGATTTTGTTGACAGTATATCTCTTAAATGTCAACATATACACGTGTGATTTAGTTTACGAAGATTTTTCAATGCCGAGAACCTCGATCAGAGTGTAAAAAAGGCGTAAGGTTCACAATGGTGTAAAATTAAAATGGGATATAACGGGCTAGGATTCGAGTTACAGGAACAAGGGCCAAACCAACCACCCAAGAGTGGAATCGTCGAGCGAAAACACTTGACAACCTCCTAGAAGCAGCTTTTCTTGCCACAAGACCTTTCTCCATCAATTAGGAATCTGATGCCGTCACTAAACACATTCCTTAAATTGTAGCCATTTGTTGAGTGTGTTTTTTTTGGTGTCTAATCCGTATATATATCACCATTGCCTTTCATTTTCTTGATTGTATATCTCTTAAATGTCAACATATATACGTGTGATTTAGTTTACGAAGATTTTTCAATGCCGAGAACCTCGATCAGAGAGTAAAAAAGGCGAAAGGTTCACAATGGTGTAAAATTAAAATGGGATATACCGGGCTAGGATTCGAGTTACAAGAACAAGGGCCAAACCAACAACCCAAAAATGGAATCGTCAAGCGAAAACACTTGACAACCTCCTAGAAGCAGCTTTTCTTGCCACCAGACCTTTCTCCATCAATTAGGAATCTGATGCCGTCACTAAACACATTCCTTAAATTTTAGCCATTTGTTGAGTGTTTTTTTTTGCTGTCTAATCCGCATATATATCACCATTGCCTTTGATTTTCTGGACTGTATATCTCTTAAATGTCAACATATACACGTGTGATTTAGTTTACGAAGATTTTTCAATGCCGAGAACCTCGATCAGAGAGTAAAAAAGGCGTAAGGTTGACAATGGTGTAAAATTAAAATGGGATATACCGGGCTAGGATTCGAGTTACAGGAACAAGGGCCAAACCAACCACCCAAGAATGTAATCGTCGAGCGAAAACACTTGACAACCTCCTAGAAGCAGCTTTTCTTGCCACCAGAACTTTCTCCATCAATTAGGAATCTGATGCCGTCACTAAACACATTCCATAAATTGTACCCATTTGTTGAGTGTTTTTTTGGTGTCTAATCCGCATATATATCACCATTGCCCTTGATTTTCTTTACTGTATAACTCTTAAATTTCAACATATACACGTGTGATTTAGTTTACGAAGATTTTTCAATGCCGAGAACCTCGATCAGAGAGTAAAAAAGGCGTAAGGTTCACAATGGTGTAAAATTAAAATGGGATATACCGGGCTAGGATTCGAGTTACAGGAACAAGGGCCAAACCAACCACCCAAGAATGGAATCGTCGAGCGAAAAAACTTGACAACCTCCTAGAAACAGGTTTTCTAGCCACCAGACATTTCTCCATCAATTAGGAATTTGATGCCGTCACTAAACACATTCCTTAAATTGTAGCCATTTGTTGAGTGTTTTTTTTTGTGTCTAGTACGCATATATATCACCAATGCCCTTGATTTTGTTGACTGTATATCTCTTAAATGTCAACATATACACGTGTGATTTAGTTTACGAAGATTTTTCAATGCCGAGAACCTCGATCAGAGTGTAAAAAAGGTGTAAGGTTCACAATGGTGTAAAATTAAAATGGGATATAACGGGCTAGGATTCGAGTTACAGGAACAAGGGCCAAACCAACCACCCAAGAGTGGAATCGTCGAGCGAAAACACTTGACAACCTCCTAGAAGCAGCGTTTCTTGCCACCAGACCTTTCTCCATCAATTAGGAATCTGATGCCGTCACTAAACACATTCCTTAAATTGTAGCCATTTGTTGAGTGTGTTTTTTTTGGTGTCTAATCCGCATATATATCACCATTACCCTTGAGTTTCTTGACTGTATATCTCTTAAATGTCAACATATACACATGTGATTTAGTTTACGAAGATTTTTCAATGCCGAGAACCTCGATCAGAGAGTAAAAAAGGCGTAAGGTTCACAATGGTGTAAAATTAAAATGGGATATACCGGGCTAGGATTCGAGTTACAGGAATAAGGGCCAAACCAACCACCCAAGAATGGAATCGTCGAGCGAAAAAACTTGACAACCTCCTAGAAACAGCTTTTCTTGCCACCAGACATTTCTCCATCAATTAGGAATTTGATGCCGTCACTAAACACATTCCTTAAATTGTAGCCATTTGTTGAGTGTTTTTTTTTTGTGTCTAGTACGCATATATATCACCATTGCCCTTGATTTTGTTGACTGTATATCTCTTAAATGTCAACATATACACGTGTGATTTAGTTTACGAAGATTTTTCAATGCCGAGAACCTCGATCAGAGAGTAAAAAAGGCGTAAGGTTCACAATGGTGTAAAATTAAAATGGGATATACCGGGCTAGGATTCGAGTTACAGGAATAAGGGCCAAACCAACCACCCAAGAATGGAATCGTCGAGCGAAAAAACTTGACAACCTCCTAGAAACAGCTTTTCTTGCCACCAGACATTTCTCCATCAATTAGGAATTTGATGCCGTCACTAAACACATTCCTTAAATTGTAGCCATTTGTTGAGTGTTTTTTTTTTGTGTCTAGTACGCATATATATCACCATTGCCCTTGATTTTGTTGACTGTATATCTCTTAAATGTCAACATATACACGTGTGATTTAGTTTACGAAGATTTTTCAATGCCGAGAACCTCGATCAGAGAGTAAAAAAGGCGTAAGGTTCACAACGGTGTAAAATTAAAATGGGATATACCGGGCTAGGATTCGAGTTACAGGAACAAGGGCCAAACCAACCACCCAAGAGTGGAATCGTCGAGCGAAAACACTTGACAACCTCCTAGAAGCAGCTTTTCTTGCCACCAGACCTTTCTCCATCAATTAGGAATCTGACGCCGTCACTAAACACATTCCTTAAATTGTAGCCATTTGTTGAGTGTGTTTTTTTTGGTGTCTAATCCGCATATACATCACCATTGCCCTTGAGTTTCTTGACTGTATATCTCTTAAATGTCAACATATATACGTGTGATTTAGTTTACGAAGATTTTTCAATGCCGAGAACCTCGATCAGAGAGTAAAAAAGGCGAAAGGTTCACAATGGTGTAAAATTAAAATGGGATATACCGGGCTAGGATTCGAGTTACAAGAACAAGGGCCAAACCAACAACCCAAAAATGGAATCGTCGAGCGAAAACACTTGACAACCTCCTAGAAGCAGCTTTTCTTGCCACCAGACCTTTCTCCATCAATTAGGAATCTGATGCCGTCACTAAACACATTCCTTAAATTTTAGCCATTTGTTGAGTGTTTTTTTACTGTCTAATCCGCATATATATCACCATTGACCTTGATTTGCTGGACTGTATATCTCTTAAATGTCAACATATACACGTGTGATTTAGTTTACGAAGATTTTTCAATGCCGAGAACCTCGATCAGAGAGTAAAAAAGGCGTAAGGTTGACAATGGTGTAAAATTAAACTGGGATATACCGGGCTAGGATTCGAGTTACAGGAACAAGGGCAAAACCAACCACCCAAGGATGTAATCGTCGAGCGAAAACACTTGACAACCTCCTAGAAGCAGCTTTTCTTGCCACCAGACCTTTCTCCATCAATTAGGAATCTGATGCCGTCACTAAACACATTCCTTAAATTTTAGCCATTTGTTGAGTGTTATTTTTTTGTGTCTAATCCTCTTATATATCATCATTGCCCTTGATTTTCTTGACTGCATATATCTTAAATGTCAACATATACACGTGTGATTTAGTTTACGAAGATTTTTCAATGCCGAGAACCTCGATCAGAGAGTAAAAAAAGCGTAAGGTTCACAATGGTGTAAAATTAAAATGAGATATACCGGGCTAGGATTCGAGTTACAGGAACAATGGCCAAACCAACCACCCAAGAATGGAATCGTCGAGCAAAAACACTTGACAACCTCCTAGAAGCAGCTTTTCTTGCCACCAAACCTTTCTCCATCAATTAGGAATCTGAGGCCGTCACTAAACACATTCCTTAAATTGTAGCCATTTCTTGGGTGTTTTTTTTTGTGTCTAATCCGCATATATATCACCATTGCCCTTGTTTTTCTTGACTGTATATATCTCTTAAATGTCAAAACATACACGTGTGATTTAATTTACATAGATTTTTCAATGCCGAGAACCTCGATCAGAGAGTAAAAAAGGCGTAAGGTTCACAATGGTGTAAAATTAAAATAGGAAATACCGGGCTAGTATTCGAGTTACAGGAGCAAGGGCCAAACCAACCACCCAAGAATGGAATCGTCGAGCGATTACACTTGACAACCTCCTAGAAGCAGCTTTTCTTGCCACCAGACCTTTCTCCATCAATTAGGAATTAGGAATCTGATGCCGTCACTAAACACATACCTTAAATTGTAGCCATTTGTTTAGTGTTTTTTTTTGGTGTCTACTCCGCATATATATCACCATTGCCCTTGATTTTCTTGACTGTATATCTCTTAAATGTCAACATATACACGTGTGATTTAGTTTACGAAGATTTTTCAATGCCGAGAACCTCGATCAGAGAGTAAAAAAGGTGTAAGGTTCACAATGGTGTAAAATTAAATTGGGATATACCGGGTTAGGATTCAAGTTACAGGAACAAGGGCCAAACTAACCACCCAAGAATGGAATCGTCGAGCGAAAACACTTGAGAACCTCCTACAAGCAGCTTTTCTTGCCACCAGACCTTTCTCCATCAATTATGAATCTTATGCCGTCACTAAAAACATTCCTTAAATTGTAGCCATTTGTTGAGTTTTTTTTTTTTTTTTTTTTTTGTGTCTAATCCGCATATATATCACCATTGCCCTTGATTTTCTTGACTGTATATCTCTTAAATGTCAACAGATACACGTGTAATTTAGTTTACGAAGATTTTTCAATGCCGAGAATCTCGATCAGAGAGTAAAAAAGGTGTAAGGTTCACAATAGTGTAAAATTAAAATGGGATATACGGGGTTAGGATTCGAGTTACAAGAACAATGGCCAAACTAACCACCCAAAAATGGAATCGTCGAGCCAAAACACTTGACAACCTCCTAGAAGCAGCTTTTCTTGCCACTAGACCTTACTCCATCAATTAGGAATCTGATGCCGTCACTAAACACATTCCTTAAATTGTAGCCATTTGTTGAGTGTTCTTTTTTTTGGTGTCTAATCTGCATATATATCATATTGCCCTTGATTTTCTTGACTGTATATATCTTAAATGTCAACATATACACGTGTGATTTAGTTTACGAAGATTTATCAATGCAGTGAACCTTGATCAGAGAGTAAAAAAGGCATAATGTTCACAATGGTGTAAAATTAAAATGGGACATACCAGGCTAGGATTCGAGTTACAGGAACAATGGCCAAACCAACCACCCAAGAATGGAATCGTCGAGCGAAAACACTTGACAACCTCCTAGAAGCAGCTTTTCTTGCCACCAAACCTTTCTTCATCAATTAGGAATCAGATGCCGTCACTAAACACATTCTATAAATTGTACCCATTTGTTGAGTGTTTTTTTGGTGTCTAATCCGCATATATATCACCATTGCCCTTGATTTTCTTGACTGTATATCTCTTAAATGTCAACATATACACGTGTGATTTACTTTACGAAGATTTTTCAATGCCGAGAACCTCGATCAGAGAGTAAAAAAGGCGTAAGGTTCACAATGGTGTAAAATTAAAATGGGATATACCGGGCTAGGATTCGAGTTACAGGAACAAGGGCCAAACCAACCACCCAAGAATGGAATCGTCGAGCGAAAAAACTTGACAACCTCCTAGAAACAGCTTTTTTAGCCACCAGACATTTCTCCATCAATTAGGAATTTGATGCCGTCACTAAACACATTCCTTAAATTGTAGCCATTTGTTGAGTGTTTTTTTTTGTGTCTAGTACGCATATATATCACCAATGCCCTTGATTTTGTTGACTGTATATCTCTTAAATGTCAACATATACACGTGTGATTTAGTTTACGAAGATTTTCCAATGCCGAGAACCTCGATCAGAGTGTAAAAAAGGTGTAAGGTTCACAATGGTGTAAAATTAAAATGGGATATAACGGGCTAGGATTCGAGTTACAGGAACAAGGGCCAAACCAACCACCCAAGAGTGGAATCGTCGAGCGAAAACACTTGACAACCTCCTAGAAGCAGCTTTTCTTGCCACCAGACCTTTCTCCATCAATTAGGAATCTGATGTCGTCACTAAACACATTCCTTAAATTGTAGCCATTTGTTGAGTGTGTTTTTTTTGGTGTCTAATCCGCATATATATCACCATTACCCTTGAGTTTCTTGACTGTATATCTCTTAAATGTCAACATATACACATGTGATTTAGTTTACGAAGATTTTTCAATGCCGAGAACCTCGATCAGAGAGTAAAAAAGGTGTAAGGTTCACAATGGTGTAAAATTAAAATGGGATATACCGGGCTAGGATTCGAGTTACAGGAATAAGGGCCCAACCAACCACCCAAGAATGGAATCGTCGAGCGAAAAAACTTGACAACCTCCTAGAAACAGCTTTTCTTGCCACCAGACATTTCTCCATCAATTAGGAATTTGATGCCGTCACTAAACACATTCCTTAAATTGTAGCCATTTGTTGAGTGTTTTTTTTTTGTGTCTAGTACGCATATATATCACCATTGCCCTTGATTTTGTTGACTGTATATCTCTTAAATGTCAACATATACACGTGTGATTTAGTTTACGAAGATTTTTCAATGCCGAGAACCTCGATCAGAGAGTAAAAAAGGCGTAAGGTTGACAATGGTGTAAAATTAAAATGGGATATACCGGGCTAGGATTCGAGATACAGGAACAAGGGCAAAACCAACCACCCAAGGATGTAATCGTCGAGCGAAAAAACTTGACAACCTCCTAGAAACAGCTTTTCTTACCACCAGACATTTCTCCATTAATTAGGAATTTGGTGCCGTCACTAAACACATTCCTTAAATTGTAGCCATTTGTTGAGTGTTTTTTTTTTGTGTCTAGTAGGCATATATATCACCATTGCCCTTGATTTTGTTGACTGTATATCTCTTAAATGTCAACATATACACGTGTGATTTAGTTTACGAAGATTTTTCAATGCCGAGAACCTCGATCAGAGAGTAAAAAAGGCGTAAGGTTCACAACGGTGTAAAATTAAAATGGGATATACCGGGCTAGGATTCGAGTTACAGGAACAAGGGCCAAACCAACCACCCAAGAATGGAATCGTCGAGCGAAAAAACTTGACAACCTCCTAGAAACAGCTTTTCTAGCCACCAGACATTTCTCCATCAATTAGGAATTTGATGCCGTCACTAAACACATTCCTTAAATTGTAGCCATTTGTTGAGTGTTTTTTTTTTGTGTCTAGTACGCATATATATCACCAATGCCCTTGATTTTGTTGACTGTATATCTCTTAAATGTCAACATATACACGTGTGATTTAGTTTACGAAGATTTTTCTATGCCGAGAACCTCGATCAGAGTGTAAAAAAGGTGTAAGGTTCACAATGGTGTAAAATTAAAATGGCATATAACGGGCTAGGATTCGAGTTACAGGAACAAGGGCCAAACCAACCACCCAAGAGTGGAATCGTCGAGCGAAAACACTTGACAACCTCCTAGAAGCAGCTTTTCTTTCCACCAGACCTTTCTCCATCAATTAGGAATCTGATGCCGTCACTAAACACATTCCTTAAATTGTAGCCATTTGTTGAGTGTGTTTTTTTTTTTGGTGTCTAATCCGCTTATATATCACCATTACCCTTGAGTTTCTTGACTGTATATCTCTTAAATGTCAACATATACACATGTGATTTAGTTTACGAAGATTTTTCAATGCCGAGAACCTCGATCAGAGAGTAAAAAAGGCGTAAGGTTCACAATGGTGTAAAATTAAAATGGGATATACCGGGGCTAGGATTCGAGTTACAGGAATAAGGGCCAAACCAACCACCCAAGAATGGAATCGTCGAGCGAAAAAACTTGACAACCTCCTAGAAACAGCTTTTCTTGCCACCAGACATTTCTCCATCAATTAGGAATTTGATGCCGTCACTAAACACATTCCTTAAATTGTAGCCATTTGTTGAGTGTTTTTTTTTTTTTGTGTCTAGTACGCATATATATCACCATTGCCCTTGATTTTGTTGACTGTATATCTCTTAAATGTCAACATATACACGTGTGATTTAGTTTACGAAGATTTTTCAATGCCGAGAACCTCGATCAGAGTGTAAAAAAGGTGTAAGGTTCACAATGGTGTAAAATTAAAATGGGATATAACGGGCTAGGATTCGAGTTACAGGAACAAGGGCCAAACCAACCACCCAAGAGTGGAATCGTCGAGCGAAAACACTTGACAACCTCCTATGTCACACCCCCAAAATCCACACACGGAGTACCACCGCTTGGAGGCGTGACATGACCAGGATCAAGCCACCAATCATATTGAACATAAGTATAAAGTAAAAGTCATTCATCAATACGATAGGTGTTTGCAAAACCAAATATAAACAAGTGTGTAGCGGAAGCATTACTGTAAAACCCATCATAAGTTTAAGTACAAAAAGTTATAATGTTTGACAACACATTCTCGATCCATGTCCACAACGACTGTGCCTCCCGTGCAAGCTCCAAAAGTACCTATGGTCCTGCAAGGCATGTAACAGAGAGTCAACAACTAGTTGAGCGAGTTCACAGTTGGTTATTTAGTTATAATGTTCATTTCGTAAATCGTATGTTCGATTAGTAATCATGTATCGTATGTAATAGCATCGCGGCCCTCAAGGCATGTTTGCGAAGTTTAGTGGGGGTTTCCCATGTTTTATAGACTAGTTATATTTGTATCGCGGCCCTCCAGGCATGTTTGCGAAGATTAAAGTATAGTTCGCGGCCATTCCAGGCATGTTTGCGAAGATCGTTCTAGTATAGTTCGCGGCCATTCCAGGCATGTTTGCGAAGATCGTTTTAGTATAGTTAAGGTTGTTGTCCTACCCAAGGAGGACGAACGTACGTATTCTACCCAAGGAGAATACGCAGGATTAATATTGGCATCCTACCCATGGAGGATGGCGGTACATATCCTACCCAAGGAGGATATGTAGGTTCCGTTTAATTTCTTTAACCCATTCCCAACCACCGGGAATCCCATGCCTTAGAAAGTGTGTGAACTCACCTGAGTTTGCTCGGTATGCTAAGTATGTGCTCAAAGTAAGTCAATCACGTCCTAAAGTACGCACGTATAGAATAATCAGTTGGTGTTCAAGTTGCTCACGTATAAGCAGGTAGCACGTAATCACAATCATACAAGTCATGTCTAACGTCTAACAGCAGTTAAATATTCAAGTTAACACTTAACAGAATCCATTCAAGTTACAGCACAGCTCGACGAAACACATATACGGCGAAACACATATGTTGGCGAAACAAGATATTGACGAAACACATTCTGTTTCGTCGAGGTGTCCCCTGGCGAAACAGAACTTCCGATTCGTCGACTACTCTTGGCGAAACACATTCTGTTTCGCCGAGAGTTCTGTTTCGTCGGACGTCAGTTTCGCAGACAACAGATGCAGCAGTTACGAATATACACAGAACCCTAATCATGCTAGCAGCCGTTATCAGTATCAGAAATCATATGAAGGTCAATGTGCAGAACGAATCATCACAACTCAATCATCCAAGAATCATTGTCTAGCATAAACCCTAGTTTTTGTGTATAACATATAAATTTAACATCCAACAATCATATCATTGAACCCTATCAAGATGCTAACTTGAATTCAGAATCAAATCATATTAACAACATTCAGAACCGAGCATTCGATTATATTCAGTTTCGCATAGAATTACGCATCCGATTAACCATGTATATCGCAATCAAGAACATCATACCCATATACTCCTATATAATCCAGAAATCAAGTATATACACAAACATGAATCGAGCTATTACAGAAATATTAAACCGATTAACGAACACACACTAACCGGAATAAGAGAAATACGAATCGATCGCTAAGATATCGCCGGGAACCTCCAACTGCCGTCGCACAGGAGGGAAAGGGGCTCTAGGGTTTTGGTTGTTTGATAGCAGATGTAAAAACTGATGTTGTTTCACGTTTTAAACTCAAAATAGCGTGTTGGGCCCGAACTGGGCTTCGGTGAAACTGGGCTCGGCGAAACAGACTTCTGTTTCGTCGAGATGCTTTTGGCGAAACAGTCTGTTTCGTCGAGATTTGTTATGGCGAAACACACTTGTGTTTCGTCGGGTTCTTTCATAAGTTAAGCAGTTTACGTTTCTCGACAGGTTCCATGTTATACAATCAAACACATAAGCATGTAAACACAATACGTTTATTATAACACGAAGTGTACAGTTACAAGTCAGACAAGTCAAACAACTAAACAGTCAAAGTCAACGTGCAATAAGTGCAAATAAAGAATGTTGGAAATTTCGAGTTGTCACATTATCCCCAACTTGAAAGAAATTTCGTCCCGAAATTTAGTATGCAGTTACTGAGGAAGCTAATAGTGTGACGTTGTTTACCTGTTTCGTATCGCGGCTCCCCGAGCATGTATGCGAAGATTACTGGTTTTCCTGGGGTGTCACATTATCCCCCCCCCCCCCCCCCGTTGATTTGGAATTTCGTCCCGAAATTCTGCAATAGTAGCTTCAGCCTCAGTAGTAGTTGCATTGGTTCCGAATAACTGGGGATATTTGAGTTCCATTTGATCTTCTCGTTCCCAGGTATACTCTGGGCCACGACGGGAGTTCCAACGAACTCGTACAAGAGGGATTCTCGTGTTCTTGAGGACCTTAACATCCCGGTCCGTGATTTCAACAGGTTCCTCGACGAAGTGCAACCGCTCGTCGATAGTGAGTTCCTTTAAGGGAACTATGTGGGTCTCATCTGACGTACACTTCTTCAGATTCGACACGTGAAAGACATTGTGAACTGCACTGAGTTCAGGTGGTAAGTTCAATCTGTAGGCCACTTTGCCTATTTTCTCAATAACCTTGAAAGGTCCAACATATCGTGGATTTAGTTTGCCGTGTTTGCCAAAACGAACCACACCCTTCCAGGGTGAAACTTTAAGTAGCGCTCGATCCCCAACCTGGAATTCGAGTAGTTTCCTGTCTCAATCAGCGTATGCTTTCTGACGGTCGCGTGCTGCCGCCATGCGTTGTCGTATTTATGCAATCTTTTCTGTAGTATCGACTACCATTTCTGGACCTGTGATTTGACTTTCTCCCACCTCTGCCCAACAGAGAGGTGACTGGCACTTACGCCCGTACAGTGCCTCGAGTGGTGCAGCTTTAATGCTGGCGTGGTAGCTGTTGTTGTAAGAAAATTTCACAAGTGGCAGATGTTTTTCCCAACCATTGCCAAAGTCAATTACGCACGCCCGAAGCATGTCTTCTAGAGTTTGAATAGTACGCTCAGACTGCCCATCCGTCTGAGGATGATAAGCTGTGCTCATGTCTAGTCGAGAGCCAAAAGATTTGTGCATTGCTTGCCACAGTTCTGAAGTAAAGCGTGCATCACGATCAGAGATGATAGAGGTTGGCACCCCGTGCCTTGAAACCATTTCTTTTAAGTAGACGTCTGCTAGGGTAGAGAACTTGTCTGTTTCCTTAATAGCCAGGAAGTGAGCAGACTTTGTGAGTCGATCCACGATCACCCAAATAGTATCATTTCCGTGCTGAGATCTAGGTAAGCCTGTAACAAAATCCATGGAAATTTGTTCCCATTTCCATTGTGGTATCTCAGGTTGTTGAAGTGAACCTGATGGTTTCTGGTATTCGGCTTTGACTCTTGCACAAGTCAAACACTTGCTAACGTAAGTTGCTATGTGGGCCTTCATGCTAGGCCACCAGTATGTAGTTTTGAGGTCGTGGTACATCTTATCTGAACCAGGATGTACTGAGTAGCGAGACTTATGAGCTTCATCCATTACAAGTTCGCGTAAATTACCATAGAGTGGGACCCAGATGCGTCCGGTTACATAGTAGGCGCCGTCTGTCCTTGGTTCTAACCGTTGCCTTGAACCGCGTAGAGCTTCAGCCCTGACGTTTTCTGGTTTCAGTGCTTCTACCTGAGCATCTCGTATTTGTGAAGGAAGACTAGACTGATTGGTGAGTTGCAACGCTCGTACACGCCTAGGTGTAGTATCCTTTCGATTGAGGGCGTCGGCCACCACATTGGCTTTGCCCGGATGGTACTTTATGGCACACTCATAATCGTTCAGCAGCTCGACCCATCTACGTTGTCGCATGCTCAACTCTTTCTGCTTGAAAATATGTTCGAGACTCCTGTGATTGGTGTAGATGGTGCCCTTAGTGCCATACAGGTAATGTCGCCATATCTTGAGCGCAAAAACAACGGCTCCCAGCTCTAAATCATGAGTAGTGTAATTCCGTTCGTGAATCTTAAGTTGGCGCGAAGCATAAGCAATGACTTTATCCCGTTGCATCAACACACATCCAAGACCTTGGATGGATGCGTCGCAGTAAACTACAAAATCGTCCGTGCCTTCAGGCAATGAGAGGATAGGTGCGCTACAAAGTCTATCCTTTAAGTGCTGAAACGCTGTCTCCTGTGTATTACCCCAACGGTAAGCAACACCTTTCTGTGTCAGTAGTGTAAGCGGCTGAGCAATCTTCGAGAAGTCTTTGATGAATCGTCTGTAATAACCTGCCAAACCCAAGAATTGGCGTATTTCTGTCGGTGTGCGAGGTGCAGGCCAGTTCTTGATCGTATCTACCTTGGATGGTTCGACATGAATCCCATCCTTGTTTACTACATGGCCTAGAAAGTGGACTTCACGAAGCCAGAAGTCGCATTTCGAAAATTTGGCGTACAGTTGTTCCGTTCGAAGGAGTTCCAAAATAAGTCGTAAGTGCTGCTCGTGTTCCTCCTGACTCTTCGAATAGATCAGGATGTCGTCAATAAAAACAATAACGAACTTGTCAAGATAAGGTTTGCACACCCTGTTCATAAGATTCCATGAAAACCGCAGGCGCGTCCGTTAGCCCGAATGGCAGGACCAAAAACTCGTAACAGCCGTAGCGAGTTCTGAATGCTGTTTTGGAGACGTCCTCATCCCGGACTCTCAGCTGATGGTATCCTGACCTTAAGTCTATCTTGGAGTAGTAGCTCGACCCTTGCAGCTGGTCGAATAAATCATCTATGCGCGGAAGAGGATAACGATTCTTGATCGTCACCTTGTTGAGTTCACGGTAGTCTATACACATCCTGAACGTACCGTCTTTCTTCTTTACGAATAACACTGGAGCTCCCCAAGGCGAAGAGCTAGGACGTATGAAACCCTTTTCCAAGAGTTCTTGTAGTTGCTTAGACAGTTCTTCCAGTTCCGTTGGAGCTAAGCGATAAGGTGCTCGAGCTATGGGTGCTGCTCCTGGAGCGAGCTCGATCTGAAATTCGACCACTGGAATATCCCCAATCTTTTTCTCTTTCTTCGATGTATCAGTAACGAGTGCTAAAACAGCTGTGTGGCCGTCCTTTCGTAAACACTTCTGGGCCTTCAAGAAGGGTATGATGCCACTCACGACACCACTCTTGTCGCCTTGAACTTCGAGAGGTTCCTTGCCCGAACGAGGAATACGAATAACCTTTTCTTTACATAAGATCTCCGCTTGCTGTTGAGATAACCAATCCACACCAATGACGACGTCAAAGCTACCCAGAGTTATAGGAATGAGGTCGATAGAGAAAGTCTGACCAGCGAGGATAAGGTTACAACCCTGAACTATGTGTGGCTTCTAAACTTTTACCGTTTGCTAACTCTACGACATGTTTGGTGTTCAAAAGTGTTGGTGCGCGTTTAAGCATTTGACTAACTTTCAGAGACATATAACTGGTATCCGCACCCGAATCAAATAGTATAGTAACATAAAAGTCGTCGAGAAGAAACTTACCCATAATCACATTAGGATCGTTCCTTGCATCAGCCTGACCAATCACGAATGCTCGTTCCCTAGCACCATTGTCATCGTTATTACCCCACGTTGTTGTCTTCCCTAGTTCCCGTTTCCTTGGTTGTAGTTCTGATTCTGGTTCTGATTCAATCGTGGGCAGTGTCTCTTGAAGTGACCTTCAGCCCCACACTGATAACATCCCTTGTTACCCTGCCGTTGCTGCTGATTCTATAGATCTTGTATCTGTTGTTGTTGGTTCTGGCTTGCAGAACGTGAGTTTCTACCATCCTTGGCTCCATGACCAAGCTTGTCGCATCATTGACAATGATTTCGGTTGCACTGCCCGCTGTGGTGCAAGTTACATCGTTTGCACTTAGGGTGGTTTCCCCTGTATCCATCCTGCCATTGACTGCTGAAAGGTTGCTGACCAGGACTTTGGTTGTCATCGATCTTTCACTGTTGTGCCTGGGACAGAATCGTAGTCGAACCCTTGCCAGAGGTTCCATTCCACTTTCATTCGTTGTCACTGAGGATAGCAAAAGTAGTTGAAGTAGTAGCACCAATACGTCTAGGCAGCTTGTTCTGTTCCACTGCCTGGTCTGTGGGACGATGAGCAAGATGAGTAACATCTTGAATAGTAGCAAGATTAGCAGTCATCACATGACTTTGAATTTCTGGTACTAAGCCTTTGAGGTACCGCTCTCGGTGCGCTTGATGGGAGGTTCCACCATAGTAGGGCACAAAGTTGCCAGTTCGTTAGATTGCTTCGTATACGCCTCTATTTCTGACCCCGTCATCTTCAGGTTAAAGAACTCCACTTCCAGTTTGTGGATGTTATCATAGTTACAGTATTCTAGTTTGATTAGTTTCTTGAATTCGTCCCAAGGGGTGGCATTAGCAGCCGCCAGCCCCCAGCATCGTAACTTGCGCGTTCCACCAAGTTTGTGCAGTGTCTTCGAGACTATCAGTGGCATATTTCACCTTACTAGCCTCGGGTCATTCGCATAATCGAAGTCCGATTCGAGTTCCTCGAACTTAACGGAGGAGTCCAACAGCTCCTTCAGTGTCGTTGAAAGTAGTAGGACGACAGTCCATAAAAAGTCGTGTATATGCATACAGGTGGCTGAGCGTGTTGACTTGTCGTGTGCGTAAGAGTAACCAAAATTAAGCACAAGTGTTGAGTTACGAGAGTAGGATCTAAAAATCCTAGAGTAAGTGGCGATGGCAGGTTACACCTCCTGCCTGGGCAGCTGCGAGTGCTGCAGTGACTTGTTCAGTGATCGAAGCCGCCAACTGGGCTTGAGTTAGGTTAACGCGTCCACACATGATCTTGACATCAAGGAGAACATGTGGGTGAGAGGTTCGCGAATAGTGCGAAGAGAGTGAGCACCCAAGTATTCTCAAGCAACAACATATAGTAGGTTCTGTAATCTAAGCATACCGCGAGCAAAGTTCTATGTAGTTCTAGCATGTAGGTAAAGTAACATGAATAGTAGTACCTATGATGTTGAGCCTTGCACGTGGAGCGAAGCGTCGTTGTGGATCGTTGAGAGCACTGTTCTGGTTATAGTCTGGTTTTAACGAAATCGTTTTCCCTTTATTAAAACCGAGTTCTCTATAACCAATGGCTCTGATACCAATCTGTCACACCCCCAAAATCCACACACGGAGTACCACCGCTTGGAGGCGTGACATGACCAGGATCAAGCCACCAATCATATTGAACATAAGTATAAAGTAAAAGTCATTCATCAATACGATAGGTGTTTGCAAAACCAAATATAAACAAGTGTGTAGCGGAAGCATTACTGTAAAACCCATCATAAGTTTAAGTACAAAAAGTTATAATGTTTGACAACACATTCTCGATCCATGTCCACAACGACTGTGCCTCCCGTGCAAGCTCCAAAAGTACCTATGGTCCTGCAAGGCATGTAACAGAGAGTCAACAACTAGTTGAGCGAGTTCACAGTTGGTTATTTAGTTATAATGTTCATTTCGTAAATCGTATGTTCGATTAGTAATCATGTATCGTATGTAATAGCATCGCGGCCCTCAAGGCATGTTTGCGAAGTTTAGTGGGGGTTTCCCATGTTTTATAGACTAGTTATATTTGTATCGCGGCCCTCCAGGCATGTTTGCGAAGATTAAAGTATAGTTCGCGGCCATTCCAGGCATGTTTGCGAAGATCGTTCTAGTATAGTTCGCGGCCATTCCAGGCATGTTTGCGAAGATCGTTCTAGTATAGTTCGCGGCCATTCCAGGCATGTTTGCGAAGATCGTTTTAGTATAGTTAAGGTTGTTGTCCTACCCAAGGAGGACGAACGTACGTATTCTACCCAAGGAGAATACGCAGGATTAATATTGGCATCCTACCCATGGAGGATGGCGGTACATATCCTACCCAAGGAGGATATGTAGGTTCCGTTTAATTTCTTTAACCCATTCCCAACCACCGGGAATCCCATGCCTTAGAAAGTGTGTGAACTCACCTGAGTTTGCTCGGTATGCTAAGTATGTGCTCAAAGTAAGTCAATCACGTCCTAAAGTACGCACGTATAGAATAATCAGTTGGTGTTCAAGTTGCTCACGTATAAGCAGGTAGCACGTAATCACAATCATACAAGTCATGTCTAACGTCTAACAGCAGTTAAATATTCCAGTTAACACTTAACAGAATCCATTCAAGTTACAGCACAGCTCGACGAAACACATATACGGCGAAACACATATGTTGGCGAAACAAGATATTGACGAAACACATTCTGTTTCGTCGAGGTGTCCCCTGGCGAAACAGAACTTCCGATTCGTCGACTACTCTTGGCGAAACACATTCTGTTTCGCCGAGAGTTCTGTTTCGTCGGACGTCAGTTTCGCAGACAACAGATGCAGCAGTTACGAATATACACAGAACCCTAATCATGCTAGCAGCCGTTATCAGTATCAGAAATCATATGAAGGTCAATGTGCAGAACGAATCATCACAACTCAATCATCCAAGAATCATTGTCTAGCATAAACCCTAGTTTTTGTGTATAACATATAAATTTAACATCCAACAATCATATCATTGAACCCTATCAAGATGCTAACTTGAATTCAGAATCAAATCATATTAACAACATTCAGAACCGAGCATTCGATTATATTCAGTTTCGCATAGAATTACGCATCCGATTAACCATGTATATCGCAATCAAGAACATCATACCCATATACTCCTATATAATCCAGAAATCAAGTATATACACAAACATGAATCGAGCTATTACAGAAATATTAAACCGATTAACGAACACACACTAACCGGAATAAGAGAAATACGAATCGATCGCTAAGATATCGCCGGGAACCTCCAACTGCCGTCGCACAGGAGGGAAAGGGGCTCTAGGGTTTTGGTTGTTTGATAGCAGATGTAAAAACTGATGTTGTTTCACGTTTTAAACTCAAAATAGCGTGTTGGGCCCGAACTGGGCTTCGGTGAAACTGGGCTCGGCGAAACAGACTTCTGTTTCGTCGAGATGCTTTTGGCGAAACAGTCTGTTTCGTCGAGATTTGTTATGGCGAAACACACTTGTGTTTCGTCGGGTTCTTTCATAAGTTAAGCAGTTTACGTTTCTCGACAGGTTCCATGTTATACAATCAAACACATAAGCATGTAAACACAATACGTTTATTATAACACGAAGTGTACAGTTACAAGTCAGACAAGTCAAACAACTAAACAGTCAAAGTCAACGTGCAATAAGTGCAAATAAAGAATGTTGGAAATTTCGAGTTGTCACATCCTAGAAGCAGCTTTTCTTGCCACCAGACCTTTCTCCATCAATTAGGAATCTGATGCCATCACTAAACACATTCCTTAAATTGTAGCCATTTGTTGAGTGTGTTTTTTTTGGTGTCTAATCCGCATATACATCACCATTGCCCTTGAGTTTCTTAACTGTATATCTCTTAAATGTCAACATATATACGTGTGATTTAGTTTACGAAGATTTTTCAATGCCGAGAACCTCGATCAGAGAGTAAAAAAGGCGAAAGGTTCACAATGGTGTAAAATTAAAATGGGATATACCGGGCTAGGATTCGAGTTACAAGAACAAGGGCCAAACCAACAACCCAAAAATGGAATCGTCGAGCGAAAACACTTGACAACCTCCTAGAAGCAGCTTTTCTTGCCACCAGACCTTTCTCCATCAATTAGGAATCTGATGCCGTCACTAAACACATTCCTTAAATTTTAGCCATTTGTTGAGTGTTTTTTTTGCTGTCTAATCCGCATATATATCACCATTGACCTTGATTTGCTAGACTGTATATCTCTTAAATGTCAACATATACACGTGTGATTTAGTTTACGAAGATTTTTCAATGCCGAGAACCTCGATCAGAGCGTAAAAAAGGCGTAAGGTTGACAATGGTGTAAAATTAAAATGGGATATACCGGGCTAGGATTCGAGTTACAGGAACAAGGGCAAAACCAACCACCCAAGGATGTAATCGTCGAGCGAAAACACTTGACAACCTCCTAGAAGCAGCTTTTCTTGCCACCAGACCTTTCTCCATCAATTAGGAATCTAATGCCGTCACTAAACACAGTCCTTAAATTGTAGCCATTTGTTGAGTGTTCTTTTTTTGTGTCTAATCCTCTTATATATCATCATTGCCCTTGATTTTCTTGACTGCATATATCTTAAATGTCAACATATACACGTGTGATTTAGTTTACGAAGATTTTTCAATGCCGAGAACCTCGATCAGAGAGTAAAAAACGCGTAAGGTTCACAATGGTGTAAAATTAAAATGAGATATACCGGGCTAGGATTCGAGTTACAGGAACAATGGCCAAACCAACCACCCAAGAATGGAATCGTCGAGCGAAAACACTTGACAACCTCCTAGAAGCAGCTTTTCTTGCCACCAGACCTTTCTCCATCAATTAGGAATCTGAGGCCGTCACTAAACACATTCCTTAAATTGTAGCCATTTGTTGGGTTTTTTTTTTTGTGTCTAATCCGCATATATATCACCATTGCCCTTGATTTTCTTTACTGTACATATCTCTTAAATGTCAACACATACACGTGTTATTTAATTTACGTAGATTTTTCAATGCCGAGAACCTCGATCAGAGAGTAAAAAAGGCGTAAGGTTCACAATGGTGTAAAATTAAAATGGGAAATACCGGACTAGTATTCGAGTTAGAGGAACAAGGGCCAAACCAACCACCCAAGAATGGAATCGTCGAGCGATTACACTTGACAACCTCCTAGAAGCAGCTTTTCTTGCCACCAGACCTTTCTCCATCAATTAGGAATTAGGAATCTGATGCCGTCACTAAACACATACCTTAAATTGTAGCCATTTGTTTAGTGTTTTTTTTTTGTGTCTAATCCGCATATATATCACCATTGCCCTTGATTTTCTTGACTGTATATCTCTTAAATGTCAACATATACACGTGTGATTTAGTTTACGAAGATTTTTCAATGCCGAGAACCTCGATCAGAGAGTAAAAAAGGTGTAAGGTTCACAATGGTGTAAAATTAAATTGGGATATACCGGGCTAGGATTCAAGTTACAGGAACAAGGGCCAAACTAACCACCCAAGAATGGAATCGTCGAGCGAAAACACTTGAGAACCTCCTTGAAGCAGCTTTT
Organism: Helianthus tuberosus; assembly: GCA_030545235.1. Taxonomy (NCBI): domain Eukaryota; kingdom Viridiplantae; phylum Streptophyta; class Magnoliopsida; order Asterales; family Asteraceae; genus Helianthus; species Helianthus tuberosus. The sequence continues at coordinate 140,319,665 of CM060426.1, read as the reverse complement.
CTTGCCACCAGACCTTTCTCCATCAATTATGAATCTTATGCCGTCACTAAAAACATTCCTTAAATTGTAGCCATTTGTTGAGGTTTTTTTTTTTTTTTTTTTTTTTTTGTGTCTTATCCGCATATATATCACCATTGCCCTTGATTTTCCTGACTGTATATCTATTAAATGTCAACAGATACACGTGTAATTTATTTTACGAAGATTTTTCAATGCCGAGAATCTCGATCAGAGAGTAAAGAAGGTGTAAGGTTCACAATAGTGTAAAATTAAAATGGGATATACCGGGTTAGGATTCGAGTTATAAGAACAATGGCCAAACTAACCACCCAAAAATGGAATCGTCGAGCGAAAACACTTGACAATCTCCTATAAGCAGCTTTTCTTGCCACTAGACCTTACTCCATCAATTAGGAATCTGATGCCGTCACTAAACACATTCCTTAAATTGTTGCCATTTGTTGAGTGTTCTTTTTTTTGGTGTCTAATCTGCATATATATCATATTGCCCTTGATTTTCTTGACTGTATATATCTTAAATGTCAACATATACACGTGTGATTTAGTTTACGAAGATTTTTCAATGCCGAGAACCTCGATCAGAGAGTAAAAAAGGTGTAAGGTTCACAATGGTGTAAAATTAAATTGGGATATACCGGACTAGGATTCAAGTTACAGGAACAAGGGCCAAACTAACCACCCAAGAATGGAATCGTCGAGCGAAAACACTTGAGAACCTCCTAGAAGCAGCTTTTCTTGCCACCAGACCTTTCTCCATCAATTATGAACCTTATGCCGTCACTAAAAACATTCCTTAAATTATAGCCATTTGTTGAGTTTTTTTTTTTTTTTTTTTTTTTTTTGTGTCTAATCCGCATATATATCACCATTGCCCATGATTTTCTTGACTATATATATCTCTTAAATGTCAACATATACACGTGTGATTTAATTTACGAAGATTTTTCAATGCCGAGAACCTCAATCAGAGAGTAAAAAAGGCGTAAGGTTCACAATGGTGTAAAATTAAAATAGGATATACCGGGCTAGTATTCGAGTTACAGGAACAAGGGCCAAACCAACCACCCAAGAATGTAATCGTCGAGCGAAAACAATTGATAACCTCCTAGAAGTAGCTTTTCTTGCCACCAGACCTTTCTCCATCAATTAAGAATTTGATGCCGTCACTGAACACATTCCTTAAATTGTAGCCATTTGTTGAGTGTTTTTTTTTGTGTGTCTAATCCGCATATATATCACCATTGCCCTTGATTTTCTTGACGGTATATCTCTTAAATGTCAACATATACACGTGTGATTTAGTATACGAAGATTTTTCAATGCCGAGAACCTCGATCAAAGAGTAAAAAAGGCGTAAGATTCACAATGGTGTAAAATTAAAATGGGATATATCGGGCTAGGATTCGAGTTACAGGAACAAGGGCAAAACCAACCACCCAAGAATGGAATCATCGAGCGAAAACACTTGACAACCTCCTACAAGTAGCTTTTCTTGCCACCAGACCTTTCTCCATCAATTAGGAATCTGAGGCCGTCACTAAACACATTCCTTAAATTGTAGCCATTTGTTGGGTGTTTTTTTTTGTGTCTAATCCGCATATATATCACCATTGCCCTTGATTTTCTTGACTGTATATATCTCTTAAATGTCAACACATACACGTGTGATTTAATTTACGTAGATTTTTCAATGCTGAGAACCTCGATCAGAGAGTAAAAAAGGCGTAAGGTTCACAATGGTGTAAAATTAAAATGGGAAATACCGGGCTAGTATTCGAGTTACAGGAACAAGGGCCAAACCAACCACCCAAGAATGGAATCGTCGAGCGATTACACTTGACAACCTCCTAGAAGCAGCTTTTCTTGCCACCAGACCTTTCTCCATCAATTAGGAATCTGATGTCGTCACTAAACACATTCCTTAAATTGTAGCCATTTGTTTAGTGTTTTTTTTTGTGTCTAATCCGCATATATATCACCATTGCCCTTGATTTTCTTGACTGTATATATCTTAAATGTCAACATATACACGTGTGATTTAGTTTACGAAGATTTTTCAATGCCGAGAACCTCGATCAGAGATTAAAAAAGGTGTAAGGTTCACAATGGTGTAAAATTAAATTGGGATATACCGGGCTAGGATTCAAGTTACAGGAACAAGGGCCAAACTAACCAACCAAGAATGGAATCGTCGAGCGAAAACACTTGAGAACCTCCTAGAAGCAGCTTTTCTTGCCACCAGACCTTTCTCCATCAATTATGAATCTGATGCCGTCACTAAAAACATTCCTTAAATTGTAGCCATTTGTTGAGTTTTTTTTTTTTTTGTGTCTAATCCGCATATATATCACAATTGCCCTTGATTTTCTTGACTGTATATCTCTTAAATGTCAACAGATACACGTGTAATTTAGTTTACGAAGATTTTTCAATGCCGAGAATCTCGATCAGAGAGTAAAAAAGGTGTAAGGTTCACAATAGTGTAAAATTAAAATGGGATATACCGGGTTAGGATTCGAGTTACAAGAACAATGGCCAAACTAACCACCCAAAAATGGAATCGTCGAGCGAAAACACTTGACAACCTCCTAGAAGCAGCTTTTCTTGCCACTAGACCTTTCTCCATCAATTAGGAATCTGATGCAGTCACTAAACACATTCCTTAAATTGTAGCCATTTGTTGAGTGTTCTTTTTTTTGGTGTCTAATCTGCATATATATCATATTGCCCTTGATTTTCTTGACTGTATATATCTTAAATGTCAACATATACACGTGTGATTTAGTTTATGAAGATTTATCAATGCAGTGAACCTTGATCAGAGAGTAAAAAAGGCATAAGGTTCACAATGGTGTAAAATTAAAATGGGATATACCAGGCTAGGATTTGAGTTACAGGAACAATGGCCAAACCAACCACCCAAGAATGGAATCGTCGAGCGAAAACACTTGACAACCTCCTAGAAGCAGCTTTTCTTGCCACTAGACCTTTCTCCATCAATTAGGAATCAGATGCCGTCACTAAACACATTCCTTAAATTGTAGCTATTTGTTGGGTGTTTTTTTAATGTCTAATCCGCATATATATCACCATTGCCCATGATTTTCTTGACTATATATTTCTCTTAAATGTCAACACATACACGTGTGATTTAATTTACGAAGATTTTTCAATGCCGAGAACCTCAATCAGAGAGTAAAAAAGGCGTAAGGTTCACAATGGTGTAAAATTAAAATGGGATATACCGGGCTAGTATTCGAGTTACAGGAACAAGGGCCAAACCAACCACCCAAGAATGTAATCGTCGAGCGAAAACACTTGACAACCTCCTAGAAGAAGCTTTTCTTGCCACCAGACCTTTCTCCATCAATTAAGAATTTGATGCCGTCACTGAACACATTCCTTAAATTGTAGCTATTTGTTGAGTGTTTTTTTTTGTGTGCCTAATCCGCATATATATCACCATTGCCCTTGATTTTCTTGACTGTATATCTCTTAAATGTCAACATATACACGTGTGATTTAGTATACGAAGATTTTTCAATGCCGAGAACCTCGATCAGAGAGTAAAAAAGGCGTAAGGTTCACAATGGTGTAAAATTAAAATGGGATATATCGGGCTAGGATTCGAGTTACAGGAACAAGGGCCAAACCAACCACCCAAGAATGGAATCGTCGAGCGAAAACACTTGACAACCTCCTAGAAGCAGCTTTTCTTGCCACCAGACCTTTCTCCATCAATTAGGAATCTGATGGCGTCGCTAAACACATTCTTTAAATTGTAGCCATTTGTTGAATGTTTCTTTTTTGGTGTCTAATCCGCAAATATATCACCATTGCCCTTGATTTTTTGACTGTATATCTCTTAAATGTCAACATATACACGTGTGATTTAGTTTACGAAGATTTTTCAATGTCGAGAACCTCGATCAGAGAGTGAAAAAGGCGTAAGGTTCATAATGGTGTAAAATTAAAATCGGATATACCGGGCTAGGATTCGAGTTACAAGAACAAGGGCCAAACCAACCACCCAAGAATGGAATCGTCGAGCGAAAACACTTGACAACCTCCTACAATTAGCTTTTCTTGCCACCAGACCTTTCTCCATCAATTAGGAATCTGATGCCGTCACTAAACACATTCCTTAAATTGAGTTGAGTGTTTTTTTTTGGTGTCCAATCCGCATATATATCACCATTGCCCTTGATTTTCTTGACTGTATTTCTCTTAAATGTCAACATATACACGTGTGATTTAGTTTACGGAGATTTTTCAATGTCGAGAACCTCGATCAGAGAGTAAAAAAGGCGCAAGGTTCATAATGGTGTAAAATTAAAATGGGATATACCGGGCTAGGATTCGAGTTACAGGAACAAGGTCCAAACCAACCACTCAAGAATGGAATCGTCGAGCGAAAACACTTAACAACCTCCTAGAAGCAGCTTTTCTTGGCACCAGACCTTTCTCCTTTAATTAGGAATCTGATGTCATCACTAAACACATTCCGTAAATTGTAGCCATTTGTTGAGTGTTTTTTTCTGGTGTCTAATGCGGATATATATCACCATTGCCCTTGATTTTCTTAACTGTATATCTCTGAAATGTCAACATATACACGTGTGATTTAGTTTACAAAGATTTTTCAATTTCTGAGAACCTCGATCAGAGAGTAAAAAAGGCGTAAGGTTCACAATGGTGTAAAATTAAAATGGGATATACCGGGCTAGGATTCGAGTTTCAGGAACAAGGGCCAAACCAACCACCCAAGAATGGAATCGTCGAGCGAAAACACTTGACAACCTCCTAGAAGCAGCTTTTCTTTCCACCGCACCTTTCTCCATCAATTAGGAATCTGATGCCGTCACTAAACACATTCCTTAAATTGTAGCCAGTTGTTGAGTGTTTTTCGTTTGGTGTCTAATCCGCATATATATCACTATTGCCCTTGTTTTTCTTGACTGTATATCTCTTAATTGTCAACATATACACGTGTGATTTTGTTTACGGAGATTTTTCATTGCCTAGAACCTTGATCAGAGAGTAAGAAGGCGTAAGGTTCACAATGGTGTAAAATTAAAATGGGATATACCAGGCTAGGATTCGAGTTACAGGAACAAGGGCCAAACCAACCGCCCAAGAATGGAATCGTCGAGCGAAAACACTTGACAACCTCCTAGAAGCAGCTTTTCCTGCCACCAGACCTTTCTCCATCAATTAGGAATCTGATGCCGTCAATAAACACATTCCTTAAATTATAGCCATTTGTTGAGTGTTTTTTTGGTGTCTAATCCGCATATATATCACCATTGCCCTTGTTTTTCTTGACTGTATATCTCTTAAATGTCAACATATACACGTGTGATTTTGTTTACGGAGATTTTTCATTGCCTAGAACCTTGATCAGAGAGTAAGAAGGCGTAAGGTTCACAATGGTGTAAAATTAAAAAGGGATATACCGGGCTAGGATTCGAGTTACAGGAACTAGGGCCAAACCAACCACCCAAGAATGGGATCGTCGAGCGAAAACACTTGACAACCTCCTAGAAGCAGCTTTTCTTGCCACCAGACCTTTCTCCATCAATTAGGAATCTGATGTCGTCACTAAACACATTCCTTAAATTGTAGCCATTTGTTGAGTGTTCTTTTTTTTGGTGTCTAATCCGCATATATATCTCCATTGCCCTTAATTTTCTTGATTGTATATATCTTAAATGTCAACATATCCATGTGTGATTTAGTTTACCCAAGATTTTTCAATGCCGAGAACCTCGATCAGAGAGTAAAAAAATCGTAAGGTTCACATTGGTGTAAAATTAAAATGGGATATACCGGGCTATGATTTAAGTTACAGGAACAAGGGCCAAAACCAACCACCCAAGAATGGAATCGTCGAGCGAAAACACTTGACAACCTCCTAGAAGCAACTTTTCTTGCCACGAGACCTTTCTCCATCAATTAGAAATCTGATGCTGTCACTAAACACATTCCTTAAATTGTAGCCATTTGTTGAGTGTTTTTTTTGGTGTCTTATTCGCATATATAGATATATATATCACCATTGGCCTTGATTTTCTTGACTGTAAATCTCTTAAATGTCAACATATACACGTGTGATTTAGTTTAGGAAGATTTTTCAATGCCGAGAACCTTGATCAGAGAGTAAAAAAGGAGTATGGTTCACAATGATGTAAAATTAAAATGGGTTATAACGGGCTAGGATTCGAGTTACAGGAACAAGGGCCAAACCAACCACCCAAGAATGGAATCATCGAGCGAAAACACTTGACAACCTCCTAGAAGCAGCTTTTCTTGCCATTAGAAGTTTCTCCATCAATTAGGAATCTGATGCCGTCACTAAACACATTCCTTAAATTGTAGCCATTTGTTGAGTGTTTTTTTTTTTGGTGTCTAATCCGCGTATATATCACCATTGCCCTTGATTTTCTTGACTGTATATCTCTTAAATGTCAACATATACACGTGTGATTTAGTTTATGAAGATTTTCCAATGCCGAGAACCTTGATCAGAGAGTAAAAAAGGCGTATGGTTCACAATGGTGTAAAATTAAAATGGGATATACCGGGCTAGGATTCGAGTTACAGGAACAAGGGCCAAACCAACCACCCAAGAATGGAATCGTCGAGGGAAAACACTTGACAACCTCCTAGAAGCAGCTTTTCTTGCCACCAGACCTTTCTCCATAAATTAGGAATCTGATGCCGTCACTAAACACATTCCTTAAATTGTAGCCATTTGTTGAGTGTTTTTTTTGGTGTCCAATCCGCATATATATCACCATTGCCCTATATTTTCTTGACGGTATATCTCTTAAATGTCAACATATACACGTGTGATTTAGTTTACGAAGATTTTTCAATGCCGAGAACCTCGATCAGAGAGTAAAAAAGGCGTAAGGTTCACAATGGTGTAAAATTAAAATGGGATATACCGGGCTAGGATTCAAGTTACAGGAACAATGGCCAAACCAACCACCCAAGAATGGAATCGTCGAGCGAAAACACTTGACAACCTCCTAGAAGCAGCTTTTCTTGCCACCAGACCTTTCTCCATCAATTAGGAATCTGATGCCGTCACTAAACACATTCCGTAAATTGTAGCCATTTATTGAGTGTTTTTTTTGGTGTTTAATCCGCATATATATCACCATTGCCCTTGATTTTCTTGACTGTATATCTCTTAAATGTCAACATATACACGTGTGATTTAGTTTACGAAGATTTTTCAATGTCGAGAACCTCGATCAGAGAGTAAAAAAGGCGCAAGGTTCATAATGGTGTAAAATTAAAATGGGATATACCGGGCTAGGATTCGAGTTACAGGAACAAGGGCCAAACCAACCACCCAAGAATGGAATCGTCGAGCGAAAACACTTGACAACCTCCTACAAGCAGCTTTTCTTGGCACCAGACCTTTCTCCATCAATTAGGAATCTGATGTCATCACTAAACACATTCCGTAAATTGTAGCCATTTGTTGAGTGTTTTTTTCTGGTGTCTAATCCGGATATATATCACCATTGCCCTTGATTTTCTTGACTGTATATCTCTGAAATGTCAACATATACACGTGTGATTTAGTTTACAAAGATTTTTCAATTTCCGAGAACCTCGATCAGAGAGTAAAAAAGGCGTAAGGTTCACAATGGTGTAAAATTAAAATGGGAAATACCGGGCTAGAATTCGAGTTTCAGGAACAAGGGCCAAACCAACCACCCAAGAATGGAATCGTCGAGCGAAAACACTTGAAAACCTCCTAGAACCAGCTTTTCTTTCCACCGCACCTTTCTCCATCAATTAGGAATCTGATGCCGTCACTAAACACATTCCTTAAATTGTAGCCATTTGTTGAGTGTTTTTTTTTTGTGTCTCATCCGCATATATATCACCATTGCCATAGATTTTCTTGACGGTATATCTCTTAAATTTCAACATATACACGTGTGATTTAGTTTACGAAGATTTTTCAATGCCGAGAACCTCGATCAGAGAGTAAAAAAGGCGTAAGGTTCACAATGGTGTAAAATTAAAATGGGATATACCGGGCTAGGATTCAAGTTACAGGAACAATGGCCAAACCAACCACCCAAGAATGGAATCGTCGAGCGAAAACACTTGACAACCTCCTAGAAGCAGCTTTTCTTGCCACCAGACCTTTCTCCATCAATTAGGAATCTGATGCCGTCACTAAACACATTCCGTAAATTGTAGCCATTTATTGAGTGTTTTTTTTGGTGTTTAATCCGCATATATATCACCATTGCCCTTGATTTTCTTGACTGTATATCTCTTAAATGTCAACATATACACGTGTGATTTAGTTTACGAAGATTTTTCAATGTCGAGAACCTCGATCAGATAGTAAAAAAGGCGCAAGGTTCATAATGGTGTAAAATTAAAATGGGATATACCGGGCTAGGATTCGAGTTACAGGAACAAGGGCCAAACCAACCACCCAAGAATGGAATCGTCGAGCGAAAACACTTGACAACCTCCTACAAGCAGCTTTTCTTGGCACCAGACCTTTCTCCATCAATTAGGAATCTGATGTCATCACTAAACACATTCCGTAAATTGTAGCCATTTGTTGAGTGTTTTTTTTCTGGTGTCTAATCCGGATATATATCACCATTGCCCTTGATTTTCTTGACTGTATATCTCTGAAATGTCAACATATACACGTGTGATTTAGTTTACAAAGATTTTTCAATTTCCGAGAACCTCGATCAGAGAGTAAAAATGGCGTAAGGTTCACAATGGTGTAAAATTAAAATGGGATATACCGGGCTAGAATTCGAGTTTCAGGAACAAGGGCCAAACCAACCACCCAAGAATGGAATCGGCGAGCGAAAACACTTGACAACCTCCTAGAACCAGCTTTTCTTTCCACCGCACCTTTCTCCATCAATTAGGAATCTGATGCGGTCACTAAACACATTCCTTAAATTGTAGCCAGTTGTTGAGTGTTTTTCGTTTGGTGTCTAATCCGCATATATATCACGATTGCCCTTGTTTTTCTTGACTGTATATCTCTTAATTGTCAACATATACACGTGTGATTTTGTTTACGGAGATTTTTCATTGCCTAGAACCTTGATCAGAGAGTAAGAAGGCGTAAGGTTCACAATGGTGTAAAATTAAAATGGGATATACCAGGGTAGGATTCGAGTTACATGAACAAGGGCCAAACCAACCACCCAAGAATGGAATCGTCGAGCGAAAACACTTGACAACCTCCTAGAAGCAGCTTTTCCTGCCACCAGACCTTTCTCCATCAATTAGGAATCTGATGCCGTCACTAAACACATTCCTTAAATTGTAGCCATTTGTTGAGTGTTTTTTTTGTGTCTAATCCGTATATGTATCACCATTGCCCTTGATTTTCTTGACTGTATATCTCTTAAATGTCAACATATACACGTGTGATTTAGTTTACGAAGATTTTTCAATGTCGAGAACCTCGATCAGAGAGTAAAAAAGGCGTTAGGTTCACAATGGTGTAAAATTAAAATGGGATTTACCGGGCTAGGATTCGAGTTACGGGAACAAGGGGAAAACCAACCACCCAAGAATGGAATCGTCGAGCGAAAACACTTGACAACCTCCTAGAAGCAGCTTTTCTTACCACTAGACCTTTCTCCATCAATTAGGAATCTGATGCCGTCACTAATCAAATTCCTTAAATTGTGGCCATTTGTTGAGTGTTTTTTTTGTGTCTAATCCGCATATATATCACCATTACCCTTGATTTTCTTCACTGTATATCTCTTAAATGTCAACATACACACGTGTGATTTCGTTTACGAAGATTTTTCATTGCCGAGAACTTCGATCAAAGAGTAAAAAAGGCGTAAGCTTCACAATGGTGTAAAATTAAAATGCGATATACCGGCATAGGATTCGAGTTACAGGAACAAGGGCCAAACCAACCACCCAAGAATGGAATCGTCGAGCCAAAACACTTGACAACCTCCTAGAAGCAGCTTTTCTTGCCACCAGTCCTTTCTCCATCAATTAGGAATCAGATGCCGTCACTAAACACATTTCTTAAATTGAAGCCATTTGTTGAGTGTTTTTTTTTTTGTGTTTATTCCGCATATATATCCCCATTGCCCTTGATTTTCTTGACTGTATATCTCTTAAATGTCCACAAATACATGTCTGATTTAGTTTACGAAGATTTTTCAATGCCGAGAACCTCGATCAGAGAGTAAACAAGGCGTAAGGTTCACAATGGTGTAAAATTAAAATGGGATATACCGGGCTAGGATTCGAGTTACAGGAACAAGGGCCAAACCAACCACCCAAGAATGGAATCGTCGAGCGAAAACACTTGACAACCTCCTAGAAGCAGCTTTTCTTACCACTAGACCTTTCTCCATCAATTAGGAATCTGATGCCGTCACTATACACATTTCTTAAATTGTAGCCATTTGTTGAGTGTTTTTTTTTTGTGTCTAATCCGTATATGTATCACCATTGCCCTTGATTTTCTTGACTGTATATCTCTTAAATGTCAACATATACACGTGTGATTTAGTTTACGAAGATTTTTCAATGTCGAGAACCTCGATCAGAGAGTAAAAAAGGTGTTAGGTTCACAATGTTGTAAAATTAAAATGGGATTTACCGGGCTAGGATTCGAGTTACGGGAACAAGGGGAAAACCAACAACCCAAGAATGGAATCGTCGAGCGAAAACACTTGACAACCTCCTAGAAGCAGCTTTTCTTTCCACCAGACCTTTCTCCATCATTTAGGAATCTGTGCCGTCACTAAACACATTCCTTAAATTGTATCCATTTGTGGAGTGTTTTTTTTTTTGATGTCTAATCCGCATATATATCACCATTGCCCTTGATTTTCTTGATTGTATATCTGTTAAATGTCAACATACACACGTGTGATTTCGTTTACGAAGATTTTTCAATGCCGAGAACTTCGATCAAATAGTAAAAAAGGCGTAAGCTTCTCAATGGTGTAAAATTAAAATGGGATATACCGGCCTAGGATTCGAGTTACGGGAACAAGGGCCAAACCTACCACCCAAGAATGGAATCGTCGAGCGAAAACACTTGACAACCTCCTAGAAGCAGCTTTTCTTGCCGCCAGATCTTTCTCCATCAATTAGAAATCTAATGCCGCCACTAAGCACGTTCCTTAAATTGTAGCCATTTGTTGAGTGTTTTTTTTTTGGTGTCTAATCCGTATATATATCATCATTGCCCATGATTTTCTTGACTTTATATCTCTTAAATGTCAACATATACACGTGTGATTTAGTTTACGAAGATTTTTCAATGCCGAGAACCTCGATCAGAGAATAAAAAAGGCGTAAGGTTCACAATGGTGTAAAATTAAAATGAGATATACCGGGCTAGGATTCGAGTTACAGGAACAAGTGCCAAATCAACCACCCTAAATGGAATTGTCCAGCGAAAACAATTGACAAACTCCTAGAAGCAGCTTTTCTTGCCACCAGACCATTCTCCAACAATTAGGAATCTGATGCCGTCACAAAACACATTCCTTAAATTGTATCCATTTGTTTAGTGATTTTTTTTGTGTCTAATCCGCATATATATCACCATTGCACTTGATTTTCTTGACTGTATATCTCTTAAATGTCAACATATACATGTGTGATTTAGTTTACGAAGATTTTTCAATAACGAGAACCTCGATCAGAGAATAAAAAAGGCGTAAGGTTCACAATGGTGTAAAATTAAAATGGGATATACCGGGCTAGGATTCGAGTTACAGGAACAAGGGCTAAACCAACCACCCAAGAATGGAATCGTCGAGCGAAAACACTTGACAACCTTCTAGAAGCAGCTTTTCTTGCCACCAGACCATTCTCCATCAATTAGGAATCTGATGCCGTCACTAAACACATTCCTTAAATTGTATCCATTTGTTTAGTGTTTTTTTTTTGGTGTCTAATCCGCATATATATCACCATTGCACTTGATTTTCTTGACTGTATATCTCTTAAATGTCAACATATACATGTGTGATTTAGTTTACGAAGATTTTTCAATGCCGAGAACCTCGATCAGAGAGTAAAAAAGGCGTAAGGTTCACAATGGTGTAAAATTAAAATGGGATATACCGGGGTAGGATTCGAGTTACAGGAACAAGGGCCAAAACAACCACCCAAGAATGGAATCGTCGAGCGAAAACACTTGACAACCTCCTAGAAGAAGCTTTTCTTGACACCAGACCTTTCTCCATCAATTAGGAATCTGATGCCGTCACTAAACACATTCCTTAAATTGTAGCCATTTGTTGGGTGTGTTTTTTTTGTGTCTAATCCGTATATATATCACCATTGCCCTTGATTTTCTTGACTGTATATCTCTTAAATGTCAACATATACACGTGTAATTTAGTTTACGAAGATTTTTCAATGTCGAGAACTTCGATCAGAGAGTAAACAAGGTGTTTGGTTCACAATGGTATAAAATTAAAATGTGATATACCGGGCTCGGATTCGAGTTACAGGAACAAGGGCCAAACCAACAACCCAAGAATGGATCATCGAGCGAAAACACTTGACAACCTTCTAGAAGCAGCTTTTCTTGCCACCAGACCTTTCTCCATCAATTAGGATTCTGATGCCGTCACTAAACACATTCCTTAAATTGTATCCATTTGTTAAGTGTTATTTTTTTGTGTCTAATCCGCATATATATCACCATTGCCCTTGATTTTCTTGACTGTATATCTCTTAAATGTCAACAGATACACGTGTAATTTAGTTTACGAAGATTTTTCAATGCCGAGAATCTCGATCAGAGAGTAAAAAAGGTGTAAGGTTCACAATAGTGTAAAATTAAAATGGGATATACCGGGTTAGGATTCGAGTTACAAGAACAATGGCCAAACTAACCACCCAAAAATGGAATCGTCGAGCGAAAACACTTGACAACCTCCTAGAAGCAGCTTTTCTTGCCACTAGACCTTTCTCCATCAATTAGGAATCTGATGCAGTCACTAAACACATTCCTTAAATTGTAGCCATTTGTTGAGTGTTCTTTTTTTTGGTGTCTAATCTGCATATATATCATATTGCCCTTGATTTTCTTGACTGTATATATCTTAAATGTCAACATATACACGTGTGATTTAGTTTATGAAGATTTATCAATGCAGTGAACCTTGATCAGAGAGTAAAAAAGGCATAAGGTTCACAATGGTGTAAAATTAAAATGGGATATACCAGGCTAGGATTTGAGTTACAGGAACAATGGCCAAACCAACCACCCAAGAATGGAATCGTCGAGCGAAAACACTTGACAACCTCCTAGAAGCAGCTTTTCTTGCCACCAGACCTTTCTCCATCAATTAGGAATCAGATGCCGTCACTAAACACATTCCTTAAATTGTAGCTATTTGTTGGGTGTTTTTTTTATGTCTAATCCGCATATATATCACCATTGCCCATGATTTTCTTGACTATATATTTCTCTTAAATGTCAACACATACACGTGTGATTTAATTTACGAAGATTTTTCAATGCCGAGAACCTCAATCAGAGAGTAAAAAAGGCGTAAGGTTCACAATGGTGTAAAATTAAAATGGGATATACCGGGCTAGTATTCGAGTTACAGGAACAAGGGCCAAACCAACCACCCAAGAATGTAATCGTCGAGCGAAAACACTTGACAACCTCCTAGAAGAAGCTTTTCTTGCCACCAGACCTTTCTCCATCAATTAAGAATTTGATGCCGTCACTGAACACATTCCTTAAATTGTAGCCATTTGTTGAGTGTTTTTTTTTGTGTGCCTAATCCGCATATATATCACCATTGCCCTTGATTTTCTTAACTGTATATCTCTTAAATGTCAACATATACACGTGTGATTTAGTATACGAAGATTTTTCAATGCCGAGAACCTCGATCAGAGAGTAAAAAAGGCGTAAGGTTCACAATGGTGTAAAATTAAAATGGGATATATCGGGCTAGGATTCGAGTTACAGGAACAAGGGCCAAACCAACCACCCAAGAATGGAATCGTCGAGCGAAAACACTTGACAACCTCCTAGAAGCAGCTTTTCTTGCCACCAGACCTTTCTCCATCAATTAGGAATCTGATGGCGTCGCTAAACACATTCTTTAAATTGTAGCAATTTGTTGAATGTTTCTTTTTTGGTGTCTAATCCGCAAATATATCACCATTGCCCTTGATTTTTTGACTGTATATCTCTTAAATGTCAACATATACACGTGTGATTTAGTTTACGAAGATTTTTCAATGTCGAGAACCTCGATCAGAGAGTGAAAAAGGCGTAAGGTTCATAATGGTGTAAAATTAAAATCGGATATACCGGGCTAGGATTCGAGTTACAAGAACAAGGGCCAAACCAACCACCCAAGAATGGAATCGTCGAGCGAAAACACTTGACAACCTCCTACAATTAACTTTTCTTGCCACCAGACCTTTCTCCATCAATTAGGAATCTGATGCCGTCACTAAACACATTCCTTAAATTGAGTTGAGTGTTTTTTTTTGGTGTCCAATCCGCATATATATCACCATTGCCCTTGATTTTCTTGACTGTATTTCTCTTAAATGTCAACATATACACGTGTGATTTAGTTTACGAAGATTTTTCAATGTCGAGAACCTCGATCAGAGAGTAAAAAAGGCGCAAGGTTCATAATGGTGTAAAATTAAAATGGGATATACCGGGCTAGGATTCGAGTTACAGGAACAAGGTCCAAACCAACCACTCAAGAATGGAATCGTCGAGCGAAAACACTTAACAACCTCCTAGAAGCAGCTTTTCTTGGCACCAGACCTTTCTCCTTTAATTAGGAATCTGATGTCATCACTAAACACATTCCGTAAATTGTAGCCATTTGTTGAGTGTTTTTTTCTGGTGTCTAATCCGGATATATATCACCATTGCCCTTGATTTTCTTGACTGTATATCTCTGAAATGTCAACATATACACGTGTGATTAAGTTTACAAAGATTTTTCAATTTCCGAGAACCTCGATCCGAGAGTAAAAAAGGCGTAAGGTTCACAATGGTGTAAAATTAAAATGGGATATACCGGGCTAGGATTCGAGTTTCAGGAACAAGGGCCAAACCAACCACCCAAGAATGGAATCGTCGAGCGAAAACACTTGACAACCTCCTAGAAGCAGCTTTTCTTTCCACCGCACCTTTCTCCATCAATTAGGAATCTGATGCCGTCACTAAACACATTCCTTAAATTGTAGCCAGTTGTTGAGTGTTTTTCGTTTGGTGTCTAATCCGCATATATATCACTATTGCCCTTGTTTTTCTTGACTGTATATCTCTTAATTGTCAACATATACACGTGTGATTTTGTTTACGGAGATTTTTCATTGCCTAGAACCTTGATCAGAGAGTAAGAAGGCGTAAGGTTCACAATGGTGTAAAATTAAAATGGGATATACCAGGCTAGGATTCGAGTTACAGGAACAAGGGCCAAACCAACCGCCCAAGAATGGAATCGTCGAGCGAAAACACTTGACAACCTCCTAGAAGCAGCTTTTCCTGCCACCAGACCTTTCTCCATCAATTAGGAATCTGATGCCGTCAATAAACACATTCCTTAAATTATAGCCATTTGTTGAGTGTTTTTTTTGGTGTCTAATCCGCATATATATCACCATTGCCCTTGTTTTTCTTGACTGTATATCTCTTAAATGTCAACATATACACGTGTGATTTTGTTTACGGAGATTTTTCATTGCCTAGAACCTTGATCAGAGAGTAAGAAGGCGTAAGGTTCACAATGGTGTAAAATTAAAAAGGGATATACCGGGCTAGGATTCGAGTTACAGGAACTAGGGCCAAACCAACCACCCAAGAATGGGATCGTCGAGCGAAAACACTTGACAACCTCCTAGAAGCAGCTTTTCTTGCCACCAGACCTTTCTCCATCAATTAGGAATCTGATGTCGTCACTAAACACATTCCTTAAATTGTAGCCATTTGTTGAGTGTTCTTTTTTTTGGTGTCTAATCCGCATATATATCTCCATTGCCCTTAATTTTCTTGATTGTATATATCTTAAATGTCAACATATACACGTGTGATTTTGTTTACCCAATATTTTTCAATGCCGAGAACCTCGATCAGAGAGTAAAAAAATCGTAAGGTTCACATTGGTGTAAAATTAAAATGGGATATACCGGGTTGTGATTTAAGTTACAAGAACAAGGGCCAAAGCCAACCACCCAAGAATGGAATCGTCGAGCGAAAACACTTGACAACCTCCTAGAAGCAACTTTTCTTGCCACGAGACCTTTCTCCATCAATTAGAAATCTGATGCTGTCACTAAACACATTCCTTAAATTGTAGCCATTTGTTGAGTGTTTTTTTTTGTGTCTAATTCGCATATATATATATCACCATTGCCCTTGATTTTCTTGACTGTAAATCTCTTAAATGTCAACATATACACGTGTGATTTAGTTTAGGAAGATTTTTCAATGCCGAGAACCTTGATCAGAGAGTAAAAAAGGAGTATGGTTCACAATGATGTAAAATTAAAATGGGTTATAACGGGCTAGGATTCGAATTACAGGAACAAGGGCCAAACCAACCACCCAAGAATGGAATCATCGAGCGAAAACACTTGACAACCTCCTAGAAGCAGCTTTTCTTGCCATTAGAAGTTTCTCCATCAATTAGGAATCTGATGCCGTCACTAAACACATTCCTTAAATTGTAGCCATTTGTTGAGTGTTTTTTTTTGGTGTCTAATCCGCATATATATCACCATTGCCCTTGATTTTCTTGACTGTATATCTCTTAAATGTCAACATATACACGTGTGATTTAGTTTATGAAGATTTTCCAATGCCGAGAACCTTGATCAGAGAGTAAAAAAGGCGTATGGTTCACAATGGTGTAAAATTAAAATGGGATATACCGGGCTAGGATTCGAGTTACAGGAACATGGGCCAAACCAACCACCCAAGAATGGAATCGTCGAGGGAAAACACTTGACAACCTCCTAGAAGCAGCTTTTCTTGCCACCAGACCTTTCTCCATAAATTAGGAATCTGATGCCGTCACTAAACACATTCCTTAAATTGTAGCCATTTGTTGAGTGTTTTTTTTTTGTGTCTCATCCGCATATATATCACCATTGCCCTAGATTTTCTTGACTGTATATCTCTTAAATGTCAACATATACACGTGTGATTTAGTTTACGAAGATTTTTCAATGCCGAGAACCTCGATCAGAGAGTAAAAAAGGCGTAAGGTTCACAATGGTGTAAAATTAAAATGGGATATACCGGGCTAGGATTCAAGTTACAGGAACAATGGCCAAACCAACCACCCAAGAATGGAATCGTCGAGCGAAAACACTTGACAACCTCCTAGAAGCAGCTTTTCTTGCCACCAGACCTTTCTCCATCAATTAGGAATCTGATGCCGTCACTAAACACATTCCGTAAATTGTAGCCATTTATTGAGTGTTTTTTTTGGTGTTTAATCCGCATATATATCACCATTGCCCTTGATTTTCTTGACTGTATATCTCTTAAATGTCAACATATACACGTGTGATTTAGTTTACGAAGATTTTTCAATGTCGAGAACCTCGATCAGATAGTAAAAAAGGCGCAAGGTTCATAATGGTGTAAAATTAAAATGGGATATACCGGGCTAGGATTCGAGTTACAGGAACAAGGGCCAAACCAACCACCCAAGAATGGAATCGTCGAGCGAAAACACTTGACAACCTCCTACAAGCAGCTTTTCTTGGCACCAGACCTTTCTCCATCAATTAGGAATCTGATGTCATCACTAAACACATTCCGTAAATTGTAGCCATTTGTTGAGTGTTTTTTTTCTGGTGTCTAATCCGGATATATATCACCATTGC
The DNA here is from genome assembly GCA_030545235.1 of Helianthus tuberosus. Lineage (NCBI taxonomy): Eukaryota > Viridiplantae > Streptophyta > Magnoliopsida > Asterales > Asteraceae > Helianthus > Helianthus tuberosus. Next base: position 140,301,743 of record CM060426.1, on the reverse strand, counting down.
CCTTGATTTTCTTGACTGTATATCTCTGAAATGTCAACATATACACGTGTGATTTAGTTTACAAAGATTTTTCAATTTCCGAGAACCTCGATCAGAGAGTAAAAAAGGCGTAAGGTTCACAATGGTGTAAAATTAAAATGGGATATACCGGGCTAGAATTCGAGTTTCAGGAACAAGGGCCAAACCAACCACCCAAGAATGGAATCGTCGAGCGAAAACACTTGACAACCTCCTAGAACCAGTTTTTCTTTCCACCGCACCTTTCTCCATCAATTAGGAATCTGATGCCGTCACTAAACACATTCCTTAAATTGTAGCCAGTTGTTGAGTGTTTTTCGTTTGGTGTCTAATCCGCATATATATCACGATTGCCCTTGTTTTTCTTGACTGTGTATCTCTTAAGTGTCAACATATACACGTGTGATTTTGTTTACGGAGATTTTTCGTTGCCTAGAACCTTGATCAGAGAGTAAGAAGGCGTAAGGTTCACAATGGTGTAAAATTAAAATGGGATATACCAGGCTAGGATTCGAGTTACATGAACAAGGGCCAAACCAACCGCCCAAGAATGGAATCGTCGAGCGAAAACACTTGACAACCTCCTAGAAGCAGCTTTTCCTGCCACCAGACCTTTCTCCATCAATTAGGAATCTGATGCCGTCACTAAACACATTCCTTAAATTGTAGTCATTTGTTGAGTGTTTTTTTTGGTGTCTAATCCGTATATGTATCACCATTGCCCTTGATTTTCTTGACTGTATATCTCTTAAATGTCAACATATACACGTGTGATTTAGTTTACGAAGATTTTTCAATGTCGAGAACCTCGATCAGAGAGTAAAAAAGGCGTTAGGTTCACAATGGTGTAAAATTAAAATGGGATTTACCGGGCTAGGATTCGAGTTACGGGAACAAGGGGAAAACCAACCACCCAAGAATGGAATCGTCGAGCGAAAACACTTGACAACCTCCTAGAAGCAGCTTTTCTTGCCACTAGACCTTTCTCCATCAATTAGGAATCTGATGCCGTCACTAATCAAATTCCTTAAATTGTGGCCATTTGTTGAGTGATTTTTTTGTGTCTAATCCGCATATATATCACCATTACCCTTGATTTTCTTCACTGTATATCTCTTAAATGTCAACATACACACGTGTGATTTCGTTTACGAAGATTTTTCAATGCCGAGAACTTCGACCAAAGAGTAAAAAAGGCGTAAGCTTCACAATGGTGTAAAATTAAAATGCGATATACCGGCATAGGATTCGAGTTACAGGAACAAGGGCCAAACCAACCACCCAAGAATGGAATCGTCGAGCCAAAACACTTGACAACCTCCTAGAAGCAGCTTTTCTTGCCACCAGTCCTTTCTCCATCAATTAGGAATCAGATGCCGTCACTAAACACATTTCTTAAATTGAAGCCATTTGTTGAGTGTTTTTTTTTGTGTGTATTCCGCATATATATCCCCATTGCCCTTGATTTTCTTGACTGTATATCTCTTAAATGTCCACAAATACATGTCTGATTTAGTTTACGAAGATTTTTCAATGCCGAGAACCTCGATCAGAGAGTAAACAAGGCGTAAGGTTCACAATGGTGTAAAATTAAAATGGGATATACCGGGCTAGGATTCGAGTTACAGGAACAAGGGCCAAACCAACCACCCAAGAATGGAATCGTCGAGCGAAAACACTTGACAACCTCCTAGAAGCAGCTTTTCTTACCGCCAGATCTTTCTCCATCAATTAGAAATCTAATGCCGTCACTAAACACGTTCCTTAAATTGTAGCCATTTGTTGAGTGTTTTTTTTTGGTGTCTAATCCGTATATATATCATCATTGCCCATGATTTTCTCGACTTTATATCTCTTAAATGTCAACATATACATGTGTGATTTAGTTTACGAAGATTTTTCAATGCCGAGAACCTCGATCAGAGAATAAAAAAGGAGTAAGGTTCACAATGGTGTAAAATTAAAATGAGATATACCGGGCTAGGATTCGAGTTACAGGAACAAGTGCCAAACCAACCACCCTAAATGGAATCGTCCAGCGAAAACAATTGACAACCTCCTAGAAGCAGCTTTTCTTGCCACCAGACCATTCTCCAACAATTAGGAATCTGATGCCGTCACAAAACACATTCCTTAAATTGTATCCATTTGTTTAGTGATGTTTTTTGTGTCTAATCCGCATATATATCACCATTGCACTTGATTTTCTTGACTGTATATCTCTTAAATGTCAACATATACATGTGTGATTTAGTTTACGAAGATTTTTCAATAACGAGAACCTCGATCAGAGAATAAAAAAGGCGTAAGGTTCACAATGGTGTAAAATTAAAATGGGATATACCGGGCTAGGATTCGAGTTACAGGAACAAGGGCTAAACCAACCACCCAAGAATGGAATCGTCGAGCGAAAACACTTGACAACCTTCTAGAAGCAGCTTTTCTTGCCACCAGACCATTCTCCATCAATTAGGAATCTGATGCCGTCACTAAACACATTCCTTAAATTGTATCCATTTGTTTAGTGTTTTTTTTTTGGTGTCTAATCCGCATATATATCACCATTGCACTTGATTTTCTTGACTGTATATCTCTTAAATGTCAACATATACATGTGTGATTTAGTTTACGAAGATTTTTCAATGCCGAGAACCTCGATCAGAGAGTAAAAAAGGCGTAAGGTTCACAATGGTGTAAAATTAAAATGGGATATACCGGGCTAGGATTCGAGTTACAGGAACAAGTGCCAAACCAACCACCCAAAATGGAATCGTCCAGCGAAAACAATTGACAACCTCCTAGAAGCAGCTTTTCTTGCCACCATACCATTCTCCAACAATTAGGAATCTGATGCCGTCACAAAACACATTCCTTAAATTGTATCCATTTGTTTAGTGATTTTTTTTGTGTCTAATCCGCATATATATCACCATTGCACTTGATTTTCTTGACTGTATATCTCTTAAATGTCAACATATACATGTGTGATTTAGTTTACGAAGATTTTTCAATAACGAGAACCTCGATCAGAGAATAAAAAAGGCGTAAGGTTCACAATGGTGTAAAATTAAAATGGGATATACCGGGCTAGGATTCGAGTTACAGGAACAAGGGCTAAACCAACCACCCAAGAATGGAATCGTCGAGCGAAAACACTTGACAACCTTCTAGAAGCAGCTTTTCTTGCCACCAGACCATTCTCCATCAATTAGGAATCTGATGCCGTCACTAAACACATTCCTTAAATTGTATCCATTTGTTTAGTGTTTTTTTTTTGTGTCTAATCCGCATATATATCACCATTGCACTTGATTTTCTTGACTGTATATCTCTTAAATGTCAACATATACATGTGTGATTTAGTTTACGAAGATTTTTCAATGCCGAGAACCTCGATCAGAGAGTAAAAAAGGCGTAAGGTTCACAATGGTGTAAAATTAAAATGGGATATACCGGGCTAGGATTCGAGTTACAGGAACAAGGGCCAAAACAACCACCGAAGAATGGAATCGTCGAGCGAAAACACTTGACAACCTCCTGGAAGAAGCTTTTCTTGAGACCAGACCTTTCTCCATCAATTAGGAATCTGATGCCGTCACTAAACACATTCCTTAAATTGTAGCCATTTGTTGGGTGTTTTTTTTTGTGTCTAATCCGTATATATATCACCATTGCCCTTGATTTTCTTGACTGTATATCTCTTAAATGTCAACATATACACGTGTGATTTAGTTTACGAAGATTTTTCAATGTCGAGAACTTCCATCAGAGAGTAAACAAGGCGTTTGGTTCACAATGGTATAAAATTAAAATGTGATATACCGGGCTCGGATTCGAGTTACAGGAACAAGGGCCAAACCAACCACCCAAGAATGGATCATCGAGCGAAAACACTTGACAACCTTCTAGAAGCAGCTTTTCTTGCCACCAGACCTTTCTCCATCAATTAGGATTCCGATGCCGTCACTAAACACATTCCTTAAATTGTATCCATTTGTTAAGTGTTATTTTTTTGTGTCTAATCCGCATATATATCACCATTGCACGTGATTTTCTTTACTGTATATATATCTCTTAAATGTCAACATATACATGTGTGATTTAGTTTACGAAATTTTTCAATGCCGAGAACCTCTATCAGAGAGTAAAAAAGGCGTAAGGTTCACAATGGTGTAAAATTAAAATGGGATATACCAGGCTAGTATTCGAGTTACAGGAACAAGGGCCAAACCAACCACCCAAGAATGGAATCGTCGAGCGAAAACACTTGACAACCTCCTAGAAACAGCTTTTCTTGCCACCAAACCTTTCTCCATCAATTAGGAATCTGATGCCTTCACTAAACACATTTCTTAAATTGTAGCTATTTGTTGTGTGTTTTTTTGTGTCTAATCCACATATATAACACCATTGCCCTTGATTTTCTTGACTGTATATCTCTTAAATGTCAACATACACATGTGTGATTTAGTTTACGAAGATTTTTCAATGCCGAGAACCCCGATCAGAGATTAAAAAAGGCGTAAGGTTCACAATGGTATAAATTAAAATGGGATATACCAGGTTAGGATTCGAGTTACAGGAAGAAGGGCCAAACCAACCACCCAAGAATGGAATCGTCGAGCGAAAACACTTGACAACCTCCTAGAAGCAGCTTTTCTTGCCACCAGACCTTTCTCTATAAATTAGGAATCTGATGCCGTCACTAATCACATTCCTTAAATTGTAGCCAATTGTTGAGTGTTTTTTTTGGGTGTCTAATCCGCATATATATCACCATTTCCCTTGATTTTCTTGACTGTATATCTCTTAAACGTCAACATATACACATGTGATTTAGTTTACGAAGATTTTTCAATGCCGAGAACCTCGATCACAGAGTAAAAAAGGCGTAAGGTTCACAATGGTGTAAAATTAAAATGGGTATTCCGGGCTAGGATTCGAGTTACAGGAACAAGGGCCAAACCAACCACCCAAGAATGGAATCGTCGAGCGAAAACACTTGACAACCTCCTAGAAGCAGCTTTTCTTGCCACCAGACCTTTCTCCATCAATTAGGAATCTGATGCCGTCACTAAACACATTTCTTAAATTGTAGCCATTTGTTGGGTTTTTTTTTTTGGTGTCTAATCCGTATATATATCACCATTGCCCTTGATTTTCTTGACTATATATCTCTTAAATGTCAACATATACACGTGTGATTTAGTTTACGAAGGTTTTTCAATACCGAGAACCTCGATCAGAGAGTAAAAAAGGCGTAAGGTTCACAGTGATGTAAAATTAAAATGGGATATACCGGGCTAGGATTCGAGTTACAGGAACAAGGGCCAAACCAACCACCGAAGAGTGGAATCGTCGAGGGAAAACACTTGACAACCTCCTAGAAGCAGCTTTTCTTGCCACCAGTCCTTTCTCCATCAATTAGGAATCTGATGCCGTTACTAAACACATTCCTTAAATTGTAGCCATTTGTTGAGTGTTTTTTTTTTGTGTCTAATCCGTATATATATAACCATTGCCCTTGATTTTCTTGACTGTATATCTCTTAAATGTCAACATATACACATGTGATTTGGTTTACGAAGATTTTTCAATGCCGAGAACCTCGATCAGAGAATAAAAAAAGGCGTAAGGTTCACAATGGTGTAAAATTAAAATGGGATATACCGGGCTAGGATTCGAGTTACAGGAACAAGGGCCAAACCAACCACCCAAGAATGGAATCGTCGAGCGAAAACACTTGACAACCTCCTAGAAGCAGCTTTTCTTGCCAACAGACCTTTCTCTATCAATTAGGAATCTGATGCCGTCACAAAACACATTCCTTAAATTGTAGCCAATTGTTGAGTGTTTTTTTTGGGTGTCTAATCCGCATATATATCACCATTTCCCTTGATTTTCTTGACTGTATATCTCTTAAACGTCAACATATACACATGTGATTTAGTTTACGAAGATTTTTCAATGCCGAGAACCTCGATCACAGAGTAAAAAAGGCGTAAGGTTCACAATGGTGTAAAATTAAAATGGGTATTCCGGGCTAGGATTCGAGTTACAGGAACAAGGGCCAAACCAACCACCCAAGAATGGAATCGTCGAGCGAAAACACTTGACAACCTCCTAGAAGCAGCTTTTCTTGCCACCAGACCTTTCTCCATCAATTAGGAATCTGATGCCGTCACTAAACACATTTCTTAAATTGTAGCCATTTGTTGGGTTTTTTTTTTTGGTGTCTAATCCGTATATATATCACCATTGCCCTTGATTTTCTTGACTATATATCTCTTAAATGTCAACATATACACGTGTGATTTAGTTTACGAAGGTTTTTCAATACCGAGAACCTCGATCAGAGAGTAAAAAAGGCGTAAGGTTCACAGTGATGTAAAATTAAAATGGGATATACCGGGCTAGGATTCGAGTTACAGGAACAAGGGCCAAACCAACCACCGAAGAGTGGAATCGTCGAGGGAAAACACTTGACAACCTCCTAGAAGCAGCTTTTCTTGCCACCAGTCCTTTCTCCATCAATTAGGAATCTGATGCCGTTACTAAACACATTCCTTAAATTGTAGCCATTTGTTGAGTGTTTTTTTTTTGTGTCTAATCCGTATATATATAACCATTGCCCTTGATTTTCTTGACTGTATATCTCTTAAATGTCAACATATACACATGTGATTTGGTTTACGAAGATTTTTCAATGCCGAGAACCTCGATCAGAGAATAAAAAAAGGCGTAAGGTTCACAATGCTGTAAAATTAAAATGGGATATACCGGGCTAGGATTCGAGTTACAGGAACAAGGGCCAAACCAACCACCCAAGAATGGAATCGTCGAGCGAAAACACTTGACAACCTCCTAGAAGCAGCTTTTCTTGCCAACAGACCTTTCTCTATCAATTAGGAATCTGATGCCGTCACAAAACACATTCCTTAAATTGTAGCCAATTGTTGAGTGTTTTTTTTGGGTGTCTAATCCGCATATATATCACCATTTCCCTTGATTTTCTTGACTGTATATCTCTTAAATGTCAACATATACACATGTGATTTAGTTTACGAAGATTTTTCAATGCCGAGAACCTCGATCAGAGAGTAAAAAAGGCGTAAGGTTCACAATGGTGTAAAATTAAAATGGGATATACCGGCTAGGATTCGAGTTACATGAACAAGGGCCAAACCAACCACCCAAGAATGGAATCGTCGAGCGAAAACACTTGACAACCTCCTAGAAGCAGCTTTTCTTGCCACCAGACCTTTTTCCATCAATTAGGAATCTGATGCCATCACTAAACACATTCCTTAAATTGTAGCTTTTTGTTGAGTGTTTTTTTTGGTGTCTAATCCGCATATATATCACCATTGCCCTTGATTTTCTTGACTGTATATCTCTTAAATTTCAACATATACACGTGTGATTTAGTTTACGAAGATTTTTCAATGCCGAGAACCTCGATCAGAGATTAAAAAAAGGCGTAAGGTTCACAATGGTGTAAAATTAAAATGGGATATACCGGGCTAGGATTCAAGTTACAGGAACTAGGGCCAAACCAACCACCCAAGAATGGAATCGTCGAGCGAAAATACTTGACAACCTCCTAGAAGCAGCTTTTCTTGCCACCAGACATTTCTCCATCAATTAGAAATCTGATGCCATCACTAAACACATTCCTTAAATTGTAGCCATTTGTTGAGTTTTTTTTTTTTTGGTGTCTAGTCCGCATATATATCACCATTGCCCTTGATTTTCTTAACTGTATATCTCTTAAATGTCAACATATACACATGTGATTTAGTTTACGAAGATTTTTCAATGCCGAGAACCTCGATCAGAGAGTAAAAATGGCGTAAGGTTCACAATGGTGTAAAATTAAAATGGGTATTCCGGGCTAGGATTCGAGTTACAGGAACAAGGGCCAAACCAACCACCCAAAAATGGAATCGTCGAGCGAAAATGTCACACCCCCAAAATCCACAAGCGGAGTTTCACCGCTGGAGGCCTGACATGCCTAGGATCAAGCCACCAATAATATTGAACAATATTGTAAAGTAAACAAAAGTCCAACCACACAATATAATTGGTGTTAAAAAAAAAACAAGTTAACCAAATTCAAGTTATCAGCGGAAGCATAAAGTGTAAACCAAAACACAAGTTTAAATGTTCGAATGTTTAACATGGACTCAACGGTTCTTTCCCCACAATGACTCCTCTCGCTCCCATGCAAGCTCCAGCTAAGTATCTAACGACCTACAAGGCATGTAACAACAAGTCTGTAAGGGTATAAACTAGTGTAGGTTTGCGTCTGTCTTGGGTTATTATGTTTGTTTTGGGTTCGAACTAAGTAGTGGGTTTGTATGGTTGTTTTGATGACTATGGGGTATGGGCTTGGCCCAGTGTAAAATGATCTCCTATGCATGTATAAATAGGGGAGTCCTTAGTCTTAATAGGTTGTTGATTCATTGGAAAACTTTTGCTATTGTGCGATATCAAGTACCAGACGATCTTAGAATCATGTGTTTGTTTTGCTTCGAATCAATACATCTTACTTTCAATCTCTCGCATCTCACTTGTATTTCCGCTACTTGTTTGGTGTTTGATATCTGATTGTAGTGATTCTGGATTTACAATTGGTATCAGAGCCTAAGTAGTCTCACGAAGGCTCGGTTGGATCGGATATCTTGAAGATTGAAAGTTGTTTTTGCTACTGATCGTGCTCGAAAGGCGACAGAAAAGGTCTGTTTTCCTGGCTGTTTTTAGTTCTATTTCATCACTTCTTTCTGTCAATTGTTTATTCGTTTAGAAAGATTAGAATTGTCAATTTTTGCTTTAAAAATCTGTTTATTTGCGTCTGTTTATCAACCCAAGTTGAAGCACTAATACTGATTTTAAAGTGAATTTTCTGTGTCGGTTAGAAGAAATCTAACATATTGTGAATCAAAACGGATCTGCCAATCAGAGATTTTGACTTATTTTGGTGAAAATTCTTGTGAAAATCAATTGTTTTAGGTATCAAAATTAAGGTTTGACTACTGTTTCTTAATCCTAAAGATCTGGTTTAGTGAAATTAAAAGGATTTTTAGTTAAACAGGTTACTTTTGATTAAAAGTGTTTCGAAAATATTTAAAATTTCGGGTTTTGTGCTTCAAGTTTCATCAAATATTCATCAGAAATTTTGAAGAATTTTTGGGTTTGATCTGTTTGTGTGCAAGTTGGTTGTGTTTGCAGATTTTTGGAAAGTTTGTTACATGAAATTTCGAAAAAAATCGGAAATTGAAATCACCAAATCTTTCGGGATTTTGGTTGAAAGTTGGCAATATTATCTTTCCAAAATTCAGCTTGTGCGATTGAAGGACTTGTACGATTGATACATTTTGGCCTTTTAAAGGACTAGGGCTCAATAATATACATTGTGCGATTCACTTTGGGTTGTGCGATCACACTTGTCTGGGCTGTTAAGGATTCAGGCCCAAGCTTTACAACTTGTGCGATTAAAGATCTCGTGTGCGACTGAGAAGATCTTGTGCGATCCACTGTGTTGTTGAACTGTTGTCAGTGATCTTGTGCGATTGGACTCTTGTGCGACGCAAAGGTTCACATTGAAAGGGGTCACAACATCGTGTGGGATTGGCCAAGGGTTCAACTGAAGACGTCTTGTGCGATTCAACTTGTGCGATCGGTCTTGTGCGATCAAAGGGGTCATAGTGACTTGTGCGATTGACAAAGTTTCAGCTAAAATGTGTCTTGTGCGATTCATCTTGTGCGACTGGGATTGGACCTATTCACGTGGACTGGACTGTTTGGGCTCGTGGACTGTTTCTGCAGAATTGTTTTATATTGAATCTTGAATTGAATTATATATTGAACCATCTGAATTATTGTTTGAACTGTATTGTAATCATTAGTGATATTCAATTGGTCTTTATATTCAATATTACGTGTTACTCATAAGTTCAATTGTTTTTTTCATAAATGGCTCAAACTGATCAATTGGGATTGACTGAAACTGCTGCTATTAACCAGGATCTAGATAACATAATTGGAACTAATAACAGGATTCCCAGTCTCATTTCTGGGGGATCCTTTTCAGAATGGAAGTTCAGGTTCATCCAATACATGAGGATCAAGGATCCAAAGGCGTGGAGGTCCATCTGCAACGGACCAACTGTGATCACCTATGTTGTGAATGATGCTGAGGGAACAACTGCTCCTAAGCCCGATTCTGAATTTACTGAAGAGGATCGTGAAAAACAAGACATTGACAACAAGGCTCTTGCTATGCTGCACTCTGCTCTGGCACCAGAAGTTGACATTGGAGTTCGTGATTGCAAAACTACTAAGGAAATGTGGGAAGCACTGCTGGCTATCTATGAGGGAAATGAAGAGATGAAGGAAAGTCGAAGGGAAATGCTTACCCAAAAGTTCAACCTATTCAATCACTTCCCAGGGGAAACTTTGGAAAATCAAATCCAAAGATTTGTTGCCTTGGTCAGTGATATGAAAACTCATGATATCAGCCTTGAAAAGTCTGTTACCAACAAGAAACTGCTTAATGCTCTTCCAAGAAACTGGATACCAATGTAACTCTCATCAAAAGAACCAGTGACTTAGCTAGAATGACTCTCTCTGAGCTGATTTCTTTGCTAAAGTCTTATGAAATGGATGACAAACAAAGGCTCTACAACCACACTGCAAGCTTCAACAATGCAGGTGTGTTGACTAACAGCGCCTTGATGTCTCAGCAAGGAATGAGCTCGCTTCCAGGACCTTCTACTGTGCTGCTCCCTGCTAATCTTGGAACCTTTGTTAACCAATCTGGCTATTTTCCCGCTGCTACTCAACAAGTGAACCAAACTCTGTCTGCTGCACAGCCGCACAACTTCTTTCGAATATCACTACTGCATTTGCTGCTACAAACTCCTCAATTGCTACTTCAAGGCATTTGCTGCTACAAACTCCTCAATTTCATGACAGGGGTCATGAACTGTTATCATACTTTTATTGCTGGAAGGGTAAAGAACAACATCGATTCTGCTGAACTGCTGGAAGTCCATCCTGATGATGTTGAAGAGATGGATATCACTTGGAAAATGGCCATGGCAGTGTTTCGTGCCAGGAATTTCGTGAAGAAAACCGGTAGAAGAAAATGGGACACAATTGATGGTGAGATTGGTTGGAATAAGGCTAAGCTCAGGTGTTACAACTGCCATGAGCCTTGGCACTATGCTAGAGAGTGCAAACAGCCAAAAAGGGAAAGAGTTGATCCAGATGTTACTGTCACTGTTAGTTCAGCAGCTCGACCAGCTCCAAATGTTGTTTCAACCTCAAACATCACTACTACTCGTCCCACTCAAGTTTCACCCTCAAACACTACTGCCAGAACTCAAGCTGCTGAATCGGTTGCAACTCCTGGAAATGCATTGGTGATTCAGGAAGGAGGAGGGTTTGACTGGACCCAACAGATGAACGATATGCAGATCACTACAAACACTTTGTACCAGCAAAATCAAGCTCTCATGGCAGAAGTGAAAGAAGATGCTGACTCGGCAGCTGAAGATGCTGAGGGAATGATTTATCATGCCCTCATGGCTCAAATGAACGACTACACTCCTTCTGAGGCTGAGGTATGTGTAGATGATGTTTGTTGTACTTTAAAATGTAGAGAGAAGGTAAAATGTTTTAAGGAATAGGCCGAATCGCTTACTATGCAACTTCAATATACAAGATCCGGTACCTATGAAGTTAAAAAGAAACTGGATGGGTATAAAGATATGGTAGAGTCTCAAAAACGTGACATTCGAAAGTTGCATAGTGATCTAAGCGAAACGAACTATCGATATCTTCACTTCAAGGAGCTATCTAAAAAGTTAACTGTTGAATTAAACGACTTAAAATCGACTTTCGAAAATATAGAATTTAATTTTAAGAAATTTGATGTTTCAAGCGAAAAGGTCGAGAAAATGATAAATCAACAGTTAAAGTATAGCAAAAAGGAAATGAGGAATAAGGGGTTGGGTTTTGTATCCATACCCCCACCATACAACCATAACTATTCCTCAATTCCTATGACTGAAGAGGAGATAGACAATTTACCTAAGATGGAATATGGAAAACCAGAGGATAGGAAGTCTGAGCCTGTCAAGCCTCGAAAGATAAAAATCACTAGGCCTGATAATACTGAAGTCATCTTAGAAAAACAGGCTTATAATCAAACGTTTGTTAAATCAGAAAATGTTTTAAATCACACTGAAACCTTAAACTTTGAGAAAAATGCAAGTGTTGACAACCATTTTCAAGTGTTGAAAGAGGAAGAATCGTGTGAGTCAAAACAATCTTGTGAAAATAAATCTCTCACAAACGAGCCTGAAGTAAAAGAGCCTAGAGTTAATGTAGACAACATCGAGTTTGCCATGTTAAAAGGTTTGACTGAATTTATGAAAGAATTCAATAGGGGCAAACAAAGTGAATCTGCTTCGTCATGTGACACATCTTGTGACACTACTGAGACATCCATTTCTGAGAAATCAGAAATGGGCGAATCATCCAGTGGCAACAGTGCATCACCTGAGGAAGCAGAGGCATCTCAAACTGAATCATCAGCTTCATTTGATTCAACCTGTGACTCCTATGAAAAGACTGACTGTTCAGAGTCAGTTGCTTCAGTGGAATCAACAAATGAATCATCTGAAACAGTTGATTCAAATTCGATCAATGAAGAATCAGAAACAACATTAGGAGCCTCTGTTGAGTTAGATGGTAATGAAACCACAGGAGCCCCTGCTGACTGTTCAAAGGAAAATAATTCTGATTCTTCTGAACCAATTGTGTCACAAGAAGCTGAGAGTAATTCTGCAGCATCAAGTGACACTGTTTGTAAGAAAATTAATGATACTAACCCTGTTGCTTCAAATGCAGACCAAGTTATTATTGAAGATTGGGTAGATGGAGATGATGAGGACGACGTTGCATTTAAAGTTTTGAAAAATAAAATTCAGAAAAACAATTCTTTAATTTCTGAAAAGTCAAAAAATGTTTCAATTTCTTCTGATGCTTTGAATTGTGTGGGCTCTGTTTTAAAGAGCGATGAATGTTCTGACATTTATTTTGGTTCTATTTGTGTGGATTTGAATTAAGTTGTTTTTCCTAATAAAGTTGATAAATCTAAAAATCTTTTGGTAAAACAGACTAAAGGAGGAAATGAAGCAAAATATGTTCCTCCAAAATCAAGATCAAACAAGCAAACTAAGTGTCATTCTGTTTCTAAAGACAAATCTAAACCTGTCTCGTTTGCATCTCAGGAACCACACAAGCCCTCAGGTTCTGCAAAGTCTGATGGATGTCAAGCAAAACCACATGTGAAACGACAAATATCTTACACGTGTGGAATTGCTGGACTCATTGCAAGAAATTGTCAGCATCGTCCTAGTAAACTCAAAAAGGGAGAGCATCAGAAGGCTCCAAAAGGGAATGTCAAGCATCCAAAACAGGAAAAGACTTCAAAATCTAAACCTGTTAGGAAGCTTAACTCCAAAATGAAGCCTTCTGATGGAGATTGGAACAAAGCTAAACAAATGAAAATGAAATCAAACAATTGCTTTCCAAACTCTAATTCGGTTTCGCCTAAGGCATCCAAGAAATTGGAGGGTTCCAGACGAGTTTGGAAACCCAAGAATAATGTTCCAAACAACTCTCCTAAATCATCGCGCATCAACAATAAACCTATCTACTCTAAAGAAAAGTTGATTTGGATGCAGGTCACATATTTTAATGAACAGGGTGTACCCACCACAACTATGGCTTGGGTACCAAAATCTAACTAAACCCGCGTAATGTGCAGGAACGGCTATGGAGGGCTGTCATTTGACTTTGGGCCATTGACAGTGGCTGTTCCAGGCATATGACTGGCGATCTATCCCAACTTTCTAATCTTGAAGAATTTAATGGAGGATATGTTGCCTTTGCGGGTGGCGAGAAGGGAAAGATACACAAAGAGGCACAGTCAAGAATGGTGATCTTTGTTTTAAAGATGTCAACTACGTTCCTAAGTTGAAGCACAGTCTGCTAAGCGTTGCTCAAATTTGCGACAACGGTTACTCAACTCATTTCACTGATAAACAAAGTCTTATTCTAAAACCCGGAATGGTCATTCCTGATGAATGGATTTTGTTGAAATCTGAACGAAAAGGAAACGCTTATGTCATTGACATGAACAAACCTCCCACTGAAGGTGTTGCCTGTTTGTTTACCAAAATCTCTGAGCACAATGCTATGCTGTGGCATCATCGTTTAGGACATTCTAACATGAAAAATCTAAACCGTCTTGCAAAAATGGGGTTGGTAAGGGGTCTACCTGTAAAAGACTTCATAACATTTGAAAAATGTGCTTCTTGTTCAAAGGGTAAACAACATCGAAAACCACACTTTCCCAAAACTGTAAACACCATTAACACTGTGATGCAGCTTCTTCATATGGATCTTTTTGGTCCAGTGAATGTGCTCAGTCTGTCTGGAAAGTCTTACTGTCTAGTAATTACTGATGATTACTCACATTTTACTTGGGTTTTCTTCTTAGTTAACAAAAGTGAGACTGCAGAATTAATCAAGAGATTCATAATCTTTATGGAGAATCAGACTGGCAAGAAAGTGAAATGGATTCGAAGCGACAATGGAACCGAATTCAAGAATGCTGAGTTGAATTTCTTTTGTGCCGAGAGGGGAATCGCTCGACAGTACAGTGCTGCTAGAACTCCTCAGCAAAATGGAGTTGCTGAAAGAAGAAATAGAACCCTGATTGAAGCAGCTCGCACTATGCTCTGTGATTTGAAACTTCCAGTTTTCTTCTAGGAAGAGGCCATTAACACTGCGTGCTACGTTCAAAACAAAGTTGTTATCAACAAGGCACGCATGAAGACGCCTCATGAAGTAATGTTTGGCGAGAAACCATACGTGGGGCACTTTAGAGCTTTCGGTTGTCCATGTACTCTTTTGCACTTGGAATCCATACCAAAGTTTGAAGCTAGGGGAGATGAATGCTATTTCATTGGATATGCTGGGAAGGCTGCTCATGAAAACAAGACGGCATACAGAGTGTACAACAAGAAGACTAGACAAATCATTGAGTCTTATGATGTGCGGTGGCTCGAAGAAAATCAGACAGACGCTGGAAACGGGCCATTTACTCTTTATAATTATGCCTATCTATTCAAATCTTTTGATATTCTTGATGATCCTCCTGTTACTCATGCAGGTACTACTGGTACAACTAATGTCGTTGCTCGACCCTCAATTATTCCACATAATGCTGAAGAAGAAGGGGATGTGGAATTTGAGGGGGATTCTACAACTGTGGGGGATCACACTCCTGCAGTCTCATCTTCAACATCAGCACTTGAGATTCAAGTGGCTCTGGATTATACCGACATTCTCAATGAAGGAGGGGAGGGTTGGACTCGTCTGATGAGGAGGACACACCCATTGATCAAAGTGACATGTTTGATGGTCCCATTCCTGAAGAGTTTGTTGCAAATGGTGCAGAAGAAGAGCTAGTTTCTGACCAAACTGAGTCAGTAGCAGTTGATCATTTAACGAATGTATCTCCAACTGGATCTGCACCAGAAGTTGCTATTCCTGCCAGTGTCCAGCGTGATCATCCCATCAAAAATGTGATTGGACCAGTAGAGGCGGGAGTGTTGACTAGAAGTCAGTCAGGAATTATCAACAACTACTTGTTTTCATGTTTTATATCTCAAATTGAGCCAAAGACAACTGATGTGGCTCTTTTGGAACCTAGCTGGGTAGATGCGATGCAGGACGAGTTAAATCAGTTTGAGAAACTGAAAGTATGGAAGTTGATTACTTTACTTGCTGGAAAGAAATCACTCAGAATGAGATGGGTCTATCGAAACAAGAGAGACGATAGCGGAGTGATTGTTAGAAACAAAGCAAGACTGGTCATTCAAGGGTTTAGACAGATAGAAGGCCTTGACTATGATGAAGTGTATGCTCCCGTGGCTAGACTGGAGGCAATCAGAATCTTTCTGGCATATGCATCCTACATGGGATTCAAGGTCTATCAAATGGACGTCAAGACGGCGTTTCTCTATGGCAAAGTAAAAGAAGAGATCTATGTGTCACAGCCACCGGGCTTTGAAAACAAATAGTGTCCCCATCACGTGTACAAGCTTGACAAAGCTTTATATGGGTTACACCAGGCTCCTCGTGCTTGGTATGCTACTCTGACAGAGCATCTGCTCGCTCATGGATACACTCGGGATGTGATTGATCAGATACTGTTCATTCGAAAAGTGGGAGAGGATCAAATCTTAGTGCAGATCTATGTGGACGACATCATCCTCGGATCCACTAGTGATGCACTGTGCAAGGAATTCGAAGAAGTTATGAAGAAGCAATTTGAAATGAGTGCACTGGGAGAAATGTGTTTCTTTCTGGGTCTGCAGATTTGACAGGATTCCAAAGGAATTCTCATCCATCAGGGAAAATATGTCGATGATATGCTCACTAAATTCAAACTTCAAGATGTCAAACCTACAAACACTCCAATAGCAGAAAGACCAGTGATGACAGAAGATACGGAAGGGGAACCTGTTGATGCTACACTGTACCGGTAGATGATTGGCTCGTTGATGTATTTGACGGCCAGTAGACCAGATATCATGTTTGTTGTGTGTCAGTGTGCTAGCTATCAGGCTGCTCCTAAACTTTCTCATTTAAAAGCTGTTCAGAGAATCTTTCGATATATTAAGGGCAGGCCTCGGCTTGGACTTTTGTATCCTAAAGAGTCTCCATTTGATTTGTGTGCTTTTTCTGACAGCAATTTTGGAGGTACTGGTCAAGACATGAAGTCTACATCAGCTGGATGCCAGTTTCTGGGGGAACGCCTCATCTCCTGGCAATGCAAGAAGCAGCAAACTGTCTCTCTATCTACTGCAGAAGCGGAATACGTGGCCGCTTCAGCCTGCTGCTCACAGGTTATCTGGATTCAACACCAGTTGGTGGACTACGGTTTGAATTTTTCCCAAACTCCCATTTATTGTGACAATGATGCAGCTATCCAAATAGTGAAAAATCCGGTGTATTTTCCAAAAACAAAGCACATTGCCATAAAAATTCACTTTATTCGTGATTGTTTCAACCAGGGTTTAATTAAAATAGAGCAAATTCATACCGACGATAATGTCACAGATATTTTTACAAAACCGGTTGATAAAGCACGTTTTCTTGCTCTTCTCGAACTTCTCAAAATGGTCGAATTCGAGGATTGACCACGGTCACACAAAAATATTTTTCTTGGTTTCTGTAACTTTGTTTCCTAAAATAGCTTTTCTTTCATTTTAAGCAAAAAATTAGGGGGATGTAGTCTCTCAGAAAAATACAAAAACATTGAAAAATTCAGAAAAATACAAAAATAGTTCATTGCTTTTGCCATGCCTTGGCTACAACCCGGGAAATGAAATAATTTCACTATGTGGATTAAGGCTGACTCATGTAAGACCAATATTGAAATGGTTTGACTCTAGAGTGATGTGCTGGAAGGCTTTATCCTGATAGCTGGACTCTTTGACTGGTACTGTTTAGAACACTAATATCTATTTTATGACCACAGGAAAGAACGTTCACTTGGAATTAGAACATGGCTATTTGAATGCGTGTGTGATATCCCGATACACACAATTTCGTTCTAGTTCTGAAATCTTTTCTAAACAACTCGTGTATCTCCTCTGTTTTGCGTGAGCAAAGACCTGGAGGTGCTAGGCAACGTCGGCTTCTGTTTTGCGTGAGCCAAGACCTAGCTGTACGTTGTCGCTTTGTGGATCAAATACACCTGAAAGAGGCCCTCTAGTGCCCAAAAGAAACCCAAAAATAAAAACCTATATCAAACTGAGAAAATCTCATTTGATTTGTATATTATATCCATCCCCGCTGATCCATTCTATTCTATTCTCAACCCAGTCCAGTCAAGGTTTCAGAACTCTAGAATGGGCTTGTGAAATATGTGGTAGGGAAACTACTCGTATGATAGCCTGTTCAAATTAAAATTCCGGGATTTGATCGTGATTGATTTGAATGTTCATATAATTTAAAATGAAAACATGATAAATAAGTTGCAGTCCGTCATTTGAGAAAAGCCTAGGGAGATAAGTTTAAGAGGAAAAACATACTGGCAATCATTCGGATCTACCAGAGTAAATTAGTGTTGATAAGTGTGGTCTAGCCCGAAACTCTGTGATTTGATCCCATAAGAAAAGTGCATGCAACAATGGTGTGTAAGATTTTTTTTTATTGTTGCTTGTAAATACTTCATATTGCTCCTATTGTGTAAATATTTTTTCATTATGTTAAATTCTATAAAATCTTGTGACCATGTTGTCATGAATCGAGGGAGACCAAACTTTTATAAAATATCCTTTGCACAAAGTTTTAAAAGTGATTTTTTTCTTGGGATTTGAGCTAGGCCCACCGTAAACTTGGTAGGCCCCACAAAATCCAAAACACCTTTCAAAATTAAGAATTGGTAAACAAAAGGAACAAAAGGGGGTATGGTATGACGGCATGCGGTGGGCCCCCTTGGTTGAAAATCAAATCAGTTGGGTATATAGGGTGTTGTGCGACTGATGGGATATCTTTTAGATATTTCATCATTCAAAATCCTTCTTTCAAAATTCTCAAACACCCAAAATCGTAAAATCTTGTGGCTCTTCATCCTAAAATCATCAAGAAGATATCTCTTCAATCTGACTGCATCTTCGTTATGTCTAAATCAAAAGGTCAGTTATTCTGTTTTGTATGTCTTCCATTGCATCTGAATGTCATGAAAGTATGTTAACGGGTTTGAGGTTTTTCGTAACAAAAGGTTTTTGTCTGAATTGAAATCAAGAAGATTAGGGTTTATAAGTTGTTAGAATGTTGAAATTGACTGGAAAAATGGTTTAAAACCCTATGTTTCGATCGAAAAGCTTGTTCTGAAACCCTAGAATATCGCCGGAAGTTGCAGGCCTCGCCGAAGAAGACCACCGGAGACGGCGAGTGTATCACACGCGCCGTCAGAGTAAATCGCACAAGCTGGGGACAGACGGTTTTGCCCCTAAAATTTTGTGTGAAAAGTCCGTTTTGCCCCTGTGTTTTAAAATTCTTGTGCGATTGAATGTCCTTTTGACTTCCGTTGACCTAATCTTGTGCGATTGATATTTGTTGACTTTCGTTGACCAGATCTTGTGCGTTTGACCTGTGTTGACCAGGTCTTGTGCGTTTGACCCTTGTTGACCGGTCTTGTGCGATTGGCTTTGTCTTTTTTATTACAAAATTGCCATCGTACAAGATCTGCCTAATCGCACAAGAGACTCTCAATCGCACAAGGTATTATTTGTTGGGCATGATCCAGTCTTTTTGGGCCATGTTTGCACAGTGAGTATGTTAACTGTTTATGTTATAATTTTGTGAATTCTTTTAAACAAAACGTATCTGTGTGTTTTGTTTTTAAGGATTCTAAAAATTATAATATATCAGTTGACTCAGTTTGATCAAGTTTACGGTCAAACTCATAAATTTTTAAGAATTTTGTGTCTATGTCCCCATTGATTTATTTCTTTGTATGCAGATACGGGAAAGAAAGTAAAAGGTCCTCACGTTCCAGCATGGGAAAAGACGATGAATATTGCTTGCTATTTATCAGATCCTCCAAAGGGATTCGAGACGTACAAGTCATTGATTGTGGGCCTAAACACTTGCCGATTAGCACATTCTCTTCGGGAGAATCCAGTCATTCGTGAAGACTGGATCAAAGATTTCTAGGATAACTCAACGGCGAAGAAAGGTGACTTGGTGATCAAGTCAAAGGTTCAAGGTACAGAAGTTCCAGTCAGTGAACAAGATATACGTGATGTGTTGCTATTCGGAGATGCAGCTAATGATCCAATAGAGTACTCAAAAGAAAAGGTCAATGTAAAGACATTGAATGAGAAGTACTGGTACAAGTTCCCAAGATTTATACAGATGATCTTAGAAAAGAAGTATCCTAAGTTGCCAATCACTGTGAAAACCTATGATGCCAAGATGATGAATCATTTGGTATTTACTTGGATAAACCAAAAGTCTAGAGATAATGTTGGGGTCAAGTATGAAAACAAACTTGCATTAGAAAAATTTGGAATTTTTGCTGAGATTCAAGAAGCAGCACCGACTCAGATAAATGCTATTGTGGCTGAAGAGCATGATGTAGAGATAATTGAAGCTCCTGTTGGTGTTCAAGAGCCGATTGAGAACGTAGACCTGACTAGTATTGAAAGCGAGGAAGATGTTGGAGATGACAGGATGATTGATGATGAAGAAGAAGATGAACGTGTTGGTGAAAGTGAAAAAGAGACAGAGATCATGGATGAAGGCCTTACAGTAGAAACTGAAGAGATTACTGAACCAGTTCACATGAGCCCTCCTCATGTTGAACATGTGTCTGCAACGGAAACTGCTGCTGTTGATCATTCTTTGGAAGAACCTACCGCTGATCTTCCTCCTAGGAAATGAAGCAAAAGGGATCCTAGGCTCAGCGGTGAGGTAAATATTCAAACAACCTCAGAGACATCTAACCCCACTGGCACTTCACAACCGAAGATCAGCTATATACCTGCTCCTAAACCAGGTGAGGGTTCAAGCAGTGGTCCCTCTGAAGCTGATGTGATTAGAGCTGCTGAGTTACTACAAGCTGCTGCTATTCAAGTTGAAGCAGCAACTAAGCTAAAACAAGTTGAAACTCCTAAGACTGCTGCAACTGCTGATAGTTCTGACAGTGAAGATTTGTTTGAAGAGAATGAGACAACAATCTTGATGCGGAGAATTTCGACTCTTGAAGAAGACAAGATATTCAAGGATGCACAAATTGCTAGTCTAATGGAGGAATTGGTGGTTAAGAATCAAAAGATCAATGAGTTGGAGACCAACCTGGGAGCTCTTAGTGCTATTGTGATGGATATGAAGCAAAAATTGGAAGGAAAATTTCCTAAGGAGTTTGCTGATCCTCCAAAAGAATCAACTGCTGAAGAAAGAGAGCAGCAGAGGAAAGAGCATGAAGATGCTATGAACAGGTACTATAAAAGCACCCCTCGTACAGTGAATCAGAAACCAAGAAAGAGAATGGTGGTTATGAGGAATGTAGGAGCTGAACGGAACTTGCAATTTGGTGATAAGCCAGATAGATATGTTATCACCACTGAGAAAAGCAAGAAGGGAAACAGATCGGGTATTAAGAGCTGGGCATACAATGATGAGAAGGAAATGTTTATTGTGCTGAGGAAGAATGGTGATGTGGAATGTTATAAAAATTCTGAGGATTTTAACTCCTGGACTCCAGTTGACCTAAGAGAATTGAGTAACGCTGGATTTCATGATCAAGTCAAGAATCCAAATTGCAAAATTGGAGTTAACTTCTTCAACAAGCTGCAGCAACAGGCTAGAGTCAATTATAGAGATATGAAGTTGGCTGAGTCTACTATTGAAGAAGATGAAGAGGTGTTGGATCCTGCCACAGGGAAGCCTTATAAGATTGTCAAGTGGCCTGCGACTAAACCGACAAATACAGTGCCATTGTTGAAAGAGCTTCCTGATGATTCTTTGAAGAACTTCCAATTTTGGATGTATGATCCGGTTTCTGGTCAAGCTGTGATTGTATGTGATGATGCTGAGTACAGGTTCATTGAAACTCGAGACTTGATGTGTTTTGGTGAAAAAGACATCAATCTCTTAGCTAAATCACAAATTCAGAGTGATCCTCAGTACGAGGTGTGTGCCAAGAGTTGGACTGGAGCTGTGGCCCAGATTATGAATTTCAAGTTGTGGTCAGGGCAGCGTACGAGAGTTGAGAGACAATTGTTTGGTCCATATGTGGGAAGAAATATACCGATCTTGCCTGAGCTACAAAGGAAACAAAAGGAACAAGCTAAGAACCAGAAGAGGAGGCAGCAGTGAAGATGAAGACGGCAAGCCAACAAAAACCTAGGGGGATATTGTAAGGGTATAAACTTGTGTAGGTTTGCGTCTGTCTTGGGTTATTATGTTTGTTTTGGGTTTGAACTAAGTAGTGGGCTTGTATGGTTGTTTTGATGACTATGGGGTATGGGCTTGGCTCAGTGTAAAAGGATCTCCTATGCATGTATAAATAGGGGAGTCCTTAGTCTTAATAGGTTGTTGATTCATTGGAAAACTTTTGCTATTGTGCGGTATCAAGTACCAGACGATCTTAGAATCGTGTGCTTGTTTTGCTTCGAATCAATACATCTTACTTTCAATCTCTCGCATCTCACTTGTATTTCCGCTACTTGTTTGTGTTTGATATCTGATTGTAGTGATTCTGGATTTACAGAGTCAACAACAAAGTTGAGCGAGTTCACAGTTGGTGTTTATTTTAAAGTTGTTCCAAAAACCATGAGTTCATTCGTAAACCATAAGTTAACCAGTTTCCTTGTTTCCCAAACCATAACCATAGCCAGTGGGGGCTTCCCCATGTGAACCACTAGACCCATTACTATATCGACCAATGACTGAAGTAAGTTGGTGCCCTAAAGTCAATGTCTATCATCATTGACGTGCCCAGAACCATTAGTTCACGCCCGTCCTCTGCGGCACGGTGTGAGGCTTGTCAAACCTAAATAGCGCTATCTAACTAATGATCCGCTCGCCATTGGCCCGGCGATTAAGTCGATATAAAATGAGGGACTTCATGATAGAGTTTTTGGTCTAGCATCAATGTTATCACCCTTCAATAAAGAGGATGTGGTACGTGTCTCCAAACCAGGAGATCACGCAGGTTCCGATTAAGTTCTTAGTACATGTTATCACCCTTCACTAAAGAGGATGTGGTACATGTTCCAAACTAGGAGATCACGCAGTTCTGATTTAATACTTTACCCATTCCTAACCACCGGGAATCCCATGCCTTATAGAGAGTGTGAACTCACCTTGGTTTGCTCGGTAAGACTAGTTACTCGCACACACACTAATTCAATCAAAGCCTACGGTATACATGTACACATAATCAGTTTATGTTCACATTGTTCACGATTAAGCTTATAGCCACAGTATGCATTTAAAACAATAATCACGTAGCAGTTATATAATTCTATCAACCACAGTTCATATGTATGTTTTTCAACAGTATTCAATTGTTAAGTGTGTTACATAGACAACTCTTGTTTCCTCTATCATACTTAATCGTCATTGACATGCATTTAATTAGGGTTCCATTAGCAAGAAGATCATTCACATTACTACCATTGTCTGTTGTGCACACATGACGAAACATCCAAGTGTTTCGTCGTCATGCAAGTGACGAAACTCCCAGATGTTTCGTCGAGAATACTACTGACGAAACCTCAAGTGCTTCGTCGTCAGCATGGGTGACGAAACTCCCAGCCTTTCGTCAAGGACTAGGTTTCGTCAAGAGCTAGGTTTCGTCAAGAACATCCTCAGACGGTTACAGTGCATCTACAACCCTAATTATCAGTTCATCATCCTCACCAATGGTTAGCATGCATTCATTACTCTATTCTAATCATCGAGCATCAAATCATTACAGACACATCATATCAAGAATGTAGTTAACACGTTTAGATCGGATCACAAGCAATCCTCGATACATCATCATCACGTCAGACTCATTTGTACAATTTTTATCGAATAACCATTATCAACATCACCCTAATGTTCATACAACCCTAGCCATCCCTTAATCGAATAACAACTGGTAACTTAAATCATCAATCAACTCGATCAAATAGCATGATTTGCGTTCGGAACTCGTGATGTATACAACAACGGATACTAGATCATTAACTGCTTCACATGTATTTCCATTACGATTGTCACAGTTTCGGTATTACAAGATGTTTCACTAAGGAACACATTAATATATAATTATATCACCATACAGCATATAGTCAAACACAACTACCTGCACTAAAACAATCATGTATAGTAAGAACTTGGTTCGAACAAGAGGGAGATCATACTGACCGGAAGGAAATCAAGATAGGATCGGTAGGAACTTCGAGATGAAAGAGGGCTGCCGTCAGGTTTCAAAAGAGAGGAGGAGAACTTAGGGTGGGTTTTGCTAAAAGAATACTGCCGCACACTAAAGAAGCACCAACAATATATAACTGATCCGTGTATGGGCTTCATCTGGGCCGAAAGCCCACGTCAATGAAACGTCAAAGGGAGCGGCGAAACTCCTTTGATTTCATCAAGTAGAGGGAGCAACGAAACTCCCTAGGTTTCGTCAAACTTGCTTGTGGCGAAACACTGAGTTTCGTCGGGTGAGTTTCGTCGAGAGTAAGAACAGTTCATTATTTACCATTTGAAGTTCATCAGTTCATAAGTTTAACAATTCATTCATTAACCAAGTAACACAACACAACAATTTATTAATTAACTAACAAGGTGCACATATTACTACACAACGAATTATGGAAACACAGTAGTGAGGAAAGACCTTGAAAACTCGAGTTGTCACATTATCCCCAACTTGAAAGAAATTTTGTCCCGAAATTTAGCACGTAGTCACTGAGGAAGCTAGGTAAGTTGCGTGTTTTTCCTGGTTTTCCTGGGGTGTCACATCATCCCCTCGTTGGTTTGGAATTTTGTCCCAAAATTCCGCAGTAGCTTCCGTCTCAGCAGTGGTTTCGCTTTTCTCAAACAATTGGGGATACTTGTGTTTCATTTGGTCTTCTCATTCCCAGGTAAACTCTAGGCCACGACGGGAGTTCCAACGAACTCAAACAAGAGGTATTCTGGTACGCTTGAGAACCTTAACGTCTCTGTCTGTAATCTTTACAGGTTCCTCGACGAATCGCAACTGATCGTCGATAGTGAGTTCCTTGAGAGGAACTATGAGGGTCTCATTTGACAGACACTTCTTCAGATTCGACACATGGAATACGTTGTGAACTCCACTGAGTTCTTCGGGTAGATTCAGCTTGTAGGCCACCTTGCCAATTTTCTCAATGATTTCGAAGGGTCTAACATATCGCGGGTTGAGTTTGCCTCGTTTACCGAAACGGACTACACCTTTCCAAGGTGAGACTTTAAGTAGCACTCGATCCCCAACCTGGAACTCGAGTGGTTTCCTGCGCTTATCAGCGTAGCTTTTCAGATGGTCGCGAGCTGCCGCCATTCGTTGTCGTATCTGAGCAATCTTCTCTGTTGTATCTACTATGAGTTCCGGTTCAGTGATTTGGCTGTCGCCAACCTCTGCCCAGCAAAGTGGTGATCGGCACTTTCGTCCGTACAATGCCTCGAATGGAGCAGCCTGGATGCTGGTGTGGTAACTGTTGTTATACGAAAACTCCACTAAAGGGAGGTGTCTTTCCCAGCCATTGCCAAAGTCGATTACACATGCTCGAAGCATGTCTTCAAGGGTTTGGATGGTGCGTTCAGACTGCCCATCCATTTGCGGGTGATATGCTGTGCTCATGACTAATCGAGAGCCGAAGGACTTGTGCATTGCTTGCCACAATTCAGAGGTAAAACGCGCGTCGCGATAAGAGATAATGGAGGTTGGCACCCGGTGCCTAGCAACTACTTCTCTCAGGTAGACGTCTGCTAGAGTGGAGAACTTATCCGTTTCCTTGATTGCCAAGAAATGTGCAGACTTTGTCAATCGATCCACTATCACCCAAATAGTATCGTTTCCCCGTTGAGATCTAGGTAGGCCAGTAATGAAGTCCATGGAAATTTGCTCCCATTTCCATGTCGGGATCTCTGGTTGTTGAAGTAGGCATGATGGTTTCTAGTATTCGATCTTGACTCTCGCACAAGTCAAGCATTTACTGACGTAGGTCGCTATGTTGTCTTTCATACTAGGCCACCAGTACGTAGTCTTGAGATCGTGGTACATCTTATCAGAACCAGGATGTACTGAATAGCGAGATCGTGAGCTTCATCCATCACAAGTTCACGTAGATTACCATGCAATGGAACCCAAATGTGCCCTGTCACGTAATAAGCGCCGTCTTCCTTTTGTTCTAACCGTTTCTTCGATCCTCGCAGGGACTCAGCCCTGATGTTCTCTGGTTTCAATGCTTCAATTTGAGCTTCTCGTATCTGGGTACGAAGGCTAGAGTGGATGGTAAGCTGTAACGCTCGCACGCGCTTAGATTTAGTCTCCTTTCGACTGAGGGCATCGGCCACAACATTGGCTTTGCCCGGATGGTACTTGATCGCGCACTCATAGTCATTCAGAAGTTTGACCCATCGACGCTGTCGCATGTTCAACTCCTTCTGATCGAAGATATGCTGGAGACTCCTGTGGTCGGTGTAAATGGTGCACTTGGTACCGTACAGGTAATGTCTCCATATCTTGAGTGCGAAAACAACAGCTCCCAGTTCCAGATCGTGAGTAGTGTAGTTCCTTTCGTTAACCTTAAGTTGGCGTGATGCATAAGCTATGACTTTCTCACGTTGCATCAATTCACAACCTAGTCCTTGTATTGACGCATCGCAGTAGACCACAAAATCGTATGTGCCTTCAGGTAACGAGAGAATAGGTGCGCTACATAGTTTCTCCTTTAGTTGCTGAAACGCGGATTCCTATGCATCACCCCAATGATAGGTTGCTTCTGAGTTAGTGAAGTGAGAGGTTGCGCAATCTTGGAGAAATCCTTGATAAACCTACTGTAGTAACCCACCAAACCCAACAAATGGCGGATTTCAGTTGGTGTACGGGGTGCATGCCAGTTCTTGATAGAGTCAACCTTGGATGGATCCACATAAATCCCATCCTCGTTTACCACGTGGCCTAGGAAATGGACTTCACGAAGCCAAAAGTCGCATTTCGAAAACTTAGCATAAAGCTGCTCTGCTCGAAGGAGTTCCAGAATGAGTCGCAGATGGTGCTCGTGTTCCTCATGACTCTTAGAATAGATCAGGATGTCATCGATGAAAACAATAACAAACTTATCCAGGTAAGGTTTGCACACTCGATTCATGAGATCCATGAAGACCGCAGGTGCATTAGTCAACCCAAAAGGCATAACTAGAAACTCGTAGTGCCCATAACGAGTTCTGAATGCTGTCTTGGAGATGTCCTCGTCTCGGACTCTCAGCTGATGATAGCCCAATCTTAGGTCAATCTTAGAGTAGAAGTTCGACCCTTGCAGCTGGTCGAACAAGTCATCGATGCGCGGGAGAGGATAACGATTCTTCACGGTCACCTTGTTGAGTTCGCGATAGTCAATGCACATTCTAAAGGTACCGTCTTTCTTCCTTACAAACAAAACTGGTGCTCCCCAAGGCGATGAGCTAGGACGAATGAAACCCTTGTCTAAGAGCTCTTGTAATTGCGTAGATAGTTCTTCCAATTCTGATGGGGCTAAGAGATAAGGTGCACGAGCTATTGGTGCTGCTCCAGGAGCTAACTCGATTTGAAACTCGACTTGACGATGAGGTGGAAGACCAGGTAATTCCTCAGGAAATACCTCAGGAAAGTCACATACAATAGGAATGTCTTCCTACTTCTTTTCTTTTGCTGAGGTATCAGTAACGAGAGCTAGAATAGATGTGTGGCCCTTACGCAAACACTTTTGGGCCTTAATAAAAGAGATGATGCCCACGACAGCACCACTCTTATCACCATGAACAATGAGAGGTTCATCACCTGAACAGGGAATACGGACAATTTTCTCCTTGCAAAGAATTTCTGCCTGATGTTGAGATAGCCAATCCATCCCAATGACAACGTCGAAACTACCAAGAACGATGGGAATAAGATCGACAGAGAAGGTCTGACCGGCTAAGACGAGATTACAACCCTTAACTATGTGTGTGGCTTCGAGACTTTTACCATTTGCTAGTTCTACGACATGCTTAGTGTTTAAGGGAGTAGGGGCACGCTTAAGCATCTGACTAACTTTCGAAGACACATAACTGGTATCGGCACCCGAATCGAATAAAACAGTAACAAAGAAATCATCTGGTAGAAACTTACCCGTCACAACGTTGGGATCGTTCCTCGCTTCACCCTGACCAATAACGAAGACACAGCCCCTGGCACCATTGTTATCATTGTTACCCCCATTGTCTCCATTCCCCTGGTTGTTGTTGTTGTTCTGATTCTGGTTCAGCTGGGGACAGTCTCTCTTGAAGTGGCCTTCAGCACCACACTTAAAACATCCTCTGTTGTTACCCCTCTATTGCTGCTACTGCTGCTGGTTCTGTGGAGCCTTCTACTGTTGCTGTCGTCGCTAATTCGTAGGATAGGGACTCCTGCAATCCTTGGCCGCATGACCATGCTTGTTAGATCTTTGAAAGTTGCCCTTTGTGCACGGTCCGCTGTGATGAAAACCACACCGATTGCATTTGGGGTGATTTCCCTTGTATCCACTCTGACTTTGACTCTGGTTACCTGAGGACTGTTGACCAGGGCTCTTGTAGTCGTCAGTCTTTCGCTGCTGTGACTGAGGCTGAACAGAAGTTGAACCCTTGCTTGAGTTTCCATCCCATTTGCGCTTGTTGTCGTTGGAAGCATCTGAAGTAGCGGTAGCACTAATACGCTTTGGCAGCTTGTTCTGTTCAACTGCCTGATCAGTGAGGCGATGGGCTAGTCGAATGACTTGCTGGATGGTGCCAAGGTTAGCTGCAATCACGTGGCTCTGAATTTCTGGCACCAAACCTTTGAGGTACAACTCGATACGTTTGATAGGGGGATCCACCATGGTAGGACACAAGATAGCCAGTTCATTTGATCTCTTGGTATACGCCTCGATTTCAGACCCCGTCATCTTTAGGTTGAAAAACTCCACCTCTAGCTTGTGAATGTCGTCGCGATGACAATACTCTTCCTTGATCAGCTCTTTGAAGTCGTTCCATGGGGTGGAATTAGCAGCTGCCAACCCTAGCATCTAAACCTGTGCTTTCCACCAAGTTAACGAAGCACCTTCGAGTGTTCCAGTAGCAAATTTTACCCTACGAGCTTTAGGGCATTCACACATCTCAAAAACAGATTCGATCTTCTCGAACCAGTGGAGAAGACCTACAGCTCCTTCTGTACCACTGAAGGTACTAGGTCGACAGTCCATAAAGGTCTTGAACGTACACATGGGAGGTTGAGCATGCTGACCTGTCGCGTGAGAAAGAAAAGACAAGGTTAAGCACAAGAGTTGGTTCACGAGGGTAGGATCTAAACATCCTAGGATAGGTCGAAATGGCAGGTTATACCTCCTGATTGTGCTGCCGCGAGTGCCTCAGCAACTCGTTCATTAATTAGAGCCGTCAGCTGGGCTTGAGTCATGTTGATACGTCCACTCATGATCTTCACAATGAAGCAAACATAAGTGAGAAAAGTGTCGCGAAAGTGCGTAAGTGTGGAATGACAGAATAGAGTGAGCACACAGGGTTTCAAGCAACAGTTGCTACATTATTAAGCATACCATAAACAATGAACTATGCAAACTAATAGACAGGCAATACAAGTATAAACCATACCACCTATGGTGTTGAGCCTTGCACGTGGAGCGAAGCGTCGTAGTGGATCGTTGAGCACTGTACAGGTTATAGTCTGGTTTTGTCAAAAAGCTTTTCCCATTTTTAAAACCAAGTTCACTATAACCAATGACTCTGATACCAATCTGTCACACCCCCAAAATCCACAAGTGAAGTTTCACCACAGGAGGCGTGACATGGCCAGGATCAAGCCACCAATCATATTGAACAATATAGTAAAGTAAACAAAAGTCCAACCACACAATATAATTGGTGTTCAAAAAAAACAAGTTAACCAAATTCAAGTTATCAGCGGAAGCATAAAGTGTAAACCAAAACACAAGTTTAAATGTTTGAATGTTTAACATGGACTCAATGGTCCGTTCCCCACAACGACTCCTCCCGCTCCCAAGCAAGCTCCAGCTAAGTACCTAACGACCTGCAAGGCATGTAACAACAAGTCAACAACAAAGTTGAGCGAGTTCACAGTTGGTGTTTATTTTAAAGTTGTTCCAAAAACCATGAGTTCATTCGTAAACCATAAGTTAACCAGTTTCCTTGTTTCCCAAACCATAACCATAGCCAGTGGGGGCTTCCCCATGTGAACCACTAGACCCGTTACCATATCGACCACAGACTGAAGTAAGTTGGTGCCCTAAAGTCAATGTCTATCATCATTGACGTGCCCAGATCCATTAGTTCACGCCCGTCCTCTGTGGCACGGTGTGAGGCTTGTCAAACCTAAATAGCGCTATCTAACTAATGACCCGCTCGCCTTTGGCCCGGCGATTAAGTCGATATAAAATGAGGGACTTCATGATAGAGTTTTTGGTCTAGCATCAATGTTATCACCCTTCAATAAAGAGGATGTGGTACGTGTCCCCAAACAAGTAGATCACGCAGGTTCCGATTAAGTTCTTAGTACATGTTATCACCCTTCAATAAAGAGGATGTGGTACGTGTTCCAAACTTGGAGATCACGCAGTTCCAATTTAATACTTTACCCATTCCCTACCACCGGGAATCCCATGCCTTATAGAGAGTGTGAACTCACCTTGGTTTGCTCGGTAAGACTAGTTACTCGCACACACACTAATTCAATCAAAGCCTACGGTATACATGTACACATAATCAGTTTATGTTCGCATTGTTCACGATTAAGCTTATAGCCATAGTGTGCATTTAAAACGATAATCACGTAGCAGTTGTATAATTCTATCAACCACAGTTCATATGTATGTTTTTCAACAGTACTCAATGCTTAAGTGTGTTACACAGACAACTCTTGTTTCCTCTATCATACTTAATCGTCATTGACATGCATTTGATTAGGGTTCCATTAGCAAGAAGATCATTCACATTACAACCATTGTCTGCTGTGCACACATGACAAAACATCCAAGTGTTTCTTCGTCATGCAAGTGACGAAACTCCCAGATGTTTCGTCGAGAATACTACTGACGAAACCTCAAGTGTTTCGTCGTCAGCATGGGTGACGAAACTCCCAGCCTTTCATCGAGGACTAGGTTTTGTCAAGAGCTAGGTTTCGTCAAGAACATCCTCAGACGGTTACAGTGCATCTACAACCCTAATTATCAGTTCATCATCATCACCAATGGTTAGCATGCATTCATTACTCTATGCTAATCATCGAGCATCAAATCATTACAGACACATCATATCAAGAATGTAGTTAACACGTTTAGATCGGATCACAAGCAATCCTCGATACATCATCATCACGTCAGACTCATTTGTACAATTTTTATCGAATAACCATTATCAACATCACCCTAATGTTCATACAACCCTAGCCATCCCTTAATCAAATAACAACTGGTAACTTAAATCATCAATCAACTCGATCAAATAGCATGATTTGCGTTCGGAACTCGTGATGTATACAACAACGGATACTAGATCATTAACTACTTCACATGTATTTCCATTACGATTGTCACAGTTTCGGTATTACAAGATGTTTCACTAAGGAACACATTAATATATAATTCTATCACCATACAACATATAGTCAAACACAACTTCCTGCACTAAAGCAATCATGTATAGTAAGAACTTGGTTCGAACAAGATGGCGATCATACTGACCGGAAGGAAATCAAGATAGGATCGGTAGGAACTTCGAGATGAAAGAGGGCTGCCATCGGGTTTCAAAAGAGAGGAGGAGAACTTAGGGTTTGCTAAAAGAATACTGCCGCACACTAAAGAAGCACCAACAATATATAACTGATCCGTGTATGGGCTTCATCTGGGCCGAAAGCGCACGTCAATGAAACGTCAAAGGGAGCGGCGAAACTCCTTTGATTTCGTCAAGTAGAGGGAGCAACGAAACACCCTAGGTTTCGTCAAACTTGCTTGTGGCGAAACACTGAGTTACGTCGGGTGAGTTTTGTCGAGAGTAAGAACAGTTCATTATTAACCATTTGAAGTTCATAAGTTTAACAGTTCATTCATTAAACAAGTAACACAACACAAGAATTTATTAATTAACTAACAAGGTGCACATATTACTACACAACGAATTATGGAAACACAGTAGTGAGGAAAGACCTTGAAAAGTTGAGTTGTCACAGGAAACACTTGACAACCTCCTAGAAGCAGCTTTTCTTGCCATCAGATCTTTCTCCATCAATTAGTAATCTGATGCCGTCACTAAACACATTCCTTAAATTGTAGCCATTTGTTGAGTGTTTTTTTTTTTTGGTGTCTAATCCGCATATATATCACCATTGCCCTTGATTTTCTTGACTGTATATTTCTTAACTGTCAACAAATACACGTGTGATTTAGTTTACAAAGATTTTTCAATGCCGAGAACCTCGATCAGAGAGTAAAAAGGCGTAAGGTTCACAATGGTGAAAAAATTAAAAAGGGATATACCGGCTAGGATTCGAGTTACAGGAACACGGGCCAAACTAACCACCCAAGAATGGAATCGTCGAGCGAAAACACTTGACAACCTCCTAGAAGCAGCTTTTCTTGCCACCAGACCTTTCTCCATCAATTAGGAATCTGATGCCGTCACTAAACACATTCCTTAGATTGTAGCCAATTGTTGAGTGTTTTTTTTTTGTGTCTAATCCGCATATATATCACCATTGCCCTTGATTTTCTTGACTGTATATCTCTTAAATGTCAACAGATACACGTGTGATTTAGTTTACGAAGATTTTTCAATGCCGAGAACCTCGATCAGAGAGTAAAAAAGGCGTAAGGTTCCCAATGGTGTAAATTTAAAATTGGATATACCGGGCTAGGATTCGAGTTACAGCAACAAGAGCTAAACCAACCACCTAAGAATGGAATCGTCGAGCAAAAACACTTGACAACCTCCAAGAAGCAGCTTTTCTTGCCACCAGACCTTTCTCTATCATTTAGGAATCTGATGCCGTCACTAAACACATTTCTTAATTTGTAGCGATTTGTTGAGTGTTTTTTTTTTTGGTGTCTAATCCGCATATATATGACCATTGCCCTTGATTTTCTTGACTGTATATCTCTTAAATGTCAACATATACATGTGTGATTTAGTTTACGAAGATTTTTCAATGCCGAGAACCTCGATCAGATCGTAAAAAGGGCGTAAGTTTCACGATGGTGTAAAATTAAAATGGGATATACCGGGGTAGGATTCGAGTTACAGGAACAAAGGCCAAACCAACCACCCAAGAATGGAATCGTCGAGCGAAACACTTGACAACCTCCTAGAAGCAGCTTTTCTTGCCACCAGACCTTTCTCCATTAATTAGGAATCTGATGCCGTCACCAAACACATTCCTTAAATTGTAGCCAATTGTTGAGTGTTTTTTTTTGGTGTCTAATCCGCATATATATCACCATTGCCCTTGATTTTCTTGACAGTATATCTCTTAAATGTCAACGTATACACGTGTGATTTAGTTTACGAAGATTTTTCAATGCCGAGAACCTCGATCAGAAAGTAAAAAAGGCATAAGGTTCACAATCGTGTAAAATTAAAATGAGATATACCGGGCTAGGATTCGAGTTACAGGAACAAGAGCTAAACCAACCACCTAAGAATGGAATCGTCGAGCAAAAACACTTGACAACCTCCAAGAAGCAGCTTTTCTTGCCACCAGACCTTTCTCTATCAATTAGGAATCTGATGCCGTCACTAAACACATTACTTAATTTGTAGCGATTTGTTGAGTGTTTTTTTTTTTTTTTTTGGTGTCTAATCCGCATATATATGACCATTGCCCTTGATTTGCTTGACTGTATATCTCTTAAATGTCAACATATACATGTGTGATTTAGTTTACGAAGATTTTTCAATGCCGAGAACCTCGATCTGATAGTAAAAAAGGCGTAAGTTTCACGATGATGTAAAATTAAAATGGGATATACCGGGCTAGGATTCGAGTTACAGGAACAAAGGCCAAACCAACCACCGAAGAATGGAATCGTCGAGCGAAAACACTTGACAACCTCCTAGAAGCAGCTTTTCTTGCCACCAGACCTTTCTCCATTAATTAGGAATCTGATGCCGTCACTAAACACATTCTTTAAATTGTAGCCAATTGTTGAGTGTTTTTTTTTTGGTGTCTAATCCGCATATATATCACCATTGCCCTTGATTTTCTTGACAGTATATCTCTTAAATGTCAACATATACACGTGTGATTTAGTTTACAAAGATTTTTCAATGCCGAGAACCTCGATCAGAGAGTAAAAAAGGCATAAGGTTCACAATCGTGTAAAATTAAAATGGGATATACCGGGCTAGGATTCGAGTTACAGGAACAAGGGCCAAACCAACCACCCAAGAATGGAATCGTCAAGCGAAAACACTTGACAACCTCCTAGAAACAGCT
Source organism: Helianthus tuberosus (assembly GCA_030545235.1). Classification (NCBI taxonomy): domain Eukaryota; kingdom Viridiplantae; phylum Streptophyta; class Magnoliopsida; order Asterales; family Asteraceae; genus Helianthus; species Helianthus tuberosus. The sequence continues at coordinate 140,267,389 of CM060426.1, read as the reverse complement.
TTTCTTGCCACCAGACCTTTCTCCATTAATTAGGAATCTGATGCCGTCACTAAACACATTCCTTAAATTGTAGCCAATTGTTGAGTGTTTTTTTTTTGGTGTCTAATCCGCATATATATCACCATTGCCCTTGATTTTCTTGACTGTATATCTCTTAAATGTATACATATACACGTGTGATTTAGTTTACGAAGATTTTTCAATGCCGAGAACCTCGATCAGAGAGTAAAAAAGGCGTAAGGTTCACAATGGTGTAAAATTAAAATGGGATATACCGGGCTAGGATTCGAGTTACAGGAACAAGGGTCAAACCAACCACCCAAGAATCGAATCGTCGAGCGAAAACACTTGACAACCTCCTGGAACCAGCTTTTCTTGCCACCAGACCTTTCTCCATCAATTAGGAATCTGATGCCGTCACCAAACACATTCCTTAAATTGTAGCCATTTGTTGAGTGTTTTTTTGGTGTCTAATCCGCATATATATCACCATTGCCCTTGATTTTCTTGACTGTATATCTCTTAAATGTCAACATATACACGTGTGAATTAGTTTACGAAGATTTTTCAATGCCGAGAACCTCGATCAGAGAGTAAAAAAGGCGTAAGGTTCACAATGGTGTAAAATTAAAATGGGATATACCGGGCTAGGATTCGAGTTAGAGGAACAAGGGCCAAACTAACCACCCAAGAATGGAATCGTCGAGCGAAAACACTTGACGATCTCCTAGAAGCAGCTTTTCTTGCCACCAGACATTTCTCCATCAATTAGGAATCTGATGCCGTCACTAAACACATTCCTTAAATTGTAGCCATTTGTTGAGTGTTTTTTTTGTGTCTAATCCGCATATATATCACCATTGCCCTTGATTTTCTTGACTGTATATCTCTTAAATGTCTACATATACACGTGTGATATAGTTTACGAAGATTTTTCAATGCCGAGAACCTCGATCAGAGAGTAAAAAAGGCGTAAGGTTCACAATGGTGTAAAATTAAAATGGGATATAACGTGCTAGGATTCGAGTTACAGGAACAAGGACCAAACCAACCACCCAAGAATGGAATCGTCGAGCGAAAACACTTGACAACCTCCTAGAAGCAGGTTTTCTTGGCACCAGACCTTTCTCCATCAATTAGGAATCTGATGCCGTCACTAAACACATTCCTTAAATTGTAGCCATTTGTTGAGTGTTTTTTTTTTTGTGTCTAATCCGCATATATATCACCATTGCCCTTGATTTTCTTGACTATTTATCTCTTAACTGTCAACAAATACACGTGTGATTTAGTTTACGAAGATTTTTCAATGCCGAGAACCCCGATCAGAGAGTAAAAAAGGCGTAAGGTTCTCAATGGTGTAAAATTAAAATGTGATATACCGGGCTAGGATTCGAGTTACAGGAACAAGGGCCAAACCAACCACCCAAGAATGGAATCGTCGAGCGAAAACACTTGACAACCTCCTAGAAGCAGCTTTTCTTGCCACCAGACCTTTCTCAATCAATTAGGAATCTGATGCCGTCACTAAACACATTCCTTAAATTGTAGCCATTTGTTAAGTGTTTTTTTTTTGTGTCTAATCTGCATATATGTCACCATTACCCTTGATTTTCTTGACTGTATATCTCTTAAATGTCAACATATACACGTGTGATTTAGTTTACAGAGATTTTTAATGCCGAGAACCTCGATCAGATAGTAAAAAAGGCGTAAGGTTCACAATGGTGTAAAATTAAAATGGGATATACCGGGCTAGGATTCGAGTTACAGGAACAATGGCCAAACCAACCACCCAAGAATGGAATCGTCGAGCCAAAACACTTGACAACCTCCTAGAAGCAGCTTTTCTTGCCACCAGACCTTTCTCCATCAATTAGGAATCTGATGCCGTCACTAAACATATTCCTTAAATTGTAGCCATTTGTTGAGTGTTTTTTTTTTGTCTAATCCGCATATATATCACCATTGCCCTTGATTTTCTTGACTGTATATCTCTTAAATGTCAACATATAAACATGTGATTTGGTTTACGAAGAGTATTCATTGCCGAGAATCTCGATCAGAGAGTAAAAAAGGCGTAAGGTTCACAATGGTGTAAAATTAAAATGGGATATACCGGCTAGGTTTCGAGTTACAGGAACACGGGCCAAACTAACCACCCAAGAATGAAATCGTCGAGCAAAAACACTTGACAACCTCCCAGAAGCAGCTTTTCTTGCCACCAGACCTTTCTCCATCAATTAGGAATCTGATGCCGTCACTAAACACATTCCTTAGATTGTAGCCAATTGTTGAGTGTTTTTTTTATGTCTAATCCGCATATATATCACCATTGCCCTTGATTTTCTTGACTCTATATCTCTTAAATGTCAACAGATACACGTGTGATTTAGTTTACGGAGATTTTTCAATGCCGAGAACCTCGATCAGAGAGTAAAAAAGGCGTAAGGTTCCCAATGGTGTAAATTTAAAATTGGATATACCGGGCTAGGATTCGAGTTACAGGAACAAGAGCTAAACCAACCACCTAAGAATGGAATCGTCGAGCAAAAACACTTGACAACCTCCAAGAAGCAGCTTTTCTTGCCACCAGACCTTTCTCTATCAATTAGGAATCTGATGCCGTCACTAAACACATTTCTTAATTTGTAGCGATTTGTTGAGTGTTTTTTTTTTTTTGGTGTCTAATCCGCATATATATGACCATTGCCCTTGATTTTCTTTACTGTATATCTCTTAAATGTCAACATATACATGTGTGATTTAGTTTACGAAGATTTTTCAATGCCGAGAACCTCGATCAGATAGTAAAAAAGGCGTAAGTTTCACGATGGTGAAAAATTAAAATGGGATATACCGGGCTAGGATTCGAGTTACAGGAACAAAGGCCAAACCAACCACCCCAAGAATGGAATCGTCGAGCGAAAACACTTGACAACCTCCTAGAAGCAGCTTTTCTTGCCACCAGACCTTTCTCCATTAATTAGGAATCTGATGCCGTCACTAAACACATTCCTTAAATTGTAGCCAATGGTTGAGTGTTTTTTTTGGTGTCTAATCCGCATATATATCACTATTGCCCTTGATTTTCTTGACAGTATATCTCTTAAATGTCAACATATACACGTGTGATTTAGTTTACGAAGATTTTTCAATGCCGAGAACCTCGATCTGAGAGTAAAAAAGGCATAAGGTTCACAATCGTGTAAAATTAAAATGGGATATACCGGGCTAGGATTCGAGTTACAGGAACAAGGGCCAAACCAACCACCCAAGAATGGAATCGTCGAGCGAAAACACTTGACAACCTCCTAGAAACAGCTTTTCTTGCCACCAGACCTTTCTCCATTAATTAGGAATCTGATGCCGTCACTAAACACATTCCTTAAATTGTAGCCAATTGTTGAGTGTTTTTTTTTTGGTGTCTAATCCGCATATATATCACCATTGCCCTTGATTTTCTTGACTGTATATCTCTTAAATGTCAACATATACACGTGTGATTTAGTTTACGAAGATTTTTCAATGCCGAGAACCTCGATCAGAGAGTAAAAAAGGCGTAAGGTTCACAATGGTGTAAAATTAAAATGGGATATACCGGGCTAGGATTCGAGTTACAGGAACAAGGGCCAAACCAACCAACCAAGAATGGAATCGTCGAGCGAAAACACTTGACAACCTCCTGGAACCAGCTTTTCTTGCAACCAGACCTTTCTCCATCAATTAGGAATCTGATGCCGTCACCAAACACATTCCTTAAATTGTAGCCATTTGTTGAGTGTTTTTTTGGTGTCTAATCCGCATATATCACCATTGCCCTTGATTTTCTTGACTGTATATCTCTTAAATGTCAACATATACACGTGTGAATTAGTTTACGAAGATTTTTCAATGCCGAGAACCTCGATCAGAGAGTAAAAAAGGCGTAAGGTTCACAATGGTGTAAAATTAAAATGGGATATACCGGTCTAGGATTCGAGTTAGAGGAACAAGGGCCAAACTAACCACCCAAGAATGGAATCGTCGAGCGAAAACACTTGACGATCTCCTAGAAGCAGCTTTTCTTGCCACCAGACATTTCTCCATCAATTAGGAATCTGATGCCGTCACTAAACACATTCCTTAAATTGTAGCCATTTGTTGAGTGTTTTTTTTTGTGTCTAATCCGCATATATATCACCATTGCCCTTGATTTTCTTGACTGTATATATCTTAAATGTCTACATATACACGTGTGATTTAGTTTACGAAGATTTTTCAATGCCGAGAACCCCGATCAGAGAGTAAAGAAGGCGTAAGGTTCTCAATGGTGTAAAATTAAAATGTGATATACCGGGCTAGGATTCGAGTTACAGGAACAAGGGCCAAACCAACCACCCAAGAATGGAATCGTCGAGCGAAAACACTTGACAACCTCCTAGAAGCAGCTTTTCTTGCCACCAGACTTTTCTCAATCAATTAGGAATCTGATGCCGTCACTAAACACATTCCTTAAATTGTAGCCATTTGTTAAGTGCTTTTTTTTGTGTCTAATCTGCATATATGTCAACATTACCCTTGATTGTATATCTCTTAAATGTCAACATATACACGTGTGATTTAGTTTACAGAGATTTTTAATGCCGAGAACCTCGATCAGATAGTAAAAAAGGCGTAAGGTTCACAATGGTGTAAAATTAAAATGGGATATACCGGGCTAGGATTCGAGTTACAGGAACAATGGCCAAACCAACCACCCAAGAATGGAATCGTCGAGCGAAAACACTTGACTACCTCCTAGAAGCAGCTTTTCTTGCCACCAGACTTTTCTCCATCAATTAGGAATCTGATGCCGTCACTAAACATATTCCTTAAATTGTAGCCATTTGTTGAGTGTTTTTTTTTTGTGTCTAATCCGCATATATATCACCATTGCCCTTGATTTTCTTGACTGTATATATCTTAAATGTCAACATATACACGTGTGATTTAGTTTACGAAAATTTTTTAATGCCAAGGACCTCGATCAGAGCGTAAAAAAGGCGTAAGGTTCACAATGGTGTAAAATTAAAATGGGATATACCGGGCTAGGATTCGAGTTACAGGAACAAGGGCCAAACCAACCACCCAAGAATGGAATCGTCGAGCGAAAACACTTGACAATCTCCTAGAAGCAGCTTTTCTTGCCACCAGACCTTTCTCCATCAATTAGGAATCTGATGCCGCCAGTAAACACATTCCTTAAATTGTAGCCATTTGTTGAGTGTTTTTTTTTTGTGTCTAATCCGCATATATATCACCAATGCCCTTGATTTTTTTGACTGTATATATCTTATATGTCAACATATACACGTGTGATTTAGTTTACGAAGATTTTTCAATGCCGAGAACCTCGATCAGAGAGTAAAAAAGGCATAAGGTTCACAATGGTGTAAAATTAAAATGGGATATATCGGTCTCGGATTCGAGTTACAGGAACAAGGGACAAACCAACCACCCAAGAATGGAATCGTCGAGCGAAAACACTTGACAACCTCGTAGAAGCAGCTTTTCTTGCCACCAGACCTTTCTCCATCAATTAAAAATCTGATGCCGTCACTAAATACATTCCTTAAATTGTAGGCATTTTTTGAGTGTTTTTTATTTTGGTGTCGAATCCGCATATATATCACCATTGCCCTTGATTTTATTAACTGTATATCTCTTAACTGTCAACAACTACAAGTGTGATTTAGTTTACGAAGATTTTTCAATGCCGAGAACCTCGATCAGATAGTAAAAAAGGCATAAGGTTCACAATGGTGTAAAATTAAAATTGGATATACCGGGCTAGGATTCGAGTTACAGGAACAAGAGCCAAACCAACCACCTAAGAATGAAATCGTCGAGCAAAAACACTTGACAACCTCCTAGAAGCAGCTTTTCTTTCCACCAGACCTTTCTCCATCAATTAGGAATCTGATGCCGTCACTAAACACATTTCTTAAATTGTAGCGATTTGTTGAGTGTTTTTTTTGGTGTCTAATCCGCATATAAATCACCATTGCCCTTGATTTTCATGACTGTATATCTCTTAAATGTCAACATATACACGTGTGATTTAGTTTACGAAGATTTTTCAATGCCGAGAACCTCGATCAGAGAGTAAAAAAGGCGTAAGATTCACAATGGTGTAAAATTAAAATGGGATATACCGTACTAGGTCGAGTTACAGGAACAAGGGCCAAACCAACCACCCAAGAGTGGAATCGTCGAGCGAAAACACTTGACAACCTCCTAAAAGCAGCTTTTCTTGCCACCAGACCTCTCTCCATCAATTAGGAATCTGATGCCGTCACTAAACACATTTCTTAAATTGTAGCCATTTGTTGAGTGTTTTTTTTTTGTGTCTAATCCGCATATATATCACCATTGCCCTAGATTTTCTTGACTGTATATATCTTAAATGTCAACATATACACGTGTGATTTAGTTTACGAAGATTTTTCAATGTCGAGAACCTCGATCAGAGAGTAAAAAAGGCATAAGGTTCACAATGGTGTAAAATTAAAATGGGATATACCGGGCTAGGATTCAAGTTACAGGAACAAGGGCCAAACCAACCAACCAAGAATGGAATCGTCGAGCGAAAACACTTGACAACCTCCTGGAACCAGCTTTTCTTGCCACCAGACCTCTCTCCATCAATTAGGAATCTGATGCTGCCACTAAACACATTCCTTAAATTGTAGCCATTTGTTGAGTGTTTTTTTTTTTGTGTCTAATCCACGTATATATCACCATTGCCCTTAATTTTCTTGACTGTATATATCTTAAATGTGAACATATACACGTGTGATTTAGTTTACGAAGATTTTTCAATGTCGAGAACCTCGATCAGAGAGTAAAAAAGGCATAAGGTTCACAATTGTGTAAAATTAAAATGGGATATACCGCGCTAGGATTCGAGTTACAGGAACAAGGGACAAACCAACCACCCAAGAATGGAATCGTCGAGCGACAACACTTGACAACCTCGTAGAAGCAGCTTTTCTTGCCACCAGACCTTTCTCCATCAATTAGGAATCTGATACCGTCACTAAATACATTCCTTAAATTGTAGCCATTTGTTGAGTGTTTTTTTTTTTGGTGTCTAATCCGCATATATATCACCATTGCCCTTGATTTTATTGACTGTATATCTCTTAACTGTCAACAACTACACGTGTGATTTAGTTTACGAAGATTTTTCAATGCCGAGAACCTCGATCAGAGAGTAAAAATGGCGTAAGGTTCACAATGGCGTAAAATTAAAATGAGATATACCGGGCTAGGATTCGAGTTACAGGAACAAGGGCCAAACCAACCACCCAAGAATGGAATCGTCGAGCGAAAACACTTGACAACCTCCTAGAAGCAGCTTTTCTTTCCACCAGACCTTTCTCCATCAATTAGGAATCTGATGCCGTCACTAAACACATTTCTTAAATTGTAGCGATTTGTTGAGTGTTTTTTTTGGTGTCTAATCCGCATATAAATCACCATTGCCCTTGATTTTCATGACTGTATATCTCTTAAATGTCAACATATACATGTGTGATTTAGTTTACGAAGATTTTTCAATGCCGAGAACCTCGATCTGATTGTAAAAAAGGCGTAAGGTTCACGATGGTGTAAAATTAAAATGGGATATACCGGGCTAGGATTCGAGTTACAGGAACAAGGGCCAAACCAACCACCCAAGAATGGAATCGTCGCGCGAAAACACTTGACAACCTCCTAGAAGCAGCTTTTCTTGCCACCAGACCTTTCTCCATTAATTAGGAATCTGATGCCGTCACTAAACACATTCCTTAAATTGTAGCCAATTGTTGAGTGTTTTTTTTTTTTGGTGTCTAATTGGCATATATATCACCATTGCCCTTGATTTTCTTGACTGTATATCTCTTAAATGTCAACATATACACGTGCAATTTAGTTTACGAAGATTTTTCAATGCAGAGAACCTCGATCAGAGAGTAAAAAAGGCGTAAGGTTCACAATGGTGTAAAATTAAAATGGGATATACTGGGCTAGGATTCAAGTTACAGGAACAAGGGCCAAACCAACCACCCAAGAATGGAATCGTTGAGCGAAAACACTTGACAACCTCCTGGAAGCAACTTTTCTTGCCACCAGGCGTTTCTCCATCAATTAGGAATCTGATGCCGTCACCAAACACATTCCTTAAATTGTAGCCATTTGTTGAGTGTTTTTTCGTGTCTAATCCGCATATATATCACCATTTCCCATGATATTCTTCACTGTATATCTCTTAAATGTCAACATATACACGTGTGATTTCGTTTACGAAGATTTTTCATTGCCGAGAACCTCGATCAGAGAGTAAAAAACGCGTAAGGTTCACAATGGTGTAAAATTAAAATGGGATATACCGGGCTAGGATTCGAGTTAGAGGAACAAGCGCCAAACTAACCACCCAAGAATGGAATCGTCGAGCAAAAACACTTGACAATCTCCTAGAAGCAGCTTTTCTTGCCACCAGACATTTCTCCATCAATTAGGAATCTTATGCCGTCACTAAACACATTCCTTAAATTGTAGCCATTTGTTGAGTGTTTTTTTTTTTTTGGTGTCTAATCAGCATATATATCACCATTGCCCTTGATTTTCTTGACTGTATATCTCTTAAATGTCTACATATACACGTGTGATATAGTTTACGAAGATTTTTCAATGCCGAGAACCTCGATCAGAGAGCAAAAAAGGCGTAAGGTTCACAGTGGTGTAAAATTAAAATAGGATATATCGTGCTAGGATTCGAGTTACAGGAACAAAGACCAAACCAACCACCCAGGAATGGAATCGTCGAGCGAAAACACTTGACAACCTCCTAGAAGCAGCTTTTCTTGCCACCAGACCTTTCTCCATCAATTAGGAATCTGATGCCGTCACTAAACACATTCCTTAAATTGTAGCCATTTGTTGAGTGTTTTTTTTTGTGTCTAATCCGCATATATATCACCATTGCCCTTGATTTTCTTGACTATTTATCTCTTAACTGTCAACAAATACACGTGTGATTTAGTTTACGAAGATTTTTCAATGTCGAGAACCCCGATCAGAGAGTTAAAAAGGCGTAAGGTTCTCAATGGTGTAAAATTAAAATGTGATATGCAGGGCTAGGATTCGAGTTACAGGAACAAGGGCCAAACCAACCACCCAAGAATGGAATCGTCGAGCGAAAACACTTGACAACCTCCTAGAAGCAGCTTTTCTTGCCACCAGACCCTTCTCCATCAATTAGGAATCTGATGCCGTCACTTAACACATTCCTTAAATTGTAGCCATTTGTTGTGTGTTTTTTTTTGTCTAATCTGCATATATTTCACCATTGCCCTTGATTTTCTTGACTGTATATCTCTTAAATGTCAACGTATACACGTGTGATTTAGTTTACAGAGATTTTTCAATGCCGAGAACCTCGATCAGATAGTAAAAAAGGCGTAAGGTTCACAATGGTGTAAAATTAAAATGGGATATACCGGGCTAGGATTCGATTTACATGAACAATGGCCAAACCAACCACCCAAGAATGGAATCGTCGAGCGAAAACACTTGACTACCTCCTAGAAGTAGCTTTTCTTGCCACCAGACCTTTCTCCATCAATTAGGAATCTGATGCCGTCACTAAACATATTTCCTTAAATTGTAGCCATTTGTTGAGTGTTTTTTTTTTGTGTCTAATCCGCATATATATCACCATTGCACTTGATTTTCTTGACTGTATATCTCTTAAATGTCAACATATACACGTGTGATTTAGTTTACGAAGATTTTTCAATGCCGAGAACCTCGATCAGAGAGTAAAAAAGGCGTAAGGTTCACAATGGTGTAAAATTAAAATGGGATATACCGTACTAGGTCGAGTTACAGGAACAAGGGCCAAACCAACCACCCAAGAGTGGAATCGTCGAGCGAAAACACTTGACAACCTCCTAAAAGCAGCTTTTCTTGCCACCAGACCTCTCTCCATCAATTAGGAATCTGATGCCGTCACTAAACACATTTCTTAAATTGTAGCCATTTGTTGAGTGTTTTTTTTTTGTGTCTAATCCGCATATATATCACCATTGCCCTAGATTTTCTTGACTGTATATATCTTAAATGTCAACATATACACGTGTGATTTAGTTTACGAAGATTTTTCAATGTCGAGAACCTCGATCAGAGAGTAAAAAAGGCATAAGGTTCACAATGGTGTAAAATTAAAATGGGATATACCGGGCTAGGATTCAAGTTACAGGAACAAGGGCCAAACCAACCAACCAAGAATGGAATCGTCGAGCGAAAACACTTGACAACCTCCTGGAACCAGCTTTTCTTGCCACCAGACCTCTCTCCATCAATTAGGAATCTGATGCTGCCACTAAACACATTCCTTAAATTGTAGCCATTTGTTGAGTGTTTTTTTTTGTGTCTAATCCACGTATATATCACCATTGCCCTTAATTTTCTTGACTGTATATATCTTAAATGTGAACATATACACGTGTGATTTAGTTTACGAAGATTTTTCAATGTCGAGAACCTCGATCAGAGAGTAAAAAAGGCATAAGGTTCACAATTGTGTAAAATTAAAATGGGATATACCGCGCTAGGATTCGAGTTACAGGAACAAGGGACAAACCAACCACCCAAGAATGGAATCGTCGAGCGACAACACTTGACAACCTCGTAGAAGCAGCTTTTCTTGCCACCAGACCTTTCTCCATCAATTTGGAATCTGATACCGTCACTAAATACATTCCTTAAATTGTAGCCATTTGTTGAGTGTTTTTTTTTTTGGTGTCTAATCCGCATATATATCACCATTGCCCTTGATTTTATTGACTGTATATCTCTTAACTGTCAACAACTACACGTGTGATTTAGTTTACGAAGATTTTTCAATGCCGAGAACCTCGATCAGAGAGTAAAAATGGCGTAAGGTTCACAATGGCGTAAAATTAAAATGAGATATACCGGGCTAGGATTCGAGTTACAGGAACAAGGGCCAAACCAACCACCCAAGAATGGAATCGTCGAGCGAAAACACTTGACAACCTCCTAGAAGCAGCTTTTCTTGCCACCAGACCATTCTCCATCAATTAGTAATCTAATGCCGTCACTAAACACATTCCTTAAATTGTAGCCATTTGTTGAGTGTTTTTTTTGGTGTCTAATCTGCATATATATCACCATTGCTCTTGATTTTCTTGATTGTGTATCTCTTAAATGTCAACATATACACGTGTGATTTAGTTTACGAAGATTTTTCAATGCCGAGAACCTCGATCAGATAGTAAAAAAGGCGTAAGGTTCACAATGGTGTAAAATTAAAATGGGATATACCGCGCTAGGATTCGAGTTACAGGAACAAGGGCCAAACAAACCACCCAAGAATGGAATTGTGGTGTGAAAACACTTGACTACCTCCTAGAAGCCGCTTTTCTTGCCACCATACCTTTCTCCATCAATTAGGAATCTGATGCCGTCACTAAACACATTCCTTAAATTATAGCCATTTGTTGAGTGTTTTTTTTTGTGTCTAATCCGCATATATATCACCATTGCCCTTGATTTTCTTGACTGTATATCTCATAAATGTCAACATATACACGTGTGATTTCATTTACGAAGATTTTTCAATGCCGAGAACATCGATCAGAGAGTAAAAAAGGCGTAAGGTTCAAAATTGTGTAAAATTAAAATGGGATATATCGTACTAGGATTCGAGTTACAGGAACAAGGGCCAAACCAACCACCCAAGGATGGAATTGTCGAGCGAAAACACTTGACAACCTCCTAGAAGCGGCTTTTCTTGCCACCAGACCTTTCTCCATCAATTAGGAATCTGATGCCGTCACTAAACACATTCCTTAAATTGTAGCCACTTGTTGAGTGTTTTTTGTTTGGTGTCTAATCCGCATATATATCACCATTGCCCTTATTTTTTTGACTGTATATCTCTTAAATGTCAACATATACACGTGTGATTTAGTTTACGAAGATTTTTCAATGCCTAGAACCTCGATCAGAGCGTAAAAAGGCGTAAGGTTCACAATGGTGTAAAATTAAAATGGGATATACCGGACTATGATTCGAGTTACAGGAACAAGGGCCAAACCAACCACCCAAGAATGGAATCGTCGAGCGAAAACACTTGACAACCTCCTGGAACCAGCTTTTCTTGCCATCAGACCTCTCTCCATCAATTAGGAATCTGATGCCGCCACTAAACACATTCCTTAAATTGTAGCCATTTGTTGAGTGTTTTTTTTTTTGTGTCTAATCCGCGTATATATCACCATTGCCCTTGATTTTCTTGACTGTACATATCTTAAATGTGAACATATACACGTGTGATTTAGTTTACGAAGATTTTTCAATGTCGAGAACCTCGATCACAGAGTAAAAAAGGCATAAGGTTCACAATTGTGTAAAATTAAAATGGGATATATCGGTCTAGGATTCGAGTTACAGGAACAAGGGACAAACCAACCACCTAAGAATGGAATCGTCGAGCGAAAACACTTGACAACCTCATAGAAGCAGCTTTTCTTGCCACCAGACCTTTCTCCATCAATTAGGAATCTGATGCCGTCACTAAATACATTCCTTAAATTGTAGCCATTTGTTGAGTGTTTTTTTTTTGGTGTCTAATCCGCATATATATCACCATTGCCCTTGATTTTATTGACTGTATATCTCTTAACTGTCAACAACTACACGTGTGATTTAGTTTATGAAGATTTTTCAATGCCGAGAACTTCAATCAGAGAGTAAAAAAGGCGTAAGGTTCACAATGGTGTAAAATTAAAATGAGATATACCGGGCTAGGATTCGAGTTACAGGAACAAAGGCCAAACCAACCACCCAAGAATGGAATCGTCGAGCGAAAACACTTGACAACCTCCTAGAAGCAGCTTTTCTTGCCACCAGACCATTCTCCATCAATTAGTAATCTGATGCCGTCACTAAACACATTCCTTAAATTGTAGCCATTTGTTGAGTGTTTTTTTTGGTGTCTAATCCGCATATATATCACCATTGCTCTTGATTTTCTTGATTGTGTATCTCTTAAATGTCAACATATACCCGTGTGATTTAGTTTACGAAGATTTTTCAATGCCGAGAACCTCGATCAGATAGTAAAAAAGGCGTAAGGTTCACAATGGTGTAAAATTAAAATGGGATATACCGCGCTAGGATTCGAGTTACAGGAACAAGGGCCAAACCAACCACCCAAGAATGGAATTGTGGTGTGAAAATACTTGACTACCTCTTAGAAGCCGCTTTTCTTACCACCAGACCTTTCTCCATCAATTAGGAATCTGATGCCGTCACTAAACATATTCCTTAAATTATAGCCATTTGTTGAGTTTTTTTTTTTGTTTCTAATCCGCATATATATCACCATTGCCCTTATTTTTCTTGACTGTATATCTCTTAAATGTCAACATATACACGTGTGATTTAGTTTACGAAGATTTTTCAATGCCGAGAACCTCGATCAGAACGTAAAAAAGGCGTAAGGTTCACAATGGTGTAAAATTAAAATGGGATATACCGGGCTAGGATTCGAGTTACAGGAACAAGGGCCAAACCAACCACCCAAGAATGGAATCGTCGAGCGAAAACACTTGACAACCTCCTGGAACCAGCTTTTCTTGCCACCAGACCTCTCTCCATCAATTAGGAATCTGATACCGCCATTAAGCACATTCCTTAAATTGTAGCCATTTGTTGAGTGTTTTTTTTTTGTGTCTAATCCGCGTATATATCACCATTGCCCTAGATTTTCTTGACTGTATATATCTTAAATGTGAACATATACATGTGTGATTTAGTTTACGAAGATTTTTCAATGTTGAGAACCTCGATCAGAGAGCAAAAAAGGCATAAGGTTCACAATTGTGTAAAATTAAAATGGGATATATCGGTCTAGGATTCGAGTTACAGGAACAAGGGACAAACCAACCTCCCAAGAATGGAATCGTCGAGCGAAAACACTTGACAACCTCATAGAAGCAGCTTTTCTTGCCACCAGACCTTTCTCCATCAATTAGGAATCTGATGCCGTCACTAAATACATTCCTTAAATTGTAGGCATTTGTTGAGTGTTTTTTTTTGGTGTCTAATCCGCATATATATCACCATTGCCCTTGATTTTCTTGATTGTATATCTCTTAACTGTCAACAACTACACGTGTGATTTAGTTTACGTAGATTTTTTAATGCCGAGAACCTCGATCAGAGAGTAAAAAAGGCGTAAGGTTCACAATGGTGTAAAATTAAAATGAGATATACCGGGCTAGGATTCGAGTTACAGGAACAAGGGCCAAACCAACCACCCAAGAATGGAATCGTCGAGCGAAAAAACTTGACAACCTCCTAGAAGCAGCTTTTCTTGCCACCAGACCTTTCTCCATCAATTAGGAATCTGATGCCGTCACTAAACACATTCCTTAAATTGTAGCCATTTGTTTGGTGTTTTTTTTTGTGTCTATTCCGCATATATATCACCATTGCCCTAGATTTTCATGACTGTATATCTCTTAAATGTCAACTTATAAACGTGTGATTAAGTTTACGAAGATTTTTTAATGCCAAGAACTTCGATCAGAAAGTAAAAAAGGCGTAAGGTTCACAATGGTGTAAAATTAAAATGGGATACACCGGGCTAGGATTCGAGTTAAAGGAACAAGTGCCAAACCAACCACCCAAGGATGGAATCGTCGAGCGAAAACACTCGACTACCTCCTAGAAGCCGCTTTTCTTGCCACCAGACCTTTCTCCATCAATTAGGAATCTGATGCCGTCACTAAACACATTCCTTAAATTGTAGCCATTTATTGGTGTTTTTTTTTGTGTCTAATCCGCATATATATCACCATTACCCTTGATTTTCTTGACTGTATATCTCTTAAATGTCAACATATACACGTGTGATTTAGTTTACAAAGATTTTTCAATGCCAAGGACCTCGATCAGAGAGTAAAAAAGGCGTAAGGTTTTCAATGGTGTAAAATTAAAATGGGATATACCAGGCTAGGATTCGAGTTACAGGAACAAGGGCCAAACCAACCACCCAAGAATGGAATCGTCGAGCGAAAACACTTGACAACCTCCTAGAAGTAGCTTTTCATGCCACCAGACCTTTATCCTTCAATTATGAATCCGATGCCGTCACTAAACACATTCCTTAAATTGTAGCCATTTGTTGAGTGTGTTTTTTTTTGTATCTAATCCGCATATATATCACCATTGCCCTTGATTTTCTTGACTGTATATCTCTTAAATGTCAACATATACACGTGTGATTTAGTTTACAAAGATTTATCAATGTCGAGAACCTCGATCAGAGAGTAAAAAAGGCGTAAGGTTCACAATGGTGTAAAATTAAAATGGGATATACCGGGCTAGGATTCCAGTTACAGGAAAAAGGGCCAAACCAACCACCCAAGAATGGAATCGTCAAACGAAAACACCTGACAACCTCCTAGAAGCAGCTTTTCTTGCCACCAGACCTTTCTCCATCAATTAGGAATTTGATGCCATCACTAAACACATTCCTTAAATTGTAGCCATTTGTTGAGTGTTTTTTTTTTTTTGGTGTCAATCCGCATATATATCACCATTGCCCTTGATTTTCTTATCTGTATATCTCTTAAATGTCAACATATACACGTGTGATTTAGTTTACGAAGATTTTTCAATGCCGAGAACCTCGATCAGAGAGTAAACAAGGCGTAAGGTTCACAACGGTGTAAAATTAAAATGGGATATACCGGGCTAGGATTCGAGTTACTGGAACAAGCGCCAAACCAACCACCCAAGAATGGAATCGTCGAGCAAAACCACTTGACAACCTCCTAGAAGCAGCTTTTCATGCCACCAGACCTTTATCCATCAATTATGAATCCGATGCCGTCACTAAACACATTCCTTAAATTGTAGCCATTTGTTGAGTGTTTTTTTTTGTGTCTAATCCCCATATATATCACCATTACCCTTGATTTTCTTGACTGTATATCTCTTAAATGTCAACATATACACGTGTGATTTAGTTTACAAAGATTTTTCAATGCCGAGAACCTCGATTAGAGAGTAAAAAAGGCGTAAGGTTCACAATGGTGTAAAATTAAAATGGGATACACCGGGCTAGGATTCAAGTAAAAGGAACAAGGGCCAAACCAACCATCCAAGAATGGAATCGTCGAGCGAAAACACTTGACAACCTCCTAGAAGCAGCTTTTCTTGCCACCAGACCTTTCTCCATCAATTAGGAATCCGATGCCGTCACTAAACACATTCCTTAAATTGTAGCCATTTGTTGAGTGTTTTGTTTTGTGTCTAATCCGCATATATATCACCATTGCCCTTGATTTTCTTGACTGTATATCTCTTAAATGTCAACATATACAGATGTGATTTAGTTTACAAAGATTTTTCAATGTCGAGAACCTCGATCAGAGAGTAAAAAATGCGTAAGGTTCACAATGGCGTAAAATTAAAATGGGATATACCGGGCTAGGATTCGAGTTACAGGAAAAAGGGCCAAACCAACCACCCAAGAATGGAAACGTCAAGCGAAAACACTTGACAACCTCCTAGAAGCAGTTTTTCTTGCCACCAGACATTTCTCCATCAATTAGGAATTTGATGCCATCACTAAACACATTCCTTAAATTGTAGCCATTTGTTGAGTGTTTTTTTTTTTTGGTGTCTAATCCGCATATATATCAACATTGCCCTTGATTTTCTTGAGTGTATATCTCTTAAATGTCAACATATGCACGTGTGATTTAGTTTACGAAGATTTTTCAATGCCGAGAACCTCGATCAGAGAGTAAAAAAGGCGTAAGGTTCACAACGGTGTAAAATTAAAATGGGATATACCGGGCTAGGATTCGAGTTACAGGAAGAAGCGCCAAACCAACCACCTAAGAATAGAATCGTCGAGCGAAACTTGCCACCGGACCTTTCTCCATCAATTAGGAATCTGATCCGCCACTAAACATATTCCTTAAATTGTAGCCATTTGTTAAGTGTTTTTTTAGTGTCTAATCCGCATATATATCACCATTGCCCTTGATTTTCTTGACTGTATATCTCTTCAATGTCAACATATACACGTGTGGTTTAGTTTACGAAGATTTTTCAAAGCCGAGAACCTCGATCAGAGAGTAAAAAAGGCGTAAGGTTCACAATGGTGTAAAATTAAACGGGATATACAGGGCTAGGATTCTAGTTACAGGAACAAGGGCCAGACCAACCACCCAAGAATGGAATCATCAAGCGAAAACACTTGACAACCTCCAAGAAGCAGCTTTTCTTGCCACCATACCTTTCTCCATCAATTAGGAATCTGATACCGTCACTAAACACATTCCTTAAATTGTAGCCATTTGTTGAGTGTTTTTTATGTGTCTAATCTGCTTATATATCACCATTGCCCTTGATTTTCTTGACCGTATATCTTTTAAATGTCAACATATACACGTGTGATTTAGTTTACGAAGACTTTTCAATGCCGAGAACCTCGATCATAGAGTAAAAAGGCGTAAGGTTCACAATGGTGTAAAATTAAAATGGGATATACCGGGCTAGGATTTGAGTTACAGGAACAAAGGCCAAACCAACCACCCAAGAATGGAATCGTCGTGCGAAAACACTTGACAACCTCCTAGAAGCAGCTTTACTTGCCACCAGATCTTTCTCCATCAGTTAGGAATATGATGTCGTCACTAAATGCATTCCTTAAATTGTAGCCATTTATTGAGTGTTTTTTTCTTTTTGGTGTCTAATCTGCATATATATCACCATTTCCCTTGATTTTCTTGACTGTATATCTCTTAAATGTCAACATATACACGTGTGATTTAGTTTACGAAGATTTTTCAATGTCGAGAACCTCGATCAGAGAGTAAAAAAGGCGTAAGGTTCATAATGGGGTAAAATTAAAATGCGATATACCGGGCTAGGATTCGAGTTACAGGAACAAGGGCCAAACCAACCACCCAAGCATGGAATCGTCGTGCGAAAACACTAGACAACCTCCTAGAAGCAGCTTTTCTTGCCACCAGACCTTTCTCCATCAATTAGGAATCTGATGCCGTCACTAAACACATTCCTTAAATTGTAGCCATCTGTTGAGTGTTTTTTTTTTGTCTAATCCGCATATAAATCACCATTGCCCTTGATTTTCTTGACTGTATATCTCTTAAATGTCGACATATACACATGTGATTTAGTTTACGAAGATATTTCAATGCTAAGAACCTCGATCAGATAGTAAAAATGGCGTAAGGTTCACAATGGTATAAAATTAAAATGGGATATACCGGGCTAGGATTCGAGTTACAGGAACGAGGGCCAAACCAACCCCCCAAGAATGGAATCTTTGAGCGAAAACACTTGACAACCTCCTAGAAGCATCTTTTCTTGCCACCAGACCTTTCTCCATCAATTAGGAATCTGATGCCGTCACTAAACACATTCCTTAAATTGTAGTCATTTGTTCAGTGTTTTTTTTTGTGTCTATTCCGCATATATATCACCATTGCCCATGATTTTCATGACTGTATATCTCTTAAATGTCAACATATAAACGTGTGATTTAGTTTACGAAGATTTTTCAATGTCGAGAACCGCGATCAGAGAGTAAAAATGGCGTAAGGTTCACAATGGTGTAAAATTAAAATGGGATACACCGGGCTAGGATTCGAGTTAAAGGAACAAGGGCCAAACCGACCACCCAAGGATGGAATCTTCGAGCGAAAACAGTTGACAACCTCCTAGAAGCAGCTTTTCTTGCCACCAGACCTTTCTGCATCAATTATGAATCTAATGCCGTCACTAAACGCATTCCTTAAATTGTAGCCATTTGTTGAGTGTTTTTTTTGGTGTCTAATCCGCATATATATCACCATTGCCCTTGATTTTCTTGACTGTATATCTCTTAAATGTCAACATATACATGTGTGATTTAGTTTACAAAGATTTTTCAATGCCGAGAACCTCGATCAGAGAGTAAAAAAGGCATAAGGTTCACAATGGTGTAAAATTAAAATTTGATATACCGGGCTAGGATTCGAGTTAGAGGAAAAAGGGCCAAACCAACTACCCAAGAATGGAATCGTCGAGCAAAAACACTTGACAACCTCCTAGAAGCAGCTTTTCATGCCACCAGACCTTTATCCATCAATTATGAATCCGATGCCGTCACTAAACACATTCCTTAAATTGTAGCCATTTGTTGAGTGTTTTTTTTTTGTGTCTAATCCGCATATATATCACCATTGCCCTTGACTTTCTTGACTGTATATCTCTTAAATGTCAACATATACACGTGTGATTTAGTTTACGAAGTTTTTTCAATGTCGAGAACCTCGATCAGAAAGTAAAAAAGGCGTAAGGTTCACAATGGTGTAAAATTAAAATGGGATATACCGTGCTAGGATTCGAGTTACAGGAACAAGGGCCAAATCAACCACCCAAGAATGGAATCGTCAAGCGAAAACACATGACAACCTCCAAGAAACAGCTTTACATGCCACCAGACCTTTCTCCATCAATTAGGAATCTGATGCCGTCATTAAACATATTTCTTAAATTGTAGCCATTTGTTGAGTGTTTTTTTTTTCTTTTTGGTGTCTAATCCGCATATATATCACCATTGCCCTTGATTTTCTTGACTGTATATCTCTTAAATGTCAACGTATACACATGTGATTTAGTTTACGAAAATTTTTCAATGCTGAAAACCTCGATCAGAGAGTAAAAAAGGCGTAAGGTTCACAATGGTGTAAAATTAAAATGGGATATACCGGGCTAGGATTCGAGTTACAGGAACAAGGGCCAAACCAACCACCCAAGAATGGAATCGTGGAGCGAAAACACTTGACAACCTCCTAGAAGCAGCTTTTCATGCCACCAGACCTTTCTCCATCAATTAGGAATCTGATGCCGTCTCTAAACACATTACTTAAATTGTAGCCATTTGTTGAGTGTTTTTTTTTCTGGTGTCTAATCCGCATATATATCACAATTGCCCTTGATTTTCTTGACTGTATATCTCTTAAATGTCAACATATACACGTGTGATTTGGTTTATGAAGACTTTTCAATGCCGAGAACCTCGATCAGAGAGTAAATAAGGCGTAACGTTCACAATGGTGTAAAATTAAAATGGGATATACCGAGCTAGGATTCGAGTTACAGGAACAAAGGCCAAACCAACCTCCCAAGAATGGAATCGTCGAGCGAAAAGAATTGACAACCTCCTAGAAGCTGCTTTTCTTGCCACCAGACCTTTCTCTATGAATTAGGAATCTGATGCCGTCACTAAACACATTCCTTAAATTGTAGCCATTTGTTGAGTGTTTTTTTTTCTTGGTGTCTAATCCGCATATATATCACCATTGCTCTTGATTTTCTTGACTGTATATCTCTTAAATGTCAACATATACACGTTTGATTTAGTTTACGAAGATTTTTCAATGCCGAGAACCTCGATCAGAGAGTAAAAAAGGCGTAAGGTTCACAATGGTGTAAAATTAAAATGGGATATACCGGGCTAGGATTCGAGTTACAAGAACAAGGGCGATTATTGAAGTTGACATTACTAACTCTTGTGAATGTTTTAATTGAAGGACACTCGCGTCTGAAGATGACGGGAGTTGAACGAATTATGGATATGATGATGGAACGGTACGAGGTATGACAGGAAGAGCATACTCATCAAGGACCAAAATCGCGTAACGGTCGCGAACAAGGTTAATAGCAAGGAACGCCCGTAGGGGCAAACATTACAAGGTGCACATTTTAAATAATCGCACAATTAGCAATATGCAATAAACACGTAGAGAATGATCGTTGCATGGGTAAATTAGAAACTTGGAAAGCCTGAACAGAAATACATATCCAGGATATAATTTCCAAGAAAACTGAACAGAGGCGTTACTTACATAGGGCGTGATGTGAAAACTATAAAAAGGTCGTGTACGTCATGTGTTAAATCGCTTACTCTGGCCAAGTAAGTAGTGGCATATGATACCACGAGTTTCTTATAGCGGACACATTTACATCCGATGTAGTAAGGGCGGAGTAAATGGGACTAATTAAAAAGTACCCAAATGAATCAGATAAGCAAAATATTTGATAATAATGTAAACGCACAACCGAGTGACTGAAGCGTATTACATCAGGATAATGAGCCCGAGCGAAGGGACAAAGAAGCATGTAAAATGATTTAGACAAGTATTGGGAAGGAGTGTACTTACACTCGAACCCATAAAACGCAAGCATGTAAAATGATTTAGACAAGTATTGGGAAGGAGTGTACTTACACTCGAACCCATAAAACGCAAGCAAGTAAAATGATTTAGACAAGTATTGGGAGGGAGTGTACTTACACTCGAACCCATAAAACGCAAGCAAGTAAAATGATTTAGACAAGCAATGGGAGGGAGTGTGCTTACACTCGAACCCAGAAAACGCAAACATGAAAAATGATTTAGACAAGCAATGGGAGGGAGTGTACTTGCACTCGAACCCGGAAAATGCAAATATGTCCCTTAACGGGTCATTTTTGTAAAACGTCGAACTTAAAGACAAAGTCAGAATATAAAAATGAAGCGAGGTCTTAATGCATACCGGGAGGATTGCAATAATAACGACTTTGGTAAAACACCCGGTTGATGGGTAAGAATTAAACACATGCGTAAACCGAGAAACGAGAACATGAATTTAAAGTCAAAAGACTCGGATTATGAGTTATGACTAAAAGACCATAAAAATTTCGTAAACAGAAATTCTGATAATTATATTCAACTATTTTGAGATTGAACGGGTTGAATAAAGTATAATGCTTGAAGGCGTAAGTAAGCGCAAGCCGGATAACGGTAAGCTTGAGACAAATGAATTTCAAACGTAAAAAGAGTGCTTTGACACCAAATATATATTTTAATAAGACACGAGTAAAAAGAGTGATCTACGGGATCAACATAACCTTTAGGGTTATAAACAAATGAGAGATATACGGACTAAAACGACCCACGGGTCATGATTAGAAAGAAGTTATAAGGACTTCGCCTTAAAGAGGTGAATGTCTAATCAAAAATAGCCCGTAAGGCTAAGTGATAAAACCTACGGGTTAGATGGAATAAAGCGAGGAAATCAGTTAAGAATCCCCGCATAAAAACTAAGACTGTAAAGGATTAAATTACGGACTGTCAATATCCCAGTATGGATGATTGACACAAGTTAAAGAAAATATCCTAAAACTAAAACTTCAGTTTTAGTAAGAAGTAATGTTTTTACAAACATAAATTCTGATAGGAATTTAAATAGTAAGCATGAAAGATACAAGTCTTGACACTGATAGGCGCAAGATGATATATTCGAAAAGTGATATTCTCAAAAATGAAAGGTTGATATAAATTAAACATGATGTAACACAATCACGGTCAAGAAATGTAATGTGAAGTAGAATCACAATATAACCAAGCAAGCGGTAAAAATGAACTGGACAAATAAGTCTAGTTAATGAAACCGGTTAAAGTCAGCAATTTAAGTTAAGAAATTTGGTTCGCTTGTAAACGGTAAATTCGGTATAACTAAACCGAATAAGTAAATTTGAAAATAAAAGGAATTGTTGCTAGAAGTGAAAGATTTCACTAGAAACCTTTAAACGGGTCAAAGTAATGGATTCATAAAGAATTCGATAGTATATGAAAGCGAGGAATATCGCTAAGTTAATTAAACTAGTGGAAATAACGAGATTACGTTATTTCCAGTCGCATTATGTCATGTAAGATACGTAGATGATTAATAACCAAAAGAATATTACCATACTTTTCTGGTAATACTAACAATCGGTTAAGATATGAGAAATGCTTAATTGATTATCGAGAGCAAATACATGGAGTTAAACTCGATAAATTGAGTAAGAAAAGGTTTCGAGGACGAAACCTCTTTAAGGGGGGTAGACTTGTAACACCCCGAAAACGGATTTGGTAATCAAACCACGTTAATAGTAAAGACGGGTAAAATACCTTTAGTGGTAAAAATTTACCCGGTAAATATTAGGATTTAAATAAGAAATCCTAATATTAAATTCAAGCAAAGCAACGTTTTAAGGAATCGAGTTTTATAAGAACCCGAGTTAATGGGACTTAAAATAAAACGGATTATAACTCCCGGGACCCACCAAGTAACTAGGAGTATTAACCTAGTTAGTTAATGTCTTGACAAAATAGAACTAAGTGGTTAAGATACCCTTTAAATAACTTGTGTAAAGTGAAGGGACTAGACATGGACAATTGAATTAAAGTTTCAATTAAACAAATTAATAAACAAAACACACACACATACGTGTGTGTGTGCCTGCGACTTCAACCAGAGCCAAGAAGGGCTCTCTTGCTCAAAACCCTAATCCCTCAAGAATCTCTCAAATTGAAGCCCAAATCAAGAGCCAAATCATTGCATGAACACAAATTCGTGATCACCTAGTCATGGGGATTACAAGGTATGTTAAAAATTATGATTTGGTGATACTTTGAGATTATGATGAATAATCATAATCGAAATTCTGGAATGAATATTGATTCTATGAGTGTTATTATGATTATATCTTGGTTTAGAAACAAACCCTAGTAGAAAATTTGATGAATTGTTGTCAAAACTAGGGATTTGATAATTACCCTATTATGTGCTAAATGGGTTTTTGTATGTTATGATGAACACTCGGATTGGAGTGTTAATTTGATGAACATTGATTGTTATGATATAAGTTCTTGATGTAGTTCATGAACACTAGATATAGAGGGTTGAAATTTGATGTTAATCTTGCTAAAAATGACTAATTACGGACTAGTTAGCAAAAGTGTAGAATGATGCCCATTAGGTGTTTGTTAAAATGCCTAAATGAGAAATAAAGTGTTGAAATTCAAGTGAAACGCGTAATTGACAAGCTTAACTAATTACATGAGACATGGGATAAAACGGGTTCTAATCATAATGTTGATTTGCCTTAATCGTGCATATTATATGATTAAATGTAGTTGACTTTAGAAAGTCAAACTATCTAGTGATGAAGTCGAATAAGTGGTTTCGGCTAAGAAAATAAGTAAAGTGGTATAGTCGTGATTGTTAATGACTAATCTAACCACCTTGTAAATGGTGAACAATAGTTGGCGCTTAAACAAGCTAGGTGAAGCTTGGAGTGAAAGCGGGTCAAACGAGTCAAGCATAGAAGAAAAGCGTAGCTCGGATGCAAGGTAAGTGTAATTTACACACTTATGTAGAATGCTTGTTATTTCGATACTTGTGAACGTGAAAACAATAAAATTGGAAATTCGGAAAAATTGTCAAGTGTTGATTTATGTAAATCATGGTTAAAAGGATACCCATGGCGTAAGCCGAAATGGGTTGAAACTGCAAGAAAAGAGTGTAAAAGGAAAAGGGTATGGTTATAAAACCCGGGATGGGACGATGTACGAATTGGAAATCAAAAACGGTGTTTTTGATTTAAATAGACAATGTTGGGCAAATAGTCCAAACGGGTCGAATGGTGGTGATAACACCATTTGAAAATATCGACTAATGTGGTCGTCAAGTCTTATGTTAACAGGACTAATTAGCAAATCGGATAGTTGCGTCATCATTAATGGTGTGATAATAAAAGCGAGGTATAAATCGGGTCTAATTGTTGATCCGAGCCAGGTACGCATATTTATGTTGTAGTTAAAAGTAATATCTTGGTCGAATAATTGGTGAGAATCCTTCATTGTAAAAGAAGGACCAAAATCGACCAAAACGCCCTTGTAGGCTAAATCGAACAAACAACCCTTAAAGGTTGTTTGGAAACGAGTAATATAATTAAACAAAAGCTTAGAATAAGTGTAGATGTTGATAGATGTAATACGTTAGCCAAATAGCTCTATTTGAGTCTTACCGTAAAATAACAATCCGAAGGGTAAAACTCGAAACATATAGATATACACATTGAAATCCAACACACAAAGAGTTGTAGTTGAATATTATTTGATAACTAATGTGAAAATAAAATGCTAGAAAGAAATGGGTGTGTGTTATGCGTCAAAGTGCTTAAATGTCCTTAACGGGTCAAAATAAGCACTTGAGTATAAGCGGGTTTAAAATGTGTAGGAAACCCGTGGTTTGAGCCAAATATGATAGACGATATAGAAATTAGAAGGTTCACGAGAAATTGGAATCGAACCAATAAGTTTGTTTGATAAATACATGAATGGGTTAAAATGGGTAAATTCTAGTTTAAGCCGAATGCATAAAAGTCTCAAAATTTATTAAGCCGGATGTCGGACTTTAACTCCATATGATGGGGAATCAAATTACAAACATGTAGGAAGAAACGGTAGGTCAAACGGATAAGCGGATTGAAAGTTACGAATGTTTTCGTAACAAAAACGGAAAAATTGGAAAGGCTGAATGCAGGGACCACCGTAAATTACGGTGCCACCGTAATTTACGGTGGAGCCTGAAAGTGTTACGCCAGTTTATTACTGGTTTACGGTGGCAACATAGAAAAACATGGGCTACCGTAAATTACGGTACCCACCGTAATTTACGGTGGACCTTGTCCAAAAAAAATGCATTTTAATTAATTTTGTTATCCGGACTCGTTTAGATATGTTTTAAACCCTGTTCGACTAAAGCATTTCATGTTTATGAAATGTAGGTACTTTCTGGGATGCCGGAAGACGATCAAGCTCAACGAAGAACCGAACACGATAAAGATACACGCTTCCGCATTTTGTCACGTAGTAGATTTTTAAACAACAAATTCGATCACATTATGTAGAATAACTTATGATTTGTGAACGTTTTAATAAACCCGTATTCTTATAGCATACACATCTAATTGTTGGTAATTACATACAAATCGTTAATCAGAACCTAGGGTGTTACAAGTTGGTATCAGAGCCTTGGTTTAAGAGATCCGAGTATGGTGGGGAGGAACCATGCTTGGACTTAAACCTTACGCTCTTGACAAAGAATAGTGTTCGGTTCGAGGCTTGATCGCAAATCCGGTAAGTACAAGTACGTTAATAGTTAGTATGCTAAAGTGTTGTAAACAACACATAGAGCTATCGTGTGGTATATGTTACCCCAGTTTAAATGATTGATATGGTTGACGAAAATACGCGCGTTGACGCGTATAGTAGAAAAAGCCTTGTATTATAATACGGGCGATTATTGAAGTTGACATTACTAACTCTTGTGAATGTTTTAATTGAAGGACACTCGCGTCTGAAGATGACGGGAGTTGAACGAATTATGGATATGATGATGGAACGGTACGAGGTATGACAGGAAGAGCATACTCATCAAGGACCAAAATCGCGTAACGGTCGCGAACAAGGTTAATAGCAAGGAACGCCCGTAGGGGCAAACATTACAAGGTGCACATTTTAAATAATCGCACAATTAGCAATATGCAATAAACACGTAGAGAATGATCGTTGCATGGGTAAATTAGAAACTTGGAAAGCCTGAACAGAAATACATATCCAGGATATAATTTTCAAGAAAACTGAACAGAGGCGTTACTTACATAGGGCGTGATGTGAAAACTATAAAAAGGTCGTGTACGTCATGTGTTAAATCGCTTACTCTGGCCAAGTAAGTAGTGGCATATGATACCACGAGTTTCTTATAGCGGACACATTTACATCCGATGTAGTAAGGGCGGAGTAAATGGGACTAATTAAAAAGTACCCAAATGAATCAGATAAGCAAAATATTTGATAATAATGTAAACGCACAACCGAGTGACTGAAGCGTATTACATCAGGATAATGAGCCCGAGCGAAGGGACAAAGAAGCATGTAAAATGATTTAGACAAGTATTGGGAAGGAGTGTACTTACACTCGAACCCATAAAACGCAAGCATGTAAAATGATTTAGACAAGTATTGGGAAGGAGTGTACTTACACTCGAACCCATAAAACGCAAGCAAGTAAAATGATTTAGACAAGTATTGGGAGGGAGTGTACTTACACTCGAACCCATAAAACGCAAGCAAGTAAAATGATTTAGACAAGCAATGGGAGGGAGTGTGCTTACACTCGAACCCAGAAAACGCAAACATGAAAAATGATTTAGACAAGCAATGGGAGGGAGTGTACTTGCACTCGAACCCGGAAAATGCAAATATGTCCCTTAACGGGTCATTTTTGTAAAACGTCGAACTTAAAGACAAAGTCAGAATATAAAAATGAAGCGAGGTCTTAATGCATACCGGGAGGATTGCAATAATAACGACTTTGGTAAAACACCCGGTTGATGGGTAAGAATTAAACACATGCGTAAACCGAGAAACGAGAACATGAATTTAAAGTCAAAAGACTCGGATTATGAGTTATGACTAAAAGACCATAAAAATTTCGTAAACAGAAATTCTGATAATTATATTCAACTATTTTGAGATTGAACGGGTTGAATAAAGTATAATGCTTGAAGGCGTAAGTAAGCGCAAGCCGGATAACGGTAAGCTTGAGACAAATGAATTTCAAACGTAAAAAGAGTGCTTTGACACCAAATATATATTTTAATAAGACACGAGTAAAAAGAGTGATCTACGGGATCAACATAACCTTTAGGGTTATAAACAAATGAGAGATATACGGACTAAAACGACCCACGGGTCATGATTAGAAAGAAGTTATAAGGACTTCGCCTTAAAGAGGTGAATGTCTAATCAAAAATAGCCCGTAAGGCTAAGTGATAAAACCTACGGGTTAGATGGAATAAAGCGAGGAAATCAGTTAAGAATCCCCGCATAAAAACTAAGACTGTAAAGGATTAAATTACGGACTGTCAATATCCCAGTATGGATGATTGACACAAGTTAAAGAAAATATCCTAAAACTAAAACTTCAGTTTTAGTAAGAAGTAATGTTTTTACAAACATAAATTCTGATAGGAATTTAAATAGTAAGCATGAAAGATACAAGTCTTGACACTGATAGGCGCAAGATGATATATTCGAAAAGTGATATTCTCAAAAATGAAAGGTTGATATAAATTAAACATGATGTAACACAATCACGGTCAAGAAATGTAATGTGAAGTAGAATCACAATATAACCAAGCAAGCGGTAAAAATGAACTGGACAAATAAGTCTAGTTAATGAAACCGGTTAAAGTCAGCAATTTAAGTTAAGAAATTTGGTTCGCTTGTAAACGGTAAATTCGGTATAACTAAACCGAATAAGTAAATTTGAAAATAAAAGGAATTGTTGCTAGAAGTGAAAGATTTCACTAGAAACCTTTAAACGGGTCAAAGTAATGGATTCATAAAGAATTCGATAGTATATGAAAGCGAGGAATATCGCTAAGTTAATTAAACTAGTGGAAATAACGAGATTACGTTATTTCCAGTCGCATTATGTCATGTAAGATACGTAGATGATTAATAACCAAAAGAATATTACCATACTTTTCTGGTAATACTAACAATCGGTTAAGATATGAGAAATGCTTAATTGATTATCGAGAGCAAATACATGGAGTTAAACTCGATAAATTGAGTAAGAAAAGGTTTCGAGGACGAAACCTCTTTAAGGGGGGTAGACTTGTAACACCCCGAAAACGGATTTGGTAATCAAACCACGTTAATAGTAAAGACGGGTAAAATACCTTTAGTGGTAAAAATTTACCCGGTAAATATTAGGATTTAAATAAGAAATCCTAATATTAAATTCAAGCAAAGCAACGTTTTAAGGAATCGAGTTTTATAAGAACCCGAGTTAATGGGACTTAAAATAAAACGGATTATAACTCCCGGGACCCACCAAGTAACTAGGAGTATTAACCTAGTTAGTTAATGTCTTGACAAAATAGAACTAAGTGGTTAAGATACCCTTTAAATAACTTGTGTAAAGTGAAGGGACTAGACATGGACAATTGAATTAAAGTTTCAATTAAACAAATTAATAAACAAAACACACACACATACGTGTGTGTGTGCCTGCGACTTCAACCAGAGCCAAGAAGGGCTCTCTTGCTCAAAACCCTAATCCCTCAAGAATCTCTCAAATTGAAGCCCAAATCAAGAGCCAAATCATTGCATGAACACAAATTCGTGATCACCTAGTCATGGGGATTACAAGGTATGTTAAAAATTATGATTTGGTGATACTTTGAGATTATGATGAATAATCATAATCGAAATTCTGGAATGAATATTGATTCTATGAGTGTTATTATGATTATATCTTGGTTTAGAAACAAACCCTAGTAGAAAATTTGATGAATTGTTGTCAAAACTAGGGATTTGATAATTACCCTATTATGTGCTAAATGGGTTTTTGTATGTTATGATGAACACTCGGATTGGAGTGTTAATTTGATGAACATTGATTGTTATGATATAAGTTCTTGATGTAGTTCATGAACACTAGATATAGAGGGTTGAAATTTGATGTTAATCTTGCTAAAAATGACTAATTACGGACTAGTTAGCAAAAGTGTAGAATGATGCCCATTAGGTGTTTGTTAAAATGCCTAAATGAGAAATAAAGTGTTGAAATTCAAGTGAAACGCGTAATTGACAAGCTTAACTAATTACATGAGACATGGGATAAAACGGGTTCTAATCATAATGTTGATTTGCCTTAATCGTGCATATTATATGATTAAATGTAGTTGACTTTAGAAAGTCAAACTATCTAGTGATGAAGTCGAATAAGTGGTTTCGGCTAAGAAAATAAGTAAAGTGGTATAGTCGTGATTGTTAATGACTAATCTAACCACCTTGTAAATGGTGAACAATAGTTGGCGCTTAAACAAGCTAGGTGAAGCTTGGAGTGAAAGCGGGTCAAACGAGTCAAGCATAGAAGAAAAGCGTAGCTCGGATGCAAGGTAAGTGTAATTTACACACTTATGTAGAATGCTTGTTATTTCGATACTTGTGAACGTGAAAACAATAAAATTGGAAATTCGGAAAAATTGTCAAGTGTTGATTTATGTAAATCATGGTTAAAAGGATACCCATGGCGTAAGCCGAAATGGGTTGAAACTGCAAGAAAAGAGTGTAAAAGGAAAAGGGTATGGTTATAAAACCCGGGATGGGACGATGTACGAATTGGAAATCAAAAACGGTGTTTTTGATTTAAATAGACAATGTTGGGCAAATAGTCCAAACGGGTCGAATGGTGGTGATAACACCATTTGAAAATATCGACTAATGTGGTCGTCAAGTCTTATGTTAACAGGACTAATTAGCAAATCGGATAGTTGCGTCATCATTAATGGTGTGATAATAAAAGCGAGGTATAAATCGGGTCTAATTGTTGATCCGAGCCAGGTACGCATATTTATGTTGTAGTTAAAAGTAATATCTTGGTCGAATAATTGGTGAGAATCCTTCATTGTAAAAGAAGGACCAAAATCGACCAAAACGCCCTTGTAGGCTAAATCGAACAAACAACCCTTAAAGGTTGTTTGGAAACGAGTAATATAATTAAACAAAAGCTTAGAATAAGTGTAGATGTTGATAGATGTAATACGTTAGCCAAATAGCTCTATTTGAGTCTTACCGTAAAATAACAATCCGAAGGGTAAAACTCGAAACATATAGATATACACATTGAAATCCAACACACAAAGAGTTGTAGTTGAATATTATTTGATAACTAATGTGAAAATAAAATGCTAGAAAGAAATGGGTGTGTGTTATGCGTCAAAGTGCTTAAATGTCCTTAACGGGTCAAAATAAGCACTTGAGTATAAGCGGGTTTAAAATGTGTAGGAAACCCGTGGTTTGAGCCAAATATGATAGACGATATAGAAATTAGAAGGTTCACGAGAAATTGGAATCGAACCAATAAGTTTGTTTGATAAATACATGAATGGGTTAAAATGGGTAAATTCTAGTTTAAGCCGAATGCATAAAAGTCTCAAAATTTATTAAGCCGGATGTCGGACTTTAACTCCATATGATGGGGAATCAAATTACAAACATGTAGGAAGAAACGGTAGGTCAAACGGATAAGCGGATTGAAAGTTACGAATGTTTTCGTAACAAAAATGGCAAAATTGGAAAGGCTGAATGCAGGGACCACCGTAAATTACGGTGCCACCGTAATTTACGGTGGAGCCTGAAAGTGTTACGCCAGTTTATTACTGGTTTACGGTGGCAACATAGAAAAACATGGGCTACCGTAAATTACGGTACCCACCGTAATTTACGGTGGACCTTGTCCAAAAAAAATGCATTTTAATTAATTTTGTTATCCGGACTCGTTTAGATATGTTTTAAACCCTGTTCGACTAAAGCATTTCATGTTTATGAAATGTAGGTACTTTCTGGGATGCCGGAAGACGATCAAGCTCAACGAAGAACCGAACACGATAAAGATACACGCTTCCGCATTTTGTCACGTAGTAGATTTTTAAACAACAAATTCGATCACATTATGTAGAATAACTTATGATTTGTGAACGTTTTAATAAACCCGTATTCTTATAGCATACACATCTAATTGTTGGTAATTACATACAAATCGTTAATCAGAACCTAGGGTGTTACAGTAACCATTTGTTGAGTGTTTTTTTTTTGTGTCTAATCCGCATATATATCACCATTGCCCTTGATTTCTTGACTGTATATCTCTTAAATGTCAACATATACACGTGTGATTTAGTTTACGAAGATTTTTCAATGTCGAGAACCTCGATCAGAGAGTAAAAAAGGCGTAAGGTTCACAATGGTGTAAAATTAAAAAGGGATATACTGGGATAGGATTCGAGTTACAGGAACAAGGGCCAAATCAACCACCCAAGAATGGAATCGTCAAGCGAAAACACATGACAACCTCCTAGAAGCAGATTTCCTTGCCACCAGACCTTTCTCCATCAATTAGGAATCTGATGCCGTCACTTAACACATTCCTTAAAATGTAGCCATTTGTTGAGTGTTTTTTTTTCTTTTTGGTGTCTAATCCGCATATATATCACCATTGCCCTTGATTTTCTTGACTGCATATCTCTTAAATGTCAACATATACACGTGTGATTATGTTTACGAAAATTTTTCAATGCCGAAAACCTCGATCAGAGAGTATAAAATGCGTAAGGTTCACAATGGTGTAAAATTAAAATGGGATATACCGGGCTAGGATTCGAGTTACAGGAACAAGGGCCAAACCAACCGCCCAAGAATGGAATCATCGAGCGAAAACACTTGACTACCTCCTAGAAGCAGCTTTTCTTGCCACCTGACCTTTCTCCATCAATTAGGAATCTGATGCCGTCACTAAACACATTCTTTAAATTGCAGCCATTTGTTGTGTGTTTTTTTTTGTGTCTAATCCGCATATATATCACCATTGCCCTTGATTTTCTTGATGTATATCTCTTAAATGTCAACATATACACGTGTGATTTAGTTTACGAAGATTTTTCAATGCCGAGAACCTCGATCAGAGAGTAAAAAAGGCGTAACGTTCACAATGGTGTAAAATTAAAATGGGATATATCGTGCTAGGATTCGATGTTTGTACACTTTATGTGGACGCGACTTGGTTCGGTTCGACTCAGTTCGGCTAGACACGGTTAGGTCCGGCTCAAACCCGACGTTACGACATTCCTCCGTCGTGCGCCCCAGAGTTCGGCACGCGAAGCACGGAGCGCCGCGGCCTTTCCCGCCAACACATCACCATGACATCACCTTAGTGATGTCATGATGATGTCACTAATTTGTCATGTAGTTGAAAAAGTTGACTTTGTGAATTTAGGAAAACATATGACGAAACACTTGCGTTTCGTCTTCTTTGTAGGGGCTTAGCCTGTTTCGTCGCCTGTAGGGCTTCTTCAGGCCCAATGTTTGGCCCAAGGTTGTTTCGTCGTGTCATGCGTTTCGTCATGGTCTGTGTCTAGTATAAATACCCCTCTCAGTTTCTGTGTGAAACTGATGAGCACAGAGAGACTTAGTGAGAGTCCGTTAAAACATTGTTTGTATATATTCATGGTTGTACTCATCCATAATCAATAGATATTGAATCTTTGGTTACCCGTGTGTTTTAAACTTTGTTTGGTTTGCACCGTCACGGGATTCCGCACCCGTTACCGTGTTCGTGATAGACAAGGATAGGTTTACGTTATCGGATCCACCGAAAAAATGGGACCTACAATTGGTATCAGAGCCTTGGCTCTTTTACTTGTTTAAAACCAAACATTGTTGTGTTTTATCAAGTGATTTTTAGTGATTTTCCAGATTTTTGTTCTTGAAAAGTTTGTATTTTTCTGAAAATGTGCCAAAAAAAAAATCTGATTAAACTTGTTATTTTGCTATAAGTTCTTACAAAAACCTTGTTGTCTTACATGTTTACATGATTAAACAGTTGGTTTTTACTGAAGTTTTAAGCAAAATTGTATTCGATAATTTTTCCGGTGACCGGAAAACCCATCGAGTTCATCATTGTTCTTGGTGGTCTTCAAAGTGTTCATACTGTTCTTCATATTATATGTGTGTTTGATCCGAATTCTTGTTTAAATTAAAGTGTAGTTTATTATAATACTATTGTTTGACTTTAGTGTACAATGTGTGATGATGTTTTTTGAAAATTGTGTTTGAAAATGGTGTACAATGTGTTAGAAATATCTCACCAAAACTTCACTTTGATCTTATCCTTTTATTTTTGTCACATTAACTTTAATTAAGGTCTCGTCATTTATCAATTACCTGGGTTTCGTCATCAAAGTTTAACCATTAAGGTTTCGTCAGATCCATCATAATTCACAACAAGAATTGATTTTCGTCGATCATATCAAAAATCTGTTTCGTCATCTCATTAACAACTGTTTCGTCATACAACTTTAAAAAAAAAAAAAAAAAACATCAGTAGTCAAAAGTCAAATATTTCAGCACCATAAATCATATTCACTTTCGTCGACATGTCATGTATTTTTTTTAAAGTTTTTTTTAATTGGGCCTATTATACAAAATACTTTCATTCTTTCGTGGACAGTTGACTAATTGGACCAAATTGTTATTTGTGGGCTGTTATATTTCGTGGGTCATTTTTAAACATTTACAATTAAAAAAAAAAAACCTTGGGCCTAGTCAATCTGATTGGAAGACGGTACAAGTATTATTACCGTGACATCACAAGTCTTCGTGATTTTATAGTCTTCGTTGACTAAGGCCTTCCGGTCAAGAAGTCTTCGTAGACAACAAACATTGTTAGTGGGCCAATATTGTTTGGGCTGACTACAACAAGATTTGCTACAACAGATTTTTTTTGGGGGTCGGGTATTTGCGGAGTTGATTTGAATCGCGCTTCTAAATATCACAGTTTCATCAAAAATAGTTTCGTCGGAACTTGTTAAAGTTTTTAACAGAGGCTCTGCAAAAGTGATTTGACAGCGTGTTTTCATGTGTGTGACCAGGTTTTCACTTTCATTCATCAATCATGAGTTGTACTGGCCTTTGGGATTGGAGTACGGACTCACAATCAGTTCAAAATCAGACTTCGTTGGCTGATTTGTTAATGAATTCCTTGCCTCAACAAAAACAATCAATAAGTACGAGTCCATGGGATTGGAGTACGGACCCACGACCAAGTCAAAAACAGATTTCGATGGCCGAATATATGTCGAATTCCATCCCTCAACAACAACAGTTAATAAATGCAAGTGTGTGGCACCCTAAATGTTGGTGCACTACATCTGTCGACTTCGTCTTGTATCGAGTCTTAGACTAGTTAGAATAGATCAGGGCTTGTAGAATGAGAAAATGTGATAGAGTTAGTAAGATTTCGCTTGAAGCTTCTCAAGCGAAATCAACATGATAAGATTTCGCTTGAGTCATGCTGAAGCGAAATCCTGATGTCTATATATAGAAGGTCAAGGTCAAGCGAAATCATAAGTATCAATTCTGAATTTCCATACCGAGGTGCTGCCGGTGTGAGAACTGATTGTATTTGTGTTCATATCAATACAAATCGGTGTTAAAGTGAAGATTTAGCTGTTTTAAGTCAAATACTTGTTTTCCGCACCTGTATTTGATGGAATTCCTCTGAACCGACTCGTTTAGGTCGCGAACCCGATCCTTACAATTGGTATCAGAGCTCAGGAGGAGGAGTTCTGCAAAATTCAGCCAAAATCGATCAAAATTTCCTACTTCTACACCTTCTTTTCTTAGTTCAGAAATATTTCACGGTCAAAATTGATTCAATTTCTCACGGATTGTTTAAAAGTACTAGATAACAAACCCATGAAAGTTTCACAGCAAAATTCGACCTAAAAGTGATCAAAATCGACATTTGAATGGAGTTCGCTTGAACAGTTCAGTATTATTGGACGATTTCGCTTGAAACTTCAAGCGACACTTAACATTTCGCTTCAAACAGAGTTCGTTTTCGCTTCAAGGTGATCGCTTCAAGGTTTTCGCTTCAGAAAGTTTCGCTTGAACGATTTCGCTTCAAAGAATTGATTAGTTTCGCTTCAACCAATTTGACAGATTATTTCGCTTGAAGGGTACCGCTTGAAAGATAGTATTTCGTTTGAAAGTGTCTGAAACATGGATAACGATTTCCACAACGCTTTTGCAACATCGCCTAGTTCATCTTCCATTGCTCAGAACATGAATTCTGAAAATGAAATGGGGACTACTCAGAAACCCCCGAAGCTAATGGGAATTGAAGATTACTATGGATGGAAAGATAGATTCGAAAACTGGGTGCAGGCAAATCATTTGAGATCATGGGAATGTATTTTAACAAAGTATACTCCACCACAAACCGAAATGCAGACTGAAAAACAGCTTTCAGATTTTAGTAAAGAAGAACGGGAAATATACCGAGCTGAAAAGATGATGATCAGTTTACTTCAACAGGCCATCAAAGAAGACATCTTCATACTACTTCAACATGACAAAACATCACAATCAATATGGGATGCTCTAAAAATCAAGGTTGAAGGTAGTACAAGTATGATTAAAAGCAAGAAGGCATTGCTTAAAAAGGAATTTGATTTGTTCACAAGTTTGCCCGGAGAAGATACGAAGAAACTCATTGAACGATATTGTCACTTAGTGAGAACAATGTCAATGATGAGCATTAAAAAGGAAAATGATGAATGGGTGGATAAACTTGCTGATGCATTACCTCAGAAAGAGTGGGGAACTTATTTGATGATATTGAAGAATACTGGAGTTTATGATAGATTGTCGATCTCTCAGTTCATTGAAAAAATTGAAAGTCAGGATTTGGAACAGCAGAAGATTGCAAGGATGAATAATCCAAGTGGTCAACAAGATGTAAAGATGTATTACAAGGGTAGTGTTCCGACTTCAGAAGCTGAGAGAAGTCCGAAAATTCAGACTGCTTATAGTGTTGGAGATTCTACAGAAAAGAATGATCAAAATTCAAACAAAAGCAACAGTGGATTCTCATCTTATTCAAGTGTCAATCCAAAGACTACATCAGAAAGCTTTCAGTCTCAAAGCACAAAGATGGGAAATGGTTGTGTGATTAAATGCAACATAGCTCTAAATCTTCCAGAAGGTCAAAGTTTTTCTGAAGACATTGCAAAAGATCATATGGCTTTACTTGGTTCCGTGCTTATCTCATATGAAGGTTTAGTAGCTGGTCGAATTGGAAATCCTATGCTTACCAAAGAGGATTACGACCAAATAGATGCAGAAGAAATGGAACTAATGGATATCAAATGGTGTCTTGCAAGTGTTCTTAGACGTGCTGAAAAGTTCAAGACAATTACCGGGAGAAATGATTTTCTTGATGCTTGTGTTTCTGCTTTAGGTTTTGATAAATCTAAAGGTACTTGTTTCAGGTGCAGGGAAAAAGGTCATTTTAAGCGGGAGTGCAAGAACAGAGAAGTTAGTGGTGCTCAAAATCCATTTGGAAAAGATGACTACTACCGGAAAGCCATTTATCAGCAAGTTGGTCAGACACAAGAATTACAGACGGCTCATGGTAGAAAGATTGAAGATTCAAAGAAAGGATGTTTGGTAGATTTCAACTGGAACAACTACATTTCTTCTAATAGCACAGCATGTATAGTGGACCAAAATGATGAACAACTACCTGAAGGATTCAGCTGGGATATGTTTGTTGATGAAAAAGGAGATTTCAAAGCTTTCATTGCAAAGATTGTTAGAGAACCAGATTTGTTTGCTACTTGGATGAGTTCAATTGGTGAAAAAGTGAAAGATCAATCGATTACATCTGAAGAAAGTTCAGAAAGTGCTGATTCTGAATCATTAAGTACAAACGAGAGTGTGCTTAATGAGGACACTTCAGAAAAGGAAGTTGTATTTGATCAAACACCATCTGACTCTGGTATTTCAGATGCTGATTCTGAAAAATCTGTAGAGTTTGATCAAACACCGATTGAAAATAGCAGTGATGATGAAGAAGAGAAACATATTAATATTGCTAAAAAACATCTTTCTCCTGAAAGTTTTCATTTTTATTTTGCAGATCGCATGGAGAAACTGAAGGAGAAACAAGCTGCAAAAGAACAACAACAGAATGAGGAAGTTAAAGTAGTTGTTGAAGAAAAGGTAACTGATGAAGAAAAAGTGATTGAAGTGGTAAAAACAATCGAGATTGAGAAGATTGTTGAAGTTGAAAAGCCTTGCAAGAAATGTTTGGAAATTTGTAAGAGTTGTGAAGAAAAAGATGTGATTCTGTTTGATAGAGAAAAACTGATAGAAAAGTTACTATCTGATATCAGCTATGTGAAAGAATCGTATAGCGTGTTGAACAGAACTGTGACAGGTCTTCAAACAACGAATTCTGAAAGAGAAAAAGCTTTAACGATGACGAATTCTACATTGATGGCAAAGCAAAAGGCAATTAATCATTACATCGAAGAAAATGCTAATCTAAAGCAAGAGTTGGAGAAAGAAAAGATTGAGAATGAAAGGATCAGAAGGTTATTACTGCGTTATTCTTGTTCTGATTATGTTATTGATCGAGTTTATCCTACTGTTGCAGGTTTTGAAGCATTTCAGGATGAGAAGCAAAAGAATGAGACTGGTAAGAAATCGACTGTTAAATATAACAAGTGTCCGCCTCCTATCTGGGAAGGGTATTCTCCTAGAAAACCAAATGAGGAGCAAGTCGAAAAAGCAGTCAATATAAAGTTAAAATCCGAGACAACTGACGTTTTACCAGATAACATTGATATCACGTTTACCTCGTCTGATACTGATCATGAGTCTGAGTTAATCAAAAAGGTGGTCGATCAGGTGTTGGATACTGAGGAGGTGTCTGAGTCAAAGTTTGAGTCTGGGAGTTCAAGTTCGTCAGTCAACAGTTCAAAGTTGTCGGAAAAACGGTCTTACAGTAAAGAATTTTTGCTATCAAAGGCAAATTTGGATGATGAAACATTTGAAGTTGCATATACTTTAAATGATTCGGAAAAATTATACTCTGACAAAGAGTTTCCGATTAGAAGTGTTCGTTTTGACATGATTAAAAAGGTTTTCAAAATGACAGAAATTAATTTTTCTGAAATTAAGGATCTAAAATCTATTGAAAAACCTAAAAAATACACTTCTAGAGTTCAACAAAGGTTAAACAAGAAAAAGGGAAAAAAGAATTACAATTCTGATTCTAGTTTTCAAAAGAAAACAAATCAAAATTGTAGTTACAAAAAGAAAGGTATTGGTTTTATTCCACCTGAAAATCGTAAAAATGAAAAATATGTTAGAGATTTTAAATCAAAAATGACATATGTTGCAGGAAAAAGCTATGAAGAGGAGTCAAATAGCTTATCTTTGAAAAAATCAAATCAAGAGTTCCTTGCTGAAAGGAAAAAGACAGGAACTGGAGTTTTTCATCCAACTGGAGTTTTTCAACCCAAAGACACAAGAACTTGTTTTCAATGTCAAGTTGTTGGACACATCGCTCACAATTGTCCAAACAAAGTCAACAAAAAACAGGGAGTCTCTGAAAAACTTAAAGAAAAAGTGGTTGAAAAGAATGATTCACCAACTACAAACTTCAAAAATTTTGAAAATTCAAAAAATGAAGTTGGTGAAAATTCTAAAAAATTGTACAAAAAGAGGGCGAAAGACAATCAAAAATGGATCGTTAAAAATTCAGGTGAAAAATCTGACGATGATTCTGACTCCACAAAATCAGAGGAGTCACAAGATGAGATCAAAGATTTGATGAATGATGTTGACATTAAATCACTGAGTGTGGAAGAGATTAAACAAATGGTTGATAAAATAGAAAGCTCAGATTTTGATATTGAAAAAACATTTAATGAAAATGTTAAGAAAATTTTCAAGAAAATGCTTGATGGGAAAGTAAAGGGGGTTAAAGATTTTTATGCAACTAAAAAGGCAACTTACAACCCTACAGCTCAGGAATTGGAAGCCACCAAGTCAAATAAGACTTGGGTGGAAGTTTGCTTTCCTTAAAGTCTTAGGACTTGCCGGAGATCCCAAGTTTATATCGTGGATCAGGAATCGGCATTTTTCTAATGTTTGAAGTTTTTGGTTAAAAGTTTTTGATAGTGTTTGAATATTTACAGGTTGTATGACTACGCCGGAGCTTCCAGGTTGGTAAGTGCGAAGCAGGAATCGGCATTTTGATTGGTAAAATGGTGATGTAGACGTAACATTCCTACATGTGGTAATTCTTACATTTGGTATAGTAGGTGCATACATGAAAAAGGTTAATCAAGGTCATTAAGTTGAACTTGATTGGACCATACTTACAATTGGTATTTCGAATAGACAATGTGATGAACCACACTCCAAATCTACAAATGATTATATCATAAAAACTTATTTTCCGGAAAAATCATTTTGATTAAAACAAACTTAAGTGTTTTGAAATCTAAATGAGAAAATAGTTTTGTGATACGGGGAGTTCTGATTGTTTATGCCGAGTGAATGGCGATTTGATGCGATTCGATATCGGTTGTCATTTTATTGTACAGTTTATTTTCAAATTTCCTAAAATGTGTTTGCATTTTAGGGGGAGTAAAATTTTCAGAAAATCCAAAAACATTTGAAAATTTGAAAAAGACAAAAACATGATAAAATTCAAAAATGAGTTTTTGTTGCATATAGAGGAAATGATAGTACATCAGTGGACTGTCACAACATGCTAAAGAAATGTAAAGAAAAAATGTGATAAACAATCTTACTGTGGATATGTCAGTAGGTTTTTGCACATTTAGTAGATTGTGATGAGATATAAACCTAAATTTCAAACTTGCTTGTTCTGTGGGTTAACACAAACTTGGATATATAGGTAACCCCTGAAATCTTGTTTGAAAGGTCCCTTATTCTGAGATACTAGGTCTTTATGCTCAGTGATATCTGGGGTATTATCCCGGGACTTCTGCTGAAAGAAATTTCTGACCTAGTCCCCGGATAATGCTTTCTGCAAATGCTTGAAACATAGCATCGCCCTCAGCAAGCTGATGAAACAATAAAATTGATAGTCGCTGCTGTTGTAATGCAAAAGATCCTCTAAAGGGGACACACCAAAAGTCGAAGCCGTCATCTCTCTGCGTATACGGGAGTATCGACCTGAGCTCTCACGGCCCTCGCACTATAATTTATTCC
Source organism: Helianthus tuberosus (assembly GCA_030545235.1). Classification (NCBI taxonomy): domain Eukaryota; kingdom Viridiplantae; phylum Streptophyta; class Magnoliopsida; order Asterales; family Asteraceae; genus Helianthus; species Helianthus tuberosus. The sequence continues at coordinate 140,226,779 of CM060426.1, read as the reverse complement.
CTTACAGATATCATATGTGGTATACTCACCTGTAAGACTGAATATTGGGATCTGGATACGGGAGTATATTCAAGTAGTGGGACACACGGATAAGTTTAAGTTGCTTAAAACATTAACAACGTATCTCGGATCAATTGAACTTTGTGTGAAAATTTAAGTGGACAAACATACTGACAATCTAGGTAAATTGTTTAGAACTTAATATGAAATGAAGCTTAACGGTGTTAGTGATATGTCTTAAAAACTGATATGATCCTCTTGCACGAACTCACAAAAATATTGTTTGTAAATATTTCTTTATTGTATTCCTTTACAATCAAAAATTACAAAAAGATTTTAGTGTGTTTTAGCATAAATTTTTGAAAAATCCAAAAAGATTTTCGACAACTGATATTGGAAAGCTGATTGTCAAAATTTCAAGTGCTAAACATGATGACTTGGTTGTGAGGGGGAGTGAATATTAAAATGTCAAAAAGGTTTGTTAAAATCCTACAATTGGTATTTTTTAAAACCTACATTTGGTTCATCATTGGTTTGTGATATGAGAAAGAATTATCTGATTATATCAGATTGTTGGTGCATTTAAATTGTTAAATTTAGAAAATTTATTTCTGGGTTAAGATTGTTACAGGTGAGCCAGGTTAGTTCATTCAAAGCTTACAAAAGTCAGACTCTGATCATGAATCTAAAGTTTGCTAGTTGCTGATGCTGATGAACTTAAGGAATCAAGAGATCTGATCAAGAGAATTAGATAAAAGCCAGGCAATGATCTTGTAAACAACATTTGAGTCAGACATCGATCCTAAAGCAGATGTTGCTGAAGAACAAATGAATACCAGCAAATAGTGAGGGGGAGTCTGATAGAGCCAGGAGATTCTGGAAAAGAAGATAGAAAGAGAAAAGCCCAGAGACTGATCAAGAATGAAGATGCGAAGACGCAGCATTGGTGTGACTCGATAGTCGACTCGTCAACATCTGAGGGGGAGTCTGTTGGTGCACTACATCTGTCGACTTCGTCTTGTATCGAGTCTTAGACTAGTTAGAATAGATCAGGGCTTGTAGAATGAGAAAATGTGATAGAGTTAGTAAGATTTCGCTTGAACATTTGAATGTTGAAGGGATTTCGCTTGAAGCTTCTCAAGCGAAATCAACATGATAAGATTTCGCTTGAGTCATGCTGAAGCGAAATCCTGATGTCTATATATAGAAGGTCAAGGTCAAGCGAAATCATAAGTATCAATTCTGAATTTCCATACCGAGGTGCTGCCGGTGTGAGAACTGATTGTATTTGTGTTCATATCAATACAAATCAGTGTTAAAGTGAAGATTTAGCTGTTTTAAGTCAAATACTTGTTTTCCGCACCTGTATTTGATGGAATTCCTCTGAACCGACTCGTTTAGGTCGCGAACCCGATCCTTACACTAAACCCCAACCTCAACCTCAAGTTTCCACAACACAACCTCAATTTGATCCAAGTGTCAATTATGGTCCGGTCATACAGTTGGGAAACGGTGATCAAACAAGAACTGCGTTTTATGCTGAAATTGTCAAGAATGTCAAAGATGGTGAATCTTCAGGAAATGATGACAGTTCAGGATATAGTGGCAGTACTGATAAAGATGGATCAGGTGCGAGTGATTACAGTTCAGAATCGGATGTCAAGGAGAGAATGGATTCTGAAGCTGATAGTTTGTTGAATGATGCTGAGGAGTTGAAGTCTCAGAAATCTGTTCTTATCAAGAAGGCTGCTGCTACATCTAAGGAAATGGAGAAGTTCTTCTCTGAAGACGGATCTTTTTCTTTTCAAACTGCCTTTATGGCAAATGTTTCAGCCTCTTCGAGTCAGGTAAATTCTAAAACTCCTAAAATATGTAATGATTGTGCTTATATGAAACAGGAATGTGAAAGAACAAAACTGGAATGTGATACAATTCATAGTCACAATCAAAGTTTGGTTATTGAAATGTCTAAGTGCAAAGACGCAAATATGGCTTTAACGAGAAACGAAAAGGATTTTAAATCTTTGATTGAAAACTTAAAGAAAAGTGTTTCCGAAGTGACCAAAGTGGTTTATCATAAACAAATTAGTATTAACGATTACATTAACATCGTTGAGGAAACCAAAAAGGAGTTAGCCATTGCCAAATGCGAGCATGATGCAATCAAGCAAAAGTTGGAAAGTTATTCTAACTCCCGATTTGTGCTCGATCACCTTATTGACGTTCAACAACTGAAGGGAAATGTGAGTGGTGTTGGGTATAAGAAATGTCCGCCCACTTTGAGACAAAATTATACTTGCATGCCTGATGAAGAAGAAATGCCACGTTTTGAGCCAACTGTACCTCTTGATTATGGGGAAGTTACAACTGGCTTAGGGTTCAAAACGGACAATTCTTCGGAGGGCTCATCTGATCGGAAAGAAAAGTCATCATGTGCTTCAAATCAAAGTCCTCCAACCATTGAGGACTATGATTCATCTGATGATGAACCAGATGTGATTGATCAGGATGAATCACTTGATAAGAAGAAGGGAATAGAAATTTCAATTGAGAATCATATTCTTTGTGATCCTCCTACTCCTACTGTGCAACCTATTGCCAAACAAGTGATAGATCCTGTCAAGGATGTCAAGAATGACAAGGAATGTGTGTCTGCTGTTAAGAGCAAAAATGTGTTGTATACTTTGGTCGGTGATACTAAAATTTATTCAGACAAAGATTTTCCAATTAAAATTGTCAATCCATCTTTGATTGATAAAGTTTTTGAGGATAATACAAGCAAATTTTTGGGAAAGACAATCCCTGGAAAACAGAAATCACCGACAAAGCAACAACCTGTTGCTTCTAAGGGTAAACAACAGCAACAACGAGCTCCAAAGCCAAAGGCTAAGGTTGAATCAAAAGGAGCCCGTTACAAGAAGAAAGCAAAAGATGTCAAGTTTGTAGCATCAAAGGGTACTGATAAAGTGGAGACTTTTGAAAATAAGTCAAATACCGATTTTGTTCAAAAGGTCAACATTTTGAAACGTAATAATGATAACAATTACACTCAACACACAAATGGGTGTGAAGCTAGTACCTCTGGGTCTACAACTTCTACGTCAGGTCGTCGATCAAATTCTCCTAAGTTTGTTGAAAGGAGAACTTGTTTCAAATGTGGGAAGTTTGGGCACATCAATAAAGACTGCACAAACTCGCCCAAACCAAATTTTGTTGAAAGAGCCCCTTCTGAACAAGGTCACTCACAACGTCGTCCTGTTTCTCCAAAACATGATAAACGAACTATTAAAGAACAGGAAACAAAACATCGACATAAAAATGTGAAGGTGATTGAAAAGGCGTTAAAACCGGAGGTTGTCCTAACAAAGTCTGTTAAGTTAGAAATTAAAAATGAAAAACAAAAACAGATTTGGAAACCAAAATCGGTAACTGTTTCAGGGGGAGCTACATCCATTCCGAATCATCGGGAAATGGATGTTACAATTCTCGATGATGAAGGACGACCCAAGTCTGTGAAGGCTTGGGTCCCCCTCTCCAACTAATCTCTGAGTGAGTATGCAGGATGTTCCAGGAGGAACTATCGATAGTCATCGGATTGTTGATAGTGGAATATTCATGCATAAGATCAGAGACAAAAGAAATTGTTGTCTTTGATGGAGAGAAAAAGAAAAGAAGACAAAATTTTCTGTCGAAGGAGATTGAAAGCTTCGACAAAATGAAAATCATTTCAAAGTTTGATTGTTAAAGGCTTTGATTGGGTCCCCAGGATAGATTCAATCAAAATGTACGCACCTGCAGCACGTCAGAAGTTCAAAATCAACATGATGAACGTGCAGTGTACATTTCTTCACGGTGTGATTGAAGAAAATGTGTTTGTTGAACAAACCAACCGGGTGTGCGGATGCCTTGGCATGGAGTGAACAACCGCACACTACTTCTCAAGAGAAAGACAAAGACCTTCGCTGGTGCAATGTGGAAGACCAGCCGGACCCAAAGGTTTATGATCTTGTTGTTGTGAAGAGATTTCTCAGTAGCTACAAAATCGACTTTGAAGTCCACATCGGGTGGATATCCAGTTTGGGAGAGCGCTCAGATTCCTTGCAATGCACGAAGTAGTTGCAGGATACGGTTTTAAATTTCTAATCTCTCCTATACTTGTCGATATTTAAGCTGCTTTATAAATTGTTATCCTCTCGTAGCACTCTTTGGCCTGACACGTTGAACTCGAATATCACCTCACACGTGATTGTTTCACTATGAAACTTGTCAATGTTGTCATGGTCCGCACCGCTTACCGACATGCCAACTGATTTTTCCAAAATTCGATAAATCATTTCTGATTCAAAATTAATTTTGGTAAACGGCATTGAGGTACAACATGAGTTAACCGACATCGGGAAATCGTTTTTGTATATATCTTGGTGTATTTTAAATTTATCTTAGTTTGTTGATTTTAGGGGGAGTAAATCCAAAATTTGAAAATTCAAAAACATCGAAAAATTTCAAAACGCAAAAACAATAGAAAAACAAAAATGAGTTTCCTGGCGAGAAAAAGAGAAAATGATAGTAAATCAGTGGTCTGTTGAAACCTCTTTAAACTGAAATGCAAAATGAAAAATGTTAAGCAGCTCTATATAAGATGTATCGGTAGGCTCACAATCATTTTAAAGTGTGCAGGGTGATATAAATCCTTAAATCGACTGAAGATCAGGTGGGAACCGCACATTGGCATATGGTCTTAGTATCGAAATTTCGTTTGAGAGATTGCCGAGGTTCTGAGATATGTGGTCTTTATGTTGTTTATCATCTGGGTATCATGGTTGTATCAAACCGAAATATAGCGGAGACGAAGTCTAGATCTTCCATGATACTATACATACGTGTACATATTGCATTCGACCTCAATAAGTGATCAACAATCACATGTCCAAACAAAATAAGTGATAATATATCACAGATTCTTTGCGGGAGTCAAGTTCGTCTCTCTGCTGTACGAAAGCACTGACCTGTTCACGGACTTGCTCCTATGCCCTCATGCATATGAAAATCAAGTTCCTTATCAATAAGTGATTCTATCACATAGGGCTTGTTTTCAATCAAAATAAGTGAGTTTCTCACATTCTTTTATACGGTCAAACGGATGATAAACAGTATACTCACCGGTAAGATGAACTCTCGTGCATACCTTGATACGGGAATGTGTCGTGTGTGGATGAACACCGGTCGGTAAGTATAAATCATACCTTAACGTATCCCCTTGCCATGATTACATCTGATAAGTTGAGCTTATGTGGACAACAATACCGATAATTGTTATAGGATGCTTATCTAATTGTTAATTATAAGAACAAAAAGAGCGTTTTGGCATGACCGTACACTGATATGATTCTCTTACCCTCGAAACTCGCAAAAAGAATGTCTGTAAATATTTGTTTACTGCTTTCGTTTCTGCATCTTTGTATATATTTATTTATTGCTTTCTGTCTTTACATTTGAAAAATGAAAACTTCCAAAAAGATTTTAGGTGTGTTTTAATATAAACTTTATAAAATCCAAAAAGATTTTGCTTCTAGTTTATTTTTGATTGACCGATGTTGGAACTCGAGTCTATCCTACCCAAAATCCTGATCATAAGCCGGAAAACAATTGCACCTTCATAAACTGTCGAAGTTAACAGGTTTTGAAAGTTAAAGGATTAAAATTGATCATTTTCTAAACTTTCAAACTGTTGTCGGTCGGTGTTTGATTGAGATTTGATCTCATATGTGTCGTTTGTTTAATTTGTCTATATTCCAAGCAGTTGTTCTCATTACGTGTTTAGCTTTCTTGTATGTGCAGATGCGACATCAGAATCAGCTAAAGACGAAGAGAACGTGTCAGATGACAAGCCGTAAAGTGAAGACACGACGTTGATGCAATCAGAAGATCAAGATGATCGGATTGCAGTTGATCACTCATCAACACCACAAGGATCTAAAGAATTGAAGATCAAAAGATTCACAGGCATAACTCAATGGAGAGTTCATTCTAAGGGGGAGTTTGTTAACACACTACCTAAATGAAAAGGGAGTTTGTTGATACACCTTCTACTTACGAAGCGTGAAGACTTTGAAGATCCTCCGACATGAAAGACACAGAAGATGAACCATCACGAGTAGCGTCCAAGGGGGAGTTTGTTGGTACACTTTATGTGGACGCGACTTGGTTCGGTTCTACTCAGTTCGGCTCGACACGGTTAGGTCCAGCTCAAGCCCGACGTCACGACATTCCTCCGTCGTGCGCCCCAGAGTTCGACACGCGAAGCACGGAGCGCCGCGGCCTTTCCCGCCAACACATCACCATGAAATCACCTTAGTGATGTCATGATGATGTCACTAATTTTTCATGTAGTTGAAAAAGTTGACTTTGTGAATTTAGGTAAACATATGACGAAACACTTGTGTTTCGTCATCTTTGTAGGGTCTTAGCCTGTTTCGTCGCCTGTAGGGCTTCTTCAGGCCCAATGTTTGGCCCAAGGTTGTTTCGTCGTGCCATGCGTTTCGTCATGGTCTGTGTCTAGTATAAATACCCCTCTCAGTTTCTGTGTGAAACTGATGAGCACAGAGAGACTTAGTGAGAGTCCGTTAAAACACTGTTTGTATATGTTTGTGGTTGTACTCATCCATAATCAATAGATATTGAATCTTTGGTTACCCGTGTGTTTTAAACTTTGTTTGGTTTGCACCGTCACGGGGATTCCGCACCCGTTACCGTGTTCGTGATAGACAAGGATAGGTTTACGTTATCGGATCCACCGGAAAAATGGGACCTACATTCGAGTTACTGGAACAAGGGCTAAACCAACCACCCAAGAATGGAATCGTCGAGCGAAAACACTTGACAACCTCCTAGAAGCAGCTTTTCATGCCACCAGACCTTTCTCCATCAATTAGGAATCTGATACCGTCACTAAACACATTTCCTAAATTGTAGCCATTTGTTGAGTGTTTTTTTTTGTGTCTAATCCGCATATATATCACCATTGCCCTTGATTTTCTTCACTGTATATCTCTTAAATGTCAACATATACACGTGTGATTTAGTTTACGAAGATTTTTCAATGCCGAGAACCTCGATCAGAGAGTAAAAAAGGCGTAAGGTTCACAATGGTGTAAAATTAAAATGGGATATACCGGGCTAGGATTCGAGTTACAGGAACAAGGGCCAAACCAACCACCCAAGAATGTAATCGTCGAGCGAAAACATTTGACAACCTCCTAGAAGCAGCTTTTCTTGCCACTAGACCTTTCTCCATCAATTAGGAATCTAATGCCGTCACTAAACACATTCCTTAAATTTTAGCCATTTGTTGAGTGTTTTTTGTGTGTGTCTAATCCGCATATATATCACCATTGCCCTTGATTTTCTTGATTGTATATCTCTTAAATATCAACATATACACGTGTGATTTAGTTTACGAAGATTTTTCAATACCGAGAACCTCGATTAGAGAGTAAAAATGGCGTAAGGTTCACAATGGTGTAAAATTAAAATGGGATATACGGGGCTAGGATTCGAGTTACAGGAACAAGGGCCAAACCAACCACCCAAGAATGGAATCGTCAAGCGAAAACACTTGACAACCTCCTAGAAGCAGCTTTTCTTGCCACCAGACCTTTCTCCATCAATTAGGAATCTGATGCCGTCACTAAACACATTCCTTAAATTGTAGCCATTTGTTGAGTGTTTTTTTTTTGTTTCTAATCCGCATATATATCACCATTGCCCTTGATTTTCTTGACTGTATATCTCTTAAATGTCAACATATACACGTGTGATTTAGTTTACGAAGATTTTTCAATGCCGAGAACCTCGATCAGAGAGTAAAGAAGGCGTAAGGTTCACAATGGTGTAAAATTAAAATGGGATATACCGGGCTATGATTCGAGTTACAGGAACAAGGGCCAAATCAACCACCCAAGAATGGAATCGTCGAGCGAAAACACTTGACAACCTCCTAGAAGCAGCTTTTCTTGCTACAAGACCTTTCTCCATCAATTAGGAATATGATGCCGTCACTAAACACATTCCTTAAATTGTAGCCATTTGTTGAGTTTTTTTTTTTTTTTTGTGGCTGATCCGCTTATATATCACCCTTGCCCTTGATTTTCTTGACTGTATATCTCTTAAATGTCAACATATACACGTGTGATTTAGTTTACGAAGATTTTTCAATGCCGAGAATCTCGATCAGAGAGTAAAATTAGAAATTCGTGTAAATAAGAAACATGCATTTTACTTATAACTGAATTAGGTTAAGAGAATTTACATGGACCACTGGTGATGAAGTTAATGTAATTACGGGTATTACACCTTCGTCTCTCTCGGTGGTATGAATAATAATATTCTTCTCCGACGTCGTTTCGATTTCGTCGGAAGTAATTTCGGTGGTGGTAGTGTGTTCTTCTAAACCGGCATGGCGGCCGGAAGTGAACTCCATTTGTCGGGAAGATAAAAGATTAACTGGTTCGAGGGCTATTGCTACTTAATTTGGGCCCAGTCCACTTCTTAAACAAGTCCACATGTAAGCCCAACTTAATATTAATAGATTTATTGCACATGTCACTTAAGCCCAAGTTAATATTACTGTAACACCCCTTTAGAGTTTAGACTACCTTTACTATTCTTTCTAGTAATAACAATAGACGATAACATTTTTAATAACTTTTATTTATCTTTTAATTTGTTTTTTTTTTCCAATAACTTGACTTCTTCAACTCTTTTAAAAAGTCTAGAAATGCAGTGATGTTTAATTTTTGTGTCTAAAATTCCCATATAAATTTTATAGAAAACATAGTTGTACTGAAAATAATACATACATCTTTTTTTGTATCGTAAACTATTCTGAGTTTCGGTACCAAACGGACAAAGTCAATACCATTCCCGATTTCAATTTTTATGGTTTCATTTTTGTGTAGTATAACATGATACTATTTAACCACTTGGGGTGTCCCAGTAGCCAGCCTCACCTACCTCTTCCCAGAGGACCCCGGTTCGAATCCTGGCAGGCACATCCTCCATGCTTTCGCTTACGGGTGGGTATTAACCGCCAGACAGCTATGGGGCTAAGCTAGCTTGTGGAGTGGGATCACTCCAGCGGTTGGGAGGACCGTGCAATATCCCCCCCCCCCCCCAACGATGTGACAACCCTCATAATTACAGGTATCCGTATGATTAATTAATATTAAATTGTGCTTAATGTTTGTGCTTAGTTACAACTGATGACGTAACTGCATTTTTTCAGCAAAATTCAGCTTTTTAACATACTAGTCTTGTGCAGAAAATTGACTAAATGGTCCTGAATGCTTTCCTAAGTGTTGGGAATTAAAAGTGTTACAAAAAGTTACATAAAAGACACTATACAGAACAACTTAGCACTTTAACGAACCGGTATCTAACCGAACAACCGGACATTACCCGGGAACACCAAAATTTTGCCAGATACATTGTTTTATTATTTTTGAACTAGTTATGGTCCCCGAATACCCCAACACATTATAAAATGTGCCATACACACATAACACTAGATTTTTACATTTAACTTCCAACCATTTACCTAACCATCAAAATTTACAAATAACCCCCCCTTGATGATTTACGGCCCATGTAGGGACCCCACCACTAGATTTCATTTCAATATTTTAATTGGATTGTTGCTTGATTTGGTTGCCATATTATTTGTGTAAGAGATTATAAGTATGGAGCATAGATTACAAGGATCATTCCATATCATTTCATATCTTACAAACTTCACTCCACATCCCTCAACCTCTCTCTCTCCCTATCGGCTCACCTTAGTGCCACCACCACCACCACCTTGCCACCACCATCATTCCATTTTTAAGCTTAATTCAAGTGCAAGAAGGTGATCCATGGAGCTTGGTGTTTGAGGAACTTGAAGAACCTTCATCCTTTGCTTTCATCATCCATTTTTCATCATCTTTTTTCTAGTGATCTTCCCTAGCCTTTGAGCTAGTTGTAAGCTTCTTGCTACTAGTTTTTACTTCTCTTTTTGTTAGTTAAAAAGATATACATTGTTATAAAGAACAAGAACACTAAAAGACTTAAACAAGAATCATGAACATGAAACTTAAAGATGATGAAATCTTGTTAAAATAATGTTGTTAAATACATGCATGGCACTTGATTGTTGATTTCTTGATAATATGATGTTGATCATCATATGGAACTTGTTAAAGTATGATTAAAAACATGGTTTAACAAGTTAGAAGGTGATTACGGGTTTACATGAAATAATCATCTTCTTGATTAAACATGAACTTGAAAGTGAAATGATTTTCTTGTATAGTCACAAACCAAGTGAACTAGTAAACTTGTAAATCCAAGAGTTGTGAATGATTTTTCTAAAAGAAACCAAGTTAAAAAGATGATTCTTGAATGATCATGGTTTTTATTAAACTTACACTATATTTTAGTAGAAAGACAAATAAATAAACCCTAGAGAAACAAGAAAATGCTATGGATAAACATTTTTGTAAATTATGTTTACAAGTTGTAAACACCAAACCTTTGCAAGAATGAGATTTTAAAAGAAGTAAACACACTTTGGAGGGTAACTAAACCCACTAAACACTTTACCAAGTTACTACGCGTTTTTGTGAAATATCAAGTTCATGACTATTATATAAAGCATATAGTTTTTGCTCTTGGTGTTGTAAAGTGTTTGTTGATGGTTATTGCGATTATTTTGAAAAGAAAATGATATGCTAAATAGTATGGACACCTCCATTTACAAAGGAAACTGATTGTTATCTATACCATGTTAGGACGTGCTTAATTCCTGATTATTAGAGTAACTAATCTAACCGAGCAAACCAAGGTGAGTTCACACTCTTTCTAAGGCATGGGATTCCCGGTGGTTGGGAATGGGTTAAAGAACTAAAACGGAACCTGCATATCCTCCTTGGGTAGGATATGTACCGCCATCCTCCATGGGTAGGATGCCAATATTAATCCTGCGTATTCTCCTTGGGTAGAATACGTACGTTCGTCCTCCTTGGGTAGGACAACAACCTTAAACTTACTAGACAAAACTCTATCATTAAGTCCCTCATTTTTATATCGACTTAATCGCCAGGCCAATGGCGAGCGGGTCATTAGTTAATAGCGCTATTAGGGTTGACAAGCCTCACACCGTGCTGGTAAGACGGGCGTGTACTAATGGATCTGGGCACTCAGTCAATGATGATAGACATTGACTTAGGGCACAACTTACTTTCGTCAGTTGTCGATATGGTAACGGTCTAGTGGTTCACATGGGGAAGCCCCCACTGATTATGGATATGGTCTGGGGAAAAATAAAGATACTGGTTAACTCGTGATTTACGAAACAACTTTTGGTTTTCAAAACAAACTTTTAAAACTAAACAACCAACTGTGAACTCGCTCAACTTTGTTGTTGACTCCTTGTTACATACCTTGCAGGTCGTTCGGTATTTATGGAGCTTGCACGAGGAGACGTGATCGTTGTGGGGCATGGACAGTGGTGTGCCATGCTAAACATTTAAACTTTATGAACTTATTGAACTTATGTTTTGGTTTTATGTTTTATGCTTCCGCTGTTTAATTTGAACTTGGTTAACTAGTTTTTGAACACCAATTATATTGCGTGGTTGGATTTTTATCTATTTTAAATACATTGTTCAATATTATTGGTGGCTTGATCCTGGTCAGTCACGCCTCCATGCAGTGATACTCCGCTTGTGGATTTTGGGGGTGTGACAGATTGGTATCAGAGCCATTGGTTATAGTGAACTTGGTTTTAAAAAGGGAAAAGCTTTTTGACAAAACCATACTATAACCTGTACCGTGCTCAACGATCCACAACGACGCTTCGCTCCCCGTGCAAGACTCGACACAATAGGTGGTATGATTTATGTTTATATTGTCTGTTTGATAGTTCACATAGTGCATTAGTTAACGTGATAACTGCTATTTGAACCATGTGTACTTACTCTCTTCTGTCATCCCACGCTTACGCACTTTCGCGACACTCTTCTCACTTACGTTGCTTCGTTGTGAAGATCATGAGTGGACGTTTGAACTTGACTCAAGCCCAGCTGACGGCTCTAATTAACGAACTAGTGGCTGAGGCACTCGCAGCTGTCCCTGCAGGAGGTCAACATGCTCAGCCTCCCGTATGTACGTTCAAAACATTCATGGATTGCCGACCTAGTACTTTCAGCGGCACAGAAGGAGCTGTAGGTCTTCTTCACTGGTTCGAGAAGATTGAGTCCGTTTTTGAGATGTGTGAATGCCCTGAAGCTCATAGGGTGAAATTTGCTACTGGAACACTCGAAGGTGCTGCGTTAACCTGGTGGAAAGCACAGGTTCAACTGCTAGGGCTAGCGGTTGCTAATGCCACCCCATGGAACGACTTCAAAGATTTGATCAAAGAAGAGTACTGTAGTCGTGACGACATCCACAAGCTAGAGGTGGAATTTTTCAATTTGAAGATGACGGGGTCTGAAATCGAGGCATACACAAATAGATCGAACGAATTAGCTATCTTGTGTCCTACTATGGTGGATCCTCCTATCAAGCGTATCGAGCTGTACCTTAAGGGTTTAGTACCAGAAATTCAGAGCCACGTGACCTCAGCTAATCTTGGCACCATTCAGCAAATCATCCGCTTGGCTCATCGTCTCACTGATCAGGCAGTTGAGCAGAACAAGCTGCCCAAGCGTATTAGCGCTACTACTACTTCTGATGCTCCCAGTGATAACAAGCGCAAGTGGGATGGAAATTCAGGCAAGGGTTCTACTTCAGTTCAGTCTCAGTCCCAGCAGCGAAAGACAAATGAGTACAGGAGCCCCAGTCAGCAGTCTTCTGGGAATCAAGGTCCGGGTGGATACAGGGGAAATCACCCTAAGTGCAATCGATGTAATTTGCACCACAGCGGGCCGTGCCACAAGGGTTGTTGTCAGAGATGTAACAAGCTGGGTCATGAAGCCAAGGATTGCAGGAGCACACATCCTGCGAATCAGAATCGTCAACAGCAGCCACAAGCTCCACAGAATCAGCAACAGGAACATCAGGGTAACAAGGGATGCTATCATTGTGGTGCTGAAGGTCACTTCAAGAGAAACTGCCCCCAGTTGAACCAGAAACAGAACAACAACAACAACAATCAGGGGAACGGAAACAATAATGGGGGAAACAATGATGGCAATGGTGCCAGGGGACGTGCGTTCGTGATTGGGCAGGGTGATGCAAGGAACGATCCCAACGTTGTGATGGGTAAGTTTCTTCTGGATGACTTCTTTGTTACTGTTTTATTCGATTCGGGTGCCGATACTAGTTATGTGTCCTTAAAAGTTAGTCAAATGCTTAAGCGCACCCCAACACTTTTGACCACCAAACACATGGTAGAGCTAGCAAACGGTAAAAATTTAGAGGCCACATACATAGTTAAGGGTTGTAATCTTGTTCTTGCTGATAAGACCTTTTCTATCGACCTCATTCCTATCATTCTGGGTAGTTTCGACGTTGTTATTGGGATGGATTGGTTATCTCATCAGCAAGCGGAAATTCTTTGCAACGAGAAGATTGTCCGCATCCCTCGTTCTGGTGAAGAACCCCTCGTGATTCGTGGTGACAAGAGTGGTGCAGTTGTAGGCATCATCTTTTTCCTTAAGGCCCAGAAGTGTTTGCGAAAGGGCCACACAGCTATTTTAGCTCTCGCTACTGACGCATCAACGAAAGAGAAGAGAATTGAAGACATTCCTATTGTACGCGATTTTCCTGAGGTATTCCCCGAGGAATTACCTGGTCTTCCGCCTCATCGTCAAGTCGAGTTTCAAATCGAGCTAACTCCTGGAGCAGCACCCATAGCCCGTGCGCCTTATCGCTTAGCCCCATCAGAACTAGAAGAATTGTCCACTCAATTGCAAGACCTCTTGGACAAGGGTTTTATTCGTCCTAGCTCTTCGCCCTGGGGAGCTCCAGTCTTGTTTGTGAAGAAGAAAGACGGTACTTTCAGAATGTGTATTAACTATCGCGAACTCAACAAGGTGACTATGAAGAATCGTTATTGTTGGGATTGAACCCTACCAAAGGAACAGATAATTAAAAGCCAAAACTGGATCAGTGCAGTGGATCCAAAATAAGCAGATGTTATGTATACAAGTCTTTCCCCTTGAAAGTGGTTTCAACATCTGCTGACCTCCTATCCACTAATCGTACAAACTGCTGACCTACAAACTGCTGATCAAGTAAAAGACTGATGGAAGATTAAAGCTTTGCTGTTCAATCTACTGCCTTGAGTCAAGCTCTGCTGATCATAACAAGTACTGCTGGGATCACATCAGTGGAAAGATGCAGCAGTAGTTTAGTTATCTTTATGTAATGAAATGTAATAGCAGTAGTTAGCATAGCAGAGGTTGTATAGATCAGAGGTTAGGGTTTGTTAGGAGGTTAGATGTCACTTTCATGGTGACGTCAGCTTAGATGCTTCAGTGGTTTGCTCGTGCCTATAAATAGAACAGTGCTCTGTACTGTTCTATGAGCTCTTTTACAACCTTCTTCCTGCACGAACAAATACTGTGAGCTCAGGCTGAGGGGGAGTTTGTTGCATACTTGCAAATTGTAATCGTTGTTGAAATTAAATTCAATCATTCGGTTCAATGTTAAACTTGTATGTTAAAAGCAATTCTCCTGTTTGATTGTGAAAAGTTTGCTTCCATATTAATTCCGCTGCACAACTCATTCATCTTCATTTTAATTCAAACGTAAAACACAATCAAAACCAAACTCAGATCCTAACAATTGGTATCAGAGGTTGGACAGTCAAATTTGATTTAACAATCATTTTGACGTAAATAGTTCAGCTCATAAAAGTTGATACTGATAGTTTGTTCGTTTTGTTGAAAAACAGAGCAAGGTTTAATCACCATAAAAGTTGATTAATCAGTGCCTGTAAAACAACCAGGATGACGTCACAATCACAAGATGATAAGAATAACATTGGCTCTCTTTTCAAACCACCCATGCTTAAACGTAATGAATACAACATCTGGGAGCGAAGGATGGGTCACATCCTTGCTCAACAGAACACTGGATGTTGGAGGTCTGTTGTTTTTGGTCCCCATGTTCCTATGGTGCCAAGTGCTGAGGATCCAAAGAAGTTCGTTCCTAAACCAACTGAAAACTATACTGAAACTGATTTTCAAAAGTTTAAACTCGATGCCAAAGCATTTAGCATCATAGCATCTGCATTACCCAATGAAATCTATGCTGGACTGTTACATTGTAACAGTGCCAAAGAGCTATGGGATGCACTGAAGGAACAGTTTGGGGGAACAGAAGAAGTTATTGAAAAAAATAGGGAAATTATGAATCAGTAGTATGAAACCTTTTGTCACATTAAGGGTGAATCATTGACCCAACAGTTTGAGCGATTCAGTTGTCTCATTAGTGAGCTAAGACTTGTTAAAGTTACATTTGCTAATTCCACACAAAATAGCAGGTTTCTTAGATCACTTCCTAAAAAATGGGATACAATTGCTTTTGTAACAAGGAACACTCCTGAGTTCAAAGATCTGACCCTGAGCCAACTTCATGGTAGACTCCTGACCTTTAAAAGGGAGTTAAACCAGAAAAAGAAGTTGCAAGAGTCTGGTAAAATTGCTGATGATTATTCATTTGGCAGTACAACTCTTTTTGGTCAAGAAGAATCTGGTAGCAGTAGTAAGGATCAGAGTTATGATCATTTTATTGACATAACTGCTGGTGGTAACTTCAATAACTCTGATTCTCACTCTGCAAATTATGCTTTCACTGTAAAATGTTGAAAACCAGATGTCAGATAACTTGTGTTTTGAACTAAATGACTTACAGCACTTTGATCCAATTGACCTTGAAGAAATGGACATATTGCATCAATTGGCTTTGCTTAGTGTAAGAACAAGTAAATTCTATAAAAGGACAGGAAGAAAATTCCCAGGGTTGCATGGGAATCTAAAAGTGGGGCTGGATAAGTCAAAAATCAAGTGTTATAAGTGCAATAGGCTAGGTCATTTCGCTAGGGAGTGTAGGAGTCAAACCACTGGTCCAATTATAACTCACCCCAGCTCAAACCCTAGACCACAAAATCAAAGCACTGTGCACTATTCCAATTATAACTCACCCCAGCTCAAACTCTAGACCACAAAATCAAAGCACTGTAAACACTGCTCATTATGCAAGCCATGTTCCTGTGCATTATGTTCAAACAACTGTCCCTCAAATTCAGTATGTTCAGGCTCCAGTACCTCAGGTCCAAGTGCAACCAGCTGCACCACAACAAGCTGCACCACCAATAGTGGTTCAACCAGAACAGCATAGCTTTTTCACTCAAGGCTTTGTTGACTGGAGCAGCTTACCTGATGAGCTAGGGGATGAAAATTTTGCACTCTATGCTACTAATGATGTTTCTAATGATGAATTTTGTCTTATGGCATTAGAGTCCATACCAGAGGAGCTGGATGCTGATAAGGGACAAACAAGTGTTGAAACAGTTGATCAAGTTACTGAAGCAGTGGTTACTGCTGTTGCTGGTGAACTACTATTGGGAGAAAATTCAGAAACCCTGATTGAACCACTGGTTGACCCCTGGTCCAAAGAAGAAGAAAAGGAAGAAAAGAAAGAAGGGGAGAAAGAAGAGAGAGTTGATGAAGAAAAGGATCATCAATGTGATTGTGCTATGATGGCAGCTGCCAAGGTATCATCTCAGGTTCTTAAAAATCTGTGTTCAGACAAATGCATTATTGAATTTGTTAGCATCAAAGAGGTGAATGAAAACCTTCGGAATAGGGTCCTAACTGATGAAGTCAAATTTGAAAAGTCATTAAAAGAATTTAAAATCAAGTTGACTGAAAAGGATAAAGAAATCAGCTGTCTAAAAGAAGAGCAAAGCATTACCAAAACCCAACTCCAAACCATGATAGAAAAATATCATGTTTGCAAAAAGGAGTTGGAGTCCACCCAAGTCACATGTGAGAAATGGGTGGAATCATGCAAAGGCTATGAACTCTTGTTGGAAAAACAGATCAAAAGCAATGTGAAATTTGGAATTGGTTTTAGAAAACATGATGAAGTTGAAAACACTGCTTTTGAAAAATCTGTTCAAACCACTGATGAATCCACTGAATTCATCCCAACAAACAAGAATGGCTAAGAAGTGAAAATCACTGATAAACTTGGTAACAAAATCACACTTGAGAGACTAGTGGGACCCTCTACTTTGAGGAAATTGAGAAATACCAATTTAAACCCACATGGTCTGATGAGTGTGACATTCTTGAAAATTTTAAACCCGTGGATTTCACAACCACTGATGGTGTTAAAGCTCCAAAAGCAAAAGTCATTCCTCTCAAGGATATCCCAGCAGAGGTTAAAAACTCTGCTGCAAAGGAGTCTGAAAAAAGAAAGAAGAGAGAAAAGATCAAAAACCTGTTTTGTGAATTTTGTGAAAAAAGGAATCATCTAACAAAAGACTGTTTTCATTTAAAAGTATATGATTTAAACAAAACAAGTATCATTGTACCTGCTGAAAGCTCCACCATCTGTGGTAAACCAAACCACAAAACTCAAGAATATGTGTATCTCAAGAACTTTGATGTAAAAAGGAATGAGTACACTGCAAAAACATCCTTGAGTTCATCAACATCATCAGTCAAATTCACCAAGAATCAACCACTGTTTGTGCTAGTTCAAACAGCTGTCACAAAACAGCTGAACCAAACATCTGCTAAAAGAGATGTTCAGGTAACTGATGCACCCCCTGCCAATCAATATAGAAGAGGTAAGGGACAACCTCCATACCCTAGGGTCCCACACGTTTATGAGGCTTACAAAAAGCCCTTAAAACCAAGAGTGAATCGGAATCCCTTTGGGTACCAACAGATAATTGGGCAAGACCCCCAACAGTGGTTAGAGAAAATTAGTTCCAAAACTGTCCAAACACCTGACCTAACCACTACCCATCTGTCTGAACTTAACCAAGACACTGCTGAGACCCCATCCAAAACCATATTGGCTTTGGAGACCTTAATGAACTAATCCTTTACTTCATGTGCAGGGAGCTTCTGCATGCTTAGATAGTCTTTGGTATGTAGATAGTGGAGGCTCCAGGCACATGACAGGATGTAAAGCCCTTCTCAAGGATTTCAAAACTCATGGAGGGGGTGATATATCCTTTGGCAATAATAGTAAAGGAAAGGTTCTGGGGTCTGGTACTGTTCAGTCTGGTAATGTTAAGTTTGAAAATGTCAATCTAATAGACAATCTAAAATTCAACCTTTTGAGTGTGTCCCAAATGAGTGACAAAGGGTTTGGGTCATTCTTCACAAAAGATTGTTGTAGGATTGTTGGACCAGAAATGGTTGAAAAGATTGAAGCAATAATAAAAAATGGAAAAACTAAACTTGTTGCTCAAAGAAGTGGCAATGTTTATGTTGTTGATATGTCAAAAGAGTGCCCCAGAACTGATGCTTGTCTGTTCTCAGCTGCCTCTAACAAAGAGACAGAACTTTGGCACAGAAGATTGGGGCACACAAATCTCAAGACAATCACTGAAATTTCAAAAAATGGCCTTGTAAGAGGCTTACCACAAAAATTGTTTTCATGTCCTGAGCATTGTGTTTCCTGCTTAAAAAGAAAACAACATAAAAGCTCCTTTAAGTCCATTGAAGAGTCAAAAACAACCCAGTGTTTGTAAATGCTACACATGGATTTGTTTGGCCCAGTTCAAGTCATGAGTCTCAAAAAGAAAAGATATTGTTTTGTTATTATTGATGACTTCTCTAGGTTTACATGGACCTTCTTTTTACACTCAAAAGATGAGACTCCAGGCATTTTGCAAGACTTTGTGACACAGGTTGAAAAGCAATTTGACCTTCCAGTAAAAGTCTTCAGGAGTGACAATGGCACAGAATTCAAAAATAAGGAGTTGGATGCCTTCCTTCTGTGTAAAGAAAGGGATTGTAAGGCAGTACAGCATCCCTAGAACACCAGAGCAAAATGGGGTAGTTGAAAGAAAGAACAGGACACTGATTGAAGCAGCTAGAACCATGCTTGCTGATTTAGGTTTACCTTTGACTTTCTGGGCAGAAGCAGTAAACACTGCTTGTTATGTCCAAAACAGAGTTTTAATAAACCCCAGGCACAAAAAGACTGCTTATGAAATTCTGTATAAAATCAAACCACTGATCTCATACTTTAAAGTATTTGGCTGCCCATGCTTTATTCTGAATTTAAAAGATTCCATCTCAAAATTTACAGCCAAAGTAGACAGTGGTTATCATTTGGGATACTCAACCACTGCTAAAGCCTACAAAGTGTTTAATACACGGACCAAAACAGTGGAAGAGACTTTGAATGTGAAGTTCAATGAACTTTCATCAATGAAAATCCCTGCAAACCCTGCAGATTTGTTTGATCTTGATAAATTTACTTTTGAAAATACTGCTGTCAAGAGTAACAGTGCAGGTCCATCAGAGGATTCATCACCAGACTATGGGTATGAGATCATCATTCCTCAACAAAAGTCTGCCACAATGGGAAAAGCATCAGTTGTACAAAACAGCTGTCAAAGCTCAACCACTACTACGTCAACAGTTGTTGATTAAAGTAGCCCATCAACCACTTCTTCCACATCATCAAACACTGCTGACAAAAGTCCCCAAACAATGGATAAAAGTCAGCATGTGTCCACACCATTACCTCCTATTCCACCACCTTTTGAAGCCACTGTTGGATCATCAAAGTTACCAGCAGTGGTTAGCTCAGATGATTCACATCTGCAGCCATCACCAACCAATGCCATCATTCCATACCAAGGAGATTTAATCTTCTTGAGATCTCATCCACCTGACTAAATCATTGGCAACATCAATGAAGGGGTGCTCACAAGAAGCCAAACCCAAAACATTTGTCTTTTTGCTGGTTTTCTATCACTCCATCAGCCAGTCAAGTACCAAGAGGCACTGAAAGACAACAGCTAGGTAGAAGCCATGCAAGAGGAGCTCCAACAGTTTAAAAGACAACAAGTATGGGAGCTTGTACCACTGCCAAAAGATGTGAGTCCCATCGGCACAAAGTGGGTCTTCAAAAACAAAACTGATGAAAGGGGCATTGTTGTCAAGAATAAAGCCAGGCTTGTGGTTCAAGGTTACAGACAGGAAGAGGGGATTGATTATGATGAAACATTCGCCCATGTAGCAAGATTGGAAGCTATAAGACTGTTCCAGGCCTTTGCTGTTAACCACAACATGAAGGTGTTCCAAATGGATATCAAAAGTGCTTTCCTCTATGGTACAATTCAAGAAGAGGTGTATGTTTGTCAACCTCCAGGTTTTGAGGATCCATTTTATCCAGATCATGTCTACAGGCTAAACAAAGCCTTGTATGGCCTGAAACAAGCACCTAGAGCCTGGTATGAAACTCTTTCCACCTTTCTACTCTCAAATGGGTTCAAAAGAGGTACCATTGACAAAACACTGTTTTTAAAATGGAGAGGAAAGGATTTAATGATTGTCCAAATTTATGTGGATGACATTATTTTTGGAAGCACATGTAATAAAATGTGTGAAGAGTTTAGGGAACTCATGACAGCTGAGTTTGAAATAAGTGCAATGGGTGAGCTGCAATGCTTTCTTGGTCTCCAAGTTCAGCAAATGCAAAATGGAACTTTCATTCATCAAAGCAAATATGCTAAAGAACTTTTAACCAAATTTGATATGAATGATTGTAAACCATGCAGCACACCCATAGCAACCAATAAGCTAGTCATGTCTGATGAAAAGGATGAGCTGATTGACCAAACACTATATAGAAGCATGATTGGGTCTTTATTGTACCTAACTGCATCTAGACCAGACATCATGTTTGCAACATGTGTCTGTGCAAGAAGTCAAGCAGCTCCCAGAAAATCAAATCTCATTGCTGTAAAAAGGATCTTCAGATACATAAAAGGTGCTCCCACACTTGGTATCTGGTATCCTGCTAATGGGAATATCCAGCTTTCAGGCTTTTCAGACAGTGACTTTGCCGGATGTAACACCACAAGGAAGTCCACTTCAGGAGGGTGCCAGTTCCTAGGCAATTGCTTGGTTTCATGGCAAAGCAAAAAGCAAGCAGTTGTTTCAAAATCCACTGCTGAAGCTGAATACATTGCTGCTGCAAGCTGTACAGCCCAACTCCTGTGGCTTCAAAATCAGTTGCTGGATTTTGGTATCTCTGCCTTAAAGACACCACTCATGTTGGATAGCCAGGCAGCAGAAAATATCATCAAAAATCCAGTTTCCCATTCAACCACCAAGCACATCGACATCAGACATCACTTTGTGAGGGATTGCTATGAAAAAGGTTTGATTTCTCTGCATCATGTTCCAACTAAAGACCAGCTGGCAGATGAGCTCACAAAAGCATTAGATACATCTACCTTTGAAAGCTTGGTTTCTAGGATTGGCATGCTAAACATGGAATAACAAGCAAAATCTTGTTTTTCTATCAATAAAAGCATTAAAATGTTTTCAAAAAATCAAAAGTCCATCCTTAAAAATAGCTAAAAATGAAATTTTCATTAAAATCCTTAAAAGTCTGCCATAACCACTGATTGTTCAAAAGTCTGCTCTACTTCAAAGTCTGTCCACTGCTGAAAGTCAACCCCTATTCTCTCATATTCCTGATAAGCACTGATGCTCAAAATCAGTGTTTTATCCACTGATGTGCTATCTACTGATAGTGAAAATCATCCACTGCTTCCATTTGTTACCGTTGTAACCACTGCCTTTCTTCAGTAGTTTTCATAAAAATATTGTCCTTCGTTTCATCAGGGGTTAGCACGTGGACAGTACATAGCGATCAGACCTTTTGTAACCGCTGCCACATCAGCATCCACTTTTTCTCCATAAAACCCCTTTCAAAACCCCAGACAGGGTTTTACTGTCGAATTGAATTCTTAAAAATTCCTTTCTCAAAGCAGTTTTTCATCCTACTTCCACAAATTTCTTCACAACTTTCTTCGATCATCATCTCCAAAATGACAAAATCGAAGTCATCTGCAAAACCCACTTCCAAATCATCTTCAAAAAAGGCCTCTCAAAAGGTTACATCCATCGAAATCCCATACAAATCGACTCACAACCTTCTAGGTCTTCTTACAAAACCCGGCACCACTAATGCTTTTGACTCCATCATTGATCTCATGTCTGCGTCAAAGTACAAAACTTTGCTTACAGCAGATGCACCAATTTACTTGGCGACCCAAAGAGAGTTCTGGAAAAATGTAACCCTTGACAAACAAGGTGAGACTGTCATAGCCATTAACTCTTCTCTAAAGGGCAAAGCTGTCAAAATTACACCACAATCCATCTCGGAAGTCTTTCAACTCGAGGATCAGTAAGGTAAAACTTTCTTTCCTAAAAACGAGTTAAAAATTGACTTTATTGAAAGAGGGTATACAGATACAATGATGAAGAGGGAGACCTTACAAAAAGGATTCTTCCCTTCTGCAACAAGGTTTTTATTTCATACCCTCCTAATGTGTGTTTCAAACAAAACCACTGCTTTCAATGAAATACCATTAAAAATTCAAAACCTGGGATTTGCTATTCTCCAAGAAGAAAATTTTAATTATTCTCAGGTAATTTTTAATGATCTGGTTAAAAATGTTGAAACAAAGGCATTCTTACTTTTTCCAAGATTTTTAAGTTACTATTTTGAAAAGAAACTTGGTAAGAAGGATGCTGCTGCAATAAAACAAGGTGAATCTTTTCAAATAAACAGCTTAACTGATGAAACTTTTACAAGAATGTCCACACCTTGCAAAACACAAGCAGAGATGCCTGAGCAGAATTTAGCAGATACCACTGCTCCTCAGGTATCTGCTACTGAGCCCACTGCTCAAGGTGATCAAAGTAGCAAAACAACTGATTTGAAACCCACACCTATAATCACCAAAAAGCCAAACAAAAAGAAAACTCAAAAACCCCCCAAACCTACCAAAAAGGCAACTCTGGAGGATGAGATACCAGAGCAACTGCCAGTGACAGCACAAAAGTCACAAGAAACCACTGCTGCTACTTCCTCACAGCAGTTGGTACAAATATCTCAACCCATAACCGAAACTCCTCCTGCTTCTTCTCAAAAAGAACAGGTTATACATATAGGGACACCACAATATGATGCCCTGGAATCACTTGCTTACATCATCCACAGCCCAATGCCCGGGGCAAATTCTCTTTCTACACCAAACATCACCTCCACAATTCCCCCACCAACTAAACTTTTGTTGGATGCTATTGATTTGAACCAGGCATAAACCAGTCCTTCTCAATCACCTATCAATGAGAACATACTTCAACAAATGACTGGGTCTGATGCATCAATCATAGTTAACCCACCAACAATGCCTGGGGAGGCTACACCCCTTGAGTTACAAGCAACTCTTGGTGGTAATCCAAGTGAAGCAACCACTACAAGTGCTGAACCTACTGGTTTGCATTTGGACAGTGGTTACATCAATAAGACTTCCTTGGAGGCAATTCCTTCCATAGCACCTCTGACATCCACCAGTGGATTTGTTTTCACCACTGGCAACATCAAAAGGTTGTCAAGTGTTGAAGGAAGAAGACCCCAGTACCAAGAAAAAGGGGCATCAGTGGTTAATGTTTGGAGTACACTCCCTACCTCAACCACTGATAAAACCACTGCTAGTGGGAAATCAGATGATCCCATTAAATTGGGTGATGGTTTAAAGTACCTTGAATTGACGGAACGTGTTGAAAAACTGGATACTTCGGTTGCAGAAATCAAAGAAATGCTGCAACAGTTGTTGAAAGTACAAAAGGTGCAATCCACTGTTGTTCCACCTCAAGCACCAGCTCCACCACAAGCACTTGCTGCAAATGAGCTCTGGAATCTATTTCAACCTTTTCTCCAACAACAAAAACAAATGGCTGATCAGCAACATGCAATACATGTACAAGAGCTGAAAAACACATTGGAGTCTAGGTTCAAGAACACACAGGCAGACATCAAGGCTATCAAGGCCCACATATTGAAAACCACTGGCGCTGCTCCTCCAACTGTTCTCTTTATTGATCAATTACCCCCAGATAATGCCAAAAAGGGGGAGAAAATTCAGGAGTGGAAGAAGAAGGGAATAGATGATGGTCTTTACATTGAACCTGAAAGGGATGCCATAACTAGAAAGATTCCCTTGCCAGATGGTAGCAAAAAGGTTGATGTTACCCAAAATGCACTTGATGAAGCTATAGCAAGTGTAAAAATGGACAAAGAGGCAAAGGATATGTCAAGATGGAATGAGGAGAAAAGAGCTTACATGGAGCTGAATGCGCAGGGTTGTTCTGAGCCAAAGGATGTTAAAAATCCTGTGCCAAAAAGAAATCTCACTAGAAAAGTGAGGGAACCCAAATCCATACCATCCAGACTCACAAAGCATACTCCAAAACCACCGTCCAAAAGCCCCCAATATCAAACCTCCAACCAAACAGTTGTTGTAACTCCTGTTGTATCAACATCTGCTGGTACTTCAGTTGTTTCAACATCTGCCATCACTTCAACACACACCACAACCACTGTCTTACCACCCCCATCACCACCAAAAACAACCTCACCACCATCTCCTCCTGCCAAAAAGCAGAAGACATCAGATGTTACAACATCTGTTGTAATGACAACAGTGGTTGAAACACCAGTTGTTTCAACAGCTGTTAGTCAATCACAAATCACTGCCACTCAAATCACCACCACTGATCCACCCAAAACATCATCTGCCTCTCCAATAAAAAGGGGAAGGATTTTCATACCAGATGATGATTCACCATCACCACCACCAACATCTTCGCAATCACTTGCACTTATTCCAAACCCTGTTCCTCTCTCATCAGCTCCAGTACAACAACCAATCCCTATCATCACTCCTGCAGGTTTCCAATATCCTCTTGAGCTCATTGCAGTCAGAGAAGAGATTAAATCCTTCTACTATGAGGATGATCCTGCTAAAAGGAGTTTGCCATCTGTTGAAAGATATCCAAGGCCAAATAACATTGAAGAATATTTGAAAGTTAAGGCTAAACAGGCAGAGGATATTTCCAAAAGAAACTCTCAAGGAAAAATTGACAGAGAAATTCAAAGGCATTATCAGTTTCTATTTACTCAAGTCAGATCCTTAGAGCAATTTGTAAAAAATGTTTGTCAACAAATCTCAGAGAAAGCAGATGAAACTTTGAGAAAATACTACATTGAAAGCATCATGGCAACCAAGAAGTACAAGGGAGAAAAGCATATGTACAAGGAGTGGACCATTCCTGAGCTTGAACAAGAAGTAGCCAGGATTCAAGAAATGATAAAGAATAAGGTTAAACACACTCCTCCAGATTGGGCAAAGTTCAAAAAGATTGTACCTGATAAAAAGGAGGAGCTGAGGAGAATGAAAGAGGAATTAGTTGCTGCTGACTATGGGTCTAAAAATCAAGTGGCAAGATGGAAAGAAGATATAGTCAGGGCCACCTACAAAAGGTTGGAGGAATTAAGGAAGAAAGATCCCACAGTTCCACAAAAACCTGACTACCCTGAAGCAGAGGTTTCAAAAAGACCATCAAAGCTGCAAATCAGGAGAGCCACTGCTCCAGCTGGTGCAGCCATCTTTAAAAGAAGGCAACAAAAACAGTTGGGTGCTGAAACCATCCAAGAGCTAATAGAAGGAGATGACCTTGTAAAAGAAGGCATCAAGAAAATGATTGTAGAAACTCTTGGATTGGATCAAACTGCAAGTACTGCTCAGTCAGTCATCAATAGGCCAGCTTCACCAAACACCTCATCTAAT
This sequence comes from Helianthus tuberosus, assembly GCA_030545235.1. Classification (NCBI taxonomy): domain Eukaryota; kingdom Viridiplantae; phylum Streptophyta; class Magnoliopsida; order Asterales; family Asteraceae; genus Helianthus; species Helianthus tuberosus. The sequence goes on along the minus strand of CM060426.1, from coordinate 140,200,888 downwards.
AAAAATCTCCCAAGAAACCCACCAGGTTCAAAAGTACTAAAGTGGAAGACTGACAAATAGACCCATGTACTGACAGTGTTCAAGTCTAGTGAAGAAGTGAAGAAACTAACAAGGGAACAAGCACTTGGCCTAAGTCTTGAAGATTTGCAGGATCTCCTTGATCTTCCACTTAGCAGGGATGATGACGACACAGATGCCTTAACCTTTGAGTTACAGCTCAAAGGGAAAATAAGGGAACTGTTGATGAGGCAATAAAGATCTTCCAATAATGAAGAGTTTTGGCATTATCTGTTCCAGGGGGAGATTGTTGGGATTGAACCCTACCAAAGGAACAGATAATTAAAAGCCAAAACTGGATCAGAGCAGTGGATCCAGAATAAGCAGATGTTATGTATACAAGTCTCTCCCCTTGAAAGTGGTTTCAACATCTGCTGACCTCCTATCCACTGATCGTACAAACTGCTGACCTACAAACTGCTGATCAAGTAAAAGACTGATGGAAGATTAAAGCTTTGCTGTTCAATCTACTGCCTTGAGTCAAGCTCTGCTGATCATGACAAGTACTGCTGGGATCACATCAGTGGAAGGATGCAGCAGTAGTTTAGTTATCTTTATATAATGAAATGTTATAGCACTAGTTAGCATAGCAGAGGTTGTATAGATCAGAGGTTAGGGTTTGTGGTTTGCTCGTGCCTATAAATAGAACAGTGCTCTGTACTGTTCTATGAGCTCTTTTACAATCTTCTTCCTGCACGAACAAATACTGTGAGCTCAGGCTGAGGGGGAGTTTGTTACATACTTGCAAATTGTAATCGTTATTGAAATTAAATTCAATCATTCGTTTCAATGTTAAACTTGTATGTTAAAAGCAATTCTCCTGTTTGATTGTGAAAAGTTTGCTTCCATATTAATTCCGCTGCACAACTCATTCATCTTCATTTTAATTCAAACGTAAAACACAATCAAAACCAAACTCAGATCCTAACAGTTATCCCCTCCCACGTATTGAGGACCTATTCGACCAGCTGCAAGGGTCGAGCTTCTACTCTAAGATTGACTTAAGATCGGGCTATCATCAGCTGAGAGTCCGAGATGAGGACATCTCCAAGACAGCATTCAGAACTCGCTACGGGCACTATGAGTTTCTGGTCATGCCTTTTGGATTAACAAACGCACCTGCGGTCTTCATGGATCTCATGAATCGAGTGTGCAAACCTTACCTGGATAAGTTTGTTATTGTTTTCATCGACGGCATTCTGATCTATTCTAAGAGTCAGGAGGAACACGAGCGGCATCTACGGCTTATTCTGGAACTTCTTCGAGCAAAGCAACTTTACGCCAAGTTTTCGAAATGCGACTTTTGGCTTCGTGAAGTACATTTCCTAGGCCATGTGGTAAATGAGGATGGGATTCATGTGGATCCATCCAAGGTTGATTCGATCAAGAACTGGCCTGCACCCCGTACACCAACAGAAATCCGCCAATTCTTGGGTTTAGCAGGTTATTATAGAAGGTTTATCAAGGATTTCTCAAAGATTGCGCAACCTCTCACTTCACTGACTCAGAAGGGTGTCACCTATCGTTGGGGTGATGTACAGGAGTCCGCATTTCAGCACTTAAAAGAGAGACTTTGTAGCGCGCCTATTCTTTTGTTACCTGAAGGCATAGATGATTTTGTGGTTTATTGCGACGCGTCCATACAAGGATTGGGTTGTGTATTGATGCAACGAGATAAAGTCATTGCTTATGCATCACGCCAACTTAAGGTTCACGAAAGGAACTACACTACACAATATCTGGAGCTGGGAGCCGTTGTTTTCGCACTAAAGATATGGAGGCATTACCTGTACGGTACCAAGTGCACTATTTACACCGATCACAGGAGTCTCCAGCATATCCTCGAACAGAAGGAGTTGAATATGCGACAGCGTCGATGGGTCGAACTCCTAAATGATTACGAATGCGCGATCAAGTACCATCCGGGCAAAGCCAATGTGGTGGCCGACGCCCTCAGCCGAAAAGAGCCTAAACCAAAGCGTGTACGTGCGTTACAGCTTACCATTCACTCTAGCCTTCCCGCTCAAATTCGTGATGCTCAGGTCGAAGCATTGAAAGCAGAAAACATCAGGGCTGAGTCCCTGCGAGGATCGAAGAAACGGCTAGAACAAAAGGAAGACGGTGCTTATTACGTAACAGGGCGTATTTGGGTTCCACTCTATGGTAATCTACGTGAGCTTGTGATGGATGAGGCACACAAGTCTCGTTATTCGGTACATCCTGGTTCAGATAAGATGTACCACGATCTCAAGACTACGTATTGGTGGCCTAGTATGAAAGCCAACCTAGCAACCTACGTCAGTAAATGCTTGACTTGTGCTAGGGTCAAGGTCGAATACCAGAAACTATCAGGCCTACTTCAACAACCAGAGATACCTAAATGGAAATGGGAGCAAATTTCCATGGATTTCGTTACTGGCCTGCCTAGATCTCAATGCGGAAATGATACCATTTGGGTGATCGTGGATCGACTGACCAAGTCTGCACATTTTCTGGCTATCAAGGAAACGGATAAGTTTTCTACTATAGCATACGTCTACCTAAAGGAAGTAGTATCGAGGCACGGAGTGCCAACCTCCATCATTTCTGATCGTGACTCACGTTTTACATCTGAATTGTGGCAAGCTATGCACAAGTCCTTTGGCTCTCGATTAGACATGAGCACGGCATATCATCCACAGACAGATGGGCAATCTGAACGCACCATCCAAACCCTTGAAGACATGCTTAGGGCATGTGTAATCGACTTTGGTAATGGCTGGGAAAAAACACCTCCCGTTAGTGGAGTTTTCGTATAACAACAGTTACCACACCAGTATCCAGGCCGCTCCGTTCGAGGCATTGTACGGACGGAAGTGCCGATCACCTCTTTGTTGAGCAGAGGTTGGCGACAGTCAAATCACTAGCCCAGAACTTGTAGTAGATACAACCGAGAAGATTGCTCAGATACGACAACGAATGGCGGCAGCTCGTGACCGTCAGAAAAGCTATGCTGATAAGCGAAGGAAACCACTCGAGTTCCAGGTTGGGGATCAAGTGCTACTTAAAGTCTCAGCTTGGAAAGGATATATATATATATATATATATATATAACGAGGCAAACTCAACCCGCAATATGTTGGACCCTTCGAAATCATTGAGAAAATTGGCAAGGTGGCCTACAAGCTGAATCTACCGGCAGAACTCAGCGGAGTTCACAGTGTTTTCCATGTGTCGAATCTGAAGAAGTGTCTGTCAGATGAGACCCTCATAGTTCCTCTCAAGGAGCTCACTATCGACGATCAGCTGCGATTTGTCGAGGAACCAGTAGAGATTACTGATCGAGATGTTAAGGTTCTCAAGTGTACCAGAATACCTCTTGTTCGAGTTCGTTGGAACTCCCGTCATGGCCCAGAGTATACTTGGGAACGAGAAGACCAAATGAAACTCAAGTATCCCCAGTTGTTTAGGAAAAGTGCAGCCACTACTGAGGCTGAAGTTACTGCAGAATTTTGGGATGAAATTCCAAACCAACGGGGGGATTATGTGACACCCCAGGAAACCACGCAACTTAACTAGCTTCCTCAGTAACCACGTGCTAAATTTCGGGACGAAATTTTCTTAACAGGGGGAGAATGTGACAACCCTCATAATTACAGGTATCCGTACGATTAATTAATATTAAATTGTGCTTAATGACTGTGCTTAATTACAACTGATGACGTAACTGCATTTTTCAGCAAAATTCAGCTTTTTAACATACTAGTCTTGTGCAGAAAATTGACTAAATGGTCCTGAATGCTTTCCTAAGTGTTGGGAATTAAAAGTGTTACATAAAAGACACTATACGGAACAACTTAGCACTTTAATGAACCGGTATCTAACCGAACAACCGGACATTACCCGGGAACACCAAAATTTTGCCAGATACATTGTTTTATTATTTTTGAACTAGTTATGGTCCCCGAATACCCCAACACATTATAAAATGTGCCATACACACATAACACTAGATTTTTACATTTAACTTCCAACCATTTACCTAACCATCAAAATTTACAAATAACCCCCCCCCCTTGATGATTTACGGCCCATGTAGGGACCCCACTGATGTGCGATAAAGTGTTATATATATTAGGTGTATATTTTAAGCCCTTTTTAACACTTATTTTAGCCAAGTTTTAAATTTATAAAACACGATATTTTACTAACACTAAACACACATATGGGCAAGTGCACCCATCGTTGAGCGTAGTATAGCGTTGGTAAGATACCGAGGTCGTCCAAAGACACAAGAGCTTTTAATACCGGTTTATCCTCAACGTCTAACCAAAATAAAAAGTTTAGAAAAATGTTTTAAGCTAAGAAAAATAAAAACTAACTAAAATGCTGAAAAATAAAAATAAAATAAAAAACAGATAGACAAGATGAATCACTTGGTTCCGACTCGTATCTAGTATAACCTTTGATTATTTCCGCACTTTTGCACATAATTAAGAGATTATCTTAGTTATTGTAGTAGGCCCCTCTTTTGAAGGTGACGTTACCCTCACCCCAGTAGTTTGAGTCAGCAAGGATACAATCCTAAAAGGGTGGATTATTGGTGTATGACCGGTTTTTACACCGTTCGATTGCGTAACGAACGTTCGACGTGCAGAATCCGTGAACGTACGTGACCGAACACACAATAACGTACTAGAAACGTGATTTTATTGAAGAATAGACGTGTAAGATACAAAAATCACGTGTAGAGAGCTTTCTCTCTCTAGACTTTCTCTCTCTAGACTTGAATCACAAAATTACCAAATGGAGCCAAAAGTCTTTCACTTTAAATCTAAGGCTCCTATTTATAGCCCTTGGAATTAATGAGATTTCTCATTAATTACCAAAGTGCCACCTTGCTACTTCTATCTAAATATTACAATAAAATCCTAGATTACTTCAGTATCAGCTACGGAATGGATTGACGGAGGCAATAGACATTAATGCATCAACAAACTCCCCCTTGGATATTGCCGCAGTCAATCCGTAGTTAAACTCGTAGCGACTTGTCTTTCTCTCTCTCTTGAGTCTTCTTTAAGATTTAATGTCTTCAGCAAACACAGACTCCCTCTTGCTCGAACAGAATCCCGGTGGATCTGTCTTTAGCTTCAGCTCCCCCTTTCGGTAGTCTCTTCAGGCTCCCCCTTTCGTCAAGCTTCCGAGCTTTTAGGATTGACGCCTGGCTTTCCGTAGCAATAGAATCAGAAACCTACACATCTCAACCTTTCGTAAAACAAAATAATTTTGACTCTAAAAGAATTCACTCAAAATTCTCAAACATATAACACACAATATTGTGATTCAAATTAATGAATCATCTAAACATTTGAGGATTATCTTCCAACTGCTCATCATCTTAACCAAACTAATTGTTCATCTTGTTTAGCCTTTGAGATTTTGAATAATCAGCTCTCCAACATCAGTTGTCGAAAATCTTTTTGAATTTTTCAAAATTTATGCTAAAACACACTAAACATCTTTTTGAACTTTTTAATAGAATGAAATACAGTAAAGAAATATTTACAAACAATATTTTTTGTGAGTTTGTGCAAGAGGGTCATATCAGTTTTTGAGACACATCACTAGCACCGTTAAGCTTTTAATCGTTTTAAGTTCTAAACGATTCACGTTGATTGACTATATAATTGTCCTCTTAAGCTCAAACTAAAAACTTTCGAAATGCTTACCGATACGTTAAGGTATATTAATTTTGCACTAAATTCTTATGGACCCCACGATCTCAGCATATCCCCTCATCATGCAATACACTTAACTCAAGTAATGCCTTTAAACTTTCATCAACTCTGATATGTGCGAAAACAACGCAGAATGTTTAAACATTAACAATCAGGTCGATACTTCCGTATACGCAGAGAAAGTCCAATGTTTAAACAAAATAAGAAAAATAAAACAAGTTGAAGTTGTTTAGGCTTTAACCACCAGGTCGATACTCCCGTATACGCAGAGGTGATCCAAAGCTTAAACGAAACACCAAAGAAAATAAAGCAGAACGTTTAGGCAACAACATCCAGGTCGATACTCACGTATACGCAGAGAATGTCCGATGCTTAAACAAAATAAAGAAATAAAACAAGTTTAAATCTTTGCAAAATGAAATGCACAATCACAGTGTCATTTTTAGTGAAGTCGTGAAAGCTCACAAACTTAACCAGTTTTTATGCTTTTGGCATTCAGCAATTACTGAGCAGGCACACAATCAAGAAGGACAAAACTAAGTACTACGCTTTTGATCATGTTTTCCACTAGAACTAGGCTTTTTCTTTATGTTTGTATCGTTATTGCAAATCTAGTAGTCTAGCTGAGCCTATCGTCACATCTATAGTGAGACCGTTTATCACATTTTACATTTCATTTCTTTAGCATGCTGTGATAGTCCACTGATTTACTATCATTTTCTCTTGTCTCAACAAAACTCATTTTGAATTTTTCAATGTTTTTTACTTTTTCAAATTTTCAAATGTTTTTGGATTTTCTAAAAATTCTTACTCCCCCTAAAATGCAAACACATTTTAGGAAATTTGAAAACAAACTGTACAAGTAAATTGACAACCGATATCGAATCGCTTCAAATCGCCATCCATTTGGCATAAACAATCAGAACTCCCCCTGACAACAAACTATTTTCCCATTATGATTTCAAAACACTTAAGTTTGTTTTAATCAAAATGGTTTTTCCGGAAAATTAGTTTTGTGTGACGTTTCACAAACATGGGGATCTTTCATCACTTTGTTTTCTTCAATCACTTGTAAAATTTAACATTTATCGATTTAACAACACAAACACATGTAGAAAATCAAGTACAACTTAATGTCCCTGGTTTACCACTTGTAAGTCGAAAAATCACCAGAGTGAAATTTCTCAAGAAATGTGCCGATTCATGTTCCACACTTACCAACCTGGGAACTCCGGCAAGTCAGATTTTTCAGTTAAAGACATTCACCCAAGCCTGACGGTCCTTGGGTGTTTTGAACATACCTTTTTGATTCATAAAATTCTTTAACCCCTTTGACTTTCCCGTCAATCATTTTTCCAAAAATGTTTAGAACATTGGGGTTAAAAGCTTTTTCAACATCAAAATCTTTCTTTTCAGAAAAAGATTGATTTGAAATTTCAACTTCGTCAACTTTTTGTTTATAATTTTCAGCTCGCAATGGTGGAAAGTTTATGTCATCCATTGGCGGAACTGACGTTTCAATTTTTAGCTCAACTTGTGGCTCTTCTGACTTTGACGAGTCAGATTCATCGCCAACACGTAGCTCCTTTGTTTCCGAAGAAACAAATTCATTGCTAACCACTTCAACCTTCTTTATCTCCTCTTTTGTCCTCAGATTTGCATCTGAAGAATTCGATTTACTTGACTTTGTTGTCGAGTGAAGCGATTCATCAGCACTCTTATTTGTTGTACCCGAGGACAAAATCCTTTCGAGATACTCTCGTGCTTTCTTCCTTTTCTTTCTCAATCGATCTTTCTGCCCTTATGAGAGTTTCACTTTCGGTTCTTTCACTTCTTGTTTTTTCTGTGCTTTGGGCTTTTCTTCGACTTTAACTGATTTTTTCTTCTCTATTTTCTGAGATTCAGCCCTCGATCTTTCCATTGATCTCATTGGGCAATCTCTTGCAATGTGTCCTTTGATTTGGCAGTTATAGCATCTTCTCGTCTCAAACCTCCAACTTTGGCAGTTAACAGTAATGTGTCCTCTAAAACCACAATTGTAGCACATTCTGTTATCGTACCATTCTCCACTATCAATCCAAACACTCAAATCATAACACTGATTTGATTTGTAGTACTCATGACTTCTCCTATAATCTTGATTTGACGCTTGAGCACTGTGGTCAAACCTGCACCACATATCACCAACTTTTTGTGAGTTTTTATTTTCAGATTTTTGTGGTTTTTTATAATGATTGGATGACTGAACTGATGAGCTTTTATTGTTGTTTTTAACATTTTCTGAATTTTTAATTTTTTGTTTCTGTTCTACTTTCTTCTTAACAGGTTTTTGCTTTGAGCATTCACCTATTTCGGTAGATTGCAAAACAGTATTTTTGAATTTTTCTTTTAATTCTAAAAATAATTTTTGTTTAGTTTGTTTTTCATTTTCATCATCAGTTCTTTCATCACAATCCTCAACTTTGACATTGTCAAAGTTTGTGACATTGTCACTTATTGGAACAGAATTGATCGGTTCTGGACACACATATGGTGCAGAAGTCACAAAACCTTTCAACTTATTTTCTAACTCAGCAATTTTATTCCGATCACTTTCAGCCTCTTTTTCAAGCTGAATGATAAGATGAGAATTTATTGCAATTTGTTTTTCAAGATTATTTTTACCAAAAATATCTTTCTCATCTTCTAAACTCTTTATTTGAATTTGAAAAACTTTTTCACTTTTTAATTTTTCAATTTTCAAAAATGTTATTTTATCTTGAAAATCTTTTTCTTTTTCTTTTAAAAATTTGTTTTCCAATGTCAAACTCTCTAAATCCTTCAAGAGTTTGGCATTTTCAGATTTCAGATTTTCACAATTTAAGCATTTCTCGGACATCATTTCAGCTTCAGCTTTCTTCTCAGCTTTAATAGCTGAAATTTCATCAACTTGCTTCTCTACCACTTGAACATTTTCTTTAGATTTGAATTTTTCTTCATCAGTTGCTGCTTTACTCTTCTCTCTTGAATCAGACCTCAATTTTCTAATCTTTTGGAACTCAAGCTCTTGAGCTTCAATCTTTTCGATGAATCCACTAAGGTTCAGATTATCAAAGCCTGGAGTGTTTTTCAACTTCATCAGGTAAGTACCCCACTCATCCTTTGGTAAAGCATTTGCCACTTTGTCTTTCAATTCCTCATTGGTCTTGATTATATTCAATTTCCTCATCTCCACAACTAAAATGCAATACCTATCAAACAATTCTTTTGTAGACTCTCCTTTTATACCTGTAAAATAATCAAACTTGTTTAGTGCGAGATAGATCTTAGAATCCATGCTTTCGTAATGAAAAATACACTACAACAAATTTTAAAACAAACTGATTTTTGATTGAACTAAGACTTTTTAGAACAAAAACAACTATTCACTTGAATCAAATGATTGGGCCGTCTTTTTAATCTACAACAAATCACTTAAAACGACAACATCAGTTACATCACGCTTTTATTTGGTCGATCAACTATTTAAATCTAATTTGACCAAACAAATTATTTAACTTTGATTGGGCCTTCAACTATTGAACGACAAATCACAAACCCACTAAACTGACAAACTACAATTCAAGAACTGTTCCACATTACGCTCATTGGGCCGTCTAATTTCAAACAATCTGAATCAATCTTATTTGACCGTTCAAAACACTAGTATAACCAGTTCACTTTTGCCGACAATAACTTTTAATTGTGATTGGGCCTTTCGATTTAGTGGATTCTTATATCAATTTACAAATCCCAAAACATTTTCTTTAATGACTGACAAACAATATCAACAACATCTGATTGGACCTTCATTTTTAGATCAAACCAATTTTATCACTTTGCCGACAATCTATGATCACACATGCAAATGTTTCAGTCAATATACGACAAAATCAAATACCAACTAAAATCCTATTTGACCAATTATCAAGTGAATCTGATTGTTTTAATTTGATTGAACCGATGAATATAGTGGGTCGATCACATGCAAACTAATATCTATGGTCTTAATGAATTCTGTTGACTACCTCGATCACCTGCAACTGATTTACAATTTACTAGACTTGGAAACTTTAACAATGAAATGATATACACACAACTCGATGCACTTTTCAAGAGAAAGCCTATGTTTCGCTTCAAACACCAATTTTTTTCAAGCGAAACCCAACAGATATCTCAATTTCAAGCGAAAACCACAGATCTCTCAATTTCAAGCGAAAACCACAGATCTCTCAAGCGAAACCATCTGGAAATCCTTTGTTTTCAAGCGAAATCTCGCTGTTTCAACCAAAAACGGACCTAAAAACTTGAATTTCTCCTAAACGACTAAGAATTAGATTCTGAAACTTGGTAGGATTGTAATTCAAGTATTTTCGCACAACATACTAAAAAATCAGACGATTTGGACCGTAAAAACAAGTTCAATTTGACTAAAAACCGTGAAAAATGTAAGAAATAGGTAGAAGATGAAGAAATAGATGAAATCGGATCTGAATCGGCTGAAATCTGGTACGAAAACGATGTGTTTGATCAAGCAATCGAGCTCCTAGCTCTGATACCACTTGTAGGACCGGTTTTTACACCGTTCGATTGCGTAACGAACGTTCGACGTGCGGAATCCGTGAACGTACGTGACCGAACACACAATAACGTACTAGAAACGTGATTTTATTGAAGAATAGACGTGTAAGATACAAAAATCACGTGTAGAGAGCTTTCTCTCTCTAGACTTTCTCTCTCTAGACTTGAATCACAAAATTACCAAATGGAGCCAAAAGTATTTCACTTTAAATCTAAGGCTCCTATTTATAGCCCTTGGAATTAATGAGATTTCTCATTAATTACCAAAGTGCCACCTTGCTACTTCTATCTAAATATTACAATAAAATCCTAGATTACTTCAGTATCAGCTACGGAATGGATTGACGGAGGCAATAGACATTAATGCATCAACAATTGGAAGATAATGAATTAAGTTATTAATGCAGTATTGTGGTAGGCCCCGCTTTTGGCGGTGACGTTACCCTCGGCTAAGTAGTCTGAGTCAGCAGGGATACAGTCCTAAATAGCCGGGTTATAGTATTAATAGTAGTTAACTTATGAGGGGGTCAAAGAGTTTGGACCCCCGCCATCCAATACCGTGAAGTATTGAAGGAGGTCCTACTAAATTTGACCCAGGTCCATTGCAGGACCTCTAAACGCTGAACAATGGCAAGACCTTTACCAAACCGTTCCCTTAACCCCCGACCAGGTAGCCAACATACCTCCATATAGACCGTGGAGATATGAATGGTGAAAATCCTTTATTTTATATAGGCAGTAAAATAATGCCAAGACACCACAGACAAACGATAAGGAAAGATCACCTTCAACATAAGTAACTAGTTATTAAAGTCATTAATACAAAACCAAATAAAAAGTGCAAAAGATTAGAAATAAAAAGTATTATACTAGACACTTTGTCTTCACCAAGTGATGTAAGAGACTTAGGCAAACATGGCCTTGATTGTCAAGAACTCTTACGATCAATCTTGGATCCCGAGACGACTCGCACACTCTACGATGGACAATGGATGATGGTGGTGGATGATGGTGTTGTGATGGTGGTGGGTGGTGGACGAAGTGTGAGAGAGGTGGTGTGCCAAGGGATGAGTTGAAATGAATCCAAGCACTCCTATTTATAGGCTGAACAGAGAGCTGAGCACGGCCCCGTGTCCGCTGGGCACGGCCCCGTGCCCGTCTGACACTCTCTCTCCTCATTAATTGTAATTCGCAATTACAATTAATGCGCCTGCTGTACTTTCGCCATGCCCCCGTGTCCGCTGGGCACGGCCCCGTGGTGGGCAATAGAAGCTTCTATAGGTTTGTCTTTTCTGCTGCTTCTTGGGCACGGCCCCATGCTGGCTGAGCACAGGGCGTGTTCAGTCTTCTGACTTCTCTATTTTGCTTTAGAAGGTGCCGTTGAGGGGTCGGGCAGTCCACTAATGTTCATTTCCTTGTATTTATGTTGGAATTAGCTGTCTTTTTGCTTCTTTTGTGTTTTTGAGCTCATTTAATCCTGAAAATGCAAAAGGAAGACAAAAACACTCTTTTTCCAATATTAGTACTTAAAAAGGGTTAGTTTTATGCCTCATTTGATGTAATTTATATGTTGCATTTTACACACATCAAATACCCCCACACTTGAACTTTTGCTTGTCCTCAAGCAAAACTCTTTAATATGTGGCTTACACTCCCAAATGGAATAGGTAGAAGAGAAGGTTTTGGGCTTGTCGTAGAGTGTTGGGAATCCAAGGTCTTTTTGGGTTTTATCTTTATTTACTTACAATCCTATTCGTAATGATTTGTTTAGAACTTTTCATAGGAGAAATTACTTATTTGGGCATAACATGCCTTTTTTTAAAATTCAATTTATATACAAGTTCACATACCTCACGGGAGAAATCACTCACACTCGGCCGAAGGTGTATTTTTAGTGAATCACTCGAGAGCGGCATGGAACTTATTCCTACCATAAGCTTGCCAAGCAATCAATCCTCCTCATTTTTAACTTTTATACCTTTGTAAATATCAAGAGGACTTTGTGGGTTAAGGGTTAGGCTTGGGTTAAAGGTAGGTGGTTGGGATAGTGGTTAGTAGAAAAAGGGCGAAAAGCGTAACAAGTGTCGGTTTTCGTAAGATTTTCTATTTTTGCAACTTTTTATTTTGATGAAGCTTTTATTCAAACAAAGTTATTTTTGATGAACTTGTTTGTTTTTCTTTTTGCTTCATCAACAACACACATTTTTTTTTTTTTACGAAAAACCGAACTTGTTACTAAAACAAAGGGTTAAAAATAAAAAGGTTTTGGTGGGTAAAAGGGTTTTTTGGTTTGGGTGATGAAATGAAAAGGTTTAGGCTCAAAGGGGTTAACTAGGGGGATTTTTGGGTAGGTGGTAAAAGAAAAAGAAAAATAATGGTGTAGAAATAAAAAGGGTTTAGTCCTAATGCCTCCATCATTTACTTACTCAGGTTTAAGTTGATAAGGACCGGGAATGTATCGTCATGGCAAGTTCTAGAGTCGTAAGAACCAAGCGGCTATTCACACAAGAAACGAAAAATGAGCATTTAGTTTTAATGATATGTAATTGTGCTCAATAAAGGCTCAAAACTCACTTTTGTGGGAATGGGTTTTTATGTGATCAAGTATATATAATCAAATTTTAACTAAGTTTGCTATGCCTTTTCATAATTTTCTTATGTTGGTTCTTTTTATCACTACGCTATCGGTTGTAAATTTGTAAAAATATAACCTTTTTGAGAACTTGAATCTCCCAAGTTAAACCTAGACAAGTAAAAAAATGAAATTTTTGAAAAAATTTGGGGTGATTAGCGGTTCCAATAGAGTTTTGTGTAAGGCTTGTATTTAGGACTTGCAAAATTCAAGGTTTTAGCATCCCCCCCACACTTAAATTACACATTGTCCTCAATGTGTCCCAAAAATAAATTTTTAGGTTGATTAGATGTGTAAAATAATGTTAAAAAGCAAAAATTTTGTGATACTGGGCGCTGAACACGGCCCCGTGTTACCCGGGCACGGCCCCGTGTTCAAGTGCCAATAACAAAATTAAAACAAGAGAAACAGAAGTCTGGACACGGGGGCGTGTTGGGTGAACACGGCCCGTGTCCAGTTACCTGAACTAGGCGTTTTTCTGCAGGTGGTTCAGCACGTGGCCGTGTTGGTTGGGCACGGCCCGTGTTGAACCTTCTGAAATGGAGAGAATTGTCGGGTTGCCTTGTTCTTGTGCATGAGTTCATTTTTCTCGTTCCCCTTTTCATCCTTTACCACCATGAGTGTGTTTTATTCCTGAAAATTAAAACTAATCTAGAAAACATAAAAATTAATCTAAATTAAACTAAGGATAGTTCCGCGGAATGCCTCCGTGGTGCGCCACGTTTATAAGGGTCCTTGGCTAGACCCAAAGCCGGTCATATGTCACCCAAGTGGGATGTATTGCATCCCATGTTACACCGTCGGAGAGCATCATCCAAGCTTGAGTCTATGACCTGCATGTAGTTGACCGGGTCTTCGTCCTCAATTCTTTTTCCACATTCAAACTTCACCTCCTCATCCCCAAACTTCAATGTTAACGTTCCGTCATTCATGTCTACCACCGCTTGGGCGGTGGCTAGAAATGGCCTCCCGAGGATGAGAGGGACATCGGTGTCTTCTTCCATGTCTAGGATGACAAAGTCGGTTGGGAAAACGAAGTTGTCAACTTTTACCAACAAATTCTCAGCGACACCTTGTGGAAATTTGACGGATCTGTCGGCGAGTTGTATGCTCATCTTTGTAGGGCTTGTTGTTCCTAGGCCGAGTCGTTTGAACATTGATGTGGGCATGAGGTTAATGCTAGCCCCAAGATCGGCTAATGCAATACGAACGGGAGATCCCCCAATCGAGCAAGGGATTGTGAAACTCCCGGGATCGATTTTCTTTTGTGGAAGTTTGTTGAGCACTAAGGCGGAGCATTCTTCGCCTAAGTTAACTAATTGCAATGATTCAATTTTCCTTTTGTTTGCGAGGAAATCCCTCATAAATTTAGAGTATTTAGGCATTTGGGTTAGGACCTCGATAAAAGGAATATTAACATGCAATTGTTTTAGCAAATTTTCAAATTTAGCGAATTGCTCATCGGTCTTTTGACGATTTAACCTTCTGGGGTACGGAATAGGAGGAGTCTTGGTGGCCTCTTGAGTTGGTAGAGAAGCCTTTTCTGGCGCAGGAGGGGTCACAGGCTGGCTGGAATGGCTTCTTTCACTTGGCGGCAATGGAGCATCCTCGGGACCCATGGTTCGATTTCTTAATGTGATGAGATGTACTTGTGCCTTTGGGTTGGTTTCGGTATTACTAGGTAACGCGCCTTGTGGTCTCTCGGAGAAATTTTGAGCTAGTTGATTTAATTGTTTTTCAACGTTTTGAATGCTAGTTTGTTGATTTCTAAAATTCGATTCCAATTGTTGAAATCGATCCGAGTTTTTCTTTTCAGTGTCAGAGATGAGGCGAGATATAGTATCTTCAAGCCTTTCTCTTCCACCTTGTTGTTGAGAGAAATTTTGTGGTTGTTGAAAATTAGTTCGTTGGTTTTGTTGGTTACTACTATTGCCGGGATCTCTCCAACCAAGATTTGGGTGGTTACGCCATCCTTGGTTGTAGGTACCCGTTGGAGGACCCGACGGCCTAGGTCTATTATCCAAGTAGTTTACCGTTTCTGTTTGTTCATCTAATTCTTTCATACAACTCCAATTTTCATGTGACCCACCACACCCTTCACAAGCCATAACCGAGGCCGTTTTTGTCATTTCTAGCTTTTTGATTTTTGAAGAGAGGGTCTCGATTTGGGCTTGTAAAGAGGTGCTTTCATCAACCTTATGGGCACCCGGGGCAATAGATTTAGTACCTCGGGGAGTGTGCCACTGAAAATTGGTTTGAGCAATTTCCTCAATTTGATTATATATTTCATTTGGGCGACGATTACCTAAAAGTCCCCCGGAGCTTGAATCAAGTGTTTGTCTTGTGTGTGGCAACAACCCATTGTAGAAAGTGGATACTTGTTGCCACACCGCTAGACCGTGATGAGGACACTTTCTTAGAAGCTCCTTGAACCTTTCCCAAGTTTCATATAAGGATTCCCCATCCTCTTGTGAGTATGTATTAATTTCAGTCATTAATTTAGCCGTTTTAGAAGGAGGGAAATACTTATATAGAAACTTTTGGGCAAGTTCATCCCAAGTGTTTACCGATCCAACTGGGAGGGTGTTAAGCCAAGCCTTAGCTCGGTCTTTTAGTGAAAATGGAAACATTCGAAGGCGGATGGCGTCATTTGATGCTCCATTGATCCGAAAGGTATCACATATTTCTAAGAAGTTAGTAATATGTAGATGGGGATCCTCGTCCGCAAGCCCGTGGAAGGTTGC
The DNA here is from genome assembly GCA_030545235.1 of Helianthus tuberosus. NCBI lineage: Eukaryota > Viridiplantae > Streptophyta > Magnoliopsida > Asterales > Asteraceae > Helianthus > Helianthus tuberosus. Next base: position 140,185,139 of record CM060426.1, on the reverse strand, counting down.
GGAGTTTTGGAGCATTTGTATCAAATGCGGCCGAAGTTCGAAGTTGTTGGCCTCGACATTTGGTGCATTGATAGCGGCGCCGAGATTGCCTACGGTAGGCCGTAGGTAATCCATGAGGGTACGTTGGTCCGCCATTGGAAGTGGGTCCCCCGAAGCTTTCTCTTGATTTTTAGCTTTAAGTCTTTTTCTGAGAAAGCGTTCGGGTTCTTCTAGGGGTTCTTTTATGTCTCTACTAGAACTGGAGCTCATGCACTACGTAGGAGGGTCAAATGTGGCACCTGGGTTCCAAGTCCTGCAATAAAAACAGAAAAGAACGTTGGTCAGAAAGTTCACCACGGCCCCGTGCTCAGTGAACACGGCCCGTGGTCAAAGATACAGTAATTGTTTTCTGGATTCCCAGTTACTGGGAGTTGGACACGACCCCGTGTTGCACCGACACGGCCCCGTGTTCAGCTCTCTGTAACTCAGAAAATAAAAACTGCCAGTGATGATGCTGGGCACGGCCCGTGTCTGACCGGGCACGGCCCGTGCTGAGCTCTGCAGAAGCTGAAAAACTAAGAAAATCCTAAAAAAATAAAAAGAAAAATAAATGATGATTAGGCCGTTGATTCCTAACTTTCTTAAAATCCTTGTGTCCCCGGCAGCGGCGCCAAAAACTTGATGTGCGATAAAGTGTTATATATATTAGGTGTATATTTTAAGCCCTTTTTAACACTTATTTTAGCCAAGTTTTAAATTTATAAAACACGATATTTTACTAACACTAAACACACATATGGGCAAGTGCACCCATCGTTGAGCGTAGTATAGCGTTGGTAAGATATCGAGGTCGTCCAAGGACACAAGAGCTTTTAATACCGGTTTATCCTCAACGTCTAACCAAAATAAAAAGTTTAGAAAAATGTTTTAAGCTAAGAAAAATAAAAACTAACTAAAATGCTGAAAAATAAAAATAAAATAAAAAACAGATAGACAAGATGAATCACTTGGTTCCGACTCGTATCTAGTATAACCTTTGATTATTTCCGCACTTTTGCACATAATTAAGAGATTATCTTAGTTATTGTAGTAGGCCCCTCTTTTGAAGGTGACGTTACCCTCACCCCAGTAGTTTGAGTCAGCAAGGATACAATCCTAAAAGGGTGGATTATTGGAAGATAATGAATTAAGTTATTAATGCAGTATTGTGGTAGGCCCCGCTTTTGGCGGTGACGTTACCCTCGGCTAAGTAGTCTGAGTCAGCAGGGATACAGTCCTAAATAGCCAGGTTATAGTATTAATAGTAGTTAACTTATGAGGGGGTCAAAGAGTTTGGACCCCCGCCATCCAATACCGTGAAGTATTGAAGGAGGTCCTACTAAATTTGACCCAGGTCCATTGCAGGACCTCTAAACGCTGAACAATGGCAAGACCTTTACCAAACCGTTCCCTTAACCCCCGACCAGGTAGCCAACATACCTCCATATAGACCGTGGAGATATGAATGGTGAAAATCCTTTATTTTATATAGACAGTAAAATAATGCCAAGACACCACGGACAAACGATAAGGAAAGATCACCTTCAACATAAGTAACTAGTTATTAAAGTCATTAATACAAAACCAAATAAAAAGTGCAAAAGATTAGAAATAAAAAGTATTATACTAGACACTTTGTCTTCACCAAGTGATGTAAGAGACTTAGGCAAACATGGCCTTGATTGTCAACAACTCTTACGATCAATCTTGGATCCCGATACGACTCACACACTCTACGATGGACAATGGATGATGGTGGTGGATGATGGTGTTGTGATGGTGGTGGGTGGTGGATGAAGTGTGAGAGAGGTGGTGTGCCAAGGGATGAGTTGAAATGAATCCAAGCACTCCTATTTATAGGCTGAACAGAGAGCTGGGCACGGCCCCGTGTCCGCTAGGCACGGCCCCGTGCCCGTCTGACACTCTCTCTCCTCATTAATTGTAATTCGCAATTACAATTAATGCGCCTGCTGTACTTTCGCCACGCCCCCGTGTCCGCTGGGCACGGCCCCGTGGTGGGCAATAGAAGCTTCTATAGGTTTGTCTTTTCTGCTGCTTCTTGGGCACGGCCCCGTGCTGGCTGAGCACGGGGCGTGTTCAGTCTTCTGACTTCTCTATTTTGCTTTGGAAGGTGCCGTTGAGGGGTCGGGCAGTCCACTAATGTTCCTTTCCTTGTATTTATGTTGGAATTAGCTGTCTTTTTGCTTCTTTTGTGTTTTTGAGCTCATTTAATCCTGAAAATACAAAAGGAAGACAAAAACACTCTTTTTCCAATATTAGTACTTAAAAAGGGTTAGTTTTATGCCTCATTTGATGTAATTTATATGTTGCATTTTACACACATCACCCATCACTAGATTTCATTTCAATATTTTAATTGGATTGTTGCTTGATTTGGTTGCCATATTATTTGTGTAAGAGATTATAAGTATGGAGCATAGATTACAAGGATCATTCCATATCATTTCATATCTTACAAACTTCACTCCACATCCCTCAACCTCTCTCTCTCCCTCTCGGCTCACCTTAGTGCCGCCACCGCCACCACCATCATTCCATTTTTAAGCTTAATTCAAGTGCAAGAAGGTGATCCATGGAGCTTGGTGTTTAAGGAACTTGAAGAACCTTCATCCTTTGCTTTCATCATCTTTTTCTAGTGATCTTCCCTAGCCTTTGAGCTAGTTGTAAGCTTCTTGCTACTAGTTTTTACTTCTCTTTTTGTTAGTTAAAAAGATATACATTGTTATAAAGAACAAGAACACTAAAAGACTTAAACAAGAATCATGATACATGCATGGCACTTGATTGTTGATTTCTTGATTATATGATGTTGATCATCATATGGAACTTGTTAAAGTATGATTAAAAACATGGTTTAACAAGTTAGAAGGTGATTACGGGTTTACATGAAATAATCATCTTCTTGATCAAACATGAACTTGAAAGTGAAATGATTTTCTTGTAAAGTGACAAACCAAGTGAACTAGTAAACTTGTAAATCCAAGAGTTGTGAATGATTTTTCTAAAAGAAACCAAGTTAAAAAGATGATTCTTAAAGGATCATGGTTTTTATTAAACTTACACTATATTTTAGTAGAAAGACAAATAAATAAACCCTAGAGAAACAAGAAAATGCGATGGATAAACATTTTTGTAAATTATGTTTACAAGTTGTAAACACCAAACCTTTGCAAGAATGAGATTTTAAAAGAAGTAAACATACTTTGGAGGGTAACTAAACCCACTAAACACGTTACCAAGTTACTACGCGTTTTTGTGAAATATCAAGTTCATGACTATTATATAAAGCATATAGTTTTTGCTCTTGGTGATGTAAAGTGTTTGTTGATGGTTATTGCGATTATTTTGAAAAGAAAATGATATGCTAAATAGCATGGACACCTCCATTTACAAAGGAAACTGATTGTTATCTGTACCATGTTAGGACGTGCTTAATTCCTGATTATTAGAGTAACTAATCTAACCGAGCAAACCAAGGTGAGTTCACACTCTTTCTAAGGCATGGGATTCCCGGTGGTTGGGAATGGGTTAAAGAACTAAAACGGAACCTGCATATCCTCCTTGGGTAGGATATGTACCGCCATCCTCCATGGGTAGGATGCCAATATTAATCCTGCGTATTCACCTTGGGTAGAATACGTACGTTCGTCCTCCTTGGGTAGGACAACAACCTTAAACTTACTCGACAAAACTCTATCATTAAGTCCCTCATTTTTATATCGACTTAATCGTCGGGCCAATGGCGAGCGGGTCATTAGTTAATAGCACTATTAGGGTTGACAAGCCTCACACCGTGCTGGTAGGACGGGCGTGTACTAATGGATCTGGGCACTCAGTCAATGATGATAGACATTGACTTAGGGCACAACTTACTTTCGTCAGTTGTCGATATAGTAACGGTCTAGTGGTTCACATGGGGAAGCCCCATTGATTATGGATATGGTCTGGGGAAAAACAAAGATACTGGTTAACTCGTGGTTTACGAAACAACTTTTGGTTTTCAAAACAAACTTTTAAAACTAAACAACCAACTGTGAACTCGCTCAACTTTGTTCTTGACTCCTTGTTACATGCCTTGCAGGTCGTTAGGTATTTATGGAGCTTGCACGAGGAGACGTGATCGTTGTGGGGCATGGACAATGGTGTGCCATGCTAAACATTTAAACTTTATGAACTTATTGAACCTATGTTTTGGTTTTACGTTTTATGCTTCCGATGTTTAATTTGAACTTGGTTAACTAGTTTTTGAACACCAATTATATTGCGTGGTTGGATTTTTATCTATTTTAAATACATTGTTCAATATGATTGGTGGCTTGATCCTGGTCAGTCACGCCTCCATGCGGTGATACTCCGCTTGTGGATTTTGGGGGTGTGACAAACGTGATACTATTTTAAATAGTTTTTTTTTATTTTCTAATATTTTTTTTGGTTGCATCACAGAAGAGAATTTCACTAGTTTGTTTGGAAATTCATTAACATTGTAATAATATAATGCTTTTAGGTCTAATATTCTTGTGTTATATTTGATGTTTGTTCATCTAATAGGTTTCAACCTACACTTTTAAACTATAATAATTAGTTAATTTGGTAAAATCAAAATGTATAAGGGTTTATCATGATTTTAGTAATCAAATATACAAATGGTTGACCACAAGTTTGTAAATGAACCAAACGAACATAAACAGGCATACTCGTTGTATACGTATATCTAAAATAACCAGTTTACACAATATTTAAGTTAAACTATTCAAATATACATTGCATAGTCTATATAAATAACTCAAATCATAAAGTAAAACAAGTAACACTTGATGAACAAACTACAGAATCACATGTAAGACGTAAGTTAGGTTAAGCGAAGTTACATTGAATGGATGAAAATCAGACTTGAAGTGAGATTGTTGGTCATGAAGTGAATGGAAACTGTACTTACAACTATTACACGTGTCTCTCGCTAAAAGTAATAATATTATCCAACGCCATTCTGATTTTGTAGGAAGTATTTCTAGTGGTGGTAGTGTGTTCTGATGGCGAAAGCAATTCGCTCAGATCAAGTTGGGCTGGGTCCAGCATCTTAAACAAGTCACTTAAGCCCAACTTAATATTAGGAGTTACCGTTAATTGACTATGTAAGCCTAAACTTGTAAAATTCATAAAAAGGTCATTTGATAATAGAGTTACTAAAATAAAATAAGTAGTAAATTACGGTTTTGGTCCTTGTGGTTTAGTGTGTCACACCCCAACCGATGGCGGAAACATCGGGGCGCGACACTGAGCGAAACAGATTGTTCAAGAGAAATTCCATAACAACTACATTACTAGATAGTTAATATTAAGTCCTATACCTTAACCCATCAAGCAAATTAAGTTATTACAGACGTCGATATCTCTAAAACAAATAACATGTTCCGACAACTCAGATTTCAAATAAAATATATTGTCTTTGTTTCTAGACTCTCAATCCTACTCGATTCCATGTAAAGCAAGCAAAGCATCCTAGCAGGTAGCATCCTAAACACCTGTTACATATGTTAATATAAGGTCAATACACAGAGTGTAAAGGTGAGCATACAAGTTTGATAATAGCATATAGAGTTCGAAATAGTTTACGCATAATCAGCATGTAACATGTAGTAAAGTGAAAGCTAGTAGGTTATCGACAGAGAAATATGCACAGACGTGACTGTGAGTTGTAGAATGCGTAACACATATCCCCACTGGGACACGTGAAGTAAAGCCCTTAACAACCCCTGTCCAAGATAGGTGCTGAGTCCAAACTATAGTACTATAATTGCTAAGGTGTCAGGCAACAATCACTGTGTTAACATAACATACAAGCATTCATCGAATAACACGTAACATGCGATATTGATCAGCGTATAAATTGTGTTTGCGTTGTGTGTCAATTGTGATTTGAATAGGTAACGTATGTAACACCCAAAAGTGCGTAAAGCAAAAAGGGTTCGAGTATACTCACAGACTGTGTTTAACAAGTAAACACTATCTTGGATTGAAGGGAGCGCTGGAAGAGATTAGCCTAAACAGTTAACATAAAAGATAAGTGGCGCGTAAAACGGTGCAAAGTGACCAAGTGTTGAACAGTAACCCGATCGGATGGCAATCCGATCGGATGGCCGTTCGATCGGATGTCAATCCGTTCGGATGGTCATCCGATCGGATGGCCATTCGATTGGATTGGCACCTCGTTTGGTGAGGGTGTGTTTGTGTATGATGGTTTGCCTTTTGAAGTTTTTGTTGTAGCATTTTGAAAACAGAGAAGTATCTCTACCCTTCAGGTCATTCGATCGAGCGGCGGCTCGATCGGATGACGATCCGTTCGGCGTGACATTTCTCAGAGAAAAAGTTCACAGTAGTGTTGTCATCCCATCAGATGGTCTACCGATCGGGTGACAATCCGTTAGAACTAATAGTGCATTGAACATGTTGAAAACTGTTAAATATTGAAGTTCCAAACATCACATGGTCGGATGGTCGTTCGATCGGATGGCTATCCGACCGGACGGCAATCCGTTCGACTTTCAGATCCTTGACATGTTTGAAACAAAAGTTTAAGTCTGGAACCAAGTGTAAGCCGATCGGATGGCTGTCCGATCGGATGGCTATCCAATCGGATGGCTATCCGATCGGACGGCATTCCATCCAAACAACCTGATCTTCTTGACTCTTGAGTACCTTGTAAGTTTTTGCGGTTTATCGAGTCGTTATGACAACATGTTAAACAACAGAAACCCTATCACGACTCCAGTGACCCGATCGAATAGGAATCACCCAAATCCGGTCAGTTTACTGGTTCGTGACGGTGGTTTATGTTTAACCCAAAATTGATGGTCTCTTCGATAGAAACCAGATCTTAAACCAACACATCACTGAGAAAGAGTAGAAGGTCAGAACGAGATCCGATTCTATCGGTTTTAAGTGCATTGAGTGTAAAAGAGTTGAAAGAAAGTTGGAAAATCATCTTTCAATCCTTTTAACCATGAATATGTGTAGATCTATGCGAAAATATTGATTAATCTTGTGGAAATCCATCAGATCCAAGTTGTTCTTGGTGGAATGATGCCAAAACTTGAAGTTCGTAAGAACTCCTTGATGACATCACCTTAGAACACCTCAAATCTAGTGATTTCACGGTTAAAAGTTAAGATTCAAAGGTGAAAAAGGTGTAGACGTGCGTGTAGATCATAGAAGTACAAGGTTTAGGTTGAAAACTTACAAGAATCATGAGAAATCGAGAGAAAAGTGTGCTTGAGTGTGGCTGGGTCGAGTGGAGAGCTGTTACATGACAAATGATGTGACAGGTGGGTATTTATAGAGTTTCCCAAAAAGGAAAGTGCCAAGGATCGAGTGGGTCACTGATCGGATGGTTGTCCAATCGGATGGCAATTCGATCGGATGGCAATCCGATCGGTTGACCATCCGATCGAGCAGTCACTCGGTCGAGTGGTTCCGACGATCTGAATCTCGGCGTTTCGCTTCGTGCGTTGAGTTTCGTGATGCGAGTTTCGATTAAGCGATGCGATTGAATAATCCATTAGTTACATAAATAACCTAAGTACTATATCTAACATACAATCATCATAATTATCCTGCATTTAGCGTTTGCGATTCGATTGGAATAGAGTTGCGATTGCGTTTCGATTAACCACCACAATAATCAATAAATAAACATGCACAAGTAACACATAAGTAACACACACGTAAAACAATATCCAGAGCGCATAATTCGGGTTGTGAATGCGATTGCGATGCGATAAGCGATAAAGCGATAAAACATCGATAAATAGCGATTAAACTTCGATTATTAATAAGTACTCCACATAATACAACTAATGCGATAAAATAGATAGATTATCTACAAGTCAAAGAAGTCAAAACAGTAGTTAAGCAAGGAGTGACATGTCGCAATTAGCAATCTTTTCTTCCTTTGACTTCAATCTTGATTTTGACTTTGACTTTCGAAACACGGGGTGTTACAACCTCCCCCACTTAAGGGAATTTCGTCCCGAAGTTAGGTCGAAGCCGTAACAAACAACTGCGGGTACTTCACCTTCATGTCGCTTTCGAGTTCCCAAGTGAACTCTGCGCCGCGTTTGCCTTCCCAGCGAACCTTCACAATGGGAATGCGTGAGCGCCTGAGCTACTTGGTTTGGCGATCCATGATCTCAACAGGCTTCTCCACGAAGTGTAATGTTTCTTCCACTTGTAGATCCTCTAGTGGAACTTGTAAATCATGCTCAGTCAGGCACTTTCTAAGGTTCGAAACGTGGAAAGTCGGGTGGACGTTGCTAAGTTCCTCCGGTAGTTCGAGTCTGTAGGCCACTTTTCCGATCCTTTCCAAAAATTTAAAGGGTCCAACATATCGAGGCGCGAGCTTTCCTTTCTTTCCGAATATGACCACACCCTTCCAAGGTAATACCTTTAGGAGTACGTGGTCGCCAACGTCAAATTCAAGGGGCTTGCGTCGTCTATCGGTGTAACTTTTCTGACGACTCCGAGCTTTCAGCAGATTATCTCGAATTTGGAGGATTTTGTCAGTCGTTTCTTGCAACAGCTCAGGACCGGTTAATTGCGATTCTCCGATCTCGTGCCATACAATAGGCAATCGACATCTTCTTCCATACAATGCCTCAAATGGTGCCATTTGAATGCTGGAATGATAACTGTTATTGTACGAGAATTCGACCAAAGGTAAGTATGCGTCCCAATTACCACCGAAATCTATGACACACGAGCGTAGCATGTCTTCAAGGGTACGAATCATTCTCTCAGTCTGACCGTCGGTTTGGGGATGGAAAGCAGTACTTAGATTAAGCGTAGTACCGAGAGCAGATTGAAATGTTTGCTAAAGACGCGAGGTAAACCGACCATCGTGGTCAGAGATGATGTCGCGAGGCGTCCCATGTCGACAAATAACCTCGTTGCTGTAGATTCGGGCTAATCTTTCTACCTTAAAGTCTTCTCATATCGGCAGAAAATGAGCAGATTTAGTCAAACGGTCAACCACAACCCAAATACTATCGTGACCTGATGGCGTGCGCGGGAGTTTCTTGATGAAGTCCATAGCTATACTCTCCCATTTCCACGTAGGGATCTCGGGTTGTACGAGTAAGCCAGAGGGTCTTTGGTGCTCGGCCTTGAATTTCGAGCAAGTCAGGCACTTCGAAACGTAGATAGCGATATCCTTCTTCATGCCCGGCCACCAGTACTTGTAGCGAAGGTCCTGGTACATTTGTCGGCACCGGGATGAATAGAATATCGAGATTTATGGGCTTCGTCCATCAGAATCTGTCGTAAGTTGGTCCGGTTGGGGATCCAAATTCGGTCCAGATAATGGAATATCCCATTCGACTTATTCACTAGCTGAGCTCCATAGTGATGAATCCTTTCCTTCTTCAGGGTTCGCTCATTAAAACAAGCATGTTGGGCTTCGCGAATAAGAGTCTCGATATGATGTTTGGCGTGAACGTTACGAGCACTGTGCAAATAGCTTCGTTTGCTGAGGCGTCGGCAACAACATTTGCTTTGCCAAGATGATAACAAATCTCAGAGTCGTAATCGTTGAGAAGTTCTACCCATCGGCGTTGGCGCGTATTCAGTTCTTTCTGGCTGAAGATGTGTTGTAGGCTCCTATGGTCTGTGAAGACCGTACACTTTGCACCATAAAGGTAGTGTCGCCAAATCTTCAACGCAAAAACAATTGCGCCTAGCTCGAGGTCATGGGTTGTATAGTTCTTCTCGTGGAACTTGAGCTGACGAGATGCGTTTGCGATAATCTTTTCTCGTTGCATGAGAACATAACCAACACCAAGGTTCGAGGCATCACAATAGACAACGAAATCGTCGTTTCCGTCGGGTAAAGCGAGAACGGGAGCATTGCAGAGCATGTGCTTGAGAGTTCGAAAGGCAGTCTCTTGTTCAGTTCCCCAAACAAAAGGCTTGTCCTTGTGCGTGAGAGAAGTAAGCGGCACGGCGATTTTAGAGAATCCTTCGATAAATCGGCGATAATAGCCCGCTAGTCCGAGGAAAGAACGGACTTCAGACAGGTTCTTGGGTGTAAGCCAACTCTTAACAGCTTCAATCTTCGCGGGGTCGACGTGGATACCTTGACTATTGACAATATGACCGAGGAATTGAACCTCCTCCAGCCAAAATTCGCACTTGGAGAACTTGGCATAGAGTCGATTCCCTTGGAGCAATTCGAGAACCAAACGTAGATGTTGCGTGTGTTCGGTTTTCGACCTGGAATAGATCAGGATATCGTCGATGAACACGATGACGAAAAGATCAAGGAAAGGTCTACACACGCGATTCATCAGATCCATGAAAACCGCAGGTGGGTTGGTTAAACCAAAAGGCATAACAACGAACTCATAGTGGCCGTATCGGGTGCGAAATGCGGTTTTGGGTATATTCTCCTCTTGAATACGTAACTAGTGATAGCCTGAGCGTAGATCGATCTTAGAGAAACATGTAACACCCTGTAACTGATCAAACAAATCATCTATTCGAGGCAGGGGTTAGCGATTCTTGATTGTCAGCTTATTCAACTCCCTGTAGTCGATGCACATCCGGAACGACCCATCCTTCTTTTTGACGAAAAGGACTGGTGCGCCCCAAGGAGAGGTGCTAGGGCGAATGAAGCCTTTGACAAGCAATTCCTGGAGTTGACTCGAGAGTTCGCGCATTTCGGACGGAGTGAGTCGATAAGGAGCTCTAGCAACAGGATTTGCTCCAGGAATGAGGTCAATACGAAAGTCGATATCATGACTTGGTGGTAACCCAGGAAGTTCATCAGGGAAAACAAGAGGAAAATCACGGACCACAGGCACCTTGTCTATCTCCTTAACTTCCTTTTTCTCCGCTACTACAATGTGCGCCAAGAAAGCTTGGTATTCCTTGTGGAGATACCTGCTAGCTTAGACACACGACATGAGTTGGAGTTTCTTCGACGCGACTTCACCGTAAACACACAATTGATCACCATTAGCGAGCGAGAAGCGAATCATCTTATCGAAGCAAACGACTTCAGCATGGTTTTCGCGAAGAAAGTCCATGCCTACTATAACATCAAAACTACCGAGCTGCATTGGAATAAGGTCGATAGGAAAGATGTGATTGTTGAGTTCGATGGTACAATCACGGAGAACAGAATTGACAGCGACGGTTCTTCCAGTGGCAACTTCAACATCGAACGTTGAGGGGAGATGGGCACGCTTTCGATTAAGGAGCTTTTCGAATTCCAACGATACAAAACAGTTATCGGCTCCAGTATCAAATAAACACGAAGCATAAATACCATTCACAAGGATTGTACCATTGACCACGTTATTATCGGCTTGAGCTTGGCGGACATTGATGTTGAAAGTGCGTCCACGAGCTGCTGGCTGCTGCTGCTGCTGTTGCTGAGGCTGCTGCTGTTGTGGCTCTTGCTTCACCACTTGATTCGAGCACATATTTGCGAAGTGGTTAGGATCACCACACGCAAAGCAGGATCTAGCGTTGATTGCGGGTGCAGGAGCTGCTTGCTGGCCTTGAGGAGCAGGAAGTAGAGCTTGTGGAGCAGGAGCTTGACCTTGAGTTGGAGCTTGGCGAGGACCTGTACGGCAGTTGGCGGTGAAGTGGTCGTACATATTGCAATGCACATAGTATCTGCAAGCGATTCCCACTGGATGATGATAGGTACATGTATGGCAAGCCGGGTGAGGACCAGTGTACGCACGCTTAGCCAGCGGTGCGTTGGTAACCGGGGCCACTACTTGGCAGTGTTGGTGTTGGGGTTGAGCTTGAACGGATTGAAGCGGAGTGGCGTTTGTGACAGCACAAATTTTTCTACTGTTGTTGTTGTTCTTCCTCTTGCGATGTGAGGACTTTGAAGATTGAGGTGCGGAGGCGGTTTCAGCGGTTGCGGCGGTTGTAGCTTGATGCATGCTCTTTGAGGCTTTGTCCCAGACACCAGCCTTGACTCGTTTATCATTGATTTCTACGGCGAGCAAAAAAGTCTCCTCGATGGTCGTTGTCTTGGCAGCTTGAACGAAATCAGCCACACAGTCCGGCAGTGCAGTCAGAGCTGGACTGGACAGATTATGCTGAGCTGCTTGAAGCGAGCAGTCAGAGCTGCGTTATCACCATCCTTCTGCTTCAGATGCCAGAACTCGTCCTCAAGCTTTTGGAGTTCATGGGGAGGGCAGAACTCTTTCATCATCAGGTCCTTCAACTCATCTCACGTCAATCCATAAGCTGCATCATTTCCTCTCTTGTTCCTCTCGGCCGTCCACCAGTCTAAGGCGCGGGACTGGAAAACGCCGGTGGCGTTAACAGTTCGGATATTGTCAGGACAGTTGCTCCGACGCAGGGTGACCTCCATCGAATCAAACCATTGGAACATGGCCGTAGGACCATCTTCACCAGTAAATTATTTCGGTCCGCATGCTTTGAACTGCTTGAAGCTAAAAGCAGCTTTAGGAGTATCAGTCCTAGACTCTTCAGAAGATTTTCTAGCGTTTTCGTTCAGTTCGCTAACAATCTGGGGGATAACTTTAGCTATTTGAGTAGCGACGACAGAGGCGAGTCGCTTGTCAACTTGCTTTCATTTCATAGAGCGAGAGTGACATGATCCAGACGATGACATTGTCTGCAACAGACATCGCCATAGGATTCAAAACGCTATATAATCGAATCTCACCTCACACGTACTACTACTAAAGCTCAGGAACACATCTACCAAACTACCACATAAGCACAAAATCACATAAGCACATAATCACATAAGCACATAATCACATAAGCACATAAGGCATAGAAGCACAAGAGGCAGTCAGAATACAGAAACCTATCATTCCAAGTTCGCGCGTTCGAAAATAGCGATTGCGATTAGTGAGTACACATCGAATAACATAAGCGAGCACATAGCATACGAGCATCCACAAGTAGTAGCGATTTGTTAGCATTGTGTAGTGTGTCGTGTGTGATAACCGAAGCAAGAAGCGTTAGATCGAAACCATCAGTATCTCAACACGCTAACAATAACATGTAAAACCACATAAATCACATAAAATTCCACATAAAAGCGATAAATCTCAGAGTTGGCGGCGGCAATTCCAGAATCGAAACACATAAAATCGAGAAATAGGTTGTCTTGGGTTTGTCAAACATGTCTATACACCCAGAGTGACTTGACTATCCAAAGTGATTCGACTATTCACAAGGACTCGTAGTACACACTTTGGCCTTCGGAACTGTGCTCTCGCCTTGATTTTGGGAGATCGGCATGCATCCTTCCAGTCACAATGTGTCCTTAAGTCGTTGGAGTCCGTCGAGACTTTGGTGAGAGCTTTGAAAACCAAAATGGTGCACAGAACAAGTCATCGAGGTTCGGGTTTCACCCCTAACTTAACGGCTTCATTCCTGTTTTGATGAAATAGAGAGGAAAATTTGCGTCAAAGTATGGATTTCACTCCTGATTCAACGCGAATTCTCCTGTTTATAGATAGAATGCGGGTTGAGCAAGCGGTTTAGTCGAGAGTTTACGGTTTTCACACCTAATCTTGACTTAACCACTCGTTCGTTTTGAAAATAGAGTGCAGTGATAGTGTAAGGCGAGTGCGAGAGAATAGCAAGTAAGTTCGTACGGATCCCTTACTAGGTTCGCACAAGTCGGTCTGTAGGTACTTAGACTATAGACTAGGTCGTTTCTAAGACATCGGCCCGGACTAGGTCGAGTCTTGCCTAATTCCCTATAGTTATGGCTCTGATACCAATCTGTCACACCCCAACCGATGGCGGAAACATCGGGGCGCGGCACTGAGCGAAACAGATTGTTCAAGAGAAATTCCATAACAACTACATTACCAGATAGTTAATATTAAGTCCCATACCTTAACCCATCAAGCAAATTAAGTTATTACAGACGGCGATATCTCTAAAACAAATAACATGTTACGATCAAGGAAATGGATAAGTTCTCTCAACTTGCTGCTGTTTATCTGAAGGAAGTGGTTTCTAGGCACGGGGTGCCAACCTCTATTATTTCGGATCGTGACCCACGTTTCATATCTGATTTGTGGCAATTTATGCATAAATCTTTCGGCTCACGTCTCCACATGAGCACTGCTTATCACCCACAGACGGATGGTCAAAGCGAACGAACCATCCAGACACTTGAAGACATGCTGCGAGCATGTGTGATCGATTTTGGTAAGGGCTGGGAGAAACACTTGCCACTGATCGAGTTCTCCTACAATAACAGTTACCACACTAGCATACAGGAAGCTCCGTTTGAAGCATTGTACAGCCAGAAATGTCGTTCTCCTCTTTGTTGGGCTGAGGTGGGTGACAGCCAGGTCACAGGTCCGGAACTTGTTCTTGAAACTTCTGAACAGATTGTCCAGATCAGGAACCGTATGGCGGTAGCGCGCAACCGTCAGAAAAGCTACGCTGACAAGCGTAGGAAACCCTTGGAATTCGCTGTAGGCGACCGTGTTATGCTGAAAGTCTCACCTTGGAAGGGTGTGGTGCGCTTTGGAAAACGCGGCAAGCTTAATCCACGTTATGTAGGGCCATTCAAGATTTTGGACCGAATTGGTAAAGTGGCCTACAAACTCGAGTTACCTGCTGAGTTGGGTAACGTCCATGATGTCTTCCATGTTTCACAATTAAAGAAGTGTTTGTCTGATGAAACACTTGTGGTACCGTTTCAAGAGCTAAAGATCGACGACAAATTGCAGTTTGTCGAAGAACCAATAGAAATTATGGATCGGGAAGTTAAGGTTCGTAAGCATCATCGAATTCCAATCGTGAGAGTTCGTTGGAACTCAAAACGTGGACCGGAGTTCACGTGGGAGCGCGAGGATCAAATGAAGCTCAAGTACCCTCACTTATTTCCAACTGACAAACCTAAGTCTGATGTAACTGGTGAATTTCGGGGCGAAATTCCCTTTCAAGTTGGGGATGATGTGGTACCCGCGGAAAATCCACAGTCATCCTGAGTTAACATCTTGCCGTTTTGGATAACTTGTCAAATTTCGGGACGAAATTTCTTTCAAGTTGGAGATGATGTGACAACCCGGGATTTCAAGGTCTTTCCCTTTACACATCACTGATCTCACAATCCTGTTTTACAATTTGGTTTACGTGGTGTATGTACAGTTTATCTGAATGATTAATGTGTTGTGTGTATTGGTGATTGCTATTTATGTGGTGTTAAAATAATTAAGTATAGTTTAATTAAGATTTGTTAAGGTTTTTCGTCACATACTCTTCTCGACGAAAGATGGGGACTTTCGCCAACCATATCTCGACGAAAGATGGGACTTTCGTCGAGCAGGTCTTTCGCCGAAAAGGGGCCTCGGCCCAGAGAGGATTGCGGCCCAACTCCTTTTATATTATTACCTTTTGTTATCATTAGACATAAACACATTAACCCTAAAGCCTTTCCTCATTCTTGGTGCGACGGCAGTAGGGAACCAAAGAGTATTCTTTCCATCTCGATCTATCTAATCAATCCGGTACTTGCGGTTAGTGTCTTGATCTCGTTGATGGGTTAATTCTTATACGTGGTATTGTGTGTAATGATTTCGTAACTAGGGTATGGTTCGATTAGAAATATATGTAACATGGAAACTAGGGTTTCGTTCATAGGATTGTATATGTTTGGAATATGCGATTGATCATGACGTGAAATTATGATGAATTATTAATGTTGTTGATGACTTAGGGTTAGCGATGGAAACCTGTAATTATGAATTGGTAATAGATCTTGATCGATGTCTGTTATCATGTTTGAATCCATGCTAATGTATATCAATGATAATATTGAGGCTTATTAGTTGTGGTGATGAACAGTGATTAAGATTGTTAGGAACATCATGATGAAACCGTCGTTTGATCCTTTGATTATGTTGTATATGTGTGTAACTGATGATTCTGTGGACAAGGATCTGTTAACTGTGTTAACTGACCTCGACGAAACATTAATGATGTTTCGTCATGAGTAACCCGACGAAAAATAGGGTTTTTCGTCGCATGTGACTTCGACGAAAGATAGGTAATTCGTCACATGTAACTTCGACGAAAGATAGGTAATTCGTCATGTGCAATCTTGACGAAGAATAGGTATTTCGTCAATAGGGTATTTCGCCGTGGGGACCTTTGGCCTGAACAATGAACAGTTGGATGGACTGTGAAATGTTGTTACTATAATACTGTATGCTAGTGATTATGGAATGTTATCATGAGACTCTCACATGAGATGTGAGCATGGGTAGAACTGAGTAATTGATGTATGATAAACGGTGACCTTGTGATAGATGTAAACTGTGTACAAATGCGTGACTTACCGTGTGCAAACGTGTGATTTGAATGATTGTGAAACTGATATGGTTTGGTAACCACGGTAGGGTTTGGGTTGACCAACTTGGACGGGTAACTGAACATACCGAGCAAACCAAAGATGAGTTCATTTCTCTTGAGCATGTGTCCCGGTGGTTGGGACAATCATTGGGTATCCCTGAGAGGGATAGGGTTTTTGGTAAATCAATTGGGTATTCCTGAGAGGAATACGTCATGTGGGTAAATCTGGAATGTTGGATAATACACTCATCCTATCACCATTAAAGTCCCTCCTTGTTGTTTGTTACCTGAGAGGTAACGGAGTATTAGTTGGTAGCGCTATATAGGTTTGGCACCCTCACCCCATACCTGAGAGGACGGGTGTGAACTAATGACTCAGTCATGCCCAATGCTTTGATAGGAGCATTGGGGAAAGGGCAATGTAAATCAGGAGCCATCTTGTTTTCGGGGTATTATCGACATTGTAATCATCGAATTGAACTAAACACTTGGTAACTAACGTTTTCGTAAAACTATGAACTCACCAGCGTTGTCTGATAGACTTGTTGCATGCTCGCAGGTCGTTAGGTACGATGGATGAGGAATTTGCTATCTGGATGGCTGGAGTGGTCATGGGTCGTGTCGCTTGGATTTACAAGACTTGTTTACTGATTTCGCATACATTGGTTTTTGAAACTATTGAACAGTGTTTTACTATTTGCTTCCGCTGACCCTATTTAACTTAGAATATGTTTCATGAATGTCTTACTTAATGAATGGGAATTTTGTTAAACATCTTATGGTTAGTTCAATGTGATTGGTGGCTAGATCCTGGTATGTCACACGCCTAGCGGGGTTACTGCATGTGGTATTTTGGGGGTGTGACAGTTTGGTATCAGAGCCACTGGTTATAGTGAACTAGGTTTTAAAACGTTTTATAAAACCAGACTATAACCGAACAGTTCAGAAAGCGACCATGACACTCAGCTCCAGATTGCAAGGTTCGTCTCTCATTTACTTATTGCATAGTATATCTAGTATACACTATTGTACAATGTTGCATACGATTGCACACACTTAGTAATTCAGACTGAATTCATGTATAATTACCTGAGTTATGTGGGTGATAGAGTCACAGTGCGATATCCCGTTAGACTTTCATGGTTTATGTTTGTGGTGTTTTGTCTTGTTGCGGAATTTGGGGAACCTTTTTGCATGAGTTGGGAGGAGCTGAGATAACGATGCAAATCGCATTCCTATTATGGGTGCATACATAATAGTAATGTGGGGTGCATGTGATTCCCAGTGAGGCCTAGCGAGTGTGAAAGGGGTTCCACTCTGTTGTATGATGTAAACGTTGTATTCTGTAGAAGTCAACGTGAGGCTTGACTCCCACCTTATTTCGACTCTTAATCTATTCTCCTTTTCTCATATAGAATCATGAGCGGACGAGGTCATAGACGTGGTCACATTGCAATGACTCAGGCTGAGTTGACAAATCTGATTAACACACGTGTGGCTGAGGCTTTGGCAGCCTATCAAGCTGGTACAATATGTGCCAATTACCCTTTATTCTTGTGTCGCGTACACAACTCTTACCCGTGTGCTGTATTTCTTTTTGTCTTTAGGTCAGCAAGCTAATCCGAATTAAAACAATCCGCCTTCTTGCACGTTTAAGACGTTCATGGATTGTAGGCCACAAATGTTGAGTGGGACTGAAGGGGCTGTGGGGCTACTGCATTGGTTTGAGAAGGCGGAGTCAGTGTTTGCGATGTGTAACTGTCCTGCTGAGGACAGAGTGAAGTATGCTACAGGCACACTCGAGGATGGTGCCTTGACCTGGTGGAATGCCCAAGTCCAGATGCTGGGCATTGAGATGGCGAATGCTACTACTTGGGATGATTTCAAAGAATTGATGCGGGAGGAGTACTGTACTCGTGACGAAATTCAGAAACATGATAACGAGTACTAGAATCTGAAGATGGAGGGGTCTGAAATTGAGGCATTCACGAAGAGGTCTCATGAGCTAGCAAATTTGTGCCATAACTTGTCTCGACCCCCACCTCGAAGAATTGAGTTGTATATTAAGGGTCTAGCACCAGCAATAAAGAGTTTGGTCACTGCTGCAAACCTCAACAACTTAGCTCAGATCATCCGCTTAGCCCACAAGATCACAGATCAGGAGGTGGAGCATGGCTCGCTACCACCGCGTGTTTCTACTACCGCTACTACTACTACTACAGCTACTACTCCTGCCACTGATAGGAAACATAAATGGAATGATGTGGACAAGGTGTCCAATCTGAATCAGTCTCATAAAAAGCCAGACATCAGCAGCCATCACAGTTTTAGCCAGACATCCTCAGTCAATTAGAATCAAAGCAACAACTCAAACCAAGGCTCATATGCAGGGAAGCAGCCTAAGTGTAACAAGTGCAATTTTCACCATCGCGGGCCGTGCACCCGAGTCTGTCACAGGTGCAACAAAGTGGGCTATATGGCTAGAGACTGTAGGGTCTCACTCCCAAGACAGCAGCAGCAACCCCCACGGCAGCAGCAGCCTCAGCAACAGGAGAGGCAGCAGCCTCAACAGAATCAGGGAAATCGTAAGGGGTGCTTTCAGTGTGGTGATGAGGGTCATTTTAAGCGGGATTTCCCTCAGCTGAATCAGAATGCGGGTAATAACAACACTGGGAACAACAACAACGGGAACAATGGTGGGAATGGTGCGCGAGGGAGAGTATTTACTATTGGTGCTGGGGAAGCTCGCAATGATGGCAATGTTGTGACCGGTACGTTTTCTGTGAACGATCTTTTTGCTTTTGTTTTATTCGAATCTGGTGCCGATTGGAGTTATGTGTCTTTGGGGTTCAGTCGTCAGTTAGGGTTGACTCCCACACCCCTTGTAAATAAGCATGTAGTATAATTAGTTGATGGCAAATCGATTGAAGCTTCTCATGTTCTTTTTGGTTGTGAACTTGATCTAATGGGTCAAGTGTTCGACATTTACCTACTCCCCATTACTCTTGGAAGCTTTGATGTGGTCGTTGGCATGGATTGGTTGTCTAAGCATCAGGCGGAAATTCTCTGTAAAGAGAAAATCGTGCGTATCCCTCTCCCCAGTGGGGAATCTTTGTCGGTTCAAGGTCATCGTAGTGGTGCCATGGTCGGCATCATCTCAGCCATGAAAGCCCAGAAGTGTCTACGAAAGGGCTACCCTGTTATTCTAGCTCTTGTTACCGATTCACAACCTGAAGAAAGGAAGATCGAGGACCTTCCAGTTGTTCGTGAGTTTTCTGACGTGTTTCCTGAAGAGTTACCTGGTTTACCTCCACATCGCCAGGTAGAATTTCAGATTGACCTTATGCCAGGAGCAGCTCCGATTGCCCGAGCTCCTTATCGTCTTGCATCAGGAGAGTTACAGGAGCTGTCAAATCAACTTCAAGAACTGTTGGATAGAGGTTTTATCCGACCTAGTTCTTCGCCTTGGGGTGCCCCAGTTTTGTTTGTAAAGAAGAAAGACGGGTCCTTTCATATGTGTATAGATTATCGGGAACTCAACAAGGTGACAGTCAAGAATCGTTATCCCTTACCATGTATCGACGACTTGTTTGACCAGTTGCAAGGTCGGATGGTCGTTCGATCGGATGGCTATCCGATCGGACGACAATTCGTTCGACGTTCAGATCCTTGACATGTTTGAAACAAAAGTTTAAGTATGGAACCAAGTGTAAGCCGATCGGATGGCTATCCGATCTGACGGCATTCCGTCCAAACAACCTGATCGTCTTGACTCTTGATTACTTTGTAAGTTTTTACGGTTTATTGAGTCATTATGACAACGTGCTAAACAACAGAAACTCTATCACGACTCCAGTGACCCGATCGAATAGGAATCACCCAAATCCGGTCAGTTTACTGGTTCGTGACGGTGGTTTATGTTTAACCCGAAATCGATGGTCTCTTCGATAGAAACCAGATCTTAAACCAACACATCACTGAGAAAGAGTAGAAGGTCAGAACGAGATACGATTCGATCGGTTTTGAGTGCATTGAGTGTAAAAGAGTTGAAAGAACGTTGGAAAACCATCTTTCAATCCTTTTAACCATGAATATGTGTAGATCTATGCGAAAATATTGATTAATCTTGTGGAAATCCTTCAGATCGAAGTTGTTCTTGGTGGAATGATGCCAAAACTTGAAGTTCATAAGAACTCCTTGATGACATCTGTAACACCCCGTGTTTCGAAAGTCAAAGTCAAGATTGAAGTCAAAGGAAGAAAAGATTGCTAATTGCAATCTGTCACTCCTTGCTCAACTCTTGTTTTGATTTCTTTGACTTGTAGATAGCCTATTTATTTATGACTTTAGTTGTATTATGTGGAGTACTTGTTAATAAACGAGGTTTATTGCTTGTTTTATCGCTTATCGTATCGCAATCGCAACTCGAATTATGCGTTCTGGATATTGTCTTACGTGTGTGTGCTACTTATGTGTTACTTGTGCATGTTTATTTATGTTTATATTATGGTGAATAATCGAAACGCAATCGCAACCCAATCGCAATCGAATCGCAAGCGCTAAACGCAAGTTAATTATGATGATTGTATGTTAGATATTGTAGTTGGGATTAAAAGTAATTTGAATGAGGAAACTCTATCGCATCGCAAAGCTCTCCACACGAATCGAAACCGCAAAACTCGTCGCGCCGTTCACTCCAATCGAGTGGCCAACCGATCGAGTTGCCACCCGATCGAGCTGCCACCCGATCGAGTTGTCACCCGATCGGGTTACCACTCGATCGACCAACCCTTTCCCCCAATTTCCTTTTATGGAAACACTATAAATACCCTTCATATGTCAACATCACTTGATGTTGACAGCTCTCACTCGACCAGCTCGCTCCAGCCTAGTTTTCCTCTGATTTCTCCCGATTCTTGTAAGTTTTCAATCTAAATCTTGTACTTTCTTGATCTACACGCACTCCTATACATTTCTATCTTTTGAATCTTAACTTTTAACCGTGAAATCACTAGATTTGAGGTGTTCTAGGATGATGTCATCATGGAGTTCTTATGGACTTCATGTTTTGGCTTCAATCCACCAAGAACAACTTAGATCTGGACGATTTCCACATAAATAAACAAAGATCTTGCATAGATCTGGACATATTCATGATGAAAAAGGATTGAGAGATGGTTTCTAACTTTCTTTCAACTCTTTTACACTCAATGCACTCAAAACCGATAGGATCGGAGCTTGTTCTGATCTTCTACTCTTTATGTTGTTGCATTGGTTCAAGATCTGAATTCTATCCGAAGAGATTACTGATTTCGGGTTAAACCTGAAACACCGTCTCGAACAGTTAAACTGGTCGGACTAGGGTGATTCCTGTCTGATCGGGTTACTAAGTCTTGACGAGGTTTCTGTTGTTTGGCACGTTATCAAACCATCTCGAGAAAATCACAAAACTATCAAAACAACCAAGTGTAAAGACAATCAGGACGACTGGGACGAATTCCCATCCGATCAGATTACCGTCCGATCGGACAGTCACCCGATCGGCTTGCACCTTGGTCCCACACTTAACTTATGTTTCAACTTTTGAGGTTAGAACATCGAACGGATTGCCGTCCGATCAGATTGCCATCCGATCGGATTACCACCCGACCATGTGATGTTTGAACTTCAACACTTAAACAATTTTCATCATGTTCAAGCATTACCAGTTCTAACGGATTGCCACCCGATCGGATTGCAATCCGATCGAGTGACAAACTGCTGTGAACTTGTTCTCACTGAAGTGTACTACGAATCGGATCGTCGTCCGATCGAACCGCCGTCCGATCGACCGACCTAAAGGGTAGAGATACTTCTCTGTTTTCAAAATGCTACAATGAAAACTTCAAAGCACAAACCATCATACACAAACACATCTTTGTGACAATCAAATCGAATGGCCATCCGATCGGATTGCCCTCCGACAGGATTACCGTCCGATCCAGTGACACTTGTACCGTTTTACGCGCCACTTATTGTTTATGCTATCGTTAACTGTTCAGGCTAAACTCTCTCTAGCGCTCCCTTCATTCCATCAACGCTGTGAGTATACTCAAACCCTTTTTGCTTTACGCACTTTTGGGTGTTACATACGTTACTTATTCTAAAACACATCGAACACACTACGCAATACTTTAACGCTAACCGCTATCGCATGCTATACGTGACTAAATGAATGCTTGTTTGTTATGTTTACACATGGATTGCTGTCTACCTGCCTTAGCAACGATAGTACTATTGTTTGGACTCAGCACCTGTTCACTCAGGGGTTGTTAAGGACAATTAATTACATGGTTCACAGTGGTGAATATGTATTACGAACTGCCTTGCGCAGTCAACCCGCATTCATTGGTATTGATAGGATCATGTCGATAACTTACGTGCTTCATTTCACGCATTGTACGTGCTGGTTATGCGTAAACGATTTCGAACTCTATTATATCTATTAAACTTGTATGCTCACATTTACACTATGTGTATTGACTTTTACTTTAACGTATGTGGCAGGTGCTTAAGATGTTAAAATGCTTGGCTTGCTGTGAAATCGAGGCTAGGAAAGGTCTAGAAACAAATAAACGAATTGTCTATTTTGAAATCTGAGTTGTCGGGTCAGTATCTGTTTGTGAGACAATTATTTGTAATATCTGTTTAATTCGATATGTTATGGTATGGGACATGACGTTTTAAATATCTGGTAATTTAATAGTTGTTATGGATACTCATGAACAATCTGTTTCGCTCAGTGCCACACCCCGATGATTCCGCCATCGGTTGGGGTGTGACAACATCACCTTAGAACACCTCAAATCTAGTGATTTCACGGTTAAAAGTTAAGATTCAAAGGTGAAAAAGGTGTAGACGTGCGTGTAGTTCATAGAAGTATAAGGTTTAGGTTGAAAACTTACAAGAATCGCGAGAAATCGAGAGAAAAGTGTGCTTGAGTGCGGCCGGGTCGAGTGGAGAGCTGTCACATCACAAATGATGTGACAGGTGGGTATTTATAGGGTTTCCCAAAAAGGAAAGTGCCAAGGATCGAGTGGGTCACCGATCGGATGGCTGTCCGATCGGATGGCACTCCGATCGGTTGACCATCCGATCGAGCAGTCACTCGATCGAGTGGTTCCGACGATCTGAATCTTGGCGTTTCGCTTCATGCGTTGAGTTTCGCGATGCGAGTTTTGATTAAGCGATGCGATTGAATAATCCATTAGTTACACAAATAACCTAACTACTATATCTAACATACAATCATCATAATTATCCTGCGTTTAGCGTTTGCGATTCGATTGAGACAGAGTTGCGATTGGGTTTCGATTAACCACCACAATAATCAATAAATAAACATGCACAAGTAACACATAAGTAACACACACACGTAAAACAATATCCAGAGCGCATAATTCGGGTTGCGATTGCGATGCGATAAGCGATAAAGCGATAAAACATTGATAAATAGCGATTAAACTTCGATTATTAGTAAGTACTCCACATAATACAACTAATGCGATAAAATAGATAGATTATCTAATACTCAAAGAAGTCAGAACAGTAGTTAAGCAAGGAGTGACAGATCGCAATTAGCAATCTTTTCTTCCTTTGACTTCAATCTTGACTTTGACTTTCGAAACACGGGATGTTACATAGTGGTTATTACTATATTTTATGAAATTCAAATGTTTTCCAATTTACGTTCAGAGTTTTTTTTTATTTTATTACGATTTTGATCCGCCACACTAATTTCATCCAACTTATACCAAAAGGAGCAATTATATATACCCCCTACAAAGTTTATAAATTACATACATACCGAATCCAAAATTTAATCTACATATATCCCATTCCTAAAAATTAAAAATATTAAATATACCCGGTTTGATTTATTTTATTAAAAACATTAGTATTAAGCCCCTGCGTTGCAACGGTTGTCATAAAACTGTGTTAAGTAATAGCAATACTATACCATTGTCAGCGACCACCAACACCGGAAAAGCTCGTAAAAACAAAATAAATAAAAAGGGAAAAAAATAACGCCGAGCGAAAAGCAGACGTAAAATCTTTGAATCACGCACGCTCGTTGATGAGAAATTAAACCGAAACGTAAAACATAGAAAAAAAATAACTAAGTCCATCCAGCACCCGCGTGTTGGACGAACTTGTGAAACACAGAAAAATAGATGTGACGCAATGGGCCAGTCAAACGGGAAAAAATATACGAAAAAATGTTGAACCCCACACACGTTGCGGTGCTTTAACTCACAAAATTTAGAACGAAACGAAAAACTTTGGAAAGATGAAAGGTATGGTGGATCAAAATTTAAACTAAAAAAAGTTGAGATTAAGTTGCAAAAGATGAAAAACTTTGGGTTAAAAGTAAAAAGAGAAAGGGTCTAAATAGCAAAATTGAAGTTATTTATTAATTTTAAATAAAGATATTGATAAAAATAAGTGATATCTATATATTGGTTATTAATTAATATTAATATTAAAAGAAATTTATTAAACAAATATAAATAAAATTTGTAAGGTTGAAGGAGAGAATAACGTGCCATTATTTGAAATCTTTTATTATAAGTTAAATTAGATATTAGAGAATTACTGTTTTAGGGGCTGTTTGGTAGCATCTGAATGACATTAAGAGACTACCTCTTAATGAAATCATTTAAGAGTTTAACAAAGATAATGTAGAAGATTGTGACATGTGATGGTTTACCATTCAGATGTGACCTCTTATCCAATCAGACATAAGGTTACCTCTTATTCATTCAGACATAAGGGCCACAAATGATTTCATTAATAGACAGCCTCTAAATGAATTAAGAGGCTACCAAACAGCCCCTTACTCTTTTCTTTTTACTAAAACATAAAATTTTCATAGTAACCCATTGTTAACCTTTTTTCATCATCCTGTTATCGTCATCATCCAACATCCAAACATCAATTTTCATGTTCAACCTTCATATCACCAGCCGTAAACCCTTCTTTAATTTATTATAATCACCTAAAATAATTTATTGAAATACTAATGATGGAAAATGTTCATAGTCAAATCACTAGTGTCCAATATATGTTTCCTATCCAGTAGGGGTGTAAACGATGCGCAACGGCTCGAGAGCTACTCGGGATCGGATCGGTAAAAAGCTCGAACGAGTCGAGCTTTAATGAGCCCGAGCCAGAGCTCGAGCCTGAAATATGACTCGTTTAGCTATCGAGCCCGAGCTCGAGCTTTGCATACAAAGATCGTTTAGGCTCGCGAGCCTAAACGAGCCTAAACATAATTTTATATTAATTATATATATATATATATATATAACATAACATTGGTGGGCCGAGCTCGAGCCGAGCTTTGACTCGTTTAAGCTATATTGAAACGAGCCGAGCTTTGAACTCGTTTAAGATTATTCTCAAACCATCTCGAGCCGAGCCGAGCCGGACTCGAGCTTTGGATTTTACTTACGAGCCGAGCTCGAGCTCAAACTTTTAGGCTCGAACCGAGCCGAGCTCGAGCTTCACTGAAACATCACGAGCCGAGCTCGAGTAGTGGAAAGCTCGGGCTCGGCTCGGGTCGTTTACTCCCCTACTATCCAGGGATTAAAGTATGATGATGATCGACCCTAAATTTTCTTACTGGTTTTGTTGGTCTATAGAAGTAATCGCGTACCGCAAGTTTCTGACATAAAGCTTCCGGCGATTCTGGCCCGTCATGTTCTTCTTCTTCATTGACGTGGTCGTTTTGGTAATTCTTATTCAGTTTCTTTCTGCTATATCTGATTCCCAACTTAAATTGTTTTGTATGGCGGGAAGGAGGATCTAAGCAGTAGGGACAAATTCAAGTAATTGGTTTTGAAATTGAGAAAAAAATTTGGGGGGTTTTGAAGTGAGATTTGGGGATTTTCATTAGGGAAGTTTGTAAGCTGAGAGTTTTGGAGGTTCATAGTTGGGAAGATGAGCTTGAAGAAATGGTGATAGAGAATAACGATGAAGAAGCAACAGACCTTTTGAATTCGAGAGGGCATTTTTGTGTATTATAAAAGAGTGTGCGTCTCATTGCGGTGTAAAGTCATGAAAGTAATTTAGGCATTAACATGGTTAAGTATAGATAAAATAAGGTATTGTGTTGTATGTTATGACATAAAAGTAATTTAAACAAAATGAATAGTCAAGTAGAAAAGTTTGGAGGAGTTTTGTTTCTATGTTAAACTAGGATTTAAACCTAGCGCGCGCTTTGCGGCACGCAAGTGGTCAAAATAATTACCGTGTCTAAATCTTTATATATTTGTATCCCATTTTATGCAAAACATGAACCATAAGAGCATTCTCATCCAATCCATCAAAACTTGTGAGGGTGAGTTTTTATATTGTAAAGGGTATAAAAAGTGGTTGTGAGTGGAGGAGAGAGAAAATGTTACTGTTCATCTGTATATTTGGGGAGACACTGTTCACCCAGTATAATTTTTTTAATATATATTGAAAGTGGTTGTGAGTGAAGGAAAGAGAAAAATGTGATGATAATATTATTTAATTGAAAAGGAAAGAGAAAAAGTATTTGATTTTAGTGGAAATCTATACTATCTATTAAATGAGCTTAAATCATGATGTAATTATGCCTACGTGCCAGTTGTTTAGCTATGCCACATAGATTTCGCTGATGTCATAATTCCAAATTTTTTTTATATATAATCTGTTTTTTTTATTGTTGTTAATAAATTGAAAAACTTATCTTTTTTTTAGGAGGCAAATTTGAAAATGCATGGGGAGTTGTTTGGCCATTTAATGCACATCATCAGAGATCAAATCAACTCTCACTTTCTTCTCAATTCAAATTAAGAGTTCATTTCTCTCTTTCTTCTCTCTTCAAACCGACTTCTCTCTTCTCACTTCTGGCGATTTCTAGGGTTTCTCTCATCTTCTCTCTTCAAAAGCTTCAAGTTGAAGAATGTATTCGGCAAAGAAGTCTGATGGTTCTGTCACTCGGATATGATGATCTCAAAAGTCTTTTACCAGTTGATTTTGGCATGGCAATGATGGCGGATGGTAGGGTTTGACCTGCAACCCACCTTGCAGCCATGATTTCTGGCAGATCTGAGCCACATTGTTTTGTTGTATTTTTCGAGTCTTGGCTTTCTTGAAGCCA
Organism: Helianthus tuberosus; assembly: GCA_030545235.1. Taxonomy (NCBI): domain Eukaryota; kingdom Viridiplantae; phylum Streptophyta; class Magnoliopsida; order Asterales; family Asteraceae; genus Helianthus; species Helianthus tuberosus. The sequence continues at coordinate 140,157,559 of CM060426.1, read as the reverse complement.
TCTTCATCACTTTAGTGAAACCCTAATCGCCGCCACCATAGGTTTCTGCTGATGATACCTGAAACGGCAAACCCTGGCTTTCTTGAAGCCATCTTCATCACTTCTGTAGATCCGCATGTTAAGGTATGGGTTAAGTGATTGATTTGTGTGTTTATGGTTTTTAGATACTGTATTTTGAACAGGAGTTTATTCTTGCGAAATTTGTTAGGTTGGGTGACGGTGGGATCTGGATATGTTTAAATTTATGTTGATTATTTTTCAGAATTTGAGTTTACAGTGTTTGTTAGCAGATGATTTGACCGAATTTTTGTTGGTGATACGCTCATATTGTTTAGGGTTTTTGTATTTTGTGTATATCTTTTGATTTGTGTGTTTGATTTTGGGTGTAGTTGAGTGTTTGTTATGGTTTAGGGTGATGAAGACATTCAGCCATTTAATACCCTAATTGCTGCAGAAAGAGATAGATAGATTTGTGTATCTTATTAATTGTTTTTTAATATTGTAGCGATGGTTGGCATGTGACATGGAATTTTATGAAACCTGAAAAACAAATGTATACGGATAATCCTGATGTCAACACTGTAAGTCCCTCTGCACACTCAATATGCAACTTTTTATGGATTATTCTTAATCTTTTGGATCATTACTAAATTATTTTACTTTCATGTTTTTAGGGATTGCATCTCAAGCCAACAGTTAATGGATTTTATCCATGAGCAATTGATATCGGTAAGTTTGAGATAACTCATGGTGTCCTTTAAATTACATCAGGTTAGAGTTGACATTGTTTTAAATGTTTTTGCTAATAAGTTGAAGTCACTTGCAGAGGTGACGTTGTTTGAAATGTTGTTGCTAATAAGCTATTCTTGTCCAATATGGTTGACTTTTACTATACAAAAAATTGTGCATTTCAACCGCAGCCCGTTTTCACTGCATAAAAATGGTTGTTTTTAACAACATCTGAAAGTTTAAATCATTTACTAAATAATGCATCAGTTTTCGTTTTTCTTTATCTCAAATCAATTAAATTGATCAAATTTAGTTTATCAAATTTTATATAGTAACGTTTTTAATTCAGGATTCTATTAAGGGAGATTAGAGGATGACCTCGATTTGCCTACGTGTCACGTTCTTAGCTATTAAGGGAGATTAGAGGATGACCTCTGTTGAAGAAGCAACCAGTGAGAGTGTTTTGGTTGAAAACTTGGAGGGGTCGGTGACGTTGTCGAGGTTGTCAGGAAATGCAAAGTGATAGCATTTCCGACCAACCCTCGACAATGTCACCGACCCCTCCTAAAAATTCCATCAAAACACTCTCACTGGTTGCTTCTACACCAGAGGGTTTCTTTTTACAACCTAAACCTGTATCATCTCAATTGTGTTGACTGACCCTGTATGTGTTGTTACATTAAGATTCAATTAGGATTTTTTTGATGGTGAAAATTGATCGGTTCAGTTTTGATCACCTTATATGCTTTTGTCATCTGAGGCTATGATGCCGAGATCTGGCGTGTTGTTGCAACATGCCCTAATCGTTGCCGGCTGCTGTTTGCGGCTGTTCTAGGTAGTGTTGGGTGTAATTGATGTTTGGTTGATGATAATTAGATCGATGTCACCTAAGGCATATTCAGTCAATGATGTTGATGAGATGCTTCTCACCTGAGACTAAAACTATGATGAAGCAAACGTCTGCCCGAATATAAGCGAGGTCTGACATTTTCAAAATATTTGTATTACTTTAGCAAATCATTTAGTGTTGACTGTGTTGATGAATAAAAATGAATTCAAAGTGCACTTTTCTTATGCTTTCAACATGAGGCTATGATCATTTTGCAAACTTTGTGAAAATTGAATGAACATAGCATTATGGTATGGCAAGGTTCTAGGATGGCAGTTGTTCATGCAACCTCTCTTGCAGCTATGGTGTTGTCATTTTTTTGCACAATCTGAGCCTGACAGTTTGACAATATAAATGTTTTGCAACTTCACCATGAATAGAGAAGAAAGAGAGAGTTGGAAGGAGATATGATTAGTTCTGAGTGCATTAAATGGCCAAAACAACTCCTTATGCATTTCAAATTTTGCCTCCTAAAAAAACAGATTATTACCTAAAGTTGTATCATCTGAATTTTGAATTGTTTTGAGTGAACCTGTATGTGTTGTTACATTAAGATTCAATTTTGAACTGTTTTGAAAATTGATCGGTTCAGTTTTGTTCACCTTAGATGCTTTTGTCATTTGAGACTATGATGGCGAGATCTGGTGTGTTGTTGCAACATGCCCAAATCGTTGCCGGCTGCCGTTCGCGGCTGTTCTAGGTAGCGTTTGTGTAATCGATGTTTGGTTGATGATATTTAGATCGATGTTACCTAAGGTATATTCAGTCAATTATGTTGATGAGATGCTTCTCAGCTGAGTCTAAAACTATGATGAAGGAAACGTCTGCCCGAATATACGCGAGGTCTGACATTTTCAAATCATTTGTATTACTGTAGCAAATCATTTAGTGTTGTCTGTGATGATGAATAAAAATGAATGCAAAGTGCATTTTTATTGTCATTTCAACACGAGGCTATGATGATTTTGTAGATCTGAGTAAAAATTGAATGAAGATGGCATTATGGTATGGCAAGGTTGTAGGATGGCAGTTGTTCATACAACCTCTCTTGCAGCCATGGTGTTGTTATCTTTATGCATAATCTGAGCCTGACATTTTGACAAAATAATATTGTATATAATGATTTTGTATATTAAAGTGTCCTTTCAAGATGAGTCTATGATGATTTTGTAGATTAAAATGTCAAGAAGAAAGAGAGAGATGGATATTTGATTACTTCTCACAGGTACATTTAATGCGCAAAACAACTTGAACGTATCTATTCAGACCGATGGAGATGATTTTGTCATCTGATGTTACGATTGTGAGATCTGGCGTACTGTTGCAACATATAAAGCATTGTTGCCGGCTGGCGTTCGCGGCTGTGCTAGGTAGTGTTCGCTGTAATCCATGTTCGGCCGATGATTATGCCATTGCTGTCACATAAGACAACGTTTTTTAATAGCACGCGATATTCAGTCAATGATGTTGATGAGATGGTTCTCACCTGAGACTAAAACTATGGTGTTTTCCAAGAATTCAATGTTTGACGGTGCTCCCAGAGTGGTGATATATCTATCTATCTATCTATTGCTATCTATTAAAGGAGCTTAGATGATGATCTCACTTTGCTTACGTGTCATTATATTAGGTATGCCACATTGACTCCACTGATGTCATAATTTTGAATTTTTTATAATATTATGTATATATAATCTGTTTTTTATTTGTTATTAAATTGAAGAAGTTTTCTTTTTTTTAGGAGGCAAAATATGAAAATGCATGGGGAGTTGTTTGGCTATTTAATCCACATCAGAAGTAATCATTTCAACTCTCTCTTTCTTCTCGATTCAAACTTATAGCGCACATTTCTCTCTTTCTTCTCTATTCTTCATCACAGGCGATTTCGATTCAAACTCTAGGGTTTTAATTTACAAAGCTTCCACAGAGGGTTTTGGTAGTAAGCCACGGTTCCAGGCACTTTATGGTAACTTAGATGCGTTTCCGTTGAAGGAAATGTCGGCCCGAATATACACGAGGTCTGACATTTTGCAATCATTTGTATGGTTTAGTAAATCATTTCGTGTTGACTGTGATGGTGAATAAAAATGAATGTAAAATGCATTTGACAAAAGTCCTTTCAAAATGAGGCTATGATGATTTTGTAGATCTGAGTAAAAATTGGATGAATATAGCATTATGGTATGACAAGGTTGTAGGATGGCAGTTGTTCATGCAACCTCTCTTGCAGCTATGGTGTTATCATCTTTATTCACAATCTGAGCCTTGCATTCTGAAATTGCAAATGTTTTGGAACTTCACTATCAATTACCTTCGCTGACGTTGTGTTGTTGATTAAGGTTTTGAAAAGTGATCGTGTATAATTGTTGTTACATCTATACAAGAAAATGGAGTTTGGTTGGTCTGAGATGCCTATTTAGCTGTATGTGATGATGCCGGTAAGTTTTCCAATTTTTTGTTTGTAGAGCGGTCATATAAATTGACGTTTGTAACCGATTCCTGTGTTTTCTTTTACAGGTGTTCGTGTTGGCAGTTTACTGTGAATTTGGTTGAATCATCGTTGCCATTGATACAGAGTGTCTGTGAAGATATTAAGGTTCAAGCAACTGTCTTCTACAGATCAGGTGGTAATAGCAATTTGCTGATTACGATGACGGTTAGTTTCATAAGCAATTTGCTGATTATGATGACGGTTAGTTTCATTCAGTTTACATTTCTCTTAAACGTGTTTTGATGATAACAACAATTTGCTGATTACGATGACGGTTAGTTTCATAAGCAACAAACTGGTGTACACATCATCGTTTGTAAATTGGTTCGTGTGGCCATTGATACACAGTGACGGTGAAGGTGTTAAGGTTGAAGCAACTGTCTCCTACAGATCAGGTGGTTACTCTCAATTCTCGATTGTTGTTCAATCAGAAAGATAAGGTACTTTTTTCCATCCCTGAAGATGCTCTTGGTATGTTTGTTCTTAGTCGTGATTTGTAATTTCAAGAATTTATAGTTTGATAAAGGTTTCATCTTTTTTGATTCGTTTTTTTTTTTTTTTTTTTTTTTTGTGGTAATGATTTTTGTTTTGTTGAAGTGTTTGATATGTTTTTTAATTATTTTGCTTGGCTGATACACGAGAAATACAGCCAAGAAGCGGAATAACAGTACAATTGACACCATATCACACATACCAAATAACAATTCTTCAGGAAAAACTGGTTAGTGCATTCAGAAGTTAATAATCTGAATTATGGATTGGTATTAAGATGTTTGTAAATTGGTTCAAAGTATTATGAACTGATGTGTTGAGATTCTTGAATCAGTGAAAATCCGTGCCATATAATTAAGTACATCTTATACTACAAGCTTTCTCCATCTGTCTGCAGGCGAATAGGTTGACTCGATGAGGTATGAAAAACAAGATTGATAAATTTAGTGAAAATGTGATTGAAAGATGATAATCCAGTTTTTGAGGATCTCATTCTATAGCCTCGATAAATTCAGGGGTGTTTTCAAATAATGCTTCCTAGATGTTTGAAGACCGACAAATGTCCACAGAAGCAGTGTTGTTAACATTTGTCGATCTTTGTTGGTTTTCAAATATCTAGGAACCATTATTTGAGAACACCCTTGCATTTATAGGAGCTTTAGAATGAGATCCTCTACCATTGGGTTATCATTTTTCAAACCCATTTTCCCTAAATTTATCCATTTTGTTTTTCATGCAGGAATATAATTTGTTTTTTATTATTTGATTTGGCTGATGATCCATGTTGAAGGATGACTTATGTTTCAGACTATACAAAGATTGTCTTTTGGTTATCATAAGGTTAAATTTTAAATTAATTTGGTCTCATTCGTTCATAAGCTTATAATTATACTTAAGCCATTAAATTCTTGACGTTAGGTCTCAATGCACCTAATGACAGCAACCATCATTAAGCCATCACATTCTTTCCGTTTACATTTCAGGTAATGGTTTTCCTTAATACATCTTGAAACTTACGTTATTATATATGATTTTTCAATGTGGTTTTGAAACTTACGGGATAGTAATTGTCAATTTCAGGTAGGTTGGGTATTGAGATCAAGAAATTTAGCGTCACTTGTAGATATGGTTTCAAGGTCAATATTTGGCTTGAAACAGTGACAGAGGACTTTTGTTTCTGAATGTTTTGTAGCTCAACTTATGATTTATATTCCTGATGTTGTTGTCAATTCATAACTATAATGCGAATGTGAATTCATTAAATAGTTTCACATCATATTTTACATAAGAATGTAGCTAAAAACTTTTTATAAACTACTTAGTTTATTTCTATATCAAACATGTACACTAACACATACTGTCTTTAACATTGTTTTATAAAGATATGTAACTAAACATAAAGAATTTAAATAATATATTATAATATGTTTTTTAGTATTTGATTCCGATCATTATTAGAACAAACCTGTGTATTCACACGGGTGTACACCTAGTATATTGATATAGGAGTTGTTTTTTAGTGGAATGTATGTATAATTTGATGGATTGTATGAGAATGCTCTAAACCCTAAACCAAACATAAAACAAAACAAAAAAATCTATACTATACAAAAACACATCTTCTGTGTTAAAAAAAAAAACCATTCGTGCCATATAACCAACCAAAACCATCCACCATGTCAAAATTTTAGTCTTGGAATACCCTCCAGCACAAGATCACGTGAATGGATCTTTATTATGTATATATTCAAGTTAATCAAATATATTTGTGACCATGGAAGATCAGTTGATATTTGTGATAATTCAAGATTTGTGTTTATCAATAGAACCCATCAAAATAAAGATACATGTTTCAATAAATGTTATATATAAATATATATGTTCCGTGGACTTCCGTAGTCCACATGGATTAGCAGCGGACTTGAGTCTTCCATCAACATCACTTCCCTGTGATCGACTGCGTCAAAATAGTCCAGAACTGAAGCCCACCATCAACATCAGCGGACTTCCAGCATGCCCAACGTCTCATCCAGCGGATTTCTGAAGTCCATAAACTGATAAACTCCATCAGCGGGCTTTTACAAATCTGCAATTAACTTTCCCTGATGTCCGATTTCGACACCCCTACCTCTCCCTTAAGTCAGCTTCTGACACCCCTACCTTTCCCTCAAGGCCGCTATATCAATCGGTGAACTACCTACCTGTCACGGCCCCAGCCCCGGTTTTACCCGGCCAGGAGCCGCGGGACAGGAACCCGTGGTATCTACTTGATGCGACAGCGGAAGATTTTAAACAGGATCTTTTAAAACTCAAAATGCCCGATTATTTTATTTCATAATCCGGGATAAAACCCCGTAATTTACAATAGAGGAATTTCTCAAGTAAATTCCCTGATTTATTAAAACATGTTTATTCATTTTAACTGAGCCACCTCTTCAAGCTGGTTAGTGCTCCGTAGCACGTTTTCCTTGATTTACAACAGGTCGCCTGAAACATATTTTAAAAATATTTTGTCAGCGGGGAAATACTGGTGAGTTATTCAAGTTTGTAAAATGACACATTAGTTATTAATTACAGCATAAGAGCGATTACAATGGCTTCTATCTTATTTTTATCTGGCGCCGCTGTCACCTGGTGACGATGGTCATAACACTCTTGGGTCTTTCCCCAAGTAGTGAAGGTTATCACGGTTAGCATTTATTAGCCTAATCCGTGAGAAATTAGTAATGTGCACAATACCCCAATTAGCCAGTGATTCAAGATATCCACAACTTAATCCCTGTAATTATAACTTTTGAAAATAATTGGAGTATTGTAAAATACTTTTGATAAAAGAGAATAACTCACATTGCAGATTTATACGGGCAGAGTTTTAGCCTACTTATTAGCCTTGTTAACCTAATTCAAATAAAAATGCACACGAACTAGGTTAGTAACTAATACAGCATTTACGATAACTCACGAGATTAAAACCCTCACGATTAATGACAAAGTGCTATACTTAAACATCCGTTGAATTCACGACTAATGACAAAGTATGGCCCTAATGTGGGCAGCACTTAAACATCCATCGGATAGTTTCAATCGATCAGACATTGAATCGTAGCAGCGATTGAGTTAATACCCGGTATCGGAGCAGTACCCCACTAATATTGAAAGTAAATTCGACTTTTGGACAGCCTAACTTCGTTTTTGAAAGTTGATTTCGACACCAGAAGACTGCTCTTAACCCCTACTATTTATAGCAGATTTTTGGGGCTCTCGCGGCCCGCGTGAGCCATAGGCTCACGCTTACGCGGCCCGCAAGGAGGTCTAATAGTAGATTAGGGCTAGCGTATCACTGGTAGGCTTGCCACGTGGCCTGTTCGTTGTCCGGCGACTTAATGAGCTGTCGCGGCCCGCGTAAGGTTATGCTTCACCCTTACGCGGCCCGCCTGAACCCTAAAAATCTTGTTTTCTTGATTTTTGATATGGATTAGGGTTTCATGGGTCCGGATTCTTACTTACGGGTAAATTTGGGACATTTTTGAGAGTCCTTACATCCTCCTCACCTTATTTAAAATCTCGTCCTTGAGATTTAGTGAAATAAGTGAGGATGCTTTCGCTTCATCTCTAATTCCAGCTCCCAAGTGTATTCGGGTCCTCTTTTGGAATCCCATTTGACTTTAACAAGTACTAACCTTTTGTGCTTGAGAAACTTAATCTTTATGTCTTTTATTTGAAGAGGTTTCTCAATAAATTTTAACTTTTCATTTACCTCTACATCTTGAAGAGGTACTATCAAGGATTCGTCAGATAAACATTTCTTGAGATTGGATACATGAAATACGTCATGTACTCCAGTTAACTCTTCTGGTAGTTGTAAGCGATAAGCAACTGGTCCTATACGTTGGATCACTGGGAATGGTCTTACGTATCTTGGACTTAGCTTTCCTTTCTTATCGAACCGAACTACTCCTTTCCAAGGAGAGACCTTTAATAGTACCATGTCTCTGACTTGGAATTCTAACGGATTGCGTCGATTGTCGGCATAACTTTTCTGGCGATCTCGAGCCGTCTTTAGTCTTTCTTTGATTTGAGTAATCTTATCGGTAGTTTCTTGCACAATCTCTGGTCCTGATAATTGACTTTCTCCTATTTCTGCCCAACAAATGGGAGTTCTACACTTCCGTCCGTATAGTGCTTCTAATGGAGCAGCTTCAATGCTTGAATGATAACTATTGTTATAGGAGAATTCGATTAAGGGTAAATGGTTATCCCAATTTCCCCCAAAATCTATTACACATGCTCTAAGCATGTCCTCCAGGGTTTGGATTGTCCTTTCACTTTGTCCGTCTGTTTGAGGATGATATGCAGTGCTTATATTTAGTCGAGTTCCCATTGCTTCTTGGAAACTTGTCCAGAAATGGGAAGTGAAACGACTATCCCTATCCGATATAATGGAGAGTGGGACTCCATGTAAGGATACTACTTCATCTACATACAACTTGGCTAACCTTTCCATGCGAAAGGTTTCCTTCATGGGTAGAAAATGAGCTGATTTGGTTAATCGATCCACAATTACCCAAATCGCGTCATTGCCCTTTCTGGTTTTGGGTAACTTAGTAAGAAAATCCATTGTTATGAGTTCCCATTTCCATACAGGCATTTCTAATTGTTGTAGTAAACCTGAAGGTTTCTGGTGTTCTGCCTTAACTTGTGAACAAGTAAGACACTTAGAAACATATCTAGCTATGTCCTTTTTCATTCCTATCCACCAGAAGTTATTTCTTAAATCTTGGTACATTTTATTGTTACCAGGATGCATGGTATACCTAGATTTATGGGCTTCTTCTAGAATTTTATTCCTTAATTCTCCCTGCTTAGGTACCCAAATACGTTTCTTATGGAATCTCCAAATTCCATCACTTCCTTGCTCTAATTCCTTTATTTTTCCTTTCATTCCTTCAGCATCATCCTTGATTGCTGTTTCTTGAATGTTCTTCAATTGTTCCATTAAGTCTATTTGTAAACTTAATCTAAGAGCACGAACTCGTCGTTGTTTCTCATGATACTTACTACTTAAAGCATCAGCTACTACGTTTGCTTTTCCTTCGTGATATTGAATATCACAGTCGTAGTCACTTAAGATTTCCATCCATCTCCTTTGCCTCATATTTAATTCTTTTTGCCCAAAGATATATCTTAAACTCTTATGATCTATATAGACAGTAAACTTACTTCCGTACAGATAATGTCTCCAAATCTTAAGGGCGAAAATTATGGCTCCTAACTCTAAATCATGAGTCGTATAATTTTCCTCGTGCTTTTTCAATTGCCTTGATGCATACGCAATTACCTTCTTGCGTTGCATTAGCACACATCCTAATCCTAGCTTTGAAGCATCCCAATATACTTCAAAATCTTATGTTCCTTCTGGTAAAGCTAGAATTGGAGCATTGGTTAACTTTTGCTTCAAAATCCTAAAAGCTTCTTCTTGTTTAGGTCCCCATTCAAACTTAACTGCTTTACAGGTTAGCTTAGTTAATGGTACAGCTATTTTGGAAAAATCCTTAATAAACCGTCTATAATATCCGGCTAAACCTATAAAACTTCTAATTTCCATTGCTGATTGCGGAACCTTCCATTTGGTGATCGCTTCTATCTTAGCAGGATCTACGTGAATGCCTTCGTGATTCACCATGTGTCCTAAAAATTGCACCTCCTGTAGCCAAAATTAACACTTCGAGAATTTGGCATAAAGCTTCTCCTTTCTTAACAAAGTTAAGAGTACATGCAGGTGCTTACAATGTTCCTCCTGACTTTTGGAATAAATAAGTATATCGTCGATGAAAAAAATTACAAATTTATCCAAGTACGGTTTACAGATTCTATTCATCATGTCCATAAATGCTGCTGGGGCATTTGTTAACCCAAAAGGCATGACTGTAAACTCGTAGTGACCATACCTAGTTCTGAAAGCAGTTTTAGGTATATCTTCCTCTTGTACTTTCAATTGATGATATCCGAAGCGCAAGTCGATCTTAGAAAAATATCTAGCTCCTTGAAGTTCATTAAAAAGATCATCAATCCTAGGTAATGGGTATCGATTCTTAATTGTAACCTTATTCAATTCCCTATAATCGATACACATTCGCATCGAACCATCTTTCTTTTTCACAAACAACACTGGAGCTCCCCACGGGGATGAACTATGTTGTATGAATCCTTTGCTTAATAATTCATCTAACTGCTTTTTCAATTCTAGCATTTCGGTGGGTGCTAACCGATAAGGTGCCTTAGCTATCGGTGTAGTTCCAGGAATTAGATGAATTCGAAATTCTACCTCCCTGTTTGGTGGTAATCCAGGTAGTTCTTCTGGGAATACATCTGAGTATTCTGATACTACTGGAATTTCCTTAAGTTCTTTACTTTTAGTGTTAATGATTACTGAAATCATATACACTATTCCTTGTTTTCGTTCATAACTAGCAACTTTCATTACTGAAATGAACTTCATTGGCTTCCGTGGCTTATCTCCTGTAATTACTACTAATTCTCCTGTGGGTGTATGAATTTCTATGGAATTCTTATCACAACGAATTTGAGCATGGTTGGCTACTAACCAATCCATTCCTAACACAACATCGAATCCAGCTAAATCATAGGTAACAGGTTTGCAGAAAATTTATGACCTAAAAGTTCTATTTTTCCTTCTTGCAAAACCTTATCTATGTTAACAGAATTTCCATCTGCTGTTTCGACTGTAAAAGTCTGCCTAAGTTTGGTTAAGGGTAAATTAAGTGCTTGGCAGAATGAAGTATTTATAAAAATTTGGTTTGCACCAGAGTCAAATAATACTTTTGCATAGACGTCGTGAACTAGGAACGTACCAGCTATCACATCTGGGATTAGCTCTGCTTCCTGAGTAGTCAGTTGGAAGGCTCTTACGTTCTTCTTAGTGGCTCCTTCTGCAGTTTTGGATTTGTTGTCAGCTGGTTTGACCAATTTCGGGCAGTCTGGCCTAAAATGTCCAGCTTCTCCACAGTTGTAGCAGACTGTTGCTTTCTTCTTCCTACAATCTTCTTCTTGATGCCTCGGAATCTTGCAGAAATTGCAATACCCTTTGCATCTTCCAAAATGCTTTCTTTTGCAGGCATTGCAAAATGGACCAGTGGAAGATTGCCCAGTTCCTTTTCTTTTGAAATTGCTACGGTTACCCATTCGGAATCCCTGGGTAATCTTTTGGGCCACTTCCTTCTTCCGGGTTTCTTCTCTTGTGTGTACCAGTCCGTCAGTTAGGGTGTTAGCTAATTCCACAGCATCGTCAATAGTGCGGGGTCTCGCAGCTTTGACGATATCTCGAATTTCGCCAATCAGTCCCCAAATATAACGGGAAATAAGCACCGGTTCTGGCGAAGCCAGAGTTGGTACTATTCTAGCATATTCGAAGAATGTCGAAGTATACCCTCGACAGTCTACATCCACCATCCGGTGGTTCAGGAACTTATTTGTCATTTGTTCCTTTTCATATTCAGGACAGAATTTTCTTTCCACAAGACTCTTAAATTCTTCCCAGTTCATGGCATAGGCCATATTTCTTCCCTTAGCTTGAAGAACCGTATTCCACCATTCTAGCGCCCCTTCTTTAAAAAGATGCGATGCATACATAACCTTGTCTTCTTCAGCACATTTACTTATCATAATTACTGCTTCGGTTTTCTCTAACCAACGCAGTGCAGCAGTTGCCCCTTCGTTACCTGCAAACTCAGCTGATTTACAGGCAAGAAATTCCTTGTAAGTGCAACCAGGCGTTGCAGCTTTCATTCTTTTGAGAATTGGGGCTTGCAATATATTATCAGTATTATTATTGTTGTTGTTGCCGCCTCCGTTTACACTATTACTAAAGTTGTCCTCATGCGTACGTTTGCTAGGAACGATTTGAGGTTCAACTAGATTTCGAGCTGCAGCAAGTATTGCTGGAATAGCATTGGCTATTCCCTGAGCAACGATATTCTCGATATCTTACCTATTCAGAAATTGATCTTCGTTAATTTGCTCGGATTGATTAACTTCGTTAACGGGTTCATTACTAGCGTTTGCCATCTGATAATTAATTTATATAAAACTGATTAGTATAAAATAATTAATAACCAAATATAACAAAATAATTGCACATAATCACATTAACACGTATAGTCAAAATTGTTGATTTTTCAATGTTTAATATTTTATATATATTATGCATCCATACAAACTGTTTATCTTACAAACTTTTTATTTTTAAGTGGTTACACATACTTATATTTTTATTATTTATATTATTATTATTACACATACTCCTACAACCACATATTCTCCCATCGGCTGGTTTATCGGAAATGACGCTCCCTCTCGTCGTATTTCCAGGTAATCCGTTCTCCCACGTCTCTAATTCTGCTTCCTGCATCAATCATCTCCTCGCCCCAATGACGAAGTTCAGCCAAATTTTCAAGGCTCATAGATGGATGCAATGGAGGTTCTGGGTCAAATTGTGGAAAAAAGGTATCAGGGTTATTGAGAAGATTCTGGAACTGCCAGTCAGTGGTCCACCACTCTTCTAATTCTGTTGGTAGAGGTTGGGTGTGGATGATAGGCTCTGGAATAGCAGGTTCCAGATTAACTGGAATTTGGGCTGCGGCTGGGTAGTTGAAAATGTCTTCTTCGGAAAATACGAGGTTTTCATTAGCAGGTTCAAGGTTTCCATCGGCAGGTCCGATGAGGTCACTCAGTGCTAGTTTATGATCTAGTTCTTCCCAGGGTGTCATTTGCTGGTTTTGTTTGGAACTTTCCCCTATTTCTATTACCTTGCCTTTTCCCTTAGGATCTTCTGTCTTGGTAACTTTTCGTGTTGCCGGTTTCCTCCTACGCACACGTCTCCAACCTACAAGTCTTCTTCTTTTCTTGGGTTTAGGTTTCTCTGGTAGCTGGGTTTGAAATTCCATAGGTTCTTCCTTGTCGGCAAAATACCCAGTGAATTCTTGGGAAACTTCTATGTTAACAGGGTAAAGGTTGAGATTCTCTAGAGCTTCATATAATTCATTTATGCTGTTTTAGCAATTATGAAGAAAACACACAAAATTCTAAGTTAAAATCATAGAATGGCAATTTAGAAATTAAATACAAACCATTTTATTGAAACAAAATATTTTGTTTTTAGTACAACTAGAACTTGAAATATACTAGTGTTTATTTTTAAAGTCTCTAGCTTGTAAGTGTCGTAGGTACTGATAATGGTTTGGTGATTTAACTAGAAATTAGCGTTCACTGCGGTAGTGGCTAACATATAGAGATTTGCCCATTTCTCGTCTAGTTCGTCTTCCCATGGTGGTTTGCTGCCTATTTTCTGGGTTTCCTGTGACTTCCTTATTTTCTCTTGACTTTTTCTAATAATCAAACTTCTTTTACTAGGGGTAAGTGGATTTTCAAACTGTTCCTTACGGACAAATATTCCCTCCTCAGTATCTGCTGAGTATCTTGAGGAATTTGCTCGTGATGAATTTCCCTTTTCTTTCAATGAACTATCTAATTTACGATAGATGTCCGAAATTCTTTGCTTACCCATACTGTAAATTAACAGATAGTCAAGATAGAATCACATAATCACAAAATCACAGATTTGGAAATCAGAAAATTAAGTATTTTGAAATACTTAATAGGCTTAAATCAGTGGCTCTTTCAGTGCTCTAATACCACTTTTTCCTGTCACGGCCCCAGCCCCGGTTATACCCGGTCAGGACCCGTGGGACAGGAACCCGTGGTATCTACTTGATGCGACAGCGGAAGATTTTAAACAGGATCTTTTAAAACTCAAAATGCCCGATTATTTTATTTCATAATCCGGGATAAAACCCCGTAATTTACAATAGAGGAATTTCACAAGTAAATTCCCTTATTTATTAAAACATGTTTATTCATTTTAACCGAGCCACCTCTTCAAGCTGGTTAGTGCTCCGTAGCACGTTTTCCTTGATTTACAGCAGGTCGCCTGAAACATGTTTTAAAAATATTTTGACAGCGGGGAAATACTGGTGAGTTATTCAAGTTTGTAAAATGACACATTAGTTATTAATTACAGCATAAGAGCGATTACAATGACTTCTATCTTATTTTTATCTGGCGCCGTTGTCACATGGTGACGATGGTCATACCACTATTGGGTCTTTCCCCAAGTAGTGACGATTATCACGGTTAGGATTTATTAGCCTAATCCGTGAGAAATTAGTAATGTGCACAATACCCCAATTAGCCAGTGATTCAAGATATCCATGACTTAATCCCTGTAATTATAACTTTTGAAAATAATTGGAGTATTGTAAAATACTTTTGATAAAAGAGAATAACTCACATTTCAGATTTATACGGGCAGAGTTTTAGCCTACTTATTAGCCTTGTTAACCTAATTCAAATAAAAATGCACACGAACTAGGTTAGTAACTAATACAGCATTTACGATAACTCACGAGATTAAAACCCTCACAATTAATGACAAAGTGCTATACTTAAACATCCGTCGAATTCACGACTAATGACAAAGTATGGCCCTAATATGGGCAGCACTTAAACATCCATCGGATAGTTTCAATCGATCGGACATTGAATCGTAGCAGCGATTGAGTTAATACCCGGTATCGGAGCAGTACCCCACTAATATTGAAAGTAAATTCGACTTTTGGACAGCCTAACTTCGTTTTTGAAAGTTGATTTCGACACCAGAAGACTGCTCGTAACCCCTACTATTTATAGCAGATTTTTGGGGCTCTCGCGGCCCGCGTGAGCCATAGGCTCACGCTTACGCGGCCCGCGAGGAGGTCTAATAGTAGATTAGGGCTAGCGTGTCACCGGTAGGCCTACCACGTGGCTGCCACATGGCCTGTTCGCTGTCCGGCGACTTAATGAGCTGTCGCGGCCCGCGTAAGGTTATGCTTCACCCTTACGCGGCCCGCCTGAACCCTAAAAATCTTGTTTTCTTGATTTTTGATATGGATTAGGGTTTCAGGGGTCCGGATTCTTAATTACGGGTAAATTTGGGACATTTTTGAGAGTCCTTACACTACCTAATCTCACTTTGAAAACAGACCCCAATCTAGAAACACTTCTTCCACACACATGTATTCCAACCTGTATGTGAACTAACCGTTGTTGACATCATCTCCAAAACCTGCATCAAACTGTTATGCAGGTGGACTTCATCCAAACAAACTTCACAAAAACATTTTTTCAACAATCATGAACATAACTTTTAACATCCTAGTAATAAAAATTAAACTTTTTAAAGAATGCATATTAACCTGCTTCTTTGTCCACAGCTCCTTCAACGTGGTTATAGCCACTTCACTTATACCCTCTCCTTTTAGAAATATGATGAATACACATACTAATGTGCGTTATAGCCATAAGCTTGATCTTACTTGTATCATCATCATATATATATATATATATATAATACAAAAAAATTGCATCTGAATTATCAAGCTTGGATCCTAAAGCAATGGAAAAAATAAAAATATTACAAATAGCATCATACTAAATAAAGTGTTTTGTTTACACAACATCCTAAAATGTGTATAAAAGCCAGGCGTTGCAGGATCACAATGTCGTTTAACGCGACATTCGTACCATATCCACCAAAGATCTACAATATAAATTGGTTCAGATTTTGTCATCACAACCATGTTGAAGCATGTTTAAAATAATTACAGCAAAACTACGTGGCTCAGATCTACCAGAAATCATGGCTGCAAGGTGGGTTGCAGGTCAAAACCTACCATCCGCCATCCTTGCCACACCATCATCACCAAAAATGACTTTTGAGATCATCATAGCCTAGCGGCAGAACTCATTACCATAGTCAACCAACAAAACTGTAGCAAAATACCAGTAAGCTCACATATAGATCATAGCCAAGCAACCAAAAGCCCTAAAAAGAAGATGCCCTTTTTTACTATTCATTAAACATATAGTATAATCATGTCGATGCAGTAGGCTCACAAAAAGATCACAGCCAAGAAACCAGAACCCATAAGAAAATTAATGACAAAGTGGTAAAAAAAATTTGAGTGATATACACACCCAAAATAATCATTACCGTCCGCCACCAGGAGAGGTGGTTGGCAACCAGACCACAATTCATGTGAACTTTTAAGGTGTCAGCAAATGACCCACAACATGATATAATGAACGCAGACTTCTACCGTTCCGTTACCAACCACTGTCAACAACTGGAGGAAGACCAGTGGTCGGCAACACCCACCGCACCTCAAATAGGTCAATCGAAACAAAGGTGTGAGGATGGAAGACACGCATCTTAAAAGGGGATGAATCTACAATACTGTGACAAACCCCCAACCTAATCCTCATAATATTCAGGTTGTCAATTCTTGTAAAAAGCAGAACATGCAGGTAAAGAGGGCTTACCTGAACTTCGTCGGAGGGTTGCGTGTCGCCTAACTTCTAGCTGATAAAATGACATTCAGGCCTGGAGCTTCTCGTCGGTGTACCAAAAGGGTCATCGGAACCCTAAACTCCACCGTCGCCGCTGCCGTGTCGAACCAAATCCCCTTTGCAGAAAACTTCCGCCTCACATTCCGGTAACCCTAACCACCGTCGTCGTTCAGCGGCGCTGTTAGATTGGTCAGCCGGAGGCCATGGTGGGCTACAATTGGCCGGAGGCCATGGTTGGCTACAATCGGCTGAAGGCCATGACCGCAGCTACGCTCTCAGTTTCTCTTCTCTCTCTTGTGTTTATATGAATTACCCTAGGTTGTGGCAGGTTATACAAGGTTGTGGCAGGTTATACAAAAAGTTGACCAAAATAACCTTTAACTGTTCACTCAGTTTTGTTATTAACATATAGTAACTAGCGCTATTAAATCCGTGCGTTGCGCCGGAAATCCTCGCGTTGCGCCGTGGGTGGGTATTAGTTCGTTTAACTTCGGTACTGACACTTGTTATAGCAACCAATAGAGAAAAAAAATCATGGTATGACCAAAAATATACCAACACAGTGGGAATTTGATCGGTATTGGTTTGTTTTGTTACGCCACCTACACTCGTTACAATAACCCATAGAGAAAAAATCTTGATATGACCAAAAAATACCGACACGTGATTTACATGGAAAAAACAAACGCAAGTTATATAAGATATATAAAAAAAACCACATAATACATAAAAAAACCACTAAACAACACATATAAAAACATTTAAAACAAATAATTACTATTCATTTAGTTTGTCTATTAATAGTATGTATTAGTTCGTTTAACTTCGATACTGACACTTGTTATAGCAACCAACAGAGAAAAAAATCATGGTATGGCAAAAAATATACCAGCACAGCGGGAATTTGATCGGTATTGGTTTGTTTTGTTATGCCACCTACACTCGTTACAATAACCCATAGAGAAAATCTTGATATGACCAAAAAATACCGACACGTTATTTAAATGGATCTAAAACAAACGTTATATAAGATATATAAAAAAACCACATATTACATATAAAAAGCCACTAAACAACACATATAAAACAAATAATTAGCGTTCATTTAGTTTGTTTATTAATAGTACTAGATGGACAGCCGCGCGCGTTGCAGCGCGGCACCATGGTATATCCTAAAAGGAAATGTTAAATCAAGCCGAGAGCCAAATCATTTACGTAAGCCATGCGTCTCTCAACCTTTGTTTAGTGCGGATTATAATGCAAAAGTTAAAGTAGCGAAGAAACGTTATGGATTTGGACTGATGCACATTCTAAACTCGACTTGCGCATCTAAAATGAATGATCAAGAATAATTAATACCAAATATCTAGTTTTTATTGAAATATAAGTGAATCGTAAACAGGTCTGAAGGCATAATCCATGGACAACTTTACATTTAAACTTCTTCTATAGCATTGCATTCAAATATATAATATATAAAACAATATAATAACATATAAACCTGCTAAAACAATCACACAGTTGTACTAAAGTCCTAACTTGATTCATGAGAGCAGCTTTAAGTTTTCTTCATGTGGTTCAATCTTCTATACGCAGCTATACCAGAAATCACAGTTTTCCCTACTTGTAATTAATACAAAAACAAACATTAGTAAGACAATAATAGCCTTGTCCTTCTCTAATAGTCAGTCACCAGGCCTGCGTAACATAAACAAATAGGAATGGTAAACTGTAAAACATGAATATATTTGGAAGCTCATATCATGGTGATGAGACAAAATCGAACATCCACCATAGCTGCACCGAAGTTTGCCACGCCAGGCAAAAAAAGCGAGATTTGTCTAACACCGGAAAAACAAATTTTGATCATCATAGCTTCAAATAAACAACATCACCATGTGCCTCAAAACACATATAAGCACAAAGCATAAGTAATTAGAGTTCAGGTGAGGCTTGCCCCATCATCATCACCGCCCCGTCAATTCACTATTTTGTTTATCTCAGATGAAATTTTAATCATCGTCATATACTAAAAAAATAGACGAAAAATCTGTTCACTTAAACATCAAACCGACATAAGTTGATCTGGTTCCAAAACGTTTGTCCAAACACCCCATATGTTCATAGTTACTATAAATATTTCAGGTGAGTAAATGTACCACATATTGAGGAGTGGGGAATCCATAGCCTTTTGGATTAAGATATTGGGACGATCAAATCTTAATCCAATATTAAGATTTGGTTGTCTGGCCCCTGTGGCGTCCGGTTTCTTGAAGCGGGTTCAAAAGGCAGCACTTGCGCATGCGACAGTGTCTGTAGGCCATAGTTATGTGTTTAGCCAAGTAGGATTTGCAATTCAAAAGGGGGTGGCGGCGCAGCTTGTTGCCCGTCTACCAACCCATGATTTGTAATTTGCTCTAACCTTCTAATAAATATTAAGATATTGGATTAAGATATTAAGATAGTGGGGAATCCATAGTCAACAAACTCATTCATAAAAAACAAATGAACCAATACCAATTAAGATCAAATCTTGATTATATTTACACCTATTGCAAAATAATTTACTTATTGATTTTTGATCAAACAGTTACATCTATTCTTTGATGCTTAGTTTGCTTTTCCCAAACCAAACACATATGAAGAACAATTAAAATGGAAAACACACACATGATCCAACATACAAACAAGAATATTACAACAACAAACAATTAATAAATTGTTAAGGAGAGTGAATGCGTGATCCAAACAAATTTAATAAAAAAACACATAGGTCTAGTTTCGGGCTTACATGAAAGTCCGACATCGGATCCACCGCTCATACTCAGATCGACCACAACCAGATCTACAAGCTTTGTGCCCCTTGATCTACAACTTCAAACAAATCTTCGCAGTCTTGAAGAAATTTCAATTTCATAGAATATCGTATGTGAAAAGTAGTCAAGATAATTAATGTGTGGGCGCCCCCTAGGGATGAGCACGGTATCCATTCGGTACCGAAGGTACCGGTACCGAATACGGGGAAAATTTGTATCGGTACTGAATATACCAGTTAGGTACCGGTATTTACCGGTGTTTTACCCGTAAATACGGGTCGAAAAACGGGGAAAATGGGAACCGGTACCGGTATCGAATATACCCGGTACAGTATGGTTCGGTATTGGTACTCTATACCAAATGCTCATCCGTAGCGCCCACAAATGATAAAAAATTACCGGTATTACAGTTATATGTTGTTGGCCAAAAAGCTAATGTCAAAAACAATATGCAATATTGATGTACTGCAAAGTACATATGTTTTTAGTGTATATTTTGGATAGTTCTCGGTAGTTTTGAGTCTAGTTTAGGTTAGAATTTCGATACTGCTGACATTAAGCTTTGATTTCAGGTCCCGTAGCTTAAAGTGATGAAAAACGAGTCAAAACGAGCAGTTTGGAAGAAAAACGGGATTCGTACGCGAACTGCAGAGCTGGAAATAATAAAAAAATAATAAAATCAGTTCTGGAGGCGCCGCGTGACGCCAACCCCCCCCCCCCCCCCCATCGCATCACGCCTAGGGGTTGATTTCCGGAAAAGGTTTTTTGGCATTAGGGTTTTGAAGATTAATTCCCAAGAAACTTTAGAAAAACCCTAATTACGAAATTAAGAGATTTGGGAGCAATCTTGGAGCATTCTTGGCGCACAATCGGAGATCTCAAGGCTTGGGAATCATTGGTACGAGTCAAGGGTGAAGAATCGAAGAATATATCGGGTTTTCTAATACCTTGTTTTGTCGATTACTTTTCTTGAAACTTTGTTACAATGAATTCATGTTTAAACATTTTTGTTTTGCTTTCACGTTTTGACATGCTTGGCTAAACTTATAAACCACCTAGACTTGATGAATGGATTAATATAAAGTTTTTACCATTTTTTGTTATTTGCATGATTATTATGGGTTAATTGTGTTCAGTAAGCGGTTTGATTTAATGATTTGATGTATATGCATGCTTTGAGTTGGTTTATTGTTATTATTTGCTTCATATGATTCTTAGTGACGGTCTATATCACAACATAGAGTCATATTAGGGTTTAGGATTTCGATGAGTGTCTATATCACCTAAGAAAACCTTAGCTCTTTAGGGAGAATTGCGCAATAACCCCTAGAAGTAATTGGTAATAATTTGCTAAGTCTTAGTGTTCTACTAGTCCTAATACCTGGAAAGTGAGGGGCTATTGGTAGGTCTTACCCGGCGAATTGCTTTAGATAGTCCTTGGAAAAGGTCATGTCTTGGTTTACCTGTCGGTTTTATTAGTCTATCAAGTCAAATTTATTACTTCAAACTACCCTAGATCTATGATTGGAAAAGAGTAGGTCAACATTAGGGTACTTACACAATAATTAGACAACTGGGAAGGCGTCTAATAACCGGTAGGATTAACGGCCTAGGTAGTTCCACAGGTTTCTCCTTGAGAAGGGTCGATGGGCTTAGTTGGTTCTTAATAGGTTTAGTACTTTAAGATCCCAGTTCCATAATTCATGCATTTAACTTAATCGGTAATTTCTTAAAAACAATCCAGGATTCTTGTCTAGGTGGTCTCGTTCTTATATAAGAAAAGTCCTTAGTCTCTATTCGTACTTAGTCTAGCTCTAGTTAATTTAGTAAATTAATATAGATTTCCTAGATTTTTCCGTAACCCCCCCCCCCCCCCAAAAAAAAAACAATTAAACAAGTTAAGTCGCATCCGTCAGTGTCTATTAGAGTCTAGTTTACGTGATACATAGAGTCTCGTGGTTCGATATCCAGACTTCCTAGGTTTATACTACATTGATCGGTACACTTGCCGATTGTGTGGTTTTAGGTCGAGTCTAGAATTAAAGCTTTATAGTGTCTAGAATAGAGAATCTAATTTAGTTTATTTTTATAGTCTGTTTAGCACACATCAAGTTTTTGGCGCCGTTGCCGGGGACTCTTGGCAATTGCGTTTATTAGCTTTGATAGACTTAATTAATATATATACGTGCTACGTGTTTTCTTGTTCTGTTGAGTCTTTGTCTTTTCTTTTCATCTTGAGTCTTAGTAACTAATGTTTGCTTTTCTTGTGATTCAGGTTTTTGCTAGTAGTGGATGCCACATCTACGCTCGCACGGACCACCACCACCAATCATCAAGCAGTCATCATCTCAACTGGGCGAAGGCCCAGAGGTTTGTTCTTCATCTTCACTTTTTCCCATTTTCCCAGATTTCGACATCAATCCCCTTACCGTCCCACCACCTTCACCAAACCATACACCTAAGAATACTCCACCTGATAGTCCTACTTTTAGTACATCTAGTGAACCAGAGAACGTAGATCAAATGGCCGACGCTAGGCAAATCGTCCATCAGCAGGCCACTCAGAATTTCACCGGCCTTGCTTCACCCATTACCGTCCCACCCATAGTTAGCGAAAATTCATGGCAGATTCCCTCCTATGCCATGCAGGCCATAACCAATAGCATCCAATTTCATGGCCGAGACGATGAGGACGCCCCGGCCCACATTAACCGTTTCTCCCGTATCTTA
Source organism: Helianthus tuberosus (assembly GCA_030545235.1). Classification (NCBI taxonomy): domain Eukaryota; kingdom Viridiplantae; phylum Streptophyta; class Magnoliopsida; order Asterales; family Asteraceae; genus Helianthus; species Helianthus tuberosus. The sequence goes on along the minus strand of CM060426.1, from coordinate 140,134,950 downwards.
GCCACCTTTAACCTTCACGGTGCCCCTAATGATGCTACCTACTTACAGCTTTTCCCATTTTCTTTAGCTGGCCGTACGGCTACTTGGTTGGACTCACAACCAGCCGGTACCTTCACTACATGGGCGGGGCTTCGTCAAGCCTTTTTGAATAAGTATTTCCCGCCCGCAAAGGCCTCACATCTTAGAGACCAAATCCATTCCTTTCGCATGGAACCCGACGAGCCTTACTACCTTGCTTGGGAGCGTTTCCAAAACCTTTGTGCTCGTTGCTCCCAGCATGGTCTTTCCGATTGGGCTTTATGTGAGAAATTTTATAACGGTCTCACCTAAGAGACTCGTGATAGGTTCGATACTAATGCGGGGGGGGGGGGAATATGATGGGTATTCTTACTGTTGCTGAGTGTTTAGAATGTTTTGAGGCATTTGCTCAGTCTCAAACCCACCCGAGGGGTGAACCACGTCACCATGGATCCTAGTTTAGCCGCTGTTTTGGAAAACGTGACTAGGGAGCTTAAGGAGATTAAGGCTAAGGTAGATAAGTGTGAGTTTTTCCGAGGGGGTCACGATACGAGTGCGTGTCCTTTGCTAGTTGGTGAGGAGCAATGTGACTATTTAGGAGGAGGGTTTGGTAGAGGTCGATCTAGCGGGTTTGGTAATAGTAATGGTTTCGGGTCGGGTTGGCGAAATAATAATAATAACAACTTTAATAATAATAATAATAACACGTTCCGCTCAAATGGACCACCAGGCTTTCAAATGGCTCAAAACCCAAATAGGGGCCAAACTTCACTTTTTGGTGGGGGTTCAGGTGGGCAGTTCAACAAAGGGTTCAATGGGCAGGTCAAGGATGGGGGGTCAAATAACCAGGGTCAAACAAGTCAAGGTTCAAGTTATGATCTAGGGGGCAGTTTAGAAAGGATGGAGTCCATGATGAGTCAACTAATTGTTAGGGATCAAACTACTCAAAAGACCCTTAGTGAACATGACCTCTTGCTTAAGAACCATCAAGCCTCATTCCAAGACCTTCAAAGGGTCGTAGGGGATATGTCTAGAAAATTAGAGGAGAGGCAACCCGGTCAGTTTGCGGGTAACACCAAACCCAATCCCAATGCCCATGCTAAAGCCATTACCACCCGTAGTGGCAAGACCGTAGGAAACCCGAGAGTTGTTGAGGAGAGAGTAGTGGATGAAGATGGAGATGTGATAGATGAAGTGATTGAAATGGAGGCTCCCGGCAAAGTGCAAAATAGGCTAAGCCCAGCAAATACCGCACAGCCCGGTGAGTCTCAGAGTGAGAAGAAAGTTGAGAAAACCCCTATAGACGTTAGACCTTCACCTTTAGTGAACCATGCGTATGTTCTGTTTCCCTCACGCCTTAAGAACCAAAAATACTCAAGCGAATACGGGCAGTTTTTGGACATCTTCAAGCAATTGAAGATTAACCTTCCATTTATAGAGGCACTCCAATCAATGCCTAAATACGCGAAGTTCTTGAAAGATCTCCTTAGGAACAAAGAGAAGTTAGGAGAGTTGTCTAACGTGCCGTTGAATGGGGGATGTTCGGCCGTTGTGTTAAATAAGCTTCCCGAAAAGCTTACCGATCCCGGTATTTTTACCATTCCTTGTCTATTCGGTAGCAACACCAACACTAGAGCTTTAGCCGACTTAGGTGCTAGCATCAACTTGATGCCCTTTTCTCTTTATGAGAAGCTAGACCTAGGAGAGCTTGCACCTACCCGAATGACACTATCCTTAGCCGATCGGTCCGTTAAATACCCTAGAGGTATAGTTGAGAACTTGCTAGTTAAGGTAGACAAATTCGTGTTTCCCGCCGATTTCGTAATTCTTGATATGGAAGCGGATGAGAGAGTCCCCATTATACTAGGTCGTCCTTTCTTACGAACCGCTAAGGCCCTTATAGACGTTCACGATGGTAAGATCACTCTTAGGGTCGGTGAGGAGAGAGTTACATTCGAGATAGAGCATTCCATGAACCACCCGAATGGTTCGGATGACTATAGCGGTCCTTGTCATTTCGTCTACTTTTTGAATTCGTTCTTCTCGTGTGTCGACCATTGCTTAGAGTACATTAGTGGAGCGGACCTAGTGGTAGGAGAGAAGGTAGAAGAGGAGCTGGAGAGTGTAGATGAAGTTGAGGAGGAGGGGATTCCTTTAATCCCCGAAGTGTTAGCGGTTAGTGAAGACACCACCCAACCCCCACCCTTAGAGCTTAAGGTACTTCCATCTCATCTAGAGTATGCCTTCTTAGGGGAGGGTTCCGAGCTACCCGTTATTATTTCATCTGAGTTAGAGGAAAATGAGAAATTGAGGTTGTTGGATGTGTTGAGGGCCAACAAAAAGGCAATTGCTTGGAGATTGTCCGACATGAAGGGCATAAGCCCTTCTTATTGCACCCACCGGATACTTATGGAAGACGATTTCAAACCGGTGGTGCAACCTCAAAGGCAGCTAAACCCTAACATGGCAGATGTTGTGAGAAAGGAGGTTCTTAAACTCCTAGATGCCGGGATGATCTATCCCATTTCCGACTCTCCATGGGTTAGTCCTACTCAGGTTGTCCCCAAGAAGGGGGGGATGACTGTTGTCGTGAACGAAAAGAACGAGCTTATCCCTTCACGTACGGTCACGGGTTGGCGCGTGTGCATCGACTACCGCAAGTTGAATGATGCCACCCGTAAAGACCACTTCCCATTGCCTTTCATAGATCAAATGTTGGAGCGTTTAGCCGGTCAACAATTCTATTGTTTTCTAGACGGCTTTTCCGGGTACTTCCAGATCCCCATAGCACCGGAGGATCAGGATAAGACCACCTTCACATGCCCCTATGGCACTTATGCGTACCGACGCATGCCATTTGGGTTATGTAACGCTCCAGCTACTTTTCAGCGTTGCATGGTTGCCATATTTCAGGATATGATAGAGACTTCCATGGAGGTTTTCATGGATGATTTTTCAGTTTATGGTGACTCTTTCGATACGTGTTTGAAGAATTTGGAGAAGATGTTGAAGCGGTGTGTGGAGACGAAGCTTATGCTAAATTGGGAGAAGTGTCACTTCATGGTGACAGAAGGTATAGTGTTAGGGCATAAGATTTCTAGAGAGGGTATTGAGGTAGATCGTGCGAAAATAGATACCATTAGTAGGTTACCTCCACCCATGAGTGTGAAGTCAAATAGGAGTTTTCTAGGGCATGCGGGCTTTTATAGGCGCTTTATTAGGGATTTCTCAAAAATCACTCGCCCCATGACCCGTTTGCTAGAGAAAGATGTTCCATTCGTCTTCGACGAGGAGTGTCTTAAGGCCTTCAACTTTTTGAAGGAACAGCTTGTGAGTGCACCTATTCTTATCTCGCCCGACTGGAGCTTACCGTTTGAGCTAATGTGCGATGCGAGTGACTATGCTGTGGGAACGGTATTAGGGCAAAGAAAGGAAAAGCACTTCCACCCCATCTACTACGCGAGCAAAACGCTCAATGATGCTCAAGAAAACTACACTACCACGGAGAAAGAACTTTTAGCCGTAGTTTTCGCATTTGATAAATTCCGCTCGTACCTCGTTTTGTCCAAGACAATTGTTTTCACCGACCACTCCACGTTGCGATTTCTTTTTCAAAAGAAGGACGCTAAACCCCGACTCATTCGGTGGATTCTTTTGCTTAGCGAGTTCGATATCGAGATTAGGGACAAGAGAGGGGCCGAGAATGTGGCGGCTGATCATTTATCGCGGCTAGAGGATCCCAAGAGGGAAGAGATTCGTGAGGAGGAGATTGGAGACACGTTCCCTCACGAGTCTATAGAGTTTGTTGAGGCCGAGAAAGAAGGATTGCCATGGTTTTGCAACTTAGCAAATTACCTCTCTAGTGGCAATGTTGTGAGGGGGATGTCTACACAACAAAAGAAGCGTTTAATTAGCGAGGCGAGAAAGTATGTGTGGGACGATCCTTTTCTCTTTAGGATAGGAGGAGATAGAGTTCTTAGACGTTGTGTGTCGAGAGAAGAGGGGTGGAATGTCATAAAGCATGTGCATGAAGGCCTCACGGGAGGACATCATGGTGCACACACCACCGCCCAAAAAGTATTCGATTGTGGGTTCTATTGGCCTACCGTTATTAGAGATGCCGAAGAGTTCGTGAAGATGTGTGATTCATGTCAACGAACTGGAAATATTTCCGCCAAAGATGAGATGCCTCAAAACCCCATACAAGTCGTGGAGGTTTTTGACGTTTGGGGTATCGATTTCATGGGACCCTTCCCAAACTCCCAAGGAAACCGTTACATACTCGTGGCGATTGACTACGTGTCTAAATAGGTTGAGGCTCAAGCTCTTCCCACAAATGAAGCCCGAGTTGTTTTGAAATTTCTCAAGAAGCTTTTCTCCCGATTCGGGACTCCTAAAGCCTTAATTAGTGATCGTGGCACTCACTTTTGCAATGCATTGATGGAGAAGTTGCTTGCACGCTACGGTGTCACTCATCATTTATCTACCGCATACCATCCACAAACGAGTGGACAAGTTGAGAATGCGAATCGCGGTATTAAACGGATCTTATAAAAAACAGTGGGTAAAAATAGGAAAGATTGGTCCGACAAGCTAGACGATGCATTGTGGGTGTTTAGAACCGCCTACAAGACACCCTTAGGAACCACACCTTTCATGATCGTCTATGGTAAAGCTTGTCATCTTCCCGTAGAGTTAGAGCATAGAGCGCTTTGGGCTTTGAAAACCGTTAATTTAGACATGACCGAAGGCGCTAGGAAGCGTTTCTTTCAAATTCATGAGCTTGAAGAGCTTAGGGATATGGCATATGCTCGATCGTTGGGAATCAAAGAGAAAACGAAGTTGTTACATGATAGAAGGTTAAGAAAAGTGAAGGAGTTTAGCAAAGGCGATAAAGTGCTTCTATACAACTCGAGATTGAAGCTTTTTGCAGGTAAGTTGAAATCCAAATGGTCGGGACCTTATATGGTTCACTATGTTTTTCCGTATGGAGCGGTGGAAATCATGGATGAGAAGGATGGCCGTAGTTGGAAGGTGAACGGTCATCGTTTGAAACATTACGTTGGAGGAGCGATAAACAAGGATGAGAAGGAGGTAACTCCTCTCGAAATCCCACCTAAAGCCGCCAATTAGTGTTTTGGGTGAAAGCCCAAATTGTACATTTTGTATTGTTTGTATACGAGTCGTCGTTTGAGTATTTTAGTGTTCTAACAAGTATTTCCGTAGTTTTTCGGTGTTTGTTTTGTGTCGTTGAGAATTTTGCAGGATTCATCACCGCTATGGATCGGTAACAGTATGATAAAAGACGTCCCAGGTATGTTTCTTGGACACTTAGAAAAATTTTATGGGTTTTGGATGGTTGGGTAAAGTTTTGAAAATTTTTCTAAGGCATGAACACAAGTTATTTTCGAAACATTCTGTGAAAAACAGCCCTAGGCGTGACGCCTAGGGCCTTAGCATCGCGCGAGGCCTTTAGGGCAAAAATTAATTGATTTCGAGTGCGCCGCGTCACGCGTGGACCCCCCCCCCCCCCCCCCATGACCCCACGCGTGGCGCAAGACCCCCCTGAACCGGATTAAAACGTTTTAACTTGAACCTGTCACTGAAACTTCAATCCTTTTCACATCTCCAAACCCTAGTCGCCAAGAACACCAAAATCGCCATATCTCACTCAATTCTTCACCAAATCACTCCATTCTTCTTCCTAAATCACCACAATCACATTCCCCACAATCTTCACCATAAATTTCACCCGAATTCGCACTACATTCTCGCGTGTTTGGACAAATTCGTGCACCACAAGTTCAAGGCTTCATTTTTCTTGCTAAATCCGAATCCAAGGTATGATTTCTGTGATTTCTCGTTAGTAGGTAACTATATTGCTCATTTGTAGTGTCGAGTCAGTCATGTTTTAGGTCTAGGGTTTGGGTAGTTTACCAAAGTTGTGATTTTTGAGCCGTTAATGATGCTAGTGGTATGTGGGTGGTGTTGTTTGGGATGTTTACACAGAATATGGTTTGCGGATGGGTTGGGTTGGTTTGCTTGAGGATTGTTAGAGGGTTTGCGGATGGCTCGGGTTGGTTTGAATTGATTTGCTTGGGATTTTGTGGGAATATTTCACATAGGCATAGTAAAGATCAAGTGTGGGGATACGAGTCACATTTTCTCCTTCAACGACGTGATTTTTAATAACTTTGCGCCTCGTATCCGTTGCTTCCACATTTAGCTTTGTTTGATAAGGTTTCGGCACTTGGGATTGCTCGAGGGCGAGCAAAGTGCCGGGAGAGGGTATGATCTTAACTTTGGTTGTATTTAGCGTCGTTTTGTGTCGTGTTTTGTGTCGTTAGCGTCGTTTGTGTGGTACGAGTCATTTTGGTATGTTTAGAGTCTTATTATAGTCGTATTGTTGCATCACTTGATTACTAAACCGTTTCGCTCATACTCAATCTCCATTCGGGCGGAGTTCGGTTTGTTTTTAAGTTATTTTGCGATAATGTCATTTGTTTTCAAACAACGGCCGCGAACGAAATGCTATACGGCCGTCGTTTGAATGTACATTTTTATAATTATTGTTAAAAAAATAAAAATATATATAAAAAAAATAAAAAAAAAATATTTAAAAACACCAAAAATAGTTTGTGGTTACTAACATTCTGCATTGTTTTTCTTGTCAAATCTTCCTTGTTTTGCAAAAACATGTCAGGTGAAGGGTCATCGTCTAACCCAAGGAAAAGAAAGATCAAGTATCGTGGGAACGATAGGAGAGTGTATTCCCGAGTCGAGAGGATACTTGATCACTCGGTCTTATATTTTGAAGAAGACAGTGATGAGAGGGTGAAACTAAAGAAATATGTGGTAACTCAAATGTTGGAGCATCATACGATTGATTGGGAGTGGTTACGAAGTATGGGAGCTAGTGACCGTGTGGCGGAATTGTTGGGGCCACGACTGAGAGCGGCAACGGAGTCTGATTGGCCGCAGTATACAGAACTTACACTTGAGTTCCATTGTACCTTCCATCATAAAGAGGGTACTTTTGCGGAGAAGAACGCGGTTTCATTTTCATTGGGCCGGAATTTGTACGAGATGAGTATTCCTCAGTTCGGAGTGTCCTTTGGTTTTTATACGGAGGAGGAGGTTCGGACAGATGAGTTTGTTAATGGTTTAAGGGGTGTGTACAATCATCCTCGGCCAAAGTGTTTAGATCCGTTGGATTTGGCTAGATTTTGGGAGGAGATTGCGACTCAACCGTTCGCCAGCACGAACCTTATCACATCGGTTCGTGATCAGATACATAGGTATATTCTGAAGGTATTGGCGACTACGGTTGTGGCGAGGAAGTCGGGTGAGAATAAAGCAAATTGGTTGGATATTTTTGCGTTGATGTGTATGGTGGAAAAGAGGAATTGGAACTTGGCAAGTTTCTTTGCATGGTCGGGCAATCGGCCTCGTAGGGGAGGAAAACGGGCTGCCATGGATCTTGGGCCGTACATAACGAGGTTGGCAAGGAATTTACGTGCTTTCACGAAATATAAAGAGGAGCAGATGCATGAGAGTTTTGAGACAATTTATTGGGGTGTTGCGGAGCTACAGTTAGCGGGTGTTCTAACATCTTCGGACCCGCCACAATGGAATTACTCACAGGGTGCTCCTCCGGCACGACAGCCGGCACCTAGACAGAGGCGTGAGGTCCCAGCTCCGCAGCAACCGATTCGACAGCCACGACCTGACCCGTTCACTCCTGAAGCTGCTTATGACATGACCCAACAGCGATTTGATCAGCTGGAAAACAGAATGACAGTTGATCAACAGTGGACGATGCAGAGCCACCACCGCCAGGATGACATGCTCAGGTACATGATGACGGGTATGCATCTCGATGTTCGTCCACCTTTTTCCGGGTTACTTCCTCCACCAGTTTATGGAGGAGTGCAGCAGACCCCGTACGTCTATGGACAGTACCCGGGGTACGATCAGTGGGGTGGACAGAGTGGTTATGCTTATAGTGGACAGTATGGATGGCAGCAGGCAGGAGGTTCGGGAGTGCAGCAGATGGAGGAGGAGTCAGATGAGGAGTGATGGAGACAGACTGAAGCAGCATATATCCTTTCATGGTTATTTTATTTTATGTTGTTTTAGTAGTTCGATTGGGTTGTATTAGTAGACATATGTTTTATTTTTCGTTTGAACTTCGGATGTTGGTACGTTGAACGTTTGGTAGTAGTTTGTTTGGTATGGTATGTTTGCTTTAGGTTGATGATTGGAGCCGCTGTCCGTTCATGTGAGAGAGTTTTGGTATTGTTTGCTGAGCACGTTCGGTATTGGAGGGCTTCTGTGGAAACGACTGGCACTTTGACAGTCTCACATACTCAGCTAAGTCGTTTCCCTTTTTGTTGTTGTTGTATATTTTTATTTATTTCGTTTGCAGTTTTATTTCTTAGGTAGTCGTTGAGTCGTATTTTCGTTCTTGCATTAGGGACAATACAATCTCTAAGTGTGGGGATGGGATACTTGTAAATAATCGAGTCTTAGATATGAAAAACACAAAAAAATTAAAAAATTAAAAATACAAAAAAAAAGATTAGAAAATTTTGAAAAAAAAATTGAAAAAATCAGAAAATGTCTTTCGAATAAAACAGAAGTTTGCAAATTGACACGGAAAATGATAGAAAAGATGAATTTTTGCTCGGGGTCGAATAATAATAATATGAGATTATAATAAATCGAGCTTGCGTATAGTTTGGGATATGTGGATAGGCCCGGGTTTGGTTTTAAGTCCCTTTGATCTAATATACCTTAATTTTCGGTCTGCTAGTGGGTTTTCGCCTGGGAAATCAAAACTGCCGATAAGAGTATAAGGGGCACCGTTATAAGTTAAAACCGTTAGAGTTTGTGATCATGAAAAATAGAATAAAAAGTGAGCTAGAAACTAAATGATAGTAATGCATTCCTATGTAGTTTGGGTTGGGGATAGCGACTCTACAACCGAATTACCTCTAGGGTGTGTGAAATCGATCGTGCAAAGAAAAGAAAAAAGTACCGATACTTAAGTAATCTGTGGTTGGGGATAGCGACTCTACAGCCGGATTGCCTCTTGGTTAGGGAAAGCATCGTTCTTTTAGTCCTATAAGCTTGAGGTGGGAATAGGTGGACCGTAAATTCTGGTGTGAGGCCCTAGGTGGATTGACCGCACTTAAATTAAAATCACATGATAAGGGCTTAGGAGTGGATATGGGTTTAAAGTGGATAAGTATATTCGCAATCGCGGCTAACGCAAGCCTTGGTTTTAATTAATTATACCTATGCTTTTGACCCGAGTGATTATTCGTCTCTGATTCCGTTGCATAATTCTTTTTCGAGGACGAAAAAAGAGTAAGTGTGGGGATGTTTGATGTACTGCAAAGTACATATGTTTTTAGTGTATATTTTGGTCAGTTCTTGGTAGTTTTGAGTCTAGTTTAGGTTAGAATTTCAATACTGCTGACGTTAAGCTTTGATTTCAGGTCCCGTAGCTTAAAGTGATGAAAAACGAGTCAAAACGAGCAGTTTGGAAGAAAAACGGGATTCGTACGCGAACTGAAGAGCTGGAAATAATAAAAAAATAATAAAATCAGTTCTGGAGGCGCCGCGTGACGCCACCCCCCCATCGCGTCACGCCTAGGGGTTGATTTCCGGAAAAGGTGTTTTGGCATTAGGGTTTTGAAGATTAATTCCCAAGAAACTTTAGAAAAACCCTAATTACGAAATTAAGAGATTTGGGAGCAATCTTGGAGCATTCTTGGCGCACAATCGGAGATCTCAAGGCTTGGGAATCATTGGTACGAGTCAAGGGTGAAGAATCGAAGAATATATCGGGTTTTCTAATCCCTTGTTTTGTCGATTACTTTTCTTGAAACTTTGTTACAATGAATTCATGTTTAGACATTTTTGTTTTGCTTTCACGTTTTGATATGCTTGGCTAAACTTATAAACCACCTAGACTTGATGAATGGATTAATATAAAGTTTTTATCGTTTTTTGTAATTTGCATGATTATTATGGGTTGATTGTGTTCAGTAAGCGGTTTGATTTAATGATTTGATGTATATGCATGCTTTGAGTTGGTTTATTGTTATTATTTGCTTCATATGATTCTTAGTGACGGTCTATATCACAACATAGAGTCATATTAGGGTTTAGGATTTCGGTGAGTGTCTATATCACGTAAGAAAACCTTAGCTATTTAGGGAGAATTGCGCAATAACCCCTAGAAGTAATTGGTAATAATTTGCTAAGTCTTAGTGTTCTACTAGTCCTAATACCTGGAAAGTGAGGGGCTATGGGTAGGTCTTACCCGGTGAATTGCTTTAGATAGTCCTTGGAAAAGGTCATGTCTTGGTTTACCTGTCGGTTTTATTAGTCTATCAAGTCAAATGTATTACTTCAAACTACCCTAGATCTATGATTGGAAAAGAGTAGGTCAACATTAGGGTACTTACACAATAATTAGACAACTGGGAAGGCGTCTAATAACCGGTAGGATTAACGGCCTAGGTAGTTCCACAGGTTTCTCCTTGAGAAGGGTCGATGGGCTTAGTTGGTTCTTAATAGGTTTAGTACTTTAAGATCCCGGTTCCATAATTCATGCATTTAACTTAATCGGTAATTTCTTAAAAACAATCCGGGATTCTTGTCTAGGTGGTCTCGTTCTTATATAAGAAAAGTCCTTAGTCTCTATTCGTACTTAGTCTAGCTCTAGTTAATTTAGTAAATTAATATAGATTTCCTAGATTTTTCCGTAACCCCCCCCCCCCCAAAACAATTAAACAAGTTAAGTCGCGTCCGTCAGTGTCTATTAGAGTCTAGTTTACGTGATACATAGAGTCTCGTGGTTCGATATCCGGACTTCCTAGGTTTATACTACATTGATCGGTACACTTACCGATTGTGTGGTTTTATGTTGAGTCTAGAATTAAAGCTTTATAGTGTCTAGAATAGAGAATCTAATTTAGTTTATTTTTATAGTCTGTTTAGCACACATCAAATATATTTGATGATAGTAGTAAAACACTATAACCAACAAATATCATGTATTGCATACATAAAAGTAAAATCTATATATCAAACAAAATATAAAACGTATTTAGATTTGTAGAGCTTTTTGCTAATAAACTACATCAAGAAACATAGAAATTAAACCTAGAAATAGAGACTTACATAAACGGTCCCACATTGGATCCATATAGCAATACGAAATAGAGCTTGGCAGGATATTTTACTCAACCTCATCCACCACTCATACTCACATCCACCACAATCAGGTGCATGCAGCACCGACCGACCCTACAGGACCATCGCCAGCCCTAACCATAGCAAAGTGAAATCTTTATGTCTATAAGATTAGTTATCAAAGCAACACCCAATTCTAATTCCATGAAAATTAGGCAGACTTACGGTACTACTTTTAACCTTTTACCTGCCCAAATTTCTAAGTTATATCTCACAATCTAATGACTAAGTTATGTTACTTAATCGTCATCTATAAATAAATCTGATCACAACCAACATAAAAAAAAGCACATCACCAAAATTCCAACAATCACCTCCCAAAAACACATCACCAAAATAGCCCTAAAACTGTAACCAAAAGAAAAAGAGTGTCAATATCAAATATGATTGTCAACTGGTCAATAAAAGTGAATTCTAGCAAAATAAGAAATTACCCAAGTTTGTGCCGACCATACAATACCAAGTAGGACCGTGAATTTTATAAAGTTCCTTCTTTATGTATTCATGTCGAACCCTCATCCACCACCGCCTTCTACCATGTTTTGCATGTCAAAACCACCACACCATCACCACCGGTCTAACCCAAATGCCAAGAGAGTGGTCGGCGGGAGACCTTATCCCTAGCATATATGCGAGCCGCCCTATTAATTTTCTAAACTCTGCCACCGTCGCGATCCTCTCTTCCTCCAATATGAAGAATCATCTTTAAATTGACCACCCTAAAATAGATCTTGAAGCAAGGTTATCTCCCAAAATATATAAGAATGCACGATTTAAAAAAAACACAGTATAAGAATGCAGAACAAAAAAGTCAATAGACATAACACAATAAATTTAGCTTCTTCTTAAAAATATCCCTTTTTAAAGGTTTTTTTTTAAATGCATTCATAAGTTAGTGTGGCTGCAAACAAAATAATATAGAAACATCATAGACAATCCCTAAAAATCATCACTGTTGTCAAAGGCCACCAACATCAAAGCCAAAAAATCCCCAAAACCCCTGCCCCACCTTTAAAAAAATAATAGTAGAATCACAAATTTAATAAGAAGAGATTTGTTCTAAAAGCATAATAAAGAAATAGAGAACTCCTGCAAATAATTAGTTAGGGTTAATAACCAAATCTTTAGTATGTATTAGGGTTCATAACCAACAGTAAGAGTGCAATACATATTACGAATACATAATCTGTTGTGTCACAACCCCCGATCCCTTATCTGTCCCGGGAACGGGCGGACGCGAACTTAGAGTTTTGGTGGTATCAGGTTGGTTAATTTATCAGCGGAAATTACATCAGGACCGTAGTTAGGAAATGTTTATCAGAGTAAAACCACCACATTTAATATTAATAATCACATGGGTAAAACCCAAGTTTCTTATTACAATACGTTTATAGGGATAAACCCTATTTTATTGAATTTAAAACATCGTTTATTAGGTAACTTTTATAGCCACATTTTTCCCAAGCCTTCAGTGCTCTCCAGCTGGCTTTTTACTAATTGGCTGTCACATTGTGTTACCTGAAACGCGTTTTAAAAACATTTGTCAGTGGGAAATACTGGTGAGTGAATCCCAGTTTAATCAAGAAACATTTTATTAATTAAAACAGTATTGAGAGCGATCACATTGTTTATTTCTACACAATTACACATTCAGTACTGTCAATCCTGACTTGCGGGTCATATTACACATTGTCTAACTCATTGTCCAATGTTAACGTACTGTCATCCCGACTTACTACACGCAGTAGTAAATTTTGTATACAAAACCCCGACATACTGGCAGTAATTGAAGAACTACAAAGACTCAATCACCGCTTAATCACATTGTAAAACAATTAAGGTTTTGTAAAATATTCCAAAAAGGTTAACAAAAAGAGGATAAACTCACACTGCTATCTTAGACTTCGCGTAAGGGTTTCCTGGGAATAATCTATAATTTATACAAATGTACATAGGTTAGTATCATAACCCTTTGAAAGTATTAATGATACCCTCCCCGAGACGGTATTCCAACAACTACGTCGGGCAGAACCACGACAGTTGTAACGGAACCCTAAATCAATCGGGCAGCGTATCTATTACGAAACTGGGGTTATAATACTTACAACAGCAGAACCTCGCTAATTAGGGGTATAATACTCGATTATAATGCCTCTAATTCAGAAATTGTGATTGAGAATTGAGAAATGAGCGAATTGAAATGAAATCCGATGCGTTCTATTTATAGTTGCTGATCTCGACTCTCACGCGACACGCGTAAGATAAGGCAAAGCCTTACGCGGCCCGCGTCAACCCTGGGTCAACGTATAGCTTAGCTGGGTCAGCATGTAGGTCCGCCACGATGTCGACACGTGTCGGCTCAGGGTGTCTCCGCGTTGTTTATCTCTCGCGGCCCGCGTTAACTAAACATGGGTCTTACGCGGCCCGTCTTAACTTAAGAAACCAAAGGAATCCGGTTCTAACCCTTATACCGCCCGCGTAAGGATTGGGGTGGGTCTACGCGGCCCGCCTCAGCCCTAGATTTCATTTTTTTTTTAAATGTTATAACGTATTTCGGGCTTGGTATTCACATACGGGGTGTATTTGAAGACATATTGAGACATTTTAAAATATACTAGGATGTCGGAATTATGAAAGTGTCGGTTTATTAGGGTTGTTACATCCTCCCCACCTTGTTTTAGAGCTTGTCCTCGAGATCTACTGGAACAAGTGCGGATATTTCCTTTGCATTTCAGATTCAAGCTCCCATGTATATTCAGGTCCTCTTTTGGAGTTCCACTTCACTTTGACCAGAACTAGTCTCTTATGCTTGAGGTTCTTGACTTTTCTATCTTCAATCTGTAGAGGCCTTTCTACAAACTTGAGTTGTTCATTTACCTCTATATCCTTAAGAGGTACTATCAGTGATTTATCAGCTAAACACTTTTTGAGATTAGATACAAGAAATACATCATGTATTCCTGCCATTTCCTCTAGCAGTTGTAGCTGATAGGCTACAGGTCCTATTCTCTTAATAATCTCAAAAGGTCCAACATACCTGGGACTTAGCTTTCCCCTTTTTATGAATCTTACTGCTCCTTTCCAAGGAGAGACTTTCAATAATACTTTATCTCCTGCTTGAAATTCCAATGGCTTGCGTCGGTTGTCAGCATAACTCTTCTGTCGATCACGTGCTGCTTTTAATCGTTCCTTGACTTGAATAATCTTGTCGGTTGTTTCTTGCACTATCTCAGGTCCAGATAGTTGCTTTTCCCCAATTTCGGCCCAACAGACTGGGGTTCGGCACTTTCGTCCATAAAGTGCTTCGAATGGTGCAGCATTGATACTTGTGTGATAACTATTATTATAAGAAAATTCTATTAAATGTAAGTGATCATCCCAATTACCTCCAAAGTCAATTACACAAGCTCTAAGCATGTCCTCCATTGTCTGAATTGTCCTTTCACTTTGTCCATCCGTTTGAGGATGATAAGTCGTGCTTAGTTTTAACTTGGTTCCCATTGCCTTTTGGAAACTTGACCAAAAATGAGAGGTAAATCGGCTATCTCTATCAGAAACAATTGATAAAGGAATTCCATGTAAAGAAACAATTTCATTTACATATAATTTAGCTAACTGTTCCACACTGAAAGTTTCCTTCATTGGTAGGAAATGAGCTGACTTGGTTAGCCTATCTACAATCACCCAGATTGTATCATTTCCTTTCTTTGTTTTGGGTAATTTAGTAACAAAATCCATTGTTATTAATTCCCATTTCCACACTGGCATTTCTAATTGTTGTAGAAATCCTGAGGGTTTATGGTGTTCAGCTTTCACTTGAGAACATGTTAAACATTTAGAAACATAGGCTGCTATGTCCTTTGTAGGTCCACCCGGAGGATTGAGTAACCTCTATTCCCTGTTTTCCGACAAACCCGAGAGTGCGGAATCCAAACGGGTAAGTTAAACCAAGTTACGAGCACGTAAATGACGAACACGAGACTCAACGATTAACACTCCATTGTATTAATACTTGAAACGGTTACAATACAATGTTTACAAAATAATCTCTGTAAACTCTCTCTGGTTCTCTCGTGTGTGTGTTCTGTGTTCTCTCTAGTCTGTGAATTCTATCTGAATATATATAGTCACAGACACGACGAAACTGAACAGGTCGACGAAACATAAATTGTTGTCAACGAAACACTTTAAAGTCGACGAAACAGATGTTGTCGACGAAACACAAAGTCTTCAAAGTCGACGAAACAGATGTTGAGTTTCGTCGACAGCATGTGCAAATCAAAAGGTTTCGGCCCCAAGGTATGTTTCGGCCCATGTGAATTGTGATTGGTCCAATCATAGGTTTCGGCCCACATTAGTTGTTTCAGCTCACAAAGAGTGGCCCATAGTGTAATGGCCCAATCATGCATGCACGTACACGACTGAATTTGTTTCAGATTTGTTAAGTTTAGTCAAACATGTGACATCATCATGACATCATCATGATGATGTCATGATGATGTGTCATAGGGAATCGTTCTCGGTTCTCCGTGCTTCGCGTGTCGAACTCTGGGGTGCACGACGGAGGAATGTCATGACATCGGGCTTGAGCCGAACCTAACCGAGTTGAACCGAACCGAGTTGCGACCACATAATATGTATCAACAAACTCCCCCTTGGACGCTACTCGTGAGGTTCATCTTCGATGTCTTCCATGTCGGAGGATCTTCAAAGTCTTCACGCGACGTAAACAGAAAGTGTATCAACAAACTCCCCTTGTTCATTTAGGAAGTGTGTTAACAAACTCCCCCTTGACATAAGCTCGCCCTTGAGTTATGCTCGTGAATAAACTTGGTCTTTAATTCTTTTAGATCCGTGTGGTGTTGATGATAGGTCAGCGGCAACTCGATCATCTTTGTCTTTTGAGAGCCTCCATGTCATGTCTTCATTCCGAAGCTTGTCATCGAACACGTTCTCTTTGCCTTTAGCATCTGCACATGCAAGAAATCTAAACGCGTAATGAGAACAACTGCTTGGAATATAGTTAACATTAAACAAATGACACACATGTGACCAATTCTTATTCAACTACCGTCCGACAGTTTAGTTTGAAAAGTTAACAGATTTTTCAATTTTGATTATTAACTTTCAAAAACTTGCAAACTCTGACCGTTTATGAAGATTCAATCGTTTTGGTTTTCAATCAGATTTCAGGCAACGAAGACTTGAGTTCCAACATGTTAATCAAAACTAAAGTAGAAATAAAATCTTTTTGACTTTTATAAAGTTTAAAATTAAAACACACCTAAAATCTTTTTGGTATTTTGAATATTTCAAATGTAAAGACTGAAAGCAGTAAATAAATATATACAGAGTTGCAGAAACTAAGAAAAGTAAATATATACAAACATTCTTTTTGCGAGTTTCGAGGGTAAGAGAATCATATCAGTGTATGGTCATGCCAAAACGCTCTTGTTGTTCTTTTTGTTAACATATAGATAAACATCCTATAACGATTATCGGTATTGTTATCCACATAAGCTCAACTTATCATATGTAATCATGTCGAGGGGATACGTTAAGGTATGATTTATACTTACCGACCGGTGTTCATCCACATCACGACACATTCCCATATCAAGGTATGCACGAGAGTTCATCTTACTGGTGAGTATACCATTTATCATCTGTTTTGACGTATATGAAAATGTGAGAAACTCATTTATTTTGGATTGAAAACAAGCCCTATGTGATAGAATCACTTATTGATGAGGAACTTGATTTTTAGATGCATGAGGGCACAGGAGCAAGTCCGTGAACAGGTCAGTACTTTCGTACAGCAAAGAGACGAACTTGACTCCCGGATAAATGTGATATATTATCACTTGTTTTGAGGACATGTGATTGTTGATCACTTATTGAGGTCGTATGCAGTATGTACACGTATGTATGATATCATGGAAGATCTAGACTTCGTCTCCGTTAGTTTCGGTAAAAGAAACAACCATGATACCCAGATGATAAACAGCATAAAGACCACATATCTCAGAACCACGGCAATCTCTCAAACGAAATTTCGATACTAAGACCATATGCCAATGAGTGGTTCCCACCTGGTCTTCAGTCGATTTAAGTTTATATCACCCTGCACACTTTAAGATGATTGTGAGCCTACCGATACATCTTATATAGAGCTGCTTAACATTTTGCATTTTGCATTTTAGTTTAAAAAGGTTTAGACAGACCACTGATGTACTATCATTTTCTCTTTTGCTCGCCAGGAAACTCATTTTTGTTTTTCTATTATTTTTGGTTTTTGAAATTTTTCGATGTTTTTGAATTTTCAAATTTGGATTTACTCCCCCTAAAATCAACAAACTTACAATAATTTAAAAACACAAAAATATTTACAAAAATGATTTTCCGATGCGGATTACTCTTGCTTGACCTTAATGCCGTTTACCAATAATAAAAAGTCAAATCTTGATTTATCAAATGCTTTGGTAAAAAGGTCGGCACGTTAGTCATCAGTGTGGACTTTAACAACATCGATAAGCCTTTTATCAAAGCAATCACGTATGAAGTGATACTTAATTTCGATATGTTTGGTCTTTGAATGCTGCACAGGATTTCTAGTGATAGAAAAGGCAGCAGAATTATCGACTAAAATAGGAGTAGTTAGGAATTCAAAACCGTAATCGCGCATTTGCTGTTGTATCCACAGGACTTGGGAGCAACAACTTGAGGCAGCAATGTATTCAGCTTCACAAGTTGATGTAGCGACACAAGTCTGCTTCTTGCATTGCCATGTTACGAGGCGACTTCCTAAAAACTGGCATCCAGCCGTTGTGGATTTGCCGTCGATTTTGCATCCGCCAAAATCAGAATCACTGAAAGCGACTAAGTCAAAGTTATCATCCTTAGGGTACCATAGACCGGTGTCTGGGCAACCCGTCAGATAACGAAAAATCCTTTTTACAGCTGCAAGATGTGAGGCCTTCGGGTTCACTTGATATCTGGCTAGCAGGCATGTTAGATACATTATATCTGGTCTTGATGCTGTGAGGTACATAAGGGATCCAATCATTGCGCGGTAATATGAAGAGCTAACAACTTCACCCTTCAAGTCTGGATTGATTCCGTGATTTTGTTGCAGTGGGGTACCAATGGGCGATGTGTCGGACATCTGGAATCGGCTCAAGATGTCTTGGACATACTTAGTCTGATGGATGAAAATCCCAGACTTCGTTTGTTGCACTTGCAATCCCAAAAAGAAAGTCATCTCCCCCATAGCGCTCATCTCGAATTTATCCTGCATTACACGCTCGAAATCCCTACACATAACATTGTTAGTAGAACCAAATATAATATCATCCACATATACCTGAACCAGTAGAAGATCTCCATCTTGTTCTTTTATGAAGAGAGTGCAATCGATAAGACCTCTGCGAAATCCATTCTCCAGTAGATAATTTGATAAGGTTGCGTACCAAGATCGCGGTGCTTGATGTAGACCATAGAGAGCTTTGTTCAGCAACCAAACCCGATCGGGATGAATAGGATCTTCAAAACCTGGAGGTTGTTCAACATACACCTCTTCTTCTACTAGACCATGTAAGAATGCACTTTTGACGTCCATCTGATAAACCTTGAATCCTTTGAATGAGGCATAAGCCAGAAAGATCCTAATTGCTTCCAGACGTGCAACAGGTGCATATACTTCGTTGTAGTCTATACCTTCAATCTGACGAAAACCTTGAACGACCAATCTTGCTTTGTTTCGAATAACGATTCCACGGTCGTCCTTTTTGCACTTATACACCCAACGGGTACCAATCTTCTTATAACCAGCAGGTTTCTCTACGAGCTTCCAGACACCAAGTTTCTGGAATTGTTGCAGTTCTTCCTGCATTGCTTCAACCCAAGAGTTATCTTTCAAAGCGTCTTTCCAAGTTCTTGGCTCTTCCTGTGAGATATAACACGCGAAAGACCAATCGTTTTGTTGACCAGATTCTCGAATCGCCGCATACAAGCCTGCGTTGTTGTTGTTTCGCAACATGTTTATTGTTTGAATGCCACTATGTACATTGCCTATGATGTTTTGTTGAGGATGGGTATTATGTATTCTAGTTTCTGGAATATCTGGGACAGGAACATTAATACCCAGATTGTTGAGATTGAGATCAACAACCAATTCAATACCCGGAACTGCCGAAGAGGATGATGCAGTAGCTTCAGCTGTTTTAGGGGCGTCCACTGGAGGTGTAGCCTCTGAAGTACCATGAACAGCTGATGTAGGAGATTCTTGATCTGCATCTAGAAATTCTTCATCCTCTGAAGATTCGTTCAGTTCGGTTGCATCATGAAAATCCTCATTGTCGAGAGCATTATTGTTCACTGAAGATGGTTCTTGATTGACAATAATTGGACGAACCAACGGTGAATCTGTTGCGTTGTCACTCTCGAAAAACATCCTTGTCGCAGCATTTTCTTCAACTGCTTCAACATTGATCGAACTGAAAAAGTCATCGTACTCAAACATCCATGGTTGACCTGGATTTCTAACTGGCAATGTGTGCCTTTGTACTCTGACTTCAGACCATTCCTTAACCCTTTTAGTCTCTAGATTCCAGACTCTTAAGTTCGGTGTGGCATAACCAAGAAAGTGACCTTCAATAGCTTTTGCCCCAAACTTTCCATTAGGATCGATCATTGTGCAAGGAGCTCCAAACGGTTCAAGATATGACAAATCTGGTTTCCGTTTGTGAAGAAGCTCGAAGTAGGTCTTGTTGTGTATTTTGACTGTAAGGACTCGATTCATCGTGTAACATGCAGAGGCCACAGCTTCACTCCAGAATGGAATGGGCAACTGCGATTCTACCAACATAGTCCTAGCAGTCTCGATCAATGTACGGTTCTTACGTTCAGCGACGCCGTTCTGTTGAGGAGTATAAGCCGCACTAAATTCGTGAAGAATACGTTTTGATGTGCAAAACTCCGCCATGGCTTGATTTTTAAATTTTGTACCATTGTCGCTGCGTATCCGTCTAACCTTCAACTTATATAAATTCTCAATCTGAACGATCAAGTTTTTGATAATACCGAAAGTTGCACTCTTGTGAGCCATAAACGCCACCCAAGAAAATCTTGAATAATCATCCGTTATCACGAGGCAGTATTGATCATTCCTGATGCTTTTGTGCTTGACAGGACCGAACAAATCCATGTGCAAATGTTCAAGAGGAACTGCCACCGTGTTGATCTTCTTTGTCGGATGTCGTTTCTTCGTTTGTTTTCCTTTCTGGCACGAAACACGGACGTCTTGAAGATGGAAATTTTTAAGAAGAACACCATTCACTAATTCATTCGTCACCAAATGATTCATTTTGCGTAAGTGAATGTGACCCATACGCCTGTGCCAAGAGATAAAGTCTTTTTCTGTGGCTTTTGAAATGAAACAAGTTGCTTGGGCATTCGTTGTTATTGCTTGGCTCATATCAAGGACATACAAATCATTTATCCTTGGAGCAGATAAGAGAATCCATTCTTTTGGAATCTTGAAGCCGGGTTTCAGCACGTAACATCCATTTGCATCAAAGTGTACTGAAAACTGTTTATCACAGATTTGTGAAACGCTGAGAAGATTGTGATCAAGCTGTTGTACAAAGTTGATCCTGTCAAAACTTACAACCCCGTTGGATACCATTCCTTCTCCAGTTATATAACCTCCTTTATCTCCAGCAAAAGCAACATAACCTCCTCTAATAGATTTAACGTCGTAGAGAAGCTTTATGTCGCCTGTCATGTGCCTGGATGCCCCACTATCAACAATCCAATGACTGCTGAAAGTTCCTCCTGGAACACCCTGCACATGTATTCACATGATTAGTTGGAGATGGGGACCCAAGCCTTTGTGGTCTTAGGTCTTCCATTTTCATCAACGTAAGTTACTTGAACTTCTCGATGTTGTGGAAATTGTGATGTTCCCCCTGAATCATTAACCGTTTTTGGTTTCCAGGTCTGTTTTGTTTTACTAGTTTTATTCTTTAAAAACTTAATTTCATGATTGTCTGAAGTTTTTGAATTGTCTGGTTTGACAGAAACATGTGTTTTGTTAACCACGTCGGTTTTAATCGCTTTTTCAATTTTCTTGACCTGTTGGCGTTTCTGTTTCTTTTCCCTTTCTTTTACAAGATGGGGATCTGGTTTTGATGAAACAGATCGCTTGCGGTCATTTCGGTCACGGGGATCATCAACTTTGGCTTTTTGTTTATGAAGATATGGACAATTGCGAATAATATGTCCAAATGTGCCACATGAAAAACATGATCTTCGTTCTACAAACCCCGAAGTATCATGTGATTGCCTTGTCGATGATGAACTTTGTGATCCCGAGGTACTTGGTTTTGAACTGTTTTGTTCATTTCTTTTCAAAATTTTCGCTTGATTAACAAAATCTAAGTTAGATTTGTTTTCAAATGTGTCAATTTTATCCGTTCCCATTGATTTCACAAAGTTCACCTTCTTGTCCTTTTTCTGAGTTTGTTTCTTTTGACCTTGAGTCGGTGATTTACTTTTAGGTTTGGTGCGATTTTACTGAACTTTCTCTGTTGGTAATCTTTGATTGCCATTTTGTTTGCAAATTTCAGCTCTTGGAATCGGAGGACACTGTGTTACCACAACGTGTGATCCTGTCTTTCCCAAGAACTTACTTGTTGAATCCTCAAAAATTTTACTAATTAAAGATTGATTAACATTCTTAATAGAAAAATCTTTTTCAGAGTAGATTTTATCATCACCAACAAGAGTGTACAGCAAATTCACACTCTCAGATTCTTTTGCAGACGTGGACTCGACCTGCACAGGTTTTGCGGGTTTTGCAGGAGGATCACATAGAATATGATTCTCAAGAGGTATGTCCTCTTTGATCTCTGCATTAGGCTGTGCTGAGTCAGTATCATTAGATTCATCATCTGAAGAATCAGCATCCTCAACAATAACTGGAGGATCCTGATTCTGTTCAGCAGAAGACACACTTGTATCTGCTGACACATCCGAATCTGATGGTACTTCCGGTTTGTATCCAAGTCCTGTTGCAAATTCCTCAATGTCTAAAGGAACAGATTCTTCATAATGAGTTCTATACTCCTCATCAGGCATTGCATCATAATTTTGTCTAACAGGTGGTGGACATTTCTTATATCCAATGCACGTGACATCCTTTTTCTCTTTTTGTGTGCCAATGATGTGATCCAGCACGTATCTAGAGTTAGAATAACTGTCTAGCTTAAGCCGGATCGCCTCACTTTCACACTTTGTACAGGCTAACTCTTTTTGCATGATCTCAAGACGATTAATATAACAGTTTATGTCTGTTTGTTTTCTTGAAACCATTTTTGTCAGTTCGGTTTTATCTTTTCTTAAATTTGCAACCACCATTTTAAACTCCTTTTCATGATTTTCATAAAACATGTTAGCCTCTTTGCATTTTGAAAGATCCACGATCAACTTTTGGTTGTGGATAAATGTCACATCATATTTGTTTTGCAAAGCCTCATGTTTGCTGTGCAAATCACACCACTTAGTATCTAACGAAACATGTTTGTTTTGCAAGTCAAACAATTTAGCATTTAAAGCATCATGTTTGCTTTGTAACTCAGACATATTAGCATCCAAATCAGCACATTTAACCCTTAAGCTAGCACAATTATCACAATTAACGACAGTTGGTTCATCGACACATACCTGGCTTGATGAACTGCCGCCATTAGCCATAAAGGCTGAATGAAGAGAAGAAGAAGAATAAGCAGCTTGATCCACCAGAATAGATCTTCTATCATTCCCTGATGCAGCTTCTCCTAATAATTCATCGATATCAGCATCGACTCTCTCAATAGATACATCATCAGAATGATCTTCGCCTGAGGTTGAGGTTTCCTCATCTGAACTCCTTGAATAACCAGAACTCTCTTCATCTGAAGATTCACCACCACTGGCGGAAGATTCTCCACCACTGGCGTGATTCAAATCCTTAGCAGCTTCAGCAAAACAAGCTGCTCCTCCCTAATCACCAATGCCTAATTGCATTGACCAGTCGCAACCTTCATCTATTTGCACCACAAGAGCTTGATTGTTGTTGTTTGATGGTCTTTAGCTCGCCTAACAGCACTAGCGAAAGCCCATTTGATGTCCATCATATCCATCTCTTCTTTATCGATCTGCTGATAATCTTCTTGAGTTAGATTGATGTTTCCAATCTGCCCTGCAATCAACCCACAATACGATCTCACCAATGTGTTTAGTATCTCCATATGATCTTTAGCTACTTCAACGCTAACTTTGGAGAAGTTTGACGTGTCAAGCCGTACTATATTTGACTTTGATGGCTGACCAGCAAATGATGTGCTTCCATAACAAGCTTGTTGTTGAGCAGGAAGTGGATTCCCATACAAATCAGTTGCTACGGTAGATGGCCGATAGCTTTGCTGTTGTGGAGCTGGTTGTAGTGGATTTCCATACAAGTCTGTGGTTGGAGCTGGCTTTACAGGAACTTGTATCGTATTGCCATATAAATCTGTGCTTGTGACAAACGCCGTTTGAAGTGGAGCATGTGAAACAGGTCTTGCAGAAGTGCTAGAAGTTCCATAATACATATCAGGATTTTGTCGCACTGGAACCCTTTTTGCCTTTAGGGTTTCTTCCTGATCTTTGTTCTCCAAGAGCTGAACGAAGTCATTGATGTTTGTCGTAGCCAATGCGCCATTGTACTTCAGGATTTCCAAGAAACTATTCCATTGAGGTGGCAATGCATCGGCAAACTTTGTGACTACCTCTGCTGGAGTTGTTACTACCCCATAATTACTCAATTCAGTCAGCAGGTGATGGAATCGACTTGTCATATCTACCAAAGATTCACTTTCCATACATGTGAAACCATCAAACTCTTTTTTGAGTAAATCATGTCGCAATTGGCGTGACTTTTCATTTCCTAGACCCCTTGTCTTCAATGCATCCCACAATCGCTTTGACGTCTTGAAGCTGACGAACTGATGATATATTTCCTTGCTCATCGCCTGAGTCAGAATAGCATATGCTTTCTTTTCTAGATCATATGCCTTTTTCTCGTCTTCATTAAGATCTGCAAATGTAGCAGCAGTTGAAGCGGTAACCTCAAGAGCTTGATCGAAATCTGTAGTAAAACATAACCACAATTCCATGTTTTGCCCATTGACATACGTATGGAATCTATCTACCCATCCAGGATATTCATTTATGTGCATCAGTTTTGGTGGGCGATTTAGACTTCCGGTCTCGCTTTCGCATAGGAGTATACTTTGAATACTTGGAGTTTGATTTGAAACAAACGCCCATTGACCTGTCGACATTTGATTCGCTTGCGAAGATGCGGGTGCGGGAGATTCAGCCCATGATGGCGACAAACGCGTGTTTGTATACTTTCTTTCTGTATTAGATGCGAGTGCGGGATATTCGGCCCATGAGGGAGATAAACCCGTGCTTCTATACTTACTTTCCGTATTAGACGGAGTGCCCCACCAATCCGGATTCATTTCGAGTATATAATGACGAATACCTGAATAAATCACTTAAATCAAACAGTTAAATATGATTTTCAAGTCTTCTGTTAAAAAAATGAAAAGTTATGTCGACGAAACTGGTTACACGACGAATCTTTATCGACGAAACTTGTTACACGACGAAACTACCTAGGCTCGACGAAACTTAAATGATTAAATGATCGACGAAACTGGGTTGTTTGGCGAAACTGCTTGAGGGTTGGGAGTTTTTGTTTCGTTGACTAAATAAGTTGAAAAGTAAGTTTGCAAAGAAAAGATATTAAAAGAAAATCTTATCCTCTGACATAAGGCTTCTTTTGTCAAATCCCACCTTACACTGTCTTACCAACCATACTTTCGGCTCACTCTTTTCAAGTTAAACATCATCATTTTTTTAAGTCACAAAATTCAAACAACAATATTATACCAATAACACTTCAACTGTGCTTCAAACAAAGATCAAACTCAATAACTTTATGAAGAACACATATGAACAACTTGAAGATCCTGAAGAACTTGATGAATTTATGATTTTTCTGGTAACCGATAAGCTTTCCGAACACAAGTTTTTGCACAAAAGTTTACTTAAAACCAAACCTTAGCATGTATACATGTATTTTAACAATGGTTTTATAAAAACTAGTAGCAAAACAAAGAGATTTCCAAGATTTTAACCACGTTTTTCCAGAAAAGTATGAACTTCAAATTCTAAAATTCAGAAAAACACTTAAAAATCTTTCAAAAACCACAAGAAAAACAACTTGGTTTTAACAAGGAATCGAGCCAATGCTCTGATACCAATTGTAGGTCCACCCGGAGGATCGAGTAACCTCTATTCCCTGTTTTCCGACGAACCCGAGAGTGCGGAATCCAAACGGGTAAGTTAAACCAAGTTACGAACACGTAAATGACGAACACGAGACTCAACGATTAACACTCCATTGTATTAATACTTGAAATGGTTACAATACAATCTTTACAAAATAATCTCTGTAAACTCTCTCTGGTTCTCTCGTGTGTGTGTTCTGTGTTCTCTCTAGTCTGTGAATTCTATCTGAATATATATAGTCACAGACACGACGAAACTGAACAGGTCGACGAAACATAAATTGTTGTCGACGAAACACAAAGTCTTCAAAGTCGACGAAACAGATGTTGAGTTTCGTCGACAGCATGTGCAAATCAAAAGGTTTCGGCCCCAAGGTATGTTTCGGCCCATGTGAATTGTGATTGGTCCAATCATAGGTTTCGGCCCACATTAGTTGTTTCACCTCACAAAGAGTGGCCCATAGTGTAATGGCCCAATCATGCATGCACGTAGACTGAATTTGTTTCAGATTTGTTAAGTTTAGTCAAACATGTGACATCATCATGACATGATGATGTGTCATCGGGAATCGTTCTCGGTTCTCCGTGCTTCGCGTGTCGAACTCTGGGGCGCACGACGGAGGAATGTCGTGACGTCGGCCTTGAGCCGAACCTAACCGAGTTGAACCGAACCGAGTCGCGACCACATAATATGTATCAACATCCTTTTTCATTCCTATCCACCAGAAATTTTTCCTTAAATCCTGGTACATTTTATCATTTCCTGGATGCATCGTATACTTAGACTTATGGGCTTCTTCTAATATACGATGACGTAGGTTTCCTAATTTAGGTATCCACATTCTCTTTTTATGGAATCTCCAAATTCCATCTGTTCCTTGTTCCAATTCTTTTAGCATACCTTTTAATTTTTCAGTATCGTCCTTGATTACTGATTCTTGGCCTTCTCTAATTTGATCATTTAAATCTACTTGTAGATTTAATTTAAGAGAACGTACCCTTTTTGGCTTTTCATGATACTTTCGGCTTAAAGCATCTGCTACTACATTTGCTTTTCCTTCATAATACTGGATATCACAATCGTAATCACTAAGTAATTCCATCCAGCGTCTTTGTCTCATATTCAACTCCTTTTGTTTGAAAATATACCTTAAACTCTTATGATCAGTGAATATGGTAAACTTACTACCATAAAGGTAATGTCTCCAAATCTTAAGAGCAAAAATTATAGCTCCTAATTCTAGATCATGGGTTGAATAATTCTCTTCATGATTCTTAAGTTGTCTAGATGCATATGCTATAACCTTTTGACGTTGCATCAACACACATCCATAACCTAATTTAGAAGCGTCGCAATAGACTACAAAGTCTTCAGCTCCTTCTGGTAATGCTAGTATGGGTGTATGGGTTAATCTTTGCTTAAGAATTCTAAAGGCTTCTTCTTGTTTTAATCCCCATTCAAACTTAACAGATTTACAGGTTAGCTTAGTTAATGGAATGGCTATTCTAGAGAAATCTTGAATAAATCTTCTATAATAACCGGCCAATCCTAAGAAACTTCTAACCTCGGTTGGTGATTCAGGGGTTTTCCATTTAGTGATTGCCTCGATCTTTATGGGATCCACATGAATTCCTTCATGATTGACTAGGTGTCCGATAAACTGTACCTGTTCTAACCAAAACTCGCACTTGGAAAATTTAGCATAAAGCTTTTCCTTTCTTAATAAAATTAAAAGTGTGTGCAAATGCTTTGCATGATCCTCTTTATTCTTAGAATAAATGAGAATATCATCTATGAAAACAATTATGAATTTATCCAAATATGGCTTACATATTCGGTTCATCATGTCCATAAATGCGGCTGGGGCATTGGTTAAACCAAATGGCATGACAGTAAATTCATAATGGCCATACCTTGTTCTGAATGCGGTCTTAGGAATGTCCTCTTCCTGTACCTTTAATTGATGATATCCTGACCTTAAATCGATTTTAGAGAAAAATCGAGCTCCTTGTAGTTGATCAAACAGATCATCGATTCTCGGTAACGGGTACCGATTCTTAATCGTGACTTTGTTTAATTCACGGTAGTCAATGCACATACGCATTGATCCGTCCTTCTTTTTAACAAATAAAATTGGCGCTCCCCATGGCGACGAACTAGGCTGTATGAATCCTTTTTCCAGTAATTCATCTAATTGTTTCTTCAATTCTTGCATTTCTGCAGGTGCCAAACGGTAAGGTGCTTTGGCAATCGGTGCTGTTCCTGGTATTAAATGGATTCTGAATTCAACTTCTCTATCTGGAGGTTGCCCTGGCAATTCTTCTGGAAATACATCTAAAAAATGAGATACTACTGGAATATCTTTTAAATCCTTTCCTTTAGTGTTAGTGATTATGGAAATAAAATACACTATAGAACCTTTTCTTATATAACTTGCAGTTTTCATCACAGAGATGAATTTAGTGGACCTAGAGGGTCTATCTCCTTTAATTGTGATCTTTTCACCTTTTGGTGAATTTACTTGAATTGACTGTTAACCAATCAATTCCTAAAACAATATCAAATCCTGCCAGATTCATGGGATAAAGGTTTGCAATAAATTTCTGATTTAAAATTTCTATACTTGCTCCCTGCAAGATTTCAGAAATCCTAATGGTTTCTCCATTGGCTGTCTCTACTAAGCATTCTTGTGGTAGTTTAGTTAATTATTGATTTAGAATTTTGCAAAATGACGTATTAATAAAACTTTGGTTTGCACCAGAGTCAAATAATACTTTAGCAAAGATATCATTAACTAAAAACGTACCAGCTATGACATCTGGAATCATCTTGGCTTCATCTGCAGTCAGAACAAATGCTCTAGCATTTTTAGTATTCTTGTTGTCTGTAGCTGGGGCTAATTTCGGGCAATTAGGCTTAATATGACCTTGTTCTCCGCAATTGTAACATATCCTGTTATTAACTTTCTTCCTGCAGTTTTCTTCCTTGTGTCCCGATATTTTGCAAAAGTTACAGTATATAGAGCATCTTCCTGAATGCTTTCTTTTGCAATACCTCCAGTAGGGTGCAGAGGTAGAACCTATATTTTTCCCACGGTTAAAATTTCCAGAACGAAATTCTTGTGTATTAGGTTCCTCCTTTGATCCTCTTCTCGGGTACGGACTAATTCATCTGTCAAGGTATTTGCTAGTTCTACAGCTTCTTCTATGGTTTGAGGTCTAGCTGCCTTGACTACGTGTCTAATTTCTCCAATTAATCCCCAGATATAACGGGAGATTAATACTGGTTCTAGTGAAGCAAGAGTTGGCACTATTCTGGCATATTCAAAGAATATTTTAGTGTATCCCTTACTATCCACACCAGTCATCCTAAGATTTATGAATTTGTTTGCTATCTGTTCCTTCTCATTGGGTGGGTAGAATTTCCTTTCTACCTTGTTCTTAAATTCTTCCCATTCCATATTGTAGGTTCTATCACTTCCTCTTGATTGGAGGATCGTGTTCCACCATTCTAGTGCTGAATTTTTAAACAGATTGGAAGCAAACAATATCTTATCTTCTTCAGCACACTTGCTTATTCTTAAGACTACCTCAGTCTTCTCTATCCAGCATAAGGTTGCAATGGCCCTTCATTGCCCAAGAATTCCATTGGTTTACAAGACCAGAATTCTTTATAGGAACAACCATAAGGCATGGTTCTTCTCCTTTTGGGAATGGGCGCTTGAAGTATAGGTCCATTGTTCACGCTGTTTTCAGGTCCAATTGGTCGCTTACTGCTATGCTTACTTTTATTATTCGCTTCTTGAATAGTTTGAATAATAAATGGCATTGCATCTATGATTCCTTGTGCCACTATATGTTGAACGGCACTATTATCCATTTGGTTTCCATTGTTATTGATGCTCGGATTCTCATTAACCACGTTAATGTTACTCTGATTATCATTATTCAGATTTCCTTGATTTCCTTCGTCGGCCATCTGAATTTTAAACATTTACCCCATATTAATATCACAAATAATATTTTAATATAGCAAATCACATGATACGCATTTTTGGGAAAAATGTCGATCATTGCGACTTTACTCTATTTCCATATACTATTATGCATCTATTACACACTAGTACTGAAATAAAAATTACAATACCAACAGAAATAGAATTACACTAATAGTAATATGCATACGTACACACATATTTTAATTTATTATTATATTATATTATATTATTTATTACTATTACCGTCTCCTCTATCATATCACGGATATGGATTTATCCAAAAATCCATATTGCGCTCATCGTATTTCCATACGAGACGCTCTCCCACCTGTCGCATTCGCTCACTACTCTCTAAAATTTCCTCACCGAAAGTCCTAAGTTCTTGGACGTTTTCTGCACTCATTGGGGGTGCAAGTTCTAGGACTGGGTTCGGAATCTGGGGTGCGGGTTCCTGATATGGGGGTGAAAGTGCCTGAAATTGGTAAGGATCTTCTAAGATCTCCCTAATGTAATCATTATGGTAATAGGGATCTAAAGGGTCCATACCTGGATAGGCTCCTATGTTTTGTGTGGGTGCGTCTTCATGTATCGGGTAACGTTGCACAAAGTCCCTATTATCGTCCCACCAGGGGTCATAATTTGGGTCTAGGGGGTTTGGTGCAGGTACCCTAGGGATTTCTTATGGGTTGAAGTCATGCATCTCCACTTGGTTTTCAGTGTTTTCTATCTCCATGGGTTGGTCTGGGATTAGTGGTTGTGGGGCTACTAATTGTTCCAGACTTGGGTCAGCAGCAGTTGTAGCTAGGATATGGAAATTGGCTAGGCTTCTATTAAGCATATCCTGTGTAAGGGCATCGGACTCTCGCTTAGCGGCTGCTAAAACTCTTTGCTGTTGCAACTTTCGCATTCTTTTCCTACGTGCAAAGGCTTCCTTACTGAACCATCCTCTCCTTTTGTGAGGGAATGGCTCTTCCGACTGAGCTTTAAAGGCAAATATCCCTTCTTCCTGATCAGCAGAATACCCAGAAAGGGCAGGCTGTGAAGAGGTACCTTCACTTTTAGGTGAATCAGACAACTGACGACACATGTCTGAGGGTCCTTGATCACTCATACTGTAAACTAACAAATAGTCAAATAACACATAACAATTGAATACAGTTATGCACGTATTTCCGTAATTTATTTCCTAACACAAAATTTAGAATTTAAGTGTCAGCAGAACACTTCTTTCGCTCAGACCAGTGGCTAGGCTCTGATACCACCTTCTGTCGCAATCCCCGATCCCTTATCTGTCCCGGGAACGGGCGGACGCGAACTCAGAGTTTTGATGGTATCAGGTTGGTTAATTTGGCAGGGGAAATTACATCAGGACCGTAGTTAGGAAATGTTTATCAGAGTAAAACCACCACATTTAATATTAATAATCACATGGGTAAAACCCAAGTTTCTTATTACAATACGTTTATAGGGATAAACCCTATTTTATTGAATTTAAAACATCATTTATTAGGTAACTTTTATAGCCACATTTTTCCCAAGCCTTCAGTGCTCTCCAGCTGGCTTTTTACTAATTGGCTGTCACATTGTGTTACCTGAAACGTGTTTTAAAAACATTTGTCAGTGGGAAATACTGGTGAGTGAATCCCAGTTTAATCAAGAAACATTTTATTAATTAAAACAATATTGAGAGCGATCACATTGTTTATTTCTACACAATTACTCATTCAGTACTGTCAATCCTGACTTGCGGGTCAAATTACACATTGGCTAACTCATTGTCCAATGTTAACGTACTGTCATCCCGACTTACTACACGCAGTAGTAAATTTTGTATACAAAACCCCGACATACCGGCAGTAATTGAAGAACTACAAAGACTCAATCACCGCTTAATCACATTGTAAAACAATTAAGGTTTTGTAAAATATTCCAAAAAGGTTAACAAAAAGAGGATAAACTCACACTACTATCTTAGACTTCGCGTAAGGGTTTCCTGGGAATAATCTATAATTTATACAAATGTACATAGGTTAGTATCATAACCCTTTGAAAGTATTAATGATACCCTCCCCGAGACGGTATTCCAACAACTACGTCGGGCAGAACCACGACAGTTGTTACGGAACCCTAAATCAATCGGGCAGCGTATCTATTACGAAACTGGGGTTATAATACTTACAACGGAGCAGAACCTCGCTAATTAGGGGTATAATACTCGACTATAATGCCTCTAATTCAGAAATTGTGATTGAGAATTGAGAAATGAGCGAACTAAAATGAAATCCGATGCGTTCTATTTATAGTTGCTGATCTCGACTCTCACGCGGCCCGCGTAAGATAAGGCAACCCGCGTCAACCCTGGGTCAACGTATAGCTTAGCTGGGTCAGCATGTTGGTCCGCCACGATGTCGACACGTGTCGGCTTAGGGTGCCTCCGCGTTGTTTATCTCTTGCGGCCCGCGTTAACTAAACATGGGTCTTACGCGGCCCGTCTTAACTTACGAAACCAAAGGAATCCGGTTCTAACCCTTAGGCCGTGGGGTATGGGGCGGGAGTTTGGGCGTGGGTTGGGGGAAAACGCCCAAGTCACCACCCCGGGTGGGCTTGGCTTTCAAGCCGGGCGTGGGGCGGTATGGCGAAGCGAGCTGGCATGTTCTCATTGGGTCACCCGCCACTTCAGCAGGCGGGTGTTTAAAATTTTGAAATTCAAACTGGTCCCCCCCCCCCCCATCCCCCCATCTTCTATAACCGCCACCCGGGTCCCCAAAGGCCCTATATATTGCAACCCCAACCCCACCGGTCCCCCATCTCACGAACCAAAACCCCACCGGCTACACCCACTGTCTTGAACCCGCTAACCCGCTGGTCCCCCCCATCCCACGAAACCAACACCACTATGGCATCCTGGACCCGTCAAGAAGAAATGGCACTCGTAACTAGCGTCGTCGACGCTATGAAGGGGCGGCCACCGGGCCAAACAAAATATTGGGCGGAAGCATTCGCGGCCTACCGACATAACGTCGGTAACGACCACCACAACCTCAACGCGTGCCAACATAAATGGCGCGACCTACGGCCCAAGCTCGAGCGTTTCAAGGCTTACTACGAAGCGGTTCCCGGTGGCGAGTTAAGCCACGAGGACCGGGTGGCGGTGGCAAACATAGAGTTTCGGAGCGTGGAAAAGAAGGCGTTCGACAAGATCGAACTTTTTGAAAATTTTTTAACGCTTTAGGTTTTTTTATTTTGTAATTTTTAGAAATTATGTAATTTTTAGGATTATGTAACTTTTTAAAATTTTAATGAAGTTGTAGGTTTTTTTATAAATGTTGTGTGATTTTTTATAAATTTTTTGTATTTTTTTTTTTAAACATTTATGCCACGCGGTGCACCCAACCCAAGCCCAACCCACGCCCCGCCATACCCCGCGGACACATAACCTGGCAGTGGGCTGGCTCCCTTTACACGTGTCACCAAATGCCCAACCCAAGCCCCACCATACCCCACGGTCTTATACCGCCCGCGTAAGGATTGGGGTGGGTCTACGCGGCCCGCCTCAGCCCTAGATTTCAAATTTTTTGTTTTTAAATGTTATAACGTATTTCGGGCTTGGTATTCACATACGGGGTGTATTTGAAGACATATTGAGACATTTTAAAATATACTAGGATGTCGGAATTATGAAAGTGTCGGTGGTTTTTTGAGGGTTGTTACATGTTGCCAGATTGCCTCCGGCAAGTGGATACCTCTTCACCGATGTCGACGCCGGAGAGCTGCCACAAACTTCGCCGCCGGCAGATCCCCTTGGTCATCTCGACACCAGAGTCATGTGCGACGGATCTCCCATGTCGACGCCGGAGAACCTACTCAGTCTCTGTCTCCCATCTCTTCTCCGATCTCTCTCACAAACAGACTTTCTTTCATGTGCGATGGGTTTTGAACAATTTAGGTTTTGGATGCATGGCAAGCATAGTTGAGAAAGACCAACAACGAAGGAAGACTGAGGTTCTTGTTGAGAGAGAGAATAGAAAGAGAAAGTAAAGGTGAATTTGTGGTGGTATGTTAGGATTTTACAGGGCGTGTGATAACGGGACAAGTTAGAAGTGAGTAAAAAAAGAAAAAAAAACACATTGAGCAGAGTCGAACCCAGGCTTCAAAGTTAGCTAATTAGAGCCTCAACCGCTAGACCAGCACATTTTTCATTTAACACAAATATATTAAATGACTTATAAATACAAATAAATGACGGCAGCATTACTATTCATAAGGTTCATTTATTAATATATAGGGTAATATATATTACTGTTCATTTAGTTTGATTATTAATAGTATATACAATATTAATAGTATATACAATATACAATAGTATACAATATACAATATTAAGGGGGTGTTTGGCCTAGCTTTTATTTTTTGGCTTATGCTTATATTTTAAAATAGCTTATAGCTTATTTTCTATCATTTGATAAGCTATTTTTAAGTGTTTGGATTAGCTTATAGCTTATTTCCTATCATTCTTCAATAAGCTAGAAAACCATCCTCAAATAAGCTTATTTAAATTAGCTTATATAAGCTAATAAGCATAAGCTTAAAAAGCTAAAACAAACACCAAGTTAAGCTTATTTTGTAAAAAAAAAGCTAAAAAAGCTATAAGCTTTGTTAAAAAAGCTAGGCCAAACACCCCCTAATAGTATACAATTGTTTGAAGGTGTTTATGTCCTATGTCAAAAGTTAGGGGGTGTCTTGGTCGGTGGCTTCTTAACACACCACCGTATTTTCCCTTATGACTTAGGGTGAAGGGAGTGGTTAGACACTTGAAAGTGGCAAACTTTAAAATGGACCAATCAGAGTGTGCCATGTCAGCAGGTGTGAAGAGTTTAAACTTTGATGAAAAGTGTTGGCATTGGTTAAACACTTGAAAGTGGTAAACTTTTTTTTTTCATTTAAAAAAAAATATATATATATATATATATGTTAAAGTCAACAATACACACACACATCACTTTTGTTTGTTTTGTTTGTCGATCGGTGTGGGTATGCCGCGATTCAATTTTGCCGATCGGTGAAAGTGGGGTGGGGGCGGTGTTACCGCGCGGCAAAGGGAGTTTGCCGACCCTTTTGCCGCCCACTCCCTTCACCCTTATATAAGTTAATAAGTCAATTTTGAGAAGGAATCCCAAACACCACTTAGGTGATTTAGTAATTAGTATAGATGAGAAAAAGACTGCCGGACTGGAGGAGAGATTCAGTTGATTGATCCTTCTAATATGTAGCAATTGTTCTTCACATCAGGTGCGTGCGTTCGAACCACCATAATCACTGTCCCAAAAAGTCATTTATACATCCGTTTTAGTTACTGTTTTGATTTTAATTTGCCCCCTTTGTGGGTTTGTTTTTAATCGTAAACTTCTGCTATTTGTGACTAGGGTTTTCTTGTTCGTGTTTTTTTGTGGTTGATTTATGAACTGGAGGGTGTTTTGTGTTCAGTCCGTAGGATGTGAAATTGGGGACGTATGTTGCGCTGTTGTACATTTATTAGTTTTGTTTTTGCTTGTTTTGGAAGAGGTAAGCTATGGAGTTTACATGCACACCAGGTGTTTGTTATAATACCTCAATGAAAGATGCCTCTTAACTTTTTGTTTCATTTTTTGAAACGACTTTGTTTTCAGTGTTTAACTTTGTGGCGTTTTGGAGCAGATCTCAGGTTGTTGATTTGTTTAGCACATCAGATGATGGCTTTGGGTATTTTGTTCTTTTCATAACTAAACTTGCTAAAGCTTTTTTGTTTAATTTTTTCAGCTTGCAGATTGGGAGGAAGGAGAATTGAGAAAATATTAAAGACTCGAATCAAGTCAAGCCACAGGTAGAGGTTGACTTGAAATTGGCAACCAAAGAGTATGAAGACTCAATTTCAGAAGAGGCTCAGGTTATAGAGGTTGGTTCTTCATTTTCATGCATTCAAACTTAAATACACTTTATGGATGGTATTGGCATTAGAGTAAGGGGTTATAACAATAATAACATTGCATCTGTAGATATGTTTACCTTCTTTTAAGAGTACACTTTCATGTGATCGACACTACTGCATTAGAACTTTAGAAGAAAGGGTATAATTTTTTAACTATTTTTTTAGTTAGACATTAGATAATATGGAATTGAAAGTAAGAACCAAAGTCACTTTTTTTAACCAAACACTAAAAAAGTTAGTTAAGCTGGCTTCTTATTTGAGAACCCACAAAGAAATTAGCGATTACTATGAACCTATGATAATCAAAACACGCGAATAATAAATAGCACGAACAAAATGAAACTCGTGTATAATTTTGAATACTTCAAGCTTGTTCTAGTTTGGTTTTTATTTACAGTTAGAATTAGAATTTTGGTAAAAAAACTATTGTAACTATATATTTAATAGAAAGACAAATAACAAATAATATATTATTTATAGAAAAGAATTTAACAAAAAATTTCAAACATATGATTTTCCTTAAAAATGCATACAACACCGAGTTTGATCTCAATAATAAAAATCCTTGTGTCATATTTATTCCCGAGGTATGTGTTCTACGTTATAAGTAGTCTGATTCTTTTTTTGCTCTATAAATGAAAGATCATATGCTTGATTTTTTCTTTTGTTAAATTCTTTTCAGTAAAAAATATATTATTTGTTATCTGCCCTTCCTTATCTTAAATATACATTGACAATTGTTTTTTTTACCCAAAATCTAAGTATAACGATCAACCAAACTAGAATGGGCTTGAATTAATCATTTAATTAACTCACTAAGGGTAAAATAGTAATTCTATAAAAGTCTTTTTAATAAAATGGATAAATATGTAATATATGAGGTTTAAGAAGGTGAAATGTGTAATTAAATTTAGAGATTTGGGAAATATGTAATAAGGCTTTTTAGGTTCGGTAAATTCGGTACCGGGTCCATTTTGTTCATCCCTATAACAAAGTGGTGAACGTGGGAATGCTAATGCATGAAGTGGAGCTAGAAGTGTGCAGGAAAAAAGTAAACGTGCAAATGATTTAGTTATGCAAGAAGTAAACGTGGTCAAACATGCAGATGCTCCACTTGCGAATACGGGTCACGTGGGTGGATCCGTATCAATAAGTCAATAAAATTACTTTACCAAACTACTTTATAGTGATGATAGACATAAGAAGACATGAAGAGTAAAGATGAAAGTTATGTAATGTTTCGGTGACTGTAAATCTGTTAAGTTTTTGTGATGAATGTGTGTTTGTTTCTTCTGAATGAGAGTGATCGGAGGGTATTAATTGGGGGAAGGAAGGATGAAATTGACCTAAATAGGAGAGTTAAGGAGTATAATAGAAAAGAAGTTGGCCTGATTGAAGAAGTTAACATGAAATCGAGAGGGTTTTGTGATCATGAATTAGGTTTAGGGGTTTGAGGAACAATCATTTGTCTTCTTTCAAGTTTGCTTATGCTCTGCTATTGGAATCCTGTTTCAATGGCTGCAGGTTCGGTAGGAATGACGGTGGAGTGCGACGGTGAGGGTTGGGAATGGTGGTGATTTGCAGGTGGGTAATGGTTGTTGAGGAGAAGAAGATGACAGGGGTAGGGTGAGGGTGGGGTAGGTTGTGGGGCCCACTTCAAATTTAACTTATTAATTAGATTTTTATTTTTTTTATTTATTAAATGCACGGATAGTCCATGTGGTTTGCCCTTTTTAACGAAAGGGTATTTTTGTTATTTCACACCCTCTTAACTAAGAAAACTAACTGATGTTAAGCACAGGGACTATCCGAGAACAAAAATTGAAAAGTTGGAGACTATAGCTGTAATTTTAGAAAGTTATGGACTAAAGGTGAAAAAAAGGCAAACCACAGAGACTATCCGAGCATTTAACTCTTGCTGAAATGTAAAACTTATTTTGTGTTCTTGAACTTGATTTTGGCTTGTAACGTATTAGATTGAACTTATTTGGAATATGTTATTTTGAAGTATTGAATAATAATTTGGGATTTTTATATATTTCCCCCTCTTAAGAAGCTTTATTACATATTTCCCCAACCCCTAAATTTAATTACATATTTCCTCTTCTTAACCATTTTCAGCATTTTATAGTTTTGATTTTGTATTTCATTTGCAAAATCTATGAACCTATGATAATCAAAACACGCGAATAATAAATAGCACGAACAAAATGAAACTCGTGTATAATTTTGAATACTTCAAGCTTGTTCTAGTTTGGTTTTTATTTACAGTTAGAATTAGAATTTTGGTAAAAAAAAACAATTGTAACTATATATTTAATAGAAAGACAAATAATATATTATTTATAGAAAAGAATTTAACAAAAAATTTCAAACATATGATTTTCCTTAAAAATGCATACAACACCGAGTTTGATCTCAATAATAAAAATCATTGTGTCATATTTATTCCCGAGGTATGTGTTCTACGTTATAAGTAGTCTGATTCTTTTTTTCTCTATAAATGAAAGATCATATGCTTGATTTTTTCTTTTGTTAAATTCTTTTTCAGTAAATAATATATTATTTGTTATCTGCCCTTCCTTATCTTAAATATACATTGACAATTTTTTTTTTACCCAAAATCTAAGTATAACGATTAACCAAACTAGAATGGGCTTGAATTAATCATTTAATAAACTCACTAAGGGTAAAATAGTAATTCTATAAGAGTCTTTTTAATAAAATGGATAAATATGTAATATATAAGGTTTAAGAAGGTGAAATGTGTAATTAAATTTAGAGATTGGGGAAATATGTAATAAGGCTTCTTTAGGAACGGGAAATATGTAATAAAGGTTATTTAAGAAAGGGAAATATGTAATTAAATTTAGGAGTTTGGGAAATTTGTAATAAAGCTTCTTAGGAGGGGGAAATATGTAAAAATCCCTAATAATTTAGACAACTAAATTTTGAGAGCTATATTTTAATTTTTCTTTTTAAATTGAGCAAACCAAGCCGATTCGAGCCAACTCGGTTTAAAAACCAAGTCGAGCCCGAGTTTAGATTTTCAGCTCCATTTCAAATTCGATCCAAACAGAGCCAGCTCGATTTATAATCGAGCCATGCTCGAGCTTGCCCTAGCTCGGCTAAGCATTATCAATTTTGCCGCATAATATTTGAAAACCACAGCCAGCTTCTTAAACACCGTCTTTTCCCTTCCCTGTTCCAGAGGTAAGTTTAGTATGTATGTCGTATGAGAATAACACAGCTGGAGGAGAGATTCAGTTGAATGATCCCTCTTATCTGTTGCAATTGTTCTTCACATTAGGTGTGCGTGCGTTCGAACCACCACTTTTCCACATAATCACGGTCCCAATAAGTAATTTAAATCTCTGTTTTAGTTGTTGTTTTCATTTCAGTCGTTTCCCCTTTTGTTAGTTTAGTTTTTGCTTGTATCCGGAGAGATTTTAGCTGTTGAGTTTACATGCACACCAGGTGTTTGATTTAATGTCTCAATGAAAGATGCCCCTTTTTGTTTCAATTTCTGAAACGACTTCGTTTTCAGTGTTTAACTACACCACTAATCATTCATTCATAAGTAGTTGGGTCGAATTTGCCACCTCTAGCTATAACCGAGTGACAATTGCTGAGTTGTCACATATGGTTTTATAGATGGTTATTGTGCTGATTTTTGATGGTGAACTATGAAGCTTACTTTTCTTGTGGTAATGTTACAGTATAATAAGAATTCACACCTCGATATGAAAGTATTGAAAAGAAACTTGAACAAACTTATGATAGAAGTTGTAAAATTCAGAGACTTAAATGTTTGGCAAGCTCTGTTTATCTATGAAATTAATAGGTAAAATGAGCAAAATAAACATTTAACATTTTATGGATGGTATTGGTGTTAGAGTAAGGGGTTATAACAATAATTACATTGCATCTGTAGATATGTTTATCTTCTTTTAAGAGTACATTTTCATGTGATTGATACTACCGCGTTAGAACTTTAGAAGAAAGGGTATAATTCTTTAACTATTTTTTTAGTTAGACCTTAGATAATCTGGAATTGAAACTAAGAAACAAAGTCACTTTTTTTAACCAAACACTAAAAAAGTTAGTTAAGCTGGCTTCTTATTTGAGAACCCACAAAGAATTTATCGATTACTCGATAACAAATAGGCTTACATGTATATCTGAATAAATTAAAAATATTTCTTGGTCAACATTATCCCTTTGATCCGTATTAACCAACCCGTTTCTGGCCTCCACTGGTGTATAGCCACTTTTTGTTTGTTTAGCAAGTGTAATTCAGAAAAGTTTTCAGTTCTCTAAAGATGAAATGTTTTTTTTATATATATAAATTTAGTTGTGGGGTTTGGAGAAGGAGAACATGCATGCTTGCCATTTCACTCTGTTTAAACTTTATAAGTTATTATTTCTTTTAGTTTATAATTGATGCATCTTTTTGATAGACAGTATTCTAGCTGAACTGTGGGAGCATAAAAACTCCTAAATTGACTTTGACTTTTTTCAACTTGTTTTACTGCTTTGGGTCAACTGGCTTCGTTTTTTTTTTCTTCATGACTTTGTGTGTATGTAGCGTGATTTTTATTAATAAAAACAGAAAATTGATCATGTGTATTGCTGAGCTTCTTTTGTATACTAGATCAACATTCATGTTGTAGCATCCTGTAGATCATTTTTCATGTCTAAATTGGGGTTGAGTACCAAATTAGGGTTCTTGAACCTAAAAGTCGAGGTTTTGATTTAATTGATTCAAAGAAAAAAAGTTTGTAAATAACAGGTTATATGGATGTTGATATATATACCTAGACTCATGTTTATATATGTATAAATTTCACATACCCTTGAACGAGTGACCTGTTGACCTGTTCCTTTTTCAGGAAAGTTTATGTGCTTTTATCAACTAATTATGTTATTTGTTCATAAATGTAGAACTGTAGTTTGATGGCTGTGTATATATTTGTTTGTTGCATCATATGTACCATGCATATTGCTATTGAAAATGTTCACTTAATCTGTTAATTTGACTATATCTTTGGGATACATTTGGATCTTTTAGGCTGGTAATGATCAGTTAGTTGTTAGCTGTTATTCATACAAACCTCACAGGTTCTTCTATATCCATATTTTCATTTTATTGAATTAGATTACTTTTTACTATTTATTTTTATTAATATACAACGCCTTAATAATTTTTGTGTCCTAGGTTACATTTCTAATATCACTATCTTTTACATGGCCACTCACTCTCTGTTGGATTAGGTTAAACTGGGAGCTGTGTGTCGCAACTTTTTAAGCAGAGTATCCCTTATATCAAAGTGTCGCAACTTTTTAAGCTTCGAGAAGCTTTCAGGCAGCTTAGTTAATCCCCAACACCCAAAAACAATCAACGTCTGTAAATTATAAAGGTTCCCAACATTCTCCGGTAACTCTTTTATATATGTTTGAGATAAATTAAGATACCGCAAGTGTTTCAAAGTACCAATGAACTCTGGTACCTCGCTTATCGTATAACAACTCAAAGAAAGAACTCTTAACAATGTTAACTCTGGAAGTATGTCAACCAAAATCTTAGAGGATAAGTAAAAATTGCCCCAACCTTTATCCACACCGAGAGATACTACTAAAAGTGTTCTCAAGCTTTTGGCACTTTTGAATGCCTCAAACTTATGGTAACCTTCATATTTCTCACGAGTAAATGACATATGGCGATACTTTGCCAAATCTTCTGTCCTTGTTTTCATATGATTGTCAAACCTTAGAAAAAATTCTCCGGCAACAAATGTAGCCAAGTCATTCATCAGATCATGCATGATAAACAATGATTTATCATTAGGTGCATGTTGGAAAAATGACCTTGATAACAAAATTTCAAAATATTCATGGCCCAAGCGTTCTGGTGACTTGGTTGCATTTGATGGGCTCAGAAACCCTTCGGCCATCCACAATAATACCAACTCGTCCTTGTCAAACAAATAGTCCTTTGGGAACAAGGAGCAGTATGCAAACAACTGCTTCAAATCTGCAAAAAGATTGTGGTAGCTAAGCCTAAGAGCCGGAACAATCTTATCACTATTTTCTAAATTCCATATCTCACTGTTCAACACGTCTTCCCAGTCTTCTACATTTGTTCTTGTTCCCAATAGCTTTCCAATTGCCTTCAAAGCCAAAGGCAAACCAGCACACTTTTTCACAATACCTTCACCATA
Source organism: Helianthus tuberosus (assembly GCA_030545235.1). Lineage (NCBI taxonomy): Eukaryota > Viridiplantae > Streptophyta > Magnoliopsida > Asterales > Asteraceae > Helianthus > Helianthus tuberosus. Next base: position 140,093,099 of record CM060426.1, on the reverse strand, counting down.
TGTTTTAAGTGTCATGTGTGAATTGAAGTTCTCAACGCCTAAAGCATGTAGAGCAAATAAAGATAGACCATCTTCATGTGACAAGCTCTTAAGACAGTCTAGATGACCAAAACGTAGCTTTTTGAGCAATTCTTCTTTGCGAGTTGTCATGATTATCCTACTTCCAGGGGCACATGAACGAAATGGGCGCACTAGGTTTTCCCAGTCGTCATCATTTTCATGCCACACATCATCAAGTACTAGTAGAAATCGTTTGTTCTTTAATTTCTCTATGAGAGCCATTTGCAGCTGATTTAAATCTTTATATTCCTTGCTTTCTTTAGTCATAGATTGAAGGATGATATCACTAATCTTAAATATATCAAAATCATCAGAAACACAAACCCATATCTTGGGTTCAAAGTGTGTCTGCACCTTAGTATCATTATACAAAAGTCTAGCTAGAGTGGTCTTGCCAACCCCACCCATACCAACTATGGGTACTATGCTAAAACTTTCCTTAGATGACCCATCATCCCCTAACAACTTGTTCAACAATTTCTCTTTCTCAACTTGTCTTCCAATAACACTTGACCCATCTGGCAAAGAGGTTTCATTTCTTCTACTAGTAATAACTTTTGGCTTTTCACCTATCACAACCAAACCTGGATTTTGTTTTTCTAGATCCTGTAACCTCTTGGTAATACTATCTAACTTGGGAGACAACCTATGAGTTAGTGAGAATTTTGTGCAGCAAGTTGGTATGAGCTTTCTTACCATGCTGGTGCTTGCTCCAGGTTCTTGCAGGGTGAGCTCACGATGCATATCTTCTGTAGCCACATCGTCGAGTACGTCATCGATATCGTAAGCCAAATGTTGGAGACCATTCAGCCATGACTTGACACTTTTATTGTTCACTTCCTTCTGAGAGGCATCATGAAGCAGATCTTGGATTCTGGACAATGTGCTCTTCAACTCCTTCAGCTCGCTGTGAATTCCCTGAGAGCGAGCAATTCGCTTGAAGGCTTCATCAGTCATCTTCTCAGCAACCACTTTGACGAGTTCAATAGCAACAGTTTCAGCCATTGTTAACAGTGAAATGGGAATGAGAGTAGTTGGTCTGAAGAGAGTTGTGCGGATAAGATATGAGTGAAATGCAAAGAATGAAGTCATCGTTTTATCAACCAATGGTCTTGGTCAACAATGGTCTTAGTCAACGAAGAGGAGTTGAGATAAGATATGTGTGGACAGAAATAACTCTCCTGTTATATGGTTTAATGTCATCTTATGAATTTAAAAGCCAAATTGCCGACACTCATTTAAAGAAGTGGTGCAACTAATTACACTCCCTAATTACTAAATACGTTTCTTCTCTCACATGCTTACGGGTGGGTTCTGTGTGGGTCCTATACTTTTTCTTTCGCAAGAGGAAGTATAATTAGTAAGGAGTGGGTGTGTTTAGATCAACCCTTATATAAATTAGTGTAAGGGTATATTTTACAACGAAATTAGTATGCTTCTAGTTTAATAAACGAGTCGTGTTTATATTCATGTTCGGATTAATATGTTTATTGGGTCAATTTAATTAAAAAGGTTGACATGTTATCTGTTTTATTAAATAGGTAAACCAATCAAATTGTTAAGCATATTTTAGATCACTTCGACCAGTTTAGCTAGTTCCTTTTTTATTCATTCACCCAACATCTTATTTGAAATCACTAACATAAATTTCACTTCACCCATGACCTTATCTCATTTGCCACTTGAAAACACGCACGCGACTTCACCCATGACCTGATGACCTTATCTCATTTGCCACTTGAAAACACGTACGTGACTTCAACTTTCTATAACCACATCTTTCAATGTAATGGATTCCCAATCTAATATATATTCTCGTTTTCACATGTCAATTGGATTCATATACTTCTATAATATCCTTGCAAAATGATTTAATAATTCTTAACAACCTAACTTATAATAATCTTATTAGACCACCCGTAACCGGGCGTTTTTCATAAAAAAAATGCCCAAACACGCCCGATCACGCCCCGGTGCCGCCCCCTAGGCTTTTTCCGGCGTTATTCACGAAAAAAGGGACGTTGGCGTGATTTAAAACACGCCGGAACTTGATTTCTTTGCCTAATAGGAACTTGCCATGTGTGTATACTTAGTTTTAGTTAAAAAAAACAAAAGAAATTAGTTTTAATTAGATTTTGGCAATGGTTTTTCTTGAAGTTTAAGTTGCAGGTGGTTGTTGTGGGTGAAAGGAAGAAGAAGGTGATTTTTCATTTCAGTCCCTGCATTTTGATTGTATATAAAAAAGGATTTAAACTTCAAAAGTCCTTAAAAAAAGAATTTTGCATTTCAGTCCCTAAAGTTTTAATTAGTTTAATTAGATTTTGGCAATGTAATTTTTTTTTACTTTTTTCTGGTTTTTTTTATTTCTAGTATTGTATTTTTTTTTAATTTAATGAAGTATTTTAAGTTTTTAATTAAAAAAATAATTGTGTAATAATTGGAAGGGGCGTCATTGGGCATTATTCCCACTACGGCACTTTTGCAAAACGCCCAATAATGCTCCCATGCTGACTGGACTGCCACATGGCAGAAAACGCCCCAACGTGGGGGCATTATTCATCTAACGACTACGCATGGTCTTAGTTATTTTAATATATTGATCTTTTCCGGTTTATAATAAGGTTAAATTTATAGCGATATTAAGATACAACTTTATAACTTGTTAATCATTTAATATATTGATCTTTTCCGGTTTATAATAAGGTTAAATTTATTGCGATATTAAGATACAACTTTATAACTTGTTAATCATAATTATAAATCCTTATATTCATATTACCCATTCATTAAAGACCTCATGACTGTCATTTATTCTAATTTAGTTTCTGAAAGTAATCAACGAATGGTATTACATTAAATTTCCTAATAACATCATTATATTATATATAAGTCATTTAGTAAACTTAGATTAGAGAATGGAATGATCCTGGGCTTACCAGTAAGCTATATTGGGAGAAGGTGTTGTCAGAGAATCATAGCGGGCTTACCAGTAAGCTATACTACCCTAACTAAGAGAATAAGTGGGCTTCCTACTGGCCCACCAAGCCACCAAGGTATAATTAATAACCGGTTTCTATACTAAATACCTATAACCAATTATCAAACGACGGTTAAAGTTAACCACTAACCAGTTAATGTTCTAGCAGTTAATAACCATAAGCGGTTCCAGTTTTGGTTAATATATGGTTTCGGTTAACCGGTTTTTTTTTTGCCCACCTCTAGTTGTGCACAAATTGGGACATAAAGGTGCACATAAACATCTTACTCGGAACCCCGGACCCAAGAAAAAAAACCCGGAACCTGTTATTTTGTCCTCAATATTTTATATCCATAACCAATCCCGGTGCGACCAGTAAGGTATGGATAGCGTATACATTTTGACGTCAATACATGTACCCGAAACCCAAACCCAGATACACCCTATACCCGAGACATTTTTATATCCGATAGAATACCCAAATTTTAAAGTATATTTTTATGCGTACTTTACAACTTTTATATATAAGTTTTTTAGAAATGTATATTATAAAGCAAATAATTTGTATTTAAGTAAATTTATGTTATTGCAATTTATTTTAATTGATTTTTATAAATTACATATCAATTTTAATTTTTAAACGAATAATTTGTTTGTGTAAAATAGAAAAACTTATTTTTTTTTAAAAAAAAAAAAACGGGTACCAGGACCCATACCCGGTTCCTATACCCAATTATACCTAATCCCAATCATACCCCATCGGTCTACCCAGGTACATAGGCATGGTTTTTCTCCTCTATACATGTACCCGAACCCTACCCAGATTCTCTCAATACCCGATTTTACAATACATGATCATACCAGACTTAGTTCCATACCCAACCGGTATTAAAAGAACCCGATTTGTGCACCTCTATGGGGGCATATAACCAGCTTTTCAAAACAAAGTGATTGGGGATTTTTTTTCTTCGGTTTCAGGTGTTTTTTTATAACATGATTTTTTTTTGCACAATCACAAATTTCATGATTCACGAACGCTACATATATGTGATAGGGAGAAAATCAAATAGTAAGTTTATTTTGGCTAGGAATGATAGAAGCAATAGGATTATAACATGTGGTAAATTTTAAAAATAAAGGGGAAGGGTATTTTAGTCAATTTTATCCTATCTTCTCATTTCTTCTTTCTCTGTAACTTCAAAACTTATCATTTTCAAAACCCACAATCTTCAACCTTTTCTTCACTTTCTATCTCAATAATCACTACATTATAATGCGATTTTCGTCACCAATCAATGAATCAAACACCCAATCAACGTGTTCTTCAACTTTTTTGAAGAAACCCAGTTTAATTTCATACAATATCTCATTTTTTTTCCGTTACTTTGAAGCAAATCACTCGATTCATTCCATTCGATCGCTAATAAGTTTTTCTAGCATTCAAATTTCGTCAATCGTTGAAGAAATTTGAAGAACTCAGCTTTGATCCATGTAAGAAAATTTTGAATTGCTTTGATCCATAAAACGGTAAATTACTTAAGGTGATCCGGAGCGAAACGATACGGGTCGGAATAAGTAAAAGGGGTAAAACGGTAATTCGGTCTTGTATAGACCGAATAAACTATGAGTTTTGAGAAAAGACATGTTATGGGGTAAACCATAATGAGTAAAAGGGTACTATGGTAATTGGCTACGAGCTAACGGACAAACAATTGTTTTTGAAAAAGACGCTTTACGGCGTAAAACATGGTGAGTCAAAAGAGTTAAAAATGATTTTAAACAATATGATAATACGGTGTAAACCGAAACGGGCACATGGGTGGGACGGTAAATAAATACCATCTCACGAAGAATAAATGGTCAAATGGACTAAACGGGTCAAAAGGTGATGATATCACCATTTGACATTAGTGATTAATGTTGTTGTCGAGTTTTATGCTCACAGGAATGGATAGCGCGTGTGACGCCGTTGTTATTAATTAGCAACTTATATGAGGAGGTATTAAAACGAGTCAATACTTTGACCCGAGCCAGGTATGTGTAAGTAAGATTGTAGCTAAAATGTGCTATTTTGGTCAAATAGGTTATCAAAACTCCTTTGTCGTAAAATGAGGGACTAAGGTTGACCAAAACGCCCTTAATCTATAAACCGGGCAAACGACCCTTAAAGGTTGTTTAGAAATAAGTATTATGATCAAGTAAGTCTTTGATAAATGTAAAAGTTATAGGCATAAGCCTTTTTGGGTCAAACACCTTAAAATGGATCTTTTCCGTAAAATTGACTAACCGAAGGGTAGAATTCGGAATAACTAGTTTACCACATTAAATCCACCACAAATATAGTTGTGGTGGAAGACAAATAGATATCTTAATGTAGAAATAAGATGTGAGTAAACGATGAGCGAGATTTATGCTTAAATGCTTAAAACCTCTAAACGGGTCAAAATAAAGTAAATGGTTAAATGTTGGTTTAAGTGATTAGAAAGTCATAAAATAAACCGGTGAATTGAATACGTAAGCCGAGTATCGGATGCGCTAAACATAGATTGACAAATTTTTAGTTTGGAATTGAAACTTAGAGAATTAGTGGTTCTTTAAGTTAAACATGGAAAACTTGATATAACAACCCTCCTAAAATATTTCCGACACCCCTAAAATATTTATAACGTCCCTATATATAACAACCCTCCCAAAATAATTCCGACATCCCTAATTTATAACATCCCTATACGTCCTAAAATGTACCCCGTATACGAGATTTGACCCTATATATCTTTATTTTTGTAAAATTTAAATAAAAATGAAATTTATTACTCGCTCGCGGGCCGCGACATAGCCAGTGAAGGCTTACGTGGGCCGCGACAGCTGGGAGATCAGGCCGCACCCTAGGGTGCCACGTGTCGTGACGCGTGTGGGGGCTACGGGTCAACTCAGCAAAGCTAGGACCTAGTCTATGAGTCCTCGCGGGCCGCGAAGACTTTGTCTTCGGCCTTCGCGGGGCACGACAAAGTGCTGTATCAGCACTATAAATAGCCTCGATCGGATTCAGTTGAATTCGTTCAAAATTTTCGTATTCTCTCTCAATATTCTGCATAGAAAATATAATATCGGGCATAATACCCCCCTAAATAACGAAGTTCTGCCTCGTTGTAAGTATCATAACCCCCGATTACGTATTAGATACGCTGCCCAATTGATCTAGTGCTCCGTAACGGCTGTCGAGGCTCTGCCCGACGTAGTCGTTGGAGTTCTGTCTCGGGGAGGGTATAACTAATGTAAATATTGGGTTATTATACTAACGCGTGTGCATTGTTTAATTAATAAATTATAACCAGGAAAACACAAAGGAAAACTCTAAGATAGCAATGTGAGTAATCCTCCTTTTTGCAAACTGCTTTTACAAAACCTCAAATGTTTCACATTATATTAAACAGTGATTAAGTATTTGTATTCTACAATTATCGTCGGTATGTTGGGGTTTTGTATACAAAATTTGTTACTACACTGTGAGTAGTAACATGACAACAAGTCGGGTTGACAGTACCGTGGGTGGTAATTAAAGTAGAAAAATAAACAAATGTAAGTACGAGATCGCCCTCAATAATTGTAAACTGATAAAACCTGTCTTGATTAAATTGGGATTCACTCACCAGTATTTCCCACTGACAAAATGTTTTTAAACGCGTTTCAGGTAACAAAATGTGAAAGCCAAATAGAAGCCAGCCGGACAGCACTAAAGGCTTGGAAAAGTGGCTATAAAAGTTACCTAAATAAAGAAGATGTTTTATTTCAATAAAATAGGGTTTATTCCTATAAATTTGTTTGTAACAAACTTGGGTTTTACCCCAATGTGTTTATTAATATAAAATGTGGTATTTTACTTTGATAAAATATTTCCTAACTACGGTCCTGATGTAAATTTCGCTGCCAAATAATGATAAACACCGATACCACCAGCTCTAAGTAGGTCGCGGCCGCTCGCCTCCCGAGGCAGGGGTCGGGGGTTGCGACAGAAGGTGGTATCAGAGCTACAACCACTAATTCAGCCACAGAAGTGTTCTGCTGACACCAAAATTTTATTCCTTATGTTAGGAAATAATCTACGTGATTTCGTGCATATGTGTATATTATTGTTTTGTCTTATTTGACAATTTGTTAGTTTACAGTATGAGCGATCAAGGACCCTCAGACGTTTATCGTCAGTTGTCCAGCTCACCTAGGGACGAAGGAACCTCTTCACAGCCTACCCCCTCGGGGTATTCAGCTGATACCGAAGAAGGGATTTTCGTATTCAAAGCACAATCTGAAGAGCCATTCCCTCCCAAAAAGAGAGGATGGTTCAGCAGAGGAGCTCACGAGCGTAGAAAAAGGATGAGAAAACTACAGCAGCAGCGAGCTTTAGCAGCCACTAATAGAGAAATGAATGCTCAAACACAGGATATAATCAATAGGAGACTGGCAAACTTCCACATACTAGCAACCACAACCGCCGACCCGAACCTATAACAACTCATAGCACCCCAGCCGTTACCACTGTTTCCCACACAACCTATGGAAATCGAAGCCAACCCAGAAAACCCAATCCCAGCACCTGCTTTCGACCCAGCTGAAATCCCTAGAGTACCACCACCCCATCCCCCAGACTATGACCCATGGTTTGACGACCATAGGAGCTACCCAGAACTCCACCCACAAGAAGAACCCATGCAAAACCTAGCACCTTACCCAGACCTTGACCCTCTAGATCCCTACTAGGACAATGACCAATATATCAGGGAGATTCTAGAGAACCCGTACCCTTACGAAGAACTAATGCCACAATACCCAGACCTGATACCAGCACCCGCACCCCCCATTGTAGGATCGTCGTACGACCTGAATGAGTCGATCAGAAGAGTTCTAATCCATATCAAAGGCGGAATTCGATGATACGGGCTTGATTACAGCTTGTATAACACGTATATTCCTTTTAAATGCCTTGTATATTGATTTCACAGCTTTACAGATCACTTGACAGTTCGACAGCACCTCAGCTCTGAAATCAGCAACCTTACAAATGAATGACCAAGAGCTCCTATTTATAGATGTTGCCAGTTCACATGGACTGGCTTTGCCACTTCACATGAAGTGGTCAGTTCATATGAACTGGCTTTGCCAGTTCATGTGGACTGGACACTTTGCCAGTTCATGTGGACTGGTCACTTTGCCAGTTCATGTGGACTGGACAATCAACACTAAAACCCTATTTTCTTGATTATTGAGCTCTGTTTTATCCTATCTAATTATAAGACTCAATACAAGACGAAGTTAACAGACATTTATGCACCAACAGACTCCCCCTTGGATGTTGACGAAGTCTTCGGCATCGAGTCTTCGGTAAACTTCAATCTTGATTTGTTTTCTCACTCTTTCCAAAACATTTGACACTGTAAGCATCCTCAATCTCTTTTCTTCTATCTCTTGATCATATCTCTTGATTCCTTAAGCTTAACAGCATCAGCAGTCAGCACTCGAACCTGCCTTTGACAATCTTCAAACTCCCCCTTGAATGTTGATCCAGAATCTGTATCTGACTCTTACGTCTTCAGACTCCCCCTTTCAATAAGCTGGGATCGCAGTCTTGAATAGCTCTTGTTCTAGAATCAAATTCTGGCTCAAACTTTATACCGACTTAGCCATGGGAATCTGCACAATACTCTACCCAACAATAAATTTCACACATTTTAAAATGTAACAAATTTAATAACATATGGTAGATATTGTTCATTATTCACACAAACTAATTATCAAGTCCAACTTAATGACCTTGAATTATCATTTGAAGAATTATTAAAACCCCAATCAATATAAACATTGATCATTTTTCATTTTTTCTTCTCTCAAAAACATTCTCTCCCAACCCAATGTGGTTCATCATGTTTAGCACTCGGAATTTTGAAAATCAGCTTTTTAACATCAGTTGTCGAAAATAAGATGAAATAAAATCTTTTTGAATTTTTCAAAAATTTATGCTAAAACACACTTAAAATCTTTTTGGAATTAGGAAATAAACTATATACAAACATCTTTTTGTGAGTTCGTGTAAGAGGATCATATCAGTTTTTGACAAGTCACAAGTACCGTTGAGCTTAGTTACACATTAAGAATTAAACAGTTCACTTAGATTGTCGATATACAGATCCACTTAAATTCTCACAAAAATTTCAACTGATTCAGGATACGAATTAGGTGTATTAAGAACTTAAACTCATTCATGTGTCCCACCTCTTGAATATACTCCCGTATCCAGATCCCAATATTCAGTCTTACAGGTGAGCATACCACAGATGATATCTGTAAGGGGTTAATTGCGAAACCTTGAGAGCTCATATTTTTTCTGAGTTGAAGGCTCGACTTTTGGTGTGTCCCCTTTAGAGGATCTTTTTTACAACAGCACATGATTCGCATTTTTTCAATGATTCATCATTTTTTTATGCTGACGGCGGGCTTTTATTTCAAGCAGCAGTAAAGTATTATACGGGGACTAGGCCATTGCTTCCGCATTATCAGAAGTCCCGGGATAATACCCCAGATATCACTGAGCATAAAGACCTAGTATTTTAGAAAGAGGGGTCCTTCAAACAAGATTTCAGGGGTTACCTATATATCCAAGTAGTGTTCCCCACGAAACAAGCAAGTTTGAATTTTATGTTTATATCCCGAAAAAGTCTACTAAATGAGTAAAAACCTATCGGCATATCATCAGTGAGACCGTTTAATGCTATTTAATCATTACATTTCTTTAGCATACTGTAACTGTCTAACTGATGTACTGCATTTCCACTTTTTCTCAACAAAACTCATTTTTCATTTTTCAATGTTTTTGGATTTTTCAAATTTTCAAAATTTCTAAAATTTTCTACTCCCCTTAAAATCAAAATATGTTTCAATTTTGATTTTTTGGGAAAATTTGAAAATAAAAACTGTACAAATAAAGTGACAAACTGATGTAAATTGCTTCAATTCACCATCCACTTGGCTTAACAATCAGAACTCCCCTGACAACAAACTATTTTCCCATTATGATTTCAAAACACTTAAGTTTGTTTTAATCAAAATGGTTTTTCCAGAAAATTAGTTTTGTTGAAATTACTTGTAGAATTGGGGATCACTTTGTTCTTCTTCAACCACTTGTAAAAACTGATATTTGACATTATTCAAGGTTAATACAACTTGGTAAGAAAGTTAAATCAAGTACAAATTAATGTCCTTGATTAAACTTTGTCAAGAAAGATGCCGATTCCTGCTCCACGATTACCAACTTGGGAGCTCCGGCAAATCAGGGTTTCTATTTGAAAAGATCCACCCAAGCCTGACAGTTCTTGGGTTTGCCAGTTTCTTGTTTTAAATTCCCATTTGACAATGATTGAAAATTTGCATCATTCATTATCGAAATAGAATCAACACTTTTTACCTCAATTTGTGGCTTTTTTTATTTTGACGAGTCAGATTCATTGCCCGATCGTGGCTCGTCTGACTTTGATGAGTCAGATTCATCGCCAAAGCGTGGCTCCTTTGCTTTTGAAGAAACAAAATCATCGCCAGAAAGTGGAACCCAATCCTTACTGGATTTAGGTTTTCCAAATTCATCAACCTGTGATGTGAAAAAACCTTTCACAATTTCTTTTATACTTAAAAACTTTGATAAATATTTTATCTGAAAAATTAACTTTCTTTGATTTTTCATCGGTTTGATTAGTCAATTTTTCTTTCTTTATCCTCCCTTTTGTCCTCAGATTTGTATCTGATGGGTTTGTTTTACTTGACTTATCATGTTTTGTTGAGTGAAGCGATTCATCAGAACTTTTATCTGAATCTCCAGTTGTACCCGAGGACAAAATTCTTTCAAGATACTCCCTTGCTTTCTTCTTTTTCTTTCTCAGTCTGTCTTTCTGCCCTTGTGACAATTTCACTTTCTGTTCTTTGGGCTTTTCTTCGACTCTGACTGATTTCTTTACCATTTTATGAGATTCAGCCCTCGATCTTTTCTTTGATCTCATTGGGGAATTTCTGGCAATATGACCTTTGATTTGACATTCATAGCATCTTCTCGTCTCAAAATTCTGGCTCTGGCAATTAACAGCAATGTGTCCTTTAAAACCACATCTGTAGCACACCCTGTTATCGTACCATTCACCACTATCAAACCAAAAACTTAGATCATAACATTGATTTGCCTTGTGGTAATCATGACTTCTTCTTTTTCTATCATCATAATGATTCGTCTCTGAAAAATCTTCATTCCATCTTCTCCTGTAAGCTTGATTTGACTTTTGAGCACTGTGGTCAAACCTGCACCACTTATTACCAACCTTTTGTGAGTTTTAATTTTCAAATTTTTGTGATTTTTTTGTAAGGATTGGATGATTGAGCTGATGATCTTTTATTTATGTTTTGAAAATTTTCAGAATTTTGATTTTGTTTTTGTTTCACATTCTTCTTAGAAGGTTTTTGCGTTGAGCATTCACCTTTTTTAGTAGACTGTAAAACAGTTTCTTGAAATTTTTCTTTTAATTTCAGAAAAAATTTCTTTTTATCATCTTCATCATCAGATTTATCATCACAATCTTCAATTATGACTTTGTCATAATTTGTGACATTGTCACTTATTGGAATTTCATTGATCGGTTTTGGACATACATGATCTAGTATTGATGACGAAGTCACAAAACCTTTCAATTTCTTTTCTAAGTCATTGATTTTATTTCTAGCACACTCAACTTCATTTTCAAGTTGAGTAATTTTCTCAAGATGAGAATTTATTGCCTTTTCATTTTCAATTTTATTTTTATCTAAAACATATTTTTCATTTTTCTAAAACTTTTATTTGATTTTGAAATTCTTCTTCTTTTTCTTTAAAACTTTGTTTTCCAATTTTATCCAAAACACATCTTCATTTTCTAGAATTTTTATTTTATTCTCAAAATCTTTTTCAATTTTCAACTTTTCATTTTCTAAATTTGTTATTTTATTTTGAAATTCTTTTTCATTTTCTTTTAAATTTTTGTTTTCTAATGTCAAACTGTCCACTTCTCTTAACAGTTTGACATTTTCAGACGTTGATTTTTCACAATTTGAGCACTTCTCAGACATCTTTCCAGCATCAGCTTCTTTCTCATCCTTGATAGCTGGAATTTCTTTAAATTTTGTTTCCTCTTCTGCTTCACTTGACCACCACATTCTCTGTCTTGCTTCTTCCTCTTCTGCTATTTGCTCGATAAGAGTCTCGACAAGAAGTATTGATGGTTCCACAAGTATATTTCCCCTAGGATCCAGATAACATTCTCTGTCAGCATCCCATCTTTTTGCACTTTTTGCCTCTTTCCATGCACGAAAATGTCTGTCTTTCATGGTTAGGGCTAGACTCTTCCTGCTGACATATTTTTCTTCCTCTGTTCGTCTATCCTTGAAAGGAACATGTTTTGACATGATTTTATCTCCTTGTATTACCTCGTGCGAATTGAAGAAATTTCAACCGAACTGATAATTGATCACTTCGTATGGACTGGGATAACTTTCAAACGATCTGACAATCTTTCACTTCATACGAACTGAGCACAATTTCAAACGAACTGATTAAGTCCACTTCGTGTGGACTGATCAGCTTTCAAACGACTTGAACTTTTCCCACTTCATGTGAACTGGAAGGATAAAAGGCAATTCGTGTGAACTGGAACCTTCAGTTCGTGTGAATTGGAGTCTTCAGTCCATGTGAACTGGAATCTTCAGTCCATGTGAAATGGAATCTTCAGTCCATGTGAACTGGAATCTTCAGTCCATGTGAACTGGCTGCATGTCAAGCGATCTGAACATTTTTGTCAAATTGACCAAGTTTTAGGTTGTTTTAGGGTCTGATTTTTTTAAGGATTTGTTAAAACACAGTTTCACAGCTTATGTGTGAAAATCAGAACATTTTGACCGTTAAATCTCGTTTAATTTTGAAAAACGTGTATAAGAATGAGTAGAAAACAGAATTTTCCAGTGAAAACAAGCCAAAATGGTAAGAACTCTCCCTCCTGATGTCACACCCCGAATTCCACGAGTCACCGATGGGCCCGGTGGGGAGTATCGTGACGTAGTTGATATCATCATAGTCAAACAACACAATATTTAAATGCACAGCGGAAGCAAAAGATAAAATATATTACAATCCGAATATAAAGTAATATCAAGTATTACAACGGAAAGTAAAGGATCCACAGGCGGATCTTAAAACATAAATGTGACAACTCGAAATTTAGAACCCTTCGGTATAGCTCGATAAATCATGCTTGAACGTTATGTAACTAGTTGACACGTTGGTTTAATTAATGATATAAGTGAATTTATGTGATTATGTGTTGTGCTTGTATGTATGCGTGTTTATGTAACCCGAGACACAAGGACCCGACTCGAGACCACCTGGTCTCGAGTGAACAGTTGGGCCGCACCTCCCTTAGCCCACCCGAAAGCCCATAAGGTGCACCATTTGATACGGAAACCATGCCATCATCCACATCTCACTCCCACACTCCCCTACACACACACACTCTCTCTCTCTCTCTCTCTAAAACTCTAGAACACCACCACAAACCTCTCCTCACCTCTCTCGGATTCAACCGGTAGCCCCAAAACTGTCGGATCAAACTCGGAATCATCACTCGGCATTTGGTTCATTGACTCTTCAAACCCGAACACCATCCGGTTAGTGTTTTATGTTTCTAGATGTTACAATGCTTGGTTAGTAAATGATATACATGATAAAGGTGTTGATGTGTGATGATATAGGTTAGTGATGCATGTTATGTGTTTTATTTCGGATGATGATGTTATATATGATGATGAAATGTTGTCTTGGTATGTATAATATGTGATTGATCATGAATGGTTGTAATCGGCTCTATATGGGTTTGAATCCAAATGGTTTGGTTATGCTTAGGTATGAATGAGGAGGTTTGTGTTCAATGAAATCGGATTAGCATATGTTGATGATAAATCTTATGTAAGTATGCTATTGTATTGATTGAATGTGCTAGATGTAGGAGCCGATGATGTTGCCAACTCGAGTTCATGCTAGGATAGATTTTCTTAATAAAGCATGTTATGATAAAAACCCTAAAATGATGAACTACATGAATGTATGATGAACAACATGAATATGAATTGAAGGTGCCTTGAATATTTGAAAAACTTGTAGTTTGATCCATTTCGGTTAATTGTTAGACAAGGAAACATGTTTGTGGATTGTCATTGGCTAGTACACCATATCATGAAATGGAAATTCTATTGGATAGTACACTGTGTAGAATCAGTAAATGATGGGAGTCGAGACCCTCGAGACCACACCACATCGGCACAAAAACAGCATAACTCGAGATCATGGTTGCGAGTCTTGTTGCGACTCGAGACATGACTCGAGACCGCCTAGTTTCGAGTGACGAACGTATGACCGAGACCTCCTCAGTTGCGACTCGAGAACTTGTAGGCTACAACTCGAGACCGCACAGTCTCGACTCGGGATCTCTAGTCTCGACTCGAGACCATATACACGTGCACACTGTTTTGGACTTGCATGCTGCTACGAGCCCAACTAATTGGGCCGCATACTTGGACTTTGCTTATTTACGTAGATGAGGCTATTGGATGTGTTTATGCCATGTTGATTAACTGAAGTATTTATACGTGTGTGCCATGATCAATACGTGCATGCAAATGTGTGTAGAAAACATACGTGCACTACCTAAATACGAACCTGACTTGTATGGTACAACTATGTTAGGACGTGGTTGACCACAATATAGCTTGATTGACCTTTCTGTGTATCTGCCGAGCAAACCAAGGTGAGTTCACACCCTCTACAAAGCATGGGATTCCAGGGGTTGGGAATGGGGTTAAGGAACACGGATTCCTCGTCCTTTCTTGGGTAGGACAGTAATGGCTCAGGAATATAATTCCTCGTCCTCATGGACAGATAACTCGTACTAGACCAAAACTCTATCACGAAGTCCCTCCTTTTATATCGACTTAATCGCCGGGCCAATGGCGAGCGGGTCATTAGTTAGATAGCGCTATTTAGGTCTGACAAGCCTCACACCGTGCCGCAAAGGACGGGCGTGAACTAATGGATCTGGGCACGTCAATGATGATAGACATTGACAGTTCAGGGCACATAAACATGACTACAGTCAGCAGCCGATATGGTAACGAGTCTAGTGTATGCATGGGGTAGCCCCCACGGCCGAAATGCCAGATAACTAACATGGGGTAGCCCCCACGGCTGCATTGCCAGAGTAAATGGGTAAACAAATCACGTTTTCAACTATGGGGTAACCCCCATGGCAGGATGCCAGTTAAAGGAAATTGTTTTTGGAACAACTTAAAAATAAACACCCAACCGTGAACTCACTCAACTTGTTGTTGACTCGTTACTACATGCTTTGCAGGTCAATAGGTGCTTAGCTGGAGCTTGCATGGAAGAGAGTCGTTGTGGGACATGGACAGCTGTGTGCCATGATAAACTTTGAAACAATTAAACTTATGTTTTGGTTTTAAACATTATGCTTCCGCTTGCAACTTAAACTATGTTTGTTTGGACACCAATTGTATTGGTTGGATTTTTATAATCACTTACATGCTTGTTCAATATGATTGGTGGCTGGATCCTGGTCAGTCACGCCTCCAAGCGGTAGCATTCCGCAGGTGGATTTTGGGGGTGTGACAGATTGGTATCAGAGCCATTGGTTATAGATAACTTGGTTTTAATAAAGGAAAAACGTTTTTGTTAAAACCAGACTATAACCTGTACAGTGCTCGACGGTCCACAACGACGCTTCACTCCACATGCAAGGCTCGACATCCTAGGTGATATGATCTGTGTATATATTGCCTACTTGATAGTTACATAGTGCATTGCTCCTGGTATGCTTGGTTAGTATAACTACTGTTGCTTGAACACGTGTGTGCTTACTCCCTTCTGTCATCGCACTTTCACGAATCTCTCTCACTCATGTTTCCCTCTTATATGAAGATCATGAGTGGACGCGTTAACATGACTCAAGCCTAGTTGACGGCTCTGATTAACGAACGAGTTGCTGGGGCGCTTGCAGCTGCACACGCAGGAGGTATATCCTGCAGTCCAAACTCATTCCAGGATCTTTAGATCCTACTCTCGTGAACCAACCTTTGTGTTAAACTCTGTCTTTTCTTTCACCCACAATAGGTCAACATGCTCAGCCACCTGTGTGCACTTTTAAAACTTTTATGGACTGCCGACCCACTACTTTTAGTGGTACTGAAGGAGCTGTAGGTCTCCTCCACTGGTTTGAGAAGCTCGAGTTAGTTTTCGAAATGTGTGAATGCCCTGAGGCGCGCAGGGTGAAGTATGCTACCGGTACTCTCGAGGGTTTAGCCCTCACATGGTGGAACGCTCAGGTTCAAATGCTGGGGTTGGTTGCTGCCAACGCCACCCCATGGGAAACTTTTAAAGAGATGATCAAGGAAGAATACTACAGTCGGGACGACATTCATAAGCTGGAAGTCGAGTTCTACAACCTCAAGATGACGGGGTCAGAAATTGAGGCGTATACTAAGAGATCGAATGAGCTTGCATTATTGTGTCCTACTATGGTGGACCCTCCAATTAAGCGAATTGAACTCTTTCTCAAGGGCTTGGTGCCGGAAATCCAAAGTCATGTGACTTCAGCGAACCTCGCCACTATCCAGCAGGTTGTTCAGTTGGCTCACCGTCTTACTGATCAGGCGGTGGAACAGAACAGGTTACCCAAGCGCATAAGTGCTGCAACTACTTCGGATGCTCCTAGTGACAACAAACGGAAATGGGATGGGGCTTCAAGTAAGGGTTCGACTTCTGTTCAGTCTCAGTCTCAGCAGAGAAAGACTGATGACTACAAGAGCCCCAGTCAGCAATCATCTGGTGGTCAAAGTCATGGTGGGTACAAGGGGAATCACCCAAAGTGCAATCGCTGCAACCTACACCACAGCGGGCCATGCACCAGGGGTAACTGTCATTGGTGCAACAAGCCAGGTCACGCCGCCAAGGATTGCAGAAGCTTGTACCCCGCAAACCAGAATCGTCAACAACAAGCTCCTCAGAACCAGCGACAGCAGCAAGGCAACAACAAAGGGTGCTTTCAGTGTGGAGCTGAAGGCCATTTCAAGAAAGATTGCCCCCAACTGAACAGGAACCAGAAGAACAACAACAACAACAACAATTAGGGAAATGGTAACAATGGGAACAACAACAACAACAATGGAGCCAGGGGGCGGGTGTTCGTGATTGGTCAAGGCGAAGCAAGGAATGACCCCAATGTGGTGACGGGTAAGTTCCTTCTCGACGACTTTTATGTTACAGTTTTATTTGATTCGGGTGCCGATACTAGCTACGTGTCACTAGAAGTTAGTCGAATGCTTAAGCGTATTCCAACACCTTTGAATAACAAGCACACCGTAGAGCTAGCAAATGGTAAGAGTTTAGAGGCTGCACACGTAGTCAAGGGTTGTAAACTTATTCTCGCTAACCAGACCTTCTCTATCGACCTTATTCGTATCGTCTTGGGTATTTTCGTCGTTGTCATAGGGATGGATTGGTTATCCCAACACCGAGCAGAGATTCTTTGCAACGAGAAGATTTTTCGTATTCCTGGTTCCGGTGGTGAACCTCTCATGATTCATGGCGACAAGAGGGGTGCTGTTGAGAACATCATCTCTCTCCTTAAGGCCCAGAAGTATTTGAGAAAGGGCCACATCGCTATCTTGGCTCTTGTTACTGACACCTCGAAGAAAGAGAAGAAGATAGAAGATTTTCCAATTGTACGCGACTATCCTGAGGTATTTCCTGAGGAGTTACCCGGCCTTCCGCCTCATCGCCAAGTCGAGTTTCAGATTGAACTAGCCCCCGGAGCTGCGCCTATAGCTCGTGCACCTTATCGTTTAGCTCCATCAGAGTTGGAAGAACTCTCCACGCAACTACAAGAACTCTTGGATAAGGGTTTTATTCGTCCTAGCTCATCGCCCTGGGGAGCTCCAGTATTATTTGTGAAGAAGAAAGACGGTACCTTCAGAATGTGCATCGACTACCGGGAACTCAACAAAGTGACTGTGAAGAACCGCTATCCTCTTCCACGCATTGACGACTTGTTCGACCAGCTGCAGGGGTCGAGCTACTATTCGAAGATTGATTTGAGGTCGGGTTATCACCAGCTGAGATTCCGAGAAGAGGATGTCTCCAAAACAGCTTTTAGAACTCGTTATGGACACTATGAGTTTTTGGTCATGCCTTTTGGGCTGACAAACGCACCTGCGATTTTCATGGACTTGATGAATCGAGTGTGCAAACCTTACCTGGACAAGTTCGTTATAGTCTTCATCGATGACATCCTGATCTATTCCAAGAGTCAGGAGGAACACGAGCGGCACCTACGACTTATTCTGGAACTCCTTCGAACAGAACAACTTTACGCAAAGTTCTCGAAATGCGACTTCTGGCTTCGTGAAGTTCGTTTCCTAGGCCACGTGGTAAACAAGGATGGGATTCACGTTGATCCATCCAAGGTAGACTCGATTAAGAACTGGCCTGCACCTCATACACCAATGGAAATTCGCCAATTCTTGGGTTTGGCAGGTTACTACAGGAGGTTCATTAAGGATTTTTCCAAGATTGCACAGCCTCTAACCTCACTAACGCAGAAAGGAGTTGTTTATCGATGGGGAAATGCACAGGAGTTAGCATTTCAGTATCTAAAGGATAGACTTTGCAGCGCCCCTATCCTTTCACTGCCAGAGGGCACAGACGATTTTGTGGTTTACTGCGACGCATCAATTCAAGGTCTTGGTTGTGTATTGATGTAACGAGATAAAGTTATAGCCTACGCCTCACGCCAACTTAAAGTTCATGAAAGGAACTACACTACGCATGATTTAGAGCTGGGAGCTGTTGTTTTTGTACTTAAGATATGGCGACATTACCTGTACGGTACCAAGTGTGCCATCTACACCGACCACAGGAGCCTCGAGCATATCTTCAAGCAGAAGGAACTGAATATGCGACAACGACGATGGGTCGAGCTACTGAATGAATACGAGTGCTCGATCAGGTATCACCCGGGCAAGGCCAATGTTGTGGCTGACGCCCTCAGTCGAAAGGACACCGCGCCTAAGCACGTACGAGCTTTGCAACTCACTATACATTCTAGTCTTCCTTCCCAGATACAAGACGCTCAGATAGAAGCATTGAAACCAGAAAACGTCAGGGCTAAAGCCCTACGCGGCTCAAGGCAACGCTTAGAACGGAAGGAAGACGGTGCTTACTACGTAACGGGACGTATTTGGGTCCCACTCTATGGCAACCTACGAGAGCTTGTGATGGACGAGGCACACAAGTCTTGCTACTCGGTACACCCTGGTTAGGATAAGATGTACCACGATATCAAAACTACATATTGGTGGCCTAGCATGAAGGCCCACATAGCAACCTACGTAAGCAAGTGTTTGACTTGTGCGAGAGTCAAGACGGAATACCAGAAACCCTCAGGCCTACTCCAACAACCAGAGATACCTCAATGGAAATGGGAGCAAATTTCCATGGATTTCGTTACTGGCCTGCCTAGATCTCAGCGTGGAAACGATACTATTTGGGTGATCGTGGATCGACTCACAAAGTCTGCACACTTCTTGGCTATCAAGGAAACGGATAAATTCTCCACTCTAGCAGAAGTATATCTCAAGGAAGTTGTTTCGAGGCACGGGGTGCCCACCTCCAATATCTCAGATCGTGATGCACGTTTTACTTCAGAGCTGTGGCAAGCAATGCACAAATCCTTTGGCTCACGATTAGACATGAGCACGGCGTATCACCCTCAGACGGACGGGCAGTCTGAGCGCACTATTCAAACCTTAGAAGACATGCTTCGTGCATGTGTAATCGACTTTGGCAACAGCTGGGAAAAGCACCTGCCACTCGTGGAATTCTTGTACAATAACAGCTACCACACCAGCATTAAAGCTGCTCCGTTTGAGGCATTGTACGGGCGTAAATGCCGATCACCTCTTTGTTGGGCAGAGGTGGAGGATAGTCAGATCACTGGTCCAGAACATGTGGTGGACACGACTGAACGAATTGCTCAAATACGACAACGCATGGCGGCAGCTCGTGACCGTCAGAAAGTCTACACCGATAAGGGTAGGAAACCACTAGAGCTCCAGGTTGGGGAGCGGGTACTACTCAAGGTTTCACCCTGGAAGGGTGTGGTTCGTTTTGGCAAACGAGGCAAACTTAACCCACGATACGTCGGACCTTTCGAAATCATCGAGAAAATAGGCAAGGTGGCCTACAGACTGAACTTACCAGCAGAACTCAGTGCAGTTCACAACGTTTTCCATGTGTCAAATCTGAAGAAGTGTCTGTCAGATGAAACCCTCGTAGTTCCTTTGAAGGAGCTCACCATCGACGAGCAGTTACGATTCGTCGAGGAACCAGTTGAAATCACGGACCGGGATGTTAAGGTCCTCAAGAACACTAGAATACCTCTCGTTCGAGTTCGTTGGGACTCACGTCGCGGCCCAGAGTTCACCTGGGAACGCGAAGATCAGATGAAACAAAAGTATCCCCAACTATTCGTAAACGGTACAACCACTACTGAGGCTGAAGCTACGGAATTTCGGGACGAAATTCCAGATCAACGTGGGGAGGATGTGACACCCCAGGAAAACCAGTGAAAACCATACAACTTAACTAGCTTCCTCAGTGAGTATTTACCAAATTTCGGGACGAAATTTCTTTCAACATGGGGATAATGTGACAAATCGAAATTTAGAACCCTTCGGTATAGCTCGATAAATCATGCTTGAACGTTATGTAACTAGTTGACACGTTGGTTTAATTAATGATATAAGTGAATTTATGTGATTATGTGTTGTGCTTGTATGTATGCGTGTTTATGTAACCCGAGACACAAGGACCCGACTCGAGACCACCTGGTCTCGAGTGAACAGTTGGGCCGCACCTCCCTTAGCCCACCCGAAAGCCCATAAGGTGCACCATTTGATACGGAAACCATGCCATCATCCACATCTCACTCCCACACTCCCCTACACACACACACACTCTCTCTCTCTCTCTCTCTCTCTCTCTAAAACTCTAGAACACCACCACAAACCTCTCCTCACCTCTCTCGGATTCAACCGGTAGCCCCAAAACTGTCGGATCAAACTCGGAATCATCACTCGACATTTGGTTCATTGACTCTTCAAACCCGAACACCATCCGGTTAGTGTTTTATGTTTCTAGATGTTACAATGCTTGGTTAGTAAATGACATACATGATAAAGGTGTTGATGTGTGATGATATAGGTTAGTGATGCATGTTATGTGTTTTATTTCGGATGATGATGTTATATATGATGATGAAATGTTGTCTTGGTATGTATAATATGTGATTGATCATG
Organism: Helianthus tuberosus; assembly: GCA_030545235.1. Classification (NCBI taxonomy): domain Eukaryota; kingdom Viridiplantae; phylum Streptophyta; class Magnoliopsida; order Asterales; family Asteraceae; genus Helianthus; species Helianthus tuberosus. The sequence goes on along the minus strand of CM060426.1, from coordinate 140,071,582 downwards.
AATGGTTGTAATCGGCTCTATATGGGTTTGAATCCGAATGGTTTGGTTATGCTTAGGTATGAATGAGGAGGTTTGTGTTCAATGAAATCGGATTAGCATATGTTGATGATAAATCTTATGTAAGTATGTTATTGTATTGATTGAATGTGCTAGATGTAGGAGCCGATGATGTTGCCAACTCGAGTTCATGCTAGGATAGATTTTCTTGATAAAGCATGTTATGATAAAAACCCTAAAATGATGAACTACTTGAATGTATGATGAACAACATGAATATGAATTGAAGGTGCCTTGAATATTTGAAAAACTTGTAGTTTGATCCATTTCGGTTAATTGTTAGACAAGGAAACATGTTTGTGCATTGTCATTGGCTAGTACACCATATCATGAAATGGAAATTCTATTGGATAGTACACTGTGTAGAATCAGCAAATGATGGGAGTCGAGACCCACAGTCTCGACACGAGACCACACCACATCGGCACAAAAACAGCATAACTCGAGATCATGGTTGCGAGTCTTGTTGCGACTCGAGACATGACTCGAGACCGCCTAGTTTCGAGTGACGAACGTATGACCGAGACCTCCTCAGTTGCGACTCGAGAACTTGTAGGCTACAACTCGAGACCGCACAGTCTCGACTCTAGTCTCGACTCGAGACCATATACACGTGTACACTGTTTTGGACTTGCATGCTGCTACGAGCCCAACTAATTGGGCTGCATACTTGGACTTAGCTTATTTACGTAGATGAGGCTATTGGATGTGTTTATGCCCTGTTGATTAACTGAAGTATTTATATGTGTGTGCCATGATCAATACGTGTATGCAAATGTGTGTAGAAAACATACGTGCACTACCTAAATACGAACCTGACTTGTATGGTACAACTATGTTAGGACGTGGTTGACCACAATATAGCTTGATTGACCTTTCTGTGTATCTGCCGAGCAAACCAAGGTGAGTTCACACCCTCTACAAAGCATGGGATTCCCAGGGGTTGGGAATGGGGTTAAGGAACACGGATTCCTCGTCCTTTCTTGGGTAGGACAGTAATGGCTCAGGAATATAATTCCTCGTCCTCATGGACAGATAACTCGTACTAGACCAAAACTCTATCACGAAGTCCCTCCTTTTATATCGACTTAATCGCCGGGCCAATGGCGAGCGGGTCATTAGTTAGATAGCGCTATTTAGGTCTGACAAGCCTCACACCGTGCCGCAAAGGACGGGCGTGAACTAATGGATCTGGGCACGTCAATGATGATAGACATTGACAGTTCAGGGCACATAAACATGACTACAGTCAGCAGCCGATATGGTAACGAGTCTAGTGTATGCATGGGGTAGCCCCCACGGCCGAAATGCCAGATAACTAACATGGGGTAGCCCCCACGGCTGCATTGCCAGAGTAAATGGGTAAACAAATCACGTTTTCAACTATGGGGTAACCCCCATGGCAGGATGCCAGTTAAAGGAAACTGTTTTTGGAACAACTTAAAAATAAACACCCAACCGTGAACTCACTCAACTTGTTGTTGACTCGTTACTACATGCTTTGCAGGTCAATAGGTGCTTAGCTGGAGCTTGCATGGAAGAGAGTCGTTGTGGGACATGGACAGCTGTGTGCCATGATAAACTTTGAAACAATTAAACTTATGTTTTGGTTTTAAACATTATGCTTCCGCTTGCAACTTAAACTATGTTTGTTTGGACACCAATTGTATTGGTTGGATTTTTATAATCACTTACATGCTTGTTCAATATGATTGGTGGCTGGATCCTGGTCAGTCACGCCTCCAAGCGGTAGCATTCCGCAGGTGGATTTTGGGGGTGTGACAATAAATATTGTTCAACAGACTTTAGACGCCTAGAACTTTCAAGATTCCTTATTAACGTCCTGAGCAGCTTCCAGCCTATTACGTACTTGTACCTGTCACTTAGACTTTTGAAAATACGTCAGTTTTCACTGGTAAATACACTCAACCGACTCATTTGAAAATGTCTATGAAAATTGGTTTAGGTGCTCAAGGCACGAAGATGTTTTGACACTTTGATTAAAATGCACAAGGCAAAATTTAATCTTTTATAATTTGATTAAAATGCACAGTGGAAAAATTAATCTTTTATACTTGGGACAAACTATATTTCATGTTATCAGTTTTACATAACTTGCTCTACATACGGGGCCCGGATCTATGCCGGTTCAAGATTAACTGATACACCACTATTCCCTTATTGGGAATCCCTTATTGGGTATAATTAATTAATAAACATATGGCATCTGTCAGGTGTATGCCTACATCCCGTGCTTAGGTCGTGGCCATTGCATTTAATGAGTCAAGGATATCCAGGACACGGTCGCATTAATCCCCAATGTTTCAGTCAAGCAATACGAATTAAAAACAGGTTATTTGTATTTCCCGACTTATTGGTCTTTGAATCCCATACCTGACCATGCGGTATTTATATTACCGTATCCCAAGCCCGTAATAGGGAAAATAAGTTAAGAGTATTTACCTGAGCTAGCTCCTGTCTTAAATAGCAAGAATTATAATAACTCAGCCGTATTCACTTAAGTAAGCGTAGGTACAATTTACCAGAAGGCTCTAGTCTAGAATGATGGTATAAATAACCAATTAGAATGCTAACGGGTCTTTAATTAAGCCTAAGCTTAGACCGGTTAATTATACTGTTCAAACGCACGATTAGGCGAAGACCGGAATAGAATGTGATTTAGACCCGACAAGTTCGGAGACTTGTCTAATATGGTTATTTCATACACATTCTGGATTTTGAGATAAAACCGATAAGGTTTGACCCGTTTCGGCTAATTTATGCAAACTAGTTACATAAACCGAACCGAACGCGTAATAAGCGTAACGGGTAGTCATGAGAGCCATATCCAGGTTTCCTAAGTTAATATGCTTCAAATATGTTGTGACATCAGTAAGATGTCTTCTATTATGCCCGAAACGAATTTAAACACAAACTATGCCCCGTAGGGGTAGTTTGGTCATTTAAAAGATTATAAAAGAGTTTAAGTATTAACCTGAGTTACAGGTCTGATATAATCAGAAAAAATACTTAGTTTACTAGGTTATAACAGTAGGGTAAAGTATATATGTGAAATTTATCAATTATAACCAAACTATGCACCGTAGGGGCATTTTGGTAATTTCACATAAGCCGAAAAGCTCAAAACTGAAGTCTGAGTTTATCAACTTTTGCTTACTGTTAAAATATTATAATTTACCCAAAATATCAGTAGGTATCAACCCTTGTAATGTTTAATATAGTTATAGTACATACTATGCGTTAAAAACGCTTAAAAAGGCGATTAGAAGCCATTTCCGGGTTCGATACATAAAGCTGATATTTTTATTATTCCAGAGGGCTTAAAATAATTTATTTATCATTTAAGATCAGTAGCAAAAGGTTTGGAGTCAATTAGATATGTAAAACTCATTTTATGGCCCGTAAGGGCAAAACCGACAATTACCGGGTTAAGCCTATGACTATAAGTTATGCTCAGCCTAAAATTAATTAAAAATCTTCAAAATTCCCAAAATAATATATTACATCAGTGGGTAATAAGTTTGATATCAAAAAGTGAGTTTAAATAGGTTATACGCTAATTACGCCGTTTAATTAACATAAAGCTTTCAGTTTGCGCTAATGAGCATAACTCTCAAACTACACCTCAAACTAATGTCAAATTTTAGGTGCAAGTTTATATATCAGTAATCAAGGCTTCTTCACTTTTACATTTTCAAAAATCACGTTTTAAGGTGAAAAGGGCATAATGGTCAACATATGAGCAATTAACGGAACCATGCGTATTAATTGGTTAACTAATGAACCATGGTGTATAATTACAGAGGGTTATACTAGCATGTAAAATGGTCTAAATGAATCTCTAAGGTATTTCTAAAACATACCATAACGGGTCAGAACTGAAGTCAAAGCAAAAGTCAAAGCTTTGCGACTTTCGGTTCCGAACCGGGTCTAAACAGTAAATTGTCGGGTTGAACATGTTTAGACATGTTCTTACACTAATTACCAAGTTATATTAATGATCAAACAGGTTGTATGTGTTCTACATTGCTAATCATGCATAAATTAGAAACTAAGTATCCTGTTGACTTTTTATTAACAAGTTTGACCCGACATTTGACCTAGTTAGAGTGGGAATCAGGGGGAACCCTTTTAAGGGTTTATTACCCACATAATTACCAACTTATAACTACTTTCAATTTGACTAATCACTGGACCATTAATGATTAATATTGAAGTCAACCGTTAATTACGACGGTTTGACTTTTAAGCTAAAACTAAGCAAAAATCTAACTAAGAAGGGTTAAGCAAACTTACTAGAGTCCTTTGCACGATTAGAGATCACTTGAGTCTGCTTTGGAGCTCCAAGAATGATCAGAAGTGCAAGAGAAAGGTGTGAAGAATGAGTTGCAACTTCATGCCCTTTTATAGTGAATTTTTCACCATGGATTGTTGACACATGAGTCTACAACTGACCACAACTCTTCTACAAGTGTCCCTAAATGTCTAGGGGTTGTTTAGGGGTCAAGAAAGATGTGGAAAATCGGTTAAAAGTTGATTACAAGAGCTATGGCAGACAAGAAACCAAGAAAATCGGATCAGATGACCCTTAGCGCGACGCGTAGCCCCCCCCCCCCCAGGGACCTTCGCGTGACGCGAGGCCCTCCTGCACCAAATCAAAACTTTAGATTTTTATGTTTTGATCCTTGGCTCTTCAAACTTTGTTTAGACTTCATTTTCTTGCATTTTGAGCCCTCCAAATTGATGTTTAGGGGCTTCAAGACATATACCCATTTTGTTAACTCCCCGGTTAACTTTATTGTTACCCGAAAAGTCCTAACTTTCAACGTTGACGCTTTAACCCCTCGCATACGAATTTGATCATAACTTTCTCATACGATAATGAAACTTTATGAAATTTATATCGTGTATTCTAGTGAGCATAGTTAACCGTTACAAAGCTTCGAGTTTGTCAAAAGGTCACTCAAAGGTATAACTTAAACATGTTGACACATTTAACCCCTGTAGTTTGTAATCCCTCACTTTCTTTCATATTTAGCTTCGTATGATCCGTGATTTATTTGTTTGAAGGTATGAGCATCATGTAGGGTTAATGTACAATGTATTTATTCATTGTTGACATTTAGAGCTCGTATATTCACATACTTTCTATGTCTGTCAACTTTGATCCTTTTATAACATTCTTTCACACGTTCAAACATATGACACGTGTCAACACATTATAGGATGTGAATTTTCGAGGTGTTACACCTGAGCTCTGATGCCACTTGTAGGATCGTCGTACGACCTGAATGAGTCGATCAGAAGAGTTCTAATCCATATCAAAGGCGGAATTCGATGATACGGACTTGATTACAGCTTGTATAACACGTATATTCCTTTTAAATGCCTTGTATATTGATTTCACAGCTTTACAGATCACTTGACAGTTCGACAGCACCTCAGCTCTGAAATCAGCAACCTTACAAATGAATGACCAAGAGCTCCTATTTATAGACGTTGCCAGTTCACATGGACTGGCTTTGCCACTTCACATAAAGTGGTCACTTCATATGAACTGGCTTTGCCAGTTCATGTGGACTGGACACTTTGCCAGTTCATGTGGACTGGTCACTTTGTCAATTCATGTGGACTGGACAATCAACACTAAAACCCTATTTTCTTGATTACTGAGCTCTGGTTTATCCTATCTAATTATAAGACTCGATACAAGACGAAGTTAACAGACATTTATGCACCAACACCCATGAACACTAAGAATGTGCAAGAGCTCCGCACATTTGGTGAGGAGATATTAGAAGGAAGTGAGAGGATGAGGCAGATAGGGGAAAGACTCGTCTGGAAATATGACGAGCGCAACATGCAATACTGGATGAACCCCTATCAGGGATAGTAATAATATATATATATATATATATATATATATATATATATATATAGGGGAAGGTTCTATGCAGAACACTAAATATTGCGAGAACACGCAGAACAAAATGAACCACTCATTTTTTCAATCCTAAAAACCTGAAAAGTAAATGGAAATGTTATAAATGTAAGAGTTATTGTTTTTTACACTAGAATTGGAAACAAAATATAAAAAATCTTCAGTTTTTAAATAACCTACACACATGTAGGTTATGTGTAGGCTAAATTACCTACATGTATGTATACTATGTGTAGGAAAAAATATATGATTTTTTATGTATATATAATACACATATGAATGTAAGAAACATAAAATTTAAGAAATATGAATCTTAAATCCCCAAATTTAGTGATTTAGAGTTGTTTTTTTTTGTTCTCGCAATAATTAGTGTTCTGTAATGATCCTTATCCTATATATATATATATATATATATATATATATATATGTGTGTGTGTGTGTGTGTGTGTGTGTGTGTGTTTGAAAAAAATATAATATAAAATATAATCGACTAAAATAGATAATCCTATAGTTATTGATGCATACTAGTAATGTAATTTAAATTTCAGTTGTGATTGTAATAGATATAGATGCATATATATTTAAAATAGAGTAAAGGTCGCAATGACGACGATTTTGGATCAATGTGTTGTTGTGTGATTATTCGCATTCAATATTGTTTCTTGATATTAATACTTGGTAAATGTTTAAAATTCAGATGGACAACAAAGTGAATCAAGAAAACCAGAATAACGATAATAACGGAAACCAGATAGATACTAGTGCCATCCAACACATAGTGGCATAAGGGATTATAGACGCAATGCCATATATTATCATAACGGTTAAGGAAGCGGATAATAAAAGTAATAATGGCAGTAAACGACCACCTACTAAACCTGAACACAGCGTAAACAATGGGCCCATACTTCAAGTGCCCATTTCAAAAAGAAGAAGAACCATGTCTTATGGTTGTTCTTATAAGAAATTCTGATCTTGTAAACCAATTGAATTCTCGGGCAATGAAGGAGCCATTGCAGCTCTACGCTGGATAGAAAAGACTGAGGCAGTCTTAAAAATAAGCAAGTGCGCAGAAGAAGATAAGATAATGTTTGCCTCCAATCTATTTAAGAACTTAGCTTTAGAATGGTGGAACACTATCCTCCAGTCTAGGGGAAGGGACCGAGTCTATAATATGGAATAGAATGAGTTTAAGAATATGGTGGAAAGGAAATTATGTCCTCCTAATGAAAAGGAACAGATAGCCAATAAATTCTTAAACCTTAGAATGACTAGAGTGGATAGTAAGGGTTACACTACTACATTATTCGAATATGCTATAATAGTACCAACCCTTGCATCACCAGAACCAGTATTAATCTCCCGTTACATCTAGGGAGTAATCAGTGAAATTAGGCATGTAGTCAAGGCTGCTAGACCACAAACTATAGAAGAAGTTGTAGAACTAGCAAACACCTTGACTGATGAATTAGTGCGTACACAAGAAGAGAACCAGAGGAGGAACCTAGCTCAAAAGCTTACCCAAGAATTTCGCTATGGAAATTCCAACCGTGGGAAAAACGTAGGTTCTACCTCCGCGCCTTACTGTAAGGCCTGTAAAAAGAAGCATTCAGGACGATGCTCCACCTACTGCAACTTCTGCAAGATACCAGGACACAAGGAAGAAGATTGTAGGAAGAAACACAGTAATGGAGTGTGCTTCAACTGCGGAGAAAAAGGGCATAGTAAGCCGAACTGTCCGAAACTAACTCCAGCCATGAATAACAAGACTACTAAAAATGCTAGAGCATTTGTTCTGACACCGAAGAAGCAAAGATGATTCCGGACGTGATTGCCGGTACGTTTTTAGTTAATGATGTTTTTGCTAAAGTATTATTTGACTCTGGTGCGAACCAAAGTTTTATTAATACTTCATTCTGCAAACTTCTCAACCAACCATTAACTAAACTTCCACAAGAATGTCTAGTAAAAACAGCAAATGGAGAAACCATTAAGATTACCGAAATCTTGCAGGGAGCAAGAATAGAATTTTTAAATCAAAAGTTCAACCCTAGGGGGGCAGGGGTTTGTCTTTGGAAGGTTAGGGTTTGCAATTCAGATAGGGGTGGCGGCGTAGCTTGTTGCCCGTCTACCTTCTATTTTGATGTAACTTGGCAAGTTTTTTTGGTGGCATCAAGTTTCAAAAAAAAAAGTTTATTGCAAATCTTTATCCAATGAATCTGATAGGATTTGATGTTGTATTAGGGATGGATTGGTTAGTAGCCAATAAAGCCAGTATTCTATGTGATCAAAAGTCAATACAAGTAAATTCTCCAAAAGGTGAAAAGATCACAATTAAAGGAGATAAGCCATCTAGATCCACGAAATTCATCTCTGTGATGAAAACGGCCAGTTATGCAAGAAAAGGGTCATTAGTTTATTTGATTTCTATAATCATTAACACTAAAGGGAAGGAACTGAAAGATATTCCCGTAGTATCTTAGTTTCCAGATGTGTTTCCAGAACAATTACCAGGACTACCTCCAGATAGGGAAGTTGAATTCAGAATGCATCTGCTACCAGGGACAGCACCAATTGCCAAAGCAACCTACCGTTTGGCACCAGCAGAAATGCAAGAATTAAAGAAACAATTGGACGAACTTCTGGAGAAAGGATTCATACAGCCAAGTTCATCACCATGGGGAGCACCGATCTTATTCGTCAAAAAGAAAGACGGGTCAATGTGTATGTGCATTAATTACCGAGAATTGAACAAGGTCACGATTAAAAATCGGTACCCATTACCGAGAATTGATGATCTATTTGATCAACTATAGGGAGCTCGATTTTTCTCTAAGATCGATTTACGCTCAGGATATCATCAATTAAAGGTACAGGAAGATGACATTCCTAATACCGCTTTCAGAACAAGGTATGGCCATTATGAATTTACTGACATGCCATTTGGTTTAACCAATGCCCCAGCCGCATTTATGGACATGATGAACCGAATATGTAAGCCATATTTGGGTAAATTCATAATTGTCTTTATAGATGATATTCTCATTTACTCTAAGAGTAAAGAGGAACATGCAGCGCATCTGCATGCACTTTTAAATTTACTGAGAAAAGAAAAGCTTTACGCTAAATTTTTAAAATGTGAATTTTGGTTAGAAGAAGTATAGTTTCTTAGACATTTAGTTAACCATGAAGGAATTCATGTGGATCCCACGAAGATTGAGGCAATTACTAAATGGAAAACCCTTGAATCACCAACCGAGGTTAGAAGTTTTCTAGGATTGGCCGGTTATTATAGAAGATTTATTCGAGATTTTTCTAGAATAGCCATTCCCTTAACTAAGCTAACCTGTAAGCCTGTTAAGTTTGAATGGGGAACAAAACAAGAAGAAGCCTTTAGAATTCTTAAGCAAAGATTAACCAACGCACCCATACTAGCATTACCAGAAGGAACTGAAAACTTTGTAGTCTATTGTGACGCTTCTAAGTTAGGTTATGGATGTGTGTTGATGCAACGTCAAAAGGTTATAGCTTACGCGTCTAGACAACTTAAGAATCGTGAAGAGAATTATTCAACCCATGATTTAGAACTAGGAGCTATAATTTTTGCCCTGAAAATTTGGAGACATTACCTTTACGGTAGTAAGTTTACCATTTTTACTGATCATAAGAGTTTAAGGTATGTTTTCGGGAAAAAGGAATTAAATATGAGACAAAGACGCTCGATGGAAATACTTAGTGATTACGATTGTAATATCCAGTATCATGCAGGAAAGGCTAATGTAATTGCTGATACTTTAAGTCGAAAGTATCATGAAAAGCCAAAAAGAGTACGTTCTCTTAAATTAAATCTGCAGATAGATTTAAATGAGCAAATTAGAGAAGCACAGGAATCAGTAATCAAGGATGATACTGAGAAACTGAAAGGAATGATTAAAGAATTAGAATTAGGAACAGATGGAATATGGAGATTCCATAAGAAAAAAAAATGTGGATACCCAAACTAGGAAACCTACGCCACCGTATATTAGAAGAGGCCCATAAGTCTAAGTATACAATGCATCCTGGATGTGATAAGATGTATCAAGACTTAAGAAAGGATTTCTGGTGGATAGGAATGAAAAAGGATATAGCAGCTTATGTTGCCAAGTGTCTAACCTGTTCACAGGTTAAAGGTGAACATCAGAAACCCTCAGGTTTGCTGCAGTAATTAGAAATGCCGGTATGTAAATAGGAATTGATAACAATGGATTTTGTTACTAAATTACCCAAGACACGAAAAGGTAATGATACAATCTGGGTGATTGTAGATAGGTTAACCAAGTCTGCTCATTTCCTACCAATGAAGGAAACTTTCAGTATGGAACAGTTAGCCAAATTGTATGTAAATGAAATAGTTTCATTACATGGAATTCCTTTATCAATTGTTTCTGATAGAGATAGCCGTTTTACTTCTCATTTTTGGACAAGTTTCCAAAAAGCAATGGGAACCAAGCTAAATCTAAGCACCGCTTATCATCCTCAAATGGACGGACAAAGCGAAAGGACAATCCAGACAATGGAAGACATGCTTAGAGCTTGTGTAATTGATTTCGGAGGAAATTGGGACGATCATCTACCATTAATAGAATTTTCTTACAATAACAGCTATCATACTAGTATCAATGCTGCACCATTCGAAGCACTTTATGGACGGAAGTGCCGAACTCCAGTCTGTTGGGTAGAAATTGGAGAAAAGCAACTGTCTGGACCCGAGATAGTACAAGAAACAACGGACAAGATTATTCAAGTCAAGGAACAATTGAAAGCAGCACGCGATCGACAAAAGTGTTATGTTGATAATAGGCGAAAGCCATTGGAATTTCAGGTAGGCGATAAGGTATTATTAAGGGTCTCTCCTTGGAAAGGAGTGGTAAGATTCATCAAAAGGGGAAAGCTAAGCCCCAGGTATGTTGGACCTTTTGAGATTATTAGGGGAATAGGACCTGTAGCATATCAGCTGCAACTGCTAGAGGAAATGGCAGGAATACATGACGTATTTCATGTATGCAATCTCAAAAAGTGTTTAGCCGATAAATCACTAGTAGTGCCTCTTAAGGACATAGAGGTAAATGAAAAGCTTAAGTTTGTAGAAAGACATCTCCAAATTGAAGACAGAAAAGTCAAGAATCTCAAACACAAGAGATTGATTCTAGTCAAAGTGAAATGGGATTCTAAAAGAGGACCAGAATACACGTGGGAGCTTGAATCAGAGATGCAGAGGAAATATCCACACCTGTTCCAGTAGACCTCGAGGACGAGTTCTAAAACAAGGTGGGGAGGATATAACAACCTTCCTAAAATATTTTCGACACCCCTAAAATATTTATAACATCCCTATACGTCCTAAAATACACCCCGTATACGAAAACCGGTCCCGAATACCTTTAATTTTACAAAAATTAAATAAAATCAAAATTCATTACTCGCTCGCGGGGCGCGAAGCCCTTAGCAAGCTTCGTCGCGGGCCGCGACAGCTCAAGATCAGGTCGGCACCTGGTGGACCTATCTGATGAGCCGGACAAGCTAGTCCGTTGACTAGCTTTGACGTGGGCCGCGTAATCCCCTCTTATATGTTACGCGGGCCGCGTGAGACCCAGTTTCAGCAACTATATAAGCAGGCATCGGGTTTCAGTATTCCTCGTTCATTACTTTTCTTTCTTAAGCGAATTTCTGAAGATATAGACATAATATTCAAGTATTATACCCCTAATTAGCGAGGTTCTGCTCCATTGTAAGTATTATAACCCCGGTTTCGTAATAGATACGCTGCCCGATTGATTTAGGGTTCCGTAACAACTGTCGTGGTTCTGCCCGATGTAGTTGTTGGAATACCGTCTCGGGGAGGGTATCATTAATATTTTCAAAGGGTTATGATACTAACCTATGTACATTTGTATAAATTATAGATTATTCCCAGGTAACCCTTACGTGAAGTCTAAGATAGCAATGTGAGTTTATCCTCATTTTGTTAACCTTTTTGGAATGTTTTACAAAACCTTAATGCTTTACAATGTGATTAAGCGGTGATTGAGTCTTTGTAGTTCTTCAATTACTGCCGGTATGTTGGGGTTTTGTATACAAAATTTACTACTGCGCGTAGTAAGTCGGATGACAGTACGTTACCATTGGACAACGAGTTAGCCAATGTGTAATATGACCCACAAGTCAGGATTGACAGTACTGAATGAGTAATTATGTAGAAATAAACAATGTGATCGTTCTCAATACTGTTTTAATTGATAAAATGTTTCTTGATTAAACTGGGATTCACTCACCAGTATTTCCCACTGACAAATGTTTTTAAAACGCGTTTCATGTAACACAATATGACAACCAATTAGTAAAAAGCCAGCTGGAGAGCACTGAAGGCTTGGAAAAATGTGGCTATAAAAGTGTCACGGCCCCCGACCCACCCTGGACGGAATCGGAAGCCGCGAACAGCCCAGTGGTACCGGTGATTATTTTGAAAACGTTGCAGCGGAAATTTCATCAGGACCGTGAGTTAGGAAAAATATCAGAGTTTAGAAAACACCGGATTTTATTTATTAAATAGATGGGATAAAACCATGTTTTACAATGGTAGCTTTAATAAAGATAATTACATAAAACAATATTTCTTAATTTTAATTTAATTAATAAAATAAGCCACTTCTTGATGCCATTTAGTGCCGTATCCATCTTTTACTCCAATCTACTGTAATTACCTGAAACGCGTTTTAAAAAGGTTTTGTCAGCGGGAAATACTGAGTGAGTTCATTCATTTTAAAACATATTTGTTATAATTTACAGCATTAAGAGTTTTTACATTTGCTTCTTAAAGATTGGAAAAGACTTAATCACTGCAAAGTATAACTAGAAAATATTGTTATAAATTACAGTATTAAGAGAGATTACAATGTTTCAGATATCAAACCAACTACCCACAGTATTTGTCACTCGACTCGTTTCTGTGACTATGGTCAGATCACCCATTGGCTAACTCGTTGTCCAATGGTGACGGGAAATAAGTAATGTATACAAAACCCCACATACTGGCTGTAATTTGGTGATTACATAAACTTAATCCCTGTAATTATAACTTTGAAAATAAACATGATTTTGAAATCAAATTTGATAAAAAGAGAATGACTCACATATAATCATGCAGATTCATACGACCACAATTTAGTCTACAGATAAGCCTTGATATATTGCAGATTTATACAGGCAGAGCTTAGCCTATTGATTTAGCCTTGTAACCTTGTGCACACGAACTAGGTAGGTAACTTAATACAACATTTACGATAACACACGAGATTAAAACCCTCACAACGAATGACAAAGTGCAATCACTTAAACATCCATCGGATTCACAACGAAGGACAGAGTTTTCCCCTAATTCGGGTGGTACTCAAACATCCTGTCGGAATCACAACTAATGACAAAGGATAGCGCTTAAACATCCATTGGATAGTTTAGATCGATCGGACATTGAATCGTAGCAGCGATCGAGTTAATACCCTGTATCGTAGCAGCACCCCCTCTACTAATTAGTGATTTTGAGATTGTTTTGACTAGAACTCGACGTACAGATTAAATTTGATCGTCGCTCGAACACCAGAAAGCAAGTCCCGAAGCCTTCTATTTATAGCCAGTAATTGACATCCCTTGCGCACCGTAACACCTAATCTCTTACGGTCCGTAACAACCCTTGCGCACCGTAACACTAATTTCCTTACGGTGCGTAAGGAACACCTAAGCACTATAGGTTTGCCAGGTTTGGGACTAGGCCTGCTGAGTCGACAGATTATTTAATTTCAATTTCGACAGCAATATATTTAGATAATCGTCGAGTAGGGAATGCTCCCCCTGAGTTTTAGGGGCCCTGATCCTGATTCTGATTGTTCTGAAACTTTTAGGGTTTGTGCAGAATCACTTGGGTGTCTCAATTAGGGTTTCCTATTGGATAAAATAATAAAATAAATAGGACTTTTAATGAGGGTCGTTACATTCTCCTCACCTTAAAAAAAATCTCGTCCTCGAGATTTACTGAAGTAAGTAGGAATACTTTTTCTTCATCTCAGATTCCAGTTCCTAAGTGTATTTGGGTTATGATATTTCTTTTAGACTTATGTCACATTTTAGTTAATAAAAATACTATTAGGGTAGATGACACAGAATTAAAATATCAAGTTTTGTGAATACGAGTTGTACCATAAGTAGGATTCAATGGTTCAACTGAATTAGTTCAAGAAATCGATTGTCAAATGAATGAGATGAAATGATATAATTTCCAAAGTGACTAGGTTCAAGCCAAAAGATATATGATCAATAGATATTTAAAATGAAGGTGAAGGACTTTTAGAATCAATAAAATTCTTTGTCAAAAGAAAGATTACTTTGATTGGCAACTAGGGAAGAATTGACAGGTTCAAAATGAAGTAAAAGCATGAAAAATGATTTGTCAAATATTAATTTATGATATGAGAAAATCAAAGTGTTGAGATGAGTGAATTGCAAAGATACACCAAAAGATAATAGGGTTAGTGTATCATCGTTTAAAGTTCCAAGTTATTTTAATTGTGAAACAATGTGATAGTACACTATTAGTAACCATATTTTTCATACGATGTCCTAGAGATCGAAATATAATAAGAACAAATTGTTTTGGCATGACCAACCATTATATTATATTTGTAAGACAAATGTAATATATATTATTTGTGTACTTGTCTTAACCGAATCTTATATATCAAATATAAATACTATGTAATATATATTATTTGTTACACATTTTTATTATATGTAAATGGTCACCACTTTTAAATAAATATTATTTTAGTATTTTACTATACTATGTAAAATAACTTATTTACTATGTAATATATATTACAAAACACTGCAATAAAGTTATTACATTACAAAATATTTTAGTATAATTATTTTGTAAAAGAAATCACTATTATTTATAACGTTAAATGAAAATTGTAAATAAAGGTGTAAAAATATTTATTATACAAAAGTATTTGTAAAATAATTTGTAAATATATATCACTTAATAAGTCGATTCTATGTGATTATTTATTTTTATAACGTTGTGAATGTATTTTAAAAATGTTGTAAATAAGTGAAAACGAGAATTATTCTTATATATTATAATGTATCCATAACCCAATGTAGTTGATAACTATCATATTATTCTTATATGGTTATTTTCCTTGCCAGAGTGTTATGGTACATAGTTACCCCAAACCATGTGATAGACAATTATTTATATAATTTTTATTCATTCTTCTAATTCTTGTATTTTGTTTTATGAAAATATGACTTCTCTTTACAGTATATATATAAAATATTTCTACATATAATTAAAATTTACTAATTAAGTATGATATCTTAATTTGGGTAGGGATATGGTAAAAAGTGTCTAAAATGTGAGAAGGGTAAGAAGTGTTTTAAACCATTGGATATTTGATCTAATGGTTAAGATCAATAGGGTATAAAATGTAAATTGTGTTTTAATTAGAAGGACCTTATGTAAAATTAAAGGGCAATAGTGACTTTTCCAACGTTTCAAATATGGTAACCGTTTCAAAATCCCCATCAATCTCCTATAAATCAGCGAATTTATGGTAACTGTTTCAAAACCCCCATCAATCTTCTAAAAAATCAGCGAATTTCTCGTACTGAAATAAATTCTTTGATTTCCTTCACAACAACTTTTTATAACACTATAAAGAACAGTATATTACATGATAAAACACTATAGGAAGATATAACACTATATGTTTACTGTAAGACACTATACATAAATAAAACACTGTTGATGGGGGATAAAACACTATGAAAAGGAATAGTATATTACATGATAAAACACTATAGGAAGATATAACACTATGTGTTTACTGTAAGACACTATACTGAATAAAACACTATTGATGAGGATAAAACACTATGAAAAGGCACAGTATATTACATGATAAAACACTATATAAAGATATAACACTATCTGTTTACTGTAAGACACTATACAGAATAAAACACTATTGATGGGGATAAAACACTATGAAAAGGAGATTAAAGATACATGTAACATAATATAACACTATTGACTGGGGAATATAACACTACAACAAGAACTTACCGTAAACAATTAAATGTATAGAACAAATCGAATTCGAATCACATCCCTAATATATCGCCTGATATTTTTGGCATTTATCTTTGGAAATCAATTAATTGATAAGAATGGACAATTACTAATATACCCTTTTGAATTAATTAAGATAAGGGACACTTGTCATTCCCAAATTATTTCTCACACTTCTCACAAAAGTTGGACTTTTTACAGGATCCTCTACCATCTTAATTTATATATATTAACTAGTCATTATCATGGTTGGATATTGGTTAGTGCTTCCTTGTTTAAGCATAGGTGGCCAGTCCATGCCTAACTAAGGCTAGGCTATCCAATACTTGCTTTTGACAATAACCCTAGTACTTAAAATAATATTAACACTTCTGTTATTATTAATAATAAAACTAATATTAACTATTTAATAAATAACTGAATGTAAACTTTAAATGAGAGTATACTTTAATATAAATTCTTCACCTCAATGGTTTAATGAGAATATAGTAATACTATTTTGTAAATTAGGTAATCACTTATGTAAGTTTCCATATATAATTAATTTTTATATAATGTTTTTCGATTGAAGATGTTAAAGCAATAATTATTATAAAAGGCTCAATTGATGTTGTAAGAATTATTAAGAGATATACTGAAATATGACAAGAATTTATCTTAGCATATGATTTGTGTTAAGATGGCTTTTATCAATAAAGCAATTTAATATATAATTAAAGGGGAAAGTGAATACGGTGCTGTTAGACGTGTAAGCTTGCACGCAAAACCCATCAAAACTACGTAGTTTTGATTAAAAACATTCTAAAAACTCATTCAATTAAAGTTACATTATTGAGTCCTGCCGACTGTTGTTATTGTTGCCGTCTAAACCACAATTCGTCCACTCACTTGCACAATATTAGGGCCAAATAAGAATAAACAAAACTAAAATAAATCATAAGTTGTGTGAGATAAAGATTTCGTTGATAACCAGTGACCGATTTAAGCAAATAACAAAGACAAAAACTAAATTTGAAGCATAGCTGAAGCATCAAATGGTGATTTAAATAAAATAAAAACTACCACCGAAAAAACTCTCGGTTTCCGGCGCCGTTTTTCAGCCACTGAAACTCACCACTTATGATTTATTTCTGTTTTGTTTATTTATGAGTGAACAATTGTTGTTCAAGAAGATTATGGTCTAAAACCATTGAAAAGCCTAATAATTGTTGTAAAACTTATAGTCACATGATATTAGGTATTTGTTCACTCATCATAGGAAGTTCTTCATGATTGAGTTACTAAAAGTCCCAATGTTGTAATTCACAAGCTATGTTGTCATCAAATCGTTTTATCTGTATTGTGGATGTTTCTGGTTCAAGGACGGCCGACGGCGAATTGTGAGAATTACGATTAACTGGTTATCAACGAAATCTTTATCTCACACCACTTATGATTTATTTCAGTTTTGTTTATTCTTATTTGGCCCTAATATTGTGCAAGTGAGTGGACGAATTGTGGTTTAGACGGCAACAATAACAACAGTGGGCAGGACTCAATAATGTAACTTTAATTGAATGAGTTTTTAGAATGTTTTTAATCAAAACTACGTAGTTTTGATGGGTTTTGCGTGCAAGCTTACATGTCTAACAGCACCGTATTCACTTTCCCCATAATTAAATAAATAATTAAATCCATATATGATATATATAAACGAGATTAGTGCAAGCTTTAAATTTTGTGAAAACGTCAATACAAGGTGATCGTGATCAAAGAAATGATTCAATGGAGTCGAAGATTTAAACAAGCCTATTATGGTTTAAAACAAATGAAGTGCTTGTTGGGACTATTTTGAATATGATAGCTTCCATCCATCATATGGAATCTTGAAATGAATGTGAGCAAGTCAAAATAATTTGAATTTAAACAAAACAGGTTTTAATAAGAAAGTTCGGACATGGTTACTATAGAAACTATGTATGTTAAAGAAAATTAAATTTTTCAAGAAATTCATTGACTCGATATCAAGGAGTTATTGTTTTGAAATAATGTGGTTCATAGTGAAAAAAAAAACGAAATGATATTTGAGTTTGGATAAAATAATAAATCGGAATGAAGCCCTCCAGTGGTCTTTATAATTTAAATGAATCACATGTGCAACAAACAGTGCATGTGTAACGTGTGAATTTATCAGGAAATAAAATCTATCAATATTTGCTACTATGAAAAAAATCCTTATGGTATGATGACCTTTTAGGGGAAGTAGAAACACGAAAGTCAATTCTTTATATGCAGAAGTCAGAAAAAGAATTTTAAGAACTTTATCTTGGAAATTTTGTGTGATAACCGTTGTTAAGTGACATTACCAGGGAATGTGAATAAAATGGAATAGGGAATTTGCAAAGGTATGTGACTTCTTTTTCAGTGCTAATAATTATGACTCTGATTAGACTGTGTATCGATGGTCGTGAAATCTTGTTACAACGTACCTCAGCGATATTCATTTTGTAGGATCATGTGGTAAAGTGCTTCTTTTTGATTAGTAGTTCTTTTACTGACAGAGTTAATATTGGTGTTATCGTGCCCAATTTATATTTTTCAAAGGTTTTGCCTCGAAAGTTGTGTGTGATATACTTCATCTTCTTTATAATTAAATTTTCATGTGTTTTCTTGTACATTATCACAACTTTACATACTTCTTATTTGCATTAATAGTTTATGGTAACGCGTTAGAAATTCTTTTGATGGCGTTTTAACTTAAAGGTTTTCCATTGTTTATTTTATCACACGAGCTACGAGACAGATGTTCAAATGAAATAATGTTTGATATCAGAAAAGAGATTCCTAATAAAGAAGTCTAGATTTATTATTTGACACATATGCTTGCGCTTTATTCCTAACTGACTTTTGGAATTTCTTATAGATATATATATCTATATAATCACATATTTCACATGCTGTAATATACATACCCTCTAAAAGATCATGTATTTAATAGATTCATATTTCCAAAACCAGTCAGATATCTGGTCATAATACTATTTAGGGAAATCTTGTCACTCGTATATTATATACCCCGTCTTACCTGGTTCGCGCCGGAGAGGTAACCTTAGTATATCCGAACAAACTGGAGAGTCTGCTACACCATACCCAGTCCTGTCGGAGAAAATTTTCTATTTCCCATAAATAGTATCTTTTCATAAGTGCCTCTTTTATTAGGCTTTTATCCAGAATTAGGGAAATTTGTATTCCCGTAACATCTCTTATTCTAGACCAAGTAATATTAATAAGCAATAATTACTATTAATTCTGGTTTATTTATCATATCTTGCAATATTCTAATTACCATTCTTATGGTATATCAAAACCCATCATACTTTATTTACATAAGTACTTAGCTTATCTTGAAGTTTATACTAAGGCATCTTTTCTTAAGTTCAAGTCTAAATACTATCATGTGTGCTACCAGTCAATAGCAATCTCCTAACTCTTTTATATAAACCTAGGTATTATTATTACAACACTTATTATTACAACACTTATGTGGCTATAAAAGTGTCACGGCCCCCGACCCACCCTGGACGGAATCGGAAGCCGCGAATAGCCCAGTGGTACAGGTGATTATTTTGAAAACGTTGTAGCGAAAATTTCATCAGGACCGTGAGTTAGGAAAAATATCAGAGTTTAGAAAACACCGGATTTTATTTATTAAATAGATGGGATAAAACCATGTTTTACAATGGTAGCTTTAATAAAGATAATTACATAAAACAATATTTCTTAATTTTAATTTAATTAATAAAATAAGCCACTTCTTGATGCCTTTTAGTGTCGTATCCATCTTTTACTCCAATCTACTGTAATTACCTGAAACGCGTTTTAAAAAGGTTTTGTCAGCGGGAAATACTGAGTGAGTTCATTCATTTTAAAACATATTTGTTATAATTTACAGCATTAAGAGTTTTTACATTTGCTTCTTAAAGATTGGCAAAGACTTAATCACTGCAAAGTATAACTAGAAAATATTGTTATAAATTACAGTATTAAGAGAGATTCCAATGTTTCAGATATAAAACCAACTACCCACAGTATTTGTCACTCGACTCGTTTCTGTGACTATGGTCAGATCACCCATTGGCTAACTCGTTGTCCAATGGTGACGGGAAATAAGTAATGTATACAAAACCCCACATACTGGCTGTAATTTGGTGATTACATAAACTTAATCCCTGTAATTATAACTTTGAAAATAAACATGATTTTGAAATCAAATTTGATAAAAAGAGAATGACTCACATATAATCATGCAGATTCATACGACCACAATTTAGTCTACAGATAAGCCTTGATATATTGCAGATTTATACAGGCAGAGCTTAGCCTATTGATTTAGCCTTGTAACCTCGTGCACACGAACTAGGTAGGTAACTTAATACAGCATTTACGATAACTCACGAGATTAAAACCCTCACAACGAATGACAAAGTGCAATCACTTAAACATCCATCGGATTCACAACGAAGGACAGAGTTTTCCCCTAATTCGGGTGGTACTCAAACATCCTGTCGGAATCACAACTAATGACAAAGGATAGCGCTTAAACATCCATTGGATAGTTTAGATCGATCGGACATTGAATCGTAGCAGCGATCGAGTTAATACCCTGTATCGTAGCAGCACCCCTCTACTAATTAGTGATTTTGAGATTGTTTTGACTAGAACTCGACGTACAGATTAAATTTGATCGTCGCTCGAACACCAGAAAGCAAGTCCCGAAGCCTTCTATTTATAGCCAGAAATTGACATCCCTTGCGCACCGTAACACCAAATCTTTTACGGTCCGTAACAACCCTTGCGCACCGTAACACTAATTTCCTTACGGTGCGTAAGGAACACCTAAGCACTATAGGTTTGCCAGGTTTGGGACTAGGCCTGCTGAGTCGACAGATTATTTAATTTCAATTTCGACAGCAATATATTTAGATAATCGTTGAGAAGGGAATGCTCCCCCTGAGTTTTAGGGGCCCTGATCCTGATTCTGATTGTTCGGAAACTTTTAGGGTTTGTGCAGAATCACTTGGGTGTCTCAATTAGGGTTTCCTATTGGATAAAATAATAATATAAATAGGACTTTTAATAAGGGTCGTTACAAAAAGTTACCTAAAAGAAGATGTTTTAAATTCAATAAAATAGGGTTGATCCCTATAAATGTATTGTAATAAGAAACTTGGGTTTTACCCATGTGATTATTAATATCAAATATGGTGGTTTTACTCTGATAAACATTTCCTAACTACGGTCCTGATGTAATTTCCACTGCCAAATTAACCAACTGATACCACCAAAACTCTGAGTTCGCGTCCGCCCGTTCCCGGGACAGATAAGGGATCGGGGGTTACGACAGAAGTTGGTATCAGAGCCTAGCCACTGGTCTGAGCCAAAGAAGTGTTCTGCTGACACTTAAAATTTTAAATTTTTGTGTTAGGAAATAAATTACGGGAAAACTTGCATAATTGTATTTAATTGTTATGTGTTATTTGACTATTTGTTAGTTTACAGTATGAGTGATCAAGGACCCTCAGACCTGTGTCATCAGTTGTCTGATTCACCTAGGAGTGAAGGTACCTCTTCACAGCCTGCCCTTTCTGGGTATTCTGCTGATCAGGAAGAAGGAATGTGTGCCATTAAAGCTCAGCCAAAAGAGCCATTCCCTCATAAGAAACGAGGATGGTTCAGTAAGGAAGCATTTGCTCGTAGGAAAAGAATGTGAAAGTTGCAACAGCAAAGAGCCTTAGCAGCCGTTAAGCGAAAGACATATGCCCATACACAGGATATGCTTAATAGAAGCCTAGCTAATTTTCATATCCTAGCTACCACTGCTGCTGACCCAAGTCTGGAACAATTAGTAGCACCCCAACCACAACTACCAATCCCAGACCAACCCATGGAGATAGAAAACCCTGAAAATCAAGTGGAGATGCATGACTTCAACCCAGAGGAAATCCCTAGGGTACCTGCACCAAATCCCCTAGACCCAAATTACGACCCCTGGTGGGACGATAATAGGGACTTTGTGCAACGTTACCCGATATATGAAGACACTCCCATACAGAACATAGGAGCCTATCCAGGTATGGACCCTTTAGATCCCTATTACCATGATGATTACATTAGGGAGATCTTAGAAGATCCTTACCGATTTCAGGTACTTTCACCCCCATATCAGGAACCCGCACCCCAGATTCCGAACCTAGTCCTAGAACCTGCACCCCCAATAAGTGCAGAAAACGTCCAAGAACTTAGGACATTTGGTGAGGAAATTTTAGAAAGCAGTGAGAGAATGCGTCAGGTGGGAGAGCGTCTCGTATGGAAATACGATGAGCGCAATATGGATTTTTGGATAAATCCATATCCGTAATGTGATGGAGGAAACGGTAATAGTAATAATAATATAATATAATAAGATAAAAATAAAATAAAATATGTGTGTACGGATGCCTATTACTATTAGTGTGATTCTATTTCTGTTAGTATTGTAATTTTTATTTCAGTACTAGTGTGTAATAGATGCATAATAGTATATGGAAATAGAGTAAAAGTTGCAATGATCGACGTTTTTGGCTAGATTGCGTGTCATGTGATTAACTATAGTAAATATTATCTTGTGATATTAATATGGGGTAAATGTTTAAAATTCAGATGGCCGACGAAGGAAATCAAGGAAATCTGAATAACGATAACCAGAGTAACATTAACGTGGTTAATGAGAATCCAAGCGTCAATAACAATGAAAATCAAGTGGATAATAGTGCTATCCAACACATAGTGGCACAAGGAATTATAGATGCAATGTCATTTATTCTTCAAACGGTTCAGGAAGCAAATAATAAATGTAAACATAGCAGTAAGCGACCAATTGAACCAGAACACAGCGTGAACAATGGACCGGTACTTCAATTGCCCATTCCAAAAAGGAGAAGAACCGTGTCTTACGGTTGTTCTTATAAAGAATTCTGGTCTTGTAAACCAATGGAATTCTTGGGCAACGAAGGGGCCATTGCAACCCTACGCTGGATAGAGAAGACTGAGGCAGTTTTAAGAATAAGCAAGTGTGCTGAAGAAGATAAGATACTGTTTGCTTCTAATTTATTTAAGAATTCAGCACTAGAATGGTGGAACACTATCCTCCAATCAAAAGGAAGTGATAGAACTTACAATATAGAATGGGAAGAATTTAAGGACAAGGTAGAAAGGAAATTCTGCCCACCCAATGAGAAGGAACAAATAGCAAACAAATTCCTAAACCTTAAGATGACTGGTGTGGATAGTAAGGGATAGACAAAGTTATTCTTCGAATATGCTAGAATAGTGCCAACCCTTGCTTCACCAGAACCAGTGTTAATCTCCCGTTATATCTGGGGATTAATTGGGGAAATAAGACACGTAGTCAAGGCAGCTAGACCTCAAACCATAGAAGAAGCTGTAGAACTAGCAAATACCTTGACAGATGAATTAGTCCGTACCCGAGAAGAGGATCAAAGAAGGAACCTAACCCAGAAACTCACACAAGAATTTCGTTCTGGAAATTCTAACCGTGGGAAAAATATAGGTTCTACCTCTGCACCCTACTGTAGGTATTGCAAAAGAAAGCATTCAGGAAGATGCTCTATATACTGTAACTTTTGCAAAATATCGGGACACAAGGAAGAAAACTGCAGGAAGAAAGCTAACAACAGGATATGTTACAACTGCGGAGAACAAGGTCATATCAAGCCTAATTGCCCGATATTAGCTCCAGCTATAGACAACAAGAATACTAAAAATTCTAGAGCATTTGTTCTAACTGCAGATGAAGCCAAGATGATTCCAGAAGTCATAGCTGGTACGTTTTTAGTTAATGATGTCTTTGCTAAAGTATTATTTGACTCTGGTGCAAACCAAAGTTTTATTAATACATCATTTTGCAAACTCCTTAATTCGTCATTAACTAAACTATCACAAGAATGCTTAGTAGAGACAGCCAATGGAGAAACCGTTTGGATTTCTGAAATCTTGCAGGGAGCAAGCATAGAAATTTTAAATCAAAAGTTTATTGCAAACCTTTATCCCATAAATCTGGAAGAATTTGATATTGTTTTAGGAATGGATTGGTTAATAGCCAATAAAGCCAGTATTTTATGTGATCAAAAGTCCATTCAAGTAAATTCACCAAAGGGTGAAAAGATCACAATTAAAGGAGATAAACCCTCTAGATCCACTAAATTCATTTTCGTGATGAAAACTGCAAGTTATATAAGAAAAGGATCTATAGTGTATTTGATTTCTATAATCACTAACACTAAAGGAAAAGAATTAAAAGACATTCCAGTAGTGTCTCAGTTTTCAGATGTATTTCCAGAAGAATTGCCAGGGCAACCTCCAGATAGGGAATTTGAATTCAGAATCCGTTTAATACCAGGAACAACACCAATTACCAAAGCACCTTACCATTTGGCACCCGCCAAAATGCAGGAATTGAAGAAACAGTTAGATGAATTATTAGAAAAGGGATTCATACAGCCAAGTTCGTCGCCATGGGGAGCGCCGATACTGTTTGTTAAAAAGAAGGACGGATCAATGCGTATGTGCATTGATTACCGTGAATTAAACAGGGTCACGATTAAGAATCGGTACCCATTACCGAGAATAGATGATCTGTTTGATCAACTGCAAGGAGCTCGATTTTTCTCTAAAATCGATTTAAGGTCAGGATATCATCAATTGAAGATACATGAAGAGGATATTCCTAAAACCACATTCAGAACGAGGTATGGCCATTATGAATTTACTGTCATGCCATTTGGTTTAACCAATGCCCCAGCCGCATTTATGGACATGATGAACCGAATATGTAAGCCATATTTGGATAAATTCATAATCGTCTTCATAGATGATATTCTCATTTGCTCTAAGAATAAAGAAGATCATGCAAAACATTTGCACGCACTTTTAAGTTTATTAAGAAAAGAAAAGCTTTATGCTAAATTTTCTAAGTGCGAGTTTTGGTTAGAACAGGTACAGTTTCTTGGACATTTAGTTAATCATGAAGGAATTCATGTGGATCCCACAAAAATCGAGGCGATTACTAAATGGAAAACCCCTGAGTCACCAACCGAGGTTAGAAGTTTCTTAGGATTGGCGGGTTATTATAGAAGATTTATTCAAGATTTTTCTAGAATAGTCATTCCCTTAACTAAGCTAACCTGTAAATCTGTTAAGTTTGAATGGGGATTAAAACAAGAAGAAGCCTTTAGAATCCTTAAGCAAAGATTAACCCATACACCCATACTAGCATTACCAGAAGGAGCTGAAGACTTTGTAGTCTATTGTGACGCTTCTAAATTAGGTTATGGATGTGTATTAATGCAACGACAAAAGGTTATAGCTTACGCATCTAGACAACTTAAGAATCATGAAGAGAATTATTCAACTCATGATCTAGAGTTAGGAGCTATAATTTTTGCTCTTAAGATTTGGAGACATTACCTTTATGGTAGTAAGTTTACCATATTCACTGATCATAAGAGTTTAAGGTATGTTTTCAAGCAAAAGGAGTTGAATATGAGACAAAGACGCTGGATGGAAATGCTTAGTGACTATGATTGTGATATCCAGTATCATGAAGGAAAAGCAAATATAGTGGCAGATGCTTTAAGCCAAAAGTATCATGAAAAGCCAAAAAGGGTACGTTCTCTTAAATTAAATCTACAAGTAGATTTAAATGATCAAATAAGAGAAGCACAAGAATCAGTAATCAAGGATGATACTGAAAAACTAAAAGGTATGCTAAAAGAATTAGAACAAGGAACAGATGGAATTTGGAGATTCCATAAAAAGAGAATGTGGATACCTAAATTAGGAAACCTACGTCATCGTATATTAGAAGAAGCCCATAAATCTAAGTATACGATGCATCCAGGAAATGAGTAAATGTACCAAGATTTAAGGAAAAATTTCTGGTGGATAGGAATGAAAAAGGACATAACAGCCTATGTTTCTAAATGTTTAACTTGTTCACAAGTTAAAGCTGAACACCAGAAACCCTCAGGTTTGTTACAGCAATTAGAAATGCCAGTATGGAAATGGGAATTGATAACAATGGATTTTGTTACTAAATTACCCAAAACAAAGAAAGGAAATGATACAATCTGGGTGATTGTAGATAGGCTAACCAAGTCAGCTCATTTCCTACCAATGAAGGAAACTTTCAGTATGGAACAGTTAGCTAAATTATATGTAAATGAAATTGTTTCATTACATGGAATTCCTTTATAAATTGTTTCTGATAGGGACAGCCGATTTACCTCTCATTTTTGGTCAAGTTTCCAAAAAGCAATGGGAACCAAGTTAAATTTGAGCACAGCTTATCATCCTCAAACGGACGGACAAAGCGAAAGAACAATTCAGACAATGGAAGACATTCTTAGAACTTATGTAATTGATTTCGGAGGTAATTGGGACGATCACTTACCTTTAATAGAATTTTTTTTATAATAATAGTTATCACACAAGTATTAATGCTGCACCATTCGAAGCACTTTATGGACGAAACTGCCGAACCCCAGTCTGTTGGGCAGAAATTGGGGAAAAGCAACTATCTGGACCTGAGATAGTGCAAGAAACAACCGACAAGATTTTTCAAGTCAAGAAGCAGCACGTGATCGACAGAAGAGTTATGCTGATAACCGACGTAAATCATTGGAATTTCAAGTAGGAGATAAAGTATTATTAAAGGTCTCTCCTTGAAAAGGAATAGCGAGATTCATCAAAAGGGGAAAGCTAAGTCCCAGGTATGTTGGACCTTTTGAGATTATTAGAAGAATAGGACCTGTAGCCTATCAGCTACAACTGCCAGAGGAAATGGCAGGAATACATGATGTGTTTCATGTATCTAATCTCAAAAAGTGTTTAGCTGATGAATCACTGATAGTACCTCTTAAGGATATAGAGGTAAATGAACAACTTAAGTTTGTAGAAAGACCTATACAGATTGAAGACAGGAAAGTCAAAAATCTCAAGCATAAGAGACTAGTTCTGGTCAAAGTGAAGTGGGACTCCAAAAGAGGACCTGAGTACACATGGGAGCTTGAATCAGAGATGCAAAAGAAATATCCGCACTTGTTCCAGTAGATCTCGAGGACGAGCTCTAAAACAAGGTGGGGAGAATGTAACAATCCTCACATAACCCGACACCCTCATAATATTTCCGACACCCTATTATATTTTAAAATGTCCCAATATGTCTTTAAATACACCTCGTATGTGAAAACCGAGCCCGAAATACGTTATAACATTTAAAAATAAATTAAAAATAGAAATATTAAGTTGAGGCGGGCCGCGTAGGACCCACCCCAACCTTACGCGGACGGTATCAAGGCTCAAAACTGATTTCCGGTGAAATTATATGTTAAGGCGGGCCGCGTAAGCTCACCTTAACTCTTACGCGGGCCGTGTGAGATCAACAACGCGGAGACACCCTAGGCCGACACGTGTCGACATCGTGGCGGACCTATCTGATGAGCCGGACAAGCTAGTCCGTTGACTAGCTTTGACGCGGGCCGCGTAAGCCCCGCTTATATGTTACGCGGGTCGCGTGAGACCCAGTTTCAGCAACTATATAAGCAGGCATCGGGTTTCATTATTCCTCGTTAATTTCTTTTCTTTCTTAAGCGAATTTCTGAAGATATAGGCATAATATTAAAGTATTATGCCCCTAATTAGCAAGGTTCTGCTCCGTTGTAAGTATTATAACCCCAGTTTCGTAATAGATACGCTGCCCGATTGATTTAGGGTTCCGTAACAACTGTCGTGATTCTGCCCGATGTAGTTGTTGGAATACCGTCTCGGGGAGGATATCATTAATATTTTCAAAGGGTTATGATACTAACCTATGTACATTTGTATAAATTATATATTATTCCCAGGAAACCCTTACGCGAAGTCTAAGATAACAATGTGAGTTTATCCTCTTTTTGTTAACCTTTTTGGAATGTTTTACAAAACCTTAATGCTTTACAATGTGATTAAGCGGTGATTGAGTCTTTGTAGTTCTTCAATTACTGCCGGTATGTTGGGGTTTTGTATACAAAATTTACTACTGATGCGTGTGAAGTGTTATATATATTAAGCCCTTTTAACACTTTATTAGCCAAGTTTTAAATTTATAAAACACGATATTTTACTAACACTAAACACACATATGGGCAAGTGCACCCATCGTGAGCGTAGTATAGCGTTGGTAAGATACCGAGGTCGTCCAAGGACACAAGAGCTTTTAGTACCGGTTTATCCTCAACGTCTAATCAAAATAAAAAGTTTAGAAAAATGTTTTAAACTAAGAAAAAAAATAAAAACTAACTAAAATGCTGAAAATAAAAATAAAAGAAAAACAGATAGACAAGATGAATCACTTGGTTCCGACTCGTATCTAGTATAACCTTTGATTATTTCCACACTTTTGCACATATTTAAGAGATTATCTTAGTTATTGTAGTAGGCCCCTCTTTTGAAGGTGACGTTACCCTCACCCCAGTAGTTTGAGTCAGCAAGGATACAATCCTAAAAGGGTGGATTATTGGAAGATAATTAATTAAGTTATTAATGCAAATTATGGTAGGCCACTCTTTTGGAGGTGACGTTACCCTCGACTAAGTAGTCTGAGTCAGCAGGGATACAGTCCTAAATAGCCGGGTTATAGTATTAATAGTAGTTAACTTATGAGGGGATCAAAGAGTTTGGACCCCCGCCATCCAATACCGTGAAGTATTGAAGGAGGTCCTACTAAATTTGACCCAGGTCCATTGCAGGACCTCTAAACGCTGAACAATGGCAAGACCTTTACCAAACCGTTCCCTTAACCCCCGACAAGGTAGCCAACATACCTCCATATAGACCGTGGAGATATGAATGGTGAAAATCTTTTATTTTATATAGATAGTAAAATAATGCCAAGACACCACGGACAAACGATAAGGAAAGATCACCTTCAACATAAGTAACTAGTTATTAAAGTCATTAATACAAAACCAAATAAAAAGTGCAAAAGATTAGAAATAAAAAGTATTATACTAGACACTTTGTCTTCACCAAGTGATGTAAGAGACTTAGGCAAACATAGCCTTGATTGTCAAGAACTCTTACGATCAATCTTGGATCCCGAGACGACTCACACACTCTACGATGGACAATGGATGATGGTGGTGGATGATGGTGTTGTGATGGTAGTGGGTGGTGGATGAAGTGTGAGAGAGGTGGTGTGCCAAGGGATGAGTTGAAATGAAACCAAGCACTCCTATTTATAGACTGAACAGAAGGCTGGGCACGGCCCCGTGTCCACTGGACACGCCCCCGTGCCTGTCTGACACTCTCTCTCTTCATTAATTGTAATTCGCAATTACAATTAATGCGCCTGCTGTACTTTCGCCACGCCCCCGTGTTCACTGGACACGGCCCCGTGGTGGGCAATAGAAGCTTCTATAGGTTTGTCTTTTCTGCTGCTTCTTGGGCACGGCTCCGTGCTGGCTGAGCACGGGGCGTGTTCAGTCTTCTGCCTTCTCTATTTTGCTTGGGAAGATGCCGTTGAGGGGTCGGGCAGTCCACTTATGTTCCTTTTCTTGTATTTATGTTGGATTTAGCTGTCTTTTTGCTTCTTTTGTGTTTTTTAGCTCATTTAATCCTGAAAATACAAAAGGAAGACAAAAACACTCTTTTTCCAATATTAGTACTTAAAAAGGGTTAGTTTTATGCCTCATTTGATGTAATTTATATGTTGCATTTTACACACATCAAATACCCCCACACTTGAACTTTTGCTTGTCCTCAAGCAAAACTCTTTAATATGTGGCTTACACTCCCAAATGGAATGGGTAGAAGAGAAGGTTTTGGCTTGTCATAGAGTGATGAGAATCCAAGATCCTTTTGGGTTTTATTTTTATCTATTTACAATCCTATTCGTAATGATTTGTTTAGAACGTTTCATAGGAGAAATTACTTATTTGGGCATAACATGCCTTTTTAAAATTCCATTTATATACACG
Organism: Helianthus tuberosus; assembly: GCA_030545235.1. Lineage (NCBI taxonomy): Eukaryota > Viridiplantae > Streptophyta > Magnoliopsida > Asterales > Asteraceae > Helianthus > Helianthus tuberosus. Next base: position 140,041,341 of record CM060426.1, on the reverse strand, counting down.
TTCACATACCTCACGGGAGAAATCACTCACACTCGGCCGAAGGTGTATTTTTAGTGAATCACTCGAGAGCGGCATGGAACTTACTCCTACCATAAGCTTGCCAAGCAATCAATCCTCATCCTTTTTAACTTTTATACCTTTTGTAAATATCAAGAGGACTTCGTGGGTTAAGGGTTAGGCTTGGGTTAAAGGTAGGTGGTTGGGATAGTGGTTTGTGGTTAGTAGAAAAAGGGTGAAAAAACGTAACAAGTGTCGGTTTTCGTAGGATTTTCTATTTTTGTAACTTTAATTTTGATGAAGCTGTTATTCAAACAAAGTTATTTTTTATGAACTTGTTTGTTTATCTTTTGCTTCATCATCAACACATTTTTTTTTTGAACGATCATACGAAAAAAAACCGAACTTGTTACTAAAACAAAGGGTTAAAAATAAAAAAAAAGGTTTTGGTGGGTAAAAGGGTGTTTGGTTTGGGAAATGAAATGAAAAGGTTTAGGCTCAAAGGGGCTAACTAGGGGGATTTTTGGGTAGGTGGTAAAAGAAAAAGAAAAATAATGGTGTAGAAATAAAAAGGGTTAGTCCTAATGCCTCCATCATTTACTTACTCGGGTTTAAGTTGATAAGGACCGGGAATGTATTGTCATGGCAAGTTCTAGAGTCGTAAGATCCAAACGGCTATTCACACAAGAAACGAAAAATGAGCATTTAGTTTAATGATATGTAATTGTATGCTCAATAAAGGCTCAAAACTCACTTTTGTGGGAATGGGTTTTTATGTGATCAAGTATATATAATCAAATTTTAACTAAGTTTGTCATGCCTTTTCATAATTTTCTTATGTTGGTTCTTTTTATCACTACGCTATCGGTTGTAAATTCGTAAAAATATAACCTTTTTGAGAACTTGAATTTTCCGAGTTAAACCTAGACAAGTAAAAAAAAATGAATTTTTTGAAAAAAATTGGGGTGATTAGCGGTTCCAATAGAGTTTTGTGTAAGGCTTGTATTTAGGACTTGCAAGATTCAAAGTTTTAGCATCCCCCCCCCCCCCCCCACACTTAAATTACACATTGTCCTTAATGTGTCCCAAAAATAAATTTTTAGGTTGATTAGATGTGTAATATGGTGTTAAAAGCAAAGATTTATGTTACTGGCATTCTGGACACGGCCCCGTGTCCGCTGGACACGACCCCATGGCGAACTGCCAGTAACGAAAACTTACAGAAGGAGAACACGGGGACGTGTTGGTTAGGCACGGCCCCGTGTCTTGACAAAAATTTGCAGGACAGTAACCAAACAGCAGGTCTGAGAGGTGAGCACGGGGGCGTGTTGGCTGGACACGTCCCCGTGTGGACAGTCTGTAAGCCTGAAAAACAGGTTTCTTCCCCCGGCTTTTCCATCCTGGCCCTATAAGTGCTGAGGCTTAGCACTCCAAGCCTCGGTTTGTACCTGTTTCATCACTTAATAGCACACCAAGTAACACAAACATCCTACATTACCATAGTTAATTGTCCCAAGCATAAAGTAAAAAAAAATAAAACGGAAAATAAAAGTGGTAAAGGAAAGTAATTGTTCAACATTTGGCACGCAGGCCACCAACTGTTCGATAGATAAAGGGACTTAAACCTGTGGGCTCGCCATCAACCCGCCCCTGCTCCTTCAAACCCCCTACTCCATATCCTCATCGCTATCATCACCTCCATCCCCATGCCCCGCCATATACTCCCGGATGCTGCCGATATCGTCTTGTATATCGTTGATGTTGCGTTCAATAGCTCCGACCCGGTGGTATGTGTTGTTGGCGAGGTTGTAGGCGTTCCTGGTACACATGAGGTTTTCCTGCATAAGATCATGTAAGCTTTGAAAGTTAGGAAAACCGCCTCCTTGTGAGGAGGATTGACCCGGATCACCATGGGGTTGATATTGGTAGTGGGGAGGTGGTGCGTGAAGAACTAGGGCCTCCTGCGGGTTCCATGCATAGCCTTGCGTCCTTTGGAAGCTCACCGATCCGTCTTCCGCCTCATAAAGTAAGTTCATGGCTCGGCAAATGTGGTAGTCAACTCGTCCCGACCATGGGCTTCTTTCAAAGGACCATGGAATTCGCGTGTAATGCTTGAAGAGACGGTACACCCATCCTCAGAAGAAGATAGGCGTTGGAGCGCGAGCAAGGCGGTTGAGATGCATGTTTCGTAACAGGAGATATGGAACATCGAGAGGCTTCCGGTTGTGGATACAGTGAAGGACAACCAAATCTTTCAACCCTACAACGCCGCTACTGTCGTGACGTTGGTTAAGAGAGTAGGTGAGAAGCCTGTGAATGTAGCGATAGAGCGGATCCCGTAGCTTCGTACTCTTGGTGCTGCTAGGGTTGTAGATTCCTTCACCGATTTGAGCCCATGCGGCTTGTCGTTCATTTTCATCCAAGTCTCGTAATCCCCTGGTATTTTCCTCGTTTCCCGATTCCTCTTCCTGGTACAGTCCTATTATAGCTCCAAACTGTGCCATAGAGATCGAGTACTTTGTCCCGCCACACCGAAATGCAACCCCTTCATTGTCGAATGGGTCACACCTTGAAGTGAAGGTAAAGGTACTGTAGAACTCCATGGTGCATTGATGCACCGACCGAAGCCTAGTGTTTAATGCAACAGCTAGTGGTCCCGTAACGATGTTGTTGAATCGGTCCAACTGGTTTACCAAGGTTAACAGGTCCGTGCATGCTCGCCTGGGGTACTCCTCGGGTCTTGTTTGAAGTATTTCGTATCTTGCCCTGGCATCGAGCTCACTTGCATTGAACCTAGTGAACTTTGCCATCTGAAAGAATACACCAAAAATTGCACGAAACAATGAGATTTTTAAAGAAACTGCAAACAGTGGGCTGGACACGGCCCCGTGTTCAGTTGGCCCCGTGTCCAGACGTCTGTAACCCAAAAACTTCATTTTTCGTCCCGGTCCCGAAAACTTGAAAATTTTTGGTCCAATAGATGCGGTTTCCCCCGAAAATGAAACCCTAAGTGCCGCTTTTCCCAAAATATCCCGTTTACCCTATCAATTTTATCTTTTTCGGTTCAAGAACAAGGGTTTGGGGTTTTTGTAAGAAATCGGGTGAATCTATGAACAATACAAGTCTATTTACTTCCCTTAACACTAATCTAACTAAATGCAAACAGATCTAAACAAAAATTTGAGGTTCGATCCGGATGAACTTCAAGAACCCTAGATTTTTCCCCAAATTTTTGGTGTTTTAACTACATGCAAGTAACTAATCTAACTACTAAAAGTGATAGAATCATACCTTGATGTTGTTAGATCGATAGGAGACGTTGAAATTTTGCGAAAAATCGCCTGAAACCAGAGATTTTGCGGGGAAACGGGGCGTGTGGAATGAAGAAACTGTTTTGAAATAGGGGATTTATCCCGACTGCTGCGCGAACACGGCCCCGTGTCCAGCGGACACGGCCTCGTGCCGAGCAAGGTTTTTTTTTTTTTTTTTAGTGCTCGTGTGAGTGCCCCTTTTTTCCCATAAGCTATGGTTAGAAAACTTACCGCTTTATTTTGTTGTCTCAATCGTTCGTAACTTACCAGGCATGATTTTTTATTCTTCCACCGTTTGAAGCGAGATCTCTTCTTCTTCATCCTCAATGAATCCTTGATAGAGTTTCAGCCGTTGGCCATTGACCTTAAATGGGGGCCCATTTCGAGATTTAATTTCTACTGCAGGCCATTGACCTTAAATGGGGGCCCATTTCGAGATTTAATTTCTACTGCAACGTGTGGAAAAATATGGGTGATGGAAAAAGGTCCTGACCACCTAGACTTTAATTTACCAGGAAACAATCGAAGTCGTGAATTAAACAAAAGAACTAGATCTCCTACCCGAAATTCATTAGGTTTAATATGTTTGTCATGAAAATTTTTTATTCTTTCCTTATAAATTTCAGAGTTTGAGTATGCACAATTCCTAAGCTCGTCTAATTCATTTAATTGACAAAATCGATTTTTTCCAGCAAATTCTAAATCTAAGTTTACATTTTTGATTGCCCAGTAGGCTTTGTGTGCAATTTCTACTGGTAAGTGACAACTTTTTCCATAAACTAGCTTATATGGGGTTGTACCTATTGTTGTTTTATAAGCAGTTCGAAAAGCCCATAAAGCATCATCTAATTTATCAGCCCATTCCTTTTTATTTAACCCTACGGTTTTTTCAAGTATTCGTTTTAAACCTCTATTAGTCACTTCGGCTTGTCCGTTTGTTTGAGGGTGATATGCTGTTGAGACCCGATGATAGACCCCATATCTTGTTAAAAAATTTTCAAGTTGATGGTTGCAAAAATGGGTACCTCTATCACTTATTAAAGCTTTAGGTGTACCAAAACGAGAGAATAATTTTTTCAGAAATCTTACCACGACTCTTCCATCATTTGTTGGAAGTGCCTCGGCCTCGGCCCATTTAGACAAGTAATCTACTGCCACAAGTATATATTTGTTTCCTTTCGATGGTGGGAAAGGTCCCATAAAGTCGAGTCCCCACACATCAAAAATTTCACAAACAAGAATGCCATTTTGTGGCATTTCGTTTTTGGAAGAAATATTACCTGTTCTTTGGCAAGCATCACATGTTTTTACAAGACTTTGGGCGTCTTTGTAAATGGTTGGCCAATAAAATCCTGAATCGAATACCTTTCGTGCGGTACTAGCAGCACCATGATGTCCTCCGTATGGACCTTCATGACAATGGCGGAGAATTCTTCGTGCTTCACTACCATGTACGCATCGTCGGACGAGTTGGTCGGCACACATTTTGAAAAGATATGGATCTTCCCAAAAGTAGTGTTTCACATTGGCAAAGAATTTTTTTCTTTGATGATGTGGCCATCCTTTTGCGACTATACCGCTAGCTAGGTAGTTAGCATAGTCGGCGTATCATGGCTCTTCCTTGTACTCCACCGTCTCCAGGGACTCAGTTGGGAATTTTTCGTTGATTTGCTCGTCCCTGGTTGCTTCCAAAGCTGGGTCTTCTAAGCGCGAAAGATGATCTGCAGCGGTGTTTTCTGCTCCTCTTTTGTCCTTGATTTCAATGTCAAATTCTTGGAGGAGTAGAATCCACCGAATCAAACGTGGTTTTGCATCTTGCTTTTTGAAGAGATATCGGATGGCTACATGATCTGTATAAACTATAGTTTTAGAAAGAACAAGATAAGAACGGAATTTATCAAAAGCAAACACCGCAGCTAGTAACTCTTTTTCAGTTGTTGTGTAATTTTCTTGTGCATCATTAAGTGTTTTACTAGCATAATAAATTGGGTGGAAATGCTTTTCTTTTCTTTGTCCCAAGACAGCTCCAACTGCAAAGTCACTAGCATCACACATGATTTCAAAAGGAAATTTCCAATCAGGCGCTATCATGATAGGTGCATTGACTAACATTTCTTTTAAGCTGAGAAATGCTTGATTGCAATCATTGTCAAAGATGAAATGAGCATCTTTTTCAAGTAATTTTGTTAGAGCTCTAGAAATTTTAGAAAAGTCTTTGATAAACCGCCTATAGAATCCGGCATGCCCTAGGAAACTTCTGATAGCTCGTACGGAGGATGGAGGTGGTAATCTAGAAATGGTATCTATTTTGGCTCGATCCACCTCCATTCCTTTGCTTGAGATCTTGTGACCGAGTACTATTCCCTCCGTTACCATGAAATGGCATTTTTCCCAATTAAGGGCGAGGTTAGTTTCCTCACATCGGGATAGCATTCGTTCAAGGTTATCGAGGCATTGGTCATATGAATCCCCAAAGATAGAAAAGTCGTCCATAAAGACTTCCATTGTCTTTTCTATCATGTCGTGGAAAATGGCTACCATGCAACGTTGAAATGTTGCAGGGGCATTACATAGACCAAACGGCATGCGTCGATAAGCAAAAGTTCCATAGGGACATGTGAAAGTTGTCTTTTCTTGGTCTTCGGGCGCTATCGGGATTTGAAAGTAACCTGAAAAACCATCCAAGAAACAGTAAAATTTATGACCGGATAATCTTTCTAACATTTGATCAATGAAGGGTAAAGGAAAGTGATCCTTTCTTGTTGCTTCATTTAATCGTCTATAATCTATACATACTCTCCATCCTGTGACGGTTCTCATTGGTATTAGTTCATTCTTTTCGTTAGTTATTACCGTCATACCTCCTTTTTTCGGAACTACTTGGACAGGACTTACCCAAGGGCTATCGGAGATAGGATAGATAAGTCCGGCGTCAAGTAATTTGATGACTTCGTTTTTAACCACTTCTTGAACATTTGGATTTACTCGACGTTGTGGTTGTATGACCGATTTGTAGTCATCATTCATCAAAATTTTGTGTGTGCACATAGAAGGACTAATTCCTTTTATGTCTACAAGTTTCCAAGCTATTGCATTTTTATGTTTTTTCAAAAGATTAATTAGTTTTTCTTTTTCTAAGTTATCTAATTTAGACGAAATAATTACAGGTAAATTACCATCTTTGTCTAGAAAAGCATATTCCAAACCTTTTGGAAGTTCTTTGAGCTCAAGTGGTGGGTCTTTGGGAGACTCCTTATTTGGTTGCTCATTTCGATCAAGAACTTTAAAAGTTTGTTCTATGGCGACCTCTTCCTCAACAAAGTGGTCAATCTCTTCACTTGTATCGGGTGGTTCATCTTCATCTTCAATTAGGGGGTCATTATTGCCGAAAGGATATTTGATTGACCGTTCGAGATCGACACTTCTTTTAAATGCCCCTAATTGAAGAGGTAGATTTTTGAACTTCCGGTTTTTCAAAGCTTCGTGAGTTTTTACAAATGGTCGTCCCAACACTAGAGGAGCGTCATCAAGAATGACAAAGTCGGTCGGGATTACCATTTGATTCGTTTGAATCAATACATCTTCAACTATACCGATTGATTTTATACTTTTCGATTGGATAGAAAAATGGGTATTTGAAGTGGAGAAAAATCACTAATACTTAATTTTTCGAAAATGTAGTTAGGCATTACGTTAACACAAAGATCTTTATCGATTGTGACATTACTAATAAACGAATTTTGAAAGAAACATGGAACCAGTGTAATGTTAATTTCAAATGGGTCTTCTTTTATTAGCGAAGTTTGATCATTAGTTAACTTAACACTTACCGTTTCGTCAATTTTAGTGTTAGTGCTTAACTCTTTTAAAAACTTAGCATGAGGGTATACTAAACAATGATTTTCAAAAGAAGGTGACAAGAGATTAATTTTTTCAAAATTAGACTCTTCTTGAATTTTAACGTTGTCGGACTCACCTTTTTCGTTGTTTAACTCATGTGTCGGTTTTTCACTTATTTGTTCTTCCATTTTTACACTTTCAGTTATCTCTTCTTTTTTTAATTCTTCTCTTGCGCGGGACTCCTCTTCCCTTGCGCGAGCTTCTTTTATACATCGATCGATAACTCTAATGTGTTCTAATATCCTATCGGTCACTTCGGTTATAGAAAAAGAATCGGAATTCTCTAAGCTTGAATCCGGTTGTTCGACCCTTTGCTCATAATACTAATGTGAAGTAGATGGTTCACACCATTGTCCTTCATTGTAAGCATATGATGGATAAGGTTCAAAATTTTGTTCTCCATAATACTCATATGAGGTGGGTTGTTCACGCCATGGTTCCTCATAGTAAGTATACGAAGGTGGTGACTCATATCTTGGTTCCTCAAAGTATGAGTAAGAAGGCTCATACCTTGGTTCATCAAAATATGAATATGAGGGAGGAGGTTCATACCTTTGGTCTTCATATGATGTGTATGAAGTTCGTGGTTCGTACCTGGGCTCCTCATAGTAGGTGTATGAATTGGATGGTTGATATGAGTGATTATTTTGAACCGAGCGTGTGTTACGACAATTAGTGCAATAATTACCCCTATAATCATCCTCCTCATAGGTGTAGTTGTAACCTCCTGGGTATTGATCCATAAGAATCACTCAGCAGACCACAACCAGGTCTTGAGATCAGAAAACAACAATAAAAGCAGAAACAGAGGCTGGACACGGCCCCGTGTTCAGGATCTGTATCTGGGCGTTTTTATGAAAATGCTGGACACGGCCCCGTGTTTAGTGAACAAGGCCCCGTGTACAGGTTACTGTAAATGCAAAACTATACTAAAATGCAGAAAAATGTGCGCGCCTTAAAAAGGTTTTGAAAAACTGATTAGGCCGTCGATTTTAAGCTTTCTTAAAATCCTTGTGTCCCCGGCAACAGCGCCAAAAACTTGATGCGTGTGAAGTGTTATATATATTAAGCCCTTTTAACACTTTATTAGCCAAGTTTTAAATTTATAAAACACGATATTTTACTAACACTAAACACACATATGGGCAAGTGCACCCATCGTGAGCGTAGTATAGCGTTGGTAAGATACCGAGGTCGTCCAAGGACACAAGAGCTTTTAGTACCGGTTTATCCTCAACGTCTAATCAAAATAAAAAGTTTAGAAAAATGTTTTAAACTAAGAAAAAAAATAAAAACTAACTAAAATGCTGAAAATAAAAATAAAAGAAAAACAGATAGACAAGATGAATCACTTGGTTGCGACTCGTATCTAGTATAACCTTTGATTATTTCCGCACTTTTGCACCTTTGATTATTTTTGGCTAGATTGCGTGTCATGTGATTAACTATAGTAAATATTATCTTGTGATATTAATATGGGGTAAATGTTTAAAATTCAGATGGCCGACGAAGGAAATCAAGGAAATCTGAATAACGATAACCAGAGTAACATTAACGTGGTTAATGAGAATCCAAGCGTCAATAACAATGAAAATCAAGTGGATAATAGTGCTATCCAATACATAGTGGCACAAGGAATTATAGATGCAATGCCATTTATTCTTCAAATGGTTCAGGAAGCAAATAATAAATTATACCCCTAATTAGCGAGGTTCTGCTCCATTGTAAGTATTATAACCCCAGTTTCGTAATAGATACGCTGCCCGATTGATTTAGGGTTCCGTAACAACTGTCGTGGTTCTGCCCGATGTAGTTGTTGGAATACCGTCTCGGGGAGGGTATCATTAATATTTTCAAAGGGTTATGATACTAACCTATGTACATTTGTATAAATTATATATTATTCCCAGGAAACCCTTACGCGAAGTCTAAGATAGCAATGTGAGTTTATCCTCTTTTTGTTAACCTTTTTGGAATGTTTTACAAAACCTTAATGCTTTACAATGTGATTAAGCGGTGATTGAGTCTTTGTAGTTCTTCAATTACTGCCGGTATGTTGGGGTTTTGTATACAAAATTTACTACTGCGCGTAGTAAATCGGGACGACAGTACGTTACCATTGGACAACGAGTTAGCCAATGTGTAATATGACCCACAAGTCAGGATTGACAGTACTAAATGAGTAATTGTGTAGAAATAAACAATGTGATCGCTCTCAATATTGTTTTAATTGATAAAATGTTTCTTGATTAAACTGGGATTCACTCACCAGTATTTTCCACTGACAAATGTTTTTAAAACGCGTTTCAGGTAACACAATGTGACAGCCAATTAGTAAAAAGCCAGCTGGAGAGCACTGAAGGCTTGGAAAAATGTGGCTATAAAAGTTACCTAAAAGACGATGTTTTAAATTCAATAAAATAGGGTTTATCCCTATAAATGTATTGTAATAAGAAACTTGGGTTTTACCCATGTGATTATTAATATCAAATATGGTGGTTTTACTCTGATAAACATTTCCTAACTACGGTCCTGATGTAATTTCCGCTGCCAAATTAACCAACTGATACCACCAAAACTCTGAGTTCGCGTCCGCACGTTCCCGGGACAGATAAGGGATCGGGGGTTGCGACAGAAGGTGGTATCAGAGCCAAAGAAGTGTCGGAAATAGGTGGTAGCAGGTGAAACTGGTCGACCAGACCTATAAATAGAGGCCCTCAGCAGTTCATTTCAATCGTTCAAATCTCGTGTTTCTCTCTCAATTTCTCTATAGTAGACATAATATTCGGGCATAATACCCCCTAATAAACGAAGCTATGCCTCGTTGTAAGTATTTTCACCCCGGTTACGTATTAGCTATGCTGCCCAATTGATCTAGTGCTCCGTAACGGCTGTCGAGGCTCTGGCCGACGTAGTCGTTAGAGTTCTGTCTCGGGGAGGGTATAACTAATGTAAATATTGGGTTATTATACTAATGCGTGTGCATTGTTTAATTAATAGATTATAACCAGGAAAATCACAGGAAAAACCCTAAAGTAGCAATGTGAGTAATCTCCTTTTTGTAAACCTTTTTACAAACTGCTTTTACAAAACCTCAAATGTTTTACTTTATATTAAACAATGATTGAGTATTTGTATTCTACAATTATCGTCGGTATGTTGGGGTTTTGTATACAAGATTTGTTGCTACACTGTGAGTAGTAACATGACTACAAGTCAGGTTAACAGTACCGTGGGTGGTAATTAAAGTAGAAAAATAAACAAATGTAATTGCGAGATCGCCCTCAATAACTGTAAACTGATAAAACCTGTCTTGATTAAATTGGGATTCACTCACCAGTATTTCCCACTGACAAAATGTTTTTAAAGGCGTTTCAGGTAACAAAATGTGAAAGCCAATTAGAAGCCAGTTGGACAGCACTGAAGGCTTGGAAAAGTGGCTATAAAAGTTACCTAAATAAAGAAGATGTTTTTCTTCCAATAAATTAGGGTTTATCCCTATAAACATGTTTGTAATAGAAACTTGGGAATTTCCCATGTGTTTAATATTATAAAATTGTGGTATTTTACTATGATACAATATTTCCTAACTACGGTCCTCATGTAAATTCCGCTGCCAAAATTGATAAACACCGATACCACTGAATCTGATCTCGCGGCCGCCCGTTCCCGGGTGATTAGGGGACGGGGGTTGCGACACTTGATGTTTGAATCAAGTTTATCAAACAGATGTGAATGCGTAAGCAAACCTCATAGTGGGAATGAATACGCTAGTGTCATGAAGCCCAGAGATTTGGGTAAAATGATCAAGGATTAACCTTGGTCTTAAGTAGTGAAAAACATGTTAGAACATAATGGGTCGAATAATTTTCTATTTGATTCGTAAGCCGTTAGTTCATAAATCAGGATTTGTTGTGAAATGAGGTAATAAACATAGAGGTAAACGTATTACAGTTGTATAGAAACAAGAATCATGTGAATCGAATAAGTATATTGAAAGTTATGCAAGTTACAAGTTGTAACAAGTGGAAAATGTGGAGCTGGGCAACTGCAGCTCCAACAATAATAATATTCTGTTGAAATGTAGCCTTCGCGTCACGCGACAGAAGGAAGGAAAGACCGTCGCACCACGTGACGATCGTCGCGGCACACGACCAAAAACAACTGAACCCATAGCGGCACGCGATGAGTATAAAAGCTGGAATTTTTGTTTGTTTTCTTTATTCATCTTAGAGAACTTGTTAAAATGCATATTAGAACTATCATAACTAATGTTTATGGTGGTTTGATTATAGGTTAGTGTTATAAGGCTCTCGGATGAGGATCAAGCGATGTACAAGAACCGAACACACGGTAAATGAAGCTTCCGCATTGATCTTGTTTTGTTTTGATAATTTGAATCATGTAGATACTTAAAATCAGTATTTCATGTGTTTTAAACTCAAAGTGAACATCGTTTTGGAATGTTTTTGTAAGATGGCATATTTGTCGTATAAATGCATATTTTATATGACGAATTGTTTATAAACTAGTAAGGATCTTACATAAACCCATTATAACGTAAAACCACAAGTTCATTATATATACGTAACATGAAGCTTACAAACCACACACACTCCAGCCGATTGCAACGCCCGTCCATAGCTGTACCTAACAACCTGCAAAGCATGCAGTAGGGTGTCAACATAAAGTTGGCGAGTTCACAGTTTATCAATGTTGTTCCAAAAACGTAGGTTGTTAAGTTACTCAATTTTATAAAATATGTCATGGGGAGCTACCCCATCTTTAAGCTACTAAACTGTGCCATACCGAAACTAATTGTAAACGTTGTTGGTGCCCCAAGTCAATGTCTATCAACATTGACCAATTGCCCAGGCATAAAAGTTCACTCACGTCCTCTACGGCATGGTGTGAGGTTTGTCAAACCTAATAGCGCTACTAACTATTATCCCGTTCGCCAGGCCCCGACGATTAATCGGTATAACTGTGTGGGAACTTTCAGATAGAGTTTCGTTTAGTCTGCTAAAGATATGCAGTATAAATAGTAAATTAACAGTATTCCATCCACTGGAATACTAAGCAATCCTAAACCAGGGAAAGTGTTGTTCGTTCCCAACCACCGGGAATACATGCTTTTAGTAAAATATATGAACTCACCTTAGATTAGCTTGGCAGATTAAGTTATACGAGCTAGTATGGTCAACCACGTCCTATTATGGTTACCAAGAACATTAGGGGTCGTTTATGTAATCCATGCAAATCATAGACACATCTAACAATTAACATGCATATAAGTTGTCACAACTACGTTACCGAGTAGTTTTAGGCACATGTTCGTAGGTTACACTATAACATGCCATTCATCAGTTATACAACCATTAAGCACATGCGGACACTAAAAGTAGCACATTTGACACTTTACCAACTCATAAGCGTGCATAACTCAATTCACTAAAAATAGGTTGTTTTGGGATGTCCGTTTACCGTACTTACGAGCTTACAAAAATTACGATCTTTTTATGTGACGCGCCCCTCGGAGGGGTTATCCTTGTGTTAAATTTTTAGAGTCTAACACTTTACTAAAAATTTATAAAAAAATCATTTACTAAGCAGCAAATCAGATTCGTCACTTTCTGACTGCAGCCCACGGAAAATTCACTTAAAAATCCTCGATTATCCGATTGACATAATTCCAGTTGGAGATTTTCATGACCTCCTGAAGCTACCTACATAAAAATTTGAGATCATAAATCAATTCCTAAATTGAGTTATGACATTCGTAATGGGCTGCAAATTCTGCCAGAAAACGCAACCTGAACCTTCGATACGAAAAAATTCATAAAACATTCAATTTTCGTCGAAAAAATGCAATTCCAGTGAGGTTTTAAAGATATTTCCGGAATTACATTTTAGACTCAAGAAACAAATGCTTTTGTCATATTTTTTCTACTTTACAGCCAATAAAAATCTGCTGTAAATTCTGATCAGATTCTGTTTGGATTTAGCTTTCAAGTATAACATGTTTATGACACTATACACCCTATTTTCAGCAATCAAAACCCAACAACGTCACATACACAAATTTTAGCATTAAGTTTCATCCTCAACATCAAACATAATCAAAACCCTAGCATGCATGCATGATCATAGAGTTACTAACTAGAAAGTATCATCATCTACACATTAAAATACATGATTCTAGCAAACCCTAACACATAGCATCCATGTTATCATGCATCAATAATCACAACAAGATCAAGAATTCATGTAGAATCAAGTAACGTAGCCATGAATAACAAGTAATGAGTGTATGTTAGAGGGATTACCTAAAACGATAGAGATGAAGATCAAGAACCCGAAAAAAGATGAGTTTTCCTGGCTTCTTCTTGAGTTTTCTAGAGAGAGATAGAGAGAAAGGGAGAGAGGGAGATAGGTCGACGTCTAGGGAATGGGGGCGATCTAGGGTTGGGTTTGGTTTTATTATATTTTTTTTAAAACAAAACTTTAGCAAATGCACAAAAGGTCCTCCAAGTTTTCCAATTCTCAAACTTGGACAAGAAGTTATCAACATAACTTTATAGAATGACACACAAGTCCCTTGTTTTGCATAGTTAATCAAATTAAATACGTTTGTTTGTTCGCGTATTACTAACTTGTGCATTTAAAAATTGTAATAAACAGAAAAAGCGTTAACGGCGTTAACCTGAAAGTACGGGATGTCACAGCGTGGACCACCCGGGGTGCCTCAGTTCCCGCGACATGTTGGGCTCGGTCCTGCCCCCTCACACGCGGCGTATCAGCAGCTACGTGAGGACGTTGACCATCTACATGAGGACGTTGGCTGGCTGAAGCATGTGATGTGCTGGGTAGCTGAGGAGTTGCAGGACCGACGACAGCGTGATGGGTTACTTCCACGACCCTACATTCCGGCTGCAGCATGGCATCAACATTATCAGCAGCAGCAACATCAGCAGCAGCAGCAGCAGGAGGATCCGCTGCCATAGTATTTTATCTTCTTCGATGTATTTAGTTCTTAGTTATATTATATCTTTTGTTATGTATGTACAAACTTATGCTGTAGATATCAAACTTAGACAAATATATCATATTCAGTCGTATTGAAACAGTATAGTATTTTAATTTAATTTAAGCGGTATAGTATGGAAACGATGTAATATATTCAAACTGTACCCGGGTATTTCAAAATAATTAACGTTATAAAAATTTAAAACTGCTATAATATTTAATTTAAACGGTATAGTATGGAAACACGGTAGAATATATTTGAACCATACCCGAGTAATTTAATAAAATTAACAGTATAAAAATCTTGAATGGTATAATATTCGAACCGCACCGAGACTTGGTATAATAATTTAATTTAAACGGAATTGTATTGAAACAGTATAATATATTCGAACCGTACCCGGATATTTCAAAATATTTAACAGTTTTAATTTTAACGGTATAGTATGGAAACGGTATAATATATTCTAACCGTACACAAGTATTTAAAAATAATTAACGTTATGATATTTAAACGTTTATAGCATTCGAAACGCACTAGACGTGGTATAATAATTTAATCTAAAGGATAACAATATAATATATTCGAACCGTATATACGTTTTTCAAAAAAGTTTAACGGTATATAATATTAATGGTATAACATTAACGATTATATATTTTAAGCGATATAACCTTGGAACCGGGTATGTATTTATACCACAAATACATCAAAATAACCAAACAAAATCCTGATGGGTTATATACGCTGCGTATAGCTCTATACGCAGCGTATATAAACCCTGGTTGTCTGTGCCAATGATAGCTGGGCAGGTTCTGAATTCTATGCAACTTATACGTTGCGTATAGCTCTATACGCAGCGTCTATGTGTAAGCGTATAGGTGTAACCCTATACGCTGCGTATAGAGCTATACGCAGGGTATATAAACCATAAATGTGCAAATAGACAGCCTTGATGTGTGAATAGTCTGAGCCAATAACAATTGTAATAGATGCTTATGGTAAAAAGATAAATCGTATCCTTAGAGAATAACTTGTGGGATAGTAACAAGTTATTCTATTCTTGTGATTATTTTGGCAAACTTTTTTTCTTAAATATTCTTGGGTATGTTCTGGCTGGCAGACTTTATTGTCAAAATTAAGCAAAGAATTTTCTTTTTTTTTTTCAAGCTAAGAATGTGGATGTAGTAATGGTTTGTCCCTACATTAAATAAATAGTTACTTAGTTATACCTTTAAAAAACTCACTTGTTTGGACCAGAGATGTTATTCACGTTACCCAACCCACCCACTTTAGGACATCTACAATTAACACTTGAGGGATATATAAAGTTGGGTAAATTATATTTTTCGTCCTTTATGTTTGTACCAGATTACAATGGATAGCATTTAACTTTAATAATTACAATCACAATCCTTTATTTGGAAAACCCGTTGCATGTTTCGTCCTTTACCCCAAACTAGGTTAGATATTTCAGTTAACTCTGATCATGTGCATAGCACGTGAGGGCATTTATGTCCTTTTACCTCTCATTTCTCACTTTTTAAACCCCCCTCTTTCGCCCTCCATTCTAAATTAGGGTTCCAAACTTAACCTGCTATCCAAGCTCCACCACCACCACCACCAAGTCCACTGTCCACCAAGCCAACCACCTCCGCTATTGTTTTGTTTCATTCATTTTACAAAGAAAACAGTACATGAAATGAAGTTCACCACCAGATAGATTACTTCGATTCGGTCAACTTCACACTGAAATCCCACAGCTGGACTGGTAGTAGATCCAAAGTAAACTCACGTTCTCCCAACTCGATTGCACAACCTCTTATCACTTCATTGGCTTCTACTAACTTCCCATTAGCCAATTCGATTGAGTAGGGAATATCTAACTTACTAGCGGCTAACCCAAGCATATTCTTAAATTCTAACGATACGAAGCTATAGTCGGCACCAGTATCAAATAAAACGGATGCATAGCGTTGGTTTACAGGGAACGTACCAGTAACGACATTGGGATCCTGGCGCGCTTCCCTCGCTTCGATATGGAACACTCTTCCACGGGCTTGGTTCAACTCTGGGCAGTTCCTCTTAAAGTGCCCGATATCACCACAGTTAAAGCATCCAGGTCTTTGCCCGTTTCCACCTCCATTTCCAGCTTGGTTATTCCTTGGGTTATGATTCACAGCGCCCGCTTGATTCACATTGTTGCCTCGATTCCCATTACCTCCATTGTTTCCTTGTGGGCGATTTCCAATTCCACCCCGGTTATTGTTTCTGTTTCCAAATCCTCCTTGGCCTCCCTGGCCAACAGTGGCCCAACAAGAATCCTTCAAGTGGCCAGGTTTCCCACATGCTTCACATACCTTCAAACCACATCGGCCAGAATGGTGACGCTGGCAGGTGTTGCACTTGGGCTGGGTGCCCATATATCCCTTTCCTTTCTTTCCACCACCAGCTGTAACCTGAGCTGGCGCGTTTGGCTCTCCATTCTTAACAACACCACTAGTGCCTTGTTTGAAGTTCGAGAACTTTCGTTTGTTACCTCCAGATGACTCGACGTGAGTCTCTTTCTTCTTTGTCTCGATCTCATCGAACTTGTTCAGGCGGATAGCCTCCTCAGAGAGAGCTACGCTCAAATCGATTGCCTCAGTGATTGTTGCAGGCTTGGAGGAGGTCACCATGCTTATGATTTGAGGAGCTAATCCCCAAACGAAGCGTTCAATCCGCTTGAATTCTGGAGTGACCATATAGGGTACCACATGCGACAGGTCGTGAAACCTCTGAACATATTCCGCGATCTTCGGACCTTCCATCTTCAAATGCCTGAACTCAGTTTCCAATCTTTGGATTTCAGCGCGAGAACAATACTTTTTGCGCATTAGTTCCTTCAGTTCGGTCCATGTTAGTGCGTAGGCAGCAGCTTCACCAAGTGTCTGTACTTGCAAATTCCACCAAGATAGGGCTCCATCCAGAAATAGCCCAGAAATGTAGGTGACTTGCTGGTCTGGTGCACATTTGCTCATGCGGAGAACAGATTCAGTCTTCTCGGCCCAACGAACAAAAGCGACAGCACCTCCGGTGCCATCAAAGTTGACAGGCTTGCAGTCTAGGAACTGCTTGTAGGTGCACCCTGTACATACGTTACAACATATGAATGGCATTAGCATCCTTGCTAGAGATATCCAATTAGATCATGGTATGTCTTAATGACTTAGTATTACCATGAGGTGGATTGTTGTTGCCATTGTTGTTTGAGCTGCTTCCGCTGGGTCCTCCTTGCGAGGCGGCGTATTGCGAGATGGCAGCAGCTATGACTTGTTGGAGTTCTGCCTCATTGGTAGGCATCGGCGTTTGACGTCTCAGCGGCATCTTCTAAAAGATGGGTTCACGTCGGTCAGGCCAAAATAAAGCGTACGTATATAATGATAGTAATAGTACATAACATCTTATGTTATAATCATATTAATCACACAACATCCCATGTTATAAAACATAAATAATCAATCAAAACATCACATATGATGAGAATACTGCGATTGTATTGCCAAACTCGAGACCACATGGTAGAGTGTACAAGTACATAATAGTGTCATACATCATCATCGACTAAGGGCTACATCACCCCAGTCCAAAAGAATATCAAATCAGTGTCAATACATCCCATATACATGATCAACAAAAGTCAGAATCAGAATGCAGTCTCCAAAAATGCTGTGTGGTCAGAGCAATCGCCGTCTTCTCACCAACGTCTACCCATGCTGTACTAAAGATGCCCTAAACTGATGGTGGTGGAGGAGGGGGAAAATGGGTGTAGAACAAACGTCGCAAATGGAGCCAGTCCTCCTCCATGGCTCTCTGGGTACGCAACCAAGAAGCAACCTGCTGCTCAAGTGCCAAAAGGCGTGCAGCATAGTCAGGTAACAATGGTCGAGGGTGCTGCGAAGAAGCAGGGTGGGTCTGACCCTGACACTGGCACGACGGTGGCTGAGCTCTCTCAAGCTCCTGAATGCGCCGTGTGAGTGCCTCCTGCTGGACAACAAACGACATCATAACGTCCTCACTAGAATACCCCATATGAAAAGGATGGTAGGGGTCGGTCGGTGGCATAACAGACGGTGACGTCCAGAGAAACGGCTCGTTGGCTGGATCAAAAGGTGGCACAAAGAATGGTGGTGCAGGGGGAATAGCAGATGAAGACTGTGGCATAACTGGAATATATGTCGGCACATGTCCAAAGGGACGAGCCGAGGAACCCTCTCCAGGTCGAGCTGGAGGTGTGTACTGTGCAAATGAAAAAGAGAAATCAACGTGACGTGCATCGGTGGTATGAGGAGGAATAGGTGGAAGCTCATCATCCGCAGGAATCCACCCATGCTGGGCGTGCTCATCTCGTGGGTCAATCTGTGCCTCAAAAAGTGCTCGATCAAACTGTACAGGCATAGGGTCAAGATGGGGTGCAACAAGAGGGTCAGCAGGTATATCAGCGATAAGTGGGGGATCAACATGATCAGCAGCAACAATAAGATCGCCCTCTAACAAAGGAGCATCAACAGGGTGATCATCAATGGGTGGGTCAGCAATCACAGGATCAATAGGTATGCCAGCATGAGCAGGGTCATGCTCAAGCACTGGGTCAGGAGCAGCTACTGGCTCAAGGGCCATGGCAGGCTCGGGATCAACGAACTCCATATCAAAATCTGCATGATCAGCGAATGCAGGGTCTACTGGGTCAACCATAGGCTGATCCAAGTGGATGAACTCTATCTCCTGGTCCGGGTCAAATCCAGGGGGAAAAACAGGGTCTGAATCCTCATCGAGGTCGTGATCGAAAGCAAAGCTAGGAGCAGAGACAGCAGATGATGCCCTGTCAGGATCTGAACCGTGTGAATAGTGTTGTGCGCTCCGAGTGTGTGACAGTGCGGAGGCCACAGACTCGAAGGAGTCTGGAGCGGGTGAGTGTGTAGGTGACTCCTCAGCTGGAGCATCTGCGAGTAACAAAAGACCACCGTCAGCTAGAAGGGCCTCGCCCTCAACATCGTCCTCCCGGGGCTCATCATCAAACAGATCGACGTCGTCGTCAACGTCGGCGTCGAGGAGTATATCGTAAGCAGGATAAACGGCCAAAGGTATGGGAGCAGGGATCTCTACGAGTGGTAGGTACCCAGCAAAAGGGCCATCAGCGGGCTCATCGACAGCGTCGGGCAGCGCAAAGGGCTGAAAGTCATCCTCGTCTGTGCTGGTAACATCTGATGTGTGGACCTCGTGCTCTGAAGACTCTAAGTCGTCTGATACTATGGGTCTAGGGCCCGTGGGGTCCGAATCACCTGTGCCGGACGAGTCCATGGTGTCTGTAACACAACACAAATATGTACAAATAATCAATCAGATAAGCACATTAGTCACCAAGTAAGCAATCAAATAATTCTCCTAGTCCCACTAGCCTCCCAGCCTCTCAGACTGCTCTTCCTAGTCCTACTAGCCAAATTCTTCCAGCCTCTCAGACTGCTCTTCCTAGTCCCACTAGCCTATTCTCCCAGCCTCTCAGACTGCTCACCCTAGTCCTACTAGGCAACTACCTCGGTCTCCTAGACCGAGCCTCGGTCTTCCAGACCGAGCCTCAGCCTCCCAGACTGAGCCTATAAATAATAAATAAATGTGCTCAACATTTGTTTGTAAAAAGTTTTGGATCTGGACTTGAGTGGTATGCAGTGTAAAAATGTTTTCGTGAGAGCCCTAGTGATCATAGTCTAGACTCGAGAAGGAATCCTAGTTCGCTATGATCAGAGCTCTGATACCAAGCTGTCACACCCTGGCTTTGCGGAAGCGTGGTTATTTTGGTGTGACTTCTTAATACCATAGCTTAACCATAACAAGCTATATGAAATAAAAACCATGCAAGATCATCCATTAAAATAAGTTTGAAGAGTAAAGAACCACAACATTGTCTTAACGGATATCACATCCTAACAAACATAAACAGTGTTCAAAAGACACAACACCAACAAGAAATAAACACAGTTTAAGAACTGTGACTCGTCCAGGAAAAAGTCACATCCCTTAAACTCGGATGACCTCGAGACTAATGCAGCGGGAAAACGTGTCATACCGCGCCAGATCCTTTAATTCCCTGAAATACATGTAAGTTGAAAAATCAACAATAATGTTGAGCGAGTTCATGTGTAAGTGAGTAAATAAACCTTTGTATGTATAAAAACCCTGGTATGTAGCAAATAAGGAAAAAGAGATCACCAATGGTTTGCAAGGCCATTGATATGTGTGAAGTGCAAGTAGGAAGACTCAAACCTAGCAGATTTATGCGTTGGGTACAAAGTCACCTCGAGGTCCGTTCTGTTTGGGCCTGGGGCTGGGCTCGCTACACCCAGATAGATCTACCGCTCCTGCCCCTCGGTCCTACCCTGAGGATTAATGGCCTCAAGTTTCCGCCTACCCACTCACATGATCTGAATAATAACCCTCCTTACGCTAACCATACCATGTAAGAATTATTCGTAATCATAGTAACATGTATTTCACCCCCGCAGTTTAGAAAACTGAAAACAGTTAAGAGAAAAGGGGGACATGAACTCACTGTGGTGCGTCTCTACCAAGTATATCTCCTGATCAAGCAGCTGTGCGACGACCTACACGTACTAAATCTATTAGACGGACGGCCGTGCCTTAGCTTAGGGTTTAAGTTTTTGGGAAATAGTTAGACAACTATTTCGTGTTTATATTTTTGTAAATACTTGGTAATTATTCTCCTTCCCAAGGATGGGGGATTTAATACATGCGTGTTCGTAAAATTCGAAATACATTATTAAGTCTCACTTAAAAATATATTTTATTTCTAACTCCAAAAATATAATTATTCTTCCCAAAAATATTATATTTTATTTCATACAATTTTCCAAATAATATTCTTGACAAATACGCGTTCATTAGTATTTTCCGAAATGCGTAAGTTACGGATAAGGATCGGGTGGTAGTAATTATACCGTTGTAACTTATTATTAATTATGAAGGCGTATGCATTATTTTTGGAATCATTAGTACTTAGTAATATTATTTTTACTCTAAAAATAATATTCGTATATTTCACAAACTAATCATAAACATTTTACAAGTGACGCTTATGAAAAATATATATATCAAATATATATTTACCCCGTTTTTATTTTGTGAAAACCCCACCTCCGATGTTTCGTAAATAAAGTCGTAGCGAAACTTACATTTTGAAAACAAGTCAAAAATAGATTTACAACACTTGTAGTGAAAATATTCCCAAGTGTTAGGTTTTTTTTTTTAGAAAAATTTCGCCAGAGTTTCCCCTGTAACTGGAGGTGGCCACGCTTTCAAGCGTATCATTTTCTTTTAAAATCCAAATCAACAATTTCCTCAATCAACAATAAACAATATTCAACTAGTTAAAATAGATATAATCGCATAAATACATGAACTTGCGGTTTATCCAAAATATGTTGTATCTTTCCATTATTTTTAGTGGATCTTCGAATAGATCAATTTGGTTTCTTGAAAATCCTGTTTTTAAAGAAGTTTCGTCTTTACAACTTCTTGTCAACGTTTATAAAAAAAAATAGTTCTTTTGTCGAAACTTTGTGTTACACAAGTGTTTACACACTTGTGTGTTTATAATAAATCACTCTTGTTCATGTAAGATCCGGTTTTAAAAGTATGTTTTCTTTTGACTCTTGGTCCTTTGAAAATACCATTTGTAGATCCGTAGATCTACTAGTTTTGAACACTATTTCATAAGAAAAATCGATTTTACACAAGTTCATGTTTAGTGTGTAGTAGAGTTCCATCATTTAACCCTTTTCATTCTTAACATATTCTATGTCATGTTTCATGAACATGACTAATCCGGGTTAGATGATGATCCGAGCTACCACAACATAGATCGGCACTAAATAATCACCACAACACAAGTCTTACAAGTTTTACACAACTCTTATGCTTTTAACCAACATGTTCATCATTTATGTAAACTTTTAGTATGCATTCTTGTAAGTTCATAAATTTTAACCGACAAAGTTTATTTTAACCACTTTAGAATAGATCAAGAGGGCGTTTATAGTCACTTACTACTAGCTCGAGGCTAGGGAAGAAACTAGTCGAAGATTGGGTGGATAAAAGCAATGAGGTGAGGTCCTTCGCGTTCCGAATGCACCGAGCTTCCTTGTGTGAGATCCTTAACACTTGTATGCACTTGGAATTTGCAAGATCAAAACCGAAAATGGATGGATGGTTGTGGGGTCCTCTCGGCCGAGAACCAAAGAGAGAGGGAGAGAGTGTGTGTTGGTAAGTTGAGTGTGTGAAGGTTATGTTGGTTTAAGCTTGGTTCTTATAGACAAAACTCAAGATCATTAACCATTGGATCATATGTCTAATTGATATTAGACAAGAGTGATTATTTTAATCATACATAGGACAAGGGTGTCCCCCTAGGGGACGAGTTCGGTTGAGGGGGGGGGGGTCTCCTAGTTAGATTTCAACTAATAGTTAGGATAAAGTTAAGTTAAGTTGGAGGTTAACTCGGTTACTAGCGTGTTATGCATTACAGCGGGTGTTAGGGTATTCAGGGACCCTAACTGGCTCAGAAAAAGATAAACAATGTTATTGGCAATATTTTTATGTTCCGGGTAAAGTCCGGTTGTTCGGTTGGATAGTGATCCGATAAAGTGCTTAACAAAGCTTTAAAGTGTCGTTAATACTATTTTTAGTGACACCACTTATTCCCGACACTTTGGAAAGTGTCTAGTAATATTTTTCTCATGTTTTGGCACTTTATTAGTTAGCTAGATGCTGAATTTTAATTAAAGTGTTGAATTTTGTACTTAAAGTACGTTTTAGGCACATCCGGTCACTGTAATCTCATTCCTAGTGACGCAGTTCTACAACCCTTATATCCCTACACTCACCACTAGTGTAGCAAACTATCTCAGGCTCTTACAGGCTCTTACAGGCAGTACCTGCCTGGTGCTAGTTATGACAGCACGTTTAATAGGTTATCCGTTCATTGTGCTACTGTGCTTTTGGTGCATCAAGGTTGTCACAAAGGTGCTGTAAGCAAAACATGGAGTGACAGCAAGTAAAGTATGATGCAAGTAAGTACATATATCAGCATTCAAGTAGCAGTTTATCCACAAGTTCAAGTAAGCACAGTAATTAAGCAGTAATTAATTATTAATTAAGTCGTACGGATACCTGGTTTAGTGAGGGTTGTCACAGGAATAATGAAACGAAAGCGGTGGAGAGTGATGAAGGGGTTAAGTTTCGGGTAATGAGCGGTTTGTATGTATAAATGATTGCAGCTCACTGTGATACAACGACAACGAGAATGCTGGTAGGGAACAAGAGGGATTTGGAGAATATTAGGGACGTTAGTGTCGATGAGGGTAAAAGACTTGCTGAAGAAGAAGGGCTTTTTTTCATCGAGACGTCTGCGCTTGATTATACCAATGTCAAAGAGCGTTTCAGATTATGATTCGGGAAGTTTACAATAATGTTAGAAGGAAGGTTTTGAACTCGGATTCGTATAAGGGGGAGTTGTCTTCTAACCGTGTAAGCCTCATCAATGGCTCCAAGAACACTAGTTCGTGTTGTTGACAGTGAGTGAAGCCCTGTTTTTTTTTTTTTTTAAGGTATACAATGTTGTTACTCCGCCTTGCAATTTTTTTTGAGTTTGAGTTTGAGTTTGAGTTTCTAGGGCATGTTTGGCTAAGCTTATTTAAGTCAAAAAGGACTTTTGAGAAAATGATTTTTGGGAAAAGGAATTTTTGAAAACGAGTTTTTAAAAAAAAATGTTTGGATTAGCTTATGGGGTGGAAAAAGTCAATAAGTCAATAAGTTGTTTTTTAAAAAGTGTTTGGCTTAGCTTATTGATATAAAATGACTAAAAGGGACATTCTTTCATAAGGTATGTTAAAAAATAAGGGGTATATTGGTAATTTGTTGTTTGAAAAGCTATAAGCTGATCAAGAAGTCACAATCTCTTAACTTTTCAAAAACTCATTTTCCTTCATATCAAAAAGTCATTTTAAAAAGCACTTTTCCATTTGCCAAACACTAAAAACTGTTTATTGGCTTTTTGATAAGTCAATAAGCCAATAAGTTGGTTGGAAAAGCTTAGCCAAACATGTCCCTAATACCACATATAAAACATGTGTTTAATTAGTGATTGTCTGATATGGATCAATCGGTTGATAGATAATCCGTTGAGTGGATCAAGCTCAAAAGAAATTAGCAAGATGCAAGACTTGAGATAATTCTCTATATCCTAAAATATTAAAGATACTTTGCTATTTATAGCATTACAAGGAGAATAAATAACCCACTAACTAATAACATGGAGATCATTGGTAACAACCAATTACTCACTCTATTGACTAGGTAATACAAAGAATAATAAATTTAACATGTGAAAAATATATAAATAAAGGAAATATCATTTTGATGCAAAACCCACGAAGCTCCAACTTAGAAGGCACATATCATTGTTATCATCTTTTGTAACATTAATGCGTTCATTTTAGTTTGGGCTAATTGTGTAAAAGTTACCTGACTTAACTAAAAATTTTTATTTTGTTTTTTTTTTATTTATAAAATATTAATTAGATTGGTAATAAAAAGACCAGCATGCCCTTGTATAAATAGACTTAACTAAAATTTTTAACCTTGTTAGTGCTAAAGGACGAAACATGCAACGGGTTTTCCAAATAAAGTATTGTGACTGTAATTATTAAAGTTAAATGCTATCCGTTGCAATCCGGTACAAACATAAAGGACGAAAAGTGTAATTTACCCTATAAAGTTTAACAACATTTTTGGCAGTGATAACATTGTTTTGAATCTGTTTGAAACATATTTGTGAAGTGTCAACCCGATTCAAGTAGAGACCATTTTGAATATGCATCACATGTTGCTTAAACAACATTATTTATTGGGCAAAATGGATATATCAACTTTTCACCGTTCGAGGTGGTATATGTGTGGTCGTGTAACGTGTCAAAATAGGTTATTTGGAAAAATGGATCTGTTAGTTATCTTGAGAAGATGTCACAATGAATCAGGTCTCATCCGAAAAATTAACATTTTAGTAACATTTTCTATCTTGTGTTGGATTTGAACTTGAGAGAACACCCCGTAAAAACATCAGCAAAACTGCAAAAGAGTGCGTAATATACGAACAAAAGTAATTGCTATAGGTGTTAGTTTCGACTAGAGATGAACAACGAACGGGTATAACCGAACAAGTTTGGAGAAATCGACCTGAACCGAAGCCAGTTGTAACCGATACGTACAAAGCGTTTCGGTTTGTAATACAAACCTACCGGTTTCCATTCTCCTCGCCAAAAACCGAACCGAACAGATTTTTACAACGGGGTTTGGGAAAAAACGGTTCTTTATTTAATAGAATGTTTTTTTATTGATTTTTTTTAATATTATAAAAAGCCGGTTATTTTTATACTATAATTGTTCGTAAACTATAGAAATAATAAAATTCGTAATTTATGTTTTTTCTTAACTTTTTTTTTGTTGTAAAATCATTTAAAAAAAGTGTGTGCAAGAACCGGTAACCGAAACCGAAACCGAACCGAAACAACCAACCAACCATACAAACTGGTGTTAAAAACCAACCATAAAACCGCCCAAACCGGCGTGGAACTGAACCGAAACCGGTTTGGCCAAGAATCAGCCAAAAAAAACCGAGAATAAAATACAAAAGTCCACGTAGAATAAAATAAAGGTGGGGAAACCTAACGGATTTGAGTCAAATTGTAACGGGAAATTCTTGTATCGGTTAGGAGAAAACAAATTTTGGTCATGACAATCCACCATTGGCACCTTGTGTAATCCTTTTGTTAATCGAGAAATTATGTCAGACAAATATCCGATGTGTTAAGTGTTAAAACTTAAAACCCCCAGAAACTTTCTTAAGACCCAACAATCAGTATGTTTAATTATTGGGCCAGCCTCCCAAGCCCATTACCATAGGCCCACAGCCCGCAAAGCCACACAACCATTGTCCAATGATTTAAAATGTGCCGGCCACTTACAAAGATGTATTAAAGCAAAGTGTGTTTTTTTTTTTTTACTTTTTATTGTGATTCTACAACTCAGTTTTGTTGGAATGAATTTTATTTTATTATAAACTATAAAAAAAGCAAAATATATATGCATATGCAAGTTGTACCATATGTTGTGGGAGTTTTTAAAAAAAAATTGGATTTTTCCATTCTAACCCTAAAGTTTAAATCTTTGGCAAATTAAGCTTAAAGTTTCATTCTTTGTAATTTGAAACCCTTAGTTTGATTTTTCATTTATAATTCAAAAGTTTATATCTTTTGCAATTTAATCACTTTGATTTTTTTTTTTACTTTTAACTCAAAGTTTTACATCATTTGCAATTTAACCCTAACATTTTTTAACATTCAACATTGGTCTCTTATAATTTTCATCTTTCGCAAGTTTTCCGTTTAACGTTTCGTTCTAAATTTTCCGAGTTAACACGCCGCAACGTGCGTGTGCGGTTTCAACGTTTTTTCATCTATTTTTTCCCGTTTGACAGGCCTTTCGCAACGCATCTATTTTCCCCGTTTGATAAGTCTGTCGCAACGTGCGAGTCAGAGATCAACTTAGTTATTCTTTTTATGTTTTACACACAGGTTCACGGTCATGTAAGAAATATTTGACTTTTATCTAATTTGATATATAACTAATGAATCCCTGCCGCATTGCAGCGGGTGGTAATTCTAATTACTCTAAATAAGCAACAAAAATTATGCATTGGAACTTGTACATTATGCTTTAGGGTTTTTTTTTTTTTAAAAACTTGATTTTTTATTTTTAACCCAAAGATTTTTACCTTTTACAATTTTAACCCTAAATAATTCGTTTTTTTAACTTTAACCCAAAACTTTTCATTACTTTTAACCCAAAGGTTTTTACCTTTTGCAATTTTAACCCTACATAATTTGTTTTTTTAACTTTAACCCAAAACTCTTCATTATTTTCAATTTAACTTCACAACTTTTGTCACTTATACTTTTCATCTTTGACAAATTTTCGGTTAACGTATAGTTCTAAATTTTTCGAGTTAATATGACGCAACGTACGAGTGTGGTTCAACTTTTTTATGTTTTGTTTCAAATTTTGCAAGTTAACACGGCGCAACGTGCATGTGTGGTTCAACTTTTTTACCTATATTTTTTCATGTTTAACAGGTTCGTCGCAACACGCAGATCCTAGGTCGAGTCAGTGTTGGTGGTCGATAACGGTTGTGTAACATTAGTACTATTTGACACTGTTTTACGCCCGTCGCAACAGGGGTGTGCTTTGGGGGGTTTCCAAAGAAAAAATAGTTATGCATATAGTTGTCGTAACCTTGGCTTTGGGGGTTTTCCAAGAAAAAATGATTTTTTTTATTTTTCAACTAAAAGTATTTCATAAATTACTTTTAACCCAAAACTATTTGTTTTTTTACTTTTAACCCAAAAATTTTTATCTTTTGCAATCTATCCTCACAACTTTTTTTACTTTCAACTTTGGTCTTTTATAGTTTTCATTTTCCGAAATTTTTTTGCTTTATGCTTGGTTCTAAATTTTGTGACTTAACACATCGCAACGTGCGTCTTTGGTTTAACGTTTTTACGTTTCGTTCTAAATTTTGCGACTTAACACGACGCAACGTGCGTGTGTGGGTGAACGTTTTTACATCGTCTATTTTTCCCCGTTTGACAGGTTTAACATAACGTGCGGGTCCTAGATCGACTGCGTCTTTGGTTTAACGTTTTTACGTTTCGTTCTAAATTTTGCGAGTTAACTTGACCCAACGTGCGTCTGTGGGTGAACGTTTTTACATTGTCTATTTCTTCCCCGTTTGACAGGTTTAACATAACGTTCGGGTCCTAAATCGACTTAGTTATAACTATGCGGCGGGTCTCAATCCTAGTTCTTATAAATAAGCAACAAAAACAAGCAATAAAGCTTGTACTTTGTGCCTTGGGAGTTTTCCAAAAAAAAACCCCAATTTCCCTTTACACGTCCCTCCTCCTTCTGTTCTCACTCACAACCCCACAAGAAGCAATCTCTCTCTTGCAAGATGGCAACGCCTGAAGAACCCTGAATGAAACCAACGATCAGACAACAGACAAGGTCTCAAGCCCAATCTCTCTCTTGCAAGATGGCAACGCCTGAAGAACCCTGAATGAAACCAACGATCAGACAAGGTCTCAAGCTCTGTTTATCACAATCGGAAGAACCCTGAATCAAATCTTTGACTGAAAATCGATAAATTCAGACCAACCCTTCGTAGATAAAAAAGAACGAACCCGCAGAAATCGAACAAAACCTGCATCGATCGTTTAAGGTTAGATGGCGGTGTCGATGATGATTTGAAGTTCTAGATGGCAGATGATTGCCTTTTTTAGACCCAAACAAATAGAGCTGATAGTGAGAGAAGAATCACCGGTCGGACTTCATGGCTTTTTGTTCTCATCTTTTGCGGCGTTTCAAATCATTAGCAAAACCTTCAAATCAGTCGCCCCCAAATTGAGTTGTCGGACCTACAGCTCCAGTTTTTCATTTGTATAGCCTTCTTCATTAGTAGCCCAGGTTTGTCTTCTTTTTTTTTTTAAGATTAATTAAATTATTTTATGCAAATATTAGTAGTAATTGAAAGTTAAGCAAAAAAAAAAAAAAATAGATTTTGATTTTGATGATGTAATGTTGAACTCTGCATATTTCAATTTTCTTCAATCGTGGGATTCGGGTTTAGGTAGGTATATGCATTTAGCATCTCTGATCAGGTGCTGCTGGCGAAGAGAGTAACCAGGCACGTGAGCTTAGGCTAGAGGGTATGGTGATGGTCCTCCCTTGGAGGATGATCCGCCACGTAGGCGCCACATCATAGTCATCCCAAGGATGGTCCATCCCACAAAACTAGAGGGTATGGAGGATGGTCCTAGAAAGAGAGTGGTGTGTTCAAGCGAACATGTGCCGGATCAGAATTTAACGGTCAAAAATGAAGGGGGGCACACCAAAAACGGACCGTCGTCAACGTCTTGAGCAGGACGGCGAGGACGGGGAGGGGGGGCGGGATGGTGCGCCGGCGTCGCCGGACCTAGACGGGGGTGGGGACGAACCCCATACCCTTTAGAAGTTTTGAACTAAATATGGCAGTCCATTTGCTGTATTTTTTTAGTGTGGTTGTCCTTTTATTTAAAGGGTTTATACATATTCATTTTCTTTAGCAGTTCATAAAGTCAGTGTGCTTGCTGTTTATTTAATTAAGTAATTGAATCTCACCAAAGGACTTGTAGCCTAGCGGTTCAAGATGTGTAGTAATAGTGTTTCTTTACAAGTGATGGAGTTAAGTCTAAATAAATAGACATTGGTGTAGATTTTGGAGCAGGTATAATAGGTGTATAAGTTAGCCGTTTAAAAAAGAAAAGTAACTGAATCTCATTTGACATTACTTGTAATAATAGTTCACCTTACAATGAATTTGAATAGACATTAGACACTATTTTACCTTTGTCTAATGTTTGTTGGTCACCCACAAGTTTATTAGATTACTCGAATTGTCGTCTCATTCAATTATTTATGTTTTGTGAATGTTTGCTGCTTTCGATATTAAAAATATATGCATATACAAACATGACAAACATTACTTACAACTCAAGAGACAAAGGGACTGTTTTATTGAGACCTTCTAGCTCCAATATTTTTTTATATATTTTTGGAAGTTGGTATGTTTAAACTAAATAGACGTGCAGGAAGATACATATGAGGAAAATAGTCTAAGAAACATGTATTGGTTTGATCTTAATGCTCTAGGCGGTGCCGTACTGCCGTTTACTTGAAGTAAACACTAAGTTACCCTTTCAACACTTAGTTTTACAAATAAATTCCATGTTAGATTACTCTGTTTTACGTATATTACAAATTTGTAATAATGTAACTAATGATAGGTGTTATTTTCATGTGATGTTTTGTAGTTGTAAGATCTAAAGGCAAATTGGAGGACAAGGACAAGAAGCATAAAAAGCACAAAGACAAAGAAAAGGTGAAAAATGAAGCATAAAAAGCACAAAGACAAAGAGAAGGTGAAAAATGAAGAACATAAAAAACATAAAACATTATCATCAGGATAAGAAAATCAAGAATGATAAAATCAGTCATCGTGGCTCTGGTTTTGAGTATTTGAAGAAACCACTAAAAGGTTAGATTCTTCTGTCGTATTTTACTGCTTTTAGTTTGATAAGTATTAAAAAATTGAGTAATATATAATTCGCACACATGTTTAAACCACACAATTAATTTTATTTCTTTCAATGGTACCAGAAAAAGATGGTTGATGAAGATTAGGACCTCAGTGCCATTCACAAGCACCCGAATACCAAGGTAAATTTGATCAACTTTTTTTCCAACTTAAAGTGTTATAGGCTTTTAGTTACCTATTTGTATTTATAGTGACCAGTTCGAGAATTGATCACAAGTTTGATTTGATGTATGCGAAGAGGGCGTTTGTACATTGGTATGTTGGTGAGGGTATGGAGGAAGGGGAGTTCTCGGAGGCGAGAGAGGATTTGGCTCAATTTGGTGTGTAAGAAAATTGAAAAGTGGGATGCAGTAATTTGTTCATGGTGCTTTGATTTTGTTAATTGTGTTGATGAATTTTGTTTTTTTTATAATTATGACATTTTATGTTGCAGCTCATCTTTTGGGTATGATCTGAATTTATGTAAAAATTTTGAATATATGCTGTTAATTTTGAATTCATGTAGCCGCAGAAAGTAAAGTGTGTTATTTTTGACTTTATAAGTCAGCTGATGCAAATTTGTAACTTTTTTATGGCCTGGCCTGAACCTATTTTTTAACCCATCTTCACCCAAACCCATCCTGACCTAAACCCATTCTAACCAATACCCATTCTGACCTTTTTTTATCAGCCCATCCTGACCCAAACCCATTCTAACCCAAACCTATTCTGACCCGGCAACCAACCCAATCTAACCCGCCCATTTTGCCACCTCTATCTATCACAAACTGAGGGGCATGTGGCTTTAACTTTATTTGACATCACTGAGATAGTTGCTTTACCACTTGAAGTAAACCACGGGAGAACCAATTCACTTCTCAAACATGGATAACCTATCTTTCTATTCGTTTATTCTATTTTTGGTTCATAAACACTCTATTCGTGAAACGGGTCTTATAACGAGCATCTATATTCCATCATCTTAATCGCAAAAACAATAATGTTGATGAAGATTGTTGTTTACTGTAATGTGCATTTCTTTTACCATTTATTTCACAGCTTCTAAATAAGAAAAAATAAAAATGGTTCGTGATACTACCCCCAATTTGGACTTCCTAGGTTCAAAACAGAGACACAAGTCCATATATACATATAAATCGAACCAATAAACTGGTTAGTACATACATAAACACATACAGATATGTGAAAAAAAGACCATGAAGCTGCAATTTGAATTACAAATTCATGTAAAAAAGAAACAGGCATTCTACTTATAATTCTAATAAGTTAATTTGAATCCAAGTAACCAGTAACACAGTAGTAACAAATAAGCATTGTATAGTCTCTATAAATAGCTAAAATCATAAAGTAAAACAAGCTACACTTAATGAGAAAAATACATAATTACATTCAATTAAGTTAGGTTAAGCAAAATCACACCGAATCGGTGTAAATCAGAGTTGAGGTGAGAGTGGTGGTGGTGAAGTGAATGGAAACTGTAATTACACGTGCTTCTCTCCGGTGGCGGAGCTTGAACAAAAGTTCAAGAGGGGCGAAAGTCATGGGACCCAAAACTTTTTTTCCTATCGCTATCTTTCGGGTTATTGTTCAGGTTGGCGATTCAGTTCGGGTTGGCGATTCAAACAATAATAACTCCAAATATCTAATTATTCGTCATTTATTCTCCAAATCCCAATTCCACCGCTATAAACCCTAATTTTGGAATCTTTAAACAATAATCACAATAGATGAAATGCATAGGTTAATCTCATTTTATATGATACAATTGAGGTCTGAAAACCTACGAATACCCAAAAATTCGATTCAATATGCATATCCCTCAACAACCCTACTTCACAGCCTACCTTCAAGAACTCAACAATGGTGAATGAGAAGCTAAAACAAAGAATTACCTAATGAAGAAGTCGTGATTACATGCCTCGTTTATCCTCTTTCCATTTCGGGTGACGAACAACAACAGCAACAGAACCCAGTATTTACCTTGTTGATGCGTGGAACAGCAGGAGACGTGGCGCCCTTCAATTTTTTTTTTTAAACAAGTTTGAATTTTGATAAGAAACCACCCTCAAGTTTCATTTATTTAAAAACAAGTTTTAAATTACATTAAAAGCCCTTACAAGTTTAAAATTTACTAATAGTTATGTTCTTCACGTTTTTTAATAACTCAATAAGATAAATACATATAAATTTTTTTGACAAGAAAATTGGAGTAGGCCGAATTTTAGGCAAAATAATTTGGGGGACTGGACTCAATACCTTTAAAAATTCAGAGAGAATTCCCAAAAAAAAAAATTATACTACCCAGCGAAAAAAACGGGGGGGGGGGGGGGGGGGGGGGGGGGAGTTGCGCCCTTGCATCTTTCGGTGGTATGAATACCATTCTTCTATGACATCGTTTCGGTTTGATGGGAAGTATTATTTGCGGTGGTGGAATGTGTGAAGTTGGAAGTTTGAAGAGTTAGTTGGATTAGGTTTTTTGTATGTCGGAATGCAATTTTTTATAATAAATTTTAGTTTTTTTTCGAATCAAAATAATCAGATTTGATAGGCATATAACTAAAAATTTATTGTGATAACCTGATTTATTTTAATAATCCAAAAACAAAGAGCAAATATAAAAAAGGATAAATAATAATTGAAAACGAAAGTAAGAGTCTGTTTGTTTACCTTTTAATGATACTCTTAATGGTTCAGACCTCTTACTGGTTCAGACTGTTTGTTTCACGAGTAGATGTTTGAATGGTTCAGACATTTGTCTCTGAAGGTTAAGATTTATACAAAGTCTGAATGGTTAAGACATATAATCTGAATTAGTAAGACATTTGCCTCTGAACGGTTAAGCATTATACAGGCTCTTAATGGTTCAGACCTCTTACTGATTCAGCACTTAAGGGTTCAGACATCTTACTGGTTCAACACTTAACCATTCAGATGTTGCCAAACAGCCCCTAACCCTTATTATCAGTTTTAAGAGTCAGATAATAACTCATCTACGAAAGGGCTTGTAGCCAATGGTATCAAGGTATTGCATTGATGTCACACTCCCAAAAATGGTGAAGGACGTTTAGTCTCATTTGAGAATTGAGACAAGTGGTGTAGATCTTAGAAGTAGTTTTTTGGCATTTAAAAAATGATAATAGCTCACCTGACTTATACCTATTTAACTATTCACTTTAGTTTTTTTAATGATCCACATCATCAATCACTTGGTATGAATACCATTCTTCTATGACATCGTTTCGGTTTGATGGGAAGTATTATTTGCGGTGGTGGAATGTGTGAAGTTGGAAGTTTGAAGAGTTAGTTGGATTAGGTTTTTTGTATGTCGGAATGCAATTTTTTATAATAAATTTTAGTTTTTTTTCGAATCAAAATAATCAGATTTGATAGGCATATAACTAAAAATTTATTGTGATAACCTGATTTATTTTAATAATCCAAAAACAAAGAGCAAATATAAAAAAGGATAAATAATAATTGAAAACGAAAGTAAGAGTCTGTTTGTTTACCTTTTAATGATACTCTTAATGGTTCAGACCTCTTACTGGTTCAGACTGTTTGTTTCACGAGTAGATGTTTGAATGGTTCAGACATTTGTCTCGGAAGGTTAAGATTTATACAAAGTCTGAATGGTTAAGACATATAATCTGAATTAGTAAGACATTTGCCTCTGAACGGTTAAGCATTATACAGGCTCTTAATGGTTCAGACCTCTTACTGATTCAGCACTTAAGGGTTCAGACATCTTACTGGTTCAACACTTAACCATTCAGATGTTGCCAAACAGCCCCTAACCCTTATTATCAGTTTTAAGAGTCAGATAATAACTCATCTACGAAAGGGCTTGTAGCCAATGGTATCAAGGTATTGCATTGATGTCACACTCCCAAAAATGGTGAAGGACGTTTAGTCTCATTTGAGAATTGAGACAAGTGGTGTAGATCTTAGAAGTAGTTTTTTGGCATTTAAAAAATGATAATAGCTCACCTGACTTATACCTATTTAACTATTCACTTTAGTTTTTTTTAATGATCCACATCATCAATCACTTGGTTTTTTTTTTATTCTGACTTTCTATGTCGTCATTTATGTTGATGTGGTATTCCACGTCATCAAACACTTGGTAAGTGCCTATGGAGGAATGACCCGGCCCGGTCATTTCGGGTCGGATAACCATCATTAAATACAGAATAATAATAAAGATACGGAAGATATTCCCATGCAAATATAAGGACGGTGCAATTTCCGAAAAGTTAGGAGATGCGGCTAACCGACTCTCCGACTTAAGGGGAAACCCTAATTTGCCAGAACCTATAACTAGAGGACGGAATCATAAGGTACGATCATGCAATCTCTCTCTGTCCTAAACAATTATTCTCGCATCTACGAATACGTATTCTCATGCCAGAGGGTGGTTACAGGAATAACCCCATTCCTGTTACGAGTCCTAACGGTGTTCTGTTTTGCAGAGTGACGTTCAGACCATCTACGATTAGATCACCCAACATACTAACGGATAATCAGGTAACGTTTATACATTGGCGCCATCTGTGGGACCTGATACTAAGAATCCATTACCATGATGAATGGTTTGAACATCAGTTCTGCAGTAACTAGCGTCGTTCCAGCACCTACTAGCCAAGAAGGTGCAGCTTCAACAAATGTGACTACGACGGTTTCTTCTCTGGCGATCATGAGGTCCTTGAACAAGGAGTTTGATGCAGAGATGCCGCCAGGGTATGGTAGCGGGTCCGTTAGGGCAACGGTCACTGGTGCGGGATCTTCAACTCACAGTGTAGGGTTAACTCAGCTTACGACTGCATCCACGACGATGATTACTCTACCGGTTTCACAGGGGTTAGTCTCAAATACCAGCTTGCCAATGTTTACACCGACCTCAGGTCCAAGGGACTGCTATTATCAACCTGTCTGCACATCCGCTGTCGGGACAACGACTCAAGTTCATCCACCAGCAAGCAACTTTCAGTTTCCACCATTGTATTCAGCGGCTTTGACTGCGGCGATTTCCACCCAGCCCCATCAGCCAATAATGATGCCACAGGCTGTACAACATGCTCCCATATCACCCAGAATCAAGCATATGTTCCGCCCTATTATTACATGCCACCTTATAACTACACGCCGCCGTAGATGTATGGGCTAACACCATCCAGCCTCACAATTCAACCCAGCCCAACAGTTCACTAGAAAAAAAAAAAAAAACTAAATTATCACCAACACAACCCAAGTGAGCCCAAGTTTTCACTACTATTAGCAACCCAGCCCAAATCAACTCTTTTTTAAAAATATATATATTATGAATACTTTTTTATTCCATTAAAAGTATTTCTTTTTATTTCATAAAAATTAAATTAGTTATTTTAGCTATATAAAAATAAGAGAAAGGAAAAAACTAACATTCATCAAATTGTTAATATTTAATTTATATTAAAGTATATGTTTTATAAGGAACTCTATTTTACTTCATTTCAAAATTGATTAATTTCAATTGTATTTTTTATAATAACTAGTAAATTATAACCTTCTAAATTAATTTATTAAGGAATATAAAGCACGAATTATATAAAAAGATGTTAGGGCAATAATATTTCATATATGTGTGAATTATTTATAAATTCATTGAATGATTATAGTCATCTGATCTATTTCTTGAGAAATGAAATAGCTCAAAATACTCGTTCGTGAGAGGGTGCTGAACGCATCTCAAATTTATACCAAATAGTTCACAATATTTGGTGTTTTTAGTGTTTGGTTAGAAGAAATTTAAGGTCAAATTAATCGTAATTAATCAACAACTTATCTAATTTCGATCCTTATAGGAGGTCCTAATTTGAATTTATGACCAAAGTTGTATAGTGGGCCTAGTCCGCCTGGAAATGCATTTAACTCTCAACTCAATACTTTGAAATTGATGTCCCATTCCAAAAGAGCATGTTTATGCTCTTATTTTATGTACGAAAATAAATATTTTATGCTCTCCAAATCTATCCCAATTATCCCATCCATTTTCCCGGCTCAATTTCCACCTCAGCACTTTTTCCCTCCCGATTCCATACTGTGTGGCTTATAACCATGAGTGATCAGACAAATCATCATCAGCAAAGCATATAAATTTGGCATGTAATGGTATATTTTCCACCTAACATTTCATCTTAGGCGTTGTTTGTTTTTTCCAAGAAGAACTTCCTGACCTCTTATATCTGCGTCGCGCAGATCTTTGGGTCTGAAGACTGTTTGTTTTCTCGGAAACCTTTCATTAAAAAAGGTCTGTGCATCCTCTTTTTGGTGTAGATGTGGGTTAAGCTCTTCTTACCTCTTCTCCATCCTTTTTTTTGCTAGATATCACAAACACAAAAAAACCCTAGCTCCTTCTCCATCTTCCCCTTCTCCATCTCCTCCACCCCAGTCGTCGCCTCCCTCCTCCCTCCCGCCGCTTACTCCTCCCTCCTCAACGGCGCTGCCTCTCTCCCTCCTCCACGCCGCCGCGCCTCCTCCCTCCTCTCCGCCCTGCTGCCACCAACCTGCCACTTCCTTCAGCCGACTTTAACCACAGCCGACATGTATGTATTTGTTTTCTAAGAATTGTTTTTTTTTTTTGTTTAATGTTTTGAATTGTTGGTGTTTATATTCTGATTATAATTGTTGCTTTCGATTATGTTAATAAGTTAATTATTGGTGTTTATATTATGATTTTTGTTGTTTAATGTTAGTTCATAAGTTAATTGTTTTTTTTTTTTTGTTTAATTTTTTTTTTTTGCAGAAGTTAAAAAACAAACAGTCTTTTTCTTACAGACTGTTTGGTCCACCTCTTTTGCTACAAATGTCTGTAGATGCGGTCCGCAGACTGCAGACGTTTTACCTCTGAAGAAACAAACAACAGCTTCGCAAACAATACTTCTTTGTATTAATTCACCCTTTTTATTACCTTTTTGGGATGTAAAGTTACCCAAAGTTTATTTTTAATGAATAAAACCCTTGGAAAATATTTTATTATAAAAGTTAGACTATCACTGATGTTTTGGTCAAAAATCAGTTTTTAGGATAATGTAACCAAATTTTGTTTGTGAGGTAGAGTGCTTATGTGTTGAACAACAATGTAAATGATTGTAAAGTGTAAACAACAATGAACACCGTGATTTATACGAGGAATAAGCCCTTGATCTTTAGAAGATCGCCGGCATAAAAAACCTCGGGTGATGGAAACTACTGATCACCAACTATATTGAACAAACAACAAACAATTTGATATAAATTCGGATGATATTGAGCTTGTTACAAGTGAATTCTAGTGCACGGGTTTGAGAGTAGTTTCAGTGTTGCTAGAGCAGAGTGTTCGCGAGCAGAGAGTGTTGTGTGTGTATGTTATCTCTATCAAGCTCAAATATTCCCTTATAAACTAGTTTAATACCCGTCCGTTGGACGGCTTACACTAACAACGTAACAAACAAAGATAATGTATATTGAGGGTGTTCAGGAACGCTTCTCCTTTTCTTCTTTTCCATATCCTTTTTTGAAAAGGTTGCAACCATCTAACTTTTCCTTTTCTTCTTTTCAAACCACTAAACCTCATTCTCAAAACACATTATCCAAACACTACAAAAATGACCTATTAACTTTTATGAGGGAATGTCACCTCTTGAATTATATTTAAATAAATAAATTTCACCTTTTCTTGTTCACCAATAAAGCATGATTTGAAAGAAATCAGATTTTGTTTTAATTCCAACAATTAAGTTTGAGAATGAAATGTATCATACTATCATTTAGCATATTTTAATTCCAACAATTAAGTTTGAGAATGAAACGTAACATACTATCATTTAGCTTTTAAAGAAAATTATCATGTGACGCATAAAAAAAATGGAAATAGAAATAATAATAATTGGGCTCATAATCTCTAAATAGATTATGTTTCATTCCACACGAAAAAGGGCAACAAAGCAATGGCAGGTAGTCGGGCAACAAATCAAAAATGATTTACACTTGGGCCCAACCCCATTTAATAAACCTAAATATATAAGTCAGTGTACACTCCTTTGTCTTACTAAAAACCATAAAACATCTACACACCTTCAGCCGACATCCCCTTTCACCCCTCTGCTTTCTCTGTCCGATCATCGGCGACCGGTGCCGGTTACCGGCCGGCCACCGGGGTCTCGTGCTTGCTGGCATGTCACCCCACACAACCCCAAGCTCTCTCTTCATCTTAACCCGCCGCACTCACCGCTACCCGGTCCAAAGAGAGAGAGAGAGAGAGAGAGAGAGAGATCGGAGAACAAGAGAGGGGCCGATCACCTATGTCACGGCAACAGAAGCAGCAAGTGGCGGCGGCAATGGATTCCGACAACCGTTTTTCGGGTAAAACGTACCGGAGGAGCCGGCGACCGACTTACCGGCGGTGATGATGGTGGTGGTCGTCAGACGTGGCTACAGCACACGGGGGGGGGGGGGGGGTGGCGGCGACTTTAATTCCTTCCGACAGGTTCACCGGTAAAACCCTCTCCCCGTTTCTGTTATTTTTTTTAAGATTGATGTTTGGCTGTTGATGACTGATGACGATGATGGTGGCAGTGAAGACACCCGACGGCGGTGGTGGCCGCCGCCAGAGCTTCGTTCAAGTTCAAATTTGGTTCTAGTGCTTAGATTCAGATTTCAGATTTTATTCGGTACGGCTTCGGGTGTTACGGATCAGATTCAGGAACGGTGGACAGTTAACCCGGTCAAAATCAGCAGTTTCGGGTGTCGTTTCAGTGGGTTGTTCAGGTCTCGTTTCGGGTCAAGTAGTTTCGTTACAGGTTCGGGTCTCGTTTCGGGTCAAGTAGCTTCGTTACAGGTTCGGGTCTCTATTTGGGTTCAAGGTTAACTCATTTAATGGTTTGACTTGTTTCAGTTTTCGCTCGGGTCGTGATACGGTCCAGTTTCGAGTCTCGGTCTACAGTACGGGTCATATTCCAGTTCAGGTGCTGGTTTGGTCAACTTCAGTCAACTCCGGATCAAAGTCAGATGCCGATTTGGTTCTAGTTCCGGTCAACTCAGCCTTGGTTCGGGTCAAAACCAGTCAACGAAAGATCCGGGAAAGTTTTTAGTGTAGCGAGTTATCATTATTACGTTACTTTAGATTTTATTTAGTATTTGCGAACCGAGCTCGAATCATAGTGCCCTACTTTATACGTTTGGGTGCTGGTTTATACGGGGTAACCCCCTAGTTCTTTTATAAACAAATAAGTTGGGATGTTATAGTGGCCTTTGGGGGTGTTTGGCCTAGCTTTTTTATCTAAGATTATAACTTTTTTAGCTTATTTTTACAAAATAAGCACTAATGGGTGTTTGGTTTAGCTTTTTAAGCTTATGCTTATTAGCTTATATAAGCTAATTCCAAGAAGCTGATGGGAACATGGTTTTTTAGCTTATTTGAATAAGCTTATTTGAAGAAGATGGTTTTTTTACTCATAATCCAAACACTTAAAAATAGCTTATCAAATGAAAGAAAATAAGCATAAGCTACTTTAAAATATAAGCGTAAGCCAAAAAAATAAAAGCTAGGCCAAACACCCCCTTTGTAACTCAATAATGCAACTTTATTTGATAAGTGGTAAGCTGTTATTAAGGGCTTTTATGCTATCGGTGCAGGGCAAAACAATGGTTTTTTTAACCTCTATTAGAGTCCCTAACAAATGGACATCGCAAAGCAGAAAGAAGGAACACGTATGGCAAATAACCTACAATCCCTCTTTTGCTTTAGACATAGTTCAACACTAAAGATAAAAAAAAGATGCATAGTAGTTTAAATCACCATTGACGAATAGATAACACATATAGATTTTAACATACCTGTTGATTAGCAAGAATGAAACTGTAGATTGTATTGTTGAACTTGATTAATTGGTGCTTAAATGAATTCAACATAAGACACAATATGTATGAAAGTTTTGATTACCAAAAATTTAGGTGATCATGGGTGGTTGAACCATAAATATAGGAGTTATTTAAATATTTCAGTAAATTGGTTTGGCCCCAATTTCACAATTAAGGGCATATTTGTAATTTCGATATTTAAAATAATAACCGAGGGAAAAAGTGTAATTTTTCACTACGGGTAGTGGTTTTTTTAAATCAGAGGAAGGATGTATCCAAAGTTTATGTAAGTATTATGTTTTGTATTAGATAACCTTTGAGCTTTTAAGATGTCTATTATAAAGAGTTTGTTTAAGCACTTTTAAATAAACATTAAGATTATATAAACATAAAAGAACCTAAGCAAGAAATAAAAAACTTATGTATTTAAAACGCATAATGAATAAAGTAGAGAAGATTTAAATATCTATATATCTAAAACACATAAATAAACATTAAAAAAGAGAAGTTTTACCTGTGTTTAAAGAAAATGTAGGAAGAATGTAGGAATCTTTATATACGTGTAATCCTGAATTAAAGTCAGCATTAGAAATATCAATGTATCTAAAACACATAGACAATAAAAATGAAAAGCTTTACTAACCGTGGATTAATGATTTGAGAAGTGCATGAATGTAAAAGTGAAATATGACATAGAAGCTATATTTAAAGTCTTCAATCAGAGCAGTTATTTTTACTTACAAGAGCGGTTAACTCTACCCACTATCACCATGTCCTAATTAGTAGTTATAAGCCCACTCACTCTCTTCCTAAAGTTTAGGTAACATAAGAATGCTTTGTAGTTGGAGAACATGGCCATTTTTTTAGGTAACATAAAACTGAAAAAAAAACTGGATACAACCCATTTATAAGAGAGATTTCAGAGGTAACTTCCAGCTATAAGAAAACTGATTTGCTGAAAAATAGCTTCCATATATTTCGTGACTATTGTTACTTTGAAAAACCATCCACATTTATCAGTTGTTTTAAAAACCATAATAAATTTTTATTTTTAACAACATAAGCATTCCATATATTATATAACATATAAATTATTATATAACATATGCCATTTGAATCTCACTATGTTTGCAGTGGTGGCTACAACATTAAGACGGGCCCCGGTTGTTCTATAGGGCTGATGAAGTTTGACATGGGTTGTTCCGCAGCGGTGTTAGGCGCTGCAAAAGCCGTTGGTCAATTTAAACCCTCTGGAGTAAAGGTCAGATGATAATATATTAGTGATGTGTTACAATCTCCAATTATGTATTTTCACTTCAAAATTCCAAATCTATTGGATTTAATTAGTGGTGGCAAAATAATAATAATAATAATAATAATAATAATAATAATAATAAATAATAATAAATAATAATAATAATAAATAATAATAATAATAATAAGAATAATAATAATAATAATAATAAATTTTAATAATAATAATAATAATAATAATAATAAATAATAATAATAAAAATAAATAATAATAATAATAATAATAATAATAAAAAAGTAGGCTGCTACTACTAAACTCTTTTAGCATAAAAGCTGAAAACATAATTCCAATTTCAAGTGACAATAATGTGAAGTTTAACTGACATATTTGATTTCATACAAAGCTTTGGTACGGAAGGAGATTCAAGATGAAAGAGACAGAATCACGGGGAAGTCTAAACAAATATCTCCAATTCCAATCCATCTCAGCATCTATTCCCCCAACGGTATGTTTGTAGTGACTGCAATATTTAAAGAAATAGCTGCTCTTGTTCTTTATTTCTCACACAATGCTGACATCATATCATGATTTTCTTATTCTTCCAGTTGTCTTTTTAACTTTAATCGACTTACCAGGATTGACCAAAGTTGCAGTTGGTACTTTTCTCCACCTTTCTCCTTATTGTTTGGATTAATTTTAAGCTTCATCTGAGTCTGATACAATGAGGGATTTCTTATGCAGAGGGACAACCTGAATCTATAGTTGAAGACATTGAAAAGATGGTTCGAACTTACGTTGAGAAGGTATATTATAATGACTGTTTTGTTAAAACACTTAATGACATGTCATTTTGTTAAAACACTCAATGACATGTGACCTTCCTAGCATCACCTTGTTGTATAAAAGATGCAAACAAAAATCTCAAAATATGTTAAAAGCAAGCAACATGTTAAACAGAACCAATTGAGAATAAAACTGGATTATATAAAAGATGCAAAAAATAAATCCAGATGACATGATAAAAACATGTTAAAAGTAGTATCTAAAAACATGACAGCAAGACACATGTAATGGAACCAAAACTTAATCTTCAAAACCGTTTCGTGGCTGAAACACGACAGATTTTGCTGCATCTTAAGAAGGACTCCACTTCATCATTGTCACCCCAATCAGCATTCATCCATTCATCATTTTCCAGTTCATCTTCTTCTTCATCATTGTCAGAACTGGAGAGGTCGATGACTTCGTCCCATTTGATCTTTTTCTGGATCGGTTTAGCTTACAAAAAAGTAAAACAAAAAAGAAGTCAATAACCCTCGTATTATTGCATAAATGTTTGTATATATAATGAATTTAACCTTCACTTGCAGGTTAGGCGTTTCGCCATATTGTGCCTCTTCGACTCCAGCTGGTGCCTACACAAAGAAGAATACGAATTCAGAAAGTATGGTACGTATTAATCGCAGATTAAAATGGAATAGAAAGAACCTTGTCTGATCTGAACTGGTCTGGTCGCTTTTGATTATTTCAGCACCATTCGAAGCTTCTGCAGTTTACTAAAATTTAGTATTTAAAAAAAACAATAGCCAATGGAAATAAATGTGTTAACCTGCTTCATTTGCATGTTACAGTGTCCAGCAGGCTGGTCTTTGGGCATAACTGATGGCTTTGGTGCTGAGTGATCCATGCTGTGGTTATTTCAGACAAAAAATGAGTGAACGGTGAAGACTGCTTCTCAAGTTCTCATTATATAGAAGAACACAACTGCAGCAGGTACCACCACTACCCATTTTTTTAGGAACTGAGCAGTTAAATCCACCACTGCCCATTTTTTTAGGTGCTGAACTGCCAAAAACATGGACAGAAAAACTGCTCAAACGTGGGATGGTGCTGATTGCAAGCATTAACTGAATTTGAGAGCACTACCAGGTTTCTAGGAGACTGAGTTGTGGGGATAATGGGCAGAGAAAGATGGAAATAACCACCTGCTAAGGGAACCGCAAACAACTGGCCAGAACTACCACAACAACAATTTTTTTTTAGTTTAAAGGGCTGAGATTTAATCTCAGCAAGATTCAATGGTCAAGATTGTTTTGAAAGTTGGTTAGACTTAATGGGAACCATATATATATATAATTTAGAAATATCCTAGCCAACTAACAATACAAAAAATGTGCAAGTCCCACACGTTTGTCCATAACGGCTACCCTTCAACATGCACGTGCTTATTTGGAGCATATTCACCGAAATTCCAGCATAGACTAAGTCCACGTCGCCAAGTATCTGCGAATAAACATTAGAGAAATAGAGAACAATTGTTAGTTAACATAAGTAATAATAAGGATCCTTGATCCTCAGACTTCCTGCACCATCCGTTAAGGATAAGTGATCCAGGCTAAATCTCAGGATACATGATCCAGATTATTTAAAATCAATGCCCTAACAACTGAAAGAATACTTGTTTGCTTGACATTCTAATTTTTAATAATCATTTTTTTTTTCAATTTTAGACTAAAAGAGTTCAAGTTGACACAACCCATTCCATTTTGAACCTCTGACACCAATAACTACTAGCAACCATGTTGATTAGTCAAGGCCTGGGTTAAGTCAAAGTCTGAAAAATTGCTAGTTATTTGAGTTTGCATACCACTGGAACTGCACGATCGATGCATCTTTATAAGGCTTGGTCCACTCCTGCTTACAGATCCTTCAACATTTGTGACATTGTTTCTATCTCAACATTGTCTTGAATCTCAGGATGTTTCCAGAGCACCTAAGTGAACCAAGCCTTTCTCAATAGTTATGAAGTTTAGTAGTTTCTCTCTCAAGTGTTTTGAATGTGTGTCGTTGATTTGCAGAAACCTTGAGAGAGTTTCTTCCTCTTCAACTGCAATTTGAAAAATTCAAGGTTATAAATGTATCAATATCAGCTACGTTTGTTAAAACAACATCAAACATGCGAAACAAAAAAAAATCGATTAAAAAAATGGTAATGAAGGTGTCTAGATGTA
The DNA here is from genome assembly GCA_030545235.1 of Helianthus tuberosus. Taxonomy (NCBI): domain Eukaryota; kingdom Viridiplantae; phylum Streptophyta; class Magnoliopsida; order Asterales; family Asteraceae; genus Helianthus; species Helianthus tuberosus. The sequence continues at coordinate 139,996,664 of CM060426.1, read as the reverse complement.
ATGTGAAGTACCAAATGAAATGGGGTCCAACTAACTGCCTTCCCTTTCATCTTCTTTTTGGTAAGATCTTCCTATACACAAATGCCAAATTATGAATCATTGCTCCAATGAATCCTGTAATTTTAAACACAAAATATAATCAAAAGCTGCACATATACTTCTTTTTGACAACAAATTCATTTCATAACAGATCAAAATTAGTTTATTACAATGAACTTGTGATTACTAGTCATGTTGGGGTTGAGTTCAGTAAGAGCAGCAATTTGGATACTTTATTCAGACAACAGCTACCGGTGATGCTTTTTTTACAGTAGTTGAGTTCATATGGGTAATATTAGCAATGCTTTTTCTTGGTGGTTTGACATTGCTAACAAAGACTTTAGAAGATAATCCAGTGAGCTTGCTTGTGGAAGATCACTTATAACTGCACAATAGGAAGAACATCATATTAGGGCCCTCTATTTCCTTAAACCGCAAGAACAGAATGTCAGAATCAAGCCTTCCACCTTGGATTAATATAATTTGAACACATAAAGGCTTTCACTTTGAAAACAGGTCTTTCAATATCGATATTAAGAAGAACAAATTCACATAATGAAATACTCACAATACACCCGATTAAAAGAATTCGTTGCATCTTCGTCTTTAATACTCCAATAGACCAGATTAAACTCAGTAAAAAGACCTAAGAATCGGCTATATATAATTTTATTAGCTTGATTTTACTGATCCATCGGCCGTCCCTGCCTGTGGAAGTTGTACATGGTTCCTGCAAATGCAATGGTATAATTTAGCTAATGATATTAAATGAATGTACTGTTAAGTTATTCTGCCAAATATGTATGTATTCATAAACACCAGATCTGTCTTCCCCCACCCCCACCCTTCCCCCACCCACCGCCGATCACTCCTCAACACCACCACCACCACTTGCTCACACATCCTTCAAATCCCCCCACATCAACGCTGCTCCTTCTCCACTCTCCACTGCTCCACCCACTCCGACGGCCTCCTCAACTACTTCTCCTTCCACTTCTGGCACTTCAACCAAAACTTTGTTTCGGCTCTGGTTGTCGGCTTCCTGGCTTCAAACCTCTACACTTTTCACCTGGGTTTTTGTCTCGCAACACTCAATCTTCATGCCGCAGGTTCGATCGTAAACGTGAACATATTGTTAGTGATCTCAAGTATTTCTCGTGTAGAATTGTTGCACACCAACTGTTTGTTCAGATGTCTAGCTGAAATTTTTAAACTTCTTTGAGAAATCAGTGGTTGTGATTTGCACGCCAGGTGTTCGATGAAATGTCTTGAGGTTATTTCAGCTATTTTATCGACAAATTAACCATTGTACGTTGTGTGGGTTTTTTTTTTTCTTATTGATCATGGTGCGTAATGGTGTTCTTGGCACCTCTTCGGAGCCGAGTTCGTCTCTTGGGTTTTTGGCGTGCCCATTTAGTGGGTTCCATTGTTGTTCGGGTGGCCGGCAGGGGTCTAGAAGGGTTTTGCGGATGATTGGCCATTTGAAAAGTGACCATTTATCCTCTGAAACTCGTAAAGTTTCTTTGCGTGAAGCCCTTTTGTTTGACGGGAACCTCTTTCAGGCTACGGGAGTGGTTCTTAAGACAGTTGGGCAGTGGTTATGCGGGGAGTGTATGTCTTTGCATGGCCTATCGTGTTTTTGTCATCATGCTGATCGGGTGGTCAAATTTCAAGGGGACCGCGACTGTGCGGATAGCTACATAGTGGGGTTATACCCGCCGGTCCCCCCTGTTGAACCTGTTGAGAGTGGGGGTATTGCCCTTGATGTGTCACTTTTGGAACGTGTTTTTAGCCTCCCTATGAAGACTGTCAAGAGCATCCCTTACAGTTGTCGGATGGCTTTCGCACAGGCTCTCTCCCTTTCCCTACGGGGGGTTTTGGCACATCCTCACTCTATTGAAGCTTGGGTTAAGTTAATGGTGCTACCTCGCTGCACGCTCAAGGTTTTTAGACCTTCGTGTAGGCAGGAGCGTAAATCGGGGAATCGTAAATCTTTGCAGTGTTCTGCCATCCAGCGCTCTCGGTATGGGGGGATGGAGCTGGTTGTTGTGACCTTATTAGAGATTTGTTCGCTGATCAAGGGAGCCCCTCTCCTGCTTCTGACAAGGTTTTAGGTGGTGCTGCCCGGTCGGAGACCAGTGTAAATGTTAAGCAGTGTCTCCGAAAAGTGGCAGATGGACATTTCACGGCTGCTGTGAAAGTTCTCTCTTCTTCTGGGGTAGCCCCCTGTAATGGCGCTACCATGCAGGCTTTGCTTGATAAACATCCTGTTTTGCCTCCTCCCTTGTTGCCAGGCCCATTGTTCGCTGATCAATCGTTGGTGGTAGATGTGGAGGATGTCTTAGGGGGTATTAAATCATTTCCGAAAGGGACCTCGTGTGGTAGAGACGGGTTACGGGCTCAGCATCTTCTTGATGCTCTGTGCGGAGAAGGATCTGTTGTTGCAGGTGGGGTTCTTCAAGCTATCATGGGGGTGGTTAATCTTTGGCTGGCTGGATGGTGTCCGGCTTCTCTGGCAGAATTTGTTGCCTCGGCCCCTCTAACCCCTCTTCTTAAGCCGGACAATGGGGTACGACCGATCGCAGTTGGGGCTATTTGGAGACGGCTTGTCTCTAAGGTGGCAATGCGCCGTCTTAGGGAAGATATGGTTAACTACTTGAGGGACTTCCAATTTGGGGTTGGAATCCCCAATGGGGCAGAAGCGGTTCTCCATAGTGCAAATAGGTTTCTTGATTGCTATCATGCAGATGGATCGTTGGTCATGCTGACCATTGACTTTTCTAATGCGTTTAACCTGGTGGATAGGTCGGCAATGTTAAAGGAGGTGCATCGAGTTTGTCCGTCCATATCCCCATGGGTGAATTTTTTGTATGGTCAACCTGCTAGGCTTTACGTAGGGGATAACTGCATTTGGTCTACCACCGGGGTTCAGCAGGGGGATCCGCTAGGACCTTTACTGTTTGCTCTGGCTTTACACCCCCTCATTACCCGGGTCCAAGAGCAGTGTCACCTGCTTTTTCATGCTTGGTACCTTGATGATGGTACGATTATTGGTCCTGTTCGTGAAGTGGCTAAGGCTTTAGAAGTTATCTCAAGGGAAGGCCCTTCTTTGGGGCTCCAACTAAATGTTCGGAAGACTGAATTGTTCTGGCCATCATGCAATGGGGAGAAGTTTGCTGCGGGGTTGTTCCCAGAGGATATTGGGAGGCCTAAGCTGGGAGTCAAGTTATTGGGGGGTGCCGTCAGCCGTGATCGGGACTTCATTAGTGACCTGGTTGTTAAGAGGGCCTCCCGGGCTGTCGATCTCATGAGGGTACTCCCGCAACTTAAGAACCCACAATGTGAACTCCTTTTACTGCGTTCGTGCATGGGAGTTGCCAAGCTTATCTTTGGTCTCCGCACATGCCAACCATCTTATGTTGGAGCGGCTGTTACTTTGTTCGATGAAGGACTTCGGCAAGCCATTGATGATATTGTGGTTGGCGGGGGGCCGTTCTTTGGGGACTTGCAATGGCGATTGGCTTCCTTGCCAATCAAGGAGGGTGGGCTTGGATTACTATCGGCGGGGGATGTCTCGTCTTTTGCCTTCGTGGCCTCCAAAGTGCAATCTTCGGAACTTCAAGATCATATTCTGCGAGCTTGTTGTATGGGTGATTTGGATTCGGAATTTAGGGCTGCGTTGGATGGTTTACAAGCCATTCTTCCTGATGTTGGCCTTGGCGGTTTTGCTAATAAAGACACCGCCCCCCGTGAACCTCAAAGTATTTTGGCGAGTGCTTTTTATGGTAAAACCGTGAAGGAGATCAATGGTGTTTTCGGGTTATCCCCTCGGCAAAAAGCTGTTTTTGATTGTTTACGAGCCCCCCACGCTCAAGATTTCCTTACTGTTATCCCGATCGAGGGCTTGGGGCAATGTATGTCGGCAGCAGAATATCGGTCTGTCCTCAAATATCGTTTGATGATACCGTTGTACCCTGAGGATGAACCGTGCCCTGTTTGTCGGAAGGTGTGTCTTGATAGCTTCGGGGAACATGCCCTTCACTGCAAAGAGCTTCCTGGCTTCAAGTACAGACACGATCTGGTTAGAGATGTGTTGTTTGACGTTCTCAAGCGAGCTGGTATCGCTGCTAAAAAAGAGGCTCCGGTTAATTTCCTAACGGACCCGAAGGAGGGGAGGTCTTCCCTTCGACCAGCCGATGTGCTGGTTTTTGGATGGTCCGGGGGTAAGCATGCTTGCATTGATCTCACGGGGGTGTCGCCTCTTGCCGGTTTCAGGGGCAGTGGTTTTGTTTCAGGGCAAGCGACGCGGAAGGCTGAGGCGGGGAAAATATCCAAGCACGAGCAGGCCTGCATAGATAATCAAAAGGCAGCACTTGCGCATGCGATAGTGTCTGTAGGCCATAGTTATGTGTTTAGCCGAGTAGGATTTGCAATTCAAAAGGGGGTGGCGGCGCAGCTTGTTGCCCGTCTACCAACCCATGATTTGTAATTTGCTCTAACCTTCTAATAAGTAATATATATCCATGTCTTCAGAAATAAAAAAAAATATATGAATATACACAAAAATGCAGAATGTTTATGCGCTATATGCGAACCAGACGTTACAAAAGACTTGTAGATTATGTAACAACTCTTACATATGAACTCAAGGTGTTACAGGTTTTCCTTTTTTGTGTCCCACTTTGAGTTCCAACATAAGCTTTCTGTTGCTAGGACCACAAACCATTTGTCTTCATTAAGATTTAATCAATCGTAGCTGTAGAAAAAAAAAGAACTAATTATTAAAAGTAGAGGTAATTTATTTAAGGAGATGTATAAATACCTAGAAAATTTATGTAAACAAGTAATAAACTAACACCCTGATCTCTCAAAAAAGATGCACATATTGAAATCATATTTAAAAATTTATTGGTAAAACAGGAGAAGATTGTTCAAACCAGCAAGCCAAAATTATATGCTAATGTATCACTAAACCTACATATGAATTGAAGTTAAAATTCTCTGATTTGAATTAGAAACCACGTTTCTAATTGAAATAATATTGAACTAAGAAAAGAAAACGCCAGAGTAATTAGACATGATTTCAATCAAATATTGTAAAAAAAAGAAAACAATTTTACAAGTGAAGAAAATATCAATTTGTATTTCTAACAATGTCACAAGTAATTAAAATAAAAAGAATCTTATTCAATTCAACATATCACTACATTATTGTTATCATGAATTCAGTTTTAGGTTTTAAGCAGCAATCCTAGTTCCGCATTTATTTACAGCGTGTGAAGCTGAATTTGTTAACAGAAACATAATTTAAAATATGTGATGGTATGTGCATCTGTATTTGTTAAGATAATTTGTAAAATTTGTTGTTTGAAAGAAAGAAAATAAAAATATTAAAACTAAAACAAGTACCTCTAGTCTTCTATTTCGATCATGGGGATATGTGAGATGAGGGGCCAGTAGTGGGAGCCTCTTCCGTTACACCTTTCCTTTAATTTTGGGCAATCATCGTATATTCTCAAACTCAAAAGTGAAGGCAACAGTGTCTTTGGTAGATGTTTCATCTTTGGGCAACCGATTATGCAAAGATGTTGAAGGGAGGATAGGTGTTGGAGTCCCGTTGAAAGTGATTCCAGATCATCAAAGCATATTATTTCCAGAGATGTAAGAGATGCAGGAAGAAGATGGGACAAATCACAAAAGTTACTCACACCGGGTTCACTTTGTAATATTAGGCCGACAAGAGAATCTGGAAAATATGGAGGGACCCATTCTGAGATGGGCTTTTTCAACGCTCCTATTGTAAGGGCATCTAAATTGGGAGGCCGAAACCCTTCATCAAAGGAAATACAAAAACATGGACAGTTTAGGATTCCAAGGTTTGTTAATGAAGTGAGATTCGATAGTTGAAATGACTCAATACTCGGACAATTTTCTATAGAGAGATAAGTGAGGTGATTGAAGTTACTAAATTGAGTTACTGATTTCAGATTTGTCCACTCTTTTATATGTAAAAATTCTAGCTTTGGTACGCTTATGTTGTAGATTTCTTCAATTAGTTTCTTACAATCACGTATGCTAAGTGACCGGAGCTTCAGTGCACCACCTCCTATTGCTCTCGGGAAGTAGACAAGTGTAAGTGAACTGCAATTATCTAAATTTAGATGCTCAATGCTATTTGGACAATGACAATGCTTCATACTCTCACAATCCGAGATATCCAAAATCCTAAGTGATAATAAGAGGTTGCTCTCAAAATAATCCTCCTCTTTCTCTCCTAAACCCACTAGATTTTTACATTCATATACATGCAACTCCTTTAAATTTGAAAGGACCTTACTTGTCTCTTCTTCTGATTCACACAAGTATCTTATTTCATTACAACGTTGTATGCTTAATTTTTCAACTGCCCAAGATACTTTATAACACCTCTCCACACCTCCTTGGTAAGCCCTAAAATACATTCTATTTTCAACTCTTTGACTAATGAAGCTGCCCGAAGAAGACTTCTTAAGACACCATCATGACACACACATATTTTTAGAACCCTCAGTAAAGGTAGTGCTTCCAGTGAAACATCAATCAGGTTAGGACAATTTGTTATTTGAAGCTTTTGAAGGCACGGAAACACTGCATCTATAACCTTGTTAGTGGTTGACCATACCTCCCAGTTACGCATATCGTCAAACCTTAGGACTTTAAGTGAAGGGAAGGCAATAGTATTAGTACTCCCGATTAACTCTGAACCTATGATTTTGACCTCATCCATGCCTTGAATAAATAACTCCTTAAGTGAAGGTAGTTGCCCAAGTGGTGGAAGAGATGTACATTTTCTACAACCACGTATCAACACATTAACCAGTTTATGAAAAGATGGATCGGCAACCCAATTTGAAATCTCTATTCCACCATATGACACAATTGCAAGGTCTTTCAACCTATCTCTACTAGGCTCCAACATATTGAGAACCTCCTTTTCAATTGGACCCCTTCGTGAACCATCAGACCCATGAATCCATTTCAGCTCTAGCTTGGTAATCTCTTTTAGAGACGAGTTCACCTCCCGTGCATGCATTACGCTTTCTACTCTTTGCAATCCCTCAATAGAAATTATACCATGGAGATTCTTAAATTCTTTAAGCTTAGTAATTGCAAAGCCATCTTCTCCTTCAATAATGATCTTGGTGAGGGTATAAAGGCTTTTCAACTCACCAATCCCTAAGGGCAGCTTCTCCAAAAGCGGAGTATCTCTTATGTCAAAATGTCGCAACTTTTTAAGCATTAGAAAGCTTTTAGGCAACTTAGTTAACTTATCACAACCAAAAACAATCAATGTCTGTAAATTATAAAGATTGCTAACATTCTCAGGCAACTCTTTGATTTTAGTTTGAGATAAATTGAGATATCGTAAGTGCTTCAAACTACCAATGCACTCTGGTAACTCAGTTATCTCAAAACGGCTCAAAGAAAGAACTCTTAACACTGGTAACTCAGAAAGTAAGTCAACCAAAATCTGATTGGATAAGTAGAAGCACCGCCAACTTTGATCCAAACCATCAGACACCGCTAACAATGTTCTTAAGTTTATTGCTCTCTTAAATGCCTCAAACTTTTGGTGGCATACATATTCCTCGCGAGCAAATGACATATACCGGTACTTTACCAAAGTCTCCTCCCCTATCTTCATATGATTATCAAACCTTAGAAAAAAATCTCCAGCAACATAGGTGGCCAAGTCATTCATAAGGTCATGCATCATAAATAATGATTCATCATTAGGTGCATGTTGGAAAAATGACCTTGATGATAAAACTTCAAAATACTCATGGCCCAAGCGTTCTGGTGACTTGGTTGCATTGGGTGGCTTCAAAAACCCTTCTGCCATCCACAATAATACCAAAGACTGCTTGTCAAACAAATAGTCCTTTGGGAACAAGGAGCAGTATGCAAACAACTGCTTCAAATCTGTAGAAAGATCTTGGTAGCTAAGCCTGAGGGCCGGAACAATCTTATCACTATTTTTTAAATCCCATATCTTATTGTTCAACACGTCTACCCAGTCTTCTACATTTGTTCTTGTCCCCAGTAGCCTTCCAATTACCTTCAAAGCCAAAGGCAAACCAGCACACTTTTTCACGATACCTTCACCATGTGGTTTAAGTTCCGTGTATGAATTGAAGTTCTCTACCCCTAAAGCATGTAGAGCAAATAAAGATAGAGCATCTTCATGCGACAAACTCTTAGGAGAGTCTATATGACCAAAACGTAGGTTTTTGAGCAATTCCTCCTTACGAGTTGCCATGATAATCCTACTTCCTGGAGCACGTGAAAGAAATGGGCGCACAAGGTTTTCCCAATCGTTTTCGTTTTCATGCCACACATCATCGAGTACTAGTAGAAATCTTTTGTTCTTAAGTTGATTTGTAAGAGCCATATGAAGCTGATTTAAATTTTCAAAATTCTTGTTCTCCTTAGACACATCTGTTGATCAGTTCCGTTTATACATAATGGAAAACATGTAATTACATACCTGTAACGGCAGCAAGGCCAGCAGAGAATCCAGTCAGAGACGAAGCCATTGAGTTCGACATCTTTGTCAGTACGATCTGGTTCCTCCTTAGGGTGTACGTGCTTGATAGTAGTACCGATTCTAGGGACTTAGCATCGTATGGAGAGAGAGAGAGAATTATGATGTTATGAGTATTTATGTGTAGTGTGTTTTAGTTCAACACTTAGCTCTCTATATATAGACTCTTTGATACACCCGGGAGGAAACCATAATTAGTCATTAAGGGTAATATTGTCCATCAACAATTACCCACTAATTATTTAATAGGTTTAATATATAATGATCTATTATTATGTAAATTGACTATAATGGCCATATATTAAATATACTAAATATATTTAATCTTATATTCTCCCACTTGGCCGAGTAATCATTTACTATGAGTATTAGATAAGCCTGATCAGGAGTTAACACTCATTTTAGCTTTAAACCAAGAACCGTAGCAGAGAAATACAGTCGTTGAATCATCATTCGACTCAGGAACCCCATTAGTCATACTACAACCTCAATCTAAAACCTAACAGTTATGATCAATATATTTAAGCAAGCCCTTTATCGTTTGATATGTATTTATATTTGTCTATATGTCATTACATGCACAGAACATATGTTAGAGACATACAAAATCAAACTGAGGAAATTTCATTAATTAAAACGTAAGCAAGTACAATATGCATTTAAATAAGGTCTTTAGTAAGTCCCATATTAGAAACATGTTCTTCAAAAACTTTAGGTGGGAGACCTTTAGTCATCGGATCCGCAAGCATATTTTTAGTACTTATATACTCAATACAAAGATTATTTTCCTCAACTCGTTCACGTACAAACAAGTACTTCGTATCAAGATATAAACCAGCTCCAGTCGAACTGTTACTGTTCGAGAAACTAACGGCATCTGAGTTATCACAGTAAAGCTTCAATGGTTTAGAAATGGAATTAACGATTTTGAGTCCAGTAATCAGATTCTTAAGCAACATTCCATGACAAGTTGCGTTGTACACAGCAATGTATTCTGCCATCATTGTGGAAGTTGTAGTTAACTGTTGTTTATGACTCTTCCATGAAATGGGTCCGCCTGCTAACATAAAGATATAGCCCGAAGTGGATTTCTTGTCATCTTTGCATTTGGCAAAGTCAGAATCAGAATAACCCACCACTTCTAAATGATCACTTCTTCTATAAGTTAGTTTATAGTCTTTCGTTCCTTGAAGATATCGAAGTACTTTCTTAGCTGTTTTCCAGTGATATGGGCCAGGATTAGTTTGATAATGGCCTATCATACCAGCAATATAAGCAATATCTGGGCGAGTACAGACTTGAGCATACATCACGCTCCCGACTACTGACGCATAAGGTATCTGACTCATTTGCTTCTTTTCAACCTCTGTTGTCGGACATTGGAAAGAACCGAAAACATCTCCCTTAACTACTGGAGCGACTGAGGGTTTGCACTGTTGCATGTTAAAGCGTGTAAGGACACGATCTATGTAGGCCCTTTGAGATAATCCTAAGATCCCTTTGTGTCTGTCTAGGTGAATTTCGATGCCAATGACGTAAGAAGCATCTCCGAGATCCTTCATATCGAAGTTATGCGAGAGTAACCGCTTCGATTCATGCAACATATCTAAACTATTACTTGCCAATAGAATATCATCTACGTAAAGGACAAGTATAGTAAAGTTGCTCTCACTCATCTTGAGGTAGGTGCATTGATCCACTTGATTCTTTGCAAAACCTTGTTTCTTCATGACTTCATCAAATTTTAGGTACCATTGACGTGATGCTTGTTTCAACCCGTATATGGATTTCTTCAACTTACAGACTAGATGTTCCTGACCTTCAGGTTTAAAACCTTCAGGTTGTTTCATGTACACATCTTCGTCTAAGTCTCCGTTAAGGAAAGCGGTTTTAACGTCCATCTGATGCAGCTCTAAATCAAAATGAGCTACTAGGGCCATGACGATCCTTAATGAATCTTTACAAGAGACATGTGAAAACGTCTCTTGATAATCAATTCCCTCTTTCTGAGTGTAGCCCTTTGCAACCAATCTTGCTTTGTAGCGTTCAACGTTTCCATTCGGATCCAGTTTTGTTTTGAACACCCATTTACATCCTACTGGTTTGACACCATTGGGTAATTCTACCAAATCCCAAACGTCATTTTTCTTCATGGATTCAAGCTCATCATTCATTGCTTTAATCCATTCAGAAGACTGATCACTGCTAATGGCTTCATTATAAGAGATAGGATCATTTTGCTTTCCGACATCCATATCAGCTTCAGTCAGGTAGGTAACATAATCATCCCAATTAGTAGGCCTTCTTTGCCTAGATGACCTCCTGAGTGGATTATCGGGTTCAGCGTTGTCTTAGCTTTGAGCGTTTGATGTGCCTTCGTCATGAGGTATAATGGGTTCTAATTGTGGAGGTAAATTTGGAGTTGGTGCAGTAGCTTCGGGTGCAGTAGTTGCATTGGGTACAAGAGGAGTCATCGGAGTAATGGCAAGCGACGAGTCTCTCCCCCCGCGTCTTGTACTTCTTGCAAATCTTCGTAAGGGTTAGTACTGCTCCCACTGACCTTGAAATCCTCCAGGAACGCGGCACGCTTGGTTTCAACAATACGGGTGACATGAGAAGGACAATAGAAACGATAACCCTTTGAGTTTTCAGGATACCCGATAAAGAAACCGGTAACTTTTTTAGGGTCAAGTTTCCTTAGGAAAGGATTGTAAAGTTTTGCTTCAGCAATGCAGCCCCATAGAAACGATAACCCTTTGAGTTTCCTAAGGAAAGGATTGTAAAGGACAAGTAAAGACCTTATTAAAATGCATATTGTACTTGCTAAAGACCTTATTTAAATGCATATTGTACTTGCTTACGTTTTAATTAATGAAATTTCCTCAGTTTGATTTTGTATGTCTCTAACATATGTTCTGTGCATGTAATGACATATAGACAAATATAAATACATATCAAACGATAAAGGGTTTACTTGAATATTTTGATCATAACTGTTAGGTTTTAGATTGAGGTTGTAGTATGACTAATGGGGTTCCTGAGTCGAATGATGATTCAACGGCTGTATTTCTCTGCTACGGTTCTTGGTTTAAAGCTAAAATGAGTGTTAACTCCTGATCCGGCTTATCTAATACTCATAGTAAATGATTACTCGGCCAAGTGGGAGAATGTAAGATTAAATATATTTAGTATATTTAATATATGGCCATTATAATCAATTTACATAATAATAGATCATTATATATTAAACCTATTAAATAATTAGTGGGTAATTGTTGATGGACCATATTACCCTTAATGACTAATTATGGTTTCCTCCCGGGTGTATCAAAGAGTCTATATATAGAGAGCTAAGTGTTGAACTAAAACACACTACACAAAAATACTCATAACATCATAATTCTCTCTCTCTCCATACGATTCTAAGTCCCTAGAATCGGTACTACTATCAAGCACGTACACCCTAAGGAGGAACCATATCGTACTGACAAAGATGTCGAACTCAATGGCTTCGTCTCTGACTGGATTCTCTGCTGGCCTTCCTGCCGTTACAGGTATGTAATTACATGTTTTCCATTATGTATAAACGGAACTGATCAACATGGGAGAGACTCCATGGAGTAAAGTTATCACCAGTTAATGGTGGAATTCCGCAGTTAGGTGCTGAGAGTGGAGATAAGATTGAGCGAATTATGACACTAAGTTAGAAGCCTTAACGTGATCTAAGGGAATGTCATACTAAGGCAGGCACAAGTAATGACCATTTTAGTTATGAAGCTGTGATATTGTCTATTACTAACATCAAAATAATAGACAAAAAATTCTACTTAAATGAAGACAGATCACCTTTGGGCAGAAATGTAATCATTTAAGTATGTGTGCAAAGTAATTGTGACAAATCAGCTTTGGCCAGAAATGAGACAATTACCTAGTTATGCACTTGTTAAATATGCAAGAAATGAATGAGTTAAATCAGCTTTGGCCAGAAATTAAACATTCAGTTTGTAAGGCATAATTAACATAGCTTTTGCAATACTTGAACAATAAATAGATGTATCAAATCAGCTTTGGCCAGAAGTGATATATCAGAAACTCATTCAAGTTAAGCTATTTTGGTTTTGTAAAAGGTTATTGATTCTGATTAAGTGTTTACAAAACCATTTTAATTGATTAGATGGACATGCTTTGGCCTAATAGGTATCGGTACTCTCATTGATAGTCCCCAGGTAGGCAACGGATCCTTTAATTGGATTTGTACGAATGCCAGCCTAGACAGGAGTTCTCAACTACCGGTACGTAACCCTTCCAGTTACTACATGTCCGTCATTTTAAGCATGTTTGAAATTATGATTGTATATTATATAATATGTAATGTATATTATTTAATAAATATATTAACTTAGTGCGAATTATCAATGTCGATTATATATAATGGCATAAACGATGGAATACATAATGGAAGTCTAATTTCAATTAAAAAATAACTGATATTATCAATAGCATTAAAAAAATATATAAATTTAATGAGTGATAATATCTTATGTATACATAATGGAATATATTGTCAATGTCGATTATCAATTCGCACCACTAAAGTCAATTAAAAGTGAACTCAAATCATGATGAACAATTATTAAAGCGAACAATTATTAAAGCGAACAATTATTAAAGTGAACAATTATTAAAGTACCATCAAAAACTTGCACCACTAACACTATCAAAAGTGATTATAATCGATAGTGCTCGAAATGAAAGTCTAGTTTCATTCAGATTCAACCGTGTACCATTCCGACGCGAATTTTATTATGAACATTTAAGAACACTAAGAACATACACATAAATTCTGGAATTCGAAAACTGAAATCTTTATAGTTCCTTATTCAGATTTCAAAATTATTAGTTAGGATGTGTTTAAACATCTTATTTAGAACATGGATTTCCAAACAATAACTTTTATCCGAAAATTGTTCTTGAGTCTTGTTTTCCATATTTTATTCCAGATTGATGGATACATAACAAAACTGATTTATCAACATATGCTCTGATACCACATGTTGATTAGTTCCGTTTATACATAATGGAAAACATCAAAGCATATGTTGATAAATCAGTTCTGTTATGTATCCATCAATCTGGAATAAAATCTGGAAAACAAGACTCAAGAACAATTTTCGGATAAAAGTTATTGTTTGGAAATCCATGTTCTAAATAAGATGTTTAAACACATCCTAACTAATAATTTCGAAATCTGAATAAGGAACTATAAATATTTTTAGTTTTCGAATTCCAGAATTTATGTGTATGTTCTTAGTGTTCTTAAATGTTCATAATAAAATTCGCTTCAGAATGGTACACGGTTGAATCTGAATGAAACTAGACTTTCATTTCGAGCACTATCGATTATAATCACTTTTGATAGTGTTAGTGGTGCAAGTTTTTGATGGTACTTTAATAATTGTTCACTTTAATAATTGTTCGCTTTAATAATTGTTCATCATGATTTGAGTTCACTTTTAATTGACTTTAGTGGTGCGAATCGATAATCGACATTGACAATATATTCCATTATGTATACATAAGATATTATCACTCATTAAATTTATATATTTTTTTAATGCCATTGATAATATCAGTTATTTTTTAATTGAAATTAGACTTCCATTATGTATTCCATCATTTATGCCATTATATATAATCGACATTGATAATTCGCACTAAGTTAATATATTTATTAAATAATAGACATTACATATTAAATAATATACAATCATAATTTCAAACATGCTTAAATTGACGGACATGTAGTAACTGGAAGGGTTACGTACCGGTAGTTGAGAACTCCTGTCTAGGCTGGCATTCGTACAAATCCAATTAAAGGACCCGTTGCCTACCTGGGGACTATCAATGAGATTACCGATACCTATTAGGCCAAAGCATGTCCATCTAATCAATTAAAATGGTTTTGTAAACACTTAATCAGAATCAATAACCTTTTACAAAACCAAAATAGCTTAACTTGAATGAGCTTCTGATATATCACTTCTGGCCAAAGCTGATTTGATACATCTATTTATTGTTCAAGTATTGCAAAAGCTATGTTAATTATGCCTTACAAACTGAATGTTTAATTTCTTGCCATAGCTGATTTAACTCATTCATTTCTTGCATATTTAACAAGTGCATAACTAGGTAATTGTCTCATTTATGGCCAAAGCTGATTTGTCACAATTACTTTGCACACATACTTAAATGATTACATTTCTGCCCAAAGGTGATCTATCTTCATTTAAGTAGAATTTTTTGTCTATTATTTTGATGTTAGTAATAGACAATATCACAGCTTCATAACTAAAATGGTCATTACTTATGCCTGCCTTAGTATGACATTCCCTTAGATCACGTTAAGGCTTCTAACTTAGTGTCATAATTCGCTCAATCTTATCTCCACTCTCAGCACCCAACTGCGGAATTCCACCATTAACTGGTGATAACTTTACTGCATGGAAAGACTCCCTCATGCTTACTCTTGCTCTACTGGACTTTGATTATGCTCTTAGAGAGACTGAACCTGCTGCACTCACTGCTTCTAGCACACCTGCTGAACAGATTACTCATGAGAAGTGGACCAGGTGTAACCGCATGTCTCTCATGTTTATGAAGCAGTCCATTAGCAATGCTATTCGAGGAGCCATTCCTGATTCTGATAATGCTAAAACCTACTTGGCTTATGTGGAGGAGCAGTTCAAAGGGACGTCTAAGGCGCATGCTAGTACGTTGATTCTCAAGCTGGTGACGACTAAATACAATGGTAAGAGTGGGATTCGTGAACACATCATGATGATGAACGACATGGCCCATAAACTGAAGGGACTAGACATGGCGATTAGTGATGGTTTTCTCGTACACTTCATCATGACCTCTCTTCCTTCTTCCTATGAAGCATTCAAGATCAATAACCACACTCAGAAGGACAAATGGACAATGAGTGAGCTGATCGCCATGTGTGTGCAAGAAGAAGAGCGTATGAAGATGGATAGGACCACTGATGTTGCTCACCTCACTACCTCCAGATTTAAGAAGAGGAAGAACAATCATTCAAGGAGGGATGCTTCTAAAGTCCAAAAGCCTAATACAAGTACACCTTCCAGCTCTAAGAGCTCCTTAGGCAAACCTTACTGCAAGTTCTGCAAAAAGAATGGACATAAGCAGAAGGAATGCCCTGACTTTAAGGAGTGGCTGGCTAAGAAAGGTAACGATCTTTTTATGATACTTGAGTCCTTTAATTTAAATGTTCCTATTAATTCTTGGTGGTTTGATTCTGGTGCTATGGCCCATGTCACTAACTCTACTCAGGGATTCCTTACAATCCGGAGGCTGAGAAGAAACCAAAGAACGCTTAAAGTTGCGGATGATCGAGAATTAGAAGTGAAGGCCATTGGAACCTTACAATTATTTATGAAAACTGGTTTATGTATTAAACTTTATAATACCTTATATGTTCCCGGGGTAACTCGGAACCTTGTATCAGGACCAAAGTTAGACATAGACGGTTTTGTTTGTTCTCATGGTCATCGCAAACTCTCTATTCTTTATGGTTCTGTTGTTTTTGGTACTGGAATTATTGACGGTGGTCTCTATAGATTAGAACTAGATGATGACTTTTCCAAATCTTTGTTTTCATTTAATATTAATGAATCAATCACAAAGATGAAACAGAAACGAGAATTAGAGACTTCGTCAATGTTGTGGCATCAACGTATAGGCCACATCTCAAAAGAACGATTAAATCGTCTCGTAAAGGATGAAGTCTTACCTTCTCTCGATTTCTCTGATTTTGAAACATGTGTCAAATGTCTTAAAGGTAAAATGACATTAGCGAATAAGAAAGGTGCCACTAGGAGCTCTAATTTATTAGAACTCATTCATACTGATATTAGTGGTCCCTACCAAATCGCTTGCATAACAGGACATACTTCATTTATCACTTTTATTGATGATTACTCTCGTTACATGTACTTGTATCTAATTAAGGAAAAGTCTGAATCTCTTACAACTTTTAAAGATTATAAGGCTGAAGTTGAAAAACAACTAGATCGTCAAATTAAAGTTGTGAGATCAGATAGAGGCGGTGAATATTATGGAAGACATACTGATGTGGGTCAATCTCCTAGTCCATTTTATGAGTTTTGTAAGGGCCAGGGGATTGTGAACCAATACACCATGCCTGGTACACCTCAGCAGAATGGTGTCGCTGAAAGAAGAAACCGTACACTTATGAACATGGTGCGCAGTATGTTAGCCAACACTAATTTTGTCACACCCCGGCTTTTCACGTGTCACCGGTGGGCCCGGTGGGGAGTATCGTGATGTGGTTGGCAACATAATAGTCAAACAACACAATATATATGAATGCACAGCGGAAGCAAAAGATAAATTATATTACATTCCGAATATAAAGTAATATCCAGTATTACAACGGAAAGTAAAGGATCCACAGGCAGATCTAAATAACAAAGAAAACTGTTCAACAGACTTTGACATCTAGAGCTTGCGAAACTTGAGTAATGATGCCTGGAGTAGTCAGCCTATTTCGTCTAGCACCTGCACTTAGCCTTTTTGGAAAATACGTCAGTTTACACTGGTAAATACAACTCAACTGACTCATTTTGAAAAGAGTTTGAAAATTGATTTGAATGCACTTCGGCAAAATATTTTTTATAACTTGGGACAATTATTTAAAAATAATCTTGTATACAGTTTTACTCATTTGTCGTCCATTAGTACCGGTTAGAAGAGCCGGCTTAAGTTAAGCGACACGCCACAGGTATAATGCCCACAAGGTTGATTCCTTTAAGTGGATTACCAGTTTTTACATATGCATCTGTCAGGTGTACGCCTACACCCCGTGCTTAGGTCGTGGCCATTTCGTAAAATGATGCCAAGGATATCCGGGACATGGTCATTTAACCCTCAAGGGCCATACACCAAATAATACAGAATAAAGCGAGTTATGTAGATACATTAATCACAATCCGATTTAAATGACTACATACCCGACCAAGCGGTACTTTTATAGTACCGTATCCCAAGCCCGTATAGGGAAAATAAGTTAAGAGTATTTACCCGAGCAAAGTATAAATCCAATACAGTAAATGCACGTACTTTTACTGGGCTCCTAATCTGGAACGAAGGTTTATAATAGCCTATTAGATTTCTAACGGATCTTTAATTAAGCTTAGGCTTAGACCGGTTAGTTTCCAAAAGGTAGACACGGTTCAAACGCATGATAATGCGAAGACCGGTTTAGAATGTGGTTTTGACCCGACAAGCTTGAATACTTGTCTTATATGGGTAATCTAAACACATTCTGGATTTTGGGATAAAACCGATAAGGTTTGACCCGTTTCGGCTAATTTATGTAAACTAGTTACATAAACCGAACCGAACGCGTAATAAGCGTAACGGGTATCCACAAGAGTCGTTTACAGGTTTCCTAAGTTAGTATGCCTTAAATATGTTGTGATATCAGTAGGATATCTTCCATTATGCCCAAAACGAGTTTAATCCCATATTAAGCCCCGTAGGGGTATTTTGGTCATTTTAAAGGTTATAAAAGAGATTATTTAAGTTTCTGAGATTCGGGTCTGAATACATCAGTAAAATAACTTAATTTATCTGGTTATAACAGTGGGTGAAAAGTCTTATATCACAAAATGGTTTTAAACATAAACTAGGTGTTTAATACGCTTAAATAACCGTTTTAAGCGATTTCCGGGTAAAAATAGGATTCTGAGTTTTCTGATCAGTTCATAAGGTTCAAAACACTTCATTTATTATTTAAAATCAGTAGCAGTTGGATTGGCATCAAAATACTTTGCAGAACTCATTTTATAACCGAAAAGGGTATATTCGGTATTAACCGAATCAAGGCGATAAGCCTAGCTTATGATCAGTTTAAAAATAATTAAAAATCTTCAAAAATCCCAAAATATTATTTAACATCAGTGGAGAAAAGGTTTGGTGCCAAAAATCGGGTTTAGATAGGCTATGCGCTAATCGCGCCGATTAATTAATAAAAAGCTTATCGTTTACGCTAATGCGCATATCTCCTAATCTGGACCTCAAACTGATGTCAAATTTTGAGGCAAAGTTTATAAATCAGTAGCCGAGGTCTTCGTCTACTCGCATTATCAAAATTCTCGTTTTACGGATAAAAGGGCATTATGGTGAATTTTAAGCAATTAACGGAAACGCGCGAATGAATCGGATAATCAACGAAACAAGTACAGAGGCTTATATTATCATGTAACCCGGTCCTAATGAAGCTCTAAGGCATTTCTAATTCCATCTAAATTGGGTCAGAACTGAAGTCAACGCAAAAGTCAAAGTTTTGCGACTTTCGGTTCCGAACCGGTTCAAAACTGAAAGTTGTCGAGTCGAACGTGTTTAGACATGTCCGTACACTTATTACCAAGTTATATGAATGATAAAACAGGTTACACGCCTTCTATATCGCTAATTACGCGTTTAAGGTTTCTGTTGACTTTTTCGGACAATGTTTGACCCGTCATTTGACCTGGTTGGATCGAGAATCAGTGGGTGCCCTTTTAAGGGTTAATTGCCCACATAATTACCAACTTATAACAACTTTCAATTCAACAAAACACTGGACCGATTGTGTTTTATCGTTAAGTCAAACCGTAGTTACGACGGTTTGACTTTTAAGCTAAATACTAAGCTAAACTCAATTAAGGAAGGTTAAGCATACTTACAAGTGTCTAATGAACGATTAGGAAGGCTTGGAAGGTGCTCTTGTGCTCCACAATTGATCAGAAGTTGCAAGAGAAAGTGTGAAGAACAATGGTTGCAACCTTGGCCCTTTTATAGTGATTTAATCACCACAAAATGTTGACACACAAGTCTACAACTGACCACAACATTCCCACAAGTGTCCCTAGATGTTTAGGGTTGTTTAGGGGTCAAGAAAGATGTGGAAAATCGTTTAAAGTCGGTTTATGCGCGAAATATGGCTGCTGTCTGATGTTCCTGTATCTGGGTGGTTAACGCGGCCCGCGTAAGATGTTAATGTATCTTACGCGGCCCGCTTGGGACCTCTGATCAGACAAAAACATTTTCAATTTGTTGCATCTCACCTCTTGGCCCTTCCAAAAGGTCAACTGACCTATTTCTTGCAATTTGAACCCTCTAATTTGACATATAAGGGCTTCAAGATATTTACCCACTTTGTTAAGTCCTCTGTTAACTTTATTGTTACACGAAAAGTCCTAACTTTCAACGTAGACGCTTTAACCCCTTGTAAACGAATTTGATCACAACTTGCTCATACGATAACGAAACTTTATGAAATTTATATCACGCATTCTAGTGAGCATAATTAACCGTTACAAAGCTTCGGGTTTGTTAAAAGGTCACTCAGAGGTATAACTTAAACATGTTGACACATTTAACCCCTTTAGTTTGTAATCTCTCACTTTTAGCCTCGTATGATCCATGATTTATTCGTGTGATGTTATAAACATCATGTAGGGTTAATGTACAGTATATTTATTCACTGTTGACATTTAGAACTCGTATATTCACATAATTTTCATGATTGTCAACTTTAGTCCTTTCAGAACATTCTTTCACACGTTCAAACATTATGACACGTGTCAACACATTATAGGACGTGAATTTTCGAGGTGTTACATCCTCACCCCCTTAAAAGAAATCTCGACCTCGAGATTTACTGAAATAAATAAGGGTATTTTTCTTTCATCGTGGACTCAACCTCCCACGTGAATTCGGGACCTCTACGGGCATCCCATTTGACCTTTACAATAGGTACATGCTTCCTACGAAGCTTCTTAACCTGTCGATCTTCAATCGACAATGGTTTTTCCACAAATTTCAAGCTCTCATCTATATGCACATCTGTGTGTGGTATGACTAGCGATTCATCAGCTAGGCATTTCTTCAGATTGCAGACGTGGAATACGTTATGAATACCACTGAGCTCTTCAGGTAAGTTTAACTTGTAAGCAACTGATCCGACACATTCGATGACCTCGAATGGCCCTATGTATCTCGGGCTTAACTTACCTTTCTTGCCAAACCGCATCACTCCCTTCCAGGGTGATACCTTAAGTAAGACTTTATCACCTACTTCAAATTTCATAGGTTTACGCTTTGGATCAGCGTAACTCTTCTGCCTATCTCGGGCAGCTTTGAGACGGTCACGAATCTGGACAATCTTGTCCGTCGTTTCAAAGACTATCTCTGGTCCTGATAATTGGACATCTCCAACTTCCGCCCAACAAACGGGTGTTCTACACTTTCTACCGTATAATGCCTCAAATGGCGCAGCCTTAATGCTGGTATGGTAGCTATTGTTGTAGGAGAACTCAATTAGTGGTAGGTGGTTATCCCAACTACCACCCAAATCAATCACACATGCACGTAGCATGTCTTCCAACGTTTGGATAGTACGCTCACTCTGACCGTCTGTCTGAGGATGGTAAGCCGTACTAAAATTTAAACGCGTGCCCAAAGATTGTTGGAAGCTTTTCCAAAAATGGGACGTGTATCTAGTATCTCTGTCAGAGATAATAGACACAGGTATGCCATGTAAAGCTACAATCTTGTCTACATACAGTTGGGCTAACATGTCGGAGCTGTAGGTCTCCTTAATGGGTAGGAAATGTGCTGACTTAGTCAGTCTGTCTACGATCACCCATATGGTATCATTTCCTTTCCTTGTCTTAGGTAACTTGGTGATAAAATCCATAGTTACCATTTCCCACTTCCACGTAGGAAGTTCAGGCTGTTGTAGCAAACCTGACGGTTTTTGATGTTCTGCTTTGACTTGTGCACATGTCAAGCATTTAGCTACATAGGCGGCTACAGACTTCTTCAAGCCTATCCACCAATAGTTTGCCCTTAAATCCGGGTACATCTTATCAGCTCCAGGATGAACGGAATATTTGGAACTATGGGCTTCCTGGAGGATAACATCCCGAAGTCCTCCATAAATTGGGACCCATATTCGTTCATTCAATCTCAGAATTTCGTCTTTGCTAAGAGATAACTGTTCCTCAGTTACTCCTAACTTTTCATTGGGATAGTTAGCTTCCATCACAGCTTCCTTCTGTGCAGCTAACAACCTTTCATTCAGACTGTTCTTTATTTCAATGCTCTTGGCATTGATTTGGATGGGTTTGACCCTTTCCTTTCTGCTCAAGGCATCGGCAACCACATTTGCCTTGCCTGGATGGTATCTAATTTCACAATCATAATCATTTAAAGTCTCCATCCAATGGCGCTGCCTCATGTTTAAATCCTTCTGATTAAATAAGTGCTGGAGGCTCTTGTGATCAGAATAGATCACATACTTGATTCCATACAAATAATGCCTCCAGAGCTTCAGTGCAAATACAACGGCACCCAACTCCAAGTCATGGGTGGTGTAATTCTTTTCATGCACCTTTAACTGTCTTGAAGCATAGGCAATAACCTTGCCTTTCTGCATAAGCACACACCCCATCCCGGTGTGTGATGCATCACAATAAACTACAGATTCTTCGATTCCATCAGGCAATGTCAACACAGGTGCATTGCTCAATTTCTGCTTCAGAATATCAAAAGCTTCTTGCTGCTTAGGCCCCCAATCAAACTTAATCTTCTTCCTAGTCAGAGAAGTTAGGGGTGCAGCAATCCTGGAAAAATTTTCAATAAATCGCCTATAGTATCCTGCCAATCCCAGGAAGCTACGAATTTCGGTAGGCGTCTTTGGTTCTTGCCAGTTCATAACTGCTTCAACCTTAGCGGGATCCACTTGGATACCACGCTCACTAACCACATGTCCAAGGAATTGGACTTCTCGAAGCCAGAATTCACACTTAGAAAACTTGGCATAGAGTTTCTCATGATGTAGGAGTTTGAGAATACAACGAAGGTGTTTCTCGTGGTCAGCTTGGTTCTTCGAGTAGATGAGGATGTCGTCGATGAAAACGATGACGAATTTATCTAAGTATGGCTTGCAAACGCGATTCATGAGATCCATGAACGCGGCAGGAGCATTAGTGAGCCCAAAAGGCATCAACAGGAACTCGTAATGACCATAACGAGTCCTAAATGCAGTTTTGTGTACGTCCTCATCTCTAACCTTCAATTGGTGGTAGCCTGACCTCAAGTCAATCTTCGAGAAATAACTCGCCCCTTGTAATTGATCGAACAAATCGTCGATCCTGGGCAAAGGATACCTATTCTTTATCGTGACCTTATTAAGCTCACGATAATCGATGCACAGACGCATCGATCCATCCTTCTTCTTAACAAATAAGACTGGCGCTCCCCATGGAGACGAACTAGGTTTAATGAAACCTTTAGCCAGCAATTCATCTAGTTGTGTCCTTAATTCCTTCATCTCTGTCGGCGCCAACCTATAAGGTGCTCTATCAACAGGTGCGGCTCCGGGGATGATGTCGATTCTGAATTCGACTTGTCTATCTGGTGGTAGACCAGGTAGTTCTTCAGGAAATACTTCGGGGTATTCAGAAATGACAGGGATCTCATCAATCTTGGGTTTCAGCTCATCAAAAGTCACTTGTGCCATGTAGATGACACAACCCTTCTTCAAGCACTTGGAGGCCTTGAGCATAGTCACTTGCTCAGGCAGTCCATAACGTGTGTCTCCCTGAATAGTAAGTGGTTCACCAGACGGAGTCTTGATCACCACTTGCTTCTTATTACAGACAATTTGGGCCTGGTTATGAGATAACCAGTCCATGCCTAGAACGATGTCAAAACCAGCTAACTTCAAAGGAAGTAAGGATAGAGGAAAAGAGTGGTTCTTAATGGATATGATACATCCATCTAATATGGTTGAGGCGGTTTCTATGGTGCCATCAGCCAATTCCACCTCATACCTCACACTTAGAGTTCTAGCAGGTAAATTCAGCAATTTACAGAACTTATTATCTACAAATGATTTATCTGCGCCTGAATCGAAAAGCACTCTTGCATAAACATCATTTATGAGGAAGGTACCTGTGATAACGTTGTCGTCCTGGACGGCTTCCCTTGCATCCATCCTGAAGACCCTTGCATTGGTCTTCTTGACCTCTTCAGGCTTATTGGCATACTTAGGACCGTTGGTCTTAATGTGCCCCTTCTCATTGCAATTGTAGCATGTAGCATCTTTAATCTTCTTGCAATCAACAGTCTTGTGCTCTCTAGACTTGCATATCCCACATGCAGGTGGTCCTGACTTAGAGTTGGACTCCAGTCTGCACTTTCCAAAGTGGCATTTTTGGCAAGTCGTGCACTTTGGCTTTTCCTCTGTTCGCTGACTATTCCTTCCAGACCCAAACTTCTTAGAATCAGTGTTTCCCTTGTGCTTCTTCTCTGACCCTCGTGAGTTATCATCCTCACGCTTCCTCTTACTTTCTTCAGATTTCTTTAGTGATCTTAGCCTGACCGCATCTAAAGTGAGGGACAAAGATAGGTCAGCTGCCGACCTAAAAGTGGCAGGTCTTGAAGCCTTAACACCGGCTTTGATTTCTGGGGCTAAACCCCCAATGAAGCGCGCAATTCGCTTGGGTTCTGGTGTTACTAGGTAAGGAACCAGTCTGGACAGGGTATTAAAACTGGTGAGGTAAGCTTGACAATCTAAGTTTGTCATCACCAATGATAAGAAATCTGACTCGATCCCCTCAACCTCGTGTTGAGGGCAGTAATTATCCATAATGAGAGTAACAAACTGTTCCCATGACATGCTGTAGAGCGGGATCTTCCCAGCAGCTTGAATGAGAGACTTCCACCATGCCAGTGCCTCTCCTTTAAACGATTGGGATACATACTTCACGACATCCCTTTCAGTACAACCGCTGATATCGACAACTGTGTCCATTTCATCCAACCAGATCATACAATCAACTGCCCCTTTTCCCCCAGTAAAATCTCGGGGCTTGCAGGAAACAAAGTACTTATAGGTACATGACTTGGTACGTGGTTCATTATCGAACTCTATCCTCTTGGATGGAACACTGTGTGGAATAGATGAATGTCGATCATCATCTTTCTTTGACTCATCTTTCTTTGAGGGCGGTGGCTTGCTGTGAGCCTCCGAATGAGTCTTAGGGACAGACTTAGAGTGGGGTACAGATGAGGCTTTACTATTAGTTCTACTATACTCCCTAAATTGCTCCTCTACAGCTTTAGATACAGCTGTATCAATCAGTGAACGAAGCTCTCCTTTGGTTATATTAATCCTATCATCATCATCGCGGCTTTCCAAAGGATGACTGTTTTCTTCCTCTGACCTAGCCATGTAGCTTTAATTGCTACATAAAATCAAACAAGGACAAGGTTTATACGGAAGCTTATACAGTTTTATCGTTTTAAACGATTTATTAACCATGTTTTTAATACACATTTTAGTTAATTTGTTAAATATATAATTATTCAGGATCTTTATCATAATCCTAAATTATAAGTTAATAATAGCACAAAAGGCCTAGTCACGTAGACAAGTTTAATTTATAGGCCTTGATTTTATATAATCGAGGCTTCAAGGTTTGAATCAAAGTTCATTACCTTTTCTTGACAGGGAGTTGTAGGCTACCACTGTCTTTAGTCCCATAGGACGTTAATTATAGCCCGTGGGCACTTCATCCATAATGGATGATTATATAAATAAGGGAATTTAGAATAACCTAATAAAAATGACTTATGTGATTTTATCGTATCACACTTTGTCAAGCATGTTAATATGCTTTCAGATGTTTAATAAGGATTTGAATCTCTTGAATAGTTTCTACCATCTTGGCCTTGTATACAGTGATATTTAGGCTAGGTTTTACCTTTAAGATTCTTTTTAATATTTAACGCAGAACAATCCTAATTGAACTGTTAACAAGGATCTGAATCTAATTGTGGAACTACCATCTTGGCCCTGTCTTAATGTGACATATGGCTAGGTCTTGTCCTTTTTTAAATTTTTGCCATTTTATTATAATGGTAGATCTTACAATATAGGAATGATATTTTTAAATATAATCGTTCCTTTAAAATTTAAACAAGTATATGGTTGCCCTAAACGGGACTTCTAATAGCAATTGACTTGTCCATGCAAGGGCTAATCAGAAAAATAACAAAGGAACCAAATAAGGGTAAAATAAAACAAATTTGGATTATTCCTATGTTCTTGTCTAGACTCAAGAATGTGCAATTGTGTAACTGAGATTAAACACAAAAGGCTAGCGTTTAATTCACTCAGTGTTGGCTCTGATACCAACCTGTCACACCCCGGCTTTCCACGTGTCACCGGTAGGCCCGGTGGGGAGTATCGTGACGTGGTTGGCAACATAATAGTTAAACAACACAATATATATGAATGCACAGCGGAAGCAAAAGATAAATTATATTACATTCCGAATATAAAGTAATATCCAGTATAACAACGGAAAGTAAAGGATCCACAGGCGGATCTAAATAACAAAGAAAACTGTTCAACAGACTTTGACATCTAGAGCTTGCGAAACTTGAGTAATGATGCCTGGAGTAGTCAGCCTATTTCGTCTAGCACCTGCACTTAGCCTTTTTGGAAAATACGTCAGTTTACACTGGTAAATACAACTCAACTGACTCATTTTGAAAAGAGTTTGAAAATTGATTTGAATGCACTTCGGCAAAATATTTTTTATAACTTGGGACAATTATTTAAAAATAATCTTGTATACAGTTTTACTCATTTGTCGTCCATTAGTACCGGTTAGAAGAGCCGGCTTAAGTTAAGCGACACGCCACAGGTATAATGCCCACAAGGTTGATTCCTTTAAGTGAATTACCAGTTTTTACATATGCATCTGTCAGGTGTACGCCTACACCCCGTGCTTAGGTCGTGGCCATTTCGTAAAATGATGCCAAGGATATCCGGGACATGGTCATTTAACCCTCAAGGGCCATACACCAAATAATACAGAATAAAGCGAGTTATGTAGATACATTAATCACAATCCGATTTAAATGACTACATACCCGACCAAGCGGTACTTTTATAGTACCGTATCCCAAGCCCGTATAGGGAAAATAAGTTAAGAGTATTTACCTGAGCAAAGTATAAATCCAATACAGTAAATGCAAGTACTTTTACTGGGCTCCTAATCTGGAACGAAGGTTTATAATAGCCTATTAGATTTCTAACGGATCTTTAATTAAGCTTAGGCTTAGACCGGTTAGTTTCCAAAAGGTAGACACGGTTCAAACGCATGATAATGCGAAGACCGGTTTAGAATGTGGTTTTGACCCGACAAGCTTGAATACTTGTCTTATATAGGTAATCTAAACACATTCTGGATTTTGAGATAAAACCGATAAGGTTTGACCCGTTTCGGCTAATTTATGTAAACTAGTTACATAAACCGAACCGAACGTGTAATAAGCGTAACGGGTATCCACAAGAGTCGTTTACAGGTTTCCTAAGTTAGTATGACTTAAATATGTTGTGATATCAGTAGTATATCTTCCATTATGCCCAAAACGAGTTTAATCCCATATTAAGCCCCGTAGGCGTATTTTGGTCATTTTAAAGGTTATAAAAGAGATTATTTAAGTTTCTAAGATTCGGGTCTGAATACATCAGTAAAATAACTTAATTTATCAGGTTATAACAGTGGGTGAAAAGTCTTATATCACAAAATGGTTTTAAACATAAACTAGGTGTTTAATACGCTTAAATAACCGTTTTAAGCGATTTCCGGGTAAAAATAGGATTCTGAGTTTTCTGATCAGTTCATAAGGTTCAAAACACTTCATTTATTATTTAAAATCAGTAGCAGTTGGATTGGCGTCAAAATACTTTGTAGAACTCATTTTATAACCGAAAAGGGTATATTCGGTATTAACCGAATCAAGGCGATAAGCCTAGCTTATGATCAGTTTAAAAATAATTAAAAATCTTCAAAAATCCCAAAATATTATTTAACATCAGTGGAGAAAAGGTTTGGTGCCAAAAATCGGGTTTAGATAGGCTATGCGCTAATCGCGCCGATTAATTAATAAAAAGCTTATCGTTTACGCTAATGCGCATATCTCCTAATCTGGACCTCAAACTGATGTCAAATTTTGAGGGCAAGTTTATAAATCAGTAGCCGAGGTCTTCGTCTACTCGCATTATCAAAATTCTCGTTTTACGGATAAAAGGGCATTATAGTCAATTTTAAGCAATTAACGGAAACGCGCGAATGAATCGGATAATCAACGAAACAAGTACAGAGGCTTATATTATCATGTAACCCGGTCCTAATGAAGCTCTAAGGCATTTCTAATTCCATCTAAATTGGGTCAGAACTGAAGTCAACGCAAAAGTCAAAGTTTTGCGACTTTCGGTTCCGAACCGGTTCAAAACTGAAAGTTGTCGAGTCGAACGTGTTTAGACATGTCCGTACACTTATTACCAAGTTATATGAATGATAAAACAGGTTACACGCCTTCTATATCGCTAATTACGCGTTTAAGGTTTCTGTTGACTTTTTCGGACAATGTTTGACCCGTCATTTGACCTGGTTGGATCGAGAATCAGTGGGTGCCCTTTTAAGGGTTAATTGCCCACATAATTACCAACTTATAACAACTTTCAATTCAACAAAACACTGGACCGATTGTGTTTTATCGTTAAGTCAAACCGTAGTTACGACGGTTTGACTTTTAAGCTAAATACTAAGCTAAACTCAATTAAGGAAGGTTAAGCATACTTACAAGTGTCTAATGAACGATTAGGAAGGCTTGGAAGGTGCTCTTGTGCTCCACAATTGATCAGAAGTTGCAAGAGAAAGTGTGAAGAACAATGGTTGCAACCTTGGCCCTTTTATAGTGATTTAATCACCACAAAATGTTGACACACAAGTCTACAACTGACCACAACATTCCCACAAGTGTCCCTAGATGTTTAGGGTTGTTTAGGGGTCAAGAAAGATGTGGAAAATCGTTTAAAGTCGGTTTATGTGCGAAATATGGCTGCTGTCTGATGTTCCTGTATCTGGGTGGTTAACGCGGCCCGCGTAAGATGTTAATGTATCTTACGCGGCCCGCTTGGGACCTCTGATCAGACAAAAACATTTTCAATTTGTTGCATCTCACCTCTTGGCCCTTCCAAAAGGTCAACTGACCTATTTCTTGCAATTTGAACCCTCTAATTTGACATATAAGGGCTTCAAGATATTTACCCACTTTGTTAAGTCCTCTGTTAACTTTATTGTTACACGAAAAGTCCTAACTTTCAACGTAGACGCTTTAACCCCTTGTAAACGAATTTGATCACAACTTGCTCATACGATAACGAAACTTTATGAAATTTATATCACGCATTCTAGTGAGCATAATTAACCGTTACAAAGCTTCGGGTTTGTTAAAAGGTCACTCAGAGGTATAACTTAAACATGTTGACACATTTAACCCCTTTAGTTTGTAATCTCTCACTTTTAGCCTCGTATGATCCATGATTTATTCGTGTGATGTTATAAACATCATGTAGGGTTAATGTACAGTATATTTATTCACTGTTGACATTTAGAACTCGTATATTCACATAATTTTCATGATTGTCAACTTTAGTCCTTTCAGAACATTCTTTCACACGTTCAAACATTATGACACGTGTCAACACATTATAGGACGTGAATTTTCGAGGTGTTACATCCTCACCCCCTTAAAAGAAATCTCGACCTCGAGATTTACTGAAATAAATAAGGGTATTTTTCTTTCATCGTGGACTCAACCTCCCACGTGAATTCGGGACCTCTACGGGCATCCCATTTGACCTTTACAATAGGTACATGCTTCCTACGAAGCTTCTTAACCTGTCGATCTTCAATCGACAATGGTTTTTCCACAAATTTCAAGCTCTCATCTATATGCACATCTGTGTGTGGTATGACTAGCGATTCATCAGCTAGGCATTTCTTCAGATTGCAGACGTGGAATACGTTATGAATACCACTGAGCTCTTCAGGTAAGTTTAACTTGTAAGCAACTGATCCGACACATTCGATGACCTCGAATGGCCCTATGTATCTCGGGCTTAACTTACCTTTCTTGCCAAACCGCATCACTCCCTTCCAGGGTGATACCTTAAGTAAGACTTTATCACCTACTTCAAATTTCATAGGTTTACGCTTTGGATCAGCGTAACTCTTCTGCCTATCTCGGGCAGCTTTGAGACGGTCACGAATCTGGACAATCTTGTCCGTCGTTTCAAAGACTATCTCTGGTCCTGATAATTGGACATCTCCAACTTCCGCCCAACAAACGGGTGTTCTACACTTTCTACCGTATAATGCCTCAAATGGCGCAGCCTTAATGCTGGTATGGTAGCTATTGTTGTAGGAGAACTCAATTAGTGGTAGGTGGTTATCCCAACTACCACCCAAATCAATCACACATGCACGTAGCATGTCTTCCAACGTTTGGATAGTACGCTCACTCTGACCGTCTGTCTGAGGATGGTAAGCCGTACTAAAATTTAAACGCGTGCCCAAAGATTGTTGGAAGCTTTTCCAAAAATGGGACGTGTATCTAGTATCTCTGTCAGAGATAATAGACACAGGTATGCCATGTAAAGCTACAATCTTGTCTACATACAGTTGGGCTAACATGTCGGAGCTGTAGGTCTCCTTAATGGGTAGGAAATGTGCTGACTTAGTCAGTCTGTCTACGATCACCCATATGGTATCATTTCCTTTCCTTGTCTTAGGTAACTTGGTGATAAAATCCATAGTTACCATTTCCCACTTCCACGTAGGAAGTTCAGGCTGTTGTAGCAAACCTGACGGTTTTTGATGTTCTGCTTTGACTTGTGCACATGTCAAGCATTTAGCTACATAGGCGGCTACAGACTTCTTCAAGCCTATCCACCAATAGTTTGCCCTTAAATCCGGGTACATCTTATCAGCTCCAGGATGAACGGAATATTTGGAACTATGGGCTTCCTGGAGGATAACATCCCGAAGTCCTCCATAAATTGGGACCCATATTCGTTCATTCAATCTCAGAATTTCGTCTTTGCTAAGAGATAACTGTTCCTCAGTTACTCCTAACTTTTCATTGGGATAGTTAGCTTCCATCACAGCTTCCTTCTGTGCAGCTAACAACCTTTCATTCAGACTGTTCTTTATTTCAATGCTCTTGGCATTGATTTGGATGGGTTTGACCCTTTCCTTTCTGCTCAAGGCATCGGCAACCACATTTGCCTTGCCTGGATGGTATCTAATTTCACAATCATAATCATTTAAAGTCTCCATCCAATGGCGCTGCCTCATGTTTAAATCCTTCTGATTAAATAAGTGCTGGAGGCTCTTGTGATCAGAATAGATCACATACTTGATTCCATACAAATAATGCCTCCAGAGCTTCAGTGCAAATACAACGGCACCCAACTCCAAGTCATGGGTGGTGTAATTCTTTTCATGCACCTTTAACTGTCTTGAAGCATAGGCAATAACCTTGCCTTTCTGCATAAGCACACACCCCATCCCGGTGTGTGATGCATCACAATAAACTACAGATTCTTCGATTCCATCAGGCAATGTCAACACAGGTGCATTGCTCAATTTCTGCTTCAGAATATCAAAAGCTTCTTGCTGCTTAGGCCCCCAATCAAACTTAATCTTCTTCCTAGTCAGAGAAGTTAGGGGTGCAGCAATCCTGGAAAAATTTTCAATAAATCGCCTATAGTATCCTGCCAATCCCAGGAAGCTACGAATTTCGGTAGGCGTCTTTGGTTCTTGCCAGTTCATAACTGCTTCAACCTTAGCGGGATCCACTTGGATACCACGCTCACTAACCACATGTCCAAGGAATTGGACTTCTCGAAGCCAGAATTCACACTTAGAAAACTTGGCATAGAGTTTCTCATGATGTAGGAGTTTGAGAATACAACGAAGGTGTTTCTCGTGGTCAGCTTGGTTCTTCGAGTAGATGAGGATGTCGTCGATGAAAACGATGACGAATTTATCTAAGTATGGCTTGCAAACGCGATTCATGAGATCCATGAACGCGGCAGGAGCATTAGTGAGCCCAAAAGGCATCAACAGGAACTCGTAATGACCATAACGAGTCCTAAATGCAGTTTTGTGTACGTCCTCATCTCTAACCTTCAATTGGTGGTAGCCTGACCTCAAGTCAATCTTCGAGAAATAACTCGCCCCTTGTAATTGATCGAACAAATCGTCGATCCTGGGCAAAGGATACCTATTCTTTATCGTGACCTTATTAAGCTCACGATAATCGATGCACAGACGCATCGATCCATCCTTCTTCTTAACAAATAAGACTGGCGCTCCCCATGGAGACGAACTAGGTTTAATGAAACCTTTAGCCAGCAATTCATCTAGTTGTGTCCTTAATTCCTTCATCTCTGTCGGCGCCAACCTATAAGGTGCTCTATCAACAGGTGCGGCTCCGGGGATGATGTCGATTCTGAATTCGACTTGTCTATCTGGTGGTAGACCAGGTAGTTCTTCAGGAAATACTTCGGGGTATTCAGAAATGACAGGGATCTCATCAATCTTGGGTTTCAGCTCATCAAAAGTCACTTGTGCCATGTAGATGACACAACCCTTCTTCAAGCACTTGGAGGCCTTGAGCATAGTCACTTGCTCAGGCAGTCCATAACGTGTGTCTCCCTGAATAGTAAGTGGTTCACCAGACGGAGTCTTGATCACCACTTGCTTCTTATTACAGACAATTTGGGCCTGGTTATGAGATAACCAGTCCATGCCTAGAACGATGTCAAAACCAGCTAACTTCAAAGGAAGTAAGGATAGAGGAAAAGAGTGGTTCTTAATGGATATGATACATCCATCTAATATGGTTGAGGCGGTTTCTATGGTGCCATCAGCCAATTCCACCTCATACCTCACACTTAGAGTTCTAGCAGGTAAATTCAGCAATTTACAGAACTTATTATCTACAAATGATTTATCTGCGCCTGAATCGAAAAGCACTCTTGCATAAACATCATTTATGAGGAAGGTACCTGTGATAACGTTGTCGTCCTGGACGGCTTCCCTTGCATCCATCCTGAAGACCCTTGCATTGGTCTTCTTGACCTCTTCAGGCTTATTGGCATACTTAGGACCGTTGGTCTTAATGTGCCCCTTCTCATTGCAATTGTAGCATGTAGCATCTTTAATCTTCTTGCAATCAACAGTCTTGTGCTCTCTAGACTTGCATATCCCACATGCAGGTGGTCCTGACTTAGAGTTGGACTCCAGTCTGCACTTTCCAAAGTGGCATTTTTGGCAAGTCGTGCACTTTGGCTTTTCCTCTGTTCGCTGACTATTCCTTCCAGACCCAAACTTCTTAGAATCAGTGTTTCCCTTGTGCTTCTTCTCTGACCCTCGTGAGTTATCATCCTCACGCTTCCTCTTACTTTCTTCAGATTTCTTTAGTGATCTTAGCCTGACCGCATCTAAAGTGAGGGACAAAGATAGGTCAGCTGCCGACCTAAAAGTGGCAGGTCTTGAAGCCTTAACACCGGCTTTGATTTCTGGGGCTAAACCCCCAATGAAGCGCGCAATTCGCTTGGGTTCTGGTGTTACTAGGTAAGGAACCAGTCTGGACAGGGTATTAAAACTGGTGAGGTAAGCTTGACAATCTAAGTTTGTCATCACCAATGATAAGAAATCTGACTCGATCCCCTCAACCTCGTGTTGAGGGCAGTAATTATCCATAATGAGAGTAACAAACTGTTCCCATGACATGCTGTAGAGCGGGATCTTCCCAGCAGCTTGAATGAGAGACTTCCACCATGCCAGTGCCTCTCCTTTAAACGATTGGGATACATACTTCACGACATCCCTTTCAGTACAACCGCTGATATCGACAACTGTGTCCATTTCATCCAACCAGATCATACAATCAACTGCCCCTTTTCCCCCAGTAAAATCTCGGGGCTTGCAGGAAACAAAGTACTTATAGGTACATGACTTGGTACGTGGTTCATTATCGAACTCTATCCTCTTGGATGGAACACTGTGTGGAATAGATGAATGTCGATCATCATCTTTCTTTGACTCATCTTTCTTTGAGGGCGGTGGCTTGCTGTGAGCCTCCGAATGAGTCTTAGGGACAGACTTAGAGTGGGGTACAGATGAGGCTTTACTATTAGTTCTACTATACTCCCTAAATTGCTCCTCTACAGCTTTAGATACAGCTGTATCAATCAGTGAACGAAGCTCTCCTTTGGTTATATTAATCCTATCATCATCATCGCGGCTTTCCAAAGGATGACTGTTTTCTTCCTCTGACCTAGCCATGTAGCTTTAATTGCTACATAAAATCAAACAAGGACAAGGTTTATACGGAAGCTTATACAGTTTTATCGTTTTAAACGATTTATTAACCATGTTTTTAATACACATTTTAGTTAATTTGTTAAATATATAATTATTCAGGATCTTTATCATAATCCTAAATTATAAGTTAATAATAGCACAAAAGGCCTAGTCACGTAGACAAGTTTAATTTATAGGCCTTGATTTTATATAATCGAGGCTTCAAGGTTTGAATCAAAGTTCATTACCTTTTCTTGACAGGGAGTTGTAGGCTACCACTGTCTTTAGTCCCATAGGACGTTAATTATAGCCCGTGGGCACTTCATCCATAATGGATGATTATATAAATAAGGGAATTTAGAATAACCTAATAAAAATGACTTATGTGATTTTATCGTATCACACTTTGTCAAGCATGTTAATATGCTTTCAGATGTTTAATAAGGATTTGAATCTCTTGAATAGTTTCTACCATCTTGGCCTTGTATACAGTGATATTTAGGCTAGGTTTTACCTTTAAGATTCTTTTTAATATTTAACGCAGAACAATCCTAATTGAACTGTTAACAAGGATCTGAATCTAATTGTGGAACTACCATCTTGGCCCTGTCTTAATGTGACATATGGCTAGGTCTTGTCCTTTTTTAAATTTTTGCCATTTTATTATAATGGTAGATCTTACAATATAGGAATGATATTTTTAAATATAATCGTTCCTTTAAAATTTAAACAAGTATATGGTTGCCCTAAACGGGACTTCTAATAGCAATTGACTTGTCCATGCAAGGGCTAATCAGAAAAATAACAAAGGAACCAAATAAGGGTAAAATAAAACAAATTTGGATTATTCCTATGTTCTTGTCTAGACTCAAGAATGTGCAATTGTGTAACTGAGATTAAACACAAAAGGCTAGCGTTTAATTCACTCAGTGTTGGCTCTGATACCAACCTGTCACACCCCGGCTTTCCACGTGTCACCGGTAGGCCCGGTGGGGAGTATCGTGACGTGGTTGGCAACATAATAGTTAAACAACACAATATATATGAATGCACAGCGGAAGCAAAAGATAAATTATATTACATTCCGAATATAAAGTAATATCCAGTATAACAACGGAAAGTAAAGGATCCACAGGCGGATCTAAATAACAAAGAAAACTGTTCAACAGACTTTGACATCTAGAGCTTGCGAAACTTGAGTAATGATGCCTGGAGTAGTCAGCCTATTTCGTCTAGCACCTGCACTTAGCCTTTTTGGAAAATACGTCAGTTTACACTGGTAAATACAACTCAACTGACTCATTTTGAAAAGAGTTTGAAAATTGATTTGAATGCACTTCGGCAAAATATTTTTTATAACTTGGGACAATTATTTAAAAATAATCTTGTATACAGTTTTACTCATTTGTCGTCCATTAGTACCGGTTAGAAGAGCCGGCTTAAGTTAAGCGACACGCCACAGGTATAATGCCCACAAGGTTGATTCCTTTAAGTGGATTACCAGTTTTTACATATGCATCTGTCAGGTGTACGCCTACACCCCGTGCTTAGGTCGTGGCCATTTCGTAAAATGATGCCAAGGATATCCGGGACATGGTCATTTAACCCTCAAGGGCCATACACCAAATAATACAGAATAAAGCGAGTTATGTAGATACATTAATCACAATCCGATTTAAATGACTACATACCCGACCAAGCGGTACTTTTATAGTACCGTATCCCAAGCCCGTATAGGGAAAATAAGTTAAGAGTATTTACCTGAGCAAAGTATAAATCCAATACAGTAAATGCAAGTACTTTTACTGGGCTCCTAATCTGGAACGAAGGTTTATAATAGCCTATTAGATTTCTAACGGATCTTTAATTAAGCTTAGGCTTAGACCGGTTAGTTTCCAAAAGGTAGACACGGTTCAAACGCATGATAATGCGAAGACCGGTTTAGAATGTGGTTTTGACCCGACAAGCTTGAATACTTGTCTTATATAGGTAATCTAAACACATTCTGGATTTTGAGATAAAACCGATAAGGTTTGACCCGTTTCGGCTAATTTATGTAAACTAGTTACATAAACCGAACCGAACGTGTAATAAGCGTAACGGGTATCCACAAGAGTCGTTTACAGGTTTCCTAAGTTAGTATGACTTAAATATGTTGTGATATCAGTAGTATATCTTCCATTATGCCCAAAACGAGTTTAATCCCATATTAAGCCCCGTAGGCGTATTTTGGTCATTTTAAAGGTTATAAAAGAGATTATTTAAGTTTCTAAGATTCGGGTCTGAATACATCAGTAAAATAACTTAATTTATCAGGTTATAACAGTGGGTGAAAAGTCTTATATCACAAAATGGTTTTAAACATAAACTAGGTGTTTAATACGCTTAAATAACCGTTTTAAGCGATTTCCGGGTAAAAATAGGATTCTGAGTTTTCTGATCAGTTCATAAGGTTCAAAACACTTCATTTATTATTTAAAATCAGTAGCAGTTGGATTGGCGTCAAAATACTTTGTAGAACTCATTTTATAACCGAAAAGGGTATATTCGGTATTAACCGAATCAAGGCGATAAGCCTAGCTTATGATCAGTTTAAAAATAATTAAAAATCTTCAAAAATCCCAAAATATTATTTAACATCAGTGGAGAAAAGGTTTGGTGCCAAAAATCGGGTTTAGATAGGCTATGCGCTAATCGCGCCGATTAATTAATAAAAAGCTTATCGTTTACGCTAATGCGCATATCTCCTAATCTGGACCTCAAACTGATGTCAAATTTTGAGGGCAAGTTTATAAATCAGTAGCCGAGGTCTTCGTCTACTCGCATTATCAAAATTCTCGTTTTACGGATAAAAGGGCATTATAGTCAATTTTAAGCAATTAACGGAAACGCGCGAATGAATCGGATAATCAACGAAACAAGTACAGAGGCTTATATTATCATGTAACCCGGTCCTAATGAAGCTCTAAGGCATTTCTAATTCCATCTAAATTGGGTCAGAACTGAAGTCAACGCAAAAGTCAAAGTTTTGCGACTTTCGGTTCCGAACCGGTTCAAAACTGAAAGTTGTCGAGTCGAACGTGTTTAGACATGTCCGTACACTTATTACCAAGTTATATGAATGATAAAACAGGTTACACGCCTTCTATATCGCTAATTACGCGTTTAAGGTTTCTGTTGACTTTTTCGGACAATGTTTGACCCGTCATTTGACCTGGTTGGATCGAGAATCAGTGGGTGCCCTTTTAAGGGTTAATTGCCCACATAATTACCAACTTATAACAACTTTCAATTCAACAAAACACTGGACCGATTGTGTTTTATCGTTAAGTCAAACCGTAGTTACGACGGTTTGACTTTTAAGCTAAATACTAAGCTAAACTCAATTAAGGAAGGTTAAGCATACTTACAAGTGTCTAATGAACGATTAGGAAGGCTTGGAAGGTGCTCTTGTGCTCCACAATTGATCAGAAGTTGCAAGAGAAAGTGTGAAGAACAATGGTTGCAACCTTGGCCCTTTTATAGTGATTTAATCACCACAAAATGTTGACACACAAGTCTACAACTGACCACAACATTCCCACAAGTGTCCCTAGATGTTTAGGGTTGTTTAGGGGTCAAGAAAGATGTGGAAAATCGTTTAAAGTCGGTTTATGTGCGAAATATGGCTGCTGTCTGATGTTCCTGTATCTGGGTGGTTAACGCGGCCCGCGTAAGATGTTAATGTATCTTACGCGGCCCGCTTGGGACCTCTGATCAGACAAAAACATTTTCAATTTGTTGCATCTCACCTCTTGGCCCTTCCGAAAGGTCAACTGACCTATTTCTTGCAATTTGAACCCTCTAATTTGACATATAAGGGCTTCAAGATATTTACCCACTTTGTTAAGTCCTCGGTTAACTTTATTGTTACCCGAAAAGTCCTAACTTTCAACGTAGATGCTTTAACCCCTTGTAAACGAATTTGATCACAACTTGCTCATACGATAACGAAACTTTATGAAATTTATATCGCGCATTCTAGTGAGCATAATTAACCGTTACAAAGCTTCGGGTTTGTTAAAAGGTCACTCAGAGGTATAACTTAAACATGTTGACACATTTAACCCCTGTAGTTTGTAATCTCTCACTTTTAGCCTCGTATGATCCATGATTTATTCGTGTGATGTTATAAACATCATGTAGGGTTAATGTACAGTATATTTATTCACTGTTGAGATTTAGAACTCGTATATTCACATACTTTTCATGATTGTCAACTTTAGTCCTTTCAGAACATTCTTTCACACGTTCAAACATTATGACACGTGTCAACACATTATAGGATGTGAATTTTCGAGGTGTTACAAATTTACCATTATTCCTCTGGACTGAAGTGCTAAAAGCAGCTGTTCATATACTCAATAGAGTTCCTTCTAAGTTTGTCCCTAAAACTCCTTATGAACTTTGGACAGGAAGGAAACCGAGTCTTAAATATATGAAAGTATGGGGCTGCGTTGCTGAAGCAAAACTTTACAATCCTTTCCTAAGGAAACTTGACCCTAAAAAATTTACCTGTTTCTTTATCGGGTATCCTGAAAACTCAAAGGGTTATCGTTTCTATTGTCCTTCTCATGTCACCCGTATTGTTGAAACCAAGCGTGCCGCGTTCCTGGAGGATTTCAAGGTCAGTGGGAGCAGTACTAACCCTTACGAAGATTTGCAAGAAGTACAAGACGCGGGGGGGGGGGGGAGAGACTCGTCGCTTGCCATTACTCCGATGACTCCTCTTGTACCCAATGCAACTACTGCACCCGAAGCTACTGCACCAACTCCAAATTTACCTCCACAATTAGAACCCATTATACCTCATGACGAAGGCACATCAAACGCTCAAAGCCAAGACAACACTGAACCCGATAATCCACTCAGAAGGTCATCTAGGCAAAGAAGGCCTACTAATTGGGATGATTATGTTACCTACCTGACTGAAGCTGATAAGGATGTCGGAAAGCAAAATGATCCTATCTCTTATAATGAAGCCATTAGCAGTGATCAGTCTTCTGAATGGAATAAAGCAATGAATGATGAGCTTGAATCCATGAAGAAAAATGACGTTTGGGATTTGGTAGAATTACCCAATGGTGTCAAACCAGTAGGATGTAAATGGGTGTTCAAAACAAAACTGGATCCGAATGGAAACGTTGAACGCTACAAAGCGAGATTGGTTGCAAAGGGCTACACTCAGAAAGAGGGAATTGATTATCAAGAGACGTTTTCACCTGTCTCTCGTAAAGATTCATTAAGGATCGTCATGGCCCTAGTAGCTCATTTTGATTTAGAGCTGCATCAGATGGACGTTAAAACCGCTTTCCTTAACGGAGACTTAGACGAAGATGTGTACATGAAACAACCTGAAGGTTTTAAACCTGAAGGTCAGGAACATCTAGTCTGTAAGTTGAAGAAATCCATATACGGGTTAAAACAAGCATCACGTCAATGGTACCTCAAATTTGATGAAGTCATGAAGAAACAAGGTTTTGCAAAGAATCAAGTGGATCAATGCACCTACCTCAAGATGAGTGAGAGCAACTTTACTATACTTGTCCTTTACGTAGATGATATTCTATTGGCAAGTAATAGTTTAGATATGTTGCATGAA
The DNA here is from genome assembly GCA_030545235.1 of Helianthus tuberosus. Taxonomy (NCBI): domain Eukaryota; kingdom Viridiplantae; phylum Streptophyta; class Magnoliopsida; order Asterales; family Asteraceae; genus Helianthus; species Helianthus tuberosus. The sequence continues at coordinate 139,957,066 of CM060426.1, read as the reverse complement.
TCGAAGCGGTTACTCTCGCATAACTTCGACATGAAGGATCTCGGAGATGCTTCTTACGTCATTGGCATCGAAATTCACCGAGACAGACACAAAGGGATCTTAGGATTATCTCAAAAGGCCTACATAGATCGTGTCCTTACATGCTTTAACATGCAACAGTGCAAACCCTCAGTCGCTCCAGTAGTTAAGGGAGATGTTTCCGGTTCTTTCCAATGTCCGACAACAGAGGTTGAAAAGAAGCAAATGAGCCAGATACCTTATGCGTCAGTAGTCGGAAGCGTGATGTATGCTCAAGTCTGTACTCGCCCAAATATTGCTTATATTGCTGGTATGCTAGGCCGTTATCAAACTAATCCTGGCCCAGATCACTGGAAAGCGGCTAAGAAAGTACTTCGATATCTTCAAGGGACGAAAGACTACAAACTAACTTATAGAAGAAGTGATCATTTAGAAGTGGTGGGTTATTCTGATTCTGACTTTGCCAAATGCAAAGATGACAAGAAATCCACTTCGGGCTATATCTTTATGTTAGCAGGCAGACCTATTTCATGGAAGAGTCATAAACAACAGTTAACTACAACTTCCACAATGATGGCAGAATACATTGTTGTGTGTAACGCAACTTGTCATGGAATGTTGCTTAAGAATCTGATTACTGGACTCAAAATCGTTAATTCCATTTCTAAACCATTGAAGCTTTACTGTGATAACTCAGCTGCCGTTAGTTTCTCGAACAGTAACAGTTCGACTGGAGCTGGTTTATATCTTGATACGAAGTACTTGTTCGTACGTGAACGAGTTGAGGAAAATAATCTTTGTATTGAGTATATAAGTACTAAAAATATGCTTGCGGATCCGATGACTAAAGGTCTCCCACCTAAAGTTTTTGAAGAACATGTTTCTAATATGGGACTTACTAAAGACCTTATTTAAATGCATATTGTACTTGCTTACGTTTTAATTAATGAAATTTCCTCAGTTTGATTTTGTATGTCTCTAACATATGTTCTGTGCATGTAATGACATATAGACAAATATAAATACATATCAAACGATAAAGGGCTTACTTGAATATTTTGATCATAACTGTTAGGTTTTAGATTGAGGTTGTAGTATGACTAATGGGGTTCCTGAGTCGAATGATGATTCAACGGCTGTATTTCTCTACTACGGTTCTTGGTTTAAAGCTAAAATGAGTGTTAACTCCTGATCAGGCTTATCTAATACTCATAGTAAATGATTACTCGGCCAAGTGGGTGAATGTAAGATTAAATATATTTAGTATATTTAATATATGGCCATTATAATCAATTTACATAATAATAGATCATTATATATTAAACCTATTAAATAATTAGTGGGTAATTGTTGATGGACCATATTACCCTTAATGACTAATTATGGTTTCCTCCCGGGTGTATCAAAGAGTCTATATATAGAGAGCTAAGTGTTGAACTAAAACACACTACACAAAAATACTCATAACATCATAATTCTCTCTCTCTCCATACGATTCTAAGTCCCTAGAATCGGTACTACTATCAAGCACGTACACCCTAAGGAGGAACCAGATCGTACTGACAAAGATGTCGAACTCAATGGCTTCGTCTCTGACTGGATTCTCTGCTGGCCTTGCTGCCGTTACAGGTATGTAATTACATGTTTTCCATTATGTATAAACGGAACTGATCAACATGTGGTTTTCAGGATACCCGATAAAGAAATAGGTAACTGTTTTAGGGTCAAGTTTCCTTAGGAAATGATTGTAAAGTTTTGCTTCAGCAATGCAGCCCCATACTTTCATATATTTAAGACTCGGTTTCCTTCCTGTCCAAAGTTCATAAGGAGTTTTAGGAACAGACTTAGAATGAACTCTATTGAGTATATGAACAGCTGCTTTTAACGCTTCAGTCCAGAGGAATAATGGTAAATTAGTGTTGGCTAACATACTGCGCACCATGTTCATAAGTGTACGGTTTCTTCTTTCAGCGACACCATTCTGCTGAGGTGTACCAGGCATGGTGTATTGGTTCACAATCCCCTGGCCCTTATAAAACTCATAAAATGGACCAGGAGATTGACCCACATCAGTATGTCTTCCATAATATTCATCGCCTCTATCTGATCTCACAATTTTTCAACTTCAGCCTTATAATCTTTAAAAGTTGTAAGAGATTCAGACTTTTCCTTAATTAAATACAAGTACATGTAACGAGAGTAATCATCAATAAAAGTGATAAATGAAGTATGTCATGTTATGCCAGCGATTTGGTAGGGACCACTAATATCAGTATGAATGAGTTCTAATAAATTAGAGCTCCTAGTGGCACCTTTCTTATTCGCTAATGTCATTTTACCTTTAAGACATTTGACACATGTTTCAAAATCAGAGAAATCGAGAGAAGGTAAGACTTCATCCTTTACGAGACGATTTAATCGTTCTTTTGAGATGTGGCCTAAACGTTGATGCCACAACATTGATGAAGTCTCTAATTCTCGTTTCTGTTTCATCTTTGTGATTGATTCATTAATATTAAATGACAACAAAGATTTGGAAAAGTCATCATCTAGTTCTAATCTATAGAGACCACCGTCAATAATGCCAGTACAAAAAACAACAGAATCATAAAAAATAGAGAGTTTGCGATGACCATGAGAACAAACAAAACCGTCTATGTCTAACTTTGGTCCTGATACAAGGTTCCGAGTTACCCCGGGAACATATAAGGTATCATAAAGTTTAATACATAAACCAGTTTTCACAAATAATTGTAAGGTTCCAATGGCCTTCACTTCTAATTCTCGATCATCCGCAACTTTAAGCGTTCTTTGGTTTCTTCTCAGCCTCCGGATTGTAAGGAATCCCTGAGTAGAGTTAGTGACATGGGCCATAGCACCAGAATCAAACCTCCAAGAATTAATAGGAACATTTAAATTAAAGGACTCAAGTATCATAAAAAGATCGTTACCTTTCTTAGCCAGCCACTCCTTAAAGTCAGGGCATTCCTTCTGCTTATGTCCATTCTTTTTGCAGAACTTGTAGTAAGGTTTGCCTAAGGAGTTCTTAGAGCTGGAAGGTGTACTTGTATTAGGCTTTTAGACTTTAGAAGCATCCCTCCTTGAGTGATTGTTCTTCCTCTTCTTAAAGCTGGAGGTAGTGAGGTAAGCAACATCAGTGGTCCTATCCATCTTCATACGCTCTTCTTCTTGCACACACATGGCGATCAGCTCACTCATTGTCCATTTGTCCTTCTGAGTGTTGTAATTGATCTTGAATGCTTCATAGGAAGAAGGAAGAGAGGTCATGATGAAGTGTACGAGAAAACCATCCCTAATCGCCATGTCTAGTCCCTTCAGTTTATGGGCCATGTCGTTCATCATCATGATGTGTTCACGAATCCCACTCTTACCATCGTACTTAGTCGTCACCAGCTTGAGAATCAACGTACTAGCATGCGCCTTAGACGTCCCTTTGAACTGCTCCTCCACAGAAGCCAAGTAGGTTTTAGCATTATCAGAATCAGGAATGGCTCCTCGAATAGCATTGCTAATGGACTGCTTCATAAACATGAGAGACATGCGGTTACACCTGGTCCACTTCTCATGAGTAATCTGTTCAGCAGGTGTGCTAGAAGCAGTGAGTGCAGCAGGTTCAGTCTCTCTAAGAGCATAATCAAAGTCCAGTAGAGCAAGAGTAAGCATGAGGGAGTCTTTCCATGCAGTAAAGTTATCACCAGTTAATGGTGGAATTCCGCAGTTGGGTGCTGAGAGTGGAGATAAGATTGAGCGAATTATGACACTAAGTTAGAAGCCTTAACGTGATCTAAGGGAATGTCATACTAAGGCAGGCATAAGTAATGACCATTTTAGTTATGAAGCTGTGATATTGTCTATTACTAACATCAAAATAATAGACAAAAAATTCTACTTAAATGAAGATAGATCACCTTTGGGCAGAAATGTAATCATTTAAGTATGTGTGCAAAGTAGTTGTGACAAATCAGCTTTGGCTAGAAATGGGACAATTACCTAGTTATGCACTTGTTAAATATGCAAGAAATGAATGAGTTAAATCAGCTTTGGCCAGAAATTAAACATTCAGTTTGTAAGGCATAATTAACATAGCTTTTGCAATACTTGAACAATAAATAGATGTATCAAATCAGCTTTGGCCAGAAATTAAACATTCAGTTTGTAAGGCATAATTAACATAGCTTTTGCAATACTTGAACAATAAATAGATGTATCAAATCAGCTTTGGCCAGAAGTGATATATCAGAAACTCATTCAAGTTAAGCTATTTTGGTTTTGTAAAAGGTTATTGATTCTGATTAAGTGTTTACAAAACCATTTTAATTGATTAGATGGACATGCTTTGGCCTCATAGGTATCGGTACTCTCATTTATAGTCCCCAGGTAGGCAACGGGTCCTTTAATTGGATTTGTACGAATGCCAGCCTAGACAGGAGTTCTCAACTACCGGTACGTAACCCTTCCAGTTACTACATGTCCGTCATTTTAAGCATGTTTGAAATTATGATTGTATATTATTTAATAAATATATTAACTTAGTGCGAATTATCAATGTCGATTATATATAATGGCATAAACGATGGAATACATAATGGAAGTCTAATTTCAATTAAAAAATAACTGATATTATCAATAGCATTAAAAAAATATATAAATTTAATGAGTGATAATATCTTATGTATACATAATGGAATATATTGTCAATGTCGATTATCAATACGCACCACTAAAGTCAATTAAAAGTGAACTCAAATCATGATGATCAATTATTAAAGCGAACAATTATTAAAGTGAACAATTATTAAAGTACCATCAAAAACTTGCACCACTAACACTATCAAAAGTGATTATAATCGATAGTGCTCGAATAAAAAAAATGAAAGTCTAGTTTCATTCAGATTCAACCGTGTACCATTCCGATGCGAATTTTATTATGAACATTTAAGAACACTAAGAACATACACATAAATTCTGGAATTCGAAAACTGAAAATCTTTATAGTTCCTTATTCAGATTTCGAAATTATTAGTTAGGATGTGTTTAAACATCTTATTTAGAACATGGATTTCCAAACAATAACTTTTATCCGAAAAATTTTCTTGAGTCTTGTTTTCCAGATTTTATTCCAGATTGATGGATACATAACAGAACTGATTTATCAACATATGCTCTGATACCACATGTTGATCAGTTCCATTTTTACATAATGGAAAACATGTAATTACATACCTGTAACGGCAGCAAGGCCAGCAGAGAATCCAGTCAGAGACGAAGCCATTGAGTTCGACATCTTTGTCAGTACGATCTGGTTCCTCCTTTGGGTGTACGTGCTTGATAGTAGTACCGATTCTAGGGACTTAGAATCGTATGGAGAGAGAGAGAGAGAGAATTATGATGTTATGAGTATTTATGTGTAGTGTGTTTTAGTTCAACACTTAGCTCTCTATATATAGACTCTTTGATACACCCGGGAGGAAACCATAATTAGTCATTAAGGGTAATATGGTCCATCAACAATTACCCACTAATTATTTAATAGGTTTAATATATAATGATCTATTATTATGTAAATTGATTATAATGGCCATATATTAAATATACTAAATATATTTAATCTTACAACATCTTGAAACATGGTTTTGCTTATCTTAAAGATATCAAAATCATCATAAACACAAATCCATACGTGGAGTTTAAAGTGACTCTGCACTTTAGTATCATTATACAAAAGTCTAGCTAGAGTGGTCTTGCCAACCCCACCCATACCAACTATGGGTACGATGCTAAAATTTTCCTTAGATGACCCATCATCCCCTAACAACTTCTTCAGCAATTTCTCTTTCTCAACTTCTCTTCCAATAACACTAGACCCATCTGGCAAACACGTTTCGTTTCTTCTACTAATATTAATTTTTGGCTTTTCACCTATCACAACCAAACCTGGATTTTGTTTTTCTAGATCCCGTAACCTCTTGGTAATGCTATCTAACTTGGGTGACAACCTATGACTTAGTGAAAAATTTGTGCAACAAGTTGGGATGAGCTTTCTTACCTTGCTGGTGGATGCTCCAGGTTCCTGCAAGGTTAGCTCGCGATGCATATCTTCGGTAGCCACATCATCGAGTACATCATCGATATCGTAAGCAAAATGTTGGAGACCATTCAGCCATGACTTGACAGTTTTATCGGTAACTTCCTTCTGAGAGGCATCATTAAGCAGATCTTGGATCCTGGACAACGCCTTCTTCAACTCCTTCAGCTCGCTGTGAATTCCCTGAGAGCGAGCAATTCGCTTGAAGGCTTCATCAGTCATCTTCTGAGCAACCACTTTGACAAGTTCAATAGCAACAGTTTCAGCCATTGTTTATAGCAATTACTTAAATCTGGGATCTCTCTGTGTGTTTGTGTATGTATGATAGGGGAATTTGGGATCTGATTGAAAAGTGCACAGACTCAATGACTGCAACTGCTGTTTATAGTGAATTCTGCAATTGTTATGGTCAAACTTTCATCTTTCTTTAATCTTATTGTGCATGTTCTGGCCGGCAGCTAGCCGTTAGAGAAGGGGTTGGTAGTAAATAAAAAAAACCCACTTGTATATTTTCATAATGCTAGGTTTTAATGTTGCGCGTCGCGTTGCGGTGCGACAAAACTAAGTCATTGTAAAACTATTTATTGCGACTAAATACTTGGTTGTTATTAAAGCTGTGCTATTTAGTGTCTTATTTTTAAGTTGACAAGTGGAGTTTTCATACAACAGAGCCGTTGGTAGCAAGCGAGTTAGTAACTCCTGGCGATGGCGACTATTGCGATGTCTAAGCATCCACTAACCCAACAAATAAGGAATAAGAATTGTATAAATACAATCAGAAAAACGTGTGAAAGAGGAGAAAAAGGAAGATGACGTGAAGTTATGTAAGCATAAAATGGAAAAAAAAAAAAAAAAAAAGACCACATGATTTGAACTTGAGTCTCTTTAAAACACATACAACCACAAAACCACTCCACCATGATGAATAATCTACTTAACTTTGAAGAAAATGAATATATATACACACTTAAAAAGGGTATAGAGAAAAAAGTCAACAAAAGATGACTTGAAGTTACTATTCATGACAACCAATAAGAAAAGTTTACTATACATATACATTATAATGTGACAACTACTATTCATTAGCTTTGTTTTTTAATATATATATATATATAAGATAATTTGATGGATTACAATGACCAAGGCAATTTTTGGTTTTACAGTGCATGCTTCATTTACGGTCCCACTTCTCAAAAAGAATAGTCAAGAATATATGGATTCAACCATATAATATATGTTTTATTTTTATGAAAAATGTTAAAATATTCCTAATATTTTTCTTTTTAACCATTTGTTAATGAAGGAAACTTAACCCCATTTTAATTAAATTCATTAAAACTTAAATCCGAACCAATTGATACTTTAATAAACGGCCGGTTTTTTTTTTTTTTTTGAACGGCCAACAAACTCAATCCCGAGCACTCTCGGGTCACCCACTGGACAAACAGAGTACTCCGAGAGTAACCCGAGTCCACCACCAATTCCGGGGAAAACCCGGTAACCCACCCGCCCGTAGGCACGACGGTGAAATTACCGGTAAAACTCGTTTGGTTCAAGGATCCAACCCAGGTTTCCCTGGGTCTCTTATCATTGCCCACCAGTGCCTCACTCTGCACCAAGTGAGAGTCGAACCTGCATCTCTCAAGAGAAATGCAAGCCCTCCACCACTTGATCTAGAGATCATTGGCAAACGGCCGGTTTTTAACTCTACTAGTTTCCACAACCTGACAGTTTTACCACATGCATACACGCTGGATGTGTACATTTGTGGGGTGCAAACGAGCCGAGCTACTCGCGAGCTAATCGAGCTCGGCTCGAAAAAAAACTCGAACGAGCCGAGCTTAAACGAACTCTAGCTCGAGCTCGAGCCCGAGCCTAAAAACAAGCTCGTTTAGTAAACGAGCCCGAGCCCGAGCTTCGCTTATCGAGCTCGATGCAGCTCGCGAGCCTAAACGAGCTTTCTGTTTATATATTATTTATTAATATACTAAACATATATTTATATAATAATAATTACCATTTATATAAATATAAAAAATAACTAAATTATATGTATAATAATAATAATAATAACTATAATTAATATAAATTAATTAATAAATACTAAACGAGTCGAGCTCGAGCTTGGAAAATTACCTTCGAACCGAGCTCGAGCTTTTAAAATAAAGTTTGAATTGAGCCAAGTTCGAGCTCGAGCTTTCATATGTTAAACGAGCTCGAGCTCAGCCTGGTCGAGCTCGGGCTCGGCTCGTTTGCACCCCTATTAGTACATACATAAGTGTTAGTATGTATCCATGTTTAAAACTTGTTTTTAATAGAAAAGTGGTTAGATCCTAATAAGATGTTTAAAAGAAACCTATGTGAGACGCGTGTGAATCATTGGGGCTATCTGGTTTTTTATTTTCCCGCCTCTCTCTCCTAATTAATCATAAATACTTATTTTTTATAATTAAAGATATACATTAGATCTCTTTAATTATGGGTATTAATTAGATTAGATACTAATCATTTATCTTTCAAAACTGATGCATTAAACATACGTATGTAAAATTTTAACTTCATTTGTGTGTTGTTCTGTGCCGCCTCGGGTTTGCTGTGTTTTAATGAAGTTTTCTTTAAAACAAAATATATAATAGTATTTAACAACATCAAAAGAAATCGTATAATCCATATTAATCCAAGGTGTATGAATAAAGAGCCATCGTAATATCATATTTAATTGCCCATGAGTTCATACAATCAAGTAACAAGAAATTCAATATTACCTTTAACTATGAATTTCATTTAAATAAAAACTAGAAAAAAACACATACAAACTTACTCATTATCTTCTTTACAATCCTTTAACTACATATTATATATAACATCTTAAAACAGAAAGCCACTGACCATACAAGCCCAAACAAAAGTTAAAAACGACAAAAGCCTATGAAGATCGACTTTAGTGGATTGTTTGAAATTTTCCCCTATTTGTCTTTTGCCTGCTGAATAATTACTAACCGTACGCCTATGCATTTATATCACTTCATAAATCATTTCAACTATCATATTAAGACACCTCCGAACCACTCATATTTTATTAACACGTTTTAAATATATTAGCCACCGTTGAATTTAAAGCTAAATAGAAACTACCTCACCTGTGTTTTGACGTAAATTTTGTTCGACAACGAGTCAGATCATGTATAATACACTTTCATTCCACGGTATAAATTTGAGTTACTGTACGTTTGACGCCACTAGGTATTGATGAAAAGGCAAGGGTGGTGTAGTGATTGGGTGAAACCCCACTAAAACCAACCCGAGGTCGATTCCGTTTCTTTTGTACGGTTTAAATTCGATTTACTTTACTTTTTTATCCAACTGCAATGCTTATATAGATTACAATAAGTTAGATTTTAATGCGTAAACACACGCGTTTTTCATATGGTTAACGCATCGTATAATGTTGGACTAATCCACTCGATGTTTCAACCTGCTACAAGTAAAATTTCAATTCTTGATGTGATTATGTCTTTTGATTACACGCGTCAGTTTTCCGTTTATACATGTTTAATGCTTTTTTTCGGTACATTTCCTATGTATGAATCGGTCACATATAGATACGTTATGATTGTACATTAAAAATTTGATTGCTTTACGTAATCTTGATCCAATATCAGGATGCTATTGAGTTAACTTGGATACGTAAAAATGTGCGCCACATAACGTTTGGACTAATCCATTCGAGGTTTAAAATGTACCCGCACCGCAACGGTCGCGGGTCTAATTACTAGTTTCATTCTAAAAACTAGAGGAAAAACTCAAATAAACTTATTCCGCTTATGTAGATCTAAAGTGAGAAAAACTAGGAATTAACTTAACAAACAAAACTACGGATAAAATAATAAATAAAAACATGTGATAATTTGGATACATATAAAAGTATAAAGAAAAACGAGTGATAATTTGGATATATAAATTTATGTTAATACCCTTTATTAATAAAATTAAGAATTTATATATATATATATATAGGATAAGGATCATGTGAGAAGTAGTAGGCTAATTGAGAAACTTGAGAATCATTCTAGACCACACATTTTCCCTAAGCAAAAAATGCAAAAAAAATGCAAATTTTTTTTTTTTTGGAAAAATCGCAGCTTTTTCTTTAAGGATTAAATTTTTTTTTTAAATTTTTTTTTTTTTAGATTTATACACATGTGTATATTGTTAATCTTTTAACTATACATATATGTATATTGTCAATTATACATATATGTATATACATGTTTAAAATTGAAAAATAAGTGTTATTTAGGGTTTAGCATTAGTATTTAGGGTTTAGCATTAGGGTTTAGGATTTAGCTTTAGGGTTTAGCATTAGGGTTTCGCATTAGGGTTTCGCATTAGTATTTAGGGTTTAGCATTAGGGTTTAGCTTTTGGGTTTAGCATTAGGGTTTAGCTTTAACTTTTGGGTTTAGCTTTATCTTTAGGGTTTGCATTAGGGTTTAGCTTTAGGGTTTAGTTTTAGCTTTTGGGTTTAGCATTAGGGTATCCGGGGCACCAAGCGGGGAGTGGCTCGGTGACCACATTCCCCGATCGGGAACACCGCTGCCATCACCTCGGGGACCCGATTCGGGGTGTGGTTTCGGTGGGTGTTCACCGCGATGAGTTGGCACATGGATCGAGGAACTTGAACGTTGGGCAACGGTTGTTTTTTAAAAAAAAAAATTCAATTTTTTTAATATAAATAACCAACTTAACTCAATCTCAAACAATTTTTTTTACCACACCCACCACTCTCAAACTCACTCTAAAAAAATCTATCAAATACAACACAAAATGGATCCCAAGTTCCCGTTTTTTTCTCCCCTACCCGACTTTCCCGACGATGAAGGTTCTCCGTCAAACGATAGTAGTTTAATTTTCTTCCAAAATCTCATTCAACAAGCGGAGATACTAGACACGGCATCGTCTAGTAAAAAAAAAATTGTCCCTTGAGATCGTGAGGGTGGCCACGAAACACTAATGGCCGATTATTTTGTAGAAAATCCAAAATTTAATGCCGATATTTTTCGTCAGAGGTTTCGTATGTCCAAGTCTTTGTTCCTAAAAATTGTTAGTGACGTCGAAGCGAACGACGAGTGGTTTCAAGAGGGCTTGGACGGGAGAATGAAGAAAAGTTTCACGCCGTTGCAAAAGGTTACTTCTGCGATTAAACAACTTGCAACCGGTAACCCACCAGACGAAAACGACAAGTATTTAAAGATGTCTGAAAGGACCTCTCGTGAATGCCTTGAATATTTCTGCCAGACGGTCTGTGCAATGTATGCCGGTGAATTCTTACGTAGACCAACGAGCCACGACGTTGCGCTATTGTATCAGGCTCATGAGGAGAGACATCACCTACCTGGTATGTTGGGTAGTCTGGATTGTACACACTTCGTCTGGAGAATGTGCCCCACAGAATTGCGTGGACAATATATGAGAGGCGATCATCAATACCCGACGGTTATGTTAGACGCGGTGGCGTCTCAAGATTTGTGGATTTGGCATGCTTTTTGTGGCCCGGCGGGTTCACAAAACGACATCAACGTGCTCCAACAATCTCCGTTATTTCTTACTCAACGAAACGGAACGGCGCCATATTGTCCATTTCAGGTGAACGACCACTTATACAAACGCGGGTATTATCTTACTGATGGGATCTACCCTAGCTGGTCCGTGTTTGTGAAGTCTTTTCCATATCCTCACATCCCGAATGAAAAAAAGTTCAAGAGGCAACACGAAGCCGCAAGAAAATGTGGAACGGGCGTTTGGTGTGTTAAAGGCGAAGTCGGGAATACTAAAGCGTCCAATGCGTTCCAAAACGGTGAAAAAGATAAGGTTACTCGTGTATACGTGCATTATTTTACATAACATGATTATAAAAGACGACGGAAGGGCGATAGCACCGGTACACATTCAAGATCCTCCAGTCGAACCCGTCTTCGCTGAAACAGCTTATAGTGAGCTCATTGACGAAGAAACGCATTGGAGACTAAAACACGATCTCGTTGAGCATCTCGGACGTTTAGATCTACCTCACCTTGAAGTGAGTTCCGACGACGAGTAGTTTGTTTTTATATTTTTCTACTTTGAATGTAATTTTTATTTTTCTAGTTTGAATGTAATTTTTATTTTTCTAGGTTGTTTTTTTTTAATTTAATGAAATGTCTTTTATTTAATTTTTATTTTTATTAATATTTTTTTAATTTATAAACATGCATAATTTTACAACAAATAAAAAAAAAAAACCCAAGTCCCCTAAGAGGGGAGTGCCGCCATCAAAATGGGGTGTTAGGGGAGTTTAAGAGGGGAGTTGACGTGGCACTAGCTGATTGGTGGTGCGTAAGAGAGGGGACTCCCCTCTTAGGGGAGTGCCCCTCTTACCCTTAGGGTTTAGCTTTAGGGTTTAGAGTTTAGGGTTTAGCTTTAGTGTTTATGGTTTAAGGTTTAGGATTTATAAGACATATTTTTTCAATTTTAAACATGTATATACATATATGTATAATTGACAATATACATATATGTATAGTTAAAAGATTAACAATATACACATGTGTATAAATCAAAAAAAAATTTAAAAAAAAAATTTTATCCTTAAAGAAAAAGCTGCGATTTTTCCAAAAAAAAATAAAAATAAAAAAAAAATTTGCATTTTTTCATCTTTTGCTTAGGGAAAATGTGTGGTCCAGATTGCTTCTCAAGTTTCTCAAATAGGGTGGACTTCTCTTAGGATCCTTACCCTATATATATATATATATATATATATATATATATATATATATATATATAGGGTATGGATCCTAAGAGAAGTCCACCCTATTTGAGAAAGTTGAGAAGCAATTGATCACACATTTTCCTTAAGCAAAAAAAATGCAAAAAAAAAAAAGGTGAAAAAATGCAAAAAAAAAAAAAATGGAAAAATCGGAGCTTTTTCTTTAAAGTTTTAATTTTTTATTTTTTTTTCAAAAAAAAATTAGGATTTATACACATGTGTATATAGTTAATCTTTTAACTATACATATATGTATATTGTCAATTATACATATATGTATATACATGTTTAAAATTGAAAAATATGTGTTATAAACCCTAAACACTAAAGCTAAACCTTAATGCTAAAACCCTAAACCCTAAAGCTAAACCCTAATGCTAAACCCTAAAGCTAAACCCTAATTCTAAACCCTAATGCTAAACCCTAAAGCTAAACCCTTAATGCTAAACCCTAATGCTAAACCCTAAAGCTAAACCCTTAATGCTAAACCCTAATGCAAACCCTAAAGCTAAAACTAAACCCAAAAGTTAAAGCCAAACCCTAATGTTAAACCCAAAAGCTAAACCCTAAATACTATTGCTAAACCCTAATGCTAAACCCTAAACCCCAAAGCTAAACCCTAAACCCTAATGCTAAACCCTAAATACTAATGCAAAACCCTAAATAACACTTATTTTTCAATTTTAAACATGTATATACATATGTGTATATTTGACAATATACACATATGTATAGTTAAAAAATTAACAATATACACATGTGTATAAATCCAAAAAAAAAATTTAAAAATTAAAAATTAAAACCTTAAAGAAAAAGCTCCGATTTTCCCAAAAAAAAATTGCATTTTTTTACAATTTTTTTGCTTAGAGAAAATGTGTGGTCCAGAATGCTTCTCAACTTTCTCAATTAGCCTACTACTTCTCACATGATCCTTATCTTATATGTGACAACCTGTATTCCCAAGGTTAGCATTGTCCCAAGGTTAGCATTGTCCGATCTTGTGACATTTGGCTTATATCACTATTGTTCATATTTCGCTTCACAACTTCACTACATATGTGTGAGTACGCCTTTAAAAATCTGTTTGAATTTCATGGAATCACTATGACTAGTTGGTTGTGAGTTGTTAAGTGTTAAACGCTAATGCCTAGATTATATGGACGTGTATGTTAGTCGCATGATGTACCCGATATACCCACACTATTAGCATGCACCCATTTACTTGGCCCAAACCTCCATTATTTATTATATGACTCTCGGCCCATATATCAGTTAAATTGAGCCCATTGTGACACCCAACCCAAGCCGGACCCCTTTCCCCCTCCTTTAACGATATATACCAATTAAAAAGGGAGTTTGATTTCCATTAGTTGTTAGCAAACTCCATATTGTGAGGAACCCTAGTTGTTCTACGTAAAACGGTTGTTCCTTCTCCTCCATCTATCGCGGCTGCGGTTAGTGTGACATCCCCTATTCGATATATATATACATGTATTCTTGTTATGCTTTGCGATTGATTCGATGATCTTGTGAATCTTAAACTGGATATCATAGTCCGCATGAGAACTAGTAAGTATGTATTAATAAATTAATAATCTTGTTTTACATATAAACTATGTTTTGATAATGTTTGTATGAGAAGATTGATTTCACAGAATGTCGTATAAGTGATGTTATGATAGGATTGATATGCTAGAGTAATACATGTAGTAAATTCACTTGGTGATATTGATGATGTGTGAACTGATCTAATGTGTCATGTTTATGTAATTAAGGTGTGATTCATAATCAATTCTGGATGTAACAGTAGATGTTAACGGTCCAATAGAATTGAAGGAACATGGTTTGATATGCCTTGATAACTTTGAATAAGGAAAAAGTTCGGCCCATGTGTTGTAGTTCTGATCTAATCAAAAACCATGTGGGTACTCTAATAATGTGTCAGTGGCAGCCAAGAGAATAATGTGCATTTATTAATGCCATGATGTTTTGTTTGTTAAATGATTACTTGAGTGCATGATTATGATTTAGTACATATATGGATCGGTTTGTTATGATGTTGAATTATGTTATGCACAGTGATGTATGCTCGTGGAAATTAGATGAGAGATCTGATTTGGCTTGATCTAATCCGAGTGATGTTGTTAAAAATATGCATAACATCCATCTGATTAGGGGTAGGCGTTATTAGTGGGCCACGAAAGCTATGAAATCACGATTGTAATTCGATGATGTGGTTAATACTCGATTCGGATGTTAATATAATTACTAAATGGTAACTTATTATTGATTAGGAATATGAATGTATGATGAATGTTGTGGTTATAATGTCAAAAAGGAAACTGTTAGAACAATCAAAGTTGGGGATTAACGGTGCACCGGATTAATCGGGTTGTGGGTGTCGGTTACGGAAACTGTGTGGTCAATCGCACACATAAACTCTGATCGCACACCCTTAAGTTGTGTAATGGGCTGCACAAGGGACAATGGGCCGCACACTTATAGTAAACACGTGTGAGGCTCAGATACCTGCTAGATGATTACACGAGGATAATCCGCTAATTACGATGCATGATTTCTAGTTATAATTAACCTGATTACTTGAATGTGAACCGAACCATTCGACGGGTGCTTTGGTGTAACATGAACTTGTGTCATAACTATGAACCGGATGCTTGCTATGATTTATGTGATGATATGTGCTTGGTTGCTTATTACTTGAGTAATGCATGCGAGGAATACGTGAATAATGAATACATGGAACTGACTGTTATTGGTAACCACACTAGGATTCGGTTGATTGATTTGGAACAAGTAGTGTATCGTAACATACCGAGCAAGCTAAGGTGAGTTCATCTCTTGAGCATGCGTCCCGGTGGTTGGGACAGTCAATGGGTATCCCGGGGAGGGATAAGTCTTTTGGGTAAAACGGGGATGTTGGATAATAATCTCACCCTATCATTCTTAAGTCCCATCTTTTGTTACCGGGGAGGTAACGGGGTATTAGTTGGTAGCGCTACTTAGGTTTGGCACCCTCACCCCGTACCGGAGAGGACGGGTGTGAACTAATGACCCAGTCATGCCCAGTGTTGTGATAGGAGCACTGGGGAACGGGCAAAACATACATCAGGAGCCGTCTTGTTCAGTATCGAGATATTATCAACATTCCTTTTGGATTTGTTAATGAACTGGAATAAACACTTGGTAACTAACGTTTTCGTAAAACTATGAACTCACCAGCGTTGTCTGATACACTTGTTGCATGCTCGCAGGTCGTTAGATATCTTGGATTTGGGAACTTGCTGTCTGGAGTAGCAGAAGTGGTCATGGGTCGACCGGAAGGATTCGTGTGATTGAATTATTTATACTATACATTGGTTTTTGAAACAGTTAACATTAGTTTACTATTTGCTTCCGCTGAACATGTTGGTTTTCATTTGAACTCGTTGATGGTATTTTTCATTAATAATTAAGGATTTTATGTTGGAACTTGTACGCGTTCAATGTAATTAGTGGCTCGTTGTTGGTACGTCACACGCCTAACAGGGACATTCCCTAGGTGGTATTTTGGGGGTGTGACATTATATATATATAGGAACGGGATCAGGATAGAACGGTTAAAAGTGTGAGAACGGTGAGAACGGATCCTGGCCCAACACATGGCAGAGAGCGCTAATTGTTATGACGGGGTACGATTGTCATTGTCCACTTCCCGCTAAACAATGGCGTGATGATTCCTTTGCCTAAAAAATTTTAAATAAAAATGGCGTTTTCATGTTTATGCTAGTTTTACATGGCGTCCTTTTTAAAAAGTATATTTTTTTACGAATGCCGTTTATGTTTTAATGGCGTTTTCATCTTTATGCTAGTTTTACATAGCGTTTTTTTTAAAGTATTTTTTTAACAATGGCGTTTAGTTTTTAATGGCGTTTTCTTCTTTATGCTAGTTTTACATGGCGTTTTTTTTAAAGTATTTTTTTACGAATGGCGTTTATGTTTTAATGGCGTTTTATTGATATCCAATAGATATGGCGTTTTTGTGTTTTCTACTTGTTTTAGTTTAGTTTTTTAACCCTTTTTTTTAATGTTGTTTATGTTTTAAATAGTTACTATTTGTTAATTATTCTAATCATGGCGTTTTCTTTGATTTGCACAAATACGATAGAAAATCACAAAACCAAACATGTAGATGTAATAATGTAAAGAGTAAAACAGAATAGTCAACATTAAAATTTTACAATCCATGGCGTTTAGCTAATCTAAAAAATCTTCCATTCTTTGTGCTATTCTCTCGTCTGCTGTGTCAAACAATTCTCGTATTGTTTATCCCCCTAAACGCATGATTGTTCTTAAACTATTTGTCAATAGTTTTCTGTTTTCATTTTCGCTATGAAGCAGGATTTTTACAATGTATTTTACCCTTAGTTCATTTAGCTGTCTTTGCTGGAGTTGATTTGGGGCATCTTCTTTTGCCAAACCACTTCTCCAACGAGCTATATCCCCCATGTATGTTTCCATATGCCTCATTGCGAAAATCCCACAATTGAGCACGTTAGACACTTGTCCTCCAATCCATCTGTTGTCTGATAATCTTCGCCTTGCTCATGATCTTATGCTTTGGGTGTTTTTTAATACGCAAGTAGTTTGCAAAAGCACTGTACTGCAGTTTCATATTTTTTTGCATATATTAGTTTGGCGTTTTGTCAACATAGTTCCTATATACAAAGTTTTTAATATACTTACCAATCTTTCCACCCATCCTTCGTACTTGTCGTCAATGCTGACGTCATCCCCTGCACCGCTGTTTTCCAATACATCAACTCTTTCGTGTTTTATGTTGAAACAGACAACATAGAAATGCCTTTCCCATATTATTGGCACGAAGACCAGTTCATAACCTTTAATGGTTTTATTTTTCTTGTCTCCTTTGAAACGTGTATTTTCAGAACAGTTTCCATGTTTCTGTTGAATTCTTTGTTTTGTATATTTTCTTTTGTCGTTTTCTTGTATGCCGGAGTACTCTGTAATATTGAGTACCACATTTTAAACAACAAAACAATGTCTTATTATAATTTTATCAATTAAATATAGCAAAAGAGTTACCAGCAGTAATTCTGAGCAGAATAACCTTGAGGGTGATTCTGGAGCCTTGTATCTTTCTTCATAGTTCAGGATATGTGCCCAACATAGAATAATTGAGACGTGTGCTTGAAATCCTGGTTTCATGCTCTCACAGATCACCCTCATGAGAAACTTTTCTCCCATTTTTAATACATCAGTCCTAAAAAAACATCATTTGGTGTTTTAGTTATACAAACTTATTCTATTATGATACATGGCGCTTTGATTGTTTTTACATGCATATTTTCAAGTAAACGTTATGAATGGAAAGTTTGGCGTTTTATTTTTTGAGAGAAACACATACTCATAATCGACGTATCCATTGAAGATGTATGTGGAAAGGTTATTTTCAGGGTTTGTCCTTGGTTCATGTATAACCACTTGTCTCCTTACATAAGGTGACAAACATGCCCTACTCATTTTTTTATCTCTCTTCTCCTTTTCAGCCACATTCTTTTTTTATATATTTTTATCTTCCTCATCATCTTTATCAGCTTTTTCATCAGTAGGCAGCTCTTCAGGGTTTAAAATTGTATTTTCTTGCATCAGCTTTGTGATGTCTGGAGTGTTGTCCTCCTCACATTTCTCCTGCACATCTGACCTGTTTGGCGTTTTTGGTAGTGATGTGTTGATGGCGTTTTCATCCTGGGGTTTATTGGGTGTCTCTTCCTCTTCAAAACTTTTCAAGAGGTTTTTCCCAGATGTAGATGGTGGCTGCTCATATGGCGTTTTATCAAACACTGCACCTTGTTGGTCAACACTTTTGTTCACCATCTCCCCTTCAGTTTTTTTCTAGTTCAGTGTTGAATGCCTGATTGTATTGTGTTTCTGTCGTGGGGATGTTTGGTGTCTTATCAAATACATGCATTTTTGGGGTCTCTTCAGCAGGTTGCAGATGTTTTTTTATTGCTTTAATCGGTTCATCCACCGTTCTTGAATTATCAAGACCTTCTTTTATATCAATCATTTGTTTTAGATCTTTTCTCGGCAGCTCTAAAATCTCAGTAATATTCCTTTTAATTATTTTTCCCCATTGTATCTCGAAATGTGATATTCAAGTGTCTTGAAATCACAACTCTATCTCTCAATATCTTTTTCGTTTATATCTTCATCTGATGATATAGTATCCTCATCATCATCATCATATAAGGGGGCAGTTGTAGCAGTTGAGGGTTCGGCGTTTTGTTCTCTGGCCATATCCCTTTCTCTTTCCCCTTCTTCTTCTCTTTCTCCTTCCCCTTCTTCTTCTCTTTCTCCTTCTCCTTCTCCATCCCCTTCACCATTCCCTTCCGACTCCCATTCCTCTTCTCCTTTTCCTTCTCCTTCATCTTTTCCATTTCCTTCTCCTTCTCCTTTTCCTTCATTTTCAACTTCAATGGTGTTTTCATGAACTCTTTCTACTTAATTGGCGTTTTCATCAACTTTTTGCATTTCAATGGCGTTTTCAATTCCAGCCATCTCGTTCTCCCTTTCTTCTTCATTTTCATCTCCTCCTCCTTCTTCTTCATTTTCAAATTCTTTGGCGTTTTCATGAACTGTTTGCACTTCAATGGCGTTTTCTGTTTCAACCATCTCCTTTTCCCCTTCTTCTTTTTCATCTCCTAGTACCACCTCATTTTCAATCTCAGTTTCATGTGTACCTTCTTCTCCTTCAGCTGGTATTTCTTTGGCGTTTTCATCAACAAATTTTGAGATGTTCTCCAACAATATCATATATTGTGAGTATTTAATGTGTACCAGGAGGCTGTTTGGGTATTCAGACTTTGACTGTTTAACAATGTGCTTATTTTATTGTAACAGTCTTCTAATTCTTTGTATGCTCCATCCAATTTATCAGCCATTTCCTGCTATATTAAAAAAAAAAGATTTTGTTGATCATGGTGTTTTGTGGTTTTTTTTTTTAATTTATTATTTGAACAACATACCTCTTCAGGTTCATTGTTTTGTTCTTCTTCATCAGCAAAAATGTTGTCATACTGTGTTACTCCTCTGAGAAGAGCATGGTTTCCTGATGCAGAAACTTCAAACATCATTTCCTGGCTTTCTCTATCCTCATTCACCATCCTTTGAAGTGAAGCCTCTTCATCATCATTGAAGGGCATGGCGTTTTGCACATCATAGTCATAATGATCATCATGATCAAAACCATCATCATCAAACTCATCATCATTGTTATCAGCATGCTCATCGACCTTGTGTACATCATCTTCATCTTCATTCTCAACATCATTACCATCATCTTCATCATAAACAACAACCAGCATTTTTCTTGTTTTTTGGGCTTGCTTCCCTTAGCTTTTTTTACTGTTTTCCTTTTTACTTCATTGCCAACAAGGCATTTTGCCATTGCACTCTCAAATAAGTCAAGAGTATCTGTTGTAACCCACTTAATTGGGTATCCTTCTTTTCGGTCCCATTTTTTCCTATGAATAGTGAAATTTTATTCTTACCGCAAGTATGATCAGTAGCCCTGTGTATTGCTTTTTGGGAGCCCATGCGATTTTGGCGTGTTGCAAGCATTTGATGATATAACTACACTAGTTCATTTGGTTTATTTGAACGTTTGGTATGACGTTGTGCAAGAATTATTTGTTGACGACCGCATTGTCAGTTGCATGCCCCATTATAGTGAAGAATGCTACAAGGAGATTTAGGCAGAAGTCTCTCCTAAAGCCATGCATCATAGGCTAAACGTTTTCAAAGTATATCTTCACACTTTGTTTGTTAACCCAGCCCAACCCTTGGAACTGTGCTTTCCACTTAGCCACCATTTGGTCTTTAGTTGATGGTCTTTTTTTCATGTTCACGGGCACCCTTCCATTCGGTGCACCCGTTAAAGAGTTTATCAATTCTTCATTCATATGTGTGGTATGGTTGCCAACGTTTAGGGTGTTTGTATTTTCATTGTAATTTTCAACTAACCAGTACGCAAGCATTGTCGGTACGGTGTCTATTTTCAACCTTAGTGTAGCACCAAACCCCATTTGGTATACTGTCTGTCTTTGATTTTCGTTTAGATTCATAAACCAAGCCGAAAGTTTGTAGGTTTTACTCTTGACAAGATCCTAGCCCCACTGAACTCATGATATGGTTCTTCCTCAACCTCAACATTCTGACTTAATGCCTTCCTCTTATTGGCGTTTTGGGCCTTTCCAGTATGGACATTTATTTTCAATCTTAACCTCTCCTCGCCTATAAAAAATGATTTCATGGCGTTTTATTTTATGGCGTTTTAATAGTATAATTTAACATAACAATGATACATTTATGGCATTTTATAAATCAATAAGAGATGATAGATGTTGAATAAAACAATAACAGTTAAATGTCGTTTATAACAGAACCATACATTTTTGGCGTTTAGTAACAAGCTATAACAGGATACATGTTTGTGGCGTTTAGTAACACACGAGTGATATGTAAAATTTCGTTCTCATACATTGTTAAACAAGCGATACAAATTTTGGCGTTTTGGCAACAAAGTATTAAAGTGTATTTTTACATCACGAAAAGTAACATTGTGTACCATGTCCTCTTGTTGTCTTCTTTCGTTGCTCGTTCGTTTTTTGGCGTTTTGGAGCAGATGACCCTTCCCCTTCCACACTTGTAGAAACTGCAAATTTTTGTTAAAATTAGAACGCCAAAAGCAGCATAAAGTAGCACAATGTAAATCGAAGTTAACTCACTATGTTTTTTTCCTCTGGATCTGGGTTGATCTTTCGACGCCATAGTTTTTGTTGTTTCGCGTTTTCTAGGGTTTTCGCGTTTTACGTTGGTTTTGGGGAGGTTTCTCTGGGAAGTATATATGTTTCCGTCAGGCTTTGATGTGTTTTGTATATGAACATTTACCTTTTTGCCCTTGTGGAAGCGCGCCACACTAATAAAAGTGATGTTATTTACGAAAACGCCACCGCGTCATTGTAACATATCAATTTTTTTTTTCATATAAGAGTTATTGGTTGTTTAAATTTATTAACCACTACTAAATAGTTTAATTTTTAAAATAATTATTCAACCCATATAGTTTTAAAAACTATTTTATATATATTTGGTTGGAATGTTATACTAATTAATTGGCTTATATATGTGTGACATTTCTATTTTCTATATTAAATAAAGAATATAAAACTTATATTATTAAACGGGTAGATTACGGGTAAGTTGACTGTTAGAAATATGAAGTACCTAGACAGGCCTAGTGACCGTCTAATAATTAAATTTTAAAATACATTGTATTTGGACATACTCCATTTTTAATGAAGCTTGATTCAAAATATAGATAAGATTATTCTCGTTCTAATGACATATTTATTGTTTTATAAAACATCATATTTTAGAAGTTATGAGCGCCAAATAAATGAAGCAGCTGAATTAATTATAATACATAAATAATAAAATAATAATAATTAACATTAATTCATATGTGTGTATACGTGTCCAGGAAAGGAATAAAAAAAGAGAGAATTTTGAATTAAATAATAATAATTAACATTAATTCATATGTGTGTATAGACATGGAGGAATCAAAAGCCTCCACGTAATAACTTCCACATTCATTATAAACAGAAAGCAAGAGCAGACTTCAACTTTGCTCCCATCTCTCTAGCTATCGCCTCCCCTTCTCTAAATTTTTATTATTTTTATTTTTTATGTTCATCTACAATAATAATAAAGCCCTGCCCCATTTTAAGTGTTTTAACCCCTGATCACTAATACCCTGTCCGATTGATCTGGAGCCCCATAACGCATGTCAAGGCTCTGCCCGACTAAGTTCGTTGGGGTTCTGTCTCGTGACGTAGGGATAAAGTTGAATTGGGTTACTATACTTAACACGATTGCATTATATATTTATTAAATAGCTCAGGAGTTATACCCAAGATTATACCAGGAGACTTTTAGTTGAACCCTAAAGTTACAAAGTGAATCATTCATCTTTTTATCACCTTTTTGTGATATAGTTATATTTAAAAATGTTTTACAAAACCTTCAATGTTTGCAAGTTATACTTACAGTAATTAAGTTTTTGTATTATGCAATTACTAGCAGTGTGTTGGGTTTTAACTGGGTTCAAGATTGAAGGGGTTAAGTTAAAACACATATATTATTATTATTAATGTATTTCTATAAAGTCTGATTGTGAATATATTGTTACTTTTATGTAAACTGTAAAATGAATGATGATAAATTATGAAATTAACTATTTAAATTATGATATTAGAACCATTTCTAAATAGTTTACTGACCATAAAATATGATAAAACTTTTAAATATTAGAGCATATGATATCTTTTGTTCCTGCCGATGTAATCTATCAAATAAATAAACATTTGATAAAATGTTTTAAGTAAATATAAAATGGCAATTTAAATAGTTGTTGCCTATATATAATTTATACTGATTAATCAAAAATAAAATAATACATAATTAATTTGTTATTAGACATTCCGGAATAATGCACTAGTGATTATAATTTTGATGAGATGAGTCATTTTAACATAATTTAAACCTGCATATAAAATAAAATGAGTAATATTATAATGATTAAGTATATGTTGAGGTCAATAAAGTTATTTAATATGTGTATAGTTAATTAGTAATGTTAGCATAACCTGCAATAGTGTAAAACAAGTGTGTAATAATATGTTTTATGTAATGGCATTTATAGATTTATATGAATTGGTATATTTTAAGACTAGTATTTTTGGTACTGTTAAATGTTTGTTGTTAACTTTATAGATTGTATGATATTACTAAATTAATTAAATATATAATTATGGTTGTTAATTTGGTTACGCTTACATAATGTATCAACCTATTATTATTATATTGTGAATGTAAATTGAATAGTTTTTATAATATATTTCTTTTATGAGAAAATTATATTATAATTCTATTTGAACTTTGTAATAACTAGATGTAACACCCGTCGCGTTGCGGCCGGGTTGACATTCACATATCATAGAAGCTAAAAGATTGTCCGGTATTCATTCGATTCGTTACGGCATCAACACTCGCCAAAGTAACCAAAAGAGAAAACATCGAGTCAAAGAGTTATATCAATATGAATAGATACAAATTGCATTTACAAAAGGAGGTAATATAATGATATATTAGCTTAAACGGACCAACTTGTTTGGCTCAGATTTGCCGACTAATATAGCGTGGTTCAGATCTGTCTATTAGACCACCATGGCTGCATCAGAGGTTGCAAATAGAGAAACTCGCACTTTCCGTCCTCCGATCCTGCCATGCCAAGAGCCGATCTCGACTTAACTCATCATAGCCTCTTGCACCTGGATGTATATCAGCTCCGAACACCTACACATAGACATAAGTGAAATAGAGTAGAAAGAAGCCAGGCAAATACAAAATAGACACACCTGTAATGATGAAATCAAGTGATTTAGGGAAATTATAAATTTTCGTAGTCGTTTGAAACATTTCCTTAAAAAAGAGCTACGCGAAAATGATATAACAGATCATTCCATCAACCAAGGTTGTTTTTTGAAATGGTAATTCAATCGGACCTAAAAAAACAAAATATATGAAAAAAAACACTCACGAATAAGTTGAGATTACCTTTCAAAACCTACTCAAATATTCCTTGTTCCGTTTCCGACTCGGATAACAAGTCAAAAATGATTAAGTAAATGAAACCTTAAGATCGTATCATCACAAGAAAAAAACTATAAAAAAACAAAGTAGATAATTATACCGAGAATGGTGGGAACCCACATGGCAAAATACATCTTATGACACCAGCACTCCAAATATGACATTGTTGGCTATAGAATTTCTTTAGGACCTCTGGGGCAATGTAATAGAGGAAAGAGGGAAGTTCTGAACCATAAAGTACAATTAGGCTTCAAAAAAAAATGTCAAAACATTTAATGAGTAATATTCCAATTTGGTAACTTACAAAGCCTAAAGTTTAAACATCACAAGATTAGAGCTACTTTCACAGATCTACAAATTTTTTTTTTGTCATATGTAGTCTTGCTGTAAGTTTTCACAACCCTCACATGCATAGATAACGATTACTTGGTCATTATCAGTCCAAACGTCAACTGCGCGTGTCAGCTCTTCCTTTTCATTAGTGTAACTTCCTTGTCTAACAATGCACTTAACCATTAACCATCTCATTCAAACATTTCATCAAACACCTCTCGTGCAGCAGTGTTGGTTCAAGGTTTGCTAATGTATTCTTTGATTAGCATAAAAAAACTTCTTTTTTTCGGAAAACAATAAACTTTTCATGAAAAACTTTATAACATTGGCTGCATCACACAACACAACGGACATTATAATGTGCGAGATAAAATTTTGGGCCGTATTCGAAAATCTCCATTTAATATAAACTCATCAATCACTAAAATCTACTAATCACACAACCAAAAAACAAACCTTGTGAGAGCTCGCCCGTCAACTCTGTCGCCGGAAACCTAACCTGCATGCAGTGTATCATTCTCGTCATACAGAAGCCGTGAGTTGATGCAATTGATCAGATATGGTGAAATTGGAGTTGAATAAAGGAGAATTTGATAGTTAATACCTGAAACCTATAACTTATGATTGAGAATTGAAATCTGAGATGAAGTAAATGGTGTTTTAATGGTTGATCGGATGAAAACTAAAAAGTAAAAACTCAATGAAAAGTTTTGAGGTACAATTAACAAACAATTTGTCTCAAAAAACATAATTATGCTCACTTTGTGTATAATACAATACACAAATAAAATTCAATGAAATCGCATGAATTTGAGGTGAAATGAACATACAGTGCAAGCTCTCTGGCGGCTCTAGGGCTACAAAACCTCCCACTCTTATCAATTTTGGGAGTCTGGTCTTTAGAAACACACGAAACCGAGTCCTCTAAGCTAGATTTCTCCAGTATTTCACCAACAGCAAGCGCCGATGTGCGGAAGAGTGACGCTTGAGGTGACAACAGAATGACGGTGGTTGTTGACGGGAGGAAGTTTCACCGCAAGCATTTTCCGAACGGATAACAGGTGGAGGATGAGGAATTCAGAGTGATTTTAGGTTTAGAAGAGGATAATGAGCATGATAATGGTGAATTGATTCGAAGTGAGGTTGTATCCGTTGTTGTAACTGTAAATTGGGGATAGAGGATGAAGAAGAATAATGTAAGTTTTTTTTTTTTGAAACACTCCCCAAGCATGGAGTACAAGTGGTGATGCACATATAACTTGCTAATTTATATAGGTTTTATTATGTAATAATTAAATGTAATGTATATATGTATAATAAGTGTAATATAACTAGAGTCACCAGTTGAGAGAATGGTCAACAGTGATATGACCAAAATTACTAGTTGAGAGAATGATCAACAGTGATATGACCAGAAATATGACCAGAGTCACTAGTTGAAAAAATGAGCAATAGTGATATAATCAGAGTCACTAGTTGAAAGACTGATCAGCGGTGATACGACCCAGTCACTAGTTAAAAGAATGATCAACAGTGATTTGACCACCATCGTGGGAATCGCCTAGTGCCAGATACCTTTGAATAATAATAAGATATACTATATATCTACTACTTGATAAACTTCGCTATTGGACGGAAGTTAGCTAATGAGTGATATGACCACAGTCACATCGGAACTGCGACCCTGTGACAAATACTGATTGAGTTTTTGGGTAAATATAAACAAATATAAAAACCTTAATGCTGTAAAGTATAAATTTTTTTATAAAAATGCAATGAACTCGCCAGTATTTATTAGTATTTATTACTGATAAAAGGTTTTCAAAACGTGTTTCAGGTAATTTGTTGTAAAGATAATAGAAGCCAGCTATGGAGCACTTAAGGCTTAAATAAAGTGGCTATAAATACCTGAATAAAAGAAGAAATTCATGTTTTATTTATTTGTGTTTATCCCTATAAAAAAACAATTGAATTGAATATGGGTTTTAGCCCATTTATTTAATATTAAAAGTTGGTGTTTTATAAACTCTGGAATTATTTCCTATCTACGATCCTGATGAAAATTTTTTTCGCTGCGTTTCGCTGCGCAATTAATAAACACCGATACCATCTGGCTGGTTCACGGCTCCCGCTCCTGGGGTGGGGTCGGGGGCTGTGACAGTCATGTAGTCCACCGATTGTTTTGATCTGATGGTCCATAATCGTTCTCACCGTTCTCACACTATCACTCGTTCTCTCTAAATCCTGGCCCTATATATATATATATTATAAGAAGTACATATAGAGACATATGTCATGTACTGGAGCTATTTTTTTTTTCTCCGCCTATCTCTCCTATTTAATTAGAGTAAATTACAAAAATCGTCCTTTATATATGTTACTTATTGCAAATTGTGTCATTTATCTTCAATAATTAAAGAAAACGTACTCGATGTTTGCAAACTCTTGCAAGTTATGTCCTTTAGCCCTAACTCAGTTAATTTTTGTGGTTAAATCTGACCAAATGGACCCCACATGAGTGTATTTTTGTAGTTAAATTTGATCAAATGGACCCCACATGAGAGTAAAATGACCAAAATACCCTTATGTGAGGTCCATTTGGTCAGATTTGTGGGGTCCATTTGCAAACGTACTCATATATACACACATCAAGATTAATGTCATTTAATCTTGTAATAAAACAAGACATTCAATTTGTAATAAACAAGATATTAAATCTTGTAATTAACAAGACAGTTAATCAGGTTTTAATCTCTAATTAATGGACTTAAGTGGTTAGTTAAAAACGGTCATATTCATCATCATGACACGAATTAAATGGTTTGAAACAACTAGTTTGACTAGGTCCAACTAGATCTTTTATTACTGTTGCAAACCTGTGCGCGTGCTAGAACTGATCCGCCAGTCCGCGTGCCACGCTTCAAGGATCTCATGCCACCCCATATGGAGCCGCGCACGGATGGCACTACGCATACCAGGACGCCACCCGGTCATGCGCCGTCCATACTCGTGCGTCACCTGCACTCTCCGCCCTAGCCAATGACGTGCGCCATGCTCCTAAGGAGCTCGCACCGCATCGACATGCCATGGCATCCGCCTACGCCACCCAAGGGTGCGCCATAAGCGGACTCGCCATGTATCTGACCAAGCGCTCATGGACAAATATACAAATGCGGTGTGCGAAGTTCAAAGTGCACTACATAGGGCCTATAGCCCACGGCATGCGCGCATATGTGCACACCCTTTAGGATCCCCACTAGTGTTTGCCTTTAAGGAAACAATATACAAGGAGTGCTCCTCCTTATAAACCACTTTAAGTTTTGTCATCCCACCTATGTGGGACAAGTAGACAAAACTAATCCATTTTATTCATCTTTGTTTGTTCCAAACATACAATTTCAAGCTTCGATATCTCATTCATCTTAGCTCTATTTGGACATAGTTTGAACACAAACCATAAATAATTATTTATACAACACATATATAAATATTATTGATGTCCAAAATATTTAGTGAAAAACTCATTTTCACTAAAATTTCCAACACAGTTTATAGTCAAAGTTGATCCTTGAATACATAGGCAAATACATGCATGACTTACCATAAACCTCTTATCATCAGCGATCCTTCTGTGGTTATGTTTAAGGAACAACAACTGACGCATGTGTTGTTGATTCGGTTCGGTTCGACTCGTTCGGTTTGACTCGGTTCAGTTCGGTTCAAGCCCGATGTTACGACATTCCTCCGTCGTGCGCCCCAGAGATCGACACTCGAAGCATGAAGAGCCGCGAACCGTTATTCACCGCCACATCACCATGACATCATGATGATGTCATGAATTAATATGGTTTATAAGGACTAATTGTTCCATGCATGTTCACAGTTCGTTGGTTTACATGGTTCACGAACACTCCATTGTATATGTTGACTAAAGTCAACGAAGACTCAAGGTTCATGTAACATGATGGTTCATTGGAAGATGATTGTTCGTTGGCACATATCAACGAAGGCTCTAGTCTTCGTATGCCTTGATGGTTCATGAGTTTGGTCATCAACGAAGACTATAGTGTTCGTTGGTCTCTTCATTGTTCGTGGCCCAGTAACACTCTTCGTAGTGTTATTGGGTATTGGTCCTATATATATAGACAGACTTGTTCCATAGTTCAGTCAAGAGAGTTAAGAGAGTCATGTGAGTTTGTAACACTGTGTGTATGTGTACTGATTCTCTTCACTTAATCAAAGCTTTGTGAATCTTTGATTACTTTGTGTTTGTTCCTTTTTGCTTTGGTTTGCATACTTACGTGGATTCCGCACTCGTTAGTGTGTTACAAAACAAGGAAGTAGGTTTAATCTTGATCCTCCAAGTGGACCTACAAGTTGTATCAGAGCTTTGGCTCTCTTCCTTGTTTAAAACCAAGCAAAACCTTGTGTTTGAGCAAGTTGTGAAGTTTTTGGAGTTGTGTTTGAGTTTGAGAACAAGAAAATTAAGTTTTTTTTTTTTTTCTTTTCTGAAAAGTGTTTAAAACTTAGTAAAAACTTGTTGTTTGAAGAAATTTTTTACAAAAACTCTGTTAAAACACATGGAGACATGTTAGGACTTGGTTTTTCTTAAAAATTTCTTTCAAAATTTGAGTTCGTCAAATTTTCCGGTGAGTCGGTTAACCGGAAAAATCACCGGATTGTGGTTGGTAAGGATAAGATTTTCTGTAAAAGGGAGATTTCAAATGTTGTTTTTTAACTAACTTGGGATAACCAGCTACATTCTTTTGCAAAATCAGAAAAAAGTTAGTTTCTAAAAATAGAGGAATCTCACCTACCACTGTTTTCATGAAGTCTTCTGTTTGACGAAGTCTACTGATGACGAAGACTTAATCTTCGTTAGACTATTCACTGTTCGTTGAAACAAGTCTTCGTGGCCCCCCTAGTCTTCATCAACAAATAGTGTTCGTAGGCATTGTTTTAAAATAGTGTTCGTAGGCAGGGGCGGATCTACATGTGGGTGAGGGGTGCACGTGATACCCCTCAACTTTTTTGGCGAATTTCAATTTTTTCTTTAATCTCCGTTTTATTGATTGGGGATACCCCTGAGCAAATGTTAGGATATCCGTGAGTATAGGTAAAGATAAAATGAGATGAAACTTTCAGGTTGGCAAAAACGAAATTTTCCGTTGAAAGAAACTTGCAGCGGTAGTGGTTAAGAAATATTGGAGAAGATGAACAGTGGGAATATGAAAAAGCAAAAGTGTACAGAAGTTTGAAGTCAACTAAACCTTTTCTTTTTTCCTTAAAAACATTTTTTGATTCTTTAAAGAAAACACATACATCTATTTTAAACGCAGGCAAAGTTCCATATAAATTTTTCTTTTAGCAAAAATAAATGTTTAAAATATCTATTTTTACTTTTTTTTAAATCTATTACTTTTTATTCTTTTAATGAATATTATTTCTTTGGTATTTTCTAAAACATGTTTTTTTAATCTTTCAAAAACATACCTATAAATATAATCGAGTTACGTATTTTTTATTCTTTTTGTTAGTTTGCAAATTTATTATTTTATTAAGTATTAGATTTACTTTGTTAATAATTTTTTGGTTTTTTTGTTTAAGATAATTTTTTCAAACAAAATATTATCTATAAAACTTTAAAATAATATTTAAAGTTTTATAAAAATATCTGGATAAAGTTCTCATGTGTGTGGTACACCAATCGATAAAAAACGATAATCAACACGTGCTTTAAAATGTAAAAATAAAATTATATTCGGATCTTATAATTAAATTTTTTTCATTCTCTCACTTATTAAAGAGTGACACTATATTATAAAGTATCTATTAAGAAATGTTGATTAACAGTTTTGCTTTTTAATATAGTTTCACATGTATCTATGCCTAACTAATACGTAATTTTACTTATATCTTATATCATATATCATACTATATATTCTTAATCTTATTACTAATTGTTTATACAAGTTCAATGAAATCTGCATCGGAATCGTCGGCGTCGTGATCTGACAATGATTCTGGTGATATTTCGGTGAGAAAGTAATCACCGTCGCCGGCACCGTGACCGGATTGTGGAATTACGGTGGGAAAATGGTAGTTATTGAAATGAATGGAGAGAAGTATGTTGCTTTGATGTCCAACGTGATCGATTTTGGGTTTGAATTATGGACATAGTATTATTGGGATTTGGGGTTATGAAAGGGTTTGGTGATTTGGTATCGGACTATCGACGCGTCGGTTACTTTCCGGCAAGAAAAGTGTAAAGCTTGGTTTCTATATACATATTAATATTGTTACTTTTCCAACCGGCGCGACGGTTGTGGCAATTGCATAATTATATGAACCAAAACGTATGTCCCTTTTCTTACCAACGCGAGTTCACTGATAATTGGTTTTAACCGACGCCGGTTGGATTTTGCGATGAGTTTTTTTATGAACTGAGAATGGGATGTGGTTGATGATTTGGAATGGAGTATGAAGGAAGAAGAAGGGTTTGTATTTAGATTTTATTCAATAGATTATTTTGAAGTGGCATTTAGTTAGACGAGTAAAAGGAGAAAAAAGAGTGATGAAACGGTGCGTAGGGCGTCTCGAACTGGCATCACTTTTGTGTTGAACATGCATGCATACCCGCAAACGGATCAGAATATCTGATTTTTAAATAAGGCCACGTACCGTTTCATGAACAGAGGTGGTGATGGTTTGAATGCGGCGTCTCTTAACCTGTAAAGCACAATATTATGTTAAAGTCTTAATTTCTAACTCACAATTTTTAAATGAATTTCTAACTGACAAAACTTTTAAACGAAGGGGTACAAACTTATACATATAATTTCTAACCAACGCGACATTTAAACGAAGAGGTACAAACCTCACGTTGGTAAAGGGTGTGATATATTTAAAAATAGTTTGAAAAGTAATGACTTTTTCTTTGCATATGAAGGGTTGTGACTTCTTGTAAGGGTGTGATATATGTATATATAAGTATTTTGAAGGGTTGTGACTTTTTGAAGAAGTGTGATCTAAACATTGTGTCCTAAGTTACTTTTTGTAGGGATATATAATTTTTCTATTCAAACGGGTCTTTAACCAATTAATTATATATACACACACACTTACTAGCCGCTCAGTGCCCCTAAAGGCTCTCGAATTCTCAGGGATGACCTTAAGTAAAAGAAAATTTAAAAGGCTCATTTTTTACTAGCCACGATGACCCAAGATAAAAAAAAATTGGGATACCCCTAAAATTTTCTTCTAGGTCCGCAATTGTTCGTAGGCATTTAGGTGCTGTTTGTTTTTTCTGCTGGAAAACCTCTTCTGCTGCAGGCCACATCTGCAGGCATCTGCAGGAGAAGAGGTGGACCAAATGTCTTCAGTCTGCAAGGAGAAGAGGGTTTGTTTTTTTTTTTTATATAAAACCTCTTCACACACAAACACACACACAGATCTCTCTCTACTCTCTCTCTACCACCGTCATCATCACCACCGCCATCATCACCACCGCCACCACTTCACCACCGTCATCTTCACCACCGCCACCACTTCACCACCGTCATCATCACCACCGCCATCATCACCACCACTTCACCACCGTCATCATCACCACCGCCATCATCACCACCACTTCACCACCGCCATCATCATCACCGCCATCGATTTAGGGTTTCGGAGGTGGAGGTCGATTTGGGGGTTTTGTTTCTGATCGATTTGGGGGGTTTGTTTCGGAGGTGGAGGTCGATTAGGGTTTGCAGAGGTGGAGGTGGTGGTCGATTAGGGTTTGCAGAGGTCGATTAGGGTTTGCAGAGGTGGAGGTGGTGGTCGATTAGGGTTTGCAGAGGTGGAGGTGGTGGTGGTGGCGGAGCAGGGGTGGTGGTGGCGGAGCAGGGGTGGTGGTGGTGGCGGTGCAGGGGTGGAGGTGGAGGTGGTGCCAAGAAGAGGTAAACCTCTGCTTGGAGAAGCTAAGGTCTCATCTCTTCCCCAAGAAGAGGTTGGGGAGAGGTAAAAAGCACTTCTCGAAAAAAAAAAAACAAACACTCTACAGCACCTAAACCTCTTCCCGCGTCTGCACGGTGCAGACAGAAGAGGCCAGGAAGCTCTTCTTCCAAAAAACAAACACCACCTTAGTGTTCGTAGACGTAACACTTTTGGTGGACAATATAGTGTTCGTAGCCCATCACAGTCTTCGTGGGCCTCTTAATTACTCTTCGTCAATATTTGGGCTCTTAGTGTTTGACAAATATTGCCTGTCTTCGTGGTTTTGATATAATTTTTATTGAATTGAAAATTAAAACTCCACTAACAAAGAGTCTTCGTGGGTTAGTGGACATCTGTAGTGTTCGTGGCCAATAGTTGCTCAAAAAAAAAAAAAAAAAAAAAAAATCAAGTTGAAGTCTTCGTCAAACCCAATAGTCTTCGTGGACAACATTTCCTTTCAAAATTTGGGCCTTTGTAAACTTTGAAAAGTCAACGAAGAATCAAAAGAACATATCCTTTTAAATTGTCCATTCACAGGAACTAGTGTTTTTCAATGACGCGCGTTGCGCGAAAGGCATTGGTGTTTTCGACCGACATCATTCTTCAAACGATTCAAGATAAACGATGCGTAACCAGCCATATCCGGCATCGTAGAGTGTATTAAAAAGGGAGCAATTGGACGATTGGATGCTGGGCTAGGTGTTTCTTGGAATGCCCACGGATTGTTCGGGTCAAAACCACGATTATGAGGATTCATTTTTCGTATTGTGGTTGGATGAGATTTTTTTAAAAAATAAGATAGAGATGATTATAGAAGAGGTGAAGTAGTTGTGGTAAAAAATGAATAGAAGTGTGAGTATTTATAGTGAATAATTTTTTTTTTAAACACATAGCCGTTGGCCAACGGCTAGCCCAAACGGCTACTTGTCTTGGCCAATGAGATCCCGTCATGTCATCTTGATAGCCCCGTCCAACGCCCGGGCTGAAACCCCCGCCCAAGGGATCACTCCGAAACCTAAGCCCACCCGGGGTGGTGACTTGGGCGTTTGTACCCAACCCACGCCACAACCCCTTCCCCCGGGCTAAAACCCCCGCCCAAGGGGCCACGCCGAAACCCAAGCCCACCCGGGGTGGTGACGCCGAAACCTAAGCCCACCCGGGGTGGTGACTTGGGCGTTTGTACCCAACCCACGCCACAACCCCTGCCCCCGGGCTAAAACCCCCGCCCAAGGGGCCACGCCGAAACCCAAGCCCACCCGGGGTGGTGACGCCGAAACCTAGGCCCGCCCGGGGCGGTGACTTGGGCGTTTGTACCCAACCCACGCCACAACCCCTGCCCCCGGGCTGAAACCCCTTCCCAAGGGGCCACGCCGAAACCCAAGCCCACCCGGGGTGGTGACTTAGGCGTTTGTACCCAACCCACGTCACAACCCCGCCCCATACCTCATATTCTAATATAGCCTAAATTCACTGTTCATTTAGTTTGAATTTTATCATATATGAAATTGTTTTTAAATTTGGACATTCACAAGGAATTGTTTTTTAAACAACATTTCCTTTTATCACTATAGTCTTCGTAGTTTTAGTGGGAATTATAAATTGAAAGTGTGGGCCACCTTTGACAAAATACTTTTTTTTTTTGAAAGGTGTAGATCAGCTGGCAAACCTCCCCTACTCCATCCCACAAGTTCGAGTCCGGGCACCCCCTAAACGGGAGCGGATGAGACTCCAGGCCGCACCACATGGGACATAAATGCCTCCACATGGGGATCAAACCTGTGACCCCGGGCAGGAAACCCCGAAGGGAAAACCTTCCCACCTCCGTGTAAACCAATTGGTCTACACATCATCGGCACCTTTGACAAAATACTTAACACTAGTTTTCGTGGGATATTAACTTGTAATTTTTCACAGAAGGCTTATAACTTTGTCAAAAATTACTAGTTTGAGTTTTAACTTAAATAGTGTTTTATAAAACTTCATAATAAGTTCAAACCCTTGTACTTGGAGTGAAAACCCAAGTACACCACAAGATCCTTCACAATGGCTGAAAGGATTGATACCCAAAAAGGAAATCACCGAACATCAATGGGCATGTGTCGCGAATCAAAACAGTAGCATTCAAAATCTTCTCTTAAGCGAGAGTGAAACTGTCACACCCCGATATTTCCACGTATTACCGGTGGGCCCGGTGGGGAGTATCGTGACGTAGTTGATATCATCATAGTCAAATAATCACAGTTCAATGCACAGCGGAAGTCTAAAGTAAAATATATTACAAACCGAGTGAAAGTAACATAAGTATTACAAACAGAATGTCAGAGGATCCACAGGCGGATCTTAAAACAGAAACATAAACACTGTTCAACAGACTTTAGACGTTTAGAACTTGCAAGATTCCCTATTAACGCCCTGAGCTCCCAGCCAATTTACGTACAGTACCTGTCACTTAACCTTTTTGGAAAATACGTCAGTTTACACTGGTAAATACAATTAACTGACTCTTTTGAAAATCTTTATGAAAATTGATTTAAATGCACAAGGCACGAAAATTCTTTTATAACTTGGGACAATTATATTAATAACAATCTTGTATCAGATTTACATGTTTGTCCAACATTTAGGGCCGGTGATTATACAAACCGATCAAGATTAATCGACACACCACAAATATAACTCACAAGAAGTTACCCTTACGAATGAGTATATCTTTTACATACGCAACAGGAGGTGTTATGCCTACACCTTGTGCTTAAGTTGTGGCCATTCACTTTTTAAATGAGCCAAGGATATCCAGGACACGGTCATTAACCCCCAATGTTATTTGTTATCAAGCAATACTGATTAAAACGGGATTATGCAATTTAATCATCTCCGATTAAAAGGTTTCTACACCCGACCAAGCAGTATTTTTATAATACCGTATCCCAAGCCCGTATAAGGGAAAATAAGTTAAAAGTATTTACCTGAGCTTAAAATGCAATTTATACTCAGCCGTATATTCTAATCAGCAAGCACAAGTACCTCTACTGGGGCTCTCAATCTGGAACGAAGGTTTTGTTAACCTATTAGATTCCTAACGGGTCTTATTTAAGTTGAAACTTAGACCGGTTAGTTTTAAGGAAAGGTTTACTGTTCAAAACGCAAGATTAAGTGCAGACCGGATTAGAATGTGATTTAGACCCGACAAGTACGAAGACTTGTATAATATGGGTAAACTAAACACATCCTGGATTTTGAAGTGAAAATGATAAGGTTTGACCCGTTTCGGTTAATTTATGCAAACTAGTTACATAAACTGTACCGAACGCGAAAATGCATAACGGGTAACCAAATGAGTCATGAACATGTTCCACAAGTTAATATGCCTTAAATATGTTGTGATATCAGTAGGATATCTTCCATTATGCCCAAAACGAATTTAAAATCATATTAAGCCCCGAAAGGGCATTTTGGTCATTTTAAAGATTATAAAAGAGGTTAAATAATAATCTGAGGTTCTGGTCTAAAATTATCAGTAAAAATATTTATTTTATCAAGTTATATCAGTAAGATATCTCACATATGTGAAATTTATCATTTATGGCCAAACTATGCACCGTAGGGGCATTTTGGTCATTTCACATATGCTTTAAGGGTTAATTTTGGAAATCTGATTTTAAAACTTTTATTTACGGTTAAAGTATAAAAACTTATTCATAACATCAGTAGGTGTCAAGCTTTAGGTGCAAAATATGGTTTTAAAACACACTATGTGCCTAAATCGCATAAAAGTCGGTATTTGACGATATTCGGTTTAAATAGGGAAATCTGAGATTTTGACCAGCCTTTACAGTTTAAAATAACTTATTTGTCATAT
Source organism: Helianthus tuberosus (assembly GCA_030545235.1). Classification (NCBI taxonomy): domain Eukaryota; kingdom Viridiplantae; phylum Streptophyta; class Magnoliopsida; order Asterales; family Asteraceae; genus Helianthus; species Helianthus tuberosus. The sequence continues at coordinate 139,920,231 of CM060426.1, read as the reverse complement.
AAAATTAGTAGAAAAAGGTTTGACATGTAAAGGATGTATAAAACTCATTTTATTAGCAAAAAGGGCGTTATCGTCAATTACTGAGCCTATGCGAGAACTCCATGTTATGATTATCTTAAAATTTAATAAAAATCTCCAAAAATCCCAAAATATTGTATTACATCAGTAGTTAAAAGTTTTGATGTCAAAATTTGGGTTTAAATAGGCTTTATGCCAACAATGCCGTTTAATTAATAAAAAGCTTTCAATTTACGCTATTGCGCATAACTCCCATTTTAGACCACGAACTAATGTGAAATTTTATGGACATGTTTATAAATCAGTAATAAAGGTTTTTGTCCTCTCACATTTTCAAAAATCTTGTTTTAATATCAAAAGGGCATTATGGTCAACATTTAGGCATTTAACGGAAACATGCAATGAACTAGGATTTCTAAGGAACCAAGTTGTATAACCTCAGAGGGTTATACTAACCTATAATATGGTCCTAAAGGAATCCTAAGGCATATCTAAACTAAGCTAAATCGGATCAGAACTGAAAGTCAAAGCAAAAGTCTACTTTTGCGACTTTCGGTTCCGAACCGAGCCTAAACTCAGAATTGTCGGGTTGAACATGCGTAGACATGTTCAATTAATATTTACCAAGTTATTAAAGTGACAAAACTGATTTTATTGCCTTTACATCATTAGTTATGAATTTTATTTAAAAACCGACTCGCTTGACTTTTATTTTAATTACTTTGACTCGACAATTAACTAAGCAAACATGGTAATTAGGAGGTGCCCCTTTGAGGGTTTAATACCTACCTAATTACGATCACGTAGCCATGTTCATTGCGAACAATGGCTTGACCGTTTAAAAGTCAAAGCGTTTATCGCAAACGCTTGACTTTTCGGCTTTAAGAGCCAAATAATTGAACTAAGCACGAAAGGACACTTACAAAGGGTCCAAGCAAGGATGGAATTGATCTAGGGTGTTCAGGTATGAAGCACAAAAGCTCCAACTTAGAACAATTCAGATCAAGGTGTGAAATGAGAGCAAGAACAAGTGCGTTTATATAGAATTTCAAGAACCATTAGGATCGTTTCTCGTAACCCGAGCTTCAATCTTGGCCCTCCACTTGGGCAAATGGTCTTGGAATACAATGGGATGTTAAAAACCATCAAATGGTAGCCCAAGGTATTGAAAATATTACATAAAAGCCCCTGAAATTCGACTAGATTGCTGAAAACAGGAATCTGTCCAGACCAGTCTCTGGCCCCCCGCGAGAGGCCTCTCGCCCCCCACCAGAGACCAAAATGGCAGATTTGCTGAAATGGCCCCTGCAGTGTAAAAACTTGATTTCTGGCACGTTTAAGCCCCGTTAACCCCATTTCAAGGCTCTAAAATGAAGTTAAAGTATAGGGAACTTGAAATGTGCTCAAAAATATCTCGGATGTCGGTTCGTTTGATCGTACGGTTGCGTTATTCGGTTAATTACGACGGAAGTCGTAACGGACGCAAAAACGATCCAAATTAAGCGACGAATGGAATTTTATCATGCCAATCACTAAAATAAAATATTTTAATGATTACATAAATTTTTTGATGTCCGGATATATTCAAAACATAAGATATGCGCGAAAATGTAAACTTATGCACTTTTTGACGCTTTTAGTCCCTATTGATCAAATAAGTTTATTTTAGCATACCGAGCCATTCAAAGCCTATTTCTAAGCTATGTAAGGATATTTAGGGAATTTTTAACTTATGATCGTATTCCGGAAGGTCCAATACCATACGATTCGATAGACTTTTGCAGTTTGACGCAATTAGTCCCTTTAATGCGCAAACTTGCACATATCATCGCTTAATAATATCGAAGCCTTATCTAATCCATATTATGCATTCTTGAGAGTATTATTAAACATCACAATGCTTCGGGTTCGCAGAAAGGTCATTTAGAGGTATAATTAAACATATTGACGCTTTTAACCCCTTAAACTTGCAAAGTTGCGCGTAACTTCACTTATAGGCATAAAAGCCCTTAATGGCCAATATTAGGCATTCCCGAGAGTATAATCAATTATCATGAAGCTCTTGGTTTGTTAAAAGGTCACTCAGAGGTAAGAATTAACATGTTGACGCTTTTAACCCTTCATTGCGCAAACTTTCAATTAATTACGCAAACGGCTACACTCGATCAACAAGTGGCTCATTTGTGAATATAATTACCGTAAGAGGTTATTTAGAAACTTATTTTGGGTATGTTAACACTTCTAGTCCTTTCATAATCAAAGTTTTTGATTTTTCAAAAAATTAGTCCCTTAAATTCAATGTTTGACTAATTAGGGTTTATTACACGTGTCAATACATCATTGGACGTGATTTTACGAGGTGTTACATCCTCACCTCCTTAAAAGAAATATCGACCTCGAGATTTACTAAAGAAATGGAAGTACTTTCTGATGTATCATGGACTTAACCTCCATAGCATATTTGGGTCTCTAAGGGCATCTTAGTTGACCTATACAATAGGCACATACTCTCTTTCGGAGCTTCTTAACCTATCGATCCTTAATCTATACAGGTTTCTTATCAACCCATAAATTTTCATTAGTCTGCATATCATTATGTGATAATGCTTCTTGTCTTATCGGCGAAACATATCCTTAAGTCACTAGTGTGGAACACATTAATTTCTATCAAGTTCCTCAGGTCAGTCTTAGCTTATAGGTTACCAACCTTGATATATTCGATTTCCTCGAATGATTCTATATATTAGAACTTAATTAGCCCGGTAAATTAAAAATTCTGCACACCCTTCTTAGGGTGATACCTTCAACTGAACCCTATTCCTTATTGAGGACTTAAGAGGGTTGCGACTTTCATCAATCCTTGATTTTCTGCCGATTACTGGCAACTTTCGGTCGATTACGGGTTTGAATGATCTTATTCGTTGTTTCCAGGGCAACTTTCAGATCCTGATAATTGGACTTACCAAACTTCTGTCCAACAACGGACTTATGACATTCCATTTACACAAGGTCTCCAAAGGAGCGGCCTTGATGCTTTATACTAACTATTAGTTATAAGATAGCTTATTTAAGGTGAGATGGTCTTTCCAACTACTGCTTAAATCAATCTTAAGAGATAGCTAATCCTTACAGTTAGTCGAACCAATCGACGATCCTGGGCAGCTGATGGCGATTCTTAATTGTTGCCTAAATATGGTTGCGGTAATTAATGCATAAGCAAAACGAACCGTCTTTCTTAATTAATAATATTGAAATTCTTAGAATTGAGAATTAGGCTTTATGAACCTTTATCTTTAAACTCACTTAATTAAATTTTCGATTCTTCCAATAATGATGGTACTAATCGTCATGGAGATTTCACAATAATGCATCCCTATACGGGATGTAAATCTTAACTCTATTTGCCTTTCAGGAGGTAAACAGGGTGGTCCTAGGAGAAGATAATCAAGACACAAGGAGGTTATAGAGGTTTTCCAAATCTCGGCTCCAGTTCATCTATCATTGCCTGTGTCAGATAAGTGACACATTTTATGTTATGAGTCCACGGATTCCTTAATCAAAGACATTTACTTGGATGATTCCATTCTAGATATCTTCTTTGAATACTATTAGCTGACTTTAATACCGTATGACCATTGGAATATCTTTGTGGTTCCATGCATTAAACCTCCATACTGATCAGGCATGGAAGCAATCAATGGAACATATTAAGATACACCAATCCTCATATGGCGCTTTTGTCATACCGTCTGGTATTCGCAATCGATAGAGATCAAAGAGATATCAACTACATATGCTGACGTACTTCATTTGGAGAGAGGGTACTCTAGAATTTTACGACTGAAGATTTCTGACAGGAACAGAAGAAATGGTTCCTATGATTTTCGTCGGTAAGTTTTACCTTACACTTAATATCTGGGATTCTTATTAAAAGTTTGCTATACTTACAGTTTATGAAGGATTTATTGGTATCCGAATCAAAACAAAACTCATAGCATTTATATTACTGATAAATGATAAGGGATGTACCTGATGCCATTATTGATGTGAACTACCTCTGGCATCCATCAGGAGAATTTAAGCGCTTTCATTCTTAGGCTTTCTATCCTTAGTTGCATTTCCTTTGACAGACTTATGGCATGTAGTCTTGATGTGGCCTTTCTCATTACAGCCGAAGCAGATTGCCTCCTTTATGTCCTTGCAATCCAACGTTTTATGTTCCTTAGACTTGCAGATCCCACAAGGTAAAGGTTGAGATTTAAATCTGCATTTCCCGTAATGGCGCTTCTTGCAGGTCTTGCATACCGGTTTCTTGTCGGACTTTTGCTTACCCTTTTTCTTAGAACTCTGGGAGTTATCTTCCTCCCTTTTCCTTTTTAGTTCATCCTTTGCATTTGAGGCATGAACAAGATCTTTCTCGTGAGTAAGGAAGTGTGGTCTTAGATGAGATTTGGAGCAAGTAGCATGGGGCTCCTTGAACTTTTTCACGGCCTTCTTCATAGCCTTACCAACAGCTGCGTCTATCATAGCTTGGAGAATATCCTTGTCAATTTTGAGGTTCACAATCGTAGCATCATTAGCATGCGTCGCATCATTAATGGCGCGATTGACGGTTGTCTTATCCGAGTTTGTCATACTCAAGATTTGGTTCCTAACACCAAATGAAACAATTACTTAGTTGCAATCCAACAACCTCTATTCATCATCCTGATGACCTTAACATATACTAACCATGGTATCATTAAACCATACAGGCTAATATAGTACGAACATTCTTGATAAATGTTATATATATATATATATATATATATATATATATATATATATATATATCAATTATACTTAGCCTAGGCCATAAAAAGACCATCAATGGCATTTAAGGTTTGGACCTAGTCCATCACCTTTTTGACAGGGGATCAAAATGTCACATCTGTCTTTATTATATTGATGAATTTGGATAGCTTGAAAGCTTGCCATAAGGATATTCGAGAAGAGTGATTCCTAATGGATATAAAGCATCCATCTAAGATTGTTGAAGCGGTTTCTAAAGTATCATCGGCCAATTTCTACCTCGCACTATATGTCTAGAGTCCTAATCAGGCGGAGATAACAGTTTACAACATTTATTGTTCACAATAGACTTATCTGTGCCAGAATCAAATAAATTTCTGCATAAACCTCATGATAAGGAAGGGTACCTGCTATATTGTCATCAATCAGCACCATCTCCTGGGCGTTCCTCTGGAAGACTCACGCGTTTGTTCCCTTGGCCTCTCCAGGCTTCCTTATAAGTTTTGGGCAGTTGGTTTTGATGTGCCCTTCCTCGTTACAGTTGTAACAAGTCGCGTTCTTCAACTCCTTGCAATCTAAGGTCTTGTGACCCTTGGTCTTGCAAATTCCACACAGTTTAGCACGCGGGTCAATAGTACATTTTCCAGAATGTTGCTTTCTGCAGTTACTGCATTTGGGTCTGTTATTGGATTGACTCAAGTTTTTCCTAAACTCAGAATCTTTCCTGTACTCAGAACTTCCCTTTTCTTCTTATCAGATCGATGAGAGTTCTCCTCCTCTCTTTCCCTTTTTCCCTCGCCAGAAGCCTTAACAGACTTATTCCTGATTGCATCTAAAGTGAGGGATAAGGATAAGTCCACCACGGACCTATATGTGGTAGGCCTAGATGCCTTGACATTTCCCTTAATTTCTGGTGCTAGGCCTCCAATAAAACGCGCTATGCGTTTAGGTTCAGGGGTGATTAAATAGGGAACTAGGCGAGACATAGTGTTGAAACTTGTCACGTATGCCTGGCAATCTAAATCCTTCATGACCAGAGTTAAGAAGTCTGTTTCTATCTTTTCTACCTCATGTTGAGGACAAAAGTTTTCTTTGATTAATGCAACGAATTGATCCCAAGATAAGTTGTAACGTAGGATCTTTCCCGTGGCTTGGATCAATGATCTCCACCATGCCAACGCTTCTCCTTTGAATGATTGTGAAACAAATTTCACAACATCTTGCTCTACACAACCGCTGATGTCTACTACTGTGTCCATCTCATCCAGCCATGTCATACAATCGATGGCTCCTTTCTCTCCTGTAAAGTCCCTTGGTTTGCAAGAGACAAAGTATTTATAAGAGCAGGTCTTAACATGTGGCTCCTGATTGAGCATAATTTGTTCGGATGGATCACTTCTCTGATTCCACGAATGATGAGAATCATCCTTATGAGATATATGTGTCTTAGAAGGTGGCTCTGTATGAGGTGCAGACTGATTCCTGGTGCGAGCACCACTTATTTCTTTAAATTGTCTATCAATGGCTCGAGTGACAGCATTATCTATCATTGTCTGTAACTCTACAGCCGTTACATTCATCCTTGTATTGTCATCCCTCATATTGGGATGACTGTTGACTTCATCTGATTCAGACATGCTGAAGCTTGTTTTCTATAAAACAATCGCCAATAATTTTGCTTAGGAGTCTATTTTGGAGTCATCATCTTCGATGATTTATTAACCATGGTATTAATAGACCATATTTGGTTAATTTGATAATTAGGTTTATTTTAAATTTTCATTATAATTAATCCAGCTATAAGCTATTAGGGATATTGAAATGGCACAAAAGGCCTTGTCACGAGGACAATTTTTGATTTATAAGCCATGATCTTATAGGATCGAGGCATTAAGGTTTGAACGTAGTTCATTATACCTTTCTTGACAGAGAGTCAAAGACTACAATTGTCTTTTGTCTTTCAGGACAATAGATATAGCCCGTAGGCGTTTCATCACTTATGGATGTTTATGATATGATCATCTTATATGATGATATAAGCCATGATTTCTGGATAATTAGGCTAAATCAGGAAATTAGAAGGATTCAATATAGGGATGACTATTGTGATTTTCTCGAACCACATTTGTCAAGAGTGTTAACACGTTCTTAGGTGTTAACAAGGATTTATTATCTTAAAAAGGCTTTACCATTTTAGCTATGTCGAAAATGACATATAGGCTAGGTTATACCTTTAAGATTTTCTTTGATATATAATGGCAGAGCAAATCATAAATTGAAATGATGTACAGATTTAGGACATAATACATACGTATACTATTCAATACCAAAGTAAAATAGGAAACTTTTCTTAGAAAGCCTCAAAAATACAATAATTGCCCTAAACGGGTCTTATACAAAGAAATTCGCCCATGCGGGGACTACTATAGAAATGAAATATAAAGAAGGAAGTTTCTTCTTCACTTAATCTCTGAATGTTTTCTCCTTGGTTTCCTGAGTGCGGTATGGGTACAGAAGGTTCTCGTGGGTAGTCGAAATCTTGTATTTTAGAAATCTTTGCAAAAGTGGAATCCAAGGATTTTATGGTTAATCAACAATATGGATCATGAATAAGATCAGGATAGGTATGTTCCAAGTCTGGGATTCCTAGACTTGGAGGTAAGAAATAAGAGTCCTTTGATTCCATAGGTATTATCTTTGGAGCGGGATCTTCAGGGACAGCAGGTATGAACTCCTCCGATGTTGGCTTCCCATTTGAAGTTTCAAAAGTCTTGGGTATAGAATTTGAAATATGATTAATGGGTTCAAAAGGTCATTCCTCCATACTGGTCATATGCTAATTCGAGCTGTAGTACGAAGCTTAGCATTTCTTATACTTCGGATCTGGAGAGCTTCCATCAATGGCAGCTTCGCTCGGTGACACGATCATGAGATGCATAAATATCGAAAACAATGTATACATATAATAGGGATGAGATCATTCCTAGTTCAAGTCTAGACTCGGAAGTCAAGGAATGTGCTACTGTGTCATTGAGATTAAACACAAAAGGCCAGTGTTTAATTCACTCAATGTTGGCTCCGATACCAACCTGTCACACCCCGATATTTCCACGTATTACCAGTGGGCCCGGTGGGGAGTATCGTGACGTAGTTGATATCATCATAGTCAAATAATCACAGTTCAATGCACATCGGAAGTCTAAAGTAAAATATATTACAAACCGAGTGAAAGTAACATAAGTATTACAAACGGAATGTAAGAGGATCCACAGGCGGATCTTAAAACAGAAACATAAACACTGTTCAACAGACTTTAGACGTTTAGAACTTGCAAGATTCCCTATTAACGCCCTGAGCTCCCAGCCAATTTACGTACAGTACCCGTCACTTAACCTTTTTGGAAAATACGTCAGTTTACACTGGTAAATACAATTAACTTACTCTTTTGAAAATCTTTATGAAAGTTGATTTAAATGCACAAGGCACGAAAATTCTTTTATAACTTGGGACAATTATATTAATAACAATCTTGTATCAGATTTACATGTTTGTCCAACATTTAGGGCCGGTGATTATACAAACCGATCAAGATTAATCGACACACCACAAATATAACTCACAAGAAGTTACCCTTACGAATGAGTATATCTTTTACATACGCAACAGGAGGTGTTATGCCTACACCTTGTGCTTAAGTTGTGGCCATTCACTTTTTAAATGAGCCAAGGATATCCAGGACACGGTCATTAACCCCCAATGTTATTTGTTATCAAGCAATACTAATTAAAACGGGATTATGCAATTTAATCATCTCTGATTAAAAGGTTTCTACACCCGACCAAGCGGTATTTTTATAATACCGTATCCCAAGCCCGTATAAGGGAAAATAAGTTAAAAGTATTTACCTGAGCTTAAAATGCAATTTATACTCAGCCGTATATTCTAATCAGCAAGCACAAGTACCTCTACTGGGGCTCTCAATCTGGAACGAAGGTTTTGTTAACCTATTAGATTCCTAACGGGTCTTATTTAAGTTGAAACTTAGACCGGTTAGTTTTAAGGAAATGTTTACTGTTCAAAACGCAAGATTAAGTGCAGACCGGATTAGAATGTGATTTAGACCCGACAAGTACGAAGACTTGTATAATATGGGTAAACTAAACACATCCTGGATTTTGAAGTGAAAATGATAAGGTTTGACCCGTTTCGGTTAATTTATGCAAACTAGTTACATAAACCGTACCGAACGCGAAAATGCATAACGGGTAACCAAATGAGTCATGAACATGTTCCACAAGTTAATATGCCTTAAATATGTTGTGATATCAGTAGGATATCTTCCATTATGCCCAAAACGAATTTAAAATCACATTAAGCCCTGAAAGGGCATTTTGGTCATTTTAAAGATTATAAAAGAGGTTAAATAATAATCTGAGATTCTGGTCTAAAATTATCAGTAAAAATATTTATTTTATCAAGTTATATCAGTAAGATATCTCACATATGTGAAATTTATCATTTATGGCCAAACTATGCACCGTAGGGGCATTTTGGTCATTTCACATATGCTTTAAGGGTTAATTTTGGAAATCTGAGTTCAAAACTTTTATTTACAGTTAAATTATAAAAAAATATTCATAACATCAGTAGGTGTCAAGCTTTAGGTGCCTAATATGGTTTTAAACCAAACTATGCGCCTAAATCGCATAAAAGTCGGTATTTGACGATATTCGGTTTAAATAGGGAAATCTAAGATTTTGACCAGATTTTACAATTTAAAATAACTTATTTGTCATATAAAATTAGTAGAAAAAGGTTTGACATGTAAAGGATGTATAAAACTCATTTTATTAGCAAAAGGGCGTTACCGTCAATTACCGAGCCTATGCGAGAACTCCATGTTATGATTATCTTAAAATTTAATAAAAATCTCCAAAAATCCCAAAATATTATATTACATCAGTAGGTAAAAGGTTTGATGTCAAAATTTGGGTTTAAATAGGCTTTATGCTGAAAATGCCGTTTAATTAATAAAAAGCTTTCAATTTACGCTATTGCGCATAACTCCCATTTTAGACCACGAACTGATGTGAAATTTTATGGACATGTTTATAAATCAGTAATAAAGGCTTTTGTCCTCTCACATTTTCAAAAATCTTGTTTTAATATCAAAAGGGCATTATGGTCAACATTTAGGCATTTAACGGAAACATGCAATGAACTAGGATTTCTAAGGAACCAAGTTGTATAACCTCAGAGGGTTATACTAACCTATAATATGGTCCTAAAGGAATCCTAAGGCATATCTAAACTAAGCTAAATCGGGTCAGAACTGAAAGTCAAAGCAAAAGTCTACTTTTGCGACTTTCGGTTCCGAACCAAGCCTAAACTCAGAATTGTCGGGTTGAACATGCGTAGACATGTTCAATTAATATTTACCAAGTTATTAAAGTGACAAAACTGATTTTATTGCCTTTACGTCATTAGTTATGAATTTTATTTAAAAAACCGACTCGCTTGACTTTTATTTTAATTACTTTGACCCGACAATTAACTAAGCAAACGTGGTAATTAGGAGGTGCCCCTTTGAGGGTTTAATACCTACCTAATTACGATCACGTAGCCATGTTCGTTGCGAACAATGGCTTGACCGTTTAAAAGTCAAATCGTTTATCGCAAACGCTTGACTTTTCGGCTTTAAGAGCCAAATAATTGAACTAAGCACGAAAGGACACTTACAAAGGGTCCAAGCAAGGATGGAATTGATATAGGATGTTCAGGTATGAAGCACAAAAGCTCCAACTTAGAACAATTCAGATCAAGGTGTGAAATGAGAGCAAGAACAAGTGGGTTTATATAGAATTTCAAGAACCGTTAGGATCGTTTCTCGTAACCCGAGCTTCAATCTTGGCCCTCCACATGGGCAAATGGTTTTGGAATACAATGGGATGTTAAAAACCATCAAATGGTAGCCCAAGGTTTTGAAAATATTACATAAAAGCCCTTGAAATTCGACCAGATTGCTGAAAACAGGAATCTGCCCAGATCAGTGATTTGCTGAAATGGCCCCAGCAGTGTAAAAACTTGATTTCTGGCACGTTTAAGCCCCGTTAACCCCATTTCAAGGCTTTAAAATGAAGTTAAAGTATAGGGAACTTGAAATGTGCTCAAAAATATCTCGGAAGTTGGTTCGTTTGATCGTCCGGTTGCGTTATTCGGTTAATTACGACGGAAGTCGTAACGGACGCAAAACAATCCAAATTAAGCGACGAATGGAATTTTATCATGCCAATCACTAAAATAAAATATTTTAATGATTACATAAATTTTTGAATGTCCGGATATATTCAAAACGTAAGATATGCGCGAAAATGCAAACTTATGCACTTTTTGACGCTTTTAGTCCCTATTGATCAAATAAGTTTATTTTAGCATACCGAGCCATTCAAAGCCTATTTCTAAGCTATATAAAGGATATTTAGGGCATGTTTAACTTATGATCATATTCCGGAAGGTCCAATACCATACGATTCGATAGACTTTTGCAGTTTGACGCAATTAGTCCCTTTAATGCCAAACTTGAACATATCATCGCTTAATAATCTCGAAGCCTTATCTAATCCATATTAGGAATTCTTGAGAGTATTATTAAACATCACAATGCTTCAAGTTCACAGAAAGGTCATTCAGAGGTATAATTAAACATATTGACGCTTTTAACCCCTTAAACTTGCAAAGTTGCGCGTAACTTCACTTATAGGCATAAAAGCCCTTAATGGCCAATATTAGGCATTCCCGAGAGTATAATCAATTATCATGAAGCTCTTGGTTTGTTAAAAGGTCACTCAGAGGTAAGACTTAACATGTTGACGCTTTTAACCATTCATTGCGCAAACTTTCAATTAATTACGCAAACGGCTACACTCGATCAACAAGTGGCTCATTTGTGAATATAATTACCGTAAGAGGTTATTTAGAAACTTATTTTGGGTATGTTAACACTTCTACTCCTTTCATAATTAAAGTTTTCGATTTTTTGAAAAATTAGTCCCTTAAATTCAATGTTTGACTAATTAGGGTTTATTACACGTATCAATACATCATTGGAAGTTATTTTACGAGGTGTTATAGAAACAGGAAGCAACAATCGTCCACCAAAATTGAATCACATAAACGATTATCCATTATGGAAAAATCGTTTTCATACGTATGTTCTAGGGCAAAACACCGAATTGTGGACATGTTTTATCACACCGTACAATGAAACTCTCGATGAAGCAGGTTCCAATGCACAAGCTTTGGCGGGATTGAGCGAAAATGATAAAAAGGCTGATGATCTTGAGAAGAAAGCATTTGCTATCCTTACGCAAGCACTTCATAAGGATATCTATCATCAATTTGCGTATTGGACAAGTACAAAGAACTTGTGGGATGTCTTGGAAGCGAGAGGATAAGGAAATGCTGCAACGAGAAAGATTCGTCATGATTTTTTGAAGAAGGAGTTTGAATCATTTCGGTTCATGGAAAATGAAACACTCTACGAGATGGCTACTCGGTATTTGTGACATCTGTGCTTATAATCATTGTAAACAATTCAGCTATCAATGAAATAAAGTTATTTGATCCCTATATTTGCTTATGTTTGATGTTTTTTATGTTTTGGCTTTTATTCAATTTCAAACTCTATATCGCTTTCTGGAGAGTTATACGCAAACTAGTGCGTAATCGTAATCAGTTTAATACGACAAATGCTCTGGAACATCAATTTATGCTTAACATACCTTAAATAACCTTTACATAACTTAGAAATAAGTTTTGAAGGCTTTGGTATGGCAAAATCAAGTAAATTCGCTTACAGGAACTAAATTTGACAAACTGCGAAAGTATGTCAATTTGAACTGTAACGAACATTCCAGAACATGATCATAAGTTAAACACACCCTAAATATCCTTCACATAGCTTAGAAATAGGCTTTGAGGGGTTCGGTGTGCTAAAATAAACTTTACGCTCATTCAGGGACTAAAAGCATCAAAAAGTGCATAAGTTTGCATTTTCGCGCATAACTTACGTTCTGAATACATCCGGACATCCAAAAATTTATCTAAGCATTAAAATATTTTATTTTAGTGTTTGGCATAAGAAAAATCCATTCGTCGCGCAATTTGGATCGTTTTTCGCGCTTATGCGCATTCCGTCGTAATTAAGCAAATATCGCGATCGTACGACCAAACGAACCGACATCCGGCATATTTTTGAGCATGTTTCATGTCCACAATGTTTAAGCATCATTTTAGGGCCTTAAAGTTGGCTTAACGGGCCTTAAACATGTCGGAAATGGCTTTAAACACTAACAGGGACTGAAACTGTCATTTTAAAACTTGTTGCTGGTCTGAGACCCCCAGGCTGGCCGCGTAGCCCTGTCTGTGTCCCTTAAGCGGGCCGTGTGACACTGCCAGATGTGCAGAATGTTGCAAAGAGCCTGTTTCCAGCTGTTATACTCTTGTAACCCACTTGCAAATGGTTTTGGGGCATTTCTAGGGGCTCCCCTGGTTTTGTAAATCTATGGGCTCGATGTGTACGGCTAGGATTGAATCTCGGTTAACGAGGAACGATCTTAACGGCTCTACATTTCCTATAAATACCCCTCCAAGTCTCATTTGCAAACCCACATATTTGAATCTGATTCAAGCTCTCTAAGTGGAAGTATATATGCTTCCTACCTGAGAGTGAATCGGGTCAAATACTTGCGGGGACCTTCTGTAAGTATTCTTTCGTTCTTTTCATTCGTTTTAGCGTTAAAGTCAAACTGCGTTTGACTTTCTGCATAGACCAGTTTATGGTCAATGCGAAGTTCGTTTGAACTTCATAACGTGAGTGTAATCACGATGGTTTTAGTCCCTAGTGACTAAACCTACTGATTACCACGTTATCTAGGCTCAGTGACGAGTCGTAGTTTCGGCCAAAATACGTTTCTCGCGTATTTTGTAACCAAACTACTCTAGGGTATCAAAACCGTTTGTTTTGATACCAAATCTATTTTCTAACTTAACTAAACATGTTCTAGCATGTTTAGCTCGTCACTTTTAAATTTGTGCTTGTCTAGGGTCGTAAAGGTAAGCGATCTAATCAATCGCTTATACTTTAGAACCCGACCATTTGGTCGATCATTAGGATCCGACCAAATACATTAGGTGACCATAGTTGTGTAGGGAATAACCTTCCAAGGTTATACCTTATGGTCACATCGTTTAAGTAGTTGTATGATAAGTAGTTTATATGCCTTAGGTAAATTACCAAAATGCCCTTTTTACGCTAAAATTCATTTTAAGCCTATGTAACTTAAATTTTTACATCTAAACTGATTTAGCAACAATATTAGACATGTTAAGGCATATCTTGCTTATCATAGGGCTAGTTAGGCGTTCCGAACGCGTTTCACGCGAACGACGCGTTAAAGTAGCATAAGCTACCTAAACGGGTCGTAACGGGTCAAAAGCACGTAGGATAAGTTTCGTTTTAGTATGTAGGCTTTGTTAAACCATAGTACATGAGTTCCTACACTCATTTGGTTTACGAACCCTCATACTACCCGGTCCTCCAAATAGGTCCGTTTATTAATGTAAATACCTATAATAGGTGCCGTTTAAATCCGTGATCTTCTAGCTTTGCTTGGTGGATATCTAAAGTCTATTGAGCAATCTCAAGTGAGTACATAGACCCCTCTTTTACAGTTTTTCAAACGTTTTGGGGTGAAACACATGTGCCTACTTGTTACTTTCGTGCTTTCCATGTTTTCATATCGTACGCTTGTTATGTTCACTAGTACACTTATAGTACATGATTTCATTATGTTTTTGCTATGTATGTCTTTTGTTACATACTTAGTACATCGTTTTACATTACATTTTATGCTACGTATGTCCATTGTGTGCATACTTAGTACATTGTTTTACATTACATTTCACGCTATGTATGTACATTTGATTACATACTTAGTGCATTGTTTTCACATGCTTACATGTTGGTATGAAATTTGGTTTGTTTCAATGGGACAAAAATACATTCATTAACATTAGCTACGCCGCTCGTTAGTAGGTAATGGTACCATAGGAATTGACAACTCCCGTTCCTAACATCCTAGGTATGTTTGGATGGAAGGAATGACCGAATTCGAATACATAACTCAGATGAACCTTTAATTTGTTTAAGGGTTTGTCACCACAGTCTCAAGGCTTGAATGTATGCATTTTACAATACCGCATAGATGTCCGTATCAGTATAGCATGCAGTTACTTTACAAAACATAACCTTGATTTACTTCAAAACCCTGTTTTGTACATTTTACCTATGGTAGTTGATATATTCCACTTGCCATACATGAAATTTGTTCACACATTACATAGTTTACACTTGACATAAACATTTTAACATTTGTTTACACATTACATGATATATAATTTGACAATTGGTTTATACATGAACAATTTACATTGGTGGTTTTGTTTGGGTAAGTGATTTGAGTAACAAGGCGGGTGTAATGTGATACAAGCATGGTGGATACGCCGCTGGTACTTCCTATATATAAGTGCTTGTATGATATTACATGTCGTAGCGTTACTTAAATCATTTCAATTTAGACACATTACAATTTACAGAAAACAACTTATTTTTACAAGATATTGTTTTACCAAAACAGTTTATTTTATTTAACTCATTTTACTCGGTTATTTAGTTAACCATACACCTTTCTTTTATATAATCTATTTTCTTATCGAATTTTTCATATGATTTATAAAAGAAAACACTAAACAAGATTCATGACTAATTTTTATCAAACATTTCTTTAAACTCAAGTCATGAATCCTATTTTCATAAAACCTATGTATCTCACAGGCATTTTTATGCTGACGTACCTATTTTCACATGTGTTTTCAGGAGCTGGTGCATAGGTTTGAGCAAGACATACTAGGGCGGACCTGTGCCTTAGAGACTTAAAAATGAAGATAGAACTAGTTTAAATAATGTTATGTACTCTTTGTTCAGTTGTTTTAAGACAATGTACTCCTTTTGTTTATGAATAAAACATAACTTTAATTGCCATGGTTGTGAAACAATTAATTCTGTTACAACACTCCCCGACGTTTCCGCCGCGGTTGCATGTTATACGCGGTCGGGGTGTGACAGAAGAGTTGGTATCAGAGCCAATGGTTATAGGGAATTAGGTTATTAGTAATGCTTTGACCTAGACTATAACCTTTCTAGGACCCCAACACAAGTTATCTTGTGTTTAGATCTTAAAACATGCACTTCACCTATCCTTAGGTGATCACCAAAACAAGAACCCAATTTTTCGAAACAATTTTTGAAAATTAATCATCTGTTTTTAAATGATTTATTATAAGGTTTTGAACCCCTTGATTTTTCAAAATAATTTTGAAAATTTATCATTTGATTTTGAATGATTCTTTCGGCCTTGTGCCTTCCAAGTTTTCAAAATCTCGTCAAAGTTTTGGGTTCTAAATAGTGTGAACACGTGTAAACTGGAAGGGTGAATGCCTGTACCCTGGGTTTTCTGTCTAAGGCTAGAGTGTTCGTACAAATCCACATAATCGGACCAGTCACTCTTACCTGGGAACTCTTGGGGTGAGTGTTCACTTATAGGCGAGCATGTCTTCGCTAAGCATTATTTCTGGACCCATTTACTTTGATTAGTCACTGTGCGTCATTTGTTTGCTTTGTGATACGGGCGAATGACCACCATCTTTGCCTTGTTGATTTTATTTCATCTCGTTCTTTTCATATAGTCATCTCACTCGTTTCCTCTCATGTTTCCTCTTTTAGCATGCCTCCTCGACGCGAAAATCCGATGCCTAATGCCGAACTGGCAGAAATCATCGCGCAGCAAATGGCTGCTGCGTTCCCCAATCTTATTGCTCAATATAACCAAGCCAACAACAACAACAATGCTCCATGCAATTTCAAGAGTTTTAACTCGGCTAAACCACTCAAGTTTAGTGGTACTGAGGGAGCAACTGGGCTCCTTCAATGGTTCGAGAGCATTGAGAGTACTTTCCGTCACGTTCTGTGTCCTGAGAATCGGAAGGTCGAGTTTGCTTCAAGCGTGTTTCAAAAGAGGGTGCTTACATGGTGGAACGGGGTTATGAGGGATCGTGGTGCTGAGGTTGCTTTAGCACAAACATGGGCTGAACTGAGAACTCTTATGATGAGGGAGTTTTGTCCTCGTCATGAACTGCGAGCTTTGGAATGGGAGTTTGATGATCTAAAACAGGATAGTGGCGAGCACCGGGCGTATACTGATAGATTTGAGGAGCTGAGTTTGTTATGCCCAACGATGGTTACCCCACTCGAGAAGGCTATCGAGAGGTATATCGATGGTCTGCCTGACTCCATACAAGACACCATTACTGGTAGTAACCCTACCACAATCCGTCAAGCAATCGAGCTATCTGCGACATTGACCGAGTCACAGGTTCGAAGGGGTAAGCTGCATAGAAAGGGCGACAAAGGTAAGAAGCAGGCGTCTGACAAAGAGGATAGCAAGAAAGGTAAAAACAAGAAGGGTAAGGACTCTAGTTCTTCAAAGGGTTCTAGGAAGCGTAAGGCTTCCCAAAATTTTGCTATCACTGCCCAACAAAACCAGGCTGCTCCCAATCAGCCTGCAGCTAAGAAGCAGTATGCCGGGAATGCACCTTTGTGCAACAAATGCAATAGCCACCATCAACCACAATTGCAGTGTCGTTTCTGTACTAACTGTGGGAAGTCGGGTCATCTTTCTGATGCTTGTCGCTTTGCTCCCAATCAAGCAGCCCGTAACCCCACTCAGCAGGCTGCACAACCACTTGCTCAACTGTCACACCCCCAAAATCCACACGCGGAGTATCACCGCTTGGAGGCGTGACTGACCAGGATCAAACCACTAATCATATTGAACAAGTAAGTAATTAATTGTAAAAGTCCAACCAACACGATTAGTGTCCAAATCAAACATAGTTTAAGTTATGAGCGGAAGCATAATGTTTAAAACCAAAACTTAAGTTTAAATATCCAAAGGTCTCACATGGCACACAGCTGTCCATGTCCCACAACGACTCTTCCCTGTGCAAGCTCCAGCTAAGTACCTATTGACCTGCAAAGCATGTAGTAACGAGTCAACAACAAGTTGAGTGAGTTCACGTTTGGTTGTCCAGTTTTAGTTATTCCGAAACACAGTTTGCTCTTTACCAGCTTTCCAGCCGTGGGGGTTACCCCATAGTTCGAAAAACGTTTATTAGTTACCCGTTCTTACGTTGGCTATTCCAGCCCGGCTCTATGGCCGTGGGGGCTACCCCATGTTTAATTCACCAGACTCGTTACCATATCGACTACTAACGTTCGTCATGTTTAAGTGCCCTAACGTCTGTGTCTATCATCACTGACGTGCCATAGTCCATTAGTCCATGCCCGTCCTCTGCGGCACGGTGTGAGGTTTGTTAAACCTAATAGCGCTATTTAACTAATGACCCATTCACCATTGGCCTCGGCGATTAAGTCGATACAAAAGGAGGGACTTCGTTGATAGAGTTCTAGTCTGGTATAGTTAAATACGTCTCAACAGGACGAGGAATCTATGTTCCTGATTACGTCTCAACAGGACGAGGAATCTATGTTCCTGATTACGTCTCAACAGGACGAGGAATCCCTATTCCTTAACCCATTCCCAACCCCTGGGAATCCCATGCTTTGTAGAGAAGTGTGAACTCACCTTGGTTTGCTCGGCAGATTACACAGAAAGGTCAAGTCTAGCAGCTAGTGGTCAACCACGTCCTAACATGGTTATTATACAAGTCAGGTTTTGGTGTCAAGTAGTGCACACAAGTATCACATTGATAACATTTAAGAATCACACACACACGGATCATGGCAACACATATCATTACGTTCAACATAGCATTTTCATACTTGTATGGTTTTAGATATATTGGGCCGAATCATGGGTGAAGTTCACTAATCGAATACAACACACTTCGGCCCATCATGTTGTGCGAATCAAATACCCACCCGGCCCAAAAGTCAAAAGCCCAACTAATAACATGAAATTGTCTTGTGCGATCCGGATGGGTTTGTACGATCTGGAAAGCTTGTGCGACACATTTAGATTGTGCGATCGGATCCAGTCCAGCCCAACAAGTATACCCGGCCCAACAGTTAATCAAATAGAAATCAACTTGTGCGACTCGAAGGTCCTTGTGCGACTGATCTTCTTGTACGTCTCGGAGTCTTATGCGAATGGACCTCTTGTACGACCAAGAGGTCTTGTGCGACCAGTTTAAACATCCGAGAATTATGTTAATTAGTTACAACCATTCAATTGTTTCCATTATCCCACAATCAATCAATTATGTGGTTTCCTTTTACAAGATTATCAATCAACACACCAACAGTTTCAATCACACAATTAACCGATCAAACAAGGGTTTTTAGCATCAAATCTCTATGAACCCTAATCATGTTTCAAGCATAATCAACCTCTTAAAATATTCAAACTATCGGATCTAAAGCTTTTAATACAAACAATCCGAAAGACAGAAACATAACAGCCGATTATCATCTATTCGGTTCTAAATCATCACCTCTAATCAGTCTAAACATAACTCATCGCAGCCGAGTACATATACATTCGGTTCTTGATTAACATCATGCATTATAAAAGATCACAATATCATAAAACAATTTGCACATAAACCACGTATTACAAGTATGTCTCTTACACACCTAAATCATTGATTCCTTCATACTAAAACAGACTAATATTCTAATAACACATTGGTAGCAATTTGAAATCGAACATATCCAATAATCAATAACATGATCCGCAATTAATATTTATATCATAAAGCACCTACTAACCTGATGATAGGCTACCAGTACACAGGAGTCGAGGAGGGTGAGGGTCTACTGTTGTCGTATATTCAATAAAAAGGGTAGGGTTTGTTGGAGTGATAATATGAGATGTAAAAGAAGGTTACGTAATCATCTAATAAAATGTCAAACAAGTCATAAGTGGGCTGGTACTCAATACTTGGGCCAAGATCGGATTAAATGCACAAAATGTGTATTCATGACTTGGGATGGGCCGAGATTATGAAGTGTAAATATGTAGCCCATATACGCACAGCAACTTATTCAGTTTTCTAAATCAGTTGAACGGCACACAAAACGTTTAACAATTTCATTAATCAACAAAGTTCACATAACACTCTAACATATTAATAATACACATAATATATCTCATCATATTTCAGGTTCCATTTTCATTAATATTATTAATACCAAACATAACATTAATATAAAACATATATTAACCTACACACTTATACGGCACACCATATAAATATATAAACAACACTGTGCAAACAAGTACTAGGTTCAGTCGAGTAGGGAACCTTGAAAACTCGGGTTGTCACATTATCCCCAAGTTGAAAGAAATTTCGTCCCGAAATTTAGCACGTACTCACTGAGGAAGCTAGTTAAGTTGCATGGTTTTCCCTGGTTTTCCTGGGGTGTCACATCCTCCCCCCGTTGATCTGGAATTTCGTCCCGAAATTCCGTAGCTTCAGTCTCAGTAGTGGTTGTACCGTTTGCAAATAGTTGGGGATACTTTTGTTTCATCTGATCTTCGCGTTCCCAGGTGAACTCTGGGCCGCGACGTGAGTTCCAACGAACTCGAACGAGAGGGATTCTAGTGCGCTTGAGGACCTTAACATCCCGGTCCGTGATTTCAACTGGTTCCTCGACGAATCGTAACTGCTCGTCGATAGTGAGCTCCTTCAAAGGAACTATATGGGTCTCATCTGACAGACATTTCTTCAGATTCGACACGTGGAAAACATTGTGAACTGCATTGAGTTCTGCTGGTAAGTTCAGTTTGTAGGCCACGTTGCCTATTTTCTCGATGACTTTGAAAGGTCCAACGTATCGTGGGTTAAGTTTGCCCCGTTTACCAAAACGAACCACACCCTTCCAGGGTGAAACTTTGAGTAATACACGCTCCCCAACCTGGAGCTCTAGTGGTTTTCTGCCCTTATCGGCGTAGACTTTCTGACGGTCACGAGCTGCCGCCATTCGTTGTCGTATCTGAGCAATTTTCTCTGTTGTGTCCACCACATGTTCTGGACCAGTAATCTGACTATCCCCCACCTCTGCCCAACAAAGAGGTGACCGACATTTACGCCCGTACAATGCCTCAAACGGAGCAGCTTTAATGCTGGTGTGGTAGCTATTGTTGTACGAAAATTCCACAAGTGGCAGATGCTTTTCCCAGCCGTTGCCAAAGTCAATTACACATGCCCTAAGCATGTCTTCTAGAGTCTGAATAGTACGTTCTGACTGCCCATCCGTTTGCGGGTGATAAGCTGTGCTCATATCTAACCTTGAGCCAAAGGACTTGTGCATTGCTTGCCATAGTTCTGAAGTAAAACGTGCATCTCAATCCGAGATGATAGAGATGGGCACCCCGTGCCTCGAGACAACTTCCTTGAGATATACTTCTGCTAGGGTGGAGAACTTATCTGTTTCCTTGATAGCCAAGAAGTGAGCAGACTTTGTGAGTTGATCCACGATCACCCAAATAGTATCGTTACCACGTTGTGATCTAGGCAGGCCAGTAACAAAATCCATGGAAATTTGCTCCCATTTCCATTGTGGTATCTCTGGTTGTTGAAGGGGGCCTGAAGGTTTCTGATATTCCGCCTTGACTCTCGCACAAGTCAAGCACTTGCTAACGTAAGTTGCTATGTGGGCCTTCATGCTAGGCCACCAATATGTGGTTTTGATATCGTGGTACATTTTATCCGAACCAGGGTGCACTGAGTAGCGAGACTTGTGTGCCTCATCCATCACAAGTTCTCGTAGGTTGCTACAAAGTGGGACCCAAATGCGTCCTGTTACGTAGTAGGCACCGTCTTCCTTCTGTTCTAAGCGTTGCCTTGAGCCGCGTAGGGCTTCAGCCCTGACATTCTCTGGTTTCAATGCTTCGACCTGAGCATTTCGTATTTGAGAAGGAAGGTTAGACTGTATAGTAAGTTGTAAAGCTCGTACGCGCTTAGGCGTAGTGTCCTTTCGACTGAGGGTGTCGGCCACAACATTGGCCTTGCCTGGGTAGTACCTGATCGAGCATTCGTAGTCATTCAACAGTTCGACCCATCGTCGTTATCTCATATTGAGTTCCTTCTGTTTAAAGATGTGCTCGAGGCTCCTGTGATCAGTGTAGATAGCGCATTTGGTACCATAGAGGTAGTGTCTCCATATCTTAAGTGCAAAAACAACCGCTCCCAGCTCCAGATCGTGTGTAGTGTAGTTCTTTTCATGCACTTTGAGTTGACGTGAGGCGTAGGCTATAACTATATCCCACTGCATCAATACGCAACCAAGACCCTGGATGGATGCGTCGCAATAAACCACAAAGTCATCTGTGCCCTCTGGCAATGAAAGGATAGGGGCACTGCAAAGTCTATCCTTTAAGTGCTGAAACGCTAACTCCTGTGCGTTTCCCCAATGATAAACAACGCCCTTCTGCGTTAGTGAAGTAAGAGGCTGTGCAATCTTGGAAAAATCCTTAATAAACCTTCTGTAGTAACCTGCCAAATCCCAAGAATTGGCGAATTTCCGTTGGCGTACGAGGTGCAGGCCAGTTCTTAATCGAGTCTACCTTGGATGGATCAACGTGAATCCCATCCTTGTTCACCACATGGCCTAAGAAATGGACTTCACGAAGCCAGAAGTCGCATTTTGGAAACTTGGCGTATAGCTTTTCTGCTCGAAGGAGTTCCAAAATAAGTCGTAAATGTTGCTCATGTTCCTCCTGACTCTTCGAATAGATCAGGATGTCATCGATGAAGACAATAACGAACTTGTCTAAGTAAGGCTTGCACACTCGATTCATCAAGTCCATGAAGACCGCAGGTGCGTTTGTTAGCCCAAAAGGCATAACCAAAAACTCATAGTGTCCATAACGGGTTCTAAAGGCTGTTTTGGAGACGTCCTCTTCTCGGACTCTCAGCTGGTGATACCCCGATCCCAAATCGATCTTTGAATAGTGGCTCGACCCTTGCAGCTGGTCGAACAAGTCGTCGATGCGTGGAAGAGGATAGCGATTCTTCACAGTCACCTTGTTCAGTTCACGGTAGTCGATGCACATTCTGAACGTACCGTCTTTCTTCTTCACAAAAGCACTGGAGCTCCCCAGGGCGAAGAGCTAGGACGAATAAAACCCTTATCCAAGAGTTCTTGTAGTTGCGTAGATAGTTCTTCCAACTCTGATGGAGCTACGCGACAAGGTGCACGAGCTATAGGTGCTGCTCCAGGAGCTAGCTCGATGTGAAACTCGACCTGTCGATGAGGCGGAAGGCCAGGTAGTTCCTCAGGAAATACCTCGGGGAAGTCACGTACAATCGGAAAATCTTCTATCTTCTTCTCTTTCTTCGAGGTGTTAGTAACGAGAGCCAAAATAGCTGTGTGGCCCTTCCTCAAACACTTCTGGGCCTTAAGGAAAGAGATGATGCTCTCATCAGCACCCCTCTTGCCGCCGCGAATCATGAGAAGTTCATTACCAATAACGATGTCAAAACCATCATACGTTGGGGTCATTCCTAGCATTACCCTGACTAATCACGAACACTTGACCCCTGGCACCATTGCCGTCGTCATTACTCCCGTTGCTGCCTCCATTATTATTCCCGTTTCCTTGGTTGTGGTTCTGATTCTGATTCTGGTTCAGTCGTGGGTAGCGTCACATGAAATGATTCTTTAGCACCACACTGATAACATCCCTTGTTACCCTGCTGTTGCTGCTGATTCTATGGAGCTTGTGACTGCTATTGTCGGTCCTTGTTTGCAGGATGTGAGATTCTAAAATCTTTGGCTCCATGACCAAGCTCGTTGCATCTCTGACAACGATCTCTGTTGCATTGCCCGCTGTGGTGCAAATTACATCGATTGCACTTAGGGTGGTTTCCCCTGTATCCACCCTTACTTCGATTACCAAAAGATTGCTGACTGAGGCTCCTGTGCTGCGACTGAGACTGAACCGAAGTGGAACCCTTTGCTCGAATTTCCATCCCACTTGCGTTTATTGTCACTGGGAGCATTCGAAGTTGTTGTAGCAGCATTAATACGTTTCGGCAGTTTATTCTGTTCTTTCGCCTGATCTGAGAGACGTTGAGCAAGACGAGTAATATCCTGGATGGTTGCAAGGTTGGCCGATGTCACATGACTTAGAATCTCTGGTACTAAGCCTTTGAGGTACAGCTCAATGCGCTTGATGGGAGGATCCACCATAGTTGGACATAACACTGCCAGTTCGTTGGATCGTTTCGTGTACGCTTCTATCTCTGACCTTGTCATCTTCAGGTTTAAGAACTCCACTTCCAGCTTGTGGATGTCATCTCGACTACAGTATTCACGTTTGGATCAGTTCCTTAAGAATTATTCCATAGGGTGGCATTTGCAGCCGCCAGCCCCAGCATCTGAACTTGCGAGTTCCACCAAGTTAACTTAGTGCCTTCGAGAGTACCAGTGGCGTACTTCACCCTATGAGTCTCAGGGCATTCACACATTCTCTAAGACAGTCTCGAGCTTTTTAAACCAATGGAGGAGTCTAACAGCTCCTTTAGTTGCACTGAAAGTACTAGGACGACAGTCCATGAACGTCCTGAATGTGCCTACAGGCGGCTGAGCGTTCTGACCTTGTTACGCGAGGAAGAAAGACCGGGTTAAGCGCGAAAGTTGGGTCATGAGAGTAGGATCTAACATCCTAGGATAGGTTCGTAACAGCAGGTTATACCTCCTGCCTGAGCGGCCGCGAGTGCTGCCGTAACTTGTTTGTTGATAAGAGCCGTCAGCTGGCTTGAGTTAGGTTCACACGTTCCCTCATGATCTCACATCGAAGGAAACACAAGTAGGAAAGGTGTCGCGAATGTGTGTAAGTGTGGAGTGACAACAGGGAGCAAGCACAAATGTGTTTTCAACTATAGTTGCTATGTTTATCTAAGCATACCATGAGCAAAAGTTCTATGCAATCTAGCAAGTAGGCAATATAAAACGTAAACCATATCACCAAGAATGTCGAGCCTTGCACGTGGGGTGAAGCGTCGTTGTGGATCGTAGAGCACTGTACAGGTTATAGTCTGGTTTTAACAAAAACGTTTTCCTTTATTAAAACCAAGTTCTCTATAACCAATGGCTCTGATACCAATCTGTCACACCCCCAAAATCCACACGCGGAGTATCACCGCTTGGAGGCGTGACTGACCAGGATCAAACCACTAATCATATTGAACAAGTAAGTAATTAATTGTAAAAGTCCAACCAACACGATTAGTGTCCAAATCAAACATAGTTTAAGTTATGAGCGGAAGCATAATGTTTAAAACCAAAACTTAAGTTTAAATATCCAAAGGTCTCACATGGCACACAGCTGTCCATGTCCCACAACGACTCTTCCCTGTGCAAGCTCCAGCTAAGTACCTATTGACCTGCAAAGCATGTAGTAACGAGTCAACAACAAGTTGAGTGAGTTCACGTTTGGTTGTCCAGTTTTAGTTATTCCGAAACACAGTTTGCTCTTTACCAGCTATCCAGCCGTGGGGGTTACCCCATAGTTCGAAAAACGTTTATTAGTTACCCGTTCTTACGTTGGCTATTCCAGCCCGGCTCTATGGCCGTGGGGGCTACCCCATGTTTAATTCACCAGACTTGTTACCATATCGACTACTAACGTTCGTCATGTTTAAGTGCCCTAACGTCTGTGTCTATCATCACTGACGTGCCATAGTCCATTAGTCCACGCCCGTCCTCTGCGGCACGGTGTGAGGTTTGTTAAACCTAATAGCGCTATTTAACTAATGACCCGTTCACCATTGGCCTCGGCGATTAAGTCGATACAAAAGGAGGGACTTCGTTGATAGAGTTCTAGTCTGGTATAGTTAAATACGTCTCAACAGGACGAGGAATCTATGTTCCTGATTACGTCTCAACAGGACGAGGAATCTATGTTCCTGATTACGTCTCAACAGGACGAGGAATCCCTATTCCTTAACCCATTCCCAACCCCTGGGAATCCCATGCTTTGTAGAGAAGTGTGAACTCACCTTGGTTTGCTCGGCAGATTACACAGAAAGGTCAAGTCTAGCAGCTAGTGGTCAACCACGTCCTAACATGGTTATTATACAAGTCAGGTTTTGGTGTCAAGTAGTGCACACAAGTATCACATTGATAACATTTAAGAATCACACACACACGGATCATGGCAACACATATCATTACATTCAACATAGCATTTTCATACTTGTATGGTTTTAGATATATTGGGCCGAATCATGGGTGAAGTTCACTAATCGAATACAACACACTTCGGCCCATCATGTTGTGCGAATCAAATACCCACCCGGCCCAAAAGTCAAAAGCCCAACTAATAACATGAAATTGTCTTGTGCGATCCGGATGGGTTTGTACGATCTGGTAAGCTTGTGCGATACATTTAGATTGTGCGATCGGATCCAGTCCAGCCCAACAAGTATACCCGGCCCAACAGTTAATCAAATAGAAATCAACTTGTGCGACTCGAAGGTCCTTGTGCGACTGATCTTCTTGTACGTCTCGGAGTCTTATGCGAGTGGACCTCTTGTACGACCAAGAGGTCTTGTGCGACCAGTTTAAACATCCGAGAATTATGTTAATTAGTTACAACCATTCAATTGTTTCCATTATCCCACAATCAATCAATTATGTGGTTTCCTTTTACAAGATTATCAATCAACACACCAACAGTTTCAATCACACAATTAACCGATCAAACAAGGGTTTTTAGCATCAAATCTCTATGAACCCTAATCATGTTTCAAGCATAATCAACCTCTTAAAATATTCAAACTATCGGATCTAAAGCTTTTAATACAAACAATCCGAAAGACAGAAACATAACAGCCGATTATCATCTATTCGGTTCTAAATCATCACCTCTAATCAGTCTAAATATAACTCATCACAGCCGAGTACATATACATTCGGTTCTTGATTAACATCATGCATTATAAAAGATCACAATATCATAAAACAATTTGCACATAAACCACGTATTACAAGTATGTCTCTTACACACCTAAATCATTGATTCCTTCATACTAAAACAGACTAATATTCTAATAACACATTGGTAGCAATTTGAAATCGAACATATCCAATAATCAATAACATGATCCGCAATTAATATTTATATCATAAAGCACCTACTAACCTGATGATAGGCTACCAGTACACAGGAGTCGAGGAGGGTGAGGGTCTACTGTTGTCGTATATTCAATAAAAAGGGTAGGGTTTGTTGGAGTGATAATATGAGATGTAAAAGAAGGTTACGTAATCATCTAATAAAATGTCAAACAAGTCATAAGTGGGCTGGTACTCAATACTTGGGCCAAGATCGGATTAAATGCACAAAATGTGTATTCATGACTTGGGATGGGCCGAGATTATGAAGTGTAAATATGTAGCCCATATACGCACAGCAACTTATTCAGTTTTCTAAATCAGTTGAACGGCACACAAAACGTTTAACAATTTCATTAATCAACAAAGTTCACATAACACTCTAACATATTAATAATACACATAATATATCTCATCATATTTCAGGTTCCATTTTCATTAATATTATTAATACCAAACATAACATTAATATAAAACATATATTAACCTACACACTTATACGGCACACCATATAAATATATAAACAACACTGTGCAAACAAGTACTAGGTTCAGTCGAGTAGGGAACCTTGAAAACTCGGGTTGTCACATCAACAGCAAGCACAAGCCGCACGACCTCATTTTCCTCCTGGTTCGTGCTATAACTGTGGAGACCTGACCCATTATCAAAACCAGTGTCCAAGGCTGGTTAATGCAAATCAGAATCAAGCTCAGGCTCGAGGTCGAGTCTTCAATATGAATGCACAAGAGGCGCAAGCAGACAACGATGTGGTGAACGGTACGTTCTTAGTTAACAATCAACCAGCATCTATTCTTTTTGACTCAGGGGCCGATAAAAGTTTTGTGTCGTTATATTTTGAGCCCTTGTTTCGCGTGTCTAGAACGAAACTAGGAAAGCCTTTGACAGTAGAAGTGGCTAGTGGTGAACCCATTATTCTTGATTCTGTTCTACGCAATTGCCAGTTGAACCTTAACGACCATCTTTTTCCTATTGACCTCACTCCTATGCAACTAGGAAGCTTCGACATTATAGTGGGTATGGATTGGTTAGCCAAGCATCACGCAGAAGTAGTTTGTTTTGAGAAGATTGTTCGTGTTCCACTCTCGACAGGTGAGATCCTACAGGTTCGTGGTGAGAAACCTGCTAGTAGCCTCAAGCTTATGTCTTGTTTTCAAGCTCGGAAGTATCTGCGAAAGAACTATGTGGCCTTTTTGGCACATATCGCAGTAGAAGAGAAAGGCAAGGGTAAGTCTATTCAAGATATCCCAGTTGTTCGGGATTATCCGGAGCTGTTCCCGGAAGAGTTACCTGGATTACCCCAAGCACGCCAAGTCGAGTTCCGTATTGATCTCGTACCTGGTGCAAACCCTATTGCTAGAGCTCCATATCGCCTTGCACCGTCTGAGATGCAAGAACTGTCTAAGTAGCTGTAGGAACTTTCTGATAAAGGTTTCATCCGTCCTAGCTTTTCACCCTGGGGTGCTCCCATTCTTTTTGTCAAGAAGAAGGATGGATCCTTCAGAATGTGCATCGATTACCGTGGGCTTAACAAGCTTACCATCAAGAATCGATATCCCCTACCTCGCATCGATGATCTCTTTGATCAGTTACAGGGTGCTTCTTATTTCTCGAAGATTGATCTTCATTCTGGATATCACCAACTTCGTGTACATGAAGAAGATATTCCAAAGACAGCTTTCCGCACTCGTTACGGGCATTACGAGTTCACAGTTATGCCATTCGGATTGACAAATGCTCCTGCTGTTTTTATGGACTTAATGAATAGGGTCTGCAAGCCTTATTTAGATAAGTTCATCATCATTTTTATTGATGACATCTTGATTTATTCTAAGACGCGAGTTGATCATGAGCAACATCTTCGTCTTACTCTGGAACTCCTAAAGAAAGAGCAACTTTTTGCCAAATTCTCTAAATGTGAATTTTGGCTTAAAGAAGTTCAATTTTTGGGGCACATCGTTAACGAACAAGGTATTCATGTAGATCCCTCCAAGATCAGTGCGATTAAGGATTGGGATACGCCTACTACTCCTACCGAGGTTCGTTCTTTTCTTGGTCTTGCGGGTTATTACCGCCGCTTCATAGAGAACTTCTCAAAGATTGCAGTTCCTCTAATTGCTCTAACTCAGAAGAATAAACCCTTTGAATGGGGTTCTAAGCAAGAAGAAGCATTTCAGACCTTGAAGCAGAAGCTTTGTGATGCGCCTATCCTATCTTTGCCCGAAGGCAATGATGATTTCGTCGTTTATTGTGATGCATCGAAATTGGGTCTTGGCTGTGTTCTGATGCAAAGGAACAAAGTCATACCCTATGCATCAAGGCAATTGAAGGTGCATGAGAAAAACTACACCACTCATGATCTTGAGTTGGGTGCAGTTGTCTTCGCTCTCAAAATCTGGAGACACTATTTGTATGGCACAAAATGCGTGGTTTTCACTGACCATAGAAGTCTTCAGCATATCTTTAATCAGAAAGAACTCAACATGAGGCAACGACGTTGGGTTGAACTCCTAAATGACTATGACTGCGAAATTCGCTACCATCCTGGTAAGGCGAATGTCGTAGCCGATGCTTTGAGTCGTAAGGAACATGTCAAGCTTCATTGTGTTCGTGTTCAATCTGGTATTCAAGCTCGAGCTGATATTCAAGCCCGCATTTCTCAGGCTCAATATACTTGTGTCTCATAAGGATTGATGGGTAAGGAATTACCCTATCACATTACATCTGATCTTGAACTGAAGGACAATGGATCATATTACGTCATGGACCGTTTGTGGGTCCCAAGCCAAGATGATCTTCGCACCTTGCTTATGGATGAAGCCCATAAGTCTCGTTATTCTATTCATCCTGGCTCAGACAAGATGTATAAGGATCTTCGTACTCGGTATTGGTGGCCTGGTATGAAGAAAGACATTGCCTTGTACGTTTCAAAATGCCTTACTTGTCTTAAGGTAAAGGCTGAACACCAACATCCTTCTGGTCTTTTGGAGCAACCAGAGATCCCAGTTTGGAAATCGGAAAACATCGCTATGGATCTCATTACTAAACTTCCGCGCACAAAGAAAGGTCATGATGCCATCTGGGTAGTTGTTGATCGTCTTACTAAGTCAGCACATTTTCTGCCAATCCGTGAGGATCTATCTGCTGAAAAGTTGGCTAAAATCTATGTGGATGAAATCGTATCTCGACATGGTGTTCCTTTGAACATTATTTCTGACAGAGATGCTCGCTTCTCTTCTCGTTTTTGGAGAACCATGCAATCTGCTATGGGGACCCAACTAAATCTGAGCACAGCTTATCATCCACAAACAGATGGCCAAACCAAAAGAACAATCCAGACTTTGGAGGATATGCTTAGAACTTGTGTGATCGATTTTGGTGGTAGTTGGGATTCACATCTTCCATTGATTGAATTCTCCTACAACAACAGTTATCACTCCAGCATCAAAATGGCTCCTTTTGAGGCTCTCTATGGTCGAAAATGTCGTTCACCAGTCTGCTGGAATGAGATAGGGGAGGCTCAGCTTACTGGACCTGACCTCATTCTAGAAACAACTGATAAGGTTAAGAAAGTTCGTGATAATCTCCAGGCAGCTCAAAGCCGTCAAAAGAGTTACGCAGACCTTCGACGCAAGCCCTTAGAATTTCAAGTCGATGATCGTGTATTACTTAAGGTCTCACCTTGGAAAGGTGTGATCAGATTTGGAAAGAAAGGAAAACTTGCACCTAGATATGTTGGACCATTCAAGATCGTCGAAAGAATCGGTAAGGTAGCCTACAGACTTGAATTACCTCCTGAACTTGGGAACGTTCATCCAACCTTCCACGTATCCAATCTCAAAAAGTGTCTAGCTGATGAGAACCTCCACATACCACTTGACGAAATCCGTGTTGATAAAACACTGCATTTTGTTGAGAAACCTGTGGAAATTATGGATCGTGAAGTCAAGTGGCTTAAACGCAAGCGCATTCCTTTGGTCAAAGTTCGTTGGGAATCTAAGCGTGGACCCGATTTTACTTGGGAATGTGAAGATCAAATGAAGGCGAAGTATCCGCATCTTTTCTCACGAGTTTCCTCTAAACAAATTTCGGGACGAAATTTCCACAAGTAGGGGAGACTGTGACATCTGTGCTTATAATCATTGTAAACAATTCAGCTATCAATGAAATAAAGTTATTTCATCCCTATATTTGCTTATGTTTGATGTTTTTCATGTTTTGGCTTTTATTCAATTTCAAACTCTATATCGCTTTCTGGAGAGTTATACGCAAACTAGTGCATAATCGTAATCAGTTTAACACGACAAATGCTCCGGAACATCAATTTATGCTTAACATACCTTAAATAACCTTTACATAACTTAGAAATAAGTTTTGAAGGCTTTGGTATGGCAAAATCAAGTAAATTCGCTTACAGGAACTAAATTTGACAAACTGCGAAAGTATGTCAATTTGAACTGTAACGAACATTCCGGAACATGATCATAAGTTAAACACACCCTAAATATCCTTCACATAGCTTAGAAATAGGCTTTGAGGGGTTCGGTGTGCTAAAATAAACTTTACGCTCATTCAGGGACTAAAAGCATCAAAAAGTGCATAAGTTTGCATTTTCTCGCATAACTTACGTTCTGAATACATCCGGACATCCAAAAATTTATGTAAGCATTAAAATATTTTATTTTAGTGTTTGGCATAAGAAAAATCCATTCGTCGCGCAATTTGGATCGTTTTTCGCGCTTATGCGCATTCCGTCGTAATTAAGCAAATATCGCGATCGTACGACCAAACGAACCGACATCCGGCATATTTTTGAGCATGTTTCATGTCCACAATGTTTAAGCATCATTTTAGGGCCTTAAAGTTGGCTTAACGGGCCTTAAACATGTCGGAAATGGCTTTAAACACTAACAGGGACTGAAACTGTCATTTTAAAACTTGTTGCTGGTCTGAGACCCCCAGGCGGGCCGCGTAGCCCTGTCTGTGTCCCTTACGCAGGCCGTGTGACACTGCCAGATGTGCAGAATGTTGCAAAGAGCCTGTTTCCAGCTGTTATACTCTTGTAACCCACTTGCAAATGGTTTTGGGGCATTTCTAGGGGCTCCCCTGGTTTTGTAAATCTATGGGCTCGATGTGTACGGCTAGGATTGAATCTCGGTTAACGAGGAACGATCTTAACGGCTCTACATTTCCTATAAATACCCCTCCAAGTCTCATTTGCAAACCCACACATTTGAATCTGATTCAAGCTCTCTAAGTGGAAGTATATATGCTTCCTACCTGAGAGTGAATCGGGTCAAATACTTGCGGGGACCTTCTGTAAGTATTCTTTCGTTCTTTTCATTCGTTTTAGCGTTAAAGTCAAACTGTGTTTGACTTTCTGCATTGACCAGTTTATGGTCAATGCGAAGTTCGTTTGAACTTCATAACGTGAGCGTAATCACGATGGTTTTAGTCCCTAGTGACTAAACCTACTGATTACCACGTTATCTAGGCTCAGTGACGAGTCGTAGTTTCGGCCAAAATACGTTTCTCGCGTATTTTGTAACCAAACTACTCTAGGGTATCAAAACCGTTTGTTTTGATACCAAATCTATTTTCTAACTTAACTAAACATGTTCTAGCATGTTTAGCTCGTCACTTTTAAATTTGTGCTTGTCTAGGGTCGTAAAGGTAAGCGATCTAATCAATCGCTTATACTTTAGAACCCGACCCATTTGGTCGATCATTAGGATCCGACCAAATACATTAGGTGACCATAGTTGTGTAGGGAATAACCTTCCAAGGTTATACCTTATGGTCACATCGTTTAAGTAGTTGTATGATAAGTAGTTTATATGCCTTAGGTAAATTACCAAAATGCCCTTTTTACGCTAAAATTCATTTTAAGCCTATGTAACTTAAATTTTTACATCTAAACTGATTTAGCAACAATATTAGACATGTTAAGGCATATCTTGCTTGTCATAGGGCTAGTTAGGCGTTCCGAACGCGTTTCACGCGAACGACGCGTTAAAGTAGCATAAGCTACCTAAACGGGTCGTAACGGGTCAAAAGCACTTAGGATAAGTTTCGTTTTAGTATGTAGGCTTTGTTAAACCATAGTACATGAGTTCCTACATTCATTTGGTTTACGAACCCTCATACTACCCGATCCTCCAAATAGGTCCGTTTATTAATGTAGATACCTATAATAGGTGCCGTTTAAATCCGTGATCTTCTAGCTTTGCTTGGTGGATATCTAAAGTCTATTGAGCAATCTCAAGTGAGTACAAAGACCCCTCTTTTACATTTTTTCAAACGTTTTGGGGTGAAACACATGTGCCTACTTGTTACTTTCGTGCTTTCCATGTTTTCATATCGTACGCTTGTTATGTTCACTAGTACACTTATAGTACATGATTTCATTATGTTTTTGCTATGTATGTCTTTTGTTACATACTTAGTACATCGTTTTACATTACATTTTATGCTACGTATGTCCATTGTGTGCATACTTAGTACATTGTTTTACATTACATTTCACGCTATGTATGTACATTTGATTACATACTTAGTGCATTGTTTTCACATGCTTACATGTTGGTATGACATTTGGTTTGTTTCAATGGGACAAAAATACATTCATTAACATTAGCTACGCCGCTCGTTAGTAGGTAATGGTACCATAGGAATTGACAACTCCTGTTCCTAACATCCTAGGTATGTTTGGATGGAAGGAATGACCGAATTCGAATACATAACTCAGATGAACCTTTAATTTGTTTAAGGGTTTGTCGCCACAGTCTCAAGGCTTGAATGTATGCATTTTACAATACCGCATAGATGTCCGTATCAGTATAGCATGCAGTTACTTTACAAAACATAACCTTGATTTACTTCAAAACCCTGTTTTGTACATTTTACCTATGGTAGTTGATATATTCCACTTGCCATACATGACATTTGTTCACACATTACATAGTTTACACTTGACATAAACATTTTAACATTTGTTTACACATTACATGATATACAATTTGACAATTGGTTTATACATGAACAATTTACATTGGTGGTTTTGTTTGGGTAAGTGATTTGAGTAACAAGGCGGGTGTAATGTGATACAAGCATGGTGGATACGCCGCTGGTACTTCCTATATATAAGTGCTTGTATGATATTACATGTCGTAGCGTTACTTAAATCATTTCAATTTAGACACATTACACTTTACAGAAAACAACTTATTTTTACAAGATATTGTTTTACCAAAACAGTTTATTTTATTTAACTCATTTTACTCGGTTATTTAGTTAACCATACACCTTTCTTTTATATAATCTATTTTCTTATTGAATTTTTCATATGATTTATAAAAGAAAACACTAAACAAGATTCATGACTAATTTTTATCAAACATTTCTTTAAACTCAAGTCATGAATCCTATTTTCATAAAACCTATGTATCTCACAGGCATTTTTATGCTGACGTACCTATTTTCACATGTGTTTTCAGGAGCTGGTGCATAGGTTTGAGCAGGACATACTAGGGCGGACCTGTGCCTTAGAGACTTAAAAATGAAGATAGAACTAGTTTAAATAACGTTATGTACTATTTGTTCAGTTGTTTTAAGACAATGTACCCCTTTTGTTTATGAATAAAACATAACTTTAATTGCCATGGTTGTGAAACAATTAATTCTGTTACAACACTCCCCGACGTTTTCGCCGCGGTTGCATGTTATACGCGGTTGGGGTGTGACAGTATTATCACTTGATTAGTGAGATGCACTCATACAAGGTTCAGGCTACACAACAAGAAATGGTTATGCGTTTTGCTGAGGCTTTGCCACCTAAGTGGAGTCAGTTCATCCACTTGTTGAAACATACTGGTGTTTTGGATACGGTTAGCATTTATGAATTCGTCCAAAAGCTCGAGAACAAGGATGAAGAAGAAATTCGAAAGGCTAAACGACTTCCAGTTCCACAAAATCCCGAGATATACTATGGAGGTATTAATATGGGGGTTAGTACCAGTCAACAACAACCGTAGCTTCAAACTGCATTTGTATCAAATACAAATCCTTATGGTCTACAACTACCTTGTCAACCATCTCCTCAACAACAACCCTCTTCATTCACACAATCTACCCTACAACTACCTTGTCAACCACCTCCTCAACAACAACCCTACCACCTCCTCAACAACAACCCTCTCCATTCACACAATCTACCCTACAACTACCGTGTCAACCATCTCCTCAACAAGCCTTTTATGGGAACAACAACACTCAATCTTCAAACCCTAACACTGTCAGATTCGATACCTCAAACTTCACCAAAGTAAGTGTGGAAGGTGCTCGGGAACATATAGAGCTTTTAAACACAATGGTGAGTGCCTATGTGGAGTAGTCGCTGGTCAAATTGGGAGCATTAATTTGACAGATGAAGACTATCAGCAAATAGACAGGGAGGAAATGGAATTGATGGATATTAAGTGGGCGTTTGCAAGTGCAGTGAGAAGAGCTAAGGACTACATGAGGAGAACAGGTAGAACAAGTTTGGAAAGCAAGAGGGATACAAAGTATGGCTTTGATAAGGATGCAGTTACGTGCTTCAATTGTGGTGAGAAGGGCCATTTCAAACGGGAATGCACTCGACCGAGCAAACATGGAAATCAAAATCCTTTCAGAAACCAGTCAAGCTCATCCAATGCCAATCAAGGGAACAATGAAAGGGGCATTTTAGCAGTTAACAATCCGGGTAACTCAAACCAGTCGGGGCCTTCCAATTCAAACAGGGCCTTAGTAGTTCATGCAGATGAAGGATGTGACTGGTCAGTTCAACTGGGAAATCAGGGAACAAAAGGAAATAGAGGATATGCTTGTTATGCTAAGATCATCAAGTATATCAAGCATGTTCACAGTGAGGAGTTCTCTGAGGATGATGACGGTTCTGGTTACAGTGGTAGCTCGGATAAGGAAATTTCCAATGCGGGTGGTTATGGTTCAGATTCGAAAGTAAAGGAAAATCTTGATGCTGAGGTTGACTGTTTGTTGAAAGAAGCTGAGGAACTGAAAGAAGCCGAGGACTTGAAAAACAAGAAATCTGTGCTGATAAAGAAAGCTGAAGTTGCATCAAAAGAAATGGAGAAGTTCTTCTCCGAGGATGGATCTTTTTCTTATCAAACTACCTTTATGGCGAATGTTGTAGTTTCGACTAGTCAGGTACGCACCGAAACTCCTAGTGTATGCAATGATTGTGTAGAATTGAAACATAAGCTAGAAGTAGTAACTAGTCACAATCAGGGTTTAGTAGTTGACCTTTCGAAATGCAAGGAGGTAAACATGGCTTTATGATGTGTGCAAAATACAACATATAAAATACATAAATTGTGGCATAAAACTAACCCTTTTTTAGTACCAATGTTAGAAAAAGTGTGTTTTTGTCTTCCTTTTGTATTTTCAGGATTAAATGAGCTCAAATGAACAAAAGAAGCAAAAAGGCAGCTAAATCTAACATAAATACAAGAAAAGGAACAAACGTGACATGCCCGACCCCCCCCCCCCGACAGCATCTTCCCAAGCAAAAACAGGAGAACAGAAGGCTGAACACGCCCCGTGCTCAGTGAACACGGGGGCGTGCCCAAGTGCCAGCCGAAAAGACAAAGCTGTAGAAGCTTCTATCGCCCACCACGGGGTCGTGCTCAACGGACACGGGGCCGTGGTCAACTCTAAGATTCGCGGAATCTATGGAAATCTTGATAGTACAGATTTGCTTCTGCACACGGGGGCGTGCCCAGCGGACACGGGGGCGTGGTCAACTGATGCAGACAAACTGCAATTAATGAAGAAAGAGAAGGATGATGGACACGGGGCCATGCCCGAGCTACTGTTCAGCCTATAAATAGGGGTGCTTGGCTCATTGCAAACCATCCCTTGGCACACCACCTCTCTCACACTTCACCCACCACCCACCACCCACCACCACCATAACACCATCATCCACCACCATCATCCATTGTCCATCATAGAGTGTGTGAGTCATCTCGGGATCCAAGATTGATCGTAAGAGTTCTTGACAATCAAAGGCCATGTTTGCCTGAGTCTCTTACATCACTTGGTGAAGACAAGTGTCTAGTGTAATAATTTTTATTTTTAATCTTTTCGCACTTTTTACTTGGTTATGTATTAATGACTTTAATAACTAGTTTCTTATGTTGAAGGTGATTGTTCCTTATCGTTTGTCTGTGGTGTCTTGGCATTATTTTACTGTCTATATAAAATAAAAGATTTTCACCATTCATATCTCCACGGTCTATATGGAGGTATATTGGCTACCTGGTCGGGGGTTAAGGGAACAGTTTGGTAAAAATCTTGCCTTATTCAGTGTATAGATCCTGCAAGGACCTGGGTCAAATTTAGTAGGACCTCCTTCAATACTTACCGGTATTGGATGGCGGGGGTCCAAACTCTTTGATCCCCTCATATGTAAGCTACTATTAATACTTTAACCCGGCTACTTAGGAGTGTATCCCTGCTGACTCAGACTACTTAGCCGAGGGTAACGTCACCTTCAAAAGAGGGGCCTACCATAATATGCATTAATAACTTAATTAATTATCTTTCAATAATTCGACCCTTTAGGATTGTATCCTTGCTGACTCAAACTACTGGGTTGAGGGTAACGTCACCTTCAAAAGAGGGGCCTACTACAATAACTAAGATAATCTCTTAAAAAGTGCAAAAGTGCGGAAATAATCAAAGGTTACACTAAACACGAGTCGGAGCCAAGTGATTCATCTTGTCTATCTGTTTTTATTCTATTTTATTTTCAGCATTTTAGTTAGTTTTTATTTTTTTTCTAGTTTAAAACCTTTTTTCTAAACTTTTGATTTGATTAGACGTTGAGGATAAATCGGTACTAAAAGCTCTTGTGTCCTTGGATGACCTCGGTATCTTGCCAACACTATACTACGCTCACGATGGGTGCACTTGCCCATATGTGTGTTTGGTGTTAGTAAAATATCGTGTTTTATAAATTTAAAACTTGACTAACGTGTAAAAAGGGCTTAAAAATACACTTAAATCCATATACACACCAATCCGCATCAAGTTTTTGGCGCCACTGCTGGAGACACAAGGATTTTAAGAAAGTTAGGAATCAACGGCCTAATCGTTTTTTCTTATTTTTTTATTTTTTTTAGGATTTTTCTTAATTTTTCAGTTTCTGCAGAGCTCAGCACGGGCCGTGCCTGGTCGGACACGGGCCGTGCCCAGCATTGTCACTGGCAGTTTTTATTTTCTGAGTTACAGAAAGCTGAACACGGGGCCGTGTCGGTGCAACACGGGGCCGTGTCCAACTCCGCAGTAACAGGGATCCAGAAAACAATTACTGTATCTCCGACCACGGGCCGTGTTCACCTGATCACGGGGCCGTGGTGAACCTTCTGACCAACGTTCTTTTCTGTTTTTATTGCAGGACTTGGAACCCAGGCGCCACATTTGAACTTTCTACATAGTGTATGAGCTCCAGTTCTAGTAGAGACATAAAAGAACCTCTAGAAGATCCCGAACGCTTTATCAGAAAAGACTTAAAGCTAAAAACCAAGAGAAAGTTTCGGGGGACCCACTTCCAATGGCGGACCAACGTACCCTCATGGATTACCTACGACCCACAGTAGGTAATCTCGGCGCCGCTATCAATGCACCAAACGTCGAAGCTAACAACTTCGAACTTCGGCCACATTTGATACAAATGCTTAAGAACTCCACAACCTTCCATGGGCTTGCGGACGAGGATCCTCATCTACATATTACTAATTTCTTAGAAATATGTGATACCTTTCGGATCAATGGAGCATCAAACGACGCCATCCGCCTTCGTATGTTTCCATTTTCACTAAAAGACCGAGCTAAGGCTTGGCTTAACACCCTCCCAGTTGGTTCGGTAAACACTTGGGATGAACTAGCCCAAAAGTTTCTATATAAGTATTTCCCTCCTGCTAAAACGGCTAAATTAATGACTGAAATTAATACATATTCACAAGAGGATGGGGAATCCTTATATGAAACTTGGGAAAGGTTCAAGGAGCTACTAAGAAAGTGTCCTTATCACGGTCTTGCGGTATGGAAACAAGTATCCACTTTCTACAATGGGTTGTTGCCACACACAAGACAAACACTTGATTCTAGCTCCGGGGGACTTCTAGGTAATCGTCGCCCAAATGAAATATATAATCAAATTGAGGAAATTGCTCAAACCAATTTTCAATGGCACACTCCCCGAGGCAATAAATCTATTGCCCCGGGCGCCTATAAGGTTGATGAAAGCACTTCTTTACAAGCCCAAATCGAGGCCCTTTCTTCAAAAATCAAAAAGTTAGAAATGGCAAAAACGGTCTCGGTTATGGCTTGTGAGGGGTGTGGTGGGCCACATGAAAATTGGAGTTGTATGAAAGAATTAGATGATCAAACGGAAACGGTAAACTACATTGATAATATACCTAGGCCGTCGGGTCCTCCAACGGGTACCTACAACCAAGGATGGCGTAACCACCCTAACCTTGGTTGGAGAGATCCCGGCAATAGTAGTAACCAACAAAACTAACGAACAAACTTTCAACAACCACAAAATTTTTCTCAACAACAAGGTGGACGAGAAAGGCTTGAAGATACTGTATCTCGCCTCATCTCCGACACCGAAAAGAAAAACTCGGATCGATTTCAGCAATTGGAATCGAATTTTAGAAATCAACAAGCTAGCATTCAAAACATTGAAAAACAATTAAATCAAATTGCTCAAAATTTCTCCGAGAGACCACAAGGCGCGTTACCAAGCAATACCGAAACAAACCCAAAAGCGCAAGTACATCTCATCACATTGAGAAACCGAACCGTGGGTCCCGAGGAGGCTCCATTACCGCCAGCTGAAAGAAGCGAATCCAGCCATACCACAACCCCACCAGAGAAGGCTTCTCCACCAATCCAAGAGCCCGCTAAGACTCCTACGGTTCCATACCCCGGTCGGTTAATTCGTCAAAAGACCGATGAGCAATTCGCAAAGTTCAAAAATTTACTAAAACAATTGCATGTTAATATTCCATTTATCGAAGTCCTAACCCAAATGCCTAAATATTCAAAATTTATGAGGGACTTCCTCACTCATAAAAGGAAAATTGAATCATTGCAATTAGTTAACTTAGGCGAAGAATGCTCCGCCTTACTACTCAACAAACTCCCACAAAAGAAGATTGATTCCGGAAGCTTCACGGTTCCTTGCTCGATTGGGCAATCCCCCATTCGCAATGCACTAGCCGATCTCGGGGCTAGCATCAACCTCATGCCCGCATCAATGTTCAAACGACTCAGCCTAGGAAAAATGAGCCCTACGAAGATGAGCATACAACTTTCCGACAGATCCGTCAAATATCCACAAGGTGTCGCTGAAAATCTATTGGTCAAAGTCGACAATTTCGTCTTCCAGGCCGACTTTGTCATACTAGACATGGAAGAAGATGCCGATGTCCCTCTCATCCTAGGGAGGCCATTTCTAGCCACAGCCCAAGCAGTGGTAGACATGAATGACGGAACACTAACATTGAAGTTTGGGGACGAAGAAGTGAAGTTTGGAGTTGGAAAGAGAGTAGAAGACGAAGACCCGGTCAACTACATGAAGGTCATAGACTCAAGCTTGGATTACGCTCTCCGATGGTGTAGCATGGGATGCAAAACATCCCACTTGGGTGATATATGACCAGGCCTTGGGTCTAGCCAAGGACCCTTATAAACGTGGCGCACCACGGAGGCATTCCGCGGAACTATCCTTAGTTTAATTTAGATTAATTTTTATGTTTTCTAGTTTAGTTTTAATTTTCAGGAATAAAACACACTCGGGATGGTGAAGGATAACAAGGGAAACTTGAACCAGCACCCCATGCATGAAAACAGGGCCATCGGACAAAATTTTCTTCATTACAGCAAGTTCAGCACGGGCCGTGCCCGCCCAACACGGCCCCGTGCTACACAGTCTGCAGAAAATGTACAGTTCAGGTAAACTGAACACGGGCCGTGTTCACCCAACACGCCCCCGTGTCCAGGCTTCTGTTTCTTTTTACAACTTCTTGTTACTGGCGACTGAACACGGGGCCGTGCCCGGACACCACGGGGCCGTGTCCAGACGCCCAGTAACATAAATTTTTGCTTTTTAACACCTTTTTACACATTCAATCAACCTAAAAACTTATTGTTGGGACACATTGAGGACAATGTGTAATTTAAGTGTAGGGGGGGATGCTAAAACCTTGAATCTTGCAAGTCCTAATCAAAAGCCTTACACAAAACTCTATTGGAACAGCTAATCACCCCAAATTTTTTCAAAATTTTTTCATTTTTTTTACTTGTCTAGGTTTAACTCGGGAACTTCAAATTCTAAAAAAGGTTATATTTTTACAAATTTACAACCGATAGCGTCGTGATAAAAAGAACCAACATAAGAAAATTATGAAACGGCATGACAAGCTTAGTTAAAATTTGATTATATATACTTGATCACATAAAAACCCATTCCCACAAAAGTGAGTTTTGAGCTTTTATTGAGCATACAAATACATATCTTTAAACTAAATGCTCATTTTTCGTTTCTTGTGTGAATAGCCGCTTGGTTCTTACGACTCTAGAACTTGCCACGACGATACATTCCCGGTCCTTACCTTTTTTCTTGTTTAAACGTTGTTGAACTCTTGAAGTGTATTTTTTAGGTTTCTTAGTAAGATTTACATCTTTTATTTCAGAAATATTGATTTCTGTTAGTTTAAAAACCTTTTTGATCTTTTAAAAGTTAACACTTCTTATTGGAAATTCCTCATCAGAATATAATTTGTCAGAATCAATCAATGTATATGCCACTTTGATTGCTTCGTCATTCAAATTAGATTTTGATAACAGGAATTC
Source organism: Helianthus tuberosus (assembly GCA_030545235.1). NCBI lineage: Eukaryota > Viridiplantae > Streptophyta > Magnoliopsida > Asterales > Asteraceae > Helianthus > Helianthus tuberosus. Next base: position 139,878,212 of record CM060426.1, on the reverse strand, counting down.
TTTATTGTACACCCGTTTAACCGACAACTTTGAACTGTTGACCGACGAACTCGAACTTTTGACGGACGAACTTGAACACTCAGACTCGGACTTTGACTCAGACTTTAACTCCGACTCATCCTCTGTATCCAACACCTGATCGACCATCTTTTTTATTAACTCTGACTCATGATCAGTGTCAGACGATGTAAAAATGACATCAATGTTTTCTGGTAATTCATCGGTTATATAGGACTTTAACTTTATATTGACTGCTTTTTCGACTTGCTCCTTATTTGGTTTTCTAGGAGAATACCCTTCCCATATTGGAGGCGGACACTTGTTATAACTAACACTCTGCTTCTTACCAGTATCCTTCTTCTTTGGCTTCTCATCTTTAAATGCTTCGAAACCTGCAACAGTTGGATAAATTCGATCAATCAAATAATCAGAACTAGAATAACTCTGTAATAAACGTCTGATTCTCTCATTCTCAATCTTCTCAGTCTCCAACTCTTGCTGCAACTTGGCACATTCCTCAATGTAATGATTTATGGCTTTTGCTTCATCATCATCACAGCATTCATCATGGTCAATGCATCTTCTCTTTCAGAATTAGTCTTTTGTAGACCAGCTACTGTTCTGTTTAGCACATCATATGACTCTTTCACATAATTGAGATTGAACAATAATTGTTCTTTCATCTTTTCTTGCTCGCTCAGTTTCTCGTCTTTTTCTGCACACTGCTTGCAAGATTCTAATCACTTTAAGCAAGGCTTGATAACTTCCACAATCTTTTCAACTTCGATGACTTTCTCAACCTCAAACACTGGTTCAGCTTCAATTACCTTTTCAGCTATAACTTCTTCATTTTGAACAGTCTCTTCCTTTTTATCAACACTTTCACACTTCATTTTCTTTTGTTCTTTTGCTGCTCGTCTCTCCTTCAGCTTTTCCAAGCGATCTGCAAAATAAAAATGAAAACTTTCAGGAGATAGATGAGTTTTTGCAACATTAATATGTCTTTCTTCCTCATCATCACTACTGTCATCGGTTGGTGATTGATCAAAATCTATCGTCTTTTCAGAACTATCATCTGAAAAACCAGAATCAGATGGTGTTTGATCAAAAACAGTTGCTCTTTCTGAACTTTCATCGGATGAAACAAACTCTTCTTCTTGGCTTGATTCATTTCTATCAAATATTTTCATCCATTCAGTAAACAAATTAGGCTTTTGAACTATTTCTGCAATCATAGCTACAACTTTTGAATCAGGTGGAATATATTTATCTCAGCTGAAACCTTCTGCCACTTTTTCATCATCTTGATCAATGATACCATAATAAGCTCTCTTATTTGCATCTTCGATCATTTTCCCATGAGCAGTTGGTGTTTCCTTTTGTTGATATGGTTGATGAGCAACTTGTTGATATATGGCTTTCCGATAGTAATTATCTTTTCCAGAAGGATTCTTTGCTCCACTAGCCTCTTGATTTTTGCATTCTCTCTTGAAATGACCTTTCTCCCTGCATCGAAAACAAGTAACTTTAGATTTATCAAACCCAAAGTAGAAACATGTGCATCCAGAAAATCATTTCTTCCTGTAATCATTTTAAATTTTTCAGCTCTTCTCAAGACACTAGCTAGACACCATTTGATGTCCATGAGCTCCATTTCTTCAGCGTCTATCTGATCGTAATCTTCTTTCGTCAGCATAAGATTTCCGATCCTCCCTGCAACCAAACCTTCATAGGATTGTAGCACAGTTGCAAGTAACGCCATGTGATCTTTTGCAATTTCTTCTGAAAAACTTTGACCATCTGGAAGATTCAATGCAATGTTGCATTGTATCACACAACCATTTCCACTTTTTGAACTTTGAGAATGAAAACTTGAAGTTGAACTCTTCAGATTAACATTCAGATATGAAGAAAATCCACTCCTGCTGTTTGAATTTTGATCAACAGTTCCAGATGAGTCTCCAGCACTAAAAGCAGTTTGAATTTTCGAACTCTTTTCAGCTTCTTGAACATTGCCTTTGTAATACATTTTCACATCTTGTTGACCACTCGGATTACTCATCCTTGCAATCTTTTGTTGTTCAAGATCTTGACCCTCAATCTTCTCGATGAACTGAGAAATCGTCAAACCATCATATACTCCGGTGTTCTTTAAGATCATCAAAAATGTACCCCATTCTTTTTGAGGTAAAGCATCAGCTAATTTGTCGACCCATTCATCTCGTTCTTTGGTTATGCTTAATAACGACATAGAACGCACTAAGTGGCAATATATTTCAATCAATTTCTTTGTATCTTCCCCTGGCAGACTTGTGAATAGATCAAATTCTTTCTTAAGCAGTGTCTTTTTACTTTTGATCATCTTCTCACTTCCCTCAAATTTGATTTTAAGAGCATCCCAAATTGATTTTGAAGTTTTGTCATGTTGAAGCAATACAAAGATGTCTTCTTTAATAGCTTGCTGAAGTAGACTAATCATCATCTTTTCAGCTCTGTACATATCTCATTCTTTATCAGTAAATTCAGAGATTTCTTTCTCAACCTGCAGATCAGTACGTGGTAGTACATATTTTTTCAAAATACACTCCCAAGATCTCAAGTGATTAGCTTGAACCCAGTTTTCAAACCGATCTTTCCAACCGTAATACTCCTCAATGCTCATTAGCTTCGGGGGTTTTTGCGTAGTTCCAGTTTCATTTTCCAAGTTCATGTTTTGAGCAATGGTAGCCGGAGTAGTTGGGGATGTTGCAAATGCGTTGTAAAATTCTTCACTCATGATTCGGTAAACTTTTTCACAAAACAGGTACTTTCAAGCGAGATTAGGTTTCAAACGGGATTAACTTCAGGCGAGATTAACTTTCAAGCGAGATTACCTGCACACAGACTTCAAACGAAATTAAGGTTCAAGCGGGATTAGAATTTCAAATGAAATTAGTGATTTCGTTTGAAATTTCAAGCGGGATTACAACTTTGAAACGGAATCACTTATTTGAAGCGGAATTACTAATTCCGTTTCAAACTTTCAAACGGAATATCAATTTTCAAGCGAAATTATATGTAATTCAAGCGGAATCAGTAATTTCGCTTGAAATGGCCTCAACTTTTCAAGCGGAATTAAGTAGCTCGTTCAAACGGAATTAGTACTTTAGTCCATTTTTGTCACTTTTAAGCTGAATTTTGATCTAATTCTCTCAAGGCTTTGTTAAAACACAATTTCTCTTATGTTGTGAAAAATTCAGGCCATTTTAACCGTGAAAAGTTGTTCAATTGATAAAAGAAGGTGTAGAAGTAAGAAAAAGAGATGAAATCAAGCTAAAATCTGCAGAACTCCTCCTCCTGAAGCTCTGATACCACTTGTAGGATCGTGTACGGACCCAAAACGAGTCGATCAGAGGCGTTCTACTCAAAATGAAAGGCGAAAACAGACATAATGAGTTGAATTCAACAAGATATCACTTTTAACTGTCGTTTATATTGATCTAGAACAGTTTTACAGCAAGACGACACTTCGACAGAGCTTCGCCGCCGGAAAACACTATGCTAATTTCGTATCAAATGAACCAGACCTACACCTATATATAGACTTGTAATTCCGCTTGAACATGACTCAAGCGGAATCACATTACAAACGAAATTACACGTTCAAGCGAGATTACATGGTTGTTCAAACGGAATTACTCACTCAAGCGAAATTACATGCTCAAGCGGAATTATGTAGTTCAAGCGGAATTAAGAAGTTCAAGCGAAATTAACTTCTTCAAGCGGAATTAGCCATTTGACTTATTTTCTTGAACTTCGTGCCATGATCCATGCAAGACTCGATACAAGACGAAGTCGACAGACGCATGCACCAACAAAACCAAACACCCTTTCACCCACCAAACCCTTTTTATTTTTAACCATTTGTTTTAGTAACAAGCTCGGATTTTCGTATGACTATTCAAAAACAAAAATATTGATGATGAAGCAAAAGAGAAATAAACAAACAAGTTCATCAAAAATAACTTTGTTTGAATAATGGCTTTATCAAAAATAAAAATATGCAAAAATAAAAAGTCTTACGAAAACCGACGCTTTTTACGCTTTTCGCCCTTTTACTAACCACTAACCCAACCACCCACCTTTAACCCAAGCCTAACCCTTCACCCAAAAGTCCTCTTGATATTTACAAAGGTATATAGTTAAAAAGGAGGAGGATTGATTGCTTGGCAAGCCTATGGTAGGAGTAAGTTCCATGCCGCTCTCGAGTGATTCACTAAAATACATCTTCGGCCGAGTGTTGAGTGATCCCCCGTGAGGTATGTGAACTTGTATATAAATGGAATTTTAAAGAGGCATGTTATGCCCTAATAAGTAATTTATCTTATGAAATGTTTTAAATAAATCATGCGAATAGGATTGTAAATAAATAAAAATAAAACCTAATAAAGAAATCTTGGAAATCCCGACACTCTATGACAAAGCCCAAAAACCTTCTCTTCTACCCATTCCATTTGGGAGTGTAAAGCCACATTATGAAGAGTTTTGCTTGAGGCCAAGCAAAGATTCAAGTGTGGGGGTATTTGATGTGTGCAAAATGCAACATATAAATTACATCAATTGTGGCATAAAACTAACCCTTTTTAGTACTAATGTTGGAAAAAGTGTGTTTTTGTCTTCCTTTTGTATTTTCAGGATTAAATGAGCTCCAATGAACAAAAGAAGCAAAAAGGCAGCTAAATCTAACATAAATACAAGAAAAGGAACAAACGTGACATGCCCGACCCCCCCGACAGCATCTTCCCAAGCAAAAACAAGAGAACAGAAGGCTGAACACGCCCCGTGCTCAGTGAAAACGGGGGCGTGCCCAAGTGCCAGCAGAAAAGACAAAGCTGTAGAAGCTTCTATCGCCCACCACGGGGTCGTGCTCAGCGGACACGGAGCCGTGGTCAACTCTAAGATTCGCAGAATCTGGGGAAATCTTGATAGTACAGATTTGCTTCTGCACACGGGGGCGTGCCCAGCGGACACGGGGGCGTGGTCAACTGATGCAGACAAACTGCAATTAATGAAGAAAGAGAAGGATGATGGACACGGGGCCGTGCCCAAGCTACTGTTCAGCCTATAAATAGGGGTGCTTGGCTCATTTGCAAACCATCCCTTGGCACACCACCTCTCTCACACTTCACCAACCACCCACCACCACCATAACACCATCATCCACCACCATCATCCATTGTCCATCATAGAGTGTGTGAGTCGTCTCGGGATCCAAGATTGATCGTAAGAGTTCTTGACAATCAAAGGCTATGTTTGCCTAAGTCTCTTACATCACTTGGTGAAGACAAGTGTCTAGTGTAATACTTTTTATTTTTAATCTTTTCGCACTTTTTACTTGGTTATGTATTAATGACTTTAATAACTCGTTTCTTATGTTGAAGGTGATTTTTCCTTATCGTTTGTCCGTGGTGTCTTGGCATTATTTTACTGTCTATATAAAATAAAAGATTTTCATCATTCATATCTCCACGGTCTATATGGAGGTATGTTGGCTACCTGGTCGGGGGTTAAGGGAACGGTTTGGTAAAAATCTTGCCTTGTTCAGTGTATAGATCCTTCAAGGACCTGGGTTAAATTTAGTAGGACCTCCTTCAATACTTACCGGTATTGGATGGCGGGGGTCCAAACTCTTTGATCCCTCTTATGTAAGCTACTATTAATACTTTAACCCGGCTACTTAGGACTGTATCCCTGCTGACTCAGACTACTTAGCCGAGGGTAACGTCACCTTCAAAAGAGGGGTCTACCATAATATGCATTAATAACTTAATTAATTATCTTTCAATAATCCGACCCTTTAGGATTGTATCCTTGCTGACTCAAACTACTGGGTTGAGGGTAACGTCACCTTCAAAAGAGGGGCCTACTACAATAACTAAGATAATCTCTTAAAAAGTGCAAAAGTGCGGAAATAATCAAAGGTTACACTAAACACGAGTCGGAGCCAAGTGATTCATCTTGTCTATCTGTTTTTATTTTATTTTATTTTCAGCATTTTAGTTAGTTTTTTTTTTTTTCTAGTTTAAAACCTTTTTCTAAACTTTTGATTTGATTAGACGTTGAGGATAAACCGGTACTAAAAGCTCTTGTGTCCTTGGACGACCTCGGTATCTTGCCAACACTATACTACGCTCACGATGGGTGCACTTGCCCATATGTGTGTTTGGTGTTAGTAAAATATCGTGTTTTATAAATTTAAAACTTGACTAACATGTAAAAAGGGCTTAAAAATATACTTAAATCCATATACACACCAATCCGCATCACTTTAACTCACAATGAAAAAGATTTCAAATCTATCATTGAAAAGCTTAAGAAAAGTGTATCTGAATTAAAAAAAAAACAGTTTTGAACAAGCAAACGGGTATTAATAACTATATTAATATTATTGAGGAATTAAAGAAAGAGTTAGTCATTGCCAAATGTGAGCATGATGCGATCAAGCTCAAATTGGAGAGTTATTCTAACTCCCGATATGTGCTTGATCATATGATCGAGGTTCAAAAGCTAAAAGGGGATGTTAAGTGCGTTGGGTATAAGTCGTGTCCACCTCTGTTGAGACATTATACCAAGATGCCTGATGAGGAGGAAATGCCACGGTTTGAACCATCTGTACCTCTTAATCCAGAAGAGTTTGCAGCAGGTTTAGGGTTCAAACTGGATGATTCATCAAAGGAATTAGAAAAGACAGAAAAAAATGTCTTGTGCTGTGGAACAAAGTCCTCCAATAATTGAGGACTGTGTTTCATCAGATGATGAACATGATGATGAATCGGATGAATCAGATTCGAGTTATGAGGATCAATCTCTTGATAAAAAGAAAGGAGTAGAAATTCCAATTGAGAATCATATCTTGTGTGATCCTCCTACTCCAGTTGCACCCGTTGTGCAATCAATTGAAAAACAAGAGATTAATTCGATAAAATCTGTGGAGAAATCTGTGTCTACGTTTGAGGGTGATAATGTGTTGTATACTTTGGTTGGTGATGATAAAATTTACTCAAACAAGGATTTCCCAATTAAAAATGTTAATCCATCAATGATTGAAAGAGTTTTGGAAGATTCTACCAGTACGTTTTTGGGTAAGGCGATCCCGAGAGTTACAGTAACTCAGTGTGATCCTATTCCAAAATCTGAAGTTAGAAAACAATACAGAAATAAAAAAATAACAACTGAGAAACAACCAATCGCCCCTAAAGGTAAACAACAGGAAAAACAAGCTCAACAACCTAAGTTCGAACCAAAAGGAGCTCGAAACAAGAAAAAGGGAAGGGATGTTAAATTTGTGGCCTCAAGCGGTACTGACAAAATTGAGACTTTTGAAAACAAATCCAATACTGCTTTTGTTCAACAAGTCAAAATTTTGAAACGTAACAGTGATAAAAATTACACTCAACATACAAATGGGTGTGATAATGAAGCTAGTACCTCAAGGCCCGCAAGTTCAACGTCGAGACATCGATCAGAATCTCCTAAATTTGTTGAAAGGAGAATATGTTTTAAGTGTGGGGAATTTGGGCATATAATCAAAAATTGTATAAACCCACCAAAACCAAAGTTTGTAGAAAAAGCCCCTCCTGAAAAGGATTACCAACGACGTCCTGTGTCACCTAAACAAGACAAACGAATTGTTAAGGAACAAGAAACAAAACAACGACGTAAAAATGTTAAGGTAATCAAAAAAGCGTTAAAACCGGATATTGTTGAAAAGGGACCAAGTTTGTCAAACTCGTCAAAACCAGAAGTGTCTAAATCTGTAAATAATAATCAATCTGGTAAACGACAACAATCTTGGAAAACTAAAACCGGTACAGTTTCAGGGGGAGGCATACCATTTCCAAATCATCAAGAAATAGAAATCACATTTCTTGATGATAAGGGTCGACCCAAGACCACTAAGGCTTGGGTCCCCATCTCGAACTGATCGTTTAGTGTGTTGTGCAGGGTGTTCCAGGAGGAACTGCGAATAGTCTTTGGATTGTTGACAGTGGAGCATCCCGACACATGACAGGCGACTTAAGGCTCCTGTACGATGTGAAAAGCATTAGGGGAGATTATGTTGCCTTTGTTGGGCGATAAAGGCGGATACATCACTGGAGAAGGAATGATTTCCAATGGTGTTGTTAGTTTCGACAAGATCAATTATGTGCGTCAAATAAATCACAATCTTCTTAGTGTTTCGCAAATCAGTGACAAGAAGTTCACGGTACATTTTGATGATACTGGTTGTTATGTGCTGAAACCCGGTTTCAAGATTCCCAAAGAATGTATTCTGATGACGGTTCCAATAATTAATGACTTGTATATTCTTGATATGAGCCAAGCTATTACCACGTCTGCACAAGTTACATGTTTTGTCTCAAAGGCCACTGAAATGGAGTCTATATCTTGGCACAGATGTACGGGTCACATTCACTTGAGGAAAATGAACCATCTGGTAAGAAATAATCTTGTGAATGGTGTTCCAGTCAAGAGTTTTCATTTGCAAGACGTCTGTGTATCGTGCCGAAAAAGAAAGCAAACGAAGAAGTCTCATCCAATCAAGAAAGTCAACACTGTCAATATGCCTCTTGAACGTCTTCATATGGACCTTTATAGACCTATGAAGCACAAGACTACGTTTGGAGATGCTTATTGTTTGGTAGTTACTGATGACTATTCAAGATTCTCATGGGTATCGATGATGGCACACAAAAGTGAGACTCCAGGAATCCTCAAAAATCTGCTCACTTTACTCGAGAATTTGTATACTTTGAGGGTAAAGCGAATCAGAAGTGACAACGGCACGGAATTAAAGAATCAGGTTATGGATGAGTTTTCTGCTTCTAAGGGAATTCTGCATGAGTACAGTTGATGTGTGTAAAATTCAACATATAAATTACATCAATTGAGGCATAAAACTAACCCTTTTTTAGTACTAATGTTGGAAAAAGTGTGCTTTTGTCTTCCTTTTGTATTTTCGGGATTAAATGAGCATAAATGAACAAAAGGAGCAAATATGCAGCAAAATCTAACATAATTACAAGAAAACGAATAAATGTGGCATGCCTGACCCCTTGACAGCATCATCCCAAGCAAAAACAAGAAAACAGAAGCCTGACCACGGCCCCGTGCCTAGCGGACATGGGGGCGTGGTCAGGTGTCTGCAGAAAAGACAAAGCTATAGAAGCTTCTATTTCCCGACACGGGGGCGTGCCTAACTCAACACGGCCGTGGTCAACGCTAAGATTCGCAGAATCCAAGCAAATCTTGATAGTACAGATACACTTCTGCACACGGAGCCGTGCCCAGCAGACACGGGGGGCGTGTGGAGCTAATGCAGACAAATTGCAATTAATGAAGAAAGAGAAAGTGGATGGACACGGGGCCATGTCCAGTGGACACGGGGCCGTCTCTGGGCTTCTGTGCAGGCTATAAATAGAGGTGCTTGGTTCACTTCAAAGGCATCCCTTGGCAAACCACCTCTCTCACACTTCACCCATACTCCACCACCATCACAACCCACAACCACCACCATCATCCGTCACCCATCATAGAGTGTGTGTAGTAGTCTTGGGATCCAAGATTGATAGTAAGAGTTCTTGACAATCAAAGGCCATGTTTGCCTAAGTCTCTTACATCACTTGGTGAAGACAAGCATTTAGTGTAATACTTTTGATTTTTAATCTTTTCGCACTTTTTATTTGGTTTTGTATTAATGACTTTAATAACTAGTTCCTTATGTTGAAGGTGAAACTTCCTTATCATTTGTCCGTGGTGTCTTGGCGTTATTTTACTGTCTATATAAAATAAAAGATTTACACCATTCATATCTCTACGGTCTATATAGAGATATGTTGGCTACCTGGTCGGGGGTTAAGGGAATGGTTTGGTAAGGTTCTTGCCTTGTTCAGTGTATCGATCCTGCAAGGACCAGGGTCAAGCTTATAGGACCTCCTTCAATACCCACTGGTATTGGATGGCGGGGGTGCGAATGGCTTGATCCCCTCATATGTAAACTACTATTAATACATTAACCCGGCTACTTGGGATTGTATCCCTGCTGACTCAAACCACTTAGCCGAGGGTAACGTCACCTTCAAAAGAGGAGCTTACGACATTACGCATTAATAACTTAATTAATTATCTTTCAATATTCCGACCCTTTAGAATTGTATCCTTGCTGACCCAAACTACTGGGTTGAGGGTAACGTCACCTTCAAAAGAGGGGCCTACTACTATAACTAAGATAATCTCTTAAAAAGTGCAAAAGTGCGGAAATCATCAAAGGTTACACTAAAGGCGAGTCGGATCCAAGTGATTCATCTTGTCTATCTGTTTTTATTTTCATTTTATTTTTCTGCATTTTTTATTTTTACATTTAAAACTTTTTTTCTAAACTTTTGATTTGATTAGACGTTGAGGATAAATCGGTACTAAAAGCTCTTGTGTCCTTGGACGACCTCGGTATCTTACCAACGCTATACTACGCTCACGATGGGTGCACTTGCCCATATGTGTGTTTAGTGTTAGTAAAATATCGTGTTTTATAAATTTAAAACTTGACTAAAGTGTTAAAAAGGCCTTAAAATATAACTAAAAACTATATAACACACCGCACACATCAAGTTTTTGGCGCCGCTGCCGGGGACACAAGGATTTTAAGAAAGTTAGGAATCAACGGCCTAATCGTTTTTCTTTTTTTCTGTTTTTTTAGGATTTTTCTAGATTTTCAATTTCTGCAGGGCTCAGCACGGGGTCATGGGGCTGAACACGCCCCGTGCCCAATCTTTGGTACTGGCAATCTCGTTTTATGTCAGACAGTTGCTGAACACGGGGCCGTGCCTAGTAAACACGGGCCATGCCCAAGCTTCAGATACTGAAAACAGAGTCGTAAGATCCCGACGGCTGGTAATTTCTGACGTAATCATGAGTGATACTGATAATTTTTACTTTAGCTCCGCTTATGGTACGTGGTGTCAATTATGTGGCGGAACTCATGAGATTTAAAATGTTATTTTTTAAATTACAATCCGCACTATATAGACTCGTTGTTTTCCTGTAGCCTTAAGATGGGCGAAAGTAAAAACAATCCCTATCTCTCCCTCGAATGCTCTCAATCATCCCTTCGAGATGAAATGATTCTTGAAGAATCATTTTAGATGGAAGAATTAATTCTCCGATGGATAAAAGAACTTGAGATGGATATAACCAATTCATCTCAAGACAACAATCAAGGAGAATTGTTGAGATCGCATTCGGATTATAACAACATCGTTGCTCCCGAAATCACCTCTAACTCTTGCGAGGACTTGAGCGATAGTCGTCCCTGTGTCGATTGTGCCATGAAGGACTCCCCATCGGTTTCCGCCGATGCATACATAGACCTGACCGATTCGAAATATATCTTCTTTAACGAGAGCCCGGATAAGGGAAATAAAGGTTGGTTTTGCCCACCGGTATTTATCTTAGAAATCACCCTTTCCGATAACCTCTTGCGTTCTTGTCTAAAACTAGGGCAACTTAGGTATCTCAGGCACTTCGGTGTTGTTCCGTCCAGTGAAGAACCACCCGATCTGGATAAACTCCTTGAAAATAGACGAAACTTCATAAACAACTTCTAGCCACGGGGCCGTGACCAGGTCAGCACTCCCCCGTGTCCACCCAAAGATTCCCGTCTGACTTTTTGGTCAGAATAAGGACAAAAAGTGTCAGAATTTTGTCTACACAGGGGGCCGTGTCCAGCGTACTGTCGTCTTCTATAAATGCAGCAAGATTCCTGCACTCTTGGACCCATTCCAAAGACAGAGATCTGGTGGGATCTTCACATATACCATACTAGGTATATTCTAAAGAAGGTGTCACACCCCAACCAATGGCGGAAACATCGGGATGAGACAAAGTGTGAAGATTGCTCGAGACATCATAACGCTAATTGTGACAATAGGATTAAAGATAAATTGTTTTCTTTCATAAATAAATGTTACAATACATGAAATTTGAAATACAACATGTTAAACACAAGAAAAACAACATGACAACAATTATGACATTTATACAATGTATTTGACCTAAACGTCTATATGTGTATCTAGGCATCAACGCTACTTCATTTCATAGCATCATCATCCTCAACCTGTAACATGTTTTAAAATAGAGTTCAATGCAAAAGCAAAGGCGAGTATACAAGTTTGGTACATACATAACAAAAGATAAGTTTTGAACAATTCCTCATAGCAAGCATGTGATTCAAGATAAACGTAAAAACATGGCATGTGTCTAACATATCAAACCAAGGAAACGCAACATGCTCATGACATAACCACAAGTTACGGGCGGCGGGTCGTTAATCCTATAGCGCTACATATGTCACGGTTTGGCTCGTACGAAGTTAATGATAAGTTCAACACATAAGATTCACCCAAGTTTAAAGTATCAAGCCATCACGTATACAAGCATGTTAATAGGAATGTTCATGTGTTCAAGCAAAAGGCCCTTTTCATAGCACATGTCATCATTTCGTTGCTATGAAAAGTCCATAAGTTTACGCAAAATGTTCATGTGTAAGTTTTTAATAAGTAAACATGTTACACCCCAAAAGTGGTAAAAGTAAAAAGGGGAAATACGAGTATACTCACAAAGTTTGCATATGCTTTCCGATTATCCAATTATTGACGAGTTGATGAGGTTAAAAGATTGAATGTGTAAGGGTTAAAGTTCAAGTATGCTTAGAGTCGAGATTCGGTATTTAAAACAACATAAAAATAAGATATGAGAATAACATGTGAAAATAATCATCTTCAACACCTAACACTTGTATGACACTTGGTAACCACAAGGGCTATGATAATGTTTTCATGAGTTGAACACCCATAAGAATCACAACAAGGTTTAGGTCTTAGATGATGTTCTACTACTTTAACATATAAACACAAGTTCAACATCAAAGGTTCGAATGAGTGTATATATATATCTAGGTTAAGTATTACATATTATTTAGTCCAATAATTCAAGTAGGAGGTAGAAGATTAGGATCTTCATTTAGGCACCTCGAGTTATCATAGATGTCATGTATGGGGTAGGAAGAGCATGCTTCCATTTAGGAACCCCTTGAATGTTCACCACTTCACTTGATGTAAAAACAACCAAGGAGGGTCACGAACTAGGATTAGCACAATAACATAAACAACCTAACTAAAGAGAAATCATCAAATCATGTGAGGATTGTATGTAGGACAACCCAAGTTGTTCCATAATCACTCATTCATCAAGATATAAGCTTGACATGATTTGTGGGTTAAATACCCTAACAAAACAGAAAGTACTTGAGGTTTTAACCTCTGATTTATAGTGTCTCAACCTTGTTTTTAAGCTTAACCAACCATAAGAGAGGTTGTAAGCATTAGGACATAGGTGTGAGATGTGTTAGACACAAGTTGGATGAGTTTAAACAAGCTTTTGAAGAACATGAAACAAAACAGAAAGTTTGTGGACAATTTCGGAGCAATTCCAGGTCTGATTTCTCCATGGAGGAACCAAGGAATCAAACCCCATGATTATCCAAGCAAATAGGAAGAAGAATCAAGTGATTTCATTAAGAAATGAGCAAGTTATGCTCACTTTTGTAAAGGTGTATGAATCTGCCCGAATTTCTGAAATATGCAAGAACTTGAGAGTGTTTGAGAGAGATTTGAGAGTGTTGAAAGTGTAGAAATGCTTGGAGAAGGGTTGTATTTATAGTGGAAGAGTTTGGAGGTGATTGGAGGTGATTAGAGGTGGCTAAATGGTGATTGGGGAGGGTTAGAAGATAGGATTTCGTGCCAAATTCGCGTACATAATCAGCTGCTGTGTTTTTCTGATCTGGGCATCCCCATGCGGCCCACCTGAGATATTAGGAAAGTTGAAGCGGGCCGCCCGGGCTTGCTTATTTGACATAAAGTTTCATGAATTACAATTTAGCCCCCGGACTTGTTTATTTGATGTTTTTAGGGCTTTTAGGGACTATTCTTGCCACAAAAGCATACTTTAAGATAAATCCAAGTATGAGGAGTATAAACCAAGTATAATTAATAGTATGAGTATCAAAATCAAGTGTCGTTTACGTTCAAAACACATTTTATGCATAAGTTTCATGTATTTACAAGTTTAGCACATTGTTTCCAAAAATTACGAATAAGTATCAATTGTTCCACGAAATTGAACGTATGAGTATATATAAAGTATGTATATCATGTAATTAGCAAAATACGAGTTTTATTCATGATCCAAGTCTCGGATTTTACATTGCTTTTAATGAAAGAACGATTACAAGACTACGAAGTTTCCAAAAATAGTTTTACAAACGATGGTTTCTAAATATAGAAAGTATGAAAACGCGGGGCGTTACAGAAGGTTCTCAACAACCATCTTTTCTTTTCTACTTTTGTCCATTGCCTTCTGCTCAATTTCTCCTCAAAACCCTCCATTAAAGTTTGAAATCTCTATGTTTTCAAGCTTTATTGTAACATTTGTTAGGTTTTTATTCAAGGAATCTTGTTAAAAATAAATTTTACAACAATGTTTTAAGTTATTTTTGCTTAAAAATGCTTCAAAAGTCTGAAAAATAATTTAAAGCACCAAGATTCCTTGTTTCAAAAATCTGCAGATAGGTGAACACGGGGCCGTGCTCAGCGAACACGGGGCCGTGTCCGAGGTACTGTTTCATTTAAGTTGAACTTTTCGACTTTTTTTTTGTAGAATGTCAAGCCAGAATAGTGGAACCTCTTCAGCACATTCAAGAAACAGTCGTAGGGAACGAAGACCTTCCATCGAAACAACTCTTGTGCGCTATGTGATGGCACTACGGGAAGCTCTCGATGAAATGACATCCGTAGAAGAAGTCCTAATTGACCGTATTAATTATCTCATGGTGGGGCTAGAAAACAGTTTTCAAGAAATCAACATCTTGCACCAGAGGTCGAACATTCTTGTAACACCTCCTATGGAACCAATCCTTCCTCAAGAGGATTGGAACCTAGCTGATGCGTGTGTGGTGTGTATATATATTTAAGTATATTTTAAGCCCTTTTTACACGTTAGTCAAGTTTTAAATTTATAAAACCCGATATTTTACTAACACCAAACACACATATGGGCAAGTGCACCCATCGTGAGCGTAGTATAGTGTTGGCAAGATACCGAGGTCGTCCAAGGACACAAGAGCTTTTAGTACCGGTTTATCCTCAACGTATAATCAAATCAAAAGTTAGAAAAAGCTTTTAAACTAGAAAAAATAAAAACTAACTAAAATGCTGAAAAATAAAATAAAAATAAAAACAGATAGACAAGCTGAATCACTTGGCTCCGACTCGTGTTTAGTGTAACCTTAGATTATTTCCGCACTTTTGCACTTTTTAAGAGATTATCTTAGTTATTGTAGTAGGCCCCTCTTTTGAAGGTGACGTTACCCTCAACCCAGTAGTTTGAGTCAGCAAGGATACAATCCTAAAGGGTCGAATTATTGAAAGATAATTAATTAAGTTATTAATGCATATTATGGTAGGCCCCTCTTTTGAAGGTGACGTTACCCTCGGCTAAGTAGTCTGAGTCAGCAGGGATACAGTCCTAAGTAGCCGGGTTAAAGTATTAATAGTAGCTTACATATGAGGGGATCAAAGAGTTTGGACCCCCGCCATCCAATACCGGTAAGTATTGAAGGAGGTCCTACTAAATTTGACCCAGGTCCTTGCAGGATCTATACACTGAACAAGGCAATATTTTTACCAAACCGTTCCATTAACCCCCGACTAGGTAGCCAACATACCTCCATATAGACCGTGGAGATATGAATGGTGAAAATCTTTTATTTTATATAGACAGTAAAATAATGCCAAGACACCAGGGACAAACGATAAGGAAGAATCACCTTCAACATAAGAAACTAGTTATTAAAGTCATTAACACATAACCAAGTAAAAAGTGCGAAAAGATTAAAAATAAAAAGTATTACACTAGACACTTGTCTTCACCAAGTGATGTAAGAGACTTAGGCAAACATGGCCTTTGATTGTCAAGAACTCTTACGATCAATCTTGGATCCCGAGACGACTCACACACTCTATGATGGATGATGGATGATGGTGGTGGATGATGGTGTTGTGATGGTGGTGGGTGGTGGGTGAAGTGTGAGAGAGGTGGTGTGCCAAGGGATGGTTTGCAAATGAGCCAAGCACCCCTATTTATAGGTTGAACAGAGGCTCGGGCACGGTCCCGTGTCCATTGGGCATGGCCCCGTGTCCACCTTCCTTCTCTTTCTTCATTAATTGCAGTTTGTCTGCATTAGTTGACCACACCCCCGTGTCCGCTGGGCACGACCCAGTGTGAAGAAGCGTATCTGTACTATCAAGATTTCCCCAGATTCTGCGAATCTTAGAGTTGACCACGGCCCCGTGTCCGCTGGGCACGCCCCCGTGGTGGGTGATAGAAGCTTCTTCAGCTTTGTCTTTTATGCTGACACTTGGGCACGCCCCCGTGCTCATTGAGCACGGGGCGTGTTCAGCCTTCTGTCTTCTTGATTTTGCTTGGGAAGATGCTGTCGGGGGGTCAGGCATGCCACGTTTGTTCCTTTTCTTGTATTTATGTTAGATTTAGCTTCCTTTTTGCTTCTTTTGTTCATTTGAGCTTATTTAATCCTGAAAATACAAAAGGAAGACAAAAACACACTTTTTCCAACATTAGTACTAAAAAAGGGTTAGTTTTATGCCACATTTGATGTAATTTATATGTTGCATTTTGCACACATCAAATACCCCCACACTTGATTCTTTGCTTGTCCTCAAGCAAAACTCTTTATAATGTGGCTTTACACTCCCAAATGGAATGGGTAGAAGAGAAGGTTTTTGGGCTTGTCATAGAGTGTCGGGATTTCCAAGATTCTTTATTAAGTTTTATTTTTATTTATTTACAATCCTATTCGTCATGATTTATTCAAAACATTACATAAGATAAATTACTTATTAGGGCATAACATGCCTTTTTAAAATTCCATTTATATACAAGTTCACATACCTCATGGGGGATCACTCAACACTCGGCCGAAGATGTATTTTTAGTGAATCACTCGAGAGCGGCATGGAACTTACTCCTACCATAGGCTTGCCAAGCAATCAATCCTCCTCCTTTTTAACTATATACCTTTGTAAATATCAAGAGGACTTTTGGGTGAAGGATTAGGCTTGGGTTAAAGGTAGGTGGTTGGGTTAGTGGTTAGTAAAAGGGCGAAAGGCGTAAAAAGCGTCGGTTTTCGTAAGACTTTATATATATATATATATATTTGTGATTTTTATTTTCATGAAGCCATTATTCAAACAAAGTTATTTTTGATAAACTTGTTTGTTTATTTCTATTTTGCTTCATCATCAACACATTTTTTTTTTTTGAAAAGTCATACGAAAAACCGAGCTTGTTACTAAAACAAAGGGTTGAAAATAAAAAGGTTTTGGTGGGTGAAAGGGTGTTTGTTTTGGGTTAAGAAATGAAAAGGTTTATGCTCAAAGGGGTTAACTAGGGGGATTTTGGGTACGTGGTAAAAAAAAATAATGGTGTAGAAATAAAAAGGGTTAGTCCTAATGCCTCCATCATTTACTTACTCGGGTTTAAGTTGGTAAGGACCGGGAATGTATCGTCGTGGCAAGTTCTAGAGTTGTAAGAACCAAGCGGCTATTCACACAAGAAACGAAAAATGAGCATTTAGTTTAAAGATATGTATTTGTATGCTCAATAAATACTCAAAACTCACTTTTTTGTGGGAATGGGTTTTTATGTGATCAAGTATATATAATCAAATTTTAACTAAACTTGTCATGCCGTTTCATAAATTTCTTATGTTGGTTCTTTTTATCACGACGCTATCGGTTGTAAATTTGTAAAAATATAACTTTTTAGAACTTGAAATTCCCAAGTTAAACCTAGACAAGTAAAAAATGAAAAAAAAAACATTTTGAAAAAATTTGGGGTGATTAGCGGTTCCAATAGAGTTTTGTGTAAGGCTTGTGATTAGGACTTGCAAGATTCAAAGTTTTAGCATCCCCCCCACACTTAAATTACACATTGTCCTCAATGTGTCCCAAAAATAAGTTTTTAGGTTGATTGAATGTGTAAAAAGGTGTGAAAAAGCAAAAAAATTGTGTTACTGGGCGTCTGGACACGGCCCCATGGTGTCCGGGCACGGCCCCGTGTTCAGATCGCCAGTAACAAAATTGAAAAAGAGAAACAGAAGCCTGGGCACGAGGGCATGTTTAGTGAGCACGCCCCGTGTCCAGTTACCTGAACTGGGCATTTTCTGCAGATGGTTGGGCATGGGGGCGTGTTGGGCGAGCACGGCCATGTGCTGAACTTGCTGTAATGAAGAAAAATTCGTCGGGTGGCCCTGTTTTTTTTTGCATGGGGTGCTGGTTCACTTTTCCCTTGGTATCCTTCACCATCCCGAGTGTGTTTTATTCCTGCAAATTAAAACTAAACTAGAAAACAAATTAATCTAAGCTAAACTAATGATAGTTCCGCGGAATGCCTCTGTGGTGCGCCACGTTTATAAGGGTCCTTGGCTAGACCCAAAGCCTGGTCATATGTTACCCAAGTGGGATGTTTTGCATCCCATGCTGTAACGTCGGAGAGCGTCATCCAGACTTGAGTCTGTGACCTTCATGTAATTTACAGGGTCGTCGTCTTCTACTCTTTTTCCAACTCCAAACTTCACTTCCTCGTCCCGAAACTTCAATGTTAGTGTTCTGTCATTCATGTCCACCACCGCTTGGGCCGTGGCTAGGAATGGCCTCCCTAGGATGAGAGGAACTTCGGCATCTTCTTCCATATCTAGTATGACAAAGTCGGCTGGGAAGACGAAGTTGCTGACTTTGACCAATAGATTTTTAGCGACACCTTGTGGATATTTGTCGGATCTGTCGGCGAGTTGTATGCTCATTTTTGTAGGGCTCGTTTTTCCTAGGCCGAATCGTTTGAACATTGATGCGGGCATGAGGTTGATGCTAGCCCCAAGATCGGCTAGTGCATTGCGAATGGGGGATTCCCCAATCGAGCAAGGAATTGTGAAGCTGCTAGGGTCAATCTTCTTTTGCGGAAGTTTGTTGAGTAGTAAGGCTGAGCATTCTTCGCCTAAGTTAACTAACTGCAATGATTCAATTTTCCTTTTATGAGTGAGGAAGTCCCTCATAAATTTTGAATATTTAGGCATTTGAGTTAGGACTTCAATAAATGGAATATTAACATGCAATTGTTTTAATAAATTCTCGAACTTTGCGAACTGCTTATCGGTCTTTTGACGAATTAACTGACCGGGATATGGAATCGGAGGAGTCTTAGTAGGCTCTTGAATTGGAGGGGAAGCCTTCTCTTGTTGGGGCGTGGGTGGCGTTGTGGTTTGGTGAGATTGGCTTCCTTCATTGGTTGGTAACGGCGCCTCCTCGGGACCCACGGTTCGGTTTCTCAATGTGATGAGATGTACTTGCGCCTTTGGGTTGGTTTCGGTATTACTTGGTAACGCCCCTTGTGGTTTCTTGGAGAAATTTTGAGCTATTTGATTTAATTGTTTTTCAATGTTTTGAATGCTAGCTTGCTGATTTCTAAAATTCGATTCCAATTGTTGAAATCGATCCGATTTTTTCTTTTCGGTGTCGGAGATGAGGCGAGATACAGTATCTTCAAGCCTTTCTCGTCCACCTTGTTGTTGAGAGAAATTTTGTGGTTGTTGAAAGTTTGTTCGTTGGTTTAGATTTTGTTGGTTACTACTATTGTCGGGTTCTCTCCAACCAAGGTTAGGGTAGTTACGCCATCCTTGGTTGTAGGTACCCGTTGGAGGACCCGACGGCCTAGGGCTATTATCAATGTAGTTTACCGCTTCTGTTTGATCATCAATTTCTTTCATACAACTCCAATTTTCATGTGGCCCACCACACCCTTCACAAGCCATGACCGAGGCTTTTTTTGCCATTTCTAGCTTTTTGATTTTTGAAGAAAGGGCCTCGATTTGGGCTTGTAAAGAAGTGCTTTCATTAACCTTATGGGCGCCCGAGGCAATAGATTTATTGCCTCGGGGAGTGTGCCATTGAAAATTGGTTTGAGCAATTTCCTCAATTTGATTATAAATTTCATTTGGGCGACGATTACCTAAAAGTCCCCCGGAGCTAGAGTCGAGTGTTTGTCTTGTGTGTGGCAACAACCCATTATAGAAAGTGGATACTTGTTTCCATACCGCAAGACCGTGATGATGACACTTTCTTAGTAGCTCCATGAACCTTTCCCAAGTTTCATACAAGGATTCCCCATCCTCTTATGAATATGTATTAATTTCAGTCATTAATTTAGCCGTTTTAGCAGGAGGGAAATACTTGTATAGAAACTTTTGGGCCAGTTCATCCCAGGTGTTTACCGAGCCAACTGGGAGGGTATTAAGCCAAGCCTTAGCTCAGTCTTTTAGTGAAAATGGAAACATCCGAAGGCGGATGGCGTCGTTTGATGCTCCATTGATCCGAAAGGTATCACATATTTCTAAGAAATTAGTAATATGAAGATGGGGATCCTCGTCCGCAAGTCCATGGAAGGTTGCGGAGTTTTGAAGCATCTGTATCAAATGTGGCCGAAGTTCGAAGTTGTTGGCTTCGAGATTCGGTGCATTGATAGCGGCGCCTAGATTACCTACGGTGGGGCATAAGTAATCCATGAGAGTACGTTGGTCCGCCATTGGAGGTGGGTCCCCCGAGACTTTCTCTTGGTTTTTAGCTTTAAGTCTTTTTCTGAGAAAGCGTTCGGGTTCTTCTAGAGGTTCTTTTATGTCTCTACTAGAACTGGAGCTCATACACTACGTAGAAAATTCAGATGTGGCGCCTGGGTTCCAAGTCCTGCAATAAAAACAGAAAAGAACGTTGGTCAGAAGGTTCACCACGGCCCCGTGCTCAGGTGAACATGGCCCGTGGTCGGAGACACAGTGATTGTTTTCCGGATCCCCGTTACTGGGGAGTTCGACACGGCCCCGTGTTGCACCGACACGGCCCCGTGCTCAACTCTCTGTAACTCGGAAAATAAAAACTGCCAGTAACAATGCTGGGCACGACCCGTGTCCGACCAGGCACGGCCCGTGCTGAGCTCTGCAGAAACTGAAAAATTAAGAAAAAATCCTAAAAAATAGAAAAATAAGAAAAAAGGATTAGGCCGTTGATTCCTAACTTTCTTAAAATCCTTGTGTCCCCGACAACGGCGCCAAAAACTTGATGTGTGTGTGGTGTGTATATATATTTAAGTATATTTTAAGCCCTTTTTACACGTTAGTCAAGTTTTAAATTTATAAAACACGATATTTTACTAACACCAAACACACATATGGGCAAGTGCACCCATCGTTAGCGTAGTATAGTGTTGGCAAGATACCGAGGTCGTCCAAGGACACAAGAGCTTTTAGTACCGGTTTATCCTCAACGTCTAATCAAATCAAAAGTTAGAAAAAGGTTTTAAACTAGAAAAAATAAAAACCAACTAAAATGCTGAAAAATAAAATAAAAATAAAAACAGATAGACAAGATGAATCACTTGGCTCCGACTCGTGTTTAGTGTAACCTTTGATTATTTTCGCACTTTTGCACTTTTTAAGGGATTATCTTAGTTATTGTAACTCTTTTGAAGGTGACGTTAGCCTCAACCCAGTAGTTTGAGTCAGCAAGGATACAATCCTAAAGGGTCGGATTGTTGAAAGATAATTAATTAGGTTATTAATGCATATTATGGTAGGGCCCTCTTTTGAAGGTGACGTTACCCTCGGCTAAGTAGTCTGAGTCAGCAGGGATACAGTCCTAAGTAGCCGGGTTAAAGTATTAATAGTAGCTTACATATGAGGGGATCAAAGAGTTTGGACCCCCGCCATCCAATACCGGTAAGTATTGAAGGAGGTCCTACTAAATTTGACCCAGGTTCTTGCAGGATCTATACACTGAACAAGGCAAGATTTTTACCAAACTGTTCCCTTAACCCCCGACCAGGTAGCCAACATACCTCCATATAGACCGTGGAGATATGAATGGTGAAAATCTTTTATTTTATATAGACAGTAAAATAATGCCAAGACACCACGGACAAACGATAAGGAAGAATCACTTTCAACATAAGAAACTAGTTATTAAAGTCATTAATACATAACCAAATAAAAAGTGCGAAAAGATTAAAAATAAAAAGTATTACACTAGACACTTGTCTTCACCAAGTGATGTAAGAGACTTAGGCAAACATGGCCTTTGATTGTCAAGAACTCATACGATCAATCTTGGATCCCGAGACGACTCATACACTCTATGATAGATGATGGATGATGGTGGTGGATGACGGTGTTGTGATGGTGGTGGGTGGTGGGTGAAGTGTGAGAGAGGTGGTGTGCCAATGGATGGTTTGCAAATGAGCCAAGCACCCCTATTTATAGGCTGAACAGAGGCTCGGGCACGGCCCCGTGTCCACCTTCCTTCTCTTTCTTCATTAATTGCAGTTTGTCTGCATTAGTTGACCACGCCCCCGTGTCCGCTGGGCATGACCCCGTGTGCCGAAGCGTATCTGTACTATCAAGATTTCCCCAGATTCTGCGAATCTTAGAGTTGACCACGGCCTCGTGTCCGCTGGGCACTCCCCCGTGGTGGGTGATAGAAGCTTCTACAACTTTGTCTTTTATGCTGACACTTGGGCACGCCCCCGTGCTCACTGAGCACGGGGCATGTTCAGCCTTCTGTCTTCTTGATTTTGCTTGGGAAGATGCTGCCGTGGGGTCGGGCATGCCACGTTTGTTCCTTTTCTTGTATTTATGTTAGATTTAGCTTCCTTTTTGCTTCTTTTATTCATTTGAGCTCATTTAATCCTGAAAATACAAAAGGAAGACAAAAACACACTTTTTCCAACATTAGTACTAAAAAGGGTTAGTTTTATGCCACATTTGATGTAATTTATATGTTGCATTTTGCACACATCACTAGCACTTGGAGTCGTTAACCCCACCGGGTGGGATGACATCCCCGCGGAACCTGCTCTTGAAAATCTACAAGAAGTTCCGGTGGAAGTCACACCCCCTCAAAACGAGGACACCAATGAGCCCACCTTTCTTCTCCCTCAGGAGATAGAAGAGTGGCTTAACGATGTGTGAAGTGTCCTTCCCGAAAAAGAAGTTCTTCAAGCCGCTTTCAACCGAGAAAACTATTTTTCGGAAATTTTGCTCTTAAAATAAACTTTAGGCTAGGACTTCTTTGTGCTTTTAGATTTCTTGTGTTTCATGACCTACTTATCTAAGATTTAGTTTATGCTTTTATTTTCTAGGAACTTATATAATTCACTCTTTAATGAAATGATGGTTTTTAAAGCATTAAATGGTGATTGGATGATGTTGTAATGAATAAAACATACTCGGGATGATGGAGGTTACTAAGGGAAACTTGAACCTACACCCCATGCACAGAAACAGATCCTCCCGACAATTTTTCTTCATTACAGCAAGTTCAGCACGGGGCCGTGCTCAGCCAACACGCCTCGTGCTCAAGGATCTGCAGAAAATGCCCAGTACAGGTAACTGGACACGGGGCCATGTTCACTGAACACGCCCCCATGCCCAGCCTTCTGTAAACTATAATACTGGCAATCTGAACACGGGGCCGTGCCCGGATCAACACGGGCCCATGTCCAGACGCCCAGTAACATAAATTTTTGTTTTTAAACACCTTTTTACACATTCAATCAACCTAAAAACTTATTTTTGGGACACATTGAGGACAATGTGTAATTTAAGTGTGGGGGGGGGTGCTAAAACCTTGAATTTTGCAAGTCCTAATAATAAGCCTTACACAAAACTCTATTGGAACCGCTAATCACCCCAATTTTTTTCAAAAAACTTTTCATTTTTTACTTGTCTCGGTTTAATTTGGGAATAACAAGTTCTAAAAAGGTTATATTTTTACAAATTTACAACTGGTAGCGTCGTGATAAAAAGAACTAACATAAGAAAATTATGAAACGGCATGACAAATCTAGTTAAAATTTGATTATATATACTTGATCAAATTATAAACCCATTCCCACAAAAAGTGAGTTTTGAGCCTTTATTGAGCATACAAATACACATCTTTAAATTAAATGCACGTTTTTCGTTTCTTGTGTGAATAGCCGCTTGGTTTCTTACGACTCTAGAACTTGCCATGACGATACATTCCCGGTCCTTACCAACTTAAACCCAAGTAAGTAAATGATGAAGGCATTAGGACTAACCCTTTTTTCTTTTCTACACCATTATTTTTCATTTTTTTTACCACCTACCCAAAATCCCCCTAGTTAACCCCTTTGAACCTAAACCTTTTCGTTTCTAAACCCACAAAACAAACACCCTTTACCCACCAAAACCTTTTTATTTTTAACCCTTTATTTTAGTAAAAAGCTCGGTTTTTTGTGTGATATCCCTTATAAAAAAAAGTGAAGTATAGCAATAAACAAACAACTTCCTCAAAAGAAACTTTGTTTGAAAATGCTTCGTTTGAATAAAAGTCACAAAAACAAAAAGTTTTACGACAACCGACGCTTTTTACGCTTTTCGCCCTTTTTACTAACCACTAACCCAAAACCACATACCTTTAACCCAAGCCTAACCCTTCCCCAAGTCCTCTTGATATTTACAAAGGTGTATAGTTAAAAAGGAGGAGGATTGATTGCTTGGCAAGCATATGGTAGAAGTAAGTTCCATGCCGGTTTCGAGGGTTTCACAAAAATACATATTCGGCCGAGTGTTGAGTGATCTCCCGTGAGGTATGTGAACTTGTATATAAATGGAATTTTAAAAAGGCATGTTATGCCTAAATAAGTAATTCTCTTATGAAACGTTCTAAATAAATCATAACGAATAGGATCGTAAATAACATAAAAATAAAAGCCTAATAAAGATCTTGGATTCCCGACACTCAAGACAAGCCCAAAACTTCTCTTCTACCCATTCCATTTGGGAGTGTAAGCCATATTATAAAGAGTTTTGCTTGAGAACAAGCAAAGATTCAAGTGTGGGGGTATTTGATGTGTGTAAAATGCAACATATAAATTACATCAAGTGAGACATAAAACTAACCCCTTTTAGTACTAATGTTGGAAAAAGTGTGCTTTTGTCTTTCTTTTGTATTTTCAGGATTAAATGAGCGTAAATGAACAAAAGGAGCAAATATGCAGCAAAATCTAACATAATTACAAGAAAAGGAATAAATGTGGCATGCCCGACCCCTCGACAGCATCTTCCCAGGCAATAACAAGAAAACAGAAGGCTGACCACGGCCCCGTGCCCAGCGGACACGGGGGCGTGGTCAGGTGTCTGCAGAAAAGACAAAGCTATAGAAGCTTCTATTTCCCGACATGGGGGCGTGCCCAGCTCAACACGGCCGTGGTCAACGCAAAGATTCGCAGAATCCAAGCAAATCTTGATAGTACAGATACGCTTCTACACACGGGGCCGTGCCCAGCGGACACGGGGGCGTGTGGAGCTAATGCAGACATATTGCAATTAATGAAGAAAGAGAAAGTGGATGGACACGGGGCTTTGTCCAGCGGACACGGGGCCGTGTCCGGGCTTCTGTGCAGGCTATAAATAGAGGTGTTTGGTTCCCTTCAAAGGCATCCCTTGGCAAACCACCTCTCTCACACTTCACCCACACTCCACCACCATCACAACCCACATCCACCACCATCATCCATCATCTATCATAGAGTGTGTGTAGTAGTCTCAGGATCCAAGATTGATAGTAAGAGTTCTTGACAATCAAAGGCCATGTTTGCCTAAGTCTCTTACATCACTTGGTGAAGACAAGCATTTAGTGTAATACTTTTGATTTTTAATCTTTTCGCACTTTTTATTTGGTTTTGTATTAATGACTTTAATAAATAGTTTCTTATGTTGAAGGTGAAACTTCCTTATCATTTGTCTGTGGTGTCTTGGCGTTATTTTACTGTCTATATAAAATAAAAGATTTACACCATTCATATCTCTACGGTCTATATAGAAATATGTTGGCTACCTGGTCGGGGGTTAAGGGAATGGTTTGGTAAGGTTCTTGCCTTGTTCAGTGTATAGATCCTGCAAGGACCTGGGTCAAGCTTACTAGGACCTCCTTCAATACCCACTGGTATTGGATGGCTGGGGTGCGAATGGCTTGATCCCCTCATATGTAAACTACTATTAATACATTAACCCGGCTACTTGGGATTGTATCCCTGCTGACTCAAACCACTTAGCCGAGGGTAACGTCACCTTCAAAAGAGGGGCTTACCACATTACGCATTAATAACTTAATTAATTATCTTTCAATATTCCGACCCTTTAGAATTGTATCCTTGCTGACCCAAACTACTGGGTTGAGGGTAACGTCACCTTCAAAAGAGGGGCCTACTACTATAACTAAGATAAGCTCTTAAAAGTGTAAAAGTGCAGAAATAATCAAAGGTTACACTAAAGGCGAGTCGGATCCAAGTGATTCATCTTGTCTATCTGTTTTTATTTTCATTTTATTTTTCAGCATTTTTTATTTTTACGTTTAAAACTTTTTTTCTAAACTTTTGATTTGATTAGACGTTGAGGATAAACCGGTACTAAAAGCTCTTGTGTCCTTGGACGACCTCGGTATCTTACCAACGCTATACTACGCTCATGATGGGTGCACTTGCCCATATGTGTGTTTAGTGTTAGTAAAATATCGTGTTCTATAAATTTAAAACTTGACTAAAGTGTTAAAAAGGGCTTAAAATATAACTAAAAATTATATAACACACCGCACACATCAATAGTTCTCGTTACACTCCTCAACAAAATGGTGTCGCTGAGAGGAAGAAGAGAACGCTTATCGAGACGACAAGAACTATGTTAGTGGAGTCGGAGCTTCCTGTTCAGTTTTGGGGGAAGGCTGTGGTTACTGCTTGTTATGCTTTGAACAGAGTTCTTATTGTTAAAAGGCACAAGAAAACGTGTTTCGAATTGTTGCACAGAATGAAACCGGATGTGTCTTACTTAGAACCGTTTGGCGCTCCATGCACTATGATTGATCAACATGGCATGTTTGGTCCAAAGGCTATCGAAGGCTTCTTTCTTGGGTATGCTACTCCAAATTTCAGGGTGTGGAATCTGGAAAAGAAAAAGATTGAGGAATGGGGTGAAGTTAGGCTTCAAAGATACACTGAATGTGTGAGAGCTCCAGGTGCTCCTTGGATGTTTGATTATGATGGACTGTTTGATTCCTTTAATCTGCCAACTTTTGATGAGGCGTCAGCCGCAGCACAAATGTTACTTGAAGGTGAAGCAACAGTGGATTCATCATTTGTACGACCAATTATTGTTAATCAACAAGAGTCTAGTCCGATTAATAATGTTGTTCAAAATGAGGAATTTGAAGATGCAGCTGATTATAATGTTTCGTCGGAAGATGAGGAATTTCATGATGCAAATGAAGTAACTTCAGCTCCTGTTCAAGGTGTTTCTGAAGCAACTTCTCAGGTGCAAGTTCAAGACAATGCTGAAGGGAATGCATCCACATCTAACGCGTTTCCAGGCATCGATATAGTTGTTGATATGAATATCAACAATTTGAGTATCAATGCTCGAGTTCCTGATGTTCCTGAAACTTGAATTCATGATACTCATCCTAGGCAGAATATTATTGGAGATGTCCAAAGTGGTCAATCGTGTCTTAACAGGTTTAACAGGTTTCTGACGGCGCGCACAACATAAGTTTCAAACATGATTACGACTCGTTTAACTACTTTCTACCACATGTTTATAAAACAGTTTTATGTTTTATGTACAAAGATGAATAAATGATAGATCCTAACATTGTAATTTTAATTATTTTAAAAATTAAAAAAGTCAAAGGGTGTATTTTTCAGTCAAACAGGTCTAATCGTGTCTTAACAGGTACCCAATTGCCAGCCCACTGCAGACATGTAATCAGCTTCGAAACAACCAGAATGTTGGGTTGTATTCGACAATTAGAGAATCCGGGGAACAGAATGATTGGTCTTTCGCCTGCTATGTTTGTCAAGTGGAGCCGAAATCATGGAAAGGGGCGATGAAAGACGATTCATGGGTTGAAGCAATGCAGGAAGAACTTCAGCAGTTTCAGAAATTGGGAGTGTGGAAATTAGTTGACAGGCCCCCGAACTATAAGAAGATTGGTACTCGATGGGTGCACAAGTGCAAAAAGGATGACCGAGGTGTCGTTGTGGGAAATAAAGTGAGATTGGTTGTCCAGGGCTTTAATCAGGTAGAAGGCATTGATTATAATGAACTTTATGCACCGGTGGCACGTCTTGAGGCGATAAGGATTTTCTTGGCTTATGCGTCCTACAAGAAGTTCACTGTTTATCAGATGGATGTGAAAAGTGCATTTCTTCATGGTGTGGTCGAGGAAGAAGTATATGTTGAGCAACCGCCTGGTTTTGAAGATCCAATTCATCCTGACAGAGTTTGGCTTCTAAACAAGGCACTTTATGGTCTTCATGAAGCTCCGAGGGCTTGGTGTGAAACGTTGTCTACCTATCTGTTGCAGAATGGTTTTCGGCGTGGGTTAATCGACTGTAGTCTCTTCATCAAGGAAAGAAACAAGGATTTGTTACTGGTTCAAGTGTATGTGGATGACATCATTTTCGGGTCTACAAATGATGAAATGTGCAAGGAATTCGAGCGGATGATGCAAGAGAAGTTCGAAATGAGCGCTATGGGAGAAATGAATTTCTTTTTGGGTTTGCAGGTTCATCACTCTGAGAAAGGGATCTTTGTTCATCAGAAAAAGTACGTTGGGGATATCCTAAAGCGATTTCAAATGGAAGACTCGAAGCCTGCGGGAACTCCTCTGGCTCAAAATCATGGAATTACTCCTGACGGAACCGGTGAACATGTGGAACCCACTCTCTATCGTGCTATGATCGGATCTCTCATGTATCTTACCGCTTCAAGGCCCGATATTATGTATCCAACATGTCTTCTTGCTCGTTACCAGTGTAATCCAAAGGTTTCTCATATGATGGTTGTTAAGAGGATTTTTCATTATCTGAAGGGTTGTCCAGACACCGGTCTGTGGTATCCTAAGGATGATAACTTCAATTTGATTGCATTCAGTGATTCTGATCATGGCGGTTGCAAGATTGATGCAAAGTCAACATCAGCGGGATGTCAGTTTTTGGGGAATCGTCTAGTCACGTGGCAATGTAAAAAGCAGACCTGTGTAGCTACTTCAACCTGTGAAGCTGAGTACATTGCTGCCTCAAGTTGTTGCTCCCAAGTTCTGTGGATCCAACAGCAAATGCGCGACTACGGTTTTGAATTCCTAACTTGTAACATTCTCAAAAAAAATTTTGCAAAATTTAAAATAAAGTATATAAAAACTTATGTTATTAAACGGATAGATCATGGGTAAGTTGACCAATAAAAATATGAGATATTTTTGGCAAACGTAGGAACCGTTTAATAATTATAATAAAAATACGTTATAATTAACCTTACTCCGTTTTTAATGAAACTTAGGCCTAAATGTAGATAAAAATATTCTCGTTCTAATGGCATATTCATCATTTTATAAAACGTTATATTTTAGAAGTTATAAGCGCCAAATGAGTGAAGCAGTTGAATTAATTATAATAATAAAAATAATAAAATAATCAAAAGATAACATTTGAATTCATTATGAATGGTGTACGTGGATGTGTACTGCCAAACTTGGCGTACACTCCAAACTAAAAAATGACAATATAAATAAGAGTGCAATTCAACAATTTGGTTTGTTCAGTCCCTTTCTCCATCTCGTTCTCTCTTTGTCACTTTATATATATATACCTTATTTTCTTTAGAAATTCACCCCTAAAATCCTACAAAGCCCTGCCCCGTTTTAAGTATTGTAACCCCTGATCACTGAGTCGTTACCCTGTCCGATTGATTTAGGACCCACCAACGCATGTCAAGGCTCTGCCCGACTAAGTTCGTTGGGATTCTGTCTCGTGACGTAGGGATAAAGTTAAATTGGGTTACTATACTTAATGCAAGTGCATTACATATTTTATTAAATAGTATACCAAACCTCCTAAAACACCCATGACACGCCTACACATCCTAAAATACACCCCGTATGCGATAAACGAGCCCGTATACCTTTTATATTAATAAAAATCAAATAAAACAAAATCTGCAAGGTTGTCGCGGTGCGCGAAGCCCTTGGCTATCTATGTCGCGGGCCGCGACAGCTCAATATCAAGCAAGGATCCGGTGCAACCATGTGTCGATGACTCAGCAACCCTACACCGCCCTACCATTCCTCGCGGGCCGCGAAGGCCTCTCCCGTTTCTTTCGCGGGGCGCGACCCGATGTCTACAAGACCCTATAAATTGGAGTTCGGCGTTCATTTGGAATTCGTTCATTTTCAATCTTTCTCTCTCAATTTCTACATAGTAATAATAATACCCGGGTGTTATACCCACTAAAATAGCAAAGCTCTGCCTCGTTGTAAGTATTTTAACCCTCGGTTACGTATTAGATACGCTGCCCGATTGATCTAGTGCTCCATAACGGTTGTCGAGGCTCTGCCCGACGTAGTCATTGGAGTTCTGTCTCGGGGAGGGTATAACTAATGTAAATTTGGGTTATTATACTAACGCGTGTGCATTATTTAAAATTTATAGATTATAGCCAGAAAGCCACAGGAAATTACCTAAAATAGCAATGTGAGTAATCTCCTTTTTGTAACTGT
The DNA here is from genome assembly GCA_030545235.1 of Helianthus tuberosus. NCBI lineage: Eukaryota > Viridiplantae > Streptophyta > Magnoliopsida > Asterales > Asteraceae > Helianthus > Helianthus tuberosus. The sequence continues at coordinate 139,847,427 of CM060426.1, read as the reverse complement.
TTTTACAAAACCTTAAATATTTTACAATGTGATTAAGCAGTGATTGAGTCTTTGTAATTCTTCAATTACTGCCGGTATGTTGGGGTTTTGTATACAAAATGTGGAACATGTTACCATTGGACAAAGAGTTAGCCAATGGGTAATATGATCGACCAGTCAGGATTGACAATACTGAATGAGTAATTGTGTAGATGTAAACATTGTAATAGCTCTCAATACTGTGAAAAGATAAAACCTGTGTTGATTAAACTGGGATTCACTGACTAGTATTTCCCACTGACAAAAATGTTTTAAACGCGTTTCAGGTAACAAAATGTGAAAGCCAAATAGAAGCCAGCTGGAGAGCACTGAAGGCTTAAGAAAATGGCTATAAAAGTTACCTAAATAAAAAGGAGATTTTATTTTCAATACTTAGGGTTTATCCTTATAAATGTATTGTAAAGAAAACTTGGGTTTTATCCCATTTATCTATTTTAAACATTTTGGTGTTTAACCCTGATAAAAATATTTTCTAACTACGGTCCTGAAGAAAATTTCCGCTGCCAAATTAATAAACACCGATACCATCTGACTGGTTCGCGGCTCCCAGGATGGGGTCGGGGGTTGTGACATAACTACTCCTATTTATGTTGATAATTCAGCTGCTTTACAGATCACTCGTAATCCTGTACAGCACTCAAAGACAAAACATATTGAGATAAAGTATCATTTCATACGAGACTGTTATGAAAAGAAACTTATCGATGTTGTGAAAATCCACACCGATGACCAACGTGCCGACCTTTTTACCAAAGCTTTTGACAATCACGATTCGACTATTTACTAATGGTAAACGGCATTAAGGTCAAGCCAGAGTAAAACCAATATCGAAAAATCATTTTTGTAAATATTTATTTGTGTTTTCTTAATTTCTCGTACTTTTTTCATTTTAGGGGGAGTAAAAACTAAAAATACAAAAACATTAAAAAAATTTTAAAATACAAAAACATCGAAAAATTTCAAAAACACAAAAACAATAGAAAAACAAAAATGAGTTTCCTGGCGAGAAAAAGAGAAAATGATAGTACATCAGTGGTCTGTCGAAAAATCTTTAAACTTAAAATGAAAAATGATAAGCTGCTCTATATAAGATGTATCGGTAGTCTCACAATCATTTTAAAGTGTGCAGGGTGATATAAACCTAAATCGACAGAAGACCGTGTAGGAACCGCTCATTGGCATATGGTCTTGGTACCGAAATTTCGTTTGATAGATTGTCGAGGTTCTGAGATACGTGGTCTTTATGCTGTTTATCATCTGGGTATCATGGTTGTTTCTTTTACCGGAAAACAACGAGGACGCAAGTCTAGAACTTTCATGATACCATACATACGTGTAAATATCATACAAACATGTATATAATACATGATGCATTCGACCTCAATAAGTGATAAACAATCACATGTCCCAATCAATAAGTGATAAAATATCACAGTTTATCCAAGAGTCAAGTTCGTCTCTTTGTCGGTACGATGGTACTAACCTGTTCACGGACTTGCTCTTGTGCCCTGCATGCATCGAATATCAAGTTCCTCATTAATAAGTGATTTAATCACATAGGGCTTGTATTCATCTAAAAATAAGTGAGTATCTCACAACATATACGTTGAAAACAAATGATAAATGGTATACTCACCAGTAAGATGAACTCTTATGCATACCTTGATACGGGAATGTGTCTTGTGTGGATGAACACCGGTCGGTAAGTATAAATCATACCTTAACGTATCCCCTAATCGCGAGTACATCTGATAAGTTGAGCTTAAGTGGACAACAATACCGATAATCATTATAGGATGCTTATCTTAATGTTAACTAATTGAACAACAAGAGCATTTTGGCATGACGGTACACTGATATGATTCTCTTACCATCGAAACTCGCAAAAAGAATGTCTGTAAATATTTATTTAATGCTTTTTGTCTCTGCATCTTTGTATATATATTTATTTACTGCTTTCCGTCTTTACATTTGAAAAATGCAAAAATACCAAAAAGATTTTAGGTGTGTTTTAATATAAACTTTATAAAAGCCAAAAAGATTTTATTTCTATTTTATTTTTGATTACCCGATGTTAGAACTCGAGTCTATCCTATCTCAAATCCTGATTGTAAGCCGGATAACAATTGCATCTTCATAACGGTCAAAGTTAACAAGTTTTGAAAGTTAAAATCTAAAATTGATCAAATTTTTACAACTTTCAAATTGTTGTCGGTCGTTGTTTGATTGAGAGTTGGTCACATGTGTGTCGTTTGATTATATTCCAAGCGTTTGTTCTCATTATGTGTTTAGCTTATTTGTATGTGCAGATGCGGCATCCAATCTAGCTAAAGGCAAAGAGAACGTGTTAGATGACAAGCTTTGGAATGAAGACACGACATGAATGAATTCAAAGGATCAAGATGATCGAGTTGCTGCTGACCACATATCAACACCACAAGGATCTTAAGATTTGAATATCAAAGTCTCACGAGCAACGTTCAAGGGGGAGTTTGTTGATGCACCTCCTTACAGTAACACGTGAAGACATCTGAAGATCCGAAAACATGTGAAGATCGAACCATCACGAGCAGCATCCAAGGGGGAGTTTGTTGATGCAATTTGTGGATGCAGCTCGGTTCGGTTCGACTCGGTTCAAGCCTGATATCACGACATTCCTCCGTCGTGCACCCCAGAGATCGACACGCGAAGCACGAAGAGCCACGAACCGTTATTCACCGCTACATCACGATGACATCATGATGATGTCATGTGATGAATGAATATGGTTTATAAGGACTAATTGTTCATGCATGTTCACAGTTCGTTGGTTTACATGGTTCACGAACAATCCATTGTATATGTTGACTAAAGTCAACAAAGACTCAAGGTTCATGTTACATGATGGTTCGTTGGAAGATGATTGTTCGTTGGTACATATCAACGAAGACTCTAGTCTTCGTATGCCTTGATGGTTCGTGAGTTTGGTCCTCAACGAAGACTATAGTGTTCGTTGGTCTCTTCATTGTTCGTGGCCCAGTAACACTCTTCGTAGTGTTACTGGGTATTGGTCCTATATATATAGACAGACTTGTTCCATAGTTCAGTCAAGAGAGTTAAGAGAGTCATGTGAGTTTGTAACACTGTGTGTATGTGTACTGATTCTCTTCACTTAATCAAAGCTTTGTGAATCTTTGATTACTTTGTGTTTGTTCCTTTTTGCTTTGGTTTGCATACTTACGTGGATTCTGCACTCGTTAGTGTGTTACAAAACAAGGAAGTAGGTTTAATCTTGATCCTCTAAGTGGACCTACATGTGTGACAACCGGTAATTTTCGGTTTATAATTTTGCGCAAAACAGACATTAAAACGAATATAAATAGTGTTTTATGACGCAAACTAGCTTAAATAGGCTTTTGGTATGCCTAGGAACGTCTATCTAGCTTTTAGAGTACACGAATGGTGATTTGCGGGAAAACTGTTGAACCTTAAATGATAACGAACTGACACCGGACGAAATACTGACAACACCAACAAATACAAGTTTTATACGTATATTTTATACATATCAATTTGGTTTTGCGAAATTATCATGCTTTCGAACGTCACAAAACGCATACGTGAACAAAAAGCGCGACTGTAGGTACGCACCGGCAACGAAACAGAAGCATTCGACTAATGTATTACCTTAAAAACTTAAATGTTTTGATATATTTAGCTTCGTAATCAAATTTTAATATTCGCAATCGAAATCGGATCGAAAACGGAGTAGAAATGACCCCGAAGCATTTTACGCAATTTTAAGGCAACCAACGAACGAACGCGTCAAACATCTACTTCCAACACTGTTTTACATATTCTAACCCTAAAATAATGTTTTACGACATTCCATGAAGTTCGGGTTCGAAAACGGGACTCGTAGACACACTTGGGCCGCTCAAAACACTAGAAACAGACTAACGGACCTTGTGCCCAACCTACCTAAAAGCCCAACCCACACCCCAAACCCTAGCAATAAAAGGTAACCACACACACTCACACCATTTCTCCACACACAACCTCTCTCTCCTCACACCTCACACTCTCTCGTTCTCTCTCTCTAAAACCCGACCGGTGGAGCAACTCTGGTAGGCGAGGGTCCGACGACGGCGGTGCCGGCGACAGTCGGCGGTGTCACACCCCAACCTGCAGCGGAATGGTACGGGGCATGATGATTGCCCATAGATCTTGACAACTAATCATTGTTACGATATTTAAAGTATGTCCATTTAATTTGCCACATAACCAGTGGCGGACCCTGAATTTTTTTCAGTGGGGTCCATTTTTTCGGTGTTCAAAATTTTCAAAGCAAAACTTTAAAATTTTCGGGTCGGTCCTCGTTCGGGTCAGGTTATAGCGAGGTTTGAACTAGATTTAAAAAAAAGGGGGAAAATGAGCTATAAAAGGATTGAACCCATGACCTCTTGTTGGTAAAGAAAGGGATTTACCACTACACTAGGTTTCCTTTCTTTCTCTGGTGTCCACCTAATTGTATTTATGCGGTAATTATACAATTTAATATACAGAATGGCGAATCTACTAATTTTTTTTAAAAACATCCGGGGACCCAGACCCACCCTATGTGGGTCCGCCCCTGCACATAACATTTAATAATCAAAATTACTCATACATTGTTCAAAAACAAACATATCATAAGAATTCAGTTTAGTTTCATAAGGCCCATGCTACGTATCCTCATCACTTGTTTACTGACGTTGAAAACCTGCACCACTTAGAAAAATATATTTTTAAGTCAACAAATATGTTGGTGAATAATTTCCTCTTTTTATAGAAAACAATTTTATATTTATTTAAAAAAAATATTTTTAACATGCACCTCAAGGTTATATGAAAATGGTCTCATATCATCAACATAGTCAACATATCCATATATCCAAATTTATCCTTACTTGGACGAGACACAAACCTCAAGCTAATTGTCACGGCCCCCGGCCTGGTTTGACCCGGTCCAGGAGCCGCGGGACAGAAACCACGTGGTATTTATTTAATTTGGCAGCGGAATTATTAACAGGATCGTCTAAAACTTGAAAATACCCGTTTATTTTATTTCATAATTCGGGACAAACCCCGTAATTTACAATAAGGGAATTTCACTGGGAAATCCCTATTTTCCAAAAACATGTTTCTTTATTTAATCGAGCCACTTCTCTAAGCTTGTAGTGCTACACGGCACTTTTTCCTGGATCACAGCAGATCACCTGAAACATGTTTTAAAAAGGTTTTATCAGCAGGGAAATACTGGCGAGTCACTCATTTTGCACAAAACGACACATTGTTATAATATACAGTATTAAGAGCGATTACATTGTTTCTATCAACCAATTACCCCAAATCGGTATTTGTCACTTGACTGTATCTGTGACTATGGTCAGATCACCCATTGGCTAACCCGTTGTCCAATGGTGACGGGTATCAAGTAATGTATACAAAACCCCACATACCGGCAGTAATTGAAGATTACAAAGACTTAATCCCTGTAATTATAACTTTGAAAATAAATAGGGTTTTGGAAACAATTTGATAAAAAGAGAATGACTCACATTGCAGATTTAAACGGGCAGAATTTAGCCTACTGATTATATCCTGGTTAACCTAATACAATAACAATGCACACGAAAACTAGGTCAGTAACTAATACAGCATTTACGATAACTTACGAGATTAAAACCCTCACAATGAATGACAAAGTGCAATACTTAAACATCCATCGAATTCACGACGAATGACAAAGTATAGCCCTAATTTGGGCAGCACTTAAACATCCATCGGATAGTTTCAATCGATCGGACATTGAATCGTGGCAGTGATCGAGTTATTACCCTGTTGTCGTGGCAGCGTTTCGTGCTGTGTGTGTGTTTTTGGAGTAATCAGACAATATCTCAACGTACGAATTGAGTTTTTACGTCGAACCAATGCCAGAATCTAAGTGCCAAACCCCTGAATTTATACTGGAAAAAACGGCGCCCTCGCGTGGCGCGAGGGGTGCTGTTTTAGGTTAGGGTAGCCACGTCTCCAACTAGCTCGGGTGAGTCGACGGTTTAACGAAATTCGAATTCTATCAAAAACTGTTTAGATAATATCAACTAGGAAACACCCCCTGAGTTTTAGGGGCCCTGATCCTAGTTCCGATTGTTCTGAAAATTTTAGGGGTCATGCAATAATACTTGGGGGTCTCATTTAGGGTTTCCTATTGGACAAAATAAGATAAGAAATAATAGTTTTGGGTGAGAGTTGTTACATCCTCCCCACCTTAATAAAAATCTCGTCCTCGAGATTTACTGGAATAAATGAGGATATTTCCGCTTCATCTCTGATTCCAGCTCCCAAGTGTATTCAGGTCCTCTCTTTGAATCCCACTTAACTTTGACCAGCACTAGTCGTTTGTGCTTGAGAAACTTAACTTTTATGTCTTCTATCTGTAGTGGTTTCTCAACAAATTTTAATATTTCATTTACCTCTACATCTTGAAGAGGTACTACCAGGGATTCGTCAGATAGACATTTCTTGATGTTGGATACATGAAATACATCATGTACTCCAGCTAGTTCTTCTGGTAGTTGTAAACGATAGGAAACTGGTCCTATTCGATGGATTACTGGGATTGGTCCTACGTACCTTGGACTTAGCTTTCCTTTCTTCCCGAACCAAACTACTCCTTTCCAAGAAGAAACTTTTAAGAGTACTTTATCTCCGACTTGAAATTCCAATGGCTTACATCGATTGTTGGCATAACTCTTTTGGCGATCTCGAGCCGTTTTTAGTCTTTCCTTGACTTGAGCAATCTTGTCGGTGGTCTCTTGCACGATTTCAGGACCTGATAATTGACTTTCTCCTATTTCTGCCCAGCAAACTGGAGTTCTACATTTTCGTCCATATAGTGCTTCAAATGGGGCAGCTTCAATGCTTCCATGATTACTATTGTTATAGGAGAATTCAATTAAAGGTAGGTGGTTATCCCAGTTTCCACCAAAATCTATCACACATGCTCTAAGCATGTCTTCCAGGGTTTTGATCGTCCTTTCACTTTGTCCATCTGTTTGAGGATGGTAAGCTGTACTTAAATTTAATCGCGTCCCCATGGCTTCTTGGAAACTTGTCCAAAAATGCGAAGTGAAGCGACTATCTCTATCCGATACAATGGAGAGTGGAACTCCATGTAGAGATACTACTTCGTCTACGTACAACTTTGCTAATCTTTCCATGCTAAAGGTTTCTTTCATGGGTAGAAAATGAGCTGATTTGGTTAATCGATCCACAATTACCCAAATCGCATCACTACCTTTTCTGGTTTTGGGCAACTTAGTAATAAAATCCATGGTTATTAGTTCCCACTTCCAAACAGGCATTTCTAATTGTTGAAGTAACCCTGAAGGTTTCTGGTGTTCTGCCTTAACTTGTGAACAAGTAAGACACTTAGATACATACCTCGCTATGTCCTTTTTCATACCTATCCACCAGAAATTATTTCTTAAATCTTGGTACATCTTATTATTTCCAGGATGCATGGTATACCTAGATTTATGGGCTTCATCTAAAATCTTATTTCTTAATTCTCCTTGCTTAGGTACCCAAATTCTTCTTTTGTGGAATCTCCAAATTCCATCAGCTCCTTGCTCTAATTCCTTTATTCTTCCTTTCATTCCTTCAGCATCATCCTTGATTGCTGTTTCCTGGACATTCTTCAGTTGTTCCATTAAGTCTAATTGTAAACTTAATCTGAGAGCACGAACTCGTCGTTGTTTCTCATGATACTTACGACTTAAGGCGTCTGCAACTACGTTTGCTTTTCCTTCATGATATTGAATATCACAGTCGTAATCGCTTAAAATTTCCATCCATCTCCTTTGCCTCATATTTAATTCTTTTTGCCCAAATATGTATCTTAAACTCTTGTGATCCGTATAGACAGTAAACTTACTTCCATACAGATAATGCCTCCAAATCTTAAGGGCAAAAATTATTGCTCCTAATTCTAAGTCATGGGTCGTATAATTTTTTCTGTGCTTTTTCAGTTGCCTTGAGGCATATGCAATTACCTTTTTGCGTTGCATCAGCACACATCCTAATCCTAGCTTTGAAGCATCACAGTATACTTCAAAATTTTCTGTCCCTTCTGGTAAGGCAAGGATTGGGGTGTTTGTTAACCTTTGTTTCAAAATCCTAAAGGCTTCTTCCTGACTAGGTCCCCATTCAAACTTAACTGATTTACAGGTTAGCTTAGTTAATGGCACAGCTATCTTAGAAAAATCCTTAATGAATCGTCTATAATATCCGGCTAACCCTAGAAAACTTCTAACTTCCATAGCCGATTGCGGGACCTTCCACTTGGTGATTGCTTCTATCTTGGAGGGATCTACGTGAATACCTTCGTGATTCACCATGTGTCCTAAAAATTGCACCTCCTGTAGCCAAAATTCGCACTTCGAGAATTTGGCGTAAAGCTTCTCCTTTCTTAACAAAGTTAAGAGTGCATGTAGGTGCTGACAGTGTTCATCCTGACTTTTGGAATAAATAAGTATGTCGTCGATAAAGACAATTACAAATTTATCCAAGTACGGTTTACAGATCCTATTCATCATGTCCATAAATGCTGCCGGAGCATTTGTTAACCCAAAGGGCATGACTGTAAACTCGTAGTGACCATACCTAGTTCTGAAAGCAGTTTTAGGTATGTCTTCTTCTTGTACCTTCAATTGATGATATCCGGAGCGCAAGTCGATCTTAGAAAAATATCTAGCTCCTTTAAGTTGATCAAAAAGATCATCAATCCTAGGTAATGGATATCGATTCTTAATTGTAACCTTATTCAATTCTCTATAATCGATACACATTCGCATCGAACCATCCTTTTTCTTTACAAACAACACTGGTGCCCCCCAAGGGGATGAGCTAGGTTGTATGAATCCTTTACTGAGCAATTCATCTAATTGCTTTTTCAGTTCTAACATTTCAGTGGGTGCTAACCGGTAGGGTGCCTTAGCCACGGGTGTAGTTCCAGGAATTAAATGAATTCTAAATTCTACCTCCCTATCTGGTGGTAATCCTGGTAACTCTTCTGGGAATACATCTGGGTATTCTGAGACTACAGGAATTTCCTTAAGTTCCTTACCCTTAGTGCTAATGATTACCGAAATCATATACACTATTCCCTGCTTTCGTTCATAACTAGCAGCTTTCATTACTGAAATGAACTTCGTGGGTTTACGCGGCTTGTCTCCTGTAACCATTATTACTTCTCTGGTGGGTGCACTAATTTCTATGGAGTTCTTATCACAAAGGATTCGAGCATGGTTGGCTACTAACCAATCCATTCCTAACACGACGTCGAATCCAGCTAAATTCATCGGTAATAGGTTTGCATAAAATTTATGACTTGAAAGTTCTATATTTGCTTTCTGCAAAACTGTATCTATGTTAACAGAATTCCCGTCTGCCGTTTCTACTGTAAAAACTTGCCTAAGTTTTGTTAAGGGTAGCTTAAGAGCTTGGCAGAATGAAGTATTTATAAAACTTTGGTTTGCACCAGAGTCAAATAATACTTTCGCATAAACGTTGTGAACTAAGAACGTACCAGCTATGACGTCAGGAATCAGTTCGGCTTCCTGCGTGGTCAATTGGAATGCTCTTGCATTCTTCTTGGTAGCTCCGTCTGCCGGTTTGTCTTTGTTGTCTGCTGGTTTAACCAATTTAGGGCATTCTGGTCTGAAATGCCCAGCTTCTCCATAGTTAAAGCAGACCCTTGTTTTCTTTCTGCAATCTTCTTCACGATGTCCTACAGCTTTGCAGAAGTTGCAGGTTTCATTACACTTTCCGAAATGTTTCTTTTTGCAGTTCCTGCAGAATGGCGGAGTGGAAGATTGCCCAGTTCCTCTTTTCTTGAAATTGCTATTATTACCCACACGAAATCCTTGGGTAATTTTCTGAGCCAATTCCTTCTTCCTATTTTCTTCTCGCGTACGCACCAGTCCGTCAGTCAAAGTGTTGGCTAGTTCCACCGCATCATCGATCATGCGGGGTCTCGCAGCTTTGACAATGTCATGGATCTCGCTAATTAATCCCCAAATGTAGCGAGAAATAAGTACCGGTTCTGGCGAAGCCAGAGTAGGTACAATTCGAGCATATTCGAAAAACTTTGAAGTATACCCTCGACAGTCAACATCCACCATTCGGTGGCTCAGAAACTTATTCGTCATCTGCTATTTTTCATATTCTGGGCAGAATTTTCTTTCCACCAGACGCTTAAACTCCTCCCAACTCATGGCTTAGGCCATGTCGCTTCCTTTGGCTTGCAATACCGTATTCCACCACTCTAATGCTTCTTCCTTGAAAAGGTGAGAAGCATACATGACTTTATCCTCTACGGCACATTTACATATTTTAATTACTGCCTCGATTTTCTCCAACCAACGCAGCGCCGTAGTCGCCCCTTCATTGCCTGCGAACTCAACAGGTTTACAGGCAAGGAACTCCTTGTAAGTGCAACCAGGCGTTGCAGCTTTCATTCTCTTGAGAATTGGGGCTTGCAGTACATCATTGTCATTATTAGTATGGTTGCCGCCTCCGTTTACACTATTACTGAAATTGTCTTCATGAGTACGTTTGCTAGGAATAATTTGTTGAGGTTCAACTGGATTTCGGGCAGCACCAAGGATTGCTGGAATAGCATTGGCTATTCCCTGAGCAACGATATTCTCGATATCTTGCCTATTGAGGAAGTGATCCTCATTGTTTTGCTCAGATTGGTTAATCTCGTTAACTGGTTCATTATCAACGAGTTCCATCTGGTAATTAATATATATAAGTTATTAGCATAATAAGTAACAACTATATGCAAAACAATCGCACAAAAATCACATCACACGTATAGCCAAAATTGTCGATTTCTCGACTTCCATTTTTATATATTATATTATGCGTCCGTACACACCCGTTATCTTACAAAAGTTTTATTTTTAGGTTATTTCACAGATTATATTTTCACTACTATTATTATTATTTTATTATTATTCTACAACCACAGCTTCACAACCATTCCACCACCGTCAACTGGCACTTCAGAAGCGACGCTCCCTCTCGTCGTACTTCCAGGAGATCTGTTCTCCCACCTCCCTGATCCGATTCCCAGCGTCCACCAGCTCCTCGCCAAAATGGCGGAGTTCAGCCAAGTTCTTATTGCTCATCGGTGGGTTTGGTGCAGGCTCTGGGTCGAACTGAGGGAAAAAGGTATAAGGGTTATTTAGGAGATTCTGGAACTGCCAATCATTGGTCCACCATTCTTCCATTTCTCCTAGAGGTCAGGTATTAACAAGGGGATCTGGGATGGCCTGTTCCAAGTTCACTGGAAGTTGGGTTTCAGCAGGATAAGTGAAGAGGTTTTCATTGACAGGCCTAAGGATATCACAACTTGCCAGTATGCGATCCAGCTCCTCCTGCAATGGCAATTCCTCGGCTTGCCTAGAACTTTCTCCGATTTCTATTCCTTTTCCTTTATCCATGGGATCTTCCGTCTTGGCAACTTTCTTAGTTGCTGGTTTCTTCCTGCGTACACGCCTCCAGCCCACAAATCTTCTTCTTTTCTTTGGCTTTGGTTTCTCCGGAGGTTGAGCTTGGAATTCCATAAGTTCGTCAATATCGGCCCAATAACCGGTAAAACCTTCGGATACTTCCATTTCAGCAGAATGGATAGTGATATTCTGAAGAGCTTCAGATAACTCATTCATGTTGTTTAGCATATATGCAAAATGCACACAAAATGCTAAGTTAAAATTTTGTAAATCAAATTTTCACAGAATCACAGAATGGCAATCAGTAAAATTAAGTATTTTTAAATACTTAATTGGCTTAAATCAGTGGCTCTGATACCACCTTTTTCTGTCACGGCCCCCGGCCTGGTTTGACCCGGTCCAGGAGCTGCGGGACAGAAACCCCGTGGTATTTATTTAATTTGGCAGCGGAATTATTAACAGGATCGTCTAAAACTTGAAAATACCCGTTTATTTTATTTCATAATTCGGGACAAACCCCGTAATTTACAATAAGGGAATTTCACTGGGAAATCCATATTTTCCAAAAACATGTTTCTTTATTTAATCGAGCCACTTCTCTAAGCTTGTAGTGCTACACGGCACTTTTTCCTGGATAACAGCAGATCACCTGAAACATGTTTTAAAAAGGTTTTATCAGCAGGGAAATACTGGCGAGTCACTCATTTTGCACAAAACGACACATTGTTATAATATACAGTATTAAGGGCGATTACATTGTTTCTATCAACCAATTACCCCAAATCGGTATTTGTCACTCGATTGTATCTGTGACTATGGTCAGATCACCCATTGGCTAACCCGTTGTCCAATGGTGATGGGTATCAAGTAATGTATACAAAACCCCACATACCGGCAGTAATTGAAGATTACAAAGACTTAATCCCTGTAATTATAACTTTGAAAATAAATAGGGTTTTGGAAACAGTTTGATAAAAAAAGAATGACTTACATTGCAGATTTAAACGGGCAGAATTTAGCCTACTGATTATAGCCTAGTTAACCTAATACAATAACAATGCACACGAAAACTAGGTCAGTAACTAATACAGCATTTACGATAACTCACGTGATTAAAACCCTCACAATGAATGACAAAGTGCAATACTTAAACATCCATCGAATTCACGACGAATGGCAAAGTATAGCCCTAATTTGGGCAGCACTTAAACATCCATCGGATAGTTTCAATCGATCGGACATTGAATCGTAGCAGCTTTCGAGTTATTACCCTGTTGTCGTGGCAGCGTTTCGTGCTGTGTGTGTGTTTTTGGAGTAATCAGACAATATCTCAACGTACGAATTGAGTTTTTACGTTGAACCAACGCCAGAATCTAAGTGCCAAACCCCTGAATTTATACTGGAAAAACAGCGCCCCGCGAGGGGTGCTGTTTTAGGGTAGGGTAGCCACGTCTCCAACTAGCTCGGGTGAGTCGACGGTTTAACGAAATTCGAATTCTATCAAAAACTGTTTAGATAATATCAACTAGGAAACACCCCCTCCCCCTGAGTTTTAGGGGCCCTGATCCTAGTTCCGATTGTTCTGAAACTTTTAGGGGTCATGCAATAATACTTGGGGGTCTCAATTAGGGTTTCCTATTGGACAAAATAAGATAAGAAATAATAGTTTTGGGTGCGAGTTGTTACACTAATCCCCTGATTAATTTTGTGTTTCTTCACTAACTCAAATTTTCAATCTTTCTTGCTGACCACTTAATACTCACATTATAGTATAATGTATTCAAAAGGAAGGAAACTTTTGAGGTCAAATCAGTTATTCTATAGATCACTCAAAGTTGAAAATAAATTTTTCAAGATTTAAGACTAAATAAACTTTCAAAGGTAATGGGATTCCTGAGAATCAATTAGGGTAAATTACAGTTTTCGTCCTTTATGTTTGTACCGGATTGCAACGGATAGACTTTAACTTCAATAATTACAGTCACAATCCTTTATTTACAACACCCGTTACAGTCTATGTCCTTTAATACTAACCTAGTTAAAATTTCCAGTTAAGTTTATTCACTTAAGGGTATTATGGTCATTTCACACCTTAATTTAAAAAGTTTCTAAATAAATAAAACCAAAAAAATAACATAACATCATCTTCCCCATTTTCTAATTCCCCAACCCTTCATGTAACACACATAACATCATCTTCCCCATTTCCTAATTCCCCAAAGCTTCCTGTAACACACTGGTGATAAATCGAACAAAGGAGAAAGCTTCGAACAACGAAAATGGTGACTGCTGCTAAGCAGTTACTTGATTGTTCCAACTCAATTAAACCTGTTTAATCATCCTCATCCTGCTGCTTTTTCCCATTCATGAAAACCCTCTGCACCACACAACAACCACTAAATCGGCCCCTTCATCGACGTCCACCGGTAACGTTGCCGCCGTTTTTGTGCAAAGCATCCCCATCCCACACTCGTTTCTGTTCGATTACTGTCAAGCCACAAACTATTGATTTCTGATCTGTCTTACTTAGTTATTAAGGTAACAAATCGTTTCTATGATTCTAATTAACTAAACTCAAAGTTCTTCTGGTATGAAAATTATTCTCCGGTCGTGTGTTGTTACCTAAAAATGGCCCCCTTTTACGGAATCCGCCAGAAAGAAAAGATCCCCTTTTACACGTTACAGATCTGAGAACCATGACGTTTTTGTTACAGGTGAGTTTAGTATGGATGAGAAAAAACACAGCTGGATGAGAGATTCAGTTGATTGATCCCTCTTATCTGTTGCAATTGTTCTTCACATGAGATGTGCGTGCGTTCGAACCTCCATTTTTCCATATAATCACGGTCCTAATAAGTAACTAGTTCTATACCCGTCCGGTGGACGGGCATATTAATAGTATAATAATATAAAAAAATTTAGTGTTTGTATTCCAAACAAAACATTACTAAATATTTTATTCTTTGAATTCTAAACAAAAACATTATTTGTTTAAAACCAACCATGATGTATGGAATGTTTCATAAAGACGTTCATATTTTTTTTTAACCAAACCATGATCATTTCATTCCAATAATTTGGGCAAATTACATAAGGATATATATTATGGCAAAAAAAAAAAAAACATAGCAAGAAATTTTTTTAGCAACTCCAATAACGTAAAACCAATAGTTCTTTTTTTTTTCCCTTTCCTACTATACTATTTATTTATAAATATAAAAAGATAACATTATTGGGTTGGGTTTTTTTTATGTAGATATGAATAGCTCTTTTAAATTTTATGTGTTCATACAGTAGAAACTCGATAAATTAATACTCGATTATTTAATAAACTCTCTAAGATAATATTTTTTGCCGGTCCCGACTCGGGGATATGGTGCTAAATTAATAATTCGCTAAAATTATAAGATAATACATTTTTGATAATTTCTTTAGACCCCATATAAAATATAAATTAATAATTCCTTATATATAGTCATGTTATCTGTTGATCGAAGTTTACAATGACGAAAGCAGTTCGCAATTGTATTTGCACGAACATCCATAGTCCATGCTGAAATTGCAAGATTCATTGCATCTAATACATTTATTTTTGCTGGATTTGGAACCCCTAATTCATAACCCTCCAAAAGACTTCTATAAAATCGACGACGATAATGCATCTTAAAAGCTCGTATGATCCCCGCGTCACAAGGTTGAATTTTTGAAGTTG
Source organism: Helianthus tuberosus (assembly GCA_030545235.1). NCBI lineage: Eukaryota > Viridiplantae > Streptophyta > Magnoliopsida > Asterales > Asteraceae > Helianthus > Helianthus tuberosus. The sequence continues at coordinate 139,832,133 of CM060426.1, read as the reverse complement.
TGTTTGGTGGCAAAAAAAAATAATTCAACATTTCGTAATCCTTCAATAATTTTTGGATGAGCAGGGCAATATATAAATTAATAATTATTAATTTATCGATTAATTAATAACTCTTTTAATTAATAAATTTTGGTGGTCCCAAGTGTATTATTTTATAGAGTTTCTACTGTATATGGTATGTATGTTTTACTGTATAAGGGGGTTGCCCACTTTATGATAGGGCTCATGCTTTCAATTTGGGACTTTGGGTTATTTGAACCATCCGATTGGATTGGTATAAATGGGCTTTTAAAAACCCTAGATCCTCGTTTGTTTGGGTACCTTTCGCAGCCGCTCCATTTGATCTCGTTTGTAGCTCATTTTGCTTAGACGGTAACCTCAAGCTTGCTTTACAACGTTAGATATCACAAGCTATCTTCGTTTTCAGCGGTTTTCTAGTGTCAATCATCATCTCGTAGCCGTATATTTGGTAAAGTTTGTTGTTTTTTCGTTTTCGCATCATTTTTTTTCTTTTTTGATATATAATAGGGCTAATTAGCATTCACTTGTTCTGATTTTGTTTGAGTAACTTATTTATGTCATGATGTGACTTCTTTTCTCCAATGTTGTTATAATTTAGGGTTTCACATCTGTATAGGTGGGTATTCTTTGTTGTATAATCATTGTTTGTCTGCTACCTTGTCATGCGGTAGTATCTGGTTGGTTTTGTCTCACGTGGGGTTATCATCTCTAAATTGCTTTCTAGCTTCTTTCTTTGGCCAACAAATTGTTGGAACTACAACATATTGTTATTAATTTGAGAGAAAAATGATTTATGACTTCGTGATAGTTGACAAAAACATTGTCTTTGTAACCAAAATACGATCTTGTTACTCAGGTTGGAAAACTGAGTTTGGTATGTGTTTTAATTTAGAAAGTTAAGCTATACTAAATTTTATAGTTTTATGGGTACAATTAGTTGTACAACTCTTTTTGTTCATTTCAATTGATTTTTTTTTTTTTTTTTTGCCAACTTAAAGTATGTGTGAGGTACCTATTGGATCAAACAATGGCATAATTTGTTTACGAGGTAACCATGTTCTCATTATTGTTTTACATTTACCATAGAAACATGGCACAAGTATATTATAAATGCGTGATTTATCCAGACATCTAATGAAACAAAATGTTTGTGCAATGTAATCAGATGTGCGGGAAGCAGTGGCGGATTCAGGATTTTTTTCTACCGGGTTCCTTTTGGTAGATTTTCACTAATTCTCACTATTTTTTTTTCCAAATCGTGTAAGGTTTCCACTAATTTTTTTCATTTTTTTTCCAAACCAAGGGGGTTCCAGGGAACCCCAACCCCCAAAAAATCCCTAGATCCGCCACTGGCGGGAAGCCTGGTGTTACCATAACAGATAAGAGTTAATCACAATGGGGTTTTAGTTACTTAAGCTCAGTTTTGCTTTATTTTACATTATTCAATTTTTTATGCAGGTGTGCAAACTTATCTTTAGTGGGCTAAACAAATGGACTTGTGCTGTTGATAAGGGATTAGGCTAGTGGGCTAGATAATATGTGATGGACTGGAGTTAGGCTTGTAAAGGGAGTGTGCTAGTGCAACTTCAGTGGACCTTATATCAGAGTACGTGTTTTAAGTTTTCATTTTATCTATATTTTAATTATTCTACATGTGTGTTCATTTTGACGTATGATATTATACATCTCAAAACATAAAGCTATTCATCTTTAATAAATAGGGTTAATTTATGTTTTTAGCTTTTTAAAATTTGTTTTGTTATAAAGTTATTTCTCATACATATACTTGTTTCATATATTATTTGATTACGAAAGCATGTATATAAGTTTGTGTTTTGTAATTTAGAAATACAAGATTTTTACATAAAGTGGTTCTTTTTAATTTCTTTAACTGTCTACTATATTATATGGTTAACATGTAAGTATCTAAGTTTCCTTTTGAGTTTTTGTATTGGTGTGTTTACCACATGCATAAAGTCTTATATGTCTGTACTAAATATACAAGCAAACAAATTAAACACGAAAACATAAATACTTACCGATGAAGAATGGCTAGGATTAACATCATCACAGTGCTGTAGCCTCTTCATACAACTTAACTAATATTTGTACCTGAAATTAGAAAATAAAAAGTGTTTATAATCTATTCATTATTAGATTATTAATTGACCGTTTACTTATTTTTTTGTACATACATGTTTATACCTTGTAAACAATTTCCGTATATTGATTATCAATTAATATTAATAACCACCACTCTTATGTGTATTAACCCACACCCCATGTTCCTAGCCTTCAACCGGCCACCATACCATCAAATTTTTACTCTGTCACGTTTATAATATGTTTTTAGATTTGAACTGTTTAACTGTTCTCAAATAATTTGGTTTTTAGTAAGCTGTTTTAAATTTCTTTTAAACTGTCTATAAAAAGATTTCTGAACCATTTATACTCATACATATATATAATCTTCAAAATCCTTTGTTAATGTACAAAAATAGATGCATGAAAGTTAAGTTTAATGCCCAGTTTGTGGTTGTTTTGACTCTTCATAGTTTCTTTCATCATGCTTGAAAGAAAACTAATAAGATGTATGAATTGAATTTTCTTATAATGCGTGAACTACGAAGAAAAGATGTAAAAGTAATACACCTTCATTTTCCGAATCATGTTTTCCACTTGAATCTCTTCATCTTCTCTGGTAATCTGCTCGTTGACATTCACATAGGGTAAAACTTTTTACATCTTAGATAAAAACAAAAGAAGCAAAAACAAATAGTTAGTTATCACTTCAGAATTCAGATCTTAAAAAGGAACAATTAAACACTACTAAGGTTTCAAAACAAAACTTACATTGGAAATATCGGAATCTTCATCATTGTGATTGTGCTTGCAGGTTTGAACATCAGAAGTAAATACGGTTTTGTGTATATTTAGAGTACAAGGTGATGATTTTTTTTTCACGCTTGTCTCTTTAAATACATGTTTAAATGACATGTGCAAACAACAACATACTGCCACGTGTTATCCAGCAACCCACGTTTTTCCCACAATAAAAACTGCCGAAATTTTCAAATTTTTACGGCATTTTTTTATTTTAATTTGAATAACTGCTGCTTCTGCTATAGATAATTTTAATATTTTGCTATTTTATAGTATTTTCGTGAAATTTTTTACACGTCCCACTAAGGTTAGTATTATGTTTTTTTCTCAAGAATAACAAAAAGTATTAGTAATATTTTTTGTAGTTATATTATTAATATTTTTTTTGTTACAATTACATTTAACAATGTTACACGACCACTACCTTTACAAATCTATTATTTCTTTAAATTTTTGCTACCAATGTATTTTTTAACATGTGGGGTTGTTATTAAACAAAGCTTATTACCTATGGTTAATATAAAAAAAGATGATTTTTTTGGCGATAAACATGTTTGAAAATTATTAGTAGTAACTTCAAGTATTTATGCGGCCAAGATACTTGTTAATAGTTTGATGTTATTTTTTGTAGGTTGCATTTCTTGGCAGCAAGCTCTTCACACAGTTATAGCTTTTGATTAAGCTTTGTATTTATTCTAATGTGGTTTTCAAATGATAGAACGTGGGTTGTAAGTCTTCCTAACATGTCGGATAAGAAGGTCAACACATCTTAGGTAACAGCTCCTTCTAGAAGGGTTTTTCTATTTTAAAGGGCTGAGATTTAATTTCAGCTTGATCCAATGGTTGTGATTAATTATAGAATTGGTTGACTTTAATGGGAACATAAGAATATATAATTTAAATCTCTGTTTTAGTTGCTGTTTTCATTTCAGTCGTTGCCCCCTTTTGGGTTTGTTTTTGATCGTAAATCTCTGCTATTAGTGACTAGGGTTTTCTTGTTCGTGTTTTTTGGCGGTTGATTTATGAACTAGAGGGTGTTCGTATGGTTTTTTGTGTAGGTGTTAAATTGGGGATGTATGTTGCGTTGTTGTACGTTTGTTAGTTTTGTTTTTGCTTGCTTCGGGAGAGAGTTTAGCTGTTGAGTTTACATGCACACCAGGTGTTTGATTTAATGCCTCAATGAAAGATGCCCCTTTTTGTTTCAATTTCTGAAACGACTTTGTTTTCAATGTTTAACTACACCACTAATCATTCATTAATTTGCTACCTCTAGCTATAACCGAGTCACAGTTGCTGAGTTGTCACATATGATTTTATAAATGCTGATTTTTGATGGTGAACTATGAAGCTTACTTTTCTTGTGGTAATGTTACAGTATAATAAGAATTCACACCTCGATATGAAAGTATTGAAAAAAAACTTGAACAAGCTTATGATAGAAGTTGTAAAATTCAGAGACTTAAATGTTAGGCAAGCTCTGTTTATCTATGAAATTAATAGGTAAAATGAGCATTTAACATTTTATGGATGGTATTGGTGTTAGAGTAAGGGGTTATAACAATAATTACATTGCATCTGTAGATATGTTTACCTTCTTTTAAGAGTACGCTTTCATGTGATTGACACTACCGCATTAGAACTTTAGAAGAAGGGTATAATTTTTTAACTATTTTTTTAGTTAGACCTTAGATAATCTGGAATTGAAAGTAAGAAACAAAATCACTTTTTTTTTAACCAAACACTAAAAAAGTTAGTTAAGATGGCTTCTTAATTGAGAACCCACAAAAAAATTAGCGATTACTCGCTAACAAATAGGCTTACATGTATATCTGAATAAATTAGAATATTTCATGGTCAACATTATCCCTTTGACCCGTATTAACCAACCCGTTTCTGGCCTCCACTGGTGTATAGCCACTTTTTGTTTGTTTAGCAAGTGTAATTCAGAAAAGTTTTCAGTTCTCTAAGATGTGTATATATATAGAATAAGTATAATGTACAAAAGGGCTTATCCTACATTATCGTACGCGACAAAGGATATAACATGCGTAATTACATTTTTTGATCAAAATAACGTGCGTTATTTTTGGTTCCATGCGTGATTTACCCAAAAAAACCAACCCCCATGCGTGATTACATGTCCAAAGCGTGATTACATGTCCAAAGCGTGATTAGGGTATTGATCCAACGGTTACGCGCGTCGCCTACGTTAATGTACGATAAGCCTTTTTGTATGTTAACCTTTCTCTCTCTCTCTCTCTCTGTCTCTCTCTATATATATATATAGGATTAGGATCAAGAGTGAACAACTTTTTGAGAGTGAACTAATCTTGGCCCTTGATCATTTTTTAGATTAAAAGGGTAAGATTGACATTACCCAAGTATGTTTAATTAAAATCCCTTAATTTTCTCATCTCTTAACTCTCTCTCTCTCTCATTTTTAGTTATTTCTCCATTATTTCTTTATCCATAGATTTTGTTTTAATTATAACTTGAACATTGTTTTTTTATTATCCGTATATATAGATATCATAATATATTGTTTTTAACTTTTTATAATTTTCAATAAACATTAAAAAAATTCTTTGAGATTGAAATTGTAATTATTTTTGGGCATTAATTTTTTTTTTTTGAATATGTGATGAGGGTAGGGATATGGTAAAAAGTGTCTAAAATGTAAGAAGGGTAAGAAGTGTTTTAAACCATTGGATATTTGATCTAATGGTTGAGATTAATAGGGTATAAAAATGTAAATTGTGTTTTAATTAGAGAGACCTTATGTAAAATTGAAGGGCAATAGTGTCTTTTTAAATGTTTGAAATATGGTAACCGTAACCTACACAACCAAAAACTCCTACATTCACTTCTTTTTCCTTAAATATCGGAATTAATGATTCACCTTAATTGTAGGATGTCTTTGGTTGCATATTCTTCATACGTTATCATAAAGAGATCTATAATCAGATTCATGGCGTGGTGTTTTAAAACAACTGGATAAATTGACTATGATTCAAGTCATGGTGTTTTATCTGGAGACATTGTTCATGGCGTGGTGTTTTAAACATCTATGATTCAAGTCATGGTGTTTTATCTGGAGACATTGTTCATGGCGTGGTGTTTTATCAATACAAAACATTCCCAGATTTTAAAACACCATGACTATGATTCAAGTCATGGTGTTTTATCAGGAGACATTGTTCATGGCGTGGTGTTTTATCAATACAAAAACATTCCCAGATTTTAAAACATCATGACTATGATTCAAGTCATGGTGTTTTATCTGGAGACATTGTTCATGGTGTGGTGTTTTAAACATCTATGATTTAAGTCATAGTGTTTTATATGGAGACATTGTATAATCAGATTCATGGCGTGGTGTTTTAAAACAACTGGATAAATTGACTATGATTCAAGTCATGGTGTTTTATCTAGAATCCAGAAAACATTGTATTGTGATTACATCCATGGTGTTTTAACATCTGGACAATCAATACAAAACATTCCCAGATTTTAAAACACCATGACTATGATTCAAGTCATGGTGTTTTATCTGGAATCCAAAAAACATTAAAACACCAATTCAAGATCGAAGCTTTATGTATATAACCCTTTAAAACACCAGAATCGAAGAATGGCGCAGAAGTTAAACGACTGTATTGTCTCTAGCGATTTCATAAGACTTCTTGTATTTATAATTGATGAAGAATGATACGTAGATAACAATCGTATTGGATCTTGCAAAAAAATACAAAATTCGAATCAATCCCTTAACATTCTCATCGCCAGTTTTTTTTTTTTTCAGTTATATTGGAAATCAATTAATTGACAAGAATGTACAATTACTAATATACCCTTTTGAATTAATTAAGATGAGGGACACTTGTCATTCCCAAATTATTTCTTACACTTCTTACAAAAGATGGACTTTGTACAGGATCCTCTACCTATGTGATGAAGTTATTTATTTTTGCATACATGTGATATGTTTCATTTTCATTAATTTCATAATTTTTATATGAATCTACTCGTGTGCATGCCTAATATACTACATGTTGTTAATATACACATATGTAACCATTTCTGAATATAATACACGGATGTATAAAAGACTGTACACATGTGTATAAACTAACAGTTGTGTATCTTGTATAAACTGATAGTTAGTGAGACTGTACACATGTGTACAAACTAACAGTTGTGTATATTGTATAAAGTGATACTAGCGAGACAGTACACATATGTATACACTAACAACTATGTATCTTGTATATACGGAAACTAGCGAGATTTTAGGGATTTTGATTATATTGTTTAATAAATGTGATTTACAAAAGACACAAATACCCTTATGTCATTTATTTTAAAGGGGAGTTACAACATTATAATTACAATCTTGCCATTGTTTAAAAATCTCTAGATGATGTAATCCAATGGCCCAGATTAGTTCACACAGTTCACTCTCAACCTAGTGTTCACTCTAGAACCCTACCCTATATATATATATAGTGTGAGGTTCATTGGGGAACACTAAAAAAGTGGGGAACATTGGGGAACCGACTCAAACGAACTTCGATTGGACTCATTCCAGCGGCATTGGAACCGGCTCGTTGAACCCTAACTATGATCTCTTAACCCTAAATCATAACCCCTAAACCCTAAATATATTAGGGTTTAGCTTTAGGGTTTATCTTTAGGGTTTAGCATTAGGGTTTAGTTTTAGGGTTTAGGGTTTAACTTTAGGGTTTACCTTTAGGGTTTAGCTTTAGGATTTAGCTTTAGGTTTAGCCTTTAGGGTTTAGCTTTTAGGGTTTATAGTTTAGATTTTACGGTTTAGCTTAGGTTTTAGCCTTATTTTTTTAGCTTTAGGGGAACACTAAAAAAGTGGGGAACAGCGGGGAACCGGCTCAAACGAACTCCGATTGGACTCATTCCAGGGGCGTTGGAACCGGCTCGTCGATACCTAACTAAGATCTCTTAACCCTAAACCCTAAATCCTAACTCCTAAACTCTAAACCCTAAAGCTAAAAAATAAGGCTAAAACCTAAGCTAAACCGTAAAATCTAAACTATAAACCCTAAAAGCTAATCCCTAAAGCTAAACCCTAAACCCTAAAGCTAAACTCTAAACCCTAAAGCTAAACCCTAAGGCTAAACCCTAAGGCTAAACCCTAAAGCTAAACCCTAAAAGTCAAACCCTAATATATTTAGGGTTTAGGGGTTATGATTTAGGGTTTAGGGTTAAGAGATCCTAGTTAGGGTTCGACGAGACGGTTCCAACGCCGCTGGATTGAGTTCAATCGGAGTTCGTTTGAGTCGGTTCCCCACTGTTCCCCACTTTTTTAGTGTTCCCCAATGAACCTCACTATATATATATATATATATATATATATATATATATATATATATATATAAGTGCCCGCTAAAATAAGAACCACCTCGAGTTGTAAGAACCGTGAGAACTACTTGATCCGGGGCGAGGTGGACCAAAATTTTTCTTCATAAACGTAGATGCGTTTATTATAAACACATTTGTAAAAAAAAATTCAAAAAAAAATGTTGTGTGTGTAGTTTTGAGCACCACAAGTTTGTGTTTACGGGTATCGTAAATTTTCCAGTTAAATTTACGGTACCATAAACACAAACTTGTGGTGCTCAAAACTACACACACGACATTTTTTTAGCGGTCCCCTATATATATATATTTAGTTGTGGGGTTTGGAGAAGGAGAACATGCATGCTTGCCATTTCACTCTGTCTAAACTTTATAAGTTATTATTTCTTTTAGTTTATAATTTATGCATCATTTTGATAGACAATACATTCTAGCTGAACTGAGGGAGCATAAAAACTCTTAAATTGACTTTGACTTTTTTCAACTTGTTTTACTGCTCTGGGTCAACTGGTTTTTTTTTTTTTTCTTCATGAATTTGTGTATTGCTGAGCTTCTTTTGTATATTAGGCTATGGGGTGTGGATGGAGCCCCATGGGCTTTATCAAGTCCACCTAAGCTCCACGTCAGTGCCACCTAGTATCCAACTCAACCATGGAGCCCCCTTTAAATTGCAGGGTGTGGATGGAGCCCTATATTAAAGAAAACTAAAAAAAAATTTCATTGGTGCAAAACAAGTGGGTCCCACCTATAGAGCCCGTTGCAGCTCGTTACCATGGTGGCGGAGCATCAATGGTGCCCCGGCTATGGCGCCGGCGGTGTGGTCAAAATTGGAGGGGGTGCTATGGTGGTCTAGGTGGCGGAAGGGTGGCGCCCCACACCCTCCAGCCTTAGATCGTGTCACACCCCGATTTTCACGTGTCACCGGTGGGCCCGGTGGGGGAGTATCGTGACGTGGTTGGCAACAATATAGTCAAACAACACAATAATTAATATGCACAGCGGAAGCAAATTTAAAAAAATATGATACAACCGAATTTATTTATTGTAATCAAAGTCACAATATCCGGGTGTTTATCCACAGTAGGATCGGAACAAAATAACATTTAATGGTTCAACAGACTTCAGGCATCCTAAACTTGCGAGACTTTTTATTGATGCTTAGGAGACAATCCAGCCAATTTCGTTTAGTACCTGCATTCAGTATTTTTGGGAAAATACGTCAGTTTACACTGGTACTCCTAATCTGGAACGAAGGTTTATAATAACCTATTAGAATCCTAACGGGTCTTTAATTAAGCTTAAGCTTAGACCGGCTAGTTTCAAAGATACGGTACGTACGCACGATTAAGCGAAGACCGGATAGAATGTGATTTAGACCTGACAAGTTCAGAGACTTGTTTAATATGGGTTTATTATTCACATTCTGGATTTTGAGACAAAAACGATAACGTTTGACCCGTTTCGGCTAGTTTATGCAAACTAGTTACATAAACCGAACCGGACGCGAATAACGCATAACGGGTAACCGAAAAGGTCGCGAACAAGTTTCCTAAGTTAATATGCTTTAATTAAGTTGTGATATCAGTATGATACCTTCCATAATGCCCAAAACGAGTTTAATCCTTAATTATGCCCCGTAGGGGTATTTTGGTCATTTTAAAGATTATAAAAGGGATTTAACGTAACCCTGATGTTCGGGACTGAAGTAATCAGTAAAATTACCTATTTTAATATTTCATATCAGTAGGTATTTAGTCTTAGGTGACAAAATGGTTTTAAACCCAAACTATGCGTTTAATACGCGTATAAAGCCGTTTTAAGCGACGTACGGGTTAAAATACGATTCTGAGTTTTCTGATCAGCAAAACAGGCTCAAAACACTCCATTTATTATTTAAAATCAGTGGCAATTGGATTGGTATCAAACGGACTCGTAGAACTCGTTTTATGGTTTAAAAGGGCATATTCGGTATTTACCGAATTAAGGCGATAAGCCTAGCTTAAGATCAGTTTAAAAATAATTAAAAATATTCAAAAATCCCAAAATATTATTTAACATCAATGGGTAAAAGGTTTGGTGCCGAAAATCGGGTTTAGATAGGCTATGCGCTAATCGCGCCGATTAATTAATAAAAAGCTTATTATTTACGCTATCGCGCATATCTCCTAATCTGGACCTCAAATTGATGTCAAATTTTGAGGGCATGCTTATAATCAGTAGACAAGGGTCTTGTCCACTTACATTACCAAAAAGCTCGTTTTATGATCGAAAGGGCGTTATGGTCAATTTAAAGCATTTAACGGAAACGCGCGAACGAATCGGATAATCAACGAAACAGGTACAGAGGCTTATACTATCATGTAATCCAACCCTAATGAAGCACTAAGGCAATACCAAATCAAATTAAAACGGGTCAGAACCGAAGTCAAAGCAAAAGTCAAAGTTTTGCGACTTTCGGTTCCGAACCGGGTTTAAACAGAAATTTGTCGAGTCGGACAAGCGTAGACAAGTTTTTATACTTATTACCAAGTTATATTAAGGTTAAAATAGGTTACACGCCTCTCGAATTGCTAATTGTGCATTAAATCATATTTTCCATTTCTGTTGACTTTTTCGGTCAACTTTTGACTCGACAAACGACCTAGTTAGGTCTGGAATCGGTATGTGCCCTTATAAGGGTTTAATACCCACATAATTACCTACTTAATGGTACTTTTAATTCGAGATAAGACTGAGCCATGATTGACTAATCTCGAAGTCAACCGTTAGTTACGATATGTTGACTTTTAACTAATTAAGCAAGCTAAACTCAATTAAAGAAGGACTAGCAGACTTACAAGGGTCCTATGCACGAGATATGATCACTTGAAAGCAGGTTGGAGCTCCAAAATCGATCAGAATAGGCAGATGAAGGTGTGAGGAACATTGTTGCACATAATGGCCTTATATAGCACCTTAATCACCACAATACTTTGACACTTGGGGTCTACAACCCACCACAAGCTGCCCACAAGTGTCCCTAGTGCTCTACTACAGTTTAGGGGTCGCCCACATACCATTAATGTCGATTAAAGGTCAAGTTTCCGCGAATCCAGGCTACTGTTTGCCTTTTCTGGTTCTGGGGGCCGGACGCGGCCCGCGTCCCGTTTAACCAAATCTCATGCGGGCCGCATGAGACCTAAAATCTGATTTTTGATTTTCTTTTGTTTTGCAAGTTGTCCCTTGGCTTCACGAAAGGTCAAGTGAGCTTTATACTTGCAATTTGCCCCCTTATTAATTACCCGCAAGGGCTTTAGGACTTATACCCACTTTGCCAAGTCCCTGAACACTTCCGGTTAACCCGAAAAGCCTTAACTTTCAATGTTTGCACTTTAACCCCTTAAATACGAATTTGATCACAACTTGCTCATACGATTAGGAAACTTTATGAAATTTATATCGTGCATTCTAGTGAGCATAATTAACATTTACAAAGCTTCGGGTTTGTCAAAAGGTCACTCAGAGGTATATTTTAAACATGTTGACACATTTAACCCCTGTAGTTTGTAATCTCGCACTTTTTGCTTCGTATGATCCATGATTTATTCGTTTGAGGTTACAACCATCATGTAGGGTTATGATGAAGTATATTTATTCACTGTTGACATTCAGAACCCGAAAAATCACATACTTTCCATATTTGTCAACTTTAGTCCTTTTATACATTCTTTCACACGTTCAAACTTTATGACACGTGTCAACACATTATAGGACGTGAATTTTCGAGGTGTTGCATCCTCACCCCCTTAAAATAAATCTCGACCCGAGATTTACTGAAATAAGTAAGGGTATTTTTCTTTCATCGTGGATTCAACTTCCCACGTGAATTCGGGACCTCTACGGGCATCCCATTTGACCTTCACAAAAGGTATATGCTTTCTTCGAAGCTTACTTACCTGTCGATCTTCAATCGACAAAGGTTTTTCAACAAATCTTAAGCTCTCATCTATATGCACATCTGTATGTGGTATAACCAGTGATTCGTCAGCGAAACACTTTTTCAGATTGCAGATGTGGAACACATTGTGAATTCCATTGAGCTCTTCTGGTAAGTTTAACTTATAGGCAACTGACCCGACACGTTCGATAACCTCGAAAGGTCCTATGTATCTCGGACTTAGCTTGCCTTTCTTACCAAACCGCATCACCCCTTTCCAGGGTGACACTTTAAGTAGGACTTTGTCACCTACTTCGAAATGAAAATCCTTACGCTTAGGATCAGTGTAACTTTTCTGCCTATCCCGGGCAGCTTTGAGACGGTCTCGAATCTGGACAATCTTGTCCGAGGTTTCGAACACTATCTCTGGTCCTGATAACTGGACGTCTCCAACTTCCGCCCAACAAACGGGCGATCTACACTTTCTACCGTATAATGCCTCAAAAGGCGCAGCCTTGATACTTGTATGGTAGCTATTGTTGTAGGAGAATTCGATCAATGGTAGGTTCTTATCCCAACTACCACCCAAATCGATCGCACATGCACGTAGCATGTCTTCCAACGTTTGAATAGTACGCTCACTCTGACCATCTGTCTGAGGATGGTAAGCCATACTAAAATTCAAACGTGTGCCCAAAGATTGCTGGAAACTCTTCCAAAAATGCGACGTGTACCTAGTATCTCTATCAGAGATAATAGACATAGGTATGCCATGTAAGGCTACAATCTTATCAACGTATAATTGGGCTAACATATCGGAGCTATAAGTTTCCTTGATGGGTAAGAAATGTGCTGACTTAGTCAGTCTGTCAACTATAACCCATATTGTATCATTGCCTTTCCGTGTCTTGGGTAACTTGGTAATAAAATCCATAGTTACCATTTCCCACTTCCACGTAGGAAGTTCAGGCTGTTGTAGCAAACCTGACGGTTTTTTATGTTCTGCTTTAACTTGTGCACATGTCAAGCATTTTGCTACATAAGCGGCTACAGACTTTTTCAAGCCTATCCACCAATAATTTGCCTTCAGATCCTGGTACATCTTATCAGCTCCAGGATGAACGGAGTATTTGGAACTATGGGCTTCCTGGAGGATGACATCACGAAGTCCTCCAAAAATTGGAACCCATATTCGTCCATTTAATCGTAAAATTCCATCCTTGCTAAGAGTTAACTGCTCCTCAGTTACTCCTAATTTTTCATTAGGATAGTTAGCTTCCAACACAGCTTCTTTCTGTGCAGCTAACAACCTTTCCATCAAATTATTCTTTATCTCCATGCGCTTGGCATTGATTCGGATGGGTTTAACCCTTTCCTTCCGACTCAAGGCATCGGCGACTACATTCGCCTTGCCGGGATGGTATTTGATTTCAAAATCATAATCATTTAAAGTTTCCATCCAACGGCGTTGCCTCATGTTTAATTCCTTCTGATTGAACAGATGTTGGAGGCTCTTGTGATCAGAATAAATCACACATTTGACACCATAAAGATAGTGCCTCCAAAGCTTCAGTGCGAATACAATGGCACCCAGCTCCAAGTCATGGGTGGTGTAATTCTTTTCATGCACTTTCAATTGTCGTGAAGCGTAGGCAATAACCTTGCCTTTCTGCATAAGCACACACCCCATGCCAGTGTGCGAAGCATCACAATAAACCACAAAGTCTTCTATTCCATCTGGCAATGTCAGTACCGGGGCGTTGCTCAACTCTAGCTTCAGAATATCAAAGATTCTTGCTGCTTAGGGCCCCAAACAAACCTAACCTTCTTCTTAGTTAAGGAGGTTAGGGGTGCAGCAATCCTTGAAAAGTTTTCAATGAAACGCCTGTAATATCCTGCCAATCCCAGGAAGCTACGAATTTCAGTAGGCATCTTCGGCTCTTGCCAATTCATAACAGCTTCAACCTTAGCGGGATCCACTTGGATACCACGCTCACTGACCACGTGTCCAAGGAATTGGACTTCTCGAAGCCAAAATTCACACTTGGAGAATTTGGCATAAAGCTTCTCCTGATGTAGAAGTTTGAGAATACAACGAAGGTGTTTCTCATGGTCAGCTTGATTCTTAGAATAAATGAGAATGTCGTCGATGAAAACGATGACGAATTTATCTAAGTATGGCTTGCAAACGCGATTCATGAGATCCATGAACGCGGCTGGTGCATTAGTGAGCCCAAAAGGCATCACTAGGAACTCGTAATGACCGTAACGAGTCCTAAATGCAGTCTTGTGCACGTCTTCATCTTTGACCTTCAATTGATGGTAGCCCGACCTCAAATCAATCTTCGAGAAGTAACTTGCCCCTTGAAGTTGGTCGAACAAATCGTCGATTCTGGGCAGAGGATACCTATTCTTGATCGTGACTTTATTAAGCTCGCGATAGTCGATGCACAGACGCATCGACCCATCCTTCTTCTTGACAAACAAGATTGGCGCTCCCCAAGGAGATGAACTAGGTCTAATGAAACCTTTAGCCAGTAATTCATCTAACTGCGTCCGCAACTCCTTCATTTCTGTGGGTGCCAATCTGTATGGTGCTCTAGCAACTGGTGCCGCTCCGGGGATGATATCAATTCTGAATTCCACTTGTCTATCTGGTGGTAAACCAGGTAGATCTTCTGGAAACACTTCTGGGTATTCAGAAATGACAGGGATGTCTTCTATTTTCGGTTTAGGCTCATCAATAATTACTTGCGCCATGTAAATGACACACCCCTTCTTCAAACACTTGGAAGCCTTGAGCATAGTCACCTGCTCAGGCAGCCCATACTGGGTATCTCCCCGAATGGTAAGTGATTCACCAGACGGAGTCGTTATCACCACTTGTTTCTGATTACAGACAATTTGGGCCTGGTTATGAGATAACCAGTCCATACCCAGAACTATGTCAAACCCGGCTAACTTAAAGGGAAGTAGAGACAGAGGAAAAGAATGGTTCTTAATGGATATAACACATCCATCTAGCACAGTAGAGACGGTTTCTATGGTACCATCTGCCAACTCTACCTCATAGTTTACGCTTAAGGTTTTGACAGGTAAATTCAACAATTTACAAAACTTATGATCTACGAAAGACTTATCTGCGCCTGAATCAAAAAGTACTCTTGCAAAGACATCATTTACAAGGAAAGTACCTGTTATGACATTATCGTCTTGCACAGCCTCTTTCGCGTTCATCCTGAAGACTCTGGCATTAGTCTTCTTAGCCTCTTCAGGCTTCTTGTTGTACTTAGGGCAGTTGGTCTTGATGTGGCCCTTTTCATTGCATCGGTAGCACGTTGCATCTTTTATCTTCTTGCAATCCAGGGTTTTGTGATCCGTGGACTTGCAAATTCCACAAGCAAAGGGTTTTGACTGAGTCTGAGAGTTCGACTCCAGTCTGCACTTTCCATAGTGCTGCTTCTTGCAAATTTTACACTTGGGCTTTTCACCAGAATTATGCCCATCCTTCCTCGATTCCGACCCTTTCTTGTTGTCACCGCTCCCGCGGTGCTTCTTGTTCGACTTTCGTGAACCATCGTCTTCACGCTTCCTCTTCTCGGCCTCCTTATTCCTCAGCGATCTCTGCCTGACCGCATCCAGAGTGAGGGATAAGGAAATGTCAGTTACAGACCTGAAGGTAGCTGGCCGAGAAGCTTTTACGCTTGCCTTGATTTCCGGGGCTAAACCACCGATAAAGCGAGCGATTCTTTTTGGCTCCAGAGTTACCAAGTAAGGAACCAACCGGGACAGCGTATTGAAGCTTGTCAGGTAAGCTTGACAGTCGAGGTTCGTCATCACCAACGATAGAAAATCAGACTCTATCTTCTCCACCTCATGTTGAGGGCAGTAATTTTCCTTGATTAGGGTAACAAATTGATCCCATGACATATTATACAACAGGATTTTTCCGGTGGCCTCTATCAACGATCTCCACCATGCCAAGGCTTCACCCTTGAAGGACTGTGACACAAACTTAACTACATCCCTTTCAGCGCACCCGCTGATATCTACCACCGTGTCCATCTCGTCCAGCCAAGTCATACAGTCGACGGCTCCTTTTTCCCCAGTAAAATCCCTGGGCTTACAAGACACGAAGTACTTATAGGAGCAACCCTTGTTACGGGGTTCTTGATGCAGTATTAATTGCTGAGATGGGACACTTTCATGGTTGGTGGACTGACGGTCATCACCATCTTTCTTGGGTCCATTCTCTTTGGGAGGAAGCTTGCTATGAGCCTCAGAATGTGTCTTGGGCTTTGGATGTGATGCAGAGTGGGTCCTACTTCGAGTACCACTATACTCTTCGTACTGCCTCTCTAAAGCCCTTGTAACTGCGCCATCAACTAGCGCTTTTAATTTCGCACCCGTCAATGTAATTCGGGCGTTAACATTCTCCTCCACGGGATGGCTATTTATCTCGCCTGAGTCAGCCATTTAAACTGAACTGTTGCAGAAAACAAGAACAATTGTTTATTTGGGAGTTTATGGAATTGTCTTTTATGGCAATTCATTAACCATAGTACAGAGACCATATTTGGTTAATCTTATAAATCATTTTTATTTAGGATTTCCATTATAATTTATCCTAATTATAAAACAATAACAGTTTTATTTATGGCACAAAAGGCCTAGTCACGTGGACATTTTTAATTAATCTATGATTTCAGAGAATCAAAACATTAAGGTATACTGGCACAATAGGCCTAGTCACAAGGACAATATAAATTATAAGCTATGATTTCAGAGAATCAAGGCTTTTAAGGTTTAAATATAGTTTATTACCTTTCTCAGACAGGGAGTTATAGCTACAACTGTCTTTTGGCTCATGTAGAAATGAGCAAGGCCCGTAGGCAGTATATTACCAACGTATGGTAAGATATGAACATCTTAATTGATGATCTTAACCCATGATTCAGAGATCATATAAATTGGGTTTGGAATCTTTAAAAGATTCTTATATGATAACAACGTGTGTGATTTCAAATGAATCACATCTGCCAGGAGTGTTAACATGTTTTCAGATGTTAACAGGGATACGAATCTTTTAAACAGGTCTTACCATCTTGGCCTGGTCTTATATTTGACACGAGGCTAGGTTTCACACTTTAAGATTCTTAATTTAATAATTACTTAGGCAGTTTATTTTAAAAAAAGAATGATTTTAATTTATTTATTTCATTTATAAATTATTTATGCATAAAATAGCAAACATGAAATTTATAAATCAAACATTCCATTAATTCAAAATATTACAAGCTGCCCTAAACGGGTCTTTTCAAATAACAAACTACCCACGTAGGGGTTAAACAAGTACTTACCCACGCAGGGGCTAATTTAAAATACAAGTCCTCGCAGGGACTGATTACTAAATAAATGTCCACGCAGGGACTAGGTACAAAGATAAATGTCCACTCAGGGACTACATACACTCGTAAATGTCCACGCATGGACTTTATTTAAAGTAAACATATAGGTAAAGGATTTACTGATCCTTCTTGCTTTTTCCCTTGATTAAGTTTGTCAAGGTCTTGAACATCCCTTGATTACGCCGTCGGTCTTCCCGTGCCACATGTCGCACCTCTCTAATACTTTGCAGGATCTCCTGATGCAGTGGTGGCGACATTTGTAGAGACGGCGGGGGTTGTTGGTAATATGGGGGCTGTGTAGGTATCTGGTACCCCTGGACTGGGTACCCTACTCCCTAAGGACCTCCATACGGTCCCTCAGGGTTCATGGCGTTATAATTAGCCGCTACCAGGTACGGGTCGGCTTCAGCGTAACCGGGGTTAGTGTGAGTCGGTGGCCCAAACGGGTTGTACATCGAAGGACCCGTGTATGCTGGTATCTGGTTGTCAAAACCCATGGGTGGTGGTTGCGGTGCAACGGGGTTGGAAGGTCCACCCATTTGTGGATCTTCTTGGAGTGGCGGGTAATGACTGCCACTTGATCGTAAAGGAGAGCTGAAATGGAATTCTTCTCTCCGTGCGGACATCCGCGCTCCGGTTCTCATACGCCTTGACGGTTGTGGAGGCGCTGGCTGAACTGGTGGCGGTGGTGGCGGTGGCGTAACTGCCACAAACCGGTGATCCTCAGAGGAATCTTGATGATGCTGCTGCTGCTGAGGCTGCTGCTGCTCATGAGGCGACGAATGGTGAGAAGGAGGTGTGTAGTACCATTCGTGCCGAGTAAATATAGCTTGGAAGCTGTCTGGACCATCATAGCGTGGTCCGTGATAAGATGAACCATCCGAGACCTCGATGGGATGGTTGGGAGTTCCGGTTGCGGGTTCGACGGGGTCGTCGTCCTCGTTCATATCGTTGCCTCCTGAAAAATGGTCCTCCGGTCCCAATGGGTTGAAACCCACTGGTTCTTGAATGTAATTTGCCGGGTTAAACCGGCCTTGGAAGAATGGTGTGGGGTCACCAAAGGAACGGTGCGACACCGATCGCTGCAATGGTATGTAAGAATGGTACGAGTCTTCAGGCTCGTTCTCTGATTGTGGCCCGTATGAGTTCTGGACGGGGGTTGTTGAACTGTGAGAAACCGACCGTCTAGCTGGTTGAAAGAGGTTTCTCTGGTTCCGTCTTGTACCGTCACTCTCGGCGGGAGTAGGAGCTAGGGCATGCGAGGGTCCTGCCTCGTGATCGTTAGGTGCGGGGACTGGCCCCTTTCCTCGTCCTCCTCTCCAGAATCTTGGTGGCATGTTTCCTGTCAATACAATATGAGAAAACAACAAACATATATAAAATAAAATAAAGGACAACAATATCAAACAAGTTGGAATTTGTCCTATGTTATATGTCTAGACTCGAAAGTTTAGAAATGTGCAATTGTGTAACTGAGATTAAACACAGAAGGCTAGTGTTTAATTCACTCAGTGTTGGCTCTGATACCAACCTGTCACACCCCGATTTCCACGTGTCACCGGTGGGCCCGGTGGGGGAGTATCGTGACGTGGTTGGCAACAATATAGTCAAACAACACAATAATTAATATGCACAGCGGAAGCAAATTTAAAAAAATATGATACAACCGAATTTATTTATTGTAATCAAAGTCACAATATCCGGGTGTTTATCCACAGTAGGATCGGAACAAAATAACATTAAATGGTTCAACAGACTTCAGGCATCCTAAGCTTGCGAGACTTTTTATTGATGCTTAGGAGACAATCCAGCCAATTTCGTTTAGTACCTGCATTCAGTCTTTTTGGGAAAATACGTCAGTTTACACTGGTACTCCTAATCTAGAACGAAGGTTTATAATAACCTATTAGAATCCTAACGGGTCTTTAATTAAGCTTAAGCTTAGACCGGCTAGTTTCAAAGATACGGTACGTACGCACGATTAAGCGAAGACCGGATAGAATGTGATTTAGACCCGACAAGTTCAGAGACTTGTTTAATATGGGTTTATTATTCACATTCTGGATTTTGAGACAAAAACGATAACGTTTGACCCGTTTCGGCTAGTTTATGCAAACTAGTTACATAAACCGAACCGGACGCGAATAACGCATAACGGGTAACCGAAAAGGTCGCGAACAAGTTTCCTAAGTTAATATGCTTTAATTAAGTTGTGATATCAGTATGATACGTTCCATAATGCCCAAAACGAGTTTAATCCTTAATTATGCCCCGTAGGGGTATTTTGGTCATTTTAAAGATTATAAAAGGGATTTAACGTAACCCTGATGTTCGGGACTGAAGTAATCAGTAAAATTACCTATTTTAATATGTCATATCAGTAGGTATTTAGTCTTAGGTGACAAAATGGTTTTAAACCCAAACTATGCGTTTAATACGCGTATAAAGCCGTTTTAAGCGACGTACGGGTTAAAATACGATTCTGAGTTTTCTGATCAGCAAAACAGGCTCAAAAAACTCCATTTATTATTTAAAATCAGTGGCAATTGGATTGGTATCAAACGGACTCGTAGAACTCGTTTTATGGCTTAAAAGGGCATATTCGGTATTTACCGAATTAAGGCGATAAGCCTAGCTTAAGATCAGTTTAAAAATAATTAAAAATCTTCAAAAATCCCAAACTATTATTTAACATCAGTGGGTAAAAGGTTTGGTGCCGAAAATCGGGTTTAGATAGGCTATGCGCTAATCGCGCCGATTAATTAATAAAAAGCTTATTATTTACGCTATCGCGCATATCTCCTAATCTGGACCTCAAATTGATGTCAAATTTTGAGGGCATGCTTATAATTCAGTAGACAAGGGTCTTGTCCACTTACATTACCAAAAAGCTCATTTTATGATCGAAAGGGCGTTATGGTCAATTTAAAGCATTTAACGGAAACGCGCGAACGAATCGGATAATCAACGAAACAGGTACAGAGGCTTATACTATCATGTAATCCAACCCTAATGAAGCACTAAGGCAATACCAAATCAAATTAAAACAGGTCAGAACCGAAGTCAAAGCAAAAGTCAAAGTTTTGCGACTTTCGGTTCCGAACCGGGTTTAAACAGAAATTTGTCGAGTCGGACAAG
Organism: Helianthus tuberosus; assembly: GCA_030545235.1. Classification (NCBI taxonomy): domain Eukaryota; kingdom Viridiplantae; phylum Streptophyta; class Magnoliopsida; order Asterales; family Asteraceae; genus Helianthus; species Helianthus tuberosus. The sequence goes on along the minus strand of CM060426.1, from coordinate 139,811,376 downwards.
CGTAGACAAGTTTTTATACTTATTACCAAGTTATATTAAGGTTAAAATAGGTTACACGCCTCTCGGATTGCTAATTGTGCATTAAATCATATTTTCCATTTCTGTTGACTTTTTCGGTAAACTTTTGACTCGACAAACGACCTAGTTAGGTCTGGAATCGGTATGTGCCCTTATAAGGGTTTAATACCCACATAATTACCTACTTAATGGTACTTTTAATTCGAGATAAGACTGAGCCATGATTGACTAATCTCGAAGTCAACCGTTAGTTACGACATTTTGACTTTTAACTAATTAAGCAAGCTAAACTCAATTAAAGAAGGACTAGCAGACTTACAAGGGTCCTATGCACGAGATATGATCACTTGAAAGCAGGTTGGAGCTCCAAAATCGATCAGAATAGGCAGATGAAGGTGTGAGGAACATTGTTGCACATAATGGCCTTATATAGCACCTTAATCACCACAATACTTTGACACTTGGGGTCTACAACCCACCACAAGCTGCCCACAAGTGTCCCTAGTGCTCTACTACAGTTTAGGGGTCGCCCACATACCATTAATGTCGATTAAAGGTCAAGTTTCCGCGAATCCAGGCTGCTGTTTGCCTTTTCTGGTTCTGGGGGCCGGACGCGGCCCGCGTCCCGTTTAACCAAATCTCATGCGGGCCGCATGAGACCTAAAATCTGATTTTTGATTTTCTTTTGTTTTGCAAGTTGTCCCTTGGCTTCACGAAAGGTCAAGTGAGCTTTATACTTGCAATTTGCCCCCTTATTAATTACCCGCAAGGGCTTTAGGACTTATACCCACTTTGCCAAGTCCCTGAACACTTCCGGTTAACCCGAAAAGCCTTAACTTTCAATGTTTGCACTTTAACCCCTTAAATACGAATTTGATCACAACTTGCTCATACGATTACGAAACTTTATGAAATTTATATCGTGCATTCTAGTGAGCATAATTAACATTTACAAAGCTTCGGGTTTGTCAAAAGGTCACTCAGAGGTATATTTTAAACATGTTGACACATTTAACCCCTGTAGTTTGTAATCTCCCACTTTTTGCTTCGTATGATCCATGATTTATTCGTTTGAGGTTACAACCATCATGTAGGGTTATGATGAAGTATATTTATTCACTGTTGACATTCAGAACCCGAAAAATCACATACTTTCCATATTTGTCAACTTTAGTCCTTTTATACATTCTTTCACACGTTCAAACTTTATGACACGTGTCAACACATTATAGGACGTGAATTTTCGAGGTGTTACAGATCGACATTCATGTTGTAGCATCCAGTAGATCATTTTTCATGTCTAAATTGGGGATGAGTACTAAATTAGGGTTCTTGAACCTAAAAGTCGAGGTTTTTGATTTAATTAATTCAAAGAAAAAAAGTTTGTAAATAACATGTTGATGCAACAAATAATAGACCAAGGCCTGTAGCGATATCTCCGGGTAAAAGGGTTCAAGGGTTTCGATTAGCCTAACGCAGGTCGTGGGGTCCCCCCACGTTTGCAAGACGTGGAGAGAGGTTCATTAGTGTTATTGTTGTTCTTCTTGAATTCTAGACTGATATGAAACCATCCCAGAACGTAATCGTTGGAGAAGATGAATTATTTTGTGTGAAGAAGAGAAGCATAAAGCTAGCTCTCATGGGAGAAGAAGAAGAGAAGCAAGCATGAAGCTTGTTCTTGAGAGGGAGAAGGAGAATCAGAGAGTTAAGATAGTTTTCAGCTGATTCTGGAGTGTCCCATACGTTTGGCATGGGCTGCAATTTATAGGGGAAGAGGTTTCTCAAAGGAGAAACCTTTAACTAATGAACCTGGCTTGCAGTGAGGGACTTACCCTTTTAGGGGTTGAACGGTTTGGACCTGCGGACAAAAGGGTGTTCTCTGTGCACATGTTCTGTCTGTGCAGAAATGGTTCACACGTTAAGTGTTGATGTGACCGGACACTGTGCTTGTCTTTTTACTGTTCACCTGAGTTTGCGCGTTTTGAACCTCTCAACCTTTTAACCTTTTAAGCTGTTATGTATATTAGTCATTTTATTGAGATTTGGGCTACCCCCGTCATCAGCTCCCCAAGTCAGAGGTGTTTGGGTTGTAAGCTCAAATGCTTCTGACTTTTACACATTATTTTTTATTGCTTAAAGGCTTCAGGGCTTTAAGGCGTTTGAGTTTTGAGATTTGAATTTCGGAATGATAGTAGGCTTCAAGGTTTCAAGGCTTGAAGGCTTAAAGGCTTCAACTGTCTCACTCAAGAGGTAGTTGAGGATCGACCTAAAGTTTAATCCGGTGGCTCTGGGTTTTGGCAAATCGATCGGTTAGTGTCCCGTTGGTTCGATTGCTCTTAGTTTTCCAACTTGCGCCATCCGTTTTCGGTCTTTATTCTGAATGTTTTAGAGTATTATCGTATGTCATTTGGTCAGTTACACCCTTAAGGTCTTGCTAGGGTTTTACACTTTGATGTTTTGTGTCCAGCGATAGGGTATGACCCATCGTTGTTGTTGTTCCGCCGTTTCTTCCAGTTAGCCAAGAAATGCGATTGTTTTACCTTTGAAACATCTCAGGTTGATGTATGTTTAATTTCGTCTATGGTTACTACCCTTGGTTCTTGGAAGGACCGATTTTCCTGGATTTCTGAGTCCATTGTTCCTTTCAGGCTTGTTTGGAGGCACCCTTATGCTGTTTTAAATGAGCTTGAACCTTTCAAACACGAGATAGATGGTTGTTGAAGTTTATTAGGGGTGTCCTTCCAGGCTTTGTCCCTTTCCTGAACACTTTTTAGTGTTTGATGGGTGTGAGCACTTAGTGGGACAAGCCGGATCGTGGCCCTGTGCTCATGAGGGATGATCAGGGTATAATGTTTTGCCTTATTCTTTATCAAGAGTGATGATACCTCTAATGTTGTGTTTGAGGATGCTGAGGCTACCCCCTGGTGAAGATGTTGTTGCCAGAGGTGCTGAACACAGGTTCGAGGGTTCAGGTTTTGTGAACGTTCCAAATGTCAAAGGCTTTACTAGGTTCGGTGCTTCCAAAGCTTCTATTCGTTGTTTAACCCGACGCATGTTAAAGGTAGCTGACTATCCATCGGCCTCTGAGCCAGTGCAACTGAGTGATGACATAGATGCTTCAGATGATTTAGAAGCTGGGGTTGGGGAAAATCAAAAAAAGGACAAGGGACGGCCCTTGGTGGTTTGGCGGGTAAAAAGGTTGTGAGCTTGAAGGGTTCCGGGAAGGGTGGTGAAGGTTCCACCAATGTTAATCCAGGGGAGGTTTATGTGCTGGATTGGAAGGTCACAGTTGGTGACAGCTTCAATCCTTCATCCGTTTGTGAGGATGTTCTTACCCACTTTGATTTTCCTGTTGTTCGAGGTTCTTGCTCATCTATGGATGATGACCTGATGATTTCGAAAAATGGTAATGGGTGCTTGTAACCTTGTTGCCTTGCTTCCAGAGGGTGTATCCCGATTTCGAAAGAGGATGCGAGAATATGATGTCTTCTCGAAGAAGACGGATGAGATGAAGGCTTCACTAGCTACTCTAAAGAAGGAGGCAGAGGGTTATGCTGGGAGGGAGAAAAGCTGATGTTGAGGATTGATGAGCTTTCTTCCCAGCACAAGACTGAGATGGTTGAGTTGGAAAAACGCTTGGAAGCTGACAGGGTTCAAGTCAGGATCGATAAGGCTGCCTTGGAGGTTCAGAAAAAGGCCTTATTAGAGGAGAAAGAAGGGTTAAAGGCTTCACTTGCCCAGGCAACTAGTGATAATAAATGGCTCATTGAGTATGGATTCCAGCAAGTGGTTAAGTATCTTCTCCATTCATCGGAGTTCAAAAAGGTCTTGGGTGATGTGTACACCGAGCTTCTTGCTCATGGGAGACACCAAGGTTTGTTTGCTGGTTACAAAGCTTTGTGAGCCTGGGGAGCCTCAGGAAAAGTCTTCTCTTTTTCAACCCAAAGCCTTCGAAGCCTTCAAGGAAACTGTTTTGAAGGTAGGGTATATTATTTACCCTTATGTGGGTGAAGTCTCCAAGTGTTTTGGTAAACCTTTGCCTGTCTTGCAGGAGCTAAAACCCAAGGGCCTTAATGAGGCTGTTTGTAACGAAGTGTTGAAGTCCCTCTCGAAGAAACGTCCTTGCTTCGGAGATAGCGAGGAAACGTGTTCTGAAGGTGGTGAGGGCTCAAAGGGTTCAAGCCTTGAAGCCTCCGAGACAACGGGTTTCGTAGGGAGGAAAAAGAGGATGGATAAAAACACCCAAGATGATGGGGTTTCGAATAAGGATGATGCAGCAAAGTCTACCATCTCTGATGCTGACAAGTGAAGAAGAAACTTTGATTTGTAGTATTCTTAGCATGTCGAACAATGTTATGGATTGTTTGTTTGAACATCCTTTTATTTTAAGGGAATCGTTTAGGTCCCTTGGTGGTTAAAGCCTGGCAGGCTTGTGGACAATGTTTTATGTTTGATGGCCAGTATGGCCCTTGCTATCTTTAACTTATCATGTTATGTCTATTGTGTTGTTCTGTTTACTCCCTTGTGTTTTTATTGGTTTTGTATGTTGTCTTTGTTTTGGGCGGTGCATCTTATGTTACTTATACCTTAAAGGGTTCAGTGCTGCAGTCACTTAGCCTTAGGATATTTTTAACAAGAAGATACAACCTCTGTCCTATGTATGACATTCACTTAGAGTCTTTTTGGTTCGTAAGCCAATGTTGGGGCTTAAGGAACATTTGGTGAAGGCTGTTCAAACCCGTCTATGAGACATGTTTTTCAAGATTTCTATGAGTCTCACGGAGTTGTATTGATTTAGGAACTCACCCCTTATATAGGTCCATTCAACCCTTGAACCTATTGAGCGATGTGGCCTGGGAGCTCATCCCCTTACATGGCCCTTGCCATGGAGTTTCTTGCTAGGTTCTCAACCTGATTATAGGATAGAAAGACAAATTTTGATTCATCGTTCATTCATTTCAAAGTATTTTGATTACTAGGGGAATAGAACAACTTTTGGGAACTATTTGTAATACGTTTTGGTTAAACATGGAACCTTTTAAGGTTTTTGCCATTCCAATGGCGGGGAAGCTTTTTGCCTTGCAGACCTGCCAGCTTGTATGATCCCCCTTTGTGGGCTTTAAGGATAGTGTATGGCCCTTCCTACTTAGGGCCGAGCTTTCCTTGGCTTTCTTTCTTGCAGGCCTCATTATTTCGAAGCACAAGGTCCCCAGGCTTGAAGTGTTCATACTTCACCCGTGTATTGTAATGAAATTCCATGTTTTGCTTGTGCCTTGCTTTTTGTATGGCTGCTTAATCATGAGCCTATTCGAGTTGTTCCAAATTCAACATCGTCTCTTTCTTATTTGGCTCGAGGTCGATGTTAAATGTGCTTTGTGTTGTTACTCCGATTTCAGCTAGGATTACAGCCTCTGATCCAAACACTAGGCTGTAGGGTGTTTTCTTGTGGCTCGTTTTCTTGGTTGTTCGAATCTCCAATAGCACATTGGGAAGCTATTCGAGCCAGTTGTTGTCGTATCTTTCCAATCGAGATTTAATCATTTCAACAATGTTGTTGTTTATCCTATTAACTTGGTCGTTGGATTGTGGGTGAGCTACCGAGCTGAATACTTGGGTTATTCTGAACTCCTTACACCGGGAGCTAGAAGGCTTCTCGGCAAACTACTTCCCGTTATCCGTGACTAGTACCCCTGGAGCCCAAAACGACAGATTATGTTTTCGTAAACGAAATCAATGACCTGTTTCCCTGAGATTTTTGCCAATAGTTTTACTTTTGGCTACTTGGTGAAGTAGTTCACGGCTACCAATGAGAGCTTGACTCCTCATTTGGCTAGTGGGGATGGACCAACGATGTTTATTCCCTACTTGTGAAATAGCCAAGCCGAGGAGATGGGAACGGGGTCATGTTTGAGGCTTTTGGGTACCGGAGCATGTAACTGACAAGCTTCATACTTTCACAGTTGTTCGGAGGTATCTCGATGCATGGAAGGCCAAAAGTGTTCGAGGTTCATCAACTTTGACACTACCGATTTCGGGCCACAATGAGCTCCACATATCCCTTCGTGAACCTCTTTGATCAGATATTGGATTTGTTCTGGGCCAACGCATTGAAGTAGTGGTGCAAGGTATCCTTTTTGTAAAGGATATCTCCTTGTAACACATATTGCCTTGACTTGATACGAACCCTTTTAGCCTCAGTCTGGTCATTAGGTAATTTACCATTTTGAGGAACCTTTCAATGGGAGTCATCCAATTTGGCCCTTTTTTAGTGATCACATCTTGAACCTCAAGTCTTTGGATGGATGAGGTTTTTAACACCTCAATTAGTACCTTCTTGGTGAGGTGGGCAAAACGTAGGAGATACAAGTTTGCTTAGTGCATTAGTTCTCTTGTTTTGAGATCTTGGAACTTTTTTGATGGAAAATGTTTGAAATGTGTTCATCAATTCCTTTGATTTCTCTCGGTACTAATACATGTTGGGTTCTTTTACTATGTAGCTGTTATTGTCTTAGCTTGAGAGAGTCTGTGAGGACTTGAAGCTTTTGAACCCCCATTTCTTTGGCTGCGTAGTTGTCACTTATTTGGTTTGAAACAAGCAACGAGTCTGTGAACACTTGAAGCCTTTTGACACCTCTATTTTTGCAAGCTTGAGCCCAGCAATCAATGCTTCATACTCAGCTTTGTTGTTTGTAGTCTGAAATTCAAGACGAAGGGCATACGTGAATTCCAATTCATTAGGATCAATTAGAACTAGCCCTGCTCCTGACCCTTCAATGGTTGAAGCTTCGTCGGTAAAGAGCTTCCAGGTATGGGGGTCAGAGGGTTCAGTGGAGGTTGTATTGACTTCCGTTGTGACTTTTTTAGGGACTTCTATGATGAAGTCAGCTGAGACTTGGTCTTTGACAGCTTTTTTCGGGACATAGGTGATTTTTTAAGCACATTCTTAATAGGTTAGTCAGTGACCACTTGTATCGGGTGTGACTGAAAGTACCTTCGAAGCCTTCTAGCCGTTTGGACTAGGGCTAGAGCAAGTTTTTTCAAAGAAGAATATTTGATTTCTGCTAATTTTGAAGTTTTGAAAAAGTCAATGGGTATCTGAACTTTATTTCGTTCAATGATTAGAGTCGTACTTATGGTTTTTTCAGCAATCGAAAGGTGGACAGAGATCGTTCCTCCTGTTTCCGGAGCTGAAATGGTTAGGAGTGAAGCCAAGCGTTGCTTCATTTGGTTGAAGGCTTCCTTTTGAGGTAAAACGCTTCAAAGCTGTAAGCTTTCCATCGAAAGCCTTTCTTGTTAGCATATCCCTTGAGGGTTAGCTTTTATGCTTTGTTTCCCAATGATATGCCCTACAAACGAGCACTTGATTGGATTAATCCTCATGTTGATCTTTCTCGAGTTTTGGAAGGTTTCTTGTATGTTATCGAGCATTTGGTATTCCGTTTTGCTCTTGATCACCAAATCGTCAAAATAAGCTTTAATGTTTTTGCCGATTTGTCTGGCAAACGCTTTGTCAACCAGACGTTGATAAGTGGCACATGCATTTATTAAACCAAAAGATATTTTTTGATAGCAAGATATACCTTCATCAGTGTGAAATGTGGTGTTTTCTTCATCTTTTTTTTTTATTATTAGGATCTGATGGTAACCCTTTTAGGCGTCAAGAAAACACTTGAATGGGAAGCATGTGAGCGAGTTATCCTTGAGGTCTATCTCGGGTAGCGGGTAGCAATCCTTTGGGTGTGCTTTATTCAAGTCTTTAAAATCGATACATATTCTCCCAGACTTGTCGGGTCTTTGAACCATGACCGGATTGGCTACCCATGATTGATACTTGACCTCTCGAAGGATTCCGGCTAAAACAAGCTTTTCCATCTCTTGGCATTATACAAGGCTTCTGTTAGGGGCTTGACTCCGTTTCTTTTGTATAATGGGCTTAACATCAGGTGGGATCTATAACTTCATGTTTCAACAATGCTACGAGGGATGCCGGTCATATCTTCCGGGCACCAAGCAAAGACATAGTGCAAGAGCAGCTTTTTAAGGTATGAGATGGTTTCTTTGGAAAGGTTAGTGTTTACCCTTATCCCCTGTTGAGGATATTTTGGGTTTATGTCCAACCCTTGTTCATCGTCTTCGTCCTTTCTTGAGCTTTCCCCTTCAACCACAAAAGCTTCTTGGGTAGGTTGAAGGGTTGCTATCCCTTTTTCAGTGGGAAACATCATAGTGCCTTGACCAACTGAAACTGCCATTCCGAACACACTTTGACCTGGCCTTCTTGTGATGATATCATAGTTGGAAGGGATATTGATCACCGCAAAAGTGAGTTGTTCAGTTCGTCCCTTTGTTCTCTTGTTGAACAAACATTATGGGTTATTTGGCCTAAAGGCTTGATAGGTATGTCTGCGATACCTTCGATGGAGGATTCAGACTGTTGAAACTTTGAACGTTCATCGTTGCTGAGAGGGTTAAAGCATTTCTCAAACATGATTATGGCGGTTGCACCGGTGTCAATGTAAGCCTTTTGTGTCTTGATGGTTCCTATGTTGGATTCTATCACCAGAGGGTTTGAAAGCAACTCTCCTTATGTTGATGTTCCCATGCCTAGAAATGATGGTGTTTGTGGGAAGCTTTGTTTTCAAGGTCGACCATGTTCACTATTATTATTATTATTATTATTTTTTAAACCATCTTGTCCTTGACCCCTTTAACCAAGTGAGCCAGTTTCGGACTTGACGGCTTCTTCGATCCTATTTTTGGGTTGGAAGAAATCATTGGTATGGTGACCTTTCTATTCGTGAAACTCACTATATTGGCTTGATTTTTTCGATCTTTTGTTTTTTGGCAAAGGTTGAGGAGGGTGGAAGCTGTGTTTTACCTCTTCGGTTGCCAAGATCTCTTGCGGAGTATTGGTTAAGGCTGTAAAGTTTATGGTTTTTTCTCGGCTTGGAGGGTTCCGACCTTCGGGCCTTCTGGAATCCGATCCTTTGAACCGTTTGTCATAAGAGCCGTACTGGAAGCTCTGGTTAAGAGTTTATTTATTTTTTTTTTGTTCTTTGATGTCTACAGCTTATTCTCCTCGAATGTGGGCCTCAGCCCTTTTGAGTGTTTCTTCAAGGGTTTTGGACAGGCATTTATTAAAGTCTCTTGTGAGACATTTGAAATTTATAGCATTCATGAACCCTGTAACCCTAATCTTTTCATCGGCGTAAGTTAAACCTTCCTTCTGGTACCTTTCGGTGAAGTCTCTGAGACTTTCATCGTCATGTTGTTATGGGAAACCTTGCTAAAATCGTCAAAGGTCTGAATGCTTTGTTCAGGAAGGTCATTAAACCATATGCGTGGAGACCCTTCAAGGGTTCGTATGAACATGAGACAACATCCGGGGTTGGGCCATTTTTCAATTCTTGTTGCCCCGACGAAGATTTGGAGGTGGTTTTCGGCACCGTAATAGTATCTTTATCTAGGTTTGAAACTCGTACTCAACAATTTGTTTGGGAGAAGCAAGACAAGTTGTTGGGCTTGTAAGGTTTTGAGAGGTATTTTACTACCCTTGAAGCTGGGTTACCACTTGAGGTACCCTGGTAAGTGGTTGGCACTTGGTTGATGAAGTTAAGGTTAAAGCCTTGAAGGCTTTCTGTGTCATCATCCAGCTTTTACGTGCTGCAAAGGAAATTATGTCATCATCCGTGTCACCAGCTAGGTCATAAGGTTAGAGCCTTAAAGGCTTTCTAATGGTAATCATAAAAGATGTTATCATCTGTGTCATCAGCTGGGTCATAAGGTTAAAGCCTTGAAGGCTTTCTGATGGTACTGTATAAGGCATTCCCATGGATGTGCTCATGACCGTACCTCGAAATAACAAAGAGAGGAGGAACACTTGAAGCTGGCGACTGCCATAATTGATCAATAGTGGTTTCATGCCCAATAGTTGTACCGTTTGTAACGGGTTGGGAGGTAAATAAAGGAAAAGCTGTTGGACTTGTACTCCCCGAAAGCTCAAGGGCTTGAGTGGTTGGTCTGTCACACTAGGGCCAGCTTTAATGTAAGATGTGGCTGAACGTGAGCTGCTAAAAGGAAGAGATGGAGGGCCAGGTGATAATGAGGGTTCAAACTCCTCCTAATTTAGTCTTATTCTTACCCTTTTCTTTCTTTCTATGCTCACATGCTAGTTGAGAAAAGATCTCAGTTGTAAGAAATTTCTAGATACTCCCTCGGGTGTTAGATCTATGCGTTCCGGTGTATGCATTACACCGATTTGAGGAGATGCAACCCCTGGTCGAGATGGGGTTGGTGTTTGAAAAGAAGTGAATTCCGGGAACATAGTTCCCGGTGGAGTACTTCCGGGAGTAGAAAGAAATGTAGATTTGACCGGTGAGATCCGACCAGAATTTGGTGTTAAATCGGTGTTATTAGGCACCTGATTTACCTTGCCAAGAGACTCGCTTTCAGACATGATGTAAAGAGAAAATGGAGCTACACAACTGGTCTTTAAGATAAAGTAAGCGGCGTAGCCCCACGGTGGGCGCCAACTTGTTGATGCAACAAATAATAGACCAAGGCCTGTAGCGATATCTCCAGGTAAAAGGGTTCAAGGGTTTCGATTAGCCTAACGCAGGTCGTGGGGTCCCCCCACGTTTGCAAGACGTGGAGAGAGGTTCATTAGTGTTATTGTTGTTCTTCTTGAATTCTAGACTGATATGAAACCAGCCCAGAACGTAATCGTTGGAGAAGATGAATTATTTGGTGTGAAGAAGAGAAGCATAAAGCTAGCTCTCATGGGAGAAGAAGAAGAGAAGCAAGCATGAAGCTTGTTCTTGAGAGGGAGAAGGAGAATCAGAGAGTTAAGATAGTTTTCAGCTGATTCTGGAGTGTCCCATACGTTTGGCATGGGCTGCAATTTATAGGGGAAGAGGTTTCTCAAAGGAGAAACCTTTAACTAATGAACCTGGCTTGCAGTGAGGGACTTACCCTTTTAGGGGTTGAACGGTTTGGACCTGCGGACAAAAGGGTGTTCTCTGTGCACATGTTCTCTCTGTGCAGAAATGGTTCACACGTTAAGTGTTGATGTGACCGGACACTGTGCTTGTCTTTTTACTGTTCACCTGAGTTTGCGCGTTTTGAACCTCTCAACCTTTTAACCTTTTAAGCTGTTATGTATATTAGTCATTTTATTGAGATTTGGGCTACCCCCGTCATCATAACAGGTTATATGGATGTTGATATATACCTAGACTCATGTTTATATATGTAGAAATTTCACATACCCTTGAACGTGTGACCTGCTGACCTGTTCCTTTTGCAGGAAAGTTTATGTTCTTTTATCAACTAATTATATTATTTGTTCATAAATGTAGAACTGTAGTTTGATTGCTGTGTATATATTTGTATGTTCCGTCATATGTACTATGCATATTGCTATAGAAAATGTTCACTTAATCTGTTAATTTGACTATATCTTTGGGATACATTTGGATCTTTTAGGCTGCTAATACTCTGTTAGTTGTTAGCTGTTATCCATACAAACCCTATAGGTTCTTCAATATCCACATTTTCATTTTATTAAATTAGATTACTTTTTACTATTTATTTTATTAATATACAACGCCTTAATACTTTTTGTGTCCTAGGTTACATTTCTAATATCACTATTTTTTACATGGCCACTCACTCTCTGTTGGATTAGGTTAAAGTGGGAGCTGTGTGTGTGTTTAGGGACCCAGATGGGAAAAATCAGTCAATTCATCAGTCAACCTCCGATCGAAAACAGGGTACTCTGTTTTGGGCATCCGAGCAGCCGGTTTCGTCGGAATCCACGTCAGCGTCGCCTTGAAACGCTGCGTTGACTACGTTTTATGGTTAGACAATTGTAACAATTATTACGATCCTACCCACAAAAGGGCGCCGACATTTATTGGAAAAAATGGGATTTTCATTGTGAAAGGGGACATAAACGACACCGTTTTGCTGACCAAACTCTTTGAGGTAAACATTTTACTCATGAGATGCATTTAGCTGCTCAAGCTGGTGTTAGATACGCAATGCAGAATCCAAAATCATATATTCATAGTAACATTGCTGGTTTTGTTAATGTTCTTGAAGTATGCAAAAATGCAAATCCACAGCCTGCAATTGTTTGGGATCTTCTAGTTTACTCATGCGAATATTAGTTTAGAATTTTTAATTTAGGGAATACTTCGCCTGTGCCGGTTTCGGATCTTGTTAGTATTTTGGAGAAGTTGTTGAAAGTGAAAGCGAAACGACGTGTGATGAAGTTGCCTAGAAATGGTGATGTCTCGTTTACTCATGCGAATATTAGTTTGGCGCAAAAGGAGTTTGGGTAGTATAAACCAACGGCGGATCTTCAAACGGGGTTGAAGAAGTTTGTTAGATGGTATGAGAAGTATTATGGTTTGGGAAAGAAGATTGATCATTGAGGCAAAAAGTGGTAAACTTGTTCTTGAATTCTTATTCATTTTGATATATTCGCATGATTGATTTGTTAATCCTACACTTTATGAAAACAAGTTATCTTGTTTTCAACTATTGGTATATGATGTTGCATCAAGTAAGGAGGAAAGAGGGATCTCACACGATGAACAAGTTTTTGTGGTCCATCGTGGTCTTCATTTGAGAACTTTGCGTTCTTGTTAACTAGCGCGAATGTAATTAATTGTAGTAGCTCTTATTGTTGGATTCGTGACTAATAGAGCAAAATTTATTTGATTGGACTTTTGTATCATTTCATGGTATTCAAATAAATAGAACACATTAGTTTAAATGTTATGATGTTTCTTGATTGAAGGTTGACTTGCTGTGTTTTTTTTAATTTTCTTTTTATTATAAATTTCTTGATATGAGTTTGGTTTTTATGATCTCTTGATAATTTTTTTTTCATTTAGTTTTGACTTTTATGATTTCTTTTGTTCTTTTACCTCATTGCTAGTCTTTCTTTTTCTGGAAACTGGATCCATGAATGGACAATATTTGTGTAAACTTTATAAGAGATATTGCAACATGAATGGATACCATTTGAGTTACTACCAAGAGAATTACATGTTCATTGACACAAATTTGTTGGGAGATTGACTTTGTGTAGATAGATCACAATCAAACTAAGACTTAGCGAATACCCTAGATCGATTATTAGTTAGTTTGCAATGGAATATTTGTTAATCGATATGTCAGGTATCACTGTTTTAAGCACAAGGTATTCATAAAAATTGAATGTTTCATAATACAATCAAAATACAGGCGATTTCCTAGCTAACACTCTAGCTATGAAGAGGGTTACTTGCAGATTTCCTCTAAAATATGCACACATATGTTCACACACCGAATTCACACTTAACTGCTTGACCAAAGAAGCTATGGGGTCAAGTGGCAATAAATTCAATGCGGACTCGTGAGTCGTGTATTCATAATCTTGTTGAGATTTACATAAGCGATAATTACGTATAACATCTTCTTAACTGACCGTCTTAATCCGATTATAGACTGACATGTGGCATCTCTTGTTCCTTAACGAGAAATCTTTATCAATCTTCACCAGATTGGTGGGAAGTTTCTTTTATTTTCATCAGATGGTAACTTGCCATCAGAGGCAAGTTCCACTGATTCTTCATCAGTTATAAGTTACCATCATAGGTAACTTAGCCCATGAGCGACCAGACGCAAGCTCTAGGGGTTCCTTCAGTGGCAAGTCTTCTTCATTAGCAACAAAACCTTATTAATGGCAAGTCTTCTTCATTATGAACCTCTTGTCAATAATAAGGCTCCCTCCAAGTTAACAGCCTACATAAACGTATAATTATTTAATTCAAGATCCATACAAACCAACGAAAATAACTAAAATCAGGCAAAACCTTGAGTTCAAAATCGGAGCTCTAGATGGCGAAATTGGGTCCCGTGAGTCGGGTTTTGTCTATTGCATTTGTCCAAGTGCGTGGCTTGTTGAGACGTATAACTCCACATGTGATGAAAGTCATGCCCTTTTCAGTTTTAAACCATTTTCTAGCTCACTTCTGTGTGTCTAGTTGCTCCAAATACGAATCTGGTAAATCATGGATCAACTCCATATCACCATCAACGTAAAGATTAAGCATCATTTGTTACCTTCCACCTAAATATTCCATCCTAGTAAACAAGAGCATATGAAAAACTGCAACATATTACTTCACTTTTTTTATTACCTTTTAATATGTAAAATTACTTTGAATGCATAATACCACTGGAACTGTATGATACGAGTCTTGAGAGTTGAGTTAAAATCTGCATTAAGATACTGTATCTTTTCTAGGCTTTCTTCACTCGTACTACTTGCAAATTCTTCAACATCTGTGACTTTGGATGTGTGTTGTTGATATGCAGAAGAAACCTTGGTAGAATGTCTTCTTTCTTCAACTCTAGTCAAGGGTCAAACAACACACTTTGACATTAGTGGCCAAACCATTGTTTTGAAAATTAATTTTAACAAGAATATAACCAAAACACATAACACCTTCTAAACACTATTAAAAGAAAGTTAGACTACTATAAAAATTAGTATATTTTTTATAATCGTAGTTAAAACATTAACTAGAGATGAGGTTAAAAGAAATTAAAGTGTTTGCATGTCAGTCCAACAATCCAACCTGACCCGACCCATTTCAACCCTTACTAAACCATTTTTCTTAACCCAGACCTCTTTCGACTCGTTACGCAATCCACCCATAATTTCTACTCGTTACGCAATCCACCCATAAGTTCTGTAGGAAAAAAATTATATGCTTACTAGAGTCCCTTGTTCATTTGTTTAGTCTTCGTCTAGAAACTCATCAACCACTTTGACCTTTTTATTCTAACTTAGCCTCTGCCCTCTGGTGTGATAATCTTGGTCTTCAATCTCCGTTAATTCCTTATCACATTTTAGAGTTCACAATACAGCCTAGATTGCCTGTCGCGGAGAAAGAAATGTGACTAAGCGTAATGCCTAGAGTGAATGAATACAACAAAATACAGAAACAAACAAGTCTATAACGAATATCATATACAAGGTTTTAACGTATAAGAGTGAACATTACAATTATTTAGATAAAATCCCAAGTTGCCTACTTCTATTAGGGCAATCTTTTATTTTTTGTTGGCCAAACTAATATTCGTTAACTTCTGCACATTTATGAACTATATACATCTCATCTAGGTTTGATCCTTCAGTTTAGTATACAGATCATGTAACCTGACCCGATATCATACCTGAAACCGGTTTGACCCAAACTGACACCCGACCCAAACCGCCAATTTTTCTATCAAATCCTACTCTCGTTACTAAAACCGGTTTGGACTCGAACCTGTTTGAAAAACAGGTATAATCAGGGTCGTCCCTAAGAATTCTAAAAAAACTTTGGGCCCTGGGCGAGTAGTGAAAATCAAGCCCTAAAATATGTATTTTAAAAAATCTATATAAAAAAGCTTAAAATGTATTAAAAAGCTTAAAACATATATATATATATAGGGTAGGGATCCTAAGAGAAGTCCACCCTATTTGAGAAACTTGAGAAGCAATCTGGACCACACATTTTCCCTAAGCAAAAAATGCAAAAAAAAGGTGAAAAAAATGCAATTTTTTTTTTTTTGAAAAATCACTGCTTTTTCTTTAAGAATTAAAAAAAAAAAATTTAAAAAAATTTTTTTTTTTTTTTTGGAATTATACACATGTGTATATTGTTAATCTTTTAACTATACATATATGTATATTGTCAATTATACATATATGTATATATATGTTTAAAATTGAAAAAATGTGTATATTGTTAATCTTAAATCATAAACACTAAAGCTAAACCCTAAACTCTAAACCCTAAAGCTAAACCCTAATGCTAAACCCTAAAGCTAAACCCTAATGCTAAACCCTAATGCTAAACCCAAAAGCTAAAACTAAACACTAAAGCTAAACCCTTAATGCTAAACCCTAATACAAACCCTAAAGATAAAGCTAAACCCAAAAGTTAAAACTAAACCCAAAAGCTAAACCCTAATGCTAAACCCAAAAGCTAAACCCTAAATACTATTGCTAAACCCTAATACTAAACCCTAATGTTAAACCCTAAAGCTAAACCCTAAACCATAAAGTTAAACCCTAATGCTAAACCCTAAATAACACTTATTTTTCAATTTTAAACATGTATATACATATATGTATAATTGGCAATATACATATATGTATAGTTAAAAGATTAACAATATACACATGTGTATAAATCCAAAAAAAAAAATTAATTCTTAAAGAAAAAGCTGCGATTTTTCCAAAAAAAAAAAAAAAAAAAAAAAATTGCCTTTTTTCATCTTTTTTTGCATTTTTTTGCTTAGGGAAAATGTGTGGTCCAGAATGCTTCTCAAGTTTCTCATTTAGCCTACTACTTCTCACATGATCCTTATCGTATATATATATAAATCATATTTTTTAAAAATTTATGGCCGCGGGAAATTTGGGCCTCGGGTGGTCACCCGGCCCATCCACCCCTAAGAGCCGGTCATGGTATGTAATATTAGAAAACTAGGTGTTTAAAAAGGTGAAACGCTTTCAACGCGGCCCAAACCGATTTGTATGGGATCAAATATTTTACTTCATAACCGGCTTACGACCGAACCGATTTTGACTCAAAACGGTTTTAACCAAACCGAGCTGGTTTTGGTAAACACCTAAATGAAGACTATGAATTATGAAATAGTTTATGTTGGGCTAAATAACATTCCTTAATTGTAAAGCAGTTGGGCTTCCAACATTAAAACAGGCCCAAACTAGAAAGAAACCAGTCTTTGAAAATAAATAGTAATTAGAGCTGGTTTGACGATGTTAATTGTTTTTTTTTTTTTTTTTTTTTTTTTTTTCAGCAATAATATATATTTAGCTTTCATTCATACTTGTCAAGTTAATTGTTACCTGACGGAAAAATTACAGCCGTCGATCGGCTGTGATGGCTTTATAAATCCGATATGAAGTGTGAAGATGGTGATTTGGTATTCACGACAGGAAATCTGTTTTCAGTGACTACAGAGAAAGAAGAAGAAGAAGGTAAGGGTTATTTGTTTAAAACAACATCTAGCAATAATAATTAACTGATATTTAATTAACATGTATGTACCTTTCTTTCAATTAGTCTTCAATTGTCGATGCAGGGGATATGAGAGATGAGGGGCCAGTAATGGGAGCCTCTTCCTTCACACCTTTCTTTCAATTAGTCTTCAATTGTCGCAGGGGATAAGGGGATATGAGAGATAAGTGGCCAGTAGTGGGAGCCTCTTCCTTCACACCTTTCTTTCAATTTTGGGCATCTCCATATTGTCAAACTCAAAAGTGAAGGTAACAGCGTCTCTGGTAGATCGGTCACCTTTGGGCAGCTGTAAATGGCCAGATGTTGAAGGGATGTGAGGTGTTGTAGTCCCGTTGAAACTGATTCCAGATTATCAAATTCGGATATTGTCAAAGTTGTAAGAGAAGAAGGGAAAAGGGGGGACAATTGACTAAAATTCCTCACATCAGGTTCATTATATAACTCTAGTTTAACAAGGGAAGCTGGGAAATTCTGATAGCCCCATTCTGAGATGGGCTTTTTCAACCCCCCTATCTTAAGGGAACACAAATTGGGAGGCCAAAGCCCACGAGGAAAGGAAGCATCAATCATTGGACAATATCTGATACACATATGTGTTAACATGGTGAGACTGGATAGCTGAAGGTCAGGAAATGACTCCAGATTTTCACAAGAATTTATGCTCCAACTGATTAGATTTGGTAGCTGCAGGTCACCAAATGCCTTCATGTTTTTGCAATGATGAACATACAGTTCTGTGAGATTTGGCAGATGGAGGTTAGGAAATGACTCTATGCTTTCACAACCTACTATTGTCAACCTGGTGAGGTTTGATAGCTCAAGGTCAAGGTCAGGAAATGACTCTAAGCTTTTACAACCATTTATATACAACGAGGTGAGATTTGATAGCTTATGAAGATCAGAAAATAACTCCATGTTTTTGAAAGAATATATTGTCAAAGAGGTGAGGTGAGTGGAGTTACTCAATTTATTTATTGATTTCAGATTTTCACAACCCCATATATCTATAGTAAGTGACTTGAGACTCTGCCCTCCTCCACCTGTTGTTGTTGCTCTTGGGAAGGAGACATGTCTAACTGAACTACACCAACTGATAACTAATCTCTCAATGCTATTTGGACAACACAAACGCTCCATACTATCACATGACTGTATATACAACATCCTAAGAGATGATAGGAGGTTGCTCCCAATGTTATCCTCATCCTCCTCTTTCTCTCCTAAACTCACCAATTTTTTACAATACATCACCTTCAATTCCATTAAATTTACAAGAACTTTACTTGCCTCTGTATTTGATTCCCACAGGTATCTTATTTCATCACAATCATGTATGCTTAGTTCTTCTACTGCCCCTAAATTCTCTATAACACCTCTCCACACCTCATCCGTAAGCCCTAAAATAGATCTGATTTCTATCTCTGTGGTTGATGAAGCTGCTCGAACCAGACTTCTCAGCACACTTTCACAACATTTATATATTCTTAAAACTCTTAGTGCAGGTAATGCTTCAAGTGAGACATCAATCAAATTGGGACAGTTTTTAATTTGAAGCTCTCGAAGGCATGGAAACATTGCCTCGCTATTGGTTGACCATATCTCCCAACTCGACATATCTTCAAACCTTAGAATTTCAAGCGAAGGTAGTCGCCCAAGTGGCGGTAGAGATGTACATTTTCTACAAGCACGTAGCGACACATGAACCAATCTATTAAAAGACGGATCCCCAACCCAATTTGGAAACTCCATTCCCTCGTAACACTCAACCTCAAGCATTTTCAACTTATCACTGCGAGGCTTTAGCTCATTGAGAACCTCCTTCTCAAGTGTTTCACTTCCGGAACCATCTCCCCATTTCAACTCTAACTTGCTAATCTCTTTTAAATATAAGTTCGCTTCCCGTGCATGCATTGAGCTTTGCACATTGTTCAACCCCTGGATGGAAATTTCCCCGTGTAGATCCTTTAATCCCTTAAGCTCGGTTATTGCAAAGCCACTATGTCCTTCAATGATAACTTTAGTGAGAGTTTGTAGGCTTTTCAACTCACCAATCCCCAAGGGCAAGTTATTCAAAAGTGGAGTATTTCTAATGTCAAAATGCCTTAGCCTTTTGAGTTTAAAGAAGCTTTTAGGCAAATTGGTCAGACTTTCACATCCAGAAACTATCAATGTCTGTAAATTATAAAGATTGCCAACATTCTCAGGCAACTCATTTATACGTGTATCAGATAGATTAAGATACCTCAGGTGCTTCAAAGTACCAATGGAATTTGGTACCTCACTTATGTTAAAACGCCTCAAAGAAAGAACCCTTAACAGTGGTAGCTGAGGAAGCAAGTCAACCAAAATCTTGCTGGATAAGTAAAACTTGTCCCAGCCTTGATCTACCCCAACATATACCGCTAACAATGTTCTCAAACTTCTGGCCTTTTCAAATGCCCCGAACTTCTGGAAAGCTACATACTTCTCACGAATAAATGACATATGTCGGTACTTGGCTAAAGCTTCCTCCGTCATCTCCATCTGATTATCAAACCGTAAAAAATATTCTCCAGCAACAAATGTGGCCAGGTCGTTCATGAGATCATGCATCACAAAAAAGGATTTGCCAATAGGTGCAGGTTGAAAAAATGACCTCGATAGCAATTTCTCAAAATATTCATTGCCCAAGCATTCTGGTGACTTGTTTACAAGTGAGTCACCCAGATACCCTTCAGCCACCCATAATAATACCAACTCCTCTTTTTCAAACAAAAAATCCTTAGGGAACAAAGAGCAATAAGCAAACAATCGCTTCAAATCGGCAGAAAGATCATGGTAACTTAGCCAAAGGGCCGGAACAATTTCATTAGCAGTTTCTAAATCCCATATCTCACTGTTTAACACATCATTCCATTCTTTTTCTTCTTCGGTTTTTGCTCTCATTAACCTTCCAATTGCCTTTAAAGCTAAAGGCAAACCACCACATTTTTTTACAATACCTTCAGCTTGTGGTTTAACTGTTGCGTGTGAGTCAAAGTTATCCTCATCCAATGCATGTAGAGCTAATAAAGACAAAGCATCATCATGCGACAAACGCTCGAGATGGTCTAGATGATTAAAACCTATCTTTTTGAGCAGTTGCTGCTTGCGAGTTGTCATAATTACCCGACTTCCGGTAGCCCCAGAATGAAATGGACACACAAGGTTTTCCCACTCTTTATACTTTTCATTCCACACATCATCGAGCACTAATAGAAACCGTTTGCCCTCAAGTTTCTCTTTAAGAGCAATTTGAAGCTGATTTATATCTTTAAAATGCTTGTTTTCTGTAGCCACAGATTGATAGATGGTTTCACTTATTTTAAATATATCAAACTCATCGGATACGCAAACCCATGCCATGAATTCAAAGTGATCCTTCACTCGCGTATCGTTGTACAACATTCTAGCAAGAGTGGTTTTCCCTACCCCACCCATACCAACGATGGGTACGATGATAAAGTTTTCCTTAGATGATTCACCTACTAACAGCTGGTTGAGCAATCTCTTTTTCTCACCTTCTCGCCCAACAACATAAGATTCTAGCAAAGAAGTTTCGTCTCGTCTACTAGCATATATTGGGTTTGCACCTTTCACAATCAAACCCAGCTCAGATTTTTCTTTATACAGACGTTCTAACTCGGTGGTAATATCTTCCAACTTCTTATGCAATCTACAACTTAAAGAGAAATTCGTGCAACAAGTTAGGATGAAATTTCTTATCTTGCCGATGACTGATTCTGGCTCCTGGGTCAGCTCTAGACGCATAGCTTCAGTAGCTACATCGTCGAGTACGTCTTCGATATCGTAAGCCAAATGTTGGAGATCATTTAGCCACCGTTTAACAGCTTCTTCTTTTATCTCCTTTTGAGAAGCATCATTGAGCAGAGGCTGGATCTGGGACAGTTTCTTTCCCAGATTCTTCAGGTCGGATTGGATTCGCTGAGAGAGATCATATTTGCTGGAGGCTTCATCGGCTAGCTTCTGGAAAATGACTTTGAAAAGGGCAGCAACAGCGGTTTCAGCCATTGTTAACTAACAGTGAAGATTGTAAACTGGAAATTGGAATATGAGAGTAATTGGTGTGTATGCCTGTATGGTATGAATGTATGTATGAAGAAGATATTCAGTTGAGTGGAGATGATAAGATAGGAGTGGTCTGAGTGGAGATAAGAAACGAGTGGACAGAAAGAAGGATACGTTTTATAGACATTTGAACCAATTGTCTTGGTCAATAGTTTTTTTAATATATCATACAAAGAATAATTGCTAGTATATATGCCAACTTGCCGACATTCATTTTTATTACTTATTTAGTTCCAGGGAAAGCTTGAAAATTTGATGTGAGGAAGTGAAAGTGACATTTACAAAGTTAGAGGGTTACCTTTGACATAATGGCAAAGTTTGAGGGTAAAATAGGCTGCATAACAAAATTTTAAGTATTAAAAAGAAGTTGGAAAGTATGAAGGTCTTTTGTGTGAGTTAAAAAGTTAAGGGGTCAAATTTGTCAATATTCAAATGAATTTTGCAAAGTTAAAAAAATTGAGGGGGATTTTTTGACATTGAGAAGACATGGTCACCGACCATGCTCTTTAAGAGTATATAAATGTTGCTGATAGAAAACAGTTTACTATTTTTGTAAAAAAAAAATTAATAGGAGTGAACTATACAAATAGAAATAGTCTTTATAGCATGAATAATGTTATAGGGATGTAAAACTAAAAGAATAGAATGATGATTGACAAAACACTAGGAAAAAATGAAAAGAGAGATTTAAGGTAACATCTTAAAGTAACAAATAATATTATAATTTGACATGGCACACTCTCATTGGTTGATTTTGAATTTTGAAGTTTACCACTTTCAAGTGTCTAACCACTCCCTATACCCAAAGTGATCAAACTCAAACCAATAAATTCAAATAACACGTGAGGCACTATAATAAGCTTTCTTATGGTAATGTGTTATGCAGCAGCAGATTAGACATATCCTTAGACATAATTGTCACTCTGTCAATCAACATATATGGTGTACTTTATTGCAAAATAGATTCAATAATCAAGGAGAACCGATTACAAAGAGAAAGATTGAATTTGCTTCACTGATAGAGAAGGAGGAAGAGAAGACTCGGGCCTAAACACACCAAGCCCAATAGGAAGAAACAAGATCAGAAAGAGTATAACTGGGCTTCGATATTATGAATTTGAACTATTAATTTTAACCGAGTTCATGAATCTTACACAGCCAAATCAGTTAGCTTCAAGAAAACAGTTGATGCATGCAGAGGTTGATTTCTCTCACCAGACAATAAAGCGCCTGTGAGCCAACTCGGCCTGGCAAGTTTGACCCATTACCCGACTCATCCACCAACCTCTGAATGTCATGTCTCGACCAAGTATATAGTTGAGCAGAAGAAATGCACAAGACTATAAACTTCAGAATATACGTGCTTAGCCTTTTGAGATTTGTTGAAAGTATTAATTCAATTTCAGTTGCAGTGTTTATTTAGTGTGTTGTGGTTATTTGTTTCTTCAGGCAAACCTGTTGATAACTTCAAGGACTAGGTTTGCAATACTGTAACGGTCAAGAGATATTGTGCATTTATACATTTCAGTTGTCGTTAACGGGTCAAACAAGTCAACCTACGCATGACAACTCAAACTTAAATTATCACCCCTGCTTTTAAAGCTGCTATATACCCTTGTTACTATCAGCTATGTGATCTCCTAGAAATATCATTAGTAAGTCAAAGTGTACGGTCACACGAACCAACCATTCATTAAAAACATCATGCCAACTGAATAATGTTTGGTACATTTTCAACTGCTACAACAGCCCAACAAAAGAGAAACCAAGACTGTGCTCAGCTAAACAAAGAAAACCATAACAAAATCACAGCCCGGCAATTGGCCCCACCGGTTATCGTCGGATCGGGGATCGATTAACATTCACAAACATAGGATGAACAACTGTGAGTTTGAGTATGCACAAAATTTGTGCAGGGACTCGTCTGGTGAAACATAGACAAAGAAAATAGACAATGTAAACTTCTAATTTCACACATACAAATGAAGACATCAGTGGGTATTTATACCCTTGCAATACAATACGACAGTTATTTAACTGTTTTCTAACTAACTAACATAACTACATAACTGAGTTTCTTGTTCATAACGTTTTAATTCTGCAGTTGTCTTTTTTATGAACAAGTTTGACTTTTATAATTGACTTTTAAAAATTCTAAATTTCTTGATTATAAATCTTCCAACAGTTATAAAATTGAAATTTTGGTTTTTTACTTCATTTTCTTAGTCAAATTGACCACCTCCATTAACGGTCCCAAGCTTTTCTAAATTTTCGTGATCTAAAAAACTTAACATCTAAGATGTTATCAGTTATATCTTAACTAAATCAACTCAATTCAACTTGTGTTAAAAAGAAATATGAATTCAATGGAGAGTTTTTTTTATTATTTTAATGTTGCATTTTAATAGTAGGCTTTTTTTTTTTACCCGCGAATTTGGATCACTAAAAAATGATTTTAATTGGTTGACCCCAAAGTCCTATACTCTGCCCCTGCCTACTACTGAATCACCCTCAAAGTTCCAACAAATATCAAAGACAGAACAAAACAAGTGATGATAGTTAGTCCCCCGTAATGGGGCGTTTTTTTTAAAAAAAATTCAAAAAAAACGCCAGAAAACGCCTAAACCTCCATTACATGCAGCGTTTCGGGGCGTTTTTTTTTTTAAAAAATTGCTCCGGCGTTTTTATAAACACGCTGAATTGATCTTGGGTTTGCGAATTCGACCGTTGTCAAACGGTCAAAACTTTATTTTTTATTTTTTTTTAATTCAAAATTTTACCCACTATATATATATCAACCCTTTTTCTTCAATTTTTTATACAAAATCCTCCTACTTTCTCTCCCACTTTCTTCTATTTTTTATAAAAAACACCCACTTTCTCCTATTTTTATACAATCATGCATCCATACCGACCCCCTTTTGGTGGCCCCGCTAGACCCACGAACCCGAACACAACGCAACCGCAAAACCCGTATAACCTTCAAGACATGGACCCAAGCTTTTTACCGTACGCGGCTTACTTGACTGGCGCGACTCCGTTTGTACCTCCCACCTACGGCTATGGTCAAGCCGGCGGGTCGCAACCGTCACAACCCGAACCCGAATCCGAACCCGATGTCGATGTCGTGCCGGAGACGCAACCCGAACCGGTGCAAGACAAATCGAAACGCGGCAGAAGGTCGCATAAGAAGAAGGAAAAGGACGAACCTCGACGTACAAAAAAAACCATTAAATGGACGAAGGACGAGGAATACACGTTGACTCGGGCGTGGCTCGACATTTCGGAGGACGAAGATACCGGTAACTTATATTTTTATTTTTTATTCTGTTTTTTTTTCTGTTTTTTTATTCTGTTTTTTTTTTCTGTTTTTTTATTTACTGTTTTTTTATTTTTTTTAATTTCAACTTATATTTTTATTTTTTTTTAATTTGTAGCAAACTTTCAAACGGGCCCCGTTTTTTGGGATAGGGTTCGTGCACTCTTTTTTAGCACGTGGGGTCAAGGCGAACATCGGGACAAAGATTCAATTTCTAGCAAATGGACCGACATCAACAACAAGTGTCACGCGTTCCAAGAAGTTTACCAACGTAACTACGATAATCGGCCGAGCGGTGAATGTGACGTCGGGGTTTTAACAAAGACTTTGGAGGAGTTCGATAGGACGAAATGCCCTTTCACGTACTATAAGTGTTGGGAGCTACTACGAAAAAGTCCAAAGTGGGCGTTAGTTAATCCAATGACGTCAAGTAGTAGACGTCGGGCTAAAAGGTCAAAAACATCATCCTCCGCTGACCCGTCAACTCCGACATCGGATGCCCGCAATGTTGATTTAAATGAAGCGGTGGACGTTGACGAGGGAATTCAAGAAGAGTTGGTCCGACCCACCGGTAGAAGAAAGGGAACCGGGAAAAAAACGGTCGAGTCGTCTTCCGATCTCGAGTTAAAGGATGATTTCGAGGAGATGAACCGTCGTCTCCAAGACATTCGCGACCTCGGCCACAAACGTTGGGAGATTATGAAAGACCGAGTGGTTGAAACCAAAAAGTTCAACGACTTGCAAGAGGCGAGACAAATGGAAAAGGACATTGAGTTTTTGTCCAAACCGATCGACCACCTCCAAGGCGACGCGTTGATCTTGGCTCAAATGCGTCGCCAAAAAATACGAGAAAAATATGGACTTTAGATCATCTATTTTTTTTTTTAATTTTTTTTTCTGTTTTTTTTTTTCGGTTTTTTTAATTTTCTGTTTTTTTTTCTGTTTTTTTTTTCGGTTTTTTTAATTTTCTGTTTTTTTTGGTATTTTTTTTTCAAGTATTGTAATTTTTATTTTAAATTAATGAAGACTTTATGTTTTAAATTAAAAAAAATAATTGTCAAATGATTGAATGGGCGTTATTGGAATAATGCCCCACTACGCCTCTTTTGCTATAATGCCCCATGTGTGACTAGGATGCCACGTGTCGTATAATGCCCCATGTTGGGGGCATTATTCTTGTTTACCACTACGGGTGGTCTTAGGTTATTTTACCAAACCAAACAATACAATAAGTGAATGATTAAATAGCATAACCGAGTTCATGAATCTTACACAGCCAAATCAGTTAGCTCCAAAAAAACAGTTGATTACAGATCAGAGACAATGAAACAGCATAAGGGTGGAGGGTATGGTCAATCACCCTAGGGTGTTTGAGTGAAATTCTACCCAATAATATTATGCCATGTCAACTCCCCATTTTACACTCAATCACTAGGTATAGTCAAACAACCCTCAATTAAAAAAAAAAAAAAAACTTGATTGGTTGAGTGATCCTCTCTCCTCTCCTCTCAATCACTCTCACCCATTTTCGGTAAACACTCACCGAATTCCCCACCCTCTCTCCAACTCACCGAAGCTCAAACAGTCGGTATAGTCACCGATCGGTGACTTATACTACCCGCACAACTCCCAGCACTCTATACCCTCTACCCTAATGGTGGACCGTGGACTTAAATAATGTCCTATGAATGACAACACTAAATTAAAAACTTTCATTTAATATAATTTGATACGAGGAAAACATCACCAAAATAGTTAAGATCAAAGTCTCCATCATGAATCCTAGGTGCAAGCTGGATATCCTTAGGCATGCATGATCGTTACTCTTTCAACACGACAGTTGCAGCCCTTAATCTGTGTGTTTCTTTTCTTCTCTGATTAAATTCTGCTCTTGGTTTACTGTTTGTTTGAAGGAAGTTGGTTGACTTTCAATTCCTGCATTCCAAGCCAGTATTTCTCACAGTAGTAATAAAATAATAAAAATGATATCAATCAACAAAAATAGTCAAAAACTTTTGAAATGACAGAGACAAAACTTACCCCTGCATTATTTTTACACAGACTGTTATAATTTTATTCCTTGTCTAACTCCGATTCAAAAAAGTTGTTTGAATGAAATCTGATTCAAATATTGAAAGTAGAAAAAGTAATGATACATAAATAACAAGTACCTGTCTTATAGGTAGACGCAGGGATATGCGAGATGAGGGGCTTGTAGACAGTAGTGGGAGCCTCTTCCACCATTACACCTTTTTTCAAAATTTTGGCATCCAAAGATTCCCACATGTTGAAGGGGTGAGATAGGAGCCCAAAGTAAGAGTAGCATCCCCACCCCACACCACACAGATTGTCATCAAAGTCAAAATCAATAATTGAATTCAGGTCATCTCTCTCTTGTTTATCTGCAGAAACCCTGATAGAATGTCTTCTTTCTTCAACTGCGACTTTAAAATTCAAGGGTCAAACACATTGCTTTCCAAGTGCAAATTAACAAGAACGCTAAAAAACAACTTTTTTCCATTGAATTATTGTCAAAATACTGAAGAATAGTAATCAATTTGAAGTCAATTTTAGTTTGTTTGACATCAAGAGTCAAACTGCACTTCATATAATGAAAAGTTTAAGGCAGTGGTTTGAGTGGAATTCCTGAATATCAATCATTTGACCATACTTATAAATTGATAAAAGCCAGAACTTATGAATTCACAAAATGTGCAAGTAACAAGTTTCAAATATCAAATCACTGAGCAACCTCAAATAAAAAACAACAGTCCAAATTTAGAAACTTAATCCAACATACCTTAACATAACTTTTGAAATCGGTCTTAAACATTAGTTGGATCAGATGTAAAAACCTGTCGCGGAAAGGACTAATTAATCTGTAAGATCAAATGTATAGAACCAAATAAGTAAATATTATTTAAATGTAATTTATTTGAAAAGGAGATATATAGATTCTCAAAACAAGTAATATATCAACACTCTGACGTTTTAAAAGGATGCACATATTGTATTCATATTGTCATGTGATTCTAGAAATTTATTGGTAAAACTGGGCAGATTGTTTAAACTAGAATCCAAATTACAGGCATATGAAGCTCATGATCATATGCTAATGGATTCAACAAACCAACCTATGAATTCAGCTCTCTGACAAAAATACATCTTATGATAATCTGTATACTTTTGTATCTAGTCAAATGACAAAATTACCCTTCACATCCAAGTTTCACTCTAATGACATAACTTGAAGGTTGACTCTTTTACTAGACCCCCTTCAGTTTTATACATGATCTCAACTAGAAGAAAATGGTTAATATGGGTTGTACTTTACTAACCTTATTACTTTAGTAATGAAAAATGGAGTATCATTGAAATAATGCAACTTTTGTTGACACAATAAGAGCAGGCGGGGTGGTCCGTGATACCACCCCATCACGCGTTAATCGACCACAGAACACCGCCGCCGCCCACCCCATCACGCGTTCTTTTTGTAACGCGTTGATTGTATAACGCGTTGAAATTGGATAAGGCTCTGCATGTTTGGCGACGAACCTTCATGAATATGGAAGAAAATGGTGACGAAGACTATGGGTGTTCGACGAACCTTCATGAATATGGAAGACTATGGTGACGAACCTTCATGAACCTTCATTCTGTTTGACGAACCCTTTCACTTTTTTTTTTTTTTTTTGAAAAGAACCCTTTCACTTGTTTGAGGAACCTTTAAATTGGATTCAATTTAATTGAAATTTATAATTTAAAATGAAAATTAAAAAAATTTGGGAGTGATAGAATTCCATCACTAGTGATACCACCCCCCCCCCCCCCCCCCCACATTTCTATCACTAGTGATAGAATATTGGGTGATGACATGGCATGAT
This sequence comes from Helianthus tuberosus, assembly GCA_030545235.1. Classification (NCBI taxonomy): domain Eukaryota; kingdom Viridiplantae; phylum Streptophyta; class Magnoliopsida; order Asterales; family Asteraceae; genus Helianthus; species Helianthus tuberosus. The sequence goes on along the minus strand of CM060426.1, from coordinate 139,782,958 downwards.
TTGATTGGATAGTGGGAGTGATAGAAATCTATCACTAGTGACCACCCCTCCTCCCCTAATTAATAATTTTTTAAACAATTTTGGACAAAAAGAGTTTTGGGACGACGCAGCCCATTCCGACTTGAAATTGGCAACAGTAATTTACTTAATTTAAATAGATATGGAATTTTTGCTATAGATTAGACATGTACAAAAAATGGTTTGGATTTTCAAACCGGTTACTTACCCGACCCGATACTACACCTGAAACTAGTTTGACTTAAACCGATGCCAACCCAACCCAACCCAACCCAAACCAAAACCGCCGGTTTGTATATCACTTCCTACTCTTGTTACTGAAACCGGTTTCGACTTGAACTAGTTTAAAAACTGGTATAATATTAAATAATTAGTGATTTAAAAAAGTGAAACCGGTTTCAACCCAACCCAAACCAATTTGTATAGGGTTCTCATAACTTCCTTGGTAAGGTAATCGGTTTATGACCCGAACAGGTTTTGACTCGAACTGACTTTGACCATAGTTTACCAAACTAATTCGGTTTACAACCCGGAGCGGTTTTGCCCAAAATAAAATGCACACCTCTATGGTATAGATGAAATCGTTTATGATGATGGGCTTAATAACATTCCTTAAATTCGACCCAGACTGGCCTTCCAACATGAAAACAAACTCGGTCTGGCCCAGCCTAACAATAAAGAAACCGGGAGCAAAAACATTGAAAATAATTTGGTATTATAAACAAATTTGGGGTTTCACGATGTTACCTTGAGTGTGAGCAGCGGTCAATGACAGGTCACCGGATAAAAACTGCCGTCGACGAGGCATATAAAACATAACGACATGGGTTATGATTGTTTCAGAAATCCAATGGGACAAAGGTATGTTGAGGGAAACGGTTGTGAGGGCAATGACTACAGAAGCAAGAAAAATTGGTTATTTATTTGAAATAATTTCCATGTAAGGATTGGTATTTTATAAACAAGTAACCTTCGTATTCTTATATTTCGATGCTGGGGATATGAGAGATGAGGGGCCAGTAGTGGGACCCTCTTCCTGCACGCCTTTCTTTCAATTGTGGGCAATGACCTGATATATGCTCAAACTCAAAAGTGAAGGCAACAGCGATTCAGGTAGATCGTTCACCTTTGGGCATATCCAAATTGAGAGATGTTGAAGAGATGTGAGGTGTTGGAGTCCAATTGAAACTGATTCCAGTTTATCAAATCTTACTATTTCCAGTTTAGTAAGAGCAGAAGGGAAAAGGTGGGACAGGTGACTAAAATTCCTCACATGGGGTTCACCATCAGGGTACCTCAATTATCTCAAGATGACTTAAAAGAAAGAACCCAAGTCAATAAGAATTACACCATTGTTAATTTGCCATAGAAAACAAGGTAAAAACTCACACAAACATATTATCAAACACGTGGTGTGCACTCATTGTACTCCTTACAATTCAACTCAATTGCTCACCACAAAGAAGATCCATTAGGATGCCATGGTTATAACAGGTTCCCTGCAACAGTTAGTTGTAATTTTAGAAATGAATCAAAGTTAAATACAAAGTAATCAAGATTTAAAAGAGCAAAGCTTTGGCCTTTGAGTAAGATGATAATACCAAGTGTAATAAAATGATGAGTTCACATTTATAAAAGGGGAAAGTGAATACGGTGCTGTTAGACGTGTAAGCTTACACGAAAAACCAATCAAAACTACGTCGTTTTGATTAAATCTAACTAGATATATTAAATCTAACCATGCCAATAAAAACTACGTGTAAGCTCGATTCGGTTTGTAAACGAGCCAAGTATGAGCAAAGGTCAACTCGGCTCGGTTCGGTTCGGCTCGAATTGTTATTTTTAATTAGTATATATATTCATATGCACATACATGTATATACACATATATATATACACAAATATAAATTATACATATATACACACATTACACATAACTTAAATATAAATTAAATTTATAGTTTTATATATACCACTCTATTAGATTTTGGTCCACTATATACAAATTTACAACTATATCTATACGTACTATCCCAACCATGCCAATAAAAAAATTAATATCAAATCTAAAAGTTAAACCCTAAACCGATAAACGACAGGCTGCTCATCGCCTCAATGTTTCATGTCGTTACCTTAAGTCGATCGTCTCCTGCTCTCAAAACGTAATTGTTCGTGCAATATGATCATCGCCTCGTCGGCCACAACATGGCTATTCATAAGAAAAATATTATTCCATGAAATGTGCATGTTTTTAAAGAAATAAAAACTTGAGAACAAACATTGTCACTATCTCTTTCAACAAATTTAAATAGGGTGACACGGTTGTCCAAATTGCTCGAACTTCGTTTGACGCTCGCTCAAAATATTTACTGCTCGAAAAACGCTCGCTTGATTTGAGGCTCAGTTTTAAATGAGCCGCTCCGCTCGGTTCGGTTTGTAAACGAGCCAAGCACGAGTAAAGGTCCGCTCGGTTCGGCTCGCAGTGGCGGAGACACCCTTTGAACAACGGTGTCGTCCGACACCATTGAATTTTGTGTAGCAAATACAACGTATAATAGGAAAAATTCGAGCGACACCATTGTCTTTTTACAAACGACACCAATGTCTTTTTACAAACGACACCAATGCCTTTTTACAAACGACACCATTGTTTTGTTTTCTTCTAAAAGAATTACATAATAAACAAATTTATATTTCAAAAATTAAGCCCAGTTACTTGAATTTAATTAGTATACTTTAAATCATTAAAGGTACATGCTAAATTTTTATTTTCTCTAATCCAGTAAGCATTATAGACTCATGTCTAATTAGTTTTGTATCAATTGTTTAACCTAACAGGATGTTTGATGATCATTTGAATGATGCGTGCACTTGTTTGTTATAATTAAAAATAGTTCATTTTTTTGCAAGTTGCCGTTAAAAATATTATGAATCGTTTTCAAAACATGAAAATGCGTACAGAGCAACTATTAAATGCATTTGAATGATGCGTGCACTTGTTTGTTATAATTAAAAATGTGCCTGCAACGGTATACCAAGCGCAGTGCGGCCATTCCGACGTTGTATTCCAAGACCTTCGAGCTAATCATCACACCAGCAGTTGTATGGATCACATGAATCGACCATGCTTATTGACGACATGTTGAATCATTTCCAGGAGAAAGGAACATCATGGGCAGCTTTGTATCTTATTTGAGAGCTCCTGAAGGAGGGGCCACACCGCGTGAAGTCTTGATAAATGTAACTTCTGGATGCGAGGGATACCTTTTTGGTCATATAATCAACGGAGTGAGAATACACGTGGATCTCGCTAAGACCCGTTTTGGTTAGAAACTGATCGACACCAAAGATCCCTTCAAGGATACAGCAATTTCTTGGTCTCACTAGCTACTATCGCAGATTCATCACAGGATGCTGTGTTCGTGGAAGACGAAACAGGAGGACGTCTTTTCAGCTCTCGAATCCCAACTCTACAATGCACTGAGCAACGCCTTTACCCGAGGGTACGGGTGATTTAGTGATATACCATGATGGTTCGAATCGGAGACCCAGTTACACGCCGATGCAACACGAGGAGACGACGGCGCACGTAGTGGATTACAAAGGAGAATTGCATGAGTCACAACCTGCGGTGGAAGTCGTAGTCTTTGGGTTTAAATTGGAGGCATTACTTGGACGGTACCGAATGCACCACTTAGACCGATCACAAGGGCCTCCCATATACCCTTGTTTCAAGAGAGCTAAACATGTGACGACAACGCTGGGTGGAACTTTTGAATGAGTACGACCGTGAAACCTGGACGTGCATGAGCTTCGCAGCTCGCTATCGACTTTAACATACCTGATCAGACTCGCCTTGTTCAAATTGAAGAACTGAAGGAAGACGAGTTCTCAAGATTGACCCATGCGGGGCATGGGGAAGCAACCTTTGGCAGGTCGGACGATATTTGCTACTTCATGGAACGAATATGGACCTCACTATACAGAAACCTTAGGGAACTGGTGCAGGCGAAGCACACGGGTCTCGATATCGTATTCATCTTGAATGTGGACCTCACTATTCACTTGAGTTTTGATAGGACGTATTAAAACCTGAAGACCATGTACGGGTGACTGGACCTGAAGGCCCACATAGCCACGCATGGGAACGATGTTTGACATGTAGGAAAGTCAAGGTGGGATATTAGCAACCAAAAACACATATATGGAAATGAGAACAGACTGCCATGGACTTTGTCACTGGTCTACTTACAACTCGAAGCGGAAACATTATCACCTGGATGATCATTGATGGACTCAAGTTACCAGCACACTTTCTTGCAATCAAGAAAACTGACGAGTCTTCACAGTTGTGAATGTTCCTCTGGGAGAGGCGGCTTTTAGGTACAAGGTGCCAACTCCTGTTACCTCTGAATTTGAGCTATGCATGATTTATGTTAGGCAATACACAACACCCTTGGCTCACGTCAGGACCAGAGCATTGCTTATCGCCGTTGGTAAACGATCAGAGAAAATGAACTCTCCTGGCACTCAAAGACATGCTGCGAGCATGTGTGTGACTAGCTTTGGTGCAAATTGGAAGGACTCTAACCTATGGTTGAGTACTACTGCGGCAGTTATCATTTTGGTAACCAGACAGCTCTGTTGAGGCATTACATAGACAATAATGCCAACCTTATTGTTAGATTGAGATGGTTGACAACTTAATTACTGGTCCAGGACTGGTACTCGAAACTCTTGGGAAGGTTGTTTGGATCGGGAGTCGATTGGCGGTAACGCGTGACCGTCAGGAAAGCTGATAAACTTGGGAAACGCTGGAAGATCGTTGTAGGCGATCGTATCGTGTTGAGAGTCTCACCATGGGAGGGTGTGTAATGCTTGGGAAGCATGGCGAGCTTAACTGACATCACGATGGACCATTCGACAGTCTGGGAAGAATCGGTAGCGTAACCCACAAACTCGAGTTACCCGACGAATCGGGTAACGTACACGATGTCATTTATGTTTCGGATCTAAGGCAGTGGTTGTCTGATGAAACACGTGCGATACCTTTACTGGAGGAATTTGTCGAACACATGGACCAGGAAGTCAAGGTTCGTCAGCATACTCGTATCACAATTGTGAGAGTTCGTTGGAACTCAAGACGTGGACCGAAGTTCCCGTGAGAACGCAAAGATCAGGTGAAGCTCTGTTATCCTCGATTGTTCAATCGGTGGAATCAACTTTTGATATCATTGGTGAATTTCGGGACGAAATTCCCTTTCAAGTTGGGGATGATGTGGCACCCGAGGAAAATCCACAGTCATCTTGATCTATCGCTTCACTCTTCTGTGCTTACTTGTCAAATTTCAGGACGAAATTTCTTTCAAGTTGGGGATGATGTGACAACCCGAAGTTTCAAGGTCCTTCCTATGCATATCATTGTTTTGCAAACCCTATTTTACAATTTGATCTGCATGAGGTCGTGTGCAATTATCTGATTGATTAATGTTATGTGTGATGTTTGATTGTTAAATGAGTATGTTTAATCTTACTTGAGTGGTTACGAGTTTAATTGTGTAACTTTTGAATGGACTAAGTTTGTACGCATTATGCTAATTGGACCGCACACTTAATTGCTCAATGGTTGTTGGGCTCGACCAAAGACCCTTCACAATAGTGCACCAATATACAACCCAAACCAAACCCGAACACACACACCCACACTTATTATTATTATTATTATTGTTGGTGCACTACATCTGTCGACTTCGTCTTGTATCGAGTCTTAGATTAGATAGAATAGATCAGGGCACGTAGAACGAGAAAATGTGATAGAGTTAGTGAGATTTCGCTTGAACATAGTTTAAGTTGAAGGTTTCGCTTGAAGCAGCTCAAGCGAAATCAACATATTCAGATTTCGCTTGAGACATGCTGTTGTTCATTCCAAGCGAAACCTCAATGTCTATATATAGGAGGTTAAGGTCAAGCGAAATCAAGAGTAACATTTGTGTGATTTCCATACCGAGGTGCTGCCGGTGTGAGAACTGATTGTAATTGCTTTCATATCAATACAAATCAGTGTTAAAGTGAAGTTTCAGCTGTTTCAAAGTCAAATACTTGTTTTCCGCACCTGTATTTGATGGAATTCCTCTGAACCGACTCGTTTAGGTCGTGAACACGATCCTTACAATTGGTATCAGAGCTCAGGAGGAGGAGTTCTGCAAAATTCAGCCGAAATCGATCAAAATCTCTTACTTCTACATCTTCTTTCATCAGTTCAGAAATTTTTCACGGTCAAAATCAATTCAATTTCTCACGGATTGTTTAAAAGTACAAGATAACAAACCCTTGAAAGTTTCACAGCCAAATTCGACCTAAAAGTGATCAAAATCGACATTCGAATGGATTTCGCTTGAAGAACAAAGCTTCTTTGGACGATTTCGCTTGAAATTTCAAGCGACACTTAACATTTCGCTTCAAATAGGATTCGTTTTCGCTTGAAGGATTTCGCTTCAGAATTTCGCTTCAGAAAGTAGTTACTTGAAAATTTCGGTCATTTCGCTTCAAAGATTATCTGATTTCGCTTCAAAGGTTTTCGCTTCAAAGATCAGTGTATTTCGGTTGAAGGATTTCGCTTGATGGTTGTTCAATTTACAATTTCTATTGAAGACTACAGTTTGACTATTTCGCTTGAAAGGATCTAAGATATGGATAACGATTTCTACAACGCATTTGCAACTCCGACTACTCCTGCTTCTATTGTTCAAGCAATGAATTTAGAAAATGAGATGGGAACCACTCAAAAGCCCCCGAAATTGATGAGTATCGAAGAATATTACGGGTGGAAAGATAAATTCAAGAACTGGGTTCAGGCGAATCATCTTAGGTCTTGGGAATGTATACTGAAAAAATACGTGTTGCCTCGAACAGATTTGCAAGTTATCAAAGAGTTATCAGAGTTCACGGATCAGGAAAGGGTTATGTATAAAGCGGAAAAAATGATGATCAGTCTGCTGCAACAAGCAATCAAAGAAGATATATTCATTTTGCTACAGCACGACAAAACTGCAAAGTCAATTTGGGATGCTCTTAAAGTAAAATTTGAGGGTAGCGAAAATATGATAAAGAGCAAGAAGGCGCTGTTAAAGAAAGAGTTTGATCTATTCAGCAGTCTACCGGGTGAAGATACGAAAAAGCTGATTGAAAGATACTGTCACCTTGTACGATCAATGTCGATGTTAAGTATTACCAAAGATCGTGAAGAGTGGGTAGACAAGCTTGCTGATGCATTACCGCAGAAAGAATGGGGAACTTATTTGATGATTCTGAAAAACACGGGTGTTTATGATGGGTTGACTATATCTCAGTTTATTGAAAAAATCGAAAGTCAGGATCTGGAGCAACAGAAGATTGCTAGGATGAACAGTCCGAATGGTCAACAGGATATTAAGATGTACTACAAAGGTAGTATTCCAGTTCCAGAAGCTGAGAGAAGTCCGAAAATTCAGACTGCATTCAGTGCTGGGGATTCATCAGAAAAAGCTGATCAGGGTTCAGGCAAAAGCACCAGTGGATTCTCATCATTTCCGAGTGTTAATCCTAAAGAATCAAATTCAAGTTTTCAGTCACAAAGTACAAAAACAGGAAATGGCTACGTGATTCAATGTAACATAGCTCTCAATCTTCCAGAAGGTCAAAGCTTCTCTGAAGACACTGCTAAAGACCATATGGCACTTCTGGGTTCAGTACTGTTATCCTATGAAGGTCTTGTTGCTGGTCGGATCGGCAATCCTATGCTTACCAAAGAAGATTACGATCAGATAGACGCCGAAGAGATGGAACTGATGGATATCAAATGGTGTCTTGCAAGTGTTCTTAGACGTGCTGAAAAGTTCAAAGCAATTACCGGGAGAAATGACTTTCTTGATGCTTGTGTATCTACTTTAGGTTTTGATAAATCTAAAGTTACTTGTTTCAGATGCAGGGAAAAAGGTCATTTCAAGCGGGAGTGCAAGAACAGGGAAGCTAGTGGAGCTCAGAATCCATTTGGAAAAGATGATTACTATCGGAAAGCTATTTATCAGCAAGTTGGTCAATTAAAAGATTCACAGACAGCTCATGGTAGAAAGATTGAGGATTCCAAGAGAGCGTGTGCGGTAGATTTCAACTGGAGCAACTATATATCTTCTGATAGCAAAGCATGCATAGTTGATCAAGATGATGAGAAACTACCAGAAGGTTTCAGTTGGGATATGTTTGTGGATGAAAATGGAGAGTTTAAAGCGTTCATTGCCAAGATCGTTCGAGAGCCAGATTTGTTTGCTACTTGGATGAGATCTATCGGGGAGAAAGTGAATAGTGAAGATGAAAAGTCTGTGTCAACCGATGAAGGGTCAGATAGTACTGATAAATTTTCAGAGATATCTGGAGAAATTTCAGAAGATTTAGATGAAAGTTTACAAAGTTCAGATGAGAGTGTTCAAAATATTGTTACTTCAGAAAAGGAAGTGGTTTTTGATCAAACACCAATTGATTCTGGTTTATCAGATGCTAGTTCTGAAAATTCTGTAGAGTTTGATCAAACACCAGTTGATAGTAGCAGTGATGATGAGGAAGAGAAACATATTAATGTTGCTAAAACTCATCTTTCTCCTGAAAGTTTTCATTTCTATTTTGCAGATCGCATGGAGAAACTGAAGGAGAAACGAGCTGCTAAAGAACAACAACAAAAGAAATCTGAAGATATTGTCCAGACTGAGAATGTTGAAGGTGTTGCTGAGGAGATGGTTGAAACTGAGCAGGTGAAAGAAGAAGAAAAGATTGTTGAAGTAGAAAAGGTGGTTGAAGTGGTAAAGACAATCGAGATTGAAAAGATTGTTGAAGTTGTTAAGCCTTGTGAGAAGTGTTTGGAAGCATGCAAGGAATGTGCTGCAAAAGATGACATAATTGCTGAGTATGAGAAGAAGAAGGAGCAGTTACTGTTCAATCTCAACTATGTGAAAGAATCTTATGATGTCTTGAACAAAACAGTAACTGGTCTCCAAAAGACAAACTCAGAGAGAGAACAAGCACTTACGATGATGAATGCTGTTATGATGACAAAGCAGAAAGCAATCAATTTTTACATCGAAGAAAGTGCTAAATGGAAGCAAGAGTTGGAGACAGAGAAGATTGAGAATGAGAGAATTAGACGTTTATTACAAAGTTATTCTAGTTCTGATTATCTCATTGATCGTATTTACCCAACTGTTGCAGGTTTGGAAGCTTTTCAAGATGAAAAGCCGAAAGAAAAGAAAGATAGTGGTAAGAAACCGACTGTTAGATATAACAAGTGTCCGCCTCCAATTTGGGAAGGGTACTCTCCTAGAAAACCAAATGAGGATCAACTTGAAAAAGCAGTCAATATAAAGCTAAAAACCGACACAACTGACGTTTTACCAGATAACATTGATGTCACGTTTACTTCGTCCGATACTGATCATGAGTCTGAGTTAATCAAAAAGGTAGTTGATCAGGTGTTGGATACTGAGGAGGAGTCTGAGTCAAATTCTGAGTCTGGAGGGTCAAATTCGTCAGTCAACAGTCCAAATTCGTCGGTCAAACGTGAATACGACCATGACACTCAGCTCCAGATTGCAAGGTTCGTTCTTCTCACTTGTTGCATACATTGCATGACTAGTACACAGTTGTTTATGACGTAACGTACGAACACACACTCGTCACTATAGCATGATGGCATGGATTTCTTGCTTACTTTATGATGCGTTGATAGTATGCCATAGTCCTTGGATTTCTGTGATCTTATCATTTTGATAACCTCTGTTTGGCATTCGAGTTAGAGGAACCATTTGACATGAGTTAGGCGGAACTGAGATGAGCATGCAAATCACAATATTATTGTGGGTGCACACATAATAATGTGGGGTGCATGCAAGTCCCAGTGAGGCTTAACAAGTGAAAAAGGGGTTCTATTCCGTTATTCGAGCTGTGAGAAACGTAACAAATCCATAGGAGTTCTAACCGTAATTGCCTCCTACTTGAACGTGATCTTTTCACTCCTTTCTGAACCCTTACGAATCTCGATGCTATCGAGTATTGCCTGAACACCCATCTGAACGCCTAGCAAATTAGATAGGATGTTAGGTGCTTGTACGAACGTCCCTGGGTTGGATGTCTCACCGTCGAATGATTGGTCTATACTTTCCTCACTCCTCTTTGTTTACTGGAACTCATGTATTGACGTCTTAAATCTCGAAGCGTGATCACTTCTGTAACACTCTAGCAATATACCGTATATTACTCAGTCAACCTGCAAGAACGATGGACAAAAGGATGAGCGTAGTGCCTTACCAACCTCAGTATTAGAACGACCCTGATTACCGACAACGAACACCAGAAAAATGGCTTCAATCGAATCCTTAACCCTAGTAAGCGACTCATGGGAGTCAACACTTACGAATCAATCAGGACATAATCGATGACAATTGACTATAGGGTGGGATGTGTAACTGCCCGCACCAGGAGTAGTGCCTTAAGACATGACACGGAATGTGAAAGGATGGACCCTAATGGTGAAAGGTCGCAGGACTCCGTCTCGAGCAACAACATTAGAAACAACAGGCACGACGACATCGAGGTACCCGTAAATCATGACTTTCAGTATGGAAATGATGGTGGCTTCATCAAGGGTTGGCAGATGTTAAGTCAAGACGCCAACAACCCAGGGAACAATGACAGTATTGGGAAATTCTCGTAGCAGTAGCAACAACAAGTAAAGTGGTACTCGTGGAGGGGCATTTAGGACTGGCTTAGGCGACGCCAGGCATATAGCAACATGGTAGCTTGGATGGGTAGCTATTCGCTCCGTCTCTATTCTGTTTGACCCTGATGCTTCATGAAACCGAACCCGATGTGGAATCGACTGATGGCAAGTCAGCTGAAACCTAGTATGTTCGTAGGGATGCAAACTCGACCTTGTGGGACAAGTGTTCGACGTCAACCTTCCTTCTACTACCCTTGATGGTTGCAATACAGTAGTTAGTGTGGATTGGTTATCCAGAGATCGCGCAGATACACCAGTGAGGAGAAAATTTTGTGTGGAGAATCGCGATTTATTCTAAAGCGTCAGAGTGGTGCAAAGGTTAGCGCCATTTCAGCTATGAAGGCCAGAAGTGTCTACAGAGGGATTACTCCGCTATACTAGCAACCGTTACTGATGTTAGGGCTAAGGAAACAGAGGATCGAGGATCCACCAATCATTCGTGATTCCTTTCGGTGTGCTACCCAAGGAACTTTTGGGTTTACTTTCACAACTGTTAGGCGAAATCTCAGTCTGATCTCGTGCCAGAGGCAGCCCAGACTACACTCACTCTTACCGTCTTGCACCAGGAAGGTTGCAAGAGCTGTCTAATCAACTGCAGGAATTGTTGAACAGGAGTTTTGTCGGACCTAGCTTTTCACGCTGGGGAGCCCAAGTTATATCCGTGAAGATAAGCCTTTTCATATGTGTACTGATTTTCAAGAACTCAATAAGGTGACAGTTGAGAACCGTTTGCCACAACCATATATTGACAACCTGACGACCAGTTGGGGGGTTGAGCTTCCATTCGAGGATTGAGTAATAAACGAGCTATTGTCAGAAGGTAGTCTAAGGGGAGAATGTGCCTGCAACGGTATACCAAGCTCAGTGCGGCCATTTCGACGTTGTATTGTAACAATCCCAAAATTTTTATTTAAAATATATATAAAACTTATGCTATTAAAAGGATGCATCATGGGTAAAGTTGACTAATAAAAATATAAGGTACTTTGGCAAGTGTAGGAACCATTTAATAATTATAAAAATACATTATATTTGAACCTACTCTGTTTTTAATGCAACTTGGTTCGAAATGTAGATAAAATTATTCTCATTCTAATGATATAATTATTGTTTTATACGACGTCATATTTTACAAGTTATACGCGTCAAATAAGTAAAGCAGTTAAATTAATTATAATATATATAATTAATAATGAAAATCAAAATGTTTGAAAATAAGTATATAGTGTACGTATATGTAAAAGAAATTTAATTATAATAATAATAATAAATAAATAAATACTAAATCAAAACTAACACATATGGGAAATAAAGTATGTGTAAGATAAGAAATAGAAATCAAACTTTACATTGAATGCATATAATACGTGGCTCATTTGAAGGAAAATAATGATTCTTGCGTGAACTGAAAGTTAAGCCAATTCAGTATAAATAGAAGTTCAAGGCTTCAGTTTCACACTGCTTAAACCCTTCCTCTATGTCACTCTCTCTCTCTTTAAATATTTCATTCTTCTTTTTGGTTTAGTAATTCACCTATAAAAAAATTCCAAAGCCCTGTCTGTTTTAAGTGTTTTAACCCTTGATCACCGATACCCTGTCCAAGTGACGTAGGGCCCCGTAACGTATGTCAAGGCTCTGCCTAAATTCGTTGGGGTTCTGTCTAGTGACGTAGGGATAAAGTGAAATTGGGTTACTATACTTAATGTGGGTGCACTATATATTCTATTAAATAAATCCAGGAGTTGTACCAAGATATATCAACCTTCCAAAATATTTCTGACACCCCTACTATATTTAGAATACCCCAATATGTTTTTAAATACACCCCGTATATAAAAACCGAGCCCGTGATACAATATATTATTTAAATAAAATATAAAAGTTTAAATCTAAGGCTGAGGGGGGCCGCGTTAGCCCACCCCAAACCCTTACGCGGGCGGTATGAAAGCTAGAACCAGACTCCTTTGATTTCTTAAAGTCCAGGCGGGCCGCGTAAACCATATATTAAGTTGACGCGGGCTGCGAGTGCCCTGAATTGTGGCGCAGCCCGGTGCCGCCACGTGTCCCAACACCCGTCAAGCCTACACATCGACTCAGCATAGCTATACGTTGACTTTGGGTCAACGCGGGCCGCGTAAGACCTGCTCTCATATTACGTGGGTCGCGAGAAAGTCCAGTATCAGCAACTATAAATAGAGGCCATCGGATCTCATTTCAGTCGCTCACAATTTCATTCTCAATCTCACTTTCTGAATTAGAGGCATTATATTCGGGTATTATATCCCCCTAATTAGCGAGGTTCTGCTCTGTTGTAAGTATTATAACCCCAGTTTCATAATAGTTACGCTGCCCGATTGATATAGGGTTCCGTAACAACTGTCGTGGTTCTGCCCGACGTAGTTGTTGGAATGCCGTCTCGGGGAGGGTATCATTTATATATTCAAAGGGTTATAATGCTAACCAATGTACATCTGTGTAAATTATAGATTATTCCCAGGAAACCTTTACGCGGAGTCTAAACTAGCAATGTGAGTTTATCCGCTTTTTGATAATGTTTTTGGAATGTTTTACCAAACCTTAAATGTTTTACTATGAAATTTAGCAGTGATTGAGTCTTTGTAGTTCTTCAATTACTGTCGGTATGTTGGGGTTTTGTATACAAAATTTTGTACTACTTGCGAGTAGTAAGTCGGGATGACAATACGTTACCATTGGACAATGAGTTAGCCAATGGGTAATATGACCCACAAGTCAGGATTGATAGTACCAAATGGAGTAATTGTGTAGACATAAACAACGTGATCGCTCTCAATACTGTTCACTTTGACTTTTTATTTAAACTTGATTAAACTGGGATTCACTCACCAGTATTTCCTGCTGACAAAATGTTTTAAACACGTGTTTCAGGTAACTTAGTATGAAGCCAATAAAAGCCTGCTGAAGAGCACTGAAGGCTTGGAAAAGTGGCAATAAAGTTACCTAAAATAAAATAGATGTTTTTATTAAATAAAATAGGATTTATTCCCATGGAAACATGTGTACTACGAATTTGGGTTTTTCCCATATATAATTGTATTTATAAAATATGGTGGTTTACTCTGATCAAATATTTCCTAACTACGGTCCTGATGAAATTTTTCCGCTGCCAAATTAATAAACAACGATACCACCGAAACTGGCTCGCGGCCGCCCGTTCCCGGGAACTAGGGATCGGGGTTTATGACAGAAGGTAGTATCAGAGCCTAGCCACTGGTTCAAGCCAAAGAAGTGTTCTGCTGACACTTAAATTTTAATTCTGTGTTAGGAAATAACTTATGTGATTATGTGTTTTATATTATTTGACTATTTGTTAGTCTATAGTATGGGTAAGCAAAGAATTTCGGACATCTATCGTCAACTAGATAGTTCACCAAAAGATAAGGGAACCTCATTTCAACCAAATCACTCAGGATACTCAGCAGATATTGAGGAAGGAATATTTATTCGTAAGGCACAGTCTAAGAAACCATTTACCACTAAGAAAAGAAATTGGATTATTAGCAAAAGTCGAGAGAAAATAAAGAAGTCACAACCAAAGGAAGCGATAATCAATCAGGAAATAAATGCACAAACTCAGGAAACAGGCAATAACCTACTAGGGAAAGATGAATTAAATGGACAATGGGTAAATCTTCATATGTTAGCCACTACAGCAGTAAATGCTAACTTATATTAAATAGTTGAACGGCCAAATCAGTACCAGCACCCATGCCGCCTATGAGCTAAAAACTTTAAAAAGAAACTTTGCCTATTAGATAACAACTTAGTAGAGACAGGAGATAGAATAAACTTTACATAGAGGCATGTTGAGCATAATACTCCTATAACATATATAGACTAAAATAAGTTACGGATGCATAATCCCTAGTTTATTTTGAATTCCAGTTGTAGTTTGTAATAAATACATATATATATATATGAGTCGCAATGTTCGCCGTTTTTTTATCAATCTATTTTTATGATTGTACCCAAATATTTGTACTAGAAATTTGTCTGTGATAATTAATACCACCTACTCAAATAATATTATAATATACATCCAACTAAGTTAGTTGTTAACAAAGCAATCATGTTCATGACTTTCTTTTGGAACCAATCATTTATTTTGGTTTAAAATACATATTGAAATATATGGTATAGAGCTTCGTGGTTTTAATAATATTGTTTCAAAATAATTTATTCCAATAAATAAAACCGAAGCTATTAAATTAACCGAAAGGATTTTAAGAAGTAAAAAAATCTTTAAAAGATTGCTTTAGTGGATCTAGCCAAAGCAAATTTTGAAACCCAGGTGTACCAATTTCTCACTCTATTATATCATTTCTGGTTATAACTAGTTAACCATAAAACTTCATACTTTCATAGTTTTATGAAATAATTGATATTGGGATTACTTGTAAAAGTTTCTATTGAAATACTTAGTAATAAAATAGATGGTTAAATAAATATGATGGTTATTCATGAGTAAATAAAATCCTTTAAGAATTTTTAAAATTTGGGTTGGTTGGACTATGTAAAAAGGCCTCACTAAATGTTGAAAACATTTCTACAAATCTTTAAGGTACGTCCAAGATAGGTCTTATGCCTAAAAATAATTAATATAAGATTATAAGATTAACCAGCCATATTAGTTATAGGATTGTGTATCCTAAATTATAAAGAAAAATATTCGAGTTAGCTGGCTGATGTATAATAGTTAAATAATACAATATTAGTAAATGAGTGGAGTTGATAAATTGGATGTTAAACTTACCCTAAGTAATTGCTAAGTTTTGATTTTGGTTTGTATATTAGCACATGGTTTGTTGGTTTGCCTAAAACCATAAATTAATTAAGATATTCTTTCTCAAAATAATTTATTAGTTTAAAACTTAAATTTATTTTGAAGTACATCTTTGGAGTATCTTTAACGAAATAATTGAGGGAAATATTTATTTTTCAAACAGGTGTTAAAGTTTGACCAAAAATAGAAATCCACTAGTACATATGGGTATCTATCCTACACGGTTTTCGGTTGGAAAATAATTTGATATCTAAAATCTAATAATTTTCCAATATTCGACTCGTACAGTAAGTCAAATACATTTTTTTTTATAACTCATAATATTTGAGTTCATCAGTACATTTTATATTATTAGTATAATGATAAAACATTTTACAATGATATATGAATAGTATATTTTACTATAAGATAGTACAGGAAGTAAAAGATATATTTTTTTTATCTCAAATTATAATAAAATATCATGGTGTAATAAATTCTAATAAGTGTAATATAGTATATAGAATAGTATATGCACTTATGTTATAAGTCCGTCGCGGGTTTATTAAAATGTAGCAAGACTATTAGATCTTTTTACTAGAATATGTATACAAATCCTATTTTTCATAAGTATAAGTATATTATACTATACGAAAATAATATACTGTATATTTTTTCCTTGCACGTTAAAATGTTCCTACTAGAATTTAAAATGAATGCCCCACATAAAAATAATTGAATCAAATGTGTGTTTAGTACGTTTGTCCTTTATAAAACTTTATTTAAAAATCAGATTACAATTTTAATATTGTAATATCTTTAAATGAATTATTATTTTATGGAATATACATACATATTCTAATACATGTATATTGCTCAAATATATTTAGAATCAATTTTAGAAACATCATACTCTGTATTACCTCTTTGAATAAATAATATAATATACAATAAATTAAGAGTTAAGTTTTGATATTTTGAACCCATAAATAAAATGTCATGAGTCACATATGCACATATTTTTCTAAATAATACCTCTCAATCTTAAAATTGATTCCTATAAAGGAAAAGGTAGGAGTGTGATAATTGGAATAGATATATAGATGGTTACTTGAGGAGAAATTATTAAGGTAATATAAATAATGAGTCTGGTATAGTTTAACCCATTAGTTAAAAATGAAATTTGTTCTTATGAGTCCAGAAAATTTATATTTTGAGTAATTTATTACCCTAAACTTTTAATTCCAAAATATTATATTTGACATAAATTTATTTCAATATACTACATTTATAAAATAAAGTTATGGAAATAAGCTTGATGATTGATACTATCAAATGTATAGTTATTATTTTATATATGTGTGTATTTATTCCGTAAGTTTAATATTAACTAGAGATTTGAAATTTTATACACATATATGCATATACCTAATAAAATTTTCTTACCCAATATAATCTCTTCTGTAAGATAAACATAAGAGAAAATGTCATTGGTAATAATTCATATGAAAATATGAAGTTATTATAAGAATGAACCATGAAACCTACTATGTTTTAAAATGCCATCTGTCTCAATGAAATATTCCTTGCGATGGAATCTAACAATATATAAGCATAAATAAAGTTAGCTGTAAGCATACTTATTACATTGAACCTAGCTATAGTATCAATGGAGACAATGATATATTTGAAACTCCATTCTTCAACCAAAAGAAAACCACAACCATAATAATATTTATGCTTAAATGAAAGAGTTGGGATATTGATATTCACTGGTAACAACCAGTACGGTATTTAGACTTGAATCTAAGAAGAATGCCTTAATATAAAGCTTTGAGATAAGCCAATTACTTGCATAAATAAAGTGTGATGGTTATGGGTATTCTGTGATGACGATGACTAGAACAGTACCTGTATGATAAATAAGCAATAACAACTGGCCACTGTTATTTCTTGTTTATTGATACTACTCGGTTCTAGAATATTATCCAACATGAGAATACTGATTTCTTTGTTTCTTGATGCAAACTATAATAAACGATGTACTTTCAAAACCCTAATTTGAGAGAAGTCTATTTATGGGAAATACCATGATAATTACATCTCCGGCAAACTGGGTATGGTGCGGTAGACTCTCCAGGTTGTCCGGGTGAGATGAGGGTTACCTCTCCGGCGAGACCGGGTGAGATGGAGTATGTGTTATGATAATGAAATTCCCTAAAATAGTACTATGACCTGATGTCTGACCTATTTTTGGAAATATAAATCTGTTAAATACATTGACCTTATGAATGGTATGTATACTACAATATATGAAATATATATAGACGTGTATGTCTATGAGGAAATCCAAAGACCCTATTGATTGACAATTAGGGATAAATCATGAACAAGTGTGTCAATGATAATATTAGATTTATTTATTAGGAATCTCTCGTATACGTCTCTAAATTCCGATATCAAACACTATTTCGTTTGATCATCCGTCTCGAAATTCGTGCTACAAGATGAACAACAGGAACTCTTTAAGTTGGGACGCCATCAAAAGTATAAGAATTTCCTTTGCAATTATTGACGCATTAGGAAACCTATAACTAAAAGTTGTGTTAAAACACAAAACGTCTAAAACTTACGCTAATAGTAACTTTACCTTCATTCAGAATTATTGAGAAGATAAGAATATCAAAACATAGAGAATAGTTCTGGTCAAAGTGAAATTCAAAACAAGGACCAGAATATACCTAGAAACTAGACTACCTAAAAATATTTATCTATATTTTAGGGAATCTCGAGGACGAGATTTAAAATAAGGTGGGGAGAATGTAACAATCCCAAAATTTTTATTTAAAATATATATAAAACTTATGTTATTAAAAGGATGCATCATGGGTAAAGTTGACTAATAAAAATATAAGGTACTTTGGCAAGTGTAGGAACCATTTAATAATTATAAAAATACATTATATTTTAACATACTCTGTTTTTAATGAAACTTGGTTCGAAATGTAGATAAAATTATTCTCATTCTAATGATATAATTATTGTTTTATACAATGTCATATTTTACAAGTTATACGCGTCAAATAAGTAAAGCAGTTAAATTAATTATAATATATATAATTAATAATGAAAATCAAAATGATTGAAAATAAGTATATAGTGTACGTATATGTAAAAGAAATTTAATTATAATAATAATAATAATAATAAATAAATACTAAATCAAAACTAACACATATGGGAAATAAAGTATGTGTAAGATAAGAAATAGAAATCAAACTTTACATTGAATGCATATAATACGTGGCTCATTTGAAGGAAAATAATGATTCTTGCGTGAACTGAAAGTTAAGCCAATTCAGTATAAATAGAAGTTCAAGGCTTCAGTTTCAAACTGCTTAAACCCTTCCTCTATGTCGCTATCTCTCTCTTTAAATATTTCATTCTTCTTTTTGGTTTAGTAATTCACCTATAAAAAAAATTCCAAAGCCCTGTCTGTTTTAAGTGTTTTAACCCTTGATCACCGATACCCTGTCCAAGTGACGTAGGGCCCCGTAACGTATGTCAAGGCTCTGCGTAAATTCGTTGGAGTTCTGTCTAGTGACGTAGAGATAAAGTGAAATTGGGTTACTATACTTAATGTGGGTGCACTATATATTCTATTAAATAAATCCAGGAGTTGTACCAAGATATATCAACCTTCCAAAATATTTCTGACACCCCTACTATATTTAGAATACCCCAATATGTTTTTAAATACACCCCGTATGTAAAAACCGAGCCCGTGATACAATATAGTATTTAAATAAAATATAAAAGTTTAAATCTAAGGCTGAGGCGGGCCGCGTGAGCCCACCCCAAACCCTTACGCGGGCAGTATGAAAGCTAGAACCAGACTCCTTTGATTTCTTAAAGTCCAGGCGGGCCGCGTAAACCATATATTAAGTTGACGCGGGCCGCGAGTGCCCTGAATTGTGGCGCAGCCCGGTGCCGCCACGTGTCCCAACACCCGTCAAGCCTACACATCGACTCAGCATAGCTATACGTTGACTTTGGGTCAACGCGGGCCGCGTAAGACCTGCTCTCATATTACGCGGGCCGCGAGAAAGTCCAGTATCAGCAACTATAAATAGAGGCCATCGGATCTCATTTCAGTCGCTCACAATTTCATTCTCAATCTCACTTTCTGAATTAGAGGTATTATAGTCGGGTATTATATCCCCCTAATTAGCGAGGTTCTGCTCTGTTGTAAGTATTATAACCCCAGTTTCATAATAGTTACGCTGCCCGATTGATATAGGGTTCCGTAACAACTGTCGTGGTTCTGCCCGACGTAGTTGTTGGAATGCCGTCTCGGGGAGGGTATCATTTATATATTCAAAGGGTTATAATGTTAACCAATGTACATCTGTGTAAATTATAGATTATTCCCAGGAAACTTTTACGCGGAGTCTAAACTAGCAATGTGAGTTTATCCTCTTTTTGATAATGTTTTTGGAATGTTTTACCAAACCTTAAATGTTTTACTATGAAATTTAGCAGTGATTGAGTCTTTGTAGTTCTTCAATTACTGCCGGTATGTTGGGGTTTTGTATACAAAATTTTGTACTACTTGCGAGTAGTAAGTCGGGATGACAATACGTTACCATTGGACAATGAGTTAGCCAATGGGTAATATGACCCATAAGTCAGGATTGATAGTACCAAATGGAGTAATTGTGTAGACATAAACAATGTGATCGCTCTCAATACTGTTCACTGTGACTTTTTATTTAAACTTGATTAAACTGGGATTCACTCACCAGTATTTCCTGCTGACAAAATGTTTTAAACACGTGTTTCAGGTAACTTAGTATGAAGCCAATAAAAGCCTGCTGGAGAGCACTGAAGGCTTGGAAAAGTGGCAATAAAGTTACCTAAAATAAAATAGATGTTTTTATTAAATAAAATAGGATTTATTCCTATGGAAACATGTGTACCACGAATTTGGGTTTTTCCCATATATAATTGTATTTATAAAATATGGTGGTTTACTCTGATAAAATATTTCCTAACTACGGTCCTGATGAAATTTTTCCGCTGCCAAATTAATAAACAACGATACCACCGAAACTGGCTCGCGGCCACCCGTTCCCGGGATCTAGGGATCGGGGGTTGTGACATGTATTCCAAGACCTTCGAGCTAATCATCACACCAGCAGCTGTATGGATCACATGAATCGACCATGCTTATTGACGACATGTTGAATCATTTCCAGGATAAAGGAACATCGTGGGCAGCTTTGTATCTTATTTGAGAGCTCCTGAAGGAGGGGCCACACCGCGAGAAGTCTTGATAAATGTAATTTCTGGACGCGAGGGATACCTTTTTGGTCATATAATCAACGGAGTGGGAATACACGTGGATCTCACTAAGACCCGTTTTGGTTAGAAACTGATCGACACCAAAGATCCCTTCGAGGATACAGCAATTTCTTGGTCTCACTAGCTACTATCGCAGATTCATCACAGGATTTTCAAAGATCGCGCAGCTTAAATCTCTTTAGCACAACAGGATGCTGTGTTCGTGGAAGACGAAACAGGAGGACGTCTTTTCAGCTCTCGAATCCCAACTCTACAATGCACTGAGCAACGTCTTTACCCGAGGGTACGGGTGATTTAGTGATATACCATGATGGTTCGAATCGGAGACCCAGTTACACGCCGATGCAACACGAGGAGACGACGACGCATGTAGTGGATTACAAAGGAGAATTGCATGAGTCACAACCTGCGGTGGAAGCCGTAGTCTTTGGATTTAAATTGGAGGCATTACTTGGACGGTACCGAATGCACCACTTAGACCGATCACAAGGGCCTCCCGTATACCCTTGTTTCAAGAGAGCTAAACATGTGACGACAACGCTGGGTGGAACTTTTGAATGAGTACGACCGTGAAACCTGGACGTGCACGAGCTTCGCAGCTCGCTATCGACTTTAACATACCTGATCAGACTCGCCTTGTTCAAATTGAAGAACTGAAGGAAGATGAGTTCTCAAGATTGACCCATGCGGGGCATGGGGAAGCAACCTTTGGCAGGTCGGACGATATTTACTACTTCATGGAACAAATATGGACCTCACTATACAGCAACCTTGGGGAACTGGTGCAGGCGGAGCACACAGGTCTCGATATCCTATTCATCTCGAATGTGGACCTCATTATTCACTTGAGTTTTGATAGGATGTATTAAAACCTGAAGACCATGTACGGGTGACTGGACCTGAAGGCCCACATAGCCACGCATGGGAACGATGTAGGGCTGGGCAAATTACTCGCCGCTCGCCACTCGCTCGGAAAATGCTCGCACGTGCTGTCGCTCGATTATAAATGAGCCGCTCCGCTCGGTTCGGTTTGTAAACGAGCCAAGCATGAGCAAAGCTCCGCTCGGTTCGGCTCGGCTCGAATATTATATATATATATATATATTATATAATTTATTTTGTAAGTTTGATTCTATTCTACTTGTAAATATAAATATTAATTGGGCTAAGTACTAATAAACCCAAATAGCATTTAGCCCAAATAAAGTCCATTAAATATATAAAGTAAACACTAAAGCTAAACCCTAGTTTCATCTTTTTGAGTTTTTCCCCTTCACAATCGTAACTGAGGCCCTGAGGACGCCCAGCAACCATCACGAATTCTCATCGAGCTGAGTCTCTGGAGTCTAGGTAAGTCAGTGCCATGTTAATTTAGCTTCATAATTGTATCTATTAGTTGTTGCTACTTGAATCTCTAACGAGATTTTCCTTCATAATTGTTTTCCACGGAGCCCATTACATTTTAGAGTGTGAGGAGCTACATGTTTACACAAGTGAGAGTAACAGATGAATCAAACAAATGAACAATTAAATAAATCAATTTAGTAATCAATCACAGATTGAAGAATAAAAGAACAACAACTTTTTGTCTCTAGGCTTTCTTTGTTTTTTTTTTTTTTTTTTTTTGTTGAAGAATAAAAGAACAGCAACTTTTTTTTTGTAAATAATTTATATATGTTTTTTTTTTTGTCAATCAACTCCAATAATCAAAATTGTGATTAAAACTTCATCATGTTGTGTAAAAGGATCAGATATAATGGAGACTGATTAACCTAAATTTATGTTTTACTTTTTGTAGAATAATGGAGACTGATGAAGTTGAGTTACTTGATGAGGAGAACTTTGAGCTAGACGATGAATTCATAGATAAGAACAATGAAGTATCTGCAGGTAAAAAGCGAAAGCGGAAAAATTCTTCTAATGTGCATCCACATTTTGTGGAGGTTGATGGTTTGTTTAGAGGAAAAACAGTGAAAAAACAACAATGCATCCATTGTAAGCATACCTTCGTGAAAGGCAAGACGAGCACAACGTCAAGTATGGTGCGACATCTCCGAAATGATTGTGTTATATACAAAAGGTCACTAGGTAAAAAAACAGGTACTATCAATTTTGAGCCAATTGGGAAAGATGGTGAAAAAGATTTTACCAGGATTGAGATAAAAGGGGGTTATGATCAAATGAAGTGTCGTGAAATTATTGCAAAAATGATAATAATGCATGAGTTGCCCTTTTATTTTGTCGAGTATCATTGGTTTAATCAATTATTAAAGTATAACAATCCTTTATATCAAAGAGTTAGTAGGGCAACAATTAGAAGAGATTGTATAAAAGTGGTAGAAGGAGAAAGAGAAAGGATAAAAAAATGTTGAAAAAGGCGACTATGATATCACTTACAAGTGATTGTTGGATATCGAACCAAACGATTGGTTACATGTGTTTAACGGCCCACTTTGTTGATTGTGATTGGAAGTTGAATAAGCGCATTATAGGTTTCAATGAACTTGCACCACCCCATAGTGGTGAGGTGATATCCGATGCTATATTAGAATGTCTTATAAAGTGGGGTATACAAGATAAGATAGGTACCGTTACATTAGACAATGCATCTAACAACGACAGGGCAGCCGCGATTTTAATGCACAATTTTCGGGTGAAAGAAAAATTACACTTTGAGGGATTGTTTTTTCATGTTAGATGTTGTGCTCACATTCTAAATTTAGTAGTACAAGACGGTTTGGGCACTATAGAATTGTGTATTTCAAAAATTAGAGAAGGTGTGAAGTACTTGAAAAAGTCATCAGGTCGTTTGTTGAAGTTTGGTGAAATAGCGATATCTCTCGGTATCAAAACTCGGCGTTCTCTTTGCACTGATGTAAAAACTAGGCGGAACTCAACGCATCGAATGCTTGATTCAGCCATTTACTACAGACAAGCTTTTGAAGGTTATGCATTGAGAGATTCTAACTTTATGTGGTGCCCCACAAATGATGAATGGATTCGGGCCGAAAAAGTTTGCAAGCTATTAGCCGTTTTCCTAAAAGCTACTGATATGTTTTCAGGTATATTATATCATAATCTCAAACTTGCTTCTTAATTTAAAATTACAAGATGTTTATTTAAATGCTACTAATTTGTTTTCAGGCTCAACATATCCAACTTCAAACTTATTTTTTACTGAAATTTTTAAAGTGAAAAAAGAGATAAGAAATGCTTTTATATCAGAGGATTCTTTCTTAATGGAAATGAGTAAACCCATGTTTCAAAAGTTTGAGAAATATTGGGGAGAAATTGGGCTACTTATGTCCATTGCTTCTATTTTAGATCCTCGCTATAAGATGTTGTCAGTTGAATGGACCTTTGAAAAGTTGTATCTAGAAGATGAATGTAACAGTCGGGTTCAAGATGTGAAGGACAAGTTAAAATCTCTTTTCGATAAGTATTTTAATGCATATATGACATCCAAGGCTGCCACGGGTCACTCAAAAGCATCAACATAACATCTTCTGACGAACCGACTCCAGATGTTGATGATTTTCATGCTTTCCTCAAACGTAGACCCGTTGAAATCGGACAAAGAACTGAACTTGAGGTGTACCTAGATGAGCCAAATGATGGATGTGAGGACTCCCAATATGATGTGTTGAAATGGTGGAGTCAACACTGTAGCAAGTTTCCCGTATTAAGCAAGATGGCTAAAGATATTTTTGGCATTCCGATTACAACCGTTGCTTCCGAATCAGCCTTCAGCGCCGAGGGACGCATATTGGATGATTACCGGAGTTCTCTTTCAAAGGATATGGTGGAACTTCTTGTTTGTGGAAGTGATTGGTTAAAGGCCGGCTCAAAAGCAACGATAAAAACATTGGAAGTAAGATTTTATTACATTATTTGTCTATTTATGTTCTTATACTTTATGCATTAACATTTTTTATTACTTTTAATGCGTAGCAATCCGCAAAAGAAGAAGAAAATTTGGATATTGATGTGTTGATTCCAGACGGGTGTGGTACAAGCAATTGAAAAGAAAGGTATCTAAGAGAGGCTGATCATAATACCTTGAATCATTTATAAAATTCTATCTTTGTCTATTTTTCATTATTTGACACTTTAACATATTGTAACTAGTTGTGTTTAATTGGTTGGTTTAACAGGTTATGTGTGTTGATCTAAAGAGGGATTTTGTCGAATGAAGATGCCAATATTTATTTTTGTTGAACTTATTATATATGCGAATGAAGACGCCGACTTTTGCTTGAACTTTAAGATGTTTTTTTTTGAACCGAAGGTTTAATATATGTTTGGCTTATTATGTATGTTGATCTTGAATGATAGTTGACAATGGTGGCCTTTAAATTTGAAATTTTTGTATGAAATTATAATATGAATATTGAAACCAAGCGAAACGGAGCAAAACTGAGCCGCTCGGTTGCAAACCAAGCGAGTTCGAGCAACGAATATTGCTCGTTTCCTTAAATTCGAACCGAGCCGAGCCGCTCGGTTTCAATTGCTCTTTGGTTGTTGGGCTCGACCCAAGACCCTTCACAATAGTGCACCGATATACAACCCAAACCAAACCCGAACACACACACCCACACTTATTATTATTATTATTTTTATTATGTTAAGTATACATGGTTAACCAAAGCCCAAATGGAAACATGGAATTGGGCCGGCCATTGTGAGATGATATAAACACACACACCTTATTTTACTTGAGCCCAATCCGAGCCCACCTTTCCCCTTCCTTATTTAGGTACTTCATGTATTAGATTATACAACCACTTGCAAACCCTATGTTCTATTAAAACTTGCGACTGCAGTAAGTCCATTCGAAGAGTTATCTTCTCTAGTCGAGCCTCCTCTTGGTTAGTAGATTCATGTTTACGTTAGTTTCTATTTGTTAACTGTTGATCTTGTTAATTCTTATCGATTGATCATGTTCATGTGTAGTTTTTATTAACACCAAGTGGATACGTATACTCTATTAAAACATGACTGAATGCTATGATTAAGGAGGTTGCTTATTAAGATCGAATGCTGAGAAAAATCATGGAATAATTAGGATGTTAAACGAGTGAGATAAATCTGGTAGATGTATCGGTTAGAATGTTATGTGAGTTTGAATCTGTGCTGTTTATGATGATTATATGTTATGACTTGGAGTTAAGTATTCAATTGATAACCATGTTAAACTATGATGGTGATAAAAAGGATTGGCGGTTGTTCGAGTTAGGTAGGGTTCACCTAATAAAAATCTGTTAATGGACGATTCTAGGGAGTTAGGTTAGATAAAGAAAAGTTATGTTATGTTGTTGATATTTGGAGGGATTTAAATTTGTAGTTGGGTCGCATCTTTGCGGGTGATGTTGGGCCACACTGCTCAATGCAGCTCTGGGTGGACTTGAGGTCTTTGGGCCGGGTAGCAAGGGGGTGGGCTACGAACTGGGTTTAGAGATAGACTAGGTCAGGTCTAGTGGGTCGGAAAATTGGTTGGGCCGACACCTGTTAATTGGATCCCGGGCCCGGTTATGATTGCACGAGACTAGCTTAGTTTGGGCCGGTTACATTGGGACTACACACGTTTAATTGGGGTCGCACAATAAACTGGGTTGCACATTGTAGATGGGGCCAGTCATACTGTTGGGCTGCGAGGTCTGCTGGGTCTACATTTTGGCCGGGCCCCGAGCCAGTTAGATCGCATACTCGTAAATGGACCGCATACTTGATTGGGCCTTATGTTTTATTAGGTTGTACATTGTTAATGAATCGTGGTGCAACGTGCTTAACTGTTAGGACTAGAGTATCGGGTGATGATTGCTAATACTTTTCTTTTGTGCACTACTTGTAAATAAGTGTGGAATGATACGTGTTGCGCTTGTATGCAAACTAACTGTTATGTACAACCATCATAGGACTTGGTAGAACCTTTTGCTAAACGTGTAATTAATTCTACCAAGCAAATCAAAGGTGAGTTCATCTCTCTTGAGCATGCGTCCCGGTGGTTGGGACAGTCAGTGGGTATCCCGGGGAGGGATAAATCTTTTGGGTAAAACTGGGATGTTGGATAATAATCTCACCCTATCATTCTTAAGTCCCATCTTTTGTTACCGGGGAGGTAACGGGGTATTAGTTGGTAGCGCTACTTAAGTTTGGCACCCTCACCCCGTACCGGAGAGGACGGGTGTGAACTAATGACCCAGTCATGCCCAGTGTTATGATAGGAGCACTGGGGAACGGGCAAAACATACATCAGGAGCCGTCTTGTTCAGTATCGAGATATTATCAACATTACTTTCGGATTTAAATTCAATGGATTAACTAAACACTTGGTAACCAACGTTTTCACAAAACTATGAACTCACCAGCATTGTCTGATACACTTGTTGAATGCTCGCAAGTCGTTAGGTATCTTGGAAATGGGAACTTGCTGTCTGGAGTAGCAGGAGTGGTCATGGGTCAACTGGGGGATTCATGTGATTGAAATCTTGATACGATATATTGGTTTTTAAACAGTTTAACTTTGGTTTACTATTTGCTTCCGCTGAACATGTTGGTTTACATTTAAACCTGTTGATGGTATTTTTCATTAATAATTGAGAATTGTATTTAGAAACTTGTATGTGTTCAATGTAATTAGTGGCTCATTGTTGGTACGTCACACGCCTAACAGGGACATTCCCTAGGTGGTATTTTGGGGGTGTGACAATTTGGTATCAGAGCCACTGGTTATAGTGAACTTGGTTTTAAAACGTTTTGTAAAACCAGACTATAACCGAACAGTTCTGAATACGTGAATACGACCATGACACTCAGCTCCAGATTGCAAGGTCCAATGTAAAATCTAC
Source organism: Helianthus tuberosus (assembly GCA_030545235.1). Classification (NCBI taxonomy): domain Eukaryota; kingdom Viridiplantae; phylum Streptophyta; class Magnoliopsida; order Asterales; family Asteraceae; genus Helianthus; species Helianthus tuberosus. The sequence goes on along the minus strand of CM060426.1, from coordinate 139,755,123 downwards.
CAAGTAATAACCTATTTATTAAAATAGGAAATTGTCCTGTAATAATCCCACCTAAACCTTATTGGCCATTAATAATCACACCTTATAATATTCCCCCCACCAATCCCACCTTTCACCTATTTTTCTAACAATGGTCCCCAGTTATAAAAACTTAACGGAGTTAAGCTTTTTTCCCAATTACAAACAATTTTTTAGGGCTTTTGATCAGAACGATGATACGAGTCCATTGATGTAAAACTTACTTCGAAATGGTGCTCCAAGTGACTTGATTTTGGTTAATTGGAAATTTAAACACCCGAATTGAAGCGTCGTTTTCATCGTTTGGAGCACCGTTTCGAGGCAAGTTTTACATCAATGGACTCGTATCGTCGTTCTAATCAAAATCCCTAAAAAATATGTTTGTAATTTGGAAAAAAGCTTAACTCCGTTAAGGTTTTTTAACGGGGGACCACTGTAGGAAATATAGGTGAAAGGTGGGTTTGGTGGAGGGAATATTCTGAGGTGGGATTATTAGTGGCCAATAAGGTCTAGATGGGATTATTATAGGCTAATTTCCCATTTTAATAAATAGGTTATTACTTAGTAGATTTTACATTGGACCGTAAGTAAAAGTCCAGTTAGTAAACTAAATAAATACGTAGACCTAGCTTATCTCTTACTTCTTCGCATCCTACCCTAATACACAACAGTCGTTAACCAGTAATGAACATCACACCTGCCGGAACAGAAACCGTTAACCAGAAATGGAGCCATGATTCCTAATGGATATAAAACATCCATCTAATATTCCTGAAGCAGTCTCTAAGGTACTATCGACCAATTCTACTTTATACTTAACGCTTAGAGTTTTAACAGGCAGATTTAATAATTTACAAAATCCATTGTCTACGAAAGACTTATCTGAACCTGAATTAAATAATGCTCTAGCATGAACGTTATTTATAAAGAAAGTACCTGTTGTGACATTGTCATCCTGAATAGCCTCTTGAGCATCCATTTGAGAGCTTCCGGCTTTGGTCTTCTTAGCCTTGCCAGACTTCTTGGTTTTATTAGGGCAATTAGTTTTGATGTGCCCTAATTCATTGCAACCATAGCAGGTTGCGTACTTTATGTCTTGGCACTCCAAAGTCTTGTGCCCTTCCTTATTACAAATTCCACAAGGCTTAGCTTGTGAATTTAAAGTGCCTTTTCCTTTAGTCGCCTTCTTTGGGCAGCGGGTCTTTATGTGCCCTTTTTCGCCACAACCATGGCAGGTCGCATCTTCCAACTTCTGGCAATCCAAGGTCTTATGCTCCTTGGACTTGCAGATTCCACAAGGTGAAGGCTGAGATTCAAATCTGCATTTCCCGAGGTGGTATTTCCTACAGGTTTTGCATCTGGTCTTTTCACCGGTCTGCTGGTTGTCCTTCAAGTCCTTGCATTCATGAGTCTTGTGATCCATTTCCTTACAGATGTCACATCCCCTGATCTGTTCATAGAAGCATTTTCTGAAGTGCTTCTTCTTGCAGGTTTTACATTCGGGTTTTGCCTCCTTTGGCTTGGACTGGTCATAGTTTGAACCGGTCTTACCCTTTTTGAATCCCTTCTTCAGGGTATTATCGCACTTTCGCTTATGATCCTTTAACGCTCGGTCCACGGCCTTGTTTACGGCTGTATCCAACATAGCCTGTAACTCGGTGCCCGTTAAGTTCAGTCTTGCATTATCGTTCTGATCAACTAGATGATTGTGAGCTTCAGATGAGTCAGCCATGGTGAAGCTTTGAAGGCTACAAACCAAGTAGTAATAATTGGTTTAATTATATGGTGAATTGTCGAATTTGATGATTAAATAGCCATGGTATAAATAAACCATATAGGATAATAGATAGTATTAAATTTATTTGATTATGTTTTGCCTATGTTTTTAAATAATCCATCTTTGGCATTGAAACGGAATATAATCCTTCATATTTATTAGACAGGGGACATAAGTCACGACTGTCAATGTCGTACTAACATTTTATCAAGCCAAACACTAAAATAAAGTATTTTAGTGCTTACATAAATTTTTGGGTGTCCGGAGATATTCAGAATGTGAGATATGCGCGAAAATGCAAACTTGTGCTCTTTTTGACACTTTTAGTCCCTGCATGACTTAAAAGTTTATTTTTGCGCATCAAACACTTCTAAGCCTATATCTAAGCTATATAGAGGATAATTAGGGTATGATTAACTCATGGTCATATTCCGGAAGGTCCGTTACCATACGAATCGACATACTTTAGCAGTTTGACGCAATTAGTCCTTTAATCGCACAAAGTTGCGTGAAATGTCGTTTACTGACATTCAAGCCTTCCATGGCCCATAATGGGCATTCCTAAGAATATACTTAAATATTACTACACTCCCGTTTGTTTGAATGGTCACCGAAAGGCGTAGATCCAAAAGTTGACGCTTTAGGTCCCTCTATCGCGCAAACTTGCGCATCTCATCATTTAATAGCATTGAAGCCTCATCTAATCGATATTAGGCATTCTTGAAAGTATTATTAAACATCACGATGCTTCGGGTTCACTAAAAGGTCATTCAGAGGTATAATTAAACATATTGACACTTTTAGTCCCTCTAATTTGTAAAGTTGCGCGTAACTTTACTTATAGGCATCAAAACCTTAGACGGCCATTATTTGGCATTCCTGAGAGTATAATCAAATATCATGAAGCTCTCGGTTTGTTAAAAGGTCACTCAAAGGTAAGAATTAATATGTTGACACTTTTAACCCTTCATTGCGCAAACTTTCAATTAATTACGCAAACGGCTACACTCGATCGACAAGTGGCTCATTTGTGAATATAATCATCGTGAGAGGTTATTTAGAAACTTATTTTAGGTATGCTAACACTTCCAGTCCTTTCATAATCAAAGTTTTCGATTTTTCAAAAAATTAGTCCCTTAAATTCAACATTTGACTTCATTAGTGTTTATTACACGTGTCAATACATCATTGGACGTGATTTTACGAGGTGTTACAAGTATATTCACCTGTAAGACTGAATATAGGGAATCTTGATACGGGAGTATATTCTGAGGTGAGACACGCGAATAAGTTTAAGTTCCTAAAACATTAATCTCGTATCTTGAATCAATTGAAGTTTGTGTGAAAATTTAAGTGGATCAGTATACTGACAATCAAAGTGAATCGTTTAGAACTTAAAGTGTTTATAGCTCAACGGTGCTAGTGATTTGTCGTAAACTGATATGATCATCTGACGCGAACTCAAACAAAAATATTGTCTGTAAATATTTGTTTACTGCATTTCATTTTAGAAAACATTCTGAAAATCTTAGAAAAACCCAAAAAGAAAGTGTTTTAGCATAAACTTTGAAAAATTCAAAAAGATTTTGTTTCTACTTTATTTTCGACAATCGATATCTAAAAGTTGAATTTCAAAGTATAAGTATGTTGAATATGTTTATGAAAATAAACAAGTTCATTAATTTGAAACTTAAAGTTTTAATAAAAAATTCAAAAATAGTTTGTGAAAATCTCCAAGGTCATTAATTTGGAGTTGGATGATTATCTGTGAGGATTTTGGATGCTTAACTGTCAGATATAGAGTTATTTGATAGGGGAGAGAGTCGATATGAAATTATGGAGTTTTAAAACTGTCAAATGGTTTTCATAGTACCAGGTTTTGATACTGTGATATATTAATCTTTAATTGTCAAATCTTTGTCAAAGCCAGGTGACGATTCTAAAAAGCATGGAAGCTTAAAGAAAGGGGGAGCCTAGAGAAAGAATCTGAAGATAGGGGGAGCTAAAGCAGAACGCAGAGTCACGAGGAGCTAGTTAAAGCAAAAGTGGAGTATGTAGTACTGAAGATGTCAAAGCTTCAAAAAGACTCAGGGAGAAGACAAAAAGCTACGAGATTGACTACAGTAATATCCAAGGGGGAGTCTGTGAGTGCATAATGTCTATCACTTCCGTCAATCACGTATCGTAGTAGGAAAATGATCAAAACAAGGTTTTATAGTGTTAAATATAGAAGAATGACATAATTGTAAATAATGAGTCCTTCCTTATTGAGAGCCCTATAAATAGGAGTTGTTTTGATTCACTTTAGAACTTTTGCAACTTTTGGCACATTAGAGAAGATCTAGAGAGAGAAAGTGCTAAAAGGTGATTCAAGGTGTTGTATTTGTGTCACACCCCGATATTTCCATGTATTGCCAGTGGGCCCGGTGGGGAGTATCGTGACGTAGTTGATATTATCATAGTCAAACAACACAAATTTAAATGCACAGCGGAAGCAAAAGATAGATTCATTTCAACTTTAATAAATTGTAATATTAAGTATCACAAGTAGTTGAAACACATCCACAGGCGGATTAAAATAAAAAGGAAACATTGTTCAACAGTTTTATGACATCCAAGCTTGCGAGACTTATTGGGGATGCTAGGAGAAAGCCAGCCTATTTCGAGTAGTACCTGCACTTAACCTTTTTGGGAAAATACGTCAGTTTACACTGGTAAATACAATTAACTGAATCATTTTGAAAAGGTTTAATAAAATTGATTTGAATGCACGTGGCACAAAACTTTTATAACTTGGGATAATTATTTGAATATAATACTTGTAAAAGAATTACATGTTTCTTATGCGTTCAGTAGCCCGGTTCATGCTGGGTTAAAGATCAATATACACACCACATTATTTATTTAGGCACTGACGGGTGTACGCCTACACCCCGTGCTTAGGTCGTGGCCATTTCGTAAAATGATGCCAAGGATATCCGGGACATGGTCATTAACCCCCCAAAGGCTTTAAGAAACAAAACAATTTAAACGGGTCATTTCAATGTATTAACCTCCATTCGATTAAAGATTCAATGCCCGACCAAGCGGTATTTTATATACCATACCCCAAGCCCGTATAGGGAAAATAAGTTAAAAGTATTTACCTAAGCTAAATATAAATTCAATCCCAGCCGTATATCAAATCAGCAAGTACAGATAGCTTTTACTGGGCTCCTAAATCTGGAACGAAGGTTTTTAATAACCTATTAGATTCCTAAAGGGTCTTAATTAAGCCTATGCTTAGACCGGTTAGTTTTAAAGGAGGATACGGTTCAAAACGCATGATAAAGCGAAGACCGAAATAGAATGTGGTTTAGACCCAACAAGCTTGTAAACTTGTTTAATATGGGTAAACTAAACATATTCTGGATTTTGAGATAAAAATGACAAGGTTTGACCCGTTCCGGCTAATTTATGCAACTAGTTACATAAGCCGATCCGAACGCGAAAAGGGCGTAACGGGTAACCCCAAGAGTCATGAACAGGTTTCCTAAGTTAATATGCCTTAAATATGTTGTGATATCAGTAGGATACATTCCATTATGCCCAAAACGAATTTAAAACCAATTTATGCCCCGTAGGGGTATTTTGGTCATTTTAAAGGTTATAAGAGAGATTAAATATTAATTTGAGTTCCAGGTCTGATATAATCAGTAAAAATACTCAATTTAATAAGTTATATTAGTAGGGTATTACACATATGTGAATTTTATCATTCTTAACCAAACTGTGCACCGAAGGGGCATTTTGGTAATTTCACATAAGGTTAAAAGGTCAAATTTGGAAATCTGAGTTTAAAACTTTAGCTTACTGTTAAGGTATAAAAATATACTTAAAATATCAGTAGGTATCAAACCTTATGTGTTTAAAATAGTTTTAGTACAAACTATGCGTTAAAAACGCTTAAAAAGGCGATTTGGAGTCATTTCCGGGTTTTCAAAGGAAAGCTGATATCTTTTATAATTCCAGAAGGCTCAAAATGTTTTATTTATCATATTAGATCAGTAGAAAAAAAGGTTTGGGGTCAAAAGGATTTGTAAAACTCATTTTATAGCCCAAAAGGGCAAAACCGGCAATTACCGAAACAAGCTTAGAACTCTAAGTTATGCTCAGCCTAAAAATAAATTAAAAATCTTCAAAAATACCAAAATATTATATTACATCAGTGGGTAAAAAGTTTGATATCAAAAAGTGGGTTTAGATAGGCTATACGCTAATTATGTCGTTTATTTAATAAAAGCTTTCTAATTACGCTAATAAGCATAACTCCTAATCTAGACCTCAGACTGATGTCAAATTTTAGGGACAAGTTTATAATTCAGTAATAAAGATTATTGTCCTCTCATATTTTCAAATTTCTCGTTTTAGGGTCAAAAGGGCATAACGGTCAACATTTAGGCATATAACGGAAGCATGTAAATGAATAGGATAACTAAGGATCTAAGTTGTATAACCTCAGAGGGTTATACTAACCTATAACATGATCCTAATGGAATCCTAAGGCATATCTAAACTAAGCTAAATCGGGTCAGAACTGAAAGTCAAAGCAAAAGTCAACTTTTGCGACTTTCGGTTCCGAACCAAGCCTATACTTAGAATTGTCGGGTTGAATCATGCTTAGGCATGTTCAACTAATATTTACCAAGTTATTAAAGTGAGAAAAACTGATTTTATGGTTTCTTATATGAATTTATTTAAAATTAACATGTTTGACTTTTATTTGACCCGACAATTTAACTAAGTAAACGTGGTAATTAGGAGGTGCCCTTTTGAGGGTTTAACACCTACTAATTACGGTCACGTAGCCATGTTCATTACGACAATGTCTCAACCGCTTAAAAGTCAAAGTGTTCATCAAAACTCTTGACTTTTCGGCCACAACGCTAGAAATTTAAACTAAGCACGAAAGGACACTTACAAAGGGTCCAAGCAAGGAGGTTTGATCCCAAATTCTCAGGTATGAAGAGCAAGGTCTCCAACTTAGAGAATTTGGAATTCAAGTGTGAGTTTGAAGGAAAAGAGGTGGGGTATTTATAGGTTTTTCGGAACCGTTAAGATCGTTCCTCGATAACCGAGCTTTGATCTGGATCGTACACCTCTTACCCACTGATTTGCAAAACCATGGTAGCCCATAGATTGCTTAGAAAACCATTTGCAACACCCACAAACAACTGGAAAAGCTGGAAACAGCTTTCTGCTGATCTGGTGGGGCTTTACGGACCGTAAGGGTCAGTACATACGGTCCGTAAGGACCAGTACATCACATGCATACTTTCATTGTTGACAGATTTGGCCGCTGCACTTCCAAATGCTATTTCCGACACCTCTAAGGCCCGTTAAATCATTTTTAAGTTTCTACAATGATGCCTAAACATAGGGAATATGAAACATGCTCAAAAACATGTCGGATGTCGGTTCGTTTGGTCGTACGGTCACGTTGTTCGGTTAATTACGATGAAACACGGACGGACGCGAAAAAATGATCCAAACGACGCGACGAATGGAATTTTATCAAGCCAATCACTAAAATAAAATATTTTAGTGCTTGAATAAATTTTTGGGTGTCCGGAGATATTCAGAATGTGAGATATGCGCGAAAATGCAAACTTGTGCACTTTTTGACACTTTTAGTCCCTGCATGACTTAAAAGTTTATTTTTGCGCACCAAACACCTCTATGCTTATATCTATGCCATATAAAGGAAAAATATGGTATGTTTAACTCATGGTCATATTTCGGAAGGTCCGATACCCTACGAATCGACATACTTTTGCAGTTTGACGCAATTAGTCCTTTAATTGCGCAAAGAAGCGCGAAATGTCGTTTACTGACATCCAAGCCTTCCATGGCCCATAATGGGCATTCCCAAGCATATAATTAAATATTACTACACTCCTGTTTGCTTAAATGCTCACCGAAAGGCGTAGATTTAAAAGTTGACGCTTTAGGTCCCTCTATTGCGCAAACTTGCGCATCTAATCATTTAATAGCATTGAAGCCTTATCTAATTCATATTAGACATTCTTGAAGGCATTATTAAACATCACGATGCTTCGGGTTCGTTAAAAGGTCATTCAGAGGTATAATTAAACATATTGACACTTTTAGCCCCTCTAACTTGTAAAGTTGCGCGTAACTTTACTTATAGGCATAAAAACCTTAGATGGCCAATAAGTGGAATTCCCGAGAGTATAATCGAATATCATGAAGCTCCCGGTTTGTAAAAAGGTCACTCAGAGGTAAGAATTAACATGTTGACGCTTCTAACCCTTTACTGCGCAAACTTTCAATTATTTACGCAAACGGCTACACTCGATCGACAAGTGGCTCATTTGTGAATATAATCATCGTGAGAGGTTATTTAGAAACTTATTTTAGGTATGCTAACACTTCCGGTCCTTTCATAATCAAAGTTTTCGATTTTTCGAAAAATTAGTCCCTTAAATTCAACATTTGACTTCATTAGGGTTTATTACACGTGTCAATACATTATTGGACGTGATTTTACGAGGTGTTACAATTTGTCAAATCTTCAATAGAATCATCATCATATTACATTCTTGTGTTCGATCCACACACGTATACGGATTCCGCACGTGATACGTGTTCTTCGCAATCGTCGGGAGTTCGAATTCGATCCGGAAACACATCCACAAGATGGTTTTTTCATACATGTTGGACAAAGCTTTCAATACACAATAAGTAGTTGTTTCATTGATAATGTTATACGCAACACTCTTTTCCAAAGAAAGCCTAACCACACCAAAAGCTTGTCTATCCAACAACTTCCATTTTTCATCATACATGTCACCCGGTTGTTGTTCCAACATAGGAGAATGCAAACCCTTTTGATATAACAAATCCTCAATTTTCATTCTCCCAAATCCATAATCACTACTAGCAAACTTGATTTTACTATCTTCTGCCATTTTAACAAATAATTATCAACTGCTACAAACTAAACGAGTTCGTACTGCTAAAGGATAATTATACTAGCGGAAGCAATAAACGAAAACAAATACTTATCTGTTTCAAGCTTTAAAATGACGATGAACAAATAATGGTAGGTTGATAAGATCTTTGTCAAAGGTTGAGGGGTCTCTTTGCAAATAAGGAAAACTTTATTTTCCCTAAAAGAAAGAAAAAAAAGTAAACTTTCGTTTTGCTCCCTGTGGTTTGGTGACTTTAACGGTTTTGCCTCAAACCTTTAAAAATAATCATTTTCCTTCAATAGTTTGCTATGGTGTTTCCATTTTGCTCCCCGCCTCTAACTCCATCCAAATTGTATGTTTTTTCCATTTTGCTCCACGCAGGGAGCAAAATAGAAAAATCATAGCAAACTATTGGAGGAAAATGACTATTTTTAAAGATTTAGGGCAAAACCGTTAAAGTCACCAAACCATAGGGAGCAAAACGGAAGTTTACTAAAAAAAAAAAAAAAAAACACGTATGTGTCTTCTTCTTCTTCCTGCGCTACTCTGCTCCCACAGAACAAAAAAAACTTTCTTTCTCCTGATGAAATCCGGCGAACCCCAAGCAAAATCGAAACCCTAATCTTCGATTTGTAACCCAAGTTGCGATTTCCAGCAATGATCTCTGATTTTGGAACCCTAGGCGGCGGCTATGCTGGTGGCGGAAGATGAACGGCGGCGGCGGCTACTGGGTTTCTGAAACCCTAGTCGCGATCTGCAGCAACGACGATGAACACCGTCTTCAATCGGAACGCTAGTCCTGACAGGTATTTCCTTCTTTACCTCTTTTGCTACTAGCTCGTGTGAACCGATCAAGAGTCTGTGCTCTGATACCAGTTGTTTGGTCAGAACATGATTCACACAAACACTAGAACAAACGCAAACAACAGCTCACTCACACACACACTCTAAATCACAAGAACACAGGATTTATAGTGGTTCGATCAAGCTTGATCTACATCCACTCTCCACAACTAGTTCTATCTTTGTATTAGGTGCTCAAAAAGTTACAATACATGAATGAATGAGAAGTATTTATAGGGGTACAATTAGGGTTGTTGACTTTAAGCTACAGTAACAAAGAAAACAGCTCGTTATCCTCTGCTCTAGTCAAATCCTCCACAACCCAACATGTATAAGCCTTGTTGCAGTGTAGAAAGATGAGTCATGTAATCATCATGCAACCTGTGGAAGTTAATCAGCTGATTAAACATGGTTCTGGCAATTGGATAGGTTAGCTAATGATATGAATCAGTTGATTATTTGAAATATGTCAGCTAAAGATATAGATATGAATATAGTAATATACACAAGAATGCAGAATGTTTATGTGCTAGATGCATGCCACACGTTATTAATTTCTACTAATGTATTGTTTTATAGGAATTTAAATGATAATGTATCTTATTTGGTTAGGCGAAATACCTAACTTTGATCTAATTTTGCCAAGCAGAGTTGTTAGCAGTGTTTTGAGAAACAACAGTTCAGTTACGCGTGATCATAAATATAAAACAAATATCAAGTAAGTGAGTTGTTAAACAAGAGACATGTAGATTATGTACCAGCTCTTGTTCTTACATATGAACTCAAGATGTTACACGTTTTCCAATATAACTCAAGACTTCGCTATCTTCTCTGTAGATTCGTAAATTTATCAAACCTAAAGTCAGCATAATGTAAATATTAACTATATGTCTAATTGAAATAGAACTGAACTAAGAAAAGACGCTATCTGAGTAAGACATGATTTCCATCAATAACTGTTAGAAAATATAACTTTAAAGTTGAAGAATATATCAAATCTGTAATTGCAACGATTTCACAAATATATGTGAAATAAAAAAGAATAATAGCCAGTTGTGTCAAAATGGTTAAACAGTAGGCATGTGTAGCAAAGACTATCACTGAAATAATACTTCTTTAGTTGACATGCTAAGTATTAATAATTACTTTTGTCTATAATTTTAGCAAATAAGAGCTTTGGTTCCATTTTGAACCTCTGACTTCAATAACTACTAGTAACCATGTTGATTAGTCAAAGCCCGGGTTAAGTCAAAAGTATGAAAAATTGCTAGTTATTTGACTTTGCCTATCACTGGAACTGCAGGATAGATGCATCTTTTAAAGACTTTGTCCACTCACCCTGTTTGCAGATCCTTCAACACATGTGACATTGTTTCTTTTGCAACCTTATCTTGAATCTCAGGATGTTTGCAGAGCACCTAAATGATCCAAGTCTTTCCCATAAATTATAATGTTTAGTATCTTCTCTCTCAAGTATTTTGAATGTGTGTTGTTGATTTGCAGAAACCTTGAGAGAATGTCTTCCTCTTCAACTGCAATTTTTAAAATTTAAGGGTCAAACAATACACATTTGACATTAGTTCAAATCAACAAGAATGTTAATCAACTTTTGTCTTTCAAGATGATACAAATCTTGTTGCATTTCTATCTTAGTCATCAAACTATTCTCAAAGTAATCAGTTCTGAGTGATTCTTTAGGAAAGGAAAAAAATATACTACGAGGAGAACCTTATTTACATTTTTACCCAAAGCTTACAAAAAGATAGGCAAGTTGCTTAATACCTTCTAATCGCTCTAATTATAAAAGTTTAGACTACTATTATTAATACTATGCCTTTTGTAACCATAGTTAAAACATTAATTAGCAATAAGGTTATATTTTTTTTTTTATTAAAACGTTTGCACAGTGGTCCAACACTTCGATCTGACCTGACCCGTTTCAACACTACTAAAAAGTTATAACCTTTTTTATTACTCGGGCCTGTTTTGACCCGTTACCCAACAGTCAACACACACATTTCTCCACCCATATGCTCGGTTACAAGGGACCCATCACCCAAAATATCAGGAACCCAAGCGAAATTTTAATAATCAATCAAAGTTATATAGGAAACTTGGATGTAACAAGTTTCATAAATTAAATCAATGAGCAATCTTAGGTAAATAAACAAGTTTCAATCCATAAATAAAAAACTGAAATCCAACATACCTTAACATAGTTTTCAAAATATAACGTTAGCTGGATCAGATGTATAAACCTTGTTGCAGTGTGGCAAGATCAGTTATGAAATCATCAAGCACCCAAAACAGATTAAAAATCAGAGGCCCTTTCCGAAAAAAGAACTTTTGCTTACGACCCTAACAAAACAAAATTTGGTTATATTTATAATAGAACTTTTAACTTTATGTGGGACATTGTTGTAGCTGCTACTACTACTCATAAGGTGATAAATGTATCAATTTCGGTTACATTTATTATGACAGTATCAAACAGGCAAAACAAAAAAATAGATTAAAAAAGGTAATGAAGGTGTCTAGATGTAATGTGAAGTACCAAATGAAATGGGGTCCAACTAACTGCCTTCCCATTCATCATTCTTTTTAAAAATATCTTCCTAAGCACACATGCCAAATTATGAATCATTGTTCCCATGAATCCTGTAATTTTAAACACAAAATATAATCAAAAGCTGCACATATACTTCTTTTCGGCAACAAATTCATTTGATAACAGATCAAAATCAGTTCATTCCAATGAACTTGTGATTACCAGTCGTGTTGGGATTGAGTTCAGTAAGAGCAGCAATTTCGGCAACAAATTCATTTTTAAACAGCAGTTCAGTTCATAGGGGTAATATTAACAATGCTTTTTCTTGATGGTTTGGCAGTGCTAACAAAGACATTTGAAGATAAACCAGTGAGCGCGGTTTCCGTTGCTTGTGGAAGATCACTTATAACTGCACAATAGGAAGAACATCAGATTGGGGCCTTCTGTTTCCTTAGAACGGCAATAACAGAATGTCAGAATCAAGCCTTCCACCTTTGGTTATAGATTTTGAACACATAAAGGCTTTCACTTTGGAAACAGGTCATTGGATATTGAATATCAATATCAAGAAGAACATATTCACATAATGATATACTCAAAACACACCAGATTAAACTCAAGAAAAAGACGTTAAACATGGTTCCTGCAGATGCAGTGGTATAATTTAGTTAATGATATGAATGTACTGTTATGAAGTTATTCTACTGATTATTTAAAATAGAGCAGCTAAAGATATGAATATACACAAAAATGCAGAATGTTTATGTGCAAGATGCACGCCACACATTGTTTGTTTTTACTAATTCTAGGAATTTTAATTATAATAATGTATCTTATTTTATTAGGCGAAAAACCCAACTTTGATCTAATTTGCTAAACAGAGTTGTTAGCAGTGTTTTGAGTAACATAAGTAGAGTTACACGGGATCATAAATATAAAACAAAATTTAAGGAAGTGAGTAGTTAAACAATAGACTTGTTGATTATGTGAGAGCTCTTACATATGAACTTCAGGTGTTAAACCACATGCTATCTTTCTTCTTTCGGCTCAATTAATCTTCACTATCTTGCAACATATCAGCGAATTCTTTGATATCTTTGCTGTAGAAAGAAAGAAGTAATCATTATAAATATAATTTAAAGGTAATTTCTTTGATATCTTTGCTGTGTTTAGATAATATGTAACCTTTGTTGTTTGAAAGAAAGCAAATTAAAAGTATCAAAACTAAAACAAATCGAAAATGTATTTGACAAACAAGTACCTGTGGTTTATTTGGATGCAGGGGATATGAGAGATGCAGGGCCAGTAGTGGGAGCCTTTTCCATTACACCTTAATGAAAGATATGGGCTTAAAGCAATTCTCAAGCTCAAAAGGGAAGGCAACAATGTCACTGGCAGATGTTTCATACGGAAGCATTTTTCAATACTGAGATGTTGAAGGGAGGAGAGGTGTTCGAGTCCCGTTGAAAGTGATTCCAGTTTAAAAAATATTTTTATTTTCAGAGAAGTAAGCGACGACGGAAGAAGAGGGGACAAATGACGAAAATCGCTCACATGGCGATCACGACTTAAAGTTAGGTCAACGAGAGAAGATGGAAAATTCGGAGGGCCCCATTCTGAGATTGGCTCTTTCACTCCCCCTATGTTAAGGCTAACTAAATTGGGAGGCCAAAACCCTCCATCAAAGGATAAACAAAAACTTGGACAGTTTATGATTATAAGGGATCTTAATGAAGTGAGATTCGATAGTTGAAATGACTCAATACTCGGACAATTTGATAAACAGAGAAGGGTGAGGTGATTGAAGTTACTAAATTGAGTTATTGATTTCAGATCTGTCCACTCAGCTATAAACAAGATTTTAAGCATTGGCATGTTTGTGTTGTTGATCCCTTCCGTTAGTTTCTTACAATCATATATCGTAAGTGACTTGAGCTTTTGCTCCCCTCCTATTTCTCTTGGGAAGGAGACAAGTGTAAGTGAACTACAACCTTTAATACTAAAATACTCAATGCTATTTGGACAATAACAATGCTTCATACTCTCGCAATAGAAGATCTCCAAATGCCTGAGAGATAATAAAAGGGCGCTCTCAACATTATCCTCCTCTTTCTCTCCTAAACTCACCAGATTTTTACATCTACGTACAACCAAATCCTTTAAGTTTAAAAGGACCTTACTTGTCTCTTCTGAATCCCACAAGTATCTTATTTCATCACAATGCCATATGTATAATTCTTCAACTGCCTTAAGATACATTATAACACCTCTCCAAGCTTCATTTGTAAGCCCTACAATAGATGCTATTTCTAACTCATTGACTAATGAAGCTGCTTGAACGAGACTTCTCAACGCATTAACACCACATCCGTGTACAAGTAAAACCCTTACCGAAGGTAGTGCTTTCAATGAAATGTCAATCAAATTGGGACACTCGTTTATATGAAGCTCTTGAAGGCATGGAAACACTGCATCTAAAACCACATTATTAGTTGACCATACCTTCCATTCACTCATATTTTGAAATTTTAGAATTTCAAGTGAAGGAAACAACAGTTGTAGTCCCAGTTAACTCCGAACCTATGACTTTAACCACGAGTGCTACTTTCTACACCCCCCCCCCCCTATTTACTTTTTTCACCCCTCTCCTCTCACATACTTACAGGTGGGGCCTGCGTGGGACTGACAGTTTTCCTCTCACAAGGGGGGGGGGGGGGGGTGTAATCAGGAAGAGGGGGGGTGTGTATAGAATGGGCCTTAACCAAATGTAGATGAGGTCTTGCTGCCTAGAAGGGGAAAATGTGTCGCAACTGAATTTTGACTTTTGAAGTTTGACCATTCATTCATATTGGGCTCTTCAAAGATAACGAAATTGTTATCATTTGTGGGCTAAGACCATCCCCATTCCCAGTCCACTTCAATCCAACCCAAATCAATTTTTTAATAAATAAATATATCTTATGAGTATTTTTATTCCAACTAATAAAATTAAATTTTATCTCAGAGGAAATATATTATTGGTATAAATATAATAATAAAAAAAATAAAAAAATAAGATTTATCAAATGGTCGATAGATAAAGTATATTAAAAATATTTTTTTAATAAAACTTAGTTCGTTTTGAAAATTGGTTAATTATAGCTGTATTTTATTAATAACTAGTAGTATATTATAACATTCTAAAGTTATGTGGTTTGTTTTGTAAGAGATTAGATATATCAAAATGCTAGTTCAAGAAAGGGTTACTGGGCACACCTTTTAACATTCTAAAATTTGGACTCAACAATTCAATTTAGCTAGATCCTTTAGTTAGCTCGTTAATAAAATCATTCCAAAAAAAATGAATAATTAGATCTGACACATGCAAATCAGTTGGTTATGTTGTACAAACAATGATTAACTATGGAAAATTAATCTTAGAGTAAAATGCACGGATAGTCCTTGTGGTTTGATGAAATTTCACCTTTAGTCCCCAACATTTCAGAATTACACTCTTAGTCCCTGTGGTTTGATAAGTTGTTACTCGGATAGTCCCTAAAGCGGATGAAGATTACTCGGATAGTCCCTGTGGTTTGACAAGTTGTTACTCGGATAGTCCCTATGATTTGACAAGTTGTTACTCGGATAGTCCTTGTCATTTCACACCCGCTTTACCAGAAAAACTAACCTCCATCCGCTTTGGGGACTATCCGAGTAACAACTTGTCAAACCACAAGGACTAAGAGTGTAATTTTGAAAAGTTGGGGACTAAAGGTGAAATTTCATCAAACTACAGGGACTATTCGTGCATTTTACTCTTAATCTTATTTACAAACAAAAATAATAGGCCCAATAAAACTCCTCTTTTCCTTTTTTTCTTCGTGGGTAGATTTGGCCCAACAGAAAAGAAACCAAAACTGGGCCTCTAGTCAACAAAAAAATAAATAAATAAATAAAACTCAACCAAACCACCAGACTACAAAATATGAAAATTTTCTTAAATCATACTCACAACGGCTGTTAATGATTCAAAGTGCTTCCTATTTTGCATGAACTAAAAAGATATTTAAGAATTAAGTCAACGATTGTATCCAACTAACTGAACTAAGTCAACTCAAATCCATCTCTCTCGTTAACGAATTGCTGGCTCAGTGATCAAAACGTACGTACCAACTGGTACGACACTTGAAAACTCACCTACTCGAATTCTTCCAAGTCATTAAGGAGAAACCAAAACTGGGCCTCAAGGTAGACATGAAGTAAACATGTAGAATACGTTACCATGTCACCACGTCGAGAAGAAATAAGCACGTCTCGAAGCCCAATAATCAGAAAGGTATAAATATTTTCAATACTTCATATACTTTTCAAATTAAAAAACCTAAACAAACGATAACACCATGAAAGAAACTATTCCCATTGTTGATAGAATGGCCAAGAAAATACACGTCAATAATGCACAACCACTACAACATAAAAACATTTGTGCAAATGCTGGTCATAATAACGAATTATGATTCAAATCAATAAATGGTATAATACAAATGTGTTGCAATCTTGGAATTCGATCTCCATTAAGTTAATTCCTGATCACACTCCAGAGTTCACAATACAGTCTAGATTACCTGTCACAGAGAAAGAAATGTGACTAAGTCTAACACCTAGAGTACGTGAACAAATACAACAATAGACAGAAACATACAAGTCTAAAATGATTATATATATATGCCATATACAAGGTTTTAATGTAAAAGAGTGTACATTACAATTATTCAGATAAAATCCCAAGTTGCCTATCTATATTAGGGCAATTTTTTTATTTTTGATGAACAAAATAATATTTGTAAAATAAGAATTATATACATTTCATCCGGGCTTATCAAAACACTTTTTAAGTAAAATCTTAGAAATTGACAACTGTAATTTACTTAATTAAAATCAAATATGGTATGTTACTGCAGATTAGAGACGTACATAAAAACCGGTTTGGATTTTCAAAGCAGTTCCTAACCTGACCCAATACCACACCTGAAACTGGTTTGACCCACTCCGATTCCAACCCGACCCAAACTGCCAATTTGTATATCAGTTCCTACTCTAGTTACTAAAACCGGTTTGGATTATCAAAGCAGTTCCTAACCTGACCCAATACCATACCTGAAACCGGTTTGACCCACTCCGATTCCAACCCGACCCAAACTGCCAATTTGTATATCAGTTTCTACTCTCGTTACTAAAACCGGTTTGGACTCGAACCTGTTTGATAAAACAGTATAATATCTGGAAAATTAGGGATTTAAAAAAGTTAAACGGTTTCAATGGGACCCAAACTTATTTGTATAGGAACAAATATTTTTCTTCATATGCGGTTTACGACGACCGAACCGGTTTTTACTCAAAACGGTTTTAACCAAACCTGGCCAAACCGAGCAGATTTTGCTAAAAAAAAAAAAGAAAACTATGAAATAGTTTAAGTTGGGCTTAATAACCTTCCTTAAATGTAAAGCAGTTGGGCTTCCAACATTAAAACAGTACTGGGCCAGGCCCAAACTAGAAAGAAACCAGGAGCCCAAAACTTCTAAAAATTAATAATTAGAGATTTGACGATGTTAATTGTTAACCTGTGGGTGTGAGCAGGGGTGGTTCGATGATGGGTCGCCGGAAAAATAACTGCGGTCGACGAAGCCATCGGCTGTGATGATTGTAGAAATCCGATAGATGGTGGTACGATGTTGTTTTTCCGGAGATTGGGTATTCACGGCAGGGAATCTCTTTTCAATGACTACAGAAAGGAACAAGAAGAATGTAAGGGGTTATTTGTTTGAAACAACAACTAGCAATAATTTCTATGTAAGAGACAATTGTTATTTAATTAACAACTACCTTTATTAGTCTCTTATATGTCGATGCAGGGGATATGAGAGATTTGGGGCCAGTAATGGGAGCCTCTTCCTTCACACCTTTCTTTCAATTTTGGGCATCTCCATATTTTCAAACTCAAAAGTGAAGGTGACAGCGTCTCTGGTAGATCGTTCACCTTTGGGCATTTCAAAGTTCCAAGATGTTGAAGGGATGTGAGGTGTTGGAGTCCCGTTGAAATGGATTCCAGATTATCAAATCTAGTTATGTACAGAGATGTAAGAGAAGAAGGGAAAAGGTGGGACAATTGACTGAAATTCCTCACATCAGGTTCATTATATAATCTTAGGTAAACAAGGGAAGGTGGGAAATTCTGATTGCCCCATTCTGAGATGGGCTTTTTCAACCCCCCTATATGAAGATAACACAAATTGGGAGGCCAAAGCCCACGAGGAAAGGAAGCTTCAATCATTGGACAATATGTGATGTACATATCTTTTAACATGGTGAGATTGGATAGCTGAAGGTCAGGAAATGACTCCAGATTTTCACAATCTTCTATCCTCCAACTGATTAGATTTGGTAGCTGCAGGTCACCAAATGCCTTCATGTTTTTGCAACTTTTGATATAAAGATGTGTGAGATTTGGTAGCTGGAGGTTAGGAAATGACTCTATGCTTTCACAACCTTCTATTTCCAACCCAGTGAGATTTGATAGCTGATGAAGATCAGAAAATAACTCCATGTTTTGACAATTGTCTATGGTCAAAGAGGTGAGGTGAGTGGAGTTACTCAATTGATTTATTGATTTTAGATTCTCACAACAATATATACCTATAGTAAGTGACTTGAGATTCTGCCCTCCTCCACCTGTTGTTGTTGCTCTTGGGAATGATACATGTCTAACTGAACTACACCCAATGATTACTAAACTCTGAATGCTATTTGGACAACACAAACGCTCCATACTATCACATGAATGTATAAGCAGCATCATAAGAGATGATAGGAGGTTGCTCCCAATGTTATCCTCATCCTCCTCTTTCTCTCCTAAATTCACCAAAATTTAATGACAACCATCTATGCTTAGTTTTTCTACTGCCCCAAGATACTCTATAACACCTCTCCACACCTCATCCGTAAGCCCTAAAATAGATCCGATTTTTATCTCTGTGGTTGATGAAGCTGCTCGAACCAGACTTCTCAGCACACTTTCACAACATTTATATATTCTTAAAACTCTTAGTGAAGGTAATGCTTTAAGTGAGACATCAATCAAATTGGGACAATTTTTTATTTGAAGCTCTCGAAGGCATGGAAACATTGCCTCGCTATTGGTTGACCATACCTCCCAACTAGACATATCTTCAAACGTTAGAATTTCAAGTGAAGGGAAGGTAAGATCAGTAGTCCTACTTAACTCCAAACTTATGACTTTAACCTCATTCATTCCTTGAATCAACAACTCCTTAAGTGAAGGTAGCCGCCCAAGTGGCGGTAGAGATGTACATTTTTTACAACCGCGTAGCGACACTTGAACCAGTCGACGAAAAGACGAATCCCCAACCCAATTTGGAAACTCTATTCCCTTGTAACACTCAACTACAAGCATTTCTAACTTGTCACTATTGGGCTTCAACTCGTTGAGAACCTCCTTCTCGAGTGTTTCTCTTATAGAACCATCATCCCATTTCAACTCCAACTTATTAATCCCTTTTAATAATAAGTTTGCCTCTCGTGCATGCATTGAGCTTTGTACTTTGTTCAACCCCTCGATGGAAATTTCTCCATGGAGATTCTTTAATCCCTTAAGCTCGGTTATTGAAAATTCACCATCGCCTCCAATGATAATCTTGGTGAGAGTTTGAAGGTTTCTTAACTCACCAATCCCCAAGGGTAGCTTCTCTAAAAGTGGAGTGTTCCTGATGTCAAAATGCCTTAACTTTTTCAGCTTTAAGAAGCTTTTAGGCAATGTAGTTAAGCCCCCACAACCAAAAACTATCAGTGTTTGTAAATTATAAAGATTACCAACATTGTCTGGTAACTTTGAGATTCTTGTTTCAGACAAATTAAGATACCTCAAGTGTTTCAAACTACAAATCGGATCTGGTACCTCACTTATGTTAAAACGCCTCAAAGAAAGAACCCTTAACAGTGGTAGCCGAGAAAGTAAGTCAACCACAATTTTATTGGATATGTAACACCTGTTCCAACTTTGTTCTACCCCAACATATACAGCTACCAGGGTTCTCAAACTTCTTGCTCTTTGAAATGCCTCAAACTTCTGGAAACCTACATACTTCTCACGAATAAATGACATATGTCGGTACTTGGCTAAAGCTTCCTCCGTCATCTCCATCGTATTGTCAAACCTTAAAAAATGTTCTCCCGCAACAAATGTGGCCAGGTCGTTCATGAGATCATGCATCACAAAAAAGGATTTGCCATTAGGTGCAGGTTGAAAAAAGGACCTCGATAGCAATTTCTCAAAATACTCATGGCCCAAGCATTCTGGTGACTTGTTTGCAACTGACTCATTCAGATACCCTTCAGCCACCCATAGTAATACCAACTCTTCTTTTTCAAACAAAAAGTCCTTAGGGAACAAAGAGCAATATGCAAACAATCGCTTCAAATCGGCAGAAAGATCATGGTAACTTAGCCTAAGGGCTGGGACAATTTCATCAGCACTTTCTAAATTCCATATCTCACTGTTCAACACATCATTCCATTCTTCTTCTTTGGTTTTTGCTCTCATTAACCTTCCAATTGCCTTTAAAGCTAAAGGCAAACCACCACATTTTTTTACAATACCTTCAGCTTGTGGTTTAAGTGTTGCGTGTGAGTCAAAGTTATCCACATCCAATGCATGTAGAGCTAATAAAGACAAAGCATCTTCATGCGACAAACGCTCGAGATGGTCTAGATGATTAAAACCTATCTTTTTAAGCAGTTGCTGCTGGCGAGTTGTCATAATTACCCGACTTCCGGTAGCACCAGAATGAAATGGACGCACTAGGTTTTCCCAGTCGTCATAGTTTTCATTCCACACATCATCGAGCACTACTAGAAATCGTTTGCCCTCAAGTTTCTCTTTAAGAGCAATTTGAAGCTGATTTGTATCTGTAAATTGTTTGTTTTCTTCAGCCACAGATTGATAGATGGTTTGACTTATTTTAAATATATCAAACTCATCGGATACGCAAACCCATGCCATGAGTTCAAAGTGATCCTTCACTCGCGTATCGTTGTACAATATTCTAGCCAGAGTGGTTTTCCCCACCCCACCCATACCAACTATGGGTACGATAATGAAGTTTTGTTTAGATGGCTCATCCTGCAACAACTTGTTGATCAACTTCTCTCTCTCACCTTCTCGCCCAACAACATCAGATTCTAGCAAAGATGTTTCGTTTCTTCTACTAGTACCTTTTGGCTTTTCATCTTTCACAATCAAACCCAGATCAGACTTTTGTTTTTCTAGTTGTTGTAGCTGCGTGTTAATACTATCTAACTTGGGACTCAACCTATGACTTAGTGAGAAGTTTGTGCAGCAAGTTGGGATGAGCTTTCTTACCATGCTGGTGCTTGCTTCTGATTCCGGTGTTAGCTCACGATGCATAGCTTCGGTAGCCACCTCGTCAAGTACGTCATCGATATCGTAAGCCAAATGTTGGAGGCTATTGAGCCATAGTCTGACAGATTCATGAGTTGTTTCCTTGTGAGAAGCGTCATTCAGCAGAGCTTGGATCTGGGTCAACGTGATCCCCAATTGCTTGAGCTCCGAGTGAATGTTCTGAGAGCGAGCATATCTCTTGAAGGCTTCATCGGTTAGCTTCTGAAAAATGACATTGAGAAGGGCAGAAGCAGCAGTTTCAGCCATTGTTAACTAACAGTGACGAGGTTTACTGGAAATTGGAATGAGAGTAGGTTTTGGTTTGTATGGTATGAATGTATGTAAATAAGATGAGTGGAGAGAAGATGGGAGTGGTCTGTCTGATTGGTATGAATGTAGGTAAATAAGAAAGAGCATTCTTTTTAGTCATTCAACCAATTATGTTAATATTCCTTCCTTTTCATAATGGAGTAATTGATTATTATTATTCATATGAACGTGTATCACTTTATATTAAGTTGCCGACACTAATTGCTTTTAATTGTTTTGCTTT
Organism: Helianthus tuberosus; assembly: GCA_030545235.1. NCBI lineage: Eukaryota > Viridiplantae > Streptophyta > Magnoliopsida > Asterales > Asteraceae > Helianthus > Helianthus tuberosus. Next base: position 139,732,956 of record CM060426.1, on the reverse strand, counting down.
TAGAAAGAAGTTCACTCTTTTTCAAAAGAAGGATGCTTTTGCATAGTGCGCAATTTTTCTAAGTTCTATGATGTCCAGTTGCCGTCATTCATTTTTCTAGTGTTAGTTATCCATGTATTACACGAATTGGACAAATGTAATGTTATATACCGAGTAATACCAAAATTATGTCTTTAAAAACTCTTCTATTGTATGGGTTGAATAAACCATGTATTACACGGTTGTATAAAATTCAATGTAATGTGATAACACATATTGTCATCAAGATGTATTTAAAAATAATTAAACTTTGAGATGATTGATGCCAGGGAAAAGTTGTAAAATAATTATAGACGAAAAGAATGGCAAGGAAACATTGTTCAAGGAGCAGCGTTTGCTTAGGTGGCCTGGCATTGGCAATAATTGTTTTATGAAATTGCCTACAAAATTTTGAATGTTGATAGACCTTCACATCACGTGTAGATGCAACATGCTCCTCCTATGAAAAGTATTCATAATGTGGGCGGATTTGGTCAGCGAGATGCAGAATACTTCAAGCTCTATTACGTGAACACCCAACTTTTACAAATATTACTTTTTTTTGTTCCTAAAACAAAACAGTTAAAAAGGTTCAATTTCCATCTCGAAACCTGCGGATTTATCAACATCAAGTATGACTATCAAACTTGATGATCAGTCAAACATAGTGGCTTAAAATGATGAAGATGGATATTAAAATTAATTGAGACTACACAATGCATACAGCCTTCAAATTATTCTATTTATATATTTATTACTAGGATTGTGACCCGCCGCGCGTTGCGGCGGCGTCGAAAGTTAAAGTAACTCGTATTTATACTGTATATTTGACCCGACTCTTTACTTAAATTCATAATTGTTCTACAAAAGATGCGCTCGACTTGCACCTTGGCTTTCAGAACCCTATTGTCCCAGCCCGCCTTGCACTTTCTAACTCCAAGGCCTTAATAAATACTCCTCTCAGCGTGTAAGGTATGGAAACTATTACGTGTTCTCTCTACATATACACCTATATTACTTTATCTCTCTATAGACACTCCCGTCTTACTCACGATAGAGCATGCTACCTCCGGTTGAAACAACCAGACCTTGAAGCACCAATGGCGCTCCAGATCACGCACTACAACACATACTTTGTTGCAACAAATCCCACAGTACAAATTGGATGCAACATAGCCAATAAAAGGGAGCCATCACCCCTATATAGTTGATGGGTTGAAATTTAAGATAAATGGTGAATGAACTATCTTTGAACATTCTTATCATCTTCGTATTTTAGCAATCAGTAGCGTATTTTCTTCTTAATTTATCTTTTTTTCTGGGCTCATCACTATTGAGTGCTTAACAGCCTAAACTTGTATGTAAAAAGAGCTGAAGGCTAAAGTCTTTTGCATTAAATGTTTCATTTGTAAATGGACTTGAATGATGTGGTTTCTTTTTGGGTTGTGGGCCTGAAAAAAGGTTTAAATTAGAGGTGTAATAAAAGATGCTTTGGGCCTGGTGACCCGAAACCGACCCGGGCTCGACATGGTAGAAAACCCGGTTTGGGTCTAACCTGACTTGGCGGTTTGATACAGGTTTTGGATTTTTTGTGTTGAGAATCGGTTTCAACGTGAACTGGTTTGGGTCCACCTAAAGAAATGGGTTTAAAAAACTGGTTTCCATGCTAAAAGTGGTAGGTGGCTTGAGGTTTTCAACCCTAAAACCAGTTATTAATCCAAATCGGTTTGATACCAAACTAAAAGAAAGGATCTGGTTTATAACCTGAATCGGTTTATGTCCAAACCGGGTTTTGCACACCTCTAGATGAAATCCATTGTTTTTTTTTTCTCTCTTTTCTTTTAAGGCTCTTTACTTTTAAGGCTCTTTAAGTGATTAAATGAATTGTCTCTTGGCTATCGGTTGTTTTATACTTTTTGTCTCTTTGAAAAAATAAAAAAAATAAAAAGTTTTGAGTTCTTTTGCATTCGGTTTTAATGGTTTTATGCTATAAATAATTTGATTTATTGTCCGGCTAAATCAGAGTGGTTGACTAAACTTGAAGGGCAAACGTTGATGGTAAACAACATCATCAAATTGTAGCATTTTCTACATTTCAGAACGTATAAATACACATTTTTCAAAAGTAAGATAGAAAAATGATATTTGTAGTTTTGCGTCTTGTGACTTCAACATGCGAAGACCAGTTTTAGGTCCATTCCTGGCATCGACATAACTAATTTCCTTATATGTTCAGTCAGTACGGGTACGTAACCGGTATTTTGTACGAAATTTCTCATCCCTACTTTAGGCCCCAAAACAGATTGAAATGTGCTCAGATTGATCTAAACTACATTATACTAAGGCTATAGTCTAATAAAACTACTATCTACACTTTCTTAATGAACCGTCGATTCCTAATTTCCTTGAATATAAACCTAACCCTAAAACATGAAACAATAATAACTGTGATCGACAGAAACTACCTGTTGGAACTGCGGAAAGTAGACTCCGGGAACGGAAGTGGAGGGAGCAGAGTAGACGGGCGGCGGGGCGGGGTACGGAACCACCGCGAGAGACCGGAACCCTTACTCGAAGTACTACTACACTCCGGCGACTTCACCTGCTCCGTTTCCGGTTTCTTCTCGCCGAGAAATGGTGGATCCAGTGACGGAAGCTCATCGATCGAACTCGCAACGGCTTTCAGCAGCCACTCCACCGCCTTACTCGGCTGATCGAAACCTAATCGGTCCTGCAGATCATAAAACTGGATAGCTGTGTTCACCGACAGTCGTACACGGCGGTCTCTGAGTCCTTTGGATGTCAAGACCTTGCTGTGTCTGTCTTTTCCTCCGGACGCCCTTGAAACCCTAACGATCCGTGACGACAGCCATTGTTGTAGCTCCAAATTGGGTCTATAGGATGCTACTCTTTGAGGATTTGTGGAATTATCAGTAGTTGTAGTGCTACCGTTAGAAGGAACCCTTTGGAAATGAATTCGGTGGGATGAAGATAGAAATGGAAGAAAATGGATGAGTCTAGAGGCAACCTTCAATACAAACAAAATGTCAAAGGGTAGAATGGTCAGTGGGCAAAGCCACCGACCTTTCATTTTAATGTTATACTAGATTTTTGACCAGTGCCGCGCGTTGCAGCGGCATCTTGTGTTTGGCACGTCGTTACACGCGTTACGATGATGACTTAAACGTCTGATGTCCGCGCGTGACGTGACTTGTTTTTTACTTTGTCACACACGTTACGTTCGTCACATTAACGTGGTTAGGCATAGATAAAGAAGAGTATAATGTCTCGCACGTTGTGGTGTGAAGTCGTAAAGGTAATTTAAACAAAAGAATTTGAAATGTTGGAGAAGATGATGTGTGAAGTTATTAAGTAGAAATTAACGTGTGATGCTCGCGCGTGACGTGGCATTTATGTGGTTAGGCATAAATAAAGAAAAGTATAACGTCTCGCACGTTGTGGTGTCAAGTTGTAAAAGTAATTTAAACAAAAGAATTGAAATGTTGGAGAAGATGAGGTGTGAAGTTATTAAGTAGAAAAAAATAGGACGAATCAAAGTTGTCAATTATCAAAAGTTAGGAGTTAAGGTGTCACTTACCAAAAAAATGAGGGGTGAATTAAAAAATCTATAAAATTAAGGGACAAATAGAAAATCTCTAAAGCTTGTGGTGAATTGGAAAATCTTTAAAGTTGAGGATGAATTAAGAAATCTATAAAGTTTGGGGTGCATTGGAAAATCTTTAAAGTTTGGGGGTGAATAAGAAAAATGCATGGTGGAAACCACCGACCATGCATTTTAATATATATACAATAAATATTAAACTTTTAAAAAGGGACAATAAAGTGCCTGTGAGCCAACCCGGCCTGGCGAGTTTGACCCATTACCCGACTCATCCACCAACCTCTGAATGTCACGTCTCGACCAAGTATATAGTTTAGCAGAAGAAATGCACAAGACTATAAACTTCAGAATATACGTGCTTAGCGTTTTGAGATTTGTTGAAAGTATTAATTCAATATCAGTTGCAGTATTTATTTAGTGTGTTGTGGTTATTTGTTTCTTCAGGCAAACCTGTTGATAACTTCAAGGACTAGGTTTGCAATATTGTAACGGTCAAGAGATATTGTGCATTTAGACTAAAGATCGAGGACTACTATCTAAATCTGCATTATGGTTTGATTATAAATAGAACTTTTGGGCTCAAGTAAGTCATTTATCTAAATCGGTCTGCACGGCTTGTTTAAATAACGGGTTATACATTTCAACTTGTCGTTAACAGGTCAAACAAGTCAACCTACGCATGACAACTCAAACTTAAATTATCACCCCTGCTTTAGCGACAATTTTTTTTTTCTCCTGTTGATGCCATTAGGCGCAGTAATAAGCTAAAAAAAGAAACTAAACTAATGAGACCATTAGGATTTTCGGAGTTGTATTCGTGTCCGCAGGCACACACGAGTTCAACCAAATTCCAGTTCAGAAACTCATTTTTTGCACCCCCCCGCGTGCGGGTAGGACTTGTGGTAAAACATGTCATAAAGCTACGATGGAGTAGTAAAGGCTTTACCTTATAAACAACCACTCACTTTGTTCCCACACCAATGTGGGACAAAGTATTTACCACCATTTGAGACTTTCATTCACACACCCAAAACTTCCAACATATAAGTCCTAAACTTTTGCTTCTAACTATTAGCTACATGATCTTAAATGGCATATATAATAGTTTTTTTTATTTTATATGTGGAATCTTATTTATTTTCAAAGCATAACATATTTTTTATATTTTTAAACAACACTGAGAGTTAGCTATAAAATAGCTGGATTTATAGGTTTTTGTTAAATATACATGTAAAATAGCATATATACAAGGGTATTTTGATGTAATATACGTATAAAAATTTTCAAAATTCTTTTTCTAGTGTAATCGCTATTTATAAAGTAGCCGTCGACCCGTTGCTATTCGCTACGTAGCCTATAGGTGCCTTGTCGCTATTTTTCGCTATTCGCTATCAACAACTATGACTACCACATTAGAACTTTAGAAGAAAGGGTATAATTTTTTGGAACAATTGCATATTTACCCTTAAAAATTTCTTAATTGCGTATTTACCCAACTTAAAATTAAAATTGCATATATCCCCTTCCTTAACTAATAAAATTGCAAATTTATCCATTTTGATTTATTTCATTAAAAACAAGTTATATAATGACTTTTTACCCTTATTTTTTACTGAAACTTTAAAAAAATTACATATTTATTCATTTTTACTGGTTTTTGTGACTTTTTCACAATTCTTTTTGTTTTTTTTACATTTTGCTAGTTAGTTAGGGTTTTTTTTTTTTTTTTTTTTTTTTTGCTTTTTTACTAAGTTATTTGTTTTACTAAGATATATTTAGAGGTGTTTGTGATTTTCAGCTGATTTATAAATATATACATTAAAATACGTTTAAGGGATTAAAAGAAAAAAACACAAAACAAATAACTTAGTAAAAAAATACTAACTAGAATGATCTTCAGCTAATTTATAAATATATACACTAAAATACGTTTAAAGCAAGTTACATTCTTTTCTTTGGTCTGTAGTCCTCTAATTAAGCTCCCACTTATTCAGAAAATGTTTATATTCTATAGAAAAATATGCATCTACGTACTTAAGCGGTTAATTTTACTCTGTCTAAACTTTATAAGTTATTATTTCTTTTGGTTTATAATTTATGCATCATCTTGATAGACAATACATTCTAGCTGAACTGAGGGAGCATAAAGACTCTTAAATTGACTTTGACTTTTTTCAACTTGTTTTACTGCTTTGGGTCAACTGGCTTCGTTTTTTTTTTTCATGACTTTGTGTTTATGTAGCGTAATTTTTTTAATAAAAACAGAAAATTGATCATGTGTATTGCTGAGCTTCTTTTGTATACTAGATCGACATTCATGTTGTAGCATCCAGCAGATCATTTATCATGTCTAAATTGGGGATGAGTACTAAATTAGGGTTCTTGAACCTAAAAGTTGAGGTTTTTGATTTAATTGATTCAAAGAAAAAAAGTTTATAAATAACAGGTTATATGGATGTTGATATATACCTAGACTCACGTTTATATATGTATAAATTTCACATACCCTTGAACGAGTGACCTGCTGACCTGTTCCTTTTTTCAGGAAAGTTTATGTGCTTTTATCAACTAATTATGTTATTTGTTCATAAAAGTTTATGAACAAACGAAAGGTACCCCCTTGGTTTCACATTGTTTTGTTATTTGATTTTAGAATAGGTTGGTTTGAGATGAAATTCAGATATTTTGTTTGAATCCTATATTAATACTTTTAGTGTTACAAACTTTCCAAAGCTTTTTTGTTTAATTTTTTCAGCTTGCAGATTGGGAGGAAGGAGAATTGAGAAAATATTAAAGACTCGAATCAAGTGAAGCCACAGGTAGAGGTTGACTTGAAATTGGCAACCAAAGAGCATGAAGACTCAATTTCAGAAGAGGCTCAGGTTGTAGAGGTTGGTTCTTCATTTTCATGCATTCAAACTTAAATACACTTTATGGATGGTATTGGCGTTAGAGTAAGGGGTTATAACAATAATAACATTACATCTGTAGATATGTTTACCTTCTTTTAAGAGTAGGGACAAATTCAAGTAATTGGTTTTGAAATTGAGAAAAAAAATTGGGGGGTTTTGAAGTGAGATTTGGGGATTTTCATTAGGGAAGTTTGTAAGCTGACAGTTTTGGAGGTTCATAGTTGGGAAGATGAGCTTGAAGAAATGGTGATAAAGAATAACAATGAAGAAGCAACAGACCTTTTGAATTCGGGAGGGCATTTTTGTCATAATGTGTAGTTTTTAAAAAAGAGTGTTTCTTGGTCATTACGGTCTAAAGTCATAAAAGTAATTTAGACAATGATGTAAAGTCGTAAAATAATTCAGATAAGTTTTCGGTTCTCTAAAGATGAAATGTTTTTTTTATTTATATAAATTTAGTTGTGTGGTTTGGAGAAAAACATGCATGCTTGCCATTTCACTCTGTCTAAACTTTATAGGTTATTATTATTATTTTTTTTTTCGAACGGCACTTTCATTAAACACACCCCCTAGCAAGCTGCTAGGAAAGGGTAAAATACAAATCAAACATCAAACGACATCCATTTTCTCCAGTCTATACTAACACCATTAGATCGATGTCTAATCCATAAATAACTTAAGGATTTAACATCTCCAAGAATCTTCTCCACACTCACTGGAACCTCCTCAAAAATAAGTTTGTTTCTCGCCGTCCATAAGCACCAACACGCAACTAACATAATGACGTTTAAAATCTTTTTCTTACGGTCCGAACCTGCTTCGAGTTTGTGTATGCTCAGGATATCATTGACTGAGAACACATATATAGGAGGGAGATTGCACCATCTACTGATTTGATGCCATACTAAGGAGGCCACATAACAAGACGTGAAAAGATGCTCTGTAGATTCTGGAACTTCGCCGCATAATTTGCATGCCAACGGTTCAGAAGTGATACCCCTTTTGAACAACATATCAACCGTAGGGAGTCTACCAAGGAGCATTTTCCACCCGAACACGTTAACCTTAAGAGGCGCCCAATTATTCCATTCAAACACAACTGGATCCTGGTTGACCCCCTCATGTTTCAGCAGCTTTTTGACATTTGTAACAGAAAATTCCTTCGAACCATCCACAGCCCAAACCCACGTATCTTGACCTTCCCCGAATTGAAACCCATCCAACTTCAACAATAGACTATGTAACTCGGCAACCGCTGCGTTCGGGAGCGAAGAACGTTTCCAAACCCAATTAAAATTAAGCCCTGCCTCACTCTCCTTACAACGATCTTGCACCACACAATATTTATTTTTTTCCTCCGCAAACAAGGTCGGGAAAAGAGCTTCAAGTGGAATATCATCCAGCCATGGGTCGATCCAGAAACGGATCTTCCGGCCATTACCCACCTTTCCTTTAATCATATTTCCCAGCATTGTATTTGCTATTAGTTGGTTTTCCAAATTCGCTATAGTACCCCAAACTCCAGAAATTTGTTTATTTACAGGAAGCACTGGCCATGATCTTGGAGTCTTGTGAATGGCATCAATAAATCTTCTCCATAAGTCTTCATCTTGAGTTTTATATCTCCACCACCATTTCATTAACAAGGCGATATTGGTCGTCTTGAGCGGACATAACCCTAGACCTCCCTCCTTTTTCTCCCTTGTGATTTTTTCCCATGCCACCCAACACATCTTTTTATTATTCTCAGCTCGCCCCCAAAAGAAATCTCTACGCTTAGCTTCCAAAATCTCGATGACCCGAACTGGAGCTTTATATAAAGAGAAATAATACATTGGGAGAGTTTCAAGCACTGACTTGAGAATAGTAAGTTTCCCTCCTGAAGAGATAGTCTTAGCCTTCCAACTCGCTAATCTGGAATCAAAAACATCAAAGACCTGCTGCCAAAAGTACCCTTTTCGGAAAAAGACCAAACGGATCAACCCGCGAGCCTATACGCTGCAACGAAGAAAGCGGGTGAAGAAATCGCGCATACGTATAATCACATTTACGGGTTGTCGTTAACGGGTTTAAGGTTCTTTACGGTTTATGGACCCTGGGGTAGACCAGATATGGCTTATTTTTTCTTTACTAAAGATATCTTGAAATGAAAACCTATTCCCATTTTTGAGTCAAGTAATCATGGGACCGTTGCGCGTGATTTTACATATATTGATGATATTGTAAAGGGTTGTTTAGGTGCCTTAGACACTGCTGAAAAGAGTACATGTACAGGAAGTGGTGGGAAGAAAAAGGGGCTGCACAGTTTAGAATTTTTAATTTAGGGAATACTTCGCCTATGCCTGTTTCGGATCTTGTTAGTATTTTGGAGAAGTTGTTGAAAGTGAAAGCGAAACGGCGTGTGATGAACTTGCCTAGAAATGGTGATGTCCGTTTACTCATGCGAATATTAGTTTGGCACAAAGGGAGTTTGGGTATAAACCAACGACAGATCTTCAAACGGGGTTGAAGAAGTTTGTTAGATGGTATGAAAAGTATTATGGTTCGGGAAAGAAGAGTGATCATTGAGGCAAAAAGTGGTAAACTTGTTCTTGAATTCTTATTTGTTTTGATATATTCGCATGATTGATTTGTTAATCCTGCACTTTATGAAAACAAGTTATCTTGTTTTCAACTGTTAGTATATGATGTTGCATCAAGTAAGGAGGAAAGAGGGATCTCACACGATGAACAAGTTTTTGTGGTCCATCGTGGTCTTCATTTGAGAACTTTGCGTTCTTGTTAACTAGCGCGAATGTAATTTATTGTAGTAGTATTATTGTTGGATTCGTGACTAATAGAGCAAAATTTATTTGGTTGGACTTTTGTATCATTTCATGGTATTCAAATAAATAGAACACATTAGTTTAAATGTTATGATGTTTCTTGATTGAAGGTTGACTTGCTGTGTTTTTTTTTACTTTTCTTTTTATTATAAATTTCTTGATATGAGTTTGGTTTTTTTGATCTCTTGATAATTTTTTTTCATTCAGTTTTGACTTTTATGATTTCTTTTGTTCTGATACCTCATTGCTAGTCGTTCTTTTTCTGGATACTGGATCCATGAATGGACAATATTTTTGTAAACTTTATACGAGATTTTGCAACATGAATGGATGTCATTTGAGTTACAACCTAGAGAATTACATGTTCTAGGACACAAATTTGTTGGGAGATTGACTTTGTGTGGATCACAATCAAACTAATACTTAGCGAATACCCTAGATCGATTGTTAGGAGATTTACATAAGTGATAATTACGTATAACATCCTCTTAACTGCTGTCTTATTCCAATGATAGACTGGCATGTGGCATCTTTTGTTCCTTAACGAGAAATCTTTATCAATCTTCATAAGATGGTAACTTGCCATCAGTTGGTAACTTGCCATCAGTGGCAAGTCTTCTATATTAGCAACAAAACCTTATTAGTGGCAAGTCTTCTTCATTATGAACCTATTGTCAATAATAAGGCTCCCTCCAAGTTAACAACCTAAATAAACGTATAATTATTTAATTCAAGATCCATACGTTTTTACAAACCAACGAAAATAACTAAAATCAGGGAATACCTTGAGTTCAAAATCGGAGCTCTAGATGGCGAAATCGGGTCCCGTGAGTCGGGTTTTGTCTATTGCATTTGTCCAAGCGTGTGGCGACAAGCATTTGTCCAAGCGCGTGGCTCGTTGAGACGTGTAACTCCACATGTGATGAAAGTTTGCCCTTTTCAGTTTTAAACCATTTTCTAGCTCACTTCTGTGTGTCTAGTTGCTCCAAACACGAGTCTGGTAAATCATGGATGAACTCCATATCACCATCAACGTAAAGATTAAGCATCATTTGTTACCTTCCACCTAAATATTCCATCCTAGTAAACAAGAGCATATGAAAAACTGCAACATTTGTATTACTTCACTTTTTTTTTATTACCTTTTAATATGTAAAATTACTTTTGAATGCATAATACCACTGGAACTGCATGATACGAGTCTTGAGAGTTGAGTTAAAATCTGCATGAAGATACTGTGTCTTTTCTAGGCTTTCTTCACTCTTACTAGTTGCAAATTCTTCAACATCTGCGACTTTGGATGTGTGTTGTTGATATGCAGAAACCTTGGTAGAATGTCTTCTTTCTTCAACTCTAGTCAAGGGTCAAACAACACACTTTGACATTAGTGGCCAAACCATTGTTTTGAAAATTAGTTTTAACAAGAATATAACCAAAACACATAACAACTTTAAACACTATTAAAAAGAAATTAAAGTGTTTGCATGTCAGTCAAACAATCCAACCTGACCCGACCCTTTTCAACCCTTACTAAAAAGTTAACAATTTTTCTTAACCCAGACCTCTTTCGACTCGTTACGCAATCCACCAATAATTTCTGTAGGAAAAAAGTATATGCTTACTAGAACTCATCTTGTCCCTTGTTCATTTGTTTAGTCTTCATCTGGAAACTCATCAACCACTTTGACCCTTTTACTCTAACTTAGCCTCTGGTGTGATAATCTTGGTCTTCAATCTCCGTTAATTCCTTACCGCACTTTAGAGTTCACAATACAACCTAGATTGCCTGTCGCGGAGAAAGAAATGTGACTAAGCGTAATGCCTAGAGTGAATGAATACAACAAAATACAGAAACATACAAGTCTAACACCAACATCATATACAACGTTTTAACGTGTAAGAGTGAACATTACAATTAGAGTTAAATACACAGATGGACCCTATGGTTTATAGCTAGTTTCACCCCTGGGTGTTACATTGATAAAATTAAAAAAATAGGTGTTAGTACCCAAAGGTGTTACATTGATAAAATTAAAAAAAATGGAAGGGTATTTTAGTCATGTTATTAATAAAATTAACTAATTTTGGTGTTAGTACCCAAAGGTGTTACAAAATTGAAACCATAAAACCTGAACCTGTTTAAAAAAAAGTTAGTACTCAAAGACGAAACTAGCTATAAACCACATGGTCCATCTTTGTAATTAACTCTTACAATTATTTAGATAAAATCCCAAGTTGCTATTTATATTAGGGCAATCTTTTATTTTTTGTTGGCCAAACTAATATTCGTTAACTTCTGCACATTTATGAACTATAAACATCTCATCTAGGTTTGATCCTTCAGTTTAGTATACAGATCAAGTAACCCGACCCGATACCATACCTGAAACCGGTTTGACCCAAACCGCCAATTTGTATATCAAATACTACTCTCGTTACTAAAACCGGTTTGGACTTGAACCTGTTTGAAAAACAGGTATAATCAGGGTCGTCCCTAAGAATTTTAAAAAACTTTGGGCCCTGGGCGAGTAGTGAAAATCGAGCCCTAAAATATGTATTAAAAAAAAACTATCTATATAAAAAAGCTTAAAACACCTAAATGAACACTATGAATTATGAAATAGTTTATGTTGGGCTAAGTAACGTTCCTTAATTGTAAACCAGTTGGGCTTCCAACATTAAAACAGGCCCAAACTAGAAAGAAACCAGTCTTTGAAAATAAATAATTAGAGGTTTGACGATGTTAATTGTTACCTGACGGAAAAATTACAGCCGTCGACGAAGTCATCGGCCGTGATGGCTTTATAATTCCGATATGATGTGTGAAGATGGTGGTACGATGTCGTTTTACTTCCGGTGATTTGGTCAGGAAATCTGTTTTGAGTGACTACAGAGAAAGAAGAAGAAGGAAAGGGTTATTTATTTAAAACAACGTCTAGCAATAATTATTAACTGATATTTAATTAACATGTATGTACCTTTCTTTCAATTAGTCTTCAATTGTTGATGCAGGGGATATGAGAGATGAGGGGCCAGTAATGGGAGCCTCTTCCTTCACACCTTTCTTTCAATTTTGGGCATCCAAAAGGTATTCTCAAACTCAAAAGCGAAGGTAACAGCGTCTCTGGTAGATCGTTCAGCTTTGGGCAGCTGAAAATGGTGAGATGTTGAAGGGATGTGAGGTGTTGGAGTCCAATTGAAACTGATTCCAGTTTATCAAATCCAATTATGTACAGAGATGTAAGAGAAGTAGGGAAAAGGTGGGACAATTGACTAAAATTCCTCACATCGGGTTCACCATATAAAGATAGGTGAACAAGGGAAGCTGGGAAATTCTGATTGCCCCATTCTGAGATGGGCTTTTTCAACCCCCTTACTTCAAGGGAACACAAATTGGGAGGCCAAACCCCACTAGGAAAGGAAGCATCAATCATTGGACATTTTATGATACCCATATATTTTAACATGGTGAGATTGGATAGCTGAAGGTCAGGAAATGACTCCAGATTTTCACAATCTTCTATCCACCATCTGATTAGATTTGGTAGCTGCAGGTCACCAAATGCCTTCAAGTTTTTGCAACTTCTAATATTCAAATGTGTGAGATTTGGCAGATGGAGGTTAGGAAATGACTCTAAGCTTTTACAACCATCTATATACAACGAGGTGAGATTTGATAGCTTATGAAGATCAGAAAATAACTCCATGTTTTGACAGTCAAGTATGGACAAAGAGGTGAGGTGAGTGGAGTGACTCAATTGATTTATTGATTTTAGATTTCCACAATACCATATAGTAAGTGACTTGAGATTCTGCCCTCCTCCACCTGTTGTTGTTGTTGCTCTTGGGAAGGAGACATCTCTAACTGAACTACACCGTCTGATAACTAATCTCTCAATGCTATTTGGACAACACACACGCTCCATACTTTCGCATGACCATATCTCCAAAATCCTAAGAGATGATAGGAGGTTGCTCCCAATGTTATCCTCATCCTCCTCTTTCTCTCCTAAACTCACCAATTTTTTACAATAATTTACCTTCAATTCCTTTAAATTTGTAAGAACTTTACTTGCCTCTGCATCTGATTCCCACAGGTATCTTATTTCATCACAATTCATGATTTTTACTGTTTCCATCACCCCAAAATTCTCTATAACACCTCTCCACACCTCATCCGTAAGCCCTAAAATAGATCCGATTTCTATCTCTGTGGTTGATGAAGCTGCTCGAACCAGACTTCTCAGCACACTTTCACAACAGCCTTCTATACCTAAAACTCTTAGTGCAGGTAATGCTTCAAGTGAGACATTATTCAAATTGGGACAATTTTTTATTTGAAGCTCTCGAAGGCATGGAAACATTGCCTCGCTATTGGTTGACCATACCTCCCAACTCAACATATCTTCAAACCTTAGAATTTCAAGTGAAGGTAGTCGCCCAAGTGGCGGTAGAGATGTACATTTTCTACAAGCGCGTAGCGACACATGAACCAATCTATTAAAAGACGGATCCCCAACCCAGTTTGGAAACTCCATTCCCTCGTAACACTCAACCTCAAGCATTTTCAACTTATCACTGCGGGGCTTTAGCTCATTGAGAACTTCCTTCTCAAGTGTTTCACTTGCAGACCCATCATCCCATTTCAACTCTAACTTGTTAATCCCTTTGAAAGATAAGTTCGCCTCTCGTGCATGCATTGAGCTCTGCACTTTGTTCAACCCCTCAATGGAAATTTCCCCATTGAGATCCTTCAACCCCTTAAGCTCGGTTATTGCAAAGCCATTGTTTCCTCCAATGATGATCCTAGTGAGAGTCTTCAGGCTTTTCAACTCACCAATTCCCAAAGGCAACTTCTTCAAAAGTGGAGTATTTCTGATGTCAAAATGCCTCAGCCTTTTGAGTTTAAAGAAGCTTTTAGGCAAATTGGTCAGACTTTCACATCCAGAAACTATCAATGTCTGTAAATTATAAAGATTGCCAACATTCTCAGGCAACTCGTTTATATTTGTATGAGATAGATTAAGATACCTCAGGTGCTTCAAAGTACCAATGGAATTTGGCACCTCACTTATGTTAAAACACCTCAAAGAAAGAACCCTTAACAGTGGTAGCTGAGGAAGCAAGTCAACCAAAATCTTGCTGGATAAGTAAAAATCCTTCCAGCCTTGATCTACCCCAACATATACCGCTAACAATGTTCTCAAACTTCTGGCCTTTTCAAATGGCCCGAACTTCTGGAAAGCTACATACTCCTCACGAATAAATGACATGTGTCGGTACTTGGCTAAAGCATCCTCCGTCATCTCCATCTGATTATCAAACCTTAAAAAATATTCTCCAGCAACAAATGTGGCCAGGTCGTTCATGAGATCATGCATCACAAAAAAGGGTTCACCACTAGGTGCACGTTGGAAAAAGGACCTCGATAGCAATTTCTCAAAACATTCATGGCCCAAGCATTCTGGTGATTTGTTTGCAACTGACTCATTCAGATACCCTTCAGCCACCCATAATAATACCAACTCCTCTTTTTCAAACAAAAAGTCCTTAGGGAACAAAGAGCAATAAGCAAACAATCGCTTCAAATCGGCAGAAAGATCATGGTAACTTAGCCTAAGAGCTGGGACAATTTCATCAGCACTTTCTAAATTCCATATCTCACTGTTCAACACATCATTCCATTCTTCTTCTTCTTCGGTTTTTGCTCTCATTAACCTTCCAATTGCCTTTAAAGCTAAAGGCAAACCACCACATTTTTTTACAATACCTTCAGCTTATGGTTTAAGTGTTGCGTGTGAGTCAAAGTTATCCACATCCAATGCATGTAGAGCTAATAAAGACAAAGCATCTTCGTGCGACAAACGGTCGAGATGGTCTAGATGATTAAAACCTATCTTTTTGAGCAGTTGCTGCTTGCGAGTAGTCATGATCACCCGACTTCCAGTAGCCCCAAAATGAAATGGACGCACTAGGTTTTCCCACTCTTCATACTTTTCATTCCACACATCATCGAGCACTAATAGAAATCGTTTGCCCTCAAGTTTCTCTTTAAGAGCAATTTGAAGCCGATTTATATCTTCAAACTGCTTGTTTTCTTTAGCCACAGATTGATAGATGGTTTGACTTATTTTAAATATATCAAACTCGTCAGATACGCAAACCCATGCCATGAGTTCAAAGTGATCCTTCACTAGCGTATCGTTGTATAATATTCTAGCCAGAGTGGTCTTCCCCACCCCACCCATACCAACTATGGGTACGACAATGAAGTTTTGTTTAGATGGCTCATCCTGCAACAACTTGTTGATCAACTTCTCTTTCTCACCTTCTCGCCCAACAACATCAGATTCTAGCAAAGATGTTTCGTTTCTTCTACTAGTACCTTTTGGCTTTTCATCTTTCACAATCAAACCCAGATCAGACTTTTGTTTTTCTAGTTGTTGTAGCTGCGTGTTAATACTATCTAACTTGGGACTCAACCTATGAGTTAGTAAGAACTTTGTGCAGCAAGTTGGGATGAGCTTTCTTACCATGCTGGTGCTTGCTTCTGTTTCCGGTGTCAGGTCACGATCCATAGCTTCGGTAGCCACATCGTCGAGCACGTCATCGATATCGTAAGCCAAATGTTGGAGACTATTGAGCCATAGCCTGACAGATTCATGAGTTGTTTCCTTGTGAGAAGCGTCATTCAGCAGAGCTTGGATCTGGGTCAACGTGCTCCCCAATTGCTTGAGCTCTGAGTGAATATTCTGGGAACGAGCATATTTCTTGAAGGCTTCATCGGCTAGCTTCTCAAAAATGACATTGACGAGGGCAGCAGCAGCGGCTTCAGCCATTGTAAACTAACAGTGAAGATGTAAAGTGGAAATTGGAATGAGAGTAGTTGGTTGGTCTGTATGCTATGAATGTAAACAAGATCCTAGTGGAGATGATAAGATGGGAGTGGTGTGAGTGGAGATAAGATACGACTGGACAGAAAGAAGGATACGTTTGATAAGAAATGAGAGTAGTTGGTTGATCTGTATGCTATTAATGTATTATTAAACTAGGTTAGAACCCCGTGTATTACACGGGTTGAACAAATGTAATCTATACTATATAATAAAATTTTATATACTAAATTAAAACAATTATTCTTTAAAAATCTCGTTTATTACACAGGTTGAACAAATATAATTTTATATATTAAATAATAAAAAAATTATATCTCTAAGAACCTCATATATTGTACTGAATAAATGTAATTTTATATACCAAATAATAAAAACTCGTGTATTTTACGGGTTGAATAAATTTAATTATATATACTAAATAATAAAAAAAAATTATATCTTTAAAAACACCCTGTATTACACAGGTTAAATAAATGTAATTTTGTAACCTTGTATATTACACGGGTTGGATAAATATAATTTTATAAACTAAATAATAAAAAAAAGTTATATCTTTATAAAACTCGTGTATTATACGGGTTGAATAAATCTAATTATATGTACTAAATCATCATCATCATCATACTCAATAAATTCCACCAATAGCAAAGCTAAGGTTTTCTGGTATCAATTCCACCACATGATGATAATGCATTAGTAACCGTCCGACACTTTTAACGTTATTTTCACGAACTTAGTAAAATAACCTTAAAATTAGGGCAATTTCACTTTTGCCTTCCGAGCGTTCACACACATATACATTATATGCGCATACCGCAAGCGGGGCGAATATATACTAAATAATAAAAAAGTTATATATTTAAGAACACCATGTATTACACGGGTTAAAATAAATGTAATTTTGTATAGTAAATAATATGCTATTTGATTCGTTTAAAAATCATAAATTTGGTTCGGTTTAATTCGAATCAAATCACAAACTTGGTTAGGTTTAATTCGAATTGATTAGAACCCAAATTTGAAAAATCAAAAGCAGAATTATATTATTAGATTCTCTTCCTCATTAGTGTTTTTTTAAAGTTTGACCTAATGTCTAATAAGTTATTTTGTATATTTTGTTTGTATTTAAATTTTTTATATGAGCGTATTATTGTTTTTTTAAGTTTAAGATTATTGTTTTGTTCTATTATTTAAAAAATATCTTTAATTTATAACTTAAATTTGAAGATAATATATTATTAGAAAAAATAGAATGATTCTATCCAACATCAAAGTAAGATAAGATTTAATATTAAATAATTATTTATTATTTAATTAATGATATAAGATAAGTATGAAAAGACAGGAAATTACAAATGTAGACGCCTTCAATGAATGACACGTGTCACTTATTGGTTTCTTTTATTATATAGTATAGATGAGCTGCACATGTTTGTTATGCCAAGCTGCCGACATTCATTTCAATTACTTGTGTTGTTGTTCGATTCAAAATGGTACTGTTCGAAACGGTTTGCGTCGAAACGGTTCGGATCAAAACGGTTCGCGTCGAAACGGTTCGATTCGAAACGGTTTGGGTCGAAACGGTACAGGTCGAAACGGTATGGGTCGAAACGGTTCGCGTCGAAAAGGTTCGGTTCGAAACGGTACTGGTCGAACCGATACAGGTCGAAACGGTTCGCGTCGAAACGGTACGGGTCGAAACGGTTCGATTCGAAACGGTACTGGTCGAAACCGTTCGCGTCGAATCGATTCGAAACGGTACGGGTCGAATCGGTACAGGTCGAAACGGTTCGCGTCATTGGAGAGGAAGAATTGAATGCGAATCGAACATAGTCAAGCCCTAAAGAATTGGGGGCACCAAACTTCAGCATATATTTTGTTATAGTCGAGCTGCCCCTACCTAAGATGAAGCCAGGGAGGAACTTTTGCGCACCCAACTCTGAATTTGTAAAAGTCGGGTGTTCATGAGTTATAAGTCTGCATTATGGTTTGATTATAAATAGAACAACTTTTGGGCTCAAGTAAGTCATTTATCTAAATCGGTCTGCACGGCTTGTTTAAATAACGGGTTATACATTTCAACTTGTCGTTAACGTGTCAAACAAGTCAACCTACGCATGACAACTCAAACTTAAATTATCACCCCTGCTTTTAAAGCTGCTATATACCCTTGTTACTATAAGCTATGTGATCTCCTAGAAATAACATTAGTAAGTCAAAGTGTACGGTCACACAAACCATCCATTCATTAAAAAGAACATCATGCCAACTGAATAATGTTTGGTACATTTTCATTTGCTACAACAGCCCAACAAAAGAGAAACCAAGACTGTGTCCAGCTAAACAAAGAAAACCCTAGCAAAATCACAGCCCGGCAATTGGCCCGATCGGTTATTGTCGGATCGGGTATTGATTAACATTCACGAACATAGGATGAACAACTGTGAGTTTGAGTATGCACAAAATATGTGCAGGGACTCGTCTGGTGAAACATAGACAAAGAAAATATACAATGTAAACTTCTAATTTGACACATACAAATAAAGACATCGGTGGGTATTTATACCCTTACAATACGACAGTTATTTAACCCAACACAGTCAATTTCAGCTTATTATCTATCAGCTTACTATTGTATTACTGTTTAAAACTGTAAAAAATGTCAATAAAAAGACATAAAAGTGTTTGTGGGTCAACCCAATACAGTCCATTTCAGCACACTCAAAAAACAACAAATGTGAATAATAAGGAAAGGGTATTTAGATGATTGTGTGTATTAAAAGTAAACTCTTGAATACATTCACCTATTTCACCCATTCATATTTTATCTCTTCTTATGATTTGAGTAATTTAAGATAAAACTCTACGTAAATATATTCATTCATAACTAAATTGGTCTAGAAACTTCAAATGGTGACCAACTTCATATATGCAAATTGCAAGAAATGCGTGACCAAGTTAATATATTTCATAACTTGAATCTTCAACAAGAGTACCCAAATCGATTGTGATTTCACCACTGCTGATTTGCTATAGAAAGTAAGATAAAAAGCATAACTCACTTTGTTCCACCAACAAAAGTGTCACTGCTTTGTGAAGGCAACATTGACACTATGAATTTGAACTACAAACCACCAAAAATAAAGTACCACGGGAGTACTTGAATTGTATATAATAAAATGAAATGTTATCTCCAATACACATGTCATGGACAACATGCATAAACACTTACACAATTGTCTCACTGATTTGTGAGGACAACAGTATATAGCGTTGTGCCACCTAGTCCCCTTGGCTGGAACCTCGCTCATGTGAAAAGTACCCACCTTTCTGTGGCTTGGAACAAAGCCATTAAAGAAATAAGTTATTTTTATAACTCATTCATGTGAAGAGTGCCCACCTTTCTTGCGGTTGCATAATACTTGTTGTCAATTAATTCCCTCAGCAAACGTGAACCATTCTTTGATTAAATAGCATAACTCAGCTCTCGCAAAACCAGTGCCTCATATCTCAGCGCCAAGCAACTCTGAAAATAAAGATGTGAGAAAAACAATGTAATTAGGATTTTGATTCATAAACTAAAAGCATGAAATCATGAGCGAATATTAAGAACCATATTGAATAAATATCTTTGTCTGATTCAGCGACGGCTCGATGAGCATACGCAACCCGCTTTACCAGACTCGACTTAGTTTTCTCTATCGTTCGGTTCGACACTTCCTCTGTACAAGCAAGAATGTAACCAAAATAGGAAGTCTAATAATTAAGATAGGGTGAGGGTATTGACACCCCCCCCCCTTTTTGTGTGCACACCCCCCAGAGGTGGCATATAGGGCAATAAGGGGCGTATACAGTGTGAAAGCAATTAATGTGCCAGAAAAAGTGTTTTGATAAGTCTCTCATTGCCCTATGAGAGGCATATAAAGTTGTGGTAGTTGGAGCATTAAACCCTATACGCCTCTCATTGAGCAATGAGAGGCTTATCGGCACGACTTTTGATGATTTTAAGGTATAATTACTGACATGAAAGGAGTTCAGTCTGAAAAAGCGTGAAAGTGACCCATATGACCCTTATCGACCTATACGACCCTTATCGAGCAAAAATGTTTGTTTACCCAAGCATACGGGATTTATGGCTTCCAAATTTTTTCAAACTCGCAAAATTCCGACTGAACTCCTGAAGATTCTTAACTAAAAAATTTGGTTGAGACCGTGAAGCATAAAGATGTCGTTTTGGGGCATTGGTAATATTTTTGGCGAAGATTCGAACCAGTCTTACGTCTCTGAAAGCGTTTGGTTATCCGGCGTTGATCGAGGTGAGGAGGAGGTTGTGTCCGTGCCTCGTTGTGATGACGGGGGTGTGCGACCCACGTTACCTGACTTGAACCAGGTGTTTATAGATGAGGGGGAACCATCTTACAATATTGCCCAAAGTTATCCGTGACACGAATACGGGACTTACCATTCGTATACGGAAAACAAACACAAGTTAGAGTATGAGGAAGGTGCTAAGGAGTATGAGAAAAATGATAAAGAAGTCGAAGAAGGTGCTAACGACTTTGAGGAAAATGATAACGAAGTCGAGGAATGTGCTAAGGACTTTGAGGAAAATGATAACGAAATCGAGGAAAATGTAATGTACTTTGAGGAGGATGTTGACGACGACGAACCTGCTAACGAGGAAGGTGTTCACGACGACGAGCGTGCTAACGAGGAAGGTGCTAATGACGAGAAAAAACAAAAAAGGTATGACATAACCGTCAATTACGTGTTATTCGTGTTACATAATGTTGATATAATTTTAGAGTGGATAAAATGATTTTGTATACGTGTTATTGGTATGTATATAATTTTTATTAGGTAGGAGAAATCTAGAAAATGTTTGACCCATCCCGACCTTAACCCGAACCCGACCCGAAATTGTGTCATACATATTAACCCGATTTCGTTATCATTTTGGTGAAATATTATATATATGTTCTGGTGATATATTTTGTTAAAAATAGATTACTTAGGCTTGTAAATGAACCGAACGAACATGAATGAGGCATGTATACTGATTAAAAATAGAAAATGTATGACACGAAATTTCATACAAACCCAAAAATGTGTCATACATATTAACCCGAACCCGATGTTGAACCCGAGTTTTTTTATTGTTTTTTTGACAAATTAATATATTAATTTCATTTATGTGGATTTCTAATGAACCTTTTTTTTTTTTTGAGGTATTTGGGTCACTTGAAGAATTGAAGAATTGGGTATACAAAAGAGAAGTTGCGAAAGGTTACGTCATTGTCACCCAACGAACGAGGAAAAAAGGCGAAGGTGCATCAGCAAGGATAGTGAAGATATGGTTGCAATGCGATCGTGGCGGCGAACCCAAAAGTAAAGCATCCGTTCGGCGTTCCAGTAGCAAAAAGGTTGGCTGTCCTTTTAGTCTGATAGGGAAACTAGACTCAAGCAGTGGTAGTTGGAGCCTTGTGGAGAAGAAAAACATTCACAACCATGAGCCTGCTGAATTTCTCGAGGGCCACGCGTTTGCTAGAAGGCTGACCCCGGACGAAGAATCACTGGTGGAGAGACTTTATCTGCAAAACATGGAGCCTACAAATATACATTTAACCATAAGAAATCAGTACCCACATAGCGTGTGCATTCTATAAGATGTACAAAACGTGATTAAAAAGATTAAACGAAAAATGTACGGCGATCGAACTCCAATGCAGATATTGGAGAGCATGTTGCAAGAAGAAAGGTACGTTTATTTCACCAGAGTGAATCCCTCCACAAACGCGGTCGAGGAGGTTTTTTTCGTTCATCCGGACTCGTACAACATGTGGCGTGCATTCCCACATGTGTTGATGATTGATGCTACCTACAAGACGAATGAGTATAAGCTTCCGTTTATTCAAGTTGTGGGTGTGACATCGACACACAAGTCTTTTTGTGTGGCTCATGCGTTTGTCTCTAAAGAAAAAAAAAAGATAACTTCTTATGGGTCCTGGAGAAGCTCAAAGAATTGTTGGTAGATTGCATGGAGCCACGTGTAATTGTAACAAATAGGGATCAAGCTTTGATGAATGCTTGCGATAAAGTATTCCCAAAAGCTTCCAAATTGCTATGTAGGTGGCACATCTCACAGAATATTCTAAAACACTGTTGGGCAAAATTTACGGATGAAGACTGGAAAATATTCAAGCTTTCTTGGTCTCGACTGTGTAATTCTCCCATTCCGACGATATACAATTATAACTTTCAGCGGCTTTTCACGCGACTGGTTAACGACGGACGATCAGGTACATATTATATTAGTTTACATACATTCATCCATACATATATACATACAAACATTACAAATCATTGTATTCAATTTTTTTTTCAGATGTTCTGGATTATTTGTATGATGTGTGGCTGAAAGATTATAAAGAAAAGTTCGTTTCAGCTTGGACTAACACAGTCTCCAATTTTGGTCAACATACAACCAACAGAGTTGAAAGCCAGCATTTTAAGTTTAAGAGATACATTAAAGGGCCAAACAACTCGCTCCATAGACTTGTGTGTCTTGTTGGCAAAGTTGTAGAGTCACAAAAGATACAAATAAAACTTAGTTTTCAGGAGAGCAGGTCCGTGCAAATGGGGGACCACAGATTTCCATTTTTTGACAACCTACGCGGTAATGTTTCCCAAAAAGCCTTAGAGTTATTGGTTGTCGAGAGGAAGAAGCTAAATGCGTTGAGGGCAGGAGGGGGGACTTGTGGCCACCAGCTTTCTACGGGTTGTGGGTTGCCATATGCTTGTCAGATGGAGTGGTGGGAAAATACAGGTAACATAACAACTATAACATATGCTTCGATCCATAGAATATAATCATCATTATACTTCATGTTTTAACAATGATTCTTGAAAAACAGGTTGCAAAATTCCACTTGCCGCGATAGATAAATTCTGGACAAAACTTGATTTTTCGACAGAAGAACTTAATCAAGACAAGTGTAATATTCAGGCGGAAATGGATAACCTCACACAGCAACTACATACGCAGCCACCTCTAGTGGTAAAAAGTACGTTGTCGAAGTTGAAAGCGGTGTTGAATCCAAGTATGACTGACCATCAACCGCCTGAGGTACAACAAGATACTAGGGGCCGCCCAACTACGAAAGTAAAACAACAAAAGAATAAAGATAAACAACCTGAATCATAGAGGAACGACTACACTCAAAAGCCAAATGTGCGACGTAGTCGTTCAAAGAAAACCAAAGAAGAAAAAAATACACTTCCAATTATAGATAAAGACTTTCCACGGTTGGCCGGGCACAGGTACATACGTATATACATACATATATTTAGAATTCTTTTTCAATTTTTTATTTTTTAATATTTTTTAGTTTTTTATTTTTTTGCCAATTATAGGTACAAAAACGTGACCGAGCGTTTTAAGGATTGGCTTCCATCTAGCTATCGGAGATACATAACACATATCGAAGATGCCCAGCCGGACGGTAACTGTGGGTTTCGATCCATAGCTATGGGTTTAGGGTATGACCAGAAAGAGTGGAAGTGGGTCCGCCAAGAGCTACTCGACGAGATGTTCATTAACAGAATGCGTTGGGGGCATATACTCGAATAATTGGACAAGGGATGTTACGAAAAATGTGTATCGATCGATAAATTGGTTAAATGTTGAACCTGCACCTATGGCATGCTGGATGTGGTTGCCCTACACAGGGTTGTCGGTGGCTCAAAAATTTGGGGTGATTGTTCAACATTTAAGCAACGGTGTTTGTCAAACTTACTTCCCGATTTTCGATGGACCGCAAGTTTACCCGAGCCATTCCATTTTAACGATTGCTTATGTCGAAGATAGCCATTTCATCATGGTTAAGTTAGCGGATGATAGCCCGATGCCAGTACCAAATGGACTTTGGAATATATACCGAACTATGGAAGCTATGGAATGGGAGACATTGTACATGTCTCGTATTGCACAGGGTAGGGCGTTACTACGTAGTAATAGAACTCGACAAAAAGAAGTTATTGACTTGTGTTAGGTGTAGCATCCGTGAAACATAGTGTACGCAACGAACTAATTAATGTTTCTCTTTATTATAATTTAAATATATTGTAACATCCGTCAAATATAGTGTACGCAACAATTTTTTTATAAATTTTTTTTAATTAAAGTGCTTCATTTAAAAGAAAAGAGTACAAAATAAAAGAAAACTATTGTTTTAAAGGGATTTAAAATTGTTGACTCAAACTAAAAATGAAATCTGTTTTTTTTAATAAAAGGAATTAATTTTAATATAAATAAATGAATAATAAAAAAAATAGAATTACACAAATAAAAAAGGGAGGGGTCCTTCTGTATCGGACCGGCCTCCCCCAGGTTTCGAACTCGCACCCTTCGCATAGAACACACAAGCATTAACCAGTTTATCCTCCTGTACAGGAGCTGATAAATTAGTTATAGTATATCCTTTATACACTTCATAAGCCCCTCATTGATTCAAAAATCTATCCGCCCCTTATTGCCCTATACGCCCCTCATTGATTCAAAAAAGGGAGGGGTCCTTCTGTATCGGACCGGCCTCCCCCGGGATTCGAACTCGCACATTTCGCATAGAACACACAAGCCTTAACCAGTTTATCCTCCTGTACAGGAGCTGATTAATTGGTTATAGTATATCCTTTATACACTTTATACGCTTTAAACCCAACAACTCCTATAAGTTGCTCATTGAACCATACGGCTCTCATTGAACACAAACACTTTCCCAACTTCAATAAAGGGGTAAACTAGATCTAAAATTTGAAAACTCACACACTAAAACACCAAGAACACACACACAAACGCTCTGGACCACACGATTTTCACAAGACAAACTCTGGACCACACAATGAAGGTTAGTTTGTATTCCAAATTTTATTGCTTAATCTTCAACTTTTTTTTATTTTTTGGTTTTATTTCCACCGTTTGTGGTTGTGTTGGGTTTGACGGTGGTGTTGGGTTTGATGGTGGTGGGGGATTGACTGTGGTGGGGAATGACGGCGGTGGGGGATTGACTTTGGCGGGGAATGACTGCGGTGGTGATTGACGGCAGTGGTGGTGGTAGTGGTGGTGGTGGTGGTGGTGGTGGTGGTGGTGGCTGTGGTGGTGGTGGTTGTGGTGCTGGTGCTGGTTGTGGTGGTGGTGGTTGTGGTGGTGGGGATTGACGGCTGTGGTGGTGGTGATTGTTGTGGTGGTGGTTCGGCGGGTGTGGTGGTGGCTGTGGTGGTGGTGGTTGTTGTGGTGGTGGTTAGGCGGGTGTGGTGGTGGCTTTGGTGGTAGTGGTGGTGGTGTTGGTGGTGGTTAGGCGGGTGTGGTGGTGGTTAGGCGGGTGTTGTGGTGGCTGTGGTGGTAGTGGTGGTGGTGGTGGTTAGGCGGGTGGGGTGGTGTTGGTGGTAGCGTAACCCTACCCGACCCCCGGCCCGACACGTTTGCCGGGTTTAGACTTATATCATACTTTTTTTTTAAATGTTCATATGTTATTTTTATTATTATATTTATTATTTTTAACAATATATTTTCGGATGTCGGGTCTAATACTATAATTGTATGTTTTATTAACAGGATATCGAAAGTCGGTGTTTTGACGGTGGTGGTAGCGTAATCCTTATGGAGAAGTACACTGCGTTCATATTTCAGATTCAAACGCTTAACTGCGTTCGTATTCCAGATTCATGCACCGGAACGTCCGCCAACGACAATGCTTCTGAACCCACAGTCTGTGACGGTGGAAGTAGATATTTACCGGTGACTGTGAGGGTTAACTGGAATGTTTTTCCACCTCCACCAACGACAATGCTTCTGCGTCAGCAACCTCGAGGGAGAACTCCTTCTGTACGGATTGGTTCTTCATGCTGTGGAACCGGTTACTGAGATATCTTCTGCAACAACGAGGGAGCACCAGATCAGGTCGGAGGTTCTTCATGTGGTAATGGGGAAGCGGAAAGCACGTTTACCGTGGAACGCATCATTAAACTTGATAGCAGCAATATGGTGACCGAATAGAGATCTGAATAACCGATACAGTTTGCAAGAATTTAAGAATATGTAACAGTTAGCGATTTAGGGTTTAGGGTTTAGTCGCTACATTTTGTATTAAAATGACATGTTTTGTGTATTAATATAAAACGATGTTTCGTGTATTTATTGCGTTATGGTTAATAAATGACAAGTGAAAAATAATTAAAGTCATAATAATAATTGATAAATAAAAAATTTGACATTTTATAATACACAAAATTCATTTCATAAAATATCTTCATGGGTCAAATACCGTACCCGACCCCCGGCCCGACCCGTTTGCCGGGACTAGATATAACATCGTTTTTTTAAATGTGCATATGTTTTATTATTATTATTATCATTATAGTTATTATTATTATTATTATTATTTGTTATAATTATTATTATTATTATTATTATTATTATTATTGCTAAGTTAACGGGATGATTGTCCGATGTCGGTACGAAATGGACTTTGAAATACCTCACCGACGTATAGAAGCTATGAATGGGTGACAATGTACATGTATCGTATTACACGGGGTAGGGCGTTAGTAGATAGTAATAGAACTTCACGAAAAAGAATTTGTTAACTTGGCAAAGGTGTAACATCCGTGAAATATAGTGTATGCAACAATTTTAAAAAAAAATATATTAATTAGGGTGTTTTATAACATAAAAAACCCTTAATTACCACATAAAATTGTTAAAAAAATTAATTTCAAATGAGTCGTATAGGGCAATGAGACACATATACAACACCTATAAGGTGCTCATTGATCAATAAGCCTCCCCTGGTTGACACCTTATGAGTGTCTCATTGACCAATAAGCCTCCCCTGGTGGTTTCCACTTTTAAAGTAGTTTTTGAATCAATGAGGGGCGTATAGGAGTTGTTGTTAAAGCGTGTATAAAGGATATACAATAACCAATTTATCAGCTCCTGTAAAGGAGGATAAACTGGTTAAGGCTTGTGTGTTCTATGTGAAGTGTGCGAGTTCGAATCTGGGGGGAGGCCGGTCTGATACAGAAGGACCCCTCCCTTTTATATTTGACATTTTTTTATTATTCATTAATTTTATTAAAATTAATTCCTTTTATAAATAATAATAATAACAATAATAATAATAACAACAATAATAATAATAAACAATAATTATTATTATTATTGTTATTATTACACAGGTTATTATTATTGTTATTATTATTATTATTATTATTTATTTATTATTGTTATTATTATTATTTATAAAAGGAATTAATTTTAATATAAATAAATGAATAATAAAAAAATGTCAAATAAAAAAGGGAGGGGTCCTTCTGTATCGGACCGGCCTCCCCCCAGATTCGAACTCGCACACTTCACATAGTACACACAAGCCTTAACCAGTTTATCCTCCTGTACAGGAGCAGATAAATTGGTTATAGTATATCCTTTATACACGCTTTAACAACAACTCCTATACGCCCCTTTTTGCCCTATACGCCCCTCATTGATTCAAAAACTACTTTTAAAGTGGAAACCACCAGTGGAGGCTTATTGGTCAATGAGACACTTATAAGGTGTCAACCAGGGGAGGCTTATTGATCAATGACTACCTTATAGGAGTTGTGAATGGGTCTCATTGCCCTATACGACTCATATGAAATTAATTTTTTTTAACAATTTTATGTGGTAATTAAGGGTTTTTTATGTTATAAAACACCCTAATTAATATTTTTTTTAAATTGTTGCATACACTATATTTCACGGATGTTACACCTTTGCCAAGTTAACAAATTCTTTTTTCGTGAAGTTCTATTACTATCTACTAACGCCTAACCCTGTGTAATACGATACATCTACTAACACCTTTTCCAAGTTAACAAATTCTTTTTCGTGAAATTCTTTATTGTTGTTATTGTTATTATTGTTTATTATTATTATTATTTATTATTTATTGTTGTTATTGTTATTATTGTTTATTATTATTATTTATTATTTATTGTTGTTATTGTTATTATTATTGTTTATTATTATTGTTATTATTGTTATTATTATTGTTGTTGTTAAAATTATTATTATTATTATTGTTTATTATTATTATTATTGTTATTATTTCTTATTATTATTATTATTGTTATTATTTATTATTATTATTATTATTGTTATTATTATTATTATTATTTATTATTGTTGTTATTATTATTATTATTATTGTTGTTATTATTATTGTTTATTATTATTTATTATTGTTATTATTTATTATTATTGTTACTATTGTTATAAAGGGATTTAAAAATGAAATCTGTTTTTTTTAATAAAAGGAATTAATTTTAATATAAATAAATGAATAATAAAAAAATGTCAAATAAAAAAGGGAGGGGTCCTTCTGTATCGGACCGGCCTCCCACGGGATTCGAACTCGCACATTTCGCATAGAACACAGAAGCCTTAACCAGTTTATCCTCCTGTACAGGAGCTGATAAATTGGTTATAGTATGTCCTTTATACACGCTTTAACAACAACTCCTATACGCCCCTCATTGATTCAAAAACTACTTTTAAAGTGGAAACCACCAAGGGAGGCTTATTGGTCAATGAGACACTTATACGGTGTCAACCAGGGGAGGCTTATTGATCAATGAGCACCTTATAGGAGTTGTGAATGGGTCTGATTGCCCTATACGACTCATATGAAATTATTTTTTTTAAACAATTTTATGTGGTAATTAAGGATTTTTTATGTTATAAAACACCCTAATTAATATTTTTTTTAAATTGTTGCATACACTATATTTCACGGATGTTACACCTTTGCCAAGTTAACAAATTCTTTTTCGTGAAGTTCTATTACTATCTACTAACGCCCAACCCTGTGTAATACGATACATCTACTAACACCTTTTCCAAGTTAACAAATTCTTTTTCGTGAAATTCTTTATTGTTGTTATTGTTATTATTTTTTATTATTATTTTTTATTATTTATTGTTGTTATTGTTATTATGGTTTATTATTATTATTTATTATTTATTGTTGTTATTGTTATTATTATTGTTTATTATTATTATTGTTATTATTTCTTATTATTATTGTTATTATTTATTATTATTATTAGTATTATTGTTATTATTAATATTATTTATTATTGTTGTTATTATTATTATTATTATTGTTGTTGTTATTATTATTATTATTATTGTTTATTATTATTTATTATTGTTATTATTTATTATTATTGTTACTATTGTTATAAAGGGATTTAAAAATGAAATCTGTTTTTTTAATAAATGGAATTAATTTTAATATAAATAAATGAATAATAAAAAAATGTCAAATAAAAAAGGGAGGGGTCCTTCTGTATCGGACCGGCCTCCCACGGGATTCGAACTCGCACATTTCGCATAGAACACAGAAGCCTTAACCAGTTTATCCTCCTGTACAGGAGCTGATAAATTGGTTATAGCATGTCCTTTATACACGCTTTAACAACAACTCCTATACGCCCCTTTTTGCCCTATACGCCCCTCATTGATTCAAAAACTACTTTTAAAGTGGAAACCACCAAGGGAGGCTTATTGGTCAAGGAGACACTTATACGGTGTCAACCAGGGGAGGCTTATTGATCAATGAGCACCTTATAGGAGTTGTGAATGGGTCTGATTGCCCTATACGACTCATATGAAATTATTTTTTTTTAACAATTTTATGTGGTAATTAAGGGTTTTTTATGTTATAAAACACCCTAATTAATATTTTTTTTTAAATTGTTGCATACACTATATTTCACGGATGTTACACCTTTGCCAAGTTAACAAATTCTTTTTCGTGAAGTTCTATTACTGTCTACTAACGCCCAACCCTGTGTAATACGATACATCTACTAACACCTTTTCCAAGTTAACAAATTCTTTTTCGTGAAATTCTTTATTGTTGTTATTGTTAATATTTTTTATTATTTATTGTTGTTATTGTTATTATTGTTTATTATTATTATTTATTATTTATTGTTGTTATTGTTATTATTATTGTTTATTATTATTATTATTGTTATTATTGTTATTATTATTGTTGTTGTTAAAATTATTATTATTATTGTTTATTATTATTATTATTGTTATTATTTCTTATTATTATTGTTATTATTTATTATTATTATTATTATTGTTATTATTATTATTATTTATTATTGTTGTTATTATTATCATTATTATTATTATTGTTGTTGTTATTATTATTGTTTATTATTATTTATTATTGTTATTATTTATTATTATTGTTACTATTGTTATCAAGGGATTTAAAAATGAAATCTGTTTTTTTTAATAAATGGAATTAATTTTAATATAAATAAATGAATAATAAAAAAATGTCAAATAAAAAAGGGAGGGGTCCTTCTGTATCGGACCGGCCTCCCACGGGATTCGAACTCGCACATTTCGCATAGAACACACAAGCCTTAACCAGTTTATCCTCCTGTACAGGAGCTGATAAATTGGTTATAGTATGTCCTTTATACACGCTTTAACAACAACTCCTATACGCCCTTTTTTGCCCTATACGCCCCTCATTGATTCAAAAACTACTTTGTGGAAACCACCAAGGGAGGCTTATTGGTCAATGAGACACTTATACGGTGTCAACTAGGGGAGGCTTATTGATCAATGAGCACCTTATAGGAGTTGTGAATGGGTCTGATTGCCCTATACGACTCATATGAAATTAATTTTTTTTAACAATTTTATGTGGTAATTAAGGGTTTTTTATGTTATAAAACACCCTAATTAATATTTTTTTTTTTAAATTGTTGCATACACTATATTTCACGGATGTTACACCTTTGCCAAGTTAACAAATTCTTTTTCGTGAAGTTCTATTACTATCTACTAACGCCCAACCCTGTGTAATACGATACATCTACTAACACCTTTTCAAAGTTAACAAATTCTTTTTCGTGAAATTCTTTATTGTTGTTATTGTTATTATTTTTTATTATTTATTGTTGTTAATGTTATTATTGTTTATTATTATTATTTATTATTTATTGTTGTTATTGTTATTATTATTGTTTATTATTATTATTATTATTATTGTTATTATTGTTATTATTATTGTTGTTGTTAAAATTATTATTATTATTGTTTATTATTATTATTATTGTTATTATTTCTTATTATTATTGTTATTATTTATTATTATTATTATTATTGTTATTATTATTATTATTATTATTTATTATTGTTATTATTATTATTATTATTATTATTATTGTTGTTGTTATTATTATTATTATTATTGTTTATTATTATTTATTATTGTTATTATTTATTATTATTGTTACTATTGTTATAAAGGGATTTAAAAATGAAATCTGTTTTTTTTTAATAAATGGAATTAATTTTAATATAAATAAATGAATAATAAAAAAATGTCAAATAAAAAAGGGAGGGGTCCTTCTGTATCGGACCGGCCTCCCACGGGATTCGAACTCGCACATTTCGCATAGAACACACAAGCCTTAACCAGTTTATCCTCCTGTACAGGAGCTGATAAATTGGTTATAGTATGTCCTTTATACACGCTTTAACAAGAACTCCTATACGCCCCTTTTTGCCCTATACGCCCCTCATTGATTCAAAAACTACTTTTAAAGTGGAAACCACCAGGGGAGGCTTATTGGTCAATGAGACACTTATAAGGTGTCAACCAGGGGAGGCTTATTGATCAATGAGCACCTTATAGGAGTTGTGAATGGGTCTCATTGCCCTATCCGACTCATATGAAATTAATTTTTTTTAAATTTTACGTGGTAATTAAGGGTTTTTTATGTTATAAAACACCCTAATTAATATTTTTTTTAAATTGTTGCATACACTATATTTCACGGATGTTACACCTTTGCCAAGTTAGAAAATTCTTTTTCGTGAAGTTCTATTACTATCTACTAACGTCCAACCCTGTGTAATACGATACATCTACTAACACCTTTTCCAAGTTAACAAATTCTTTTTCATGAAATTCTTTATTGTTGTTATTGTTATTATTGTTTATTATTATTATTTATTATTTATTGTTGTTATTGTTATTATTGTTTATTATTATTATTATTATTTATTATTTATTATTGTTATTGTTATTATTATTGTTTATTATTATTATTATTGTTATTATTATTGTTGTTGTTAAAATTATTATTATTATTGTTTATTATTATTATTGTTATTATTTCTTATTATTATTGTTATTATTTATTATTATTATTATTGTTATTATTATTATTATTATTTATTATTGTTGTTATTATTATTTTTATTATTATTGTTGTTGTTATTATTATTATTGTTTATTATTATTTATTATTGTTATTATTTATTATTATTGTTACTATTGTCATAAAGGGATTTAAAAATGAAATCTGTTTTTTTTAATAAAAGGAATTAATTTTAATATAAATAAATGAATAATAAAAAAATGTCAAATAAAAAAGGGAGGGGTCCTTCTGTATCGGCCCGGCCTCCCACGGGATTCGAACTCGCACATTTCGCATAGAACACACAACTCTTAACCAGTTTATCCTCCTGTACAGGAGCTGATAAATTGGTTATAGTATGTCCTTTATACACGTCATACGCTTTAAACCCAACAACTCCTATAAGTTGCTCATTGAACCATACGGCTCTCATTGAACACAAACACTTTCCCAACTTCAATAAAGGGGTAAACTAGATCTAAAATTTGAAAACTCACACACTAAAACACCAAGAACACACACACAAACGCTCTGGACCACACGATTTTCACAAGACAAACTCTGGACCACACGATGAAGGTTAGTTTGTATTCCAAATTTTATTGCTTAATCTTCAACCTTTTTTTTATTTTTTGGTTTTATTTCCGCCGTTTGTGGTTGTGTTGGGTTTGACGGTGGTGTTGGGTTTGATGGTGGTGGGGAATGACGGCGGTGGGGGATTGACTTTGGTGGGGAATGACGGCGGTGGTGATTGACGGCAGTGGTGGTGGAAGTGGTGGTGGTGGTGGTGGTTAGGTGGGTGTGGTGGTGGTGGTAGTGGTGGTAGTGGTGGTGGTGGTGGTTAGGCGGGTGTGGTGGTGGCTGTGGTGGTAGTGGTGGTGGTGGTTGGGCGGGTGTGGTGGTGGTGGTAGCGTAACCCTACCCGACCCCCGGCCCGACACGTTTGCCGGGTCTAGACTTATATCATCGTTTTTTTTTTAATGTGCATATGTTATTTTTATTATTATATTTATTATTTTTAACAATATATTTTTGGATGTCGGGTTTAATGTTATAATTGTATGTTTTATTAACAGGATATCGAAAGTCGGTGTTTTGACGGTGGTGGTAGCGTAATCCTTATGGAGAAGTACACTGCGTTCATATTTCAGATTCAAACGCTTAACTGCGTTCGTATTCCAGATTCACGAACAGTTTCTGGTCAACGGACTGATCGGTAACGTTACTCTACTTGTCCTCCGATTTAAGCGGCGCGCTCCGATTTCGGTTGCTTCATAGGACTCACTTGAATCGTCTCGGAAGTGGATTTCGGTTGGTTCAGATCTCTTTGGGTATATTCGAAACCAACTAAAATACGTTGAATTACTGAATCAACAGAAATAACTGAAATCGAGAATCAACTTCTTCATCATATTTTTCATGCATTTCCATTAGCCACAGTTGTACGAAGAAACTGTTCGATTTCACGGTTTGTTTGAGAACCTGATTCAGATACACAACGGGTTCGTGTGAATCTAAGTAATAATATGTAATAGTTAGCGATTTAGTGTGTAGGGTTTAGGGTTTCGGCTATGTATTGTATTACATTTTGTATGAAAGTGTTGTGTTTTGTGTTATTTTATCAAAGAATGTTCACTTACATCTGCGTTATGGATTATAGAGAATTTGACGTTTTATAATAACACTTATAAAAAAAATGTAGAAGTTTTATAATACTAATTAAAAAAATGTTGACGTTTTATAATACTAATTAAAGACATAATAATAATTGATAAATAAAAAATTTGACATTTTATAATACACAAAATTCATTTCATAAAATATCGTCATGGGTCAAAGACCGTACCCGACCCCCGGCCCGACCCGTTTGCCGGGACGAAATGGACTTTGAAATTCCTCACCGACGTATAGAAGCTATGAATGGGTGACAATGTACATGTATCGTATTAATTATTATTATTATTATTATTATTACTATTATTATTATTATTATTATTATTATTATTATTATTATTATTGCTAAGTTAACGGGATGATTGTCCGATGTCGGTACGAAATGGACTTTGAAATACCTCATCGACGTATAGAAGCTATGAATGGGTGACAATGTACATGTATCGTATTACACAGGGTAGGGCGTTAGTAGATAGTAATAGAACTTCACGAAAAAGAATTTGTTAACTTGGCAAAGGTGTAACATCCGTGAAATATAGTGTATGCAACAATTTAAAAAAAAAATATTAATTAGGGTGTTTTATAACATAAAAAACCCTTAATTACCACATAAAATTGTTAAAAAAAATTAATTTCATATGAGCCGTATAGGGCAATGAGACCCATTTACAACTCCTATAAGGTTCTCATTGATCAACAAGCCTCCCCTGGTTGACACCTTATGAGTGTCTCATTGACCAAAAAGCCTCCCCTGGTGGTTTCCACTTTTAAAAGGAATTAATTTTAATATAAATAAATGAATAATAAAAAATGTCAAATAAAAAAGGGAGGGGTCCTTCTGTATCGGACCGGCCTCCCCCGGGATTCGAACTCGCACAACTCGCATAGAACACACAAGCCTTAACCAGTTTATCCTCCTATACAGGAGCTGATAAATTGGTTCTAGTAAATCCTTTATACACTTCGTACGCTTTAACGACAACTCCTATACGCCCTTTTTGCCCTATACGCCCCTCATTGATTCAAAAACTACTTTTCAGGTTTGACCAAATAGAGAATAGATCTAAAACGTTTTAACCCCACACACTAAAACACCAAGAAACACACACTGTCTCTCTCGTATAGCTCGGCTTAGAACGTATCAACCTATACGGTCCATATTTTCATAAAAGGTTAGTGTATTATTTCATCTTTCCTTTGTTTATTTATTTTTTTTAAATTATGGCCGGTGGTGTTGGGTTTGACGGTAGTGTTGGTGTTGGGTTTGACGGCGGTGTCGGGTTTGACGGTGGTGGGGGATTGACGGCGGTGGGGGTTTGACGGTGGTGGTGGTGGTTGTGGTGGTGGTTAGGCGGGTGTGGTGGTGGTTAGGCGGGTGTGGTGGTGGTGGGGGTTTGACGGTGGTGGTGGTGGTGGTGGTTGTGGTGGTGGTTATTGACGGCTGTGGTGGTGGTTAGGCGGCTGTGTTGGTGGTGGTTGTTGTGGTGGTTGTGGTGGTGGTGGTTGTGGTGGTGGTGGTGGTTGTTGTGGTGGTGGTGGTGGTGGTTTGTCGATTATTTATATGTTAATTTGTTAGAAATTTCTTACAAGTTTATAAAAATTGTAAAAAGTTTATAATATGACACGTATTATATATTAATTTTTGCAGATATGTCGTCAGACGAGGAGGAGTTTGGTGCGATACAGGTGCCTAGATTCGATGAGATGGCCGGGGGTGATTGTTTGGGTATTCCCTATATGGACTACCCGAACAATTCTAGGGAGTATAAACGTTTTAACAGGTTGCGACAAATGAAGGTGGGTCGGCAGAGGGCGTTGTCATGGGAGGCTTTACGGGAGGTCGGGGAGGAGGAGAGAGCCCGGGGTTTGATCAGGGAGAATTCCCCGTGGGATCGCATGTTTTCGGTGGCGGCTGGGCCATCTTATAGGACCATGATGGTGGAGTTTCTGTCCACATTCGTGTTTCGTCCACGGCCGGCTGACCGGCCCAATTCGGATATGGACGATCCGAACGTGGAAGCACCGCCTCCCGAGGTATCTTTCTGTTTGTTCGGGCAGCGACAAAATTGGTCGCTGCGTCAATTTGTTGTTGCCACCGGGTTCTATACCGATGATGAGTTGGTTCAGGACATCTATACCACCGCGATTTGGGCTATGCCTGATGATCAGTTGTTTGCTTGGTGGCCCACTCTATGTCTTGGACCCTTTGATAAGAAGGCCTGAGTTTCTGACATTCCTGACCCACTCGTTCGCTACATACACCGTTGCATTGCCACGTCGATCTCTGCGCGTGTCAAAAGCAACGAGTGGGGCACAAAGGTGGATTTGTTCTTTCTGTACTGCTTATATACGGGCACACCGTGCGCCCTCCATCGCTGTCTGGCGGAGTATTTCGCCTCGTACGGCAAACGGCAGAGGCGTAGCCGTTTGATTGGAGGGGCGTTTATCACGCGTATTGCCCATCATTGCGGTCTGTATTACCCATTCCTTTATGATATGCCGGCCCTAGCACCACACGAGCTCTTAGATCTTAGGACGATGAGAGGGATGATGTCACACCCCTATTTTCCACGTGTCACCGGTGGGCCCGGTGGGGAGTATAGTGACGTAGTTGGTATC
Organism: Helianthus tuberosus; assembly: GCA_030545235.1. NCBI lineage: Eukaryota > Viridiplantae > Streptophyta > Magnoliopsida > Asterales > Asteraceae > Helianthus > Helianthus tuberosus. The sequence continues at coordinate 139,696,109 of CM060426.1, read as the reverse complement.
ATCATAGACAAACAACACAATATAATAATGCACAGCGGAAGCAAAGATAGATTCATTTCAACTTTAATAAAGTGTAATATTAAATATCACAAGTAGTTGAAACGGATCCACAGGCGGATCAAAATAAAATAAGATATTGTTCAACAGATTTATTGTCATCCAAGCTTGCGAGACTTATTGTGGACGCTCTAGAAGACTGCCAGCCTAGTACGAGTAGTACCTGCACTTAACCTTTTGGGAAAAATACGTCAGTTTACACTGGTAAATACAATTTAACTGACTCATTTTGAAAGGGTTGAAAATTTGTTTGAATGCACATGGCACAAAACATTTTTATAACTTGGGATAATTATTTAATATAATCTTGTGAACGAATTACATGTTACTTGTGCGTTCAGTAGCCCGGATCTTGTCCGGGTTAAAGATCAATAGACACACCACATTATAGAGTTATACACTGACAGGTGTACGCCTACACCCCGTGCTCAGGTCGTGGCCATCTCGTAAGATGATGCCAAGGATATCCGGGACATGGTCATTAACCCCCCAAAGGCTTTAAGTGAACAAGACTGTTTAAACGAGCCGATCAAATTATTCAATTAACCACCCAAAGATGTAAGATTTGATGCTCGATCAAGCGGTATTCTATATACCGTAACCCAAGCCCGTATAGGGAAAATAAGTTAAAAGTATTTACCTTTGCAAGTATAAGTCACAATTAGCAAGTGAAGGTAGCTTTTACTGGTTCTTCTATTCTGGAACAAAGTTTATAATAACCTATTAGATTTCTAACGGGTCTTTATTTAAGCCTAAACTTAGACCGGTTAGTTTCAAAGGACGATACGGTTCAAACGCACGATTAAGCGAAGACCGGATAGAATGTGATTTAGACCCGATAATTTTGAAGGCTTGTATAATATAGGTATACTAATCACATTCTGGATTTTGAGATAGAAATGATAAGGTTTGACCCGTTTCGGTCAATTTATGCAAACTAGTTACATAAACCGAACCGAACGCGAAAGGAGCGTCACGGGTAACCGTAAGAGTCATATGCAAGTTTCCTGAACTAATATGCTTTAAATATGTTATAATATCAGTAAGATATTTTCTATTATGCCCAAAACGGATTTAAACACAATTTATGCCTCATAAGGGCATTTTGGTCATTTAAAAGATTATAAAAGAGTTTAATTGGAACTCTGAGTTACGGGTCTGGTTTATACAGTAAATATACTTAATTTAACATGTTATAACAGTAGGTTATGACCCATATGTGAAACTTATCATTTAAAACCAAACTATGCACCTTAGGGGTATTTTGGTAATTTTACAAGGGCTAAAAAGGTCAAAACTGGAAACCTGAGTTCATAAACTTTTGCTTACTGTTATTATATAGAAATATACTAAAAACATCATTAGGTATCAACCTTATATATTTAATATGGTCATAGTACATACTATGCGTTAAAAACGCTTAAAAAGGCGGTTTGGAGCCATTTCCGGGTTTTTAAAAGAAAGCTGAGATTTTTATAAATTCCAGAGGCTCAAAATATTTTATTTAATAAATAAAATCACTAGAAAAAGGTTTGAGGTCAAAAGGATTTGTAAAACTCTTTTTATGGCTTAAAAGGGTAAAATCGGAATTTACCGAATTAAACTTAAAGACCTATGTTGTGATCAGCCAAAAATTTAATAAAAATATTTAAAAATCCCAAAATATTATATAACATCAATGGGTAAAAATTTTGATATCAAAAAGTGAGTTTAAATAGGCTATTTGTTAATTACGCCGTTTAATTAACATAAAGCTTTCAAATTACGCTAATGAGCATAACTCTTAATCTAGACCTCGGACTGATATCAAATTTTCGGTGCAAGTTTATAAATCAGTAACAAATGTTTCTACGCTTTCACTTTTTCAAAAATCACGTTTTATAGTAAAAAGGGCATAATAGTCAATTTTAAGCATAAATCGGAAACATGCATATGAATCGGATAAGCATTGAACCAAGTTGTAAAATCTCAGAGAGTTATACTTATATGAAACTTGGTCCAAAATAAGCTCAGAGGCAGATCTCAAACATGCATGAACGGATCAGAACTGATAGTCAAAGCAAAAGTCAAAATATGCGACTTTCGGGTCCGATCCGGGTTTAAACTGAAGATTGTCGAGTTGAACATGTTGGAACATGTTCTTACATTAATTACCAAGTTATTTTTATGATCAAACAGGTTGCATGTACCCTACATTGCTAATTATGCTTAAATTTGCAAATACACATTCTGTTGACTTTTTGAAACAAGCTTTGACTCGACAATTATCATACTTAGAGTGGGAATCTGAACATACCCTTTTGAGGGTTTGTTACCCACATAAATACCAACTTGTAGGTACTTTCAATTCGAGAAATGACTGAGCAAATTTTGTTTAATCTCAAAGTCAAGCTTAATTTACGACGGATTGACTTTTGGTTAATAAACTAAGCTAGAACGAATTAGAGAAGGTTATGAACACTTACAAGAGCCCTAATAAGGCTTAGAGATCACTAGGAAGTTGTCTTGATGTCCAGAGAGCTCCAGAGATGATCTTGTAAATTTTTGAACATGCAAGTGATGAAGGTTTGCAACTACAAGACCCTTTTATGCTAATTTTGATCACATTAGAGGATGCCACAAGGGTCTACTGATGTTGTAAGAAGAGTCCAAGTGCCCCTAGTTGCATGTAAACCCATTGGTGAGTCCCTTGAGTCGATTACAGCTGTTAACAACCGAATTCAGACCTGAAAACTGACATCTGTGCATTTTTTCGATACTGTAAGTCTGACGCGGCCCGCCTGGATTATAAGGGAAATCCTAAAGCGGGCCGCCTGGGACCTTAAAACTGGCCAACAAGTTTTAATCATTTGCAATTCAGTCCTTGGTCCTTTGTAACGTGGTTTTGGCTAATTATCTTGCATTCTTGACCCTCAAACTTGGTTTTTTTAAGGGTCTTGGGACATTTACAAACATGGTGAAGTCCTTGGTTCACTTTGTACTTACCCGAAAGTCACGAAGTTCAACGTTAACGCATTTAACCCTTCGTGCACGGTTTTGATCATAACTTTCTCATACGATAACGAAACTTGATGAAATTTTTACCACATATTCTAGTGAGAATATTTTACCATTACAAAGCTTCAGGTTTGCCAAAAGATCACTCAGAGGTATACTTTTAACATGTTGACACATTTAGCCCCTGTAGTTTGTAATTCCCCACTTTCCTTCATTTTTCGCTTCGTATGATCCATGATTTATCCGTTTAAGATTATAAACACCATGTAGGGTTATTGTAGGGCCTATGTAATACCCCGAAAATATAAGACATTATCGGAATTATAAAGCATAAATAAATGGGAGTTTACTAACTAAGAGTTTTAACCTAGTTAGTCAACTAGTCTAGAAATAGCTTATAACTTGATTAAAAGCTACCAAACTATATGTTGAACAAAGTTGAGGGACCATAGTTGTTTAAATTGAAAACTTAACTAAATAGAACAAATAAAAATAAACCAAACACCTCAATTAGAGGTGTTGGTCGATCAGAGAGATGCAGGGGGCGACATCCCCAATCCAAGAACCCTAATCTCACAAATCTCTTAAAATGAAGATGAAATTCTGATCCAAAACGAAATCCGAGTTTAGATTATCGATCCTCATCACAAGAGGATCATAAGGTATGTAAAAATTCGTGTTAATCCTTTGTTAGAAAATTCTCATGATTTTGGAAATCTAAGATTAGAGGTTGCATGTGTGTTGTTTGATTTGATTAGAGATGATGTAGTGTCTAGAAGTGGAACCTAGACAAATACATATGAAATCATGTCCAATTTCAGAAAATTTCCATGAACACCTTGAAGGTGGGTTATGGGTTTTCCATGATATTGATGAACACTAGGGTTAAGAAGGGATATTCTAGTGTAAATTGATTGTTGAAAGTGATTCCAGGAAGATATGATGCTTAAAACACTATAGGAGGGCTCTATTGTTGTCAAGTTAGCTAAATAGCAAGCTAAGAAGTTGATTTCTAAAGATATAAAAATTCTGCACATGAAGTGTTTGTTGAAATGCCTCAATGAAGGCTTTAAAACTGAAATTCTGAGCTTAAACGCATAATCATGATGTCTTGATGTATTATGCGAATTTTGATTTAATAGAGATGTTCTAAAACGCATCATAAATGGACTCTATAGGAACGGACGCAGGAGCGTCAAGCGGACAAGCGGGTGGCGAATCACGTTTAAAAGGCAAACTTGAAAGGTATGTAACTTGACCCGTTACATTTATTAGGTTTGATGATTTTATTGTGTAAATGAATCCTTGATTAAGAGTTGTTGAAGTAAGCGATGAAATCGTCTAATTGATTGATTGATTAAACTAGTTAGTACTCGTTGGTAGTCGTCATGGAGGTGGATCCCGTAGACGAGCCAAACGGGTCAATTAATCAAGTAAAGTTTGATTAAAGTTCGGAATATGATGGATTGATCTTTAATATAGTTCACTATATAACATGTTAGAATTTCTAGAAATTGATGTGATATATGTTAGAAAATTAAATTCTAAGAGTTGGAATTGAGTGAAATGATCAAAACAAGCAAAACTCGAAATCCCCAGGTACCACCGTAAATTACGGTAATACCGTAATTTACGGTGAAGAAGATATAAGTTTACGGCGCAGACTTCCTGATTTACGGTGATCAGGAACTATCAAGGATCACCGTAAATTACGGTGATACCGTAATTTACGGTGAATCCAGGAAAGTTATTTTTACTTTGTTATTTCAAGTGTCATGTTTAAATCTTGTGTTATATTATACGATATCGTCAAAACTAATGTTTTAATTGGTTTTGATCATAGGTAAATCGACAAGTCTTACGGATGACGATCAAGTGATATGACGAAGAACCGAACACTCTATTTTGAAGCTTCCGCAACGTTTTAGATCCTTTGTAGTCTTTGTATATGGTGGTTAATACAGTTTAAACAGTTGACAAATTTTGTATCTTAGTCATTTCTCGACTAAGGTCATGGTTGTTATTAAATTTTGTAAATGAAAGTCATGTACTTAACTATATTTTGTTTAAAATCAAGGGTTTAAATTCTAGGGTGTTACAAGTTGGTAATCAGAGCTCATGGTTGTCAATAAGTGTTCGGTTCAAGCTTGATCGATCGTCCGGTAAGAACTAGCTTATTTGTTAATAAATTAGGTACTACGTAAAGAATAAGAAATGAACAATATGCATGAAACGAGTGTGTAAGCTCACTCAAAAAGCAAGAAATGCATGAAACAGGAATTACTAAATCAAGTTACGGACTTGATTGAATAGAAACAAGAATGATCAAATCAAGTTACGGACTTGATTGAATAGAAACAAGAATGATCAAATCAAGTTACGGACTTGATTGAATAGAAACAAGAATGATCAAATCAAGTTACGGACTTGATTGAATAGAAACAAGAATGATTAAATCAAGTTATAAACTTGATTAAATCAAAACAAGTAAAGCAGGTATTATAAATGGAATGTTTAACAATCTATGTAAACATTTCAGAAATCGAGATGGCTGATGGAGACAATGATAATGCGGTGCCAAGAGTCACCGAACAAGTGAGGGTAGTGATTGCCGAAGAGGTTGGAAAGGCGATCGAAAACAGTTTGTCGGACTTTATTGATAAAATCCAAAACACGGTTTTATCAATAGTAGAAAATAGAATCAAGAAACTAGAAGATGATTCAAATGTAGCAAAGGAAAAGCGTGGAGGACGAAAGCCTTGTTCATACAAGGAATTCATGGCTTGTAAGCCACCAACATATAATGGGGAGGTTGACCCAATAGTGTGCCAACGATGGCTAAGTGACATCGAAGGGGTGTTCGAGAGAACCCATTGTGACGAAGAAGACTACGTAGCCTTTGGTACGGGACAACTAAGGAATCAAGCGAAAGATTGGTGGGACAACAAAAAGAAAGAGATTGGAAGTGAAGCGGCTAAGGCCATGACTTGGGAGGAGTTTAAGACGCCGTTTCTTAAACACCATAGTCCCAAAGCGGTCATAAACAAGATTAAGGAAGAGTTCATGCAACTCAGACACAAGGGTGAATCCATAGACAAGATCACGGGGATGTTTATGGACAAGATGAAGTTCTGTGATGATTTGATAACGAATGAAGAGCAAAAGGTCTATTATTATCATAACATGCTAAGCGCGGAGTATAGAGAATTCATAACCCCTTCAAAGTATGAGACCCTTACCGAGATTGTCAATGCCGCTCGGGAAAGGGAGATTGAATTGAAGAAGAGTATAGAACGGGGTGAACGAAGGGCACAAGATGTGAATCCAAGCCCTGCCAAGAAAGCAAGAACGAACGAATCCGCAAAGAAATCAGATGCTAAGGGTAGTACATCGGGTTGCAAAATTTGTGGGAAAAAATCATAAAGGCGAATGCCGTTACAAGGATAAGCCTTGTCCCATATGCAAGAAAACGGGACATATGGCTTTGTCATGCCCGGAGAAGGTGACGGTTTGTTACAACTGTTATCGAACGGGTCACAAGAAGTCGGAATGCCCGGAATTGGTCGGAAAGAAGGATGGGCAAGAATCAAAAGGTGAAGCCCCGAAAGCAAAGGCAAGATCTTTCCAACTAACTGCCGCAGAAGCGAAGATTGAACCTGATGTGGTCTCAGGTATATTTGCTGTAAATTCAATTCCCGCACACGTGTTATTTGATACGGGTGCGAATAAATCCTTTGTTTCATATGGGTTTATTCGACATCCTTCATTTGTTTTAACCAAATTACCTGTGCCTTTAGAAGTAGAGATAGGTAATAACAAAAGTTTTATTGTTTGTGATGTATGTGAAAATTGTAAACTGAGCATTGATGATGAAGAATATTTGATAAATCTAATCCCGATGTCGATGGGAGAATTCCAAGTAGTCGTGGGGATGGATTGGCTATCTCAATACCATGCGAAGGTTGTGTGTTTTCGCAAAGAGATAAAACTAACATCTCCGAGCGGAAAACACGTCACCATTTATGGCGAAAAGCGAGGCAACCCCATAGTATGTTCGATGTTGAAAGCTCACAAGCTCATGAAGCGAGGATGCAAGGCATTCATAATTTATGCAAATGAGACCGAGAAAGAATCACGAAAGATTGGGGATGTACCGGTAGTACGAGGTTATGAAGATGTTTTTCCGGAAGACTTACCGGGGGTACCGCCTGAACGGGAAGTAGAGTTCGGGATCGAATTGATTCCGGGCGCGAAACCTGTGGCAAAAGCCCCGTACCGACTTGCACCGTCGGAATTACAAGAGCTGATGTCCCAAATTCAAGATTTGCTTGACAAGGGATTCATAAGGCCGAGTGTGTCTCCTTGGGGTGCACCGGTATTGTTTGTGAGAAAGAAGGACGGGAGCATGCGCATGTGTATAGATTATCGGGAGTTAAACAAACTCACGATAAAGAACCGATACCCGCTCCCGAGGATAGATGACTTATTTGACCAACTACAAGGCGCGAGTTGGTTTTCAAAAATTGACCTTAGGTCGGGGTATCACCAACTAAAGGTCAAAGAAGAAGATGTGCCGAAGACGGCTTTTCGCACAAGATACGGACATTACGAATTTCTCGTGATGTCATTTGGGCTAACAAATGCGCCCGCGGCCTTCATGGACCTCATGAACCGGGTTTGCAAGCCAATGTTGGATAAGTCGGTCATCGTGTTTATCGATGATATCTTGGTGTATTCGAAAAGTGAAGCCGAACACGCACGCCACTTACAGGAAGTGTTAGAGACACTTAGACGAGAGAAGCTTTATGCAAAATTTTCCAAATGTGCCTTTTGGTTACGAGAGGTACAATTTCTCGGTCATGTCATAAGTGCCGATGGGATTTTGGTGGATTCGTCAAAGGTAGAGGCGGTGTCAAAATGGAATCCTCCGAAGAACCCTTCGGAAATTAGAAGCTTTTTGGGGCTTGCTGGATATTATAGGAGATTCATTCAAGATTTCTCCAAGATCGCGTCGCCGCTAACAAAACTAACCCAAAAGAAAGCAAGGTTTATTTGGGGAGTCGATCAAGAAAAAGCGTTTCGGACGCTAAAGGAAAGGCTAACTCAAGCTCCGGTACTGACATTGCCGGACGGAGTCGAAGACATGGTGGTCTATTCGGACGCTTCGTTATCGGGGCTCGGTTGCGTGTTGATGCAACGGGGCAAGGTAATAGCCTATGCCTCGAGACAATTGAAGATACACGAGAAGAAATACCCCACGCACGATCTCGAGTTGGCAGCGGTAGTGTTTGCATTAAAAATATGGAGGCATTACTTGTATGGGGCAAAGTGCACCATATTCACCGATCACAAGAGCTTGAAATACTTCTTTGATCAGAAGGAGTTAAATATGCGACAAAGGCGATGGCTGGAAACGGTGAAAGACTATGATTGTGAAATACATTATCACACCGGAAAGGCAAATGTGGTAGCGGACGCTCTGAGCAGAAAAGCGGATTATGTCCCGATACGAGTACGATCGATGCAACTCGTAGTGACCTCGGGTATACTCGAACGTATTCGAGAAGCGCAATTAGAAGCAGTAAAAGAAGAGAATTGGAAGAAGGAAAGAATAATTGGTCAGTTGAAAGACTTGTCGGAAGGGAATCATGGGTTGAAGACTCGATCCGGAAGGATATGGGTCCCACATACCTGTGGGGTAAAGGCGCTTCTACTGGATGAAGCTCATAAATCCCGTTATTCAATTCATCCGGGTGCGACCAAGATGTACAATGACTTGAAACAAAACTATTGGTGGCCCGGAATGAAGAGGGATGTGGCGAAGTATGTGGAAAAATGCTTGACATGTTTACAAGTCAAGGCGGAGCATCAGAAACCCTATGGCAAACTCCAACCGTTAGACATTCCAGTTTGGAAATGGGAACATATTACAATGGACCTGTTAACCAAGCTGCCTAAGACGAATCGTGGTTTTGATGCAATATGGGTAGTGGTGGATAGATTGACGAAAAGTGCTCACTTCATTCCGATTCGTGAGACTTATACGTCAGAAAAGATGTCCGAAGTCTATACCAATGAAATCATAGCACGTCATGGAGTGCCGGTGTCCATCGTGTCCGATAGGGATACCCGGTTTACCTCGAAATTCTGGCGTGAATTCCAAGAACAAATGGGGACCAAATTGTTCATTAGCACGGCGTACCATCCTCAAACGGATGGACAAAGTGAAAGAACGATACAAATATTGGCAGACATGCTACGGGCGTGTATAATTGACCTTGGAGGCAGTTGGGATGTTCACCTACCGTTAGTCGAGTTTTCGTATAACAACAGTTACCAGTCTAGCATTAAAATGGCACCGTACGAACTGCTTTACGGTAGGAAGTGTCGAACCCCAGTTTGTTGGGGTGAAGTGGGTCCACGTGAACTCGCCCACCAAGATATAGTACGAGCCACGAACGAAAAGATCGATAAAGTTCGGGCACACTTGAAAGCGGCTCAAGACAGGCAAAAGGCGTATGTTGATAAAAGGAAAAGGCCAATTGAATTTCAAGTCGGTGACATGGTCATGCTAAAAGTGTCCCCATGGAAAGGTGTTATTAGATTTAGAAAGAAGGGGAAGTTAAGCCCAAGGTTTATCGGGCCATTTAAAATTATCGGGAGAGTTGGCAAAGTAGCTTACCGTCTTGAATTACCGGAGGAGCTAAGTGGGATCCATGGCACGTTTCATGTATCTCAATTAAGAAAGTGCCTAGCAGACGAAACGACCTATATCCATTACGATGATATCGAAGTGGATAATAGTCTAAATTATGTGGTAAGACCGGTTGAAATTTTAGACAGAAAGGTCAAACGTTTACGAAATAAGCAAATTGAACAAGTCAAGGTTAAATGGGAGCATAGAAAAGGTTCGGACACTACATGGGAGTCCGAAGAGGAGATGCGACGTCTTCATCCTACGCTATTTGGTACGTACTTTGGTTTCGGGGACGAAACCCTTTTTAAGGGGGGTGGACTTGTAACACCCCGAAAATATAAGACATTATCGGAATTATAAAGCATAAATAAATGGGAGTTTACTAACTAAGAGTTTTAACCTAGTTAGTCAACTAGTCTAGAAATAGCTTATAACTTGATTAAAAGCTACCAAACTATATGTTGAACAAAGTTGAGGGACCATAGTTGTTTAAATTGAAAACTTAACTAAATAGAACAATAAAAATAAACCAAACACCTCAATTAGAGGTGTTGGTCGATCAGAGAGATGCAGGGGGCGACATCCCCAATCCAAGAACCCTAATCTCACAAATCTCTTAAAATGAAGATGAAATTCTGATCCAAAACGAAATCCGAGTTTAGATTATCGATCCTCATCACAAGAGGATCATAAGGTATGTAAAAATTCGTGTTAATCCTTTGTTAGAAAATTCTCATGATTTTGGAAATCTAAGATTAGAGGTTGCATGTGTGTTGTTTGATTTGATTAGAGATGATGTAGTGTCTAGAAGTGGAACCTAGACAAATACATATGAAATCATGTCCAATTTCAGAAAATTTCCATGAACACCTTGAAGGTGGGTTATGGGTTTTCCATGATATTGATGAACACTAGGGTTAAGAAGGGATATTCTAGTGTAAATTGATTGTTGAAAGTGATTCCAGGAAGATATGATGCTTAAAACACTATAGGAGGGCTCTATTGTTGTCAAGTTAGCTAAATAGCAAGCTAAGAAGTTGATTTCTAAAGATATAAAAATTCTGCACATGAAGTGTTTGTTGAAATGCCTCAATGAAGGCTTTAAAACTGAAATTCTGAGCTTAAACGCATAATCATGATGTCTTGATGTATTATGCGAATTTTGATTTAATAGAGATGTTCTAAAACGCATCATAAATGGACTCTATAGGAACGGACGCAGGAGCGTCAAGCGGACAAGCGGGTGGCGAATCACGTTTAAAAGGCAAACTTGAAAGGTATGTAACTTGACCCGTTACATTTATTAGGTTTGATGATTTTATTGTGTAAATGAATCCTTGATTAAGAGTTGTTGAAGTAAGCGATGAAATCGTCTAATTGATTGATTGATTAAACTAGTTAGTACTCGTTGGTAGTCGTCATGGAGGTGGATCCCGTAGACGAGCCAAACGGGTCAATTAATCAAGTAAAGTTTGATTAAAGTTCGGAATATGATGGATTGATCTTTAATATAGTTCACTATATAACATGTTAGAATTTCTAGAAATTGATGTGATATATGTTAGAAAATTAAATTCTAAGAGTTGGAATTGAGTGAAATGATCAAAACAAGCAAAACTCGAAATCCCCAGGTACCACCGTAAATTACGGTAATACCGTAATTTACGGTGAAGAAGATATAAGTTTACGGCGCAGACTTCCTGATTTACGGTGATCAGGAACTATCAAGGATCACCGTAAATTACGGTGATACCGTAATTTACGGTGAATCCAGGAAAGTTATTTTTACTTTGTTATTTCAAGTGTCATGTTTAAATCTTGTGTTATATTATACGATATCGTCAAAACTAATGTTTTAATTGGTTTTGATCATAGGTAAATCGACAAGTCTTACGGATGACGATCAAGTGATATGACGAAGAACCGAACACTCTATTTTGAAGCTTCCGCAACGTTTTAGATCCTTTGTAGTCTTTGTATATGGTGGTTAATACAGTTTAAACAGTTGACAAATTTTGTATCTTAGTCATTTCTCGACTAAGGTCATGGTTGTTATTAAATTTTGTAAATGAAAGTCATGTACTTAACTATATTTTGTTTAAAATCAAGGGTTTAAATTCTAGGGTGTTACAGCCTACTTATCCATTGTTGACACTTTGGACCCTTATATGCACATAGTTTCACCGTTTGTCAACTTTAGTCCCTCTAAAGTATGTTTTCACATATTCAAAGCCTATGACACGTGTCAATACATCATTGGTCGTAAATTTTCGAGGTGTTACATCCTCACCCCCTTAAAAGAAATCTCGACCTCGAGATTTATTGAAACAAATGAAGGTATTTTTCTTTCATCGTGGATTCCACCTCCCACGTGTATTCGGGACCTCTACGGGCATCCCATTTGACCTTAACAATAGGCACATGCTTCCTTTGAAGCTTCTTCACCTGTCGATCCTCAATCGACAATGGTTTCTCCACAAATTTCAAGCTTTCATCTATATGTATATCCGTATGCGGTATGACCAGTGATTCATCAGCGAAACACTTCTTCAGGTTACAGATGTGGAAAACATTATGTATAGCACTAAGTTCTTCAGGCAAGTTTAACTTATAAGCAACTGACCCGACACGTTCGATAACCTCGAAAGGTCCTATGTATCTCGGGCTTAGCTTGCCCTTCTTACCAAATCGCATCACTCCCTTCCAGGGTGATACCTTAAGCAATACCTTATCACCTACTTCGAAGTGAAAAGACTTACGCTTTGGATCCGCATAACTTTTCTGCCTATCCCTGGCAGCTTTCAAACGATCGCGAATCTGGACAATCTTGTTCGTCGTTTCAAAGACCAAATCTGGTCCTGATAATTGAACTTCTCCTACTTCCGCCCAACAAATGGGTGTTCTGCATTTTCTACCATATAATGCCTCAAAAGGCGCAACCTTAATACTAGTATGGTAGCTATTATTATAGGAGAACTCGACCAATGGTAGGTGCCTATCCCAACTGCCACCTAAATCAATCACACATGCACGAAGCATGTCTTCCAATGTTTGGATGGTACGCTCACTCTGTCCGTCTGTCTGTGGGTGGTAAGCCGTACTAAAATTCAAGCGCGTGCCCAAAGACTGTTGGAAACTTTTCCAAAAATGAGAGGTGTATCTCGTATCTCGGTCAGAGATAATTGACAATGGTACACCATGTAGAGCTACGATCTTATCTACGTATAATTGAGCTAACATGTCAGAACTGTATGTTTCCTTAATGGGAAGAAAATGTGGTGACTTAGTCAGTCTATCTACAATGACCCATATAGTATCGTTTCCCTTTTTTGTCTTTGGCAATTTGGTGATGAAATCCATTGTCACCATCTCCCATTTCCATGTGGGAATTTCAGGTTGTTGTAACAAACCTGACGGCTTCTGGTGTTCCGCCTTGACTTGCGCACAAGTCAAACATTTAGCTACATAAGCAGCTACAGACTTTTTCAAACCAATCCACCAGTAGTTTGCCTTTAGATCCTGGTACATCTTGTCAGCTCCAGGATGAACAGAATATTTGGAACTGTGGGCTTCCTGGAGGATAACATCTCGAAGTCCTCCAAAAACTAGAACCCATATTCGTCCATTCAATCTTAGCATTCCGTCCTTGTCATAGGATAACTGCTCCTCAGTTACTCCTAGTTTTTCTTCAGGATAGTTAGCTTCCAGCACAGCTTCCTTCTGTGCAGCTAACACCCTTTCGTTCAAACTATTCCTTATTTCAATGCACTTGGCATTGATCCTTATCGGCTTCACTCTTTCTTTTCTGCTTAAGGCGTCAGCAACTACATTCGCCTTGCCTGGATGGTATCTTATTTCACAATCATAGTCATTTAGAGTTTCCATCCAGCGTCGCTGCCTCATGTTCAAGTCCTTTTGATTGAACAAGTGTTGAAGGCTCTTGTGATCTGAATAGATCACACATTTGGTTCCATATAAGTAATGCCTCCATAGCTTTAATACAAATACAACTGCACCCAGCTCCAAATCATGGGTGGTGTAATTCTTCTCGTGTACCTTTAGTTGTCGTGAAGCGTAGGCAATAACCTTGCCTTTCTGCATGAGTACACAGCCCATATCAGTGTGTGATGCGTCACAATACACCACAAATTCATCTATACCATCGGGCAATGTTAACACTGGTGCATTGCTCAACTTCTTCTTAAGGATGTCAAAGGATTCCTGCTGCTTAGGGCCCCAATCAAACTTAACCTTCTTACGTGTCAACGAAGTTAGAGGCGCAGCAATCCTTGAAAAATTTTCGATGAATCGCCTATAGTATCCTGCTAAACCTAGAAAACTGCGAATCTCAGTAGGCGTCTTTGGCTCTTGCCAATTCATAACTGCTTCTACCTTAGCGGGATCCACTTGGATACCACGCTCACTTACCACATGTCCAAGGAACTGGACCTCTCGAAGCCAGAATTCGCACTTCGAAAATTTGGCGTAAAGTTTCTCGTTATGTAAAAGTTTGAGAATACAGCGAAGATGCTTCTCGTGCTCAGCCTGGTTCTTTGAGTAAATAAGGATGTCGTCAATAAAGACGATGACGAATTTGTCCAAATAAGGCTTGCAGACGCGATTCATGAGATCCATGAATGCGGCTGGTGCGTTAGTGAGCCCAAAAGGCATCACTAGGAACTCGTAATGTCCATAACGAGTCCTAAACGCTGTCTTGTGTACATCTTCATCTTTGACCTTCAACTGATGATAGCCTGACCTCAAATCGATCTTAGAGAAGTAGCTTGCCCCTTGCAACTGATCGAACAGATCGTCGATCCTGGGCAAAGGATACCTATTCTTGATAGTGACTTTATTAAGCTCACGGTAATCGATGCATAGACGCATCGACCCATCCTTCTTCTTGACAAACAAGATCGGCGCTCCCCAAGGGGATGAACTAGGTCTAATAAAACCTTTAGCTAACAGATCATCTAACTGCGTCCTTAACTCCTTCATTTCTGTTGGTGCCAATCTATAAGGCGCTCTTGCTACTGGTGCTGCACCAGGGATGATGTCAATTCGGAATTCCACTTGCCTATCTGGTGGTAAACCAGGTAGCTCTTCAGGGAAAACTTCAGGGTATTCCGAAATGACAGGGATGTCTTCGATCTTAGGCTTTGGCTCGTCTATAGTAACTTGTGCCATATAAATGACACAACCCTTCTGCAGACATTTGGATGCCTTGAGCATAGACACTTGTTCAGGCAATCCATGCTGGGTATCTCCTTGGATGGTGAGTGACTCACCAGACGGAGTTTTGACTACCACCTGTTTTCTGTTGCACATAATCTGGGCTTGGTTATGCGATAACCAATCCATACCTATGACTATATCAAAGCCGGCTAGCTTAAAGGGAAGTAAGGACAACGGAAAAGAGTGGTTCCTAATGGATATAACACATCCATCTAAAACAGTTGAGGCGGTCTCTATGGTTCCATCAGCTAATTCCACCTCATACTTCACACTTAAGGCTTTTACAGGCAATTTTAACAACTCACAAAACTTATTGTCTACAAAAGACTTATCTGCTCCAAAATCAAACAATACTCTAGCAAAAACATCATTTACGAGAAAAGTACATGTAATCACGTTGTCATCCTGAACAGCTTCCTTAGCGTCCATCTTGAAGACCCTCGCATTGGTCTTCTTCCCATCTTCGGTTTTCTTGGTGTTCTTCGGGCAATTGGGCTTAATGTGCCCTTTCTCGTTGCAACCATAACATGTTGCATCCTTCAGCTTTTTACACTCCAAAGTCTTATGATCCGTGGATTTGCAAATTCCACAGGATCTCGTGTGCGACTGGGATTTCGACTCAAATCGACACTTCCCAAAATGGTTCTTCTTACAAGTTTTGCATTTGGGCTTATCCCCCGATTGTTGCCCGTCTTTCTTAAATCGCGACCCTTTCCTGTGGTCGTCATTTCCTCGGTGTTTCTTACCTGATCTTCGTGAGGTATCGTCCTCACGCTTCCTTTTGTTCTCTTCTGAATTCCTGAGTGCTCTCAACCTGACTACGTCCAAGGTAAGAGAGAGAGATAGATCAGCTGCTGATCTGAAGGTTGCAGGCCTTGATGCTTTAACACTTGCTTTAATCTCTGGGGCTAAACCCCCGATGAAGCGAGCAATTCTCCTAGGTTCTGGGGTTACCAAGTACGGAACCAACCTAGATAGGGTATTGAAAGTGGTGAGGTAAGCCTGACAGTCTAAATTCTTCATCACCAACGATAAGAAATCTGATTCGATTCTCTCGACTTCGTGCTGCGGGCAATAATTTTCCTTAATAAGAGCAACGAACTGATCCCATGACAAGCTGTAGAGTGGGATCTTTCCAGCAGCTTGTATGAGAGACTTCCACTACGCCAGTGCCTCTCCTTTGAAGGACTGGGATACATACTTCACTACGTCCCAACTGATAGTCCACCAGCCACTGCTCGAGGCTGGGGAGGTGGAGATGCTGCATATTGCTGACGTGCCTGCTATGGATGGAGACATGGAGCCTCAGGTTGACCAGGGGCATCCGCAGGAGCCGCCACAGATTCCACAACGTGTTTATCATGCAGTGCGGTTGCCTTAGTCCACCAAACGTCTCCTTGAGAGGCTGGTGGCGGGTCAAGATGGTATGATGGCCAGCTGGACACAATAGTTTCACCGGATGGACAGGCGGATGGACCGGATGGAGGATTTGATGGAGTGGGTGATTGCTAGTGAGGCCGAGAGACGTACCCAGGCGGGGTTGCCGGTTCGACCCCCGCCACATCCACGAGTGTATCCGGGTTTTGACATGGAGGCAGGTCCGTCCGGGACGCAGGCAGGTGGTGGGGATGATTCTGACGACAGCGATAAGGAGATGGAGGATTAGTATTTGTATTTGTTGGGTGAATTTTATTTTGTTAAACATTTGTGGGCATGTATGAACAAATATTTATTTCTTTTTGTTTATTTTGGTATGTTTAAACATTTGTAACTTGATGAATGTTTGTTCGTTTTGTTATTTATGCTTAGTCGACTTATTTTAAAAAACAACATTTTAAAAAAAAAACTTAGTATATATAATAACAATGAAAAATAACAAGACAAACAACACAATATTCGATTACATTTTTTTTTAAACTTAATGTATATATATAAAACGGCATTTATAACTAATATTCGATTACATGTCTTGCATAAACTTACATACTAACAATGAAAAATAACAAGACAAACAACAAAAAAAAAAAAATCCAACTGATTATCAACCAACGTTCCCTCTTACGAACAACACTTGAATGAATATCTTCAAATTCCGCTTCTTGCAATTTATAAATTCGAACCTCCTCTCTCAAAAAATTGACTTCGTTTTTAAGCAAAGTCTTCGTATCCATCAGTTCTTTGATGACCACACATGCTCGACGACACATGGGAGGATCGACCCACACAAAGAAGTTGCACTTAGAACGCTGACACGAAAAAAAAATATAACTAATATACAAGGGTTAATGGGAAAAAAAATACATTAAAAACATACCATACTGTGACAAGTGTAAAATTGACGTCCGGGATTAGCTTCAGTCCAAGATGTTCTTAGTGCAGCCGTCCTACCACATCTGCAAACAACCATTGTGAATTTGTGATTGTGAAGATGGTGTATATTTCGATGGCAAGTAAGGATGAAAAAAATACCCGACATTTGCAACCAACATATACAAGCTTTAAAAAAAAAAAACCAAACCAATATGCCGCTCATAGGCCCATACGCGCGTATGGTGGGTACGGATCCTGACAACTTTTCAGCCCATATGCCTCGTATAGCCCGATGAGACCCATATCCACCTACTTTTTCTGAAAAGTTGACAGGACATTTATGACACCCCACTTGCATATGCCTCTCATCGACCCATACGGGTCTCATTGAAGTTCAGTTTCACTTCCTTTTATAGTTTAACCGAGAACAAGTACACTGTACATATCCAAATACAAAAGTTATTTTTTGGTTAGACGAGTTCTGGACCACACGATGACAATCCAGAAGGGGACCGCACGCGTTTCTCGTATAGTTTTTGCTCTCGTATCGGTCTATATGGTCGGAATATTCAAGGTTTGTTTACCCTTGTTTTTTGTGGTTTTATTTTGGCGGTTTGTGGTGGTGTTGGGGTTGGGGTTGTGGTGGTGGTGGTGGTGGTGGTGGGTCGGCTGGGGTGGTGGTGGTGGTGGGTCGGCTAGGGTGGTGGTGGTGGTGGTGGTGTTGGGGTTGTGGTTGTGGTTGTGGTGGTAGTGGTGGGGGTGGGTCGGCTTGGGTGGTGGTGGTGGTGGTGGTGGGTAGGTTGTGGTGGTGGTGGTGGTGGTGGGTCGGCTGGGGTGGTGGTGGTTGGCGGTGGTGAGGTGGTGTTGTGTTGTGTTGTGTTGTGTTGTGGGTGGTAGGCTGTGGTGGTTTTGGTGGTGGTTAGGTCGGCTGTGGTGGTGGTGGTGTTGTTTGTTTATTATATTTTACAATATAATTTCTAATATCGAGTCTAACACTATAATTCTATGTTTTTTAACAGGATATCGAAAGTCGGTGTTTTGACGGTGGGGGAAACGTAATTCTTATGGAGAAGTGCACTGCGTTCATATTTCAGATTCATGCGCCGGGACGTCGGTCTAGGGTGAGGTGCTTGGCGGTGGGGGATGCATCATCCAACATCATTAGCCAAGTCACTCGGAACTCTGACGGTGCACTCTTGATAGCATCTACCGACGCCCGGTAGTTCTGTGACCAACATATACCATCACGCGTCTGAACCGGCTTTTAAACCGGACGGAATCTACGAAGAAACTGTTTGATTTCACGGTTTGTTTGAGAACCTGGTTCAGATACACAATGGTCTCTTTGCTTCGTCCACTAGTATGAAGACTTGTATAATATGGGTAAACTAAACACATTCTGGATTTTGAAGCAAAAATGATAAGGTTTGACCCGTTTCGGTCAATTTATGCAAACTAGTTACATAAACCGGGGTAACCAAATGAGTCATATACATGTTTCATAAGTCAATATGCCTTAAATATGTTGTGATATCAGTAGGATACCTTCCATTATGCCCAAAACGGATTTAAAATCAATTTAAGCCCCGTAGGGGTAATTTGGTCATTTTTAAAGGTTATAAAAGAGGTTAAATAGTAATCTGAGGTTCTGGTCTAAAATGATCAGTAAAAATATTTATTTTAATATGTTATATCAGTGATATCATATATATGTGAAATTTATCAATTACGACTAAACTATGCATCGTAGGGGCATTTTGGTCATTTCACATAGGCTTTAAGGGTCAAATTTGGAAATCTGAGTTCAAAACTTTTACTTACTGTTAAAGTATAAAAATTTATTCATAACATCAGTAGGTAACAAGCCTTAGGTGCCAAATATGGTTTTAAATCATACTATGCGCCTAAATCACATAAAGGTCGGTATTTGACGGTATTCGGGTTAAATAAGTAAGTCTGAGATTTTGAACAGCCTTTACTGTTTAAAATAATTTATTTAGTATATAAAATCAGTAGAAAAAGGTTTGATATGTAAAGGATGTGTAAAACTCATTTTATTAGCAAAAAGGGCGTTATCGTCAATTACCGAGTCTTATGCGAGAACTCTATGTTATGATCATTTTAAAATTCAACAAAAATCTTCAAAAATCCCTAAATATTATATTACATTAGTGGGTAAAAGGTTTGGTGTAAAAATTTGGGTTTAAATAGGTTTTATGCCAAAAATGTCGTTTAATTAATAAAAAGGCTTCAATTTACGATATTACGCATAACTCCTAATTTAGATCTCAAACTGATGTCAAATTTTTAGGACATGTTTATAAATCAGTAATAAAGGTTTTTGTCCTCTCTCATTTTCAAAAATCTCGTTTTAATATCAAAAGGGCATAATGGTCAACTTTTAAGCATTTAACGGAAACATGCAATGAACTAGGATTTCTATGGAACCAGGTTGTATAACCTCAGAGGGCTATACTAACCTATAACATGGTCCTAAAGGAACCCTAAGGCATATCTAAACTAAGCTAAATCGGGTCAGAACTGAAAGTCAAAGCAAAAGTCAACTTTTGCGACTTTCGGTTTTGAACCGAGCCTAAACTCAGAATTGTCGGGTTGAACATGTCGAAACATGTTCTTACATTAATTACCAAGTTATTTTAATGTTAAAACATCTTCCATAACTTCTACATTGTTAATTATGAATTTATTTGCAAAATAGCTTTCTGTTGACTTTTTAATATTAAGTTTGATCCGACATTTGACCAAGTTAGGGTGATAATCAGTAGGTGCCCTCTTAGGGGTTTATTACCTACATAATTACCAACTTATAGCCACTTTTAATTTGACTAATGGCTGGACCATTAGTGATTAATCACTAAGTCAAAGCTTAATTATGATAAGTTTGACTTTTGGTTATTAAACTAAATAAACTTGAACTTAAGGAGCTAAGAACACTTACAAATGGTCCTTAGGACTGAAAAGAACTCCAAGGAGGTTCCAAATGCTCAGGATCCTCCAGAAATGAGAAGATAGCAAGAATGGAATGATATGAGCAAGTTTTACAAATGAACATACCTCCTATTTATAGTGTTTGGGATTGCATAGGATCTTGACAAGTGTTAGGGAGGTTTAACAAGATCATAACAGGTGTAATACCATTTTTCTAAACCATCAAAGGCCCCTAGAATCAAATGTGTGAGACAAAGAAGCAAAACCAAGGCTGGTTTTGAATTTCCTGTTGCTGGGCATAGGTATACGGACCGTAAGGTCCTGTATACGGTCCATGAGCTTCATGTACAGCAAATAGGTTTGCAAAAAGTGGATCAACGCACATTACTGTCTTAGATTTTCCGTAAGGGTTTCCTGGTGACAATCTAAAATTACACAAATGCACACGTATTAGTATAATAACCCATTTTAACATTAGTAATACCCTCCCCGAGATTGCATTCCAACGACTACGTCGGGCAGAACCACGACAGCCGTTACGGAACCCTAGATCAATCGGGCAGCGTATCTAATACGTATCCAGGGGTTATAATACTTACAACGGAGCAGAACCTCGCTAATTAGGGGGTATAATACCCGCGTATTATAACTCTTCTACAGAATTTCGAGATTGAGAATGAAATTGTGAGCGACGGAAAGTGAAACCCGATGGCCTGCTTATATAGGGCTGAAATCTGGTCCTCAAGCGGCCCGCGTAAGATAAGGCAAAGCCTTACGCGGCCCGCGTCAACCTTGGTCAACGCTGTAGTTTAGCTGGGTCAGCTACTAGACTCGCCACGATGATGACACGTGTCATCACCGGGTTGCGCCACATTTTTCCCTATCGCGGCCCGCGTAAGGTTGAGGTGAGGTCCTACGCGGCCCGCCTCAACTTAAATTTCAGATTTTATATTTATTTTTAAATGTTATAACATATTTCGGGCTCGGTTTTCACATACGGGAAATTTTATAAGACATATTGGGACATTCTAAAATATATTAGGGTGTCGGAAAAATAATCGAGAGTGTCGATTTATTGAGGATTGTTACATCCTCCCCACCTTGTTTTAGAGCTCGTCCTCGAGATCTACTGGAATAAGTGCGGATATTTCTTTTGCATTTCAGATTCAAGCTCTCATGTGTACTCAGGTCCTCTTTTGGAGTCCCACTTCACTTTAACCAGAACTAATCTCTTATGCTTGAGATTCTTGACTTTCCTGTCTTCAATTTGTAGAGGTCTTTCTACAAATTTAAGTTGTTCATTTACCTCTATATCCTTAAGAGGTACTATTAGTGATTCGTCAGTTAAACACTTTTTGAGATTAGATACATGAAATACATCATGTATTCCTGCCATTTCCTCTGGCAGTTATAGCTGATAGGCTACAGGTCCTATTCTTCTAATAATCTTAAAAGGTCTGGGACTTAGCTTTCCCCGTTTGATGAATCTTACCACTCCTTTCCAAGGAGAGACTTTCAACAATACTTTATCCCCTACTTGAAATTCCAAGGGTTTGCGTCGGTTATCAGCATAGCTCTTCTGTCTATCACGTGCTGCTTTCAGTCGTTCCTTGACTTGAATAATTTTGTCAGATGTTTCTTGTACTATCTCAGGTCCAGATAGTTGCTTTTCCCCAATTTCTGCCCAACAGACTGGGGTTCGGCACTTTCGTCCATAAAGTGCTTCGAATGGTGCAGCATTGATACTTGTGTGATAACTATTATTATAAGAAAATTCTATTAAAGGTAAGTGATCATCCCAGTTACCTCCAAAATCAATTACACAAGCTCTAAGCATGTCCTCCATTGTCTGAATTGTCCTTTCGCTTTGTCCGTCCGTTTGAGGATGATAAGTTGTGCTTAGTTTTAACTTGGTTCCCATTGCCTTTTGGAAACTTGACCAAAAATGAGAGATAAATCGACTATCCCTATCAGAAACAATTGATAAAGGAATACCATGTAAAGAAACAATTTCATTTACATACAATTTGGCTAATTGTTACATACTGAAAGTTTCTTTCATTGGTAGGAAATGAGCTGACTTGGTTAGCCTATCTACAATCACCCAGATTGTATCATTACCTTTCCTTGTTTTAGGTAATTTAGTAACAAAATTCATTGTTATCAATTCCCATTTCCACACCGGCATTTCTAACTGCTGTAACAAACCTGAGGGTTTCTGGTGTTCAGCTTTAACTTGTGAACGGGTTAAACATTTAGAAACATAAGCTGCTATGTCCTTTTTCATTCCTATCCACCATAAATTTTTCCTTAAATCTTGGTACATTTTATCACTTCCAGGATGCATTGTATACTTAGACTTATGGGCTTCTTCTAATATACGATGACGTAGATTTCCTAATTTAGGTATCCACACTCTCTTTTTATGGAATCTCCAAATTCCATCTATTCCTTGTTCCAATTCTTTTAACATGCCTTTTAATTTTTCAGAATCATCCTTGATTACTGATTCTTGTGCTTCTCTAATTTGATCATTTAAATCTACTTGTAGATTTAACTTAAGAGAACGTACCTTCTTTGGCTTTTCATGATACTTACGACTTAAAGCATCTGCTACAACATTTGCTTTTCCTGCGTGATACTGGATATCACAATCATAATCACTAAGTAATTTCATCCAGCGCCGTTGTCTCATAATCAACTCTTTTTGTCCAAAAACATACCTTAAACTTTTATGATCAGTGAATATGGTAAACTTACTACCATAAAGGTAATGTCTCCAAATCTTAAGAGCAAAAACTATAGCTCCTAGTTCTAGATCATGAGTCGAATAATTCTCTTCATGATTCTTAAGCTGTCTAGATGCATAAGCTATAACCTTCTGGCGTTGCATCAACACACATCCATAACCTAATTTAGGGGCGTCACAATAGACTACAAAGTCTTCAGTTCCTTCTGGTAACGCTAATATGGGTGCATGGGTTAATCTTTGCTTAAGAATTCTAAATGCTTCTTCTTGTTTTGGTCCCCATTCAAACTTAACAGATTTACAGGTTAACTTAGTTAAAGGGATGGCTATTCTAGAGAAATCTCGAATAAATCTTCTATAATAACCGGCCAATCCTAAGAAACTTCTAACCTCAGTTGGTGACTCAAGGGTTTTCCATTTAGTAATTGCCTCGATCTTTGTTGGATCTACATGAATTCCTTCATGGTTTACTAAGTGTCCAAGAAATTGTACTTGCTCTAACCAAAACTCGCACTTTGAAAATTTAGCATAAAGCTTTTCCTTTCTTAGTTGACTTAAAAGTGCGTGCAAATGCTTTGCATGATCCTCTTTACTCTTAGAGTAAATTAGAATATCATCTATAAAAACAATTATGAATTTATCCAAATATGGCTTACATATTCGGCTCATCGTGTCCATAAATGCGACTGACCTTGTTCAATTCACGGTAGTCAATGCACATGCGCATTGATCCGTCTTTCTTTTTAACGAACAGTATCGGCGCTCCCCATGGCGATGAACTTGGCTGTATAAATCCTTTCTCCAATAATTCATCTAATTGATTCTTCAGTTCCTGCATTTCGGCGGGTGCCAAACGGTAAGGTGCTTTGGCAATCGGTGCTGTTCCTGGTAGCAGGTGAATTCTGAATTCAACTTTTCTATCTGGCGGTAGTCCTGGCAATTCTTCTGGAAATACATCTGGAAACAGCTATCACGTCTGGAATCATTTTGGCTTCATCTGGAGTTAGAACAAATGCTCTAGCATTTTTAGCGTTCTTGTTGTTTGTAGCTGGAGCTAATTTTGGACAGTTGGGCTTGATGTGACCTTTTTCTCCACAATTGAAGCACAGTCCATTACTGGATTTCCTCCTGCAATCTTCTTCCTTGTGTCCTGGCATCTTGCAGAAATTGCAAAGAATGGAGCATTTTCCCGAATGCTTTTTCTTGCAGACCTTGCAAAATGGTGCAGATGTAGAACCCATATTCCTAAGGTTGTAATTCCCAGAACGGAATTCTTGCGTAAGCCTTTGGGTTAGGTTTCTCCTCTGATCTTCTTCTCTAGTACGGATTAGTTCATCTGTCAAGGTATTTGCTAGTTCTACAGCTTCTTCTATAGTCTGAGGTCTAGCTGCCTTGACTACGTGTCTAATCTCTCCAATTAATCCCCAAATGTAACGGGAGATTAATACCGGTTCAGGTGATGCAAGGGTTGGTACTATTCTAGCATATTCAAAGAATGTAGTAGTATACCCCTTACTATCTACCCCGGTCATCCTAAGGTTCAGAAACTTATTAGCTATCTGTTCCTTTTCATTGGGAGGGCATAATTTCCTTTCTACCATATTTTTAAATTTCTCCCATTCCATGTTATATACCCTATCACTCCCTCTTGACTGGAGGATAGTGTTCCACCATTCTAAGGCTGAATTCTTAAACAGATTAGAAGCAAACATTATTTTATCTTCTTCAGCACACTTGCTTATTTTTAAAACAGCCTCAGTCTTCTCTATCCAGCGTAGTGCTGCAATGGGTCCTTCATTGCCCGAGAATTCTATTGGTTTGCAGGACCAGAATTCTTTGTAAGAACAACCATAAGGCATGGTTCTTCTTCTTTTGGGAATGGGCGCTTGAAGTACGGGTCCATTGTTCACGCTGTTTTCTGGTTCAGTTGGTCGCTTACTACGATGTTTACTTTTATTATCAGCATCCTTAACAGTTTGAAGTATAAATGGCATTGCATCTATAATTCCCTGTGCCACTATGTGTTGGTGTTGGTACACTTTATGTGGACGCGACTTGGTTCGGTTCGACTCAGTTCGGCTCGACACGGTTAGGTCCGGCTCAAGCCCGACGTCACGACATTCTTCCGTCGTGCGCCCCAGAGTTCGACACGCGAAGCACGGAGAGCCGTGAACAACACCCTAAACACATCACCATGACATCACCTTGGTGATGTCATGATGATGTCATAAATGCTATTATTGCAAAATCTCAATGTTGAACAAAGTCCTGACGAAACAAAAATGTATTTGGGCCTAATATTGGGCCTGTCCACTTATACGATGAAACACAATGTGTTTCGTCGAATATGTAGTGGGCCTCCCCTGTTTCGTCACTTGATGGGTTTCGCCTTAGTCCTCTATGCGTTTCGTCATAGTCTGTGTCTGTCTAGTATAAATACCCCTCTCAGTTTCTGTGTGAAACTGATGAGCACAGAGAGACTTAGTGAGAGTTTGTTAAAACATTGTTTGTATATGTTTGTGGTTGTACTCATCCCTAATCAATAGATATTGAATCTTTGGTTACGCGTGTGTGTTTTACACTTTGTTTGGTTTGCACCGTCACGGGGATTCCGCACCCGTTACCGTGTTTGTGATAAACAAGGATAGGTTTTCGTTATCGATCCACCGGAAAAACGGGACCTACAATTGGTATCAGAGCTTTGGCTCTAATCCTTGTTTAAAACCAAACAAGTTTGGGTTTTTATCAAGTGGTTTTTAGTGATTTTTTTTTTTTTTTTTTTTCAGATTTTGTTCTTGAAAATTTATATATTTTCTGGAAAAAGTCACTAAAATTAGTGTTTATATTGTTGTTTTGCTAAAAGTTTGTTCAAAAACCTTGTTTGGTTGAATGTTTACATGTTACTAATGGGTTTTTGTTGAAAGTTTTAAGCAAATCTTGTGTTCGGAAATTTATCGGTCACCGGAAAACTCATACCTTCATCGTGTTCTTCAGTTCTTCAAGCTGTTCATCATATCTTCATAGGGTTTTCGTCATTTTTTTTATTACATATATCTCTGTTTGATTCTTGTTGCATTTAAATTAAAGTTATATAGATTAAAATACTATTATGTTGAAAAAGGCATACGTGGGTGATGATGATTTTTGAAAAAGGAGCTTAGATACAAGAAAAAGTAAGGTGTAGGTTGAAAAGGGTGTATTGTGTGTCAGAAGAGATAAGGTCATTTTGAAAAAGGTGACTACTTGTGTGAGAAAATATTTGATTTGTCTATCAAAATATCCAACCAACTCACCAACTTCTAAACCTTATCCATTTGAGTTTCGTCAAAAAAAAAAAAAAAAGGGGTTCAGACAAAATTCACATCAGTTTCGTCATCCAAGTTTTACAACCATTCAGTTTCGTCATCCACATAATATCACACAGTTTCGTCTACCTTTAATCATTTCAGTTTCGTCAAAATAGTCCAAAAAAAAAAAAAAAATCCAGTTTCGTCACAGACCCATTTAATATATATTTTTTTCTGTTTCGTCGTTTTATTAATTCAAGTGTTTGATCATAATAGTCAAACATCAGTCATAAGTTGGTATCATCGGTCATTTATTAATTCTAGTGTCATAATCATGTGATAATACTAACTGTTGACATTAAATGCAAAATTCAGATTGCATGTGTGATGGTTATAGGTCCAATAACAATTCAGTATTGTGAGTAATGAATCAAATTTGGCGGCACATTTTTTTTTTTGTAAGGTATAGATCAACTGGCAATCCCAACTACTCCAACCCTTTTTATCGGGAGCAGCACAAGTTCGAATCCGGGCACCCCCAAAGGGGGCAGGGCGAAACCAGGCCAACACCACATGGGGCAATTTCTGCCTCCACTGGGGATCGAACTTGAGACCCTGGCAGGAAACCCCTAGAGGAAAACCTTCCCACCTCCATGCAAACCAATTGGTCTACACTTCATCGGCAATTTGGCGGCACATTTGATTAGTGATAAAAGTCCAGTAACATTTTGCTCTAATTAAAAAAAAATGTATATATATATTATTGGATAGAATTGTCGGCTGGAGATAAAGTTGCCTAGGGTTTATTTGTTGGATTTGTTTGGAAGGAGCCCACTAGTTTAAAAAAAAAAAAAAAGTTTTGGTTGATTTTTTGTAAAGGGCTTTCACGAAATCACAGTAACCAGATACAAGTAGTCTTCGTGGGGTGCATTTTGGTCCAAAAGCAATTTTTTTTTTTATTTATTGGCCCCTTTGTGGATATTAGTCTCAAGTCACTGTTCGTTGACTTTTAGCAATCAAGTCTTTTCTGGGCTTATAATTTTTAGTGGACTATTTTTCAAACATGTCTTCGTTGTGAATCACTATTTGTGGAGCATAGGGTTCGCGAAAGATATTTGAGTTAATTTTCAAACGCCAAATTCGTACGAGTTCGAGTGGGTGCCAGATTACCGATTGGGCCTTGTCGTTCATTATCCAGTTTCGTCGGGTCAACGCTATATTCAAAACAGTTTCGTCGCCATCAATTTTTCACTTCTATACACCAATCATGAGTTGCACAAGTCCGTGGGATTGGAGTATGGAACCACAACCAGGTCAAGATCAAACCTCCGCAGCCGCGTGGGCAAGAAATATGTTTCCTCAACCATCCATAAGTGCAAGTCAATGGGCTTTGGTGTCGAATCAAAATCAAAACATACAGAATCTTTTGGTAGCGAGAGGAGAAGGATATGCAGCTACTAGAAAGACACGTCATGATCTGTTGAAGAAGAAATTCGAATCATTTCATTTCTTAGAGAATGAAACCCTAAATGATATAACTACTCGTTATTATCATTTGATGTGTGAAATGTATTATTTTGGTGTTCTTGCATCTCAACAGGAAATAGTAGCACGGTTTGCTGATGCCCTACCTCCAAAGTGGAGCCCATTCATTGAGCTGTTAAAGCATACGGGCGTTCTAGATGCTGTCAATGTTAATATCTATGAATTCATTCAGAAGTTGGAGCACAAGAACGAAGAGGAAATTCGGAAAGCTAAAAGGATTGCACCTACTCAAAACACCGAAATGTATTTGCCGGGCTTTGGTCCTTCAGCTAGTTCTAGTTCCATTCAGCAACCGAAGCTTCAAACGGCGTTTGTATCACATACAAGCTCATCTCCATTTCCACAGTTCAATCAAAGTGTTTATCTTTCGCAGTCTAAACCCCAACCTCAACCTCAAGTTTCCACAACACAACCCCAATTCGATCCAAGTGTCGATTGTGGTCCGCCCATACAGTTGGGAAACGGTGATCAAACAGGAACTGCGTTTCTTGCTGAAATTGTCAAGAATGTCAATGATGGTGAATCTTCGGGAAATGATGATAGTTCGGGATACAATAGCAGTTCGGATGAAGAATCGAATTTGAATGAAAGAACTGATTCTGAAGCTAATAATTTGTCGAATGATGCTAACAAGAAATCTGACTTGATCAAGAAAGCTGATGCTACATCGAAAGAAATGGAGAAGATTCTCACTGAAGATGGATCTTTCACTTCTCAGACGGCTTTTATGGCTAATGTCACAGCTTCTACAAGTCAGGTAAAATCTGAAACTCCTAGCATATGTAGTGATTGTGCTGATATGAAACATAAATGTGCTGAATTGAAACGTGAATCTGAAACGGTTCATAGTCACAATCAGAGTTTGGTTATTGAACTGTCAAAGTGCAAAGAGGCAAATATGGCTTTAGTTAGAAACGAAAAGGAATTTAAATCTGTAATTGAAACCCTAAAGAAAAGTGTTTCCGAATTGAACAAAGTTGTTTATCATAAACAAGTTAGTGTTAACGATTACATTAACATCGTTGAGGAAACCAAAAAGGAACTAGCCATTGCCAAATGCGAGCATGATGCAATCAAGCAAAAATTGGAGAGTTATTCTAACTCCCGATTTGTGCTCGATCACATAATTGACGTTCAACAACTGAAAGAGAACGTGAAAGGCGTAGGGTATAAGGCGTGTCCACCCCCTTTGAGACACAACTATACCAAAATGCCCGATGAAGAGGATGTGCCTCGGTATAAACCCAGTGTGCCTCTTGATTATGAGGAAGTTACTACTGGCCTAGGGTTCAAACCGGACAATTCATCGGAGGGCTCATCTGATAACAAAGAAAAGTCATCATGTGCTTCAAATCAAAGTCCTCCAACCATTGAGGACTGTGATTCTTCAGATGATGAATCAGATGTGAATGACCAGGATGAATCACTTGATGAGACGAAAGGAGTAGAAATTCCTTTTGAGAATCACATTCTGTGTGATCCTCCTACTCCTGCTGTGCAATCAACTGGTGCTAAACAAGAGATAGATCCTATCACTGAGACAGTGTCTACTATTAAAAGTGATAACGTGTTGTACACTTTAGTCGGTGATGACAAAATTTATTCAAACACAGCTTTTCAAATTAAAAACGTCAATCAATCTTTGATTGATAAAGTGTTTGAAGATACTACCAGTAAGTTTTTGGAAAAGGGGATCCCGAGAGTTTCAGTAACTCAGTGTGATCCAATTCCAAAAGCTGAAGTTAGAAGAAAATTTGGAAATCAAAAATCACCAACAAAGCAACAACCTGTCGCTTTTAAGGGTAAACAACAACGAGCTCCAAAGCCTAAGGCCAAGGTTGAATCAAAAGGAGCTCGTTACAAGAAGAAAGCAAAAGACGTAAAGTTTGTGGCCTCCAAAGGTACTGATAAAGTGGAGACTTTTGAAAATAAGACAAATACCGATTTTGTTCAAAAAGTCAACATTTTAAAACGTAATAGTGATAACAATTACACTCAACGCACAAATGGGTGTGAAGCTAGTACCTCTCGGTCTACAACTTCAACGTCAGGCCGTCGATCAGATTCTCCTAAGTTTGTTGAAAGGAGAAAATGTTTTAAGTGTGGGGAGTTTGGGCACATCATTAAAGACTACACAAACTCGCCCAAACCAAATTTTGTTGAAAGACTCCCCTCTGAACAAGGCCACTCACAACGTCGTCCTGTTTCTCCAAAACATGATAAACACACTATTAAAGAACAAGAAACAAAACAACGACGTAAGAATGTGAAAGTGATCGAAAAAGCCTTAAAACCATAAAATGTTAAAAGGAAACCAAGTTCACAACAACCGTTAAAACCAGAATTTGTACATAATACACAATCTGGTAAACAAAAACAAACTTGGAGACCTAAAACGGATAAAGGTTCATGGGGAACATCATCAGTTCTAGATCATCGAGAAGTTGAGATAACTTACGTTGATGAACATGGGCGACCTAAGTCTATGAAGGCTTGGGTCCCCCTCTCCATCTAATCTCTGAGTGAGTGTGCAGGATGTTCCAGGAGGAACTTTCGATAGTCATAGGATTGTTGTAGTGGAGTGTCCATGCACAAAATTGGCGACAAAAGAAATTGTTGCCTTTGATGGAGAGAAGAAAAAGAAAAGAAGACAGAATTGTCTGTCGAAAGAAATTGAAAACCTTCGAAAAATTGAAAATCATTCCAAGAGTTTGATTGTTCAAAGCTTTAATCGGGTCACCAGGATAGATTCAATCAAAATGTACCCCCCTGCAGCACGTCTGATGTTCAAAATCAACAAGATAAACGTGCAGTGTACATTTCTTCGCGGTGTAATTGAAGAAAATGTGTTTGTTGAACAAACCAACCGGGTGTGCGGATGCCTTGGCCTGGATTGAACAACCGCACACTACTTCTCAAGAGAAAGACAAAAACCTTTGCTGGTGCAATGTGGAAGACCAGCCGAAACCAAAGGTTTATGATCTTGTTGCTGTGAAGAGTTTTCTCGATTAATTGAAGTAGCTACAAAGAATCGACCTTGAAATCCACACCAGGTGGATATTCAGTTTGGGAGAGCGCTCAGATTCCTGGCAATGCACGAAGCAGTTGCAGGATACGGTTTTAAACTTCTAATCTCTCCTATACTTGTCGATATTTAAGCTGCTTTATGAATTATTATCATCTCGTACAGCACACTCTTTGACCTGACACGTTGAACTCGAATATCACCTCACACGTGATTGTTTCACTATGAAACTCGTCAATGTTGTCATGGTCCGCACCGCTTACCGACGTGCCAACTGATTTTTCCAAAATTCGATAAATCATTTCTGACAAAAATTAATTTTGGTAAACGGCATTGAGGTCAAGCAAGAGTAATCCACATCGGAAAATCGTTTTTGTTAATATCCTTGTGTCTTTCAAATTTATCATAGTTTGTTGATTTTAGGGGGAGTAAATCCAAAATTTGAAAATTCAAAAACATCGAAAAATTTCAAAACACAAAAACAATAGAAAAACAAAAATGAGTTTCCTGGCGAGAAAAAGAGAAAATGATAGTAAGTCAGTGGTCTGTCGAAACCTCTTTAAATTGAACTTAAAATGAGAAATGTTAAGCAGCTCTATATAAGATGTATCGGTAGGCTCACAATCATTTTAAAGTGTGCAGGGTGATATAAATCCTTAATCGACTGAAGACCAGGTGGGAACCGCACATTGGCATATGGTCTTAGGACCGAAATTTCGTTTGAGAGATTGCCGAGGTTCTGAGATATTCGGTCTTTATGCTGCTTATCATCTGAGTATCATGGTTGTATCTTTTACCGAAAAATAACGGGGACACAAGTCTAGATCTTCCATGATACTATACATACGTGTACATACTGCATTCGACCTCAATAAGTGATCAACAATCACATGTCCAACAAATAAGTGATAAAATATCACATTTATCCGGGAGTCAAGTTCGTCTCTTTGCTGTACGAAAGTACTGACCTGTTCACGGACTTGCTCCTGTGCCCTCATGCATCGAAAATCAAGTTCCTCATCAATAAGTGATTCTATCACATAGGGCTTGTTTTCAATCAAAATAAGTGAGTTTCTCACATTTTTTATACGGTCAAACAGATGATAAACGGTATACTCACCGGTAAGATGAATTCTCGTGCATACCTTGATACGGGAATGTGTCGTGTGTGGATGAACACCGGTCGGTAAGTATAAATCATACCTTAACGTATCACCTCGCCATGATTACATCTGATAAGTTGAGCTTATGTGGACAACAATACCGATAATTGTTATAGGATGCTTATCTAAATGTTAACTAATAGAACACCAAGAGCGTTTTGGCATGACCGTACACTGATATGATTCTCTTACCCTCGAAACTCGCAAAAAGAATGTCTGTAAATATTTGTTTACTGCTTTAGTTTCTGCATCTTTGTATATATTTATTTATTGCTTTCCGTCTTTACATTTGAAAAATGAAAAATTCCAAAAAGATTTTAGGTGTGTTTTAATATAAACTTTATAAAATCCAAAAAGATTTTGCTTCTAGTTTATTTTTGATTGACCGATGTTGGAACTCGAGTCTATCCTACCCAAAATCCTGATCGTAAGCCGGAAAACAATTGCATCTTCATAAACTATCGAAGTTAACAAGTTTTGAAAGTTAAAGGATTAAAATTGATCATTTTCTAAACTTTCAAACTGTTGTCGGTCGGTGTTTGATTGAGATTTGATCTCATATGTGTCGTTTGTTTAATTTGTCTATATTCCAAGCGGTTGTTCTCATTACGTGTTTAGCTTTCTTGTATGTGCAGATGCGACATCAGAATCAGCTAAAGGCGAGGAGAACGTGTCAGATGACAAGCCGTAAAGTGAAGACACGAAGTGAAGGCACTCAAAAGATAAAAATGATCGAGTTGCCGCTGATCCCTCATCAACACCACAAGGATCTAAAGATTTGAAGTTCAAAATATTCACGAGCATGACTCAATGGAGAGTTCATTTTAAGGGGGAGTTTATTAACACACTACCTGAATGAAAAAGGGAGTTTGTTGATACACTTTTTACTTACTACACGTGAAGACTTTGAAGATCCTCCGACATGAAAGACACAGAAGACGAACGATCACAGAAGACGAACCATCACGAGTAGCGTCCAAGGGGGAGTTTGTTGGTACACTTTATGTGGACGCGACTTGGTTCGGTTCGACTCAGTTCGGCTCGACACGGTTAGGTCCGGCTCAAGCCCGACGTCACGACATTCTTCCGTCGTGCGCCCCAGAGTTCGACACGCGAAGCACGGAGAGCCGTGAACAACACCCTAAACACATCACCATGACATCACCTTGGTGATGTCATGATGATGTCATAAATGCTATTATTGCAAAATCTCAATGTTGAACAAAGTCCTGACGAAACAAAAATGTATTTGGGCCTAATATTGGGCCTGTCCACTTATACGATGAAACACAATGTGTTTCGTCGAATATGTAGTGGGCCTCCCCTGTTTCGTCACTTGATGGGTTTCGCCGTAGTCCTCTATGCGTTTCGTCATAGTCTGTGTCTGTCTAGTATAAATACCCCTCTCAGTTTCTGTGTGAAACTGATGAGCACAGAGAGACTTAGTGAGAGTCTGTTAAAACATTGTTTGTATATGTTTGTGGTTGTACTCATCCCTAATCAATAGATATTGAATCTTTGGTTACGCGTGTGTGTTTTACACTTTGTTTGGTTTGCACCGTCACGGGGATTCCGCACCCGTTACCGTGTTTGTGATAAACAAGGATAGGTTTTCGTTATCGATCCACCGGAAAAACGGGACCTACAGTTGGATAGCACTATTATCCACTTGGTTTCCATTGTTATTATTGTTCAGATTCTCATTATTCAAATTATCGTCATTCTGAATATTATCATTCTGGTTTTCCGGGTTATTATACAGATTTACTGGATTTCCTTGGTCGGCCATCTGAATTTTAAACATTTACCCCGTATTAATATCACAAAATAATAGTAATTCATATGATACGCAATTTTACCAAAAGCGTCGATCATTGCGACTTTACTCTATTTTCATATAGTAGGCATCTATTACACACCAGTACCGAAATGAAAATTACAATACCGACTGAAATAAAATTACACTAATAATAGTAGGCATCCATACACACATATTTTATTTTATTATATTATTATTATTATTATTATTATTATTATTACTACTGCCGTTTCATCATCACATTCAAGGATATGGATTCATCCAAAAATCCATATTGCGTTCATCGTATTTCCATACGAGACGCTCTCCCACCTGTCTCATTCTCTCACTGCTTTCTAAAATTTCCTCCCCAAAAGTCCTAAGTTCTTGTACGTTTTCTGCACTCATTGGGGTTGCAGGTTCTAGGACTGGGTTCAGAATCTGGGGTGCGGGTTCCTGGTATGGAGGTGTAGGTGCCTGAAATTGGTAAGGATCTTCTAAGATCTCCCTAATATATGCATCGTTATCGTAATAGGGATCGAGAGGGTCCAAACCTGGGTAGGCTCCTAAATTCTGCATAGGCATGTCTTCTTGTATCGGGTAACGTTGCACATAGTTCCTAACATCGTCCCACCAGGGGTCGTAATTTGGGTCTAGGGGGTTTGGTGCAGGTACCCTAGGTATTTCCTCCGGGTTGAAGTCATGCATCTCTACTTGGTTTTCAGGGTTTTCTATCTCCATTGGTTGGTCATGGATTGGTGGCTGTGGTTGTGGTGCTATTATTTGCTCCAAATTTGGGTCAGCTGCAGTGGTTGCTAAAATGTGGATGTTGGTTATACCCCTATTGATCATATCCTGGTTATAGGCATCTGTCTCTCTCTTGGCAGCTGCTAGGGCTCTTTGGTCTTGTAACTTTTTCATACGTTTTCTACGCTCGTGTGCCCCTCGACTGAACCATCCCCTCTTTTTCTGAGGAAACGACTCCTCGGACTGAGCCTTAAATACAAAGATTCCATCTTCCGTATCAGCAGAGTACCCTGAGAGGGCAGGCTGAGAAGATGAGGTGCCTTCGCTTCTAGGCGAACCAGACAATTGACGATACGCGTCAGATGGTCCTTGGTCACTCATACTGTAAACTAACAAATAGTCAAATAACACATAACAATAAATACAGTTATGCACGTATTTCCATAATTTATTTCCTAACAGACTAAATTTTGATGTCAGCGGAACACTTCTGTGGCTTAATCAGTGGCATGCTCTGATACCACCTTCTGTCGCAGCCCCCGATCCCTAATTCCTGGGAACGGGCGGTCGCGAGCCAGTTTCGGTGGTATCACGTGTTGTCTAATTTGGCAGCGGAAATTTTCGTCAGGACCGTAGTTAGGAAATATTTGATCAGAGTAAAATACCACATTTTCATAGTATTTAAAACAAATGGGATAAAACCCAAGTTCATAGTACACACGTTTCCATAGGAATAAATCCTATTTTATTTAATAAAAACACCTATTTTATTTAATAAAAACATCTATTTTATTTTAGGTAACTTTATTGCCACTTTTCCAAGCCTTCAGTGCTGTCCAGCTGGCTTCTATTTGGCTTTCACATTTTGTTACCTGAAACGCGTTTTAAAAACATTTGTCAGTGGGAAATACTGGTGAGTGAATCCCAGTTTAATCAAGTTTAAATAAAAATCATTTCACAGTGAACAGTATTGAGGGCGATCCCGCAATTATATTTGTTTCCAAGACATCACAATTAACATCCCGCAATTATATTTGTTCATCTGGAAGACTCACGCATTTGTTTTCTTGGCCTCTTCAGGCTTCTTTAGAAGTTTTGGGCAGTTGGTTTTGATGTGCCCCTTTTTGTTGCAACCGTAACAGGTTGCGTCCTTCAACTTCTTGCATTCCAAGGTCGTATGCTCCTTGGACTTGCAGATCCCACAAGGTAGAGGCTGAGATTCAAATCTGCATTTCCCAAGGTGGTATTTCCTACAGGTTTTGCACCTGGTCTTTTCGCCCGACTGTTGATTGTCCTTCTTAAACCCGAAACTCTTCTTATTCTCAGAGTTCCCTTTATGATTCTTATCAGCACGGTGTGAGTTCTCCTCCTCACGTTTCCTTTTCCCTTCTTCCGAATTCTTGAGCGATCTCTGCCTAACCGCATCAAGGGTAAGAGATAACGACAGATCAGCCGCTGACCTAAAGGTGGTAGGTCTTGATGCTTTCACACTTGCCTTAATTTCCGGAGCTAAACCTCCAATAAATCGAGCTATACGTTTCGGTTCCGGCGTAACCAAGTATGGAACCAGTCGACACATGGTATTGAAACTGGTAAGGTATGCCTGACAGTCTAAATTCTTCATGACTAACGTCAAGAAGTCAGTCTCAATTTTCTCAACTTCATGTTGAGGACAAAAATTTTCTTTGATGAGAGCAACAAACTGATCCCACGTCAGATCATACAACGGGATCTTCCCTGTAGCTTGGATTAATGACCTCCACCAAGCTAGAGCTTCTCCTTTAAAAGATTGTGAAACAAACTTCACAATGTCTTGCTCTGCACATCCACTAATATCAACAATGGTGTCCATCTCATCGAGCCACGTCATGAAATCGATGGCTCCCTTTTCTCCTGTGAAGTCTCTGGGCTTGCAGGAGACAAAATATTTATATGAACAGGTTTTAACACGTGGCTCTTGATTAAGCACAACCTGTCTAGACGGAACACTCTTCTGATTCGAAGAATGGTGAGAATCACTCTTGCGAGCTGTATGAGTCTTGGAGGGTGGTTTTGTATGTTGTATAGATAGGGTCCTGCTACGGTTACCACTTGATTCATTGTCTCGTCTGTCCAGAGCTCGAGTAACGGCATTGTCTATCAATGCCTGTAGTTCCGCACCAGCTACATTAATTCTGGTAGTATCATTATTCTCCCTCGGGTGGCTGTTAACCTCATCAGATCCAGCCATGTAGCTTGATTGCTACATAAATTATTGACAAATACTTATTCAGGAGTCTATTATGGAATTGTCTTTTATGGCAATTCATTAACCATGTTGGTGCATATGTCTGTCGACTTCATCTTGTATCGAGTCTTGTATTAGATTAGATAGATCAGGGCTTGAAATACGAGAAAAACAAGAAAGGTATAGATGTGAACCATTTCGCACGAAATGGAAAAGCCATTTTGCACGAAATGGAGATGTCCATTTCGTACGAAATGGAGATGGTCATTTCGTATGAACCATCTCGTGCGAAATGGATGCTCTATAAATAGTAGCCTTGTTCAATTCATTTGTAACTTTCTGATTTCGGTGCCGAGGTGCTGCCGAAGTGTCTCCAGGCTGTAAAACGTTGTTATATCAATAATCAAGACAATTAAAGTGTATATCAAGTTGATTCAAAGTCGATACGTTTGTTTCTGCCTCTCGTATTGATTATAACTCTTCTGAACGACTCGTTTTAGTCGTACAAACGATCCTAAAAGTGGTATCAGAGCTCAGGAGGAAGAGTTCTTACCGTTTTCAGCTTGATTTCATCAATATTCTGACTTCTACACCTTCTTTTTCAAAATTAACAAGATTTTACGGATAAAGTGGATTGAATTTCACATATAACGTGCGAAACATTGTTTTAAACAATCCTTGAAAGAATCAGACTTAAAATCAACTTAAAACATGATCAATTTGTTAAAAACATGGCCGATTGGATGACATCAGCACCATTTCGCACGATTTGAATCTTCCATTTCTCACGAAATCAACTCGTTTCGCACTAAAGTGTCATTCCCTTTGAAACATATTTCCATTTCGCACGGTTTGGTAAATTCTAGGTCCATTTCGCACGAATTGGTTGACAATAGTCCAATTCGCTTGAAAGTTTGCTATTTCGCACGAATTGTATTCATTTCGCTTGAGGTTGACCAATTCGTACCAAATCCATTTCGTGTGAGATCTCATTTCGTTTGAAAGTGAACCATTTCGCATCAAGAGGTCCATTTCGTTTGAAAAGGTCCATTCTGTTAGAGAATCATTTCGCACCAAAGGTTATTTCGCACCAAAGACCATTTCGCACCAAGTCCATTTTGTTTGAGATTTCATTTCGTTTGAACTTCCAATTCGCTTGAACATTGTGATTTTGTGAAATTTCTGAAGCCAAAACATGGAGAACGAGTTCTACAACGCCTTTGCTACCCCGATGACTGTAGCTCAAAATGCAAACTTAGAAAACGAGATGGGCACCATGCAAAAACCGCCTTAGCTCATGAACATTGAGGAGTTTTGTGGATGGGAAGAAAGGTTTGAGAATTGGGTACAAGCTAATCACCTTGATGCTTGGGAATGTGTTGAAGAGAGGTATGTAAGACCGATTGATGAGTATGGTGAGATTGTGAGTGTTAGAGATTTGAAAGATGATGAGAAAAAGAAATATAAAAGTGAGAAAATGATGTTGAGTATCTTGCAACAAGCGATTAAATAAGATATCTTAATCTTGCTACAACATAACGGAACTGCACATTCAATGTGGAAAGCACTTAAGTCAAAGTTTATTGGTAGCCATGATATGATTAAGAACAAGAAATCGTTGCTAAAGAAAGAATTCGACTTATTTAGAGGATTGAAAACTGAGAGCAACAAAATGATTATTGAACGTTGTTGCAATTTGGTGGTGAACATGAAACGGTTGAATATCAAGAAAGACAGAGAATAGTGGGTTGAAAAGCTTGCCGATGCATTGCCACAAGATGTGTGGGGCACGTATCTGATGATTTTGAAGAATAATGGTGAGTTTGAAGATCTTTCACTAGGCAAGTTTATTGAGAAAATAGAAGCTCAAGCGATGGAGCAGAAAAAGATGGATAAGATGAATAATCCAAATGGTGAGCAGGATATTGGATTGTACTACAAAGGGAGTTTACTTGACACAACCAATAGTACACCAAAGATTGAGACTGATTTTGCTACAAACAGTTCTTCTGGAGGATCGCCTAAAGGTTCAAACAACAGTGGATACTCGTCATATTCATCTTTTGATCCAAATTTTTCAGCAAGCTCTTCTGACGGTAAAAGTCAAGTGTTAAACTGTAACATTGCATTACATCTTCAGAATGGCCAGAATTTCTATGCAGAAGTTGCGAAAGGTCACATGTCGTTGTTGGTAACTGTGTTGGAAAGTTATGAGAGTTTGGTGGCAGGTAGAATCGGTAATCCAATGCTTAAGAAAGAGGATTACGATCAGATCGATTCTGAAGAAATGGAACTGATGGATATTAAATGGTGTTTAGCTAGTGTGTTAAGGAGAGCTGAGAAGTTTAAACAGATCACTGGAAGAGATGATTTCCGTGATGCTTGTACTTCACCTTTAGGTTTTGATAAATCTAAAGTCACTTGTTTTCGTTGCAGGGAAAAGGGGCATTTCAAGAGAGAATGCACAAACCGCGAAGAAAGTGGAGCTCAAAATCCTTTCGGCAACAATGATTATCACCGAAAAGCGATTTACCACCAGCCACATCAACAACAACTGCCAGAAACCTCACATGCAGGAAAGATTGAAGAAAAACAAAAGAGAGCTCTACTAGTTCATCAAGATGATGAGAAGCTCCCAGAAGGTTTTTCTTGGGATAAATATATTCCTAAAGATGATCCATATTATAACGCTTTTGTCGCTGAAATCTATGAGGATTCAACTATCGAAGAAGAATTAGAAGCGTATGTTTACTATCAATCTCAGCAAACCATTACGATACAGAAAGAAGAAGAACCAGCTGCGAAAGTTGAAGTTGTTGAAAAAGCACCAGTTTTTGATCACTCATCTGGTGAAGAGAGTGACGATGAAGAAGAAATTCGAAAACTAGAACATTATCAAAGAAAATTTTTATCTGATAGAAATAATTTGTGTTTTGCAAGTGATGATGAGAATGTTCGAGTTGAGAAGAAGGAAGCTACAGCTGAAGGACAAAGAAAACCTGAGATGAAGAAACAGGTTGAAGAAATTCCAGCTGTGAAGATAGAGAAAGAAGTTGTTGTTGAAAAGATGCCGACAAAGTGTGAAAACCGTGACACAGTGAGAAGGCACAACAACAAGCTGATTCACAACATGAACCGATTACAAGAGTCTTATGATGTCTTGAATAAATCAATGAATCGGTACACCAAGTCAAGTGAGGAACAAGCGATTGCCATGAAAACACTGAGAGGAGCTTTCATGACCAAGCAGAAAGTTCTAAATCAGTATATTGAAAAATGTGCTGAATTAGAACAAAAGCTTGAATCTCAGAGGATTGAAACTGAGAGGGTAGATCGTTTATTGAAAAGTTATTCACATGCTTCTTATATTATTGACAGGATTTACCCAACAGTTGAAGGCATGGAGGCATTTGCTGAAAAGACACCTGAAAAGAAAAAGACTGGTAAGAAACAAAGTGTTAACTATACCAGGTGTCCACCCCCACTTGAAGAAAATTATTCCCCAAGAAATCCAAATTCTGAAAGGGTCAATAAGGCAACCAATCTGAAGTGGGAATCTGAACCAACTTCACATGGATTGCCAGACAATATTGATATTACATTCACTGCATCTGACACTGATCAACAATCTCAATTGATGAATGAAGGGGTATGGTCCCAAAAACGCCGCGCAATCCTCCGAACAGGACGCGCGCAGGACCATACTCCTTATTCACCATACTGGTTATCGTCAACCTCGCGCGGAATACACAGACGCGTGATGATCCGGCGCGAGGTCTGTGCAAGTGGAGACTACATTTTCAGCACTTAGCAGTCGGAAAGAACATTCAGAAGCTCACACCTCGCGCGGGGTAGTGACGTGCTCAGCAAGAATCATGCGTGAATACGGCGCGATGCCATTCCCGACAGTACACAAAGTACAAGTGGCAGAATAAAAGAGCCAATCAGGATCCTTCAGAGCCTGCGCAATCGTGCTCCACGATCGTCTGACATGTAGGAGACAAAAAGTACTAAGGGACGCCTATGTGGCACCAATCACAGGGCAGAGACAACTGTCCCACGATCTCCACTTACCTGCTGATGGCAGAAGGGCGGCCAGGCCGACAACCATGACACGTGGCACCAATCATGGTGCGCCAACACCGAGGAACTCCCAGAGTCCACTAACGGTCGACACCAGCGAGACAAAGAGCATATCCTCAAGGTTGTCGCCTTCCGACCCAAGGCCCATCAGCCCACATCCTCTTACACCTCTCCGGCTATAAGTAGAGACCTCACTCCACAGGTTAAACATTTCATTCCCTCTGCTTTCACTCTTAATACTTATTCTCTCTCAAAACCATCGCTTATTCTCACGCCGGAGCCCGGTTAAGAGGAAAACCCCCACATTCCCCTCTTAACGAGTAACGGTGTTCTGTTTTGCAGACTAATCCGATCATCAAGGAGCTCAGGAAGATACAAAGAAGATTAACCACTATGAAAGGGAACATAAACCAAACTGATTAAATCCCATAATTAGTTCTGTGTTTCTTCATTGGCGCCCACCGGTTTTCTACAAACACTCTCATCTTCTTTTCCCTGAATTTTCGTTGTTTTTTCCGACTATACTTGGTCAAGGAATCATTCCCGAGTTTGTTGGTTTCGGAGCAAACCAGAATGCAGCGTTAGGAGAGGACAATCAAAATGTCCAACCCCAACACATTGAAGAAATGGACGAAATCGAAGTAACCAACACTGGGGGACCATGCGGGAGCATCACCCGCATCACTAATACGGGAAACCCAGGAAATAATGGGCTGGACCTTCAAACCCAGCACCACCTCAGAACATTTCCGCGCTATCCTCTGTCACTTGAGCCTGTCGATTATCCTCTGTCAGGATTTTGTAACGAAATGGTCTTCCCACTTGGCCAAATTAGCTTCCCCGTCATGCTTTCTGACGGGAAGCATTCAAGAACAACAAATGTAAACTTCATGGTGATGCCTGTCAAGTCGAGGCATGATGTGTTGATCGGGAGAGAAACACAAGGCGAGCTTAACATGGTCACCTCCACGCCCCACTCAGCAATCGGGTTCCCCACCAAGACTGGGGTAGCGATCATCTATGCCAAAAAAGAGGTAATGTCTACAGATGATGCCCGCCCAACAAAAGCAGCAAAAATCTCATCGACTGAACCAGAGAAGTGGATCTTAAATCGAAAATACCCAGAGCAAGCGGTGACGATTGGTCACGCAATCTCACCTAGCATCCGAACTCGCCTCAAGCAGCTTCTGTTCAGGAATAGGGATATCTTCGCCTGGACTCCGGCAGACATGACCGGTGT
This sequence comes from Helianthus tuberosus, assembly GCA_030545235.1. NCBI lineage: Eukaryota > Viridiplantae > Streptophyta > Magnoliopsida > Asterales > Asteraceae > Helianthus > Helianthus tuberosus. Next base: position 139,654,000 of record CM060426.1, on the reverse strand, counting down.
CCCGCGCGACATTACTGAACACTGTCTAAACACTTACCTCTCCGTTGAACCAAAAGTGCAAAGAAGGCGCTGCTTAGGAGAGGCTAAGACCAAAGCGATGAACGGACAAATGTGCGAACTACTAAAAGCAGGAATCTTGAGGGAGGTGCGCTACCAAAGTTGGGTGGCAAACCCCGTAATGGTGGAAAAGTCCAACAGAGGTTGGAGGATGTGTGTTGACTACACCGATCTTAACAAGGCGTGCCCTAAAGATTGTTACTCTTTGCCCGAAATCGACAAAAAGATAGACTCCCTAGCGCCATATAGATGGAAATGCTTCCTGGATTGTTACAAAGGTTACCATCAAGTTCAAATGAAGCTGGAAGACGAAGACAAGACAGCTTTTCGAACTGACCTTAGGATTTTTTGCTATACAAAGATGCCATTCGGCTTAAAAAATGCTGGAGCCACATACCAGCGCCTGATGGATAAGATCTTCGCAGGAGATATCGGGAAGCATATAGAAGTCTACATCGATGATCTGGTCATTAAAAGCCCCGAAGAGGATCAAATGTTAAAAGACATTGAAAAGACATTCAACTCATTGAGAAGCGTGAATATGAAACTGAATCCAGCCAAATGCTCTTTTGGTATGGAGGAAGGTAAATTCTTGGGGTTCATAGTCACGAATGGTGGTTTCAGAGTCAACCCAGAAAAGGTACAGGCCATAGAGCGGATGCCGTCGCCACGAACTATCAAAGAAATGCAAAGGTTGGCCGGCCGCCTCGCCGCGCTTAACCGTTTTCTGTCAAACCATGCTGCAAAATCGTATCCTTTTATCAGTACTCTGCGCAATTGCGTCAAAAAGCAAGAATTCAAGTGGACGCCGGAAGCAGAGGCTGCTTTTCAGCAAATGAAAGAATGTTTGATCGAGCTCCCTACACTAACCGCGCCCTTTGAAAAAGAACCGCTCATCCTATATTTGTCATCATCAGACAAGGCAGTTGGGTCAGTGCTATTGGTAGAAAGAAACGGAATCTAGACCCCAATCTACTACGTCAGTAGGATGCTCACAGATCCAGAAACCAGATACTCAACGATGGAAAAGCTGGTACTTGCGCTGCTGCACGCCTCCAGGAGGCTGCGCAGATACTTCACAGGCCACGTCATCACCGTGCTTACAAATTTTCACATCGGTACAATATTGCAGAAACCGAAAACATCGGGTCGGTTAGCGAAGTGGGCGATCGAGCTGGGGGGCCACAATATCTTATACAGGCCGCGTCCAGCCATCAAGGGTCAAGTTCTAGCGGACTTCATCACAGAAGTGCCGGCCGATAAAATCAAGGATTGCGAGCTTGTTGAGACTCCCGTGAAAGAACCGAAAAATGAGTTATGGATGCTGTACACCGATGGAGCTTCAAACGAGGATGGCGCGGGAGCAGGATTGCGCCTAGTGAGCCCCGAAAATCATGAATTTACTTACGCCATCAAGTTGGATTTTAAAAACACCAACAACGAGGCAGAATACGAAGCATTTCTGGCAGGCTTACGCCTCGCCATCAAAATGGGGGCTCAAAATCTTCAAGCGCCTGTGGATTCACTTTTGATTGCAAGTCAGATCAACGGAATATACGATGCAAGGGGCGAAGTTATGGCCCTGTATTTAGAACAAGCGAGAGTACTGCTTCAACAGTTTAAATCTTACAAGGTGATCCACATCAACCGCTCTGAAAACAAACCAGCAGACGCGTTGAGCAAGCGGGCGTCGACTTCTTTCCAACATCTTGCCAAGGATGTAAGGATTGAAGTACTCAAGAATCCTTCAGTCCTACTACGACAAGTCAACGTAATCGAAATAGGGCAGCCATCATGGATGACCCCTATAATTCAATACCTACAAGAAGGAATACTCCCCGCCAACAAAGCAGAAGCAAGAAAGGTTCAAAACAAGGCCCTACATTACGAAATGAATGGTGGTATTTTGTATCGAAAATCCTTCTTGGGGCCATTACTGCGCTGTGTGGACCCCCAAGACGCTAGCTATTTGATAAGAGAGATTCATGAAGGGATCTGCGGCATCCATGCAGGACCACGCATGGTTGTCGCGAAGATTATGAACGCTGGATATTACTGGCCAGGGATGCATGTCGATGCCCTGAAAGAGCTGCGCAAATGCGACTCCTGTCAGCGACATTCTCCAAAAACCCTGCGCCCAAAGAACGATCTCATCCCCGTATCAACTGCTTGGCCTTTTCAGCAGTGGGGAATCGATATGGTGGGACCCTTCCCAGAGGCCCCCGGCGCAGTCAAGTTTCTAATAGTAGCCGTTGACTACTTTACAAAGTGGGTGGAGGCCAAAGCCCTCGCATCAACTACAGCAATGATGGTGCGCAAGTTTATTTGGGAACACATCATATGCAGATTCGGCCTACCACTCAAGATTGTAACTGACAATGGCACTAACTTTGCGTCAGAAGACCTCCAGAAGTGGATGCAAGAGATGAAAATCGAACACACTTTCTCCTCTGTTGCGCATCCTCAAGGCAACGGGCAGGTTGAGAGTGTGAACAAAAGTATCGTCGAGGGGATAAAAGCCCGACTGGGCACAAAGCGAAGAGGCTGGGTGGATGAGCTCCCGAGCATCCTGTGGGCTCACCGCACCATGCCGAAGACAAGCACCGGCGAAACTCCTTTCAGCCTAGTATATGGCTCGGAAGCAGTTATCCCGGCAGAAGTTGGACTCCCCTCACCGCGCTTGACAGCAGTCAGCACGGTTGATAATGAAGCAGAGCGCCGGCTCGATCTAGACCTCTTGGAAGAAAGACGCGAGATTGCGCGAATTAAGGAGGCCAAATACAAGACTCAACTGGAAAGGTACTACAACTCGCGAGTCCGCATCTGTACCTTCACTCCAGGAGAATACGTCTTCCGAGACAACGAAGCTTCAAACGCTGAACGCCCCGGAAAGCTAGCATCCAAATGGGAAGGCCCATACTTGGTTCACGAGGTGTTAGGAAAAGGGGCATACAAACTGCGCACCCTGGATGGACACATCATCCCACGAACATGGAATGCGCAACAACTGCGCAAGTGCTATATGTAACTACTCTAGGCCCCGCGCCTTTACTCACTAATGTCGGCCAAGCGCCTTGTTTACTTTTCCATGTTGGCTAAACGCCCTTTACGCTACAAGCAATGTGTATTGGCCTGAGCGCCTATTTCCCAATTAATGAAAACATACGACATGTTTCTATTATCACGATGACTTTTTTCGTTACAAATGCATGTTAAAACTTCGGATTAGCACGAAAACACTCCAGTACATTGCGAGCTCTTGAGTTATGCCTCCAAGGTCCTCCGCGAGCGTAGCGTGAGACTGAGCAGTTAACTCACACGAGCCACACTTCCATTTATTCGCACTAATTTAACCTAAGTTTCCAACAACAGTGCAATAATTGTAACGGAACAGAATAAGAACGCTTCATATTCAAACAAGCGCGACCGCGCAAAAGTTACATCAATACTGTCATTAATTAAACAAAAAGCGCGACCACGCAACAAGTTACATCAGAAACATACAGAAATTTTTACAAGGCACAAAGCCTGTTAAACAATCTACGCATGCTTGCCACCATCACCATCATTGTCATCATCGTGTCTCTCACCTTCACCATCGCCATCATCGCCAGCATTTTCTTCTTCATCTGATAATTCAACGGTTTCTGGTGGGTCAAGGATGGCCTTCAACCGATGACACCAGTCATCATGCTTCAGCGCATTGGTAACTAAGTCCATCGCAGGAATTGTCAGATGATCATAGCCATGCTCAGCGTGAGCCAACTCAGCCTCGGCGTCACCAGTCACGGAGCAGTCGCTAGCGTCGAACTCCTGCCCAAACATAGCTGTAGCATGTTGCGCACATTCAAGGTAGCCTTTGCGATGACCAACTGCCAGGGAAGCATCTATAACAGCCGCAACAGCCTTATCCAGTTCTCCAGAATTTAGAATGGAGTTGGCCATCTACAACAAACGAAATACATAAGACAATAGGGTTTAAGAAGAAATAAAAGTCAAGAAGAGACTTTACCAGAACTATTCCCCGGCCGCGCAACCACTCGGCTTCAGAAACCAAAGTATCAACGATACCTTGAGCTTCAGAGTAATTGTTTTGCGCTACATTAAGAGCAGTGGTGCTAATGTCCCGCGCCTCCTCAGCTTTTTATTTAGCTTCTTCAGCCGTGGCAGCCTTAACCTTCTCCGCCTCAAGGTCAATTTCCAAGGATTCGCACTTGTCAACCTGCTCGTTCCGTCGGCGTTTAAGTTCAGCAATCTCGATATCCTTGGCCTGCAAATCCTTGTCTTTGCCTGACAACTGCACCTTCGCAGCAGCCAGCTCAACCTGCAAGGGATAAAAGACTTCAGTTAAATCTGCTAAACAAAAGCACAAATCGAAAGAGAGGAGTCTCAAACCTCAGCCTGCTCCTTGGCAGCTTGCGCAGCCTGAGCATCGTCGACCCTCGCTGTTAGCTCAGCAACCCTTCCTTCGAGCTCAACAATCTTATTCCGAGCCGCAGAATAGCGCTGGTTATCTTTTTCACATATTCGTTTGAACTCAGCCTTCTCCTTCGCCAGCTGATCTTCAGCATTCTTCAGCTTACCTCTCAGGCCCTCGCGCCCCCATTCCTTAGATTTTTTATCTGCTTCAAACTTGGCTTTTTCCTCATCAAAGGCAGCTCTCGATTTCTCCAAGTCAGTAGCACGCCTCAATATCCAATCACGGTACTTTTCCCAGTCATCCCTTTCTTTGACCAGTGTTCGCCATTCGCGAACAATCTCTTGATTGGCAGCGCGGGTGTTGGCTTCACCAACAACGTAGGCATGGTATAACCCGCTGTGAGTCCACGCCCTTTGGCGATCAACCTCACCAGGAGGAATAGAGTTCAACAGCCAGTCGCGACAGGGTGCGAACTCAAGGAAGGTATCCTTCTGCTTTAAGCCCCATGGCGGTTGGTGTGGAGCATCGCCACGACCCTCTTCAGTATAAGTTTTGTAATAGATATCCCCCACCGTATCCCGGGGGCCTATCGGAGAGTGCGGCGGCGCGACAGGTTTCCGTACACCACCCTGACCAGCAGCTAAACCAGAACCTGCGCCACCTGCAGTGGAAATTCCAACAAACTGGTCGGTACCGGTTTTCTCCGTCTCCTTCTCCGTGGTTTTCTCTTTTTCAGCAGCCCTCTTATCTTTCTCCTGCTCCGCCAGCTTTCTTCTTTCCTCCTAAGCCTTATCTGCTTCAGCTTTTCTCTTCTCATCTTCCTCAGCTTTCTGCCTGCGTGCCTCATCAGCTTTTCTCTTTGCCTCAGCAGCATTATCTTCTGCAACTTTCCTCTTCTTCTCTGCCTCAGCCTTCTTCCTCTTGTCCTCATCAGCTTTTTTCTCTTCAGCAGATTTTTCCTCAGCAGTCTTAACGGGTTTGATAGTAACCTTGACCTTCTTCTGCGCGGGCTCAGTAGGCTCGATAAACATAACACCCTTCTCGGGGGTTCTCTTCTTGATCTCTGCAGAAACTAAGTGATTAAGAAAAGAAAAGCAACAAAGGAGGAGAAACTAAAAACTTACCAGGAGAGACTTTGTAAAGGGAGCGCAAGTTGCTCCGTTTCCCAACCAAGGGAACCTCAACAGCTGTGGGTGCAGTGGATCCACCTGCTGTCGTCTCACTCCTGCCCCGTTTCCTGATCAACTTGATTTCAGGCTCTTCCACTGCCTCCTCTTCTCCGCCCTGCTCTTCTTCAACAGAGGATGGAGTAGCACCAGCATCCGGGTTACGAGAACCCACGCTACCCTCACCTTTTGAGCCACCCGCTCCAATCTTCTTCTCGCCTGCGCGCGATAAGCCCTCAAGCGAGTCACTAATTATCACATAATCTTCTAAGTTACTTTAATGAAGGCGAAGAGTACCTTTGTCAGCTATTACAGCAGGCGCACGGCTACTCCCTCCCGTCTTGCTAGCCACTTCCGACTCAAGGTTGATGACCTTCTCCTTCCTCTTCCGGATAGGTTTCTTCTTGTCTTCAGGGTCAATACCCAAGTCGGTCAGCACACCTGCAAAGATGGTAGACCAGGAACTAAACTCCCCGTTTGAAGACCCTACAGACTCCTCGCTGGAAAGATAGACAACCTCTTTCCCAGCAGAAGTCACAGAGCGCAAAGGACGAGGTTTAGGTATGAGCGCACCTTCAGTGGTAGTAGGCGGCGAGGCAAACGCATCAGCAACAGGGTACATAAAGTTAACCTTGATCTTTTCGTACCAGTATTCCTTGCCAGGCTGGAGTGGGCGAACACCCATAGCACCGCCAAAAGTAGGGAAGGCGGCTTGGTACAAGCGCGACTCTACATTTATACGGAACAATTTAAACATCACTTAAAACAAGGTTGGAAGCAAATAATGAAAATAACTAACCTCTATCCTGGAACATCAAAACAGGAACCTCCGCGCTTCTATGCGGCCATTGATCGCTCATCTGCGCAGCAACAAGGACACTTTCTCCGAAGACGCGGATAGGGGTCGCTGTAAGTTGTTGATACCAAGCTGCGCCCTTGGGAATGGCCAAGTCTTCCTTCGCTATCGGCTCAGTCCACGCGCGAAAGGCCATAGCAATAGGGATCACCTCCTCCCGAATGTAGAAGAATTTGGGTTTCCAATCATGGAAACTCTTGGGAGGGTTCAACAATATCTTCTTCGCCGCGCCACGACTGGCGAACGAATAGAAACCCATGTTTCGTTGGAGTTGGTAGAAAGCACGGAATTTCTCCACAGTTGGCTCTATGCCATGAGACCAACACAGGAACTCAAAATGTCGAACCCGGACCATCCCTGGTGGGCTCATCTGAGATATATGAAAGCCGTAATATTGAAGGATATGAGCCATAAAGTTCATCGCCGGCAATCGGAAGTTGCCCAAATGAAAGAAGTCTTCAAATAGGGTGATGTATCCCGGTGGTGCGTCGGCAGCAGTTTGGTTTTGACCGGGATACCGGGCATCCCACTCCGGTGGAAACCGGAAACCACGAACAAGTTGTTCAAATAACCCTAAATCCCACCGGAGAACGGGCACATGCCCTTCTTCTCCGGGAATATCCTCCTGATGTTCTTCAGCCATGTAGACAAACTTGAAGATCTGCTACCGTATACTTTAAAAGTTTTGAATCTCTTCAAAGAAGCTTGAAGATCTGCTTTTGTGTTCTTCAGAAGTTTGAAGATTCAAAGGAAGTAGAGAAGAATTAAGGGAGAGAATGCAACAGAAGTCGGAAAGTGATTTCGTCTCCTCCACCTCTTCGGATATATATACCCATCACATTTAATGCGATGGGTAACCGTGCCGAGATCGCCGCACGCGTGACCACTCAGAAGATGACACGTAAGGCGGGAATACCGGGGTGACGGTTACCACGCGCGCGTGGGCCTCACTCTCCTGACGGAAAAGCCAAAACGTCAGGGACAAGTTGATGACAACCATGTCAGCGGTCAACTCAAACGTCACAAGTCACGACATTTTTACCAACCTGTCAGAATTCAAACCTCGAGGAGTTTCCCTCCCAAAATTCAAGAAGTTTCCTTAAAAGGTTATCCACGTCGCGCAACGTGTAGCCATACCAAATACTACCAGACGTGCCTGCGCCGTAACAAATGTTACAACACGTGCACGCTAGCGCCTACGAAACGAAAACACAACAATCGCCAGTTACGTAGCCGCGCTGTAACAAATGATAACACACTTGTACATGCGCGCCTACCAAACAAAACCTAGCTTTTTACAACAATTTTTCTAAGTCCAGAGCTCCAACCACTTGCCTCGCGCATGGTGCAGCACTGGACTGGGGGGACTTGAAGGGGTATGGTCCCAAAAACGCCGCGCAATCCTCCGAACAGGACGCGCGCAGGACCATACTCCTTATTCACCATACTGGTTATCGTCAACCTCGCGCGGAATACACAGACGCGTGATGATCCGGCGCGAGGTCTGTGCAAGTGGAGACTACATTTTCAGCACTTAGCAGTCGGAAAGAACATTCAGAAGCTCACACCTCGCGCGGGGTAGTGACGTGCTCAGCAAGAATTATGCGTGAATACGGCGCGATGCCATTCCCGACAGTACACAAAGTACAAGTGGCAGAATAAAAGAGCCAATCAGGATCCTTCAGAGCCTGCGCAATCGTGCTCCACGATCGTCTGACATGTAGGAGACAAAAAGTACTAAAGGACGCCTATGTGGCACCAATCACAGGGCAGAGACAACTGTCCTACGATCTCCACTTACCTGCTGATGGCAGAAGGGCGGCCAGGCCGACAACCATGACACGTGGCACCAATCATGGTGCGCCAACACCGAGGAACTCCCAGAGTCCACTAACGGTCGACACCAGCGAGACAAAGAGCATATCCTCAAGGTTGTCGCCTTCCGGCCCAAGGCCCATCAGCCCACATCCTCTTACACCTCTCCGGCTATAAGTAGAGACCTCACTCCACAGGTTAAACATTCCATTCCCTCTGCTTTCACTCTTAATACTTATTCTCTCTCAAAACCATCGCTTATTCTCACACCGGAGCCCGGTTAAGAGGAAAACCCCCAGATTCCCCTCTTAACGAGTAACGGTGTTCTGTTTTGCAGACTAATCCGATCATCAAGGAGCTCAGGAAGATACAAAGAAGATTAACCACTATGAAAGGGAACATAAACCAAACTGATTAAATCCCATAATTAGTTCTGTGTTTCTTCAATGAAGAAATAAAGATGAAATAGAGGAGTCAACGTCAGAGTTAAAGTCTGAGACTCCAAGTCCAAAAGTCAAAAAGGACAAACGGGTTTACAATAAAGAATTTCTTTTATCAAAGAATAATTTGAATGACGAAACATTCAAAGTAGCATATACTTTGAAAGATTCAGACAAATTATTTTCCGATGAAGAATTTCCAATAAGAGGTGTTAAAACTGAAATGATCAAAAAGGTTTTCAAACTAACAGAAATTAATATTTCTGAAAAACCTAAACCTTACACCTCAAGCGTTCAACAAAGGTTAAACAAGAAAAAGGGTTACAGTTCTGGTTCAGGTTATCGAAAGAAACCAAACCATAACGGTAGTTTCAAAAAGAAGGGATTGGGTTTTATTCCACCAGAAAATGATAAAAATTATAAAAATAATAAACCAAAAACTGTTTTTGTTTCAGGAACATCATCTGAAGAAGACAAAGAGAATTCCTTCAGAAGGCAAATAAACAGAGAATTCCTTGCCAAGAAGCAAGATAAAATGAAGAAAGATGTTCTAAAGATTGACAAGAGAACCTGTTTTGATTGCCAAGAAGTTGGTCACATTGTCCGATACTGTTCAAAGGCAACCAACACAAATCAGGGAGTTTCTCTTAAAATGAAAGAAAAAAGTTGTTGTTAAAATGACACCACCAACTAAAAAATTCAAAGTTTTTGAAAAGTCTACATTTGAAGTTGGTGAATGTTCAAAAGGATTTTACAAAAGAAAAGCCAAACTTAACAACCAAACATGGGTTGTTAAGAAATCAGATGTAAAATCTGGCAATGATTTTGATTCGATAAAATCAGAGGAGCCACATTCTGGTGATGAATCTAACTCCACAAAGTCAGAGGAGCCACAAATTGATCTAAAATGTGAGAAATCAGTGCCGCCATGGATGATGTAAACTTTCCACCATTGCGGGCTGATAATTTTAAATCAAAAGTTGGAAAAGTTGAAATTCCAAATCAATTTTATTCTGAAAAGAAAGAATTTGATGTTGAAAAAGCTTTCAACGGGAAGGTGAAACGTATTTTTGGAAAGATGATCGAGGGTAAGGCCAAAGGAGTGAAAGAATTCTATGATTCCAAAAAGAAAGTTCGCAAGCCTGTTGAAAGTGAAAGTGAAGATGAGAAAATCACACCTAAGGCTGGTCAGGCTTGGGTGTAGATATTCTTCGATGAATGAATACCTGACTTGCCGGAGCTCCCAAGTTGGTAATCATGGAGCATGAATCGGCATCATTCTTTGGAAATTCACAACACGTGATATTTCGTCTTACAAGTGGTTTTTAAATATTGTTATACTTACAAGTGGTATGGTTGATGAGAACCTACAAGTGGTTCCTGATCTTACACGTGGATAATCAAGGTCATTAAGTTGAACTTGATTTAACTTTCATTCAAGTGGTTAAAAGAAAAACAAAGTGATGAATTAATCCCCATTCCTACAAGTGGTGAAATCAACAAAACTAATTTTCCAGAAAAACCATTTGATTAAAACAAACTTAAGTGTTTTGAAATCATAATGGGAAAATAGTTTGTTGTTAGGGGGAGTTCTGATTGTTTATGCCAAGTGGATGGCGAATTGAAGCGCTTCACATCAGTTTGTCATTTTACTTTGTACAGTTTCTTTACTGTTTTTTATTTTAGGGGGAGATAGTTTATAGAAAATCCAAAAACATGATAAAATCTAAAAACGCCAAGAACATGTTAAAATAAAAAATGAGTTTTGTTGTGAAAAAGAGGAAATGATAGTACATCAGTAGACAGTCACAGCATGCTAAAGAATTGGAATGTTAAATATGTGATAAACGGTCTCACTGATGATATGCCAGTAGGTTTTTACACGCTTAGTAGATTGTGTTCAAGATATAAACCTAATTATCACTACTTACTTATCTCGTGGGGAACATCTCTCGGATATATGGGTAACCCCCGAAATCTTGTTTGAAAGATCCCTCTTTCTGAGATACTAGGTCTTTATACTCAGTGATATTTGGGGTCTTATCCCGGGACTTCTGATTTTGCGGAAGCAATGGCCTAGTCCCCGTATAATACTTTTCGCTTGCTTGAAATAAAAGCACACCCTCAGCACAAAAATTGATAAAATATCGAAAAGATAAAATCAAGTGCTGTTGTAAAGAAGATCCCCAAGGGGGACACACCAAAAGTCGAACCTTCAACTCTGCAAAAAAAATTGAGCTCTCAAGGTTTCGCAATTCACCTCTTACAGATATCATCTAGGTATACTCACCTGTAAGACTGAATATAGGGATCTGGATACGGGAGTATATTCTAAGGTGGGACACATGAATAAGTTTAACTCCTTAAAACACTAATCTCGTATCTCGAAACAGTTGAACTTTGTGTGAAAATTTAAGTGGATCAGTATACTGACAATCTAAGTGAATCGTTTAGAACTTAAAGTGTTTAAAGCTCAACGGTGCTAGTGATTTGTCATAAACTGATATGATCCTCTTACACAAACTCACAAAAATATTGTCTGTATATATTTCCTTACTACCTTTCATTAAAGTTTTGTTTTAGCATAAATTTTTGAAAATTAAAAAAAAAATTCTTTCATCTTATTTTTGACAACTAATGTTGAAAAGCTGATTTTCAAAATTCCGAGTGCTAAACATGATGAACAACAGGTTTGGAAAATTTTGTTTGTAATAAAGAGTGAAGTTAAAAAGTTTGAGAAAATTTGAGAAATGCCATAATCTAAAAAGTGATGTGTTGAGATTGATTTTACAAGCTGTAAGCAGAGATTAAAATTGTCATAAATATATATATCTTATGTTTTAGGTAGAGAATTGTGCAGGTAAAGCCAGGTTACGATCTTAGAACTTGTGAAAGTTATAAGAGCCAGGCTTCTGATCCAAAGACTGTGAATTCCAGACTGCGATCCCAGCTTGTCGAAAGGGGGAGTCTGAAGACATCAAGAGGGAGTTTGAATGGGAAAGAGCCAGGTTTGAATCCTGACGTCCACGCAAGCTGCTGATGCTGATGAACTTAAAGATTCAAGAGATCTGATCAAGAGAATTAGAGAGAGGAAAGAGTCAGGGTGCGATTTTGAAAGAAAAAAAATAGAAGAAAGAGATTGAGGATGCTTACAATGGAGAATACTTTGGAGGGAGCAAGAAGGCTGATAAAGACTGAAGAGTTGACATACTGAAGACACGACACCGAAGACTTCGTCAACATCCAAGGGGGAGTCTGTTGGTGCATATGTCTGTCGACTTCGTCTTGTATCGAGTCTTGTATTAGATTAGATAGATCAGGGCTTGAAATACGAGAAAAACAAGAAAGGTATAGATGTGAGCCATTTTCGCATGAAATGGAAAAGCCATTTCGCACGAAATGGAAAAGCCATTTCGCACGAAATGGAGATGTCCATTTCGTACGAAATGGAGATGGTCATTTCGTATGAACTATCTCGTGTGAAATGGATGCTCTATAAATAGTAGCCTTGTTCAATTCATTTGTAACTTTCTGATTCCGGTGCCGAGGTTCTGCCAAAGTGTCACCAGGCTGTAAAACGTTGTTATATCAATAATCAAGACAATTAAAGTGTATATCAATCTGATTCAAAGTCGATACGTTTGTTTCTGCCTCTCGTATTGATTAGAACTCTTCTGAACGACTCGTTTTGGTCGTACAAACGATCCTACAAACCATGGTAATTTAAGCCATATTGGTTAATTTGATTTATTTAATTTTTTTTTAATTTTATCCCAGTTATAAATTATTAAGGATAATAGGGGGCATACAAAAGGCCTAGTCACAAGGACAATTTTAATTCATAAGCCATGATTTTATAGAATCAAGGCATTAAGGCTTGAACATAGTTCATTACCTTCTTTTGACAGAGAGTCGTAGACTACAACTGCCTTCTTGTCTCAGAGGACAATAAACATGGCCCGTAGGCGCTTCATCACAATTGGATGTTTATATTTTGATCATCATATTGATGATACTTGTCATGATCTAAATCGATCATAAAGGCTTTAAGGCCTGGACATAGTCCAAATACCTTGACGGCTGGTGTGGTCTCTCAAGTCACACTGCCAGGAATGTTAAGATGTTCTCAGATGTTAACAATGATTAATTTGTCTTAATGGTTACACAATATTTCCATGATCGCATCGATCATATAGGTTTGGAGGCTTGAACATAGTTCATTACCTTCTCTTGACAGAGAGTCGTAGACTACAACTGTCTTTTTGTCTTAGAGGACAATAAACATGGACCGTAGGCACTTCATCACCAATGGATGTTTTAAATAATAGATAAAGGAAAGGAATTTGAAGAATCCAATATAAGGATGACTTGTGTGATTTTATCGAATCACATTTGCCAGGAGTGCTAACATGTTTCCAGATGTTAACAAAAATTTGAATCTTTTAAATAGGTTTTACCATCATGGCCATGTCTAAAATGACATATAGGCTAGGTCATACCTTTAAGATTCCATTTAATATATAATGGCAGATCAATTTCAAAAATAAAAAAAATTATATTTTGATTTATTTCATATATTATATTCATATATAATGATAAAATGAAATTTAAACAAAACATTCCAATAAATTTTAAAAAGGAGTTCATAATTGCCCTAAACGGGACTTGAAAGAAATAACATTGTCCACGAAGGGACTAAAAGATAAATATGTCCTTATAAGGACTACTAAGGAAACGAAAATCAGCAAAAAGAGTTTCTTCTTCACTTTATTTATGAATGTTTTCTCCTTGGTTGCACGTTTATCCTAGCCGCGGTACGAAGCTCGGCATTTCTAGGCTTCGGATGTGGAGAATTTCCATTACGGCTTCTTTGCTTGGCGACTTATTCAAAATACATAAAATCGAAAACAATATTTTACTGAATAGGGATGAGAGTATTCCTATGTTAAGTCTAGACTCAGAAGGTCAAGGAATGTGCTACTGTGTCATTGAGATTAAACACAAAAGGCTAGTGTTTAATTCACTCAATGTTGGCTCTGATACCAACCTGTTACACCCCGATATTTCCACGTATTACCGGTGGGCCCGGTGGGGAGTATTGTGACGTAATTGACATCATCATGGTCAAATAATCACAGTTCAATGCACAGCGGAAGTCTAAAGTAATAATAATACAAACCGATTCGAAAGTATAATAAAGTATTACACAACGGTTGTATATGGATCCACAGGCGGATCTTAAAACAGAAATATAAACATTGTTCAACAGACTTTAGACGCCTAGAACTTGCAAGATTCCTTATTAACGCCCTGAGCTCCCAGCCAATTACGTACAGTACCTGCCACTTAACCTTTTTGAAAAATACGTCACTTTACACTGGTAAATAAAATTAACTGACTCTTTTGAAAAGTGTTTATGAAAATTGATTTAATGCACAAGGCACAAATATTCTTTTATAACTTGGACAATTATATAAAAATAATCTTGTATACAGATTTACAGGTTCGTTATACATTCAGGGCCCGATATTAGAAACTGAGTCAAGATTAACAGACACACCACAAGTATAGGCCCACAAGAGAGTGAGATACCGTTTTCCTCACGCAACTGTCAGGTGTATGCCTACACCCCGTGCTTAAGACGTGGTCATTTCTTAATAATGATGCCAAGGATATCCGGGACATGGTCATTAACCCCCAAAGGCTTTTATTTCAAACAAGACAGATTAAAATGGGTTACCTCAATAATTTAACCACTATTCGATTAAACATTCAATACCCGACCAAGCGGTATTATTATAATACCGTATCCCAAGCCCGTATAGGGAAAATAAGTTAAAAGTATTTAACTGAGCTAAAACGTAATTTTAATCTCAGCCGTATATTCAAATCAGCAAGCACAAGTATCTCTACTGAGGCTCTTAATCTGGAACGAAGGTTTTTATTAACCTATTAGATTCCTAACGGGTCTTATTTAAGTTGTAACCTAGACCGGTTAGTTTTAACGAAAGGCTTACGGTTCAAAACGCAAGTTTAAGCGAAGACCGGATTAGAATGTGATTTAGACCCGAAAAGTATGAAGACTTGTATAATATGGGTAAACTAAACACATTCTGGATTTTGAAGCAAAAATGATAAGGTTTGATCCGTTTCGGTCAATTTATGCAAACTAGTTACATAAACCGCTCCGAATGCGTATAATGCATAACGAGTAACCAAATGAGTCATATACAGGTTTCACAAGTCAATATGCCTTAAATATGTTGTGATATCAGTAGGATACCTTCCATTATGCCCAAAACGGATTTAAAATCAATTTAAGCCCCGTAGGGGTAATTTGGTCATTTTTAAAGGTTATAAAAGAGGTTAAATAGTAATCTGAGGTTCTGGTCTAAAATGATCAGTAAAAATATTTATTTTAATAAGTTATATCAGTAAGATATCATATATATGTGAATTTTATCAATTACGACTAAACTATGCACCGTAGAGGCATTTTGGTCATTTCACATAGGCTTTAAGGGTCAAATTTGGAAATCTGAGTTCAAAACTTTTACTTACTATTAAAGTATAAAAATTTATTCATAACATCAGTAGGTAACAAGCCTTAGGTGCCAAATATGGTTTTAAATCATACTATGCGCCTAAATCGCATAAAGGTCGGTATTTGACGGTATTCGGGTTAAATAAGTAAGTCTGAGATTTTGAACAGCCTTTACTGTTTAAAATAATTTATTTAGTATATAAAATCAGTAGAAAAAGGTTTGATATGTAAAGGATGTGTAAAACTCATTTTATTAGCAAAAAGGGCGTTATCGTCAATTACCGAGTCTTATGCGAGAACTCTATGTTATGATCATTTTAAAATTCAACAAAAATCTTCAAAAATCCCTAAATATTATATTACATTAGTGGGTAAAAGGTTTGGTGTAAAAATTTGGGTTTAAATAGGTTTTATGCCAAAAATGTCGTTTAATTAATAACAAGGCTTCAATTTACGATATTGCGAATAACTCCTAATTTAGACCTCAAACTGATGTCAAATTTTTAGGACATGTTTATAAATCAATAATAAAGGTTTTTGTCCTCTCGCATTTTCAAAAATCTCGTTTTAATATCAAAAGGGCATAATGGTCAACTTTTAAACATTTAACGGAAACATGCAATGAACTAGGATTTCTATGGAACCAGGTTGTATAACCTCAGAGGGCTATACTAACCTATAACATGGTCCTAAAGGAACCCTAAGGCATATCTAAACTAAGCTAAATCGGGTCAGAACTGAAAGTCAAAACAAAAGTCAACTTTTGCGACTTTCGGTTATGAACCGAGCCTAAACTCAGAATTGTCGGGTTGAACATGTCGAAACATGTTCTTACATTAATACCAAGTTATTTTAATGTTAAAACATGTTCCATAACTTCTACATTGTTAATTATGAATTTATTTGCAAAATAGCTTTCTGTTGACTTTTTAATATTAAGTTTGACCCGATATTTGACCAAGTTAGGGTGATAATCAGTAGGTGCCCTCTTAGGGGTTTATTACCTACATAATTACCAACTTATAGCCACTTTTAATTTGACTAATGGCTGGACCATTAGTGATTAATCACTAAGTCAAAGCTTAATTATAATAAGTTTGACTTTTGGTTATTAAACTAAATAAACTTGAACTTAAGGAGCTAAGAACACTTACAAATGGTCCTTAGGACTGAAAAGAACTCCAAGGAGGTTTCAAATGCTCAGGATCCTCCAGAAATGAGACGATAGCAAGATTGGAATGATATGAGCAAGTTTTGCAAATGAACATACCTCCTATTTATAGTGTTTGGGATTGCATAGGATCTTGACAAGTGTTAGGGAGGTTTAACAAGATCATAACAGGTGTAATACCATTTTTCTAAACCATCAAAGGCCCCTAGAATCAAATGTGTGAGACAAAGAAGCAAAACCAAGGCTGGTTTTGAATTTCCTGTTGCTGGGCATTGGTATACGGACCGTAAGGTCCTGTATACGGTCCGTAAGCTTCATGTACAGCACATACATATTTTCATTTGTTGTCATCTTTGGCCCCTGCACTTCCAAACTCTTGCGTAATGATGTTTTTAACACATAAGGCCTTCCTTTTCCAACATCAGGCACATCCAAGAGTATAACCAATCATCATAAACTTCCCGATATGTTAAAAGGGTCAGTCAAAGGCATAGTTTGACATATTGACGCTTTTAACCCTTTAATTTACAAACTTGTACGTATTAACGCGACATGGCGTAAAAGCCTTACAAAGTTAAATACAAGCATTCCTAAGAGTATAAAGGAGTATAATGGAGTATTACGACACTCCAGTTCACACCTGTTCGCTTAAAAGGTCGCTCTACGGTGTAGTTTTAAATATTGACGCTTTTGGTCCTTTTAACGCGCAAACTTGCGCGTATTATCGCTTTATTGCGTCAAAGCCCTATGTTATCCATATTGGGCATTCCCGAGAGTATTATCGAACATTACGATGCTTCGGGTTTGTTAAAAGGTCACTCAGAGGTAAGAATTAACATGTTGACACTTTCAACCCTTTTTAACGCACAATCTTGTGCGTATTGTTATTTACCGACATTAAGGCCCTAAATGGCCAATGTTTTGCATTCTCAAGAATATGATTAGAATTAAAAATGTTTCGGGTTTGTTAAAAGGTCATTCAGAGGTATTATTAAACATGTTGACGCTTCTAACCCTTTACCGTGCAAATCTTTCGATTTATTATGCAAACGGTTTTGATAATCCAACAAGTGGCTTAAATTTTGAGAATACGAATATCGCGAGAGATTATTCAAAGTCTTATCTTAAGCATGTAAACACTTCCAGTCCTTCGATAATCAAAGTTTTTGATCTTTCACAAAATTAGTCCCTCATAGTCAATGTTTGACTTTATCGGCGTTTAATACACGTGTCAACACATCATTGGACGTGATTTTACGAGGTGTTACATGTATCTTCCGCGTTGTCATTATAATTTTACTTCTTGGAGCACAATCATGAAATGGGCTCACAAGGGTCTCCCACTCCTCATAATTTTCACTCCAAACATCATCTAATACTATCAAAAATCGTTTCTCCTTAAGTTGATTTCTAAGAGCAACTTGAAGCAGATTTAAATCTGCAAATTCCTTGTTTTCTCCATTCACAGATTGTAAGATAACTTTGCTTATATTAAAGATATCAAACTGATCAGAGACACAAACCCAAGCCATTAGTTCAAAGTGCTTCTTAACTTGCTCATCCTCATACAAAATTTTAGCTAGAGTGGTTTTCCCTAACCCACCCATACCAACTATAGGCACAATGCTAAATTTCTTATCACATGGCTCGTCCCCTAATAGCTTCACAAGCAATTCCTTCTTTTCCTTTTCCCGTCCAACAAAACTAGATGTATCTACCAAAGAGGTCTGATAAATTCTTTTCGACTTTTCATCTTTTACAATTAAACCAAGAGTAACCTTCTCCTTCTCTTGATCTTGTAATTTGGTGGTAATATCATGTAACTTGTGATGCACCCTCTGACTTAGTGATAAATTTGTGTACCAAGTTGGGACAAGCCTTTTTACCTTGTTGGTGATGCCTCCAGATTGGTGGGTAAGCTCACGATGCATAGCTTCCGTTGCCAGATCATCAAGTACGTCATTGTCACACCCCAACCGATGGCGGAAACATCGGGGCATGGCACTGAGCGAAACAGATTATCCAGAAGTTTCCATAACAATTATCAATACTATTCAATTAAATAATACGTCCCATACCGTATCTCAAACAGCAAAATAATTATTACAGACATAAATCTAGGAAAATATTATGCTCTGACAACTCAGATTTATACATAGATAGCTTGTTTATTGGTTTCTAGGACCTCTTTTCCTAGCTTCGATTTCATCACAGCACACAGAGCATCCTAGACCTTTCCTAGCCTCAAGTTCACAGCATGCTAAGCATGTAAACTTCCTAAGCACCTGTCACATACGTTAAAATAAAGTCAATACATAAAATGTAAAGGTGAGCATACAAGTTTGATAATAGTATATAGAGTTCGAATTCGTTTACGCATAACCAGCACGTACACATAGTGAAATGAAGCACGTTAGTTATCGACATAGATCCATCGATACCAATGACTGCGGGGTGTTACAGCCTCCCCTTGTTTAGGGAATTTCGTCCCAAAATTAAGCTGGAAGCTGCACAACGTCGTGAATCACGTTTGAAAATTTTCCTGTTCGGGCCGGTTTTGACTCCGAAACGATTGTGAATCGAACGTGTGACGTGCGGAATCCATACACGAACTTGAATGAACACACGAGAACGTAATATAATCGGTGATTCTATTGATTGATATGAAATCGTACAAAGCACTAGAATCACGATGTTACTTTCTCTTTCTAGTTTCTCTCTCTAAACAACTGCGGGTACTTTGCCTTCATGTCGCTCTCGAGTTCCCAAGTGAACTCTGCGCCTTGTTTGCCTTCCCATCGGATTTTTACAATAGGAATGTGAGAGCGTCTGAGTTGCTTGGTTTGGCGATCCATGATTTCAACAGGCTTTTCCATGAAGTGTAATATTTCGTTCACTTGCAGATCATCGAGAGGAACGTGTAGGTCGTGGTTGGCTAGGCACTTTCGGAGGTTTGACACGTGGACAGTCGGGTGGACATTACTCAGTTCCTCTGGTAGTTCGAGTCTGTAGGCGACTTTCCCGATCCTTTCCAGAATCTTAAAAGGTCCAACATATCGAGGCGCGAGTTTTCCCTTTTTTGCCGAATCGGACTACACCCTTCCAAGGTGATACCTTTAGGAGTACGTAGTCACCAACGTCAAATTCACGGGGCTTGCGCTTCTTATCAGCGTAACTTTTCTATCGATCCCGAGCTTTCACCAGGTTGTCTCGAATTTGGAAGATTTTGTCTGTCGTTTCTTGTAATAGCTCAGGACCGGTTAATTGCGAATGACCGATCTCGTGCCACATAATTGGCGATCGACATCTTCTTCCGTATAATGTCTCGAATGGTGCCATTTGGATACTAGAATGGTAGCTGTTGTTATACGAGAATTCGACTAACGACAGGTATTTATCCCAATTACCACCGAAGTCTAAAACACACGAACGAAGCATGTCTTCAAGAGTACAAATCGTTCTTTCAGTCTGACCGTCGGTTTGACGGTGGAAAGCGGTACTTAGATTAAGCGATGTACCGAGTGCCGTTTGAAACGTTTCCCACAGTCGCAAGGTGAACCGAGCATCACGATCAGAGATGATGTCACGAGGCGTCCCATGATTACAAATGATCTCGTCGGTGTAGATTCGGGCTAATCGTTCTACCTTGTAGTCTTCCCGTATTGGCAGAAAGTGAGCTGATTTAGTCAAACGGTCGACCACAACCCAAATGCTGTCGTGACCTGATGATGTGTGTGGTAGCTTGGTTATAAAGTCCATGGCTATACTTTCCCACTTCCACATGGGAATTGGTGGTTGTTCGAGTAAGCCAGAGGGTCTTTGATGTTCAGCCTTGACTCTAGCACAAGTTAGGCATTTTCCGACGTAGAGAGCGATATCCCTTTTCATACCCGGCCACCAGTACTTATAACGAAGATCCTGGTACATTTTGTCGGCACCGGGATGAACAGAATACCAGGATTTGTGGGCTTCATCCATCAAGATCTGTCGCAAATTGGTTCATTTGGGAATCCAAATTCGGTCCAGAAAGTGGAATATCCCGTTCGATTTTCTCACAAGCTGAGCTCCATCGTGGTAGATTCTTTCCTTCTTCAGTGTGCGTTCGTTAAAACACGCGTGTTGAGCGTCGCGGATGAGGGTTTCGAGATCGTGTTGGGCTTGAACATTACGTGTGCTAAGCAGGTAGCTCCGTCTACTAAGTGCGTCGGCAACAACATTTGCCTTGCCTGGGTGATAACGGTTCTCATAGTCGTAATCGTTGAGAAGTTCTACCCATCGGCATTGACGCATATTAAGTTCCTTCTGATTAAAGATATGTTGCAGGCTCCTATGATCGGTGAAGATCGTACACTTGGTACCATACAGGTAGTGTCGCCAAATCTTTAATGCAAAAACAACTGCGCCTAGCTCGAGATCATGGGTTGTATAGTTCTTCTCGTGGACTTTGAGCTGGCGAGATGCGTAAGCTATGACCTTGTCCCGTTGCATGAGAACACAACCAAGACCAAGGTTGGAAGCATCACAATAGACAATGAAATCATTGTTTCCGTCGGGCAATGTGAGAACAGGAGCGTTGCAAAGCATGTGCTTGAGGGTTCGAAAGGCAGACTCTTGTTTAGTTCCCCAAACAAAAGGCTTGTCCTTATACGTGAGAGTGGTAAGCGGCACAACGATCTTTGAGAATCCTTCAATAAATCGTCGATAATAGCCTGCTAGTCCGAGAAAAGAGCGGACTTCAGACGGGTTCTTAGGCGTAACCCAGCTCTTGACAGCTTCAATCTTCGCAGGATCGACGTGAATGCCCTGACTATTAACAATGTGACCCGATAGTCGATTCTTGATAGTCGATGCACATCCTGAACGACCCATCCTTCTTTTTGACCAAAAGGACTGGCGCGCCCCAATGAGAGGTGCTCGGGCGAATGAAGCCTTTCTCAAGTAATTCCTGGAGTTGGGTTGAGAGTTCGCGCATTTCGGACAGTGCAAGTCGATGAGGAGCTTTGGCAATAGGGTTGGCTCCAGGAATGAGGTCGCTACGAAAGTCGATATCACGGCTTGGCGTTAGCCCGGGAAGATCCTCCGGAAAAACATTAGGAAATTCTCGAACCACAGAAACGTCTTTCACTTCCTTCTTTTCTTTCTTTTCCTTCTCCGCTACTACGATGTTAGCCAAGAAAGCTCTGTATTCCTTGCGGAGATACTTGCTAGCTTGGATACATGACATAAGCTTGAGACCCTTTGAAGTAGTATCTCCGTAAACACATAATAAGTCACCATTTGCGAGCGAAAATCGAATCATCTTGTCGAAGCACACAACTTCAACATGATTTTCTCGAAGAAAGTCCATGCCTACTATGACATCAAAACTTCCGAGTTGCATCGGAATAAGGTCGATTGGGAAGTTGTGATTGTTGAGCTCAAGAGTACAATCACGAAGAACATAATTAACGGCGACGGTTCTTCCAGTAGTGACTTCAACATCGAACGTCGAGGAGAGTTTGGAACGTTTACGACTAAGGAGTTTCTCGAATTCGAACGACACAAAGCAATTATCCGCTCCAGTATCAAACAAACTGGAAGCATAAATACCATTCACAAGGAACGTACCATTAACCACGTTGTTGTCGGCCTGGGCTTGACGCACGTTGAGGTTGAAAGTTCTGGCATGTGCGGCCTGTTGCTGCTGCTGCTGCTGTTGTTGTTGCTGAGGTTGCTGTTGCTGAGGCTCTTGTTTCACGACCCTGTTTGGGCACATGTTGGCGAAATGGTTCGGGTCGCCACATGCGAAGCAGGCTCTGGCTTTGATCGCGGGTGCCGGAGGAGCTTGTTGACCCTGTGGGGCTGTGAATAGAGCTTGATGAGCAGGAGCTTGTCGAATACGGTAGTTGGCAGTAAAATGGCTGTACACGTTGCAATAAGCACAGAAACGACAAGCAATGGCTGTGGGGTGGTGGTAGGTACAAGTAGGGCAGAGCGGGTGTGGCCTAGTGTATGCACGCTTTGCAGGTGGTGCATTAGCCACGGGCGCCGCTACTTGACGCTGTTGGGCTGGTACAGCTTGAATCGGTGCAGCAGTGATCGCACAGTTCTTGTTGCTGGAGCTGTTCTTTCTCTTGTTCTTTCTCTTGTTGCTCGATGAGGTGGGTTCAGCAGTTGGTGCGGTGGCGGTAGCTTGATGCAGATGCTTCGGAGTTTTATCCCAGACACCAGCCTTGACCCTCTTGTCGTTGATTTCGGCGGCCAGTAAGTAAGTTTCTTCGATCGTCTTAGTCTTAGCCGCTTGCACGAAATCTGTGACGCAGTCGGGCAAAGCTCGGATGTACTTCTTGATGGTGATCTCCGGAGTCTTGACTTGATCGGGACAGATGATGCTGAGCTGTTTGAAACGAGCAGTGAGAGCAGCATTGTCGCCTTCATGCTGGTGTATGTGCCAAAATTCATCTTCAAGCTTTTAACGTTCGTGAGGAGGGCATAATTCCTCTAGCATAACTTCCTTGAGCTCGTCCCACGACAGACCGTAGGCTGCATCGTTCCCTCGCTTGTTCCTCTCGGCCGTCCACCAGTCTAATGCACGGGACTGGAAAACGCCGGTAGCATTCAGAGTTCGAAGGTCATCAGGGCAACCACTTTGTCGCAGAGTGACCTCAATGGAATAAAACCATTGGAATAGTGCAGTCGGACCTCCTTCGCCAGTGAATTCCTTTGGCCCACACGACTTGAATTGCTTGAAACTGAAGGGCCTTGCGGCAGCTTTAGGGGCTTCAGTCCTCGATTCCTCAGACGATTTGCTTGCATTCTCGTAAACATCACTCACAGCCTTTGCCACACTTTTCGCGATAATGGCAGCAAGGCGTTTGTCCCTCTTTTCTTGACGAGAGAGTGCATGACGGGATCCAGACGACATTGTCTGCAACAGACATCGTCACAGGACTCAACACATGTATTCGAATCTCACCTCACACGTCTACTACTACTAAAGCTCAGTAACACGTACCTCGTAAACACATAGACATATAACCATGTAGGACACAGAACCATATAATTACATAATCACATAAACACATAATCACAGATCCACATAGGTACAGAAACACATAAGCACATAGAACACAGAATCACAGAAACAAGGAGACACATACGCATTTAATCACTAGAGGCAGTTAGAAAAACAGAAACCTATTATTCGAAGTCTGCGATCGTTCGAGGGTAGCATAGTATAAGCGTAAATCGTAGCATAAGCTTGTCCAAAATCCAGCGATTTGTTGGCGTTTAGATAGAAATGCAGTGCGAGTCGTGTGTGTCGATCGAAGTGAAAGCAAAAAAATCGAGTAAATCTCCAAAATTTAAACACATACACAGGTAAACACACATATAAGCACATAAAATCGACGAATCATCAGGGTCAGCAGTTGTGGCTCAAAATCACAACACATAAAAATCGAGAAATGGATTGTCTGTGGCTATTAGACTTCGACTACCCAAAGCGGTTCGACTATTCACAAGGATCATGTTTTGCACAATTTAGCCTTCAGGACTATGCCTTTTCCTCGATTCTTGGGCGTTTGGCACACATCCCGTTGGTCATATGGTGACTTCAGGTCGTTGGAGTCCGTCGAGACTTTGGTGAGAGTTTGTAAAATGTACGGAACAAGTAGTCAAGGTTAGGGTTTCACCCCTGGCTTAACAATCATGTCCCTATTTTAATAAAATTGAGGAGATTATTCCTCAAAATATGGATTTCACTCCTGATTTGGCATAATTCTCCTCGTTTGTAGATAAAATGCGGGTTGATTGAGCAACTTTAGTCAAGAGTTTGCGGTTTTCACACCTATTCTCGGCTTAATTGCTCATTCATAGTTGAAAATTCGAGTGTAGTGATAGTGTAGCGTGCGCGAGAAATACGAGGAAATAGTAGCAATACTCATGCAAAATCTCTAATGAACATGCATAAGTCGGTCTGTTGGTTCTTAACTATAGACTAGGTATCTAAGACGTCGACCCGGACTAGGTCGAGTCTTGCCTAATTCCCTATAGTTATGGCTCTGATACCAATCTGTCACACCCCAACCGATGGCGGAAACATCGGGGCATGGCACTGAGCGAAACAGATTGTCCAGAAGTTTCCATAACAATTATCAATACTATTCAATTAAATAATACGTCCCATACCGTATCTCAAACAGCAAAATAATTATTACAGACATAAATCTAGGCAAATATTCTGTTCCGACAACTCAGATTTATATATAGATAGCTTGTTTATTGGTTTCTAGGACCTCTTTTCCTAGCTTCGATTTCATCACAGCACACAGAGCATCCTAGACCTTTCCTAGCCTCAAGTTCACAGCATGCTAAGCATGTAAACTTCCTAAGCACCTGTCACATACGTTAAAATAAAGTCAATACATAAAATGTAAAGGTGAGCATACAAGTTTGATAATAGTATATAGAGTTCGAATTCGTTTACGCATAACCAGCACGTACACATAGTGAAATGAAGCACGTTAGTTATCAACATAGATCCATCGATACCAATGACTGCGGGTTGACTGCCCGAGGCAGTTCGCAATACATGATTACCACCGTAATCCATGCAAGTAATTGTCCTTAACAACCCCCGTGTGAACGTGTGCTGAGTCCAAACTATAGTACTATCGTTGCTAAGGCAGGTAGACAGCATTCCATGTGTAAACATAACAAACAAGCATTCATAAGCCATGTATAACATGCATTAACGGTTAGCGTTCAAATAGTATTGAGTAGTGTGATTATTGTAGTTTGAATATTCGTAACGTATGTAACACCCAAAAGTGTGTAAAGCAAAAAGGGATCGAGTATACTCACAGCGATTGATGGATTGAAGGGAGCGCTTAGCGAGTAAGGTTAGCCTGAATAGATTTGATAGCATAACGATAAGCGATGTGTAAAATGTCACAAGGTATGGAAGGGTCGGATGGTGGTTCGATCGGATGGTAATCCGATCGGACAGCAATCCGTGCGGATGGCAATCCGTTCGGGTGGTCATCCGGTCGGACAGTGGTCCGTTCGGATGGCGATTCAGGTGGATTGTTTCTTCCTATAAGAGGAATGTGTTTGTGTATGATGGCTTGTCTTTTGAAGTTTTCGTTGTAGCATTTTGAAAACACGAAAGTATCTCTATCCATCAAGTCGGTCGATCGGATGATTGGTCGTGCGGATGACGATCCGTTCGGATGGTCATCCGGTCGGACGGTGATCCGGTCAGACGACGACTTAGCGGTGAGGTTGCCTACTGAAGGTAAGTTCAAAACAGAAGCGTCATTCGATCGGATGGCAATCCGATCGGATGGCAACATTGTTATTGAACATGTTGAAAATTGTTTAAGTCTTTAAAGCCTTAGTATCTCATGATCCAAAGAGTAATCCATTCAGATGGTCGTCCGATCGGATTACATTTCGTTCAATACTCAAACTTTAGATAAGATTGTTTTAAAAGTGGGACCCAAGTGTGATCCGTTCGGATGGTAATCCGTTCGGATGACCTATCCGATCGGATAGCAATCCGGTCGGACAGAAATCCGTTCCGACTGCTCCGTTCGTCCTACACTTGGTCGTTTTGATGGTTTGCCGTTTTGTCGAGACACTCTGACAACGTGTT
This sequence comes from Helianthus tuberosus, assembly GCA_030545235.1. Lineage (NCBI taxonomy): Eukaryota > Viridiplantae > Streptophyta > Magnoliopsida > Asterales > Asteraceae > Helianthus > Helianthus tuberosus. Next base: position 139,627,894 of record CM060426.1, on the reverse strand, counting down.
AACCAACAGAACTCCCATTTTGACCCAGGTGACTAAACCGAACAGGAATCACCCTAGCTCGGTCAGTTACCGGCTCTAGATGGTTGTTTTGTTTAACCCGAAATCGGTAGTCTCGTGGGTAGGATCTGGATCTTGAGCTAGTACAACACTATGATTGAGTAGAAGACTAGATCAGAACTTGATTCTACCGGTTTTGAGTGTTTTGAGTGTAAAAGAGTTGAAAGAAAGTTGAAAACCATCTTTCAATGCTCTTTCACCACGCTTGTGTCGAGATCTTTACAAGATCTTTGTGGAAATCGGTTAGATCTAAGTTGTTCTTGGTGGATTGAGGCCAAAACATGAAGTTCTTGAGGAACACATGATGACATCATCCTAGAACACCCGAAATCCAGTGATTTCACGGTTAAAAGTTAAGATTTGAAAGATAGAAATGTGTAGGAGTGCGTGTAGATCAAGAAAGTACAAGATTTAGGGCGGAATCTTACCGGAATCGAGAGAAATCGGAGAAAAGGTGAGGAAAGCGTGTTGTTCGGACGTCACTTGCCAAAAGTACTAAGTGTGGAGAGTGACAGGGGTATTTATAGGATTCCAAAAGAGGAAAGGGTTATCCGATCGGATGACACACCGCTCGGATGACGATCCGGTCGGATGACATTCCGGTCGGATGACACCTGCTTGGACATAGTGGCTATCCGGTCGGATGGCGCTTGGTTCAAGTGTTCGACGCGATGATTTTCGTTAAATCGATTTCGACTGCGAGCGGTTCGATTCGATGGGGTTTCCTAATCAAATTACTTTTAGTCCCAACTACTTCATATCTCGCATAATCTCTTCTCCACTAATTACCATAGTTCGATTGAGTTTCGAGTTCGATCGTATTCGATTGCATTCGAGTTTCGATTGAGTTCGCTTGATTACCACAATTCATCATAAATAAACATGCACAAGTAACACATAAGGTACACACACACGTATAACAATATTTAAAATACGTAGCTCGATTTACGATTCGTTGTCGATTCGATTAGCATAGCTTGATTATCAGTCGATTAACTTTATCGCATTGTTACTGCCTATAGTTCACAGTCGTAAGTCGCTTGAATAATACGTCGATGGCTTGCAATTAACAACACTTACTCCACATAATACAAATAAAACAAAGAGATTTCTACAAGTCAAATCCGTATAATCGGTCGTTGACTTTGACCTTAACTTTGACTTTGACTTGTGAAAACACGGGGTGTTACAGTCATCAATGTCGTAAGCCAGATGTTGGAGACCACCGAGCCAGTTTTGAACAGCTTCATCAGTTATTTCCTTCTGAGAAGCATTGTTAAGGAGAGACTGGATCTGGGTGAGTGTTCTCTCTAGTTTCTTCAGCTCTGACTGGATTCCTTGGGACCGTCCAATTTTCTTCACAGCTTCAGAAGACAGCTTCTCAAAAACAGCTTTCAGGAGTTCAGAGGCAATGATTTCAGCCATTGTTAGTATATGGTGATTGGTGATGAAGGAAACTGTGTATAACAAGATAATATGTGAATGAATTAGATCTGATCTATAACCGGTTGACTAAATAGATCTGATCTGTAGCAGTTCACCAAATGCATCTGATCTGTAATCCTCAATGAATAAATTATGATGTGCAATAATTGACTTAATGAATTGTTGGATCCAAGTGACCTTTGTTTCACACTACTTATTTTAGTAGCAACTTGTCAAATATATATTATTAATGGGCGGAATTTGGATTTAACAACTAGGGAACTAATCTAATCTGACCCATTACTTAATGGAGCATGCTCTAATTCAAAACCTAACTTATGTCTAATAATTGGATTTTAGACCCATGTTGATCTGGCAAAATAGGTTGGGCATTTAGGTCTCTTATTACACCCATGTTTCTTTTTTTGTTTTGTTTTTTTTTTTTTTTGCTCCATTGGGTCGTGTAAATGCATGAAAATATAAAATCATAGCGTATCAGATCAAAACCTGACCCGTTGACAAGCATAAACAGTAGATCTAATATGATTAAATGGAAAACACACCTGAATTGAGGATCTCAACTCCCATACATAACTCAAGAGAATGGACAGCAAGCATTAATCAAACAGCATGTTATAAACTTAGTTTAAAACAGAGTGATGCCCTCATAGGCGTTTAGGTCCCGTCTTTCTTTCGAGGCGTGAGGTGTGAGGAAAGGACTTCACATGTACAGCCGGATAAGCTTTATGTCAGACCAAAAGTTGCGTCTGTCTCGTGTATTTTACACATTAGTCTTTTAAACAAGTCAAGTGTTCATAAAATTCTTCATCCATTTTAAATGTCACCTTTTAACAAAGTTTGACCAATTTTAACCCAAATGTGCATAAAGTGCCACCTCAAGGCTCTGAGGCGCTTTCCTGAATCGTGATCTCCTTGCGCACTTCGCACATCAGACATGTCTTTTTATTTAAAACAAAGCTTATGGAAACAGATTCACAAATTTGCAGATCATAGTATTTTTTTTTTTTATTATTAGAAGGTTTAGAACATATCATGAAACTGAAAATGCACTTGATAATCATTGGGCACAGCTCAGCTTGGCTAGGAAAGTGCTTGTGAAAGCTCGGCTTTAGAAGAGATGGCATGACTAAACCGAAAAACCAAATTCGGTTCAGTTTCAAACACAAAAAGGCGAATTTAACAAGATGGATGAACATCGGTTAAAGTTTCGGGTCCATGGCTTCAGCGTCTAGTTGCCTTGTTTTTTAGTAAGCAAATTTGTTAAATGGGTTGGACAAATAAGAAGATCTATAGCCCATGTTTTTTATTAGCTAATTGTTAAATGTGTGGCACAAACAAGAAAATTGATAGCCCAATACATGTGATTTGCGTTGCCCGGTTTTGACTTTTAAACAAACTAAGTTTCCTAAACCAAAAGTCAGTTATCTAACTCAGTATCGGTCTTTAGAAGGGGTGGAAGTGTTATTGTTATATGTGTAAGGGTGTTTTTGTTTAAGGGGATGTAATGTTATATGCAATGGCAAAGCTTTAGATTTCCGACCAGGGAGTCGAAAACGTATATACCCAAAAATGTCTATAAAACGGGGGGTCGAAAACGTATCTACCCAAAAATTTCTATACGAAAACTACATACTCACCACTACTGAGCGAAAAGTTCGGGGGTCGGCCGCCCCCTCCCGCCTCTGGTTATATGGCAGTATTTTAATAATGTTTATCGAAAACGATTTATATGCAGTCATAAGGGGATGTAAATGTAATGTGTTATGTGTTACGTGTGGTGTCTCATGATATTTGGGATAATTGGATGTGAAAATTGAGGTTGCGTTGAGGCTGGTAGTGGTGTAGTAGAATGGCACTTATGAGTTTCAAGAAGATAATGATAGTGAATATTGGGTTAGCAATCCAGGTTACAATATTTTTGAAAAATTAAAATATACTATATAGTATTATTAAAGTTACTAATAAAACATACTAGCCTAGGGGTAAGATCAAATAAAAAGTTCATTTTGCCTAAGTAGAATGAGAAATAATCTCAATCATTCATTTTTCTAATCAATGGTTAAGATGAAAATGTATGAAAAAAGAGGAGTGTAAGGGTATCTTGGGAAAATCACATTTTTTGACTTTCTCTCTCCACATGCAAGTCACATGCATATTTCACCATATTTTTTAAACGTTCATTAATTTTTTATACGACATTATTTTTTCATAAAAAATTCACCGTATCGAGCATTTTTTATCTTTAATTTGAGTATCATATTGACGACTAAAAAAACCCACAAAGATGTGTTGTATTTCTACGTTGTATAACATTTTTTATGCTAGATTTTTGTACTATATTTTTGTACTCTTAAACGAAACTAAACAATGAATATTATCAAAACTACATTTAAAATACTTTAAAAAATAGGGATTGTTTGAGGTAGTAAACCAAGAAATTATGGAGGAAACTGAGCTACAACTTCAACATCTCCACAAAACTTTGAGGTATGATGTATAATGTATTGTCAAAGTAGGTCAACTTTTCTAGACACACTAAGGGGTCAATCCACAGTATCGAATGTGCTGCTTTTCTTTGGTTCTTGTAAAATCGTTCATTTTTTTAAACGGTTTCGAAGTTCGAATGGTCGATGCATAGGCCATATGTTCTCCACGTCAATATTTTTTAAAACTTTTTCTTTGCACGTCTATATTTTTGTGCTGAATTTTTTTGCCTTAAATTTTTTTCTTAATTTTTGTGCTAAATTTTTTCGTGCTATATTTTTTTGTACTGGATTTTTTTGTACTGGATTTTTTGTACTATAATTTTTTGTACTGAATTTTTTTGTTGTATTTTTTAGAAAATAAAAGGGTGCCACATGTGATTTTCACACTCTTATTTATAAGGACCAAAATGCCCTTTCTTCCAACTTATATGGAGTGTAACATGGCATCATCACAATCCTTCTTATACTACTTAGGCAAAATCTACATTCTAGTGGATCCTTCCCTATTTCATAGAGTTGTATTAATTCTTTTTTTTTGTTTTTTGAATGTGCATATTATATAAAAATCAAACAAGCCCGTAAATCAAAAAATTATTTCATAATCCCCTGTCACTTCAAATACCTTTTTAGTGTAGTTCATTAAATTTTCTTTATAATTATACTAGTCTGGTGTCTGCGCGATACGGCGGGCACGACACCTTGCATTGCGACCCTCGTTTGTTTGTTTCTGGTAGTTTTCTTTTTCATATAATATTTATTGAAGCATCATTGTGATTGGATAGACGTAATAAGCATTACACATGTCTAGTAACTAATAAATTTAGCATTTAACCTGACAATGTTTCAAGAAACCATTAATACAATACACTAACGCATGGATAAGGAAAATAAGCTTATATCATCATATACAAAACTCTGTCTAGACAAAAGTTTGGAAACAAGCTTATATCATCATTTTCAGACACAAAAACTCTGTCTAGACAAAAGTTTCAGTACACTACAATATCTTATTCATATCAGCACATGGATATCCTAATTTAACATAAAACATAAAAAAACCTTGATTCCGTTGCGAAGAACACTTTGACGTCAAACGCGAAATGACGAAGAAGCCAACGAATTAAAGGTTGTGACTCTGACTCTGTCGTGGCAGAAACTGTGGTCCGTTCACCATCTATTGCAGCCAGAGGTTAGATTTCCAGCAATATTCTCTCTTCTCATCTCTCTCAGAATCCTCTCTCTGGTGATAGAGATCATAATCGGAGCGAGAACAGAAATCAGATACTGAAAAATGGAAAACTTATATGTCACAGCCCCCGACCGCATCCTGGGAGCGGGAGCCGTGAACCAGTCAGATGGTATCGGTATTTATTAAATATGCAGCGGAAAAATTTTCATCAGGATCGTAGTTAGGAAACAATTTCAGAGTTTATAAAGCACCGAACTTTTAATATTAAACAAATGGGCAAAAACACATATTTAATTCAATTGTTTTTATAGGGATAAACCCTAAATAAATAAAACATAAATTTCTTCTTTTATTCAGGTATTTATAGCCACTTTATATAAGCCTTCAGTGCTCCATCGCTGGCTACTATTATCTTTACAGGAAATTACCTGAAACACGTTTTGAAAATATTTTATCAGTAATAAATACTGGCGAGTTCATTCCATTTTTATTAAAATGTATTGTTATTTTTACAGCATCAAGGTTTTTATATTTGTTTATATTTACCCAAAACTCAATCAGTATTTGTCACATGGTGGCAATTCCGATGTGACAGTGGTCATATTACTCATTGGCTAACTTTCATCTAATAGTGAAGTTTATCAAGTAATAAATATAAAATATATCTTTTTATGATTCAATGGTATCGGTCACTAGGCGATTCCCGTGACGGTGGTCAAATCACTGTTGATCATTCTTTCAACTAGTGACTCTGGTCATATCACTGTTGATAATTCTTTCAACTACTGACTCTTGTCATAACACTGTTGATCATTCTTTCAACTAGTGACTCTGGTCATAACACTGTTGATCATTCTCTCAACTAGTGCCTTTGGTCAAAACACTGTTGATCATTCTCTCAACTAGTGCCTTCGGTCATGTCACTGTTGATCATTCTCTCAACTAGTGACTCTGAACTTAGTACTGTCACAAGACATTACTTGGTCAAATATATTTTCTATGTCACAAAATTAGCGCAGAAAATATAATATATTGTTTTCTATCAAATTAATAGCTATAACTTTATCAAATATAATATATTAATTAAATAACTATTATCATTTAATATATTAACAAGACTAAGATAATAAATGATTACAATCAATGTCACATGACATTTTCTCATTCAATTTATTAATATCTAATATTTAATATTATTATTAATATTAATTCTTATTATGATCTTTACTTCATATAGGTCTTAATTCAAGTATTTCTTTAACTTAATTGTAAATTAAATTCCTTTTATTGTTTTTCTTAAATGACATAGTAAACGTCACATGTTTACTTGATTTGAAACTAAAATAACTATACTTTTAATTTTATATGTGTCTTAAGCATTCAAAGTTAATAGTTTCTAAATTCTTTTAATATTCCTTTAGCTATATGAGTCCTATTGCTTCTTATACATTATAAATGTTATTTTTATTTTTTATTATGTCACCCGGATGAAACAAGTATAAAATAAATAATCAAAGATTAAATTTAATAGTTATTAAACGTAAATAGTAAGTTAGGTTATGATTCCTTTCAATCTTGAACCTAGTTAAAACCCCACATACCGCTAGGAATTGAAGAATACAAAAAACTTAATTACTATAAGTATAACTGATAAACATTTAGGAATTTGAAAAACATTTTTAAATATAACTGTATCACAAAAAGGTGATAAAAAGATGAATGACTCACAAACTGTGAGACAAGGGAATGGACTCACTTTGTAACTTTAGGGTTCAACCAGAAAGTCTCCTTGTAGAATCTTGGGTATAACTTCTGAGCTATTTTAAATATATATATATATATATATATATATATATATATATATTTGCACTCGTGTTAAGTATAGTAACCCTAATTCAACCTTATCCCTATGTCACGAGACAGAACCCCAACGAACTTAGTCGGGCAGAGCCTTGACATGCGTTATGGGGCTCCAGATCAATCGGAAAGGGTATCAGTGATCGGGAGTTAAAACACTTAAAACGGGGTAGGGCTTTATTATTATTATAGGTGAGGTAAAAATAAAAATGAAAATATAGAATTATTTTAGAGAGAGATTGTGAGAGATGAAAGAAGGAAAAATGGCGGATTGTTTTCTGAAGAGATCGATGCCTTTTTATAGTTGCCCTACAATTCGATGCTCGTTCCATCAACCTCCACGTAGCATTTGGACATTAAATTCATGTATACCTAGTCTTTCAAAATGAGGGTTTCAAAATTAGCCACGTATATATCTACATAATTAATGTAAAGTATTTTGATTTTTAAAGTGTACACGTATACTAAATTTTTAAATGTTTAGTTTTTTTTAATATTATTTTATTATTATAATTAATTCAACAGCTTCACTTATTTGGCGCGTGTAACTTCTAAAGTATGACGTTTTACAAAACAATAAATATGTCATTAGAACGAGACTATCGTGTCTACATTTTGGCCTAAGTTTCATTAAAAACGGAGTAAGTTAAAATATAATCTATTTTTATAATTAAATTATTAAACGGTTCCTAGGCCCGTCTAGGTACTTCATATTTCTAACATTCAACTTACCCGTAATCTACCCGTTTAATAATATAAGTTTTATATACTTTATTTTAATATAGAAAATAGAAATGTGACACATATAAAAGCCAATTAATTAGTATAACATTCCAACCAATTATATATAAAATAGTTTTTTTTAAACTATTTGGGTCGAATAATTATATTAAAAATAAAACTAGTTACTAGTGGTTAATAAATTTAAACAAACCTATAATTCTTATATGATAAAAATGGGAATGTTACATCCTCCCCACCTTGTTTTAAATCTCGTCCTCGAGATTTGGGCTACGATATCTCTTTTAGAGTTATGTCACGTCTTAGTCAATAAAACAATATTAAGGTAAATGATACAGAATCAAAACATCAAATTTTGTGAATATGAGTTGTACAATAAATAGGACTCAATGGTTCAACTGAATTATTTGAAAAAAAATCAATGTCAAGTGAAAGAGATGAAATGATATAATTTCCAAGGTGACTAGGTTCAAGACAAAGCAGATATATGATCAATAGATGTCTAAATTGACTGTTTATAGGTTGTAAATGACTTTTAGAAACAATAGAATTCATTGTCAAAGGAAACTTACTTTGATTGTCAACCGAGGAAGATTTAGAATCAACAAGCTCAAAATGAAATAGAAGCACAAAAATAAATTGTCAACTATTAAACCATGATATGAGAATAATTAATGTGTTGACATTTTTTGAATTGCAAGGATACACCGAAATACAACAGAGTTAGTGTATCATTGTCTTAATACATAATTGCATTAAGACTATTTTCAATGATGAGTCAAACGAAATATATACGTGGTTTTGAATGATTCGTATGATTATGATTAGTCCAAGCTACAAGTTTATATCGACGCCGCAAGGTGTCGAAATGATTGAAATAGCTCAATAATTACGGTGCCCGAACAAGTTCACTGTTTTCATAATCAACTGAAAGTTTTAATGAAGAAAATTTCAAATAAATATTATAGGATTTTCAACTGATGATGAAAGACCAAATGAATATCATAGATTTTTCGATTAATGATGAAAGAAACGTTAAGAGGTACACCGGAATATAATACGAATTTGTATACTCTTATCTTAACACATAATTGTATGAAGACAGTTTAAGATAATGAATCAACAGAAATTAAATAAATAAATCCGTACATCAGGTGTGAGAATGAGATTAGCTTAAGCTTCAAATTTAAAGAAAACGCCACCACAAGGTGTCGTAACTAATTAAATGATTCAATGAAGATGAAGACCAGACAAGTGTATTATGGTTCTGAATAGATGAAGTACTTGACAGGATGCATTTATTTAAAAACTTTTATTTATGCTAGGGTTAAATAATAACTTAACTTAGATGTTACATATCAGTGATTACGTCTGGAATCATTTCTGCTTCTTGCGTAGTAAGTACGAATGCTCGCGCGTTCTTCTTAGCTCCGTTTGTTGTTTTTGCCTGGTTGTCGGGTGCTTTAGTCAGTTTCGGGCAATATGGTTTGACGTGTCCTGTTTCTCCGCAATTGAAACAAATATTAGTTTTCCTTCTACACTCTTTCTCTATATGCCCGGTCATCTTGCAGAAGTCACAGTAGGGCGTTCTCCTAAAACGACATCTTCCTGAATGCTTTTTGTTACAGCTTCTGCAGGTAGGTTGCTCCAATGACGGTTCAGTTCCTTTCTTCTTGAATTCTTGAGAAATTTTCCGGGCCAACTCTTTCTTCTTGTTTTCTTCTCTTGTGCGGATTAGTCCATCTGTCAGGATGTTAGCTAGTTCAACTGTTTCTTCAATAGTCTGTGGTCTGGCGCCCTTGACCATGTCTCGGATTTCACTCATTAATCCCCAAATATAACGAGAAATTAGTACGGGTTCTGGCGAAGCCAGAGTTGGTACCATTCTTGCGTATTCGAAGAACGTTGTCGTATACTCCTGGCAATTTATATCTATCATTTTATGATTTAGGAACTTGTTAGCCATTCGTTCCTTTTCATAAGAGGGACAAAATTTCCTTTCTGTCATTTCCTTGAATTTTTCCCAGTTCATGGCATAAGCCATGTCACTTCCTTTTGACTGAAGAATTGTATTCCACTATTCTAATGCTTCTTCTTTAAAGAGGTTGGAAGCATACATCACCTTATCTTCTTCGGCACATTTGCTGATTTTAAGAACAGCTTCCGTCTTTTCCAACCATCGCAGAGCAGTCGTGGCTCCTTCACTGCCTGCGAACTCAGTTGGTTTACAAGCTAGAAATTCTTTGTAGGTACACCCGAGAGTCATCGCCTTCATTTTCTTGGGATATGGGGTTTTGATAACATCATCATTGCCTCCATTGACACTATGGCTAAAACTGTCGTCACGAGTATGCTTGCTACTCACAACTTTGGTGGGTTCTACGGGGTTTTTAACAGCTTTAATTATTAAAAGTAAAGCATTAGCTATTCCTTGGGCTATTAGATTTTCTATAGCATTTTTATCCAAAGGATTTTCATTATTAGCATGAACTTCTGGATTATGTGATACTTCATTCGACATCTGAATGGCAAACATTTTCAATTATTAATATCACAGAATAATTAAAACAAAACAATACTTCCAGGAATCATATGTGCATATCTACATATATATATATTCATATATTTAAATCTACAAAAATAACACATATGTTACTTTGTATTAATTTCCTAACTTTATTGTTTCAGATTAGGTATTAAAAGAACACCTAAATAGCTTAAACAAGTGGCTCTGATACCACCTTCTGTCACATCCCCCGACCCCATCCTGGGAGCGGGAGCCGTGAACCAGTCAGATGGTATCGGTGTTTATTAAATATGCAGCGGAAAAATTTTCATCAGGATCGTAGTTAGGAAACAATTTCAGAGTTTATAAAACACCGAACTTTTAATATTAAACAAATGGGCAAAAACACATATTTAATTCAATTGTTTTTATAGGGATAAACCCTAAATAAATAAAACATAAATTTCTTCTTTTATTCAGGTATTTATAGCCACTTTATATAAGCCTTCAGTGCTCCATCGCTGGCTACTATTATCTTTACAGCAAATTACTTGAAACACGTTTTGAAAATATTTTATCAGTAATAAATACTGGCGAGTTCATTCCATTTTTATTAAAATATATTGTTATATTTTACAGCATCAAGGTTTTTATATTTGTTTATATTTACCCAAAACTCAATCAGTATTTGTCACATGGTGGCAATTCCGATGTGACAGTGGTCATATTACTCGTTGGCTAACTTTCATCTAATAGCGAAGTTTATCAAGTAATAAATATAAAATATATCTTTTTATGATTCAATGGTATCGGTCACTAGGCGATTCCCGTGACGGTGGTCAAATCACTGTTGATCATTCTTTCAACTAGTGACTCTGGTCATATCACTGTTGATCATTCTTTCAACTAGTGACTCTGGTCATATCACTGTTGATCATTCTTTCAACTAGTGACTCTTGTCATAACACTGTTGATCATTCTTTCAATTAGTGACTCTGGTCATAACACTGTTGATCATTCTCTCAACTAGTGCCTTTGGTCATAACACTGTTGATCATTCTCTCAACTAGTGCCTTCGGTCATGTCACTGTTGATCATTCTCTCAACTAGTGACTCTGAACTTAGTAGTGTCACAGGACATTACTTGGTCAAATATATTTTCTATGGCACAAAATTAGCGCAGAAAATATAATATATTATTTTCTATCAAATTAATAGCTATAACTTTATCAAATATAATATATTAATTAAATAACTATTATCATTTAATATATTAACAAGACTAAGATAATAAATGATTGCAATTAATGTCACATGACATTTTCTCATTCAATTTATTAATATTTAATATTCAATATTATTATTAATATTAATTCTTATTATGATCCTTACTTCATATAGGTCTTAATTCAAGTATTTCTTTAACTTAATTGTAAATTAAATTCCTTCTATTGTTTTTCTTAAATGACATAGTAAACGTCACATGTTTACTTGATTTGAAACTTAAATAACTTTACTTTTAATTTTATATGTGTCTTAAGCATTCAAAGTTAATAGTTTCTAAATTCTTTTAATATTCCTTTAGCTATTTGAGTCCTATTGCTTCTTATACATTATAAATGTTATTTTTATTTTTTATTATGTCACCAGGATGAAACAAGTATAAAATAAATAATCAAAGATTAAATTTAATAGTTATTAAACGTAAATAACAAGTTAGGTTATGATTCCTTTCAATCTTGAACCTAGTTAAAACCCCACATACCGCTAGGAATTGCAGAATACAAAACACTTAATTACTGTAAGTATAACTGATAAACATTTAGGAATTTGGAAAACATTTTTAAATATAACTGTATCACAAAAAGGTGATAAAAAGAGGAATGACTCACAAACTGTGAGAAAAGAGAATGGACTCACTTTGTAACTTTAGGGTTCAACTAGAAAGCCTTGGGCATAACTTCTGAGCTATTTAATACATATATATATATATATATATATATATTTGCACTCGTGTTAAGTATAGTAACCCTAATTCAACCTTATCCCTATGTCACGAGACAGAACCCCAACGAACTTAGTCGGGCAGAGCCTTGACATGCGTTATGGGGCTCCAGATCAATCGGAAAGGGTATCAATCGGGAGTTAAAACACTTAAAACGGGGCAACGCTTTATTATTATTATAGGTGAGGTAAAAATAAAAATGAAAATATAGAATTATTTTAGAGAGAGATTGTGAGAGATGAAAGAAGGAAAAATGACGGATTGTTTTCTGATCGATGCCTTTTTATAGTTGCCCTACAATTCGATGCTCATTCCATCAACCTCCACGTAGCATCTGGACATTAAATTCATGTATACCTAGTCTTTCAAAATGAGGGTTTCAAAATTAGCCACGTATATATCTACATATATAATGTAAAGTATTTTGATTTTTAAAGTGTACACGTATACTAAATTTTTAAATGTTTAGTTTTTTTTATATTATTTTATTATTATAATTAATTCAACAGCTTCACTTATTTGGCGCGTGTAACTTCTAAAGTATGACGTTTTACAAAACAATAAATATGTCATTAGAACGAGAATATCGGTGTCTACATTTTGGCCTAAGTTTCATTAAAAACGGAGTAAGTTAAAATATAATGTATTTTTATAATTAAATTATTAAACGGTTCCTAGGCCCGTCTAGGTACTTCATATTTCTAACAGTCAACTTACCCGTAATCTACCCGTTTAATAATATAAGTTTTATATACTTTATTTTAATATACAAAAATAGAAATGTGACACATATATAAGCCAATTAATTAGTATAACATTCCAACCAATTATATATAAAATAGTTTTTTTTAAACTATTTGGGTCGAATAATTATATTAAAAATAAAACTAGTTACTAGTGGTTAATAAATTTAAACAAACCTATAATTCTTATATGATAAAAATGAGAATGTTACATTATAATCCTAAAAACCCCATCTTAGGAACTAAAAGATATGAATTGGTTTATTAAAACCTTAGTTATTCAAGAACAGAACCTCGGAAGATACAACTTGCTCCAATCTTGAGTTGATTGTGCTTCTTTCATATGTGCTCTCTCTTTCACTTTCTTTATATTGTGACTTTGTGTAATTAACAAACTAACTATGAGGGGTAGATGTAACACCTTGAAAATTCACGTCCTATAATGTGTTGACACGTGTCATAAAGCTTGAAAGTGTGAAAGAATGTTATAAAAGGACTAAAGTTGACAAACATGGAAAGTACGTGATTGTACGTATTCTAAGTGTCAACTGTGAATAAATATACTTCATAATAACCCTACATGATGTTATAACATCAAACGAATAAATCATGGATCATACGAAGCTAAAAGTGAGAGATTACAAACTACAGGGGTTAAATGTGTCAACATGTTTAAAGATATACCTCTGAGTGACCTTTTGACAAACCCAAAGCTTTGTAAATGTTAATTATGCTCACTAGAATGCACGATATAAATTTCATAAAGTTTCGTTATCGTATGAGAAAGTTATGATCAAATTCGTGTGCGAGGGGTTAAAGTGTTAACATTGAAAGTTAAGACTTTTCGGGTTAACCGGAAGTGTTCAGGGACTTGGCAAAGTGGGTATAAGTCCTAAAGCCCTTGTGGGTAAATATAAGGGGGTCAAAATGCAAGAAATAACCCAGTTGCCCCTTCGTGAAGCCAAAGGTTAAGCTGCAAAACATTAAAAAAATAAAAATCTGATTTTTGGGGCCAAGCGGCCCGCGTGGGTTTAAGCTTATCTTGAGGCGGGCCGCGTGAGACGCCCAGAACCAGAAAAACAGGCAGCAGCCTGTTATGCGCGAATTTGACCCATCTAGCCGGTTTTTCTCACATGTGGACGACCCCTAGGCACCCCTAAGCACTAGGACAAGTGTTAATCAGTTGTGGATGGGTGCTAAACTAAGATGTCAACATATTGTGGTGTGTTAAACACTATATAAAGCACACAAGGTGCAACACTTGATCATTCATACTTCTCCTGCATTCTTGGATCATTTCTGGAGCTCTCAAGCAGGTCCAACTGATCTTAAGTCGTGCATAGGACTCTTGTAAGTCTACTAGTCCTTCTTTAATTAAGTTTAGCTTGTTTAATTAGCTAAAAGTCAAACCGTCGTAATTACGGTTTGACTTCAAGATTAGTCGATAATGGCTCAGTCAATTCTCGAATCAAAAGTAGATATAATATGGTATTTATGTGGGTAATAAAACCTCAAAAGGGTTTCCCCTGATCATCACTCTAACCAGGTCAAAAGTCGGGTCAAACCTTTACTTAAAAAGTCAACAGGAAGTCTAAAATGCCATTTATGCATAATTAACATTATAGATCATATACAACCTGTTGGATCATTATTATAACTTAGTAATAAGTGTAAGAACATGTCTAAACATGTTCAACCCGACAATTTCCTGTTTAGACCCGGTTCGGAACCGAAAGTCACGTAGTTTGACTTTCACTTTGACTTTCAGTTCTGACCCATTTAGGCATGTTTTAGAAATGCCTCAGAGCTTTAATTGGATTAGGTTACGTGTTAGAACAACCCTCTGTGATTATACACCTTGGTTCATTAGTTATCCAATTAATATGCATGTTTCCGTTAATTGCTCATATGTTGACCGTTATGCCCTTATTACCTTAAAACGTGATTTATGAAAATGTAAAAGTGTAGAAACCTTAATTACTGATATATAGACTTGTATGCAAAGTTTGACATCAGTTTGACTTATAGATTAAGAGTTATGCTCATTATCGCAAATTAATGCTTTATGTTAATAAAATGGCGTAATTAGCGTATATCCTAGTTAAACATACTTTTTGGTATCAAATCTTTTACCCACTGATGTAATATATTATTTTGGGATTTTTAAAGATTTTTAATTAATTTTAGGCTGAGCATAACTCATAGTCGTAGGCTTAATCCGGTAATTGTCGGTTTTGCCCTTACGGGCCATAAAATGAGTTTTACACATCTAAACGACTCCAAACCTTTTGCTACTGATCACATATGATAAATAAATTATTTTAACCCTTCTGGAAATATAAAAATATCAGATTTAAGTATCGAACCCGGAAATGGCCTTTAATCGCCTTAATTAGCGTTTTTAACGCATAGTATGTTTTAAAATCATATTGGACATACCCGGGTTGATACCTACTAATATAAGAGGCAAATTATAATATTTTAACAGTAAGCAAAGGTTGATAAACTCAGACTTCAGTTTTGAGCTTTTCGGCTTATGTGAAATTACCAAAATACCCCTACGGGGCCTAGTTTGGTTAAAAATGATGAATTTCACATATATGCTTTATCTTACTGTTATAACTCATTAATTTGAGTATGTTTACTGATTACATCAGACCTGTAACTCAGTTAAACACTTAAAACCTTTTACAACCTTTAAAATGACCAAACTACCCCTACGGGGCCTAGTTTGTGTTTAAACACGTTTCGGGCATAATGAAAGACATCTTACTGATGTCACAACACATTTGAGGCATAATTAACTTAGCAAACCTGTATATAGCTCTCATGAATACCCGTCACGCTTATTACGTGTACGGTTCGGTTTATGTAACAAGTTTACATAAACTAGCCGAAACGGGTCAAACCTTAACGGTTTTATCTCAAAATCCAGAATGTGAATAATAAACCCATATTAAACAAGCCTTCAAACTTTTCGGGTCTAAATCATATTCTATCTGGTCTTCGCTTAATCGTGCGTACGTACCGTATCTTGAAACTAGCCGGTCTAAGCTTAAGCTTAATTAAAGACCCGTTAGGATTCTAATAGGTTATTATAAAACCTTCGTTCCAGATTAGGAGGACCAGTAAAAGCTACGTGCATTTTGCTTATTGTGATTAATACTTGCTCAGGTAAATACTTTTAACTTATTTTCCCTATACGGGCTTGGGTTACGGTATATAGCATACCGCTTGATCGGGCATCAAATCTCCACCGTTAAAGTGGGTAGTTGAATAATTTGATCGGCTCGTTTAAACAGTCTTGTTTACTTTACAGCCTTTGGGGGGTTAATGACCATGTCCCGGATATCCTTGGCATCATCTTACGAGATGGCCACGACCTGAGCACGGGGTGTAGGCGTACACCTGTCAGTGTATAACTCAATGATGTGGTGTGTCTATTGATCTTTAACCCGGACAAGATCCGGGCTACTGAATGCATAAGTAACATGTAATTCGTTCACAAGATTATAATATTAAATAATTCTCCCAAGTTAATAAAAAGATTAATCTTGCCTTTGTGCATTTTAATCAAATTATAAAATGTTTATGCCATGTGCATCCAAACCAATTTTCAATCATTTTCCAAAATGAGTCAGTTGATTGTATTTACCAGTGTAAACTGACGTATTTTCCCAAAAAGACTAAATGCAGGTACTAAACGTAATTGGCTGGATTGTCTCCTTAGCATCAATAAAGAGTCTCGCAAGCTTAAGATGCCTGAAGTCTGTTGAACTATTGTTTCCATTTTATTATCGATCCTCCTGTGGATAAACTTCCGAATATTGTGACATTTGATATTACAATAGTAAATTTGGTTGTGTTATATCTTTTAAATTGCTTCCGCTGTGCATATTAAATATTGTGTTGTTTGACTATTACGTTGCCAACCATGACATCACGATACTCCCCCACCGGGCCCACCGGTGACACGTGGAAATTGGGGTGTGACAGGTTGGTATCAGAGCCAACACTGAGTGAATTAAACACTAGCCTTTTATGTTTAATCTCAGTTACACAATTGCACGATCTAAACTTCTGAGTCTAGACTTAACATAGGAATAATCTTAATCCTAATATGGAAATTTTTGCTTCCAATTTTTATTATTATTATTGGATAAGTCGCCAAGCGAGGAAGCTAAACTAGGGATTCTCCACACCCGGAGCCTTGAAATGCTGAGCTTCGTATAGCGACCAAGATGAGACGTGCAACCAAGGAGAAAGCATTCAGGAATTGAATAAAGAAGAAACTCCTTTGCTGAAAATCGTTTCCTCAATAGTCCTTATAAGGACATATTTATCTTTTTAGTCCCTTCGAGGACAACATTATTCCTTTCAAGTCCCGCTTAGGGCAACTTTATACTTTTATTTTTATATAGTGGAATGATTAAGTTTAAACTTTCATTCTAAACAAGAATATTAAATAAATGGAAAATAACATTTCCTTTTACAAGATCTACCATTATAATAAAATGGCAAAATCTAAAAAGGACAAGACCTAGCTTCGGGTCATATTAAGACCGGCCAAGATGGCAGTTCCTCAATTTAGATTCAGATCCTTATTAACATTTCAATTTAAAATTGTTCTGCGTTAATTATAAATTAAGAATCTTAAGTGTGAAACCTAGCCCTCGGGTCAATTATAAGACCGGGCCAAGATGGTAAGACCTGTTAAAAAGATTCAAATCATTAATTAAGAATCTTAAGTGTGAAACCTAGCCTTCGGCTCAATTATAAAACCGGGCCAAGATGGTAAGACCTGTTAAAAAAGTTTCAAACCATTAATAAAGAATCTTAAGAGTGAAACCTAGCCGAGTGTCATTATAAAGACCTGGCCAAGATGGTAAGACCTGTTTAAAAGATTCGAATCTCAGTTAACATCTGAAAACATGTTAACACTCCCGACAGATGTGATTCGTTGGAAATCACACACGTTATTGAGGATTCTTCAAAAGATTCCTAACCCAGTTTAATGATCCCTGAATCCTGGGTTTACATCATCAATTAAGATGATCATATTTTAACCATGCGTGGTAATATAGTGCCTACGGGCCTTGCTCATTTCTACATGAGCCAAAATACAGTGGTAGCTATGACTCCCTGTCAGATAAAGGTAATGAACTAGGTTCAAACCTCAAATGCTTAGATTCTCTGAAATCATAGCATATAAACTTATAAATGTCCTTGTGACTAAGCCTGTTGTGCTAATATATTTAAAGGCCTTGATTCTCTGAAATCCTGGCTTATGATTTAAAAATTGTCCTGGTGACCAGGCCATTTGTGCCAGTATACCTTCATGCTTTGATTCTCTGAAATCATAAGCTTATAATTTATAATTGTCCATGTGACCAGGCCCTTGGGTGCCACTAATAAAACTGTTAATGTTTTATAATTAGGATAAATTATAATAGAAATCCTAAATCTATATGATTAATAAATTAACCAAATATGGTCTCTGCTTACCATGGTTAATGAATTTCCCTAAGGGGCAATTCCGTAATAAACGTCCCTTAGAAGGGAAGTGCCTACGGGCTATAGTTGATGTCCTCTAAGACTAAAGACAGTGGTAGCCTACAGCTCCCTGTCAGGAAAAGGTAATGAACTTTGATTCAAACCTTAATACCACGATTCTCTGAAATCATGGCTTATAAATTTAACTTGTCTACGCGACTAGGCCATTTGTGCTATTATTAACTTATGAATTAGGATTTATGATAAAAATCCTGAATGAAATAAATATCCTTCTTTCCCTATCAGTATGCATTTTAAAAAGAATCTTAAAGGTGAAACCTAGCCTACGCGGCCAAGATGGTGAAACCTACTCAAGGGATTCAGATCCTTGTTAACACTCAAGAACGTGTTAGCACTCTTGAGAAATGTGATCCGAGAAAATCACAACATTCATCCTTATACTGGATTCTTCCAATTCCCTTATCTAGCCTGGTGATTTAGAAATCACGGCTTATATCATCCCATAACACGATCATGTTATAAACATCCGTTAGTGATGATGTGCCTACGGGCTAAACTTGTTGTCCAATAAGACAACGACAGTGATGGTCTTTGACCTCCTGTCTAAAATATTGGACTATGTCCAAACATAATAGTCTATATGATCAATACGATCATGACTAATATCATCTAATATGATGATAATATTATTTAACATCCTTTAGTGATGTTTTGCCTACGGGCTATAATATATTGTCCATTTGAGACATTGACATTGTTATCTTTATGATTCCTTGTCTGAGGTGGTGAGCTATACTCAAGCCAAAATAGTCAATATGATTAATGCAATCATGACTTATATCTTCTAATAGGATGAACCTATTATAAACATCCATTAGTGATGTTTCGCCTATGGGCCATATTATATTGTCCATGTGTGACAAAGACATTGTGATCTTTACGATTCCCTGTCCAAGGTAGTGAGCTATGCTCAAGCCTAATAGTCGATATGATCAATGCGAGCATGACAAAAATCATCAATACGATGATTAAAACAGTTTCAACATCCTTAGAGATGTTTTGCCTAAGGGCTATATTATGTTGTCCAATTGAGACGAGGCAATTGTAATCTTTTGTGATTCTTTGCCCAAGGGGGTGAGCTATACCCAAATCCCATAGTCTATACTATCATTGCGATCCTGACTAGTATCATCAGTATGATGATCATAATATTAACATCCCTCGTGATGAAATGCCTACGGGCTATACTTTATTCTAGTGTCGGTAAGACAAAGATAGTAGTGATCTTTACGATCCCCTGTTCAGAATGGTGTGATTATACCCAAACCTAATAGTCAATATGATCGATGTGATCATGACTAATATCATTAGATACGATGGTTATATATAAACGTCCATTAGTGATGTTGATTGGCTTATTTTGCTGCCAAACGAATCGCCTTTCAAAACGATGACAGTTGTAGTCTATGACTCCCTGTCCAAAGGTGAAGAACCACGTTTAAACCTTGAAGCCCTAATCTAATAAGATTGCGGCTTATAAATTAAGGTCCTTGGTGATAGACCATCAAGTTATGTTTTAAAGTCATTTATGACAAGCCTATGTGCCATAAATTTGTCCTTCGTGACAAGTTAATATACTAAATGTTGACATTCCTGGTGACAGGCTTTTTGTGCCATATCTAAATGTCATCACAACAAGGCCTTCGCGCCATATGATTACTTATGTCCTTCATGACTGTGCTTTATGCCATATTTTTCTACGTCCCTCGCGACAGGCTTCTATGCCATATATGAATATAAATATATAACCGAAGTCATGTAAGGCTAGCCTTTGAGCTATTTATAATCGTCCTTGTGACAAAGACAGTTGTGACATTATGGTCCCCTGTCAAGCAAGTATTGGACTCGCTCCAAACTTTGGATGCCATTGATGGTCCTGTTGTGACCTAGGCTAAATATAATGGAAATACGTTCAAAATAATATTCACTATGAATGTTCGGAACGGAATAGCCCATACGGTTTATGAATGCCGTGGCTAATCTAAGTCAGGTCATCAGGATGATGACTAATAATGGTTAAATCTTGGTGTTTGGTACCAAGTTTCGAGCATGGAAAACTCGGATGAGGTAGACGACAGTCGCAACGCTATTAAGGCGACGAAAGTTAATAAAACTACAAACGTAAACCTCAATATTAATGGAGTTAATCTTCAGACTGTGGTTGACGCAGCAGTTGAAAGGACCATGGAAAGATCATGAAATAATCCAAAGAGCCGAATGCTCCTCGCTCTGAATTTCATTCAAAACCATGTTCAATTGCTCATGAGAAGAGTTTTGTTCACACTTCGAATATGAAGGATGAACCAAAAGAAGGAGAATAACTCCCAGAAATCTGAGAAAGAGAGCAAGTACAGGCTTAATAAAAAGCAACGAAAGTTCAGTAAGAAGCCTGTATACCTCAGAGACTGCTTCAGCATTATTAGATGGATGTTTTATATCCATTAGGAATCATTTTTCCGATGTCCTAAGTTTCGTTAAATATAAGGGCTCCATATAGTGAAAAAAAAATCGATGGTTGCCTTAAAAATCAAACCCATATTGTGGGTGATAAGAATCAATTAATTATCAAGACTCTATATGAGACAACCCTCATAATTACAGGTATCTGTACGAGTAATTAATATTAAACATAAAAAAAATGGTGGAATTGGCCGTCCCCGGAATCGAACCTGGGTCTAGCCCGCACCCTTTCGCGCGCCTAGCCAACTGAGCTAGGTGCCTAGTTTGTGAAACTTCCATTATTGATTAAATATAAGCACTTGTACAATAAACTTCCTTATCATTTATCAATGATGATTTCTGCTAAGTGTCCTGTTCTTAATACAGGCAATAATAAATCTTCATGAACCATAAACTTAGCAAAATTTTATTATCATCCACAAGGTATAACTACCAAGGAAACCATAGTAACCGATTCTTATAGATCGGCAAGGAATCCTTCCAAAAATCTAAGAGCACTCTTTCTTTGCATAGAGTACGACAACATATGTTATTTTAATTATTTTTCTCATTGTTTTTCTATCGCCTGCGAATGCCAAACTATGTTTGATAAAGGTGCCATATGAGGATTGGCGTATCCTAGTGTGTCCCATAGATTATTTCCATGCCTGGTCAGTATGGAGGTTTAATACATGGAACCCCTAAGATATCCCAATGATCATATTGTACTAAAGTCGACTAGTAGCATTCAAAGAAGATATCCATAATAGAATTATCCAAATAAATATTCCCTGGTAACGGAATATGAGGACTCATAACATGAATGTGTCACTTATTAGACACAAGCGTTGATGAGTGAACGGGAGCCTGAGATATGGAAATCTCTATAACCCCCTTGCATCTTGATTATCTTCTCATAAGTTTTCCCTGCTTACCTCATGGAAGGCAGGTAGAATTAAGATTTGTATCCCGCTGCGGGCTGGAGTATTGTGAAAACTCCATATTGATTATGGAATAATTGAAACCTTGATTAAATAGGTTTTAAGACATAGGCTCATATAGCCTGACTCAATGTTCTGAGGGTTTTATGTTATTAAAAAAAAGACGGTTCATATTGCTTATGCATACATACCGCAACCCTAATTAGGCAACGATTAAGAATTTGCCATCAGCTACCCAGGATCTAAGAGCAAACTATTGGTGGATAGGCTTGAAAAAGTCTGTAGCCACCCATGTAGCAAAATGCTTGACATGTGCGCAAGTCAAAGCCGAGCATCAGAAACCGTCAGGTTTGCTACAACAGCCTGAACTTCCTACGTGGAAGTGGGAAATGGTGACGATGGATTTCATCACCAAGTTGCCCAAGACCAGGAAAGGAAATGGTACAATATGGGTTATAGTGATAGACTGACTAAGTCAGCACATTTCTTACCCATCAAGGAGACTTATAGCTCCGACATGTTAGCCCAGTTATACGTTGATAAGATTGTAGCCTTACATGGCATACCTGTGGCTATTATCTTTGATAGAGATACTAGATACACGTCACATTTTTGGAAGAGTTTTCAACAATCTTTGGGCACACGTTTGAATTTTAGTACGGCTTACCATCCTCGGACTGACGGTCAGAGTGAGCGTACTATTCAAACGTTGGAAGACATGCTGCGTGCATGTGCGATCGATTTGGGAGGTAGTTGGGATAAGAACCTACCATTAATCGAATTCTCCTACAACAATAGCTACCATACCAGCATTAAGGCTGCGCCTTTCGAGGCATTATACGGTGGAAAGTGTAGATCGCCCGTTTGTTGGGCGGAAGTTGGAGATGTCCAGTTATCAGGACCAGAGATCGTGTTCGAAGCAACGGACAAGATTGTCCAGATTCGTGACCGTCTCAAAGCTGCCCGGGATAGGCAGAAGAGCTACGCAGATCCGAAGCGTAAAGCTTTTCACTTCGAAGTAGGTGATAAAGTATTGTTTAAAGTATCACCCTGGAAGGGAGTGATGCGGTTTGGTAAGAAAGGCAAGCTAAGCCCGAGATACATAGGACCTTTCGAGGTTATCGAATGTATCGGGTCAGTTGCCTATAAGTTAAACTTACCGGAAGAGCTCAGTGGAATTCACAATGTGTTCCACATCTGCAATCTGAAGAAGTGTTTCGCTGACGAATCACTGGTAATACCCCATACAGATATAGACGAGAGCTTAAAATTTGTTGAAAAACCTTTGTCGATTGAAGATCGACAGGTGAAGAAGCTTCGAAGGAAGCACGTACCTATTGTAAAGGTCAAATGGGATGCCCGTAGAGGCCCCGAATTCACGTGAGAGGTTGAATCCACGATGAAAGAAAAGTACCCTTACTTATTTCAGTAAATCTCGGGTCGAGATTTATTTTAAGGGGGTGAGGATGTAACACCTCGAAAATTCACGTCCTATAATGTGTTGACACGTGTCATAAAGCTTGAACGTGTGAAAGAATGTTATAAAAGGACTAAAGTTGACAAACATGGAAAGTACGTGATTGTACGTATTCTAAGTGTCAACTGTGAATAAATATACTTCATAATAACCCTACATGATGTTATAACATCAAACGAATAAATCATGGATCATACGAAGCTAAAAGTGAGAGATTACAAACTACAGGGGTTAAATGTGTCAACATGTTTAAAGATATACCTCTGAGTGACCTTTTGACAAACCCGAATCTTTGTAAATGTTAATTATGCTCACTAGAATGCACGATATAAATTTCATAAAGTTTCCTTATCGTATGAGAAAGTTATGATCAAATTCGTGTGCGAGGGGTTAAAGTGTTAACATTGAAAGTTAAGACTTTTCGGGTTAACCGGAAGTGTTCAGGGACTTGGCAAAGTGGGTATAAGTCCTAAAGCCCTTGTGGGTAAATATAAGGGGGTCAAAATGCAAGAAATATCCCTAGTTGCCCCTTCGTGAAGCCAAAGGTTAAGCTGCAAAACATTAAAAAAATAAAAATCTGATTTTTGGGGCCAAGCGGCCCGCGTGGGTTTAAGCTTATCTTGAGGCGGGCCGCGTGAGACGCCCAGAACCAGAAACAGGCAGCAGCCTGTTATGCGCGAATTTGACCCATCTAGCCGGTTTTTCTCACATGTGGACGACCCCTAGGCACCCCTAAGCACTAGGACAAGTGTTAATCAGTTGTGGATGGGTGCTAAACTAAGATGTCAACATATTGTGGTGTGTTAAACACTATATAAAGCACACAAGGTGCAACACTTGATCATTCATACTTCTCCTGCATTCTTGGATCATTTCTGGAGCTCTCAAGCAGGTCCAACTGATCTTAAGTCGTGCATAGGACTCTTGTAAGTCTACTAGTCCTTCTTTAATTAAGTTTAGCTTGTTTAATTAGCTAAAAGTCAAACCGTCGTAATTACGGTTTGACTTCAAGATTAGTCGATAATGGCTCAGTCAATTCTCGAATCAAAAGTAGATATAAGATGGTATTTATGTGGGTAATAAAACCTCAAAAGGGTTTCCCCTGATCATCACTCTAACCAGGTCAAAAGTCGGGTCAAACCTTTACTTAAAAAGTCAACAGGAAGTCTAAAATGCCATTTATGCATAATTAACATTATAGAT
Organism: Helianthus tuberosus; assembly: GCA_030545235.1. Classification (NCBI taxonomy): domain Eukaryota; kingdom Viridiplantae; phylum Streptophyta; class Magnoliopsida; order Asterales; family Asteraceae; genus Helianthus; species Helianthus tuberosus. The sequence continues at coordinate 139,603,230 of CM060426.1, read as the reverse complement.
CATATACAACCTGTTGGATCATTATTATAACTTAGTAATAAGTGTAAGAACATGTCTAAACATGTTCAACCCGACAATTTCCTGTTTAGACCCGGTTCGGAACCGAAAGTCACGTAGTTTGACTTTCACTTTGACTTTCAGTTCTGACCCATTTAGGCATGTTTTAGAAATGCCTCAGAGCTTTAATTGGATTAGGTTATGTGTTAGAACAACCCTCTGTGATTATACACCTTGGTTCATTAGTTATCCAATTAATATGCATGTTTCCGTTAATTGCTCATATGTTGACCGTTATGCCCTTATTACCTTAAAACGTGATTTATGAAAATGTAAAAGTGTAGAAACCTTAATTACTGATATATAGACTTGTATGCAAAGTTTGACATCAGTTTGACTTATAGATTAAGAGTTATGCTCATTATCGCAAATTAATGCTTTATGTTAATAAAATGGCGTAATTAGCGTATAGCCTAGTTAAACATACTTTTTGGTATCAAATCTTTTACCCACTGATGTAATATATTATTTTGGGATTTTTAAAGATTTTTAATTAATTTTAGGCTGAGCATAACTCATAGTCATAGGCTTAATCCGGTAATTGTCGGTTTTGCCCTTACGGGCCATAAAATGAGTTTTACACATCTAAACGACTCCAAACCTTTTTCTACTGATCACATATGATAAATAAATTATTTTAACCCTTCTGGAAATATAAAAATATCAGATTTAAGTATCGAACCCGGAAATGGCCTTTAATCGCCTTAATTAGCGTTTTTAACGCATAGTATGTTTTAAAATCATATTGGACATACCCGGGTTGATACCTACTGATATAAGAGGCAAATTATAATATTTTAATAGTAAGCAAAGGTTGATAAACTCAGACTTCAGTTTTGAGCTTTTCGGCTTATGTGAAATTACCAAAATACCCCTACGGGGCCTAGTTTGGTTAAAAATGATGAATTTCACATATATGCTTTATCTTACTGTTATAACTCATTAATTTGAGTATGTTTACTGATTACATCAGACCTGTAACTCAGTTAAACACTTAAAACCTTTTACAACCTTTAAAATGACCAAACTACCCCTACGGGGCCTAGTTTGTGTTTAAACACGTTTCGGGCATAATGAAAGACATCTTACTGATGCCACAACATATTTGAGGCATAATTAACTTAGGAAACCTGTATATAGCTCTCATGAATACCCGTCACGCTTATTACGCGTACGGTTCGGTTTATGTAACAAGTTTACATAAACTAGCCGAAACGGGTCAAACCTTAACGGTTTTATCTCAAAATCCAGAATGTGAATAATAAACCCATATTAAACAAGCCTTCAAACTTGTCGGGTCTAAATCACATTCTATCCGGTCTTCGCTTAATCGTGCGTACGTACCGTATCTTGAAACTAGCCGGTCTAAGCTTAAGCTTAATTAAAGACCCGTTAGGATTCTAATAGGTTATTATAAAACCTTCGTTCCAGATTAGGAGGACCAGTAAAAGCTACGTGCATTTTGCTTATTGTGATTAATACTTGCTCAGGTAAATACTTTTAACTTATTTTCCCTATACGGGCTTGGTTTACGGTATATAGCATACCGCTTGATCGGGCATCAAATCTCCACCGTTAAAGTGGGTAGTTGAATAATTTGATCGGCTCGTTTAAACAGTCTTGTTTACTTTACAGCCTTTGGGGGGTTAATGACCATGTCCCGGATATCCTTGGCATCATCTTACGAGATGGCCACGACCTGAGCACGGGGTGTAGGCGTACACCTGTCAGTGTATAACTCAATGATGTGGTGTGTCTATTGATCTTTAACCCGGACAAGATCCGGGCTACTGAACGCATAAGTAACATGTAATTCGTTCACAAGATTATAATATTAAATAATTCTCCCAAGTTAATAAAAAGATTAATCTTGCCTTTGTGCATTTTAATCAAATTATAAAATGTTTATGCCATGTGCATCCAAACCAATTTTCAATCATTTTCCAAAATGAGTCAGTTGATTGTATTTACCAGTGTAAACTGACGTATTTTCCCAAAAAGACTAAATGCAGGTACTAAACGTAATTGGCTGGATTGTCTCCTTAGCATCAATAAAGAGTCTCGCAAGCTTAAGATGCCTGAAGTCTGTTGAACTATTGTTTCCATTTTATTATCGATCCTCCTGTGGATAAACTTCCGAATATTGTGACATTTGATATTACAATAGTAAATTTGGTTGTGTTATATCTTTTAAATTGCTTCCGCTGTGCATATTAAATATTGTGTTGTTTGACTATTACGTTGCCAACCATGACGTCACGATACTCCCCCACCGGGCCCACCGGTGACACGTGGAAATTGGGGTGTGACAGTAGAATAAGCAGGAGGTCATGGAGATGGACAGTATTGTTAGTTTCTTTTGAAATTTGAATAACCTTTTAAATTGAATTTTTGTTAGTTTATGTTGACATTTCACATTTGACTAATTTCTTAAAATTAGGAAGTTTTGTTAAAATTTGACTAAAGTATAAAGAAATTGTTTACTCAATTATTTGACAATAGTTTTAGTTTTTAAAATTTTAGAATGAAAATGTTATAGAACCTATTATTTAACTCATTAAATGATTATATAGTATAGATTAGTTGTTATATTCTTCTTTAATCACTTGTACATTAAAGCATTATCGACTTGTACCTTTTAATCCGTGCGTCGATATTAAACAAGACAACTACCGAAACGTCAACAAAAATGTGTAGGTCATCATGCTATCTTTAGATTTCTTAAACAGTATAGTTTATAAGATATGCCAAGAATACGTAAAAAAAATTATAAGTTTGTTGTGGAGGGGTAAATTATAACTAATTATCTATAATTTTGTTAAAACTTCAGAGATTTAAGTGTAATAAGTTTAGGGGATAAAAAATAAATAGTGTTTAAAAGACCAAACTACCCTCATTTTAGGGGTCTTTCTATAAATAAATGGGGGAAAAGTTCTTATTTTTTAGGTATCTTAAAATACCCCTCCCTCATGTGTAGGACCGGTTTTGACTCCGAAACGATTGCGAAACGAACGTATGACGTGCGGAATCCGTACACGAACGCGACCTAACACACACGATGTAATATAAACGTGATTCTATTAGAAATCTAACAAGAACAAGCACCTTGAATCACTTTCTCTCTCTAGATTCTCTCTCTAGATCTAGAGTTCACCTAAACACAAATGAGCCAAAAGTCTCTAATCTAAACATAAAGCTCCTATTTATAGGCCTTGGCTTTTAATGAGATTCCTCATTAATTACAATATTGCCACCTTGCCTTTTTTCTAGATATTACATCATAACGACTCGTTTTCTTCTGTTTCTCGCTACGGCTCGGATTGACGAAGGCGATAGACAAATGCACTAATAGACTCCCACTTGGATATTGCCACAGTCAATCTCGTAGCGCCTTGTCTTTCTTTCTCTTTTTGAATCTTCTTGAAGCTTTAACACGTTTTCATCAACGTAGACTCCCTCTTGCTCGAACAGAATCCCCGTGGATCTGTCTTCAGCTTCAGCTCCTTCTTTCTGTAGACTCTTTTCTTCATCAGGCTCCCCCTTTCGTTAAGCTTCCGTGCTTTGGGATCGACACCTTGCTTTCCGTATACAAGCTCCTTTAGGATAGTTACATGGCTCCTTGAATCCACGCTTCCTTTTGCGTTGAGCTCGTCTTCAGACTCCCCCTTAGACTCGGCTTTCAGGATCGTAGTCTGGTATAACATCTGCAATTCTGTGACATTTATTAGTAACAACGTATTGAACATCCAATTTTCCAGAAATCGTAATCTGGTTCTATTCAACTTTCTAAAACACTCCTCCTATCAACAATCTTCATAGATTTGGCAGTATTTAAGAATCCAACATCGAAAACTGACTTTTTTCAACAAATTTTAACAGTCTAGGAATCCAAATCCCTCACAGTTAATCATCCAAGTCCAAACTAATGACCTTGGAGATATCACAAACTATTTTTGATTTTTGAATTTAAAAACTTCAAGTTTCAAATTAATGAACTTGTTTTATTTTCAGAAACACATTTAACATACTTAGATTTTGAAACTCAGCATTTCAGACATCGGTTGTCGAAAATAAAGCAGAATCAAAAATCTTTTTGTATTTTTCTGAAAATATAAAGCAGTAAAGAAATATGTACAAACATATTTATAGACAATATTTTTGTTTGAGTATGCGTCAGAGGATCATATCAGTTTTTGACAAGTCACAAGTACCGTTGAGCTTAGTTACACATTAAGAATTAAACAATTCACTTAGATTGTCGATATACTGATCCACTTAGATTTTCACACAAATTTCAACTAATTCAGGATACGAATTAGATGTATTAAGAACTTAAACTCATTCATGTGTCCCACCTCTTGAATATACTCCCGTATCCAGTTCCCAATATTCAGTCTTACAGGTGAGTATACCTAGATGATATCTGTAAGGGGTTATAAATTACGAAGAACCGTGAGAGCTCAGGTCAGAACTTCCGTTCAGCAGAGAGATGACGGTTCGACTTTAGGTGTGTCCCCTTTAGAGGATCTTTTATTCAACATCAATGATTATCAATTTTATTGTTTCATCATTTTTGCTGAGGGCGACGCTGTATTTCAAGCAATGCGAAAAGTATTATTCGGGGATTAGGTCAGAACTTCCATTCAGCAGAAGTCCCGGAATAATACCCCAGATATCACTAAGCATAAAGACCTAGTATCTCAGAAAGAGGGGTCCTTCAAATGAGATTTCAGGGGTTACCTATATATCCAAGTAGTGTTCCCCACGAAATAAGCAAGTTTGAATTTAGGTTTATATCCCGAAAAAGTTTACTAAATGTATAAAAACCTATCAGTATATCATCAGTGAGACTGTTTAACGCTATAAAATCATTACATTTCTTTAGCATACTGTAACTGTCTACTGATGTACTATCATTTCCTCTTTTTACACAAAAACTCAATTTTTGAATTTTATCATGTTTTTGGCTTTTTCAAATTTTCTAATGTTTTTGGATTTTCTGACAATTTTTCTCCCCCTAAAATGCAAAATCATTTAAAGAAAATTTGACAACCAATACTGATAGCTTTATCTCGCCATCCATTTTCTGCTTCTCATGCACTGATTTGCAGAAAATAACAAAAAGTACCAACAATTACCCCCATGATTTACAACCCATTGATTTTCGACAGTTTGAAAACCGTTTTTCAATCTTGTGAAAGTAATCATGTTTGTTCCGTCGTGAGGGTTTCGGCATATTCAATCAACACATATTTTTGTAATTTTCTATTTTTGACAAAAATTAAAAACAAACATATTTTTGGTTTTTCAAGTTTTTAACAAACTAAAACATATTTTTGGTTTTTAATTTTTTTTTTCAAATTTTTAGGGTTTTTGAAAATATTGTTTATTTATGTACAGAAAAACAAACTCCCTGTTTAACCAAACCAGGGTTCAGCAGCCTCCTCTCTTCGTTGTGACAGGCTGCTCCAACTTCCATTCTCACAATCTTCGATTTTGTTGAGCACCTGCACATTCAGACTACTTGATTACTTGAACAATTTAGCCCAGGTCTGTTGAACCTTAGGCATTTCAACACAATATGTATCATTCAATTTCGGAAAATCTTTGTCATCTTGAACAAAGACTTTTTCATCTTTAACTTCAATTTTCTCATCTTTTACCAAAATCACTTGTTTTTTAACACTCCATGTTTGACCTTTCGGAGTACCTCTTTTATAAAAATGTGACTCTTTTTGAACATTTTGATTTTGAACAACAACTTTTGGTTTCCAAAACTCAGTTGGTTTTGTTGCATCGACAGTTGTTTTGCAACTTTGTGTTGTTCTTAATCTGGGTATGTGAGAATTCTGGTTTGATTTCCAAGTTTGGTTCAAAACAAACTTGTTTGTGTTGTACCTCCAAGTTTGTTTTGAATCAAATTTGGTCGACCTTTGTTTCACATTCTCAGATCTTTGTTTCTCAACATTTTCAGACTTCTTTTTGTCAACATCCACAAATTTCAGATTTGGACACTTTCGTGCAAGATGTCCTATTTGATCACATTTGAAACATGTTCTCTTGGACACATCTTTGATCTGTGGTTGTTGCTTCTTCTTTTGAGCACAGAACTCTTTATTAGACTGTTGTCTAAATTTGAGTTTTTCCTCTTCTTCAAAACTTTTTCCTTGAACAAAACTCATTTTTTGCCTGATAATTTGGCACCTCATTTTTCTTCCAATTTTGTTTCTTTTTATAACCCAACCCAGCCTTCATATTTTTCTTCCTGTAACCAGGTTTGTTATAAAAAGTTTTGTGACCTTTACCAGCAAACTTTGAAATTTCAGACTTCTCAATCTCAACCATCTTGAAAACTTTATCAACCTTTTCTGAAATCACATTCTGAATCGGGAATACAACATCTAAGAATAATTTGTCCGATCCAATCATGGTATAAACCAATCCCTTTGAATCATCATTCAAATTCTTCTCGGATTTTGTGTTTTTCAGATATCCATCATGAAAATTACCTTCATTTTCATCCTGTGATTCAGAATTACCTGATTCAACCGACTCTTCTTTCAACACCCTTTCAACGACCTTACCTACCACCTCTGAATCACTAGAATCATCATGATTTGAAATAGGTTACGTCAATGTTGTCTGGCAATTGATCTACCATGTTGAAAGCTTTTTCGACCTTTTCATCATCATAAAACACAAACTTTTCCGGTGGTGGAACTTGATGAAACTCTGAGCCAATACCTTTCGTGTTTTGCTCAGAATCTTTCCCATCCGGTTTTATGTTGAAAATACGTTCAAGCACATATAACGACGCGTGATAACTTTTTAATTTGTTGTTATCCTGTTCTAAATCAGCAATCTATCTTCAATATAAGAATTTACAACTTGTTGTTTTATTTCATACATTCGTTTTAGTTCATTTGATGTTTCAGAACAATATTTCAATCTTGATTGAACAAGTTTCATTTCACTTTTTACTTTTTCAAATGATTCTTTTGTAATGTGATAAGCCAATTTTATTGAATCATACTCCTTTTTCATTTCTTGGCAAATATTTTCTTTTTGAAAACATTCTTCTGTCATTTTAGAAACATTTTCTTTCAAAACTTCATTCTCTTTTTCTAATTTTTTATATTTTTCTGAAAGCGTTTCATTATTTTCTTTTAAAACCTTTTCATTTTCAAACATTTCTTTGCACTTGTTTTTGAAAACTTCTTCAAGTTTTGTGAAATCAAGATCTCTTGTTCTGATCTTTTCGTCTTTTTCAGTACAAGCACTGCACGTTTCCATGCATTTCTTGCACTGTTCAACAATTTCAGTCAAGATGTTAGAATCAGAATTTACCTCAGTGATTGGCACCTTGGTGTTTGCATCTGTTTCTGTCTGATCAGCTTCTTTCTGCTGTTTCTCTTCAACAACATCACCACTAACATCTGTTGAACTTTCAACCTTCACTTCTATCGAACTTTCCTTCTCCTTCTTGGCCTCTTCAACTTGCTGTTCTTCAGTAATATCCTTTTCTTTCTCAACTACCTTCTCTTCAACTTTCTCAACTCCTTCTTTCACTTTTTCTTCAACCTTGACCTCCTCAGCAACCTTCTTCAAATCATCAACTAAATTCTCAATGTTCTTCTTCATTCTTTCTTCATTCCTCTTCCTCAGTTTTGTTGTCATAGCATCCCTGATGATTTTATCCAGCCTTTTCACATATGTTTTGTCTTTTGCAACATTTGAGTAATATTCGCCGGATCGAGGAATTACTAGAAGAACATCATCGTGAACTATGTCACTTCTGGGAACAACCGGTTCACCTTGTTTGTTGACATAACATTCTTGTTTCTTATCCCATCTTTTGTTCGCAACGGCATTCTCATATTCTTCCTGCATTTTCTCCATTCTGCACCCCACAATGAATCTTTCTCTTTGAGTTTTCTCTTTCAAAATCTCTTCTCGAGTTTTCTCTTTTATCTCAGTTGTGCCTTTTTCTTCTTGGTTTTCATCTTTCATTTCAGCAACAAAAACAAACTGTCTTTTCTCTGTTATAGATCTGCCATGAACTGTTTTTCGAACATTTTCCAAGCGATCTTCTTCTGGACAAATTAAGCTCCAGTCAAAACCTTCATTATCGTGAATTACTGCACAAGCTCTTGACTTGGGTTTATCTTCAATCATTTTAGGCTCTTCTTTACTTCGATGGTAGATTGCCTTTCGATAATAGTCATCATTGAAAGGTCTCTCAGATTCAGCAACTTCAGAATTTCTACATTCTCTTTTGAAATGACCCTTTTGCTTGCATCGGAAGCAGGTCACTTTGGATTTGTCGAATCCAAGCTTTGTTGACGGACCACCTAACGATTGCTTCCCGGTAATCTCCATATATCTTTGAGCTCTTCGAATGCAACTTGCCAAACACCAACGAATGTCTATGAGCTCCATCTCTTCCGGATCAATCTGGTCGTAGTCTTCTTTGGTCAATTCGGAGTTTCCAATTTTTCCAGCTACAAGACCTTCATACGATTCCAGAACCGATGCTAGAAAACTCATTTGTTGTTTAGCTGCATTGATGCTCATCGATGGAGAATTCTTCAGTTTGAGAGCAATGTTGCACAGAATCTCCTCTGCTTCATCAGAACTTGATTTTGAAGATGAATGATATCCAGAATGATAACTTGATGAGGTTGTTTGTGGTTCCTTTATCTTCTCACCACTGAATGTTGTCTTTGGTGAACTGACAACTTTCTCCGAAGGTACATTACCTTTGTAGTATAGACCAACATTCTGATGATGCGATGAACCACTCATCTTGTTTTGCTTTTGTAGCTCCAGATCATGACTCTCAATCTTTTCTAACAACATATCAAGAGAAATCGTATCATATAAAGCATCATTTTTCAAGATAAAAACAAACGTTTGCCACTGATCAGCTCGTGGTAACGCTTCAATTACTTTATCAACAACTTCTTCTCTCGTTTTCAGAATTTTAAATCTTTCTAGTTCAATCTTTAAATGGCAAAACCTCTCAATCATTTGCCTCACTGTCTCTCCTTTTAAACTATCAAATAGATCAAATTCTTTTTTCAATAACGCGATTTTGTTTACCCCCCTTAGCTTTCGTTTTCAAAGCTTTCCACACAGACTTCGATGACCTATCATGTATTAATAATGAAAAATGTCATCTCGAACTGCTTGCTGGATCAAAGCAATCATCTTCTGTTCGTATGAAAATTTCTTTTTGTCTTCCTCTGAATAATCTTTGATCAGAATTTCTTCTCCTTTGTTATTTACTGGGTTATCATAACCAAACTTCAAACAAAACCAACTCTCATGTGCATATGCCTTCGTCCAATTGACAAACCTCTCCTTCCACCAAACATAATCCTCAATGTTATTCAGCTTCGGAGGTTTTGAATAGGTTCCATAAAAGTTGTCATGGTTAATGTTGTCTTTGATGGTTTTCGTTATCGCTTTGGGTGTAACGTTTGAACCTTCCACTGTATCCGAGGTAAACGCGTTGTAGAAAGTATTGAAAAATTCTTCAGCCATGGTTTGAACTTCTTGAATTACCTTGAATCAACAAACAAATAAACACTTATCAGTTTAAACACTATCAAATAACTGAATCAAAATAATACTCGAACTGGTGAATATTCTGTGCGGACTGAAGGTTGACAAACTGTGCAGACTGAAGGTTGACAGACTGTGCGAACTGCTATGACCCAGATCAAAATCAAATGACCTGACTCTACTCCCAACAATCTGACAAGGTTCAAACGAACTGGACCTTTGAATGATCAAACTGTGCGAATTGAACTTAAGTCCAAATGACCTGGTCCACTTGATTGTGAGCACTATACGACAAAAACTTTTCAAATATACAAACTGATGAATCAAATCTCTGACAATTTTTAAATGCTTACACACATATCACTGTATCACATGCAAATAAATTGGGCCGATTGTAATGATGTTACAAAGTGGGTCTATTATCAAGCTGATAAGTCACAAGGGCCAACACGAATTAATGTCAATTTGTAAATGGGCCGTCCATCTTTTGATTAAATGCTGATTGGGCCTAATTTTTTTTAAATGTACAGATTGAAGTTTAGATTGGGCCGATTAATATGTTTATATCAATTCAAGTAATCACATGCAACAAACACTACTCGAAATCTGATTGGGCCGATTTATCTCATTAATTGCTTTAATAGGCTGCAAACTCTTTAATACTGTTATTGAACCTAGAAATGTAACAAGCCGACAATTCAATTCACATGTACACCGATTTGTTTCACATGCAATACAGGTTATCCAATTAATTCTATTGGACCGAACAACCCTTAGATTCACGTGATGGACCGATTGGAACAAAAGTGAGCTGACACTTTCACGTGAGCATGTCGACAAACTATTTCAAACGGAATAATGACACATCACATTCAAACAAAATAACGATCTGTTCAAGCGAAATTATAACTTTCAAACGGAATCTTCAAACGAGATATGCACTTTCAAACAGAATATGTCCTTTCAAACGAAATCAGATGTGATTCTCAAACGAAATTACTATTTTCAAACGGAATTAGATCGATTTTCAAACGGAATTAGGATTTTTCAAACGGAATTAGGATTTTTCAAACGAAATGAGGCTGTTTTCAAACGGAATTAAGCTGATGACGCGAAATCGGACCTAAAAACTCAGATCTCTCCTAAACGGCTAGGAATTAGGATCTGAAACTTGGTAGGGTTATAGATCAGGTGTTTTCGCACAACATATCAAAAAATCATGAATTTTGGACCGTAAAAACCCATTCAATTTGATGATTTTCAGTGAAAAACGTGAAAAAATATGAAAAAGATGAAGAAATAGATGAAATTCGGATCTGAAATCGATGAAATCACGAGCGGAATTGTGTGTTGGATCAGTGCAATCGAGCTCCTTGTCACGACCCCGACCCACCCTGGACGGAATCGGGAGCCGCGAACAGCCAATTGGTACCGGTGATTATTTTGAAAAATATTGCAGCGGAAATTTCATCAGGACCGTGAGTTAGGAAAAATTTCAGAGTTTAGAAAACACCGGATTTTATTTATTAAATAGATGGGATAACCCATGTTTTACAATGGTAGCTTTAATAAAGATAAATTTGATTACATAAAACAATATTTCTTAATTTGATTTAATTAATAAAATAATAAGCCACTTCTTTGAAGCCTTTCAGTGCCGTATCTATCTCTTACTCCAATCTACTGTAATTACCTGAAACGCGTTTTAAAAAGGTTTTGTCAGCAGGAAATACTGGTGAGTTCATTCATTTTGCTAAAACGACTCATTTGTTATAATTTACAGTATTAAGAGAGATTACAATGTTTCTGATGTCAACCAACTACCCACGGTATTTGTCACTCGACCGGATCTGTGACTATGGTCATATCACCATTGGCTGCCCCAATGGTGACGTTCATACCACTATTGGGTCCTGTCACCCAATAGTGACGTATATCACTAATTTTAGGCTCGCCCACCTAAAGTGATAAAACAGCAGTAATGTGCACAATACCCCACATACCGGCTGTAATTTGGTGATTACATAAACTTAATCACTCTAATTATAACTTGGAAAACAAATATGCTTTTATAAACAAATTTGATAAAAAGAGAATGACTCACTTTATAATCATGCAGATTCATACGGCCAAAGTTTAGTCTACAGATAAGCCTTGATATATTACAGATTTATACAGGCAGAGCTTAGCCTATTGATTTAACCTTGTAACCTAGTGCACACGAACTAGGTAGGTAACTTAATACAGCAATTACGATAACTCACGAGATTAAAACTCTCACAACGAATGACAAAGTTCAATCACTTAAACATCCATCGGATTCACAACGAATGACAGAGTATTCCCCGAGTTCGGGTGGTACTCAAACATCCGGTCGGAATCACGACTACTGACAAAGGATAGTACTTAAACATCCGGTCGGATAGTTTAAATCAATCGGACATTGAATCGTAGCAGCGATCGAGTTAATACCCGGTATTGCGGCAGCGATGCGGCTTATGTGTTGTATTTGGTAATGAACAGACTATAACTCGGAGTATATAACGAATTTTTACGTCGTTCAAATGCCAGAATTCAAGTCCCAATGCCTGCTATTTATACTGAGAATTTGACCCCCTCGCGTGACGCGAGGGGTCACCCTTTGGACTTCGCGTGACGCGAAGGTCCACCTTTTACCATAGGTTTGCCACGTGTGTTTGTAGCTCAGCTGAGTCGACAGAAATGATAAATTCGATTTAGACAACGAGTTATATGGATAATCGTAAATAGGAAATACCCCCCCTGAGTTTTAGGGGCCCTGATTCTGATTCTGATTGTTCTGAAAACTTTAGGGTTTATGTAGGATTACTTAGGTGTCTCAATTAGGGTTTCTTATATGTACAAAATATAATATTATATATATAATAAGAAAATAATAGTTTTGAGAGTTGTTATGGTTTGGGACAAAAGGGAATAAAACGGTGAGAAAAGAGAATAGACCCACTTTGTATATTTAGGGTTCAACTAGAAAGCCTCCTGGTATAAATTTTGGGTATAACTTCTGAGCTATATAAAAATATATAATGCACTTGTGTTAAGTATAGTACCCCTAATTCAACCTTGTCCCGATTTCCCGAGACCAAATCCCAACAACTTAGTCGGGCAGAGCCCTGACATAAGTTATGAGGCTCAGATCAATCAGAAAGGGTAGCGGTGATCGGGAGTAAAAACACTTAAAGCAGAGCAGGGCTTTATTTTTATTATTAATGAAAATAAAAAAATAAAATTAGAAGTTTTGAAAGGGTAGTTTGGCGACACAGGGAATAAGGAAAAAGAATGCAAGATATGAAGTTTGGTAGGCTATTTATATCAAAGGCTTTATGCCTTGTCATTATTTTGATTTAGATATGAAAGACACGTATCATATCTATCTATTCTAATTGTTCTTTCAAAGTTACACATACCTACTTCATGCAAATATTTTATTATATATATTTAGTTCTTATCTGATTATGTGTACTCATAAATTCAAATGTAAAGTTTATTTATTATTTTATTTATTTATTTTTTTACGTAAATAACCATAAATGATTTGTTAATTTATTTAATTATTTTATTATTATATATCTTATAATTAATTTAACTGCTTCACTTATTTGGCGCGTATAACTTCTAAAATATGACGTTTTATAAAATAATAAATATGTCTTTAGAACGAGAATATTTTTGTCTGCATTTTGAACCAAGTTTCATTAAAAACGGTGTAGGTTCAAATATATTGTATTTTTATAATTTAATTAGTTTACGGTTACTAGGCCCATCTAAATACTTTATATTTTTAATGGTCAGCTTACCCGTAATCTACCTGTCTAATAATATAAGTTTTTATATACTTTTATTTTATTTAGAAAAGGTCACTCATATACAAGCCAACTAATTATATTATTTCAACCAATAAAATAGTGTTTAAAACTATTTGGGTTGAATAATTATATCAAAAATAAACTTTTTACTAGTTACTAGTTTACTAGGGGTTAATAAATTTAACCAAACCTATAATCTTATATGATAAAAATAGAAATGTTACATTCTCCCCACCTTGTTTTAAATCTCGTCCTCGAGATTTGGGTTACGATATTCCTTTTAGACTTTATGTCATATTTTAGTCAATAAAAACAATATTAAGGTAGATGACACAGAATTAAAATATCAAATTTTGTGAATACGAGTAGTATAATAAGTAGGATTCAATGGTTCAACTGAATTAGTTTAAGAAATCGATGACAAACGAATGAGGTGAAATGATATAATTTCCAAGGTGACTAGGTTCAAGCCAAAAGATATATGATCAATAAATATTTAAAATGAATGTGAAGGACTTTTAGAATCAATAAAAATTCTTTGTCAAAAGAAAGCTTACTTTGATTAGCAACTGAGGAAGACTTAGAATCGACAGGTTCAAAATGAAATAAAAGCATGAAAATAATTTGTTAAATATTGAATTATGATACGAGAAAATCAATGTGCTGAGATGAGTGAATTGCAAGGATACACGAAAATACAATAGAGTTAGTGTATTATTGTTTAGAGTTCCAAGTTGTTTTAATTGTGAAACAATGTGATAGTACACTATTAGTGACCATATTTTTCATAGTATGTCCTAGAGATCGAAATATAATAAGAACAAGTTGTTTTGGCATGACCAACCATTATATTATATTTGTAAAGCAAATGTAATATATATTATTTGTGTTCCTGTCTGAACCGTATCTTACATATCAAATATAAATACTATGTAATATATATTATTTGTTACGCATTTTTACTATATGTAAATGGTCACCACTTTTAAATAAATATTATTTTAGTATTTTACTATACTATGTAAAATAACTTATTTTTACTATGTAATATATATTACAAAACACAGTAATGAAGTTATTACAAAATATTTTAGTATTATTATTTTGTAAAAGAAATCACTATTATTTATAACGTTAAATGAAAGTTGTAAATAAAGGTGTAAAAATATTTATTGTACAAAAGTATTTGTAAAATATTTTTTAAATATATAACACTTAATGGGTCGATTCTATGTGATAACTTATTTTCATTTTGAAATCATATAACGTTGTGAATGTATTTACAAATGTTGTAAATAAGTGAAAACGGGGACTATTCTTATATATTACAATGTTCTCTTAACTCAACGTAGTTGATGACTACCATATTATTCTTATATGGTCATTTTCTTGCCAGAGCGTTACGGTAAATAGTTACCACAAAACATGTGATAAACAATTGTTTTTATATAATTTTATTCGTCCCTCTAATTCTTGTATTGTTTTATGAAAATATGTCTTCTCCTTACAGTACAAAGTATATATAAAAAAAATATTTTTATATATAATTAAAATTTTCTAAATAAGTATGATGACTTAATTTATATACATTAACTAGTTATTATCATGGTTGGATATTGGTTAATACTGTCTTGTTTAAGCATAGGTGATCAGTCCATGCCTAACTAAGGCTAGGCTATCCAATACCTGCCCCTGACAATAACCCTAGTACCTAAAAATAATAATTAATAAAACTAATATTAATTACCAATAATAAATAACTAAACATAAACTTTAAATGAGAGTATACCTTAAACATAATTTTATACATATATATAAAAATATAAATTCTTCACCTCAATGGTTTAACAAAATTCATTAACTTGATATCAAAGAGTCACTGTTTTGCAATAATGCGGTTCACAGTGCAAAAAGCGGAATGTTATTTGAGTTTGGATAAAATAACAAATTGGAATGAAGCCCTCCAGTGGTCTTCATAAATCAAACGAACCACATGCGTAACAAACAGTGCATGTGTAACGTGTGGATTTACCAAGAAATGAAACAGATCAATATTCGCTACTATGAAAGAAATCCTCATGGTATGATGACCATTAGGGAAAGTTGATACACGAAAGTCAACTTATTATATGCAGAAGTCAGAATTTTAACTAAAGAAATATAAGAACTTTTATCTGGAATTTCGTGTGATAACCGTTGTTAAGTGACATTACCAGGGAATGGGAATAAAATGAAATAGGGAATTTGCAAAGGTATGTGACTCCTTTTGCAATGATAATAATTATGACTCTGATTATACTGTGCACCGATGGTTGTGAGATCTTGTTACAACGTACCTCAGCGAGATTCGTGTCATTTGTAAAATCGTGTGTTAAAGTGCTGCTTTAGTAGTTCTACCATTAACAGGATTAGCATTGGTGTTGTCGTGCCAAATCATGTTTTCAAAAGGCCTTGTTTTGAAAGTCGTGTGTCTGTGGACTTATAATTAAATTTTCATGTGTTTTCTTGTGCACTAGCACAACTTTACATGCTTCTTACTTGCGTTAATAGTTTATGGTAATGCTTTGGAAATTATTTATACTTTTGATGGCGTCCCAACTTAAAGGTTTCTTATTGCACGAGTTACGAGGTAGATGATCAAACGAAATAATGTTTGATATCGATATATGTAAGAGATTCTAGATAAAGGAATCTAGATTTATTTTTGACGCATATGCTTGTGCTTTATTCCTAATTGACTTTTGGAATTCCTTATAGATACACATATCTATATAATCACATATTTCATATAGTATACATACCCTTTATAAGGTCAATGTATTTAACAGATTCTTATTTTCAAAAACAAGTCAGACATCAGGTCATGATACTATTTAGGGAAAACTTGTCACTTGTTTGACATATTATATACCCCGTTTTATCCGGTTCGCGCCGGAGAGGTAACCTCAATATATCCGGACAAACTGGAGAGTCTGCTACACCATACCCAGTTTTGTCGGAGAAAATTTTCTGTTTCCCATAAATAGTATTTTAAAAGTGCCTCTTTTATTAGGCTTTTATCCAGAATTAGGGAAATTTGTATTCCCATAACATATCTTATTCTAGACCAATTAATATCACTTAGCCAGAATTAATAGCAATTAAGTGCTATTGCCTGCAATGTTCTAATCGTCATTCTTACGGCATACCAAAATCCATCATACTTTATTTACACAAGTACTTAGCTTATCTCGAAGCTTATACTAAGGCATCTTTTCTTAAGTTTAAGTCTAAATGCTATCATATGTGCTACCAGTTAATAGCAATCTCCTAACTCTTTTATATAAGTTTAGGTATTATTATCACAACACCTATAGGCTTAAATCAGTGGCTCTGATACCACCTTCTTTCACGACCCCCGACCCACCCTGGACGGAATCGTGAGCCGCGAACAGCCAAGTGGTACCGGTGATTATTTTGAAAAATATTGCAGCGGAAATTTCATCAGGACCGTGAGTTAGGAAAAATATCAGAGTTTAGAAAACACCGGATTTTATTTATTAAATAGATGGGATAACCCATGTTTTACAATGGTAGCTTTAATAAAGATAAATTTGATTACATAAAACAATATTTCTTAATTTGATTTAATTAATAAAATAATAAGCCACTTCTTTGAAGCCTTTCAGTGTCGTATCCATCTCTTACTCCAATCTACTGTAATTACCTGAAACGCGTTTTAAAAAGGTTTTGTCAGCAGGAAATACTGGTGAGTTCATTCATTTTGCTAAAACGACTCATTTGTTATAATTTACAGTATTAAGAGAGATTACAATGTTTCTGATATCAACCAACTACCCACGGTATTTGTCACTCGACCGGATCTGTGACTATGGTCATATCACCATTGGCTGCCCCAATGGTGACGTTCATACCACTATTGGGTCATGTCACCCAATAGTGACGTATATCACTAATTTTAGGCTCGCCCTCCTAAAGTGATAAAACAGCAGCAATGTGCACAATACCCCACATACCGGCTGTAATTTGGTGATTACATAAACTTAATCACTGTAATTATAACTTGGAAAATAAATATGCTTTTATAAACAAATTTGATAAAAAGAGAATGACTCAATTTATAATCATGCAGATTCATACGGCCAAAGTTTAGTCTACAGATAAGCCTTGATATATTGCAGATTTATACAGGCAGAGCTTAGCCTATTGATTTAACCTTGTAATGTCACACCCCAACCGATGGCGGAATCATCGGGACGTGGCACTAGGCGAATCAGATTGCTCAAGAGAATCCATAACAACTATATTGCGACAATGTTTAATACATTCGTTATCCCATACTAACAAATCATACAATCACATATGTTATCACGGATTTCTTGTCATCTCGAACAATACAATCCGACAACCTAGATTTTAGTTGAGTTTCTAGACTTCCTAGCTTGATTGATATAGTCTGCGATCTAACCTGCAACATACGTTAAAATATTTGTCAATACAAAAGTATTGGCGAGTATACAGGTTTGATATATATAGCATAATAGATAAAAGTGTAGCGAATTTCCATATGCATAAACGTAACACGCGACATATGTACTCACAAAGCTGATACTACCAACTAAGTCCTCGATGCTCGAATATGCGATGGCAAACTAGACCCCGTCGGGCACAATAGTACTATACTAGTCATGGTGGGACGTCGCGAGTATAAACCCTAGCACATATGCAACTAGCATCACGTATACCTATGCAACACGGTTATTCGCAAGTAGTGATTCGATCGATTGAATAATTCGTTTGATAAGTTCGATTTGTTAGAAACGTATGTTACACCCAAAATTCGTGTAAAAAGGGTTCAAGTATACTCACAGTGCGTATTGGATTGGATTTGCGGGATTATGTCCGAGAATACCCTGGTTATAGACTGATCACCTGAGTGTTTGCTGGCGCGTTAAAGAATAACGGAATACGCGAAAACGAATGAAAATTTGGATTGAGGGCTGGCCCGTTCAGATGGGCTGTCCGATCGGATGGCCTGCTGTCCGATCGGATGGGTTGCTATCCGATCGGAGGGGTTGCTGTCCGATCGGCTGGCAGCCTGTCCGATCGACTGGGTTGCTGTCCGATCGACCGGCAGCCTGTCCGATCGACTGGCAGCCTATCCAGCTGATATTCGACTAACTTTGAAGGGTTTTTTTTTCGATGATTTTGCTCGAGGCGGTGTTCTTACATGCTAAACAACTGAAATTCCATCAATTCCGACCCGTTCTAACGGCCGGGAACCACCCCGTTCCATCGGATCTGGCCGTTCTTGATGGCTTTTCTCAAGTTTAACCCGAAATCACACACACTTTGGCTAGATAACCTAGATTTTGGTGAGATTTATTATAAAACAAGTGAGATTACTTAGATCCGAGTT
Organism: Helianthus tuberosus; assembly: GCA_030545235.1. Taxonomy (NCBI): domain Eukaryota; kingdom Viridiplantae; phylum Streptophyta; class Magnoliopsida; order Asterales; family Asteraceae; genus Helianthus; species Helianthus tuberosus. The sequence continues at coordinate 139,584,345 of CM060426.1, read as the reverse complement.
GTTTATGGTGAGAATGAGGTCACACTTTGAAGTTCATGTGAACTTAGGATGACATCATCTTCAAGACACCTCAAATCCGTAAGAATCACACAATTTCTTGATTAGAAAACATATATTTAGCCGAGATTTGTGTAAAACATATGGAAATCACCCAGATCTGAGTTGTCCTTTCATGGGACGACATCACACTTGAAGTTCATAAGAACTTCATGGTGACATCACCCTAGAATGCTCAAAACCCAGAGATTTCACGGTTAAAAGTGTAGATTTAACGGGTAGAAAGGTGTAGAATTGGTTATAGATCAAGGAAGTACAAGATTTGAGTGGAAAACTTACAAGAATCGCGAGGAATCGAGAGAAAAGTGGGTTGGAACGTCTGGTCGCACGAAAGCAGTCCTATCAAGTGTTCTTGATGTGACTGAGGGGTATTTATAGGCAAAGGAGGTGAAGAGGTGACCTGGGTCGGTTGGCCCGTTCGATCGGCCGGCCCGTTCGATCGGCCGGCCCGTTCGATCGAACAGCCCGTTCGATCGGTTGGCATGGTCCTGTCCGATCGGTTGGACTTGTCCTGTCCGATCGGTTGGACTTGTCCTGTCCGATCGGTGGGACATGTTCATTTCTCAGCATTTGGATCGTTGCGCGTTGCGATAGTTTGGGTCACATTTCCATATATTTATATTATTATTTATTTATTTATTATAATTAATCACAAAAAGGGTCGTATATACGTATTCATATTCCACAGTTTCGATATAACAAACGGTTTTCGATTCGAGTATGCGATTATTAGCGACGTTTCACGGCCATCAAGGAGGGTAGTATAGGTCCTTTCTTGATGTTGACGTGAACGTTATTGTGTGTTGTGCCACAATGACTGACGGGGTACCGTTCACTCGTGTTGTCATCATCGTCACGACGACTGGAGCTGCAGCACTCACCCGAGAGTCTTTGTTAGCGTTAATTGTTTATGTTTCGACACATCATGGTCACTGAGGAGGGTAGAATAGGTCCTCACTCAATGTCATCATGAGTGTTTGTGTTTGTGATGTAGCTATAATATGTTGCGAAAATATGCGATTATCCTTCGAATAGCGATGTATGTAATATAGTTACATTATGATCCGAATCTCTGGTGCTAGGCGTAACGAATATCTCGAGTAGTAACAACGCACGAAAGTGCGGGTTGTTACAGTCTCCCCTGCTTTAGGAAATTTCGTCCCAAAATTAATCCAACAGGTAGACTTTTGAGAGTTGATCCAGTATAAGTAGCGATGCAGCGAGTGATTTGACCGAGAGTTGACAAACGAGAGTGCTTCGAATAAGAGAGATCGATTGCGATAGGGAGAAGGCGACGTAGAAGACAAAAGTAATATCCCACGAGTTGGCGTTCCAAAGTACTTCGCGTTGCGAAGAATTCGTTAGTTCGATGCGATTGTAATTTTAAGAACGTGAAAGGTTTCTCGTGACGTAGGGTTAACTGAGTCGATCGTTAACCAACGTTACAAGAAACGTTCGTTTCTAGATATTCAGAAGGAGTTTTGGATGGAAATCTCGAAAAGTTTCCTTTTAACGTATGGCCAACTGAGTTGATGTTAACCAACGTTGCAAGGAAGTTTAGGTTTTACACATTTTAAGGAATTCAAAGACGAAAACGGGGTTACGAAAACTCTCCTATGACATGGGTTCAAGCTGAACTCGATGTCAAACCAATGTCTTAAGAAGGATTTTGTTTTGACGTTGTAAAAGTTTTAAGGAAAACTGGACTTATGAGACTTTTCTTGGACATGGAGTTAAGCCGATTCGATATTATCTTCACGTCGTGAGAAAATTTCACTTGTCCACCGGTTTTAAATCAAAATTTTATAAAAAGGCGTTTTAATTAGTACAAAAGGTAGTTAATCACTGAGCCCCACTTGGCACTTTCCCACGAAAGTTTGTTAATATGTTTAAAACACTTATATATAGGAAGTACCTGCGGCGTATCCACCATGTCTTGCCCATATTACTTCTGTTTCGTGAGGCGGTGTCAGGTGTACCGAGTATAAGGTAGAATCGAATAGGTTAAAATGGCGAGTTGAATTGCGAACGTAGCTACAACAGCGTGCGCGAGTAGCCTGATGACACGAAACATTTATGTGTCGTGTCTGGGTAGGCGTCGAGCGATAAGCGATAAGCGAATAGCGCGTCTTCGATTAGATTCCACATTAAACCCACATGGCACGTTTCCACGAGATTTTGCTAACATGGCGAAACACCATGTTTAACCAGGTTAGTTTTGCCTCGTGAAGCGGTGTCATGTGTACTAATACCACACAGACTGCAATGAACACCAAGCGAGCGATAAGCGGTACGCGAATAAGCGGTAGACTATACACGATAAGCGATAAGCGATTAGGTGAGTAAGCGAATAACTCAACCCCAACAATGACGGCGATGATAAACAAATTACGATAAGCGGCAGTTGTTGCGTTGCAAGCGATGGAGGTATGCGCGATTTACATGGTTCGATTTGATTGAATAACACCACAGAATTTAACTAACATTAGACCCCACATGGCCTTTTTCCACGAAAGGTCGCTGATATGACTAAAACACCCTGCTTTAACCATATGAGCTTCATTTCGTGAAGCGAGGTCATGCGTGCTAACTTAACACGAATATCACAGCTAACGGTATAGCGATAGAGGTTGCGAGATGCACATGATAAGCGATTACGATTAGCCGAGTTTTGTTTCGAATAAGCTTCACGTTACGTTGCGACGCATCACAGTTATCGAGGAGGGTAGAATAGGTCCTTACTCAAACAACATCGTGAGCGTTACGGTACTCGATGAGATTGATTGCGACAGACTTACGACCAGTCTTGCGTCGATACAATGGCCCTGCGAGGTAGACTCCCAGAGTCCATCGATGAGGCGATTGTACTGCGTTTGCAGACTTGCGTCAAGTCTCGCGATGATGCGATTTAGTTGTTACGCCTTGCGATTAAGTTTAGTGTGTTGAAAATAATCACAATAGTATAATAGGTCTAATAACGTTCGACTCCACGTGGCACTTTCTTCACAGAACTTTGGTAGTATGATAAAGCACACCTTGCTTGACCCCTACTACTTAGACCCCGTGGTTTGGTGTCACCTTTTGTCAAAACGCTTATGACACCTTAGAATTCACTACGGTCCCCGTGCACTGACTCAAATAATCCCGTGTGCACCCGCGATTAGTCGTTCCTTGCACGTTTATCGTACCTCGTTCTAAGAGTGTAGTGAGGGTAAAACACATTATTTCGCGATATAGTATATAGTACGCGTGTGAATCTAGTCTAAGTGCAACGATTAGAGAGTGGGAGAGAAAACGAAGACGAGAGTTAATGTTACGTGTAATGGCAACATCGAGTAATAGAGTAGGTTCAAAACATAGAAATAAACGTCGAAAATCGTATCATTACAACTTTGTCCTACGCTTGCTAGGTGTTTGCTGCTGAAGACTTTGGCTGGAGCTGTTGTTGTTGTACTCAGGTTCGTGGCTCGATGCGGCAGTTGCGGGTGAAGTGACCGTGACGGTTGCAGTTACTGCAATAGCGATAGTCAGCCCCAACTGGATGATGATAGGTGCATGAGTAACACTGGGGATGAGTTCCAGTGTAAGCGCGTTTTGGAAATACCGGAACTGCTTGAAGAGGTTTGGGTTGCAGCAGTTCGGTTGTTGATGAGCTCGGGCTTGAAGTCTTTCGCTTGCGGCTGGGTTTGTCAGTGTCTTGCGATGAGATGTCGTCGTTGGAGGATTCGTCGGAGGACTCACTTGCAGAATTCTTGACCGAGTCGTTGGAAGAACCGTCGGCAGAGTCATCAGAAGAATCGTCGGTAGATCCGTCAGAGGAATCGTTAGCAGATTCGTCCGAAGGATCGTCAGCTGATTCGTCAGAAGACTCATTGCTAGGGTCCTCTGATGGATTAATGTCGATTGCTTAATAAGCTTGCTTGACAGGATTCTTGGAGAAAAACCCTTCCATGAGTCGTTTGTTGTTGATTTCTGCGGCTACGCGGTATGTCTCTTCGATGGTAGCAGGTCTTGCAGCTTCGACAAAATCACCCACACACTCAGGCAAGCCGCGAATGTACTTAGGAATGGCTTTTTCTGAAGTGTTGACTTGACTTGGGCAAATTACGCTAAGCTGCTTGAACCTTGCGGTGTTGCCAGCATTGTCACCTTCGGCTTGCTTGATTTCCCAAAATTCTTTTTCCAGCTTCTGAATTTCGTAAGGGGGACAGTACTCTTTCCTCATGAGCTCTTTCAGCTCATTCCAAGAGAGAGCATAAGCTGCAGAGATCCCATGTTTGTTACGTTCGGCGGTCCACCAGTCGAGTGCTCGTGATTGAAATACTCCGGTAGCGCAAGTAGTACGGAAACTATCGGGACACCCACTTTGACGAAGGGTAACTTCGATAGAATCGAACCACTGGAGTAGTTGCGTCACACCTCCTTCACCCGTGAATTCCATCGGGTCGCAGGCCTTGAAGTGTTTGTAAAGAAAAGCAGATTGCGGCTCTTCTGTCTTAACGTCTTCCGAAGTTCGAGAGTTGATAAGAGAGTGCACTCGTGTGGCAATCTGAGGAATGACTTTGACCACTTCCCTGGTCACAAGTGAAGCAATCCTCTTTTCGCCCCTTCGTTTGGCTCGTCTCTTTGCTAACATTCTCGAAGTAGAGTTGTTGGAAGGCATCTAGATAGAAAGAGACTTGGAATGAGATTCGATCATAATGATTTTTGAGTTTTGCGATGCGATTGAGCGCGTTCAAAACTTGATGTGACAGTATAATAGTAATGCGAATCACATAGGAGCCATATAGGAGACACGAAATTCCTAAGTTCTCACACAATGACTTGTTGTTTATACGTATATATATATGTATTTATATAATTGTAATTTGTATTCATACGCATACAGGTAGAATTAGAATATGCGAGGACGCGTTGGGGTAAGAAAGCGAGAGCGAATGCGATAGATTATGCATTAGTTTTGTTGCGAACATTCGGGCTTCGTTTTAGATTGCGATGGCTGTGCGAGTAGGGAGTGAAAATCGTTAATTCGAGGAATCGATAAGGCGTAAAGTTTCAAATCATAAATAAGTTCCAACCATTTGTAAAATCGGCGGGTCGCATGATAGAGTGCCTTGGGTGTTTAGGCGTCGACTACCCAAGGTAACCCAACTGTATTCGACAAGTTCGTGCATGCGCGTCGACCTAGAAAACTTCATGCTTCCACTGGGATGCAGCTAATGGCATTCGTCTTCCTAGTCACCGCGTAGCTCGAGTTATCGTGTTAGTGGAGTCCTTGGTGAGAGCTTTTGTAAACCAGTTTGTAGAGAGCGGAACGGCTTATTAAGGTACGGGTTTCACCCCTGACTTAAAAACTTTGTTCCTAATTGTGGTTATGCTCTTCGAATAAATTCGTGAGTTCCACTGGATTTCGAAATGGAGACTTTCGTCGAGATGTGGATGTCACTCCTAACTCGATGAAAGGTTCTCGTGCTAGAAAAATGCGCTGAGTGAGCGATCTCGGCGAGAGTTCTTGGTTTTCACACCTGATCTCGACTGAATCACTTGGTTTTGTTATGAGAGTATTTTCGAAAACATGTGTATTGTGTCAGCCTTAGGAAAGGCTAAGTAGCATTCCGGTGCTCACACAAGGTTGTAGCTTTTAGCAATTTCGATCAAGAGTATGAAATAGGCCCGATACAAACCTTACTGGTTCGTACGAGTCGGCCTGTTGGTACTTAGACTATAGACTAGGTCAATTTCTAAGACGTCGACCCGGACTAGGTCGAGTCTGACCTAATTCCGTATAGTTATGGCTCTGATACCAATCTGTCACACCCCAACCGATAGCGGAATCATCGGGATGTGGCACTAGGCGAATCAGATTGCTCAAGAGAATCCATAACAACTATATTGCGACAATATTTAATACATTTGTTATCCCATACTAACAAATCATACAATCACATATGTTATCACGGATTTCTTGTCCTCTCGAACAATACAATCCGACAACCTAGATTTTAGTTGAGTTTCTAGACTTCCTAGCTTGATTGATATAGTCTGCGATCTAACCTGCAACATACGTTAAAATATTTATCAATACAAAAGTATTGGCGAGTATACAGGTTTGATATATATAGCATAATAGATAAAAGTGTAGCGAATTTCCATATGCATAAACGTAACACACGACATATGTACTCACAAAGCTGATACTACCAACTAAGTCCTCGATGCTCGAATATGCGATGGCAAACTAGACCCCGTCGGGCACAATAGTACTATACTAGTCATGGTGGGACGTCGCGAGTATAAACCCTAGCACATATGCAACTAGCATCACGTATACCTATGCAACACGGTTATTCGCAAGTAGTGATTCGATCGATTGAATAATTCGTTTGATAAGTTCGATTTGTTAGAAACGTATGTTACACCCAAAATTCGTGTAAAAAGGGTTCAAGTATACTCACAGTGCGTATTGGTTTGGATTTGCGGGATTATGTCCGAGAATACCCTGGTTATAGACTGATCACCTGAGTGTTTGGTGGCGCGTTAAAGAATAACGGAATACGCGAAAACGAATGAAAATTTGGATTGAGGGCTGGCCCGTTCGGATGGGTTGTCTGATCGGATGGCCTGCTGTCCGATCGGATGGGTTGCTGTCCGATCGGATGGGTTACTGTCCGATCGGCTGGCAGCCTGTCCGATCGACTGGGCTGCTGTCCGATAGACCGGCAGCCTGTCCGATCGACTGGGCTGCTGTCCGAACGGCTGGCAGCCTATCCAGCTGATATTCAACTAACTTTGAAGGTTTTTTTTCGATGATTTTGCTCGAGGCGGTGTTCTTACATGCTAAACAACTGAAATTCCATCAATTCCGACCCGTTCTAACGGCCGGGAACCACCCCGTTCCATCGGATCTGGCCGTTCTTGATGGCTTTTCTCAAGTTTAACCCGAAATCACACACACTTTGGCTAGATAACCTAGATTTTGGTGAGATTTATTATAAAACAGGTGAGATTACTTAGATCCGAGTTGTTTATGGTGAGAATGAGGTCACACTTTGAAGTTCATGTGAACTTAGGATGACATCATCTTCAAGACACCTCAAATCCGTAAGAATCACACAATTTCTTGATTAGAAAACATATATTTAGCCGAGATTTGTGTAAAACATATGGAAATCACCCAGATCTGAGTTGTCCTTTCATGGGACGACATCACACTTGAAGTTCATAAGAACTTCATGGTGACATCACCCTAGAATGCTTAAAACCCAGAGATTTCACGGTTAAAAGTGTAGATTTAACGGGTAGAAAGGTGTAGAATTGGTTATAGATCAAGGAAGTACAAGATTTGAGTGGAAAACTTACAAGAATCGCGAGGAATCGAGAGAAAAGTGGGTTGGAACGTCTGGTCGCACGAAAGCAGTCCTATCAAGTGTTCTTGATGTGACTGAGGGGTATTTATAGGCAAAGGAGGTGAAGAGGTGACCTGGGTCGGTTGGCCTGTTCGATCGGCCGGCCCGTTCGATCGAACAGCCCGTTCGATCGGTTGGCATGGTCCTGTCCGATCGGTTGGACTTGTCCTGTCCGATCGGTTGGACTTGTCCTGTCCGATCGGTTGGACTTGTCATGTCCGATCGGTTGGACATGTTCGTGTCTCAGCATTTGGATCGTTGCGCGTTGCGATAGTTTGGGTCACATTTCCATATATTTATATTATTATTTATTTATTTATTATAATTAATCACAAAAAGGGTCGTATATACGTATTCATATTCCACAGTTTCGATATAACAAACGGTTTACGATTCGAGTATGCGATTATTAGAGCGTTTCACGGCCATCAAGGAGGGTAGTATAGGTCCTTTCTTGATGTTGACGTGAACGTTATTGTGTGTTGTGCCACAATGACTGACGGGGTACCGTTCACTCGTGTTGTCATCATCGTCACGACGACTGGAGCTGTAGCACTCACCCGAGAGTCTTTGTTAGCGTTAATTGTTTATGTTTCGACACATCATGGTCACTGAGGAGGGTATAATAGGTCCTCACTCAATGTCATCATGAGTGTTTGTGTTTGTGATGTAGCTATAATATGTTGCGAAAATATGCGATTATCCTTCGAATAGCGATGTATGCGATATAGTTACATTATGATCCGAATCTCTGGTGCTAGGCGTAACGAATATCTCGAGTAGTAACAACGCCCGAAAGTGCGGGTTGTTACATGTAACCTAGTGCACACGAACTAGGTAGGTAACTTAATACAGCAATTACGATAACTCACGGGATTAAAACTCTCACAACGAATGACAAAGTGCAATCACTTAAACATCCATCGGATTCACAACGAATGACAGAGTATTCCCCGAGTTCGGGTGGTACTCAAACATCCGGTCGGAATCACGACTAATGACAAAGGATAGTACTTAAACATCCGATCGGATAGTTTAAATCAATCGGACATTGAATCGTAGCAGCGATCGAGTTAATACCCGGTATTGCGGCAGCGATGCGGCTTATGTGTTGTATTTGGTAATGAACAGACTATAACTCAGAGTATATAACGAATTTTTACGTCGTTCAAACGCCATAATTCAAGTCCCAATGCCTGCTATTTATACTGAGAATTTGACCACCTCGCGTGACGCGAGGGGTCACCCTTTGGACTTCGCGTGACGCGAAGGTCCACCTTTTACCATAGGTTTGCCACGTGTGTTTGTAGCTCAGCTGAGTCGACGGAAATGATAAATTCGATTTAGACAACGAGTTATATGGATAATCGTAAATAGGAAATACCCCCCTGAGTTTTAGGGGCCCTGATTCTGATTCTGATTGTTCTGAAAACTTTAGGGTTTATGTAGGATAACTTAGGTGTCTCAATTAGGGTTTCTTATTTGTACAAAATATAATATTATATATATAATAAGAAAATAATAGTTTTGAGAGTTGTTAAATTTTGGGACAAAAGGGAATAAAACGGTGAGAAAAGAGAATGGACCCACTTTGTATATTTAGGGTTCAACTAGAAAGCCTCCTGGTATAAATTTTGGGTATAACTTCTGAGCTATATAAAAATATATAATGCACTTGTGTTAAGTATAGTACCCCTAATTCAACCTATAATCTTATATGATAAAAATAGGAATGTTACACTCCTGCTCTGATACCACTTGTAGGACCGGTTTTGACTCCGAAACGATTGCGAAACGAACGTATGACGTGCGGAATCCGTACACGAACGCGACCTAACACACACGATGTAATATAAATGTGATTCAATTAGAAATCTAACAAGAACAAGCACCTTGAATCACTTTCTCTCTCTAGATTCTCTCTCTAGATCTAGAGTTCTCCTAAACACAAATGAGCCAAAAGTCTCTAATCTAAACATAAAGCTCCTATTTATAGGCCTTGGCTTTTAATGAGATTCCTCATTAATTACAATATTGCCACCTTGCCTTTTGTCTAGATATTACATCATAACGACTCGTTTTCTTCTGTTTCTCGCTACGGCTCGGATTGACGAAGGCGATAGACAAATGCACTAACATCATGCACTATAATATAGTATATAGATTACGATGGGCTATTAAAAGCGTTATATACCTAAGTATACAAAATAAGATCAGATCATTTCAAAACTCTAAAAAATAAGAACTTTGAGAATCCTTACAAGCAATCACATTATTTATCTCATATATTTAATAATATTTGAGGGTAACCTTAACATTTTTATAAGTAATTGTGTGATCACACATACATAAATTATTTATTACACATGTGTAAACTTATGATTATATATAAATAATCACAAATAACATATAGAGTAAAATGCACGGATAGTCCCTGTGGTTTTGCAAAATAACACCTATAGTCCCCAACTTTTGAAAATTACACCGGTGCTCCCTGTGGTTTGATAGTTTGTTACTCGGATAGTCCCTGGAGTGGATGACGGTTAGTTTTCTCCGTTACGTTTAAGTGGATGTGAAATGACAAATTTACCCTTCATCTTCTCCACTCTATAAAAACAAAACAACCCCACCCCAACCCACCCCCCCTCCTTTCTCTCTGCTTAAATTCTTTTTAATTTCTTTTATTTACTAATTTTGTCACATATATATAAAACAAAATATACATGCAATTCTTATAAAAAAATTTAATAGTTTTGTCACATAATTTTTATAAATTTTCATCCAACCACTAACTCAGTTATTTTTTTCTATTAAGGTGAAGGATCTTTTAAATTTTATAAAGTAAGACAAAAATTAATTTTCTATTTTTTTATATATACATCAGTTTTATAAAAATAAAATCTACTTCAACCTCTAAATTTTATAAAACTAAAATGCTAGTGACCTTATAGAAAAAGGTCAAATAAACAAATTTTATCATATGTACTAAGTTTGTAATTCATCTTCTACTCTATTAAATTCATTCCTAACAAAAAACAGAAGCCACCCCCCTCTCTTATCAAACAATGTATCGTTACCAAACCTTAAAATTATCCACCAAATAGTAAGTGTAATGCCATGAACCAAATTATGTGACAAAACTACTAATTTTTTTATAAAAACTGCATGTATATTCTGTTTTATACATACGTGACAAAATTAATTAAATAAAAGAAATTAAAAAGAGTTTGAGTAAATTGCCAAAATCCTACCTGAGGTTTTATATTTGCATTAAGGGCATTTTGGTCATTTCACACCCACTTAACACCAAAAACTAACCTACATCCATGCCAGGGACTATCCTGAAACGAAATTACAAAAGTTAGGGATACAATTGTAATTTTAGAAAATTAGAGACTAAAGGTGAAAATGGACAAACCACAGGTACTATCCTCGCATTTTTCTCTTTAAACAATAATACTCTGTATAAAATAAATAAATAAATAAACAAAATAATTTATTGCTAGGAGGTTCTCAAAAGTTCTTAATTTTTTTCTTATGAAAACAATCAAACTTGTATAAAATATAGATAAAAAGGGTAAATTACACTTTTCGTCCTTTATGTTTGCATCAGATTACAATGGATAGCCTTTAACTTCAATAATTACAGTCACAATCTTTTATTTGGAAAACTCATTACACACTACGTCCTTTACCACTAGCTTGATTAAAATTTTCAGTTAAATCCTATCACATAAGGGTAGTTTAGTCTTTTTACCAATTAAAATATATTAAGAAAAAAGCTTTAATATTTACCTTCAACCCCCTCCATCTCTCTCAACTCACACTATCCCCTCGACCCTCTTTAAATCATCTGAAATAAAACCACCTACAAACTTATATGATCTCATTCTCATTCTTAACCTACAAAATTTTCAGTTAAATCCTCTGACGACCTACAAAATCAAAACTTCCACAACCCCTTGATTCTCATTCTTAACCTTCATCCCCACACAATCTCACTAATATCAAATACTCTTCATCTGTGAACAATCGGTCAAGAGAGAGAGGGCGTGGTAGTGGTAGGTTGGGTCGTAGGTTAAGAGAGAGGGTGAATGTGTTGGGGCGGTGATGGCGGCAGATCCGGTGGTGGTGGTTAGGTCACGGGTCAAGAGATGGAGAGGGTGAAGATGATGGGGTGGTGATGGCGGCATATCTGGTGGTGGTGGTGGTTAGGTCATGGGTCAAGAGATGGAGGGTGTGAAGGTGTTGGGGTGGCGGCAGCAGATCTTGGTGGTGGTGGCGGATTTGGTGATGGTGGTGGTGGTTGTCACAGTTGAGTGTCACGAATATAGGGGGTACTAAATCCCAACTAGAAACTACCGTTTCAGCATAATCCGCGAACCGTTTCGAGAACCAATGTGAACACAACAAAATAAACCCACTACACAACCAAAAACCTAAAAAACCCAAACCCACCCCCAAAAAAAACCCTAAACCCCACCCCTCCCAAAAAAAACTAACTCCACCCCCCCCCAAGCTAAATGCTAAAAACTAAACCCCCAAAAAAACTTAAAATATATAAAAAAATCTAAAAAACAAACAAAATTTTTTTCATAAAAATATTAAAAAAAATTGTGTATTTTTTAGATTTTTTAGGTTTTTTTGGTTGTGTTCACATTGGTTCTCGTGATTCTTGCAATAAAGTGTGAGATTCATTGGGGAACACTAAAATGTGGGGAACAGTGGGGAACCGACTCAAACAAACTCCGATTGGACTCATTCCAGCGGCGTTAGAACCGGCTCGTCGAAACCTAACGAGGATCTCTTAGCCCTAAACCCTTAATCATAACCCATAAACCCTAAATATATTAGTGTTTGGCTTTTAGGGTTTAGCTTTAGGCTTTAGGGTTTAGCTTTAGGTTTAGCCTTTAGGGTTTAGCTTTTATGGTTTATAGTTTAGATTTTACGGTTTAACTTAGGTTTTAGCCTTAATTTTTAGCTTTAGAGTTTAGGAGTTAGGATTTAGGGTTTAGGGTTATGAGATCTTAGTTAAGGTTCGACGAGCCGGTTCCAACGCCGCTGGAATGAGTCCAATCGGAGTTCGTTTGAGTCGGTTTCCCGCTGTTCCCCACTTTTTTAGCATTCCCCAATGAACCTTCCCATATATATATAGAGTTAGGATATAATAGGAAGTATATTTGGCTAAGAAGGTGTAACAACTCTCATCAAAAATCATATTTATTTAATTAATTAGTCCAATAGGAAACCCTAATTGAGACACCCAAGTGATTCTGTACAAACCCTAAAATTTTCAGAAATTTCAGAATCAGGATTAGGGCCCCTAAAACTCGGGGGGGGTAAAACCCTAGTTACGATTATCCACATAACTATCTGTCGAAATTGAATTTCATAAAACCGTCAACTCAGCAAGCCTACCCATGCACGTAGCTACCCTATGAACATAGGTAAGCCGTCGCGTAGCGCGACGACTATAGGGGTAACCAGTCGCGCTACGCGACTGGGTCAAATTTTCAGTATAAATAGAGGATGTTGGGACTTGAAATTTGGCACTTGAACGACGTAAAAACTCACAATATACGCGGAGATATCATAGAAATACTACAAAAACACACACACGATCACTAATTGCTGCCGCAATCAAGGTAATAACTCGATCGCTGCTACGATTCAATGTCCGATCGATTAAACTATCCAATGGATGTTTAAGTGCTGCCCACATTAGGGTTTATGCTTTGTCATTCGTCGTTAAATCGATGGATGTTTAAGTATCGCCCTTTGTCATTCGTTGTGAGGGATTAATCTCGTGAGTTATCGTAAATGCTGTATTAAGTTACTAACCTAGTTTGTGTGCATTATTTAAACTAGGTTATCAAGGCTAATCAGTAGGCTAAGCTCTGTTCATATTAAATCTGCAATGTGAGTCATTCTCTTTTTATCAAATTACTTTATAAAACTCTATTTGTTTTTAATGTTATAATTACGGGGATTAAGTCTTTGTAATCACCAAATTACAGCCGGTATGTGGGGTTTTGTATACATTACTTGATAATCGTCACCATTGGGGCACCCAATTGGGGATATGACCATAGTCACAGATCCGGTCGAGTGACAAATACCGTGGGTAGTTGGTTTGATATCAGAAATATTGTAATCACTCTTAATACTGTAAATTATAACAAAAGAGTCGTTTTAGTAAAAAGAATGATTCACTCAGTATATCCCGCTGACAAAACCTTTTTCAAACATGTTTCAGGTGATCTGTTGTGATCCAGGAAAAGTGCCGCGTAGCACTACAAGCTTAAGGAAGTGGCTCAATATAAATAAAGAAACATGTTTTGTAAAATAAAGGATTTCTCCGTGAAATCATATGATTGTAAAATACCGGGGTTTTATCCCGAGTTGTGAAATAAAATAATCGGGAAATTGCAGTTTTAAAAAGATCCTGAAGAAAACTTCCGCTGTTAAATTAATACCACGGGATTTTCTGTCCCGCGACTCCTGAAACGGGTCAAACCGGGTCAAGGGCCGTGACAGAAAAAGGTGGTATCAGAGCCACTGATTTAAGCCTATTAAGTATTTAGAAATACTTAATTTTACTAATTTCCATTATGTGATTATATGTTTTATTAATTGATTATTTGTTAGTTACAGTATGGGTAAACAAAAGCTGTCAAATATCTATCTTAAATTAGATAGGTCATCCAATGAGAAAGGAAGTTCATCCCAGACCAAACCCTCAAGTCACTTTGTAACCCCTGAAGAAGGAATATTTGTGCGAAAGGCACAATATGAGGAACCACTTTCTCCTAGTAAAAGAAGTCTGATTATTAAGAAGAGTAAAGAGAAAATAAAGAAATCTCGAGAGAAGAAAATTAAACAGGAAACCCAGGAATTAACCAGTAAATCACCTTGGGAGGACAAGTTAGATGAGAAATGGGCAGATCTTTATATGCTAGCTACTGTAGCAGTTAATACAAATCTTTAAATATTTTGACTCAAGGTTTTAGCACCCTTATCACCTACAGTCTAGAAACTTTATTTCAGTAAATAAATAAATTTACAATAAAAACCTAGTATGTTTTTAATTTTCAGTTATTTTGTAGTTATCCGATCTGAAATAATATTTAAAGATTTTCTATAAAATTTTGTTATAATTTTTAAACTTAGTAATTGTGTGTATTTTACAGCATGAGTGACTTGTCTGACGCCCTTCAGAACTTAAATCTCTATTCGGTAAAAATAGAGGTTTCCAGAGATTTCAATAGGTATATACCAGATATAGAAGAACCTATTGAATTTAATGCTTCACCACCTCCAGAAAAACCCAAGCCCAAGAAAAGAAGAAGATTTGTAGGATGGAGACGTGTGCGTAGGAGGAAGCCTGTCACTAGAAAGATGCCTAAAATAGAAAATCCTTTAGATAAAGGAAAGGGAATTGAAGTCGGGGAAGAATCTAGACAGATGAGGTTACAGTTTGATGAATATTCTAAGCAAATAGAAGCATGATATAATTTATAAAACAAATAAAATTTTAGAAAAATTACAATTTTGTTTGTATATTCGTTTTCGTGATTATGTGTAATTAATTGTGACATTGGATTATTTCTTTTATACTAATTATTTATCTATAAATTAATTATCAGATGGCAAACGTTGGTAATGAACCAGTTAACGAAGTTAATCAATCTGAGCAACACCCAGGGGATCAATATATGACTAGGCAAGATATAGAAAATGTCGTTGCTCGGGGAATAGCCAATGCTATTCCAGCAATAGTTGCTGCTGTTAAAAATCCAATCGAACCTCAACAAATCGTGCCTAGCAAACGCATTTCTGAAGATAACTTCAGCAATAGTGTAAATGGAGGCGGTAATCATACTAATCACAATAATAATCCACAGCAGGCTCCGCTCCCTAAGAAAATGAAAGCTGCAACGTCAGGTTGCACTTTCAAAGAATTTCTTGCTTGTAAACCCACTGAATTTGCAGGCAATGAGGGAGCAACTGCATCATTGCGTTGGTTAGAGAAAACCGAGGCAGTGATTACTATCAGTAAATGCAACAAAGACGATCAGGTCATGTACGCGTCGAATCTTTTAAAGAAGGGGCGCTTGAATGGTGGAACACTGTGTTACAAGCAAAAGGAAGAATGAGGGCATATGCGATGAACTGGGAAGAATTTAAGAGTCTTGTAGAAAGAAAATTCTGTCCTGAATATGAAAAAGATCAAATGGCAAATAAATTCTTAAATCATCGTATGATAGGTGTAGATTGTCGCAGTTATACTTCGACATTCTTCGAATATGCTAGAGTGGTACCAACGCTGGCTTCGCCAGAACCGGTACTCATTTCTCGTTATATTTGGGGATTAATTAGCGAAATCCGTAATATCGTTAAAGCTGTGAGACCTCACCCTATTGACGATGCTGTGGAATTAGCTAACACCCTAACAGATGAGCTGGTACGCACTCAAGATGAAAACAGGAAAAAGGAATTAGCTCAGAAAATTACCCAAGGATTTCGTACGGGTAATTTTCAACTCCGTCATTCTGCAGGAAATGCAAAAAGAAACACTATGGAAGATGTGATATAACCTGCATTTTTGCAAAACTGTAGGACATCGTGAAGAAAACTGCAGGAAGAAATCCACAATTTGTTACAATTGTGGAGAAGTAGGACATTTCAAAACAGAATGTCCTAAATTGATTAAACCAGCAGATAACAAAGCCAAGACGACTGACGGGGCTACTAAAAAGAATGCCAGAGCATTCCAGCTAACCACTCAAGAAGCAGAACTCATTCCAGATGTGATAGCTGGTACGTTCTTAGTTCACAACATATATGCAAAAGTATTATTTGACTCTGGTGCAAACCAAAGTTTTATCAATACTTCATTCTGCCAAGCCCTTAACTTACCTTTAATCAGCATTAGGCAAATTTTTACAGTCGAAACGGCAGATGGGAATTCAGTTAAAATAGATAAGGTTCTGCAAGATGTAGCAATAGAACTTTTAAGTCATAAATTTTCTGCAACTCTATTACCTATGAAGTTAGCTGAATTCGATGTTGTATTAGGAATGGATTGGTTAGTAGCCAACCATGCTCGAATTCTTTGTGATCAGAATTCCATAGAAATTCAGACACCCACTGGAGAAGTAATCATGATTACAGGAGATAAGCTACGTAAACCCATGAAATTCATATCAGTAATGAAAATTGCTAGTTATGAACGAAAGCAAGGAATAGTATATATGATTTCAGTAATCATTAATACTAAGGGTAAAGAACTTAAGGCTATTCCTGTAGTTTCAGAATACCCAGATGTATTCCCAGAAGAATTACCAGGGTTACCACCAGATAGGGAGGTAGAATTTAGAATTCATCTAATTCCAGGAACTACACCGATAGCCAAGGCACCTTATCGGTTAGCACCCACAGAAATGTTAGAGTTGAAAAAGCAATTAGATGAATTACTAAGCAAAGGATTCATACAACCTAGTTCATCCCCGTGGGGAGCACCAGTGTTGTTTGTAAAGAAGAAGGATGGTTCAATGAGAATGTGTATTGATTATAGAGAATTGAATAAGGTTACAATTAAGAATCGATACCCATTACCTAGGATTGATGATCTATTCGATCAACTTCAGGGGGCTAGATATTTTTCTAAGATAGATTTACGATCCGGATATCATCAATTGAAGGTACAAGAAGAAGACATACCTAAGACTGCTTTCAGAACTAGGTATGGTCATTACGAGTTTACAGTCATGCCCTTTGGGTTAACGAATGCACCTACCGCATTCATGGACATGATGAATAGGATCTGTAAACCATATTTGGATAAATTTGTAATTGTCTTTATAGACGATATACTTATTTATTCAAAAAGTCAGGAAGAACATTGTGAGCACTTGCATGCATTCTTAACTTTGTTAAGAAAAGAAAAACTGTACGCCAAATTCTCAAAGTGTGAATTTTGGTTACAAGAAGTGCAATTTCTAGGTCATATGGTGAATCACGAAGGTATTCATGTAGATCCTGCTAAGATAGAGGCAATTACCAATTGGAAGGTTCCACAAACCGCAATGGAAATTAGAAGTTTTATAGGTTTAGCTGGATATTATAGACGGTTTATTAAGGATTTTTCCAAGATAGCTGTACCATTAACTAAGCTAACCTGTAAAGCCATTAAGTTTGAATGGGGACCTAAGCAAGAAGAAGCCTTTAGAATATTGAAGCAGAAATTAACCAATGCTCCAATCCTAGCTTTACCGGAAGGGACTAAAGATTTTGAAGTTTACTGTGATGCTTCAAAACTAGGATTAGGATGTGTACTAATGCAACGCAAGAAGGTGATTGCGTATGCCTCAAGGCAATTGAAAAAGCACGAAGAAAATTATACGACACATGATTTAGAATTAGGAGCTGTAATTTTTGCCCTTAAGATTTGGAGACATTATCTTTACGGAAGTAAGTTTACTGTCTATACAGATCATAAAAGTTTAAGATATATTTTTGGGCAAAAAGAGTTAAACATGAGGCAAAGAAGATGGATGGAAATCCTAAGTGATTACGACTGTGATATTCAGTATCACGAAGGAAAGGCAAATGTAGTTGCAGATGCCTTAAGTCGTAAGTATCATGAAAAACAACGACGAGTTCGTGCTCTCAGGTTAAATCTACAATTAGATCTAATGGAACAAATAAAGAATGTCCAGGAAACAGCAATTAAAGAAGATGCTGAAGGAATGAAAGGACGAATAAAAGACTTAGAACAAGGAGCTGATGGAATTTGGAGATTCCACAAAAGTAGAATTTGGGTACCTAAACAAGGAGAATTAAGAAATAAAATTTTAGAAGAATCTCATAAATCTAGGTATACCATACACCCTGGAAATAATAAAATGTACCAAGATTTAAGGAATAATTTTTGGTGGATAGGCATGAAGAAAGATATAGCTAGATATGTTTCTAAGTGTCTTACTTGTTCACAAGTTAAAGCAGAACATCAGAAACCTTCAGGTCTACTACAACAATTAGAGATGCCTGTGTGGAAATGGGAACTTATAACAATGGATTTTGTTACTAAGTTACCCAAAACCAGAAAAGGTAATGATGCGATTTGGGTAATTGTGGATCGATTAACCAATTCAGCTCACTTTCTACCAATGAAAGAAACCTTCAGCATGGAAAGATTGGCAAAGTTGTATGTAGATGAAGTCGTATCTTTACATGGAGTTCCACTTTCCATTGTATCAGATAGGGATAGTCATTTCACTTCTCATTTCTGGAAAATTTCCAAGAAGCAATGGGAACTCGACTAAACCTAAGTACTGCATATCATCCTCAAACGGACGGGCAAAGTGAAAGAACAATCCAAACTCTAGAAGACATGCTCAGAGCATGTGTAATAGATTTTGGCGGAAATTGGGACAACCATTTACCATTAATCGAATTCTCCTATAATAATAGTTATCATTCAAGTATTGAAACTGCCCCATTCGAGGCACTATATGGAAGAAAGTGCAGAACTCCAGTTTGTTGGGCAGAAATAGGAGAAAATCAATTATCAGGTCCAGAGATTGTGCAAGAAACTACTGATAAGATCACACAAATCAAGGAAAGGCTGAAGACGGCTCGAGATCGCCAAAAGAGTTTGCAGACAATAGATGCAAGCCATTAGAATTCCAAGTTGGAGACAGAGTACTGTTGAAAGTTTCTCCCTGGAAAGGAGTTGTTAGATTCGGTAAGAAAGGAAAACTAAGTCCCAGATACGTAGGACCATTTCCAGTGATCCAACGTATAGGACCAGTTGCTTATCGTTTACAACTACCAGAAGAGTTAGCTGGAGTACATGATGTATTTCATGTATCCAATCTCAAGAAATGTCTATCAGACGAATCACTGGTAGTACCTCTTCAAGATATAGAGGTAAACGAAAAATTAAAGTTTGTAGAGAAACCTCTTCAGATCGAAGACAGAAAAGTGAAGTTTCTCAAGCACAAACGACTAGTACTTGTCAAAGTCAAGTGGGATTCAAAAAGAGGAGCAGAATACACTTGGGAACTGGAATCTGAGATAAAGAAAAAGTATCCCTATTTATTCCAGTAAATCTCGAGGACGAGATTTTTATTAAGGTAGGGAGAATGTAACAACTCTCATCAAAAATCATATTTATTTAATTAATTAGTCCAATAGGAAACCCTAATTGAGACACCCAAGTGATTCTGTACAAACCCTAAAATTTTCAGAAATTTCAGAATCAGGATTAGGGCCCCTAAAACTCAGGGGGGGGGGGTAAAACCCTAGTTACGATTATCCACATAACTATCTGTCGAAATTGAATTTCATAAAACCGTCAACTCAGCAAGCCTACCCATGCACGTAGCTACCCTATGAACATAGGTAAGCCGTCGCGTAGCGCGACGACTATAGGGGTAACCAGTCGCGCTACGCGACTGGGTCAAATTTTCAGTATAAATAGAGGATGTTGGGACTTGAAATTTGGCACTTGAACGACGTAAAAACTCACAATATATGCGGAGATATCATAGAAATACTACAAAAACACACACACGATCACTAATTGCTGCCGCAATCAGGGTAGTAACTCGATCGCTGCTACGATTCAATGTCCGATCGATTAAACTATCCAATGGATGTTTAAGTGCTGCCAACATTAGGGTTTATTCTTTGTCATTCGTCGTTAAATCGATGGATGTTTAAGTATCGCCCTTTGTCATTCGTTGTGAGGGATTAATCTCGTGAGTTATCGTAAATGCTGTATTAAGTTACTAACCTAGTTTGTGTGCATTAGTTAAACTAGGTTATCAAGGCTAATCAGTAGGCTAAGCTCTGTTCATATTAAATCTGCAATGTGAGTCATTCTCTTTTTATCAAATTACTATATAAAACTCTATTTGTTTTTAATGTTATAATTACGGGGATTAAGTCTTTGTAATCACCAAATTACTGCCGGTATGTGGGGTTTTGTATACATTACTTGATAATCGTTACCATTGGGGCAGCCAATGGGGGATATGACCATAGTCACAGATCCGGTCGAGTGACAAATACCGTGGGTAGTTGGTTTGATATCAGAAACATTGTAATCGCTCTTAATACTGTAAATTATAACAAAAGAGTCGTTTTAGTAAAAAGAATGATTCACTCAGTATTTCCCGCTGACAAAACCTTTTTCAAACATGTTTCAGGTGATCTGTTGTGATCCAGGAAAAGTGCCGCGTAGCACTACAAGCTTAAGGAAGTGGCTCAATATAAATAAAGAAACATGTTTTATAAAATAAAGGATTTCTCCGTGAAATCATATGATTGTAAAATACCGGGGTTTTATCCCGAGTTGTGAAATAAAATAATCGGGAAATTGCAGTTTTAAAAAGATCCTGAAGAAAACTTCCGCTGTTAAATTAATACCACGGGATTTTCTGTCTCGCGGCTCCTGAAACGGGTCAAACCGGGTCAAGGGCCGTGACAGAAGGCTAGGAAGTGATCTTGACCATCCATTTAGTTAATCAAGGGCTAAGATTAAATGATGGAAATTGAAGAGAAGAAAAGAGGCGCGTGAGTTTGTTTAGGGGAATTCTAGTCAATCCAAGGCAATAGTTTCTCTCTCCTCCAATTCCCCCCCATTTTTTAAACGCTAATAACTCTTTCATACGGCAATATTTTTTATAAAAATTACACCAAAAAAACGAGCGTTTTTTATCTTTAAAACGAGTATACTATTCCTATATTTTCGAAAAAAAAAATTGAAAACCCAGTTGCGTAAAACGCAATGGAAAAAAAACCTAAAAAATGACATTTTTCTAAAACGCAATGCACAAAAAACACAAAGAAATGTCTAATTTGTAAAACGCAATGGCTAGAAAACACAAAGAGATGTGTTATTTCAAAAACGCAATAGCCTAAAAACACAAAAGAAAGTGTACTTTCTAAAAAGCAATGGACTGAAAACACATAAAAATGTGTTTTACCTAAAACGCAATGCACCAAAAACACAAAGAAATGTCTTATTTCTAAAATGCAATGGCCAGAAAACACTTAAAATGTCTATTTTCTAAAACACAATGCACTGAAAACACATAAAAATGTGTTTTACCTAAAACGCAAAGCACCAAAAACACAAAGAAATGTCTTATTTATAAAATGCAATGGCCAGAAAACACTTAATAATGTCTCCTTTCTAAAACGCAATGGCCTAAAAAAACAAAAGAAAGTGTTCTCTCTAAAACTCAATGGACTGAAAACACCTAAAAATATGTTTTACCTAAAACGCAATGACTAAAAACACTTCAAAAATGTGTTTTTCTAAAACGCAATGGCCAGAAAACACATAAAAATGTCTTAGTTCTAAAACGCAATGGCCTAAAAATGTCTGTGAATTGTCTGAACCAGGAAGTAGGAGATCAAAAGGTTGTCTACGAATGCAGTTTTCCAGAGGCAATTTACAGAAAATTAAATTTTCTTAGCTCAACCCCAGCCAGGGGCTCTGCCCCTTGGACCCCGCCAGGGGCTGCCGCCCATGGGACCCTACCACCAGGAGTTCTGCCCCCAGACCCCCGCCAAGATCGTAAAACGCAATGACTAAATCAAAAACCCAGATCATAAAAATGAAATTAAAGAATTTCTTACATGGATCGAAGTCGGTTTCTTCAACGATTGATGAAATTTGAATGATAGAAACACTTATCAGCGATCGAATCGAACGGATCGAGTGATAATCTTCAAAATCACGGGAAAATACGAGATTTTGAATGAAATTAAACTGGGTTTTCTTCAAAAAAAGCTGAAGAACACGTTGATCTGGTATTTGAATCATTGATTGATGACGAAAATCGCATTATAATGTAGTGATTATTGAGATAGTAAGTGAAGAAAAGGTTGAAGATGTTGGGTTTTGAAAATGGTGGGTTTTGAAATTACTGGGGAGAAGAAGGAAGAAGAAAGGATGGGATTGACTAAAATACCCTTTCAACTTCCTATTTGATCCCCATCCTATATATATATATATATATATATATATATAGGGGATGGATCATGAAAAAACTACTTTAAATGAGAAAAAAAAACTAACCAAAAAAACCTAAAAAGCATACAAAAAAAAAACTAATTAAAAAAGCCTAAAAAACATTCCAAAAGAAAAATTTATACTGCACATGTGCAATAATACGGAAAAGCCTAAACCACCTAACCCACCCCCAACCTAAATTCACCCCCCCCCCCCCAAAAGCCTAAACCCCCCACCCCCTAAAAAAAAAACCTAAAATAAACCCTAAACATAAACCCCAAAAAACCTAAACCCCCCTCCCACCCCCCCCCCCCCGGCAAAAAAAAAAACTAAACCCCCTCCCTCCCACACCAAAAAACCTAATCCTAATCCTAAAATAAGACAACATAAGGATAAAACTCAATACATGCTTCTCATATAGAGATGTCAGTCGCGTAGGGCGACCGGGCCAGGCCCCCTCCAAAAAACCTAACCCTAAAAGCTAAATTAAACTCAAAAGCTAACTTTAAGCATATGATGCACATAAGTACACATATAATGCACATGTGCAGTACAAGTTTTTTTTTTTTTGAAAAAAAGTTTTGCGAAATTTTAAAAAGAAAAATTGTAAAAAAAATCAGTATTTTTTTAGGCTTTTTTAGTTTTCTCATTTATATGTAGTTTTCTTATGATCATCTCCCTATATATATATGGGTGGGAGTTGGCTACAAAGTCCATTTTTCCTACAAAGTGTAAAAAGGTCATAAAACATCTAATGTCAGCCATAAAACACATTCAAAACCCACAAATAACAAAGTGAAGATTACTAAAACGCAATATTTGTGGGTTTTGCATTGTGTTTTGGTTGATAAGGTTTTGATTATCGAATGAGTAACATTAGTGTGTTTTATGTTGATTATCATGTTGTGTTCTATATTCATAGTTCAAAGATGATGTGGTTGAAGTTTTGATGGACTGTTAGGGTTTGGATATTGTGTTTTAATGATCTACACTCTGTTATTTGTGGGTTTTGAGTGTGTTTTATGACTGAAATTGTGGTGTTTTATAACTTTGTGCACTTTGTAGGAAAAATGAACTTTGTAACCGAACCCCACCATATATATATATATATACACACCATATATGACATGGACATATATATGGATTCCCCAAAGTACAAAATCATCAACTTAGTAGATGATTTTGGTTGGTCATGAATAAGATAAAAATGTACAATTAACCAATTTGCTAAGCAGCCAAATAAGGACAACCCGGACGTGTACATACCCAAGATGGTAAATATTGGAGACGAGGTGGGGTTGGCTTACTTTTATGTCTTGGAAGCTACTTAATTAGATATGCATCTAACCAAAGAACAAGCAAGTGGGGTAGGTGGAATCATGGTTGAAGAACCAAGATTCCATTGTTCACACCTTACCAACACTCAAGTCTTTCAACATTGAGGATTGAAGACTTGGATTGGTTTGGTTTCAACACTTATAGGTTATTTGGAACCTTTAGGGCAGTAGCTAATTGAGGTTTTTGGGCCTCTAATCTTATGGAAATCAACCATACACAAGCCCCACAACCATAGGTTTGATTGGGAACAAAGTTGGTACAAGATTCCCACAAGGTTTGATTTGGGCCTCTAATCTTAATGAAATATGTTTGTAAAAGTTTTACAAAACAGAATTCAAATCTGAATTTTTTGGAGCCTCATATAAGTGATGTAACACTTTGTCACACCTTGTAGGACCGTGGGTAACATTATTGAAGTTCATCCAAGTAGATTTAAGAAAGAAAATAAGAAGAAAGACGTAGAACAAAGTCCAAAATCACTGTTTTGGACGTGTGCACAATCTGCCAACACTTGGAAGTTTGGATGATTTGTGAGATCTTGGGAGTGATTTGAGAGAGTGTAAAGGGTTGAGAGAGTGTGGAGGAGGCTTATTTATAAGGGGGATATTAGGGTTTGACATTTAATGAAGTTAGGTTGAGGTTAGATGGTTGGGAGGTGACATAAGTGCAAAATTCGTGAGCTGAACAAAGAGTCTGCTGCCAGACCCCCTTACGGACCGTAAGGTAGGGCTTGCGGTCCGAAAGCCTTTCCGGAAAAAAAATTACATTTTAGTCCTTGTTGCTACTAGTTAGGTTATATTATGCAATAAACTTATGTGTGAAATATAAATTATGGTCTAAAGGGTGGTGTTAAGCATGTTATGAATATAGTGTATGAGTTGATTGAGTCCAAACATCGAATAAACATGGATACTTGTCGGTTTCGTATAAATTTTATATATTGAGTGATTGATTGCATGTTGTGTAAGCGTGATTAAACAAGATTGAGATATAACATGATTTTCATTATGATCAAAGTCTCGTGATTACAAAGGTCTATACGAAGTACGAATACAATTTACTAAAAACGAAAGTATGAAAATACGCATGGTTACATCAAAGATCCGATTCTTAAGGAATTACATAACTCAAAATATTCGGTAAATCCTGGAAGAGATAAAATGTACCAGGATTTGAAAAGAAATTATCGGTGGATGGGCATGAAGAAGTCCATAGCCATCCATATAGCTCAATGTTTGACGTGTTTTCAAGTTAAAGCTGAACATCAGAAACCGACGAATTTGTTAAAAATATTATTGTCTAATTTAGGCCGTTTGTTTAAGTGCTTATACACACCAATTTAAAGGTCAATCCCACCTTTTCAAATACTTTTGGTGTTTTGTTTTCAAGTGAGGTTTCTTTTCATTTAAAAAAATGATATAGTCTAACTTGGGACGTTTATTTAATTATTCGGTTATCATTTTAGATGTGTAAAGTTTATGACACTGATAGACCACACCGATCCAATTAACTCCAAAGCTTTATAAAAATTAATAGGAGAAATATATAACCTATCACGAGAGCTTTGATACACTAACATAAACGAGTACTGCGTTGCAACATGTCGCTTGCCGCAACATCCCATAGGTTTCCTTAGAGATGGGCATATCCGGTTCTTTTTAAACCGGAACCGGTTCCAAACCGTACCCGGTTCTTGAATGAGTGTCAATGGAACCGGTTCTTGATGTAACCGGTTCCGATTCCTACCCGGGTTTTAACCATTAAAACTAGAACCGAGTGTAACCGGTTTCGGGTAGGGTTGGAACCGGTTCTTGGTGTAACCGGTTCCAGTTCCTACCCGGGTTTTAACCATTAAAAATACTGTAGGAACTCGTTCCTACCTAAGGCTGTTCTTTTTTATCCGAAACCCGAAAACCGACCCGAATTCAAAGTCACCCGAACCCGAATTAGAGAATAACTGAAAAACCGGAACCCGAACAACCCGAACCACACCAACCTGAACCTTAAATGGGTCGGTTATCGGGTCACTTTTTCCCAACCAAAAACCCGAACAACCCGACCCAAATAACCCGAAACTTGAAACCCGAATAAAAACCGGAACATTAGTTTTCTTTTTTTATAGATGCGATTTGATTTGGAGTGTTTTGTATTTGAAACATTAAGTTTTGAGACTTTTGAATATTATCATACCATATTGTTAAATGATGTTTGAATATGTGATGATATTTTTTTAACAACATGATATATATGATGATATTTTCTAAAAAAAACATTCTTTTTTTCATTTTACATTTAAACCTGAAAAACGAACAACCCGACCCGAACTAACCCGAAGCCGAATAACCCATACCCGAATAACCCGAACTTTAAATGGGTTGGGTATCGGGTCACTTTTTCCTAACCAAAACCCGAACAACCCGACACGAAAACCCGAAACCCGAAAAAATAACCCGAAGAACACCCCTATTCCTACCCGGGTTTTGAACCGGAAAACGTACATTAAACCCGAACCGACCCAAGGAAAGATGCGTGGAGGGTTTGAGAATTGATTTTTGTTTTCTTTTATTTGATTTTGATAACTCGTTTCGTTCATCTTTTATGTGTTATAAAATTACGAACATGGTTAACTCATCAAATAGCTTTCTTCTTAGTTTTAGTTTTCTTGTGTTCTTCCATGTCGTCTGGTATATGAAAAAAAAACCCTGGCAGTGTACGGATTATATATAGAGAGTGGTTAAAAGCTAAGGATTACAAGATACAACTCCTATAGAATAAAGTACAAGTTGTTAAATCTCTTTGCTTTGGATGTTGATTATTTTGATTTGGGAAAGTACATTTACATTATATATTTAATAGAATATATGATAATATAATCTAAACGCAGAAAACATTAAAAAAAACAAACGATAAAACTCTGCCACAAGTCACGCTGATGCTGGTTTTCGTCCGGGTATGAACCGGGTACGAATCTACGGGTAGGAATCGAGTCCGGGTAGGAACCGGGTACGAACCGATTTTATTTATAAAATGTGGAACCGGGTTGGAACCAACGGGTTTTTTGAACCCGGAACCGGTTCTTCTATAGGACGGGTAGAAACTGGAACCGGTTCGAGGTCGGTTCTACCGGTTCGGGTTTGGAACCGGTTATTATGCCCATCTCTAGGTTTCCTATTAAATAAAAATATTTTATATTATTCAATTTGTATATATGTTTTAATATCTAAACTTTTTTTTTCAACAGCATCTTTTAATATGTAAAAAGAATGAATTCTCAACCATATTGGCCACGTGATTTTATTTTATTAAATGTAATGTAATGATGATGATAATGATGTTATGTCACTTTCAATATTTAAGGTAGAATTAAATAAAGGGTCCTAATAATTTTACATGGTATCATCTTATTCTAATATGGTAGATACAGGTCGTATAAGGTTATACGGCTTGTATAGAATAAAATGAACCGACAAAGGCTGTGTCAGCTAAACCCCCCAAAAAAACCTATAAAAAAAACTAACCCTCCCAACCCCCAAAAACCTAACCCCCCACCCAAGCTAAATGCTAAAAACTAAACCCCAAAAAAAACTTAAAAAATGTTAAAAAATCTAAAAAACACACAAAACTTTTTTCATAAAAAATATTAAAAAAATTTTGTGTGTTTTTTAGATTTTTTAGGTATTTTTGGTTGTGTTCACATCGGTTCTCGTGATTCTCGCAATAAAGGGTGGTTCTAAATGATCATTCTCCTATACATATATATAGTGAGGTTCATTGGGGAACACTAAAAAAGTGGGGAACAGTGGAGAACCGACTCAAACGAACTCCGATTGAACTCATTCCAGCGGCGTTGGAACCGGCTCGTCGAACCATAACGAGGATCTCTTAACCCTAAATCATAACCCATAAACCCTAAATATATTAGGGTTTGGCTTTTAGGGTTTGGCTATAGGGTTTAGCAAAATTCGTGAGCTGAACAAAGAGTCTGCTGCCAGACCCCCTTACGGATCGTAAGTAGGGATGGCAATCAAACCCGAACCCGCTGGGTAAACCCGAAACCCGACACATTTGGGACGGGTTTGGGGTCGGTTAATCGGGTTTGAGACGGGTTTGGGAATAGTTTATATTTTTTCGCGGGTTTGGGACGGATTTGGGATTTAGTGATATACCCGTTTATCCTACCCAATTACCCGAAAAGTGTACCCGTTTACCCGATTGTATACCCGATATACTTTTTTTATATTATTATATATGTATATATATGATATATCCATTTTTACATATATAGGTATCCTATTCCGTATACATTGTAGTTATTTGATATATATTTTTATAATGACAATACAAAATATAACCGGTTAGTAGTTACCCGATATATACCAACGGGTTTTGAGATGAGTATACCCGACGAGTAACCTTTTTAAATTAACGGGTTTACCCGAAACCCGCGGGTATACCCGATACCCGATGGTATTTACCAGCTAGAAACCCGACGGGTTTTGGGACAGGTTTGGGACAAACTTATCTAACCGGGTTTGGGTTTGGGAGTACCTAAACCCGTCACAAACCCGACCCATTGCCATCCCTAACCGTAAGGTAGGGCTTTCGGTCCGTAAGGCTTTCCGGAAAAAAAATTACATTTTAGTCCTTGTTGCTACTAGTTGGGTTATATTATGCAATAAACGTATGTGTGAAACATAAATTATGGTCTAAAGGGTGGTGTTAAGCATGTTATGAATATAGTGTATGAGTTGATTGAGTCCAAACATCGAATAAACATGGATACTTGTCGGTTTCATATAAATTATATATATTGAGCGATTGATTGCATGTTGTGTAAGCGTGATTAAACAAGATTGAGATATAATATGATTTTCATTATGATCAAAGTCTCATGATTACAAAGGTCTATACGAAGTACCAATACAATTTACTAAAAACGAAAGTATGAAAATACGCATGGTTACATCAAAGATCCGATTCTTAAGGAATTACATAACTCAAAATAATCGGTACATCCTGGAAGAGATAAAATGTACCAGGATTTGAAAAGAAATTATCGGTGGATGGGAATGAAGAAGTCCATAGCCATCCATATAGCTAAATGTTTGACGTGTTCGCAAGTTAAAGTTGAACACCAGAAACCGTCGAATTTGTTAAAAATATTATTGTCTAATTTGGGCCGTTTGTTTAAATGCTTATACACACCAATTTAAAGGCCAATCCCACCTTTTCAAATACTTTTGGTGTTTTGTTTTCAAGTGAGGTTTCTTTGTTCATTTAAAAAAAATGATATAGTCTAACTTCGGACGTTTATTTAATTATTCAGTTATCATTTTAGATGTGTAAAGTTTATGACATTGATAGACCACACCGATCCTATTAACTCGAAAGCTTTATAAATATTAATAGGAGAAATATATAACCTATCACGAGAGCTTTGATACACTAACATAAACGAGTACTACGTTGCAACATGTCGCTTGCCGCAACATCCCATAGGTTTCCTACTAGTTCCTATTAAATAAAAATATTTTATATTATTCAATTTGTATTTATGTTTTAATATCTAAACTTTTTTTTTCAACAGCATCTTTTAATATGTAAAAAGAATGAATTCTCAACCATATTGGCTACCTGATTTTATTTTATTAAATGTAATGTAATGATGATGATAATGATGTTATGTCACTTTCAATATTTAAGGTAGAATTAAATAAATTCAAACGTGCGGAAACCATTGCATAGTTAAAAAAATGGAAATTCCTATATATAGGGGAGTGAATCCAATTGTATGATTGTACCCTTCAAAGTTGAAAGTTAGTTGAGTTCTGGTGTCATGGAGATCAGTTACATGATACTACTTTTCCTTTTCTTCATGTTTATGCATCTGACATATTTATCAAACTCCAAGTCTATCATCAAGAATCTCCCTGGTTTTCATGGTGATCTCCCATTCACTCTTGAAACTGGGTATGTATTTCAGTATTTGTATTTTCAAAACTTTATATAATGGAAACCTGTTTTTGTTTTCATGTATTTACTTTTTCTTATTTGTTTAATTAATTGATGAAAGATATGTGGGAATTGGAGAAGACGATGTGGTTCAGGTCTTCTACTACTTTGTTGAATCACAAAGAGACCCTTTGCACGACCCTCTTCTTCTTTATATTCCTGGTGGCCCTGGTGCTTCCGGACTATATCCTCTCCTCTATCAAATCGGTAAGTTTATTATACTGGTTTTCTGCCGACAGAGGTTGTGGACCTACTTAGTCGAATTCAAAGGGTTATGCGTAGTAATGTTATGACCCTGAGATCTGAGATCTATGATGTAGTTAATAAGAATTAGTTTTGCTATTCAAAAAGGGTATGGGCGTAGCTTTTTGCCCGTTTACCAACTATCTCGATGTAAATTCATAACACGAAAAATAATTTATGAATTTTAATAGCTCCAGGTGCTTAAAGAACAAAACGTTAAAACCATCAAATTTACGCATGTGAGTTCATTTTCACATTAAATAATTTCAATCAATATTATGAAGTTCTCAACAGAAATTAAAAGTCGGTCAATCGACTGCTGCCATGTTAATCAGTAGAAATTATAAAAACAATATGTTGTCAACCTAATTTATAAAATTTAAATGTTTGGTAGAACTAATTTACGTAGTCTTAATATTTTTTTGGAACAAAAAAAAAAAAAAAACAATAAAGTGAATCAGCAACATCAATTAAGCAATTAAAGATACTCAAATGTACAATAATCAATACTCAATACGAAGTTGTTATTAGCACTTTGTCAATTTTGAACTTGTAAAGAAAAATGGGTTGAAACAAATGGCTCAAAGAAAAATGGGTTGAAACAAAGGCTTGAATCGGAAGGTTCCAACCAGTCGGCTGTTATCACAGTCTCAAGGACCTGATTTCAGTAATCAACAAAAACCGAAAAACAATAAACCCGCTCTATTTATACTAAATAATTAAAAGATAAATATGGAAATTAGAATACAACTAACAAATAAAAGATTTCATCATGAATTCTTCCACATGAGTAGTCACTTTCCATTAGCTTCCCTTATTTAATTTATACTAAACAATTAAAAGATAAATATGGAAATTAGAAAAATGGGTTGAAACATTCGCCTCGAAACTTAGTCGGGGGTTTGGTTTTGGTTTTTAATGAAGTTTTAGTTTTTAAAAAAAAAGCATAACATACACTTGTAAATCTAGTAGAGTAACTAACTTTAGGTAGGTGAGACCACTAAAGTTGCTATTTATATAATTAAAAGAAGCAAATGATGTCAGTCCAACTGGTTGATGCACCAGGGTTTTACCCATGATGCCCGGGTTCGATCCCCACTTGAGGCGGTTTATTCCTCTCTGTGGCGGCTCTCAATCCGTCAAGCCCTATGATGGGCGAGGCACCTGTGGGGTTTTTCCTTTGGACGCCAGTCACTCTCTGATGCCAGCTGGGGCACGGTTAAGACACTCACGTCTGGCCGGAGAGGGGCGACGGGCCTCCCCAATGCGAGGGGGTGTGGGGTGTCTCGCACCCAAAAAATTGTGACACCTTGGCGTTCAAAAAAAAAAATATAATTAAAAGAAATGAAAAGGACGTGTTATTAATGTCTTTGACTTTTTGCGTAATCTAGCAAATTAATAAAACTAAAAGAAATAAAAAAGATGTGGTGATAATATCTTTTAGGGGTGAGCATGATTCGATGCAGTTCAGTTATTGCCTAAAACCGAAACGATAAATGCACACTTCGGTTATCAAAAATCTTATCCGCTCGATTTCGGTTAATGCGATTTTTGTTTCTAAAGTTAGGCTTTAAAAGTGTGGGTCAGACAAAATAAATGCGCAAACAATAAATATACATAGGTAAAGTTCTTAGAATATCAATTATATTTGAGTACCACATGCATACTAAATATACATAGATAAAGTTTGTAGAATATATTACAAGTGTATAAAATACAAATATAGATATACATTTAGAAATATGGATTGGTACTAAATTAAATTTTGGTATTTAATCGAATGAATTTTAATAACTACTAGTTTTTTACGTCGCGCGTTGCGACGAAATAGAGCAAATGATAATAAAAAACAAACGTTATTTGAAAATAAACCATGTTTTTTAGAAAAGTCAAACCATTGGAACGTTTTAGTTTACCATCAAATAAATACTTTATTTTTCGTACAAATTCGATTTTAACAAAACTTATAATGAAATGTTGAGAGAAAAAAATCAAGCACAACTATATACTTAAGTTTTTAGAAAAAAAAGTTATAACATAAATTATTAAAGAAGTATCAAATTAATTGATTAATTAATATATGTTCTAAAAAAGAAAAAAAGAATTATTAAAAATGGTAAAGGAAATATATGGTTTTAAAAGAGAAAAAAATTTAAAAAAAAATGTTATTAAAAGTAAATATAATAATAAACTATTATAATACATTAAATAAATAAATAATAAAAAGATATATATTATTTAAAAAATAAAGTTACTATTTATCGTCCGTCATCAAATATATATAAAGAAAATATATGCTTTTAAAAGAGGAAAAAAATAAAAAAATATGTTAAAAGTAAATATAATAATATAATAATATAATATTACAATATATTAAATAAATAAATAAATAATAAAAAGCTATATATTATTATTAAAATAAAGTTACAATTAATTGTCCTTTATATATTACATATAACTAGTTTTTTCTTACGTCGCGGGTTGCGGCGAAACCGAGCAAATAATAATGTAAAACAAACGTGATTTGAAAATAAACATGTTTAGAAAGCCAAACTATTAGAACGATTTAGTTTTTTATCGTACCGTTTTATGACACCAAATAAATACTTTATTTTGATTTATTTTGAATACAACTTCATTTTTTAACAAAACTTATAACAGAATGTTAAGGGAAAAATTATGTTTTTAGAAAAAAGTTATAAATGTAAATTATTAAAAAAATATCAAATTAATCGATAAATTAATATATGTTCTATAAAAAAGAAAAAAGTTATTAAAAAATAGGTAAAGGAAATATATTGTTTTGTTTAAAAAAAATTAAAAATATGTTATTAAAAGTAAACACAATAATAAACTATTATAATATATTAAATAAAAATAATAGTAAAAAGCTATATATTTAGTAAAAAAATTTATAAATATAAATTAGTAAATAAATATCAAATTAATCGATAAATTAATATATGTTTTTAAAAAAAAGTATTAATATATGTTATAAAAAAAGAAAATAGAATTATTAAAAATGTTAAACGAAATATATTTTTTAAAAAAGGAAAAAAATAAAAAATATATTATTAAAAGTAAATATAATAATAAACCATTATAATATATTAAATAAAAATAATAATAAAATACTACATATTATTATAAAAATAAAATTACTATTCATCGTTATTCATTAACAAAATATATATATATAGGGAGAAGATCATGCGAGAACCACCTCTTATTGCGAGAACCAATGTGAAAACAATCAAAAATGCCTAAAAATAGTTAAAAATAACACAATTTTTTTTTTAATATTTTTATATAAAATTCGCTACTTTTCGAAGCAAAAAAAAATCTTTTTTTGCCACTAAAAGTAGCGATTTGAGCATAAAAAATATTAAAAAAAAATTTAGATTTTTTTTTTTATTTTTTTAGATTTTTTGGGGGTTTAGTTTTTAGCATTTTAGCTTGGATGGGGGGGGGGGGGTTAGGTTTTTTGGGGGTTTTAGTTTTTAGCATTTAGCTTGGGGGGGGGGGGGGGGTTTAGGTTTTTTTTGGGGGGGGGGGGGGGGTTAGGTTTTTTTAGGGTTTTTTTAGCTATTTTAGGTTGTGTTCACATTGGTTCTCGCGGTTCTCGTAATAAATGGAGTTCTCGCATGAGCCCCTCCCTATATATATATATATATAATATAATTAGTCAACTTTATTTTGGAAAATTAAAGAAAGGTTATAATAGGATGGAAATGACATCTGAGAATGGTTATATAAAGTTACTATTCATCGTTATATATATAGAATATAATTATGACCGGAAATTAAGTTCAACATTCATATGTTAAGTGAAAGTGTAAAATACAATATTTTTCTTAACGTATGAGCGTACACTGTGAAATTACGCACGTTGTAAAACTCAAAACCCTAATCACCCATTTTGACAAACCATAATCTCGCATGTTATAATTATGTAATGAAGCATGTTATAATTATGTAATAAAGCATGTTATAGTTTTCAACAAGCATAATTATGGTTTTTCAACATGCATGATTAAGGTCAGCCACCCCCTCCGGCCCACTATGTTGCGCCCCTGAGTATACACCTTAAAAAGTTACACGTGTTATTTTCCTTCACTCAACACAAAAGAAATTAAAGTAAGTGTTTTAATCTTGCCTTTGAAAAGAAAAATTATGCCTTTAAAAATGTGTTTTAATCTTGACAGGAGGTTTTTATAATGAGTTTTACAAGGGTTTTTTCGTTTTTATATACAGATTTTCTAATTTATATATTTTTTTAACGGCAATTTTTTTATTCTTTTTTTGTCTGTAGGACTTGAACCCAAGATCTTCCCCTCCTAAGTTGTTTAAAATCTTTGCCTTTTCCAATGGACCACCACCCCATTGGTTCTAATTTATATATAAAAGTTCTATAACGTGCATTTTTATTACGTTTTATGTAATGAGGCATAGGGATGAGCACGGTACCCGTTCGGTACCGAACCAGTACCGGTACCGAATAATGGGGAAACTTGATACCGGTATTTACCGGTGTTTTACCCGTAAATACCGGTATCGTACCTGTATTGGTACCGAAAAACAGGGAAAATGGGAACCGGTACCAAATATACCCGGTACGTTCGGTACCGGTACCCAATACCAAATTCTCATCCCTAATGGGGCATAATAAATTAGCGCTTTTTTTACGTTTTTTTTTCCGGATTTTGGTTGTCGATTGATTACTGCTTAGCGCGGTTTTACGACCCAACTGCACGCAACACTTGCGTTAAACACTAGTTTGTATAATATCAAAAATAAAATAATTAATAGACAGGTGATTTAATAAACAATTAATAAAAGTCATATGAAAAGTGACGGTTCTTCTAGATCCTCAACTTTGATATTCCGGTAGGGAACCGATGAAGAAACAACCATGGCTAATGTGTGTTTTAGTGTGTGTGAAATAGAGCAGACTGTTTTAATATGTGAGGGATCAGTGTGGTTTCGGTGTGTGCAAAGAAGAAATAACCTGTGTTTTAGTGTGTATGTGTGTGAGAGAGTAGACTTGTTTTCAGTAGGCACATGTTTGAGATAGTTTATAGCATTTAAGTACACATATATATTTCTAACAATGAGCATTTAAGTATATATATTTCTAACAATGCAATATTTTAAGGCTAGAGGGTGAGGGTTATGATTGGGACATGATTCACCACCTAGGAACATGAATCGAAGATTACACCACCCTCTTTGTTTGATCCACCATGGTTTGCATGGATTAAACCATGGCAACCATGGTCCTACTTTCCATTTTTTTAAAAATCCTTTCCCTTTACAAAAATAAATTAAAATAAATAAGAGGATGGTGGTTTGGGTTATGACCAGGGTAATGGTTTTGGATAGTAGTTTAGAGGTGGGTGACATGGTGAGGTGAAGGGTTATGGTGGTCATGAGCCCACACCCTGGCCTAATGCTGCTTATTATATATTTTTCTGCACAGATTTAAAATCGAAACTAAGCCGACTGGTCAAAAACGATTACATCAAAAAGCAAAATTACACCAATTATTCCGGTCTACAACCTCTTTGTTTTGCCTATGTTTAAACCAAAGAAAACTCATTGTCTTGATATTCGCCACAATATCCGCCACCTTGAAACTCTTATGCTCGAACAAACTTTGGTTTTTTGGACGCCAAATCCACCAACACGCTATAATAAAAACTCCTCGAATGACTTCCTTCCTTGTGGTCGACTCCGAGCAAGTGTTGTAGAAGTCGAACAAATCACTAACTGTTGTAGGATCGAGAATCGATCTGAACGAGTCTTCAGAAGAGCTCTAAACTGATTCAAAGGCGGAATACGATGAATCAGAGTTTGTTTCAGCTTGATATTCACTATTAACTGTCTATTATATTGATTCTAGAACGTTTACAGACTTGGAGACACTTCGGCAGCACCTCACTACCGGAATCTAAAAGTTACAAATGAAAATTACAAGTCACCTATTTATACTAACTCCACTTCGTTTGAACAAGCACCTCCAGTTCATACGAACTGGTCCAGTTCGTATGAACTGGCCACTTCGTTTGAATGTCCACTTCGTTTGAACATCCACTTCGTTTGAACATCCACTTCGTTTGAACATTCACTTCGTTTGAACTGGCTTGTTCTTGACTTGTTTCATGTTTAACTCGAACTGGGTGACTTGATCTTTCATTACTAATCTAAGACTCGAACGAAGATGAAGTCGACAGACAACTGCACTAACAGACTCCCCCTTGAATGTTGACGGAATCTTCAGTGAGAGTCTTCATCATGACGACTCTTCAATCTTGATCAGTCTTCTTCAGGAACTCTTCCTGGAATCATGAACCCGGATCTTTCTCTGGCTCTAACTCTCGTCAGACTCCCCCTATCATCAAGCTGGGATCGCCGTCTGGAATTTGTTATCACCATTGAAATCAAATCCTGGCTTTTTCAATTTAAGCTCTCTTCAGGTTCTGATGCATCTCCTGGCTTTCCGTAGCAACAGGATCAGAAACCTACATATCTCAAACACACAATTTACAAACCAACAATGTTGTGATTCAACTTAATGAATCAACTAAACATTTGAGAATCACTTTCATTTAAACTTGATCAAGAATTTAAAACATTCAAAATTCTGATTCAAATTAATGAATCATTTTAAACATTTCAAACCAATTAACCAACCCAACTGTTCATCTTGTTTAGCCTTTGAGATTTTGAATATCAGCTTTTCAACATCAGTTGTCGAAAATCTTTTTGGATTTTTCAAAAACATAAATGCAATAACAGAAATAAAATGCAGAAATGAAAAATCTACAAACATATTTTTTGTGAGTTTGTGAAAGAGGATCATATCAGTTTTTAGACAAAACACAAGCACCGTTAAGCTTTTAATCGTTTTAAGCTCTAAACGATTCACATTGATTGACGATATATTTGTCCTCTTAAGCTCAATCTAAAAACTTTCGACATGCTTACCGATACGTTAAGGTATATTAAGATAGCACTAAGTTCTTATGGACCCCACGATCTCAGCATATCCCCTCATCTTGCAATACACTGACTCAAGTAATGCCTTTAAACTTTATCAACTGTGATTTGTGCGAAAACAAAGCAGAATGTTTAAACATTAACAATCAGGTCGATACTTCCGTATACGCAGAGAAAGTCCAATGTTTAAACAAAATAAGAAAATAAAAATAAGTTGAAGTTGTTTAGGCTTTAACCACCAAGTCGATACTCCCGTATACGCAGAGGTGATCCAAAGCTTAAACGAAACACCAAAGAAAATAAAACAGAACGTTTAGGCAACAACATCCAGATCGATACTCACGTATACGCAGAGGATGTCCGATGCTTAAACAAAATAAAGAAATAAAACAAGTTTAAATCTTTGCAAAATGAAATGCACAATCACAACGACTTTTTAGCAAAGTTGTGAAAGTTCACAAACTTAACCAGTTTTATGTCTTTCGACAATCAGCGATTACTGAGTAGGCACACAATCAAGAAGGACAAAACTAAGTACTATGCTTTCG
Source organism: Helianthus tuberosus (assembly GCA_030545235.1). Classification (NCBI taxonomy): domain Eukaryota; kingdom Viridiplantae; phylum Streptophyta; class Magnoliopsida; order Asterales; family Asteraceae; genus Helianthus; species Helianthus tuberosus. The sequence goes on along the minus strand of CM060426.1, from coordinate 139,546,711 downwards.
ACCATGTTTCCCACTAGAACTAGGCTTTTTCATTTAAGTTTGTATCGTTTTCGCAAATCTACTAGTCTAGCTGAGCCTACCGTCACATCTTTAGTGAGATCGTTTATCACATTTAGACTTTACATATCTTTAGCATGCTGTGATAGTCCATTGATTTTCTATCATTTCCTCTTGTTTCAGCAAAACTCATTTTTGCATTTTTCAATGTTTTTGACATTTTCAAATTTTCTAATTTTTTTAAAATTTTTACTCCCCCTAAAATCAAAATATGTCTCAATTTTGATTTTCTGGGAAAATTTGAAAACAAACTGTACAAGAAATGTGACAACATGATGAGAATCACTTCAATTCTCCATTCACTTGGCTTGAACAATCAGAACTCCCCCTCACAACAAACTATTTTCCCATAATGATTTCAAAACACTTAAGTTTGTTTTAATCAAAATGGTTTTTCCGGAAAATAAGTTTTGTGTGTCTTTTCACAAATTCGGGGTTTCATCCATCACCTTGTTTTCTTTAACCACTTGTAAAAATTTAACATTTGTAAGATCAATCCACAAACATCACTTTGTAGAAAATCAAGTACAACTTAATGTCCCTGATTTACCACTTGTAAGACGAAATATCACTTTCGTGAATTTCTCAAGAAATATGCCGATTCATGTTCCACGCTTACCAACCTGGGAACTCCGGCAAGTCAGGTTTTTCTATTTAAACAGATTCACCCAAGCCTGACGGTCCTTGGGTGATTTCGAATTCTTGTTCAACAATGGTGGAAAATTTGCATCATCCATTGTTAAACCTGAATTCTCCATTTTTACCTTAACACATGGCTCTTCTGGCTTTACCACACCAGATTCATCGCCTGAATGTGGCTTGTCTGACTTTGAGGAGCCAGATTCATTGCCTGATGGTGGCTTGTCTGACTTTGACACATCAGATTCATCGCCGACCATTTTCTTCTTCTTCTTTTCTTCTTTCGTCCTCAGATTTGTATCTGATGAATACGTCTTGCTTGACTTTACAGTTGAGGAAGTTGATTCATCAGAACTCTTATTCAATCTATTCGATAAACCCGAGGACAAAATCTTCTCGAGATACTCTCTTGACTTCTTTCTCTTCTTCCTCAGTCTGTCTTTTTGCCCTTGAGAAAGCTTCACTTTCGTTTCTTGAACTTTAGGTTCTTGAACCTTCTGTTCTTTGGGCTTGACAATGACTGTTTTCTTTGCCATTTTATGAGAATTAACCCTCAATCTTTCATTTGATCTCCTTGGGCAATCTCTGGCAATGTGGCCAATGATGTTGCAGTTAAAACATCTTCTTGACTCAAACCTCCAACTCTGGCAGTTAACAGCAATGTGTCCTTGATAACCGCATCGGTAACACACTCTGTTATCATACCAATCACCATTTTCAGTCCAAACATTCAGATCATAACACTGTTTGGCTTGGTGATAATCCTTGCTCTTCTTGTTTGCTGGATTTGACTTTTGAGCACTGTGGTCCGACCTGCACCACTTATTACCAACAATTTTAGAGTTTTCATTTTTCGATTTTTGTAATTTTTCATTGCGATTGGATGATCGAACTGATGAGCTTTTATTATCTTTTTGAACATTTTTCAAAATTTTCTCTTTTTGTTTTTGTTCCACTTTCTTCTTCAAAGGTTTTTGCTTATAGCATTCTCCCTTTTCAGTTGATTGTGGAACAGTTTCTTGAAACTTTTCTTTTAATTTCAAAAACAATTTTTGTTTTTCAATTTTATCTTTTTCATCATCAGATTTCTCATCACAATCTTCAACTTTGACTTTGTCAAAGTTTGTGACATCGTCACTTATTGGAACAGAATTGATCGGTTTTGGACATGGATAATCTGGTGTTGATGACGAAGTCTCAAAACCTTTCAATTTCTCTTCAAGCTCTTTGATTTTAACCCGAGCCTTTTCAGCTTCTTTTTCAAGTCGAATAATTGTCTGAAGATGAGAATTTATTACTTTTTGTTTTTCAATGTTATTTTTGCTAAAAACAGATCTCCCATCTTCAAGAATCTTTATTTGACTTTGAAATTCTTTTTCAATTTTTAATTTTTCATTTTCAAACATTTTTATTTTATTTTCAAAATCTTTTTCTTTTTCTTTCAAAATTTTGTTTTCCAATGTCAAACTATCCACATCACTCAACAGTTTGACATTTTCAGATTTTAATTTTTCACAATTTAAGCACATCCCAGATATCTTTTCATCATCAGATGTCTTTTCTTCATCAGCTTTCTTTTCATCCTTGAAAGCTGGAATTACTTCAACCTGTTCTTTTACCTCTTGTACATTTACTTCAGGTTTGACTTCATCAACCTGTGACAATTCAGTTGTCTCTTTTTGTTCAGATGTTTCTTGATGATTTTTGTCAACCTGTTTCTCCTCAACTTGAACACATTTATCAGGTTTGACTTCATCATTCTGTGACAACTTAATTGTCTCATTTTGTTCAGGTGTTTCTTGATGAAGACTTACAACCTAATTTTCCTCAGATTTTATACTTTCTTTCACAGTAGCTGCCTCATCAAACTTTATCTTTGCAGCTTGTTTATTTTTAAGCTTTTCCAGTGTACCTGCATAAAACATATCAAACAATTGAGGTCCAAACATTCTTTTATAATTTTCAAGTTTTTCAATTTCTTCACTGTCATCGTCACTCTCTTCATCTGATGAGTGATCAAACACTGGAGCTTTTTCTGAAACAACTTCTGTAAGATTATCAGTTTTTTCTGAATCAACTTCTAAACCCTTTTCAATTTTATCTAAAACAGTTTCTGGATCCTCTGTTATTGAAACTGGTTCTTTTGAAATTGATTCTTTCCGAACTGATTCTTCTTCATTCTTAAAATAGCTCTCTTGTTGAGATACATAGTAAAACAATGCAATTTCTTCTTCAGTTTCCATGTTTTCGGTAAACAATTTCACAAACTCAGCTTTCAAACGAACTGGAGTCAAGTTTCAAACAAATTGTCAAACTTTCAAACGAATTGACAAATCACCCTTCGTGCGAACTGATCAAACCTCAAACAAACTGGGAATTGGTGCGAACTGGATTGTTTTCCAACAATCTAAACTGTTCACACGAACTGATCTGAAGTTCAAGATCAAACGATCTCAGGTTCACACGAACTGAGTTCTTCAAATGAACTAAAAACCGAATCTCAAACGAACTGAAATCTTTTAAGCGAACTGAGATAAAACTTCAAACGACCTCTTGTCAAACGATCTTACTTCTCAACCAAACTAGAACCCTTCAAATGAACTCAGATCTTCACACGAACTGAGGTTCAGACGAACTGGAAGTTCACTTCGTGTGAACTGTGGGTAATTCCAAACGAACTGAAACTGATCTCTCACACGAACTAATGGTTCAAACGAACTAGTTCACACGAGTTGGGGTTCAAATGACCTGATGTTCACACGAACTAGGATTCAAACGAACTGAACTATCCAAACGAACTGACTTTTCAAACGAACTGATCCTCTAAACGAACTGAACTCTTTGAACACATTCAAACGAACTGTCTACTTCATACGAACTGAACAAGATCTCATACGAACTGAGCCACTTCATACGAACTGAATAAGATCTCATACGAACTGAGCCACTTCATACGAACTGAACATCAATTTCATGCGAACTGAGCCACTTCATACGAACTGAATGTCAATCTCATGCGAACTGAGCCACTTCATACGAACTGGTGAACTTTTCAAACGAACTGAGATCTAATTTCAAACGAAGTGAAGCATTTTTGAACAATTTGATGAGTTTTTGTCAAAATTGATATCCTAGGCTTATACTACAACATATTCCGAGCACAATGAAGTATTTTCCGTTCAATTTCGTCCACTGAATCGTCGTAGATCTGAGATCGAAGATCTGTTCGTGTGAAATGTATCAATCTTCAAACGAACTGGTTGGTTTTTTATCAAATTGATTGAGATTTAAACTGTTTTAAGGTCTGATACTATCACAGATTATCTAAAACATAGTTTCGCACAATATACTTCAAAATCAATCCATTTTATCCAGTAAATCTTGTTTTATTTTGAAAAATCGTGACAGAAAGGTGTAGAAATAGAAATCTTAATGAAATCGAGCTGAAATGGCAAGAGCTCTTCCTCCTGAGCTCTGATACCACTTGTAGGATCGAGAATCGATCTGAACGAGTCTTCAGAAGAGCTCTAAACTGATTCAAAGGCGGAATACGATGAATCAGAGTTTGTTTCAGCTTGATATTCACTATTAACTGTCTCTTATATTGATTCTAGAACGTTTACAGACTTGGAGACACTTCGGCAGCACCTCACTACCGGAATCTAAAAGTTACAAATGAAAATTACAAGTCACCTATTTATACTAACTCCACTTCGTTTGAACAAGCACCTCCAGTTCATACGAACTGGTCCAGTTCGTATGAACTGGCCACTTCGTTTGAATGTCCACTTCGTTTGAACATCCACTTCGTTTGAACATCCACTTCGTTTGAACATTCACTTTGTTTGAACTGGCTTGTTCTTGACTTGTTTCATGTTTAACTCGAACTGGGTGACTTGATCTTTCATTACTAATCTAAGACTCGAACGAAGATGAAGTCGACAGACAACTGCACTAACAACTGTGAAGGCAAACACCGTCGGAATCCGTCGCAACTCTGCATCCTGTAAACAAATGTTCGACATTTTCCTCCCAATCGCCACAAAGAACACAATCCATATCACCCACATCAATGTTTCTTTTCATTAACGCCCTTTTCGTCCGGATTCTATCTAAAGTTAAACGCCAAGCGAAGATATTACACTTGCTTGGAACCCAACTACACCACTTGAAATTATAGTTGTCATTCGAGTCATCCGGTATACCTTTCATTATCATCTTCTTCACCGACTTAACTGCGAAAGAACCCGTATTATCTCCGAGCCATTTCGACGAATCCTCCCTCTAAGAAAGCGCCACATCTCGAATCATATTGCTGCATAAATTAAACTCCGAAACCACCTAACTGTCTACCAGATTAGCAGACCAGTTCCATTGAATACAACATGTTTCTAACAACCCCTCACATATGTCCCAAACGCAGTTGTCACACCCTCAAAAATACCCCAAGCAGAAACCCCCGCGAGGTGTGTGACGTACCAGGATCTAGCCATCAATCACATTGAACTCATACAAGATTTCAAATAAAAGCTTTCATTCATTAAATAAAGTGTATCAAGACATTATTTATAAACTCAACGTGTTCAACGGAAGCATAATACAATGTTTAGTCAATTCGAAGTCCAAGGGTATGTAACCAATTAGTCTCGTTTTGTGTTTCCATGTATCTCGACCCATGACCACTCAAGCATCCCAGACAACAAGTTCCATAGCCACATATCTAATAACCTGCGAGCATGCAGACAAGTGTATCAGCACAAAGCTGGCGAGTTCACAGTTTTGTAAAAACGTTTATTTGCCAAGTGTTTAGTTCAATTCAAAAGCAATGTTGATAATAACTCGAGTACCGCAAGATGGCATCAGTTTATTTGCCCATCCCCAATACCCCTATCAAACATTGGTCATGATTTAAGGTCATTAGTTCACGCCCGTCCTCTCAGGTACGGTGTGAGGTTGCCAAGCCTAATAGTGCTATCAACTAATACCCTGTTACCTCTCAGGTAACTAATTAGGTATAAGATGGGACTTAAGGTGATAGGAGTAAGTGTATTATCCAACATCCCAGTTTAACCCAGAAAAACGTATTCCTCTCAGGAATACCCATTTGATTGTCCCACCCACCGGGACGCATGCTCAAGAGAAGTGAACTCACTTTAGATTGCTCGGTATGTTATGTTACCCATTCCAAGTTGGTCAACCAAACCCTACCGTGGTTACCAAAGATAGTCAGTTTCATATACACATTAATCACGTATTCTTCGTACACATTACACAAGTAGCGTACAAGTAAAACACGCATCGTTATGCAAGTCGTATCGAGTAATCGTGCAACACCACAGTCCATAACATCCATTATAACAATCAGTTTCACTTTTGTAATTTCGTTCTCGCATCTAAACACGTATTCTAGCAATCATAATCAAGTATGCATGTTTCAAGTTCCACGTAAGGTTCACATAAACAAACAGTCCATTCAAAGGTGTGCGTGTGCAGTCCACGCTCAAGTGTGCGACCTAAAGGTGATATGCAATTCGTTTCGTGTTCATGGCCCACTGGCCACTATGGTCCCGTAACATGTACGGCCCAATACATATGTGCGGTCCAACCCAAGTGACCCACCAGCAAAGTGTGCGACCCGCTATAAAGTGTGCGACTCAATGTCTTTGTGCGACTGGACCGTGAGTGTGCGGTCCATTTATGTTGCTCGGCCCAATTGTGAAGTGTGTGTGGCCCAGATACCTAATGAGTCCAGAGGACTGTGCGGCCCACTATCACTTATGCAGCCCATTATACAACTTGAGGGTGTGCGATCAGAGTTTATGTGTGCGATTGACCAAACAGTTTCCGTAATCGACACCCACAACCCGATTAATCCGGTGCACAGTTAATCCCCAACTTTGACTATTCTAACAGTTTCCTTTTTGACATTATAATCACAACATTCATCATTCATTCATATTTCCAAGCAATAACAAGTTACCATTTAGTAATTACATTGACATCCGAATCGAGTATCAATCATATTATTGAATTACAATCGTGATTCCACTGCATTTGTGGCCCACTAATAACCCCTAATCATTAGCGTATAATCATGAATCACATAGATCAATTATCACGCTCATACCATCAAGTTACTCATCATCAACACATTCACAAACATACACACAGACATACACGAATACATATTATGCATATCTTTAACAACATCAACCATCCATACTGATCCATGAATCCACAACTCATTGAACCCCAATCATTACCCGAGTATTATGGCATCTCACAATATATTTAATCATTCGAACATTAATTTTTTTAACAGTTTAGTTTGTTACCACAAAATGTTCATGAACAGTTCTGCTAGCCTACACCCATAAACATTGATCAACATGCAACCATGTATTTGAACATAACACTCAATAACAATTCTTAAACAATCAAACAGTGGTAAAGCAAAACACTAACCGGATTGTAGGGTGGAAATCAAGATGATTGGAAACAAGGGCTTCGAGTGATCGAGAGAAGGGGCTGCCGGCGTTCGTGAATGAGGAGAAGAGTTTAAGGTTTGATAGATTTGTGTTTTGTAATATTGTGGGGATTACACAAAGCATATGTGTGTATACGCCCTGATGAGAGCTGGGCTCAACCGTTGGGCTTCGTTTGGGCCGAGGACAAGTAACAAGAACAAAGGTGTGGCCCGGTTCTAGTGGTTCTAATGTGCGACTTAGGTGGTGTGCGGCTAAGCTTAACTAACCACACAATCACGTAATAGCAACTAAGTTTCATATAACCAATCAGGTAAAAATCAAATACGTTTACTAGCATGACATAATGAGCACACGTAATAGTACTAGTTTAACGATCATGGAATTAAGCAACACTAACCATAAAAGTTCGGGTTGTCACATCATCCCCAACTTGAAAGAAATTTCGTCCCGAAATTTGATAAGCAGTCTTGGCGAAAAGGAGTGATAGCTTAGGATGACTGTGGATTTTCCTCTTGCTGCCACAACAACAGTTTTTCTGTTTTTCCAAACCGAATAGCCATGGAAATATGACCTGTAGCAGCTTGTCCACTATCCACGCATCTAACCAGAAGAGTATACTCTTTCCATCCCCAACTAACCCCTTAATAAAATTACTGACCTGATTACCTGTTAGACGCCACATTGCCACAAACTTTCCCAAAGAACCAAGGTATTCCATGGACTAGCCAAAACCGCTTTAGAAGGAAATTGCTTGCACATTCTTGAAGTTTCATTAAACGCCATTGTAACTCTTCTCCACAAACCTTGCTGATCCTTTTTAAACCTCCAAAACCATTTCGCCAAAACCAAGTGTATGTTATGTACACGCATGTATTCAACACAAACGACTGCATAGCCGATTTAATGTACCGTTTGTACAACTGCATAGCCGATTTAATGTACCGTTTGACCATTGCTCTTATTCATGTGCTGTTGACGGTAACTTTTTCTTGGCGATACGCATATGAGATTTTTTTTTTGCTTTGGAGTCTGATTTCTGAAGGAGATAAAGTGGACGTGAAAGGGTTTATAAACTGAATTGAATTAAAATTTGGAATATACACACCCACATGATCACAACTTTTAAATTCGGGCCAACTATCAAATTTGGACCTGTTTTTCTAATTTACCAGTTTTTCTATTTCTGTTTGTATATTTTTGCTATGATTTTATTCATGGTATATATCAAAACAATTATGATTAGTCTTGTTCACCTACAATTCTCAAATAACAGACACTAATTTCATTAATGAGAAAGATTATAGAGTTGATTAACAAAATCTCTTTTACACCACGGCTTATTTTAGAACGACGATTCATTTTCTCGAGTATATCTATGATTTATTTATATCCTCCGCGATCGACATAATGTAAATTAATTCGCATGTAAATAATGAAAGATACCATATATCTTCTTTGTTTATTTGTAACTTCTAAGTAATGGATAGTTGTTTGAGTAGTGGGTTTAGTTATTTTAGTAATAGGTATAAATATTACTTGTATGCTTTTGTTTAAATAATGAATGAATGATATGAATTAGTCTCTTCCAAAAACCCTAAATTCTCTCAAGCTTCTATCTTTTATTCTTGGACCATTTGAGAAATGATTAAGTTCGTATTAATTGGTATAATAGCAGTGGTGATCCACATCAATGGATTACTCCAATAATATAGATTTCATATATTATAATTTTTTTTTCCACAAAACGGGTGTTACACTTTACACTTTTATGAACTTGATGTAAAATTTAGAGTAAATTACAAATTTTATCTTTTTACTATAGCCAAAATTATGAAAGCATCCTTTAAAAAACCATTACACTAAAATCCATTTTTTTAGAAGTTCTTTCATGTTTGATCCTTTTAACTAATTGATGTTAAGTTTATTTCCTAATTATGTCATGTGCACTACACATGAGGACATAAATGTTCTTTTACCCATTCATTTCATTAGTTTAAAAAACTAAATGAGACCCACCACCACACCATCTTAATCTCTCTACTCCCTCTCTTTCTCCAATCTATATTATAATATGTGTATATATATGTATATCGTTTTCTTTATCTTCATTTCATTGCATCACCACACCATGGGATAAATCAACCAACTTTTTTCTAGCAACCCACAAAATCACCACCGACCACCTGAATCCCCTTCGATCTAGAGTTTTTACGATCTATCTATGTCTCGTGGCAAATAGACAAGTGGCATTGTGGATCCGATCCTACATTGTACAACCGTGGTGTGGTGGTGAAGCTGAATTTTATGTCTTAACTTGTTGGATTCGATGGTGAGTTAAGGTGGTTTAGATGGGGTCACCGGAAAAAAAGATGTCTAGAGAGACTAGAGAAAGGGTAGATAGAGACTAGCAACATTTCGATGGTGTGGTGGTGGGGTGACAGTTCCTTGATCTTGAAAATAAAAGATTATGTTGATATTGGGAAATGCAATTGGTCGAGATTGGTTAGACACGATGGTGATTGATAAAGATGGAAAGTGTATTGACTTTGGTGTGTATTGAAGAAAATGAAGCTGAGCCACTTGGTTTTTTCAATCAGATGAAGTGAGGGGTAAACTAATGCCCTCATGTTCGGTTCACAAGACTTAACTAGAAAATTTGACACTAGTTAGTTAAAAGGACCAAAAAGAGAACTTTTAAAAAATGGACCCTTAGTGCTATCTTTTTCTTTTAAAGGGCACAACTAACAGCACAAATAACTAATTTGGCTATATTTAAAGCACAAAAATTATAATATACTTTAATGTTTGATATGCCTCTACAAAACAATAGGTTTACTTTTATGGCTTAAGTCATTGATGATTGGATTTTAAGAAAATCATCTATTTACTAACCAACACTAATCCAACTATCTTCTACAGGTCCACTACATATCAACATTGAAAACTCAACATTGGAGTTAAACCAAAATTCATGGACAAAGGTTAATTTTAACTCGACATTTTATCACATGTTTTATACAAAGACATATAAAATTAAAAAAAAAAAGGATTTCTTTATCATATGAATGTGTGTGAGTTTATGGTATGTATGGTGCAATGACAATAATTGTATAATTTTGTAGGTAGCCAATATGATATTCGTAGATCTACCCGCTGTTGTAGGGTTTTCATATGCTAAAACATGGGAAGCATCAAGGAGTAGTGATTCCATTTTAGCTTTACAATTTTATGAGTTTATACAAAAGGTTAGATAAGTTTAGTGCAACATCAATATTATCATTTTCAAATGAGGAATATATTTATCTCTTTCATGGACTCAAAATTTAAGATTTCTATATATTTGGTCTCTTGGACCAACATCCTTTTTTTGTTAATCCTAGACTTATTGGCGGCAACAGGCTCATAACTCATCCTCTAACATATTTTATGTGTTTTATGTACAGTGGCTTGTGGAGCACCCAAGGTTTCTTAATAATCCATTCTACATGTCTGGGATTTCATACTCTGGCATTGTTATACCAGCTGTTACTTTAGAGGCATACAAAGGTAACGATTTTTGTATGCGTGTACTATATCATATTATTTATATCCTAATTGCAATATTTACTCTTGTTTTATGTAGGCAATCAACTTGGAAATCAACCACGAGTGAATATTAAAGTAAATATCGAACTTCTTCGTAACGTACATTATTTGAAAAATTATATTTCTTTACTTATTAACTGGTGTGTGTATATATATATATATATGTGTACGCGCTCGTGTGTATGTGTGAGTATTATTAATAGTTTCCCATTATACAGGGATGCATATGTGTAAGCCCTTTAACCGATAAATTCCACGATTTTAATTCGAGATTAGAGTTTGCCCACCGGTTAGCACTTATTTCAGATGATATATACGAGGTAAACAAAAAGTTTATATCAACTTCATGACATAGTTACTTCACAATTTGTGAGCTATGGTCTAACATCTTCATGATTCTTGATATATTTCAGTCTACAAAAGAAACTTGTAATGGAAACTACATAAATTCTGATCCGGATAACACAGTATGTTTATACAATCTTCAACGGATAGAGGAGGTACAAATGGAAAATATTTAATTAAATATTTGTATTTGTTTTTATCACAATCTCTAATAATTTTTCTAATTCCAGTGCACAAGCAAACTTAACATAGGCAATATATTGGATCCACTTTGTGATGCTGCAAATCCAGAGCCAACTTGTTTTGTAACTTTTCTTTCTCATATTAAACAATATGTCCACACGTACACGTACACATCATACACATACACATACACATACACACACATACATATACACATTTATGTGTGTGTATGTGTGGGGACGGTTCCATAGACAATACTCTTAACCTAAAAATAATGAGAAATAAAGTGTCTATATGAATACAATGTGCTGATATGCAAACAAAAAGTGTTCATATGTAACAAAAAATACTGATATGTAACCACCAATGTGTTGTTGCATATCAACTGTTTGTTACATATATATTTGCATATCAACACTTTGTAATCATATCAACACTTTGCTTCATACGATTCTTATGTTAAGATCTATTTGTATTTGATCCTACCATTGTATGTGTGGATACATATATATATATATACATATATATATAACATTTTTTATCAAATCAACCATTCTTAGTTAACAAAACTAAGAGAATATGATCAGTTTACCAATTATTTTACATTTCTAGGAAGCTGCTTATAGATATTTAGAATCTTGGGCTAACGATAACGTTGTTCAGAAAGCACTTCATGTTCGTGAGGTATGTTTTTACAATTACTTAACAACTAATGAAAATATCTACTCAATGATAAATGAGTGGGTGCTCTCAAAAGTAGCAGTATTGTTGTCACTATACGAAAGTATAAATGAAAATACCTACTGAATTCAATTATTAAATAAAATCTGTATTAATTAAGGCAAAATGTTATATATAGTTTCATCATAGTAACACATAGAATCTACAAATTCCACAAATGAACAAATTGTTTGGTCTTTTGTAGTCATCTCCAAAACAAAACTCCATTTTCTTTTGAATTGATTTTATGCCATTTCTTTTTGTAGGGAACGATTGAAACTTGGGAGAACAGTAATTATTCTCTACAATATGATATGAACAAAGAAGACACGATTTATTACTCATATGACATCTTTAGTAGCGTCGACTACCATAGACAACTTGTTGCAAGAAACTCTCATGTTTTGATCATTAAGTATTGCAGATACTCTTAAAAATAATATTTATAGTGTAGGCATATATGGTAATTACTTCTATTTTGATCTCTTATGTAATTATCTATTTGTAGTGGTGATCATGATATGAATTTTCCATACATCGGCACTTTGAAATGGATTAAGTCTCTAGATCTTCCAACTGAAAGCCCATGGAAGCCATGGTTTGTTAGTAACCAAGTTGCTGGGTGAGCTCACATTTCTTACATAAGCATTTTCTTAGTTATTAGACATATAGACTGACAATTCTTTACTTTTGTAGATATCGGGTGACGTATGCTAAAAACGGATACAAGTTAATGTATGCAACTATTAAGGTAAGAAACATGAAATTTAAGCGGCATATATAGTCAAACTTTAACCAATCACTATTCGCTCAGAAGGATGGCTTAAATATGTCCAAAGAACTCTGTAACTGTAAAACTGGTTATATTTGAATTTTTGCTTGAAACATAACTAAACAAAATGAATCTAGAACAAAAAATGATTTATTTGCATTATGTAGGGTGGTGGTCATGTAGTGCCATTAGACAAGCCCGAAGAAGCTTTTCTGATCGTGGATGACTGGCTATCTACTAGTTATTTAAGCGATATCTAAGAACATAAAATATATCACTGTTATTAATATCCTTGTCAATTCTAAGTCATGACAAATTATGTCGCATATCAAGTTAATGTTCTTCTGTTTTAGTCTTCTTATGTAAAATCGAAGTCTAATTATTTTATATTATGTTTAATTTAATATGATGTATAATTATAAATGATTATTTAACTATATTTTTAATTTTTTTATGTTTAACATTTAATATAAATATATTTCTTTATCGGGTACACCTTAACATAATGTTTCAAAGAATGTTGTGCATGTAAATATCTGAATTTCATATACCTCTCTACAACCTTCATTATACATCCAACTTAAAATCAAAATTACATGTATCTCACTAGACAATATTCTGCATTGTAACTACTCGAAAAGTGAGCAACTGCCCCCAAAATTTGCAACCAAAAGCTTGCAAACTAGCGACAATTTCCGACCGACCTCTTATTGGTAGCAAAATCCTATGATATGTTCGCAAAATGATTGCAAAATTCTTTATTTTCAGTTCCAAACCGATTGGAAAAATCCAAAAACAAAAAAGTTTGTGGGAGTTGCATGTTTGGCGGTCACAATATTGGCTAAAAGAAGTCTGTGGGAGTTGCGACCGCTTGACGGTAGCAACATTGGCTAAAGGATTAAGTGGGCTAGTTAAAATTCAATTGACACTCAAACATCAAATTTAGGGTTTCTTTTCATCAATTGGCGCTCAAAGCTTCACTCCACCGTCACATTTACGTTCAAAGAGAAGTCGGAAACGAACTTTCAAGAACCTCTCTCGCATCCAAAGCTCCACTCCACCTCGTGAGGCGAAGGGAAAACGCCTGGAAAATTCCGTTCTTTTAAACCTTGATACCCGGCATGGCGGGCTTCATCCCTTGGCATGAGGGAGATGTTGATTATATCATAAGAACATGGGTAAAACATAAACCCTAATAATGTAAATTCAATCATGAACAATAAGATAAGACGTGTGTACCTGATTAGCCAGTAACCACACTAGGGAATGAAGTAGACGTCATGTTCGTCAGATTTTTCGAGTTCCTCCTTAGGGTACAATCTAATGATGGTGATGAAGAAACCGATAAAGGGGAATCGGTTAGGAAAGGAGGCGATTTAATGTTATGTGTTTAATCAAGTTGTCTAACCTTGAAACCTCAACATTAGTCTCCTTATATATGCACCCAAGAGGAAACCCTAATTAGTTAATAAGGGTAATTTGGCCCATCAACAATTACCAACTAATTATTTAATAGGTTGTTATATATTTTGATCTATATAATGTAAATGATTATTGTAGGTCCCTCGGAGGTTGAGGTTTAACCTATTCCTTGTTACGTCTAACACACTAGCGAGTGCGGAATCCAAGCTAGCATGCAAACCGGGATAGAACAAGCACAATGATAACACACAATATTCAACGATTAACACCACTTGTATTAATACTATGAAAGGTTCGGTTACAAGCACAGGGTTTACAAGTCAGTCTTGCAAACTCTCTCAGTGTGTGTGTTCTCTCTGAATGTGTCTAACTATCGAACTCCTTATCTCTTACTAAAGTGAACACACAACATGGGTATATATACCCGAACACAGATTGTCTGGTCGAAGGATCAGACAGACTGATCGAAAGATCATCTGTCGATCTGAAGTCCATCGAAGGATCACATATACCACGAAGGATGATATCCTTCGTGGTCTATCTTTCGAAGGTGATCACATATACCACGAAGGATGATATCCTTCGTGGTCTATCTTTCGAAGGTTATCTTTCGAGCTCATCGAAGGATCTAAACTATCCTTCGATGACACATCCTTCGACCCACACATCTTTCAACCATTGTCTAACTGTTTGTCCAAGTCAAACCGGAGGATGGTTGACTTGGTCAAACTTACATCAAAGACATCATTTTGTATCAAGACTAAATACAGACAAAGTACAGACACAAGTGCACCAACAAACTCCCCCTTGGCTGTAGCTTTGTCTGGCTGTAGCTTTGTCTCGATCTTTGTGACTTCAAGTCTTTGACGTCCTTTCAAGTCTTCAATGTCGGAGGATCTTTAAAGTCTTCACGTCTTGAACGCAGAAAGTGTACCAACAAACTCCCCGTTTCATGTAGGAAGTGTGTTGACAAACTCCCCCTTAACATAAGCTCCCCCTTGAGTTATGCTCGTAAAATACTTGATCTTTATGAAGTGAGATCCTTGTGGTGTTGATGATGGTCAGCGGCAACTCGATCATCTTCATCATTTGAGTGCCTTCACGTCGTGTCTTCATTCCGAAGCTTGTCATCGACCATGTTCTCCTTGCCTTTAGAATCTGCACATGCAAGAAATCTAAACGCGTAATGAGAACAACCGCCTGGAATATCATAAAATAAACAAACGACACACGTGTGACCATTGTTTAAACAAACACCGTCCGACCGTTTGAAAGTTTAAAGTATTTTATCAATTTCAATTTTAACTTTCAACACTTGCAAATTTCGACCGTTTATGAAGATTCAGTCGTTTTCGGTTTTCGTTCAGGTTTCAGGTAACGAAGACTCGAGCTCCAACATCGTACGATCGAAAATAAGATAGAAATAAAATCTTTTTGGCTTTTATAAAGTTTATATTAAAACAGATTTTAGGTGTGTTTTAATATTAGAAATGTAAGGACTGAAAGCAGTAAATAAATATATACAAAGTTACGGAAACTGAAAGCATTAAATAAATAAATATTTACAGACATTCTTTTTGCGAGTTTCGAGGGTAAGAGAATCATATCAGTGTACGGTCATGTCAAAACACTCTTGTTGTTCAGTTAATTAACATTAAGATAAGCATCCTATAACAATTATCGGTATTGTTGTCCACTTAAGCTCAACTTATCAGATGTAATCATGGCGAGGGGATACGTTAAGGTATGATTTATACTTACCGACCGGTGTTCATCCACATCACGACACATTCCCGTATCAAGGTATGCACGAGGGTTCATCTTACCGGTGAGTATACCGATTATCATCTGTTTGACCGTATATGATGTGAGATTCTCACTTATTTTGATTTGAAAACAAGCCCTTTGTGATAGAATCACTTATTAATGAGGAACTTGATTTTCGATGCATGAGGGCACAGGAGCAAGTCCGTGAACAGGTCAGTACTTTCGTACAGCAGAGAGACGAACTTGACTCCCGGAAAGAATTTGTGATATTTTATCACTTATTTTGTTTGGACATGTGATTGTTTATCACTTATTGAGGTCGAATGCAATATGTACACGTATGTATGGTATCATGGAAGATCTAGACTTGCGTCCCCGTTATTTTTCGGTAAAAGATACAACCATGATACCCAGATGATAAGCAGCATAAAGACCGAATATCTCAGAACCTCGGCAATCTCTCAAACGAAATTTCGGTACTAAGACCATAT
The DNA here is from genome assembly GCA_030545235.1 of Helianthus tuberosus. Taxonomy (NCBI): domain Eukaryota; kingdom Viridiplantae; phylum Streptophyta; class Magnoliopsida; order Asterales; family Asteraceae; genus Helianthus; species Helianthus tuberosus. The sequence continues at coordinate 139,530,242 of CM060426.1, read as the reverse complement.
GCCAATGAATGGTTCCCACCTGGTCTTCAGTCGATTTAAGTTTATATCACCCTGCACACTTTAAAATGATTGTGAGCCTACCGATACATCTTATATAGAGCTGCTTATCGTTTTTCATTTAAGGTTTAAAGAGGTTTGGACAGACCACTGATGTACTATCATTTTCTCTTTTTCTCGCCAGGAAACTCATTTTTGCTTTTCTATTGTTTTTGTGTTTTTGAAATTTTTCAATGTTTTTGGATTTTTCAAATTTTGGATTTACTCCCCCTAAAATCAATAAACTAAGACAAATTTAAAACACAAAGGTATTTACAAAAATGATTTTCCGATGTTGGTTTTACTCTTGCTTGACCTTAACGCCGTTTACCAGTAATAAGTAGTCAAATCTTGATTTTTCAAAAGCTTTGGTAAAAAGGTCGGCACGTTGGTCATCGGTGTGGACGTAAGCAACATCGATTAGCCTTTTCTCAAAGCAATCACGTATGAAGTGATACTTAATGTCGATGTGCTTAGTCTTTGAATGCTGCACAGGATTTTTAGTGATCTGTAAGGCAGCAGAATTATCAACGTAAATAGGAGTAGTTAGGAATTCAAAACCGTAGTCGCGCATTTGTTGTTGGATCCATAGGACTTGGGAGCAACAACTTGAGGCAGCAATGTATTCAGCTTCGCATGTTGATGTAGCGACACACGTCTGCTTCTTACACTGCCATGTGACTAGGCGATTTCCCAAAAACTGACATCCAGCCGTTGTGGATTTGCCGTCGATTTTGCATCCGCCAAAATCAGAATCACTGAATGCGATCAAGTCAAAGTTATTATCCCTAGGGTACCATAGACCGGTGTCAGGGTAACCCTTCAAATAACGAAAAATCCTTTTTACAGCTGCAAGATGTGAGGCCTTCGGGTTGACTTGATATCTGGCAAGCAGGCACGTTGGGTACATTATATCTGGTCTTGATGCTGTGAGGTACATAAGAGATCCAATCATCGCGCGGTAGTATGAGGGGCTCGTAGCTTCACCCTTCAAGTCTGGAGTAATTCCGTGATTTTGCGGCAGTGGGGTACCGATGGGCGTTGCATCAGACATCTGGAACCGGCTCAAGATGTCACCAACATATTTAGTCTGATGGATGAATATCCCAGACTCTGTTTGTTGTACTTGTAGGCCCAAAAAGAAGGTCATTTCCCCCATAGCACTCATCTCGAATTTATCCTGCATTACACGCTCGAAATCCCTACACAAAACATCATTAGTAGAACCAAAAATAATATCATCAACGTATACCTGTACCAGTAGAAGATCTCCATCTTGTTCTTTGATGAAAAGAGTACAATCGATAAGACCTCTGCGAAATCCATTCTCCAGCAGATAATTAGATAAGGTTGCGTACCAAGCTCGCGGTGCTTGATGTAGACCATAGAGAGCTTTGTTGAGCAACCAAACCCGATCAGGATGGATAGGATCTTCAAAACCTGGAGGCTGTTCGACGTACACCTCTTCTTCCACCACACCATGTAAGAATGCACTTTTCACGTCCATCTGGTATACCTTGAAACCTTTGAATGAGGCATAAGCCAGAAAAATCCGAATTGCTTCTAGACGCGCCACAGGTGCATACACTTCGTTGTAGTCGATCCCTTCTATCTGACGAAAACCTTGAACGACTAGCCTTGCTTTGTTTCGAATAACAACTCCACGGTCATCCTTTTTGCATTTAAACACCCAACGGGTACCAATCTTCTTGTAACCAGCAGGTTTCTCTACGAGTTTCCAGACACCAAGCTTCTGGAATTGTTGCAGTTCTTCCTGCATTGCTTCAACCCATGAGCTATCTTTCAAAGCATCTTTCCAAGTTCTTGGCTCTTCCTGTGAGACATAACACGCGAAAGACCAATCATTTTGTTGACCAGATTCTCGTATAGTTGCATACAAGCCTGCATTGTTGTTGTTCCGCAACATGTTTCTTGTTTGAACGCCACTTTGTACATTTCCGATGATGTTTTGTTGAGGATGGGTATTGTGAATCCTTGTTTCTGGATTATCTTGAACTGGAATATTTGTACCCAGATTGTTGAGATTGAGATCAACAATCAATTCAAGTCCCGGAATTGACGAAGAGGATGATGCAGTAGCTTCAGCTGTTCTAGGGACATCCACTGGAGGAGTACCCTCTGAAGTACCATGTACTGCTGTTGTTGGAGCTTCTTGATCTGCATCTAGAAATTCATCATCCTCTGAAGATTCGTTCAATTCGGAAGCATCGTGAAAATCCTCATTGTCGAGAGCATTATTGTTCACCGAAGATGGTTCTTGATTGACAATAATGGGACGAACCAACGGTGAATCTGTTGCATTGTCACTCTCGAAAAACATCCTTGCCGCAGCATTTTCTTCAACTGCTTCAACATTGATCGAATTGAAAAAGTCATCGTACTCAAACATCCAAGGCTGACCAGGACATTTGACTGGTAAAGTGTGCCTTTGTACTCTGACTTCAGACCATTCCTCGACCCTTTTAGTCTCTAGATTCCAGACTCTTAAGTTAGGGGTGGAATACCCAAGAAAGTATCCATCAATTGCTCTTGCCCCAAACTTTCCATTAGGATCGATTATTGTGCATGGAGCTCCAAACGGTTCAAGATATGACAAATCTGGTTTCCGTTTGTTAATAAGCTCAAAGCAGGTCTTGTTGTGCCTTTTGACTGTAAGGACTCGGTTCAACGTATAACATGCAGAGGACACAGCTTCAGTCCAAAATGGAATCGGCAATTGTGACTCTACTAACATTGTCCTAGCAGTCTCGATCAATGTGCGGTTCTTACGTTCAGCGACGCCATTCTGCTGAGGAGTATAAGCTGCACTAAATTCGTGAAGAATACCTTTTGAAGTGCAAAACTCCGCCATGGCATGATTTTTGAATTCAGTACCATTGTCGCTACGTATCCGCCTAACCTTCAAGTTATATAGATTCTCAATCTGAATGATCAAGTTTTTGATAATACCGAAGGTTTCACTCTTATGTGCCATGAACGCCACCCAAGAAAATCTTGAATAATCATCAGTTATCACGAGGCAATATTGATCATTCCTAATGCTTTTGTGCTTGACAGGACCGAACAAATCCATGTGCAAACGCTCAAGAGGAACAGCCACCGTGTTGACTTTCTTTGTAGGGTGTCGCTTCTTCGTTTGTTTTCCTTTCTGGCACGAGACACAGACGTCTTGAAGATGGAAGTTTTTAAGCGGTACACCATTCACCAATTCATTTGACACCAAATTATTCATTTTGCGTAAGTGAATGTGACCCATTCGTCTGTGCCAAGAGATTGTGTCTTTTTCTGTGGCTTTGGAAACGAAACATGTTGCTTGTGCAGACGTTGTGATAGCTTGGCTCATGTCAAGGACATACAAATCATTTATCCTTGGAGCCGACAAGAGAATCCATTCTTTTGGAATTTTGAATCCGGGTTTCAGCACATAACATCCATTTGCATCAAAGTGTACTGAGAACTGCTTATCACAAATTTGAGAAACACTAAGAAGATTGTGATCAAGTTGTTGTACAAAGTTGATCTTATCAAAGCTAACAACCCCGTTGGAAATCATTCCTTCACCCGTAATATATCCGCCTTTATCTCCAGCAAAAGCAACATAACCTCCTCTAATAGATTTGACGTCGTAGAGAAGCTTCATGTCGCCTGTCATGTGCCTGGATGGCCCACTATCAACAATCCAATGACTACTGACAGTTCCTCCTGGAACACCCTGCACATGAACTCACATAATTAGTTGGAGATGGGGACCCAAGCCATTGTGGTCTTGGGTCTTCCATTTTCATCAATAACAATAACCTCTATTCTTTGATGATTTGAAAATTGTGATGGTCCCCCTGATTCTTTAACCGTTTTTGGTTTCCAGGTCTGTTTTGTTATTCCATTGTTATTCTTTAAAATTTTAACTTCATGGTTGTCAGAAGTTTTTGAATTTTCTGGTTTGACAGAAACAGATGATTTGTTAACCGCATCAGTTTTAATTGCTTTTTCAATTTTCTTGACCTGTTGGCGTTTCTGTTTCTTTTCCCTTTCTTTTACAAGGCGGGGATCTTGTTTTGATGAAACAGATCGCTTGCGGTCAATGTGGTCACGGGGAACATCAACTATGCCTTTTTGTTTATGAAGATACGGGCAATTTCGAACGATATGCCCGATTGTTCCACATTCAAAACATGATCTTCGTTCAACAAACCCCGAAGTATCATGTGGTCGTCTTGCCGATGATGAACTTTGTGATCCCGAGGTACTAGGTTTTGAACTATTTGGTTCATTCCTTTTCATCACAGTTGCTTTCTTGACAAAATCTAAGTTAGATTGGTTTTCAAACTTTGCAATTTTGTCCGTTCCCTTCGATTTCACAAAGTTTACATTCTTCTTCTTCTTCTGATTCGGCTTCTGTTGACTTTGAGTCGGTGTTTTACCTTTTGGTTTGGTATGATTTTGCTGTTTTTGAACTGTTGGTAATTTCTGATTGCCAAACTGTTTTCTAATTTCAGCTTTAGGGATAGGAGGGCACTGTGTTACTGTTACACGTGATCCTGTTTTTCCCAAAAACTTACTTGTTGAATTTCAAAGACTTTACTGATTAAAGATTGATTAACATTCTTAATAGGAAAATCTTTGTCTGAATAAATTTTATCATCACCAACAAGAGTGTACAGCAAATCCACACTCTCCGACTCTTTCTCAGACGAGGACTCGATTGCAATAGTCTTAGCGGGTTTTGCAGGAGGATCACACAGAATATGATTCTCAAGAGGTATGTCCTCTTCGTTTATCACCGCATCAGACTTTGCTGAATCAGTATCATCAGACTCATCATCAGAAGAATCAGCATCCTCAATCACAACTGGAGGATCCTGATTCTGTTCAGCAGTTACAAAAGTATCTGCTGACACATCTGAATCTGACGATACTTCTTTCTTGTATCCGAGTCCTGCTGCAAATTCCTCAACGTCCAAAGGAACAGATGGCTCAAAGTGAGTCCTATACTCTTCATCAGGCATGGCATCATAATTGTTTCTCACGGGTGGTGGACATTTCTTATAACCTATGCATGTGACATCCCGTTTCTCTTTCTGAACGTCAATGATGTGATCCAACACATAGCTAGAGCTCAAATAACTGTCTAACTTGAGTCGGATCGCCTCACTTTCTGTTTTAACACAAGCCATTTCCTTTTGCATTACCTCAAGACGAGTTATATACAAATTAATGTCAGTTTGTTTTCTGGAAACCATTTTTGTCAGCTCTGTTTTATCTTTCTTTAACGTTTCAATCATTGACTTAAATTCCTTTTCATGGTTTTCATAAAACATGTTGGCTTCAGTGCACTTAGAAAGATCAACGGTCAACTTCTGGTTGTGAATGAATGTCACATCATATTTCTCTTGCAAAGCCTCGTGTTTGCTTTGCAATTCACACCACTTATCATTCAAAGAAACATGTTTGTCTTGCAAGTCAAACAAACTAGCTTGTAAAGCATCATGTTTGCCTTGCAACTCAGACATGTTTGCATCCAAATCAGCACATCTAACATGCAATCTATCACAATTATCACAAATAGCAGCAGTGGGTTCATCGACACATACCTGACTTGATGAACTGTCGACATTAGCCATAAAGGCTGAATGGAGAGAAGACGAAGTATAAGCAGCTTGATCCACCAAAATAGATCTTCTTTGAATTCCTGCTGCAGTTTCTTCCAAAAGCTCATCAATATCTGCATCGATTGACGCATTTGATGTCTCATCCACATGATCATCACCTGAGCTCGAGATTTCTTCATCCGAACTTCTGCTGTAACCAGAAGAGTCTTCATCCTCAGAAGAGTCACCACCATTGGCGGAAGATTCTCCACCACTGGCGTGATTAAGATCCTTGACAATCTCAGCAAAACACGCTGTTCCATCTGGAGCATCGTTTCCCAACTGAATAGACCAATCATAACCTTCATCTACTTGAACCACAAGTGCCTGGTTGGCATTTGATGGTCCTGCTTGAGTCTGGTTGTTGACAGGCACCAATGTGCGAACATTGTTCCTATTCTGGTTCTGCTGGTTGCCTTGTCCTCTGAACGGATTCTGATTTCCATGTTGAGATGGCCTCGTACATTCACGCTTGAAATGACCACGTTCCCCACAGTTGAAGCACTTAACAGCCTGCTTATCAAACCCATACTTGGTTTCTTTCTTACTCTCCAAGCTGGTTCTGCCTGTTCTTTCCATGAAATCCTTTGCTCGCCTAACAGCACTTGCAAAGGCCCACTTGATGTCCATCATCTCCATCTCCTCTTTATCAATCTGCTGATAGTCTTCTTGTGTCAGATTAATATTACCAATCTGACCTTCCACTAATCCACAGTATGCGCTCACCAAAGTGTTTAGCAGCTCCATGTGTTCTTTTGCTACTTCCACACTGACTTTAGAAAAGCTTGAGGTGTCGAGCCGTACTGTATTTGGCTTTGATTGCTGACCAGCAGATGATGTGCTTCCATAACAAGCTTGCTGTTGTTGAGGAAGTGGGTTCCCATACATGTCTGTTGGTACGGTAGATTGAGGAGGAAGTGGATTCCCATACATGTCTGTTGTTCCGGGAGATCGAACTGGTAATGGATTCCCGAACATATCAGTTGGTCTGAGAGGTCGTTGGCTCTGCTGTTGCTGTTGAGGAACTGGTTCAAGCGGATTTCCATACATGTCTGTTTTTGGAGGCACCGGAACTTGGATAGTATTGCCATACATGTCTGTGCTAGTCACAAAGGCTGTTTGAATTGGAGCATGTGAAGACGGTTTTGTAGAACTGCTAGAAGTTCCATAATACATCTCAGGATTTTGTGGCACGTGAACTCTTTTTGCCTTGAGAGTTTCTTCCTGATTCTTGTTTTCTAGAATTTGAACAAAGTCGTTGAAGCTCGTTGTAGCTAAAGTACCATTGTACTTCATGATTTCCAAGAAAGTATTCCATTGAGGTGGCAACGCATCTGCAAACCTTTTCACAATCTCTGCAGGAGTTGTAACTACCCCAAAATTTGTCAATTCAGTCAACAAGTGATTAAATCGACTTGTCAAATCACCCAACGACTCATTCTCCATACAAGTAAAACCATCAAACTCTTTCTTTAGCAGTTCTTTTCTCAGTTGACGTGTCGCTTCATTTCCTACGCCCCTTGTTTTCAACGCGTCCCACAACCTCTTCGTTGTCTTGTAACTGACGAATTGATGATAGATATCTTTACTTAAGGCCTGAGTGAGAATGGCGTATGCCTTCTTTTCTAGATCATAGACCTTCTTCTGATCTTCCGTGAGATCTGCAAACGTAGCAGCAGATGATGCGGCAACCTCTATTGTTTGATCGAAATCTGTAATGAACCGCAACCACAATTCTGTATTTTGACCAAGAACGTATGTATGAAATCTATCAATCCATCCTGGATATTCATATAAGTGCATCAACTTTGGAGGCCGATTCAAACTTCCAGTTTCACTCTCGCTTAAGAGAATGCTTTGAACACTTGGAATTTGATTTGATACAAATGCCCATTGACCGGTAGAAATTGCATTAGCTTGAGAAGATACCGGTGCGGAAGATGACGGAGTACCAAAATACATATCTGTATTTACCAGAGTATTCCACCTTGGATTCATTTTTGATCAACAATAAGAACCTGAAAATCACAACTTGTTAAACAAAAACAGACTAAGGATCGAAAGATCAACACTTGTTCGAAGGATCAACAGTGTTCGAAAGATCACTGTTGAGTTTCGAGCAAAGATTTCGAAAGATTCTCCAACCGAAGGATCCTTATCCTTCGAACAATGACTTCGAAAGATTCTCCAATCGAAGGATCCTTATCTTTCGAAAGAGAGCAGTAGACCGAAAGATGTATGTTTCGAAATGGTTCCTTGGTTCGAAGGATGATGATCTATCGAACCTCCACTGATCGAAAGATGGTCTTTCGACTTCGAAGGATATCTTTTGAACTGCTCTGACACAGTTGACAAAGAGTGACAGGTTGGTGAAAAAGGTGATGGGTTGGTGAAATCTTTCGGCAGAGGTATGGTCAGACCATGATTTTCTGCCAAAATCAGATTTTGAACCAATAAAATATTGCTAAAAACAGAAGGTTCAACCCAGAAACCGGTACCGGAGTATGCCGGAATTTTGGCCGGAAATGACCAAAACAACTTAAAAGCAAGTTTTCAAGTTACCCAACCCGTCTTTTAACACACCCGGTAAGTTTAGACACGTTTTAACGTCAAGAAAAGCGAGAAAAACAGTTAAAAACGGATGCTAAAACAGTGAGCTTTATCCAAACACTCCAAAGACTTGTAAAAACCCGGTTTTTAACAAGGAAAAGAGCCACGGCTCTGATACCACTTGTAGGTCCCTCGGAGGTTGAGGTTTAACCTATTCCTTGTTATGTCTAACACACTAGCGAGTGCGGAATCCAAGCTAGCATGCAAACCGGGATAGAACAAGCACAATGATAACACACAATATTCAACGATTAACACCACTTGTATTAATACTATGAAAGGTTCGGTTACAAGCACAGGGTTTACAAGTCAGTCTTGCAAACTCTCTCAGTGTGTGTGTTCTCTCTGAATGTGTCTAACTATCGAACTCCTTATCTCTTACTAAAGTGAACACACAACATGGGTATATATACCCGAACACAGATTGTCTGGTCGAAGGATCAGACAGACTGATCGAAAGATCATCTGTCGATCTGAAGTCCATCGAAGGATCACATATACCACGAAGGATGATATCCTTCGTGGTCTATCTTTCGAAGGTTATCTTTCGAGCTCATCGAAGGATCTAAACTATCCTTCGATGACACATCCTTCGACCCACACATCTTTCAACCATTGTCTAACTGTTTGTCCAAGTCAAACCGGAGGATGGTTGACTTGGTCAAACTTACATCAAAGACATCGTTTTGTATCAAGACTAAATACAGACAAAGTACAGACACAAGTGCACCAACAATTATAATGGCTACTAGATTAAATATAACATAATATATATATTTAATCTTACATTCTCCCACTTAGCCGAGTAATCATTTACTATGAGTATTAGATAAGCCTGATCAGGAGTTAACACTCATTTTAGCCTTAAACAAGAACTATAGCAGAGAAATACAGCCGTTGTATCATTATGCGACTCAGGACCCCCATTAGTCATACTATAGTCTTAATTTAAAACCTAATCGTTATGATCAAAATACGCAAAAGCCCTTTGTTTGATTTGTAACTTCATTTGTCTATATGCCATTATGCCGGCTTGACATATTCTTAGAGACATACAAAATCAAACTGATGAGGAAAATTAACTAATAGTTAGTCATTCATAGTACGATATGCAGTTGCGCACGACCATCAATTAATACCCGTCTATGAGCTCTCTTAATAAGACTTATGGGTAATAGCCCTTCAGTTACAGGATCCTTAAGCATATCATGAATGTATTCGATACAAAGACTTAGTTTCCTCAATTCGTTCATAAACGAATAATTAATTGCGTATCAAAATTTAATGCAGCACCTCTCGAACTGTTACTGTTCAAGGAGTCATGGTAGCTGACTTTATCACACTAAGTCTTCAAAACATTAATTATATGGAGTTAATAAACTTATGAGTCCACTGATAAATTTTCAACAACATTTAGTGACTATATTATGTCGTTATAACTTAGGTTGTTGATATCAGTCCATTATGACTCCTCCATGAGATAGGTTTTGTCTGCTGACATAAGGATATACCCGAAATTGCATTTTGTCATCTTTGAACATTACAAAGTTAAAGTAATCAACCGGTTTTAATTCTCACTTCTTCTTTAAATTATAGCCTCTCGTTTCCTTTAAAGATATTGTAATACTCTATTAGATGCTTCACATTAATCTAGACATATCTAGTGTGTTGAAAAGTGAATAATATCTAAACGAGTATAGACTTGAACTTACATAAGGCTTCTAATTAATGAAGTGTAAGGAAATAATCTCATTTATCCTATTATCCTCTAAAGGAGAGCAGTAATGTTTGTTACATATGTAAGGACCCATTTAATGTTAAACTTATGGAAATGAACTAATGTCCCATTGGATCTATCTCAGTATGTTATGATATCTATCACGTAAGAGATATCTCTGAGATCTATTATATCAAAGTTTGTGTTAACAATGCTTTGACTTATGTACCATATACCTGTCAAAAGAATATCATCTATATAGACAGGTTTATCTTAGTTGCTCCCACTCATTTTGAGGTAGGTACATTAATCCACTTGGTTGTTGATGAAAATAATTACGTTAAGATTTCATCACATTATGATGTTTGCATTAACCCATACATGGATTTTATTGGCTTACAAATAAAGTGTTCTTTAACCTTCAGTTTGGAACTTTCAGGTTGTTTGTTTTATGAACATGTAAATATGCCAGCCATTTGTTAGGGAAAATTGTTTCTAATGTTCATCTAATGTAGCTTTAAACTAATATAAGCTACTAGAACAGTGATGATCCTCGAAGAAATCTTCTTTAAGATAGGTAAGAATGATTCTTTGACAATTTATCTCTTCCTGAGTACTTAATTTGAAGAGATAGGATCAGTAAACATTTCCAAAATCCATTTCAACTTCATTAGGGAGGTTATTTAATCATCAAAGTTAGTAGGCTTTTAAACCTAAATGACCTCCTGAGTTGATTATTAGGTTTATTAAAAGTTTCAGTTTATGGATTAGCTCTTGGTTAGGTTGCTATCATTTTCAGGATTCTAAGTTTATAAGAGTTGGTGCAGTATAGTGTACAAGAGGTGTAATCGGAGTTAAATTCGGAGTGAAATTTAATGACACTCTCCCCCCCCCCCCCGCCTCTTGTATTCCTTAGAAGTCATGATAAGGACTTTGACTGCTCCCACTGACCTTAGAAATCTTTAGGAACTCAGCATGCTAGGGTCAATATTTAACGACCGAAAAATTCTAACAGAGAAAAACAAATTAATGACGTTAGTCGTTGTGATTTCTCTTGTTGAGGATTATGTTAGTTTAGGTAAGAAATCTAAGTGTGCCCACAGTTAAGCAACAATGAAACTTTTGTAAGAGTACCTTTAGATTTAAGGAGACAAGTTTTGATAGAACAGTGTCATAATGGAGCAGTGTCTTGTACAAGAGGTGTAAATTGAAGTAATATAAAGTTTTCACTCCCCCACCTCTTGCAACTATTGCAAGTTATTATTAAGACACTTAATGCTCCCACTGATCTTTAATATCTCTAGAATGCTACAAGAGAAGTTTCAATGAGCTACTTGGCATAGGAACCTATCACATATACGTTAGACTTTATTTGATTTCTTTAGTGTCCAGATGTCATAAGAAAACTCAAGGACATATTTAATAGAAATCTTATTAAGTACATATATGAATATATTTCTTCTAAGACCGTAGGCCATATGTGACAAAATTTAGATACAAGTTGATAGTCTTTTAAATGATAAATGAATTATGTCTGAATATTCCATTTGGAATAAGTTCCACGAATGTCAATGAATGACTTATGATGGACCCATACTTATTCCTTAAGCCAAGTCATATTTTAGGGCTTTAACGTCATGATTTAAAATCACTTAGAATGAGATTAGATGAAAATCATCCTCATTAAGCATGTCATGATTTCTCATGAATTTCGGTTGTAATAAGTCTCATTTTCCTTTTGTCAAATTCTCATTTGCATGATGATAAAAGTTGTGAAAGTTTAAGGTATCATCTAGTTTCATCTTAGTAATGTTTCTATCAAGATATTTAGAACAAATAAAATGAGAGTTTAAGATAAGTGTGACTTTATGTTGGTTATGCAAACCTCACAACCTTCATGACATAGCCTAAGTAATGATACTGTATTCTGATTAATCTTCAGAATATGTAAGGTATCGAAAAGCTTTGTTAGAAGACTGTTTATTATGGTTCTTATAGCCTTAACAATTAATTTTGTCACTAACTCTCATGTTAGTTATTTGTCGAGTTCTGGTAAGGAAACGTATGGAACTAGAGTCAACTAGTCATGTGTTAATTGGAATATTAAAATTACCACACTTAAATATCATTAATAAGTGACTATCTAATTAATTTATCCAACTATTCTTTAGAATAATGGATAGTCTCGTTGCTTATGTCTAGTCTAATAGCATAATAATGCAGTGAAATTTTCCCTTGAAGAACCTGAAAGTTGGAATTTTTACTTGTAATTTGTCTATGGACCTTAGAACAATCCTCTTTTAAAGTTTTAAGTGGTTGTAAGGTGAGTAACAACTTATTTTCCAGCTTCAAACATTTATTTCTTTGTACATATGTTGCTTATCAACACACTCATTATACTTTGGTACTTTTGAGTGTTATAGTTGATTTATAAGGCATCAAATTGTACAAGTGAAAATCTTAGTATGCAATGTACTGGAAAAATGTACTTATTTCCATGCGTAAACCCTTAACTTTATGGGTCATGGTATTGTACATTATAATGTATTCACATATACCACTTAACTTTATAGTTTAGAATTTTAAATGAAGGCATGCATCTTAGGAGTTCATGTGATCATTCCACAGATAATAGATTAGTCTTAGGAAAAACTTAATCTGGAATAACTTTAGTGATAGCATTTATGTTAGAGAGTTCTTGATTATCATAAGAGACATCACGTTCGATTTATCCTAATCATCATGCTCTACTTTTCTTCTGTAGTGCTTTTATCAGAAGTGAGCAATAGGATTATCGTGTCTTAAGAGATAATCAAGAATTTAATTTTAAGATCTAATTCTTATAGAAACTTAAAATAAAGCAAAACATTTTAGGTTTAGGAATTAGAGTGGATGGGATATTGATTTATAGAAGAAAATTACAGTGAGTAAAATTATGGGTACTAAAAAATAAGGCAGACAAAATGATCATAAGATTAATAAAGGATCATTAATGTGAGGATCAATAATGTGAGGATCATTATATGAAGAAGTTGTGATATGTCTATTACTAACATCAAAATAATAGACTTAGTTAAAATTCTACTTAGACGAAGACAAATCAGCTTTGGCCAGACGTGTAATCATTTAAGCATGTGTGCAAAGTAATCGTGACAAATTAGCTTTGGCCAGAGATGAGACAATCACTTTAGTTATGCACTTGTTAAGAATGCTATACATGAATGAATTAAATTAGCTTTGGCCAGAAATTAAGACATTCACGTTTGTAATGCATACTCAACATGGCTTTCATAATACATGAACGATAAATAGATGTATTAAATCAGCTTTGGCCAGAAATGATACATCAGAAGCTCATTCAAGTTAAGCCATTTTGGTTTTGTAAAACATTATTTGATTCTGATTAATTAACTAAGTATTTACAAAAACCAATTATTTAATAGCAAATCACATTAAACAGCCTAATAAAGTAATGAGGTTGAGATATCAAGTTAGTCTTAGGTCTTGAGTGAGATCTCGACTCAGTTATGAGATCTCGAGTCAGTTATGAGATCTCGACTCAGTTATGAGGTCTCGAGTGAGATCTAGAGTGAGGTCTCGACTCATCTTGAATCATTATGAGGTTTCGAGTCATTAAGGTCTCGAATCGCAACCATCAGATTGCGAGTCACTAATGCCAGTCGAAACCTCAGTGGTCTCGAGTCGAAACCTTATGGTCTCGAGTTGTAAAGATTAAAACCTTGCGGTCTCGACTCGTTAAGGATGATCCCAAACCTTCTGTAAACAGTTGTTAGTGTGATAAGGTTGAATCAACTAATTTTAAGGGATTTGATTATAATTTCAAAATATCTTATGTGTATCTATCCAAGTTAATTATTCGATTATAATTAAAATTATATTTTATTCGAAACTTGGAGATAAAGTTACACAACTTTAGGAAATATAATCAAACTTAATTTTATCACAAAATTATGAAATTTTAAAAGAAACAACCATGGCAATAGCGTGAATAAGGCAAGTTAATTTTCAACATAATAACTTATTAATATTTGAAAGAATTATACGATAACATATCAGTGTAATTGGATTCCACCAATTCTAATTTAAATGCACACATTAACATATATGTGAACATGACTTATATGAACACGTAAAACGAGAAACCTCAATTTAATATTAATGAAGTGCAATATTGATAAGAATTCATTGAATTAATTATGGTCTCAAACTTCAAAACCAATATGTACTATAATAATTAATCAGCTGTGGGAACTGATACCGTAAAGGGTTTAAATGAGTTCGATTATTTTAAGAAAAACGATTTAGTAATCATCAAAGAAAAAAAAAATTTGATTGATTTTAATTTCCAAATTGATTCATTGAATTCCTTGATTGAATTAATATAATCAACATCTGCTCTGATACCACATGTTGATTATATCATAAGAACATGGGTAAAACATAAACCCTAATAATGTAAATTCAATCATGAACAATAAGATAAGACGTGTGTACCTGATTAGCCAGTAACCACACTAGGGAATGAAGTAGTGTAGGTCCCTCGGAGGTTGAGGTTTAACCTATTCCCTGTTATTTCTAACACACTAGCGAGTGCGGAATCCAAGCTAGCATGCAAACCGAGATAGAACAAGCACAAAACACAACACACAAGATTCACCGATTAACACCACATGTATTAATACGTATGAAAGGTTCGGTTACAAGCTCAATGTTTACAAATCAGTTTTGCAAACTCTCTAAGTGTGTGTTCTCTCTGAATGTCTCTCTCTCTGTCTAACTATGTCTAACTGTCGAACAGAACACAACACATGGGTATTTATACCCAACACAGATTGTCTGGTCGAAGGATCAGACAGACTGATCGAAAGATCATCTGTCGACCAGTCACCCATCGAAGGATCACATATACCACGAAGGATGATATCCTTCGTGGTCACCCATCGAAGGATCACATACACCACGAAGGATGATATCCTTCGTGGTCTATCCTTCGAAGGTTATCTTTCGAGCTCATCGAAGGATATAAACAATCCTTCGATGACTCATCCTTCGACCCACATATCTTACAACCATTGTCTAACTGTTTGGCCAAGTCAAACCGGAGGATGGTTGACTTGGTCAAACTTACATCAATCTTACATCAAAGACATCGTTTTGTATCAAGACTAAATACAGACAAAGTACAGACACAAGTGCACCAACAAACTCCCCCTTGGCTGTAGCTTTGTCTCGATCTACGTGTCTTCAAGTCTTCAAGGCCGAGTCGAACCGAGCCGAGTCGCGTCCACACAAAGTGTATCAACAAACTCCCCCTTGGACGCTACTCGTGATGGTTCGTCTTCTGTGACTTTCATGTCGGAGGATCTTCAAAGTCTTCACGCGTCGTAAGTAGAAAGTGTATCAACAAACTCCCCATTTAACTTAGGTAGTGTGTCAATAAACTCCCCCTTAGATTGAACTCTCCATTGAGTCATGCTCGTGAATCTTTTGACTTGTCAATTCTTCAGATCCTTGTGGTGTTGATGAAGGGACAGCGGCAACTCGATCATTTTATCCTTTGAGTGCCTCCACTTCGTGTCTTCATTCCAAAGCTTTTCATCGAACATGTTCTCCTCGCCTTTAGCATCTGCACATGCAAGAAAGCTAAACGCATAATGAGAACAACCGCTTGAAATATAGTTAACATATAAACTAACGACACATGTGAGATCAAATCTCAATCAAACACCAACCGACAGCAGTTTGAAAGTTTAGAAAAATATTCATTTTAATCCTTTAACTTTCAAAACTCGTTAACTTCGACTGTTTATGAAGATGCAATTGTTTTCCAGCTTACGATCAGGATTTTGGGTAGGATAGACTCGAGTTCCAACATCGGTTAATCAAAAATAAACCAGAAGAAAAATCTTTTTGGATTTTATAAAGTTTAAATTAAAACACACCTAAAATCTTTTTGAAATTTTCATTTTTTTTTTAATGTAAAGACGGAAAGCAATAAATAAATATGTACAAAGATGCATAAACAGGAAACATTAAATAAATATTTACAGACATTCTTTTTGCGAGTTTCGAGGGTAAGAGAATCATATCAGTGTACGGTCATGTCCAAAACGCTCTTGTTGTTCAATTAGTTAACATTAAGATAAGCATCCTATAACAATTATCGGTATTGTTGTCCACATAAACTCAACTTATCAGATGTAATCATGGCGAGGGGATACGTTAAGGTATGATTTATACTTACCGACCGGTGTTCATCCACATCACGACACATTCCCGTATCCCGTATCAAGGTATGCACGAGGGTTCATCTTACCGGTGAGTATACCGATTATCATCTGTTTGACCGTATATGATGTGAGAAACTCACTTATTTTGATTTGAAAACAAGCCCTATGTGATATAATCACTTATTGATGAGGAACTTGATTTTCGATGCATGAGGGCACAGGAGCAAGTCCGTGAACAGGTCAGTACTTTCGTACAGCAGAGAGACGAACTTGACTCCCAGATAAATGTGATATATTATCACTTATTTTGTGGACATGTGATTGTTGATCACTTATTGAGGTCGTATGCAATATGTACACGTATGTATAGTATCATGGAAGATCTAGACTTGCGTCCCCGTTATTTTTCGGTAAAAGATACAACCATGATACCCAGATGATAAGCAGCATAAAGACCGAATATCTCAGAACCTCGGCAGTCTCTCAAACAAAATTTCGGTACTAAGACCATATGCCAATGAATGGTTCCCACCTGGTCTTCAGTCGATTTAAGTTTATATCACCCTGCACACTTTAAAATGATTGTGAGTCTACCGATACATCTTATATAGAGCTGCTTATCGTTTTTCATTTAAGGTTTAAAGAGGTTTAGACAGACCACTGATGTACTATCATTTTCTCTTTTGCTCGCCAGGAAACTCATTTTTGCTTTTCTATTGTTTTTGTGTTTATGAAATTTTTCGATGTTTTTGGATTTTTCAAATTTTGGATTTACTCCCCCTAAAATCAATAAACTAAGACAAATTTAAAACACAAAGGTATTTACAAAAATGATTTTCCGATGTTGGTTAACTCATGTTTTACCTCAATGCCGTTTACCAAAATTAAGTTTGAATCAGAAATGATGTATCGAATTTTGGAAAAATCAGTTGGCATGCCGGTAAGCGGTGCGGACCATGACAACATTGTCTGGCCAAAGAGTGCTGTACGAGATAATACTAATTCAAAAAGCAGTTTAAATATCGACAAGAAAAGGATAGATTAGAAATTTAAAACCGTATCCTTCAACTGCTTCGTGCATTGCAAGGAGTCTGAGTGTTCTCCCAAACTGGATATCCACCCGGTGTGGATTTCAAAGTCGATTTTTGTAACTACTGAGAGATCTCTTGACAGCAACAAGATCAGAAACCTTTGGGTCCGGCTGGTCTTCAGCATTTTACCAGCGAAGGTTTTTGTCTTTCTCTTTCAGAAGTAGTGTGCGGTTGTTCAATCCATTCCAAGGCATCCGCACACCCGGTTGGTTTGTTCAACAAACACATTTTCTTCAATCACACCGCGTAGAAATGTACACTGCACGTTCATCTTGTAGATTGTTAAACTTCAGACGTGCTGCAGGTGCGTACATTTTGATTTGAATCTATCCCGGGGACCCAATCAAAGCCTTGAACATTCACATTTTGAAATGATTTTCATTTTGTCGAAGCTTTTCAATCTCTTTCAACAGACATTTCTGTTTCCCTTTACTTTTTCTCTCCATCAAAGGTAGCAATTTCTTCTGTTGCCTATTTTGTGCAAGGATGCTCCACTATCAACAATCTTACGACTATCGAAAGTTCCTCCTGGAATATCCTACACACTCATTCAGAGATTAGTTGGAGAGGGGGACCCAAGCCTTTGTGGACTTGGGTCGTCCTTGATCGTCAAGGAAAGTGATTTCAATCACTTGATGATTAGGAAAAAGAACCTGTGGTGCTCCCCCTGACTGAATTACCTGTTTTTGTTTCCAAGCTGTTTGTCCTTTACCAGTATTTGTATTAATTGTTTTAGCATTTACTGGTTTTACAGTTTTAGGTTTTGCTTGAACAGGTCTTTCTTCTTTGACCTCTGATTTTAAGGCCTTTTCAATTACCTTTTGATTCTTTTGTTTTAACTTCTTTTCCCTTTCTTTCAAGACACGTGGGTCTTGTTTCGGGGAAAATGATCGTTTTTGGTAATTGGTTTCTTGGGGAGCACTTGTTTTTGCCTTCAACTTTTGCAGGTATGGGCAGTATCTTACAATATGCCCAATTGTGCCACACTCAAAACACATTCTCCGCTCTACAAACCTCGGAGAAACATGTTGATGATCAGACGGAGAACCAGACAATGAACTTTGTGATCTAGACGTGCTTGGACCTAAATCACCTCCGTTGGTGTGTTGGGTGTAGTTATTCTGATCATTTCGTTTTAAAATTCTAACTTGTTTTACAAAATCAATGTTAGATTTATCCTGAAATGTTTCAAGTTTATCTGAACTCGTGGATCCAACAAAGTTCACTTTCGGTTCTCTTTTCTTAACAGGAGTTCTTTTGTTTTGCACCCATTGTTGTTGAACCTTAGGTGCTTGAACATTCTTGTTCTGAGCCTTCTTTCCCTGTACCTTACCTTTTCCGGAATTGACTTGTTGTTTTCGCTCAACTTGTAGTTTTTGGTTTCCGTATTGTTTTCTAATTTGTTCACACGGAATTGGATCACATTGAGTGACGGTAACTTTGCCACTTTTGTTCCCCAAAAACTTATCAGTGCATCCTTCAAAAATTTGCTCAATTAAATCTTGATTTACATTTTTAATTGGAAAATCTTTGTTAGAGTAGATTTTGCTATCTCCTTTGAGCGTGTACAACAAGTTACTCCCTTCAAAACTTGATACAATCGACTCCATTTCTTTTGACATTTCAGTCTTACT
Organism: Helianthus tuberosus; assembly: GCA_030545235.1. NCBI lineage: Eukaryota > Viridiplantae > Streptophyta > Magnoliopsida > Asterales > Asteraceae > Helianthus > Helianthus tuberosus. The sequence continues at coordinate 139,511,234 of CM060426.1, read as the reverse complement.
CGGTTTCACTGGTGGATCACACAGGATGTGATTCTCGATTGGAATATCTGTTGTAACCGAGTTAGACTGTTGGTTCACAATTTCATCAGATTCATCATCCGAAGAATCAGTATCCTCAACAACGGGAGGACTCTGTCCCTTAACACACGATGAATCTGTCACACTTTTCTCAGATTCTGATTGACCCGAGGATGATGTACCAGTTGTGAACCCGAGGCCTGCTGCAAAGTCATCTAGACCGAGTGGCACAGTAGGTTCAAAACGGGGCATATCCTCGTCATCAGGCAGTTTGGAGTAATTGTGATTCATTGGGGGAGGACATGATTTGAATCCCATACACTTCTTATCCCCCTTTTTCTTTTGAACATCAATAATGTGATCCAATACATAGCGGGAATTGGAATAACTTTCCAATTTCTGCTTGATTGTTTCACATTCACATCGAGCGGTTGCCAACTCTACCATCTGCTTTTCAATTGTGTCTATAAGATCATTGTTAGCATGTTGTTTTCTCAAAACAGCTTTTTGTAATTCTGAAACATCATGTCTTAATGACGCAATTGTTGTTTTAAATTCCTTTTCATTTCTGGTTAAAAACACGTTAGCTTCAGTTGCTTTAGCAAGATCTACAATCAATTGTTGATTGTGTTTGTGTGTGATTTCAAACTGACTTTCCTTTTCTGCATATTTAACATTTAAACTATCACACTTTTCACAGCTAACTACAGTGGGTTCATCGACACATACCTGACCTGATGAACTGTCGACATTAGCCATAAAGGCTGAATGGAGAGAAGACGAAGAGTAAGCAGCTTGATTCATCAAATTAGATCTTCTTTCAGTTCCTGCTGCAGCTTCTTCCAAAAGCTCATCAATATTTGCATCGACTGACGCACTTGAAGTCTCATCCACATGATCATTTCCTGAAGTGGAGGATTCTTCATCTGAGCTTCCACTATAACCAGAACTGTCTTCATCTTCAGAAGATTCAACACCATTGGTGGAAGATTCTCCACCACTGGCGTGCTTTAAATCCTTTACGACTTCAGCAAAACATGCTGTTCCACCATTTCCTCCTTCTCCAAGCTGAAGCGACCAATCACAACCCTCATCTATTTGAACCACCAGCCCCCGGTTGGCATTTGATGACCCTGCTTGGCCTTGGTTGTTGACAGGTATCAACGTACGAACATTGTTCCCGTTCTGGTTCTGCTGGTTGCCTTGATTTCTGAACGGATTTTGATTTCCATGCTGAGCTGGTCTTGTGCATTCCCTTTTGAAATGACCCCGTTCGCCACAGTTAAAGCACTTGACAGCTTTCTTGTCAAACCCATACTTGGTGTCTTTCTTGTTTTCCAAGTTGGTTCTCCCCGTCCTTTCCATAAACTCCTTTGCTCTTCGAATTGCACTAGCAAGAGCCCATTTGATATCCATCATTTCAAACTCTTCTTTATCCACTTGCTGATAATCTTCATTGGTTAGATTGATATTCCCAATCTGACCTGCGATCAATCCACTATAAGCACTAACCAAGGTATTCAACATCTCCATATGCTCCTTGGCTACTTCGACACTGACTTTGGAAAAGTTGGAAGTGTCTAATCTGACTGTGTTAGGATTGGAAGTGGCTTGAAAGTTTGAAGAGCTTCCATAAAACCCTTGCTGTTGTGGTTGTTGCTGCTGAGCTTTCGGTTGCGCATCTGGTCTTGAATACATCATCGTGTATGCTGAAGGATCAAACTGATCTATTGTGGAAGGTCCGGTGCTTGAGATGAAAGCTGTTTGAAGCTTCGCGTGTTGAGAAGCTGGTTTTTCTCCACTGATACCTCCTGCAATCCCAAAGTACATTTCTGGATTTTGAGGAGTTTGTGTTCTTTTTGCTTTAAGCTTTTCTTCTACATCCTTATTCTCCAATCTTTGAATTAATTCATAAACGGTGATTGTGTCTAGAACACCATTTTCTTTGAGAATTTCAAGATAACTGCTCCACTTTGCTGGTAAGCTATCAGCGAATCTCTTCACCAATTCTTGTGGAGTGGCAGTAACTTTAAAAGCAAACATCTCGCTCAACAAGTGATGGAACCTTGTAGATAACTCTGCCAAGGTCTCATTCTCCAAACACGTGAATCCTTCAAACTCTTTCTTCAGTAATTCTTGCTTGATCTTTCTAGATTGAGCATTTCCTTCACAACGTAACGTGAGCATATCCCACAAGCTTTTAGTAGTCGTGCAGTAAACAAACTGGTGGTAAATGTCTTTGTGAAGAGCTTGTGTGAGAATCATGAATGCTTTCTTTTCTAACTCAAACTTCTTCTTATCTTCTTCAGACAAAGTGCTGTAAGTTTGTGGATTAGATCCTGCAACTTCCAACTCATTTTCAAAAGCTGTGAAGAAGCACATCCATAGATCTTGACCTTGTCCCTGAACATAAGTTCTCAGCCTTTCTTTCCACCATCCCCAATCATTGATGTGATTTAACTTTGGCGGTTTTGTGTTTGTATCAGTTTCACTGTCGTTCTGCATCATAGATTGAATGCTGTTGCTTTGATTTGTGACCAAAGCCCATTGATTTGCAGTTATCATTGCAGCTTGAGGTGGAGCAATAGCTCGCATCCATGCAGTTTTGTCGAAATCTGACGTAGATTGCGTAGATTGCATAGCTGATGATTGTGGAGTCGAAGTTATTTGAGTCCACGCGGTTGGATCCCACTGACCGTTTGTTCCCATTTTATAAAAATTTATAAATTAAGTGAAAATAGATTTAAAATTTGAAAAACAAGTTTTCCCTTTAAAAATTTAATTTCCACAAACTATGTTAATGTTTCGAAAGATAACAACCAGCCGAATGATCCTTGATCGAAAGACCTGAAACACAAACTTGTTAGACTTAAACAAACTGGGATCGAAAGATCAACACTTGTTCGAAGGATCAACAGTGTTCGAAAGATCACTGTTGAGTTTCGAGCAATGATTTCGAAAGACTCTCCACTCGAAAGACTCTCCAATCGAAGGATCCTTGTCTTTCGAAAAAGAACTGTGGATCGAAAGATGTAAGCTTCGAAATGAATCCTTGGTTCGAAGGATGATGATCTATCGAACCTCCACTGATCGAAAGATGATCTTTCGACTTCGAAGGATATCTTTCGAACTGCTCTGACACAGTTGACAAAGAGTGACAGGTTGGTGAAAAAGTTGATGGGTTGGTGAAATCTTTCGGCAGAGGTATGGTCAGACCATGATTTTCTGCCAAAATCAGATTTTGAACCAATAAAATATTACCAAAAATCGAATGATCAACCCAGAAACCGGTACCGGAGTATGCCGGAATTTTTGCCGGAAATGACCAAACAACTTAAAAACAAGTTTTCAAGTTACCCAACCCGTCTTTTAACACACCCGGTAAGTTTAGAACACGTTTTAACGTCTGAAAAAGCGAGAAAAACAGTAAAAACGGGTGCTAAACCAAAGGAGTTTTTGTCCAAAACACTCCAAAAACTTGTATAAACCCGGTTTTTTAACAAGGAAAAGAGCCACGGCTCTGATACCACTTGTAGGTCCCTCGGAGGTTGAGGTTTAACCTATTCCCTGTTATTTCTAACACACTAGCGAGTGCGGAATCCAAGCTAGCATGCAAACCGAGATAGAACAAGCACAAAACACAACACACAAGATTCACCGATTAACACCACATGTATTAATACGTATGAAAGGTTCGGTTACAAGCTCAATGTTTACAAATCAGTTTTGCAAACTCTCTAAGTGTGTGTTCTATCTGAATGTCTCTCTCTCTCTGTCTAACTATGTCTAACTGTCGAACAGAACACAACACATGGGTATTTATACCCAACACAGATTGTCTGGTCGAAGGATCAGACAGACTGATCGAAAGATCATCTGTCGACCAGTCACCCATCGAAGGATCACATATACCACGAAGGATGATATCCTTCGTGGTCACCCATCGAAGGATCACATACACCACGAAGGATGATATCCTTCGTGGTCTATCCTTCGAAGGTTATCTTTCGAGCTCATCGAAGGATATAAACAATCCTTCGATGACTCATCCTTCGACCCACATATCTTACAACCATTGTCTAACTGTTTGGCCAAGTCAAACCGGAGGATGGTTGACTTGGTCAAACTTACATCAATCTTACATCAAAGACATCGTTTTGTATCAAGACTAAATACAGACAAAGTACAGACACAAGTGCACCAACAAACTCCCCCTTGGCTGTAGCTTTGTCTCGATCTACGTGTCTTCAAGTCTTCAAGGCCGAGTCGAACCGAGCTGAGTCGCGTCCACACAAAGTGTATCAACAAGTAGACGTCATGTTCGTCAGATTTTTCGAGTTCCTCCTTAGGGTACAATCTAATGATGGTGATGAAGAAACCGATAAAGGGGAATCGGTTAGGAGAGGAGGCGATTTGATGTTATGTGTTTAATCAAGTTGTCTAACCTTGAAACCTCAACATTAGTCTCCTTATATATGCACCCAAGAGGAAACCCTAATTAGTTAATAAGGGTAATTTGGCCCATCAACAATTACCAACTAATTATTTAATAGATTGTTATATATTTTGATCTATATAATGTAAATGATTATAATGGCTACTAGATTAAATATAACATAATATATATATATATATATATATATATATTTCCATGCGTAAAGCATTGTGGTAATTTGTCACGCATATAAATTTTAAAGCATTGTGTACAAGAGAAACAAGTTATGTTAGAGAGAGTGAAATGGGACATTATCCAAAGTTTTAAGATGCCTAGAGGGTAATCCAGGGATTTCACCTCTGCTTCAACTCATCGCCGTTGTTGAACATTTATCGTCTTTATTCAATGCACAGATTTCAGTCTTGCTTTCAAGATATGTTGTTATCTCTCCACCTTCCCTTATTCCCTCCCAAATCGTTTGTGCTTCCCCACACATATACAAGACTCTCTGCCTCTCTTCGCATTCAATTTGACAATCTTGTATGAAGAACTGAGCATATTCATTAAGGAGGTTACAAAATCGCATATTTTTTGGGTTCCCGTGAGTTCCTCTTTCGATTCAAAACTATCCAGACTTTGAGTTCGACAACGATATTCATCAGTGGATCCACAAGGTACACCAATCTCAACCGTTTGAATATTTATCCAAATTTTACGATTTTATTATTCTGTTTGTTAGTCGTTGTTAGGTTAGAATATGCAATTGACGGATTTATTCATGCGTGAATGTATTACTTATTATTGATTTATTACTGTTTATAGATAATCATGTCTCCCAATCGCCAAAAGTTTAGAACTGCCTTCAATTTCATGCTTATCGGTTCAATTTGGTTCAATTTCATATTAGTTTTATTTTATTTTCTAAAGGTTTGTTCAGACTAGAAGATCTGAATTTGGGATTGTTTATGTAGGTCGCATTTTAGATGTCTCAGTGGTGTTTTTTAAGCATCGTCCGTTCCCAGGCCCTGGACTGGCTAACTCGAGGAAACACGGATGTTTTTTGCCAAGTAGAGGATGACATGGTTAGTTTTTTATGCTATTTTGTATTGAATTTGTGGTGCAGGTGGATGAAATATTTATTGTAGAAGTAAAGGATGCTTGGATTTATGATGAAATATTAGGCCTTTGATGTGGGTTTTACCGATAAAAACAACGGGTGTTCAAGGAGATCAGAGGACTCATTATATTTCTAATGTTGTTGCACTTAGAGCTGTCACCAGTCAAGACGGCATGACTGCTGAGCACATGTTTTTATCCTTGTTTTTATTGCTAATGCATATATTAATTTTTAAAATTAAACCATACTGAGTTTTATTGTTTGGTTCATCTGGTTTCAACAAAAAGTCTAGACTAAACCACCAGCTACAGTTTCAGAAAACTACAACCCAAACCCAAACCCATGCCGGGTCTGGTGGGTCAGTCACATAGACTGGTTTTAGCAGTTTAGCGTTCGGTTGTCGTTGATTAGCAGGTGCATATCAATCTAGTTTGAATGATCTTTGGATTAAGGTTGATACGTTAACTGTTTGGTCGCCATATCATTTGAAAGTGTTGGTCATTTTATTTAATTTTTTTCTTGCCACCGTGTCAAAGGTAACCAAGCGTATCCTCTTGTTGTTTATTTGATTTTGAGTGACTGCATATTGGCCCTCAAACAAATAATTTGTATAATGTTAATAATTTCTATATTAGGGGTATAGTTATTGTATGAAACCATACTTAACAACTGGTTTCTAATTCATTTTTATCTAATTGTGTTTCAATTGTAGGCATTTACACTTGATAATGATAGAGCTCTAGAAGATATGTATAGTCAACTTGTTGAGAATTCCCCCCAACTTGATGCTGGCTTGAACACAATGTTCACTCGCATTGCTACTCCCTTTGCTTCAATGAAGGTAAAGAACAATAAATAATGATCATTTATATAAGTTATTGGTTTAAAGGATGAACTCATTGCATATCACTCGATATATAAGTGAGTTTTGCTCCAAGTATGCTTATTTGTTATTACCGCAACGTCCAGGTTCATCACCTATGTCAAAAACCCATACCACTTGAATTTTATGTACCACTTATGATAAGTGAAGTGTTTTTTTATTTCTAAATTTGAAGAATGATATCTATGAGTAGGTAGCAATTTCTAAAATTTGGCAATTTCAATCTTCATTATCGAAGAAACACATTCAAGAGCTATGGAACTTTCAGCATGTCACATCCCAAAAGCCTCAGAATGCATAAAAAGCGATGGTCAAGATCAAATCTACTCTTTAACTCTATTTATATAATTTTATTTTGTTTAATTTCTTGATTATAAATAAGAGTTTGGTCAGAGGAGAATTTATTTTTCTTTATTATATTTATACATTGTGGATCATTAAATCTCTTCAAAGAAGAATTTACAGTTTATAAATGAGTCTCTGTCATGATAATCAAAATTTTTAGGTGTTATAAAAGAGTCAATTTGTGTTATTAGGCTTTTATAGGACATCTAGATAGTTAAAAAAAAAGTTTATAACTATTATTAATATTGAATACTTGTAATTTTATTAATGGGTCATGTCAGTCATTTTGGATTAAAATTGGAGCAGGTTCCTTTCATGTGGGTTATTTTGGATTAAAAAGCACACACATCTATACTATAGGTTAAAGCATATTAAGACAATTAGGTTAGAAACATGGAATCAGATTAGTCTGGATGGAAAGAATCTGAGTTGGTTAGAAAACGAATGGTTGATCATGGGGTGAAGAAGACTCTTGGTTGTAGCTAGATCAAAGTTAAAAACAAGGTGTCGGGGATTTTGTTGTTGGAAGCAGTTTACGTTAATACAAGTAAGACATCTCTGTAATTCTATACTTACTCGAATACCAATTGAAGACTGAGTCCATGATCATGGAATTAATTAAAAGGTGATGTATGTATATACTTTCATTCTCTTTTGGTTAGCGCACAATGCTACGAGACTTTAGGTCCCAAAACCCGAGTTGCGTCTCTCAGGGATGTACTAAACTATGCATAGTCTTGACCTCAACCCGTTTTGACCCATTATCCAACCCATCACCTCTACCATTATGATTTATGAAAGAGTAAATTAAAGGGATACCTACTTGTGTCTTCTTGAAACATGCATTGAAGGATTCAGTTGTAAAAGTTTCCAATTACCAAAAGGTTAGATTATACTTGATCATTAGTATGCTTTCAAAGTCTTGCATGTGTAATAGAGGTGGCAAAATGGTAAGATGGGTAACGGGTCAAGATGGGTAACTTATAGGTGCAAAACATGCACGTTGGTCAGGCCAACCCACAAACTCTTAATATATCATTGCACCTTAAAATTTTTTAAAAAGTACTTGAAAAACTATATCATTGCAATGATAATCGAAACTTTAAATAAAATGATTTAGTTTTATGTGTTATGGTTACACTCATGGTGACTTATAGCTTGTTTGTCACCTCTAATATTGGTGATGGTTAAGAAAGCTGGTGAATTAATTCATCAACTATATTATTAAAGTTTCAAATTTAAATAGCGTTTCTAAATACATATATTTATTTAATTCAGAAAGCTTAGACTCTGATGTGATTTAACTTTTAACTATATCACCTGGGATATTGGCAGGGAAGGGTATCTCTCGCCTTCTGGTATATAATGTATAATTAATCAATCATCTCATTTTTTTAAATTTCTTTATTACTTTCTACTATAGAATGTGGTAAAACAATTTCATTCCTCAAGAATTGACTTTAGAGGTGCTTGGATGCATGTTTTCAAAGTGCCTTTCGTGTTGTAGTAGACGCATATTTTTAAACCGTCTATTTTGACTTCAAGAGTTATAATCAGAGTCAGATAATTTGTAGATAGGAGATTTGGATAGTGAGGCAACTTGACATATTATTTAAGGTCTACACAGAGTTATCAACATTAAAATTTGAATATTAATTAGTAAGATTGGATTTAAGTTTTGCTCACTAACTTTTAACTTTTCTTGTGTTTGTATTTCTTTTATATGTTTGTTCTTGCAGCTAGCAAATATCCTCTTTGTTTTATGTGTAGTTGTTTGTTTTAAACATCATTAATAGCATGAGTCGTTAATGTCGGCTATGTGTTTGATGAAATTTAAGTTGTTTTGTACATTATCACACCGTATTGCAACCCGTTTTTTGTATTTCGCAGCAACGCACGGGCATTCCCACTAGTCTTCTCTAAAGTAGTTTACTATTTTAGCTATACAAAACATTCAAAGACACAGAATAAACTAAAATAAACACTAATTAAAGCCTAAAACATGCTGCAATGAAAGACACAATCTGTTCTTCTCTTCTGGATTTGAGAGTTGCTATGTTTCAAATACAGAGCTTCTTGTCACTTCTAGTTTATATTTTGGTAATTATTAATAATAATGTTGCTACACAAACATAATTGGGATGAACTTTATAAACAATCGGTTCGACATCAGTTATCCAACAAAAAACTTGTAGATTATGTAACGAAATCTTACATGGATTATTGAGAATTATTTCCAGATGGTGTACATATTGGCACACCAAGCTACCTATTTGCACACCAAATCCTAGCTTTATATACGTCACGTATAGCCACATTTTTCAATTTCCAAGAGAATCTCTGATATGATGTGGGAATTTGTCCCTTTATATACGCTGCGTATAGACCTATACGCAGCGTATATAAATGGTGGTTTTTTTAGGAAACATTGTTATACATTATTTATCTTTTTAGCAAACTTTTACAATAAGTAATATTTAAAAATAGATAAATAAAAAACATTGTTAAGTATTCTATCGTATAGATAGTATAATATATGTCTCGTATTATGGATGTAGTATCATATCATATAGTGTAGTATAAATCTCGTATAGGCCTATACGTGTAATATAATATTGTATCCTATCATATCGTATATTGTATTAAAAAGACATTGTTAAGTATTCTATCGTATAGTATAATATAGGCCGCGTATAGGTCTATGGATGTAGTATCGTATCATATAGTGTAGTATAAATCTCGTATAGGCCCATACGTGTAATATAATATTGTATCCTATCGTATCGTATCGTATAGTATAGTATAAGTCATGTATAGGCATATATGTGTAGTATCGTCTCATATATGCCTATAGGTGTAGTATCGTATCATATGGTGTAGTATAAGTCTTGTATAGGTCCCGTATAGGCTTATGTTGATGCATTATTTTGGTGTCTGTAACTTGTCTTTATTTATGATGTAATTTATACGGTGTTTTATATTATCGAGTCTGTAATTCGCCGTCGACCAAGTCGGATATCCTCCTATCCTACTTGCGTCCGACAAAGTTTGTCTCGTCCGTTATGTAAATGTTAATGAACAATGCATGTTGCATATGTGTTAAGTTTATGTTATGTGTTTGTGTTTGTTTTGCTGCAAACTGTCAAAACAGTTTGCAGCACACACATCAGTTGCAGCCTTCGATGAAACCCTAGGTTTCGTCGAGCACTACATGACGAAACCCTCCAAAGGTCAAAACTCAAGGTTTCGTCGTGATGGATGACGAAACTCCTAGAGTTTCATCGTCCAGAAGGTTTCGTCAGGCCCATTAGAGGTTTCGTCGGGCCCAATCATAGTTTCGTGACTGTGGGCCAGGGCTGCTATATAAACACCTCATAGTTTCATTTTGAAACTATGAGAGCATAACCATTACTGAAAGTATTCTGTCAAACTGTGTGTGTATCTGTTTGATCATTGTTCTCATCCCTTTAATCAATTGACTGTGATTCATTGGTTATATCGTGTTTTTACTATCTATGTTTGGTTTGGCATAGTCACGGGGATTCCACACTCGTGACCGTGTTTGTTATAAACAAGGATTCGGTTTTCGTATTCGATCCTCAGAATTCGGGACTTACAAGTGGTATCAGAGCGTTGGCTCTTATCCTTTTTTAAAATCAAACATAGTTCGGTTTTCATCAAGTGTTAAAACTAGTTATTGTTGTTTTTCTGAAAATTGTTCTTGAAAAGTTCATGTATTTCTGGAAAAGTTTTCATAAAAACTGTTGATCTTGTTGGTTTGCTAAAAAGTTTTATCAAAAACCTCGTTAGTTTGATTGTTCACGTGATAAACCAGGTTTTTAGTGAAAGTTTTAAGCAAGTTTCGTGTTTCGGAAAGTTATTCATTGACCGGAAAGTTCATTGTTCTGGGTTTGGTCTTAATATCTTCAAAGAACCTTCAAAGTGTTCATAGATATTCTTGGAATTTAAAATTAAAAGATAAATTGGAAATTGATAAAAGGATTAAATATTGTACACCATACCTTGGTTTGGTAAGATGGGTATGTTGTGAGTTGAAATCGGGTGTACTGTGTCAATAAACAGATAAGATTTGATTTGAAAAATCTCACCAACTTTCACCAACTGTCTGTGAACCTTATCTCGACGAAACCTAGAAGCGACAAAACCCCTTGAGTTTCATCACAAGGAACTTCGACGAAACCCCTGAGTTTCGCCATAAGCAACTTCGACGAAGCCCCTAGAGTTTCGTCAAAGGCACTTCGACGAAACTTCTGAGTTTCATGGGAAGAGTTTCATCGTGCCAATTGTCAATTTTAAACAGAGGACTTGCAAAAGTGTTTTAACATTGTGTTTTCAAGTATGTAATCAGGTATTATCATTCATATATCAAATATGGGATTGGAGTACGGACCCACGACCAGGTCAAGATCAAACCTCGGCGGCCGCGTGGTTAAGGAATGTCATGCCTCCATAATCAATAAGTGCAAGTCAATGGGCATTGGTGTCGAATCAAAATCAAAGCATTCAAAATCTATTGCTTAGTGAGAGTGAGACGGGTAGCAACAATCGCCCGCCAAAGTTAAATCACATGAACGACTATCCATCATGGAAGGTTCGTTTCCATACTTACGTTCTAGGGCAAAACACATAATTATGGACGTGTTTCACCTCTCCATACAACACAGCCCTTAAAGAAGCAGGTTCAAGTGCGGCGACATTGGCGAATATGCTTAAAGACGACAAGAAAGCATATGATTAAGAGAAGAAGGCGTTTGCTATTCTAACACAAGCTCTTCACAAAGACATCTATCATCAATTCTCTTATTGTACTAGCACGAAAGCGTTATGGGATGCATTGGTAGCGAGAGGAGAAGGAAATGCAGCTACTAGAAAGACACGCCATGATCTATTGAAGAAAGAGTTTGAATCATTTCAATTCTTGGAGAATGAAACCCTAAATGATATGACTACATGTTTTTATCATTTGATTAGTGAAATGTATTCTTATACCGTTCTTGCAACTCAACAGGAAATGTTGCACGGTTTGCTGATGCTCTACCTCCGAAGTGGAGTCCTTTAATTGAACACTTAAAGCACACGGGCGTCTTGGATGCTGTTAGTATCTACGAGTTCGTTCAAAAGTTGGAGCATAAGAACGAAGAGGAAATTCGGAAAGCTAAAAGGATTGCAGTTCCTCAAAACACATAAATGTATCTGAATGGTTTTAATCCTTCAGCTAGTTCTAGTTCCGTTCAGCAACCGAATCTTCAAATGGCGTTTATGTCGAATACAAGCTCTTTTCCATTTCCACAATCAGCTCCACCTCAGGTTTTCGATCCGAGTGCTTATCATCCGCCAGTGCATATGATTGCTCAAGCTCATGCTTTTTCTAAACCAGATCCGAGTGCATGGCTACCAACACCCCAACCTCCACCTCAAGTTAACACTACTCAACCTCAGTTCGATCCAAGTGCTTATTTTCCACAATCTCAACCTCAAGCCCAACCACAACAACAACAACAACAACAGCAACAGTAAGCACATTATACCAACAATCCTCCACCCCAAAACACCAACACTGTCAGAGTTGATACTTCGAACCTCTCAAAAGTTAGCATTGAAGTAGCGAAGGAGCATATGGAACGCATTAACACAATGGTCAGTGCTTACTGTGGTTTAGTCGCAGGTCAAATTAGAAACATCAATATGACCAATGAAGATTATCAACAAATCGACCGTGATGAAATGAAGTTGATGGATATAAAGTGGGCATTCGCAAGTGCTGTTAGAAGGGCAAAGGATTTCATGAGTCGAACGGGAAGAACATCCTTGGAAAGTAAGAAGGATACGAAGTACGGATTTTATATGGATGCGGTTACATGTTTTAATTGTGGCTAAAAGGGTCACTTCAAATGTGAGTGCACCCGACCGAGAAGACAAGGAAATCAAAATCCTTTCCGTAATCAGACGAGTACTTCCAATGCCAATCAAGACAATCGTGAAAGAAGGATGGTAGCGGTGAACAACAACCAGAACCAGTCTGGACCTTCAAACACCACCAGAGCATTAGTTGTTCAAGCTGATGAAGGGTGTAATTGGTCTGTACAATTTGGGGAAGGTGATCAAGAAGGAGGAGGAGGAACAGCGTGTTATGCAAATACCATCAATCACATCAAGCACGTTCACAGGGAAGAATTTTTTGAAAGTGACGACATTTCGGGTTATACCGGGAGTTCTGATGAAGAAAGTTCTAATTCGGGTGGCTATAATTTGGAATCTGATGTGAAAGAAGAAGGGAATTCTAATGTTGATGATTTATTGAATGAAGCAGAGGAGTTGAAGAGTCAGAAATCTATTCTCATCAAGAAGGATGGAGTCGCATCAAAAGAAATGGAGAAGTTCTTATCTGAAGACGGATCTTTTTCTTATCAGACTGCCTTTATGGCAAATGTCTCAGCCTCTACGAGTCAGGTAAAATCTGAAACTCCGGCTCCTAGTGTTTGTAATGTTTGTGCAGATTTGAAGCTTGAATCCGAAAAGGTTCATAGCCATAATCAAAGTTTAGTTATTGAGTTGTCTAAGTGCAAAGAGGCAAATATGGCTTTAGCAAGAAATGAAAAGGATTTTAAATCTGTGATTGAAACCTTAAAGAAAAGTGTTTCCGAGCTAACAAAAATTGTTTTCAATAAGCAAATTGGTATTAACAATTACATTAATATCATCGAGGAAACCAAAAAGGAGCTAGCCATTGCCAAATGCGAGCATGATGCAATCAAGCTCAAATTGGAGAGTTTCTCTAACTCCCGATATGTGCTTAATCACATCATTGACGCTCAACAACTAAAGGGAAACAAGAAAGGCGTAGGGTATAAGAAGTGTCCGCCTCCTTTGAGACATAATTATACTCATATGCCCGATGAAGAAGAAATGCCATGTTTTGAACCCAGTATGCCTATTGATTATGAGGAAGTTACTATTGGCCTAGGGTTCAAATCGGACAGTTCCTCAAGTACCTCATCTGATGAAACTGAAACTTCAACATCGACGAATCAAAGTGCTCCAATTATTGAGGACTATGAATCGTCTGATGATAAATCAGATGTATGTGATTAGGATAAATCACTTGATAAAATGAAAGGAGTAGATACTCCAATTGAGAATTACATTCTTTGTGATCCTCCTATTCCTGCTGTTCAATCAGTTGTCAAACAAGTGATAGATCCTGTCAAGGATGTCAAAGATGACAAGGAATGTGTGTCTGCTGTTAAAAGCAATAACGTGTTGTATACTTTGGTCGGGGATGTTAAAATTTATTCAGACAACGATTTTCCAATCAAAAATGTCAATCCATCTTCGATTGATAAAGTTTTTGAAGATAACACAAGCAAGTTTTTGGGAAATACGATCCCAGGAGTTACTATAACTCAATGTGATCCAATTCCAAAAGCAGAAATCAGAAAACAATTTGGAAATCAGAAACCACCGACAAAGCAACAACCTATTGCTGCTAAGGGTAAACAACCAGAAAGGCGAGCTCAAAAGCCTAACGTTTCTCAATCTAAATTTGAAACAAAAGGAGCTCATTATCAAAAGAAAAACAGTAATGTTAAATTTGTAGCATCGAAAGGTACGGATAAAATTGAGACTTTTGAAAACAAATCAAACACCAATTTTGTCCAACAAGTCAAGATTTTAAAATGTAACAGTCAAAACAATTACACTCAACATACAAACGGGTGTGATGAAAAAGCAAGTACCTTAGTGTCACACCCCGATATTTCCACGTATTACCGGTGGGCCCGGTGGGGAGTATCGTGACGTAGTTGATATCATCATAGTCAAACAACACAATTTTAAATGCACATCGGAAGCAAAAGATAGATTTATTTCAACCGAATAAATTGTAATATTAAGTATCACAAAATAGTTGAAACAGGTCCACAGGCGGATCAAATAAAAAGGAAACATAGTTCATCAGACTTAAATTGCATCCAAGCTTGCGAGACTCTTATTGATGCTAAGGAGAGGCCAGCCTATTTCGAGTAGTACCTGCACTTAATCTTTTTGGGAAAATACGTCAGTTTACACTGGTAAATACAATTAACTGACTCATTTTGAAAAGGTTTAGAAAATTTATTTAAATGCACAAGGCATGAAACATTTTATAACTTGGGATAATTATTTATATATAAACTTGTAAGAGAATTACGTGTTCGTTATACGTTCAGTAGCCCGGATTGACACCGGGTTAAAGATTAATAGACACACCACATGATATAGTCCCGCGGTGGGTTATTCCCGAAACCGGCGGTTATACCTTATTATTTATTTATGCACTGTCGGGTGTACGCCTACACCCCGTGCTTAGGTCGTGGCCATTTCTTAAAATGATGCCAAGGATATCCTAGACATGGTCATTAACCCCCCAAAGGCTTTAAGCAAACAAAACAATTTAAACGGGACAGTTCAATAAATTAATTTTCATACAATTAAAAATTCAATGCCCGACCAAGCGGTATTTTATATACCGTACCCCAAGCCCGTATAGGGAAAATAAGTTAAAAGTATTTACCTTTGCAAGTAATAATCACAAACAGCAAATGCACGTAGCTTTTACCGGGTCTCCTAGTCTGGAACAAAGGTTTATAATAACCTATTAGATTCCTAACGGGTCTTTAACTAAGCCTAAACTTAGACCGGTTAGTTTTAAAGGAAGATACGGTTCAAACACACGATTAAGCGAAGACCGGAATAGAATGTGATTTAGACCCGACAAGTTTGAAGACTTGTATAATATGGGTAAACTAAACACATTCTGGATTTTGAGACAAAAATGATAAGGTTTGACCCGTTACGGTCAATTTATGCAAACTAGTTACATAAACCGAACCGAACGCGCAAGATGAGTAACGGGTAACCATATGAGTCATATACAGGTTTCCTAAGTTAATATGCCTTAAATATGTTGTGACATCAGTAAGATATCTTCTATTATGCCCAAAACGGATTTAAACTCCAATTACGCCCCTTAGGGTATTTTAGTCATTTTAAAGGTTATAAAAGAGTTTAATTATTAATTTGAGTTACAAGTCTGATTTAATCAGTAAAAATACTTATTTTTATAAGTCATAACAGTAGGGTATTTGTAAATATGTGAAATTTATCTTGTATAACTAAACTATGCACCGTAGAGGCATTTTGGTAATTTCACTTAAGCCTAAAAGGTCAAAACTGGAAATCTGAGTTTAAAACTTTTGCTTACTATTAAAATATAAAAATTTACTGAAAATATCAGTAGGCATCAAACCTTTTATGTTTAAAATAGTTTTGATACATACTATACGTTAAAAATGCTTAAAAAGGCGATTTTAGCTATTACCGGGTTTTATAAGAAAAGCTGATATTTTTATTATTCCAGAAGGCTTAAAATGATTTATTTATCATATAAAATCAGTAGAAAAAGGTTTGGGATCAAAAGGATTTGTAAAACTCGTTTTATAGCCCAAAAGGGCAAAACCGACAACTACCGAATTAAGCTTAGAACCCTATGTTATGCTCAGCCTAAAAATAAATAAAAATATTAAAAAATCCCAGAATATTATATTACATCAGTGGGTAAAAAGTTTGGTATCAAAAATTGGGTTTAGATAGGCTATATGCTAATTACGCCGTTTAATTAATAAAAAGCTTTTCATTTACGCTAATGAGCATAACTCCTAATCTAGACCTCAAACTGATGTCAAATTTTAGGGACAACTTTATAAATCAGTAACTAAGGTTCCTATTCTTTAACATTTTCAAAAATCACGTTTTAAGGTCATATGGGCATAAGAGTCAATATTTAAGCATTTAACGGAAACATGCATATGAATCGGATAACTAATGAACCAAGTTGTATAATCACAGAGGGTTATACTAACATGAAACCTAGTCCTAATAAGGCTCTAAGGCATTTCTAAAATATGCTACATTGGGTCAGAACTGAAAGTCAAAGCAAAAGTCAATTTATGCGACTTCCGGTTCCGAACCGAACCTAAACTGAAAATTGTCGGGTTGAACATGTTTAGACATGTTCTTACATTAATTACCAAGTTATATTAATGATAAAACAGGTTGCATGGCTCCTACATTGCTAATTATGCATTAATTTGGAAATAAGCTTTCTGTTGACTTTTTAAGGTTAGCTTTGACCCGACAATTGACCTAGTTAGAGTGGGAATCAGAGGGTGCCCTTTTAAGGGTTTATTGCCCACATAATTACCAACTCATAGGTACTTTCAATTTGAAATTTGACTGGATAGATTATAATTAATCACAAAGTCAAACTCTAATTACGACGGTTTGACTTTAAGCTAATTAACTAAGCTAAACTGAATTAAAGAAAGTTAAGGACACTTACAAGGGTCCTAAGCACGACTAGTGACTCCTAGGAAGGGTGCTTGAGCTCAAAAATTCTCCAGAGGTGAAGTTGTGAGAGTTTCCAAGTGCAAGTGTCCAATGTTGCAACTTGTGGGTTTCTTATATAGGAGTTTTGATCACTTAGGATCATGCCAAGGAGGTCTACAAGTGTTATGAGATCAGTACAAGTGCCCCTATTGCATGTTAAACCATTGGAGGAGTCCCTGGTATGCAAAACAAGCTTCCAAAGTCGGTTAACAGACCTGAACTGGCACCTGCAGGTGAATTATGTCGCTGGGGTGTTCAGGCGGCCCGCATAAGGGTCCCCTGATACCTTACATGGCCCGTGTGGCTTCCCAGAACCAGCCAAACAAGTTTCATTATCTGCACTTTAGGTCCCTGGTCCTTCTAAACATGGTTTTGAGTTTATTTCTTGCACTTTTGGCCCTCTAACTTGACTTTTAAGGGCTCCATGACATAACCAAACACTGTTAAGTCCTCGGTTAACCTTGTGTTCACCCATAAGGCCCTAGAATTCAACGTTGACACTTTTAACCCTTCGTATACGAATGTTATCATAACTTTCTCATACGATAACGAAACTTGGTGAAATTTTTACCACATATCCTAGTGAGTACAATTTATCGTTACAAAGCTTCGGGTTTGCCAAAAGGTCACTCAGAGGTATACTTTCAACATGTTCACACATTTAACCCCTGTAGTTTGAAATTTCTCACTATCTTCCACAATTAGCTTCGTATGATCCATAATTCATTCGTTTAAGGGTATAAATGTCGTGTAGGGTTATTGTAAGGTATATTTATCCATTGTTGACACTTTGAACCCTTATATTCACATACTTTCTTTGTTTGTCAACTTTAGTCCTTCATAGGTGATCTTTTACACGTTTAAAGCTCATGACACGTGTCGATACATTATTGGACATAAATTTACGAGGTGTTACACTCAGGTTCTATGGGTTCGACATCTGTTCGTCGATCAGATTCTCCTAAGTTTGTGGAAAGGAGAACATGTTTTAAGTGTGGGGAGTTTGGACACATCATTAAAAATTGTACAAATACTCCCAAGGATAAATTTGTTGAGAAAACACCACCTGAAAAGGTTCACCCTCAACGTCGTCCCGTTTCACCAAAACATGATAAAAGAACTGCTAAGGAACAAGAAACGAAACAACGACGCCAAAATGTCAAAGCTGTAGAAAAGGCTTTAAAATCTGAAGTCAAAACAATCAATAAGGAACCAAGTTCTTCACAATCTTTAAGACCAGAAGTTTTGAAATCTTTTCATAAAAACCAAACTGGTAAACAAAATCAAACTTGGAGACCTAAGATGGGTGAAAGTTCAGGGGGAGGTGTTGTGTTACAAAACCATCAGGAAATCAAGATCACTTTTCGTGATGCTCAGGGACGACCCAAGACTACTAAGGCTTGGGTCCCCATCCTCAACTGATCGTTGGATGATATGTGCATGATGTTCCAGGAGGAACTGTTAGTAGTCATTAGATTGTTGATAGTGGAGCATCTAGGCACATGACAGGAGACTTACGGCTTCTGTATGATGTGAGAAATATTAAAGGAGGCTATGTCGCGTTTGCTGGAGACAAAGGCGGATACATCACTGGAGAGGGAATGATCTCCAATGGTGTTGTATGTTTCGATAAGATCAATTATGTTCGTCAAATTGATCATAATCTTCTCAGTGTTTCGCAAATCTGCAATAAAAAGTTCACCGTGCATTTTGATGATGCCGGTTGTTATGTGCTGAAACCTGGTTTCAAAATTCCAAAAGAATTTTGTCTCGAAAGCGACAGAGAAGGAGTCTATATCTTGGCACAGGAGAATGGGGCACATTCACTTAAGAAAAATGAACCATTTGGTGAAAAACAACCTTGTGAATGGTGTGCCCATGAGAAGTTTTCATCTACAATACATCTGTGTTTCGTCCGAGAAAGGGAAACAAACGAAGAAGTCTCACCCTCTAAAGAAAATCAACACTGTTAGCATGCCTCTCGAACGTCTTCATATGGACCTCTTTGGACCTATGAAACACAAGACAACATTCGGGGATGCTTATTATTTAGTGGTTACTGACGATTATTCTAGATTTTCTTGGGTAGCTTTTATGGCACACAAGAGTGACACTCCTGGAATCCTCAAGGATCTTCTTACTATGTTGGAAAATTTATAAACGTTGAAAGTAAAGAGGATCAGAAGCGACAATGGAACTGAGTTCAAGAACCGTGTGATGGATGAGTTCTGTACTTCTAAGGGCATTCTTCATGAATACAGTTCTCGCTATACTCCACAACAAAACGGTGTCACGGAGAGGAAGAATCGGACAATAATTGAAACTGAAAGAACGATGTTGGTAGAATCAGAGCTTCCTATTCAGTTATGGGGGGAGGCTGTGTCGACTGCTTGCTACATGTTAAACCGAGTTCTTACAGTTAAGAGACATGGCAAGACTTGTTTCGAACTTCTACAGAAAAGGAAACCGGATCTTTCCTACCTAGAACCTTTTGGCGGTCCATGCACTATGATTGAGCCGGATGGAAAGTTTGGCGCGAAAGCTATCGAGGGTTTCTTCCTTGGATATGCTACTCCGATTTTTCGTGTATGGAATCTGGCTACCAAAAATATTGAGCTATGGAGTGAAGTAAAGGTTTAAAGGTATACAAGTTCTATTAGAGCTCCGGGTGATCCTTGGATGTTCGATTATGATGGGCCATTCGACTCCTTTAATCTGCCAACCTTTAACGAAGAATCTGCAGCTGCTAGAATGTTATTTGATAGTGACAACGCTGCTAGCTCGACATTGGTTAGATCTGTTATTGTTAACCCCCAAGGTTCTAATTTGGTTAACAACACGGTTCAAAATTAGGTATTTGAAGATGCTACTGAGTACAATGAGTCATCGGAAGATGATGAATATCATGATGCGCACGAAGGCACTTCAGCTCCAGTTCCTCCTGTTCAGGGTGCTTCTGTAGAAACTCCTCATGTGCAGAATGTAGATACTGCTGAAGGGAATGCATCCACTTCTACGCCTATTCCCGGTATGGAGTTGGTTGTTGATCTTAATATTAACAATTTGGGTATTAATGCTCGTGTTCTTGAAAATCCTGAAATGAGGATTCACGATACCCATCCGCAGCAGAATATTATAGGAGATGTCCAACGTGGGGTGCAGACGCGTAATCAGCTGAGAAACAACCAGAATGCTGGTTTGTATTCAGCCATCAGAGAACCTGGTTATCAAAATGATTGGTCCTTTGCATGTTACGTTTCACAAGAAGAACCAAAATCTTGAAAGGAAGCCTTAAAGGATAATTCTTGGGTTGAAGCCATGCAGGATGAACTACAGCAATTTCAAAAGCTAGGTATTTGGAAGCTTGTTGAAAGGCCGGAGAACTACAAGAAGATTGGCACACGCTGGGTTTACAAATGCAAGAAGGATGATCGTGGAGTAGTTATTCGCAACAAGGTGAGATTGGTTGTTCAGGGATTTCGCCAAATCGAAGGCATTGACTACAATGAAGTTTATGCACCTGTTGCACGTCTGGAAGCTATTCGGGTCTTTCTAGCTTATGCTTCATTCAAAGGATTCAAAGTCTACCAGATGGACGTCAAAAGTGCTTTCCTTCACGGTGTGGTTCAGGAAGAGGTGCACGTCGAACAACCTCCAGGTTTTGAAGATCCTATTCAACCCGATCGGGTTTGGTTGCTCGACAAAGCTCTTTATGGTTTGCATCAAGCACCTAGGGCTTGGTATGCAACCTTATCCAACTATCTTCTGGAGAATGGATTTCGACGAGGTCTTATTGATTGCACTCTCTTTATCAAGGAACAAGATGGAGATCTTCTGCTGGTGCAGGTATACGTTGATGATATAATTTTTGGTTCAACTAATGATACTTTGTGCAGGCAATTCGAGCGTGTGATGCAAGAGAAATTTGAGATGAGCGCAATGGGGGAAATGAATTTCTTCTTGGGACTTCAAGTTCAATAAACCGAGTCTGGGATATTCATCCATCAGACTAAATATGTTGGTGACATCTTGAGCCGATTCCAGATGTCAAATGCAACGACCATTGGTACCCCACTTCCGCAGAATCATGGGATTACTCCGGATCTGAAGGGTGAAAGTGTTAACTCTTCATACTACCGTGCTATGATCGGA
Source organism: Helianthus tuberosus (assembly GCA_030545235.1). Lineage (NCBI taxonomy): Eukaryota > Viridiplantae > Streptophyta > Magnoliopsida > Asterales > Asteraceae > Helianthus > Helianthus tuberosus. Next base: position 139,489,838 of record CM060426.1, on the reverse strand, counting down.
TCTCTCATGTATCTAACAGCCTCAAGGCCCGACATCATGTATCCAACGTGCCTGCTTGCAAGATATCAAGCCAACCCGAAGGCCTCGCATCTTTCTGCTGTCAAAAGGATTTTTCGCTATTTGAAGGGTTGCCCTGACACCGGTCTTTGGTACCCTAAGGATGATAGCTTCGACTTGATTGCATACAGTGATTCTGATTTTGGTGGTTGCAAAATTGATGGCAAATCAACAACAGTTGGATGTCAATTCTTAGGAAATCGCCTGGTCACGTGGCAGTGCAAGAAGCAAACGTGTGTTTCTACATCAACCTGTGAAGCAGAATACATTGATGCCTCTAGTTGTTGCTCCCAAGTTCTTTGGATACAATAACAAATGCGCGACTACGGTTTTGAATTCCTATCTACTCCTATTTTTGTTGATAACAATGCTGCCTTACAGATCACTAGAAATCATGTGCAGCATTCCAAGACCAAACACATCGATATTAAATATCACTTCATACGTGATTGTTTTGACAAAAGATTAATTGATGTTGTTAAAGTTCACACCGATCAACAACGTGCCGACCTGTTTACAAAAGCTTTTGATAAATCACGTTTTGATTATCTACTTTTGGTCAATGGCATTAAGGTGATACCCGAGTAACTTCTTTGGCTAATCGTTTCTGTAAATATTTTCTTTAAAAACTCAAAAAATTCAAAAAGATTTTCAGCTTTTAGCATTTTAGGGGGAGTAAATTCAAGAAAATACAAAAAACATCTGAAAATTTCAAAAATCCAAAAATATGTCTTTACTTTCTGTCTTTCCGTTTGAAAAATACAAAATTCAAAAAAATTAGAAAATAAAAAATGAGTTTCTTGGATTAAGGAAGATGATGATATTCACTGGTGTGGTCGGTCAACATGTTCAAAATGTAAAACAAAAATCCAGAAATGATAAGTATCTTTACTAACGATGTATCGGTAGGCTCACAATCAGACTAAAATGTGCAGGATGATACAAACCTAACAGACTTCAAGTCAGGTGGGAACCATTCATTGGCATATGGTCTTGGTACCGAAATTTCGTTTGAGAGATTGCCGAGGTTCTGAGATATTCGGTCTTTATGTTGCTTATCATCTGGGTATCATGGTTGTTTCTTTTACCGAAAAATAACGGAGACGAAGTCTAGATCTTCCATGATACTATACATACGTGTACATATTGCATTCGACCTCAATAAGTGATCAACAATCACATTTATCCGGGAGTCAAGTTCGTCTCTTTGATGTACATTGTACTGACTTGTTCACGGACTTGCTCCTGTGCCCTCATGCATCGAAAATCAAGTTCCTCATCAATAAGTGATTCTATCACATAGGGCTTGTTTTTCAATAAAAAATAAGTGAGTATCTCACATTCTTTTATACGGTCAAACAGATGATAAACGATATACTCACCGGTAAGATGAACTCTCGTGTATACCTTGATACGGGAATGTGTCGTGAGTGGATGAACATCGACTTGTAAGTATAATCCTTACCGTAAATCGTATCTCCTAATTATGATTACATCTGATCAGTTTAAGCTTATGTGGACAACAATACCGATAATCGAGGTAGTATACTTATCCAGAGCTTTAAACAGAAATCAAAATCATGTTATAAAGACCGTAAGCTGGTATGATTCCTTATCCTTGAAATTCGCAAAAAGATTGCATTTGTACAGTTGTTTATTGCTTTTTATAGATTTTCGATTAGTTTACCGCGCTTTAAATTCTGTTTTAGTGTACTTCTAAAGTTCATTTTTGAATTAGCCAAAGTTGTGACTTGGTGTTTTCTGCCGGAAGCCTGAAACCTACTTCATAAAATGTCCTTGCATTTGGTAAACTCAATCAAAATGGAAATCTTTCATATAAACAAAATCTTTCAAAAGTGTGTAAATTTTCAAGACTTAGTGAATTTTTAGAAAAATGGTCGACGAAACTCATAAGGTCGACGAAACCCCTTTAAAGACGACGAAACTTCCTGGTCAAAGTCAACTGTGTTTAACCTTGGTCAACTTTGGTCAAAACTGATTGGGTTCACGACGAAACCCCTCATTTCGTCGAGGTCACGACGAAACCCCCCGGCCCATTAACCTTTCGTCGTGGGCTATCTGTTCAAGCCCAAATCCAAGCCCAAACATGAGGTTTCGTCGAGCCCAAACAAGGTTTCTTCGAGATGGAGGTTTCGCTGGGGTTAGTTGGTATATAAAGGGGTCCCAGGTCTGCAACAACATCACTTTTTCAAAACCCATACCTATTCATCTTCTCCAACACTCAAAACCCATTCCTTTCACCGACTCTCAAACCCATCATTTTCTCTCTATTTTCATCAAAACGAAGGTATCACAATGATCGGTTAAATGTTTTGAACCATTGGAAACTTTGTGTTTTGTTTGAAACTTGCTAATAAACCCTCGGACTCTTCTAACTGTTTTGATATCCTCATATAAAACTTTGTTCTTTTTGTTTTGCTTTTCATCAGAACAGATAGATTTAGGGCTTATATGTTGATTTGGTTTGAGTTTTGGCTTACAAAAACAGGGGATGATGTTGGTTGATGATTTTAAACTAGTTCGGGTGGGTTTCGGTATAAACTCATGTTGGTTTTGATTCTTGGTTGTTTTCGGTTTGTTTGGGTAAAAACAGAGTGTCAGTGTGTTCAATTTTTAGAATCAATCATTTGTTAACCAACAATCGACGAAACCCCTTTAATTTGAAAACCCCCAAATGATGAAACCCTAACTGTTCAAAACCCTATGTCGACGAAACCCTTGGACGACGAAACCTTAGTTTCTTCAACTGATTGATGACGAAACCCTCTATGACGAAACCCACTTAAAATGAAAGACCTTTCATCGAAAGGATGTCGACGAAATCCCTCTGGTCAACGGTCAACATTGACTTTGTTTGACCAAGGAGGTTTTGTCGTAATGGAGGGAGTTTCATCGAAGTCTTGGAGTTTCGTCGTCCAGGACTTAGTAATTTTTTTCAAGTATGGTGCCTTTCACAGAACAAGTGCATTTAAATGATTAATGTCCATTTGATATTCAAACGTGTTTGTACGTATGTTTAATGGATATATTGTGACATTTTGAATTCTTGTGGATGTGTGCATTGCAGATGGCACCGAAAGAGCGAAAACGCAAGCCCGCGACTAAGAAGGAAAACAAACCAGAGGAGGAAGTGATGTCCAAGAAGCGTCACAACCAGATAGCCTTTCTAGATCCGGAAGAAAAGATCGCCGAATTGAAAGAAATCACTAAATGGATCAGGGAGTCGCGGATCAATAAAGCTGTTACATTTTCAACGCCTGTTTACAAATCGCTCATTAAAGCTTTCTGGAATTCCGCAAGCGTGGTGCAAGTAGATGGTACTGAAGTCATACAAGGGCAAGTTAATGATCTGATCGTGACTGTCTCTCCGGATATATTGAACGCTGTTTTAGAGTTGCAAGACGATCCAAATGCACTGTTCTCTATTCTGATTATGTGTACTCGTGGCTGCTTATTACGGATGAAGTGTATTGGCGACATCTTCAGCAATCAGATTAACAAAGGAGATTTGTCGTTACGTTACAAGTTTCTCTTGCATGTTCTCATTCAGTGTATCAGCAACAGACGTGCAGGATATGATATGGCTGGCAACGATCTCGTTGGTCTTATGGTGGCTTTGGTGCTGAACAAATCGTTTAGCATATCAAAGTATATCTTCGCGAATATGAAAGAGAATATAACGAGAACTAGAAGTAGAATAACCGGGAACAAATTCTGGATGTATCCTCGGTTTCTTCAAATGATCATGAACGTTCAACATCCTAATCTTCCAAAAGCCGACGATGACATCCTAAAGATAGAACCTATGATCTTGCAATCTTTAAGGATAATCAAGAGTCTTGCAGCCAAGAGATACAAGGAAAGCGATCCTCCTAGGAAGTTGATAGGTGCTCTTGGGAAACCAGACTACATTGCTCCGGAAGACGATAAATGGTGTCACAATAACAGCCAATCAGACGAAGAAGAGGCGGAATTAAAAAGAAAGATAGCTGAAAAGTTTGGTCGACCGGATACTGATTCGTCTGACAGTGACAGTGATGATGATGAAGCTGGTGATTGTGGTGATGCAGGTGCTGGTGCCGTTGGTGCATCTTCTGCTGGTGCATCGTCTGCTGGTGCAGCTGGTGGCACTTCAGCTGGTAATGACGATGATGATTCTGAATCTGATGAAAATCCACCAGAACCCGGATATGAAGTTTACTATGATGATCGAGGTATTAAAAGGATCAGGAAGGTTAGACGGGAGGATGATGATGATGATGAATACATTCATTCGGATACCGAAGCGGAACGATTAATGAGAAAGGAAACGGCTGTCAAACGCAAGAAGAAAGCAAGAAAGTACGTTGGTACTTCTTCTGCACAGCAATCCGTTCCTCAAGAGCCTATACAAGAAGCGGAAATGGATCCTAATCTTGGATTCACGGCCACTGAAGCTTCTGGAATGATTCCTTCACCATCGAGGTCTACAGAACCAACTCCTGCAGTGAGTTCAACACCTGAAACTCCTGTAGTGACTCCTCAGGCACCTACTCGCTCTATTGCATCAACCATACGTGCAACGACCTCGCAGCCTACCGCAGAACGCCGACAAAGTGTATTCGAACAGATGCAGCAGGATGAGAAGATAGATTTCCTATTTTCTCAACTCCAAGCTGCTGCAGGTCAGATCAACAGGCATACTGAAGTGATACAAGCCACTAGTGCAGACTCGATCAAGCAACAGTTGGAAATTAACACGTTAAATGCCACTGTTGGACGACAACCAGCAGAAATCACTCGTCAACAAGCTGAAATTGAGCAATTAAGGGCAGAAAATGCTAATCTGAAAGCTGCAGATGAAGTTAGAGAGCGTTGACGGGTGGTCCATAGGGCAACCCTTTATGATGTTAAAAGACGAGTTTATCCCTCATTTGATCGTGTAATTATCTTGAATTAGATAACTACGAATGCTTTTGTTTCAGGTACAGTTCGGGAGCTAAAAAGGGATAAAACGTAGCTTTGGACGGTTTGGAGATGAACGGGTCGTGCGTGGAATGAAAGAATAAACAAAACACAACATTCAGGGCTCAAGAAACTTACATATTTCTCCACCGTAACTCAAGAAACTTGCACCGTAAATGTTTGATGTCCGCTGTAAGTTACGGTGGTACCGTAATTTACGGTGGAGGCTGCGAAAAAACTTGTAACTGCCTCATTAAATCAGTTTTTGGGGTGTCTTTTCAGATATCTCATCATTGGACGTTTTCTCTGAACATTGGGGGCGATTTTGGCTGGTTTTACCTTGTTCCAAACAATTCTAAACATTTAGTTCTTGTTTTTGATTCGTATTAACTTGAATTTGGATGTTATGATGAGCAACCGAACAATGTCCGGCTAAACTTGTGGTGATCATCTTAGGTGAAGGTTTTCTTAAACTCTTGCGTGTTTATTTCTTTATTTCTAGAATGATAACATTGTGTTGCTTTGTTCGTCATGGTGTTTGAGTAATTGGTTGTAGCTTGTTAATTAGTATTGCAATTCTAGTCTAATCCTACGTTCTTGGTGTCGTTGACAATCGAGATATCACGGGAAGGGTTAGGGTTGGATATTGATTGATTGATCATCGGGAAACAACCTCGCATTCATATAATCCGAGTACTTTGTTCCCTTTTATCACAACAATTGTTTAAACACGAGTTATGTCTATGTAACTCTTTCTAGTTGGAATTTCACAAAAGTGTTAAAAGAAACTGAATCCTAAGATGGTCATTGTTCTCATAATCTGAAGTAAAAATCCAATCTTGATTAGTAGTAATTGATAATTTAGTTTTCTAAAACAAACAATCCAAGTCATTGATCTTTAATTTCTGCAAATTAGGTTAATTGTAGTTAAATCGCAAAGCTATAAAATCAACGCATTTTCCACATACTCCCTGAGTTCGATACCCATTTACCACTATCTATAGTTATTATTTGGATTAAATTTGCGTGTACTACGACAGCACGTCAAATTTTGGCGCCGTTGCCGGGGAGTTGTGCGCAACGTGTGTCAATTTGTTAGTTTTGCTTTGTTATTTTCGGGTTTACACTGGTGTGTTTAGTGTGCAGGTTCTACAGGTGCATGCATACTAGAGGCTCTCACAAGTTGTCACCATTGTCATTTGATCCGGAGATTGAAAGAACACTAAGGCAAAATAGAGTTTTACTAAGAGAAAACAGAATCATTGGTTCACCTACTTCACCCATCACACCACGAAACATCATGCAAGAATCTCAAATACCACCCACAACGGGTCAAACGACCTCATCATTTATACCTACTTCCACACAACCATCACCAAACACAACCATACCTAATACCACTACAATTCCTACTCCACCTCATGACACTACACCAACCAATACTACACAACCGATCACTACTCAAGTTGAACCCAATCTTACCTTTAGCCCTTCATCCACAATACCACCATTGTCACACTTCTTTCCCCTAACTACGGGTCAATCATCTTCTAATTACCCAATACTACCCAATTCAACCATTGTCCATGCTACTTCAACATTTAGACCATCGAACCAATCGGGTTTCCATTACTCCACTCTTCCCTTTGGGCAATCTTCGGGTATTCAAGGGGATGGATATGATGATGGCTATGAAGAGGAGTTTAGAGGGTATGAAGAGGAAGGTTATTACTATGGGGGTGATGGAGGTTACTTGGGACCTCAAGGAGGAGCGGGTCAACAAAGTTAACCGATTCAACAATTTCAAGATACGAGTAGACTACCGGTTAGGGTGCAACACATTAGACCGCAAGGGCCACAATTACAATGCCCTACACCGCTACAACAAGTGCGCCCTCAAAATATGCAACCACAATTTCAACGACCGATTCCACAACAACCACAAATGCCACAATACCAAGTTCAACCACCCTTTGCACCTCAAGGGCCTATGCAAATGGGTCAACCACGAGCACCATTGGGTGCCCCTCAAAGACATCATCGAGAAGTTGTACGGGGAATTGAAGCTCACTTCTGGCCTATTATCACTAACAATCCTTCTCCGGTAGTGATTCCTCATCATACGGATGGAAGAACTTTTGAAGTAAGAACAACCGCCCTCCAAAGTCTACCAAAGTTCAAGGGGTTAGCAACGGAAGAACCCTATTTTCATTTAGAGACATACGACTCCATTTGCAACACTATTGGAGGTCAAGGGTTTTCTTTGGATGATGTAAAGTTGGTTCTCTTCCAATTTTCTTTGGAAGACAAGGCAAAGAGGTGGTTTCACACTCTACCCTCCGCATCGATTTTTACATGGGCTGATATGCAACAAATATTCTTGGATGAATATTACACCTCTCAAAAGACTAATGATGCAAGGAGAGGTTTGAGAAGCTTCCAACAACAATCGGGGGAGATGTTTCATGAAGCCTTCGAAAGGTTTAATATGATGTTGCGGAATTGCCCTCATCATGGGATCCAATTATGGGAGTTGTTGAACGCATTTCACGAAGGGTTAAGTTCGGAGGATGCATGAGATTTGATGTCGATCACTAATGGTACATTCGGTACGAATTATGAACATGTTGATTGGGCATTTTTAGAACAAATGGCAGTGAATTCCAAGAGGAAGGCTCAATCTTCAAGTAGGGCAAGGCATGTGACACAAAGGCCGCAAGTGCATGGAGTAGAGAGTGGTAATGTGCAAACTATGAATCAAGTGTACAACGTGTGCACTAATTGCAATGAAATAGGCCACACGGCAGAAGTGTGTGTAGTGGGGGTGGTTGATGAGCAAGTAGAGGAAGTGAATGCAATTCAAGGAGGGGGTGGTCGAAATTTCAATATGAACTCCAACACATACCACCCCGGATTACGAAACCATCCTAATTTCCGTTACGGGAACGCGGCGAACCAAGCTAACCCAAACTTTCAAGGAGCTCAAGGTAACTTTGTACCTCGCCAACAATACAATCAAGGCAACTATAGAGGTGGAAACAGTTATGGGTACCAAGGGCAATTTCAACAAACGGGTCAAAGTGGTTCGGGTCAACCTTCGTCAAGCGGGAATGAAGTCATGGATATGCTTCGGGCTATGCAACAAGATATGCAAAAGCGGAATCAACTCGACGAAGTCCGGATGCAAAAGGATGAGGTTCGTGACAAGAGTATTCAGTCACTAACAACCCAAATGGGTCAATTGGCAACCGATGTGGTGGAGTTGAAGAAAAGCAAAGGTCAACTTCCTAGCGACACTAAGGTAAATCCTTCGCATGGTACGTCACGAGGTAATGTTAATGTTCATCATGTTAGTGTTTTAAGAAGTGGAAAAGAGTTTAAAGCCATTTTGTCACCCGAATTGGTTGAGGGGGTAGTTAAGGATGTCACGAGTAATGAGAGTGATGATGATGATGTTTCACCGGTTAAACCTAAAGAATCAAATGTTAAAAAACCGGGTTTGGGTGAAAATGAAAAGAATGAAAAAGATGAGGGTGAACCGAGTCAAGTCCCGTTTCCATCGGCTTTACTTGACCCGGGAAGGAAAAATTTTATTGCATCAAGAGGTCCCCAAAAAGAAGAATTGTGGGACATGTTTAAACAAGTAAAGATTAATCTTCCACTACTTGATGCAATAAAACAAGTGCCCACTTATGCTAAATTTCTAAAGGAATTATGTACACAAAAGAGGCAACAAAAGAAGAAAATGCCTAACCGGGTAGATTTGACCGGGCAAGTAAGTGCGGTTTTGAATGTGGAGCTTCCTCCTAAGCTCCAAGATCCGGGCACGCCATTAATTAACATTCAAGTTGGTAATTTTCAAATGGCAAAGGCGTTACTAGATCTTAGAGCCGGAGTTAGCATTTTACCGGGGGGCTTATATGACCAATATGACTTTGGTCCGTTAGCAAGGGTGGAGACAACGGTTGTTATGGCCGATTTGTCTCATAAGTTACCCCGGGGGATGGTTCAAAATGTAATTGTTAAAATTGATGAGTTTTATTACCCGGTTGACTTTTTAGTTTTGGACTACTCATCTGCGGACCCAAAACAGCAACAAAATGTAATTTTGGGTCGACCATTTTTGAGCACCGCGCATGCTGTGATCGATTGTAGATTTGGTACAGTCGATATGACTTTTGGGAATCGAAAAATGCGCTTAAATGTTTTTACTAACAATTCTAATGCTAATGGTGTTGATGAGTGTTTCATGGCAAATTTAGTTGACGAATGCAACCCGCATGAGTATGAGGAGGATGGTATGGATGTTTGCTTGTGTGATTTTTCTGAACAGGTACATGCTTATGCACTCCGGGTTGAAGAGGAAAAATAGGATGCTATGGCCTTGAAGGAAGGTCGACTGCCATGGACTCACCAATTCGAAGGCTTGCCGGTGGAAATAAGTTCGGGTACGAAACCATCATTAGAAGAACCACCGAAGTTGGAACTCAAAGACTTGCCGAGCCACTTGAAGTATGTTTTCTTAGGGGATAATGACACTCTACCGTTCATTATTGCCTCTAATCTAGAGTTGGCACAAGAGCAAGCATTGTTGGAAGTTTTGAAAGAAAACAAAGGAGCTATTGGATGGACAATTGCCGATCTCAAAGGAATTAGTCCATCAATCGTCATGCACAAGAATATTACCACCGAAGATGCAAAACCAACACGAGAAGCTCAAAGACGATTGAATCCGAACCTAAGGGAGGTAGTAAAGAAAGAGGTAATTAAATGGTTAGATGCGGGAATCATCTATCCGATTTCGGATAGTGCTTGGGTGAGTCCCACCCAAGTTGTGCCTAAGAAGGCCGGTATTCAAGTAGTCAAGGACGAAAATGGTGAACAAATTGCCACCCGATCGGTCACCGGGTGGCGAGTGTGTATTGACTACCGAAAATTGAATGCCGCCACTTCTAAGGACCATTTTCCGCTACCTTTCATTGACCAAATTATTGAAAAATTATCGGGTCAAAAATATTACTGCTTTTTGGACGGGTATTCGGGTTACAATCAAATAGCAATACACCCGGATGACCAACACAATACCACCTTCACTTGTCCATATGGCACCTTTGCCTTTCGGCGAATGCCATTTGGCTTGTGCAATGCACCGGCAACTTTCCCACGATGTATGATGAGTACCTTCTCGGACATGGTTGGAGAGTCGCTTGAAGTGTTTATGGATGACTTTTCAATTTTTGGCACTAGTTTTGAATCTTGTCTCAACGAATTACAAAAAGTTTTAAAAAGATGTGTTGAGAAAAACTTAGTGCTTAGTTGGGAGAAAAGTCATTTCATGGTGCAAGAGGGAATTGTGCTCGGTCATGTGATTTCGGAAAGGGGAATGGAGGTGGATAAGGCAAAAATACGGGTAATATCATCTTTGCCACCACCGAAAAATGTTAAGGATGTAAGGTCATTTTTGGGACATGCGGGGTTCTATAGACGTTTCATAAAAGGTTTTAGTGTTATCACCAAACCTTTATGTAACTTGTTATTAAAAGATGTCCCATTTGATTTTACTAATGAGTGTATGCAAGCTTTCACTGTTTTGAATGAACACTTGGTCAAAGCTCCTATTTTGCAACCACCGGATTGGTCAAAGCCGTTCGAGATCATGTGTGATGCAAGCGACACTACAATTGGTGCAGTTTTGGGTCAACGGGTTGATAAAAAGCCGGTGGTGATTTACTATGCAAGCAAGACTCTATCCGAAGCGCAACTGAATTACACCACAACCGAAAAGGAGTTATTAGCGGTGGTGTATGCTTTGGATAAGTTTCGTTCGTATATTTGGGGGAGCAAGGTGGTGGTTTATTCGGATCATAGTGCGGTCCGATATTTGATGGAGAAAAAGGACGCGAAGCCTCGTTTGATTCGGTGGGTATTGTTGTTACAAGAGTTTGACTTAGAAATCCGAGACAAAAAGGGAAGTGAGAACGTAGTGGCGGATTACTTGTCTCGGATTCCAGTTGAAGGGATTGATGATGTTAGTGAAATAAATGAAACGTTTCCCGAGGAGCAACTCCTAGCCGTTTCCACTTTTGTTGCACCGTGGTATGCTCATTATGTAAATTACTTAGCCACGGGTGCCATTCCAAGTCATTGGACCAAGAAGCGAAGACAACAATTTATGGTTCAAGTGAAGCAGTACATTTGGGATGAACCGGATCTTTTCAAGATCGGGCCAGATCAAGTCATTAGGAGGTGTGTGCCCGAAACGGAAGTGTTGGAAATTTTGACCCATGCTCATTCATCCGCATGTGGAGGTCACTTTAGTGGGCATAAAACGGGTTACCGGGTTCTCTCATGTGGGTTTTATTGGCCCATAATTTTCAAAGACGCGTGTGAATTTGCAAGAAATTGTATTAATTGCCAAAAGATGGGAAGCATTTCAAAGAGGGACGAGATGCCACTACAACCGATCTTGGTTGTAGAAATATTTGATGTATGGGGCATTGACTTTATGGGTCCCTTCCCGAATTCGAATGGCTTTCTTTATATTTTGGTAGCGGTGGATTACGTCTCAAAGTGGATTGAAGCTATTGCAACACGCACAAATGACCATTCGGTTGTTTGTAAATTTGTTCAATCCAACATATTCTCTCGTTTTGGTATTCCGCGAGTTATCATAAGTGATGGTGGTTCTCATTTCAAGAACTTCAATTTTGGGAAATTGTTGAAGAGGTATAGCGTGAATCACCGGATTGCCACACCTTACCATCCGCAAACGAGTGGACAAGTCGAAGTGTCCAACCGTCAAATAAAAGAAATTCTCATGAAGACGGTTAGAACAGATAGGAAGGATTGGTCGAGCAAGTTGGATGATGCGTTGTGGGCGTACCGAACGGCCTACAAGACTCCAATTGGCACAACCCCTTATCGGATGGTTTATGGAAAGGGTTATCATTTGCCAATGGAGTTAGCGCATCGGGCACATTGGGCAATCAAGACGGTGAATGCGGATTATGATGAGGCGGGGAAGATGAGGAAGTTACAATTGAGCGAGATAGAAGAGATTAGAGATGAGGCGTATGAGTGTGCATCGGCTTACAAAGACAAGCTCAAGAAGGTACACGATGCAAAGTTGAGGAAGAAAACCTTTGAAGTGGGTCAAAAGGTTTGGTTGTACAATTCAAGACTCAAGATGTTTGCGGGCAAGCTTAAAAGCAAATGGATTGGCCCGTATGTCGTTCGGCGAGTTGGGAGGTTTGGTGATGTAGATATCCAAGATGAGCAAACGAACAAACAACAAACGGTGAATGGTCATCGCTTGAAGCCATACTTGGAGGGGAACGACATCAATAACTTGGAGCTTGATAAAGCGGGCTACATCTTACTCCCGGTAGATGATGAACAACCATAAGAGGCCCAGGTTTGGTAGTGTAAATAGTTAGCATTTTGTTTAGCTTGTTTTGTATAGTTTGCATATGTACCGTACTCGCTTGAAGCTTGTGTTTGAAACAAGTGTGGGGACATTCGGGTCACGAATTGCTCTAACATTGTGTTGAGGACAACACGGGACTTTCGAGGGGGTAGGGTAATTCTTACATGTTTTTGAAAAATTTTAAAAACACAAAAAAATCGAAAAAACTGAAAAAATATAAAAAAAAGGTACTTAAAAATTGCATCACCGTAAGTTACGGTGGTACCTTAATTTACGGTGTAGGTCAAAAGGGTTTGGGCTTTACGGTGGAAACCTCCTGTTTTACGGTAGAAAAATTGTGCCAGGGTACACCGTAATTTACGGTGTCCACCGTAAATTACGGTGGACCTTGCGAAGTGAAGGGTCGGCTGGATAATGGCAGTTATAAAAAAAAGCAATAAATCACGTGAACTCTTCCCCATCCACACGAATTTCTTCTTCTTCCCTCACCACAAACATCATCCATCACTTTCTATTGACCCACAAAATCCCCAACCTTCTTCAACCTTCAATCTTCCATATCTCTCTAAATTCTTAACCAAATCAAGTGAAATTTAGGTCTATTTTGGCTAATTTTTCACATACTTTCTGATTTTGAGAAGAGATTTGCGAAAAAAACGAAGCTTTCTGGTCTGAATCATAAACCCTAGGTCCGAAAAATTTTGGGGGTTTTTGAAGTTTTTGTTTCACAAGTGTTCTAGCATCTTCAAACAAAGGTATGGAAGTTTATTTGTTATGTTTTGATGATGCATTGTGAAAAGTAAGGTTATTTGTTCATACCCACTTGCTTATTCTTAGATTTTGTCATGAAATTAGTTACTTGAACATTGTTATGGTTTGTAGATGTAGGTTTGATGCAAAGTAGTGAACTTTTGGGAACCTCTATATTGTAGAGGCATAATGCCCAATTTTTGAGAAAAATATTTATAAAAGTTTTGGTTCACTAGCATCTACAACCATAGTAACAAGCAAGTGTGGGGATATTTTGGCGAAAAAGGTCTAATTTATTGTGTTTGGTTGTGTTGTTTGATCTAATGTGTGTAGAAAAATGGTTAAGACTAAGGAAAGAGCCGGAGCAAGTTCGTCTTCTTCGTCTAAAGATAAGGGCAAGCAACCAGAATAACAACCGAAGAAAAGACAATATTTGGGTAGAGTTGATGAAAGTGAAAGCGAGGATGAAGAAATGGAGTTGGACCCGGCTGAAAAGCCAAGATGGGAGTCGGGTCCATTGGATGACCAACCGGAACATTGGCAACCGACACTCTTTCACGACAATATGAATCGATTGAAAAACAGGGCTGCCGCATTTATTTACGAGAGAGAAGTTCGTGAGGTTGAATTTAGCCCGTTTGGTGTGTTTGCCAAATTCCGCGCTCTAGGATGGGAATCGGCACTTAGTTGTTATGAGAAGGATAGCAAGAATTTGTTCATGGCCGAAATTCAAGAATGGATGGCAACCCTCAAGTGCAACAGATACGATAGGCCGTCGCAAATGAAGTTAACGGGTGTGGTGAATGGGATTCCGGTAGAGATGTCGTTTGACACGCTAAAGAAATTGGGGAAGTATGACAGTTTACACACTCGTGACTATGTGTTTCCTAGTCTTGATAACCTTTTGCTTAAACCGGAGAAGCATCCTCGTTGGAATGATATGTTAGCGGCGTTGTTTTTGCCCGGTACTTACAGTGGCGTTTTATACCAGAGGAACTTGAAGATAGAAGCGAAGTTGTTGCTAGCAATTTGCATTTTAAATGTCATTCCGAGAAGAGGGGATAAGGAGCAAGTGAGGTACCCGTAAGTACCTGTCCTCTATTTGCTACTCAATGGGTCTCCGCGTTTTCCAATCCGATATTTGATCATGAACCACCTCTGGATTTGCCGAAACAAGTTGGGAAGAGATATTATCCCGTGTTGCCGAATTATCACGGGATTGATGAAGCAGCAAAAGGCAATTACATCAGAGGATAAAGGGGCAGCAAAAAGGCATCAGCCTTTTACTTTAGACAAGTTGGGGATTGGTTGGACTTACACGCAATCGGAACGGTATCATAAGCTCAAGTCGGAGGGGCAGAGATGGAGAGCATTAAAAGTGGGTGCAAGGGATCTTCTATCGGGTGAAGCGGACGAGCCGGAAAGTGATGCGGAAGCTCTGAGTGGTGATGATGATTATGCGGACGAGCCGCATGGTGGTGAGAATGTGAATGTAGGCCAAGGGGGCCTAGGTAGGGGTTATGGTGGTGCCTTTTACGATTACACGGAACGTTCCTATGAGCCGAATTGGGCTTATGATGGCACAATGCAAGAGGTTATCGAAAACCAACGTCCTCCGGCACCCATTTTTGAGTCATGGTCGGGTTCGGAGCGGACGTTATTTGATCAACATACAATGATGAGTGCAAGCATGGAGCGGTCTTTGAAACACAATTTTGATCGTCAAGAGGTGTGGAATCGCATACACGCGTATTCCCATGAATTGGAAATGAATAATCGATACCATGATGACCAAGCAAGAAGAATGCATGCAGATTGGCACGCCGGGCGGGCGGTGGTTGTGGATCCACAACATGTGGATTATGCGTCTCTACCACCTTACGATGGTAGTGTTTCGTATCCGACCCCGCCTGTCACACCCCCAAAATCCACACGCGGAGTACTACCGCTTGGAGGCGTGACATGACCAGGATCAAGCCACCAATCATATTGAACATAATTATAAAGTAAAAGTCATTTATCAATACGATAGGTGGTTCCAAAACCAAATATAAACAAGTGTGTAGCGGAAGCATTAATGTAAAACCCAACATCAGTTTAAGTACAAAAAGTCATAATGTTTAACAACACATTCACGATCCATGTCCACAACGACTGTGCCTCCCGTGCAAGCTCCAAAAGTACCTATGGTCCTGCAAGGCATGTAACAGAGAGTCAACAACTAGTTGAGCGAGTTCACAGTTGGTTATTTAGTTATAATGTTCATTTCGTAAATCGTATGCTCGATTAGTAATCACGTATCATATGTAATAGCATCGCGGCCCTCAAGGCATGTTTGCGAAGTTTAGTGGGGGTTTCCCATGTTTTCTAGACTAGTTATATTTGTATCGCGGCCCTCCAGGCATGTTTGCGAAGATTAAAGTATAGTTCGCGGCCATTCCAGGCATGTTTGCGAAGATTGTTCTAGTATCGCGGCCGATCCCGGCATGTTTGCGAAAAGAAGTATATGTATCACTAGTCTAGTAGTATCTACCATTGACCTTCATCTCCCGAGGCCAATGGTATGTAATTCCGATAACTCTTAATTAAGCATAAATAATCAATCAACCCATTCCCAACCCCGGGAATCCCATGCCTTGGTAGAAGTGTGAACTCACCTTGTTTGCTCGGTATGCTAAGCTAAGCTAAGTGCCCACAATAAATCAGTCAAGTCCTATAGTGTACGTATTTTCAATCAGTTCACGTTCGTAATGTTTCACATGTAACTAGCATCACAGTAATATCACAAAGCGTGTTTGACAGTTAATCGCACATCATATAATTGTTAATCACAGTTTATTATCGCATATCATCCAATAACGTACTTAATACATTTACTGACTTGGCATAGTTAATGAGCCATAACATAGTTAAATCAGAACTAACAGAGTTGACATAGTTGATATAACCCAGTTAATATGCTTAACAAATATAACAGTTAACAAGTTGCTTAAAACACATATTTGCCGAAAACACCCCATGGCCGAAAACCCTTAAGTGGCCGAAATCCATATGTGGCCGAAATCCCTTTATGTGGCCGAAAACACTCAAGAGCCGAAAACACTCAAGGTGCCGAAATCACTAGTGGGCCGAAATCACTTTATAGCCGAAATCCCATCTGGGCCGAAAACACTCCTATGGGCCGAACTGTTTGGGCCGAAATCACATTAAGTGATTTCGTCCACTTCCTTTGTGGGGGGGTGTTTTCGTGAAACATCATCACCTTCAGCAAACTTACAGTAACATAAAACCCAGTAGCTATTTCATTACAGAAACATGTTTAATCATCTACAAGTCGTTTAAATCAATCATTGATATGTAATATATGATTGCCAACATCGTATGATACCAGAATCCCCAGTTTAATCAGTTTATCATTCAATAACAAATACCCACTATTGATCAAAACATCAAATATACAGAAGGTTCATAGCCAATAATTATCTATCAAGCACACAATGATAAATCACACAATCACATATATAAATGTATACATATATCATGATTAAACATCCAATAATCATACAATAAGCATCATAAACAACTGAACATGAAGATCACTAACCAAGGATTTTAAACAGAGGTTATGCTTCAAGATGGTTTCTCTTTTGTTGGGTTATCAGATGTAGAGAGAGAGAACAAAGTGATAAGATGTGTTTTGGTAAATGGGAAACTTATCAGAGAAGATTGGTTTATAAAATGAATATACAAAATATCTAAATACTGGGCCAAAGCCCATCATCTGATTTCGTTGGTTTAAAGTGGACGAAAACACCTAAAGTGTTTTCACCACTTGGGTGATTTCATGAATAATTGTTCTCAGTAAGTTCCATCATTAATTAACATGTTAAATAATAACACCTTATTAACATACAATCACACATAATAAATATTATGGATTTCCAAGTATAACATATCAGTCGAAATACGATACAACGTATTACAAAAGTAAGCGTTGTGAAACAACGAGTCGTAATAACAAACAACTAAAATAATAAAAAAAAAATTAACGTGCACTAAATGCGAAGATAGAATCTTGGAAACTCGAGTTGTCACATTATCCCCAACTTGAAAGAAATTTCGTCCCGAAATTTAGCATGCGGTTACTGAGGAAGCTAGGTAAGTTATCGTTTACTGGTTTTCCTGGGGTGTCACATCATCCCCCCGTTGATTTGGAATTTCTTCCCGAAATTCGGTAGTAGCTTCAGCCTCAGTAGTAGTTGCATTGTTTTCGAACAACTGGGGATATTTGAGTTCCATTTGGTCTTCGCGTTCCCAGGTAAACTCTGGGCCACGACGGGAGTTCCAACGAACTCGAACAAGAGGTATTCTGGTGTTCTTGAGGACCTTAACATCCCGGTCCGTGATTTCAACTGGTTCCTCGACGAAATGCAATCGTTCGTCGATAGTGAGCTCCTTCAAAGGAACTATGAAGGTCTCATCTGACTGCCACTTCTTCAGATTCGACACATGAAAGACGTTGTGAACTGCACTGAGTTCAGCTGGTAAGTTCAGTCTGTAGGCCACTTTGCCTATCTTTTCTATGACTTCAAATGGTCCAACGTATCGTGGATTGAGCTTGCCTCGTTTGCCAAAACGAACAACACCCTTCCAGGGTGAAACTTTGAGTAGTGCTCGATCCCCAACCTGGAACTCGAGTATTTTCCTGTCTTTATCCGCGTATACTTTCTGACGGTCACGAGCTGCCGCCATGCGTTGTCGTATTTGAGCAATCTTTTCAGTAGTATCAACTACCATTTCAGGACCTGTGATCTGACTGTCACCCACCTCTGCCCAACAAAGAGGTGATCGGCATTTACGCCCGTACAATGCCTCAAATGGAGCAGCTTTAATGCTGGTGTGGTAACTGTTGTTGTATGAAAATTCCACAAGTGGCAGATGCTTTTCCCAGCCCTTGCCAAAGTCAATTACGCACGCCCGAAGCATGTCTTCTAGAGTTTGAATAGTACGCTCAGATTGCCCATCTGTCTGAGGATGATAAGCTGTGCTCATGTCTAATCGAGAGCCAAAAGATTTGTGCATTGCTTGCCACAGTTCTGAAGTAAAACGTGCATCACGATCAGAGATAATAGATGTGGTGCCTCGAGACAACTTCCTTAAGGTATACGTCTGCTAGAGTGGAGAACTTATCCGTTTCCTTGATAGCCAAGAAGTGAGCAGACTTTGTGAGTCGATCAACGATCACCCAAATAGTATCATTCCCACGCTGAGATCTAGGCAGGCCAGTAACAAAATCCATGGAAATTTGCTCCCATTTCCATTGTGGTATCTCAGGTTGCTGGAGTGGGCCTGATGGTTTCTAATACTCCGCTTTGACTCTCGCACAAGTCAAACACTTGCTAACGTAAGTTGCTATGTGGGCCTTCATGCTAGGCCACCAATATGTAGTTCTGAGGTCGTAGTACATCTTATCTGAACCAGGATGTACTGAGTAGCGAGACTTATGAGCTTCATCCATTACAAGCTCGCGTAGGTTGCCATAGAGTGGGACCCAGATGCGTCCTGTTACATAGTAGGCGCCGTCTGCCCTTTGTTCTAACCTTTGCCTTGAGCCGCGTAGAGCTTCAGCCCTGACGTTTTCCGGTTTCAATGCTTCTACCTGAGCATCTCGTATCTGTGAAGGAAGACTAGACTGAATAGTGAGTTGCAACGCTCGTACACGCCTAGGTATAGTATCCTTTCGACTGAGGGCGTCGGCCACCACATTGGCTTTGCCCGGATGATACTTTATAGCACATTCGTAATCGTTCAGTAACTCGACCCATCGACGTTGTCGCATGTTCAAGTCTTTCTGCTTGAAGATATGCTCAAGACTTCTGTGATCGGTGTAGATGGTGCACTTGGTGCCATATAGATAATGTCGCCATATCTTGAGTGCAAAGACAACGGCTCCAAGCTCTAAATCGTGCGTAGTGTAATTCCGTTCGTGAATCTTAAGTTGGCGTGAAGCATAAGAAATAACTTTATCCCGTTGCATCAACACACATCCAAGACCTTGGATAGATGCATCGCAGTAGACTACAAAATCGTCCGTGCCTTCAGGCAATGAGAGGATAGGTGCGCTACAGAGTCTATCCTTTAAGTGCTGAAACGCTGTTTCCTGTGTATCACTCCAACGGTAAGCAATACCTTTCTGTGTCAGTAATGTAAGCGGCTGTGCAATCTTTGAGAAGTCTTTGATAAACCGTCTGTAATAACCCGCCAAACCCAAGAATTGGCGTATTTCTGTCGGTGTGCTAGGTGCAGGCCAGTTCTTGATCGAATCTACCTTGGATGGATCGACATGAATCCCATCCTTGTTTACCACGTGGCCTAGAAAGTGGACTTCACGAAGCCAGAAGTCGCATTTTGAAAACTTAGCGTACAGCTGTTCCGTTCGAAGGAGTTCCAGAATAAGTCGTAAATGCTGCTCATGTTCCTCCCGATTCTTCGAATAGATCAGGATGTCATCAATGAAAACAATAACAAACTTGTCAAGATAAGGTTTGCACACCCTGTTCATAAGATCCATGAAAACCGCAGGCGCGTTCGTTAGCCCGAATGGCATGACTAA
The DNA here is from genome assembly GCA_030545235.1 of Helianthus tuberosus. NCBI lineage: Eukaryota > Viridiplantae > Streptophyta > Magnoliopsida > Asterales > Asteraceae > Helianthus > Helianthus tuberosus. The sequence goes on along the minus strand of CM060426.1, from coordinate 139,470,027 downwards.
AAACTCGTAATGACCGTAGCGAGTTCTGAATGCTGTTTTGGAGACGTCCTCATCCCGGACTCTCAGTTGATGGTAACCTGACCTTAGATCAATCTTTGAGTAATAGCTCGACCCTTGCAACTGGTCGAATAAGTCGTCGATGCGTGGAAGAGGATAACGATTCTTCACCGTCACCTTGTTCAGTTCGCGGTAATCTATGCACATACGAAAGGTACCGTCTTTCTTCTTTACAAATAATACTGGAGCTCCCCAGGGCGAAGAGCTAGGACGTATGAAACCCTTTTCCAAAAGTTCTTGCAATTGCTTAGACAGTTCTTCCAGTTCAGTTGGAGCTAAACGGTAAGGCGCTCGAGCTATAGGTGCTGCTCCTGGAGCTAGCTCGATCTGAAATTCGACCTGGCGATGAGGCGGTAATCCAGGTAACTCTTCAGGAAACACTTGAGGAAAGTCGCGTACTACAGGAATATCCCCAATCTTTTTCTCTGTCGCCGATGTATCAGTAACGAGTGCTAAAATAGCTATGTGGCCCTTTCGTAAACACTTATGTGCCTTCAATAAGGAGATGATGCCACTCACGACACCACTCTTGTCGCCTTGAACTTCGAGAGGTTCCTTGCCAGAACGAGGAATACGAATGATCTTCTCCTTGCATAGGATCTCTGCTTGCTGTTGGGATAACCAATCCATACCGATGACAATGTCGAAACTACTCAGAGTTATAGGAATGAGATCGATAGAGAAAGTCTGACCAGCGAGGATAAGATTACAACCCTGAACTATGTGTGTGGCCTCTAGACTTTTACCGTTAGCTAACTCTACGACATGTTTGGTGTTCAAAAGTGTTGGTGCGCGTTTAAGCATTTGACTAACGTTCAGAGACATATAACTGGTATCCGCACCCGAATCAAATAATACGGTAACATAAAAGTCGTCGAGAAGAAACTTACCCGTAACCACATTAGGATCGTTCCTTGCGTCACTCTGACCAATCACAAATAAACGACCCTTTGCACCATTGTTGTTGTTGTTTCCCCCATTGTTGTTCCCACTGCCCTGATTATTGTTGTTGTTGTTCTGATTCTGGTTTAACTGGGGGCAGTTCCGCTTGAAGTGACCTTCAGCCCCACACTGAAAGCATACCTTATTTCCTTGCTGTTGTTGCTGTGACTGGTTCCGTGGAACGGGTGACTGTTGTTGCTGGTTCTGATTCGCAGGCCTTGAGCTCCTGCAATCTTTAGCTTCATGACCTACCCTTAGACATCTCTGACAGTGGCCTTTACGACACTGACCACTGTGGTGTTTGTTGCACCTGTTACACAGTGGATGAATTCCCCGATATCCACTCTGCCCCTGACCACCAGACGATTGCTGACTCAGGCTCTGGTAATCACTAGTCTTGCGCTGCTGTTGTGATTGAGACTGCACAATAGCTGAACCCCTGCTGGAATCCCCTTCCCATTTCCGCTTGTTGTCACTGGGAATAGCAGGAGTAACTGGAGTGGTAACGGTAGTAGCGCTGATACGTTTAGGCAGCCTGTTCTGTTCCACTGCCTGGTCGGTGAGGCGATGAGCTAGCTTGACGATCTGTTGAATAGTGCCAAGATTCGCTGAGGTTACGTGACTTTGAATCTCCGGCACCAGACCATTGAGATACAGTTCGATACGCTTAATGGGAGGGTCCACCATAGTAGGACACAGAATAGCCAACTCGTTCGATCTTCTGGTGTACGCTTCAATTTCTGACCCAGTCATTTTCAAGTGATAAAACTCTACCTCCAGCTTATGAATATCATCACGGCTACAATATTCCTCTTTAATCAATTCCTTGAAACCGTTCCAAGGTGTGGCATTAGCAACAGCCAACCCTAACATCTGTACTTGCGCATTCCACCAGGTCAGTGCAATGCCTTCTAGAGTACCAGTGGCGTACTTCACCCTGCGAGCCTCAGGGCATTCGCACATTTCGAATACGGACTCGAGCTTTTCAAACCAATGGAGGAGTCCAACCGCTCCTTCCGTGCCACTAAAGGTAGTAGGACGACAGTCCATGAAAGTTTTGAAGGTACAAACAGGTGGCTGAGCGTGCTGACCTGTTGTATATAAGAATCCAGTACAAGATTAAAACACAAGAGTTGGTTTAGGAGTGTAGGATCTAAAGATCCTAGTGTGAGTTACAACTGCAGGGTATACCTCCTGCTTGTGCGGCTGTAAGTGCCTCAGCAATTCGTTCGTTAATGAGAGCCGTCAGTTGGGCTTGCGTCATGTTGATACGTCCAGACATGATCTTCATAGCCAATATGACATAAGTGAGAGAGGTTCGCGAGTAGTGCGATAACAAAAGAGAATAATCACACACAAGTGTTCTCATGCAATAGTGTCAAGTTAACCTAAGCATACCCGGAGCAAAGTTCTATGCAATTCTAGCAAGTAGGCAATAAGACATATACCATATTACCTAGAGTGATGAGTCTTGCACGTGGAGCGAGGCGTCGTTGTGGATCGTTGAGCACTGTTTAGGTTATAGTCTGGTTTTAATAAAAACGTTTTCCCCTTATTAAAACCGAGTTCCCTATAACCAATGGCTCTGATACCAATCTGTCACACCCCCAAAATCCACACGCGGAGTACTACCGCTTGGAGGCGTGACATGACCAGGATCAAGCCACCAATCATATTGAACATAATTATAAAGTAAAAGTCATTTATCAATACGATAGGTGTTTCCAAAACCAAATATAAACAAGTGTGTAGCGGAAGCATTAATGTAAAACCCAACATCAGTTTAAGTACAAAAAGTCATAATGTTTAACAACACATTCACGATCCATGTCCACAACGACTGTGCCTCCCGTGCAAGCTCCAAAAGTACCTATGGTCCTGCAAGGCATGTAACAGAGAGTCAACAACTAGTTGAGCGAGTTCACAGTTGGTTATTTAGTTATAATGTTCATTTCGTAAATCGTATGCTCGATTAGTAATCACGTATCGTATGTAATAGCATCGCGGCCCTCAAGGCATGTTTGCGAAGTTTAGTGGGGGTTTCCCATGTTTTCTAGACTAGTTATATTTGTATCGCGGCCCTCCAGGCATGTTTGCGAAGATTAAAGTATAGTTCGCGGCCATTCCAGGCATGTTTGCGAAGATTGTTCTAGTATCGCAGCCGATCCCGGCATGTTTGCGAAAAGAAGTATATGTATCACTAGTCTAGTAGTATCTACCATTGACCTTCATCTCCCGAGGCCAATGGTATGTAATTCCGATAACTCTTAATTAAGCATAAATAATCAATCAACCCATTCCCAACCCCGGGAATCCCATGCCTTGGTAGAAGTGTGAACTCACCTTGTTTGCTCGGTATGCTAAGCTAAGCTAAGTGCCCACAATAAATCAGTCAAGTCCTATAGTGTACGTATTTTCAATCAGTACACGTTCGTAATGTTTCACATGTAACTAGCATCACAGTAATATCACAAAGCGTGTTTGACAGTTAATCGCACATCATATAATTGTTAATCACAGTTTATTATCGCATATCATCCAATAACGTACTTAATACATTTACTGACTTGGCATAGTTAATGAGCCATAACATAGTTAAATCAGAACTAACAGAGTTGACATAGTTGATATAACCCAGTTAATATGCTTAACAAATATAACAGTTAACAAGTTGCTTAAAACACATATTTGCCGAAAACACCCCATGGCCGAAAACCCTTAAGTGGCCGAAATCCATATGTGGCCGAAATCCCTTTATGTGGCCGAAAACACTCAAGAGCCGAAAACACTCAAGGTGCCGAAATCACTAGTGGGCCGAAATCACTTTATAGCCGAAATCCCATCTGGGCCGAAAACACTCCTATGGGCCGAACTGTTTGGGCCGAAATCACATTAAGTGATTTCGTCCACTTCCTTTGTGGGGGGGTGTTTTCGTGAAACATCATCACCTTCAGCAAACTTACAGTAACATAAAACCCAGTAGCTATTTCATTACAGAAACATGTTTAATCATCTACAAGTCGTTTAAATCAATCATTGATATGTAATATATGATTGCCAACATCGTATGATACCAGAATCCCCAGTTTAATCAGTTTATCATTCAATAACAAATACCCACTATTGATCAAAACATCAAATATACAGAAGGTTCATAGCCAATAATTATCTATCAAGCACACAATGATAAATCACACAATCACATATATAAATGTATACATATATCATGATTAAACATCCAATAATCATACAATAAGCATCATAAACAACTGAACATGAAGATCACTAACCAAGGATTTTAAACAGAGGTTATGCTTCAAGATGGTTTCTCTTTTGTTGGGTTATCAGATGTAGAGAGAGAGAACAAAGTGATAAGATGTGTTTTGGTAAATGGGAAACTTATCAGAGAAGATTGGTTTATAAAATGAATATACAAAATATCTAAATACTGGGCCAAAGCCCATCATCTGATTTCGTTGGTTTAAAGTGGACGAAAACACCTAAAGTGTTTTCACCACTTGGGTGATTTCATGAATAATTGTTCTCAGTAAGTTCCATCATTAATTAACATGTTAAATAATAACACCTTATTAACATACAATCACACATAATAAATATTATGGATTTCCAAGTATAACATATCAGTCGAAATACGATACAACGTATTACAAAAGTAAGCGTTGTGAAACAACGAGTCGTAATAACAAACAACTAAAATAATAAAAAAAAATTAACGTGCACTAAATGCGAAGATAGAATCTTGGAAACTCGAGTTGTCACACCGCCGCTCCATCATTCACAATGGATCGACCCGCGCCAACAAGAAGGAGCTCCGCCACAAGGTGGGAGTAGTAGCGGTACATTTGCATTTGGAGAATGGAATGACATAATGTCTTCCATTTTTGGGCCTCCGCAGCCACGCTATTACTAATCAGGTCGTGTTCCTTCCTTGTATATTTTGTGAATACTTGTTAGCTTGTTTTGTTTATGGTCGGGTGGTTGGGTGGTGTTAGTTTGTGATGTTGTGTTTGGGTTGGTGCGAGTTGGCGGTGTGATGTTTTAAAAGAAGAAAAAAATTTAAAAAATATAAAAAATGAAAAATCCAAAAAGAAATTTGTGGTTTGAGTTGAAGAGCTTTTAGTTGCTGTTAAAGAGTTGTAGCGATCAAGTCCTCCTTTAACCATACATTGGGGTCAATGTATCCCAAGTGTGGGGATGGGGGGAATTTTTGAAGATTTTGAAAAAAATTTAAATCAAGCAAAACAGTGTGAGAATTTGAACACCCTAGATTAACCCCAAATGATGCACCGGCAACCCTTAATACCTTTTATTCTTGGTGAGAGTTGAAGCCACACATGTAATTAAATAAAACTTGTCTTGGATGAGAGTGGCTACAGGTGGGGGTGCATTAGAACTTGTGCCTTGATACGGTTTGAGTCCTTAGTTGGATATGAATGCGAAAAGGATAAGGGCATTTAGGTAGCCTCGTCTTTAGTTTGTGTGAGTGTGGGATTTGGGGGGTTGGACCTCATAAATTATATATATGAACATGGTTGCGAGAGGGGCGGGGGTTTGGACATTTAGTTGCCCAATTTTGTGCCTAAAAGCCTATCGTTTGTTACCCCCTAGCTAGTTACCTAAAAATTTACCCAACTTGACTCGGTTTTATAGTGTTAGTGATTGTTTAGTAGTATGTAATTATATTTGATGTTATGTTGAAAGTTGTTTGTTAAAAAAATCAGAAAAAAAAAGAAAAAAAAAGACAAAAAGCAATGAAAAATGAAAAAGAAGTGATGTTTAGTTATCTTGTATATAGAAGTTAAGTTTGTTAGTTGTTTGTTTCTTTGTTTCTTTGTGTAATAAAAGACCGAGTTAAGTTTTCGCTACTTCATATATATTCCATTTCCTACCCATACACCTAGCCAAGTTACAACCTTGAAAGTCCCTTTGATTTGCATTCATGTTTGGCACTTGTTAGGAGAAGGATTGATTTAGGTACAAGCCTATAGTTGTGCAACCGTCCGTTAGCCTTTGTGTGTCTAGCTTACAATTTCTAGTGCTTACTTGTTGCCGAGAGGAGAGACATAGTGAGGGGTGCGTTATTTTGGGTGTTAAAAAGGGGTTAGTAAAAGGACTACATGTTTATGCTTCGTTTACATTGATCGCTTGTTTTGAAAATGATTTGATGAGTTGCTTGGGACAAGCAACGGTTAAGTGTGGGGATGTGACGGGTGGTCCATAGGACAACCCTTTATGATGTTAAAAGACGAGTTTATCCCTCATTTGATCGTGTAATTATCTTGAATTAGATAACTACGAATGCTTTTGTTTCAGGTACAGTTCGGGAGCTAAAAAGGGATAAAACGCAGATTTGGACGGTTTGGAGATGAACGGGTCGTGCATGGAATGAAAGAAGAAACAAAACACAACATTCGGGGTTCCACAGTAAATTACGGTGGCCACCATAATTTACGGTGGCCCTGAAACTTACATATTTCTCCACCGTAACTCAGGAAACTAGCATCGTAAATGTTTGATGACCACCGTAAGTTACGGTGGTACCGTAATTTACGGTGGAGGCTGCGGAAAAAACTTGTAACTGCCTCATTAAATCAGTTTTTGGGGTGTCTTTTCAGATATCTCATCATTGGACGTTTTCTCTGAACATTGGGGGCGATTTTGGCTGGTTTTACCTTGTTCCAAACAATTCTAAACATTTAGTTCTTGTTTTTTATTCGTATGAACTTGAATTTGGATGTTATGATGATCAACCGAACAATGTCCGGCTAAACTTGTGGTGATTATCTTAGGTGAAGGTTTTCTTAAACTCTTGTGTGTTTATTTCTTTATTTCTAGAATGATAACATTGTGTTGCTTTGTTCGTCATGGTGTTTGAGTAATTGATTGTAGCTTGTTAATTAGTATTGCAATTCTAGTCTAATCGTACGTTCTTGGTGTCGTTGACAATCGAGATATCACGGGAAGGGTTAGGGTTGGATATTGATTGATTGATCATCGGGAAACAACCTCGCATTCATATAATCCGAGTACTTTGTTTCCTTTTATCACAACAATTGTTTAAACACGAGTTATGTCTATGTAACTCTTTCTAGTTGGAATTTCACACAAGTGTTAAAAGAAACTGAATCCTAAGATGGTCATTGTTCTCATAATCTGAAGTAAAAATCCAATCTTGATTAGTAGTAATTGATAATTTAGTTTTCTAAAACAAACAATCCAAATCATTGATCTTTAATTTCTGCAAATTAGGTTAATTGTAGTTAAATCACAAAGCTATAAAATCAACGCAATTTCCACATACTCCCTGAGTTCGATACCCATTTACCACTATCTATACTTGTTATTTGGATTAAATTTGCGTGTACTACGACAGCACGTCAAGCGTCAACTGCAACAGATGCGTGCGGCAACTAATACACGCGGTATTGAAATGAACCGCATGAAAGAAAGCAACTCTCTACTTCAAAAGTTGGCCGAAGGTCTGAAAGAAAGACATGACTTTATGAAGCAGTGGTACGATTCTATAAACACCACGATTGTTGATGGGGTCAAGAAGATCAATGAAGGCTATGAGTTTCTTCGAAAGCGCGTTAATACTTTATGGAACGAACGATGTAAACCGCAAGAGGTGTTGAAGAAAAAGGATGATGATCCTGAAGATCAAGGGAATCCCGATCCCTCTGCTACATCAGAACAACCACCGGCTACTTCTTCTACACAATTAATAGTCTTCAAGCCTACGCAACTTGGATCTGCGCAAGGAACCTCCAGTGGAACAGTTGAAGAAATACAACAGATTGAATCTTTGCCTGGTACTTCTTCTGTTCCTAGCACTGCTGATCTTGCATTGCAGGTTGTACATCCGATTACTGGAGAATTACTTGAAGAAGGAGAGATTATCTCTGATCTTTCACATGAGCAGTTACTTGCTCTGAACGCAATGAAAGAGATTGACGATGCTGAGATTGATAAAATGCCGAGTGAGCCTGAAACTGCCGATGTTGAAAATATTGAAGAGATCGTATTTGAAGGAAATGAAAAGAAATCAACTTATGTTCGTGCTGACGGAACAGAGTTTGATCCATTTGAAGAAGAATGGATGCAAGAGAATCAGGAACACATTGATGAACAATTGAAGAATCGTACGTCTTCTGATAATCCGGCTGATGCATTCCAAGAATGGAGAAAACAGTTCTTGTCTAGGGTTGAAAAGCCTACACATCCGGAAGCACAGGTTGATTTTCTACAATTTGAGAAAGTGAAGCCGCATGGAAGAATTCTCTGTTGCATGTTCGTAAAGGAAATACATTGCGTCTCCATCAAATGGGAATTCGGTATTCAGTATTTTCGATCATTGCTGAGCATATTGTCTTTACCTTTTTACGATGTTGCAGCTTTGACAAAGCTTGAGCTCATTAATCGCTCAAACTTCAAAGGAGCTACATTGTTCGAGCGAAAGATAAAGTTTAACAAAAGATCAGGCTGGAAAGATGTAATAATCCTCAATAAACCGACACCCTTATAATTGTTCCGACACCCTAATATATTTTAAAATATCCCAAAATGTCCCAAAATACACCCCATACGCGAATACGGGCCTCAAATATATTAAATAGTATTAAAAATAAATAAAAATCTGAAATATCAGTCGAGGCGGGCCGCGTTGGACCCCACCCCAACCTTACGCGGGCGGTATAAAGCTCAAGACCTGAATTCGTGTGATTTCTTAAGTTCAGGCGGGCCGCGTAAGATCTCCGTTAAGTTAACGCGGGCCACGAGAGATCGAAATAGTGGCTCAGCCCGGTGATGACACGTGTCATCATCATGGCGGAGCTACATAGTGACCGGGACAAGCTATACGTTGACCTGGAGTCAACGCGGGCCTCGTAAGCCCTGCCCATATGTTACGCGGGCCGCGACAAATCCAACCTCAGCAACTATAAATAGAAAGCATCGGGTTTTCGTTTCCGTCGTTCATTTCTTTCTTTCTTAAGCAAATTTCTGAATAGTAGAGATAATACGTGGGTATTATACCCCCCTAATTAGCGAAGTTCTGCTCCGTTGTAAGTATTATAACCCCTGGATACGTATTAGATACGCTGCCCGATTGATCTAGGGTTCTGTAATGGCTGTCGTGGTTCTACCCGACGTAGTCATTGGAATGCCGTCTCAGGGAGGGTATTGCTATGGGTTATTATACTAACGCTTGTGCATTTGTGTAAATTTTAGATTATCACCAGGAAACCCTTGCGGAAAATCTAAGACAGCAATGTGAGTTGATCCACTTTTTGTTAACTGTTTTTACAAAACCTCATTTAATTAATTATATATTAAACAGTGATTGAGTATTTGTAAGAGTACAATTATCATGAGTATGTTGGGGTTTTGTATACAAAATTTGTTACCACCTGGTCAAGGAGTTACATGTCCATAAGTCGGGTTCGACAGTACCATGGATGTTAATTGTGATGTCTTGGAAACAAATATAATTGCGGGATCGCCCTCAATACTGTGAATTGGGTTTTAATTAAACTTGATTAAACTGGGATTCACTCACCAGTATTTCCCACTGACAAATGTTTTTAAAACACGTTTCAGGTAACAAAATGTGAAAGCCAAATAGAAGCCAGCTGGACAGCACTGAAGGCTTGGAAAAGTGGCAATAAAGTTACCTAAAAAGAAATAGATGTTTTTCTTAAATAAAATAGGATTTATTCCTATGAAATTGTGTGTAATGCAAACTTGGGATTTATCCCATATGTTTAATATTATGAAAATGTGGTATTTTACTCTGATCAAAATATTTCCTAACTACGGTCCTGATGAAAAATTCCGCTGCCAAATCAGACGATACACGATACCACCAAAACTGGCTCGCGGCCGCCCGTTCCCAGGAATCAGGGATCGGGGGTTGCGACAGAAGGTGGTATCAGAGCTAAGCCACTGATTCAGCCACAGAGGTGTTCTGCTGACATCAAAATGCAAAGTGTTAGGAAATAAATTACGGAAATACGTGCATAACTGTATTTAATTGTTATGTGTTATTTGACTATCTGTTAGTTTACATATGAGCGACCAAGGACCATCTGACGCGTACCGTCAATTGTCTGGTTCGCCTAGAAGTGAAGACACCTCCTCTTCTCAGCCTGCCCTCTCAGGGTACTCTGCTGATACGGAAGAAGGAATCTTTGTGTTTAAGGCTCAGTCAGAGGAGCCGTTTCCTCAGAAAAAGAGGGGATGGTTCAGTCGAGGGGCACACAAGCGTAGAAAACGTATGAAAAAGTTACAGGAACAGAGGGTACTAGCAGCAGCCAAGAGAGAGACAGATGCCTATGCCCAGGATATGATAAATAGGGGTATAGCCAATATCCACATACTAGCAACCACTGCAGCTGACCCTAATCTAGAACAGATAATAGCACCCCAACCACAATTGCCAATCCCTGACCAACCCATGGAAATAGAAAACCTTGAAAACCAAGTGGAGATGCATGACTTCAACCCGGAGGAAATCCCTAGGGTACCTGAACCAAACCCCCTAGACCCAAATTACGACCCCTGGTGGGACGACAATAGGGACTTTGTGCAACGTTACCCTATCCATGAAGACACACCCATGCAGAACATAGGAGCCTACCCAGGTATGGACCCTTTAGATCCCTATTACCACGATGAATACATTAGGGAGATCTTAGAAGATCCTTACCGATTTCAGGCACTTTCACCCCCATATCAGGAACCCGCACCCCAGATTCCGAACCCAGTCCTAGAACCTGCACCCCCAATGAGTGCAGAAAACGTCCAAGAACTTAGGACTTTTGGTGAGGAAATTTTAGAGAGTAGTGAGTGAATGCGACAGGTGGGAGAGCGACTCGTATGGAAATACGATGAGCGCAACATGGATTTTTGGATGAATCCATATCCGTGATGTGATGGTAGAAACGGTAATAGTAATAATAATATAATAATAAAATAAAATATGTGTGTATGGATGTCTATTACTATTAGTGTAATTCTATTTCAGTTGGTATTGTAATTTTCATTTCAGTACTGGTATGTAATAGATGCATAATAGTATATGAATAGAGTATAGTCACAATGATCGACGCTTTTGGCAAAAATGCGTGTCATGTGATTGATTATATTAATATTATTTTGTGATATTAATACGGGATAAATGTTTAAAATTCAGATGGCCGATGAAGGAAATCAAGACAATCTGAATAACGATAACCATAGTAACATTAACGTGGTTAATGAGAATCCAAGCGTCAATAACAATGGAAACCAAATGGATAATAGTGTCGTTCAACACATAGTGGCACAAGGAATTATAGATGCAATGTCATTTATTATTCAAACGATTCAAGAAGCGAATAATAAAAGTACGCATAGCAGTAAGCGACTGATGTGTTAAAAATGCAACATATAAATTTCATCAAATGAGGCATAAAACTAACCCTTTTTAGTACTAATGTTGGAAAAAGTGTGCTTTTGTCTTCCTTTTGTATTTTCAGGATTAAATGAGCTCAAATTAACAAAAGAAGCAAAAAGACATCAAAATCTAACATAAATACAAGAAAAGGAACAAGACGTGGCATGCCCGACCCCACGACAGCATCTTCCCAAGCAAAACAAGAGATTAGAAGCCTGAACACGCCCCGTGCTCAGCCAGCACGGGGGCGTGCCCAAGTGTCAGCAGAAAAGACAAAGTGGTAGAAGCTTCTATTGCCCACCACAGGGCCGTGCTTAGCGGACACGGGGCCGTGGTCAACTATAAGATTCGCACAATCCAGCAAATCTGCATAGAACAAAGATTCTTCTGCACCACGAGGTCGTGCTCAGCGGACACGGGGGCGTGGTCAACTAAAAAGACAAAACAGCATTAAATGAAGAAAGAGAAGGATGTGGACACGGGGCCGTGCCCACTAGACACGGGGCCGTGCCTGAGCTTCTGTTCAGCCTATAAATAGAAGTGCTTGGCTCAAGCTCAAACCATCCCTTGGCACACCACCTCTCTCACACTTCACCCACCACCCACCACCACCACCATAACACCATCATCCACCACCATCATCCATTGTCCATTGTAGAGTGTGTGAGTCGTCTCGGGATCCAAGATTGATCGTAAGAGTTCTTGACAATCAAGGCCATGTTTGCCTAAGTCTCTTACATCACTTAGTGAAGACAAAGTGTCTAGTGTAATACTTTTTATTTCTAATTTTTTGCACTTTTTACTTGGTTTTGTATTAATGACTTTAATAACTAGTTGCTTATGTTGAAGGTGATCTTTCCTTATCGTTTGTCCGTGGTGTCTTGGCATTATTTTACTGTCTATATAAAATAAAAGATTTTCACCATTCATATCTCCACGGTCTATATGGAAGTATGTTGGCTACCTGGTCGGGGGTTAAGGGAACGGTTTGGTAAAGGTCTTTCCATTGTTCAGCGTTTAGAGGTCCTGCAATGGACCTGGGTCAAATTTAGTAGGACCTCCTTCAATACTTAACAGTATTGGATGGCGGGGGTCTAAACTCTTTGATCCCCTCATAAGTTAACTACTATTAATACTATAACCCGGCTATTTAGGACTGTATCCCTGCTGACTCAGACTACTTAGTCGAGGGTAACGTCACCTCCAAAAGAGGGGCCTACCATAATTTGCATTAATAACTTAATTAATTATCTTCCAATAATCCACCCTTTTAGGATTGTATCCTTGCTGACTCAAACTACTGGGGTGAGGGTAACGTCACCTTCAAAAGAGGGGCCTACTACAATAACTAAGATAATCTCTTAAATATGTGCAAAAGTGCGGAAATAATCAAAGGTTACACTAGATACGAGTCGGAACCAAGTGATTCATCTTGTCTATCTGTTTTTCTTTTTATTTTATTTTTCAGCATTTAGTTAGTTTTTATTTTTCTTAGTTAAAAACATTTTTCTAAACTTTTTTTGTTTTGATTAGACGTTGAGGAGAAACCGGTATTAAAAGCTCTTGTGTCCTTGGACGACCTCGGTATCTTGCCAACACTATACTACGCTCACGATGGGTGCACTTGCCCATATGTGTGTTTAGTGTTAGTAAAATATCGTGTTTTATAAATTTAAAACTTGGCTAAAAATAAGTGTTAAAGGGGCTTAAAATATACACCTAATATATATAACACTTCACACGCATCAAGTTGTTGGCGCCGTTGCCGGGGACACAAGAATTTTAAGAAAGTTAGGAATCAACGGCCTAATCGTTTTTCTTATTTTTCATTTTTTTTAGATTTTTCTTAAATTTTCAGCTTCTGCAGAGCTCAGCACGGGCCGTGCCCGCTGAACACGCCCCGTGCCCAATCATTGGAACTGGCAATCCTGTTTTAAGTCAGACAGTAAGCTGAACACGGGGCCGTGCCCACTCAACACGCCCCCGTGCCCAAGTTTCAGTTACTGAAAACAGACCCGTAAGATCCCGACGGTTGGTAATTTCTGACACAAACATGAGTGATACTGATACTTTTTACTTTCGGCACTCTTATGGTACTATGTGGTGTCAATTATGTGATGGTAACCATAAAGAATTAGAATGCTTTTTTCTAAATTATAAACCCCACTATATAGACCCATCATTTCCTAGTATCCTTAAGAGGGGCGAAAGTAAAAATAATCCCTATCGCTCCCTCGAATGCGCCCAACCGGATATTCTAGGAGAAATGCTTCTCGATGAATTATTTCAACTAGAAGATCTAATTTTTAATTGGTTAAAAGAACTTAGGGAAGATTTCAATAATCTTTTCCAAGACAATAACCAAGAAGAGAAGTTATTACCGCGTTCAAACAACTTCATTGTTTCCAATGATACTTCTAACTCTAGTAAGGACTCGAGCGATAGTCGTCCATGTGTCAATTGTGCCGTGAAGGACTCCCCATCAACTTCGTTTGATGCATACATAGACCTGAGCGATTCGACATACACCTTCTTTAACGAGAGCCCGGGAAAGGGTTGGACTTGTCCACCTACATATAGCATAGGAATCACCCTCACCGACAACCTCTTGCGTTCTCATCTTAATCTAGATCAATTAAGGTATCTTAGGCACTTTGGGGTTGTTCCATCCAGTAAGGAACCGCCCGATCCGGAAAAGTTCCTTAAAAAATAGATGCACTTCATAAAACAGTTTTCCGACACGGGGCCGTGCCCAGGTCAACACGCCCCCGTGTCCACCAAAAGATTCCTTTCTGACTTTTGTCAGAATACGGACAAAATGTGTCAGGATCTTGCCTGCACACGGGGCCGTGTCCAGCCGACACGGGGCCGTGTCCAGCACGCTGTCGTTTTCTATAAATGCAGCCAAGAACCCTGCACATTTGGACCATCCAGGGACAGAGATTTGAAAGGATTTTCTGACTTACCATTCTAGGTATTTTCTAAAGGAAGGTTCTTACAAGCCTCTTGTCCTTTCCTCTTTTATCCATTGCCTTCTTCTTCATCTTTCTTGCACCAAGAACTCCATTAAAGCTTGATTTCAAGCTTTGTTGTGATGTTTATTGAATTTTTGTTCAAGGAATCTTGTTAAAAATAAGTTACACAACATTGTTTTAAGTTATTTCTGCTCAAAAAGCTTCATAAGTTAAGAAAAATAATTTGAAACCCCAAGATTCCTTGTTCTAAAAATCTGCAGAAAGTTGAACACGGGGCCATGCTCATTGAGCACGGGGCCGGGCCCGCGGTACTGTTTCATTAAAACGAACTGTTTTTGGTTTGTTTTCGTAGAATGTCTAGCCAAAACAGCGGAACCTCTTCTGCACACTCAAGGAACAACCGACGGCAAAGGAGGCCATCGATTGAAGCAACTCTCGTAAGATATGTAATGGCGCTACGTGAAGCACTTGACGAGATGACTTCAGTGGAGGAGGTCCTCATTGACCGTATAAATTATCTCTCGGTGGGGTTGGAAAACAGTTTCCAGGAAATAAACCTCTTGCACCAGAGGTTAGACATTCTGGTAACCCTCAAGAGGATTGGAACCTCGCACTTGGAATCCAAAATCCTACGGGTTGGGACGACATTCCGGCAGAACCTCCTCTTGAAGAACTCCAAGAAATCCCGGTGGAAGTTACACCTCCTCAAACAAATGCTCATGAGCCCGCTTTTCTTCTCCCTAGGGAGATCGAAGAGTGGCTCGCCGATGTATGAGGAGCCCATACCCGGAGGAAGAAGTTGTTAAGCCACTTTTAACCGATAGATCTATCTTTTCGGAAATTTTGCTAGTAGAATAAATAGTTGGCTAGAAACTTCTGGGATTGGATTTCTTGTGTCTCTTTGACCTAACTAGCTAATATTTAAATTTTTAGGACTATTATGTAATTCTCTCTATGATTAATGAATGATGGTTTTAGTTAAATCGGTGTTTTGGATGGTGTTGAAATGAATAAAACACACTTGAGATGGCAAAAGATGCAAGGGAAACTTGAACCAGCACTCTATGCGGGAAAACAGAACCGTCCGACAAATTTCTTCGTTTACTGTAAGTTCGGCACGGGCCGTGTCCACCCAACACGGCCCCGTGCTGCACAGTCTGCAGAAAAAGACCCAGTTCAGGTAACTGGACACGGGCCGTGTTCACCCAACACGCCCCTGTGTCCAGACTTCTGTTTCTCTTGCTTTGATTTTGTTACTGGCACTTGAACACGGGGCCGTGCCCGGACAACACGGGGTCGTGTTCAGCGCCCAGTAACACAAAATTTTTGCTTTTTACACCTTTTTACACATTCAATCAACCTAAAAACTTATTTTTGGGACACATTGAGGACAATGTGTAATTTAAGTGTGGGGGGATGCTAAAACCTTGAACCTTGCAAGTCCTAAACACAAGCCTTACACAAAACTCTATTGGAACCGCTAATCACCCCAAATTTTAAAAAAAAAATTCCATTTTTTTTACTTGTCTAGGTTTAACTCGGGAAATTCAAAGTTCTCAAAAAGGTTATATTTTTACAAATTTACAACCGATAGCGTCGTGATAAAAAGAACCAACATAAGAAAATTATGAAAAGGCATGACAAGCTTAGTTAAAATTTGATTATATATACTTGATCACATAAAAAACCCATTCCCACAAAAGTGAGTTTTGAGCCTTTATTGAGCATACAATTACATATCATTAGAACTAAATGCTCATTTTTCGTTTCTTGTGTGAATAAGCCGCTTGGTTCTTACGACTCTAGAACTTGCCATGACGATACATTCCCGGTCCTTACCAACTTAAAACCCGAGTAAGTAAATGATGGAGGCATTAGGACTAACCTTTTTATTTCGACACCATTATTTTTCTTTTTTTTTTTTTACCACCTACCCAAAATCCCCCTAGTTAGCCCCTTTGAGCCTAAACCTTTTCATTTCATAACCCAAACCAAACACCCTTTTTACCCACCAAAACCTTTTTTCATTTTTACCCCTTTGTTTTAGTAACAAGTTAGATTTTTCGTATGATTAAAAAAAAATTGATGATGAAGCAAAAGAAAATAAACAAACAAGTTCATCAAAAATAACTTTGTTTGAATAAATAGCTTCATCAAAAATAAAAGTTACGAAAATAGAAAGTCATACGAAAACCGAAACTTGTTACGCTTTTCGCCCTTTTTCTACTAACCACTAACCACCAACCCAACCACCTACCTTTAACCCAAGCCTAACCCTTAACCCACAAAGTCCTCTTGATATTTACAAAGGTATATAAGTTAAAAAGGAGGAGGATTGATTGCTTGGCAAGCCTATGGTAGGAGTAAGTTCCATGCCGCTCTCGAGTGATCCACAAAAATACATTTCCGGTCGAGTGTTGAGTGATCCCCGTGAGGTATGTGAACTTGTATATAAATAGAATTTTAAAGAGGCATGTTATGCCCTAATAAGTAATTTATCTTATGAAAAGTATTAAATAAATCATGACGAATAGGATTGTAAATAAATAAAGATAAAACTAAATAAAGAATCTTGGAAATCCCGACACTCTACGACAAGACCAAAAAACCTTCTTTTCTACCCATTCCATTTGGGAGTGTAATAGCCAAATATTGAAGAGTTTTGCTTGAGGACAAGCAAAGATTCAAGTGTGGGGGTATTTGATGTGTTAAAAATGCAACATATAAATTTCATCAAATGAGGCATAAAACTAACCATTTTTAGTACTAATGTTGGAAAAAGTGTGCTTTTGTCTTCCTTTTGTATTTTCAGGATTAAATGAGCTCAAATTAACAAAAGAAGCAAGAAGACATCAAAATCTAACATAAATACAAGAAAAGGAACAAGACGTGGCATGCCCGACCCCACGACAGCATCTTCCCAAGCAAAACAAGAGATCAGAAGCCTGAACACGCCCCGTGCTCAGCCAGCACGTGGGCGTGCCCAAGTGTCAGCAGAAAAGACAAAGTGGTAGAAGCTTCTATTGCCCACCACGGGGACGTGCTCAGCGGACACGGGGCCGTGGTCAACTATAAGATTCGCACAATCCAACAAATCTACATAGTACAAAGATTCTTCTGCACCACGGGGTCGTGCTCAGCGGACACGGGGGCGTGGTCAACTAACAAACAAACAAACAAACAACCATACTCAGTAAATCCCACAAATAGCAAAGCTACTTATAGGGTCTGGGGAGGGTGGGATGTAGACAGACCTTGCCTCTATCCATAGGGATAGAGAGGCTGCTTCCAGGGAGACCCTCGGCTCTAAAACGAACAGCAAGCCACACACCAAGTCAAAGAATATAGAAAGAATATAGAAATAAGAAGTCGTCTACACATTGGCACATAATGTAAATCATGTAAAATAGCATATCACATCATTTGGGCATAAACACAAGAAGGCAATAATCGAACAGTCACTTAAAGAATAAGAAAAACCCTACGTCCCTGAAAAACACCTAAGACCTTACTGCAATATCCTCTAGAGGTCCTTAACCCTAATCCTACGCCTCCACGAAGTCCTATCTTGGACCATGTCCTCAGAAAGATGCAACTCTAGCAAATCATGCCTGATCTGCTCATCCCATGTCAGTTTGGGTCTGCCTCTTCCTCTCCTCCCCTCCACAGTTAGAGTTTCCACTACTCTAACTGGCTCCGTCGTTTGCCTCCGCTTCACATGCCCAAACCATCTCAATCTCCCCTCCTTAATCTTCTCCGAAATACTAGCCACTCCTAATCTTTCTCTAAAAACCTCATTTCTTATCCGATCTAACCTCGTGTGTCCACACATCCACCTCAGCATCCTCATTTCCGCTACCTCCATCTTGCGCGCTTATGTCTTCTTGATAGCCCAACAGTCTATTCCATAAAGCATAGCTGGCCTAACTGCTACCCTGTAAAATTTCCCCTTTAGTTTGGTTGGGAACCTCCTATCGCACAACACCCCACTGGCTGCCCTCCATCTACACCATCCAGCCTGTATGCGATGGGTTACATCGCTATCTATGTCACCATCTCTTTGTACAAACGACCCCAGATACTTAAATCTAGTTACCTGCGGGACCAATTGATCCTCAATGGTGATTTGGGTGTCATCGTCCACGGCTACACCGCTGAAATCACAGTGTAGATACTCAGTCTTAGATCGACTAATCCTTAGGCCCTTGCCCTCTAGAGCTACTCGCCACTCCTCTATCCTCGCGTTCAGGCACTGTTTAGTCTCTGCAATCAACACAATGTCGTCTGCAAAAAGCATGCACCACGGAACTGTCCCCTGAATCAACTTGGACAACTCATCCAAGACAACCGCAAAAAGAAAAGGGCTCAACGCAGACCCCTGGTGGAGTCCTACCTCCACAGGGAAGAAGTTTGTATCTCCTACAGGCGCGCGGACACTAGTTTCCGTTCTATCATACGTATCCTTAATTATGTCTATATACTTCCCCGGTATCCCTCGACCCTCCAAACTATCCCAAATCAGTTGGCGTGGGACAGTGTCATATGCCTTTTCCAGGTCTATAAACACCATATGTAAATCTTGCTTCTTTGCTCTATATTTTTCCATTAGTCTCCTTAGAATGTGTATCGCTTCTGTAGTTGACCTCCCTTTCATGAATCCAAATTGGTTTACTGAAACCTGAGTTTCTCTTCTAATTCTAGTTTAGATTACCCTCTCCCAGAGCTTCATAGTGTGACTTAGCAGTTTGATTCCTCTGTAGTTCCCACAACATTGAGCGTCTCCTTTATTCCTGTATAAAGGCACCACGACGCTACTCCTCCACTGATCTGGCATTTTTCCAGTCTTGAAAATACAATTGAACAAAAGTGTTAACCATCGGACTCCTTCTTCCCCCAAACACTTCCACGCCTCAATGGGTATGTTGTCCAAACCCACTGCCTTGCCTCTTCCCATCTTCCTAAGTGCCATCCTCACCTCGTCATGTGTGATCCTCCGGCAGTAGCAATTGTTCTGTTGTCGCCTTTGAATCCTGGGATTGCTGCTATCCTGTTGGTACGCCCTACCGTGGTTGAAAAGATTATGGAAGTAGGTTTGCCATCTCAACTTAATGTCTTGTGCGTTGACTAGAACACGTCCATCATCCCCTTTGATAAACTTTACAACTCCTAGATCTTGTCTTCTTCGCTCCCTAGCTTTGGCAATCTTGAACATATCATGTTCCCCCTCTTTCCTTTCCAGACGTTCATACATTTGTTTATATGCTGTGTTTTTTGCCTCGGTCACCGCCTTTTTCGCTTCACTTTTTGCCTTCTTATATATCTCTCTTGCCCTAAGCCGCTCCTCCTCATTTGTGCACCTCAAAAGATCTCTAAAACTCTGTTGCTTATTCTTTATTTTGGTATGCACGTCTTCATTCCACCACCAAGACTCCATATGCCCACTAGTCTTTCCTGTTGTGACCCCTAGCGTCTCATTCGCCACTGTAGAGATCGTAGTCGCCATAGCCTCCCACATCCGGTTTGCGTCATCACCTAGTTGCATCGATGACATCGATTTAACTTTATCTCTAAACATTATAATTTTTTCTCCCTTCAAGTTTCCCCAACGGATCCTAGGTCGGGTTTTCCTCTCCCCCTCAGTTAGCCTTACTTTTAGGGCTATATCTGCTACTAGCAAATGGTGTTGAGCCGCTGCAGTTTCCCTTGGTATAACCTTGCAATCCATCCACATCCGGCGATCTTCTTGTCTCATCATAAGATAGTCAATTTGCGTGTTACGTCCACCGCTACTAAAAGTGATCAAATGAGATTCTCTCTTCCTAAAGAACGAGTTTATAATACCTAGGCTGTTGGCTGCCGCAAACTCTAGAAGGTCTCTACCAGGGTCATTCCTATCGCCAAAACCAAAACCCCCATGTACCAACTCAAAGTCAACACGATCCTTACCGATGTGCCCATTAAAATCTCCTCCTATAAAAATTTTCTCCTCCCTAGGTATGGCCCTTACTACTACATCTAGACAATCCCAGAACTCTCTCTTCTCTTGGTCTCCTAGTCCCACTTGCGGTGCATATGCGCATACCACTGTCACTACTTGCTCGCCTAATACTAACCTTAACACCATAATTCTATCGTTGTGTCGTATCACCTCAATTACATTCTTATGCAATTCTATAGACACCAAAAATCCTACTCCGTTCTTGGCCCCATCCGACCCGGAATACAACAACTTGTACCCATTGTGCTCTTCTGCTCTCTGTCCTTTCCACCTAGTCTCCTGAAGGCACGCTATCTGAACCCTACGCCTTTTAAGTGCGTCTATCACTTCCAACAATTTACTACTAAGAGTTCCTACGTTCCAAGATGCCACCCGTAAACTACAGCCTCTAACTTTACCCTTACCTGCACCTCCCGTCCTTGGACATGATCTCAAGTAAAAGTCATGGTTTCTATTGTCTATGTTTACAACTATCAACTAACAACAAGTAGTAAACAACGAGCAACACAAGGTACACAAAGGGCAAAACTACCAACTTTTTTTTTTTTTTTTACAAAGGGCAAATCAAGACACAAAATCAATCAGAAGCGGATCAAACAACACAATATCCCCGAGCTTCTTATATATACCCAATCTATAGCTTAAATTCACAAAAAACAACACACATAAATCAATACACAAAAACAATCAGGAGAGAATTGAACAATAAAATTCAACAAAATATGACTGAGCAATACACAAAAACAATCAGGAGAGAATTGAGCAATAAAATTCAACAAAATATGACTGAGCAATTTGTATATACACAGATTATAGCCTAAGTTCACAAAATCAACACACAAACTCAGCACACAAAATGAACACACCATACACATTCAACCTACTGCCTAAAATCACAAGAATCAGCACACAAAATCAATTAGACGCGAATTGAACAGCTAAACAGTGGAAGAATACGACCTAGCTGAACAAACAAACGTACGACTAAATAAGGTCTGATCGGAGAACAAGAGTCTTGGAAAGAAAGCACCTGGGGCAGGGGGCGTGGTCAACTAAAAAGACAAAACAGCATTAAATGAAGAAAGAGAAGGATGTGGACACGGGGCCATGCCCACTGGACACGGGGCCGTGCCCGAGCTTCTGTTCAGCCTATAAATAGAAGTGCTTGGCTCAAGCTCAAACCATCCCTTGGCACACCACCTCTCTCACACTTCACCCACCACCCACCACCACCACCATAACACCATCATCCACCACCATCATCCATTGTCCATCGTAGAGTGTGTGAGTCGTCTCGTGATCCAAGATTGATCGTAAGAATTCTTGACAATCAAGGCCATGTTTGCCTAAGTCTCTTACATCACTTGGTGAAGACAAAGTGTCTAGTGTAATACTTTTTATTTCTAATCTTTTTGCACTTTTTACTTGGTTTTGTATTAATGACTTTAATAACTAGTTGCTTATGTTGAAGGTGATCTTTACTTATCGTTTGTCCGTGGTGTCTTGGCATTATTTTACTGTCTATATAAAATAAAAGATTTTCACCATTCATATCTCCACGGTCTATATGGAGGTATGTTGGTTACCTGGTCGGGGGTTAAGGGAACGGTTTGGTAAAGGTCTTTCCATTGTTTAGCGTTTAGAGGTCCTGCAATGGACCTGGGTTAAATTTAGTAGGACCTCCTTCAATACTTAACGGTATTAGATGGCGGGGGTCCAAACTCTTTGATCCCCTCATAAGTTAACTACTATTAATACTATAACCCGGCTATTTAGGACTGTATCCCTGCTGACTCAGACTACTTAGTCGAGGGTAACGTCACCTCCAAAAGAGGGGCCTACCATAATTTGCATTAATAACTTAATTAATTATCTTCCAATAATCCACCATTTTAGGATTGTATCCTTGCTGACTCAAACTACTGGGGTGAGGGTAACGTCACCTTCAAAAGAGGGGCCTACTACAATAACTAAGATAATCTCTTAAATATGTGCAAAAGTGCGGAAATAATCAAAGGTTACACTAGATACGAGTCGGAACCAAGTGATTCATCTTGTCTATCTGTTTTTCTTTTTATTTTATTTTTCAGCATTTAGTTAGTTTTTATTTTTCTTAGTTAAAAACATTTTTCTAAACTTTTTTGTTTTGATTAGACGTTGAGGAGAAACCGGTATTAAAAGCTCTTGTGTCCTTGGACGACCTCGGTATCTTGCCAACACTATACTACACTCACGATGGGTGCACTTGCCCATATGTGTGTTTAGTGTTAGTAAAATATCGTGTTTTATAAATTTAAAACTTGGCTAAAAATAAGTGTTAAAGGGGCTTAAAATATACACCTAATATATATAACACTTCACACGCATCAAGTTTTTGGCGCCGTTGCCGAGGACACAAGGATTTTAAGAAAGTTAGGAATCAACGGCCTAATCGTTTTTCTTATTTTTCATTTTTTTTAGATTTTTCTTAAATTTTCAGCTTCTGCAGAGCTCAGCACGGGCCGTGCCCGCTGAACACGCCCCGTGCCCAATCATTGGAACTGGCAATCCTGTTTTAAGTCAGACAGTAAGCTGAACACGGGGTCGTGCCCACTCAACACGCCCCCGTGCCCAAGTTTCAGTTACTGAAAACAGAACCGTAAGATCCCGACGGTTGGTAATTTCTGACACAAACATGAGTGATACTGATACTTTTTACTTTCGGCACTCTTATGGTACTATGTGGTGTCAATTATGTGGTGGTAACCATAAAGAATTAGAATGCTTTTTTCTAAATTATAAACTCCACTATATAGACCCATCATTTCCTAGTATCCTTAAGAGGGGCGAAAGTAAAAATAATCCCCATCGCTCCCTCGAATGCGCCCAACCGGATATTCTAGGAGAAATGCTTCTCGATGAATTATTTCAACTAGAAGATCTAATTTTTAATTGGTTAAAAGAACTTAGGGAAGATTTCAATAATCTTTTCCAAGACAATAACCAAGAAGAGAAGTTGGAACCGCGTTCAAACAACTTCATTGTTTCCAATGATACTTCTAACTATAGTAAGGACTCGAGCGATAATCGTCCCTGTGTCAATTGTGCCGTGAAGGACTCCCCATCAACTTCGTTTGATGCATACATAGACCTGAGCGATTCGACATACACCTTCTTTAACGAGAGCCCGGGAAAGGGTTGGACTTGTCCACCTACATATAGCATAGTGATGTATGTAAAATGCAACATATAAATTACATCAAATGAGGCATAAAACTAACCCTTTTTAAGTACTAATATTGGAAAAAGAGTGTTTTTGTCTTCCTTTTGTATTTTCAGGATTAAATGAGCTCAAAAACGCAAAAGAAGCAAAAAGACAGCTAAATCCAACATAAATACAAGAAAAGGAATATTAGTGGACTGCCCGACCCCTCAACGGCACCTTCCAAAGCAAAGTAGAGAAATCAGAAGACTGAACACGCCCCGTGCTCAGCCAGCACGGGGCCGTGCCCAAGAAGCAGCAGAAAAGACAAACCTATAGAAGCTTCTATTGCCCACCACGGGCCGTGCTCAGCGGACACGGGGGCGTGTCGAAAGTACAGCAGGCGCATTTATTGTAATTGCGAATTACAATTAATGAGGAGAGAGATTGTCAGACGGACACGGGGCCGTGCCAAGCGGACACGGGGCCGTGCCCAGCTCTCTGTTCAGCCTATAAATAGGAGTGCTTGGATTCATTTCATCTCATCCCTTGGCACACCACCTCTCTCACACTTCATCCACCACCCACCACCATCACAACACCATCATCCACCACCATCATCCATTGTCCATCGTAGAGTGTGTGAGTCGTCTCGGGATCCAAGATTGATCGTAAGAGTTCTTGACAATCAAGGCCATGTTTGCCTAAGTCTCTTACATCACTTGGTGAAGACAAAGTGTCTAGTATAATACTTTTTATTTCTAATCTTTTGCACTTTTTATTTGGTTTTGTATTAATGACTTTAATAACTAGTTACTTATGTTGAAGGTGATCTTTCCTTATCGTTTGTCCGTGGTGTCTTGGCATTATTTTACTGTCTATATAAAATAAAGGATTTTCACCATTCATATCTCCACGGTCTATATGGAGATATGTTGGCTACCTGGTCGGGGGTTAAGGGAACGGTTTGGTAAAGGTCTTGCCATTGTTCAGCGTTGAGAGGTCCTGCAATGGACCTGGGTCAAATTTAGTAGGACCTCCTTCAATACTTCACGGTATTGGATGGCGGGGGTCCAAACTCTTTGATCCCCTCATAAGTTAACTACTATTAATACTATAACCCGGCTATTTAGGACTGTATCCCTGCTGACTCAGACTACTTAGCCGAGGGTAACGTCACCGCCAAAAGCGGGGCCTACCACAATACTGCATTAATAACTTAATTCATTATCTTCCAATAATCCACCCTTTTAGGATTGTATCCCTGCTGACTCAAACTACTGGGGTGAGGGTAACGTCACCTTCAAAAGAGGGGCCTACTACAATAACTAAGATAATCTCTTAATCATGTGCAAAAGTGCGGAAATAATCAAAGGTTATACTAGATACGAGTCGGAACCAAGTGATTCATCTTGTCTATCTGCTTTTCTTTTATTTTTATTTTCAGCATTTTAGTTAGTTTTTAATTTTCTTAGTTTAAAACATTTTTCTAAACTTTTATTTTGGTTAGACGTTGAGGATAAACCGGTACTAAAAGCTCTTGTGTCCTTGGACGACCTCGGTATCTTACCAACGCTATACTACACTCAACGATGGGTTCACTTGCCCATATGTGTGTTTAGTGTTAGTGAAATATCGTGTTTTATAAATTTAAAACTTGGCTAAAAATAAGTGTTAAAAAGGGCTTAAAATATACACCTAATATATATAACACTTCACACGCATCACATAGGAATCACCCTCACCGACAACCTCTTGCGTTCTCGTCTTAATCTAGATCAATTAAGGTATCTTAGGCACTTTGAGGTTGTTCCATCCAGTAAGGAACCGCCCGATCCGGAAAAGTTCCTTAAAAAATAGACGCACTTCATAAAACAGTTTTCCGACACGGGGCCGTGCCCAGGTCAACACGCCCCCGTGTCCACCAAAAGATTCCTTTCTGACTTTTGTCAGAATACGGAAAAAATGTGTCAGGAATTTGCCTGCACACGGGGCCGTGTCCAGCCGACACGGGGCCGTGTCCAGCACGCTGTCGTTTTCTATAAATGTAGCCAAGAACCCTGCACATTTGGACCATCCAGGGACAGAGATTTGAAAGGATTTTCTGACTTACCATTCTAGGTATTTTCTAAAGGAAGGTTCTTACAAGCCTCTTGTCCTTTCCTCTTTTATCCATTGCCTTCTTCTTCATCTTTCTTGCACCAAGAACTCCATTAAAGCTTGATTTCAAGCTTTGTTGTGATGTTTATTGAATTTTTGTTCAAGGAATCTTGTTAAAAATAAGTTACACAACATTGTTTTAAGTTATTTCTGCTCAAAAAGCTTCATCAGTTAAGAAAAATAATTTGAAACCCCAAGATTCCTTGTTCTAAAAATCTGCAGAAAGTTGAACACGGGGCCGTGCTCATTGAGCACGGGGCCGTGCCCGCGGTACTGTTTCATTAAAACGAACTGTTTTTGGTTTGTTTTCGTAGAATGTCTAGCCAAAACAGCGGAACCTCTTCTGCACACTCAAGGAACAACCGACGGGAAAGGAGGCCATCGATTGAAGCAACTCTCGTAAGATATGTAATGGCGCTACGTGAAGCACTTGACGAGATGACTTCAGTGGAGGAGGTCCTCATTGACCGTATAAATTATCTCTCGGTGGGGTTGGAAAACAGTTTCCAGGAAATAAACCTCTTGCACCAGAGGTTAAACATTCTGGTAACCCTCAAGAGGATTGGAACCTCGCACTTGGAATCCAAAATCCTACGGGTTGGGACGACATTCCGGCAGAACCTCCTCTTGAAGAACTCCAAGAAATCCCGGTAGAAGTTACACCTCCTCAACCAAATGCTCATGAGCCCGCTTTTCTTATCCCTAGGGAGATCGAAGAGTGGCTCGCCGATGTATGAGGAGCCCATACCCGGAGGAAGAAGTTGTTAAGCCACTTTTAACTGAGAGATCTATCTTTTCGGAAATTTTGCTAGTAGAATAAATAGTAGGCTAGAAACTTCTGGGATTGGATTTCTTGTGTCTCTTTGACCTAACTAGCTAATATTTAAATTTTTAGGACTATTATGTAATTCTCTCTATGATTAATGAATGATGGTTTTAGTTAAATCGGTGTTTTGGATGGTGTTGAAATGAATAAAACACACTTGAGATGGCAAAAGATGCAAGGGAAACTTAAACCAGCACTCTATGCGGGAAAACAGAACCGTCTGAGAAATTTCTTCGTTTACTGGAAGTTCGGCACGGGCCGTGTCCACCCAACACGGCCCCGTGCTGCACAGTCTGCAGAAAAAGACCCAGTTCAGGTAACTGGACACGGGCCGTGTTCACCCAACACGCCCCCGTGTCCAGACTTCTGTTTCTCTTGCTTTGATTTTGTTACTGGCACTTGAACACGGGGCCGTGCCCGGACAACACGGGGTCGTGTTCAGCGCCCAGTAACACAAAATTTTTGCTTTTTACACCTTTTTACACATTCAATCAACCTAAAAACTTATTTTTGGGACACATTGAGGACAATGTGTAATTTAAGTGTGGGGGGGATGCTAAAACCTTGAACCTTGCAAGTCCTAAACACAAGCCTTACACAAAACTCTATTGGAACCGCTAATCACCCCAAATTTTAAAAAAAAAAAATTCCATTTTTTTTTACTTGTCTAGGTTTAACTCGGGAAATTCAAAGTTCTCAAAAATGTTATATTTTTACAAATTTACAACCGATAGCGTCGTGATAAAAAGAACCAACATAAGAAAATTATGAAAAGGCATGACAAGCTTAGTTAAAATTTGATTATATATACTTGATCACATAAAAAACCCATTCCCACAAAAGTGAGTTTTGAGCCTTTATTGAGCATACAATTACATATCATTAGAACTAAATGCTCATTTTTCGTTTCTTGTGTGAATAAGCCGCTTGGTTCTTACGACTCTAGAACTTGCCATGACGATACATTCCCGGTCCTTACCAACTTAAAACCCGAGTAAGTAAATGATGGAGGCATTAGGACTAACCTTTTTATTTCGACACCGTTATTTTTCTTTTTTTTTTACCACCTACCCAAAATCCCCCTAGTTAGCTCCTTTGAGCCTAAACCTTTTCATTTCATAACCCAAACCAAACACCCTTTTTACCCACCAAAACCTTTTTCATTTTTACCCCTTTGTTTTAGTAACAAGTTCGATTTTTCGTATGATTAAAAAAAAATTTGATGATGAAGCAAAAGAAAATAAACAAACAAGTTCATCAAAAATAACTTTGTTTGAATAAATAGCTTCATCAAAAATAAAAGTTACGAAAATAGAAAGTCATACGAAAACCAAAACTTGTTACGCTTTTCGCCCTTTTTCTACTAACCACCAACCCAACCACCTACCTTTAACCCAAGCCTAACCCTTAACCCACAAAGTCCTCTTGATATTTACAAAGGTATATAAGTTAAAAAGGAGGAGGATTGCTTGCTTGGCAAGCCTATGGTAGGAGTAAGTTCCATGCCGCTCTCGAGTGATCCACAAAACTACATTTCCGGCCGAGTGTTGAGTGATCCCCGTGAGGTATGTGAACTTGTATATAAATAGAATTTTAAAGAGGCATGTTATGCCCTAATAAGTAATTTATCTTATGAAAAGTTTTAAATAAATCATGACGAATAGGATTGTAAATAAATAAAGATAAAACTAAATAAAGAATCTTGGAAATCCCGACACTCTACGACAAGACCAAAAAACCTTCTTTTCTACCCATTCCATTTGGGAGTGTAATAGCCAAATATTGAAGAGTTTTGCTTGAGGACAAGCAAAGATTCAAGTGTGGGGTATTTGATGTGTTAAAAATGCAACATATAAATTTCATCAAATGAGGCATAAAACTAACCCTTTTTAGTACTAATGTTGGAAAAAGTGTGCTTTTGTCTTCCTTTTGTATTTTCAGGATTAAATGAGCTCAAATTAACAAAAGAAGCAAGAAGACATCAAAATCTAACATAAATACAAGAAAAGGAACAAGACGTGGCATGCCCGACCCCACGACAGCATCTTCCCAAGCAAAACAAGAGATCAGAAGCCTGAACACGCCCCGTGCTCAGCCAGCACGGGGGCGTGCCCAAGTGTCAGCAGAAAAGACAAAGTGGTAGAAGCTTCTATTGCCCACCACGGGGACGTGCTCAGCGGACACGGGGCCGTGGTCAACTATAAGATTCGCACAATCCAGCAAATCTACATAGTACAAAGATTCTTCTGCACCACGGGGTCGTGCTCAGCGGACACAGGGGCGTGGTCAACTAAAAAGACAAAACAGCATTAAATGAAGAAAGAGAAGGATGTGGACACGGGGCCGTGCCCACTGGACACGGGGCCGTGCCCGAGCTTCTGTTCAGCCTATAAATAGAAGTGCTTGGCTCAAGCTCAAACCATCCCTTGGCACACCACCTCTCTCACACTTCACCCACCACCCACCACCACCATAACACCATCATCCACCACCATCATCCATTGTCCATCGTAGAGTGTGTGAGTCGTCTCGGGATCCAAGATTGATCGTAAGAGTTCTTGACAATCAAGGCCATGTTTGCCTAAGTCTCTTACATCACTTGGTGAAGACAAAGTGTCTAGTGTAATACTTTTTATTTCTAATCTTTTGCACTTTTTACTTGGTTTTGTATTAATGACTTTAATAACTAGTTGCTTATGTTGAAGGTGATCTTTACTTATCGTTTGTCCGTGGTGTCTTGGCATTATTTTACTGTTTATATAAAATAAAAGATTTTCACCATTCATATCTCCACGGTCTATATGGAGGTATGTTGGCTTCCTGGTCGGGGGTTAAGGGAACGATTTGGTAAAGGTCTTTCCATTGTTTAGCGTTTAGAGGTCCTGCAATGGACCTGGGTCAAATTTAGTAGGACCTCCTTCAATACTTAACGGTATTGGATGGCGGGGGTCCAAACTCTTTGATCCCCTCATAAGTTAACTACTATTAATACTATAACCCGGCTATTTAGGACTGTGTCCCTGCTGACTCAGACTACTTAGTCGAGGGTAACGTCACCTCCAAAAGAGGGGCCTACCATAATTTGCATTAATAACTTAATTAATTATCTTCCAATAATCCACCCTTTTAGGATTGTATCCTTGCTGACTCAAACTACTGGGGTGAGGGTAACGCCACCTTCAAAAGAGGGGCCTACTACAATAACTAAGATAATCTCTTAAATATGTGCAAAAGTGCGGAAATAATCAAAGGTTACACTAGATACGAGTCGGAACCAAGTGATTCATCTTGTCTATCTGTTTTTCTTTTTATTTTATTTTTCAGCATTTAGTTAGTTTTTATTTTTCTTAGTTAAAAACATTTTTCTAAACTTTTTTGTTTTGATTAGACGTTGAGGAGAAACCGGTATTAAAAGCTCTTGTGTCCTTGGACGACCTTGGTATCTTGCCAACACTATACTACGCTCACGATGGGTGCACTTGCCCATATGTGTGTTTAGTGTTAGTAAAATATCGTGTTTTATAAATTTAAAACTTGGCTAAAAATAAGTGTTAAAGGGGCTTAAAATATACACCTAATATATATAACACTTCACACGCATCAGCGACCTATTGAACCAGAACACATCGTGAACAATGGCCCTGTACTTCAGATGCCCATTCCCAAAAGAAGAAGGACTGTGTCTTACGGTTGTTCTTACAAAGAATTCTGGTCCTGCAAACCAATAGAATTCTCGGGCAATGAAGAACCCATTGCAGCTCTACGCAATGTGCGGAAGAGGACAAGATTCTAAAAATAATGTTTGCTTCTAATCTATTTAAGAACTCAGCCTTAGAATGGTGGAACACTATCCTTCAGTCGAGAGGAAGTGATAGGGTATATAACATGGAATGGGAAGAATTTAGGAACATGGTAGAAAGGAAATTCTGCCCTCCTAATGAAAAAGAGCAAATAGCAAACAAATTCCTAAATCTTAGGATGAATGGAGTGGATAGTAAGGGGTACACAAAGTTATTCTTTGAATATGCTAGAATTGTACCAACCCTTGCATCACCAGAACCAGTGTTAATCTCTCGTTACATCTGGGGATTAATCGGAGAGATTAGGCATGTAGTCAAGGCAACTAGACCTCAAACTATAGAAGAAGCTGTAGAACTAACAAACACCTTGACTGATGAATTGGTACGTACTAGAGAAGAAGACCAGAGGAAAAACCTAGCACAGAGGCTTACTCAAGAATTCCGTTCTGGGAATTACAACCGTAGGAATATGGGTTCTACCTCTGCACCATTCTGCAAGGTCTCCAAGAAAAAACATTCAGGAAAATGCTCCACTCTTTGTAATTTTTGCAAGATGCCAGGACACAAGGAAGAAGATTGCAGAAGGAAATCCAGTAATGGAATGTGCTTCAATTGTGGAGAAAAAGGTCATATGAGGACAAACTGTCCAAAATTGGCTCCAGCTGTGAACAACCGGAACACCAAAAATGCTAGAGCATTTGTGCTGACTGCAGATGAAGCCAAGATGATTCCGGACGTGATAGCTGGTACGTTTTTAGTTAATGATGTTTTTGCTAAAGTATTATTTGACTCTGGTGCAAACCAAAGTTTTATTAATACTTCGTTTTGCAAACTTCTAAATCAGTCATTAACTAAACTACCACAAGAATGTCTCGTAGAGACAGCTAATGGAGAAACTGTTAGGATTCCTGAAATCTTGCAGGGAGCAAGAATAGAAATTTCAAATCAAAAGTTTATGGCAAATCTTTATCCAATGAATCTGGCATGATTTGATGTCGTTTTAGGAATGGATTGGTTAATAACCAATAAAGCCAGTATTTTATGTGATCAAAAGTCAATCCAAGTAAATTCACCAAAAGGTAAAACGATCACAATTAAGGGAGATAAACCATCTCGATCCACAAAATTCATCTCTGTGATGAAAACTGCAAGTTATGTAAGAAAAGGTTCTATAGTGTATTTGATTTCCATAATCACTAACACTAAAGGAAAAGAACTAAAAGAAATTCCAGTAGTGTCTCAGTTTTCAGATGTCTTTCCAGAAGAATTACCAGGACTACCACCAGACAGAGAAGTTGAATTCAGAATTCACCTGCTACTAGGAACCACACCGATTGCCAAAACACCTTACCGTTTGGCACCAGCCAAAATGTAGGAACTAAAGAAACAATTAGATGAATTACTAGAAAAGGGATTCATATAGCCAAGTTCGTCGCCATGGGGAGCGCCGATACTGTTCGTTAAAAAGAAGGACGGATCAATGCGTATATGCATTGATTATCGTGAATTAAACAAGGTCATGATTAAGAACCGGTATCCATTACCAAGAATCGATGATCTGTTCGATCAACTACAAGGAGCTTGATTTTTCTCTAAAATCGATTTAAGATCAGGATATCATCAATTAAAGGTACAGGAAGAGGACATTCCTAAGACCGCTTTTAGAACAAGGTATGGTCATTATGAATTTACTGTCATGCCATTTGGTCTAACCAATGCCCCAGCCGCATTTATGGACATGATGAACCGAATATGTAAGCCATATTTGGATAAATTCATAATTGTCTTCATAGATGATATTCTAATTTACTCTAAGAGTAAAGAGGATCATGCAAAGCATTTGCACGCACTTTTAAGTTTATTAAGAAAGGAAAAGCTTTACGCTAAGTTTTCAAAGTGCGAGTTTTGGTTAGAACAGGTACAATTTCTCGGACATTTAGTGAACCATGAAGGAATTCATGTCGATTCCACAAAGATCGAGGCGATTACTAAATGGAAGACCCCTGAGTCACCAACCGAGGTTAGAAGTTTCTTAGGATTGGCCGGTTATTATAGAAGATTTATTCGAGATTTCTCTAGAATTGCCATTCCTTTAACTAAGTTAACCTGTAAATCCATTAAGTTTGAATGGGGACCAAAACAAGAAGAAGCATTTAGAATTCTTAAGCAAATATTAACTAATACACCCATACTAGCGTTGCCAGAAGGAACTGAAGACTTTGTAGTCTATTGTGATGCTTCTAAGTTAGGTTATGGATGTGTATTAATGCAACGTCAAAAGGTTATAGCTTACGCATCTAGACAACTTAAGAATCATGAAGAGAATTATTCAACCCATGATCTAGAGTTAGGAGCTATAATTTTTGCCCTTAAGATTTGGAGGCATTACCTTTATGGTAGTAAGTTTACCATATTCACTGATCATAAGAGTTTAAGGTATGTTTTCGGGCAAAAAGAGTTAAATATGAAGCAAAGACGTTGGATGAAATTACTTAGTGATTACGATTGTGATATTCAATATCATGAAGGAAAAGTAAATGTAGTGGCAGATGCTTTAATTCGAAAGTATCATGAAAAGCCAAAAAGGGTACGTTCTCTTAAATTAAATCTACAAGTAGATTTAAATAATCAAATAAGAGAAGCATAAGAATCAGTAATCAAGAATGATACTGAAAATTTGAAAGGAATGATTAAGGAATTAGAACAAGGAACAGATGGGATTTGGAGATTCCATGAAAAGAGATGTGGATACCTAAATTAGGAAATCTACGTCATCGTATATTAGAAGAAGCCCATAAGTCTAAGTATACGATGCATCCAGGAAGCGATAAAATGTACCAGGATTTAAGGAAAAATTTCTGGTGGATAGGAATGAAGAAGGACATACTAGCCTATGTTTCTAAATGTTTAACTTGTTCACAAGTTAAAGCTGAACACCAGAAACCCTCAGGATTTCTAGAACAGCTAGAAATGCCAGTGTGGAAATGGGAATTGATAACAATGGATTTTGTTACTAAATTACCCAAAATAAAGAAAGGTAATGATACAATCTGGGTGATTGTAGATAGGCTAACCAAGTCAGCTCATTTCCTACCAATGAAAGAAACTTTCAGTATGGAACAGCTAGCTAAATTGTATGTAAATGAAATTGTTTCTTTACATGGAATTCCTTTATCAATTGTTTCTGATAGAGATAACTGATTTACCTCTCATTTTTGGTCAAGTTTCCAAAAAGCAATGGGAACCAAGTTAAATCTAAGCACAACTTATCATCCTCAAACGGACGGACAAAGTGAAAGAACAATTCAGACAATGGAAGACATGCTTAGAGCTTGTGTAATTGATTTCGGAGGTAATTGGGACGATCACTTACCTTTAATAGAATTTTCTTATAATAATAGTTATCACACAAGTATCAATGCTGCACCATTCGAAGCACTTTATGGACGAAAGTGCCGAACCCCGGTCTGTTGGGCAGAAATTGGGGAAAAGCAACTATCTGGACCTGAGATAGTGCAGGAAACAACCGACAAGATTATTCAAGTCAAAGAACGATTGAAAGCAGCACGTGACCGACAAAAGAGCTATGCTGACAATCGACGCAAACCATTGGAATTTCAAGTAAGAGATAAAGTATTGTTGAAGGTCTCTCCTTGGAAAGGAGTAGTAAGATTCATCAAAAGAGGAAAGCTAAGTCCCAGATATATTGGACCATTTGAGATTATTAGAAGAATAGGACCTGTAGCCTATCAGCTACAACTGCCAGAGGAAATGGCAGGAATACATGATGTATTTCATGTATCTAATCTCAAGAAATGTTTAGCTGATGAATCGCTAATAGTACCTCTTAAGGACATAGAGGTAAATGAACAACTCAAGTTTGTAGAAAGGCCTCTACAGATTGAAGACAAGAAACTCAAGAATCTCAAGCACAAGAGATTAGTTCTAGTCAAAGTGAAGTGAAGTGGGATTGCAAAAGAGGACCTGAGTATACATGGGAGCTTGAATCTGAAATGCAAAGAAAATATCCACACTTGTTCCAGTAGATCTCGAGGAAGAGCTCTAAAACAAGGTGGGGAGGATGTAATAATCCTCAATAAACTGACACCCTTATAATTGTTCCGACACCCTAATATATTTTAAAATATCCCAAAATACACCCCATACGCGAATACGGGCCTCAAATATATTAAATAGTATTAAAAATAAATAAAAATCGGAAATATCAGTCGAGGCGGGCCGCGTAGGACCCCACCCCAACCTTACACGGGCGGTATAAAGGTCAAGACCTGAATTCGTTTGATTTCTTAAGTTCAGGCGGGCCACGTAAGATCTCCGTTTAGTTAACGCGGGCCGCGAGAGATCGAAATAGTGGCTCAGCCCGGTGATGACACGTGTCATCATCGTGGCGGAGCTACATAGTGATGGGGCAAGCTATACGTTGACCTGGAGTCAACGCGGGCCGCGTAAGCCCTGCCCATATGTTACGCGGGCCGCGACAAATCCATACTCAGCAACTATAAATAGAAAGCATCGGGTTTTCATTTCCGTCGTTCATTTCTTTCGTTCTTAAGCAAATTTCTGAATGGTAGAGATAATACGCGGGTATTATACCCCCCTAATTAGCAAAGTTCTGCTCCGTTGTCAGTATTATAACCCCTGGATACGTATTAGATACGCTGCCCGATTGATCTAGGGTTCCGTAATGGCTGTCGTGGTTCTGCCCGACGTAGTCATTGGAATGCCGTCTCGGGGAGGGTATTGCTAATGTTAAAATGGGTTATTATACTAACGCGTGTGCATTTGTGTAAATTTTAGATTATCACCAGGAAACCCTTACGGAAAATCTAAGACAGCAATGTGAGTTGATCCACTTTTTGTTAACTGTTTTTACAAAACCTCATTTAATTAATTATATATTAAATAGTGATTGAGTATTTGTAAGAGTACAATTATCATGAGTATGTTAGGGTTTTGTATACAAAATTTGTTACCACCTGGTCAAGGAGTAACATGTCCACAAGTCGGGTTCGACAGTACCATGGATGTTAATTGTGATGTCTTGGAAACAAATATAATTGCGGGATCGCCCTCAATACTGTGAATTGGGTTTTAATTAAACTTGATTAAACTGGGATTCACTCACCAGTATTTCCCACTGACAAATGTTTTTAAAACGCGTTTCAGGTAACAAAATGTGAAAGCCAAATAGAAGCCAGCTGGACAGCACTGAAGGCTTGGAAAAGTGGCAATAAAGTTACCTAAAAAGAAATAGATGTTTTTCTTAAATAAAATAGGATTTATTCCTATGAAATTGTGTGTAATGCAAACTTGGGATTTATCCCATATGTTTAATATTATGAAAATGTGGTATTTTACTCTGATCAAAATATTTCCTAACTACGGTCCTGATGAAAAATTCTGCTGCCAAATCAGACGATACACGATACCACCGAAACTGGCTCGCGGCCGCCCGTTCCCAGGAATCAGGGATTGGGGGTTGCGACAAAAGATGAGTCGTACAAACCCCAGTTCCCTACTTATTAGTAGATCAAGTTCACGCTAGATCCAGCGACCAACACGGCGCGTTACAAGCTTATCTACCAACCGCCGAAGGTCATGAACAAGATACCGTTGATGCCAATGGAACAGAACTTTCTCGAAGAAATGGCTTTGTGGTGCTATGACTCAGATACGCATGAAGCGGTGATCGTTTTTAAAGGTGATCGTGATAACTTTCAGATGTTGGATCCGATGTGGATTGTTAATATGTCAAAAACGACATCAGCAAGCTATTTCGGCATGATATATTTTACGAAGACAAGGACGCTCATCAAGCGCTTAGATTTCAACGCATCGCTTGTTATTGCTTTTATCGAGGAATTCATGCGGGAAGCACCTGGACGCTGAAACACTGAAGACGAAAGATCGAAGACCGAAGACAGTAACAGACAAGGGGGAGTTTGTTGATGCATTATTTTGGTGTCTGTAACTTGTCTTTATTTACGATGTAATTTATACGCTCTTTTATATTATCGAGTCTGTAATTCGCCGTCGACCAAGTCGGATATCCTCCTATCCTACTTGCGTCCGATAAAGTTTGTCTCGTCTGTTGTGTAAATGTTAATGAACAATGTATGTTGCATATGTGTTAAGTTTATGTTATGTGTTTGTGTTTTTTTTTGCTGCAAACTGTCAAAACAGTTTGCAGCACACACATCAGTTGCAGCCTTCGACGAGCACTACATGACGAAACCCTCTAAAGGTCAAAACTCAAGGTTTCGTCATGATGGATGACGAAACTCCTAGAGTTTCGTCGTCCAGAAGGTTTCGTCAGGCCCATTAGAGGTTTCGTCAGGCCCAATCATAGTTTCGTGACTGTTGGGCCTGGGCTGCTATATAAACACCTCATAGTTTCACTTTGAAACTATGAGAGCATAACCATTACTGAAAGTATTATGTCAAACTGTGTGTGTATCTGTTTGATCATTGTTCTCATCCCTTTAATCAATTGACTGTGATTCATTGGTTATATCGTGTTTTTGCTATCTATGTTTGGTTTGGTATAGTCACGGGGATTCCGCACTCGTGATCGTGTTTGTTATAAACAAGGATTCGTTTTTCGTATTCGATCCTCAGAATTCGGGACCTACAGCTTATAGGTCTCATATACGCCTATGGATGTAGTATAGCTCCAACGTAGGCCTATAGGTGTAGTATAAGTCTCGTATTGGACTATATGTGTAGTTTAGATCCCATATAGGCTTATAGGTCTCGTATATGTGTAGTTTAGGTCCCGTATAGGCCTCTACTCTACTCTTCTCTACTCTACTCTACTCTACTCTACTCTACTCTACTGCACTGTGCTAAACGATATGATACTATATGAGACTTATACAACACTATACGATACGATACGATACGATACTACATCTGTAGGCCTATACGAGACTTATAGGCTTATACGAGGTCAATACGTGACCTATACTACAATTATACGACACAATACGATATTGATCGTATAAAAATGATTAATGTTGTATAAAAAAGTTTGTAAGAAATACTTACCTTTTTATTTATTTAAAATAGAAAACTTTTTATTATAAAACTTTACTAAAACGATTAATATTGTATAAATGTTTCTAGAAAAACAAACCACCCTTTATATACGTTGCGTATAGGTTTATACGTAACGTATATAAAGGGTCAAAAAGCCATTTTTACCCCTTGTTTAGGCTGCGTATAGCCCCCAATCCAGGGGTAAAATGGTCTTTTTACCAAACTTGCCCCATGTATACGCCACATACAGGGATATAAGCGGCGTATAGTAAAAAAGACCATTTTATCCCTGGATTGCGGGCTATACGCAGCCCAACAAGTGGTAAAATTGTCTTTTTGACCCTTTATATACGCTGCGTATAGACCTATACGCAGCGTATATAAAGGATAGTTTATTTTAATTCCAAACCTGTGGTAAAATACTCTTTTTGACGCTTTATATACGCAGCGTATAGGCCTATACGCAACGTATATAACGCGGTGTATATAAAAGGTGTATTTTTCTAAAACAATTTTTATTCATTATTTATCGTTTTAGCAAAGTTCTATAATAAGTACTTTAAAAATCATTTTTAAGTATCATATAGTATAAGTCTCGTATAAACCTCTTATAAGTCTCGTATAGGTCTTGTATATGCCTATAGGCCTATACGGGACCTATACTACACTTGTAGGCCTATACGGGTGTTCTATGATATCCTATAGTATCGTATCGTATCGTATT
Source organism: Helianthus tuberosus (assembly GCA_030545235.1). Taxonomy (NCBI): domain Eukaryota; kingdom Viridiplantae; phylum Streptophyta; class Magnoliopsida; order Asterales; family Asteraceae; genus Helianthus; species Helianthus tuberosus. The sequence goes on along the minus strand of CM060426.1, from coordinate 139,431,849 downwards.
GCATCATATCGTCTCGTATCATGTAGTGTAGTATAAGTATCGTATAGGTTCCCTATAGGTTTTGTATGTGCCTATAGGCCTATACGGGACCCATACTACACCTATAGGCTTATACGGGTGTTGCATGGTATCCTATAGTATCGTACTTTATCGTATTGCATCGTATCAAATCGTATAGTGTATAGTATAATTTTCGTATAGGTTCCCTATAAGTCTTGTATGTCACACCCCAACCGATGGCGGAAACATCAGAGCGAGACAAAATAGATTGCTCGAGACATCATAACACTAATATTTGTAACAAGTATTTAAATAATAAGTTTCATTCCATTTCTAAAGAGTCAATTACAAGGATTTGAAACAAATACAACAACATGAATAATGAAATACAATACAATAAGAGTTCACAATTTAAAGTGTGTATCTAAGCATCCTACTAGATTTCATGCATCACCAACATCTTCGTTAAACCTGCAACATGTTTTAAAAGCGTAGTTCAATTCAAAAAGTATTGGCGAGTATACAAGTTGGTGCGTAGTATTTAAGTATAAAAATGATAAGGAACAATCCACATGGCAAACCTGGTTATATGTGAACCCGAGACCGAGTCTGACCCGACAGTTGACCTGACAAAAACCCGAACCAAATCTGAGTTCACCCGAAACAAAGTTGACCCGATAGAAACCCGAACCAAATCTGAAACGAAACTCGAACTAAAATGAACCAAACCGAGTTCACCCGAAAAAAAAATGACCGAACCTACTGTTGACTTGGCTTGACTGAACCCGAGCCTGCACCACTTCTGACTACGTTGACTGTGAACCCGAGACCGAGTCTGACCCGTAGCTGTCTTGTTGAACCGAACCATGAGCCTAGACCCGAGCCAAACACGACCCAAATCGAAACTGAGCCTACACTGACCCGAGAACAACCACCACCATCGCCGTCGCCCGACCGGCCAGCCTAGAGCCGCCCTACACCACCATCGTTGTTGGTGCATTTATGTCTATCGCCTCCGTCAATACAGTCCGTAGCAGAAACCGAAGAAATCAAGACATTATAGTGTTATATTTAGTCAAAAGGCAAGGTGGCATTTATGTAATTAATGAGAAATCGCATTAAGCCCCTTGGCCTATAAATAGAATCCTTAGGGTTAGGATTTAGGACTTTTGCACATTTGGATCTTGGAGAGCTTTGAAGCTAGAGAGAGAAAGTAGAGAGAGATAGTGCAAAAGGTGATTCATGTTTCTTGTACGTTTTCATATCTTTAATCTAATCACAGATTTAGTACGGTTCTCGTGTTCGGTCCACGCACGTATACGGATTCCGCACGTCACACGTGTCGATACGCAATCGTTACGGAGTCGAAAACCGATCCTACAAGTGGTATCAGAGCAGGAGCTTGATTGCACGGATCAATCATATAGAATCGCACAAGATTTCAACAGATTCAGATTCAAATTTCTTTATTTTTCTATCTTCTACACTTCGTGGCTGAAAAATGCAAAATTAACATGGCTTTTACGGTTAAAATTGGCTGATTTTTGAATATTATGTGCGAAAATCATTGATCTATAAGCCTACAAAATTTCAGATTAAAATTCCAAGTATTTTGAGAGAAATCAAGATTTTTTTGTCCAAATTCGCTAACATGTTCGCTGCTGTTCTTAGTGATGTTCACCGATCGGATGGGCATCCGATCGGATGATCATCCGACCTTCAGCATTTTTGTTTGTTTGGTATAAAGTGCCAAGTGTCGGATTGCAATCCGAACGGATCACCATCCGATCCATAGCTCATCTCTTAGTGTGATACTTTGTGTCAAGTGTCGAGTGAAACAATCGTCGAGTGGTGACTTGATCGGATCACCATCCGATCCATTGCAAGTCATTAGAAGTTGATTTTGTTGTAACTCTGACCCGATCGGATCACTATCCGATCCACATCACATTGTTCATTCAAGTTTTAAAGATCAAGTGTCGAGTGGCAATCTGAACGGATTGCCATCCGATCCTAAATACTTCATTTGCTTGTGTCACAGGACTTAGTGTCGGATCATCACTCGATCGGATCACCATCCGATCCAAAGCATATTGTCAAGTGTTGGATCACTACTCGATCGGATCACCATACGATCCAAAGCATATTGTCAAGTGTCGGATCACTACTCAATCGGATCACCATCCGACACCTTGCAGTCAATTGATTTGAGGACCAATCGTTAGAAAGTCACTCGTTCGGATCACCATCCGATCCGCTGCCATCTGATCATTGTTACTGTTGACTTTGGTTGACCTCACTCGATCGGATACCTATCCGATCCAGTTGTTTGATAGGTTTTAAACTGATCATTTTTAATTAATCGTTTGCAGGTGATTCGAGGTGAAAAACGAGTTGTACATCATGGCTGAAGAATTTTACAATACGTTCTACAAAGCATTCACATCAGAAACTTCGGTGACTTCAACTGTTACACCTAAAACTATAACAAAAGCAATTAATGATAATATCAAACATGATAACTTCTATGGAACTTATTCGAAACCACCTAAACTCGAAAGTATTGAAGATTACACATGGTGGAAAGAACGTTTTATCAACTGGGCCAAAGCTTACGCACATGAAAGCTGGTTTTGTATGGAGTTTGGATATGATAGACCTATCAATGACAAAGGAGAAGAAATCCCACTCAAAAGCTTATCCGTTGAAGACAAAAAGGACTTCTCATATGAACAAAGAATGATTTCTCTAATCCAACAGTCGATTAGAAATGATATTTTTGCATTACTTGATCATGATGGTTCATCTAAATCTGTTTAGGAAGCTTTAAGAGTTAAAGCTGAGGGTGGTAAACAGATCAAAAAGAATAAAATTGCTTTATTAAAAAAGGAACTTGATCTGTTTGATAGTCTAAGAGGAGAGTCGGTGAGACAAATGATTGAGAGATTTTGTCATTTAAAAATTGAGCTTGATAGGTTTGGGATAGTAAAAACTCGAGAGGAAATCATAGACAAAATCATTGAAGCGTTACCACAAGCTGATCAGTGGCAAACGTTTGTTTTTATTTTGAAAAATGATGTGTTGTATGAAACAATTACTCTCGATGTGTTGATTGAAAAAATTGAAACTCATGAGCTTGAATTGCAAAAACAGAACAAGATGAGTAGCTCTTCGCATCAACAGAATGTCGGTCTTTACTACAAGGGCAATGTACCTCAGGTGACTGTAAATGAATCACCAAAGACGGCATTCAGTGTTGAAAAGTCAAAAGAACCACAGAAAAGCTCATCAGGTTACGATCCAGGATATCATTCATCGTCAACAACATCAAACTCTGAAGAACCTGAAGAGATTCTCTGCAACATCGCTTTAAAGCTGAAGAAGTCTTCGTCAATGAACATCAATGCTGCTAAACAGCAAATGAGTCTTCTGGGATCAATTTTGGAATCTTACGAAGACCTGGTAGCTGGGAAAATTGGAAATTCCGAACTAACAAAGGAAAATTATGACCAGATCGATCCAGAAGATATGGAACTCATTCATCTAAGATGGTGTTTAGCAAGCTGCATTCGAAGAGCTCAGCGGTTCATGGATATCACTGGCAGACAATCAATCTGTGGACCATCAACAAAACTGGGATTCGACAAATCAAAGGTGACTTGTTTCAAATGCAAACAAAAGGGTCATTTCAAAAGAGAATGCAGAAACTCTTTTGTTGAAGAAACCGCTAATCCATTTAAAGAAGATTACTATCAAAAGGCGATCTATCACAAGAACAGAGAGGAATCTCCAAGGTTGAAACAAATTGAAGATAATCCTGAAAAGGAGAAATCAAGAGCTTGTGTTGTGATTCAAGATGATGAAGGGTTTGACTGGAGCGAATTTCTTCCAGAAGATGATCTTGTTGATGATAGGTTCACAGCACATGGCAGAACTGTATCGAAGAATAAACATCACGCATTTGTTGCTGAGATAAAAGAGAAAACAAGAGAAGAAATTCTGAATGAAAAGACATACAGAGAAAGATGTATTGCTGGTTATCGGATTGAAGAGATGGAGAATGAATACAAAGAAGCAAAGAATTATAGAAGATATGACAAGAAGCGAGAGTGTTATGTCAACAGGAACGGGGAACCAGTTGTTCATCCAAAAGAAGTAGTTTTTGATGATGTTCTTGTAGTAATCCCTCTATTGGCGAGTATTACTCAAATGTTGAAAAAGATAAAAACTACAAGAAAAGGTTGGATAAAATCATTCGAGATATCATGACAGCAAGTTTGAAGAAGAGGGGTGAAGAAAGAATGAAGAAGAGTGTTGCTGAAAAAGAAGACAAAGTAGTTGATGAAAAAGTTGTTACTGAAAAACAGCAGAATGAAGAAGATCAGAAGAAGAAAGAAGAAGCTGAGAAGCAGGAAAGTTCGTTTGAAGTGGATGGTGCTGGTGTTGGTGAGGAACAACAGAACAGAGAAGTCGATCAGACACAGACGGAGTCGAAAGCCGAAGTGCCAATCACTGAGGTAAAAACTGAATCTGAAGTCTTAAACAAAAATGTTGAACAGTGCAAGAAATGCATGGAAACGTGCAGTCCTTGTACTGAAAAAGATGAAAAATTCAGAACAAGAGACTTAGAATTCACTAAAATCGAAGAAGTTTTCAAAAATAAATGCAAAGAGATGTTAGAAAAAGAAAAAGTTCTGAAAGATAATGATGAAAAATTGACACAAAAATGCAAGAATTTAGAAAAAGAAAATGAAATTTTGAAAGAAAAGGTTTCAAAAATAACAGAAGAATGCCTACAAAAGGAAAATGCTTTTCAAGAAATGAAGAAAGAGTATGATTCGATAAAATTTGCATATCACATTACAAAAGGATCATATGAAGATGTGAAGATTCAAATGAAACTTGTTCAATCGAGATTAAAATATTGTTCTGAAACAACTGATATGCTTAAGCGACAGTATGAAATAAAGCAACAAGTTATAAACTCTTACATTGAGGATGTTGCTAAGCTAAAGTTGTAAACTCCTGGGAATAGTTGTAGTTTTTATTATTCAAAATAGCGTAACCCAGGCATTGAATTTTTAATGGTATTTCGTTGAATGCTGTTGTTTTATTAGAAACACAACTCAAAAGTGTGTGAAACAAAAATCTGGGTGCAGATGGGAAATAACCCTTTTGTAGGGTATCTACCTTTGATTGTTCTGCATAACCCGTTTTCAGAAAATCAGCTTTTAACTCGTTTTTGTCAAAAGAAGTTTTACCATTCTGATCATCGAGTTTGAAGACTTCTGAAATTGTTTGCGGAGTGATTTGAATCACTTTACCCTGTATCGAGGAGTTTATGGCTATGACTTTGTCGTCTTGTTTTTCAAGCGTCGCCTTTTTCCAAAACTCGTTCTGGGTTTGTAGATAAATGGGAGCATCTGCCGTTAACAAAGTTTTGTACTTTGATGCAGATAATGTATCAATGATGGTGTCGAAGGTGTGGTTATCAGTAGGTTTTGTGAGTAAACCCAGATAATTATGAGGAGATTTGTATGGTATCTCGTTGGATTCTTCGGCCGTTTGAGCGACCTCTTTTGAAGGTGGTGGTGATTTTGGTTTTGATTTTGATTTTGACTTTGATTTTGTCATTTTTGCGGAGAAGAACGAAGAATGATTTTGAAGATTTTGAGAGGAAGGGTTGGAAACTGTTTTGAGAAGAGAATTTTGGAATTCAATTCGACAGTGTAAAAACCCTGTTTGGGGGTTTAGGGCAGGGTTTTATTTAGGGAAAAAGTGATCGCTGATGTGGCAGCGGTTATTATGATCTGAAGGCTAAAAACTGACCACGTGTCAAACACTGATGAAATGGATGAAAGGTGGAGAACAGTTGTTTTAAGAGCCACTGATGTATCAAGCATCAGTGGTTACAACGGTAATAAAGTGAACAGTGGATGATTTTTACTATCAGTGGATAGCTTATCAGTGGATAAGACTCTGATTTTGATCATCAGTGCTTGCCAAGCAAAATGAAGAATCAGTGGTTGACTTTCAGCAGTGGATAGTATTTAGTGATCAGATGATTGAACACAACTGTGATTAGGTTAAATGGTACAGATTTGAAGGACAAGTATTTCAGCCACTGTTTTGAGAATTTTCATTCAAGGTTTTTGCCACGTGTCAATTTTGAAGGACAGTGGTTTAGTACCCCAGATGATGAGAACTTTTTGCTAAGACAACTCATTTTCGTTTAATATTCAATTAAAACATGAGTGCCCCAGAATTTAAGCACAGTTAGCAATCAACCTTTGATAAAAGTTAAGGAACAAACCTGAGTATGACATGATCTTGACATATATACCATTTCCTTTTGACCCATTTAAGAGGACAATAATACCAACAAAAATAAGGTATTACATCCTGACAGGAACTGAAACTATTGCCAATAAAAACAAGCAAAAGTTCCAAATATATTATTCCAAAAAAAATGAACAATATATCCTGGTTATTCGAGAAAATCCTTTGAACAAGAAAAAAATTGTTAAAGGATTTTCAGAGAACAACATAAAAAGGATCTGGTATAATTTTCAATAGAGTACATAATCATATCATTCTCAAGTTATTGAAAATGGTCAATGGTTTGACAACAGTGGTAGGAATATTAAATACATTTTGACCACTGTTTGGCACCATTTTCTTGTCAGTTGATTACAAACATGAGGACACATGGACCAGTCCTTTTGTAGGCTCAATCACTGAGAATACTACTGTCACCTGAACTTTCTTAAACCAATGAGTACAAACAGTTGCTTAATGACCATTATTACCCCAAGTTTTGACTCTTAAGTGTTTTAAGTTTATACTCTTTTCTTCTGAATTCAAGAGTTTTTGTGAATTCAAAAGTTTTGAGATAAACACACTTCAGAGTTTTTGTGAACTTTCTTAATGTATTTTAACATAGTTGATTTTGTCCTTTTGAGGAACTCAACCTGTTTTCAATACATAAGATCTGAATAACTAAAGTTTTAATTTCCCTCTTGTGTTTTAGCAAAACAATCAATGTTTTTACGAACATAGGTTTTGTTAATCTGAGGTTCATACTTTAGTATTTGGTAAAAACATCATAGATTGCACATCAACAATTGAAATCAATTTAGAAAATAAAAATAGTCTCATAGTTTAACAGATATAGTTTCAGATCTAGAAACCATGAGTGTATTATGCATGAATTCACTTGTTGTGTGAAATTTGTGTGTCATATGACATCTTGGTTGATTTACAGAGTTTTTGAATAACCATTTTGAACATGATTTACTCGATACTCTGTTTTTCAACAAAATACAACCAACCTTGGTATCAATGAATTTTGAGCTGAACTGTTATGTCAAATTGATTGTTAGATCGAACTTGACTGTCCAAGCTCTGATACCAATTGTTAGGATCGGAGGCTCTTATAATTATGTTTGTTTGTATGATTTGAACAATTTGTGAATATGAAAACATGTAAAGTGCAGCGGAAATGAATACAAACTTTGTAAACACAATCAAGGAGAAAATAGTTTGATAACATTTGCTTCTCATAGAGTCAAAAGATTACAAATCAAAGCAAAATATTACAGACATGCTTACAAACTAAACTCCCCCTCAGCCTGATGCCCCAAGGTTGGATTGTCCAAGATGAAAGGATTGAATTGAGGAGAAGAACTCTCTCAAAACGAATCAAATGTAACAGTACAGAGTACTGCTCCATTTATAGACAAAACCAAACCACTGAGGTATCTCAGCTGACGTCACCATGAAAGCGACGTCTAACAGCCTAACAACCTGTATCTACTGTTCTTATACAAACACTGCTAAACCTAACAACTGACAATACATAAGACAGATGATATACTAAACTACTGCTATCTTCCTTCATCAGTGCTTTCCTCAAGGTTGATCAGTCCTTGATTGGGCAGTGCTTTGTCATCAGCAGTTTGTTCCAGCAGTGCCTAGTTTCCAGCAGTCTTCTAGGCTTCATCAGTAGTTATGCAGAGCAGCAGTTGTATCTGGGCAGTGGATATAAGACCATCAGCTGTTGTAATCACTTTCAAGGGAGAAGACTTAGTGTAAACAACTGCTTATTGTGAATCCACTGTTGTGATCAGGTTTTGGCTTTACATTATCTGTTCCTCTGGTAGGGTTCAATCCCAACAGTTCTATGCTCAGAAAAAACAAAAACAACAGGCTAAAGATGTGTCCAAGAGAACATGCTTTAAGTGTGATCAAATTGGACATCTCAATCGAAATTGCCCAAATCTTAAACCTGTTGGTGTTGAAACAAAAAGGAAGTCTGAAGTTGTGAATCAGAAATCAACCAAGTTTGACTCAAAGCAAACTTGGAAGCCTAAAATGTCAAAGGCTGACTCACAACAAACATGGAAACCAGTGACACCCGGATTTAGAACAACACAAAGTTGGAAAACAACTGTTGATGCAACTAAACCAAATCAGTTGTGGAAACCAAAAGTTGTTGTTCAAAATCAAAATGTTCAAAAAGATTCACATTTTTACAAAAGAGGTGCTCCAAAAGGTCAAACATGGACAGTTAAGAAACAAATGACTTCGGTAATTGAAGAAAAAGATGATGTCAAAATTGAAAAAGTCTTTGTATAAAATGACAAAGATTTTCCGAAATTGATGAAGCATATTGTGTTTGAAATGCCTAAGGTCAAACAGACCTGGGCTAAATTATTCAAGTAATTGAATAATTTGAATGTGCATGTGCTTCAGAAAGAGGATGAAAGTCAAACCAACGGAGGAAGCAGCCTGGCACGAGAGGAAGAGGCTGCTGGTCCCTGCAATTGAAACAGGGAGTTTGTTTGATTTTTGTACATAAATAAACCTTATTTTAAAACCCTAAAAAATTGAAAAATTGAAAAATTGAAAAAAAAACCCAAAAATATGTTGAGTGAATACGCCGAAACCCTAACGGCTGAACAAACATGATTAATTTCACAAGATTGAAAAGCGGTTTTCAAACTGTCGAAAATCAATGGGTTGTAAATCATGGGGGTACAGTATATTCTTTGCAAAACAGACCATGTGAAGCAGAAAAGTGGATGGCGAGACAAAGCTATCAGTATCAGGTTGTCAAATTTTCTTTAAAATGTTTTGAGTTTTAGGGGGAGTAAGAAAATGTCAGAAAATTCAAAAACATTAGAAAATATGAAAAAGCCAAAAACATGATAAAAAAAAGAGTTTTTGTGTAAAAAGAGGAAATGATAGTACATCAGTAAGACAATCACAGTACGCTAAAGAATTGGAAAGACAAATGTGATAAACGGTCTCACTAATGATATGCCAGTAGGTTTTTACACGCTTAGTAGATTGTTTTCGAGATATAAACCTAAAAAATCAAATACTTGCTTATCTTGTGGGGAACATCTCTCAAAAGTTCTTAATTTTTATAAGTTATGAAAACAATCAAACTCGTATAAAATAGTAAATTACTTTTTGAGTCTCTGTGTTTTAGTGATTTTAACTACTTGAGTTCAAAATCAAAGTGTTTAACGCCCTGAGTCCTTGTAGCCACTTTTCTTAACCATTTGAGTCCAAATTTCTAATACAGTTAGATTTCTGTTGTTAAGTTTTGTTAAATTACCAAATTACCCCTATAATTAAAAAATAAAAAAAACTAATTTATTTATATTTTTCTCGCTCTCTCTCAAACCCACAGATCTACACCTCAACCTTATCTCTATCTCTCTCAATGGCCACACTACACAAATTCAAAATGTTATCCCTCAACCTTTTTGCAGATTTTGTTTGATTTTGTTCAAGAAAGTTAGATGTGGGTCTAAATGTATAATCTTTTTGTGTTTGTTGTTGATGGGTGTTTGAAGAAATAAACTGCGTGTGCCTGATCTTGTGAAGAACATGTGGTTTTTTTATTTTTATTTTTTAATTATGGGGGTAGTTTGGTCATTTAACAAAACTTAACAACAAAATTCTAACTGAGTTAGAAATTTGGACTCAAATGGTTAAAGAAAATGCATATGGGACTCAGGTCGTTAAAATTTTTATTTTTAGACTCAATTAGTTAAAACTTATAAAACACATGGACTCAAAAAGTAAATTACCCCGTATAAAATATAGATAATAAAAGGTCATACCGATCAAATTAATAAAAAAATAAAATAAAACTATTTTCATCAAATTAATATAATTCTTTATTAAGTTACCATTTTTACCACATATTTTTACCGCCAATAACATGTTGGCGCTCGAGTAACACCCGCGAAAACCTTCAAACAAAACAAACTTCAACAACTCGCGCCAAATTTTACCTCCAGATAAATACCCATCGTTCTCCACCAACATTATTCACACTCACACTCCATTCATTCATTCCCCCCAAATTCCAATCAAAACCTCTTCACTCTGTAGCTGTTATTCAGCTATGGAGACTCCACCAATCATCGTAGACCTCACACAGTCACCCGTTTCAAAGCCCAAACAAACGGCCGACGTTATGGCCGTTGATTCGCCGGAATATTCCGTTAAACGCACGGTTACGAGCACCGGTGGGACTCGTGTATCGACAAAGCAGAGGATCAAAGAAGAAGAGACTGTAGAAACGGAAGAAGGTATGGATTTATGTTATAATAAAGCGAAAAAAGCTAGGGTTTTGTCTGAAAGTGATCCGGATGTGGTGTCTCGTGATTCGTTGAGTACTAGGGTTTTGTTGGAAAGATGTTCGAGATATGTTGATTCTGTCAAGGAGGAATTGGGTGATGGGTTTGGGGATTTGATTGATGCTGAACCGATTTCGGTGTGTAAAGTTGAGAAAATGGATGATTTAGAGGTGAAACGATCGAAATTTCACACAGACATTTCGTCGAACACCTTACGTGCACCGTCAAAACTTGAAGGGTTAGCTCTAGAAGGTTCTGTGAAGAAAGAATATGACATGATGGATCAAAAGCCTAAGTTAGTTAGCCCGATTTTGTCAAAATCTCACACAGACATTTCGTCGAACACCTTACGTGCTTCTTCAAAGGTTGAGGGTTCGGTTCTAGAAGGTTCTGTGAAAAAAGAATATGATGGGGTGGATCAGAAGCCTAAGTTAGTTAAGCCCATTTCATCGGTGAGGCCGGATTTGGGTAATGTGTCGGGTTTAAGTAAGAAGGGGCAGAAAGTTGTGGAGGATAGGAAGGTGAGTTTGGTAGGAATAGAGACTGGGGATTTTGAAGAGGAGGCTGATTGGTTGTTGGTGGGACGGACCGCGATTACAGGGTTATCGACAACGAAAGGGCGGAAGCTTGAGGATAATGAGATTGTTCATTTTGCTTTTCCTAATGGGGATGTGAAAGTGAAGAGTGGTTATTGGGCGAATTCGCGAGGTGGAAGTGCTGCTTGTGGGATTGTTAGATTCTCTACTAAAAGATCCGGAGAGGTAATAGTTTAAGATTCTTGATGAATTAATGATTAATCAGTGATTATTTGAAAAGATTCTTGATTGTAAATAAAAATTTGTTCTGTTTTGAATTTAGATTGGTCGTCTTCCAATGGAGTGGTCAAAGTGTTTGATTCCGCTTGTTAATTCGAAAAAGGTTAAAGTTCTTGGTAGATGTGTGGCTGCACCAGCAAGTCTCAGCATGATGCAAGAGATTATGCTTTACATAAGGTGATATATGTTTGATATATATAATATATTTATCTTCTTATTGTAGACATGATTATAGTTCTTATATATTAATTATATGTTTTTGTGTTTGTTTTGTTGAGTAGCTTTTATATTCATCATTCGATATTCACTGAAGATGGAAATTGTTCATGGAAGTTAGATTCTCCATCAAACATTGACACTACAATTTATCCTTTGTTAACTTTGTTCAAATTGTTGAAAAAGAGCCCATTTCAAAAGGTAATTGTTTTTTTTTTTCAAGTTTAGCTTCTAGAAGGTTTAAGCTAATGAAGTTTGTATCAAATATTAATGGAGTTCTGATGCTGTTGTTAACTGTGTTCTAACCAGGCTGAGTTTACACCGGAAGAGCTTGACACTCGTAAACGCGCGCTTACTCTTGAAGTATGTTTGCCTGATCAATACCTTTATATGTTTTGCTGTTTATATTTTTATTTTTTAGGGTATCATTATTTCAGAATTTGTATTTGTTTCGGAACTATGCGTTTGATTTTGATATCATTTGTAGTGTCTAGTCAACCTATTTTGAGTTCCTATTAGTGGTGTGCACGGTTTGGTTCGTTTTGTGTTATGGTAAAACCTAAACCGTAACCAATATATTCGGTTTTCGGTTTTTGAAAATTGTTCTTTTTTTGGTTTTAGCAACGGTTCGGTTTTGTTTTTGGAACATAACTATGTAAGATTCAAAAATAGAAAGTATAATCCAAAATTTAAGTTTTTTTTAAATGTTTACATTTAAGTTATTATATTGAAAATAGAAACATTAATATTATTAAATAATATTGTTTACATAAACCTCAACGTTCTAATCAATTTGTGTTTTTTCTAAAGTTTATATTAATACCTTTTCTTTTATAATACTTTGAGAGTCATTTAATTTTTTAGGTTAAATTTGTTATTTCTTAGAGGCAATAGATAAATCATTTCAAATATAATTAAACATTTTAATGTTTTTATTATAAATACTTAACATTCAAGAATAAAACTAATAAGTCCTAAATTAATATATAACAAACATTAAAAAAAATGATTTCTAGGTTATTCTGTTCGGTTTTCATAAAATGCAAAACCGTAATCAAACTGTAAATTTCGGTTCGGTTTTTCCGGTTTGGTTAAATCTGTTTTTTTTTTTTTTTTTCCAGTTTGGGTTTTTTGCTCACCCCTAGTATTTTAAATACGCATTTACAAAGTAGACCTTATGTTAGGAGATTTTTTGGATTATGTTACTGTTAGTGATCACATGATCATTTTCCAATGTTATATTAATGTTATTTGTACACCTTTATTTGATATTATACTTGAACAAGCACATTCTGTCATAGAACCATTACAACTTCTAATCATTTCACTTGTTAACTAAACTTGTGTCATTGTTTTTATCAGAATGATTTAAACGAAGCTGCATCAGTGCTGCCTAGCGCAAAAGGCCGGAAGGGTGGTCAACCATTGCTTATAGAACCAAACAAAGACGCTCAAGTTCTCACTGAATCATCATTAAACAAGCTTGTTGGGGCTGCTGATATGTATAATCTAGAGGTACACTGAAAAAAAAAACAACTTAATAATTTTAATATTCTATTTTTCACCGAAAAACGACCAACATTATCTAAATTTTTTTGTAGGAAATGGATGCTCCAACCACACTTACATGTGATTTAAGGCCATATCAAAAGCAAGCTCTCTATTGGATGACAGAATCGGAAAAAGGCATAGATGTTGAAAAAGCAGAAGAAACGCTTCACCCGTGTTGGGCTGCATATCGTATTTGTGACGAGTATGATATTTAATTGTTTTTTTAATTTTTGATGTTTTATAAGGCGAAAAAGATTAAACTTTTTATTTTTTTTATGATTAACAGAAGGGCAACTGCAATTTATGTGAATATTTTTTCTGGTGAAGCAACTACTAAATTTCCAAAAGCAACACAGATGGCTAGAGGAGGAGTAAGTATATACTTTTCAGTAAAACTAACTGTTATCTTAGGGGTGCTAAACGGGCCGTGTTTGCTGGTTCAACCTGACTCGAACACGAAAATTTTAGACAAACCTGTACACAACCTGAATATTCATGGGTTGACCTGAACATGACTCGTTCAGCCTGAATTTTTCTTTTTTTTTTTTGCAAATTAATATGTTAAATTTAAAATTTACTAAAAACACCCAAATGTAATTCGTATGTCATTTTTTTTAAGTTATAATTATGACATAAAACACACATCCAGTTTAATTTATGACATAAATCATGTTGTAAAAAAATATTTAATATAATATGATATAAATGGGTTAAACGGGTCAACCCGCCAGCTTGACCCGTTTAGCTAAACGGGTTCAACCGAAAACTGACATGAACTCGTTTAGACTAAACCCAAACCTGTGAATTTCGTGTTAAGTTCTTGTCTTGTAAGAAATTCACACCCTTAGTTTTTTCATGATTTATTGATCAAATATGTTGTAATTTATTTTCTTTGTCGTACGTCAAATTACGTAGATATTAGCAGACGCAATGGGGCTTGGTAAAACAGTGATGACCATTTCTTTGATCCTTGCAAGACCACACAAAGGAACCTGTGAAAACGAAGACGAAAATGAGTTCATAAAAAAGAATAATGGCTACGAAACAAATGTTTCTAGAAGACCACAAGGTGGAACACTAATTGTTTGTCCTATGGCTTTGCTGAGCCAATGGAAGGTTCGTCCTTTAGTCTTTTAGATTTGTGAAATGTAGGCCTGTAAACGAACCGAACGAACATATAATTGAACAATTTTTTTTTGTTTGTTTTTGTTTATGTTCATTCATTTAAGACCTAAACGGACTATTCACGAAGATAAACAAACATAATTTAACAAAGATAAAACAATGCAAATGAACATAAACGGGCATGAAGTAGCTTTTTTATATAAATTTTTTTTTTATTTATGATAAATTCTATTGGAAAGCCCATTTTTATTACTAGAAAGCTAGATTATCAACTAGTTATATGTTTATAATTAGTTGGAAAGCCTCTTTTATCTTTATATTTATATGTATACATAAGTGAACAAACATAAACGAACATAAATGAACGAACAACACATGTGTGCATGTTTGTTTGTTTATTAAATAAACGAGCTTCCCGCTGAACAAGTTCACGAACAATTCAGAACGTTCAGTTTGTTTACAAGCCTAGTGAAATGTACCCTTTTTTATTATTTATATTTATTAACCGTAATTTTAATTTTTTTCTTGATTGTAGGATGAACTCGAAACCCATTCTGCACCAAACAGTATATCTGTTTTCGTACATTACGGAGGCGAAAGAAGCACTGATCCAAAAGTGATAGCTGAACCTACTGTCGTCTTAACAACTTATGGTGTTCTATCTGCATCTTATAAAAGCGTAATCCACTATCTTACTCTTCAAAATAGTTTTGGAAATAACTTATCATCTATAATAATAATTTATGTGATTTTTTTATATATTTTCAGTTTGGTGAAAATAGCATATTTCAAAAGGTAGATTGGTATAGAGTGGTGTTAGATGAAGCTCATACGATTAAGTCTTCAAGAAGCCAAGGTGCTCAAGCCGCTTTTGCGTTATCTTCGTACTGTAGGTGGTGCCTTACTGGTACCCCTCTTCAGGTAACACTAACGCGCCACATTTTTTTGTCATATATGTATATATGTATACGGTATATGCGAATCATTTCATTTACACGAACTGAATTGTCTTTCTGCAGAATAATTTGGAAGACCTGTACAGCCTTTTGTGTTTCTTGCATGTTGAACCATGGTGCAACTGGGCATGGTAAGTGATCTAGAGTTGACCACTTGATATGCATGCACTTACCCTATTTTTTACTATCAAGTAGAGGTGTACAAACCGTTTTTTTTACAAACTGAACCGAATTTTTAAACGAACCAGATTTTTAAGGGTAAATAATCCGGTTTTTTTTTTCCAAACCGGTTTCCAATGATCAAACGCAAACTGACAACTGGTGCGAACCGGGGTTAAAACCGGTTTGGGACAAAAAACCAGTTTTAACAAGGAATATTTTTTTATTAATCTTTAGCATTTTAGTTTTGCTATCCAAATAGTAGAGTAAAACAGGGAAAACTGATAAAAATGTTATTATTCTTTTGCATCTCTAGAGAAAATGTTGTCATGGAAGTGCATATGTTGATTGAAATCTTGGTTTTTGTCGTCTTTCTGGTTTAATTTGTTATTCGTTTGATTTTTAGGTGGAACAAATTAATTCAGAAGCCTTATGAGAACGGTGATAAACGAGGGCTAAAGCTGGTAAAAGCGATATTAAGACCACTCATGTTGAGAAGAACAAAAGATACAAAAGATAAAGAGGGAAGGTGTGTATGCAATCTTTATAAAACTGTTCATTGTCTTAACTTTTAAATATACGATTAAGTGTAACTTTTTTTATTTGATCCAGGCCAATTCTTGTTCTACCACCAACTGACATCCAAATTATCGAATGCGAACAATCCGAAGCTGAACATGATTTCTACGATGCCCTTTTCAAGAGATCTAAAGTACGTCCCATTTGTCGTTTCAACCACATTAGTTTATCGTTAACGTTCATGCACCTCATACATTTTCTTGTTTAAAACAGGTTCAATTTGATCAATTTGTAGCGCAAGGCAAAGTTCTTCACAACTATGCTAATATACTTGAGCTCCTACTTAGATTACGACAATGTTGCAATCACCCATTTCTTGTTATGAGGTTAACATTTGATTCCTTGTTAAAGATCAAACTTTTTTTATTTTTACTTTTACCATTTTAATAAAAGCTTCATGGTTTTTTTAACATTTTTTAACCTCTACAGTCGAGGTGATTCTCAACAGTTTTCGGATCTAAACAAACTCGCAAGAAGGTTTCTCGATAACAATCTTGATTCATCAATTCCGAATCCAAGTAAAGCCTACATACAAGAAGTTGTCAATGATATCAAAAACGGCGAAAACACCGAATGTCCCATATGTCTAGAATCTGCAGATGACCCTGTGCTCACACCATGTGCACATAGGATGTGTAGAGAGTGTCTATTATCCAGCTGGCGAAGCCTGACCCATGGGTTATGCCCGATTTGTAGGCAAGATTTGCGAAAAACCGATCTTATTACGTGCCCGACTGATAGTAAGTTTAGAGTTGACATTGAGAAGAATTGGAAAGAGTCTTCGAAGGTTTCGAAGTTGTTGGAATGTTTGGATAATATAAGGAGAAAAGGGTGTGGAGAGAAGAGTATTGTTTTTAGTCAGTGGACGTCGTTTTTGGATCTTTTGGAGATTCCGTTGAAACGGAGAAACATTGGGTTTTTACGATTTGATGGAAGTTTGTCTCAGAAGAATAGAGAGAAGACTTTGAGGGAGTTTAGTGAAACCACAGTGGACGTCGTTTTTGGATCTTTTGGAGATTCCGTTGAAACGGAGAAACATTGGGTTTTTACGATTTGATGGAAGTTTGTCTCAGAAGAATAGAGAGAAGACTTTGAGGGAGTTTAGTGAAACCACTGATAAAATGGTGAGATTTTTTTTCAAATATTTGAGTTATGACAATGTTGAATCACCCTATAAAAAGTTTTGAAAACGGGCCGGTGAAAAGACTCTTTTACCCTTGTATGGTTTTTTAAACGTCACTTCACAAGGTTAAAAACGAATATTTACTGTTGTGAAAACGGTCTTTTTTTAGCCTCTACGCAAAGGAAAGAGTTTTACCTTTGTTTACGCAAAAAAATGGTTTTTTTAAATGCTAGTGAAAAGACTGTTTTACCCTTGTATGGTTTTCAAAACATCACTTTACAAGGTTTTAAAAAGTATCTACACTTTAGACATGAAAATGATATTTTTGTAGCCTCTAGGCAAAGAAAAGACAGATTTATTTTGTTAAATTGTATAATAGGTTCTTTAGCCTATATTTTAAACAAATACAGTGAAAAGACTATTTTACCCCTTCAAGTTGTAGTTTTGATGCATAAAGATTGAATTTTCAGTTAGTTTTGATTATATATATCTAAATTATGTCATCTTGCAGGTGTTGTTAATGTCCTTAAAAGCTGGTGGCGTTGGCTTAAATTTGACTGCAGCTTCTAATGTATTTCTTATGGTATGTAACCATTTTGACTTTATTTATTGACTTTTCTATTTAGTTTTATTAGTTTCTTGATTTGCTTACAAAACTCATGTTACTATGCTAATTCTTGTAGGACCCATGGTGGAATCCTGCGGTTGAGGAACAAGCGATTATGAGAATTCATCGTATCGGTCAAAAACGAACTGTTTGTGTTAGAAGATTTATCGTTAAGGTTAGTATATATTGTTCAAGTTTTACTATAACAGAATCCGTGTTTACATATCTTCATTTCGTTTCAAATACCATTGAATTGTTCATAAACTTATAATAACTCTGACATTTGTTAGATTTGACTTTTTTGCTGACCTTAAGACTTTCAAAACTTTTTCTGCCTAACAAACATAGAAAACTGGCTAATAGTATTTGAATTTTTCTGGGTCAACAATTCTAAATTTCTAATCATAAATTTAAAACGCCTGACTTAAAACATCATAAATTAATAAAGTTTTTTTGGTCAGCAGCTTTCATTTTTTGACTTTTTAGACTCTTTTTGTCCTGTGTCCATGTGGTCTTAATTTTTTTGTTTCTAGTAGTCATTTAAACGTATAAACTAGAACAACTAAACATTAAACCTATGGATTGTCTAAGCACAAGACTTTTTAATCAAGTCTTTATTTATGTTTTGATTTTTTTTTTTTGACTTTTTGTTTAATTTAACTTTGACTTTTTGTTTAGGACACGGTGGAGGAACGAATGCAACAAGTTCAGGCAAGGAAGCAGCGGATGATTGCCGGAGCGCTAACTGATGAGGAAGTTCGCTCGGCTCGGCTTGAAGAACTTAAGATGCTCTTTAGATGATTTATTTTGTTAGAATGATTTCTCTTTTGTGAAATGGAAATACATTTGGTTTAGTTTATGGGTTAATTTTTGTAAATTTTGTTCTTTATCAAGAGCTTTTGTCAGACAATTGAAACTAACTAAGCCGTTAATATTGAATCAAGTTGGCTGGCTTGATGAATTTAATATATGTGCAGTTTGGTTTAGTAAAAAAAATTAGTAGTTTATTGGTTTGGAATTTGGAACTTGGAACTACAATTTGTAAAGTATTTATAAATTAATTAAAACTTTTGCTACAAACAAGATTAAAAACTTAGTTTAAGCCGTAAAAGATGGTACCCAACATTGTTGAATAACAAGAGTGTTTCTCGCTTTTTAAATGAACTAGCCCGTAACGTATACAACGTTCCACTCATAGACAAACTATTGGTAAGTTTGGAGAAGTGTGATATATTAATATAAGGATTATTTTGATATATACCCTTACAAACTTGAAAACTTTCATATGTACCCAAACAAAACAAAAAATATCATATATGCCTTTGCAAAGTAGTTAACATATTAAATATACCCAATTTATTAAAAAACAATCTAATAAATGATCATATTACCCTTATTTTTTTTAACTTCAATTTTTCAAATATGCTCAGGTTAACTTTATATTTTTACATAACACTTTTTTAGCTTAAATTTATTTTTCCTTTAAAAAAAATTATTCGTAAACAATAGTATTCTCCATATATAATATTTAAGCTAAATAAATTAAGCTAGAAATGAGTAAATATAAAATTTGAACCTAAAGGCCATATAATTTCAAAGTTTTAGAAAAATAAGGGTAAAATTTCAATTACTTCGTAAGGATATATATATAACATTTATAATTTTGCATGAGTATATATGATATTTTGCAACTTTGCAGGGATACATATGAAATTCCGCTCATGGACAAGCTATTGGTAAGCCTGAAGAAGGTGTAAACACCAGTTTTTTATTATCTTTAAAAAGTAAAATTTCCTAATCACCACTTACCATACCCATCTTTCTTTTTATTAAATCTTTATATACTTTATACTAGGGGTGTTCATCGAATATCGAATTTTCGAATTATTCGAATAATTTTTATTTTTCCTTCAATTCGTATTCGATTCGAATTCGATTAAAATCTACCCAATTCGATTCGAATTCGTATTCGAATAAAAAACCCAATTCGTATTCGATTAAAAATTCGAATCGAATTCGAATAAATTCGATTTGATCCGGATTCTTTTAAAACATGTAAAAAACTATCAAAATGAAACATAAATTTTAAAGCAGCTAAAGTACCATAAGTCTAAAATTCAAAATTCAAAATGAGAAGTCGGGAATTACCACTCCACATTATAAGTTAATATTTTTAAGGTTCGAAATCTATTGAATTTGTTACTTAGGTTTTAGTTATAGGTCATATAGTCGGTTTGATGATCGGTAATTTTAATACATGGAATAATTTATGAAATAATTTATATTATAGCCCAATAAAAGTTATATTTGTATTATATATAAAATAATAAATAAAAAAATATAATTTTTATTCGAATTTCGAATCGAATCGAATTTGAAGTTATAAATTCGTATTCGATTCGTATTCGATTTACTTTACTCGAATTAAATCGAATTCGAATTTTTATAATCGAAACGAATTCTTGATAATCGAATCGAATTAAATCGAATTTCGAATTCAAAACGAATTCTGAACACCCCTACTTTATACCTTATTATCCAAGTCCTTTTCAACCCAAATTATGTTTGTCATGGTCCCAACTAGATTTGTAGAACATGGTTACAATTACTTGGGATAAAGTTTATTAAAAAAAATACAAGGTTTACATAGGTCCACGTGTCTCAACCATCACGTACTCATAAAACAAACGGTAACATGAAGACCAACATCCGATTGCCGACACGTGGGTGGTGTGTGAATCATAAGCTATCATGGCCGTTGGATTGTTGATACGAGTCAAAGATCTAGAGAATATGTTGACTAAGCAGGGATCTTATCTTTAAACCATGAGATGTTAATAAATTAATTCAGATAATTTCCAATCCATAAATTTCCAACAATTAGGGGTGTTCAAAGCAACTCGCTCAAAACTCGCTCGAAAAAAGCTCGGCTCGAAGCTATATGGTTAAATTAAATGGCAATTATAGCCCTTAGTCTATGAAGAAATTCATTTTTAAGGGTTTTTTAAGTAGTAAATTTTGTGGTTTTTTTATAGTTCGAGCTAGATCGAGCCGAGCCGAGCTAGCTCGAATTCTAATCGAGCCGAGCTCGAGCCTCAAATCTCAGCTCGATTTGAAATTCGAGCTCAAGCCGAGCCAGCTCGAATCGAGGTCGAGCCGAGCTCGAGCTAGGTCTAGCTCGGCTCGACTCGGCTCGTTTACAGCCCTACCAACAATTTTGTGAGGTGTTGTAATTCATATTTTAGGGGGTTTAAAAAAAAATTGATTTTTTAACATTAACCTAAAAGCTTTTTATATTTTGCAATTTTAACTCATATAAATTGTTTTTTTCACTTTTAACTCAAAAGTTTCATTATTTTCAATTTAAGCTCACAATATTTTTACCTTCAACTTTGGTCCCTATAATTTTCATCTTTCGCAAATTTTCGTTTTACGTTTCGTTCTAAATTTTGCGAGTTAAGACAGCGCGACGTGCGTGTGTCGTTTAACGTTTTTTTTGTTTCGTTCAAAATTATGTGAGTTAACACGACGCAACATGCATGTGTGGTTCAATGTTTTACAATTATTTTTTTTGTTTGACAAGTTCGTCGCAACGCACGGGTCCTGGATCGACTCAGTGTTGGTAGTCGCTGATGGTGGTGTAACATTAGTGCTATTTGACATAGTTTTACGTCCCCGCCACAACGCGAGGGAGCTTAAATCTAGTTAATTTAATATATTAACAGTGAGCTTCCACGTTAGAAACAATATCGTAAAAAACTTGTGACGCTATTAGTTGAGCTGTTTACAGCTAAATAACGCCAAGCTGACAGTCAGTCAAACCACGGCTTCTTTTCACGTGTATCAGTTATTCAATATTCAATTATGTAGTAATACATGCCAACAAACTATTATTCATTTGTTTAAACACGGCCACATTGTATACGAGTCCTTAAATTATTATTGTTAGCATGGCTTTGTCCCCCTGGTGTTTGACACGTTCGGATTTTTAGCGCCGGAGGCGGTTCGGTTCTTGACTAGAGTTCAGCGTATGGTCTATTCAGTAATTTGCCCTGGTGATTGGGATGAAGGCGCAGTTTGTTGCTCGTCTACCTGCTATTCTTATGTAATTTGCTCTGGTGATTGGGATGAATCAATTCAACACAAAAAAAAAAAAAAAAAATAGACGAGATTTCTATTAACATAAAATTTAATATAATACTACCCTTGTTTAACTTCACCACATCATTTATAAGCTACATAGTCACGGACCAGAAACTATTTTCTGAGGATGCGAACGAGGAGTTCAATCAAATTTTTAGTGGTTACGATTGAGATTTTTGCTTATAAATTATACTAAAAAATTCTATTTAAAGGGGGCATCCGCACACCCACACACATGCACCTAGGTCCACCCTTGAACCTACATTTGTTCTTTTTCCTTTTAGTTTCGACCACCTTTCGATATATGTCCAACTAAAATAATTCTTGTTTTTTTTAAATTTCCTTTTATAATTTTAATTTTTAATATTTGATGTTTTATAAAATTTTAAATGTATTGTTGTGGCGGATGTAATTTTTATTTATGTATTAGTGTAATTTGTATTCGAAACAAAATTATGCGTGATAATGTATAAGTCATCTAGACACAACTTACAAACCGTTGCTTGTATTATGTTTTTGGCTCCATAAGACAATCTTTTTTAACTAAACAGTGTAAGTGTACACACACATACGACATTCTAACTTTTTTTAGAAAAATTAAATATTCATGTGTGTTTATTTGTTTTCCTTAGACAAGCCAATCTACATTTTTTATCGAACCAAATCGATACTGACATCGATACCAGTATCAATATTCATTTTCATAGTTTCGATCGACGCAAAGCACGTACCGTATCTTTTTAAGCATCACATGACTTTATTCATTTTTTGGTAAATTACTTTTTGAGTCCCTGTGTTTTAGGTGTTTTAACCAGTTGAGTTCAAAATCAAAATGTTTAACGCCGTAAGTCCCTATAGCCATTTTTCTTAACCATTTGAGTCTAAATTTCTAACAATGTTTGAATTTTTTGGTTAAGTATTGTTAAATGACCAAAATACCCTTATAGTTAAAAATAAAAAATAAATTATTATTAGATTTCTCTCTCTCTCTTATATATCTCTCTCCCCCTTATCTCTTTCTCTCTCTCTCTTTAAACATTCTGCACCTTCATCTCTCTCATCTTTCTTTCTCCCTCTAGACAACCTGCATCCCCCACCACCACACCACCACCGTCACCACCACAGCCACAACCACCGAGCACGAGCTATCTTTAACTCATTCGACGCTGCTTCTTTACGCTTACTAGAAATCTCTATGCTATCCAGTTGAGAGCTAGACACGCTATCCGAGGTACCTCCAACTCCAAGACTCAAAAAACTGCCCTCAAATTTCCCTTGAAGCCCACTTTGATTGGTATTTAAACTGACATTGTTTTGAGTATGCACTGATGCAGTGTCTATAGGGAAATATACAGAAGATGAACTGGTAACATCTCTATTTACCTGTGGTCTATTTAAAGACCTGAAACTTGATTCTCCACCAGAAGATAATACATTATTCGCTTGATTCATATATTGTTGACCCCATCCCATGTGTCATTCGATCAATAATGTAAATTGTTGAAGATTTGTATTAGAACTATTGGAGATTGGGTTAATTTGGGGATTTTGAAAGCTGTTAAGGCCCGTTGAGTAAACCTTAGGGTTTCTGATAGTTTCGGGGACTGTAACACCCCGAAAATATAAATTTGTTATTATAAATACAATATTGGTAAATAAACAAAATGAATTAACTAGGAACAGAATAACCCAGTTAGAGGAAAAGCCTTGTAGTGACATGCTAGTGAGTTGAAACATCTAAGATAAAAACTTGATAATAGATGGGGGACTAAAGGTGTTAAGTTTGAAACTTAACTTATTAAAAACAAAATAAAAACACCAAACACACACATTGAGTGTGTGTCTGGATCGAATAGAATACAGGGGGCGACAAAGAACCTACATCAAACCCTAAATCACACAAAACTCACAAATTGAAGGCATAAATCAGTTCCAAAACGAAATTCGAGCTTAGATTGGTGATATCCACTGTAAGGGGATCATAAGGTATGTGAATTTTATAAGAAATCTCTACTTGAATTTCTGGATAAAATTAGAGAATTCGAAATTTGTTGTTGCATGAATGATATATGAATGATATAGGAATAACATTGTGTATAGGAGTGAACCCTAGACAATTGTATGTTGAAATCATGCTTAGTTCTTGTAAATTTCATAAACATCAATGAAGGTGATTAGTGGGTTATGTGGGAACTTGACAAACACTAGGATTTTGTTAGTTGTTCTAGTGTAATCTTATTTTTATGAAGTAATTTCTAGTTGGTTTATGTTAAAATTGATATGAAATTGTCTGATTAATGTTAATCTTGGCTATATAGCAAGTTATGAACTTGATAATGAATTGTGAGGAATTTGTGCCTTTAAGGTGTTTGTAAAAATGCCTCAAATGTAACGCCCGTTCTTATTATTCAAGGTTTAACGTATATTTTACGAAGAACAATCATGTAATTAAGATTACATAATCATTGGAAATACGGGTTTATTAAAACTTTTACAAATCATAAGTTATTCTACATAACGTGATCAAATTCGTTGTTTAAAATTTACAACGTGGCAAAGTGCGGAAGCGTGTATCTTTATCGTGTTTGGTTCTTCGCTGAGCTTGATCGTCTTCCGGCATCCAAAAGTACCTACATTTCATAAACATGAAATGCTTTAGTCATACGGAGTTTAAAACGTGTCTAAACGAATCCGGGAATTTAAACTAAATAAGATATATTTTGTTACTGGGTCCACCGTAACTTACGGTGGGACCGTAAGTTACGGTAGCCCCTGAAAGTCTATCCTTCCACCGTAACTCAGTATGCAACCATCGTAATCATATCAGCTCCACCGTAACTTACGGTGGCACCGTAAGTTACGGTGGTCCCTGCATTCCAACTTTCTATTTTGCCGTTTAATGACACGAAAACTTTCGTATCTTTCAAACCGCATGTCCGTTTGACCTACCGTTTCTTCCTACATGATCGTAATTTGATTCTCCACCTTATGGAGTTAAAATCCAACCTCCGGTTTTACAAAATTTTAGACTTTTAAGTCTTCGGCTATTTCCCTTTTTACCAACCTTTGACCCGTTCTATTTTTATCAAACAAACGAGTTTGTTTGACCTTTATTTCCCATAAACCTATCAAGTTCAAAAATGTTTAACATAATAGGTTTCAAATTACAGGTTTATATACCTTCTTAAACCCATTTTCACCCATATGCTAATTTTGACCCGTTAATGGTATTTATGCATATTTTAAGCACCAATCTCTTTCATTCGTTTCTAAATACATATGCCCACATTTCTTATCAAATGACCTCCCACCACAACTATATTTGTTGTGGATTCAATGTGGTGGTTTATATATTCCAAATTACACACTTCAAATCATTATTTTACGGCAAAGACTCTTTTTAGAGACTTTTGACTAATATTCTACGTCTTTTGCTTTTCATACTTATTCAAAGTATTTATTTCATCCTATCGCTTATTTCCAAACAACCTTTATGGTTCATTTGCTCAATTTCACTTACAAGGGCGTTTTAGTCAATTTTAGTCCTTCATTTACGACGAAGGACTATTAGTACATATTTGATCCCAATTTACGACCTTTTAACTATATTCTTGTTTAAAAAAATCAATATGTTTCTAAAACACCTTAATCATAACTAAATTTATTCGGTTTACCTAAAAGATAACCAAATATCTATATTTTAACCTTGTCTAACTCTTGTAGAACTCCAAATTCTACATGATGAGTTGTATCATTATACATACCTGGCTCGGGTTCATATATTGACCCGTTTCAATACATTTCCTTAGTGGCCGTTAAGTAATAGCGATGTAAGCATCCATGTGCTATTTATTTCCTAAAATCATACAACTTGACAACCCATTAGTCAATATTGTCAAAGGGTGATAATTTCACCCTTTTGACTCGTTTGGTCTAAATGACCAATTACCATCGCCAATTTGTCAAATATTGTCAATTTACCATTTTGCCCTTATCGGTTATTATGATTTACCTTATTTGATAACCATTAAAAGTACATGTTTCATTCGTCATAAAATGATCGAATAACCAATTTTAACTCATTTCTAACCATCACTATGGTTTCTTATCATATTTGATTATTTTGTTCCATACGACTACACGCCGGAACACCATATCTCAATTAGATATTTGTCCTTTACGTACTCTAAAAATATATATAACTAGTGTAAGATATACTTACTTTGCATCCGAATTATGCTTTTTCCTTCGTTCTTGATTCGTTTGACCCGCTTCCTTCCCCAAGCTTTACCTAGCTTGTTAAGCGCCAACTATCATTCATTATTCACAAGGTTGTTAGATTAGCCATCCCAAATCATGACTTTCACACCTTATGATTCTTTGACTATTTTTCTCTTTAAACTTAATCATAAATCACGAGTTTAATTCTTGTGTCAAGACTCACTTCTAATCAATTATGAACTCTTACAAAATCCCTATTTTGCTCAAGTAGTTCATTCATACGAGTTAGTATGGCGTTTATAAACACCAATGTAACATTAACTTCTTCAAATCAACTAAACCCATTTCATAGCAATTATGATTTATGTACCCAAACACCTAATTTGTTCAAGTACTTTGTTTCTACTATCAACTATGATGATTTCTAGCATAAACATATCATCATCTTCACTACAAAATCAAAACCCACTTAGCCCATAGTAGGTTAATTATCAAATCCCTAGTTTTGATAACAATTCATCAAGTTTTCTACTAGGGTTTGTTTCTAAACTAAGATATAATCACAACAACACTCATAGACTCAACATTCATTCCAGAATTTCGATTTTGATTGTTCATCATAATCTCAAAGTATCACCAAATCGTAAAATTCGACATACCTTGTAATCCCCATGACTAGGTGATCATGAATTCGTGTTCATGCATCTGATTTGAGCTAGTTTTGCCCTTCAATTTGGTGATTATATGTGGATTAGGGTTTTTGGCTCCATGGGAGCCCCCTGAGTTCGATCCTGAACACACAGTGTGTGTGTTTGTGTTTTGTTTAATTAAATAACTTTTCTAGTTATCCCACTTTAACCCCTCGTGTTTGGTTCGTTATTAAGTAGGCCACAACCTACTCATTTTTAACCATATTCCCATTTATTAACCGGGTCAAACATTCCTAGTTAGCTTAGCGGGTTCGGGAATATTTATGACTAAGTTTATTTTAGGTCCCGTCAACTCGGGCCTTTTAAACACTTTATTTATCCATAAGCCTTTGTATAACTTTTATTTAATATTAGGATAATTTATTTAAAAACCTAATATTTACCGGGTTAATTTTTACCACTAACGGTATTTTACCCGTCGTCACTATTAACGTGGCTTGATTACCAAACCCGTTTTTGGGGTGTTACATCAAAGAAGGCTTAAAACTGAAACTAGAGCTAAAACGCATAATTGTAAAGTTTCGGCAAACTATGCGATATATGTTAAGAAAGGAGTTCTAAATAAATTGTGATTGAACTCTATAGGCAAGGAAACCGGGACGTCAAGCGGACAAGCCGGTGGTGATATGCGCTTGAAGGGAGTGCTTTGAAGGTACGCATCTTTTAGTTTCGTTACATTATGCATAAATACTGTTCTTAGAAATGTTAATGGAAATGTAGTGTAATACCTGAGTTTCGTATGTCATAGAAGTGGCGAAGTTCACTCGAAAAATCGAACGGGTCAAAATAAACGGTTATGATAAGTTTGATATGTCATTGAAGTGACGAAGCTCACTCGACAATCAAACGGATCAAAGAAATAGTGTAATTAAGTTTGGCTTGTCTTTGAAGTGATGGTTATCACTTGACATCCAATCGGGTCAAATAATGTTGCATAAATCGGTTGAAATTGAAGTGGCTTGAATGTCACGCAGATGGATTCGTTACATTATGTTTAAATATTGATTTTAGTCGTTAAATTAGAATTGGTGTTAAATGTGAACTCGTTATATCGCTGAAGAGGCGAAGCTCACTAGACAAACAAGACGGGTCAAAATATGGGTTAGAATAAAGTTTGGTTGTTATTGAAGTGGTGATTTCCATTAGACATCCGAACGGGTCAAAACAATGTCAAATTGGGAAATGTTGAAGTGATTGGATTATCACTCATTGAATTAATATTTGGGATGCGTAAGCCGTGAAACAGACACGCTAAACTTGTCGTGAGTAAGCCCTTAAAAATGGGTCAAAACCTTAGTATAGTGATATTGTGAAATTGATTAAATGCATATGCTTGGAATAATGAAAATCAAGCATGACACCAATGCGCGTGCAAACCATGTGATGGGAGCAAAACGCTAATGCTTGGTAACCCGGGAATAAGTAAAATCGTTTGAAAATAAGTGATGATGAGAAACAAGTTGTATGACTTACAACCAAATGGGTCGAATAATCAAAAAGTGGGATTACGGGCTAACTGTTTATAAACCGGGTTTTAATGCATTTAAAGATGATAAACTGGTCCGTATTTAAATTATGGACGCATAGGAAAAAGAATCACATAATTTGGATATGTAGATCAAAAGTTATGAAACTTTGAAGTTGAAATTTTGGTTAAAATCATAGCTGGGCGAATGTGCAGCTGAAATAAGGAACATTCTGTCAAAATTAGGTGCTGGCGTCGCGCGACGAAGAGAAAGGATGGGTGTCGCGGCACGCGACAGATAACTCCAAACCCGTCGCGGCACGCGACGGGTGAAAAACCTGAAATTTTCATTTATTTTGCTTGTTTAACTTGGAGAACTTGTTATAACTTGTTATTAATTTATCAAAACTAACTTTTATGTTGGTTTTGATCTTAGGTGATTGTTACGGGCCTCCGGATGAAAGATCAAGCGCGAAACAAGAACCGAACACACAATCAAATGAAGCTTCCGCATTGATCACGTTTTCTTTTTGTAAAAAGGGCTATATGTAAACACTTATAACTAAGTTTTAGAATGTTTTAAACATGTATGGATGTTGGCATAACAAAGTTTTTGTAAAGTCGTATTCATAATATAAAATGCGTATTTTATATGATATAATTCTGTTAAAACAAGACGAGTGTTACAGGGACCCTTGTGTAACAGACCGATGAACATCCTTGTAACATCCCGAAAATATAAAACTTTATAATATAATTATAAAACGTTGAATAAACAAGAACAAACTAACTAGGGATAGATAACCCAGTTAGATACGAGTCTTGTAATATCAAATAAATGGATGGAAAACTCCTAAATCATAAAGAAAACAACAATTGAGGGACTAGAATGGTTAAACCTGAAACTTGGGATATTAAAACAAAATATATTACACCAAACACACACAAGAAGTGTGTGTCTGGTCGATCTCTACCAGGGGCGACATAGGGGTTTCCCCACAACCCTAATTCAATCGATTTCCATCAAATTGAAGCTCCTAATCAGTCTTAAATCAAGTTTCAAGCACGAATTAGTGATCACCTCACTGAAGGGATCACAAGGTATGTGAAATTCTAGTGTTTTGATTCATCTCAAGTTCTAGAATTTCTGAAGAAAAATCAAAATTTAAGCTTGATTGTGTCTTGCATGTATGTAATTAGAAGAAATATGGTGTCTAGGGATGAACCCTAGGTGAAATCTTGTTAAAAGATTGCATGATAAATATAGAGTTTATAACCACCATTGTAGGTGATTAATGAACTTGAAGAAAACCTGATAAGCCCTAGAGTTATGATCTTGTTCTAGCATAAATCTGAATTTAAGAATAAATTTCAGAAATATTGATGTTGAGACATGTGTAGAATTGACTAATTGAAGTTAGTTTAGATGATAATTACAAGTCATGAACTTGGTTTTGTTTATATAAAAATCTGACCCGCTAGGTATTTGATGGAATGCCTAAGTGAGGGTTAAAATGTTAAAAGTTGGGTAAAAACGCAGATTTGATCATGGTAGAGAATTATGCGTTAAAGCTTATGAAAGAGTTCTAAACTTATTGTGAATTGAACTCTTTAGGCAAAGAATCCGGATCGTCAAGCGGACACGCCGGGGGAGATACGCGCTTGAAGGGTGTGCTCTAAAGGTACGTGACTTATTGTCTCGTTACATTTATATAGATAAACCTAGTCGTAGATATGTGCAATATTGATATGGCGAAAATGATGGCGTTTGGTATGTCAATGAAGTGGTGTAACTCACTCGACAACCAAACGGGTCAAACTTATTAAATAAGTATGTTGTTAATGTCATTGTTTAAAATAGCCGTGTTGGAATGTCAATGAAGTGATGTAACTCACTCGACAAAACCCAACAGGTTAAATAATGGTCGAATTTTGTAGTGATGAAGTGATTAAAACATCACTCATTAAAAATTGAGTTATAAAAACGCAATCCATGGAATGGACGTGATACGCTAAGATTGACAAACCCGGGAATTGGTAATTATGGTTAGAAACCAATGTCGATGAATTACGCAAGTATGTAACTTGATTCGTTACATTTGGTAAACTTTGATAACTAGCATATTTGTAGTTGAATTGTAGAATAGAAGTTGAGTTGATTTAAAGCGATAATGTTCGCTATACTGAATAATAGGTCAAGAATTGGTTAGACCTCGTTGGTAGTCATCATAATGGAGGATTCCTTAGATGAGCCAAACGGGTCGGATAATCAAATAATGCGTGGTTAATGCATCGTAATATTGGCTACTCGGTCTTTGTTGTTGTTAATAAAAAGACATATTAGAAAACGAGAATTTAGCATATTAGTTTGTTAGAATAAGAAATCCGAGGATTCGGGTTTGGGTGAAATGTATAAATGAGACCAATAGCAAGTTTGCAGAGTCCACCGTAAGTTACGGTCTCCACCGTAACTTACGGTGGAGAATAAAAATGTTACGGCAGTTCAACACTGCCTTACGGCAGACCAAGGTTATCCAGCGTCTACCGTAACTTACGGTAGACACCGTAAGTTACGGTAGAGCCCAGAAATAATTGTTAAAACTTGCATATCCTAGCTAATCGAATCCGGTTTTTGAACGTAGCTTCGATTAAGCAATATTTCTAAGAACTCTAACACTAATTTTGTTATTAATCTCCAGTTTTTAGGTTTTGCAAGTATGTGGACGATGATCAAGCATGTTTAGA
Source organism: Helianthus tuberosus (assembly GCA_030545235.1). Taxonomy (NCBI): domain Eukaryota; kingdom Viridiplantae; phylum Streptophyta; class Magnoliopsida; order Asterales; family Asteraceae; genus Helianthus; species Helianthus tuberosus. The sequence goes on along the minus strand of CM060426.1, from coordinate 139,400,776 downwards.
AGAACCGAACTCGAATTTTGAAGCTTCCGCAATATCTGACTTTAATAGACAATGTTTTTGGAATGTAAATAATTTGCTAGACAAATTATGAATGTTTGATTTAGTCGGTAGTTGAGTAAAGTTTGGTCACTTTGGAACTTATCTTTTAACCTAGACGCACTATATATATAAAATCATATGAAATTTAGATTTAAGTTGAGTGTTAAAAAGAAGGGTGTTACAATCCTCCCAACCAGCACGAGAGAAGGGCATATCTAGAATGGAATCCAAATTTTCGTCATCTTTCTTTCGATGATTTTGATAATTTCGATGATTTCGATGCGAATTGTTGTTAGGAGTTGTTCAGATCTTGACCTAGTTGACTTCGATTGGTCAAAATTGGAGTTGATAATGTTATGTCATATGTGCGGTGAGTTAGGTAGGTGATTGAACTAGTTGTGTTAAAAGGAATCGGTTTAGTGTTTTGTTGTTGAAATGGATTTGTGATGAGGAATTGGTCGAATTTGGAGTTTAGTTGAAGAATTGATAGGGATGAATGTTGATTGCAAGTTGAAGGTTGGTGGTGGTGGTTATGACAGAGGTGGTGGTGATGGTGGTTCTGATCTAGAAGGAGAAGAAGATAAAAGAAGGATTTTTATAAGGGTAAATTACTCTTTGTGTGTAAATGACTAAACTGCTCTTGTAGTTAACAAACTTGGTGGATGGTGTTAGATATTTGGACTCAAATGGTTAAGAAAAGTGACTATAAGGGCTCAGTGCGTTAAACATTTTGATTTTGGACTCAAGTGGTTAAAACCCCTAAAACACAGGGACTCAAAAAGAAATTTACCCTTCATTTTTATGATTTTTGCTCGATGTAAATACACTTTGATATTATTTTCGGCGTATCACAAATTTGTATCGTTAGTCTATTCTTTCGCTTGCTATACCTAATATCAGTACCGTACCGTTACCATAACAAACCAAATTTTACATCATACTTAAAAATCGATTATTTTAGTATTATTAATTTTCAACACATACAAACCCCATGAGGGGCAATAGTGCCCGCCATCTATTGGCTGAAATGGGCGGCAAAGTTAATAGTGCCAGGTAGCTGCCTGATACTTCCCTATTGGCCCAACAAATTTACGATTTTATCCCGCTTTAAAATTACGATTTTGCCATCAGTTTAAAATTATGTTTTTACCCCCACTTAAAAATAAATTTACGCTTTTGCTCCCATCTAAAAATTTTCAAATTTGTCCTCGGTTCAAAATAACGATTTTGCCCCGTTTAAAATTACACTTTTGCCAATAGTTTTTTCCCTTAAAATTACGATTTTACCATCAGTGAAAAAATATGCTTTTACCCCCACTTAAAAATAAATGTACGCTTTTGCTCCCAGGTAAAAATTTTAATTTTGCCCTCGGTTAAAAATTGCGATTTTGCCCCGTTTTAATTTACAGTTTTGCCATTAGTTTTTTTTTTCTCATAGCCAAGTTACGATTTTGCCCTTAACTTAAATTTACATTTTCTCTATCGTTTTTGTTTGTTTTTCTGGTTAAGTTACAATTTTGCCTCCAGTGTAAAATTGCAGTCATGCCGGCAGCTGTCTGGCACTACCTCATTGGTCCTTTTAATTTACGATTTTATCCCTGAATTAAAATTATGATTTGGCCCTCAGTTCAAAATTACATTTTTCACATCGTTTTAGTTATTTTACCAAAACGATAAAAGTTTTTTGTTTTAATTGGTTGACTCCATTTAATTTTTTCGTGTCAAGGAGCTCCGTAACACTCGCTCATTAGTCCTGAAAAATTACAGTTTTGCCCTGAGCCGAAGATTACGATCTTATCATCGTTTTAGTTTTTTTCGTAGCAAAATTATAGTAGTGTTTTTTTAATTGATTAAGAATTATTCAGTTATCGCCCCACAACGCGGACTGAGCATCACCTACTTTGTTATATATAGAAACCAACTTGAAGGCAAGCCAAGCCAAGCCAAGCCTACTCGTCAATAAACTATCCTTTTTAAAAACTTTTGACTGCTCATCATCGGCTCACCGTGCATAGCACACGCATCTTGATCTTTCTCTCTCTATATATACATATATAAAAACACCCACACCCACACCCACAACACACATACATACCGCACACACATATCAACCATCAATTTCCACCGAAACCCTAATCCCCAAATCTTTCAATCCAATCCAATCCAATCTTCTCTATTCTCATTCCAACGGATCGAACAATAATCTCAATCTATGGCGAACGAATCGGTGAAAACTCGGAGTCAACTCAGTAGATTACAACGGCGTGCACCGGCGTCAATACAGGTAACTCCGGCGAGTCAATGGAACGCTGCGATTCCGTTATTATCGCCGTTAGTTACTTCACCGGAGGTGAAGAAGAATTGTGTTAATAATAATAGTGAACAGGAGTGTCGAAGAGTTGTTAATAGTGATAATAAGATTTCGCCGGAGCCGGAAAAAGGTCCGGTTGTGTATAAGAAGTGGCAACATCCGGCGGCTCCGTTTTATTATGAGCCGGCGCCGACGACGTCGTTTTTGCAGTCGATTTGTACTGGTGTTGTTGATAGAACTAGAAGTTGATGATAGATACAGATTTAGGTTTCATCATCACATGTATTTTTTTTTTATTTTTTTTCTTTAATCTTTTTAATCTAATGGTGAATGATTTTATTTTGTTTCTCATGTTTTTTTATTGGCTTAACCTAACCTATGTAAATTTTTTTGTCTTATCGTGTTCGTGTTTATCTATATCGTATTCGTGTCTTAACAGGTCGTGTCTGACATGGTATGCCAGTTTGAATCTTAACAGGTCATGTTTATGTCTTCGCAGGTTGTATTTTACGCTTATAAATTTTTTCGTGTCTTAACAGGTTGTGTTCGTGTAACATGTTTATTATAAGGTTTGTGTTTGGAAAAATTGACACGATAAGATTTCGTGTCATGTTCGTGTTTACCTGTTTTGTGTTTGTGTCTTATCTTATCGCGTACGTGTTTGACAAACAATGGAGGAACCAGAACGATTTAGTTAGGGGGTCATCATAAGTTTATATTCTATACTGGTTCAAATTAGGGGTTCCATCTCTAAGTTTGTTCTTCAAAAACTCAAAATTTATAAATAAAAATTCAAAAAGTTCCTGTGAGCGGAGGGTCAACGGACCCATCTTGACTCCCAATAGCCAGCCCTAGGGCCAACCTAAAAGAAGGGTATATTTGTCTTTTTAATAAGTTAATAACGTATATAGGTTTTTATGTCATAGTTTTGTGTTTTTGGAGCCTTGTTAGGAGGATTGTATTGTGAGACCCGCACGAGTGAAGGAAAAGAGAAAAATGCCCGGATAGTCCCTGTTGTTTCGCCTTTTTTCACCTATAGTCCCTATCTTTCTAAAACGACTCGGATAGTCCCTGTGGTTTTTCGTTTTGTTCTCGGATAGTCCCTGGGTCTAACTTCAGTTACTTTTCTCAGTTAAGTGGGTGTTGAAATGACCAAAATACCCTTTCTTTAAAAGGCCAAACCATAGGGACTATCCGGGCACCTTCTTCATTTCTATTTATAAAATCCCCCCACACCCACCCTTCATCTTCAACATTAAGAAACCCTAATACCCACACCCGGAACCCACTATCACCGCTGCCGCCGTTACCGGCGGTGCACGCGGCGGCGGAGTCGCCTATCTCCGCCTACAAATGAATCACATCTAAATACTTTTATTACACAAATCAAACAAATGAATCTATAACTAAACAAAAAGATGCATAAACATAAAGAAACCTAAAACTGTCACCAATCTTGATGAAACAAAACAAAAACAAACAGAAAACCTAGGGTTCTTTATACATAAATCCAATCATGTACATAACTTTTTTAAACAAATCCCTCTTAACTATTCTTGCACACTGATCTTTCTCCCAAAAAATAAACCTTGATGAACATATACATATACAAAAATATATGTAAAAAAGATCAGTAAACAAAACAAAAACCCTAATCTTAAAACTTACATTTTTCCCCAAATTGTTTAACAATCATCAAACAGACTTCCATCTTGGGCTCGGTCACCACAACCACCATCATCTTCATCACTGCCGCCTTAAGTCCGGCGGCTAAGGCTTCCATTGAGCACCTCCACTGCCGTCATCCTCTTTGCAGGAACCACCACCACCGTCGACTCCGGTGGTCGGCCATTTGTTTAGGTGAGAGAGATAAGCGAGAGTGGAGAGAGAGAGAGAGGCGACGAGTGAAAGTGGGGGGGTATTTGGCTGGTCGGAGAAGAAGCAGGAGTGTGGGTTTGGTTGTCGTCGGTGTTCCGACTCACCACCGCCGCCTGTGCGCACCACCGTGCTCCGCCCTTGTGGCAACCGCGGTCGGCATGAAACCCTTTGGTTTCATCTTCCTCCCTCGTTTCCTCTGATTACTACACACACAATTGTGTGTGATATGTGTGGTGATCGAAAATGGAGAAGGGATGTTTATGTGGTTTGGATAAGGTGCCCGGATAGTCCCTATGGTTTGGCCTTTTAAGGAAAGGGTATTTTGGTCATTTCAACACCCACTTAACAGAGAAAAGTAACTGAAGTTAGACCCAGGGACTATCCGAGAACAAAACGGAAAACCACAGGGACTATCCGGGTCGTTTTAGAAAGATAGGGACTATAGGTGAAAAAAAGCGAAACCACAGGGACTATCCGGGCATTTTTCTCGAAGGAAAACTTAATGCAATGTTATGAGATGGATAAGAATTGTGGAATTATGTTTGATGTAGACCGGGATGTTTGACCATCAACGTCATATTTGATATTAGAATAGGATGTTCTACTATTAGCGTAGTGGTTAATGTAATGTTATGGGATGGATAAAAGTTGTGGAATGATGAGGTGTAATAAGATGTTTATGATGACTAGAAGGCAACATCATGTCGCCCAACAATGAATAAATTTTAACGTAAAGGTCATTGATCGACATAATGTAATAAATGTCGTAAAGTGACATGCTTCAACGTAATAATGGTTGGTCAGACCATTAACATCATGTTTGAAGTTAGAATAGGATGTTTGACCATCAGCGTAATGGTTAATGTAATGTTATGGGATGGATAAAAATGTAGAATTGTGAGGTGTGATAAGATGTTGTTGACGACTAGAAGGCAACATCACGTCACCAAACAATGAATAAATTTTAATTTAAAGGTTGTTGATTGACGTAATGTAATAAAGGTCGTAAACTGACATGCTTCAACGTAATGATGGTTGGTTAGACATTATTTCATGGTTGGATCAAAACGTGTGTTTAATGATGACGAGATAAAGATCATATCGTCATTGTGATAAGAGTCGATGAAAGTGTCTATGATAAACATTATGTTCGTGTAATAAAGATCGTGTAATCAAGGTTGTAACTTGTAATGCTGGGAGATGTGGAGTGGCGCCCCACCTCCACATCAGCCAATAACCAATAACGCCATGATGTCGCTCCACCTCCACCTCTTAGGAGTCAAAGGGTGTGCTAAAGGGGCGCCAAAGGAGCTCTTGTTGGTGTAATGGTGGACATTAATAGCGAGGCTCTTGTGGACCCCAAGAGTAAACTAAATATGAACTAGTTACATGAAAAGTATGACGTGAGTGAAAGGTTGACACGCTAATTTTTTAACGATAAATTTGGATCACTGAGGACCACTGGAGTATAATCATATCATCAGCAAAACCACCCGATCATATCCATCTCTAAAAGGACATTTTTCTTTATGTTAAGCAAGTAAAATGGCAATACACGATTCTTGTCGTGTATAACATATAACGCATTAGTTGAAAGAAATTTGACACACAAAGAAAAAGGTAGATACACAGCATTGAAATCACGTATTTGATTTCTTTACAAGACATGACTATCGACGATGATACGTGTGAGCTATCACATTATATCATAACTACTTCAAAAGATCAAGTACAATGCGGTTGGGGCTTGGGAAGTAGAGGTGCACAAAAAAAGTACCTGAAATCGGACCCAGTAAAAAAAATAACCGAAATCGGACCCGGTAAAAACACCGGAACCGGTTTTTCTAATACCCAAGTTTCTATACCCAAAATTGACCCTACCCATAGGGTATAGATAGGATATGCATTTTGATCTTCATACCCGGAACCAGAACCAGAACCGAAGCCGGTCATACCCGATTAATACCCGAAACCGAAACCGAAACCAGAACCGACTATACCCGGCTATACTCGATACATGATTCTAATATTTATCTTTTAAATTTATGTTAGTGTAATTATTTTAATTATTTTACATTATACAATGCATATTTAATAATTTTGAACAAAAAGACGAGAAAATAGGGTAATTAAACACAATAGGTTATTATAAAACCTAAAAATATGGTACTAAAAACTCGGAATAGAGTTAGAAAAATCCGAAAATAGAGTGTTTTAATATCCGGTTTCTTAAGAACCGAAACCAAACCCTACCTGGAACCGGGGTATGGAGAGTATGGTTTTTTGATCAAATAACTATAACCGGAACCGAACCGATTATAACAATAACCCGTTCTAACCCTTAAAATGAGAAACCAAAAAACAAAACCGGTTATTAAAAATACATGGTTTGTACACTTGTATATGGGAAGCAGATTTTACAAAAGGATGATAATATTGTAAATCCTAACTGAACCCCGTCATAAATTTGGGCCTAGAGAAATTTATGACATTTAATAGACTCCATTATAGCCCAATTAATTTGAAAGTTATTGGACCTTTTAATTTGCAATAATACAGTCAAAAAGGAAAGAACCACCAATGAAATGAATTGTTGGCCCCTCCCATGGGCTAATGATATATTTCTCTTATTATTTAATATTTGTTGATTCTCAAATATTGTGTTAATAAAATAATATAGTAGTAATAGTTTTTTTTTAAATAACACAACGAGAAACTAAATTCAAATTTCAATGCTTGAGAACTCAATTGGGCTTCGCAAGAAGCACTACTTAGTAGGCCCAAAATTTTTATTGGGCTTCACCTTGTAGCCCAAGTAAATCATCTGGGCTGCACATATTAGGCCCATTGTTGCACATCAATAATGGTAGACTTAAGTATGCTTATTTCTCCACTTTTGGGCTGAACATATTAGGCCCAAGGGTTGTATTTTGGTTGCACATCAATAATGACAGACTTAAGTAATGCTTATTTCTCCACTTTTTAAGTCAAGACACAATTAATTATGTAAAATAATTTCTTTTAAAATATTTGAGATTTAAAATAAATATATAGTTTAAAAAAATCAAACTCATATACCATTTTATTCATTTTTAAATAAATGTGTAAATGTCTTGTCCTTTTCTTTTCATCTATTAAGTGTAACGATACTGATGTTAACACTTGAATTTAATAAATTTTTTAATGTACAATTTTGTAAAAAAGGTAAGTGTTAGATATTAATAAAGTGTGTAAACAAAATATTATGTGTACAATTACATACTATATTGAGTAAATTATTATTTTGGCCCTTGTAGTTTAATCAGTTTAACCTTTTCCGTCCAAAAAAGAATCTTTTGGCATATCAGACCCTGAGATTGCATTTTATAACGGTTTTGACCCCTAACACTAATTATGTTACTTTTTTCTAGTTAACCCTAAGGGTATTATGGTCATTTTATAGCTTAGGGGCTGTTTATGTAAGTTATAAAGTTCTTTTAATAGTTTTATTTGTGTAATTACTTACTTTTTTATTTCTTTATTTAACGATTCTTACTAAAAAATACGTTTTAAATATACAAATAAATACATATTTCTTTAACAATTTGTTTTTCTATAAATGTCGATTTAAAAAAAAAATTTGTTTTTAACCTTCTTAAAACCGTTTATCGTTTTTAAAATCGTTCATTTTTTAAATTGTTTGTTTTTAAAATTGTTCTTTTTAAGTCCCCATTTTTTATATAAAATGAACATTTCATTGTTTTTGGATGAGTTATCTGAAAATAGAGAGTTGTCGGAAGAGGAGGAATGGGCAAAAGCGGAATGTTTGAAAGATATTATGGAGTTAGAAGGGTATAGAATCAAGGATCTCAAACAAAGAGCAAGGATTAAGTGGGACTTGGAAGGAGATGAAAATTCGGCTTTCTTTCATGGGTACATAAATAGTAGACGGGCCAGCAATAATATTCCGGGGCTCATGATAAATGCAGAGTGGACGACTAAACCTGCATTGTTAAAAAAGGAGATTATGGGATTCTACATAAATGTTTTCTAGGAAAAAATTAAGGACAGACCTAAACTCACTTGCCACAACATAAAGCGTTTGGCGGTCGAGGAGGCGGCTTCCCTGATTATTCCTTTCAGTAATGAAGAAATCAAGAGTGCGGTGTTCGAGTGTGGGGCGGACAAAGCTCCTAGTTCAGACGGTTTTAATTTCAAATTCATCAAAAGGTACTGGTCTATTTTTTAGATTGATTTTGCTAACATGCTTGGTTCTTTTTACAGTAAAGGTACGATCTCGGAGGCTTGCAGCTCTTCTTTTATTACGCTTATCCCGAAGAACAAAGATCTGTTGGGATTGAAAGACTATAGACCGATTAACTTAATTGGGGTGATAAGTAAGACTATCTCTATGATTCTTGCTAATCGCCTCAAAAAGGTGATCGGTGGTATCATCTCGGAAAATCAGACGGCTTTTCTAAGAGGAAGGTACATTCTCGACAGTCCCCTCATGTTAAACGAGATTATCGCTTGGATTAAAAAAGAAAAAAATAAGGCTTTTCTTCTTAAAATCGATTTTGAAAAGGCGTATGATAATGTTAGTTGGAGGTTTCTGTTGGATATCATGGGGCAAATGGGTTTTCCTAGTTTATGGTGCAAATGGGTGGAAGGGGTTCTTTCCTCGGCTAGGTCTTCGGTGTTGGTTAATGTGTCTCCCACCTTCGAATTCGGATGTTCCAAAGGTCTTAGACAAGGAGACCCTCTATCGTTGTTTCTGTTACTAGTGGTTATGGAAGCTCTTTCCAACATTCTTTATAAAGCTGGGATAGAGGGGTGGTTTAAAGGAATCCAAATGCCTAATAATGGTCCGTTAGTCTCTCATCTTTTCTACGCGGATAATGCGATGAGCGTTTCGAGGTGTTTGAGAATTTTTTATGTTTGTTCGGGATTAAAAATTAACTTACATAAATCTAATCTATACGGGATGGGGGTGGAAGTGGATGATATTAAAGATATGGCCAAGGTGGTGGGGTGTAACACAGGTAATATTCCGTTATCTTATTTGGGGATTGCAGTGGGGGCTAATATGAATAGAATAAGTAACTGGACCCAGATAGTTGAGGTTTTTGATAAAAGGTTGTCTGTTTGGAAAGCTAAATCTATCTCGATAGGGGGAGACTTACCCTGATTAACTCAGTGTTGGAAAGTCTCCCTATATATTACTTGTCGCTTTATAAAGCCCCAGTTGGAATCATTAAAATGTTGGAAGCCAAAATGAGAAAATTTCTTTGGGCGGGTGTAAATGATTATAACAAAATGAACTGGGTGGCTTGGGAGTGGGTTACGTGGCCTAAATTAAATGGGGGGTTGGGCATCAATCGTCTCAAAGAAGTTAATGAGGCCCTTTTGGTTAAATGGGGATGGAGGTACAGGGTTGAAAATCAAAGTTTATGGAGGAAAGTGATCGATGGTTGTCACGGCAAAATAAACCAGAGGTGTTGTCTTCCTTTTAACGGTAATCTGGGAGGGTGTTGGAAAAATATTGTGAAATCAACTTACACTATTAAAATCAAAGGGAAGGGTTTAAACCATCTGATCTTGGGCAAGGTTGGGAATAGGGAAGATATTAGGTTCTGGATTGACACATGGGAAGGAGATATTCCTTTTTCGGAAAGATGGCCACATTTGTTTGGGTTGGATCTGTTTAAAACTTGCAGGGTAGCAGACAGAATGGAGATGAACAGAGGAAATGGTGGGTTTACATGGAACTGGTCTAGACTGCCTGAGTCGGTCGTGGAGCTAAAGGAGTGGCAGGAATGCATAGAGACCCTTAATAAGGTGACGCTCAACAATTCTAAGGATAGGTGGGTCTGGTTGGAAGATAGCAGAGAAGGTTTTTCGGTGAAGGCTGTAAAAAAGGCCTTGATAGCCGAAAGGGGTAATAGTCAGCTTCCTAATTTCGAGTGGTGCAAATGGGTGCCGATTAAATGCAACATTGTGGCTTAGAGAGGTAACTTGGATAGAATTGCTACGAGAGTGAACTTAAGAAGAAGGAATGTGGACATTACATCGGTTATGTGCCCTTTTTGTAACGAGTTTGAGGAAACGGTGGAGCCTCTTTTTTCGGCGTGTTCTATGGCGACTCGAGTTTGGGCAGAGATACTTGTTTGGTGCAAAATCCATCCGATTTATATTTTCGATTTCAAAGACATTCTGGATATTCATAATTATTCTCAAGTCGGAAAGAAGGCTAAGGAAATCATCCAAGGGTTGGTGATTATCTCGTGTTGGATCATTTGGAAAGGTTGGAACGAGTTGGTTTTCAATCAAATCAGTCGTAGTCCGCATGAGATTGTGAGGAAGATCAAGTCGAGAGGGTATGCTTGGATTAACAATAGAACGTCTTGTAATTATATTAGTTGGGGTGATTGGTGTAAATATCCTATGTATATGTTGTAATTTGTTGCCCTTTGCCCGTTTGGGTCGAGGGTGTTTGTGTTGTTTGGCCTTTTGCCCGTTTGGGTCGAAGGTGTGTTTTTTAATAAAGTTCTCTTTTAAAAAAAAATATATGTATTGATTAAAAGGAGCTGTACTTAACTACTAATTAATAGGCCTGGCTTTGTATTTGTGAGTATATATGAATTCTGAAGTTGGCTGAGATGTGATATGCATGCAGTGGCGGACCCAAGATTTTTGGACAATGGGGTCCAAAAAAAAAAACACACACACACACACACAAAAAAAACGAAGAAACAGGTATCGAACCCATGACCTTTTGTGTGTAAACAAGGGGTTTTACCACTGCACTAGGCTCACTTTCATTGTTATGGGGTCCAACTAAATTATTTTATGGGGTCCATAGACAATTTTATATACCGTTTCTACTACTTTTTAAAAAAAGATTGGGGTCCGGGGACCCCGTTCCTCGTAACGTAGGTCCGCCCCTGTATGCATGAGTATATCAAGTCTTTGAATTTAATATGTGTATATGCTAGTGGGCCGATTATGTTGATAATTTAGAGATATTCGTTTGTTATGATGGAGCCGCACATGGGAGGATCCAAATGATGTTCAAATGAAGATTCCAATGTGTATGATACATAGTACTATATATAAAGTAATTAAAATTTGTCCACATATAATTGTTTATTGGTCCGCATGTAACAGCCAATTCATTATATCCATACTTCATTTTTTATAATTAGTTTGATGTAGTGTAGTAGTGTGATAATGAAGATCAAACACGTTGATTCTACGAATACCCGTGTAGTTCTTCCCGAACCCCCAAATTGCAACCCAAAGGCCACGGAATTTGAAGTGAAAATTCAGTTTTCTCAAAATTCAAGTCTGATTGTTTCAATTACTAAAGGGACATATAAATAAGAACAGAAATTCGAAATGAGCCTAAAAAAAATAACGGGCCAAACACAAGCCCAAAAACAAAATGCCCAAAATTCTTAAAAAAAACATAAAAATGCAAATAACTAATGGAAATAAGCGTTTTTTGGCCCGGACGATGACCCAAACCGCCAAAGGCGTTTGCAGCAAGATGGAGCTTTTCCTCACGTTCGTTTCGCCTGGTCACACGCCCAAAACGGACCTCCGTAGCCCAAGTTAGAGCCATTTTAGTGAAGCCCCTTTTGTTACGCGATCTTGGGCCTCCAAATACAAGATGGCCCGCTCCTCCACACTTGGGCCCGCATCATAGTTTTGAAGTGTGGATATATGTTCACACATGCAATTGGTTCTACAATTCTAAGTGGCTAAGGTTATAATTAATGGCAATCAAATTTGTGTGAAGTTAGTGGTCATAACGAGTAGGACCATGATGAATTGCTAGCAATGTATAATTTATTAAATATGTTTTTATTTTCTTTTCTTTCTACTAACTGCTTTTAACCGTAAAGTGTTGCTTGCATATCAATCCCTTATGCTTTAGTGGGAATATTAGGTGAATGTTTTGAGCATGAGTATATCACGCCCATTTGAACACTATTGTTTGGACACTAGGGTTATGCAAAACCCTACTCGTATATTTACTTACATTGAATGTAAATTAGGTCACGCGTAACGGATCTAATTTGTAATTAACGCGTAAAGATACATTATCACTTACCGAGCAAACTAAGGTGAGTTCACTACTCTTTCACAAGCATGCGTCCGGGGAGGACAAACAAACTAATATTCCGGGGATGAATACTTTTACTACTTGGTTTAATTTTGATGTTAGTTAATAAACTCAACACTATCACCAAAGTCCCTACTTACTACCGAACTAGTTGCCGGGGAGGCAACGGGGTATTAGTTGATAGCGCTATTAGGCTTGACAACCTCACACCGTACCGGGAGGACGGGTGTGAACTAATGACCTTAACCACATGGCCAATGTTGATAGGCATTGATGAGGGCAAACAAACATACGTCACTTCGGTATCGAGTTTATTATTGACATCCCTTTAAACTAAAATACCTAACATGATTTTCATTAAACAAAACTGTGAACTTGCCAGTTTTATACTGATACACTTTTCTGCATGCTTGCAGGTCGTTAGATGATTACATGAAGCGAAACTTGCAATCAGGAGAGCCGAGGATGTCATGGGTCGTGCGTCTTAATAATACGTTAATGTTATGCTATGCTTAATGAACAAATTGTTTTCAAATTACTTAGAACGACTTTCAAATGCTTCCGTTGAACGTATTTTGTTTTAAACAGATGTTTGAATTTCACTTTTCACGTTGAATGAGATTCCAAGTTTATTATATTACTATCAGTCCAATGTGATTAGTGGCTAGATCCTGGTACGTCACACGCCTCGCGGTGGTTTCCGCATGTGGTATTTTGGGGGTGTGACATAACAGGCCTACATTATATCATAACTACTTCAAAAGATCAAGTACAATGCTGTTGGGGCTTAGGAAGTAGAGGTGCACAAACAAACGGTACCTGAAATCGGACCCGGTAAAAAAGGTACCCAAAATCGGACCATTGTAAAAAAATCCAGAACCGGTTTTTCTAATACCCAGGTTTCTATACCCAAAACTGACCATACCCATAGGCCATAGGGTATAAATAGGGTATGCATTTTGATATCCATGCCCAGAACCAGAACCGGAGCCGATCATACCTGATTAATACCCGAAACCGAAACCAGAACCGACTATACCCGGCTATACTCGATACATAATTCTAATATCTATCTTTTAAGTTTATGTTAATGCATTTATTTTAATTATTTTACATTATACAATGCATATTTAATAATTTTTAACAAAAAGACGAGTAAATAGGGTAATAAAACGCAATAGGTTATTATAAAACCTAAAAATAGGGTATTAAAAAACTTGGAATAGAGTATAGAAAAATCCGAAAATAGAATATTTTAATACCAAGTTTCTTAAGAACCGAAACCAAACCCTACCTGAAACCGGGGTATGGAGAGTATGGTTTTCTGGTCAGATAACTGGAACCGGAACCGAACTGATTATAACAATAACCAATTCTAACCCTTAAAATGAGAAACCAAAAACCAAAACCGGTTATTAAAAATACCTGGTTTGTACACACATATGGGAAGGAGATTTTACAAAAAGGATGATAATATTGTAAATCCCAACTGAACCCCGTCATAAATTTGGGCCTGGAGAAATTTATGACATTTAATAGACAACTTTCCACATTTCCATTATAGCCCAATTAATTTGAAAGTTATTGGACCTTTTAATTTGCAATAATACAGTCAAAAAGGAAAGAAGCACCAATGAAATGAATTGTTGGCCCCTCCCATGGGGCTAATGATATATTTCTGTTATTATTTAATATTTGTTGATTCTCAAATATTGTGTTAATAAAATATTCTCAAATATTGTGTCAATAAAATAATATAGTAGTAATAGTTTTTTTTTTAAATAGCACAACGAGAAACTAAATTCAAATTTCAAGAGAACTCAATTGGGCTTCGCAAGAAGCACTATTTAGTAGGCCCAAAATAAATCATCTGGGCTGCACATATTAGGCCCAAGGGTTGCATTATTGTTGCACATCAATAATGGTAGGCTTCACTTAAGTATGCTTATTTCTCCACTTTTGGGCTGCACATATTAGGCCCAAGGGTTGTATTTTGGTTGCACATCAATAATGGTAGACTTAAGTATGCTTATTTCTCCACTTTTTAAGTCAAGACACAATTAATTATGTAAAATAATTTCTTTTAAAATATATGAAATTTAAAATAAAGAGTAAACTGCAATTTTACCCCCTGAGGTTAGGGGTGACTGGCACCCTTACCCCCCTAAGGAAATAATTGCAATTTTACCCCCCCACTGTTTGCTGTTATGTCGCAACCTTACCCCCTAAGCTCAATTTTGTTGACTGATCTGTTGACTTGGTGGTGAAATGACTATTTTACCCTTTTATTTTACCCCATGTGTTTTGTTTACTCTGTAATATTACCCCCTGCCACCACTGCCACCGCCATTCACCACCACAACCACCACTGCCACCTCCAGCCACCACCCTCAACCACCACTGCCACCGCCATTCACCACCACAACCACCACTGCCACCTCCAGCCACCACCCTCAACCATTTTTCAGTGTTTTGTCACTAATTAAGGAATCTTGCACATGTTTATCATAATAAATTAAGCAATCTTAACATCCTCCGTAGCAACTTCCATCAACACCGGTCATCTTCTCCGACCACTCATCTCCGGTGTTGATGACAGAGCACGGCGTCCTGGAATCGTTGGGTATTTGTGTTTGTAATAAAAAAAGGAAAGGGCGTGGCTCGTGGTGGCCACACTCCTCTTCATTCATCCATCCATCCATCCATCCATCCATCTTCAACCTCCAAAAAAGAAGAATAGGTGAAATCTCTGAATTCGTTTAATTAATTAATTAATTTCAGGTTCTGTTCTTGAATCCCTTCTGTTATTGTTTAGATTGGATTCCAATTTCCTACTGTGAATTCAGAAACATATAAAGCAAACGTTTGTTTAGGGCTAACTTATTTATTTACATCAACATAACAACACTCTTTGGGAACGCCTCACTAATATACTTGTGATTTTTATCAACATTTAAACTATAGCTGTTTACATGTCCTACACTGACCACCATTTCTTCTTCCTTTCTCTACTGCATATATTGCTACTGCTGTTCTGTACAATCATATGAAGGTCGAATCTGTGTATACTAACCTCATTCACTGTTATGAGCAGCTAATAACATCAAATCCACATCAAAACAAAGTCCTTATAACCAGAAACAAACGAGATCCACCGGTGACGATGCGGTTATCAAAGAATCTCTGAAACATCATCTTCACGGCAAACATCATCATCAAATCTCTGGTCATCACCTCCGTTCACCGTCACCGTTCCATCACCACCACCGAACAACCACATCGATCTCCGGTCATCTTCACCGTTCTCCGATCTCTTATCTTCATCGTCATCGTTCTTAAGATTGTGGTGGCGGCTGTATTTTTAAAATTTGGGTTTTGGACTTATCAATAACAAAGAAGACAAGACTGGTTGTGGCGGGGGTGGTGATGATGGCGACGGTGATGTTTGTGGCGGCAGTGGTGGTTGTGGCGGGGGTGGTGATGATGGCGACGGTAAGGGCATTTTTCGTTTGAAGATGATGATGATAATGATAATTTGAAGATGATGATGATGGAGGTTCAGATCTAAATCTGTTATTTGAAGATGATGATGAAGATAATTTGATTTTATAAATAATAATAATAATAAAAATAATAATAATAATAATAATAAATATAGGGTAAGATTACTAAAATACCCTTAGTTATTTGGGTCAAACTACCGTTGACTGACACCAGGGGGTAAGGTTGCGACATAACAGTGAACAGTGGGGGTAAAATTGCAATTATTTCGTTAGGGGGGTAAGGGTGCCAATCACCCCTAACCCTAGGGGGTAAAATTGCAGTTTACTTTAAAATAAATATATAGTTTAAAAAAATCAAACTCACATACCATTTTATTCATTTCTAAATAAATGAGTAAATGTCTTGTCCTTTTCTTATCATCTATTAAGTGTAACGATACTGATGTTAACACTTGAATTTAATAAATTTTTTAATGTAAAAAAAAGGTAAGTTTTAGAGGGTCAAGTTATTCTACAAAGGCTCCTAATTGTAAGAAGTGTAAGAAGGATTTATAGAGTGACAAGTGTCCAATAACCTAAAATTAAACCCACTACATCACCACCCAAAACCTAAACACCCCCACCCCACCACCACCCAAAACCTACCCCCCCCCCCCCCCCGGCAGAAAAAAAAAAAAAAACTATACCTCACCAAAAAACCTAACCCCCCACCCACAAAAACCTAACCCCCCCCCCCCCCCAAAAAAAAAAAAAAAAAAAAAAAAAAAAAAAAAAAACTAAACACCCACCCCCACCCTACCACCACCCAAAAACCTAAACCCCCATCCCCTCGGCAAAAAATATTTTTTTTTTTGGTGGGTGATGGGGGAGGGATGGGTGGGGGTTTAGGTGTTTGGGCGGTGGTGGATGTTTAAGTTTTTTTTTTTTTTTTTTTTGGTTTTTTAAGGAGCATTTGTACACTTCTTACAATTAGTAGCCTTTATATTTGATCATAATCCAAGTGTTAGATATTAATAAAGTGTGTAAACAAAATATTATGGGTACAATTACATACTATATTTAATTTAATGAAAGTACATATTATCTAATCATCAAAAAAAAAATTCTTAGGGTGAGAGGGGCACTCCCCTAAGAGGGGAGTCCCCTCTCTTACGTATAACCAATCATCGTGTGCCACGTCAACTCCCCTCTTAAACTCCCCTAACACCCTAAATTGATGGCGCCACTCCCCTTGTTTTTTTATTAAAAAAAAAAAAAACAAAACAAATCTTTTGATTGATTAGAAAAGGGGCTGGCCCACCATTTGGCAACTCCCCTCAATCGGTGAACACACACCGGTTTGGCAACTCCCCTCGCGGTGAATGAATGATGGCGGCGGTGTTCCCTAGCGGGGACTTGGGTCACCGAACCCACTCCCCGCTTACGCCCCGTGCACCCTTAGAAAACCAAACCAAACCAGTAACTACGTCGGTTTAACTCGTTGGACCAACTGGTATATTCCATAAACTAGTTGGCCTGACATCGTTCTTTGTTTGTTCATTCCACTCCAGCGTTGCACGAATTGTTAAAACATGATGATTTATTACACGTGGTAGATAGGCAAGCGACATGTGCTGGTTTTCGTTTTAACCAGTTAAATTAGGCAATCCGTTTTTTTTGCTTTTAGAAGCATGTAAAGTGTCATAAAAGTTGAGGATTGGAAGGTTGTTTATAGTTATACTACTTCACCAAAAGTAGGTTTTGACTTGTCAACTCTGGCCCCAATCATAATGTGAGATTGTACTACAATGTATCATAAATTGGTGAACTACCTCACAGTCAAGACTCCTTTTCATGAGCATAAATAATCAGGATTAAATGTGGAAGGTTATCTATCTTATTAGAGCATACGTACTGGGGCCTTATATGGCGCCCCCATAGCGCCCCGCACACTGCGACGGGCGGCGTTATGGGGGAAAAATGGGGGGCGGCGCGATACATATCGCGGCGTTATGGGTGTTTGGTTACTTCATTTGGCCAATCAAAAAATAGGATAGAGTTTTTATATTAATTAATAAAACTGAAAATTATTAAATAGGTAATGATGGGTAGGGGCTTTATGACTACGGGCTCTAGTGATATAACGCCCCATAAAGCCCCCGTGTGACGTGGCACGACACGTGTCGCATAACGCCCCACAAGGGGCTTTATGACTACGGATGGCCTTATGTATATGCATTAAACTACTAAATTTAATGTATTGTTTTAAATCTTTGATTATTTTACATTAAATTTGATGTAACATTATGTATTGACTATTTCTATATAGTATTAGAAACCACATGTTACATCATCACATCTTCAATTTTCATCATTATGACATATTTACATGAATAAAGTTACAACTATAGTTAAACATAAAAGAACTATAAACATTATACGATTCATCCATACCAAAAAAAAAAAAAAATAAACCATTCATTAAAGTTTTCAAGTAATTTCTGTGTGACAAATAATATGCATCTTCTTAAATGAACAAACATGTGATGCATCTATAGCTCAACCAAATTAAAATAAATATGTACCGTTATAAAACCAACTCGTAGGGTCAAAGAGTGACTAAAGTTATTATTTTCGACCACTATCGTATTAAAATAAATATGTATAGTTATAAAACCAACTCATGGGTCCATGAGTAACTAAAATTATTATTTCCGACTACTGTATCTGTTAAACCTAATGTTGTCATGTTCGTCGCTCCTCCCAAAAGGAGGTTATCGTGTCACTAGTGTGATTGACGCCACTAAAGTTTTTGGTTTTTCATTGTCATCTTTATACACGTACACGTGTTTGGTTTGTTTTTTATGTTTATTTTTTTATATATATTTGGTTGATTGCGTTTGGTGAAGGAAAAAAAAAGGGCGTCAACTTTTTTAAATTTACAATAGAAATTTCCTAATCCTCAAAGTCATAAACTTTACAATAGAAGCTTCCTAATCCTCAAAGTCATAACCCCTCCAATATCTCTAATCTTTATATCCTTGACATCTTATTCTTTTACAATTTATTATTATTTTTTTTTTTTGAAAGTTAAATTTTATTAAAAAACACTTTTTACAATTTATTCATTTCATACTACTTTAACGAAAACTTCACAACCTTTTCATATTTATTTCAATTGGGTTTCAAACTCATAATTCCTTGATTGATTTCAGATTTTTAGATTCAAACCCAATTAGCTAGAATTAATTTATCTTTTCATTGGAAATTATAATGTTAAAAAATATGAACCCTAAATAAAGAGTTAATTACATAGTTAGTCCCTGTGATTTGCACAAAATAACAAACTTAGGTACTAATAGTTTCTGATAACATTCTAGGGTATTAACTTTTCATTTTGTAACGTTTGAGGGTATTAAGCTTATTTGTAGGCTTAAAATCACATTTTGTTAGTACCTAAGTATGTTATTTTGTGCAAACCACAGGGACTACCTATGTTATTACCTTAGAAGTTAATACCTCCAAACGTTACAAAATGAAAAGTTAATACCCTAGAAGGTGATTTTAAACTATTAGTACCTAAGTTTGTTATTTTGTGCAAACCACAGGGACTAACTATGTAATTAACTCCTAAATAAACAAACCAAGAATCGTTAATAGGAATTTATTATGTTAATAAAATATGAACCCTCAAATTAACAAGCTATAAATCATGAAGTAATAAGTCACTAAATGGGATAGTGAAAGATATTTTTTTTTTCAAAATTTCTGATACAACCACGCTCGACCTATAACCACTCAACCCAAACGAAGATGGTTCAGGAGTAATCAACCGCAATGTGACACAGACCGTTCCAGTGTGGACGATCGATCAGATTCGGTTATAAGAAGAGTACTTAAAAGTCAAAAGTAGATGTATAGTGATAAGTGACATCTAGACACTAATTAGGCTACGTGCAACACTTTTCTTTTTTTTTACTGCACACCAAAAGTGACTGTTACTAGGGGTGTTCATCGAATCGAATTTTCGAATTATTCGAATCGAATTGTTCGAATAATTTTTATTTTTCCTTGAATTCGTATTCGATTCGAATTCGATTAAAACCTACCAAATTCGATTCGAATTCGTATTCGAATAAAAAACCCAATTCGTATTCGATTAAAAATTCGAATTCGAATCGAATTCGAATAAATTCGATTTAATCATATTCTTTAAAAACATGTAAAAAACTTTCATAATGAAACATAAATTTTAAAGCAGCCATAAAGCACGATATCACATTAAAAAGTTCCAAATAAAGTACCACAACTCTAAAATTCAAAACGAGAAGTCGAAAATAACCACTCCACGTTACAAGTTAATATTTTTACGCTTAAAAATCTATTGATAGATTTGTTACTTAGGTTTTAGTTATGGGCCATGTAGTGGGATTGGTAATTGGTAATTTTAATACTTGGAAAAAATTTGAAAATAATTTATAGTATAGCCTAATCAAAGTTATATAAGTATTATATATAAAAATAATAAATAAAAATGTATAATTTTTATTCGAATTTCGAATCGAATCGAATCGAATTTGAAACTATAAATTCGTATTCGATTTACTTGACTCGAATTGAATCGAATTCGAATTCGAATTTTTATAATCGAAACGAATTCTTGATAATCGAATCGAATTTAAACGAATTACGAATTTTTCGAATTCGAAACGAATTCTGCACACCCCTAACTGTTACATCATTGTCACGTACACATGAGCTCTCACTCATTTATATTCAGTTTTGTGTGTAATGGTTTCACATTGAATTTTAATTAAGAAAAAACAAAAAAACAAATAAAACATGTGAAGCATACCCCCCCCCCCCCCCATTTCCTCCTTCACGTCATGAAAGCTCCAACGCCCCACCCATTAGCGGATCTTGAACTTAGTTTTCAGTAAAATCATGGGGACAGACTCTCAAAATCTCATATCTTTTGGAAATTTTCAATAAAATATACACTATGGAGCTAAAGGGGGGGGGGGATCTGGATCGTGAAAAGCTCTGTCCCAAGCCCCACCCTATCACGTCCCACTAGGACGGTGTTTCATTCCCAGTCACGCTTAAACCGATGCCACATAACATGGACATTAAACCATAATACATAGAGATAGAGTTATAATCAAATTAGTATTTTATTCCGTTTCATATATGTTTTAACTAGGTTAGAACCCCGTGTATTACACGGGTTTAATAAATATAATTTTATATACTAAATTAAAAAAACAATATATTGTTAAAAACCTCATTTATTACACGTGTTGAGTAAATATATTTTTATATATTAAATAATAAAAAAATATTTTTAAGAAACTCATGTATTGTGCAGGTTGAATAAATGTAATTTTATATACCAAACAATAAAAAAAGTTATATTTAAAAAAAACACCCTGTGTATTCACGGGTGGAAGAAATGTAATTTTATATACTAAATAATAAAAAAGTTATATTAAAAAAAACTCCATGTATTGTACGGGTTGAATATATCTAATTGAGTTAACTGTCATTTTTGTCCCTGAGGTTTGTTTACTTTTGCCATTTTAGGTCACTTTTCAAAAATGCACCAGTTTCCTCCTTGACATACTGGAAACGTGTCATTTCAGTCCAAAAATTGAAACCAAGTTAAGTCAGACAGGTTAAATGAAAGGTATTATTGTCAATTCATATATCTTTCATTTTCACCTTATTTTATGAATTGACAATAATACCCTTCATTTAACCTGTCTGACTTAGCTGTGTTTTAATTTTTGAACTGAATTGGCTTGTTTTTTTATTATTTTTTAAATTAGGTTAATACTATTTTAAATTTTTGGTTTAATTAATAAGTTGTTTAATATAATTTCTCATAGTTAACAATAATAACATTAACAATAAATAATATGCATGTTTATCTAATGTTAAGTGATAGAATGCTTTTTAGTTTAGATAAGACTTTACAATTTGAAGTTAAGTTTATGCCAATAATTTAGAGTTGATAAGATTTATATTAATTAAATTTATATTTAATAATTTAAATTAAATAATAACTAGAAGTACGACCCCCCGCAATGCGGCGGGGATTCTTTAGTTATAACTAAGTCGATTTAGGACGCGCATGTTATGTTGAACATGTCAAACGGGAAAAAAATAGACGATGTAGAAACGTTCACCCACACACGCACGTTGCGTCGTGTTAAATCGCAAAATTTAGAACGAAACGTAAAAACGTTAAACCAAAGACGCACATTGTGATGTGTTAAGTTACAAAATTTAAAACGAAACATAGAACGAAAGATTTTTGAAAATGAAAACTATAAAGAACCAAAGTTGAAAGTAAAAAAGATTGTGAGGATAGACTGGAAAAGATAAAAAGTTTTGTGTTAAAAGTAAAAAAAAAAAACAAATAGTTTTGGGTTAAAAATAATTTATGAAATACTTTTGGTTGAAAAGTTAAAAAATCTTTTTTTGAAAAACCCCCAAACCCAAGGTTACAACAACCATATGCATAACCATTTTTTCTTTGAACACCCCCCCCCCCCCCCCTAAAGCCAAGATTACAACACATAAGTAAAAAAATCAAAGTGGTTAAATCGCAAAAATAGAAACTTCTAGAATTAGAAGTGAAAAATCAAATTAATCAAATGGGTTAAATTACCAAAGATTAAAAGTTTAAACTTAAATTGTCAAAGATTAAAACTTTAGGGTTAAAAAGGAAACAAAGATTAAAACTTTAAACTTAATTTGTCAAAGATTAAAACTTTAAGGTAAATTTTCAAATATTAAAACTTTAGGGTTAAAAAGGAAACAAAGATTAAAACTTTAAACTTAAATTGTCAAAGATTAAAACTTTAGGGTTAAAAAGGAAAATTCAATTTTTTTTTGAAAATCTCCCAAAACTAAAGGTACAACAACTATATGCACATTTGAGTTGCTAATTTATAAGTTAATAATAATTCTTTATAATTAATAAGAATGATCTAGAATAATAACAATGTCCCTTTATTGGTTTCTTTTATTATATAGTAGAATGATCTAGAATAATGACAAGTGTCCTTTTATTGGTTTCTTTTATTATATAGTATAGATTCACCACATCTTGGATTAAGTCAAACCGACTATAAACCCAAAAAAAAAGGAGGAACAAGGAATTGTTGGTTGACTTAATCCAAACATGGAAAAAAGCAAATAATCAACGATTTTGACTTTAGAAATTGCATAATCTTTTTCCTCCACAACCTCTCCAATACCTTTTCTAATGTGTCTCTCCCCTTTTAATTAGTCTTTATTTTGATGTACTAATTTCAAATAAGAATTTGTTTTTTAGAAAAGTAACTTACACACCTCAAAACTACTACTAAACTATACATTTTTTCACCATGAGAATTAAACCCTTGTCACTTGAAAAAGCAAAACCTTATTCAACACCTTGATACCGTTAGACTAAAGTCCATATCCAAATACAAAATCGTTAATACATCGTAATATGAAAGGAAGTATGGATGAAATCTTTCCAATGATTAATGAGATTCGAAAAATTAGATACATTAACCAGATAACTAAACTAATTTTCTTTCATTTATTTCTAATAATGTTTTTACAACAATGCTTCCCATTCAAAGGGAGGGAGAAAATTTGGAGCAAGACATATTTCATATTATTTCTACAATAATATTTTTACAACGCCTCCTATTTTAAGTAAGGGAATGTGCAACGTGACATTCTTGGAGCTGTCTTTGGGGATATGGAGAGAGAGGGAGGAAAGCTGTCTGTCCCCATGAATGCCTTTAAACAACCTATAAGAGAGAGAGAGAGAGAGTGTGTGTGTGTGTGGGGGGGGGTGGACGTTTTTGAAGTCGTTTTCGCTGTGAGAGAGGTAAAGCTTTTAAGTTGGAGGTGGATATGGGTGACATGGACCATTTTCTAAATAATCCATTAAATATGCTATATAAGCATCCGCAACGAGACCCTTTTAGATTTGTACTTTGGAGTGTGAAGAATCGAGGAAGGAGAGGTGTTCGTCTCACATTTCCACGATCGAACTTTGTAAGAGGAGGTGATAAAAAGGAAAGGACATTTTTGAAGTGTGTTTAATTGTAAGAGGGCAAAGCCTAGGTAGAATGTGTAAGGGTAACGTGGATATGCTTTTGGGAGCATCGGAGATCCTCCAACTAAATAGTAAAATTATTCGCCAATCAAAAGAATCGATATTTTAAAGATGTATCTTACAACACCAACAATTATAAAAGAAAAATAAAACAAAAAAATGAACAACGATCTAGAGATAAAGGAGTGAAAGCATGAATAACAACCTTCAAAGGGTTTGTAGACTAATGATATCAAGGTGTATATATTGAAGATCCGAGTTCTATAAAGAACAGTAGTGTATAAATAAAAGAACAATTAAATAAAAATGCATGTTTGTCTTTCTAAATAATTTAAAATGTAACATCATAAGTTAAAACTTAGATTTAATTGATGTAATACTAAGAGTGAATAAAAAACTTAGAAGAAAAGGTTTTAAAGTGTACCTTCTAAGACATCCTTTTAAAAATTTGCTTATATTTTAGTTATCATAAATAAGAAACAAAATCATACCTGTAATCATAATTAATATTTTTCCTACTACTACCAGTATAATTCTAATAAATACTAACAAAAAAGTGAGCTAATATTATATAGTTGGAGAGCCCCGTTACCTCACTCTGGCCAGACTATATTGTTTTAACTTGGCTCACGTTGGTTTCAGAGTTTGGCTTTGGACGTTCCCTGGAAAACCATACTGCCAGCTGTCACTTGATAGTCATTGTACCACCAATGTTGTAAAAACCAGTTCAAACCGACAAACCGGCCGGTTGTACTGGTTGAACTGTCCGGTAGACCGGTTAAACCACCCGGTTGAACAGCCCAATACACCCGGTTAAATCGTTTCTGAGCCAAATCTGATACAGTATGAAAACTGGAATTTAAAACATTGTGTTCCACCACAAGAGCAAAACTCTCTGACGTAACACACAACAGAAAAAAACCTAGGTAAGCTCGGGATTCGAATTCACAAACTCGCATTTATATTGTTTCACTTCTGTACTCTTGCATTTGTTTTTGTTTGCTACTACTACACACAACACAGAAACACAAACACAGTGGTGCAGTTAACTTCATCACCTTCATTCAAACTACAAATTTCCCCCAATTTTCATCTTCCACAAAATCAAAACAAACCCTAATTCCACTCTCCACACTCATAATCCCCAAATTCCCCCAATATTGCCACCAATTCCTCCACATTTCACCTTCAATTCCACAAATCTCCACTCAATTTCACAACACATTCATCAATTTCACACTTTTCAACCTTTTGAAGCTTTTCACAGGTTCATCAATGGTGCGATTAGCAAATATCAAACACGCACTCTCATTCGATTCATCATCGTCAAAACCGGTAACGAACAACACTCAATTTCACGAAAACCGTCACAAAAAAGCCGAAACAATCGGAATATTATCGTTCGAAGTAGCTAACGTGATGTCAAAAACGGTTAATCTCCACAAATCGTTAACAAATTCCGAGATCTACACGTTAAAACACGAAATCCTCAACTCGTACGGCGTAAAAACCCTAGTTTCGTCAGACGAAACGTATGTTCTACAGCTTGCGTGTACGGAGAAGCTAGAGGAGTTGAATTCGATATCCGACGTCGTTTCGAGGCTTGGAAGGAGGTGTACGGTGCCGCAACTGCTAGGGTTTGAACATGTGTATATGGATATTGTCAACGGAGTGATTGATATTGGGGAATTAGGGTTTTTAGTAAAGGATATGGATGCAATGGTGAGGAAAATGGAGAGATATGTTAATGTTACTGCTAGGTTGTATGGTGAAATGGAGGTTTTGAGTGAATTGGAGGTTAGTGTTAATAAGTTTCGACAGGATTCACACGAAGAAAGCCGGCGAGTGTTTGAGCAGAAGGTGGTTTGGCAGAAGCAGGATGTGAGGCATTTAAAGGATGTTAGTTTGTGGAATATGAGTTATGACAAGGTTGTGGAGATGCTTGCGAGAACGGTGTGTACGCTTTATGCGCGCATTTGTTTGGTTTTCGATGATACGATTAAACGGCGAGAGATGTTTTCAAATAGTTCGGTTTCGCGTGTGGATTTGCGTTCGTGTAGAAGTTTGTCTCAGGTTTCGGGTCAGGTTGATGCGCGTAGTGTGAAATCTAGTAGTGGTTTTAGGCCTGAAATTAGATCGAAAAAGGGGGAAATGTCTTTGTTTAAAGCGGAGGATTTTAATTTCGCGTGTGGGTTGGGTGCGGGGAGGTTGTTTATGGAGTGTTTGAACAGAAGTAGTACGGTTTCGAAAATGGATGATTTCGATGACGGTTCTGTTCGAAAAGGCGGTGATGATCATGATCGAAGCAGCCATATTTCAGGGTCGTGTAGCGTTTCAAGTAGTGTAAGAAAAGATATAAATCATTCAGGTTTTCAATGTCGGATTCCAATGATGGGAGAACAAAGACGTTTGAAAACGAATATGACAAACAGGGTTAAATCGGCTCCAAAGAATAGATTAATGGTACAAGCGTCTCAAAACACCATTGGAGGCTCTGCGTTGGCGTTGCATTATGCGAATGTTATAATTGTGATTGAGAAATTACTTCAGTACCCGCATTTAGTTGGTGAGGAAGCTAGAGATGATTTATATCAGATGTTACCAACAAGCTTGCGATTGGCGTTAAAGATGAGTTTAAAGTCGTACGTGAAAGATTTAGCGATATACGATGCGCCACTTGCCCATGATTGGAAAGATAGGCTTGACGAGATTCTTTCTTGGCTTGCGCCTTTGGCGCACAACATGATGCGGTGGCAAAACGAGAGAAATTTCGAGCAGCAACAAATTGTTTCGAGAACGAACGTTCTACTTTTACAAACTTTGTATTTTGCAGATAGAACGAAGACAGAAACAGCAATTTGTGAGCTTCTTGTGGGTTTGAATTATATTTGTCGTTATGAGCATCAGCAAAACGCGTTATTGGACTGTGCAAGCAGTTTTGATTTCGACGATTGCCTTGAATGGCAAACGCAATACTGAGCTTCATGGAGATCAACTGGATTCGTCATCCTGAGTCGTGAGCGTGAGTTTGTCTATCTCTGCTTCGTTTGATACATTTAGTTCAATATGATGTGAATATCATAGATTTTGGCTTTCTATTGATTTATAATCATTGTATGGATGAGTTGTTTTATGTACTTTGTTGTAAGGCATATGTTTTCGCCTTTGAAGTACATAAATTAACTTGAAAAGCGATCTATAATGTATTTCATGGGTTCTCGATTTCATCTATCATACGAGTCTATTCATGTTTAAGTTCTAGTGTTATTATCTAACCGTTGTTAAATCTTGTTTTTTCAATCCCATTGACAAATTTATGCTTAAAATCATCATGTGCCACTTTGATTTTTGACTTTGGTGAATGGTTGTATGATTTCCTTTTTTGTACACTTCATTGATGTCTTACACTTTTTGCTAGACTACCTAAGAACATGTAATCATTCAAAGTGTGCATTATATCCTTCTGATACTTGAATACTCTAACATGCAATCATTAAAAGTGTGCATTATATACTTCTGCTACTTGAATTCTCTAACATGCTTTCTCTGCATCACTGATGTTATAACTGGACCATATTCACTTAAGGTTTCCAGAACTTCTTTCAACCACTACCGATGCACATGACGGGTGGTCGGTTTGTGGGGTCGCCTGCAAAATGGATCCACTTTTAGAGTTTTAGGGCATGTTTGGATTGGCTTCTCAAACCAGCTTATTAGCTTATTGACTTATGGAGAAGTCAATAAGCTGTTTTTATGTTTGGATAACCAAGAAGTCCTTTTCAAAATAGCTTATTGCAAAGAAGGAAACATAAGGTTTTGAAAAGCCAAGAATTCCTGACTTTTGGATCAAGAAGTGACTTTTCAAAAATGAAATTACCAATATACCCCTTCTTTACCCCCTTATATCTAAAAGAATGCCCATTTTAGTCATTTTACATCAATAAGCTAATCCAAACACTTTTTTTAAAAACTCATTTTCAAAAAGTCCTTTTCCCAAAAGTCCTTTTTACCTCTAATAAGCTTAGCCAAACATGCCCTTAGTTGTATGTAATCTTGTAGCTGGTAGTGGTTTAGTTGAAAAGATAAAAGGTTAAAGGTAGCTGGAGTAAGCAAACAGCTTTAGAACCTTTATTGGACATGACTAAAACCATGGTGAGATCATATATCTAGGGCTGTAAACGAACCAAACGTTTGACGAACAGTTCATGAATTATTCGACGGGAAGTTCATTTGTGTTCGTTCGTGTTCGTTCGTTTATTAACCAAACGAACACGAACAAGAAATTCCGTTCGTTTAGTTAAATGAACAAACAAGAACTGAGGTTGCGTTTGTTCATTTATGTTCGTGAACGTTCGGTAACGTGTTCGTTTGTGTTCGATAGTTCACTAGTGTTTTTAGTTTTTATATTTTATTTAAATACTTCAAAATTCTGACAAAGAAAATATTTAATAAGTGTCATTGTGTTATATATTCTGTTCATGGACGTTTGTTTGTGTTCGTTTGTTTCCATTTGTGTTCATGAACACGAACACTATGTTTGTACTCATTTGTGTTTATCAACGTTCGTTGCCTAAAATTAACAAACGAACACGAACACGTTCATTTCCTTAGCAAACGAACACAAACATAAAATCTCATTTGGTAATGAACAGTTTGTGAACACGTATATTTCTTAACAAATGAACACGAACAAGGTCATGTTTGTGTTCGTTCGCTTCGTTTGCAACCCTAACTACCGATGCACATGACTGGTTTTTTGTTAATAGAGTAAATTACCAAAATCGTCCTTTATGTATGCTATTTATTGCAAATCATGTCTTTTATCTTTAATAAGTATAAAAAACGTACTTAATGTTTGCAAACCCTTACAAGTTATGTCCTTTAGTCATAACACAATTAGTTTTTATGGTTAAATTTGACTAAGTCAACCCCACATAAGGGTATTTTAGTCATTTTATCCTAAATATTAAAATAAATAATCATAAAACCAATAAATAAAACAATTTTAGAATTATATATGTGTATATAGTTATAAATATATACAGATAATGTCTTCTCCCTCTCTCTCTTTCTAGCTATCATACCCCCACCACCACAACCCACCTGCCGCCGCCACCGCCACCAACACCGCCACCGATCTGCCACCACCACCACTTCACCTGCAAGTTTACTCTGCTCCAAACAAGTTTTCCGGCGAGTTTCAAACCAGTTTTCCGGCAATCAAATCATAAACAACCCACAATTCTCTCTGTTCTACACAACCACCACCCGACCACCGCCACTCGACCACCACCATCACCCGGGCACCGCCACTCTCAGTTCTGTGAGATCTTGGCAACCTGCAAGAAACGAAAACCCTAATTTAGTCCAATCTGAGATACGTTCTTTGTAATCGCAAATCAGAGGCAAATATAATAATAACTTGTTAGAGTTTTGAAACTAAACTTAGGGGTTATTGATGTCGATGAAACAGAAGAACTTAAGGTTTGGGGATAAAAGAAATTGAGACCACTGGTGAACAGATTAAGTATGTAATGAGTGTTAAGACATTGAGAAGTGGTATATGTTGGTGATGATGATTAAATGTATGTTGTCTTGAGATGGGTGAGGAAGGGTTTGATGGTGGCAGGTCTTGAGATGGGCGGTGGTGTTGGCTGTAGTTGGGTGATGGTGGCGGTAGATGGGTGGGTGGTGGTGGTAGGGTGCTTTTATATATAGAGAGAGAGTTGAGACCGAGTGAGGAAACAAATGTCGTTTCTGTTGAAGATGTACATCATATGCGCATTGTTGCCGGATGCCGTCGGTACCGGCGGTGATGGACTGATCTCGGAGCCTCCGAACTGCATTGCTGAATTGTAAGTGGTTGATTGGCTACACAATTAATTCAAAGCAAGACTGCGTTGATTCTCCAAAATCCTTGCGACGGTATGGAAGTTTAGAGAGAGAAAGAGGAGATTGTAGAGAGAGATTGAAAGAGAGCAGGTAGAGTGAGAGAGTGAAAGTGGTGGTGGCGGTGGCAGGTGAATTGTGGTAGTGGTGGTGGTGGGGGTAGGTGTGAGAGAGAGAGAGAAGGAAAAGGGGTTAATAATGTTTGTATGTATATATTTACATAAGTTAATTACTTTTTCCGTCCCTGTGGTTTGTCAAAAATCACTATTTTAGTCCATTAGTTTAAAAATTGTGATTTCAGTCCCTGTAGTTTCACTCTCGTAACCATTTCAGTCCCTGTACTAACAAAATAAATGGATTGAAATGGTTACGAAAGTGAAACCATAGGGACTGAAATGGTTACGAAAGTGAGACCACAGGAACTGAAATGGTTACGAAAGTGAAACCACAGGGACTGAAATCGCAATTTTTAAACTAATGGACTGAAATGGTGATTTTTGACAAACCACAGGGACAAAAATAGTAATTAACTCTATTTACATATATAATTCTAAAATTGTTTTATTTATTGGTTTTATGATTATTTATTTTAATATTTAGGATAAAATGACTAAAATACCCTTATGTGGGGTTGACTTAGTCAAATTTAACCATGAAAACTAATTGTGTTATGACTAAAGGACATAACTTGTAAGGGTTTGCAAACATTAAGTACGTTTTTTGTACTTATTAAAGATAAAGGACATGGTTTGCAATAAATAGCATACATAAAGGACGATTTTTGTAATTTACTCGTGTTAATATAAGCTGTGGGATGGGGCGGGTTATCGGTTAGTGGGGTCTCCTGCAAAACGGATCAACTTTTAGTTGTATGTAATCTTGTAGCTCGTAGTGGTTTAGGTGAAAAGAAAAAAGGTTAAAAGTAGCTGCGGCAAGCAAACAGCTTTAGAACCTTTATTGGGCATGACTAAAACCATGGTGAGATCATATATCTAACACTTTTGAGTGGGTCCCATTTATATGGTACTTAATATGATACGACTGAAGGTGGACCAACAGACTAATGGAATAATGGTCCCATTTGAATGTGAAATTGACCATTGAAACCATCATGAGAGCATGCATATTACCCAAGCATGCTGCTCAATTTCATGAGGAGTTTACCTTTTTTTACCGATGTCCTGTCTAGGGCCGTCCAAACCGCTCGACGCTCGCTCGGAAAATACTCGTTTAATTTAAGGCTCGGTTGTAAACAAGCCGTTCTGCTCGGTTTGGTTTTATTTGTTAACAAGCCAAGCATGAGCAAAGGTCTACTCAGTTCGGCTTGAATTATTATTTTTAATTAGTATATATATACATATACAGATTTAAGATCCTGTACATTAATTCAAAAGTGTGAGAAATATTGTGAAGATGACATGTGTCCTCATCTAAATTAATTTAAAAGGGTAAACAAGTCATTTTTTATTGATTTAATTAATTGATAATCTCCATAACCGCCACCCTTAATTATAAGAATACGAATTAAGAATTAATCCACGAATTTGTGTCATCTCGTTCATCAATTATTAATTCTGAAGATCGCAAATTGAAAATTTATAGAGTGTTATATAGTGATGGATGCAGAATGAAGGTTTTTATATTACACTACAAATCTCTATAATACACTACGAATAGCATATAACATCATATAACCCTTTTATAACTCTATATAACACTACAACATTAGATATAACACTGCAACCACCATTCAGAACTGTATGATGTTATATATTTTTATATACTGTTATATAGTGTTACATAGTGTTTTTTGGTGTTATACAGTGTTATATGATGGATGTATGGTGTTATATGGTATTATATGGTGTTATATAGTGTTATTTAGAGTTATATAGTGTTATCCAGTATTATATAGTGTTATATTTTTCTAATAGCATGTCTATGATAGATATATAGTGTTATATATTTGTTATATAGTGTAATATACTGTTACATAGTATTATATGGTGTTATATGGTGTTAAATAGTATTATGCGGTGTTATATGGTGTTATATAGTGCTATATGATGGATGTATAGTGTTATATATTTCTTGTAGCAGTTACATATTTCTGGATTTTTTAGAATGTCCGGATTTTAGAATAAGTTTAAAATTGAATCGCTAGAATTTAGGAGTGAGTCGCTAGAATTTAGGAGATGTTACCTAATTTGAAACATATACAAAGACACTATTACCCCTACAATTTTCAAATCAGTCCAAATAATTAAAACACAATTTATAATTTGGTCCCTATTGATCTCAACCATTAGATCTATCTAATGGTTTAAAACACTTCTCACACTTTAGACACTTTGTACACTATCCCTACCCTACATATACATATATAAACACATATATACACAAATATAAATTATATATACACACATGCGCGCACGCACACCTATTTACATACACACATACATATATACATAAATATAAATTAAATTTATGGTTATATATATGAGTGGGGTTTCTGCTCAAATTGTGTTTTTCCTACAAAGTGTAGGAAGCGATCTTGGCCATTGGACGGTGTGTTTAATGGCTAAGATTGGCATTTTTGTAATATTTGTGTGTCATTAATTAATTGTTATAATAGGTTAGGGGTAGTCTGGTCATTTACCATATTTTAAATCAATCGAATAACTGCCAAAAATAACACACATCCTATAATCTCGCTCATTTCTTCTCTCCATCTAAAATCCACTATCGATAACCATCTTGCATACCAAAATTAGCTAGAATCATGGATCATGATTACAAATTCGGCATGAAATACAAGCGTAAGAGATGATCATAGTACTGTGTTTTATTGCACTTGATGTTGGATGCTAAATGTGTTCATTGTAGTGTGTTTTAGTGATAAAACACAATGTGACGAACAAGTGACTAACTTGGTAAATGTGTTGTTTTTTATATTGATATTGTTTTAATGATTGATGTGTTAAAGGTACATTGTAATTAGATCCTGCATATACATGTATTCAGTGTGTTTTGTTAAAGACAACGTGTTTTTTTTTAAGTTTGATCATAGTACTGTGCTTTAGTGCACTTGATGTTGAATACCGGATGTGTTCATAGTAGTGTATTTTAGTGATAAAACACAATACGACGAACAAATGACTAACTTGGTAAAGGTGTTTTTTACATTGATATTGTCTTAAGGATTGATGTGTTAAAGCTACATTGTGATTAAATCCTTCATATACATGTATTCAGTATGTTTTGTTGGAGACATCGTGTTTTTTTAAAGTTTGATCATAGTACTGTGTTTTACAATGTAACGCCATGGTTTTTTTTTTCCAGTGAACCACTTTAGAAGAAGAAGAAGAAGACAAATTGCGACTTGAATGATAAACAATGAATCAGTTCTAATATAACTGTCAATTCGATTTCAATGTGATATTTGGTTTCCTTACATTTCTCATGTGTTAGTTATAATAAATATATACCATAAATAGAATAAATATCACATTACCTTCTTGTCCTTTTCATTAAAATAACTACTTGTCACATATCATTATGTTGTGGCTTCCTACACTTTGTAGGAAAAATTGGCTTTGTAGCCAACTCCTACTCTATAAGGGAAGATTATCTTAAGAACACTAAATATTGCGAGAACCATGATAACGAATGAAAAACAATCAAAACCATTTTTTTTTAATACAAACCTTGTTGTAATTAAAATACAACATTAAAAAAAGAGTTTACAACATCAAATAGGTCATTCTTCTCTCAAATCACTCTTATTGGATTTTTTTTACACATGTGAAAAAATAACAAATTTACACGAGTAAATGACAAACTTACACATTTGTAAATTTTCTTTATTTACGAATTCAAATAAATTTTAATGTGTAAATTTAATTTCTAACATTGTATTCGAAATAATAATAATGATAAGTGTAAACATACTTTTGAATTGGAATTGTTTTTGACCAAGTTCTCGTGATTTCTTCATTTGTCCTCACGGTTCTCACAATATTTAGCGTTCTCATTTAAACCTTCTTATATATATATATACCACTCTATTAGATTTTGGTTCACTGTATACAAATTTACAACTATATCTATACGTATTAGCCCAATAACACCAATAAAAAATTAACATCAAATCTAAAAGTTAAATCCGAAACCGTTTAACAATAGTTTGCTCATCGCCTCAATGTCTCATACTGCTACCCTAAGTTGATCGTCTCCTGATCTCAACGTCATTGTTCGTGTAATATGATCATCGCCTCATCGGCCACAACGTTGTTATTCACTGATCGGAAAATGCTCGTTTGATTTGAGACTCGGCTTTAAATGATCCGCTCTGCTCGATTCGATTTATAAACGAGCCAAGCACGAGCAAAGGTCCGCTCAGCTCGTAACCATCTTCCCAGCAGTGTACAAACCTGTGCTATATTTGTTTTGTTTTAAGATGCTTAATGATTCTATGTTATGTTGCAACTTTGAGGAATAAAAGTACCTAGAGATTGACAATTTGATTTTTTATATATCAAAAAGGTCAACAAGTTGTATTAAATTTGGAGATTGACAATTAGAATTTTTATATATCAAAAAGGTCAACAAGTTGTATTAAATTTTTGTTAATGGGCCAAACACGTATGTAGAATAATTAAGTAACAAGAATACGGGTCAAACAAATCCAACGGAGTGAGTCAAAAGTTGGCTGCATGTGTGATGTGGAGCAGATTGAGAGGCAATGCACTCTTTCGTGGAATAGTAGGATGCAGAGGTATTTAACTGTATAAACGACTAATCGAGTTGAGTCGATTGCGAGTTATTCCAGATTGACTTGTTAATACATTGAATGAGTGAATGACGCTTTTGGGGGTTTTCTTGACTTTTTAATTTTATACTATTTTCTTTTCAAGTTAGATTAGTTTTAAATTATTTTCTTTATCCTTTGCCAAAAAATAGAATAGCGTATATAAAGTATTATTTGGAGTTTTAATAATTCGGTTCAATAACGTTATAAACATTCTCTCAAAGCAAGGGCGTAACTTCTTCTTGGCCCGCGTGGCCCTGGCACCTCCTAATATTTCGCTCGTAGTGTTAGTTTTACCAAAAATTTCCAAAAAAATGTTGTGTGGAAATTGGATTTAAATAATCCGAACTTTCACCTGTTGGCCAATAACACTCCGAACTTTCAGTTTGGCTAGCAGCACTCTCAACTTTCATCCTATTTTCCCAAAACACTCCCAAACTAGGATGAAAGTTGAATCGTATGCAATTGGTGTATGATATCATCGATGAACACCAATTTCTGTTGAATCGTATGCAATTGGTGTATGATATCATCGATGAACATCGATGAATATGTTAGTTTGGGAGTGTTTTGGGAAAATAGGATGAAAGTTGAGAGTACTGCTGGCCAAACTGAAAGTTCGGAGTGTTATTGGCCAACATGTGAAAGTTCGGATTATTTAAATCCAATTTCCCTAAAATATATGATTTTTAAGAGTCTGCCCCCATTGATTTGGATTTTGAGAATTCGATCTCCACTGATTTTTTCGTTCAAACTCCACCAATGTCTCAAAGGGTATGCTTATAAAAAGCGTGTGTGATTCCTCACATGCTTACAATATTAATATTCATGTTATTATAAAAATGTTATTTTAGAACCAATCAAGTTTTCTTAAACTCTTTTGTTGTTGCCAAAGATCCATTGAGCTTAAGGGCCGGCCCATCCCACACAATGGCTAAAAGCCTAGAACTCGAAGTAATGACTGCAGGCATGGTTGGGCTTAGGCCGAGCTTTTCTTTTGCTAAAAAAATTTCAATTATTAAATAACTGCCCATCTGCCATATGTAGTATGCGGATTACAATTAGCAAAACCATTAGAGTTAAGGTGTTGATTCCCTTGAGGTTAAAGGTTCGAGTCCTGCTGAAGGCGGATTTAATAACGTTTAGATGTTACTTTTTCTCACGATTTAACGCCGCCGTCACAACGTGTGGCTTTCTATTTACTGGTATATTATTATTATTATTGTTATTAAATTATTGTTATTTTGCTATACACAAATTAGATTATATGAACAGTAACTTACAAGTTACAAGACAACTCAAACTTATGTTACAACCTTTCAAAGCAACATATTACATGAAATATAGTGATATGCCTGTGCCACCTCCTGCTTTTTGAAGAAATCTAAATTAATTTCCCATCACACCATGCTCTCCAAAATTATCTTCGCTGCCTTCCACTAAATTACAAGTTTTTCAAGCACCAATTATTATTAATATTTAATATTATTAATTAATATTAATATATACTACAAAACCAATGTTCGGGGTGTTGTCTGTCAATCTCTTATGGGTCCGGGTATATTAAGATTTTACCCCCCACGTTAAAATTACGAAGTTGCCCCGTGTTCAAAGTTACGATTTTTCCCCTCGTTAAAAATTACGGTATTGCCATCGCTCTAGCTTTTGGCAAATTACGATTTTACCCTAGCCCAAAATTACAATTTTGCCCATGTTAAAAATTACAGTATTTTCATCGTTTTAGTTTTTTTTATAAGGTGTGTGGGGGAATAGTGTCAGACTGTTGCTTGGCACTTCCCCATTGGCCCGGTTATGATACGATTTTACACTCAGTTAAAAATTACGAATTTGCCCATGTTCAAGGTTACGATTTTGACCTTGGTTAAAAATTACAGTATTGTCATCGCTTTAGGTTTTGACAAATTACGATTTTACCCCAGCCAAAAATTACAATTTTGACCTCAGTTTCAAATTACAATATTGCTATTGTTTTAGTTTTTTTTAGCAAATCAATTTCGAAAATTCGATCTCTTCAACCCTCGTTTCTCAATTCATGAAACTCTGTCTCGATTCCAGTGTACGAAACCCTAATCGCTGAAACGATACCCTGTCCGATTGATCCGAAACCCTAGCAACGAAAAGCTGAAGTTCCGCCTAAATAAGGTGAGTCCTTATACGTTGCGGTTTTAATCTCGTGATAATCGTTGAAGTTTGATTTGGTTTCTTACACTTATACGTGTTACATTGTGTGTATAGCTAGGAACCAGGTCTTAAACCCAAGAGGCATGAAAATCCTAAATTCTACAATGTGAATCATTCTCTTTTATCAAATGCTTTCAAAACCCTAAATGTTTTCCAATTGTTACTTATATTATAGTGATTAAGTATTTGTATTCGTACTGGAAAACTATTGTCAGTATGTGGGGTTTTGTATACACTACTTGATAAGCTTTAATACTTAAGAGAATAATCAACAATGATATGACCACAGTCACAAGGACTGCCGAGTGACAAATACCAGTGGGTAGTTGTAAGATATAAACAAATGTAAAAACCCTTAGTGTTGTAATTATAAGAAATCTATTTTCATACGAATGATTGAATTCATCAGTATCTTCTGCTAATCAAATGTTTTTAAACTCGTTTCAAGTGATTTACTGTGAAGGAAAGGAAAAAGTGCTACGAGGCACTCAAGCTTAAATAAGTGGCTATGTCACATGAATAAAACGTGTTTTGTAATTGAGGGTTTATCCCTGTGAAAACCTTTTATGTAAATTTGGGTTATACCCCATAGTTCATGAAATGAAAACTACGGTGTTTGAAAACTCTGATATTTTTCATGACACCCGGTCCTGATGAAATTTCCGCCGCGATAATTTTAATAAACACCGGGTCCACTTGTGTTGTTCACGGCTCTCGTCCAGGTAGAGTCAGAGGATGTGACAGTTTTTTCCATGTTTATTTTACTATATATATGTATGCTTGTTGACGTCACGCATTGCAATGAAACAGAACAAATGATAATGTAAAACATGTTATTTGGAAAGCCAAACCGTTATAATCGGTTCAGTTTATCATCGCACCATTTTACGATACCAAATAAGTACTCAATTTTGAATACAACTTCATTTTTAATAAAACTTATACCATAACGTCAAGGGAAAAAAGTTAATGAAGGGAAGTTATTAAACATATATCAAATTAATTGATAATGGAAATATGATTTAAAAATAGAAAAAAATTTAAAAAATGATAAAGGATATATAATTTAAAAAAAAAAGAAAAAATATGTTAAAACTTAAAAGGTAAATATAATATAATAGTAAACTATTATAACATTAAATAATAAAATATTAAAAAGCTATAAATCATTATAAAAATAAAATTACTATTCATAATTCTTTATCAACTGTATATAAATATTTAATTTTTCTGTTTTTAAATTATATTTTTGTTTTTTATTTTCTTGCTCTTTTATTATTTTACTTAAATTTAATTAAAAATCTACTAATTTTTTAAATGTTTTTTTAACTGACCGCATTTCCGCCCATCACAGTACAAGGGTTTGTTGTCGCTAGTTTACAAACACTTATTATTAATTATTTATAAATAGTTACTTATCATTTGAAATGTCGATCTAAGCACGTGTTAAAACCCCTTACGAGACCAAAAGATTTTTTTTAAATCAACTCTGTTGTCGTTAAGATTTGTATCGAAATGTTCAGAAATAAATAAGCAAGAATGTGTGTTTAGTTCTATTTTTGAGAAGTTAACGAGCACAAGTTATTTAAAAATATTCGATTAAGTTTTAGTTTAAACATTATGATAAAATTCTAAAAAATAAAATCATGATTCAGTTGGTTTATTCACAAGTTAGTGACGCTTTTTTCAATTGTTTCTTTCACACGTGATCTTAGTCACGATTCTCGCTTCATATTCACACCACACAACATCGGCACGATGTACCCATGGTCGTGATGTCAAGGTGCCATGTATATTAAAGAGCGAGTAAAGTACCGTTAGAGGTAAAAGTTAACTCGTAAACAAAATAACTAGGAACAAATTAACCTAGTTAGTAACATGTAAATAAGTAATAAACAATGAGTTGTAGCCTTATCTAATCAAAACTAAATTTGAGGGACCAAAGCTGCCAAAGAGGAAACTTGTGTTTTAAAACACAAGAATTAAGACATAACACATGTGTGTGTGTGTATGTCGATCATCAGGAGGAGCAAACAAGGGGCAAACCCTTGTTCACCCAAAATCATCAAATTGAAGAGGAAATTGGACCTCAAATTCGTGCATACACGCATATTAACGATCACCTAGAGAAGGAATCATAAGGTACATTTAAAAACCTAGATTGGTGAAAGTTATAATTTGAGACAAGTAGAATACTTGTAATTAGATTGTTGGATTATGATCCAAAGATGAAATTAGGTGTAGATGTATGCTTAATTTCCTTAAACATAAGAAAATTATGAAATATTTGATGTAAGGTTACTTGTAAGTGATTAACAAGTGGATTATGAAGTGGATTTTGATAATATGATTGAGTTGATGATATCTATGTTTATAATCATCATGAATGATAGTAATAGGAGGTTATTTGAACAATCAATGAGTTTGAGTTCATGCTCATACCTACCATGAATTAGGTTTTGTATAACATGATGAAATTAATGTTATACTCATGTTAGGGTGGGAGTTGGCTACAAAGTCTGTTTTTCCTACAAAGTGTAAAAAGTCATAAAACATCATAATGTCAACCATAAAACACACTCAAAACTCACAAATAACATAGTGAAGATTACTAAAACACCATATTTGTGGGTTTTGTGTTGTGTTTTGGATGATAAGGCTTTGATTATCAAATGACTAACATTAGTGTGATTTATGTTGATTATTATGTTGTGTTTTATATTCATAGTTGTACGATGATGTGTTAGAAGTTTTTAAGGACTGTTAGGGTTCGGATATTGTGTTTTAGTGATCTTCATTATGTTATTTGTGGGTTTTGAATGTGTTTATGGCTGAAATTGTAGTGTTTTATGACTTTGTACACTTTGTAGGAAAAATGGACTTTGTAGTCGAACCTCACCCACTCATGTTAATAGATGTTTGAAATCATCATGTTTATGTGAATGCTTAAAGTCTTTGGCTAAATTTGATGTTGGGTAAAATTATATACATATGATACATTGGGTTGTTTCATGATGATGAAATAATCCCAAGTTATTATATAATAATCGATAGATTAGCATACAATGATTATAAATTATGTTAACTTGATGTTAACAATAACACGAACTAAGTTAAAGAAAGTAGTTAAAATGGTGGCCTAAAAATAGTGCCTATCGGGTAATTAATGAAATGCCTAAATGAGTTGTTGAACTTAATTGTGGGTTTATATATGTTAAGAGGCAATTGACTTTCAAAAGTCAAACTGATCTTTAATAAGATCGAATGATAATTTTGATATAAAATCCGTAAGGTGGGATAGTCATGATAAATGATGACTAATCTAACCATCTTGCAAATGATAAATGATAGTTTGACGCTTGACAAGCTATGTGGAAGCTTGGGAAGAAGCGGGTCAAATGGATCAAGTACACGGGGAAAGCATAATTGGATGAAAGGTAAGTAAAGCTTTACATCTTTTAAGTAGAACACCCACTTATTGTATTGGTTAAAAATAAGGTGATTTAGTATTTGAAATATGACGTTCCGACACGAAACTATACGGGTCGAAACAAGTGAAATTGGTAAGAAACCATATTTGATGGTAAAAAGGGGTAAAACGGTAATTTGGTCACGTGATGACGAATAAACAAGGAGTTTGAAAAGTTACCTCATGGTATAAGCTATAATGGGTAAAAAGGGGTAAAATGGTAATCTGGGCACGCATTGACTAGATGAATAATGAGTTTTGAAAAGACACACTATGGCGTAAGCCATAATGGGTCAAACGAATAAAAAGACGACTTAAGTAGTATGATCACAAGGTGTAAATTGAGTTGGACTAAACGGGCGAGATGGTAAATAAGTACTATCTCGTAATACATAATGTTTGGTCATCCTAATGTAAAAGGGGTAAGTCAAATAGAGGGTAAAATGGTCATTTAGGCCAAATGGGTCAACATCACCATTTGACAATAATGACTAATGGTTGCTTGTCGAGTTTTGTGCACACAGGATGAATAGCGTGTGGCTTGCATCGCTTTTAATTAGCAACTAATAATGCAAGGTATTAAAACGAGTCAACGAAATGACCCGAGCCAGGTATGTGTAACGGGACAAACTCTCAATGAGGACTTAGGGTCCGCTGAGAGTTAAACGAGTCATGGGTGGACAATGGATTATCTAAACTGAGGTATGACTAACAATTTAAATAGGAGATATTGTTCTTAGGAACACAATGATTTTAAAATAGAATATGGGTTAAAAATGCCCAATTGGTCAAAACAAGCTTTAAATATCCTTCGTGATTAAAAGGATTAAAGTTAACCAAACCGCCTTCGAATGATAAAGCGGGCAAACGACCCTTAAGGGTAGTTTGGATATGAGTTTTATAATTTGGTCAATCCTTTCGGTAGTATACAATGGAAGGTATAAACCATTTGGGCATAATGCTACATAATGGGTCAATTTCATAAAATTGTCAAACTTGAGGGTAGGATATGAATATAATGATTTTCTATCACAATCCGTCACAATTGAAGTTGTGATAATAGTTAAATGAAGATCATAAAGTGGGAACGCATGTTATGAATGGTGAAACCGAGATATGGGTCAAAATTAGTTTCTGTTTGGTTAGAGTAATTAAACGGGTCAAAATAAATGCGTAAACGTAAACCATGTAACGGGAGCGTAAACGCGTGTTTCGTAAACCCGGAGGAGGGTTAAAATCTGTAAGGAATTGATCCTTACCATAAAAATGTGGATAGTATAGCCAAGTATGATAACGGGTCGAATAATCGCATGAATAAATTGTGAGCTGATGGCATAAGATGAAAAAGTCATTATTCCGGGTTGCGGATTTTGAGTCTAGAATGTGGCGATTAATTTACGATCACGTAGAAACAAACTTGAGGTTAAACGGATAAGTATACAAAAAGTTATGGAAGTTTTCGTGTTAAAGGGTAAAACAAGAAAGACATGATACAGCAGACCTGTACCGTAACTTACGACTGACTGCCGTAGGCTACGGTAGCAAAGAAAA
Source organism: Helianthus tuberosus (assembly GCA_030545235.1). Taxonomy (NCBI): domain Eukaryota; kingdom Viridiplantae; phylum Streptophyta; class Magnoliopsida; order Asterales; family Asteraceae; genus Helianthus; species Helianthus tuberosus. Next base: position 139,358,916 of record CM060426.1, on the reverse strand, counting down.
CTTCAGCAGATTACTGCCGTAACCTACGGCTGAGTGCCGTAGGCTACGGCAGGGCTTAACTGCCCATTTTCAAGATAGTGTACCGTAAGCTACGATACTCCTACCGTAGCTTACGTCGGGTATCTCCACCAAATTTCTTATTTTGTTTATTTGGGTTATTTGAGTTATTAAATTACATTTTTAACATTTTATAACGTATGTTAAATGATTCTCAGGTCATGCTACCAGGAAACGGATGGGATCAAGCTAAAGATGAACCGAACACGTCTGAAAGTTATGTTTCCGCGTTTGTTCTTTTGAACATCAAATCTAACTATGATAGTATGCTGAAAGTTTTGGAAACCTTATGAAGTATTTAAGAGACTCTTAAGTCATGTAATGATGTGATATAAAGTTTTGAGTAAACTGCCATTTTGGTCCCTGTGGTTTGGCCAGTTTTGCCACTTTAGTCCAAATCTCAAACTTATTACATCCAGGGCCCTGTGGTTTGCATTTTGTTGCCATTTTAGTCCAAAATCTAAAAAACCCCATTTTTGACTGTTGAGAGCTGTCTATTTTGTCCTTTAGTGCAGGGGTATTTTGGTCATTTATGTTTTATTTAAAGCAATTCAACAACAACAACAACAACAAAACCCAGAAAATCAAGAACATCTTCAAAGTTCATCATCAAAACCCAGAAAATCAAGAACATCTTCAAGAAAAAACGAGGCTCAGATCTGTATCTTCAAGAACATCATCAAACATCATCATCAAAACCCAGAAAATCCACCAAATCAAGAACATCATCACAACCTAAAAATCAAGAACATCATCACAGCCTAAAAATCAAAACCCAGAAAATCCACCAAATCAAGAACATCAAAACCCAAAATCAACCAACCCATCTGCACTCTCTCTAAACACCCATCTGCACACACTCTCTCTCTCTCTTTCTCTAAACACAACACCTCTCTGTCTCACTCTCTTCTCTCTCTCTAACACCAGGGACCATCAACCCTCAAAACCCCAAAATGATCCCCCAAAATCAACCAACCCAGGTTAATAAAATCGGAAAAAAGACTGACCCCATGAGTGCAATAAGTTGAAAGATAAAATAGCTGATAGATCTGAAACTTTGCATCTAAAGATCACAAACCCAGATCATCGTATGAACGAATCAATTTTTGAAGAATGAATCGGGTGAGATGTGAACACTATGACCTGCAAAATCAGCGTACACACAAATCAAGATATGAAATTGAAGCTTCGATCGAATTATTAATGATGGGTTGTGGAGATTTGGATGATCAGGAGAGATATTAGAGACCTCTGGTTGCGATGGTTTTCGATGGGATTTTTGAAGGATTCATTGGGTTTGAGTTGATGGAAGATGGTGGTGATGCTCCTGGGAAGATGAAGATGATAGGTCTTGAGATGGTTGATGGTGGCGGTGGGGTGGGTTTTGATGGTGGCGGTGGTGAGAAGGGGGAGGAGGGGGCGGTGGTGGTGGTGGTGGTGCTTGTGGCGGCAGAGATGAGGGAGGGAGAGAGAAAGAGAGAGAGGGGGAGGGAGGTGGAGTTCACGGTGGTGGTGGTGGTGTTCGACAGAGAGGAGGGGGAGATGAAGATGGGTGTTTAGAGAGAGTGTGTGTACGTGTGGGTGTGGGTGTGCAGAGTGAGAAGGGGAAGATGAAGATGAATATATGTTGAAGAAAGAGAGAACAGTGGAGAGAGAGAGAGAGATGTCTGTTGTTGAAGATGATGATATGTTGAAGATGATGATAATAGGGTTTTATTATATAATAAAGAGATGATAAATATAAAATGACCAAAATGCCCCTGAGAGTAAAGACAAAATAGCATGTCATTAATGGGAAATCTGGTCAAATTTGAAATTTGGACCAAAATGGCAACAAAATGCAAACCACAGGGCCCTAGATGTAATAAGTTTGAGATTTGGACTAAAGTGGCAAAATTGGCCAAACCACAGGGACCAAAATGGCAGTTTACTCTAAAGTTTTTATTAAGCTTCAACTTTTAAATGGATGTTATTTGCATTACTTTTATATAAATGCAAATATTTTACTAAATTCTCCTTTAGTTAAGTATGGGTCTTACATGCCACTTCTCCTTTCACGTCCACGCATCACAATGGATGGTCTAAAAACTATTTGTACTCATCCTCCAATGAAAATGACACACACACATATACGTGTGTATTATGAGGGTTCTAGGCAAGACACGGTTGTTTTACGATAGCATTATGAACAAAACAAATTATTAATTTTATAAGTCTTAAACAATTTTAAAGGGATGTTGGATTTAAATAACCTTAATTTTCACCAATTGGTCGGTAGAGCTCTCAACTTTCGATTTGTATCACACCACTCCTAACTTTTAACTTATTGGCCGATAGCACTCTCAAACTAACTGAACCCTAACCCAATTAGTTTTTTTTTTTTTTTTTGCTGATGTGGCACTTGTGTGTTAACGTGGCGGCTGACTTGGCAACTAACATGGCGTCTGGCTTCGCTTTTTGATGACGTGGCACTAGTTTGGTGACGTGGCAGCTGAAGTCAATAAACTGGGTTAGTGTTGGGTTAGTTTGGGAATTCTATCGGCCAATAAATTGAAAGTTAGGAGTGGTGTGGTAAAAATCAAAAGTTGGGAGTTCTATCAGCCAATTGGTGAAAGTTAAAGTTATTTAAATCCAATATCCCAATTTTAAATTATAAGAAAATGTTTAAAACTTGCAAATGTAAGTATACTAATACAATGTTTATACATATGCACGACCTACACATGCACATACACATTTAAAATTGAGTAAAAAAACATATGAACAGGCTAATTTAATGTTTTCTATGTACATAACATATATATGTGTAAGAAATAGAATTAAGAAAAATATGAACTATTGATAAAAGAGTTATATGATTTAAGCTTGTTTTTCCTTTTTTCGAACTAATTTATTATTTTGATATATATATATAGGGTAAGGTTCATGCGAGAACCACCCTTATTGCGAGAACCAATGTGAACACAACCTAAAATAGCTAAAAAAACCTACCCCCCAAAAAAAAACCTAAACCCCCCCCCCCCCCCCCAAAAAAAAAAAAAAAAAACCTAACCCTCCAAGCTAAATGCTAAAAACTAAAACCCCCAAAAAACCTAAAAAAATAAAAAAAATCTAAATTTTTTTTTTAAATATTTTTTATGTTAAAATCGCTACTTTTAGTATAAAAAAATAATTTAAAAAAATTTTAATTTTCTTTTGGCTTCGAAAAGTAGCGACTTTTTGATAAAAAAATATTAAAAAAAAAATTGTGTGATTTTTAGCTATTTTTAGGCATTTTTTGTTGTGTTCACATTGGTTCTCGCGGTTCTCGCAATAAGAGGTGGTTCCTAACGGATCTTTGTCCTATATATATATATATATATATATAGGGTAATACTAGATAAAAAACCCTAAAATTCTTAGAAAACTCTGGAAACCCAAATGGGAAGCCATTTTTACCCAACCTCCCGACATTTTTTTTTTTTGAAAAAAATTACACATGTTATATACATGTTTTAGAGTGTTTTGGGCCAAAAAAAACAAAAAAGCGCCGAAGGGATATTTTTAAAAAAAATAAACAAAATTCTGTGCCTAACATGTGTTAGTCAAAAATGCTGAAAGTTGCTGAAATTTTTTTTTTTTTTTTTAAAAAGATCCCTTCGGCGCTTTTTTGATTTTTTTGGCCCAAAACTCTTAAAAACATGTATATTACATGTGTTAATTTTTTCAAAAAAAAAAAATGTCGGGAGGTTGGGTTTTCTAGGGTTTTTCACATAGATAGGGTTTCCTATGTAGCCTTGCCCTATATATATATATATATATATATAGGGTAGGGCTATATAGAAAACCCTATCTATATAAAAAACCTTAGAAAACCCAACCTCCCGACATTTTTTTTTTTTGAAAAAAATAACACATGTAATATCCATGTTTTTAAGAGTTTTGGGCCAAAAAAAATCAAAAAAGCGCCGAAGGGATAATTTAAAAAAAAAATTTCAGCAATTTCTGTCTTTTGTGCCTAACACATGTTAGGCAACCGGACATTGCTGAAATTTGTTTATTTTTTTTTAAATCCCTTCGGCGCTTTTTTGTTTTTTTTGGCCCAAAACACTCTAAAACATGTATATTACATGTGTTATTTTTTTCAAAAAAAAAATGTCGGGAGGTTGGGTAAAAATGGGGGGAGATTTGGGTTTCCAGAGTTTTCTAAGAAAATGAGGGTTTTCTGTCTAGCATTGCCCTATATATATATAGGGAGGAGCTCATGTGAGAACCATCATTATTGTGAGAACCGCGAGAACCAATTTGAACACAACCTAAAATAGCTAAAAAAACCTAACCCCCCCCCCCCCCCCCAAAAAAAACCTAAACCCCCCAACCCCCCCCCCCCCCCCAACCTAAACCCCCCTCCCCCACCCCCCAAAAACCTAACCCCCCCCCCCCCCCACCCCAACCCCAAGCTAAAATGCTAAAAACTAAACCAAAAAAAACCTAAAAAATAAAAAAAAATCTAAAATTATTTTTTTTTAATATTTTTTATGTTAAAATCGCTACTTTTAGAACCAAAAAAAAAAAAAAAAAAAATTTTAAAAAAAAATTAATTTTTTAAAAAAAAAAAATTTAATTTTTTTTTTTTGCTTCGAAAAGTAGCGATTTTTTTATAAAAAAAATATTAAAAAAATAAAAAAAATAAAAAAATTTGTGTGATTTTTAGCTATTTTTATGCGTTTTTGGTTGTGTTCACATTGGTTTTCGCGGTTCTCGCAATAAAAGGTGGTTCTCGCATGATATTCTCCCTATATATATATATATATATATATAGGTAAACCTTAAATCATGAAATGGACCAATGAGGCATTTGGGTCCCAGTTGGCCTTCAAAACTGAAACACAGAGAAGTTGTCTAACTTGAATAAATTCATGCATGCTTCTGTCCTCTTTCCTTTCATCAATATTATTATTGTCAAACAAGACATGTTATCTCCCATTGATATTGGGCTCTTCTAGTACAAACACTACATGACACCATGTGCGTGTCACGTGTCATTTTCTAAGAATAATAAAGAATTTTGTTTTTTCATGGCATCCCATCATTTCTGGTTTGAGTCGTTTTACTAAGGATTTATTTTTCGTCTGTAGGTCCAAAAAGGTTTTACTGTTGCCATTTTAGTCCACTGAGTAAATTTCATCCATTTTTTCTGTTAACGAGAAGGGCAATTCGGCCATTTTATATGGCCGAATTGCCCTTCTAGTTAACAGAATTACATATAAAATGACTGAATTGCCCTTCTCGTTAATAGAATAATGGATGAAGTTAACCAAGTGGATTAAAATGGCAACGGGGAAACCTTTTTGGACCTATAGGTGAAAAATAAAACATTTGGACTAAACTGACAAAATGGCCCAAACCACAAAGACTAAAATGACATTTAACTCTAAGATTTATAAAGAAGTTTGTTTTTTCATGGCATGTAGGGTTGTTCATGAGCCGAGCCAGGGTAAGCTCGGGCTCGGCTCGATTATAAACCGAGCTGGCTCGGCTCGGCTCGGATTTGAAACCGAGCTGAAAATCTAAGCTCGGACTCGGCTTGGTTTTAAACCGAGCTGGCTCGGCTCGGCTTGGTTTGGCTCGATTTTATAAAGAAAAATATAATATATAACTCTCCAAATTCAGTAGCCTAAAATATTATTCAATGCTTCAAAAAAACATATTCAAAATAAGTTTATCCTAATACATTATAAGTTAAATCATGTTTAGCAACAAAAAATAAGTTTTACAATTTCAATGAAATACAATATTAGTTCATTAGCAAGGTAATTAAGATTCAAATATGCCATGAATATCAAATTACAAGCCTAAATATATATAAATAATAACAAGTTTTTTAGTAATATATTATAATGTATATAAAAATAAATATATTATGAAGAAAATAATCCGAACTAAGCCGAGCTGAGCTACCAAGCGAGCCAAACCGAGCCAACTCGGCTCGTTACGAGCCGAGCCGAGCTGGCTCACTTTCTAACCGAGCCGAGCTGGCTCGGTTCACTTTCAAACCGAGCCATATCGAGCGAGCTTTTTCCGAACTAAATCCGAGCGAGCTTCGAGCGAGCTCTGAGCTGCGAGCTTTTTGGGCAGCCCTAAATTGGCATGCCATCATTTCTTAAGCATTTACTGTTAATTTACAGCATTTCAATCATGTTTATTAAGTTGTTAAGTCTACGGGTCGAGTTTCGTCAAGTAGGGTTAATCACTCTTTTCCTCGATAGCCGGGTCGTCCTCTAATTCGTCTCCAGCACAATGAAAACACAGAGTGACTCGTAACAAGGAGAATGGAGTGGGGGTTGCTCCTTGTTACCACCCTCCGGCGTGAGAATAAGTATTTGCTTGGGAGCAAGATAAGTATTTAAGTAGTAATTGTGAGAGAGCAGATTAACGTTACCTCAAACCTGGTTCGAGATGGGTATTTATAGCCGAAGAGTGAAGGAGAAGGGCCAAAGGGCCGCTTGATGGGCCTAGGGCCCGACTGACAATCTTGCAGCTTTTTGTAGATGTGACAGTTGTGCGGGTCACGAGAGTCTTGGGCGCACGCGGAGATGTTGTCGTGTGTCCTGCTGCATCAGTTGTATGAAGGAACACCTGTCACGTGGCCAGCAGTCTGTTCACCAGCTTTATGCATGTGGGTTGGGCAGCTGCGCATTGGGCGGTCAGCTGACCGCTGCTGTCAGTTCCCGAGCATACCACTTGCTGGTTTGGTCACGGAAGTCAAAGTGACAGTTCCACTTGTATAACAATAGGATACGGTTTTGCACCGCATCGCTATGCGCGGTAAACTGAGCACAAACCAAACATTTCTATTGCCACTCTACGCGCGCCTGTGTAGGACCGCAGCTTGGAAATGTGTTTGACAGAAAGTGAATGTAGTGAGCTACTATCATTATTGGTAGTAATTACCGCATCTCTTGTATGTTGACAAAAACAGCCATTTTCATATACAAGGTGAGTCGTCTCATCTCTCCCAAGAGGGAAAGCAAACCGGGTTCGTGCGTGCCCGCACGAACGGAGGTGAATCCTGTCAGTAGGGGCAATGAGCCGGGTGATGGTCACTCGCGCCCAAACCTGGTACGAGAATTAGGACCATACCCCTTCAGAGCTTTTGGTTTTTCATACTGTCAAAGAGTTGAAGAATGGTTTTTTCCTCTTGTTAAAGAGTTCAAGAATGAAAAAGTAACATTCCTTTAACAAAGACAAATCTTGCATACTTAAATCTATTAAAGATTTCCTCAAAGAGAGCTTCATATAGGAGATCAAATCCTTCTTTTACTCCATCTTTACACTATACATATTAATATATTGTCTACCAATACCCAAAATATCCTCTATCTCAGTTAGATATGTTAGTTTATTAATCAACCACCTTCTTTCACCACCTTCTTCAATCACTGACTTTGACCTTGACCTTGACTTCATTAGACCTTATTGGCTTGGATTAACACTCTCCTTAACTCATCAGCAATACCCTTCAAAAGAACCGGTTTTTGGATAAGTCCATTCATCCCAATTTGCATGCATCGTTCCCACAGATCTTCATCGGCACTAGCTGTTGAAGCAATAATCAACGGCCAGTTTTGGCTTCTAAACTTTCTTAACCTCGACGCAACTTCAAACCCGTCTAGATCGGGCATGTGTAGATCCAATATCAAGATTTGGTAAGCGGATACGGGTGGATTGAGAGCCGTGAGACAGTCGTAACCCGAGGTTACGGTCGTAACCACACAGCCTAATTTCTCGAGCAGCTTACGGGTTACCGCACGATTTGTATCGTCTTCGTCGGCTAGAAGAACTTGAAGGCCTCTAAACATTGAGTTTGATTGTGGGTTGTGATCGGATGATTCGCTGGTTTCGGATAATCCGATCATGATTGATGGCCGAAGCTGAAATGCGAGAACGAGGGACATGCTTTGATCGAATTCTACGGGATTCGGGACTACCCATATGTTCCCTTGCATCATCTGCCCAAAAACCAACATTTATTTCAAATCAAATTAGCCAAAAACATTAACAATAAAACAGATTATTAGTAATAGTATCAAATACAATGATTAGAGGTGGCTAAATTGAAAACAGATTTGGTTGACCCGAAACATTTCTTGACCAAAAGTTCTATTGTTCTTTATAAATGATTAAAAAAATATAAAGACTAAAATGCCATTTTCGTTATGAGGTTTGGCCAGTTTGCGACTTTCGTCCAAAGGTTTGTTTTCCGCATCTGGATCCAAAAGGTTTGAAATCTTGCTACTTTCATTCGGCCTGTTAACTCCATCCATTTTTTTTCGTTAACTCAGGGGTATTTTCGGTATTTTTTGTTAACTTAAAGGGCAATTCGGTCTTTTTCACTTTATGTACAAGCATTTAACATAATGTATATAATGTGAAAAAGACCAATTTGCCCTTCAAGTTAACAAAAAAGACGAAAATACCCCTGACTTAACAGAGAAAAATGGATAAAGTAAACGAGCCGGATGAAAATGGCATCCAGATGTGGAAAAACAAACATTTGGACGAAAGTCGCAAAACTGACCAAACCTTAGGGACGAAAATGGCATTTTACTCAAAATATAATTTCGAAAACATAACCTAACCATATATAAGAAAAGATTTACAAGGGTTTATGCATTACGAGTAAACTTTGGGCGACTTTCTACCCATTTCCTTTTTAGCCAACTTTTTTAACCCGTTTGACCCACCATAAGTAAACGAACCGAAATTGGCACTACATAAAACTACAAATATCATGCAACAAATTTCTTAATAAAGATTCAAACACCAGTTCAAAAACTAACCTGAACCAACTTTTTGCACATACTAAAGCTCAAACTTTCCTCAGCCACCAATCTACGGTTTCTCTGATCACTTGAAGACGGTTTCAAAACCGAAAATGCATCACTTAACCCGATTTCAAACTTAACAACAACCAAACAATCATTCGAATTTGATCTCCAAGAACGCCATTGCTGATCGTTTCTACCAACGCTTCCACTCTCTCGATAAATCCTTAACGTTAAACATCCACCTCCGTTACCCCAACTCAAAAGATTACCGATCATATGCAAGATAACCTGTAACACCCGTCTTTCATCTCCCATTACGTAATTTGGTAAAAATTTATCAACGTTTATGTCAAAGTCGTAACCTTTATAAACACACAAACACTTTGCAAGACACGCAGCTTCTTTGATCATACCATGAAGCTGAAACGATCGCATTTCCAATAGAAACTTGCCGTTATCTTTGGAATAATCGTCCACTACATCGTTAATCAGCATCGAAAGAACACTGCTTGTCTTGACCATTGTGTCGACAAGTATACGTTGTTGACCGTTTGGTTTCTCGTCTTGTAGAATCGAAAGCAACCCCATGATTGAATGCATCGGTTTTCGTAACCCCTTACTCATAACCGTTTGAAACGAGCTTCTCGCTTGACTCGCCCTCATCGCATCCTGTTTCGCTTGTTGTAACGCTTGGTTTTGCGCCACTAGTTTATCTCTCATGAGTCGAGATTCTTCCAAAACCGCAGCGTGCGAGAGCGCAACGGCTACTTGATCCGCAACGACTTTGAGTATTTCGAGCTCCGAATTCGTCCACGATCGGAAATTTCCACCGGGTAGAACCAAGACTAATATTGCATAACACGCTTGAATCATCTCGGGGGTCCCACCTTTAAAGTCGGCAACTCGAAGCATCGGCATACGGATTGCAGCAACGGCTCCCGGTTGACTCGACCCTCCACTGCTTAACTCGGCTAATCTCGATTCGGGTTCCAATAACTTTACGACTTCGCTTTGTTTGATTTCTTGAACATCGGAATCGTTAATCGGGATGCAAAACTGATCACCGGTTGTCGAATTGCTGCCTCTTAGCTGATGAGTGAGATTCATCACCGTTTTAGCTTCATCTGGCATCCAAATTGCGCAGTTTTGCAAATCTAAAGTCTCGGATAGCTTATCGAGAGTCGTGTAAAGAATCGTGTGGCGATCGAGAGACTTTCGTATTTCTTGTGTGAGCATACGAACGTGCCACCCGGCTTCTTTTTGTCTCTTGATCATTCCCATTTCTCTACCGAGATCCCAAAACTTCTTTTTAAGCATAAATTCTCTAACTTTAACTTTCAAAAGCAATGGAATGAGAGTGAATAACGTAATGGCAGTTGCGAATGAGACTAACGCAGTTAGGAACTTGAATACGGTGAGTGCGAGCATTAGTTGAAACGGGTGGGCATCGTATGTCCAACCGTTGAGTAAATGTGTCATTCCGCATAGTACGATAAAGAGAATGAATTGAACAAGTACCCATTTGAAAGGGACGTTCGAACAACTAACGAAGTACAGAAGCTCGATTGGAATCGAAAAGTAAGCGACTGCTATTAAGAAATCGCTCACTCGTTGTGTTTCCATTATGTTTCGGTACCCAAAGAAGCCTTCGGCCTCACAGTTACACCCTGAGAACCCATTCTCAGATGCTGAAACACAGATCAACAACAAGAAAACCGCTGCGAAAATTGATAAGGTTTTCGACATCTGGTTCGTCAAACCGATCCTCCAATTTGCATAATTTGAGCAGATTATACAAAACCCTTAATTCCTCTTGAAGTTAACATCCTATTCATCCAATGAATCAATTATATAACAGAGAAAAAATGTTATAAAAAGGTTAATTAACCAGAAATGAAACTGAAAAAACCCTTTGAGACATTTAATCAAACAGTTGGTGTGCTAAATTTCATCTCAGCCATTTCTGAATCACAACAATGCTTAAATTGAACCCAAACTTGTACACAAAAACAGAGAAAAAAAAACTGTTAAAAAAAAGTTATAAAAAAGATTAATTAACAAAAAATGAAATTGACAAAACCCTTTTGAGACATTTAATCAAACAGTTGGTGTGCAAAATTCCATCTCAACAAAAAACTTCTAAATTTCAACATTGCTTAAATTTCACCCAATCTTTTACACAAAATCCAGTGAAAAATTTAACAAAACCAAGAAATCCAAACTCCCAAGCAAATTAAACACAAGAAACAAAAAATTACTGAAACCACCACAAACCAATCAATCCAAATTAACCCAAAAATCAATAATGCAGGTGTAAAGTAAGCCGTACCGTGCAAGAACACATCCTCAGCACCACCAAAATTCACTTCTTCAAATCAAGAATCAATCAAATTCATTCAAGAACTAACAAGTTTAACAAAAACCCATATCAAAACAGCCTTTGAATGATCCGATTAATGGAAAACTAATGAAAAAGATTGGATTTTTGAGTTGAAGTGTGTGGGATACTAGATGCATGAACCCACCTCAGTTTTTTCCCCTTAATTTACACCCACTACCAGTTTTGAAACTGAAGTTTTGTAGGGGGAAAGAGACGAGTTTTCCGTTAGATTTAGCGCCGTTGTTTTGTGTTAGAGAGAGAGAGATTGGAATGGAATAGAAAAGGAGATCAAGAAAAGGAAAAGAAAGAGTTTTTAATTCATTTGGTTGTGATTTTGATGAAACAAAGAGAGGATGCACCTTATATAATAATAATAATAATAATAATAATAATAATAATAATAATAATAATAATAATAATAATAATAATAAGTTTATATTTAATTTGGAGTTAAATGCCATTTTAGTCCCTGTGGTTTGGGTCATTTTGCCAGTTTAGTCCAAAGGTTTCATTTTTAACCTGTGGGTCAAATTTTTTTTCAAAATTGCCATTTTAGTCCACTGGGTTAACTTCATCCGTTTTTTCTGTTAACGAGAAGGCCAATTTGGTCATTTTGTATGTAATTCTGTTAACTAAAAGGGCAATTCAGCCATATAAAATGACCGAATTGGCCTTCTCGTTAACAGAAAAAACGGATAAAGTTAACCCAGTGGACTAAAATGGCAACTGTGAAACCTTTTTGGACCCACATGTTAAAAATAAAACCTTTGGACTAAACTGGCAAAATGGCCCAAACCTCAGGGACTAAAATGGCATTTAACTCTTTAATTTGGTTGGGTTGGGTTGGGTTGGGTTGGGTTGGGTTGATAAGGGTGTTTATGGTGCGGTTTAGTTGGTTTTGATAAATTTGGGTTCGGGGCGTAACTATGGCTACGGTTGTAGTCGAGCCGAGCTAGGTTGGGCTTAAGTTTGAGCTCGAACTTAAACGAGTCAGTTTGGTTTGGCTCGTTTATTTTATTGAGCTGAAAAGTCGAGGTTGAGCTTGTAAAAAGTTCGAGTCAACTCGAACCCAAAAGATAGACTTATGTATTATTTTCATTTTTTTCTAATATTATAAAGACATAAAGGTGGATGTAAACGAGCTGAGTCAAGCCCGAGTTCAACTAGGCTTGAGCTGGGTTCGGTTCGAGTCTAATATTTAGAGATCGAGCTTGGCTCGGAGGTAAAACCCGAGAGATTGAGTTGGGCTCGGCTCGAGGAAATTTAAGAACAATTTTAAATGAGCTAAAAACTCTGCTCGAGCTCGCTTTGATAGCGTAAACGAGCCAAACCTTAGCGAGAGCTCGGCTCGCCAATGTTAAATGTAGGTGTATATATATATATATAGGAACAGGATCAGGAGAGAACGCCTCAAAGTTTGAGAACGGTGAGAACGCTTCCTGGCCTAACACGTGTCCCGCGTCATGGAGAAGGGGTTTTTTTTGTCTTTTCATTCTTCTTTTATTTCCCAACGCGGTATAATATTTTATGGCATCTAAGTTTTTTTTTGGCGTTAATCGTATTTTTTAAACTTTTTGGCGTTGAATTAATTGTTTTTGTGTCACATATATAATTTTTTGGCGTTATAGAGTTTTCTGGTTAATTTTTTTGGCGTTATAGAGTTTTCTGGTTAATTTTTTTGGCGTTATGGCGTTTTGTATAATAATTCACTACGAGTCGCTAATATTTGCATAAGATTACAATAAGACCAATTTTTTTTTTTTTTTTTTTTTTTTTTTTTGCGTTTAGTGATTTTTTTTACGTTTGATACCCTTTACAAGGTGTTTTGCCAGCAGTTGTTCTCCCAGTTTTCATACTTCTAGCTTTTTGGTGTTTGTAGTTTTTTGCGTTTTATATAATAATGTTATTTTTTTTTATAGAGAACTAGTTAACAAATCAACATATAACTTGATATCAAAACAATATAAAATGAAAACTAAAATAATAAAAAATTATAATATAATTTCTCTTCCGAATCTTCACTGTCATCAGCCTCTATCTTCTTGAATTTGTTGGCGTTTTGAACCTTTTTTGAATAGTTTTGCTAGTTGCCAACTTTCCTACATAAACCCCGTCTTTTTCAGAAGAAGCTGCTTAGTGGCATCATGTTTTTGGTGTGATACTCTTGTTTGGCGGCATGTCATTGAAGATCAACTCTTGCTTGATGCTATTTATAATAATGGAGTCCAAAATAACATTTTACACTTTAGTTGAACCCTTTCTTCCATGCCTATAATCATCAAGAAGAAATCTCACATGATAGCATATCACCGTCATCAGTCTCTTTTTCTTGAATATTTGTCCATCTCATCCAGCAAAATATTATTGAGTTAACCCTCTTAGAAAAAGGATCCATTTCAGTGAAAGCTTTGACATCTGTGGCGTTTTAAAGGGAGTGGTTTCTAGAGGATATGACGTTTTTGTGTTTTTCTGGGTGTGATTAATTTCATTGTGTATAGTCCCCTCTCTTATAGGAGTTTTTTGGCGCGTAGTTTAAGCGGGACTTTTTATTGTAATAAATGATAGTTATAAGGTAACTGTCTTTTCAGTTACTGTATTTTGTATTACTGTGTTGACCAGCTTTTATGAGTTTTATAGGTTATAAACGTCTCATCTTCTAAGTTTGGCGTTTTTTAAATGGCCTTATGCAGACCATCATGACAAAATACAATAATGGAGTAAATAAAATAGTAAGGAGGAAAATATTTTTTTGTTATTTATGGCGTTTTGTTAGAGTGAACAATTTTTAGTATTATTTTGGCGTTTTGCTAATAAAGATAGTAATATATCATTTAATTATCTTAAATAAAAAAGATTACATAGAAGAAAAAAAAAAGGAAACAAATTTAAAATCCTTCGTCAGAAAGTACTTTATCTGAATAGTATCCATCACTTGTGTCATCTTCTTCCTCCTCGGAGTCTTCATCTTGATCTTCATCCATGTCATCACATTCACCTTCATCAGCTTCTTGTTCCTGAAGATTTTAAAGCCTCCACCTGAACATGTCTTGCATTAACTCCAATTTTGAGTCTATTTCTGGGTTGGTACAGGTGGCGTTATGCAATTCTTCCATGAAACCCAGTCGCTGCTTTGTCATGATGTTCTCTAGCCAGTAGACTTGTTGTTCTCCGTTGTCGTATGTAATCGTCACCATGTCTGTTTCATCATCAAAACGCCATGATGTCATGACAGGGTCTGGCTTCACATCTCCTTTGATTGCTCCAAATTTTCTGGTTAATGCTTTCAAAAGCATATGCGTTTCATGGCATTAGTTGTATAGAGCGATGCCAATGGATAAGATTTGCCTCTGTATCTGGTCTTCCATGTTTAGAATTGCCCGGACCGTCTTAACATACACCCTCCTTCTGTTGTCAAAATGGATGACGTATCGCCTGATCCCCAGAGTGTATCTCCACGAAAAGATTGTTGCCATTTTTGGCGTTTTGCTTAAGTTGCCGTTTTTGGTTAACGATTTTTTTTTTTTGCAGAAAATGAATAGATTGAGTGATTATGGAAGCTATGGTTTACGTTTGTTTATATAATGATGTTTTGGAGCGTAATTTAGGAGGAAATTTCTTCTAATAAATGTTAATAACTGAAATTCAGTTATTTGTGTTGTTTTATCTTCCTGTAATATTCAACGCGTTTTATTTTTAATTTGTGGCGTTTTGTTTTTAATGGCGTTTTATTTTTTGTATGGCGTTTTATCCTATGATGGCGTTTTGAATATGAGAGGTAAAAAGACCCTTTTACCCTTAATGAAGCGCGTCCCACCTAATAATATTGATGTTATTTACGAAAACGCCATGGCACAATCTAGTCCATGGATTGTTTTGATCGGACGATCCATAATCGTTCTCACACTTTTCACCGTTTTCTCCAAATCCCGACCCTATATATATATATAGGGTTGAGTTCATTTCAGAACTCTAAATAACTACAGAACTTTCAGAACTGCTAATAAACAATCATTTTATATATAATTTTTTGTATTTATAATATTTTTATCATCTATTATATGTATTTCTTTGATTACATACATGTTAAAAGTGGTTTACATATGTTTAATTGCCAAAATTATATATATATATATATGTGTGTCATAACTAATTACATATATGTAAAAAAACTAGTTTACATGTGTGTAATTATAAAATTACATATAAAAAATGATAAACTTACTCTTAACATGTATGTAATCGTAAAAATACACATAATAAATGATAAAATTATCCTAAACATAAAAATATATAAATAAAAAGATTGTTTATTAGGAGTTCTGCGAGTTCTGTAAATATTTATGGTTCTGAAATGATCCTGGCCCTATATATATATATATATATGGGAGAAGATCATGCGAGAACCACCTCTTATTGCGAGAACCGCGAGAACCAATGTGAAAACAACCAAAAATAGCTAAAAATCACACAATTTTTTTTTAATATTTTTTATATAAAAATCGCTACTTTTCGAAGCAAAAAAAAAAATTGGCCACTAAAAGTAGCGATTTGAGCATAAAAAATATTAAAAAAAATATATATTTTTTTATTTTTTTCGATATTTTTTAGATATTTTTTGGGGTTTAGTTTTTAGCATTTTAGCTTGGGGGGAGGGGGTGGGGGGTTTAGGTTTTTTGGGGGTGGGGGAGGGGGGTTTAGGTTTTTTTTTTTTTTTGGGGGGGGGGGGGGGGGAGGGGGGGGGGTGTAAGTTTTTTGGGGGTTTTAGTTTTTAGCATTTTGCTTGGGGGGGGTTAGTTTTTTTTTAGGTTTTTTCGCTATTTTAGGTTGTGTTCACATTGGTTCTCGCGGTTCTCGTAATAAGGGTGGTTCTCGCATGAACTCCTCCCATATATATATATATATATATATATATATATATATATATATATATAGGGGATCGCTAGAATGAGAACCACCACGAGTTGTAAGAACCACGAGAACCGCGCCCCGCGGGTGGCCGTCGGCGACGAAATTTTTTTTACACCTAGATCCGTATATTTTAGGGGGGGTGTAAAATTTTCGGTTCAAACGGCGCACCCGAGGGGGTAGTTTTTTACGCCCAAAGTTTGGTAAAAAAAAAAGAAAAATTAAAAAAACCCAAACTTTGGGCGTAAAAAACTACCCCCTCGGGCGCGCCGTTTGAACCGAAAATTTTACACCCCCCCTAAAATATACGGATCTAGGTGTAAAAAAAATTTCGTCGCCGACGGCCACCCGCGGGGCGCGGTTCTCGTGGTTCTTACAACTCGTGGTGGTTCTCATTCTAGCGGCTCCCTATATATATATATATATATATAATTTGTTTGGGTTCGTTTAGACTCGCGAACCTAAACGAGACATGTATGTAAAGCTTGAGCTCGATAACTAAACAAGTCATAATGCTCGTCCGAACTTTTTATTGATCGGATCCCGAGTAGCTCTCGAGCCGCTCCGCCTCCTTTACACCCTACACAAAGGCATAATAAAAATATTATATGTATTATTTTTTTGATATTTTTCTAGCTCTTTATATAATTAATTAAACTTTAAATGTTGACACTTTAACCCCTATCACATATTTTTAATTTTAATACATTTAAAACTAAATTAGTATATATGAAATAAAATAATTCGAGTCGGCTCGGTTCGTTTACAACTGAGTTGATTTCGAGTCGAGCTTTTTTAGCGAGTCACGAACCATCAACTTTGAACACCACTAGCTATGGTTTAAAGGATGACAAATTGAACTGACTGGATTGGGTGAGATGATTAGACTGGCTGGTTTTATTGGTAATGGCAGTTTAACAATTTGGTTTGATGGTTTGACTGTTTTCTTTTATTAAAGTTTTGAAATGATGAACGTGGTTCAGGGCCGACCCTCTGAGCATGGGCCAGGTGAGCGACGCCTAAGTGCTAAAAATCTAAGGGCTAAAAAATCTCTATATATACTTTTAACTGTGCCAATCTGTTTTATTATTTGAAGTTACAATCATTTTAAAAGGCCGAAATTTAAACCCAAACTAAATAAGTAATGGTAAAATGGTATACTCAGTTTTAAAAGGCGTAAATTACAAACAATTAAACCTAAATTAAATATAATGTACCAATCGATTTAAGGGGTAGAGCCTGATTTTTTTTTTATCTCGGTGAGGGTTCTAATTACAACTATTTTCGGAGATGGTCTAAGGTGGTTCATAATTATAGCTTATATACATAACTACATATTCAATATAAAAAAAATGTAAAAATAGTGAAAGGTAAACTCTTAGGTAGGTTTAAACAGTCATTTCCAAGTTCAAACTAAACCGAATTGTTAAGCGACAAACCATCAAAACCAAACCACTGGATCTCAAAGCAGCCTGCGCCTGCTTAGGATTAAATGGTTCGATATTTTTAACGATTTAGTTACAACCTAGAAGGCTAGAATTAAAGGTTGGACTGTTAGGAAACAGAAATTAAAGAGTTGTGTTAGTTGTTAAACTCAATTTGTTACGTGCCAACCACCTCTTTTTTTAAATGTTGGGTTAAATAACACAAATATAATGTGGTTTAACACATATTTTAGGCACTTGGTGATTATTATTATTTTTTTTTTGGTTGGACAAATTCATAATATACCACCAGTGTCTTTGTATTTATTCCTACCAGTTTTTTGCTAGTAATACAATTAACCTGGAGATATTTTCTAGACATGCAGCATTTAAAAAAGTGATATTTTAAAAAGCTCAAACTATCTACACACTCTATCTGCCTATTTAGACACCCTTTGCCTCGTATAGGGTTACATCAAACTCAGTGTCTGACTCATGTCAGTCCTGGTTTGACTGCTCCTATATGCCTCGTATAGGCCTATATGGGGCGTATAGTACCCCTCGTATAGGTCTCATATATGACCCCCGCCCCATATATGCCACGTATAGGCCTATATGGGGCGTATATAAGGTTTTTTTTTAACAAACATTTTATACAATATTAATCGTTTTAGCAAACTTTTATACAAAAACAAGTTTTCTATTTTAAATAAATAAAAATAACAAGTACATGATATGATACAACACCTGTATAGGCCTATACGAGACCTAAACCACACCTATAGTCCTATGCGAGACCTATACTACACCTACAGGCATATACAAGTTATTATAATTAATAATAGATTTTTTATAATTAATATTAGAGTTATTATAATTAATATGAGTTTTTATAATTAATATTAGAGTTATTATAATTAATATGAGTTGTTTTATAATTAATATTAGTGTTAATGATATTAATATGAGTTTTTTATAATTAATATGAGTGTTATTATAATTAATATGAGTTTTTCATAATTAATATTAGTGTTATTGATATTAATATGAGTTTTTTATAATTAATATTAGTGTTATGGATATTAAAAAGAGAAAACAAAAAAATTTAAAAATATATGCCCCATATAGGGCTAGACTGGGCGTATAGTGAGGTCCAAAAGACCATTATAACCCTGTTTTGCCTCCAGTCTAGGTCTAATTCAGGGGTAAAATACGCCTCATACAGGCCTATACTAGGCGTATAAGAGAGGCAAAAAAGACTATTATAGCCATGTTTTGCCCCCAGTCTAGGCCTAATTCAGGGGTAAAATGGTATTTTTCAAGTATACGCCCCATATAGGCCTATACGAGGCATATAAGACAAAATATGACATAATCAGAGATTCTCTTGGAAATTGAAAAACGTTATACGCTACGTATAGACCTATACGAGGCGTATACGAGGGTGTGTAAATAGGGACTAGGGTGTGTGAATATGTAGATCCGGCTCGGTTCGTTTACAACTGAGTTGATTTCGAGTCGAGCTTTTTTAGCGAGTCACGAACCATCAACTTTGAACACCACTAGCTATGGTTTAAAGGATGACAAATTGAACTGGCTGGATTGGGTGAGATGATTAGACTGGGTGGTTTTATTGGTAATGGCAGTTTAACAATTTGGTTTGATGGTTTAACTGTTTTCTTTTATTAAAGTTTTGAAATGATGAACGTGGTTCAGGGCCGACCCTCTGAGCATTGGCCAGATGAGCGGCGGCTAAGTGCTAAAAATCTAAGGGCTAAAAAATCTCTATATATACTTTTAACTGTGCCAATCTGTTTTATTATTTGAAGTTACAATCGTTTTAAAAGGCCGAAATTTAAACCCAAACTAAATAAGTAATGGTAAAATGGTATACTCAGTTTTAAAAGGCGCAAATTACAAACAATTAAACCCAAATTAAATATAATGTACCAATCGATTTAGGGGGTAGAGCTTGATTTTTTTTTATCTCGGTGAGGGTCCTAATTACAACCATTTTCGTAGATGGCCTAAGGTGGTTCATAATTATAGCTTATATACATAACTACATATTTCAATATAAAAAAAGTGTAAAAATAGTGAAAGGTAAACTGTTAGGTAGGTTTAGGGCTGTAAACGAACCGAACGAACACGAACAAGACCTTGTTCGTGTTCGTTTGTTAAGAAATATATGTGTTCGCGAACCGTTCATGAACACTTATCGAACGAGATATTATGTTCGTGTTCGTTTGTTAAGGAAATGAACTTGTTCGTGTTCGTTTGTGTTTGTTTGTTAATTTTAGGCAACAAATGTTGACGAACACAAATGAGCACAAACTAATGTTATGAACACAAATGGAAACAAACGAACACAAACAATCGTTCATGAACATAATATATAATACACTGACACTTATTAGATATTTAATTTGTCGGAATTTTGAAATATTTTAATAAATATAAAAACTAAAAACACTAATGAACTATCGAACACAAACGAACATGTTACCGAACGTTAACGAACATAAACGAACGAACACGGCCTATGTTCATGTTTGTTCATTTAACTAAACGAACGAAATTTCTTGTTCGTGTTCGTTTGTTTAATAAACGAACGAACACAAACGAACTTCACGCCGAACGTTTGGTTCATTTACAGCCCTAGGTAGGTTTAAACAGTCATTTCCAAGTTCAAACTAAACCGAATTGTTAAGCGACAAACCATCAAAACCAAACCACTGGATCTCAAAGCAGCCTGCGCCTGCTTAGGATTAAATGGTTCGATATTTTTAACGATTTAGTTACAACCTAGAAGGCTAGAATTAAAGGTTGGACTGTTAGGAAATAGAAATTAAAGAGTTGTGTTAGTTGTTAAACTCAATTTGTTACGTGCCAACCACCTCTTTCTTTAAATGTTGGGTTAAATAACACAAATATAATGTGGTTTAACACATATTTTAGGCACTTGGTGATTATTATTATTATTATTTATTTTTATTATTTTTTTTTGGTTGGACAAATTCATAATATACCACCAGTGTCTTTGTATTTATTCCTACCAGCTTTTTGCTAGTAATACAATTAACCTGGTCTTTTTATATATATATATATAAAGTGATTGCCGTTAAAAAAAAATACAATTAACCTGGCGATATTTTCTAGACATGCAGCATTTAAAAAAGTAATATTTTAAAAATTGAAACTTTATTGACCATTCTATGATTCTAGTGGTCTGCAGTTGTGCACAAGAAGGTTCACTTCATCAGAACCAAACCAAAATTTTCCGAATATTGAATAATGTTAACCAATAGGTTTTGGCGTTAAAGCTAAGAATCGCTAGGCGCTAGTTTGGAAAGTGAAGTGAATCGAAATTAACAGGGATTAATCGGATTGGGATTTTATATGTAATTTTCAGTTATATGTATACACACATTTTTTATGTATTTTTTTAAGTAGACATGTTTTAACACCTTATTCGACCCATATTAGTAGATAGGATTAACTGCAAGAATTTACAGGTTTTGCTCAAGAATCTGGCCTAAATTGGTTGGAATCATTAGACTACCACCGACTTTTGGCCAATTAGGACTGGATTTGACCACTGTTGACCGCCTACTAATTAATTGACCGATTAGATAAAAAAAATACTCGGTGAACCTGGGACTAGCGATTAATCGAAAGCCAGTCGGGATTTTTACAACCATGACGTTAACCAATCGGTTTTAGATTAATCGTTTTTTATTTTGAGTACGAGTCGGTCACGATTAATTTGAGAGGAACTAAAATTTCACGAACTGCCTTTGTTTTGCATCTTTTTCTTGTGAGATAAAGTTTTGGAATTGTTAAAAGTTTCGTGAAGGCTTCAAACCATTCATATATCATAAAATTCATTCATATATATCATAAAATTCATATATATCATAAAATTCAAACTAAATGAATAGTGAATTTAGGGTATATTAGAATATGAGGTATGGGGCGGGGTTGTGGCGTGGATTGGGTATAAACGCCTAAATCACCACCCCGGGTGGGTTTGGAAATTTAGGGTATATTAGAATATGGGGTATGGGGCGGGGTTGTGGCGTGGGTTTGGTACAAATGCCCAAGTCACCACCCCGAGTGGGCTTGGGTTTCGACGTGGCCCCTTAGGCGGGGGTTTCAGCCCGGGCGTTGGACGGGGCTATCAAGATTACATGACGGGATCTCATTGGCCAAGACAAGTAGCCGTTTGGGCTAGCCGTTGGCCAACGACTATGTGTTTAAAAAAATTATTCACTATAAATACTCACACTTCTATTCATTTTTTACCACAACTACTCCACCTCTTCTATAATCATCTCTATCTTATTTAAAAAAAAAAAATTCTCATCCAACCACAATACGAAAAATGAATCCTCATAATCATGGTTTTGACATGAACAATCCGTGGGCATTCCAAGAAACACCTATATGATAAAATTCAAACTAAATGAATAGTGAATTTAGGGTATATTAGAATATGGGGTATGGGGCGGGGCTGTGGCGTGGGTTGGGAATAAACGCCTAAGTCACCACCCCGGGTGGGCTTGGGAATTTAGGGTATATTAGAATATGGGGTATGGGGCGGGGTTGTGGCGTGGGTTTGGTACAAACGCCCAAGTCACCACCCCGGGTGGGCTTGGGTTTCGACGTGGCCCCTTGGACGGGGGTTTCAGCCCGGGCGTTGGACGGGGCTATCAAGATGACATGACGGGATCTCATTGGCCAAGACAAGTAGCCGTTTGGGCTAGCCGTTGGCCAACGACTATGTGTTTAAAAAAATTATTCACTATAAATACTCACACTTCTATTCATTTTTTACCACAACTACTCCACCTCTTCTATAATCATCTCTATCTTATTTTAAAAAAAAAATTATCATCCAACCACAATACGAAAAATGAATCCTCATAATCGTGGTTTTGACCTGAACAATCCGTGGGCATTCCAAGAAACACCTAGCCCATCATCCAATCGTCCAATTGCTCCCTTTTTAATACACTCCACGAGGCCGGATATGGCTGGTTATGCATCGTTTATCTCGAATCGTTTGAAGAATGATGTCGGTCGAAAACACCAATGCCTTTCGCGCAACGCGCGTCATTGAAAAATACTAGTTTATACAATTTCTAAACATTAAAGAACAATCATCAAGTTTCATTAGTCCGTCATAAAAATTAAAAATATGTGTGGAACTTACTAAGGGCCAGAAGGTGGTCAAACCCTTCTACTTTTAGACATAGACTCATGATCATCATCATACTCAATAGAGATAGCAGAGTTAACGTAGGTGTCACACCCCAACCGATGGCGGAATCATCGGGGCGCGGCACTGAGCGAAACAGATTGTCCAGAAGTTTCCATAACAACTATCATTACCATTTAATTAAAGCAATACGTCCCATACCGTATCTTAAATAGTCAAACAAGTTATTACAGATAACATCAAAACAAATACTCTGTTCCGACAACTCAGATTTAAACATAACTAATTTATTTGTTGGTTTCTAGGACTCCAGTTCCTAGCTTCAATTTCATCACAGCCCGAGAAGCATATAAACAACCTAGGCACCTGTCACATACGTTAAAATAAAATCAATACATATAATGTAAAGGTGAGCATACAAGTTTGATAATAGCATATAGAGTTCGAATTCGTTTACGCATAACCAGCACGTACATATAGTGAAATGAAGCACGTTAGTTATCGACATAGATCCATCGATACCAATGACTGCGGGTTGACTGCCCGAGGCAGTTCGCAATACATGATTACCACCGTAATCCATGCAAGTAAAAGATCCTTAACAACCCCCGTGTGAACGGGTGCTGAGTCCAAACTATAGTACTATCGTTGCTAAGGCAGGTAGACAGCATTCCATGTGTAAACATAACAAACAAGCATTCATAAGCCACGTATAACATGCGTAAATGGTTTAACGTTAAAATAGCTTGAGTAGTGTGATAGTTGTAGTTTGAATATTCGTAATGTATGTAACACCCAAAAGTGCTAAAGCAAAAAGGGTTCGAGTATACTCACAGCGATTGTGGATTGAAGGGAGCGCTTTACAGCGAGTACGGTTAGCCTGAATAGATTTGATAACAACGATAAGTGGCGCGTAAATCAGTACAAGGTGAGCGTGGTTAGGATGGCTGATCGTGCGGATCAGCTATCCGTGAGAGGGAGTCATCCGTGCGCATGAACTATCCGTGCGGATGGTGATCCATCCGGATAAGCTATCCGTGCGTGCGAGCTGTCCGTGCGGATGGTAATCCGTGCGGATTAGTTGTGCGTGAGGATGGCTTATCCGTGCGGATTGGTTGTGCGTGCGGATGGCTTGTACGGACAAGTTGTTTGTGTGGATAAACGTTCAAGTGGATTGTTTCTTCCTAAGTGTGAGATGTGTTTGTGTATGATGGCTTGTGCTTTGGAGTTTTCGTTGTAGCATTTAGAAAACACATAAGTGTTTCTACCTTTCAAGCCGGTCGCGCGGACAACAATCCGTACGGATGGCAGTCCGTGCGGACATTGGTAATCCGTGCGGACAGTCTGTGCGCGCGGGCAGAGACAATCCGTCCGGATAGCCTGTCCGTGCGTACGACTTGGCCGTGCGGATGAACATTGTTTGAATTTTATTTTAAGGCCTTAGTATCTCATGATCCGAAGAGTAATCCATTCAGAGGTCGTCCGTCCGGATTGCTCATTCCTCGATACTCAAACCTTGTTTGGAAAGTGGGTCCCAAGGGTAGCTCGTCCGGGTGACAACCCGTCCGTATGGCCTGTGCGTGCGGACAGCTTGTCCGTGCGGACAGCTTGTCCGTGCGGATAGCTGGTCCGTGCGGACAGCTTCTGGTCTGATTGTTCCGTTCGTCTACTCTGGGTTTCTGTTGTCGTTTATCGAGACGTTCTGGTTACATGGCAACCACTTGGAGTTGTATTCTCACCCGCTTTCGAGTTCCCAAGTAAACTCCGCGCCTCGTTTACCTTCCCATCGAACTTTCACAATGGGAATGCGTGAGTGCCTGAGTTCTTTGGTCTGGCGATCCATGATTTCGACAGCCTTTTCCACGAAGTGTAATGTTTCGTTCACTTGTAGATCATCTAGAGGAACATGTAAGCCGTGGTCGGCGATGCACTTTCGGAGGTTTGACACGTGGAAAGTCGGATGGACATTGCTAAGTTCCTCCGGTAATTCGAGTCTGTAGGCGACTTTTCCGATCCTTTCGAGAATCTTAAAGGGTCCAACATATCGAGGCGCGAGTTTCCCCTTCTTGCCGAATCGGACTACACCCTTCCAAGGTGATACCTTTAGGAGTACGTAGTCACCAACGCCATATTCACGGGGTTTGCGCTTTTTATCGGCGTAAACTTTCTGTCGATCCCGAGCTTTCGCTAGGTTGTCCCGAATTTGGAAAATTTTGTCTGTCGTTTCTTGTAGCAGCTCCGGACCGGTTAGTTGCGAGTGACCGATCTCGTGCCACACAATAGGCGATCGACATCTTCTTCCGTATAAGGCCTCGAAAGGTGCCATCTGGATGCTAGCCTGGTAGCTGTTGCAAAAAGACAGCTAAATCCAACATAAATACAAGAAAAGGAACATTAGTGGACTGCCCGGACCCTCAACGGCACCTTCCAAAGCAAAATAGAGAAAACAGAAGGCTGAACACGCCCCGTGCTCAGCCAGCACGGGGCCGTGCCCAAGAAGCAGCAGAAAAGACAAACCTATAGAAGCTTCTATTGCCCATCACGGGGCCGTGCTCAGCGGACACGGGGGCGTGTCGAAAGTACAGCAGGCGCATTTATTGTAATTGCGAATTACAATTAATGAGGAGAGAGAGTGTCAGACGGACACGGGGCCGTGCCCAGCGGACACGGGGCCGTGTCCAGCTCTCTGTTCAGCCTATAAATAGGAGTGCTTTGATTTATTTCATCTCATCCCTTGGCACACCACCTCTCTCACACTTCATCCACCACCCACCACCATCACAACACCATCATCCACCACCATCATCCATTGTCCATCGTAGAGTGTGTGAGTCGTCTCGGGATCCAAGATTGATCGTAAGAGTTCTTGACAATCAAGGCCATGTTTGCCTAAGTCTCTTACATCACTTGGTGAAGACAAAGTGTCTAGTATAATACTTTTTTATTTCTAATCTTTTGCACTTTTTATTTGGTTTTGTATTAATGACTTTAATAACTAGTTACTTATGTTGAAGGTGATCTTTCCTTATCGTTTGTCCGTGGTGTCTTGGCATTATTTTACTGTCTATATAAAATAAAGGATTTTCACCATTCATAACTCCACGGTCTATATGGAGATATGTTGGCTACCTGGTAGGGGGTTAAGGGAACGGTTTGGTAAAGGTCTTGCCATTGTTCAGCGTTTAGAGGTCCTGCAATGGACCTGGGTCAAATTTAGTAGGACCTCCTTCAATACTTCACGGTATTGGATGGCGGGGGTCCAAACTCTTTGATCCCCTCATAAGTTAACTACTATTAATACTATAACCCGGCTATTTAGGACTGTATCCCTGCTGACTCAGACTACTTAGCCGAGGGTAACGTCACCGCCAAAAGCGGGGCCTACCACAATACTGCATTAATAACTTAATTCATTATCTTCCAATAATCCACCCCTTTAGGATTGTATCCCTGCTGACTCAAACTACTGGGGTGAGGGTAACGTCACCTTCAAAAGAGGGGCCTACTACAATAACTAAGATAATCTCTTAATTATGTGCAAAAGTGCGGAAATAATCAAAGGTTATACTAGATACGAGTCGGAACCAAGTGATTCATCTTGTCTATCTGTTTTTATTTTTATTTTTATTTTCAGCATTTTAGTTAGTTTTATTTTTCTTAGTTCAAAACATTTTTCTAAACTTTTATTTTGGTTAGACGTTGAGGATAAACCGGTACTAAAAGCTCTTGTGTCCTTGGACGACCTCGGTATCTTACCAACGCTATACTACACTCAACGATGGGTGCACTTGCCCATATGTGTGTTTAGTGTTAGTGAAATATCGTGTTTTATAAATTTAAAACTTGGCTAAAATAAGTGTTAAAAAGGGCTTAAAATATACACCTAATATATATAACACTTTACCGCACATCAAGTTTTTTTTGGCGCCGTTGCCGGGGACACAAGGATTTTAAGAAAGTTAGGAATCAACGGCCTAATCATATTTTGTTTTTCTTTTTATTTTTTTAGGATTTTCTTAGTTTTTCAGCTTCTGCAGCTCTCAGCACGGGCCGTGCCCGGTCAGACACGGGCCGTGCCCAGCAATCATCACTGGCAGTTTTGTTTTCTGAGTTACAGAGAGCTAAACACGGGGCCGTGTCGGTGCAACACGGGGTCGTGTCCAACTCCCAGTAACAGGGATCCAGAAATAAATTACTGTGCCTCTGAACACGGGCCGTGTTCATTGAGCACGGGGCCGTGGTGAACATTCTGACCAGCGTTCTTTTCTGTTTTTGTTGCAGGACTTGGAACCCAGGCGCCACATTTGAACCTCCTACGTAGTGCATGAGCTCCAGTTCTAATAGAGACATAAAAGAACCCCTAGAAGAACCCGAGCGCTTTCTCAGAAAAAGACTAAAAGCTAAAAATCAAGAGAAAGCTTCGGGGGACCCACTTCCAATGGCGGACCAACGTACCCTCATGGATTATCTACGGCCTACCGTAGGCAATCTTGGCGCCGCTATCAATGCCCCGAATGTCGAGGCCAAAAACTTCGAACTTCGGCCGCATTTGATACAAATGCTCCAAAACTCCGCAACCTTCCATGGGCTTGCGGACGAGGATCCCCATCTACATATTACTAACTTCTTAGAAATATGTGATACCTTCCGGATCAATGGAGCATCAAATGACGCCATCCGCCTTCGAATGTTTCCTTTTCCACTAAAAGACCGAGCTAAGGCTTGGCTTAACACCCTCCCAGCTGGATCGGTAAACACCTGGGATGAACTCGCCCAAAAGTTTTTGTAAAAGTATTTCCCTCCTGCTAAAACGGCTAAATTAATGACTGAAATTAATACATACTCACAAGAGGATGGGGAATCCTTATATGAAACTTGGGAAAGGTTCAAGGAGCTTCTAAGAAAGTGTCCTCACCATGGTCTAGCGGTATGGCAACAAGTATCCACTTTCTACAATGGATTGTTGCCACACACAAGACAAACACTTGATTCAAGCTCCGGGGGACTCTTAGGTAATCGTCGCCCAAATGAAATATATAACCAAATTGAGGAAATTGCTCAAACCAATTTTCAATGGCACACTCCCCGAGGTAATAAATCTATTGCCCCGGGCGCCCATAAGGTTGATGAAAGCACCTCTTTACAAGCCCAAATCGAGGCCCTCTCTTCAAAAATCAAAAGGCTAGAAATGACAAAAACGGCCTCGGTTATGGCTTGTGAAGGGTGTGGTGGGTCACATGAAAATTGGAGTTGTATGAAAGAATTAGATGAACAAACTGAAACGGTAAACTACATGGATAATAGACCTAGGCCGTCGGGTCCTCCAACGGGTACCTACAACCAAGGATGGCGTAACCACCCAAATCTTGGTTGGAGAGATCCCGGAAGTAGTAGTACCCAACAAAACCAACGAACTAATTTTCAACAACCGCAAAATTTTCCTCAACAACAAAGTGGAAGAGAAAGGCTTGAAGATACTGTATCTCGCCTCATCTCTGACACTGAAAAGAAGAACTCGGATCAATTTCAACAATTGGAATCGAATTTCAGAAATCAACAAGCTAGCATTCAAAACGTTGAAAAACAATTAAATCAACTAGCTCAAAATTTCTCCGAGAGACCACAAGGCGCATTACCCAGTAATACCGAACCAAACCCAAAGGCACCAGTCCATCTCATCACATTAAGAAATCGAACCGTGGGTCCCGAGGATGCTCCATTGCCGCCAAATGAAAGAAGCCATTCTAGCCAGACTGTAACTCCTCCTGCGCCAGAAAAGGTTTCTACACCAAATCAAGAGCCCACCAAGACTCCTCCAATCCCGTACCCCGGTAGGTTAAATAGTCAAAAGACCGATGAGCAATTCGCAAAGTTCGAAAGTTTACTAAAACAATTGCATGTTAATATTCCTTTTATTGAGGTCTTAACCCAAATGCCTAAATATGCAAAATTCATGAGGGATTTCCTCACTCAGAAAAGGAAAATTGAATCATTGCAATTAGTTAACTTAGGCGAAGAATGCTCAGCTCTAGTACTCAACAAACTTCCACAAAAGAAAATCGACCCCGGGAGCTTCACAATCCCTTGTTCGATTGGGAAGTCCCCCGTCCGAAATGCTTTAGCTGATCTTGGGGCTAGCATCAACCTCATGCCCACCTCAATGTTCAAGCGACTCGGCCTAGGAACAACAAGCCCTACAAAGATGAGCATACAACTCGCCGACAGGTCCGTCAAATTCCCACATGGTGTTGCCGAAAATCTGTTAGTCAAGGTCGACAAATTCGTCTTTCCAACCGACTTTGTCATCCTAGACATGGAAGAAGACACCGAGGTCCCTCTCATCCTCGGGAGGCCATTTCTAGCCACCGCTCAAGCAGTGGTGGATATGAACGACGGAACTCTAACATTGAAGTTTGGGGAGGAGGAAGTGAAATTTGAATGTGGAAAGCGAGTAGAGGAAGAAGATCCGGTCAACTACATGAAGGTCATAGACTCAAGCTTGGATGACGCTCTCCGACGGTGTAACATGGGATGCAACACATCCCACTTGGGTAACATATGACCAGGCTTTGGGTCTAGCCAAGGACCCTTATAAACGTGGCGCACCATGGAGGCATTCCACGGAACTATCCTTAGTTTAATTTTCAGGAATAAAACACACTCATGGTGGTAAAGGATGAAAATGGGAACGAGAAAAATGATCCCATGCACAAGAACGAGGCAACCCGACAATTTTCTCCATTTCAGAAGGTTCAACACGGGCCGTGCCCAACCAACACGGCCCCGTGTCGAACCACCTGCAGAAAAACGCCCAGTTCAGGTACCTGGACACGGGCCGTGTTCACCCAACACGCCCCCGTGTCCAACCTTCTGTTTGACTTATTTCAATTTTGTTACTGGCACTTGAACACGGGGCCGTGCCCGGATAACACGGGGCCGTGTTCAGTGCCCAGTAACACAAAATTTTGCTTTTTAAACACTATTTTACACATCTAATCAACCTAAAAATTTATTTTTGGGACACATTGAGGACAATGTGTAATTTAAGTGTGGGGGGGGATGCTAAAACCTTGAATTTTGCAAGTCCTAAATACAAGCCTTACACAAAACTCTATTGGAACCGCTAATCACCCCAAATTTTTTCAAAAATAACATTTTTTTTACTTGTCTTGGTTTAACTCGGGAAATTCAAGATCTCAAAAAGGTTATATTTTTACAAATTTACAACCGATAGCGTAGTGATAAAAAGAACCAACATAAGAAAATTATGAAAAGGCATGACAAACTTATTTAAAATTTGATTATATATACTTGATCACATAAAAACCCATTCCCACAAAAGTGAGTTTTGAGCCTTTATTGAGCACACAGTTACATATCATTTGACTAAATGCTCATTTTTCGTTTCTTGTGTGAATAGCCGCTTGGTTCTTACGACTCTAGAACTTGCCATGACAATACATTCCCGGTCCTTATCAACTTAAACCCGAGTAAGTAAATGATGGAGGCATTAGGACTAACCTTTTTCATTTCTACACCATTATTTTTCTTTTTCTTTTACCACCTACCCAAAAAATCCCCCTAGTTAGCCCCTTTAAGCCTAAACCTTTTCGTTTCATCACCCAAACAAAAAACCCTTTCATCCACCAAAAACCTTTTTCATTTTTAACCCTTTATTTTAGTAACAAGTTCGGTTCTTCGTGAAAAAAAAAATTGATAATGATGAAGCAAAAAGAAAATAAACAAACAAAGTAATAAAAAATAACTTTGTTTGAATAAAAGCTTCATTAAAAAATAAAAAGTTGCAAAAATACGAAAACCGACACTTGTTACGCTTTTAGCCCTTTTTCTACTAACCACTAACCCAACCACCTACCTTTAACCCTAACCAACCCTTAACCCACAAAGTCCTCTTGATATCTACAAAGGTATAAAAGTTAAAAAGGAGGAGGATTGATTTCTTGGCAAGCCTATGGTAGGAATAAGTTCCATGCCGCTCTCGAGTGATTCACTAAAAATACACCTTCGGCCGAGTGTGAGTGAATTCCCCGCGAGGTATGTGAACTTGTATATAAATAGAATTTTAAAAAAGGCATGTTATGCCCAAATAAGTAATTTCTTTTATGAACAGTTCTAAATAAATCATTACGAATAGGAGTGTAAATAAATAAAAATAAAACCCAAAAAGATCTTGGAGATCCCGACACTCTACGACAAGCCCAAAACCTTCTCTTCTACCTATTCCATTTGGGAGTGTAAGCCACATATTAAAGAGTTTTGCTTGAGGACAAGCAAAAGTTCAAGTGTGGGGGTATTTGATGTGTGTAAAATGCAACATATAAATTACATCAAATGAGGCATAAAACTAACCCTTTTTTAGTACTAATATTGGAAAAAGAGTGTTTTTGTCTTCCTTTTGTATTTTCAGGATTAAATGAGCTCAAGAACGCAAAAGAAGCAAAAAGACAGCTAAATCCAACATAAATACAAGAAAAGGAACATTAGTGGACTGCCCGGACCCTCAACGGCACCTTCCAAAGCAAAATAGAGAAAACAGAAGGCTGAACACGCCCCGTGCTCAGCCAGCACGGGGCCGTGCCCAAGAAGCAGCAGAAAAGACAAACCTATAGAAGCTTCTATTGCCCATCACGGGGCCGTGCTCAGCGGACACGGGGGCGTGTCGAAAGTACAATAGGCGCATTTATTGTAATTGCGAATTACAATTAATGAGGAGAGAGAGTGTCAGACGGACACGGGGCCGTGCCCAGCGGACACGGGGCCGTGTCCAGCTCTCTGTTCAGCCTATAAATAGGAGTGCTTGGATTCATTTCATCTCATCCTTTGGCACACCACCTCTCTCACACTTCATCCACCACCCACCACCATCACAACACCATCATCCATTGTCCATCGTAGAGTGTGTGAGTCGTCTCGGGATCCAAGATTGATCGTAAGAGTTCTTGACAATCAAGGCCATGTTTGCCTAAGTCTCTTACATCACTTGGTGAAGACAAAGTGTCTAGTATAATACTTTTTTATTTCTAATCTTTTGCACTTTTTATTTGGTTTTGTATTAATGACTTTAATAACTAGTTACTT
Source organism: Helianthus tuberosus (assembly GCA_030545235.1). NCBI lineage: Eukaryota > Viridiplantae > Streptophyta > Magnoliopsida > Asterales > Asteraceae > Helianthus > Helianthus tuberosus. The sequence continues at coordinate 139,327,020 of CM060426.1, read as the reverse complement.
ATGTTGAAGGTGATCTTTCCTTATCGTTTGTCCGTGGTGTCTTGGCATTATTTTACTGTCTATATAAAATAAAGGATTTTCACCATTCATATCTCCACGGTCTATATGGAGATATGTTGGCTACCTGGTAGGGGGTTAAGGGAACGGTTTGGTAAAGGTCTTGCCATTGTTCAGCGTTTAGAGGTCCTGCAATGGACCTGGGTCAAATTTAGTAGGACCTCCTTCAATACTTCACGGTATTGGATGGCGGGGGTCCAAACTCTTTGATCCCCTCATAAGTTAACTACTATTAATACTATAACCCGGCTATTTAGGACTGTATCCCTGCTGACTCAGACTACTTAGCCGAGGGTAACGTCACCGCCAAAAGCGGGGCCTACCACAATACTGCATTAATAACTTAATTCATTATCTTCCAATAATCTACCCCTTTAGGATTGTATCCCTGCTGACTCAAACTACTGGGGTGAGGGTAACGTCACCTTCAAAAGAGGGGCCTACTACAATAACTAAGATAATCTCTTAATTATGTGCAAAAGTGCGGAAATAATCAAAGGTTATACTAGATACGAGTCGGAACCAAGTGATTCATCTTGTCTATCTGTTTTTATTTTTATTTTTATTTTCAGCATTTTAGTTAGTTTTATTTTTCTTAGTTCAAAACATTTTTCTAAACTTTTATTTTGGTTAGACGTTGAGGATAAACCGGTACTAAAAGCTCTTGTGTCCTTGGACGACCTCGGTATCTTATCAACGCTATACTACACTCAACGATGGGTGCACTTGCCCATATGTGTGTTTAGTGTTAGTGAAATATCGTGTTTTATAAATTTAAAACTTGGCTAAAATAAGTGTTAAAAAGGGCTTAAAATATACACCTAATATATATAACACTTTACCGCACATCAGAAGCATCACAGTAGACAATGAAATTATCGTTCCCGTCGGGTAGTGTGAGAACAGGAGCATTGCAAAGCATGTGTTTGAGGGTTCGAAAGGCAGACTCTTGTTTGGTTCCCCAGACAAAAGGCTGATCCTTGTGAGTGAGAGAGGTAAGTGGTACAGCAGTCTTCGAGAATCCCTCGATAAATCGTCGATAATAGCCTGCTAGCCCGAGAAAGGAACGGGCTTCAGACGGGTTCTTAGGTGTAACCCAGCTCTTAACAGCTTCAATCTTCGCAGGATCAACGTGAATACCCTGACTATTTACGATGTGACCCAGAAACTGAACCTCCCCCAACCAAAACTCGCACTTGGAGAATTTGGCGTAGAGTTGGTTCCCCTGGAGTAACTCGAGGACCAAACATAGATGTTGCGCGTGTTCGGCTCTCGTCTTGGAATAGATCAAGACATCGTCGATGAACACGATGACGAAGCGGTCGAGATATGGTTTGCACACTCGATTCATCAGATCCATGAAAACTGCTGGTGCATTTGTTAGGCCAAAAGGCATGACAACGAATTCGTAATGGCCGTAACGAGTGCGAAACGCGGTTTTGGGTATATCCTCCTCCTGTATATGCAGCTGATGATATCCTGAACGCAGATCGATCTTCGAGAAACACGTAGCGCCTTGTAGTTGGTCAAACAAATCGTCGATTCGAGGCAGAGGATAGCGGTTCTTGATAGTCAACTTATTCAATTCCCGGTAGTCGATGCACATCCGGAACGACCCGTCCTTCTTTTTAACGAAAAGGACTGGTGCGCCCCAAGGAGAGGTGCTCGGGCGAATAAAGCCTTTCTCAAGTAATTCCTGGAGTTGGGTTGAGAGTTCGCGCATTTCGGACGGCGCGAGTCGATAAGGAGCTCTGGCGATGGGATTAGCTCCAGGAATGAGATCAATGCGAAAATCAACATCGCGCTTCGGTGGTAGTCCGGGAAGGTCCTCTGGAAAAACTTGAGGGAATTCCCGAACCACAGGAACGTCTTTTACTTCCTTCTTTTCTTTCTTTTCCTTCTCCGCTGCTACGACATTAGCCAAGAAAGCCCTGTATTCCTTGCGGAGATACTTGCTAGCTTGTAGGCATGACATAAACTTGAGACCCTTCGAAGTAGTATCACCATAAACACACAACGAATCACCGTTTGCGAGCGAAAAACGAATCATTTTATCGAAGCACACAACTTCGGCATGGTTTTCGCGAAGAAAGTCCATGCCTACTATGACGTCGAAACTTCCGAGTTGCATCGGAATGATGTCGATTGAGAAGATGTGATTGTTGAGCTCGAGAGTGCAATCCCGAATAACAGAGTTTACAGCGACGGTTCTTCCGGTAGCGACTTCAACATCGAATGCAGAGGAGAGTCGGGAACGTTTACGACTAAGGAGTTTCTTAAATTCGAGTGACACAAAGCAATTATCGGCTCCGGTATCAAACAAACATGAAGCATAAATACCATTCACAAGGAACGTACCATTGACCACGTTGTTGTCGGCCTGGGCTTGACGCACATTGAGATTGAAAGTTTTGGCGCGTGCGGCCTGTTGTTGCTGCTGTGGTTGCTGCTGTTGCGGTTCTTGTTTCACTACCCTGTTCGGGCACATGTTGGCGAAATGGTTCGGGTCGCCACACGTGAAGCATGCTCTGGCTTTGGCTGCGGGTGCCGGAGGAGCTTGTTGACCCTGTGGGGCAGCGAGTAGAGCTTGATTGGCAGGAGCTTGACGAATACGGCAGTTGGCAGTAAAGTGGCCGTAGACATTGCAATGAGCACAGAAGCGGCATTGAATAGCAGTCGGGTGATGATAGGTGCAAGTAAGGCAGAGCGGGTGTGGTCCAGTATATGCACGCTTTGCAGGCGGTGCATTGGCCACAGGCGCCGCTACTTGACGCTGTTGGGCAGGTACAGCTTGGGTCGGTGCAGCAGTAATCGCACAGTTCTTGTTGGTGGAGCTGTTCTTTCTCTTGTTGCTCGACGAGGTGGTTTCAGTAGTTGGTGCACCAGTAGTGGCTTGATGCAGATGCTTGGAGGTCTTATCCCACACCCCAGCCTTAACCCTTTTGTCATTGAGTTCAGCGGCTAGTAGATAGGTTTCCTCGATCGTGGTAGTCTTAGCCGCTTGCACGAAATCAGCAACGCAGTCGGGCAAAGCTCCGATGTACTTCTTGATGGTCATCTCAGGAGTCTTGACCTGGTCAGGACATATAATGCTGAGCTGTTTGAAGCGAGCAGTGAGGCCAGCATTGTCTCCATCCTTCTGATGTATGTGCCAAAATTCATCTTCAAGCTTTTGACGCTCGTAAGGAGGGCAGAATTCCTCTAGCATGACTTCCTTGAGCTCGTCCCACGACAAACCGTAAGCTGCATCATTCCCTCTTTTGTTCCTCTCGGCCATCCACCAGTCTAAAGCACGGGACTGAAAGACGCCGGTAGCGTTCAGAGTTCGAAGGTCATCAGGGCAACCACTTTGTCGCAGAGTAACCTCGATAGAGTCAAACCAGTGGAATAGTGCAGTAGGGCCTCCTTCGCCTGTGAATTCTTTCGGCCCACATGACTTGAATTGTTTTAAACTGAAAGGTCTTGCGACAGCTCTAGGACCTTCAGTCCTCGATTCCTCGGATGATTTGCTGGCATTCTCATAGGCATCGCTCACCGCCTTTGCTACAACTTTCGCGACGATGGAAGCAAGGCGTCTGTCCTTCTTTTCCTGGCGAGAGAGTGGATGACGGGATCCAGACGACATTGTCTGCAATAGACATCGCCATGGAACTCAACACATGTATTCGAATCTCACCTCACACGTCTACTACTACTAAAGCTCAGTAACACGTACCATGTACACGCATATAGTCACAAAATCACATAATTGCACAAAATCACATAAACACATAGAGCACATAATCACAATATTCCTAAACACGTAAGCATAACAGCAAGAAACACGTATAACTTAATCACTAAAAGCAGTCAGAAAACAGAAACCTAGTATTCAGAGTTTGCGAGTGTTCGAAAGCAGTGTAGCGCGAGCGATTTGTCAATGTCGTGTCGTGTGAGTTTTGTGTTTTTAGCAGAAGCAATAGTGTTGGGTCGAAACCAATAGTACCTCAAAACGTTAACAAATAACAGAAAAGCACATAAAATCTTCATAAAGGTCGATAAATCAAAAGTAGATTGTCTGCGGCTAATAGACTTCGACTAACCAAAGTGGCTCGACTATTCGCAAGGATCTTGTGTGCACAATTACCTCCAGGACTATGCCTTTGCCTCGATTCTTGGGCGTTGGCGCAATTCCCATTGGTTATGTTGTGTCTTTAGATCGTTGGAGTCCATCGAACTTTGGTGAGAGTTTTTGTATAAAAGCAGGACGAGTCGTCAAGGTTAGGGTTTCACCCCTATCTTGCAACTTCCGTCCTCGTTTTTGATAAAAATTGAGGAGATTATTCATCAAAATATGGATTTCACTCCTGATTTGGTATGATTCTCCTCGTTTGTAGCTAAAACGTAAGTTGATTAGGCAACTTTAGTCGAGAGTTTGCGGTTTTCACACCTATTCCCGGCCTCATTACCTGTTCACAACTTGAAAATTCGAGTGCAATGATAGAAAAGAACGAGTGATAGTGGTGAGTTTACGCATACGCGTGAGTCGGTTTGTTGGTTCTTAACTATAGACTAGGTCTCTAAGACTTCGACCCGGACTAGGTCGAGTCTTGCCTAAATTCCTATAGTTATGGCTCTGATACCAATCTGTCACACCCCAACCGATGGCGGAAGCATCGGGGCGCGACACTGAGCGAAACAGATTGTCCAGAAGTTTCCATAACAACTATCATTACCATTTAATTAAAGCAATACGTCCCATACCGTATCTTAAATAGTCAAACAAGTTATTACAGATAACATCAAAACAAATACTCTGTTCCGACAACTCAGATTTAAACATAACTAATTTATTTGTTGGTTTCTAGGACTCCAGTTCCTAGCTTCAATTTCATCACAGCCCGAGAAGCATATAAACAACCTAGGCACCTGTCACATACATTAAAATAAAATCAATACATATAATGTAAAGGTGAGCATACAAGTTTGATAATAGCATATAGAGTTCGAATTCGTTTACGCATAACCAGCACGTACACATAGTGAAATGAAGCACGTTAGTTATCGACATAGATCCATCGATACCAATGACTGCGGGTTGACTGCCCGAGGCAGTTCGCAATACATGATTACCACCGTAATCTATGCAAGTAAAAGATCCTTAACAACCCCCGTGTGAACGGGTGCTGAGTCCAAACTATAGTACTATCGTTGCTAAGGCAGGTAGACATCATTCCATGTGTAAACATAACAAACAAGCATTCATAAGCCACGTATAACATGCGTAAATGGTTTAGCGTTAAAATAGCTTGAGTAGTGTGATAGTTGTAGTTTGAATATTCGTAACGTATGTAACACCCAAAAGTGCTAAAGCAAAAAGGGTTCGAGTATACTCACAGCGATTGTGGATTGAAGGGAGCGCTTTACAGCGAGTACGGTTAGCCTGAATAGATTTGATAACAACGATAAGTGGCGCGTAAATCAGTACAAGGTGAGCGTGGTTAGGATGGCTGATCGTGCGGATCAGCTATCCGTGAGAGGGAGTCATCTGTGCGCATGAACTATCCGTGCGGATGGTGATGCGTGCGGATGGTGATCCATCCGGATAAGCTATCCGTGCGTGCGAGCTGTCCGTGAGGATGGTAATCCGTGCGGATTAGTTGTGCGTGCGGATGGCTTATCCGTACGGATTGGTTGTGCGTGCGGATGGCTTGTACGGACAAGTTGTTTGTGTGGATAAACGTTCAAGTGGATTGTTTCTTCCAAAGTGTGAGATGTGTTTGTGTATGATGGCTTGTGCTTTGGAGTTTTCGTTGTAGCATTTAGAAAACACATAAGTGTTTCTACCTTTCAAGTCGGTCGCGCGGACAACAATCCGTACGGATGGCAGTCCGTGCGGACATTGGTAATCCGTGCGGACAGTCTGTGCGCGCGGGCAGAGACAATCCGTCCGGATAGCCTGTCCGTGCGTACGACTTGGCCGTGCGGATGAACATTGTTTGAATTTTATTTTAAGGCCTTAGTATCTCATGATCCGAAGAGTAATCCATTCAGAGGTCGTCCGTCCGGATTGCTCATTCGTCGATACTCAAACCTTGTTTGGAAAGTGGGTCCCAATGGTAGCTCGTCCGGGTGACAACCCGTCCGTATGGCCTGTGCGTGCGGACAGCTTGTCCGTGCGGATAGCTGGTCCGTGCGGACAGCCTCTGGTCTGATTGTTCCGTTCGTCTACTCTGGGTTTCTGTTGTCGTTTATCGAGACGTTCTGGTTACGTGGCAACCACTTGGAGTTGTATTCTCACCCGCGTGACTAGACCGGTCAGGAACCACCCTAACTCGGCCTGTCGGCGACTCAGAACGGTCATTCCGGTTGACCCCGAAATCAGGTGTAACACCCTGAATTTTTTTTTTTTTTTTTTTTTTTTGTAAAGTATACGACAAACAACATGTAATTATGACTACATATTCTTTGTAAAAATACGGGTTTGTTTAAACCTTAAAATTATAAAATAATACAACATAACATAATTGAGTACGTCGTTTAAACATTTCAAAAGTTGTTTAGCAAACAGTTTACATCATAAACATTGTTTAAACCGAGTTAATTTATGCGGAAGCTTCAAGAGTATGTGTTCGGTTCTTCAAAAGTTGCTTGATCGTCACCCATAATCCTTGAGTACCTAAGACTGAAATGTTTACATAAACATTTATATTAGAATGCTTAGAAATGATACTTGATCGAAACTACGATCGAAATGAATTTGAAAATTTACAATTATATAAAATTTATAAACATTCAGGCCCTACCGTAACTTACGGTTTCACCGTAAGTTACGGTGTTCAATTTCCAATAATGGTTCACCGTAAACCAGTAGACTCACACCGTAAGCTCCTGACCTTTACCGTAAGTTACGGTACTACCGTAACTTACGGTAGTCCCTGTAAATCCATCTTTTGGTTGCTTTGTTCATTATACTCAAGCCTAAATCTCGGGTTTCGCTCTTTCTAACATACCAATACATTAGTTTCTCGAAATTCTAATATGTTACATATGAACCAATATCAAAGATCAATCAATCATATTAAAAAATATCATGCATATCACGTTATATCAATTTACTAATGTGCAAGGTTCAAATTACGGGTTTCTTATGAATTATTAACCCGTTTTACCTATCTACTCCTTTTGACCCGTGAAGGGAAGTTAGACACTTTTAACTATAAGTCTATATATAAGCGTACCTGGCTCGGGTCAACATATTGACCCGTTTTAAGACCTTGTCTCTATAATATGCTAATTCATAGCCTCGCTAATTCATAAACCAATTACCCTGCGAGCATGAGACTCGACATACACTTATTAGTCGTTAATTGTCAAATGGTATAAATATTACCATTTGACCCGTTTGGTCTAGACTGCCAAATATTTTGTGCTTAATATTAAATGGTGTTGTTTTAAACTTCAACTCTTTTTCGTCTACACATGACTAATTCGTCGTTTTACTCTTTTTATTCGTTTAGGCTTACCTTAATAAGTAGCCATTCAAAAACTCATTTTATATATATGTCATCTCGTGACCAATTACCATTTCGCTCATTTTACCATTAAACATGGTTTATCATTATTTTATATGTCCCGACCCGTTTCATTTCGTGTCGGAACCATATTTCAAATATAGCTTTTGTCGTATTTACAACCTATGAATAAACACATAACTTACAAAAGAGGGCGTAAGCTTTACTTACCTTGCATCCGGTTATGCTCTTTTTCTGCGTACTTGATTCGTTTGACCCGCTTCTTTCCCAAGTCTTCATCTAGCTTGTCTAGAGTCAAACTATCATCATCACAATTCGTAAGACGGTTAGATTAGTCATAATCATTTACGACTATTCCATCCTACGGGTTTTATGTCGAATTTATCATTCGTCCATATCAAAATTATCATTCGATCTAATCATTGGTCAGTTTGACTTTTTAAAAGTCAATTGACTTATCAACATATTCAAATGAACATTTGGTTCAATGAACTCACTTAGGCATATTTCATCCGAACTCTTAACGAAATAAAATTTTACATACTAACTAGTAGGCCGCGATTTCATTTAGGCATTTCATATCACTGAAAATGGGCTGTTTTTGGTGACTTGTTTAACCTGTTTACATGTCTTCAAAAATTATGTTTTTTTTATATGGCGTACATCTCAGAGGGTTAGGCCTTGTGTTAAAATTTCAAGATCTAACTCTTTACCAAAAATTCATAAAAATTCATTTACTAAGCTGCAATCAGATTCGTCACTTCTGACTGCAGCTTACGGAAAAATTCATTTAAAATTCCTCGTTTATCCGATTGACGAAATTCCAATTGGCGATTCTTTTAATCACTTAAAACTTTCTACAGTAAAAATTTGAGACCATAACTCAATTCCTAAATTGAGTTATGACATTCGTAATGGGCTGCAATTTCTGCCAGAAAACGCAGCTTGAACCTTTGATACGGAAAAATTCATAAAACGCTCAATTCTCGTCGAAAAAATGCGATTCCAGTGGGGTTTTAAAGATATTTCCTGGAATTACATTTTAGACTCAAGAAACACATGTTTTTATTACGTTTTGTCCAGGTTACAGCCGATACAAGTCGGTTGTAAATTCTGATCAAGAGTCGTTTGAATTCAGCTTTCAATTTAAGCAAGTTCTTGACATCATAACACCATTTTAGCAATCAAAAACCCTAACAACAATCACCTTCAATGGTGTTTATGGATTTTTTTACTAAAATTAGGCACGATTTCAACATATCTTGTCTAGGGTTTACTCCTAAACACTACAAGGTTCCTATTTCATCCATATAACAAGCATGCATCAACAAATTTCGAATACCCTAAATTCATGAGAATTTCAAGTAGAGAATTAACATCAAATTTTACATACCTTACAACTCCCTTGCGATGAGGATCACGATTCTAAGCTCGGATTTCGTTTTGGACCAGATTTGCACCTCCAATTGAGAGTTTTTGTGAGTTTTATAGGGTTTGGAGCATGGGGATCGCCCCTGTCTTTCTTCTGATCGACCAGACTCCCATTTTGGGGTGTTTGGTTTATTTTTTATTTGTTTTATCAATTTTGGTTTCAATTTTAACAACTTAGGTCCCTCCACTTTTCCTTAATTCTTAATTTAAGTGTTTTAACCCACTCATAAGTCACTTTCTAACTAGGTTAGAATTATTCCTAGTTAACTTGGTAGGTTCGGGAAGTTGTAACCCGTTTTACTTTAAGTCCCGTTAAATCGGGCCTTTTATCTTTCTATTTTCTTGAAAGTTCTTGTTCACTTTAAATAAATATTAGGATTATTTAAATAAATTCCTAATATTTACCAGTTTACTTTTACCACTTACGGTACTTTCCCCGTCTTATGTATTAACGGGGTTTAATTACCCAAACCCGTTTTCGGGGTGTTACATCAGGTGTCTGTGGGTAGAATCCAGATCCAGGACTAGTGCTTCACTATTATCGAGTAGAAGACTAGAACCGATCAGGTTCGTACCGATTCTAAGGGAAAAAGAAGGAGAGAACTTAGGTTTATTTCTTTCAACTCTTTTATCCTTAGAAAAGTTTAGATCTAGGTAAAGTTATTGTGAAATCTTGTGGAAATCGTTTAGATCTGAGTTATTCTTGGTGGAATGAGGTCAAGCTTGAAGTTCATAAGAACTTCATGATGACGTCACCCGAGAATACCTCAAATCCGGATGATTTCATGGTTAAAAGTGAAGATTTGAAAGATGGAAATGTGTAGAATTGTGTAGTGATCAAGAATGTACAAGAATTAGTGCAAGATCTTACCTGGATTGAGAGAAATCTGAGAAAAAGTGAAGAATGCGTGCGGTTCGGACGTCACTTGCCAAAAGTGGAAAAGTTGGAGAGTGACCCGTGTATTTATAGGATGCAAAAAAGGGAAAAGGGTGAGCCGTGCGCATGGCACGTACCCGGATAGGCTATCCGCGCGGATAGGTCATCCGTGCGGATTGGCAATCCGCGCGGATTGGCAATCTGCGCGGATTGGCCATCCGTGCGGATGCCGCCTGCTTTGGTGCGTCCGGTGCGATGTTGCTTCGGTTTCGATTTGCGAGCGATTCGATAGGGTTTCCTAGTCAAATTACTTTCAGTCCCAACTACTTCTTATATGGTTCGACTTGGAATTCGGGTTCGGGTTCGTTTACATTCGAGTTAGACTTCGAGTTCGATTGAGTTCGCTTGATTATCACAACATAACATAAAATAAACATGCACAGGTAACACGTAAAGCACACACACACACACGTAGAAATGACAAGTAAAATACATAGTTCGAGTTATGGTTCGATGTCGATTTGATTAGCATAGCTTGATTAACTTTATCGCATTGTTACTTCCTATCGTTCACAGTCGTAGGTCGATTGAAATACGGTAAACACGATTTGATTATTGTAATGAACGACACTTACTCCACATAATATAAATAAAATAAAAACATTTCTACGAGTCAAGTCGCGCGAAATCGGTCGTTGACTTTGACCTTGACCTTGACTTTGATTTTCACTCGTGAAAACACGGGGTGTTACAGTAGGGTCTGAAGAGAGTAAGATGTAGACAGCCTTACCTCTACCTCGTAGGAATAGAGAGACTGCAGTACTGAGACCCCCGACTCGATAGTAGTTTTGGATTAAACCTTAGACATAAGGCACATAACACATATTTTTAGACACAGAAGTGCAAGTTTAACCTATTATGTTTGGTTTACTTCACCTCCCTTATTTGATGTTTAAATTCTTTGATCAAACAAGATAAATACAATGAAATGTTAGTTAATAATATTCCTTTAAACACACTTATATAAATACCTAAAATGGGAGTTTCGTGGGGGGATCCACTTGGGCTGCATGAACACAATTGGGACACACTTTTGATCCTATCATTAGGCTTGTACTCAATTCTCTTTTTACTTTCTTTTTTCAATTATCACTTTAACAAATCTACAACTTTTCTAGGCAACCAATACTTTTTCCTAAATAATAATAATAGTCTAATGCTTTTAGGTTTTTATTCAAGCGACGAGTATAAAATCTATTCCTAAAATTCACTTAATGCATGTTTATGAGACGTGAACCCTTACAACTTTAGTAGGGATACACGATAAACTACTGGTGCCACTAGACCAAGATTTTCTTTCCATGTTTTTTAGTTAAAATTCACGAACCATTTTTTTTGAGAAAAATACATCAACTCTAATAAGATACGCTTAAAACCATGTAACCCGGATATGGCTGTGTATATGAATACGTCAAGTGGATAAATTAGCATGTCAAAACAAGTGGAGTCTAATTCGGTTGACAAATAGAACTTATAAATCAAATAGTCTTTTAATTTAGTTTTAAACGGGTTGATTGGTCAGACCATATATTTAGAACTTATCAAACAAGTTAAATTATTGAGATATTGGATTTAAATGACCTCAAACTTCACCAATTGATTGATAACACTCTCAACTTTCGATTTGTATCACACCACTCCCAACTTTTAACTTATTGGCCCATAGCACTCCCAAACTAACCTAACACTAACCCAGTTTGTTGACATCAACTGCCACGTCATCAAAAAAAGCTAAGTCAGATGCCACGTTAGCTGTCAAGTCAGACGCCACGTCAGCTGCCATGTCACCACACAAGTGGCACATCTACAAAAAAAAAACTAATTAGGTTAGGGTTCAGTTAGTTTGGGAATGCTATCAGCCAATAAGTTAAAAGTTGGGAATGGTGTGATACAAATCGAAAGTTGGAAGTGCTATCGGCTAATTGGTGAAAGTTGAGATTATTTAAATCTAATATCCTTAAATTATTTACGGTATAAACCTCTCAACTGACGATCTTATTATTTAGGGGGTGTTTAGCTTAGCTTTTCCAAAATTCTTATAACTTTTTGGAAAAGTTAATAAGTCACAATGGAGTGACTTATTGACTTTTCCCCTCACATACACTTCCAATCCCGAACATCATTTAACTTTTCAAAAAGTCTATAAGTTACAAGTTATCTAAAATAAGCAATCTCAAACACCCCCTTATTTTCATGTTAGGTTTTACTTTTCTATTTACATTATTGTACTACTAGGATTGCATATTTAACCCTTAATCTCAATGACAATAATTTCAATCAACCATCTACATCATGTCAACATTGGTGTACTCCATTTAGGTTTATTTTTCTTTCTTGGAACTTATATAGTTGTAGTATTATGGGATCCCATTGTTTTGTTGTAGTTTATGTTGTGTGCATAAAATTCATATTTAAAGTCAAGATATCCAATAAAATCCAAGTCTTGAATTTAATGATTGTTTCTTTTTTTCATTCAAAGGTTCAACATTGTTAGGTTGCTTCTATATTTTCCACTTTATAATAAGTGGGAGATATTATCATGATTTGAGTTATTTATGGTAACACAAACTTTTTTTTTTTTGTCAAATGTAAACCTTAAATAATTGGTCAAATTTTGTTGGTTGTCCTCTGTCAAATAAATTTTTACTTTACAATAGAACAGGAAAAGAAATTTAACTAAAAAGTATTTTACCATAGAGAACCATGACAAAGTAAAAGGGAAAAATAAAAATGAAAATACTTTGAACAAAGTAAATAACATCACATACTTTTATAAAATATATGTAGGATTTGAACCTAAGATCAATTATTTAATAGTTGACCGCTCTTCCACCAAGCTAATGAGAAACAAAGAGAGATTCGATTACTTAAAGTGAATGGTAAAATATACCGCTTAATTTGTCTTACTAAATATGCTAAATGGCCGATTTTGATTCTCTCTGTCTCAACTTTACATTGTTTCTGTATTTACCTCTTATATAATAAAAGTTGATTTTTTCTTCTTCTTATTAGATTGTGCGTCACACAATTGAGGAAGGTGTCGGGGGAGCAAGGAACACCACGCCACCTCCCCCTTCCCCATGAAATTTCAGGCTTTCAGGGTTGGGCTCTCGACCTCCCTGTGCAGTTCTTTCTCTTAATCTCTCTTCTCTCCCCCTCTCGCTCCTTTTTTATTTTATAAAAATGGTGGGGAATAGGGATAGGTGTAACGTACGTTCAAGAATGAAGGTGTGGATGAGAGAAGATGGTGATGCAGCATTGAGGTGAGAGTCAGAGATCAAAGATCAGGGAAAAGTATAACACATAGCCTTATTATTGCTATATTAGTTTAACGATATGCCATATCTATATCTATATATATATATAAACATGTTAAATAAGGGCTTAGGTGTCATGTTATGAGGGCTTGAGAGATGAGGTGGCATCACCATAGGGCTTCTTGAAATTGGTTTTGGCTCCAAAAAATTCCACCTTTTTTTTTCGGGTATCGCGGCATCCGAATATCTTGATTCCGACCCGCCCATCAAAAAAATGGATCCGTATATAATAGATCTTTTGTTCATAATATACACAAAAATATCAGTTCACTTTTCATTTGGCTCTAGGGTTTCTGCATCTTCTCCCTCTCATCCATCTCAAAATTGAATCCAATCAACAAGGTACGATTCTCCTTTTTATCAGTCAATTCTTGATTCTTGATTATATGTCTTCTTATTTTCTTACAAACTTTCTAATTAAACCCTAATCATTCTCCGACAAGTTCCACTCTGATTGAATCATAACTTGGTCTTAAAAGTTGGAGTTCATATCAAGGCTTCAAATCAAGGTCAGATCACAAATACTTTCAACTAAACACGATGATTCTATCAATATTTAACATCCAATCTTCGTTCTGATTGTTCATTCATTTGATTTTCATTCGTTATAACCTAGGGTTTGTTGATCTTCGATTTGTTTTCTTATCTGACAAACAAATGTCGTCTGCACAAAGGTATAATTTCAATATTGATATATTATTCAGGTTTTGATGTTCGTCTAATAGATTTTGTTCGTATATTGTAGAGATAATTGGTCGATTCTACCGTATTTAAGGATTTGTATCATTCGGGTCGTTTTAGATTATCCTGTGTTTATAATTTTTTTTCCAGATCTGATTTTTGCAATCTCCTTATTGCCCTTTGGTTCAAGCAAATCCATTCGAAAGGATCCAAACATCAGGTAACCAATATATGTCTAAAGTAACATCAAATAAATTTTTTTTGGTTATGTATTTTTGGGACAACTTCAGTTCTGTGACCTGGTGTTTCAGACGATTTCTGCTATTAATATTATGTATAGATGGTGTTGTTTATTTGTTTTCCCTTTCATTGTAGAAGTCATACAATACTGGATATTGCATTAAGCAGAAATAATAATAAGTAATCTCTTATACCACGACGATTGAGGTACGGTTTTTTGTGTATATATGTGTGTATCAATGTGTTTTTAGGGTTCTTACTAACGGACGTTGATGGTGGTATTGTTTGATGTCTTAGTAACGATAGTGGTGGTTGTAGTGGTGGACAGATGTCGTACCGGAGAAGAAAATTGAATATCAACAGCTATTTCATTCAATCTAGCTGCGATGGCGATGGTGTTAACGTTTAAAAGAATTATGCATCGGAAACGACAACTAAACCAACCGTAGTATGGTAGCAGATGGACCGGCGGGGTTGCCAGATTTCATGGTAGAATTTACTAATAATTTTCATTCTAAAATATTATCTATCCAGAATTTAAGTTTTTTAAATATGGTAAATATTAACTATCCAGAATTTAAGTTTTTTAAATATAGTAAATAGTCTCATTATTTATAATTTTGACATTTTAGTCAAACTTTTAACGCTTTTGACTAAACTTATAGTAAGTTTTTTTCTAGAGAAACTTAAGAGTATTTTTGTTCATTTCAAGTCGTCATTCTTCCGTGTACATTGTTATGGTAAATTTATAGTTATATTTTTGTTAACTTAACAAAATTTAGGTAAGTTTTTAAAATGAATTTCTTTCATTTCCATAACTTTTGCTAAATTTTCTTTTTAAATGTATAAAGACGTCATTATTTATATATAAAATAACTTTTGTTGAAGTCAAATTTTGAGATTTCAATTAAATAAGAAGTTATTTTCCTACAATATATTTACCGTAATTAAAGCATGTTCCATTATTTTTGGAAATGATTTTAATTTAAATTTTAAATGTTCATGTTTATTTCATTAATTTTTATTTAGATAATTTAAATAACTTTCCTTAATTTTTATTTAGATAGCTAAATGACTTTCCTATAATATATTAATATATTTACTATGATCAGCGAATTTTAATAAATTTTGAAAATAAATAGGAAATTTCAAAGTTTGAATTAGATTAATTTTTACACATGGAATTCTTATACAATTAGAACTCCCTAACCAATTGTAAATCTTTATTTGCAGCAACAACAGTAGTCGGTCGGTCGAAAGACAGGCTCAAAATGCTTGCGGTGCTCAATTTGGTGAGGAGTGCATAAGCCTTGGGTTAAGAAGCATAGCCTAGGTAGGTATTCTTTCATTATATATATACTTATGGTTAATCTTTTTCTGCAATAACTGGTCAAGCTAGACTCAAATACTGTTTCAACTATGGTGTATACCAGTTAGGAGTTTGTAAGAAATTTTTCAAGCTCGAGTTCGATAGGAACCGCTGGTAAAGAGGAAACCGCAACCGGTACCAAATGGGTGATAGGAACCGCTGGTAAAGAGGCAGCCGCAACCGGTACCGATTATGGCATTGGTGCAACAGGGTCATGTTGGAACTGCTCTTCAACAACACCATATAAGGCCTGTGTAAGTGTTCTGCATTCGGCTTAATTTAAAATATTGATTGAGCGTTTTTGATTTCTTACTTTGTATAATAAGAGGTTAAAGGGCATTTGTTTGGATTGTAAATTACTAAACAAAAAAGGGTGATTTTGCGTCCAGTGTAAGGTTGCATGGCATTGTGGGATCAGTTGCATTGCCTGTTTAACCTCCCAATCTTATTTTTAGATTGACCACCCTCCTGGAGAACTTAAATCACAACTGTCATAGATTTATAAAGATGTGAGGCAAGTTTACTTATTTATAACCATGTAATGTTGCATTTATGCTTACGGGTGCATTTTATTTTTTATGTTTTTAATTTTTTATTTGTTAAACGGGTTGTCATGTTGCCATGGATCACTTTAAGTAACTTCGTGGCTCCATTTTTATCTCTTAAACGGGTTTTCAGGTTGGTGAAAGGTCTACTAATCTAAAACTTTATATTCTTCATCTGATTTGTTTTCTTATTAATTTATCGAATCTGAAACGGGGTGTTGTATTTTCCAGTCGAGCATCTAATATTGGACCGTTAAATTTTGATAACAAGGGTAAAGTTATCTAATTTGCTAAAAAACCAAAAGGTGAATAGTTTCATGCTATGGTGAGTATACATCAGGTAAATAATTAACACTTATGATTTTAAAGTCATTTTCTTGACCTTTTGTTCTGTTTTTGCATATGGTTGATACTACTTTACTTGGCTTATCCGAAAAAGAGGCTAAGCATTACCGTAGATTGCATCAACGGGTATATATGTGTTTTAAGAAAGATGTTTTGTTAAAGCTACTAAGCTGCTTTGGAATGACAAATTTTATCTTTTTTTATTGATAATACAAGGTATTACTTTTGTGACACTTACCATTCAACGTAATTCATCAAATGTAAGACTTTTTATGTTTTGTGCATGTGGCCACCCGAGCATTTTGTAATTTTAATTTGGTACTTACACTGTTCACCTCAAATTTCCAAACACAAGTTAGGTGGTTTGGCCAAAGGGTTAAAATGGTATTTTTAGGGGACAAGCCGTTTGATGTTACTAAAAAAATACAAATGTACTTTACAAAGATATATTATCAAATTTTTTCAATATCTATGAAAAAATATTTCAATGATAATATACGTTTAACAATGATATGGAAAATGGCCGAACCGGAAGGATTTGTTAAGGGGTCAAAATACGTCAGGACGGGTTACACAAACCCTTGGACACTTTTGTCTTTTCCAATTATTGATCTTTTATATACAAGTAATGTTTAAGTATTATTATAAATAAATACTTAAACAATTGCTACTCTATCTACATTTTCATTGGAGTTATCAGTTATGTATGTAAATGATTCTTTAATGGATGATATATGTTCAAGTGTGTGTTGTTTATTAGTTGTATAATCTGTGCTGGTGTAACAGGTGGATAATGTTAAGAGACATGGCATACTTTTGGAACTTGTACAAGTTCTTAGTAAACGTATTTTCATCTTCACAAAAGCATACATAAGTTCTGATGGAGGGTGGTTCATGGATGGTATATATTTCGGTTTTTAATCTCTTTTTTTCTAACCTGAGTCGAGTTTTTTAGTATTTTTAAGTTTTTAATAAGTTCTTTCTTTCATAGTTTTTAATGTTAATGATCAAGATGGGAACAAAATCACTGATGTGGAAGTTTAGTTTACATTCATAAAGTTAAAACATAAAACTTTATGAAGTGTTCTAAACAAATTAAATGTATGAATAGTGTCTGTATTCATTAACAATATGATTTCTTTGCTTCGTTTTCAGGTACGTGGCTCGAAAACAAGCTTTACAATATCAGTTATTTGTAGTGGGGATGGATTCTCATAGGTATGTTTACAATATATGTGTGTTATTTGTAGTGGGGATGGATTCTCATAGGTATGTTTACATTTGAAATAATCCATAGGGTGTAAAAGGTCTATATTTATCTTAGACTTATTGTGGCGTGCAGATTTAACGAGCACAAATAATGGATGTGTTTTTTCACTTACAAGCACACATTTACCATAGACTTAGTTTGGTCAGATAATTTGGAATGGGTCCAACTGGTAATCAATTATGGGATTTGAAGCAACATATCAAGGGGAAGTTGTTGAAGTTGGAGGTTGATCATCGAAATACATCAAGTTATCAAGATATGATTGTACATGTTTCAAACCATATTGTCAATTAGAGTATTTGATTCATTTAAGATTGATGTGAAACAATTATATAAAGTTTAGTTGATTTTATGATTGAAATAGTGTGATTGTATTAAGAATTATATATACCTAAGTAACTTGGTGCGTTTTTGTCCCAATATCTCAGCAAGCTTAGTATCGACATCAAAGTTTATATTATATAGTATCGACACTAAAGTTTATATTATATATCTTAACACTTATAATTTGGTTGTTTTTTCGTAGAGGGAACTCAATTTACTACGGGAAAGGTTTTGGTAACTCGAAGGATATGCATCTTCAAAGGGACTCGACTATCTTTAAATTGTATATCCACTGTATCACTAATTTATGTAACATGAGACTTTGTATTTTATTTTATTTATACACTTGATATTTATCTTAATAGTTTTCTCCAACCCGGGTAGCACCCGGGTGATAACCTAGTATATATATAAACATGATAAATAAGGGCTTATGTGTCATGTTGTGAGGGCTTGAGAGATGATGTGGCATCACCTTAGGCATTCAAGAAATTGGTTTTGGCTCCAAAATTCGGGTCAAATGTTTTGATAAATGGGTTTACACGGGATCCGTATTATGTTTTTACGACCCACACATTCATATACACGTTGTTTTGTAAAACCCTAATTGTATCTCCTTCTCCTGTACGCTTCTTCTTTCTAATACAATCTCCTGTACTCTCCCTTCCCAATCCGTCATCGAAACCCTAATTCACATCTTCTCACTCACGCTTCCAAGACATGGTTTTCTTTTCTCCTCACGATTTCTGCAGATCTCTGTTGAAGTAATACACCATTTCAGTCTACGCCTCACTGTGCCGCTTCTGATTCTCTAATTCTTAAGGTAATGTTCTTATTCTTTGGTTGTTTGTTTTGCATTACTGATTGTTCTTCGTTTGTTCTTTTCGTTTATTTCATTTTATAGGTTTTCTTCATCGACTAAAATCAAGGATTCATCGACGGTCCAATTGGGTGCTGCTATAGATCGAGTGAGTAGGCTGCTGATGTCATCGTGTTCCATGGTTATGGTGGCTGAGAGGGTTTCAATGTTTGAATTCTGCATTTTTAGTCTATCGCAAAAATAGGTTTTTTTTTAGTCTTTGTTGTTTTGATTATGTTGTTTTGATTATGTCGTTTTATAGCTATTTGGTTATCTTATTAGTGTTTACTCCGTCTTTTAATAGGATCGAGAAAGAATTCGAATCTTGAATCAAATCTAATTGACTAATTTTTTTTATTTAAGTTGTTTTTAAATAGATTTGAAGAATTTGAATAAGATCAGTGAGTATTAGAGTGGTTTATGTTAAATTTGGGTGTCGGTGTATCTTGATTGATCATGAGGTGTAATTATAGGATTGGTGATGTTTGTGTTCGGTAGAACAAACGAGTTTTCCGATGGCATAGGTATTTTCCGGTGACTCCTTAGTCCTGACCCGTCATTCAGGTGAGTTTAGTTTATATATTTTATTTCCGGACAGATTTGGTATTTTTTTAGTCTATCGCAAAAATAGGTTTTTTTAGTCTTTGTTATTATGATTATGTCATTTTATAGGTTTTCTTCATCGACTAAAATCAAGGATTCATCGACGGTCCAAAATCGGGTTCAAATTTGAATTTTATGTTGGCAGGATTGTTGTTGTTACACCTGAACTTTAAGAAAAAGCCTTCATTTTTGCAATTAGTTTTCCTGAAAATACAGGTTTATTTTCTCCTTTGTATTGATTGTTTTCATGAATATTATTGATTTTTGATTTCAAAAACTTTTTGTTTTTCCAAAATTCACAAAATTCAATGACATAATTGAGCTCCAAGTTCTAGAACATCTTTAATTTGTCAAATGGATTTCATATTGCTGTAACAATCATGGAGACCCATCTACCAAGAATTCTTGAAGAATTAAATAAGTTTTTTAATAAATTAGTGTCTTCACTCTTGAGGCATAATATAAAAAAAACTTGAATTGAAATTAAAGCTAATTTGTTCAGATGAGCACTCAGTGTTTCCAGATTGTTGCTTTCACAGTTGAATTTTCCAAAAAAAAAAAGATTTATATGACTGTTGCAATTGGTTTTCTTGTAAATACAGGGTGTTGTGTACTGGCAACCACCCCGACAGGCTTTAGAGAAGGTGCAAAAACTTGTATGGGAGCCTTTTGTTGGTCGTTATGGTGCCGATGAAGGTCTTCCTGAGCTTAGGGAAGCATTGACTAAAAAGGTCAAAATGCCAACTATTCAATTATATGAAATGCAGTAATATCCCCTTTATATTCATATTTTTTTTATTATTGCAGTTGCGTGAAGAAAATAATATATGCAAATCTTCAGTGATGGTTACTACTGGCGCGAATCAGGTATTTAAGGTTGAATTGTTGCGGCAAATCTTCAGAAGGGGGTAGCGGCACAACTTTAAATTGTGTATGGTGGAATAGTTTCAGCCATGACAATTAACAAGGGAATAATTCTCGGATTTGTGCCTTCCACTGATTCTCAAGTATGATCCTCTCACACGTGCGCGATCTATTAACTTTTTTTTTACGTTGAAGCATTTTTTTTCTTGATACTTTTTTTGATATAATAGTCGTTTGTACTCTTCGTGTTAAATGAATCTGCATTCAAAGGTTCTACTAAAGTCGGGACAGTTTAGTGGAGAAGTGCGGTTTAGGTAAAATCTATGTTATGACTTATTCATGTTTTGGTCATCAATTAATTTGAAAAATAAACATGTCAGTACAATTTGTTTGTTTAATATTACATCCAAGATGTCGATTGCGTGACTGTGGATACAGATTTATTTGATGGCTGATGAATAATTGAAGTTTGGTGCTGATCTAAGGCTGATGATAAAAGGTGTGCTTGGATGTAGGAATTCAATCTTATTTTGGCTTGATTTCTGGTGTGGGTCAGCTCCTCTGGCATCGATATTTCCAGCTTTATTCTTGGTTGAATCCCAGAAACTATGCACAGTGGCTGACACCTGACAGGTTTCAGTTGGGATCAAATGGGTCAGGTTGGGTTTGGTCTTGGAAGCGTCTGCTGGAGTCCCCTACTGAATTCATGGAGCTGGCGAATCTTATTCAGGTAGTTCGGGTCCTTCCCTATAGCGCAGTACAGCTGTTTGCTTATGACACATACAAGGTATTTGATAGTGATACCTTAATATTAGTACAGATTGATTATTGCTCAAATTATATATATGCATGCATTTAAACTTACTGTACACCGTCCTGCAGAGACTTTTTAGGGGAACAGATAGTGAGCTTAGCCTTATTGGAAGATTATCTGCAGGTGCTGGCATGACTTCAACTTTTGTAAGATTCAACTCAATGGTTTTATTTCTAACTTCTTAGAATAATATAATATTCTAATATACCCACCCTTTTTTCCCATGAAAGTCAACGCGGTTGAATTATTTGCTAACTTTTATACTTGATAAAAAGTGACTGAAACCTTATCCAACATAGGATGTTGATTTGTTTGTTAATGCTTTTATCTGTGTAAAACTTGGTCAGGTGACATATCCGCTAGACGTCCTTAGATTACGTTTGGCAGTTGATCCTGGGTACCAAACAATGGCAGATGTAAGATCGATGACTATAACCTGCGTATATATACGTGTGTTTGTCAAAATACTTATATATGTTTGGTAATTTCAGGTTTTTGTAAAGATGCTAAAAGAGGAAGGGTTGGGATCTTTCTATAGGGGTCTCGGACCTTCTCTTATTGGATTAGCCTCCTACTTTGCGGTCAACTTTTGTGTCTTATTGGAATACCTGTTTTTGCCAGAAAAGTTTAGGAACAAACCTGAAGCATCAATAGTGACAGCCTTCGTGGCAGCTAGCATTGCCACGCTTACTTGCTACCCATTGGACACTGTTAGAAGACAAATGCAAATGAGGGGTACCCCTTACAAGAGTGTTTTAGATGCTTTTCCTGGTAATAGTTGACTAATTTTGTATAATCTTCCATCATTTATATTTCATGAAGAAAGTAAATGTTAATAAAAGTATACTCTTTAAAAACTAAAGTATGTATATTTGTTTACATGATTTGGATTGTATTGTCCAGGTATTGTTGCTCGTGATGGTGTAGCTGGATTATACAAGGGTTTTGTACCAAACGCTTTAAAAACCTTACCAAAAAGCAGGTACTACCTGCTTACATATAATCATGCAATTAATTCATATATTTATGGCTAATGAAATCAAATTGGAATATAGATGGGCATAAAAAAACAAAGCAACAATGTGTTGGTGACTTGGTTTTAAAAAGCGAGAAGCACACCAAGTCAACATGGTCTAAAACGTGAGGCTCAACCGCGCAAGGTGATGTATGAACCTTTTTTGCCGATTATGACCTAAATAGGCATCTTATGAACCTTTTTCTTGCTGATCATTATGCACAGTTAATTTAAAAAAAAAATCAGTGCTTAAGTGCTGGCAACATCTGATATATTTTCATATAAGTGAAGCAATTTTCTCCCTCTCGATCTTACTGATATATTTTCAGGAAGTTGCTGTCAAAAAGATGACTGCTACGAAAACTAAAGAGTTCATAGCAGAAATGAAACTTTTGTGCAACTTCATCTTACAAATTTGGTAAGAATTTCGAATCTTGATGTTTATATTGCTATCCACATGGCATATATAGCTACCAATTTTGTTTTTAAATCTATTTTTCTTTTACGTATTGACTCTGTTTGGTTTTCTTATTGTCAACGTAGAACTTATTGGTTACGCCGCTAGCAATGATGAGCTTTTCCTCATTTATGAGTATGCTCAAAAGGGTTCACTTGGAAGTCATTTACATGATCCTCAAAACAACGGTAATTTCGACATTATCTTGAAATACATTAAGATATGAAAGGAATGTATAAAAATGCATTATATCATGTAGGTCATCCTACATTATCTTGGATAATGAGGGTTCAAATTGCATTAGACACGGCAAGGGGGCTGGAATACATACATGAGCACACTAAGCCTCATTATGTCCATAGAGATGTTAAAACAAGCAACATTTTACTTGACGGTGCCTTCAAAGCCAAGGTATCTTACTTGCTGCACAAGAATGAATTTTATTATCTATCATTTGAGCAACTTTTCATCAAACAGATTTCAGATTTTGGGTTGGCAAAAGTTGTTGGAATACCTAATGATGGAGAAGCTTCAACTACAAGAGTGGTTGGAACTTTTGGTTATTTAGCTCGAGAGTAACATTATTAATTCTAGCAAATAATCACCAAAATTGCCAAATATAGCAACTAACTTTTAATTTTTTTTTCCAAACTATCAATATGTTACCTAATTACCAATTTTGCACGTGATATGTTGGTCTTTGCATAATTTTTATTTTACTTCATTAGTTCTTTACTAATTGGTGATATTAATAAGTAACCTTTTATAAAAGGATAAAAAGTTACCAAACGTTGATTGCCATTGATGATCATTCTGGTGGTTGGTTGTTAGAATCATATGATTGATATCTTTGCTACTTTATTTTAGAAATGTTTACGTGATTTATATAACTGACATCATTCATACAATTTGGCATGTCATCACAGATACCTCAGGGATGGTTTAGCTACAACTCGAATGATATGCATCTTCAAAGGGACCCGACTATCTTTAAATTGTGTATCCACTGTATCACTAATTTATGTAACATGAGACTTTGTATTTTATTTTATTTGTACACTTAATATTTATCTTAATAGTTTTCTCCAACCCGGGTAGCACCCCGGTGATAACCTAGTTGTTAGATATTAGGGTGAGAGGGGCACTCCCCTCTTAGGGGAGTCCCCTCTCTTACGCACGCCCAATCAGCACGCGCCACGTCAACTTCCCTCTTAACTCCCCTCACACCCTCAATTTGATGGCGGCACTCCACTCACACAATTATTTTTTTATAAAAAAAAGGAAAAAATATGATTGGTGGAGTTTGGATGGTGGCAGCACTCAAACCAATCACTTGTTCTCTCTCTCCTCTCTCTCAATCGGTGAACACACCGATTGTTTAAGTCCCCGCGCGGTAAACATTGGATGGCGCCGGTGTACCCGCTCGGCAAAAGCATTCACCGCATGGGGTCACCGAGAGTGCCCCGGACACCCTTATACGTGATGTAACCAGATATATTTGGTAATCTAAGATTCAAACCGTCGTAACACACTAGTAGAAAAAACCCCGTTTAAATCATTTTTCAGATTTAGTAATGATGTCGGGGAAATGATACACAAACCTACCACAAAGTTTTGGATTGTTGACATAACATGATCAAATGTCACATATACTTGCTCCAACTTAAAGTTAGGACTGAATTCCGGCAACACACAAAACTCTAGGAACATGGAAGTAACATGGCTCACTTACGACCATATTAAACCTCATACATCATATATTTGGTCCAATTTTATAAGTTTGTCCAATTTAAAATAAAGAGTAAATTACAAAAATCATCCTTTATGTATGTCATTTATTGCAAACTGTGTCCTTTGTCTTCAATAATTACAGAAAACGTACTCGATGTTTGCAAACCCTTGCAAGTTATGTCCTTCAGCCCTAACTCACTTAATTTTTTGTGGTTAAATCTGACCAAATGGACCCCGCATGAGGGTATTTTGGTCATTTTACTCTTATGGATGGGGTCCATTTGGTCAGATTTAACCACAAAAATTAACCGAGTTAGGGCTAAAGGACATAACTTGCAAGGGTTTGCAAACATCAAGTACGTTTTCTGTAATTATTGAAGACAAAGGACACAGTTTGCAATAAGTGACATACATAAAGGACGATTTTTGTAATTTACTCTAAAATAAATAATTTTTAACGGCAAATTTCTTTTAATCTCTGTTGTGTCGTCTGTGGGACTTGAACCCAAGACATCTCCCTCTCAAACTCAGATGTTTAAAGGTTTTGCCTTTACCAATAGACCACCATCTCATTGGTTAAAATAAATAAATGATATTTATAACTTGTAGCACAAAAAGAAAACCTTCTAAAAAAAAAAGAAGTAAAGGACTACATTTATTTCTATTGAATATAAGGAGTTCTTATCTTAGAAAAAAGAACTATAACAAATAACAATGTTCACTACTCGATCTGATTCAAGCCACGCCAACTCGAGTTCGACTCAACTCGATTTTAAACCAAGTTGAAAACTTGAGCTCGATCCCAACTTGGTTTCAAAAAAAAATGGCTCGGTTTGTCACAGTCTGATTTGGCTCACTTTGTCACAACCTGGTTTGGCTCGCTTACATTGTTAGAATTTAGAAGAAAGGAGATGTATTCGTGCAAAGAAGTCCTGGACCGGATAATGATGAAAAGTTGAGCTTAAAAAACAAAAAAAAGGTTATTATTTGGTCTATATAATAGTAAAAGGATGAGTTAATTTAAGCAAGCGAAACAAACGCCAACAAGTGAGCCAACCATGGCTCGGGCTAGGTCGACGACTCGTGTACAAACTACAAAGCAAGCCATTTACAAACCCACCTACAAGATATAATAAATAAGATGTCAGTATTTTTGGTATCA
This sequence comes from Helianthus tuberosus, assembly GCA_030545235.1. Lineage (NCBI taxonomy): Eukaryota > Viridiplantae > Streptophyta > Magnoliopsida > Asterales > Asteraceae > Helianthus > Helianthus tuberosus. The sequence goes on along the minus strand of CM060426.1, from coordinate 139,301,485 downwards.
ATTTCAAATTCACAACAATCTAGACAAAGAACCTTAACACAAATTTGTGCATGTGTTGCACGTGTGTGAACGACTCAACATGTGTGTGCACATGTCTATACATACATGTAGTAACCTTTTAGTTATATTTCATTTTCGGCAACGTCGATTTCATAGAACTACCTACCAAAAAAAATAAACTTAGATCGACATTAACGTAGTTGCTTCACCTTGTTGACAACTTAATGGATAAGGTACCCCTGTAACGATCGTTTAGATCTGTCTTGTTTAAAACGAGTTTGTTATTTTTTTCTCAGCCCGTTATTACTATCGTTAAACATTAAAATGCTTGGTGTGAAACGATATAAAGAAAGGGGCTCTATAAATGGAATGAGGTTAACATTATCGCGAACGCAAAGTAAAAGAAGATGGGCTCTTTCTATTTTTGGATTTAGGACACATGTTGCAAAGAAAGTTCAGTTTATACTTTATTGTCTTCATTTATAATTCACATGTTTTTCAACTTTCACATTGGGACTCATAAAGTAAGCTTGGGTGAGCATACCTTTAGGTCATTTTTTGTATACCAGTTGTTTTTATTATTGCAAATGCCAATGGAGATTGTAGATTATTGGAGTTTATTATGTTTTTCTAGTGCTTGTTTTCTTGCTAAGGATAAATGGATCGACCATACCACATTAATTAATTGATTAATATTACATTACACCTCAGTCGTGTATGTTAAAAAAAAAACTATACTCGATAATATGAAATATCCTCCCATGTTTATTTATGCCGTGAAGCTCTTGGATCCTATAAATATGAACCGAACAAAAATGAACATGGTATTTTTTTCCCGTTTCTACTCTGATCTTATTATTAAAACTCAAAACAAAACTGATTAAATGACTTTTTATGTACCGTTGCAATGGTTCATGAAAAGGGTCTAACCGTAAACTGAAGATGTTTTAACTTTCATTAAAGGGTATAATCATCATAATGATGAAGTGGCTAACTTTTTATGTACCGTTGCAATGGTTCATGAAAATGGTGTAACCGTAAACTGAAGATGTTTTAACTTTCATTAAAGGGTGTAACCGTAACGATGAAATGGCTAACTTTTGATGTACCGTTGCAATGGTTCATGAAAAGGTGCCTTAGTATATGTAGAAATGATGAATTTGGTGTTTAAAAGTCAAAAGATTTGCAACAAAATTCACATACACACGTACTTACAATATCTTTATGAATTTGGTGTCTTAAAACTCTAGTGTATTACTTGAATTATTCCAAATTGATTTCATATAATCCACAGCAAGAGTTCAGTAGGATAGAAGGCTGTTTTTTTTTTTTTTTTTTTTTTTTTTTTTTTTTTGTGGCTATGTTAATTAGAATATGCCCTTGAACTACTTTGTATAAAAAAGGATTATGACATTCAAATCTTGTATAAAAAGGATTATGACATTCAAATACAACAACACAATAGTTACATATCAATGAAATACAAATACATTTTCTGTATTTGATAGATTTGTAAAATATGTTCTATTCGTTGAAAAGAAAAAAAGAGTACAAAAATTATAACAGCGTAGCAACTTACACTCGGCACAATCCTTCCTCAACATCATACCTCCAAGCACCTGATAACCCATCCAAGTGATGTAAAAGTAAAACTCAAGGAAAGTTTGTGTGATAATCTTGTCGACATACTCTTTATGAAATGTCATTTTAAAGATCCCAACCACAAATGCTAGAAGATTGAGGGTGATCAAAGAACAAAGGGGGGCAAGAAAGATACTTGATGTTTGGAAATGGTATATGCATGCCCATTTGGTATAGTTTTACCTCATCATCATTAGGCTTTATTTGTTAGTATAAAATTTGCTTCTTTCACCCCCCAAGTTTTCCCATAATTGCATAAGTGCTTCCATAAAGATTATTACATGTAGGACTGACAATAGATATCTGTATAAAACATGATTAGACCTGTTTACTGAAAAAGTATACAATGTGATTTTTTACTTTTTAAAAAATAAATAAAATTATGAGGTTAGGATCCATCATTTCTTTTTCTTGGTACATAAAACATAAAACTGTGTTATAGACATTAGATATCAAGTAGTTAAACGAGTTGTATTCATATTTAATACTTGTGTTATACACGTGGTCAGAAACCTGTTAAACCCGAAAAGACACGGTTTGCCAGCCCTAATTACATGTGATTTCCTTCATCATCCACAGCCTTTGCTCATGTTTCCATGCTTGGATGGAAGCTCCTGTAGAGTGGATCTCTCTCATGTGTTGTAAATTTGATGACACAAATAGATAGAGAAAGGCAAGCTCGGGAAAGGGGGTTAACATTTAACAACCTGCATAATGTACATATACATGTTGTGAAAATAGATCTTTCTTGTGAAACCAAATAAGGTTCTTAAATAATTCTTTTTGGATTACTAAGTGATGTGAAACTCAAACTCAACAACCTGAACCGTAATATTCGGTTTTCAGGAAGTACAAAACACAAAACAGAACTGTTGGTTTTTGTATGATTCGATGATTCCGGTTTGGTTATGTTGGTTAATTTGGTTTCGTCTCGATTTTCTTCACACTCCTAAGTACATTTACAACTCCACTCTATTCCATCTTCTTCTCCTCTAAACTATGTTATACAGTATACACACATATATTTCTTATAACTCTAAGCTATGTTATACAGTATACACACATATATTTCTTATAATAGTTTTATGATATACGGAGGATATATGTTCATTTTAGAAGAGAGTTTTAGTGTTAGTTATGTTTCTGATAAATTATGTTTGCTGTCTTCTGATAGTTATGTTAAGTGCTTGTTAATTTTTTGGTGGATTCTTCGTAATCTTTATGATGAAAAAGACATATTTATACTTAAATGAATATTATTTGTGTGTATTCATTTGTGTTCATAAACGGTGTTTGTGTTCATTTATCTTCATTAACATTTTTTGAGTTCAGTGGCTTTTGGTAAGTGTTCGCGAACAGTTCATGAACACGTCATTTCCTTAACGAACGAACACGAACAAGAAATCTCATTTGGGAAGCGTTCGTGAACAGTTCATAAACAAGATCATTCCTTAGTGAATGAACACGTACAAAGCTTTGTTTGTGTTCTTTCGGTCCGTTTACAACCCTATCTCTATGTTCTCGCATTATTTTGTGTTGAGAATCGAATATTCCCCTGTAATAACATCTATTATGTAATCTATAAAAATAAAATTTATTATATGTATATAACTAATAAGTCCGTTTATACTCTCTGATCTAGTCACGCTTGGGATGTGAAACTCAAACTCAAGCTCGTGTTCGAGCTTCTTTAACCTTGACTTTTTTTTCGTGTTTGTAGTGAGTATGTCTTAAATCCAAAATCGACTCTACTCGTTTAAACTCTTAAAATTTTCTCAGTAAAAATATACTATAAAATAGATATTTTCTGGGTGTTTCTGGTTGCTACAAATATATATGAATTAGAATTATAAAACACAAATAAATACATACAACTCATTGATAATTTTCAAGATGTCTCCTTAAAAAATTAAAATGGGCATTATGTCTGGGCTCCCGCAGGCCCAATTTACTTCTTGCTAAAGCCTAAACCTCAGCCATACGGCCCATACAACAAAAAGGTGTGGGTGAGACCGTGAGAATAGAAGTTGAGTAAATTGCCATTTTAATCCTGAGTTTTGACAAAATTGTCACTTTAGTTCAAATAGTTTTTTTTTTGCCATTTTAGTCAAAATAGTTTTGTTTTCTTCCATTTTAGTTCCTGACTTTTGTCATTTTCTGCCATTTTCATCCAACCCACTAACTCCATTAAAAAAATTTAGTTAACTTACGTGAATTTTGGTCAAACCACAAATTTTTTTTTTTTGCAAGTGCGATGGTATGGGGAAGGTGTTGTGCCGGTTTACAGTGAAGATAATGGCGGTGGTTGTTGGTTTTACGATGATGGCAGTGGTGTTGGTTGATGACGTGGGTAGCGGAAAAGTGGCCGGTGGTGGTGGAAATGGTGGGTGGTGTTGGTGGTGGGGTGGGTGGGTGAGTGGTGACGGTGCATGGAGGCGGTGACGATGATAGAAGGTTGTGATGGGGTGAGTGGTGGGAGGTAGTGGTGGTGGTCGATGAAAATGACAAAAAATGACAAAAGTCTGAGACTAAAATGACAGAAAACAAAACTATTTTGATTAAAATAGCAAAAAAAAAAAAATTTATTTGGATTAAAGTGACAATTTTAGTCAAACATCGGGAATTAAAATGACAATTTATTCAAAGAAGTTTGTTGTAAAAAAAAAAAGAAATTGTAATAACATTAGTAATAAAAGACACAATTGTCAAAGTAGATATGTCATAATCCATCACTTAGTCTCACATTTAATCGTGTGGTTTTCTATTTTATTACTGTTCCACTTATTCAATGCGAGATTGACACAATTTTAAAGTCTCTACTTCATTTCTCATATAGTAATAACAACATTTATTATTATTACGTAATAGTCTATCATCATTACTACACACCAAAGGTGTATTTTCTATAATGTCTACATATATATACTTATCTTTCCGACCGCCGGAGGCTCGACGATTCGGTGTTGTTTAGGGTTAGAGTGCAAGGTCACTGATTCTTCGGTTTGGACCTTTCATTCTAACTGTTTCTTCATCCTTTCCATTCGCCTTCGGGGTTGGTTTCTGGTCTTCGGTTCCTCTGTTTTTTCTGGTGGTCCTCTTGTCGGTGGCTCGACGATAGGAAGGTGGACGGAATAGCGCTACAGGTTTGACGTGATTCCCATATTGCTTGTGGAGTTAATTTAACCTGTCTCTCTATCTTGTCTATCCCTTCCTCTCCATTCGCCTTCCGGGTGAGGTTGTTCCGCCATTATGGATGGGCCCTGGTTGGATCCTCATCATCTGAGAAAGAAGGGTAAAGAAAAGTACGTCAGAAAGTCTAAGAGGGACAACATCACCAAATTCTACATTTCGAATTTGCCTTCGGGATGTAGAACCTGGGACGTTGCAGACTTTGTAAGGCACTGTGGGGACGTGGCAGGCATGTATATTGCGAGAAAAAGGGATAAGGAAGGTTAAAGATTCGGATTCCTTAGTATTCGTAATGTCTCGGGTGCTAAAGCTGTTGAAAGAGATTTTAACGGATTGAAGATGGGGGGTTTCAGTTTACGGGTTAATGTTGCTAGATTCGCGGAAGAGAATGCGGAGCGGTGGGACGTAGATAATCAAGACAATGCCGATGCCAAAAATTATCCGGAACAAAGAAAGATGAATCTGGGTTATGAGGGAAATTGTTCCGGTATGGAGAGGAAGGAAGGGTGGTTGAGGGATGGAGTATCCTTTAAGGATATGCTGAAGCAAGGAAGTAGCGGTAGTGGGGAGGAGAAAATGGATAAGGAGGTCGAGGTGCATAGTGAGACGTCGGCGTTCTTCGATCTCCAAGGGAGAGCCGTGGTAGGTCGAGCTATTGATTTGGTATCCCTGAGGAAGATGTCCACTCTTATCAAGGAAGCAGGGTTCTCCGAATTTAAGATTCAATACCTCGGGGGTCTAAGTTTGTTGGTGTCGTTCGATGATGATATTGGAGCAGCTGATTTTCTGTTGGATGTTGAAAAGTGGAGTAGGTGGTTCTCGTCTCTTGACATGTGGGCTGGTCAGTCGATGCCTTATGAAAGAGTGGCGTGGTTAAAGTTTCATGGTATGCCTCTACACTTATCAGAAAATAAAGTTTTCGATGATGCGGCTGGGTTTTTCGGAAAGGTGATTCATCACTCTCAACTTTCTGCGTCGGACAAAGATTTATCGGTAAACTATGTTGGGATTCTGGTGGACCATGGTAAGAGAATTGAAGATTGTATTACTTTAAAATGGAAAAACAAGAAGTTTAAGGTCTGGGTAACTGAGGAGAGGGACGAATGGGTTCCTGATTGCTTATCGGAGGAGGGATGGTCGGAGCTCAAGGATGATAAAGAGTCGCCAGAGAATTCTAACGATCAGAGATCCGAAGAATTCGATCGGTCGCCGAATTTGTCGGCTGATAATGGGGATATCGAGGAGAACTCTAATAACTTTTCTGGAGAGAAATCTAATGGTAGCGCTAATCCCAATGTTTTCCCTGTCAACATTAATGTTTTCTCTTCGGTGGCTGGAGACAATAACACTTCTAGAAAAAAGCCTTTCGATGTGTCCAGGGATAAACATAAGCCCATTCCCAAAGGTATAAGCCCAGAGGTGTCTAGTAGGCCCAATAAAAGAACCCGGATTGAAATGGAGGAGTCATTTGACATATTTGGAGTATTGGGCGGGCCCAATGGTTCTAGTATTATGGGGCCTTCTGTATCGGAGAATGATAAGGATTTTAACAATTCATTAAGATTTGACCTGAACAAAAAAGGATATTCCCCTGGGGAAGGTGAGGGCTCGATCGGTGATGAGAGACCGGTCTCTCACCACAACATTTCTGGGACAACGGAAGAATTCGCAGATAAGGATGATGGAGGTGAGGATCTTTTTAAGGAGATTGATGCCACGATTCGTCTAGGCAACAGAATTGGTGTGGACCTGAGTAATCACTGTGTTCTTGTGGAGAAGTAGATCGGGATTGAAGGTAACAATGCGGTTTTATCATGAATTTTCTTTCTGTCAATGCTTGTGGGATAGGGGGGCTGGTAAGGACGACTGGATCAGGAGGCTTAGACAAGACCATGGTATTGATTTTTTGCTAATTCAGGAGTCTAAAAAAGAGGACCTGTCTCGTGTTAATTTTACTAATTTTTGGGGGAATAAAGAATTTGGTTTGGAATATGTCAGTTCGGTTGGTCTTTCAGGTGGCCTGCTTTGTATTCGGGACCCTGTTTTGTTCGAGGCCACATCGGTTGTCAAAAACAACAATTTTCTTGCAGTAATTGGTAAACTCAAAGGTAGCGGTTCTCTCTTGAATATTGGTAACGTCTATGCTCCTCAACTGGTCAGAGCTAAGAAAGACCTTTGGTTAGAGATTGCTTCTGTCATGGAGGACCACCCTGGTATGTGGGTATTGGGAGGTGATTTCAACGCGGTTAGGGATCCTCGTGAAAGGAGAAACTCCAGATTTAATAATGCTTGCGCTTCGAATTTCAATAATTTTATCTTCAACACGGGGCTTTTAGAATATGATATGAAAGGAAGCATGTTCACTTGTATTAGAGGAAACGACAAGAAGCTTAGTAAAATTGACAGGTTCTTGGTATGCTCGGACTTTTTTAATCGTTGGCCAGATGCTACTTTCAGGGCTATTCCGGTCAGTCACTCGGATCACGGTCCCATTTTGCTCATCCCTCAAATGAGGAATTTTGGTGCTAAACCATTTAGAGTTTTTAACTCGTGGCTGGAAAAAAGACGGATATAAGGAAGCTGTGGAAAATTCTTTGGAGGGTTTCAACGTTTCGGGTCCGCCGGACTACGTTCTGATTCAAAAATTTGCGGCTATTAGGAAAGGTATTAAAGTTTGGAGAGATGAGATGAAAAAGAAAGAAGGTGAAGAGACTAGTAGGGTGATGGAAGAATTGGAGGAATTGGAGAAGGTTTTGGAGTCGAGAGACTTTTCGGAGGAGGAAGAATGGTCTTATTTGGAAAATAAAAAATTACTAATGGAAACCGAGAGAAGTAAATCCTCGGATTTGAGACAAAGATCTAGAATAAAGTGGGCTTTAGACGGAGACGAAAACTCGAAGTTCTTTCATGCGCATGTCAACGCTAGAAAAGCGGTTAATGGAATTCTGGGGCTCAACATCGGTTCGACTTGGGTTAATAAACCTTCGGTGGTTAAGTTGGAAATTCTGAAGTTTTTTAGATCCAGATTTTCGGAAGAAGTGTCTAGTAGGTCGTATTTGGAGTGCTTTAGTATTAAGCAATTATCTGAAGCGGATAAGGTCAGGCTTACCGTGCCGTTTTCTTTATTGGAAGTTAAAAACGCTCTTAAGGAGTGTGGAGACGATAAAGCTCCTGGCCCGGACGGTCTTAACTTTAAATTCATAAAAGTTTTTTGGCATCTTTTTGAGGAGGATTTTATGAAAGTGTTCAACAATTTTTTTGAGTCTGGAAAATTTAGCAATGGTTGTAATTCGTCTTTTATCAGTCTCGCCCCCAAGATTAAAGACCCGGTAGATTTAAAAAGCTACATGCCCATCAATCTTATTGGGATTATTACTAAATTGATTTCCATGGTGTTAGCTTCTAGATTGAAGAAGGTTATCGGTTCGGTGATATCGGAATCCCAATCGGCCTTTTTGAAAGGAAATTATATATTGGATGGCCCTTTAATTATTAATGAGTTATTCAACTGGGGTAAGAAGGTGAAAAAAAAGCATTTTTTTTCCTCAAAATCGACTTTGAGAAGGCGTATGATAACGTGAATTGGAAGTTTTTGTTGTCAGTCATGGATCATATGGGTTTTCCTCCTAGATGGTGTAATTGGATTAAAGGTTGTGTGGAATCGGCAAGGTCTTCCGTCTTAGTGAATGGTTCTCCTACGTTTGAGTTTGGTTGCTCTAAAGGGATTAGACAAGGGGACCCGATCTCTCCTTTTTTATTCATTATTGTGATGGAGGCTTTATCGTTAATGATTGATAAGGCGAAGAATGAAAGTATTATGGTTGGTATTAAAACCCCTCTGAATGGTCCGTATGTTTCCCATTTGTTTTACGAGGATGACGCGTTAATAATGGGAGAATGGTCGAGAAGCAATATTGAATGTGTGGTCCGTATTCTCAGGATTTTTCATCTATGTTCAGGTCTGAAAATAAATTTATCCAAATCTAATTTATTTGGGGTTGGAATAAGTAATGGGGAGCTGGATATTATGGCAAACATTATTGGATGTCAAGCGGAGGTTTTTCCTTTTAGATATCTCGGATTGACTGTTGGGTCAAACATGAATAGGGTTGTTGGGTGTCGAATCCAGCAAATAAATATAAAATAAACCTACTTGACACACTAAAAATAGTATGAATGGAAGTCAGGTTCGTGTCCACAGGGATACAGATTAACGAATTATGCCAAAACGTTTTAAATCCAGATACGGTTGTTTTGAAAAGGGGATGGGTTTTAGTTTAACTAAAATGTAAAAAACAATTTATAATTTTTAGATTAAAAAGAAAAGCTAATGAAAGTGGTTGGAAAAATTCAAATGTTAAAAAACTAATTTCAACACCAGGGCAATTTCTTGATTCGGTTCGACTTACGATCATTAACGGTCACGGTGCAATGATCCTTTTTAAATAATAGTTTGTATCAATACTAGATGTCACGCAGTTCGGACATCCACTCCATCTAATGTCTAACCAAACGCAGTTCGTCGGTTAGAGCCAACCCGCTACTCTAAGCTCACGCCGTTCGGATTTTAGTGTGCGGGTTGCGGGATAGAAGTATCAATTACAATCAAACACTCACGCCGTTCGGAGTGTTTAATTATATTATATGATTCTATAATAATTTTGGGTTCATAGACAAACTCAAAATATTATTTGTTCCTAGTCTCAATAATTAAAACTTTATTAGGGTTCTAAAAATTGATTGAACTTTATTAGAAAAATTAATAAATTGATCAGGTTTACTAACAATCTAATATTTCCGGATCGAATCCGTATTAAAAACAAGAATCACACAAACAAACCACTAAAATAATCGGATCTAACATAACCGTTTCACATAAGGTTGTGAACCAAATCAAAGAAAATAAACCCTAATGTTGAAACTATACGGTTCTAGCCGGACATGATGGCTAGTTCAATAAAGTCTAATACTAAACAAAACATTCAAGAACTCAACTTACGAAAAACAAATCTGCCAAAATTTGTTTTGATGTTCTCGAAAATCCCACCAAAAGAAAACAAAAAAAAAAAAACACTTTTTTTTTTCTTCTCCTTGACTTCGAATCCCCCTCAAAAGATGGATTCCCTTCTTGTTTTCACTTCCAGCCGTCCCCAGACATTTCCTCCAAATCCTCAAGTTTGTTTATTATTTTTTTTCTTTTTTTTTCCTTTCAATTGCCAAAAGCTCTCACTTTGTGTTTTCATTTTTTTTCTTTTCTTTGGCAGCCCAACCATGTCATCAATTGGCCCAAACTTAGGAACTTTATTTCAGCCCAATGCCATCTCCAATTATTTCATTCGATGAACAAATAAGCTTCTTTTTATTCTTGCAGTGATCAGGCCCTTGTAAATCATCCAACTAAAAATCCATGCTATCCACTTTTACTTGAACCCGTACTTTATTTATTTCTTGAGTCTTTACGAGCCTTTTCACTATCTCTTGTCATTCCTTACAACCGCTCCATGCCTACAAAATCATTAAAACGTCCAAAGTAGATTCCGTTCCACAAAAACGCGTATTTTCCAAAATAATGCAATATCTATAGTATAAATGCCTAAAATGCAATTAAATATGCACACTAAAATGTGGTAAATTATGCCTAAAAATGCAACTAACAAATCTCCCCAAGCTTAAACCTTTCCTTGTCCTCAAGGAAGTCAAGAATAAGAATAAACCGAGAAATAAACACGAAAAATAAAACATAAATGCATGCTAAATTTTTTTTAACCCGCTTCTTTTATTCCGGAAAATAAACTTGTAATGAGATCACATCCAACATTGTCAACTCTTGTTACATTCATTCGAACCCGGGAAATACTTACACGTGTAACCGCGATTGTTGATATTTTGTGTCCCTTTAAACTCAAACCCGCTTAATCACAACCAAATGTTTTATGCTTAATAATATACAAATTTACCAACATGGTTCAACCGTCCCCACGCCCAACACCTATGGCAACATCTACCCAACCTCACGACCTTTTGAAGATATCCAAAACCACACTTGATGCGACCATGCATCCAAACCATGACATGATAGTTATTATTATTTTTTTCCGTTTTTCAAGGGGTCGGGACTTTTCTCCCTAATTTGCTCAAATATTTTTTTATTTCGATTTTCTTTTTTTTTTTCAAATTTTTGGCATACATTGTGCTCTTTTACCCCTTCCTTTTTCTCTTTTTTTTCTTTTTAACTATAATAACCTATGAGGTCAATTTTTCACCTCTTTATTATTTTTTTTCAATGAAATTACGGAGGTGTCATGATATGGGAAACATGGTGTGTGATAGAGGATATGCAACTCAACCGATTTTTGGTCGGGATCAATTTTTTAACCACAAGCATCAAGATGGGAAACTAAACACATATATAATTAAGGTTATTGCATACAACATTGGCGTTCCTAAGTTAGGGCCGAGCCTATCAACACATCCCAAATTATCTATGTTTTCTTCCCCAAAGTTACCATTTCACGCATAAGCTTTGACATGCTAGAAGTCATATCATTTCTCATTTTTTCACAAATCATTTCAGCGGAACAGAAACGTTTTTTTTTTTTTATGCACGTATATACACCCTAAATGCAATGAACATGAAAAATGCAACTATTTACAAACTAAGTAATGCATAGATAAAATGAGAACATAACATTACCTCAAATCTCAACCTCCCCAAGCTTAAGATATAGCATCGTCCTCGAGGCTCGGAGACATATGTGGAAGGCATCTACATAGGCGGCGGAAGTGGCGTAGGTCCAAAGTCGACCTATGTGATCACGGAGGGATGCAAGATCATCAAAAGTCTGATTCAAATGTTCATTTTTTTAGTACGGCCTACATCTCTCATCCATTTGTACAACGAGAAGATGTTTATTGACTTAATGGCTTTTTGCTGCGCAGTTCGCATGTGGTGATGACGAGGTGGTTACGACTTGTCTTTTCATTCTACGCATATCTACGAACTGAATTCAAAGACAATAAACCAACAATGAGCAATATTAACACTATAAAAATAATTAGCGAACCTGATTTCCTAGTTGAATGAATGTAGATATTGCTCCTCGCAGATTTAATCCAAAACAAGTTTACTAAGTGACATACCTTATTTTCTCTAAAATAGAGTAAAATACCTGATGGATATCACCTCAAACCCGTGATACGCAGCTATAAGTCAATAAACTCAAGATAACACAATCATTTAAACAATAGCAATGATCAACCAATTCGGATGCAAAACTAATTCATTAAAATTCATTTCAGTGAACTAAACCAATTTTTGCAAACCAAATTCTAATTCTAACAACTCCTTCTCTGATAAAACATTAATTCATTTAAGTTCAATTCAAAGCAAAGTGGGATTATTCAATTCAAGTAACAGAGGTTAGGGCTTGAATCAGTAGCAAGTCTCAATTGAGGATGTTAAGAACAGTGGTTCGGGTGCTGTCACAGGAGTAAGGCGACGGGTGCTCCGGGATGTCGCTAGGAAGAGAACGAAAGATAATCGAGACATACCTGAGTTTAGAAGTGGGGGAGAACCGGTTGTTGGATGATGACGGCTGAAGACGGTGGCGGTCGGAACCAGCGATGGGGTGGGCGACGGAGCGGGTGATGGTAGTTCAGGGGCGGAGATGACGGGTGGTGTCGGTGAGCGTCGGAGATGAGTCCGATGGCTGAAGACGAAGACCGGCAGAGTGGAGGTGGGGTTGTGGCTGAAGGTTGCTGATGGACAGTACGGTGGGTGATGTTAGGGTTAAAGGGAGAAAGAAGGGTTTTAGGTTCTCAGAATGTGAAGAGGGGAATCGTGGAGATGTGGTCGATGGGGATTTGTTTTGTTTTATATGTTGTTTTTTTTTTTTATAGCTTGAAACCTGCTTCCACTCTCTTAATTCACAGAAGGTTCACCCGGCCGGGTGAGAGTTTGACACGCCCGGGTCAAGGACCTGAATGTTTTTTTATAAAATTTAACATGGCCGGGTCACTTTTTATAGAATTTTTAACACGGCCGGGTTAACGTTCTGAAATAAAAACACACTTTCACATGGTCGGGCCTTTTTTTTTTTAAATATCCAACGTGGCCGGGTTAAACTTTTGACTAAATTTTTTTTTTATACTTTTTTTTTGTAAGAAAAAAAAATGCAAAATAATACAAAACCACGGGTTGCCTCCCGCGAAGCGCCTTTCTTTCTCGTCTTTGGCTAGACTTGGACCTTATTTCGTTAATCTGGTGCTTGCTCAATACACGGAAGAAGCTTTCGGATAATACTTGATGATTTCATTTTTGATGCTCTTTCCTTTGCTTTCTTCTGCGGGTCCATGAGGATCGTGACATCCATTAGATCCTCCCCAAGCTTAAGCTTTTCAGGAAGTTCCTTTAATGCAGCTTCGTCAATGTTTTTGTTTGACACTAATGCTTGAAAATCAAGGTTAGACAACTCAAAACATTCATTAGTTAGTGGTTCAATGACATCAATATAATTCAAAGACGAGACATCACTTGGGTAACGCATAGCATCATCTATATTAAAATTGATTACCTCCCCATCAAATTCCATAGAAAGGGTGCCGCTATAAACATCGATTTTTGTCCTTGCGGTTTTTAAAAATGGCCTCCCTAATAATATAGAACTTGAATTTGGGGCTTCATCACCCTCCATGTCTAGAACATAAAAATCAGCTGGAAAGACTAATTCATTCACTTGAACCAATACATCTTCTAATACACCTTTTGGGCGTACTATGGATCGATCGGCCAATTGAATGACTACCCCGGTCCTCTTTAACGGTCCTACGTTAAGTGTTTTAAAAATCGAGTATGGTAGGACGTTAATAGAGGCTCCAAGGTCCAACATAGCTCTAGGCACAATGATATTCCCCAATTTACAAGGAACGGTGAAAACACCTGGATCCTTGCACTTTGGAGGTAGTCTCTTTTGTAACACGGCAGAAATATTTTCACTAACCTTGATCGTTTCATTACCTTTAAGCTTCTTCTTTGATGTACAAAGTTCTTTGAGGAACTTCGCATACCGTGGTACTTGTTTTATAGCGTCAAGAAGGGGAATGTTTACCTCTACCTTCCGAAAGGTCTCCATGATTTCTTGTTCCTCTCTTTGCTTTTGTGTGCTTCTCAGTCTTGAGGGGAATGGGGGAGGAGTGGTGAACTTTGCCTTGACTTCATCTGATTTTGGAGCCTTGGGTTTTTCCGTATCTTTCTTCTCAACAACAACCTCTTCTTCCTCTTCTTGCATTGTCAGACCGTCGTAGCTCTTTCCACTCCTCAAGGTAATGGCACTCACGTTGTGCTTTGGGTTATTCTCGGTCTGTGCGGGAAATTTACCTTGAGACTCTAATTTACTCACCGAGCTAGCAAGTTGAGCCATTTGTTGTTCCAAGTTCTTGATGCTAGCTTTAGTCTCCTGTTGGAACGTATGCGTGCTGGTTGCCAAACTTTTCACAATATCTTCCAAAGACATTCCCGAGCTACCCGCTTGTTGTTGGGCGGTTTGTTGTTGTCGAGGTTGAAAGTTTGGTGGTTGTTGATTACCTTGGGAGGTTGGGCGTTGTTGATATTGTTGAGGCCTTTGCTGGAAATTTATATTGGGAGGGTGTCCCCAATTTTGATTGCCTCGGGGTTGTTCATATTGTCTTGAATTTTGCCCCGGATAACCTCCAAGTGCTTGTGCTTGTTCAACATCATCCTGTAGTGTAGGACACATATCAGTGGGGTGTCCAAATTGTAGACAAATTCCACAAGCTCGTGCTTGTGGCTCAGCACACTTATCCTTGGTGAGTTGCATGACTGCTTTTGTCAGCTCAGCAAGTTGAGTTTCAATGTGAGGAGTCCTCACTTCGTTGACTGCTCGTGGCACATCGGTGTACCACTCATCTTCTTGTGCGGAGTGCTTGGTGTCTTCAGCTATTGATGTGATTAGGGCTCTAATTTGAGTGGGCGTTTTATCCAATAGAGCTCCTCCACTGGACGCATTTATCAAACGCCTCTCCATTAGTGCTAATCCTTCACAAAAGTATTGAAGGAGTTGATGCTCAGATATTCCATGTTGTGGACAACGAGCGCACAACTTTTTAAACCTGTCCCAATAAGTGTGCAAGGCTTCTCTTTTGAGTTACTTGATTCCGATGATCTCCTTGCGAAGGATCGAAGCTTTGACTTCTGGGAAGTATTTGTCTAGAAACAGCTTTGCAAGTTCATTCCAAGTAGTTACCGACCCCGGTGGTAGGTAATATAACCATTCTTTTGCTGAATCTTGAAGAGCAAAGGGGAATGCCCTTAGCTTGATTTGGTCTTCAGTGACGTTATGTGGCTTCATACCGGAGCACACAACATGGAACTCTTTGAGGAACTTGTGTGTGTCTTCATTTTCAAGACCCCGAAAGTAAGGTAGTAGATGAATGAGACCAGATTTCAGTTCAAAGTTCTCCATGGCAGGGTAGTTGATGCAAAGGGGTTGTTGTGGGACATCACGAGTCGCCCACTGTCTAAGGGTTTGTTCAGCTGCCATTGTAACAGTAGAGATTGGAGATTCCTGGGAAGACTGGCGATGTACCTGTACTAAAAGAAATCTTGGCACAAAACAGTTAGATTTGCCGTATCCCCGGCAACGGCGCCAATTTGTTGGGTGTCGAATCCAGCAAATAAATATAAAATAAACCTACTTGACACACTAAAAATAGTATGAATGGAAGTCAGGTTCGTGTCCACAGGGATACAGATTAACGAATTATACCAAAACGTTTTAAATCCAGATACGGTTGTTTTGAAAAGGGGATGGGTTTTAGTTTAACTAAAATGTAAAAAACAATTTATAATTTTTAGATTAAAAAGAAAAGCTAATGAAAGTGGTTGGAAAAATTCAAATGTTAAAAAACTAATTTCAACACCAGGGCAATTTCTTGATTCGGTTCGACTTACGATCATTAACGGTCACAGTGCAATGATCCTTTTTAAATAATAGTTTGTATCAATACTAGATGTCACGCAGTTCGGACATCCACTCCATCTAATGTCTAACCAAACGCAGTTCGTCGGTTAGAGCCAACCCGCTACTCTAAGCTCACGCCGTTCGGATTTTAGTGTGCGGGTTGCGGGATAGAAGTATCAATTACAATCAAACACTCACGCCGTTCGGAGTGTTTAATTATATTATATGATTCTATAATAATTTTGGGTTCATAGACAAACTCAAAATATTATTTGTTCCTAGTCTGAATAATTAAAACTTTATTAGGGTTCTAAAAATTGATTGAACTTTATTAGAAAAATTAATAAATTGATCAGGTTTACTAACAATCTAATATTTCCGGATCGAATCCGTATTAAAAACAAGAATCACACAAACAAACCACTAAAATAATCGGATCTAACATAACCGTTTCACATAAGGTTGTGAACCAAATCAAAGAAAATAAACCCTAATGTTGAAACTATACGGTTCTAGCCGGACATGATGGCTAGTTCAATAAAGTCTAATACTAAACAAAACATTCAAGAACTCAACTTACGAAAAACAAATCTGCCAAAATTTGTTTTGATGTTCTCGAAAATCCCACCAAAAGAAAACAAAAAAAAAACACTTTTTTTTTTCTTCTCCTTGACTTCGAATCCCCCTCAAAAGATGGATTCCCTTCTTGTTTTCACTTCCAGCCGTCCCCAGACATTTCCTCCAAATCCTCAAGTTTGTTTATTATTTTTTTTCTTTTTTTTTTCCTTTCAATTGCCAAAAGCTCTCACTTTGTGTTTTCATTTTTTTTCTTTTCTTTGGCAGCCCAACCATGTCATCAATTGGCCCAAACTTAGGAACTTTATTTCAGCCCAATGCCATCTCCAATTATTTCATTCGATGAACAAATAAGCTTCTTTTTATTCTTGCAGTGATCAGGCCCTTGTAAATCATCCAACTAAAAATCCATGCTATCCACTTTTACTTGAACCCGTACTTTATTTATTTCTTGAGTCTTTACGAGCCTTTTCACTATCTCTTGTCATTCCTTACAACCGCTCCATGCCTACAAAATCATTAAAACGTCCAAAGTAGATTCCGTTCCACAAAAACGCGTATTTTCCAAAATAATGCAATATCTATAGTATAAATGCCTAAAATGCAATTAAATATGCACACTAAAATGTGGTAAATTATGCCTAAAAATGCAACTAACAAGGGTTGCCAATTGGAAACCGGTCTATGATATTTTCGATGCCAGGCTAGCTAAACGGAAAGCGGGTATGCTTTCAATGGGCGGGAGAATTACTTTGATTAAATCGGTTCTCGAAATTTTACCGAATTATTTTTTCTCTCTTTATAAAGCTCCAATCCAGGTTATTAAGGTCCTTGAATCCAAGATTAGAAATTTTTTGTGGGGTGGTGGTAGTGAGTCTAGTAAGATTCATTGGGCGGCTTGGGAACGGGTGGTTTGTCCCGTGGAAAAAGGTGGTTTGGGTCTGAGTAAACTCAATCACATAAATATCTCTTTATTGACTAAGTGGGGCTGGCGGTTTAAGGCGGAAAAAGACAAGCTTTGGGTAAAAGTGATTGATTCGCTGCACAGTTCGAATAACATCAGGGATAGTTTTCCGGTCAAATCTTATAGGGGAGGGGGGTTTGGTGTAGTATTGTCAAAGTGCTGAATAATACTATGATTGAAAACAAGCCGATCAAAGATTTCTTTAAAGGGAGAATAGGTAACGAGGAGTCTATTCAATTCTGGTTACATTCTTGGCTGATTGATGGTCCTTTGAGACTTCGCTTTCCTGCGTTATTTGATTTGGAAGTTAAAAAAGATTGCAAAATCGCTGAGAGACTGATCTGTAATGATGGAGGGTCTCGGTATAGCTGGCTGTGGAAAAGATCGTTGTTGGCTGGTCACGAGGTTGACGAACTGATCGGCCTCTGTTCTCTGCTGCTCGATGTGGTAATTAAGGAAGATGCGGATGAATGGTGTAACACCCCGAAAATGGGTTTGGTAATCAAACCCCGTTAATACAAAAAGACGGGTAAAGTACCGTTAGTGGTAAAAGTAACCCGGTAAATATTAGGATTTAAATAAATAATCCTAATATTAATTAAAAAGCGGATAAGAATTTTCAAAAAAAAAATGGATAAAAGGCCCGAGTTAACGGAACTTAAAATAAACGGGTTAGAACTCCCGGAACTCACTAAGTTAACTAAGGGTAATTAACCTAGTTAATTAATTGTTTAAAAACAATAAAGAAGCATGGACTAGTAAGCCTTTTATAAACCATGAGTATTTGAGGGACCAAAGTTGGACAATTGCAAAGTGGTATTATTAAAACAAAAATTAAACACCAAACACACACTTGTGTGTGTCTGGTTCGATCAAAAAAACACAGGGGCGACCAAGTTCTTCCACCAAACCCTAGTTCATGCTCCTAAATCAGTTCCAAAATGAAATCTGAGCATCGATTGGTGATCTCCTCTGAAAAGGGATCATAAGATATGTAAATTTTGTAGAAAATTTCCATCTAAATTTCTGGATGAACTTAGAGAAATCGAAAATTTATGTTGCATGAATGATATGTAGATGAAATAGGAACATTTAAATACCTAGGAGTAAACCCTAGACAAGTATATATTGAAATCATGCTTAGCTCAAGTAAATTCAGATTTTGTTGATGCTAAATTCATGTATGAGATGTTTTTAGGGTTTTGATTGCTAAAAATTAGTGTTATGATGTCAAGAACATGCTTAAATTGAAAGCTGAATTCAAACAGCTCCTGATCAGAATTTACAGCCGACTTGTATTGGCTGTAACCTGAACAAAACGTGACAAAAACATGTGTTTCTTAAGTCTAAAATGTAATTCCAGGAAATATCTTTAAAACCCCACTGGAATCGCATTTTTCGACGAAAATTGAGCGTTTTATGAATTTTCCGTATCAAAGGTTCAAGCTGCGTTTTCTGGCAGAATTTGCAGCCCATTACGAATGTCATAACTCAATTTAGGAATTGAGTTATGATCTCAAATTCTTACTGTAGAAAGTTTTAAGTGATTAAAAGAATTGCCAATTGGAATTTCGTCAATCGGATAAACGAGGAATTTTTAGTGAATTTTTCCGTAAGCTGCAGTCAGAAGTGACGAATCTGATTGCAGCTTAGTAAATGAATTTTTATGAATTTTTGGTAAAGAGTTAGATCTTGAAATTTTAACACAAGGTCTAACCCTCCGAGAGGTATGCCACAAAAAAAATCATAATTTTTGAAGAGTTGTAAACATGTTAAACGGGTCACCAAAAACATCAGATTTTCAGTGATACGAAACTTGATTGTTGATGTTATAAATTATGCCCACAATGTTCATATGTTGAAATTATGAATCAAACGCGTAATTTCCTAGTTCGACTAATTACGTGTGATGTGGGGTAATACAAATTTTAATTATGAAGTCGATTTAGCTTATATGCACATATCATATAATTAAGGGTAGTTAACTTTTGAAGAGTTAAACTAACCATGGACGGAGTCGAATAATAGTTTTGACATAGAAAATACGTAAGGTGGAATAGTCTTGGTTATAATGACTAATCTAACCACCTTGTGAATTATGATGATAGTTCGACTCTTGACAAACTAGATGGAGGCTTGGGAATGAAGCGGGTCAAACGGAGCAAGTACAAAAAGGAAAGCGTAATTTGGATGCGAGGTAAGTTAAGCTTACACCCCTTGGTATTATGATACATTTACTTGTGAGTATTGATTTTTGAATTATGACAAATATTTGAAAATACTATATTTCGGCATAATACAATGTACGCCGGAATAAGGAAATATGGTAAGAAACCATAAACTATGGTAAAAAGGGGTAAAAACGGTAGACTTGTCGGGTGAAGACTAACCAATATGGATATTTTGAACACCACGTTATAGGGTGAACCGTAATGGGTAAAAGTGATTGAATAAAAAAAAATTCGTACATGAGTCGACGGATAGATAAAAGGTTTGAAAAGATAACCATTTGGTGTAAATCTTAACGGGTCAAATAATTCAAGTAATGCCATTTAAGTAATAAGAACTCACGGTGTGAACCGGAATAGGTTAAGGGGCTGGATGGTATTTAAAAATATCATCTTATGTTGATAAATGGTCACTTTCGGCTAAACGGGTCAAATGGTAAGTTAATACCATTTGACAATAATACTAATTGATGACCGCTTGTTAAGTGTTGTGATTTCAGGAAAGGACATACGGTTTGTAATGCTTTTATCTAGAAAATTTAAAAGCAAAAGATATTTAAACGGGTCAATATGTTGACCCGAGCCAGGTACGCATATTTTGAATTATAGCTAGAAGTAATAAGATGGTCAAATATTAGTGAAAACCCTTCGTCGTACAATGAGGGACTGAAGTTGACCAAAATATCCATGAACACTGAACCGGGTAAACGATTCTTATGAGCCGTTTAAGAACGTGTTTTACAATCATGTAAGTTATAGGTAAATATCAAGTGGACTGTGCATAACAAAAGGGAAAGATTTAAACTTAAAAGGTTTAAATCTTCGAAACGGGTCAAAAGTTTTAGTAAAATAATTTCAAGCCAAGGGCTTGAAATTCTATACTTTGAGAAGTTAGATATCAGGTTTTAACTCCATAATATGGATAATCCAAATACGGTCGCGTAGGAAAAAGAATCACCTAAAACGGACTTGTAGATAAAAAGTTATGGCCATTTGAAGTTTAGTTTTTGTTAAAAACTTGAGCTGGGCAGAAAATGCAGATCCAGAAACGGACCTGCTGGAAATTAGTTTCCCCCGCGCCATGCGACGGGATCCAGTAATTGGGGCGCGACACGCGACAGAACAATGGACTCCTCCCGCGTGTCGCGGGAGGCACGATTTGGAAAAATTTATTTTATTTTCATTTGTTTGATAAAAGGGACTTGATAAAACTAGTTATATTAGTATCAAAACTAACATTGGTGTTGGTTTTGATTACAGGTAAACTTAAGTAAGCTTACGGATGAAGATCAAGCTCGTTGTTGGACCGAACACAATCAAGATACAAGCTTCCGCACGGCGTTTCGTTGTCATTTTGAACGACGAACTTATTTTTTTTATGTTGTAAATTTTTAAGTTGCAAAAGATTAAAATTTCTCGTATTTTCTATGGATCCTTAATCGTAATTACATGTTTATTTTCGTTATATAAACGAAAAACTTTAAAATAATAACAAGGGTGTTACAAGTTGGTAATCAGAGCTCAAGGTTAAAAGAGTAACTGTGTTCGGTTCGAGGCTTGATCGCAAATCCGGTAAGTACATGTATGTTAATAGTTTAGTAGGATTAAAGTGTTGTGAACAACACATAGGGTATCGTGTAATACACGTTACACCAACGAAAATTATTAGTATAGTTAACGAAATCACGTGCAGTAAAAAGCCTTGTATTCAATACGTGCATTTATTAATGTTGAAATTACTAACTTTTGTAAATGTTTAGTTGATGGATACTCGCATCTGAAGATGACGAGAGTTGAACGAATTGTGGATATGACGGTGGAACGGTCCGAGGTATGACAAGCAGAGCATACCCATCAAGGACTTAAATCGCGTGACGATCGCGAACAAAGTCAAAGGCAAGGAAAGCCCATTAAGGGCATGCATTATCAGGTACACACTTTTAAATTTAATTGCACAAGTAGTAATATGCAACAAACACGTAGGGACAGACGGTTGCATATATCTAATAAAACCTGAATAGGATATCTATTCAGGATGATGTTTCCAAGAGAAGTTTAATAGAACATGTGCTATTCACGATGAGGAATAACAAGAAATAATAGGAATAGTTCATATGAAAACTTGGACGGGGGGTAATTATCCAAGTGGAAAAACTCTCAATATAATGCTATTGAGAAGAGTAGCGATCACATTAATAAATGTGATTATATAATAGTTCGATAGAAAAGAAAAACATTTTATATGTTCAAATGTAAAACTAGTAAAACTAATGATTGTTGTTTTGCAATTAAATAAAGTTTTACTAAATGAAATCAGAGATATGAAATAAATAGAGGCATTACTTACATAGGGTGTGATGTGAAAGCTATAAAAAAGTCATGTGTATCATGTGCTGATCGCTTACTCTGGCCAAGTAAGTAGTGGCATATGATACCATGAGCTTCTTATAGCGGACACATTTATGTCCGATGTAGTAAGGACGGGGTGAGTGGGACAAATTAAAAAGTACCCAAATGAATCAAATGAGCAAAACATTTGATAATAATGTAAACGCACAGCCGGGTGACGGAAGCGTATTACATTAGGATAATGAGCCCGAGTGAAGGGACAAAGATTAATGTAAAATAATTAAGATATGAATTGGGAGGGGGTGTACTTACACTCGAACCCGGAGAATGCAAATGTGCCTCTTAACGGGCCGTTTTTGTAAAACGTCAAACTTGAGGACAAAGTCAGAATATAAAAGTGAAGCGAAGTCTTAATGCATACCGTGAGGGTTGCAATAATAACGACTTCGGTAAAATACCCGGTTGATGGGTAAGGATTAAACACATGCGTAGACCGAGAAACGGGAACTCGAATGGAAAGTTAAAAGACTCGGGTTTTGAGTCATGACTAAAAGACGACAAGATAATGTAAATAGAAATTTTGATAATTACGTTCAACTATTTTAAGATGAAAGGGGTCAAATAAAGAGTGAAGTTTGACATTCATAAGTGAGGAAGTTTCACATAAACAAGTCAAACGAGACTAATAAAGAATAACGCTTGAAAATGAAAGTAAGCGCAAGCTGAATAATGAAAGCGCGAAATATCAATGAACCTATGTGATAGGTCGTAAAAGAGTATAGAAAGGAAAATGCAAACCACTGAAACTGGAGTGTTAAAACATTAAGATAAAGAACACAGGTAACAGTTTGAAAGGAAATAGAGGCGTAAACTGAATAGCGATAAGAATGAGACAAACCGACGTGTAAATGACGGAAGAAGTCATAGAGTCGGAAGAATAATTTAAAAGAAAACAAATGTAGCCTTAGACTACGGTCAAGGTAAAACGAAATGCAAAAGCAAAAAATAAAAGATTTGAAAGATAATAAAAAAAGACCTTTAGGTCGCAAATAAAAAAAACGAATTGTCGGGGCCTCACCTTAAAAAGGTAAAAGGTGAAAACCTAAATAAATAGCCTACGATTTGGAAAAATTTATTTTATTTTCATTTGTTTGATAAAAGGGACTTGATAAAACTAGTTATATTAGTATCAAAACTAACATTGGTGTTGGTTTTGATTACAGGTAAACTTAAGTAAGCTTACGGATGAAGATCAAGCTCGTTGTTGGACCGAACACAATCAAGATACAAGCTTCCGCACGGCGTTTCGTTGTCATTTTGAACGACGAACTTATTTTTTTTATGTTGTAAATTTTTAAGTTGCAAAAGATTAAAATTTCTCGTATTTTCTATGGATCCTTAATCGTAATTACATGTTTATTTTCGTTATATAAACGAAAAACTTTAAAATAATAACAAGGGTGTTACAAATGGTCCTGGTTAGGCTCGGCCGATAACCTATTCAGTGTGGGTTCTGTCAAAGACCTGCTGTTTAGATGTTATATTCCGCATGGTAACTATTTTCCAAGTATTTGCAGTTGGCTCCCTCGTAAATGTAACGTTTTCATTTGGAGACTTGGCCTTAACAAGTTGGCTTCTATGGACGCCCTCAAGAAGAGGAACATCGACATGGGGGATCAAGCTTGCGTGCTTTGTAGTGACGTTGACGAAACAGTTGAACATCTTTTCACCTCTTGTAGTTTTTCTTCCACTGTTTGGTCTATTGTTTCTTCATGGTGCAAGGTTCCTTTTATTTGGGCTTTCTCGGTGAAGGACTTACTCGAAACTCATGGTTTTATCGGTCTTAATGGGAAGAAGAAAGTTCTTATCCAAGGTATAATTAGAATCGGTTGTTGGTGTATCTGGAAGGCAAGGAACGAGGCCAGATTCAACAACAAAACCGTTAAGTTGGTGGAAATAATTCGGGAGATTAAATCGATCGGTTTTTTCTGGTTCAATTCAAGATCTAAGGATAGTGTAGTTAAGTGGGAAGAATGGTGTAGTTTTATTTTGATGTAATTTTTCTGTTTGTTTGTTTGTCTGCCGCCCTCCTTGGGTCATGGCGTTTGGTTTAATGAAGTTCTCCTTTAAAAAAAACATATATATACTTATATATGAAACTAATGTCTCCAATTTTGAGTTTGCTTCATACAAGGTATCTTTTTGGTTATCAAACCATAACATACATCAATTGTACTCAAAAGTTGATACAAATATTATATTTACCTAAACAAAGGTATAATATATCAAATATAATTATTTACAAATTAATAACATTTATATTATTTCCTTAACACTAGCGGTTATCACATAGAGACCACAAGGGCATCCCGATAGTGACGTCTGGCCAATGACGTTCTGCGGGTTCACACCCTCCTTTGCTACCACTAATGATTAGGAGAAAGAAGACCAAAAGGATATTTTGAAAGTGACGTCTCTTCCAATCCCTTCTCACCGTCCCAGCTTGAAATACTGAACTTCTCCCTTTCCGGTAATTCATTCCATACCATCTACTCTCACTCTCACCTTCCACTTATACTCAAGAGAAAACAATATTTATTCTCACGTTGGATGGTGGTTACTAGAAGAATCCACATCTTCCCTTTCCCGTAACAAGCCTAACAGTGGTTTTAGTTTTACAGATCAAAATATTCTCAAGAACCCACAGTGATTGGAAGAATCTCCAACTTATCGAACATAGTCAAAACACCACCCGTTTAACCTAGTGTTTCTTTACTACACAACATAGTATCAAAGGTGTGTAAGAACGTTATCAAAAGTACGTGAAAGACAACAAATTGTAATTCAAGCGCAAAAAACATGCAAGTGTAAAAACACAATATGTTGGGGTGTACCCATTTTTTTTTCCTTGAAAATATACTAGCTCACTTCAATGTTGGATGATGATCATAGCCGATTCATACCGCATGATCCTCTCGAATTACGGAAAATCAAATAGAGATAAACACCAATAAACTTAACTACTTGTTTTAATTCAAACTCATGAGGCTCTCATAAGACCATAAACAAAATCCAAACCCAATTATCAAACCTTATCTATGTGTTTTGATATATATGTGTGTGTGGGAGTGTTCGTGCATTTTAGGTGTCAATCAACTGAAAGATCTTAATTAGATAATGCTTTGGTCTTCTTTGTGTTATGTGGTTCTTTAGATATTAGGGTTTGATTATTTGAGACAAACACGAGTTTGTCTTGTAATGTGAATGAGTCTAACGAGACTTTCAAGAAATTGTTTGTGGTAGTGAACATATAAGTTGCTGAAAAATGCACGAGGTGCGAAATTAGAGATACTCACCGGAGTAAAGAACTCGTGAAGATTATGGAATACTTCAACACCTCACAACAACTGACAATTTACAAACGTGAACATGTTTCTCAATTAACAAAAGATACTGAGTTAGGATCCTCCTCTTACAATCTTACGTCTTTTGAAGCAAACAAGTTTGAAAGATTGAAAAATAATTAATTTTTGGAAGCATTAGCCTATGGGGAGTCTGTTGATACATCTAGAGGCTAACGTTCCAAAATGGCGAAGTAATCACAAATAAAGACCAAAGATAAAAGATATAGCTTTTGTCAAATGGGAGATTGTTAATGCATTTTAGGTGCCAATCGGCTAAGATATCTTAATTAGATAATGTTTTGGTCTTGTTTGTATTTCGTGGTTGTTTATATATTAGAGTTTGGTTATTTGAGACACATGAATGAGTCATTTGTTTGACTTTTCAAAAGTCAAACTAATGAGAAAATTCAAAGGATTGGCCATTCTCTTGAAAAGTCAAGAGATTATGCCATTCTTTTGAATTTTCAATAGAATGTGCCATATGTTTTGTCACGGCCCCCGACCCAGTTGCCTGGTCTTGAAGTCGCGGGACAGGAACCCAATTATTTAAACTGAAAAACTGAACTAGTTAAATAAAAGTCTACCTACTGATTAAGCCTGGTAACCTAGTTAAATAATGCAAACGAAACTAGGTTAGTAACTTAATACAACATTTACGATAATTTCACGAAATCAAAACCCTCACGACGAATGACAAAGTATAGCCCGAATTCAGGCAGCACTTAAACATCCATCGGATCGGTTTCAATCGATCGGACATTATATCGTAGCAGTGATCGAGTTATTACCCTGTTATCGCAGCAGCGTTTCGACACTTAAATTGAAATTTCGAACAGAAAGGAAGTTGTTTTAATGAAAGTTTTCGAGCAGACTGTAAAGGCCATGCAACGTCCAATTTATAGCTAAAATTTAGGTCTCTCGCGGCCCGCGTAAACTTGAAGGGGAATCCTTCGCGGGCCACCCTAGCTACGGCTAGGGCTGCAATGTCACCACCTAGCCTTGACACGTGGATGACACGTGTCGTTCATCATTATCCGGAGATCATAGAGTTGTCGCGCCCCGCGAAGACCTACCTTAATTCCTTCGCGGCCGGCGACCGAGTACAAAATTTGTTTTTCTTGATTTTTCACAAAAAATAGGGTTTTAGGAGTTCGGGTTGTTACTTACGGAGCGTTGTAGGACGTTTTCGTGCAGGTCCTTACATCCTCCCCACCTTATTTAAAATCTCGTCCTCGAGATTTACTGGAACAAGTAAGGGTACTTTCGCTTCATTTCCGATTCCAACTCCCATGTGTACTCAGGTCCTCTTTTCGAATCCCACTTTACTTTGACCAGCACCAATCTCTTGTGCTTGAGGAACTTGACCTTTCTGTCCTCTATTTGAAGAGGTTTCTCTTCAAATTTTAACTTTTCATTTACCTCTATATCTTGAAGAGGTACTACCAGTGATTCATCAGATAAACACTTTTTAAGATTAGATACATGAAACACATCATGTACCCCGGCTAGTTCTTCTGGTACTTGTAATCGATAGGCAACTGGTCCTATTCGTTGGGTAACTGTGAATGGTGCTATGTACCTTGGACTCAGCTTTCCTTTCTTACCGAATCGCACTACCCCTTTCCAAGGAGAAACTTTCAATAGTACTTTGTCTCCAACTTGAAATTCTAACGGCTTACATCGATTGTTTGCATAACCCTTTTGGCGGTCTAGATCCGTTTTTAGTCTTTCCTTTATTTGAGTTATCTTGTCGGTGGTTTCCTGTACAATTTCGGGACCTGATAATTTTACTTTCTCCTATTTCTGCCCAGCATACTGGAGTTCGACATTTTCGTCCATACAGTGCTTCAAACGGGGCAACATTGATGCTTGTATGATAACTGTTGTTATAGGAGAATTCTATTAATGGTAAGTGGTCATCCCAATTTCCACCGAAATCTATTACACATGCCCTGAGCATGTCTTCTAGGGTTTGGATCGTCCTTTCACTCTGTCCATCTGTTTGTGGATGGTATGCAGTACTTAAATTTAATCGCGTCCCCATTGCTTCTTGGAAACTTGTCCAGAAATGCGAAGTGAAACGACTATCTCTGTCTAACACAATGGAGAGTGGAACTCCATGTAGGTATACTACCTCGTCTACATATAATTTAGCTAATCTTTCCATACTAAAGGTTTCCTTCATTGGTAGGAAATGAGCTGATTTGGTTAATCGATCTACAATCACCCAGATTGCATCGTTACCTTTCCTGGTCTTGGGTAGTTTAGTAACAAAATCCATTGTTATTAACTCCCATTTCCATACAGGCATTTCAAACTATTGAAGTAAACCTGAGGGTTTCTGGTGTTCTGCCTTAACTTGGGAACAAGTTAGACACTTAGAAACGTATCTAGCTATGTCCTTTTTCATTCCTATCCACCATAAGTTATTCCTTAAATCTTGATACATCTTGTTATTACCAGGATGCATCGTATACCTAGATTTATGGGCTTCCTCTACTATCTTATCTTGTAAGTTTCCTTGTCTAGGTACCCAAATCCTTTTCTTATGGAATCTCCAAATTCCATTAGTCCCTTGCTCTAGTTCCTTTATCCGTCCTTTTATTCCTTCAGCATCATCCTGGATTGCTGTCTCTTGAACTTTTTTCAATTGTTCCATTAAATTCAGTTGTAGATTTAATCTAAGAGCACGAACTCGCCTTTGCTTCTCATGGTACTTACGACTTAGGGCATCTGCTACTACATTTGCCTTTCCTTCGTGATATAAGATATCACAGTCATAATCACTTAAAATTTCCATCCATCTTCTTTGCCTCATGTTTAATTCTTTTTGCCCAAATATGTATCTTAGACTCTTGTGATCTGTATAAACAGTAAATTTACTTTCGTACAGATAATGTCTCCAAATTTTAAGGGCAAAAATTATTGCTCCTAATTCTAAGTCGTGAGTCGTGTAATTCTCCTCGTGCTTTTTCAATTGTCTTGATGCATACGCAATTACCTTTTTGCGTTGCATTAGCACACATCCTAACCCTAGCTTAGAAGCATCACAGTAGACTTCAAAATCTTATGTCCCTTCTGGTAGGGCAAGAATTGGGGCATTTGTTAATCTTTGCTTTAAAATCCTAAAGGCCTCTTCTTGCTTAGATCCTCATTCAAACTTAACAGTTTTACAGGTTAGCTTAGTTAGCGGAACAACGATCTTAGAAAAGTCTTTGATGAAGCGCCTATAGTAGCCAACTAATCCTAGAAAACTTCTAACTTCAGTAGCTGATTGCGGGACCTTCCAACTTGTGATCGCTTCTATCTTGGAGGGATCCACGTGATTGCCTCCGTGATTCACCATGTGTCCTAAAAAATGTACCTCTTGTAGCCAAAATTCACACTTTGAGAATTTGGTGTAAAGCTTTTCCTTTCTTAACAGGGTTAAGAGTGCATGTAGGTGCTCACAATGTTCGTCCTGACTTTTGGAATAAATAAGTATATCGTCGATAAATACAATTACAAATTTATCTAGATACGGTTTACAAATTCTATTCATCATGTCCATAAATGCTGCAGGAGCATTCGTTAATCCAAAGGGCATGACTGTAAACTCGTAGTGACCATACCTAGTCCTGAAAGCATTTTTAGGTATGTCTTCTTCCTGTACCTTTAACTGATGATATCCGGAGCGCAAATCTATCTTAGAGAAATACCTAGCTCCTTGAAGTTGATCGAAAAGATCATCGATCCTAGGTAATGGGTATCGATTCTTAATAGTAACCTTATTCAATTCTCTATAATCGATACACATCCCCATCGAACCATCCTTTTTTTTCACAAACAACACAGGTGCTCCCCAAGGGGACGAACTAGGTTGTATGAATCCTTTGCCTAACAATTCATCTAACTGCTTTTTCAATTCTAACATTTCTGTGGGTGCTAACCGATTAAGGTGCCTTAGCTATTGGTGCAGTTCCAGGGATTAGATGAATTCTAAACTCTACTTCTCTATCGGGTGGTAATCCAGGTAGCTCTTCTGGGAATACATCAGGGTATTCTGATACTTCTGGGATTTCCTTAAGCTCTTTGCTTTTAGTGTTAATGATTACCGAAACCATATACACTATTCCTTGCTTTCGTTTATAACTAGCAACTTTCATTACTGAAATGAACTTCATCGGTTTACGTGGCTTATCTCCTGCAACCAAAATTACTTCTCCTGTGGGTGTAAGTATTTCTATGGAATTTAGATCACATAGGATATGAGCATGGTTGGCTAATAACCAATCCATTCCTAATATGACATCGAATCCTGCTAAATTCATAGGTAGAAGGTTTGCAGAAAATTTATGGCCTGAGAGTTCTATTTTTCCTTCTTGTAGTTCTTTATCTATTTTAACAGAATTCCTTTCTGCCGTTTCTACCGTATAAATTTGCCTAAGCTTGGTTAAAGGTTGTTTAAGAGCTTGGCAGAATGAAGTATTTATAAAACTTTGGTTTGCACCAAAGTCAAATAATACTTTTGCGTAAACGTAATGAACTAGGAACGTACCAGCTATCACATCAGGAATCAGATCTGCTTCTTGCGTTGTCAGCTGAAAGGCTCTTGCATTCTTTTTATTAGTTCCTTTAGTCGCTTTTGCCTTGTTGTTAGCTGGCTTGACCAGTTTAGGGCATTCTGGTTTGAAATGCCCAGCTTCTCCGCAGTTGTAGCAGATCATGGTTTTCTTTCTGCATTCCTCCTCTCGGTGTCCCGATCTTTTACAGAAATTGCAATTTTCCTTGCACTTCCCAAGATGCTTCTTTTTACAGTTACTACAAAACGGAGCGGTGGAGGATTGCCCGGTTCCATTTTTCTTGAAGTTACTACTATTATTACCCCCACGAAAACCTTGGGAAATCTTTTGGGCCAATTCCTTTTTCCTGTTTTATTATCTTGTGCGCACCAGTCCGTCAGTCAGGGTGTTGGCCAATTCGACCGCATCATCAATCGTTCGGGGTCTCGCAGCCTTGACTATGTCACGAATCTCGCTAATTAATCCCCAAATATAGCGAGAAATAAGCACCGGTTCTGGCGAGGCCAGAGTTGGCACAATTCTAGCATACTCAAAAAATTTCGAAGTATACCCACGACAATCAACGTCCACCATCTGGTGGTTCAGGAACTTATTTGTCATCTGTTCCTTTTCGTAGGAGGGACAAAACTTTCTTTCCACCAATTCCTTAAATTCCTCCCAACTCATGTCATAAGCTACGTCACTTCCCTTAGCTTGCAGCACCGTGTTCCACCATTCTAACGCTTCTTCCTTGAAAAGGTGGGATGCATACATCACCCTGTCTTCTTCTGCGCACTTACTTATTTTAATCACAGCTGCGATCTTTTCCAACCATCGCAGTGCGACAGTCGCCCCTTCATTGCCTGCAAATTCGACTGGCTTACAGGCGGGAAATTCTTTGTAAGTGCAACCAGTCGTTGCTACTTTCATTTTCTTAAGTAATGGGGCTTGAACCACATTATTATTATCGCCGCCCCCATTCACACTGTTACTGAAATTATCATCGCTGGTGCGTTTGCTATGGTTGGCTTGGGAAGGTTCAACAGGATTCTTAACGGCAGCGACGATTGCTGGGATAGCATTGGCTATACCCTGAGCAACGATATTTTCTATATCTTGTCTATTAATAAAATGGTCTTCATTATTGGGTTCAGATTGGTTAACTTCGTTTGTCGGTTGGTTTACTGCGTTTTCCATCTGAATCATTAACAATATATATAAATTATTGTCACAAAATTGATAGCAACTAAACACAATAGGGCAATCACAACACAATTAAGTTAACACATATAGCCAAAATTTTTGACATTGCGACATTTATATTTATGTTATATTATGCGTCCATACGAGCCAAATATTTTATAGACGTTTTATTTTAGTATTATTATAGAATATTATATTATTATTATTATATATATAATTTTTTCACATATTATTATACAAAATATTTAACTATGGTTAACTGGCTTTTCAAAAACGACGCTCCCTCTCGTCGTACTTCCATGTGATGTTTTCCGCCACTTCTCGAATCCGATTTCCCGCATCCACCAGTTCCTCGCCATAGCGGCGTAATTCGGCAACGTTCTCCGGGTTCATGGGTGGAAAAGGAGCAGGTTCAGGATCAAACTGGGGAAAGTACACATTTGGGTTATGCATAAAATTCTGAAAATGACAGTCGCTCGTTCCAACTGCCCTGTAACAGGTTGAGGGTTAACAATTGGGTCTGGAATAGCAGGTTCCAAATTGATAGGAAGTTCTGATTGGGCGGGAAAATTGAAAAGGGTTTCATCAGCAGGTCCGATGAGGTCACAATTTGCCAGTTTTCTATCAAGTTCTTCCCAAGTTGGCAACTCCTGAGCTTGACCAGAGCTATCTCCTATCTCTTTTCCCTTTCCTTTTGGATCCTCCGTTTTCTTTACCCGTTGGGCAGCGGGGTTCTTCTTTCTTCCTCATTTCCAATCCAGCAGCCTTCTTCTCTTTTTGGGTTTGGGTTTCTCCTGGGACTGGGCCTGAAACACTAGTGGCTCCTCGGTGTCGGCCTGATAACCGGACTGGGTTCCTGTTGTATCCATATCAGTAGTATGGATTGTGAAATTTTGGAGGGCTTCTGATAGTTCATTCATGTTGTTAGTCACACATAAGGAAACACACAAAATCCAAATTAAAATTGTATTTATTAAATTTTCACAGAATCACAAAATGGCAATTTGAAAAATTAAGTAATTTCAAAATACTTAATTGGCTTAAATCAGTGGCTCTGATACCACCTTTTTCGGTCACGGCCCCCGACCCAGTTGCCTGGTCCTGAAGCCGCGGGACAGAAACCCGTGGTATTGGTGGTTGATTTGGCAGCGGAAATTTTAATAGGATCGTTTAAACTGAAAACACCCAATTATTTTATTTCAAGTTTCGGGACAAACCCCGTGATTTACAATAAAGTAATTTCACTGGGAAATCCCCTAATTACAAAAACATGTTTATTTATTTACTGAGCCACTTCATTCAAGCTGGAGTGCTACGCGACACTTTTCCTTGTTCACAGTAAATCACCTAAAACATGTTTAAAAACAAATTTTATCAGCGGGGAAATACTGGCGAGTCATCCAATTTGTACAAAACGACACATTGTTATAAATTACAGTATTAAGAGTTTTTACATTTGCTCCTATCTTATAATTATCTGGTCCAGTTGTCACTCGACCGGATCTATGACTGTGGCCATGTCACTAATTAGGCTCGCTCACCTAAGAGTGATAAAACAGTAGTAATGTGCACAATACCCCCACTTACTGCCAGTAATTAAAGATTTGCAAAGACTTAATCCCTGTACTTATAACTGGAAAATATTTAGGGTTCTATAAAGCAACTTTGATAAAAACAGAATGACTCACATTGCAAGTTTAAGGGGACAGAGTCTGCCTACTTATTAAGCTTGGTAACCTAGTTAAATAATGCAAACGAAACTAGGTTAGTAACTTAATACAACATTTACGATAATTTCACGAAATCAAAACCCTCACGACGAATGACAAAGTATAGCCCGAATTCAGGCAGCACTTAAACATCCATCGGTTCAGTTTCAATCCATCGGACATTATATCGTAGCAGTGATCGAGTTATTACCCTGTTATCGCAGCAGCGTTTCGACACTTAAATTGAAATTTCGAACAGAAAGGAAGCTGTTTTAATGAAAGTTTTTGAGCAGACTGTAAAGGCCATGCAACGTCCAATTTATAGCTGAAATTTAGGTCTCTCGCGGCCCGCGTAAACTTGAAGGGGAATCCTTCGCGGCCCGCGAGGGCCACCCTAGCTACGGCTAGGGCTGCCGTGTCACCACCTAGCCTTGACACGTGGACGGCACGTGTCGTTCATCATTATCCGGAGATCATAGAGCCGTCGCGCCCCGCGAAGACCTTCCTTAATTCCTTCGCGGCCCGCGACCGAGTACAGAATTTGTTTTTCTTGATTTTTCACAAAAATTAGGGTTTTAGGAGTTCGGTTGTTACTTACGGAGCGTTGTAGGACGTTTTCGTGCAGGTCCTTACATGTTTGACTTTTAATAGATTGTGCCAATCTCTTGAATAAATAGAGTTTCTCGTTCACTTGTCACAACTTTGCCAGACAAAACTCAAATCTTGTTATCATCAAATTGTAACCAAACTCTTGCGAAATCTAACAGAAATCAGTTCTTTACGTCGTTGTATTCAGTTGATTGATTATAGTTTCCGCATATAATCAATTGTTATTGGTTGAACATCTTATACATTATAAACAAGATCGGATCCTAGAATTTCAAAAAGAGAGTTTTTTCTAAGAGTGTTTAACAAATTTTAATAACCATGTTCACAAAAAAAAAAAAACTAAGTTTAAATTGAGGGAGTACACTTCATAATTTGTGAACATATATCGGGTTTTATATTTGACAAAGTATGGCAAATATTCCAATCCAGCTAATAGTTTTACCAAATCACTAGATGTGATATGGAACTTTAATAACATTTTATAACACCTTACTAAGGTATCTCAATACACCTAACATGGATTTATGACTCATTTCAACATAGTATATGAAAGTTTCATTCCCATTAGCCAATTGTTGATTCACATTACGTATGGGATTTGAAATTAGTAACACGTGTTAATTTGAGTTATCCTTGATTTTACACAGTTATTCAAAGATAAGACACATGGGCATGAAGGTACTCATGAAATGTACAAAAGGTTGTGTATGATCTATGTATAATCATGGTTGCATAAGTCGCTAGCCGCTCCCTAGTCGGATTTGAGAGTACCCAGGAGTACTCGGGAAGTACTCGGCCTAGGCGGAGATTACTCGGGGAGTTATCTACCTAGGCGATTAGTACTCAGGCCTCGACAGCCTACCTTGTAACGAGTACTCGGGAAGTACTTGAAGCCTAGACGGGACTTTTACAACCATGTGTATAATATACATGGACTATGATCATGTCTACACGACATATTTCCACGTATATGTTAGTCTTGCAACAGTTGTATGCTTCTCAAATATCACCACCAAAACATTTGTATTAGATTACAACACACTATAACCTAATATGAACTTTCCAAACATACTGGTTATATTTCTAGTAACCTTAAGAATTATAATTTGAAATCACATGATTCAAGCTTTATCTCAATTTTAACTAGGAACTTAATTTTTTTATCACATATACTTATGAATATAAATATAAAACTAATGCCTCCAATCTTGAGTTTGCTTCATACAAAGTTTTTTTTTTTTTTATCTAACCATAATATACATCAATTTGGTCTTTAAGCTACATGTTTTTTCAATAACCCTTGCAAATGGGCCAGTTAGTCTTGGAATTACTCCATTACATTTTTTGTTTATTGTTTCCATTCCTTATTATGACTTCAAGCATTTTGATCTCTCACTACATGAAAATCTTTGTCATATGAATCTTGATTCAAGTTCGCCATCCTAATTACTCTCACTTTAAAACATGTATTTGCACCAAACAACATTCAGACTAGATTAGGTCTCATGCGTGATGCGCTTATTTTCAAATTTGAAATGAAGAAATAAATAGCAATATTGTCTCTTAATAACTCATACTCAATGAGTTTGTAGTTTTGACCCATCCTTAAAAGGGACAAATTTATATATTCTACTCAAAAGTTGGTACATAATTGTATGTACCTAAATTAAAGTATAATATCAAATATATATTTTCAAACTTTTTAACATATATATTATTTCCTTAACACTAACATTAGGATATTTATAGTTCATAGTGTAAAAACAAATGAAAGGGTATGGTTCTCATGTTATAAATTAAATGTTAGTAATCTTCAAAACAACGAACATTAGTTGTCACTTTGTGACATCTAATGATTAGTTATTAGAAGCAATTGCTCCCCCTGAGGGTGTCATAGGGGATTTCATTCATATATGGAGTTGTATCTTTTATAAAGAAATTAAGTGATAACGTTGTTGAGGGGGACGTAACGTATAATATTGAAATGGTTGTTAACTATCGTAATTTGAATCTTGATAATTTTTGTTTTGCTTTTGTTCTTATTAAACATGCTTAATCTAAGTCTTTAGAGGAAGTTGTTTGTGATGAAAAATAGATAAGGACAATGTATGAGGGAAAGAAACTTAATAGAAATAATACTTGGGTCTTAACTAATGTTCCCAAATGAACAAGAACTATTAGTCGTAAGTGTAATTTTGGAATAAATTATAAGTCATAAGGTGAAATAGATAGATATGAAACTAGATTAGTAATGAAGGCTATGATGACATGGGAGGTTTAGATTTTGATGAAGCGTTTTCTTTTGTTGTTAAAATGCTTAATCGGATTAACTATAAACAAGGGTTAATATATGTTTCAATTGAGTATGAGTAATGCTTTTTGTATGAATATTTGTCAAAAGATGTGTGTATTTCTTAAAAGAGACCCAAAGTGTGCAAATTGGTTATCTTTATAAGGTCTAAAATAGGTTCCTGAAAATGGAATGAAAAGTTACTTTGTTAGAAATTGCTTTTGTGCATTTTTGTTGGTGACTATTCTTTGTTTGTTAGACTAATTTAATGTATTTTTCTAAAGTTTTTATGGTTTATGCAGATGACATTGTTGTTACAAACAACACTGAGGTAGATTTGGAAAGGTTAGATTGTTTTCAATTTTAAAGTTTAAGATAAAAGACTTTCAATTTTAAAGGTAGATTTGATAAGAGGAAAAAAAAAGAATTTCAATGATGGTAGAGTTGATTCTTTTTTCATTCAAAGTGAATGGGTTGAAATACACTTTGTGAAAAGTTGGAGATGTATCTTACTTTAGGTTTTTAAAGAACACTATTGAACATTATTTTGTTTCATTCAAATTAACTAACCAAGTCTCACTATCTTTATGATTTCTTTATTGGATTGGGTTTTCTGTTTTATTTTGTTTGTCTTTCTTTTTTTCTTTTTAGTTTTGTATTTTGTTTGGATAAAGATTTAAATACAAAGATACATTAAGATTTGATGACGGGGGTAGCCCAAGACTAAATAAAATGACTAAATACATGAACGCTCAAAGGGTTAAACGGTTCAATGGTTGAAAAGCTGAGGAGATGAAGTAAAGCAATACGGGAACAGTAAATAGTCACATCTCCGGATTGCTTCACCAACTCGCCAGCCGCAAAAGCAATGTAGGTCCTCAGAACACATTCTATTATCCAGGGGTTAAAAGGCTTCAACCCCTGAAAGGGTAAGCCCCTCACTGCAAGCAAGGTCACTAGTCAAATGCATTCCTCTTTGGGAGGTGTCTTCTCCTATATATTTGACACTTCATTTACTGAGTTGGGACATTCCTGGCCAGTCCAGATTCCTCAAATCTCTGGTCATACACTCTGAGTAATTGCTTCATGCGAGTTACTCCCTTTCACATCCAACACACACATTCTGTTTGCTCCTTCATCCGAATCTGAATACACTTCAGAAGAGGATCTTCAGCAAAACAATAAAAATAAACTAGTGAACCTCCTTCCACGTCTTGCAAACGTGGGGGGACCCCACGACCTGCGTTAGACAAAGTTGAACCCTTCAACCCTTTTGCCTGACCAGCCCAGCTACCATCCTTGGTCTATTATTTGTTGCATCAACAAGTTGGCGCCCACCGTGGGGCTACGCCGCTATTTCTCCTCGAAAAGACCTAGTAGTGTAGCTCTTTTCTCTTGAAACCGCCATGTCCGAAAGTGGATCCCCGGGTGAAGTAAATCAGGTTCCAAACACCTCAACCCCGGGTAGTAGCCAAGCTCATGTGGCTATACCAACTTCTTTCTCAACTCCGGGGAGCACTCACGAGTTTCTCACCTTCAACACTCCAACTCCGTCCAGATCCGGAGTTCCCTCCCCCAATGTTGGTATCTCTGACACCCCAGCACGTGTTGAACTTACCCCTGAGGGGGTTGCCAACAATTTCCTTGAGTTGAGGTCTCTCCTCAACCAATATGTGAGTAGAGAAAGAGACAAGGGAGTGAGGATTCGTCTAGACTATGACGAGCCGGAACCAACGTTATCTCCCGGACCTCCTATCCCTCCTTTTACAACTAGGAATGAGGCTGGTCCCAGTAATCCTCCAAACCCTAATCCATATCTATCCACAATGGCGAATCCAACAGTACATCCTATCTTCTCTTCCCAACCAATTACAAGTGGTGCTCCTTTGGGGCAT
Organism: Helianthus tuberosus; assembly: GCA_030545235.1. Lineage (NCBI taxonomy): Eukaryota > Viridiplantae > Streptophyta > Magnoliopsida > Asterales > Asteraceae > Helianthus > Helianthus tuberosus. Next base: position 139,263,908 of record CM060426.1, on the reverse strand, counting down.
GAGCTAACCCTCGACCAGCTCCTACAGTCCCCAGTAACAAGCCTTCCAGCTTCTACCACAACTTCGTGGGAACAAGCTCTGTCCGTGCTCCCCTTGGCACGAAGTGCTGTTATGAGCACCCCCCTTGGAGTGAGCTGCTCGGTTGCACCTGGAAGCCTTCAAGGCTTCAACCTCATGCCCCCAATGATGGCCCAGATGATGGCCAGCTTCCCGTGGCAGCACTTTATTAATCAAGTGCTGGCCACAGGGAAACAACAGCAATGGCAACAACATAGGTGCAAGGGCTAAAGAAGACTTGGCCAAACCATATAAGCCAAGTAACCTTTCATGCTTTTCACAGCAAATAGCTGATTATGATTTTCAAACAAAGATCAAGATGCCTCCTCACATCAAAACATACGATGGGACTGAAGATTCTGAGGACCATCTTCAGATATTTACCGGTGCAGCAAGGATAGAGAAGTGGTCAAACGCTGAATGTTGCCTAATGTTCATGCAAATCCTTGTTGGATCAGCCAGAATCTGGTTCAACGACTTACCTGCTTTTTGTATGAATATTTGTCAAAAGATGTGTGTATTTCTTAAAAGAGACCCAAGGTGTGCAAATTGGTTATCTTTATAAGGTCTAAAATAGGTTCCTGAAAATGGAATTAAAAATTACTTTGTTAGAAATTGCTTTTGTGCATTTTTTTGTTGGTGACTATTCTTTGTTTGTTAGACTAATTTAATGTATTTTTCTAAAGTTTTTATGGTTTATGCAGATGACATTGTTGTTATAAACAACACTGAGGTAGATTTGGAAAGGTTAGATTGTTTTCAACTTTAAAGTTTAAGATAAAAGACCCATGACAATTAAAAGCTTTATTGGAATTCAAGTAACTAAATATGAATTATATATATGTTTATCACAAAGAAAATGTTGTTTTGAGTTGCTATTTGAATTTGGATTGCTTGTATGAAAAACAATGGATACTCTAGTTAAGCAAACTTAGTTGTTTATGCAAAACAATAATGTATAGATCTTAGTATTGGGCCATGGGTATAACCTATTATAAATTAATTTAGATTATATATATTCTCGAAGACCTAACTATGAATTGTAATTTATTAGTTGAATTCTATTTTGAAAATAATGGTCATATGTATATAGCTACAAATCCATTTTTTTAAAGCATTTTGAAATGAGTTTACATTTGAGAAATGCGATAAGAGGAAAAAAAAAAATCAATGATGGTGTTGTTAAAACATGATTCTCTTTTCATTCAAAGTAAATGGGCTGAAATACACTTTGTGAGAAGTTGAAGGTCTGTATCTTACTTTAAGTTTTTAAAGAACATTATAGAACATTATTTTGTTTTCATTCAAATTAACTATCCAAGTCTCTCTATCTTTATGATTTCTTTTTAGGATTGGGTTTTCTGTTTTATTTTGTTTGTCTTTCTTTTTTTCTTTTTAGTTTTGTATTTTGTTTGGATAAAGATTTAAATACAAAGAGATATTAAGATACAAAGTGTAAAAAGTTTTTTTAGAGTGTGTAATTTTGATTGTATTATGTATAATTTTCATTTGTTACTTCTTTCATGTGTAATTTTGATGCATAATTTTGATTTCCTTTATGCGTAATTTCCATTTGTTATTTCTTTCATGCATAGTTATTTTTTACACTATGCGTAATTTTGAGGTCCTTCATGTATACTTGTATAGTTATTTTTTACACTTAGTACTTTAAGTGTACTTTTTGCATTAACTTACCACTTTTTTGTTTTGAGTAATTTTGTGATTTAGATCTAGGTTCAAGTATGTTTATGTTCTTGTTCCTTGATCCTGAAGTGTATATCAAGTTTAAGTTCAGACATGATCATTTGAGGTATGTTGTTTCTGATTGGTGATAGAACTTCTTTATAAACTAGTATTAAGCACCCGCGCCTTGCAGCGAGAACTTAAGTAACGCAAAATTTCTCCTACATTCACTAAATGTCCTATCGAAAACACAATGACGATGTTAAAACCTACATAACATAGATCAAAGATTGCTACATTTTGCCTCTACATAATCTTTGTGGTGGAGTCGCCGCCAACAGACTCCACCACACTCTCCACCACCACCCCATCGTCAAACCGTTGTACGGGCATCAACCCCAATTTCATATGCTATCCACCACCACCTCTCGTATCAATCTTTTCATGTGAAAAATTAATTTCTTGCTCTGATTTGGGCCTAAATGTAGATATAGTATGAGTCACAATAGATTCCTCATTTTCCCTAACCGATAACAATGAAGTCAAACAATGTGTTCATTTGCAATTTTGAAGTTGATTCAAGCTTTATAAATTTTTCTAAATACCCATTTAGGGTTTTAGAATCTTTATTATTGGAGTCTTGATGATCAAAACTTGCAATCGTAAAACAGATCTAAGTGTGGTTAACAGATCTAGTGAAGGTGGTGGTGGTACGGAGGGGGTGGGGATTGAAGGTGGTGGTGGTCGCACGGAGAGGGTGGGACAGTGGAGGTTAGTAGAGAGTGTAGAAAAAGGAGAAAGAAAAGGTTTGTGTGTGTGTAAAGGTGGTGGTCCGTCATACCTCTTTTTCTTGACGATGGTGAGGTGTTTGTGAATTGTGATGATGGTAGTGGTTTTGCAGCGATGGGGGAGGTACGGTGGGGAGGGGGCGGTGATAGTGGTGGAGGTGCGATGGGGATGGGTGTGTGTGAAATGACTAAAGTGTCCTCGCAATTAACAAACTTGATGGATGGTGTTAGTAAATTGGACTCAAAAGGTTACAAAATGAGAATTTGAGGGTGTTTTTTAATTTTGTATTTAAATGGTTAAAACTACTAAAACACATGGACTCAAAAAGTGATTTACTCAATTAAGAAATATACTATAAACCCCAACATAGGTCAAAACCTTAACAACTTCAAAACCACCTCCCGTATCAATCTTTTCATGTGAAAAAACTAAATTCTTTCTCTGATTTAGGCCTAAATGTAGATATATTATGAGTCACAATAGATTCCTCGTTTTCCCTAACTGATAACAACGAAGTAAAACAACGTGTTCATTTGCAATTTTGAAGTTGATTCAAGCTTTTTACATTTTTCTAAATACCCATTTAGGGTTTTAGAATCTTTATTATTGGAGTCTTGGATGATCAAAACTTGCAATCATAAAACAGATCTAAGTGTGGTTAACAGATCTAGTGAAGGTGGTGGTGATACGGAGGGGTGGGGATTGAAGGTGGTGGTGGTGGTACAGAGGGGGTGGGACAGTGGAGGTTAGTAGAGAGTGTAGAAAGAGGAGAAAGAAAAGGTTTGTGTGTGTGTGTAAAGGTGGTGGTCTGTCATACCTCTTTTTTCTTGCCGATGGTGGGGTGTTTGTGATGATGGTAGTGGTTGTGCAACGATGGTGGAGGTACGGTGGGGAGGGTGGCGGTGGTGATAGTGGTAGATGTGCGATGGGGATGGGTGTGTGTGAAATGACTAAAGTGTCCTCGTAGTTAACAAACTTGATGGATGGTGTTAGTAAATTGGACTCAGAAGGTTACAAAATGAGAATTTGAGGGCGTTAGACTTTTAGTTTTGTATTTAAATGGTTAAAACCACTAAAACACATAGACTCAAAAAGTGATTTACTCAATTAAGAAATATACTATAAACCCTAGCATAGGTCAAAACCTTAACAACTTCAAAATTAGGGGTGATAAATAGGTCGGGTTCGCGGGTTCAACCCGACCGAACCCGAAAATTTTAGACGAACCCGAACCCGAAAATCTTGTCATACATTAGCGGGTTGATCCGAACACGACCCGTCCAACTCGAATTTTCAAAAAAAAATCACAAATTAATATATTAAAATTAAAATTTTACTACAAAAAAACACAAATATATATAATACAATTAGATTTTAATTATAGAATTTTATGTCAATCTTAATGTTAAAAAAGTGCACTAATTTTAACGTTATTTTACTAATTTCGTGAAAATAACGTTAAAAAGCGAGGGACGGTTAATCATGCATCATGTGGTGGCGTTGATAGCCGAAAAACAAGGGGGTACATGCACTAATCGGCTTTTGTCCCAATTGTTGAGTGTTATGTGCCTTATGTCAAAGGCTTGATACAAAACTACTATCGAGTCGGGGGTCTCACTGGAAGCAGCGTCTCTATTCCTATGGGATAGAGGTAAGGTTGTCTACATCTTACCCTTCTCAGACCCTACCTTAGCTCTGTTATTGGTGGGATTTACCGAGTATGATGATGATGACGAATTTTATGTCAATCTCTCTTTTTAAGTTACAATTATTCATAAAATACACACCCAATCTAATTATGACATAAAACATATTGTATAAAAATAAAATAAAATATACTATAAATGGGTTAAACAGGTCAACCCATCAACCGGGTCGGGTTGACCCAATCCTGACCCGTTTAGCTAAACGGTTTTGCGGGTTCAACCTGAAACTGACTCGAACCCGTTTAGACTAAACTTAAACCCGCAAATTACATGTTAGGTTCGTGTCGTGTCAGAAATTCACACCCCTATTCAAAATCACCACTGCATTATCCGGTTGTTCTGTGGGCCACTACTCCCATGGCGACACGTGAAAAGTTGTCACCCACCGTTCGTATAAGGACGATAACCACCGAGTTGGTCTCCATAGCTAGGGGGTGTTCAGAATTCGTTTCGAATTCAAAAAATTCAAAATTCAAATTCGATTCAACTCGAGTCAAGTAAATTGAATATGAATCGAATACAAATTTATAAATTCAATTCGATTCGATTCGAAATTCGAATAAAATTTATATATTTTATTTATTATTTATATATATTATTTTTATATATAATAAATGTATAACTTTTATTGGGTTATACTATAAATTATTTATAAAATTTATTCCAAGTATTTAAATTACCCATTACTAAACCCACTACATGGCTCATAACTAAAACCTAAGTAACAAATCTATTAATAGATTTCTAACCCTAAATTATTAACTTGTAATGTGGAGTGTTTGTTCCCGACTTCTCGTTTTGAAATTTAGACTTCTGGTACTTTATTTGAAACTTTTTATTGTGATATCGTGCTTTATGGCTGCTTTAAAATTTATGTTTCATTTTAATAGTTTTTTACGTGTTTTAAAAGAATCTGAATCAAATCGAATTTATTCGAATTTTGAATCAAATACGAATTGGGTTTTTTATTCGAATACGAATTCAAATCGAATTGGATAGGTTTTAATCGAATTCGAATTCAAGGGAAAATAAAAATTATTCGAATAATTCGATTCAAAAATTTGATATTCGATTCGATGAACTCCCCTGTCCATAGCCACAGGTCAATCCTTAACACACAAAATTTGATAACGTTTAGGGGTGTGCATGGTTCGGTTCGGTTTTTGGGCAAAACTAAAACCGAAACCGAATTGTCGGTTTTCGATTTATGAAAACCGTTCGGTTTCGGTTTTTTTTTTGTTTCGGTTTTTACACCGGTTCGGTTCGGTTTTTCGATTATTTCGGTTTTTGAAACAAAATTATGTAAGATTAAAAAATAAAAGTTATAATTTAAAATTTAAGGATCTTTCTTATATATTTACATCTAAGTTATTATATTTAGGGGCTGTTTGGCAACATCTGAACCAATAAGTGCTGAATGAATAAGAGTTCTGAATGGGTAAGAGGCTCTGAACCAGTAAGTGTTGAACCAGTAATGTGCTGTTTGGTTAGACCTCTGAATGAGTGTGTATAATGACTTTTTTACCCCTCTTGCTTCCGGTTAATCCTACCCATTTTCTGTCATTTCTTTAAACAATTCAAAACACACACACACACACACACACAAAACTACTTAATTCAAAACCATGTTTAACAAAAATCAGTCTAATGGATTAAAAATCAATATCCTACTTCCTAATCATAACCATTCAAATATGTGAGATTAAAAATCAATATCCTACTTCCTAATCATAATCATCTTGACAATAACAGAAATCAACTGAGTAAATTAGAAGATGGAAGGTGGAGGTTTTCTTTGAAGCATTTCATCATACAGTTGGAGGGCGTCATTCACCTTGGTGGGTCCTGAACCATTTTTGAGATGCAGAATTCTTTGGTTGAGATGAGAGGTTGAAGGTGAAGCAGTAGAGTAATAACGAAGTGAAACTCTTGTGCAGTTCATCAACCTTTGGACAAGATCATAGGAGTTCAGGAGGAGACAAAAAAAAAAAGAGCGAGGGATGGTACCTGAGGGACGCAGCGGCAGAGGAGAGCCCACATGTAACACCTCGAAAATTCACGTCCTATAATGTGTTGACACGTGTCATGGGTTTGAACGTGTGAAAGAATGTTATAGAAGGACTAAAGTTCACAAACATGGAAAGTATGTGAATATACGAGTTCAAAATGTCAACAGTGAATAAATATACTTTACAATAACCCTACATGATGTTTATACCATCAAACGAATAAATCATGGATCATACGAAGCTAAAAGTGAGAGATTACAGACTACAGGGGTTAAATGTGTCAACATGTTTAAAGTATACCTCTGAGTGACCTTTTGACAAACCCGAAGCTTTGTAACGGTTAATTATGCTCACTAGAATGCACGATGAAAATTTCATAAAGTTTCGTTATCGTATGAGAAAGTTATGATCAAATTCGTATGCGAGGGGTTAAAGCGTCAACGTTGAAAGTTATGACTTTTCGGGTAACAATAAAGTTAACCGAGGACTTAACAAAGTAGGTATTTGTCTTAAAGCCCTTATACGTCAAATTTGAGGGCTCATAGTGCAAGAAATAAAGTCGTAGCAAAGTTTCCAAGAGCCAAGGACCAATGCGTAAAAATCTAAAATATAAGATTTGATCAGAAGGGGCCTCGCGCCACGCGAAGGCCCTGGGGGGGGGGGTTACGCGTGACGCGAGGGGTAGTCTGTTCCGCATTTGTTGGGTTCTTGTCTGCCATAGCTCTTGTAACCGACTTTAATCCGATTTTCCTCATATTGGACAACCCCTAAACAACCCCTAGACATTTAGGGACACTTGTTAGTGATCAAACATCAATGGTAGGCCTTGTTGTCAATAATCTAAGTGCTTTTGAGCACTATATAAAGGGCCAAGGTTGCAACCATTTTTCTCACACCTTCCATCTGCACTTTGGATCATTTCTGGAGCTCAAGACTTCTCTCTAAGCTTCACAAATCGTGCATAGGACTTCAGTAAGTTTGCTTAACCTTTCTTAGTTAAGTTTTTGCTTAGTTTTAGCTTAAAAGTCAAACTGTCGTAATTAACGGTTGACTTAGCGATTAATCACTAATGGTCCAGTGATTAGTCGAATCGAAAGTAGTTATAAGTTGGTAATTATGTGGGCATTAAACCCTTAAAAGGGCACCCTCTGATTCCCACTCTAACTAGGTCTAATGTCGGGTCAAACTTGTTATTAAAAAGTCAACAGAATGTTTATTTTCTAATTTATGCATAATTAGCAATGTAGAACACATACAACCTGTTTGATCATTAATATAACTTGGTAATTAGTGTAAGAACATGTCTAAACATGTTCAAACCGACAATTTCCTGTTTAGACCCGGTTCGGAACCGAAAGTCGCAAAGCTTTGACTTTTGCTTTGACTTCAGTTCTGACCCGTTTTGGTATGTTTTAGAAATACCTTAGAGCTTTAATTGGACTAGGTTACATGCTAGTATAACCCTCTGTGATTATACACCTTGGTTCATTAGTTAACCAATTAATATGCATGATTCCGTTAATTGCCTATATGTTGACCATTATGCCCTTTCCACCTTAAAACGTGATTTTTGAAAATGTAAAAGAGTATAAACCTTAATTACTGATATATAAACTTGTAACCAAAATTTGACATCAGTTTGAGGTGTAGATTGAGAGTTATGCTCATTAGCGTAATTATAAAGCTTTATGTTAATTAAACGACGTAATTAGCGTATAGCCTATTTAAACCTACTTTTTGATATCAAACTTATTACCCACTGATGTAATATATTATTTTGGGATTTTTTAAGATTTTTAATTAATTTTAGGCTGAGCATAACTTATAGTCATAGGCTTAATCCGGTAATTGTCGGTTTTGCCCTTACGGGCTATAAAATGAGTTTTACATATCTAATTGACTCCAAACCTTTTGCTACTGATTTTAAATGATAAATAAATTATTTTAAGCCTTCTGGAATAATAAAAATATCAGCTTTATGTATAGAACCCGGAAATGGCTTCTAATCGCTTTTTTAAGCGTTTTTAACGCATAGTATGTACTAGAATTATTTTAAACATACAAGGGTTGATACCTACTGATATTTTGGGTAAATTATAATATTTTAACAGTAAGCAAAAGTTGTTTAACTCAAACTTCAGTTTTGAGCCTTACGGCTTATGTGAAATTACCAAAATGCCCCTACGGTGCATAGTTTGGTTATAATTGATAAATTTCACATATATACAATACCCTACTGTTATAACTTGGTAAACTAAGTATTTTTGCTGAACATATCAGACCTGTAACTCAGGTTAATACTTAAACTCTTTTATAACCTTATAAATGACCAAATTACCCCTACGGGGCATAGTTTGTGTTTAAATTCGTTTTGGGCATAATGGAAGGTATCCTACTGATATCACAACATATTTAAGGCATATTAACTTAGGAAACCTGTAAATGACTCTCGTGGTCACCCGTTACGCCTCTTGCGCGTTCGGTTCGGCTTATGTAGCTAGTTTACATAAATTAGCCGAAACGGGTCAAACCTTATCGGTTTTACCCCAAAATTCAGAATGTACTTAGATTACCCATAAAAGGCAAGTCTTCAATCTTGTCGGGTCTAAATCACATTCTATCCCGGTCTTCGCTTAATTATGCGTTTGAACCGTATCGGTTTAAGCTTAAGCTTAACTAAAGACCGTTAGGATTCTAATAGGTTATTATAAACCTTTTTTCCAGAATAGGAGGACCAGTAAAAGCTACTTGCATTTGCTTATTGTGATTATTACTTTGCTCAGGTAAATACTTTAAACCTATTTTCCCTATACGGGCTTGGGTTACGGTATATAAAATACCGCTTGGTCGAGCATTAAATCTCCACCGTTTGGTGGCTAATTGATATTTGATCGGCCCATTTAAATTATGTTTTGTTTGCTTAAAGCCTTTGGGAGGTTAATGACCATGTCCCGGATATCCTTGGCATCATTTTACGAAATGGCCACGACCTAAGCACGGGGTGTAGGCGTACACCTGTCAGTTGCCAAATAAACAATGTGGTGTGTCTATTGATCTTTAACCCGGCACGACCCGGGCTACTGAACGCATAAGTGACATGTAATTCTTTTACGAGATTATATATTTAAATAATTATCCCAAGTTATAAAAAGTTTGTGCCACGTGCATTCAAATCAATTTTTAAACTCTTTTCCAAAATGAGTCGGTTGAATGTATTTACCAGTGTAAACTGACGTATTTTCCCAAAAAGATTAAATGCAGGTACTAATCGTAATCGGCTGGATTTCTCCTTAGCATCAACAAAGAGTCTCGCAAGCTTAAGATGCCTAAAGTCTGTTGAACTATTGTTTCCTATTTATTTTTGATCCTTCTGTGGATAAACATTCGACTATTGTGATACTTGATATTACAAATTATTAAAGTTGAATTGTATCTTTCAATTGCTTCCGCTGTGCATATTAAATATTGTGTTGTTTGACTGTAATGTTACCAACCACGTCACGATACTCCCCCACCGGGCCCACCGGTCAAGCGTGTAAATATCGGGGTGTGACAGGTTGGTATCAGAGCCAACGCTGAGTGAATTAAACACTAGCCTTTTGTGTTTAATCTCAGTTACACAATTGCACATTTCAAAATTTTCGAGTCTAGACAAAGAACATAGGAACAATCCCATTTTGTTTCAATTTAGTTTTAACTTTGTCTTTTTATTTTATATATTCTTGTTGTTATCTTATGTTGTATTGACAGGATTAATTATGCCGCCAAGATTCTTTCGACGAAGAGGACGAGGAAAGGGGCCAATCACCGCCCCCAACGACGACGAGGCAGGACCTTCACACATGCGAGCTCCTACCACCACTGCGAGTGCTGACCCTAGAGAAAACCGGAGGAACCTCTTTGAACCTGCTAGACGATCTGTCTCGCACAGTTCGACACCTCCCATTCACAACTCATATAGGCCACAGTCGGAAAATGAGCCCCACAACCCTCAACCTTCTTACATACCTCTTCAGCGATCCCTATCGCATAATTCCTTTGGTAACCCCACACCTGTTTTTAGGGGCCGGTTTTACCCGGTAAATTACATAGAAGAACCAGTGGGTTTTAACCCATTGGGGCCAGAAGATCATTACTCCGGCGATCATGCAGAGTATATGGACGAGGACACCGATCCCATCGAGCCCGCAACTGGAACCCTGAACCATCCTATCGAGGTCTCAGATGGTTCATCTTTTCACGGATCACCCTACCATGGTCCGGACAGTTATCAAGCACGATTTAATCAACACGAGTGGTATTTTACACCCTCGCATCATTCGTCGCCTCATCAGCAGCAGCAACAGCAACAACAGGATCCCTCTGAGGATTCACCATTCGTGGCAGTCACGCCACCGCCTCCACCGCCGCCAGTTCAGCCGGCACCTCCGCAACCGCCGAGGCGTAGGAGAACCAGAGCACGTATGTCTGCACAAGGAGGGGACTTTCATTTTAGCTCTCCTCGACAATCAAGTGGCAGTCATTATCCGCCAGTTCAAGAAGATCCACAAATGGGTGGACCTTCGAACCTAGTTGCACCGCAACCACCACCGATGGGTTTTGATAACCCGATTCCAGCATACACGGGTTCGATGACGTACAACCCGTTTGGGCCGCCGATTCACACCAACTACAATTACGCTGAAGCCGACCCATACTTGGTAGCGTCCAACTACAACGCCTTTAACCCTGAAGGACCGTATGGAGCTCCTTGGGGAGCAGGATACCCAACCCATGGGTACCAGATACCTGCTAGACCTATAATTCGGACATAATCGCAACCGCCACGGTTTTCTCCCCCGGAACGGGAGGAAATTCTTCAGAGACTGGACCAGGTCGAGCGAGACTTTCACCGAGATCGCAAGGAGCGACAAACTTTCTTCCAGGGATTGACAAGCCTAATAAAAGGGAAGAGCAAGAAGGACCATTGAATCCTTCCACTGTTGATGTAATTTTCCTTGTATTAGTTGCGCCCCTGCATGGGCCTGTCTTGCTGTATTGACCCCTGTGTGGGTATGTTTGTTTGTTTTGACCCCTGCGTGGGTCTATCTTTCTGTTAACCCCTACGAGGGTATGATATTTGTTTAAGTCCCTGCGTGGACTAGTATTTTAGTTTGACCCCTGCGTGGGTAAGTGTTTGTTAAAAAGACCCGTTTAGGGCAGTATGTAATCTTTTAATAATTAATGGAATGTTATGTTTATAAATTTCATTTTGCTATTATATGCATAAATATTATATATGAAATAAATAAATCAAAATCATTCCTTTTCAAAAATAATCTGCCTATTTAAATATTGAATAAGAATCTTAAGAGTGAAACCTAGCCTGAGTGTCATTGTAAAGACCTGGCCATGATGGTAAGACCTGTTTAAAAGATTCGGATCCCTGTTAACATCTAAAAATATGTTAACACTCCTGGCAGACGTGATTCGCTAAAATCACACACGTCATTCTTATATAAGGATTCTTTAAAAAGGATTCCTAACCCAACTTAATGATCTCTGAATCATGGGTTTAAATCATCAATTAAGATGATCATATTTTGACCATACGTTGGTAATATAGTGCCTACGGGCCTTACTCATTTCTACATGAGCCAAAAGACAGTGGTAGTTATGACTCCCTGTCCGAAAAAGGTAATGAACTATGTTCAAGCCTTAAAAGCTTTGATTCTCTGAAATCATAGCTTATAATTTATAAATGTCCTTGTGACTAGGCCTGTTGCACCACTAATAAAACTGTTATTGTTTTTATAATTAGGATAAATTGTAATAAAAATCCTAAATAAATGTGATATATAAATTAACCGAATATGGTTTATGTATACCATGGTTAATGAATTGCCATAAAAGACAATTCTATGATAAACTCCCAAATAAACTATTGTTATTGTCTTATGTAACAGTTTAAATTAAAATGGCTGACTCAGATGAAATTAATAGTCACCCAAGGGAGAACAATGATAACGCCCGAATTAATTTAACGGGTGCTGAACTGAAAGCGTTAGTAGATGACGCTGTTACAAAGGCCTTAGAGCGGCAGTATGAAGAATATAGTGGGACTCGAAGTAGGACCCTATCTACACCGCATTCAAAGCCACCCTCCAAGAAGGATGAACCCAAGAAAGGAGATGACGATCGTCACTCCTCAAATCATCATAGTGACCCGTCTCAGAAGATAATGCTAAATCGAGGACCCCGTGACAAGGGTTGCTCCTACAAATATTTTGTCTCATGTAAACCCAGGGATTTTACTGGGGAGAAAGGAGCTGTAGATTGTATGACGTGGTTAGATGAGATGGATACAGTTGTGGATATCAGCGGATGCGCTGAAAGGGATGTGGTCAAGTTTGTGTCGCAATCATTTAAGGGTGAGGCCTTAGCCTGGTGGAGGTCGTTGATCCAAGCCACCGGGAAGATCCCATTGTACAACATGACATGGGAGCAATTTGTTGCCCTTATCAGGGAAAATTACTGCCCTCAGCATGAGGTGGAGAAGATAGAGTCTGATTTTCTATCGTTGGTTATGAAGAACCTTGACTGCCAAGCTTACCTCACGAGCTTCAACACAATGTCCTGGTTGGTTCCGTATCTGGTAACCCCGGAACCAAAAAGAATAGCTCGTTTCATCGGGGGTTTAGCCCCAGAAATAAAGGCAAGCGTGAAGGCATCTCGGCCGACTACTTTCCGATCGGTAACTGACATATCCTTGTCCCTCACTCTGGACGCGGTCCGACAGAGATCGCTGAGGAACTCGGACGCCGAGAAGAGGAAACGTGAAGATGACACTTCACGAAGGTCAAACAAAAAGCATCGAGGAAACAATGACCACAGAAAAAGGGTCTGAGTCTAGGAAGGATGGGCATCAGTCTGGTGATAAGCCTAAGTGCAAAGTCTGCAAGAAACAGCACTTCGGGAAGTGCAGGTTTGAATCAAACTCGCAGACTCAATCGAAAACCTTTGCATGTGGTATATGAAATCCAAGGAGCACAAGACTTTGGATTGCAAGAAGCTAAAAGACGCAACGTGTACCGTTGCAATGAAAATGGGCACATTAAGACCAACTGCCCAAAATATGCCAAGAAAGACGATGAAGGAAAGAAGACAAATGCTAGAGTCTTCAGAATGGATGCGAAAGAAGCCGTGCTAGACGATAATGTGATTACAGGTACTTTCCTTGTAAATGATGTCTATGCAAGAGTACTTTTTGATTCAGGCGCTGATAAGTCTTTCGTAGATAATAAGTTTTGCAAATTGCTGAATTTACCTGTCAAAACCTTAAGTGTGAATTATGAGGTGGAGTTGGCAGATGGCACCTTAGAAACCGTCTCAACTGTGTTAGATGGATGTGTTATATCCATTAAGAACCACTCTTTTCCTCTGTCCCTACTTCCCTTTAAGTTAGTTGGTTTTGACATAGTTTTGGGTATGGACTGGTTATCTCATAACCAGGCCCAAATTGTCTGTAACAAGAAGCAGGTAGTGATTAAGACTCCGTCTGGTGAATCACTTACCATTCGGGGATATACCCAGTATGGACTGCCTGAGCAAGTGACTATGCTCAAGGCCTCTAAGTGCTTAAAGAAGGGTTGTGTCATCTACATGGCACAAGTGATTATTGATGAGCCGAGACCAAAGATAGAAGATATCCCCGTCATTTCTGAATACCCTGGTGTTTTTCCTGAAGAACTACCTGGGTTACCACCAGATAGACAAGTCGAATTCAGAATTGACATCATCCCCGGAGCAGCACCAGTTGCTAGAGCACCATATAGGTTGGCACCAACGGAGATGAAGGAGTTAAGAACGCAACTAGATGAATTGCTAGCCAAGGGTTTCATTAGACCTAGTTCGTCTCCTTGGGGAGCGCCAATCCTGTTTGTCAAGAAGAAGGATGGATCGATGCGTCTGTGCATCGATTACCGTGAGCTTAATAAAGTCACAGTCAAGAATAGGTATCCATTGCCCAGGATCGACGATTTGTTCGATCAACTTCAAGGGGCAAGTTACTTCTCCAAGATCGATTTAAGGTCAGGTTATCATCAATTAAAGGTTAAAGATGAAGATGTACACAAAACTGCATTTAGGACTCGTTATGGTCGTTACGAGTTCCTAGTGATGCCTTTTGGGCTCACAAATGCACCTGCCGCATTCATGGATCTCATGAATCGCGTCTGCAAGCCCTACCTGGACAAATTTGTCATCGTCTTCATAGACGACATCCTCATCTACTCAAAGAACAAGGCTGATCATGAGAAGCATCTTCGATGTATTCTTTCATTACTTCAGCAGGAGAAGCTGTATGCCAAATTCTCTAAATGTGAATTCTGGCTTCGTGAAGTCCAATTTCTTGGACATGTGGTTAGCGAGCGTGGAATCCAAGTTGATCCCGCTAAGGTTGAAGCTGTCATGAATTGGCAGGAACCAAAGACGCCTACAGAAATTCGTAGCTTCCTGGGATTGGCAGGATATTATAGGCGATTCATCGAAAAATTTTTCAAGGATTGCTGCACCCCTAACTTCCTTGACTAGGAAGAAGGTTAAGTTTGTTTGGGGCCCTAAGCAGCAAGAATCCTTCGATATTCTCAAGCAGAAGTTGAGCAATGCTCCTGTGTTGACATTGCCTGATGGAATCGAAGAATTTGTAGTTTACTGTGATGCATCACACACTGGCATGGGATATGTGCTTATGCAGAAAGGCAAGGTTATTGCCTATGCTTCACGACAGTTAAAAGTGCACGAAAAGAATTACACCACCCATGACTTGGAGTTGGGTGCCGTTGTATTTGCACTGAAGCTATGGAGGCACTATTTGTATGGGATCGAGTTTGTGATCTATTCTGATCACAAGAGCCTCCAACACTTGTTTAACCAGAAGGATCTAAACATGAGGCAGCACCGATGGATGGAGACGTTGAATGATTATGATTGTGAAATCAGATACCATCCAGGCAAAGCAAATGTGGTTGCTGATGCCTTAAGCAGGAAGGAAAGGGTGAAACCCATCCGAATCAATGTCAAGAGCATTGAGATAAAGAACAGTTTGAATGAAAGGTTATTAGCTGCACAGAAGGAAGCTGTGCTGGAAGCTAACTATCCTAACGAAAATCTGGGAGTCACTGAAGAGCAATTATCTCAGGGCAAGGACGGAATCCTGAGGTTAAATGGAAGAATATGGGTTCCAGTTTATGGAGGACTTCGAGATGTGATCCTCCAGGAAGCCCACAACTCTAAATATTCCGTTCATCCTGGAGCTGATAAGATGTACCAGGATTTGAAGGCAAACTATTGGTGGATAGGCTTGAAGAAGTCTGTAGCCGCCTATGTAGCTAAATGCTTGACGTGCGCTGTAACACCCTAGTTACTAATTAACAGTTTTACATGTAAATACCAAAGATTAGATGTATAGTTAAGACTACACATGCTATAAAAATACGGGTTTATTAAAAACTTTTACAATTTAAAGTGATATAACATATTATGAATTAATTCGCCGCTTTAGAATAACGACGGAACAATTTTGCGGAAGCTTTATTTAACACGTGTTCGGTTCTTGCTCGACGCTTGATCTTCATCCGGGCTCTCGATATACACCTGTGTTCAAAACCAACTTAAAAGTTAGTTTTGACAATTTAAATAACGGTACAAGACAAGATAAATGATAAGGGAAAGAAATCACAATGTAAATCTCTTGATCCAAAAACAATAACCACACTTGGCCTCCACCGTAACTTACGGTGACACCGTAAGTTACGGTGGTCTCTGTTGAGAATCTCCCCACCGTAAACCAGGGAGAAACCACCGTAATTATATCAGCTCCACCGTAACTTACGGTGACACCGTAAGTTACGGTGGCCCCTGCATCCAGCCTTTCCATTTTGCCGTTATTTGACACGAAAACTTCCGTATCTTCCAAACCGCTTATCCGTTTGACCTACCGTTTCTTCCTACGTGTTGTAATTTGATCCCCCATCAAATGGGGTTAAAATTCAACATCCGGATTAACAAAATTTAAGACTTCTAAGTCTTCGGCTTATTACCCTTTTTACCAAATTTTGACCCGTTCGTGATTTCATCTAACAAACTTGTTTATGGCCCTTGTTTCTATTGTAAACAAATTATTATGATTATTTCCTAGTGCACAAGGTTCAAATCACGGGTTATTACTCCTCAAATATGCTATTTTGCGACAATATGCATTTTAAGGCATTTAACCCTTGATAGTTTATGCCTACTATTTTCATACGCGTCTAAAGGTTACAAAATCATAATATAAGTTTCTAAACAACCTTTATGGGTTGTTTGCCCAATTTACCCAACAAGGGCATTTTAGTCAACTTTAGCCCCTCATTTACGACGAAGGGTATTTGTTACTTATTTGACCCAAAAAAAATGTATGTTTAACCACAATCGTATTTATACGTACCTGGCTCGAGTCAACCTAGTGACCCGTTTCATCACCTTGCTTTTATTACCGATATTTTATGGCGACGCAATTATTCCAAATTACTATTCGCTCCTGTAACACATGACTTGACCACCACATTAGTTGATTTTGTCAAATGACGTTATTCCCACCATTTGACCCGTTCGATCTATATAACCCAACATTTTCATATGTAACTAAAACATGGTTTTTAATTACAAATCACACATCCGAACCATTTCGGATTTTCTCACTAGATCCCTTTCTTTCTAAAGTCAATTTCCTATATTTTTAACCCATTCGGCTTATGCTATGGGTGTCCTTTGAAACTTATTTTACTTTAGTCAATACTTGACTAAATTTCCATTTTTACCCATTTTCCATTACTAGTTACGCTATAAGGTAACTTTAAGAAAACTCTTAAACTATTAACCAATTCATGACTAGTTTACCATTTTGCCTTTTTCACCAATAATCATGGTTTAAAATGTTTCTATTCGTTCCAACCCAATTCGTTTCGTGTTGGACCCCATAATTCGAACCAAATCCTTTGTTGTATTTATCGCCTATAAAATAAACACGTATACTACAAGTAGGTGTAAGTTTTACTTACCTCGCATCCAAACTATGCCTTACTTTTCCTTATTGATTTGTTTGACCCGCTTCGTCCTCAAGCTTCCACCTAGCTCGTTTAGCGTCAAACTAACATCATCATTCACAAGGTGGTTAGATTAGTCATTAACTAATACGACTATTCCACCTTACGTATTTTCTATGTCGAAATCATTATTCGACTTCGTCATTGGTTAATTTTAACTTTCTACTAGTTAACTACCTCTAATCATATGATACGTGAAATTAACTAAAATCTACATTATGATTAGATTCCGTATTATCACGTATCACCCCTAATTGAATCAATTAGGAAATTACGCGTTTCATTCATAGTTCAACATATGAACATTGTGGGCATAATTTATAACATCAACAATCAAGTTTTGTATCACTGAAAATAGGCTGTTTTTGTTGACCTGTTTAACCTGTTTGCAAGTCTTCAAAAATTATGATTTTTTTATATGGTGTACCACTCGGAGGGTTAGACCTTGTGTCAAAATTTCAAGATCTAACTCTTTACCAAAAATTCGTAAAAATTCATTAACTAAGCTGCAATCAGATTCGTCACTTCTGACTGCAGCTTACGGAAAAATTCATTTAAAATTCCTCGTTTATCCGATTGACGAAATTCCAATTGGAGATTTTTCTAATCACTTAGCACTTTCTACAGTACAAATTTGAGATCATAACTCAATTCTTAAATTGAGTTATGACATTCGTAATGGGCTGCAAATTCTGCCAGAAAACGCAGCTTGAACCTTTGATACGGAAAAATTCATAAAACGTTCAATTTTCGTCGAAAAAATGCGATTCCAGTGGGGTTTTAAAGATATTTCCTGGAATTACATTTTAGACTCAAGAAAAACATGATTTTATCAGGTTTTGTCCAGGTTACAGCCAATACAAATCGGCTGTAAATTCTGATCAAGAATCGTTTGAATTCAGCTTTCAGTTTAAGCTTGTTCTTGACATCATAACACTATTCTTTTGCAATCAAAACCCTAAAAACATCTCATACATGAATTTGGTATCAACCAAGACTTGAGCTAAGCATGATTTCAACATATACTTGTCTAGGGTTTACTCCTAGACACTACTATGTTCCTATTCAATCCATATAACAAACATGCAACCATCAATTTCGAATTTTCTAAGATCACCCAGAAATTCAACTAGAGATTTCTCATGAAATTCACATACCTTATGACTCCTTTTGACGAGGTGATCACGAATACGAGCTTGGATTTCGATTTGGGACTGATTTGGCATCTCAATTTCTTGGATTTAGGCAAGTTAGGGTTGAACAAAGGAATTCCTTTGCTCCTGTGGAAAACATCGACCAGAACACACACTCAAGGTGTGTGTTTTGGTGTAGAGAGTTTTATTAAATTAAAACTTGTTTCTAGTTTGTCCCTTATGGCCCCTCTAATTCACCCAAGTTACATTGAGTGTATTTTAACCAATTTCTTTATTGCTACAAGACTTGTGATTTAACTAGGTTATTTACTTCCTAGTTATTTTATCTTGTTCATAACCGATATTTAATATATATACGAAACCTATACATTTTTGGGGTGTTTCCCTACCCGTTATATTTTAAGTCCCGTCAACCCGGGCCTTTTATATACTTTGTTTTCCTCAAAGTATTTATCCTTCTTTTAATTAACATCACGTTTATTTATTTAAATCCTAATATTCATCGGGTTAATTTTACTACTAACGGTACTTTACCCGTCTTTTAGTATTAATGCGGTTTGATTACCAAACCCGTTTTCGGGGTGTTACAAGTCTACCCCCCTTAAAGAGGTTTCGTCCTCGAAACCTTTTCTTACATAATTCATTGAGTTTAAACTCAATGTATTTAATCCGAGAAATCTTTTAAACATTACTTATACTTTTAACCAATTGTTAGTATTACCAGATAAGTATGGTAACATCTTTTTGGTCACTAATTGTCTACGTATCTGATACGACATTGTGCAACTTAAAATAACGTAATCTCGTTATTTCCACTAGTTTAGTTAACTTAGTGATATCCATCGCTTTCATATACTATCGAATTCTTTATGAATCCGTTATTTTGACCCGTTTAAAGGTCTTTAGTGAAATCTTTCACTTTTAGCAGCAAATTCTTTTGTCTTCAAATTTATTTATTCGGTTCAGTCATACCGAACCTACCGCTTACAAGCAAACCAAATTTATTTAAATGACCTTGACGGTCTCACTAATTAGATTTATTAGTCCAGTTACTTTTTACCGCTCGCCTGGTTATAATGTGATTATACCTCATATTTCATTTCTTGACCGTGATCGTGTCACATCATGTTTAATTCATATCAACATTTTATTTTCGAAATCATCACTTTTTCGAATATATCTTCTTGCGCTTATTAGTGTCAAAACTTGTATCCTTCATGCTTACTATTTAAATTCCTATCAGAATTTATGTTTGTAAAAACATTATTTCTTACCAAAACCGAAGTTTTAGTTTTAGGATCTTCTCTTTAACTATTGTCAATTATCCATACCAGGATATTGACAGTCCATAATTTATTCTTATTTGGTTATATCCCATTATCGGGCTCATTATTCTCTTGCGTTTAACGCTACCTTTATCTGGCTAGCGCTCATTTGTGCCATTCGGCGTTATATTGTATTTAACATGTTTGACCTATTAATGTGAAATCCATCACTTATAAACAATCAACTTTATTCTTTATTCAACCCATTCGACTTCGAATAGTTGAACATATTTACTCACAATTTCTATATACGAGATTTTATAGTCATCATTCGTAATCCAAGTCCTTTGATTTTTTTTAACCCGCGTTCACGTCTCTTGGTTTACGCATGTGTTTAATTCTTACCCATCAATCGGGTGTTTTACCGAAGTCGTTATTATTGCAACCCTCCCGGTATGCATTAAGACCTCGCTACATTTTTATATTCCGACTTTGTCTTTAAGTTTAACGTTTTACCAAAAACGACCCGTTAAGGGACATATTTGCATTTTCCGGGTTCGAGTGTAAGTACACTCCCTCCCAAAGCTTGTCTAAATCATTTTACATGCTTGCGTTTTTCTGGGTTCGAGTGTAAGTACACTCCCTCCCAATATTTGTCTAAATCATTTTACATGCTTGCGTTTTCTGGGTTCGAGTGTAAGTACACTCCCTCCCAATACTTGTCTAAATCATTTTACATGCTTGTGTTTTCTGGGTTCGAGTGTAAGTACACTCCCTCCCAATACTTGTCTAAATCATTTTACATGCTTCTTTGTCCCTTCACTCGGGCTCATTATCCTGATGTAATACGCTTCCGTCACTCGGTTGTGCGTTTACATTATTATCAAATATTTTGCTTATCTGATTCATTTGGGTACTTTTTAGTTAGTCCCATTCACTCCGCCCTTACTACATCGGATGTAAATGTGTCCGCTATAAGAAACTCGTGGTATCATATGCCACTACTTACTTGGCCAGAGTAAGTGATTTAACACATGACATACACGACCTTTTTTATAGTTTTCACATCACGCCCTATGTAAGTAACACCTCTATTCAGTTTTCTTGGAAATTATATCCTGGATATGTATTAATGTTCAGGTTTTCCAAGTTTCTAATTTACCTATGCAACGATCATTCTCTACATGTTTGTTGCATATTGCTAATTGTGCGATTATATTTAAAAACACGCACCTGGTAATGCTTGCCCCGACGGGCGTTTCTTGCCATTAACCTTGTTCGCGGTCGTTACGCGATTTAGTCCTTAGTGAGCATGCTCCTATCGTCATACTTCGGACCGTTCCTCTATCATATCCTTAATTTGTTCAACTCTTGTCATCTTTAAATGCAAGTGTCCTTCAATCAAGATATTCACAAAAGTTAGTAATATCAACTTCAATAATCGCCTGTATTATAATACAAGGCTTTTTCTACTATACGCGTCAACGCGCGTATTTTTGTCAACTATATTTATCATTTAATTGAGGTAACGTGTATCACACGATAACCCTATGTGTTGTTCACAATATTTCAACACATACCAAACCATTAATATACATGTACTTACCGGATTTGCGATCAAGCCTCGAACCGAACACTAATCCTTTTTAAGAGCATAAGGTTTAAGTCCAAGCATAGTTTTCCCACCATACTTGAATCTCTTAAACCAAGGCTCTGATACCAACTTGTAACACCCTAGTTACTAATTAACAGTTTTACATGTAAATACCAAAGATTAGATGTATAGTTAAGACTACACATGCTATAAAAATACGGGTTTATTAAAAACTTTTACAATTTAAAGTGATATAACATATTATGAATTAATTCGCCGCTTTAGAATAACGACGGAACAATTTTGCGGAAGCTTTATTTAACACGTGTTCGGTTCTTGCTCGACGCTTGATCTTCATCCGGGCTCTCGATATACACCTGTGTTCAAAACCAACTTAAAAGTTAGTTTTGACAATTTAAATAACGGTACAAGACAAGATAAATGATAAGGGAAAGAAATCACAATGTAAATCTCTTGATCCAAAAACAATAACCACACTTGGCCTCCACCGTAACTTACGGTGACACCGTAAGTTACGGTGGTCTCTGTTGAGAATCTCCCCACCGTAAACCAGGGAGAAACCACCGTAATTATATCAGCTCCACCGTAACTTACGGTGACACCGTAAGTTACGGTGGCCCCTGCATCCAGCCTTTCCATTTTGCCGTTATTTGACACGAAAACTTCCGTATCTTCCAAACCGCTTATCCGTTTGACCTACCGTTTCTTCCTACGTGTTGTAATTTGATCCCCCATCAAATGGGGTTAAAATTCAACATCCGGATTAACAAAATTTAAGACTTCTAAGTCTTCGGCTTATTACCCTTTTTACCAAATTTTGACCCGTTCGTGATTTCATCTAACAAACTTGTTTATGGCCCTTGTTTCTATTGTAAACAAATTATTATGATTATTTCCTAGTGCACAAGGTTCAAATCACGGGTTATTACTCCTCAAATATGCTATTTTGCGACAATATGCATTTTAAGGCATTTAACCCTTGATAGTTTATGCCTACTATTTTCATACGCGTCTAAAGGTTACAAAATCATAATATAAGTTTCTAAACAACCTTTATGGGTTGTTTGCCCAATTTACCCAACAAGGGCATTTTAGTCAACTTTAGCCCCTCATTTACGACGAAGGGTATTTGTTACTTATTTGACCCAAAAAAAATGTATGTTTAACCACAATCGTATTTATACGTACCTGGCTCGAGTCAACCTAGTGACCCGTTTCATCACCTTGCTTTTATTACCGATATTTTATGGCGACGCAATTATTCCAAATTACTATTCGCTCCTGTAACACATGACTTGACCACCACATTAGTTGATTTTGTCAAATGACGTTATTCCCACCATTTGACCCGTTCGATCTATATAACCCAACATTTTCATATGTAACTAAAACATGGTTTTTAATTACAAATCACACATCCGAACCATTTCGGATTTTCTCACTAGATCCCTTTCTTTCTAAAGTCAATTTCCTATATTTTTAACCCATTCGGCTTATGCTATGGGTGTCCTTTGAAACTTATTTTACTTTAGTCAATACTTGACTAAATTTCCATTTTTACCCATTTTCCATTACTAGTTACGCTATAAGGTAACTTTAAGAAAACTCTTAAACTATTAACCAATTCATGACTAGTTTACCATTTTGCCTTTTTCACCAATAATCATGGTTTAAAATGTTTCTATTCGTTCCAACCCAATTCGTTTCGTGTTGGACCCCATAATTCGAACCAAATCCTTTGTTGTATTTATCGCCTATAAAATAAACACGTATACTACAAGTAGGTGTAAGTTTTACTTACCTCGCATCCAAACTATGCCTTACTTTTCCTTATTGATTTGTTTGACCCGCTTCGTCCTCAAGCTTCCACCTAGCTCGTTTAGCGTCAAACTAACATCATCATTCACAAGGTGGTTAGATTAGTCATTAACTAATACGACTATTCCACCTTACGTATTTTCTATGTCGAAATCATTATTCGACTTCGTCATTGGTTAATTTTAACTTTCTACTAGTTAACTACCTCTAATCATATGATACGTGAAATTAACTAAAATCTACATTATGATTAGATTCCGTATTATCACGTATCACCCCTAATTGAATCAATTAGGAAATTACGCGTTTCATTCATAGTTTCAACATATGAACATTGTGGGCATAATTTATAACATCAACAATCAAGTTTTGTATCACTGAAAATAGGTTGTTTTTGTTGACCTGTTTAACCTGTTTGCAAGTCTTCAAAAATTATGATTTTTTTATATGGTGTACCACTCGGAGGGTTAGACCTTGTGTCAAAATTTCAAGATCTAACTCTTTACCAAAAATTCGTAAAAATTCATTAACTAAGCTGCAATCAGATTCGTCACTTCTGACTGCAGCTTACGGAAAAATTCATTTAAAATTCCTCGTTTATCCGATTGACGAAATTCCAATTGGAGATTTTTCTAATCACTTAGCACTTTCTACAGTACAAATTTGAGATCATAACTCAATTCTTAAATTGAGTTATGACATTCGTAATGGGCTGCAAATTCTGCCAGAAAACGCAGCTTGAACCTTTGATACGGAAAAATTCATAAAACGTTCAATTTTCGTCGAAAAAATGCGATTCCAGTGGGGTTTTAAAGATATTTCCTGGAATTACATTTTAGACTCAAGAAAAACATGATTTTATCAGGTTTTGTCCAGGTTACAGCCAATACAAATCGGCTGTAAATTCTGATCAAGAATCGTTTGAATTCAGCTTTCAGTTTAAGCTTGTTCTTGACATCATAACACTATTCTTTTGCAATCAAAACCCTAAAAACATCTCATACATGAATTTGGTATCAACCAAGACTTGAGCTAAGCATGATTTCAACATATACTTGTCTAGGGTTTACTCCTAGACACTACTATGTTCCTATTCAATCCATATAACAAACATGCAACCATCAATTTCGAATTTTCTAAGATCACCCAGAAATTCAACTAGAGATTTCTCATGAAATTCACATACCTTATGACTCCTTTTGACGAGGTGATCACGAATACGAGCTTGGATTTCGATTTGGGACTGATTTGGCCTCTCAATTTCTTGGATTTAGGCAAGTTAGGGTTGAACAAAGGAATTCCTTTGCTCCTGTGGAAAACATCGACCAGAACACACACTCAAGGTGTGTGTTTTGGTGTAGAGAGTTTTATTAAATTAAAACTTGTTTCTAGTTTGTCCCTTATGGCCCCTCTAATTCACCCAAGTTACATTGAGTGTATTTTAACCAATTTCTTTATTGCTACAAGACTTGTGATTTAACTAGGTTATTTACTTCCTAGTTATTTTATCTTGTTCATAACCGATATTTAATATATATACGAAACCTATACATTTTTGGGGTGTTTCCCTACCCGTTATATTTTAAGTCCCGTCAACCCGGGCCTTTTATATACTTTGTTTTCCTCAAAGTATTTATCCTTCTTTTAATTAACATCACGTTTATTTATTTAAATCCTAATATTCATCGGGTTAATTTTACTACTAACGGTACTTTACCCGTCTTTTAGTATTAATGCGGTTTGATTACCAAACCCGTTTTCGGGGTGTTACATGCGCGCAAGTCAAGGCTGAACATCAGAAGCCGTCAGGTTTGCTACAACAGCCTGAACTTCCCACGTGGAAGTGGGAAATGGTAACTATGGATTTTATCACCAAGTTACCTAAAACAAGGAAAGGAAATGATACGATATGGGTGATCGTGGATAGACTGACGAAGTCAGCACATTTCCTACCCATAAAGGAGACCTATAGCTCCGACATGTTAGCTCAATTATACGTAGATAAGATTGTAGCTCTACATGGCGTACCTGTGGCTATTATCTCTGACAGAGATACTAGATACACGTCGCATTTTTGGAAGAGTTTCCAACAAGCTTTGGGCACGCGCTTAAATTTCAGTACGACTTACCACCCTCAGACCGACAGAAAGAGTGAGCGTACCATCCAAACATTGGAAGACATGCTACGTGCATGTGTGATTGATTTAGGTGGTAACTGGGATAACCATCTACCATTGATAGAGTTCTCTTACAACAATAGCTACCATACCAGCATTAAGGCTGCGCCTTTCGAGGCTTTATACGGTAGAAAGTGTAGAACGCCCGTTTGTTGGGCGGAAGTTGGAGATGTTCAACTGTCAGGTCCGGAAATAGTTTTTGAAACAACGGACAAGATTGTCTAGATTCGTGACCGACTGAAAGCTGCCAGGGATAGGCAGAAAAGCTACGCAGATTTAAAGCGTAAATCTTTTCACTTCGAGGTAGGTGAAAAGGTGTTGCTTAAAGTATCACCCTGGAAGGGAGTGATGCGATTTGGTAAGAAAGGCAAGTTGAGCCCGAGATACATATGACCATTCGAGGTTATCGAACGAGTCGGATCAGTTGCCTATAAGTTAAACTTACCTGAAGAGCTCAGTGGTATTCATAATGTATTCAACATCTGCAATCTGAAGAAGTGTTTCGCTGACGAATCACTGGTCATACCACATACAGATGTGCATATAGATGAGAGCTTAAAATTTGTGGAAAAACCATTGTCGATTGAAGATCGACAGGTTAAGAAGCTTCGAAGGAAGCATGTGCCTAATGTAAAGGTAAAATGGGATGCCCGTAGAGGTCCCGAATACACGTGGGAGGTTGAGTCCACAATGAAAGAAAAGTACCCTTATTTGTTTCAGTAAATCTCTAGGTCGAGATTTCTTTTAAGGGGGTGAGGATGTAACACCTCGAAAATTCACGTCCTATAATGTGTTGACACGTGTCATGGGTTTGAACGTGTGAAAGAATGTTCTAGAAGGACTAAAGTTGACAAACATGGAAAGTATGTGAATATACGAGTTCAAAATGTTAACAGTGAATAAATATACTTTACAATAACCCTACATGATGTTTATACCATCAAACGAATAAATCATGGATCATACGAAGCTAAAAGTGAGAGAATACAGACTACAGGGGTTAAATGTGTCAACATGTTTAAAGTATACATCTGAGTGACCTTTTGACAAACCCGAAGCTTTGTAACGGTTAATTATGCTCACTAGAATGCACGATGAAAATTTCATAAAGTTTCGTTATCGTATGAGAAAGTTATGATCAAATTCGTATGCGAGGGGTTAAAGCGTCAACGTTGAAAGTTATGACTTTTCGGGTAACAATAAAGTTAACCGAGGACTTAACAAAGTAGGTATTTGTCTTAAAGCCCTTATACGTCAAATTTGAGGGCTCATAGTGCAAGAAATAAAGTCGTAGCAAAGTTTCCAAGAGCCAAGGACCAATGCGTAAAAATCTAAAATATAAGTTTCCAAGAGCCAAGAGCCAAGAGCCAACGTGAATCCCATCCTTGTTCACTACATGGCCTAAGAAATGGACTTCACGAAGCCAGAAGTCACATTTTGAAAACTTGGCGTACAACTGTTCCTTTCGAAGGAGTTCCAAAATAAGCCGTAAGTGTTGCTCATGTTCCTCCCGACTCTTCGAATAGATCAGGATGTCATCAATGAAGACAATAACGAATTTGTCTAAGTAGGGCTTGCACACTCTATTCATCATGTCCATGAAGACCGCTGGTGCGTTTGTCATCCCAAAAGGCATGACCAAAAACTCATAGTGGCCATAACGGGTTCTGAAGGCTGTTTTGGAGACGTCCTCTTCTCGGACTCTCAGCTGGTGATACCCCGATCTCAAATCGATCTTTGAATAGTAGCTCGACCCTTGCAGCTGGTCAAACAGGTCGTCAATGCGTGGAAGAGGGTAGCGATTCTTCACAGTCACCTTGTTCAGTTCACGGTAGTCGATGCACATTCTGAACGTACCGTCTTTCTTCTTCACAAATAGCACTGGAGCTCCCCAGGGCGAAGAGCTAGGACGAATAAAACCCTTATCTAAGAGTTATTGTAGTTGCGTAGATAACTCTTTCAACTCTGATGGAGCTAAACGATACGGTGCACGAGCTATGGGTGCCGCTCCAGGAGCTAGCTCGATTTGGAACTCGACCTGACGATGAGGCGGGAGGCCAGGTAGTTCCTCAGGAAATACCTCAGGATAGTCGCGTACAATTGGAAAGTCTTCTATCTTTTTCTCTTTCTTCGAGGTGTCAGTAACAAGAGCCAGAAAAGCAGTGTAGCCCTTACGCAAACACTTTTGAGCCTTAAGGGAAGAAATGATGCTCACAACAGCACCACTCTTGTCGCCACGAATCGTAAGAGGTTCATCACCTGTATGAGAAACACGAACGACCTTCTCATTGCAGAGAACCTCTGCTCGAATATTGAGGTATCCAATCCATACCAATAACGATGTTGAAACCATCACAACGTTGGGGTCATTCCTATCATTACCCTGACCAATCACTAACACTCGACCCCTGGCACCATTGCCGTCGTCATTACTCCCGTTGTTGCCTCCATTATTATTCCCGTTTCCTTGGTTGTGGTTCTGATTCTGGTTTAACTGTGGGCAGTGTCTCTTGAAGTGACCTTAAACATCACCCTGATAGCATCCCTTGTTACCCTGTTATTACTGCTGATTCTGTGGAGCTTGTGGCTGCTGTTGACGGTTTTGGTTTGCAGGACGTGAGATTCTAAAATCTTTGGCTCCATGACCAAGCTTGTTGCATCTCTGTCAACGATCTCTGTTGCATTGCCCGCTGTGGTGCAAATTACATCGATTGCACTTAGGGTGGTTTCCCCTGCATCCACCCTGACTGCTGACTGGGGTTCCTGTGCTACGACTGAGACTGAACCGAAGTGGGACCTTTGCTCGAATTTCCATTCCACATGCGTTTGTTGTTACTGAGAGTAGCAGAAGTAGTAGTAGAAGTACCAACATGCTTAGGCAGCTTGTCCTGTTCCACTGCCCGGTCGGTGAGACGACGAGCAAAACGAGTAACATCCTGGATAGTAGCAAGGTTAGCAGAAGTCACATGACTTTGGATCTCTGGTACTAAGCCTTTGAGGTACAGCTCAATGCGCTTGATGGGAGGATCCACCCTTGTTGGACATAACACCGTCAGTTCGTTGGATCGTTTCGTGTACGCTTCTATCTCTGACCTTGTCATCCTCAGGTTTAAGAACTCCACTTCCAGCTGGTGGATGTCATCTCGACTACGGTATTCACGTTTGGATCAGTTCCTTAAGAATCATTCTATGGGGTGGCATTAGCAGCCGCCAGCCCCAGCATCTGAACTTGCGTGTTCCACTAAGTTAGCGCAGTGCCTTCGAGAGTACCAGTGGCGTACTTCACCCTATGGGCCTTAGGGCATTCACACGTCTCTAAGACAGACTCGAGTTTTTCAAACCAATGGAGGAGTCCAACAGCTCCTTCAGTGCCACTGAAAGTATTAGGACGACAGTCCATGAACATCTTAAATGTGCATACAGGCGGCTGAGCGTTCTGACCTCGTTACGCGAGGAAGAAAGACCGGGTTAAGCGCGAGAGTTGGGTCATGAGAGTAGGATCTAACATCCTAGGATAGGTTCGTAACAACAGGTTATACCTCCTGCCTGAGCGGCCGCGAGTGCTGCCATAACTTGTCCGTTGATAAGAGCCGTCAGCTGGCTTGATTTAGGTTCTCACGTTCCCTCATGATCTTCACATCGAAGGAAACACAAATAGGAAAGGTGTCGCGAATGTGCGTAAGTGTGTGGTGACAGTAGGGAGCAAGCACAAATGTGTTTTCAACTATAGTTGCTATGTTTACCTAAGCATACCATGAGCAAAAGTTCTATGCAATCTAGCAAGTAGGCAATATAAAACGTAAACCATCACCTAGAATGTCGAGCCTTGCACGTGGAGTGAAGCGTCGTTGTGGATCGTAGAGCACTGTACAGGTTATAGTCTGGTTTTAACAAAAACGTTTTCCTTTATTAAAACCAAGTTCTCTATAACCAATGGCTCTGATACCAATCTGTCACACCCCCAAAATCCACATGCGGAGTATCACCGCTTGGAGACGTGACTGACCAGGATCAAACCAGTAATCATATTGAACAAATAAATAATTAAGTGTAAAAGTCCAACCAACACGATTAGTGTCCAAAGCAAACATAGTTAAGTTATGAGCGGAAGCATAATGTTTCAAAACCAAATCATAAGTTTAGATATTCAAAGGTTTAACATGGCACACAGCTGTCCATGTGCCACAACGACTCTTCCTTATGCAAGCTCCAGCTAAGTACCTATAGACCTGCAAAGCATGTAGTAACGAGTCAACAACAAGTTGAGTGAGTTCACGTTTGATTGTCCAGTTTATAGTTGTTCCGAAAACACAGTTTGCTCTTTACCAGCTATCCAGCCGTGGGGGTTACCCCATAGTTCGAAAATCGTTTATTAGTTACCCGTTCTTACGTTGGCTATTCCAGCCCGGCTCTATGGCCGTGGGGGCTACCCCATGTTTAATTCACCAGACTCGTTACCATATCGACTACTAACGTTCGTCATGTTTAAGTGCCCTAACGTCTGTGTCTATCATCACTGACGTGCCATAGTCCATTAGTCCACGCCCGTCCTCTGCGGCACGGTGTGAGGTTTGTTAAACCTAATAGCGCTATTTAACTAATGACCCGTTCGCCATTGGCCTCGGCGATTAAGTCGATATAAAAGGAGGGACTTCGTTGATAGAGTTCTAGTCTAGTATAGTTAAATCCGTCTCATACTGGACGAGGAATCTATGTTCCTGATTACGTCTCAACAGGACGAGGAAATCCCTATTCCTTAACCCATTCCCAACCCCTGGGAATCCCATGCTTTGTAACGAAGTGTGAACTCACCTTGGTTTGCTCGGCAGATTACACAGAAAGGTCACGTCTAAATGCTAGTGGTCAACCACGTCCTATCATGGTTATTATACAAGTCAGGTTCACGTTCGAGTTAAGCACATAAGTATCACATAGATAGCAAATAAGAAACACGTACGGGTCATGGCAACATACATCAACACGTTCAACAGTTAATAGCGTATTCAAGATTGGGCTCGCACAAGCTTAAATGGCCTTGTGCGAGTCGTCCATTAAAGCCCAATAAAACCCAGCCCAATGCATATAACTTACGGCCCAAAAACAATAAACAAATCATCTTGTGCGACTCAAGTACTCTTGT